>JARCFY010000011.1:80235076-89340076 GCA_029233225.1 Lepidodactylus listeri
TTCTTCTTGAATGATCTTGCAAAAAAAAAGAAAGAACTTGCAAAAAAAAAGAAGAAACTCTTTGCTGTTTTTCCCCCTCCTTTGCGTACTTGAAGATGAGATTCTGCCTTCAATTAAAAATAATCATCGCAGGAAGAGAAGGGGGGGCCGGTTTTATTTTCGTAAAACTGTCTCTTTTTTTCTCCCCCTCCTCTTTCCACCGCTTCCAGGTCTTTTTCTTCAACTTCGGGAGAGGAGGATGGTTTCTCTCTCCCCCCCTCCCTACCCCACTAAGCACTGACACTTTTATTTTCCAAAGTGCTTAGCAAAAAAGAGAGAGAGTTTTTTAAAAAGCAAAGTGCACTTCTTCCACCAGGAGGGTTCTTTTTTAAAAAAAAATTTGAATTATAACACACAAGCGCTTGCCCAAAAGTAAGGAAAAAAATTGGGATTTGCCACACGCAGAGAAAAGAATGCAGAGAAAAAAATTACCCTTTGCTGGGTTAATTAGATTTTTTTAGGGGAAGCCCAAACTGTGTCTCCTCATCGCCAGTTCAAGTGCCACTGGATTGGTTGCTTTTTTTTTTGTTGCTGTTTTTGCTTCCCCCCCCCCCCCTTTTGCTATATATAATTTTTTTTTTGCTTGGCTTTGCTCGCCCCCACTTTGCCACAGGCTTCCCCCCACTCCGCTTGGCACAGGGTCTCTTGCTTTAGCAAAGAAGCCCCCCCAGTGCTTCTGGGTGAGCGCTGGCTATTACTAGGAGATATATTGCAGTGTGAAGATGGCGGAGTCCTGGTTCCCTGGGAGCGCTCTGTCTCTCTATGGCTGGGGCTGCCTCCGTACAATGGGATAAAAATTCAAGTTCAAGTGCGGACGTGACGTTTAATCTGCACTAGAGACAAAAAAGACCTAGAGAGTAGGAGCACTGGGGGCGACTAGCGGTGGCTTTTTAACATTGTACCCGGCAAGAGAACAAGAAGACGAAGAAGAAGAAGGGGGGGAGAAAAGAAAAGGGGAAAAAAAAACCACCCTCCAACACACTCCCAGCACACGCGCGACTCCGATTGCTTCGCCCGGGCTGCCTTCTGCTGAAAGCCAGCCAAAATGAAATTAACCAGAATTCAGGGAGGGGGGAGGCCAAAAAGCGAGGCGGATAGGGGGGGAGGAACCTTCCCCCCCCAACCCATCCCAGGAAAGGTCTCGGAGGGGAGGGCACCCCTTCCCCCGCCCACTGGAAGGACGTCGTGGGGGTGGGGGTAGGCGCGGGAGGCAAGGTAAGAGGGTTTGGTTAAGCCGGGCGGGCTGGCGCCAGGAAGGCAAGAAAGGGGGGTGGGGAAGAGTTGGAGGTGGATAGGATCGACTCAACCCGGGGATGCTGAGGTGGCCGCCCAGGAGACGCGGGATCCATCTACCCTCGTTCTCGATCCACCTGGTCCGAGGTCTCCCGGGCGGCTCTTTGCGTTGCTGGGATCCATTCGCTCTGCCCCCTTTACAATTAGGATCTTTCGCTCTGCTCTCTGTCTCTTCCCTGCACGCGAGCAGCGGCGGCGGCGGCAGCAGCCCGGCTCCGCGGCAAATACACCTTCGCGGTGCATTTCCAAGCGTTTTTACAGTAACACAAATATCTGCGTGGGGGAAGAGAGATTTTCTCTTCTCTCTTCCAAACCGCCCCCCCCCCTCGGTTTCTGTCTCTCGCTCGCTCTCTCCCTTCCTTAATCTGAATTGCGATTGCAGTGGGAGCCACAAAGACATACACGCGCTCTCTCCCCCCCCTCCCTCCCTCTCTCTCTCTCTCGTGCGTCTAGCCACCTAGTGTGGATATGGATCCCTGTGAAAATCCGTGGGAATCCTAAATGCGCTGCAAACTTGGTGGGACCCGAGAAAGCCCAGGTGACCGAGTTTGGGGTAGGGGGTGAACCTAAAACGACTACTTCTGTGATGAAGTTTCATTTCGAAATGGGGAGGGGGGGGAAGAGAAGCCCGCTTTGCAAATTCTGGAGAAGAAAGGCAGTTTGAGTGATCTTTCCAGAAAGGTTATCAAAGATCTATGCACTTTCGCTCCGGCTTAAGTAGCGCCTAGCAATCTCCAGCCTCAATCGTTAATGCAGTTTTGGAGTTGCCTGAACTACTTATAAGGAGTGAGTGACGGCGGGGGAGGGTGTGCGGGAAGGATCCGACCTTTTCCCCTTCTTGAACCAACCCGATCTACGGAAAGACGATTCAAGCCCTGTACTAGGATCATAGGGGAGGTTGGGGGTAGATGACTTGGAAAGAAACAGGCAAAGGAGCCAAGTTCGGGTGTGTAGACGTGTTGGTCTGAAGCAGCAGAACAAAATTTGAGTCCAGTGGTATCTAGTTTTTATTCAAGGTATGAGCGTTGGTGGGCACGCACACACTTCCTTAGCCGTCAAGGTAGTGAGAGGCGTGACTTTGGAAGTCAGTTGGGCAGCTACTGCCAATGAGACTTGGCCTACTCTAGAGCAGAATAGAACCAACCCTTTTGGAAACCCGCTGCGATTTGAGATGGGCAACCCAAGGTCCGAGAGGGTGCGTTGTACCGATGCCCGAGCCCCCCTCAAAAGTGGGGTGGACGAGCAATCCAGCGGGCCCTATTCTGGAGTAAACTTTCAAGGATTGGCCGCTGCTGGACTGGAACGTTGGACTCGTTCGTAAGGACAAATCTTGGAACGTCGTGATAACCAGCAAATTATTCTGGAACTCTTAGATCCATGCTTTGCCGTGAATCCCGCAGTTTAGGATTTAGAATCCAGACTTCACGCGTTAGGAAAGGGTGGAAGGAAGAATTGCCCCCCCCCCCTCGCCCCATGGTGGAAAGTGCCATCAAGTCGCGGCAGATTTATGGTTTCAGGTTTTCAAGCCAAGACGTTCAGAGGCGGTCTGCCGTTCCCTACCTCTGAACTTCCTTGGTAGTCTCCTTTCACATAATGAGCAGGGCCCACCCGAGAGATTAGAAACCGAGAGATTTCAACAGATCAGGCAGAGTTGCCAGCCTCCAGGTGGGGCCTGGAGATTTCCCGGTATTACAGTTGATGTCCAGGTGACAGATCAGGCTTCCCCCCCCCCCTCGGGAGAAAATGGCTGCTTTGGAGGGTGGAGACTATTGCATTGTACCCTCTGAGATCCCTCCCCTTCCCAGATCCTGCCCTCCCCAGGCTCCACCCCCCAAAATCTCCAGGTATTTCCCAACCCAGGTCAGGCTAGCCTGAGACATCCAGGTCAAGGATCATCTACTGAATATTGAAAAGGTAATATTGAGAAGGAAAGAGTGGCAAGGAATTCATCCAAAAGAAACTTTCGGGGGGAGAGAACTTAACACCCCCCCTCCCCAATTGGTTCCTTCCCAGGATTCCCCACCCCACTGGCTAATGGCTGCGCCCTTGCTCCAGACAAGATCCGCAGATTCTGCAGTACGCAGGCGCCGCACCTCGACACTCCGCTCCGGTGCCTCGCTCGGTGTAGGCAGAGGGCCCATGAGAGAGAGAAGGGGGTCCCTCCCGGGTTTCTCCCAGTCCTGGGATTCTACACTCTCGCACACACATCTGTGTCTCTTTCAGTGTGGACCAGAAAAAAAGAAAGTTGGGGGTTCCTTACAGGGGAAATTCACACCCACCCACCCCAGAAAGAAAGAAATCGCTCTCGATTTTCCCGTGGTGGGTCGGTGGGCTACTACCCCTATGTGATCTGCATTCATACGTTAAATTAAAGCTGTGCATGTATAACATAATCCAGTTGCATGGTTTTCGGTGGGAGCGCTATCCTAATCTGAATTACTCCTCGTGGGTTTAGACTGTCACTGGACTAAGTCTGCATTAGGATTGCCCTGCTTTAACACTTAGAAATCTTCACTCCTGTGCAAGGAACGGGACCTGCAAAGTGTTTCACCCAGCAGCAAGCGGGGGTGTCCGCAGAAAGGTTGGCCGGGGTTAGACACAATCTCGCTTTTTTTCTAACCGGCTTTTTATCAGATTTTTCACTGCAGCTCTTCTCAGCATCCGCGGCGCCCCCTCCCAACCTCCCTCCCTCCCTCCGCTTCACGCTCTCATCCTGCCACTCCCGTCGACAGGGCTGGGCGTGCGCCGGGTCCTTCTAGGGCAGGAGAGACGGTCCCCCCGCGGGGTAGGTGGGCGCGGGGGCTGCGAAGGCTGGCTTCTCATTGGCGGGCGCGGGGCCAAAGTTTCCCAGGCCCTTTCCCTGGAGACCTGGCCCGGCCCTCCTGGTTCCATTAACAAAGGGCGTCGGAGGGAGCAAAGTCGTGAACGCCTCTCTTCTCCGCTTTTCCAGCCTCGCTCGGGCTTTGCAGGGTTCTACAAAGGGAAATTAGCATCGCGGTGGGAGCCGCTCTTTGCCCGCAGGAAGTCCGGGAACAGGAGCGAGGCTGAGAAACGCGCGCGTTGCTGCGAAAAAGTTGCTTAAACAAACCTATCAAAGAGGGAGGGGCCTTCCAAAGCATCCGCGGCCGGGTTTCCATTGGGTGAGGAACTTTAGGAGCCCCCCCTCCTTTTCTGGGACTCGGCTCCCCCCATCCATTCCTGGCGCCAGATGCCTGCCTCCTTTTTTCCCCTTGTCCATCGGCGACGCCAGTCAGCATGCTGGATACCGGGGGGGAGGGGTGTCATCAGGTAGCCTTTCCAAACTGGACTGTAGCCGACAGGGCCGTGGAAAGGTAGAGCAACAAGAAAGGTTATTCGGGAAAGCAAACCTGGAGGGGGTTGAGTGTCACGTGTGAAACAGAAATCCCGGAGGCTTCCTTGCTTATTTAACTGCCTTCATTTGAGATGAGAGTGTTTCTTAGCTCCGGTTTTTGTCCCACTCGTCCTGCTATTAGGACAGCTGTCAATCATGTCGAAACCCAAGATCACTTAAAAAGGCATTCGTGCAGCCCGGAGAAGATGTTCTCAGCCTTTGTAGGGGTCAGAGTCCGCCTATGGCTACAATCCTATGTAAGGACAGTTGGGCCGTGAGTCCTTGGTCGTTCGTGGCAGGCAAAAACGAGCGGGGCTCTTGTGGCACGATTCAGTGCTATTTCAGCACAAATTGATGCTAGAGTAAAATATCGTGAGTCTTTAAGGTGCAGCAAGACTCCTGGTTATTTGGGGACTCCAGTCCACGAAAGAATGAAATGATATATATATATATATATTATAAAGCTATGTCCGTCTTTCGGGTGCCCAAAGCCATCCATTGCAACTAGCCGGACCCATGATTCTGAAACATTCATTGAAGCACGGCACCTTTCTCTCGGTAGACTGGGCCTGAGAAGGTTCCCACCAGAACTGGGGCTGGTCACTTTCCTCGGAGGGCCAGAAAGCAATGCTTTCTCTCCTCCTCTCTGGAGACAAGAGGAGAGGGGGAACAATAACCGAGCCATCTTTACCCCCCCTCCCCAGTGGGGGTAGGGTGTGTGTGTGCTTGCCCCCAGACCAAGGTTGTGCAATGGCCAAAGTCCACCTCTGCACCCCCTCGGCCCATCCTTGCAAGCAATCATCACCCCGCCTTCCTTATCAGGGACTCGCTCGGCCATCCTGTTCACCTAACCACCTGGCAGGTGGCACTCACAACCCTAAGATAAGGGACCAACGGATGTGTGGGGAGCGGAGAGGGGGCCTCCTCCCGCGAAGAGAAAGGCTAGTCTCGATCAGGTGGCCAGTAGGCGTTGCGCGCGTCTCCAAGAAAGAGGCCTTCCTCCTCCCATCTATTGCAGCCGGGGGGGGGGGGGGGGGCTGGAGGGAGGGGGGGTTGAAAGGGAGAAAAATGCCCCAGCGATGCCTCCCTCCCTCCCCTGTCTGGCACTTGTGATCATTAGCACTCGCGGCAGCCGCTAATGTCTTGTCGCACAGCTCCCCCTTTAGTCTCTTCGCGCTCCTCCGTCTCGCGTTCAAAGCCAGATCAATAGCCGGCGCGGGCTAACCTTGACCTCCCCGCTCGACCCCGCCGCCATCTGCAGCTGGCCCCACTGTTTTGTTTTCCCACTCCGTCGATATAGCCCCCCCCCCCGCCACCTTCGTCAGGGACGGGAGACAAACACAAGGGGGGTGGGGAACCGGCTGAATCTTGAAGGGCAGCGGGAGAAACTCGCTCTCTCTTGCACCTTTCCTAAAAAGCAAATCTCCAGGCCGCCAGCCACAAGGCATCGGAGTGGGGGGGGGGGGCTAGAGAAAATCTCTCCCCACTGTTCTCCGTGAGGGGGGGTGTTAATTGCTTTGTCTAAATGTCTTCTCTCCCCCCTCCCCCCCGCACCGTCCCCCCTTCCCCGTTTGGGCTGCAGCCGTCTATTCAAAGCGCGGGATGGATGTCAGTTGCATGCGAAGGCGACAGGCGATTCTCACGTGTGTCCATCGGCTTTGAAGAGAGATGTCAAAGATACTGGGGACAAAAAAAAATTCTCTCCTAAAAGGCGGGTCGATAAATGGCCGTCTTGCATTAGGCGTGCAATTTTAAAAAAAGAAAGAAAAAGAATTCATTTCTTAGATTTAGCCATGTCCACTCCAGAAAAAAAAATAATAAAGTCCGATGGTCCTTCTAACGCGGATGGGATGCTCGTTCGTCGAGTTTTGCGGCGGGGCGGCTTTGGATTCCAAGAGTTTCCCCTTCCCCTTAACTTTTGCCGCATCGCGCTTCCCTGCCTCCCAGCCCGAGCGTGGAGCGGGGAATGTGGAAGTAAACCCCATTGAAATCAATGGGGCTTACTGTTCTGTAAACATGGTTAAGAAAACTGAGCTGCAGTCCCGCCCAGACACCGGGAAATGTACCATTGATCACAATGGCATTTACCAGCAAGAGGAGAGCTAATCAGATCATTTCAAAGTTATCCCCCCCCCCCAGCGAATCCCACCCCCCATCTCGCTCTTAAACGATCAAAGTATCAGGTTCTCTCAAATACCTCTTTCAAAAATGGACTGTCAAATATTGCTCTGAGAATGCTCTCTTCCTAAACTGGTCAAATGTATTGTGGCGTGTTGATGTTTTCGACACAACCAGCTCCCCCCCCCCCCCCCCCCTTTGCTTCGAGTGAGGATATTCACAATCCAAAAGTACGCCGCTCAGCCTTGTAGGCGCGTTTCCTCGGAAAGAAGTCTCGTGGTGGTTTGTTGAGACTTGCTCGCAAGTTAAAAAAAAAAAGTGTGCACACAGCTGCAGAGTCGGATGGCGCCAAATATTTTTTTTGATATGTCATTCTTCCCCCCCCCCCCCCCAACCACGGATCGCACATGCAAAGTTTTGACCGCCTCGGTGCAAGAAGCGCGTGGGGGGGGGGGGGGTTAGTGCTTTAGACTCACGAGGCTGCGGACCAATCGCCTTCTCGCGGGAAGCCAAATGTCATGGAATAGAAGGGTAACCCAAAAGTGCGGCGTGTCCCGCGCCGTAGTTTCTGTACAGTTCGGGACTGAGTTTTCTACGCGCGTCCAAAGCTCACGTGGTGGAGTTTTTTTCAAAAAAGTTTGCGGCACTGGGATTTTTTAAAAAAAGAAAGAACTTCATTTTGTTCAACTTGGCAACTAATATTCTCTCGCCGCTGTTCATGCGACTGGAGGGATCCCCCCCCCCCCCCGGTGAGACTTACTAGTGAGTAAATGTGCATAGGATCGGGCCGCAATTCCCTTGCTGGGAAAACGCACGCAGGCAGACATACGGTTAAGCTCTGCAAAACTCAAGGTTTTCGGGCTATGAGCTTTGAAGAGTCAAAGGTCCCTTCCCCGAATCTCTCCTTCTCTCTCCTTCTGCCTATGAATGCGCCCTTCTTTTCAGTTCAACTGTGTGTTTGGGTTTTTTAACGCGTTGGTGGATTGGCCGGGAAGGGAGGGGAGAGGGGAGGAATGAACACGGAACCCGAAGCCGATGGGAGCCGCTCCACCTTGCGAGGAGAAGAGGAAGCACAGGCCTTAGAGTGCACAAGATAAATTAGCGGCCGTGCATATCTGTATATCCGCAGAGCGTCCAATCCTTGCGTCTCTCCTCTGACTGGTGCGCCCATTTTTCTCCCTCCCCCCTTTATGGTTGTTTGGGTGGAATCCTTCGCAGCTCCCGGAAAAGATGCCGGGGGTGGGTCAGTGACGCTTCACCAAATCCAGTGGGTTTCAAATTCTGATCCCCCCCCCCCCCCCATTCACACACCAACCCTCTCAGGCACACTACTACTAAGAGCCATCCCGCGTAGTATCTCAGTAGTTCTTACAACAAGTCTGCCAGGCCACAAGTCTTGTCCCCATGCGAAATGGGCTTGGCGGAGGCGAGAGTTGGTGGGTTCGCCCTGCATCCTCTCTTTAGATGAATACTTTAAGTTTGCGTATAACAAACGCGAGAGTAGCCCGGGGGGCGTGTTGCCAAAGTTAGGACTTGAACCCAGGACTGATTCCGGCGTTCGAGCCACTGCCCGTCGCTGGCCTTCTTCGGACGGTTGGGAACGGTGACGGGAGGCGTTCCTGAGATCTTCACCCTAGATAAGCTCTGGCGACTTCATTTCGAAGGAATCCCGGCAACTTCAGTTTAGCTGCTTGATTTTGAAAAGAGATCCCATGGCCTTCGAGGTCGATGCTGCTGCAGAAATGCTTCCGGGGGACGCAGGGTAACTTGCTTCAGGAGACCAGGCTGCTAATTCTGAGGAGAACCACCCGATAAAGAAACGTGGTGGTGGTGGTGGGGATTTAGAGTCTCTGTTTGATAGCCTACCATTAGATTCCCCCAAGAAGTGTTCCCTCTAAGCTGAGTTAGTGTGAGCTGGCTCACAGTTTTTTAGCCTCCGGCTCAGGAAGGATGCCCCCAGAGCAAACTAATTTATGCAGCAGCCAAATTGCTCGCTCACAACTTTAATGCCAGTAGCTCACAGAGTAGCATTTTTGCTCACGAGACACCACGACTTAGAGGGAGCATTGCCCCCAAGAGGGTTTTAGCGGCCCCTTTGTCTTTCTGTTCAAAAGTTTGCTTCACTCCTATAACAGCATTCCAGCACAGCAGCCCAAATCTGTGTTGAACTGCATTTGGAGATTCCAGAAGTACCTTCTTTAGCCACCTAGTACATACCCAGCCTATCACACTACTCCACTTCTGACTTTCTAAACCAAGCCAACAACAGGGGAAAGGCCATGATGTAATAACTTTTCATTAACACCAACCAGAATAAGACAGTTAAGAACATAACATAAGAGAAGCCAATGTTGGATCAGGCCAATGGCCCATCCAGTCCAACACTCTGTCACACAGTGGCCAGAAATACCAGGTCCCATCAGGAGGGCCAGACGGCATAGATAGCTTAGTTATTTATTTGAAACATTTATTCCACTTCTCCTGGAATAAATGGCTGCTTCAGAAGGTGGACCCGTTATACCGTACTGAGGTCCCTCCCCTCCCCAAAGGCCACCCTCAAATCTCCAGGTATTTCCGAACCTGGACTTGGCAACCCTATATTAGGGCTGCTACGCCAGTCAGCACCCACAATGGGTGCGGGATCCACTCTAGGGCAGCTTCCCCACCAGCCACCCGGGAGAGCCGAGGGCCAACAGCGAGGAGGGAGGCAGTGACTGGAAGAAGCCAAGGCAGCGGGGGGGGGGGGCTGAGAAGCGCCCAGTGCACAGGGGGCTGGCTGGAGGGAGGCATGGCTGCCTAGGGCAACTAGGGACAGCACTCTGCCCATGTTCAGAGTTGCCCTTCTTTCGAACTCCCCCAATCCCCCCCCCCGCCCCAGCCTGTTACCGCAGGGAGGCCCCCTCCCTCTGTCCCCTGCTCAGAAGGCTGCAGTCCTAAATGAGCCTTCTTCGGGCTGTGATCACACACACTAAATAATCCACTTTCAATGCATTTTGCAACGGGATTTTGTCCGTTCCCACAGTATTCCCTTCATTTTTGGCTCCACAGATCCTATCATCCCAAGGTGGGTGGCTTGTTTTCAAACACATCGCTTTATTTTCTCATGAGTTACGCCTGACACAGAAGTTGCAGGCACACATACTAAATAATCCACTTTCAATGTGCTTTCAGTGCACTTTCCATCTGGATTTTGCCAGTTCACACAGTAAAAATCCAGTCGGAAAGTGCACTGATAGTAGACTATTTAGTGTGTGTGATCGCAGACTCTAGACCCTTCCCTTCCATTGCAAATGTGGTGGGTGTGTCTGCAGATAATTTGGGCCAGAATATTCCAGTTCCTTTCATTTTTGGAGCTGCAACTCCCATGACAATCCTGAAGCTGGTGGTCAATTTTTCAGACTAGCTTTATTTTCTTATGAGTTGTGCCTGCCACAAATGGATGTATGGACAAATGTCGTGGTAAACAAGTGTGTCCTTGTAGTATAGATTAATAGAGAAACAATTCATTCACATCTGATCTGCTGCCCCTTAAAGCCTGGTCCATAGGTAACTGCCTAGTTTGCTTAAATAGTTGGGCTGGCCCTGGTAGAAGAAATAGTAATCATAGTATCATAGTTGGGAGGGACCTCCATGGCCATCTAGTCCAACCCCTGCAAGGTGCAGTCAAAAGAGTTCACATTTGTAGCTTCTCTGCCTTAGGCCAGGGGTCCCAGACTTTGAGCCTTCAGGTACCTTTGGAGTTCTGACCAATGCTCCCTCTAAGCGAGGGATGTCAAACTCATTTGTTATGAGGGCCGGATCTGACATAAATGAGACCTTGTTTGGGCAAGGCCATGTGTGTCATAAAATGTAATGCCAGGTAGCGGAGATATAAACTTTATAAAGGTCACAAACACACAATTTTTAAAACTTAGAATAAAAACATACTTAAAACATTAGCACTCTTGCAATATTTTGTTTATTGAACAGTCTCTGATAACTGACAACTCTTTCTCTGACTTATTGCATCCAAATGTCTGTGCAGTTGCAATGTTGAGCATGCTGTTCAGGTGTGTCTCTGTAAGCTGGAAGCCTACTTTTGATTTATTGACATTCACCACAGAAATCTCATGCTCAGAGTTCTGAGTCTAGGACCCATGGGAAAACATGAAAGGGCTGAGCGATTGAGAGAGTCTGGCGAAGCAAGCTACGATGCAGCAGCAGCAACAGAACTGGAAGCAGAAGATGGCCGTTTCCAGTGCGGGCCTCATAGAAGCCCTCCAGGGGCCTGATCCGGCCCCTGGGCCACATGTTTGACACCCCTGCTTTAAGCTGTGGAGGCTTGTGAGCAAAAATTCTACTTTGTGAGCTACTGGCATTAAAGATGTGAGTAAGCGATTTGGCTACTGCATAAATTAGTTTGCTCTGGACCCAGCCTTTCAGAGCTAAGCCAGAAATGTGTGAGCCAGAGGCTAACAAACTGTGAGCTAGCTCACACTAACACAGCTCAGAAGGAACATTGGTTCTGACACAGGGTGATGGGCGCAACCACCAAAATAGTTGCTGCAGTGGGCAGAGTGAACCACAAAATGACCCACACGAGGTGGAACCACATATACACAGGAAGCCCAAGCACAGGGGAAAGAGGTAATTTAAAAAATATACGGGGAAAGAGGAATGACAGAGGGGGGGGACTGATTTCCTACAGCCACTGCTTCACCCCCGCTCTTCCCTTTGCCCCAATCATAAGTGTCAATTTCCCACTATTTGCTGCGCGGCCGCATTTTAACCCACAGCTTCGCCCAATTTCCCCCGCACCTACTCAATCCTCAAAAAACAGGATCAAGTAGATGTGGGGGGAATCAGGCGAAGCTGCAGGGCAAAGTGCAGCTACGCAGCAAATAGTGGGAAATTGACACTTACAATTGGGGCAAAGGGAAGAACGGGGGCGGAGCAGCGGCTGTGGGAAATCGGTCAGAGAGACTAAAACCAACACAGTTGTGGCACCTGCAACCAAAGGAACGTTGTTCTAATCTACACAAGCCATTCAGATCTCCAGCAGCCAATCAGAAGCCCTGTTGGGCAAGAGCCCCACCCAGCCCCACCCACTTTCTAAAACTTGGGATGGCACCAGGAAAGGAGTGAGTGGGAGCCGTGGGACTTACGAACACCACATTGGAGACCCCTGCCTTAGGCTATTATCCTGAACTCACTTATCATACTCATCGAACTCCATGGTATTTACTTCTGGGAAAATGTGGTTAAGGATCTGTCTTTATGCATTGTGGACAACAAAGACATTATTGTTTATTTCCTCCCCCCCCCCCCCCCCCCAACTTTAGAACTCCTTCCTTCGCACTGTTGGAGAGCTTGGCCAAACTTTCCCTTTGTTTTCTCGATACCATATTTCTGGTATTTTGAGATGTCTCTAAAGATATGCAGGATTTTACAGGGAAGGGAGAGGCCAATTTTTTTTTTTCCATTTGGAGTCCGGGAGGCAGATACGTACGTAAGAAAAGCCAATGTTGGATCTGGCCAATGGCCCCTCCAGTCCAACACTCTGTCACACAGTGGCCAGAAATACCAGGTGCCCTCAGGAGGTCCACCAAGCACCCTGAATACAGTGCATCACTTGCCCCAGACTGATCCTATCTATACCTTGTCCTTGTCCTTTTTATTCCTAACCCTGGAGAGCCAGAGACAAAAAATTGGAGCTCTGTCATCAGATCTCCTCAGGAGGAGGTCCACCTGTGGGGCCAGGACACTAGAAGCCCTCTCACTGTTGCCAAACCCGCCCCCCCAAGCATCAAGAATACAGAGCATCCCTTGCCCCAGACTGAGAATCCTTATGGCCACTGATGGGCCTCTGCTTCATATGTTTATCCAATTCCCTCTTGAAGTCATCCATGCTTGTAGCTGCCACCACCTCCTGCGGCAGTGAATTCCACGTGTTAATCACTCTTCGGGTGAAGAAGTACTTCCTTTTATCCATTCTAACCTGACTGCTCAGCAATTTCATGGTGCCCATGAGTTTTTTGTATTGTGAAAAAGGGAGAAAAGTACTTCTTTCTCTACCTGCTCAATCCGATGCATAATCTTATAAACCTTAATCATGTCACCCTCAGTTGCCGTTTCTCCAAGCTAAAGGCTTTGTAGCATCACCAAGAAAAATGTTTCTTTTAGCCATATTAAGCGCAGCAGACTAGACTACTGTCCTGTGCTGTATCTGGGGCTGCCCTTGAAGATAATTTGTAACTTTCAGTTAGTGCAGAACTCTGCAGCCAGATTTTCCTCAGCTGTTAGCCAGCAAAACCATATCACACCAATATGGAAAGAACTATTTTGGCGACGAATATATTTCTGGGCCAAATCCAAGGTGTCATATGTAGCTTTTAAAGCCCTAAATTGTAATATCCTGAGCATCTCAAGGCAGTCAAAGATTGTGTGCTTCAGATTCCAACTTCACATGTGAAGAGGCTTCCTCAGTGCAACTCTTGAGCTCTGGAATACCACCCCCTTGAGATATTGGACTGGTTCTGCCTTTGCAGAGGTTTCCCAAGGGCATGAAACCCTTTCTGTTGCAACAGTTATGTTTAGCTTCTGCTCTGCTGTGTTGACAACGTGAAGCTGCCTTCTGCTGAATCAGATCATTGGTTCATCAAGGTCAGTATTGTCCACTCAAGCTGGCAGTCATTCTTCAGAGTAGGGGTCTTTCCTACCACCTACTACCTGATATATGCCAGGGATTGAAACTGGGACCTTCTGCATGCCACGCAGATGCTCTGCCACTGACCCATGACCGCTCCCTGCTATGCTGCTTTGGATCCCAGTAAAAAACCACTTTTACTTTTTGAAGAAGAAGAAGATATTGGATTTATACCCCACCCTTCACTTAGAGTCTCACAGCAGCTTACAAACTCCTTTCCCTTCCCCTCCCCACAACAGACACCCTGTGCTGAGAGGGCTCTTTCAAGAACTGCTCTTTCAAGGACAGCTCTGACAGAACTATGGGTTGCCCAAGGTCATCCAGCAGCTGCAAGTGGAGGAATGGGGAATCAAACCCAGTTGTCCCAGAGTACAATCCGTGCACTTAACCACTACACCAAACTGGCTCCTTATTGCTTTTGTTTGCATTTTGAGTAAAAATATCATTAATTGGGTTTGCATGTGTCCTTCATAAAGTTTATACCTCCAGTACCTGGTGTTACATTTTATGGCACACACGGCCCTACCCTACAAAGTGACATTTGTCAGATCTGGCCCTCATAATAAATTCGACACCTTTGGGTTAGAGCACCTGGCTAAATTCTGGGAAGCCAGATTTCCAATCCCCACTCTGCCACGAAAGCTTGTTGCGGATGAACTTGGGCTAGCCATTCTCACCCTCACTTGCTTCACAGGGTTAATGTTGTGAGGGTAAAATGGAGGAGGGGAGAATGATGTTCTATGTTGCTTCAGGTCCACACTAGAGAGAAAAGTGGGGTATAAATATTGATATAAATAGTTTCTTAGCACCTGTTGAGGTCCTCTCATCTATTTTTTCTCTCTTTGGGGGGGGGTTGTCCTTTTCTTTTTAGTCTTTTATTGGGGTAACCAGATGCAAAAAAAAGGAAAGAGGTCTTCAATGGTTACATAGGAGAAGACATTTCAGCAAATGCACCTTTGCTCATCTCTGTATCAAAACCCTTTTTCATTCCCCTCTGTTTCAAAACCCTTGTCTGCCTTTCTTCCATCTGACATACGACTGCAGAAGAGTTGTATTCATTTTTAAAAATCAACATCATTTTCAGTACTGGTGGTGTCAGGGGTGCCAGCTGACCAGAACCCCCATCCCTCAACTAACTACTGTATCTGAACAACAGCAAGATCTGAGGAAATGGCCAGGGAAAGTGTTCCGCAGTGTAGAGAGTTCTTTTAGACTGTGATGCCTCCATTGATGGTTTCTAGGCAAAATAAAACAGTTTTGTTTTTCTTGTGCTTTTTAATTACTTGTACTAATCTTGCTGATGGTTTGTTAGCATTGCACTTGTCTGTCTGTCTGTCTGTGTGTACAGTTTTATTATCCTTGATGTCTTTTAAAATCTGTTGTAAGCTTGAAATCCAGGGCTGGAAAGGTGGGATATAAATATTTTACATAGAAATGGAAATATTACCAATTAAGTTGCTGCTACAGGCAGAGAAGCAAGGGACAGTAGAAGAAGCTGGTACAGGGACAAGATGGTGTAGGGACCAGGAGAACGATTAAATCCTCCTACTGAAGAGTGAGCTCCATTGAATTCAATGGGTCTTATTTCTGAGCAACCAGAGACAGACAGGGCTTGCTTAGTGGTGGCGCTGCTGTTTTGAAACATCCTTGAGAGGCTCCTTTGGTGCCTACCTTACCACCCTTTAAGTGCCATGTCAAAACAGTTCTTTTCCCTCAAGCTTTTAAGTGGGGGAGGAGTCCATCTCTTTTATAGGGCTGCCAAACTGTCTGGAGAGATGTCCCACCCCTTCAACAGATGCTTGATAGAATGATGTCTGCCTTCATGCCATAAAATGGCTCGATTGCCTATTTCCAGGGGTCATTTCAAGCAGGACCAGGAGTAACAAGCCCAGGAGCAGGCGTATATGGTGATGCGCTGTGGGAAAAAAGCAAAAGCAAACTTAACTTGATCTATATTTTCATGCTTATTGTAGGTTTGTTGGGATTTAATTGTCTGAAGACCAGTTTCTGAGTTGCAAGCTCTTCTGCCTTAATCCCTGATTTGCAAGATCTCTCTGGGCTGTTGGTGAACAAACTGCACTCGCCACTTGCTCAGGAGCACTTTAACAGATTGTTATTTTGTATATTCCAGGATTGAGCTCAGGTCCAAATTAAGATGTTCCAAAACAGCCTGGCCCCTGATCACTAAAGCACACTCTTTAAACAAGACAGACTGGTGGGATTTAATACAAACAAACATTGAACTAAACTGCATTTAGATTCATTGAAAACACTTGCAGTTACATTATTCCTGCCAACCAAGATGAAATGCCAAACCTACTGAGGGTACCTAGTCAGGGAGTGATTATTGTGGATAGAACATTAAGTGCAGTTTATTGTTTGTGAGGAATTGGCAGTGGAGGTTGCTAAGGACGCGGCCTGAATGAGTTTAACA
The DNA here is from genome assembly GCA_029233225.1 of Lepidodactylus listeri. Lineage (NCBI taxonomy): Eukaryota > Metazoa > Chordata > Lepidosauria > Squamata > Gekkonidae > Lepidodactylus > Lepidodactylus listeri. Next base: position 80,250,998 of record JARCFY010000011.1, read on the forward strand.
AAGGGAATATCGTTGTTTGTGTCTTTTGGGGAACCGATGATTATTAATCTGTTGTATAGTGCTTTAATTGAGCAAAATGATTCAACAAAACTTATTTCTTGCATTCATTCTCCTGAATGCCTCTGGGAGCCCAGTTTATTGAGAACTGAGGCAGCGAATGTGACATGAGTTGCCAGCTCACCAGGAGAAAAATGTCCTATCCCTTGAACAGAAGTAGAGATGGACAGCTGAAGCTTTTCATGGCATGGAGGCAAACAATATCTCTAAGAACATAAGAGAAGCCAATGCTGGATCAGGGCAATGGCCCATCCAGTCCAACACTCTTGTCACACAGTGGCCAAAAATACCAGCACCAAGCACCAAGAATACAGAGCATCACTTGCCCCAGACTGAGAGTTCCTATCTATACCTTGTGGCTAATAGCCACTGATGGACCTCTGCTCCATACGTTTATCCAATTCCCTCTTGAAGCTGTCCATGCTTGTAGCTGCCACCACTTCCTGTGGCAGTGAATTCCATGTGTTAATCATTCTTTGGGTGAAGAAGTGCTTCCTTTTATCTGTTCTAACCCAACTGCTCAGCAATTTCATGGAGTGCCCATGAGTTCTTGTACTGTGAGAAAGGGAGAAAAGTACCTCTTTCTCTGCCTGCTCTATCCCATGCATAATCTTATAAACCTCGATCATGTCACCCATGGGCGTCAACTACGGGGGGGGGGGCTCGAGGGCTCGAGCCCCCCCCCCGAAATTTCCCGGGGGGGGGCTCAGCCACCCCCGGCAAAATGAATGCCTGCCGGTGGCCAGTCAGCCGGCTGTCGCCGCCTCTCCTTCCCCCCCACCCCCGGCCTGCCCTCCTGCCTCCCTGGGGCGGGGCGGGGGGGGAGAGAGGCTGCGACAGCCAGCTGACTGGCCACCGGCGGGCGTTCATTTTGCCGGGGGTGGCTGAGCCCCCCCCCCGGGAAATGCGAGGCGGAGCGGGAGCCGGGGGCCCGCAAGGGCGACGCGCCGGCCCCCGGCTGCAGGCAGCAGCAGCGATCCTACGCCGCCCGAGGTGAGCGGGGAGAGGGAGGGAGGGAGGGGGGCGGGGAGCGCGGCGGGCAGGCGGGCACGGCCCGGGGGAGGGAGGCGGCGGCGGCGGCTCCCTGGGGCGGGGGGGGGAGAGCGGCGGGGACATGGTCCCGAGCGCGCACGCACGAGAGAGCCCCCGCCCCCCCAGGGATTGAAAAAGTCTACGCCCTTGATGTCACCCCTCAGCCATCATTTCTCCAAGCTAAAGAGCCCCAAGCGTTTTAACCTTTCTTCGTAGGGAAAGTGTTCCAACTCTTTTATCATTCTAGTTGCCCTTTTCTGCACTTTTTCCAATGCTATCGTAACCTTTTTGAGGGGTGGTGACCAGTGTTCCCTCTAAGCTGTAGAGTCCTGTGAGCAAAAATTCTACTTTGTGAGCTACTGGCATTAAAGTTGTGAGCGAGCAATTTGGCTACTGCATAAATTAGCTTGTTCTGGAGCCATTCTTCCCGAGCTAAGACAGAAATGTGAGAGCCGGAGGCTAAAAAACTGTGAGCTAGCTCACACTAACTCAGCTTAGAGGGAACCCTGGTAGGGACCAGATCTCTAGGGATGTGCCAGTTCTCTGCCTCAAGGCTCTGAACTCTTGTTGCTGGTCAGTGGAACAGCAGGTACAAAATAAGGGGGAGAGCAACACCATGGCAACATTGTGACACCGCCTCCATTTATGTACTTGGAAATGATGCCACAGCAACACTCTGTGTTTTTTACCATAGAGATTTGGGAAGTTCCTAGAGCATCACTGTGATGTCACTTTCTGGTATGTACCCAGAAGTGGTGTTGCTGCGTAACTATGGATCACACCAGCACACCACCATGTCCCACCTCCAAGAGCTTCCAGGGGCTGCCAGCAGATGGCGGGAACCCTAAATATCACCTGATAATAACACCCCATTACCTGGATAGCCCAGGCTAGCCTGATCTTATCAGATCTTGGCTGCTAAGCAGGGTTGAGCCTGGTTAGTATTTGGAAGGGAGACCACCCATGGCAAATCACCTCTGAATGTCTCTTGCCTTGAAAATCCTATCATGTTGCCATAAGTCAGCTGTGACTTGATCAAAACAAGAAAACCAAGGTTGTGAAAACGCTAATATATAGTAATAAATTGCAATAAATACATGATACAAAATTCAGTTCATAGTGTAAAGTCTCCATAAAAAGCTTTCAAAGGTTTTCTTTTCCAAAGACATCCGACGAGGTTTTCCAGAAATACTTCACTCGTTTCATCCAACAAGGACTTCATCCCAATAGGAAAATTTGATGTGTTGCCACAAACATACACAGGGCACAATTACCATTACATCATCAGATGAAAATTATTGCAGTCTCTGGCCATCAAGACCTTCCTAGTGAAGGCTACATACAAACATTCCTAGTTAGCCTTTTATGGCAGCGGGGTTAAGGTTAAAGGTGGAGCTGTGCTGTTTTTTTCTGGCAAAGTTCCTGTATGTGTTTTTACGATGGTATGTTAAGTAGCTGAAACCTGGCATAGAGAAAGAGCCACTCCTGGCTGTATAGGCATGCATGCAGAATTCTGTGTTGTCAGAGGCCTCGGTGGTGTTCCTAGGCATATTTCCCAGGAACCAACTTCCACTGTATAAAGTGAGGTTTCCGTCTGGGCAAACCTTCGAAGGGTTTCCCTGCTAGTTCTCCATATATTACTATTACATATTTATCTTGCCCTTCCGACACCGTATTCTTCCCTTCCATTGAATCGTCACATCTCTGTCAGGTAATAATTAATAATTATCATATGGCATTGTGTGTAGTATAGCCAGGAGATCCTAAGATTGTCTGGCAGACTTAAGTTCCAACTCTTTTAGTAGAGGGCTAGACTTAGGGCTGCCTAGTCCCCCCGGGGGATGGGGATTCCCCCACTCAAAGGGCCCCAAATCCGCTGGTCCAGATCCAGCCAGCGGGGGGAACCCCACCTGTAGTGGCCAGATCGGGCCAATGTGCCTGGCGTGATGACATTGCCCGGAAGTGACATCACCATGCTGGGCATGTCGCCAGGCAACACTCTAGCAACCGGCCTGAAAACTCTATGGTACCATAGGGTTTTCAGGGTGATTGCTAGAGTGTCAACTGGCGACATGCCCAGTGTGGTGACGTCACTTCCAGGCGACGTCATCGCAGCGCGTGCGCGCAAATGTCCCAGAGCGGGACCAACTCTTCCCCGCTTTTTAAGGTAAGTTACTTGGCAACCCTAGCTAGACTTATTTTGGGGTGGAGAGAGGTCTAAAAGAGCTGTGACTGACGCAAAGTCACCTAGCTGGCTTCATGTGGGGGAATGCAGAATCAAACTTGGTTCTCCAGATTAACCACTACACCATGCTGGCTCTGTGAGGTAAGTTAAGCTGAGCTCCAGATCCATCAAGCAGGACACTAAGGACAAGGCCTTGCCCCATTATCCCCCCACCATCCTGAACTGGTATTAGGTGCCTGTGAACCGGGGCGGGGGGAGTTAGTCATTGTGGCTAATGGTCAGTGACAAGTGGGGACCTGCGAGAAGCTTGCAGGAGTGGTTATCCCCATTTCCCCCATCTTTGCTTCCTCCCCTATCCCCCTACCTCTCTCACACGCTTTCTCCCTCCTGCCACCCTTTTCATACTACCTGTGTCTTTCCTCCATGCCTATCATTTTCTGTCTCTTTCTGCCCCACCCCATCACTCTCCTGGCCTCCGGCCTCCTTCATCTATTCCCACACACGCACACCGCAAGCAGTGGTTGTGGCAGCACCCCTAATTGCCCACCTGCTTTCTCCCCCACCCCCACAGCAGCACTAGCAGTGGCTCTCCAGGAATCACAAAGGATCTCTCAACTAGAAATCAGTTCCCCTTAGGGTTGTCATTTCCAGGTTTGAAAATTCCTGGAGATTTGGGGGTGAAGCCTTGGGAGGGTGAGGTTTAGGAAGGGAAGTGATCTCAACATGGTATAATGCCATAGACTCCATCCTCCAAAGCAGCCATTTTCTCCAGGGAACTGATCTCTCTCATCTGGAGATCAGTTGTAATTCCAGGTCATCTCCAGCCCTCACCTGGAGACTGGCAATGCTAATTCCTCTGGAGGAAATGGCTTCTTTGGCAGGTGGAGTCTATGTCATTATACTCTGCTGAAGCATTATACCTGAGGGGCTGGCAAGCGTACTTCCATGGCATCATGGGGATTTGAACCTGGGTCTCCCAAACCCTACTCTGAAGCTCTAACCACCACACTGGTTTTCATAGGTTCAGCAGCAGCCAGGCCTGACTGAATCATGCACGTTGGGTGGTATCTAGTCACCCAGAGATTGCTGCGAGGTCTAGGGTTGTCAACCTCCAGGTGGGATCTGAAGATCTCCCAGAATTATAACTGAACTCCAGATGACAGAGCTCTTCCCCCTGGAGAAAATGGCTGGTTTGGAAGGTGGACTATAGCATTATATCCTGCTGAAGCCTCTCCCTTCCCCAATCCCAGTCTTCCTCAGACACTACCACAAAATCTCCAGGAATTCCCCGACCTGGAGCTGGCAACCCTAGTCAGACCTGGCCCTAACAAGTCCCTCAAAAGCCAAAATAGGCCTGGAAATGGCCTCCTCCCCCTGCCTTTTTGTGACAGAACCCAGCCTAGAATACTGCCTAGCAATAGCAACTGAGGATATGTGTTGCTTAAAGCTGCAGGTGCTCATTTTATCATTTTTGGATTTTTAGAGCTGCTATATGTGTGTGTGTGTGTGTTAGCTTTCACATTTTTTCTGAAACCTAGGGCCCTTTTCAGGTTTGTAGATTTAAGCTTCTAAAGTTATCCCAACTTTCCTGTTAGAATATAGATGGACCTTTCCTCAATGAATTTGCATATTACCCTTTTAAAGCCAGCTAAGCTGGTGGCCATTGCTATGTCTGGTGAGTCAGTTCTACAAATTTATTACATCTTTTATCAAGCTATCCTTCATGAACCCAAGGTCTCTTTTCTGGTCCATCACCACAAGCTCAAAACCCCCACCCCCACCACGTATATTTAAAGTTAGGCTTGTTGGCTTCAGAGTGCATCAGTTTTATCCTTAACTCTTCGTTTCCAACACAGTCAACTCAGTTAGTTCCTTTAGGTAAGAAAGCCAACATGGTGCTAGACTAGAGTGCAGTCAGTAGGTACATGAGAGAGGGCCTTTTCTGTGGCAGCCCCACAATTGGAACAACATCCCCAGGGTGGTGTGCCTGACCTCCTTACTTTTAATCTTTAGGAGGCAACTGAAGACTGTTTCTCTCTTTCTCACAATACAAGAACTTGTGGGCACTCCATGAAATTGCTGAGCAGTTGGGTTAGAACAGATAAAAGGAAGTACTTCTTCACCCAAAGAGTGATTAACACGTGGAATTCACTGCCACAGGAGGTGGTGGTGGCTACAAGCATGGACGGCTTCAAGAGGGAATTAGATAAACATATGGAGCAGAGGTCCATCAGTGGCTATTAGCCACAAGGTATAGATAGGAACTCTCAGTCTGGGGCAAGTGATGCTCTGTATTCTTGGTGCTTGGGGGGGGGGGCAACAGTGGGAGGGCTTCTAGTGTCCCGTCCCCACTGCTGGACCTCCTGAGAGCACCTGGTGTTTTTGGCCATTGTGTGACAGAGTGTTGGACTGGATGGGTCATTGGCCTGATCCAACATTGGCTTCTCTTATGTTCTTATGTTTTGTTTTATTTAGGACTGTATTTAATTAAAGAAACCCTAAATTGTAATTTAAAATTTTTGTTTTATGCTTTTTGATTCTTAAAAATGTTGTCTTTAATATTGTAAGCTACCTTGAGCACCGTAGGGAGAAAAGCGGCTGATAAATATTTTAAATAATAAATTAAAATCTGGGAGACCCAGGTTCAAATCCCCACTTTGCCATGGAAGCTTACTGCTTGATTTTGGGCCAGTCACTCTGTCTCAGCCTAATTCATCACACAGGGTAGTGGTGAGGAATTTTTTTGCCATCAAGTCACAGCTGACTTATGGTGACCCCATAGGGTTTTCAAGGTAAGAGATGCTCGAAGGTGGTTGGCCACTGCCTGCCTTGGTGTCATGACCCTGGATTTCCTTGGTGTTCTCCAATTCAAGTGCTAACCAGAGCCAACCCTGCTTAATTTCTGAGATTGTGATCAGACTAGTCCAGGCAGGGCTGTAGCCAGGATCTTGTGGCGCAAAAAAATTTCTGATGGGGCTGAAGCACTCAGTGCAGAAAGAAAAGCCATTTAGCCAACTGAAAGATGTTGCCAGGATAGATCTCTAAACTGCAAGCTGTCAAGCACTTTAGATAACAGTTCTCAGCTGCTGCAAGTTAATCACTTGTGCCAGCCTAAGCAACAATTCTGACAACAAGCCGGCAGGTGAGAGTGATGACTTCTGTTGCCAAGAAAGCTAACACTTAAGCAAAAAAACTCTCTTAAAGGAGACCAGTTTCTTGACAGAGTTAGAAGGGATCCTAGAGGTCACCCATTCCAACCCCCTTGCTCAGTGCAGGAATAAATCAACTAGAGCACCCCAATCTGCTTAAAGGAGTGCATGCCTTTAAAAATTGTTTTTCAGTGATTGAAAAAAAGCATTTACAGGAGAAATTCTTGGGGGGCTGTGCCTTTAAGAAAGGAGGCAGAGGCCCCCAAAGCCCCATTGTAGCTACAGGCCTGAGTCTGGGCAGGGTAGTTGGAGGAAAGGAGAACAATGTTGTAAGCGACTTGAGTACCCACTGGGATGGTAAGCAGGATACAAATAAACATATCTATCCCCTCAGTACAAGTTTCCAATACTCTAACCCAAGGGTGTCGACAGGGGTCATTTCGTAGAAAAAGAGGTGCAGGAGCTCATTAGCATAACTCATTTGCATAACTCATTTGCATATGCCACACCCCCTAACGTGCCGGAAGTGTGTCAGAAGGCAACACCCACCCCTCAGGCTCCACTCCACAGGTGAGTGAAACTGACCTGCTCTTCCTCCATTCCCTTCCCCATCCAATACTTTGTGCAATAAAAATAAGCGTAAAGAACACACCCTCATTCTCTTCCTGCTCCCTTGAAACCACCAGGTTTCAAGTAGACTTGAGATACCCAGGACATGTGCACCACCCATCCCTTTTCCTTCCCCTCCCCACAACAAGACACCCTGTGAGGTAGGTGGGGCTGAGAGAGGTCTTTTGAGAACTGCTCATGAGAGAACAGCTCTGAGAGAACTTGTGACTGGCCCAAGGTCACACCAGCAGCTGCATGTGGAGGAGTGGGGAATCAAACCCGGTTCTCCCAGATTAGAGTCCAACTCCTAACCACTACACCAAACTGATGGGGTGGAAGCTGCTGAAGGGTTGGTCAAATTTCTCCAGTACTTATGTGCCATGTGCCCAGATAAAAAATGGTATACTTAGAAAATTTATATGCCACCTTGAGCAAGTCTCTGGAAAAGCAGCACACAGTCATAAAAGGAACAATGATAAAATTATCAATATTAAAACAAAACATTAAAATCAATAAAGACCCTAGCAGGGCTTTCCCCGGGGTGCTGCACCTCTGCACTGCTCGGGGAAGCCGAGGAGGGGGCGGGGCTTGGTCATGTGCCCGCCCCCTGGGCTCCCCACTCCCGGAGCTGCGCTCCTGTCCGCTTCCGCTCCATCGGACCCCTGGGTGTCGAACTCACTTGTTAAGCAGGCTGAATCTGACATAAATGAGACCTTGTTGGGCTGGGCCACGTGTGTCATAAAATATAATGCCAGGTAGCGGAGATATAAACTTTATAAAGGACACAAACACAAACTTTTCTTTTTACTTAAAATAAAAACATGCTTAAAACGTTAACACTCTTGCAATATTTTGTTTATTGAACAGTCTCTGATAACTGACACTTCTTGCTCTGAAGTATTGCATCCAAATGTCTGTGCAATTGCAGTCTTGAGCATGCTGTTCAGATGTGTCTCTGTAAGCTGCAAACCTACTTTTGATTTATTGACATTCACCACAGAAATCTCATGCTCAGAGTTCGGAGTCTAGGACCCATGGGAAAACATGAAATGGCTGAGTGAATGAGAGAGTCTGGTGAAGCAAGCTAGGATGCAGCAGCAGCAACAGAACTGGAAGCAGAAGATGGCCAGTTCCAGTGCGGGCCTGATAGAAGCCCTCCAAGGGCCTGATCCGGCCCCCAGGCTGCATGTTTGACACCCCTGCTCTAACCACTTTGCAATGGTTGCTGTGTCTGGGATGTACCACTTCAGCATGCAGGTGGGGATTTACACAACAGTACGTTCCTCAAAAAATGATTCCCACATAGAAAACTGGATGCCAGAGGGGGGAGGGTTTTCGGGCCTAGTCTTGTCCTCAGTATGCTGATATGATATGTGCAGGGATGAGGGTTGCCAACTCCAGCTTCAGAAATTCCTGGAGACTTAGGAGCAGAGCCTGGGAAGAGAGAGAATTCAGCAGACATATGATTCCATAGAGCAAGGGTCCCCAACCTTTTTGAGCTTGGGGGCACCTTTGAAACTCTGGTGTGGCGGGTGCAGCCACAAAATGGCTGCTGCAAGAGGCAGAGAGCTGAGGTGGCAGCTGCTGCCAAAGCAACATTTTAAAAGATCTGCACAGCCAATCAACTCTCCAGTAGCCAATCAAAAGCCTTGTTAGGCGGAAGCCCCACCCAGCCGCACCCAAGTCCTAAAACACTTGGCAGGTACCATGGTGTGAACCATGTTAGGAATCTTTGCCACACAGTCTACCCTCCGAAGCTGCCATTTCCTCCAAGGATGCTGATCTCTATAGTCTGGAGGATGGCAACCCTAGCAAGGGATTTTATTTTCCTATAGAGGATTGTTTAAGTCTTGTGAGCCTCCCTCTGCAGTGCAGTGCAGTGCAGTATAGCCCAGAATAGCAAATTAACGAAAAGTTGGCTGAAAGCTCTACCTTGTCACAAGACTACAGTTCCCAGGATTCTTTGGTTGGGCACCATGAAAGTTAAATAGGTTTGGAAACTGGGTTACATGGGAAGTGTATGTAGGCCTGTCAGTCACTTTCTGGGATCAGCATGTCAACATCCCCTTTTGCCAACGCCGACTACCAGGAAGCAGCAAGACGGTCACGTTAACCACAGCTTTGTGAGGAATGCCTATGGCTTTTCTGACTTGGCTTCTCTGCCTCTCTTTCTTCAAACACGGAGAGTCCCCAGGTGCCTTTCTTAATGTTGCTTCCCGCTTGCGATCTGTGGGTCAAGGCCATAATTATATATCAGCTGTTTGGCTCACCTCAGCTGACACTTTGAAATGTAATTTAGGATGATTAGGCAACCTCAGAGCTCGCTGGACCAGGGGGGGCTGCTTAGGCTGTGGTAAAATTAAAAAGAAAAAGAGAAGTCCACACGGTTGCAACAGCCTTTTCTGAGCCAGCCAACCGTTCCACCTGGACCCCACTACAAATTATTGTTTTCAATTACCACCTGTGTACTCTTTCCCATGCAACGTATTGATGTCGAATTACAGCAACACCGGTATAAATAAGTTATGCCACGCTTGTAAAATGGAAGAAAATTTTGTTGTCGCAATTACGTTCGGCAAGATGACAAAATAAATTTCCAGTGCTGCGCTTGCAACAACTTGGGGAATTTAAACCTCATAATTTCCATTCATTTTGGATAATTTGGAGTAATTTCTATATGTAATAACTTTGTAATGAAAAACGCAGCGGTGCTGAAGTGATTTCGGCTCCGCTCTTTTGTTTCTGTCGGCCGGCCAAGGCTCCGGTGGCATAATGCGGTACTGAGGCAAAAAAAAAGGAAAAAGAATAAAATAAATAATAACGATAATATTTCCCTTTCGTATGGGTTGAGTAATTCTTTCAGCAAAATCACAAACTAATACCAGGACTAAATCTCTGTCCATGAAATGAAAAATAAATTGAGTTAAAGAAAGTGAAAGAGTATCAAAGGCCTTGGATGTTTTATTGCGGCTTTATTGAATTGCAGCATCTCTATGTTCTATCACATGTCCCCAGGGGTTACTGTTCCAAGCAAGGGCATGGAGACGCAGCTGCATATGTCCTTAGATCAAAACCAAAGATGGCTGGACTGAATCTCTCTGGGAAATTCTGTTTCATACTAATTTTTTTAAAAAAGAAAGTAAGTTTGTAGATGTCTTTTTTTTAAAAAACACACAAAAAACAAGAGTTTCGAGCAAGCTCAGGTGAAAAAAACTATCTGGTTAATCAGGGGTGACTTTTTTTAAAAAAAATAGCTCTATAAAGAAATGTTTCATTTTGGGGGTTGGTTGGTTAATTTTTTATACCTTGTTTCTTAGCCAGTCCCTCTCAAGGAGGCCTACACAGAAATCACTGTCAGAGATTAAGCCCATCTTCCTGTTGTTTCAGGGAATGTTCACTCTTCTCAGACAAGGGTGGTCTTAGCCAATGGACAACTGAGTCAGCTGCCCTGGTCCCTGCCCTGGGCGTGGGATGGGTCAAAGCTCCATGCCCCCGACCGGGGGGGGGGGGGGTGGATGGACACGAGCAAGCTACCACTGCTGCTGCCACTTGTGCTTGCCGAAATGACTGCACACCATAGGAAGAGCCACACCTAACAAGGATGCAAAAATAATGGCTTCCAAGCATTACTAGACTCAACATCAGATGTTCCTGCAAGACCTCACTGGGAAGGATGTATAGATGTCACAGACAGACCGCAGAACAACATATGGAAAGGAGGAGGGGGGAAAAAAGGTAGAGCCAGAGGCAGCTGAAAGGAGCTCCTGCTTAAAGGGGCCTGCACAGCCTCCGTCCCTGCTTTAGGCTTCACATAAATGCTAAGAATTAAAGAGCTTGGGAGAGGACATTTGCAACAATAATGTATTTCTTCCGTTTAATCCCTCTGCTCAGCATTAGCTAGTGAACACAGTGCATGAAGACTTAATAAAATGAGCAAAAGCCTATGAAACGTTTGATTAATACGTTCTTGGGAGTCAGAGAAAGGACAGTAATTCAAAGGACCCCACATTATGTCGTCTTGCCTTCTCAGCAGTGGCTATTCAGCATCAGAAGGAGTTTTGTCCCCTTGGTCTTGACTGTATCTCAGATCTAGCACTTGAAGAAGTTCTGAAAAAGTGAACGGTGACTCATGAAAGCTCTTCCCCTGCCACAAATTTTGTTATCCTTGAAGGGGCTTCTGGACGCTTGCTCTTTTCTACTGCTGCAGACAGACTAACGTGGCCACCCATCTTGATCTCGCAGCTGAGTTTTTTCCCCCCATAGAATGAACAGCAGCCATTGAGATATTGGGGGGGGGGGGTTTACACGAGGATTTCAATTTCTTGAGGGAAACAAGTTTGTCCCACCTCTTCCAGGCTTGCCAGTTAGGAACTGTTTCCAATCCCCCAGATGGTAAAGGGAGACAATGGGAATCAAGCCTGCTTTCAATTATATAGTCTCATCCTTTCATCTGTATAATCTCACCATATTCTTCTCCCTGCCATGGTAACACAAATGGTAAGCAAAGCTTACAAACTGGTGTGGATGTGTGTATTATAGATGTGACCTCACGTCAGCAGCCCTTTCGATGGCAAAGCACTCATTGGTGGTGGAAAGTGCCATCAAGTCATAGCCAACGTATGGTGACCCTGTCGGGCAAGAGACATTCAGAGGTGGTTTGGCATTGCCTGCCTCAATAACCTGGACTTCCTTGGTGAATGCATGAAACTGCCTCATACTGAATCATACCCTCGGCCCATCACATTCAGTGTCTACTCGGACTGGCAGTGGCTCTCCACAGTCTCAGGCAGGGGTCTTTCACATCACCTCCCACCTGACTGTTTTGAATTGAGATGTCAGGGATTGAACCTGGGACCTCCTGTGTGCCAAACAGATTCTCTGTCACTGAGCCACAGCCCCTGTCCATCCAAGTACTAACTAGGACTAACCCTACCTAGCTTCCAAGATATGACAAGATCAGACTAGCCTGGGCCATCCACGTCAGGGCAACATGTTCATTAGTTTTCATCATTTCATAGTGGGGGCGGGGGGCGGGAATCTTATTTATTTATTTATTTATTTCATTAAATTTATGAATCACCCCATCCCTGCTACCGCAGGGTTCTGGGAGATGTACAATAACGTTAAAAACAATGACCAGATAAAAACAATAAACTATATTAGAATACATTAAAAAGACAGATGGTGAATACTAGTACTTATTAATTAATTGTTCCCATATTACAGACTGCCGGCTGCTTCACAGGCGGGGTGGGGGGAGGTCGAGACAAACATGGAAAACGGAGGAGGTGCCAGCCGAGATGAAAGCAGTCACTGTCCTCAACCAAAAACATGGCAGAACATCTCTGCCTTGCAGGCCCTGCGGAATTGCATAAGGTCTCACAAGGCCCTAATGGTATTTGGCAGAGAGTTCCACCAGGTTGGGGCCAGGACCGAAAAGGCCATGGCCCTGGTTGAGGACAGCCGGATATCCTTAGGGCCGGGGGCCACCCAATGTTCTTGGGAACATCTCTGCCAGCTTTCAAGATCTGGACTGAACATCTGTTTCCCTTCCTGTTGTGGGTATGGCCAGAGGTTTGAGCCAAAGGGAAGAGGTCTCTTGGCCCTTAGCATATACCATGCAGGTTGTCGAGTGAGCCAGCTCAGTAGCTCCAGGACCAGCCTCAGGTTCTGTTTCTTGTAGGTTTTATTTTTCTCTTTGCTTACTTCAGTAGTACTTTTGTAAGCTGCTTTGGGTCCCCAGTGGAGATCAAAGCAGGGTAAAAAGCTTTTTTTAAATCCTTATTCCCATTTGTCAGTTGAAGTACTGAGATCGAGCCCAGCTCTGGCTGCCAGTATCGAGAATCCCCCTCTTTTTCTTATTCCGTCTTGTTGCCTGCAGTGATCATGCAAGCTGTCTGATTTTTGTCAAGGGTTGGTAGGGGAGCAAAGCCATTCAGAAGGTTAATTTCATCCGGATAAAGATTTGTTCTCAGGTTTCACCGAGGCAGAGCACAAATTGGTTATTGTCTAATCCTTCTTACCAGAAGTGCGGGAGAGAGGAGTCGCTCTATCAAAACAGATGCTGGTTATTTGTGACTATTTCTCTTGTGTCTTATCACTCCCATCCCCCCCCCCCTTTATGCATCTAGACTCCGAACGAAAACACCTTCACTAGGATAACCGTTGTAGGGTCTGGATCGCAGTTTGCAAACATAAAATAATAATAATTTTTAAAAGTATGCAAACTGTTTGAACTTTTAAAAACAACACAGCAATTGTAATTCTTGTAACTTCAGTCAACTTTGCTGGGACAAAAATGGTGTACTGGGAGTAAATCGAGTTAGGCTTGTCAAGAAATGGATGAGGAACGCGAAGATGAATTCGAAAGCTCTTCCTTCCCTGGTGCTAATAGAAAGCCTCTTTGTGTTTAATACTGCGGAGAAATATATATATCCAGGGGCAATCCGTCCAAATGTAAATACTGCACCCTGCCAGTACTGCCGAGATCAATGAGAAACTGGATTATCTGCCTCATAAACGCTGGCCATTTGATTGGAGTCAAGGGCTGACTCAAAGTGTGCTCTTGACTCTTCGACACATCCTCTTTCATCTTTCCTTTGCTTCCCTTTCAGCTAATGAATCTAGGGTGTGTAGAAAAGTGCCGGAGCAACAGGCCCCAGAGGAGCCCCAGAGCAACAGGCTAGAGGAGCAGGCCCCGGAGGAGAATTCCCCCTACCCCCAATAACAGTAGCTTGAGGCACATTCAAAATCACACTCCATTCATACAATATTTAAGGCTGGAGATAGACAATGTGGTAGCGTGTATGTTTTCCCAGTTTGGAGGTGGTTTGGAGAAGAGATTGTATACCACTTTCTGGTGTACAAGAAGCTGCCAGGATCCACCCCTAAGGTTGCCAGCCTCCAGGTGGGGCCTGGGGATCCCCCGCTTTTACAACTGATCCCCAGCTGACAGAGATCAACTCCCCCGGAGAAAATGGCTGTTTTGAAGGGTGGACTCTATGGCATTGTACCATGCTGAGGCCTCTCCCCTCCACAAACCCCACCCTCTCCTGGCTCCACCCCCAAAGTCCCCAGGTATTTTCCAAGCAAGACCTGGCAACCCACATGTGAAGGAGTCTCAGCAGTTACAATCCCTTTCCCTTCCCCTCCCCACAACAGACACCCTGTGGGGTAGGTGGGGCCGAGAGAGCTCTTTCAAGGACTGCCCTTGAGAGGACAGCTCTGAAAGAACTTATGACTGACCCAAGGTCACGCCAGCAGTTGTATGTGGAGGAGTGGGGAATCAAACCCGGTTCTCCCAGATTAGAGTCCGCACGCTAAACCACTACACCAAACTGTAGCATAGTATTACTTGTGCCAGACTGTTTTGTTTTCAGCACACATATTCCTCTGCCACCCTCTCACTTTCTACTTGGCACTGCCAGCTTTTCAGCCCACCTCTACAGCTGTGCCTCTGCAAGCAGGTTATCTGCAGCCCTTTGAACATTCATCTCCAGGCACTGTAATAATCACAAGCAGGGGTCCTTTCATAGAAAAAAGAGGTGCAGGAGCTCATTAGCATAACTTATTTGCATATGCTACACCACCTGACATCACCAGAAGTATGTCAGAAGGCAAGAAAGAAGAGAGAGAAGGGGGGGGGGAGAGAGAGAGAGAGAGAGAGAGAGAGAGAGAGAGAGAGAGAGAAGAAAGAAAGAAAGAAAGAAAGAAAGAAAGAAAGAAAGAAAGAAAGAAAGAAAGAAAGAAAGAAAGAAAGAAAGAGCTGGCAGAGAGGAGACCGCTACTAATCCAAGCCTCAGAAATACCACTATTCTGGGAGGATAGCTTCAGTGGTGGCTGAAGCCTTCAGAAGGCTGGTCAGAGGAACAAGGACCTTTCCAGGGGGCGGGGTCATTTTGCTGCAGCCATGACACAAGCAGGCATTCCCCTGCAGGGGGGGCTGGCACCAACTCCCGGAGCTGTGCTCCCCTGAGTTCCTGCTCGAAATGACCCCTGATCACAAGAAGAAGAAGCATTAAAACCTTCACTAGTTAATTGCTGTGGGGCCAGGTGCCTTTTAAAGGCGTGGCTATTTCAGCTAGGGGAAAAGCTGACAACTTCTTCTCCAAGGCTGGAATAAGACTTATTACTTCCAGTTCTGTGAAGTTTTTTTATTTTTCCAGACATAATTTCACATAGGACTCAGGACCAGAAGATAGAGGTCAAATTCAACGAGATCTGGGCACATTGGAAAAGTGGGCAGATGTGAACAAGATGCAACTTAACAAGGATAAGTGCCGAGTTCTACATCTGGGTATCAAAAATGAGGAATACGCATACTGGATGAGGGGTACACTCCTGGGTAGCAGTATGGATGAACAAGATCTTGGGGTAAGGGTGGACCGAAAATTAAATATGAGCACTCAGTGTGATGCAGCGACAAAAAAGCCTAACACAGTCTTGGGGTTTATCAACAGAGGCATAACATACAAAGTATGGGATGTTATACTCCCGCTGTATTGGTCAGGCCACACCTGGAGTATTGTGTGCAGTTCTGAAGGCCTCACTTCAAAAAGGATGTGGACAGAATGGAGCGCGTACAGAGGAGAGCGACAAGAAAGAATGATTGGAGGCCTGGAGACCAAGCGCTATCAGGAAAGGCTGAGGGACCTGTGAAAGTTCAGTCTGGAGAAGAGGAGGTTGAGGGTGGACATGGTTGCTCTCTAAGTATTTGAAGGGCTGTCGCTTAGAGGGGGGCAGGGAGTTGGTCCTGTAGGCAGCAGAGGAGAGGACTTGCAAGAATGGGCTTAAATTAAGGGGGGGGGGAGGTACTGGCTGGATCTTAGGAAAAACTTTCTTACAGTAAGAGTTGTGCAGCAGTGGAATCAGCTGCCTAGGGAGGTGGTGAGCTCCCCCTCTCTGACAGTCTTTAAGCAGCGGCTGGACAAACACTTGTCAGGGATGCTCTAGGCTGATCTTGCATTGAGCAGGGGGTTGGACTAGATGGCCTGCATGGCCCCTTCCAATTCTGTGATTCTATGAATTTCAAGCCTGCCTTCCTGTGAAGTGTGCATCATCACAATGAAGAAAGGGTTAAAATCCTACCTGGCAAAGGGCAAGCCACAGCCATGGATTGCGAAATCAGACCCAGGTATCTGGACAGGTACTAGGGATAGTTTCAGAGGGTGCCCCAGGCCACACCTGATGCTAGGATCACATGGCCAAGGTGCTGATAAGAGAACTGAACTTGTGCCGAGCAGATGGAAAGCAGGATTTGGAAAGCGAGGAGGATTCAAAGGGACAGTTCCTCAAGTGCAGCTGAGCACATAACTCAAGCTCACCTAGAGCTAACAGTGCCATGCAGATAGATTCAAGTGGGTAGCTGTGTTGGTCTGAATCAACAGAGCAAAGTTTGAGTCCAGTGGCACCTTTAAGACCAACAAAGTTTAATTCTGGGTTTAAGCTTTCATATACATGCACATTTCTTCAGATACATTGAAACAGACTTTGACAACCGTTACATATACATGGGGGGGGGGGGTGTTAGTTGCCAAGAAGGGCTAGCTGTAGTCAGGATGTATAAGTAACTAAGTGATAAGTATAGCTAAGATTGGTTTAAAGCAGTTGGTAAAACCTGTGAGTAGCAGCAAATCAGCATACAGATAATAAGAGTTAACAGATGTGAGAACTGAGTGACTTGGCATATGTAGTGAGATAAGAACCCGGTATCTCTGTTAAGCCCTGGGGGTTCCATTGTCCTGAGTATTGTAATAATTTATAATTCAGCAATCTCCCGTTCTGGTCTGTTTCTGAAAATCCTTTGCAATAAAACAGACATGCAGTGAAACATAGAATTCCCACCACCATGTAGAACAAGAACTGGGTTTTTAAAGCAAAATGGGTGTGTCTGAAGGGATCTGACCCTTCTCCTCAGCACTCTGCTGTCCAGCTAGCTGAGATAAAGGAGTTTGGGGAAAGGAAGCTGCAGGCAAGAGGAAGGTTCAGCTCCCTTTGCAGGATTGCCAACCTCCAGGTGGGGTCTGACAATCTCCTGGAATTACTACTGCCCAGATTACAGCAATCAATTGCCCAGCAGAAAACAGCATTATACTCCCCTGAGGTCCCTCCCCTCCTCAAAACCTGCACTCCCCAGGATCCATTTCCAAAATCTCCAGGAAGCTCCCAACCCAGAATTGGCAACCCTGTTCAGCAGTGTGTGTATAAAGTCACGTTCCTACCTGCTCTTTATATATGACTGAGGAAGTCCTGTGTTTAAGCACATCAAATTGCCACCCTGCCGTCTACCTTGGGAAGTAATGTGTGCACTTTGCAAGAACGTATTTCCATTGGAAAGTTGCCAACAAACTGGAGGAAGAAGAGCCCTGTCCCTCCCCTTTTTAACTTTTTTCCATTCCCCTCTTTTCCTTTTTATCCTCACAACAACCCTGTGAAGTAGGCTAGAGAGGGTGTGACTGGCCCAAGGTCACCCAGCGAGCTTCCATGGCACAAATGAGGATTCAAACCTGGATTTCCCAGATCCTAGTCCAAGACTTTAACCACCACACCACAGTTGTGTGGGAATGGGTGGGTGAAGCTTTGCGTGGAATGGAGGCAGGTAACATCAGCTGGTAAATAACATTCCATTAAACCTCCATGAAAGGGGTAGGGTGCTTTTCCCCTCTAGGGTATTGGCAACCCGGACTGGTCTTCCCTCTGCGCCTTGAACCATAATGTGACACACTGAAACTGAGCAAGTGAAACATTTCCTAACCTTATCTCCCTGCCAATAAAAACTTCACCCACTCAGTTTCTGTTGGTCAGGTTGTTGTTAAAGGTGCAGGGCTAGTGAAAGGATTGCAGCTAGTAGCTCCACAATAGCAGCCTGAATAGCCCAGAGGAGCTGAAGTTTGTCAGAGTTTGAAAACTAAGCAGCGTTGGCTCTCGTTAGCGATTGGATGGGAAGCCATCAAGGAAGACGAGGGTTGCTACGCAGAAGCAGGCAATGGCCCCTGCTCATTTCTTGCCTTGAAAACCACATGAGTGATCGTCATAAATTGATCATAATGGAATGACACATTGTTATTGTTACTAGCTGATGCACGGGGGGAAATACCCCCCGGGAGCTACATGACATTTTTTCTTAAGATCAACCAAGATGGCGCAAAACATCATGCAAGCTTTTGAGTTCTGCAGAACTCTTCATCGGGCTTCGGGATGCCAGCTCTAGGTTGGGAGATTGGGGGGTGGAGTCTGTGGAGGGTGGGGCTTGGAGAAGGGAGGGACCTCAGCAGAGTATAGTGCCAGAGAGTCCACCCTGCAAAGGAGGCATTTTCTCCAGGGAAACTGATCTTGGTTGTCTGGAGAGTAACGGAAGTAGCTGGAGATCTCCAGGTGCCACCTGTAGGCTGGCAACCCTAATCAGGCTGTGTGCTAAATGGGGAGAGAGTTGGGGTTTTAGGCCATGATCTGAAGGCCTTCTCTCTGTGTATCCTGCGTAGTATACCATGAAGACTCAGAATATGGCGGTCAGTGGAAATCATGCCCTGAAACATTCGACCTCCCTCCACTTTTGAGTGCTATCCTAAGAGCACTTTCCTGGGAACAAGCCCCACTCAATCGAATGTAACCTACTTCTGAGTAGACCTCCTTGAAATTGCTCCTTTAACAGTTTATTGAAGTGGTCTGCAGAACATGAAAGCTTGCGTACTAATTTGTGTTAGCGTTAATAAAATTAAATAAAATTAGCTGGCTTTTGTTTTTAGGTATTGCCTTCAGACCAGCACAGGTACCTACAACCTGTTCACAGGAGGGAATCCAAGGAAAAGAACATTCCAGGAAGTGAGTTCCACTTTCTAGTAAGTTTCATGGGCCTAAATCAAGAGGCTTAGAATTTACTCTGTAATCTGGAAGTCCCAATTCGGTGAGCGGCTACATTGACTGGATTTGTACCTCACCTAAGTAAAGAGTGCTCTAGGCAGATAAGAAACAAACATGTCAATGGCCCCAGGAAAGCAGCTTCCATCACCAAGCATTCAAATCTGAAGCATCAGATGTAAACATAAATGTCATGAATTTCCAAAAATAATCAGTTAAAAAAAAAAAAAAGCTTACTAAAATAGTACAGCGCTCCTCCAAGTTTCCTTAAAACCATTCGGAATACAAATGGGCTTATATTATTTTGTCAAAACATTATAGCCTGGATATTAATAGCCCTCCCTTGATAATGGGTTCTATAAAACTAGAGGTACATCTAGAGACCTTGTTACACTCCTTGCCTTTGGGATATAAGCAAGCAAAGCATCTCCAGGACTGGGTGGACTACAATTTATATCTCCCTTTTCTGAAATATGTTCACCCAACATCAAGACTAGGATTGTCATCCCTCTGGCAGGGGCTCCTCCAATTTTGGGAGCCCCAATCTGCCCGCCAACCAGTTGGCCAGTGGGGGGAGTCCCTCCTCTGAAGAGCTCTGTGGCGCCCGACACGCCCAGCACAATGAAGTCACCCAGAGGTGACGTCATGACGCTGGGCATGTTGTGGGGGGATGTTCTAGCGTTCAGCCAAAAACTCTATGGTGATCATACACTAGAGCAGGGGTGGCCAACCTGTGGCTCGGGAGCCACATGCGGCTCTTTCACACATATTGTGCGGCTCCTGGGAGGGCGGCTGGGGAAGCAAAGGGGAGGCATGCTTTTTCTCTCTTTCTCCCTTCCTTCCTTCCTTCCTTCCTTCCTTCCTTCCTTCCTTCCTTCCTTCCTTCCTTCCTTCCTTCCTTCCCTCCTCCCTCCCATCTATTTGCTTTCCTAGTTTCTCTCTCTCTCTTTCTTATAACCGGTTTTCCTCGTTTGTTTTTATTTTTGGCAGTCCCATTTAACGTTAATAAAAAGCAAATTTGCATATTTTTAAAAATAAAAACGTGTGTGTGATATTTGTTCCTGTCTTGCGGCTCTCAGACATCTCTATGTGGCTCTTACGTTTATTCTATGTGGCTCTTATGTTAAGCAAGGTTGGCCACCCCTGCACTAGAGCACCCCCACACACACACGACACGCCTAGCATGATGACGTCCCTTCTGGGTGATGTCATTGCCTGGAGCCCCGCACCAGCAAAAGGCAGGGACCTGGCAACCCTAATCTAGACGACACGATAGAAATAAATTTAAAACCAATACCAGACCAATTACAGGATTATCCCAGGGTACAATGGCATAATAAGCTCTTGGCCTGGCAAGGAAAACACTAGCCATGGTGATTAAATGGAATCTCCACATAGGTAACAAATATCTTAATACCAGGAAGCATCATTAGGGGAAGGCCTTGGTTTCTATGACCGGTTTGTTGGGCTTCCAAGGTAACTGGCTGGCTACTGTATGAAAAACATTACTATACTAGAAGGACCACTGGTTTGATCCAACAGGACTCTTCTTACATTTTTAACGTAAAACTCATGAAAGGATGTTCCAGAGACATGATACAACAACCAAAAGGCCTTCTGCCTGTCCCAGATGCCAGGGAATAGGTGACGTGAAAGATCTGGAGAGCCACCTTGACCAGGAAAGCCACTGCCAGTAAGAGTAGACAACACTGGTGGACCAATAGTCTAATAAGGCAAGTTGGTGTGTTATAATTTGGGGGGGGGGGGCTATGGATGAATGGTAGAGCATCTACTTGGCATGCAGAAAATCCCAGGTTCAATGCCCAGGATCTCTAGTTGAAAGGATCAGGTAATGGGTGATGTGAAAGACCACAGCCTGAAACCCTGGAGAGCTGCTGCCAGTCAGGGTAGACAATACTACTTTGATTGACCAATGGTCTGACTCAGCAGAAGGCAGCTTCATGTTTTCACCCTCTGTAACTAGATCTGGCAGAGTCTTTCAGACAGATGGGCTTGTCTGGAGAAAGACACTCTAAAATACGCTGTTCTTGGACAAAAGGCCGTGTGCAACTCAGGAATATTTAATTGCAAAATTCATTTGAGGTTTTTAAAATCTTTTTCTTTCTTATCCTTGAGGAACCTGGAAGATTTCCAATTTGAGGATAGGGAAGATTTTGAAGAAGGTGGATCAGAGACGTAGGAATGAACATTAGGCTTCAAGCACAAAGCGCTCCTGCAGAGTTCCTGAGAGTTGGGCCAAAGTGGGGGGATTTGATGGCCCAGAGCTGTGCAGAGCTGACAAAGAATGTGCATTTGATGTGCAGAGCTGACAAAGAAACTGTACCTACTGAACTGTACCTACTGAGTTTCTACAAAACTCTTAATAGTACAGCTGAGAGCCAGTGGTGTACAGCTAGGGTCTGGGAAACCAAAGTTCAGTTCCCTGTTCTGCTATGGAAGTTCACTGAGAAACCTTGAATCAGTCACACATACTCAGCTTAACCTACCTCACAGGACTGTTGTGAGGATAAAATGGAGGACAGAATGGTGTAAGCTGTGGCGGAACCAGCCTGCTCTGGCCTACAGACTCTATTCCACCTTGTCCTCCTTGGTTTTCTTCAACACCTAGAGGGCTTTTTCTTTCTCTCTAGTAGTCCACCGCCATCACCTGACCTTTTGCTGGAATTACACACTTTGGGGGGGGGGGTTAGGGCTCTGAGCTTCCCTTCCATGTGCTGAGGCCCTCCCTTGATGTCTCCGGTTACCCAGTGCTGGGTCACCATGGGGACAGTTTACAACACTGCACTCTCTTGGAGGAATGGCCACTTGCCAACTGCCCACTATTTCTCCACCCACTGACCTGGTCACACCAGGTCAAAGAGGCATTTCCTAGAAATCTCCCAGAATCTCTTTCCTTTTAAAACACACAGTGGAGGTTTTGCTCAGCTCAAAACTCCCAGGAAAAATGCATTCTTCACATAAGCCAGTTTGGGTTCCCAGGGGGGGAAATTGTGTGGCATAAATGAAGATAAATGACATAAATAGTAGCTTTGTCTGCGCTTTGCTTCTGATCACCTGATCGATACGTGTTCTCCAATGCTGTAGGATTTGGAAAGAAGGGAAACGTGGTAGAAAAGTGTTCTTCGTGTTTGATGTTATCAAGAACTAATGAAGACTCCCCCCCTAAACTTTGCCTTTTGGTGTAGGGACTTTGTCGCCACTTAGGGATGCTAGTTGCCAAGGAGAAAAGCGCCCTGTCCATTTAAAAAGGGTTTAGTGAGGCAGAAATGGGTATTTCCCGTGTTTTGAGGCATGGAGGTCAATAATACCACCCAGGATCTGCTACGTCACAAACTGATATTTAAAGGACAGCTGGGAGGCAACCCTATTGCTATTCTACACTAGCAAAGGTGCCCTTCCTGGAATTTCACTTTGGATTTCATATGGAGCACAGGACTCTTTATCCCCCAGGAGGTGACTCCCAAATTAAGGCTGAATCTCAACATCTCTCTGTTTAATGCTTGGGCTTCTGTACTATTTTTTTATTATTATTTGGGCTAGTGCTGACTTCAGTAGAGCTGCTAATATGGATTAACAGTCTGACAGTGACGGAGAAGATTGCTCAAACAAACCCAGTCAAGTTGAGAAAAGGATGAGTCAGTCGAGCTGGAACACTGCATTCCGGCAACCTCCGAAAGCATCCGGTGCGCAGTTACTTTCATTAGAGAAGAGTAAGAGTCCAGTAGCACCTTAAAGACTAACAAAATCTGTGGTAGGGTATGAACTTTTGTGTGTCACTGCTCACTTCTTCAGATCAGAAGCAGTGAGCAGAGACTCACGGAAGCTCATATACCCCGCCACAAATTTTGTTAGTCTTTAAGGTGCTACTGGACTCTTACTCTTTTCTGTTCCTACAGACAGACTAACACGGCCACCCATCTTGGTATATCTCCTTGTTAGTTACATTCAGTGTCTCCCAGTTCTTTCATCACAAGGTGGCATTGTGTGTGGTTTTTTTTAAATTGTCATAGCAACATATTATTAATACAGCTTCTCTGGTTTTTATTTCTTTTAGGGCGAGACATCCCTTAAAACTACTTGTAATGGGGACATTTGTTTGAAAAGCAACACTTCCCTCAGAAACGAGGATATACAAAAATGAAAGGTAAACAGCGTTTCTCTCAGTGATGTGCCTAGTTGTTTGCGAAGAGGGACTCTGTGGCTCCTGAATGTCATCTTTTAGGTTAGTCTTCACCTGCCCCCAGGGGGGACTGAGAAATCTGAAGCAATGGCCGGACAGGACTGTAGGGCTTAGGGACAGATGGCAAAGGAGAGGGCCCTTGGTGAATTGGTAGAGCATCTGCTTTGCGTGCAGAAGATCCTAGGTTCAATCCCCAGCTAAAAGGATCAAGCAGTAGATTATTTGATCCAGACTAAAATACTGGATATGAAAACCCTCTTGGCCCTTCTTTCTCGGGAGGGATAAGTCTCACAGGGCTAAGGGCTACCGCATTGTTCTGCTGCCCCTGATTCTGCGTCTTTATGCCATAACAGTCTGACTTGTGGGAATCAAGCAGCCAGCCAAACTTTTCCATGAGTCAGGCACATCAAGAGCTGGGAAGAAAAGATTTCAGCTCTCATTATGGACCTGGAGATGCTTGTTGCTTAAGGAGAGGCAGGACAGCCAATCACAAATCTCCAAAGCATCTTTCATTGTCTTTAATACCAGCTGCACAAGGTGTGGGGATCTGGGTAGGTGTCATGGTGCTGGACTAGGGCAACAGTGCCTAGGAAGGGCAGAGTTTGGGAATGGAGACCAGCAGGAAAGTGATACCATCAAGCAGGCATCTCCTCCAGGGGAACTGATCTCTGTGGTCCGGAGATCAGTTGTAATTCTGGGACAACTCCAGGCCCGCCTGGAGGCTGGCAACCCACCATTTCCTCCGATTTTATCTACTCATGTAGCAGTCCAAAGGGCTGATTTCTACCCACAACACAGGGTGGAATGGAAGGGTTAATTCCATTTGCCTTAGCACCACGACATGATCCAAATCTGCCCTATAGTAGCTGCTTTTTAAAAGAAAAATGTAAGAATTCTGAAAATGGCCAGGGCCCTATCTAGTTGTGCCCTCAGTGTGAAGTTGATACACAAACCAGAAATGTTGCCTTTGGTCTTGTACAGGAATGATTACCTGCACAGGTGTTGAAGGAGGCAGTGCTGTTCCTAACCCACAGGCATAGACAGCTTTAAAATTATTTATCACTTATTTATTACTCTGGATTTGTGAATCGCCAAGTCCCTGTACACACAAGGCTCTGGGCAATGTACAACAGTTAAAAAGATGTTAAAATTAACAAAATCTATAAGTCAATTACATACTCTCAGAGGGCATCAATAATTTTCTTTGTACCCACTCCGGACTGTGTTGTTATCTTGTGGACAGAGTGTTTTTTTAAATTTGGAAAATAAAATTACTTGTTAAAAAAGAATCTTGTGGACAGGGGGAGGAGGGGGCTGAAGCGTAAAGACGAACAAAAAGAAGAAAAGGGAGCCAGCCATGATGGAACCATTGCTGTCCTCAACCAAAAGTCTGGCAGAAAGCTGCAAAACTGCATTAAAGGGGATTATGGAGGACAGGTCTATTTGTGGCTAGCAGCCATGGTGACCGGGGCTATTTTTTGGGCAGAAACACACAGGAACGTAGTTCCGTCTGGCTTCCAAATTGGCCACGCCTCCAGCCTTCCCCCCCCCCCGGGCTTCCCAGGCGCCTCACAGGCCTTGGGGTACCTGGGGAAGCCAAGCCAATCCAGGGAGGGAAGGCAGTTTAAGCTGCCTCCCCTCCTTGGGTTCCCCATTCGCCCCGCAAGCCACAGGGCACCTGGGGAAGCCAATCCTGGGAGGAAGCTGTGCTGTCAGGGGTGTGGCCTAATATGCTAATACATTTCTGCTGATGGGTGTGGCCTAGTATGCTAATGAGTTCCTGCTGGGCTTCTTCTACAAAAAAAGCCCTGATGGTGACTAAAGAGACCCTCTACATTCAGGAACAGTCAGACTTTGAATCCCAGTCCCAGAAAGCAACATCAAGGGAAGGCCTTGGCCTTTATGTCTTGTTGTTGGCTCTCCAGAGGAACTGGATGGTCACTGCATGAGACTAGATGGACCATTGGTCTGATCCTGCAGGGCTCTTCTTATGATCTTAGAGGCACCAGTGTTGCCCAGAACAGCTGAAAGATTGGCAGGGGTGGAACCGGCAGCATCACCTTCATACCCTCATCTTTGGAATAGAGCAGCCAGTTAATGTTGCCAGCAACCAAGAGAAACATCTTCCATCCCTTTCAACAGAGGCTTAACCAGAGGTCATTTCGTAGAAGAAGAGGTGCAGAAGCTCATTAGCATAACTCATTAGCATAACTTATTTGCATATGCTAAACCACCTGACCTCACCGGAAGTATGTCAGATGGCAAGGAAGGAAGGAAGGAAGGAAGAGAGAGAGAGAGAGAGAGAGGGGACAGCTCCTAATCCAAGCCTCAGAAATACCACTGTTCTGGGAGGATAGCTTCAGTGGTGGCTGAAGCCTTCAGAAGGCTGGTCGGAGGAACAAGGACCTTTCCAGGGGACGGGGTCATTTTGCTGCAGCCATGACACAAGCAGGCATTCCCCCGCCTGGGGGGGGGGCTGGCACCAACACCTGGAGCTGAGCTCCCCTGAGCTCCTGCTCAAAATGACCCCTGGGCTTAACGTAGGGAAACAGGCATCTGAAACTGGCTTGGAGCTAGATAAAATCACCTGGTAAATAACATCCCGTTGGCCCCTATCAAAGAGTCAGGATACTTTTTTTTCTCCAAGCTGCTGGCAATCGACTGTGAGTGTCCTGTGGTGTTCTGGTCCTCTTAAGGAGTTCTTAATCAGGGCTTGGAAATGCTTCTGCCATTGCAATTTGTCCCGCTGGGGGAACACTTCTGAGAAGTTTTAAACAGTGCTGTCCTATGTAGGGTTATGCCCTTATTGGCCAGTGTGGTGTAGTGGCTCAGAGTGGCAGACTCCGATCTAGAGAGCTGGGTTTGATTCCCCACTCGTTCTTCACGTGAAGCCTACTGGGTGACTTTGGGTCAGTCACAGCTCTCTCAGAGCTCTCTCAGTCCCACCTACCTCACAAGATGCCTGTCAAGAGAAGAAGAAGGGAAGGCGATTGTAAGCCGCTTTGAGACTCCTTAGAGTAAAGAAAAGCAAGGTAGAATCATAGAATCATAGTTGGAAGGGACCTCCAGGGTCATCTAGTCCAACCCCCTGCACAATGCAGGAAACTCACAAATAACTCCCCCCCACACACACACACACACCCGATGACCCATGCCCTGAAGATTACAAAAAAACTCCAGGATCCTTGGCCAAACTGGCCTGGAGAACAACTGCTTCCTTTCCCCAAAGTGGCGATCAGCATTTCCCTGGTCATGTAAGAAAGGGCCACAAGAACTAAACACTGAGGCAACCCTTCCTGCCTTCCCTCTCATGATCTGCCTAAGTTCACAGAATCAGCACTGCTGTCAGATGGCCATCTAGCCTTTGCTTAAAAACCTCCAAAGAAGGAAAGCCCACCACCTCCCCAGGAAGCGTGTTCCACTGAGAAGTCCCCTTTACTTCAATGGACTTAGACAGGTATAACCCTGCTTAGGGTTGGGCCGTGAGTGTCTCTTTCGAGGAATTATGCTCCCAGGTACACTTAAAGCCCTTCTGTTACTCCCACCCATACATACACTTGCCTTTATTCCACTAGAATGGTTCTGACATTACAGCAAGGAGAAGCCCCACTGCCAACAGATTTTTCACTTCATCTGTGCCTTTCGGATCTGATTCAGTTGGTCCCCAGACCTTATAGGCAGGGGCAGCCCACCTGCTCTGAGAAGAAAAGAAGAAGGAGGAGATTAGCTTTATATCCTGCCCTTCACTTGGAGTCTCAGAGCGGCTTACAAACTCCTTCCCCTCCCCCCTGTGAGGTAGGTGGGGCTGAGAGAGCTCTTTCCGGAACTGTCCTTGAGAGAACAGCTCTGAAAGAACTATGGCTTGCCCAGGGTCATCCAGCAGCTGCAAGTGGAGGAGTGAGGAATCAAACCCGGCTCTCCCAGATTAGACTATGCACACTTAACCACTACACCAAACTGGTGTATATCTCTCTCTCCCTCTCTCTCTCCCTCCCCTTCTAAAAGAGCTACCACTTCACTCTGCTGTCATGCAAAATGCCGCAAGTCTCTGGCTTTTCTTCAAAGACCTGGTGAGCGTGGCCATACAAAACTAGAGTTGCCATTTTTTTTCCTGCCAGAGCTCTCGAGCTTTTAAAAGTTGTGTGAGAACCAGACTGTCAGTGAGGAAGGCGTTTCCTGTCTCTGCATTTGCAGGCTGAAAACAAAAGCGTGACCTACTTGTTGCAGAGCTTTTGAAGACGCAGGAGCTCTGCAAGAAGAAAAAAATTGGCACCCTATAAAACTGAGTATCAAGAGAACAGCAGATGGCAGGCTCCTTCCCTGACCAGTTCATGTTTCAAACTAGTCTGCTCAGTGGCTCTGCAGTGGTCCCTAGGGCTGCCACATCTTAAGCCGGTCCTCTTTGCATAAAGGTTTGATTTCTAGGAATCAGGTGGAGCTTTTCAGGGCGTGGAGATGGAACATGATGGCCTGCTAGCTGCTGCAAAGACCTGACCTGGGTGGCCCAGGCTGGCTCCATCTCCTTGGATCTTGGAAGCTCGGCAGGGTCAGCCCTGGTCAGTACTTGGATGGGAGACCACCGAGGGTCAATATGCAGAGGCCAGCAATCACCAGCCACCTCCAGTTTGGTGTAGCGGTGAGGACTGCAGACTCTAATCTGGGAGAACCGGGCTTGATGCCCCATTTATCCATGTGCAGCTGCTGGTGTGACCTTGGGTCAGTCATAAGTTCTTTCAGAGCTGTTCTCTCACAGGCAGTTCTCAAAAGAGCTCTCTCAGCCTCACCTACCTCGCAGGGTGTCTGTTGTGGGGAGGGGAAGGGAAAGGAGATTGTAAGCGGGTCTGAGACTCCTTCGGGTAGTGAAGGACGGGGTAGAAATCCAGTCTCTTCTCCTTCTCACTTCTCTGTTCTTTCCTTGAAAACCCCACAGGGTCATCATAATTTGTCTGCAACTTAATGGCACAATCGGTGCAGATCCTAATGCTGTCAAAGACACAGCAGCAGGGCTGGTAGACAGGCAGCATGGAGTAGTGGTTAGAGTATCAGATTGGACTCTGAGAGACCCTGGTTCAAACCCCCACTCTGCCATGAAGCTCAGTGGGTGATCCTGGGCCTGCCCCTCCCACAGCCTAACCTACCTCCCAGGGTTGTTGGAAGAATAAAACGGGGGAGGAGATAACAGTGTGCTCCTGAGAGGAAGCCTGGGGTGGAAATGTGCTGATCAAGTACCAGAAACATTGGCAGCGATAGTGGTCTCAGATGAAATTAGTTGGAAGAAAGGCCACTGGACTGAAATGTTTTATTACAGTGTCACCCGTGAGAGTGAGGTTGTCCATTGTATTCAAAATTGCCACCTTTTTTTCATTATCCTGGCTCCTGTATATTAACAACAGTGCCGCGGTGGCTCAGATGTTAACACGCTGAGCTGCAAACTGGAAGGTCAGTAGCTCAGCGGTTCAAGACCCGAGTGCTGCATGACAAAGTGAGCTCCTGTCTCTGGTCCCAGCTTCTGCCAACTTAGCAGTTCGAAAGCAAGAAATTGCAAGTAGATAAATAGGTACCACTTCGGTGGAAAGGTAACAGCGTTCCATGCACGCTGGCGTCTACATAACCACGGAAACGTCTTTGGACAGTGCTGGCTCTTTGGCTTGGAAAGGGAGGTGAGCACCGCCCCCTAGAGTTGGGTTCGACTAGCTTTCGAACAAGGGAAACCTTTACCTTTAATACACCTTTATCTGCTCAACTTTTAAAGGAAGTGAATCCCCAGGGCAAGCCGATCCCATCATCCCCCCCCCCCCCTTTTCCAGAATTAAGCGTCACCTGCTAAACTTCTGCACATCCATCTGCTGTTACAAGCACAGGAGAAAGAAGGCAATTTTTAAAAAAGGGCTAGCAATTCTAAAACAGACCCATCCAAACCCAGACTTTTGACTGCCACATTCCAGGTGCTTCGAAGAGACAACAGGCGAGTCGTGGCAGTGTTTCCTTCTTGGATATTAACGGAAGGGAGGGAAGGTTTTAATCCTGTGCCTACGTGACTCACTTGCTTCAGCTGCATAGTTGCGAACAAGGTTTGGCGCACATTAGTCTTAGCCAACCAGCTCGAGTCATAACGAGAGGGCCAAAAGTCACAACAGCCAGGCACATTTATTGACAGCTATCTCAGTAATCTTTAACCCCTGGTGACAAAGGATGTTCAGCGCAAAACAGAAAGCTAAGAAAAGCTGGGCATTCGTGACTTATCTAAGCCTGAGCTGGCTTTAGTCATTTGCTGTCTCGGTCTTTTATTTTAAAATAGTAATAGTAGTACTGTTATTGCTATTTGTTTGCTTTTACTGTTCTGTGCAGAGAGAAAAAAGTGCATTATATACATTTCCTGTCATGATAACCTGGACAAATGCAGGTTTGATGTGCACCATGAGAATTGCATTTCTGATGGTCCCATCCATAAAAAAGCCAATTAGGTTCGGTCATACCCACACGCGGAGGTCAGAATCGTAAACCAAAATGCCCGTCTTAGGTAGCTCTTTGCATGGCCTGGTGCTGGGGCAGGCGCCAGTTTAAGGCTGACAAAGGAGCACACCAAATGAACTGCTGCCACCTTCTGACTCTTGACGAGATCTGCAAATGAAACAGATGATTTTTTTTTTAACCGGAGGTTTCCAGGGGAAGTTCTTCTGGCAGTGTTGTACCATGGAGGTTCAGAGAAGAGTTGGCTTTTACAGACCACTTTTCTCAACCCTGAGGAGTCTCAAAGAGGCTCACAATCACCTTTCCCTTCCTCTCCCCAGAACAGACGCCTTGTGAGGTAGGTGAGGCTGAGGGAACTGTGTTTTGTTGAATTAGGGCTGCATTGAGCCTCAGCCCTCTGCTAAACCTCTGGTACACCTATGATACTTAATTTCTACAGCAATTAGCCTCTGTAGTTGAATCTGTGGTTCTGTTTTCCAGGAGGCTTCAGGAATCTGCTAAGAGCTGTGGCCTTCTGGTAGTGATAACCCTGTACTCGACTTTGCCTCACAGGACTTTTGCCTCCTGGGAATGTTTATATTTTGCAGAAGTCAGGAGTCTCGATCAAATTCTACAAAAAGTATCTGCAACCAGTGTTCCCCCTAAGCTGTGGGGTTTTATGAACAAAAATTCTACTTTGTCAGCTACTGGCATTAAAGTTGTGAGCAAGCGATTTGGCTACTAGGGTTGCCAGCCTCCAGGTGGGGCCTGGGGATCTCCCGCTTTTATAACTGACCCCCAGCTGACAGAGATCAGCTTCCCTGGAGAAAATGGCTGCTTTGGAGGTGGACTCTATGGCATTGTGCCATGCTGAGACCCTTCCCCTCCCCAAACCCCACCCTCTCCTGGCTCCACCCCCAAAGTCCCCAGGTATTTTCCAAGCAAGACCTGGCAACCCTATTGGCTACTGCATAAATTAGTTTGCTCTGGAGCCATCCTTCTTGAGCTAAGACAAAAATGTGTGAGCCAGAGGCTAAAAAACTAACTAGTGTGTGCTAACTCACACTAACTCAGCTTAGAGGGAACACTGTCTGCAACTAGTTTTCTTGACTCTCTGAGTCAACCTAGCTTAACCCAGCTTTCCTTGACATTCCTGACCCCAGAGATAGAAAGAAAGGGCTGACTTTATTGTATATGTCAGATGTCTGTCAAATGCACGTCACAGACTTGACAGACAGTTACACTAGCTTCTGTGGGTGAAAATAGGGTACTTAATGTCTGGATTCAGTTTTGTTCCTCGTTGTTCTGGCCAACCAACCTTCCATTATGGGTCTTGACAGAGTAACCAAGGATATCCTTTATAGAACTTCAAGTGCACTATTGATGTATTGGGGTTGTGTTGAAACATTCTGTGTTGAACAGTGAAATGCTACAAAAGTGTGTTCTGACTTGTGTAATGGAATAAATTGACTTTTGGTTTAGAACATCTTCCTCTCTCTCTCTCAATACAACGGAGAAGCCAGCTTCTCTCCTCCCAAAATGAACACAGTGGGAATGGGAGTGCATGAAAAGGTTCCTGCACCCTTCATTTCCCCAACACTGTGAATGGCCCAAAGTCACCCAGCAGCAGGTATCATGTGGAACAGGAGAGTGGAATCAGACCTGGTTCTCCAGATTAGAGGATGCTGCTCAGAAGCAGAACTGCTGGTCGGGTTCAGTGTTCCCTCTAAGCTGAGTTAGTGTGAGCTGGTTAACGATTTGTTAGCCTCTGGCTCACACATTTTTGTCTTAGCTCAGGAAGGATGACTCCAGAGCAAACTAATTCATGCAGTAGCCAAATTCCTCGCTCACAGCTTGAATGTCAGTAGCTCACAAAGTAGAATTTTTGTTCACAAGACTCCACAGCTTAGACAGAGCATTGGTCGGGTTGCCAACAACTTGGAAAGAAGAAAAAAGCCCTTTCCTGTTATTAAGCCTTAATGGGATGTTATTTAGCAGGACAGGTTATTTTCCTCCTTGCCATGAAAAGTTTCACCTGCCCACTTCCACGCATTGATCCTCTATTAAATGGACAGGGCATTTCCCCCCCCCCCCCCCTCTAGGCCTGCTGGCAACCCTGCTCACGAGGTCTTTGTAATATTTGCTTTGCTCACAAACAGAGTTGCCAAAGGGGGGGGGGGAGTGCTGTCCTTTTTAGTTGAGCTTTATGGACAGTTTAAACTTTTCGTGGCATGGAGGTAAATAAATGCACTTGGTAAACAAGATCCCATTAAGCCTCTCTTAAAGGGACAGGACATTTCAAGCCAGCCCTGTTGGCAACTCCGCTTATAACCTGCATGGCAGCAGTTCCACTATTTTGTATCAGAACTTTGGGGAGTGTTCTAGTGCCCAAAGCTCTTCCACCTCCAGGAATCCCACTTTTGCTTTAACACCAAACTTCTGGGGTTTTTCTTCAGGGCCAAAGTAAACGTGATGCAGGAAGATTCAAACATCTGTTGCATCTCATCTCAGCCTTCCTCTGAGAAGGTCGGAGTGGCAAATGTGGTTCTCCCCTCCTCCATTTTATCCTCAAAACTACCTCATGAAATAGGTTGAGGTGAGAAAATGACTGGACCATGGTAACCCACTGAACTTTGTGGCAGAGCAAGGATTTGAACTCAGGCCTCTCCGACCCTAGTCAGATACTCTGACTGCTACACCACAAAAGATCTGGGGTCCTCAGTTTGGATTATGGCTTTGGTATGGACAGAGAGGTTCTGTGCTTTACGAAGGCTTTAAAAGAGCCAGTGTGGTATAGCTACACAGTGGGAATGTCAGAGTAACCAGACCAGCTCCTCACACTCTTGCATACAGATCTGTAGGTGTGGTGGTGCAAAAATCAGGACTAGGGGTTGGTGCGAAATCTGTCACAAGTCTTTCAAGTCTAAATTCTCTATGTAAAAAAGGAAGTAGTTGAAGTAAAAAAGTGCAAATCCTGTCATAAACCTTCCAAATGTGGATTCTCTTTGCAGTGGGCTACAACAGAATTAGAAGTTGGCAGGCTGAAGCATCCTAATTTTTAAGAGCCTGCGGGGGAGGGGGTTTGAAATCATGCTGAAACAAAGCAGAGAAAATAAATAATGATAGGCTGAGCACCAATGTATTTGTTTGCCACTGCCCCCCAAATGAAATTTTTCTGGCTACCGTCCTGTCTGTGAAGCAGCTGTAACAGTCCATAAAACCCATTTTATTCAACCGGCTGCAAAGTTTAGCACTGGCAGACCAGGCAGTTAGCTTAATCTGCACCAATACCAGTCCAGCACCTGGGCAGTCCGTGTCCTTGACGCTTCTCTTAAGTTCAATAGCAGTAAATTGAGTTGAAAGTGGCAAAGATGGAACTGGCTGGGCAAAAGGGCACTCGCTGAAGCTGTAAATGCTTTGGAAGCCTGTTGGAGGTGTGTGTGTGTGTGTGTGTGTGTTTTGCACAGAGGCAACAAAGAGTTGGAGAGCCAGAGCTTATGCCTCAGGCACAGATAAAGGTACAGTGAGTTCCCTTCACATTTTGGACTGGTGATGGATCCGGGTGCTGCATGGGCAAACAGAAAGAAGAGCAACATTGGGCTGTTATACTGAAGTATTATACTGTATTGAGTACTATACTAATATCCCCCTCTCCCTTCAGAAAGCTCACATAGGTTTACAGAGGGGAACCCAAGATGTCCCATATTCAATCATTGATAGCCTGCTGTTTGAGCAGCTTTATCACTGAGACAGCATCCTTTGGCTCTCTTGCACATAAGGAATAAGAACAGAAAATCCTTAATAAGAAGAGCCCTGCTGGATCAGACCATTGGTTCATCTAGTCCAGCATCCTGTCTCACACAGTTCCTCTAGAGCAGGGGTGTCGAACTCATTTGTTATGAGGGCCAGATCTGACATGAATGAGACCTTGTTGGGCCAGGCCATGTGTGTCATAAAATGTAATGCCAGGTGGCGGAGATATAAATTTTATAAAGGACACAAACACAAAGGTTTTTTTTTTTACATAAAATAAAAACATGCTTAAAACGTTAGCACTCTTGCAATATTTTGTTTATTTAACAGTGTCTGATAACTGGCACCTCTTGCTCTGAATTATTGCATCAAAATGTCTGTGCTGTTGCAATTGTGAGTATGCTGTTCGGGTGTGTACCTGTAAGCTGCAAGCCTACGATGACGCAGCAGCAGGAGAACTGGAAGAAGAAGCAGAAGCCAGCCAGTTCCACTGAGGGCCTGATAGAAGCCCTTTGGGGGCCTGATTCGGCCCCCCGACCGCATGTTTGACACCCCTGCTCTAGAGGGCCAACAACAGTGCGTAGAGGCCGAGGCCTTCCCCTGATGCTGCTTCCTGGCTCTGGGATTCAGAATTTGACTGCTTCTGAATGTGAAGGTTCCTCTCAGTCACTGTGGCTAGTAGCCACTGACAGACTTGTCCTCCATGAATCTGTCAAATCCCCCTTCAAAGCCAAATCCCCCTTGCGCTTGTGGCCATCACTACATCCTCTGGCAGCAAATTCCGTATTTAAATCACTCTCTGTGTAAAGTATTTCCTTTTCCATCCTGAATCTACTGCCCATCAGAGATGCCCTCGAGTTCTTGTATTTCGGGAAAGGGAGAAAAAGTTCTCTCTGTCAGCTCTCTCCACGCTGTGTGTAATTTTATAAACCCGTCCCCTGTCCCCTTAGTTGTCGCTCTTCTAAACTGAAAAGTCCCAGCAGGCCCGTAGCCAGGATTTCCTGGGGGGGGGGGGGGAGGATTTAAATTTCTTAGGGGGCACCAAGTTGGTTAAATGAAAGTTAAAGCTTCCCCAGCTGGGACCCCTCCCCCCACCGACTCACTCATTTCCTAATTTTACAGGGAAGCTTCCCAACACGCCCCTAAGCTGGCTGGGGTCAGGTCCACCTATGGCTCTCTTGCCTGGCTCTCCGCCAGCAGGCAGGCAGGGCAGATGCCTCCCCTGGAGATGGAAAGCGGCTGACATCCGGCAGGCATGCTGGAAAAGCAGGCGGCGTCTCCTCTCCTCCAGCAGCCACTTTTTCTTCTTCCCCCTGGTCAGCCGGCCACAAGCCCAGCCTCCCATACCAGCAGGCAGTGCACCAACTGCCCACTGCTCTCCCTTTTACAGGGGCCAGGTAGGAAAGGTAGGCAGCAAGGCAGTGGAGGAACACGCTGGTGTGCTCGCTCGCTCAGATTGCTGCCAGCCAGCCAAGGCGAGCGCGGCTGCTGCCAGCTCAGGACCCACAGGCCCTCCCCTCCCCCCCCAACCCAGGATGGAGCCGGCGGGGCTGCTGACAGGCAGAGAAGTTGCTTCAAGCAAGCCCCACTTGGGAAGGGGCAGCGGTGGGGGGGGGGCAGAGCGTTGGGGTGCCTGGGATGGAGGGAAACTTGTGGGGCCTTGGAAGGAAGTTGGGGGGCCGGGCCCCGAAATGCCACAATGTAGCTACGGGCCTGAGTCCCAGACTCTTCCGCCTTTCCTCATAGAAACAGACCATGAAGCCACCACCCACCTAGCTCAGTTCTGTCTACTCTGATTGACTTCTTGAATGAGCAAAATCTCCTTAATGTTGGATCCTTGCAAGGCCAACCTAAGCAGAGTTACGCCCTTCTTAAGCCCACTGACTTCAATGCACTTAAAACAGTCTGCCTCTGCTTAGACTGATAATCTCAACGAAAACGTCTTCATTTCTATGAACCATGCCATCAAACAAAGCAGCCTCAGCATGGTGCAATGGTTAGAGTGTGGACCTACGGTCTGGGAGACCCAGGTTCACTGGGTGAGTAAGGTTGCCAGCCTCCAGGTGGGGCCTGGGGATCTCCCGCTTTTACAACTGATCCCCAGGTGACAGAGATCAGCTCCCCTGGAGAAAATGGCTGCTTTGAAAGGTGGACTCTGTGGCATTAAACCATGCTGAGGCCTCTCCCCTCCCCAAACCCCTCCCTCTCCCGGCTCCACCCCCAAAGTCCCCAGGTATTTTCCAAGCAAGACCTGACAACCCTATGGATCAAAGGGTTACAAGGCTCCACCTGGCCACTGGCAGGAGATTGGGGCAGAAGGGTTGCCAGATCCAGGCTGGGAAACTCCTGGAGATTTGGGGGTGAAGCCTGGAGAAGGCAGGAACCTCAGTGGGGTAAAATGCCACAGAGTCCACCCTCCAAAGCATCCATTTTTTCTGTGGGAAGTTATCTCTGTAGTCTGGAGATGATCTGTAATTCTGGGGGTCCCCAAGTCCCACCTGGAGGCTGGCATCCCAACTGGGTGATCCTGGTCCAGTCTCTGACGGGGTTGTCCTTGTGAGGAGAAACTGGAAGAAGGGAGAACAGCCACTCTGGGTCCCCCATTTGGAAGAGAAGCAGAGTGTAACTATCTAAAATTAAAATCACCAAAAATCTTTGGTATCTTTTGTTAATTGGGCAAATTCTCTCCATACACACACACACTTTTTTTGGCATTTTATTTGGCTGCTGTCCACCCTCCAGAGCTTGTAAACCTCAGATTGCTTACAAACTGGGGGCAGATCAAGATGGGGTAGCCGTGTTAGTCTGCCTGTAGCAGTAGAAAAGAGCAAGAGTCCAGGAGCACCTTAAAGACTAACAAAATCTGTGGTACAGTATGAGGTTTCGTGAGTCACTGCTCACTTCTTCAGATTGGGGGCATGGAGAAGTTGTTCTTGGAGGAATCTTTAAATTGTTATTCTGTCATCAAATGCCCCAAAGGGAACTGCATCTAGCAGCTGTGAAACGTGGAAAAGTAAGAAAGCAGGTCTGGATATGTCAGCAGTTATATTCTTTTCAAGGGAGAATGGCCATTATTTCTCTGTTCCAGTATGTTTTGGGGAAACCTCTGTTGTTATTGTTTTTCACTGGACATAATTTTCTAGGAGCTTCCTGATTTACCATCTGAAGAAGTTTTTTATACCCTACTTTTCTCTACCTTAAGGAGTCTCAAAGTGGCTTACAATCGCCTTCCCTTCCTGTCCCCGCAACAGGCACCTTGTGAGGTAGGTGGGACTGAGAGAGCTCCGAGAGAACTGCTCTGAGAGAACTGTGACTGGCCCAAGGTCACCCAGCTGGCTTCACATGGAGGAGTAAGGAATCGAACCCGGTTCTCTGGATTAGAGTCCCTCATGCTGGCTCTTGGGATACCATATGGCCAAAGGGGCTTTCCCTAAGACTTTTACCAGTGAGATCTTTGCCCTCATGTTTTAAAAGCATCTAAACTTAGGAACAGTTCGGTGAGACTCAAAAACTTCGCTCCCAACTTTGTGACTTTGAACTGCTTTTAATAAATGGCCATTGTTACTGTTGGGCTTTTATTTCTAATAGACCGATGCTCCGCCTGCAGTTTTTGCTGCCAAATTGGACGCTTTGTTTCCTTGTAACCCCCTTCCTCCCCCACCCCAGGACCTCAGGAGACACTGTAAATAATTAGAATATGCTGCTGAAACATGAAAATGATAAGTTTCCCCCCTTATTTATTTGCCTCTCTTGTGCTATTAACCTGAAGAGATAACTCTCAGCTTGGCGCCCGCCCAGTAATGTATCTTGCAGCTCACATCGTCGCCAGGCCATGGGGAGGTTTGATGAGGAAAGCTTCGCTGTCCTTGGGAATTTGATTTCCACCTGCCCAAGCAGTTTGCCCTCTGCTGAGAGATCGCCTGTTCTTTCTTTAGCAATATCTTTTTTTTAAAAAAAGTAAACCAGTTTTATATCTGTTCGGCATTTTTTTTTAAAGAGTCAGATTGTTCTGAACTTGACCAAAATTTTGAGGATGCCATCCGGCCATTGTGCTTGTAACAGCAGCTTGAAGTCTATGCATGCAAAAAAAAGTTTTGCTTCCTGATTTCTACACACTAACGCTGTTCTTGAAGGCACGAGAGTCACCCAGGCCTTTTATTCCCCCTTGGTCAGTTTGGTGTAGTGGTTAAGTGCCTGGATTCTAATCTGGGAGAACCGAGTTTGATTCCCCACTCCTCCACATGCAGCCGCTGGATGACCTTGGGTGAGCCATAGTTCTGGCAGAGCTGTTCTTGAAAAAGAGCAGTTTCTGTCAGAGCTCTCTCAGCCCCACCTGCCTCACAGGGTGTCTGTTGTGGGGAGGGGAAGGGAAAGGAGTTTGTAAGGTGCTCTGAGACTCCCTTAGGTAGTGAAGGGCGGGGTATAAATCCAATCTCTTCTCTTCTTCTTCTCTTGGTCTTTTGGTAACCCTGACAAAATTCAGTCCTGACTTTTGGGAAAGTTCCATTAAGTTATTTCACAGATGAAAATGAAAATTGTTGCTCTTAACACAAATTTTCTAGCACCATTATCTTCATATTATGGGCTATACTTTGCGGGGAGGTATTTTTGTGTATGTGTGTGCGCACACACGTGTATCTGCACCTGAAAGTCACGTTGACCTCTGGTGACTGAGCCCTACTGGGGGCCTGGAGGATAGTCAGAGAGGTGGCTGAATAAAGCCTGCCCCTGTCCTCCCGACTGCTGGTATACCAAGGAGGTCTCCCATCCAAGTATTAACCACAGTTGACCCTGCGTAGCTTTTGAGATCTGACAAGATCGGGCTTGCTTAGGCTTATACTTTCAATCAACTCTTTGTTTACATAGTTGCCTCCTCCTCCTCTTTGTCACTTCCAGAACACTAAGCAGGCCCACTCTGAAGTAAGTCCCCCGTTATTCAGCGGGGTTTACTCCCAGGAAAGTGTTCTTAGGATTCCAGCCTATAATTTAGGTTAGGTTGAGGGAGAGTGACTGACCCACAATAACCCAGTGAGCTTCCTGGCTGAGGGGGAAGTTGAACCCAAGTTTTCCCAGTCCTGGTTCAGAATTCTAATCATTACACCATACTAGCTCTCACTGCCTGAGTTCATAGGATGTACAGAAAACTATAGAGATGTGATATTTCATATTGTTTTGTGTTATCAATCAGTTGACTGTTAATCTCCAAGAAGGTCCTACATTGAAGGAAAAACATGATGTGTTTTAATAAACAAAGCACAAAAATAAATATTATACATTGCTGCATGCTGGGGCTGTGAAACTGCCAAAATGAGTATTTTGAATGAGTCTATGGCTGAGAGTTTGGCTCAAAACAATGCACCTGGTGGGACTGGGAACCAGGGCCTATGACAAATGTTACTTTTCCTCATTGGATACTAATTTTTAGGAGAAGTTTAATATAAAGAAATGGACAGCCAATTCTTTCCAGGGCATGGAGCTAAATAGGACTACCTGATAATTGCTGCAAATCAAGCTGGTATTTAAATGGACAGCTAGAGCAGGGGTGGCCAACCTTGCTTAATGTAAGAGCCACATAGAATAAACGTAAGAGCCACATAGAGATATCTGAGAGCCGCAAGACAGGAACAAATATCACACACACGTTTTTATTTTTAAAAATATGCAAATTTGCTTTTTATTAACGTTAAATGGGACTGCCAAAAATAAAAACAAACGAGGAAAACCGGTTATAAGAAAGAGAGAGAGAGAAACTAGGAAAGCAAATAGATGGGAGGGAGGAGGGAAGGAAGGAAGGGAGAAAGAGAGAAAAAGCATGCCTCCCCTTTGCTTCCCCAGCCGCCCTGCCAGGAGCCGCACAATATGTGTGAAAGAGCCGCATGTGGCTCCCGAGCCACAGGTTGGCCACCCCTGAGCTAGAGGGACCACATGAAAGCTTCTACCCAGAATTAAACTTTGGTGGTCTTAAAGGTGCCACAGGACTCAAACTCTGTTCTATTGCTTTAGACCAACACAGCTACCCACCTGAATCAGATCAAACTGGTAACCCTATCAGGATATGGTCTCTGATAACTCCGCTTGAGTGCCTATCAGAGCTTGGAGGAGTGACTCCCTCTGACTGAGGAAAGGGGACAGCTCTCCTCGGTCAGTTTGGTGTAGCAGTTAAGAACAGCAGGACTCTAATCTGGAGAACCAGGTTTGATTCCCCACTCTTCCTCAACATGAAGCCAGCTGGGTGACCTTGGTAGGGATGCCAAGTCCGGGTTGGAAAATACCAGGGGACTTTGGGGGTAGAGCCAGGAGAAGGTGGGGTTTGGGGAGGGGAGGGGCCTCAGTATGGTACAATGCCATAGAGTCCACCCTTCAAAGCAGCTATTTTCTCCAGGGGAGCTGATCTCTGTCAGCTGGGGATCAGTTGTGAAAGTGGGAGATCCCCAGGTCCCACCTGGAGGCTGGCAACCCTAGACCTTGGGTCAGTCACAGTTCTATCAGAACTCTCTCAGCCCCATCTACCTGACAGGGTG
Source organism: Lepidodactylus listeri (assembly GCA_029233225.1). Lineage (NCBI taxonomy): Eukaryota > Metazoa > Chordata > Lepidosauria > Squamata > Gekkonidae > Lepidodactylus > Lepidodactylus listeri. The sequence continues at coordinate 80,290,811 of JARCFY010000011.1, forward strand.
TCTGTTGTGGGGAGAGGAAGCTGCTCCAAGACTTCTTCCAGTAGTGAAGAGAGGGGTATAAAACCAACTCTTCTTCTTTCCAGTTTTGAATTGGAAATAGCAAGGGGAAAAAGCTGTGAACTGGATGAAGTTTTTGCTCCAGATCCCCTGTTAGCCAATCACAGGGTCCAGAGGGTGACCTGGGAAATGTAGGCCCTGAAAGCTACTCTAGTGCAGGCTTCCCTGGGGCCTGTAGGCCACCCTACTATAGGCCTAGGAAGGATAAGGTTGCCAAGTCTTACTTTGGTTTCAGCAGGAGAGTCCCGGGCGCCGTCGTGGAGACCTTTGGTGCACGCACAAAGCCACAATGACGTCACCCCAGAAGTGACGTCATCACATCGGGCACGTTGGGGGCGGGACCACTACCATTCAAGGGGGAACCATAGAGGTTTCCCTTGAATGATAGAGTGTCCCCCCGCAACGTGCCCAGCGTGATGATGTCACCTCCGGATGACATCATCACGCTGGGCACGTTTTCGCGATCCCGGCATTTGTGGGGTTGGGTTTTCCTGGGAGGACCTGGCATCCCTAAGGAAGGATCATGACAGGGGTTTCCCATCATACCCAGACATGCCTAGCTTCAGTGAGGCTGCTACATCATGCACCTTTGGATCATATCCTGAGACCAGCATTCCCCGTGGAACTCCAGTGCCTGGTGGAACATGCAGTACTTGAGTCATTGCTGCAAGCAGGGCTTTTTTTGTAGAAAAAGCCCAACAGGAACTCATTAGCATAATAGGCCATGCCCAACAGCAGAAACTCATTAGCATATTAGGCCACACCACTGACAGCACAGCTCATTAGCATATTAGGCCACACCCCCATGTTACCAGAAGAGTGGTCATCCAGCCACACCCACCTTTGGTTTCTTATTCTGTTTACCTTGTTTGTTGTCAAAACCCATGGCTTTTTTGGTAGCAGGAATTAATTTGCATGTTAGGCCACATACCCCTAATGTAGCCAATCCGAATGAGTTTCTGCTGTGGGGTGTGGCCTGTTATGCTAATGAGTTCATGCTGGGTGTGGCCAACTCAGGAGCCAGCCGGAACTCCGTTCCTGTGAGTTCCTGCCCAAAAATAGCCCTGGCTGCAAGTGCAGTTTTACTCACAGGTAGGGTTACAAAATATCCTGTTCCTTTAATAAAGGCTTAATGAGATGTTATTTACCAGGTAATGTTACTTATCTCCATGCCATGAAAAGCCTCAACTGCCCATTTCCACACATGAAGCCTCCGTTTAAGGGACAGGACAGGACTCTTCTTCCTCCCAGTTGTTGGCAACCCTGCAGTCACAGAGTGGAACGTTCCTGCCTCTCTACATGAACACACGAAGCTGCCTTCTACTGAGTCAGACCACTGGTGTATCAAGGTTGATATGGTCTAGTCCAGGGGTCCCCGATCTTTTGGATCCTGGGGGCACCTCTGAAATTCTGTCACAGCTTGGAGGCCACACAGCCACAAAATGGTCACTGCAGGAGGCGGGGTCAGCCACAAAATGGCTGCTGCAGCTTACCTCCAGTCCCAGAGCGAAGATCCTTATGCTATGGTGGCACCTGCTGCCAAAGCAAAGTTTTTAAAAATCTGAACAGCCAATCAAGTTTCCATTGGCCAGTCAGAAGTCTTGCTGGGCAAAAGTGTCACCTGGCTCCACCCACTTTCTAAAAACACTTGGCACCAGGAAAGGTGTCAGTGGGCCTTTCTTACTTCTTGTGGCCTTTCTTACATGCCCAGGGAAATACTGATCACCACTTTGGGGTCAGAAAGCAATTTTTCTCCAGGCCAATTTGGCTGGAGATCCTGGAGATTTTCTTGTCATCTTCTGAGTGTGGAACAAGTCACTGGGGGTGTGGAGGGGGAGGTAGTTGTGAATTTCCTGCATTGTGCAGGGGTTGGACTAGATGACTCTGGTGGTTCCTTCCAACTCTATGATTCTGTGAACACATTGGGCACCACATTAGGGACTCCTGATCTAGCCAGACTGGTGGCAGCTCTCCAGGGTCTCAGGTGGAGGTCTTCCTCATCAACCTGGTCCTTTTACCTGGAGATGTTGGGGATTGAACCTGAGACCTTCTGCATGACAAGCAGATGTTCTACCACTGAGCCCTTCTCACAAAAGCTGACTGACTCCCCCCATCAGTACAGTAAATATATATGGCAACTAAGAATTTTTTAAGTATTCACAACATTTCAGAAAAAAAGACAACGATGGGGAAAAAGATAAGAACAATGATCAATGAAGGACAGGCAGAAGACCACTGAAACTTGAGTTATTTTACAGAACTGTTTTTCAGCCCAGAGTATTTTTCATAAATATATATCAGGTCCTCAGGGTAGCTAACAAAGATAAGACAATAAAAGCATACAAAATCACTCATGCCAATGAAGACACCCCAAAAAATACAACTAGAAAAAGAAAGCAGCTGCTCAGTGAGCATTTTTTAAAACCCCAAAACCACAGCACATCCAGCAAGACTGTAATATTTAATGGAGATTGGCCGTTTCCACCCAAGTCCAAATGCAAGACAACCAGCAGTAATGTAGAGCTGTGCACGCAAAGTGTGCATTTTGCATTGTGCCGTGGTCAGACCCGCCTTTGCCTCCTGCGCAGTGTTGGTGCAGTGCTGGATTGTTGCAGAGCAGTCAAGGGCAGAGTCAGCACTGCTGTTTCACCCAGAACACAATTGCCCTGATCCAGCATTGTTAAGGAGAGGGGAGGCGCGTTTTTCTTCCAGAATCCACTTTTTAAAGATATAGCCAGTTATTCCTTCTTCTTTTTCTGTTTTCCCCCCTTCTGTTTTAAAAAACAGCTTTCGTTTCATTTCATTTTAATTTCTCTTCGTACAGAAATCCACACACCCTTTTGTAACTTCAGCCCTTGCAGCTGTTTTATGTTATACTCCACAGGGTAGTGTGTGAGCAGGAGGATTGGAAGGGCTGGGAAGACAGTGCTTGCCTCTGAGCATCTGCAGAGCGCAATTCTGAAATTTTGCAGTCCCTCCTTTCCTCTCTACACATTTCTCTTGGCTCAGATTGGAATGGATTAGACTAGAGGCTTACTCCAAATTCCTAAAAAGGGGGAAAGAAGTGGACTGTTGGATTTCAGTGAGAAATTGGGTTAATTTCTGAGAAATTTCTGAGAAATTCAGAGACTTTCTGTTTAAAACACAACTCCAGATCCCATTACTCTACCTCCAGCTAAACTGGGAAGACACCAACTATTCAATGGACAGGCTGGCCACAATCCAGAGCTTCAGGTGTATGGCTGTGGGCTGGGAAATTCTTAGAGATTTGAGGGTGGAGCTGAAGGGCAGGGCTTGGGGATGAGAGGGACCTCTGCGAGGTATAATGCCACTGTGTATACCTTCCAAAGCCGCCATTCATAGAATCATAGAATGTTAGAGTTGGAAGGGACCTTGCAGGTCATCTAGTCCAACCCCCTGCACTCTGCAGGAGCATAGCTGAAAGATAGCCCTACAACAGGGGTGGGCAAATTGCGGCCCGGGGGCCACATGCGGCCCCCCACAGAGCTTTTTGTGGCCCACCAAGACAGTCGGCCAGGTGGTTTCAGTCAGGCCTCCATCTGAGAAGGTCAGGAAGGCTCCCACTCTCTCCTGGCTTACCACTATTTTACCACTAAACTACCACTATTTTAATTTATATTTATTGATTTTTATGATACAATTTATACCTTTTCTGAAATGCAAAGTTAACTAATTAATGCAATCATTTTAAAAGGTGCGGCCCTCTGCTAACCTCTGCTCCCACAAAGTGGCCCCCGAGCCAAAACAATTGCCCACCCCTGCCCTACAACATACCCGAAAGATGATCGTCCAGCCTCCGCTTGAAGGAGCATCCATCACCTCCCGAGGCAGTCTGTTCCACTGCTCAACCACTCTTACAGTTAGAAAGTTTCTCCTGATATTTAGCCAGTATGGACTCCCTTGTAATTTCCACCCATTAGATCTGGTCTTGCAATCCAGAGCAAGAGAGAATAGATCTGCTCCATCTTCTACATGACAGCCCTTCAAATATTTGAAGACTGCAGTCATGTCCCCTCTAAGCCTTCTCTTTCCCAGGCTAAACACACCCAACTCTTTCAGCCTTTCCTCATAATAAGACTTGGATTCCAACCCTCTCACCATCCTGGTTGCCCTCTTCTGGACACGCTCGAACTTGTCAACAGCCTTCCTAAAATCTGGTGCCCAAAACTGGATGCAGTACTTCAGGTGAGGCCTGACCATAGCAGAATAGAGCGGAACTACCACCTCCCGTGATCTGGACACAATGCTTCTGTTAATGCATCCTAAGATTGCATTAGCTTTCTTCACAGTCATGTTGCACTGCAGGCTCATGTTTAGCTTGTGATCAACCAAAACACCTAGATTGCTTTCACATGTGCTTTCACATTCCCTCCAGGGGAACTGATTTCTGTACCCTAGAGCTGAGTTGAAATTCCAGGAGATCTCCAGGCACCACCTGGAGGCTGGCAACTCATTGCCTCTCTCTCTCTCTCTCTCTCTCTCTCTCTCTCTCTCTCTCTCTCTGTGGATTTCTTTCTTTCTGGATTTATATCTTGTTTGTTTTCCCTAAATAGTCCAGAAAGCACAATGGCATGTTAGATTTTCCAGCCCAATCAACTAACAGAAAGATACATAAACATAAACCAAAAACCTCAGAAGATTCACACAATAGAAGGTTACATTTAAAAATGATTGTCAGTGCCGACTATCTTTCAAGCTGTAATGGCAGCGTTTGGGGGGAAATTTTCAGTAAGTAATAATCGTTCCTCAAATTGACCTCAGTGGCTACGGACCTGCCACTGCTTTTCAGTCAACGAAAATCACCACATGAATGCAGCATTTCCAGTGTAAAGCATTAAACATTCAGAAATCAAGCAAACAGAGGCATACAATTCACACAGCACAAGAAACCAAAAACATTGCACAGGCCGAGAATTTCTTTCTCACTGGAGGGAACTCCAACTCAAGTGTGCTTCCGCAGTTTTAGCCTTTAATGGTGAGATAGCAGCAGCCGCATCCTAAAAGGAAATGGCCCGCTGCAGCTGAAGGACTGACACTTCAGCAGCAATTATAAGACAGTCTTCTCAAGGTTTTGCATTCTTTACTGAGGGATTTCACTGGTGGTGAGTGAAAGACTGCCTGATCAGTATGGAAAGAAGCTTGTGAAAGTGTCTGGCAAGGTCCTTGGAATGCATCGAAGAGATATTTGCATTTTGGGATTCCTCAGTCCAGACTTTTCGGACGGCTCAGATAGCCATCTGAAGTTGGGGTTGTTTACTTGAAAACGAATCTCTGCATTTTCAGATTTCACCCTCCTTTACTTAGCCCAGGAATTCCTCAGATTGGTCCTGGGCTAGACAAAGGCCTGCACACACACACACAAACACACCCTGCTCCCACCAGTTCTTTAAAAACAGGCCCTTGAGGGTGTCGAGTTCTGGTTTGCTCTTAGGTATCCCTAGACAGGCATTTGTTACCCCTGTCACCACCACCGAGACTGTCCAGTTTCTTCTTGCTGCCCACACCGAAACCATGCGCCCCCTCTTAGATCTTAACTTGTACTTGATCTCTGACCTCCCTGTACCATTGTGTAGCTCAGAAACACATATTGAGGACATTCCATCAGCATTGTCAGAAGTGACCGGGCTGGATATTAAATGGACTGACTTTCGTCTGTGACATAGATACGGTGGCAGGAACAGAGCATTCAAACGCATGTGTGGAAACCTGGGGGGCGGCGCAGGGCTCTTTGGAGCTTTATCTCAATGCCCGTCTGCAAGATCAGGTTCTAGCCAAACGAGCCCTCAATAGCCAGGCTGATCTGTGAAGGAGGTCTTGACTGTTTATTAATCAGAGGGTCACAGCAACGGAATTCCTTTGTGTTGGGGGAGGGAGTCTTTCAAAGATACTTAATGTTAGGAAAACTGCATTGCCTGAGGCTGTGTTCACAAGTTTAGATAAAAGAAACCTTTAAAAAACTGGTCCAGCATCACTGACAGGACACACTGGGCACAAATACACAACAGTTGCGTGTGTAGTTATACAGCCATTAAGTTGTTCCTAGATTATTGTACTAACAGTGTAATCCTTGAGAGCCAGTGTGGTATAGAGGTTAGAGCAGGGCCCCCCATGAGGTGACTGTGGGCATCCTTTCACCGGCCGACACCTTGCTGGGTGCATCCCAAATGTTTTAAGAAAGTGGGCAGGGCCAAGTGGGGCTTTTGCCCAGCAGGGCTTCTGATTGGCTACTGTTTGATTGGCGATGCCCATTTTTAAAAAACCTTGCTTTGGCTGCAGCTGACACCACAGCACAAGGATCTTCACTGCATGACTGAAGATAAGCTGCGGCAGCTATTTTGTGGCAGGCTCCACCTCCTGCAGCAGCCATTTTGTGGCAGCCATTTTGTGGCTGCGCCCACCCCCCTGTGTCAGAGTTCTGAAGGTGTCCACACCCTCAAAAATGTTGGAGGCCCCCTGGGTTAGTGTGTCCAGCATCGAGAAGACCCAGGTTCAAATTCCCACTCTGCCATCGAAGTTTGCTGGGTGACATGGGACCAGTCATACGCTCTCAGTCTAACCTACCTCAACCAGAGTTACACCCTTCTAAGCTCATTGATGTCAAAGACTCTGCTCAGGATTATACTGTAAAATGGAGCAGCCTTCCAGATACAGGTGATTAGAGTAAGGAATGCAACACCTTTACTTTTCATAATAATCCAAGAGCACCCTGTATTTGCCTGAGAAGCAGCACATTATAGTACCTATAAATGATAAATGGTTATTCTGTTGAGTCAAATAAGAAGGGGACTTTTTCTCTAGGCCCTTATTAGCTAACGAGCACTGATGGCACTGATGGCTTTAAGAAGATTCCTTCTTGAATTAGCATTGATGGCTGGTAGCTACTAGCTATAGCACCAAATAGTACTGAAAAGAGTCAAAAGGCCCAAGAGTGCTTTATTCCATAGGACAACTCAAGAAAATTGCTCCAGTATGTTTTGAGTACTGAAAGAACTTCATCGGGGAAGGAATCTAGCACATTCACTTGCAGTGACCAATGCTCAAAGATAAATTCTAGACTATTACTGAGTTATAAGCTAATTTCAGTAGTCCCTGACTGCATCCACACCTTGTGCTATCATTGCACTGAATTGGTTTGTCCTCATTCACCCCAATATTTCAGTCATTGTGACTATACTTTGTAGGTATGCCAGAATCCAAGCTGCAAACTCACAGCTGGCAGACAGGAGGGGGTTGGGAGAAGGAGCCATCCAGCCCTAAGAACAGAGCACTCAAGTTTTTGGTTATGCTAATGATTCTGGCTGAAGCAGGACAATAGTTTACCACCCCACATCCTGCAGGAAGGCGACACCAAAGGGACAGAGAGGGAAACATCAAAAATGCTAGAATGTACTCTTTGGCAGCAGGAAGATCATCATGACCCCAAGGTTATGGAGCAGCCTCCCCAGGGTAGATGATAAATTCTCTGGACATAGAGATGAAGCCCTCTTTTCCATCTTGCTGTTCTCTGTGGATGGGTACAAACCATGAAGGACTAAGTATTTACCTTGCCTGCATAGCAAGGGATAATGGGAAGAAGTTAGGATTGCTAGTCACTAAGTCCGAGCGGGGAATCTCCTGTTTTGGGGGGCTTCTCCCCACTGCGAACCAGCTGGCCAGTGGGGAAAACACCGCCCCTAAACAGGGATGTTGCCACACAACGTCCCCAATGTGATGACATCACCCGGAAGTGATGTCATCAAGTTGGGGATGTCGTGCGGGGATGCCCTGGTTTTTGGGTGAAACTCTGTGGTTTGAAGGTGAATTTACCATAGAGTTTTGCCCAAAAACCAGAGCATCACCCCTGGCATTGCCAATGCAATAACGTTACTTCTGGGTGACATCACTGTATCACGCAATGTCCCCATCCATCCCCAGAATATCCCCATCCATCCCCAGGTCCAAGGGGACCTGGCAACCCTAGGAGAAGCCCCAACTATGAGACCTAAGGTAATTCTAAACACTAAAGTACTGCAGCTTCACGTAAAACTGGCCTGTCCTATTTAAACATAGTTCAGGGCAGGGGGGTTTTCGTAGAAAAAGAGGTGCAGGAGCTCATTAGCATAACTCATTAGCATAACTCATTAGCATATGCCACATCCCCTGACATCACCAGAAGTGTGTCAGAAAGGGAATGTCAGTTTCAGCCCCATTATACCCTATGGGCCATTGAAATCAATGGCAAAAACTCATAGGGTATATGAGGGGCTGGAGGAAAGGGGGTTTGAGGGAGAGGCTCCAAACTTGCAGGGTAGCTGCTGAGGCCTCTCCTCGAAATACCCACCAAGTTTCAAGAAGATTGGACCACGGGGTCCAATTCTATGGGCCCCCTAACAGGTTGTCCCATCCCCTCCATTGTTCTCTATGGTGGGAAATTTTTTTACTTTTTTCCTACAATAGAGAACAATGGAAGGAATGGGGGCAACCTGTTTGGGGGCCCGTAGAATTGGACCCCCTGGTCCAATCTTCTTGAAACTTGGTGGGTATTTCGAGGAGAAGCCCCAGCAGCTACCCTGCAAGTTTGGAGCCTCTCCCTCAAACCCCCTCCCCTCCAGTTGCTTTTAAAGTTCTGCCGAATTTCGGCAGCAATTCAGCAGCCGGCCGAATCAGATCAGATTTGACCCGTGGCTGCCTAGTGGCCACTCCTGAGCTGGCAGAACTTTGCTCCACCTCGCTCCGGCCCCAAAGGACCCCTGGCTCAGGGTAACTACAGATTGCAGGGAAAGGGGCAGCAGGTAAGCTCATCATCCCTGGAGCATGCTAGCTCAAAACTGTGAAACTGTGACAGATCACCCCCACATGAGCTTGTAGGAATAAAGTGGAAGGTACAGCAACTAGGTGGAGCATCTAAATGGCAGAACAAAGTTTGAGTCCAGTGGAAACTTTAAGACCAGCAAAGTTTTGTTCAAGGTACAAGCTCTGCACACAAAGGAAAGCTTATGCCTTGAATAAAACTTTGTTGGTCTTAAAGGTGCCACTGGACTCAAACTTTGCTCTGCTGCTTCAGTCCAACATGGCTACCCAACTGAATCTATCTAAATGGCAAGGCAGGTAGAAAGTACTAGATATGTGACTCTGTTTAGTAGGAGGTACTCTAAAAGTTGCTGGTGGCAGCAGGAGTTACTCAAGTGGATTTTGGCACCGCTAGAAAGGAAGGGGAAGGGGCAACATAGCTGAGCAGAGACTTTAGATGGCCGCAGGGTTGTCCAACCTCCCAGGGGTCGGCTGGAAGGGACAGGAAGGGTTTGCAGATCCATTCCTTCACAGCAATGATAGCTCAATGGCCAGTGGCATGTGGATGCAGCCCATATCAACTACCAGGTTCCACCATGCCAAACAGAGAAGGTGTAACAAAAACCTGAAACAGATTATGGTTATCACTTGAGAGCTTTTCTGCCTGGCTGGTGATACACACATCGAAGAACTGGTTGAAAATGAAGTCACAAGAGTCCCAAGGAAATATAGTGGAATGTACCATTTCACACTGCAGGCAGCGGAGTCACATTTCTGAACATGCCACTGCAAAAACTGCATGCAGGTACAAAGGTAACATAAACAGTAATCGGCTGGGTAGAAAAATTTGGCCCTGATGTGCCGGCCTTCTCCTACCTGGAAGCTTTCTGAAATGAGGAACTTTTTTTTTTTTTAAAGGGGGTTTCCCAAACCTGCAAATTGAAGCAAATTATTGTTATTTATTAAGCACATGCTTCTTCTGCCCTTCCTCCAAGAAGCTCATATATCATTCAGTTGTCTATTTAAACCAAGCCTTGTAGAACAGCTCTCTCAGGTATACTGGATCGCCTCTCCAGGTAATCTGAACAGGAAGTGTTTCATCTTTAGGGCCACAAACACAAGTTTACACAGTTTATGGTGATAAGGATTTATAAAACCACGCAAAGCTGGAGGAAGTGGAGACAGAACATCTCTTCCCCTCCCCCCCGCCCCGAACTAGAGGTCAACCACTATGTTGTCTGGAATCAGGACAAAGAAAAGAAAGCACTTCGCACACAATCCAAGATAAACTTTCAGAACTCACTGATACAAGATATAGTGAAGAAGAAGAAGAGATTGGATTTATACCATACCCTTCACTTGGAGTCTCAGAACAGCTTACAAACTCCTTTCCCTTCCCTTCCCCACGACAGACACCCTGTGAGGTAGGTGGGGCTGAGAGAGCCCTTTCCAGAGCTGTCCTTGAGAGAACAGCTGGTCCAGAGCTATGGCTTGCCCAAGGTCATCCAGCCAGGTGCAAGTGGGGGAGTGGGGAATCAAACCCGGCTCTCCCAGATTGGAGTCTGCGCACTTAACCACTACACCAAACTGGCTTTTAAGTAGCTGAAGCAGCTTTAAAAGAGATTTAACAAATTCATGGAAGTTCAGCCTACGAAACGCTTTTAGACAGGAGGGCTAAATGGAATCTAAGAACATAAGAGAAGCCAGTGTTGGATCAGGCAAATAGCCCATCCAGTCCAACACTCTGTCACACAATGGCCAAAATACCAGGTGCCATCAGGAGGAGGTCCACCTGTGGGGCCAGGACACTAGAAGCCCTCCCACTGTTGCCACCCCCCTGTCAAGCACCAAGAATACAGAGCATCCCTTGCCCCAGACTGAGAGTTCCTATATATACCTTGTGGCTAATAGCCACTGATGGACCTCTTCTCCATATGTTTATCAAATTCCCTCTTGAAGCCGCCCGTGCTTGTAGCTGCCACCACCTCCTGTGGCAGTGAATTCCATGTGTTAATCACTCTCTGGGTGAAGAAGTACTTTCTTTTATCTGTTCTAACCCGACTGCTCAGCAATTTCATGGAGTGCCCACGAGTTCTTGTATTGTGAGACAGGGAGAAAAGGACTTCTTTCTCTCCCTGCTCTGTCCCATGCATAATCTTATAAACCTCGATCATGTCACCCCTCAGCCATCGTTTCTTCAAGCTAAAGAGCCCCAAGCGCTTCAACCTTTCTTCATAGGGAAAGCGTTCCAACCCTTTTATCATTCTAGTTGCTCTTTTCTGCACTTTTTCCCAATGCTATATCTTTTTTTGAGGTGTGGCGATCAGAACTGTACACAGTACTCATATCACCATGTTCAAAGACAGTGTACCTCTGAATGCTAGCTGCTGAACTGCAGTAGTGGTGGGAGAATCCTATTGCTTTCATGGCCTGTCTATGGGCTTCCTGAGGATACTAAGCTGACCTTTGTAGGATATAGCAGATGGATCTTAAGTGATCTGTCTGTCTGTCTTCCTAGTACATTTTATTTTGCCTTCTTTCAGGTAGCTTGGGGTGCCATATATGGTTTTCCCTTCCCTACTTGATTCTCACAATAACCCTTTCTTTATTTATCTAGGTTATTTTTATCCTACCCTTCCTCTGAAGATCTTGGGCTGGTGTACATCCTCTGTTTTGTCCTCACAACAACCTTATGAAGTAGATGAGTCTGAGAGGGTGTGGCTGGCCCAAGTTCCCCCAGTGAGCTTCACAGAAGTGTGTGGATTTGAACCTGAGTCCCCCAGATCCTAGGCCAACCCCTACACTATACTGGCTCTGAAGGGGTCTGTTCTCTTTGCTCTTGATGCTCCTCATCCCTACCAATGCTTGCCCTCTTCGCCTCATTGAGACCAGGGCTTTCAAGTGCTTCATTTTGATTACGCATCACACCAACCATCAAGAAGACAAAAGTAATGACTATTGGGGAACTGCATGACTTTAAGGTTGATGATAAAGAACCTGAAATTGTTAAGGATGTTCTATTCATTGCCTCTGTCATCAACCAAAAGGGAGACTGCAACCAAGAAATCAGAAGGAGACTGAGACTGGGAAGGGAAGCCATGAGGGAGCTAAAAAGTTTCTTCATAGAATTATAGAGTTGGAAGGGACCTCCAGGGTCATCTAGTCCAACCCCCTGCACAATGCAGGCAATTCACAAATCCCTCCCCCTCCAAACTGGTCTGGAGAAAAAAAATGCTTCCTGGCCCCAAAGTGGCGATCAGCATTTCCCTGGGCGTGTAAGAAAGGGCCACAAGGACAAAGCACTGAGGCAACCCTTCCTGCCCTCCCTCTCACAATCTGCCTAAGTGTAAGGATGTGTCACTGGCAATCAAGATTATTCATGCCACAGTATTCCCCATTACTATGTAAAGGTGTGAAAGTTGGACAATGAAGAGAGCTGACAGGAAGAAAGTTGATTCCTTCGCAATGTGTTGGGAGAGAGTTTTACGGATTGCCAAAAAGACAAATAAGTGGGTTCTAGATCAAATCAAGCCTGAACTCTCCCTAGAAGCTAAAATGACTAAGCTGAGGCTATCGTTCTTTGGTGGCATTATGAGAAGACAAGGCTCACCGGAAAAGACAATAATACTAGGAAATGTTGAAGGCAGCAGGAAAAGAAGAAGACCGAACATGAGATGGATCGACTCAATAAAGGAAGCCACAGCCTTCAGCTTGCAAGACCCAAGGAAGGCTGTTAACGATAGAATGCTTTGGGGGTAATTGATTCATAGAGCCACCATAAGTCGCAGTCAACTCAGTTGCACCACACATACACACACACACACACATCACACCAACAGTTCTCCAAAGCAAGTTGGCGCATGGCACAATCGTGCCATCCATCAACCCTCACAGTAATGATGCATTCGAGTAACATGCCTCCAGGATGGAATTGGAATGAGGATGGCTTTTCAAAAAATGAGGAGCCTCAGAGACAAGAATCTAGTGCAAAGGCAAAGATGAGAAGAGGGAAAGAAATCAGTTCACAAGAAAAAGCTCTCTCCGATGGATAAGAATACTAAATGTGCTTCATCCACTCCATACTTTTTTTTATTTTATTTTTCATGTTTGTTTCTCCCTCTTCTTATCCTCCAGCATCCTCCGCACCTCCGCTCTCCACTTCCTCTTTGTGCCAGTTCCTCTCGTGGCCAGTGGCGTAATTCATATATTACCATCTCCAGTGATTTGACCTTGTGCTGTATAACTTAATATTAGCCCACTAGAAAAAAACTTCTTTTCTTGCCTTCTTCTCGGCGAGATGATATTAAGGTGACCTATAAGAGCAATAGATAAAATCTTCAGGCCATCCAGACAACATTAGAAATAATCATAGCCCCTTAAGTGGTGGAGGGAGGGGGAGAAACTTCAGGGATCCTTCTTTTTCAACGGCAACAATTGCGGGAGGACAAAACGTCCACCCTTGGGACTCAGCTTCCAGAAAATGAGAAGTGTGTTAGCCCATTCGTACAGGCAACAGTTATCGAAACAATAAAGCGTGGCCCATCAAACGCAACTTGTCATCACTCATTTGGCAAAAATATAACCTTTCTTTAAGAAATATCTGCTAATAGACACCGGGAAAGTAATTGTGCTATTAGCTCGGCAGACCCGGGTAACCAGACATTTTCCGTTTCAAAGCTGTAAGATGGGGTGCGGGGGAGCACGACAACTGAATGACGGAAAGATATTATACCGAGACCCGACGAAAATAAAAATTGACTTCGGCCTCGTCTGGAATTCAGGCTATACACAAAACTCAGATAATACCCTCAATCTAGTACGAGCATGTTGTTAGGCATCTAAACTCCAGATGATGGAACAGATTAATTCCTGAAGTCTCTCCTGCTTCTGGCATTTGAGAAAATGTGTATTTCCTGGAGAATGTGTATTTCACAGCTCTTTAAAATGATAAAGGGGTTTGTTGAGCAAATGCCAGTCATAAGAAGGCTGCCTTATATTTTGCCAAAATTACACGGCAAGCTCTCGTTTTCAGGACTGAATTAGCCTGATCCAAGCTACGGAAATCTGACCGCTTAGACGTTTGAAGAAGTGCCTGCATGTGCCAATCAGTGGTCAGAAAAATGATGTCTCAGAAACAACGAAAACATTTTTAAAGGTCTTACTTGCACCAAAAGAACAAAACAAAACAAACCCTTTAAAGAATATTGTTCCCTAACTGGGACGGCAAAAAGTCTGAAGACCACTGAGATGACTAGGCCCGTCTCCACAGAGAAGAGCAAAAAAAGCACACTCAGACGAGAGCAGGATGGGGGAACAGGCCAGGATTAAGTTGGGATGTCTGTGTTTGTACATCACACAAAGCTACAGTGCAATCCTATGCAGAGGGCCAGTTCCAGGTTCCAGGGGGCCCCAGGCAGAGAATACCCAAGCTCCCCCTCTCCTGCTGTGACCGCCACCAAGAATCCCACATATGCCTGCCTGCCTGCCTGCCTGCCTGCCCTCCCACCCACATCCCCACTTGCCTGTGTGTCCTTCCTTTCCCTGCCTGTTTGTGAGCCCCACTGTCCATGTGTCATTTCTCAGATGGTGCTGGGTGGAGAGTGCCCCACCGGAAGTACCACCATTGTACACCACCTTAGATTGGGAATGCCGGCCTTTAGATGTAGGCTTGCCATTCCCCTGGGGGTGGGGGTTTGCCCGCTTTAGGACCTCCCGATCCACTGGCCCAGATCCAGCTGACGGGAGAACCCTGCCCTCAAACTACCAAGATCACACCAATGTGCCTGGCATGATGATGTTACCCAGAGGTGGCATTCTAGCACTCGGTCAGAAACTCTATGGTATGTCACTTCCGGGTGATGTCATCACAGTGCACGCACCAGAAGACCCAGGAAGAGAAGTTCCATCCCCCCTGTCAGCAGAAGGTAGGGACCTGGCATCCCTATCCAGGTGGCACCTGGGGATTCCCTGGAATTATAGCTCATCTCCAGACTACAGAGATCAGTTCCCCTGGAGAAAATGGATGCCTTGGAGGGTGGAGTCTATGATATCTTCATTATGCTGTATGCTAATTTATTGCTCATCCTCGACCTATGTGTATGGACTGGTAATTTCCATTTCATTGTATCTGAAGAAATGTGCATGCACATGAAAGCTTATACCTTGAATAAAACTTTGTTGGTCTTAAAGCTGCCACTGGACTCAAACTTTATTCTAACCATCATTGTTTTAATTAAACCATGGTTTCACATTAGGGCTGAACAGAAAGCTGTTTACAGCCATGTTGGTCCAACAGGAAAAGCCAAAAACATAATCCATGTTTTATCGTTATTAGGACCAACCCACTGACATATAACAGTGTGTAAGTTTTTTAGTTCCCCAGAACTCTTCATTGGGCCAGGTGTTACAAAATACCAAAAGAGGGGGCAAAGCAGGTTTTTAGCAACCTTTTAGGCCGTGCTGTTCAAACAGAGCCATTCTGTTTACTGCATAATTTGCTTCTATGGGCATTGCCCACACCCTCCAGATAAAGAAGGGTATTATATGCAATCCCTGACCTGAATGGCCAGGCTAGCCCAATCTTGTCAGATCTCAGAAGCTAAACAGAGTCAGCCCTGGTTAGTACTTGGACGGGAGACCACCAGGGAAGTCCAGGGGTTGCTGTACAGAGGGAGGCAATGGTCAACCACCTCTGTTCATCTCTTGCCTTGACAACCCCTACAGGATCACCGTACCGATGCCTTGATGGCACTTTCATCATCTCCACCATTCTGTGCAAAGCTTTTCCTGTCTGTTTTGTCTCTCCCCTTGCTTGGCTGTAAGAAAGCTCCGGAATTTGTGAATGATGTGTGTGTGTCCGTGCAGAGAGTACAGAATGGTATCAATAAATCATGCCTAATATCGCAACTGAGATGGCTAAGGAAAAGAGACCATTTGAGATGCTATGATTCTTCATCTAAGCTTTTTATGGTACAGGAGTGTTGTCGTGATGAACAGCAGTTATAGGAACCTGAGACAGAAAAGGCTATTATGCCGCCCCACTCTTAACACCAAAGGCTCTCAGGGAAAATATGGCTGGACTGCAACTCACATGACAGAAAGGGGTTGGGAATTAAGTGAAATGAGGTCCAAATTCACGAAAGGTTGTTACAGGTGTGACAATTTAATAAGCGATATTAAAGTAAATGCTGTCATTAACTGGCCATTTAGCAGCAGAGGTATGGGGGGTGGGGGAGGATGACAGTGTCAACTTGTTAATGCTGGGTAGGTTTTTAAATGTTTCCTGTTCATGTCCACAATAAAATTCAGAATAAGGATCCTTTTTCAGCAGGATACTGAGATGGTTAATGGAAGGTCTGACAACTTGATCTGTGTTTTTAGCACATTGAATTAGAAAGGCTATAAAGACAGGTTCAGCTGATGCCCTATTTTTAAAAGTGGAATGTTAGAAATGGTTTTTCCCAAATCTTTTGGTCAGGTGGTTTGAAAATCAAGGTCAGGACTTAGTAAAATGCATGCATTCTTACAAAGATGTTGCATCAGTATGGTCCAGACGCAGTGTTCCCTCTAAGATGAGTTAGCGTGAGCTAGCTCACAGCTTTTTAGCCTCCAGCTCACACATTTTTGTCTCAGCTCAGGAAGAAGGGCTCCAGAGCAAACTAAGTTATTCAGTAGCCAAACTGCTTGCTCATGACTTTAATGCCAGTAGCTCACAAAGTAGAATTTTTGCTCACAAGACTCCGCAGCTTAGAGGGAGCATTGCTCCAGAGCTAGGGATGCCAGGCAACCGGTGGGAGTCGGGGAGGGTGGAGACATAAGGGGCATCAGCAACTGCATGACATCATTTCTAGGGAAACCTGGAAGTGACATCACCCCTCTCTAGGAATCTCCAGAAACTCTATAGTAAAACTGGCAGGAAGAGAGGGTTGCTGGCATAGCCATAGCAAAAGTCCTGGCATAGCAAAAGACCTGGCAACGCTATCCAGAATGTTACAGATACACAAAGAAGACTTATTAACATACAATCTTACAATATTTTCTTGTTTATACAGTCTACAGGTGTTTCAAGCCTGAAATAATAATTGTCAAGCTTGAGAAGATAGCTGAAGATAGCTGGAAGTCTTCCGGATTTGTTCTCCGTTTCGTTATTTCAACTTCCTCAGTAGCATGTAGTACGTGCAGGGGTCCGTTGGAGCGGGAGCGCACAGGAGCGCAGCTCCAGGAGTGAGGAGCCCAGGGGGCGGGCACATGACCAAGCCCCGCCCCCTCCTCAGCTTCCCTGAGCAGTGCAGAGGCGCAGCACCCCGGGGAAAGCCCTGCTAGGGTCTTTATTGTTTTTAATGTTTTGTTTTAATATTGATAATTTTATCATTGTTCCTTTTATGACTGTGTGCTGCTTTTCCAGAGACTTGCTCAAGGTGGCATATAAATTTTCTAAGTATACCATTTTTTATCTGGGCACATGGCACATAAGTACTGGAGAAATTTGACCAACCCTTCAGCAGCTTCCACCCCTTCAGTTTGGTGTAGTGGTCAGGAGTTGGACTCTAATCTGGGAGAACCGGATTTGATTCCCCCCTCCTCCACATGCAGCTGCTGGTGTGACCTTGGGCCATTCACAAGTTCACTTCCGGTATGTTAGGGGGTGTGGCATATGCAAATGAGTTGTGCAAATGAGTTATGCTAATGAGCTCCTGCACCTCTTTTTCTATGAAATGACCCCTGAGTACGTGTATTTATTTCCTGCTGTTATTTATGCTGTTGTGGATATGTTAATTTCTGGTGAGAAGCAGCTTTGTTTCTCCTTTGAGGCTTCCTTCCTTGATCTTTGCTCCTGATCCATTTTTGCTTTCCTTCACCATAGAAGGCCATCATCCTCAGCATATCAATTCTTTGGTGCCAGTAGGGTTTCTTCCATTTTTCTGTGGCAACCTTTTCTTCCTCCCCTTCTCAAGATACCTTTCTCTTCACTTCCCCTCTTTTTAACTAAGCCAGTTTGGAGCCAGTTTGGTGTAGTGGTTAAGTGCGCAGACTCTCATCTGGGAGAACCGGGTTTGATTCCCCACTCCTCCACTTGCACCTGGCTGGATGACCTTGGGCAAGCCATAGCTCTGTACCAGCTGTTCTCTCAGGGACAGCTTGGGAAAGAGCTCTCTCAGCCCCACCTACCTCACAGGGTGTCTGTTGTGGGGAGGGGAAGGGAAAAGGAGTTTGTAAGCCACTCTGAGACTCCCTTGGGGAGTGGAGGGCGGGGTATAAATCCAATCTCTTCTTCTTCTTCTTCTTCTTCTATCAAAGGAACATCTGTAGTGTACTAGCTTTCCTTCTGCACAGGAGGATTTGACGCTACTATCAAGTAGTCACTAGGAACTAGGTGGGTTACAAAAATTAAAAAATAGCAAGACGCAATCAAACCCCTTCATGAAACTTTCAGCAAGCATTAAAACAGGACAGCAGGCACCCCTCCTTATGAAAATGTCCTCTTGGCAGGGTCCACCCGAGGTGTGCTCTAGAGGTGCAGCAGAATCACGCAGTAATGAGACTGCAGAGTGTTGAGGTGGGAAAATGGAATGTACCCCCTTGGTCCATAGGTGAAATAGTACCTTTTCCCAGATACTCTCACATTAATGACTCCCTGCAGTTGGAGAAATAGCACACTGTGTAAAGGGCCAGGCTATAATCTTTCTCCCTGATGCCATAATGTTGTATTTACAGGACATGTTTACATAGAGGAACATGAACAAATTAACTCTTCCCACCTGTAATCTGGAATGGTACAGCTCATTTTGCCTCCTCAGAATCCTACCATCTCATTCTGCTGCCTAGAGAGGCCAGGCCTCACGTCTTCTGCCAGACCTTTTTAAAATTCCACTACATGATGCACACTGAGGCAGTAAATAAGGAAGATCCTAATTTTGTGTCTACATATATGGCTTGTGAACCAGTTGTGACCAACCTGAAATGAGATCTCAAGGTGGGACACACAACCCTACTGACAGCATCATCTCAATACACAACAACAGCCCTTTCAGATTTAAGCAGTACTAATCCTATTGCATTGCTTATTAGACATCTCATTGCATTGACTGCATTGATTTACACTGTGCAATCTACCTTGAACCTCTATGAGAAAATGGGTTGGATCTCAGCTCTGGAAGAGATGAGAGGGTTAACAACCCCCCCCCCCCCCGGGAGTACCATTTCCTGATATAAATTTACTTCTCATTTTCAAAGAAACTATTTGTCCTGCCTGGGAACATTTACTTGTAATTTTTACCCAGTAAGAAAAACTGCAACTGGTGGGGAGCAGAATTTACTTTAAGAAATGGCATTTAAAAGAGTTAACCCACCCACCCCAAGTGCTTTGATCACAATCCTGTTCTCTCCCCTCCCTTCCACAATGATTATTAAGCAAAAAGTAAAAATTGAGGAGATCTGGTGACAGAGCTCCAATTTTTTGTCTCTGGCTCTCCAGGGTCAGGAATAAAAAGGACAAGGACAGGGTATAGATAGGATCTCTCAGTCTGGGGCAAGTGATTCTTGGTGTTTGGGGGGGGGGGCAACAGTGGGAGGGCTTCTAGTGTCTTGGCCTCACTGCTGGACCTCCTGATGGCACCTGTTATTTCTGGCCACTGTGTGACAGAGTGTTGGACTGGATGAGTCATTGGCCTGATCCAACTCTGGCTTCTCTTATGTTCTTATGTTGGGTCATAGGTTCAGTCCTCACGAGACCTGATTATTTTTACTACATTCGCATCTCATCTTCCTACCCTCACAGAACTCAAAGCACTCTCTAAATTGGACACCAATCTTGTCTGTTTCTGATGATCCTCCCTCCCGCACCCTGTGGAAAAGATAAAATAGTGGGGAGGGGAATGAGGTGTACATACCTGGAAGAGGATAATAATGTATACGTGTGAGGGGACCCTGACTTGGATAGCCCAACCTAGCCCAGTCTCGTCAGATCTCAGAAGCTAAGCAGTGGGGTTGCCAGACACACACATCCCGGTGGAGGCAGGGGTCCCCCGCCACCAGGACCTACCCCCAGCTGGCCAATCAGCTGGCCGGCAGGGGGACTTACTAGAAGAAAGAAGAAGGCCTAGGCCATGTCGCCAGCATCGCACAGGAAGTGACGTCATCGCACCAGTGACTTCTGGGTAATGTTCTGGTATTTGGAAGAATGCTGGTTTTACCATGGAGTTTTTGCCCAAATATCAGTCTCCCCCAGAAGTAGTTAGTATTTGGATGGGAGCCCACCAAGAGATACCAGGGTTGCGACACCCAATGGCAAAAAACCTCTGTAAGTCTCTTGCCTTGAAAGCCCGTGGGGGGGGAATGAGGATGTGTGTGAGATCCAGGATTTGGGTGAGAAGAGAAATCTTGTGTGTGTGATGATGAACTATGGGGGTGAAAGCGATGAGGTAGAAAAAGAGTGCATGGGGAGAATGAGGTAGTGAAGCAACTGTCAGTGCAATCCTAAAGCAAATCAACACTCTTCTAAACCTGTTCACTTCAATGGACTTCAAAAGGCAGAACTCTGCTTTGGATTGCAATGTGTGTTGAACTGGCATTGAGCGGGAAAGCTTCCAGTTGTACACTTTTGTACGGCTCTACAGCTTCCTTTCCAATGTAGATATTTTGCTTGTGCCATCCTGAAGGCAGGTAGCAGGAGAACATGTCCTATTTATCCTCTGCTCTGATGACAAAGGTCATTATTCCCCCTTATTTTCAGACGGCTGCTTAGAGACCACCCAGAGAGAGCAGGACGGGGCTGGGATGTGAACAACCTCTCCTCATTCCAGCCCATCATTCAGCCCACTGCCTCAGCCTGTCTGGATGTCAGTTTGGAACTCCACACAGCTGGCTCTTTTCACTCCCAGAGCAAAGCCGGCCTGCTCATTTTGAACATGGAGAAAGGAAGCCTTAAGTAGAAACAGTATGTCGAGGGCTCTGCATGTGGGTATGGTGTGGGTAGAATCCTGGCTAGACTATATCCAGACTTTCCAACTCTGGGTTGGGAAATTCCTGGAGATTTGGGGGTGAAGCTTGGGAGTGGTGGGGTTTGGGACGAGGAGGAGCTCAGCAGGGTATAATACCACAGAGACCACCTTCCAATGCAGCCATTTTCTCTAGGGGCACTGATCTCTGTAGTCTGAAGATTAGCTGAAATTCCAGGTAATGTCCAGTCTGTACCTGGACTTTGGCAATCCTAGCTAATTTGCATACAAGATAGGTGAGGGGAATAGAAATTTTAAAGGTCCCTCCACAGTGTTTTTTGTTTAATCCTGCAAGAAGAAAACTAGAACAATGTATATGACTTTTCTTTTTGTCAGGAAGCTTTTTTAAAAAAAAAACAGGGAGGACATTTAAAAATGGTACCTCCATTTGCAATCCATTCTACCAACTCAGGACTTTTTGGCCTGTATGGGTATACCCTGACCTGGATAGCCCAGTCTAGCCCGATCTCGTCAGATTTTGGAAGCTAAGCAGGGTCAGCCCTGGCTAGTATTTGGGTGAGGGATCACCAAGGAATACCAGGGTCATGATCAATGCTCCCTCTAAGCTGTGGAGTCTCATGAGCAAAAATTCTACTTTGTGAGCTCCTGGCATTCAAGCTGTGAGTGAGCCATTTGGCTACTGCATAAATTAGTTTGCTCTGGAGCCATCCTTCCTGAGTTAAGACAAAAATCTGAGAGCTAGAGGCTGAAAAACTGTGAGCTGGCTCATACTAACTCATCTTAGAGGGAACACTGATCGTGATACAAAGGCAGACAAAGGCAAACCACCTCTGAGCCTCTCTTGCCTTGAAAACCCTACAAGGTTGCGATAAGTCAGCTGTGACTTGAAGGCAAGAGCAACAACGATGCGTATATCATATGAACATATGAATGTCTGAATATGCAAGTCAGGCCCTTGGTTAAGTATTGTCTCCTTTGACTGGCAGCCACCAGCATCTCAGGTTGAGGTCTTTCACATCACCTGTTATCTGATCCTTTTTACTGGAGATGCCGGGGATTGAACCTGGGACCATCTGCATGCAAAGCAGATATGCTCTACTACCAGGCCACAACCCAACTCTATGAGATATGAAACTGGCTTATACTGAGTCAGATCACTGGAAGGTGACTGGAAGTAGATCTCCAGGGCTCAGGCAGAGGTCTTATGTCACCCACCAGGGGATCTTTTTTCTCTGGAGAAGCCAGGGATATAACCTGGGATCTTCTGCATGGCAAGGAGATGCTCCACTACTGAGCTACTATCTCTCCCCTCGGCAGAATGTCCAAGGCCAATCCAGCTACCTTATTATTAAAGAAGTCAAGAAGAGAGCATAAACCGCTTCATAACTGCTCTGCTCAGCATGCAATTATTTAAATAGAATTAGTTCACTCACAAATCATACAGGTAACTGCTGTTCACAATAAATTCTTACCATTCAGTGTTTGTCTAAGGCAGGAGTGTCGAATCCATTTGTTATGAGGGCTGGATCTGACATAAATGAGACCTTGTTGGGTCGGGCCATGTGTGTCATAAAATGTAATGCCAGGTAGCAGAGATACAAACTTTATAAAGGATACAGACAAACACAATTAAAGATTTTTAAACTTTAAATAAAACATGCTTAAAACACTAGCAGTCTTGCAATATTTTGTCTACTTAACTGTCTCTGATAACTGACACCTCTTGCTCTGAATTATTGCATCAAAATGTCTGTGCTGTAGCAATCCTGAGTATGCTGTTCAGGTGTGTAACTGTAAGCAGCAAACCTACTTTTGATTTATTGATATTCATTACAGGAATCTCATGATCAGTGTTCTGAACTAGGAACCAAGGAAAAACATGAAATGGCTGGGCATTGTGAGCTTTTGTTGTTTCATGTGCTGGTCAAGAACATGAGAAGGCATCCTGACACAGACTAAGGGCCATGTGTTTGTCTACAAAACTATACTCTTCCCCAGAGAAATAACTACAACTTCCTATAAAGGAAATGGGCTGGGTGAACTTTGTCTGGACACACACTCTCAGCCTAATCCACCTCACTGGCTTGTTGTTATTCCTCCTCTAAAATAGTTCACATTGCTTTCTTACTGAGAAAGACTGGATCATGAGGGCATGAATACAGTGAAAAGGGGGAGGGAACCCCGTTGCATCCAGGGGAGCCCTGGCATAAGGAGCCCAACAAAACATACACACAAACAACACACAGCATAAGGAGCCCAACAACACACACACTCACTGTAGCAAGGCACACAAAAGCCCATACCTTGAAGAAAACTTTGTTGGTCTTAAAGGTGCTTGGTATTTCTCCTGTGCGATTGAGGCAGCCCAGCAAAGCAAGCTGTCCCTTGTTCCCTCCCTCCCTTCAGGAAGGAACCTCAGCCAGTGGAAGGGAAGAAATGCTTCCCTTTGTCTAATGTAGGACTGAGGCAACCTGGCCAGTTCCCTCTCTCCCCCTGGGAAGAGGGGGAGCAGCCTCAGCCAGTTCTTTACCAGACTTTTTCAATCACACAGGAGAGGCATATCTATATCTCCTGTACAACTGAGAGAGTCTGGTAAAGCAAGCTGCGATGTGGCAGCAGCAGAGGAACTGGAAAATGAAGCAGAAAATAGCCAATTCTTTGTGGGCCAGATTGGAGCCCTCCGAGGGCCTGATCCAGCCCCTGGGCTCCATGTTTGACACCCTTGTAGTCCTTAATGATGCTGATGGCTACCAGTCAGTTTGAATCACCTGCACATGCATACTTTTGCAAGAACCCAGTGCAAACAGGCATTTGGCATGGATTCGTGGCTGCTCAGCACCAACTGAACAGACCAAGTGATCATCTCAAGTCTGATTGCAACCTATGAAAATGGTAAGTTTGATTGTCAAATATATTTGCAGTGAAATTCTCAGCACCCCTACTACAAACTAGTCTGTTCATTTAGATTAAAGAGTTGGATCCAGACTAAATTTTATAATGGCAGAATGGAACTTTCCTGCCTCCCACTGCAGCCAACCAGTCTCCACAAAATGCTGCTCCCGGGCACAGGGGACTTTGGGCTTTTCTGCATTTTCATATTCATCACGTGTGTCCCTACTACTTTGGGCTCCCCCCCCCCCCTTTCTGCGTGTGTTCTGCTTCCTTGAGTGGTCAATTTGATATTGCAGGAAAATACACTGGACATACAGCAATGTAATATCAAATCGACCACTAGAGGGAGCAAAACATGCATGGAAAAGACTTGACCTGATGTTGCTTCTGGGTTTTCCCTGAAAGTGACATTGTGGTGCACATGGTCCCTAATTTTTGTTGTGTTTGTTTTTTACCTTGTCTTCTAACGCTGCTTGGAGCAGCAGTGGGCAACAAAGACTGCTGGCAGAAGGCCTTGTGCCGTGGTGGGAGGCCAGGCAGCCGTAGGCTCTGGAGAGATGGCATATAGGCTCCCTAAATCAATCACAGGGCCTACCTGTTAGGCTGAGGCAGGATCCAGATCACGGTTTATTTTGAACCGTTTGCAGTCTATTGTGCTTGCGTGTCTGAGCCAATAACACTTTTTAACTACTCTGATTTCCCCAGTGGTTTGGTTCTCAATTTGTTGCTAAAACAAACAAACAAACAAAAAGAGGGACCCTATTAGAAAGTTCAACTCAGAATTTATAAAACCAGACTTTGGATTTCCAGCCTCATGTCCTCTGCCATTTCTCCTCTTCTCCTGTCTTAAAGAAGTAGAATAAAATATGGAGCTATTGCTTTTTAATTATTTTGCTGTCATTTTTGGAGATGTTATGTTTATCTAACCCTTCCTCCAAGGAAATCGGGGGGGAGGGGGGCTTCATGGTCTTCTCCACTCCAGGGGCAGATTGGCCATGTAACTTCTAAGGAAAGTTCCCAGTCAGCCACTGTCGTGGAGTGTTGCTGGCAGCCAAGAGCAAGCAGTCGAGCCCCTGGGCTATGTGGCTTTCAATCTTCAGTGGCAGTTAGGGTTGCCCCTTGTTACACCAGCATGGGGATTTGGGGCGTGTTCCAAGATGTCCCCGACATGATGATGTCACCTGGAAGCAACGTCATCATGTCAGGGATGTCTTCGTGGTGATGCTCTGGTTTGAGGGCAAAACTGTGGTAAAACCAGCTTCAAACCATTGAGTTTTGCCCTCAAACCAGAGTGTTGCCACACAATGCCTGTGATGATGTCACTTCCAGATGATGTCATCATGTTGTTTGGGGGCGGGGTCTCCCCCACCAACCAGCTGGCCGGCGATGGGCACAAGCCCCAAAAACTGGGGGAAACCCCACCGGGACCTGGGGACTGGCAACCCGAGTGGTAGCAGCAGCTAGGGTTGTCAGCTCTGGGCTTTGAAATACCTGGAGATTTTGGGGGTGGAGCCTGAGGATATCAGAGTTTGGGGAAGGGAGGGACTTCAGTGGGATATAATGCCAAAAAGTCTACCTTCCACAGCTGCCATTTTCTCCAGGTAATATGATCTCCCTCACCTGAAGATTAGTTGTAATAGCAAGAGATCTCCAGCCATCACCTGGAGGTTGGCAGGCCTAGTGGCATCTCAACTATTGTCTCTTCCTGTGCCTCCATTTGGGGACATCTTTGGTGTCACTGGCTGAGTCTGAGCAGAGTGGCCTCTGTAAGTGCTGGCCTGGCTTGTTCCTGGGTCATTTCAAGTTCCTGTTTGCCCCCTGCTCCTCTCTCCTCTTTTATCCTCACAACAGTCCTGTGAGGCAGGTTAGGCTAAGTAAAAGCCACCGGTGCAAAAAGCGTCTCAGTGAGTTCCCTGGCCAATTGGGACATGGGTCCCATGGATCTGAGCCCAGACATCTACACCAGCTGTCAGTAGTTCATCCAGGCAGGCAGGGAGTTTCCTTATGACTTCCAGTTCACTTTGTCCCTAACCCATTTTTTCTCCCTTTGCAAATCTTCCACTCGCTAGATCCTGGGAAGGGTTAATGAGATGCCTTATTCCCCCCCCCCCATGTCCATGACTTTGTCTGGCTTGCCCCCCTCTCCACATACACACATTTTCTCTTTCTCTGTGCTGAATCCATTTGCAAATGATATCACTTGTCTGCATATTGTCACATGCCGCCTGCCCACCCATTTATCAAGTGTCTGCAGCTCAGTGCAAGCTTGCCCTGTCCTCCAGGCTCCATTGTTTCCCTTGACCCAGGGGAAGGTGTGTGGGAGTGTGTATGGGGGAGTGTGTGTGTGTGTGTGTGTGTGTGTAAGAGAGAGAGCTTGGGAAGGGAGACAAGGCGAGAAGGGGAGGGCAGGCCCCGTCCACCTCGCCACATATACTGTCCATGGGCCGAGAGACAGGGTGGGGCAGGCAGAGAACACATCTGGGGAGACAGGGTGATAGCAGGGAGATTGGCAGTTCTTTCCCTCCTCCTCTGGCATTGACAGATGACCTTGCAGGGACATCAGCCGCTGCCCCCCCCCCCATCTCCCTGCAGACATTTAGCTGATAGAACGAGCAAGACTGGACATGCCGGGTGAAGAATGTTTCGCTAAAACTGCCCCAGCCTTCTCCACAAAAAGCAGACGCTCACAATGGCATTCCCGGACCAACTTATAAAACCTGCTTCTCAGGCACCCCGCAGCTAAAAATTATCATGAAATTTGAGGACAACATTTACTGAGTCCTAATGAATAAAATAATTATCGCTTTATGCAAACGAGAACTCATTTGCATCTGTGAATATTTAACGATGAACAACAGGACTTTGATCTGGGAGGGAAAAAATATGTATATCACATAATCATAGCCTTGTGGAACACAAAATTCATAATTTTAATTATTTTTTTTAAGCCCTCACTCTTACCTTAAAATTCCACCACTCTTGAGTTTGATGTTTGAACTTTCTCGGCTGGGACTTCATCAGTAGAAAAGACTCCCAGAGGATGTTCGTCAGGGTCTTTTGGTGACTGTTGGCTTGTAAGGGTCTTTTCTATTCAGGTCATTCCATCTTTGATCATTGGAGGCCTTCTGTTATGTCGCCTGTCTACATATTCTTTATTTTTTCCCCTGTCCATATATTTTTGTAGAGTTATTGCAGCCACGTCTTCTGGGTATAATGCCCAACTTAGCAGAACTTTGCATTTATATATATAATATATACAGTGTCCTAGATCCTGCCATTAAGCAGGTATCTTGTAAATGAATTTTAAAAGAAAAGAAATCAGTTTAAACCATGCTATATTTTTTTCTCTCTTTCTCCAGCTGTGTAGTTATGCTTTGTGATGTGCTAGTTTTGTTTTGTCGTGGAGTCACATCTGATTTATGGCAATCCCATGGGGATGGCAAGGGGTGTGCAGAGGTGGTTTGCCACTGCCTGCCTCTGTGCAGCAACCCCGAATTTCCTTGGTGGTCACCCCTACAAATACTGACCAGGGCCGACCCTGCATAGTTTCCAAGATCTGATGAGATCGGGCTAGCCTGGGCCATCCGGGTCAGGGAAATGTGCTGTTTTGCATAGTAGTTATTGTCTTTTGCTTATTGTATTTTTATTTCATTTGGTTGGGTTTTTATAGCATTGTTTTAATGGTTTTAATTTCAGTTTTTGGTTGGGTTTTTATAGCATTGTTTTAATGGTTTTGTGAATTACTTCACATGGATGTAGAGGTAGAATGAAAGCACCCAAATAAGCAGATGACAGTAACTGAATATTATCTGTTGCCTTTTGGGGGGTCACCAGACACAGTCTGAGACACTTCTTTGCTCAATGAGGAAACAAGCTATTTACAAAAAATCTCTGCAAGACAGCTAGTGCAATTAAAAATTCAGTACTTATTTTTATTGGTGTTTTTGCCTTTTGTGTCTTTTGTGTTTGCTCCTCCTATATCTTTTGGATGAGAAACAGCAACGAACCATGCCTGAAAGCAGCGTGTATCACAGTGATGCTGAGAAACAGCCTGATAACAGATGTTGATGAAGACATTAAGCAGGACATTTTGTCATTCTGAATAAGAACATAAAAAAGCCATGCTGCATCAGACCAAAGGTCCATTGCCTCCAGCATTTGGTTCACACAGTGGTAGGGCTGCCAAGTCAGCCCGGGGGGCGGGGGATCCCCTGCTAAAGGGGTTCCCGATCCGCCAGCCAGCATTCAGCCGGCGGGGGAAACCCCACCCCCGAAGTCGTCCAGCCCGGACGACGTAATGACGTCACCGGAAGTGACATTAGCACGTTGGGGGCGTTGCCAGAGCGTCACCCTGGCAACGCCCCCAACATGCTGACATCACTTCCGGTGACGTCGCGGGCTCACACGCAAAGCGTGCACGCCAGAGAAACTCCCGGACGGAGGACTCCCCCCCGCCGGTGAGTTCTTTAGACTTGGCAGCCCTACACAGTGGCCGATCAGCCCACAAACAGGATGACTGCAGCAGCAGCATCCTGAGCCCGCTCCCCAGCAACTGATATAAAGAGTCATGTGGCTTGTGGTACTGGAGGGAGTACATATCCATCACTGGTAGCCCTACACTCCATGAATATGTCCACTCCCTTTTTAAAGCCTTCCAAGTTGGCGGGCATCACCACATCCTATGGCAGCGAGTTCCACAGTTTAACTATGTGCTGTATGAAGAAGTACATCCTTTTGTCTGTCCTTTTTTTCCCACCATAGAGAACAATGGAGGGAATGGGGGCAACCTGTTTGGGGGCCCATAGAATTGGACCTGCTGGTCCAATCTTCTTGAAACTTGGTGGGTATTTGGGGGAGAGGCTCCAGCAGCCACCCTGTAAGTTTGAAGCCCCTCCCTCAAAGCCCCTCCCCTCCAGACACTTTTTAATCCACCACTGAATTTGGTAGCAATTCGGTGGCAGGCCAAATCAGATCAGAGAATCTGATTCGGCCCGTGGCTGCCCTAGTGTTCACTCCTGAGCTGGCGGAGCACCACTCCGCCTTGCTCTGGCTCCAAATGACCCCTGGTTGCTCTTTTCAGCCCTTTTTCAAGCTTTACCATATTCTTTTTCAGCTGTGTGACCAGAACTGTACATAGTATTCCAAATGTGCTCTCACCATAGATTTGTATAAGGGCCATACAATTGCAGCAGTTTTATTCTGTATGGCTGTCCTTCTAATTATGACCAGCATGGAATTTGCCTTTTTTCACAGTAGCTGCACACCAGGTTGATATTTTTATCAAGCTATCCACTACCACCCCAAGCTCCCTTGCTTGGTCTGTCGCTGCTAGCTCCGATCCCACCAGTGTACATGTGAAATGGGGATTTTGTCCCAACACACATCACTTTACACTTGCTCAGGTCGAACTTAATTTGCCATTTTAATACCCATTTCCCCAGTTTGGAGAGATCCTTTTGGAGCTCTCCAAAATCTGTTTTTGTTTTAACCACCCTAATTTGGAGTCATCTGCAACCTTTGGGGGGCGGATTTGTGCGTGTGTGTGCACATGTGCGTGTGTGGGCTTGCAAGCCTGGAAGTCATGGTGACTTCTGGCGCCCCCTAGTGGGGCCAGCCCAGGACATTTCAGAGAGGTGGCTTGATAACCTGCTTCTGCATCCTGGCCCTGGTATTCCTTGGAGATCACCCTTCCGCATACTTGCCAGGGTTGGCCCTGCTTAGCTTCCAAGATTTGACAAGTTCATGCTTGCATGAGAAATCTAGGTCAGGGCGAGTCATCTGCAAACTTGGCCACCTCACTACTCTCCCCTAACTCCAGGTCATTTATGAATAAGTTGAAAAGTACTAGTTCCCAGTACAGATCCCTGAGGGACCCCACTGCTCACATCCCTCCTTTGCAAGAACTGAACATTTATCCCTACTCTCTCCTTTCTGTTTTTAGCCAATTTCCAATCCATAAGAGGGCTTGTCTTCTTATCTCATGGCTATGAAGTTTGCTCAGGGGGTCTTGGTAAGGGGCTTTGTCAAAAGCCTTTTGGAAATCCAAATAAACAATGCCTAACAGCTCATTCCTGCCAATATGTTTACTGACACTTTCAAAGAACTCTACAAGGTTAGTGAGACAGGACTTTGCAGAAGCCATGTTGGATTTTATTCAGCAGGGCTTGCCCTTCTATATGACTTCATCTTTAATAAAGCTTTCTACCAGACCTATAATTTCCTAAATCCCTTTTTTTTAAAAAAATGCCTGTTAACCTGGCCACTTTTCAGTCCCTGGTATGGAGGCTAATCTTAGGGACACATTACATATCTTAGTCAGAAGATCTGCAATTTCACATTTGAGTTCCCCAGGAACTCTCGGGTGGATAATGTCTGATTGAGGTAGTTTGTTAGTTTTCCATTTGTCTATATTTTCTAGAACTTTCTCTCATGTCACTGGTATTTGCCCCAGCTCTGCATCCTTGAATTTTGAAGAAAATGGCTACATTTATTAGAATTGTATCCCACCTCCTTCCAAAGAACTCAAGACAGTGTAGATGTTCCCTCCTCTTTAGCCCTCGCAACAATGCTGTGAAGTAGGTTAATGACTGGCCTGAAGTCACACAATAAGGTTAACTGAGAGCCAGTTTGGTGTCGTGATTAGGAGCACACACTCTAATCTGGGAGAACCGGGTTTGATTCCCCACTCCTCCAACATGCAGCTGCTGGTGTGACCTTGGGTCTGTTACAAATTCTCTCATAGCTGTTCTCTCAGGAGCAGTTCTCGAGAGAGCTCTCTCAGCCCCACCTACCGCACAGGGTGTCTGCTGTGGGCAGGGGAAGGGAAAGGGATTGTAAGCTGCTCTGAGACTCCTCCGGGTAGTGAAGGGCTGGGTATAAATCCAATCTCTTCTTCTTAATGGCTAGCCAGAAATTTGAGCCTGGGTCTTCCTAATCCTAGCCCAGCCATTTATAACACCATGGCTCTCACATTTCACTTTCTACAGGAAAGAAATGTCTGTGTGGAGACTCTGTTCGGTACCATCCCAAGTGTTTGGGACAGGCAGAAACCCCAACCATATGAATGTAAACAGTGATTCCAAAGGCCGTGAATACAAAATGTTTTAAAACTGTGCCTCCTACTTGAATTCTAGCTGCTGAAAAACCAGCCTGAATAAAAATGTCTTTCAACACTTTTGACAGAGGGGTGATTTTGGTGAGGGCTGATTCACTTTGCATGTATGGCACTTCAGATCTCATCAGCTTAATTACTTAATACTTTATGACTCACAACCGAATGTGTGAACAAACTCTTTTCAAAAGGTATTGCACTTGAGGTGATGTGAGTGTAAACCATCTGCCTGACTGGACTTTGATGACTTCTGGTGGCCGCAAAGCACTTTTCTATACAATCACAAGTCTGGACCGATGCTTCAAAAACAACAGTTTCATTAGAATGTGGTAAAGGGGATATTAATTTGGAGTTTCGACAGATTTCTGCCAGGGAGAAAACAAAACAATTATATACAAGTGCTAGCTCAGTGCCGCAAAACATTTCCCTAAATCAAGATACAAGGGAGAAAAATGTTCCTTCGGTTCTCTCACAGGAACATGAGGAAATTCAAGCAATTCATGGACTGGGATTCATGGCTTTTGGTCCAGCACCTTGTTCCCCACAATGGGTGACTAGATGCTCCAGTGGCCCACAGCAGAGGCACTGAGGTTTTCCTCTGATGCTGCCAGTCTCCCCCCCCCCCCCCGCCCCAGCAATTGGCATCCATAGGAATAGCACCTTGGACTGATCTATCTACCCTCTAAGAATTTGCTTCATTCCCTTTTAAAGTCATCTAAGATAGCCATCACTACATCCCCTGGTGGCAAGTTCCATGAGGTAATAATGGCTCTAGTCATACGGTCATTTTGATCAGGTTTCACCACTGTTCCCTCTTGCATTTAAAATTGCTGATCAGACGCCCGCATCTGTCTCCCACACCAAAGTGGGCTCACTCACGCAATCCTCCAGGTTCCCTAGTGAGTTTTTCTACACTTGGAAAATCAAGTACTTTCCAGGTATTTGCGCTTTGAATCTGCGATTTCGCCTATCTGGCAGCCATCTCTCGCAATGATCACGATTAGGTCATCTGTATGTCCTTCTCGTGATAGTTCCCCCCCCCCAAGCTTCCATCATTGTGCACATGAGCAATCCTGCACTGAATAAATTCAATTTATAAACATTCAAGTGCACAGACTCCAGCGCTCAGTCCCAGTGGGAGCGGTGATTCGGCCATGTGCACATGCGCAAAGCCATTTAAAAAATAATCAAGCCGTGCCGCCCAAGTGGCAGTGCGGCTATTTGGATGGTGCCCAGAGCCTCATCCTGTGATGCAAGCAGTTCAGGGAAGGGTGTGTCGTCATCCCAACCGGAAAAAAATCCCAATCAAACCTACAAGTGGGAACAAATCGGGATGAGCTTCCCGTGTGACCACAGCCTCTGTGCTGTGTGAAGAACTATTTGTTTCGGTTTAACCTCGCACAACTCTCTTTGGACCACCAACGTCCACATGCTGTCCTTCTGGGGCCATTCCATCTAGAAAATGTTTCCCCAGCAGATCTGGTGTGTCATCCTTTCTCAGGGAATCTGTAAACCAGGCATCCTTCCCAGCAATGGTGGCTTCAGGGGGTAGGTTTGCTAGCGTTTCATCTACAGATGTAATCTCAGCAGTTTTGGCAGGGTGGGGGCTTCCCAAAGCAAAGATTTCAACTCAGGTAGAAAGGCAGCTCTTCAGCAAACACCAAGCACCTCTGCAGCTCTCTGAGGAATACATCGCCTTAGCTCTCCGCTGATTTCACCAGCCACCTCAAATTTCATTCCCCTCAGCAGAGAAAGCAACGGAGATTATGAGAACCATCTTCAACAGGTCTACTCAGAGTTATGAAATGGGTTTATTCCCAGGAAAGTATTCTTTGGATTGTACTCTTTATTGTATTTATTCAAATACAGGACTAGTCCCCCCCCCCCAGCTATGCCATCGAAAAAGGGACAATCATCTTATATTTGCATACGTTACAGATTTTTTTAAAAAAAATTAATGTATTTGTACCTTGCCTTTCTCCCCAGCGGGGCCAAAGCGGCTGGCGTCATTCTCCTCGCCTCCGTTTTAACCCTCTAAGGTTCCCTCTAAGCTGTGGATTCTTGTGAGCAAAAATTCTACTTTGTGAGCCACTGGCATGAAAGTTGTGAGCAAGCCATTTGGCAACTGCATAAATTAGTTTGCTCTGGAGCCACCCTTCCTGAGCTAAGACAAAAATGTGTGAGCCGGAGGCTAAAAAACTGTGAGCTAGCTCACACTAACTCAGCTTAGAGGGAACACTGTCACAACAACCCTGTGAGGTAGGTTAGGTTGAAAGGGTGTGACGGGCCCAAGGTCAGCCAGCAAGCTTCCATGGTACAAGTAGGGATTTGAATTTGGGTCTTCCAGATACTATTCCGACACTCTTAACCACTGCTGCACACTGACAGTTGTATCCAGTAATAATGTGTGTGTGTGTGTGTGTGTGTAACTTTTTTTAGGAGACTCGTCTTACATTCACAGTCATCTTCCTTTCAGGTAAATATGGCAATAATTGCAGTGTACCCTCAATAAAAGGGACCTTTCTGGCACTAATAAAGGCCCCTATTTCACTGGTGGTTGCTCCCACTTTATGGAATGGGCTTCCCAGGATGGTGAGATGGGAAACCATCCATGGAAACCTTTAAAAGCCACTGAAAGGCCATTTTATTAACCAGCACTTTTAATGTTACAGGCATTTTAATGAGGCTGGAGTAGGGTTATTTTCTCTTTGATGTTTCTATTTATGGATTGTAAGCCGCTTTGAGCCACGGGGGAAAGTGTAATATAAATGTTCTGATAAATCAACAAATTAACATTGTACTGTTTAATTTGGTATCTTTGCTATTAGATTCAGATTTTTTAAAATCATACTTTGCAATTGGCAGGCTGATGGATTGAATAGTTCTTATCATATCTGTAGTCTGCCCTGAGTACCAGTGAGAAAGGGGGGCTATAAATGAAGATAACACCACCTTCCCCTATCCCCCAGGTGGGAACATTCTTGGGCCTGCCATTTCCTGAAAGCTAAAATGTTAGGATGAAATGTCTATCTGCGGGCATTAGAAAAGTGTGTTCACACCTGTAAGTCAGCACTGGAGAGAATGCAGACATCAAGTTTATGATTTAGGGTTGCCAATCTCCTGATGGTGGCTGGGGATTTCCCAGAATTACTACTGGTATCCAGAGATCAGTTCGCCAGGAGAAAATGGCTGCCTTCATAGGTGGGGTCTATGACACTGTACCCTTTGAGGCTCCTCCCCTCCCCTCCCCAAACCCAACCCTCCCTAGCCTCCCCAGTGTTCCCTCTAAGCTGAGCTAGTGTGAGCTAACTCACAGTTTTTTAGCCTCTAGCTCATACATTATTGTCTTTGCTCAGGAAGGATGGCTCCAGAGCTAACTAATTTATGCAGTAGCCAAATTGCTTGCTCACAACTTTAATGCCAGTAGCTCACAAAGTAGAATCTTTGCTCCCAAGACTCCCCAGCTTAGAGGGACCATTAGATCTCCAGGAATATCCCAACCCAGAGTTGGCAACTCTAAGATCATACATGTGTGAACCAGGCCTAAGCCCCACAGGTATGTTTCTTTCCTTTTCAGACTTCTCATGTCCACTAACAAATATGCTGCTCTTCCTCCACTTAGGCTACAATTACATGGTTAGCACCTTCTATAATAATAGTTGCCCCATCCACAATCTGTGCCTGAGCCTCAGCCATCTCTGAGCAAAAATGCAGCCATCTCATGAAAAGAAATCCATTTTTTCCTCTCTCGGAGATGGGACAGCTTCTTCCAGGTGTTGCAACTAATTGCCTGCAATAATGAGATGCTGTCTGGGAAAGCAGACTGACTCCAATTAACTGATAAGGACTAAGGTCATGGTAACAAAGGGGAAATGAGTTCCAGAAACTTCCCAGTTGGAAACCGATCCCCCTCCCCAAATATTGAAAGGTGGTGGAACCTTTTTCCCCAAATATAATTGGTTGATTGCAGTTATTAGGGAGGAGGAGCGATCCAAGGAAGTGGAAGCTCTACTCGATGAAGGTATTAATACAAGGTGCTAGCAAAGCTCTTTATTTATCCAGCATCTTTGAAAACATCACAAGACTCATTAATGCCTCAGAGTCCCCAACTTTTGCTTGGTAAATGGAACAGGCTCCTGGAAGAATCCCCAGTTACATTGGCTGGAATCTTTGTAGGCTACCTTAATAAACACCAGTAGTCTAAAGAGTACACAATCTGTTTATACAGGTTAATAGCTCATTCTTCACTTGGCCAACCAGGGAAAAGGACATTGTGTCTTGCGTACACTGGTGTGGCCTCTCAGTGTAGGAGCTGCCCAGGACTAACACAAGCTCAGCTGAAGAGCTGTTCAACCAGCAACAGCCAGAAGAAGAGGAGGAGGAGATTGGATTTATACCCCGCCCTTCACTCTGAGTCTCAGAGCAGTTTACAAACTCCTTTCCCCTCCCCTTCCCCACAACAGATACCCTGTGAGGTAGGTGGGGCTGAGAGAGCTTAAAGAGAACTGCTCTAGAGAGAACAGCTCTGACAGAACTATGGCTTGCCCAGGGTCATCCAGCAGCTGCAAGCAGAGGAGTGGGGAATCAAACCCAATTCTCCCAGATTAGAGTCCACGCACTTAACCACTACACAAAACTGGCTCTCACAGAACACAACTGAAGGCGTATATAAGGAAATGATAGCCCCTCCTCTTCATGCAAACCAAGCTGGGTCATGCAGAGGTCTATTCTAGAGAGTGGTGTTCTGCTCCTGTGAGGGATCGGAACGTTGTATGACTTGAGCTGCCAGATGTGCCGTCCTTTGCTTCATCTAGGCTTTAGCTCCAAATCCCTGCCTTCTTTGTTCCTGGGGTCATGGGGAGACTCTGAGGGCACTAAAGGTGGACATGTCCACACAGGAAGCACTTGGACTGCTTGTCTGCTTGTTCCACTGGCTCTTGAACCTGCTGTGGTAAAGGAAGCAGGGGGTCTTCCCCTGGAGGCTCTGGGGTGCAGAGAGCATAGGGTATAACAAAGACTCAGGTTGCTCCAAAGCCCTGAGAAGTCTTCCAGTTCTTCCAGGAAGGGATGAGTCAGTTTTTGGCTCTCATGGCCCTTTCTGATATGCCCAAGGTAAGGCTGATCACCCACTTTGGGGTCAGGAAGGAATTTTCCTCCAGGCCAGACTGGCCCAGGGATCCCGGATATTTTTTGCCTTCCTCCAGGCATAGAGCAGGAGTCACTGGGGGAAGGGGGGAGGAGTTGTGAATTTCCTGCATTGTGCAAGGGGTTGGACTAGATGACCCCTGGAGACCCCTTCCAGCTCTGTGTTTCTTCCAAGGAGTCTTCCTGCCAAGTCAAAGCAAAGCCAGAGCAGCCCCCTTAATTACCACTTTCCTTCACCACCCTTGATGATAATGTCGTGTTCCTGATGAGGGCTGTGAAGAAGTAAGACTCTCCGCTTTCCTTATCCCTTTCAGCTGCTTGACCTGTGTGGGGAGAAGAGGTACCAGCAGAGTCTGGGAAACCTGTGATGGGTGAAATATGACAAATGTCCACTGAGAACAGCATTAAGGAAAGGTTTCTCCTCAATCTGGCATCAGAGGCTCGTCCTCACAATATTCCTGAGATGCTGCTTTATCCTGAGAGACAAACATTTGGCCCCGACCCTCACATGTGGGTGGACTTTTGACCCTGAGCTCTACTGTGGTCCAATTGTGCAAAAATTCCTAAACATTGATTCCCCTTAACAGAGATGCTATCACTCTGTGATGGACTAAGTGCCTTGCATGCAGAAAATTCAAGGTTCAATCCCTGGCTTTTTTGTTGTTGTTCAGTCGCACAGTCAAGTCCGGCTCTTTGCGACCCCATGGACCACATCACACCAGGCCCTCCTGTCCTCTGCCGTCCTCCAGAGTCCACTCAATTTCATGTTCGCTGCATCAATAACACTGTCTAACCATCTCATCCTTGGCCAGACCCTTCTTCTTTGACCTTCAGTCTTTCCCAGCTCCAGTGAGTGCTCCCTTCTCATTTGGTGGCCAAAGTATTTGAGCTTCAGCTTCCGTATCTGGCCTTCCAGGGAATCACAATCCAGGATTAAGATTGTTGGGAAAAACATCAGCAACCTCAGATATGCAGACAATACCACTCTAATGACAGAAAGTGAAGAGGACCTAAAAAGCCTCTTGCTATTGATGAAAGAGGAGAGCGTAAAAGTTGGCTTGAAACTCGACATCAAAAAAACGATCATGGTATCCGGCCCCATCACTCCTTGGCAAATAGAAGGGGAAGTCATGGGAGCAATGACAGAATTCATGTTCCTGGGATCCAAGATCACTGCAGACAGTGACTGCAGCCATGAAATTAAAAGATGCCTGCTCCTTGGGAGGAAAGCTATGGCAAACCTAGACAGCATGATAAAAAGTAGAGACATCACCCTGCCAACAAAAGTCCGTATGGTCAAAGCAATGGTATTCCCAGTAGTAATGTATGGCTGTGAGAGTTGGACCATAAGGAAGGCCAGGGATATTTTTGGGCAGGAACGCACAAGAATGGAGTTCTGGCTGGCTCCTGAGTTGGCCACACCCAGAGGAACTCATTAGCATAACAGGCCACACCCAACAGCAGAAACTCATTAGGATTGGCTACATTAGGGGTATGTGGCCTAACATGCAAATTAATTACTGCTACAAAAAAAGCCCTGGGTTCTGACAACAAACAAGGTAAACAGAATAAGAAGCAAAAGGTGGGTGTGGCTGGATGACCACTCTTCTGGTAACATGGGGGTGTGGCCTAATATGCTAATAAGCTGTGCTGTTGGGTGTGGCCTATTATGCTAACGAGTTCCTGCTGGGCTTTTTCTACAAAAAAAGCCCTGAGGAAGGCCAAGCACTGGAGAAGACTCTTGAGAGTCCCGTGGAGTGCAAGGAGATCAAATCAGTCAATCCTAAAAGAAATCAACCCTGACTGTTCCCTGGAAGGCCAGATCCTGAAGCTGAAGCATCTCCAGCTAAAAGAACCTCTCTTTTAGATGGCCACTGCTAATCAGAGGAGACAATACTTATCTGCACAGACCAATGTTGTCACTTCCATATTGGGCAGCCATCTCACCAGCTGTTTGGCTTAGAAGAGGGGCAATAAGTATTTGAAATACATCTGGTGTGTTGATGCCCAGCATGTGGTGGGAGGTTTGGTCATTGGTTCACAACAAAGGGAATCGTGGCACATTGAGGGGGTTTAAAGGATAACCCACATTTGGCTGCAGAACTTGATTTTACATCAAACGAAAGGAGACAATTTACCTCCGATCAATGTATGACCTCATGCATATAACTCTTGGGTAAGCAGTTTATCCTCTCAGATCAGCGATGCTGAAGAACAAAACTCTTACAGATTGCTTGTGAATGAGTCTGAAGAGCTCTGCAGAAGAAGGCCGGCCCTGTTTCTACATCTTGAAGGGAAGGGGGTGGGGGGAGGTGAAAATATTTAGAAAGCATAATTATTGTTAAGTCCACCTGTACAAATTGTGTTTTGTGCAAACACGCTCTGTCAGTCTGCCTTCCTGTCTAGGCCTGTGTAACCCCGCGCTGCAGGTGAAGGAGGGAAGATGACAAGCTAAAATTTATGCAGGAGGCGAATTGATTCAAGGGTGGGGGGGGGGGAACACGTAAAGAATAAGGCAAATGAGCCTGGCGACTGGAAGATGTGCTTGCTACTGACATCCATTTATCACAGAAAAAATGAGACCAGAAAGCATCACAGGAATGTTAGAAGTTCCATGATTTACTCTCCAGACAACGAAAGCCAAAAAAGGTCAGGCCAGACGTACCTTGCTTTTGTGTTGAGCCGGATCCCTTTGCAATTATTTCCATAATATATGTCTGTGTTCCAGAAAGCATCCAAATCTGGTGAATGCTGACATTCATGTGCAAATGTTAACAATCCCATGTCCCTTAAAAGAATGTGTGTGTATGTGTGTGTGCGTTTCCCCATTCACTACACACAGGTAAATCCTGGCAAATTGCATTCAGGGAGCTGTTAGAACTTCATGAAGTAGGGCTGTCAGGTCCAGGTTGGAAAATACCTGGAGACTTTGGGGGTGGATCCAGGAGAGGGTGGGGTTCAGGGAGGGGAGGGGCCTCAGCATGGTACAATGCCATAGAGTCCAGCCTTCAAAGCAGCCATTTTCTCCAGGGGAACTGATCTCTGTCAGCTGGAGATTGGTTGTAAAAGCAGGAGATCTCCAGGTCCCACCTGGAGGCTAAATACTCTGTTACTAAGGTATGTCTGTGTTTCAAGACACACCCCAAATTAGCAGGAGCCTATCAAAATGAATCAAATCCACATGTTATGCCAGTGAGACGTCCACCAAATGGTTAAGACAGTTTGTGGAAATGTGGCCATAAAGGTGCCCCGTAGCTGACTGAGTGGGAGAAAGCCAGCCACATGTTTCTTCACCAGCTGGCTTTGACCTGTGCTTCTTTTCTTTGACTCGCTGCCTCCTCCCTTCTGGATCCTCATCTCTGATCCCACGTCCCCATGTCCTGAGGGCCTCACCAGAAATGACAATGACTGTCTGTCCCAGGGCCAGAGTTGGCATCCTCTGAAGTGTTCCAGGGCCCAGGGCTTCTGGTGTGGCCCAATGCCACTGACCTTGCCTACACACTCCCCTGCCACCTGTCTGCATGCCACTCCGGTGTGGTCTTTAGGAGCACGGACTCTAACTGGGGAGAACTGGATTCAACATGCAGTTGCTGGCGTGACCTTGGGTCAGTCACAAATTCCTTCGGAGCTGTTCTCTCAAGAACAGTCCTCCAGAGAGCTCTCTCAGCTCCACCTACCTCACACAGGGTATGTCTAAGGTATGGCTGAGCTGTGGGGAGGGGAAGGGAAAGGAAATTGTAAGCCGCTGTGAGACTCCTTCAGGTAGTGAAGAGCGGGGTATAAATCCAACCTCCTCCTCCTCTTCCTCTTCCTCCCCATCTGCCCAGCGTCATTGGGAAAGGGCATGTGGGTGGTCGATATTGATTCCTTTGAAATGTGGTGTTGGAGGGGAGTTTTATGGATACCGTGGACTGCCAAAAAGACAAATAAGCGGGTTCTAGATTGAATCAAGCCTGAACCCCTCCCTAGAAGCTAAAATGACTAAGCTGAGGCTACCATATTTTGGTCACATGAGAAAACAAGAGTCACTGGAAAAGGCCATCATGCTAGGAAAAGCTGAAGGCAGCAGGAAAGAGAAAGACCCAACTTGAGAGGGATTGACTTCAACAAAGAAGCCACAGCCCTCAATTTGTGAGACCTGGGCAAGGCTGTTAAGGAGAGGATGTTTTGGAGGTTGTTAATACAGAGTGTCGCCATAGGTTGGGAACAAGTTGATGGCACTTAACGCACATACATGTGGGTGGGCATAGCGGAGGCGCTCCTGAGGGCCCATGGCAGCAGCACTCCCAGTTGTACGCCCTGGCCAGTGAGAAGAAGAAGAGAAGAGAAGAGGTTGGATTTATACCCTGCCCTTCACTACCCAAGGGAGTCTCAGAGCGGCTTACAAACTCCTTTTCCCTTCCCCTCCCCACAACAGA
Organism: Lepidodactylus listeri; assembly: GCA_029233225.1. NCBI lineage: Eukaryota > Metazoa > Chordata > Lepidosauria > Squamata > Gekkonidae > Lepidodactylus > Lepidodactylus listeri. Next base: position 80,331,181 of record JARCFY010000011.1, read on the forward strand.
CACCCTGTGAGGTGGGTGGGGCTGAGAGAACTCTGGGACAACTGTCCTTGAGAGAACAGCTGGCACAGAGCTATGGCTTGCCCAAGGTCATCTAGCAGGTGCAAGTGGAGAAGTGGGGAATCAAACCAGGTTCTCCCAGATTAGAGTCCGCGCACTTAAGCACTACACCAAACTGGCTCTCTTGGTGCTCTTGGGGAAAGGGTGTGCAGGTTGTGCAGGCAACTGAGCATAGGCAGTGGGAGAGCTTATAAACCAGAGCAGGATGCACAGGTGTGTGAGGAGGCATGCAGGTGGGTGTGGAAAGGGCATCGTGAGAGGAGCTTGGTGGTGGGTGTGGGGCCCCCGGGCACTGGCTGCCCATGACCTCCCAAAACCCTGTAGAACTGACCCTGGTCTGTCTGGTTAGACTCCCCACCCCTCTGTTGATCCTTACAAGAAAGCAGCTTCCCCCTACAATAGACAGACTCCTTATTTGAGCCCTTGACCACGAGGGACACGCCCAGGCAGACAGTGGTGACTGACAGCAGCCATGGCGGTGTTCCCCATTGGCTGGGAATGCTTCAACTGCTGCTACCCATTGGCTGAATGCAGGAGCTGTCCTGGCTGTTACCATGCGAACTCTTTATTTGAGGCCTCTTAAAATGCAGCAGTTTTTCCTCAGGACCGACCCCAACATGACAGCAGCTATCCCCAGGCTTAAGCACAGTTTGTATGCCTTGCCATTGCGTACAAAATGTATGTGTGTGAGAGATGAAATCTTCAGAGCAAAAAAAGTTTTTAAAAAACGAATGTTGTCTTTTTGTTTGTTGTTATTACTGTTCTTATTTGTCTTCTTCGATCCCAACCACATCAATGTCCCCTTCCTCCTCCACCCCTGCTTTTATAGCCGGTGCAGGGCAAAATACCAGGACTCCTGCTGAAGCTGCCTCCCCTTGTGTTCCAAACACTCTTTCGGATGCCCTATGGGGAATGTAGACTGGGACTAGGACTACATGTCCCAGGAGGAGGGTCACATGTCCCAGGATGTCCTGTGGCATCCAGAATTGCATCTGAAGCCTCAAGAGTGGTAGAAAAGAGATTTCCTGTCTGCTGGCCTATGCTCCTTCCATTTGGCCCCCCTTGTGCCAGTTACCACGTAGGGTAGCCCATCTGGCCTCGACCAGAGCTTTTCCATTGTGGCTCCTGCTCTGTGGAATGGGCTCCTGAAAAGAGGGAAGCCCCCTCCTTGGACATCTTTAGGAGGTGCTGCAAGGCTTGCATGTTTGCTGGGGCTTTCCCGAGTTTAAATGGCAGGCATCTTTTAAGGGGAAGGGGAGATTTGTGGGGTTGCTGGTTTTTTTTCTTTTTTAATTGGGAATGTTTTGAAACAATTATTGACCTGTATAGCCCAGGCTAACCTGATCTTGTCAGATCTCGGAAGCTAAGCAGGGTCGGCCCTGGCAAGTATTTTGATGGGAGACCTCCAAGGAATACCAGGGTCATGACATGGAGGCAGACAACCACCCCTGAACGTCTCTCGCCTTGAAAACTCTACAGGGTCACCATAAGTCAGCTGTGACTTGATGGCGCTTTCCCACCACCACCACCACCACCTTGAACTACAAGGAAAGACGGGGTAAAAATGTTTTAATAACTAAATAGATGCCAGACCTCTATCTGGCCTGGCTGAGGCATGCCGGCAGCTGCAGTAGCCTTGGAATGAACAGTAAGTAGGGCGAGGAGCGCTTCCTTTGTCACTTACCTTATTTTTCCCTCCAATTCCTTCTGACCTCATGAAACTCTAACCCTAGACAGCCAGTCCACAGAACAACAAAGAGAAACAAATACTAATATTTTTTCAAGATGGGGTAGCCGTGTTAGTCTGTCTGTGGCAGTAGAAAAGAGCAAGAGTCCAGGAGCACCTTTAAAGCGTAACAAAATTTATGGTTGGGTATCAGCTTCCGTGGGTCACTGCTCACTTCTTCATAAGAGTTTCCCTTGCTTGAAAGCCAGTCGAATCCAACTCTAGGGGGTGGTGCTCATCTCCATTTCCAAGCCAAAGGGCCAGCGCTGTCTGAAGACATTTCCATGGTCATGTGGCCGGCACAACTAAATGCCGAGGCGCACAGAACGCTGTTACCTTTCCACCAAAGCGCTACCTATTTATCTACTTGCAATTTCTTGCTTTTGAACTGCTAGGTTGGCAGGAGCTGGGGCCAGAGACGGGAGCTCAGTCTGTCATGCGGCACTAGGGTCTCGAACTGCCGAGCTACCAATCTTCCAGTCTGCAGCTCAGCGTCTTAACTTCTGAGTCACCATGGCCCTTCACGTCTTCATACCCTGCCACAAATTGCGTTAGTCTTTAAGGTGCTACTGGATTCTTGCTCTTTTTTAACATGAATAGTGTGTGTGTGTGTGTGTGTGTGTGTGTGTGTGTGTGAAGTGCTGTCAAGTTGTAGCCAACTTATGCCGACCCCATAGGGTTTTCAAAGCAAGAGGCGGTTTGCGATTGCCTGCCTCTGCAGAGTTACCCTGGACTTCCTTGATGGCCTCCCATCCCAATACTAACCAGGGCTGACCCTGCTTGGCTTCCGAGATCTGACAAGATCAAGCTAGCCTGGGCCATCCAGAGTCACTTTCACACATGATGAATAACACAGTTTCAATCCACTTGAGCGACTGTTTGCCAGTGAATTTTGCCATTTCACACAGTAAAGTTCAGTTGCTAAGGCTGTGATCATACTCACCAGTAGAGCTGACATATGCACGAATGCCAGGCTGATTTAAAAGGGGTGATCAGACAGCAACATTTGGGAAGTGTCCCAGAGCCATTGGCAACCCGTTCTGCTCCGCAGCAAAAGCAGAGTTAAAAGACACTGGGGAAAATCTGGTAGTAAATGGGTTGTGACGGACCACGGACAGACTTTCCCCTGTCTGATCGCTCCAGCGCACTCTCATGCTGTCAAGATGGTCTGACCAGGACATCCCAACTCCGTGCTGTTGGTTCCCTCCCCCTTCACAGTATGCGCATCATTGCAAACTCCATAGGGAGCCCTCAGTGCAGAGGTGCAATTCATCAATTCCTCATTTAAGCGCATGGGGAACAAGTGGCAAAAAAACCCCACCGACTCTCCCGCAGTTGTGTCTGATCACACAGCTTCAGAGAGAGGTGTGATCTTGTAACTGTGTGTCAAATTCCTCCAGAGGAAATAGCCTTTCTTCCCCTCCACCTCAACTGGTGTGTGTGACCTCAACCTATGTGCATTGAAAGCGAATTGGAAGTGCGTTATTCAGTGTGTGTGTGAAAGCACCCCAGGTCAGGGTCACTAATATTACAAGATGTTAATTTTTTTTTAAAAAATGGTTTCATTGTAACCACATTGACAGCAGTGGCCTTTTTCATTATTCGATTAATGTACACAGGTCTGTGTGCCATGGGGACTCCTACCTGCCACTTGTACCTTCCTGCAGGACATCCTATGGGCACACGTCTCCCAGCTGGGCTCATTTCCAGCAGTGAAGCTCAGCAATTATGAGGGATGTTGAGGGATGGGCTACAGGAAGGAAAACTGTCGCTCTTCAGATCAGATCTTCTCTCACCTGACATATACGCCAGGTGGCACACCTGGTCTCCCTCTAACATTGCCTAAGAGAATGTTTGCTCTTCTCCTGTGCAGCTCCTTTGGAGAAGGGCTATTTGAAGATCTCTCATTTCATGGTTAAAATCTGCAGGTTTCCCAAAGGCAGCGCGCGATCTTCCTGTCTCCGTTCCCAGATGATATCACTACAGCTTGTGCTAACAAAGCAGTTTATGCGGAGCAGGCAGACAGACAGACTGGCAGAGGTGTGGGAAGTTGTTATATAAGATCTGTAATATCCGTCACTGACAGCTGGGCATGGTGGCTCATGCCTGCAGTCCCGACTCCTGGCAGGGCTAGAGGCTCACTCGGGCGCTGGGGTTTGTTGGCTGGGCTGAGCAAATGTCTGTTGTTCAGTTCAGTTTCCTTCCATGAGCTGATATCAGGGTGTTCCTTCTGCATGGATTCTCTAGTGTGTTTATCCAAAGAGAGTCACGGCTAAACATCAGAAAAGTGTGTTCCAAGACCCAAGCATGCATGTGGATGACTTGGCTGTGACAGGGATGAACATTTTGTCCGCATCCTCTTTGTCAGTTCTGTGGAAAGCTTCGCAGTGGCCAATGTTGTCGCTCAAGCACTTTGAATCTTGTCCACTAGATTGGTGGGTTCCCAACCGTTTTGATATGGTGACCCACAAGTCCAAATTCACTTGGTATGGTGACCCATTGAGGGATGGCCTAAGGGGTTTGGGTGACTTTGGCATCCATCTAGTTCAGCATTCCATTTTCTGCAATGGCTAGCCAGATGTTTTTGAGAAACCAACAAACATCACACAAAGGGCGCAGGTGCCCCCACTATGGATCCCAAGCAAGTGGCATTCGGACATGGACAGCCTTCGCATATGGAGGTTACATTCCAGCCTTCGACCACCCTCTCCTTCTCCACAACTCCCTATAATTCCTCCCCTAAGATTCTAAGAAACTCACTCTAGTGACCATTGGGACATGTTTTACTTGATCAACAGGTATACACCAGAAGGAAAAAATACCAAGTAACGTATGGCATGGAAGATGTTGGAGTGAGCGACTCAGCATGCCTGGACACTGGGGGGGGGGGGGGATTTGCTACATCACTCTGTGTCTAGGTGTTATCTCCTTGAATGGGATGCCTCTCTTTGTCTTACCCGGTGAGCTGCCCTTTGACCCCGCCTCTCTCTCCTTTTGTCCTCTCTCTCTCCCTGTACATGGCCTTCCATGGAGATGCATGTCCCTGCAGTCCTCTCCTGTCGATGCGGTGTCCCCATACTCCCACACACATGATGCCAGACAAGCTGGCCATTAGTGATAGGGAAAGGACTCTTTAGGTTAGGCTTCTTCCTCTTCTTTTGAGTGCAACCTGACTATGAACTGGATCTACTTGAATAAATGTAAGCCTACCTTTTTTCTTTTCTTTTTTGCAATATACTTCTTAGGAGATTTATTTACTGCACTTAGTATTATGCGTATATTTTATATTTATTTATTATTTTATATTTATTTATATGTTTATTCACTGCATTTATTTTATATTTATTTACTGCACTTAGTGCCACGCTTCTATGACTGGGCAAAACTCTGCAATATTAACCAAATATCCCAATAGAAGATACTGTTTCCAGGGTCAGATCTTGGTTTCCAAAACACAGAAGAGAGCAATGGAAAGGGGAGGGCTGGCCATTAGGGAGGGCTGGCCCATGACCCTCTCTCAGAGGCTTGGTGACGCACTTTTGGATCCTGACCCACAAACTGGGAAACGGTGCATTAAATGATTCCATTGATTGCACTGCAGCGTTTACTGTGGGCTGCTGAGGAATGAGGTGACCGAAGTATGGAAGCTTTACTTTGCAAAAATGATTAGATGAAACCAGTAATTTTTGTTGAGGCAGGGCTGGCAGTTTTAAAAACAAGAACTTGGCTACTGTGCGCATATTGACAAGCAAGGAGTTGATTCAGATTAGGACTTTTAAAATATAAACTGGAAACATCCAAGTTGACAGCGTGTGTTTATACGTAAAGGTAAAGGTTTCCCTTGCTCGAAAGCCAGTCGCGTCCAACTCTAGGGGGCAGTGCTCATCTCAGTTCAGCATCTTAACTTCTGAGCTACTGTGGAGATATATATATATGATTTTTATCTTGCCTTTCCATAAAATGACCTAGCAGGTGATATAAGAGTATCATAGAAAGAGTAAAGCAGTCAATAAGAATAATATCAAATATTTAAATATTAAAGAGAGCCAGCAATAGAACTTGGTGAGTTGGTCCAAGAGGGTTCCAGCTGACAGAAAGATTTCTATCCACAGAAGTGTGACTTTCTAATTTTCTCCCCCCCCCCCCCACTGAAACCCCAAATGCCCCCTTCCCCAGTGTCAGAATTTTGGGCCTCGGCAGACAAGTGGAGGTGAGAAAATCACACTCCATAAAAGCGGCATTGGCTAAGGACTCCTGGTGGACCTCCCTGTGGGTTCGTCTCATTCCCTTGTACAGTCAACCACACCATGGGGCAGTTAGTTCTGCACATTAGTTATGGAATGTCGTATGTTGGGTTAGAACTATAACTAAAGTCTGACCAAAATGGGAGACCTGAGGAGCAGCAAGGACACATCTGGTTTCAGTACCAAATAAAAAGAGTTAGAAGTGTAGCGTTAGAGTGTTAGACTAGGGTCAGTTCAAATTCCCACTCAGCTCCAAAGTTCTCTGAGTGACTTAGGGCCAGTCACACTCTCTGCCTCACAGGGCTTCAATAAAAATAAATAGGGAAGGAGGAGCCACATGTGTTGCCCTAAACTCCCTGGAGGAAAAGTGGGATAAAAATCTACCTGGTGGGTGGATGGATGGATGGATGGATGGATGGATGGATGGCTAGGACAGAGAGGACTAAGGCTGTGGTCACACAGTCATTTTGATCGTGTTTCACCACTGTTCCCTCTCACATTTAAAATTGCTGATCAGACGCCCGCATCCACCTCCCGCACCGAAGTGGGGTCACTCGCGTAATCCTCCCGATTCCCTAGCAAGTTTTCCTACACCTGGAAAATCAAGTGCTTTCCTGGTATTTGCACTTCGAATCCGCAATTTCACCAATCTGGACAGCCATCTCTCACAATGATCATGATTAGGTCATCTGTACGTCCTTCTTGTGGTAGTTCCCCCCCCCCCGGGCTTTCACCATGGTGTGCATGACCATTCCTGCACTGAATATATTAAATGCATGAATGTTCAAGCACATATTAAATAGCGCTCAGTTACACGTTGGTAGTTCATTTTGTTCAGGGTGGCAATTTTTTTTAAAAAAAAATTCATTGTGCATGTGCGGCTGTCTGGACAGTGCCTGTCTAAAATACAATGCAATGTCGCACAATGCAAGCAGTTTATAGATTTGTATTTTAGACAGTTTAATTGGATTGTATATGTTTTATAAAGCTAATTAAATAAATAAAAACAAATAAATAAGGCCCGGATCACTGTGGCTAAATCTGACTGAACCAGGAATGGACACAGTTGACGCACCAACCACACCTGGGCAAAAGGACTCCAAACTACTGCAGCCCCCTGGTGTTCTAAGGTGACTGCTGTGTCTACTAGCACCCTCAAGCTGCAAACCTGGCTTTTCAAGGGGAGTTTAACCCCAACCAAGGCAGAGGTGATCTCAACTAGTCCCTGGCCTGCCTTTCTGATAACCCAGAGAACTTCTGTCAGGATTTTCAGCCTGTTCACCATCATCCAGCCCATTACTGACTCCAGGCTCTGGTTTACATCTACAGCATCCTTGGAATTAGGTGTGTGTGGGGGGGAGTAGAGCTGGATGTCACCCTAATTGTTATGTATTGGGTTAAAAATACTACTTGTAAGCATGAGCTTTGATCGCAGCTCCATAAACTGCAATGCACCCAAAATACACAACTGAATTGGTCGCTGTTGCAAACAGACCAATCCGGAAAGACTCTTGACTTTCATCAGGAACAATTCCCATTGGTCCCAAGCATTGATTTATGATTGGACGTTAAATTGTTCGAGAAGGTGTGGTTTTCCTGGACCAAACTGTATTTATTTGGCTCGTCTGTGTGTTGGTTGTTGTGTTCTGAGCTGAATAAAGAAATCACTTGTTTGCAACGCTGCCTTGATCTCAGTATATAATACTAATATTGATGACGTGGCACCCAAACCTCCTGATGACCTCTCCCGGCAGCTTTACCCTGATATTAAATAGCATGGGGGATAAGATTCAACCTTGCAGATCAACAGCCATGGGTCAGAGCAGGAATCCCCATCACCTCCCTCTGAGATTCCCCAGATGGGAATCAAACCACTGTAACATGGTGCCCCCTCCAGTCCCAGTGCTGAGAGGCAGCTCTGTAGGATGCTATGGACACGAGTATCAAAGGTTGCTGAGAGATCCAGCAGAACTAGCAGGGTCACATTGCCCCTCTCTACTTCTCAGTAGAGGTCCTCAACCAGGGTATCCAAAGCAGTCTGTGTTCCAAATCCTGGTCTGAAGCCAGCCTGAAATGGATCCAGAGAATCAGTCATCCAAGAGCCCCTGGAGCTGAGAAGCAACCATCCACTCAAGCGCCTTGTCCAAGCATGGGAGATTGAGGACCCTATTTGCGTGGAAAGGTGGCATAGAGGTGTTTTAAATACATTTAAATTATACTGCTGAAGATACTGCAAAAAAAGTATCTGGATTTTGCAATATCTGCTGTTTAAAAATGGAGAGTGGTACAGCACATGGTGCTTTGCATGCAGAAGATCAAAGATTGCATCCTCACCCGCAGAAGATCCCTGACAGCGAAAGGTCATGGTGGAGAAACCTTTCTGCGCCTGAGACCTTGTTACCAGTGTAACCAAAACTGAGCTAGATGGACCAGTATTTTGATTCAGTATGAGGCAGTTCCATTTATATAATAAGCTCATGTTATTGGGTGGTTCTTAATTGAGGGGAGGGGCTGTGACTCATGCAGAAGGTCCCAGGTTCAATCCCTGGCATCTCTAGTTAAAGGATCTGGCAGCAGGTGATGTGAGAGACCTCTGCCTGAGACCCTGGGGAGCCTCCACCTGTCTGAGTAGACAATACTGACTTCAATGGACTGATGGTCTGAATCAGTATAAGGCAGTTTCATGTGACTGAGAGCCTTTAATCTAGGAGAAGCGCTAGGAGCTTTATCTGTATCTTCTTTGTTCCAGATTTCCAACATAGGCACGACCCCGTGGCATGCATCCAGCTAGCCATCCTCACATTGTAGATAAATTTAGCCCAAGTTCTATGATTCCTCATTTGAGCTGGAATGCTCTTTGCCTTCCATGGATGCCCCCTTAGATGCAAGAAGAAAGCACAAAGGCATTAGCAAGGGAAAGTGCCATCAAGTCGCAGCCAACTTATGGCCACCCTGTAGGATTTTCAAGGCAAGAGACATTTAGAGATGGTTTGCCATCGCCTGCCTCTGCATAGCTACCCTGGAGTTCCTTGGTGGTCTCTCATCCAAGTACCAAACAGGGCCGACCCTGCTTGGCTTCCGAGAACTGGTGAGCTCAGGCTAGCCGGGGCCAGCCAGGTCAGAGAGACATTACTCGCCGTGATTTAACACCATGGTGGAAAGCACAAATATGCTGATCGGAGAGCCAGTTTGGTGTAGTGGTTAAGTGCGTGGACTCTAATCTGGGAGAACCGGGTTGGATTCCCCACTCCTCCACTTGCACCTGCTGGATGACCTTGGGCAAAGCCATCGTTCTGTCACAGCTGTTCTCTCAAGAACAGTTGTCTCCAAGCTCTCTCAGCCCACCTACCTCCCAGGGTGTCTGTTGTGGGGAGGGGAAGGGAAATGAGTTTGTAAGCCGCTCTGAGACTCCGAGTGAAGGGTGGGGTATAAACCCAATCTCTTCTTCTTCTTCTGATTTATAGTTCTGCCATTGGGTTATGCAAATAAAAAACAAGTAGCCTTTCTGCACAGGTATGGTATTAAACTGAGGACCTTTGGAAAGGCTGAAGATGTTTCCTTTAAAAAATGCTTGGGCAAGTCCAATGAAACTTAACCGGCGAGGACAGATCTTTGTTTCGCAAGTCACTGCTCTGTCGTCTCAAGATACGTGTGCATGCAAAGCACAACAAGGGACACACGCCCTGCCCTTGGCCAGATGTGGGTGACTCTTTTTTTAAAAAAAAGACATTAAACAAAGACGTTTGCCTTAAAGCTCCAATTGAATATTCTGCAGAGCCAAGTTGCTAAAGCTTTTTTTTAAAAGCCCCTCTAGAAATGAAAAGACTGTATATTTCCATCAGCCACCCATCTATTAGTCATGCTTGACCATCTGGTATTTAAAGAGAATATGACAGGATGATTGTTATTTTTTTAACATGGCAAATTGAAAAATGTGACTTTTTGATCTGTATTTTAATTACAGCCCCCTTCCGCCTAAAGCTCTCTTGCACTTTCTTGGGAGTGAAGATTGGGCTACGCAAATAAAGCTGTGACTTTCTCCGTTACCCCTCGGGGATACTGCGGGTATTCTCAAAGCTCCTTTCCCTACTCCATCTGCCCACCCAACGCAGCAAAGAGGTTTCGAGTCCAACTTTGTTTCTTGGAGTTGCAAAGCGACGGAAGGTCAACCCTCTTCAAGAAATCTGGCTTTTCCGTGGCTGTTCCCCAACAAAAAGTACCAGAACAAAAGTTACGGGATGGAAAATGTTTCCAAGTCAGCTTGTGGGGTGGAATTATTGGAGGACGTAAGAAGAGCCTGGTGGACTAGACTAGAGGTCCCAAACTGGTCTCCACTGGTACCATGGTGCCCACCAACACCTTTCCTGGTGCCCACCAAGTGTTTTTAGAAAGTGGGCAAGGCCATGTGGGGCTTTTCACAGCAGGGCTTCTGACTGGCCATTGGAGATTTCATTGGCTGTGCAGATGTTTTAAAATGTGGCTTTGGCAGCAGCTGCCACCACAGCACAAGGATCTTCACTGTATGGCTGAAGGTAAGCTGTGGCAGCCATTTTGTGTCTGGCTCCACCTCCTGCAGCAGCTGTTTTGGGGGAGCCATTTTGTGGCTGTGCCCCTTGTGCTGTTTCAGAAGTCCAGAGGTGCCAGCAGGTTCAGAAAGGTTGGGGACCCCTAGACTAGACAACAGGTACTAGAAAAGCTAATGTGATCTTGGGTTGTATCATCCAAATTGCAAGATGTCATTGTCCCGCTGTACACTGCCTTGGTCAGGCCACACCTGTACAGTTCTGGAGGCCTCACTTCAAAAAGGATGTGGACAGGATGGAGCGGGTGCAGAGGAGAGCAACAAGGGTGGTTGGGGGCCTGGAGACCAAGACCAATGGGGAAAGGCTGAGCGACTTGGGAATGTTTTGTTTGGAGAAGAGGAGGCTGAGGGGGGACATGACTGAAGTATTTGAAGGGCTGTCACTTAGAGGAGGGCAGGGAGCTGTTCCTGTGGGCAGCAGAGGAGAGGACTCGCAATAATGGGTTCAAATTAAGATCAGGAAGGTACCGGCCAGATATTAGGAAAAAACTTGTTTACAGTAAGAGTTGTGCAGCGGTGGAATCAGCTGCCTAGGGGGGTAGTGAGCGCCCCCTCACTGGCCATCTTGAAGCAGCGGCTGGACAAACACTTGACAGGGATGCTCTAGAGTCTAGGCTGATCCTGCACTGAGCAGGGGGTTGGCCTAGATGGCCTGTGTTCAAAATGTGTAGGTATACTTACCTGTGCTATCTTATCATGACTGTGTGTCTTTCCCCATCTTTGAGTCTACATTACTAAACTGCTGCTAGCAGGAATGGAGAAACATACAAAGTGATGATGACACGGGGAGAGCGAGATGAATTCAACACAAAGTTGAAGGGAGTCATTTTTGGCAGCAACCCAATGTTGATCGCGAAGGGTATTTCCCTCCTTCCTGTCTATGGGTGCTTTCACACATGCTGAATAATGCACTTTCAAACCACTTTTAATGCACTCTACAACTGGCAAAATCCACTTGGAAATTATCACACAAGTGCATTGGAAAGTGGATTCAAAGTACATGTGGAAAAGTTCTTTTTTCCTTTGGCTTTTTAATGTTTTAACAGTGACAAGACCCAATAGTGTAGGTGAGTGTTGGGTTTCGATCACCAGTTAAGAACTAAGGACAGAGAGACTGTTGGATTTTGACCAGAGAGATCTTGGTCCGAGATCCTTACCCAGTCATAATGCTCACTGGGAGACCTTGAGCTGGCTGCATCTAGCCTACATTTCATGGAGGTTGTGAGGATAAGGGTGGTGGTAGGGGATCGTGTGTGGTACTTTGAGGTCTTTGGAGGAAAGGATTTACATATAACAACAGTCGTATCTTGCATGAATACATGCAAACTTTTTAAAGGAGTTCTGAAATGTATTATGCAGCATTAAATACTGAACATATGAAGGTGGGTTATACTGAATCAGACCCTTTTGGTTTACCAAGGTCAGCCTTGTTTTTACTCTGACTGGCAGCAGCTCTTCAGGGCCTCAGGTGAAGGTCTTTCACATTACCTGTTTCCTGATCTTCTAAGCTGGAGACACCAAAAAGATCAGGTAGAATGTCATGTGTTTTCGAGGATGGAGCAGTGTTTTAAAAACAGGGATGGAAAACATCAAGGAGATGATAGATAGATAGATAGATAGATAGATAGATAGATAGATAGATAGATAGATAGATAGATAGATAGGTAGATAGGTAGGTAGGTAGGTAGGTAGGTAGGTAGGTAGGTGACAGACAGACAGACAGACAGACAGATAGATAGATAGATAGATAGATAGATAGATAGATAGATAGATAGATAGGCAGGCAGGCAGGCAGGCAGGCAGGCAGGCAGGCAGGCAGGCAGATGATAGGTAGGTAGATAGATAGATGATAAGTAGGTAGGCAGGTAGACAGACAGACAGATAGATATGTTGGAATATACAGAGCTGGCATTAGGGGAGAAGCTCTTCAGTGGTTTCAGTCTTATCAGGCACAAAGAAGATCAGAATCAACTGGATTGGATTTGTCCAAAGGATCTGTCCTCTCACCCATGCTCTTCAATATTTATATGAATGAGATCATAGGGAGCTTCAGGGTCTCAATATGCAGGTAGATTCAGAGGGTAGCCATGTTGGTCTGCAGCAGGAGAGATAGATTCGAATTCAGTAGCAACTTGGAGACCAACGAGATTTTAAGGGTAGAACGTTTCGAGAGTCAAAGCTCCCTTGGTATCTGATGAAGGGAGTGTTGACTTTCAGAACTTAACATCCCTAAAATCTTGTTGATCTCTAAGGTGCCACCGGACTCCAGTCTCACTGTTTAGTACACAGGTAACACCTATCTCTGTATTTCATTATCTAAGCCTCCAGATGTGTTCGTCTTGGCTCTGAACTGGAGTTTTGTGTCTGTGGTCAGGGCTAAAAACAGTTCCATTGCTGCCTCTGAGTTGAAGCTACCTTTGAAGCTCTTCATGGCCAAAGACCCACATGTCTGTCATGTGACACATTTTCCTTGAGAAAATAAAATCGAGGGGGGAAAGGACATTTTGCATCGTGTGCAGTTAGATTTTTGGACTGAATTACAGGTTCAAATTAAAGACAGAAAACATTTTCCACAGCCTTCAAGAAGCAAGAGGGGGAATGGAAAGGAGCCGGGGGGTGAAAAAGGAAGAGCATTTTAGATTCCAGAGATATTGATCCCCCATCTTCAGTTCAAGGCAGGTCGCTGCTTGTTTCATCGAGCTTCCTCTCTACAAGATGCCAGTTAAATCTGACTGCATATGACAGGGTGGCTTAAAAGTAGCCGAACTCAGTCACGTGATGCATCTTGGTCCAAGTTGTGCTATCATGTGACAGCCCACAGTAGATTGATGAAATTAAGGACAGATGGCTACTGTGTTGTTGTGCTTTGAACTGACAGCTGCTTGTGTAAAAATAAATTAAATTCAATTTCATGTAAGTTGGACTTTTATGTTAAAATTATTAAGTAATCTTTAAGGGGTTTTTAAAAAAAAAAAAAATTAAAAACACCAAGGAATAAAATGGGCATGTGTGTGTCTTAGAGAGAGAGAGAGAGAGAGAGAGAGAGATTTCTGCCTTTTGCATACCCACAGAACCCAAACCATCCTAATGAAATCTTTTTCTAAGCTGCCCTGGCAATGACCTCCACTATGATACAGATGCACCGCTCTTCTCTGGAGTAATGCAAACTCTGGGCTTCTTGATAGCTGCCTCCTCAATGCCATGTGAGTGCTAATGGAACCCAGTGGCTTCTGCCTTACACAGCTGTGATCTATGGGGTGGGCTACAACTGGACCAGCCATCAAGCCCTTTCTCCCAACGAATATTGGGGCTGAGTACCTCTCTTATTGGGGGGGGGGGGGGGCTCATGCACATTTAACCCTGCATGCATTCCAGGGACACTGGGTGCACTTAATACCGTTCGAACGACTACAACAACAAATACTATGTCGAGAGCACACACTAGAGTTAGGTTGCTTTTAAATAGATGTTAACACTCGCTATCCCGTGCAGGAAATGAGTTAATCATGACACATCAGGCAACAACATGGTGCTAGGTTGGGCTGTGTGTTTTTAAAAGAGAGAGAGAGAGATGGCAAGCTCCTTTCTATAAGGAAACAATGTGCGGGTGTGTGTGTGTGTGTTTAAAGACTTAGCCAACGGGCTCTCTTTTTATTTGTGATTCTCGGTGGAGCACTTTAAAGTCTTCTGTGTTTGTATCGCTTAAAGTGCAGCTATTTTAGGTCAGCGTAAATAAGTCATGTGGGCCGTCAGCCTTGTACAAGTGCTTTCAGCTGCTTAATAATACATGCGCTCGTCCATTATAGGGGCTACATGGTTCTGTGTTGGGATGAGGAAGCAGTCATGCAAAGACCAGGGCTTTGGGATAGCTGCCTAATGCTTTTGGGGACAGAGTGGGGCAGCCTAGACTTCGGATGACCTCCAGTGTGGGGGGGGGAGAGGCTCACCCCACCTCCGAACACAGAATGCACTCAATAATTCATCACAAATTACAAGATATGAAGACAGCCCTGGTGCTGGCTTCTTCCCAAGATGCAGCCACGCCTGGCAGCTGAGGACATTCACCATGGATATTCCCCACCCCCATTTATTTAGGGCCAGTTCACGCAATGGGTTGTGTGCATTACGAGCCCACAAGCAGAAGAAATAAGATTCAATCTGGGCCCCAAATGCAGAAAATTTGTAGGTTGTCCAAATTGTTTACTGAGAACACTGACTGCCCTTGCACCTGCGATCACACAAGAAAGGGGTTTTTGTGTTTTTTTCAGAGCATAAAACAACACAGGACATATTTCAATGAGGATTGCCCTTGAATCTGCTGTTCCAGTAAAGATGGCTTTTAAAGGGAGGATAGCTGCCCCAAAATGGCTATTACCAGGGGTCATTTCAAGCAGGAGCTCGGGGGAGCGCAGCTCCAGGAGTTGGTGCTAGCCCCCCTCCCCCGGCGGGGGAATGCCTGCTTGTGTCATGGCTGCAGCAAAATGACCCCGTCCCCTGGAAAGGTACTTGTTCCTCCGACCAGCCTTCTGAAGGCTTCAGCCACCACTGAAGCTATCCTCCCAGAATAGTGGTATTTCTGAGGCTTGGATTAGTAGCTGTCCCCTTTCTGTCAGCTTTCTTTCTTTCTTTCTTTCTTTCTTTCTTTCTTTCTTTCTTTCTTTCTTTCTTTCTTTCTTTCTTCCTTTCTTCCTTTCTTTCTTGCCTTCTGACATACTTCTGGTGATGTCAGGTGGTGTAGCATATGCAAATAAGTTATGCTAATGAGTTATGCTAATGAGCTCCTGCACCTCTTTTTCTTCGAAATGATCCCATGGAACCTCCATCTTCTGAGGCAGTATATCTGTAAATAATATTTCCTGGGGAGCCACAGCAGGGGGCAATAGCTGCCAGTTATCCTTTCAGGGGCCTCTGAGTGGCCAGTGTGGGAAACAGGATACTACACCAGATGGATCCTTATTCTGTCCAGAAACACTGGGGGACTTACAAAATGACACCATTTCAGCTTGAATCATACTCATAGAGGGCTATTCCTATTCACAGAGGAATCGGATTTATAGGGGAAGGTTCTCATTGCTTTTCACAGCTATTGTAATGAACAGGGTGTATTCTTGCTATATCCTGGTTCTCACAATGTTTAACCCATCCCCATACTACCATCACTCACCCCTGGAAATCTTCTCAAATCCCAGGAGAATGGCAAACACATCTTTAATCCTGCAAAACACCTGATACGAGTGTAACTATGAGTGCAACTCACAAGCCTAGGCTAGTTTATTTATTTCACCAAAACATTCAGTGTGGTGTAGTGGTTAGGAGCACGGACTCTAATCTGGGAGAACTGGGTTTGATTCCCCACACCTCCACATGCAGCTGCTGGATGACTTTGGGCAAGCCATAGTTCTGACAAGAGCTGTCCTTAAAAGGGCAGTCTTGAAAGAGCTCTCTCAGCCCCACCTGCCTCACAGGGTGTCTGTTGTGGGGAGGGGAAGGGAAAGGAGTTTGTCAGCCGCTTTGAGACTCCGAGTGAAGGGCAGGGTACAAATCCAGTTTCTTCTGCTGCTGCTGCTGCTTCTGTTTCTCCTCCTCCTCCTCCTCCTCCCCTTTCTCATGGTTCAAGGCAGCTTACAACAATAGTAAAAAAAAAACCCAATTCCAATTAAAACCAGAATAAAATAAGAGACCCCAGATCTCACCCTCCCTCCCCCTGTTATAAGATGTTTGCCATTCACAGTTCCTCAAAAGTCCTGGCAAACAGGCAAGCTTTGTAGCCCCTCCTGAAGATCTCCAAAGAAGGGGCTCCCCTCTTCTCTTCAGAGAGCCCATTCCACAGAGCAGGACTCACAATGGAAAAGGCCCGGGCTTTGGTCAACACCAGAAGGGCCTCCCAAAATGGCAGGATAGCTGGTACACAGGGACATATGGAAGAGTACTGCAACATCAGTATGGGAGAAATGCACATATGTGAACACATCTGCTCATTTACGTGAAACAAGCATGGATAATTGTGAAGAAATGGCAGTGCAGATAGAACCTGGCAGAATTCAGATGGGTAGATGGTTCATGGGAATGGGACACCTCGGGTCAGGAAAATGTATTTGAAATGTCAGTTCCTCTTGTGGGAGGGCAAGCTTGAAAGTAACCGGACTCATTACAATATGGCCTTCAGTGTGTTTTTTCATCTCTAGTTTTGTATTCCCCCCTAAGACCAAAGCTTTATAAAACTGTAAGCAGCCCTGAAGCCAATTGTCTACATTTTAGAGCAATCAGATTAGAAAGTGACAAATAAAATCTTGGTGGTTGTATTTTAGAATATTTATTTTTTGCAAGTCACTTTGGGGAGAAAAGCAGCATGGAAATAACCAAATAAATAATAAACAAAATGGAAATTTTTATTGATTGCTTTTTTTCCCATTCTGACAACTTGGTGAAACAAGCGAGGTAACATCTAAAGACATATTCATACTACAGTATATATTTGCAGTAAAATACTAAAATGTTTGTAGGTTCTTCATCATCAAACATACCTTTTTGGTTCACCGGGGGGGGGGGGGAATAACACCAACAGGACGGGTAAGAGTTTTGATTATACAAAAAAGAGTTTTTAAGGGAAAACAACAATTTCCCCAGCAAGGAAGCATTCGTATGTGCTTGAGGCATCGAACATTCTTGTGTTTTCTTGTGGCTCTGTGGGAGTGGAAAAGATTTAAGTACAAGCAGTGGCTGGATGCCAGGGTTTATCAAAGCCCACTGGGGCAGAATCACCTCTTTGTCTTCGCCGAGATCGGAGTCATCAATCCCTCCTGTTCCTTTCAGAGCTGCGAAAATGTCAAGGAAGAAACTTCCCCTCCTAAAACAGACATTAGGGCTCATGATCCAAGCAAAACACCATGGCTCCTCCTGGTAACATTCTTGCAGGGTCCTGAGTGTCAAGCTAACAAATGGCTCGTCTAACATGGGGAAGGGAGGGGTTTTGTAGCATTGGGGGGTATTTTTTAAACCGGTTAGGACTCTGACAGATTGTCATGTGGTCAACCTTGTTTGGTTTGCTTGGTCTAGGCAGCACAAGGGGGCTGTAGCTCAGCGGAAGACCACCTGCTTTGCGTACTGAAGGTCCTGGGTTCAAACCCCAGCAAGTCCGCTTAAAAGTATCTCGGGGTGCTGTGCTGAAAAAGTCTTTTGCCTGAGTCCACTGCGGCCAGGAGACAATACCAATGAAGGCGAGCCAATGCTTTGACTTCGCGTAAGGCAGGTCCATTGTTCATATCTATGGGTCCCTGAATCAGCTGCCCCTCTCTCTATAAAACCTGCTCAGGGATCTCTCTCATAATGTAGTAGTAGAAGAGGAGAAGGAGGAGGAGGAAGAGGAGATTAGATTTATACCCCACCCTTCACTACCCAAAGGAGTCTCAGAGCAGCTTACAATCTCCTTTCCCTTCCCCACCCCACAACAGACACGCTGTGAGGTAGGTGGGGCTGAGAGAGCTCTTTCAAGGACTGCTCTTGAGAGAGCTCTGAGAGAACTGTGACTGGCCCAAGGTTACACCAGCAGCTGCATGTGGAGGAATATGAATCAAACCCAGTTCTCCCAGATTAGAGTCCGCTAACCACTACCCCAAACTGGCTACACCGAACTGATAGCAGAGGAGCTGCCAAAAAGGGAGATGCAACTCCTCTCCAAGTCAGTGTCACACCTACAAAGACTTTCATGAGCGACATCATTAATTTAATTTATTTATTTAGAATATTCCCATGATTCCTCTCCAGACTCCTGCTCAAGGTAGCTTACAAATAAAAAGACGTACAAGGACACGTTCAAGGGCCAGGCTGCACTGCCAAGTTATTTCAGCACAACAGTGTGCATGGCTGCGTGTGACAGTCGCCACATGGAGAAATGCCGTGTTCACGGACGGATGTGTGCATGTATACACCCAGCATTTTCTGTGGGGGAAATGGCAGCAGGCAGCACCCATGGAAGGCACTGCTAACTCCCCCATTGTATGCAGCAGATCATTCCTCACTAATGTCATCAGAGTTGCGGCTGCCTTTCGGAGGCATGGAGAGGCCCTGGGACTATTGTGACAACTTCTGAACATCATTAAAGTTGGTATAGGCAATGGTTATTAAAATCAAATGAATGTGTGAAGCCGCCTTATACTTGAAACCAGACCCTTGTTCTATCTGGGTCAGTACTGTCAGCTCTGACTAGCTTTGGCTCTCCAGAGGCTCCAGAAGAAGTCTTCCATTTCACCTACTTCCTGATTCTTTTACCTGGAGATGCCAGGGACTGAACCTGGGATCTTCTGTGTGCAAAGTGTACCGTGGCCCCACCCCAGCGTATGTTATATAGCAGGGGTGTCGAATTCATTTGTTATGAGGGCTGGATCTGACACAAATGAGACCTTGTTGGGCCGGGCCATGTGTGTCGTAAAGTGTAATGCCAGGTAGCGGAGATATAAACTTTATAAAGGACACAAACACAAAGGTGTTTTTTTTTTAACTTAAAATAAAAACATGCTTAAAACGTTAGCACTCTTGCAATATTTTGTTTATTTAACTGTCTCTGATAACTGGCACCTCTTGCTCTGAATTACTGCATCAAAATGTCTGTGCTGCTGCAGTCATGAGTATGCTGTTCAGGTGTGTATCTGTAAGCTGCAAACCTACGATGACAAAGCCGCAGCAGAACTGGAAGAAGCAGCAGAAGCCAGCCAGTTCCACAGCGGGCCTGACAGAAGCCCTCCGGGGGCCTGATTCGGCCCCTGGGCTGCATGTTTGACACCCCTGTTATAGTTCACACCTGTTATATTTCACACGCGCTGTATAATGTGCTTTGAATTAACTTTCAGTGCAGCTTAGCAATGATTTTTGGATTTTGCCATTTGTTTGTTTTATACCCCACTCTGTCCCCTGAGTGGGCTCAGGGCGGCCTACAACACAAAACCCACAAACAATAAAAACAATAAAACCAAAAAACAATAGATGGCACAATAGACAGTAACAAAAACCCATGCCTCATGTCAGGCAGAAATAGGTACCTCGGAAGTAGGGCTGCCAAGTCAGCCCGGGGGGCGGGGGATTCCCCGCTATAGGGGTTCCCGATCCACTGGCCGGCATTCGGCCGGCTGGGGGAACCCCGCCCCAGAAGTCGTCCACTGAGGACGACTTCCCCCGTGTAATGATGTCACCCAGAGGTGACGTCATTACGTTGGGGGCGTTGCCAGGGCGACGCTCTGGCAATCGCCCCAAAACTCTATGATACCATAGAGTTTTTGGGGCGATTGCCAGAGCATTGCCCTGGCAACGCCCCCAACGTGATGACGTCACCTCCGGGTGACGTCATCATGTCGCCGTGGCACGCGCGCAGAGCGCACGCGCCAGAAGAGCTCCCGGGGGGAGAACAACTCCCCCCCGCCAGTAAGTCGACCCTACTTGGCAACCCTACTCGGAAGGCTCCAGTGTCCAATTGCATTATCTAAAACAGCAGGGCACTGGGAAAGGGCCATGAACAGGGGAGGCCGGAACGGTTGAACATCCGCCGCCTCAGCCAAAAGCCTGGCAGAACAGCTCCGTTTTACAGGCCCTGCGGAACTGGAGTAAGACCCGCAGGGCCCTGATCTTGACTGGGAGCATGTTGCACCAAGTGGGGGCAAGGACCGTGTTGTGTACTAAGCATGAGTCATCTGTGAGCTAGCACCTTGAATGGGTTGAGCTGGTTACCCCAGAACAATAGATCACCTGGATTCAGGAGTGGGCCAATAGAGATGTAGTATTATGTAAATAGCCTATCGTTGGGAGTGGGGTGTGGTCTTTGCATGCTTAATAACAGGGCAGCCAGCCCTGGATTTTAGTCCTTGGAGTGTTCCTGAAATCACTAAATAAACCAGAGCTGATCACTGCAATGCGTCCAGAACCCAGTGTTTAACGGGCCGTCAAAGCCCTTGCCCTGGTTGAAGCTAAGCAGACATCCCTTGGGCCCGGGATCACCAGGAAGTGCTGGTCGAAGGAGCATAAAGCTCTCTGGGGTTCATGTAGGGAGAGGCGGGTTTCACGCAGTAAAGTCCAGTTCGAAAGCACACTGAAAGTACACTAAGAGTGCATTATTCAGCGTGTGTGTGAAAGTGTCCTAGTCAATGTAGCTTCCCCCCTAATTGGTCTACTGGTAAGGAGGGGGGAGGGTCTTCAGCCCAGGGCCAGCTTGTCACGCACAGATGAGAACTGCTACAACTGCTGGAATTATCTCTTGTGTGAGCATTTGTGTAAGTGACAGTGTAGTGTAGCGGTCAGAGTAGGAGCCCACAACCTTGCTGGTCTTGGAGGCACTTCTGGAGCTTGGAGAAATGGCAGTGGGTGCCCTGATAACATGCCTGCCATGAAAAGGGAAGGGCCAGTCATGAAGTGTTTGCCTAGGCTTGCCACTTGAGAATCACCAAGACTAGGCAGACAATTTTGTGCTCCGTCTAAGGTCTGATCTCATTGCCTGGGAGAGCTGCCTCCCTTCCCCCTCCCTCCTGTTGCCTGGGAATCCTGTAAGCAAGAAGGAAAACATAAGAAGAACTACTCTGGGAGCCTTAAAGTGGCAGCCCCATATGTTCCCGGATATACTCCAATATTTACTGCTTCTTTTCAGGACGCAGTTAATTGGTATCCTGAAAAATCCCAAACACTATTCAGATGCTCAAATATATCTGAAAAGTACTAGCAAGATGTGGGGGTTTTTTTTGTATATATGGGGACCAGATATATCTGAACACACATCCCTACTTCAAAGCTCAGTACATTTTTTTTTCAACACTCAGGCCAAAAAATCACTTACTTCTGCAACAGGGCTTGAGTTTTGTTTCTTTTTTGGAGATAGCAACTGGGGCATTTTATGTGCATTATGGATATGAACCTTCGCTTACTTCCTTTCCATAAGGCTGGTATAGAAGTTCCTGTAGGAAATTTATTTGAGGTGGAATCTTACTTGTTTCCACCAAAAATAGTCTCTTTGAGAGCCAGTTTGGTGTAGTGGTTAAGTGCGCGGACTCTAATCTGGGAGAACCGGGTTTGATTCCCCACTCCTCCACTTGCACCTGGCTGGATGACCTTGAGCAAGCCATAGCTCTGTGCCAGCTGTTCTCTCAAGGACAGTTGTCTCAGAGCTCTCTCAGACCCACCTACCTCACAGGGTGTCTGTTGTGGGGAGGGGAAGGAAAAGGAGTTTGTAAACCAATTTGAGACTCCAAGTGAGTGAAGGGCGGGGTATAAATCCAATCTCTTCTTCTTCTTCTTTGAACTATATCATATTGCAAATAGATGGCAAAAAAGGTACTGGGTTAATCATAATTTCACTGCAGTGGAATATGAGGGAGTTTTTCCTCTCTCTCTCTCTCTGTCTCTCTCTCTCTCCTCTGACTGTCTTGGTGCTCTCATTAAGTGAAGTTTCTTGGTGACTTGGGAGCAAAGGATGTAAAAATGTCCTGATGACACAATTATGTAAGCCAGTCAAGACAGTGGGGACCGGCAAAGCACTTCGGAAAAGATCTGACCCAACTGTAGCTGGGCCACAGGACAGCAGATGAAATCCAGCATAGATAAGTGCGAGTTAATGCACATTACAAGGAATAATTTAAAATCTTCCTCCATACCAAGGGGCTGGGAATTAGCAGTGCAAGGCATCAGCCCGGACAGCTTGATGAAGATGTCTCTTCAATGTGCAGCGTAGGTCGCAGAAGGAAGGGACGGGCAGAAAGCCAATGCGGCTGGAGGCAAATCCAGGTCGATTTCTGACCAGAGTGAAATGCAACACAGGAAATGGAGTGCTATTAAAATCCATATTTAAATCTTTCTTGCCTAGAGCGGTGGCGTATTTTGCACTAAGAGAGATTAAAAAATACACCCCAAAAATCCTTGCACAGAGATAGCCCATATTCATTCACAAACAGCTGACTTTTGCAGGTGATATGCATTATGTAAATAGACCGACATATTTTTGCAGCCTTTCCTCCATCATGAATCTCAAGGCACTGTAAGCAGAAACCCCTGAGTCTCCCAGCCAGGCGATGATCAACTTGGACTTGACAAGATCACTATGTCATGTGCCTTCAGACGATACTCAGGGAGGCTGGTCGTGAGTTCTTCCTTTCCCTGTGTGTTAAGAAGTTCCACGGAAACTATTTATACCAGGTTCCAAGTTTTGACTGCCAAAACAATGGGTCCAGCAGAGATCCTGGGACCCAGAACTTGGATAGGAGCATGTGTACATAGTCACATAACCACCTAGGGCTGCCAGCCCCCTGACAGGGGTGGGGGTTTCCCGATTTCGGGGGCCCAATCCATCACCGGCTAGCTGGCCCACCCCAAAAAGCTCCGCCACACCCGATGTGCCCAGCGCAATGACATCACCCGGAGGTGATGTCATCACATCGGGAACATCGTGCAGGGGATGCCTAGGTTTGCCAAGTGTTGAAAACTCACCGGCGGGGGGGAGTCCTCCTCTTGCCGGGAGTTTCTTCTGGCGCGCACGCAAAGCGCGCACGCCCATCGACGTCACCGGAAGTGACGCAGCACATTGGGGGTGTTGCCAGGGCGACGCTCTGGCAATCGCCCCAAAACTCTATGGTATCATAGAGTTTTTGGGCGATTGCCAGAGCGTCGCCCTGGCAACGCCCCCAACGTGCTGCGTCACTTCCGGTGACGTCATTACGTCGTCCTCGCTAGACGACGTCGGGGGTGGGGTTCCTCCCGCCGGCCAAATGCTGGCCGGCGGATCGGGAACCCCTTTAGCAGGGGATCCCCCGCCCCCCCGGGATGACTTGGCAGCCCTAATGCTGTAGCATTTGGCTAAAAACTCTGTAGTGACCATAGAGTTTTTGGCTGAACACTAGAGCATCTCCTAAATGACAAGCCTGGCATGATGACATCATTTCAAGAAGACCCCCCCAGGAGTCCCCCACCAGCATACGATGGGCCCCTGGCAACCCTGCAACCAATTTTTGGTGACCCCAGCAAGGGGCTTTCAAGGTGAGGGCGAAGCAGAGGTGGTTTGCCATTGCCCTCCTCTGCAGGGCCTTCCTGGATGGTCCCCCATCCGAGTACCAACCCTGCTTAGCTTCTGAGATCTGATGAGATCAGGCTATACCACATCCCTGGATAGGAGCGGCTAAAGCAGAAGCAAATATGCATGGGCAGCACTGGAGCCAGAGAGAATCATGAGCCACAAGATTCACCCTGACTGCACCCCAGTGCGTTTTGTCTGGTCCTGCTTCATCCCAGAATCCTCCTATCCAGGCCCCACTAGGCCAGAAAACTTGAGTTTTATGCATGGCGGCTGGCCATACCTTAGCTGGCCAAGGACTCCGTGTTTGCTGGCTTTTCAGGCCCGAATCACTGTCAGGCCCTAATCATAGGCCCAAATTATTGCTAGTTTGCAGTCTTTATTTTCACAGAATCAGTTTCCACACTGGAGATAATCGTATGATATTTTTCTTTCCAAATGTGCGTGCTTAGCAGCAGAGAGGTAGGGGGAGCTACCGGGCAAAGACAGACAGAGTTCTCCGAAGGCCACAGTACACTCTGGTTCTGTTGGCAGAGTGAAGGTACATGGAGCACAAGTTGTTTAAAGAATAAAGTCGGTTTATCAAGAAGAGAACAAACTTTGTAAGAAAGAGGAGAGAGAAAGAGAAGTCGAAGTGTCTAACTAGCTAGGAGGGAGTCTGCTGACGAAGAGTTCTCAACAGGAGCAGGAAGGAGACCTAACTGAGCCAATCAGGAGACAGGAAGGAGACTCTTTGAAATTGAAAACCATAGGAAGTTCCTAATCTCACTGTGCTAACTAGTTGTCCCTTCTGCTGTCACCTGCAGGATGTTCTTGTCATCTTTTTTATCTATGCACCAACAAAACTTGCATATTCCAACAGGTTCTCCCAGACTCCTAGGTTTGCCAGCCTCCAGGCAAAATCTCTTCTCTACCACCAGTCTCTTAAATCAAGTGTTGTGTATTGAGCCTGAGTCATCCCCTAGCTAGTACTTGAGGCTGGCTGAGCTTGTTGCTCCTGAACAATAGCTTACCAGGATCCTGGAACTGACCTATAGAAAAGTAGTGTTATGTAAATAGGCTGTTGTTGGGAGAGGGGTGTGTTTGGGTGTGGTGTTTGCGTATTATATAAACAGGGCTCTGGAGTTTGTTCTAGTTGTGTTCCTGAAATCACTAAATAAAGTAGAGCTGCTCACTGCAATGCATCTTGAACCCAGTATTTAACATCAACACATTTCACTGATGGAAGAAGGGTGGGGGAACATTTAATCTGATTCACTCTTTTCACTTCAGCCTTCACTTGCTAGGCTCCAAGTGTTTCAAAGGCCCAGAACCAACTTTTTCACCACCACTACCCTCCCATTTTGCTCAATCACTGTCTCTTGTTTGGGTAAAAACAGAAAATAGTTTCTAAGGGAGTTAGGTAGGAATTTCACTTCCTTTAATTCCACGGTCTCTTATGGCCAAATAGATTTTGCAGGTTATTGTAATAATTCAAAAGCCTGCAATACCTGTTTAAGCAGAGGCAAAAAGTGGTGCTTACACACCACAAGTGGGGCTCCTTTCAGATAATCTTCAGCTCTGAAAAACTGTTTCATAACTACATACTTCATATGGCAGTGTTAAGCATTAAAACAAATTATCTCAGAAATAATTCAGTTAACACAACCTGAAGTGTGTGTGTATGTGTGTGTTGGGGGGGCATAGGTATTTAAAATAAGGAGCATAGGCAAGTGCCTGAGAATGTAATTTAATTTGTATTGTGATTTCCTGAGTCTCACAATGGAAGCTATGTACATAATTTATTAGAAACTTTGCATGAATGGGACTCTCAGATCTGTTCCAGCCATTGTTTCTGCATGAGGTATATAATGCTAACATGCTGAGGCAGTGCACAGAAAGCAGTGACACAAATACACCAATACTATGCATTATAATAATAAATGCAGGAATTAGAAGGTTTTGCCTCTATGTAAATAAATTATGCATACACCATTTTAAATTAACTAAATTAAATGATTAAAGACACACTATTCCTACATGAACTTGTATCAGTAATAGAAATCACGGGGCAGAAAAATCAGGAAGCCAGAGTTCCTGTGAGCCTCTGTGTCTTGTGTGGAGCAAAGTGCAGTAATATTCAAGTACGGTTGCTCTTTTCCTTGGTTTTGTGAGATATGGATCTTGCAATCTGAAAAACAGAGCCACTGTGACCTACAATGGTTTTCAAACTTTTGTCAAAACAAAATTGCAAAACTCAATATAGAGTAGAGCCAGCATGGTGTAACATGGTTAGAATGTTGGGCTAGGTTCTGGGAGGGCCAAGTTCCAAATCCCACCCTGCCACAGAATATTGCTGGGTAACCTCAGGCCAATCACACCCTATCAGTCAAACCCACTTCACAGTTGGATGCCATCCTTCTGGTGGGCCCTGGGGATCCTCTGGAGTTACAGCTCATCTCCAGACTACAGAGATTAGTTTCCCTGGAGAAAATGGATGCCTTGGAGGATGGACTCTATGGCATTGTATGCCACCGACGTCCCTGTCTTCTAGGGTTGCCAGGTCTTACCTTGTCTCCTAGACTTTTCAGCGCGTGTGCAAAGCACGTGTGCCACAATGACGTCATGGAAGTGACATCATTGTACAGGACACATTGCAGGGGAACACTCTATCATTTGAGGAAAAACTCTATGGTTCTCAAACGATAGAGCGTCTCCCTGCAACATGTCCTGCACGATGATGTCACTTCCAGGTGATGTCATTGTGCCGGGCATATTGGCGCGGCCGGGACTCTTTGGAGGCGGGGTTCCCCCCACCTGCTGGATTGGGGCCGGCGGATCGGAGGCCACAAAAGTGGGTAAACCACTGCCAACACTGGGGGAGTGGCAACCCTACTGTCTTTCCCAGGTCCAATCTACAAATCTCCCAGGAGTTTCCCAACCTGGATCTGGTGGCCTTCTCCTCACATTCGCCACTGGTGGCCAGGGGCGACCTGGCAACTCTACTTCACACGGTTGTTGTGAGGATATAATGGAGGTGGAGTGAATGATGTAAGTCACCTTGGGTCCCCATTGGGGAGAAGGTAGTAGTAGTAGTAGTAGTAGTAGTAGTAGTAGTAGTAGTAGTAGTAATATCTATCAACAATCATTATACAGTGGTGTGAAGAGTAGGAACTAGAACACATTCAAAACCATCTAGTCCAGACTGCCAAATAAATTCACAAATTTTTTAAGTCCATGACAGACACTAAGCTTTAAGTTACAAAACTCAGAGATAAGGGTAGACTCTTAGTTTAGCAGATACCAAACAGTCTCTGAAAGGCATTAAATGAAGCAGAAAGGATTCCATGAATCAGAGTTGAGAGAGCAACAGATTTTGTGATACCAAAAAAAACCCAACATGGGGAAACACCATTTGGAAAGATTTGCTCAAGCACTGAAAGAAAAAAACAAAAAATGAGGGTCATGCATACTGGATGGGGGATACACTTCTGGGTAGCAGTGTGTGTGAACAAAATCTTGGGGTATGGGTGGACCATAAATTAAATTTGAGCAGCCAGTGTGATGCGGCAACAAAAAAGGCTAATGCAATCTTGGGGAGTATCGACAGAGGCATAACATCCAAATCGCAAAATGTGATAGTCCTACTGTACACTGCATTGGTCAGGCCACACCTGGAGTACTGTGTGCACTTCTGGAGGCCTCACTTCAAAAAGGATGTGTGCAGATTGGAGCAGATGCAGAGAAGAGCGACAAGGATGATCGGGGGTCTGGAGACCAAGCCCTAGGAGGAAAGGCTGAGGGACTTGGGAATGTTCAGTCTATAGAAGGGGGGGGGGGGAACATGACTGTTCTCTTTAAGTATCTGAAGGGTTTTATTTAATTATTTATTTTTGAACTTTGAGTATAATATAAGGATATGAATTTCTTGTATGAAATACAAAATTTATCCTCAATAAAAATTATATAGAAAAAAAAGTATCTGAACGGCTATCATTTAGAAGAGAATAGGGAGCGGTTCCTATTGGCAGCAAAGGCTAGGACTCAAAGTAATGGGTTTAAATTAAGGGCGGGAAGGCACCGGCTGGATCTTAGGAAAACTTTTTTACAGGAGGAGTTGTGCAGCAGTGGAATCAGCTGCTTAGGGAGATGGTGAGCTCCCCCTCACTGGCCGTCTTGAAGCAGCAGCTGGACAAACACTTGTCAGGGATGCTCTAGGTTGATCCTGCATCGAGCAGAGGGATGGACTAGATCAGTGTTTTTCAACCACTGTGCCGGGGCACACTGGTGTGCCGCGAGATACTGTCAGGTGTGCCGCGGGATTTTTTCAATGAAAGAAATGTGCCTTCCGGGCTGACCTTCCGGGACGCGTTAAAATACATCCACATTATATTTCTTCTGAAACTCAGGTCAGTGTTATGGGAAGGAGCCATTACACTTTGGATCTGTAACTTACGATTTCAAGTTGAGTGGCTATTACGTGTATTTGTAATACTGTCATAGTTAATACTTGAGCTGAGGCAACTAATGACCCATTTATCTTGTATTTCAGTGTTTTTCAACCACTGTGCCGTGAGATATTGTCAGGTGTGCCGCGGGATTTTTTCAATGAAAGAAATGTGCCTGAGCTCGAAAAAGGTTGAAAAACACTGGACTAGATGGCATGCATGGCCCCTTCCAACCCTGTGATTCTATGAGTAAGAAGAATTGGTTTTTATACCCTGTTTTTTTCTACCCTAAGGAGTCTCAAAGCAGCTTACAATCAACTTCCCTTTTTCTCCCCACAACTGGCACCTTGTGAGGTAGACGAGGCTGAGAGAGCTCTGAGAGAACTGTGACTAGCCCAAAGTCACCCAGCAGGCTTCAAGGACGAGGAAGAGTAGGGAATCAAACCCAGTTCTTCAGATTTTAGAATCTGCCAAACTTAACCACTGCACCATGCTGGCTCTTAGACCACCTCGAAAAGGGGGCTAATTGCCCCATAGCCTGGTCCCTTTATGAGAATATCCTTCACAGAGACAGGCTAGCATGCTGAACTATACCAATTATTTATTGAATTAAACCATTTATGGACCCAAGCCAGGTAACAATAATAAAACCAACACATCATAAAATCATTAGAGAACAGCAATTAAAATAGCCAACAATAACAAATTTAAAACAGCCCACAAGCTGTTGCCTTTCAAGGCCAGAGTGTTAAAAATGCTCATCTAAACAAGCCAAAAACCCTTCTAAAATGCTCACTCTTGCATCCTTTCTGAAACTTCAGAATGGTATCATCCTCTGAGAAACTGTTTCATGGCACCGGAGCAGCTATGCAAAAAGCAAACGGATAACCATTGTTCATACTCTCGCAGGGGGTGGAACCAATTGAAGGCATTCCATTACTGAGCACAGCTGCCGCCTGGACGCATACCGGGAGAGACGGTTTGTGTTACAAATGCCCACCCATGCTGGTGACTGCATGTGTGAATCAGGCTTCTAGGAGAGTCTGACAAAACCAGATCTGATTAGAATTCAGGACTTGATTAAAAGAATACGTTTATATCAGAGATGTCTGTGACAATCAAGGACATTTGAGAGGCATGCATAGAATGCTTGCAAAAGCTAAAAATGTATTCCACCACTTTCCCTTTCCTCCGACAGTAACTTTCATAGATTACGAACAATACGAAAAAGTGGATTCAGATACATGCATCTGCATTGTGACATGTATGTGGATATGAAATGCCCAAAGCAAGCCCCACCTACAAGGCTATATGTGGCTGGGGACACGTGTTTTCATCTGCCTGGCGACATGCCTGCAATTGTGCACCCACCATCTTTGGTTTTCTAGCTGGGCGCAACCCCTTCTGGTCTAGGGTCACTATTAGGGTTACCAGCCTCCAGGTGGGGCATGGAGTTGTCCTGGAATTACAGTTGATCTCCAGACTATGGAGGACAGTTCCCCTGGAGGTGATGGCAACTGTGCCAGGAGAACAAATCATCAAACAGTCAGTTCTTGAGCGCTTAGAAAGGATGGCTGTGGTTACTAAGAGCCAGCACAGGTTTCTCAAGAACAAGTCATATCAGACTAACCTTGGCTCTTTTTTCAAGCAAGCTACAACCTTGCTGGATCAGGACAATGCTGTAGACATAGTTTATCTTGATTTCAGTAAGGCTTTACATAATATTCTTGTTGAAAAGTTGGTAAAATGTGGTTTGGATCCTACTACTCCTAGGTGGATCTGTAACTGGTTGACAGATTGCACCCAAAGAGTGCTTGTTAATGGTTCCTCATCCTCTTGGAGAGGAGTGAAGTGGAGTGCCTCAAGGATCTGTCCTGGGACATTTTCTGGTCAACATCTTTATAAATGATTTGGATGAAGGAATAGAGGGAATGCTTATTAAATTTGCAGATTGGGTGGGGTAGCAAATATGGTGGAAGAAAGAGTCAGGATACAGGACAATCCTGACAGGCTGGAAAACTGGGCTAAAACAAATACAATGAATTTCAGTGGGGATAAATGTAAAGTTCTGCATTTAGGTAGGACAAATCAAATGCATAACTATAGGATGGGAAGACTTGTCTTGGCAGTAGTATGTGTGAAAAGGATCTAGGGCAGGGGTGTCAAACTCATTTGTTATGAGGGCCGGATCTGACATAAATGAGACTTTGCTGGGCCGGACCATGTGTGTCATAAAATGTTAAGCCAGGTAGCGGAGATATAAACTTTATAAAGGACTCAAACACAATGATTTTTCTTTTACTTAAAATAAAAACATGCTTAAAACATTAGCACTCTCGCAATACTTTGTTTATTTAACAGTATCTAATAACTGACACCTCCTGCTCTGAATTATTGCATCAAAATGTCTGTGCTGTTGCAATCTTGAGTGTGCTGTTCAGGTGTGTATCTGTAAGCTGCAAACCTACTTTTGATTTACTGACATTCACCACAGAAATTTCGTGCTCAGAGTTCTGAGTCTGGACTCAGGGGAAAACATGAAATGGCTGAGCAATTGAGAGAGTCTGGTGAAGCAACCTATGATGCAGCAGCAGCAACTGAACTGGAAGCAGGAGATAGCCAGTTCCAGTGCGGGCCTGATAGAAGCCCTCCGGGGGCCTGATCCGGCCCCAAGCCATATGTTTGACACCCCTGATCTAGGGGTCTTAGTAGACCATACACTGAACATGAGTCAGCAGTGTGATGCCATAGTTAAAAAGGCAAATGCGATTTTGGGCTGCATCAACAGAAGTATAGTGTCCAGATCACGTGAAGTGATGGTATCGCTTTACTCTGCTGTGGTTAGACCTCACCTAGAGTATTGTGTTCAGTTTTGGGCACCACAATTTAAGTAGGATATAGACAAGCTGGAACGTGTCCAGAGGAGGGCAACAAAGATGGTGACGGGCAGGGGTCCTTTCGTAAAAAAAGAGGTGCAGGAGCTCATTAGCATAACTCATTTGCATATGCCACACCCCCTGACGTCACTGGAATGACGTCATGGGCAGTGTGTCAGAAGGCCAGACGGGAGGGAGGGGGAAGGAAAGAAGGAAAGGAACAGGAAGGAAGGTAGGTAGGTGGGGGAGAGAAAAGAAAGAAAGAAAAAAAAGGAGGGAGGGGGGAAGGAAGAAAAAAAGGAAGGAAGGAGGGAGGAAGAAAGGGGAAGGAAGAAAGAAAGGAACAGTAAGGTAGGTAGGTAGTTGGGAGAGAGAGAAAAGAAAGGAAGGAAGGAAGGGGGGAGAGAGGGAGGAAGGGGGGAAGGAAGGAACAGGTAGGTAGGTGGGGGGAGAGAGGGAAGGAAGGGAGGGGCGCTTCTCCCCACACTGGGGCTGGCTTTCCCTCCCCCCCCTTGCTTGGGCCTGAGTGGTGTTAAGCCACTCAGGCCCGGCTTCTCCCTCCCTTGGGCCCAGGGAGTGGGGTGAGTGGGGGAGGGAGGGGGGGTGACTGGGGGAGGGAGAGTTTTTTTCCTGGGGCCGGCGGCCAGCCGCGGCCCCACGGAAGGTGACTGGGGGCGGGACGGGGCTCGTTTGCGGGGCCGGCGGCCAGCCGCGGCCCCAGGGAAGGTGACTGGGGGCGGGACGGGGCTCGTTTGCGGGGCCGGCGGCCAGCCGCGGCCCCACGGAAGGTGACTGGGGGCGGGACGGGGCTCACTCGCGGGGCCGGCGGCCTGCCGCGGCCCCGCGGAAGATGGCAGGGGGCGGGACGGGGCTCACTCGCGGGGCCGGCGGCCTGCCGCGGCCCCGCGGAAGGTAACTGGGGGCCGGACGGGGCTCGCTCGCGGGGCCGGCGGCCTGCCGTGGCCCCGCGGAAGATGGCAGGGGGCGGGACGGGGCTCACTCGCGGGGCCGGCGGCCTGCCGCGGCCCCGCGGAAGGTAACTGGGGGCCGGACCGGGCTCGCTCGCGGGGCCGGCGGCCGGCCGGCGGCCCCGCGGAAGGTGGCTGGGGGCGGGACGGGGCTCCTTTGCGGGGGCCCCCGGCCCCTTCTCTCCCGGAGCGGCGCTCCGGCTCGCTCCGGCCCCAACGGAGCCCTGGTGACGGGTCTGGAGACCAAGTCCTATGAGGGAAGGCTGAAGGAGCTGGGTCTGTTTAGCCTGGAGAGGAGATGACTGAGAAGTGATATGATAACCATCTTCAAGCATAGGCGTCAACTACGGGGAGGCTCGAGGGCTTGATCCACCCCCGAAATTTCCTGGGGGGGAACTGAGCCCCCCCACCGGGAAAACAGTGCGCCTTCTGCTGTGCCTCCCCGGGCCCTTCCTAGGGTCCCTGCTGCCGCCGTCTCTCTCCCCCCCCCCGGCCTGGCCACTCCGTCCCTCCCTCCGTCTGTCCAGGGGCCAGCTAAGCAAATGCCCATCTGGCCCCTGGACAGATGGAGGAAGGGACGGAAGCCGGAGAGGTCAGGCGGGGGGGGAGGCAGCGGCGGGAACATGGTCCCAGCGGGCAGGCGCGCTTTGCGCGCACGCACGGAAAAGCTCCCCCTCCCAGGATTTTGGAAACTTGACACCCCTGTCTTCAAGTACTTGAAGGGCTGTCATATAGAGGATGGTGTGGAGTTGTTTTCTGTTGCCTCAGAAGGTTGGACCAGAACCAATGGGTTGAAATTAAATCAAAAGAATTTTCGGCTAAACATTAGGAAGAACTTCTTGACAGTTAGAGCAGTTCCTTAGTGGAACAGGCTTCCTCGGGAGGTAGTGGGCTCTCCTTCTCTGGAGGTGTTCATACAGAGGCTCGATGGCCATCTAACAGCAATGCTGATTCTGTGAATTTAGGCAGATCATGAGAAGGGAGGGCAGGAAGGGTTGCCTCAGTGCTTAGTTCTTGTGGTCCTTTCTTACACACCCAGGGAAATGCTGATCACCACTTTGGGGTCAGGAAGCAAATTTTCTCCAGGCCAGCTTGGCCAGGGATCCTGGGGGTGCTTTTTTTAACCATCTTCTGGGCATGGAGCAGGGGTCACTGGGGGTGGGGGGGAGGTATTTGTGAATTTCCTGCATTGTGCAGGGGGTTGGACCAGATGACCCTGGAGGTCCCTTCCAACTCCATGATCCTATGAGTCTAGGACTCTATGACATCACATCCCTGCTGAGCTCCCTTGCCCCTCCAAACTCTGCCCTCCCCAGGCACTGCCTCCAATTCTCCCAGAATTCCCCATGCCAGAGTTGTCCGCTCTAGCCTGCATTGACCCCTATTACCTTTAAGAGTTTTCTATGGTCACCTCTACATTGCACAAGGCAGGTTGGTGATTGCCCGCAAGAAGCAGGCTCTCCCTTCCCCTGGGCACATCACCAATTACGAGAGAATCTTGTAAAAGCTTCAGTATATTTTAGGATTCACACACAAAAACCCCCCTATTCTTTCCCACTATCTATCTTCCTCTTGCAACTGAAATGCCTTTGAGTCGCCTATGATAACTTTATTTGCTGGGGAGCTCAAAAGCCTTCAGAAGATGATACTTAAACCCTTTTCTAAATGCTCTGTGACCACCCAGGTTTATTGATGCTGCGTATTTAGAAACCTGAGAATGTCCAGACAATATATCTTTCAAATGAATTTTACACCTCCCGAGCCAGGAAGGCTCATAACTTTCTGCAAGAAGAAAATGATTATTTTAGCCGCAACTTTTCTCTGCATAAATCAGTTCCGAGGCCCAGATGATTTAAGCTGTGTGAAAGCAGAACTAACAGTGGCTCTAATTGAAGGCTCTGCAGATATGTCACAGTTCAAAGAGCTCGCTAGTATTTCTTCTTTAATTGCACCTTTAGCCACGATACACGGAAACCTGCTTTCATCCACGGCCTTTGGACCAGATATCAAGCAGCCTCTACAAAAGACAGATCAGATTTTTTTTGGGGGGGGGGGGTTGGGGGGGAGTGAAATATTTCCACAGGCTTGTCAAAACCAGGGGCACAATATAGATTGGGGGGGGGTTTAGATTTTTGCAATTAATCATTTTTCTTAAATGAAATAAAGTGAGCCAATTTTCTACATAAATAAATGCTTAAACTGTCCTGCTCTCAGAGGCTAAGGGTAGGGTAACACAGCTGAAAAAAAAGAGTTTAAAATACATTTTGCATATCTGGCAAGAGACATCTGCATGCAAAAGCAGCTTTCTGTGAAATGCCACCATGGCTGTAGATCTGGATGTAGTTCCTTACCAAGGTATTCATCTGAGCAATACTGAACTGGCTAGTTGCATGTTCCAAAACAAACGGGGATATTCCTCTGTTTCCAGGATATCTATTGCTGCTTGCGATCTGGGTTGGACCAAGGGTTTTTTCTGCCCTAAGCGAATAAACATTTTGCTATCCTGCCATTGAGCAGGATCAAAGCAGCTTTTCCACTAGTAAAAAAAAGGAAGAAGATGTCCTCTTGTTCACCAAAAAAAGGCTATGCAGGGACAGGGCTGCCAGACCCCCCCCCCCTCCGGTGGAAGTGGCAGTCTCCCGCCACTAGGCCCCATGGCCCTGCCACTGATCAGCTGGCTGGAGGAGGGGACTTACCTGGAAAAATTGCGAGGCCCAACTGATGTTGCAGCGATGTGTTGCAGTGATGATGTCACTTCTGGGTCACATCGGAAATGACATCATCACGTCAGTGACATTGGGGCAATGCTCTGGTATTTGGGCAACTCTACAGTAGAAGCCAAATTTACCATAGAGTTTTTGCCCAAATACCAGAGCTTCACCTTGATGTCACTGCGTGATGATGTCACTTTCAGGTCACATCAGAAGTGACATAGATATGTCACTGCAATGTTGGCTGGGCCTCCCTCCTGCTCCTGGTAAGTCCCCCCATCTGGCAATTCTAGCAGGGGATCCTGGGATTTGCTTGTACAAAAACCAGGTGGCTATAAGAAGGAAGGGAACTAGAAGTCAAATGTTACAGTTTTGGACTTTAGGGGTAAGTTTCCACTGACATGAATGCTGAACTTAAATGTGATCACTGTTCCCAATTTGTGCAACAACCTCTACATCTCTTACCAGGTCCTGAACCCATCTCAGAACCAAATCCAAGATCACTACCCCTCTGGGTGGCTCTGTGAACAACTGTCACAGCATGACTCAAGCACATATTTACCCAGTCAATGTAAGGGTAGTTGAATTCTCCTAGTATCATATAACACTATCTGCTTTAGTCGCCTCCCTTACTCCCTTCTCCATCTTGAGATCAGCATACAAAATAAAAACAATAAAAGAAGAACTTTAAAGATTACTAAAATCCAGCATTAAGACCCTAGCCTGGCATAAAAACATAGACTATGTAAAAGAACCACTGGCAATTTAAAATAGTCTCCAGATTAAAAGATCAGTGCTTAAATTAAAAGCCTGGATGAACAGAAACATTTTGGTCTTGCTCCTAAAAGAAAACAACCTCTCTACTAGTCTGCCAGTAGAGCCTTGCTCCATTCTACTTGCCATAGTCAAATGCCAGAGTATTCAGTGAGTGTTCAAAACTGGATCACAAACAGTTTGTACCTTCTCACATTGTTGCTTGGAAACTAACTCCATCCAGTAAGTTCTGAGCATGTTCTAACATAAGGAATGCTACTGCCTGCACAAGGGCAAAAACAGCACCTATGCTCAAAATGTAGCTGGTTTTAAATAACCTGACCAAGATGACCGGGTAGCGTAGGTAAGCCAAACAGTCCAATAAATTGTGAGTATGCACAATGCCATGTGCTGAATGCTACCAGCTACACAGATGGAAAAACACTTGGAGCAATTCTCATTTTGAATTGTGAATGAACTATCCTGGGGGTTATATGGGGTACTTAGCTCAACAGAAAACAGCTATTTTAAGCAGGGCATGTTGAATTTCCAAACATGTTGGCTTTGAAAATCAAAATATCAGTGGTAGTTTGTTACTTCTAGGAGGCTCTTGTCGTTTGGGAGGAATATTGGTCTTTGGGTACTGCTGCAGGGGGAGGCCTTGTGGCATGCTGTCTTTAAGGAGCCTTAACAATACAGGCAATGTGATCTTCTAAACTTGTTTACTCTAATTTCCGTCCTAACCAATTTAGTGGAAGTTACTTCTAAGAACATAAGAGAAACCATGTTTGATCAGGCCAATGCATTCTGTGTCACACCGTAGCCAAAAAACCAGGTGCCATCAGGAGGTCCACCAGCGAAGCCAAAACTCCAGAAGCCCTCCCACTATTGTCCGCCCCCCCAAGAATACAGAGCATCACTGCCCCAGACAGAGTGTTCCATCTATATCTTGTGGCTAATAGCCACTGGTGAACCTCTGCTCCATATGTTTATCCAATCCCCTCTTCAAGCTGTCTAAGCTTGTAGCTGCCTCCACTCCCTATGGCAGTAAATTCCACATGTTAATTACTCTTTGGGTGAAGAAGTACTTCCTTTCATCTTTTCTAAACTTACTGCTCATTAATTTCATTGAGCGTCCATGAGTTCTTGCCTTGTGAAAAAGGGAGAAAGAAAAATACGTCCTTCTCTACCTTCTCTATCCCATGCATAGTTTTGTAAACCTCTGTCATATCACCTCTCAATCGTTGTTTCTCCAAGCTAAAAAGCCCTAACCCCTTGATCATTTTAGTTGCCCTTTTCTGCACCTTTTCCAATGCTATATCTTTTTTGAGGTACAGTGACCAAAACTGTACACAGTACTCCAAATGAGGCAGCACCATTTGGTGTAGTGGTTAAGTGCACAGTTTGGTGTAGTGGTTTGGTGTAGTGGTTAAGTGCGAAGACTAATCTGGAAGAACCGGGTTTGATTCCCCACTCCTCCACTTGCACCTGGCTGGATGACCTTGGGCAAGCCATAGCTCTGTACCAGCTGTTCTCTCAAGGACAGCTTGAGAAAGAGCTCTCTCAGCCCCACCTACCTCACAGGGTGCCTGTTGTGGGGAGGGGAAGGGAAAGGAGTTTGTAAGCCGCTCTGAGACGCCAAGTGAGTCAAGGGCGGGGTATAAATCCAATCTCTTCTTCTTCTTTATTTATACAGGGGCATTATGATACTGGCTGATTTGTTTTCAGTCCCCTTCCTAATGATCCTGAGCATGGCATTTGCCTTTTTTATTGCCGCCACGCACTGACTCATCATTTTCAGTAAGTCATCTACCATGACTTCAAGATTTCTCTCCTGATCAGTTACCACCAGTTTGGACCCCATCAATGTATATTTATAGTTATGTTTTTTTGCTCCAGTGTGCATTACTTTGCACTTGCTCCATGTTGAATCTTATTTGCCACGCTGACTCGCTCACCTAGCCTCAACAGATCCCTCTGGAGTCCCTCACAGTCCTCCCTGGCTTTCATTGCCCTGAACAACTTAGTGTCATCTGCACACTTAGCCACTTCACTGCTTACTCCCATGCACAGAACAGCAGAATTTTATGGATTTTTAAATTATTCTAAAGACGCTCATGTTTCGTCTAGGAAATTTATGAGCAGCAAATAAATCAGAAGAATTTACTGTTCTTCCAGTTCTGCAACATTCAGAAATGTGCTTGGTTGGAGTCCCAAGTGATTTTTGGAATAGATTTCACCTACAGAGAAGTGCGGTCCACAGCTTCAGTTCATAGCTACATCTTAAACAATTTGGAGTGTAGGAACGAATTTTCAACTCTAACGATAGGTGTTGGCTTTTTAAAAGTGCATTTCAAAGCCTCAAAGCCTGCACATGATAAATTAGTTATAAGTTAATCACCCTGAGTCTTCAGTCCCCAGGTTGCCTCCCAAAGAATTCTATTACACTTTGCGGGAACTACAACAGAGAAAGAAAGCTGAGCATCACAGTTCCACAGGGGCTGTGGCAAACTCCATGCTATCCATAAACAGGGTCCAAGTTCAGTGCTTGGCATCTCCAGTTAAGGGATCACAACTAGCAGGCGCTGAGACAGGCCTGTCTGTGCTTGTGACCTGCTGCCCATCAGAACTGAGAATATTAAGCTAGGTGACTGAAGGTTTGATTCACTCTCATGCAGCTTTATATACTGAGGGCATATGAACATGTCCACATAATACACAAGCCAGTCAGCAGCAACAAGAAGTATTTACAGCAAGTTCCTGATATACAACATTGCTAATTCCCCCTCCCCCTCTTGCTGTCTTGAGGGCCAAAGCTCCCTTTGTTGGTCTTAAAGATGCCACTGGACTAAAACTTTGTTCTATTGCTTCAGACCAACATGGCTACCCACCTGAATCTAAACAATGCAAGGACTGCTGTTTAAGAGCCAATATAGGGTTGTGGTTGGAGTTTGGGACTGAGCCAGAGGAGAGCTGTGTTCTGATTCCTGCTCGCTGTGAAATTCTCTGGGTGATCTAGGGCCAGTCAGTCCCTCTCAGCCTCATGTACATTACAAGGTTGTTGTGAGGATAAATGCCCTGAGATCCATGGAGGTAGGACATAAGAAATACCCTTTAGGTCAAAGCATTTAGATCTGCATTCTGTTTCACACAATGGCCAAGTAGTTGCCTTGGAGGGCCAACAAACAAGTCACAATGGCTACAGTCTTCCCCTGAAGCTGCCTCCTAGCACAGGTATTCAGAGATTTGCTGCCTGTGAATGTGAGGGTCCCCCTTTAGTTGTCATGGCCAGAGTCTTTGATGGACCTCTCCACCACAGATCTGTCCAAGCCGATGTTCATGGCTATCACTATGTCCAGTTGCAGTGAATTGCACCATTAAATTACTCACTGAGTGAAGAACTTCCTTTTGTGCATCCTGAAGCCATTGTCCATCAACTTCATTGGATGTATTAGGAGAGAAGAAGAAAAGGGTAGGATAAAAATAAATATTTACAGGAGTGCTGTACTTAGCTAAGGAATCCAACAGGAGTTTTGTCTTTTGCTCTAAGACATAAAATCTTAACATGCTGCAGTAGTAAATACGCATCTCTTGTGTTTTTTTTCCCCCAGGAGAAAAAAATGGCAGAACAAAGTTTGAGTCCAGTGGCAACTTTGAGACCAACAAAGGTTTATTCAAAGTGTAAGCGTTCATGTGCAAAACACACTTCTTTAGACAAAACTGGAATCAAATCTCAAAAGCTAGTTAGAGGAAAAAAGAGGGTTGGGATAAACCATTAGTAGAGGCCACTCAGAGCCCACATGCATATGCAGAGCCAGGTTTGATTCCCCACTCTTCCACTTGCAGCTGCCGGATGACCTTGTGCAAGCCTTAGTTCTAGTCAGAGCTGTTCTTGAAAGAAAAGCTCTCAAAAGAGCTCTCTCGGCCCCACCTACCTCACAGGGTGTCTGTTGTGGGGAGGGGAAGGGAAAGGAGTTTGTAAGCCGCTCTGAGACTCCAAGTGAAGGGCGGGGTATAAATTCAATCTCCTCTCTTCTCAGAGCTGAAATTGGAATGGGTGGCTGGCAGGATCAATGGATGGCAGCAAATTAGCACATAAATGCGTTAACAAAGAGATTTGAGAATCAAATTGGAGCCCAGCAGCAAAAAGCAGAAAAAATGGCATTGACATGGGAAGCGGGGAGGAGAACAGGGGGCATCAAATGGACATTAAGGTTTCTGAATCTTATTACATATTTATTCCACTGTTCCTTCACTGTACTCAGGTGACCTACATGGGTCTTCTATGTTATCTTCACAGCAACCCTGTGAGGTGAGAATGTTTGGCCCACAGGTCACCCAGTGAGCTTCATGAGAAGACAGGGGTTTGAATCTGGATGGCCCAAGGTGTCACCCAACACTAACTATGACATTACATCCACAATCGGTCCCCCACACTCTGAAGTAGTACAATTGATTCTAGCACCTCCACATTCCGCTGGCCTTATTACATGTTGTTCTATATCTAGTTATTTCTCTCAGTTTTAAAAAAGTAACCACCCTGGTGGAACTGTGATTTTAAGCAGGAAAGCGACACTGTGGGATAGAGGCTTTTCAGTTGTTCCCTCTGAGCTGTTTTCCCGCTGAAAATCACTACCCCCCCAAAGCTGTTGTGACTCCCACTGGGGGAATTTTACTGGTATCTCTTTTTTCTGACAGGAAACTTCTTGGGCTTGGAGGCCTGCGCTAAACCTGCCAATTCCGGCAGCCTCATTTGAGATTCAGAAGCCTCCTGCCGCAGTTCCACAGGTATGCTGCAGCAATTTGGATCTCGCTAATGAACACCCATATTACAGCGCTAGCAAAATATG
Source organism: Lepidodactylus listeri (assembly GCA_029233225.1). Classification (NCBI taxonomy): domain Eukaryota; kingdom Metazoa; phylum Chordata; class Lepidosauria; order Squamata; family Gekkonidae; genus Lepidodactylus; species Lepidodactylus listeri. The sequence goes on from JARCFY010000011.1 coordinate 80,371,411, forward strand.
ATTTACATTTTTTCAATAAAAATGTCACTGGAAGTCCAGTTTCCCAGTGTTACAGTATTTGAAGCCACTGCCATCAGCCTACACTTTGGAGATTAATTAAAGTGAAAGATGACAGCACTTGGGAAAGGAAACAGTTGTCTCCGCTCAGCTAAAATGACCTTTAACAAGCGCTTGTTCTTTCGTTAGAGTGGGTCATTACTAGAGATTACGAAGCGGTTTTTCTACTGAATCTGAAAGCACTGAAGCAGTTTGTAGACTTAATCTTAGCCTGAATAACTACATTTTCAGGGTAGGGTTTTTTTTTTTGTTTTTTTTTTTGAGGTGGCTTCCTGTCTTCAGACATCAAGATTTCAGGGAAGGGGGCAGCCAAACCCTCTCCCCCTCAGTTTTTAAATATTGTTGGAACCCTCACAATAAAGGGAACTTTCCTGCTGGCAAAAACAAATTCCGATGTTCTCAAAGGGCTGGCCTCCTGAGTTACTTTGCCCCATTTGTATAGGCCTTTGTGGGTGGTACATGACCAATTTACACATGCTTGGACACATCACTTGATATATTACGCATCCCCTCCACCCACCATGCATCTGACAGAGACAGTGGCCTGCAAAAGGAAGCTGTCAGGGAGAGAGAGAGAGAGATCAAGGCTTTTTCCCTCAGCCCGCACTGCAGACTCCCAACTGGCCCTTCCCCCTTCGCCAACCATTCTGCTGAAGGACAAGGAAAAAACCCAAGTCCCCTTATGTGGAGACAGTAACCGGACTCAGTTCATTAGTTTCTCTGTAAGCCAGTTTTGAAGAAAAACACTGAACAGTTATAAATACACAGAGTGTCCCTGGTCACAAGGAAACCATGAGCCTTTAAGATGCCACAGCTCTTTCTTCCTCCAGCCCAGAAAGTAGCAAACCAGTTAACAGGTGCCAGACACAAATTCTGAAAGGCTTTAGAGTCTGAGTGCGGGGTTTAATCTTTTAAGGCCTTTAAAAAATTTATTTCCCCCGCTTTCCCCCAAAAAACAGCGCTCAGGGCGGTGAATTTTATTTATTTATTTAAAACATTTATGAGCCACCTTTCCCCTTGTAGAACTCAAGGTGACTTACAGTACAAACAAAACATTATAAAAATAAAATAAGAACAGTTATCAAAAGGTCATAGTATAAAAACTCCAGTTAGGACTGCCAATAATAAAAGGTCTTCAATCACCTCCTGAGGACTGACTTAGGGATGCCAGACTCCAGGTAGTGGCTGGAGATTTCCTGGAATTAAAACTGGCCTCCAGGTTACAGAGATCAATTCCCCCAGAGAAAATGGCTGGTTTAGAAGGCGCACTGTATGGTGTTATAACCCACTGAGGTGTCTCCCCTCCTCAAACCCTGTATACCCCAGCCTCTATCCCCAAAATCTCCAGGAATCATCTTGGAGCCTCTTTTACAAAGAATGTGAAATACTTGCTCCAAGAATTTCCCAGTCTAAGCTGGCAACCCTACGAGGGGCCAGGCATGCCTCCCTGGGGAGATTGTTCTATAATTGTGAGGCTGCTATGGAAAAGGACCTCTCTTGTGTACTCATCAAAAAAGCATCTGTAATTGGTGGGACAGTCAGGAGGGCATCTCCCCATGACCTTACTTCCCAGACAGGAACATATGTTAGTTAATGGTCAGTAGGGTTGCCGGGTCCCCTTGCCGCACCAACAGGGGGATATGGGGAGTGTTCCGGGATGCCCCTAACGCAATGACTTCACCCAGAAGTGACGTTATCGTGTCGGCAACATCACACAACAACGCTCTGGTTTGAGGGCAAAACTCTATGGTTTTGGGCCAAATTTACCATAGAGTTTTGCCCTCAAACCAGAGCATCATGCACAACAGCCCCAACATGATGAAGTCACTTCCAGGTGATGTCATTGCATCAGGAATGCAGCTGTTTGGGGGTGGGGTTTCCTTCACCAGCCAGTTGGCCAGCAGCGAGCTGAAGCCCCAAAAACCAAGGGAACCCCCACTGGGATGTGGGGACTGGCAACCCTATCCTTCAGATATCCTGGTCCCATGCCATGTAGGGCTTTAAAGGACAAAACCAACACCTTATCCTGGCCTTAAGGAATGGGACAATTTAAGTAATGCATTCACCCAAATGCATCTTTCTCCCCACTCCCTCTTGACAAGGTTCTTATGGTAGGACCTGCTTCAAATACCTTGGCCTACAGAAGCAAGGCAACAGCTCTGGAATTATTTTCCAATGGGGCTTATGAGGCTCCTTGTCCCATGAATTTTCAGAAAATGTCAAAAAGCTTTATTTACAAATCCTGTCATCTGTTTTAGTCATAAGTACGCTACTCTCATTTTTATCGTTTTGTTGTATATTTATGTATTAGGCTTGCCAACCTCCATGCAAGGCCAGGAGATCTCCTGCTACTACAGCTGATCTCCAGACAATAGATAACAGTTCTCCTGGAGGACAGAATCTGTGGCATTGTACCCTGCCTAGGTCTCTCCCCTCCGCAAACCCCACCCTCCCCAGGCTCCACCCCCCCAAATCTCCCAGTTATTTCCCAACCCAGAGCTGGCAACCCTGATTTGTAATCTGCTGCCTGCTGTAGCCAGATTGAGGAGGCTGTAAATGTGAACAGGGGGGAAAGAAGACATTAAATAACTAGTTCCCAAGTTGCATTTTTTCTTTAAAATGGTTAAGGCTCTGAGGAATACATACACACAACACTTTGAAGAAGGGTTTGAATGCTGGGGTTAGTTGGTAGGCAGGGCAACTTGAAGCTGAGAGCAGGCTGCAGCAGGAGAGAGGCCTTCTCATCATTTCCGGCTGAATCGCTTGTTATAAAAAGCGTACGTGGCTGGAGAATTTTAAATGGCTCTCTCACTCTCTCATGAACTACCTACAGACTTCCCGTCCAAAAGCTTCAATTAAATAACAGTTCAGAACATAATGAACTGAAAAATTTCACACTCGTGAAGTGAGATAAGCATAAAGCAAGGACAGTGAGAGAATTGAGAAGATACATGAGAAACGGGACCAGCTGCTGGCTAGTGAGATTTGGCCAGCTTTTGACAGAAGTGAGATCTAGGGAGAGAGGCCATCGAAAGGAATACGCTCTTTGTATTGGTGAGCGATTTGGGACACCTTGAGGACTAACGAGTTTATTGTGACGGGGACTTTTGTAGACAACACCCTACTCGAGGGACGGACAGTTTCCTTGGGCTGCTGTATCCCTAACAGTCTGCTAAAAAAAATAAAATCACAGTTTCATTTGTTAGGGGAAAAAACGTCTTCAAGTTATTAGTGCCAAAGACAGCCCACACCCTGGATTTTTTTTTAAATAGCAGTATAAATATTAAACTTCTAGCAGTAGCTTTTAATCAAAAATGTATACCCACCTTTCTGTTAAAATAGCAGCCAAGCCCTGGCCAGGATAATGAAATATCAAACTAAAAAGAGAGTATGTGCAAGCACATTACCACTTTGATTGAAACAAGGGTTTAAAAAAAAGGCAGTAAAAGTTAAAAGTAACAATGGAAAGGCCCAGCCGTGTAGGTGGGGCACTGCAACCCATTTGAGGATACCATCCCAGCGGGTTGAAGACCACTACTTTAGAAGTTTAAGGTTTCTGGTAATTCAAGAACCAAGAGCCCAAGCAAACAACTAAACTACCCCAGGGTAATCTCTCTCACCCCCTAGGTAGCTTGGTTTTCTGTGCATGTCAGGTGCAGACATTTAGTGAAGTGATTAACTGAAACAATCCTTAAGACATATCTGAAAATAAGGCCTGGTTATAAAAACATAAGGGAAGCCATGTTGGATCAGGCCAGTGGCCCATCCAGTCCAACGCCTTGTCACACAGTGGCCGAAAACCAGGAGCCATCAGGAAGTCCACCAGTGGGGGTAGACTCCAGAAGCCCTCGCACTGTTGCCCCCCAAACACAAAAAAAATACAGTGCATCACTGCCCCATAGTGTTCCATCTATACCTTATGGCTAATAGCCAATGATGGACCTCTGCTTCATGTTTATCTAATCTCCTCTTGAAGCTATCTACACTTGTAGCTGCCACCACTTCCTGTGGCAGTGAATTCCACATGTTAATTACTCTTTGGATGAAGAAGTACTTCCTTTTATTTGTTCTAAACCTACTGCTCATTAATTTGAGTGCCCATGAATTCTTCTACTAACTTCTTTCTCTACCTTCTCTATCCCATGCATAATTTTGTAAACCTCAGTCATCATTTCTCAAAACTAAAGAATCCTAATCTATTTTTTCTTTCTTCACAGGGAAAGTGTTCCATACCCATAATCATTTCAGTTGCCCTTCTCTGCACTTTTTCCAATGCTATAATATCTTTTTTGAGGTGTGATGACCAGAACTCTACACAGTATTCCAAATGAGGCCCCACCATAGATTTATATAGGGGCATTATGATACTGGCTGATTTGTTTTCAGTTCCCTTCCTAATAATCCCCAGCACAGCATTTGCCTTGACTGTTTCAGTGAGTTATCTACATGACTCTAAGATCTCCCTCCTGGTCAGTTTCCACCAGTTCAGACCCCATCAATGTGTATTTATAGGATTTTTGGCTCCAGTGTGCATTACTTTGCACTTGCCCATGTTGAACCTCATTTGCCATGTTGACGCCCAGTCACTCAGCCTCAACAGATCTCTCTGGAGTGCCTCACAACTCTCCCTGGTTCTCACCACCCTGAACAACTCAGTGTCATCTGTAAACTCAGGCACTTCACTGCTTACTCCCAACTCCAAATCATCAATGAACAAGTTAAAAAGTACTGAGTACTGTGGTACCCCATTGCTTACCACCCTCCACTGTGAAAACTGTCCATTTATACTCACTCTTTGTTTCCTGCTAATTAACCAGTTATTAATCCACACGAGGATTTGTCCCCTTATTCCATGACTACTGAGTTTATTTAGGAGCCTTTAATGAGGAACATTATCAAAAGCTTTCTAGAAGTCTAGGTAAACAACATCTATTGGATCACCCTTGTCCACATGTTTGTTCACCCCCTCAAGAGAACTCTAGCAGGTTAGTGAGACAAGACCTTCCCTTACAGAATCAGTGCCAATTCTTCCTCAATAGCTTTTGTTCATCAGTGCACCTATTAATTCTCTTTAATAATGGATTCCACAAACTTACTCAGTATCGACGTTAGACTGACCAGCCTGTCATTTCCTGGATCTCCTCTGGAACCTTTTTTAAAGATGGCGGTCACATGAGCTACCTTCCAGTCCCCAGGAATGGAGGCAGATTTTAACGATAGATTGCATATTTTTGTCAGGAGATCCACAAGTTCACATTTGAGTTCTCTCTTATCTTTGCGTTAATTATGTTGCGCCTTTGCTAGGGAGAGGATTCAGGATGAAGGACCTGCATTCTCTTTTTCTCAAGACTTCATACTAGATAGTCACCTCCTGTTCCTTTCACTGCCAACTGTTCAGCTGTTATCCTGACAGCCGAGCCACATTCCTGCACTCATTTAATAGCTATTTATCATTCAGTAATCTGCCCATTTTCAAGAAGGAATAAAGTTAAGTGTTCCAGAAATTGGAAAAAATTGAAACTTGACCTTTATTAAGTGGGTTAATTGTCACCATCACAGCGTGTATGAAATTAATGACCAAAAAGTAGGATTTCTGAGTTTCGGAAGACTAGCTTAATGTCCAAAAAAAAAAGAGAGTATAAACTCTGACCTTTCTGACATATGCCAAAAGAAACAGGCACCTTAATAAATTACTACCTGTGTGCAATTATACTAAACCATCCCCGGCATCCAATCACTTAAATTAATTGCGGTTAGACACCCTGGCTCTATTTTAGATGTTAGAGTGATTCCCCAGATTCTTCAGATGCCAAGAAACTGGCCTGAGTTTTTGAAGGTAGATTCATTTTTCAAGTGAATTGCCCAGTACAGAAATCTATTGAACACTGATTAAGGATGAGACTGAGTCTTCCCAAAGAAGAGTCTGAAGTTCAAAAGCCATGCCACTTGAAGAATAAAAAGAGGGTGGTATTTTCAAGTAAAACTTGGAACCATTGTATTATGATGGAATTTAGGCTGGTCGGTATAACTTTGGATACTGGGTTGGATCCAGGCAGCTTTTTCACTCAATCTCTCCCAATCCCCCTCCTTATTACAGTCCCTGTCCCACATAGGTTTTGTTCATGAAGAACCTTTTTTGGGGGGTGGGCAATGGGGCCTCCCTCCTTTTTTCATCACCAGAAAAACTGGTTGGATACAACCCAACGATGGATATATCTTACAAAAACCGGGGCAGTAATTCATCTGTGCCAAGCAGTGACTTAAGGCTTGATTCAGGCATAACATTTTAACTATGATTAGTTTGTAAAACCTGGAATTAAGTGGCAGATCACCACTCAAATCCTGGTTTGACAAACCCTGATTTTATTGGCTTCCCTCTATAGCTGGCAAGGGCAGTGCAGGGAACAAGCCTGAATTAGGCCAGAATGTCTGTAGTGATACAAAACCATATTGGGGTTAACAAACCATCTTCAGAACGTGATTCCAGATCCTGGCTTGACAGAGCCAAACTAAGCATAGCTAGTGGAGTTGCTTATGTTCATACAGTCAACATGATTTCAGACGACATTTGAACTGAGCCTAAAGAAAGTTTACAGATGTCTAGGTAGGAAAAAGCACGAAAAAGCACGAATAGTTAAAAAAGGTCATATACCCATTGGGATGTATCCTATCACTGAGCTCACTTAAATCCAGAAGAGAAGAGGTTCTTCCTCCAGAGGAAGGATCTACACTTTGCTGAACAAAGTGGTAGGATCCATCCCAATGTATGTGCTGGATCCAACCAGCTTTTCAACTAATGACAAAGGAGAAGAGAGACCCTCGTTGACAAACCAAAAAGACTATACTGAAGGTCAATGGAACCTGCATGGCCCACAGCCATAAGGAATGGAGAACAGGGCGAGATTGAGTGGATCCAATCCTGGATATACTCCATCTGTGCACTCTGTTCTCTACAGATCCTGCACAGGAAATGTATAATGTTTTAGAGGGGCTTTTCACAAGCAACATATCTCAGGGGGGAAAATTAAGTTGTATAAGCCTCATTAAGTATCAAATGGGGACAGGAATGTCAGCAAGAGCCACAAGGAGTCCACCAACAAAACCTTAAGTGACATTTTTATTTTCTTTCAACCCACCCCCACCGCCCAACCATAACTCAACTCTGCTGGAAAGTCACTTCCTTCCATGCTTAAACCTCTTCACTTCTGCAAAGGGGAGAGGAATCGTTTGTAGTTAGTCACAGCCTTGGAAGTATTATTTATTTATTTATTGGGCTTCTATCCCACCCTGCCCCACAAGTAGGCTGTCACAGCATATAAAACATAGTCATTATTAAAACATATAATCTAAAACCAGATATAAAACAGTTCAAAAGTGAGATGGCAGCTTAACAAATACTTTCAGGTAGCCCATAATACCTCCTGCAAAATGTTAAGTCTTAGTATGGGGGCTGGTGCTGTGGACAGGGGAGGCTGAGATGGTGGGATGTCCGTCGCCTGGTGGAAAAACTCCATTTTGCAGGCCCTGTGGAACCGTAACAAGTCCTGCAGGGCCCTGATCTCAGCTGGGAGCACATTCCACCAGGCCAGGGGGCCAGAGCAGAGAAAGCCCTGGCCTTGGTCGAGGCTAACTGGAGACCCAGTTTGGTGCAGTGGTTAAGTGTGCAGTAATCTGAGAGAACCAGGTTTGATTCCCCACTCGCACCTGCTGGATGACCTTGGGCAAGCCATAGCTCTGTACCAGCTATTCTCTCAAGGACAGTTGTCTCAGAGCTCTCTCAGCCCTACCTACCTCACACGGTGTCTGTTGTGGGGAGGGGAAGGGAAAGGAGTTTGTAAGCTGCTCTGAGACTCCAAGTGAGTGAAGGGCGGGGTATAAATCCAATCTTTTCTCTTCTTCTTCTTCTTCTAAGTGGACATCTTTCCGGCCAGGGGCTACCAGATGTTGATCCACAGAGCGCAAGACTCTCCGGGGTACATACAGGGAGAGATGGTCCGGAAGGTATGCTGGTCCCTGGCTGCATAGGGCTTTAAAGGTCATTACCATAACCTTGAACCGGATTCAGTACTCCATTGGCAGCCAGTGTAGTTGGCATAGCACTGGCTGAATGTGCACCCGGCACAGATGTCTCCACCTCCAGGTAATAAGGGGTTTTCTATATTGGTGTATTTGTAAACAAGATAAAGGCAGATATGACCACTGCAATACATTTGCAAGGGTGTTTTGACTCACATTCCTGCTTACCTGGAAGCCTCCACTAGGATCCTCACTTAAGCTGGAATTAGCTGTTACAGAACAAACCTGGCAGTTCATAAAAATAGTAGTCCCTGTTTGCTCTTCTCTGCTGCGTAACATCTAGCAATAACGTCCTGTATGCTTGCTGCCCTTCATTGTACTACATTGGCTAATGCTTGCAGGCGTGGCAAACTCTCAGTGCAGCTACACCATGCTTTGTATATTACGTGTGTGTGTGTTGGGGGGGGAGAAATTGACACAGGGCTGATGCTCTTAGCAGGATCACACACAGGCCACAGCGTATAGCTCCAGCAAGAGTCGAGGTCTGGCCTGCATGACTCTTGCCGATGCCTGTATCAGTTTATTGATGTCGTCGATGATGTGGAGGAAGGAGTATGTCCGTGTAGTATCAGAAGGAGACTTTTTATAAAAAAGCACATTTAAAGTCTGCTTCCAAACCAAGTGCAAGCATCCTTTTGGGGAGCAAGGAAATTCAAATACATGAATGTCAAACGTTATTTGCAGGAAACTTGTTTTTCAGATACGTATCATTCTAGGGTTAAGGTTTGGGGCAGAAACTAGTTTGGTAGCCTCACAGAAGTCTGGAAGTGAATGAGAGAACATGATCTGGCGGATTCTTCTCTCAGTGGATTTTCATAAACTTGATAAATCAAGTCTTAAAAGGCAAGGGGATCCTTCCGTTTCTCTCTGAAGTGGCATATGTGTTGTTGCTGTTCGCTAGTACAAGATACAGCCACGTGGTACTGTCCCTTCCCGCAGTGTTCACTTAATGCTAGACTTCCTACGATAAGTTGTGGAGAGTCAGTAACCATGTGTGAATCGGGTTCCCACCCTTTTTATGTACGCTGGGCAAAGACTGTTGATTGATTTGCAGCCCTGTAAGACCAGTAAGAGGATGACTCTCAGCTCACTTTGATCAGACCCGACCGAAAACAGCAACATTCTTAAATATACTTGGATGGCAGCAATTCTAGAGCTTAATCTGCTGCAGCAAAAATTGTGGCACTTTAAAGACCAGTGTTCCCTCTAAGCTGAGATAGTGTGAGCTAGCTCACAGTTTTTTAGCCTCCAGATCACACATTTTTGGCTTAGCTCAGGAAGGATGGCTCCAGAGCAAACTAGTTTATGTAGAAGCCAAATTGCTCGCTCACAGCTTTAATGCCAGCAGCTCACAAAGTAAGATTTTTGCTCACAAGACTCCGCAGCTTAGAGGGAGCATTGTTAAAGACCCAACATTTTATTCCAGCATGTACTTTTGTGTACTTCTGATTGTATTTGGATTTTACATCATTACATTTCACAGAGTGATTCCTGTATTCCCTTGGCTGCGTTTTCCTCATCTTCCTGCATGAAGTATCTGCCTATTGGGAGTCCACTCATTGCATCCAAAGAGGTGAGCTTTGGTTCACAAATGTTTATGTGGGAATAAATTTCTGTTTATATAGGAATAGTTTATATCTGAATGGCCGGACAAGGGCTAAAGAATTGGAGGAGATGGCTGGTTCGTGGTGTTGTCATCTGCAGAACAGACTGAAATTAAATCCAAGCAAGGCAGAAGTGAAGATAGGTCAGGTGGGTATGCTCTCAGGAATGTGGGTTAACATACTCAGTGGAGAACCACACTCACTCTGGTGAATCATATATGATGTACCTGAAGAAGTGAGCAGTGACTCATGAAAGCTCATACCCTGCCACATATTTTGTTAGTCTTTAAGGTGCTACTGGAATTTTGTTCTTCTCTGCTGCATCCTTATACGTCACTCCTAAAATGTTCAGGTAGTGGCTGTGACCATGCATTTATTCACGATAGGCCAGCTTTAGCGCTTCACCACTAGATTTTGCTGCTTTTTAGGATAATATTGTCTTAAACATGTGGTTTTTAATGCATTCTTCCTTTGGGATCTCTTATTTTTGGTTGATTTTTGCACTGTTTTAGAGAGCCTGTAGGATTTCCTATTCTAAGCCAATTTGAGGAAAAGCAGGGTATAGAAAGTTACAAACAAACATGGATGTCTTGTAATTTACGTAGATTATTGTAATGTGCTCAAAACAGAGCTGACCCTGAAGACTATTCAGAAGCCACAATAATGAATTCCCCTGTCTACCTGCTGAGAGCTATTCTGTGCAAAGAATATATTAGATCAACACCTATTAAGCTGCACCAGGTTCTGGGACTGATTCAAGGGGGATTAACCCTAAATGGTCTAAGATAGATTGATGAGCCAGCTGCAGCCTCTAAGTGGGGCTGCCCTTATAGACTGTACCGTTGGTACAGAATGCTGCGACTAGAATGTTTATTGGAAAGAGTTGTAGGCAGTGTTCCCTCTAAGCTGAGTTAATGTGAGCTAGCACACAGGTTTTTAGCCTCCGGCTCACACATTTTGTCTTAGCTCAGGAAGGATGGCTCCAGAGCAAATTAATTTATGCAGTAGCCAAATCGCTTGCTCACTTTAATGCTAGTAGCTCGCAAAGTAGAATTTTTGCTCACAAGACTCCACAGCTTAGAGGGAGCACGGGTTGTAGGGACCATATCACTCCAGTCTTCTTCCATCGACACTGGCTACAATTTGATTGTGGGCTCAACTCAAGGTGCCAGTTTTGACCTTTAAAGCCCTACATGGCTTGGGGTCAAGACACCTTAAGATCTATCCTCTCCCATATGAACCTACCCACCCACTCCAGTCATCTTCAGAAGCCCTGCTTTAGGTGCCCCGACCTCTGAGGCTAAAGAGGTGGCAACCCAAGAAAGGGCCACAGAGCCAAAACTTCGGCACACCCTCCCCTGGTATCTGCTCGCCCTTGCACTGTATGTCATTGTAGATAATGCAGCTAAAAAACTGTGTTTGCTCAAGCTTCTAGCAATGTCTTTATATTTGGAATAAACAGTATTCTCCGTTGATATTTTATTTGTGTTCTTTTACTTGTTTTCTTTTTTAACACACTGTTTTACATTTGCAGTTTTAATTTTCAATCTGTTTAAAACCACTGAGTACCAAAATAGAAAGACGTCAAGATATTTTAAAATTTAAAAGAAACGAAAAGCCTGGGTCATCAGTATTTCGCAGTGACAAAAATTCCACCCAAACAAAAAAGTCCGCTATATGCCTGGAGAAAAACTGCATGCATTTATTTATTTGACAGAAATTAATCTGTTTCTCTTCATCAAGGGGATGGGAACTCTGCCACATAGAAAGCTAAAGCTTCACCCAAACACTAGACCAGGGGTGTCAAACATGTGGCCCGCGGGCTGGATCCGGCCCGCACATGGCTCAAAAACAGCCCACCAAGCAGCTTCCTCCTTCTACTTCCTTTCCCAGGGCTGCTGCTGCAGCCATACCCTAGCTTGCTTTTTCCCAGCTCTCTCAGTGGCTCTTTTCTTCCTGTTTCCTGCCTCTTGCCCCCTTCCCTCGCTTTCTCTCTCACTTACACGCACAGAGATAGAGAGAATTTCATGGGTGCTTCATGCTGGAGAGATACAAAAACAAGCCTCCCCCCCCCCCTTCCTCACTCGCTTGCTCTCTCTTACTCACACAGAGAGAGAGAGCCTTGTGGCTGCTTTGCCAGAGAGCTAAAAAGACAAGCCTGCCTGCCTGCCTGGACCTCTGTCTTACACACACATACACTCACAGAGAAAGAGATCACTTTTGCTTTCTTCTCCGGGGCTGCCCCTCCTCTTTGGGGGGGAGGGGAGGGGAGGGGAGGGGAGGGGAGGGGAGGAGGAAAGAGACAGAGAGAAAACAAAATGGAGCCCCAGCTTTAAGACCAACAACGTTTTATTCCAGGTATAAGCATTTGTGTGCAAGCACACTTCTTTGGAGCCTGGGTGGGTGGATGGATTCTTCTGACAAGCAGAGTACATTGAAGAAAATGTTTTGGCTTATTCTGAAAAATTTTTTAAAAAAATTATTGGATTTCTCTGTCCTATCTGGATTTATTTTCTTTCAAAAAGGCCCTGATTAGGAATAAGGACACTTAGATTGGTCCTTATATCTTGGAGAGTGGAGTGATTTCAGATGCCAAATTAATAGCGCACATTGGTAACGAGGCAGGAAAACAAGGTCTCAATCCAGTCCAGGAGAATTCAATTCAGCAGTCTCTCATTCTAATCTCTCTTTGAAATTCCTTCATAAGAGCACTGCTACTCTTAGGTCAGCAACTGACTTTTGTGGTTTCTAATGTCAGACTCATGTCCACTTATTCTTTGCATCCTCCTGGACTGAATCCTCCTGGATGGAACTGAGGCCTAGGTTTCCCGCCTCATTACCAATGATGATATCTTCACACCTACTTCTCCTCTGCATAGCACACCTAATCCAATCATGCCTGCTATTGCCATTAGGTATCTGAAATAATCTTTATAAAGTTTATATCTCTGGTACCTCATGTTACATTTTATAGCATGCATGACCCGGCCCAACAAAATTACATTTAAGTCAGATCTGGCCCTCATAACTAATGAGTTCGACACCTCTACACCAGACATTGCACCAAATCTCTTGACTCCAGAGGTTTCATACTTTCAAGACAACCTTCATTGCAAGAAATCCCTTTATACACTCTTATCAAGGCTGCTAGCCAGCTACATGCCCTCTAACAGCTCCCCCCTCCAATATTGCCCATAGTTGTTCATAAGCAGTGCTTAGAGAAAGGTAAATATGGCCTCAGCCTAAGCTTTTAAGTTTGGTCAGGTCGCGAACTTCTGAAACTGGTTCCTTGCTCCCTAAAAGCTTTTGAACCTGTGGACAACTCAGGGACCACACAGTCCGCTTGAGGCTTTACGACAACCTCTGAAGGGCTTTTGCAACTTTCTTCTCTTGCCCTCAAAGTGGAAAGTATACCTCATTTTAAGAATACAAATCAAAAGCACGCAAAAAGCCAAGATGTTTTTAGACTGTAACAAAAATTAAACTAAGGTGACCGCAGAGCTGGAAAAAGTACAGAAGAGGGCAATCAAGATGATTAGGGGGTTGGAGCACTTTCCCTATGAAGAAAGGCCAAAGAGCTTGGGACTTTGCAGCTTAGAAAAGAGATGACTAAAGGGGAGACATGATAAAGGTTTATAAAGTTATCCGTGGGGTGGAGAGAGTTGGCAAACAGAAATTTTTCTCCCTCGCCCAAAGTACTAGAACTTGAAGGGATCTAATTAAACTGATGGGCAGTAGATTCAAGACAGTCAAAAGGAAATACTTCTTTAACAGTGAGTGATTAAAATGTGGAATTTGCTAACAGAAGATGTATGCCACATGGCTCTAAAAGCGGATTCGATAGTCTATCAGTGGCTACTAGCCATGGTGATTAAAGGGAACTTCCAAGTTCAAAGTTCACAGGCAATAAACCTGAATCCCAGAGCCAGGAAGCAACATCAGGGGGAAAATACTAGGGATTACCACCCCCACCCCCACTCCCCTGAAACATTTGCCCCAAGGCGAAATTTTAAAACCAGATTGTGGCTTTAACATTGTGTGCTTACAACTATGGAAAAAGGAATGGGAAAAAAATAGCAGACACAAATTAAATCAAGTTTTACTTTTAATAATTTTTCTTAGTCAAAAGTGTAGCTTTGAAAATCTCTAGCTATTTGTGAAAATCTGAAAGAACGCTGAGGAGCAACCTCATTTTGAATAATGTGGTTTAAAGCTGTGGGCTGGTGGATCCATTTCCTACCTCTTCATCACCATCTAAGGTGTCGGAAATAAAACAGTTGCATTAAAAAAAAATCCAGCATTCTAAAAATTAAGTGGAGAGTGTACCGTAGTTATGCACTTTGATTCAGGAGGGGGGGAAAATAAAATAAAACACCAAAAAGCTCTTGTACAGTAAACAAAAACCATAAAATAAACCAAAATTCTTAGAAACCACTGTAATTAGAATTCTTATCAACATCTGAAATCTGATGAAAATAAGGTTGCCACCTTACCTTTTTAAGGCATGGTATTCCAGGCTCTCTACAGACTAAGAATCTCCCCTGTGCAATCTTTTTTATCCACTCTTTGTGGGGCTCTGTTCTCTGCTTACATAAAACAGTCAGAATCGGCCTCTTGCCCTCTCCTTTGGCAAGACGCAACGAACAAACTTCACGTTTCAGAAGCCAGAGCACACAGAATGGAAAGTCAGCTAACAGAGCTGACCTCTTCCCTAGGCACAGAGAACACTCTTCCCCAAATGAAGGGCCACAAAGTCTTCCAAAGGTCTCTCCTTTCCCCCCCTGCACCATCCCCAAAAGCAAGATGGCAATCTTAATAGGAAAGGGATGCTAAATCTTTTAAATAACTTAAAAATCTTTGTTTATTACAAAGCAGCAAAAACAAACAAAAAACCCCATTTTCTTCTGCAGAAAGAAATGTTAGGAAACACACCAATGTAAATCACTGTTTGAAAGGGGGGGGGGGGGAGAGAAAAACCTGCTAGTTTTCAATTTCCCAATGAAGGCAAAAAACTATTTCAGGACTACTCTTTAACCTCATCAGTACTGTCTGAAGAAGATTCTTTGGCATCTTCAGTCTCTCTGCTGCCTTCCTCTCGGTTTAGATTTCCACTTTCCAATTTGGTCCCATTAAGCAAAGCGCTGTCGCCATTCACAAAACCATTCTCTGCCACTTCCGCACCAATTGTTTCTTCGATCTTTAAGTCCTCTTGCTCCTCGGCTTCTTCCTCCAAGTTTCTCAAGACGATTGGGAGCCTTGAGTCCGCTACAGTGTTCTCTAGCAAGGCAATATTACTTTCTTCGTACTTGGGAAGGAGAGCCCCTTCTGATATTTGTTTGCTGTAGTACTCTCTGTTGGCAGCCGCGCTCTTGACTGCCTTCTCCAAAATTTCCTTCTCGCCTAAACGCAATTTAATAGCCATTGTCGCATGGCAGGTAAGGTCATGTGTTTCCAAAAAGGACTTATCTTCCTAGAGGGCAGAGGAAGGGGAGAGGGGGGAAAAATACAAGATTTACCAAAATCTAAACATGGCTTTGGTTTAAAGTTGTAAACAGCATCTAGGCTGCCAGGTTTATTCATGGCTGACATCCATTTACATGGCACTTTACAGGCTACTACCCCAAATACAAGATCTTACAGTTTAAAGTGACAGATGGGAGAGAAAAGGCGGGCAAGAACAGAAAATGCAAAGGGAGCAAAGGGATGAATGTGAGCAAATTCAGTTACATTATATACTTAGGATTTCTTGCAGCCAGGAATGAAAACTACTGGAACACTGACTTAATGTGAGTTACTCCAACGAGTAGAGCTGGTTTTGAAAAAGGATGGCACCACCTAAGTTTACTGGAGGGAATTTCCAGGCATAAGGGACAATGGGCAGTCTCATTACACTGAGGAAGTAACATTCAGCATGAGGCTTTTATCAGTATTTATTTATATCCCCCCCCCCCCCCTCCAGTGGGAACCCAAAGTGACATACATCGTTCTCTCCTCCATTTTATCCTCACAATAACTCTGGGAGGTAGGTCAGGCTGTGTGACTGGCTCAAGGTCTCCCAGCAAACTTCCACAGCAGAGTGAGGTCTCAAGCCTGGGTCTCCCAGGTCCTGGTCTAACCCTCTAGCCGCTATACCACGCTGGCTCTCACAGAACTTTTTACAGGACCCAGCAGTCAGTGAAGTTCGGACCTTCATGGAAGGGGGGGGGCTCTGTCTTTAGAGATTTTCAAGAGATGCTGCATGGCCATTTTATTTGGTAGGGCTTTTAATGGGGTACAGAGTGCAGGCATCTTTTTGAGGGAGGGGGTTGTCTATTTTTTACGTTTTAAACCATGCTATTTTACATTGTGATTTGCAAGCCACTTGGAGCCCCAAGGAAAGATAGGATATAAACATTTAAATTAAATAAACAATAAACAGAAAAAAACTGTCTCCTCCAACTCCTCACTGCACAACTGCTTGCACTGCGTACAAAACCACTTTTGAAATGCCCACGTTTCAAGCTAAAAGTGATTGCCAGGAAGGACTTCTCAGACACCCCAAAGTGCATTCTGTGAATCAAGCCCCATTTCTTACACAGATCCATTTTCAGAATCAAAGGTTTTTTTGGGGGGGGGAACAATAGTACAACAGCAAAGCAGAATCATTAACTTCACTAATTATTTCTCTGAGAAAGAAGGCTTCACAGGAAAGAAAAACTTTTAATGGGTAACGTTCATTATAGCTAGTGTGGGCCTTGGACCAAGTTGACTGTTAAGATAGGTGAAAGTGCAGGTTTATAGAAGTCTTACTGCAACAGTGGTTTTGTAGGTTTTCAACAGAAGAGATGCCCGGGCTTCAAGGAATGTCCAAAGTTTGACCTCATTGTCCCAGCTCACAGGGAATTCAGAATTTCCAAGGGTGAAGATTCTGTCGATTGCATGTTCCCCTATCAAATGTTCTTTCAGCTCATCTGCAAGAAGGAAAGAGCCTTCAGCAATTCTCCTAAATATTCCGACCAAAATTTCAAAGCAAAGCAAATTTCACCTTAAATAAAGGGATTCTGCAGAGCCACTGACTTCCAAACTCTCTCTGTTTCAGAGCCAAAGTTCCTCGCCATACTATTATATACTTTGGTCACTAAGCCAGTATTGCTCTACTAATCTTGGTTAACAACAAGGCAAACACATGGTCTGATGGTGGATTAATGGAAAGCAAGCCATCCACAAGGACAAAGCAATGTAGGGCAAAACTACACATTACATGCAACATGCAATCATCACAAGGAGTTGCAGCAGGACATCAGTTAGAAACTCCCCATGGAGACTTTGGTACAAGTGACTTCAGCCTCTGATGAACTTTAAAAAAAAATTGTGAACCAGCAACTCACTGGACTTATTTGCAAGGCTGAGCTTTCCCCCACCCTTCATTTTATTTCTCAGGTTTGACCATCACACAACTAAACAGATACGATTCTTCTCAAAATGTTGGTTTGGGTTTTACCTTCAGTCATACAAAACACTCGAAGAAAAGCCAGAAGCTGGGCAGAGATTGGAGGCTCAGTCGAATGCAGGGCAAACACGCTGGAACTAGCAAAAACAGCGAATGGGATAGTCAGTTTACAGTATCTTGAAAATCATTCCAGCATGAAATTCCTTAACCTATAGTTAAGTCTGGTTGTTGGGCATTCTCCTGAAGGTACTTCTCTTCAAAAAAAATTTGAATAATTTATTTATTTATTGTTGTATTTGTACCCTGCCCTCCCCGCAAGGCAGGCTCAGGGCGGTTCACATTCTTAAAGCCTTTACAAAATATATAAATAATTACTACACATTAAAACCAATAAAACATCATAAAATTCAAACATATTAATAATAATAGTGCTGTTGGTGTTCTTATTTCAAAGATGGCCCGAGATTTCACTGACCTCTACAGTCAAACTGACCATCCAGGCTGCAGTTTGGTGATGGTACAGTGGGAGGCGGCTCCTAATCGAAGGCCTAGTGGAAGAGCTCCGTCTTGCAGGCCCTGCGGAACTGTGATAGGCCCCGCAGGGCCCTGATCTCCTCCAGGAGGGTCAACCAATTACCAGACCCAGACCGTAGTGCTCTCTGGGGTATATGTGGGGAAAGGCGGTCCCTCTTGCTCATAAGCCATTTAAAACTTGATGTTATTTTATATATGATAAATTGTTCTCAAGTCTCAATTCCAAAATTTCAGAATATGAACAACAGCATATTAATTACTACTAACAGTTCAAAAAGTCATTACTAATTTTATTTTAACTATGTATACCCTGCACTGGCAAGCCAATGCAGGCTTACAAAACATAGGACACTGTGTGTGTGTGTATACACACACATATAAAATAAATATCCTGCCCTTGTAAGGGCAGAGAGGTGGGATTTAAATTTTGTAAACTAAATAATTAATAAAAGATTAAAAACTCAAAATTATGCCGGTAAACAAGTACTGACCTGGTGCGAAAAGCTTACAAAGGTCAGTGCCAGGCAAAGCGATGTCAGAAGCCCATTCCCTAACTGGGGTGCCATGACAGAAAAGGCCCTCTCTCGCTATTGTTCTTCTCAGCTCCATTAATGGAGGGAGACAGAGCAGGGCCTCAAAGGAAGATCTCAGTTGATGTGCCATTGAGCACGGGAGTCAGGTGGCCTTCTCGATATCCCAGTTCCAAGCTGTTTAAGGCTTTTAAAGTTAATAAACAGCACTATGGTAAGGGGCCGTGGCTCAGTGGTAGAGCGTTTGCATTGCATGCAGAAGGTCCCAGGTTTAAGCCGCAGCATCTCCAGTTAAAAGGACCAAGCAGTATGTGATGTAAACAATCTCTACTTGCGGCACTGGACAGCTGCTGCCAGAGTAGATGATACTGACTTTGATAGAGCAAGGGTCTGATTCAGTATAAGGCAGCTTCATGGGTATGAATTGGGCTCGGAAGTGACTATGCAGCCAGTGTAGCTGTCCTAGACAGACATAATATAATCTTTGTCATTAGTGCCAATCAGCAAAAGGGCTGCTGCATTCTGCACTAATTGAGGCTTCAGGATTGTTTCAAAGGCATTCCCCCCATGAAGAGCATGTTCAGTAAACTAACCTAGATGCGATCACAAGGTAGGTGACAATGGCCAAATGTTGCTTTTCACTAGAAGAACTCATCTTTTAAGCTGATAAAAATGATGAACAACCAATAAAATAACTATCATTATAGCCCTCCCCTTTTAAAAAAGAGTTCAAAACTGGTAACAATGAATTTGAATATATGGATTAAAAATGAAGGATGCTAGAAGCCACAAAAACACCACAAAAGCAGTTTTATGGTGAGCAGACAAGTAAAATAGCCAAATGGCTCTTCTACTCCCAAGAGATAAAGAATTCTGAAGTTGTTGGTAAACACACTGAAACATAATTATTTACTCTGAATATATATGAGAGGAATATTAACTCTACCCACATTACTAAAGAACAGCTATGCTACCATGTTCTACTGGACCTTAAGAGCTTGAAATATTTTAAGATAAAAGCCATTTCTTTCCGTTTGACTTACGTTGGGATGCCAGCGCGAGCTAAGACCTCTGCCTTCATAGCATACAGCCTGTCACTTTTACTCACTCCAAGCTTTATTTTCACTCTGTCATGCGAATTATTATCAAAGAAAAACCCACTGTGGATCACAAATTCAGCATTTGACCGAGTGCCATAAAAAATGTAAATCTAGTAGGATGAAAAGAGAAGTGAAGGGACAGAAAAATAGCTTAAGATGAACTCTCAGGAATGACACAAATTGCATATCAGACAACCCCCCCCCCCAAACCCAACACTATAGTCCTGCAGAACACAATGTCTGTGAGTGTACCATCTTTAAACGGTGCACAATGCAAACTTTACCCCTAAGGAACTGCTCTTACTCAAAAGTACTAGCCAAAGTCTCAGCCTGTAATTAATGAACCTCTAATACGGTCAGAGTAGAATTCTCTGTTCATGTATGCTTCGAGTTCCTCTCCTGGCTGCACATTAGAAAGCACCAGTCTGGGACAGCATAATTCACGCATGACTGCAGCCTTTTCCCAAATCCAAATACTATGCGCAAAACTGGAGCTTTTCTGCAAGTGGTTTGACCTCATGGATCTTTGCTATCCGCAGCAGAAACTGGAACCCTGCTGTGCAGTTTGGTGGTCCGTACCTCCCAGTTACAAGTCTAATCAGATGAATCATTCTGTGGAGGTTAAGATACCAACTATGGAAAAACAGTAGCCAAAAGTATTCCATTAATACTTAACCAATACAGTAAGGGACTGCTGTGATTAAATACTGAGCAAAACAAACATTTTTATCCCATGTGAATAGCTGGCATGCATCTGCGTATGCATGACCTCAAGAAGTTGCTATGATCACACTACCATGCCTCTAATCTAAAATCAATCCAGAGGTAACTATATTGAGCACAGGTTCCCCCCAGGTCAGTGGTCTTTGCTTTTTAAAAAGCCACCAACAGTACCGGCATTAAGCTCCTTTTTCTCTCTTTTTCACTGAAGTACAACCACTGGACGGAGAGAATTTCAGAGACCCTACGAGCTCATGTATACAGCTAGACAATAATAATCTGTGTTATAAAGCCTCTGGTGGTATCCTATGATTAATTCTGGATGAGGCACCCTTAAACCCCCTCCTTATAAGGGCGTGCAAACGAGTACTAAGAAATGAACGTGTGTGTGTGTGCGCGCGCGTATCCTGGGGTGGCAGGGAGAGAAGCAAAAACTACTTTCCATTTTGCAAATGCATGCATGGTTAGACACGGGACAAATTCAGTGGTAGTTAGCAGAACATATTAAAAGGGGAAGGATAAGAGTAGCAGATACACGGAAGAGGATTATTTGGGGATGAAAAGGGAAAGGTCATTTGAGAGGCCAGGAATGAGGCCTTTCTGCAGACCTCAGAGAAATTTTCTAGGAAATCTACAAACTCCAGCAAGAACAGGCGTGTTCTGGCCTCTGCCGAGGGAAAGATGAAAAGAAGGCACTGACCAGGCCTCGGCCACTAGTTAAGCTCTACCTCCGCTTGAGAGAGTGTAGAGAGTTATGGAGACCAAGCTGCACTACGGAACTACAGTATGAAGGAACAAACTCAGCCAGGAAAGGAACAAAATCAGGACGGATAAGGAGGAGGATGTTCTGTGAACAGTAGGGGGGGAGGAGCCTCACTGGAATTTAGACTAAAGAAATGTGTTGCACTGATAAGTAGGGAGTCAAGGAACTCTGCCCCAGCCTTTTGCATATGGGTGCCAAATGAAGAGTTTGAGTTCAATTAGTTCTGTTTCTCATTACTCCCAACAGACTCAGGTGGGTCCAGAATAATTCCCCAGGGCTTCCCACAGAGCCAGCTCCTACTTTGTGAAGAGGGATACCTGGCACATGACCTGCACTCTTGTCACCAACCCTTGTGGAATCTGGGTGCCTGGATTTTTGCGTCCGGGGTGGGTGGGGGTGAGGGTGGATGCACAAAGTAAATCTCTGTAGGGAACAAGGGTCTATTTCTCGTCTGTTTTTCAAGAGTTAGGGGGTCAACACACAGGACTGGACAACACAAGTTTTGAATAGGGGAGCTGAATGCTGGAGGCAGGCACTGACGCATGTGAAGAGAAGCTAGGCATCCCTTGGCGAATGTGGCTTACAAGCCGAATTAGTTGGTGTCAACCTTTTTATTTTCCGAATGGATGAGTGGTAAGCAGTCAGGTAGCAGGCGAATGAGAACTAAGTAATGCCAAACTGCAAAACGCTGAACAAATGATGATGCTCAGGTCAGATCTTTTAACCAATCTCACCTAAGATACGTCTACTTTCCTACCACTCCCAGTATCATTCACAGAATAAACTGGCCAAGTGACTCATGACAAAAGTGTAAAGACCATGTATGCTATAGATGGGAGCAGGCCATTCTTCTTCCTTTGCATTGACAAATGCCGTTTACGTTATAGCACTCAGAGAGTGCTGTCGTCCCCGTCCCCCTCACCGCCGCCGCCATGTTCCCAGCCCTGATCAATGTATTTTAAGGGGGGGCGGGGGGAATCTTTGTAAGGAAAGTCTCACAGGAACATTTCTAGTACAAGCTAGCAGGACTCATTAAGCTAAATAAAAACTGTTTGCATTTTTTGTGTTTACACATGGCTAAACAGCTCTACGAAACCACTTTTCTTCAGGGCAGTGAAATACATAATGCTTTTTACATACAGAAAATCATCACCCCCCCCACCCCCCCCCAAAAAAGCATCTGAAGATTTACCTGTTCTCCAGGCTTAAAATCTTGGAGTGCTACACATTCACAACGATCGTCTTCTAAGTTGTAACCAGTAGTGATCTAGCCAAGGGAAAGAAAAAGGAATAAAATGAAAAGTTCACCTTGATTTTTTGAATCTGCTTTATGAAAGGAGGTGAACGTTACGGTATCGTGGAGGCGATCTTCTTCTTTAAAGGCTACAGAAATGATCTGAAATCAAAAACTTTAAAGGCCACCCCGCTGCTCCCTTCTCCATGAAGAAACAGATGTCAACAAGCCGCCTTCCCTCCCTCATGACCAAACCAGGCAGCGGCTAATGGAGAAGGCTTTCCATTCTTGCTTGCTCATCCTCCACCAGTGGCTGTGCCATCATGCACAAACAGAAAGCTATTCCTTCCCTCCACATCCCCTATCTCCCAAATATCTACTCAGGAAAGCCAGCCACTAATAAAAGTGAGCAAGCATCAGTGCATGTGGCCCAGAAAGTCTCCATGCTCAGAGCTACTGGGTAAAGCAAGAAGAAAGTAAGCACGCTATGAAGTGTTCCCCAGTCGCTGTCTGTCTGAATCAGATCCAGGCAGAGGGAAGTCTGATTATACGTATTCCCTCATTAAGAGGGTACTGTGGGAATCAGCCCTAATTTATGAACAGTAAATCTCTGTGTTACAGATTTGGAAGGAAGAAACCTACTTACTTGAGATAAGGGGAAAGTTCTGAAAGATACCCTCTCAGACTGCTACTGCTGGTCCTGAGCTAACCCTGTTGAGTTCCCAGTCACTCCCATGAGGCACTCCGTAACACTGCACTGTAAGAACTAGATTCTGTGTCATACACTTCAACTCCAGTGCGTTTTTCATCTCTTTAAATCAAAAAGAGGAGTGGATAACTGTGATTCTTTGGGGGATACTCTCTTCCAAGGACTCCAATTTACTTGCAAATAATCCCTTTATCTGAAACTTGGGTAATTATTCTTAGATGCTGAAGGGATTTTTTTCTGTGGAAAAAGTCACAAGAGGAAGGACTTACCCCCCCAACCATATTTCTTTTTTAAAAAACACAAGTACTTAAGAGGCTCATGTTAACGTGGAAGCAGCCTTCATAGCATGATTTTCATAAAGTTGGAAGGTTCCTCAATCACATGCAGCATACCATTACTAACAACATGGGAAAGGACAATTTTTCAGACATAGGTTCTGTCTAAACATGGAAGCTAGAAACTGTATAATGCAATCCTGGAAGCACTGTAGCCTGCATTTTAGGTGTTTCAAGAAGAGTTTCAGTTTTAGGCACTACAATTCAAGAAGGATATAGACAAGCTAGAGCATGTCCAGAGGAGAGCAATGAAGCTGGTGAAGGGTCAGGAAATGTTGAAGGAGCTGGGTATGTTTAGCCTGGAGAGGAGACATGATAATCATCTTCAAGTACTTGAAGGGCTGTCATATAAAGGATGGTGCAGAGATGTTTTCTGTTGCCCCAGAAGGTCGGACCAGGACCAGTGGGTTGAAATTAAATCAAAAGGGTTTTCGGCTAAACATTAGAAAGAACTTCCTGACAGAGCGGTTCCTCAATGGAACAGGCTTCCTCGGGGAGGTGGTGGGCTCTCCTTCCTTGGAGGTTTTTAAACAGAAGCTAGATGGCCATCTGACAGCAATGCTGATTCTGTGAACTTAGGCAGATCATGAGAAGGAGGGCAGGAAGGGTTGCCTCAGTGCACAGTTCTTGTGGCCCTTTCTTACATGCTCAGGGTCCATTTGACTTTTTTCACATCAGGCTGTTTTGGGACTGTGTGTTATTCTTGTGAATTATTCCAGGCCAATTTGGCCAGGGATCCTGGAAGTTTTGTTTTTTTTGCCCTCTTCTGGGCATAGAGCAGGGGTCACTGGGGGTGTAGGGGGAGCTATTTGTGAATCACCCGCATTATGCAGGGGGTTGGACTAGATAACCCGGCAGGCCCCTTCCAACTCTATAATTCTATGAGTTGATTTTTATTTCTCTATCCTCAGGAGTCTCAAAGTGGCTTACAATTGCCTTCCCTTCCTGTCCCCACAACAGGCACCCTGTGAGGCAGGTGGGTCTGAGAGAGTTTTGAGAGAACTGTGACTGGTCCAGAGCAATGCTCCCCTCTAAGCTGTGGAGTCTTGTGAGCAAAAATTCTACTCTGTGAGCCGCTGGCATTAAAGTTGTGAGCAAGTGATTTGGCTACTGCATGAATTAGTTTGCTCTGGAGCCATCCTTCCTGAGCTAAGACAAAAAGGTGTGAGCCGGAGGCTAAAAAACTGTGAGCTAGCTCACACTAACTCAGCTTAGAGGGAACACTGGCTTCCTAGCAGGCTTCATGTGGAGGAGAAGTGGGGAATCAAACCTGGTTCTCCAGAACAGAGTTCGCCACTCTCAACCACCACACCACCCTGGCTTTCAAGGTTAAGCTTTGAAATATGGAATTTTGGTGGCTGGCTTTGCAGCATGTGTGCCTTTTGGCTGTAGGCTACATATTTTGAAAAAGTGCATTTCATTCCTCTGTTTCCAATACCGGCATTTAGAGACATTTATGAGGTTCAGGTTTTCTGCAGGGAGCTTGATTCACTGAGGAGCTATGTGGCTGTGTGCTGTTTCGCTTTTACATGTACCGCAGGATCTTTTTAAAAATGTGCTGTTGCTGGGTTGCTGTCTTTGCCAGCAGCAGGGATAGGTATTCCATGGTGCCCTGTGAAGCTGATATCTCAATGCTGTTGCCTGGGAGACTAGGTTGGATTTTTAAAGTTCAATTAACCTGTTCTCTCCCCCCAACACATACAACCAGTGCCCACATGGACTGTTTTCCTCCCTCTTTCAGTACCTGGGAGATCAAGCCGACTAGCTTGGGAGAGAGACCCCAAGCACCTCAGTGGGAGAAGTGCCAAGAGCTAAATGGCCAGATCTAGTGGAAGCTGGGGGGGGGGGGGTTTGGAAGAGAAGACCTACAGGTGGGGTGGGAGAACCTCACAGTACGGTGCTCTGAGAAATAAGTAAATCCAAAGAACTAATGGACAGTTCTGACTGTAAGCAGGGATCTCCCATTTCCTCAAATTCATAACTACATTCCTCGGTGTTCATTAAACTCCAGAGAAACATTCCCACCTACATGATGGTAAAGTTACAAATAACTAATAACCCCGTTAGAACAGACTAACGTGCCAGGGTAGGATAAAACAGAAACAGGGCTTTTTATTTATCCTCAGTACAGCTGAATGCTAAAATATGAGTTACACGTTATGAGACAATACTGGTCTGGATTACAGACACTGTCTCTTTCCACAGTTAAATGGTCAAGGGATAAGATTATAAGAATGAGCTAGATTTTTTTTTTGAAGTTGTCTTTCAGGCCAGCAGGGCAGTATCAGGATCCAGACGCTCTTTGTGAACCAATTAGGTTAAATGGTGCCCATGGCAAACAATGACAGGCTGCAGCATGTTATAGTGGGAAGAATGGGAGAACGGCCATTGCTACTTTATGCAAGCTGTGATCTTTACAACAGGTCAGAACCAAGCCAGTCTGCAAAGAACTTCCTGAACACAGCAATCCATTTCGGACTAACAATATGCCCTGTGCCAGCAACTCCTCTCACCACCCCTGCCCACTCCTTTACCATCAACTGTGGACAGAGTTCTGTGCTTGTTCGGCAGCTCTGTCCAGAGAATCTCTCAAGAACTAAAAAGGCCAAAAATATTTTTATTCTTCACTGTGTTTCATTATAGAATTATTTGCACTGACTGTATTATTTTATAGACGGCACTTTATAAATGTTCATTTTTTATTCTGAATGTGATTCCAACGGAGCTTTGGGGAAAATGGACTGATATATATTTATGACACCACCCATTACCACCTGATCAACAAACTTGGGGGGGGGGACTTATATTAAACCCATTAGAAGAAACTATAAAATACCTGCTGTGCAAGAATCCACTACATGCAGACAATATTAAATTAGTATAACAGAGGTATACTACAAGGAGTTAAATTGCAGTTTGCAAGCAGTGTATTTTATTGCAGTTTAACACTTTATTACAAGCTCCTGCACTTCAGCCAGTGTCAAATTAAAGAAATTCACTGTACATGTTTGTCATCTACTACCTGCAAGGAAAAACTTTTGGGAATTTTCAAACTTCTGGACATGGAAAAAAAAACCCACTCTGCTTTTATAACAACATGGAAGCAAGAGACGTTTAAATATGGTAAATATTTCAGAATTTATACCATGTCACTGAACTCCACAGTTTCACACACAGAGAGACCCCGTCCTCATATCACTAGGAGCTCCTTATCTTGTGTCTGTTTCACAGAATTCAGCAGTGGTAGAAAAGGACAGGGATATAATGCAGGCTCCTGCCATTTCTGAACAAACAATGCTGGTCAAGCTTGTGGTTTGTGGAATCCAGTGGTCCAGCACAAGCTGAGGGAGGGCAAGAAAGCCCCATTTCCCCAATAAAGCAGAAAGCACTTTGCTTGCTTCCTTCAGCTATACTCTTTAACAGCAGCAGCTGAAAAACATGGTGGGCCTGTTATAAAAATCTAACTCCTGAGGCTCCGTCCCTCAAAGCTTAATGTTGTTTCATTGGGCGGTCTTTTGTTCGGCCTGTGCTGGATGGTGCTCCCTGCCCAGTAGGGCTCTACACCCGTGACAGCACCAGCGTCCAATCTGACTGTCAAGTCACAATGCTGCTAAGGAGTAACAGTGAGAAATGCACAAAGACAGGATTCTTGACAGAATTCTTAGAGCCAGGATGATCTAATTAGTAGTGTCAGAAGCAAGAAAAAGCAGGATGGACACAGTTCCAACTAAAACCAAAAGAGCCTTTTTATTATTTAGCTTGTGGGAGGGGGGGAAAAGGCCCGTGGGGTAGAGCAAGAATAGAGATGCATTATAGCTGACTGACTGGAGAAACATCTCAGCACCATCTCAGCAGACTTCAAAGGAGATAACGCCTCCTACCTTCTAGTTTTCAGGCAGCAAGTCAGGATCCTCTGGGCCATCGACATGAAAAAGCAAGGCCAAAATGGGGTTTCTACACGCGCTTATTTATTGACTAGAATATTTACATCCCGCCTTTCCTCGTGGCTCAGGACGGCTTACATGTTAGTTAAAACATTGCTATTTCAAACCAATAAGATAAAACCCCAGATACCGCTCTCCCCCCCAATAGTCTTGTACTCTATAAACCATTAAAAGCCCCGGTGAATAAAATGGCCTTGCAGCCACTGACAATACGATTTAATGAGATCAATGGGACCTACTTTAGACCTGATGTAGTACAGTGTCTCACTGAGAGAGCCAGCGAGTGACCAGTTCAAATATCACACAATCAGCCACAAATCACTAGACCAGGGGTGTCAAATTCATTTGTTATGGAGGGCCGGATTTGACATAAATTGGACTTTGTCGGGCCGGGCCATGTGTGTCATAAAGTGTACTGCCAAGTAGCAGAGATATAAACTTTATAAAGGACACAAACACATTTTTTTTACTTAAAAACATGCTTGAAACATTAGCATTCTTGCAATATTTTGTTTATTTAACAGTCTCTGATAACTGACACCTCTTGCTCTGAATTATTGCATCAATTATTGCATCATGTCTGTGCTGTTGCAATCTGGGAGGGGGAGGAGCCTCAGCCCAGTGCAGGGAGCAGAAACTTGCTTATCTATCTCTCCTGAGTGATTGAGTGAGTCTGGAAAATCAAGCTATGATGCAACAGCAGCAGCAGAACTGGAGAAAGAAGCAGGAGACTGATAGAAGCCCTCTGGGGGCCTGATCCGGCCCCTGGGCCGCATGTTTGACACCTCTGCACTAGACAGTCTGAGGCAAGCAACTTTCTCTCAACTACCTTTACTCCACCCTGTGTGTCATAGAAGGATCATTCCAGACCACTGCCCAGCTCAGCCTGAGCTTATTGAAGCTTGGGAGCTAAGCTGAGTCAGCCATGGTCAGTACTTGGATGGGAGACCAACAAGGAAGACTGGGGTTGCTATGTAGAGAAAGGCAATGGCAAGCCTACCTCTGCTTGTCTCTTGCCTTGAAAACCCTGTGGATGGGGTCACCAGGAGTTGGTTGCAACTTTTTACAGAACTAGTGTACTCTGCAATGTGTGCCGGGTGCTTTAAATGCTTCGAAGTGCTACATGAAAGTTATTATTACTTTTCAGCTAAGCAATCAGGATTGAGAGGAAAAAAGATACAAATCATTATTTCTGTAAATATTGTTCTCACCTCTATAGAAGCATATCTATTTAAAGACTGGTGGAAAGAAACACAATCCTTGGCAGCCATCTCTCACCCAGACTGGCAATATCTACACTTTTTTGTTTGTTTGTTTTAAGGTACAAGAACAAAGACCTAACTTAGGAATTTAGGTATGATGGTATTACAACCAGACATATTTCATACTTTCAATGAACACTCCACCCATCAGGGTTAAACAGCAGGAAAATGGACTCATTTAAATTTCAGCCAATTGTGCAGAGAACATT
Source organism: Lepidodactylus listeri (assembly GCA_029233225.1). Taxonomy (NCBI): domain Eukaryota; kingdom Metazoa; phylum Chordata; class Lepidosauria; order Squamata; family Gekkonidae; genus Lepidodactylus; species Lepidodactylus listeri. The sequence goes on from JARCFY010000011.1 coordinate 80,399,917, forward strand.
AAGAACCTCAGAAGAATACTCCTGGATTAGACAAGTGGTCCAGCTGGTTCAGCAACACCGAGGCCAACCAGTTACTCAGGAGGGCAAGCAACAGGGTGTGACAGAGTGGATGGATGGGCCATTGGCCTGATCCATCGCTGGCTTCTCTTATGTTTTCTCCTAGGGCTTAGAGGCCAAGACCTTCCCCTGTTATAGGATGAACTGTGCAGGATCACCACCATTGTGAGGAAATATAAAGGCAGCAACTTCCTTACGGTTCCGGTGGAGATCGGTTTTATGATTTCAGGAGCAGGATCGCTTTGTTTGGTAAACTTCTACTGTTATTGTGTTAATTGACTGAGTCTAAGATGATGGTGGCACTGGCAAGATAATTTATTTACTTTTATGTCTGCAGCAAACAATATTTTGAATGATTTACACATTCCTTTCTAAAGACTCCAGGCAATGGCTTAATCCTGATTTGCATGGAGAGGTGCCAAGGACAATTTTTCTGGCTTGAACCAAAAGAAACTAATGCGCTATGCACAATGGGAGGGAGACAGAGGCAGAGTTCACACCAATCAGATTTTAGCTTCCTTCAAGGCTTGTTCACATAGCAGCAACCCTACTGCTATTACAGCTGAACTAGGCCACTGCCTTGGACTTTTGATATTACAAGTGGGGACCCGTGATACTTGCGCGGGAAGAAGGATAATCTCTCTCCTCATCTTAATTACCCCCCCCCCCCCATTGCTGCTCCATTTATTTAGGCCACTGTGGCTCTCGGCTCCCCTCCCTCCCACCATCAATGGTGGCAAGCCCCATGTGGCCCCCAACTGCTGGATTCACCAAGGCTTCCCCCATCAATGACAATGGTGGCAGTGAGCCCTGTGCAGCTCCCAGCCAGCCCTGTACCCAAAATTTTTTTGTTGGGGGTGCACCAACATGCCACTTGAGAAGGGTGGGATTTAGGGAGGGGAAGGGCTTTGCTGCTGGAGACCAGCCAGGCTCCTCCACAGAACATGGGTGGGGTGGGCATGTGTTGTTCCAGGCACTGCTTTCCTCACTGCCTCTGGAGTAGGTTGCACATGGTGGGTTTGGCGCTGTCCTTTCTCCCCCACCCTTCAGAGCAAGGTGCTTGCAGGGTCAGGGGCAGGTAATCCTTTATCCGAGCCTTTTCCCCTGCGGCAGCAGCAGCCTGGATGGTTGCTTTGCTGGCATCCTGCACTGGCAAGCTGTCCCCTTCTTAGCCTCCTTTCCCTTGCCGTGTCATCTCTCCTGATCGAAGAGGAATGGGCAGTCGCCTGACTGAAGCCAGCTGGAGTTCAGAAGCAGCAAGCAGCCAGTCCGCCTGGCTGGTTGAGCGAGCCTCTCTCTCTCATGCCCTTCCCTAACACAACCCTTCCCTCCCTCCCTTCCCACCCTCTTACCCCATTGACCAAGGAAGCCTGGCTGAGTGAGTGGCACCAGCGTCATGTGACAATGCTGCCAAGTACCAGGAGCCCTTGCCGAACTGTGTTTGGGTGGGTGGGAAGTGGAGAAGGATAAGGTGAGCACAGCTGTTTGGGGAGGGTGCTGGGTTGTTTGGGGCCTGCTCCCAGCCACTGGGCCCACCGAGGCTTCTCCTCCCCAATGGCAGCAATGGCAGTGAGCCCTGTGCAGCTCCCAGCCACTGGGCCCACCAAGGCTTCTCCCCACACCAACAGCGGCAATAGCGGTGAACCCTGCATGGCCCCCAGCCGCCAGCCCACCAAGGCTTCTTCCCCCCAAGACAGCGGCAGTGAGCCCCGTGTGGCTCACAGCCTTTGGGCTCCCTCACAGCCACTACTGCTAAGCGCCTCTGCAGCTCCCAACGGTAAGTGCGTTCTCTGCACATGAGCAGAGAATGCTCTTTTATTTTTGAGAGAATTTAAACCTCCTCCATGTAATTTTTTAAAGATTTAAGATTTTTCTGCAAGCTTTCTCTTTCGCATCCATGTGCCCCCCCCCCCTGCAGAATTTAACTATCTACAGATAGGGGGCACACGTGGGAAACAATATATAGATATAAAATTAATATTTCACAACATTTACACCTTTTAACAGAAATGAGAAGTACATGGTAACATCAATTCAGAATTGAAATGGACAGGTGACTTTTCCGTAACACTCAACCTTTTAATGATGAGGGAAGTTAAGAACTACAGTGGGTTGGATCCCAGATACCTCCTGCTGGAAGTAGAGACTCCAGTGATACAAGATGCATGAGGGGCAATTTTGACCACTTCCTTCCCCTTATGGTGCCTGCCTGTTTTCTACAGCATTCAGCCCATGCAGGTCATCCAAGCCCTTGCTATAACCTTTTCAGCACTCAGAGGCAGCTGCTGGGAGAAGGGGAAAGTGAGAAAGATGCACCTCTAGCAGCATCTTCTACTGGCACTGCATGGGATCTAATGCAATCTGTATTTCAGAGCCCATTGTGACACAATTGAAACCAGAGAGTATCAAGAGAGAGAGAGATGCCATTTTATTCCTACTGCCTTTGTTCATGAGTCCTATATGTTCGAAAATCCTAATGATAAAGGCATAAAGTGAATCAGATAATTACACTGAGCTGAGGTGAGAAGACTTTGAACTTTTATCATTGGTTTAAGGACAAAAAACCAGTTCTGTATCATATATTTTAATGTACTTATAAACTATTTTATGGCATACGCATACTTTTTTCATACACTACTTCCCTGGTTTTTTAAGTCTAGGGTGAGTGAGTTTCATTTCCAGAAACCATTCTACTCTTATACCTGTTAGGCTAAAAAATAATACATATCTGAAAACTTCACAGCTAGACGGTGCTTAGGCTTAAGTATCGGGCTATCAGATGAAGCTGAAGAATTCCAAAGGAAGGGAGAAATGGAGAAATCATGGTGTCTGGGAATGGGAGACTTAATTTGGGTTTACAGAAGACACAGGTACCAGAGGAACAATAATCAGGGGAAGGGTACCGAAACAGACAATGGTCAACAGATAAATTAAGACCAAGAAGATGAAGATATTTTCAAAAAGGTAAACAGAATTTCACACTTTCCTTGCTTTGGTAAAAGCTTCCAAACCAAAGAAATTGCTTGGCATCCCTCCCCCAGATTTTCAAAGGATTCACCTATACATACTAGTTTTTCCAGAACTGGGTTTTAGGTTTATCAGTCATCCTACATACCGACAAAGCAACACATTCACCAACCATGTCTATGCCAAGTCCGTAAACATAAGCATGGCTGAGAAACAACGCAGTTTAACAAGCCTTCTATTTAATATGTATTAAAACTTTTTAGTCCTTATTTCAGAAGGCCCAGTCTCAATGAGCATTAGAAGTATCACCACCACCACCATCCCGATCAAAGGCAAGACACTTCCAATACAGACATCTAAGATATTGGTTTGTTTGAACAAGTACACAACACAGCACTCAGATGTACTGAGGCAAATTAAACATTTTGAAGCATATAAAGTTCTTATCCACGGTGGAAAAAAGTCAATGAAAAAGATTGTTCTTACCAGCCCGTTGGTGTGATTACACATATCCCATAAAGGAATCAGGGCCAAGGTAACCCGGGAACCATCCTCAGCAGGAATCTGGTTTTGTCGTGTCATGACAGATGATACTGCCCATCTACAAGCAGCAAATATGCAGTTCAGTGGATTTAACAAGGAAAAGTCACTGATTACACATCTTACAGCAATCCTTCCCAGCTTTCTATCAGTGGCAGAAAATACTCAAGATCTTTATTAATCGTGCACCACTGGCAACCAAAATTATACATTATTATTTTTTTTAAAACTGCAGTATCCTAATTTTTGAAAATTACTTTGATAAGCTAAATGTAAATGGAGCAGTGTATTTTTCCAAATACATTTTAACCAACGCACAGGATCCACATGACGACTTTATAATGCCACTAAAGCAGCCAGAAAATAAACCAGCATCAGCGAAGAACAAATTCAGACGTGCGCAAACTTGTATTAATGTTGTTCTTTCTGTTATAACTGTGTCCCTAGCAACTTGGAAGAAGAAATATCCTTGCATTTATTTTTACAATGTTCTAAAACATCAGATTTACTGCTGGACAGAGACAATATAACAAGAAAATTGAGAAGGACTATATTATGACCACGCTATTAAGAAATAGCTGTAAAACTAATAGCTAGTTAGTGGCTAGCTGAAGAATTTTGAAGCTAAAAGTCTAGATGGCTCAAGCAATTATATTCTACAGCTTAAATAACTGTATTCCACAATCTTTTAATTTAACCACTGTGAGTGGACAAGAGATTCATGATTAATAACCTGATGATTTCCTTGGGAAGCGTTTGAAATCTTAATAACCTGCTTTCTATATAAAAAGGGTAACCAACCTGTAATCATCATAAGTGAAAGAATCCTTTAATGGCAGTTTGCTGGCATTAGGATGGGTCTGTGAAAGAGGAGTTGGAGGAGGAGAGGTGAAAAGGGAAAAAAACACACACAACAAAACAGAAATCAGTCAGCGGAATTTCATTATTTAGCTGCCTAACAGATCCTAACAAGAGCCAAATGAAGCAGGAGGCGTCCAGCCGCGCTACAGAGGGATCATCATGCTATTATGCTCTCATACATCACTGTCAACTTAATTTGTTGTGCCCAGCAGCCGCCATAAATCTGTTTCTTCATATTTCAAAGACTGGAACCACAGACAACACATTCACTCTCTCTCTCTCTCCCTCCTTCACTCAAAAAAAAAAAGGAAAAAGGGTTTAAGCTGGACTTCCATCTCCATGCCAGACATGAAAACTTGACTGGGAAGACGGGTTGCCTCTGTTTCACCTTCTGACCTGGTATTTTAATTCTCTCTTATTCATACTTTTTACAGTCATAGTCTAAACCCCATTTTCCAGGCATCCAAAAGAAGAGTGGTTTTTTTGTTTTGTTTTTACTCACAGGTTGCACAACAGATGAAAATCTTGAAGCAGTTAAGGTAACAGGCACAGGCTGTTACATGGGCTGTGCCACAGTTATAATCGAATAAAACTAATGAGGCAATTGGATTCCTTTCCTTAAAACACTGTTCAGACTACAGGTCTGAAGAAAGGTCAAGGAAAAGTGACCTTAATTATGAGGAAATAAGAATGATTTAAAAGAAGATATAATTATGGAGGATTCACTCCTCGTTCCCAATGAAATGATTTAAAGCTACTTCAAGACCGCTTCATTTCATATACTCTTAAATGCTACCACAGTTACACCAAACTTTAAAATAATATTTTTTTAAAAAAAAATCCTAAAAATGTAATCCCTCTTTACAATTGAGAGCCATTAACTTTTCATTTCAATTACATCTGAATAGGCAGGTTTCAGTAAGTGATCAAACAAATGGTTGTTTCTACTGATACAAATGAGTTGTGCTTGGGTGTATCTTTGCAACACTGTTAATGCAAGGAGCTCTCTATAGTGTGCCTTTTTTTTTTTTTTACTCTTGATGCATTAGCATTACAAGTGCATGGTAATTTATCATCTCTCACAGTAATGTACTTGCTGGCACTGTGTGCAGGACAGTAGGGGATGAGGTAAAAGTGGCTCAAACCGTAAATCAATTAGAAAACAAAAGCTCATGCTCAGTGCACAATTTTAGGCAAATTATATATTACAAAAGGTTGCCAATTGGGTGTTACATCCCAGGTGTCTGCTCTCTCCAGCTCCTCAAACTCTGTGGATTGGACTAGTGTTGAAAACTCTTGTAATAAGTGAGCTATTAGGTTTACACGCAAAATCTCACTTCAGATTACTTTGCTCTGGTTGTTCTTTTATAATAAACAAATCACATGCATACACCAAGTTAAGTTGTGTTAACTAGTTCAGCACATTTTATTAATACCGGCTCTATAACACGATACTTCAAAAGTTCCAATTCAGATAAAATGTTTATCACTAAACAAACTGCAAATGACCAAACCTTTAAAGCAAAACCAGGATCAGTACACCCAACTAATTATATTACAGCTGCATGGGAAAAAATATGTTAGTGATGGAAGGTAACAGTAGGATGGAATGCTAACCTTCAAGCAGGGTATGGGCATACTTGAATGAAAAGTCACTTTCCAACTAACAGGTTTTCATTCTGTTTAATCTGAATGCTTATATGTTTTGTGCATAGACCTTAAATTCTTAGAAAACCATACGTTCATTCAAGGTAAAAAGACCCATACACATCATGAAACAAACTTACACAACTGCAAACTCTGTTACTATATTTAATTTCTATGTAACAATCCAACCCCAATAAAAAGAACTCCTTCCACTAAAGTCATACGGGGGATAAAGCTTTCTCTGAAGCACAACTGGCTAGCAGGGCTCTGATGCCACCTACTGGCACTAGAGTAAAATCCATTTAAAATGAGAAGTCTTGTCTTAAGGGCATGTACTGTTTTCTTCAACGTGGGGCTTGACATCATTTGAGTAGCTCAGATTCCTTTGCCAGACTGAACACATTGGTTCTTTCTTTTAAGGAGATGAGAGTACACGACTCCATCAGCAACAATGTATACGAACTGCTTTTCTGCTAACTGGCCAAGACACTTTTATAGAAGCTTAAGGATTTAAAACATATTAAATTCATAAATACAAGCAAGGACAGCAGCCTTTTAAAGGTTTACCTAGCTGCCTCAAATCAATCAAGTACGAACTTTAGTTACCAGACAAGTTTTAACATGGTAGACATTCTTAAGAGAACTCCTTTAGAAGACTATTACACAGGACAGACATCTGGGAAGATCCTATTTTGCACCCAAGTACTTTGCCCTTCTAGAACAGACACAGCATGAGAGAATCTCATTGTACAACCTAAGGAAACTGGAAGATTTCTAACCTTTGTCAGAAGTGGTACGCCCCATGCTATTCTGTGCCCAGACCATTATCTTCATTAAAAGCAACACACACATCTCTATTGCCACTACAGGCTCAATGTGCGATGGCAACATTTCACTCGCTTTTCAAAGCCAGCAATTTTAACACTGAAAACAATCTGTGTCCATCACTCACATTTAAAAGATTCATAATACCTATTACATCACCTATTTCCATTCAAGCAGATTACTTCCTAAATTAAAGGTTTATTTTACTGATGAAAAACTGAAACACAGATTATGTCTCAGAAAAGCTGACACAGAGCTGTCCAGTCTTCTGGATCAACAGCCCATTATCAATACGATGCACAGAGACTTCAAAACCACAGTTCACAGGGCCTAGAGGCCTGTAGTAAAGGCCAGGGGGACCCTACTGTCATGTTGGAGAAGGTCGGAGAAGGAAGCAGCAGTAGTTTCCAGGCATCCTCTCCACTAGCACATTTAAAACTGTACTTTAATTCATATCTGACTTTTAAAAACTGCTTTGGAGGCAATTTCCCTTTGTTCATTTGATGCTGACTCTAAAACTGTATGGTGGGGAATGGAGGAAGAGACATACATACACATCCAGAACCCTACACCATTGGTGCTTTATAAAACGTAACAATGCATATTAAAAAAAACAGGGGAAACAGAATTTTACCATTTAATAAAATATTTTTCAAACCCACTGCACCCTCCCAATCCCAGACAAACATCTATGTCGGAGACTGCCTATTGCCACAGCTTTTGTACAGAACTAGGCATCAAGCCTTAATAAAGCACAGGAGCTGCTACTGAATTACCATGCGAAATGATACCGTCTCGCAGAAAAAGACACACATTAGAGAACAGTATTGTAAAGAAGTTAATTACTGTATTTCTGAAAATGCCATCCAAAGTGTTTTAACATGCTAGAATCTCTTGGGTGAAATGACCAAGAGAAGAATACTCTGATTAAAAAATTGATTTAGCATGCAGCTTCTCTTTACAGACCCACAGTAAAAATGAAATCTCCCTAACAAACACTTAATAAAACCTGTCAATATATCTAGAAAGAAAAATGACACAAATGCATTAAGTATTAAATACCCTTGGAAAAAGTCACATATTCCATGAATTTTTGATGTACTATCTTGACATTAATGTAAAACCTTGATATTTATAATTGACAGATATTTAATAAAGTACAGAATATGGTTGCTGCACAGCATGCAAATTTTTCAGGTTGATCAAAAAAAAGATAGACACATATTCAAACGAAGCAACCAGCTGATAAATGGCAAAAATCCAGTCCAAGTTCATGCTCCTAGAACCTCGGAGCTTTAGAAACAGGATTTTCACTTCAGCTGTAACAAGCCCCTGTATATTCAAAGTGAAAAAACCACTCTGCAAACAGAAACACTAAAAGCAAAGATTAGTTTTAAAAACAGGTGTTTTATTTGACTAGTCATAAGACTAATTACACAAATGATTGTACACTGATTGTAATTGGCAATTGGGAATGAGAATAGAATAAGGGAAAGGGTGGGTCGTGACACCATTATCTAGAATCAGAATACCTTTACAACAGAAATCCCAGCTTTGCCAGTCTTCTGGAACATGGCAAAGCCATTTAACAATTTACTTAGACAATGGACTTAACACGCAAGAGACATATTCAGAACTGACATCATGAAGGGTTCATGTGCTGTTGTGAAAAGGTACTATCTCCTCTGTTCTTTTCCAATGATAGCTTGGATCATTATCCCAAGATTTTGCAGTGGGGGGAAAAACGGAAACACTGAAGAAACAAACCCACATGTAAGACTGAACCTGGCCTTTATCATAGTCCCTACAAGGTGCCTGCCCCTTATATTACAGTCCACATGTATAAAAAGCAACCAAAATACTAATTTGAACAGTTTAAATCCCAACCAGACAGTGGTTTTGCAGAACTGATAAAAGTACAGTTCTGAATCATGGGTTCCCTGACCCACAGCCAAGATATGCGAATGACTAACATCAACTATGAAGCTGTATGCTACAGAACAAATCCACTGGTTCATTGCCTGATTCAGGCCTTTAGAGACCACATCTTCTGGCTAGCTATAGTTTGCCCAGTACTGAGAAGAGAAGCAAAATATCTTTCTTAAATCGCAACTGACATGAGGATCTTCTGACTGTATCATCTCAGTGTGGATTCTAGTTTAGATATGAGGCATTTGGGAAATAAAGTGTTAAAGTGCACTCCTTTGAACTTCAAGAGCTCAAGACTCCCCCCCCCCCCACCTGCTGCATTCTTAGTGGAATCTCACCACCACTCAAACCAGATGTGTCCTGTGGAAGAGAAGGTACCTCACTTACACCCAAACTTGATGCAACACAATAGTTTTGGCCCAAGGAGGGGAATGCAATAAGCAAGCATGTACTAACAACATGTGCTCATCAGGCCAGATGCAAGAAATCTTTTAGCACTTCTTGTCTTTCTCATATGTTTAAAACCTTCACAACAGCACCTCTAAAAATGTTCTTCTATGTAGAGTCTTGCCCTGACTTGGACAGCCCAAACTAGCCTGATCTCATCAGATCTCAGAAGCTATGCAGAGCTGCCCCTGGCTACTATTTGGATGGGAGACCTCCAAAGAATACCAGGACTGCTAAGTAGAGGCAGGCAATAGCAAACCACCTCTGCATGTCTCTTGCCTTGAAAATCCCCATATGGGTTGCCATAAGTCATCTGTGACTTGATGGCAAAAAAAAAAAGAGTCTGTAGACAATATAGGAAGCTGTGCTGGTCCAGAGCAAAAACTCAAAACAGCCATGTAATACCTTTTATTTGGACCAATCATACCACAGAGTGTGCAAGTTTTTCCAATGCTCCAGAACTTTTAATCAGGCTGAGTGTTTAAAAATGGGGGGGGGGGGGGGTGCTGCTGATCATAAGGCCTCTATTTGCATGCTGGACAGAATACTCTGTCTCCAACAGACACAGAGTATATAGCTGGTATCAAGCTGGACTTGTGGCTTTTTAAGAAGCAGCAAAAATTAGTTGGTACTTGATCAACTGCTCATCTTATTTATTTATTATTTATTTATTTGTTTAACTTATATCCCGCCTTGTCAGTTTTACAACCGACTCAAGGCGGCTTACAACATATAAAAACATAAAAACAATTATCCAGATTAAAACATTTCGCATTAAACCTTTAAAACAGCGTTAAAATTACTAAAATTACCACAAGATGGCGACTTCCTACGCTCCGGTGGGTGACTGCCACAGTATCTATACTTTTTTACAGTATCTATACTTTTTGCTGCTTATTCGCAAGTGGACATAGGTGCCACTCAATATCTTGCACCTAGTAGAGTTGGTATCCCATTCTGTCCAGGAGGCAAACAGCGTCCTTACAATTATGATTTAAAATATCTCCCCCTCACCCTTTAAAAACATCTAGCCTGATGAAGAACTCTGCAAATGTGAACTTTTGCACCCTGTCTTGTTTTTAGATTGGGTTCAACATGGAGTTGCTGAAGCTGCAACTGCCCCCCAGCTGAGCAAAGCAAAAGGACTTGAAAAAGGTATATCCAAACCAAGCACCTTTGGCCTTATGTTACCTAACCTGCAAAATTAATCAGTCTGGTTTGGTAGCAGAGGACATTACCACCACTATTTCTACCTTCCAAACAATAGAAATCGGGCTGCAGTGGCTCATGTGGTTAAGACGCTGAACTGCAGACTGGTAGTTCAGAAGCTTGAGACCTGATTGCTGCATGACAGAGTGAGCTCCCATCTCTGGCCCCAGTTCCTGCTAACCTAGCAGTTCAAAAGCAAGAAATTGCAAGTAGATAAATAGGCACCACTTCGGTGGGAAGGTAACAGCGTTCCGTGCACCTCAGCGTCTAGTCATGCCGGCCACATGACCACGGAAACGTCTTTGGACAGCGCTGGCTCTTCGGCTTGGAAACAGATAGGAGCACCGCATCCCTAGAGTCGTATTTGACTGGTTTTTGAGCAAGGGAAACATTTACCTTTACCATACAATAGAAATCGCAGGAAATGTTAGCTGCAACTTCAAAGCAAGTTTAATGAGGAGTTATCCTATTGAAACTTTTAGCTTCACTGATATCAGCTGTAAAGAGTGCTGGGATCAAGGAGTAGTTATGGGGAACTGGAAGCCTGCTCCCCCCTCAGGGATACTTCAAGCCTCATCCTTCAAGCTTCAGCTTCAAGGTCTGGTTATTTACTAAGTAACAGAAAACATGTAACCACTAGCCAGTATTCTATTCCATTTCTCTGCTCCAGGGCTGCAATGTTCTAGCTTGTATTGTCAGCAGCTATCTTTTAAGCTTTATTACAATTATTTAAGATGCATAAGTAATTTAAAACAGAATACACAAGCATTCAATTCCAAGTTTTGTTAACTCATAGCCACCATGTGTATAATATGACCCAGTCAACTTTTCACTGTACTACCAGCATGTCCTCTACTTGCCAGCAACTCTGTGCCTCTTGTGTACTTTTTTTAAAGGTAGTTCTTCCCATCCAACCACAATTCTTGTCAACTTGCATTATGGAGAAATGCACACTCGGAAAATGTACCCTGAGGTAACTAGCACAACATTCTGGGGCAAGCAAGATTAATCACAAGGAAAAAGACCAATATCCACTAGGCGAACAGCGTGTATGTGGGGGGTGCCCTTAAAGACACACATTTCACTGCCTCACGTTTCTTTCCTGTGCCCAGTGTCATTCTCCATCTTGGACGTGATCCAGCCGATGTTAAGCGCTTTCAAGCTCCACTAATTTCAATGGGAGAATTAAGCATGGGTTTAGCTCTCTCCCACTGAAATTAATGGAGCTTGAAAGTGCTGAAGCTGAATAGCACCCAGTAGGTAGAAAACTGAAATAATAATAGCATAATTTTAATAAGTTTATAGGAGCTGGAGAAGCTCTAGGGATTGCCATGTCCTTTCTCATTTTACCCTGTACACTCGTCCCAGGGACATTAAGTTCAGCATGAATACTGCCCAGCTGTTATAACCCTGAACATTCACTGCCCTCGCTTTCCCTTTTAGAGTTTCACTGTACATGCTCTACTACAGTTTTGAACTAACAAATGAATTTTCCTAGCACTTTAACAAAGACACTATGAAACACAGCTAAGGTACCTCATGGAGCTAGTATATAACAGGTGAAAAATTTAACTGTGAGAAAGAGAGAAAGACTATGGGCGTACCTTCACATCCAGCCATCTGCACAATTACAGCTATTGTTTGGCACGTTCTGGGAAACTGGCTGATTTCTACATATATTGTGTTGCCCTGTTTTGTGGCAGAAACTGTTCAAAAGTCACCAATGGATAGACTCACAAAGGTATTCTGGTTTTCATCAGGTAACCAATTCAGTAAGTGTATAAAAAGTCAGTTGTGACAGCACCACATGAAATTGGCAAACAGCCTCTAAAGCATGGCTAGAACTGTCCAGGTAACCACAACAGGTCTAGTTAATGGCAAGTGGCAAATGAGATTATATAAAACTGCTTCTGAATGGTAGGACTCAGACTTCACGGATGGACAGGGGTGCTTCCTTGAACAAACAAAACTAGCATTCTGGGCCATGGGTGGAGGTACAAATATAAAAACAAAGGCAAAATTTTAAAAAGCACGATGGGGAAAGGTAAATCAGAACTCTACTCCTTCGGCAAATAAAAGCGTTTGTTTGACGGACCCTTAAATTATGTGATGCTCACCTGCAGTCCAATACAGTACGGGCAATGACAAGCTTTACTTTCTCATCTACATGTGGATTATGCTATGCTATCAGTCTTTCTAAGACAGGGCACTGACATAGTACTTCTCATTTTTTCAGCCTTGCCATGAACACAGTCTTGGCAGAACAATGCTTAGGTGACCATATGCACATGCTTTCACCTTAACTGTCTCTGTCTCCATACAAGTACAACTAACTCTTCACATCCCCCCACCCCATGGTCTGGCATAGGGGGCAATGTGCATGCACATGTACCAGTAAAGCCTGAACTGATGTGCAAAACAGATCTACACATCTCAGCTGTGATAAGAGTTTACAATCCCACTATCACTGAGATATGCGGAATCTCTTGTTCTGCATAATACATAAAACTTCTCTGAAGGTGTCAGAGGAACTGAAGTCATAACTGGGCAAGACCATGAAGTGCTTTGAAAGTTATATTGGTGAGGAAGAGGGTCAAACGAAGAGAAACTCAATACCTGTCGAATATTATCAAAACTTTTCTCCTACCTTAATGATTACAAAACTATAGCGCTATACAGAAGAATCCTTGAAGGGTATAGGCTCACATTTAATGCAGCATTCAACATAACCAAGAGCTACAGCAAGCTTTACGGTGCATATTTTAATTCACTAGCTAATTTGTTCAGTAGTTTTTAGGACAACTCCATGCCACTGAAATTATTGTATTTAATGGCTTTTACACTTGCACTGAAGTATGCTTGTTTCCTAACAAAAGCTGATTTGACAGAAAAACTTCAAAAGGCTGCTAGAACAACATGACATGAATGTGTTTTAGATTATTTTCACACAGCAATCATAGCACAGATAATAGTTTAGGCCTTTCAAATAACTTAAAACTACTCTGGCTGGTTTGGACAGCACTCCTGTACAGATACGGAAAGCAGAATGAAGCAGTCATACTTAAGTTTTATTACACTGAACACAGGAAGAGACATTTTAGAAGTTCTTCTCACTGAGTAACAATCTAGCCTTTCATACTGAGATGCATCACACAGACAAAGCATAGAAGATAATCCATTTTCTAATTTAGTTAAATTACTAATTTCCACAAAGATAAGTCCCTCAAATAGTTTTTAACTGTGCTTAGAATATATATCTCCATTGAGTATTCCACTCTAGACGCATCAGCTTTCTACTGTGCTTTGATTTTATTGAACATTCATAACCGCAGTTACATCAAGAAAAAAATTAAATCCAAACAATAAGGACTATGTATCTGTGAAAAAAGTATGATTAATCATCGAGGCATGGAGTCCCAGAGCACAGATAACCCCCTGTGGGTGGAAGCAGTTGCTCTCTGGAAGTACAAGTCGATCAGAGGAAAATGAGCAGTAGCACTGCTGTATCTGTAGAAACAACTGCTCATCTGAATTCGTGGCCAGGAGAGGGGTTAGAAACCTCATCTTCTAACAGAAGCGTCTCCATAGACTTCTGCATTTTCCAGCCGACATAATATTCCTCCCAAGTGTGGCTTAAAAATGTGCAAAAACAATTTCATCTAATATTGGCATATATGGTTCTGAAGCATAGCGTTTTCAGACAGAGTGTTTGGGGAGAGTATTTTAATGGGATCGTAAGCTATTGAGAAGAGCAGAAATAAATTAAAAGTAGTTACGCTGGCAAGCAGGGTCCAAAATACAGAAGATAACTGCTTCCCAAATGAGAAGTTTTACGATTTTCAAAATGGAAAGTTCGCAGGCTCCCAATATTCCTACTGTTACAGAAAAGGGACTTGGAGAAATAGAAACAGATTATCATTTGGATACTAATATTTTCAAGATGGTGAGAGGGGCACACTCAGCTATATTCCTCCGGCTGCCCATTGGGGAATTTCACCACTGCAGTAAGAACCTGCCGGGAAAACTAGCAAAGTGAATTCAAAGGGGCAGGAGACCACCGAGGGTTCAGACAAACAGGGAATCACCTGATCTAGATACTCGATGCAGGGGCAGAATTGGCAAAGCAGCCTGGGACTCCTAAGAGCTGTACCAGTCTTGGCAAAGAGAAGAGAGGGAAGACTGAATGGTCTGAATGAACCCACTTCATTTTGTATTCACTGCAAGGCTGCTGTTGATAAAGACAGGAGACAGATTACTAAAATCTGTCTGCATGAACTGAGATCAGCAATAATAATAATACAAACTATGTACATATTCATAGTTGGTACAGTATTTTGTTGAACTGCCCCAATAATACCACCACTGTTCACTGTCCCAGTGAGCATCACAAACAGACTTCTGTCCTTTCCCCAACTCACACTCTGCCCTTTCTGCTCAGCTGGTGGACCCAGCAGCCTTTCCTCTTTTCATCTGCTCTTCCCATCTCTGTATGGTCTGACCATCCTTCTCCTGCAATGGCAGTTTACTCTTCCTTTGTGTTACCTTCAATCTGCACCTGTGAGGCTGAATGGATGTGGCACCAGATTTGCTCTTCTGATCCGCTTCACTTTTAGTTTATTTCTTTTGCTGAGCCTCACTGGGCTCGTCTATCTTTAAATCTCTATTTCACCCTTCATCCTTTCCTTTCTCAAGACTCAGCATTGGTTGTATATGATTACTACAATGATTGTCTCATTAAAGGCCTTCTTTTATTTTAACCCATCCTGTACTTTCTGTTAACTCTTTCTCTTATCCTGATTCTTCTACTACTATCTGTTTTCTGGACCCTACTCCTTTTATTGCTTTTCCACTGCTCCTCTGGTCCTCCGTTGATTTCTTTTTGTTTTACATACATGCACACAAAGCTCTTCACATTTTCCCCACCATACTTGTGAATTCTCCCCTACTTTACAAGCCACCTCTGTTAATTATATTGGATTGGATTCAGCAATCTCACAGTGGAGAGCACTGAGGGACACATATCTTTTCCTGCATTCTTCCCCTCAACAACCTGTTTTTTTACTCTTCTGCTGGTGGAAGAGGGAAGAGAGACTAATTCCTCCTCTCCCCACTGAAGCCTCCTTGCCAATGTTGCTATTACTCCATGCCAGTCCTACAACATCCCTGGGAAAGCTTTCGAAAAATCGATGGGAGAGGGAATGGAATATTGGAAAGCCATGGACTATTAGGATCCAAGCCACGGTTTCTTCATAATTCCTGCACTACCCCCACTTAATTCTCAGGACTCTTCTGGCTTTTGAATTAATTTTCCTGCCAAACTAGATCTGTTCAAAATTTCTCCTTGTTGCTAAATGTAAAGTCTTCACTTGGCTCTTGTGAATCTTGATTCTTCCTCAGCTGATACTGTGAATCACGATACAGGCTCGCGTGTTTTTTCCTTGCCCCCTCTATATTTAACCATTCTTTCAAAAGATTTGTTATGGTTGTCTTCAGTTTTGTTTTTCTGATGGTGCTTTCCCAGGGCTTCTGCTTTCCTTCATATGCTTCCTTCATTTGCTTATAAGATCTTTTCTACCACTTTTATGTCGGTGAGTTAAAACTATCTTCCCTCTTGATTATGTTCATTGTCTCACTATCACATCTTACATGACTCAGTATCACTGCAAACTTAATTGCATCAAAACAAAATACTTAGGCTTACCTCCATCTCTCCCCACCCCCTTTCTCTTAACCTTGATGGTCTTCCTATTCACTCCTCCTCTCAAACTCATAATCCAGGAGTTACTTTTTGATTCTGCTTTATTTTTCTCTTCCCACATTCATCCTCTTCCCAAATCTTGCCGATTTCATCTACAGATGAAGATTTGTTCCTTTCTATCTCCTGACACAACTGAAGTTCTTGTTCACTCTCTTATTTCACATCTAGATTATTGCAATGATTGTCTCAATGGCCTTCTTTTATCTGCATCCCATTTTTCTGTAATGAATGCTGTTTTTATCGTATGTACTGAATCACTTCTTTTTTGAAAACATCATTGGCATTCACTTAATTCTGTACTAAAATTTAAAATTCTACTTCTTCATCATTTATCACTTCACTTGAACATTCTTAGCTCTCCTTCTGCAGTGAGTTCCTTCTCGTTCTCTTGTACAAGTCTCTAAATCACACATGCAGTCAGTGGCACTTTCTGTTATTGGTACTTTGAAATGCTCTTCCTGCTGATACTCAATTCCACCATGGGGTTGAAACAACTTCTTAAAACTGATCTTTTCTCATGTGCTAACTGATTTCTTCTTTGGCTGTTGCCAACCTCTCTCCTAACCTTTAATTCCCTGCTTTAATCCCCTACTCTCACCCCTATTAAAAATGTAAGAGGAACCCTGCTGGATCAGACCAGTGGTCCATCTAGTCCAGCATCCTGACTCACACAGTGGCCAGTCTGAAGGTTCAACAATATTCCTGTTCTCTAACCAAGCCATGCATTAGATTGTCAGTCTTTGAGCAGGGTACCCTCCCCAGCTATTGAGCACGTAGTTGTAGGCTCTGTATTAATACCACCAACTCAACTGTGCAAGTTATGCCCCAAACCCCACAGTCTTCTTCTGGTTACTTATTTTTTAAACACAGCAAGACTACAATGCATCATACTCTAGAAAACAAAAGGGAAATGGAAAATGAGATGCACTTGCATTGCAACAAAAATTAAGCCTCTAGAACAGGGATGCGAAACTCATTTGTTACAAGGGCTGGATCTGACATAAATGAGATCTTGTTGGGCCAGACCATGTGTGTCATAGACTGTAAAACCAGGTAGCAGAGATATAAACTTTATAAAGGACACAAACCCAAATATTTTTTTTACTTAAAATAAAAACACGCTCAAAACATTAGCACTCCTGCAATATTTTGTTCATTTAACAGTCTCTGATAACTGACACCTCTTGCTCTGAATTATTGCATCAAAATGTCTGTGCTGTTGCAATCCTGAGTATGCTGTTCAGGTGTGTATCTGTAAGCTGCAAACCTACTTTTGATTTATTGACATTCACCACAGAAATCTCATGCTCAGAGTTCTGAGTCTAAGACCCAGGAGAAAACATGAAATAGCTGAGCAATTGAGAGAGTCTGGCGAAGCAAGCTATGATGCAGCAGCAGCAACAGAACTGGACGCAGGAGATGGCCAGTTCCAGTGCGGGCCTGATAGAAGCCCACCGGGGGCCTGACCCGACCCCCAGGCCACATGTTAGACACCCCTGCTCTAGAAGCTTGCTATACAAAAACTAAACCTCCAGAAGCTTGCTATATTGTATACAACAGACAGAAGCAAGCTTCTGAAAAAATGTTCCACTGTTATACTTGTTTTCATTCTGCATTCTAATTGCCTGTATTATTTTTCATTGTGGCCATTTTAAAACTGAATATTAAAAAGACATCCTAGTCGCTCACAGATTAAAGACAAAATTTCACTCTTAACAGATTCAGATCCGAAGCCAAGGAGCATCTTTTGCCTCTCATCTTGATCTCATTATGAAGCCCTCCAGCAAAATGCATCCTCATTATATTAAAAAGTAAACAGGGATTGTGGGATCCCTTGGAGTCTGCTATAAGACTTGCGTCTTCATCAGAGATGTAACCAAAGCCTCCATAAACATTACTCCAAGATGTATATCCATCCTATCTTTGAAAGCTACCTTTTGAATCCATAGCAAAACAATTATGCTAACTTTACAGCCTTCAGTCAGAAAAGCACAATTCTTATACAATGACATTTGTTGCCATTCAGAGCAGAGCCAGAGAAGCAAGGGTTTTTTTTTTTTCAAAAGTGTTAAATAGTTTAACAAGGCAATGTTGTATTCAAACAGTTCCTGAACAAGCTACCAGGCATAACAACCTCTCCAGGGCAGGGGGAACCACTAATCTTCTATTTGTGGACTGATAGCCATTGTAACTCTGTCATTGCATAGACAAAGGAGGACGGTGTAATACCCAGGCACACAGAGATGATACAAAATACTATATACTCCAGATACTACTCTGCAAGGTAGTAACTGCCAAATCACTGCAAAATAGCAAGCTTAACTACCTTTTGCACAAGGTCTAACAATGGACAGCAAGGACTGCTCCAAAATGGAAGGGGGGGAATTGCACATGGAGAAAGAATCATTCTCCTCAAGTAGCTGAGAAAAAACAACCAAGTTTCTGCTACTGAAATCTGAAAACAGCCAGTATCCCAACTGGAAATAGATACGGTCACAGCCATAAGTCATTACAGGGGTTTAATTTTGGGGAGGGGGGGTCTTCAAGTCACGCCTGACTTATGGCTACCTGTATGGGGGTTTTCAAGGCAAGAGGTGTTCACAGATAGTTTGCCACTGCCTGCCTCTGCGCAGCGACCCTGCTTAGCTTCCGAGGTCTGACAAGATCAGGCTGGCCTGGGCTATCCAGGTCAGGGCTCACAGGGGTATTAGGAAGGCCCATCTACTCACAGGCACCACTTCTGCCATGGAGTGAGCCTGGCTAACACATGCTACATTTCTTTCTAGTCTATAAGGCATCTATAAGGCTGGCCTTCACAACTTTTCGTTGACTGTAGGAAGCAGCTGAAAAATTTACAAGCCATACTGGTTTTCCAGCTTTTAGGGTTTTATTTAATTAGTACAATTTTCTGAGGTTTAGTAGAGATGTAAAATTTCTGGAAGTTTTTAAGCCATGGGGGAATTCCCCCCCCCCCCGGTAAAATAGAAAATTGGGGGGAAATTGAAATAAATGAATTACCTTGCTATCAAGCCTAAACTCATATTACTGTTTTTACAAAATACTAACTGCATAACTTACAACTTAGTTTAGAATATAAACCTCTATTATGAGGCATATTTATGGAATTTAGGTTTTCTACAAGCAACGCTGCAAATGTGCCCAATACTATGAGTGAGCTGCAAACTGATGCACCCTAAGCTATCAGTGTATATATCTTAATTTTTGTGACCTGAGAGGCAGTAAAAAAATGCAGAATATAGAAAACTAATTCTGTGTATTACTTTTATGCCACAGAACAAAACATTCTGATGTGAAATAATAGGTAAGTTTTCTATTTCTATGGAGGATCACTAAGAGACCCTATAATAAAATCAATTGTGAAAATACTAGATACCACAATGAATCTTCTAGGAATGTGGCGATCTGAGATTTGTTGAGCCCTGTTATGATGAGGCACTTATTTAATGCACCTTGCTCCTCACTGCCCATAACAGCAGCAAAAAGTGTCTCTTCTTTAGCATGCAGAAGGGAGAAAACAACTGCCTGAGTTATGGCCTGGCCTGGCCACGGCAACATTTTCATTGTAGGTAACTATATAAAGAAAGATATTTTTGGCCCCAAGGATGCACAAAAGAAATGATTAAAGATTAAAACCAAGTGCCATAAATACTAGTTTGCTGCTTTTGCTTAATTTATAAAAGAAACTGGACCCAGGCAGATGTGCATGCATGTAACAGTCTTTCCTTATATCATACTATGAAACATGGAAAGCTCACGATAAAGTGGAGAGTCAGGACACCCTATAATAAATGCTCTCACACTTCGATTGCTCTTTGTTCCCATGAAGCAATTCAAACTCTCAAATTATTTCAATTTAGTAAGGAAGGTTCACTTTCCACAGGTTTTTAAAAATCAGTACCGACTGAACAGAATTGTGGAAACACTTAGGCTCAAATTTATTGTTACTATCATGGTGAATAGAATGGCCATAATTCACTTCTTCTTCCCGATCTGACAGAGAAGAGGTACAGCTGCAAAGAGAATATTGTTGTGTGTGTTTTATAGGATAAAAGTGCCTCTCTGCAGTGATCCATGTAGCAACTCTTCCTTGCAGAAGGCTAGAAACATGCCCATGTGCAGCTTGGGGGGGGGGGGGGGGAGTTAAAATGGGAAACACATTTTACAAAGGCAAACTGAAATATATATCTTCAAAGAACGAGGGATTTCACTCTGAGTACTTGTAAACTATACGGCTCCCTCTTGTGCTTATTACGCCACATTTCAGTACACAAAGAATCCAGCATTATGCAATAAACATTTGGGGTCTGTTCACCCTGCAGTGTGCAATCCATGCTCATAAAATGGTAATGCAGATGTCCAAGAGATGTCCAAAAGTTTGCACTGGAAGAAAATTAAACTCTTCCAAAGTAACTAAGTGCACGCTTAGTAACCATTTCCCTGCCATTATTTACGCAACACCTCAAGAGATCCAGCCAGCCTCCTTACCTACATTTCAGGTATCAAATTATTTAAAATGACTCAGTGCAGGTCTTTGCTTGGCTGAAGGAGTTATTTTTGTCAGCTAAGCCTCACACCTGCTGTTAGCTGTCGAGCCAGACTAACATTTATCTGGCAACAGGAGTGAAAAAGAAGGAGTCGCATTGCTGCCATCTGCATTTCGACTACTTACAGCACGAAGAAAACCTTATAACTGAATTTTTTCCAAGGTAGTCCATTGCCTTCACTGAAAAAGTAAATGAAACTGGCTACCTAAACAAACATCTGAAACTGCTGTAAATCATCTTGCTGGTTAATTCAATTAAGCAGAGAGGCAGAGAGTGTACAGACCAGAGCAACCCAACTCCAAATCCTCTCTCAGTCATGAAACTCACTGTGTGACCTTGGGCTACTCAGAGCTCAACCTGAATAACCTCACAGGATTCTTTCAAGGATAAAAGGAGATGATCCCCAGGCAAGTTGCCCTGTACTTATTGAAGGAACGTGGGATACAAAGGGAAATAATTGTAGTTGCCTCTTTCGTCCCTAACTTCCAGTGTTAAGACATTGTTTTACATTTTCAATTACAATATATCCGTTCTGCCTAGGGACACCAGCCTCCAGGTGGGACCTGGGGATCCCCCAGAATCACAACTCATCCCGACTACAGAGATCAGCTCCCCTGGAGATAATGTATGATTTTGCAAGGTGGACTCTTTGGCACTGTACACCACTGAGGTTCCTGTCCTCCCCAGGCTCCACCCCCAAATCTCCAGGAGTTTCTCAACATGGAGCTGGTAACTCTACCCCCCCTTCCCCTGCCAGCAGGGACCTGAAAACCCAAGTTCTACTTCAGTATTTCTCAACATTTCTGACCAAACCATTTTAGGTTTTATATCACTTTGGCTTAAAACATGTTGGGTTGGATCCAGAACAAAATTTCCACATGAGCAAGGAGAAGTGCAAGAAAAAGACCACAGTAGTTGTTTGTGCAAGCTTCCTGTATCCCCACATCATCTAGTGCCACCAGTTTCTGGGCACGACACGGAGGGAGGAAAGCACTATGTTGTGCACAAGATCTTGCGTGAGCAGAACTGCCCTAAGTCCCTTTATGTTTCTGCTCGCGTACTGCTTGAATCAAGGTGGTATTTGGAAACAATATTTCAAATACAACTGGTTATAAAGGATAATTTCTTTCAGCTGCATTTGGTATAGAAACATATACAAGCTTTCATAGCAGCTACTTGCTATTCCCCTTCCCCATCTCATGTAACTTTCGTTCATTTCCTGCAAACCCTTCTGAATATCCTCCGTGCCTGAACCTTGGTGAAGCCAACTCTATGGAGTTCTATAAAGGTAAGTTTATTTAAAATATTTATATACTCTCCTTTCTCCCAGGACCCAAGGCGGTTATAATCTGAAAGCTTGTGATCCTTCCAAAGGCTCATTTTATTCATTATAACCTGGGCTGTGTCCAAACTTCTTTGGATGCTGCACTGTGGCAATCATTTGCAACTGAATTGTCCACACATGAAAATTCAGCTGTGAATGATTCTGACAGTGTAAAGACAGCATAATTTCCTTGGATACTGTAAAACACAATCATCCTAACCTGAATGCAAGTTCGAGCAGTACATGGCCAAAGGCTGTTACAACCAGTCAGACAGAACATAAACTATGAATCAAAAACAACACTACTAAAATAACCAGACCTGAGGTGTAAAAAACTTCACTCTGCAGACACAACTTTTGCCCATAATTTCCTGGCTGCCAAAGCAAATGACACTCTATGCGAGATGAGCAAGTCTGTATCTGAGAGAACACACACAAACAAGAGACAACTGGTGCCATGAGAGAACTAACTTTAATTCACTTCGAGACCCCTATGCATTTTGTATACACTTCATCAGGAGGAATCTGTAAAATACCACGGGTCAGAGTATGATACTTCACAGATCCCCCTGATGAAGCGTATGCAAAAATACCTATGGGTCTCAGAGAGAATTAAAATTAATTCTCCCACTGCACAAATTGTCTCTTGTTCTTTGCTCCGTGCTTAGTGCAGCCCCCCTTTTCTCACTCCATGTATAAGGCTGTCTTGAGATGAATCAAAACTGGGCCCATCTAGCCCCATATATATCTGTTCTGACTGGTAGTGGTTCACTGAGGTCTTGCTTAAAGGCCTGCTCTGTTTAGGTTACCCAAGACTCTTTAACTTGTGTTGCCAAGGCAGAAAAAGCTTTACAAAGTTAATTAATTTCTTTTTATAGGCTGGCAGTGAGTAGCACTGGTATGATTAAGCAGATGGACAAAAAACTTCTCTGGACTTTCTTGCAAAGCTGCATTGCCCACAGACACTGGCTGCAGTCCAAGACCCATACTTTAAGAATGAGCCTCCTAGAAAGCTTTCCCATATCTCATGCCTTGTGACTTACAGACGTAGGATATTTAGGTGTGATATCCAAAGGGAAGCTCTTCATAATTAAACAGAAACAATGAAGACTTGGGAGTCTGAATGCCATCCTCAGCAGCCCAAACCCACCAGGAGATATCACCAAGCACAACCATCTGGATTCATTCCTTAGGCCGCCCCTGAAATACCCAATGCATACAGCACACACATGGCCAGATCCCATTACATATTGCTGCCTGCTTCCCTTTTGAGGGTCTGGCAATCACAGCAGACATCACATCATTCACAAAGCACTAAAGGGGTTCAACTGGCACAAAATGGTAGGTGCATCAGGGGCTGTTAGTGCTCCAATGTCAGCTAAACCATATTGTACAAAATGCTGGAATAGCTGAATACAAGCTGAATCTCACAATCTGTGATCATTGTACCTGCCTCAATTGAAGCAAGGACAAGATTACACCTACTGCTTCCACTGCTTTAATGCAACAGGCATTTTAAGAGGTCCTTGTCAAAGAATATACCCAAGATGACCTATTGTTCCTCCAAAGTACACATTTCACTCGGGAATGGTGACAAGATGATGATCACACTAGACTGCTTTCAAATATCCGTAATACACATAATCTAGATATCATTCAGTGGTACACTTCACTAGCTGTGGATGATAACATATGGCAGCGATGAACTGGTTAACCCATCAGTTTAAACAACATTAGGTGCCTAGTATTGCCAGTTTTTCTTTTAAAAGCCAGAACTTATCTGTGACAATGGCATCACATTAATATAACACCTTCTGTTCGGGGGGGGGATGAATCTTCCAACCTGTCAGAGTTCTATTACAATATCCTAGATCTTCCCAGACTACCTGGCTTTTAAGTGTCCCAACTAATAAATACCAACAAGCATTAATAGTACAAAAGAGCAACCTGAAGGAAAGAACTGGTAGTCTTTACAAAGAGAGAGGATAAAATAAAGGGGACTATGCTCAGGAGATCGACATTAACACTATGGAAACACAGTAGTGACATTTTTCATATCCTCTGTTTAAAAAAAAAAATCTCATACAGCTTTAAAGGCAAATGGGGACTCTTTTGTCTAGCCTGCTTTTCAAAGTGTTTTTATGATGACGTTCGGTACAGAACTTTCATTTCAAAATATTAAAAAAGTTGGAAATAATTGCAAAATAGACATGAAAATTCAATAAAGACAGGAAGGAAGTAGATTATGTTTCAACTGAGATTTTGTCCCATTAAACAGCACTGGTTGAAACGTGTTGCTGCAGGGTGCACCCATCTGTACACTGAAGACATTCTTTGCAATTAATTGTTGAAGGAGGCTGAAGAGTTACCTAAGAGTGCTGCTTGTGTGGTGCAGTGGTTGGGAGTACAAAACTAGGATCTGGGAGTCCCAAGTTCAAACCTCCACTCTGCCATGGAAGCTTACTTGGTGACCTTGGGTCACTCAATACACTCAACCTAACCTACCTCACAGGGTTGTTGTGAGGATAAAATGGACAAGAGAAGAGTAAATGCATTTTAATAAGAACAGAAATGAAGTCTAATAGAATGTTTTGTTGGTGTACTTTGACTGAATTGCCAAGTTGAATAGTTAGAAACAAAGACTTCATCATTCATAGGTAACATATTACACAGGTTCAAGGGTGAAAAATAACTGTATGGCAAGTCACTGGATATGTGCAACCAACAAAACGTGAAAACTGTATGGCATACTGATTTCACTGGGTTTGTAAATTCTGACAACAGTTATACCTATGGTTTCAAATGGCAGCAGAGGACTTTATTTCTGTGCTAACTCAATTTACTCCCCAACCTGGCAATGCAGACAGCATAGAAGTAGAACACTTTACTGCTACAGCAAACTATTTTTGCCCTTAAAACACAAACACCTGCTTCGTTCTCTAGCGACAAGAATGACGATACACATCTAATTTATCTAAAGGTATACATCTTTAAGTAACGTAAACTGAGAGAGGAACAGGTAGGCATGCAGGCACTGAGCCAGCTTCCTGAACAAGGGAGCTTTGGGCTGATACATTACACATCATTTCAGATTCTTCAACAACCACGGTGGCTGGAGAATTGTTCTTGTAAAAAGAGGAATGTAACATTTACATGACTCCCTGCAAAAAAGCAACTTTGATCATGTCTCGGCCAATTAGCAAAAGGAACTGGAGAGAGAAACTCTCGTTCAGTCACCACTGCAGGACTGATGCAGATGCACCATATTTGGCAGGGTTGTTCCTAAGACTCCATCACCACTGTGACAAAGAAACAGCCCCAGATTGGGCTACATGCATTCTCCATGGCTAGAACCCACCAAGAGCAGGGATAAAATAGGGGCCCCACCCCAGCGCTACCCTAAAGGCACCCTTCCTACAACTTTCTCCCAAAAAATACATAAACAAAAATATTGTACTCAGGAGGAAATGATATGGTCAAGGCAAAATCTGTCATCCACTCACTACCCTTATCAGACAGAGACCCTTTTTGAGTTGCAGTGCACATCTGGGAACAAAGCAGACATAGTTTCACTGCAACAAAAGTATAAAACAATAAATGTATTAATGATAAGATTATGTAATGAAATAATCATTTTAGCACTGCTTTGACAAAACAAGAATCTCTTTGCAGCACTCGGAACTACTCTTTGTTGTATCATGGTATTACCCAGGCAGTAAATATTGTTGCTTCAGTTTCATGCTCTTACCTGAATAACTTTGTAGAAATAGGCATACTGTCGAGCAGTATTTTTATATTGGCTGAAAACATCATGAATGGCCTGAGTTGACTGAAGATACTGAACCTCATCTTCTTCGAAGTAAAGTGGGGTATTGTATTCACTTGGGAGAGTCTGGATGTAAGGCAGCCAGAAAGAATTAGGGTTGCATCGTTCACAAAGAAGATGGAATGCTAATGTGATGTTACCCATGGCTTGGAGAATTCGGTCTTGGGAATACAAGGACCCTTGGGAAAAAAATGAACCCACAAGGAAACTTAGTCCCTTTGAAACATAAATTCCTAATTCATTTTATGACAAAAGCGAGGTCAGGCTATCCATTTTTTAAATCTTAAAACACAGAATATTATATTCCTGTAAAACATTTAAACCAAGTCTAAAAAACACTGATCAACTGCTCATACAAAGATGTCATAAGCACTGTAGCACTGGGTGACTGCAGGCCAGCATCCTAACACACTGACTTCTCAAAGACCTTAAGGGAACTTAACTTGCGGAGTACTAGACTGAAGGGACTGGATACAAGGTAAATTTATCACTGCAGTATCGACAGTGTTCACATGGACATCAGAAAACAGAGAGGCAAAACTAGACCCTTTCTGAGCCTTGAGGTTCTTTAAGCAGTTATATGCTCAGTAGCCATTTCTATTTCCCAATCCACAATTTTGTTAATGAATAACTTCCCCATAAATGTGCTGCAAGCGTATCAGTAAATATACCCAGAATCTCTTCTTACCTAAGACTGAATTTTTAGCCGACTCCACAGTCATCAGCAATTTTCTAGGAACCCACAGAAAAAGTTCTTCAGCCTAGAAAAGCAACAAAATGTTCAGTCATGTACATCTGGCATATCTAAATATACATCATTTAATTAGGAATTCTTCTCCTTCTCACCAACCATATGCCAGGCTTTTAAAGAGGCTTGCCTACAGAGACTGGCAATTGTTCTCCAGTAAGGACCCAGGTGAACAAGTACTTGAGCTGCAGAAAAAGCTGGACAAGTGCTGTCATTGGCCCATGTGCTGCTCAAGAGATCAGGCACTGCCACTTTATACTGTGTGTGATTACCTCTGGCTCTCATTAGACCTAAGTTCTATTAGCAAGCTTAAGGATGAAAGAGGGAAAAGAGAGCTACCCAGAACGTTGTCCATTCCTGGCCAGTAAGCACTCAATGAGCATGTGCTCTATTTCCTAGCAGGAGAAGAAGCACATCTTTGGCAGCCTCTGCCCCACTGACAAAAAGAAGGGAAGAGAAAGAAGCAAGCAGAAGTGGGAGATCATACACAAGGCTATTTAGCAGCAATATTTTTAACATTTATTTTATTCATTAAAGCATTTATATCCACACTTTTCCCCACAGTTCAAGGTGGCTTACAAATACACAATTAAAAACAGCAATAAAACACCAAATTCCTCCCCACCCCACAAACTTCAGTTTTCTTCTTCTCTTTCCTCCTAGCAGAGATGCTAGGAAGTAGATGCATCCCAAGTTTCCAGCTACAAAGAGATCTAAAGAAGAAAACTGATGGCACAAACCAAACAAGTAAAAGGGAGGAGGAGGGCAGGTAGCCAGTCCCTGAATCTTGTGAGTACCACCGCTGTACGCTAACAGGATTGGATTAAATCAAGTACTGTTTAAGGGTGCACTATTACCTCAGTCAAATCCCAGATCTTTTATCAAAATAAAACATTTTTGTGTTAGTTTAATACAATTTAGCAAACAAATAAAGGTAGGAATGTATTTTCTCTGACTCATTGCTTTTCCAGATCTGGACCTGTGATTGTGATGGCCCAGGCTAGCTCAATCTTGTCAGCTCTCAGAAGCCAAGCAGGGTTGGCTCTAGTCAGTACTTGGATGGGAGGACCACCAAGAGGCAGGCAATAGCAAACCACCTCTGAAGGTCTCTTGCCTTGAAAACCCACCATGGTCACAACAAGTCGGCTGTGACTTGATTACACTTTCTGCCACCACACTGAACCTCTAACTTAAGTGCTCCTATACATCAGCAAATAGGCCAAAAATAAACAGGGGGGGACCACCTGAGAACCTTCTGCGTATCACCCTGAAGTAAATGATACAGAAATGTGATAAACTAATCTGGAACTGTGCATTTGAAAGCATGGGTCACCTTTTGGCAGGTGACTTTCCTTTCCAAAAGCTGATTAACTCTTTCCTTTTTTGGGGGGTGGGAGCAAAGGGAGAAGAGGACACCTAGAGAAGATCTCCAGGTCTGACCCATGGCTTGGAGAGAATCTACAACTAATGATTCATAACTAGGCAGTATCAAGTGTCCCAAATCCAACCCTCTGCCAATTCAATCTTCCAAATACAGTGCTCAAAAGAAGCGGCTGATCAAGTGATCTTTTTACAGACCAAGTACCTTTACCAGTTACTTTCTACTCACCTTTATCTCTCTTGTGGCTTTCAGACCAAAGCCCTCTTCACCAAAGCTGGCCACTTCAAAACCCTCTGTGGATGCACCATTCTCTCCAGCCCACTTTATTAGCTCAGCAAAATAATCTTCTCTTTTCCCATCAAAGGTGACAGACAAACCTATGTGCACATTTGATGTCAAAGGGAAGCACAAGGAGAACCTTCAACACTTAGCATATTTACCAGTTTGCCAATGGCGTTCTACTGAAAGATTACTCAGAATTCATACGCCCATAGTAGCTTGACAGTGCGCGACAGATATTTAATTTTAGTCTACCAAGAGAAGCAGCTCTCAGAGTACAAAAGAGACTTGGCAAAAGAAAGTGTTAGGGAAGCACAGCCCTTTGGTCATTTGTACTAACTAGGCCAGGATGTGCAATGCCAACCATTCCCTGCCAATCAATGTCACATGGCCTCCGAGCTGCCTGAAGCATTATTGGATGCAGTTTGGAAAGATAATGCACTAATTTCATTTTAGACCCAGGGAAACTGAAAGAGCTCTCACCTTAGTGATGTTCTCAGTGGCACAATTTAAAAACCTGTACCTCTGTCTCTAAGCATGTCTATATATGATTGTCTCATCTTCATTCTTAAGGAACACAAAAGTTAACTGAGAATTAATCCTTGCCTATACATTACTGGAATATAAAACGCATATATGTTTGTATTATTTCTTTGTTATAATGTGCATTTTACCTTTTGCTCTATAGCTATTATACAGTTCAGCTTCATGGACAACCAAAAAGGGTTAGCTAATTACAGCAATATAAAGCAGGAACACAGAATATCAACTAAAAATACAACTGAAGGCATCAACTTGCTGATTGATCACACAGGTTCTCCATGAATCCTTTCCTAAGTATCTCGACCATGACAGCAAATCTGACAACACACTAAATACAAGAGAGTTAAAGCTTTAATCTTCTCACTTTAATCAGCTCCCTACGTTCACAATTTAAGGCATGATTACCTTTTAATAAGTAGTGACAAACATTTTTAGTTTTGGCCACACTAGCTCTGGCAGGGCATCCTTAATGCTGCTGCTCTAAAAACTGTGTAGGCACTGCACTGCTTGAAACCTCTTTATTGATCAATAAATTAAAACTAAATTATCACTGATAATTTGATCTGATCATTGTACTGATCTTGCATATTTATTTTTGTAAACATTGCCTTAAGTGCATAAAGAATTAAATTTCTATGTAGACAGTGTTTAAGTGTCTTTATTTCTTATTTTGTGTTCTGCGTGTTAACTAAAAACACATTATTCTAGTTCTACAACAAGATGACAAAAAAAAAAAAAATTTCTTATACATCTGTGTAAAAAGAAACACACAGCAGATAAAGGAAGTCTTCACAGCAGTAGTTCTAAGGAGTTTAAATAGTTTATGTCACACACACACAAAGCTGAATGCAAGGACTGTCTCCAAAGAAAATTCTGGTCCCAAGACATTCGGTAGTGAACACTGAGAAATGGGATTGCCTAGGGCCTAGGCTCTGTACCTCAACCACATTCGAACAAGTAACATTCTCTTCAAATATTGTCATTTGGCTTAAGATGCTACCCACCTTTATCCTCTGGAATTAAATACCAAATAATTATATATGCTGCAGTGTTCCTTGAAAATGTTGAACAATTAGCGGGCATTAGCTAAATATGGAACAGTTCAACAGCTGCAGACTCACAGTAGCTTTTGCCCAAGACCAACAATTGTATGCTTTACTAGGAGGAACTTACAAATATTATAAACATCAATAAAAATAACCCCATATTTAGTAACTGAGTATTTAACAATACTTGATTGTAGGGTCTGTAAATTGAGGTCCATCATCCCTACCCCATAGCCCTACAACACCCAGCTGATCCTTTTCAAATACCTGAGTACAAGAAGTGTCATCTCTCTGAGAAAAACTAAACACTGTGACATTTTAAAGTTCAGAATGTATATCAACTTCGGCTGCTGCTGATCATGAGCAACTAAAAGGCTCTTTTCTCATTTACCTTTCTGTTTTTTACGGATTCTCTCAACAAGAGCTCGAATCTGCTGATATTCTTCCCACTCCTTTCCAGGACCTGCAGTCGGACTGCTGCATTCTGGAAGCATAAATACAGAAATAATGCACTGTTCAATTCAATTTAGCCTTTCCCCTTTTCTCAACATCAAGAAAATTATATATGGACAGGTAACTTTAATTTCATAACCATCGGTTAGGCAATCATACCATAACTTTTAAGTTTGCAGAAGACTAATGTCTGACACATTTCAGAACTCAAGGGTAGAACCTGGACAGATTACTCTGAAGCTTTCATTATCAAGTTAAGCTACTCAACTCAAATTAATTCAGCACTGGCCCTTTCCCACATTTATTCACATCCTCACCTGCGTCAGAAGTTAAGGATATTGAACTTACTCTGTAATAATTCGCTAATTAGATTCAGCATTTCTTTCGGTGAGACCACTGCAGTAGCTCCTGTACCCGACTTCTGTGTTTTCACTCTGCTTTTCTTCCCCATCTTCCAACTTGAAGAAAATAATAGTTTAATAAGCACAAGTTTTCTACTACCACACAAGCTTTCTTTTGCATATCATTTTTTTACCACCAATTCCATAATATTAGATATTTTGGAAAGAAAAAGGAAGGAAAAAGTAGGTAGAGGCCAGCAAATATTTTAAAAACTTCAAAGATACTTTTCAAAACTTTGTTTTAATCTGTCACTTATCTCCTATAACTTAGTCATACATTAAAGTACCCAGGACAAACCCAGGACAAACTTTAGGCCAATATATCTGGTAATCACACCAGTACCTGCATCAGTAAATCTATATACTACTAACCACCCATGACCCCCATCTGTGGATAGCTAAATCTGCTGATTGGGGCCTCATGGAGGCTAAGCAAACCTTTCTGCACACTTGGGGGACTTCCCAAGTGTGCAGAAAAATCTTCAATTTTTTTTAAAAAAAATACATATTTGAGGAGGCCAGGAGTTGGGTCCAGCAGCAGTGGCACAGTCTGAGAGCACTGCTGGGCCTGGTGGCAGCTATGCAGTCCAGGAACCTCATGGGGTATGCTGCCAGCAGTAGCCCAGCCTGGGAGTCAGGCTGTGCTGATGCCGGGCCCTGTGGGGCTCCTGTGTTGCGCCACTGTTAGGCCCAGCAGTAGCTGTCCTAGATATGCTGCTGGCTGCAGCAAAACATCTGGGTCTCCCTGGGCCAAACATGGAAGTGGCTGGGGGAAAGTCTCTGCTGGCTTGCTTGGACAGCTCCAGATGAGCCAGCAAAGATTCCTACTCCCCACTCTCTGAGGCTCGCCTGGAGCAGCTCCAGGGTAGTCAGTACCCTATCTCCGCACCACCAACCTAGTGAGCTGCATAGAGCTGCTGGGCAGTCTGGAGCTCCACACTGGGAACAGAGTGTGTGTGTGTGTGTGGGGGGGGGGGGGGGTTGGCATTCCTCCTGCAAGTCTCGCTGGCCCCCCTTGTACATATTATATCTTAAATGACCAAATAAACTGGATTCTGATTCCCCCACCAAGGCAGATGCTCACTAGCAAAACAAGAATGAGAGAGAATAAGCTGCAGCACTAAAACCTTTGATTACTTACTCCTGAATTGTAAACTTTGAAATTAAGACCCACTGATTTTAATGCAATTTATACTTCTTTATTTGGATTTGGTTCTAGGATAAATGGTGCTACCACAGCAAACAATCTAGGGCTTAAAATGTTTTATTCTGCTAGTCATATTAATGTTACCTTAAACATAAATCTGTGGAAAACTACAGATATATTTTCTAAGCAACCCCCCCACCTCCAACTGTCAATGATGATAAATATGCTTGGTTACATGTAGCAAAGTTGCATACCCAAATATAGAGGATCAAACTAACTTGGCACCAAGTAACATGTAAAAACAGTGACAGCAAGAGCTGAACCAATCTCCCACTCTAAATCTCGCTGGCAAAGATGTTCTGTTGTGTTCAGCTTTGAACTTCTGTTCCACCAAAAATCTCTCCTTGACGAGAAGCAAACATATTCTCTTTCTACCCACACATCAGTTTTAGGAAACAAACAAAAAAAAATTTTCCCTCAAAAGGCACTCACTTTGTAGTAACTTCTCTTAGGAAAAAATAACTGTCTGAAGACAGATTTCTTAAATATATCTGCAAGCTCATTAGTATATGGTTTTGCAATCCTATTTATTACGCATGCACCTTTAAAATGTAATAGCAGGATTAGACAGAAAAACGTGCTTGCTGAACAATTCACTAATCAGGAGAAACAAATATCCCAAAAACCTTATCAGAAAAACCAAAGAGAAAGATTATTTATAGCACAGACAAGTCTGAAAAGGATTCACAGATTATTTTAATCAGACTTCATGTTAAGGTATATGCATTAAAACAAAGATTGTAATTCAAGACATTATAGAACACACACTACTTACAAAGGGTGAGAACCAAATTATTCCAGTACACTACTACAATTTGACCTGATTTTTTAAACATTAATATTAACATAAAAAACTGTTAAAGGAGTAGCTGTAAATCTAAATCCAGGTATATAAAAAAACTTCTGCTGGCATCCAAATTTGAACATACTTTCAAGATTGGTATTACACATGAAATGACATTTTATCACATAATAGGACTTACAAACATTCTGTTTGGTTCACTGGGATTCAGTTCTCCTCTCTAGTAACAGAAAGGAGGACCTGTGTAGCAAAAAAATCATACCATTCTTTTAAAACATTATGCCAGAGTAACTAAAGGAGGATACTTCCAAATAGGAAACATAAAAAATTCATAAGTTGCAAAGCAATCTGTACTAAGCACGTGGTACCTCTTTGAGCTCACCTAGTAACATTCAATGCTTCAGTGAAGAGCACAGAACAACATATTGACCAAACATGAATTCCTTACTGTCAAATGTACAAAGAACAGGAAATCAGGGGCTTTAGTTCAATAGTGGCTATATCATTGTTGGGAAGGCCAGAAACACTGGTTACTTGGCTAAGCCAGAGCAAGATTCTAATTGCAAGCCATGAAGTTCTTTGCCACTGACTTGGGTTTGGACTAGATGAGTGTCACTTATCGACGGCTTTCATGGAACAGCCTCAGCTACTCCTTTGCGGAAGCTTCAGACAAAGGGGAAAGTATGGCAGAAGCTCAGCTCTAACTTAATTCATGTTACCAACCTAAATAAAACAAGGTGCAGAGTGTATCTACAGACACTTGCTCCTTATATTGCCACACATCTCCTAACATGTCTGCTCCCATTTTAAATACCATTTGCCACAAACCCACATATAGTGGAACGTGACAGTATAAGAATCCACAAGTATATCCACAGATATAGTACCTTTAAGAAGTTTCTTTAAAAAACTCAGATGACATCCTATCACTAGGTAGACTGAAGTTAGATGGAATCCCTCTGGAAGCAGAGATCCAAGAACAAACATTTTGTAACTGTTCTGAGTCTTCAGAGCATAACCAGCTAAATCCCCAACATTTTCTCACCACATTTCTAACTTCTTTCAAAGTCCACACTAGGATAAAGTTAATTATTTATGGAGTTCAAGATCCAAAGATTATGATTTTAGAAGGAGGGAAAGAGTAGCTTTTAACACCCCAAGCTCATTTACAAAAACTAAGCAGGTTTCACAGCATAAAAGCTTACCCAGATGTAATCTAAAAGTATTACTTACATGTTCAACTAGTCTGCTACTATTCCTTTGCAGACAGCAAGACTGTATTATATTTTGCATATACTGCCAAGCATTGAAAGCAATACTTAAGTCAGAGGCCATGCTTGGAAGTCCTGAGATTCTCATAGTTATAGAGAAGAGCTGAATACACACAGAAGAGTCCTTTAGACTCCCAGAAACCAATCACAGTACACAGTAACCAAAACAAAGCAGTTTGATTAAACAGAAGACATGGCTTCCAATATTTACTTATTTGATCTATAACCTGCCCTCCCTTTTGCAACAGGGCCTGGGGACAACATTTCAATATACAAATATCAAATATCAAGTTAAAAACAGAGCGGGTTATAAATCAAATAAATAAATAAATAAATAATAAACTATTTAGCAAAAAGAACTTATAGATGGTGCATAAATATACAGCTTAATGTCCTTTCCTAGTGGGGGGAGGAGGAGCCAGGCTAGATGGAACCGGTTGCTGTCCTCAACCAGAAGCTTGGAGAAAACATTTCTGTTTTACAGGCCCTGTGGAAAAGCATTAAGTCCCACAGGCTCCTGATGTCATTTGGCAGAGAGTTCCACCAAACAGGTGCCGGAACTGAAAAGGCACTGGTTCTGGTTGAAGACAGCCAGATACTTTTAGGACCAGGGATCACAAGTAAGTTCTTCTCTCCTGAGAAAAATGCTCTTTGGGGGATACACCAGGAGAGGCAGTCCCACAGATACGCTGGTCCCAAACGGTATAGGGCTTTGATGGTAAATACCAATGCCTTGAACCTGATCTGGCATACAACTTGGAGCCAGTGCAGCCAGCGGAGCACCACTTGAATGTGGGCTGTCAATGAAAAATTGCCATTGTTGAATCAGCCAGATATAGTAGAAGTACTTTTATTATGTTTGAAGATATTCAAATTGTTGGTCCACACCTGATGAAGACTGTTGGAAACGAATGTATCTACCGGATGTTTCGTTGTTGATGACTTTGGACCCCCCATCACTTATTATATTAAATTAATTATATTTTGCAATAATTTTTGTATGTTTTTTGGAAATTTTTGATGTATATGCCTTAATAGGAGAGTGTGTTGTTACAGCTGTATGATTCTCTGGTCTTAACTTATTCCATAGCTGTTGTTCTCATAGATATTGTTTCTGTCCCATGGCCAGGGTGCAAGCCAGTTTGGAATGGGTCTAGAGTCAATGTGTCCTCCAGGAAAGTCTGGAGCTGCTCCCCCACCACTCTCTCAATTACCTTACCCAGGAACAAAAGATTAGATACTGATGGTAATTGGCCGGATCCACAGGATCCAAAGATGGTTTCTTTATGAGCGGTATCACCACTGCCTCCTTTCATCTCCCTAGGCAGAAGCCCAAATTTACGAACAGATTTATAATGTCCACCAGGGGGACCTGTATTCCATCACCACTGGCTTTTACCAGCCATGATGGACAAGGGGGTCCAAAAGGCAAGTAGTGGGCTTAACAGCACCCAGAATCCTGTCAACATCAGCTCGAGAGAGTCAGCTGAAAGTATCCAATACAGAATCCAAAGACGGCCATGGAGCCTCCAAGTTCATGTACTGTATCAAAATATGCCCCCGTTTCTTAAGTACATAAATGTGCCATTGAATTGAACCAAAAGCCCATCCAGACCAGTCCTCTGTTTCAACAGGGACCAGTCAGATGCCCCTGAAAAGCTCACAGCAGAACATGGTAAGTCATTTCCAGCAAGTCTCCAGCATCTGACAGAGTTGTGCTGCCACTGAACACATAAGTTCCTTTTTTCTTGTGGCCAACTGACAGTAATCTATGAATCTGTGCTGTATTTTTATCATATCTATATGCTGCTTTGGGTGCTGTTCTACTGCAAAGTATGCTGGGATTTAGGCCACCAGCAACAGCCAGTATGTGTTGCAATCTCCCTAAATTAGTACTTGAGCTGATGTAACTTATACAGATGTGAAGCTGTTCCTTCATCTTCCTTTCACAAAGTAAGCAAATGTTCACAACACAGCAGTTTAATCAAAAGCTTTATCTTACAAAAATTCTACTGGTGTTAGTTATCACAGCAGTTTTGCCTGTACTTCAAACTAGCTCTTCTCAAAACTGAAACTGGCCTGAAAAAGAACAAAGTTTGAGTACAGTGGCACCTTTAAGACCAACAAAGTTTTATTCACATTATAAGCTTTCACGTGCAAGCACGCTTCCTCGGATACAGTGGAACAGAACCTCCCCAACTATTACTTATGGGGGTGGGGTGGAGGTTGTTGTCAGGATGGGCCATTTAGAGCCCTTCCTGACAACAACCCACACCCATCCCCTATAAGTAATGGCTGAGGAAGTTCTGTTCCACTGTATCTGAGGAAGCGTGCTTGCACTCAAAACTTATACTGTGAATAAAACTCTGTTGACCTTAAAGGTGGCATCGAACTCAAACTTCATTCTGCTGCTTCAGACCAACATGGCTACCCCACCTGAAGCTGGCCTGTAAAAATGAGCTTGGGTAGCAAGCCCTTCTTCAGATCTCAAAGAATAGGATACTTTCTTCTAAAGTTCAAGCACTAGATATGTATATTATCTTGGTACACACAGCATATGGTAAGTTTGTCACTGCTGCTGCTGTTTTATCTTTCGCATGTTAATGTTCTTAAATATTATACAGTACTCAGTAGAAGGATAGGATAGAAACTGATAAAAATAAACATGCTTAAAAACTACATGAAATCCACAATCAACAACAACTAAATCCAATAGGAAATTTGATATTAATATTAATCCCAAGCAAGCCTCTAAGGAAACAGCATGTACATTTGCAAAATAAATAATAGATTACAGCCACAGTACTCTAATGCAAAAACACATACCTAAATTTCATCATATTAAGTAATGTCCTTCCCCTAGTCGTAACTCCCTAAAATCAAGTATGTTTTTCCAGATCTTACATGGCAGGTAAAGTCTTAAAGATCATTAATAAGCATGTACCCCTTGAGCTGGCATAGTGTAGTGGTTAGAGCATCACACTAGGACCTGGGAGACCAAGAGAGATCTCCAGTAGTCCAACTGAAAAGCCTTCAGAAAAATCAGATACCTAATATATTAGCATGCTAGAATCTTGAGCAGGACATGCTACAGGTACCAGCAGAACAAGAAATAAGTTTAATAGGGTCAAGAGCAGATGGCTTAAGCACACCAGCTATATCACACACTTTTACACAAAAGTCCCAAAGAATCACCATTTTTAGTAGCATGTTGTCAGTTTTTTTCTCCTTACACTTGTTTGGTGCTGTGTGTGCACATCAAGTTGGGTTGAAAGATGCTAAAAGAACAAAAATTTCACCAAGTGTGAAAAAGCATCTATGTCAAAAACTGACAACTGAGAACCTTAATCTAAGACGCAATTCTGTTACCAAAACACTGAGTAGACAGCGGATACACTGACCTTCTATCCCCACAGAAATATAGCAGTTAAGAACAGAAAAACATGGGAAAGAGGATCTTGGCAAGGAAGTACATCACAATTATCCATATACACTATTCCCAGCACTCTACTCAGATGATAATATATACAACATGGAAAAATGTAGCAAAGCGACAAAAAAAAGTCTGTGCAAAGGAAAGCAAAACTTGAGTTTCTCAAAAGCAACACTGATAAACTACTGAATCAGAAGAAATACGGCTGTTGCTGGTTAAAGCTAGAAATGGGATGGGAACTTTAAGTTGCTTGGATGATCAAGGAATAGCTTCCAGTGTTTAGACTGAGCAAGCACGCATCCAATACAAGAACAGCTTATCCTCAGTCAGGAGGCAATAATGAAAAAGATTCATCTTTATCTTCAATATGAAGAAAACAAAGAAATGGAACCACCACATACACAAACACGACACATAGGGTCAGGAGTACAAGCTTTATGTAAAATAATAGGTTTTTAAAAGGGAACATTCAAAAAGCCAGACAGAGCTGGACAATATGAAGTGTGGTAGAGAAATGAAACAAGCATTAAGATCAGAAAAAAGATGCCCATCCTCACACCTACAAGGCCCATGGAAAGGAGCAGCCAAGGTGACGAATTATTGTAAAAATTGGATTTGGTGTCAGTTTAGGGGACTGAACTATTAGAAGTGCAGAGTTAGAAGACAGAAACGAGAAATAAATATTAAGACTAGTATGGGAGCAAAATTTAACTAATAACCAATTAAAAGAACTGCTCAGCAAGGAATGTTGGGAACTGGGCAGGGGCACCATGGGAAAAGATTACAGAAGAAAATATGCAACGTTCAGGTTAAAAAGGCAGATTGGGAGATTTTATGGCACAGCAGCAGCTTGTGTTAAGCATTAGCTGGACACAATAAGAACAAAAAATGATTAAAGGCAGTAACGCCATGAGGAGCACTGACTTGGTCAGAAAAATTAGGCTGTTGCTGTAGAAGTTCTTACTTAATAACTGCAACAGAGAAAGGACCAGAACACTGAACAGGAGAAGTGAGGGACAGCAAAGAGACAGAAGCAGCAAGTTGGGCATGCATCAGGGAATAAGCATACTGAACAGGAATAGCAGGAAAGGAATGCAAAGATGGGCCTTTAAAATTAGTCTTGGTTGTGAAAGTAACGGGAAGTAATATTATGCATTTTTATTTAAAAGGATTCCTGTACATCCTTCAAAATGGCTAAATAGCACACACAAAAACATGTTCTCTTGACTCTCCATAAGACTGAAAGCAAAGTACATAAATAAAAAACAAACAGAACCACAGGGGTGGAAAGAAGGCAGGAAAACAACCGTACTGCAACCAGGGCTTAAATGTTATGCCTGCCTGTTTGGCAGCGAGTTCTACCAAATTTAATACGACCCGCACAAAACTAAACATGAATATGGCTTGTGAGGTCTAACTTTGTGTCATTCCCAATTATTACCAACATTACTTAGAGGGTAACACCCCCCCTCCCCGGCCATTTAACCCCGTGGCGATTCCTTCCAAAAGCAGTACCTTAGAAACCATCAGAGTTCAAACGAACTGGATTATAAATTATTTTATTGTATTATAATAATTGGCAAACATAATTCTGACACCTAGAAAGAAACTGCGTGAGTAGGAAAGAGAGCCCCCCCCCACCACCACCTCCACCACCACCTTCATACTATTAAACCAGACTGCGACAGAAGCTCCTCCAGTCACAGTGAAGGGAAACGCAACGGGGGTAGTTAGGATTAACAAACACGCCGTTATGGTCGTGTGAATAACAGGAAGGAGGGGGGGGAGAGAGAGGTCGGAAACAGATACGTGAGGCAGTTACTCGACACCGAGCGTGGCCCCTCGAGTGCGAGTGTCTCGGGCTCTCCTCTGCCCGAAGAGCGCAGTCCTCGCAGGCTATGAGGGGGCCCACAACCAGATGGGGAAGGAACAGGAGTCAGGCCCGGACCAGTCTCTCGCCTCCCCCCCCCCCCCCCTTCTGAGAGGAGGCGTGCGCGTGAGGGAAACGGAAGGGGGCCCTTCTTCCCCCTCCCCCATTTACCTTTCAACGGCGACAACGCGGAGCCCTCCCCCCCAGGAAAAAAATTTCCTCTCACCGGACGGCCCTGCCCGGGATGGGGGGAGGGGAAAAGGGGGGGGGAGAGGCGGTGGCGGCAGCGAAGCCAACCACAGCCCCGCCGCGCACACTCACTACTCCGCGACCAGCGCTTTGACCCCGCCCATCCCTCCCGTCACTCGGCGCTTCCGACGCCGCCATTGGATCCAGCCCCTTCTCTCGCACTCGGGCGGCTGACCAATCCCGTTCCGCCGTTGCCTCCTCCTCAGGATTTTTCACCTATGGCCAAAGAGGGCGTGGTGGAGAAGAGAGGGAAAACACATCGAGACACACGCCCGCGCGCGAGCACCCCGACAGTTTTACCGCGAGAGCAGGGGGGTGTGTAACAGAAGTTTGATTGGTCAGAACCGTAACTCTATCGGCCCGCCCTGTCCACCCCTCGGCTTCAGTTCGCTTTGCTGATTGGCCGAAACGAGCCAACCCCGGAGGACGCCCGATTAAGCGGCAGGGGCGGTGTCGGGATCAGGGCAAACGAAGACCCACCCACCCCTCCC
Organism: Lepidodactylus listeri; assembly: GCA_029233225.1. NCBI lineage: Eukaryota > Metazoa > Chordata > Lepidosauria > Squamata > Gekkonidae > Lepidodactylus > Lepidodactylus listeri. Next base: position 80,440,046 of record JARCFY010000011.1, read on the forward strand.
TCCTTTCGAACTGGGCAAGGGAGAGGGCGGGGCTTAAGACTTCAAGGCTAGGCTGGTGATTCGTCGGATAACTATAGCTCGTGTCTACGTGTGCGCGCACGGCTGTGGGCTCGCGGCGCCTGCCTACTCGACGCCCGCTCTTGTCCTCCCCTCCCCCCGCTCCCCTTCGTCGTGCGCCGACGCGATGACGTTGCAAACTGTTTCACCGCCACGGCTCTCCCAAGATGGCACCGCGCAGGAGGTGTCGTTGAGGGGCTGTCGGGCATTCCGCGGCTGGTGTGGCTTTTGTGAGTGAACGGGGAGGTGGGGGAGGGAAGGGGCCGAGGGGACGGTTGGCCGGCCGGCCGGCCGGCCCTTCGGAGTCCGGGGAGTTCCTGAGGCGGGTGAGCGAGGTGGAGGGCTTTGACCGGCGAAAGCGGCGACGGCGAAGAAGCTTGAAAGGAAACTCCTCTTTTGTTCGTGTGTTCAGCGCGCGGTGTGCGTTGTGTGCGTGCCACCGGCAGTTGTGTGGTCCAGCGGAGGGGCTGCGGCCCTTGTAGCCTGTTCAGCCCTCACTGAAGTGGGGGGCTTTGGTGGAGGATCTCTTTTCCCCCCCTTGGTTTTCAGGCTGTGTTCTGGTATATCTAGGTCGTTTCCCGATATGAAGAAGCTTATGCCTTTGTCAGTGGGTGGCCTGTTTTTTGCTGTTGTCGTTTCACTTATTATCAGATTTACTGTCAGAAATCTGGGCAGAGAGACCCAAGGATCGAATGCTGTAAGGTCCGAGGAGTTTGAGCATCTACTTCCCCTAGTAGCTCACCCCCTTTAAACTGACTTTCAGCAGCTCTTAACAGTTGTAGGGTAATCCTACTAAAATTCATCAAACTTTCTCCCCTCAATTAGAAACGTCCATAAGAGGAGCCCCAACAGATTTCCATAATCTGTTGTTGTTGTGTATGTTGTATAGCGTGTTAAGCTGTATATAGTATTAGTAAAAATAGCAAAAGACAGGTCTCTGTCCCATAGATCCTGCAGTCTTTAAATGTCATATAGGGGGGACAGGAAAAAAAGGGAGGGTGGGTAATGGAAAGGAAAGTAAATACGGGGGGGGGCATTTATATAGATTTTGTTGTAAGCCACACTTTTGAGTAGAGGGACAGGGTATAATTTTTTATATTAAAAGGTGAGTTTAACTAAACTTCAGATGGAAGAGATTATGTCAAAGGATCATGGAAGAGATTGCTTTTGTATTGTGATGAATGGCTGATAGCAGTGTTTTGAGGAACTGTGAGAATTCCGTTGTTTAATAATATTTTGATGAGGAGGTCTCGGGCACCCATTACTTGTTTCATACCCATATTGGTGGCAGTGTGTAAACTGCTGACAGATCACCACCTATACAGGAACTAATGGGACCAGTTGTGAGTGCTCTCCAAGCTGATTTATTTGGCAACAAGCATTTTGCTAATTATCACCTCTTGGAGGAATAGGAATAGAGTTTGAATATCCAAGGTACTTGGCTTTTTTAATATTAAAAATAAAGTGCTTAGAAACGCCTGAGGACATACTTTAGTTTCCTCATTGCTTCCCAAATTGGCTTTATAAAGGATAAAGTTAATAAAATAACGGTGTGAAGCAGTCATAGAAAGAAAAATTGTAAGGTAAAAAATATTATCTTCAACTCCCCCCCCCCCCTCCCCAGGCTCTAAAATCACCATATGAAAAGCAACCCTTGGAAAATTGATCAAGGAACAACTATTCTACATCAAGAAATGAAGGAAAATAAAGAAAACTCCAGTCCTTCTGTAGCTTTGGGTAACCTGGACCATACAAAGCCATGCTGGTACTGGGATAAGAAAGACTTGGCTCATACCCCATCTCAGCTGGAAGGACTTGATCCAGCTACTGAGGCAAGATATCGAAGAGAAGGCGCCCGGTTTATATTTGACGTAGGAACCCGCTTGGGATTGTATCCTTTGATTTGTACGATGCACATTTTTATTGGCTTTTTCACATGAGAGTTCTGCTTAAGAAACTTCTTGTACAGTGCCTGAATTCTACCAATATTTCCACAGAATCCTTTAACTGAGCTTACATTTAGTAACCAGAAACAGTACTATTTTAATTAATTTTCAATTAAATACTTTATTGTTTAACAAAACTGCATGGTATTTTGTATTTGGTTTTATTAGTGATTCACTCTGGTATATTTTCAACCAATGAACGACACATATTTTTAGCTTACGTTGTATCCCTGCAAAGGAAAATATTTTACAATTTAAAAGTTATTTTAAGTAGGTTATGTGTGCAATTGTAGCAACTTGTGGAACTCTGCAATCCTGTACTTGCTTACCTGGGGGTAAATCCTGTTGAACGTAATGGCATTTACTCCCAGGTATACTTATTTGGGATTGTTCCTTCAGTGAAATAAGTGTCCTCAGCCACTTGGTAGATTAAAATGTCAAGTTACAGATAGCTACAGAGAGGGCACTCATTACCACTTTTTTTAAAAAATGTGAACTCTGAAATTATTTTTCCAAATATGTTTAAGCAAATACTAAATATTGTTATAGACTTACATTAACCTGCAGAGGCTTTTGATACATCATTCAGTTCTGTGTTAGTATTTGTATTTTAGCTTCAGTAATAATTTGTAGAAATCCTTATTGGCTGATCCAGACATTACGATACGTTAGCAACTGGAATAATTTATTTTCATCGATTTTATATGTTCCACTCCTTCAAACAGTTTCCAAGATACGTAAGTATGAGTTAGTAGCTGTTGTGTGAAATGTATTTAGTATTGTGATATTCAATTCTGTATATTGAATTTGAGGAACTTGTTTCCATTACAACTATAATAGTCTTTGGTTGGAACCATCTGCCACACAATAAGCTTCCTTCTTAGGTGATTTTATTTATGGCCTTTATGCCCAGGTGTGGCATTTTAGATTTCAGGCAGGAGGGGATTTCATTAGGCCTGAGAGACAGGATTTTCATGAAGATCTGTTCGTTGGACATAAAATGTTGGTCAAGGTGGACTTTTGGTCTGCTCTAGTAAGGCAGATCTGTTAAGATTTAAATAGCTGTTTATTTGATATATTCAGTATTGCTAAAAATACTGGAATGGATGCAGTAGAGTTATCAGCTGGGTAAGTGTGACTGCTTGCTTTGTTCACCTCCTGCCAGCAGCCCCTTCCTGCACTGGGAATGCAGTTCCCCTAACTCTGGGCGTCAGCAACCATACTGAGAGGGGCAAAAGAGTATACCCTTTTCACAAGCACAGGAGAAAGAGATGGGATGATTCCATGTGGATCATACAGTCCAGGAGCCAGCTTTCTCATGGTTTGAAGGGGTTTGCTAGCGGAAGGGGCACAAAACAAAAAAATTGTGTCTGCTAGTGCCTTCTGCTGAGAAGTCACTGGACCCATCCTAGTGTGTATTAGAAGTGTCCATTAGTCCCTCATAACAACTGTAGCAATCATATTAGCATTTTAGCTAATGATATATGTTATATCACAGTTATATCATTTTAGCATGCATACGTTGCTGTGCAATTTAAAACCTTACAACAATATTAACTATATGTGTGAAAACACTGAATTTGATCTGATCACCTGTGGCTTCAAACAGTGGGAAGGAGGCCTCTGCATTGTACCTTGCAAAGCCTATGCTTGCTAGCTAGATAACTCATTGTTTGTACTAACAAAACAGTTTGAATTCATAGAATCATAGAGTTGGTAGGGACCTCCAGGGTCATCTCGTCCAACCCTCTGGACAGTGCAGGAAATTCACAACTACCTCCTCCTCCACACCCGCACTGACCGCTGTTCCATGAATATGAATCAGGATACAGTACAGGTTATGCTTTAAAATTATGGTTTGTTGGTGCAGTCAGTCCTGGAGTCAGTGCCACACAGAAGCCAGGACACTGGCATTTGAACCAGCTTTTTACAATTGACTTGCATTGACCTAGAGGAACTGTTTTGTGGAAGGCAGCAATAAAATGGTACTTTCCTGGGAAGTAAGTGTTACTGAATATAATACAATAGGATTCTGAGTAGACCTCCTTAGGATTGCTCTCTTAGTATGTGAAAGGATGTGTGACTGATAGGTAGAACTGTATTTGAATGAAGTGTAAAAAATTGTCCTAGAAATGCAACAGTTCCTTCCCCCATTTGAAATGATATAAAACAACTTTCTGAAGAAATCTTTCTTTAATAGGTGACTGGCGCTTGCTGTCTTTTCCTAGCAGGGAAAGTTGAAGAAACACCCAAAAAATGTAAAGATATCATCAAAACAGCTCGTAGTTTACTAAATGATGTGCAGTTTGGACAATTTGGAGATGATCCAAAGGTAAACCGATACGTTCTGAAAATTGTTTTGGTTAAGTAGTCATGATGTAACCCGAATACTGTTGACTTTGGGTGTTAACATATGGCTTCAGTGGTGCTCTTGGAATTAAATAGATTAAACTAACGTAAAGCCCAAGACAGAACAACTTTTGAATTAGCTTGTATGCCGTTTCCTCAAGTCAGTATTTAATAAGAAAGATTTCAGCACTTGTTTTTTTTCTAGATAGCGTGTCCATCACATGTTGTTTTCCAAGGCAATGTGTATTGCGGTGCTTGTGTTGTTCTCCTGTTGCATTTGCCTGTCTTTTCAGCAAAGAAATAATCCACTGCACAGGGGAAGCAGTGAAACTGGCCACACAGAGTGCAGCCATATGCATACAGTAAGCAAACTGGAAAAAAATAAACTTTTTTTGTCACTTATTTCTTTGTCGTAGTAATTATAGACATTTGTTAGTCACAAAGTCTTCAGACAACTGAGTCGCAAAAGGTAATTTTTACAAAATTAACATATGAGCCTTGCAGCTTACCGTAAATATACTGTTTCCTTGGCTTAGTTCTGCATAAGTTAGGCGAGATGTGTGTTCCTGGATTGCTCCTACTGTGAGCAACTTCGGACATTGGAAACTCCTGAAAATTCCCACGGGCAGCCAAAATGGAGCATGTTCTGGTTTTATATTGTAGCAATCACTGTAGATTCAGAGTTTTGCCCAGCTCAGGGCCACCCCCATTCCCAGTATAAGGAATTACTATGATTCCCTCTGTTGTACTAAGACAGAGGGTCTTTGGGGGACGTGCTTCACCTCAAAGCACTGGAATTTGTTTCAGGCTTAGAAGCTCCTGCCACGCTTTGGCTAAATCAATGAAGTAGCGAGTCTTCACCCACGCCCCTGCCAGTCTTTCGTAGCTATTAAGGGCTCTCATACTTTGTAACAAAATAAAGAATGGGAAAAACGAAAGAAGCCATTTAAACTAACAGAAGAATTCGCCTTAAATGAGTTCTGCAACTACCAGAGTTTGCCTTCATGCTTCAGGTTTGACTTTGGCTATTAAAAGTCATTCCAGAAATAATTGAAGGCAAGATGATCTGTTTGTTTCCTATTCATTAACATTTGACTGCAAATGTGTGCAGTTTCACTCTTTCCCCAGAACTGTGCAGCAATATTTCATTTGGTCTTTTCCCCCTCCCAAATTGTGGTCGTATAGCATGGATCAGCAACTGGATTTGCTGATGGGTCACCTTGTAGCAAATGAAGGGGGCTTTGGCTCATGAAAGCTTGTCAAAATATTTTTTTTAGCTTTTAAGGTGCCTCAAGGCTTTCTCATTATAGAGGTAGTGGGGCAGATTGCCCAGAAAGTGTTCCTTATGCGGTAGCCACACGCCATTCCTTTTCCTGCTCTCTTCCTCAGTGTTTGTCCCTTGTTGACACTTCCCCCGCAGCCAAAGAGCCCCTCCCCCCTTGGGAGGGAAACCTGGAACCCATGGGGCCCACCCCAGCGATAGTCTCCTGCTTCTTATCGCGCAGTCTAGTGCAGAGTTGCATCCTTCTGGGCCCACTGGCTTCAATGAACTTAGAAGGGCTTAATTCTACTTAGGTTTGTACTGTCAGTCTCACAACTTTTTGAGCCACAATGACACCCAGCGCATGATTTCATGGTGAAGGGGGGTTCTGATCATCAGTTGGTGAGTTAGGAGAGAATCCCGTCACTGGGCATTGTTGCACAACTTAACAAAAATGTGCTTACACTCAAAAAAAGTTAATTTTTTGAAAATGGTGGTGGTTGCTGCAGTCCAAGACTGTAGAAATAGGCAAACATTGTTATGGCTTCTCTGGCATTACTGAGTAATGCCGTCTGGGATTGATGTAAGTTAGAAATGTAGTGAGTTGGTCTTTTGGAATAACATAATCTTTGCCCCCATGACTGTTAGGAAGAAGTTATGGTTTTGGAGAGGATCTTACTACAGACGATCAAATTCGACTTGCAAGTGGAGCACCCCTACCAGTTCCTCCTTAAATATGCCAAGCAGCTGAAAGGTAAGGAAATAGCTGGTGTTACTACTTGGGAGCATGTGAAGATGATTTCATAGTCGGTTATCTTTTCTGCCCTGAGTGAAGTAATTGTCAAATAGATAAACAGGAAAACTGCATGTTTTGGAGTGGTATCTAAACGCTGTTGTAGGAATGAGGCTGATAGAAGTGTTGTTGTGTTCTTTATATCACTCTGTTGATGCAGCGTCTACTTTGCAGACCCCATCATCTCAGAGCTAAATCTGTACTGATTCAGGGGCTAGCTGTGCTTTAGATATCCTGCTTTCTTTGCATGGAGACGACGTCTGAGTAGAAGAAAGTCCCAAACTGTGTTTAAGTTGGGGGTGTACAATATGTAGCCCAGCAGAACCCTATTGTGCAACCTATGGCTGAGTTTCCCTCCAAAGAGTTTGTAGGGATTGGCAAGAAGTTTCAGGTGGAGGAGGGTTTAGAATGCCGGGTCACAGCTGGGAATTGATGCTCTGATCCCTGTCCGCTCACATTCCTGATGGAGCTGTTCGTGCAGAGCTCTTTCATAGAGGTTAAAATCCTCTAGATCAGTTGTTACTAGGAGAAGGATGACAGGACAGGATGCAGCTATCCCCTACACATACACTAGCGATTTTACCCTTTTTTGAAAACTGCTTGCCCAGTTTCAGCACCAGTTTGTGCACATGGTTGCCTGTTGAGCTGTGAGTATCTGCATCATGCTCCCATGTGTAGCTGCTGATGCCTGAGTGTGTGTAATTGTTTCTTCTGTAGAATATGTAAGCCAATCAAGTTTGTAGTCCTCAGAGTTAGGAATTATCTGTGCATGTTAATGAATGAGATTGGATTCTGAGTAAACATGTACAAGCATTACTTGCGTATCTACTGGTCACAGAGTTTATTGTCTTAATGTAGTAATTTGTTAAAAATCTGCACACAGGTGATAAGAACAAAATTCAAAAACTGGTGCAAATGGCATGGACGTTTGTAAATGACAGGTAAACATTCACCCCCTTCCCCATTCTGTGCTCTTTTTTGCTGAAAGATAATGCTGTTTAGAGGTTGCCTCACTTATTTGAGCTTTTAGTTACACTCACATTATAGACGTTTGAAGATGCTTTCCCCAGATTTTGTTGTTCAGATTCCTAGAGTACTTTGCTTAACGCAGTTATATATTTATTTTATTTATACACATCCTGCTTTTCCCCCCAATCAGGACCACAAGTGGCCTATCACATCCTTCTCTCCTCCTCCATTTCCCCCCTCACAACAGCAACCTTGTGAGGTAGGTTAAGGTTGAAGGATCATGATGGGCCCAGGGTCACCCATCAGTCTCCCATGGTAGAGCAGGGATTCAGACCAGTTGTCTCAGGTCCTCATCCAATGCTCTAAACATTCCATCGTGCTGGCTGTGATTGGCAGGGCTCATTTCATAGCAGGAGCTCCTTTGCATATTAGGCCACACACCCCTAATGTAGCCAATCCTCTAAGAGCTCACAGAGCTCTTCTTACAGGGGCTCCTGTAAGCTCTTGGAGGATTGGCTACATCAGGGGTGTGTGGCTTAATATGCAGAGGAGCTCCTGCTAAGAAATGAGCTCTGGGTATTGGTCACAGACAGCACCTCAGCATGGTTGTGGTGCATTGCAGTCTGTGCAACAACTGAAGCAGCAAGCAAAAGGTTTAGTCGGGTATCAGTTCTGAGAATGCACTTGGTCACTGCTTTGCACTAAATGGGTCACTTTTACAATGCTGAGTGTTGTTTTACAGCACCTGTCAATAGTAGCTGGGCAAAGGTTCTTGACTTTGGATTTTTGGGAGTTCACTGAAGTTCAGAACAACCAGGCTGAAAGTTAATTATGGCTACTCCAAGAAGGAGCCAGACACTGATATTCGTGCGGCTTCATTCATCCTGCTGTACCACAAGTATGCATAATTCATTCCATGCTGGTGCCTCTTCACCTTTTTCTGGAAACCTCCATAGGCTCCCTGTTCGGTTGATTGTTGGTTCCGTGTGTCTGTTATATATTGGAACATGTCCCAGTTGACTTGAGCGTCCCTGGGATTGCTCCTAGTTCAGCGCTCCAGATTGCATTAAGAAAATGCTTATGTATCCACCCTGAATCTTATAAGTTGTTCTGTGAAATGACTGTCTCCTCAGCTGTCATTAGTTTTTTGGAGGAAACTTCCCCCTCCCACAAACTAAATGGAGCTGTGCTCAGGAAATGAGTCCTTAGGAAATGTGTCTCGTAATTCTTGTTTGTGTTTTTCCAGCTTGTGCACTACCTTATCACTGCAGTGGGAACCAGAAATCATAGCAGTTGCTGTGATGTATCTGGCAGGCCGCTTGTGCAAGTTTGAGATTCAGGAGTGGACCTCAAAGCCGATGTACCGAAGGTGGTGGGAACAGTTTGTGCAAGACGTACCTGTTGATGTCTTGGAAGGTATGTGAAGCATTTGCTACCCAAACATTTTTCTTTGATTTGTTCTCTACACAGGTGTAACTTATACCCGTGCTGTATGAGCCAATTTCCCCAAAGCCAGAATGTGACATTTAACTATGCAGATACCTTTTCAGCCCTTATTTAGAAACTACATAGTGAAAATATTGTTCCATATGGCTGGTTATCTCATGAACATTTTAAATGTAAGTTTTATAATTTTGTTGTGTCAGTACTTCACCTATGGAAAGCTTCAGTTTGCTTCAAAAGGTACCGCTCTCAAAACTGTTACCTCTTACTTGGTTTACAACATTGATTCAAAAAACCTGCACGGCACAGGGTGCTTGTCTGAACGTCACTGGGCCTTAAAGGCCAGAACATTGTTTTCCAGCAGGATCTCAGGAAATAAGAGAGTGCCGTCAAAACTTTTTGCCAAACATAGAGTCAGTATTGTATTTTGTTTGGTGTAGTGGTTAAGTGCCCAGACTCTAATCTGGGAGAACCGGGGTTTGATTCCCCATTCCTCCACTTGCAGCTGCTGGATGGCCTTGGGCAAAGCCATAGTTCTGTCAGAGCTGTTCTTGAAAGGGCAGTTCTGGAAAGAGCTCTCTCAGCCCCACCTACCTCACAGGGTGTCTGTTGAGGGGAGGGGAAGGGAAAGGAGTCTGTAAGCCGCTCTGAGACTCCAAGTGAAGGGTGGGGTATAAATCCAATCTCTTCTTCTTTTTCTTCTTCTTCTTCTTCTTCTCAGACCTGTAATGAGTGCTTTCTCCTCCGTTAACTCCACTCCCTGCTGGCCTTAGCCTCAGGAATGCGCTGTCTCTTTCCACAGAGGGTTTTTACCTGGGAATCATTTTTTTACTCAGGCAGCCTGTCTTCTGAAATGCTCATTCTTGCTGGTGACCCTGGTGATTCTGACTTCCATAAAATGGGACCAGATTGTTTTAGAGAACTTTCAATGCAGCTAGTCTTATTGGAGAAGCTGTAAAGCTGACCTCCTGCAGAACGTTGTCTGAAATTTCATTGGCTTTTGAGGAAGGAACACAGCTCAGTGGTAGAACATCCGTTTTACATGCCAGAGGCTGCAGGTTCAGTCCCTGACGTCTCTGGGTAAAAGGATCAGGTGGCAGGTAATATGAAAGCTCTCTAGATGAGACCCTGGAGAGCTGCTGCCAGTTGGAGTAGACAACGCTCACCTTGACAGACCAGTGGACTGATTCATGATAAGGCAGCTTCACATCATTGGGTGGGGTCACCGCACAGTGGTAGAACACCTGTTTTGCACACAGATGGTCCCAGGTTCTGACTCCAGTTACAAGGGTCAGGTAGATGTGAAAGAGCTTCGCCTGAGTCCCTGGAGAGCCAACGCCATTCAGAGTAGACAGTAACGGGGCTTGAGAGACCAATGGCCAAATTCTGTATAAGGCAGCATCATGTGTTCATAAAACCGCTAGTTAAAGTGAGTTTTACTTTAGACAGAATTTTCAAAAGTCCTCCTTCACTTGTTTACTAGAATGTTTAACCTTTGCTCTTGTTTCCCTCCCCCCCGAAGACATCTGTCATCAGATCCTAGACCTGTATTCACAGGGGAAGCAACAGATGCCTCACCACACTCCCCATCAGCTCCAGCAGCCTCCTTCCCTTCAGGCCGTGCCTCAGGTGACTCCTCCCCAGCAGACACAGCAGTCTCAGAGTTCTGAGCCGTCGCAACCACAACCCCCTCAGAAGGAGTCTCAGCCGGCAGGGCAGCAGCAGCCTCCACCACCCCCCCAGACTCCGCAGTCCAAAAAGCCGTCTCCGCAGTCGAGTCCTCCAAGGCAAGCGAAACGGCCAGCGGTAAGTGGCACTGTTACCTAGACTTTGCAGTTATTGGAGTTGCTGTCAGAGCTTATCACATAGGCTTGGATCCTGCGACTGAAATCCACACTCCCTAAATAGTCTCTGTTGTGGACTGTGCGCATCATTCTCTGCTACGGGAGGCACAAGAGCCCATGGAAGACCACCGATCTTGAGCAAACATACATTTGAACAGAAGAGGAAGCACACTGTGAGGCAGAGGCTATCTAGGGCAGAGGTGTCAAACATAAGGCCCAGGGGCCAGAACTGGCCCATCCAGGGCTCTTATGTGGCCCACGAGCAACTAGTGCAAGGGGCGGGAACAGGACACTACTCAGGGGAGTGGGCAGAGCCACTCCACCTGTGGCTTCAGCATGGTGGAACACCCTCGTCTGCAGCAGTCAAGCAGCGTGGGAGTGGTCTGCCCAGGGCTGCACCACTGGCTCTCCAGTCCACCCCCATGGGGTTTCCTTTGCACCCCCACCCAGCCCATGAGGCCTTGTAGTGAGGATACACCAACTCAGAGCTTATCAGTTGCTGTCCCTTATACAGTTTGTATCTTCAGCACCTGTCATTAAGTTTTATGGCAGGTAGGGCTCAGCCCAACAAAGTGACATTTATGTCAGATCCGGCCCTTGTAACAAATGAGTTCAACCTCTAATCTAGGGAGTGTGGTGCTCATGTGTAGGACACAAGCCTTCATATTTCAGGAAGTGCTGACTCTTCATGACTAAAACTCAACCGAGCCACCTCTTCAAGCTCACAGTCTAAAAGCACAGAACACCATGGAAGCGATCTAGAACGGCATCTGTTTCCTCTCCAAGCCTAGAGCCCTGGAGCATGTTGAGTGACCAGTCTGGTATCTGGAGCAGGAGGGGGAAAGTTGGTGCAGCCAAAAACCATAGTCAGGATGTCACAGACTTGGAAGGCTTCAGCTGTTTTCCTGCATTTTTAGTAATACTAAAATCATTAAGATGCATGAATGGATTTAACGCTGATAACTTAAATGCCATTTTTAAATACTGGGCTAGATAGCATGTTTATTTACTTTACTGCTTGCATTTCTCACGGAGACCCAAGCGGGATGACACAGTATCAGTCATAAAACATTTAATCAGCAGTACAGTAGGACTAGGATGATCAAAATTAGAAGCAATGCAAAAAAGGATGAGGTGTCAAACAACACAGAGAATGGTGTTACAAAAGTAGAAAACAGTGCAGGAAAAAGCAGCAGGAGACCTTGAGCAAACAGAGAATGCATTACGTACCATACATACTGACATAGACTGCAGTCCTGTTCCCTCTAGAAGAGCGTCTTCCACTATTCTGTTATACCGGAGGCCTAGCACCTTCATGAAAATGCTCGCAGGAACTGTTAGGTTTTACAAAGTTACACAGAGCGTGTAGTGCCATAACTCTGAGCATTTCCACTGAGGAGATTATATTGATCTTCTGATATTTTTGTGCGATTTGATGTTTTGATTGTCCACGTTGTTGTCTTGGTAACAGGCTGTATCTCCAAAGGAAGAAACCAAAACTACAGGTAAGTAGGCTGTCTGTTGTTGTTTTTTTAATGCTAAATTTAGTTTGTAAGGTAACAAGTATTCAGTCAATATAAATTCTATAATTGTTTTGTTAGGTACTGAACTCTGAAGTACCTTAGTCGTTTGTTACTTAAGGGTTGCTGCATTGTTGTAATCCAAGCCCTAAATCTTGCTCTGTTGCAGAAGCACCACCTCCTAAGATTGCTAAAATGGAGGCTTCCCATCCACCAGCCCCTCCCACGCATCCTCCGCCTGGTAAGTGTCCCCATGAGCTATTTCATACCCAGGATGCTAGAAAATGTTAACCTGGTTGTCTTTTGTTGGAAAAGGCTTGCCTTTGTTCGGGGTGGTTGCCTGCTTGTGGTCATTTGATTCCTGAAATGTCAGCATTTGGTGGTGGAGGAAAGTGCCATTAAGTCAGAACTGTCTTAGGGCAACCCCAAAGGTTTTTCAAGGCAAGAGACATTTCAGAGGTGGTTTGCCATTGCCTGCCACTGCACCATACCCCTGAAGTTAGCTTCTGAGACCTGATGAGATTGGGCTTGCCTGGGCTATCCAGGTCAGGGCAATGTCAACACGGCATCCCTCATTCCTGTCCAGGGCATTCCTGTTCAGCCCTAGCTCCGGGTGGCCGTTGTCACAGGACATCTGAGCATTCCACCATCTGCACCAGCTTCAGTATTGATGCTCTTGCAGGAACTTCAATAGAAGGATCAATCCTCCATCCACTTGTGGAATTTAAATTAATTATCCGGGGCTGGAGAGTTGTGAGCTGCGTGCCTTTCCCGGCCCAGGTGTGAGGCTGCTCCTAAAAAGGCCTGAATGGTCTACTTTATGCTGATGGAAGAGCTACAGCTTTATCCCCACAACATTAGAATGTTTTCCTTTCTCTGGACAGTTGATCCTTTTGGGCTCAATGTGTCTTGAAAAGCAGAAGCAGAAATTCATGTTTTCCCTCTTTACAGTCTGATTGCATTAAAAAGTAGCTTTCCCTTTTTGTCGCCCAGTGGTTCAGTGCATAAACTGAATCACAGTTGCCGGCTCTTGTACACTAGGGGAAAATGATCTCACCGAAGAAAACCACTGTTCTATAACTTTAACACACTTGGTTATACCTTTTATAATGTTTATAATGCAGTTTTTTATTCTAGACAACATTATATAAAATGTATTTCATAAACATAGGCAAAGCCAGTAGATAATGGTATGAGTACAATACAAAACCTTGATGCAAATATTCTTAACACTGTTTTGACTATGTTCCTAGAATGTTTTCTCTTTAAGGCGTCTTAACGGAGCTGTGAAAGCAGGCTGAAAAAGTCTTTGTTTTTCCAGGCTTTTAAGCAATGTTTATCACTCCATTTGAAAACATGTGGATCTAAGGAATGTGAGAGATAAAGAGAACATGCTTCCCTAGAAAGGATTTCATCCCAGTTCATAAATCTGTAAGTTGTGACATGCTTATATATCAGGTGGTGTTGATTTTACATTTTACACCAGGTTTAAAACAACGCCTGATATATAAGTATGTCAAAACCTACAGAATTAAGAAGTGGGATGAAGTGAATCGGTGGCACCTGTGAGTCTCTTATACTATCATGATGTATTTGATAAACATTATTAGCATCAGTTTCTTTAACTGTATGCTGATTTCTGTATTCTCAAGATCTGAAAAAACTCACGTGTTTCTTTAAGAACTAACGTAGTTAGCAAGCGACTGTACCTTTAAAACTTCCTGTCTGTATTTCTACTTAAGAATCAGTAAGATAGCATGTCACTAAGAGCTTTGGGAAGACATTAGAGAGAGATTATATTGATCCATATTATCTACATTATTGTCATTCCTGCAGTGGTGAGTGTTTCTTCTTTTCCTCTCAGGGAAATGAAGGTCAGTTGTTTCTATACTGACATAAGAAACATGTTTTTTAAAACAGCTCCGTCAAGAGATTGGTGACGAACACCAAAGAGAGATACAGTTGAAAAAGATATTTGAAACTGCTTTTCAATCTTAGGAAAGCGTGCTCTCTTTATCTCTCGCATTCCTTGGATCCACATGTTTTCAAATGAAGGCGTGATAAACATTGTTCAGGAGCCTGAAAAAACCAAAGACTTTTCATTCTGCTTTTCTACTTCACAGCTCCGTTAAGATGTCTTAAAGAGAAAACATTCTAGGGACATAGTCAAAGCAGCATCAAGAATATTTGCATCAAGATTTTGTATTGTACTCATACCTTCATCTACTGGCTTTGCCTATATTTATGAAATGTACTTTATGTAAGGGTGAATGTTGTCTAGAATAAGAAATTTGCATTTTAAACATTATAAAAAGCATAGCCAAGTGTGTTAAAGTTATAAAATAGTGGTTTTCTTTGGTGAGGTCATTTTTCCCTATTGTATTCACACTGAAGCCTGTCTTGTTTTTGACACTTGTACACTGTCAGTGTTTGAGGACGTCATTCCCTTGGCTATTTCTCAAGACCAGGCTTGGCTGCCAGAGTAACCCCTATTACAGTTCCTCTGCTGTATGTTTGGGAGATGTGCTGCCATATTTTGACACCTCTTGACCCTGTGATAGAGCTTAAATGTTTTATGGAATAGATGCTTTATGTACTCTTGTGCTGACTGATCCAAACTTGATCAACTTGTGTTGACCACAGAGCATCCGGATGGAAAGGCACAGCACACACTAGTTCCTTGGTGGGTTTTTTGTGTTAAGCACAGTCTCTTTCCTTTTCAAAGCGGCAGGATCCTCCACAGCAAATACAGTACCTTTATATAAATTACCTGCCCTCTAAATGAAATCCCCCCCCCAAAAAATGTTCATTTGTGACTGTAGAATCAGCAGGAACCACTGCTGAGGCATAGACTGAGGTGAGCAACACAATGGTACATTTCCCCAGTTCTTTCTCGCATTGTTTCAGTGGTAGCAAAATGTCACAGTTACGTGCCAGCATCAAGTTAGGCAACCGCTGTTTTTCCAGTGCTGCCTTACGACCTTGGAATTTTAGAGCCTTGTAAAAGAAAGCCAGCAGCGTGTGATTTCATTTGCTGCTCTTGTACCAGACTGAGGAGGGATCTGCAGATTATTGCTGGGGTATTTTTTAAAAAACGCCAAACAATAGGAATGGAGTGCAGGAATGTGTAACTTTAATCTCATTCCATCTTCTTGTCTAATCAGTGCTTGGGTGTTGCAGACCACAAATAAGTCTCAGATTCTCCTGGTCACGTAAGCCACTTCAACACAAATGGAGTGTGGCGGGGCGGGGGGACTAGATTACCCCATGAGATGTAGGGGAGGGTTGGTAAATTTGTATGAAGTGCTGCAATACCAATGACCATTCTCATTTCTGTAAGGTTCTGTGGTTGTGGTTCTCCTCCCCAAGCTGAGGACTCACTTCGTAGAGTGCTGCAGTGTCGGGTCATTACTTCCCTCACTCTTTGTTTTCATATGTAGATAGTTGGCAGATTTTAAAAAGGTCTTGTTTGCCACTGTTTATTTGTTCTTTACGGTACCTACCTTTTCTACGCATACCACTTCCACAAGCTACACCCCCCCCCCCCCCCCATAAAGTTCACTTTATGTGTACCCAAAGTAAGTAGCTATTACTTGGTGTTATGGAATCTGAAAGCCGTGGAGCAAAGGTTGGGGAAGACTTAGCCATTCTGTGGCTTGAGGCAGCTTCCTTCTGTATTCAGGATCATCCAACTAATGCAAATGACCATCCACCCATGTAGGAAAAGCAGGAATGCCTTCCCACCCGTTAAAGGCCACAACTATTGCCAGACGTGAAAATGTGTGGCAAGAAAGAAATTACACCATCCTTTTAGCGATACAGACATCCAGGTAGCCACATGGTAGAAAAATCTACTACATTGTAAGCTTGTCGCCAGCACTGTGTCAGACTCTGGTCATACGACATTGAAAGCCTCATCTAAATCCTCTTACCTCTAAATCTGCAAGCTGTACTCTAGGAGTTTTTGATTGACACGTTGCTCTCTGTGTATGGGAGGAATACCTTTTAATAGCTTTGTGGCTCTTTTTCAGTTTTATGCTCAGCACTCTGTACTATCCTTAGACTCTCTGCTAGCTTTCCCTTATATTGTTCAGGGCCTTTTGAGTTTTTATGGAAATAAAAAGAGGAAGTAGAAGTACCTTGTGTCTTCCATTCCTTTGTTTTCAGAAGCTTTTTTAGTCCCGTTTCTACGTTCTCATAGTTCATTCTGTGATAACTTGTTTTTAGACAAATACCCACTTAGTAGCAGGAATCAGAAAGAAAGCCATGTTGTTTTTATCATGCTCTCCTTGGCACAGGCAGCTGACTAGTGTGTTTCTTTTTCATTTACAGAACTTAAGCCTGCTCTGACAACTGCAGTTTCCATGGGAGGTGATCAGGCTTCCACGGTTGATTCCGTAGACCTGGCCAAAGTCCAGATTGCTCCTCCGTCTCATCCGGCTCCTGTGCATCAACCACCACCTCTGCCTCATCGGCCGCCGCCGCCACCCCCACCGTCCAGTTACATAACCGGCATGTCCACCACCAATTCATACATGTCAGGGGAGGGATATCAGAGTCTTCAGTCAATGATGAAGACAGAAGCGCCCACCTATGGAGCTATGCCACCAAACTATGGACCGCCGACTCACTTACCGTATCACCCTCACGTGTATCCTCCCAACCCTCCTCCACCTGTTCCTCCTCCTCCACCCACAGCATTCCCCCCGCCGACTATTCCTCCTCCTACCCCAGGCTACCCTCCTCCACCTACCTACAACCCTAACTTCCCACCCCCTCGGTTGCCTCCCTCTCATGCCGTCCCACCTCACCCGCCTCCAGGGCTGGGGATGCCACCAGCAAGTTATCCCCCTCCCACAGTGCCCCCTGGTGGACAGCCTCCAGTACCACCTCCAATACCACCCCCTGGCATGCCCCCTGTTGCAGGACTTGGGCGGGCTACTTGGATGAGATAGCAACTGTATCTACTGGCCAGGATGGCGAAGCAGCAACCAGCAGCAATAGAGACTGGTAACAGTATAAAAAACTAGAAGGCAGCGGCATAGAATCTTCACTGGTCCGCTTACAACTTAGTCACTAGAGGACAATAAAGGCATTTTGTTTTCAATATTGCAAACCTAATTAAAATCCAAGTTGTTCCAAGTTTAATTCTAGCACTGGATTACTTTGCACTAGTTACAAATGTTTTAAAAGCCATATTGGCTTGGTTATATCGGTAAGAAGAAAATTTCCTTCTAGAAATCAGTGCCTACTTTTTTGAGTATCAAGGTTTAGGGTATCATTCCATCTGAGAAAGAGGAGCCGTTCTGGTTTTCATTACTTAAATGTTCCAGCAACACTTTGTTGTAAGTATCGGAGCTACTTTTATTTAATATATAAACTTTGACAGCCCATAGCTTACAGACCACCCTTGCTGTTTGCCTTTTGCATTTTTGTTTTGGAATGTACTGGGATCTTGACCTCTAATGTATGTTTAAACCTCTTGTGCAAATTTCTGTACATAAATAACTATATTTTCTAAGTGTGGAAGTCTGAATGTAACAGCATACTGTAATTTACATCTTGGTTAAAAAAAGAAAAGAAATCGAGTTTCTTGACATGCACCCAAATAAAGCTGGTTCTGTAATCAGCAGTGGTGTGGGGGAAGTGATGATTTTTAAATGTCTTTGTGTAGATTGGCACAGTGACTGCTGCAAGATCATGCAGAAGCATCCATCTTCTTGAGTACAAACTCTTAACCAAATCTAATCTGGACCAAGGGAAACCAAGGAAGCATTAATAATTTTAAAAATTATCAGTCACTGGATGGGGTGTTGTGTGTTGGAAAACGCTCGAGGGAATTAGTCACCTCTTGGCTAAAATACGTCATTTATTCTAAAGTCAGCCTCCCTGTTGGAGAACTGGTAAGTTACCAATGTAACACCAGTATTACGTACATGTGTGCCTGTGTAATGGTGCCAGAACATTGCAGTACTGTCCACTCACTTTAGTTGGCTAAAATAATGGAAAGCATTATTAACATTATAAATGGCCCTCAGCGGGAAAAAACCTACGTTTTCTTTCCACTTTAATTCTCAAGTGAATTTGGGTCACTGACCTTGGGCTAAAAAGTGTGTCAAAAAATTTTTCCCGTGTTTCGGGATGGTTCGTATTATTAGGGCTAAATGTAACCCCAGCCGCGGTATTTCAACATGGAGGCTTGCCAAAAGCTTTATTAATAAAACAAATTTTAAAAAGACCATTTAAAACTAGCAAATCAGTAGCCTCAACCTCAAAGTCCAGAGCAACAGCAGAGTACTGAAATACTGTTAATCAGACCAGTAGTACCAATAAACATTAAAAATGCTTTCTGAAATGTCTCATCCAGATGTTGGAGTGGCCTAAATGAGTATCTGGTGGGAGGCCACGCTGCAATCTGGAAGCACATTTACTCTGCAAGCCCCTGTTTCAGGGGCCCATTTGTGAAGGTACACAGAGCAAAGGATCCCAGTGGGAGACTTCAGGACACAATTGGGCACGTCGTTCAGGATTCTGGTCACAGTTTTTAAAGGTCATCACTAGCACTTTTCATGTATATTCAGCAACAAGTAAGCAGCTAATGGTGCCCACTGGCTATACAGGCTGTGTGTGCGTGTGTGTGTGTTTATAATCCCCCCCCCCCCATAGGGCTCTGTTCGGACTGCTGTGCAGTTATGGTTCTTGCATGCATTTCAGAGGTAGCTCCCACACTAGAGGAGGTTACAGTCATCCAGTCTGAGGTCAATAAGACATGTAACAGTGGCCAGATTTTATTCCTCCAGAGGTAGTCTGATTCCTCAGATGCAGGAGCTGTCTTACCAAAAATCTTTTCTGGTCACCTCCGCGATACATTCAGAAGCAGAGCTCAATTCAGGAGTACGCTAAAGCCACAAGCCTGATTGTTCGGGGAGGAATGCCACCCCATCTAATACACCACCATGTGGATCAGCACTATCATTAACCAATAAAGCTTCCATCTTGTCAACGTTAAGCTGGTCTGTCTAAACCCAGTCTTATACTCACTGACTCCATCATCCATCTCATTGCCATCAGTTTTATTTACAAAGTGCTTAGAAAGTTGATCACAGCAAGCACTAGATTCGTCTCTTCTTTATTTGGATGTCAAAGTGTGTACGCATCTTACTATGTGATTTGACAAGTGTTGGATGGCACTGCACAGAGACTGTGATGGTAGAAAAGTAAACTGGCTCTCACTGGTACAGCGAAGGCTCTATAATGCTCTTTAGCCTCTGTCTGATAAGCTTTAGCATGAGCGGTTCTCCAGCTCTGTTGGGTCGTGGAACTCCCGTTTTTCTACATTCGCCCAGACTGACTGAATTCAAAACTTGTCAAACCCCCGAGATCGCCCAGCTGGAACAGAAAATCAAATCAAGCATGTTGCCTGCTGTAGGCAGTGGGGCTGAATACTGGAAGGGTACCATGGTCGTCCTGGTCACCAAGAAATCCTGAGCTGCCAAGACTTCGGTGTACATGAGGTTCCAGAATCACTAGACCAGAGGATTCCAGCTGCAAAACTAATGCTGTCAGGTCAGGTAAGGAGACAGTCAGATGGGGGCAGCTCACCAACAAAATCCATAATCTGTACCATGATGTTCACAATTAGAAGACTGGCTGGATAAGCTCTTTGTAAAATAACTATGACGGCCATCTGCTCTTTTGTCCCCAGGTGTGGCTTCATGCTCTAGTGGGCGACCCAGAGGCCACAGCTGAGGAAGACGGCCCCTTAGCCACATCCATCAAGTCATATATGCCAAGTTGGCCTGCTTCTCCAGGATCCAATCTTAAATGGCAACTGGCCTTCCATTCACTGATGTATTCAAATCAGTATCTGAAGATCCATTGGGTCTCTGGCATGGCAGCCAGATCACTAAGCTTAGGGAAAGGATCAGAAAAAGAGATCGGAGAACCCCCCATAGCGGCCTCATCTGATTTTCTGGTGCATCCAGTTCCCACCACCATTCCCCCCCTAACCCATGATTGTTGGAATAATGACACCCAGGCTTTCCTCATCCCAAAATTAATGTTCAGCCTCTAAGTCCTTAAACACAGTTCAACAGCACAATACCCTAAAACACTTAACTAGCAGTTTAAACGTTCCCTTGTTCCCAGACACTGGAAAACAAATCCCTTCCATACATTTTTTTGTTCCTGTAACTTCATCAATATTCATCAAACATGATGCAACATGCAATGGAGCAGCAGCCAATGCTCCTTCTAAGCTGTGGAGTCTTGAGAGTAAAAATTCTACTTTGTGAGCTGCCGGCATTAAAGTTGTGAGCGAGCGGTTTGGCTGCTTCATAAATTAGCTGGCGCTGGAGCCCTCCTTCCTGACCTGAGACAAAAACGTGTGAGCTGGAGGCTAAAAAACTGTGAGCTAGCTCACACTAACTCAGCTTAGAGGGAACACTGGTCGCAGCCCTCTTCTGTGCCTATGTTCCCAGGCTGCCATCAGATTGCTCGTAATATTGTCAGCCGCTGGGAGCCCGGGGCAGAGAAGTGGATTCAGTCCTTCCTGCAAACGGATGATTGGCACTACTGCCAACAAGCTGCCAGGGGCAGTGCATCCTTAGTACCAACCGGGACAGTTTTTAACAGGTTGGGTCTGAGTTTTCCAGGCCCAGCTCACTTTCCCCACAGCAGCTGCAGGGAGCTGCTTTTTAAAGGGCCATGGGAGCATTGTCTTCAAAATGGGGCAAAAACCTCTTTCCCTTCAGGGCTGCTTCAGTTTGGGCGAATGGGGCTGGGACGAAGGCAGGAGCCCTTCACTCAAGTCACAGTCCTAAACCGAATTAGATTCTTGCAGTCCTTTCAAAAGCAGTTCCCCTCATCTGTTGTGGGGAAAATATGTTGCAACCAGGAAATGCAAACCCAGCTCATTAAAAACAAACAAAACCTCAAAATCATGTAGTTCAGCCCTTAGGATCAATTCCGGAACTGGATTTTAAATCCAGAGAAATACATGCTCCTCACACATCTGCATGCATGTTCCCTCATGCAGCCAAGCTCATGGAAGCCACCTTCCATGAGCGTAAGCCCCACTGGATTGAACTGGGGCAACAGAAGGACAAGCCTTGTTGAAGAACCAGCAGCATGGCTTCTTCAAAGAGCCGTATAGTTTTACTAACCTTTTAGCATTCTTTCAGGGTATCTTAAACAGCACTCATTGGGGGACAACCTGGTAGACATCATAAACTTTGATTTTCAAAAAGCATTTCCCAGTGTGTTACATACTGTGAGCTTAATGGTATAGATTCTTGACCAAAATAGGCCTGAAAATTTGCTTTTAGTTTTCATATCTGCAAACATGCACATGAATCTGTTTCAGCAATGTTCTTACTCTCCCATCCTTGAGCATGAATAAGTAGTTTCATGCCCGTAATAATCCAAAAACAAGCTGAACATGGTTTGAAGCAAGCATTCTTTGGGAAACTCGTTCTGTGTTCAGCAGTGTCTTTCTCATGCCTTTAGAGGAAACGAATTAAGTGGTTTAATACAGTCATGTGAGTTCACCATAAATGGACATGTATTACAACAGCCACACATTAAAACCCCTGAATCATTCAGATTTGGGTTGTGGTGAGGCTATTTTATTGTTTTCTGAAAATGCCTTTTATCTTTAAATTTCAGACAGATAGCATAGGAGATGACATGTATGCTTTTTATTTCTCTCACATATGCAAGTGTTTTTGTATCATTGCGATTCTTTTATATTTAATCATTTCAAGAGTGATTAGACTGCTTTTAAATAAAAAAAAGCTTAATAGATAACATTGTGTGATCTTCGCTGGGATACAAGGTTTTAACTTAACACCTGGAATAAACAAATTTCTGACTTCTCTTCAGTCACAGGGCTGATTACCTGTTCAGAGACTGATTATTACAGAGGATGATCAGCTCAATATCAATTTGTGGTTTAGTTGTTTAGGGAGTTGTGGTTTAGGGAGAGCTCGTTTGGTGTAGTGGTTAAGAACCAGGTTTGACTCCCCACTCTTCACCATGAAGCCAGCTGGGTGACCTTGGGTCAGTCACAGTTCTCTCAGAGTTCTCTCAGTCCCAGACGATTGTAAGTTGCTCTAAGACTTAGGTAGTGAAAAGCGGGATATAAAAACTAACTCTTCTTAAGAACATAAGAGAAGGAAATGTTGGATCAGGCCAGTGGCCCATCCAGTCCAACACTCTGTCACACAGTGGCCAAAAATACCAGGTGCCATCAGGAGGTCCAGCAGTGGGGCCAGGACACTAGAAGCCCTCCCACTGTTGCCCCCCCCCCCAAGCACCAAGAATACAGAGCACCACTTGCCCCAGACTGAGAGTTCCTATCTATACCTTGTGGCTAATAGCCGCTGATGGACCTCTGCTCCATATGTTTATCTAATTCCCTCTTGAAGCCGCCATGCTTGTAGCCGCCGCCACCTCCAGTGGCAGTGAATTCCATGTGTTTGTTAATCACTCTTTGGGTGAAGAAGTACTTCCTTTTATCTGTTCTAACCCAACTGCTCAAGAATTCTTGTTAAAGTGTTGCTTTAGAACATGTTGTCAAAGAAACTCTTAATTTCTATGTGCCTGTTTAAGGTTAAGTGGGATAACAATTCCCTCACTGAAGACTCTTAAGGAAATTTTAAAAGACATGAAATTCTGTTAATCTCTCCTGACCCATGGGATGCTTGAAAGTAGTTTTTAATTACTTTAAGCTTACTGATACTTCTTTCACAAGAAGCCACAGTTACTGGCAAGCAGAGAAATATCCAGAGAGCAATTTGTCTTCATAAATGAGCAGGAGAAGGTCTGAACTAACAGCAGATGAAACGTCTGGAAACAATTCTTATGCCTGATGTTTAAAACCCCAATTTTTTGCCAAAATCTCTAAAATCGCTGTCATATTTAAGACAACTGTAAATGATTTGCCCAAAATAAGATCAGTTCTTTTATAGACTGAAAGCTGGTTTAAAAAAACAAGAAGCAGAAGACAGGTTTCAATAACCAGTGGTTAAATATGGAGGTTGGGGGAAAGCAACATTGAAAACAGTGGCAGGAAACATTAAGAATGAGGCTGCTTTTCTCTATATTTCTGAATTACTTCATATATTTCTCTATATTTCTGAATTACTTCATATATTTTAATACTGTTTCAAAAATCCACAAGTATCACAGCTCACTTACAAAGAATGTACTTTATTTTCTTCAACGGAAAGTATACACTATCACAATCTCTTACTTAATTTTTACTAAAATATCTCAAAATGAAGGTTTTACACACTTATCAAAAAATCTGCTTACATTTTTTTCTTCCCCCCCCCCAAAAGCAAAAATGATTCAATAAGAGGTATAAACATGTGCTAAGCTCTAAAGACACTGCTTATATACATGAGCACAGGTGCTAATTTATTCCAGTTCTATTTGTCAGTCAATATACAGAAAATATAGTGGGGTGTTTTTTTTTGTAAAATCACAGGTTTGACAGAAATCATAATTTCATACTGATTTCCAAAAGCAGCACAAATAGACTCTTCCCCCACATTATGAAAATATACAATTTTTATCACTTTACAGTCATGCACTATGTTTGAAAAAGATCAGTAGTAGTTTCCCCCACCCACCCACCCCCATTTCTAAAAAGATAAAAGGTCACTTTAAAAACACTGATTTTATAGCTATTATTTGGCTAAAAATGTGCCGTTCTAAAACAAGGTTGTGCTCTTTCTTACCAAGGTGCAGAGAGCCCGCCTGAGGTTTGTTACACCACCATTTTCATTTAAAAAATGTTAAAATAAGGGGGGAAAGAAAAGCACACTGCAGTTTTGGAGCAGATACAAGTCCAGCGAAATAAGCACAGAAACATAGAGCTAGTAGGGACCCCAAGAATTATCTAGTCCAGCCCCCTGCACAATGTGGGAAATTCCCACCTTGCTCCCCCAGTGACTTCCTGCTCTCTGCCCAGAGGAAGGTGAAAATCCTATAAGATCCCAGAGCCGATCTGGCCTGGTGTACTTTAGGGATTAAAACCTGAAATTAGAGGCTTCCACAAATAGACTGGAGTTGAGAAGCCCCCTTTCACCCAGAAGGGGTGCTGCCAAAGGTTGGGGGACCCTCCAGAATAACATGCATTTCGGGGAGCTGCAGCAGGAAGAAGGGGATCAGCAGAAATCCCCACCATCACCCCATGACCTTTTGCTCTGTTAACAGAGCTTCCTCCACTAGTACAAGAGGCTGGGAGAGCTGTTGGTCATTCTCCCTTGTCACTGCAGATCCCAGTAGTAGATGGGTCTGGAATATCCTGCAACTCCCCCAGCAGCTTTTGGGGAGGGCACAAGAAATTAGGGAATGGAGATGGTTAAAAAAAAAAATCTCTTTTGTGAATGTGCTCCATTTGCAGAAGCTTGGATCCAACCCTTGGTCTTCAAGATCTGAAGTGGACTCTTTCCCATTCTCCTTTTGGTAGCTTGTGTGTCCCTACTGCTTCAGGGTTTTTTCCTTTTCCACATGTTTTCTGCTCCCTCTAGTGGTCAATTCGATATTATATTGCTGTATATCTGGCATTAAAACCTGCAGTGTAAATCTACAAGGAGACTAGTCAGACACAAAGCAATATAATATTGAATCGACCACTAGAGGGAGCAAAACACATTAGGAAAAGGCCTCCCCCCCCAGCAATACAGACACTCAAATAGCAAAACTGAGAATACAGAACAGTCCTCTTATCTCTGCACTGCCATTTTTTTAAAAAAAATTACCCTTATTTTTAGGGGGGAGGGGAATTCCCTGGCCAAACATGCAATCTTTCAGGCGGGTTTTTGTTTTACTTCAGAGCAGTTAAAAGTAGCTTGCAATGTGCATACAACCTTTCCTTTAGACAACTGAAGCTTCAGCACCCAAGTCATACTGTAAAGTCATTGAGTGTCATTGGTTGTTTTTTTTTTAAATGAGGAAGACACTGGCTTTAGCTCAGCTTGAGCTAAATATAAGGTAGCGATTAAAAAAAAACACATACAGCACTACATCTGTAAACTCCACAATGCATATTTTGCATTTGGGCGTACCTTGTGTTTTCACATATGAAAACAGGGACTTAACTTTGAGTTGCAGACACAATCACGGCACTGAATTTTGGGTCATTTTGCTGTATAGTTGGAGAGGGCAGTTTCCGTGAACATGGTTTGGGCATTTCTGCTTTTGTGGATTTATTAAATTCTCTCTCTCTCTCTCTCTCTCTCTCTCTGGACAGGGGTCTTTCACATTACAGATTTGTTTTTTGTTCCCATCAGATTAAAAATCTTTACACAAAGTCAAAATGCAGTTAGGCATTTCTCCTGTTGAATCCATTGTCGTCAACTGAAATCTTTGGTCCACCCAAACATCTAGGCTGGGAGCCTTGCTTTGAATGATCACGCTCTTTCCCTACATGCCTCAAAGCTCAGCCGGCTTCCCCTTCTCACTGCAGTTGCTGTGGCTGTGTCAGAGGCTGTTACGGGAGGGATCTTTTTGACTTTCCAGGGCAGCTTTTCAGAGCGGGCATGCAAGGCCATTGGAAGGGGAGGCTCTGAGACTGTATATCAGAATCTCTGCTGTAAATCTCTGGATCCCTTTCCCCATAATTGTTTTATAGCTTCTAAGCTGTTTGAAGTGAGGGCGGGATCTATGTGCCATGGGGAGTGATTATGGAACATTTTCTGGTTAATTTCACAAGTTTCCCTCTAGGCAGCTACACTTCCGTGTAAACAACAATCCTAAATTTATCAACAACCTGGTCCTGTGGTGGAATAAATACTGCCATCTCTGCTCCTTATCACTTAAAAAAGATGCTTAGCATTATCCCAGAGGGCTGCTCACAGCCAACATTAAAAGAAGCTTCAGCAAATAGGTGGATCAAGGCAAGTCTATCTCAATCTTAAAACATCAGAAGGAAAGTTAAGCCTTTCTTTGTGCCTTGTGGAGCTAGTCGCGCCCCTCTGCTTCCTCTGCATCTGAACAGGGGAGAGAGAAGACGCAGGGAAGCGTACGGAAAAGAATGCAAGCTGAGTAACAACAGGCCAGTAACTGTATGGAGAAGGAATCTGGAATACTGAAGTTGGGAATGGGTAGGTTGTCGTTTCAAGGTGCCAGAAGTGGTCTGAAAGATGCACTGCTGCCCATGATTTCTGTGCTCATGCCGTTATCGCCTCTGGCTATGTGAGTTTAAAATAAACTAACAAACCTGCAGATTTTCTTTGACAAAGGGCAGCGGCAGGTTAGCATCGCAGAGCAACATGCATGTATCACAGAGAGGGGGGAAAAGATGCCTCTGTCATATCAGTTTCTACACTTAAAACCTGTTCTTTGTCTCCAGCTGTCGTGTCGGCTATATGTAGGCCCACAGCTACAGTGGGACATTTGGGGGCCCTGCCCCCTTAATTAAAAGCCCCCCTACAAATAGCCTTGAAAGGGAGGGCTAGAAACAGACTTGGAGCCTCCCCCTTTAAAAACAGACATTCAGATGAACTTAATTCCCTGTAATTCATTAACTGTAATTAACTGCCCCCTTAAAAATTTAAATGCCCCCCCCCCAACAAAAAAAACCCTGGCTACAAGCCTGGCTATATGACAGAGTTTGTTTCGTTCCCTTCTCCGATTCAACTGCAGTGACAGCTAGCAAATATAGTGAAGGAAGCAAGAACAGACCTGCAGTCCCATCATCTTCTCTCACGTCCATTACAAAAAGATGTTTGCAAAATGGTGGACCAGACAGGAGCCAAAAAAGGGTCTTTAATCGATAGTCTTTGCTATCTGCTTCCTATGCCTGCTGCGGTGACTGGTGTCAAGAATGAAAGGAACCTACGCAGAGAAATGCACAGACGACCAAGAAGTATGCCGAGAAGTGTTACTGGTCCTAGTTCTGCAGTACACATCTACTACATCCCCAGCTGTCTGGACGCTTGTTGGTCCTCAGTCTGGGCAGGGTGAACACAGCTGGCTTGTCAGTCGTGAACCGGCCCCAATGTACTTCCCTGAGGTCCTATCAGCTTCACTCCCCAGAAGGGAGAATCATTTGCTCGAACAGGCTCTTGCTTATTCAGGTACTTCTGTTGTTGTAGCCATTATCTGAAAGGGTTACCTCCATCGGTCTGGAAATAACTCAAAGCCCGCTTCCTTGCTTTGTGTTTCTCGATCACAGACAAGCTTATAATATTCTTGTACATGTAAAGCACCATCAAGTTGCAGTGGACTTATGGTGATCCCGGCAAGAGGCTCTCGAGGCAGGTGCGAAGCAGAGGTGGGCTTGCCACCGCCTTCCTCTGCAGAGTCTTCCTTGGTGGTCTCCCATCAAAGCGCTGACCCCGCTTAGCTTCCGAGATCTGATGAGGTCAGGCTATATATCACGCCGCCTCCCCTTCTTGTCATAATATTCTTACTCTCAGGCTAATTACGACTCTTTCCTCTGTCTAAAAAAAAAAATGTTTGTAATTCCCCCACTTCCCCACCCCCATATTTTTTATTAGGTATTTATTGCTGTTGTTTCTTTTGATGGGTTGAGCTTTTGTCTCGGGTTTTGTTGGGACTGGTTGTTTTAGCAGCATGACAAATCAAGCACCGGGGGGCGGGGGGGGGGGGCGGGGAATGACTGGGGCTGCCCTGATGGGAACGGGGGCTCCCAGATTTGTGGTTGCGAAGCCATGGTGTTGCAGCCTGACTTGTGCCGTTCCCCGGTGAGTTAAGAGCCTCTTTGGAAAGAGTGGTGTAGAAAAGGCCTTGACTTTCCACCCCCTCATGGGGCACAGGGAGAAAAGCAGAATGGGTGGTTCCTGATTCTTTGAACCCAGGATCTCCCCATGGGGAGAGGGGACAGGCAAACCTTCTGAGCTCTAGACCAGTTTCTCCCTGGGGACAATCCCAGGATGTAAGTGATATGGAAATATATCCAGTATCTGTGTATGGGATGACCCTGTAAAGCCAAAAAGGAAAGCAGAAGCCATATCAAAGGAGAGTGAGTAATGGAAGAGCAGCTGGTACAAAAGAGGGAGAAATACTGGATAGCTTTGGAGAGAAGGTCTCTGACTATTTACCCATAAGCTGAAGATCTACGTGTGGTCCTTAATATTAGTAAACACCGAGCTAGAGCAACCGCCTAGTTCTACAGGTCAAACTAACAGCACATCTGGAAACAGCCATAATGTATCCATCGAAGCTTAGAACTAACTGCGAAAAAGTAATGTAAATTTCCAAGGAGGGAACATGAAGTCTGCAGGCACCTCTTGTCGAAAATTATTTTACAGAAATGGGTTTTAGTGGATGCTTCTGTGTTACCACTGACAGTTTGAGGGAAGCATACGAATATTTGTTGATTAGGCAAGACTGGGAAAGGGGATCCAAGTCGGTGTGTGTGTGTGTGTGTGTTACAAAAGGACTGATCCACAGTAACAAAATGTCAGCCCACCGATATTATTTATATACCACTGTTCAGAGGAAAAACATTTGATTTGGATGAACGGCAGCGGCACTTCTGGTTCTGGCTTGGATGGCTATGCCCTCTGCTTGCGCTCTCTGCCCTTTGTGTATTGCTTCAGGGGAAAACGTGATTAATTAGAATTCTCTGTGTGTCAACTCTTCGTGTCAAGGCTGAAACACAAAGGACTGAAGATTCCAAGAACAGGTCATAAGGAACAGTAAAAAAAGACCATTTCACACACCACAACAGGGATTTAACTTCTGCATTAAAAAAACAAGGAAACAAAACAACCACAAAAGCTGTAGAGTGATTTAAAGGAAGACAAGCTTCCAGCAGCCTAAGCAGTAATGCTATAGAAACATAGAAAAGTAAATTTTGATATTGGGGGTGGGGTGGGGGAATCAAAGCCGTACCTGGAAATACTTCCTTTTACTCCGCAACTTTAAGAGGCATAAGGACTTGGGCCATTCTTTACACTAGTTCCACTGGTCCAGTTATGAGCGGAAGTTGTGTAAAGGAGTATTTTTCTGAGATCATGCATACATCTAAAGCTTTAACATTTCAATTGCATGAAAACAGTCTAGTTATGCGTGTTGGGGTTTCCTTCACTCAAGCCACTCAACCCTAATGTGGGAAGGTGCCACACGTCTGCAGCTGCCGTCCAGACCTTTCTAACCTGCGACCCACCTAGCTGAAGATGGCTCAGCAAGCTCACGCTGTGGCCTGCCAGAGAGCTGACCGTCTCCTTGCTTTTTGGTTACTGTCGTTTTTGGCAGTCCCAGAGAAGAAGCAAAAACAGGACATTCGTCGAGCCCTGGACAGGCAGTCATCTGAAGCCACAGGGCTAACATTAGGCTTGATGGGTTGGAAATTTCAGCCAAAGATCTTGGGGGCAGATTCGGTACAGAGAATTGGCCATGAAA
Source organism: Lepidodactylus listeri (assembly GCA_029233225.1). Lineage (NCBI taxonomy): Eukaryota > Metazoa > Chordata > Lepidosauria > Squamata > Gekkonidae > Lepidodactylus > Lepidodactylus listeri. Next base: position 80,469,610 of record JARCFY010000011.1, read on the forward strand.
AAAAAGGTCTAATTTCTGTGTTTTGTTTCATTTGTTGTTCCCAAAACCACACTACGAGAGAGTGGCTGGGTGGCGACAGGGTTAAGCAGGCCAAAGCAAGACAGTGTAACTCTGCCACAGGTTCCTTGTTTCTTCCTCCTAGTAATTCACTTGGGTTTAGGTATTTTCTACATATGACCATAGGACAAAAGCAGGTTTTTCACTACGATACAAATGACACAAGTTGGCCATTAGAGGATAGTTATTAACCCATTTAAACGTTTTTCAGGATCAGCACAGCCTCTGGGCTAGGCCTTTAGCTGCCTTATTTACACTATAAACAGTTACGAGACAGAAAATATATATATATAACCCTGGCAGCTAGAAGAAGAGCAGTCTCTGTTCCTCTTGGGGTTTTTTCCTTTCCCAGCCTCGCAGAGGAAATGTTCTTATAAAGGACCCTTGAACTGGTTTCCAGAAAGATGCTGCCTGATGGAGGGCTTGGAGGTTGCCGCATCACCCAGTTTTCGCCAGACGACCTACAAGCAAAGGGGAAGAGAGCAGCTTAATAAACTGTCCCGTGGTAGCTGTACCTTGCAATTCCTCTTTCTTCCACTAGATGGCACCCAGTCCCCGAGATAACTTAGCTAAAGTTTTTTTTAATGCTAATCTCATTAATGCCTTCTGAAATTAGAACGAGCGACATGCCTTAGTAATGGTATCAAACCAGTAAATTGGGCTTAGAAGCCGAGTTCAGTACTAGGTCAGCTGCCAGCAAGCTTGCAAAAGTCGTATCCCGTTCCAACAAGTGTTGGTACCAAAGCGGGGTGGGTGGGTAGGGGAAAGTAACGAGTGCTTTAGATACTAGGGTCCCTTGCAGTACAATTCACGAATGCTTAAAGCATAGCAGAAATGCAGCAAAGGTCCCATAGCTAACGCCAGGTTTCTGTGGACTTGCAGTGGTCCCCTCCAGAGAAGAACAGACCACTGCCCCAGCCATAAGAACACAAGAGCGCTGCCAGATCAGACCAGAGGTCCATCTAGTCCAGCTTCCTGTCCCGCAAGGTACCCAATCACTCTGGAGGGCCAACAACAGGGCATAAAGCCCAAGGCCTTCCCCCGGTATTCCCTCTTGGCACTAGTATGCAAAGGTTTGCTGCCTCTGAGCGTGGAGGTTCTCCTCAGTCACCATGGCTAGTAGCCACTGATAGCCCTGTCCTTAGGGCTGCCAAGTCCAACTTGGGAAATATCTGAGGACTTTGGGGGTGGAGCCAGGAGACTTTGGGGGTGGAGCCAGGAGAAAGGAAGTGACATCATTTTGTGATGTCACATCCTGTGATGTTGCTTCCACATGCTGACACATGAACTCATGAAGTTTCCTAATACTGAATCAGGCCATTGGTCCATCAAGGTCAGTATTGACTACTCAGACTGGTAGTGGCTCTCCAGGGTCTCAGGCTGAGATCTTTAATGTCACCTATTACCTGATCCTTTTTTAGCTGAAGAGGCTGATACCTCCTGCATGTCAAGCAGATGCTCTATCACTGAGCAACGGCCCTACCGAATCCTTCCTCATCTCGGCAGAATATGAAGCACTAAGTGCTACACAAGTGCTAAATATGATTTTCATATCATAAGAACAGGAGAGAAGCCACAGTGGATCGGGCCAACAGCCCATCCAGTACAACACTCTGTGGCCAAAAATACCAGGTGCCCTCAGGAGGTCCAGCAGCGGGGCCAGAACTCCAGAAGCCCTCCCACTGTTGCCCCCCAAGCACCAAGAATGCAGAGCATCACTGCCCCAGACAAAGTGTTCCATTTAGACCTTGTGGCTAATAATAGCCACTGACAGACCTCTGCTGGATGGGGACAGAGAGAGAGAGAGAGACAGACAGACAGAAAAAAGAAAGAAAGAAAGGGGGAGGGGGAGAGAGAGAGAGAAGGAAAAGAGCTGGCACAAGCACTTACCCCAGCAGCAACTTTGCACTGCCACATGCAAAAGCACGCCCTTCAGTAGAAAGAGCCTAGTCCCTCCTTAATCTCTGGGCGAAGTCTCTCTTGCTCGCTCTGCCTGAACTCTTAAAAGGGAAACGTCTGCAGAGAGCCTGCAGTAAAAAGCCTCAACAGACATTTCCCCTTTAAGAGTTCAGGCTGCGTTCATGCTGCCTCCCCTGGTGGCCAATTTTGAAAAAGCAGGGGTAAGCTTTAAAAATCGGTGTTTCCCCCGCTCTCCCGGGGGACTTGGCAGCCCTACCTGTCCTCCATGAATCCGTCTAATCCCCTTTTAAAGCTGTCGGTGCCTATGGCCATCACTACACCTTTGGGAAGTGAATTCCACCTCTAATCACTCACTCCGTAAAGTAGCGCCAAAGCACACCGTGTGCTTCTCTCCATTAATCTCCATGCCAGTATCCCAAGCCCTGCATAGCAGAGCGATGGCATCAGGGATGGCAGTGCTCCAAGACTTGACTTCATGGGTGCCTGAAACAGCCCTGAGCTCCAGGAAGTTGCCCAGACTTTGCCGGGTGTTTGCACAGAGCGAGGTAAGCTCTGCTCAGCAGGTCCCGTTTCAAAGACCGTAAACAAGGAAGTATCCATGGTGTTCTTGAGAAAACTATTTCACCGTAAAACACTGGCTCCTTCTAGGCTGGGCAAACAACATTTTGTTTTGTTTTGTTTTCAAGAAACTGGGCGACATGCGCCTTCCAAGGTGTGGTCTTCAATGTCTACCTGCGCTCTGGCCTTTTCGAAAGAGATCAAGATTCCGTTGTTGCACAAAAATGGGAAAGGGCCCTCTGGATACTTCACATCCTGCAGGGGGGATTAAATATAGCAGCTGCTACACAAGACAGACTGCTGGGCTTATGTAAAGCCATCCAGGTTTGATAGACTCAGGTGGGCAGCCGTGTTGGTCTGAAGCAGTAGAACAAAGTTGGAGTCCAGTGGTACCTTTTAGACCAACAAAGTTTTAATCTGGGTATAAGCTTTTGTGTGCATGAAAAGAAGAAGTGTGCATGCACACGAAAGCTTATACCCAGAATAAAACTTCTGTTGGTCTTAAGAGTGCCTCTGGACTCAGATTTCTTCCAGGTTTGAGGTGAACATTCCATTGTGGCTTTCTAGTGCAAGCTTTTAGAAGTTTTTTGGTCTTTATGCGGTGAAAAACATGATGCCTCTCCTGTCTCATTGGAGAGGGCTTTTTGTTTCTGACTAACTTCCTTACGGCACCCCACAAACCCACAATGTGCACATATTACAGGGATCAGTGGTGGCTCACTTGTCCTTTTTAATTGGACAGGCAGTGGGGCTTTGAACCATAAATTCTACTGGGGCGACCGCAAGTGTTACGCGGTGATGCCACCGGATCTCTCTGAAGACAGATGGAATTCTCTCTTTCACGGGAACAGCCCCCCCCCCCCCCCCCCAGCAGATGAAAACAAGGAAACCCAACCTAGAGAGCTGCGTGACAAAGGACAGTCAAACTTACAACGGACAGACTGAGGCTTGATTCTGAGTAGACATTGTACCAGGCTGCAACTGTGCATAGCCAGGGAGGTTTTTGACTTTCTAAAAAAACGAAAACTAAACACTTGTGCCAAAGAGGTCCATCAGTGGCTATTAGCCACAAAGTATAGATAGGAACTCTCAGTCTGGGGCAAGTGATGCTCTGTATTCTTGGTGCTTGGGGGGGAGGGCAACACTGGGAGGGCTTCTAGTGTCCTGGCCCCACTGCTGGACCTTCTGAGGGTACCTGGTATTTTTGGCCACTGTGTGACAGCGTGTTGGACTGGGTGGGCCACTGGCCTGATCCAACATTTCCTTCTCTTATGTTCTTATGTTAAAGAGAGAGCCACCAGCCAGCATCAAAAGATTTTTTGTTATGCACGAGTCACTGGATCACCCATATGCTTAGCATGCATAAAACAAGCTTGCAGCGATCCGTTCTGGATATGGGAACTTCAAGCTTCTCCCATTAGCCTAGAAAGCTTATCAATGTGCATGTTCCTTTGCATGATGTAAATTGCTTCCTTCACTGAAATGGCTAGGGGACAAGCATAGGCACACCCCACGGGGATCTCACAGGAAGCTGCCCTAGACTGCATCAGACCCTTGGTCAATTAAAGTCAGTGTTGTTAGACTAGCTGCAGCCCTCCAGGGTCTCAGGCTAAGGTCTTTCACATCATCCACTGCCTGATCCTTGCAAACAGAGATGCCTGGGACCTCCCTGCTCGATATTGTCTTACACGCCATATGACATCATTGCACTGTATATTGCCTCACCACCAGTGAGGGCACCCCATGTTCTAAGGCGGCAAAATGCATAGAGGAAATGGGCATCTCATCAAACACGGCTGTGGACCCCGCAGACACAAGGATTTCCACCTGTGGAACACAACTGTCTCCTCTCCTCTCTTGCACTGCAGCCCAAAATACCCCCAAGGAATGCTGCTCCCGCAGAACCCTAATGTGGTTGATTCAAGCCAGAGTGTAAAACTCAGGCATTACCTGGAAGCAAAGGAAAGAGACGGGACGAGGAAGGGCTCCAGATATCTGTAGCATACAGTTAGGCCCAGAAAGTATGGCCACATGGAATTTTGGATCAGGGTGATGGCTGGCCTAACATCTTGGTGTTGTTAATAATTAAAACAGTTAAAAGCCCAACAACTTGTGACACATAGTGGAGGAGCAGGGGGCTGGAGCATTCTGGTCTTACCTCCCCCCACCCCCTGCTGACTTCTCCACCCCCATTCCTTAGCCTCCCACTTGTCATTGTCTCAGGAAAACGCGGGCTCAGACCTGCTTTTCTAGACCTGCCCCTTGTCCCTTTTCCTCTAAACCAAAATGGCTTCCAGGTCCTGGGGAGAAAGAGCTCACTGGCCAGTCAACTGCCTTCTTTCTCTCATTCCATACATGTATTACCCTCCCCCCCCCCCACTCTCTTTGTAAATAAAGTAAGGACATGTAGCATTATTTTAAATACACTGTGGACAGGACTAACCAATTGACGCCAGGTAAGGAAGCAGTGAGAGGCAGAGGGCGAACGGCAAAGAAAAGGGGAGGAGCAAAGGTTTGGCCAGCAACTGAGAAGGGGATGGTCCTTTCCTACCAAAGAACTGGCATTTAAGCCATTTCTTCTCAAGGATGGAGTGGAGTGTGTGGGATGTTCCTTCGGAAGAGGCTACATATCGCTAAATGTAGTCTCAGCTACTGACCAAACTACGATTCCCAGGGTTCTTTGGGAGAAGTCATGACAGTCAGACCTAGACAAAACTGATTTAAGCTTCTCAGGTCAATATAACTTCTGATATCATCTACGCGCTGGCATTCTGAGAGTGTTAAAATTAAGTTCTCAGTTACTTACACACATCCCACGGCTGACAATCCTGACAGTTATTCAGTTGCCTTGCTAGCCAATTTTGTGGCAGCTCTTAAAGAAAACAAGCAAATAAAGCTGCACGTGCAGAAAAAAGACTCTACAAGATTAAAGCACCACAAGAAAAGCCAGCAACTGAAATGAGAGAAGCTGAAAATGGATTCATTACATTGCACATTTCACGAACAATTGCTTTCTCCTTTTCACTCAGGTCTTCTTCATAGTTTTCTTGCATCTGCCTGTCCAAGTTCTCATGCACTTCGAGGACCTACAGACAAACACATCGGACATGGAATTATAAAATGACGTCGCACGCAGTGATGCCAGAAAGGCCTCCAGCAATACGCCCCTTCTGTCTCCAAGCAGTCGGGTACAGGTGGTGGGCAAAGACAGTAAAATCTTGAAACACAGAAGCACATGGAGTGGCAGAAGTGGGGCAGAGCAGAACATAAAGTATAGCAGTAAAACAACAACAACAACAAAAGCCCCTATCTATTTAAACATTTCATCCACATGCATCAATTAGCTTGAACTCACAGTGAACAATGAAGGAGGACAAATGTAATTCACTTCTTGCATTATACACTCGTAGACCCACCAAGCACCTCGTGACAGGAACTTGTGTGTACATCCTGCGAACTTGTCCAGTTTTGGACACAGAACAGTAATGCATCTCTAATGGCAAGGATTCCACATTTAAGGACCAACAGTCTGACTCACTTCCCTCCCACAAATGATAGCTGGGGTAGACTAGAGGCTATGACCGAGACAGTCCATGGTCCAAAACTTGCCTCTGCCATGAACTCATTAAGGGGGTTTTCACGCCATCTAGCCCTTGCTTGATCTCTAATTGGCACTGAGGGCACAACAATAGTCACCTACCAACCTTTCAAGGTTGTTGTAAAGATTACAACCGGTTAAGGGCTTGAATGCAGCAATGCACAAGTGGAAACACAGACTGAGCACCGTGGAGGCAAATTGCTCCTAGTCTCTGCAGAAGTTCAGTCACGCAACACGGTCTGCAGAAGTTTAGTCATCCAGTAGAGTCTGCCGCACTGTGTGCTTTCTCAATATTCTAGTACGCTTCTACTTGGACTTAAGCTTTTAAGGATGACTGCACGTCCAAATGGCAACAATCAGACTTTTTGAATTGTCCCAGTCCTGCCGTTGCCTCCAGTTTCCAGATGGTGGGGACAAATGCCAGTGAATAGTTTTTGTGACCGTGCCCTGCTTTTGTGTGTTCGGCAAGGACATTTGATCAGCCACTGCTGGAAAGAGAATGACTACACTACATGGGTTTTTGGTCTCATCTGGTGAAAACATCACTGCATCTGAATAACAAAGGGGCCTGCCCTCTGTGCCGGTCACAGAAAGAAACAAAATCTGGTCACCCACAGAAGAAGTAGTGGGGCCTCTAGATACTTGGGGTACTTCCCAAGTATGCAGAAAGACACGTCTTTGTAATTTAATCACAAGGAAACCGAATAATGGCTGGAATATGTTCTAGAAGCAGGAAGTGTAAAGAGCAGTTGAGAGTCAGTTAACGGGAAAGGGAGAGAAGAATAAAGGAGGGTGGGCTCTATAGCATTGTACCCTGCTGAGGTCCTTCCCCTCAGGTATTTCGCAACCTGGAGCGGGCAACCCTAGAATAACACGGCGACCCATCTGAAATCGTGAACCAGCCACTGATAGCCATTCCATCTCCTTTCAGATCACCGGAGGAAACATGACACAGGACCATCAGCTTGGTCATTACTGTTGTTGTTGTTGCTGAAAGCATGTTTCTGGCCCTGAAGGCATCCTTGCAAATGCTGAAAATATATAGAGAGAATAATGTCTGGCAAACTCTCAGAAGCCAAGAGGGAACAGAGCAGGATAGTAAGTGGCAAAGGCTCTCCATGACCATCGCTAGCAAAAGCACGATAAATTAGAGCTAAGGTTACAGAACCCGGGTTCTCTGGGTACATTTCTGGGTTAATTATGCAAAGAATTTTGATTCTTTTGATGCAGGTACACGCTGTCCCCCACCGTGCCAGATACTTTACAGGATTCCATTTCACTTTTCACTGAAGTATTGCAGATTGACCGCTTAGAAACAGGATACTGGAACAAGATTGACGTCTCTCCTCCCCGCGATGTGCTAAACATCTTGGTTACACAAAATAGGCCATTCTCTTCGGGCCCTTAACCTACTTTGAAAACAGCACTTCACCGATATATTTGGGACCACTCTGCACGGAGGCGGTGTGGCATTGCTTAAAATAACTCATTCCACGAGCTTCCCCCTTTGATAAAAGGAGGTGGATGCATTGAAGATGATATGAAAGACCCTCGCTGCCGACACAAGCTAGACCTCTGATGAAAAGGAAAGAATTAATTATTGATCCAGCTGGGCTCAGAATGTGGAACTAACTCATCTGGCCTCAGTGCGCCTGCGGTACTGAACAGCCTGGACAATCAAATCCCAGCGCACGGCCCTAGAAACACCACGCTGGGAGCTAAACACTGGCTGCATCCACAGGATAAACCCACAGGTCAAACTGGGGCAGCTTAATTAATGGCCACATGTTATTCCTCCCCATCGCCAGCATGAAACTTTCCAGTAAACCAGCTGAACGTCTCTTCGCCTAATGTAGAACTTAAATGTGATCCCAAGATTTAATGATATTTTAGCAAGCAGGGCATGAGGGGGGAGCTGTTTTAATACACATCGGGCTGCACTGATGCAGAAGCTGCACCTGTTGAATATCTGTCTGCCATGCAGCAGGATACCTGTTGGGGGGAAAGGAGGCATCCCTAGCTGGACATGTTTCTCATAGGCATCACTACTCCTTATTATTAGTAGTATTATTTAAAAACAAAAAACCTGGACCTGTTGTTGTGCCATTACCAGTGAGCTGATGCGCAAAAAGTAAGGGGTTAAACCTTTTCCTGGCAAGTAGATAAAGCAGACAGCCCTCAGCTTAATTCCTGCAGGCCATGCTGCTACTAAAGACAGAGGAGCAGGGCCAGAAAAGAAACAGCAACCCTGGGAGAGGCAGAGATGTCCAATGAAGGTTGCCAACTTTCTTTCTGCTCTTTCTTCTCTGCCCTTTCAGCAAGTAAGCCTGTCTTCCTCAGGGCATTTAAATGACACACAGTACTCGCATTCTTCCTGTTTAAAAACAGAAACCAAGGCTGATTGGGCAAGCCACAGAAGTTAGTATGCTTTCCCCCTTTCTTTATATCTACGCCCGCTATCATGGCCTGGAAGATCATTCAAGGACGTTAGAGCTCAGTGCATTAAGGACAGGTTTCGCAGTGCTGAGATTTCAGGTAATGGAAGCTGTGGCCCTAGAGGACTACTATAGAAATGTCAGTTATGACACTTGGTCAATGCAGAGGCAGAAAGGACCCAGAACGGGATCCAGCTTGCTCACTTTTCTGTTATGTTCTTAAGAAGGGCACCAGAGAAAAGATTCCCCCCACCCCAGCCTTCCTTGCCCAGAATTCCTGGCACTGGTGTTTCCAGCAACAACCACATAAGATGTGGTTGGCTTATTTGCAAATGTACGTGACAGCTGGAGTACTCAGCTTTCCAACCCTGTGTGTGTGGCTTTTTAAAAGAGGCACGTAGATGCATGAAATATATCCACTCTTAACATGTCTGCTGTTCTTCTCAGTCTATCTGTCAAGATTAAGCTTTTGGTTATTGAAAAGGAAAGATCCATTACTTATGAGGTTGCCTTAGTTTGTGGTAACTCCTTGGAGTAAAGTTGATCAAAGTTAGTGGCGTGGGCTGTTGCGCTGATTCTTCTGTTTAATAATATTGTCTCTGTCATTTATAGTCACAGGATTTGTTACGGTTTAGAGGTAGAACAATACAGTTTACTAATTAATCATTGGGATATGTATACGTTTGTTCTCATACGTTTGTGTCAAGGGCTCCGTACCAAGCCACTAGCATCAATAAGAGCGGCTCACTTGTTTTCACATTCATTTCTGGGTGGGCGTCACTGACCAACACTGGATTTCAAAGCTGGTACTTTTAAAAAAATGGACCTCAGGACAAGCCCTCTGAGCTTGCGCAGGGTGTCTGTTCCTTCGATGGCTAGCAGCTTTTAAAAAATCTATAAGAACAGGCTGCCTTTGAACAGGGGCTCAGTTTCGCCCACTCTTTTGTTCTTTTTGTGTTCGAAAACTGACCTTATTGGAAACACAGAAATAACATCACAGATATCGGATGCATAAGATGTTTTGGTCTGCAGCAGCTGGCCAAAAGGAAGACAACAATGTCCACTTGTTCGGACATAAGAACTGACCTGCTGGATCAGACCAGAGGTCCATTTAGTCTGGCATCCCGTCTCACACAGGAGGAGACTGGGAAGGAGAAGAGGGTCTATTTATCTCTTTCACCTTGTGCCATTTTTCTGCTAAAAGATTCCCTCCCCAGTTGCTTTTGCATACGCTGAAGAAAGAACACGGGATCATTTACAGACACATGGATCATTCACATGGAGCGCCTGTGTTACGATTATGTGTTATCTGACAAAGGGAGCTTCGACTCTCGAAAACTCGTATCCCAGAAATTTTGTTGGTCTCTAAGGTGCTCCTGGACTTGAATCTGTCTCTCCTGCTGCAGACCGACCAACCAACCAACCAACACAGCTACTCTCAGACACTAATTACATGCTATGTTTCTGCCATGAAGCAGGGGTGGTGGTTTTCAGCGAGGACAGGGGAAGGAGTTAAACAGCCCCTTCTCCTCCTCCCCTGTCATGTTGGTCTCTCCCATTAAAATCTTAGCATTTTGTTTTTCAGAAAAGAAATAGTGGGGAAAAGTCATGGAAGTGCATGTTATGTGCAGGCTCTGCCCGCTGATTCCAGCTAGGCAGCAGCTGATCCAAACGGCTTTGCTCCGTTTCTTCCATCCAGGGGTGCCGTTGCCCTTCTGCAACTTCATGGGTGAGGAAGTGAACACACCCAGTTGCTTTATACTGAGTCGTCAAGGTCAGTGTCGTCTACTCAGACTGGCAGCAGCTCCTCAGAGGCTCAGGCAGGGGGTTTTTCACATCACCTGCTACCTGATTGTTTTAACAGGAGATGCTGGGGATTGACCCTGGGACCTTCTGCAGGCCAAGCAGATGTTCTGCCACTGAGCCACGGCCACTAGTGGGGCTGAGGCCTATGAGTGGTCATCAATGAAACACTTCCTGAACACGGTTTCAGCACAGGGTCCCTTCTGTGACCTTCAGCATGACCTCCCTACTCTTGGGCCAGAACACAAACTACAGTCGGCTGTCATATACGTACCTTCATAGCATGAACCACTGCTTCAGGTTTCTGACTTAGGGGAACGTATCCCACTGCAGGAGAAGAGGCAAGATCTGGAGTCATGCGAGACGGGCCCTGGGAAACAACAGAAAAAGCAAACAATTGTGATGGTAGGTAGAGAGAGGGGATTGCCCCTATTTTGACACCTTTTGGGTACTTCATGGTTTTGCCATTTGACGAGATATTTGGATTGCTTACTAACATACAAACTCAAATGGTCTTCAGATTTCTGTACCTTGTTCCACAAATCCATAGAGCCTCAGGTGTAAGGGGTGATTTGTAGTGCACACTTGGGAAGAAGAAGAAGAAGAAGAAGTAGAAGAAGAAATTTTTATACCCCACTTTTCTCTACCCTAAGGAGTTTCAAAGACGCTTACAATTGCCTTCCCTTCCTTTCCCCACAGATTCTCCAAATTAGAATCTGCCATTTCATTCCCTGCTCCTCCATAGGGTTGCAAGGTTCAATTGTCGTGCCAGTAAGGGGACTGGGGGGCATTCTGGGAGTGGGCAGAGAAGTCACACAATGTGCATATGTCACCCAGAAGTGACATAGGCATGCCGGTGACATTGGGGGCAACGCTCTGGTTTTTGGCCAATTTTATGATAAAATCACCCTCAAACCATAGAGTTCTGCCAAAAAACCAGAGTGTCACCCCACCCCCCAACATTACCAACACGCCTATGTCATGCATGATGTCGCTGTTTAGGGGGTGGGGGGAATTTCCTCCCACTGGCCAGCTGGTCAACAGCTGGCAGGAGCCCGCAAAAGTGGGGGATCCCCCACCCCCACCTGGGGAATGGTAATCCTACGCCTCCACATGAAGCCTGCTGGGTGACCTTAAGCCAGTCACAGTTCTCTCAAAACTCTCTCAGCCTCACAAGCTACCTGCTGTGGTGGGAGGAAGGGAATGGTGATTGTAAGCTACTTTGAGACTCCTTAAGGTAGAAAAAAGCATGGAATAAAAACCAGCTCTTCTTCTCTGTCCATCCTTTGGAACAATCATTTCTGGGATCACCGAATCCATGCAGAGGAAAAACCATGCAGGTCAGTGGAACACAGGAACAAGGGGAAGAAAATGACCCTGTGCGGAAGAGGGTTGTTTCACCCCCCCCCCCTTCTCTTCGCCACTTCAGCCCCCCAAACTCCGTAATTCTCCTGCAGGTCCTGCTGCCCAGGAATAATTTTCTGGGGGCCAGAAGGGGCTATAGTAACAGATTACTGGATGACACCATTGACTCTTATAATGGCTGCTACCTATCCAGACAGTAAATGTTCCTGACTTTGTGGCTGCAGCTATTCTGTAACGAGTACAACCAGCCATAATGACTGTGAGAGTAAATGTTCTATTAAATATTCTTAATCTGAAAACAAATACATAAAATAATGCCAGTTAGTTCCCGTCTGCTAATATACCCTGCTTCATGCTGCAGTGTAAGGCAGGCTATTACAGAGTAAATGAATATACCACACAGCAGACAGTAAAAGAGTCTTAAGCAATAAGTAAGCAGGGCAGAAGCAGTCCTTGGTGTGAGAATAAGTGCTACAAATACAGAAATGCCAGTACTTTTATCTATGGAATGCTGGAGATTATGTACACACACATACACACACACACACACACACACACACACACACACACAGAGAATCCACCTGTCCCTCTAGCAAACTGTCCAGGGCTGCTTCTGCAAAACAGATTCCAAACAGGGCAAATGAATAACCAGCATATAACCATGCAGATTCATAATTCCATTTAAAACCGTTTAAAAACATAACATTCCGAAAACATCACAAACGCAAACCAAACTCCTTAGCCTTTCTTTGCAGGGAAGGGGCATTTTGGTGGCTCTTCTCTGGAACTTCCTCTGCTCTATTGTAACCACGTCTGAGATGCAGCAAAATGTCAGCATTTATACTGCGCTTTCAGAACGTGCACTAAAACAGTTCAGCCTTACCAATCAGCAGCACTGACTTGGATGTCCTAGGCTAGCCTGATCTCGTCATATTTCGGAAGCTAAGCAGGGCTGACCCTCGTCGGATGGGAGACCACCAAGGAATTCCAGGGCGGCTGGGCAGAAGCAGGCAACGGCAAACCACTTCTCTTTGTCCCTTGCTTTCAGAATTCTAAGGGTCGCCATAAATTGTGACCTGATAGCACTTTCCACCCCCAGTCAACACTGTAGGAGCCTTCCTGACCATCCTGGACAGTGGACTGCCCAAGTCTGTGGGTGAAAACCTCCAGCAAGGGAGAGCCCTCCCTCCCAAATACTTCGTTCCACTGCTGAATTCTTACCATTAAGAAGTTTCACCTAATGTTCAGCTGAAGTCTAGTCTTGCGTTGTGTTAACCCATGAGATCTAGCCTTGTCCTCTGGAGAAGCAGAAACTAAGGGCTGCGGTCACACACACTAAACAATACACTTTCAATGCACTTTCCAACTGGATTTTGCCAGTTCACACAGTAAAATCCAGTTGGAAAGTGCACTGAAAGTGGATTGGAAGTGGATTATTTAGTGTGTGTGACAGCAGCCTAAGCCTGGGTCCTTCTTTTGAAGCAGCAGCCATTCAGGTATTCGAAGAGGTCAGTGGTGCCTTGCCTGAACATAACCAAGTTCATTCAACCTCTCTTTCATTTCCCAAGAACTCTAATAGCTGCCCTTCTCTGAATCTGTTCCAATTTGTCTACATCTTTCTAAAAGTGGACGCAGTACTCCAGAAAAGAACTAACAAAGAACTGAGTGGAACTATTATTTGGGTTCCCTGACCTGGGTGGCCCAGGTTAGCCCAACTGCGTCAGATCTCAGACTGCGTCAGATCTAAATACTGCGTCAGATCTAAATACTGGTTAGTATTTAGAAGAAGGCAGGGCTCATTTTGTAGCAAGAGCTCATTTGCATATTAGGCCACACCACCTAATGCAGCCAATCCTCCAAGAGCTTACAGAGCTCTTCTTACAGGGGCTACTCTAAGCTCTTGGAGGATTGGCTACATCAGGGGTGTGTGGCCTAATATGCAAAGGAGCTCCTGCTACGAAATGAGCCCTGAAAAAAGGAAGTCCAGGGTTACTACACAGAGTGAAGCATTGGCAAAGCACCTCCATTCTTCCCTTGCCTTGAAAACTGGGCCTATGGGGTTGCCATAAGTCGACTGCGACTTGATGACACTTTGCACACACATAACTTGAGTATTATGGGCTGGGTCTCACCAGCTTTTTCACTCGAGCTCACCCAGATCCTCAGCTAATTACAGCTCCTGTTTCCCATGGCTTTTTTACGGCAGGGCCCATGGACACCCCTCCCCCTAGGACAGCCTTTCTGGTGGTGAAACGACATTCCTGGTCCCTTTTTCAATAGTGGAAAAACTAGTTGGCTCCAACCCTATGATGCTAGGCATGGATCAGTCTCTTCTGTCAGCCTAACCTACCACACAGAATGGTTTTGAAGATAAAATGAAAGGGGGGGTCATGAATGCTGTCCTGAACTCCTTGGAGGAAGGGTAGGATGAAAAAATACAAAGTAAACAAATAAATGAAATACCCATGGTGTGAAGACCCAACAGATATGGGTTAATGACCTTACTTTAACTGAAAAAGCCGCTGGCAACTGAGATCAGAAAAGCATTATTTTTTATTTACTCTTTCTCTGCTTGCCATTTCCCAGCTCCCAATTGCCTCATCCAGTTTGGTATAGTGGTTAGGAGTGTGGACTCTAATCTGGGAGAACCAGGTTTGATTCCCCACTCCTCCACATGCAGCTGCTGGCGTGACCTTGGGTCAGTCCCAGTTCTCTCAGAGTTGTTTTCTCAAGGACAGTTCTGGAAAGAGCTCTCTCAGCCCCACCTACCTCACAGGGTGTCTGTTGTGGGGAGGGGAGGGGAGGGGAGGGGAAAGGAGATTGTAAGCCGCTCAGACTCCTTCGGACAGTAAAAGGCAGGGTATAAATCCAATCTCTTCTCTCTTTCTCTATCCAAGGCATTTCTCCTTTCAAAGGGTCCCCTGCCACATCTCTTACTCCAGTTGTCTCCCTTCCTGAAGTAGGTTCTTCCTTAAAGCTTGATAAACAACTGCTTTGCATGGTGTGCAATGTATGGTTTGGTGCTCAGTGGAATGCAACATTTGTTTAGAAACACTAAAAGAACGTTCAACCCTGGAAACCAATTTTAACTTGGAAATGGTTCCTGGCGCTGTTAACTTTAGCAGGAAGGTATATACTCCCTGACATAAAGGGGTGGGGAGGGAGGAGAACAACCGGCACCCACTTCATGGGTTGCATGGCAACTTCCTTCCAAAAGCGTCAAGCACCCTTCAGGGGAGGTTGTGAAGGTAACCACAAAGGTAAGCACATACACAAAACTGCAGCCAGGAGAGGGCTTGCTTCCAAAATGTGCTCTCTGATTCTCATAGATTTGGCATCCTATTGGAGGGGGGAAACAAACAAACTCGTTGCTTTCATAGCAAGAAACCTGAGTATCCAAAGACTCCGATGTGCACCTTTGATATGGACTATCCTCCTTCAGGTCGGTCTGAAACAAGATGAGATACAATGTCCCTATTCAAAGAGATGCCCTTCTTCTCTTTATGATTTGTACTGAAAAAAAATGCCACAATGGATTCATTGAAAATCTGCAATATTTTGCCTGCATCTCCTAGGGGGGAAAACAAAGGAGGATTATCTTTTTGAGCTGTAAGGGCACACTAGGGATGATAGAGAGGTATGTGCCATCTTTTCAGGGAATGTTTTGGCCATGCCGTGCATTGAGGTACTCATTACAAGCTTTTTCTTCCTAGTACAAAGCGACTTCCTTGTTGCAGAATCTCTGAATTGTGTCGAGAACGGCAGGGGCCGCTACTCAGAATTTATCACATGCCTCTTGCTCAACTTTCTCACTCAAGAGAGTGAGAGCCAGTTTGGTGAAGTGGTTAGGAGCCCGGACTCTAATCTGGGAGAACCGGGTTTGATTCCCCACTCCTTCACATGCAGCTGCTGGTGTGACCTTGGGTCAGTCATGGCTCTCTGAGCTGCTCTCTCAGGAGCAGTCCTCGAAAGAGCTCACTCAGCCCCACCCACCTCACAGGGTGTCTGTTGTGGGGAGGGGAGGGGGAGGGGGAGGGGGAGGGGAAGAAGATTGTAGTCCGCTCTGAGACTCCTTTGGGGAGTGAAGGGCGGAGTATGAATCCAATCTCTTCTTCTTCTTCTTCAGTCCACCGACTATGATACAATGAAAGCCCTGGTTACACCTCATGCCACCTTCTACCTCATCTCAGGAGTGCCCTATGTTCCCAACTAACATTTGGTCAGCCTGGAGAAGTCATTCTCCATCTACAGCCTGGAGGTCACTGGTGGTCCACAGTGTGCCTTCAAGATAAAACTTGTTAATTCCTATGGAGTTTGTTTTATTGTCTTTTGACTCAAAGAAGAAGAGATTTGATTTATACCCCGCCCTTCACTACCCGAAGGAGTCTCAGAGTGGCTTACAATCTCCTTCCCCTCCCCCTCCCTACAACAGATACCCTGTGAGGTAGGTGGGTGTCATGAGTACCTCTGAGGATCTGCCTCCTGCGGACCTAAGTGAGGTGGAGGATCAGCTCCCAGCTCCAGAGGAGCCGCCACCTGAGCCAGATGAGGCTCAAGCAAGCACCTCCCAGGGTTTCATCCCAGCACCAGCTGAGCCACAGCTAAGCTCAAGCCCACCTGATTCACCTCGAGTGGAGTGTCTAAGGTCCCAATGCAGGCAAGACTTAGCTGCAAGAAGGAAAGAGGCACGCATGTGTGGTCGCAGATTACTAAGTCCTGAGTTCTAGAAGGAGCCGGGATCTCTCTGTCAGCTGCTAACAAGCACAGGAAGTGGATGGGTATTTAGGCACAGCACAGAGACTACCAACTTGTGCTAGCAACAAGTCTTCTTGGCTAAGCTCTGCACCCGCTCGGCTCGTGATAGCTAACTTGATTCTGGACCCTCTGGCTTGTGATTCCGGCTTTGTTTGACTTCGGCTCTGTTGACTCCCTGGACTGGTCTACTCGTGAGTTTCCCTCTTTGACCATGGTTTGGACTGACTCTGCTTTTGGCTTAGTGTTTTGGACTTGGCAACTCGTTCCTGATACGGCTTAACCTTGGACTGTCCCGGACTTCTGCTTGACTCCTGTCCTATTGGCATCCAGTTCGTGACAGTGGGGCTGAGAGAGCTCTTTCGAGAACTTCCCTTGAAAGAACAGCTCTGAGAGAACTTGTCACTGACCCAAGGTCACGCTAGCAGCTGCATGTGGAGAAGCGGGAATCAAACCCAGTTCTCTCAGATTAGAGTCTGCGCTCCTAACCACTACACCACACTGGCTCTGCGTGTAACTTGAAGCCAGCATCATTCAAGGCCACGTCTCACCATTATGTCTTGAGGAATATTTCTTTCTCTTTTGTTTAGCATTTTTTTAAAAATCTATAATGTCCAACTTAATTAAGAGTTCTACTGAACTCGAAAGCTCATACACTATTATATGTCATTTGGCTGAAAGGTGTGTTATGCTTTCAAACCGTCAGAGAGACCAGAACAAAAATCATATAGGATAATGCTGAAGGCCTTTGCTAAAGCAAACAGTGATACACACTCTGATTCTAATAAATGCACAATGTGAAAGGAACAGCAGAGTCTTGACTGACAAAAACTAGCAGTACTTCCCATTTTCCATTATGTACACAGTAAGTTCAGCTGTGCGGTCTGATAACAGCACACCCAAGTATCTCATGTTAAGAAGAGGAAGTTTTTATAACCAGCTTTACTCTACCTAAAGGAGTCTCAAAGCGTCTTACAGTCACCTTTCCGTTCCTCTCCCCACAACAGGCACCTAATGAGGTAGATGGAGCTGAGAGAGCTCTGAGAGAACGGTGACTGGCCCAAGGTCACCCAGCAGGCTTCATGTGAAGGAGGAGTGGGGAATCAAACTCTTGTTCTCCAGATTAGAGTCCACCCTTTTTAAGCACTACCCACTTTGCTCTGGAAATGTTGGGTTTGCACTCTGTAACTGGTTCAGGAGTTGAACTGCCTTCACAGGTAGTCTGGTCAAAAGAGCAAGCTAGTTCTTACCACCACCACCTCAATTCTTCCTGAATTCCAAGCCACAAAATTCTGAGCAATAAAGCCATTAGTATGATAATGAAGGCCTCAACCCAGACAGGCTTGACAGATCTTGGAAGATAAGCAGGGTTCTGGTTAGCATTTGGATGGGAAGTCCATGCTGCTATCCAGAGACAGGAAATGGCAAACCACTTCTGAATAGGGTTGCCAGACTCCAGGTGGGGCCTGGGGATCTCCCGCTTTTACATCTGACCTCCAGCTGACAGAGATCAACTCCCCTGGAGAAAATGGCTGCTTTGAAGGGTAGAGTCTATGGCATTGTACCATGCTGAGGCTCCTCCCTCAGGGTGTGTTAGCAGCAATTGGCAGACCCTATGTAACCTCTGGCCCCAGCTCCTGCCAGCCTAGCAGTTCGAAAGCAAGTAATTGCAAGTAGATAAATAGTACTGCTTCGGTGGGAAGGTAACAGCATTCCATGCGCCTCAGTGTCTAGTCATGCTGGCCACATGACCATGGAAACGTCTTTGGACAGCGCTGGCTCTTCAACTTGGAAACAGAAATTAGCACTACCCCCTAGAGTCAGATTCGACTGGCTTTCAAGCAAGGGAAACCTTTACCTTTATGTAACACTAATCCTCTGAACATTGGTGAGACATGGAGTAGAGCTTTGGTGGTCCAACATGGGCTGCTAATAGATTGTGCTTCATTAGATGCTTATTTGCCCATTTTTAAGTCTGCAGGGTGAAGAAAACAGCTAACCAGTAAACTGTAACTGTCCCTGAAATATCCTGTGTATTCAGCAATTTGAGCACTGATCATTTCCAAAGCTATGTTTAGAAACAGAGGACGCTTGCAAGAATGTGTGAAAAGCAAAAGCACAGATCAAAGAACAAGAATGCTACACTCTGGCTCTAGAACAACTTGTTCTTGTTTCATGTCAGTAGGTACATGTAATGTGCTGGAAACAATTCTATGTAATCAAGCCCCTCTCCCCACCCCACCCCACCCCACCCCACCAACGCAGCAAGATAAGGGAAAACAATCCTGAAACAGCAGAATTGATTGAAGCTGATGAGTCAGGCAAGGCCAATAAAGATGTAAACAAGAAACATAGGCAACTGAGACAGAACTGGGGGCACCCTCATTTGGGAGGCTGCGGAAGAAAGGACAAAAGAGGCAGAGAGAAAGCAGAGAGGGCTCACAACACCATGCTGTCATCAGCCCTACAAAGGGGGGGGCAAAGATGGGCCAAGGCAGAATTCTACTTTGTGGAGCTCTTCTGCTTGAGCAGCCTGGGCCCATAACCTAGATCTGGCCAACCTTGGAGTGAGCATGGAGTGCGAACAAGGTTAGGCTGGGAGGCATGGGTGATTTCAATAAAACTTTATTTAGTTTTTATTTATGTTATTTATAGGCCACCTTTCTCACTGGGACTCGAGGTGGATTATACAGATAGAGTCAATACCATCAACAGGATGGAGTCAATAAACAATAAAAGACGAACAAATTTAGAGTCCAGTGGCGCCTTTAAGACCAACAAGGGTGCCACTGGACTTTAAATTTGTTCTACTGCTTCAGACCAACACAGCTGACCAGCTGGATCAATAAAAGATGATTTGAGTTCCAGAACCAACCAGAAATCTTTTAAAAAAACAACATCCAGAACTGAAGCAAAGGATAGGTGTTAACATGACACATAAAATGATGCAAGATTACATAGTAGCTTCCAATTTACAGCAAAATAAACACAGGAGTTTCAGGTGGGTAGTCGCGTTGGTCTGAAGCAGCGCAACAAAGTTTGAGTCGAGTGGCACCCTTAAGACCAACAAAGTTTTATTCATGGTATAAATTTTCATGTACACATACACTTCTTCAGATACAATGATATGGAAATTACCAGTCCACACATACAGGTAGTGGGTGAGCAGTAAATTAGCATACAGCATAATGAAGACATTTAACAGATTCAAGGATCAAAGGAATAACATGCTTAAGCTAATTTACTGCTCACCCTTTACCTATGTGTATGGACTGGTAATTTCCATATCATTGTATCTGAAAAAGTGTGCAGGCACAGGAAAGTTTATGCCTTGAATAAAACTTTGTTGGTCTTAAAGGCGCCACTGGACTCATACATAGTAGTACAGACCAAGGTCCCTAATAATTTGTCCAAATAACTTTGTGGAACTCTTAATTTGTTCATTGCTTGCATATGAAGCCCACAACCCAGAGCCCTGCCCTAAGGTCTGATCGGCCCTGGGGAGAAGATGAAGGAGCCACAGCTACAGTTTTGTATGTAGGGTTGCCAACCTCCAGGTGGTGGCTGGGGATCTCCTGGGATTTCCACTGACCGCCAGGTGACAAGAGTTAACCTGGAGAAAATGGCTGCTTGGGAAAGTGGACTCTATGGCATTATACCCCACTGAGGTCCTTGCCCGCCCCAAACCCTGCCTTCCTCTGGCTCCAACCCCAGCATTTCCAGGAGCTGGCAACCCTGATTGTGCCTGACACATTAACCATGGTTACTACTCGTTAGGTAACTTCTAGCATCACATCTGCATGGAATCAGGCTTTAAAAATGTGCGCACACACCCCTGCCCAGAGCTGCTCAGTCATGTTCCTGCCCACACTGCAACCACATGTCAACATTTGTCTCTACCAGATACAAAAGTATTTATAAGATTAATATGAATCGCAGAAACTAACCTCTTCTTTTACGGTTAAGACTACTTTAAGAAGAGCAAAACCCTGGTAAACAATACTTTCTTAATCTCTCAAGGGATTGGGAGAAGCGGCAGCCTTCAGTCCCCAGATGCAATGGCCAATTTTTTTTTTTGCCTCTCAGTTCATTATTCCCAGTATTCATTTCCCTTCCGGCTTCAGACTTGCTGACTATTTGTAAAACCATCATCAGTTCTATTAATACTGCTCTAAATATATTCATTCGTTTCCAGCCAAGAACAAAAACCTCTCATAATGATTTTGCTTGAGAAGATGTGATCATTTTCTCAAGAGATGCCAGGAGCCAACAGGCATAAACCATCAAGAGCGGCTCTGCAACATCCATTCATTTCAATGGACTTCACATGGATCATTTTAATATGCATGTGTTTTTTAATGCACATAAAAAAGCAGTAAAGTTGCAAGTGGTGAAGTTAATTTGTGGAAACCACAATGCTGAAATAATTGCAATATCTACAAAGACACGTTCACTCTGGAATTGCAGTGATGTGAATGTTGCGTCCGGAAGGTTAATGATATTTGTGTGATAGAATTAATGGTAGTGTGCTCAAATGGATTTCTCTTGGAAACATCTAGCAAGCTTCATAGGCTGTGGATGGGGAAATCAATCTTTTCGACACACAGCAAAGCATTCTGGGGTGCATTCTAGAGCACACGCTCAGTTCAGGCAGGCAGCCACTTAGGCCTGTAGGGCCGACTGGTGTTTCACCTACAGGGAAATGCACCCAACACATCCAACAGCTGCACATGGCATAGAAAAGGTCATAACGGTGAACAAGCTGTCTTGCACCATTAGTGATTCTCTCAGTGAAGAACCGCTGATTATCTTCCAAGGAATCTCAGAGTTTTTAAGAACACCATTTGGAAACTACTGTTCCAGAAAAATAGCCTAGTTTGACACGTAAAGAAATACAAATAACATGGGGGTTGGATCCAGACTAAATCTTATGAAGGCAGAATGGAACTTGGCTCCCCCCCCCCGCCCCCGTGCAGCCTGCCAATCCCCACAAAATGCTCCTCTTGTGGGGGGGGGGGGGAGGAGACCCAGGAGAATGACATGGTGAAGGTCTGCGGGGGGGGGGGGATTGGTGGGAATTGCTAAATTGTTGTTGTTGTTAACTGGATTTATGGACCGTTCGATCCCTGCTGTTGCAGGGCTCTGGGCAGTGTCATAATAAAACGTCAAATATACAATAAAATATTTAAATAACATTAAAAAAACAATCTAAAAGACTCAGATAGCGAGTTCCAATTATTTCCAGTTTCAGACTGCCATGGGTTGGGGGAGGAAATATAGGGAGAGTACAGAGAACAGAAGAGGGTGCCAGCCAAGATGGTAACCGTCGCTGTCCTTGACCACCAAAAGCCTGATGGAGATCCCGCAGGGCCCTGATGGTGTTTAGCAGAGGGTTCCATCAGGTTGGGGCCAGGACCGAGAAGGCCCTGTCCCTGGTTGAGGACAGCCGGATGTCTTTGGAGCCAGGGGTCACCGGTAAATTGCTGTCCAAGGAGCATAACACTTTCCCAGGGACATAACAGAGGAGACAGTCCTGTAGATATGTCGATCCCTGACTGCTCAAGGCCTTAAAGGTCAATACCAAAACCTTGAACTTGACTCGGTATTCCAGTGGAAGCCAATGTAATTGGTGCAGCACCAGCTGTGACATTACCATTAGGACTTGTGCCGCAGCATTCTGGATCAGCTGGAGCTTCCGGGTCAGTCTCAAGGGCAGGCCAACATACAAGTTACAGTAGTCAAGCCTGGAAGTGACTGTTTGCATGGATTACCGTGGCTAGATCAGGGTGTGACAGGAATGGGGCCAATTGCTGGATCCATTCAATGTTTTTTTGGGGGGGGGAGTAAGGGAACTGAGGACAAAATTCTAAATTGGGCTGATGTCAGAAAGCGGACAAAGGTTTAGAAAACAATGTATGTTCAAGTCAGAATAAAATTAATTGCTACTATTTTCACACCTGTTTGTTACAGTTTCAAATTTTATTTGGATCACTGGATCTCTCAATGTTTTTATTTTACTGTTAGGTAGTTGTGCATATGGGGGTTGCGGGGGGGGGGGGGGGAAGAGTGGTAGCCATTCTCCCATCAAACCATTTCCAGAATCAAACAAGAAACCTGACCAGAAGCTATTATTAGGAGCGATATTTAGAGTTTGCCTAAAGAAAAGAAAAAGAAAAAGTTTGTCCTGTCTTCAAAGCTACTTCTCCAGGGCTGAAAACAGTCAATAAAGAAGGGTTTCTTTTTTACTGTATACGAGGAGTCATAAAGTCAACCGCACAATTTTAGGAAGCAAGATGAATAAAAACCATCAGAAAATATCCAAGTTATTCATCCACACACTCCATGACACTTTGTTTTGATCTCTTTCCCTTGTACTTCCTTCTACTCTCTCCCCTTTCCTGAAGTGCATTAGTTGCTATGGAAACAAACAGTACTATAGGCCCCACTTAGTTGCATTCACCAATGCCATATAAACAGTCGGTTTAGATAATGGCACAGGAAATGTGAGTGCCTGTGACCTGACCAGCTGAGTGCCACAATAATATTTTAAAAAGAAACCCAGGACAATGGTTCACTTACCTGTTGCTCTCCATTAAGCACCCGTTTATGGGCTCCCAAAGTATCCAGTGCCTCAGAGCTTCCCCTACACCTACCACTGTCACAACATCCTGTCCACAGAAATTACTAATTTAGGAGTAGGTTAATGAGTCTGAGTAGATATGGCAGAATACCAACGCTTTAACTAAATAAATCAGATTGATGACTTGTAGGCTCATAGGTCTATATTACGGGATATTCCAAACTCCTTTCTTGAATTTCCAGTTTTAATTTTTTTTTTTAAATCTCTAGTCTCTTATGTTTACCGAGATATAAAGGAAAGCCACTTCTTAGTGCTTGGTTTTATTGGTGGATTAATGCTTGGTTTTACTGATTTTAAATATTATTATTATATTTAATTTAAATTGAATATATGAAATTCTTGCTGCTTCATAATAGGGTTACCAAGTCCCCCTGGGGGGGCGGGTAAACCCCTGCTCGATTGGTCCGCTCTCCCGCAGGTCCGCACTGGGCCACTGGGGGGAACCCCACCCCCAAATTGCCGGGCTGCGGAGACATGGCCGGTGCAATGATGTCACCCGAAGGTGACGTCATCGTGTCGGGCACGTTTTGGGTGGGACGCGCTCTATAATTTGAGGGAAAACTCTATGGTTTTCCCTCAAATTACAGAGGTCCCGCCCAACGTGCCTGACACGATGATGTCACTTCCAGGTGACGTCATTGTGGTGCGCATGCAGAGTGCACATGCCAGAAGACTCCCGAGGCATCAAGGACTTCCCCCTCGCCAAAAGGAAGGTAAGACTTGGCAACCGTACTTCATAATGATTTGCAACACCCCCCGCTGTCAGATTCCCTGTCATTTTTCTGGCCCTCCCCCTTTTTCAGGTCCTCCAGTCGGGAGATTGGTGTCCGAGTCCCGTCCCCGTCACCCCTGCCCCCTCCCTTCCGTGTGTTGCTAATTTGTTTTGCCAGCTCTGCTTATCTCTATTGCTGAACTGTTAGCCTTGAGCTGTCTCGCTCTGGGTTCTTCCAGGTGTCTGTGCGTGGGAATGCAAGTAGAGTGCACTAAGGGGCATGGGGGGGGGGGAGAGTTATGCTTAGCTTGCGCACCTTTTCCATGCTGCAGGTTTTCGCGCTTCAAGGTTTTACACCGATTGGTGCCTGTCAGTTAAGTGCCTTTTGAATACTGTATAAGAGTTCCTTGCCTCATTTATCTGGTATCACTAACAAAGAAAGTGTTCCTGAAAGACCATTAAGAAAATAAAGGACTTTGTTTTCACACGAGGCCTGACTTATTGGTTCTCATCAGAAGTCTCACCCCCCCCCCCCCCCCAGTAATCTTACGCATCACCATAAAATCTGGGTCTGGGATAATGCAACTTCTGAAGGTACAATTCTGTGAAAGGAATATGTCCAGAGCTATTTTGGGGCAGGAACACACAGGAACGGAGTTCTGGCTGGGTCCTGAGTTGGCTGCACCCAGAAGAAACTCATTAGCATAACAGGCCACACCCAACAGCAGAAACTCATTAGGATTGGCTACATTAGGGGTATGTGGCCTAACACGCAAATTAATTCCTGCTACAAAAAAAGCCCTGGGTTTTGACAACAAACAAGGTAAACAGAATAGGAAGCAAAAGGCGGGTGTGGCTGAATGACCACTCTTCTGGTAACATGGAGGTGTGGCCTAATAGGCTGATGTGTTTCTGCTGTTGGGTGTGGCCTGTTATGCTAATGAGTTCCTGCTGGGCTTTTTTTGTAGAAAAATATGTCTATAATATTTTAAATGAATGAGTAAATAAATCTTTACACTATTGATTCAGTTTGAATAAAGCTTCATTGGAGGATTATTAGACACAGAATTTACATGGGCAGACTCTGGATTCTTAGGGGATGGAGCTGAAAGAAAGAGGGATTTGAAGCTTTGAGGGAGGGGAATACTTACTGAGGAAATCCCTGCCACTGGAAATTTATCAAAACTGGTTCCTTCTTTTCGTTTTTTGTTGTTTGTTGTGGTTGGTCTAGATCTTTTTATTCCATGGGACCTCTGAACAGTAACTGTTTCATTTTGCCACGGCTGCATGGAACTTTTAAACTTGTTTTTATGCCATTGTTCAACTGTTTTGATCAGAACGGTATTCATACCATTTGCACTGAAAACAAATTGTTGTGAGCAGTTTTAAGGCTCCATTTGAAGACATACAAGTAAATAAAATCCCTTAGGCCCTCAAAGACCAATCTATCATAAAAATTCCCAGGGACAAAGAGAAACGCAGCATTTATAGTGATTACTTCAACCTTTCACATTCATGCCTGACTCATATATCACATCAGTAGAGAGAGCATTTAAAAAAAAAAAAACCCTAAACATCTCCTTGGCTTAAATTGCATGATGATTCATTCAGAAATGTGAGGCAAAATCACACCATTCAGTTTTAACACGCCGTCATCACCATTTTGTGAGAAGTATTTTGGTGAGAACATGCTAAAAAATACACTTCTCTCCCCTGGATCAGGATATGCAGGAGCTTCTCTGTCTTTTGGGACGAAAATGTTGCCCAGCTGGGGAAGGTATTGAACTGTGAATGACACTAGATAC
This sequence comes from Lepidodactylus listeri, assembly GCA_029233225.1. Taxonomy (NCBI): domain Eukaryota; kingdom Metazoa; phylum Chordata; class Lepidosauria; order Squamata; family Gekkonidae; genus Lepidodactylus; species Lepidodactylus listeri. Next base: position 80,495,255 of record JARCFY010000011.1, read on the forward strand.
ACAAAAGCCACAACACAAAGCAAAAAATCTTCCTTCTTCGCAAGGACGCAAGACCTGAAAATGAAGTCGGAGAAGCTTGGCATAATGATTTCACTTCTACTCAACTACAGCTATTTCAATTGAAGCACTCTCTCAATATTTGGAAAAAGATAAAGGAAGGCCTAGCAAAGAAGGTCTCGCTTCAGATAAGACTGCTCCAAATCCACAGAAAATGCAAAATCTGTCATGAAATTTATCCCTCTGGAACAATCAGGGCAGACAGTTTTCTATGGTCATCTTTCTACTGGTGGCTGCAGGGGAGGGGGGAGAAGATTAATGACGGGACCCATATGGCTAAAGCTTGATGCCTCTGCTGGCAGAAGACCCCTCTCTGAGCCCAGCTGTCTCCCCTTCTTCAGTGAGCAGTGGACTCACAAAAGATCCTACCCTGCCACAAACTTTGATTAGTCTTTAAGGTGCTATTGGACTCTTGTTCTTTTCTACTGCTACAGACAGACTAACATGGCTACTCATTTATCATCAGTGGGGGTGGGTTTTCTGCCTCAAGCACAGAAATGTCTTCAGGTGTCTCTTTCACCAAGTTCACCACTCAGGAAATGAGAAGACATTTGAAGGGTGTTTTGTGTGGATGGAAGTCGTATTTGAGTAAGAGTATAGTGGCTATGGTGTTGGGCTGAGATGCAGGAAACCTGGACTCAAATACAGATAGATCCAGTAAGAGACACAAAGCATAGCCTTTCTCTACATTCAAATGGAGGTCATCGGCTAAAGCCAGCAGGGTGACAGACAGACCAGTGTAAAACCAGACTGAAAAGGGTCCAGAGTCCAGACTCAGAGCCCAGCTCTCCCAATCACTTTCCCCAGGAAGGGCAGATTAAAGACTGGATGATAGTAGGCCACATGATTCTTCTGCAGGGATAGTTGTTTTTCAGCAGTGAACGACGTCTTTGAGTGGCTGGGGGAAGATGCCGTGATAGATATCAAGGGCTCATTCACAAGGTTTTTACATTATATTAGTGGCCAGGTTGGGCAAAGCTCCAGTGCACAAGGGGTGGCTTTCATAGCTCCCAAGCTTGTCTATGTTCATCACGGTAACTGGGTCAAAATGGTCCATAAGCAGATCAGATAGAATATGAGGCATGTCTTCTGCCTGGTCTATATTATAGGTGGCATCCAGATCAGAGTGTACTCATGTTATTTTATCAGCAAAAAAAACTTTACAAAGGTACCACAGCTATTGTCTGTTTCAGGAGATGTTAAAGGCTCAAATTTAGGACACAACAGATGTTGAGACCTGTATTGCTCTGACCTGAATAGCCCAGGCTAGCCCCGATCTTGTCAGATCTCAAAAGGTAAGCAGGGTCAGCCCTGGTTGTTGTTGTTGTTATTTATTAGACTTGTTAATCGCCCATTCCCGACTTGCGCCGCACTCTGGGTGATTTACAACATGGCATTTAGCCTTAGAAGCAATGTGAAAACATCAAATATCATAAGATTACTAATATTAAAACCAATTTAAAACAGATTCAAATTCAAGATGGCGTCACTGGCAGCTATAACAGCTGAAAAACTGGAGTTCTGGAAAAAAGTTGATCACATTCTTTTTCGTTTGTTCTACTGTTGGGGGAGAATGGGGGGGGGGGTGCTAGCCATGTTGGAAAACCGTTGCTGTCTCTAACCAAAAGCCTGATGGAACATCTCTGCCTTGTAGGCCCTGCGGAGCTGCATAAGGTCCCGCAGGGCTCTGACCGTAGTTGGCAGAAAGTTCCACCAGGTTGGGGCCAGGACTGCAAAGGCCCTGTCCCTGGTCAGGGACAGCCAGACGTATTTGGAACTAGGGATCACTAGTAAGTTGTTATCTGTGGTGCGTAACGCTCTTTTGGGGACATAGTGGAGGAGATGATTCCATAGACACAGTGGTCTCAAATTGCTCAAGGCCTTAAAAGTTAATACCAAGACCTTGAACTTGACTCGGTATTCCACTGGAAGCCAGTGCAGCTGGCGCAGCGCCAGTTGAATATGTGCTGTCCGTTATATTCCCGTCAGGACTCGTGCCACCATGTTCTGGATCAGCTGGAGCTTCTGGGTCAACCTCAAGGGCAAGCCAGCATAGAGCGAGATACAGTAGTCTGGAGGTGACTGTTGCAGGTCAGGGCGCGACAGGACTGTGGCTAGGTCAGGGCGCAACAGGGAGAGTGCCAGTTGCTGTACCTGGTGAAGATGGAAAAATGCCAGTTGGGCAATATGCATGACTTGGGCCTCCATAGTTAGGGAGGTATTCAAAATCATGTCCAAACCCTTAATGGACAGCGCTGGTCTTAATGGTGCCCTGTCAAGAGATGGAAACCTGGGCTCCAGTCCTGGGTCTCTCCCTCGCAGCCACAGAACCTCCGTCTTTTCCGGATTCAGTCTCAATTTGCTCTTTTTAAACCATCCCACCACAGCCTCCAAACCTTCAGCCAGATTTTGCGGGGTGGTGGGCGGGGAGAGGAGTGCCCCGCGGAACCCCACATAGCAGAGGCTTCCTAGAGGACACATCCCCCACCCAGCGTGTTTGGATGGGAGACCACCAAAGAGGTCCAGGGTCATAGCCAACAGCAAACCACCTCTGAATTCTTTTGCCTCGAAAACCCTACAGGATCACCATAAGTCAGCTGTGACTTGATTGCAAAAAACCCAAAACGTTGAGATACCTTAAACAACCGGGATGGCCAATTATTTACTGATGCAATAATTGCAGAGAAATAATGCTTCTTCCCTGCTGTTGCCAGTTCACAGGTCTTCTGAATGGCTCCATATCTCTACATCTACATGAGGCTGCTGAGAGAGATCACCCAGAGATCTGGGCTAAGTTGAAACCAATACTCAGCTTTATCTTGTGCTTTCAGCAGTTCCCAGGGACGCTGTGGAAACTGTGGAGGCAGTATTGGCTGAGAGTTAATAAATTGAACATAATCCTGACTAAACAGGTCTGTAGCTTAGGGCTGCTGCTGGACCCAGGCCTCCTGTTGGCTAAACAGATGGCGCCAGTGGCCATGCCTTCCACCAGCTATGACTGGTGAGGCAGCTACAGCCCTTCCTAGGAAAAAAGGATCTTGCAATTGTGGTACATGCCCCAGTAACACCTAGATTAGCTTGCTGCAATGTACTCTATATTGGGCTGCCACTGAAGAGTGTCTGCAAGTTGCAACTGGTACCTAATGCTGTGGCCAGAATGTTGACTAGACTGGACCATATCATGCCATTCTTATTTCCACCTAAACTGGCTCCCAGTTTTCTTCTGGGCCCAACTCAAGGTGCTGGCATTGACCTGTAAAGCCCTATGAGGCTTGTGATCAACTTCTGGGACCCATATGAACCTACCTGAGCACTAGGGTCATCTTCAGGGGCCCTGCCTCGGGTGCTCCCATCATCTGACACTGGATGGGTGGTGACCTGAGAAAGGGCCTTCTCAGTTGAGGCACCAAAACTATGGAATTCCCTCCTCAGGGAGATTTGTTTGTCCTCCTCAATCCTTATCTTCTGCCAGCGTTTATTTGATGTTCCCTCACCGACCTGCCTCCCTGTCTACGTGCTTTGTTTAATTGTTATATGTGTTAATGTTTTTGATTGCTTTCCACATTGGGAAGAGAGGCTGCCTAAAAATAATTTAAATAAAATAAGGCTGCGATCACACACACTAACTAATTCACTTTCAATGCACTTTCCAGCTGGATTTTTACTGCGTGAACTGGCAAAATCCAATTCAAAAGTGCACTGAAAGTGGATTATTTAGTGTGTGTGATCGCAGCCTAATTCTAGAGGGGTAGCTGTGTTTTATGTTAAGTAAAGTGTAAAGTGCCGTTAAATCGCAGCTGACTGACAGGATTTTCAAGGCGAGGCATTCAGAAGTGGTTTGCCATTGCCTTCCTCTGCATAGCAACCCAGGAATTCTTTGGTGGTCTCCCATCCAAATACTAACCAAGGCCAACTCCTGCTTAGCTTCCAAGATCTTAGAAGATCAGGCCAGCCTGGGTCATCCAGGTCAGGGCTGTGTGTTTGTCTGTTACAGCAAAACTAAGCACCTATCTTGTGGCAACTCAAAGGCTAACCCAATTTTATTTCAGCATAAACTAGAATTCATATATACATTCACAGAACATTTCAGGTTTACATGGAGAGAGCGTGCATTTGTCCCGCCAGGCAAATAGGACACTAATCGTACTACACTATTTTCCTTGCAATTTAAACGGAAGACATCATCATTATAATACCCATTCGCTGTTACTTTCTAACCAATTTTTAAATCCAGTTTTATAATCCCAAAGTACGCATGAACATGCCAAATTATCCATTTGCCAATGCTCTGCTCAGTCTGCCCCCTGACCAGCAAAGCAGTTGATGCAAAGAGATTGTGACATTTCATTATTGGGCACCCACTATTCAGATGGACTGAGGGCATCCAATTTAAAACAAGCAAAACACACACACAAAAAAACCCCTTCCCAATCTCCCTTTCTCTCTCTCCTTTCTCTCATATTTAAATAGCTGTGGTGTCCTAGATCACGCTGGAATGAATTTACAACTGTGAAGGCAGAATGCCCGGCCACAGGGCACAGGCTGGGGAACACAAATTCTTGCAGCGAGGAAGATAAGGTCAAAAGAGAAGTAATATGGATTCTGTCTCAATCACCAGACCATTCCCTCTAATACAATGAATTTCTCTGAAATGCTAAAGCCTGCGATTCCTGGTATTAGCAAGGAAGGTAATTTTTTTTTTAAAAAATCCTCCTCTTTCGATTGAGGAGCGCTTTTCTCCAGATGCTAGATGCATTCATCGGTTATTTAATTTGCCTCCCATTAATTGTGCCGAGCAGCCGGCCATATAAACATTCACGTCCATGAATTAACCATTGAGTTTGTCCACAAGCCAAGTCATGCCAAGCGCCGTCTGCCTGCACGGCTCAGACACCATCTTGTCAGATGCAACGTATCTTCAGGGCCTTGGCAGAGTTTAGTGAAAATCTACTTAAGAACAAGGGCTTATATCCTCCGCCTTTTATTAATAATAAAGAAAAATTAATAATAAAAGAGAGCCAACTTCTCTTCTACCGAGCTCACATGCATTTAACTGCTTCACTGCCTTATGTAAGGAATTTGATAAGGTCATTCAGAAACGAAGCTCTTTGATATACATGCACCTGCCAGTCCTGGGGGGGGGGGGGGGGGAGATAGCTCAACGGTGGAACATCTGCTTGGCATGCAGAAGGTCACAGGTTCTATCTCCAGCATCTCCAGTTAAAAGGAGGAGCAGGAGGTGATGTGAAAGACCTCAGTCCGAGACCCTGGAGAGCAGCTGCCAGTCTGTGTAGACAATACTGACTGTGATGGATCAAAAAGGTCTGATTCAGTATAAGGCAGCCTCATGTATCCATACAGTTAAATTCCGTAAGGCTAGGCTTTACTTTTGAAAGTGAGTTCATGGGCCTCACTCAGAGCTAGAAGCCATATTTTGTGACATCCTACCATGATGTGGGGGGACGGCTTCTGTGATAAATAAATTAACATGAACATTCAACATTCAAGCCAATGTGGTGGAGCGGGCAGAGTGTCAGGTCCCTTAACTATTTTTAGTGGGGGGAGAAGATCCTGCTCCAGGACTTTTCATGCGTGCATGTAGTGCACGTCCACCACAATGATGTCACCCAGAAATGACGTCATCATGCTAGGCATGTTGCCTGGGATGCTCTAGCAATCATCCTGAAAACTCTATGATGCCATAGAGTTTTCAGGACGAATGCTAGAACATCCCCTCCCCCAGCAACATGCCCAGCACGATGACGTCACCTCTGGATGACATTAGAGTTCCCAACCTCCAGGTGGAGCCTAGAAACTTCCTGGAATTACAACTGATCTCCAGACTGTAAAGATTAGTTCCCCTGGAGAAAATAGCAGCTTGAGTGGGAAGACTCAATGGCATACCATAGATTCTAGGTGAAATCCCTCCTCAGATTCCCCCCTTCATAGGCACAGCCCCCAATTCTCCAGATATTTCCCAGGCCAGAGTTGGCAACCCTGGGTGACATTATCGCACCAGGCACATTGGCCTGATCCAGACACTTGGGGGGCAGGGTTCTCCCCACTGGCCGGATCCGGGCTGGCAGGTCAGCAGCCCTTTGAGCAGTCAAACCCTCACACACACACACACACACACACACACCCCGGGGACCTGGCACCCCTAAGAATACCCAATCCCCCACTCTGGCTTCTCCTGTAGATTCTTTATACCCCAGCCACCCATCATCAAATAAAAAGGGGAACACAAGCTTTAAAATAAAGACTGGTAGCATGTAAGCTATGTGCTCCCTAAAGGTCTCCTATTTGTAAACCTACTAAATTAAGGCTGTACTTATATACGAAGTAAACAGAGACCCCTGCTTCTTAGATTTTTTTACTTGACAGACAAGACACAGATGGAGATGAACAACAAAGGTTTATTTAACAGAAAACAAAGTATTTAATAAGGTAGATTTGATGCGTGGATAACTAAAAAGTAAAGCTGGCTCTCAATTAAAGTAAATAACCCCTGAAGGGAAGAGATTTGATTTCCCTTTCTCTGGACAGGTTGCCTCAGCAGGTTCAAGGCTGCTCTTTTCTCTCACAGAGTACCTTAACACAGAACCTACACATACTGGTTAGGAATGATGGGCCCTTAACAAGATGCTTATTTGTATCACTAAAATAACCTTTCTTCCCGAGGCTGACCCCCTAACCTTAACTAAAAAACCAAATATAAACCTGGCTGACACTTAAAAAAAGGTTTCTTCAACCTTTTTAAGCTGAGGCTGGCTCACCCCTCCCATCCAGTGGAGTTTCATGGGTCCTGATTGGCTGACAATAACTTGGATTTGCATGAGGCCTAAATCACAAGGATTGATTCAGAGCCCTGGAGCAGAGCAGAGGCGGGTCTTTTAAGGATGATTGCCATAGAGACCTGGGCAGGCCCTGTAGCCACGGTGGGGCTTTTGGGAGCAGTGCCCCACCATGGATGAGCCCTACCCCACACCGGGAGGATGCCAGACCCCACCACCCGTGGTGCGCCTGCCCCCCCCCCCAGCCGTGAGGAGGCTGGGGAACAGAAGAGAAGCCGCCCTGCCACTTCTGGTCAGTTTCACTCCTCCAGGATCATATGTGAGGTTTAACAGCTGATGGAAGGGGAGTGAAACTGACCAGAAGTGGCAGGGTGGCTTCCCTTTCCTTCCCCAGCCTCCCCATCACTGCAGGGGGGCTGGGGAGAGAGAGAGAGAGAGAGAGAGAGAGAGAGAGAGAAGGCATGCCTTCTTTCTTTCTCTCTCTCTCTCCTTCACTACCTCCCATCCACACTAATCTAATTAAGTTCCCCACTCCTCTGCCCCACCAGCCAAAACTTTCTAGCTACGGGGCTGGACCTGGGGCCAGTTATACTCTCACACCCTAACCTACCTCATGGGGCTATTTAGGGTTTCCAGCCTCCAGGTGGGGCCTGGAGATCTCCCAGAACAGCAGTTGATCTCCAGATGACAGAGATCAGTTCCCCTGGAGGAAATGCTTTGGAATGTGGACTCTGTGGCCTTATACCCACCTAAAGTCCCTCCCCTCCACATACCTCACCCTCCTCAGGCTCCACCCCAAAAATCTCCAGGTATCTCCTAACCTGGAACTGGCAATTCTAGGGCTATTGCAAAGGTAAAATGGAGGCAAGGAGACTGATGTAAACTGCTTTGGGTTCCCATTGGGGAGAAAAGTGGGGTATACATTATAAGTAAGTAAATGATTAGAATAATAATTGAGGCAGGGGTCCCCAAACATCTGAGCCTACAAGTACCTTTGGAATTCTGATACAGTATGGCGGGCACAGCTATAAAATGACTGCCCCAGGAAACAGAGCCGAGCCACAAAATGGCTGTCTTAGCTTACCTTCAGTGACACGGTGAAGATCTTTGTGCTGTGGTGGCCAAGCTGCTGCCAAGCAACATCTTTACGAATCTGCACAGCCAATCAAATCTCCAATGGGCAACCGGAAACCTTGCTGGCAAAAGCCTCACCTGGCCCCACCCACTTTCTAAAAACACATGGCGGGCATCGGGGAAGGTGGTCGGGGGCACCATGGTGCCCATAGGCACCACCACTGGGGACCCCTGAACTGAAGACGTGCAATGACTGTGCTCGGCCCTGTAGACCCACTCAGACGTTTAGCAGTAGAATTCCCCCAGTCAAAAACTTGGTCACTGTCTCTATGGATAAGCCCTCTGTTTCCCTTTCCTCCTCCTCCTCCTCCTCCTCCTCCTCCTCCTCCTCCATTGTCGCTGCATTAAAGGGGCTGCTGAAGATTTCATTCTTTGTCTGTTCAATAGCCTCACAGTGTGACAAGCCTCTCAGAAGCACCTGAGCTCCCTTCTGCTTGTCCTCCTTCTCTCCACTGTTTCCTTCTGTTCTGCAAAGAACTGCTGTGATTCATCAGTCACCTGCTGCCACAGGGCACTGCAGATCTCCGCGGCCAGCAAGCATAATAATAATCTTTCAAAGGTCCTTTGAAAGCCAGCTAAAAACTGAACGCAGGTACACACAAATACAGTTTGTTCCAGCAGGCTGTGCACACAAGTACAAAAGCAAATCACATATCGTACAAGGCTGAATGAAGACATTTTAAGACACCAGGCAGGAAACCAAACTGGTGCCATTTGTCTTCCAACTGTGAGAATAAAATAACAGAGTCAACAATTGAGAACATAGATCCAGAGGAGTTAGCTGTTTTAGTTCTGTTGCTGCAAAACAGTAAAAAGATGCATCTGACTAAAAGAGCTGTGTTTCTCGAAAGCTTATCCTACAATAAGGTTTGTTAGTCTTAACTGAGAATATGGTATCCGTTAGCGGCATCGAAAACTGGCCACTTTGCCCCGTGAGCAGGGGAGATGTAGAAAAACAACAATAAAATTTCCTATTCAGTTTCCTTCAACTCCATACCTCGTATACTCCCTAACCTTAATGAGGTTAATTGCCCTGTGGTGTTTCATCCCCCTCCCTAAATTGCTATTTTTTGTTTGTAAACTGCAGTGCACACTGTAATAATAATGGAGAGAGAAAATGCCGTATTTTCTTAGTTTTTTCACACTTCCTCCTCAATTTTCCCCTGCTCCTCTATCCCTGTACTGTCAAATGGAAAGCTTAACAGAGATTTTTTTGGGGGGGGGGGTTTCCCTCTTGAGAGCTACTGGCATGTTCAATGCCACCCTCCAAAAATATTTTTTTAAATTATTATTATTTCTATTAATTACTTTAGGGGTATGGTCACTCCCTCACCTCCATAATTCAATCTGTAACATTCACTTTTTGTTCAGATGAAGAGGGGCAAGGCTAGTTCTGCTCCTGGAAGAGCAAAGAACAAGTGCCTTAAGGACCCGTTCACTTTATTTCGTTTTCCTCGCAGAGAGCTCTGGCACATGTTCTAGGCTGTGCACTCAGTTCATGCAGAGCAGTCACTGGACCTCACCGTGAATAGAGCCTACATCCTACAGGGAATTTTGACTGCTGTTACTAATTTCCTCACTGAGGAATCTTTTAAAAGCTTTCAAGAAAGCCCAGTGTTCTCCAGACTACAGTTTCAAAATAGGGCTTTAGATCCCAAAAGCTGCACGTCTTTGAATCTATGAACACTGTACCATTTAGCCCAGTGCTGTCTCCTCCAGTGGTATTTAACCTTTCCAGAACTGGTACTCAACTTTAAGACCCAGGCAGCAGCCTAGGACCCAATGAGCTTCAAGCATGTGACAGTAAGTCATGTGTTACCCAGTCATACAACAGGAAGAGGAGGCGTCTGAATTATGGCAACACCATTGGAGGTGGATCATTCTGGAGTCATTTTCCATAACCGGAGTCTACTCTGTGGTTTACTCTGACTGCCAGCAACTCCACAGTGTCTTAGCACAGAGCTGGATCTTTCCCAGCACCTGCTGTCTTAAACTGGAACTCCCTGAGTTGGACACAGAGTCTTCTGCATGCAAACCAGATGCTCTAATTTTGAACCATGGTCCTTCCCTATGCTTTGCCTACTTCTCATATATTATGTCTACTTCCTTGCCCAGTCAACATCCATACTGGAAGGTCTGGGGAAGAGTGCCAGTCTTATACACTGATGACTGCAATAGCAAAATAAGAAAAGGGCATGGCAATTATTAAGCAACTGCCAAACTGTATTTATTTCCAAAATATCCTTAAGTAACAGAATGGAGCTGGCAACTGTTGAATGACACTTAAGGAGGAGTCAGAAACTCCTCCTTAAATACATTTTCAGAATTGCTTTTCTCTCCAATGCACGTACTCACAAAGAGAAAGAAAACACTTCAGCAGCTACACAGCATAATGACCAGTTTTGCATAAGTGCACTCAATGTAGTCCATACTGTCCATAACGATTGAATCCACACCTGTTACTTTCTTCTTGGCTTGAAAGGCTCATGTTATGATAACACTTTCAATTTTTTTTTCTAGTTTTCCAAGAAAAAGAAGACCCAATGGCCTGTAAAAAGTGATTATTCCTTTGTTCCAGTTTCATCCACTCGTACATTTAAAAACACAATGCCAGAATGGCTTCCTTGAAATATTTTACTATGTGCACCTAAGAAAGGCTGTGTTTACTATAACAATACCTTACACCTGTAAAGCAGAGACAAGTGTTTGTAATACTGAAGTAGGTTTTTATACCCCTCTTTCTCTACCCTAAGGAGTCTCAAAGCGGCTTATAATCACCTTCCCTTTCTCTCCCCACAACAGGCACCTTGTGAGGTAGGTGGGGCTGAGAGAGTTCTGAGAGAGAACTGTGACTGACCCAAGGTCACCTAGCAGGCTTCATGTGGAGAAGGACTAGAGAATCAAACTCTGTTCTCCAGATTAGAATCCACTGCTCTTAACCACTAGAACATGTTGGCCAACTACACTCCTATTTTATTGTCAGCTGTTCTCTTCTTATACACCCAGTCACTGGAGGAAACCTGAGAAACCTGAGGGCAGAAGTGCAATCCAATTATCCCAGAATGATTTGCCAGTCTTGTGAAAAGCAAAGAAACGGATCTATAGGTTGATACCAGGTGACAAGTAGGGAATAGTTTAATAGGGAATAAGAGAATAGTTTGTTTGTGGGTATAAAGTTTCCCTTATGAGAAATACTTATACCTAGGGTTGCCAACCTCCAGGTGGTGGCTGGAGATCTCCCCATTACAACTGATCTCCAGGCGACAAAGATCAGTTCACCTGGAGGAAATGGCCTCTTTGCAAGCTGGACTCTATGGCATTATGCCCCAAACCCCGCCCTCCTCAGGCTCCACTCCCAAAATTTCCAGGTATTTCCCAACCCAGAGCTGGCAACCCTACTTATACCCCACTTTTCTCCCCCAGGGAGACCCAAAGCCGCTTACAACTTTCTCCCCTCTTCTATTTTATCCTCACAAAAGCCATGTGAGAAAGCCCTTCGTATATTTTTTTGCATGTATTTACTTACTTCATTTGTACCCTGCCTTTCTCCCCCGTGGGGACCCCAAGTAGTTTACATTGTTCTCCTCACCTCCATTTTATTCTCACAACAACCCTGTGAGGCAGGTTAAGCTGAGAGTGAGTGACTGGCCCAAGGTCACCCAGTGAATGTCCATGGGAGAGTGGGGATTCAAACCTGGGTCTCCCAGCCTCTACTCTGACACTTTAAACACTACACCACACCGGCTCTCCAGGGTGAATACATGAGAACCATCCTTGGAATGGGGGAAAGCGAATTTACAGTCCCAGTCAGGAAAATACCTCGGGCTGGAGAATACAAGGTTGAAGACAGAGAAAATATAAACACTTCTCCTTTCTTCTGAAAATAAGTAGGGCCCCCAATAGTTCCTATTCCTTAGCAGCTGTTTCCGTGTTTCGTCAGGGGTAACTTTTTTCTGCTCAGCCTAGCGTTCCATGTTCTTCTTCCCGTACTCAAGATTCCACTTGGGTGCATAAACAGAAACTTTACAAGAAGCCACTCGGCATTTTTCAAAATCTCCACAGCGTTTCTCGTTAGCTTTGGAACAAACAATTGACTCGGATGAATAAGTAACAAGGATTTATTTGCATCGGATGCTGAACTGCCAAAAATACCATCTTCAGGATGAAATGCACAGCATGCCAAGGACTAGGAACGGGTTAGAGTTGCCAACTATCGCAGAAGAAGTTCCTACAGGTTTGGGGGTAGTGCCTGAGGAGCGACGGAACTCAGTGGGGATGTGTGGCCATACAATCCACCTGTCAAAGCTGCCGTTTCCTCTAGGGCAGTGGTACTGACTTCACAGCTCATGGACAACCATATCTGCAATCACCATCAGCCGAAAGCCACATTTATTTCCAGCCCTGGCATGAGGCCTGCACCTCAGGGAGGCTTGTAGCTTACCCGTTCCTCCAGTGGTGGCTGTTTCAATGTGGGAAGCATCTGCCAACTGCAAGCCCCACCAATCAAGGGCCTTGCCCACTTTCCTTAAACATGGGACAGGTGCCACATTGGGGAACAGTGCTTAGAAGAGCCACAGGCAGCATGTCATGTGGGGTTCCTGAGCCAGTGAGTTAAGTACCACTGCTTTAGGGGAACTGATCTCTACAATCTGGAGATCTGTTGCAACTCCAGGAAAACTTCAGGCCCCACCTGGAGGTTGGCAATACTGAACTAAGTCTATTGAGACTATGAACAAGGGTGTTTCCATCCCAGGAGTCCCAGATAAGAAACAGATATAATAATCACTGGCTGCGATCCCACGCACTAAATAAGGCACTTTCAATCCACTTTCAATGTACTTTCCAACTGGATTTTACTATGTGAGCTGGCAAAATCCAGTTGGAAACGGCACTGAAAGTGGATTGAAAGTGCATTATTTATTGTGTGTGATCGCAGCCACTCTTTCTTTTCAAGTAAGCAGCACATAGAAGCAGGACCGCAAGCTTCAGGTGACCTTCATTCCGATTGTCTTGGGCAGCCCTGTATACTTCCCTGGATCAGAAATATCCACCCTAAACGTTCTGGCTGTGACTCAGGGCTCACAACTAGTGTTCCCTCTCAGCTGAGTTGGTGTAAGCTAGCTCACAGTTTTTTAGCCTCCGGCTCACACGTTTTTGTCTCAGCTTAGGAAGGATGGCTCCAGAGCAAACTAATTTATGCAGCAGCCAAATCACTCACTCACAGCTTTAATGCCAGTAGCTCATAAAGTAGCATTTCTGCTCACAAGACTTTATAACATTAGTCAACTACAGCACCCCTCTCGGGATTGCTCACAACATCTTTACTGTAGCTGTCTTACGGGGAGTGAAACTTGTGGTTCGGTCTCCTCCCAGTTGCACACTTAAGCTGTACGCATGCTTTCCATAAGAACAGCATCTCTGACTACAGACTTCTTGATTTCTCTGGTACCCCAGGTAACTGATAACTTTTTAATTAAGCCTCAACGCGGTCCAGCAGTAGTAGATAAATAACAGTTAACTCTTGCATTTGTTTTTCAACGTTTCTTGGAACATGCGGGAAAACCCCCATGATAGTAAGATCTTGGCAAGATTTACTGTTAATGTTTGATACACAACAATTTACCAGCAAGTCAGCACTTGGGATTGGATTCTACGAATGACTTCTGTGCACACTAATAGACAGTTTCTGCCATGAAACATACTTCTTTCTGTAAAACTTCCATGTGCACAAGATCAATGCTTTTCAAAGGGCTCTCTTGCAAATGGAAGTTTTAGAGGGAGCGTGTTCCATGTCAGACACTGTCTAGCAAGCACGGCACTTGTTCATAGTTTAAAATTCTAAAAGTGGTACACAAGTATTTGGAAGAAGAAACTTTTGAGGAGCGTTTCAGGTAATCACAAATCACACTGAGATAATTATAGGATGTCATGGGAATAAAAACGAGACATCTGGCATATAATAACAAAATGATTTACTTCAATTAAGATTATCTCGGAGATAGAGAAGCAAATCTTGATTTATGCAGACATACTGTCAAAACCAAAACAATTAACAAGGCTCAAAGCAAACATAAAGGACTCAGGAAGTAAGTATTACTGATGTGAACTATGCCAAAGGATCATTTTCCGAAACAAAATAACTTTCTTGCAGACTATAAGCAGAGAGATGGTTGGTTGTGCACGGTGCTGATTGGCTAACCTCCGTCATGCTACCGATAACCTCACCCTCATTTTCCAGAGCAGTTCTGCACTTCTTTGACTTTCTTTGAGTTTCCTGGCAACAATTAACAGGCAACATATGGAGCACCTTAGACAATTTTTTCCACAAATGGTGGGCAGCCACCCAGGCAGCAGGGTCAAAATGGCGGCCCATGTTTATCTTTTCCAGTAGCAAAGGTGGGAAGGAGCTGGGTTCATACTGCAGCCTGAAAACCTGGTGTGAAATCTAAATCTGTTTTCACTGCTAGTGTTTTCTTACCTTGGAAGCTTGCCACATCAAAAACCTGAGCATCTTTCCAAAGCGCTGCAAGAAGTTTTATTTTATGGTTGCATGATGAAATATGGTCAATGTGCTCTATTTTTAAACTATTTCAGGCTATTTCAGGTTATGTTTGAACATACAGTCCTCATTTTGGATCAGACTGGCTAAAAGTCTAAATAAATACACTCATGCATCAATAGCAAAAAGATAGACGCATCTTCCCCTCATTGATAACCCATGGACCACAAATTATCTGGTCTCCTTATACAGTATGACACTGTCCCTTTAGAATGACACCACCACCATGTGTTAGGCTAGCCAGGTCTCCCACTATATCAGGAGAATTCCCACCCTGTAGCCCCACTCACTCACTGCCACTCAGTGGCAGCTAATGCTGCCATCTCCAGTCCAAGAGTTGGTTTCTTCCGAGCTAGGCCCCCCCCCCTTTGGAATGCGCTCTGTTCTCAGGCTAGCTGCTTGCTTATCGCCTCCCTTGGCTCCCTGACCTTGAGCGTCTAAGCTCTCAGCCACTTTTCCCTTCAGGTGCAAACTGTAACTTTTCCCGCTTGTAGTCTGGGAAGAAACGACCAGTATTTTTAGGCGCTATTTTTATCTCCTTATGACTGGTGGGGCTCATCTGAACTAACTTTTGAATACTGTATATCACTCCTGGTTGTATGATTGCCAGGCATTACTAACACAAGAAGTGTAAGTGACCAACAAGACTGGTCTAGCAATAAAGGACTTGTTTAAGGACACTTGTTTAAGGACACTTTAAGGACACTTGTTTAAGGACACTTGTTGCTGACTGCATCTTTTGGGGCAACCTCACACTCAGTAGAGCACTGGAGGAAAAGTGGGGCAAACAGACACTGCACCAATGCTATGATGCACCGTGAACCAAGGAAGTGACATCATCACATTGGCTCAATGCTTTAAAATTCTCCTGAAAAATCACAAACCATAGAATCATTAACTTATTAGCATGTCTCTGCCCCACTAAACTCATCACAGGTTGCCAGCACTCTGCCGGCAACCATCTCAAGTGCCTCTTCATAGAGTTCTTATCCCACCCCCATCAAGCTTCTGAGCCTTTAATAGCTGTATGGCAAGATATTGATTCACAAGATCTAGCTTTTCACACCATGGTACGGGGATCAATTACTACTTGAGTTAAACAATGGATACCAATACTTTGCACTTTCACAGAACTTCAGGGAGTTCAAAGTATTTCGCATGCATTAAGGTTGGATTCAAACAGCCTTTTTCATGAAATTTTCTTCCTCACTACAGAACCTGTTGTATATGATTTTTGTTTATGCAAGTCCTATGATTCTGAGAATAGCCTTACTGGTGTCCAAAGGGGGACTTTTTCCTTTCCTTCCCATCCGCAGGAAAGCTGGTTAGATCTTCCCATTATCTTGTTGCAAATGTTACCACCCTGCAAGTTAGATCTGTGCAATTTTTCCCAAGTTGCACACAGGAGGCTAGAAGAACGTGATTTTCCGAAGGCCACCTTGTAAGTTCACAGCAAAGGTGAGATTCAAACCAAGGGCTTCCTTATTCATAGTTTTGTCTGCTATGCACAATGCTACACCACCTTTCTTACATCAGCAACAATTACTGTACACCAAACGAAAGAGCAAAAGGTTATTGCCTCCACTTAAGTGTGATATCAAACTGCAATGTAAGAACCAGAGACACCTGTGCAACGTACAGAGCTTTCAAGTGGTTTAAACAGGCTATGATAGATAGCTAGTCTGCCACAGGCAATGATAGATAGCTAGTCTGCCAAAACAGTATGCATTCTTCAGCTGAACTCTGGTTCCCTGGCTTGGATCCTATGTACAAGTTCAGGGAGCTCTAGACAGCTTCTGCCGATGGAGTGCTCTTCTTCTGCTAAAACTTCTCTTTGCATAAAATTAATGCTTTCCAGTGGGCCTCCGTGATAAGGGAAGTTCCAGAGGAAGAAGTAACATGTTTGGTGGAATGCACGGAACCTGCTCATAGGATCTGAACCAATGCCTGCCCAAACCTAACCTTTCTACCAGCATAGTTATACCGGGCTACTGTGCGCATCTTACATTTTGCATGGCATCCTGATACTGCGGCAGCGATGATAGCTGTGACTCAGAGTGGTACGGGGACAACCCTTTCCTCAGAGTCCTCAGGTCCCCAGTGCTTGATTGCTGCAAGGAGAGAGAGAGAAAGAAAACCATTTCAGGTGGGTAATCATGTCAGTCTGCAGTAGAAGAGCTCAATTCGGGCCCAGAAGCACCTTAAAGACCAACAAGATTCCCAGGGTAGAAACTTCCAGGGATTAAAGCTCTCTTTCTCAGGTACAGAAAGGAAACAGGACATTTATAGGAACCCAAAAGAACAAAATTACGGTTTAAATTCCTTATCTTTATCCCACCCCATTCAGATCCATCCGTTATGAAACAACGAAAGATATATAGGCTGTAGTCACACGCACCAAATAGTCCAATTTCAATCCACTCTCAGACTGGATTTTTACTGTGTGAACTGGCAAAATCCAGTTGGAAAGTGCTTTGAAAGTGGATTGAAATTGTGTTATTTGGTGTGTGTGACTGCAGCCACAGACTAGATATTTTTGCATACATCATCCAGGCTCCCGGTTCTGATATGTAAACTATGAGAAGGATGAAATAGTGTGTCTTTAGGAATTTCTCTCATCATTTGTCAACACTAAAATCTAAGGATTGCTGATGAAAGCCTGCATGGGTTTTGCCTGTTCCCGTTATCAGCATTCAATGAAGAGTAAGTGCTTTTTAAAATATTGACTTATCATTGACTGAATCTCATGCTATTTCTCTGGCAACACAGACTCTTGTTTGGTTAAGGACACAGCATATGGGCCCTAAACAGAGATTCTACTTTTCAGAGAAATAGGCCCAGTGGAAGCCTGGCTCTGAACACAGCCCTGCAAAACATCCAGAACATTAGAGGGTGAAATACAGAAACGAAGATGTAAGCAATATCATTTTTATTAGCAATAAAGATGCCCATTAGTTTTCCTGTTTTTGAAGTAGCACAGTTCTGAACCTACAGAAGTGTAACCTTTCGGTTGTTTACTCTCCATTAAGGCTTTCGAGTTGCACCTGCCGCTAAAATGAAATTTTCTACTTTAAAAGAACTGGAGGGCAGAAAAGGGCATTGATACAAGAACATTTATTGGGGTTTTTTTTGTTTGTTTGTACCCTGCCTGTCCCTCCAATGAGGACCCAAAGAAACTTAACATTGCTCTGCTTTTCTTTCATTTAATCCTACTTGTGAGTTAGGTTAGGCTGAGGGTATGTGTCTTAGCCCAAGGACACCCAGCAGGATGCCATGGATTCAAACCTGATCTGCCCAGATCTTGCTAACCACTACATCACACCGGCTGACTGGAAGATCACAAATCAATGCAGCTGTATATAATTTTTTTAAAAAATGTAGAAAACTCAAGGGTAGATTTGCCAACTTCCAGGTGGTACCTGGGGAATTCCTGGAATTACAACTTATCTCCAGATCAGTTCCCCTGGAGAAAATGTCTGCTTTGGAAGGTGGACTCGACAGCATAGTTCCCCACTCAGGTTCCTCCCCAAATCCCACGATCCTGGGTTCCACCCCTCCCAAAATCTCCAGGAATTTCCCAACAGAGAATTAGCAACCCTACTTAAGGGTTTGACCTCAACACACATCCTTGATGTTGTGGCTTAATTTTCACTGATACACCAAGTGTTTAGAGCAAGGAATATATGTTCCATCATTAATATATGATCAGTCATTTGAGGTTTTTGTGTGTATGGGGGGGTGAGAGAGAGAGAGAGAGAGAGAGAGACTGCACTAGCAATTGTGTTATGTGCTGTCAGGCAAAGGAATAACAAAGCTAAATAGAACAGCAGGGAGCTTAAAATTGTTTGCTATTTTCTGGAGTGATCACAAAAGATCAATGTCATATCTTGCGCCAACTGTTTCACTGCACAGGGGGGTGGAAACGAATGCCATTGCCTTTTGCAGCTTTAGGAAATCACGCACAAATTTGACTGCAATCTCTTTGAAATATCACACACATCATCATGCCACTGTGATGCGTGAGCACAAGGAAGGATTAAATGGGTAAACTTCTGACATCTCAGGGAGTCATTAATCTCCCCATCACTGTACAAAAGGTTGGATGTGACTTACCCAGAATCCTGTTCTCTCGCCATGGTTTATCAGCAGTGCTCCCTGATTGCTCATCATCCGCAATCTAAGAATGATTTTCTTAGTCCAGTTTTCAATGTAATTACAGACTGGCATTCATCTTTTGGATGGTTTTAATGATAATACTATATCGCCTATTATACTGGCCTTGGCTGCTGGTGTAGCCAAAACTGATTATGAACTTAAAAAAAAAAAATCAGAGTCTGATTACATGTGCTCTGTGCTTGATGATGTAATTATTATTTTTTCTACCTTGAACTCCATTTATTTGGTTCCTTGACTTTCACTACTGGCTTGTATTTAAATACAGTGATGACTTACTGCCTGGACACTAAAACTAAAATGATATGATAATTATGATGAAGAGGGCCTCATGTTCACTAGACAAAGCATTATTCACCCAGGCTGAATGTTTAACCCATATGCATTATTACCTGAAGATTATCTAACTGTGGGATGCACTGACAGAGAATGTAATGGGGGCCACAGGCATAGACGGCTTTATCAGGGGATTAGGCACACTCGGGGAGGACAGATCTATTAGTGACTACTAGCCATGGTAGCCAAAGGGAAAGCTTAAATTCAGAGGCAGCAAAAGGGGAACTTCAGGGGAAGGCCTTTTGACACCCTCCAGGGTAACTCAGCCACTGCCTGAGAAAGGATGCTAGACTTAGGTTTGCCAGGAATGGCTTGACAATTGGGGGGGGGGCATGGGAGGCACCATTAGTGATGGCAGGACATCACTCCTGTGGAAAACTGTGGAACCTAGAGGGGTGTGACGTCACATCTGGGTTTCCTCCAGATGTGACATCACATCATCAGTCCAATGGCAATTTTTAATTTTTTTCTCCTGCCACTGCTTCAAGTGGGGGCAAGAAAAGTGCCATGCCGGTGGGAGCAACCCAGGCTGGACTAGATGGATCACTGGTCTGATCCAGCAGGGCTCTTCACATGTTCTTATCTAAAGATTGATTGATTGATTGATTGATTGATTTAGATTTATATCCCGCCTGACCAACATAAGCGGCTCTAGGCGGCTCACAACATTAAAAAACAGTACAAAGAATATAAATTAGAACACTAAAATACAGTACAGTACAATTTCAATTGGCGGCAAATTACAAATATAATTGGTGGTAATCTAAAATACCAACACCAGGGCAGCAACAACTCCCCCCAACCAGGAGGCTACCACCAACTGTTATACTGGGCCTGTGTACTTCTTTGGCCCCCTATCAGTGGCCATTTCCCCCAGCGGCGGCCCCAAAAGCCTGGCGGAAGAGCTCCGTCTTGCAGGCCCTGCGGAACTGTAAAAGGTCCCGCAGGGCCCTGATGTCTTCCGGGAGCTCGTTCCACCAGTAGGGGGCCGCCACTGAGAAGGCTCTGTTCCCGGGTGGTAGCCAGCCTGGCCTCTCTCAGGCCAGGAAGGGCCAGGCGATGTTGCGTGCCTGACTGTAGTGCTCTCTGGGGTATATATGGGGAAAGATCTAAAATTGCCAGCAATTCAAGACTCATTCCAAAGAAATGGAAGTACAGAGGTTTGGCTCCTAAACCTTTGTATCTGCCGTACTGACTGTTGTGATCCTGCTTCCTCTGCATACATGTAGCTGCGGTGGGGCTTTTTGGGGCTCCACCCCCTTTCTTAAAGGCACAGCCCCAAGAATTTATCCTGTAAATGCTTTTTTCAATCATTTAAAAACATTTTTTAAAAGGTGTGTGCGCCTTTAAGCACACACCCACACTGAGCAAGGGGGTTGGAGTAGGTGACCTCTATGATCCCTTTTAACTCAGTGTCAAGAAGCTGGTCTCCTTTAAGAGAGTTTTTCTGCCTAAGTGTTAGCTTTGTTGACTATAGAAGTCATTACCCCCACCTGCCATCCTCTTATCGGAATTGTTGCTTAGGCTAACAGAAGTGATTAGCTTGCAGCAGCTGAGAACTGTCATCTAAAGTGGTGGACAGCTTGCAATTTAAAGATCTACCCTGGTAACAGCTTTCTATTGGCTAAATGGCTTTTTTTTCTGCACCCACCAGAAAAAAAATTGCCCCACAAGACACAAAATCCTGGCTACAGGCCTGGTGTACATCCAGGTACACCGTCATGTTGTCAAGTCAATATGCTCAGGTACAAGGATACCTGAAAGCCGGTACACAGCTTAGAGGGTGAACTGGCAATAACTGGGTTCAAATCTTTTCTCAGACACAATTGTCACTGGATGGTTTGAGGCAAGAATCTTTCTGTATCTGAAGGTACCTTGCTGGGATGTGAGAAGGATACAAATGAAAGAACTCTGTGAACAGGATCCTGGGCTTTTTGCAGGAAGGATGGGTTAGAAAATGTGGAAGGTAATTATGTCACAGAACCAAACTAGGCAAGAGCAAACCTTCTCATCTTGAGTTAGCTTTGTTTTCTATACATCTCACCGAATGGTAAAGTTGGTATTACCACACAGTGGGAGCAGATGATGATGATGATGAAGAAGAAGATTGGATTTTACCCCGCCCTTCACTCAGAGTCTCAGAATGGCTTACAAACTCCTTTCTCCTCTGCTCCCCATAACAGACACCCTGTGAGGTAGGTGGGGCTGAGAGAGCTCTGACAGAAACTGCTCTTTTGAGAACGGCTCTTGAAAGAACTATGGCTCGCCCAAGGTCATCCAGCAGCTGCAAGTGGAGGAGTGGGGAATTAAACCCGGTTCTCCCAGATTAGAGTCCACATAGTTAACCACTACACCAAACTGTACAGTTGAATGTATAACAAAACAGTCATCTATAGCCACTCTGAGCCTTCCTTAACTTGGATGTCGCAGGCTAGCCTGATCTTGTCAGATCTTGGAAGTTAAGCAGGGTTGGGCCTGGTTAGTTATTGGATGGGGGACCGCCAAGGAAGCTCATGGTTGACAGGCATACACATACCACCTCCATTCATCTCTTGCCTTGAAAATCCTAAAGGGGTCACTATAAGTTGGCTATGACTTGACAGCACTTTCCATCATAGCCACCCTGAGAAACTATAGTATTCACCTTTAGTAAGGAAATATGAATTTGTGGAACGTTAGCCAGTGGCCATTTTTTAATAGGGACTCATCCATCCATCTTGTCAAGATATCAAAAAAAAGAAGAAGAAAGAATAAGTTTCTCAGAGAAAGTTAATTAAATCCTCACCCATGACATATTAATCTAAGAACAGAGAGTTTGAAAAGTACCCTGGGGGTCCAACGCATTAAAAGGATGAAAAGTCCTGTGACTGGCAAGCGGGGAACAGCTGGTCAGCTGAACGCCACTCCGCTTGCCAGGAAACCATTCCTCCCTTCCTAGAGAGGATGTCCCCTTGAGCTAAAATGGCTCATTGGATGCCATTCAAGTGGGGCAGCAATGGAGCGGCACAATGACCTTGAAACGCACAGCTATGTCCTAGGCAAGGTGGGGCACCACCAGTGCACGAATGGGTGTATGGGAAGGGGGGTTGTCCACGTGCCCCGCCATGAAGACTTACTGCAAATCTACTTTGTTCCAAATACACTCCCTCCCTTTCATTACAACACAGCCCCATTAACGACCATTTTAAACAGCTCGGTTCGTTTCCGAAACTGAAAATGCCGTCGGGAGACCCGCTCAATCGCTCCTTCGCAGCCCAGATGTCACTTAGTTATTTGCCACCACTGCACGCCTCACACGAACAATATGTTCCAGTTCCCAGCCAAATCTAATAAGATATTACAACAGCTCTAAGAGGGATAAAGTATTTTAATTACTCTTCTAAAACCTTCCTTGCGTGCTCCTTGGGTGCTGATAAACACTTGCACACCAGGGCAGGCTTTGTTTCCAAGTTCCTAAAGAGATTGCCAAGAAAAAGAAAGCCCCACTTGCTCATTAGCAGACTGCGACTAATAATGCATCAAGAGAAGACATGGTTCCACTTAAAGTTGTATTTTGTGTTTTTGTATCACCAGCTTGCTGTAAGAGAAGGGACATGGTTGTTGCATTTTCTGCCTGTATTGGGAGAGCATCCTCTGATGCTCCACTTCCTCTCCCTTCCAACGCTAAGTAGGATAACCACGGATGCAAAACTCCAGGTACACAAATAACATTCACACCTAAGCTACTGACCCTGGCATCTCAGTTGATGACTGGCCTGTAGCTACAGTGGGGCTACCGGGGGCTCTGCCCCCTTCCATAAAAGGCCTGCCCCCTTTCTTAAAGGCCCCCCTGCTCTGTAAAGCCCCCCTTTCCCAAAAGCATTTAAAGGGATCCTCTCTCCCTCCCTCCTGTAAGAATTAAAGGGCCCTCCAGCCAATCAGCTTAAGTCTTGCAGGAGGGGAGGGAGAGTGGTGCCTGCCACCCCCTTCATTATGGCAACTAATGCCAGCCCCACCAGCCCAAATCTTGCCCCACAAGCCACAAAATCCCGTCTAAGGGCCTGGTTGATGAAAACAGCAGGACTCAGGTCCCACGTGTGCTGCTGTTCGGGGTGCCCATCCATTACCTTTTGCTTCCTCGGTTCCTCTTCACACCCAGCCGCTACCTCTTTGAGAAGCAGCAAGCTCCAAGGTCACAGGGCATGAGTCAGTTCAGACGTGAGGTAAAACCATTTTAACCATGGTTAGATTGTAAAACCAGGATACGGCTCACAGATACGGTGGATAGGCAAGTCAGTACTGTGGCTCTTGCTATTTCTCCTGCCTCTCATGCAGAGACCCAGCTGGTATCCCAGCCTGCACTGCACTGAGGGCAGAACCTGGGGAAAAGCCAGGATTTTCCACATTCACACACTGGAGGAAATCAAAGCTAAGACCAACTCTGGGCAATAAACCAACATGCGGTCCTTCACCAACCCCAAACTGGGGGTGAGGAGGTGGGGTAGTCATCATCCGTCATGGCTCTCTTTCCTTCAGCAGGTTCCCAGTACAAACAATGACCAGCATTGAACGTTAAAACCATGCGGTGGGTACAAGGGACAAGTTAATGCAGCTGCAAAAATTGCTTTCTTCCATCTTGGCTCCCTACCTTGATTCAGCCAATCTGGCCATTTGGGTCCATGCCAGGGTGATCTTGCGATCAGACTACTCAAATACACTCTACATGGGCTCGCCTTTGAAACCAACCTGGAAATGCCAGTTGGTAACAGAAAGTCACAGTTCAGTTACTATTGGGAACTAGATGGAGTACGCACATTATATCCACTCTGCAGTCAATCCACTGGGCACATATTAGTTACCGGATTGAATTCAAGGTACTAGTCATCACCTGCAAAGCTCTTCATGGAAGGAGGAGGAGGAGGAGGAGGAGATTGGATTTATTCCCTGCCCTTCACTACCCAAGGGAGTCTCAGAGCGGCTTACAAACTCCTTTCCCTTCCCCCCCCCCCCCACAACAGACTCCCTGTGAGGTAGATGGGGCTGAGAGAGCTCTGACAGAAACTGCTCTTTCTCAAGAACAGCTGTGCCAGAACTATGGCTTGCCCAAGGTCATCCAACAGCTGCAAGTGGAGGAGTGGGGAATCAAACCCAGTTCTCCCAGATTAGAGTCTGCGCACTTAACCACTACACCAAACTGGCTCTCATATCTGCAAGACCACGTCTCCAGTTATGCTGACAAAGCCACTCATCAGGACAAGGCCTTCTGAAGGTGTCACCCTACAAATGGGTAAAATCAACAGCTGCCCATACTCATGCTTTCTCTACTGTTCCTTCCACCTTGTGGAAGCTCCTCACACTTCTTCATTCTGCAAACTGTGTAGAACAGAACTGTTCAAGAGGAGATTCATATAAAGGGAACAAGACTGCAGTATGACAGAATGGAGGGCACTTTAAAAAGGGTACAGAACTGTAACCTATTCCATTGTTTATTGTGTGCATTGCTGCACTGTTTTCTACTTTTGTAATTCCATGTCTTGCACTGTTTATAACACATCATGTCTGATATCTTTCTTTTTTTTTGCATTGGCTCTAATTTTTACCATCCCAATTCTATTGCATTGTTCCTTGGACGTCTCATGCTATTTGACGACATTGCCTTACACTGTGTAATCCCCTTTGAGTCTCAGCAAGAAAAGTAGGCTATAAATGAAGTTGATAAATATTTCATTCACTGGCAGACGCAATGGCTGAGCTGGTCTCTGATCTGGTGTGGAGAACTTTTTCCCCCAACCCCAGGCTGATTGTTGTTGAGGATTTCAACATTCAAGCTCAAGACCTCACGGCCTCCATGGCAACTATGGGACTCTCCCAGCTTATTATGGACCCCATATGTAAGTGAGGTCATACACTAGATCTTCTCTTTCGTACAAAGCAGACTGCTAGTGATCTTGATTTGGGGGCTGGAGAGTAAGTCATTATTAGCTGGAGGGGGCTGGAGAATAGGTCACTAGATTATTAACCTGCTGAAGGCATGGTTGGCGATGTCTCCTCCACTCTGCAGGGGTGTGGACCACATTAGAATGGTCTGGAACTGAAAATGAATGGCTTGCATTTGTTTTCAGAATGCTCTTGGGATCTTCTGAGATCCTGGACAGTGATTCTACAGAAGCCTTCATATCAAGAGAATGGGAAGAGCTTATAAATAGAGTCACTTGGCAGCTCCCCCCCCCCCCCCAATATAGTTCCCTGGTTTACCAAAAAGCAAAACTAAAGAGGGTGGAGCAACATCTACAGCTGGAGCTGAAATTCAAGCTGAATCAGACAGAGCACATGATACAGCTGATCTGAAAGCACGTGCGGAAGCACTGATAGCAGTAAAGAAATGATTTCTCTCTACTACCACTTAATCTGCCAAATGTCACCCAGCTTAATTCTTCAAGATAGCCTATAGTTCGATGACCCCCTAAGATGGAGCTGGTCACAGATATGGGTTTGGCATTAAACCCTTAAAAAACTGTTAAGATTCTTCACAGATAAAATCTTTCTAATCCAATTTGGCTCAGACACAAGAATGAGCATAGACCAGACAATACAGATACTGGTTGCACTGTCTACTCAAGTTGTAATGGATTGGTCCACCTGATGCGTGTTGACAGA
This sequence comes from Lepidodactylus listeri, assembly GCA_029233225.1. Lineage (NCBI taxonomy): Eukaryota > Metazoa > Chordata > Lepidosauria > Squamata > Gekkonidae > Lepidodactylus > Lepidodactylus listeri. The sequence continues at coordinate 80,520,944 of JARCFY010000011.1, forward strand.
GGAGCTTTTGGAGCAGTGAAAGCCACTACCTGCAGGATGGACCCATGCCTCTTGTGGCTTATAAACACTTTCCAGAAGAAATCTGGGACTGAGTGCGTCTTCCAAAATATATTTTAAAAAGTGGTTATTATACCACTAGGGATGGCCAAACAGTTGTAGAACTGCATCTAACTTAACATTCGTGGGTAAGGTAATTTGATGGCAGAGCAACATCAAGCTTTCCTAAACAGTACATTACACCAGTTTAAGAGTGTCTACACCAGCGGCCTACCTGCTTCCAGGCTCAATTTAAGGTGCCAGTTTTAAATTTTAAAGACCTGTACTAAACTAGACTATAATATAAATAACAGAAACAAATACAGTCTAGGACTCTCATTTCTGAAGCTCAGCCCCTCCCTATACAAGTTCATCCCCCAGCTACGTTCATTGTGCCAACTCCTCTTTACTATTTACTCCTATAGGACAGTGACAACAGTGATAGCGCATTACAGGGCCTTTACAGTGGTGGCTCCTGAGCTATGGAACAGATTCCTGGTAGGGGTTCTAACAGCTCACTAATTAAGGGCAAATCGGGACAGTCAAATGGCCATTTCCCCTGCTAATATGATCCGGACAGATACTGGCAATTCTTTATTTCTTTAAAAAAAATAAAAAGCCCAAGATATTAGAGCTCAAGCCCGACCTTCTGGTCTGAAACAGGCCTACACTTTAGCTACAGTCTTTGTAGCTACTTAGTGGTGATGGAAATTTATTTGGCACTACCTCAGGGAATCTTTCATCTGTTTTTACTTTATTACTGCCTCTTTTTTGGGTGGGTGGAGGCTTGAAGCTAAAGATGGGAGGTAGCATTTCAGTCACTTTCTTACCAGTACTCAGTACCAATGTGTAAGCAGCTTATTTCACCCTTGGCACACGGACAAAATAAGCCTTTCTCCTTGGTATCAGAACGACATGGAGAAATGCTTGCATGAGCCAGACAGTACACAGTGTCAGCTCACTGTGGCAGGCTGCCATTTGCATGACTTTCCCCTGTCTGATCACTCCAGTGAGCTCTCATGGCATTGGGATGGTCTGAGCAGGCCATCCCGACTCTGTGCTGTCCCCCCCCCCTCGCAGTATGAGCATCATCGCACACTCCATAGGAAGCCCTCAGGGCTGAGGTGCGAACCATCGATCTCTTGTTTAAGTGCTTCGGAAACAAACAGCAAAAAAACCAAACCCAACTCACCCATGGTTGCGTCTGATCATGCAGTGGCGGGCTGTGCCCACAGCTTCAAAAGACTGCGTGATCACGCAACTGCAGTTCAAATTCCACCAGAGGAAATAGCCTCTCTTCTCCCCCCCCGCCCCGCTTTATCTCGCGCGTGTGACCACAACCATATACACAGTAGAAATCACTGCAGCAACTTTTATTGATGAGCCCCCTTGCACATTTCCTTCTGCAAACAAGTTGTCAACTCTTGGTAAAATACTTCCCACTATATTACATTCACCCTGACCTGGAGGATCCAAGCTAGCCTGATCTTGTCGGATCTCTGAAGCTAAGCCGGGTCAGCCTTGGTTAGCATTTGGATGGGAGACTACCAAGGAATACCAGGGCCATGATGCAGAGGCAAGCAATGGCAAACCACCTCTGAGCATCTCTTGCCTTGACAACTCTACAGGGTCGCCATAAGTCATGACGGCAAAAAAAAAATTGCATTCACAGTCACATAATCCTTTTTATCTCTGTTTAAGGCTAAAAAAGAGAAATGCACGATTAAAAAAAAGAGAGAACATGAACTGTGTTCACAGCACTCTGAACCTGCCCTTCAAATTTGAACAGTCAGATGTACCAGCAAATCAAACAGTGGTTAAAGTCCTTCAAGCTCTGGCTCTGCCATGGCCTCCCCCTGATTTCCATGACCTCCTATGAGTCCCACTGAGAAAAGGTCAGGCTTTTGGCTGCCAAATACTTCATTAGCTTTTCCAGATAGAAGTGGAGGCAGCAGTACCAGATGTAAATGACACAGCCATCAGGAATGGAGAAGAATAAGAGTCCAGCAGCACCTCAAAGACAAACAAAAATTGGGGCAGGGTATGAGCTCTTATGAGTCACAGCTCGCTTCTTCAGCTACAGCTAGAACGTGAGTCACCCTGTCCTATATATTGGAAAGTAGAGTGGTTTCGGATGCCAAACAACATTAGCAGGCAAATTAGGTGAGATATGCAGAGAGGTAGTAGGTGTGGAGAAATCAGCATCGGTAATGAGACAGGAAACCCAGGTCTCCATTCAGTCCAGGCGGATGCATTGTCTTGAGGTTTGTTATCGGTTGCAATTCAGCAGTCTCTCTTTGAAATTCCTTTGTAAGACAACTGCTACTTTTAGGTCAGCAACTGAATGTCCCAGAAGGTTAAAATGTCCCCCACTGGTTTTTGAATGTTGTGGTTAAAAGTTGGAATTCCAGGGGATCCCCAGATCCCACCTGGAGGCTGGCATCTCTAGGAAAGATACACAGGCAGGTTTGAGGGGTGGGGGGAATGGCATGTGCCTGGGGTGGGCAGAAAAAGGGATGGGGGCCCTCTCTGCCTGGGGACTCTCAAAACCTGGAACCTGCCGGGCTCAGAGCACTATTGTGGTCTTTCCTTCAGCCTAAATCTAAAAGTCATAATTATATCACAGACATAGGTTCCAACTCACACCACTAACTCAGTCCTGGGTGCTTTAATCCAGGTTTAGAAGAGAAGGTTCACTTTTCTCTACTTTAAGGGGTCTCAACGCGGCTTACAACCGCCTTCCCATCCTCTCCCCACAAGAGGCAGCTTGTGAGGTAAGGTGGGGCTGAGAATGTTCTGAGAGAACTGTGCCTGGCCCATGGTCCCCCAGCAGGCTTCATGGGGAGGGAGGGGAATCAAACCCAGTTCTTCAGATATGAGTCCCCTGCTCTTAACCAGCATGCCACGCTGGCTTTTAAAAACACTACTTTTCTTAAACTGGGGTAGAGCAAGGTTACAGCAACATGGCCTGCTGCAGATGACAGCTCGAAATCCTTCCTTCCGAAAAACGTTACCCTCTTGTTGTCTCAGTGATCAGCAACAAGACAGCCCAGGGCTTTGGGTTCAGTGCTGAAGAACTAGTGTTTCAGAGGCTTCACAGAAAAGCAATGACCAATCGTTCTCAGCAAGATTATTTTGTCACTTTGATTTTCTTGTTTTCCTCCTGGGTAAGGTCTTTATTTATTTATTTTTAAACCCTCCCCCAGTTTGGTCTGTCAAAGCTGCCATTTGCGAGTGAGACTCGCAAGGAAAACAGAAAGAGCATCAATCTTGTCAAGCCCGGTGCCACTCGAAAGCTTCCCCTTAATGATAACATGTGCGTCTGGAGCTTTCCGTTACTGTCACTCAAGCCTGTGTGTGTCGGGGAGGAAGCAGCAGGGAAGATGTTCGGCTACAGAATGGGGCCTGCCACAGACATCGCCACAGATTGTAGGCTTCCCAATTCAGGTCATAATTTCCAGATGCCAAGCTAAACCCAGTGCTTTGTCTGGTTTTAAGTCACTGAAGCCGACCAAAAGAGACAGCAGATTGTATTTTACACCCACACCATCGAGGTAACAGAGCTTTCGCAGACACAGTGACAGACGCTGCTTGTGTTCGGGTGCCAGGGACCAGCCACAGGGTGCGTGCTTTGCATGCAGAAGATCCCAGGTTTGCTCCCCAGAGTTCCCAAGTAAGAGCTCTCAGTCTGAGGCCTTGTGGATTCTCAGTGAGTTTTAGGGTTGCCAAGTCTTCAAAACTCACCGGCGGGGGGGAGTCCTCCTCCGGCCGGGAGTTTTTCCTGGTGCGTGCACTTAGCGCGCGCACCCAGCAATCTCACCAGAAGTGACGTCAGCACGTTGGGGGCGTTGCCAGGGCGACGTTCTGGGCAATCGCCCCAAAACTCTATGGTATCATAGAGTTTTGGGGCGATTGCCAGAGCGTCACCCTGGCAACGCCCCCAACGTTCTGACGTCACTTCCGGTGACGTCATTACGTCGTCCTCGCTGGACGACTTCGGGGGTGGGGTTCCCCCCGCCAGCCAAATGATGGCCGGGGGATCGGGAACCCCTTTAGCAGGGGATCCCCCGCCCCCTGGGCTGACTTGGCAGCCCTAGTGAGTTTGTAGGCAGTACTGGACTAGGAGAGTCAAGGAGAGCAAGGAACTTAACAGCAGGCTTTGCTCATTTGAGTAAAGCCTACGAAAGGTGCCCCCTGCAAATGGGTAAGACCCATGTACCCAATGCATTCTTGGTTGTGGTTCTTACCTCAAAGTGGAATGGCCTGCCTGAGAACTTCTACCATTTCTCAAAACGTGTAAAGCAGAAATGTTCAGGAGGGCGTTCTTATAAAAGGAAAAGTGCTGCACTAAAATAGAATGGTTCGGGGCTAGGGTTGCCAGATTGACCTATCTGGCCAGCGGGGGTCTCCCGACGTGCTTCATGGAGACCAGAAGTGATGTTGGGCATTTTCGGGCCTACTTCTAGTCCGGGAGGGGGGACACTCTGGTTTTTGGGTAAAACTCTATGGTAAATTTGGCTTCAAGCTGTAAAGTTTTGCCCAAAAACCAGAGCTTCATCTCCAAATGGAGGTAGGCCTGGAGCTGGAAATAAGCCTGAAACCAGAAGTAGGCCCTAAAAGGCCAGTAGGTGGTGGGTTCCTGGCAGGGGACTGACAACCTTAAGAATGGGACATGTAGGGTAATGATACAGATAAGACATTTATTTAGAAAATTTCTATGCTGCCTCTCCAGAAACCTGCTCTAGCCAGTTCACAAAAGAAAAAAACAATCCAAAGGACCAACAGTGTAGGAATTAATAATAATAAAAGAAGACATAAAAAAGTCAGAGGCCTAAAAATACCATTAAACAACCTTCAGCAGCCTAAAATGAGATTTGCAAAACAATTATCAAGCTAAAGCAGACCATAAAAACAATTTTACAAGATGGAATCTTTCAATTAAAAGACTGAGTAAAAAAAATTAAAATACAATAAGGTGGGTGCCAATAGGATTGCCAGGTCCCCCCGGCCACTGGTGGGATGGGGTTGGGGGTTGCATTGCCATCTCTAGGTTTGGGAATTCCTGGAGATCTGAGGATGGAGCCTGGGCCGGACAGGGACTTCAATGGGGTATGATGCCATAGAGTCCACCCTCCAAAGCATTCGCTTTCTCCAGGGGAACTAATCCCTGTAGTCTGGAGATGAGCTGTAATTCCAGGGGATCCTCAGGTCCTCACCTGGAGGCTGGCATCCCTAGCTTCAAATGAGCCTCAAGTGGCCATTCCAAAGGAGAAGTTGTGATGGAAAGTGCTGTCAAATTGCAGCCAACTTATGGTGACCCTATAGGGTTTTCATGGCAAAAGACAAACAGAACTGGTTGCCATTGCCTGCCTCTGTGTAGCAACCTTGGACTTCCTTGGTGGTCTCCTGTCCAAGCAGTAACTGATGCCAACCCTGCTTAGCTTCTGAGATCTGACAAGATTGGGCTAGCCTGAGCTATCCACAGGAGAAGTACCACATAAATAACGACGATGCAAAGAAGAATCTATGAGTCTGGGGAAAACAAATGTGGAATGTACTTTCCTCAGCCAAGAAGGAGTGTGTGGCCTAGGCCCTAGAACTTGGCACCCAAAATGAACGCAACCAACTAACCAGTTCCAAGAGTCGGGTTGGGGGTTACTGGAAGCAAAATAATGGCAATTTGAGGATAAATAAGAGGTTCCGGGGTGGGAGGGTAGGGTTGTTTTATGCCCTGAACTGGAGAGGCCAGGCTAGCCTGATCTCCTCACATCTCGGAAGCTAAGCAGAGTCAGCCCTGGTCAGTATTTGTGATGGGAGACCACCAAGGAAAACCAGGGTTGCTGCACAGAGGCACTCAATGGAAAACCCACCTCTGAATGTCTCTTGCCTTTAAAATCCTACGAGGTCAACCATAAGCCGGCTGCAACTTGAAAAAGAAATACGGAGAGCAGAAAATTCTATGAAATTTCGAGACACATACAAATTCCATTTATTGCCAACCATTCCCCCCCCCCAAAGGGATCTACCCACATACAACATAAGATAAAACACGCCTTCCAAGGACCCTGCAGTCCATTGTCCATAAGGGAACTAGACAAACGAAGGACCATATCTGAAAGGAAAGACATCAGCAGCTGCACTTTCTTCAAGCCGTTAAATATCAGTGCGATACATAATGACCTACGATGCTGGTATTAAGAGGAAGCCCTGTGCCTGTCAATGGTGTGAATAATTTGCCATTCATTGGCAGCCATTTCTTGCCCCATAAACTGTTCTGCTCATAACTGAAATTGCTCGAGATTTTGAGACTCAACAATCACTTATTTGCATCAAGGTTAATTAAATGGGAGAGCCGTTCCTTTCAGAGATGTGCACACAGCTTCGTATTAAATGGATTGGTTTTGAAAAGTTAGTTTTGAGAGTAAGCTTTCATTATCGACAGATCTACCTGCAGTATGGAATGGGAGTCAAATAATTCAGCGTGCATTTTTAAAAACAAAACAAAACATGGGTGTAGCCAACATGGAAGCTGCCAACATTTGAACCTGTGGGCTGGACCCACAAAAGCAGCAAAGGACCCATCACCAATACCACAAGCCAAGGCTTCCCCACACCCAGAATGTGAGAAGTGTCAGAAGACAGCTCTACCTTAATGAACTTTCTCGGTGAATTGTTGTGACCAGCAAGCTAGGAGGAAATAAGAGAACATTATACATCTCCAGTTTTAGTAGGAACAAAACAATATTAATTTCTTCTTCTAAATTACATCCTAAATTTTACAAAGATTTTTCCTGACACTGACTTGTGTAAGCCAGTGTAGGGCCTTGGGCAGAATCTTACACTTGGGTTCAAAACCCCTATCAGCCATTAATCCCACTTGGGCCAGTCACAGCCTATTCTATCACACTGATTTATTGTGAAAAGCAATATTGTTTAGTGGCTAGTGTCAGACCCAAGCTCAAATTTCCACTCTGTCATGGACCTTGGGCCAGTCACTCTCTTTCAGAACCGTAGCTATGGTGGGGCATTTCAGGGCTCCGCCCCCTCAATTATGAGATACGCCCCACAACAGCTGCTGCCTCCCCTCCCCTCCAGTGACATTAAAAGGGCCCTCCAGCTGATCTGCCTTTAAATCTTGTAGCTGCCCCTCTCCCTCCCCTCCTCCAAGATTTAAAGGATCCTCCAGCTGATCAGTGGGCCCTTTAAATCTTGCAGGAGGTGAAGGAGAGGGATGGCTGAAGGCTGCACAGCTTCCCTGAAATCGCCCACTTGGAGGTCAGATGCGGAGCCCCCGTTTGAAAAACAGCATTTAAACAGTGTTTTTCAAGTGGGGACAGACCACAACTGAACTCCAAGTGGGGAAATCACTGCTTGGAGTTTAGTGAAGGCATGCGGCTGCCCCTCTCCCTCCCTCCTCCTGCTCCCCTGCTGTCCCACAAAATTTCCCCATGCCCCCCAACCCAAAATTTCTGGCTGTGGGGCGGCTCTCTTTCAGCCTAATCTCCCTCACAGAGTCATTGCTGTAAAAATAAAACGGAGGAGGGGAGAACACTGTTGTAAGTTGCTTTGGGTCTCCATTGGGGAGAAAAGTTGTATTATATCAAGTTGTATACATTAAAAGATAAAGCGTACAACAGGAGAACCATATATGTTGTCCTGCCTCTCGGAAGGGCAAGAACAATATATAAATTATCTTTTGTTTATCAAGACAATTTGTGATTGTGGGAGGGATACACAGCAGGAGAGCAAACAGCTCAAGAAAATGGGTAAAATGGAAGATCTTGAAATTACTTCAGCAAACATGACTGGAGAAGCAACTGAATGGCTGTTCCTGTTTCATAAGGGTACAATAGGGGGGGACTCACCCAGACAGCAATTATTATAAAACTGGCATGCAAAATAAATCAGGGCTCACAGATCTGAAGCACTCAACAGCCCCGCTTTTAACCATGTGAAGAGAAGAGCTTGTGAGCTCAGACTGGAAGAGGCACAACAGACACTGTCTGGAGTGTGGGGGTGCAAACGGGAACTCTTAACTGACAGCCGAGAGATAATGCTGGAGGGGGAAGTTTGATGAATAGCAGGCGGTCGCTAATGAGGGGCGGGGGATTTTTTTTGCTTGAAGATTTCAGCCTGTAAAATTAACAGTTGTAAAAATATTTATCGCAGCAGCTCCGTGGGGGGTAGGCAGCAAATGCTATGTGTGACACCGTGTGTTTTGTGTTCCACAGATGCCAAGAAACTGATCAATGTCATTAATATTCCAAAAATGGCAGCTTTCTCTGCCATTCCAGAGAAAGGAATGAAACTCTGCCTTCAAAGCAGGAGAGAGAAGGAAAAGGTATGCAGAAATAGGTGTCCAGCAGGGTACAATAAATAGGGTTTTGTAGTCCAGGAGCTCACATGCAAGGATGGGGCAGCCATGGAAACTCAATTGCTTCTATTTCTTTTCTACCAGAGTTCTCACAGAGCAGCAAGGCCTGGCCACCAGGGATCTCTTTGCCTCCCACTGACTTTTGGGGGGCTGCACTGGATAAGACTAGGTCCTTACCTCTCTTTTCCTCATGTGGGACTCCCAGTGTGTACACCGGTTAAGGAAGAGCTTATGTGACCAAAAGTCACACAACAAAATGGTATTTACATCGATGATCATTCCAGCTGTTTTCTGACCTTTCTTTAAGGAGCACCAAGTGGCATTTTAGGCTAACAGTAACTCTTGGGCTAATACTGGGTTGAATCCTATGCCTGTCCCATCACTCCACGAAGCAAAGCTGAAGCCTTCCTCTATAGAATTCTTCCAGCTTCAGTGGCTTTTCCTCCAATAGAAGAGCCACTGAAGTTGGAGGAAGGCTGGATCCTGTCCACTGTGCCAGAACTAGATTGCTGTGTGCTGCCGTTTCATATGCTGCTGTCTGGATTCGGGAGTGTTTCCAGTGTAATGAAGTGTGTCCAGGCTCCAAAGTGACATCACCCAACCAGGCAGAGCATTTGCAACCCTAGTCTTGAATCAGGGCTATAAGGGCTTCCACTACAGGTTAGAACTTCATTTGGGCAACAGGTTGGATCCCACGGAGTACAACCCCTTTCTCCGCATCTCCTGTGATTCTTGAAAGGCTGTTGCTGAGTGTCAGGGGATCCTTAGGAATACAAGTCAACTATCTGAGAATCTCAACTTCCATTTAAGAAAAGGCAAGTTTCTGGTCGCGTGGATGCAAAGGTATCCTTGAAAAGTACATGAGTGATGCCCGCCGAAATCTCAGAATCTACACAGGTCGGCAAATAAGACTTGCAGAGGTTGGCAATCAGTCTCCCCCATCACCTTGTTATCACCTTGTTCTTCCCTGTGACCAGCATAATGAGAAAAAATACAGGGAAATAGAAGGGGGGAGGATAAACTCTGCAGAGTAAATGATGCATAAAATGGGGGGGGGGGGAACAGATTTATTCTAAGTATATAATGCATACAGGATTGCAGAATTTGGATCAAAGCAGGATTTCTTATTTTTCTTGCACGAAACACAGTTCTGAACAGGACATGGCAGGATTGTTCTAGCTGTAAGGCAACCTTGTGTTCTTACCTTATTGGATTCTAAGCAGAGACCGAATGTAGGAAGCATTTTTCATGTTATGAGTCACTCTCCTGCTCAAATTGGCCTTCTGATATCGTATGTTAAAATAATAACAATCTCCACCCCCACAATCAGGAGGGGACTTGGGGGAAATAAAGGCAGATTTGCAATTTTGTGTTACTTGTGGGATATATAAGCAGCACTCTTCAAGGAAATAATTGCCACATTACACAGCCAATAAGTACAGCCTGGGAAAGGGTTCTCGGAGGAGGACGGGAGGGGGCCCTTTAATGTTCATCGCTTAATGAGAGCTCTGGGCTAAAGGCACAAACATCTGAATGTAAACCACAAGCAGGTACCAATAAAACAGTAGAAGAAACTATCCAGTTATTGCTGGAGTTATTGCTCCCTATTTGTGGCAAGTGTAACCTCAGGTAATGTTGAACTGATACCTGAACATTAGACCCTGATATACCCAAAGACAGTCCACATGACTAGGCACACATTTCTGATTCTGGAATACAAGTTACATCCACAGGTGTCGGGGTGGGGTCACCTTAAAAGATTCTCTGTGGTGGCTGAATAAAATTCTAGTCCAGGAGCACCTTTAAGACCAACAAAATTTCCCAGGGTTCAAGTCTTCTGACCAAGTGAGCTTTGGCTCCTGAAAATTTATACCTTGGAAGATTTTGTTGGTAATTAAGGTGCTACTGGACTCAGATATTGTTGTGCTGTTACAGGCGAGCATGGCTACCCAACTGAACCTATCTGTGGGGACTGTAACAGAAAAGTAAGCTATTGCATCCAGCAGTGTAAACAGAGAACTTTTTTTTTTACCATGTCACTCCAAACAAACAGCCCAAGAGAACTACTCGTAAGAGTGTGTTATGAAGTGCCGGATCCACTTGAAGAGCCATTCCAGGCCATGTGAGGAGTTGATCTGCTGCTGCATTGAGTGACTGAAACTAACTTTTTTGGTGGTAGCCATTTAGGGTTACCAGGTACAATAAGAACATTGGGGGGGGGGGGGGGGAGACACCAGTGGCGTGATGCCATTTCCAGAGGAAACCTGTGACATCACACTTTTCTAGGTATTGTCAGAAACTCTATGGTAAATTCCATGGTGATTCGTAGAGCAGACTGACATCATGCCATCGTCTAGTCCCCCCCCCCACACCAGCTGCATAACCAGTGGTAGAAAAAGGATCCAGCAGCAGGGGGACCTAGGAACCCTACAGCCATTATAGGTATAGTTCCTAACAATCCATTTTCTTGAGAGCATTACGAGAGGCAATTCATAAAATTCTGGGTTCAGTTAGGAAACCATGGGGCACCATACTGCAAACAGCCACCACTATGACTAGGTCTAAGCTGGGAACTGAACCGAAACCTAGACCGAGCTTATATTGAGGCCCGGTTCATCCACCACCTGAATAGCATGGTTGCTACTCCCCTGGGTTCTGTCCCATGCTACTCTGGTAACATAAATTGCAGGAAAACCACATGTTGGGAAGCCTGACAAAGACATTTCTACATCCATGTTTCCTCACAGAGCAGGTGCTGAAGTTGAGTTAGGTTCGGCAATCTTTTAACACTGCCCCCTGGTGCCACAGTTATATTTTTGAGTGTTTCCATGAATGTAAATGCCATTCAAAATGGGAACATGTTGTGATCACAGTAGCACAATATTGGCAGAGTTACGAAGGAGATCTACAGAGAATGGCTGATAGGCTCAACTTGCCATATCCAAAGACAGAATTCTCATGAACTCAAATCTTCTCATTCTAAGCTCCAGTCCTAGCATTAATCCACGGAGCTGCTAAAAGCACCAAGAAACCTCTCGCTAAGTAACCTGAAGCTTTTGTCGGAAATCCTGTCATGATCTGGGTGACAAACTTCCTTCCATTTTGCCATCTTGCTGCTATCACAACTGAAACGAGAGCTCAATTCAGATCTGGGCTGTTTTCCGGGTCAATGGCCTCCAATGAATTTACAGGCACTCTCTGACCAGGAAAATTCTCTGGGCATGCTGGCTCTGAATAGAAGCTGCAGACCTGCTGATATCTTGACAGCTGATCCCAGGCAAGCGTGGGAGCCAAGCCAAGCCCATGGAAGCTGAATTGCAAATGTACACTTGTTTCAAAAGAAACCAACCAACCAACCAAAAAAAAAAAGTTACCCCCTTCCCTTAAAGCTCCCTTGCTGAATTTAGAAGCTTTAAATGTTTAGAACAAATTACAGGACATCGTCTCTAATACCTTCGTAACATAAATGAAGTTTGTTACTATCCACTGCAAACTGACTGGGGACTTACTCACACGGCTATCTGGAGATACAGGGACTACAAGTAAAGTTTGCACATAAAAGCTTCCAAAACCACGGTAAACTGGCTGCACACAGCCAATAACTGCACCCTTTTGAAAAATATGGTTGTTTTTTTTTACCCTGCCTTTCTACCCAAGTGTTCTCTCTTGTGGCTCCTACCTGGTGGAATGGCCTGCCTGTGGTCAGGAAGACTCCCGTACCTTTTCCTTTCTGCAGACTGTATAAAATCAAATTGCTTGGAAGGTCATTTTTATAATAGGAAATAAGGTTTTAGATAGGATGTTTTGGAGAATGTTAATTCATGGGGTCGCCATAAGTTGGAAGCAGCTTGACAGCACTTACACACCTACACACAACATCAGAGAAGCACTACTCAGTTTTCATTGTTCTGTTCTCTCTCTCTCTCTCTCTCTCTCTCTCTCTCTCTCACCATTTTATGGTGCAGTGCTCTGCAGTTCTGAAATCTAACTCTGCTGCAGTGTTTTATGCGCATTATACCGTTACACTATATGTATTATACTGTTTTTAGTGCATACTTCTCAACGTTTTGCAACCCAGTTTTATTCACTGTTGGTTGTGTTTTTTTTAGAATGTTCTTTTTGCATTGTTTTAATCTGCCTTGTGTCTCAGTGAGAAGTAAGTAACTGAAGTAAATAAAACCAAACAAACATGTGCATGGCCCTGACCTGGATAGCTCAAGCAAGCCCATGGTAAGCTAAGCAGGGCCGACCCTGGCAAGTACTTGAATGGGAGACCTCCAAAGAATACCAGGGCAGGGAGGCAGAAGCAAGCTATCAAACCACTTCTCTGAACGTCCTCCATGCCCCACTAGGAGTCACCAGAGGCCACCATGATTTCCAGGCATGGCGTGCGCACATACGCGCGCACACACACAAATAACAACCCCCCCCCCCCACGTGTATGGAACCCCATGTCGATAGAAAGGACCAGATCATCACGTTCATTGAGAACAGGTTCTTAAGAACACTTCTGACGGTTCATGCGCCCAATACAGACTGTGAGCACTGCCCAAGAGTGCTACAGCTCTGCTCAACCTACAACATAGGAAGCTACAGCTATGCACCAATCAGTGAGTTTCACAGAAGTTTGCTCTTTGTTAGTGGGACAAAGTTGTGTTGAATCCACTTTCAAGCCTCAGCATAGAACAAAACAGCCAACTTATGTTGCAGTGTGGTGGAAAGAGCCATCAAGACAAGAGAGGGACAGAGATGAATTGCCATTGCCTGCCTCTGCATAGCAACTCTGAACTTCCATGGTGGTCTCCCATCCGAGTACTAATCAAGGCCAGCCCTGCTTAGATTCCCGGATCGGATTACACTGGGTTCACCTGGGGCCATTCAGGTCAAGACATGGGGCAGCATGCTCCCCTAGGGTACTGGCACTGCTCTTTTCTGACTTAAAGGTCCAGTGAGTACAAGCAGAAGAAGAAGAAGAGAAAAGATTGGATTTATACCCCACCCGTCACTACCCGAAGGTGTCTCAGAGTGGCTTACAATCTCCTTTCCCTTCCCCTCCCCACAATAGAAACCCTGTGAGGTGGGTGGGGCTGAGAGAGCTCTTTTGAGGACTGCTCCTGAGAGAACAGCTCTGAGAGAGCCATGACTGACCCAAGGTCACACCAGCAGCTGCATGTGGAGGAGTGGGGAATCAAACCCGGTTCCCCAAGATTAGAGTCCATGCTCCTAACCACTACACCAAACTGACTTATCAAGAGAGGGTACTGCAAGAAAGCCCCAACGTATTTCCTCTTCAAGTGTCCTATTACTTTGGGTGAACTAGATGCCTACAAAAATAAAGAGGAGTTATACAGCACCTTAAAGACTAACAAGTCTTTTGTTGTAGCATAAGCTTTCATGGACTAGAATGCAGAGGAGCTCTGCTCCAATTAAGCCATATTTGGAGTTTAATGTAATATAGAGTTTGATTAACTGGGGCTAATTAGCCTCCACCTGAGTCCTGCCTGTTAAAACCTTCTCTGTGATGAGTTTTCTGTTGCTAGGCCAGAACCCAATAGAAAAGGAAACACCAGACTCTATTAGCTGCTCTGCTTTCAAATGCTGACAACTATTCCTCGGAGCAGCTGGGATGCTAACAAGACCACCAGCTGAACTGGGGTTCGATTCCCAGTGCGTGGTGTGTGTTTTTTATCCTTCCTGCATACTGACAGTCAATGATTTGTGGAAAGCTGCTTTTTCCCTGGTAGTAAGTTGTGTCGACAAGGCCCTGGAGTGCTGAAATCTGACATCCTAAGCATCCAACAATGCCTGTGCATTAAAGAGATTAGCAAATCACCAGCGATTATGGAAGTCTACCTGGCGTCTTTCCAAGAGCTAAACATGGAAGCAAAATACCTCTTCATCGGCGGTAATTCAATCTTCTGGCTGCAAACCCTACTGCAAGCTTTGGTTTTTAAAAAAATGTTCCTTGTTACAAAGAAGTCTGAAACACAGAGACCCTTTGCTGCGGACTGCCTCTCCCAGGAAACAAGTTATTTGACCTGTTCTGGGATGTGTCAAAGCTCCCTTTTGTGTCTCCATCCCCCCCCCCCCCCCAATTAAGTTAGCCATAAGACTTTTAAATACACCTCATCCTTCCACACTCTCTGTAGTCTTTCAACACAAGAGAAGACAGAAGGCAGGTCTCATGTAAATAAAAGAATACATTCCAGATTGTCCTTTCAACCTGCCATTCAGGTTATTAGAGATCCCACTGATGTAGGTTTGTCGGCTTTTCATTTTAGGTCTGGATTTTTTAAAAAAATAATTATTATAATTTCTCTGAACTGGAAAATTTCTTTGGAGAATGTACCCATTCAGACTTCTCATTGTTGTCTATTTCATCCCCTTGTTTAAATACAGGTAATTCCAGAGTTTAAAACTGTACCGAATTCAAACTTAGGCTGCTTCCTCGTGGGAACTCTCCTCCACATGGGTGGTGGGATGCCCCTGCTGTTTTATGGAGAATCCACACAAAATCCTGCTCAGTCTGAATTCAATTTGCAGGCTTCCTGAGTCAGACTGAAGGATAACATACCTTTCACCTACAGTGACTTGGATGACAAAGGGGATTGATTTTAATGATTTCATGTTTGTTTTATTTGTTTAATGATTTTGTTTATTTGTTTAATTTCATTTGTTTATTCATTTGTTTAATGATATTATGTTTGTTTTAAATTGTTGGCTGCCTTGGTGGCCTTTGCGAGGGCATTAAGGTGGGATATTAATATTTTTATTATTAGTAGGAGTAATAGTAGTAGTAGTAGTAGGAGGAGGAGGAGTAATTAAAAATAAAATATAAGCTTTATTGCCTTCCTAAGCATAAACTGAGATTTGAATTGTGGAAATGATAGTATTTCAAACCAAATGTGTGCATTTATAGATGTATACACCAACATTAACTTCTGGACCACTGGTCTTGAATCTAGCGACACTAATTTCATACCTCTGTAAGGATTAAGCATAATTTTAGGGGCTTCTTATAATTCTGGTAGAGTCCCGGTGTGAAGTACACATCGTAAAGACATGCCTTAGTGTGAAGAAAATACTTTGTCCCTGTTTTCAGAAAAAAAAAGCTTGTAGCCAACTCTGGGTATTAGTTAAAGGAATGTAAGTATAAACTTCACAGTACCAAAATATATACAAGGTCTGGAACTGGTACTATATCTCCACAGTTGAGCCATTGAAAGTTACAGCATTGGTCTGTCAAGATCTGTATTGTCGACTCTGACTGGCAGCAGCTCTGAAGGGTCTTTCACATTACCGGTTACCTAATCCTTTTAACTGGAGATGCCAAGGTCTAAACTTGGGACATTCTGCGTGCCAGACAGATCCTTTACCACTGAGCCACCACCCCTACCCAACAATTACTCTTGATCTCCCAGTTATGACCAGGACCTGGCCAGTGGTCCGTGTATTAAGGATTAACCACTGTAGTGTGACCTGGGTGGACCTGTCTTCAAAGAGGTTAAACTATGCTATGGCTGAGATCACATGCACAATTCACCCCGACATAGGCGCAAATGCCAGGTGGATTAAAGGAGCGCGATCAGATGCCAACATCTGGGAAGTGTCCCACAGCCACTGGCAACCCGTTTTGCTCCGTCACACACGCGGAGTAAAAAAAGGGCGGCTGGGGAAACTACACAAGTTTATTGCAGCCCATAACTTGCTTATGGAATTGACCTGCTCAAGATGTGATATTGACCTCTAGCCTAGAATGTTAAAAAAAATATTTGACTGCTTAATAGAAAATAGATCAACAGCCACAGTAACTAAATAGAACCTTCATGTTCAGAGATGAATAACAGGGACAAATAAAGTAGGGTTGTACTTGATGCCTATTGATGGCGGCCATTGCTGGAACTAGAATGCTAGTTTAGATGGACATTTTATAGGGCTGTCCTAAGCAGAGTTATACCCTTCTACATTCACTGAAGTCAAGGGGTTTAGAAGGACGCAACTCTGCTTAGGATAACATAGTTAGTCTTCTTTTCACCAAGGCTCGTCTTATGTTTTTTATTAGTCTCTGGTGAGAATTTCAGTTTCTCTTCTTACCTCCTCATATATGTAGGGGTAGAGGGATATCTTTGGCTGCGGTCACACGGGCGAGGTAAAGAGGGGGGGGGGAAGAGAGGCTATTTCCTTCGGCGGAAGTTGACCAGCAGTTGCACGATCACACAGGCTTTTGAAGCTGCTGGCATAGCCTGCCACTGCGTGATCAGATGCAACCATGGGTGAGTCAGGGGGTTTTTTTTGCCATTCATCTCCGATGTGCTTAATCGAGGGATCAATGTTTCGCACCTCAGCCCTGAGGGCTCCCTATGGAATGTGGGATGATGCGCATACTGAGAAGGGGAAAAAACAATGGAAAGGAGTTGGGATGGCCTGATCAGACCATCCCGATGCCATGAAAGTGTGCTGGAGCGATCAGACGTGGGAAAGTCCATCTGTGGCCTGTGGCAACCAGTTTGCTACTGGACTTTTCAAGGTGTCTTTCAACTCCGCTTGTGCGGTGGAACAAAATGGGTTGCTGACGGCTGCGGGGCGCTTCCCAGATGTAGTTGTCTGATTGCGCTCCTTTAATCCGCCCGGCATTCTCACCTATGTTGGGGCTAATTGTGTGTGTGATCGCAACCCAAGTTTCAGGTGACATGAAGTACAGATTTGTTCCATAACAACAGCTTCCCCCTTAGAGGGAAGGAAGGTACCTGTTTGATGGATATCAGAGTTGACAACACCAGGTTGGGAAATTTCTGGAGATTCTGGGGTGCAGCCTGGGGAGGGTGGAGTTTGGGAAGGGAAGGGACCTCACCAGGGTATAATGCCATAGAGTCCAACCAGCAAAGCAGCCATTTTCTCCAGGGAATCTGACCTCTGTGGTCTGGAGATTAGCTGTAATTCTAGGAGATCTCCAGGTCCCATCTGGAGGTTGGCAACCTTAATGGGTAGAATTTCCAGCCATGGCAGGCTGCAAAGCCACTTACCTGAGAAAGAAGTTTATTATCGTCCTCCAGAAGTTTGACTTTAGTTTCAAGTTGTCTGATGTAGTTGGAAGATGAATCTTAAAAGGAGAAAAAAGAGATACAGAGAGATTAACCTTCCCAAGAGATAGTGCTTTCAAGATGAGCAAAGATAGCTTCACAATTAATGTTCCCTCTCAGTGGAAGGGAAAGGTCAAGAGAGGAGTTCAAGAACAAGGCCTGTGGGAGCTAAGAGGGCATTTCGGTTTGAATCCATTAAAACAACAAAGACCCTAAAAGGAGAACATCCAGAACCTGAAAAAAAGCCTCTCACAACCCCTTAAGGGTTCCTTCAGCCAGTGATCACGACATTTCAAGGCACTGGGCAGAAATAATGAGGTCCAGCCTCATTTGAAAACAGAAGCTAAGGAGCTGTTTTTTACCATTCCACAAGGAGAGCAAGAAAAAGACATCGGATGACCTTGTGCAGCTCTCTCCTTCTAGAGAGACGTGGAAGGCAATGGATTACTGCTGTACAAAAGCACCTGAGGTGTTGTTTTTTGGAATGCAGGGGTCTGAATTTCACCCACAGAATATGAATGAGCCAAGATTGTTACATTAATAACATCTACAATTATGCCTAGTATTTATATAACGCATTAGAGTGGGATTCCTTAATGTGGTGCCCGTAGATGCCATGGAACCTCCAGGTGCTTCCCAGGTGCCCACCCTGTGTTTCATGAAAGTTGGTGGGGGTCTTCGTGAAGTGACCAGTGACTGGCTTATCTTTGTACAAATACAGCTTTTTCATTTGGATCCTCCTCTCTGCTCACTGGAGAAGGATCTATAATTCTGTAAACAGGACCTGCAGATCAGCTGTGAGGCAGAGCTCCAGTGCACAACAGCCATTTTTCCTCATACTCCTCTCTTTGTGTGTGTTTTCTCCTCCCTCTCCCCATTGGTTCTTCTGTGTGCAAGTCATCCCCCTTGGGCTTCTGGGTATGTGTGTTTATATTCCCCATCCCCCTTCCTCTTGTGTGGGTATGTGTGCTCGGCTCTGTCTCCTGTGGCAGCCATTTTGTAGTACTGCCTGCCGCCCTGGCTCAAAATCCCACATACTGACTTTGTCATGGCCATACATTACTGAAGTAATGTCCTGATTTTCACCCACATGTGACACTGATGAATTGCATCATGTCCACCCCTTGTCCTGCCCCACAAAACCCCCGGGGTACCAGGCAAAAGCCTAGCATCCCTAGTTTCTAACCCTCACAGCTGTAAAATATTAATCTTCAAAATTTAAACTGCAGTCTTATGGCTACTTGAAAGCTAACAGGTTTTTATATTTTATTTATTTATTTCTTCATATTTGTACCCCACCTAGGGTTGCCAAGTCCTACCTGTTTGACAGTGGGGGACTCCTGTCCCCGGTCGAGGACTTCCGTGCACGTGCTTCGCGTGCACATGCCATGATGACATCACCCAGAAGTGATGTCATCACGCTGGGCACATTGCCAGGGCAACGCTCTGGCAATCGCCCAAAAACTCTATGATACCACAGAGTTTGGGGGCGATTGTTAGAGTGTCGCCCCAGCAACGTGCCCAGCATGATGACGTCACTTCCGGGTGACATCATCATGCTGAGGCAGTCGGCTCGATTGGGCCAGTTTGGGGGTGAGGTTCCCCCCGCCATCCGAATCCAGGCGGGCGGATTGGGGACCCCTTTAGCAAGGGATTCCCCACCCCCAAGGGAACTTGGCAGCCCTAACCCCGCCCTCCCCGTGAATGAGCTCAGGGTGGCTTACAATAATTATTCTAGCATAAGTTATTGTGTATTCAATTCCATTTCTTCAGATGAATATAATGGGTCCTCATTAGAAAGATTTTAGGCAGACAGAAACAGCAGAGTCAAAGCTTCTGGCCCTTATTACCATTATTATTTATTTGATTTGTTAATTACCCTATCCCAGCTTATACCAGGCTCTAGCCAATGAACAAAAGGTTTAAAACAAAGGTACACATTTTAAAATTTCCATATACAGTTTGATAGGAACTAAAACCAGAGCAAAAAGATCCAAGATGGCGACTTGCAAATTTCTATCCCAATTCTGGACTGCCCAGCCATTTAATGGGAAGGGGGGAGAGAGAACTGAAAATGACATATATGGGGGGGAGCTGTTCTAGACTTCGTTCCCTTTTCCTACTTTCCTCTTGGACAGGTTCAGGCACACTGCACTTCTCCAACAAGCCAGTCCCACACCTGGTGCCACATTTCTTACACATGTAGATGCACACAGTCCCCATCATACTACGCACCCAATTTCATGTTGTAAATGCAACATCCAGGAAATCACTTGCGCCTGAATTCAGATTCCATTGTAAAATAGTACATCTGAGATATGGTTCCCAACATTGCCCTGGAAAACGCTGGAGGGAGGGGGTTTGGAAAGGATGTGATGCCACTTCAGGTGATGTTCTAGGTTGCCGCAACATTCTCTGTGGTGTTTTCCAGAGAACGCATTCGGAATTCCTAGAGCGGTCCTATGTGGGGGCCGTTTTTTCTCTGAATCTTTAATTCCTTGGGGGTGGGAAATTGGGGCTGGTGGCTGATAATTCCCTGTCCCAGGTACGTAAAAGGGAAGCCTGGTCTGGCAGGGTATTTCTCAGATTTGGTGTTCAGTCTAGGATGACTCATCCACCCACAGAAGTCAATGGGGTGAACACCTTCAGATGATGTACACGAATGTGTGAACCAGCCTTTCTATCACTCCAGTCAGAGTATCACATGAATCTGTGCTCTCCCTAGATATTGCCCTTGCACTGGAATTCAGGTGTAAACTCTAGAGTCCCTACCACGAAGGTGCGGGGGTGGGGGAAGGAAATTGAATGAGCACGTCAAACAATTCAAAATACAACTGAGATTCTCTGTGTCTCACTGAACAGTTTTGTAGCCCAGTTGGCATGTTGTGACTAATCTCTTAAAGCACTTTGACTACTGATGGGAAAAATTGGAAAATACTTGGAAAATGCGACATTTTATGTAGAATGGCAGACAGCACACAGAGAAAATATAACAACGGTTCTTAGAAATAATGATTTTACGGAAGTACATATAATACAAGTATCTCCCCATGATAAATTAACACTTTCTTTTGAAAAAGAGCTTTGCATGAGACGAGTAAAACCCCATATCCTCCCTTGTGATGGTGGTGGTGGTGGGGGGAAGTAGCCTGAATTCTGAAAAACAGTTACGTTGTCAAAATCTGTATCACAGCAGGGCAGGCCTACTCAACTAGTAATCCAACACAATAAAGACAGTTTATCAGCTAATTCTTCTGGACTGTCAGGGGCTTGCCAAACGCCCTGTTTTGTTTTGTTGCTCCAGACAGGCAGCAAAACCAGATTTATTGAGCCCCTGGTATACCTGAAGGGCTGGCTGCGTTCATCTTGGCAGCCCGCGGTATGGAGCTCTGAACGATGGGGGTTCCAAAATTCAGTGCCTAAATACAACATATATTTCTTCTGATTGTGTATATTATTATGCCAATTAACAAAAGAAAGCTGGCAGGAAGAGGAAGGCTGACTCTGAAGTTTTCCTTTCTGCAGAAACAAGCTGTTTTAAGTCCCTTGGACTGCAAGGAGATGAAATCAGTCAATTCTAAAAGAAATCAACCCTGACTGTTCCCTGGAAGGCCAGATACTGACGCTTAAGCTCAAACACTTTGGCCACCCAATGAGAAGGGAACACTCACTGGTGAAGACCCTGATGCTGGGAAAGACTGAAGGTCAGAGAAGAAGGGAACGGCAAAGGATGAGATGGTTAGACAGTGTTATCGATGCAGCGAACATGAAGTTGAGTGGACTCCGGAGGGCGGTGGAGGACAGAAGGGCCTGGCGTGATGGGGTCCATGAGGTCGCGAAGAGTCGGACTCGACTGCGCGACTGAACAACAACAAAAACCCAGCAATGATGAAAAAGAAGTCTGTGGTGTTCCTTCCATGCAGGGCTGCCAACCCCCAATTGGAGTGGGAGGATTCACTCCCTGAAGCCCTGCTGCCTGCCGCCACTTGGGGCGAAAGCAGGGGGTGGTGGTAAACGAAACATTAAAAATAATTTTTAAAATTTAAAGCTCACTGATGTAGTGAGCACGATTATGTCACTTCCAGGTACAATTCTAACCATTATTTGCTGATGATGAGATTGGCCCACTGCTTACGAGGAAGGGGTGAAGACTAAGAGGTACATGCCAAACAATAGAGAGAGTTAGGGAAGGGAGGCCCTGGGACCAGGAGGACAAACCAGAGTTCTACATTCCTTTCAATACATGCACATTTATTCAAACGGTCATCAGTTTATTTAGCTGAAAGTACATCAGCATGGAGATTCCTAGGGGAACAGAGAGAGCAGTGATATATTCAAATAAAGTAGCTTATTGTGCTAATGCAGAAGATTATAATTTCTCTTATCCCGGACTCCTGGTTACTCAGATCTCTTTTATGTGGTTTCATGCATGAAGTCCCAAAGCAGTGTAATCCGACTTGAACAGTACTTTGGTTAGAAGTGTCCGTCAGCATCTCTGAAACCACGCAGACTAGTCAACACTATGGCTTACGTGGTTTTGAAAGGATACACAGAGTTGATTTAAGGACCAAACCTGCAAAAGCCACCTATGGTAAAAGCCAACCAGCTAGAGAAGCAGGCCTCCCCGCACACACACAGACACATAGGTCACAAATGACTAAGATAAAAAGGTGTGAGCAGACAAGCCAGTAGACCAAGGTTCTCCAACACCGCACTCATGAACTTATCTTTAACTGGGTTATGTTTGCTATGTTTTACATTGTAAACCATGTTGTATTTTAATTGTTGAAAGCCGCCTAGAGCCAGCTCATCTGGAAAGCCGGGATATAAATGCAAATAATAAATAAATAAATGGTACCCCTTCTTCTTCCCCAGGTGCCTGCTGAGCTTTCCAGAAAGTGGGGTGAGGCTGGGGTTGCCAAATTCCAGATAGCGCCTGGAGCTCTCACAAAATTATAACTCATCTCCAGACTACAGGACCCCTGGAGGAAATGGCAACATCAGAGGGTGAGCACTACTGGATTACATCTCTGCTGC
Organism: Lepidodactylus listeri; assembly: GCA_029233225.1. NCBI lineage: Eukaryota > Metazoa > Chordata > Lepidosauria > Squamata > Gekkonidae > Lepidodactylus > Lepidodactylus listeri. The sequence continues at coordinate 80,543,471 of JARCFY010000011.1, forward strand.
GCTACTTCCCCACCCCAGGCACTGCCCTCAAACCTTCAGACATTTGCCAAGCTGGAGTTGGCAACCCACGGTGGGTCCAGTACAAGGCAAGGTTTATTACTGGCAGCCTTCATTGCAATGAAAGGGTTTTCTATGGCTGCAGTAGGACTGGCAGCCACTGAAGGATCAGGGGGACTGATCCTTAGCCAGAAGGTGGCCTCTTCCCTTCTTCAGGCAGGACCAAATGTTACCATGAGCTGCTCATGCAAAGAAGAAAGGGAGCTTCATTCTAGTCTTGGAATCCAGGAACCTGGGATGGTCCATGATGGGAGATAAGAGTTCAGAAGTAGAAACCCACCCACTGCTTTTCCGGGCTTGCTGTCTTCCAGGTGGCTGGATCATGCCTCCACCTAAATACTAACCTTGACAGGACAATGGCCTGAATAAGGCAGCTTCATATGGTCAGTGTGTTTGCAGAGCAAACTAGGAGGAGGGTACTGTACTTGGCTTCACATCCTGTAGCAGGGAGGAGGAGGAGGAGGAAGGGAGGGAGGAGATTGTCTTTATACCCTGCCCTTCACTACCCAAAGGAGTCTCAGAGCGGTTTACAATCTCCTTTCCCTTCCTCTCCCCACAACAAACACCCTGTGAGGTAGGTGAGGCTGAGAGAGCTCTTTCAAGAACTGCTCATGAGAGAACAGCTCTGAGAGAACTGTGACTGACCCAAGGTCACACTAACAGCTACACGTGGAGGAGTGGGGAATCAAGCCCAGTTCTCCCAGATTAGAGTCTTGCTCCTAACCACTACACCAAACTGGCTCTGACTAAACCAAACTGGTCCCACCGCCTGTGGCAGCCATTTTGGGGTGGTACCCACCACCCCCTCTCAAAATTCCAAAGGCTCAAACACAGTTGAGGACCCCTTAGTAAATGGCTTTGGCCAGTTAGTTTTACTGGCTTGTTTGCAAAACTCATTTAAAAGGCAAGCAATTTCTTAGATTTCAACCTACTACATTTGCGCAGGGCAATCTTCAAAAGACTTAGGAAGAGACTACTGAAGTCAATGGGCTTACAATCACCCATCTATCTACCTTTTAAAAAATACATATAGATGCACAGAAAGAAAACAAGAGTTACCCCCACCCCTCTTCATCCTGGTTTCTGAGAGATACGCTGAGTGATTACTAAAAGTCTTCTTTCCAGCAGTATTTTCAGATACCTCAAAACATTCCTGCTTGCCAATAAAGTGAATAGCTGCTCGGTATCTCCAGTAGCCCTAGTAATGAAAAGTATAAAAGCTGTGCTCTATCAAAATGATCGCCTTGAGACTTTAATCTCCATTAAAAGGAAATAACCGTTCGGGTCTTTACATTCTGGCTTCGGTATGGCAACACTAAGCAATCATCATAAAATTCAATTAAATGTGGGGGTGGAGGGGTCCAGGTAGGGCTGCCAAGTCCAACTTGGGAAATATCTGGGGACTTTGGGGGTGGAGCCAGGAGACTTTGGGGGTGGAGCCAGGAGAAAGGAAGTGACATCATTTTGTGAAGTCACATCCTGTGATGTTGCTTCCACATGCTTCCACATGAACTCATGAAGTTTCCTAATACTGAATCAGGCCATTGGTCCATCAAGGTCGGTACTGACTACTCAGACTGGTAGTGGCTCTCCAGGGTCTCAGGCTGAGATCTTTAATATCACCTATTACCTGATCCTTTTTTAGCTGAAGAGGCTGATACCTCCTGCATGTCAAGCAGATGCTCTATCACTGAGCAACGGCCCTACTGAATCCTTCCTCATCTCGGCAGAATATGATTTTCATATCATAAGAACAGGAGAGAAGCCACAGTGGATCGGCCCATCCAGTACAGCCCATCCAGTACAACACTCTGTGTCACAACAGTGGCCAAAAATACCAGGTGCCCTCAGGAGGTCCAGCAGCGGGGCCAGAACTCCAGAAGCCCTCCCACTGTTGCCCCCCCAAGCACCAAGAATGCAGAGCATCACTGCCCCAGACAAAGGGCTCCATTTAGACCTTGTGGCTAATAATAGCCACTGACAGACCTCTGCTGGATGGGGACAGAGAGAGAGAGAGAGACAGACAGACAGACAGAAAAAAGAAAGAAGGAGAGAGAGAGAAGGAAAAGAGCTGGCACAGGCACTTACTTCCATTTAGACCTTGTGGCTAATAATAGCCACTGATAGACCTCTGCTGGATGGGGACAGAGAGAGAGAGAGAGAGAGAGAAAAGAAAGAAAGGGGGAGGGGGAGAGAGAGAGAAGGAAAAGAGCTGGCAGATGGACTTACCCCAGGCCCAGCAGCAGCAACCTTTCAATCTTACACCAGCCGCATGCAAAAGCAGGCCCTTCAGTAAGAGCTTAGTCCCTCGTTAATCTCTGGCCGGGGCTCTCTTGCTAACTCTTAAAGGGGAAATGTCTGGTGAGGCTTTTCACTGCAGGCTCTTCAGACATTTCCCTTTAAGAGGCCTGGAAGGGAGAGGGCCCGGCAGGCTCCGATGTTCCCCTCCTGTTGGCAGCCATTGCCTCCCCCCGGTGGCCAGTTTTGAAAAAGCGGGGGGGGGGGGAGCATGAAAAATCGGTGTTTCCCCCGCCCTACCGGGGGACTTGGCAGCCCTAGGTCCAGGAGGGCAGGAGAGCAAAAACGAACGGGCTATTTTGCAATCAGCTCTCAATATTCAGCTGGGGAAGGGACTATTGCCCTTTCCATTGTTCTCCTCAAGATTAACACCTGATGCCTTGTGAATGTTGCAAGCGTGCTCTGAACGGCTAACACCATGTTTTCTATTTTAAAATCCAAGATGTGGAATCTGTATAAAATTATGTATTAAAGTTTGTAATAAGGAAATTGCTTTTCTGCTACTAGCATTGTGCTGGCTGGGAATATAATCCCTGCGTCAAAAGTGTGTCACATCCATCTAAGCGTGACTGGTATTAAATCAACACTTTTTTGCTATCTCAGCTGGAGCCATATTCTCTTCACCTCCCCCATCTCACTCCTCATTCCCACTGCCTATAAGAGGCGAGGGAGGGAAGGTGGCATGGTATAGACCAATGTTGTCCGATCTCAGAGGAGAAATGGGGTTGATACTTGGAGGGAAGGAAGACTCTGCAGAGGAGGGCAATGGCAAACCACCTCTGCTTCTCACTTGCCTTGAAAGCAGGCCCGTAGCTATAGTGGGGCTTTTGGGGGCTCTGCCCCCTTTCTCAAAGGCACAGCCCCCTCCCCCAGAATTTCTCCTGTAAATGCTTTTTTCAATCATTTTGAAACATTTTTAATGGCACACACTCCTCTAAGCAGAGTAGGGTGATGTAGTTGATTAATTCCTGCAGTGAGGAAGGGGGCTGGAGTAGGTGATCTCTAGGATCCCTTCTAACTCTGTGTCAAGAAACTGCTGACCTTTAAGAGAGTTTTTCTGCCAAAGTGTTAAAGTTCTTGACCCCCACCCCCACCTGCTGGCTTGTTATCAGAACTGTGGCTTAGGCTGGCAGAAGTGATTGACTTGCAGCAACTGAGAGCTGTCATCTAAAGAGGTGGACAGCTTGCAATTTAGAGATCTATCCTGGTAACAGCTATTAGCTAGATAGCTTTTCTTTCCACACTGAGAACTTCAGCCCCACCAGAAAAAAATCTGCCCCACAAGCCACAAAATCCTGGCTATGGGCCTGCTTGAAAGCCCCTTGCTGGGGTCCCCATAAGTAGGTTGTGACTTGACGTGTATAAGAGGGGAAGGAATACAGGGAAGAATCACTGCTTCCTACCATACCAGCTATAAATCAAGGAGGCTGCCAGCTCTACCTATCACATTTTCATCTCACTTTTCCTACAAGAAGCTCAGGGAAATGAAATGGCAGAATCTGAGGTGGTAGAATAGACTGCACTGCTACAGGATGCAAGTGTTGGAGTCCAGATTTGAATTTGCATTTTTAAAGATGCAAACAGCAAGCTTGTACAGCTCTGTGGTTTTAAGGTGCGAGAGGCCTGGTTTACCAGGTATGGTCTGGCAACTGGTGGGAGACTGAGGTGGGGGACATGGGACAGCCATCAGCAGTGCTGTGGCATCACTTCCAGAAAAACCCAGACATGATGCCATGCCTCTAGAAATCACTGAAAACCATAGGTAGGGGTGCCAACCTTCAGGTAGCAACTGTTACGACTGATCCTCAGGTGACAGAGATCAGTTCGTCTGGAGAAAACGGCCACTTCAGAAGATGAATTCCATAGCATTATACCCCTTTGAAGTCCCTCCCCTCCCCAAACCCCGCTCACCTCAGGTTCCACCCCCAAAATCTCCAGGTATTTACCAACCCAGAGCTGGCAACCCTAACCATTGGACCAATGGCTACTTGTTTTGTTTTTTCTACTGCCACTGCTCTGAGCGGTGGTGGGAAATGAGAACCAGGGTGGGGGCAGCAGATCACCTATCCCCAGCAGGGTTCTAGCAACTGTGGACTTGGAAAAAATTCCAGCTTGACATTTACCACTGAGCCCCAGACACAAACAGGAATTCGCTGGGTAGTCCTGGATGGGAGTAGCCGACTGCCAAATGCTCCAAGGAGCACATGAACCAGTGATTTTGTCAAAACCTCCAGAGCATTCCACTCCCTTGGCCATGAGACAATGACCCAAATTTGCAGGACAATAACCTAAGGTCCCAGAGCTTCCTTCACAATACAACCTTTGCCAGTAATTCAACCACAGGTCCAGAGAAAAGAACCAAGTCAGCCTTTGTCAAACATGTTGTAACCAATCTGCTACTCAAGTAATTAACTCATCCCAGCTGCCTCATCCTGATCTCTGGTCACTTGGCGTGACTATAGCTGGACTTCCACTCTCCCGGGTACAGATCATCCTGCTTCACCTGGGTACCTTTACAAGAATTCAAACTCGCCCGACACTCTTGATCCAGTACCACCAAGTTTAGCTAATCCTGAGGCCTCCCTTATATGTACCCATATAAATCTAACTCCATGCAGAGGGCATCCCAAGCCCCCCATTAGTAGTAGATTCTACCCCTGAACCTCTTCCACTGCTGGAATTGCCGGAACCTTTCTCAGTCATATACTCTGCTCCTAGACAACCTCCTAACACCACCAAATCCAAAAGCCCCAGACCCTTCTCTTCAGGACAGGCAATGTATTATTTCTTTTGTGTCCCTTTCCCCCCCAATACCTATTGCCCTTTCCTGGTTTCACACCAGTCTGCCCCACTGGCAGCTAGTCTTCCAGCAGCCATACCCAATGAGATCATACAAACATACCCAATTCATTGGAACCATTTACAAACTGTTGTATCGCTCCTTTGCTCTTTATACATATCACTTTCTATCTGGCTCCGTACCTTGAATCAGGCAATAAAGCTTACTTATTAAGGCTGATTTTACACCTCCCCTCTAAAGTAGTTTGACTGCTGTCTTTTCCTGTGCTGATTTCACAGTGGTGTGAAATTTCACTCCAGGGGGTCTAAGTGCACTAAGAAACCACAATTGTTTAAAGCAAATAAAGCGGTATAATACTAGCTTGACCACAGGAGGGCAATTAGTAGATATGGACATTTCAGTAGCTGCACGGTTTCACACCGCACAGAGGTGTGGGCAGGTTTTTTTGGAACTAGAATGATTCCAGCGGGAAAGTCAGATGTAAAATCAGCCTAAGTATCTGTCTCATCTCCAGTCCTTCCCTTTTGAACAAGATTGCTTCAGACTAGGACCTGTGTCTACACCAGAGAAGATGGTCCCTGATTTTCACTCTGGAACATATGTTGAGTTCTGCACATATAGAGGCCCCACTTTCAGGGGGGGGGGGCAATCTGCCGCTGCCCGCAAAGAGCCCTGTCTCACTGAAGGTGCCCAAAATGAGGATGTCACCCAGAGGTGACATCATCGTGCCGGGCACATCACGTGGGGAACACTCTAGCATTTGGCTAAAAACTCTATGGTAATCATAGAGTTTTCGGACAAATGCTAGAGCATTTCCCGCATGACATGCCCAGTGCGATGATGTCACTTCCAGATACTCCAGGGACCCGGGCTGGAGCCCCCTGTCAGCACCCAGGTAAGACCTGGCAACCCTATCTACATGTCACAGGCCTGACACAAGGACTGCTTTGGGTAGCAACTCCTCCATTTTACTCTCACAATAACCACCCCTGTGAGATAGGTTAAACTTAGAGTGTGACTAGCCCAAAGTCACCCAGTGAGAATCCATGACAGAGTGGGGATTTGAACCCGATTCTCTCCAATCCTAGTCTGACATCCTAACAACTACACCACACTGGCTTTCTACACCTCAGATCTCTGCCACCTCATTCACCTGTGTGTATGAACCAGGCCCCAAACAATCAGAGGCTCAGCTGCATGGAATCAGTATACAGGTCTTATGACTGGCAAATCAGGGTTTATATTGCGACAAGCCTATCAAAACAATCAATGTTTAGTGTCTCCCTGATCTCTAGAGTCCTAAAGAAGGTTCTTGCTGCTTCAGCTATCTAATAGTTTATTAGATTCAGCTCTGGCACAGGAACCAGCTTCCGTATTATGAGGCTCAATTTATGAAGCCATGTGGAGTCTTAAACTTGCTAGAAGTAATACTTACATGCTGAAAAGCAAAAAAAGTAAAATTGAACAGCCACTTCAATTCCCAACAGCTGGGCTGTAAAATCTGGATTCTTTCTTTCTTTGCCTATCCCATGAAAAAAACCCACAACTAATTGGATAAGTTCCTATCATTTGTGCTTGTGGGACTGGAATTAAACTCATTAAAGGAGCTGTATTATTGCCCTCATAAATATGTGCAGAATCTCACAACAAAAATTATTCCATCTGGTACGAAAAGCAATTTAGACTCTCAGTGTAAGTATTTTTTCACCAAGCTGAAAAACCAATTCGTAATTATTATTACAGGTAAATCAAGGAGGCAGAAATGGCACTCAACCTGTTTCACTTCAAAAGCAGAGAGGGAGAAGGATATGTGTATCTTTTAAAGACAGCGCAGCTTAAAACTGTCAGCATCAAAAAAAATACCCCATTTCTTCTCATCTAACATGGGAGGAGGGAAGAAATGTCAACTGTAGGGGTGCAAGATTCAAGTCCAGTCACATCTTAAAGATCAATAAGATTTCCAGGGTACAGCCCTGACCTGGATAGCCCAGGCAAGTCCGATCTTGTCAGATCTCGGAAGCTAAGCAAGCCTGACCCTGACAAGTACTTGGAAGGGTGACTTCCAAGGAATACCAAGGCTGGGATGCAGAGACAGGTAATATCAAGCCACTTCTCTGAAATGTCCTAGCCCCACTAGGAGTCGCCAGAAGTCACCATGACCAGTGTTCCCTCTAAGCTGAGTTAGTTCGAGCTAGCTCACAGTTTTTTAGCCTCTGACTCAAACATTTTTGTCTTAGCTCAGGAAGGATGGCTCCAGAGCAAACTAACTTATGCAGTAGCCAAATCGCTTGCTCACAACTTTAATGCCAGTAGCTCACAAAGTAGAATTTTTGCTCACAAGACTCCACAGCTTAGAAGGAGCAGTGCTACTGGAGTCTTGCTTTCCTACTGCAGACCAAAACGGTTATGCCACTTGAAACTGTAGGGATGCAATGGTTAGAGTTTCAAACTATGATCAGGGAGAAAGTTCCGAAGCATTATTCTGCCATAATGATCTTTGGGTGACCTTGTGCCACTCAAACTCTCTCTTTAACTAAACCTCTGTCCACCAGTAGGGGATGGGAGGCCAGGGAGTTGTGAGATTAAAATGGGGGGAGGGTACTGTACACAACCCTTCGAGAATGGGATCGCCTCTGAGGAAAAAATCAAATAAATAAATGAAATGAGTCACCCGTGGAGTCTTCAAAACCGTACTTCAAAAACCCAACAGGTGAACGGAATGCAGTTTTGAGATTTCCTCTTGAGAAATCTGACAGGCTTCAATATGACTGTGGACAAGCTGAGCTATAAACGGAGGCTCGCAGTTAGCTCTGCACTTCCTTGCCTACTGTTTCTGCAAACATTTTTACTCCAGCGGTAACTTGAATTCCCAATCCACAATAACGCCATAATAATAATAATAGTAATAGTAATAGTAATAATAATAATAATAAAAAATTCAGATCATTGCCACTTCATCAAATGAATCAACAAATTTCATCAACCTCCGTAATTCAAATTTTTATCATGTAGGAGGAGACCAAAGAAGGATGGAATGAATCTAAGCACATAAAAAAGGACGAGAGGATTGTGTTTGTTTGCTATTTATTTAGACATGGGTAATGAAACATTCTCCCCCACCCACTTTATGTATTGTAATATTTTGTATGATAAAGCATGGAATAACAGTAACTTCAAAAATATTTATGGTTGTCCCCAGAACACACCTCAAATCCAAAAAAAATTATTTATTTACTGTACTTACAGTCTATCTTTCTCAATGAGATTCATAGCAGACTGCACACTGTAAATTGAAAATGGTTCAACAAGTAGACATCTAATAAACACAGTGTAGGCTAATACAATCAGGGGAATGCTGCAGACATAGCTTATCTTGATTTCAGTAAGGGTTTTGATAAGGTTCTTCGACATAATATTCTTGTTGACAAGTTGGTGAAATGTGGTTTGGATCCTATTACCATTCGGTAGATCTGTCACTGGCTGACAGATCGCAGCCAAAGAGTGCTTGTTAATGGTTCCTCACCCTCCTAGAGAGGAGCGAGAAGTGGAGTGCCTCAAGGAGCTGTCTCAGGACCTGTTTTGTTCAACATCTTTATCAATGATTTGGATGAAGGAATAGAGGGAATGCTTATTAAATTTGCTGATGATACTAAATTGGGAGGGGTAGCAAATATGGTAGAAGACAGAGTCAGGATACAGGACGATCTTGACAGGCTGGAAAACTGAGCTAAAACAAATAAAATGAATTTCAGTGGGGATAAATGTAAAAAGTTCTGCATTTGGGTAGGAAAAATCAAACGTATCATTATAGGATGGGGGAGACTTGTCTTGGCAGTAGTATGTGTGAAAAGGATCTAGGTGTCTTAGTAGACCATAGTCTACTCAACATGATTCAGCAGTGTTGTGCAGTAGCTAAAAAGGCAAATGCGATTTTGGGCTGCATCAACAGAACTATAGTGTCCAGATCACGTGAAGTGATGGTATCACTTTACTCTGCTCTGGTTAGACCTCCCCTAGAGTACTGTGTTCAGTTTTGGGCACCACAATTTAAGAAGGATACAGACAAGCTGGAACATGTCCAGAGGAGGGCAATGAAGATGGTGAGGGGTCTGGAGACCAAGTCCTATGAAGAAAGGTTGAAGGAGCTCAGTATGTTTAACCTGGAGAAGAGACAACTGAGAGGTGGTATGATAACCATCTTCAAATACTTGAAGGCCTGTCATCTAGAGGATGGTGCAGAGTTGTTTTTTGTTGCCCCAGGGGTAAGACCAGAACCAACAAGTTGAAATTAACTCAGAAAAAAAAATTACATTTTTGGCTAAACATTAGGAAGAACTTCCTGACAGTTAGAGTGGTTCCTCGGTGGAACAGGCTTTCTTGGGAGGTGGTTGAGTTCTTTGAGGTTTTTAAACAGAGACCAGATGGCCATATGACAGCAACGCTGATTCTATGAACATGAGAAGGAGGGCAGGAAGGGTTGCCTCAGTGCTTAGTTCTCATGGCTCTTTCTTACACACCCAGGGAAATGCTGATTGCCACTCTGGGGCCAGGAAGCAATTTTTCTCCATGCCACTTTGGCTGGGGATCCTGGAGGTTTTTTTGTCATCTTCTAGGCATCTTCTAGGTCACTGAGGGTGTGGGGGGAGGTATTTGTGAATTTCCTGCATTGTGCAGGGGGCTGGACTAGATGACCCTGGAGGTCCCTTCCAACTCTATAATTCTATGATTCTAATCAATATGAGGAGACATCTAATGTAATGAGCAATGTACTAGAACTAGGATTACCAAAATCTGAGCAAACAAAGCACAGTGTGCATACTCTGCATATATCTGTGTCTACCTGCCCCCAGAAAATATTTTAATAAGTGCTCCTGACATGTTGTAATCAGATACGAGCAAGTTTCCACCTGGCAGTACACAAAAGTTACCCCAACCGGACAAACAGCAGTTCCCTAGGGCTCTTTCAGGTCAGTAAAACAGTGTGTGGGAGAAGGCTTTAACATCCTGTCCCGTTTAAAAAACTGCAGTGAACTGTACAGTCAGGCACGTCTGGTTAGCCCCTAAGGCAAGGTGCCTGATTCATTTGAAATACTGAAATGTGTATCTTTCTTACAATCAGAACCCAGAGGTAGTCCATCACTGGCAAATTGGAGGCTCACCAAACCAGAATCTCACTATCTGAAATCTGAAGTGTTGTGAGAACTGGAGGTTTCGATCAGGGAAAGAAACAGGAATGAAAACAAAAGATGGTGGAGGGTGACAGAAGAAGCGTTTTGTCACCCCGTTTTGACAGGTGACAATTTCCTAACAATCTAAATAGGAAATAACTTCCTCTTCCATCTGTGACTCCCACAGCTCATGAGAGTATGTCCTCCTCCAATAAAAAGAAATCATCAGCCATGTTAGCTCAACTTTGCAGCCTGTTCAGAGGCTGTTGTAATCACGGGACCACCAACCTGAGGAATATAATCCACATAATTTGCTCACAGTACAGTAGTTGCGAGCAAAGCTTGGCATGGCTTTCACAGTGATGTTCCAGTAGATTTTACTGAGCATGTATTTTGGCTCTGACACAAATTCTCCTCATTCAGGGCCAAACCAGACATGACAGAGCCCTCAATCTCATGGTGTCAGCCTATTTACTTATGAAATAGCATGACTGTATATGGCTTATGTGACTACTAAGGGAGCCGGGGGTGAGACCCTCAGACAATTGCCTTCTGGACAAAGAATGACCAGGCCCCCCCCCATTCTGGCCTTTCCTATGGTTTCTTTAAACCCAGCCACCCAAAATCAAATGAAGTCATCAGCAAGTGCTCCCTAAAGGTCTCTTATTTTGAAACCCGCTAGACAAATGCTATAATTAGGGATGGGCATGAACCGAAAAAATGCAGTTCATGTCGGTTTGTGGCTCATGGTCCCGCAAAAGGGACCGCGGCCTCCTTAAATGGGGTTTGCAGAAATTAATTAATTAATTAATTAATTAATCAATTTGGATTTATATCCCGCCTAGCCAAAAAAACAGGCTCACCAAAAAAAAACAGCTGAGTGACAGAGAGCAACCTGTTCCCCACTGCTCAGCTATTTCAGGCTGTCTTGTGCAGTCTCTTTAAACTTAAAGGGAACAGCTGAGGGGCAGGTAGCGCCTGGGAGTTCCTTTAAACTCCTACTTTCTGCTCTGCTCTATCCACAAACTCTCATGAACCAACACAAACTGCTTTAAAAGTTCATGGAAGTTTGTGACGGTCACAAATGTCTTTAAAAGGTCTTTTTGCAAGCTGAGTGTGCGGCCCACAATAACCCCCCTCCCTCTCTCCTGCTAGAGATTTAAAGGTATTTCCAGCTGGCCGGCAGGCCACGTGGTCCCCACCGATCAGCTGAAGCCCTTTAAATCGAGCAGGAGGGGAGGAAGAGAGGTGGATGAGTGGGTGGTTGATCTTAGGGGTGGGGCTTGGGGGCGGGGCTTCCCTGCCGGCCAGTTGGCTGGGGGCAGATTGAAGCCCCCAGAGGTGGGGGAAACCCCACCTGGGCACATTCGGGCCTGGGGGCTGGCAACCCTAGAAGACAATGATCGGGGGGATAGACAAATCTTGCTGGGGAGGGGGCTCCATTATTTTGGTGCCACAACTGAGAAGGCCCTTTCTTGAGTTGCTACCCAATGAACTTCTGATGGCATGGGCACCCAAAGAAGAGTCCTGAAGATGGCCACTATGATTGGGTAGACTAATATGTTCCCAGCTCCAGTACTGAAAGTAAACTGGGAAGGTAGCAAAGAGCTTGGAGATATAGACTGAGTGGAGATAAGGCACAGTGGAAGGGAGACTCAGCATTCTGTCACCTTTCCCACCTTTTGTTCAAGGTAAATAATTCCCTCTGCTGTATATATGGGCCTAGGCTTGCCAGTTTCCTACCTCCAGCTCCCATTTCCCATTGCCCCTCCTGCAGCCACCAGAAGAAGAATAACTTTTAAAAAATCACTGTCACATTACAATGTGATGTCACTTCCTGGGCACCTCAGAAGTGATATCAGTCCGCTCTAGGAATACCAGAAATTCTATGGTTTTACCATAGAATTTCTGGTAGCCCCTAGAAAGGCATGACATCGCCTCTAAGTATTCTCACAAGTGACATCACACTATTGCATAATGGCTCCTCCCAAGTCCTCCCACCAGTTGCCAACCCTAATTGAACCCATCAAAAGAAACTATAAGCACCATCTAGTTTGTTTTCCAGTTTAATAAACTACCATTAATTTGAAGCCCTGTTTACATATTAGAGTGAACACATGTATATTCTGCCTCTACTATGTGCATCTGTTTGTAAGAAAAAGCCAACGTATATTCCGTTTACAAACAAAACGGGAGACCAGTACCTGGATAAATATGCAGTTTCAATTACACGTTCAGCTGTACGTGTGCTGAATGCAGCATGAGAATTAACTGAACACACATACACATTAAATTCAAGCGTACACTAGACACAGATTGTACGTGTGTTCACTACATGAATGGAGCTTGAGACATGGCACTTTCCCCCCCCAAGTAGAATAACCAATAGTTCACAGGTGTCTCCGAAATATTGTTTCGTCCTGTTGAGACTGTTCAGCAAGCAGAGCCATCCTTGCTTTTTACGAGAAGCCAGTTGCTACCACAAGTGCAAATAAACTCCTCAGCTAAATTCTACCACAAATTCTACAATAAATGCAGGCTGAAGCCTGTTGACCTATTTCTCCCCATATCAGCCTGTCTGTTGGCCTAATTTTTTTTTCTTGCCCTGTGAATGATGCTGACACTTTTATTTCCACTGCTTTGTGCAATGACCTTTCCATCAAACTGTGTGTCAGGAGAGGACCTCCAGACAGAACTAAGTAAAATATTTTGATCCCAGTGGCTGTCAGTGGGTTTGTTATCTTACCTCTGCTCCCTGGTGCAATATTTCAGATTCGCTGGGCTTGTTCCTTGACAGCCCTCATGAGAACAACACTTAAGGGTGAAATACAGACTTTGCATTGTCTCATAAAATATGCTGATTTATTAGCAAGATCAGCTCTTTCACACCAAGACCAAAGAATAGGTGAAACGCTTCTTTTTATTAGCATTTATCTACAAATACCAGCTTGCAGGGTTCTTTTTTAATGACTGCCACAGTTTTTTCTTTAAAAAAAGAAAACAGCATTCAAATGTTAACTTTATTCATTTTTATTATAACCATTTCCACTTTTAGACATAATGCAGCAAGGCTGAGTTGATTGATAAAAAAAATATTTTGAATAAGCATGTTTTTTTAAAAAAAATTGAAAATGTTAGAAGCATCCCTCTCACATCCTCAGAATGTTTTCAGCATTTCTGTGAACATTTAACTTAGCAAGGCAAGAAAAAAAAGATTTAAAAAAATCTTGGAAGTTTTGGTCCCAGGTATTTTGATAATATTTTTATTTTCAGGCACAACAGAAACACTTGCTGCCTGGCTATCAGTACAATCCCTTGCAGAGTTACTCCAGTCAGAAGGCCAGTAAAATCAATGGCCTTAGATTGGAGTACCTCTGCATAGGATTGCACTACAAGTGTGTATTAGTTCAGAATCTGATATGTTATAGTTCCGAGCCCAATTTGACAAACTGGTCATTACAATTTTTAGCACCAGATGAAGGGAATAATTTGGGCACTTACAATATAATGGCACATTATGGAGTGGTTTTTTTTTAACCCGTATTATTATTCTACTAGCAGCAAGGCCCATTGTAGAGTAATACAACAGGCTCTAGCAGCCATCAGGGCTCATGCGGCCCCCCGCCTGTGCCCGCTGGTGTTCACCCCGCGGCCGGCCACCGCCCACCCGAGTACCTGTGGGCATCGGTTGCAGCACCGTCAGGAGCGGCCTGAGGCCCCATGTGCGGCTGCCCATGCTTGCCGGCAGGTCCCCGCAGGCAGCAGCTGTGGTGGTGACAGGAGCAGGCTGAGGTTTGGCATCTGGCCAGCTCCATCATTCTGTGACATCCAGGCTTTGGCTGTCACCCCTTTTGGCCACTGGCAAAGTGGGTGCCCCATCCGTGGGCTCGCAGCCTACTGAGGCTAGGTGGTGGTTCTGTGGGCGGGTGGGTAAGACTACAGTATGGCATGGACAAATGTTGGGGCACATTCAGGCCAGCACCACATTGGCCAGTGGCCAGGCTCCCCGGGCTGAGTGGCGACTTGTTCAGCCTATGGCTAAAGGAGCACATTGTACGTGGCCACCCCAAATCAGCTTTATAATATAGAGAGATTACTGTATTATTACTGGTTGATTCCTAATGTATGTTTTCATTGTATGTTTCTTGTGTTTTGTAAACTGTACTGGCTGAGGAGGCTAGGATATTAATCTTTGAACATAAATAATTGGCAGGCTGTGTTCAAACTAATGGATTATAATCTGAAAAGGTCGGCTTTTACTAATCCTCTGGCCACAAACTGACCTCTCTGCTTCAAGCCTTTTCTCACTGCACTGTTGTACAAAGCGCATGAATCCATCAAGCTCAAATCTTTTAGGAATTACCTTTATTAGCTACATAGCCATGTTTTGAAACCACAATCAGGATTTTCTTTTTATTTTACAAGATTTATGCTGCACCTTCCTGCCCTCATCATAGCCACCAAGGCATGTAATGGATTAAGAACACAGGTAATAAAAACACATCTTAAAAACAATTAAAACTAAACATTAAAAATCAAACATGGTTTGATCCTATCAACCCTTGTTATTAAATATATTAAAACTAATGGAGAATCTATATTCACTGCCTTTGTTGACCTTAGAGCAGCTTTTGATTCTGTATCCCACACTCGTTTATGGGAAAAGTTGAACTCGACCTCTATTCCTAAATGGCTATTGGCCCTGATTAAGAATTTATGTACTGGGAATGATCTACAGTTAAAAACTTTTAATATGAATTCATCTCCAAGATTAATAAGAATAGAAAAAGGTGTATGGCAAGGCTGTGTCCTATCTGCACACTTATTCAACTTATATATAAGTAACTTCTTCCCAAATCTTCACCATCTTTGCCAGGTTAAACAGTTGGCCCCATACTTGTTGCCCTTTGACCTAGCCACAGTGATCTGTGCAATGGTCACCTCCAAGTTGGATTACTGTAACTAGCTCTACGCAGGGCTTCCCCTGAGGTTGATCTGGAAAATGCAACTGTTCCAGAATGCAGCTGTGAGGGTTCTGACAGGAACACCATTTAGAGCACATATCCAAACAGTGCTCTATCAACTGCACTGGCTCTAGATTAGATTGAGGACCGGATCAAGTTCAAAGTTCTGGTGCTGACCTTCAAAGCCCTTAACGGACAGGGACCAGCATACCTTTGGGACTGCCTGTCCTGTTATGTCCCCCATGGAGTGTTATGCTCAAATGATCAAAATCTGTTGGTGATCCATGGCCCAAAGAGTGTCTGATTGTCCTCAATCAGAGCCAGAGCCTTTTTGGCTCTGGCTCTGGCCTGGTGGAACACTCTTCTGGGAGAGATCAGGGCCCTGTGGGATCTGGTTCAATCCCTAGCCAATAGCTACTTTTGGCTTCTCCCTCCTTCCCCTCTCTCCCCTTGCTTCCCCCCCCCCCACTTTCCCCTTTCTTATCCATATGATTGTTATACCATCTTAAATTGTATAATAGTTGTTTTACTGATCTTATTGTTTCTATTAAATTGATTAATTGTATTTTGTATTTTTGGAAGGTTTTAAAAAAGTATATGTTGCTCTGAGCTAGTTTTGGGAAGAGCAGGTTATAAATTGAACAAAATAATAAATAAATAAATCTGCAAAATAATGCCCATGTACCATATTTAGCAAATCATCCTCTACCAATGCTTTTATATGCCAATGATTTAGTTCTCCTTAGCTGAATCTCAATTGCCTTGAAGAAACTCATGAATGATTTCCGTCTCTTTTGCGCTCAAGAGTCGTTGATCATTAACTTTGCCAAAACAAAGATCCTGAGATTCTCTAAGTCAAGGCATCTGAAGGAACATCCCTGGCAAATTTATGGAGAAGCTATCGAAGAAGTTCGACAGTTTAAATATCTCGATGTTATGTTTAGTTATAATTTATCCTGGAACTCCCACATAAATTCTGTCATACGAAAGACCCAAATGACATTAATCACTCTTAAGAAATTCTTTTATACCAAAGGTGGCAAATTTATCCCACTTTTGTTAAAGTTCTATAAGGGCATAATTTTTTCATATTGCTCTATGCTGCCCCAATCTGGGTCAACAGACCACTGGATCCTCTTAATAATTGCCAGCAAACTCTCTTACGTAAGATCCTCTCTCTTCTTCCCAGTGTACCCTCTGCCATGATGTGGCTAGAACTCGGACTCCCTCAGATTTCAACAACAGCATAGTACCATGCTTTCAATTCAGATTATCACTTTGTGAACTTAATACTCTACCATCCTTATTGCAGTTAGTAACAGCTGACTCCTGGTTGGGAACTTGGCTTAGCCCAATTGACTCAAAGCTTGCTATATTAAACCTGCGCCTAAATTCCAGGGACTCACTGTATGAAATCCTTGTTGACTGTATGAAATCGATTATTTTAAAAAGATCAGGCTAAAACTCCAAGCTGATCGGAAATGCTCCCCTGCTTACTTCCATTTATCAGAAAATGTTTGAATGGTCTAAATACTTCTTTTATATAACAGTTCCAAAATATTGACACTCTTTCCTATTACTTAGATGCAATGCATTACCTTCTGCTGAGATGAAGGGCTGTTTTAGTAGAACCCCCCTGAGAAACGCTTCTGTACTTAGTGTAAAGATCAAGTTGACTCAATTGCCCATACCCTTTTTAGTTGACCCTGTTATATCTCACTTCGTAACCAATATATTACTCCTTGGACTGACCATCTACCGAACGTTTCAGAACAACAGAAACTAAAGATGTTAGTGGCAGGCAAGATTTTTAAAAAAGTCCACATGTGATTTAGCCATATTTATCTATGCAGTTACAAATTACTTATAGAATACTCTGAGGTATGGTTTGTTGGCTGTTAAATTATAGGGAAAGGATAAGAAATCACAATCAGGATAGTCTTTTAATTTTACTAAATTTATACAGCACCTTCCTGCCCTCATCATAGCCACAAAGGCAGGTAATGAATTAAGAATATACAAACTAAAAACAAATCTTAAAACTAAACAAAAACAAATAATTAAAACAATTAAAACCAAGCTAAAATACACACACATAAATATAAAAACTACAATTAAAAACATAGGGCAGGAAAGAGGGATCACACCAGGCAAAAAAAAAAATCTTTAACCTCTAGCAGAAGATCACGACAGAAGAGAAGAGTTGAGTCTCTCTGGGGAGAGTCCAGAAGTTTGGTTGCCATGACCAAGAAGTCCCTCTTGCAGGCAGCCACCTGCCTAATCTCAGAAGGTGGGGCATCCGAAACAGGGGCTCAGAAAATGATCACTAGGGATGCAATCCCCCAATGGGGGTAGGTTTTCCCCCAGTTTCAAGGACCCCAATCTGCCACTAGAACAGCCCCGCTGTGCCTGGCACAATGACTTATCCAGAGGTGGCATGTTGGGTGGGGGGACGCTTTAGCATTTGGCTAAAAACTCTATGGTGACCATAGAGGTTTTGGCCAAATGCTAGAGTGCCCTCTGCACAATGGGCCCAGCACAATGACATCACTTCTGGGTAATGTCATCATGGTGCGCACAATCCTGGGTAGCAGCCTGGAGCTCCCCGCCAGCAGACAGTAAGCACCTGGCAACCCTAATGATCACAGTGGTTGGATAGCTTTGCAAGGAAGTAGGTGGTCCTTCAGATATGCTGGTCCCAAGAAAGCACTGAAATACTGTTGACCTGTATAAGAAAGTAGGCCATGATTTGCCAAGGTTTGAAATCTGGGGGCACAGCTGGGTTTTTTTCCTGGAACAGAATTAGACGTGTATTTCGCTGTTATACTTAACAAGATGCATATTTGTTTTTCTCAGATTCCAGAAAAAAACAAGTAGGTATCTTCCTTCTGCCCTGACTTGAATGGCTCAGGCTAGCCTGATCTTGTCACATTTCAGAAGCTCAGCCCTGGGTAGTATTTCGGTGGGAGACTACCAAGAAATTCCAGGGTTTCTATGCAGAGGAAGGCAACAGCAAGCCCCCTCTGTTAGTCTCTTGCCTCGAAACCCTATCAGGTTGCCATAAGTCAGCTGCGACTTGATTGCCCTTCACACACAAACGCGTGCGCGCACATCTTCCTTCTAACTGTGAGGTAACTCAATCTATCTTGGTCTGGTCAGTCAAGCTTTAGAACACTACAGAACTACTGGTAAGAGCAATATTGTATAAGAACTGCGCTGTGGGTTCAAGGACAGGAATAACTGTGCTATTGGAAATGATGTGTACTATAACCAAGAATGTGCTTCTGGAATTCATTGAATCCAACAGTCTTGTTTTGCCTGAGGATGTTGTCTATCACAAGTAACAAAGATCCCCACTGACATTTTAAAAATCTCTCCAGTTCCAGTACTAAGTGCAATTCTGCAGGCTGGTTTTAAGGGAAAATTGGATTGGGGAAAAGCACACTCACCACCCAGGTTTTTAATTATCTGTCTCAGTACTGGCTTCTGAGCTTTTACATGGCTGAACAGTCCCAAATCTCTTCATTAGACCCACCTGCAAGCTTAGCTTCAAGTCAGTCTGTATCATTTCAGAGGGTATCCATGATGCTCTGCAGTGGAACAGATAGATTTGAGTCCAGTAACACCCCAGGGACCAATTTTTTGGGGGGGGGGGGGTAATATGCTTTCGAGAGTCAAAGCTCCCTTCGGAGGGAGGCTTGACTCTCGAAAGCTTATACCCTGAAAATCCTGTCAGTCCCTCAGGTGCTACTGGACTCGAATCAAGTCAGTCTGTATGGAAGCTGATAAGGCCTCCCCTCCTGCTTCCCTTCCTTGTAACTCAGAGCTTTCTGGTAATGACATCTTTGTTGAGCACGGCAAAACTATCTCCCCCATTGTGGCTATCAACAGGAATTCAAGTGCGGAAGATATATTATCAGGCTTCAATTAGGAAGAGGCAGATGGGGGGAAATACAGATATCGCTGAATATATATATCATGCCTCATAAATTCTTCACATCCTTTCTTGGCAGGTTTTCAAAAAAAACCCAAACCCCTTCACCTTATCTTCCTCATGAAGGGGCACTCTGTTTTTTCAGAAATGTGCAAGACAGACAGGGAAATCATATTTCTGAAATCAAAGGACTTGTATTTCAAGTGTGTATAAGTGAATTAGCAGATAAAGGTAAAGCAATATAGTGAAGCAAACTGAGAGGTTGTTTTTTTTTTTTAAGAAATGGGCAAGGCTCAGTTTATATGCACATATATTCAGGTTTGAGGTCTGCTATGGAAGCACATTCATCACAGTTGAAACCTATGTTTAATACCCCACTCATCTCTCCAACAGGGATTTAAAGTAACTTACAACTCCTTATCCATTTTATTCTTATAACAGTCCTGTGAGGGAGGTTAAAGTGAGAGTAGGGTTGCAAGGTCCCCCCGGCCATCAGCAGGGGATGGGGGGGGGGGGGTAGGGTTGTCGGTCCAGGTTCAGAAACACCTGGAGATTTGGGGATGGATCTTGGGGAGGTCAGAGACCTCAGTGGGGTACAATCCCATAGAGTCCACCCTCCAAAGCATCCATTTTCTCTAGGCAAACTGATCTTTGTAGTCTGGAGATGAGCGGCAGTTCCAGGGGAGACCCATGACCCACATGGAGGATGGCATCCCTAGCTGAGGCAGACTGACTAGTCCACCCAGCCAGCTTTCATGGCAGAATGGGGATTAAAACCTGGGTTTCCAGATCCTAGGCTGACAACATAACCACGACACCACACCAGATCAGGCTTAGGGCAACTTGGTCAGGAGCTTATCTCCACCACAAAGTAACTTTCCCTTTTCTCAAAGACAGGTCATGCCCAGTGAGGACCAGAGAGGCACGTGTCAGTCACAAAACTCTCTTCCTTTATTTAATCTTATTGGGAAGCACCTGTTCCCAAACAACCAGCTATCAGAAGGCATGGCTGAAGGATCTTGAATTTTCTCTTGATGACGACCCATGGTCTACTATATGGCATACCACAAACCATATATCTAACTCTCAGATTATACAGGCGGTGGCATACAAGGTTCTATTCCGGTGGTATTTAACTCTGGTAAGGATAGCTCATATGACATCTAATTCCTCTCCTCTTTGCTGGAAGCTTTGAGGGAGAAGGGCTCTTACTGTCATAGTTGGTGGAAATGCAAATTTACTTTAAATTACTGAAAACAAATAATATTGGCAATTCAGGCCATAACTAGCTATACTTTGTCTTTAGATCCTCTTTCAATTTTATTGAATTTATGGGTAACTGATTTACCACCCAAGGGTTGCAGAGATTTAATTTTGATTTTACTTACTGCCACAAAAGCTGTTATTGCACAACGTTGGAAGGACAGTTCTCCACCCACGGTGTCCCAATGGTATAATAAAGTTTGGGATTATTTCTTGTTAGAAAATTTTTTGTCTTATACGGACAGGTTAAATTTGATACAAGACCTCTACAGTCCTTTAGACAAATGGTGTTTGTTTATAGAAAAAATGGATGTGGAACATTTGATTGATGAAAATTGGTCTTTGTTTAAGGCTAGGACCTTGTTAAATTGTATTTAAGTCCCAAGAGTTTCTTGGTTTGGTTTGCTTTTTTTACAAGACTATTGTGTTGTTGATGATATTGTAATCTTGCACTGTCATTTGTTGTGATTTTTTTTCTTTCCTGTACCTGTTTCTGAAAAAGTTTGATAAAAATGTTTATTATTTTAATAAAATGAAACTCTTTTCCACCTATTCCCACCTTCCTGATTGTTTTCAAAATGAAAAATGGAAGTGGAAACCCCCTTTTCAAAAGTACCAGAAAACCTTTTAATCAGAAAACCACACAGGTACTTGGGTGGAAAAAAATGTGCAGATTTCAACCAGATGCCTCCATGAACATCTAGAACCAGGCATGGATGCAGCAGAAAAAGCAATAAGAAACAATATTTACCCGCAGTTTAAAACAAAATTCACTCTTATTTCAGGGCACATCTGGATGCTGCTTAAGTTCCTTTAATCTTTTTGGTGTTTCTCCAGTGATCTCTCCTTCCACCCAATGTTTTAATTATCGTTTTTATATTTTTGTCTGTATTGCAGGTCTGGTTTTAATTCTTTTAAGATGTGGGGGTACTGGTTTTTATGTTTTAAAGTGTGATTTTTATTATGTACGTTTTAATTTGTTGGTGTGGTTTTTATTATGTATGTTTTAATCTAATTTGTTAGTTGCTTATGAGGGCAGAGAGACAAGGTAAATATTTTGTCAAATAAATGAACAAACAAATGTCAGGAGGGGACATTGCCGATCTTCTATTATTCATCCACAGTTGTTGTACAGCTGGGACCAAATAGAGATTGAGATATTTACAAGCTGAGAGGCATTACCATCCACCATAGGAAATGTGATAATCGGAATACTGTGGAGTCGTTGAGTTAAAGATGGAGGAATTTATACTGGGAGAAGAGAGAGACAGCATTTTTTGAAAAACAGTTTATTGTACCATGAGCAATGGTACCAGCCATTTGCCACTCAAAGCTATACATGCTGCCCTGACCTGGATAGCCCAGGCAAGCCCGATCTCCTCAGATCACGGAAGCTACGCAGGGTCGACTCTGGCAAGTACTTGGATAGGAGGACCTCCTTGGAGTACCAGCAGTTGGGAGGTGGGGGCAGGCTTTATTCAGCCACCTCTCTGAATATCCTCCAGGCCCTTAGTAGGGGTCAATGACCAGAGATCGCCATGACTTCCAGGTGCACACACACTCACACATACACACACAGGCAAATATAAAAATACCAAAATAATATCCCCCCAAAAGCTATAATGCTTACTCTGCTCAGTGATGTTTAGTTGCAAATAAGTATGCCTCAGGATGGGTCAACAAAATGATAATGATGTGGCAGAAGGGTGAGCTGGCAAGAACGGGCAGTAACGCTTCAGAGTGAAGCTGAAGGATTACACTTTTCAAACCTCCATATTCATACACTCAGTCTAGCTGAACATACGGAGCAGGGGTCCATCAGTGGCAATTAGCCACAAGGTATAGATAGGAACTCTCAGCCTGGGGCAAGTGACGCTCTGTATTCTTGGTGCCTGGGGGGGGGGAGCAACAGTGGGAGGGCTTCTAGTGTCCTGGCCCCACTGGTGGACCTCCTGATGGCACCTGGTATTTTTGGCCACTGTGTGACAGAGTGTTGGTCTGGATGGGCCATTGGCCTGATCCAACATTGGCTTCTCTTGTGTTCTTATGTTCTTAATAAGAAAATCACCCTCTCCCAGTACAGTCTGGTACATCCTATCTGCAGAATTATACCACCTCATTTTGCTGCATGTATAGGATTGTCAATGTCCAGGTGGGGCCTGGAGATCTCCTGGAATTAAAACTCATCTCCAGACTACAGAGATCCCCTGGAGAATTATGACTGCTTTGGAGGGTGAACTCCATGGCACTAAACCATGCTGAGGTCCCTCACCTCCTCAAATCCCACCCTCCCCAGGATCCACCCACAAATCCCTAGGAATTTCCCCACCTGGAGCTCAGAACCCCAAGATCAGGCCTAAGTCTTCTCTTCAGAAGGCATGGCTCGGAAGGGTTCAATAGATCACGTCTCAATTTTGCTTTTAAAAAATGCTCCCTTTGTCAGATACACTGACTCCTGAAAGCTTATATCCTGGGAAACCTTGTTGGTTTTTAAGGTGCTACTGAACTTGAATCTAGCTGTTCTGCAGCAGACCAAGACCTGAAAAATATATATTATAACACTCCGAAATTTTTATTGGTTTTTAAATTTATTTTATGCAAGCAGCAAGAATCTGTTCCTTGGGCTCTGCTCAAGGAAGGTGGGGATGGGAAGGAGCAAGGACTGGCAGTTACAATGGTGGAAGAATCATCCAGGGAGAAATGACACAGAGGTAGCAGCCAGCCTGCGGCTGAAATTGAACAGTGACAGAAAGGCTTTGCGGAATGGAGGGGCAGATGGTGAAGCTCAATGCCTCTGCTATCCATTCGACAGTCAAGGAGAGCCAGCGGGGCTTACGACTGGGGAAGGTTCCATTTGGCAAAGTAAATATATGTGTCTATCCGTGTGTGATACTGATGATTACTTAATTTTTGCTACAGCCAAAACAACACCCTAAGGTGGAATAAAATCTTCTGGCAAAAGGATAGAAACGACAGGCCCATCACAGTCCCTCCTATGCTTACTATACACAGTCCTATGATGCATGGCCCTAAGAGGTGAATTAGGGATTGCTCTATTGCCACATTACTCGGGTTTATAAGAAGAGGCGATTATCCTCATCCTGTAACAGCATAATGATCCTACATGGTTTGAAATGGCCAAAGCTGCGGAACACATACCATTTATCTACAGTGCGTTCCTAGTGTTTCCTCTGCATCGTCAATTCTTTTTCTCTGCTTTAAAGTTCTTTTGAAAATGAGGTTATAACTGGTAGAAGTAAAATGAGATCGGTGAGGACCAGCCTTCCCGAAGACTCGGGAAATGACGGTGTCCCTCCCAGCCTTCAGGAAAGTTATTCCTGATCACTTTTTCTCATTACCAATGAATGTCTTGATTCCTGGGTTTGTGAATTTTTGGATCTCCTGATACTGATGACCAACGAAGTTCTGGGCTTCTGATATTATCAACTTGTGATTGCAGGCAGATGAATTCAATTTTGTCAGGGTAATCTGGTGAATCGTTTTAATGAACCACGTGCTGTAATTGTGTTGCGAGCTATCCCAAGCCTATCAGAAGGGCAGGATATGAACAAACAAACAAAACAGGAGTCCAGCAGCACCTTAAAGACTTCTTCAAAGCCCAAATATCACAAGAGGAAGGTCTCAGCTCGCCACCTCTTCAAGTGTCACGAGACTTCCATATTATTATCATTGCAACAGACTAACGTGGCCAGCTTTCTAGAAGTTTCATCACAAAAGCTTTAAGCCATATGGTGTAGAAACCCATTAGACTCCTGAAAAAGCCTGCACAGATATTAGAGGACATTATCTTTCTACCTCTCTGTTTGTTTGTTTATTCCTTCCTCCTACATTAAAAAAACCCCTGCACACCGGGGGTCCACTAGTTTCATCTGAAGAACTGGGCTCTAGTCCACGAAAGCCCGAGCAAGAATAAAATTTTGCTGGTCTCTAAAGGGCCAAAAGACTCTCGTTTATTCTTGCTCCAAGAGACTAATATGGCTACCCCCTGGAATTATTATCCACCTGTTCAGGGCTTGTCCTCTGCTTGGCTGACTTGATTAATTTGTGACACGGCGTCCAGGAGAACTCTTCGGGCACCACTCTTTAGATCATAATTCAGGACAAATGTTTCAGCTGCTCTCTCCACTTTACGTCTTTGTAATATTCTTATTGTTAGAACGGGGAAAACAAACAGAACATTTTTTTAAAAAATCTACTACTACCGTTCCGGGAGAGGACCTGCAAGTCATTTGCAGACTAATGAGATCCCACAGCTTTAATGATTAGGAAAAAGGTTAAAATGACCTGCTGGGAACCCTCGAGTCACTTAAGCCTCTTTTCTTCCCGCGTGCAGTGTTAATCTTCCATAACGCTGGTCACATGACCCAGCAGAAAAAATGAAGCCGATTACCGGCTTTCCTCTGCTTATAAAGAAGCCAAAACATTTGCTACGGTATTAACATTTTACGTGGAAGATGACAATGCCATTCGCCTCGAGCTCTCTTGCCCAGTCAGTGTAACTGGGTGACAAGCACCTGTTTCAGGAGCTCTCCAAATATTCCAAAAAAGGAAACTCCTGAGACTGTATGTAGCACATTTTCATTTTCAGCTGACTAAATCCTCAGCCAATGTTTTACCAAAGGGAGAGGAAACAGGGGCTCATGTGGCTCAATCTGGCCTTCAGGGGCTTCCCTTCAGGCCCCCCCCCCCCCAGCAGAGCCCCGAATCCCTGGGGCCTCCTCTATCAGGTACCTCAGCAGCTTTTTTCCTGAGAAAGCTAGGACGTGGTGGCGGTGGTAACTTGAAGAGAATGTGTTGCAAACATGCATTATTATGATTGATGCTAGGTAAGATCAAAGGTTAATCTAGTCTATCATTCTGTCTCCCGCCAACCAGAAGATTCTTGGAAGCTTGCAAACAGTCTGCGGTGGATATCCATCCCTCATAGCTTGTCCCCAACAAATGGCAATTAGAGGTGTCCTGTCTGAAAAGGGAGCTTCCATTTAGATAACAGTACACAGATGCAAGAAATGGATTTGGGGGGGGGGGGGAACCTTGAACTGTTCCCTGCTATTTTAGGAATTTCAATCTGCCACCTGTTGTGATTAGTTTTAGGTATATTCCGCTGACCCCAACAGGACTTATGTACAAGATTGCTGCTGAACTTAATAATTTGCCAGGCAACAAAAATGCATTCACAACAGCAGCCTTTGCCCTTTTTTCATGAAAGTATTTTTTTTTCTCTTCCAGACAATACCGTCCAAAAGTCTGGAAGGAGTCTGCATGAATAACAGGCGGTCACAATGGAAGCCCGTTTTGCTTCAGCCGTGCTTCAGTCATTGTGACTCTGCGTTGCTTTGTAATTAAGTACTCCAATACCTTTTACCGACAACTCGAGACAGAGAATTTAAAAGGAAAATAATTTGCATTGCTCAAACTACCTCATGATTCCCACGAGCCTCCTATTTAAACACACAGACACACATGCAAATGATGGATCTTTTCACCACAGTCAGGAAGAAGGTAAATCGGTAGCAAGCAAAACTAATTATTAGGTTAAGGGGAAAAGAGGCTGTATTGATTCAGGCTACTCAACCATTCCAGATTAGGGTAAACAATCCCCCTGCCGTCCATTCCCTTGTCCGCTGTGGGATTGTTTCAGGCACACTACAGGGCCTAAATCACAAATGCATTCAATAGCAATGCCTTCGTGAGAAGTGTCTGGAGTGACATCAAAGACACACTGTTGGGAAAGTCTTGTGCGCTGCTGAATGGCCGGAGCAACCCCCTCCAGTATTCATTGTTCAGTGGGTTTTTCATCCCACGGACTGCCAACTATATTTGCATGAAGGAATCTCGGTGTATTTGACTGGGCTGGGAAGAACTGGCGGTGAAAAGAGCCGAAGTCAGAAAGGGTATGGATCACAGAAATGGTCTTACCCCAGCCCATGCACAGAGCACTATTGAATTGTTCTCCCTGTTGTGTTCAGAAGACACCACGATTGGTACCATCAATCACTTTTCTACACCACTCTTTCTCCAGGAAGCTCAGGGCAGCATCAAATCAGATATATCACACAGAAACCCTTTTGAGCTAGACTGGGCTGACATACAGTAACTGGGCCAGTCGGTCATTGTCAACGCAGCTTCATGGGAGCTGAATATAAGTCTTCCAGCTTCAAGTCAACATCCATTGCCCTGGGCCACACTGGACTCTCTTCACACTCATTCAAGCAAAGTCTCAAAGAGAATTTTTATTCCACAACTGAACGCATCTCTCTCCTACACAGTGTGGAAACGTGTTTTAAATTAATAATCAAAGATTTTAAAATGAAATTTTATCTCAGCCCTTGCTAGTGACCACATATATTTCCCCGACATTATCCCAATGGCTTAGATCAACAGATCAGCTGTTCCCTTTGATTAAGCTGGTGAAGAAGATTAGGCTTCAACAGTATGCATTACCCGAGGCCACCAAGCAAGCTTTATGGCAGAGCATAGGTCTGAATGTGAGCCTTAAGTACCAAAAGCCAACACACCAATGCAATCACAAAGTTACAACAACTCTCTGCTTTACTCCTAATTAGATTGCCAAAATGTCAGCGGCTCAGGAAAATGACCGTGTTGGCTGGGATCAGAGAGGGAGGGGGAGAGGGGTCCCCACAGCCAATCACAGCCATGCATTTGCAAATAGCAAATGCTTGTGCACCCTTGTAAGGCTGGTGGCTGCTGCTGGCCTCTGGCTTCAGCTGCTGCTGCTGCTGCTCTGTGCCTGCCTTGGCCTGCCTGGCTGCATGTATCATGATGGACTCTACCTGCACCTTTTTCTCCACTTCTTGAAAGTAGATTTCCAGGGGGGTGCTGAGTAATTTTTTTTTTCAGAAAAGGGGGCAGTAGGCCAAATAAGTTTGGGAACCTCTGCTCTAGGCTGATCCTGCACTGAGCAGGGGGTTGGACTGTATAGCCCCTTTTCAACTCTGTGATTCTATGAAATACATTTGCTTTAGGGCCAGCACTGACCTAACTATGCAGCCTGCTTAGTCAGGGATGGCTTGTCCCCTTTTCTTATTTCCTCCTTTGCTTACTGCCTTCTTCTAGAGGCTGAATTCCCACTGCCAGCCTTCACCACAGTTAACTGTGGTGGTGACACTAACATTAACCATGATGAAAGCTAACGAGGGTTCCTGTCTGCCCTGGGGTTTGAAATCAGCTTCAAAGCCTGAGGCAGTGGCCATAATCACAGCAGTGTCTACCAGCTCAGAGGCATTTAAATCACATGAAACCTTTCTCTGCACGGCCACATACCTACATAAAAAATCCTGTAGAGGGATTTTTATTTCACATAATGAACCAGCGCTTGGATCATAATAAGAGATCTCAGAACCGTCTCTCGTGGCTGAGAGGAATGGCTTGAAAAATTGCGATCAGCTGACCCACCAGAGATCAGCTATCTATAAAAAGCTATTTATACTGTAACACATTTCTCCTGAGCTGCCATTTCAGATCTGAGGCAGGGAATGGATTCCACTCTACACATTTCTGTAGAAAAGATGCAAGCCAAAGGGTACAGGTAGTATTGAATCCTGACCACACATGGGGGGAAAGCCACTATGGCCCTATTTAATTACCCCTGGCTTTACTTGAGTATCTTAAAGGGAAATGCCTTTTTTATCCATCGTGATCTTGAACCCTTAATACTGTGTCAGCTGTGGTGGTAGAAAGTGCCATCAGGTCACAGCTGACTCTTGACAACCCTGTAGAGTTTTCAAAACAAGAGGCAAATAGAGGTGGTTTGTCATTGTCTGCCTCTGTGTAGCAACCTTGGACTTCCTTGGTGGTCTCCCATCCAAATACTAGCCAGGACCAACACTGCTTAACTTCTGAAATTTGACAAAATCAGGCTCCTGGGCCATCCACATCGGCACACTGGGGTGATATTGCTAGACCAGAAGGCCGACAGTTCGGCAGTTCAAGACCCGAGTGCCACGTGGTCCCAGCTCCTGTCAACCTAGCAGTTCGAAAGCAAGAAATTGCAAGTCGATAAATAGGTACCGCTTCAGTGGGAAGGTAACAGCGTTCTGTGCGCCTCGGTGTCTAGTCATGCCGGCCACATGACTACGGAAACGTCTTTGGACAGCGCTGGCCCTTTAGCTTGGAAACGGAGATGAGCACCGCCCCCTAGAATTGGATTCGACTGGCTTTCGAGCAAGGGAAACCTTTATCTTTACCTTAAAAGGAAAACATTCTGCAAGGCAGGTAACTGGACTTAAGGTGGTTGATTTGGCTGCTAGTCCAGGTGTGTTACCATAAAGGGCTGTGGAAAAGATCAAGAAAATATAGGATAAAGGGAGCATTTGAACTGCCATCTCTGGCCTGAAGGAGGAGCAAGAGCACAAAGTACACAGGTTCTTCAGCTCACACACATCACCCCCCAGCTCCCACCCCCAAAAGAGTGGCAGTTCATAAGTGCCTTGCCACCTTAAACGGAGAGTGTTGTTCTAACAAACAGACTTCAGAGGAAATCTAACTATAGGACAATGTGTACCTTTTGGTCTTAGAAGTTGCCCATCCATATCCCTCTAGGCTTCTAAAATCTTGCCAGGAGGTATTAAAAGAGCTGCTTTAAGGGTATTATTGCTTCCTTTTCTGAGAGGATGTTTTATCTGAAAGAGGCAGTAATTTGTTCACTCTTTGAAAAATCCTCTCTACAGAAAAAGGATTTGGCTAATTATAGGGCAGTTTCTATGTTACAGTTTTTTCCAGAAATTTGTTGAGCAGAGCAACTCCAAGGGTTCACAGATGACACATCTGCCCTTGATCTGTTTCAGACCTGGTTTAGGGACAGGGGCTATTCTATCAACTCGGGTGGACAATCTGAGCCTATCGCCAGACAAGAGGTATGCCTCCTTTCTAATACTGCTATCTCTCTTTGATATTTTTGGTATGGTGGATTGTACTTTATTTTTGCAGCAGCTGGAAGTAGGAGTAGATAAGCGGTCTAGATCTCTTCTGTTAAGGCATGTCCAAAAAGCTGTGATGGGAGAGGAAGGATCCCCAAACTGGGATTTATCCTGGTAATTTCTCCAGGGTTCAATATTATCTCCCACACCTCTTAATATGTATGTGAGATCCTTTTATGCGATCATCCCGAGCATCAGAACTGGAAGTCATCAATATGTCAATCATACCCAACTATACATTTCTTTGATTAACTCTCCAGATGTGGCGCACTCTGTCCTGGATCAGTGCTGGGTGGTTGAGAGAGAATGATCTAGATGATGCTGGTTGTTAAGCTTCAAGTTCTGAGTGGAGTAGCATTACCTACTGTAGATGGGGCAAGCCATCCGTGGCAGATTTGTTCAAGAGCTTGGGAGTCCTTTTGGATTTTATCCTTTTGTCTGAAGGACAAGCAAATTCAGTAACCAAGAGAAGACGAAGACGAAGAAGAAGAGGAGGAGGAGATTGGATGTATACCCTGCCCTTCACTTGGAGTCTCAGAACGGTTTACAAACTCCTTTCCCTTCCCCTCCCCACAACAGACACCCTGTGAGGTAGGTGAGGCTGAGAAAGCTCTTTCCAGAACTGACCTTGAGAGAACATCTCTGACAGAACTATGGCTTGCCCAAGGTCATCCAGCAGGTGCAAGTGAAGAAGTGGGGAATCAAACCCAGTTCTCCCAGATTAGAGTCCGCGCACTTAACCACTACACCAAACTGGCTCTCAGCTAACCTGGCCATGCCGATCCATGCTTCAGTAATTTCAGTTCTTGACTACTGAAACAAACTCCCTCAAAAATGCAATTTAGGTGCTGTAAGGCTGGGCAGCATCCTTATGGACTTTTTCTGATTTATAGGGGTAGCGTATGGACTATGCTATCAGTTACGTGGGACATGAGAGTACACTAGGTAACCAGTGGGAAGATGGGAATAGATGCCTACACTATAAGACCAGAATATCATTTTCTGAGGTTGCCACCTCCAGGCGGGAGGTTGACACACAGAACAAAGACACTCTCTCACACAAAGCCATGAGGTTACAGACTTACACCAGCAACTCCATACAGATATACACTCCTTGCACGTATGCCTGCTTGTGCCCCCTTCTGCCAGCCTTCATCTCCATTTGCTATATCAAAGGACTTCACACCTGGGTGCGAAGACACTGGGATGCTTCCTGAAGATCCGTTCCCATGGCCAGCGTTCCTGTGATCCAGAAGATCGGCGCCAGATCCCGCTGGCAGCAACATCCTGCCCTGACCATCAGATAGATTTGAATATTGACCACTCCTTTAGCACCCCCTTAGTGGCTAGAGATAGCAAACGGACTTTCTATAGGTTTTTCCAGGGATGGCATCATATCGGGCCATCCTCCCAGGTACCACCTCCCAATAAAAGCTGCTCCCCAAGATTTCAGTTCAGTTCCAGTTTAGTCTAGCTCTAGTTCCTGCCCTGGTTCCTTCCCTCCCTCACGGACCCCTGGGTCCACACCTGGGGGCTGCCACGTGGTCTTCTGCCAGTTCAGAGCCACAATCCCTTATCTCCTTCCCAAGGATTTCTCATCTTCGTCTGCCAGCCGGATTCCACTGCTTCTATAGAGGTAAATATCACCCTTGACGGAAACCATCAATTACCTGCTCATGCACACGTCTCGATAACTTCTATCTAACTTCCTATCACTGTATGCATGTACGAATGACAGAACAACATTGTTTTGTACAACCTTTTATTATATTTTAGTAAACGAACTATCTTACACCTTTTAAATTGAGTCTGTGTCAGTTCCTCAGAAGTATCAGTTAGCGCCGCCTCTGTATACACTGGTGAAGGTCCCATAAGTCTGTTGCGTATTTATAAGAGCTAATATTCCCCAAATATTAATAACATAAAAGAGCAGTCAGGCTAACAGTGCAGAACACAGCAGTTTGATGCTGGTGTTAGATTATGACCCATTTGACACGAACACTAAGATCTTTGCACTGGTGACTCATTTATTTCCAGGTTCAGTTCAATGTCTCGATATAATCTGTAAAATCTTCATGTTGCCAACCTCCAGGTGAGGCTTGGAGATCTCCAAGAATTAGAAATGATCTCCAGGTGACAGAGACCATTCTCCCCAGGCTCCACCCCCCAAATCCCCAGACATTTTCCAACTGGCAGCTGGCAACCCTACTTCATGGGCTGGGACCCTCTCCCTATATGAATCTGTTTGACAATTCTGTTTCTCTGATCAGCCTCAGCTCCCTGTCCCTTTGCGTAGACAGGTCTGGACAGTCACACACCATTCACACTCCTTCTCTGTAGAGGCCTCCATTCCTGAGAATGTGTGAGGTCCTCCTTCCTCTTTGTTTTTCTAGAAAAAAATTATATGTCTGAGCTCTTTCAAAGCCCTTTGGGGACAGTTTAATTGGGGCACACTGTTCTAGCAGCTAGCAGTATTCTTTTTTCCTTTGGTGTGATTGTCTTGTTGTTACGTGCCTTAAGTCACCATGTTGGGGCGGAAGGCAAGTTTATAAATCATTCTGACATATAATTAAATAAAAGCAAACACCATAGCCAAAAGAGGAAACTCAGCAACTAAAGAGCCCAGTCACATGAGCAAGATAATCGGGGGCGGGGGGGTGGGTTGAGGTTTTTTGCGCCATAGCAAAATGAAGTGGGGTATCACAATCAGACAGTCTCCCGAGACTCTGTGCTCAGGACACCAGCCACTGATCACATGGTGATGGTGAAGCGTCACAAAGTTCAACAGTACTGCGTTTGTGCGCATGCGCAGGTCCACGTTTGTACGCATACCACAGAGACTTTAAAAAAACCCATCAGGTGTGAGACGGGACGCAGACGGGCACCAGATGCAACGGGTTACCAGCGCTTCCGCGATCCGACCCCTGCCCGCAACCCGCATTTTTCAGAAAAATACTGCACTTTCGGTGGTATCTTTTAACTCCGCTTCTTCAGCAGGGCGATGCGGGTTGCCGACAGGTGCGGGACTCTTGCCAGATGTTTTCGTGTGATCGCACCCTTAAAATCCGGCTGGCATTCATGCCTATCGCACACCTAATGCTGTGTGTGATCAGACCCTGAGGTTTATCTCAGCATGGAGGTGCAGGGACTTTACTGGTACTTCCACATGGGTGTATCGTTGCCATACTTTGCATGATTTTAGTGGCCCAGAAATCACAGCAACTGCCTAATTGCCACCACCCAAGGCACTCATGCCTATAACTGGATCTTCCATGCATGCCTGGTTGGTTTGTTAACCCGCAAGTGGAGCCCGCACTCCTGCAAGGATACAGAATTGCAAGGAATCTCATGTGCCATTATCTCTATGGCAAGAAAAGCACAACTTGCTTCCAATGCTCCCTCTAAGCTGTGGAGTCTTGTGAGCAACCATCCTACTTTGTGAGCTACTGGCATTAAAGTTGAGAGCGAGCGATTTGGCTACTGGATTACTTAGTTTGCTCTGGAGCCATCCTACCTGAGCTAAGACAAAAATCTGTGTGCTGGAGGCTAAAAAACTGTGAGCTATCTCACACCAACTCAGTTTAGAGGGAACATTGCTTGCTACATCTCTGACTATGAGAAGAGCAAGATACGACTCCAGACGCAACTCAAAGACCAACAAGATTTCCAGGGTATAAGCTTTTGACAGTCAAAGCTCCCTTCATTAGACCCAAAGAGGGATGAAATGGCTGTTTAAGCCGTAGGAGCAATGACAGTAAAACAACACAATAACCCAAGGGATGAGCTGAATGCTTCTAGAGCCCATACGGTCTTGCTTTTCAAGCAACAGCCTGGTCACATGGACAGTGGCTAGAAACACCAATTCTACCAGCAAACAGGTCCGCCTATCCCATGAGAAGCTTCTATACTAGCTATCCCATAAATAAGAGGTTCTAAAATTCTACACATTGTCAGGGATTATTTAAGAAACCCACTATTTGCAGAGGGCCTCGGTTACCATTAAGCTGAGCTTTGTAAAAGATTGTGCTTTTTTAAAAAAAAAAAACACAACACCTTACTTGGTGTTCCTGAAAGTGCATCATTAAACAAAAGCACAAATGGCATAGCAAAACTGATAATGCAGCCAGTCCGGCATAGTTATTTATTAACTCGGCTATTGCTACTAGTTTCCAGTACTTTGGACCAATGGGCACCTCCTATACAAAGTTCGGTTTTTAAAAACCCTCTTCCAAGAACTGAAAATGTAAAAACAAACCAAATTAAGTAGGAAATTTGGGGGGGGGGGGGGGGGAATGCATGGCCTCTGCTGCAGTTCAACATTTAATTTGTGCCAAGAGTTTGCTGCCCAGTTTAGCAAACAGCCGCTGCCTGCGTAACTTCAGAATCTCAGAAGCTGATCGTAACCATGTTTACCTGGAGGACAGATCTTACCACCAAATCACAGGCGTGGGATTAAACAGCTTTAAAAGGGGATTAGATAGATTCATGGAGGATAAATCTATCAATGGCTACTAGCCATGGTGACTGAGGGGAACCTCTGCATTCAAAGTCAGTAGACCTCTGAATCCCAGAGCCAGGAGGCAACCAACGTCAGGGGAAAGCCTCGGCCTCTGTGCTCTGTTGCTGGCAGTCCAGAGGAGCTGGTTGGCCACTGTGTGAGACAGGATGCTGAACTAGATGGACCACTGGTCTGATCCAGCAGGGCTTTTCTTATGTTCTTATGACTGCAACAACCATGCAGCATGTTTAATTTGGAAGTAGGTCTCATTGAATGCAATTGGCCATACTCATTTCTAAGCAAGTGCAGGATTGCATAGGAGGTTCTGATTTTAAAAGCCGCCTGGCAGGCAGAAAATTAGCACACCTTTACTACACCTAGGGAGTGTGTTTGTTTTTTAAATGTAGGGGAAACATAGTCTTGTGGCACCTTAAAGTATTTGAGCTTCAGCTTCAGTATCAGGATAATGTAAACTGTGAGCTTTGCAGTCACAATGATAATGTACAAATCCCACAAGAACAAAAAACATAATCTAGTTCAAAAGACCCAGTTATGGACTTGTGACAGAGGAGTTGCTGGGGAAAGGGGGATTTCATCTACCCACCTGTGACTGATGGAAAAACATCCCTTCTGTTACCACACACATCCAGTTGTACAGCTACAACTTTTATTGCAAACATCTGCATGACTTTCCTGTGTCTGATTTTAATCGTTGGGGTGTACGAGGGTAGGGGCAAGAACTCAGAGGTGGAACGGGAACTACAACTGGGCTCAAACAGTCCCAAAATAATACTCAGCAGCGCTGACCTTGTGCACTCTCTGTGTTCAAAAGGTTTCAAATGCTTTCCTTAGAAGTGAGCAGTTGAGGCTATAACAATAGCCTTGACAGTGCTTTCAGCATTTCACGTGCATTAATTTTATTGTGTGCTTCACATCGCTTCTGATATGGGTTTATGAACCTGCCCCATATAGAGTCCAGTCCATCTGTTCTAAGTGCTGGGGGCTCTCAAGGATGTCAAACAAAGAAAGGTCTTTCCAAAGTTGTTACCTGACATACTTTTGTATGGCTTTGCCACACTGGATCTGAGATCATTGTGCGTGCAAAGCAAATGTCCACCACTGAGCCATGGCTTGGAAGTATAGGGCGTGGGGCGGACAGAGAAGTAGCTTGATAGTGGTGGAAAGTGCTGTCAACTCACACCCAACTCCTGGGGACCCCTTAGGGTTTTAAGGCAAGAGATGTTGAGAGGTGGCTTGCAGAACCTACAATGAGCTTTTAAGAGGGGCCACATTTAAACCTCAAATCTCTCCAATTGCAGTTCATTGTTTTAAGCTGTACCAGCTCCCTACAAGCACCAAGAATTATCCTTGTTGTGTGATGAGTTCACCAGGCAAGGTTTGACATCAGGTCGCTATCAGCTTCAGGTTGCTGTGTGTGTGTTAAGCACCATCAAACTGCTTTCAACTTATGGCGACCCTATGAATTAATGTGGCCCA
This sequence comes from Lepidodactylus listeri, assembly GCA_029233225.1. Classification (NCBI taxonomy): domain Eukaryota; kingdom Metazoa; phylum Chordata; class Lepidosauria; order Squamata; family Gekkonidae; genus Lepidodactylus; species Lepidodactylus listeri. The sequence continues at coordinate 80,578,910 of JARCFY010000011.1, forward strand.
GGCTAGCCTGATCTCGTCAGGTTTCAGAAGCTAAGCAGGGTCGTGATGCAGAGGCAGGCAATGGCAAACCACCTCTGAACGTCTCTTGCTTTGAAACCCTACAGAGTAGCCATAAGTAATCTATGACTTGACAGCACTTTTCACCACTTTCACCACAATGTCCTACCATTGACAGCCTTCCTCAGGTCTTGCAAACTGAGGGCCATGGCTTCCTCAACCGAGTCAATCCATCTCCTGTTGGGTCTTCCTCTTTTCCTGATGCCTTCAACTTTTCCTAGCATCACTGTCTTTTCCAACATCTTCTCAAAATGTGACTTGAGTACAATAGCCTCAGTTTAGCCATTTTAGCTTCTATGGCTTCAGTTTAGCCATTTTAGCTTCTAGGGAGAGTTCAGGCTTGTACACAGGGAGAAAATAACACCCTGCCTACATTCAAGACTCCTACGATGCTTTAGGGTGGCAGCCGTCATTTAGTCATCCCTGTTTCCATGTCAGTAATAGGTGGGTGACACACAAAGCAGGCAACGTTTCACCCAACATGGACATAAGCGACTGGAAAAGCCAAAGCTGATAAACGAAGGGGAAGAGTTCACTGGCCGAGCACAAATCTTGCACGCTAAAGGTTCAATCCCTGCTAATCTCCAGGTAGCAGGAGCTGGGAAAGAGCAAGAGCTGGACTGGGGGGAAATAAACCAGCCCTGGAACAAGCCAAGCTCAGAGCAGCCAAGCCAGTGCTACAGGGCTAGTCAGCTCAGTGGCACCACCAATGCACACCGGCTTACCTGTTGCCACCTCCTGCAAGCTGGAGGCTGTTTGGGAGGAGGATCATCATTGCTGCTGAAGGACTCGAATCAAATGGCCAGGGTTGGTTCGAGGTTTTTGGGGAGGAGGGCAGGCAGTCTGTTCCCCTCCTCTTCTCACCCCCAGGCCCTCCTCTCTCACTTTCCTTCTCTCCCACCCAGCCACATGCTTCCCACTTGCCTGTGCGTTATTCAGCTGCCTGCCTGCTTGCAAGCCCTCCCACTGTCAACGCTCACAGCTGTCCACACAGCCTGCAGCCCTTTCCCCAGTGACACTAGCAATGCAAGCATCTGGCAGCATGCAAGATAGAACACTATGACTGCGGGGAAGGTGGTTTTGACAGTATTAGGCCCTGCTAGAAGCCCCTGACATCTGTCTAGGGATGCCAGCCTCCAGATGAGTCCTAGGGATCCCCCTAGGGAATTACAGCTCAGCTCCAGACTCCAGATCCCCTGGAGAAAATGTCTGCTTTGAAGGTTCGATTCTATGGCATTGTACCCCACTGAAGTCCCTATGATGGACCTCTGCTTTTCCTTCTCTGTGAGGCAGATTTTCCCGCCAAAACACTGTTCCCCACTCTGACTGAGCAGTCTATATAGTAGCGTATTTGAATTATAGAATTATACTTTCCTGCATGTCCCACCCTGTGATAGAGAAGTTATTTGGCTTTTGCCCAGGCCAGAGATTTATTGTAACTCAGCAGGAGCCCTCTTGTAGTTCCCTCTGGAAATAACACTTGACACGAAGTAAAGTTCAAACAGAACGGTTGATTTTATTGAACAGGCACAGCTGAGTTAGGGATAGGGCCAAGGACTAGAAATTGAGGTAAATTTGGTTGTTTATACAAATTGTAATATTTTGAAGAGGCAACAGAGTATAGTTGATGCTTATATTCTTAGAGACTCAGTTTTTAACTGTGAGAGGTTTGTTTGTCTTAAGAGATTTCTTTCAGCAACAATGTGTCTTAATAAAGTTTCATAAAACTATTTTAGTTTCCTGGAAGTTAGTACTTTCTTCCAGTATTTAAATACTTCCCTTATGGGATTATAACTTTCCCTTTTCACTCAAACCAGAGGTCGCTTCTGAGCGGAACCCTCTGAATAACTGGGTAAGACATATCTTCCTCTTTCTAGGAGCAATAATCCTTTTTCTGTTTGGCTAGACTGGCAGTTCCCAACCTCCTTTCCAGTCTCTTCCGTCAAACCTAAACCGCAGTTCTGGAGACTGTGAATAAACAGAATTCAGCTAGGGCTGACACTTAAGACTTTTAGATTCTAATTTCTGAACTTTTCCTCAAATGTGCTGGTACACAGTAAGGGCAAGGAGTTGTGTCTCTTCACTTCTCAAGTGACTTGTCTGTTTCCCACAGACTGACACACATACTCCTCCTGACTGGCAACTGCTGAGCCAAAATCTGATAACAGACTCCCTCCCTCTGACAAGACTAACAAAACTTTTAAAAAATCTCCTCAGCTGGCGCTGACCAGTCAGAGAGAAGGGGGTGCATGCAGGCAGCAGCCTGTCAATCAAATGTGCTTTACAGTGAGGCATTAACCCCTAATCTCCCAGCTCTCTGCATTTGAAGCGTTAAGCATCTTGGTTTTGGTGGTCAGTTTGTCACAATCCCTGTCCTGCCCAGGCTCCATCTCCATATTTCCAGGAGTTTCCCAATGTGTATCTGACTACCCTACCCCCGTATCCACCGCCAGTGGCCATGAGGGACCTGGCAACCCTATTGAGCTGTCCCACCTCAAGTTATCCTGACACTGGCCCTGCAAATGGCCCCTGAAAAAACTGGGGCTTGGCTCTGGTTGCTCCTGGCTGTTGGTGACTCTCTAGAACAGCAGCCCACCAGGAAATTCCCCTGTCAGTTAAAAGATCAGTCCACCCAGGGAACTGTCTACTCTGCCCGAGATCCCAGAGAGCCATCACCATGCAGAGTTGGAAAAAACTGGACTAGACAGAGCAATAGCCTGACTCAGTACAAAGCAGCGTCAAGTATGTTTATGTGCACAGTTCAGGGTGGCGACCTGAAGTACATTTTTTGCACACTGTTTCACAGGTCAATTATTCCAGGGGAAAAAATTAATTTTAGGAATCCTAACTGCACATCTTTCATTTCCCTCTCAGAAACATTCCCCAGTCCTGCCCCCCTCCATGCACCCGAGCACTGTTTTCATAGCCTTCTTACGCAAGTCATTTGTCTAAATAACAAAGGCTGACCTGGCAGCCTTCCATTTTGCAGGAGGATCAGACAGGCAAGTTGAAAAGGGATGTAAAGGGGTACCAGAGGGATTTACGGTTTCATTCTGCAAAGAGGTCCCCCCCTCCCTTTTCTCTGCGGAAGGCCTCAAAGCACCATTTTTATCCTAACAGTGAAGCTCAAAACAATGCTATTTGTGTTGACCAACAAATCTAATCAACCCACAATAATAAACTGGGTAATACTCAATTGCTCAGATGAAGAGATTTACAACACAGAGATTTAAATTTTAAAGCCCTGGCAGCTTTCCCATGGTGGCAGGCTGAACTATAGAACAAGAGATGGAGAGGGGGAAAAGCTGTAACTGCTTTCATCCCAGTTTCGCAAAATGGCCCTGATCCATTGCATTGAATGTTAAAACAACAGTCTGGCAAATGTAGCAAGTTTAGCAAATTCTATGGCAGCAAAAGCTTCATGCACTTAATAATCTTTGGTCTGCAATTGTTTTTTTCATTGGACCGTATTTATATTAACTAAATTTTTAGCCCACCCTTCCTCCAAGGAAGGTTCAGGGCAGCAAAAATCAACTTCCTTTCCTCCTTTTTACCTTCACAACAACTCCATGAAATAGGTTAGGCTGAGAGAGTGGCCAGAGGTTACCCAGTAAAATCCACGGCAGTGGGAATTTGAACCCACAGCAGTCTGGTGTATTGATTAGACTGTCAGGCAAGGATTTGGGAGACCCAGGTTCAAATCCCCACTTGGACCATGGAAGCCTGCTGGGAGACCTTCAGCCAGTCACACACTGTCAGCCTAATCTACCTCACAGGGTTGTTGTTGTTATAAGGATAAAATGGAGGAGAAGAGAATTATGTAAGCTATCTTGGGCTCCCAAGGGGGAGAAAGGTGCAGTATAAATGAAGTTAATAACAGCATCAACAACAACAAATAGGAGTTTCCAGATCCTAGTAATCACCACACCAAATTGGGATAGTGTTTTAGGCACTATTTGGCACTATTTGGAGAAACGTATGGAGCAGAGGACCATCAGTGGCTATTAGCCACAAGGTATTGATAGGATCTTTCAGTCCAGGGCAAGTGATGTTCTGTATTCTTGGTGCTGGGGGCGGGGGGCAACAGTAGGAGGGCTCCTGATGGCACCAGGTGTTTTTGGCCACTGTGTGACAGAGTGTTGGACTGGATGGGCCATTGGCCTGATCCAACATTGGCTTCCCTTATGTTCCTATGTTTGAGCAACTTTAAGGTGGGATAAATATTTCTTAAATACGTAAAAACAATACCCCTCAGGTTTTCAGCTCCTCCCTTGAAGATGCTGGCTGTATTTTTAAATGTATTTCACAAGACCAAAGGCGCTGTGACACCACTGTTCCACTGTGCCTATGCCACTATAGGGCAGTATGAATGTCATTTGTGGGCCAGTCATGCTCTCTCAACCTAACCTACCTCACAGGGTTGTTGTGAGGATAAAATGGAGGAGAGGAGAAAGAAGTAAGCCACTTTGGGTCCCCACTGGGGAGAAAGATTAAATAAATAAATTTTGGAGCTAGCAATCTTTTGGAGGAACATGTAACAAATGAAGCATCCTCAAGGTTGTTTGGAACCTCTGTGTATTTTGATGTACAGGCAGCATTTCATTCCCCTCTCCTCCATGAAGAACAGATAACCAAAGATTGCCCACACCTTTGGAGGAAGTATTTGGTAACATGAGGCCTTTGAAGGTACAGGCCTGGACTCTGGGAAAGAAACTGGCTATTCGGGCCACTAGCAAAGATGTGTGTGTGTATGTATGTGTAAAGTGCCATCAAGTCTCAGCTGACTTACGCTAACCCTGTAAGGTTTTCAAGGCGGGAGAAGTTCAGAGGTAGTTTGCCATTTCCTGCCTCTGCATAATAACCCTGGACTTCCTCGGTGGTCTCCCATCCAAGTACTAACCAAGGCTGACCCTGCATAGCTTCTAAGATTGGACAAGATCAGTCTAGCTTTGGCTACACAGGTCAGGGCCTAGTCACAATACAAACACAGGACAGACAAAGTAAAAATCAGGACAACAGAAATAAATGAATCATATTTCCACACTCTGCCCCCCAAAGGCTATTTCATACAGGTTGGTATTATAACACTTCTGAAAGGTTTTGGCCTTGGGTGAGGCCGCAGTCAGAGGGAGTTCCAGACATCGTGGGGTTGGTGGCAAAGCAACCACAAAGAACACCTTTGCCTCATGCCCTTGCTGCATGAACCAGATGCACAGATGGCATCATTAAAGAAGGACATCCTCTGTGGAGTTCAAAGATCTTAATGGGACGCAAGGGAGGAGACCGTCTCTTACATATGCAAATAGCAGGCAAGGCTTTATAGCAAAGTCAGTGCTTCCAAAAGCTCAGTTCGCTTCCCTGACGCTGCTGCCTTTCCAGAGGGCAAGGAGGGGAACACCTCTTTTAGCATCACACAAGGAAGAGCAGGCTGCCACTGTGTTTGCTCACTAGAGCAAAACAAAGCTAGGTTACAATGTGCTGGGCTCCCATTTGCAAACTGGTTTGCAGAAGGAAGCTGAGGGGCAGGAGAAATGGTGGAATTATTGTTCAGCTACTCTGAAAGCAGAGTTGCAGAGCTAGGAAAGAGAGCTGCTCTTTTCTTCAAAGGCTTTTGATATGCCTGCCTAAGAAACCATCCAGAAGATTTCACTGGCACCAAACAGCTCAATATACCTCTCCCTGTCTGCCTCTCTTGCTGGAGGAAAAAGCTGGTTCCCACATAGAATGGATCGCAAAGGAGACTCTCAAACCAATGGGAAGCACAGAGAGCTGAGCAGTTTTTCCTGCATGCACGACAAGGGAAAAGGCAACTCCAAAACAAGAGAAGGATGGGAACAACCGGGTCTAGCTGCATTCACATAAGAAAAGCCCTGCTGGATTAAACCAGTGGTCCATCTAGTCCAGCATCCGGTTTTACCAACCAGTTCCTCTGGAGGGCCCATACCGAGGCCTTCCTCTAGTGTTGCTTCCTGACACTGGGATTCAGAGGGTTTACCTCCTCTGAATGTGGAGATCCACCCAGCTAGGGCTGCCAGGTCCCTCGGGGGGGCGGGGAGTTTCCCACCAAAAGGGCCCCCAATCTGTCGGTCTGGATCAGGCCATCTGCAATTTAGCCACTTCACTGCTTACTCCCAATTCCAAATCATTAATGAACAAGTTAAAAAACACCGGACCTAGTACTGAGCCCTACGGTACCCTACTGCTTACCGCCTTCCACTGTGAAAACTGCCCATTTATACTCACTCTCTGTTTCCTGTTAATCCACAACAGGACTTGTCCTCTTACCTTGTGACTACTTAGTTTACTTAGAAGCCTTTGATGAAGAACTTTATCAAAAGCTTTCTGGAAGTCTAGGCTAACAATATCTATTGGGTCACCCTTATCCACAAGTTCTCTTGAACTTTTAAAGATGTGTAATTGCTGGCTGTTTTAGTGGGGGGGGGACATTTTTAATGAAATATTTTATTTATTGTTGCTGTCTGCCCTGGGATAAAGGTGGGTTAAAATATAAAAATATAAATCTGAAAAATATAAATATATAAATACAAAAATATAAATCTGAAAATCAGAAAGGATAAGTGTGGTATATGGATTTCCACTTCATTGTAAGAAACACAAGGCTCCCTTCTCAGTCATGAAGTTCATTCAGCCAGTCGATTGTATCACCTTACAGCACTTGTGAATGATAAAGCAAAGAAGGACACCATAAAGTATTATTAAAATGCTAACATAACAAGCTTTCTTGTCACAGAGAGAGTTCATATTTCTGCTCCACAGGCCACCAGGGGCCACACACACAGAAAGCTGTAGCAGGCTCTGGTTTCTCCTCACTAATTTCTTCAAACACCTCTTGTTCTGGAGGGCCATTTAGAGAGACAACTTCTCTCAGGGGCACTTCAGCTTTTCACCCACGCAGCAGTTCAACAGCCGTCATTCTCTCTCTGGTTGCCCTGTATTCCTGAGGTAGTGTCAAAACCCAAACATAATGATTTACAGAAGTAATAATCACCACACTGGCTTCATTACATGCTGGCCTTCCTAAAATTAGGGGATAAACATTACTCATTAACTTGCCTGCATCTATCCATCTGTTACAACTGAGCTAACATTTTGTTTAATAGTTCCAAAGGCAATCTCAATCCCAAACCACCAAATAAGGAACATAAAATTTAAAAATTCTTAACTGTGGGTTGCTTATTGTCCAGACTAGATACAAGAAGATTCTGTTCACCTCAGAATGCTCAGGGCACCATACATGATTCTCCTATCCTCATTTTATCCTCACAACAATCCTGTGAGGTAGGTTAGGCTGAGAGATATTAACAACCCCACCACCATCCAGGAGAGTTTCTTCACCAAGGGATTTGAACCCAGGTGTTCCAAATACTAGTTTTCTAACCACTGTTCCTCATTGGCTCTCATATAAAAATCTATAGATTGAAATACACTGAAAGCAACCACATTCAGCTTTTCTGACTCTATCTCTTAATTTCCCTCAAAAGAAAATATTATGGGTAAACAGCAAGAGGTCATCAATATACCTTTTTTTCTTGTAGGAGCTTGTTTGCCTTCAACAGATATGTGACAGGCAAAAGTTCATGAGGTGAAACTTTTTGCCCTCATAGGAATACACCATAGGCAAGGCATGATCTATTGAACTTCTGCCTCAAAGAACAGTAGGAGACACAGGAATTATGTCAGAAAAAGGTGGCACCCTGACACAGGAAACAGTATATGCACAACAGATTATATATATATACACCACTGGGCTGCCAACTCAAACTGCTACCTCTCCAAAAGCAGAAAGACAGCATAAAAATATTAACAAATTGGACATCACACATTCAAAAAGTGCAGGAAGTTCCACCTGTGGCATTTGACTGGCAACACCTCATCCACACATACAAGCCCCAAAATGATAAATATGTGTGCTTGAGTTAGCTCTTGATGATTGGCAGATGAACACTGAAAAGCATTACACTGGCTTACTCTGTATGTTGGTCTTAAGAACGTAATAATAAACTAAACTAAAACACAGGTTCTATCAGCAGCTTCCCACTGACACAAGCAAATCATCACCTAATGCTACAGGGACCAAAAGATGGCTATCTGTGTGCAAAACAAACCAAAGCGGAGAGTGAATGCACAACCCAGTTAATACCCCTTGGCACACACTAGACTGATTTATTCATGAATATGAGTCTTTGGCTGCTTGACAACTTTTGCTAATCTGACATATATTATACTTGACTTGACTTGGGTATGCCCTCCCCCCAGTCTAGTTCCTTAGCCATTATTGGTAGCCATCTTGAATTGATAAAAGGTGATCCTAACTCCATTTTATCCAAAGACCACAAACCTTCTTAGAAAACCTGTTTGCCAGCATCTGAATGTGGCATATCCTTTGTGTCTGACACTCTCCTTCCAAGTTTAAGTGAGATGTTAATTGTTACAGTATACAACACATTTGCTGGGAGTCTCCTTTCCCACTCCACAGTTCCTAGGTGGGAATGGCACAGAACTTGTCTCCATCAAATGAAGGTCATTTGCAGGTACTTAATTTGAATTACCTTCCTTTAAACTGCCCACTGTGATTGGCTGTCTTAACTGCTTCACTTATTGGCCAAAAGGACACAGGTGCCAGCCAATCACCTAACTACAAGACTTCAGTTCATTTGGACAATGAAATTTGGCTCCCTTGACAGAAGAGAAGGCAACAGGTACTTATTTCAGTGATCTGTTGTTGTGTTTTCAACAGATGTTCTCATAGTTGCATTCTGAGCATTCTGGAACATCTTTTTGTTGCTTTAGAGTAAGACTAGAGCTATATTTTGCTTTTGGAAGGAAGAGAGCACCCAAAATCACATAGCCTGAAGCTATCCTAGAAACGGTTTAAGACAATGAACTCTACAAGCAATACATGTAAGCTTAACATCCTAAGCAGAGTCATACTCATCTAAGCCCATTGATTTAAATGGATAAGTATTTCCCTGTTACACTTACCAGAAGAGTTTTGGTACCTAAAATCCATCCAGTCAATGCAATGATAAAGCTAACTTACTAGAATATCAGCGACTAATGATATTCCTACCTACCCCTGGCCATCCATAACAATCTTGGTCACCAACAAGCTTGGTCAACATGCCGTTTTGGCTGTAGAGGTGGAAACATTAGGCCAATATCTCCCCCAAAGCCACAGTAACATGGGGCACAGAGCCATTAATTGCCTGCTGACTAATACAGTTAAGGGATAGGAGCAAAGCAAGGATACACAAGTGAGTTGAGTAGCTACTTGTTTTATGTTTCACACACACACAAACACCTTTATAAGGCATCTCTGTGTTTGTCTGTTTTCTCAAGCAGTTTAAGAAAGTGATAACAAGGGCTGCATCCATACAGCAATGATTATCATTAGATCAAGATGGGTAGCCATGTTGGTCTGTCTGTGGCAGTAGAAAAGAGCGAGAGTCCAGTGCACCTTGAAGAGTAACAAAATTTGTGGCAGGGCAGGAGCTTCCGTGAGTCACTGCTCACTTCTTCAGACAGCAAATCACACCCTGCCACAGGATTTGTTGATGTGTTTGTTATTTTGTTAGTCTTAAAGGTGCTATTGGACACTTGCTCCTCTCTATCATAAGACCATTCATAGCAGCATTGGAATCTCCACACAGAAGTTTTCTTTGCACTTTTCTCAGTCTTGCCTTTATGGCTTTCACACACACACACACCCATACACACACACATTCCTGTGCCACTTAAGGGGTTTTTATTGTCCTGGGTTTTTTCAAATAAATCTGTAGTTGCTATATTGCTTTAGCATTATACCACTACAAGCAGGAAACCATCAAGGACTTGCATGGGGCATCTCGTTTTCCCTTGTATATTCCCTCCACTACAATTTCTCTTCCCTGGACTGAATCAAGAGGCTTCCTGTCTCATTGCCCATGCTTGCTGATTTCTCCACACCTACTACCCCTCTGCATATCACACCTCATCCAATCACACCTGCTATCCTCATTTGCCTGCTAATGTCCTTCAGCATCTGAAATCACTCCACTTTCCAATAATCAGGAGAGATGGACTCACATTCTAGCTGTATCTGAAGAAGTGAGGAGGCCACAAAATGCGTTAGTCTTTAAGGTGCTGCTGGACTCTTGATCTTTTCTGCTGCTACAGACAAACACGGCTACCCATTTTGATCTATTCCCTTCCCTGGCAGCCCCCACAGCCTCTCTCCTTTTCCTGCTTCCTCTCTCCTTTCCACCCACTAGCCGACCTACCTTTATCATAATCCCTATTTCCCACTTTCCCTCCTTCCCTCCCCAAGGCAGCCTCTACCCAGGAAAAGTCCAGCTCAGTTGTTCAGTGCCACCAAAGAGCCGTAATACTGGGTTGAGTGGCAGCTGTTACTGTCAAGCCAGGCCAGGGCCAGTTTCGCAATGGCCTGGAGTAAAGCTGGAGAGACCTTGGAAAGTGGAGGCCTGGAGAATGCGGATACTTCGAAAAAAATACCGCTCCAGGGTGGAATCCAAGGTGGAGAAAAGCATCATGTGAATGCAACCAGACTTCAACAACCACCAGGGGCCAGAAACAGGTGAAAACTGCCAAACCCCCACCCACCCTCGCCCATAAAGTGGGTGTTACGACAAAATCCCTTGTACAGAGGTGACTCAGTAGCTTTTAAAGCACAATCCAGTGTTATTATCCACATCAATATAATCAGTGATTCAGACACTGTTGGGTAAGAATTTTTTATTACCTCACAAGGATTAATTATAACTCTTCTAACATTGCGGCACCCTATAAATGCATGGAATGCATTACCCTTCCCAGGCAGAGTGACTAAAGTCATAAAACTGACAAATGTGACAGAAGTCATAAAACTCTTACTCTACATGCGTGGCTTCCTCTGTTACATTACAAGCTGTGCAGCGTGTGCTGCTTTACTGAATTTTTAAAGTCACAAATATGTCACTAGGCAAACTTTGCTTTATTGAGGCATCTGCCGTGCTCCTCTTGCTGCTTAAGAGACACTGTGGTGTGATTTGTGCAACTTAACCTGTGGGGTGGGGTGTGCCAATGTGTAGCCGCTTCTGCACTGGGAACAAAGAGAAAGTCATGGCGATCAAACCACAAAGGGCCATTCCAAGCATCTATTGCCAGGAGTGGCCTTTAGGAATGCCAGCCTCCAGGTGGGATATGGGGATCCCCCGGAATTACAGCTCATCTCCAGACTACAGAGATCAGTTCCCCTGGAGAAAAATAGATGCTTTGGAGGGTGGACTCTATGGCATTGTGCCCCACTGAGGTCCCCATCCTCCCCAGGCTCCACCACCAAATCTCCAGAAGTTTCCCAATCCAAATCTGGCAACCCTACCCCCCCGCATCCCCTGCTGGTAACCCTAGGGCCTTCCAGAACACACCAGAGACATTTCAAACACAGCAAGACACTTTTTTGTTGCTGCTAGCCAGAGATATATTGTTCGAGGGTGTCAAGTCTGGATTCAGGAATTCCTGGAGGTTCGAGGGTGGAGCCTGGGGAGGGGCCTCAGCAGGGTACAATGCTATAGAGTCCATCCTCTAAAGCAGCCATTTTTCTCGAGGATAACTGTAGTCCAGAGATCAGCTGTAGTTTTGGGAGATCTCAAGGTCCCACCTGGAGGTTGGCACACCTAGCTCTGGAACATGAAAATTACATTTCTGCCACCCCTCAAGACCCTTACTGTACAAACGTATCTAATCCTTTCTTTCACAACAGCCATTCAGGTTTACAGACACCTCAGATTCCCAAGGCAATTAACTCCACGGCCAGTTTAATTTTGTGGTTAAGTAGATGAGCTTTGACTTTGATTGCCTCCCTCCACTTAAATTCTCACCTCCTCTATGAACTTATAAGGTAGCCTTTTGCACTCCACTGTCTATCATAATGCCAGAACTGAGACTGATCTCTGAACCAAGAAAGCCCCAGTTCAAATCTCATCTCTACTCTGAATTTACTAGGTGGCCTGATAAAATCCATCTCTTCTCCTGTCTTCTGCAATATACGTTTAATTACACAGACCTACCATATAGGGCTGTTGTAAGGAATAACGAGGTAACAAATCCAGAATACAATGCTACATACTGTTACCATCAACCCTCTTTCCAAGTGACTTTACACAGTCAAGTGCATATGAAGAGCCATCAAGTCACAGCCAACTTATGGTGACGCCATAGAGTCTTCAAGGCAAGAGATGGTGGTTGGCCATTGCCTGCCTCTACACAGCAACCCTGGACTTCCTTGGTGGTCTCCCATCCAAGAACTAACTGTAGTTAACCCTGCTTAGCTGTTACCTTCCCACCAAAGTGGTACCTATTTATCTACTTGCAGTTTCTTGCTTTCGAACTGCTAGGTTGGCAGGAGCTGAGGCCAGAGATGGGAGCTCACTCCGTCACGCGGCACTCGGGTCTCGAACTGCCTTCTGGTCTGCAGCTCAGCGTCTTAACCTCTGAGCCACCACAGCCCTTTCTTAACAGAAAAGTAATTGAATATGTAATGTAATTTGGAATGGCAGATTTAAATGTAGTTCTGTGTTTTGGGGACAAGGAAAATACTCTACACCAGCGGTGGCCAAACTTGATTAACATGACAGCCACACAGAATAAACGTCAGATGTTTGAGAGCCGCAAGACATAAAGAAATATTACACACATGTTTTTATTGAAAAATATGCAAATTTGCTTTTTATTAACATTAAATTAGAGTGTGTGAAAGAGCCGTATGCAGCTCCCGAGCTGCAGTTTGTTCATCCCTGCTACACAGCCAAGATACTGTAAAGTTCGCCTCCAGGAGATGGATGGGGTCTAAGGACAGGATTCTCACAATTTAGTGCACATCAGTCTCCAGTTCTGACATATTTATTACCTATGTTGTCCCCCCCCAGTTGAACCCAAACAGATAATAACCCGAAACTGAGCTTGTCATTCTTTTGATCTGTTAAAAAACATCTTCACTGTTCTGCATGCTAATTTAACAAGCCACCTCTATACATGGAACTATGATATGTAATTCCATTTCATTGTCTGATAAAGTGTGTGTGCACATGAAAGCTCATACCTTCAATAAAACTTTGTTGGTCTTAAAGGTGTCATTGGACTCAATAACTTTGTTCTATTGCTTCAAACCAACACGGTGGCCCAACAGCTACAAATCATCTAACTTCTCTGCTCAAGCCTAATTTGGGGGACTCTCATAGAGAACCCTGGCAATCTTCAAGCAGCAGCTGAACAAACACTTGGCAAGGATGCTTTAGGCTGATCCTGCATCAAACAGGGAGCTGGACTAGATGGCCTGTATGGCCCCTTAAAATGCTATGATTCTCTGATTGTAACCTCTAGGGGAAAGCAGCTACTTCTCTTCCTTGCCTGCTACAGGCTACTACTTTCATGGAAAAGCTGCCGCAGTGCCAGAGCTTAGTGAATTCACAAGCAGATTCACTCTATTCCATGCAGTAAAGCTACTTCAATGGTTCGCTACAAAAGTTATCCTGGCAAAATGTGCCTTCATGAGGTTGGTGTGAATGGCATTATGCCAAGTTGCAAGCCATACCTTTGTTTTGGTTTTGGGTTACCAGTCTTGCCTTGCTCTCCAAAAGTTTTTATGGAGACAGACCAATTTTACAGGTTTTGCCATGAACTTTTCCCACGATCAGGCAGGTGCTCTGAGCAGATAACAAGTGCAAAATATACCTGCTGCAACCACAGCAGTGGTCGATGGAGGGGGAGGATATAGTTTGGAATTACACAATACATATTTATAGCATCAGTAATATACAGCAAATGCAAATCCTATGTATATAAAAACCCAACATATTGGCACTTTCCAGCTCTCCTATTGGCTGTGCTGTGCACTCCATCAGCCATTGGCCCATCAACTGCTGCTCCAGAGTACTCGTGTGCCATTGGCTGGGTGTTAGGTCTGCTCCTCTCCCCCACCCACTGCCAGCCTGGCCACTCCCCTGACAGAACAAACTGCCAAAACAGCTGTCTCTCCTGACAAAGACACTTCTCCTGCTTGGCTCCTGTGGAGCTAACTTTTCCCTCAGTAGCTGTTGCTAGGCAACCAAGCATGGTTCTGTCAGTAAAAAGGCACAGGCAGAAGGCCCATTCCAGGCATACTTTGGCGTTGGTGGGGAACTCATTGGGGCCAGTCCTGACTAGGGTTGCCAGCTCCAGGTTGGGAAATTCCTGGAGATTTTGTGATGGAGTCTACAGAAGCCAGAGTTTGGGGAGGGGTGGGGTCTCAGTCAGGTACAGTGACATAGATTCCACCCTCCAAACCAGCTATTTCCTCCTAGGGGACCATTGCTACCAATCTTCAGGTGAGGGCTGGAGTTCACTTAAAATAAAACTTCTCTCCAGATGGCAGAGATCAGTTCCTCCGGAGAAAATGGCTGCTTTGCAGGTGGACTCTGCTGAGGTCACTTCCCTCCTGTTTGGGTCTCCATTGTGGAGAAAGACTGTACTATAATTCTTTGTCTCTCCTCCTTGCCCCCAACAGTTTACATGGTTCTATAACCAGTTCTGTAATATTTATGATGAAACTGAAACAGGGGCTCTAAGTTGGACAAAGAAGGTGAAAATGGGGGGATGAGGTACACATTGTTCCCTGGAGCTTTCTGCTCTGTCCTCCACCATTCAAAACTTTCTTGAGATTTTTATGCTGGCAAGAAGTCTTCCATGCAAACCTTTTCCCTAACTCTTGGCTCAGTTGAGCAGGTGGCATAGTGGTTAGAGCAGGGGTGTCAAACATGTGGCCTGGGGGCTGGATTAGGCCCCTGGAGGGCTTCTATCAGCCCACACTGGAACTGGCCACCTCCTGCTCCCAGTTCTGTTGCTGCTGTTGCTGTGTCATAGCTTGCTTCGCCAGACTCTCTCAATTGCTCAGCTATTTCATGTTGTCCCCTGGGTCCTAGACTCAGACTCTAAGCATGAGATTTCTGTGGTGAATGTCAATAAACCAAAAGTAGGTTTGCAGATTACAGATACACACTTGAATAGCATACTCAAGATTGCAACAGCACAGGCATTCTGATGTAATAATTCAGAGCAAGAGGAGTCAGTTATCTGAGACAGTCAAATAAACAAAATATTGCAAGAGTGCTGTTTTAAGCATGTTTTTATTTTAAGTTAAAAAAAAATCTTTGTGTCCTTTATAAAGTTTATATCTCCGCTACCTGGCATTACATTTTATGGCACACATGGCCTGGCCCAACAAGGTCTCATTTATGTCAGGTCCGGCCCTCATAGCAAATGAGTTCGACACCCCTGGGTTAGAGTTTCAGACTAGAATCTGGAGGACCTAGGTTCAAATCCCCACTTTGCCATGGAAGTTGCTCTTTCTCGGCCTAAGCTTCCTCATAGAGTTGTTGCTGTGATGATAAAATGGAGGAGGGGAACATTTTTTTTGTAAAGTTGCTTTGGACCCCATTAGGGAACTCCATTCCATAAAAGACTTGTTCCTGTGCCTTGTCTTAGCTCTTCTGGCTGAAGCCGATTTCACCCTCTCCAGATCTTCTTCTCTCTGAGGTTTCACTCTTTTTCAGCCAAAATTCCACCTTCTCTGCTATCTTAGAACCTCAGTCAAGGAGCTCCTACTGCCTTCACTTTGAAGAGAGTAGACAATCTGAAAGTTCCTATCGAGTTACCAAGGCCAAGTTACACATTCCCAGGCAAGTTATTATGTGAAATTCTGTCCCTTTTTTTGGTGGGATTCCAGATTAAACACACCCTTCATCACTGAGAGATCTCTTGGAAGAAACATGCCCCATATCTGATGTACTAGTTAGGGCAATATTAAGTATTTCCATATGACTTCCCGTTTATCAGCCTCTTCCAATGAAGTTCTGCTCAGAGCTGGCACCAGCGGCGTCTTTTTTAAAGAGAGCAACATGCCAATCACCAGCTAAATACCGTCTGAGTCACAAAGGGCGGGGGTACAAAGCAAACAGGAAGTCTGGAAGGATCACAAGCCAAGGGGGTGGAGGGCCCAGCCTACAAGAGAATGAACAGATGCAGATGTTTTCATGTTCTTCTTCTTCACACTTAGAGTTCCCATTCTGATAGTAAACAGGGGATGGGGGACCAATGGCAACAAACAGTAAAAATACTGTAACAGACAACAGGATGCTTATTTCAAGGTTTCACCAACCAAATTACTGCAATGATTTCAGGGCAGAACTAAATGCAACATGATTCTTTTATTGGATAAAGGAGCCAAGACCAGCAAATGGAGAAAGGCGAGCAGAAGTCCAACTTTTTGCTTCCCAAAGTTCTCTCAGAGGAAGTGTCCAGTTCAGTCCTCGAATGGAGCACGGATCCAGGTCATAGTGTGCAAAAGCATGACAGGCACAGGATAATTTTAGATAGATGTGTAGAAAGATCAGTTGGTTGATTGCCTAATGTAATGTAGATGTGATTTAAAGCAATGATGTAACAAACACATGACAAACACATAAACAAATTTTGTGGCAAGGTATGAGCTTTTGTGACTCGCAAAAGCTCAGACCCTGCCACAAATTTTGTTAATCTCTGAGGTGCTAACAGACTAACACAGCTACCCATCTTGACATAAGCAAATGACAGACAGCAGATGGAAGGACGAGTGCAGAATTGTACAGGTCTGATCTCCGGATGTGGGTTGATAGATGATGTCCCAATAGAGGGCAGAGATGCGCAGAATAGTTTCAGTGGGGGGTCCTGGTTAAGGAAACATGGAGGATTGGTCCTGGTGGAGCTAGAGTTAGGTAGAAGCTAACTAAACTACAGTTTAGGGTTTTGGATTATGGCAGGCTTTTAAATACAAAAGAAGCAGAAAAAATTTGGGACCACAAACTTGACATAGTTTAGAGCTCCAAAATCAGACCCTGAGTCTTAGCTGGAGTCCCCCCTGTGCAATCCATGGCCTCCCTACTCACCTAGTGACTTGGAGAGTAGAGCCAGGACTGAACCAGGGTGGGAACAGATAGGTTATGGGTAGAAACTGGCATAATATAGCAAGTTAAGGGACGCAACTTAGCAGAACACAGAGTTTATTGGCGCCTCATGCATCAGTCCAGATTTACTTGATAGAACCTGACCTTACTTGTTTGGCAAGGAGAAATCCTCATGCCTAGCCCACATCGCTATTCCTCTGGCAGCCATGCTTCATTGCTGGCCATGTTTTTGTTGCTATGATATGGATAAAGCGTGGTTGCAGTTGCTAGGTAACTACAAATCACTATCCCCAACCACCTGCTCCCTAAATACCAAGCTATCTCTCATTCTCCATTTACCAGGGGGGAAAAGATCTTAGCAACAATCTAACAGACCTAGTGTGGTATAGTGGTTAGAGCACTGGACTCGGATCTGGGAGACCCACACTGAAACCCCTGCTCTGCCATGGAAGCTGACTGGGTAACCTTGGGACTGGGTAACCTGTGATGATAAAGTGGAGGATGGGAGAATGAAGAGAGAGAGAAAGAGAGAAAGAAAGAAGAGCAGGTCTTATACCCCACCCTTCACTACCCAAAGGAGTCTCAGAGCGGCTTACAATCACCTTCCCTTCGTCTCCCCACAACAGACACCCTGTGAGGTAGGTGGGGCTGAGAGAGCTCTGAGAAAGCTGTGACTGACCCAGGGTCATCCAGCTGGCTTCATGTGGAGGAGTAGGGAATCAAACCTGGTTCTCCAGGTGAGAGTCCATCACTTTTAACCACTACACCAAACTGGCTCTTTGGGGTGGGGGAGCTTGACTGCACTGTGCAAAAAATTACCAAATTTACCAGAAATGTATAATTGTTATGCATGCAACTATTAAGATTTATTAAAGTTCTGTGGTAAACACTGTGCCATTTTCCTTCCAGCAGAATTCTACCCAGCTGCAAAGTAATAAAAGATACCTGCAGCAGACTGCCGAGTCGCAGAATCACTTCACAGTTACGGTAATCAATGGAACAGTCACTCTGTGGGGTTTGAAGAGGCAGCCAAAGGGATCCCAAAGGGATAAATGACTGATCGATTAATGGATGTTTTATCCACTCTCACTGGTCCCCTCAGTATGAACCAATAGACTTGTGGCCTGATGGTTAGTGAATAGTGACTGGCTAAAGCAGTCTCAGCCACAGACTTTAAAAGACCATACGTGGCCTGGCTAGAGAAAGGTTATGTTTGTGTGGCGGAGAGCTGGAGAAGATGACAGGAGGGAACAGCAGATGATGAGCTGTCTGGAAGAAACAGTCTGTGGTCTGGCATCTGCAATGAGAGAAAGATGGAGAGGAGCCCAAACAGGGTCAACTGAGGAAGCAATTGCTCCATTGCTAGACCTCCAAAGAAACTGGTTGGCCTCCGTGTGAGATAGGATGCTGGACTAGATGGACCACTGGTTTGATCCAGCAGGGCTCTTCTTACAGAGACTTCCAGGAGCAACATCTTGGCATCCAGTGTCTTCAAAGAATGGTCCTGACCAGGAAGAAGGAGTGACTGGCTACAGAATTAGCGGCATTTGTTTTTACTACCCAGAGTACCTGGGGAAGAGTTTGGCCAGAAGGAAGACCTAAGAGTGAAGCAAGCTGGCGCTTTGAGTGCCAGGTTGGGATGGAGGCCAGATCTGAGCAATATTTGAATTTTATTAGGGGAGTGAACAATGAATTCAACTTCCCTTAATTACAGTGGCATGCATCCTACCGAAGGCTGGAGGAACTTTGCCCAGCCTAAGGAGCCATTCTCCAGCAGAGAGCTAGAAGAAAAACTTCTGATGCTGGAGAGATGCAGATCGTCAGCCATGTTGGAGGAAGACTCCTTAGTCTGGAGGAAAGTATCAAACCTTGCTCTGTGGAGTGGTAGGATACATACCACCAGGGGTCATTTCGTAGAAAAAGAGGTGCAGGCGCTCATTAGCATATGCTACACCACCTGACATCACCAGAAGTATGTCAGAAGGCAAGAAAGAAAGAAGAGAGAGAGAAAGAAAGAAAGAATGAGCTGGCAAAGAGGGGACCGCTACTAATCCAAGCCTCAGAAATACCACTATTCTGGGAGGATAGCTTCAGAGGTGGCTGAAGCCTTCAGAAGGCTGGTCGGAGGAACAAGGACCTTTCCAGGGGACGGGGTCATTTTGCTGCAGCCATGACACAAGCAGGCATTCCCCCGTGGGGCTGGCACCAACTACCGGAGCTGAGCTCCCCCGAGCTCCTGCTCGAAAGGACCCCTGCATACCACTATCTCTAAAGAAATAAGAAAGAGTACCCATGTCACAAATATCCAGCCAAGGATCTGTATTATCGTTATAACTGTAGTAGATATCACATGTAGTTTATACTGACCCATGGTGTCGTCTCTCCCATGTCTGATTTATACCAAAGCATCCGGGTACAACAGGGTATCTCTTCAAGGGTAAATGATGACACTGAGGAAAAGTGGAAAGGTTTTTACCCCAGTTTCTGCATATTTGGTGATTAAAAACTTTCAGTCACCATAGTAACCCTCTGAACACCAGTGCCAGGGTCAACAACAGAGGGAAGCTTTGCCCTCCGTGTGCTTCTTGTAGGCCTTCTGGGGGGATCTGGTTAGTCACCGTGTGAAACAAGATGCTGGACCACATGGGTCATGGTGTCATCCAGCACTGCTGCTATCATGGTCTTAATGAAGAAGGCAACCTTCTGAGATGGTTGCACACTTCCATACAGAGTCTGGCACCAAGGTCAAAGGCTATAAGGCAGTGAACTCCAACACGGTACCCATTAAAGTGTTGCCCACTTCCTTCTTTCTCAAAGCAAAATATCATCTGGACCCCTCGTATTCCCATCCTATTACCACTCTGTTACCATCTGTACCATCGATCATGGTCTTCGGTTTTTGAGAACACAGAATGATAACCTCCTTGGTTTACCCAAGGTAGAGTACTCATAATCTGGAATCCCTTATGGGATTTAGCCCTTTCTGCTTCTAATTGTCTAACACCAGGGCACCATTGCAATAGTTGTGATGTAGTTTGATCACCATCATTTAAGGATTAAGTTTATAGTTTTAATCTTGATTTTATTGTTTTATATCAATGTTGTAACCCGCCCTGAGCCCTCTTACAGGAAGGGCAGGATAGAAATTGAACCAAATAAATAAATAAATATTTTCTGCAAAGCAAAAAACCTAACCATGGCTTTCCTCCATCTGTGGATCAGAACAGTCCATGAGACATTACTTCTCTGTCTGCAGGGAGAACTCATATATCACAGGAAGACGATCTGGTGATTGGACCCAGCCGCCATGATAGCCATTTGGTGCTCTGCTGGGCCCACTCAGTGTTCTCAAAATTCCCCAAATGCCCATAGCCTCAAAAAGTTTGTGGATCCCTGCCATAAGACAACTATGCCCCTAAAGTATAGACTTCCAAACTGCAGAGATTCATCAGAGGTGAATTCAGAGACAGATGTAAGATGTGATTTGGTACTCACTGAACCAAACTGCAACTCACAGATAATGATATTGCACATGCCTGCCTTCCCTCCCCCAGAGAAGTTGCTTTAATATGAGGAAAAACAATACAAACCAAAATAAAGCTAATTCCGAGTGAGGGCAACCCATGCTCCTGCAGTGCCAGCACTTCCGCTCTCTTCCCTAACCATTCCCTTGAAAACTGGTGCTCGTAGGGTCTAAAAAGGCCACAAAAAGCATGCATGATGTGCATGCATGTATGTGAAAAAGCGTGTGTGACATAAATGCATGCGTACATGCACACGCTTCATATTGGCTCAGCTATACGAAATAACTGCTTTGTGCAAACAAATATTTTTAAACAATTCTTCCTTCTGAAACCAGTCAGCTGGAACGGATTCTTTCCAAATCCATTTGCAGTGTTTACCTTTACTGCTCTTATTTGAAGACTGGCAGGCTAGAGAAGTTCAGGCAAGGGCAGGTAGGGAGAGGGGGGGAAGTTTAAAAGGAAAAGTAAAGGCCAAGTTCTTTAGCTGGCCTCCAGCATTTGCCTCCCTGTCCTGCTCTCACTTAAAAATGAGGACACACAACCTCAACAAGTTCCAGTCCAGTTTCTTTACAAGGCTACATTTTGTTACAGGGGATGCAAGCTTTATATTTGTGAATGGTTTCAATTTACAGGCTCAGCCTAAAGTGGCTTGCTGGAAGAAACCAGAAGCCATGATGAAAGCAATGGTAATGCTTCTCAGGGACTGCAGATATCACATTAGTCATGACCCTACCTCGTTGGGAAGTGTTTTTGTTCCAGGGCCCATGAGGCTGGAATCAGGGTTTCCAACACTGACTCAGCAAATGCCAAGAGATTTTAGGGGTGGTTCCTGGTGAGGCTGGAATTCGGGGAGGAAGTGACATCACTTCCAGGTGACGCTCTAGGCTGCTGTGTCTCTATGGCCATTACGACAGAGACTACGGGAAATTCCAAGAGCATCCCTATGTGGAGGCAATTTTTTCTCTCCTGTTCATCAATTCAGTAGAGGCAGGAAACTGGGAATGGGGGCTAGTAATTCTCCACTCCAGGCAGATAAATGGGTGATGTTGTTGAAAGAAATAAGTGTCCTGCCTAGATGGAGGGGGGGATGTCTGTGTGAAAAGGAAGAGCATCATTTAGACTGAAAGGAGACATGAGCACTCTACATATGATATGACACAC
Source organism: Lepidodactylus listeri (assembly GCA_029233225.1). Taxonomy (NCBI): domain Eukaryota; kingdom Metazoa; phylum Chordata; class Lepidosauria; order Squamata; family Gekkonidae; genus Lepidodactylus; species Lepidodactylus listeri. The sequence goes on from JARCFY010000011.1 coordinate 80,600,625, forward strand.
ACTGAAATCAGTTCACCTACAAGGCCAGCAGACAAAACCACCCTTAGCCTTCTCCCCCACCTATGCAAAACCACCAGTTCACAAGCAAGAGTCTGCATGTACAGGAAGTGCAGTATATGGGCACCCTCCCTGTGACTGGGCAAGCTGCTTATTTTTTTTTTAACATCCCGAATCACATAGTCCAATGAGACAAAGGGTTAAAGAGGTTAGGGCTCTTCAGCTTGGAGAAATGATGCTTGAGGGGTGACAAGATAGAGGTTTACAAAATGATGCATGGGATAGAGAAGGTAGAGAAAGAAGTACTTTTCTCGCTTTCTCACCATACAAGAATTCATGGGCACTCAATGAAATGAATGAGCAGTAAGCTTAGAACAGATAAAAGCATGGGCTTCTTCACCCAAAGAGTAATTAACATGTGGAATCCACTGCTGCAGGAAGTGGTGGCGGCTACAAGCACAGACAGCTTCAATAAACATCTGGAGCAGAGGTCCATCAGTGGCCATTAGCCACAAGGTATAGATGGAACACTCTGTCTTGGGCAGTGATGCTCTGTATCCTTGGTGCTTGGGGGCCACAGTGGGAGGGCTTCTGGAGTTCTGGCCCTGCTGATGGACCTCCTGATGGCACCTGGGTGACACAGAGTGTTGTACTGGATGGGCCATTGGCCTGAACCAAAATGGCTTCTCTTATGTTCTTATGAGAACATAGCTCCCAACATCATTGTGGCTTGCTGCATTCTGCACAATACAGAGATGACATTCTCAGTAATGACGAAGCCTGCAGAGAAGAGTCATTAAACAATGTGGTAACTTCCCATGCAGAATGGGACGCCTTCCTTCCAGCAGGCCAGCACCAAGCCCTCATGGATAATGAGGCCCAGGGCATGCCACAAGCTTAGGCCTCCAACTTTGGGCCCATGCACTTCCATGAATACAGTCCACACAGAGGCAGAAGTGCAGTCACACACAACAAACACAGTAAAATCTTTGTCATTTTACCTCTACTTGTCAAGGAGACTCACTTAAAACTCTCCATTATTACATAAGAACACCTGTGTTTTCCTGCCTCTGTCAATTTCTTCTCTCCTCCTTCAGGAGGTTAGATGAGTGGCAGCTGGAAAGGGGGTCCTTGCCAGGGGTGGCACCTTGACTCTGAAATTTCCTCCCTCAAGCAGTTTGCCTGGGGCCAGGTTGCTAAAGACAGAAGCTCTCTATTTAAAACCATGTTCCTTTCCGAATTATTTGCAAGAGCGTTTTCCCCCTTCTCCCCTCCTCAGTGATGAGAGCCAGTTTGGCAGACTCTAATCTGGGAGAACCGGGTTTGATTCCCCACTCCTCCACATGCAGTTGCTGGGGTGACCTTGGGTCAGTTACAAGTTCTCTCAGAGCTGGTCTCTCACGAACAGTTCTGGAAAGCGCTCTCTCAGCCCCACCTACCTCACAGGGTGTCTGTTGTGGGGAGGGGAAGGGAAAGGGATTGTAAACTGCTCTGAGACTCCTTTGAGTAGTGAAGGGTGGGGTATAAATCCAATCTCCTTTCTTCTTCTTCATCATCATCATTAAAGATCTTCCTGGTCTGTTTATAAGACTGTGTTTTCTTCTCTGCAGCAGCATGTTTTAGCTTTTTATTCAGGGTCTCTTCTATTTTACTAATGATTTCTTACAAGCCTCTATTATTGTTATTATTTTAATTATTAATTATTATTATTTAATTATTGATCATTACTATTACGAAGTTTAAGAGCAAGAGTGGCATACAGATTTTTCAAGCAAATATGTCACTACTTTTATTTACAATAAATAGTATGAGCCACTCTAGGATCATAATGTATACAAGAAAGGCGGACAGCGATTCCGCCCTACTCCACAGCACTTGAGTGTGTAATTTTAAAACAGCCTCATGCAGGTGTTATCTATAAACTGAAAAGACTTTTTTCCTTTGGAGTTTGAGCAGGAAAGTGGCGATAGTGTGAGTATTTCCCTGAAGAATGCTACAGTCATCTAGTGTTTCTTGCACAACACTTCTTCCAGCAGTTTCAAAATTTGGCCCACAGCCCAGCTGTCTCCATAGAGCCAAGCACAATAGCTTTGCATCTGGCACTCAATATTGGCAACAAGACCTCCCCTGGCAACAGATGTTGGACTGGAACGTAGCATACTAATACCAGTGACACCGCAATGCCCCAACAGCTTTAGGTGCAATCTTTAGTAGGTCAGGTTCTCCAGTGAACAAATATTACAGAAACAGTTGCCAGAATCACAAGGACATTGTGGGAGGCAACCAAACATTGTGATTCATGGTTACAGGAGTTCCTTATCTAAAACCAGAATGTGACTAAGGTTGTCCTTGAGTGGTCACATTATGTTCATTTTCTCACCATCCTGACTCTTTTAACGTTTGGAATTCAACCTAATCTCTCTTTTAACATTTATTCACATCGTTGTCAAGTAGTGTGTATCTAAGTGTATATAACGGGTTCACACATCGACCACAATGTTCTTTCCATCACCACCACCACCACCCTTGGGAACACAAAATCTGATTGTGGTTGTACAATGTCAGAGTAATCTTAAAGTTACTCAATTACCAGATGTACAGATTGTTTAACTTCTTAGGAGATCCAGATTCAAATCTAATTCAAGCCCAACCATGAACTTGGAGTTGGCTTCAGGAGTTGTTAAAAGGGCAAAAGTGACAAACTTTATCAAGCATTCTTCTCTAGAGATAAGACAGGAAAAATTCAGAAAAATATGGGGCGGTGGAAACCAGATCTCTCCCCCCCGCTCCTTACTGATTTTTCCCTAATGGGAAACTTGGAAAGCTTGGTAAAACCTCTCAAGAGGAAGCAGTAAATTCTAATTTTTTTAAAAAAAATCAAAGCCTCTTGTGGAATTGCCTATTTTAAAATGGTGAGCTAAACGCTTCTGAAGGCAACTTTTAAGAACAGCTGCCCTTTATTCATTTAAAATTCCTCCTAAAAACCTATGTTAGACAGTTTAAAAGAATTGTGGTTTGGTGTAGTGGTTAAGTGTGCGGACTCTAGTCTGGGAGAACCGGGTTTGATTCCCCACTCCTTCACTTGCACTTGCTGGATGACCTTGGGCAAGCCATAGTTCTGGCACAGCTGTTCTTGAAAAAGAGCAGTTTCTGTCAGAGCTCTCCCAGCCCCACCTACCTCACAGGGTGTCTGTTGTGGGGAGGGGAAGGGAAAGGAGTTTATAAGCTGCTCTGAGACTCCTTTGGGTAGTGAAGGGCGGGGTATAAATCCAATCTCTTCTTCTTCTTCTTCTTCTATTGGGTGATTACAATCCCATGAACAGACAAGACAGATTTTAAATCCTTCCTGCTTCAGCAAATCAAAAAACCTGAACCCCCAGAAATAGTGTTGTCCCCTGGAATTCTTTACACAGCCAGGTCTTATAATCAGTAATACATCTGTATTCCACTTCAGACTACAGAGGAGGGTGCACATGAGGGACCATTTCCCCAGAAATAAAGTTTCCCGCAAACAGAAAATTAAAATTTCTTAGAGGTGGTGGAATAGGCTTGCCAGCCCACAGGTCCGGGCAAGAAATTCCTGGGTTTAGGGGCTTTTCCCTCCTGCAGACCAGCTTGCTGGGGGGGAACCCTGCCCCTAAATAGGGATGTTGTGATGAGATGATATCACCTGGAAGTGACATCATCATGGGGGGATGCTCTGGTATTTCGGCAAACTCTATGGTTTTGAGGGCAAAAAAACCATAGAGTTTTGCCCAAATACTAGAGTGTTCCCAATGTGATGACATCACTTCTGGGTAATGTCAAGCATCGGGGACGTCCCACGATGTCCCCACCCACCCCTGGAACACTCTCAAATCCCCTCACTGGAGCAAAGAGGGGACCTGGCAACCCTATGGTGGAAAGTGCCATCAAGTCGCAGCCAAGTTCTGGTGACCCCGCAGGGTTTTCAAGGCAAGAGAAGTTCAGATGGTGGTTTGCATTGCCTGACTCTGCGTAGCGAACCTGGACTTCCTTGGTGGCATCCCATCCAACTACAAACCAGGGCTGACCTTTTTTAGATTTTAAGATCTGATGACATCAGGCCAGCCTGAGCTATCTAGCTCAGGGCTAACATTTCTTGGAGAAGGCTTATCATCTCATCAGCTGTTCACCACAACAAGAATTAGGTGAGTGACAGGGAAGGATAAATCCTGTTATAACTCCCTAACGAACACACATGAAGCTGCCTTAGACACTTGGTCCATCAAGGTCACTGTTGTCTGCTCAGACTGACAGGGGCTCTCCAGAGTCTTATGCAGAGTTCCTTCATATCACCTACTGCCTGGTGGTCCTTTTTACTGGAGGTGCTGGGGACTGAACCTGGGACCATCTGCATGCCAAGGAGATGCTCTACCACTGAGCCACAGCTTCTCCTCTCTTTCCAAGGCAGCACCTGAACATCCGTGGACAAAGCCAACATGGAGGAAAGTTTGCCAATTGTCCAGCACTGCACAGTATTCTTTGCAGCCCCTTTAAAAACTCCAGTGGGTTAAAAATTTGGTTCCTTTCTTTTCACCCATATTGTGATGTCAGCAGAAACCCATGAAGAGGAAAGAGAGGAGTGGGAAGTGGGATGAACCAAATAGTTTTGGTAACTGGCAATCTTCCAGAATTCAGAAGAGCAGGCTTAGAAAGCTTTCTGGAAGTGCAGGCCATTTGTTGCTCAAGCGGAGCTTGTAATTAATGGCTTTTATTTCTCTCCCTTGCGCACTTTTGGGTTTTTCTTTTTAAGCTGCATTTTCCTCAGCAGGGAGAACAGAACTCTGAAGACACCACTGAACATCATGACAACTTTGGGGAGGGGGGGGGGAATATGTGCATTGCCATGTGCAAAAGTATGGATTTATGCTGCCAGATGTATTCTCTTTGGAAATTCACCATCAACAGCAGTCTCCCAAACAATGCACAGCTGCATAATATTCATACATGACCACATATTCATACAAGACCAGTGGTTTGTATACTCCCATGTTCAGAAAAGGGGCTGCAGTGGCTCAGAGGTCAGGATGCTGAGCTGCCGACCGGAAGGCCAGTGGCTCGACAATTCGAGATCTGAGTGCTGCGTGACAGAGTGAGCTCCCGTCTCTGGCCCCAGCTCCTGCCAACCTAGCAGTTTGAAAGCAAGAAACTGCAAGTAGATAAATAGGTACCGCTTTGGTGGGAAGGTAACAGCGTTCCATCCGCCTCGGCGTTTAGTCATGCCGGCCACATGACCATGGAGAAGTCTTCGGATAGCATTGGCTCTTCAGCTTGGAAACGGAGATGAGCACCGCCCCCTAGAGTCGGATTCAACTGGCTTTCGAGCAAGAGAAACCTTTACCTTTTACCTTTATGCTCAGGAAAAATCACATTGGAAGAGGCACGGAAACCCGGTCTGCAAAAACCTTGCTACTCCCAGACAGAAACTTCTCAAGAAGAGGCACATGGGTGTTTTTGAACACACAAGTTCTCTAACACCACGGCCTTGAACTCATTTTTCCTCCTTCCAACCCAAGAATGACACCTGATTAGCCATAATGGTAGTGCAAATAAGATCATCGAGTCGAGAGAAAGGTTGATGTCACTAAAGCATGGAGTTGGATCCAACCAACACGCCACTGATGGAAGAGGAAGGAGAGACGATTTTACCCTGTTCCCTTCTTCACTGCAGCCCCTCAACCCTTGTGAAATTTTGTCTGCGAGGGTCCCCTGATCCCTGGGAATGCCTTTTTGGGGTGACAGGGGGGCTGCTAGGGGATGGCAGAGAAAGGCTGGCTTCCACTCGTGGAATGTCGGTGGGTTCTAACCTATTGCAACAAAACATTCTTCCAGAATAATACTAATAATACTTCCCACTTAAGCTGTGGGGTCTTGAGAACAAAAATTCAACTTTGTGAGCAACTGACATTAAAGTTGTGAGCTAGCGGTTTTGCTACTGGAGCCATCCTTCCAGTTTGCTCTGGAGCCATCCTTCCTGAGCTAAGACTGTGCGCCGGAGGCTAAAAAAACTGTGAGCTGGCTCACACTAACTCAGCGAACACTGCCCACCTGCATCATCACCAGACCTTCTGGGCTACATCCTCATCTCTCAAGGGATCTCTTCAACACTTGGCAACTTGACTGCACCAATCAAGTAGTTAAGTGCTATTACTACAATAGTTATTATCATTATTATTGTACTTTAGAGGGTTTAGTATGCTCCATATATATTATATGAGTACTCTTTGCATCAGGAGGGAAGGCAGCATGGTATAGTCCAATCTTGTTGGATCTCAGGAACTAAGCAGGGTTGGTACTTGGATGGGACACTCCCCCGCCCAGGAAGATCTGCAGAGGAAGGGAATGACAAACCACCTCTGCTTCTCGCTTGCCTTGAAAGCCTCATAAATCAGCATCAGTCTGACAGCACTTGTATATATAATTGTTGCAACAATCCTGATGGACAGGCCAGTATGCTTAATGCTACCGTGCAGATGCAGGGCTGAAAAGCAGAGAGGGCTGCTTGCCCAAGGCCACCTAATGAGTTCATTGTGAAGGCAAGATCTCAGTCAGGAGATCAGAGAGTCAGTTTGGTGTAGTGGTTAGGAGCACGGACTCTAATCTGGGAGAACTGGGTTTGATTCCCCGCTCCTCCACATGCAGCTGCTGGCATTACCTTGGGCCAGTCACAAGTTTTCTCAGAGCTGTCCCCTCAAGCGCAGTCCTCAAAAGAGCTCTTTCAGCCCCACCTACCTCACAGGGTGTCTGTTGTGGGGAGGGGATGGCAAGGAGCTTGTAAACTGCTCTGAGATTCCTTTGGGTAGTGAAAGGTGGAGTATAAATCCAATCTCTTCTTCTTCGCTGAGCCCCAACAATCTCCCCTACATACCAAAGTTGCCAACCTACAGGCCTGGAGTTCTCCTAGACTTGCAACTGATCTCCAAACTACAGAGATCAGTTCCCCTGGAGAAAATACCAGCTTCAAAGGGCAGACTCTATGGTAAACCATAGATTCTTGGTGAAATCCCTTCCTAAATTCCACATTCTGCAGGCACTGCCCCTAAATCTCCAGGAATTTCCAAGGCCAGAGTTGGCAAGCACGCCATACATATACCCAGGCTTGCCATCTGCCCAGCGATAAGACCAGTCTTGACTTTAAGCTACAGATATACAATATGCAATTAGCAACTTAAAATTAATTAACTCCCTGTCTCTATTTCCACAAGAGAGAAAAGCACTTATTATATAAAATTACAGGTGTAGATGCAGCTCAGAAGCAACATTCTCCCAGGCTTGCTCGATTCCTCCTCCTCCTCCTCTCCAATCCCTTCCTCAACTTCTACGTTTAGACTGTTGCATCTAAAGAGTAAGTTCTATCTATGCTACTAGTTTATGAGCCAGTTTATGAGCTACTTCATCAAAAAAGGCACCAGGTCAACCAACAGCATTTAATACTCTTTCCCGTCGCTGTTGAACTGTGCTGGGTTCTCATTTTCTTTTAAAACCATCAATTAATGTTCAGCCATTCAAATTATTCCTGGAATGCTCTGAAAAGTATACAAATGCATGGGGGGGCAGTAATTTTCCTCAGCGGAAGGGACCTTTCTTGAGAAGGTATACCCTCTTCTGTGATCTTACGCAACCTAACTTTGCACGTGTGTTCCAATGGGCCTTGATCAAGCTACATTCCACCCACCCTTCACGTACTGTTTCTTGCCAGAACTTGACAGCTCAGCCTCCCCAACACTTCTTGCCATCCCCGGCAGGAAGGAAAAACAGGAATGCTTATTTTTGTATTCCTTTCCCTTTCCCTTTCCTTTCTATCCAATGAAAGTTCTAGGACACATCGATCTTGAGCAGTGGATAGTTGTTGATGATCACTTAGTACCCCAATAGACAAAATGAGGAACAAAATTTTTTTGGAGACTGCTAGAGTTCTTTTTTGATTCCTGCCAGAAAGTAAAAAAGTAACTAAGTCATAATAATATACGTCAGGATGAGCTTGCAAACACGGTATAATATAATGCCTCCTGCGATTAGCATACAAAATACACTCTAGAAGGATATGTGCTATTGTGTAGATCAGGGGTGTGAAACATAGGGCCCATGGGCTGGAACCGGCCCATCCAGGGCTCTTATGTGGCTCACGAGCAACAAGTGCAAGAGAGGAAAAGGAGACTGTTTGGGGGTGGGTAGTGGGCAGGACCACTCTAGGTTGTGGCTTCAGCATAGTGGGACAACCTCGTCTGCAGCAGTCAAGGAGCATGTGAGCGTCTGCCCAGTCCAGTCGCCTCCGTTGTCCTGTTGTCTGCTAGCTAGCCGCCAGATGACTTCCAGGCGTCCGCAGCCACCCCTTTTCACCTGCCGCTGGAGCGTGTGCCCCATCCATCGCCCCACAGCCTACTGAGGCTGGGCGCCAGTTCTGAGGGCAGGTGGGTGGGGCTAAAGCAAGGCATCCACGAATAGTGAGGCACCTTTGGGCCAGCGCCGCTTCTGTGGGTGGGAGTCAGAGAATGTAGCCAGTGGCCAGGGTCCCCATTCTGAGTGGCACCTCTTGCAGCCAACTGATTAGGGAGCTCATCGAACTTGGTCACCCCAAAACAGCTTTATTATATAGAAAGAGATATCTCCGGTACCTGGCATTATGTTGTATGGCTCACATGGCCCGGGCTGACAATGACATTTATGTCAGATCCGGCCCTCGTAACAAATGAGTTTGACAGCACTGGTGTAGATCTTACCTAAGGGACGGGGCAGATTTGTTCTGTATAAGGTAATAGCTGAGGGGAAAGTATTTAATCTGGCCAGAATGATGCCCTTAACAGGCTTTGGGAAGACAACAGATAGGTGTAGGAGGAAGAGATTTTGAAGGTGGAATACCAAAAAATTGGGATGAACAGTTGCAGCACGCTCTATTATTTTTTAATTGAGATATTTATGCCCTTCTTTTATCTGCCCCATAGCAGCTCACAAAATTGTTCTCCACCCCTCCAACAAGCATGAGGGAGGTTAAGCTGAGAGAGATAGTGACTGGCCCAAGGTCACCCAGCAAGCTTCCATGGCAGAGGGAAGATTCAAACCCAGGTCTCCCAGTTTCTGATCTATGACTCTAGCCACTATTGAAACTAGCTCTCTTTATTGAGCCCTAGTGAGCTTGTATAAGTGGCTAATGGACTGAATTTAGTTTGGAAAGTCAAAAGCCCACTTTCTAAAAACACTCGGTGGGTGCCAAGAAAGACATTGCGTTGGGGACTCCTGTTCTAAACCATGTTGAGTCTTTTACTTTGGAGTACTGAAATTTCTTTTCTACATGCATACACCCACACATTATGTAAGCCTATCCCTAAGAGATGTCCATTAATCAGTGGCCCAAAGCTCAATATATTTTGTTTTAGATGGTCAGCCATGTTGGTCTGAAGCAGTAGAACAAATTTAGGGTCAACTGGCACCTTTAAGACCAACAAAGGTTTATTCAAGGTATGAGCTTTCGTGTGTGTGCACAAAATTTGAAAAAGTGTGCATGCACACGGAAGTTCATACCTTGAATAAACCTTTGTTGGTCTTAAAGGTGCCACTTGACTAAATTTGTTCTATATGTTGTTTTGTGAACCTGATCTAAAGGTTAGGAATGTAAGAAATTTCACTAACCCTTTTCCAAATCATTATGAGAGGAGGGGCTCTTCTAGTAATTTGCTCAGCCTCTTCTCTCCTTCAGCTGTACAAGATCCTATGAAAGAAGAGGTTTCCTCCCAACTACCATAACAGATATATACTGAATAAAATCGAATGATGCATCGTCAGATATATTAACAAAGACAAGCTTTTTACGGCTGTGCTGGCCCAACAGAAACCCCCCCCCCACAATTCTGACAACGAACTGAGGAAGTTTTATGTGTGACTATCAGACACGAGGAGCGTAGCAGCAAAATTTCAGGACAGTGTGGTTCAGAATCATAAATGAAACCAATTTTGATTCTATTGATTCTATAAATTTTAACCTAGAAACTGTTTCGCCCGGTTTATACCAGTTGCAAAACTGTTCTGGTGGATTTATGCTTTCGAGTTTTTATGTTAATCCAGCTGCTGGGAAGTCCTGTTCACCACATTCCACTTCCTGAGTCCTGGGGCTTCTGTGATACGCTCTTGTGCTCGACCTTCCTTCCATCTGATGCCGCACAGTGGCTAGCCTGCTTTTGACTCAGCTCTCAAGAGCGCCAGTTCACCCTGTACAGAACAGTCAAAGCAGTTCATGCACCTGATCTTGCACTATTTTTAAATTTTTATTTTTATTGACTGTACTTACATCCTGCCTCTCTCTTGCCTTAAAGCAGCTTACATCATTCTCCTCTCCTCTGTTTTATCATCACAACAACCCTGTGAGACAGGTTAGGCTGAGCACATGTGCAAATGGCCCAAGAACACCCCCCCACCACAGCCTCCTTGTGTGGCAACATTGCCAAAGTGATGACATCACACAGAAGTGATGTCATCATGCAGGGGGCATCACATGGTGACGCTCTAGCCTTCTGGGCAAAACTCCATGGTTACCACAGAGTTTTGCCCCGAATGCTAGAGTATCACTTGCACAATGTTTCAGCATGATGACATCACTTCTGTGTGATGTCATCATGTCAGCGACATCACCCCATCCACCCTACTCCCAGAAAGCTGCCTCCCACCCCCTGTCAGCAGGATAAGTCAACCTGACAACCCTACACCAAGCGGCCATGTCAGAGAAAGAGTCTGGCCCTACGATTACTAAACATGGAGGGAACTCCATTTCTGGCAGTGGACTGGGAAGCCATTGGAAAAGGGTGCAAATTTCGTTCCCCCAAACGACCATCCCTCAAAAAGGAAACCGACTCAACAGCAGCAGCAGCAGCAGAGGAGCCCTTGATGATTCCATCCCTTGCCCCACATGAGCGCTTCTTGCACCACAGTAACATCCACCATTCTGGGGCTCCCCATTTACAACAAACTATGTCGAAGGCTAGGGGAAAAGGAAGAAAGCGCAAGCCTAAAGTAGGTCAGTTGTGTCACTTAAATTAAATCAATTTGAGCAACGTGATGGGCGCTTACAAAACAAGATGAGGAATGCAGAAATATATTCCCCCCCCCCCCCGTAACATTTAGCAGAGGCACATTATAATTGCAAGCTCTGAGAGGATTAAAAGTCAATTTAGCAACATCAAGCACGAGCTGGTTGTACTAACAGGCTTCCTAAAGTGTTGATTCAGCACAGATCAGCAGGGGAGAGACCAGAGCAAGAAGCCTCATTACCGAAACTAGGGGGTAGGGCAGACCCTCCCAGAGAGAGATGAGCCAGGGAGGAGCTGCTGGCAATGGCTGCAAACTCTGGGACTTGACATGAGTGACTGGGGTCCAGCAATCTGTCAGTGGAATAGGCTGGCAGGGGCCGGTTTTTCCTGTGTTCCCCTCCTGCAGCAGCCCCTGGGACCCTCCCCCTGAAACATGGTTCCTGGGGCCCTGGGATCCATGTCTACAAACAGCCACTGGACCACAGTGAGGAAAGAGAAGATGGATGACATCACCGCCACCTTCCCGTTCCTAAAATGCAGTCCACTGATGGATGAGGGTGATGTTGCCCCCTTTCCCCTTGCCACGGCAGCTCCCCTACCACGTGTATCTGTTTGTCTGGGCAGGCCCCAAAGCCCCAGTAATCACTGCAGCAGAGGTTGGGAAGGACTGGTTGGGGAAGGTAGACCCTAGGAAGCCTGCACAGCTTCCACTGACATATCTTTGGATCCAAGCTACAGTGCCAGGTGCATGCACTGTCTCCATAATCCAAACATTTCTGCATCCTCTCCCCTTACCACCTATATATCTCTGGCCAGTTTCTTCATACCCTCCATGCATCTGACGAAGAGCTGTGTTTCTCGAAAGCTTATGCTACAATAAAGTTTGTTAGTCTTAAAGGTGCTACTGGGCTTTTTACTATACTCCAAACAACATCCCTTTAAGGTAGGTTAGAATCATACACGCATGCATCAGGAGAGCGACCAAGCCTGCGAGACAACAGTTTGCCTGAGGCCCCTGGTTGCATTGACGCAAGCTGAACTTGCCGAACAAAATGAATGGGTTTAGGAGGTCAAGCACAATTCCCACTCAGGTGGGATGGGATGTCTCAGCTTTTAATGGATGGCTCGTCTCCTTTGCATATGTGACAACCTTCTGGGTTAGGGTAACATTTTTGAGATCCGGAGACAACTCAGGAGTTTTATGACAAAACCAAATGCCGCGCTCTGGGTAGTAGTCACAATACCTAAATGGATACTTCCATAATTACAGTGAATATGCCACTGAATTCCCATCCTCCAACGCAGCCATTTTATCCCGGGGAACTAGTCTCTGTCACCTGGAGATCAGCTGTAATTCCTGCGAATCTCCAGGCCCCACCTCGAAGATGGCAACCCCACATGAGATGCACTACATGGGTGATTATAAAGCCCTCACAGAAGCGTCAGGGTCCAAAACACAACAGTCGGAGTGCCAACTAGGGCATGATGCCATAATCTCATTGTCACTGGCCTGAAAAGGCTACATCGGTTACCATTTTGTCCCCGGGTGCAACTCAAAACTGCTGCTTTTGGCCTTGTAAAGACCGATATGATGTGTGCCCTAGAGAATCTGAACACCCATCTCCTCCTGTATTTTTTGATATTCATTTTACTTAGACTATTCTATGCTGCCTTTTAGCCACTGACTGTGATTCAGCTTGTCCACTAGCATCATCTGAAGAAGACCTTCTAAAAGCAGTCCTGCCCTTCAAGGTGAGGCCAGGAGGGACCAGAGGCATGGCCTTCTCAGTGGTGGCACTGGGTCTATGCCATTCTTTTCCCCTTGAAATTGGCCTTGCACCTCCTCTGGCTGTATTCCCCACTGGTTCCCAAAGTGGGCAATACCGCCCCCTTGGGGGCACTGGAATCATGCAGGTGGGCCGTAGGAGCCTTGGGTGCAAATTTGTCTCTGCATCTTCATTTGTTGAAGATTTCTAACGGGGGGCGCTAAGTAATTTTTTTTCTGAAAAGGGAGGGTGGCAGGCCAAATAATTTTGGGAACCTCTGCCCTAGGTGAAAGCTGGATTATTGTGTAAGACTTTCGACTGCTTTCTTTTTCCTTATTGGCACAAGTTTGCTATTTTGTCTGTCCTCGCCCAGAGGGATATCCGTTTGTCTCAGCTGAGCTTTTAAGATTTGAAACGCCTGCTCATTTCTAGTTTTATCAGTTTGTCCGGCACTGGTTTGACTTTCGTTTATACTGTGATTTCAAGATGATTTTAGACTCTGTAGTGATTTTAAGAGGACTGTCTTTTGTTACACGGCAGGCTGCTTTGAACTCCAGGAAAAGCGGGATAAAACAAATATTTTAACCAAATGCACACATCCGCTCTGTTGATCCTTGCAAGTTCCTGGAGCTTGGAGTGCAGTTAGAAGAAAGTCCTGGTGCCAGACAATCATGTCTTTCCAGCCCTGCCCTGAGTCTCCATCTCTAAACAGCAACAGATGGCCATCTTTTCACTCCTACTCGAGCCATCCGACAAAGAATTAAATGCCTGCACTGAACCTAAAGCAGCTGCATTTTACAACTCCAGATAATCAAAGCATCCTAACTGGTTTCCAATTGAGCGGCCAGCCTTGGAACCACTCTCTTGTGATGCACAGGAGAGACGGAAGGCAAGACACCAGCAGTTCCGTACTAAGCGGAGTCACACCCTTCTAAACCCACTGAACTCAACTGGCTAAGAAGGGTGTAACTTGGCTGAGGAGTGCACTGTGAAAAGCTTAATGTAAAATTTTGAAAGCCAAAGTTATTGGTTGAGCGGAGCCCACAGCCACCCACCCACTTTTCTCTGCACAGCTACTTTAATTGTAGGGAAAGAAAACACAGCTTTGAAAAATGAACAACAAAAGAACATCAGCCGAATTTTCAGACAGTCTCCCGACCTTCAGAACTACAGCAGAGGTTTTTATTGTTACGGAACTAGTCTGAAAATTGTTCAGGAGAACGTTATTTTAGAAAGGGAATCGGGTGTGGGCTTTTATAAATGGCTGTAATTTAACTGCACTGTTCAGTGCACACATTATCTTGTTTTTACAGCACTGCTTCTGATTTTTGTAATCAAGTTTTTACATTATGCATTGTGTGCTTTATACTGTTTTTATTACACGGGTTTTAAACTTTTTAATCTGCCTGGTCCTAAAAATAAGCTTTTGTGAGTCACTGTTCACTTCTTCAGATATCAGCAGCAGACAGATTTATGTACAAGCTAAGTATATCAGTTTAGAAGAGAAGAGAAGAGATTGGATTTATACTCCGCCCTTTACTCACTTGGAGTCTCAGAGCAGCTTACAAACTCCTTTCCCTTCCCTTCCCCACAACAGACACCTGTGAGGTAGGTGGGGCTGAGAGAGCTCTTTTCAAGGACTGCCCTTGAGAGAACAGCTCTGAAAGACCCAATGTCACACCAGCAGCTGCATGTGGAGGAATGGGGAATCAAACCCGGTTCTCCCAGATTAGAGTCCGTGCACTTAACCACTACCCCAAACTTTTCCTAGCATTACTGTCTGTTCCAGGGACTCTTGTCTTCTCAAAGTACAATAGACTCAGTTCATTCATTTTAACTTCTAGGGAAAGTTCAGGCTTGACTTGACATAGAACCTATTTATTTGTCTTTTTGGTGGTCCACGGTGTCCATACAACTCTCTTCCAACACCACATTTTGCATGAATCAACTTTCTTCCTGTCAGCTTTCTTCACGGTCCAACTTTCACACAAATCCATAGTGATGGGGAATACTATGGCATGGATTAGCTTGATCTTGGTCACCAGCGACTGAATCTTTTCTGCTGAAGACAGCTGATATCAAACTCACACAGAGGACTTGAACCGGCTCCTTCCTTGATTTCAAGTGAAGCGGCTACCTACAAATAGTTCAAAATGAAGCTAAAATAATTGAGATTGGCTTGGCTTTCCAGAAGGATTTTGTTTTGCTCCAGACACCACTCAGCTAACTTTTGACACCTCTACTCCCCGCCTTCCATGATGAAGGAAGGCGTGCACGTGCGCGCGCGCACACACACACACAAAGGGATTATCCATTGTAGACTATCACTTGGGTGAAGGCCCAATTATATTGCCATGGAAGTGCAAAGTGGTCTGAGTGACAGCTGTAAATGGGACGAATGTCTGTATTCCCACAGGATTTCACAGCACAAGAAATCAGGGGCATTCAGCAAAAGAAGGGTGCTTTCCCCTGCCTTATTATCTGTCACATTATGCATGCCTGTCATTTATCTAGGTACTTCTCACATACATTAAGGCTAATTAAGAATCAATAAGGGCTGTGCGGTTTCCCCAGAAACAGACAATGGAGAGCACAGGAAGGAAGTCCCCAAAATATGGGCCCCACATCCCTTCCCCAATGCCTTGCTATATAGGTTTGTGCTATATAGTTTGACACCGATTTTTATTCCAGCAAATTCATACTGGCGCACAGCTTCTGTAACGAAAGTTCAGTGCCAAAGCATATTCAAACACAGTACAAGTGAGACAATGGTCTTTTGTGTGAATCCACTTTTGCATTACGCGGAGCCTACCTTCAAACTCGACAGTGGATGGGAGGGGGAAAGCAGGAAACAATACAGTACAGTACAATAGTAAGGCTAGCTGCCAAGTAACAAACCTTAAAGCCAACTCGCTCTTTGCCTTTGAACTGATTCATCGACTAGTTATACTCACATAAATTTGAATTCAGCTAAACCTTTCAAACAACAAGTAACAAACAACGAGTAACAACAAAAGTAATGTTGACACTGTAAGAAGAAAAGGCTATGGTGGGAAGTCAAAATGGCGGCTTTTCTTTTTTAAAAAAAGAACATCTTTACTGCAGCGAAAATTTGTCCTCATCTTTTTAATCTTCTCCTAGGCTATGCACACCACTTGAAAGCAAACCCAGTTTTGTTCATCTGGATTCAAGTCCAGTAGTGCCTTAAGGATCCACAAATTTGAGAGTTAAAGCCTCCCTTGTCAGGTACCTTGTCAGACCTTGTGAAGATGCTGCTGGACCCAAATCTAGCTCTTCTAGTGCAGGCCAACACAGCTGCCCAACTGAAATCAGTTTTGTTCAGTGATGCTCAGTTCCAAATCACGAGGCACTGGATTACAGTTCCTAGTCAGTTCGGCTGATCTTCCATATTCCTTTATTCACTGCACTGAAGCGCTGGAGAGTCATTCCCACCCCACAGCTGGGGAAAGCATATGATCTAGTGCACACTGGAATTGCTGCCCCGCTCTTAAGTAAAGGAAAAATAACTGGTCTTCACTATTATATTAACATTATCTGCCTGCCCCACAGAAATCTGTGTTTGGACTCGTGGCCCACAGATACTCTATACGTGCACCTTCTCCTCTGTATATATCCTCTTTCATTAAGGCTATCAGAAAATGCGCCTTGACCTGGATGGCCCAGGCCAGCCGGATCTCATCAGATCTTGGAAACTGAGCAGGTGGCCAGCCCTGGCAAGTATTTGGATGGGAGACCGCCAAGGAATACCAGAGTCGTGATGCAGAGGCAGGCAATAGCAAACCAACCTCTGAACATTGCTTGCCTTGAAAACCCCACAGGGTCACCATGAGTCACTGTAACTTGATGGCACTTTCCGTCACCACCATAAGAAGATGCCCTTGTTCTCATCCCTCCAAACACTGTACCTGAGGAGCCACAGCAGGGCCTTCTCTGTTGTGACACCCGCTGTATGAAAGGCCCCTCTCATCATACAGCTTCCACTCACACCTAAAAATATATATACTGTTTGCAAAGGCACATTACTGATGTCCCGGTTATCCTGGGCTTCTTTTTCTTGTTGTGTATGGTATTTGTAGTTTATATGATGGCTTTGGTAGTGGAAAGTGCCAACAGGACACAGATGGACTTGTGGAGACCCTGTAGGGTTTTCAAGGCAAAAGACATTCTCAGGTGGTTTGCCATTGCTTGCCTCCGCATCACTACCCTGGACTTCCCTGGTGGTCTCCCATCCAAATACTATATAAATGATTCTGAAGGGGAAAGGGCCCTTGTGTTTTTCAATGGTTCTGCATGTGTGGCACAGCAAACTCCCATATTGGAACAGGACTGAATGTTCCTCCTGTGCAAGAGGGAGAAGGCATGCCCTCCTCTTTTAAGATGGTATGTTAGTTCTTTCTAAGTACCCACATTATGTGAGCTGGTGTGGTGTAAGAGCCTACGGTCATACAGGAGATTAGAACAGGCTTCATTGCTGTTGCCCTTCAGATTTAAAAATGCAGGTTCCGACAGCAACACCTGCCTCCCATCCCCCATACTCAAACCCCATACTCACCCATCTTGGAGCTGGAGTATTTAGCCACCGAGGAAAGTTCAGTCTTAAGGGATTGTCAGCGTTATCACCCCGTACTTCCAGATGTCTGGTTGCACTGTTGAGTGCTACAGCTGGTCAGGAAGTGAAGCTTCTGATTTCTGGCCACCATTTTTTTCTTTTATGAAGCAATGTGCACATAACTACATAGTTCCCTTGGTGATTGAGCGGTTCTGCACATGCGCACGAAGTCCTTTACAGGTGACGAAGCTGCCCAACACACACAAACACACACCCCGGTGACCGCGCAGCTAACGTGATCAGTTGAGCACGCAGTGAGTTTGGAGTGAGGGTTGGGTGTCTAGTGGATATTCTCCGGAACAAATAATTCTGGAGAATTTGGAGGCATGGCCAGACCACACCTAGCCTGTAGCCTGACTGCAGCCAGAGTGTCAGACTAAGACAGGGCACCCAACACGGTCCCTGAGGACACCATGGAGTCCGCCAAGTGTTTTTAGAAAGTGGGCAGGGCCAAGTGGGATTTTTGCCCGGCAAGGCTTCTGACTAGCTGCTGGAGATTTGATTGGCTGGGAAGATTCTTAAATAGGTCGCTTTTGTCAGCAGCTGCCACCAGGCACAAGGATCTTTACTGTGGGACTGAAGGTCAGTTGCCCTGCTTGATTCAACTTGGTTGTCTCCCAAACTGAAAAGTAACAAGTTTTTACTCTCTTGTACTTCCCTATGTCTGTTTCTAGCAGGCACATTTCCTCTCCCGCACCTATCCTCACCCTTGGACTGACTTTCCCTCTCTCTCTAGGTACATGAAGTAGATTCCAGAGCTACTAAGATTTTTCTTCTTCTCTTGGATAGTGGCCATACTCACAGCCGATGGTCTGCTTTCAGCACAGATTCAGCTGGAGAGAGCTGACTTACAAATAAATAACTTAAAACTTTTTTTAAAAAAAAAGAGTGCCAGAGAGAGTTGCAACGAATTCAGATGCAAAGACTAAAAAAAACAAAAACAATGTTCTCAAATCCCCAGGTTAAAGCCAATCTGGACATAATGCTACAAAAGAATTCAGGGAGATAGCCTCTTTCAGAGATGCCATCCATGTCTACCAGGAAACAAGCCAATGGACATACCAGAGGTGTTGTCCTTCTAATATGCACAGGTGCCAACCTCCAGGTGGTGGCTGGAAATCTCCTGGGATTATAACCAATCTCCAGGCAACATCTGGAGAAAGTGGCTGCTGTGGAAGGTAGACTCTAAGGCATGATACCCCACTGAAGTTCCTCCCCTCCCCAAACCCCACCCTCCTCAGGCTCCGCCCACAGAATCTCCAGGTATTTCACAACCCAGAGCTGGCAACTCCACTTGCCATGTGGCACACGCATATAGCTTTGGTACATATGAACCAGCCACTGGGTATTCCTAGCTGAAAACTGGCAGGTGAAAATAATTTTAATTGAAAAAGAAGTAACCTTTATTGGCTTTCACTTCCCCCCAATCCAGTATTCCATGTTCCAACATCCTGAAGGTGCAGTTTCATCTGTTCACTTAATTAGGGCATGATTAGGGTGTACTTTTATTTCAACCGCATTCCAAGCAATCTGCCTGAGCTTTTCTCTTTTCAGCAAATGAACTGCTGCCACCAATTTACGCAAAGAACCCTCCGCTACATGCAAATTGGAAGTCAACCAACGAGCGAACCACAAACATGTGGAGGTGAGTCTCTGCCCCTCCCCCATTCCAATTTTGTGCAAATGAAAATTAAAATTTGCAATCGAGTCCTTAGGGAACGAGTGGCATTGCAAAATTGGTTTCTGCAGAATTACAGAGTGTTTTCAATGCCCTGCAATGCAGAAATGATTTCCAAAATGTACCATTTCTAAGATTTTAAGGGCCATTTCAGAATCTTTAATAAGTATCAACATGCCTGTCTGCTGCCTGAGAATACAGAAGAAAAAAGACACCCAGTCCAATGTCAACACAGTACAGTGTGCATCCCTTTCTCAACACTAGTAATACGACTTGCGTCTGAATTGATAAGAGACTCTTGCTAAGCAAGCTTAGTCTCCGAACCAGACCTACATTGACCCTTCAAGGGATATCTGCTGGGGACCTCCTGGAATTACAGCTCATCTCCAGAAAATGGCCACGTTAGAGGGTAGATTCTAAGGCACTGTACCCCACTGAGATCAAGTAACCCAATATTAATTGCCTTCCACAAAGCCTGAGTCTTTTCCATCATGGCTCCTGCTCCATGGAATGGCCTCTCTGAGGAGATGAGGGGAGCCCCTCTTGGAGATCCTGAGCAGGTACTGTAAGGCCTGCCTGTTTTCCAGGGCTTTGCCAGAGTTTAAATCAGGGGTGTCAAACATGCGGCCCGAGGGCTGGATCAGGCCCTTGGAGGGCCCCAATCCAGCCCGCAAGGCCCTGGCTGTTTCCTGCTTCCTTTTCCAGTTCTGCTGCTGCCGCCATGTCACAGCTTGCTTTACCAGTCTCTCTCAGTCACACAGGAGAGATGCATATTTTATTTTGTTTTCTTTTCTTTTCTTTTCTTTAAAAAATCTGTAATTCTTTAAAAAATCTGTAAATTTGTGTCCTTTATAAAGTTTATATCTTCGCTACCTGGCATTACATTTTATGACACACATGGCCCGACCCAACAAGGTCTCATTTATATCAGATCCGGCCCTCGTAACAAGTGAGTTTGACACCCCTGGTTTAAATGGTAGGTATTTTGTACGGGGGAGCGGGAAGGAGAGTTGGGGATTGCTACTTACTTCTGTTTTAACTGGAAATGTTTAAAACTATTATTGTAAGCCACCTTAAACTACTGGGAAAGGTGGGGGTAAAAACGGATAGATAGACAGATGGATAGACAGACAGACAGGCATAAGGCTGTAGTATAATGGAACGAGAGAGGGAAAGCAGCATGGTTTAGCATGATCCTATCTGATCTCGGAAGCTAAGCAGGACTGGTACTTTGAAGGGAGACCTCCAAGGAAGCGTAATAATTATCATATGGCAGTACGTGTGGTATAGCCAGGAGATCCTAAGATTGTCTGGCAGTCATTCTAGCTCTTTTAGCATTATGCACCACTAGCAAGACAAGCTAGACTTGTTTTAAGGCAAGAGACATTCCAGTGGTGGTTTGCCATTGCCTGGCTCTGCATCACGCCCCTGGTATACCTTGGAGGTCACCCACCCCTGCTTAGCTTCCGAGATCTGGGCTATCCAGGTCAGGACTTCCAAGGAAGACTCTGCAGAGGAAGGCAATGGCAAACCACCTCTGCTTCTGCTTGCCTGACAGCCCCTCACTGGGGTCATCAGAAGTCAGCTGTGACTTGACAACACTTTATACACACATCACGCAATGGAGGGCACTTTTACACTGGGAGCCTATTTCACTGTTTATTGTATTGATTGTCTTTCTCTTACCGCACTGTTTTCCATTTTTATAAGTCCATATTTTGCATTGTTTCTAATGTTTGTCATCCCAGTCCTACTGTATTGTTTGTCTGGCTATCTCACGCTATTTGTCTGCATTGTCTTACACCATTCAATCCACCTTGAGTCATGGTGAGAAAAGTGGGCAATAAATGAAGTAAACAAAATAAATAATGTAAACTAAATGTGATCCCATGCGCTGTTAGACTGGCAGGAGGCAACCCATCATAATGCACTAATCAAGTATGCCCTATGAGTGCACAAAACATTTATGAAAGCCAACTTAACATTTGCAAATGTAGCAATAATACATGCATGCCCGCTGCGATATCTGGCTTTGAAGGAGTTGCTCAACTGCAGGTGGATATACTGATGTCCCAAGCAGTCTTTCTTTATATAGTACATATCCACAGCATTATTATCTTCGGCCGTGCCTGGTACTGACAAAAAAAGTAAGCCGGACAGGTTTTTTAAAAGAGTCGATTATCTAGTTTCTTTTTGTCAGAACAAGAAGTGATTAAAACTCAAGGCTGAGCCAAAATTATAATAGCGGGGCAGAAGACAAACTCCGAAGATACCCATCAGCATCCAGGGAAGCTGATGGGTAGTAGATTCAGGATGAACAAAGGGAAACACCTCTCTATACAGTGAGAGGAGGACGTAGTGATGGCTGCAGAAATAAACCAGCTTTAAAGGGGGATTAGACAGATTTATGGAGGATAGGTCTATCCGTGGTTACTAGCCATGGTAACTGAAAGGTGCCTCCATCTACAGAGGCAGTCAACCTCTGAATACCAGTGCTAAGAGGCATATGGGGAAAGCTTCAGCCTCTATGCCCTATTGCTGGCCCTCCAGAGTAACTGGTTGATCACTGCATGAGACAGGATGCTGGACCCGATGGAGCACTGGTCTGATCCAGCAGGACTCTTCTTAGGTTCTTAACATTCTTTAATTCACCCCCTACCCCCAGGAACACTGAGGACCAAAATGACACATCAACAGATCAGAGAATGAATCTCTGAATGGGAGAGTGAGGCTGCCACGCAGCTTCATTACTAAATAGCAGCAATGAGGAGTCCCAATTCAGACTGGGTTTGCAGCGCAAGGAAAGAGTAGGTTTCCTCGCTTCCCTCCCCCCATCTCAAACTGTCTCCCAGAGCTCCTATTTGCCCAGACAGAGCAAGTATATATTCCCAGCACGTTGTCTGCTTGAGCATTTAACACAAATGTCACAAAATGCATATTTGTAATATGTAGTTGGTAAAACCATTTTCCCCTCCAGCCTCACATTGCCTAGAGGACCCCTGCTATTCAGTCGCTGGATCAACTCTCTCCTGTTCTTACAAGAGCTTCTCCCACCAGAAAAGACGCACATAATTGAACAATGATAAAAACAGTGACTCCTAGTCAGCTTCACTTTTAATTAAGCAACAACTGTGTAAACAATGGCAACAGCATCTCTGTTCCAAGCAGGAGTGCTGGTCCCTTGTAGCACCACGCATGACCTTTTGGCTTCTGGGCTCTTTGGGTCAGATTCTCCACATACCCTTCTAAGCCAGCCTGGTTCACATGTAATGTGGTGTAAACTCTTCCTTGGGTAGGATTCCAACAATCCTGCTGGCAACGTGCCTGCCTTCTTTTATTTGTACTGGAATCTTTCCTCACTCTGTTTGGGAACACAGTTTCCATAGAGGCCAAGGGTGTGGTCAAGCCAAACCCGTATGCTTTAGAGGGAGCATTCTGCGATGAGGTTCCATCTATGGTGTAACATCTGTAATAGCTTTTTCACACACAGGAAAATGGACATGGGCTTAAGAGCCATCCAGCCTTCTGATGTCCTCCAATCAGATAAAGGACCTCCCTGGCTATACAGCAGAAAGAAACACAATGGCTTCTAGGGTTGCCAACTCCATGTTGGGAAATACCTGGAGATTTTGGGGGTGGAGCCTGGGGAGGGCGGGGTTTGGGGAGGGGAGGGAACTCAGCAGGGTACAATGCGATAGAGTCCACCGTCCAAAGCAAGCATGGTCTCCAGGGGGACTGATCTTGCTTGTCTGGAGAGTGACTGTAGTAGTGGGAGGTCTCCAGGTCCCACCTGGAGGTTGGCAGCCCTACTTGTGGCCCACCACATTGCTTCTGACGACGGAGGATCACCTCCATTATCAGAAGAAAGGAGGACCATTTCTGCCAATTCTCGCCGCCTACTGCGAGAACCCCCACTTTGCCCCAGTGCTGCTCTTCAAGGTACACAGACCCTCTCGGAACAGAATTTCAGAGTGTTCAGTGAGTCGCAGCAGGAAGGGGAAGTGGGAAAGTCCCGTTCCACAAGTGGAGCTTGTTGGGCGCAAGCCAGCGTCTGCCCATGGCATGGAATTTTACACCAAAAAGATCCTTCCTGAGCTGTCCTAAATCTCTAGATTATATAAATATATAATTGTCTAGTACATAAAAGACTTGTAAATTGTGGGGCTGTGGCAGGTATTGCTCCAGACACCATTAATTTGGCCGCGTGTGCCTGCCATACAACGGCTTTCATCAAAAACACTGTTCTGACATTACAGAAGAGTTAGGGATGTCTGTGTCCTAAGAGGATGCACGGCCAGAATTTATTCTTCTGTTTTCCAGTCTGCAAGTTCTCAGAATATCAAGGTTTTCGTGTCCCGGTCCCTGGAGCACTTAGATATGCATTGCCGCTGGAATCCAAGTGTGACTGCTTCAGAACTGCGACAGCGTCCCTAGGAGACCCACTCAAACGTTTTAAGGACAATGGAAACAAAAGATATACGGCATAATTTTCATTTTATTATTTAAGCCAATTGTGCAGCTAAAGACCAAATACTGAACATTCATTCCCTGAACGTCTGGGAGCACACGGGGGTCTTTAAAAGGCACTGTGACATTTCATTGAAATTCAAGGAGACACCAGAAAATGTGCTCTGATAAATGGAATTCATTCCCTGTCGAACAACAGGCACACATAACTTTTTTTTAAAAAAAAGGAAAACCCAAAAGCAAAGCGGCGTAATGCTATTTTAAAAATCAAATGTATTTTATCATCTAGCAGGTGTCATCCAATAAAGATATACTGTCTTAATATGTGGACGTAAAACTTGATTTTGCATGGTAATTTTTTCATATATATATATACACACATGCTGTCTGGGCTCATCGGAGTACACACACACACACAACGCAGAAAGCCAAGGATGCCAACAGGGATAAGAGGAATGCAAAGAACCCTAACCCATGCAGCCTGTGGTGGCAGAGAGCAGCCGGTACTGGTGGTGGCCTCAAGTCCAGAGGCAGCTCCACGCGGCTGCCACTCCCAGCAGCTGATGGCATGTCAACTCCCAGGGGAGGAGACACCATGCAGGAGGCCACAAGAGACAGGCGCCAGCGGGGGCGGAGTAGGTACAGTAGCAGTCCCCACGCAGATCCCCTTAGCAGCAGTGATGCCGGGATTGTTGGGATGACCCCCAGGTCAGGCTCATGAAAAGGCCCAGTGGGGCACAGTTGGCTAACCAAGCTACACCCAGTTCAGGAGCTCAATGCAGCTGATTAGAGCAGAGGAGAGACGAATGGAGAAGGAGGAGGAATGCTGTGGGCCAATGGGTTGCAGGGGAAAGGATGAGTGACAGGGCGAACAGCCAACCCTTCTGCCAGGGTGGGGAGGCGAAGCTGGGCTGGGGAGGATAAAAAGGGGAAAGGCGCCGAGGCTGGGGAGGGGAAAGCCTGGAGTCAGCGCCAGAGAGAGGGATGACTCTAAGGGAAGAAGACAGATAAAGGTGCTGGAACCTCTGTCTCTTCCACATCTGAAGCTTCCAGTGACCCACGGGTCCCCTACACTGACCCCCCTGACCATGGCAGAGGGCCACCCAACCCCAGGGCACGACAGGAAACTTGACACACACATACATATCAGTATAAACCCTCAGTTCAAACCCACATAAAGGCTGATTCCCAGATGTCAGGCTGGTGACAAAAGTTACAAAGGGAGAAAAATTTAGAACCGCGTCAGCTCAAAAGTCAGAACTGTTTGATATCAGGAACCAGCAAAGGATAGCAGCCAAGACCAGATGGCCTGTAGTCCAAATCTCATTTTAAGCATAAACCAACCGACTTGAGAAGCCCCTCCCCCTTTACATGCATGTCTCAGTCCCCCATCTACAGTATGGATACAAAAATGCTGGCTTTTGGTGCAGTGGTTAAGGGCATGGACTCTAATCTGGGAGAACCGGGTTTGATTCCCCACTCTTCCACATGCAGCTGCTGCTGTGACCTTGGGTCAGTCACAAGTTATTTCAGAGCTGTTCTCTCATGAGCAGTTCTCAGGAGAGCTCTCTCAGCCCCACCTGCTTCACAGGGTGTCTGTTGTGGGAAGGGAAAGGAGATTGTAAACTGCTCTGCGACTCCTTCAGGTAGTGAAACGCGGGGTATGAATCCAATCTCCTTCTCCTCCTCCTCCTCTTCCCAAGTGGTTTTAAGAACCACTTTGATAATATTTGTAAAATGCTTTGCATATTGGAAAGTGCTACACATATGCTAAGTACTGTTGCTAATATTAGAAGCAATAAGCAAGATATCAGCAAGGACACAGGGTCTTTCTTCAGATATCTCCTTCCTTTATCATTGCCACTCTGCAGAGGAAGGCAGTGGCAAACCACCTCTACTTCTCACTTGCCTCGAAAGCCCCTAGTTGAGGCTGCCGTAAGCTGCCTATTAAGTTGGTTGCAACTTGACAGCACATGCGTACTAAGTTGGATCAACGGCCTGTCTCATCTTAAAAGGCATTTAAGTGATCAAGTAAGCAGAAGGGGAACACAGTAAATGTTTTGGATGGTTGCAGGTTCAATCTCCAGCATCTCCACATAAAGGATCCCACTTAGAAAAGAGCTGAAGTCCAGTGGCACCTTAAGGACTAACAAAATATGTGGCAGGGTATAAGCTTTCGTGAGTCACTGCTCCCTTCTTCAGATACTCACATTGTTTGGGACTCCTCTCTGCCTGAAAGCCACGGCAGAGACAGCATCACAGCATCCGAGCCATGCAATGTTTCTCTTGTGTGCAGGGGGGGCACACTGTACCCTGACAGAGAACAGATCTCTCCTCCATATACACCCGTACACACAGCACTGAGACCTACTGAAATTCAGCAGATCCCTGGATAACCAGCAGACTGAGAGGATACTTCCTGCCTTCCAGGAGACTGAGTTGACAGTCTAGAGTTATGAGACAGTTAATCCCTTTAATGAACAACTTTACCTCAGATTTGTTGACATGTGCTACAGCTGTAACTTCCCATCAGAAAGGTAATTATTGTGAATAAGCTGTTGTCGACCCTGCCGGTTCTACAGACCTGGCATAAGAGAACAAGAGGTCCAGGAATGCCACATTTCCTCCAGGTCCAAAGTCCATTTGGCCAAAAAAGGTCCCTTGGATTCTTCACAGCTAGTCACAAGAACATCAGAAGGGCCCTGCTGGATCAGAGCAGTGGTCCATCTAGTCCAGCTTCCTGTCCCATACAATGGCCAACCAGTTCCTTGGGAATGACAGCAACAGGGTATAGTGGCTGAGGCCTTCCCCTGATGTCACCTCCTGGCTCTGGGATTCAGAGGCTGACTGCCTCTGCACATGGAGGTGTCCTTTCCACAGTCTCCCCTCTGCAGCATAATGACCACAGCATCCTCAGCAGCCAAAGAAAGTACTCCAATGACTCTGAATGAACCCCCACACTCTTTCATGGGGACCCAGATCACCGGCTGCAAAAGTCCTGAGATAGAATGTGTTGACTGGCCTAGAGGGAAGCCCTACAGATGGTGAACCTCAGGACTGGCAGTAGCCTTTCTCAGAAGAATTCAAAAGCTCAGAGAAGCTACAGAGCCAAGTAGAGATTTTAATGGCATGTGTAATTAACACGTGGAATTCACTGCCGTAAGAAGTGGTGGCGGCTACAAGCATAGACAGCTTCAAGAGGGGACTGGATAAACATACGGAGCCGAGGTCCATCAGTGGCTATTAGCGACAAGGTACAGATGGAAATCAACCCTGACTGTTCCCTGGAAGGCCAGCTACTGAAGCTCAAATACTTTGGTCACCAGATGAGAAGGGGGCACTCATTGGAGAAGACTCTGATGCTGGGAAAGACTGAAGGTCAAAGAAGAAGGGGACGGCAAAGGATGAGATGGTTAGACAGTGTTATTGATGCAACAAATATGAAACTGAGCAAACTCCAGAGGACAGCAGAAGACAGGAGGGCCTGGCATGACGTGGTCCATGGGGTTGCGAAGAGTTGGACTCGACTGTGCGACTAAACAACAACAACAACACAGATGGAACGCTATGTCTGGAACAGTGATGCTCTGTATTCTTGGTACTAATGAGGCAACAGTGGGAGGGCTTCTGGAGTTCTGGCCCCACTGGTGGATCTCCTGATGCACCTGGTATTTCTGGCCACTGTGTGACACAGAGTGTTGGACTGGATGGGCCATCGGCCTGATCCAACATGGCTTCCCTTATGTTCTTATATGTTTTGAACTGCAGGTGCAGGCCTCTATTAGGACAACATTTCATACTTTCAGATCTGCTTGCAACCAAGTTCAACTGCAATCATCTCCTGTCGCCACCAGGATATGTTGCCAACTCAACTGTTCCTGCTTCCTTCTGCAACTAGATTAGCTCTGCTCTACTGCTGTGGCCATAACTGTTTCATGGCCCCTTGTTTAAGGTAGCCATTTTCCATTTCCCTAATTCCAGGCAGCCCGAGTTTGCATATCATGCATATAGCTTGCTAATTATGTAGATCAAGCACATTATGCATTGCATTTTCTACCTAATATTTTCTTTTGGGTCATTCCCAACTACTGCACCAAACTGGGAAAAGATCAAAATAAACATCCCTCCAATCGGTACTGAACCCCAAAGCACAACATGATACTGGCAGATACTTGCAAACACCCTTTAACAGGGGTCCTTTCGTGGAAAAAGAGGTGCAGGAGCTCATTAGCATAACTCATTAGCATATGCCACATCCCCTGACATCACCAGAAGTGTGTCAGAAAGGGAATGTCAGTTTCAGCCCCATTATATCCTATGGGCCATTGAAATCAATGTCAAAAACTCATAGGGTATATGAGGGGCTGGAGGAAAAGGGGTTTGAGGGAGAGACTCCAAACTTGCAGGGTAGCTGCTGGGACCTCTCCCCCAAATGCCCACCAAGTTTCAAGAAGATTGGACCTGGGGGTCCAATTCTGTGGGCCTCCAAACAGGTTGCCCCCATTCACTCCATTGTTCTCTATGGTGGGAAAAAAGTAATGTTTTTTCCCACCATAGAGAACAATGGAGGGGATGGGGTAACCTGTTTGGGGGCCCATAGAATTGGATCCTGTGGTCCAATCTTCTTGAAACTTGGTGGGTATTTCAAGGAGAGGCCCCAGCAGCTATCCTGCAAGTTTGGAGCCTCTCCCACAAACCCCCTCCCCTACAGCTGCTTTTAAAGTTGCCACCAAATTTCAGCGGCAATTCGGCAGCGGGCCAAATCAGATCAGAGAATCTGATTCGGCCCGTGGCTGTCCTACTGCCCCTCCTAAACTGGTGGAGCAGCGCTCCGCTTCGCTCCGGCCCCAAAGGACCCCTGCCCTTTAATGGTTTTATCATTTTTGTCAAACGTAAGAACGTCTCCCATCTTCCACCTCCTGGGGGACACCTGTGATATCATAGACTCCCTGCAATTTCACAAAGAATATACAAAGTGTCCCCGGAGAAAAGGAAGGGGAGGAGAAAAGTTCCAGTTGTAAAACTAGTCTCCGAAAAGGAAGGGGAGGTTAATTACTTTCCCATGGTTTAAGACTGCAGTTTCCCTGTTTTGGAGGAAAGGAGATGGAGAGTGCCCCGGCCACCTCTATAATTATGTCTGTCTTTAGGTACACACCAGAGCACAGCATCCACAAGTTCACCTGAGCGTGGGAACATAAATCTGAAGCCTCCCTTTGCACTAATCCTCATCTTCTAAATTTACTGCTGACCTAAGATCTCCGGGCACCTTAATCTTACAGTTGGTCCACCTCTTTGACTGAAGAATGCTTGGTATTCTAGGCTTTGCATTGTTTTGCTTAAGAGGATCAGCGTGTTTCTTTTTCCCATGGGCATGCTTTTGTTTGTTTCTTAACACAGTCACAGATGTTCAAGGGCAAAACCCAGCCCAAGACCTCCTGCAAAACTGGAGAGCCACCAAGGCAAACCCAGCCCACCAGCCACATATCGTGGCCCACCAAGACCTTGATGGCTCTCTACTACTACTTTTGGCCAGCTCAAGCAGACAGCCAAATTGGCAGACTGACTGAGCCTCTGATTTATCTTGGTGGGTCAAAATATGTGTAAGATCATAACACCACAGGTGTCAGTTGGTGGCACACCATAAAGCTTTCTACGGCGCTGTGGCTCTCAAACACAAAACAAAACACAACTGAGGCAAGTAATTCCTCAGGAGGAGGTACCGGCACCTATGCCAATGGACTTGGCTGCCATCAGAGAGTCAGCTTCGAGGTTCAGGGCAGGGTTTGGGATGCAGAGTGTGGAAACAAGACCAACCATAGAAAACGCTACAGCAGAGGTTCCCAAACTTATTTGGCCTACCGCCCCCTTTTCAGAAAAAAAATTACTAAGCTCCTGGAAATCTACTTTCAAGAAGTGGACAAAAAGATAGTTTGTGGATCTGCAACTGGATCGTTCCAGCCCACCTGGATCGTTACAGCGTCCCCCAGGGGGTGGTATTGCCCACTTTGGGAACCAGTGCACTAGAGTAACACACACTCTTTGGTTTCCAGATTGAGAAATCGACCAGGGCCGGCACTGTATCCAGCAACCAAAAAAACACAATAAGTTCGGTGGAACTGGTTGGGGCTGGTTCAGGCAATAAGTTCAGCAATGCAAGGGCACTGCTATTGGCTATGTGCAATGACCCCCTCAGTACTGGCAGTCTTCAAGCAGCGGCTGGAGAAACACTTGTCAGGGATGCTCTAGGCTGATCCTGCGTTGAGCAGGAGGTTGGACTAGATGGCCTGCATCGCCCCTTCCAACTCTGTGATTCTATGATTCTATTAATGCTGTAATTAGAGGGTTGCCAGCCCCCCCGTTTGGGGAAGGGTCCTCGCTTTTGTGGGCTCCTCCTTACTGCCAGCCAGCTGGCCAGTAGGGGGAAACCCCACCCGCAAATGCCCTGAAACACAGCACAACGATGTCCCCCAGAAATGACATCATTGTGCCACTGATGTTGCGCAGCAACATTCTAGTTTTTGGGCAAAACTCTATGATAAAATTGGGCTCAAACCATAGAGTGTTGCCCAAAAACCATGCGATGTCATCAGTGTGATGACGTCACTTCCGGGTTATGTCATCGCACCCTGCGCGCAAAGTGTACATGGCAGAAGCTCCTAGACAGGACCTACATTCCCCCCTCCAGCAGAAAGGCAGGACCTGGCAACCCTGCATAATTATCACTAGCTTCTTGTCGGTCTGTGGTGTCTGGTGACCAAAAATGTAACATTGATTCCACCCATCACAAAATTCTAGAACTGGAATTGGCCCTACAGGCTGTCTAGTCCAACCCCCTGTTCAATGCAGGATCAGCCTAGCATCCCTGACAAGTGTTCGTCCAGCCGCTGGTGAGGGGGAGCTCACCACCTCCCTAGGCAGCTGATTCCATTGCTGAACTACTCTTATTGTAACCCTCCCCCCCAAAAAACCCCTCATATCCAGCCAGTACCTTTCTGCCCATGATTTAAACCCATTATTGTGAGTCCTATCCTCTGCTGCTGTCCTCTAAGTTAAAAAGGTAAAGGTAAAGGTTTCCTTTGCTCAAAAGCCAGTTGAAACCAAATCTGGGGGGTGGTGCTCATCTCCATTTCCAAGCCAAAGAACCAGCACTGTCCGAAGGTTTCTCTAAGGTCATGTAGCCAGCATGATTAAACGCCAAGGCGCGCACAGAACACTGTTACTTTCCCACCGAAGTGGTACCTATTTATCTACTTGCAATTTCTTGCTTTCGAACTGCTAGGTTGGCAGAAACTGCAGCCAGAGATGGGAGCTCACTCCGTCACGTGGCACTCGGGTCTCGAACTGCCGAGCTACCAACCTTCCGGTCTGCAGCTCAGCGTCTTAACCTCCTCTAAGTTACAGCATTCCAAATACTTAAACAGTATATGAATTTCCTCTTCTCCAGACTGAACGTTCCCAAGTCTCTCAGACTTTCCCGCTTCTGTATCCACTCCATTCTGTCCACAGCCTTTTTGAAGTGAGGCCTTCCAATTTTCTCCTCTCTTTCTCTCTCATTCCATATTTGGTCTCTCTTTAGTGTCCTGAACTTCCTTCTCTCTCATCTCCTCAGGCTACCTTATCCCATACTACAATCATTCATTACTCCATTTCCCTTCCGGCTCAAAGCTCCCCTCTCTACCTGCCAACCCTTCTTTCCTTATCATGATACCCAGGCCCATCAGACTCAAGGTTTGTGGGTTGATGGCATCCAGACAGAATTCAGCTCTGGGTGATGTAGTCAAAAATGCTCCACTAAACACCTGGCTTATATTTCAGTCATGTTTCAAAAGAGTAGCTCTGTTCGTCTCCGGTAGCAAAGTAAAACAGAAATCAAGCAGACCGTTTAAGACTAATCAGGTCTATTCCAGCATGGCCTTTCATGAGTCAGACCTCACCTATGCAGATGAAAATAAAATGAAAAGTTTAGACAAACATTTATAACCAAAATCAAAGAGAGAGAAAGAAAAAGGCAGGGGGGGGGACTATAATGCTACAAAATTGGCATGCCTGGTAGGAGTAACCTTCAGGGGAGAAACATTCTGAAAACTTTTCCCACCCCCACAGCCAGTTTTTCTTTCTTCCTTGTTAGCTGGATGCAATTATGCCGGTGCGGGGAAAGGGAGAAGAAAGGTACTCTGCACATGCTCACAGATCATCTCTTCTCTAGGCAGCCTGGCTATTAGCACAAGGGATTCAGGGTCCAGGAACAGACAACGGAATGTCTTTGCTAAAAGCAAACAATGAAGCAAGTTCTTGAGCCACTCTAATGTTTACATGATTTTATTTGTGTAAATAAAGCTAACTAGAGTGGGCTTTTAGGGCCACTTTAGTAATAATAGGATAGTTGGATTCAGCGCTACCTTTCCTTTTTCCTTTGACTAGAAGAAACAGTGGGGTCTATAGCCCAGGAAACTGCATTTCCTAAAGACAATGTGGCGTAATGGCTGGACCAGAAGCAAGAAGACCTGGGTTCAAATCCCACCTCAGTTCTCTAGGTAATCTTGGGCCAGTCATACACTTTCTCTCAGCCTAAGCTACCCCACAGAGTTGTCTTGAGGCTACAATGGAGGAGGAAATGGTAATGCCACGCTAAACTCCTTGGAGGAAATGCATAATAAAGGTGCATTCTGAATAGGTATGAACACCAACGCAGAATGCACTCACTAGTACGGTATCTCCATTTCCACACAGTGGGATTACTCTCTTGCATCCACAACAGGTTCAGGGGTTTAGCACTGGTTCTAATTAAGCCTCAGCTTTGATTTGGGGGGAAAGTCCTTCCCTTACTGTTAAAGGCAGGAAAGCCAGAAGGCTGCGCCTCCATCCATAAAAATGCAGCATCAGTGGAGAATCTCTCACACACTGTACGGTTAGCAGACAAGGGTGATGCAGCGACAAAAAAGGATAATGCAATCTTGGGCTGTATCAACAGAGGCATAACATCCAAATCACAAGATGTCATAGTCCCGCTGTACACTGCATTGGTCAGGCCACACCTGGAATATTGCGTAAAATTCTGGAGGCCTCACTTCAAAAAGGATGTGGACAGAATTGAGCGGGTGCAAAGGAGAGCAACAAGAATGATCGGGGGCCTGGAGACCAAGCCCTAGGAGGAAAGGCTGAGGGATTTGGGAAAGTTCAGTCTGGAGAAGAGGAGGTTGAGGGGGGACATGTTTGCTCTCTTGAAGTATCTGAAGGGCTGTCACTTGGAGGAGGGCAGGGAGCTAATCCTGTTGGCAGCAGAGGAGAGGACTCGCAATCATGGGTTTAAATTAAGGGCAGGAAGGCACCGGCTGGATATTAGGAAAAACTTTTTGACAGTAAGAGTTGTGCAGCAGAGGAATCAGCTGCCTAAAGAGGTGGTGAGCTCCCCCTCACTAGCAGACCCCCTCAGGACAGGAATACTCTAGGCTGATCCTACATCAAGAAGGGGGCTGGCCTAGATGGCCTATACAGCCCCTTCCAACTCTGTGTGATTCTATGATTCTCTTCCACATTTGGGGTCTCGTGGATAATTACGACACTTGAAAGCCAGTGTGGTGTGCTGGTTAAAGTGTCAGACTAGGATCTGGGAGACCCAGGTTTGGATTCCAGCTTTCCTATGGAAGCTCACTGTTTGACAGTAGGCCATTGACACAGACTCAGTCTAACCTACCTCATAGGGTTGTTGTGAGGATAAAACCGAGGAAGGGAGAGCAATATAAGCCACTTTGAAGTAAGTAAATAAAAACACACTGATCAATTAAATCCTACCCATTATTTTTCCATCCTTTTTTTAATAGGCATATCAATTCTTTCAGGAGTACAGAAATTATTTCTAGGACTAAACCCTGAAGTGTTTAAGAATGAGTTGCATTTCGCCCTGACCTGGATAACCCAAACAAGCCCGATCTCGTCAGATCTTGAAAGCTAAGCAGGGCTGACCATGGCAAGTACTTGGAAAGGAGACTTCCAAGGAATACCAGGGCTGACATGCCGAGGCAGGCAACAACAAGCCACCTCTCTGAAAAACGTCCACGTCCCACTAGGGGTCACCAGAAGCCACCATGACTTCTAGGCTCACAAGCACATACACACACACAATACTAACCAAAAGAAAAACGAGTTGTGTTCCCAGATTCTAATATATTGGTTAAACACAAGACTATAAGCTCCGCGACTGGACGCAGATGAACCAACTCAGCCTTCTTAAAGAGGGCCATAAGGCCCCTAAATGGGCAAGAGAACGGAGGGCAAAGTGGTTTCTATGGCAACCTGATTTGCTGGCAGACCACTGTAAGAGGTGCGAGGTGGAGACACTGGCCCATCAACCCTTGCTTGGGAAACCAGCTGCTCAGCAGGGGTTAAGAGTCTCCGATTCAGACAAATGTAAGGACAGAGGATGAACCACAATCAGCATGTAACGGCTTACGCAGCGGGGGATGCATCTTTTCAAAGGAACATATTGACAGCGCTTAAATAACAGATCTGAGACTGAATGCGGGAGACAGCTTCCTCTCTTTTGCAACAAGAACCACCCCTCAGATAAATCTGGGAAATCAAGCAACTGATAGATCTGAGAGGCGGGTCGGCTGGGGAACAGCCAAAATTCCCTTTTCTGTCATTTTATTGTAGGAAGTCGCAGGCCAGCCGGTATTATTTATTAGCTAATTTTCTCAGGGTTGCATTATTTAGTGGCTGGGGCGGTTATTCGATCCTTTATATTATGTATTTATGTCTGGGAAAGGAGCAGGAGGGTATCACCAGCATTCAGCTAGGGAGAATCAAAAGGAAATATTGTGCTGGGAGGTGGGAGGACACCCCGACAGGTTGTACGTGTGCCTTGTTCTGGTCCCTCTCTGAAACAACAGTGCCTGAGTAATGCTAGCCAGATGTCCGACCTGCAAAGGGGAGATTTAGGCTGTTTCCACACATGTTAGACAATGCTCTTCCAATGCACTTTGGCAGTTCTTTACAAGCGTGTTTTCCTGTATTCCACACAAGAAAGTGCACTTGCAAATGATCACTGAAGTGCACTGGAAGTGCACTATCCAATGTGCTTGAAGAGGAGGAGGACGAGACTGGATGTATACCCCGCTCTTCACTCGGAAGCCTCAGAGCGGCATACAAACACCTTTCCCTTCCCCTCCCCACAACAGACACCCTGTGAGGTAGGTGGGGCTGAGAGAGCTCTTTCAAGGACTGCCCTTTCAAGGACAGCTCTTGTCAGAACTATGGCTTGCCCACGGTCATCCAGCAGCTGCAAGTGGAGGAGTGGGGAATCAAACCCGGTTCTCCCAGATTAGAGTCAGCACACTTAACCACTACACCAAACTGGCTTGAAAGCATTGCTTGGCCCTGCTGTGACCTTATTCCACCCCCACCCCCAATCTCCAGTTCTTGACCTCTGATTAAAGCAAGCCCAAATAAAGCCATTCACTCACAACTGTTTTCCAAAAGATGGATGAAGAGCAAATCCATCACTGTTCTGCCACATTTCAAAAGGCCAAACAAAACCAGTGTGAATTATTACCTTTAGCGGTCTATTCTGTAAATTCTGATCTGTAGCTGGCTTTCTGGCAAAGGACTAAAGTCTTGCCGAGGGCTTTGAAGCAAGCCGTCTAACAGCAGTTCAGGTGTAGCAAAGTTTACTGAAATCTTGTACAAGAATGGAAGTCTGGTGACAAACACATAAATTCCATGGTTCGGGCACCCTCCTTGAAGAAGGGTTGTGGCTCAGGAGCAGAATATTTGAGTGGGACGCAGAAGGTCTCAGGTTCAATTATCACGAGCTTCAATTTAAAACGGACCAGGTAGCAGTTGATACGGAAAAAAACTCTACCTGAGACTCTGGAGAGCCACTGTCAGTCAGAGAAGACAATACTGACCATGACAAACCAGTGGTCTGAGTCAATATCAGGCAACTTCATGAGTTCAATAACCCAGATAAGGGAAAAGTTACCACAATAAGCAAAGCCAGCTCAATACACAGGGCCATCTCAAGAGACCCACCCCCAAATCACTGCATTAAGTCATGGCCACCCCTCAAAGTAGAACCTGATCATGAAGCTGCATTATACTGAGCCAGATCCTTCATCTTCTGGGCGTAGAGCAAGGGTCACTGGGACTGTGGGGGCGGGGGGGAGGTAGCTGTGAATTTCTTGCACTGTGCAGGGGGTTGGACTAGATGACCCAACTCCATGGTTCTAATGGACTGGATAAATTCATGGAGGTCTATCAGTGACTACCAGCTATGGCGACCAAACAGAAGCTCCACGTTCAAAAGCAGCAAGCATCTGACTGCCAGTGACAGGAGGGGAGTGGCTACAGCTCAGTGGAAGAGTCTCTGCTCTGCATGCGGAAGACCACCGGTTCAATCCCCAGCATTGCCAGTTAAAAACACCAGGTGATGTGAAAGACCTGAGTCCCTGGAGAGCTGCTGCCAGCCTGTGTAGAGAATACTGACTGTGATGAACTGAGGGTCTAATTCAGTACGGGGGAAGGCCTTGGACACTCCTCCCTTATTGTTGGCCTTTCAGGGCAGCTGGATTGGCCACTGTGTGGGACAGGATGCCAGGTTTCATGGGCCCCGGTCCGATCCAGCAGGGTTCTTCTTAGTTTCTAAATCCTGGAAAAGATCCTGTGCTCTAGGTACCAGAAGTCTGGTGGGAAAACAACTGAGGGGTTCCTTCCGTTGCTTACACTTTTGTGCTCTGCGAGGGGCAGACAGAAAGTGCAAACATGGCAGGGGGTGCATAAAATGACAAAGAAGAGCTCCTAGCAGACAAGATGAAGTCCAAATGAGCCCAGCCTCTGATAGTAACGTTCAGTTCAACTAAAGCAAGGCCCCGCTGGTTTCATACAACGCTGGGCAGCATATTAGCTTGCCCCATGAGGAAAGAAGGGGGAGGGCCCTAGAATGAGAATACTGGAGAATAGGGAAGTGCATGCCTGCTTCCCCATACGGCCCAGAGTTTTGCAGGAAACCCATCATACCTGGATGCGCATCAAAGGCGGCATATATTGTCTAAGATGTAGGTTTTAAAGCCACAGCATCATTAATTGGGCCACGGAAGACAGAGCTCGGGAAGGCAAGGATCACAAATGGCTTTTGTTGCCGGCACCACCGGCAAAGCACAAAGGGAATGAGATGTGATCACTCTGCCAACGCTAGTTTACAGGAAGCAAAAAAAAATGGGTCAGGCACTACTAGGGTGGATTCATGTGGCTGCGAGCGATTGACGCTGCACAGCCCTTTTCAGCAATTCATTTGCTGGGCCCATACTTGGGGGGGGGGGGGGTGGTCTTGCTGGGCAGGCATACATTGTCCAGACACGCTGCAGGACAAGATAAGGAAATCCCTGCTGGTATCTTTGGAAAGCCCAGTTTCCAGGTCAGAAGAGAAACATAAATTTGATCTGATGGGGGGGGGGGGGGGGAGACCGCCACAGAACTGGAAATACTCCTGGCAAGGATACTGCAGTTTTATCTTTGGCTGATGGCATCTGCTGGTGAGCCAATGCGGCTAGAGCCAAACCAGAACGCCAAAGCATGTTGAGAAAAGGGCATGTCAAAGGGCAACATAAGGGCAACTCTGAACTCTGACCTGGCTGAAGAAAACAACAGGCAAACTCTGGCCCTAGCCCTCTCTCAGGGAAGACGCCAGCATGCAGAAAGAGCATATGGACCTCATGGGCCTTCCTGGATTGCACCACTGGAGGCAGAAAATGGGGGCAAATCTACTCTTTTAATGCAGGCCCACGCAAAGAAAACCTGCCTGTTTGTGGAAAGCAAGCTGATCTGAGAGGAGGCAATTCCATGAACATGGAATTGTCTAACACAGAAAATCATTCAGAAGTATCATTCTTCCCCCAGCTGTGCGAAGTAGAACATTCCAGAACATTTCCAGTATGCTGTGGTGGTTAAGAGCAGTGGGCTCTAATCTGGGAGAACCGGGTTTGATTTCCCCACTCCTCCACTTGCAGCTGTTGGATGACCTTGGGCAAGCCATAGTTCTGTCAGAGCTGTTCTTGAAAGAGCAGTTCTCTCAGAGCTCTCTCAGCCCCACCAACCTCACAGGGTGTCTGTTGTGGGGAGGGGAAGGGACTGGAGTTTGTAAGCCGCTCCGACGCTCTGAATCCAATCTCTTCTTCTTCAGGAAGGACAGCGGCAGATGCAGCCCAATGCATTCGGATGGTGTCAGCGTGGTGCACAGATATGAGTGTCAGACTAGGATCTGGGAGACCCAGATTCAAATCTTTACTCTGCCATGGAAGCTCACTGGGTGACCCTGGGCCAGTCACACACCCTCAGCCTGACCTGCCCTCACAGGACTGGAGAATTATGTAAGCCGCTTTGGCTCCCCATTGGGGAGACAGGTGGGGTATAATTAATTAAATAAATACACAAGGCAGCTATTTTCTGCATCCACAGACCAGTTCTTTCCTCTTCCAAAGTGGGAGCACGAATGTGAAATCCCTGACAAAATGTCCCTGGCCAGTTTGGTGCAGTGCTTTAATCTGGGAGAACCAGGTTTGATTTCCCCACTCCTCCACATGCAGCTGCTGGGGTGACCTTGGGTCAGTCACAAGTTCTCTCAAGGGCAGTTCTTGAGAGAGCTCTCTCACCCCCACCTGCCTCACAGGGTGTCTGTCGTGGGGAGGGGAAGGGAAAGGAGATTGTAAGCCGCTGAGACTCCTTCGGGTAGTGAAGGCCCGGGGTATAAATCCAACCTCCTCCTCTTCTTTTTTAACGGAATGGAGTCACATTCATGTATCCCTCGGCACAGTATTACTGGTGTCCCTGAATAACTGCATTCACATGGGTACGAGACATGCTTCCGATATTAGACCAATGGAAAAAAGAGAAGTGGCCATGTACAGACTCAGTGTAAGCC
The DNA here is from genome assembly GCA_029233225.1 of Lepidodactylus listeri. NCBI lineage: Eukaryota > Metazoa > Chordata > Lepidosauria > Squamata > Gekkonidae > Lepidodactylus > Lepidodactylus listeri. The sequence continues at coordinate 80,639,116 of JARCFY010000011.1, forward strand.
ATGCAAACCAATGTTGCACAAAAGTAGACAAAGCCAATACAGAACCAGCACCACAGATGCACTCAACGCTCTCAATTCCTTAAGCTAAGACAATTGGGGGGGGGGGCAGACAACAGGTAGGAAAAAACTGCGGATCAGGCTAGCAGCAGCAGTAAGACATCTCGGTCATTGTTCTCCTGCTCCACAGGTATTTAAGTCCACTGGAAGGCCTCTAGGCCTCTGGCTCATAGCGTGAGCTGGTGGGGGAAAACAAATCAGGAGCGGAAAACCTGCTCTGTATTTGGAAGCCGCCCCCTCCCCCCTCCTGTATCTAGTCCTTAAGATGGTAGCCCATCAGCTTTTTCTGGGTGTGAGAAGTAGGGTTGCCAACTCCAGGTTGGGAAATTCCTAGAGACTTTGAGGAAGGAGCCTGGGGAGGGCGGGGCTTGGGGAGTGGAGGGACCTCAGCGGGGTTTGATGCCACAGGCTCCACCCTCCAAAGCTGCCATTTCCTCCAGGGGGGACCTGATTTCTGGAGATCAATTGTAATCCAAGAGGCCTCCCAGCAGCACCTGGAGTGGGCCCATAGCTGCAGTGGGGCATGTTGAGGCCACGCCCCCTCATGCAATAGCCCCGCTCCACAAGCCCTGCTGCTAGAAACCCTATTTTTAAAAATACTTGTTTGGGTAGACATTCAGGAAAGTTGTGCCGCGCCACCCCCTGCCCACAGCTTGCCCACAGCCTGATTTTCTGTATCTTTTCCTGATTTGCTGGTCCTAGCACCTGTGACCTCACCAACTCTCCCTCTCTCTCTGCCCTCCCTCCCTCCTTGTGTACGCACCAGGAAGGCGCTCACCTTGCCAGTCACGAGGCTAAAGTGGGTGGCGGGTGGTTTCCCCCTTTTTGGGCAGGCTGTGACTGGCATGCTGCCTTAGGTGGCAGAGGCAAAGAGCGGAGTGGACAGGGGAAAGCTGCCCACCCATCACAAGGCAGAGATGGGAGCCAAAAACGAACCGCCATTTCTCCCGCCTCAGCCAGCTGGCAAGAAGTAGACGGGGCCTGCTTTGCTCAGTAAAAAAAAGTCCTTCTCCTTCAAGGCAGCAGATGCTACGGGCCTGACCTGGAGGTCAGCAACGCTAAATTGGGGCAACGAAGCACTATCTTCCAGGGCTCCTGAGAGCTGGCTCTGAAATCCATCAGAGTTTTGGAATTCCCTACCCCCCTCTCCGAAAAGTCCCAGAGCTACTTCAGCAAAGTGTTAATAAAGCCACTTCCCATAGCCTTCCCACTTCAGAATTCTCCCCAGCTTTGACTACGTTGCCCTCAGCTAACGGTCGGTCCTCCACGCTGTTTGTCCCCGGAGCTGCTTTGTTTATTGCACTTGGCAAGTGTCCTCTCCTCTCCTCTCCCCCCCCCCACCCCGTTCCATCAGGTCAGCTTTCTTCCCCCACAGCCTCCCTGGCTGGACACCATCAGCACAAATCCAATTACTGAGACAATGAGTCCCAGCCTGCAACAGGAGGGGCTGGCCTGGCCGACCTCCTGCCTGGGGAGTCCGGGAACAATAACCCCTTTTGTTTCAACCACCCCCATTGTTTGCGATTCTCTCACATCCATGCACAGGGGGATAAAAGGGAGATGTTCAGAGGGCTTGTTTATGAATGGGGCTTTTGGCCATGCCGTGGGGATGAGGGGGCCTGACCTTGCGACAAAAGGATTGCCTGCTCATGAAAGCCACAAAGCGATTAAGTGATTAGAGATGCAGAAGTGCAGCCTGCTCAGGAAAGGGAGATTACAGAATCTCTTTCTATCATGTTTATAGCAACCAATGCACCTTGCCCCCCCCCCCCCCCGCCACCTTAAGCGGGGATTCCAGGAAGGCACAGAGTCCTATTGCCCAGCCTAAACACTGGGGGTGGAAAGTGCCGTCAAGCCACAGCCAAATTATAGCAACCCCATAGGGCTTTCAAGGCAAGAGACATTCAGAGGTGGTTTGCCAGTGCCTGCCTGTGTCTTAGACTTCCTTGCTGGTCCCCCATCCAAGTACTAAACAGGGCTGACCCTGCTTAGCTTCTGATATCTGACAAGATCGGACTAGCCTGAGCCATCTAAATCAGCAGTGTGCGTTGGGGTGGGTGAGTGAGTGACATGCCATCAAGTTGCTTCCAACTTATGATGATGACTCTATGAATTAATATCCTGCAAAACATCCTATCATTAACAGTCTTGCTTGCAAACTGAGGGCCATGCCTTGCCTTTATTGAGTCAACGAAAACACAATCTTGCACTTATTCCTGACCCTAAGGTCAGACGCCTGCTCCTTGGGAGGAAAGCGATGGCAAACCTAGACAGCATAATAGATAGTAGAGACATCACCCTGCCAACAAAAGTCTGTACGGTCAAAGCAATGGTATTCCCAGTAGTAGTGTATGGCTGCGAGAGTTGGACCATAAGGAAGGGCGAGCACCGAAGAATAGATGCTTTCGAATTATGGTGCTGGAGAAGACTCTTGAGAGTCCCTTGGACTGCAAGGAGATCAAATCAGTCAATCCTAAAGGAAATCAATGCTGATTGTTCCCTGGAAGGTCAGATGCTGAAGCTGAAGCTCAAATACTTTGGCCACCAAATGAGAAGGGAGCACTCACTGGAGAAGACCCTGGTGCTGGGAAAGACTGAAGGTCAAAGAAGAAGGGGACGGCAAAGGATGAGATGGTTAGACAGCGTTATCGATGCAACGAACACGAAGTTGAGCGGACTCCGGAGGACAGCAGAAGACAGGAGGGCCTGGCGTGATGGGGTCCATGGGGTCGCGAAGAGTCGGACTCAACTGTGTGACTGAACAACACGGCAAGACCAGCCATTCACCTCCTTCCCCCACCCTCCGTAGTCCACCTGTGTGATCCAGACTGTTCAGGCTGTTAACAGGTAGAGAGCAGGGACACTGCCACAAGCTGGGGAGGAACATCTGCAGACAAGATCCTGGGGCTTTTCACCTTGAGTGGTGCATTTCAAAGGACCGGGAGGAGGATATCCTTGCTCTGCCTCTTCTCCATTTCTCCGCCCAACCTCTCTCCTGCTCCAGGAAAAATTAATGCCCCTCCCCTTGCCACATCAAGTGAGCTAATGCAAAGGGAACAGCCAAGGAACAGGTGACCTCGCCCGCTGCCCTGAAGGCATTTCTAAAGGCAGATACAATCATGGACTTAAAACTTTTGGCAACTTTACAGATGATTCAAGCAATTAAGCAAATCTGCTGTAGGGGAAGTCCCTCCCCGAAGCCGCCACACCCTAGCTAGGAGATACTTTAATCGGATCCAGTTCTGTTGAAGAGTGAAAGTGGAAGCATTCGGTCTTTTTTTAAAAAAATTGTTTTTGACATGAACTTACCTTTGTCACCTGAAGTATTTTTTACTAAATATGTTACCAGAAAATATTGGTCCAGATAGATATGTAATCACTTATATTATTACGTCAACTAGACTGCTTATTGCAAAAGCGTGGAAATTAGAAAAACTTCCCTCTAGAGAAGAAATAAAAGATAAAACTGCTTGAGTTAGCGGAAATGGACAAGTTGAATATGAGATTGTTAAACCAAAATGAAGAGCTATTTTATCAGCAATGGAATAGAGTTTATAAGTGGATGGAATTGGAAATGTAAAATAAGACTCAAATTAGGAAAGTTAATATGATTTTTGTTGCAAAGAATTTTGAAACTGTTTGTTGTAGTGTTGTCAATGAAGAAATAACTGTAGATGTTAAGTTGAAAAGCTTAATAAAATATAATACAAAAAAAATTGTTTTTTCCCCTTTGGAACATGGAAGGATTAAATGGAATGAAAGTTAGGATAAGGGATTGGATTGATAGCCTATGATCTGAATGAGGTTTGGGTCCAGTGGCACCTTCAAGACCAACAAAGTTTTATTCAAGGTGTAAGCTTTCATGTGCACACACACTCCTGTATCTGATGAAGCGTGCACATGCACAAAAGCTACCACCTTCAATAAAACTTGGTTGGTCTCAAAGATGCCACCAGACTCAAACTTTGTTTGGCTGCTTCAGACCAACACAGCTACCCACCAGAGACCAGGATCTGCGAGACCTGAATTCGAATCCCTGCTCTGCTGCGGACCCTTGTTGGGTGACCTTGGGCCAGTCACACACTCAGTGTAACCCACGCAGGTCAAGATGGGTAGCCGTGTTAGTCTGTCTGTAGCAGTAGAAAAGAGCAAGAGTCAATAGCACCTTAAAGACTAACAAAATGTGTGGCAGGGTATGAACTTTTGTGAGTCACTGCTGAAGAAGTGAGCAGAGGTATCTGAAGAAGTGAGCAGTGACTCATGAAAGCTCAGACTGTGCCACAAGTTTTGTTAGTCTTTAAGGTGCCTACTGAACTCTTGCTGTTTTCTAGTGCTACTGCACAGGGTTGTTGTGAGGATAAAATGGAAAAGAAGAGAACAAGGTAAACTGCTTTGGATCCCCACTGGTGAGGAAGGTTGCTGTTGTTGTTCAGTCGCACAGTCGCACACCAGGCCCTCCTGTCTTCTGTTGTGGTCCGGAGTTTTATTGAAGAGTTTTATTGAAGGTGTGAGCTTCTGTGTGCACCCACACTTTGTCAGCTGATGAAACGGAATTACATATCATAGTTGTATATATAGGGGTGGCTTCTTAAATTAGCATGCAAAACAGTGAGGATTTTTTTTAACAGATCAAAAGAATGAGAAGCTCAGTCTCTGGTTATCGTCTGCTTGGGTTGGGGGGGGAACAACATAGGTAATAAATATGTCAGAACTGGAGATTGATGTACCATAAATTGTGAGAATTCAGTCATTAGATCCCATCCATCTCTTTTCTAGCATGAAGGCAAACTTTAAAGCATCTTAGCTGTGTAGAGTATTTTTCTTGTCCCCATAGAGAATGACATTTAAATCTACCGTTCCAAATTACATTACATATTCAGTTATATTCTTAATTGTTAAGAGTAATAAACTGAGATTTTTTTAAAGTAACATTTTGCTTCACTAAAACATGGAGTTAACTGGCAGAACCCTTTTCCTGGGGTGCAATGTTATGTCAGAGATCAGCAAAATATTGAATTGCATTATAATCACTATTATATATACTATTTTTAAAAACACATTAAAATATAGGGGATATATAACCCTTCTTTGTGACAATACATATGTGAGGACTGAATGAGTTAGCATATGTAATGGGATAAGAAACCAATATCCTTGTTAAGTCCTGGAGGGGTGTTTGTTCCAAGTGTTGTGATAACTTGTAATTCAGCAATTTCCCTTTCCATTCTGTTCCTGAAGTTCCTTTGCAATAAAACAGCTACTTTGAGGTCAGCCACTGAATACCCTGAGGGCAGTAAAATTAACTAATGGGGCGTGAAGCACTGGCTCTTGTCTGAACTGCACTGATTTCACAAAATTCATTTATAGTAAGAAACTGTATTGCAGCTTCCCACATTCCTGGGGGAAGGAAACAGTCAAAGAAAGATGCAGGGGATTTTCTGAAACAAACACTTTGTCATTCACTGTTTTGCTGTTTCCTGCTGGGCGGACCCTGCTGTTATCTCCCCCGCCCCATCACTTTGTGTTATTTGGCTAGCAAGAACATGCCTTGTGCAGTCCTTGAAACTGTTCTTTACATGGAATGTGTGCACAGAACATGGAAGAAAACCTCCAGCTGGAACTGCCTGAAACCTTGGCCTAACTGTGCCCCACCAGACACCAAACTCCAACATGATGAGACATGTCAGAAAGGAAAAAACTCATAACAGTCAATCTACCACCCAAAAAAAAAAAAATCAAGCCCTTAAGCAGGATCAAGTATACCCAACTCATCCATGGTTAATGTTTATCTTGCATCTCTTTTTTTAGCACTTCCAGTGACAGAGCTCCTCTCACTCCCATGATTATTATCTTCTAACTCTTCTTGTGGTTAGAAAACATCTTCTTGATATCTAGAAGAACTGGCCACAATCCAGAGCCCTACACCAGATTCCTTCCGGACCCAGAGCACATTTGCTTTCCATGAATGGCAAAACCAATTAGAATGGTATACCCAGCACTCCACTACAGTCTCCTTCCTCACTGCACATAACTTGGCTTGTTTATTTTACTTGCATTACCGTCCTCCTTTCTCACTGAGATTTAAGGTAGGTTATCAGTGGCTACTAGCCATGGTGGCTGAGGGGAACCTCCACATTCAGAGGCATGAAACCTCTGAATCCCAGAGCCAGGAGGCAACATCAGGGGATAGCATTGTCAAGTCCGGGTTGGAAAATACCTGGGGACTTTGGGGGTGGAGCCAGGAGAAGGTGGGGTTTGGGGAGGGGAGGGGCCTCGGTATGGTACAATGCCATAGAGTCCACCCTTCAAAGAAGCCATTTTCTCCAGGGGAGCTGATCTCTGCCAGCTGGGGATCAGTTGTAAAAGCAGGAGATCCCCAGGCCCCACCTGGGGGCTGGCAGCCCTATCAGGGGAAGGCCTCTGCCTCCATGCCATGTTGTTGGCCTTCCACAGGAACTGGTTGGGAGACAGGATGCTGGACTAGATGGGCCAGCAGGGCTCTTCTTATGTTCTTACGTACTGTACATAAATGGGCAGTTGCCACTTTTTGCAGAGTGGCATCTTCAGAAGGCTTTGCTCTGATGTGTGAGGTTGCTGCTGTAGAACATAGCGGGAGAGGCAGTCCTGCAGCTATGCGACTTCAACACCATTAAGGGCTTTGTAGATGACAGTCAGAACCTTGAGTTGAGGCCAGATGCTGATCAGTAACCACTGTCATGTCTGCAGATTCTATTTAGCAGCCCACTGGAGTTCCTGAGTTGTCCTCAAGGGCAGACCCATGTAGAGTGTATTACAGTAATCTAGCCTCATAGCAGGGATCTATGTGGCCAGCTCAGGAACAAAACATGCTAGAAGGTTGCCTTGATCATGCAAACAGAGTCCTTATTGTCTTCTGTAAACACCAGAGAATACATGAATCTGTCATATGCATAGATCTCCATTCCTCCAAGAGGCTCAGGACAGTGTACATAAGGACATCCCATTTTACCCTTGGTGTAGTGGTTAAGTGCGTGGACTCTAATCTGGGAGAACCGGGTTTGATTCCCCACTCCTCCACTTGCAGCTGCTGGATGATCCTGGGCAAGCTATAGTTCTGTCAGAGATGTTCTTGAAAGAGCAGTTTCTGTCAGAGCTCTCTCAGCCCCACCTACCTCACAAGGAGTCTGTTGTGGGGAGGGGAACGGAAAGGAATTTGTAAGCTGCTCTGAGACTCCTTCAGGTAGTGAAGGGTGGGATATAAATCCAATCTCTTGTCTTCTTCTCTACTAAAAGAGGAAGAGACTGGATTTATACGCCACCCTTCACTCAGAGCGGCTTACAATCTCTTTCCCTTCCTCTTCCCACAACAGACACCCTGTAAGGCAGGTGGGGCTGAGAGAGCTCTGAGAGAACTGCTCTTGACAGAACAGCTCTGAGAGAACTGTGACTGACCCAAGGTCCCCCAGCTGGCTGCATGCGGAGAAGTGGGGAATCAAACCCAGGCCTCCAGATTTGAGTTCGTCACTCTTAACCACTACACTAAACAAAACAAAACCCTGCGTAAACGAATCTGAGAAAGAGTGGCTTGGCTAAGGCCATTCAGCAAGCTCCCAAGATGAATTGAGATCTGAACACAGGTTTACCTGATTCAAGTGGACAACCAGTGTGGTGTATTGGTTAAGAGTGTCAGACTAGTACCTGGGAGAACTGGGTTCAAATCCCCACTCGTGCCATGGAAGCTTGTAGGGTGACTTTGGGCCAGTCACACTCTCCCAGCCTAAGCTACCCCACAGGGTTGTTGTGAGGACAAAATGGAGGAGAGGAGAACGATGTAAGCTGCTTTGGGTCCCATTAGGGAAAAAGGGGAGATACAACTAAATTTAATTAATTAATTAATAACGCCAGTGCTACAGCTTGGATCCTATCAATGAAGTCTGTATGCCCTTGAGTCCCTGCCTTGGAGCATACTTCCACTCCAGAGAAAACCATCTTTTGCTCAAGGACCCACTGAAAACCATGGATCTTGTGTAAATGGAAGTATTAATGGAAGGAGGAAAGAGGAGGAGAAGGAGGAGAAATTAGATTTATACCCCGCCCTTCACTCGGAGTCTCAGATCTCCTTCCCTTCCTCTCCCCACAAGAGACAACCTGTGAGGTAGATGGGACTGTGAGAGCTCTTTGAAAACTGCTCTTGAGAGAACAGCTCTGAGAGAACTGTGGCTTGCCCAAGGTCACCCAACAGCTGCACATGGAGGAGTGGGGAATCTTGGGTGTATGGAAATCACTGACAGGCTCTAGGGCTCTGTCTGACTACAACCTGGTGACTCTGTAGCCAAAGGGTTCCTGACACGCGCCTCCCCGGATCCATCTTTTTGCTTTCTCTTCCACACCTTTTTGCAGCAGGTCAAGAAGGGAGGGAGGGCATAGGAAGCAGATGAGATATACCATTTTTATATTATTTGCAATTGCACCCTGAATTCTCTGACTCCATTTTCCCCCTTTATATTTCTACAAAGAACAGGGTTATTACTCAATGGTCAAAAGCAAGCAATCAGAAATATTAAAGTGGGCAATTCTGGCTGCACATCAAATGGATTTCCAAAAGAGGCACAGAAAACTGGCAGGGGGGTGGGCTATAAATGAGAGAATCGATGTGCAAGCATGGCAGGCATATACAGCATGCTTTGTGATGCTGAATTAAGGAGATGAAGATGGGGAATTTTTTTTTCCATCAAGGCCTTTAAATTAGGTCAAGGCAGTCAGGAAATTTCATTCAATGAGCCATCATATGATAATATGCAGTGATGGAATAAGCCAAGGATAAGTTCCCCATTCATTGGAGGGCTACATGCACTGGATCTATTTACCAAGGATTACCCTGTATCTGCTGCCGCAATAGAAATCAGAGGTAATACTTCTTTTGTCTTGCCAGTAAGCAATCACTGAGATGAGAGATTCAGGTGGGTAGCCGGGTTGGACTGAAGCAACAGAACAAAGTGAAGTTTAATTCTGGGTATAAGGTTTCATGTGCATGCACATGAAAGCTTATACCCAGAATTAAACTTTGTTGGTCTTAGAGGTGCCACCGGACTCAAACTCTGAGAAGAGAGAACCTGCACTCATACTTTTACTGGAAGAAGAAAAGCAAGGAATTCCCATTTCACATGTCTCTGAGTGTATGGGGGGGTGCACTATGGCCACATACACTGCCCCACCCACCACCACAAGGCTTTCCACAGTTTTAAGATTTAGCTAGAACACACACCCCTTTAAGCTTAGGCCTAGGGCATGCTTTGTGTACGACGAGAATCCCAACCTACTCGGGGCAACATGGCCTGCTAACCATTATTCCTTCCGTCAAGAGCCTGTGCAGCATAGTGGACAACGTGCAGATGTCACTTCTACATCCGCACCAGCAGTGATCATAGAATCATAGAGTTGGAAGGGACCTCCAGGGTTATCTAGTCCAACCCCCTGCACAATGCAGGAAATTCACAAATACCTCCCCCTCCACACCCACAGTGACCGCTGTTCCACGCGCAGAAGATGACAAAAAACCTCCAGGATCCCTGGCCAAACTGGCCTGGAGAAAAACTGCTTCCTGACCCCAAAATGGTGATTAGCATTCCCTTGGGCATGTAAAAAAGTGCCACAAGAACTAAGCACCGATGCAGCCCTTCCAGCCCTCCCTCTCGTTATCTGCCTAAGTTCACATGATCAGCACTGTTGTCAGATGGCCATGGAGCCTCTGTTTGAAAACCTCCAAAGAAGACTGCAAAGCCTGTGTGATGTTGCGGTGTTTGTGTGATGCCAGTTCCCTCCCTGCCCCAATTTGCTTCCATGGCTCTACCAAGCAGCCGTGGCAGGGCCCAAAGCAGGAGTTCTCCCGCCAAAGAAGCACAGCTTGCAAGCCTAGGGCGTTGTACTTGGATCAGAAACAACTAGGCCCAAATCCCTGCTCAGTCAGGGGATCTAATGGGTGACCCGAGGCCAAGGAATGTCTCTCAACCACCCCCATGAAAACCACCCTGAGTTCTTCAAGGATGGATGGGATAGAGATGTGATAACTATAATGTCAGGATTCCCCTTCAGTTATTTCATGTCTTCCAACCAATCCCTTATCATATCTTGCCACTGGCCAGATACCGTGAACGAAGGCCCTATCTCCCCAGCTTACTTGGCTGGCCTTCCCCTCCCTTCAGTATTTCCATCTTTTCCCTTTGTTCTCCATTGCCCAGCCTTCTGTCATTTGGCATCTGCCCTTTTTTCTTCCCTCTGTTCTCTGCCAGTCTGTCTCCTCCCCACCTTCTTGACAACCTAATCCTGTGCTGAGTTTCACGCATGGGGGTTGTACATTCAAGGCGCTGTGCTTCAGATATCTCAGCTACAGCAACCTCCAATCTTCTCCCATGAACATTCCACAATGCCAAGTTGGGAATATCTACACTGCATGCTTGAACAGACCCTGCAATTCAGAAGAGCCCCCATAACCAGGTCAGAACTTCCTGCAGCCATGAAGGGTTAGAGGTTATAAATGAGAAAAGGAAGATTTCCAGCCAGAACCCAGGGCCAGGAGAAAACCTCCAAAGAAGAGGTTTTGGTAAGTATCAAGAAGCCAGCAATATGTTTATCTATTCAGAGATAAACTGGCCAAAGTTCAGTTCAGTCCTGAGGGTTTCTCTCTCTTGGACTGGGGAAAAGCATAGGGAAAGTAATAATTCAAACAGAAGATCCTACTTGAAGAAACACTGGCCCATTCTGCATCTAGCATTCGCTCCGCTGTTTTACCAAACCCACACTGGAACAGAAATTCCCCTCTACCTTGCATGCCACTTTCATTTTCTTTTGGTTGTCAGATTTTATAGTAGTCTCCACACTGCATGCCAGTTTCACTTCCTTTGATCTCTCGGTTTCATGGTACTGTCTGCATACATTCATGGCCGTTTTACAGTTGTTATGGGGTGACTCTGCAGTCTGTGTGGCGTTGGCCCGGGGTATTTGAATGTGGTTTTGAGCCGCACCTTTTCCTGTTCCAGTGTGGGTTTGGTAAAACAATGGAGCGAATGCTAGATGCAGAATGGGCCACTGTATAAGCAGCACTGGGTCCTCTGGGAAGGGGCAGTGGCTCAATGACTGAGCATCTTCTCCGCATACATGAAGTCCCAGGTTCAATCACTGGCATCTTCAATTAAAAAACAACAAAAACGGTAGCAGGCCTCTATCTGAGACACAGGAGATCTGCTGACAGTCAGAGTAGACAACACAGATTTAGGCCAATGGTCCGACTCAGCTTCACGCATTTGTGCAACAACAGTCAGGGGGAAGATGGACCAGGAATGGTGAGGAATCACTAAACTTTGCGTAAAACCCTTTCTGTGCACGAAAGTAAGCTTTCCTTCAGCAGATGTGGCCGGAGCACATACAAAGAAGCCAGTTGGAAGGAGATGGTAGAAATGACCTTTTGACCTTCTCAGTGTAAGCAGTAGAAACATTTTCTTTTCAGTTTGGACCATCTGGCCAATGGGCACTCTGAGCACTCCCAGACAGCAGAAAAATCAGAGAGAGCTCTTTCCAAAAAACCTAGCTTGTTGCTATGCTCTCCGGTGCAGCAAAAGATCCAGGCATGGCCACGGGTATCCTATTTCCTCCTTGCCATCCCTTAGAAGACCAGGCATCCTCTCTACCCCTTAAGGAAATGGTGTTCGTTCATTAAATCTGCTGATACTTAATGCAACAAAGGCAAATCAGTAGGGTCCACAAGAGAGGTTCCAGTCCCAGTGGTTCTCCATGGACCTAATCCATAACCCACTTAAAGTATCCCCACAGATTAGAAATTGCTTTAGACTAGACTACAGTTCAGCCTTGATATCAAGAGGTTGCTATCCTGCCCTACTTTCTGCTAGAAGTAACTGCTTTATGTAGGCTAATCCCGGATAAATAACTGTTTTTCTTGCATTAGCTCAGTCTTTCATTACACATCACGGACCGCGTTTAGTAGAAGAAGCAGCCGTTCTCAGACAGTCTATAACAAGATCAGGACCGGCTGCCTTCCTAGATCCAAATGAGGAAGCTGATACAAGGCAAAAAAAGGGAGAGGGTTGGGGGGCAACCATTCCATGTTGTTACACAAAATACACTTGTCTCTCCAAATTTGTTTTTCGTGGTTACCAAAATTTTTATTATTTGCAGGCATGAGCAAATAGCATTTCAAAAACCCCAAGCGTTCCAAGTCAATAAACTAACAGCACATGCTGTTCCCAAAACAACCCTGCTGCTGGACATCTATCTCCCTGCTATTTCATTTGCATTCTGCAAATGGAGAGAGAAAGAACAAGGATGCATGAATGTTGGTCAACATTTCTTTAGAAGGAAATGAGGGGAGGACATATATTTTTGCTCATCCCACCCCCACAGTCCTGCACGTCTGACACAGCATCCGTGGTTTTCTTGCGGCAAGGTTTTCTTGGTATGATAAAACCTAGGAAATCTGACCAATGAATACACTTTTGCCTCTTCCTTTTAACACCAAAGGGGATGCTAGCTTTTCCCAGTGATGGATTTTCCGTTTGTTCTGCACAGATCACTTTTCACAGGCATTAACCCTCTCTGACCCTCAGGATTTCCTCCACTGTCACCCCAGGCTGACCTCTGCATTCTTTACCCACCTGAAGCCCCGGCTTTAAAGACAACTGAGCAGCTCACCAGAGACATACAAAGGACAGGGACAAAGAGCTCAGCTGACAAGTGTCAAGAAAATGGATTACAGAGGGGCCACTCTTGTTAGCCAGCTGCCACCTAAGCAACAGAGTCCAGAGATACCTTAGAAACTAGCGTACCTTTCAGGGTGCAAGCTTTTGCGAGCGAGAATCTGTTTCATTGTGTGCATAGCACTGTCTGGTTGCAGCTGACTAATGGCAACCTCTCATATGGTTTGCAAGGCAAAAGAGGAACAGGGGTGCTTTGCCATTGCCTGCCTCTGCATAGAGACCCTGGACATTCTTGGTGGTCTCCCATCCAAGTACTAACCAGGGCCAACCCTGCTTAGCTAACAAGGGCTGACGAGATCGGGCTAGCCTGGGACACCCAAGTCAGGGCTGCTTTACTGGATGCAGAAAATGGATGTTCACAAATGCCTCTGGCTTTTATTACGAAATGAAGTACCGTGGTGGCCACCATGGCTGTTTCTAAATTGGAAGCCAACCACCCCTCAGGCCTCTGGTATGCCACTAATTCACATGTGATAAAGCCACTGAAGCTAGGACTAGAGAGGACACTGACCCATTGCACAGTCAAAGAGAAAGCTAATGTGAGCTCCTTGACTACCTTATGATTTCAGCCCTGCTGCCTAAAGATCCTTTAACTGGTATATAAGCGATTCGCCTACGAGTCATTCACAACAAGGGAACCAACTATTAGGAGGAAAGAGCAAGAGTCCAGCAGCACCTTAAAGACTAGCAAAATTTGAGGCAGGGTATGCGCTTTTGTGAGTCACTGCTCACTTCTTCAGATACAGCTAGCCGCACATTCTAGCTGTATCTGAAGAAGTGAATCGTGACTCATGAACACTCCTACCCTGCCACAAAGTTTTTTAGTCTTTAAGGTGTTGCTGGACTCTTGCTCTTTTCTACTGCTACGGACAGACTAACCTGGCTACCAATCTTGAACTATTGGGAGAGGGGCTCTCCCTTGCTGGAGGTCTTCAAGTAGAAACTGAACGGCCATCGACCCACAATGATCTAGCGCTGGATTCTGTGCACCGAGCAAAGAGATGGACAAGACAGCCTATCACACCCCTTTGGACTCTCTGATTCATGTTACTACAGGAAATATAGTTGCGTTTGAGCGGATTTCTACCACATTTTTCATGACTCAAATACAGCCCCTATCTGAAAGCTGACTTGCAATGCCATCCTAAGGTGTAGCTCTGTTGAGGACTGCAATACAAAAATCGTAAAGCCAACACACAATGGATAAACAGCGGTTATCTGAGGGTGGGACAACCTCTCCTGTTTCCTCAAGTTAACTCACGGTGTGATCCTAAACAGGGTTATACCCTTCTAAGCCGTTGACTTCAATGGACTTAGAAGGGCAGAACTGCTTGAGACTGTGTGGTTAATCATTGACTCACAACTTTACTCTCCGCTGCCTGCTGTTCATTGGAATTCATGCACTTCAAAACTGGCCCTTGGATTTCCCCTTGAGAACAAACACTGTTATCACTGACAGTATGCTTCGACTCCAAGTACATGGCCAAATGTCACCAGCTATGAAAAAGAGCACCTGATTAATTCTTTCCCCCTCACTAGTTATTTATTTAACTCATTTGCACCCCGCCATTCTCCCCAAGAGGGGACGCAAAGCAGCTGACGTTGTTCTCCACTCCTCCATTCTGTCCTTACGACAACCCTGTCAGGTCAGTTAAGCTGAGAGTGTGTGACTGGCCCAAGGTCACCCAGCAAGCTTCTGAGCCACGAGTGGGGATTTGAACTTGGGTCTCCCACATACTAGTCTGGCACTCTCAACCACTACACCACACGGACTCTGCATGTGTTTCTGGAGCACGGGGGAGGAGACCAGCCAGTCATCTCTTGCTCATGCCTGGATCCAGCATGACTGAGCGCTGTTATCTCTACAAGGAGCATTCTGTATTGCGCTTTAGTAAAGGGATCATTCTAGGTACCTGCAACTCCATGCTATACAAATTTATAAAGCTTTCTTATACGGAGGAATTTCACACAGCCAATATGTTCCATTTCAGGAACTCTACAGTAACAGTTTCTGTCTGGCATTTCACACAGAACCGTATTAGTACTGGTTCCCTAACGGAACATATTGGCCCTTTCAGACAGAAACGTGCCTCTCCTGTTGGGGAAGTGTTTCTGAGCTGGTTTACCTTGAAACCTCCTCCCAAGCGTTCTTCTGTTCTTCTCCTGGTCTTGAAGCACTACGGGGGTGCTGTGTGAAGTGCCCCCGAAGTGCTTCCTCCTCCGACAAGTGTTTTCACGCCTCTTTTCGCCCATGTGGGCGATCTCCATGATTTTTTTTTTTAAGAGCCAATTTAGAGCGCTATAGCAACCCCCCTGGAATGCCTAGGCTCAGTTGGCTCAGTGGAGCCCAGGCATTCCAATGGGGTTGTTATAGCACTATAGCGTTCTAAACCGGCTCTTTAAAAAAAAATTCATGGAGATCACCCACACGGGTGAAAAGAGGCACAAAAAGAAAGCGGCCGTCTGAAATGACGAACCGCTTCAAAGATGGCTCCAAAAAGGTAGGGGAAGGGCTGTGTGAAATGGCCATCACTGTACCGGTTTATTCCAAGCCGGTTCAGTACCGTTTTTAAAGGTGTAGTGTGAAATTCCCCTCTGTGTCAAGTCATTGGCCTGTATTGTCCCTGTCAGGCAGGTAACACCAACCATCCCATTAAATGATTCAGTATAACAAATAAGCAGATATACCTCCCACAGATGGAACATGTTTCACACAAGTATCTATATATGTATTTCCCAAGTGTGGCTCCCACCTGCAGATTGCTAAACCCACAGATTGCGACCACACTTACCCCAAACAGATTTTTCTCCAAACTTGGGGGGACCCTCAGTTTGCAGAAAATTCTGAAAAGTTTTTTGAAAAATCAATGGAGAGAGCCAGTTTAGCAGCGTGGACTCTAATCTGGGAGAACTGGGTCTGATCCCCCACTCCTCCATATGCAGTTGCTGGTGAGTCAGTCGCAAGTTCTCTCAGAGCTGTTCTCACGCGAGCAGTTCTCGAAAGAGCTCTCTCAGCTGCACCTGCCTCACAGAGTGTCTGTTGTGGGAAGGGAAAGGAAAGGAGATTGTAAGCCACGCTGAGACTCCTTTGGGTAATGAAGGGCAAGGTATAAAACCAACCTTTTCTCTTTGGTGTAGTTTGGTGTAATGGTTAAGTGCACGGACTCTAATCTGGGAGAACCGGGTTTGATTCCGCACTCCTCCACTTGCACCTGATGGAGGACCTTGGGCAAGCCATAGTTCTGGCACAGCTGTTCTTGAAAAAGAGCAGTTTCTGTCAGAGCTCTCTCAGCCCCACCTACCTCACAGGCAGTGTTCCCTCTAAGATGAGTTAGTGTGAGCTAGCTCACAGTTTTTTAGCCTCCGGCTCACACACTTTTGTCTTAGCTCAGGAAGGAGGGCTCCAGAGCAAACTAATTTATGCAGTAGTCAAATCACTCGCTCACTACTTTAATGCCAGTAGCTCACAGAGTAAAATTTTTGCTCAAAAGACTTCACAGCTTATAGGGAGCATTGCTCACAGGGTGTCTGTTGTGGGGAGGGGAAGGGAAAGGAGTTTGTAAGCCACTCTGAGACTCATTCGGGTACTGACAGGCGGGGTATAAACGCAATCTCCTCCTTTTCTTCTTCTTAAATCCCCCCCCCCATTAAATAAAGCCTTGTCTGCAGCAGCAGAGCCCAAGAGCTGCTGGTAGTGTGGCCACAGTGGCATCAGAGCCCAGGAGTCGCTTGACCCAGCCACCATCAGAGCACATGCCGGCAGTCCCTCTGGGCTTGGAGCAGCTCCCAGACACGACTCTTGCTGTGGCTGGACTCTATGGGAGTTGTGCCAGATGGCAATGAGGAGGGGGGGAAATGGGATCCCCCCCCCATGAGTTTTGCAGGGGCTCCATTCGTATGTTACTATTTTTCAAATATATGTAGATACTGTTGTGGCTGTTGTGACAAATTCGTTTGAAAGTGTTACTGAACTCATAGTAGCCTTTTGTCACTGCGCATTTTCTCAATCAATGGATACTAATAGTACAACTGTTATCAGGGGAGGGTCCAGGAAATCTGAGGTTTAAAAAAGGGTCCTCCTACCCATGAAGTTTAGAAACTACTGCCTTAGGTCAAAGCTTTCTTTCCAATCAAAGATGGTTTATTTGTCACATAAAATTTAAAGAGAGTTAATGTGTGGCCCCTAGAGAAATAAATAAAATTTATTGAGAAATAAAAGGGGTACAATCAGCTCAGAGTGCTCCGCAGCTTTTAAATGGCTGAAAGAGGCAGAGATGCTATGTGGATAGTTTTATTGCTTCAGAAAGAAGGGCGGAACAAGATGGTATTTCAATTGTTTCCACTTCAAAGATTCTGAATGCTTCAACACAGTAGCTCGCTGTAAAAATATTTTATCAGAAGAAAAGAAACCATCATGTTCTGAGGATCTTTAATACATAGTTTCAAGACAATACATGTGTCAAGGAAACTCTGATATGCTGTCTTCGAGGCCCTCCCCCCCAAATATCACTCCAACGTGATGAAAAACAGGACACAAGCCCATCCATTCATTCACAGCCTTTGATAGAACAAAGCCAAAGGCTGGAAACGGTGTCCATTAATTGCAACAGATAAATTTCTGTGATTCAGCAACTCTTTCAGCGGCAAATGAGTAAATAATCTGAATTCAATTATGCTACATTAACCTCCCTGTAAGGTTGGCACACATAAGACTGAAAAATTAAAAATAAAACCACTCAGCTGGAAAGTCCCCTTTCCGCCAGATATAGGAAATATAAAAGTGCAAATGCAAAAGAACCCAAAGCGGCATAATTAGTCCTTTCTAATACATCTGACTGAGAAAAGAAGGGTAAAGCAGGGTTTCAATGAATGGCTGGTGAAGCACCCCCGAATGTTACCTGAACAGAGCCTGATACTCCCACAATAATTACGATTTATACAAGAGAATAGTGACTCAAATACCTATTTAGAGTCATTTTCAATGGAAATGTCCTAGAAAAGTCTGTATTAATAAAGCCTCCTCACCCCACAACTCAAAAAGCAGGAATGAGGTCTTCAGGAACTGAGGAGGCAGAAAGTCATTAGGGTTTTTCTAGTCATAATGAAAATAAAGGCTTTTTAAAAAATATCGCAGTTACTGACATTGACAACCTTTCATAATAATTTCCAGGGAAGAGCTACTGAGGCCTCCTCACCTCGTTAATAACTTACCAGAGGCCTAACAAAAATCTACTCTCCTTTTGACACCGCGAACAAGTTCGAAAAGGACTGTTTTCAGATAGGAAAGGAGCTTGGACTTGGATGACATCCAACACAGGAAGAGCTAATAATTAGGGGTGTGCAAAAAACAACAACAACCCAGTACTTTTTGGGGTTGGGTATACTGAACCCAAAAAAATAAATCGGTATTTCCCGATATTTCCAAATCTCAGTACCAGTATGGTATTTGGATTCGGTTAATATTTGGGGAAACCAATTTTTCGTATCTATTATAACCTATGGGGGTTATTATAGTCAATGGTTCCCAAAGGGTATAATGGAAAATCAATCTGGGGGTATCTGCGGCTCGGGGGGGGGGCTGTTTTTTGAGATAAGAGTTACCAGATTTGCAGTATAGCTGCTGGTGTCTCTCCTAAAAAAAATCCCCTAGGTTTCAAAAAGATTGGACCAGGGGGTCCAATTCTATGGGCCCACAAAGAAGATGCTCCGCTAATTTCAATAGAAGGGGGGAAGGCATTTAAAGGGATCATGGTTCCTTAACATGCCTTGTGCAAGCAGCCCATGAGTGAACTCTGAAGGCAACTCCTTATCCAAGCAGTGTGAGCACACCCAGAAGGTGTTTAAAGGGACTGTGTTCCCTTCAAATGCCCTTTAACTTTGCCTATCTGACAATCCTGAAAATCCCAAATAGTTTTGGGATTTTGGGGGCTTGGCCATTTCAGAAAGCCGAAATTCAGCCCCAATCAACATCCAGCTAAAAGAATATCCAGAAAATACTAATAAGGTATTTTTGGGATATTTTTCTAGCTTGAATTTAGCTGAATGCACACCTCTATTAATACTGGTGTGAATCAGAAATTGTAAAGGAACAATTTAATTAGTAAGAAGAGATCAATGCCTGCAGTTTTAGACACCGGTTACATTACTGCTGGAGTCAGAGAAAGCCAGTGTGGTGTAGTAGTTACAGTGTCAGAGTAGGATCCGGGAGACCCAGGTTTGAAGCCTCACTCTGCCATGGAATATTAAGAATGGAAGAAGAGCCCTGCTGGATCAGATCACTGGTCCACCTAGTCCAGCCCCCTGTCTCACACAGTGGCCAACCAATTGCTCTGGAGGGCCAACAATAGGGCGTAGAGGCCGAGGCCTTCCCCTGATGTTGCCTCCTGGCTCTGGGATTCAGAGGTTTAGTGCCTCTAAATGTGGAGGTACCCCTCAGTCGCCATGGCTAACAGCCACTGATAGACTTATCCACCATGAATCGACCAAATCTTCTTTTGAAGCTGTTAAATATTAAATATTGCTGGATTACTTTGAGCCATTCACTCTCTCTCAGCCCAACCTGCCTCAAAAAGTTATTGGAGGAGGAGAGATCCATGTTGTCAGCTGCTTTGGGTCCCCATTGGGGGGGGGGGGGGAGAACAGGGTACAAATATTGGGGAAGCAAGTTTAGGGTTGCCAGCATGAGCCTGCAACCAGCAGGAAATGCACCCAATCGTTGGAGGGGTACCACTGTTTTGGCCAAATCCTAGAGCACCCCTGGCAATACGATGACATCACTTCCTGTCGCCTGGAAGTGATGGCATAGCCTACCCAACAACGCTGATGGCCACATTCCATCATTTTTCTCCTGAGTGGCAGCGGAAGCAGGCAGCGGGGGGAGGGGGGCTGGCGGTCTCATACAGAAGCAGGAGATCTGGCAACCCTGAGCAAGTTCCTGAGAAATTATATATTCAAAACAAAAATTAGACTGGCAAAGTTGTGCTTGAAAGCAAAAGGGGGCAACTCCTGCTGAAAACTCAAAAGCCTAAGGGACATGCAGTGTCCAAGGGCATTCAAAGGTCACCATTATTAGTGTCCAGATCTGCAAACAAAGGGAAAAAGCAAACAACCTAGTTTGTTAAACGCAGCTGTCCCAATTCAGACATCATAAGAAACTGAGGTCAGATGGAAGTCTTGCTAAATCAAGAGGTCTTCTGTTTGGGGTGTGTGGGGTGCACAGGGGGAGGGTGTATGTGGAGGTGCACATTGGGGGATTTTTGTCTATCCCTCAGAATTGTTCTTGATGTCTGAACACAACCATCAAGTTTTTTTCTCATTGGTCAGTGGCTGGACACCGATGTTCAGCACTGCTCCTCACCCCACCCCACAAGAAAACCCAAACCAGAATAAAAGAAATGGGCACTAATGCCTGAACGGCTCATTTATAAAAGTTACGGAAAGCTGATTTCCTTAACAAAGAATCTGGATTGGATTTTAACTTTTTAGTGCACTTTCATAGATGCTGAATAATGCACTTCCAAGCCACTTCCAATGCACTTTCCACTTGCACCTGCTCGCTAACATGCACTGAAAAGTGGAATGAAAGTGCATTATTCAATGTGTGTGAAAGCGTTGACTCGGCACGTAGAGTACACACCAGCCAGGTGACGTTCCACTGAAACAAAACACAATGCAGAGGCAAGGATTACAGTCTCAAGAAGAGGTCGGTCAAGACCCAACCCATAGTTAACATCCCTAAACAGATTAATCTATGAATAGATTCCCCCTGTCTCCTTCAGCCCACACTACTGCTGCCACGCTCCCAGCTGGTTCCAAGTAGCTGGAACAGATCCGCCCTCTCCATCTGCTTCCATCAAACCCTTTTCCATCTAAATGACCTGTTTCTTCATCAGGACTTCTAAGAAAAAGGCTCACCTATCTACTCCTCCATAGGCATGCAATTGCATCCATTCCCCACAGTCCACTGAAAATACTGTACTGTGAATATTGTAGTCAAGGCTAATTTTGACTCTTTTCCTTGATTCTTCAGGTTAGAATGAGAAGTCACAATGGAAACACATGGTTTGCAACATCCCATTCCCTTTTTTAAACTAATGTAAATGCTTGGGGAAGGAGGGGGAAGGAGCATTCTCCAGTTTGCATAGCTCCCTCCAAAAAAAACTTTTCAGATTTGTCTTTAAATCTGATTTATCTCTTAGACCAGAATCAGGTGGGTAGCCATGTTGGTCTGAAGCAATAGAACACAGTTTGAGTCCAGTGGTACCTTTAACACCAACAAAGTTTGGGTATAAGCTTTTGTGTGCATGCAAAAGTTAATGCCCAGAATTAAACTTTGTTGGTTTGAAAGGTGCCACTGAACTCAAACTTTGTTCTTAGACCAGAAGTAAGCATATCAAGGGGGGGGGGGTGGCTTTAAGTTGGTATAAGGATAGAGGGGGTTAGATGAAGAGAGGATGATATTGGATTTATACCCCACCCTTCATTACCCAAAGGACTCTCAGAGCGGCTTACAATCTCCTTTCCCCTCCCCTCCCCACAACAGACACCCTGTGAGGTAAGTGGAGCTGAGAGAGCTCTTTCAAGAAATGCCCTTGAGAGAACAGCTCTGAAAGAACTTGTAACTGACCCAAGGTCATACCAGCAGCTGCATGTAGAGGAGTTGGGAATCAAAACTGGTTCTCCCAGATTAGAGTCCGCGCTCCTAATCACTACACCAAACGGGCTCTCCAGTTTTAGTTTCTCAAAACGCTTCATCAAACAGCTTGCACTCTTACCATCTAAAATGTGTCAAAACAAAGGTATCTTCTACTTCATCAAATATTGATTTTAAGTTTCATGGGTGGGGTCTTGTATTGTACAGCAATTAACATGCTGTTTTCACTGAAAAATTCCTAAGGGCTTGGATCCACTGAAATTTACCAAGGGAGTGGATTTCCAACAGTGGATTATGACTTTCTCCCATCTCCCCTCCCACTACAGCCCAAAAGAGCCCTCGGAAATGCTGTTCTTGGGGGACATGGGCAGGAAGGAGCTCAAAGACTGCTGCAAGAGGGGCAAATTGGCAAAAATCACTCTCCCCAGCCCCCCACCCCACCCCCATGCATGCATCCAGCTCCAAAAGCTGACGTTAGGGCCTGAGCAATGGGGCGGGGGGGCGCTGAATAAGCATATACACCTGCTGTCCACACAGATTCAGCAATAGACAATCACAGTTTTATTATCAGCAACTGAATTTATATCCCACAACCCTGGCTATTTTATGAAAGCAAACAGCAAAATACACCTAGACATATAACACAGCACTTTAAACCACTATAAAAATGAGATCTAATGTGAATGGAATGGTCAGACTGCCAGATTAGACCCAGGTTCGAGTCCCCCCTCTGCCATGAAGCTCCCTGGGTGACTATGGACCAGTCACTCTTTTTCAGTATAACCTACCTCAGAGGGCAGTTGTGATAATAAAATGGGAAAAGAGAGAACTACTGTATTTTACGGACCATACGACGCACCTGACCATAAGACGCAAGGGAGGTTCGCGCCTTCCGCGCTGGTCAGCAGCGGCCTCGCGCGAGCCGGGAACAGGAGCCGGCGGTGGCAGCCTCGCGCGAGCTGGCGGCAGAAAGAGGAACAGGAGCCGGCGGCGGCCTCGCGCGAGCCGGCAGCAGGAAGAGGGACAGGAGCCGGCGGCGGCCTCGCACGAGCCGGCAGCAGGAAGAGGGACAGGAGCGCGGCGGCAGCAACAGGAGCCGGCAGCAACATGCAGTCTTCGCTCCATAAGACACACACACTTTCCCCCCCACTTTTTTGGGGAGAAAAAGTGCATCTTATGGTCCGAAAAATAAGGTACATACACTGCTCTGCTGGATGTAAAAAAAAAACCATGCTAAGGATAAAGATGGAATAAAAACACATCAGTAGCGGTGGGAAGTGTGTCAAGTTTCAGCTGACTTATAGTGACCCTCTAGGGTTTTCAAGGCAAGAGCCATTTGGAGGTGGTTTGCCAATGCCTACCCTGGACTTCCTTGGTGGTCTCCAGCAAAACTAACCAAGGCCGACCCTGCTTAGCTTCCAAGATCTGACAAGATCAGGCTAGCCTGGGCCATCCAGGTCAGAGTGAAAAAAAATCTCCAAAGCCTAGACAGATTTCTGTGCTACCAGAGTCACAACCTTAGTAGTTTTCAAATAGCTGCTTATCTACTGAAGTGGCCAATTGTCATTTTGATTGTAAACGCAGCTACAAAAAAAGAAATGGTCTCCAGCCTCTTTCTCCATATTCCGGTAACCACAGTGGATAAAAGGAAACAAGAATATGTTCTCGAGCAGGCCAGCCTGCCAGCAAATATGTGCTAAATCCTTATAAAAACAGACTCCGGCTTCAAGGGAAATACACTGAGTGGGTGCAATCCCATTCATATGCAGATACACCGGGACTGCCTGAAGGACTGCAAATCGCGGCATTACGGTGCGCAGAGGAATGTTCATGGATTCCAGAAGGGAACATCCAAACTAAACAAGGCATGCATTATCATGTTTCATGACATCAAAGAGAAACGAGAGCTTCAGAGTTTTAAAAAGCAAAACCCTCATGTTCTTAAAGAGGCGGAACAGGTAGTTAAGAAGAAGAGAGCAACAGAAAAGCACAGGGGGAACACGATACCGGTTGAAAGAGACACAGGCCAAAGAGTTGCTCAATTATGGCAAACTTGGATTTCTGCTTAGAGGGCTCTTTAGAAGGCTCCTGCCTGCCCTGATTCTCCCCACCTTTAAACAGAAATGCTTTAAAGCTCAATGCACCTTGAATCTCAATGAGAAAGGCAGGCAATAGATAAAGCAAGTAAAAGAAATAAATAATATGGTGTTTATCCCCTAATGCAATATTTTTTTTGTCCCAACTGTGTTCTTTAAGAACTATGAGAACAAACTTTGAGTCCAGTGGCACCCTTAAGACCAGCAAAGTTCTATTCTGGGTATAAGCTTTTGTGCGCAAGCGTGCTTTGTTCTGCTGCCTCAGACCAACACAGCTACCCACCTGAAATCTATCTTAAGAACTATGGTCCTATTTGGATGCTTATTAGAGATTCTTCCACAGACAGATGGGCTGTCATGATCAAATTACTTTTCGCCCTGGGTAATGCACTGCTAAGAGTGTTGGACTCAGGAATCCAGGAGACTGGACTTCAAATTCCCAGTAAGCTGCTGAACCTGCTGAGAAACCTTAGGTAATAAAGGGGTGGCAGAATTTTTTTTGGGGGGGGGGGAAGATATGCAATACTTACTTTCTTAATCAAGCCTGGATAAGACCAGTGTAAGTAAAATTTTACTATTTTCACAACACAAAAACTTGTTATTTCTAACTTAGGAAGCATACAAAGTTTTACAACTTGGCCTACCTATGAAAGTATAAATTTGCAACAATGCAAATACAATGAACAGAGAGAGAGAGAGAGATTGAGCACTGCAAACAGCTGTATGCCATGCTGACTTAGCACATGTATCTTAGTTTTTGCCATCTGAGAGGCAGGCGAAAATAAAATATGAAAATAGAAAACACAACTTTTGCAGAAAAGGTAATGGGTTCCCTGCACAGAAACAGTCTCATACAGTCACAACAGGCTTTCCGCAGGGGAGGCAAACCTTCCCACATGCTCATTTTCCACATTCTCTTGCACACCTCACCTCCCCTTCCCCACAAAGCTGGGGGGGGGGACTAAGAAAAATATGTGGAGGGACCTGTGGGCTGGCAACCCTAGCCTTCCAAGATATTTGTATGTCTAACATCACAGACTCAATAGGTTCCCCCTCCCTCCCCCATCAAGTTATAACTCACTTAGGGCGACACTGTGGAGTTTTCAAGGCAAGAGATGTTCAGAGGTGGTTTTGCCTTTGCTTGTCTCTCTGTAGTGAACCTGGTATTCCTTGGTGGTCTTCCTTCCAAATACTGACCAGGGCTGACCCTGCTTAGCTTCATATAAACAGAATATCAACTGCAGACAAAATTGCTGTTGTCGTTCAGTCGTACAGTCGAGTCCGACTCTTCGCAACCCCGTGGACCACATCATGCCAGGCCCTCCTGGCAGACAAAATTAGTCACATTTAAACCCCAAATAAATCCTTGAAAAATATGCTCCAATGCTCCCTCTAAGCTATGAAGTCTTGTGAGCAAAAATTCTACTTTGTGAGCTACTGGCATTAAAGTTGTGAACGAGCGATTTGGCTATGGCATAAATCAGTTTGCTCTGGAGCCATCCTTCCTGAGCTAAGACAACAAATGTGTGAGCCGGAGGCTAAGAAACTGTGAGCTAGCTCACACTAACTCAGCTTAGAGGGAACACTGGTATATACACAGGAATTACTACCTAGTGCTGCAGATTGCCTTATGCAATAATCTTCATCCTACACATTCTGAGTTACTGAATGTGACACATTCTCCCCCCAAATTCTATTTCTTCCTTTGGAAAAACTGGAGAGGCAACCACGTCCCGTCCCGTCTCCTCCCCCCCCCCCCCCCCCCCCCCCCCCGCTCTTATCATCTCTAAGCATACTTTACAGGGTTGTTGAGATGATAAAATGACAAAGGGAGAACTATGTATCCCCCCCCTGAGCTCCCTGGAAAGAAGGCAAGAGCTAAGCAGGGTTGGCCCTGTTTAGTACTTGGACGGGAGACCACCAAGGAAGTCTACAGTTGATACGTAGAGGCCAGCAAAGGTCTGTTCATCCTTTGTCTGCAAAATCGTAGGGGATCGTCTTAAACTGGCTAAGACTTGATGGCATTTGCCACCACCATGGTCCAGCTCCAGGTCCTTGTGGGTCGCAGACAAAACATCTGCAGTGGTTTTCTTCTCTCACCTTCTCCCCCTCACCCAAGCGACTTGGACTGCCTTTATTTTGTTGTATTTCCCTGAATGGGTAGATTACCTTATCAGTGCCTTAACAACCACTGTGTGTCATTAAATTGCAGCAATTAAGACACAAAAAGAGCACTGACTGAAAGAGACAAGAGCCGGAACACAGGATCCACCCTGTACAACCTTATCAGCAGCTGACTTTCCTCAGCGTTTGGCACCAAGAATTATCCTTCAGGGGATTTTTTTTTTTTTGCAATATTGTTATGTTTGCTGTAAACCTGTCAGCACAACACCTCCCACAACAATACATAAAACAGATTGAGGGTTCACACTGGCTCATTCATCGCTCAGCGAAATCCAGGGTTCCAGAAACATCAGGGCTCTGCGGGATCTGATGCAATCCCGCAGGGCCTGTAAGGCAGAGATGTTCTGCCAGGCTTTTGGTTGAGGGCGGCAACAGTTAAAACTGGCACCCTCCTTTTTTTACTTTTAGCCCCGTGTCCCCTTTCCCTGCCCTGCTGTGCAGAGAGCATGGCAGCCGGCAATAAAGGGGTTGATCGCCATCTGGATTGGTTGTTTTATTAGTGCGTTGTAATAATTTTATCATGTTGATTGTATTTTATCTGTTTTAATGCTGTAAATTGCCCAGAGCCTGCTTGCAGGGTTGGGCAATTCAGAAATCTAAAAATAATAAAAAATAATAAAAGTTGTTGTTGTTGTTGTTGTTGTTGTTGATGATGATGATAAACAACAACTGTGGCAGAGAGACCTTCCAGAGGACCAGGCAATACATGCCAAGACAATCATGTTTGTGTCTCATTCACAAAAATGGCAGATGGGAAGAGGTTCCATTTTAGAACAAAAGCCATAGCCAGGAGAGGGGAGCTGCATGATTTTAGTGGCCCGGAAATCACAGCAGCTGCCTACTTGCCACCACCCAAGACACTGATGCATACAATTGAGTCCTCCATGCATGCCCGGTTGGTTTGTTAACCCACAAGTGGAGTCTGCATTCTTGCGAGGATAGAGAATCACAAGAAATCTCATGTGCCATTATCTCTATGGCAAGAAAAGCTCAACTTGCTTCCAATGCTCCCTCTAAGCTGTGGAGTCTTCTGTGCAAAAATTCTAATTTGTGAGCTACTAGAATTAAAGTGGTGAACGAGTGACTTGGCTACTGCATACATTAGTTTCCTCTGGAGCCATCCTTTCTGAGCTGAGACAAAAGCGTGTGAGCCGGAGGCTAAAAATCTGTGAGCTAGCTCACACTCACTCAGCTCAGAGGGAACACTGCCTTCCTCTGCACCATCAGTTCAGGCATTTTTCTTCCTGTGGAGGAAAATTCTTCAAACAACAGAGCACAGTAGTCTGGTAAAGGTTAGCTCTTCTGACCCACCCTAACTTTTTAATATATTAAATCCTTTATTTTTGCATCCAGCTTTAGACACACTCTTGCACTGGGGGCTCATACACATCAGCCCGTTCCACCTTTGCACCAGTTTCATCACCTGATGGTTTGCCAGCCGCCACCACCTTCACCTTGCAGCTCCATCGGTTTGCCCAGTTCAAACTTGGGCTTCATCATGGACATCATGAAGGGGATAGATTGACTGACACACTTTCTCTATGTCGTTACCAATGCTGTCTGGGATCAGCTTACTGATAGCTCCTTTCAGGTCATTCATTTGTACTTCTCACCTTGATTTTCAGTTGCCAGAGTTAGATCCAGGATCGTCTGGGATCCCTGTTTTGAGGGCCCTCCACCCAACACCATTCAGCCACCCAGCGGGGGGTCTTACCAGCTGCAAACTGAGGCCATGCCTCTGTCACAGGTGACATGTGGATGCTGTGGTATTCAGGCAAACCATAGAGTTTTTGCCCAAATACTAGAGCATCCCTTAATACATTTCAGATATCTGAACAACTCTACAGGTAACAACCAGCACTTTGAATGGAACCCAGAAACTAATTGGTAACCAATGGAGTGGCTACATAATAGATATAATATCCCTATGCCTAGTTCCTGAGCCTCTGACCTGGATGGGCCAGGCTGGCCTGATCTCATCAGATCTTAGAAGCTAAGCAGGGTCAGCCCTGGTTAGTATTTGGATGGGAGACCACCAAGGAAATCCAAGGTCACAAGGCAGAGCAGGCAATGACAAATCACATCTGTTCGCCTCTTACCTTGAAAACACAACAGGGTCACTATAAGTTAGTTGCAACTTGATGGCACTTTCCACTACCAGTTCCCAATGGTTTTGCCCCGAGGGGCCCCCTACCCACAGGAATACCCCTTAAAGATTCTCAGATGTGGCCCCCACGTGGTGGAACAGCTTGCTTGCTGAGGTCAGGAAAACTTCTATACTTCTGTCATTTCACAGAATGTGCCACGTTCTGGTACCCTCTTCTGCTCTTCGTATTCGCCCTGCCCCCCTAACCCCCCACCCCACAAAGCGGTTGGCAGTCTGTAAGCGGAAATAATTGGAACTCGTCATCTGAGTCTTTTAGGTTTGTGATATTAATGTTATTCAGATGGGTTTACTCTATGTTTGATGGTTTTATTGTTGCTGTACATCACCCTGAGCCCTACAGTAGCAGGGACTGGGTGATTCATAAATCCAATAAACAACAACAACAGCAACAACAATGCAGGACCATTCAGAATGGCACTGGTAAAATGGAATTGTACAGACAGGAACATTCTACAGAGGTAATAGTGTTGGAATTTTAATTCCATGTATTATTCTCTCTCTACCTCATTTTCCTCTCATGGCTAGGGTAGCCAGTCTTCAGGTGGTGGCTGGAGATCTGTTGGATTTACAACCAAGCCAACGTGGTGTAGTGGTTAAGAGTGGTGGACCCTAATCAGGAGAACTGGATTTGATTTCCCACATCTCCCCTACAGGAAGCTTGCTGGGTGACCTTGGGGCAATCACAGTTCTCTTAGAACTCTCTCGGCTCCACCTACCCCACAAGGTGCCCATTGTGGGGAGAGGAAGGGGAAGTTGATTGTAAGCCGCTTTGAGACTCCCAAGGGTAGAGAAAAGTGGGCTATGAAAACCAACTCCTCTTCTTCTTTTTCTCCAGGTGAAAGAGGTCAGTTCCTCTAGAGAAAATGCCTGCTTTGGAAGGTGGACTCTACAGCATTTTACCCCACTAAGGTATAATGAGGTGCTGGTTATTACCTGCAGAGTCCTTCACAGATGAAGCAGTGAGTGCAAGCAGTAATGATTCTGCAGTACTGACACGCTGACTCTATAAAAAGGTACAATCCAAACCACCATCCCCTGCCCCTCCCCAGGTCTTAACTCTCTTGTACCTGCTGCATAGGGCTCTATCTCCAGAATGGCCTAGCTCTCTTTTAGGAAGTAGGGGAGGGGGGAGGAAAACCTGACCAGAATCACAGATTCAGGATCTTTCTGATGAATGTTTAATGTTCAATAATAAATTCACCACCCTGACAAGCCTGGTACATTTGTAACGTATGATCTCTGCAGAGATGCCAACAAACAAGTGAGAAGATGACTGCAAACATCTTCAAGCCTAGCTAGAACTCTACCAGACAAAAAACAATACTGACAGCAAATCTCCCCCCCCCCCTTCAACTACAAGTGGTTTCCATAGAAATACTGAGCTTCGGGGGATTTGAAATGCCACAAGAATTACCTAGTTTTTAACACAGATGCTTATTTTTAGTGATTCGCAACCTCTGACTTGTTCTTTTTCATTCTACTTTTTTTAGACACTGTTTTCCAGTTTACGAACAGCCCAAGAATCCTTGAATGACACCTAGCTTAAATGGCTGTTTTATTACTGAGCAACAGAACCCTTTTCAGATACTACAGTCAAATGTACCAGGAGCCTACCAACGGCATATAATGGGAAAGTGATCTAATGATCCTTCTGATATGCACAGGTACCATGTCATATGAACAGGGGTAGCACACATAATTTACCACACACATAGCGTTCTGGTATGCACAAACTGCCCACTGGATTTTTCAGGGTTTGTATTCATGCGTTCTGAGGCTGTACACAGACAGTAAATATGTATGCTGCCCTGGTTCACGTAATATGGCAACCACCAGAATTAGAAGGATCAAGGATAACTGCCATAGTTATCCTATGTGATCACACGCACAATTAGCCCTGACATAGGCATGAATGCCGAACAGATTTAATGTGCCTGATCAGACCCGAACATCTGGGAAGTGTCCCGCAGCCAGCAGCAACCTGTGTTGCTTCACCGCAGAAGTGGAGTGAACAGGCACTGGTGAAAGTCTGGTAGCAAACAGGTTGCTACGGGCCACGGGCAGACTTTTCCCTGTCTGATCACTCCAGCATGCTCACATGGCGTAGGGATGGTCTGATCAGGCCATCATGACTCTGTGCCGTTGTTTTTTCCCCTTCTCAGTATGCACATCATCACACACTCCATGGGGAGCCCTCAGGGCTGAGGTGCAAACCATCGATCCCTCGTTTAAATGCATGGGGAAAAAACGGCCAAAAAAAATCCTGACTCACCCATGGTTGCGTCTGATCACACAGTGGCAGGCTGTGCTTCAAAAGACTGTGTGATTGTGCAACTGTGGGTCAACGTCTGCCAGAGGAAATAGCCCCTCCTCCCCCCCCGACTTCATCTTGTGCGTGTGACCGCAACCTATGTACCCCTGGAATGCACAACTGCCATGTCGGCTGGCCTAGATTTGGATGGTGAAACGAGAAAACCACCTACAGACACAAACACAGATTCTACATAGTTGCAGGATATTCCTGGGATGCAGACAAATATGACTTAATCAATTAACTGAGAGGGGAAAGACTTAAAAAAAAACAAGCTTGAGGACAAATCAGAATGCGCCAAAAAGGACAGAATGTTGAAACCAGGTGAGACACAGGTTGGGGGGGGGGTTTAATGGGGTTAAGAGGGAGTAAAAATCAGCCTACCCAAGCCCCTTAGACCTAAGAGAATCCTGGAAGGGAATATTTAAATTGCTGGCCCCCACTCCACCCCATGTACAACCACACAGGCTTCTAACATCTCTGTTGTGACCATTATGGAATCACCAGTCTGTTATGGTCAGGAAGGCTCCCTCCCTCTTGGCCTTTCACAAACTATCTAAAAATGAATTATCCAAGAGGGCTTTTCTACACAGGTGATTGTATTGATCTATTCTGTGCAATCCACTTTGCGTCCCATCAAGAAAGGCTATATATACTTTCAATAAGTAAATAAATAAAATAAAAACCTGTATATGTCTTAGTAAGGTTGAGGACATTGCAGAGCTGGGGAAAGGACAGAGGGCGAGACCAAGATTATTAGGGGGTTGGAGCACCTTTCCATGAGGAAAGGTTGAAGAGTCTGGGACTTTTCAGTTTAGAAAAAAGACGACTAAGCAGGACGTGGTGGAGATTTACAAAACTTTGCATGGGATGAAGAGAGTTGACGAAGAGAATTCCCCCCCCCCCCCAAATACTAGAACTCGAGGGCATCCAATGAAACTGATGGGCAGTAGATTCAGGACAGTCAAAAGGAAATATTTCTCTACACAAAGAGTGATTAAAATGTGGAATTTGCTGCCGGAGGATGTGGAGATGGCCACAGGAGGAGGAATAGATTCATGGAGGATAAATCTATCAATGGCTGCTAGCCATGGTGACGAAGGGGAACCTCCACATTCAGAGGCCCTAAGCCTTTGACTCCAAGAGCCAGGAGGTAACATGAGGGGAAGGCCTCAGCCTCTATGCCCTATTGTTGGTCCTTCAGAGGAACTGGTTGGCCACTGTGTGAGACAAGATGCTGGAGTAGATGGACCACTGGTCTGATTCAACAGGGCTCTTCTTATGTTCTTAAGGCTCAGCATCTATATGAAAAACTGGGAAGGGGGCATGGCTCAGTGGCAGAGCCCCCACCCCCCCACTTTGCATGAAGAAACCCCCAGGCTGGATCCAGTTAAAGAACCCTAGGTAGCCAATGTTAGGAGAGACCACTCTCTTCCCCAAGATCTACTGCCAGCCAGAGAGCCACAGGGGACTAATGGTGAGAGTTGGTGTCCGGCCATTCCAGGTGTTTTCACAAATTGGGTGTTGCAGTGTAGGAGAGGGAACCTATTCTTTAGAGTAAATAACATAATTTGAGAACTGCCTCCAGAGGAGGAGGAGGAGGAGGAGATTGGATTTATATCCCGCCCTTCACTTGGAGTCTCAGAGCAGCTTACAAACTCCTTTCCCCTCCCGTTCCCTCCCCACAACAGACACCTTGTGAGGTAGGTAGGGCTGAGAGAGCTCTTTCCAGAACTGTCTTTGAAAGGACAGCTGTGACAGAACTATGGCTTGCCCCAGGTTATCCAGCAGTTGCAAGTGAAGGAGTGGGGAATCTAACCCAGTTCTCCCAGATTAGAGTCCGTGAGCTTAACCACTACACCAAACTGGCTCTCAAGGACAGACTGGAACACCAAAGCAGCCTAGACAAAAGCCAAGCAGCTTCCTTGGTTTTGGCAAGGTTGTTTGCAGTCCCTCAGTCCAGTCCCTGGCTGGGATCCAGACAGTTATGGTGGCAACTGTTGGGATATGCAAGGTCTAGAGTGCAGCCTTATGAAGAAGATCACCCTACAGGTGGATAACTGAAGAAATGGTAGTTAGCATAGCAAGATTAGGGACTGCCCACAATTTGTCTTTGCTGTCCCTCGACTGCCTCTTCTGGAAATTTTCTTCTCCTGCAGAGCTTCCTTCTTCTTGTTGTTCCTCTCACAGCAGTTAGGCTAGACAGTTAAGGCACGCTCTCTCTTCTCTGTTCTATAAGTTTGTTCTTCTTTAAATAAACCTACTTATTTTTCTCTAAACAGTCAGTGCTCCACTTCCTTTGCATATTTACACTCTTCCAACAGCCACCTCAAGCTGTTCACGGCTGCCAGAGGTGCCCCTCCACAGTGGGGCAGGTGCCTACCAGGAATTTTTCCCAGCGTGAAAGAGCCAACTTGCCCCTGTTCCCCTCCCACAAAGACCCCACTACTGATTCCCCAAGGAACTGGAAAGTTTTTGCGGAGTAGAATCAAAGCGTTTCGTGCTTCAAACGAACCAGTTGGCCACTCAATGAGAAAGGATGCAGGACTAGATGGAACCACTGGTCTGATCCAGCAGGGCTCTCTTCTTATGCTCCTAAGTTTCTGCTTTTCCACAGATGAAAATCTGAGCAGCCACAGGGCAAGATGGCCTGCAAACATTTAGGAAACCCCACTGAGATCGCCAGTGTATCCCCCCCCCCCACACACACACATCTTTCTTCAACAGCTTTCTGTCAGTTTAAGATGAGGAGGGCCCAACAAGATTCACAGACCAATTTCCATGGAGTACACTTGTAAGTGCCTCAGAACAGACAGACAGACAGACAGGAGACACCATCTGTCAGAGACATTCAAACCAATGGGCATTCATCCCTTCTTGCGTAAAATGTGTTGACACCCATGTATCCAAGAGCACTCCATTGTCCTCCATTACTGCCATGTCAGTCCCAGTGGATAAAACAGACGAATGGCTCTTGAGCTTGCAAACATTTAGAGGAGACGCCACTGAAATCAACACTGCCCCCCCCCCAAAAAAACCCCAGCTTTCTGTCAGTTTAAGATGAGAAGCCTCTAGCAAAGGAAAAGCCCGCTCCGGAGTTTAAAGCAATCACGACAACTCCATCAACAAGATGAGTAAGAAGCAGCTAGCACGCTACTGGGGACTTGGCAGATATAACCAGGAAGCTGGCATAAGCAGAATGGCCGGAGGAGACCAGGCATGGTCTAGCGTCTTGGAGGCTGTCTTTGGTACACAAATGCCATCCCCCCGGGGTAGGTGAGCTATTCTGGGATACAGCATCCTTATACTCAAACCAGGCATCACACCATGGCTGGGAGATTTAGAGAGTGTGCCACAGAGCCCCTTCTTCCCTCCCCCCTTTCGCACATGGATCCCCTCCTCCTTTCCCAACGCTTCATACACATGCATCGACCTAATGAAGGTGATGCCGACAGGCATCGGACAAAGTGAGCTCTGACTCAGGAAACATGGGTGATGGTGGAAAGTGCCGTCAAGTCACAGCCGACTTATGGCGACCTCATAGGGTTTTTCAAGGCAAGAGATGTTCACAGCTGGTTTGCCATTGCCTGCCTCTGCGTAACAACCCTGGACTTCCTTGGTGGTCTCCCATCATAGAATCACAGTTGGGGCCCTACAGGCCATCTAGTCCAACACCCTGCTCAATGCAGGATCAGCCCAGAGCAGAGGTGTCAAGCTCATTTGTTACAAGGGCCGGATCTGGCATAAATGTCACTTTGTTGAGCCGGGTCATGTGTGCCATAAAATGTAATGCCGGGTACCTGAGACAGAAACTGTATGAAGGACAGCAGCTGGTAAGCTCCGTTGGTGTATCCTCACTGCAAGGGCCCATGGGCTGGGAGGGGAGTGCAAAAGAAAACCCACACAGGCAGACTGGAGAGGCAGCAGTGCAGTGCTGGGCAGACGCTCCCACAATGCTTGACTGCTGCAGGCGAGGTTGTTCTGCTGTGCTGTGGAGTGGCTCTGCCCACTCTCGCCCCACACTTTTCCCCTTGCATCAGTTGCTTGTGAGCCGCATAAGAGCCCTGGGCAGGCCGGATCTGGCCCCAGGGCCTTATATTTGACACCCCTGGCCTTGAGCATCCCTGACAAGGGTTTGTCCAGTTGCTGCTTGAAGACTGCCAGTGGGAGGGAGCTCACCACCTCCCTAGGCAGCTGATTCCCTAGGCACTGCTGCACAACTCTTACTGTAACAAAGTTTTTCCTAAGATCCAGCCAGTACCTTCCCGCCCTCAATTTAAACCCATTAGCGCAGGTCCTATCTGCTGCCAACAGGAACAGCTCCCCGCCCTCCTCTTGTGTGAGACAGCCCCTCAAATACTTCAAGAGAGCCATCCTGTCCCCCCTCAGCCTCCTCTTCTCCAGACTGAACATTCCCAAAGTCTCTCAGCCTTTCCTCCTAGGGCCTGGTCACCAAACCAAGCTTAGCTTCTCAGATCTGACAAGATCGGGCTAGCCTGGGCTGGGATAAGTTTTATTTCTGTTAAGGTACCACTGGACTCCTGTGCTATTTTCTCTGCTACAGACTAACACGGCTACCCCGGAAGTATCACAGTTCGCCACATCCAAGCTATCCATATGTAGCTTGAAGTACCCAGGATTGTCTCCTGTGTTGTTAGCTGGCTCACAACAAGGAGATAAGGCAGGATTGTAAAGCTTTGAACAAACAAACTGCCACAACACAAATTAAGGAATGCTCTGGAGGAGGCTGACCCAACACAGACAAGAGCACATTTTAGGACCTGCTGTGTAATGGGGATGGAAACAACACTTCTTTCCTGGCCCCACCCACGTAAGCTCCATTTTCTCTGCCCCAATTCCCATGCCTCCCTCCTCCACCACCAGAGGACTTTTTAAATTGGCAATTGACATACGGCTGTAACAGTATGTCAATTACATGTGTGTGGGGGGTCAGACAGAAGCTCTCTGGTAGCAAGGAAGAATGACCACTGGGGGCTGAGGCAGGGAAACCCAGTACATGGAAGCTCCACTAACTGTTGCAAAGGCCTCTGCATTCACAGCAGTAACAAGAGCCCTTTTGCTGTATGGAAGCAGCCACTGTGGAATATTTCAAGGATTTATAGGTTTAACATCCTTCAGTGGAGCATGGGCACCATAGATTTCAGTATGTAGGGAATGCAAGCCACAGCTGCTAAGCCTGCTATCCATTACCAAACAGGTTAGCAAAAAAAATTAATACCCCCTCTACAACAGCACTGCTCTCTCAGGTGTCTCTCTTCATTCGCTACCCAGCAAGTCTGTGATGAACCCTACCAAGGAGTTCCCTGTCCTACACCATGGCCAATTCCTCCCATGTACCAGGAGAAAAGAAGAGACACCTTGTCATTCAAGACAGGAGGAGGAGGAGATTGGATTTATACCCCACCCTTCACTCAAAGTCTCAGAGCAGCTTACAAACTCCTTTCCCCTCCCCTCTCCACAACAGGCACCCTGTGAGGTAGGTGGGACTGAGAGAGCTCTGATAGAAACTACCCTTTCAAGGACAGCTCTGACAGAATTATGGTTTGCCCAAGGTCATCCAGCAGCTGCAAGCGGAGGAGTGGGGAATCAAACCCAGTTCTCCCAGATTAGAGTCCACAGACTTAACCACTACACCAAACTGGCTCTTAGTCAACTGAGAGATAGCAGGAGAAGAAGCCCTTATAGAGTAGAGAGGAAGCTGGCAAGCAAGACAGGAGCAGGAGCTTCCTGTGGTTTCTCTGCTCCAGTTTCTGAATCCAAGACAGCCTCAGGAAGAACCAGTATAGACACCAGGACTGAGAGGGAGTATGTGTGTTAAGTGCTATCAAGTCACTTCCAACTTATGGTGACCCTATAAATTAATGACCTCCAAAACGTCATATCGTTTCGCTCAACTCTTGCAAACCGAAGACCACGGCTTCCTTGACTGAGTCAATCCATCTCATGTTGGGTTTTTCTCTTTGCCTTCTGCCTTCAACTTTTCCTAGCATTATTGTCTTTTCCAGTGACTCTTGCCTTCTCATAATATGATCAAAGAACGATAGACTCAGTTTAGTCATTTTTGCTTCTAGGAAGAGCTCAGGCTTGACCGAGAGACCAGGGTTCAAATCCCATTTCTGTCCTGACGCTCACTAGGTGATCTCAGGCCACTCGCTCCTTTTCAGCCTAACCTACCTCACAGGGTTGTTGCGAAGGTAAGGTAGATATACACTCCCCTTGTTTTTTAGAGGAAGGGAAGGATAAAAGTGTGACAGAGAAAGGAACAGCCAGTACCACAGCCAAGCCCAAACATAGGCAAACCTACCTTCTAAGAGTACTCTAAAAACCACCACTAATTGATCTCCATTACTACCATAAGCCAAAGAGCAAAAATTTACAAGAGCGGCAACGTTAACCACACTCTTTTGTGCACGCGCCCCATGTTCCAGTTTTGTACGCGTGTTGGCATTTGCATTCCTTACCCTTTACCTCACAGGAATCCAGTTCCTGTTGCGTGTGTGTCTGGGGCCTGGAATGCATCCTGCCCTGTCTCCAAATGTCATCCTCTCCTTGTGGTTAACTCGCTTCAATTCATGAAACACTGGGCTGCCACAAACAGTTATGCAGAAAAGCTCTACTGCGTGTGTAGCGGGGAGGGGGGATTGTAAGAAGCAAGCGCTCCCAGGCACCGGAGCGCCAACGAGTCCACCCAGAGGAAGCTGACCCACTTCCACAAATAGATATCTGCCGGCAGAAAAAGCAGCATTGTCTCTGAGAATCTGTCTTCGCGCTGCTTACTGAGTTGTGAAGCCGGGGAAGAAGGTTTTTGCTCCGTCTCCTGAATTAACAATTCCAACTAACACTTTTCTCTCCCTAGAAACCACTGAAGCATCGATATTGGTATGAGCAAATCTTCAGTCAAAAGGAAGACTTGGCAGAGCAGCAGTTCATAATTCCCCACCCCCCACACTCAAAAAGCATGAATGGGATGCACGACTGTCTTATACACCCCCTTCAAGCACAGGGCTGTTTTGCAGGATTTGATTTTTCTGATCATCTCATGATCGAAGCTTCAGGTGGGTAGCTGTGTTGGTCTGCAGTGGAAGAGCAAGATTCAAGCCCGATAGCGCCTTAAGCTGGGAATCTTGTTGGTCTTTAAGATGCAGTTCAAATCTTGATCTCATGATCAAACTAGACATTACATGAACATACATGAAGCTGCCTTACACTGAATCTGCCTGGTCCATCAAGATCAGTGCTGTCTCCTCAGACTGGCAGCTGATCTCCAAAGTCTTAGTAGATATATTTCACATCACCTGCTACCTGGTCCTTTTAACTGGAGATGCCAGGAACTGAACCTGGAACCTTCGGCATGCATAAGAGTGGCTCCTTCACTGAGCCACAGCCCTCCCCAGGCTCCCCTTTGGATGCATCCTTGATTTCCTTTTCCATCTCAAGATCAATCTGAGCATTCTGATCAGGGGCCAACAGCAAGCCCCCAGTACTAAATTACTTTGGGGGCCCGGTATTGTCACCCACAACAATTTGCCCTCAGCAGTTCTGTGTAGGGGTTGCAAGGCAAAGATACTAATCTTTTTTTAATGATCAGCCGCCATGGGGTGGGGGGCAAAAAAAAAACAGGGGTGTGGGATGCTTAACCACAGGCCACTTCCAGTTATACTCCTCACTGGCTGCGAAGTTGCATTTTCACCTGCAGAGATGCAGATAGTCACATCTTTTGTCACAGGAATGTAAAATCAGCTGGGGAAGCGGGGTTTGGGTAGGAACAGGTTAAGCATGTGTTCTCACTTACAGACACAAGTGCATACATGCCTACCATTTCTCCAATCAGATCTGCAAGCTTGCCCAATGTTGCTTTTCATGTTGTTGTTGTTGTTGTTTTTAAAAACCAGGTGACCAGCAATGCACACCTGCCACTAAACCTTTTGTTTTGTTAAATCAAGTCTCTACCCACTATGTTGCAGGATACTTGGAGAAGATGGGAAATCGGGAACCAGTTACCAGCCCCAGTTGGATCTCCTACAGTAAACACAATGCTTCCTGAAGATCCAAAAAAGAAGACATGGAGAATTATTCTCTTGGTCCAGAAACCGCTACTCTGTGAATCCCCAGCATTCAGGACAACCATCTGTTGGGATCTGGCGGCTTTCTATACTCTTGCGAGCAGACTAGGACAGAAGATTCATTATGACTTCCTGCTACAGCTTCCTGGCTATTCCAGGCACCATCCTGCTTTCCTATTCCGTCACCTTTCACAGCAGAGGACACAGTGGGACGAGGGCCAGTTCAAATCCTTATGGTAATGCAGCACAATGGAACTCCCCCCACCCCCGGCCATTAGTTCCTGTCCTTTTTTTAAAAAATATATATTTTTATTGAACTTTTTCAGGAACATAACATCTTAATATAGAATACAGAATTTTTTTTTTTTGCAAGCAAATTGACTGATGGTACGTACATTTCAGAGGAAAAGGATGCTACTTTGGGGACTGAAGAGGCAGAAGGACAGGCCTGCAGTTTGATTTAGAACATATAATTAAGCATCGTCAAGTTGCAACCAGTGTTCCCTCTAAGCTGAGTTGCTGTGAGCTAGCTCACAGTTTTTTAGCCTCCGGCTGGCACATTTTTGTCTTAGCTCAGGAAGGATGGCTCCAGAGCAGACTAATTGACGCAGCAGCCAAATCGCTTGCTCACAACTTTAATACGCACAAAGTAGAATTTTTGCTCACAAGACTCCACAGCTTAGAGGGAGCATTGGTTGCAACAGACCCGTGGCGACAAATCACGGGGTTTTCAAGGCAAGAGATGAGCAAAAGTGATTTCCCACCGCCTTCCTCTCAATAGCAAGCCTGGCCTTCCTCGGTGGTCTCCCATCCAACCACTGATCGTGGCCGACTCTGTTTAGCTTCCAAGCTCTGATGAGCTCAGGCTAACCTAGGCTATTCAGGCTGCTCGTTTCAGAATATAAATAGACCTATTGTTTAATGCCGTAATATTCTCATTTCTATTAAGTTACTACAACAAAACCTTCTCAGGTCCCGTAAATATTACGAGGATAGGTCAGTCAAAGCTATTTACCGTTTTACGTTAGTGTAATTGCCATGTGCGTAAGCAGAAGACCTTTCTGACTGCCAGTTGCTGGAACGCCAATAATTGTCGTGAGCTACTCTTTTTATGTAAGCTGCCCTGTTCACAGAACACTACAGGCAACTCTTGGAAAATACTCTCAGCAGGAACTTTAATACCTGCTACGATTCATCAACACTATACAGTGAGGTGGGTCTTAAGTGATTTATTATTCTTCCTGCCAAGCTCTCCACATATATGTGTATAAGTACGCACACCCACACTTAAGCAGAGTTGTTTTACTGACTCACAGTGCCACCGCTAGTAATCCCCAGCTTGCTCAGATGTTTACGCGCCAAACTCTCAGTCCCTCTCTACCAAAACACAGGGTCCCAAATTCCCAGCAAATTCGGTCTTCTATAACCATACACACATAAGAACTCCGATCTTTGACACGATTTGGATTCCATCCTTTTATATTTAATTGCCCTGAACAGGTATAGTTACATCAAAACCCAGAAACCCTCAACTGATGGGGGGAGGGTCAATAGAGAGTCTTTCTTCCAACTATGAAGAAGAGTTGGTTTTATACCCTGCTCTTCACTGCCCAAAGGAGTCTCGGAGTGGCTTACAATCACCTTCTCCCCCTCTCCCCACAACAGACACCCTGAGAGGTAGGTGGGGCTGAGAGAGTTCTGTGACCGACCCAAGGTCACCCAGGTGGCTTTATGTGGAGGAGTGGGGAATCAAACCTGGTTCTTCCAGATAGAATCTGCCACTCTTAACTACTACACCATACTGGTATATAACTGAGATGCACTAAAATATTTTTAGATGGTTATAAAAATTGCGAATCAGCATCCTGGGGGAGGGGGAAACTAGCAATTGAAAAGGAAATTTGAGTTACAAGGGGAAAGCGCTAGGATAAGAGAGACTTTTCCACAAATAAGACAGCGAATAAGGTTTGCCAGAAACAGACTTTTTCATAAACAGGATAGCCAGTTAGAGTTGCCAGAAACAGACAAGATTAACATTGAAGAATATGAGGAGAGAGATTTTTAAGGAAGAATAGGTGATGGGAAATCCAGGTGCATCTGTATTTGTCACGCATGTGCAGAGAGACGTCTGGGCAAGGGAACAAATTTACAGTAAGCACAGGAAAAAGAGACAGACTTTCAAA
Source organism: Lepidodactylus listeri (assembly GCA_029233225.1). Classification (NCBI taxonomy): domain Eukaryota; kingdom Metazoa; phylum Chordata; class Lepidosauria; order Squamata; family Gekkonidae; genus Lepidodactylus; species Lepidodactylus listeri. Next base: position 80,679,597 of record JARCFY010000011.1, read on the forward strand.
CCAGAATTATCAGGTTTGCACACTGGGACCTTCAAGACGTCCCTGGATCCTCCCCTTTACAGTGGCAGCACAGAGCTACACAAGCCTGCAACAAAGTTTTAGCGCACCAGGTATTGCCCCAGGGCTGCAAGCTGTCTACCTCATGTTCTTCAAAAGTATGTTCAGAATGTGTGGAACATCTCACACCCACCACCTACCTACTTAGACCTTCTTGGCAGTGACCTGACAATTCTGAAACTTCCTTTCCTGAACTTTTTGCACTGTTTGTAAACGCTGCAAGATCTTTACATGGAGGAAAGGGTGTCAATATGTTGTTCTGCAGATATTGACCGGTATATATTTATGTGTGCCAGAAGTCTTTGGAGTTATGAGTCTTTACAAAAAAGAAAAAAAGGAAGAAACATATTTATTTATGCTTTAACTTTAAAAAAAACTCCATGTTTTTATCTTCAGCCTTGGGAATACCCACATGGTAATCGCTGAGCTAGACCAAACCCCACATCATGTCCCCTGTTGATCTTTCCAGCCTCATTAAATTATCCCAGCAAACACACACCATCGATTGCCAATACCCTAATGAAAACAGAAAGATCTCTGGCCTGAGGGCATGAGAATGGGTGGGAGAGAGGGGAAAAGAGGAAAGGATCATCTCGACCACACGCAAGATCAGTCCAAACCCGGAGGCAACAGATACCTCCCTTTAAATAATGTTTCTATACATCTGTTTTCTTGCATTATACTGTGCCCTCTAGGTCTAAAAGTAACCATTTGCAAGTGGGAATCGATAGCACCAGTAATGATCTTCCACCCTCCTAACCTTCCAGACAGCAATCCATCTTCTGCCCAACCAGATAGCCATGACGGGCTATTACAGTAGACACATCAGTCAATAGAGTAATTGCCAAAGATACAAATTACAACAGGTTTCCTATGGACTGTTTCCACTCTTGTGGCTTACATAAAGTCAGGCCCGCCGGTGTTCTTAGATTATTCACCGTGTGGTAAGATGACACTGGTCAGAGCAAAGCCAAACACAGAAAACAGCAACTTGAGACCATGATAAGGGCAAATTAGAGCGAAAAAATGAGCAGGTACACAGTTAACAGGACACCAATAGTGGGAGGCAACAAAGGGAGGTGTTGCCTTGCTAATGAGGAGAGCCAACGGCTCAGTGGAAGAGCACTGCATGCTGAAGACCCAATCTCCAGTTAAAAGGGTCAGGTAGCAGGTGACAAGAAAGACGTCCCCCAGAGGGAACTGCTACCATTCAGAGTACACAACCCTGACCTGGAGAGAACAATATGGACTGACTCCGTATAGTGTCCAGCTCTCTTTACTGAGAGGCAGCAAATCTCTGAACACAAGAATGCTTTCTGCACACCTATTTTAGATGTATACATTTGGGGAGGGGAAGAACCTCTGTTTTGGATGCAGAAGATCCAGGGTTCGATCCCCGCCATCTCCAGTTAATAGGACCAGGTAGTAGATTACGTGAAAGACCTCTGCCTAAAACCCGGGAGTGCTGCTGCCAGTCTGAGTAGACAATACTGACTCTGGCCGAGGACAGACTGAAGGTCTGCCCTGGAACAGCCGAGGGGCCGAAAGCCCTGCGGGAAAAGCAGCCCGCAGTGCCCCATTCGCACCGACTGCGAGGGGTGGAGGGGCGCGGCTGCCGGCTGCCTGGGCGAGCTGCGGCTATGCGCAGCCGCCGTTCAGACTTCCGGCGGCGTGTGCGACACGCCGTTGGCACGTTCACACCCGCAGGAAGCGCCATGGACACACGCGGAGACGCCTGGGGACCAGCTCTGAAGCAGCACCAGGGCGCCTTGTGGACGGGTGAGTCTGTGCCGGCGATGGGGGACAGCTGCAGTTGTCTGGACGCCCTCTCTGCCTCTGCTTCTAAAGCAGAGGCAGGGCGCTCCAGATCCCCAGTCTGTCCTCGGCCTCTGATGGACCAGTGGTCTGATTCAGTATCCTCATCTTTGTCCATTTGTATCCTTCCTGCCCTCCCCCTCGCCCTGGAGGTCAAGGCAATGAACAATGCTCTTTGTCCTCCTCTACCATGTAGGTTAAGCTGAGAGTATGTAAGTGGTGTGGAGGAACTCCACGTCTGGAGTCCAGTACTGCAACCATTACACCAGCTCTCAACTTATTCCCCTTCCAATCATAACCGGCAAGCTCCCATTTCTTCTCTACCTATGGCACACACTGTAGTTCAAATGATCACAGGCTGCAATTCTACTGGAAAATATGTGAAACCTTTCGGTATGAAGGGATTCCCAACCCAATGCTGCTGTTTTGGGCTAAATAATTGGCCTCCAGTCAGTGCGTCCTCTTGACCTACAAGAAGGTCATAACCCAACTTGAAGTGGGTCACACCACTGTTATTTTCTTTTTAAAAAGATAACAACACATGGTTTTTAAAAAAAACCTGGAAAAAGACCTCTCATCTCAGTCTGGGTTTAACGCACAGATGCTGCTTATATGTGTGAAGTTAAGCAGGTGTGAGTTCCCTCAATGGAATACTAGTCCCTCAGCGGAAACTACAGTGGAAACTCCCTGAAAATCCAACCATGAAATAAAACTGGACGGGATATCTGAAAAATGACTGGGAAAGCCAGGGTTTTGATAATGTTCAGCCTTTCAAATCTGTGTGACTTGTTACCTCTAAGAGTAGTTTGCCCTCAGACTTGACCTGCAAAAGTCAGACCCCAAGAATTTAAATAAGGGCTCCAACCAAAATACCTTCACCTGAGTCATGGAAACCCATCCAGGGAGCCAGAAGTCACTGAAAGGCCAAGGTAATGTTTAAGCCTTGTTTTGACAGAATATTCAGACACGATAAATGCACATGCCTATATCAAGGCACATTCACTGTCATCATCTCTATTACTAAATCTAGTAGCTAATTAGTCACAGAAGTCTAGATAAAAAGCAGCTTTTCTGTTGATGTTTTATATTGGTTTTATGCAAGAAATTGAAACTTTAGGGTTCCGTTCTGGACAGAAGGGCACGGGGCCTTCATTTTCATGCAGGAGGTCTGTCAGAAAATGCTGGATACTATATACACAAGGGACACCATCCGTGCAAGTTATTTAATTGTAAAGTATCTCATTAAAAATGCTACCTATGAAGACTGAGCTAGCCAGTGTGGTGTAACAGTGAGAGAATTGGACTAGGTTATGGGAGAACCTGCTGGGTGACCTTGGGCTGGTCACACGCTCTCAGCCTAACCTGCTTCACAGGGTTGCTGTGAGGATAAATTGGAGGAGAGGAACGTTAGGCAAGCCAGCTTTGGTCCCCATTGGGGAGAAAGGTGGGGTATAATTGAAGTCAACAAACAATAAATAAATGAAATGCCTGCAGAACACCCCAGAATCCAAAAAGCTGAACCGCTTTCATGTGTTTCCTCACTGCTTGATGGTTAATCATTGCTCATTATTATACACACATATACCCTTTCATACAACAAATTTTTAAAATAACAAAATGTAAAGTCAATGTGCTGAGCCAAGGTAGTCATTACACATTTGGAATCCCACTCATTAATATTTTGGCACTTACACAGCATTCCAGAAGTGTTTAACATACAAGAACCTGGCTGAAAACTTTTTATCTGCTACATCTTCATCTTCATCTTCCTCCAAAAGGAGCTACAGGTAGCATATGCAATTCTCCCATCTTCTGGTTTAGCCCCCACAACAAGCTTGTGAGGCAGGTTAAGTGGAGTGAGAATGACTGTCCCAAAGTCATCTGGGAAGGGGGGGGATTGAACATGGGCCCACAAGTCCTAGTCTTACACCCTAACCACTATTTCATACTACCTCATACTAACTGAACTTAAAAACAGCCCCATTGGATTGGACCATTGGTTCATTTAGTCCAGCAACCCATTTCACACAGCAGACAACCAGTTACCCCAGAGAGCAAACAAAATGGCGTGTAGGCCGAGGCCTTCCCCTGATGTTGCCTCCTGGTTCTGGGATTCAGAGGTTTACTGCCTCTGAATATGGCAGTCCCCTTTAGTCATCATGGATAGACATACCCACTATAAATCTGTGTAACCCCCTTCCAAAGCCTTCTATGCATGTGGCTCTGGGAAAGACAATGATGCAAGGAAAAGATGAAGGCAGCAGGAAAAGTGAAAAACCCGAGGTGAGATGGATTCCTTCAATTAAGGAACAGCCCTCAGTTTGCAAGACCTGAGCCACACTGTTAACAATGGAATGTTTTGGAAGTCATTCATTCATAGGGTGCCCTAACTTGGAAGCAACTTGACAGCACTTAGCAAACACACATATAAGTGCAGTTATCACAGTATCCACTGGCAGCGAAATCCATGATTTAATTATTCACTGAGTAAAAAAAGTATTTTCTTTCACATCATCGGATGCACCCGAGCACTAGTTATTATGGGGGATTTTTTTTTTAGAAAGCTCTAAGATTCTTTATGACAGCACAATATTGCACTATAATATCCTTCATTTTGCAGATGGGTCAGGAAACCAGCAAGGAGCTTGCCTGAAACCTTAATTAATTGCTATGCTGCTTTTCGACCACAGTGCCCAAAAAGTACCTAAAAGCATCAAGGGAAATACTGGATCCCTAAATTTCCCATAATCAACTACATTTGTCATTCCCTGATGTTATCTATCATTCTGCTTTAAGAAAACCAATTTAATAAGCTTTGTTGTCGACAGCTGCATTGTAGCAGGATAGATAGACGGACAGAGAGACAGACAGACAGACAAAGAGAATGGATTTATACCCTGCCCTTCACTTGGAGTCTCAGAGCGGCTTACAAACTCCTTTCCCCTCCCCTCCCCACAACAGTTGTCCTGTGAGGTAGGTGGGGCTGAGAGAGCTCTGATAGAACTGCTTTCAAGAACAGCTCTTGAAAGAACTATGGCTTGCCCAATGTCATCAAGCAGCTGCAAGTGGGGGAATGGGGAATTAAACTCAGTTCTCCCAGACTAGAATCCACACACTTAACCACTACACCAAACTAGCGATAGATAGATAGATAGATGATAGACAGACAGACAGAACAAATAGCCAAATAGCTTTCAGTACTCATGAAACACAATTCCATTCCGAGAGCTCACAATTTAAAAACTGAAATCCATAAAACAGACTCGTGTGGAGACAGCAAGGAAGGGAGCGAGAACAAGCAGAGAAGAAGCTGACAAGACAGAATTTTATAACACTGAACTAAAAGTGAGGGGAGGGAAAGGATGCGAGATGGTGTTCCCACCGCTTGGTCCTCTCACATTCTGTCACACAGGGGAGCAGAGGGGAATGGTGCTTTCAAGGCCAAGACAAGACTGAAACGGTGAGTTTCCTGGTTCACTGCTTACACTCTCAGCCCTTCTAGGGAGGGTTAATAACAGCGCTGGGCCTCAAACACACCAGGACTGGATGCACACATGATTGGATATTGCACTACTGAATCACTGGTCGATTTTTATTTTTTGCCTGGATAGGAAAAAAAACCCAGGAAGCAAGTGATTACAGTAGCACAATATCCCGTGATGATCCTATCAAGGCTTACAATAAAGGAGTGCAATCATATTTCTATCATATTTCTCACGGCAGAAGGAGGAGGAGGAGGAGGGAGGGAGGGAGGGAGATAGCAGCCATTTCTCCGAGCTCTTTGGAAAAAGATGCCTCACAGATCTTGACCTTGAGCCGTGCTTACAAAGGCCTCTCTCAAAACGCATTTACCATCTTAAGCAGGTGAGAGGCTTGCCACCTGGGCACTTTCTAGCTTGCCAAGCGCAGCAAAACAGGTCTGGCACCAAAGCACCTGTGGTGCTGAGGTCTGAAACAATTAAGATGAGAAGGATGTACTTCCCAGAACATTTAAAAACGCCTTTCTGCTTTCTCCACCCTCTTCCAGTGTGCATAGGCGCTTTCTTCACCATCGTTCAATCCAAAGATTTGAGGTAGAATGCAAACATTAAATTCTTTTTAAGATTCTGAACGTTATTTAGCTATTTATAGCCCCCGTTTCTACCCTCTGCAGAACCAAGGAGACTTACAGCATCCTTCACCCCTCATTCCATCTGCCCTCAGAACAGCCACTCTGAGATCAGTGGTAGAAAGTGCCGTCAAGTCTTAGCCAACTTACAGAGACCCCGTAGGGCAGGGATGTGAAACGTCAGGCCTGGAGGCTGGAACCAGCCCACCTAGGGCTCTTATGAGGCCTGTGAGCAATTGGTGCAAGGGAGGGAACAGGAGGCTGCTTGGGGGTGGGGGTGGAGCCACTCCAATTGTGGCTTCAGCACAGCGGGACAAACTCATCTGCAGCAGTCAAGCAGAACCCCCTCATTTCAGGGACTGGTAAGTTGGGAGCCACTGTAGCAGCATTCATATCTCTCCACTCAGCCTGAAGCTCCAGGGATGCTGCCCCAGATGGCCGCAGGGATCACCATTTGCACGTGTGGGGAGTGCAGCTAATCCTCTGTTGGGAGCATGGGAGCGTCTGCCCAGTGTCGGACTGCTGGCTGTCCAGACTGCCTATGTGGGTTTTCCTCTGCACCCCACTCCCAGCCCATGTGGCCTTGCAGTGAGGACACACCAACTCGGAGCTTACCAGCTGCTGTCCTTTACAAAGCTTATGTCTGCGGTACCCTGTATTACGTTTTATGGTGCACATGGCCCAGCCTGACAAAGTGACATTTGTATCAGATCCGGCCCTCGTAACAAATGAGTTTGACACCTCTGCCATAGGGTTTTCAAGGCAAGAGATGAACAGAGGTGGTTAGCCATTGCCTGCCTGTGTGCAGCAACCCTGGACTTTCTCAGTGGTCTCCCATCCAAGTACTAACTGGGGCCATTTCTGCTTAGCTCCCAAGATCAGGCTAGCCTGAGGTATGTTAGGCTGAAAGGAAACGACTGGCCCAAAGTGACCAGGCAACCTTCCATGGCAGAGTCAGGATTCAAACCCAGGTCTCTCGGACCCTAGACAGATACCGTAAATATAACAGGCTTAAAGAAGTGAGAAAGTTCCTAACTTCCCCACCTCTCAAAAAACCAAAGAATCACAAAGTCGCAAACTGAAGCAAGAGGGGAAAAAAGGGACAAAGCAACCACTTAGCTCCAAACTCAAAGATCTCCATTACATGACATTTGCAACCGAAATGCACACACAGTTCTGGCCACATCAGACTTTTCCATTGTCAGTCAAAACATCACTGCTAAGAGTCTCTATTTGCCTATGTGTTCAGAGACTTTTCCAAAAGCACTTAAGACAGACTGCGCTGAATACTGATGCTTATCTGAGAACAGCTCCTGAAGTCTTTAAAATTAAAAAAGAAGGCCACACAGACATTTCTCTACCTCCTCTCTCCAGGTAGGGTTTTATAGGGAAGCACTAACTATAGACATCTGTCCAATCCCTCCAAACATGAAATCCATACAGGACTTACCACAGGACACCGGTTTCAGGAACTTTTGGGTGTCTGTCCCTAGATGCCCAGAAAGCACAGGCCTCATGGAAAAGAGGGGGGGCGTTGGCTTATGTCCAAAGTGCTCTCTTCCCACACAGACAGCCAAGAAAGGGGAGGAACTAGGCAGTCACACACATGAACAGGTTATTACAAAGCTTAGAGAATCCATTGTCTGCCATGCAAGTTATTCTAATGGTGTTCCCAAACAGACACTGAAGGCCAGTTCACAAAACCCTTTCAGAGTGGCAAGGGGGGGGACTCCATTTGCACTCCACTTAGCAGTTCTGTGTGACTGCCTCACTGTGTAACCCTACTATACATTTTATAGAGTTGCCAGCTCTGGGTTGGGAGGGGAGGGATACTTCAGTGGGGTAGAATGCCATAGAGTCCACCATTTTCTCCAGGGACACTGACCTCTGTCACCTAGAGACCAGCTGTAACTCCAGGATATCTCCAGTCACCACCTGGAGTCTGGCAACTCTGTGGGATTTGGCCAAACTGTCTACCACTTGATAAAAGAAAAGAAATTTATTTTATTTTCAGCTGTCTGAAGGCAGGGATCACAGTGTCGCAAACATGCAGGGTTGCCAACCTCCAGGTGGGGCCTGCAGATCTCCCACTATTATAATCTATCTCCAGACAGCAGCGATCAGCTCCCCTTGAGAAAATGGCTGCTTTGGAGGGTGGACTCTGTGGCACTGTACCTGCCGAGGCCCCTCTCCTCCCCAGGCTCCACCCCCCAAATCTCCAGGTATTTCTCAGCCCAGAGCTGCCAACCCTACAAACATGTGACCACAACATATGCACTGTACTCGGGAAAAGACATGGAAACAAATCTTCATTTATTCTATGATGATAGTCAAGGTGGCGTATAAGGTACTCCCCCCGCCATTTAATCCTCACAACATCTCCCCTGCAAGGTAGAGGTTCAGCTGGCCCAAGGTCACCCAGAGTGCTTCACGGCAGAGTGAACTTGTAAATCCAGGTCGCCCTATTCCTAATCCTAAATTAAGACACAGTGGCTCTGGAAAACCATGTTCTCCTCCCCCCATAAAAGATTTAATGTTCAATAAGGTAGTAATTGCATGGGTAGGCTATAAGTACACAGGTCCCGAGGACATAGGTCCTTGTTAATTCAGCAAGATTTGAGCAGATCTCATATCTGAGTGTGTTGTTCCTACGCCCCCACTGTGTATAATATTCCACACCCATGCTCGTGGCAGTCAGTCAAAATTCATGAGCCGCTTCAGAGAGAGAAGTCCCAGCTTAAAGTCTAGTGAGCCCTGAATATGGGATCTGCAGAGGGCTCTCTGTGAGACTTCCTGGATAAATTCACCCCACGCAAAGGATCTTAATCAAGACTTTCTTTATTGGGGGAATTTCTTCAGGGTACACTTCCTGAGTTAGTAATGGATTTGAACAATAGTGTTAGGATAGATATAGTGAGTGTTGTCACACAGGCTCCCCCAATCACCGCCCCCGGGCAAAACCCACCACAAAGTGTTCCTAATAGATGACACCTGCAAGAGAAACTAAAACCAGGAAACATTTCTGTGTGAAGTTACCAGTAGCCTTGGACAGAGATAACAACCCTGTGAAGCAAGCAAGCAAGGGAAAGAGAGTACATTCCAGCTGGAGGAGGGGGGTGGGAGTGGAGTTGTTTCACTTAGCCCAGCAGATCCCAGCTCCCGCCCTGGAGAGTGGCAGGATTACCTGACACTCTCAAGCAGAGATTTCAGCCTGGGCAAATGATCACTGAGCTCTAGTCAAAGGAGGAGGCTGCAGGGAGACCTCTCATGCCTGAAGAAAAGTGAGCCTTCCTGCTGAAGGAACTAATATTGAAAAACTGAGGGGAGGGAAGAGAAGAGAGACATATGATTGATTTTTATAGTTCACCTGTTTTGTTTGCAAACTGCTTGGATCAGCAAGGAAAAGGGATACAGAAATATAATGCTTTTTTTTTTAAGCCTCTTCAGGGCAATAGGTCAGATCAGGCAATACCTGCAGACTCTTATAAAGCCCTCTGGCTCAGACCTGCTCACAAACCAGGACAGCCGGCATATTTGCTCTTGCTAGCTGCAGCTAGCTTTGCCTGAACAAGGGTGGCGCCCAACAGGAAGTCGGAAGGTACATCCTTCCTGAGAACTTTCTTTTCTATTTACCAGCCCTTGAGAAAGATGATCAGAATTAAAGTGCATAGATTCTTTGTCACACAGCCAGGTTCCTCAACACTGATCTTTTCAGAATTCATTACTTCAAACACATACAATTAAAGCACCAGAAAATAGTTCCTCATGTAAGATGAGAGCCAACACATTACTGTGGTTAGAGAATGTTGGACTAGGAGCTGGGAGACCCAAGTTCGAATCCCTACTCTGCTACGGAGGCTTGTTGGGTGGCCTTAGGCCAGTCACTCTCTCAGCCTAACCTACCTCACTGAGTTGTTGCAGGATTAAAATGGACAATTATGTAAGTCGTTTCAGGTCCTCATCAGGGGGGGAAAGGTGGGATACAAATGAAGCAAATAAATAAACGGAGCAAAGTGCATTAGTAAAAGAGAGACAGCTGGAAGATTATCAAGTTTCACCATTATGTACAATTCAGTATTCCCTTTGGTGCTGTGCAAGTGAACCGGTACAGCTTCTGTGTATGGCTTGGTTAAACTAGACTGAAGGCAGCCTACAGTTAAGGACTGGGCAGCATATACTATTTTCCCCTGAACTGAGTAGTACCAGTAACAGAATAAAGTCCACATTCCTCCCAGGTAAACAGCTCTGTGGGCAGACACCAGATTTTACATACACCTTTGACCAGAGCTGGGCTACATATTTATATTTTGCCATGGGAACATCACCAAAATGGCTTCCCTGTGGTAAAGCACTTCCTTTCCTGGTTATAATATCTGTGAACACTCTATACCCGAAACAGGGCCAACAGGGTCCCAAAACAGGGTCTCCAAACCCTGGTCAGGGGCCACCAGGAAGCGACTGATCATGTGATGGCCCTAAGACACATATGTATTGCTAGGAGTAAGGCCCGTTGTGGGAAGAAATACAACAGGCTCTAGAAGGAAGCTCCAGGTGAGTGTCCTAGCTGTGGCTGGTGGGGCGGCAGAGGAAAGGGGAAAATAGAGGGAGGCAAACCATGTTTATTTCCTTCTGCTTAGCTATAAAGCAGGCCTGTCTCAAGTCCTTTTGCTGCTCCAAGTGGGTAGTACGGGAGGACAGCCTCATGGTAACAGGTATGGTTCCCTCCACCCCTGACTTATGTTGATTTGGGGCTATGCAGTGGCAGCTAGAGTAGAAAAACACCTCCTCCTATGCCATGTCTTCTGGGTTCCAAGGGTCTGGAAAGCGGTTCCATAGCCAGTGACAGGGTTGCTAACTCTGGGTTGGGAAATACCTGTAGATTTGAGGGGTAGAGTCTGGGGAGGGCAGGGTTTGGGGTGTGGAGGGATTTCAGCAGGGTATAATGTCATACAGTCCACTGCCCAAAGCAGCCATTGTCTCCAGGAGAACTGATCTTGGTCATTTGGAGATCAGTTGTAATAGCTGGGAAATTTTCTGTAGGGAAATGATGTGCTGTGGCTGGGGAACACGGTGATTTCTGGGAGATCTCCAGGCCCCACAAGGAGATTGGCAGCTCCAGTAACTGTTTAAGGGAAGCTTGGGATATATATTTTACCTCAGGACACATTCAATGACTCCCAACAGCAACAGCAAACTGTTTAGAATGTTAGAGGCAAAGGCCAATCAGGCCGCATACGCAAAGGACCTCTGTGTTCTGATTAGCTGTGGACAGGGAGAGGAACAGCAAACTGTTTAGAATGTTGGAGGCGAGACTCAGGAAATGCAGCCAGTGGATAGGGACAGCTTCTGAGTGACACATCATGGAGCCAACTGATTTAAGAGTGTGTGGAATGTTCAGAAAGTGCCACCCCACTACTCAATTATATATAAGGAGAGATACTAGAGGCCATATTGTCATGACACCCCTCCAGTGGCCTCCAAGTCTGAAGCTGAAGGACAAAATGTCCTCTCAAGTTCCACAGTCTCCCAAAAGAGAATACTCTAAACAAAATGGCTTCAGTGGTGTAGCCCCTCTGCTCTTCCTTCATGCTTTTTCTTCCCACATATTGCCTCTCAAAACGATGAGAGAATTGAAAAGAGCTCAGTTGCCAAGTGGATGTCTCAACCATCACAATCCTCTACTATAAGACAGGGTGGAGTGGTTTGATAGCCCAGAGGGGAAGCTTGGGCAAGTTACCACACATACTTCAATAACGTGTCAGTGTTCCCCTGGTAAGGAGATGCCTGCCTCCCACCACACAGATCAGAGCATATTTCTAAGACTGTAAGGTAGCTTTTTATGCAGTTACCTCATGATGCTGATTACAGAGAAAAGTAAGGCCAGATATGCAGTCATCTAACTGCAATCCTGATCAGAATTACACTCTTCTACACCCACTGATTTAGAGAAGAGAAGAAGAAGAGATTGGATTTATATCCCGCCCTTCACTCACTTGGAGTCTCAGAGCGGCTTACACACTCCTTTCCCTTCCCCTCCCCAGAACAGACACCCTGTGAGGTAGGTGGGGCTGAGAGAGCTCTGAGACAACTGTCCTTGAGAGAACAGCTGGTGTGGAGCTATGGTAAGCCCAAGGTCATCCAGCAGGTGCAAGTGGAGGAGTGGGGAATCAAACCCGGTTCTCCCAGATTAGAGTCCACACACTTAACCACTACACCAAACTGGCTCTCAGGGTGTAAGAATGTTAGATTGCTACTCCTGAATGCGAAACTACTCTTCCATAAATAACTCTTTTATTGGGATCATAGACCAACATGTTATCAGTCATGCTCAGTATTCAGTTTCACTGAATTTATGCAAAGTTCATCCACGGTGGGGGGAAATGTTATATAAAATCAGTCTGGTATAATGGTTAGAGTGTCAGACCAGGATCTGAGAGACCCAGGTTCAAATCCCCACTGCACCATGGAAATCTGGTGGGTGACCTTGGGTCAGTCACATACTTAAGGACTGTTGTGAAAATCAAATGGAGGAGACAAGGTGATTGTAGGCCACTTTGGGTCCCTGCTGGGGAGAAAGGTGGGGTATAAATAGGGTTCCCAGACCACAGCCAGCAATGCTCAGGAGAAAATGGAGGGTCAGGCCTGGCACACTGGCATTGTGCTGGCACGCTTACATCCAGTTTCAGTGGAAGTGACAGAGTGGCCACTCTAGCATTTGGCAAAAAACTCTATGGTTTTACCACAGAGGAGATTTGGGGGTTTTTGCAAAATGCTAGTGTATCTATGCCCCATGAAACTGGAAGTGACATAAGCATGCTGGTACAACACTAGCACTCATTTCCTCAGGCTGGCTCCTGAAGTACCAGTGGGCAATGAGATGAGATGCCAGGATGCCACTGCAGCGGGAGGCCTGGCATCCCAAGGTACAAATGAAGTAAATAAATAAATCTACACCACATATTTCATCCCCTTTCAAAGTCAAACAAGCTTTAACTGTTAAGAGTGCCAGCAAATGAAGGCTGCATTAACTCCTAGCAGCACAGACTGCTCAGCCTCCCAATTTGATTTCCCTGGTTACCTTTGTCTGTCCCATCCCTTGTTACCTACCACCTATCACCTACTATCTACCTTTTAGACTGTAATCTCTTTGGCATGGGCCCTTTTCTTTGTATAACATAATTCACTTATTATTCCACCCATTCCCCAAGCAGCTCAGGGAACAGCCGCTCCTCCTTTATCCTTACAACAACTCTGAGAAAGGCTGAGAAAGAGTGAACGGCCCAAGGTTTACCCAGTGAATTTCATGGCAATGTCAATTTTTGAACCTGGGTCTCCACAGCAGTAGCCTGACATTCTATGCGCTACACAACAATGGCCTTCACTGGAAGCCAGTAGAAACCACACTGCAGCTGAGGGTTTTCAGGTAAAAACGCTACAATTTCTGTTGTTTTTGTACCTTGCACCACTTTTTTCTGGAAGTTAACTAAAAATGGCCATTACTCTCTCAAGGACAGTTGCAAATTAGTATTATTCAAGTGTACATTCAAGGATTGTTCAAGTGTCTTCCAACAGTAGAAAACAGCAAGAGTCCAGGAGCACCTTAAAGACTAACAAAATATGTGGCAGGATATGAGCTCTCAAGAGTCACTGTTCACTTCTTCAGACACAGCTGGAATGGCCGTCCATCTGTCCTAATTATTGGAAAGTGGAGTGATTTCAGATGCCAAATTACATTAGCATGCCAATGGCAATAGCAAGCTAATGACAATAGCAGGCATGACTGGATTTAGGTGAGATATGCAGAGGGGTAATAGGCGTGGAGAAATCAGCACTGGTAATGAGACAGGAAACCTAGGTCTTGATTCAGTCCCGGTGGATGCATTGTCTGGAGCTTCATTATCAGCTGCAATTCAGCAGTCTCTCTTTCTAATTGCCCTTTGAAATTCCTTTGTAAGAGAACTGCTACTTTTAGGTCAGCAACTGAATGTCATGGAAAGTTCTCCCACTAAACATTCTCCCACTGGTTTTTGAATGTTGTGGTTCCTTATGTCAGACCTATATCCATTAATTCTTTGTCAAAAAGACTGGCCTGTTTGTCCAATGTAGAGGGTGGAAGGGCACTGTGGACACATGATGGCATAAAATCACATTACAGGATGAGCAGGAATATGAACCTGAGATGGCAAGGCTGACATTGCCTGGTTCACTGATGGTGTTGCTAGGATCTATATGAGAGCAAAGTTGGCATCTTGGTTTACTGCAAGCCTTGGTACCAGAGACCATGTTACAGTTAAGTAGTTTGTCATTGTGGGTGAGAAGTTTTAAGTTAGCAGCCGGGCTGTCTGTAAGCAAGAAAAAGTCGTGTGTGAGTGTCCCCCCCCCCCCCCCGGTGCCTAAGTGAGGGAATGTCACTATCTAGCACAGGTTGTAGGTCATTAACAATGCGTTGAGTTGTGAGTTGTAGGTGGAAGGATATAGGCTACCATTTCCGTGCTGGCCAGTCAAGACTATAAATCAAATGTAATAGTGCAAAAGATTCTCAGTATTTCCCCAGTTCACATGCACCCTTCTACCCCTTGCCAGCTGTACCTCTAAGCCAACCTGTGTTTTTAAGATATACCTGGAGACAGGGTCAGTTTTGACTTATCAGGTGTAGCGTGCCAGATTTTTGAATGGTTAGAGGGAGAACCTCTCTGTCTGCGCATCTGTGCATGTGTTAAGTGCCATCAAGTCGCTTCCAACTTATGGCAACCTTATGGATTAATAGTCCTATCGTTAACAGCCTTCAAGAGGGAATTAGGTAAACATATGGAGCAGAGGTCCATCAGTGGCTATTAGCCACAAGGTATAGCTAGGAACTCTCAGTCTGGGGCAAGTGATGCTCTGTATTCTTGGTGCTTGACAGGGGGGGGGGGCAACAGTGGGAGAGCTTCTAGTGGCCCGGCCCCACTGCTGGACCTCCTGAGGGCACCTGGTGTTTTTGGCCACTGTGTGAAACAGAGTGTTGGACTGGATGGGCCATTGGCCTGATCCAACATTGGCTTCTCTTATGATGTTCTTAGCCTTGCTCAGGTCTTGCAATCTGAGGGCCCTTATGGCTTCCTTGATGGAGTCTGTCTATTTCCTGGTGAGTCGTCCTCTTTTCCAGCTGCCTTCAACTTTTCCTAGCATCGTCCACTGGGTCTTGCCTTCTCATAATGTGACCAAAGTACAAAGCCAGAGTTTGGTCATTTTAGCTTCTAGGAAGAATGCAGGCTTAATCTGTGAAAATGGAAACAACAGATTCCCATTCTCAGAACATCTATTTTAATTCAACAAAATACTGTATATGGATCGGGGGACAGGGGGGAATACTGAATACACAGTCTTCAAAGAACAAACAAACACCTGGACGGTTGGCAACAGTCTGCTCCTCCACTCTCATACGTGGCACAAATATGCACATGGAAGTCAATGGCTGAGTCAGCCAAGAATTCTCAAAAAGCTGATGCTGACCCTGGGAGATTTCTAGAGGCCACCTGAATTTATGCAGAGCAGGAAATTGCATATTCTACCCTCTTGAGTCCCTGCTATTCTTGCTCTAGGCTTGCCTCCTACAGAGGAAGTATTGGGCCTCCTACAAAGGACCTCTTTTTTTTGGACAGCGATTATAAAGTTGATGTGATCACTGTACATTCCGATAAGAAAGGTTTACAAAGCTAAGCTGTACAGCAGTCAGTAGGAAAAGAAATCTGTGCTGTGGCACACAGAGAGAAGGACTGCAGGACCCAGGTTGCTAAGACACCACACACAAAAAAACCCTCACAAAACTGGACAACCATAACCATTTATGCATAATTGCAGGCATAAAGTCCACTAAAGAAGTTTCTACGCAAAGGGGATTGTTTGCAGTGGCTAGGGTTGACAGAATAATACTCAGCCTACCCAAGGCCTACAAAGGACAGCTCCAGCACCCAACCTGTTTTCTCATTTTCTCAAGAGCTGTGGAGCATTTTACATTGCACACAGCCTGTGGTATGAAACGGGCACTTTCCCAGACAGAGCCAGAACAGAGAATCCTGGGTTCAAGCACGTACTCATTGGACAGCCTCTTAGGACTGTCACAAGGAGTAAAAAAGATGCTTTGGGATCTTCTGCCAAGGCAGCCCAACCAAGGACTTTCTGCTTCTAGCCCCCAAGGCCAAAACGGCACTTTGCATTCACAGTCAAGACGCAATGAAGTAAATAACTGCCTTCCAGTGGCGTCTCCAGATCTTCTGCCTCATCCAGATTGCCTCACCTGTCTAACCTGAAAGCTAGCCATACTCTGGGGGAAAGGGTATGTTCCAGGGAAGCGTAATGTCCACACCAATACAGAAGCCACCCTTACAGGGGAATCCTTGCATTTAAGTTAGTAGAGCTTCCTTCTAAGTAAACATGTTCAGGCTGGATGGGACAAAAAGGCCATCTGATATCCTATGATGCCCAGCGCACAGTTGAGTTTCACTTTCTGGAATTTGCTCACAGTCCATGAAATATGCAGACAGGCACAATTTATGGCTGCCTTATCTCAATGGGGCTAATTTCCACAGATAGGGAAAGCATGAGCATCTTGTGGCAACAATGCAGAAAGTTTTCCTGGGCCTGATTCAGCAGTTTGAGTTGGGGCAGGAAGGAAATAAAGTTTTAGCTATTTCATGTATGCAATATCACACACACACACACACACACACACTTGATCCTATTGTCAGCCTGCCTAACTAAGCCCTGTCACACAGCTAAGTCTTCAAAACAGGATAAGCTAGAAATGTAAAGATATTCAAAAGCAGATCAAATGCATGACGGGGTTCAATAACTGTGACGTCAATCACTTGAAATACTTCCATGAATCCCTGATGAAGCAACCTAATGAACCGGCAAGGAGACAGAGCAACAACAATGAAAAGTAAGAACAAACAGCCCACTGGTCGTAATGTTTTGACACCGGCACTGTTCAGAGAGACAGGGACCATTTGCCATTCCAGCCAGAACTCCATGCAATTAACAGGCATTACTTATCCAGAGGAGGCCAAGAGGAGGACCTATATAGCTCTCCCCAGTATCTTAATCCTGATTTTTACTCAGCAGGCAGTTAGAGATGAAAGGAAGCAAAGGCCAAAGCGGGGAGAGGCTTTAAATCACATAAGGACCGCTTAAACTTCTTCCACGGCCCACCCCCAGATACAAAGAACGTGACCTAAAATCAGAAACAGCAACAACAAGGTTCTGGTCTCAGGTTATCAGAGAAATCATTTTGGTAAGATCAAGAATGCCACCACCTGGCCGAGCTCCAGCAGGTCAGCATGTTACTCCTCTGACCCCACATTCATCCAGATCACATCGAAATCCCCATGGCATCCTCAGTCCCAAACCACGTTCACACATACTAATGAACTGAGCCCGGCCAGAACCCTGGAGGCACCCCCCCCCCCGCTTTAACATAGTAAAGCCTAGACCGTGTGGGAGGTTGGAAGCACAACGTGCCGCGCAGTCACCCCTTGTTGAAAAGCCCGGATCCTAAAACAGTAGGGCTTGACATCTACTAGTCAAAACAGTGCTGCCATTAGGGTGCTGAATGCATTATGCCAAAGCAGATAATATCTGTTTCAAAGATCACACACACCCATGTGCTCTGTGTTAATTAAAGCAGAGCTACCGACACCGGCCTGCTTCCATACTCCCCAAAATTAGTTATGGGCTAGAATCCAATAAATATGCATTGGAAGCGTGTGCACATGTGTAATTAATGCAGTTGTGTTGCCCCATAACAACCCTGCCGTCCTAGGCAAACCATCCAGATTGTCATCATGGCACGGCTTGTTCAAGGGCATTAACAGGGCAACTAACCCAAAGGAAGCCACAGTACACCAAGTGAGCCAGGATGATGGGCTCAGCCAAAATCCCAGCTGGTCGGACCCCTTTTATCACAAAGTTTGCACAACCTGTACTCTTTTCCCCAAGCAGAAACAACAAACTGGAAGACAGACTTACCATTGAGTCCATTGGGGATGCTCCTGTGGTGAAGGGGTGCGGAAAGGTCATCCATCGACCTCCTGATAGCTCCAGCCTTGTTCTCCACAGGCTTATGATGGTGAAGGTGGTGGTGGTGGTGGTCTGGACTCCCTGCACTGCCGGTGCTGGAGGTACTACTCCCATCTCCGACGTCTCGGGTTCCAGAACCCCCGTTCAGGTTGGTGAGACTGGCCTGGCTGTCTATGGAGCTTCTGGATCCAGCCCCGTTCCTCTCTTCGTCTAACATCAGGACAATCTCCTTCAGCTCCACATTCTCCCGCATGAGGGACTCCTGTTTGGCCTCAAGCTCCTTCAGCTTCTGCTGGTACATCCCCACCTCCTTCCACATCACGCCGGCAGTGTGTCGGCCGAATCTCTGCCATTCCCTGGAGAGTTTCTTGCCCTTCTGCCGATCATCGTCCAAGAAGCAGCAGAGCTCCCTCAGTTCGTGGTTGTCATCCTGCAACTTCTGGTTGACCTCCTTCAGGCCCCGGATCTCGTGGAGGTGGAGCTGCAGCCTCCTGTTGACGTCCTTCATCAGGTTGCTGTGCTCAACCATCAGGTTCATCTTCTCATTCTCCACTTTCTTCAGCCTTTTCACCAGCTCCTCCTTGCTCCACCTCAACATGTCTTCTTCTGTCATTTTGGTCAAGTCCTCCTTCGACCCCTCCACCGAACTCTTGGCCATGTTTTCGGCAACCACTGTCTTTCTTTTTAAAAACTGGCTGTTCTTTTTCTTCCCCCAATGAAAAATATTTTTTCCCTCTTCAAAGTCTAAAATTTATTGCAACATTTTGGACAGTTTTCTGCCCAAAAAGAAAAACTATAATTGTCCGGGGAGGGCAAGATGAGGAAGAACAGTCAATCCACACATATTTGTAAGAGGCGCTCTCCTTTCCGCAATTCCCATGCTTTTTAAAAAACACAGCCAATTAACAACAAAAAATATTTAAAAGGATCCACTCTAAAGATCTATCACGATCTGTAGGGAAGCCACCCCGAAGGGAAGCAACCAACTCACCCAAGGTTAATAAAACCACAGCCAGGAGAACTCGGAAGCCCTCCGAACAACCTGCTCAGACCGTGAGCGTTTCAACTCGCGCCAGCATCGGGGTCCCATCGACTCCCAAAGAACCCAGGAGCAAGACAAATAATACCGGAGAGCTCGGCAGCGGCTCGCGCGATCTAACCCCTTTATCCGTCCACGGAGTCCTAGATTATAGGAGTTACAAATGCAACGCGCATTCCACACACACACACACCCTTTAAACTGCTCCTTTCTTCTTCTTCTTCTTCTTCTTCTTTCCCACCCTTTCAGTGCCGAGGCAGCTCTCCGGATGATGTCAGTCCCCTTTTGTAAAACTGCATTTAAATTTCACGGCGAGAGGTGATGCTGGAAAAAAAAAGAAAGCGCATTCCTTCAATGGAACAATCCCGATAAAGGAACCCGGAGGTTTCGACACAGAGAGAGCTTGAACCAGGCACCGCCTCCTTGGGGGGGAGGAGGAGGAAGAAGAAAAGGGCTTGGAATGCCGCTGCCAATGCAGGCGGGCGTGCAAGCGGAGCAACGAGAAGCCAACGGGAGAGCCGCCGATCGCAGGCGCTCCTCCGGCAACTGACTCCTCAAGGCGGCCGGCCCCCTCCTCGCCTGGTTTACATTGAGAAACTGGGGCGGGGAGTGGCGGATTAGGGAGCCAGACCCTGCCCCCGCGGGCCGCTGATTGGCTAGCCGCGGAAGCGGGCCGGGCTGGTACGCCGCGCCCGGACTCGGTGCAGGTTGCGTGCGCTTTCCGCCTTGGCTCAGGTTACCGGGGAGAAGCGGCGGCTTCGCCCTGGCAGCCAATGAGGCGGCCGCGAAGGCGCGTTTCAAAAAAGCAGGTACAGAAGGGTGAAAAAGGTAGAGAGCCGCGGCTCTTTTTTTTTTTGTAAGAAAGTTTTTATTTTTCAAAACATTAAAATTAATACATTTGTTTTATACAAATCCTTTTTTCCATATTATATAACATTTTGTTCTATTTGTATAGTCTTGCTTTTATCTTGTATTGGTGGTGTCCCACCACATCTGAAGCATAACACATTTTCCACTTTATCCAAAATAGTAATATTTATCTCTATGTTTACATTTCTGGTAACGGTTATATATCTTTAAAATACCTATATACCAATTCTTATTTTCTATATTCTTATATAATTCTAAAAAACAAGTTCATTATCTAATTATCCTTAGTACATTCATATACTCAATTTCTATTCCTTTATGCTATTATAACCATGTATAAATGTAGTTTTTCATGTCCCAATATTTTTCAACCTATTCTTTCAAATCCTCCCAATCTTCTAAAAAAGTCTCTGAGTACAGATTATTCAACTTTCTAGTCCATTTATCCATTTCAGCCATATATAACAATTTTTTCAACCATTCCCACACTTATGGTATTTTTTCATTTTTCCAATTTTGTGCATACACCATTCTTGCTGTTGTAATCATATACCATATTATTGTCCTTTTCTTTACATTTATCTCTTCTAGTTTAAGTCCAAGCAGTAACATTTCAGGCAACTTCTTAAATGTACATTTCAAAAAATTTTCCATTTCTGCATGTATTATAGACCAATAAGTCTTCGCTTTATCACAAGTCCACCACATATGATAGAAAGAACCTTCTTTCTTTTTACATTTCCAACATTTGTTAGACATATTTTGGTTAATATTTGCAATTTTTTTTGGTGTCATATACCATCTGTACATCATTTTAAAACAGTTCTCTTTTAGATTATAACATGTAGAAATACTCATTGCATTTTTCCATAAAAATTCCCAAGATTCCATTTCAATGTCTTTGTTTAGGTTTATCGCCCATTTTATCATTTGTTCCTTTTATCATTTGTTCCATCAGCATTAAACCATTTTAACAATACTTTATACATTTTAGAAATCATTTTTTCCCATCTTCCTCCCAAATTTGTTCTATTTCATTGCTTTTTTCTCTAAAACCAGATTTTTTATCACTTCTGTACATATCATATATTTGTCTGTACCTTAACCAGCCATAATCAAAGTCCATCTGCTGCTGCTCCTTCAATTTAAAGTCTTTACCATATCTTGTTAACAGGTCTCTATATTTCAACCAGTCTTGTCCTTTGTAGTGAGATGATGGATTTAAAACTTCTGCAGGTACAATCCACATAGGTATTTCTTCTGGAAAAAAGTTTTTATATCTTGTCCACGTATCGATTAATGTTCTTCTCAAATAATGATGCTTAAACATATTGTCCATTTTTGTTTTACCATAATACAGATATGCATGCCACCCAAACCTACAGTCATGACCTTCCAGGGACAATAACTTTCTGTCTTGTAACATAGTCCATGTCCCTATCCAAGTCAAACATACTGCATCATGATATAGCCTTAAGTTTGGTAACTGAAACCCACCTCTCTCTTTAGCATCACACATTATTTTCATCTTAATTCTTGGTTTTTTCCCTCCCCACACAAACTTAGTCAATTCCTTCTGCCAGCATTTGAATGTTTTTACATCTTTCACAATTGGAATAGTTTGAAACAGAAACATTATTCTTGGTAACACATTCATTTTAACCGGTGCAATTCTACCCAGCAGTGACAAATTTAATACATTCCACCTTTTAATATCTTGCATAACTTGCTGCCATAATTTCTCATAATTATTCTTATACAAATCAATGTTTTTCATTGTTAGGTTTACACCTAGATATTTTGTCTTTTTCACCACTTCACATTCTATAAGATTTTGTAATTCAATTTGCTTATTATTTGGCATATTTTTACACATCACTTTCGATTTGTTCTTATTTACATAAAACCCAGCCAAATCACCAAACTCTCTTACTTTCTGCAACAAATATGGTAGTGTAGTCATAGGGTCTTCAGCTATAAACATCACGTCGTCTGCAAAGGCTCTATATTTAAAAGAGAAACCTTTTATTGTTAAGCCTTTAATTTCTTTATCTTCTTTCAAATTTAGTAACAAGACTTCCAAAATCCAAATAAATAGCAACGGCGAGAGTGGGCATCCTTGTCGTGTTCCTTTTTCCACTTTAAAGTAATCCGTTTTTTCAGTATTAATTATTAAAGAGGATTTCTGTTCTCTATATATTGACTTAATAAGATTAAGCATATAGTCTCCAATTTCAAGATGTTCCAACACTTCAAACATAAAATCCCAATTTAAATTGTCAAACGCTTTTTCCGCGTCTAAAAAAAGAAAGCCCACTTCCTTCTCCGGATGTTTATCATAGTACTCTATAGCATCCACTACTACTCTTATATTGTCTCTTATTTGGCGATTAGGTAAAAATCCTGCTTGTTCTGTCTGTATAGTCTCTTTAAGATGTTCCTTAAGCCTATCAGCTATAATCTTGGCAAAAATCTTATAGTCATTGTTTAACAAAGAAATTGGTCTATAATTTTTAACATTGGTTAAATCTTGACCTTCTTTCGGAATGAGTGAAATGGTTGCTTCTTTCCAAGTCTCCGGGACCTTACCTGTCACTCCTATGTCATTCATTAATAGCAATAACACTGGTGAGATCGAATCCTGTAGTGATTTATAAAATTTAGCTGTAAATCCATCTGATCCAGGTGCTTTCCCTAATTTTGAATCATTTATTGCATTTTTAATCTCTTGTAGTGACATTGGGCAGTTAAGTAGTTCTTTGATTTTCTCCGTTGGTTTTGGTAATTTTAATGACTGTAGGTATTCTTTAATCCTTCTTCTGTCTTTATTTTCCTTCTTAAAAAGCTTTGCATAATATTTAAAAAATTCTCTTTTTATTCCCTTATTGTCTATTATCTCAATATTGTCCCGTATCACTTTAGTAATAAATTTATTTTCACGTTTTTTCTTTAATTGCCATGCTAAGTACTTTCCAGGTTTATTTGCACCTTCAAATGTTTTTTGTTGCAATTTTTTCAGGTTCCAGTAAGTCTCTTGATTCAAAATAGCTTTTGCTTGGTCTTGTAACATCCAAATTTCCTTTTGCAGTTTCTTTTTTCCTGGTCTGTTCTTCAGTTCCTTTTCTTTTCTTTTAATGGCTTGTACAATGTTTTCATATTGTTCTCTTTTCTTTTTATTGTCTTTAGCGTTCAATGATATCAGTAATCCTCTCATAACTGCTTTGTACGCATCCCACACAGTTTGAATTTTTACTTCTTTTTGTATGTTCGCTTGAAAATATAAATCTGTCTCTTCATGTAATTTTTTAACTATTTCTTGGTTGTCTAATAAGTCCTCATTTATTCTCCATCTCCCTTGCCTTTTTATTTGCCCAGAAGTCCATAGACAAGGATTGTGGTCTGAGATTATTCTAGGTAGAATTTCAACTTTTTTTGTCTTAAATGTTAGATTAATAGACATCCAGATCATATCAATTCTTGAATGTGAATCATGTCTGTTAGAGTAAAAAGTATAGTCTTTCCCTTGTGGGTTAACCTTCCTCCAAATATCCTCCAGCTTTTCCTGTTTTATCAGTTCAAAAAAAATTTTTTGGAAGTTTCCCTAGTGTGTCGTCTTTTCTCTTTGAGCGCCTATCTATTTTATTATTCACAGTCCCATTAAAGTCTCCCAACATTATGATTTGTTCATAGTTTACACTGTCCAGTTCCATTTGTAGTTCTTTAAAAAAGATTTCTTTAGCTCCGTTGGGGGCGTAAATATTTACAATCAAAGTCTTCTGTCCATGTAACAGAATTTCAATAGCTAAGTATCTTCCTTCTTTATCTTTAAATATTAGTTTAGGTTCCAAGTCTTTTTTGGCATATGTTACCACTCCATTCTTTTTATTACTTGCCAATGAAAAAAATTCTTCTCCCAACTTTTTTCTTATTAAATATTTGTAGTCTTGTTTCTTAAGATGGGCCTCTTGTATACAAACTATACTACATTTTTGTTTCTCCAGCCAGTGTCCTACCATTCTACGTTTTTGGGGTGAATTAAGTCCATTTACATTCCATGAGAGTACTTTGTAATCCATCTTGTTGTAGTCTTAAATATCACCAAATTCTTCCTTGTTCTCACCAACAAAGGCGTACATTTCTGCTGAATTTTTAATCACCATTCTGTTGTTACCATAATAAAAACTCAGTCCTTGTGGTATTTCCCAACGAAATCTTATTTTTTTCTCTTTCAGTTTGTCTGTCAGACGCTTGAATTTTTTCCTGTCTTGCAAAATTGCTCTGGGCAATTCTTTCATTACGATAACTTTTTTCCCACCTATTTCAAAAGAGTCTGTAAAACATTTCTTGTAGATTTGTTCTTTTGTTCTCTTCATTGTAAATTGAACTACCACGTCCCTTGGTATATTTTTGTCTCTCGCGTATGTAGAATTGACTCTGTAAACAAGATCCATATGTTCTTTAACAACTTCCTCTTCCTCTTGTAAAAAATCTGCTAATGCTTCTTGCATTCTTGTAAAAATGTCTTCACCTAATTTTTCCTCTATACCTCTAAATCTCAGATGGTTTTGCATGTCTCTATAGTGCATCATCTTTTCCATTCTGTCATTTTCCTTCATTGGTTTTTGAGTATTTTCTTCCAGTTCTTTTACTTTAATTTCTATGTCTTGTGTTCTAGTGGTTAACTTTTGTAATTCAGCTTTTAAATCTATAAAATTTTTGTCTGCTTGTGCAGCTGTACCATTCATTTTAACATTTACCTCTCCTATAGCGTCTAACATTTTTTTTTCCATTGCTTCCATAACAGCTAGTAATTCTTTTTCTTTTTTTGCTGCCATTGTAGGAGAGGACCATGTAGCTGCTCTCGATCTTAGCCCGCGATCCGTCTTGTCTCTTTAAAAAAGATCGATTTTATTTTATTTTCCAAATCAAACACCATTTAGTGTAATCACACAAGCTAGTCTTGCCAAGTCAAATTTCGTTGGTTTCAGCCTTCTAAGTTATATAGTTTATGAGATATTACTGTTTAAAAATTTTATAAATCCAAAATGGCGGGCGCAACTTCTCTATGGTTTGTGTCAAAGGTTATAGTCTTTTTACCTTGCTTCTGGCATGCCGTAGTTTCCTTTTGTCCCTTCCTCTTGCTTACTTGTCTGCTCTCCGCACGTCACTTCCTGTTGTAGTCCTTTTGGTCCGGCAGTTTTTACAGTCCCCTTTGCTCTCTTCCAGTTTTTCTCCGCTTCCCTTCTTGTCTGCTCCTCAAGCCGTCACTTCCTGTCTCAGTCCTCACAGCTTGGTCTCGCGATGCTTGGTTCCCTCCTCCCCTCTTTGTCTCGCGATGCTTGGCTCCCCCTCCCGACTCTTCTTAACCGCAGGAATGTTAAACAACTTGGTTTTTTGGCTTTTTAAGTTCAAATTCAGCTTTTTAACGTTTCAAAACTGCACTCATCCAATCTGCAACAGTCTATTGCTTCACCAGATCTGCTTTTCGTCTTTCAAAACACGGTAATGGTAAGGCAAAAAGTTTTTTTCCGTTACCTTATGTTGTTACTTCTCTTCAGATGTGGTCCCAACGTTTAAACTTTGTCTTCTTTGTTAAGGAATCAGGGGAATTGGAGATTTTATGCTGATTAATCAGCCCAGCTTGGCTCCTTAGAGATACTTGCAAAAATCTTCTTCGGCTGCAGTGCTCAAGGTGTTGTAAAAGTCTCCTCCGAGGCTTTTCCTTCACCGAGCTTGCTCAAACCTGGATTATATTGCTTGCTGGTCCTCACACTACCTTTGTGAGGTTGCGTCAAGTGGATTTATCCACCCAAGCTGTCAAGAAGAGCCGCTGTCCGCCCTGCGCATTTGCAAAGCGTGTCAGACCTCCATTCCTCCGACCGGAAACTAGAGCTGCGGCTCTTAAAGGAGACGCGCGCTCTTCCCCTGTGCTGCCCACCAAGCCTGGCTTCGCAGCGCGGGAGAGGGGACGACGGAGGGCTACTGCTGGTGCGCGCTTAGTCTCGCCGGCCAGCCTTTGGGTAAAGTCATCACTGACCCGCTCCTGTGAACCCAGAATGGAGAAATACACACACACATATATATATATATTTCTTTTATGCAAACACTGGATTCATGTGCAGTTGACTGCAAGGGACCGGTGGCTCTGCGGAGCACGAGAGAAAAGGGAGCCGTCGTCTTCCATAGTTACTGCGCTATCCCCCCCCCCCGGGCTTTAAGTAAGCTCCATTTTGAGGCCACAGAACGCATGGTTGGTTGCGTTACGGCTACCTACATTTCTTTTTGGGTTTAGCGCCCGGAAAAAGAATGATCTGAGCAGCAGGCAAAAT
Source organism: Lepidodactylus listeri (assembly GCA_029233225.1). Lineage (NCBI taxonomy): Eukaryota > Metazoa > Chordata > Lepidosauria > Squamata > Gekkonidae > Lepidodactylus > Lepidodactylus listeri. Next base: position 80,705,875 of record JARCFY010000011.1, read on the forward strand.
AAGGAAGGGTGGGTGTCGGGGGGGGGGGGGGATATTCACCCAAGGCAGGAGAGCGCGCGAATTGCATGGTGGAGTGCTTGAGCGGGAAAGGTACCGCGCCTGGCACGTTGTAGGCCTTAGCCAGGCAAACAGGCCCTCCGCCTTCATCCCAGCGCAGCCAGCGGTAGAAGCCAGGGGTAGAAAACATGTTTTGAATCCAGGGTGGACTGAGATGTCAAGGATGAAATCGTGAACGTGTTTACTGGAGGGGGAGTAAATTCCATCGAAACGTCCAGATGGGGCCTGAGTTTTGGATCAGTTCTACAGAGATCAGTTCCTCTGGAGAAAATGGCCGCGTTGGAGGGGGGGACTGTATGGCCTTATACCCTCCAGTCCCCAAATGCCACCTTCCCTAGCCAGGATTCAACCCTTAAATCTCCAGGAATGTCCCAACCAGGGTTGGCAACCCTATAGCCTAGGGTTGCCATCCTCCAGGTGGAGCCTGGGGAATTTCCCACTTTTACAACTGATCTCCAGCTGACAGAGATCAGCTCCCCTGGAGAAAATGGCTGCTTTTAAGGGTGGAGTCTGTGGCATTGTACCATGCTGAGGCCCCTCCCCAAACCCCACCCTCTCCCGGATCCACCCCCAAAGTCTCCAGGAATGTCCCAACCCAGACCTGGCAACCTTACAATAGCCTGACTTGTTTCAAAAATTGTTGTGAGAACATGTTGTAAGAGCCTGGGTGGGGTCTTACAGCATAAGACTAGGAGGTGGAGACCCTGACTTGAATCCCCACTCTCTCATGGAAGCTTGCTGGGTGACCTTGGGCCGGCCACACAGACTCAGCCTAACCTACCTCACAGGGTGATTATTGTGAGGATATACAGAGGAGACAAGAATGGTGTAAGCTGCTTTGGGTACCCAATAAATGAGAAAGCTAGGTAATACATGAAGTAAACAATTTTTGTAAAATGCTTGGGATTACATTAAAAAAAGAGTAAGAGTCCAGTAGCACCTTAAAGACTAACAAAATATGTGAAGAAGTGAGCAGTGACTCACAAAAGCTCCTGCCCTGTCCCATATTTTTTAGTCTTTAAGGTGCTACTGGACTCTTGCTCTTTTCTACGGCTACAGACAGACTAACACAGCTACCCATTTTGGGATTACATTGTAAAACAGCCCTGGTGCAAGCTGGCAGTGCCGCAAGGGTCGCTTGGTTCATACCCATGCCGCAGCAACAATGACAGTGAGGAGCTGACATGTTATCACCACCACGGGGGCTTTTTGGCTCCACTTGTTCCTGACCACCAGTGGCTCTCCATGACAGTCATCCTCTGGGAAATCTCTCAGTAAGCTGAAGCACTTTGTCTGCAGAAGGTTCCCAGGTTTGATTCCAGTGCAAAGATTCTCAGGCGACAGTACTGGGAAACACCTTTCTCGGCCTGAGACCTGAAGAACTGTCCCCTGAGTAGAAGACCATACTGGACTATAGACAAGTGGTCTCACATTGGAGGAGGACAAATTAGACATCCAGGCTACTAGGGTGTGACCTGGAAAGGTCTAAATGTTGCCAGGCCTTGCTAAGTAGCGAGCCACTGTTCAGAGCTAATCATCTTGGAATATTGGAGTGGGGGCAAGGTAGTGAAGACTGGCCCACCTTACAGGACAGTTGTAGGGGTTACTGAGATAAGGTACGTGAAGTCCTCTGAACACTAGAAATGGGCTTTATAATGCCTGTTAACCTCTAAGTCCTATGTACATCAAATGCACTGCTGGATGAGACCAGTGGTCCATCTAGATCAACAACCTGTCTCACACAGTGGACAACTAGTTGCCCCGGAAGGCCAAAAAACAGGGCATAGAGGCTGAGACCTTCCCCTCATGTTGCCTCCTAGCACTGTTATTCAGCGGTTTCCTGCCTCTGGATGTGGATATTTCCTTTAGTTATCACGGCTCAAAGCTAATGATGGACTTCTGCTGTTTGATTTTGCTCTAACAAATGCACAGTGTTATCCTAAGAAGAGTTACACCCTTCTAAGCCCATTGACCTCAATGGATTTAGGAGCATACAACCCTTCTGTGAGATTGCACTGTAAATATGGCCCTTACTCTGGCATTTGACCTTGGATGCACTTTGAGCATTTACACATATGACCACAAGATTACCTTGTCAGCAATTCCAGAGTTGACAGGGAGCCATGCTTACCAGTTGTCTCCTGTTAAAGATTACCATGAGTGGATTTTAGGACCTCGATATAGTGGAGGAGCTTACGGTGTGCTAGCAGAGAGCCAAGAAATCTCTGGTTCAGTTCTTGAACTGTGGAAGCCTTCAGGGTTTAGGCAACCTACTCTCATTCAGCTCCAGCCCTGCAAGACAAAGAAAAGTAATACTAGTCTACTTCATAGAGCCACAAGGTTTGCAAACCAGAGTATTCATCAAATGCTGCAACAAATTTTGCAGAGTGATTAGATCGGACGTTGAGGTACATTATACACTACTGGGAGGGCCCATGGAAAAACTACAAGAGGAGGAAAGGAAATTTTGGAAGTTGTATCCTCTCCAAGATCTCTGTTTCCAGGATTCTTGAAGCTCTCAGAAGTTTGAACAGGCTGATCCCCATCCCGCCCCTCAGTCACCTTGTCCCCCCCCTTTCCCAGACACTATCTTGTCCTTGACATCCTGCCCCATCCATAGCAGATGCCTCATCAGGCCTTGATAATTATCTTCTTTCCTTTGTTTATCTGCAAAGTCTTATTTTTCTGCATACCTACAAGTCTCCCCCCCCCCTCCAAAAAAAAAATAAGTAGAGATCTTTCTCTTGTCTGTGGGTGGCCCTGTTCGGTTCATCACTCACAGCGGACTCCTGTGTAGGCTTATTTGCTGTATGTTCCATTGAACTCAGTGGAATTAACTTCTCAGTAAACATGCATAAAATCAGGCTGTTGGTTTCTTCATGCTTTAGTTTTTCCTGTCCTGTTATCTAACTGCCCTGACCTAGCCTGATCTTCTCAGATCTTGGAAGCTAAGCAGGGTCTGTCCCAGTTAGCACTTGGGTGGGAGATCACCAAGGAAGTCCAGGGCTGCTGTGCAGAGGCAAGCAATGACAACCCATCTCTGAATGTCTCTTGCCTTGAAAACCCTGTGGGGTCACTATAAGTCAGCTGCCACCTGATGGCACTTTCCACCACCATTATCTAACTGTAGTGTGTTTGCAGAGAAAACTCCCTTACCTGGAGTGTTTGCATTTACTGAAATCTGCTTCACAGGGGTCATTTCGAGCAGGAGCTCGGGGGAGCTCAGCTCCAGGAGTTGGTGTCAGCCCCCCTCCCCGGGCGGGGGAATGCCTGCTTGTGTCATGGCTGCAGCAAAATGACCCCATCCCCTGGAAAGATCCTTGTTCCTCCAACTAGCCTTCTGAAGGCTTCAGCCACCTCTGAAGCTATCCCCCAGAATAGTGGTATTTCTGAGGCTTGGATTAGGAGCTGTCCCCTCTCTGCCAGCTCGCTCGCTTGCTCGCCCTTCCTTCCTTCCTTCCTTCCCCACTCTTTTCTTTCTTGCCTTCTGACATAGTTCTGGCAATGTCAGGTGGTATAGCATATGCAAATAAGTTATGCTAATGGGTTATGCTAATGAGCTCCTGCACCTCTTTTTCTACGAAATGACCCCTGCTGCTTCATATATTAATGACCTCCAGCATGGTATTCATGGGTGCCATGATGTCCACTTGATGGGCTTGCTGGTGCCCATTTACTTCTTCTGCAGAGCCTCTTTTTTCCCCAAAAGAAAGCCTATCCTAGCTTTCTGCCACCTGGCTGAAGTAGGACACACTTCAGAAGAACCCAGGAGGCATCACCTTTGTATCCACTGAGAAACAACCGCCTCCATTGTGGGTAGATACTTAGCAAGGATTGGAACCTCCCAACATTTTGTGTTTAGCCCCAGCCATCCTATAGCAGCCATTTTGTGATTGTCTCATATGGCAGCCATTTTGTGGTGGTGCCCACTCCCTGTCTTTAAAATTCCAACAGTACCTAGAGGCTCAACAAGATGGCAGAACCCTGGCATTGACAGCAGATGCAGGGATGCGCCTTGGCACAGCTTTAGCCACGGTTTTGCTCAGAGAGAAACCTCCCACAAGCTTAACTGGGCACTTGAAGGAATCACCTCCCGTGTTCTTACATCAATGTGAGGAGGAAGTCCTTTCCCAGTCCCGTCATGGACCTTGTGTGTGAGCACTGAGGCATCCCAAAGGAAATGTTACAGTTATAAAATGTCAGATTTTGTAATCCACCTTGAGTCCCTGTGAGAAAGGTGGGTTAAAAATTAAATAAATAATACTTCCCGATACTCAGTCGCTGGCTGTGGTTGTCCCAAGAGCCTCGAGCAATTAGAGATAAGTGGGATAGAATCCCTAAGACCATCTAGTATTTATGAAACCTGGTGGGGAAACCACCTCGGTAGCTTTGTCAAGATTCATGCCCATAGTAAGGCCTGACCTGGGGGATATCAGGTTGTATTCAGCCTGTATCTCCTTCCCCAAAGGAGGGACTTAGAGGGATTTCCGCATCCCCCCCCCCCCAGCAATACAGGCTGGAAGAGAGTGGTGCTCACTCCACACTCCTCTGTGCAGAACCAGAGGTCTCACACCAAAGGCTCGAACCACAGGGTTCAGGAACTTCAAATCCTGCACTGCTCGAGCTGTTTGAACCACTTTAGCTAGAGCTAAAGGGAGCCGCTGCCCTGACCTCTGGGAGATGGCCAGAGAGATCAAGGCGTCCTGACCTGGATGGCCCAGGCTAGCCCAGTCTCGTCAGATTTTGAAAGCTAAGCAGGGTTGGCCCTAGTTGGTTCTTCTGTGGGAGACCATTAAAGGTAGTCCAGGCTTGTTACACAGAGGCAAGCAAGGACAAACTGCCTCTGTTCGCCTCTTGCCTTGAAAACCCTACAGGGTCACTGTAAGTTGACGCCCAACTTGAGGGCACTTTCTACCACCAAGGATCAAGAGCCACCAGGAGCCAACCAGGTTCCACCTGGCTCTTATGTAACTGCTGGCTCTAGTCTGCCTATCAACCCGTCAGAGGTGCCACACATCAGGCTTGTTTGCTAGCGTATAAAGAACTCGGAGGCTCTGTTCTGGCAGCTCCTTTTTGCAGGCTGTAAACGGTCCTGGATGAGGCCCAAATTTGACGTCAAGGCTGGTTCTCAGAGTTAAGGAAGGCTCACTTTAGCCATGGATCTGTAAACACCTCCTGATTGGGTGGGGTAGAACAAATCTTGGCAGCTGTTCTCATACAGACAACAGAAGGAACATCCTCTTTGGCCAGTAAAGAGAGACTAGGTATCCTTGAGAAACTGGCAGAAGTCCTGGTTCTTAAAATATTGTATCTTTTACCATTCTTTCATGGTAAGGTTAAGGGTCAACGGCTTATGCCATCCTTTAGCACACAGATACCCCTCCTTAGGCTGGAGAGGGGGTATCAGTTTCCGCGTGCTGCACAATGGTTGCCTTTGTCCCACTGCTTTATCTGGTCGAACACGTTTTGTAGGTTTCTAACACCCTGGAAACAAAGCTGCAGATCCTGCAGCCGGAAGGATGAGCTCCTGCCCAGTGACCCTCAAGTCCAGCGTGTTCAGCTCCAGAAAGCCTGTGTGGCATAGAGGTTAGAGTGCTGGACTGGGATCTTGGAGGCCCCTAGTTCAAATTCCTGTTCTGCCATGGAAGCTTGGTGGGAGACCTTGAGCCAGTCACACCCTTTCAACCTCACAGGGTTATTGTGAGGATAAAATGGAGGAGACGAGCACGATGTGAGCCAAATAATATAAATAAATACACTCAGATAAATGTGTTTTTTATGTTTTCCTTGTTGATGTCATTAATCACAGTTAAGTTTGGGGCGTATTTCTTAAGGAGAGTCATGTCAAGGAGACGTTTAGAGTTATGAGGAGTGCTTATGCTACATCAACACATCCTGTTTCTACCTTTCTGCATCTGGACTTACCTACTGCATACAGCGAACTAACAAAACGAAGTCCTGTCTTAGAGGCAAGTGCTGGGGCAGGGGGGCTAATTTGTGACAGCAAAATAAGTGGCTGTTGATAACCAATAGACCTGAAAGTGACATTTGGCCAGAGAAACCTTCATCAAGCTATTAACGGAAGGTGTTTTTAATGGTCAAACTAAACTTTTTATGGCCATGTAATGCAGCATCAAAGACAATCGCATCCATTAAATCTGAGAGGGCAACCACCGCCACCCCTAATTAATCAGGGCTGAGTTACTGAGCAACACTGAAAATGCCAAGAATTTCAGAAAGTCCACAGGGCTGGATTTGTTTTGTAGTGTGGTTATTCTGAATTCACGGTAGCGAATTCCGCAACAAGTAGGGTTGCCACCTCTGGGTTGGGAAGTACCTAGAGATTTGGAGGCACAGCATGGGGTGGGCAGGGTTTGGTGAGGGGAGGGACTTCAGTGGGGTATAATTCCACAGAGCCTGTCCAAAGCCACCCCTTTCTCCAGGGGACTTGATCCTGATCATCTGGAGATCTCCAGGTGCCCCCTGGAAGCTGGCAACCCTCACAATAAGGTGGGCCCTTACAAGACACTGTTCCGATTCTTGGCTTTCTGTCCCATTCATTTTTCACCATTTGCACAAATATTGGGGGGGGGGGGGAAGTGGGTTACAATGGTTAGAATGTTTGAACAGGGAGACCCACATTCAAATCAGCCCTCTGGCTTTAAACCTCATTGGTTGGCCATAGGACATTCATTTCTTTCAGGCCAACACAAGGGTGTTGTGAGGGTAAAATGGAGGAGGTGAGAGCCACGTACTACTCATCTTGGAAGACAAAGCATAAGACATTCAATGAAGAATGCCGTTGGACTAGGATTACCCAAGTAGTAGATGGTACGAACTGCAGTTGCCTAGACAAGGTATGGTGGAACTGCCTAGACCGGCAGAAGTGCGTGCCATAAAAACAAGATGATATCTACAATAATCATTGCAGTGGACAATAATCCGGTTCCATAGTAATGGTGCCCTCCTGGACTTTTAAAAAAATTGAACAAATGCGAATAAAAATCAAGGCCTGGCATTTTCACTTAGAAGTTTCCCAGGTAATGGGACAGGATTGTTTTTGTTTTTGCACAACTAAAGCACAATAATTGTTCCGTCAGGGATCCAAATGCTTCTGCTTCAATGCAAGCAAGAAGACAGAAATCCCACTGCATTGGTGTTTACGGTTCTATGCACAATGCCGTCCTATGCAAGATGCAGCAGTGTTCCCTCTAAGCTGAATTAGAGTGAGCTAGCTCACAGTTTTTTAGCCTCCAGTTCACACATTTTTGTCTTAGCTCAGGAAGGATGGCTCCAGAGCAAACTGATTTATGCAGTGGCCAAATCGCTTGCTGCAACTCTAGCGCCAGCAGCTCACAAAGCAGAACTTTTGCTCACAAGACTCCGCAGCTTAGAGGGAGCGTTGCATTGCAGATACCAATTCCATCTCTAATACTAGCTTTTTCATCTATTTAAGGAAAAAGTATGATTCAAGGAGACGGGAGCTGAACGAAGGTCAAGTTACAATTTTGTCATGGACTCATTCTACAGGCATGGTCAAGTCACTCTCTTTTTGTTTTTGTATTAGACAGGGCAACAGCGACCTACTTTGCAGGGTTGTAGCAGCAAGCGACAAAGATCGAACACAGCAAACACAAATTAAATACGCTATACTGTGTTTATCATTAGTAGCCTTAACAAGTACTCAAAACAGGATTAACTGCTGCAGTGAAATAGTAGTAAATCTTTAAATCTGCCTTTTTCCTTGGCCTTGTGTAAGGCATTCAGTACTGGTAGTGCTTCAGCCACCTTATGCACATTTTTCTTGACGACAAAACATTGGGGGTGTTTTAAAAGAATAAATAATTCATTAAATACTCTCAGTAGTCTCATCCCAAATATATAATGGTTAAGTGTGTCGGACTAATATCCAGGAGACCTGAATTTGAATTAGATTAGGGCTGCAGCCTAAAGGTGGGGCCTGGGGAATCTTCTGTTTTTACAGCTGATCTCCAGTTGACAAAGATCAACTCCCCCAGAGAAAATGGCTGCTCTGAAGGGTGGACTCTATGGCGTTGTACCATGCTGAAGCTCCTCCCCTCCCCTCCCCAAACCCTGCCCTCTCCTGGCTCCACCCCCAAAGTCTCCAGGTGTTTTCCAACCCAGACCTGGCAACTCAATTTGAAACCCCACTCGTGTCATGAGAGCTCACTGGCTGACTTTGGCCCTGTCACACTCTTAGCCTAACCTACCTCACAGGATGGGAGAGGAGAGTGATGTAAGCTGCTTTGCGTTCTCCTTGGGGGGAAACGTGGGGTACAAATTAAGTAAATAAATTATACCCCTCCGTTCTCCGATGGGGTCTCAAAGCAGCTGACATTGTTTCCCCCCATTTTATCCTCAAAATTCTATGAAGTAGGTTAGGCTGAGGGTGTCTGACAGGTCCAAGGTCACCCAGCAACCTTCCATGGAAGAGTGGGGACTTGATTCTGGGAATTCCTAGATCCTAAGTCTGAAACTACAACTCCTATTGTTGCAGCATTGAAGTTACTGGGTCATGTCAGTTGGGGGATCCATTCATTAAAAAAATGAACAGTTTATGTATTAAAATATTAATATCCTGCCTTTCCTTGTGTTTCAGGGTGGCCCCTTTCTTAATCATCTGACTATGAAATAAGATTTGCTTTGATTTCCATTAAACTCGCTTGGAAGTTTTAAAGCTTCCAAGTAAACCTCATTATAGTCAATGGGACTATTCCAAATAAATATGTGCCAATGTGGACTGAGTAGCCACTCTTGACAGGTCTTGTGGATAAAAGTGGATTTTTATATTTCTGTACATCAGCTGAAAACGAAATTCCCCAGCCCTAGGTTAAGGTCACTTAATTCTTACCAAAACATTCCCTCTACAGGACAAAATTGGAATTACAGCCAAGCACACTGTTCCAAGCTTTGTGTGATGCACCTGTATTCCCCATCTTGCTTAGTCAATATTCCTTTTTTCTTTGCTGGGAGAACTAGACTCAGGTAACTAGCAGACTGAGATAGATCTATGGGACATCTTCCCCCTCCACTGCCCTGCTAAGGAGGAAGAGGAGGAGGAGAAGAAGAATTGGATTTGTACTCCGTCCTTCACTCGGAGTCTCAGAGTGGTTTACAATCTCCTTCCCTTCCCCTCCCCACAACAGACACCCTGTGAGGCAGGTGGGACTGAGAGAGCTCTTTAGAGAACTGCTCTTGAGAGAACTGCTCTTGAGAGAACTGCTCTAAGAGGACTGGGATTGACCCAAGGTCACCCAGCAGCTGCATATGGAGGCGTGGGGAATCAAACCCGGTTCTCCAGATTAGAGTCCGCCACTTTTAACCTCTACACCAAACTGGCATTCAGGTGTATGAAGGATTTTATTGAGGTCAACTGTCAAAAAACAAGCAACAGGTATGCAAAATGGCATCAGTCAGAGGCCAGAGGTCGTAGGGAGAAAGTGGATCTGCCTTATACATAGAATAAAATTGCCCCAGTCCAAAGTGATCATTGTTTTGCTTGAAAGTAACTGATAATATTTTGGAAACCACATCACAGTTGTTCCTCTCCTGTTTACTAAGTTCTCATTACTGACTCCCAATATATGGTGGAAAACCAGACATATTAGCTCCTTTCTGGAAGCAGCTAAACAGACAAAGGCATTTTTATTGGCAAGGGGGAAATGACAGTGAATATAGTGAGGTGGATCCTACCAGCTTTTCTGGTGTAGTGGTTAAGTGGACAGACTCTAATCTGGGAGAACCGGGTTTGATTCCCCACTCCTCCACTTGCAGCTGCTGGATGACCTTGGGCAAGCCATAGTTCAGTCAGAGTTGTTCTTGAAAGAGCAATTCTCCCAGAGCTCTCTCAGCCCCACCTACCTCACAGGGTATCTGTTCTGGTGCGAGGAGGAGGAGAGCCCCTTTTCTGACTCCCCAAAAAGACTATGTTGGGAATTCTAGTATGTGTGACTGGGCATTAGTGGAGATAGAAAATGGGCAAAATTGACCCCACCTCAGTCTTGCTAGCAGAAATACCGGGAGGATCCAGCCCACAGTTTATTATCTTTACAGATGTTATGGAGGGCCACCCTAAGAACACTTTCCTGGGAGTAAGCCCCATTTGATAGACCTGAGCAGTATACTGAGTAGACCTGTTCAAGATTGCACTGTTCATGGGGAAGTGTATAAATACTTATCTGTGTTTTTAATTCTGGGGTTTCAAAAAAAGTCCTGTGTGACTTTAATTCGATTTAGGCAGATCATGAGAGGGAGGGCAGGAAGGAATGAGCCAGTGCTTGGCTTTTGTGGCCCTTTCTGATATGCCCAGGGTAATGCTGATCACCCCTTTGGGGTCAGGAAGGAGCTTTCCTACAGGACAGACTGGCCCAGGGATCCTGGAGGTTCTTTGTCTTCCTCTGAGCATAGAGCAGGAGTCATTGGAGGAGGGGGGGGTAGTTGTGAATTTCCTGGATTGTGCAGAGGGTTGGACTAGATGACCCCTGGGGTCGCATCCAGCTCTATGTTTCTATTTTAAAAAAAAAAAAAATTGTGCCCTTTTAAAACGGTAATAGCGCATTTTTAAAAAATGTGTATGTGTTTAATCTGTGGATTTTTAAAAAAAATCTTTTGGTGGTGTATCATTAGCCACCTTGAGTTTTAAATAAATAATTAAAGATAAATGGAAATAAAATAAAGAGCAACCTGAATGTTGTGGAGAGACTGATTTCTGATCTATGTATACTGCTTGTACATACCTGGCCATAAGAAGAGCCTTATTGGATCAGACCAGTGGTCCATCTAGTCCAGCATCCTGTCTCACACTGTGGCCAACCGGTTATTCTAGAGGGCCAACAACAGGGCAATAGAGGCCTTCCCCCAGTGTTGCCTCCTGGAACTGGTGTTCAGAGGTTTACTACCTCTGAATGTGGAAGTTCCCTTCAGTCACCATGGCTGGTAGCCACTGACAGACACCATCCGTAAATCAGACTAACCCCCTTTTAAAACCACTCATGCTTGCAGCCATCACCACATCCTCTACCAGCATTTCCTTCGGTTTTTCCTGAATCTCTTGCCCCTCAGCTTCATTGGGTGCTCCCGAGTTCTACTATTTTGCGAGAGGGAGAAAAAGCTCTTATCTACCCACTTTCTTTACCCTGTGCATAATGTTATATATCTCTATTGTGTCTCACCTCCATCGTCTTTTTTCTTAATTGAGAAGTTCCAGTCTCTTTAGCCTCTCTCTATTCCAGCTCTTCTATATATATATATATATATATAGAGAGAGAGAGAGAGAGAGAGAGAGAGACAATACTTCGGTTGGGGCCATGAAAACCATCCACTATGACCCTGTTTTATCCAGATGCTGCAGGTGAGAGATAATGTTGTGTACCCACATGGTCAAAACACATAACCCTTAGCATAGGCAAGCCACAGTCAAACCGTTCAGCGATCCAAACTCTGGAGCAATACAGGGCTTCTTATCCTTAGTCCTTGAAAACCATTCAACTTTTGCCCTTTATTATGTCTGAAATTCAAGTATCTAGCTTGAGAGCTATCCAAGGAGCAGAAGCTCGGTGAATGTCAACATACTGTCTAACAAGAAAACCAGACGGACACGGTTTGACAGGCATACATTCAGAGTCAAACAGAGCCAGTGAGTCTACTTTTTTGTGCCTTGTATCAAACATTGCTCTGCATGAACATACACGGAATGATATACGACTCGTAGCCATAGCAATCGATTTCTGCTGCCGTTGAATAGTGTTAAATTGGGGGAATGCCTACAGGGAATGAGCACACAGTAAGACTTGGATATTGTTTCAAAGGAAGATGTCTGTTGCATACCGCGGCGGGAAAGATACCTCTTGTTTTAAACATTTCAGCAAGGAGAAGCCCCAGGTGGGAATTAGAATAGTACAGTTCTTTTCGCAAAGTCTAAAGTGACTGTGCCCTGACCTGGATGGCCAAGGCTAGTCTGATCTCGTCAGATCTCAGAAGCTAAGCAGGGTCGACCCCAGTTAATACTTGGATGGGAGAAGGGAAACCCCCAAGGAAGAGCAGGGTTGCTACGCAGAGGCAGGAAATGGCAAACCCTCTATGTTGGTGTCTTGCCTTGGAAACGATGGAGTTGCCACAAGTCAGCTGCAACTGGACGGCACTTTCCCCCATCATCACCAAAGTGACTGTGATGAGATCAGACTGCAATGCACATTGTCCATTGGCATATCTTCCCAATGGCACGTCATCCTATTAAATCTCCCACGTGCCTGTTATTTCATGATCCAATCTGGCATTTGGTTTGGATGGTTTTCAGTGAGCTCTTGCACAGACGGAATTTGCTAGCACAAGAGGGACCATGCTCCACCGTGGAGGCTATGTAGCATGCAGCAAACTTATTCATAGGATCCAAGCTGTTGCATTTCGGCATTCAACACTCTTACCATTTATCAGTAATTCCTGATATTGTTCTGATGTGTTGTTGTGTTTCTTACTCTAAGAGGAAAGAAAAGTGGGAATACTTGATCCAGCAGCCCATGCTGAGCATCTGCCATTTCCCCCTTTGCAGGTATTTTGGAGCATGGATTTAGCTCCGGCTCTTAGTCTGTGGCTCACAGCCATGGCCCTGTGTGAGCCAGCCTGGGATGACCTAAGAACATAAGAGAAGCCATGCTGGATCAGGCCAGTGGCCCATCCAGTCCAACACTCTGTGTCACACAGTGGCCAAAACCCAGGTGCCATCAGGAGGTCCACCAGCAGGGCCAGAACTCCAGAAGCCCTCCCACTGTTGCCCCCAAGCACCAAGAATACAGAGCATCATTGCCCCAGACATTGTGTTCCATCTGGCATTGAACCCCACTGAAGTCCATCCCATCCCCAAACCCTGCCCTTTCCAGACTACACTTCCAAAATCTGCAGGAATTTCCCAGTCTGGAGCTGGCAACCCTAGTTCAGCTCTGGCTTTCTCTTCCATTTTAGTTAAGCTTTAGCAGTGTTCAGAGTATGCTTTGAGAGCTGAAAAAGCTGTTCGATTCATAGTAGTGTATCCACTAAAGGGCAAAATGTTAGCTCTCAAAGTGACATGTGTTTTTAAAATATTTGATAAAGTATATTATGCCTTGGGCAGGAAAGAGTTGGCCACTGTAGTGCATGCCCTGACAACATATAATTAGATTACTGCAATGTGCTCTACATGGGGTTGCCTTGAAGACTGTCTAGAAGCAACAGTTGGTAGGTACATAATGCTGTGGCCAGAATGTTGACTGGAAAGGATTGTAGGGACCATATCACTCCAGCCTTGTTTCATTTGCACTGGCTCCCAGTTTGCTTCCAGGCTCAATTCAGCGTTGGAATATGCAAGGTCTATCGTGCAGAAAAAAGAAGATGACAAGAACATCCTACAGGGGGCAACTAGCTAGCATAGTGAGATTAGGGACTTCCTGCTGTTTTCCAGTAGTCTCCTTTCTGTCTCCTGATTGGCTCAGAGGCTTTTTGTGCTCCTGAGAGCCGCTTCTCTGCTGACTCCTCTCCTAGCTAGTTAGACAGTTAGACTTATCTCTCTGTCTCTCCTCTTTCTTACAAAGTCTGTTTTCCTCTTAATAAACCGACTTTATTCTTTAAAAGGCTTGGGCTCTGCATTACTGCATATCTACACTCTACCAACAAATTCAAGGTGCTGGCATTGAACTTTAAAGCCCTATACGGCTTGGGGCCAGAATACCAGAAGGACCGCCTTCTCTCATATGCATTTACCCAACCATTCTTGTCCTCTTTGGAGGTCCCTGCTTGGGGTACTCCACCATCTGAGGCTACATGGGTAGCAACCCAAGAGCAGGCCTTCCCTGTTGTGGCCCCAACACTTTGGAACTCCCTTCCCAGGGAGATTCATCTGTCTCTCTGTCTCGTCTTCTGCCAGTGGGGCTGCAGTTGCACACACTGAATGATCCGCTTTCAGTGCACTTTCCAACTGGATTTCACTGTATGAACTGGCAAAATCCAGTTGGAAAGTGCTTTCCGAAAAAGCTTAGAAAGAGCCAGTTTGGTGTAGTGGTTAAGTGTGCGGACTCTAATCTGGGAGAACTGGGTTTGATTCCCCACTCCTCCACTTGCAGCTGCTGGATGACCTTGGGTAAGCCATAGTTCTGTCAGAGCTGTTCTCTCAAGGACAGTCCTCAAAAGAGCTCTCTTAGCCCCACCTACCTCACAGGGTGTCTGTGGTGGGAAGAGGAAGGGAAGGAGATTGTAAACCACTCTGAGACTCTGACTGAAGGGCGGGGTTTAAATCCAATCTCCTCTTCTCAGCCTGAGACCCTGGATATCTGCTGCTGCCAGTCAGAGTAGACAATACTGACTTTGATGGTCCAAGGGTCTGATTCAGTGTAAGGCAGTTTCATGTGTTCACGTGATGGGGAATGCACAAGGCTTTTTTAATGCTTTGGATGTACAAGGCCTTATCCCAAACTCATTGCCTGTCCTGTTCAGCAGCATTGCGTAGGCGTCATTGGGTTGGAGGGGTCGTGGCTCAGTGGTAGGTCATCTGCTTGGCATGCAGAAGGTCCCGGGTTCAACCCTGGGCATCTCCTCTTGAATGGATCAGGTAGGAGGTGATGGGAAAGACCTCTGCCTGAGCCCCTGGACAGCCGTTGCAAGTCTGAGTGGGCCATACTGACTTTGACGGGCCAAGGGTGTGATTCAGTATAAGGCAGCTTCAGGTGTTCAAGCAGTTTAAAGGTAAAAACAATACCATAAAAATCATAAATGATCAGTATGAATACAAGCCACTGAAACCAAGCCAGGGGCATAAAAATAGCATCAAACAACCATTCAGCAAAAGAAAAAAGAAAAAAAGCATGCTATAGATCTCTGACCAGAAGCAAACCATAAAACAACTCAAAAGATAAAAACCACAGAGTTAAAATCCTAGTAGACGCCTTTTTTGCTGATATAAAAGAACCTCTCCTAACCACAATATCAGAAATCATCTGTGCAACTTACTTGGACTGAGTTCCTTTAAACCACCTTAGAGTCAACTCGAGTATTTTTAGAACATGCGCCTCACATCCCTGGGATACAAATGCAGCAGACATCTGCTGCCGGGGAGAATTGCATTACGTCAAGGGATTAGAGTAATGATGATACATGAACCTCTTGTTCTGAAGCTGCTGGTTCAAATCCAGGCAAACCTGGCCGTGATTGAATGCTGTTACCATCTGATGGCCGATAACTAGACAATATGAAATAAGTTTGCGTCTTCAGTCCTCAGGAGGGACAGATGCTGGCACTGAATTACCTTCCAGCATCTCAGGAAATTCAATTATCAATCTCGTCCCGAAAGCCAGTCAACCCCCAGGCCTGGCAGACTTCCCTCCCCATCTCCCCACTGGAGAGCTGCTGAATAGCAGTGGCACCAAAATTTTATGAACTGGTCATATTTTGGGAGACCTGTCCAACATTTGTATCTATTGTAATGGGCAGAGTGGTCCATTGCCTTTGCGACAGAAGAGTGATAAAGATTCAATGAGCCATGCTTTTATTTTTCTTGTTCTGTAATTAAGTGTTTGAGAAAAGGGGGTTTCAAGGCTTTATTTGATGACTGTTATTACAAATAATAAGGGTCGGCTGTTTTGCAGAAACACACATGCATGCAAAGTCACAATGAAAACTGAAGCATTAGTGCCCTGTTTGCCATCCCGGAATTTATTAAGGAAAACAACGTGATTAAACCCCTTGGTAACCTACTCATTTTGCCCTACTCTAAATAAGGCTACAGAGTCCATCATTTATCAGGATAAAGGCGGGTAATGAGATCAGAATTGCTCTGGGTTAGCAATGAGGGAGCAGCTGTGCTTGCAATGGGCAGAGCAAGCCTGTGTTCTGCTTGTGCTGCGGCAGCCAGCCATTGCACAGCTGCAGTGCTGCTAGTCACCTCACTAAGGGGGTAGTTGGGTGCAGTGTTCCCTCCAGGGGTCATTTCGTAAAAAAAGAGGGGCCGGAGCTCATTAGCCTAACTCATTAGCATAACTTGTTTGCATATGCCACACCCCCTGACATCACCAGAAGTGTGTCAGAAGGTAACACCCACCACTCAGGCTCCACTCCAAAAATCTCCAGGTATTTCCCAACTCAGAGTTGGCAAGCCAGCTTTACACTTTAACTAAAGACACTTTAGGTTTCCTTTGCTCTTTCAGGGAAGCTACCCTACAACAAGCATGAAAATACTGGGCAAGTTAGTATGCTTTTGCTTTTTTCTCACAGCGCATCACCCTATGTGCCCACTCCTGGCTTGTTACTCCCGGAATGGCGTTCCTGCGCATTCCTATTCGGAATGACTCCTTTCCTCTAAGCTGAGTTAGTGTGAGCTAGCTCACAGTTTTTTAGCCTCTGGCTCACACATCTTTGTCTTAGCTCAGGAAGAATTGCTCTAGAGCAAACTAGTTCATGCAGTAGCCAAATCGTTCACTCACAACTTTAATGCCAGTAGCTCACAAAGTAGAATTTTTGCACACAAGACTCCACAGCTTAGAGGGAGCATTGGTTAGGTGGCAGCCGAATGGGGGGGGGGGGAAGGTGCCCCCGCAGTGTTGTCAGGTGCAGTGTCCATAGCAATTCCGCCACAGTGTTCCATTCTGGAGTTGTTCCGAGGCGGGGACAGCGTGACAGACAGGGTAAGCAGGACCAAAGACAAGTCATGAGTCGAGGAGGCTGAGCCAAGCATCTGTCACTGGCAGGGAGCAGAGAGAATTGGGCCACAGGAGCCATGCTCTTCCTCTGCCACACACACACCCCTTAAAGGGACCAGCTCCCATTACAAACCCTGGTCATGTGTCAGCGGAGAGAGGGCATCACCCATCAGCCCCACGGGCACCCCACAGTGACGCTTCACACATCGAGTGCACAGGTCCCAAGGGGGTGATGACGGACAAGAACGTGAACGTGAGGGTGCCCCCCCCCACTCACTGCCAGCCACATCATCCAACAGCTTACGCTGTCGAGGGTGTCCCCGTGCCAACTCGAGTGCGACCCCCATGCAAGGCATTGCAGTAAAAAGGGCAGGGGGTGCCGGGGGCCCTGGAGAGACTCAGACAGGTCCCCCAGCAGCCTCTCAGTGCACCCTTGTCCCTCACCCATGTCCCTCACCATGGCAAGAAGCTCCTCCAGGTACCCGGTAGCTCCCATTGCAGATGTTGCCAGCCCTCCATTCATGGCTGCCTCCTGGAAAAGGCTTCTTGCCAATCACAATGCTTTCCCAGCCACTCCCGCTCAACTGAAGAAGAGAAGAGATTGGATTTATACCCTGCCCTTCTCTTAGGAGTCTCAGAGCGGTTTACAAACTCCTGTCCCTTCCCCTCCCCACAACAGACACCCTGTGTGGTAGGCGGGGCTGAGAGAGCTCTGACAGAAGCTGCTCTTTTTCAAGAACAGCTGTGCCAGAACTACTTTGCCCAAGGTCATCCGGCAGGTGCAAGTGGAGGAGTGGGGAATCAAACCCAGTTCTCCCAGATTAGAGTCTGGGCACTTAACCACTACAGCAAACTGGCTCTCTGATCAGCATTTCCCAGGTGTGTAAGAAAGGGCCACAAGAACTAAGCACTAAGGCAACCCTTCCTGCCCTCCCTCTCATGATCTACCTAAGTTCACAGAATCAGCATTGATGTCAGATGGCCATCTAGCCTCTGCTTAAAAACCTCCAAAGCCCACCACCTCTTGAGGAAGCGTGTTCCACTGAGGAGTCCCAGGGGTGTTATAGGAGCATCCCAGCTGTGGAAATGGGGGCATGACAATGGCAGAGTCACCCTCCTTTGGGGGGGGGGGTACTCGGCTGCTCTGGCTGCTAGTGGATCCTTGGCCCTCCTTGCTAATCTCAGAGGACAGGCCCACAGCAGCAGCCCCACCCTGTGAGTCACTTGTGGGATGAAAGACATTAGTCAGGACAATGGAGGGTGGATGGGGACAGTGGATGGCAGAACCTATTTTGTTCTTGTAGAAATAAATCCTTATTTGTTTGAACTTATCCCAGAAATCAGAACAGTCCTTCCTCAGGGCCACATAGTCCTCTGAAGCACCCAGACACTGGGTCATTCTACCAAAACAGAGAGAGTTGGAATTTTTAATTCCTGTTGGCAGCAGAAATCTACCAAGTTCATTTACACAGAGAGTGTTTTGAAGGAGAGACAGTCTCCCCAATAAGTGAGGATGTCACAAACACCTTTGGCCATGAGGGCCTGGACACACTTCCAAGTGGGACCAAAGGAATTGTTTCAGTGCTTTGGAGTAGACACTTCCATCCAGATGGCACATCCCAGGGCAGACACCTGTTCTGCAGCCATGCACCAAAAGCCTCAGCGGTGGGAGGTAGTGGAGCTGCTCCTGGTGGTGGCAAGGGCAACACTCACATACTCTACCAGCAACCTGTACAGCAGTGCCTTCTCAGCTTCAGTCCAGTTTGGCTAGCGATGGCTGTCCCCGTCACCAGATGTTGCAGTGGCCATGCCACCCACACACAGGGGAATGTGGAAGTGGGCTTTCTCACCATGAAAAGGCAAAATTGGAAGATCATTCAATCACTCTTCCCTGGAATGAATATCTTTAACGTAGTAGCCTCAGTACCTCCCTACGCCCTTCATGCTCCTTGCATACACCTTTAACATAATTTGAAAAATCATTAACAAACTACTCCCTAGTATAGGTCTTACCTCTAAGATTTATAGGATTCTGATGGAATCAAACAATTTTAAGATGCTATTCTATCTAAAGGCCCGGCACTTAGACCTTCAAAAGGAACTGTTGGACCTACAGTGGGCTCAAATTTGGAGCTCACCAGTTTTCAACTTGAGATGCTTTAATATACAACTTCTAAATTCCAAGGTTGTGTCAATATGGTACTTAACCCTGGTCACACTCTCACACGTCGCCTCAGCTACATCACCAGCTTGTTGGAAGCCATGTGAAGAGAGAGGTACCTGTATTCATAGCTGGTGGGAATGCACGAAAGTACATAGGTTTTGGACCCAGATATTAGAACAAATCAAAGAATACACGGGACATGATAGCCCCCCCAACCCCAGAAGTGGTTCTTCTCAATCTGTGGGGGAGAAAAACAACTTCTAAAGCTCATAGAGAACTCATCATGATAATGCTGATAGCTGCCTATGCAACACTGCTGAACAGGACAGCAATGGATCTGGGCTAAGGCCTTGCATATGCAAAGCATTAAAAAAAAAACCTTGTCCATTCCCCACCACATGAACACATTGTTTAGGATCCTCTGAAAAGGGGAAGGGATGTCAGTGACTACAGAGATAGGAATTTCCACCAGGTGAGACAGTTATGTCATGCATCCGTTCTGAGGTGTAATTTCTGCAAGCATAATGGAGAAGGGGGGGCTCATGGATGGGACCGCGCATCTGCACAGATGACTAATCCCTCCATGGTTCAGGCCCCCTGCATCCACCCCATGATGGGCTGATGCTCCTGGCTCTGTGGACATTGGGCCCTGGGATGCTAGTTCGTTTCTGGAAACTGGCTGCCAACAAGCAGTGACAGCATTCACAATCTGAAAAGGTGACACACATATTGGTCATGGCGCCCATCACTAGTGCTTTGGGCAGCCAATGTTGCCCAGCTGCCACTGTTGTTTGCTGTTCCAGCCCCTTATTTGCATACCCAAATATTCCCTCAGGTGGTTGGGATCTGGATGGCCCTAGCGAGGCTCCATAGGGTTGATCGTATCCACTCTGCAGCACTTTCAGCTATCAGCCGAACCTCACTCTGGTAGCAGGCCTTTATGAACACAGCTTTGTTACAACAACTGGTCCAGCACTCCTTGCCAGCCCAGCCCACTGGGACTGGCTACCTCCCCCAGGGCCACTCCAGAAGCGACCACCCAGGGCATTGCCCCCACAGGACCCTGCTGTCCCAAGACACCTCCCCCCTTGTTCCACAATGTGAGTAGGCCAACCCACCAATAGTGCCTGTGCATTCTGTGGCTGGGAGAATGCCGGCGATGGCCTGTCTCCTTACCTTACCCTCCTTTCCATCTGTGTCCTCTTCTGTGGCGGCTGTCTTGTCAGAATGTGGCCCCTGCTGTATCCACTGGGTCCTTGTTGTTTCTTCAACAGCCTCCTGCCTCTCCCTCCCTCCCAAGGGTCCCCAATAGACACCAACACCCCAGATGGGCACAACAATTCAACTTTATTTAAGGGATACAGGGGTGATGGAGTGGTTCTGGTGGGACTGCAGCCCTCCAACCTGTAGGCTCCAACCTGTTGGTCCTTTGCTAGGGGCATATGACTGATGGCAGTGGAGAGAGAATGTCCAGGATGCTGGACATGTCTGGGGACTTACAAAGGGCGGCTTCTGCAGCAGTGTGAGTGCTTATTGTTATTTCAGTTGCGTGGTTGGGGTGTCGGCTCTCCCCGTTGGATCTCCTGCGTATGGGCCAAAACAGATGCAGGAGCAGCCAGCAATGTTCTGTCATGGCAGGATGGAGGGCCATCGGTAGTCCTGCAGGGGCCTCCATGCTGCAAAAGAGCACCCCATCTGGCACTACGATGCTGCAAAGGGCCACCCAGGTGGCGGTTTCCACACCTCCCTCACCTGAGTCAGCATCCTGTCTGTACCTCCCTGTAATGGAACAGGAATGGTGTTAGCACCTTCAGGGCATACTGCTCCTGGACGAGAGAGAGTGTGGCCATCATGAGGAATCGCCTGGCACATAAGCGGGTGGTGCTCACTGCCCACTGCAGGGTTTTGGCCAAGGGTGTGTGTTGCCATCTGGCACAGGGGGGGCCCAACACACCTAACTACCTGGTGGGCAGCATCCATGTGCATGTTGTAGTCAGAGCAGAGCCTGGTTCTTTTACTCTACCCAGGGTTTCCAGGATGCACAAAGACGACAGTAACAATTAAGACAGAATGCAAGAGCACAGTCTACTAACCAGTTCGGAGTCAGGGAGCCGGAGGTTAAGCCCAAAGGTCAGGTGGAAAAGGAGGATCTGGAGTTCAGCAGACCATGTCATCCTGTCTTGTTCCATCTATACTGGCTTCCAGTTTGCTTCTGGGCTCAATACAAGAGGCTAGTCTTGACCTTTAAATCCCTTGGGGGCAGCATACATTAAGGACCACCTTCTCCCATATGAACCTACCGGTCATCTTTGGAGGGCCTGCTTTGAATCCCCCCACTATCTGAGACTGCATGGGCCTTCACGGTCAGCATACCAGAACCTTGGAACTCTCTCCCCAGGGAGATTCCCCTGTCTCGTGCTATTGTCTTACACCAATGGGTGAAAACCTTTTCTGTTTGGCATATTCCCAACAGCGGTTATTGGCCCTCCTCTCTGGTTGTATTGTTATGTGTGTTTGTGGAGATTCGGTTGGCTGTGTGGATTTTAAAAAACATTGCTTTGGTGGCAGCTGCCACCACAGCACAAGGATCTGTACTGTGTTACGGAAGGTAAGCTTTGGCAGCCATTTTGTGGCAGGCTCCATGTTTTGCGGCAGCCATTTTGTGACAGCCATTTTGTGGCTGTGCTCACCATACTGTATCAGAATTCCAAAGATGCCCACAGACTCAAAAGGGTTGGGGACCTCTGATACAGACAAGCAGCCTTGTGTCGGTGGACTTGCAAGGCCAGACATTTGCTGCGTTGCTGACAAAAACAGAACAAGTCAAGGAACAAAACCACAAAAAGTCCTCTCAAGGCTGAGGTAGTGGAGCATATGTGTTTTCCAGCTAAGAGTTCCTAAAGAACATGGCGCAAACTGGAAGCTCAAACAATTCCTCTGTGGACCAGACAAAGGAAGCTTTCAACGGGTTGCGGCAGTTTAGAATGAGACACTGAACCCATGCAATGTTGAATGGGGGAGCTGTAATATCCCTTAACACTATTAAAATGCAAAGGAAAGTCTCTAAATTGTAAATTCTATCTCTACAGAAAACTAATTGCCTTACCAGTATCATGTTTAAGTCAGGCCTGAGACCTGAATGTACACAATCATACTAGCTTAGTGGGCTAGTCACAGCCTCAAACATTGATGTTCCTGGTTCTGATCTTGGAATCCCTGATAATAATGACAGTTTAAAGGACTGTAGTTTCTCCCATTCTTATTCTGGTCTAGACAGAGACAGACACTACCACTGCTGAAAGGAAAAAATCACTAGCTAGAGCCAAGTCACTCTTTTGATATCACTCCACCACCACTGCGAAAACAGTATCTGTTATGGTGAAATGTAGGTCAGGATGGAATATTATTGTCAGGGTACAACGTGCCATGGGCAACTAATACTGAAACTACGTAGACAGCTAATAATTTTCTGCAGTCTTTATCTCTCTATTTCTTAATCTATTGGCACAGCCAGTTTATTTTTTCATCAGAAGATAACGGTGGCTTCTGCCCCTACCCAGACACACACTTCTAAATAATTGCTGGAAACGATGTTTCCGAGGGAGCGCACAAAGTTTGATGGATGATATTTAAGAGTCGGCTGCCTTAAGCTTGATGAAAGCAATTCAGGATACAAGAGCTGACATCAGATCCCTCACACACACAGCTGTGGAAGGGGCATCTCCTGTTTGTCATAAGAATAATGTCAGGGAACTCAAAGGCAACTCTTAAATCACCCAGCGCTAGAAAATAAGGGGAGACAGCTAGGCCTTTCCACAGAAAGATCAAAGAGCAACAGGGAGACATCGGCAGACATTTATAGAGCGCCTAGCTTTCAGGGGCGGGGGAAGTGTGACGAACATTATAATCTTAGTCCATGAGAAGGAGTTGAAATGTAAAGCATCCTAGACCGGGGTGAGTCAATCAAAGTCAACAAGGTAGCCAAAAGAGAACAGGGCAGGTGAAATATTGAGCGAACAGTGTCAAGCGGTGCACAAAAGGGGAAGACAGACCTGGTTAAATTGTATAATAGACAGGAGAACGTGGCAGTGTTCTGTTTCATAGGATGCTGGTTAAAGGCCGTGGGAATGATCTACCATGACGTTCCATCGCCATGTACAAGAGCACTTAAAAAAAAATGGAATGCTGGTTAAAGGTCATAAGATGAGAACAATCCCTTGGAAAAGTAGGATGATCAGAAAATGGCTCCAGCATGTTATAGAAATGAATGGAATTCTGTGCCATTTTCTCAATGAGTATCAGTACTGGTCCAATCCCACTGGTGTTCAAGAGCTATTAAGGCTGCATTCAGATGTTAAGCATTACCCTAACATTGTTCATGAATCTGTTTCGCTTCCATGTTCACACTTGATGCCTGGCCCTTCCTCCTTCCTTCTTGCAAAGGGCATGATAAGGAATTCTGGTTTAAAAACAAACCCCAGCTGGCTGTGATGTACAAATGTAAACAATGCCCCTCTAAGCTGTGGAGTCCTGTGGAGCAAAAATTCTGCTTTGTGAGCTACTGGCATTAAAGTTGTGAGCAAGCGATTTGGCTACTGCATAGATTAGTTTGCTCTGGAGCCATCCTTCCTGAGCTAAGACAAAAACGTGTGAGCTGGAGGCTAAAAAACTGTGAGCTAGCTCACACCAACTCAGCTTAGAGGGAACTCTGGCACAGGAATACTGGAGTTAATTTTCCCAGAGACACTGAAATGTTAAACAGTTCAACTATGTTTAAAATCCTAGTCTGTTATGTGGGGGTGAGGGGAATAACTCTGAGTAACTCCGCTACCTGTACTCTTATGTCCCTTGAATTTATTTTAAACCACACTCCATGGGAGAAAGGACAGTGCAACAAAGCAGGAGAAACGCAGGTGTACCAGCTCAGAAACAAAGAGACACAAGGTCAGAAGCAAGCCCTTGCCCAGCTGCCCAAAAAATCCAAAAAACCCTGGGCGGGCTCAGTATTTATATCCAGTTCTGGTCAGCAAAGACCAATAGGCTGGTGTCATGTTGGAGCCGGGGGGGGATGGTTTTTGTTCATCCTGCAAAGTAGGATGGCTCAGTACAAGAAGCTCCAATGTGCAGATTCCAAACCTGAAGTCACTTTTCATTCATCATTCCCAAATGATGCACCTTGGCCAGCTCAGATTTGTTTAGACAAAACAGCAATGGAGAACTAGTGCAATGGCCTTTCGACCTTTCCAGAACCAGCTCCTATCTTTAATCTCAACCTTTCCAGAACCAGCTCCTATCTTTAATCTCAACCTTTCCAGAACCAGCTCCTATCTTTAATTCTGTCCTGTAATGTTATTGCACTTTCACCTTACATATTATTAGGGGCCCTCCTTTGTCCGCTCCAATTACCAACCCCATAACTCACTGCACACCCATTTTTTTTAATGAGTTATCCCTGCCACAAACAGTAAACACCTCAGCAGGGACTTCAGGATGGGAAACAGGAGTATGCAGTATCCTTTAGTTCTTACCCAAGACATTTTTGGATTCCACACCAACCCAGTGCTAACGTGCTCCGCTTTTAAATGTGCTTTAGTTGAGCTGAGTAAAATATGGATTATAAAGTGATCATCCCTCAAACTAGTTGCCACATTATGCTTTAAAAAAAATGCCTTCCATTTTTACTCTACTCTTTCTACACAGAAAATTCACCTCTGAATTTCTCTGTAACTTTTTGCATTACTGAACCATGTGTTTAGACAGGAGACTTTTAGAAGATTTCGTTCAGCGAAAGCTGTTCAAATGTTATCTGTTTTCCATGAGCAATATATACAAAGAATCCACCAAAATATGTTAAACAAACTTGAAATATAGTAAACTAAAACATTTGCATTAAAGACTGACAATCTAAATTTTATATGATACATAAATACCAGATGCAGCATTCGATATTCCTAAAACTAATTTACAGTGAAATCACAAGTAGAGTTACCCCCTTCTAAATCCATTGAAATCAACAGGCTCTGCTTACAATTGCACTGTTAATGTTAACAAAATCCTAAAAATATACAATGTTAGTATATAAGATTAGTTAACATGATCTCTATATGGATAATGATGATTGATAATAATAGCATACAATGAAAGACATATGAAGTACATATTCAATAATAAATAATGAATGGATGGCAATATTTGCATAACGTGAAGTATGAGCTAATATCAGCTAAATGATGAACACAAATAAAAGACTAACCCATAATGATGAATTAGAGTATGTAAGCGGATGGAGAAGAACATTAACAGACATCTCCTTTTCCTCCTGCCACCGCTTCTGTACCCCTAATTAGCATCTGGAAGAGGGATGTTACAGGCCCCTTTTCATCTGCCTTGCCAAAATCTTTTGGATGTAAATCCTCCAGGTTCAGGCCTATAGCTATGATTTTTTAATTTGGGGGACTCCCATGCACACACCCCTGAGGGCAGCCTCCTCTGTGTGTGTGTGTGGGGGGGCTCCTCCTGGCTCCCTCTGCACCTTTGCCGCAGGCCAAAGGAGCCCCCATCCACATCACAGGCCTTGCCTCCCTGCCTGGCTCAACTACCAGGGTCCCTCCAGCCCCATGCCCTCCTGAGGCTGCCTGAGCACCAGTGGGAGGGTGGGTACCACTGTTCCCTCTAAGTTGAGTTAGTGTGAGCTAGCTCACAGTTTTTTAGCTTCCAGCTCACACATCTTTGTCTCAGCTCAGGAATGATGGCTCCAGAGCAAACTAATTTATGCAGTAGCCAAATCGCTCGCTCACCACTTTAATGCCAGTAGCTCGGTGCTGTGTCCGCTGACCACCACCAGGTGCCAGCAATTGTAGCTCAAAGCTTGGCTCCTAGAACAACAGGGACCAAGGATCCTAGGTTTCCTTCGGTCCTCCAATAAGATCTAGGTGGGAAATTCAAACCCCCCAATAGGACTGTAGGTAGGACCAGGGGTATGTCCTGGGTGTGTATATAGTTAGCCACTTTGGCTGGTTAAGCATGCTTGTTGTACCAATAAACTAAAGAGCTGATCACGAGTCCCTGCTGGTGATGTTGGCATGTGGCGCCTCTCCCTATGGTGTGGGGACAGTACTGGGTCACCTACTTCTGGATGGTTGCAAGGTACCAGTGGCCTACTACTCCCAGACCTTGTCAGTGGCCGAGCGGAACTATGCCCAGATAGAGCACGAAGGACTGGCGATCGTAGCGGGAGTTAAGAAGTTTCACGACTTCTTATACGGGAGGCCTTTCACAGTGGTCACTGACCATAGGCCACTCCTCGGGCTCTTCACCGCGGACCAGCAGACACCACAGGTTCTGTTCCCACTAATCCTCAGATGGTCAATATTCTTGGCGGACTACAATTATCAGCTTCAGCACTGGCCCGGAAAGGCAATGGGCCACACAGATATCCTAAGCCATTTGCCTTTGCCCTTGATTGAACCGGCCCCGGCCCCAGCACACCGTGTCCTCCTCCTGGATGACCTTCCGGACCAACCCCTGCAGGCAGATGTGGCCCGCCGCTCAGCAGCAGCTGCCACCACAGCACAAGAATCTGCACTGTGCTACATGAAGTTAAGTCATGGCATTTTGTGGCTGGCTTCACCTGCTGTGGCAGCCATTTTGTTGCTGCGCCCACCGTGCCGCGACAGAATTCCAAATGTGCCTACAGGCTCAAAAATAGTCAGGGGACCCTTGCTCTACCACTACACCACACACAAAATGTGAATCTTGTTTGGAGACCAATAAATAAGAGAATATGAACTGCATGATAAATTATTGACGGGGCATTTCTTACTTACTGTAATGTCAAATTTCTGTTAAGCGTGATAGTGTGGAACATTGTTTGCGTCTGAAATCCTTTTAGAATTCTTATTAATGGTGTGTGGGGGGAAGATTTATGGTCCGTCGACGTATTTTGGTATGCCATCGGTTTGTGAGCAACCTTTAATGTCTTGGGTTCTGGAAACTGGCCATTAGAAAGCACAATGAATTCTTAGTTATTTGGAAGGGACATTTTCTGTAGGCTGAAATTCTTCCTGCTGAGTGAGACCCAACATGAGTTGGATTGATTCAATCAAGGAAGCCACGGCCCTCAGTTTGCAAGACCTGAGCAAGGCTGTTAGCAACAGGACATTTTGGAGGTCATTCATCCATCCATCCATAAGGTCACCGGAAGTCATAAGCGACTTAACGGCACTTAACACAGTCAACGGCTGATGTAATAAATCTGAAACACTTTCATTAATCCAGAGCCACTCTGGGATGGGGGGAGGCAGTCTCTGCATCCCTAATACACATAAAGTGTAAGCATTATAATTGAAATCCCCATATTCCCTGGTTGTACAATACTCACTGAGAACCACTGTTCTAGAGCATTGCTTAAAAAAAAACCCTATCACTGAATAAAGGTTTCAAAGAGATCCAAAGCCAGCAGTAGGTTCTCGAGACAGTTGTGTGCTTTATTAACTGCCAGGAGGAGAATAGCTCAGCCCCGGGATTCTTGGCCAACATCTTCCAGGACAGTTTCCAGAACCCAAGACATTAATTTCATATAGTTCAGTGATGACACAGACTTATGGACAAACCTATGTCAGCAGCTTATTTTAGCTGACGGCAGATCTGAAATTTCAGACTGGATCCAAGAACCTCCAGGAAAGCAGAGTTCTTGGCTGCATTATGTGTATGCACACACACTGCTTTGCAAACAGTTCTCAATGTCCAATAAAGGCATCTTGGGGCTTGGGGGTGGGTGGGGAGTCCCAGTCCACTTTGATGAATTATTCATAGGAGGAGTCTTTGTAGCCATTCAGAACAGCTAAGCTACAAGGACATGTTCCAAAAAAACTGCAAAGGACTCTGTTTGGCTTTGCTTCAGTGGGCTCACAGATGTTGTGACAAAGATGCAATCTGCTTAATGTCGAGGCTGGTCCAAATGGCACTCTCTTTGCAGATCTTGGCCTTCGTCCCATGTCTGTGTGTGCCCAGATGGAGGTGGGTGGGAAGAAAAGTATTTGTTATTAATGTTCAGAATCTTTTAAGAAGACTTAGCAGATGGGTTTCGCTCGTCCTTAGGATCTGAGGGATTGGTATGAACTGGCACCAGGCAGGGATTTCTCACTGGATCAGTTGTCTAATGAATCTGGAGTATTTGTGTGCGTGTTTTCTCTTACAACACTGGTTTGTTTTATTTTTTTATCAAATTTATGCCCCGCCCTCCCCACCAAAGCAGGCTCAGGGTGGCTTACAAGGAATTAAAACACATAGATAGCTGTTAAAACAATCACAAAACCATCTAAAAACAATCCAGACGATATAAAGTACTAGTACACATTGGTTTGACGATAATAATAGTGATGTTTGGAGCAATGGCAGCAAGTCAATGTCTTAGTTTTCAGACTAATACACCTCTACAGCCAGTTTGGTGTAGTGGTTAAGTGCGTGGACTCTAATCTGAGAGTACCGGGTTTGATTCCCCACTCCTCCCCTTGCACCTGCTGGATGACCTTGGGTAAGCAATAGTTTTGTCTGAGCTGTTCTCTCAAGGACAGCTCTGAAAAGAGCTCCCTCACCCCCACCTACCTCACAGGGTGTCTGTTGCGGGGAGGGGAAGGGAAAGGAGTTTGTAAGCCGCTCTGAGACTCCCAAGTGAAGGACAAGGTATAAATCCAATCTCCTCCTCTTCTTCTTCTTCAGTTTAGAGTCCAGTGGCACCTTTAAGACCAACAAAGGTTTATTCAAGGTGTGAGCTTTCATGTGCTTGCACACTTTTTCTAAATATTGGACTACGCCTCTACAAACAATTTATTTAGACTTTTTCAATCGCTGCTCATCCAAAGGGTCTCCTACAACACTTAACAGCATCATAATAGATAAGTTAAATACCCACAAGATCAGATAATACATATGAAATTAAAATAGCAAGAAATTAAATATATGACTATGCACTATACTACTATCAAACCAACTCCAAACATCTGGATAACCTCCAAAGGCCAACCTGAAGAATTCAGCCTTGGAAACCCTGTGGAAACTAAGGAAGTGAGAGGGCATTCCATAAAGTAGGGCCATAACTGAGAAAGTCTTTCCCCCGGGGGCAGCTAGTAAGGGATCACATCCAGCACACATTTGCTGTAAACTAGCCTGTCTTTGCGTCCCACTTCTGGTATTCCTTGGAGGTCGCCCTTCCAAGTACTTGCAAGAGTCGGCCCTGCTTAGCTTCCGAGATCTGACGAGATCAGGCTTGCCTGGGCTATCCAGGTCAGGGCATACCTCAGCACACTTTCAATGGATTCAGAAGTGTCTAATTGTGCTTAGGACAGCACTGTTAGTCTCACTTTCACCCAACAGGATTAAATCGATTTCCCTCCAAGAAATATTGATTAAATGATTTGCGGGCTGGAGGTTTTGTTGCCTGTGACACTGTTGTTCCTGTTCTTAACAGCTGTTGCCTGGTGGTGGTGGAAAGTGCCATCAAGTCGCAGCTGACGGATGGCGACCCTGTAGGGTTTTCAAATCAAGAGACAAACAGAGGTGGTTTGCCATTTCCTGCCTCTGCATAGCAACTCTGTACTCCCTTGGTGGTCTACCCTCCCAAGTATGAACCAGGGGCGACTTACTTACTTAGCATCTGAGATCTGATGAGATCAGGCTAGCCTGAGCTATTCAAGTGAGGGCTATGGCATAAAGTAAAGGTAAAGGTTTCCCTTGCTCGAAAGCCAGTCGAATACAACTCTAGGCGGGCAGTGCTCATCTCCATTTCCAAGCCGAAGATCCAGCGCTGTCTGAAGACTTTTCCGTGGTCATGTGGCCGGCCTGACTAAATGCCGAGGCGCACGGAATGCTGTTACCTTCCCACCGAAGTGGAACCTATTTATCTACTTGCAATTTCTTGCTTTCGAACAGCTAGGTAGGCAGGAGCAGGGGCCAGAAATGGGAGCTCACTCCGTCATATGGCACTTGGGTCTTCAACAGCAGAGCTACCGACCTTCCAGTCATGCACTACTATAAAAAAGTGTATGGGGAATCCAAACTTTGTTGCAGTCCCTCCGTTTTAATTTGCCCATAACTGTAAATTACAATTGCAGTAAGATTTTCCATCTGTCATTACATGCTTTACGGAAGCAGGTCTTAGCTTGTTTTTAGTAACCACATTCTCCCCCCCCCCCCCCCTAATTTTTCAGCTACTGGAGAAGCATGCATTCTATGGAAGGCATTTTATCCTTTAACAAAAAGGCAGCAATGAAACCACCTATTGTGACACGCTTCATTCCATAATATTGGCAGCAAAGACTTCCTCAGACTCAAACAAGATCCTTACATTTCACTTACACATCTTGACTGTTGGCATATCTTATAAAATGAAACTGAACTCTTCTCAAATGCTTTGAAAGCTTCCACGGTTGTGTGGAGAGCCGAGTTCAAAGGAATACAAGGGACTTTGGTTCCTCCCCAGGGGCTAATATTTCCAGTGAGGAAAGGGAAGGTTTTCGACTGGGCTTCTGGAGATTGAGGTTAATGATTTGCCCTTTCGAGAAAGCTCTGAAAACAGCTGAATCAAGCTCTGCTACGTTTGTTCCAAATGCTGCTGGCTAGAATTTCTTATCACTTTACATGGTGATAATGGATTTAGTTGCCGCCTAACCTCTGAAATATATTTTTGATGCTACAGAGCAAGCTGGTTGTCCCCAATGCAAATTAAGGCCTGCTCAGGAATCTCATATTAAGAATGAACTTCTAGATAGGGGAATAAAGCTAAAGAGACAGGAAACACCACTCCTAAATGACCCCTCAAATGCCTCGAAAGCGCGCGAGTGACGGCGCCCCCAGACTCGTCCAGGACCGAACGCCTTCCAAGCAAGGCCGGGGGGGGGGGGGGGGGGGCTGAACCGGCGGCCGGTCCTGCACCAGAGCTGGCTGCGGCTCCCGCACGTGGCCTCCTTCGTTGGCGCTCCGCCGCCTCCGCTGTTTCCCCGCCCAGAGCGGAGGGCGGCGCCTGGGCTCTCCCTTCCCTCGCTCCTTTTGGGCGGCTCGGAGGCGCTTCGGGAAGCCAAGGGGCGGGCGGGGAGGCGGCATGGCGCAGCCCTCGCCCCTCGGGGCCCGTCCTCCCCAGCGTCTGCTCCGCGCGTGAGGAGAGGCAGGCCGCCCCGGCGGGTCCGACGTCGGAAAAGCCGTTCGCTGCCCTCCCGACCAGGGGAACTTGGCCCGGAGCGCCTGAGGCGCCAAAGGGCTGCGCGGCGGCAGAACGCGCGCAGGGACTGCGTAGCGCCAGCCCCAGGAGACGGCGACGGAGCAGGAGGGAAGAGGCATGCCCGAGCTGGGCGCCGGGCGTTGTCGATGCCCTGCGCCCGGCGGCAGCCGTCCCGCCCTGCCGCGCCTTCCCTGAGCAGCGCCGCGGAAGATGGAGCGCCTGAGGCGCGGCGGCGCGCGGGACCCCGGCTGCCGGGCCTGGCCGCTCTTTGCCCTGCTGGCGGCGGCTCTGCTGCTGCTGCTGAGGCGGGCGTCGGGCCACCCGCAGTGCCTGGACTTCAAGCCGCCCTTCAAGCCCCCGCGGCCGCTCGCCTTCTGCGCGCAGTACTCGGACTTCGGCTGCTGCGAGGCGCAGCGTGACGCCGCCCTCCTGGAGCGCTTCTACGGCGTCACCGAGCACCTCGACCACGCCGCCTACGCCGCCTGCGCCAGCCACCTGCAGGACCTCCTGTGTCAGGTGAGCCCGCCGGCCGGCCGGGGGGGGGGGGGAAGCACTCACTGCACGTACGCACCCCCCCATGACACTTCTGTCCAGCATCCACAGCTCCAAGATGCAGTGTTGGCACGCACGCACGAACCATTTATTTTCCTAGTGATGGCTCCACATTTCTCTCCGAATTGCCTTAGGACATTGTTTTGCTCCTCCCTTTTAGCCGCACGGCCTTGTGAGGTAGAACAAAGTGGGAGTCCAGTGGCACCTTTAAGACCAACAAAGTTTTATTCAAGGGGCGAGCTTCCCTTGTGCACGTGCACACTTCTTCAGACAGTGAAATGGAGTTGCCGATCATAATTGTATAGCCAGAGGGGGGCTTGTTAAATGAGCATGCAAAATAGTGGAGATGTTTTTAACAGATACAAAGAATGATGAGCTTGGTTTCTGGTTATCATCTGTTTGGATTCAACTGGGGGGGGGGGGACGACGACGACAACATAGATAATATGTCAGAACTGGAGACTGAGGTACCCGAAATTGGTACCCGAGAATCCTTGTGAGGTAGGTTAGGGCTGAGAGAAAACGGCCACTCACTCAGCCAGCTTATTTGGTGCAAGCCATATGCAGCCATGTTGGGGCACTTGGTTGTCATAGGACTGCAACTCTGCCTTGTTTTCCTGTTATTGAGGAAATGCTGCAACGTCCAGTTCTTCCTTCTTCTTGTAACCCAAACGTTGTGGGGTAAGTGGAAGACTCTGTACATCACCCTCCCCCATACACAAGTAATTCCACACGTTTATTTGAATTCACTTTTGGGGGGTGGTAATTTGGTCCTCCTTTCTTTACCTTGTAGCTCTTCATTCAGGGCATATCCAGGTTAGGATAACAAGATGGCGCTGCACTGTGTTTTCAGCCCCACTGTCGCTCTGTTAGGGCAAAGCACGTGTGCCAGTGCCAAAGGAATGCTAGGAGATATCCTTGATTTCTTGTAATGCAGTCTTTCTTGTGGGCCTTTCCTGGTTGTGTGAATTGTACCCTTTGAGGGCTTGCTGTTCTGGATTAGGTGCATACAATACTTGCATCTACTACATGGATTCTTCAATTCCTCTTTAAAAGTCATCCAAGCCCGTGGCCATGCTGACATTTTGGGGCGCTGGATCCTATGTTAATTAGGTGTTGTGTGGGAGAAGCGGATGAATCGGGCCTGCTCTCATGGGATGAGAGGATGGGGTCCTGTCACAGTAACTGGTTTTGCTGTTCAGCCCCTGTCTATAAGTTTGAACCTGGTCTTCCTTCCAGTGTATTTGAAAAAGCGTGCGTGTATATGAAAGCTCATACCTTGAATAAAATTTTGTTGGTCTCAAAGATGCCACTGGACTCTAAATTGGTTGTACAACAGAAACAGAAGGTAGGACTACATGGACAAGTTCCACAGTCTGGCCCATAGCCAGGATTCTGTGGCTTGTGGGGCGATTTTTGTTGTTGGTGGGGCTGAAGTTCTCAGTGCAGAAAGAAAAGTCAGAATTCTGAGGCTTATGACTCAGCTACTGTGGAATCAAGCCTTTTAAAATCAAAGCTTAGAGACTTCTGCAAATCTTAGCCCCAGAGCGTGACAAGGGCGGTGGGGGGGGGGGGAAGGGAGAATAAATTTTCTGGTAGATGGTAGGTGTGGCATTGGAAATACTTACCTGGCTTTTGCCAGTAAACCCACTCCAATTTGTATAAAAACACATAAAACTTGATTTACAAAAACAAAGGACAAATGACACATAGCTAGGGTAAAGAATACATACAGGTCAGCAAGGAATGCAGAGCAAAACAAAAAACCTTGCTGGCTTTTCTACTCACTACTTTTCCTATCAGGCACATAGCTCAGGTATCTCAACTGGCATTCCTGATGAACAGAGTCTCTGGAAGCATAGCAGCAGAGTGAAAGTGGAGAGAGCTTCAAGGCAGTCTCTTCTCTCTGAGTCTTCTCAAGCTGTCTATTCTATGTAGGTGTTCTTAACCATTTAGCCAATAGAAAGCTGTTGCCAGGATAGATAGCTAAATTGCAAGCTGCCAACCACTTTAGATGACAGTTCTTATCTGCTGCAAATTAATCACTTCTGCCAGCCTAAGCAACAATTTTGATAACAAGCCGGCAGGTGGGAGTAATGACTTCTATAGTCAAGAAAGCTAACACTTCGGCAGAAAAACTCTCTTAAAGGAGACCAGTTTCTTGACACAGAGTTAGAAGGGATACTAGAGGTCACCTACTCCAACCCTCTTGCTCAGTGCAGGAATCAGTCAACTACAGCACCCCACTCTGCTTAAAAAAGTGCACGCCTTTTGAAAAAATGTTTAAAGATGATTGAAAAAAAGCATTCATAGGAGAAATTCTTGTGGGGCTGTGCCTTTAAGAAAGGGGGCGGAGCTCCCAGAAGTCTCACTGTAGCTATGGGTCTGTCCACAGCACAGAGAAATGAGCAGTGGGGTTTCCTAGAGTGAGCAGGAAGACGGCCAAGTTTGCAGGTGACAACAGCTGACTTACGAGAGTGAAGATCTTCAAAAGCATCTCAGCTTGATGAATGTGCAACAAGCATGGCAGGTGGGGTGATACACAGTGGTCACATTGGGGCAAAACATAACTTTACATAACTGTTTATTTGTTTCATTTATCCACCTTGCTCCCTAATTGGGTTTCAAAACAGCTTACATTGTTCTCCTCTCTTCTGTTTAATCCTTATAACAACCCAGGGCAGTGATGCTCTGTGTTCTTGGTGCTTGGGGGTAGCAGTGGCAGGGCTTCTGGAGTTCTGGCTCCACTGGTGGACCTCCTGATGGCATCTGGCTTTTGGCATAGAGTGTTGGACTGGGTGGGCCATTGGCCTGATCCAACACGGCTTCTCTTATGTTCTTAGATTAGGCTGAGAGTGTGTGACTGCCCCAAGGTCACCCAGCAGGCTCCCACAGCAGAATGGGAGTTTGAACCTGGATCTGCCAGATCCTAGTTTGACTTTCTAACTGCTATACTGTACTGGCTGTCCAGTCACTCTAAGTGTCTGACCAGGAAATACATTTGTGGTATTGTTGGATAGCTCCATGTTGACTTACTGTACAGCGGAAGTGAAAAAGACACATATTCTGTGGTAGGGATTATTAGGAAAAGAGTTAAAAGTAAAGCTATGAGCATCATGAAGGCCCTGTACAAATCTGCGGTGCAGTCATATTTATATATACTGTAGAACAAGGTTTGAGTCCAGTAGTACCTAAGACCAACAAAGGTTAATTCTGAAGAAGCGTGCATGCACACAAAAGCTTATATCCAGAATAAAACTTTGCTGGTCTTAAAGGTGCCACTGGACTCAAAGTTTGTTCTGCTGCTTCAGACCAACACGGCTGTCCACCTGAATTTATATATACTGTGTTACACTTCTGGTCATCGTGCCTATCTCAAAAAAAGTCTTGTCTTTCACTGCAGTGCTAACCTTCTAAGTGCATTGAAGTCAATGGGTTTAGAAGGGCATAACTCTGTTTAGGATTACAGTGTTTGAGTAGGGCAGAAAAGGGCAGTCTGGTTTATCAAGGAGGAAGAGAGCACTTTCCCCACAAGAAAAGGCTAGCAGGATTTTTTAGTTTAAGGAGCTGAAGAAAGAAATGATAAAGCAGACCTCTGTGCTAGAAAAATGCAACACCTACCTGTGCGGTGGTGTGGAGGCAAACAAGAGGGGAGAGGAAGAGATGAGGTTAGACCTTGGCTAGACATATTGCATGTGTTGCAGTGTGACACAGATGTTTGTGCGGGGGGGGGTTGTTGGCATGGGTGTGAGGAAGTGAAAGAAGGTTTCTTTAGAAATCTCAGTAAGAATCATCAGTGACATTGCGTTTAACACCCCCCCCCCCTTAGGAATCTGATTGGTGTGGATGAAAACGATACCTGTGCAGTTTTCTGGTCCTAGAGCTTCGACTCTTGAAAGCTTACACCCAAAAACTCTTGTTGGTCTCTAAGGTGGTTCTGGACTAGAGGCTAGCTCTTCTGCTTTAGACTGATATGGCTACCCTTCTGGAACTATTTACCCTTGAAATTTCACTTTTAGAACTACCACACTGTAAATTTTAATTTTTTAAAAAATGTGGTTTCACAGGAAGGAAACCCTCCTTAGGTGCCTTCCAGGCTGCCCTTCTGACTCCTAGCCGTGGTTTAGAAGAGAAAAGATTTATACCCTGCCCTTCAGTACCCGAAGGAGTCTCAGAGTGGCTTACAAACTCCTTTCCCTTCCCCTCCCCACAACAGACATCCTGGGAGTTAGTGTGAGCTCGCTGAGTTAGTGTGAGCTAGCTCACAGTTTTTTAGCCTCTGGCTCACACATTTTTGCCTTAGCTCAGGAAGGATGGCTCCAGAGCAAACTAATTTATTCAGTAGCCAAATCACTCGCTCACAACTTTAATGCCAGTCGCTCACAAAGTAGAATTTTTGCTCACAAGACTCCACAGCTTAGAGGGAGCATTGCATGGGAGGTAGGTGGGGCTGAGAGAGCTCTGAGAGAAACTGCTCTTTTTCAAGAAGAGCTGTGCCAGAACTACAGCTTGCCCAAGGTCATCCAATAGGTGCAAGTGGGGAATCAAACCCGGTTCTCCCAGATCAGAGTCCGCGCACTTAACCACTACACCAAACTGGCTCCTCAACCCCATACTCCCACCAGCCTCCCTTTCAGGTGTGTGTACTTTGGCTGGGAAGCAGTACCAGGAAAGAGGGCAGCGTGACCACATCATGCCACATGTGCCCCTCTATCACCCGGGGGGGGGGGGGGTAGTGTTGAGCCTACCTTATCTCAAGTGGTTTGCCTGAATTGTACTGGATGGCTCAAGGCAGTGGCAGCAGGCCAAAAGATTTGAGGGTGGTGCGATGCAGCTTGTCTGAGGAGGGATCCAGCCAGCGTTTGGTTCCACTGCTGCTGCAGCAGCCCCAGCCTCTGTTTGTTTGCTTAGGAAATACCTATGCTACCTCTCTAGAGAATCTGTTTGAGACAGCACAGAGGTGGCTCCGCCTGAAGGTGCCACTGGGCTTTTGTTTTGCTAGAAACAGATTAACGTGGCCACCCCTCTGAAATCAACCTGAAGAGGACAGCGGTGGCTTCTATTCTTGAGAGGGGCGCTAACACCACACTGTATGCACCAGCTACCTCCTATACCCACCTGACAGTCTTATTGCATGAGGCAGCAATGCTGTGCCCCTGTACAGTACAGTACAGTACCAAGTACCATCATAAGAACATAAGAGAAGCCAATGTTGGATCAGGCCAATGGCCCATCCAGTCCAACACTCTTGTCACACAGTGGCCAAAAACACTCAGGAGGTCCAGCAGTGGGGGGAGGACACTAGAAGCCCTCCCACTGTTCCCCCCCCCCCAGTACCATGAATATAGACCATCACTTGTCCCAGACTGAGAGTGGCTAATAGCCACTGATGGACCTCTGCTCCATATCTATATACTAATTCCGAAGTGGCCCCCTCCATGCGGATATCTAAATCTGCAAGGGGGGGCACTTGGGGGGGAGGGAGATTTTCCTACACACGCGGAGGAGTCTCCACATGTGCAGAAAAATCCTAAATGTTCCTTCAAATCCTAAATGTTCCTCTTCCTTCAAAGCTGAGGTGGTTGGCTGCCAGAGACAGGGCTTCTTCAGTAGTGGCACCTTGCTTGTGGAATGCCCCTCCTTTTAAGGCTCGCCTGGCCTCTATATTGCTTCCTTTTAGGCACCAAGCCAAACTGTTTCTGTTCACTCAGGCCTTTAAGAAATGGGTTGATTGTTTCAAAAAATATTATTTTAATATGAAATTTATTTGGGCTGGGCTTTTTTATGGTGGATATTAATATCTTTTAATGTTTCGTTTTTATTTTGCTGCCTCGGGCAGGTTCCTGGAGAGGTAGCATAAAAATGTTCTAAATAAATAATTGCGGAAGGAAGCGCATACAGAGAATGTTTTCTCCGTCTCCCGTAGCACGACAGCTCAGCGTCACTCAGTAAAACTGGTTGACAGTAGATTCGGGTCAAACTACATCTTCTTCACGCAATGATGCATAATTAAATTAACTTACAGATTTCACTGTCACAAGATGTAGTGATGACCTCTAGCGTAGGTCACTTTTAAAAGGAAACCACTCAAATGCATGGAGGATGGGCCTGTCAACAGCTATTAGTTATGGTGAGTGAATGAAACCTCCGTGTTCGATGCTGGTGGACCGCAGAACACCAGTTGTGGGGAGGGGAATGGGGGGGGGGCAATCTTGCCTTTGCTTCCTCATGAGCACCCTTGGGCCTTTGGTAACAGACCTAAGCAGAGGTCTACTTGAAACTCACATTATTCAACAGGGATTATTCCCAAGTAAGTGCCCTTGGTTTTGCAGCTATTGATGGTAATAGGACCCAGTCTAGCAAAGCTTTTCTTATTTCTCCCCCCTAGACTTTTTACATGCATGGATGCTCACATTTTTAACCTTCCATATCCCTCTGCAGAATCTGCCAGGTTAGGGGCATGGGGTGGATGCTCTGTTGTCCCATTTGTTCATGTCTAGCCATGCATCTGCCATGCTCAGTGAGCTGCGAGTTCCTGTAGTGTGTTCCTTATGAAAATCTCTTCATATTCTTATCACAGTTCACACCTTGAATAGTCGTGCAGGTTTCTTTGGAATCAGCTCTTCTGGAGTATATAGGATGCCGTTGCTTTGTTTGAAGAAGCTGCATTTCCCAAAGCTATGAAGGATGGAAGAACAGCGCGACTCCTGTGCTCTTCTCTTTCAACCATTCTCTGTGTTTACATATTAGTTACGTTTTTATGTCACAGCAGATGACATAATTCAAAGGAATCCGTTATATTGATTTAGGCCTCACTTGCCAGACTGGCAGATGGTAATTTTCCTCCATTACTCACACTGTTTTGACAAGTTGTCTCTGCGTATGAATGTGAGTACTCCCAAATATCAGCTCTTCCTATCTTTAGTTGCGATTTATTGCTGCTTCTTTTCCCTGAATGGAATAAGAAGTTGGTCATATTCCTGTGTCGCTCTTTTTGCCCTGCTTGCAGTTTCCAAAAATGAGCATCAGAACTTAGCCATTTGTCCCTGTGATTCTTTCTGGTACTTATTGGGGTTATGGCAAACCCTTCTATACGTAGACCAGCTTTGGATGGCTGCAATCTAGGGCAAGCTTACCTGGGAGTAAGCCCCACTGAACAAAGTGGGATTTACTTCTGAGTAAACATGATTAGGCTTACTCTAATTCTTAGGACCAGTTCACTGATGCATGATCGGTCACTCAATGGCTTGGATTTCAGTGTAAAAACTTGTTTCTGTGAATGAACTTTTGCAGCCTGAACAATGTGACCAATACTTCAAAATACCTTGGACATGATTTATTTCAGTACAAGCAGTTTATACATTCATCTGCAAGTCATCAAGTGGAAGTACGTGCATGTGTGGATAAACCTTTTCTTACAGCAAAGCTGCACCTGACGTAAATGCACTCTTTCCCTCAGATAATTTATCACTATAACATTTATTACTATTTATTGATTTAGTTTTCCCTTACCCCATTCTCAGTGCTTTGGGCAGGTTCGACTAGCTCCTTGCTTCATATTCTCAAAAGCACACAGATTCTCTCCCACATGCTTCCTAACATTTTCAGTAGATAACATAAAGCAAAAAAAGATTATTGGGGTTTTAAAAGAGGCAATGATATTAAAGGGTTGGATGAATGCTTGTAAAGTCTTTGCTTGGGGGGCGGGGGGAGCCAGGATGGGAGAACATAGAAATAGTGGTTTCATGAGGACACTGGGAAGTCAGAATGAAACCCACTGTTTTGAAGAAGCTTGGGAGAGGTGTGTTTAGAACTGTTCATGTTCTTTGCTTGGCATATTAGGAGCCTTGGCTACAGTCCCCCCCACCCCACCAAGGTAGAGGTGGGTTTTTTTTTGGGGGGGGGCTTGTTTTTGTTTTTAAGGGCAATTGGTGGAGAATAATTGTTACTAGTATCAGAGTTCAGTCACCATGCATGAGGATTTTTGCATTGCCAGGGATATTTAAAGGGATTGATTTAAGGGGAGGTTTATGTTCCAAAGCAGTTGGGATGCCACAGAGAATATGTATAACCACTTACATGAGAGGTTTATAAAGTTATGAATGGCATGGAGAGAAGGCAAGGCTTTCCTCATTTTAATTGGTGATAAGTTCAGGACTGAGAAAAGGATGTACCTCTGTATGCCATATGTAATTTACTTAGGAAATCCGCTACCCCAAGATGTGACAATGGCCACTAGGCCTAGCCTAGGGTAAAATTAGATGTTATGAGAGGACCTGTGTAAAGTAAGCACTTCTCTTCCAGCCTTATTCACTACTGGTGTTGCCAAATACAGAAAGGTGATGCAGGGGTTAGTTCTCTTCACCCACAATCTCCATGCTTTCCCTTAAAACTAGACCCTCCGCCCCCACTTTGCTCTTGAAGGGGAGTGCATGAAAATAAATGGATCCTCCAAGCATTTTTAGAACAGTGTGGTATTATGGGCACACCAGGGAGACCCAGGTTTAAATTCTCACCCATTCATAAAGTTCACTGAACCTTGAGCCCATCTATAAATCGATGGTGTGACCTCATTTGGAATACTGTGTGCAATTCTGGTCACCACACCTCAGAAAGGAGATTATAGCACTGGGAAAAGTGCAGAGAAGGGCAACTAGAATGATTAAAGGGTTGGAACACTTTCCCTATGAAGAAAGGTTAAAGGGCTTGGGGCTCTTTAGCTTGGAGAAACGATGGCTGAGGGGTGACATGATCGAGGTTTATAAGATCATGCATGAGATAGAGTAGGTAGAGAAAGAAGTACTTTTCTCCCTTTCTCACAATACAAGAACTCATGAGCACTCCATGAAATTGCTGAGCAGTCAGGTTAGAACAGATAAAAGGAAGTCCTTCTTCACCCAAAGAGTGATTAACACGTGGAATTCACTGCCACGGGAGGGGGTGGCGGCTACAAGCATGGACGGCTTCAAGAGGGAATTGGATAAACATATGGAGCTGAGGTCCATCAGTGGCTATTAGCCACAAGGTATAGGTAGGAACTCTCGGTCTGGGGCAAGTGATGCTCTGTATTCTTGGTGCTGGGGCGGGGAGCTACAGTGGGAGGGCTTCTAGTGTCCTGGTCCCACTGGTGGACCTCCTGAGGGCACCTGGTATTTTTGGCCACCGTGTGCGAGTGTTGGACTGGATGGGCCATTGGCCTGATCCAGCATTGGTTTTTCTTATGTTCTTATGAGCCAGTCATCTCTGTCCCTCAGCATAGCCTCCCTCTCAGGATTATTGTGAGGATAAAACAGAGAACAGTGTATGTTTCCCTGAGCTCCTTGGAGAAAGGATGAGATTTTTAAAAAAAACGTTATAGATGTTTTGAGGGTTGGTGTATCATGGCCACTAGCTAGGACAGGGGTGGCCAACCTGTGGCTCGGGAGCCACATGCGGCTCTTTCACACATATTGTGCGGCTCCTGGCAGGGCGGCTGGGGAAGCAAAGGGGAGGCATGCTTTTTCTCCCTTCCTTCCTTCCTTCCTTCCTCCCTCCCTCCCTCCCTCCCTCCCATCTATTTGCTTTCCTAGTTTCTCTCTCTCTCTTTCTTTCCACTTCTTTAATTCTTTCTTTCCATCTCTCTCTTTTTCTCTCTCTCTCTCAATATCATTAGCAAACAAGTAATATCATTATCAATAACCGTTTTTCCTCGTTTGTTTTTATTTTTGGCAGTCCCATTTAACGTTAATAAAAAGCAAATTTGCATATTTTTAAAAATAAAAATGTGTGTGTGATATTTGTTCCTGTCTTGTGGCTCTCAGACATCTGACGTTTATTCTATGTGGCTCTTACGTTAAGCAAGGTTGGCCACCCCCGAGCTAGGATATCGATATCAACCCTCCATGAGCAGAGGATGTGTAGTCAGTGGGGTATAGCAAGTGCACTAAGATCCGAGTTCAAATTCCTGCTCCAGCATCTCAGTGACTGACTGTGGGCAAGTCACTCTCTTGCTTTGTCTTCCACACAGCGTTTTTGTGAGGATAAAATACAAGAAGGGAGAACTACGTGTGACAGAAAGAGCCAAAGTCCACACATCTGCACAACAGCCAACGAGAGTGGAGCTTTATCAGCCAGCTGGTAGGAACTTGTGGGCTGGGAAGCAGAGAGTGAGTTAAGACTTGACAGTTGGGGTTTTGTCAGTTGTAAAATTGGGAGTTAAGAGATTAGAGTTGTTAGCTGAAGGGTAAACCTAACAGTAGTGGGTTACAGACAGCACAGGGATCAAATTACAGTAACAGTAGTGAGTTACAGACAGCACAGGGATCAAATTATTTGCTCAGTTTCTTCATATAGTCCTGGAATTGATGGAAAGAGATAGTTACTGAATTACAACTGAGTAGTGTTCTAACTGGGGCTGTGGTGGCTCAGAGGTTAAGACACTGAGTTGCATATTGGATGGTCTTTAGTTTGGCAGTTCGAGACCCTAATGCTGTGTGACAGAGTGAGCTCCCGTCTCTGGCCCCAGCTCCTGCCAGCCTAGCAGTTCAAAAGCAAGAAATTGCAAGTAGATAAATAGGTACCTCTTCAGTGGGAAGGTAATAGTGTTCCATGCACCGGCCACATGACCCCAGAGAAGTCTTCGGACAGCGCTGGCTCTTCGGCTTGGAAACTGAGATGAGCACCGCCCCCTAGAGTCGTATTCAACTGGCTTTTGAGCAAGGGAAACCTTTACCTTTACTTAATATTCTAATCAGAGTGTAGCAATGCATTTAAGACTGTCTGGAAAGGTTTCGTATTTTTTGTTCTTGGCATGTACAGTTCATAAACTTTAATATCTCCACGTTAAGTATTTTATTTACTTTAGCTCTTAAGTTGGTACCAAATAAATCTTACTTTAACAATCTTTTGGTTCTATGCTAAGTTTACCTCATACCATTCCTATTAGCCACTTGCTCTGGTGGTCATCAGATCCAAACTAAATTTAATCCCAGAATTTATTTCCAGCTGGGCTCCCTGATGCCGTGGGGAAGACAGAAAAGCGAGAAATCCTGGTGAGGTGACGCTTTTAAGAGAACTCACCCCATGGAAAAGCAGGCAGCCCTATGCTCTCTGGAAGGATAAAAATGAAATAAAGTTCTAAACACCAGATTGGGAGACAAATAACAGCAAGAGGCCATGTTTGGGCTTCAGATAGAATCTGATCGGTTGAAAACAGAATGCTGGGATGGATGGGCATTGAGGGCTGGGTCTAGCACAACATTTCCTCTTCCACAGTAGCTGTTTGTGCTGATAAATCAAATTTATCGTATCCCTATTTGTGTTTCCACTTGCGCAAGGTATTATGCAACTAATCCCAGGGTTTTAGGAAGTGAAGACTGCATTCTTCATTCTCAAAATAGCTCCTCAGGGTACAATATGGAAAATAGAAGAGATTGTTGCACAAATATTACATGTACAATGTTGTGCCTATGAGCAAACTAGAACAGGAGTAGGAGATGTGTGGCCCAAGATCTTGTGCAATCCCTTCTGCAAGCAGAACTACACAAAGTAGATTACTTTGCTGATCACTGGATCCAACCCCTGGTCTGGTTTGGCAAGGTAATTTAGACAAACTCAAACAGCAGGATTAAAAACCAACTTTCCCTGCATCTAGTGATATGGTTGAAATAACAGCAAAGACATTATTGGTTTGGTGTTAATACTATGTTGTCTAGATGAGAACAGATAGCACCAATAAGGGGAAATTGCAGCAGTTTTCTATGAAAACTTAGCAGAGCTGCCAAAAATGTTATCATGCTTTTTTTTTTTTTTTTAAAGTCATGATTCAACGAGAGCAAATCCATCTTGGTTCCAGCTGCTTGTTTCCTAGGGGGGAAAGTATTTCTGGAACAAAATCACAGCTGCTTAAATATTTTGAGCATATTTGCCAATCAGCCTAACTTGGAAGCATTTCCCCCCAGTCCTCATCACAGTGTGGTCTTGATACAGTGCCCATCCAAGCAGTGGGCTGCTTTCCACTGACTTAAGTGAATCAAATCCTGTTAAGTGCTTTTTAAAAAAAACTTTCTTGGGGGGGGGGGGGTGAAAGAGAGTTTTATATCTTCTTGTCCTCAGCTGGCCCAGCTGTATGTTAAATTCAGCCAACAATATGACTAAGTGCATCAAATTACAGTCAGTGAAACAGCTGTGATTTTGCAACGGCTGGGTTATAACCAAAGATGTTCCAAAGGAAGCAACATACGCATTTTGTGCCTTGTTAGATGGTCTTGCTGTTGTTAACTTTTTAGGGCAGTGATAAAATGTTTTGCTTGGTTCTGAGACCCCATATATGTGACACCTGTAAAGCCACCTCTGTGTAGTATTCTTGAGGTGAGGTGCGTTATGCCTCCGCTTTGCCTTTCTTAGCATTTCCTGCTTAATTTTCGCCGTCACCTAGCTGAACCCAAATAACAGGATACTTTAATTATATTTGGTACAATGACAGAACAGTCAGCGTGTTGGGTGGCTCTAAGGTAAAAGGGGATCCTTTAGTCTAAATAAAACAGCTGTTCTCTTAGGCTCCAGAGCTCCTCACTCAATTCCCCACTCAGCTCCAGAGCTCCTTACTCAATTTCCCACAAGAGCCAGTTTGGTGTAGTGGTTAAGTGTGTGGACTCTCATCTGGGAGATCCGGGTTTGATTCCCCACTCTTCCACTTGCACCTTCTGGATGACCTTGGGCAAGCCATAGCTCTGTACCAGCTGTCCTCTCAAGGACAGCTTGGGAAAGAGCTCTCTCAG
Source organism: Lepidodactylus listeri (assembly GCA_029233225.1). Taxonomy (NCBI): domain Eukaryota; kingdom Metazoa; phylum Chordata; class Lepidosauria; order Squamata; family Gekkonidae; genus Lepidodactylus; species Lepidodactylus listeri. The sequence continues at coordinate 80,750,299 of JARCFY010000011.1, forward strand.
CCCCACCTACCTCACAGGGTGTCTGTTGTGGGAAGGGGAAGGAGTTTGTAAGCCGCTCTGAGATTCCAAGTGAGTGAAGGACGGGATATAAATCCAATCTCCTCCTCTTCTTCTTTTTCTTCTCTCTCACAGATTGAATTCTCTCCTCAAAACCCAGTCACCCCTGCTCCCTAGGGTACAGCTACCATCCAGTCAGACTCATAACACCCTTCAGCCACGCATCCTACCCCCCCTTTCTTACTGTAGCTGCCTACCTTTTAAATCATAGTAACCTACGTATAACATCCCACATTAAATCACAGAATTAAAAACACACACAAAATATTTTCATAGCAAAACACCACAGAGGAGATCTCATTTTTTGCAGTGAAGGGCGTTTTATTTTCTCAGGCAGCACTGTTCTTTCAGAGAAAACTTCGTGATCCCTGTAATGTTAAGTTTTTGCAACGTCCATTGCTGAAAATTAACTCCATGAAAGTGTCACTCTGACTTACTGCAGAAAATTCTAGTCAGTGGGTATATGACAAAATAAAAGGATTTGCTCTGTTGGGTTCCCCCCCTCCCAGCTATGGTGAACGGTTATGGTACTATTGCCCGGCCCAATCACAGGAAAGTACTGCATGGTGGGCAAACATCCTGCCGGAAGATTTATGAATGGCAGAGCAGCTACTGAATCTATTTTTTGCCATATGTCTTTTTCTTTTGTTTATATCTTTGTGACTTGGCTAACAACTCTCTGCCCTGACCTGGATAGCCCAGGCTAGCTTGATCTTGTCAGATCTTGGAAACTAAGCAAGGTCAGCCCTGGTTAGTATTTGGATGGGAGACTGCCTGGGAAGTCCAGGGGTCTCTGTGCAGAGGCAGGCAGTGGCAAACCACCTCCAAACGTCTCTTGCCTTGAAAACCCCACTGGGTTGCCGTAAATCAGGTATGACTTGATGGCCAATAAATAAATAAAATCTCATTCCACTGAACGCTTAATGCCAACTTTCAGCTGTGGTTACTTTAAAAAGTGTAGGGAAGATAGAGCAAAATGCGAATAAAAAGGAATTTCATGTGCAGCCACCCATTTTGGACGTGCATTTGTGTATCATTCTAAATGCATTCTTGATCGTGTGATAGCTAATGGTTGTGATACAGAACCTTTGTATAGTTCCTTCAGGTTTTTAAAAATATATATTATTATGAAACATTATAAAACCAAGTACCAGCTGTATAGGAAAGAAAATTAAAAATGTTGTGAAATCTTGGATACTTCCATCTTACCCTCTTTTAAACAGTGGCCTTGTTTCATAAAGAAAGCTCACTACAAAGAACTGTGTTTTAATGTGTGGCATTTGGGTGCTCCCCCAGTCTTTTAAGGAAAGTAGATAGAAATTGCATTTCTTCCTTACTTCCTTACATTCACCACCTAGGCCCCAGAGAAGTGAGAGGAAGTATTATGGTCCGAAAGGCTTGGATTGTGCCCATCAGAGACTTGAAATCTGTATTCCTCCATTGGTGCTGGAAAGTGCCATCATGTCACAGCTGATGTATGGCATCCCTTTAGGGTTCTCAAGGCAAGAGACGAACCAAGGTGCTTTGACCTTGCCTGCCTCTGCATAGTGACCCTGGATTACCATGGTGGTCTCCCATCCAAGTATTAACCAGGCCCAGCTCTCCTTAGCTTCTGAGATGTGGCAAGATTGGCCTAGTCTGGGCTATCTAGGTCAGGGCATTCCTCCCTTAACTAATCCTATTTTTTAAAAATCATGTTCAATGCTCATCAAGGGCTACTTCACAGTTTTTTTAGATGTAGGCCGTAAAATGTTAAAGCATGAAGATGACACATGAATGAAAACATAGATCATACAGGAACTCTTCTCAAAAAGATGCTGTAGACTTCTCATTGAGTGTTTTGTTGGTGGTCAACTTCAGGGCTGCTACCACATAATGAATGAAATGTTTAACTTATATTATCTCTTGACGCATTAATGTACATAATAGATTGGCAGAGACCTTGCTACCTACTAAGCTTAATGACACAGTGACGTGAAACAGCTGATGCAGCCTTCCTGTTTTCCTGTAGGAATGCTCCCCTTACGCTGCTCATCTGTATGATGCTGAAGACCCTTCTACACCTGTGAAAACTTTGCCAGGACTTTGCCCTGACTACTGTGTACAAGTATGGCAAAACTGCAGGTCCATGTTCAAGTTGCTCTCTCAAGACAGAGAGTTACTGGCCCTGGAAAACAACATGGCTAAGTTCTGTCGTTACCTTGCCTTGGAGGACGCTGACTATTGCTTTCCTCACCTCCTGTCCAATAAACGCCTTACTCAAAACCTTGGTCTCGTGACAGCTGACACTGAAGGATGCCTGCAGTTGTGCTTAGTGGAAGTTGCCAACGAGCTTAGGAACCCAGTTGCCATGGTGCACGCAAATGATGGGACTCACAGATTCTTCATTGCCGAACAAGTAGGCTTGGTTTGGGCCTACCTGCCAGATCGTTCACGGCTCGAAAAGCCATTTCTGAACATCAGTGAAGCTGTACTTACCTCACCTTGGGAAGGCGATGAGAGAGGTTTCCTAGGTATTGTCTTCCATCCTAAATTCAAATTTAATGGTAAAGTTTTTGTCTACTATTCAGTTGAAGTTGAGTATGAAGAGAGAATCCGAATCAGTGAGTTCAAAATTTCTCCCGATGACATGAATTCTGTGGACCATAGATCTGAAAGGTATTGTATGCACATTTATCTGTCAAATTTCTTTTAAGATATTGGAGGGCAAAGATTGACTTCTAAGAATCACTAATGAGGCCTGTGCCCATAAATCTGGACAAAGTCTAAAAAAGTTTGGTGTGTGGTTTTTGCTTAGTAAGTGTGTGTGCACAGGTGCAGCCTTAAGCTGGGCTTTACAAGTCGACATCTGATCTATTAATGGAAAAGGGCTTTTCCGCTGCTTACCTTCTAGTAGCAGCCCTTTCACTGTGCCCTGAAAAATGCCCCCCAACTTGCAGTGGGATTCTCTGGAATGAAACAGTAGTCTCCTCTTCATCCATACATGTGTTATGCAGATATAGACAGACCTCTCCAGATCTAGATTTTAGACACAAAAGTCTCAGCATAGAATCTGGCCGGTTTAGAGGTGGTGTCATTGGAGTGGTCTGCAAGGAGAAGATACGTGTAGAATTTTTCAGATTTTCCTGAGCACTTGGATAGAATACAGGTGAGAGAAGTGGAACGGATGTCGTTATAAAATGGACAATACAATAACACATGTTCCACTGTTTCAACTGCGTTCAGTTAGCCAGAACACCGAAGTTGAGGATAGGGAATATGTAAGTATCTCCCTTCCGATAGCTCCAAGGGCAGGCAGTTAAAACAAGCTAGGGTGAAAGCTCTGCAGTATTTGGGGAATCCTAAAGAGTAAAGATCGTTCTCTGGCACATAGTTTTGGCTGTGATTCCCTACTGCTGGATAGAGATGTGCCCAAGCTCTATCATCTTGAAGAGCTGTATCCCAGATTCAGTGTCTGAGCATTTCTTCAGCTCCTGAGAACCCAAGATGGCACATGGCTAAGAGCGGGAAGCCAAGCAGTTGCATTTTGTTCTCAGCCATATCCACCCAACTTGAGTGGTGGCTAGCTGCAAGAATTAAGGGGGTTAATCCAGATGAGTTAAGGCTTAGCTGCAGTCAGAAACATATAGCGTAATACCACAACTACAAGCTTCAAGTGCATCTGGCCCAATTCTGTTCTGAGAGGTGCATTTGGTGCGCACCAAGGAACATTAAATATACATCTAAGGAATTTAGACTGAACTGTTTCCAAGGGATGGAAGTCTTTGTACAAACAGATTTGTGAACCGTACAGGAGATGAGGTATCATTTAACCTTGGGAAACTGTAATCACATAGGGGATATGTGAGTTCCCTTTCAAGTAGAAAAATCTCAGAATAGCTGATGCCAGTCTTTGGGCGCTCTCATTAACCTGGGTCACATTTTTTGATTTAAACCCCACATTCATCAGTTACGTTGAGTGTTCAAAATCAAAGTTTTGTTTTGGTTAAAAATACTAAGTCCATTGAACTCAAAAGTAGGAATAACTGAGGTTTGCCGCTGAAGACAAAAGTTAGCAGAGTTACAGTACAATCCTAAACAGAAAGTTACTCTCTTCCAGGGCTATTTTTGGGCAGGAACACACAGGAACGGAGTTCCGGCTGGCTTTCAAGTTGACCACACCTACAGCCCCCCCCCCCTTGATTCCCCAGGTGCCTTGCAAGCCATGGGGTGCCTGGGGAAGCCAAGCCAATTCAGGGAGGGTTTCCCATGCACCCTGCAAACCACGGGGCACCTGGGGAAGCTGATACTGGGAGGGAGCTGTGCTGTCAGGGGTGTGGCCTAATATGCTAATGAGTTTCTGCTGTTGGGTGTGGCCTATTATGCTAATGAGTTCCTGATAGGCTTTTTCTACAAAAAAAGTACTGCTCTCTTCTACATATATTGAAGACAGTGGGCTTAAAAATTTAAGACTACAGCCCATTTCTAATTTTTCAAAAGTTCAACACCCTTCATATGCTGGCTTAATCCTAACTGTGTCTATGTAGAAGTTATTCCCACTAGTGCTAATGGCTGTTTCAAGGATATGTGATTAGGATTGCCATTTTGATAGAACAGTCACAGAAAAAAGTGCTGTATCGGTTTCAAAACAAATTCATCCCTTTCTGGGGGAAAGGGGATCCACTGAGGGTTGTTTTTTTTAAAAAAAAAGCTTGCTGAAAATCCCTAGAATCTAAATGGCCATGGCTAGTGACAGGAAGTTGGGATGAGATGGGGTGGAATTAAAGTAGGGGGGCAACAAAACACCCTGGCTCGTTAGACAGGATCAGGGCTCATTTCGTAGCAGGAGCTCCTTTGCATATTAGGCCACACACCCCTGATGTAGCCAATCCTCCAAGAGCTTACAGTAGCCCCTGTAAGAAGAGCTCTGTAAACTCTTGAAGGATTGGCTACATTAGGGGGTGTGTGGCCTAATATGCAAAGAAGCTCCTGCTACGAAATGAGCCCTGGACGGGATTCTACTAATTGAACTCCATTTTAGATTTTCCCAAGGTTTTTCTTCCTTGGACCCCATTCACTAAGAATCCCAAAGATTTTTTCTTCTTCCCGTTTTCTCTAGCATGTGGTTTGGCTTACTTGTTTCCAGACATCTGGGTGTGTTTACTGAACTGTTCTCTGTCTACAGACACCTTTGGCTTGGTGCCCTTTGCTTACTCTGAAGCTCTCTGTTTTTGATACACTATAATCTGGATAATGTGAGCTGATCGACAGTAGAGTTCATGTGGAGACTTCCTGTTTGTCTAGATGTACCCCACTTTCCTTCAAGCTCCACAATGGTGTGAATTGAAGGAGATCACACAGGTCACAATTGCTATGAGAGCCAGTTTGGTGTAGTGGGTAAGAGCACAGACTCTAATCTGGAAGAACTGGGTTTGATTCCCGACTCCTTCAAATGCAGCTGCTGGTCACAGCTGCTGGTGTGACCTTGGGTCAGCCACTGTTCTCTCAGAGCTGTTCTCTCAAGAGTGGTCCTCAAAAGAGCTATCTCAGCCCCACCTAACTCACAGAGTGTATGTTGTGGGTAGAGGAAGAGAAGGAGATTGTAAGCTGCTCAGAGACTCTGAGTGAAGGGCAGGGTATAAATCCAATCTCTTCTTCTCTTCTACATCCATTCTTCAGAGACTGAAAAGTTTTGCACGTGTTCATGTAAGGGAATCTTCAGAACTGGTCAGTCAGTGCCTTGTTATTAGACTATCTGCATATCTCCTCCTGTGCTTTTTAGTTGAGTTTCTCACCATTCACCTGTGTTGGCGCTTTCTATGCTTTTCCTCAAGTTGGTGCAGAGTGACATCAAGGTCAAGGTCAGTATTGTCTACTCAGACTGGCAGTGGCTGTCTGGGATCCCAGCCTGAGGTCCTCCACATCACCTACTGACTGATCCTTTTAACTGGAGATGCCAGGGATTGAACCAGGGACCTTCTGCATGCCAGGCAGATTCGCTGGCCCTGAGTCATGGCCTCCACATCCAGATACTAACCAGTGCTGACCCTGCTTGGCTTCTGAGATCTAAAGAGATCAGGCTAGCCTGGGCCATCCAGTTCAGGTCACTCAAGAAGGAGGGTAATGTGATGCATAAAAACTAATCACAAGCAAACATGTACCTCTGATCTTGTGGACAGAACTCAGGCCTGCATGGGGTCATGCGCAGCCACTGAGATCTTTCCCACTAAGGGAAAGAAATGGGGGGTGGGGGGGGAAGGAACATATGCATCAGTTAAGAAACTTCCTTATAGCAACAGGCCAGACAGGGGTTGATTTATATTCTCAGACCTCTGTAAAAGCTCTAGACTCCAGAGCCAGTTTGGTGTGAGAGCCAGTTTGGTGTAGTGGTTAAGTGCGCGGACTCTAATCTGGGAGAACCGGGTTTGATTCCCCACTCCTCCACTTGCACCTGGCTGGATGACCTTGGGCAAGCCATAGTTCTGTCAGAGCTGTTCCCTCAAGGACAGCTCTGGAAAGAGCGCTCTCAGCCCCACCTACCTCACAAGGTTTCTGTTGTGGGGAGGGGAAGGGAAAAGGGATTGTAATCCACTCTTCAGACTCCAAGTGAAGGGCGGGGTACAAATCCAATCTCTTCTTCTCTCTCTTCTCTTCATGACTGCTCTGAGCAACTTACACTGTGATCCTAAGCAGGGTTGTGTTAAGTGCCATCAAGTCGCTTCCGACTGATGGCAACCCTATAAATTAATGCCGGGTCATTAACAGCCATTCTCAGATCTTGCAAACTGAGGTCCGTGGCTTTGCTAATGGAATCAGTCTGTCTCATGTTGGGTCTTCCTCTTTTCCTGCTGAGTTACACCCTTCTAAGCCTGTTGATGAATGGACCAGGGCGTAGATCTGCTTAGGCTCGCACTGTAAGGCGGCTTCCACATGGCAAGGATTCTCTGTTTTGCTTTGCTTAGACAATTCTGAGACCCGTGTGTTGGTAATAGAGTTCCCACATGGGACTTTTCTGTGCACTTCCCTGCATCTTTCCCTCTCCCAGCATTTCCCTTCCACATATGCTTCGCATATGCTCTGCAGAGACTGGCCATCCCTTTTGTTTTTTCCCCTTCTTCGTGCATGTGCTATAGCAAAATATCAACACAGTATTTGCCTGCCTGAAGTGCCATCCTGAACTTTCGTTTCTTTTATTGGTCTATGGAAAAATCCCTGCACCGGGGGCCGCTCCGCAGCAGTCTGAACGCTCCGTAAGAGCATCCTTGCGCAATACACTGGCCAGTGTGAACGGCCAGCCCCGGGGAATTTCTCCCCCGCAGCTTTTGCCTCCGGATTCCTCCTGCTCCAGATTGCCAGTCTGTCCTCGGCCTTTCTCAGGGGCTAAGTCTGACACATATAGATGGAAATGCAATGGTTGGGGTTTTTTACCCTTCTTTTCCCAATGGCAGGTATGATCTCTGTGTATTGCTTTTAGTTTTCCAGTACTTTTGAACAACAGTGTTCCACACACAGAATAAAAACAGGCATAACAATAATAATGGGACAAGGAAAAAAACTAGCCTTACTGCTCGGCTGGCAAGGGTAACTATATATGGCAGTGGTTTGGAAGGGAGACTGCCTCTTTTTCTGCAGCAGCAGCAGCATTAGAAAGCACATTTTCCTTTCTGTTACATGGTACAGTGGGACACAAGCACCCAAGAATCAAGAAAGGGGCAGGTACTAGGAAGCAGAAGAGGACGGCAGCTGGGATGTAGTCTAGTTAGGTGAGCAGCGGCAGTCTAGTGTAGTGGTGAACTGCGCGGACTCTAATTTGGGAGAACCGGGTTTGATTCCCCACTCCTCCACTTGCACCTGCTGGATGACCTGGGGCAAGCCATAGCTCTGTACCAGCTGTTCTCTCAAGGACAGTTGTCTCTGTGCTCTCTCAGCCCCACCTACCTCACAAGGTGTCTGTTGTGGGAAGGGGAGGGGAAAGGAGTTTGTAAGCCGCTCTGAGACTCCCAAGTGAAGGGCGGGGTATAAATCCAATCTCTTCTCCTCCTCTTCTTCTTATGTGAACACATGAAGCTGCTGTATATTGGCCTCTTCTGCACTCTCCTTTTAATCTGTGTTCACCATGGTGTCCTCCAAGCAATCCTGCACTAAAATCAAATTCAACCTTCTTTTTAATCCAGTTTCCCCCCTCTCCCCGCAACAGACACCCTGTGAGGTGGGTGGGGCCGACAGAGCTCTTCTGAGAACTGCTCTTGAGAGGACAGCTCTCAGAAAACTTGTGGTTGACCCAACGTCACCCAGCAGCTGCATGTGGAGGAGTGGGGGATCAGATCCAGTTCTCCAGCTTAGAGTTCACTGCTCTTAATCACTACACCAAACTAGCTATACATGTGAAATAATGCTCTACCACTGAGCCATGGCCTCAGCCCAGGTGGAAGTAGGTTTCCCTGGGAAGTTTGACCAGGAAGTAGCTGTGCAAGGGAGAAGTGGATGTAAAGGAGGACTTAACTGAAATGGGATGTGTCAAGGGGGATGTTCATCTAGCCGCTGTTCATCTACCACTCCTAGCAGCTTTTCCCTGTGTGGGTTTTCATAGTACAAACAGGAAAAGGTAGTATCAGGGGTGACTAGGGCTGCCAAGTGCCGGCGACTTACCGGCGGGGGGGAGTTGTTCTCCCCCCGGGAGTTCTTCTGGCGCGTGCACTTTGCGCACGTGCCACGGCGACATAATGACGTCACCCGGAGGTGACGTCATCACGTTGAGGGTGTTGCCCTGGCAACGCTCTGGCAACGCCCCCAACGTGATGACGTCACCTCCGGGGCGGGGTTCCCCCCGCCGGCCGAATGCCGGCTGGTGGATTGGGAACCCCTATAGCGGGGGATCCCCCGCCCCCCGGGCTGACTTCGCAGCCCTAGGGGTGACCGTCACATTCCTTTTTGCTGAACTGCCTGTCCTCTCATCTAGGGCATCAGGCCAGTAGGGTCATCTTTGTTTGGTTGTACTTTGGGAAGAGCCAGACATTTGGCTCTGAGCTTGGGCACAGAATTGTGGCATTCAGGAAGAGTGAGCAATGACTTACACCAACTTCAAGCAAAGCAAATAGCAGCAGGTCTTTAACAAGCTGTCATGAGCAAATACTTCGGAAAATCACGTGTATGCGGAGTAGGTGAGGAATGAGATCATATGAATCTCCTTAACACACCTCTGAGTTTGTCATACTTGTAAAATAAGTGTGTTGCAAAATAAAATCCTTCTGTCAGTGGAGAAGGGTAACATCTGGTTTTGCAATTGTAGCAATAGAAGAATAGACCAGTTGAACGTCTTCTGATCCCCCTTCCCCGAGCAGGAATCACAGGGACATTTCCGTATGGCTCACTGCGACTTTTGCATGATTATTAGAAAGGGTAGCTTTGTCTGAAAACGTCAGATGTTGCTTTCTTCAGATTCTCTACAGAAACTTTGTCTCACTGCCTTGTGAAATCCTTTGGAGATATAAATGAGGAATATTGCATCCAGTGTCTTGTTCAGTTCCTGCTTAGAAAACTGTGCTTCTTTAATGGGAGTGCTGATGAACTGAAATACACAGGAAATGGGTAGAACTTTGGAATGGAATGATCCCAGCTTTATCCTTTTTGTCCTGTTAATTCGGTCTCCTTAAGCAAGAGGCTTCATATTACTCTTAGGGTTCTTACCCCAGTGGGTACAAAAGCAAATTGCTAACTGAACCAGATGCATGAAAAGCATGGATAAACCACTAGGGATTATAAAAACACTTTGAACAAGAATCTGCAAACATGTCAACAAGCTTAATGCATATCAGCCAATCTAAATGTTAAACTATTAACTGCCACCCTTCTGTCCTTCTAGTTTTAGCTCAGTTTCTTAGTAAGCAAGTTGATGCAGTTTCATGGCTCCCTATCCAAGGATTCAGGACGGTTGAAGAGGCACCCACTGGGTTGTGAGCCTCTCAACCCTCAATGTCCTAGGAAGGAAGAGGAGGAGAAGACAAGGTGAGGATGAGCCTTCGGTGGCCTCAAGACATCCTCAGAGCATGAGGACTTTAAACAGAAAGGCCACTTCTGGCCTGAGAAGAAAAGCTGTTCAAAAAGTAAAGCCGTTACCAAAGCTGCCTTCCTCTTGGACTTCTCTACATTTCCTTCGGACCGGGGTGGCACCATGGTGGCACGTCACTCCTAAGAGGCGATGGCGGAGGCGTGACTTCTTTTCCCTCATTTGTCGTTTATTCTGGCACCCAGGGAACTGCAAAACATCTTTCCAGTATCACGAAACAACATGTTGACTTGAGTTCTTCTCATCAGTCACGAGACTGGTCTTCTTGCTCGGCAGAGTTAGAGGTGTTCATCCGCAATGTCCCCTCTAAGCTGAGTTAGTGTGAGCTAGCTCACAGTTTTTTAGCCTCCGGCTCACCCATTTTTGTCTCAGCTCAGGAAGGGTGGCTCCAGAGCAAACTAACTTACGCAGGAACCAAATCGCTCCCTCGCAACTTTAATGCCAGGAGCTCACAAAGTAGAATTTTTGCTCACAGGACTCCACAGCTTAGAGGGAGCATATTGTGTTTGTCAGTCTTCATACTTGATCAGCAATCAGCGGTACATTTTGGGGCTGTTCAGTGTTTCAGGCTGGGGTTCAAGGAAAAGTACTCTTGAATAACATGACCGTGTGTGCTAACAGTTGATGGGGGGGGGGGGGGAGTCTTTCCCCCCTTATGTGTGAAACCCAGTCCTGTGCAGGCTGGTTCTCATGAACTCATTAAGCTGCCTTATACTGAACCAGTCCACCAATGTCAGTATTGTCTACTCAGACTGGCAGCAGTTCTCCAGGGTCTCAGGCAGAGGTCCTTCACATCATCTGCTGCCTGGTCCTTTTAGCTGGAGATGCCGGGGATTGAACCTGGGACCTTCTGCATGCAAAGCAGAGGTGCTTCCACCAAGCTACAGCCCCTTTCCACAGAGCTGCAGTTTTGCCTGTTCCCATGGCATCTCAGCAGCTGCTTATCTTAGCTGAGTTGGCAAAGTTAATATCCCACTCAACACACTAGTTTCTGGGCTTCTTCAACTGAATCCACAGATTCTTCCTTGAGGGCCTCTGGTCAGAGGAGCCTTCAGTTGTAAAAACACATTTGAACAAGATTGGACACGTTTTAGCCAAGTTTGGGCAAGCTGCCCCCCCCTTAAAGAAAGCTTTCTCTCAATTTTAAGAGGTGCTTCCCCAGTGTTCACAGCTTCTTGCAGTTAGATGTTCCTCATGAAATGCACAACAATCACTTGGCGGTGTATTGTTGTAGTCTCAGCAAAAGTCACAGTTTTCAGTGGCAAATTATGCAGAGTCAAGGTATGAAATCCATTTTGTTCAGAGATGGAGGCTGTAACCAGTGTTCCCTGTGTAAGCTAGCTCACAGTTTTTTAGCCTCCGGCTCACTCATTTTTGTCTTATCTCAGGAAGGATGGCTTCAGAGCAAACTAATTTATGCAGTAGCCAAATCACTGGCTCACAATTTTAATGCCAGTATCAGATTAACAAGTTCAAGCGATTATTGTTTGTTTCTGCCTCTTGTACTTTAGCTTCTGTATTTCCTGTCCTGCAGTCCTGGGGCTGATTTGGGAGTATCTGATGCAGTAACCCTTAAGCAGCCACTACTTGATCAGTGCCCTGGATTGCAAAATTATAATTGTAAAGAGGGTTGTTTATACTATAAAAAAGCAAATTTCCTTTATGGAAAAGGAACTATATTAGTTTTTAAGCAGAGATCAGTGATGCGTTTCTTAGGGCCCCTCCAAACAGATCTAACTGGGGCGTGGGGAGAGTATCAAATGGCTTATTCCAGTAAATTGTCATGGTATTGAAACAGATCAGTGCACTGAAGACCGCCGCTGCTCTGCACTTGAATGCTGCATGGTATAGTGGTTAGCAGCGTGGACTCTAATCTGGGAGATCCGGGTTTGATTCTCCACTCCTTCACATGCAGCTGCTGGGAGACCTTGGGCAAGCCACAGTTCTCTCAGAGCTGTTCTCTCAAGGACAGTTCTGGAAAGAGCTCTCTCAGCCGTGCCTACCTCACAGAGTGCCTGTTGTGGGGAGAAGACGGGAAGGAGGTTGTAAGCTGCTCTGAGATGCTGAATGAAGGGCGGGGTATAAATCCAATCTTTTCCTCCTCTTTCTCAAGCAAAATAAGGGATTTAATGTGAACATCACCCAGCTGAACTGATTCGAGCATTAGGCTAGGATCTGGGAGACTCAGTTTCAAATCTCTGCTCTCACTTGGAGTCTCGCTGGGTGATCTTGGGCCATGAAACTTACCTACCGCACAGGGTCAGAGAAGAATGATGTGGTTAGCTGCTTTAGGTCTCCATGGTTGTGAAAAGCGAGGTCTGAATATTAAAAGAAGACTTTCAGGCATTTGTTCACCACTGTTTCACTTCTCAGCTGGAGGCAGTGCAAAGGAACTGGGTAATTGATGGCCCAGCCCCAGGTATTATGACTGGATCAGGCTGAAGGAGGTGATGTTCTGATAGATCTGTCAGTGGCTACTAGCCATGGTGACTAAAGGGAACCCCCACATTTAAAAACAATACACCTCTAAATATCACGTCCTCCAGAATAGCTGGTTGGCCACTATATGAGACAGGATGTTGGACTAGATGGACTGTTGGCCTGATCCAGCAGGGCTCTTCTTTGGTTCTGAAGATTAAACCGTGTGGGAGTAGGAGTATCTGGACTTCCTTCACCTTGAACCGTCACTGCTGTCCCCACTTAATCTGAACCAAGCCAGTGTCCTCTGCTGGAGCTGGACACTCTTATCAACTTGTACACTCTTGATTTTCTTGGCTTGCATCTAACATTTGTTGCCCTGACCACTTGATTTTCTTGCAAGGCAGACTTCCAACACGCCAGCTGAACCACCTCAGTGCCAGTACATTGGGTCTTTCTATCTCCATCAGCCCGGTGTCTTGACAGACCCCTTGAGTAAAGCAGTGGCAGCCCATGCTGGCCCCTAGACTCGTCCATATGGCTTTGTTGTCTGCAAAGCTTGCTTCCAACTCTGAACACAGGAATACCTTTAGGAAATGGGTACATTTTCAGGGCATTTCTTGTGCTCTGGCTATGCCCTGCAACACTGCTGTGGGGAGATGGAATGCTGTCTGAGGCATACCCCAAACTACAGCAGGCATTGTCATTTCATTGAACATTGGTTGGATGTGTTTTTTACAAAAATAGCAGTGTCTGCCTGTCCAGTTCTTTGTTATACACCTCCTTGAACAAAATAAAACCTTCTCTTTTGGAGAGATAAAATGGAAGTCCATTGGCACCTGTAAAACTAACTTAATTTATGCTTTTTTGAGTCAGAGATCACTTCAGAAGCAAGAAGTATTCATCCACAGCAAAGCAGAAGTATTTGCACTCAAGAGTTACAGACTGTAGAAAGGTTGCGGAGTGGCTGCTAAAGAGAGGCCAGTTTAAAAATTCTTTGTGGAAGGATAGGAAAGGAATTGTGGCTTTATTAGGTTATAATGAAGGAGAATACAGCTTTCTTTACTGCAGAGCCTGAACGCTGACTTGTATAATATTGGGTGTACGTGCAGTTAATCCACATTTAATGCAGATTTGTCATTCAAGACTGTGTGTTGCAATTGCTAATATTTTGGTACTACGATTCTTTTTCTTTTGTTCCCCCCAGAATAATTCTGGAGATAGATGAACCAGCTTCCAATCATAACGGAGGAGAACTGCTGTTTGGAGACGATGGCTATCTTTACATCTTCACTGGGGATGGAGGGATGGCTGGTGATCCTTTTGGCACATTTGGAAATGCTCAAAACAAGTAAGAGTCTTGGCATTCCTTTTTTGGGGTTGGTTCGTTTGGCAGGTGGGTGGTGTCCTCTCAGCTGTCTATACGTAGAAAAGGCGGACCAGCCTAAGTAGCGGCATATTCCCCCCCTTTAGTACAGTCAGGCTGTATCATGGACTATGCAGTACAAGGATAAAGCAGATTCAGGTGGGTAGCTATGTTAGTCTGCAGCAGAAGAGCAAGATTGGGGTCCAGTGGCACCTTAAAGACCAACAGGATTTCCAGGGGAGAAGCTTTCAAGTTAAGTTTCAAAACTCTCTGTCAGATATTGTGCTCTTATTTAGCTGGGATCTGTGGAGTGTCTCCGAAGTCTAGCAGTTGCCGAACGAGTCACACAAAAAAGTGCCTTTGCTTGAGAATGCTTTAGCTGTAGATGTGAACAGCATGGGACCAAGAGACCTAAAGGAGAATCTTATACCTTATGAGTTTGGTCACTGAGTATTTTTGCTCTGTGTTTCTGCACTTTCACAGACTGGAGACAGGGCCTTCTTAGTAGTGGCGCCCAGGCTCTGGAACTCCCTCCCTGCAGGTTTGACCAGCACCCAATTTATAGACTTTGGCTGCGATCACACACACTAAATAATCCACAGCCTTTGAGGCTCCAGGAAAAGTCATTATTATTCTCCCAGGCCTTTTAGATCAGTCTCCTATAGATGGATGGATGGATATGGGGGGGGGGGGGGGGGTTATAAGTTTTTCTGCTTTTATCCAGGGGTTAGCTTTTCCCTGGTTTTATGTTGACTGTTTTAATGTTTTTAAAAGCTTTACAGTTTATAGCTGATACTATTTTGATTGCTTTCCAGTATTTTTTCGGGGGGGGGGGGGTCTGCTGCTTTTATGTTACGAGTTTTGGGGGATTTTTTATTTTATTATAAGCCACATCACAAATATATATTTAGAGAGGTAGGTTGTAAATTGCTTTAACCCTTTGTCAGGCTATTTGCCCAACTGGTTCAGTACTGCTTTCTTCAGCTAGCTCCAGTTATACAGCTGGATGTGATGTTGTCGTGTTGATGAACCCCATTTCATTCCCTCCCTAAGAAGCAATGGTGGGGTATAGAGGTGGTTAAGACGCTGAAGTGCAGACCGGAAGGTCGGTAATTCGGCAGTCCGAGACCTGAGTTCCGCATGACGGAGTGAGCTCCCGTCTCTGGTCCCAGCTCCTGCCAACTTAGGAAGAAATTGCAAGTAGATAAATACTGCTTCGGTGGGAAGGTAACAGCATTCTGTGCACCTCAGCGACTAGTCATGCCGGCCACATGACCACGGAGAAGTCTTTGGACAGCGCTGGCTCTTTGGTTTGGAAACGGAGATAAGCACCACCCCCTAGAGTCGGATTCGACTGGCTTTCAAGCAAGGGAAACCTTTACCTAGCCTGCCTATGCAGGTCTTTCGTATTCTTGAGGGGTTCAGGAGGCTCGGCGGCTTTTTCTGTGTCATATGTGTGGTGCAGCTAGCTAAGTATGGTATAGTCAGAGTGCTGCATTAGGAACAGAGAGACTTGGAGTCTGGGACAGGGTCAGGTCCCTCCCCTTGGCATGAAGTGCAGAGTTACTTTGAGCCAGTCTCTTCCATCAGTTGGTCCTCGAAATACTGCTTATGGAGGGGGAAGCAGATAGGGATGGTATAAGGAACAAATTAGGGGTTTACAGCAAGAAGGGGAAACTTCTTGCCTCTCTTTCAGTTATTGGGAATTCTAATCTGGATCCAACCCAGTATCCTTTCCCAGACTTTGCAAACAGGCGACAGCCTCTACAACCATAACATTTATAATGGGGCCTGCATTGTTCTACATTTGTTGAGGCTGAAACATTTGTTTTCTGAGCTTCCTGGTGGGTTTTTATCTTTTGCGTGTACTAAAAAATTTATTTCGACGTTTGTTAGCAACGTACTCATCACCATGACTTGTAGGGTGACATTCAAAGGGCTGTATATTGTTGGGTCCTTGGTGTGCATGCATGCATGCAGTGCATTACTTACATTGGTGCACTCAGGACTGATGGGCTGGTTTTGCCTCCCCCCCAGTACATATAGCTGTGTTGTTCTCAAAAGCCTCCTTTTCTTTTTCTCCATGTGATGGAATAGCAACCATTAATTTGTATGGAAGAGAGTTCAACGTTGCCTTAATGGATGCTGCTGGTGGGGAAGCAAAGCCCTCATGGCCCCACTGTTTCAGCAAGAAAGAGGTTGTGCCTGCTCCTGAGCTCTCTCCCCAGTTGCAACCCATTTGCCTTGTCCCACAGAATTCAATGGCAGAGCTATGTGTATTGCTCCCCCCCCCTCACCTCTGTTAATTCAGCCACTGCCTACCATGAAGCTAGAATGTTACAAGACCGTAAGACTGTAAACACCTTTCAAGCTCATCTCTAAAGATGCTGAAGACCAAAATGACTGGCTTTTGTTTTACTTGGTGCACACACTGGCAGCTTCTTCTGTCTAAACTCCCATCGAAATTATTCCAGGATTCCAGTTATGCTCCTGTGCAGTTCTTGTACTTCCCAGAGGAGACATTCCTGATGGGATTGTGCCTGGGTCTTTTTTTGACATTCACGGGCAATTGTTGCGCTTTCGGATGCTCTGAATGGAGTTTGCTCTGCTGGTAACTTGACACCCATTTGTTAGTCGTTGGCCCGTGAAGCTTTTAAACTCTAAACCACAACTTTCAGTCTGCCCAGATGGGTGACCACAGAAAGGCGTATCATTGAGGAAAGCTGCTCAATAGCCCCTTTGAAGGAAGATGGTCTTGTTCCAAGTTCTAGAGTATGGATGTCCAGAATAAACAGACCACAGCTTGGTAGTTTTGCTAGAAAGCTCAGTGATGACATGGGCAAGCAGACGGAACAAAATGAATGGTTCTTTTTCCCCTCCACATGGAATATCCCATTCATTGGCTTGAACTGATGTGTGTCTGTGGGGAAGTGTGCATTTCATGCTACCTGTTTTTGGGATAAACATACATGTTCTCCCTGTGTCTTATTTTCACCTGATACTTCTTGGGAGAAAGGCGGGCACGTGATATTTATGAATTACCCATATTTGTAGTTTACCACATCCCAAAGACTTGGGTGAATAGCAAAACGCTAACAATAGGTATGGGAAATACATGATTAAAAGGGGGATAGATAGAAGACACCCAACTGAAAAATGCATTTTCTTACAATATCTGGTGTGGCGTAGTGGTTAGAGTGTTGGACTAGGATCTTCAGATCCCCACTCTGCCCCAGAAGCTTTGCTGGGTAACCTTGGGCCAGTCCCACAGTCTCTGCCTAACCTTCCTCACAGGATTGTTGTGAGGATAAAATGGAGGAATGGTGTAAGCCTGTCTCAGTGCAGCTGTGTTACATCGGAAGTCATGCAATCTTGTGTACCTAGCTTGATTATTCTCTTTATTATTGATTGGATTTTATTTATATTTTTGTAAATTTACATATTCAGTGGTAGGTGCTTTTGTATTGTGTTCACTGTAGTGGGTTATTTTCATTATCCTGTTTCCTTTACACAGAACAACAACACACTAGGGAAATAAAGGCTTGCGGTGGCCCGTCTGCCATTCTGTATCCAACAGCAGGCAACAGGGTCTTTCAGTCCTTCTTCTGCTGTTGTTGTAAATTAATAGCACTGATTCTGTGCTCTGGAAGGTCACTGCCACTGCCCAGAACTCACCCGGAGGCTTACTGTCGCAGTCCCCTTGAAGGGGAAACTCACCCAGCCTTGGTCTTCATTTGTTCAGTCAGTCCTGCATGCAACATAGAAAACGTCCCTTTTATGGTCCACACAAGGAAGCCCAATTTATAGAACTTAAATTTTAAAAATCTGCCATATCTGTTTCCTGCTAATACTCTTCTAGAAGTATTTCTTGCACTCTCCAAAGCATAGAAACAGAAACTGCTGCAGATGGGCTTTCCAAGAACTCTTTAAGAAGCAGGTCTATTTTGTAGTCCACGCAAGGAATCCCAATTTGTAGATTTTTTAAAAAATACTTGCCACATGTTTTTTCCTCCCACTCTTTAGAAAGAACATAAGAGAAGCCATGTTGGATCAAGCCAGTGGCTGGATCCAGTCCAACACTATGTCACACAGTGGCCAAAACCCAGGTGCCATCAGGAGGTCCACCAGTGGGGCCAGAACTCCAGAAGCCCTCCCATTGTGGCCCCCCCCCGAGCACCAAGAATACAGAGCATCAATGCCCCAGACAGAGTGTTCTATCTAAACCTTGTGGCTAATAGCCACCGATGGACCTCTGCTCCATATGTTTATCTAATCCCCTCTTGAAGCTGTCTATGCTTGTAGCTGCCACCCCTTTCTGCAGCAGTGAATTCCATGTGTTAATTACTCTTTGGGCGAATAAGTACTTCCTTCTATCTGTTCTAAGCCTACTGCCCAGCAATTTCATTGAGTGCCCACAAGTTGTTGTATTGTGAGAAAGGGAGAAATGTACTTCTTTCTCTACCTCCTCTATCCCATGCATAATTTTGTAAATCTCTATCATAACCCCCCCATCATTGTTTCTCCAAGTTAAAGAGCCCTAACCTCTTTAACCTTTGTTCATAGGGAAGGTGCCCCTGTGGTGACCAGAACTGTACACAGTATTCCAAATGAGGCTGCACCATTGATTTATACCAGGCCATTATGATACTGGCTGATTTGTTTTCAGTCCCCTTCCTAATAACCCCCAGCATAGCATTTTCCTTTTTCATTGCAGTTGCACACTGAGTCGACATCTTCACTGAGTTATCTACCACGACTCCAAGGTCTCCTTCTTGATTAGTTACTCCATCAGACCCCATCAACATATATTTATAGTTAGGATTTTTGGCTCCACTGTGCATTGCTTTGTGCTTGCCCACGTTAAGCCTCATAATAGTATTTATTGCATTTTCTAAAGTGTAGAAATGGAAAGTGCTGCAGATATGGCCTCAAGAAGTCTTAAGAAGAAGCTCTGTTTTGTTGTTACCATCTTTATTCTGTTTGGAGAGCCAGTCTGGTACAGAGGTTAGTGTGTGAGCCTAGGACTAGAGAGACGTGTGTCCAAATCCTAACTCTGCCTTGAAACTCACTGGGTGACTTTGGGCCAATAGCTCTCTGTCCTTTCTTGAAAGAATTGCAAGAGTTGCCATGAGGATGGGTTGGAGGAGAGAATCGCATGAGGCACCCAGAGCTCCATGGAGGAGAGATGAGATAAAAAAATGTACTGTATATAAATCATTAGATTAACAATGCTTTTTTTGTGTTTTGCCTGCACTCTAGGTCAACGCTTCTCGGCAAAGTGCTCCGGATCAATGTCGACAACAATGACCGTGGCCCTCTCTACCGGATTCCTCCTGACAATCCTTTCGTACACGAACCAAAAGCTCGGCCTGAAGTCTATGCTTACGGAGCAAGGAATATGTGGCGCTGCTCTTTCGACAGAGGTGACCCCCACACAAAGGAAGGGAAAGGACGGCTTTTCTGCGGCGATGTAGGGCAGAACAAATTTGAGGAAATTGACCTCGTGGAGAAAGGGAAAAATTATGGTTGGAGAGCAAGAGAAGGGTTCAGTTGTTATGACAAAAAGCTCTGCATCAATTCCTCATTAGGTAATTATCTATTCTGAATAAATGGACTTCATAATAGGTTGTTTTCAGTGCCAGCGCTGCCATTATTAACTTGTATGTTTGGCAAAGGGACAGCTTATTTGTAAACATCTATTTTAGGCTTAGAACAAGGCCTGGACAAATTATGACTTCCAAAGGTGGGCTCAGGCCACCAGCCATATTTGGGGGGCCCACGGGGATGGGGGGAGAGTCCAATAAGCCTCCTGTTTCTGTTGCCTGCATGAGCCTGCAAAAACAGACATAGCTTCAACTTTCCGCTCCAAAGTTTTCAGTCAAGAGAGAAACTGAGTTGCAGAATGCACTGAAAGAAGATAGCTGTTTTTTGAATTATGTGAAGAGTAAGAAGTGGAAAATGAAACCCAGCTCTTCCACTGTTGCTCTTAACTAAATGGGCTGCTAATGCAGCCGTGGGTGCCAGCTTTTCACAGCAGTTGCTTTATGGGTTGGACAAATATACTGAAGGCACAGTGTCAACTCGACTACGCAAAACTGTTATTTAATGCAAACCCACAGAGGCATACAGATTACGGGTTTTCACAGCCTTGGGGGTTTTTTGCCTCTTCGATACTGATGGTTTGGTGTAGATCATTCTACCATAATTCAAAGAAGAGAGGTACCAGTGCCCAGTCCACTTGGAAGGCTCATTGATTTTCCTGGAACTCGCTTCCAAGAGTGCTTGTGCTCATAGCCTTAGGGTAATAAAACGTAGGTTTCTCTGAGCTGTTAAAAACATATATAGATTAGTCATGCTGTCTGCTTCTTAAGAGCAACTTTGCTTTTTTTAGGTCTCAAATATGGATTGCATTTTATAATGCTTTAAAAATAAACATTGTCCTCACCTGTCCTCGGTACAAAAACCAGGGTGGTTAAATTTTGGACCAGGCAGTATAGCCATTTTTTTGTAATGGTGTGCTCCAGAATGGCTCTAGATTTAAGGTCAAGACATCAGTCTAGACTTCAGATTGGATTGTCATCTGCCTTGGGTTGGCATAAACTTACTGGAAGAGGATAAATGTCAGTATGCCTCTATCGTCTGAAGTTCATAAAACTAGTGCATCCATTTGCCTTCCCCTTCAACGTTGCCCCTTCTACTTATTGCTAAATTAAAATGTCTTTTAATTTAAATCCTGCCTATACAAAAAACCAATTTAACAGCTAAGGCATGGGGGGGGGGGGGATGCTAGAAATTCTGGGGGGCATATTGGATTAGAATTTGTGTTCTATTGTCACAGGAAAAGGCATGGGTTACCAACCTTCTTTGTGCAGTGAATCTGGTTGCTGAGGCATCCCTGTTTGTGCCACTTAACTATACCCTTGATGCTTGGAAGGTCATGTCTTGCTAGGGACCAGGGCATACCTTTCCTGTTCAAGATAGCTTTTCTTCATCTCTGCTTCTCATGGCTTCATGGAAAATTTAGAACATGTGGTTTCTTTGCAACAAGCAAAATAAATAAATAAGTGCTGTTTTCTATCATACTTACTTGCATAGAAATTTATATGCCATCTTTCCAGAGATCTGCTTTCCAACAGGCATTGGTGACATGAGGATCTGTTGCAAACAGGCAATTTAGGCAGAGGAACAACTGATCCACTGCGAGCTAGAACATTGTGTGTAATAGGTCCAGTGCTTCCATCATGCTAGCCACTAATTCCCAGTGGAACAAGGACTTGGTCTTGTTGGGTTAGAAATGAAGAGTAGCCCTATTGAATCAGTACAATAGCCCATCTAGTCCAGCATCCCGTTTCACACAGTAAACCACCATCTGTCCTGAAGGTCAGATGAGCAGGGCATATCTTCACCTAATGTTGCCTCCCAGTACAGATATTCAGAGGTTTATTTCCTCCAACTATAAAAGTTCCCTTTACTCAGCAAAGCTAGTAGCTATTAATGGACCTATCCTCCATGAATCTGTCTAACCCCCTTTTAAAGCCATCTGTGCTAGTGACCGTCACTATGTCCACTGGGAGTGAGTTCCACAATTGAATTACTCGTTGCATGAAGAATTACTTCCTTTTGTCCATCCTGAATCATTGGGTGCCCCTAAGGTCTAATACGGAAGACAGAGGAAAATGTTCTCTCTATTGGCTTTCTCTAACCTCCCATGCATAATTTTCTAAACTTCTATCATGCCTTCCTTTAGACCTCTCTTCTCTAATTAAAAGCCACAGAGACTTTAGCTTTTCCTCATAGGAAAGGAGCTCCAACGTCTTAATCATCTTTGTTGCCTGTAGAAGAAGCATCCAGTGGGGTGACAATTTTCCCTGTGTGGCCTAAGGCTGTAGGAACTGCTGTGCCTTATTTGTAGAAGCTCAGAGGGCTGGGACAGATTTTGACATTTTTGTGCCTCAGTTTCTTAATATTCTGTGTTTGTAAGACTGCAGCTGAAGTATAGTGTCCCTGCTGCCACTTCAGCATTTTGATTCAGCAAGGATTGTGTGAAAATATTTCTCTGTGGTCAAATCTCCACTCAGTACTGTCAGAACTCTATTTAGTACGGCCCTGTCTCTCAGATGCTCACCCCTTGTACTCTTTCAGCATCGAAAACATCCACAAGACCCATCCCAATAGGGACCCCACGTAACCTTTCTTCCTCACCACCTCAAGAACCAACGTTGCAGAACAGCGTCTTTCTCTCTCTCAGCCTGAGGCATTAAACTACTTGAAATGATTTGTGAGGCTCTAAAAGTGGACCTACACATGATGTTCTAGGATTCTTTCCCTGAAGGCTGTCTGTTATCAAATGAAGTCACAACAGGTGGCTCTGAAAAACAGCAGTCCCCTGTGGAGGGAGGCAGTAGCTTAACCCCTTTTGTTTAAAATCACCTTCCACCCCAAGAGGCTTTTCGGTCCAAAGAGATAAAAGATAGAGGAAAGCAGAATCTGTGGCCAGTTGTGGAGAAAAAAGCAGCCATATCTACTTGAGATTCTGAGGGAGCAAATAGCTGTGGGGGTGGGTGGGTGGGAAGAGTTTCAAAGAACCCCTTTCTCTGTTCCCTCAGGCTTCCAGTCACTCTGAAGCCAGTGACAGCTGTGTTACTTGATAAAAGAGAAACCTCTGGAGAAAGAACCTTGGAACTGTTCTCAAGATATAGGCCTGCCCTAAGAAGTATGTTTTCCATGTTTTTACTCCAGCTCAGGATAACATGCATAGTTCTTCCCCCTTCCATTTTATCCTCACGGAAATCTGTATGGAAAGCTATACTGATAGAGAGTGTCACCCAAGGTCACCCAGTGAGTGGGGAATAAATCTAGGTTTCCCTAACTGTAATCTGATACTCTAGCCAGTTGGTCTCCACTATGATGCACATGAGTCCGTGGTTTCCAGGAATGGATATCCTGGTGCTCACATCCTTCTTCCTCAAAGCCAGGAGGGGCCGTGGCTCAGTGGAAGAGCTTCCGCTTTGCATGCACAAGGACCCAGGTTCAATCCTGGCATCTCTAGTTAAAAGGACAAGGCAGTAATTGATGTGAAAGACCTCAGCCTGAGATTCTGGAGAGCTGCTGCAGGTCTGAGTAGACAATACTGACATTGATGGACTGATGGTCTGGTTCAGTATAAGCCAGCTTCATATGTGTTCAAAGCATCTCTTCCGCCAAGAGCAAAGAGCCAGTCCTGGCTTTCCTCTACTTTACTGGAGCAGGAGGAGCTTCAGAACAGACCAGGAGGCCTCAGGTTTGAGCCTGCAGGGAGCACCCACAAGGAAAGAGGAGGGCACCTCACATGGAACCTCCCAGTGTTCCGTGATTAGCCCCTTCTTTGTGGTGGCCATTTTGTGGTGGTCATTTTTGTGGTGTTGACTTCCAAAATTGCCCACAGGCTCAGCATGGTTGGAGACCCCAGCTCTAGCCATTGTAGCATACAGTAGCTCTACAGTGAGAAAAAATATGTCATCTTTACAGTGTGCTTGGAACTGAACAGTTGCAAGAAAAAGTACAGCAAACCTTAGAAGGTAAGAAGAGCCCTGCTGGATCAGACCAGTGTTCCACTTACTCCAGCATCCTGTCTCTCACAGTGGCCAACCAGTTCTTCTGGAGTGTCAGTAACAGGTCACAGAGGCTGAGGCCTTCCCCTGGTGTTGCGTCGTGGCTCTGAGATTCAGAGGTTTACTACCTCTGAATGTTCCCTTCAGTCACCATGGCTAGTAACGACTGACAAACCTATCCTCCATGTAGCTGTCTAATTGCCTTTTAAAGCTCATTACTACATACTCTGGCAGCAAATTCCACATTCTAACCACTCATCGTGTAAGGAAGTAGTCCCTTTTTTCTGTCCCAAATCTTTCTTAACCTCAAATCCTTGGATTTAATGTAGAGTTTCGTGTGTAGGTATGGAGCCTGCTTGCTTCTGATCTGGCAATGCAGCTGTATTTGGGGCATCCACTGGTCTCGGAGATGGACGAGGGGATATGGCGTGCCCCTCCCCCCAACGGGTCTTGTTCCTTGCAATGCATAGGGGCAGCATATCATCCAAACCAGCTTTTTGTTTCTGCTTCCTAGAGAATGTAACTAAAACCAGAAAAGCAGAACACCATGGTACACCTGCTATCCACCTATAACAATAATATGACATAAAACAGCAACAAATGAGCAAAAACAATGATTTTTTTTTTCATCCTGCAGGGATGACGTTAATCTTTTCCCCTTTGCAGATGACGTGCTCCCAATATATGCTTACCCACACAAAATGGGAAAATCAGTTACTGGAGGCTATGTCTATCGGGGTTGTGAGTCTCCAAACTTGAATGGGCTGTACATATTTGGTGATTTTATGAGTGGGTAAGTGACTGCAGACTGGCTGTTAGGTGAGCAATCGATAACTCCAGCTGACGTAGTTGCTTCTCAGCGTGAGATGTAAATGCTTTATGCAGTCTAGCCCCTACTGAACTGCAGCCGCTGCTTGCTGGAATTGCATCCAGAGCCACATGCTTTATCCCAGCTGACTCCTGTGAAGCAAGGGCATAATATGATGGGGTACATGAACCACATACAGGTATATGCAGACGGAACAATAGGAGAGTTTGATGCTGCAGTTTATGTAGTGGGAGGGCAGGGTGGCCAAGTTACCACATGGTAAGTTTTCTTTGCTGTTACAAAGAAAGTTTTGCCATGGCAAATTACAGAGAACGTTAGTAATGACTTGCGTCTTGTTGTAAGTCATTGTATAAACTGGATTTCAGAGGCAGAGCATGGCTTTGGTATAGTTTCATTATTTTTTTAAAATATTCACTGATTGATTGCCCTGATAAGATGGAGTACCTTTTAAACAAACACATTTCTTCCAAGCATGGATGAACCTTCCAGCAATAACTTTTCTTTGCAGTCCTGTAACTTCTATGTGCCTTAATCTTAAAGCGCCTGTTAAACTTTGCTACACGACAGGACCAAGCAAAGTATAATCTATAGGTTTGTGCAGGTTTCTAGCAATCCTAGGAATTCCAGCTCTGATTTAATTTTTTTTAAAGTAAAGTCTCTAGTCCTCACGGTTAAGGTGGCAGTAATGCCTACAGCACTGGAAATAAGAATAACTATTAAAAAGTGGAATTACATTCTGTTTTTAATCTTTGTAGAATACGGGCTGTAACATGGCTAACTGTAATTTTGTCATTTATTCTCTTCAGCTGTAAATGATGATAATCACTCACAGAGGCACAAATTAACCTCGCTCTTGAGTGCAGCTCTCTTTATGATATGTAATGCATTGTGGTGGAAGAAGGACGGCATGCATATTTAATAGTCCCGACTGGAGAAAGACGGGTTCAGAATTATTCTTCCAGTTGCTTGGAGGCAGTTAATTGTTTTGTGTTTGTTTTCAATTTTGCCTTGCAGGCGTCTAATGTCCTTGAAGGAGAGCCGCCTCACTGGGGAGTGGGAGTACAACGAAATATGCATGGGAACAGGACAAACTTGCGTGTTTCCTGGGCTTATCAATAACTACTATCAGTATATCATCTCTTTTGCTGAAGATGAGGCAGGTAATAATTTCAACAGCTTAATCAGATTCGTGGCTGCAGTGCTCAGGATTTTGGACTAGCGGAATGGTATCTGTCTCAGAATTCACATACTTTGCCTTGTGGTCCTCACTCCTCAGTGCACATTGGGCCTGCAGATCACATGAGCCAGTTTGGTGTTGTGGTTAAGTGCGCGGACTCTAATCTGGGAGAACCGGGTTTGATTCCCCACTCCTCCACATGCACCTGCTGGATGACCTTGGGCAAGCCATAGTTCTGTCACAGCTGTTCTCTCAAGGACAGCTCTGGAAAGAGCTCTCTCAGTCCCACCTACCTCACAGGGTGTCTGTTGTGGAGAGGGGAAGGGAAATGAGATTGTAAACTGCTCTGAGACTCTGAGTGAAGGGCTGGGTATAAATCCAATCTCCTCCTCCTCTTCCTCCTCCTCCTCTTCTCCCCGCCCAATAAGAATATAAGAGTTGCTCAGGATTGCTAGTAAACTTAACCAAATGCAGTCTTAAACAAAACCATCTTCGAGTGTCATCTAAAGATCGAATGTGAGGGGGCCCAGACACTCCTTCCTGGGGCGGTTATTTCATAATTGTGGGGCTGCCACCGAAAAGGCCTTCTCTTGTCTATGCACCAAATGAGCTTTTTTGATTGATGGGACAAGCAGGTGATCTTAATTCCCAGAAAGAAACATATCGGAGAAGAAGGTCCTTCAGATATGTAGGGATATAATAGATAGTTCGTACTATGCACAGTAGTATAGTCCACAGTCCCTGTCTCTTCGTCAAAGCATCTTTCTGAAGCATTCCATTATAGTATAGCTTTATTGTCTGTGTAAAAATGCCCTCCTGAATAATTCACTTTTGCTATTGCTCCTGTATATGGAAGATTCCATTTGGCTGCCATGGTGATATGATAGACCCAGTCCTCCATAAATTCTAGCTCTGTATATTAAATAGGTTCTGAACTGGTGGATACTCTGTGGGAAGGAGATCTTTGTGATTGTGGTGGATAACTGAATGAAAATGTCAACTGAGTGTACCGGCTTGGTGGAAAAGGTCAATTTCATGTTATGGGTAATTAGGGAACTGAGTTTTGTGGATAGAGTGTGCTAATCTTCAAAGGGGTGTAAAGAGCAAAATGCACTTCACAGTTTGTAGCCTTAGGCAAATAGGCATCACCTCCACACACAGAAATGTTTAACGCCGTTGCTAAGCAGCAACTTTCAAAATTTGTGTAGTCTGAGTTTGTTTCTTGGCTCTTTGCAACCTAAGTTTCTTTGATATCCAAAGGTGGCAACTGTTTGTCAGAATCCCAGAGGTACATTTAAACAGCATTGTTTCTTGGACAGTCGAGTAGATGATGCCAGGTTTGATTCCCCACTCCTCCACATGCAGCTACTGGTGTGACCTTGGGTCAGTCACAAGTTCTTTGAGAGCTGTTCTCTCAAGGGCAGTTCTCAAGAGAGCCCTCTCAGCTCCACCTACCTCACAGGGTGCCTGTTGTAGTGAGGGGAAGGGGAAGGGGATTGTCAGCCACTCTGAGACTCCTTTGGGTATTGAAGGGCGGGGTATACCTCCAATCTCTCTTCTCTTCTAAATGAAGTGTTAATCTTAAAAGCCCTCCAGTAAGTAGTCCATTGCAATACTTGAGGCACAATTTAGGCAATGCCTAGTTTAGTGAAGATTACAAAGGTTGCTCCACTAAGGTCCCCTTGGGTGTCTCCTTGAAATGTCTGCCATATGTAAAAGTCTTCTTTTCATCTAAAGATTTAATTGAGATGTCAAGTCACTTGGATATTATGTTTTTGGGAAGTATTATAAAAAAGATAGAGGCATTGTTTGGATGTGAACCAGTTCATGTGAAGCATTTGTTAAAATGCATTTGTACAGAGCATAGCTCACACCATGTTCATAGAGGTGTTTATAGGGAGATGGCCCACTGATCACTGTGGAACCTGCTTCCAAGTAGTTATTTTTAGAGTCATAGCAGAAATCTGCATATTATTAATTTCATTCGGTGAGCTGGTTAGCGTACTGAAAATTGCTTTTAAGGTGTGCTTTTTTAAAAGGTATGCTTCTGGCAGATACACAGTTCAGTCCTAAACAAGAATTATGCCCTTCAAGTCAGCGGCTTTAGAAGAGGGTAACTTTAAGATGGCACTGTTAATGAGAAGAAGAAGATAAAGAAGAAGAGGAGGAGGAGGAGGAGATTGGATTTATACTCCGCCCTTCACTTGGAGTCTCAGAGCAGTTTACAAACTCCTTTCCCTTCCCCTCTCCACAACAGACACCCTGTGAGGTGGGTGGGGCTGAGAAAGCTCTGAGGCAACTGTCCTTGAGAGAACAGCTGTGACAGAACTATGGCTTGCCCAAGGTCATCCAGCAGCTGCAAGTGAAGGAGTGGGGAATCAAACCCGGTTCTCCCAGATTAGAGTCCACGTACTTAATCTCTACACCAAATGTGCTGCCTGTGATGCTGAGTTAGTTCCTTTGCTTAGTGGAGCGCTTATTCATGCTTGTTGTATTTTTTCCCCCCTGAAGGAGAGCTGTATTTCATGTCTACTGGAATTCCAAGTGCTACCGCTCCTAATGGAGTAGTTTACAAAATAGTTGACACCTCCCGGTAAGATGTGGGGCTCTTTTGCTCGTAAACATTTGGGATCTCTGATACATGGGAGAAAGTTAAGTGTGTTGGCTTGTGTTACGCAGCAGGCTGTAGTCTTCTTCCTCGCCATCTTTTTTTCCCCTCATTATACTCTCTTTATGTGTTCTCTGTTGCATCAGGAGAGCAGCACCCGGGAAATGTCGTATCAGTCCTCTCCCGGTCAAAACAAAAAGCAAGCTCATCAAGTTTGCAGCAAAGGAAAGTAAGTATTAAACGGATTATATTAAAGAATACTTAATGCTGCAGGGTTGGGGTGTTGGGGGGGGCTAAAATCGTGGTTCACACTGGGAATTTCCAAGAGAGTAGGCTGACGGGGCTGCAAGCCAAGGAGATGGATTGGGAAATCAAGTCTTTGCAAGGAATATCTTTCATGTCCCAACTTGTGGCTTCATGGGGTCTGCTGGCCTGCCTACCTGCAAGACAATTTACTCATTAATGACAAGCAGAATCACCCTTCTTGCAAGAAAGCTGTTGTTTTTCTAATCCTTGCCATCTGTTTGGCGATACATACTTACAACTCCAAAATGGGGGGGGGGGGGGGGGAATTCCAACAAAAGCATGAGTGCTCTTTACAACTGTCTGGAATACTAGATGTAGGAGAAGCCACCTTGGCTGCTGCTCATTGGGAGAAAGAGGGAGTAAATAATAAGAAGCCAAGGAGGACAAAAGGCTTTAAGTTACTGTATGGCCTTCAAGATCATAAGCACTCTTCTATGTTTTAGCAATTACAGTGATCAGAGGGTAGCTAGAGTGAGTCCAGTTTGAGTCCAGCGAGAGCCAGTTTAGTGTAGTGGTTAAGAGCACGGACTCTTAACCGGGTTTGAGAGAACCGGGTTTGATTCCGCACTCCTCCACATGCAGCTGCTGGTGTGATCTTGGGTCAGTCACAAGTTCTTTCAGATCTGTTCTCTGAAGAGCAGTTCTCTCAGAGCTCTCAGCCCCATCACCTCACAGGCTGTCTGTTGTGGGAAGGGGAAGGGAAAGGAGAGCTCTGAGACTCTTGACTGAAGGGCAGGGTATAAAACCAATCTCTTCTTCTCTTCTTCTTAGAGACCAACAAGAATTTTTGGGCATAAGCTTTCAAGAGTCAAATCTCCCTTCATCCAATATTGTCTTGTTGGTCTCTAAGGTGCTACTGGACTCGAATCTAGTGACTACAGTGATGTTTCTCAACTAAAACATTGCATGAATGTCAGCATGGAGGTAAATGGTTTACCTGATGCAGGGCAGTGATCAATGAAATAATTTAATTATTATTAATTACATCTCATTTTTATTCTGCCGTGGTTCCAGGAAGCTCAGGGTGTCTTACAAGTTCTTCTCTCATTCCCCCTCTATTTTTTTGTGCACAACAATCCTGTGAGGTGGGTTATTCAGAGACAGGACTGCGGAGAATTAACTGTGCAGGTAGTGTCATTTTATGGAGCACAGCTGAGTATTCAACCATGTGAAGTTTGCTAAAATACTGTGTACCTTGTGTAGCCTATGGTGTGAAACAGAATTACTCCGTGAATGTATTTCTGTTGTTAAAAACTACAAGAAGAAATGACTTGGCAATGAATGTTTGCAGTAAGAAACGTCTGCTGTCAGGGCATCTTCTAACAGCTATTTGTTATTCAAAAAAGAAATTTAGAACATGTCACATGCATTGAGAGATGTCCATTAATACTGAAAATCATCTGATTTGGGAAAAAATGTCTGACTGTCTTAAACGCGGGTGTCGACAAAAAAAAATTAACAGAGCCAAAGGAATCCTGGAAGTTTCTGGTGTCTGTGGTGGTGAGGGGAATATCTGTGCCCTTTCTGTTGGCGCTCTCATTAAAAACCAAAAAGGAAAAGTTCTCTCCCCACTCCACTACTGCACAGAATGTTTTGTATGTTGCCTTGGCAACTCTGCTCTCTTTACGCACATCCCAATTACCAGAGAGAATAAAGCTCTGAATGCCCACAGTCCTACTCACCAGTGAATGAAACAGCACAGTTCTGGCACAATAGAGGGCTGACGTTCTCAACAGCTGCTAACAGCCAATCTGTAGCAGAATGAAGACCGCAGCAGAAAAAAAAGAATTGCTGGCAGTGTAAGAAATTGCCTATTGCTTCCTCTTTGAAAGTTCAGTATCCCAGTCACGAAAAGACATGCCTGCATTTCTGGGCAGTGATGTTTTCTCTTTCTGTTTTTTTTCCCAACCCAGAGCTTATAATAAAAACACCAACAGAACGTCCTAAACTAAGAACCACCACTCGAGCTCCGGCGAGGGCCAAGGCGACGGCAGAGCCACCTCGGGTCACGACTCCAGACTGGGTGCAACAAATCTTGACTCTTCTACGAAGTCAAAACAGAGTGCTGATGACCACCGCGCCACCAAAAACCAAAGCCCCAAAGCCCAGGAAAGGGGGGAGGACTGGGGGAAGGAGAGGGCAGAGGAGGAGAAACAAGCCAACCAGCGCTCCTGCACAGCCACGGAACGGTGCAGTCCGAATAATGAACGGCAACGTGGAAGGGAAGGACCGAGGGAGGGTGGAAATCTTTATCAGCGGGAAGTGGGGCACCGTGTGTGACGACTTGTGGACTTCCAAGGCAGCTGCAGTAGTTTGCCGCCAGCTGGGCTTTGCTTTTGTGATCAGGGCAACCAAGAAAGCAGAGTTTGGGGAGGGACGTTCACTTCCCATTCTTCTTGATGACGTTCAGTGCTCGGGCCGGGAGAGAACCCTGCTGGAATGCACACACGCAGACATTGGGAAGCACAACTGTTCCCACAAAGAGGACGCAGGAGTGATATGTAGTCATGAGGACGTTACTGAGACTGAGCAATAGGAGGGGTCGGAGCACTGGCTGGCCTGCTTCTTTCTTTTTAAATGCCATCGTCTGAGGTGGATGGTGTTTGTCAAATGAATACTGTGAGAGTCCTACAGAGTCAGTCAGCAACAAGTGTCCTTAATCAGGAATACTTTATTGAGAAAGGTCCACTATGGTCATCTGCACTTCTTATGTTAGTAATGGCTGACACAGCCACAAGCAAGGGAGTTATACATAATACAAAATGGGGTCTGTTCGTACATCATAACCAATCCTGTAAGCCATGTCAAGGTGCCTAAAATACTGGCTACAGTTTCCCAAGGAAAAGGCGCTGAAAAGAATGGGTTTCAGTTCCCAAGGAAAAAGCGGGAAGGATTCAGTGGGAGACAATTGAAAGATACATTCACAAGCACCACCAGACTCCCAAGGTTGGAGCTGTGTCAGAGCAGCGATAAGCAAGGCAGGAGGAGTATAACATAACATAACATTCCATAGTACTGATGTTGAGGATGCAGCCAGCCCACCTCCAGGCCAGGAGATGGCAGCATTAGCTGACAAATACATCTTGATTTAGGACCTGTGTGTATTGGGTGAGCAGAAGGAGGGTCTGCTGTGTATACAACTGCAGCATCTTGGTCACTGATTGTTTTGCTGCTGGAAGAAAATATAATAGGTGTTGTTGTAAATAACCAAATGGTCATGTTGGATAGCTGGATTTTTAAAAAGGGTAAACATTGGCCGTGAGACTCCTCCTGGTTTCACACAAGTGTTCTTTGGCGTAAAATACAAATCTCTTGTTTCTCGCTGTTTGTCATTGGGCCTTTCCTAATTTCCTTCTTAATTGCTTTCTTAATTTCAGAGGTTATTTTAACACCTGTAAAGTAGAGCAAAAAACCTGTTGTTTTTTTTTTTAAGTAGTAAATGAAAGGCAAGACATCATTGCTCGAATGGAGAACAAAAAAAAATAGTCTGATTTTACAATTTGGCCATCAGGTCTGTTGATTTCCCAGTCTTCTAATATTTGAGCAAGTTATGAATTTTAGGGGAAAATGACTTGCCTTTTCTGCTTCAGAAGTCCTCAAGGAAAGTTAACAACTCACATAGTTGAACCCCAACTGATAAATTCAGTAGCAGTAAACATTAATTACTCTTAAGTTTGGGTACAGAGGATGGACTTAGTCTGGCACTAAGAGAGAATAATGGTTCTAAGTGAGTCTTCCTAAGGAGAGGATTCCAAAATTGGGGCACCGTCACAGAGAAGACCCTCTCCTCAGTAACTGCAGACAGTTTTTGGTTGGATTTTTGTGGTTCTGTCTGAAAAATTTGAGTGAAGATATATGGTGGTATTCATTTATCTAATATTTTACCTTGCTTTTCTCCCACACTGGAGTGACTCTCCAGAACAAAAATACACATTACAATTTAAACAAAAAGATACTATCTGCCCTGACCTGGATAGCCCAGGCAAGCTCGATCTCGGAAGCTAAGCAGGGTTGACTGTGGTTAGTACTTGGAGGAAAGACTTCCTTGGAATAACGAGTCGGGAGGTCAGAGCCTGAGGCAGGCTTTATCAGCCACCTTTCTGAATATCCTCCAAGCCCCCAGTAGGGGTCAGTCACCAGAGGTCAGCGTGACTTCCAGGTGCCTGGTTCCCTCGTCATGGTTCATGCCAAGGGTCAAGAGCCTTTTGCCTCAGTGCAGAAGCCCAAACTTCTGACCAAGCTTAAGACTGAGAGGGGAGAGGCAGATGCTCAGCAAAGGTCTTAGTCATCTGGCTCAGAGTTCTCTGTTTCCTCCCCAGTGACTCACCAAGACTTCCTGAAAAGGTCACTATAAGAAATGGGGTAAGAGAATTTCAGAGGGTACCGTGTTGGTCTGCAGTAGAACAGCTAGATTCAAATCCAGTGGGAAGAGAAGAAGAGATTGGATTTATACCCCGCCCTTCACTACCTGAAGGAGTCTCAGAGCGGCTTACAATCTCCTTTCCCTTCCCCTCCCCTCCCCTCCCCTCCCCACAACAGACACCCTGTGAGGTAGGTGGGGCTGAGAGAGCTCTCTCGAGAACGGCTCCTGAGGGAACAGCTCTGAAAGAACTTGTGACTGACCCAAGGTCACCCCAGCAGCTGCATGTGGAGGAGGGGAGACTCAAACCTGGTCCTCCCAGATTAGAGTCCACGCTCGTAACCACTACACCAAACTGGCTCTTTAGAGACCAATAAGATTTTTGGGGGGTATAACCTTTTGTCAATGCTCCCTTCATTGGACTTGGGGCTAGGGCAGGAATTAGAACAAGCGAGACTTTACCTCTTGTGAACTTGAATCTCTAATTCCTGAGCACAACTCCTGGGCTTCTATATCCTTGTCATCAGTTGCCAAGTTCACAGTCCCCTCCCCGAAGAATACATCAGCTTGCCAATGCAGTTGGATACATAGATGGTTGGGCCAGAAGTTGAAATGAAGACATGTGCATTGTGGGGGGAGGGGTGTTTGGCAGTAGAGAGACACTCGGTGAGGGAAAATGAACATGAAAGGACCCAGTGGCTCCAGATTGTCAGAGGGGGAGAACCAGCCAACGGAGAACTGATAAGCAGAGGACAGCAGGGAATCTGTGAGGAGGCAGCTGCCCTGTCCTTGAAGGCAACCTCAGGTAAACAGAGGCTGTAGCTAGAAGACAAGCCGCCAAAGACAGGATAAATTCCATCTGGTGTAAATGGGATTTCAGGTGTCCAGCAGGCTATGACCGAATGTTGGGGCACTGCCCTCCCGTCGAAAGGTAGACCCATCACCACACTGGCTGTTGAAGAACAGCTCCGCATACTTTTTAATGTTCCTGTTGTGCTGCAGGCTGGAAATTTAAATTCTGTCAGCTGCAGAACAAATATGTAACGAACCTGAAAGGCATGACTCAGTGGGAGGGGAAGGGGGGAAAGACAGGAAATCCAGAATGAGGACTGTCAAGGCCAATATGGTTGTGAAACATCAGGCAGAGGAAGGAAGCGAGGACATCAAAACATTTCAAGGCTGCATGGGCTTAAAGCTTCCTGTTTCCTGTATTGTCAGACCCAAACAGAACATGATGTTTGTGGCGTTTTCTACTCCATTGAACGTTTGGTGAAGCAGAAGCATTTTATGCAAGGATGAAAGCATCGATTTTGCTTCCAAGGTTTTAAACTCCAGAGAACTCATCCCTCCTCTGTTTCTCAGCGCTTTCAATGCTATGCAGAAAGGAGTGTCCTTGAAAGGTTACTGGATAGAGAGCATCTATGAATACAACTCTTTACTTCCCTATAAGTGAAAGCCTGATAGCCATTCCTCTGGAAAAAAGTAAAGCTCTCTGCATGTGTGTGTGTGTACAACGCACATGGAAGCTGCCTCATCCTGAACTAGACCATCAGTCTATCAAAGTCAGTATTGGAAGTCCCTCTCCAGATTCTCGGGCAGAGGTCTTCCACATCCCCTACTAGAGGAGAAGAGATTGGATTTATACCCCACTGTTATGTATTGACCATGCGGTCACCATGTGCTCTCTTAATTGCGACCGCATGGCCAGAGCACATGGCCAAGAAACTACCTGAGCTTCAGCCAGGTAGAACAAAGGCCAGGTGGATTCAAACCGGCCACCAATCCTGTACCTAGGTTTCTCCCAGGGAACCTATGAAATGTAAATAGACTTCTAATAGCCTATCAGGCCAGTTGGGTGAGGTCAGGGGATTGTCCCTGACCAGCATAAAAGGAGGGCTTCGAGCCCTGGGTTGTATGCTTCATCCGGACCAGCAATAAAGATCTAGCTGTTTCACTATTCCATGGACTCCCGACTCCAATACTTATCAGTGGCGACGAGGGTGGGATCCCGTCCCGATGAGCGACTCTCTAGCAGACCACAGCAGCACAGCGAGCTCCGTCCCGCCGGCCGCAGGCATCTCCGAGCTCCAGCGCTCCAACGCCTCGCCGCAAGCCGCTCTGAGCCCAATCCTCCGGCACTAGCCAGTGCCAAGCCTCAGCACTCCCCGGCACCGCCGCAAGACACGAGGACATCGCTCAAACAGCCGCCGCCGCTCCTGCTCTGGTAAATATGGCAAACGCTCCAGGACCAATTACCCCTTTCGATACGTCTCGCCCCGAGACATGGGAGTCCTGGCTCAAGACGCTGGGTTGCACCTTTAAGGTCCGCGGAATCACAGATGCGGACCTGAAGAGTGCCTGGCTCTTGAGTTCCGGAGGGGTGGAGGTCATGCGGGTGGCCCAGAACCTACTAGCCCTGCAAGACCCCACCGAGGTGTCTTACGACATGCTCACCAAGACCCTCGGTGATTACTTCGCCCCAAAGCCATCAAAACTGGCCAGGCGCTGGGAGTTCATACAGCACCAGCAGCAGCCGGGGGAGTCAGCCGCCACTTTCCTGGCTGAACTCCGTCGACTAGCCATGGGCTGCGAATTCCACCACATGGATGACCACGTGGAGACCGCCTTCATGGGAGGGGTCCGGGAAGCCAAGCTCTGCCAGCGCCTCATTGCAATGCCGGAGCCAACCTTGGAGAAGATGCTCGAAACTGCGGCAGCCTTCGAGACAACGCAAAAGGACAAGGCAGCCACCAAAGTCCACCAGGCGGCTCCTCCCGAACCCGACTCAAGCGAAGAAGAGGACGTCCACCGGATGCAACCACGCTCGAAGAAGGGTGAGCCCGGCGTCCCCAGGCCCAAGGGCCGGCGCCCAGCATCTGTCTCTGTTCCCTCTTCTGCTTCCCTCAACAGGCAGGCCCCAACGTGCGCCAGCTGCGAGGACCCCCACGACAGATGGACATGCCGCTTCCGTGATGCCATCTGCCGCGCCTGCGGGAAAGCAGGACATCTCGCCCGGGCCTGCCGCCTGAGGAACAGCCACCGTGCCCCAGCAGCGAACTTCGAAGAAGTGGGTAGTGTCGTTCCCACGGCCACGGTAATGAACTTGCCTCAGCCCATCCCGGGCGCAATTTCCGTGTCTCTCCGAATAGAGGGAGTTCCTTGCTCCATGGAACTGGACTCAGGGTCAGCATATTCAATTGTGTCCGCAGCTACGTTCCTCCGCCTCTGCCCGAAGGGGGCACGCTGGCTGCGGCTGCCGGCTGGGTTGGTCCTCCAGGACTTCCAGAAAAACCCAGTGGCTATTAAGGGGCTAGCCAGGGTCCGGGTCCAGTACCATGCCTTTAATGGCCTGCTGGACCTTCTCGTGGTGGAGCGCAATCTAACCAGTCTCCTAGGTCGCGCCTGGTTCAAGCCGCTCGGAGTGCAGTGGACCGGAATACACCGCATGGGCTCTACTGACTTCTCATCCATCTGCGAGGAATTTCCCGCCGTTTTCGATGGCTCATTGGGCTGCTACAAAGGACCCCCGGTTTCCTTCGACCTGGACCCGGCAGTCCGGCCCATCCGCGTGGCCGTCCGCCGGCCACCACTCGCCTTCCAGCCCAAAGTGGAGGCGGAGTTGGAAAAGCTCGTGGCACAAGGGGTGCTCGAGCCGGTCTCCCACGCCAAGTAGGAGACTCCCATTGTGACCCCCCTCAAAGCTAACGGGGAAGTCCGCATCTGCGTGGATTACAAATGTACAATTAATAAGGCATTACAGGACCACGCATACCCGGTACCGGCGGTCAGCCATGTTCTGGCCTCCCTCGCGGGCGCCAAAATATTTGGAAAATTAGACTTGGCCCAAGCCTATCAGCAGCTTCCCGTAGCCGAAGCAACGGCCGAGGCACAAACGATTGTGACTCACAAGGGAGCGTTCAAGGTAAAACGCCTCCAATTTGGGGTCAGCGTAGCACCCGGAATCTTTCAAAATCGAATGGATTCTCTCCTAAAAGATGTTCCAGGAGTGAAGCCGTTCTTCGACAACATCCTCATCGCCGCCCCGGACGCCGACACGTTCGCAGCTCGCCTCCGGATGGTGCTGCAAAGGTTCCAGGACGCGGGTCTCAAGGTTCGAAAAGACAAGTGCACCCTGGGAGTCTCCTCGGTGATCTTCTTGGGGTTCCAAGTCACCGCAGACGGCATTCACCCTACAAAGGAGAAGGTAGCGGCAATTACAGGTGCACCCCGCCCGTCCTCAAAGGCGGAACTCCAGGCGTTCTTGGGACTTGTGAACTTCTACCACGCCTTCCTTCCGCACAAGGCGGCGGTCGCTGAACCCCTGCATCGTCTCCTGGACAAGGGAGCGGCTTGGGCCTGGGGTCCCAAGCATGATGCAGCCTTCCGGGCCGTCAAAGACTTATTAATTTCAAATGCGGTCTTAGCGCATTTCGATGAGAGGCTCCCTGTCATCCTGGCCTGCGATGCATCCCCCTACGGCGTTGGGGCGGTCTTGGGACACCGGCTACCCAACGGAAAGGAGGTACCGGTTGCCTACTCTCCAGGACCCTGTCGTCGGCAGAACGGAACTACGCCCAGATCGACAAGGAGGCCCTAGCA
This sequence comes from Lepidodactylus listeri, assembly GCA_029233225.1. Taxonomy (NCBI): domain Eukaryota; kingdom Metazoa; phylum Chordata; class Lepidosauria; order Squamata; family Gekkonidae; genus Lepidodactylus; species Lepidodactylus listeri. The sequence continues at coordinate 80,787,654 of JARCFY010000011.1, forward strand.
ATCGTAGCTGGCGTCAGGAAATTCCACGACTATCTCTACGGACGGTTGTTCACCGTGGCCACAGATCACAAGCCGCTGCTGGGTCTCCTTGCCCCCCACAGGCAGACCCCTCACATGCTGTCCCCGCGGGTCCTGCGGTGGTCAATTTTTTTGTCAGGCTACTCCTACGAATTGGTACATCGCCCGGGGAAGGCGATGGGTCATGCAGACGCCCTCAGCCGTCTTCCCCTCCCGTCCTGCGACCCTGATCCGGCTCCCGCTTTCCACGTCACGCTCCTAGAGGATCTACCGGAGCGCCCCATACAGGTATCGGATGTGGCCCGTCGCACGCGGTGGGACCGCATCCTTTCCCGTGTCTCGGACTGGGTGGGAAGGGGGTGGCCGGAAAAACCGGGACCAGATTTCGCTGCTTTCACGGCACGCAGGCACGAACTATCGGCCCACAAGGGATGCCTGCTATGGGGATCTCGAGTGGTGATCCCCGGGCCCCTGCGGCCCCGAGTGCTAGAGGCCCTCCATGAGGCTCACCCGGGAATTGTGCGCATGAAAGCTCTGGCCCGGAGTTACGTATGGTGGCCAGGCCTGGACAAAGACATTGAGGGGCGGGTCCAGAAGTGTACCAAATGCCAGGAGTCACGGCCAGATCCGCCACACGCTCCTGTCCGATCCTGGGAATCTACTAACAAGCCCTGGTCCTGCCTGCACCTAGACTTCGCGGGACCGGTCCAGGGCCGGTTGTTTCTTATCGTTGTTGACAGCTATAGCAAGTGGCTTGAGGTAGTGCCGGTAGCTTCGACCTCCACCAATGCTGCCTTAAGAAGTCTCTGGCCGATCTTCGCGACACACGGAATGCCAGAAACTCTCGTGACCGACAATGGGACCGCCTTCACCTCCGGCGAGTTTCAACGGTTTGTGGAAGCCTGCGGTCTGCGCCACATCCGCTCCGCTCCGTTCCACCCCGCAACCAACAGCCAGGCCGAGCGCATGGTGAGGACAATGAAGGATGCGTTAAAGAAGATGGAGCATGGCGACTGGGAAGAGCAGCTGTACAAGTTCCTGTTCTGCCAACGGAACACACCCCACTCAGGGACCGGGCGCCGGCCAGCCGAACTTCTGATGGGAAGACGACTGGGAACCGTCTTGGACTGCCTACATCCCGACCGAGCAATCGAGGGGAACCCGACAACGGAGGACCGGCCAGCTGCCCGAGGATTCACTCCCGAAGACCCCGTATACGCAAAGAACTTCGCGCGGGGTCCGACATGGCTCCCCGCGAGGATCGTCCGAGTCACAGGGCCTTATTCCTACGAGGTCCTTACAGAAGATGGCGTAGTCTGGAAACGGCACATTGACCAGATTCGACGCCGTACCCAGAACCACGATGATACCCAGGACCCCGAACTCCCTGCACCAACAAGACCGTGACATCGACACGACTCCAGAAGCAGCGCCAGACCCTGACCCGGAGACTGCGGAGATGCCCCTCCTGCCCGCGGACGAAGCAGTTGCACCATCCACACCTGAACAACCCCCGAGCAGACAGGCCCCGCCAGCAGAACAACTACCCACACCGCAACCTGCCGACACTAGCAACACACCCCGCCTTACAACCCCCCGGCGCTCTGGACGTGAGCGCAGACGCCCGGACTATCTCAAAGACTATGTGTGCAGAGGGGTTCTGGACTATGGGGGGAGGGGTGTTATGTATTGACCATGCGGTCGCCATGTGCTCTCTTAATTGCGACTGCATGGCCAGAGCACATGGCCAAGAAACTACCTGAGCTTCAGCCAGGTAGAACAAAGGCCAGGTGGATTCAAACCGGCCACCAATCCTGTACCTAGGTTTCTCCCAGGGAACCTATGAAATGTAAATAGACTTCTAATAGCCTATCAGGCCAGTTGGGTGAGGTCAGGGGATTGTCCCTGACCAGCATAAAAGGAGGGCTTCGAGCCCTGGGTTGTATGCTTCATCCGGACCAGCAATAAAGATCTAGCTGTTTCACTATTCCATGGACTCCCGACTCCAATACTTCTCACCCACCCTTCACTCAGAGCGGCTTACAAACTCCTTTCCCTTCCCCTCCCCACAACAGACACCCTGTGAGGTAGGTGGGTCTGAGAGAGCTCTGAGAGAACAGCTCTGAAAGAACTTGTGACTGACTCAAGGTCACACCAGCAGCTGCATTTGGAGGAGTGGGGAATCAAACCCGGTTCTCCCAGAGCAGAGTCTGTGCACTTAACTACTATACCAAACTGCCTCTCTGCTGGATGCTTTTAACTGGGGAGGCCAGGGATTGAACCTGTGGCAATGGATGGGATGCTGGCTAGGAGGATGGAAGAAGGCAACTGCTGACGTGAGAGTGAATGAGAAATTAATGCTCACCAAAAGTGAAAAAATTAACAACTTAAGATGAACACACGAAGCAGACCCTTGGTCCATCAAGGTCAGTATTGTCTACTCAGACTGACAACAGCTCTCCAGGGTCTCAGGCAGAGGTCTTTCACATTACCTACTGGTTGTTTTAACTGGAGATGCCAGGGGTTGTACTTGGGGCCTTCTGCATACCAAGCAGATGCACTACCATTGAGCCACAGCCCTTCCCCCATGAGCTTTAGTGGATCGGTCCAGTGGCCCATCTTGTTCAGTATCCTAACACAGCAGCCAGCCAGCCGGTTATTCAGAAGGGCTTAGAAGCCAAGGCCTCCTGATGTTGCTTCCTAGCACAGGTACTCAGAGGTTTTACTGCCTCTGAATGTAGCAGTTTCCTTTAGGCACCAAGGTTAGTAGCCACTAATCCTCCATGAATTTATCTAATCTCTTAATTTAAAACTGGGTGGAAGCCTCTGTTCTTTCATCATTCATCCTCTATGCTGTCTGTTCTTTGAGATCATGTCATGCCTTTTTAAAAATGCATGTCCCAAGAAGCTGTCCTAGTGCCACTAGATGGCGAACGAACCCTACTGTGCTTCATTCCAGAGGGGCAGGAATTTGCCCAGTTCTTGGCCTCTTCTCCCGGACAAGAGTTTTGACGCGTTTATAATAAGACTTAACAGATTTATCCTGGCACAATAAACCTGCCATTCTGCTACAAGAGTCTTTTGCTGTTCCTATTGTACTTAATTCATGAAGCTGGCTAGTGTTTTGTTTTGGAGAAGGTAGGGGAGAGGCATGGTCTTTTCCCCACAGACGGAAGACCAAAAATACCTGCTCTGGTTTAAACAGCAGCTGCCGCCTGGGCCTGGTGCTGCTGGTTGCCAAGGAGAGCAACTTCTAACTCCTTTTGTGGCTCAATTGCTGCTACTCCCACTGGCCCCTGACTGGAAGCTGCCTGGTTCTGAGCCAGGCTGCCTTTCTCCCCCCAGCCCAAGCAGTTGGGGAGACAGTTTGCCCTTTCCACAGGCCAGTGGCCTCCCTGGCAGAACCTTTGTCTCTCTTGCCCCACCCTCCTCTGAGGTTTTAAGAGGCTGCTCTGCATCCCTGCAAGTGGCCCCTGGAGGCCCCAGCTGCTGCTGCTGGCCTCCCCCTCCTCTGTGCTGTTCCCAGGTGCAGCCTACTGCCTAAGCCAGGGGTGGCCAAACTTGTTTAACGTAAGAGCCACACAGAATAACCGTCCGATGCTTGAAAGCCACAAAACATGAGCAAATCTCACACATTTTTATTGAAAAATATGCAAATTTGCTTTCTATGAACATTAAATGAGACTGCCAACATTAAAAACAAGGTAAAAAACAGATACTGATAATGATTTATTTGTCCGATTATATTTGTTTGTTTGCTAATGATATTTGTCTAAGACAGTAAGAAAGAGAGAGGTGGAAAGAAAGAGAAATAGAGAGAGAAAGCAAATAGATGGGGAGAGAGAAGGAAGGAAGAAAAGGAGAGAGAGAAAATAAGAAAGAAAGGAAGAAAGAAAGGAAGAAAGAAAGAAAAAGACAAAGGTGAAAAGAAAGCAAATAGATGGGGGAGGGATGGAGAGGTGAAAAGAAAGCAACTTTAAATGCATCCTCCAAACTTATCCCCACATCCCCACGCTGGCTGTCTTGGCTTGGAGAAGGGATTTAAAAAGACAAATGCCTTCTCCAAGCGGGGGGGGGGGGGGGTGAGGGCTTTGAGAATGCATTTAAAGTTAAAGTTACTTTCTTTCTCTTCTCCCCCACTATCACCTCAAGCCTACCCAGGAAGGGGAACACTGGCTGGGGAAGGAAATACCGACAAGGAGGCATGCTTCCCCAGCTGCCTGCCGGGAGCCACACAAGATGTGTGAAAGAGCTGCATGTGGCTCCTGAGCTGTAGTTTGGCCACCTCTGGCCTAAGCCTTCTTCCCAGCTCTGAGGCTACTACTGCTGGGGCATTTCTGGGTGTGGCCTCATCCTTGCGCCCTTCCCTACCGCCTGTGGCTGTGCTGCCTGCCCCAGCACTGCCTGGGTGAGGCGGCCCCCTGCTAGCATCTCTTCCGGAACAGATGACTGTGGAGGTGGGGCTGCCACCTGCAGACAAGGGTCATAATATCCACTGACGATGCACAGATAATTAAAGGACAGTGAATGCATGAGTCCATTAAATGATTCTTACCAAACGTAAGCAGGTCGTGGCAAGCCCGTGGCCAGCAGTGGGGCATGGGGGGCTGCAGTGCCCCCACCCAATCTTCCCTTTCTGTTGCCATTTTTCCAGTCGCTTTGTGCCACGCTGGCCCAAAGTGATTCTCCAACCCTCCTTCCTTCCACTCACCCCTTACCCAGGCCTGGCAGCAGGAGGAAGCAGCAGGAGTGGAAGGAAGGAGGGTTAGAGAATCGTTTTGCCCCCATGCAGTGCAGCTCAAGCAATATCTGGCCCACCGTTGCCTCCAAGAAGCAGGAAGAGCCACGACTGCCCACCGCTGCCACAGTAAGGACCTACTCCTCTCCCTCCACTGCGCTTGCACCTGGGCGACGGGAGAAGATCATGTGATCTGTTTAATTCCCTTTAATTGGCGCCCTGCCCCTCCCCCGAAAAAAATCCTGGCTATGGGGCTGTGTCATGGCAATCCAGAGGAATTCAGAGCGCTTGTATTTAGGTCTTCAAGATAATCTTCTAACAATTGTATGCCGCCCCAGCTGATAGCACTCATGGTCTTACGGTTTTTTAACAATGTTTAAGACCATCCATACATCTGTATCCCCTAAAACTATGCAATTGTTTTGCTAAGACATTCTAGTTACTTCCAACTATAGCTGTAATTATCAGTAGTGATTACAGCTTCCTTATATCTATAATTATCTATTGATCCTTAACCACTTTGCTTCATCTTTCACACTGTACCATCTCTTTGTCCCTAGTCAGGTTGCTGTCATTATATTGAAGTATTCCTTGCTCCTGGCATCTATGTATTTCATATTTCTATTGATGTGTACTCCTTTGTTTGCAGACAAAAGCACATTCTTCTGAAGCCCTGTTCTTTATTCAGCCTCCGTAGCACTCTAATCCATGACTCTTTATTCTTAGTGCAATGCGGAAAGGTATTGTGGTTCCAATCAAAACCAGCAACTGCTCCCCTATACATCTGGCCATATCCATTACAGGAAGGTGGCAATACTCCATTTCTTCATGAATCTGTAGTCTCCTTTAATCAAAAGTCTTTAACTGTTGTTTAACTGCAGATTTCTAATGTCTTGCATTGCATGTATAATTTTATATGGAAGCAATAAACAAGATTCATGTGAGCAGGCCACTTTTAAGGAAGGGCAGGCACACTGACTCTGAAATCCTATGCTGATTTATTGCAGTTCATGCCCATCAACTGCAATGTGCTTAGACTGGAGCAATTCTGCAGAGGACTGCATTGTGCACCTGATCTTAAACTGCCTGGGGGCTTGTCCACATGGCTGGCTGTTTGTAACACAGGCAAAGGACAGGGTTGCCAACTCCAGATGGTGGCACTTGGGTATCCCCTGCTATTACAGCTGATTTCCAGATAACCAAGCAGTTCCCCTGGAGAAAATAGCTTCATAGGAGGGTGGGCTCTACCTGTTTCGTACCCTTGGCTCAGCCCCCAAGCCCGCCTGTTTTCTTTTGGGTGAAGGAAGTGGGTCTGTCGCCAAGGGACTTGGGGGGGGGGGTGTCCTGTGCTGCATAATGGAAAGGGGACGGCGCTCCTGTTGGGAAATACTGGGAGATTTTGGAGGTGTTATTCTTTGCGCCAGAGAAGGCGGTCGGGAAGAAATGAATGCTCATCCGTGGAACTCACGGGGGAGACGGCGAAGCTAGTGTTGGAAGCGGCTCCTTGGCAGCTGCTCTTGAAGGGGAGAGGGGTGGGGGCAGTGTTCCCTCTGAGCTGAGTTAGTGCGAGCTAGCTCATAGCTTTTAGCCTCCGGCTCACACACTTTTGTCTCAGCTCAGGAAGGAGGGCTCCAGAGGAAACTAAGTTATGCAGTCGCCAAGTCGCTCGCTCACAGCTTTAATGCCAGTTGCTCATAAAGCATTTCTGCTCACAAGACTCCCCAGCTTAGACTGAGAGGGAGCACGGGTGTGTGGCGCCCTCCTGATCTCTTTAAGAGTTTCCCGCCCGATTAGCCTTTGAGCGGCTCTTCCTGCCTCCAGCCAGGCTCCGCCCAGCCTCGAGGGGCTTTCCTTGCGAAAGGACTGCGTCATGAGTGTAGGAAAATGGAGAGTCAAGAGTTAAACTGGAACCTGATTGAGGATTGGAGGGAAATCTCCACCCCCTGGACCTGCTTTGACTGCTTTCAGTTTCTGTGTTTAGTAGGAAGTTAGCTGCAATCAAGCAGTTGCCTCGCATTCTGCAATTCCCGGAGTACAGCGATTTAGTTCATTACCACCCTGAGGTCACAAACATAATCAGTTGCGTAATTCCGGGCCGTCTGGGAGGAAGGGAGACTTCGGCATCGGGTACCACTGGTGAGCCAGAGGAGCACCTTCCGGGCAGTTATGGACGCGCTGGAGGCGATTTGGGACTTGCTGCGCCTCTTGCTCGCCGTGGCCCTCCTGGCCTTTGGCCTTTATTGCTGCTACATAAAATACATCCACGTAAAATACGATTACATCCCCGGCGCCCCGAGGGCGAGGTAAGAGGCCGGCGGCGCTGCGGTTGTCTCCTCCAGATCGCGTTGCGGGAGCCCCTTCCCGGATCCAGCGCACCCTGAAAAGCGCCGCTGGTGCTGCTAAATCCGCAGGGCAGGATCCGTCTGTTCAGTGCAGAGCGACAAGACATCCCTCCTACTGTACATTTGGCAAATCTCTGCTTGCTGAGCCTGTGAAAGGGAGAGGCCAGGCGCCTTTTGCTGTAGCTCAGGGACGGTACCTGTCTGATGGACGGGCTAGTAAAAACTTCCAGGGAATGGCCACACGATTGTTCTGTCTTTGCCTTGACAGCTGCATGAATGTTACCGGCAGAGGTTTTTGAGTGCTCCTATTGTCACCAAGAATCCTAGATGAGCTTGATCGAATACACAGAGCCAAGACTGTATGCTTGAAAACATTTAACACCAATCCATTATAACTATATAGAGATACTGAATATATACTCTTCCTTTATGATTTTTTTTTTACCGTCTTTTGGTGACCCAGTAGGGATTTCAAGACAAGGGAGGTTCAGAGGTGATTTGCCACTGCCGGCCTCTGTGCCACAACCCTGGACTTCCTCCGTGGCCTCCCTTCCAAACACTAGTCAGGGCCAAGTCCAACCCTGCTTAGCTTCCAAGACGTGACAAGACAGGATAGGATTCTAGCTTGTACATACCAAAAGGTAGACCACATAGCCCTGAAGTCAACCCACTCAACAATAGATGGAATTAGGGATATCAACTCCAGCCTAGAAAATTCCTGGAGATTTGGGGGCAGTGCCTGTGTGGGGATTTGGAGAGAGCTTTAACCAGTTTGGTGTAGTGGTTAGGAGCGCGGACTCTAATTTGGGAGGACCAGGTTGGATTCCCCACTCCTCCACTTGCAGCTGCTGGATGACCTTGGGCAAGCCATAGTTCTGACAGAGCTGTTCTCTCAAGGGCAGTCCTTGAAAGAGCTCTCTCAGCCCCACCTATGTCACAAAGTGTCTGTTGTGGGGAGGGGAAGGGAAAGCAGTTTGTAAACAGCTCTGAGACTCCAAGTGAAGGATGGGGTATAAATCAAATAATTTCTTCTTCTTCTCCTCCTCCTCCTCTGTAGGCTGAGGGTCTGCTGTGATTCTTGGAGAATTCCAAAGTTATATGATTTCCGTAGTCTGAACATGGAACGTGCTGTGATTTGCTGCTTGCCACCTCCGGGGGGATGCATGGGCTTTTATTTATTTAATATGAATGTATTTGGACCATTTCTGTGCCAGCTCTGCAGAAAACCTCCTCGAGGTGGATTACAAGTAAAACAAAATAAACACACCAACAGATAAAATAAGATGAATATTAATAACTTTGTGATCACCATAACTCAAAAAGGATATTGCAGAGCTGGGAAAAGTTAGGGTTGCTACTGCCAGCCTTCAGGTGGGGCCTGGAGGTCTCATCTCCAGACAACAGAAATTAATTCCCTGAAGAGAATGGCTGCTTAGGAGTGTGGACTCTATGGTGTTACACTCTACAGAAGCCCTCCCCCTCCCCAACCCCTCCCTCCCCAGGTTCCACCCCCAAAATCTCCTGGTATTTCCCAACCCAGGACTGGCAACCCTAATGAAGAGGGCAACCAAGATGATCAAGGGGTTGGAATGCCTTTCCTGTGAGGAAAGACTGAAGAGTCTGAGACCTTCTAGTTTAGAAAATGATGGCGGGTGGGAGGCATGATAGAGATTTATAATATTATGTACAGAGTGGAGTGAGTGGATAGCAGGAGTTTTTTCTCCTTTCCCCCCAAAATATTAGAACTTGGGGCACCCAATGAACTTGATAGGCAATTAGGTACAGGACAGAAGAAAAGGAAATACTTCTTGATTCATTTATTTATCCTGGTGGAACTCTGTTTAGTGAGACTCGGGCCCTGCGGGATTTGGTTCAATTCTGCAAGGCCTGTGTATAACTGAGATGTTCCACCAGACATATTGTTTAGAACAGCGAGGGCCAGAGAGATCTGCTGGCCTCCCTTTTTCCCTTCTCTTCCATCCCCCTTTCCCTTTTTCTTCTCTTTCGTTCTCTTTCCCTTTTTCTTTATCTAGTGGCTGTAGATGGATATTAGGGTGCAATCTAATGTAGTAAAGAAGTCTTAGGTTTTAACTTATAAGAACATGGATTTTAAAATTGTAATACGCTGAAGTATTGTATCTTAATTTTTGTAAGCCGTTCTGAGCCCTGCTTGGCAGGGAATGGAGTGGAATATAAGTCTAATAAAATAAAAATTAAAATAAATAAGTAAACTGTGGGCGTAAACTGTGATTCACAGCTTGTGGGCGTAGTGATGGTCATGAGCATGGATAGCTTTAAAAGGCTGGTAGACAGATTCAGTAAGAATAGGGCCGCGGCCACATGGCCCTTTAATGTGGAAGTGCTGTTTCATCCCGCATTTAAAGGGACCAATCATACTGGCTGCGGCTAGTCCCATGCTGAAGCAGGCTCAATTGCGGGTTCCTCCCATGTTTTCCGACCCCGGGAAAATCAACTATTTTTCCGGTGGTCGCACGAGGAACCCACAGTTGAGCCTATCTGGACAGCCCTCTCTCGCAATCATTGCGAGAGAGGGCTGTCCAGACTGTCCCTCCATTTCCCCCCCATTTTGCACTTGGGCACTCAAGCACCCAAGTGCAAAGGGGGAAAAAAACCCTTCAAACTTACCAGGTGACTGACGAGGCTCGGGGAAGAGTGCCTCCCCTGGCTGCTGCCGCCAGCCGCCTCCTCCTCCACTGCCCGCTGCCGCACGCCTCTTCTGCCACCGCCTCCTCCTCTGTCACCACAACAGCCTCCTCTGCCGCAGCATGCTGCCACCTCTACACACCTCCTCCACCGCTGCCCGCCACTGCCTCCGTCGCTGCCGGGGTTGGGATGTGTAAACCGCGGCCCCTTTAAATCCAGGAGGGCTCCTGGATTTAAAGGGCAGTGTGACCATGGCCTAGGTCTACCAGGGGCTGTTAACCTTAGTGAGTAAAGGGAACCTCCATGTTCAGAGGCAGTGAACTCCTGGAACCTAGTGTTAAAAGTCAGTATGGGGTTGTGTGAAGCAAAGCACCCTGATTCCCCTCAAGGGTTAATGTGAATATTAGCAGGCCTGCTCTGGTTTTCAGGTGTCTATAAGTGGGCCTCCAGACACTATCCTTATCTCTTTCAGGTCCAGATTCAAGAGTGTGGTAGTTAGCGTGTTGTGGGAACCTGGTCTCAGTTCAGTGACTAGATGGGAATCATCATATTCTAGGGGGTTACTGTGACAGACTCCAGGCTTGGGATCAGCCTGCAATACAAGACATCTACAGTCACGTGATTAGCAGTGATAATGGAATTCTGATGCAGAACTTGGGGGGTCTAATTTAAAAAAACAACCTCTTGACAGTTGGAGTTTGGCCGTTGAGACAGTCAGTTGTTTTTGGTCAGTTGGTACTGTGCCAGGGGACTGACAAGTTATGTTGGAGCAAATGAAATTTCTCTACAGATTCCAATATTAAGGGAATCTGAGAAAAGCCAAACGTGAAAACTAAGGAGTCTTAAAAAGGAAAATAAGCTCCTGGTGGTTAAACGAGAGATTCACATTCCTCTCACATAGAATTTATATGCTGATGGAGAGAGAGTCTGGTTTAGTGGATTTAGTGTGTGCCAGGAGAGTTTATTGGACTAGTGGGTATCCATAAACAAGACGAAGATATTGGATTTATACCCCGCCCTTCACTTTTAGTCTCAGAGCAGCTTACGAACTCCTTTCCCTTCCGCTCCCCACAACAGACACCCTGTGAGATAGGTGGGGCTGAGAGAGCTCTGAGACAACTGTCCTTGAGAGAACAGCTGGTACAGAGCTATGGCTTGCCCAAGGTCATCCAGCAGGTGCAAATGGAGGAGTGGGGAATCAAACCCAGTTCTCCCAGATTAGAGTCCATGCATTTAACCACTACACCAAACAAAACCAAGGCACAGCTAAGGTATTTCTCTGTGGAAGTGGAGAGTACCTGAGAAATCCACACCAAAACTGGCCATCTTGAACAGCACAGGGGTTGAGTTTAGAGAGAGCGTGTTTTGTATTGTGGCATCTGAAGGGAATAATTATAAATGAACTAACCTAAAGCTGAAATATAACGTATCCACAAACACTTTCCCCCTTTTTATTATTATTACTATTTATTAAATTTCTACTCTGCCCTCCCAGCCAAGGCCAGCTCTTGTACATATATTCCTTGCCTGCCTGTTCTTGTGAATAAAATTGTCAATTGGTTTTATTGTTCCAAGCTGCGTGTGCCTCAGTGTCTGACAGAGCTAAGCATCTGACAAAGTTAAATCACCACATACTCAGAAATAAGGGAGTTTGTCATAGTTCCATCCAGCAAGCTCCCTGATTGGGTCTGGGAGACCACCTGAAGCTGTATGGCCAAAGACCATAACTAAGTCATAGGCAAGAAGGAAGTCAGGCTAACATTGTCATTCGACTTGGGTTGTGGCTCTATGTTATGCTTCATAACAATTGCATTGGGAATGCTTAAGCCTCTAGCTTGGACTCATATATTCTAAGAAACTATAGTATCTAATACCAGGTACTGAAGTATTTGATAGAAAATTAGCCTTTGTTATTTTCTTGCTATTAAGTTGCAGAGATTGTGTTGCCTAATCATATCTTTTTAAAAGTCCTTAATAAACATACATTTTACAAAGGTTTGGTCTCCTGTGTACACATTGCACATCTATCAAGGGGCAGTGACTCGGGGGGTACACAACAGGATTCTTGACAGAGGGCTTGACCCCTGATATCTGTTAGGACTTTTGTCCAATAATCAGAAAAATCAGAGTAATGAATCTTGCTTTTCTGGAAAGAAGAGATTGCTTCTTTTGGTTTAAAAGAAGTTTATTACTAAAGGGAAAAGGTAAACGGGATTAGCTACAAATAAACAAAACATGCTTTCTAAGGAGCTGCATTGTGCTCCGTCTTCACACTAAGACATACTGATAGAGAGTGAGAGATTGCAATGGAGGATCTCTCCTTCTTCTTGACCCCTGAAAGGAAACACCTGATATCAGTAACCAATTAGCAAGACAGTACACCTTTAGCTTTCCCGGGTTTACAGATAATTGGCCAGCTGCCAGGTATTACTTCCAGGCTAACATAGGTAAACAAACAAGTTGCATAGTTAACCCTATAATGACTGAATTTCTCAGGCCTTGCATTACATGCTCATTTCTCCAACAATATCAACCCTCCAGGTTGGCCACTGTGTGGAATAGGAGACCAGACTAGATGGACTACTGATCTGATCCAGAGTAGCTCTTCTTAATAACACAGCATTAACCAACTAATGTTACAAAGATTTTCTGGTATTCTCATCTCCCATGCAGCTCTATATGGATACAAGCAAGTTCAGTTTTTGCTGTTGTGAGAAAGGATGTTACTGTGAAATCATTGAGTGGGATCACATAGGAATTCCTCCTTTCTTTGCTCTGTTCCACATGCCAGTTTGACTCCTCCTGAGAGTACAACACAGGTTTCATAAAGCCCTGTTTATTTTGATTTTCAGCTTTTTCTTTGGTCACCTGCCAAGCCTGTGGAAAAAGTTTAAACGGGAAGAAACAGTTTATGATCTCTTCATACAATGGTAAGTGACTGGCAACTTGAAATAGGATACAAGCGGCAATGCTGGTTCACCCCAGTAATCTGTTGTAGCCAAGAATTTTTCCTTTAGTTGGATGTTTTCATAGGATTCCAATTTATTAGATTTTTTTTTTGGTTGTGCATGAGTTTAGATGTGAAATCCATTATTCCATCAGCAAACCATTATTCCTCATACTGATTGACTGCCTCCAACTTGAATGGTTAATTAGAGGTTGTGCTGGTTGTGAAGGGCAATATTGAAAGGTTATGTTGCATATTGGTGCTCAGTTGAACTTGAAATGTGCTCATACAAAGTTGGTGGTGTTACTGTTATGTTTGGGAGTTATTTTATTTGTGTATTTTATTACACATTATGTGTAACATTGTAAATGTTTGAATTTGATGTAGGGAAACATAATTTTTAACTTAACTGGCTCATTGGTAACTGTTGCACATAAAAATATTTAAAACCTGCACTTTGAAGGAGGAATCCCTCATAGTGGGGTAACTAAGATTTTCCTGTCAGGACAGGACAGCTCTTGATGTGTTATGCTCAGAAGAAAATTGCCCATTTGGTAGTGACCTCAGGAATTACCTCAGATTTTTTTTAAAAAAAGTTCTAATCTTTGCTCATTGTGACTGTAGATTTTTTTTGTCGTTGTTTCCTCTTTGTAGGGCTGAAGAACATGGACCAATCTTGCGTATTAATTTCTTTCACAAAGTCTCAGTGGTAGTATTAAGTCCTGAAGGAGTAAAGGTATTTTATGAAATATATATTTCAGCTTGGATGAGGGATGAGTGTGTGGATAGGTGTAATATATGTTTTAGAAAGATCTTCTCACATGACAGACCTTAGTCATACCATAATCCCAGCACTGCAACTGAAATTACAAATGCCGCGTTGGCTCAATTTACCCCCATCACTTGAAGCAGACCGTCCACCTTTAAAAACAAAATCACTGCAGGATTATTGGTGCGTCAGTCTATTTACTTGTCCATAACTAGATGCCTCGGCATCTAGTCATGCTGGCCACATGACCATGGAAATGCCTTTGGACAGCGCTGGCTCTTCGACTTGGAAATGGAGACGAGCACCGCATCCCTAGAGATGCATTCGACTGGCTTTAGAGCAAGGGAGACCTTTACCTTTACCTTAGTTGTTCAAAAGGAATCAATGTTTACAAAATGTAAAACATCTCCGGGGATGGGGGGAGGGACTCCTAATGTCATCATGGGGGAGCCAGCCAGTCAGCACAAGGCCCAGCAGGTTCTGCCTCAAACTTTCAGAATAATTTATTAAGAGCTTGGACCAGGAAAGGAAAATACTTGGATGCAATGAAAGCACTTCCAGACTGAAAAAAATATTGTATGACTCTTTCCCTCAGTGTGAAATGTCTTTTTTTCTGTGATTTTATTTGAAAGATTAATACAACTTTTCCTGTTGATTACTGATCTAATGAATTGCAGTAGATGAATCTGTGAAAATTATTCTTTCAGAGAAGACACTTCCATCTTTAAGATAAAGGAGCAGTTCACAGGATTATCTTTTTAATAGAAGAAAAAAGAAGAGATTGGATTTGTACCCCGCCCTTCACTTGGAGTCTCAGAGCAGTTTACAAACTCCTTTCCCTTCCCCTCCCCACAACAGACACCCTGCAAGGAAGGTGGGGCCGCGAGAGCTCTTTCAAGAACTGCCCTTTCAAGGACAGCTCTTGTCAGAACTATGGCTTGCCCAAGGTCGTCCAGCAGCTGCAAGTGGAGGAGTGGGGAATCAAACCCGGTTCTCCCAGATTAGAGTCCGCGCACTCAACCACTACACCAAACTGGCTCTCCTAGCACAGTCCTAACACAGTTCTAAGAACACTGACAGATTGTGCTAGCATGGGCCATCCAGGTCAGGGCAATCTCATAAGATCTGGGAAACTAAGCAGGGCCAACCCTGTTTGGTATTTAGACAAGAGACCACTGAAGGAGTCCAGGGTTGCCTTCTGTAATTTGGCTGCGACTTGATGGCAGTTTCCTCCACCACCAAGCGTACCGACTTTAGTAGATTTAGAAGGATGTAACTTGATGTTTTGGAGGTCGCCATAACTCAGAAGCCACTTGGCAGCTTGTAATGCACACAGCTGTTTTCAAGATTGCACTGTAGAATATGTCGCGACAGCCGGTCATAAGAATTGCTTATTGATGTGTATGGCCTTCTGTGTGCTTCTTTGGAAAGTGTCACTGAGGTGTAGTTTTCAGCTACCCGAGAGTAGAATGGAAGGAAACTGCTAGCTGATACTTAAATCTGCTCCCGTTCATTTTCCATTGGAGCACCGACCTCTTTTCTCACAGCTGTATGTTCCTCACAGGAGATCGATGGGCCAAGCTACTGTCTGATTGCCAGGTGGATTATATATTTATTATTATACTCAGCTTTTGTATCACCCATTCCCCAATAGGGCTCAGGGCGGTGCACAACAAAACCAAAATCGTATCATACGGTTTAACTGGTTTCCAGCTTAATCTGAGACTTCTCTGAATCAGCATCTGATCACCTGTCCTTCCACATGGATTTTTCTCCCCCATCACTGGTCCCACAGTTTTCAAACTAAAAGCTTAAGTGAAAAAGATATTTAGAGGCCTTCTGTTTGGTAACCCCCATCAGCCTGACTCTTCCAGAAAAAAAAAGGTAAAGGTTTCCCTTGCTTGAGGTACCCACTAGTAAAAGCAGAAAGATGGAGTCCAGTATCCACTCTCAGGGTTCAATAGCCAGACTCTGAAACTAAGTCTAGAACTCTGACACAGAAAGATTTTCTTACAACCCCTGAAAATTATATCCTCTCCAAATGTGTAGCTGTGTCTGGGTAATATTACATTGTTGCTGCTGCTGCTGTTGTATGTGAAAGTGAACTGACCTGTGGCTTATCTTTAGGAGTATCTGATGCAACCACAGTACCCAAAAGACCCAGATGCATATGCTAATCTTTTTAATATGTTTGGCGTAAGGTAGGTTAATTTAAAGATAAATTACGCATGGTTTGTGGGATTAAAAGAAATTAACAATTGACCAAAGTTGACAGTTTCCAGGAAAAAGTTTTTTAAAAATCCCTAAAAATAATATTTGTCATTTGTGCTGTTTCACAGTGAATTGAAATTAGCATAGAGAAAATATATATCCACATAGCCTCTTGTCTGTATTTTAATGCATATAAGATTTGTTTTTAAAATGACAGAAATATAAAAGTTGTAAACTGAACAAGAGTCTTGCCCATAGAGTGACTCTTAGCGAGTTGATCAGAACCGTGGCAGGCATCCACACAGCAACCTTTGAAGCTTTCTCCAGCCTTCCTCCAACTGGTGGCTCTTCTTTTGGTGGAAGGGCCTGTTAAGTTGGAGGAAGGACCCTTAGGCTGGCGGAGGGTTGTCCAGCCTAAAATAACACATCCCCACAGTACTCAGTGCATACAGAGTTGTGTTAATTCTTCATTTTCATAACTGCCTCTTATTCAGTAATAAAACCTTGTATTCTATTTTATACTATGTTTTTTATGGTATTTTAAAGGAATTATGTTGTTAGCCACCCTGAGCCTGCCGGAAGGTGGGGAGGGCGGGATAGAAATTTTAATCATCATCATCATGAGTGCCAGCGAAAAACTGACAAATTATAATTTCACCACAATAGATAACTTAGATGCACAATTATACTTCTTCAGTTGCGCCAGGTGATAGATGATAACCATCTTCAAGGCTGCCAGATGCCTTCTTCCTTGTTTCAAGTGACTAGTCACTCTAAAGCATTTGTACTTTCACCAAAAATGTTTAAAATATAAAAAACTGTTTTCATCAGGTACTTTTACAATCTAATCTAGAACACCCATGAAGCTGCCTCATATGTAATTGGACCGCTGGCAGTGGCTCTCCAGGATGTCAGGCTGTGATGAATTGCAAAAGAAAAGCAGGTTTTAAAGACTGCTTGTCTCTGAGAATCTGGGAGATTAGAAGGTAATCTTCCCTTGAGAGGAGAGCTAATGTGATTGGTTGCTCTGCCATGTTCTCTGATTGGCCAGCATCAGCTGAGGGAAACTATAGAGTCAGTCAGTGTTTCTGACAGGGTTGGTCAGAAAGGTCCTTCTAGGGCATTAGAGGTCGTGGGGACACTAAACAAGAGGACCACAGGCAGTCCCAAGGTGCAGTCCCAAGAGGGAGGCAAGCCAGTGTTCCTCCTATGCATCTCTACCATGCTTACCCAGAAATAAGCTGTACTGTGTTCAGTTTGATTTACTACCTGGTAGTGCAGCCCTTGGAATTAGCCTACTGATGTTTTATTATGTTTGTATATGTATGTTGAAATGGGTGGCACCAAAGTCATAGTTTGCCTAGAGTACCCAAACCCTTTGGTTGGCCCTGCCCAATCTTCATTACCATAAATCAAAGGATCAGTATGTATCAGTATGTATAACTTGATATTAATACCATTAATACCATATCCCCTCATATTTTCAGGTTTCTGGGTAATGGCTTGGTAGTAGATCCCAACCACGAGCGCTGGCACAAGCAACGGAGAATGATAGATCCAGCTTTTAGCCGAACGTGAGGGAAAAATACTTGACCTCAGCTGTTTTTCTTTAAGAGCCTGGATTAGTAAATTTATATCTTTGTTCTGAATGTGTTTACTAACAAGCAAACTGTTATGATGAGCTGCCTTGAGTAGGTCTGGAAAGGGTGGCATACAGATTTTCCAGATAAAAGAAGTATATTTCACTGAGTTCATTGTGATTTACTGGAAATGACGTTGTCCCATTTCCAGTCCTCCTTGGGAGACAGAAGCAAGGGACTTCAGCAGAGAACCCTGTGGACGAAGCTAGAAAAAAATACACTATTGTCCTATTCACACAAAATGGCAACCATGCATGAGGAGACAGTCGCAAGCAGAGCGATTGCAATGACTGAAAAGGGCTTATGTGTGAAAGGAATATGCATTATGGCCAAACAAATGTGTCATGAGGTAATGGAAAAGACATCCTAATAATGAGATCGGGGGGGGAAACTGCCTAGAGGGGGTATAAATCCTCTTCCTTGGAGGTTTTCAAAGCTGACCAATCAACTACCAAGGATGAAGTTATAGAAAAGACATAGACTGTTATGATTAGTTTCTTTTAAAAAGCCAGGAAGTCCTGCTACTGAGACAACACCTAGGATTGCCAACTTCCATGTTGCCTGGAGATCTGAAGTTACAACTGATCTCCAGACTACAGAGATCAGTTCCCCTGCAGACACTGACTGCTTTGGAGAGTGGACTGTATGGCTTTATACCCTGCTGAAGTCCCTCCCCTCCCCAAACTCCGCCCTCCCCAGGCTCCACCCAGGCATTTCCCAACCC
Organism: Lepidodactylus listeri; assembly: GCA_029233225.1. Classification (NCBI taxonomy): domain Eukaryota; kingdom Metazoa; phylum Chordata; class Lepidosauria; order Squamata; family Gekkonidae; genus Lepidodactylus; species Lepidodactylus listeri. The sequence continues at coordinate 80,805,707 of JARCFY010000011.1, forward strand.
AGAGCTGGCAATCTCCCCCCCCCCCCAAAAAAGGATATAAAAGTCCTGGCTGTGCCTTGGGGGTGGCTTAAAATTATTGTGCCTCCCCATGTGATTAGCTACTCTATAACCTTGTGTTTTCACATGGGATGACTTCTTACCTCACTACAAAGCTTCTCACTCAGTGATATTTTTAATTTGTCCAGTTATCTGATTGGCTTGATGGGAATCTTCAATGACAAAGCAGAAGACCTTATGAAGGTGTTGGAAGAGAAAGCCGATGGAGAGGCAGAAGTAAATATGATGGACCTGCTGAGACGGGTGACTCTTGACATTATTGCAAAGGTATTAAGTTGATAAAGTGATAAAGATTCATTGCAAAGGTACTAAGTTGATAAAGTGATAAAGATTCATAACAAGTGAATCTGTTGGCACAAATGTGGAGGGGCCGTGTTTCTCCAACATAGCATCTGCTTTGCATGCAGAAGGCCCCAAGGTCAATCCCTGGTATGACACCCTTGCCCACTTCCCTCCCTCAGAGGCAAGATTTCTCCTCCATTTTTCTCTCCCCTTCTGACTGAGTCACCCTTTGAATTGTTTTCTTCTTTTTTGAATAACTAAGGCTGTCCCATCCCATCACAGTATGATATTTTGCTGCTGGCTCAGATCAGGAACTTGAGGGAAGGGACAAGGTCTCCCTCTTTAATTTAAACTACTGCATTGGCACTCAAGAGGCTTTTTAAAGTTGAAAAATAACAAAATATTTATTCAACACAGGGGGGAAAGTCAGATGAAATCAGGGGTAACTCAAATAACTCTGAGGTAAAACCAGTACATGCACAAGATTTTAGTTCTTATGTTACAGGCTAATGAGAGTTTCTTAAGCTATTCACAGTGACTTAAATCTTTGTGTTGAGAGGCTTTTGTTCCAGTGTTTTCCCAAACACTCCAGTACTCTTTCTTTGAGTATTCCTTGACTCTTTTGGTTTCCAGAAGGCTAGTCAGTACCCAGTCCCCTTCTCTAAACACACCAGTACTCTTCTTGAGTTTTTTTCCTGACTCTTCAGGATTTAAAAGGCAATTTCTAACCACACCAGACATCTCTTCAGAGCTATCTCCCTGTTTTGACTGGGTAGGGAAATTCTCCTCTCACTAGAAGATCTGTCCCCTTTCCTTGGCCGAAATGGGAGTCCCCGTCTAGCTATCCACTCTTCCTTGCCAACCTCCCCAGTACTTTGTCTGTGTTAAACTGCTCTCAGTCAGGGCTGAATTCAGATTGACTCTCTCCTCAGCATTCAGCTCTCAAGTCTTTATTTGCTCAGCTGATGATAACCAATCAGATTCCTTGGAGCAGCCTATCACTCAAGGCTCTCTATTTCTGTGAAGAATTAACCCTTCACAATCCTGTACCTGTTCTAAGCTTTTGAAAGTGCAGGCTGTCACACTGGCATCTCAATGAAAAAGATCAGGCCGTAGGTTATGCAAAAGACCTCTGCCTGAGAACCTGCAGAGCTGCTGCCAGTCCAAGTAGACAGTACTGACCCTGATAGACCAGTGGTCTGATATACTATAAGGCAACTCCATGTGTTCATGAAAGATGATGGAACAGCCACCTGGGGCACAGGAGAGAAGCGCTGAGAAAATTATCCAGGGATACTGGCCATCATATTCAGTTTCTACGGAGAACTTGAGCCCCCTGCCTAGTGCCATAAGCTGCTATGCATTAGATCAGCATTTCTCAACCTGGGAGTCCTGACTGAAAAATTAGTTGCAAAGCTTATGGAAGTGGGTCTCAGCTTTTGCAAATTTAGAGTCCAGTGGCACCTTTTCATTGATTTGTGCATATTCCATTCTGTTTTTTTAAGTGAGTTACTAAGCCAAATAAATTGGGACTTGTGGATCACCGTATCAAATAGCTTGGGAACCCTACGGTGTTAGATGGTAAGGAGAGAATGACTTTGAAAGGATGGGGAACTAAACTCGAGAAGCTGTAAACCCTGATCACTAGAAGCCACGTGAAGTTCTTTTTCCAGGTTATTGTGTTTTCATGCTTTCTTGGCTTATTTTGGCTTTCCTCGCTGGAAAAGACAGTAATGCTAGTAAAGCTGAAGGCAGCAGGAAAGGAGGAAGACACAACATGAGATGGATTGTCTGGATAAAGGAAGCCACAGCCCTCAGTTTGCAACACCTGAGAATTGCTGTTAATGATAGGATGTTTTTAAGGACATTAATTCTTAGAGTTGCTGTTGACAGAAGCAACTTGATGGTACTTAATGCGCACACATCCTAATAATGAGGGCTAACTCCTGTCTGACCTGTACAAGAAACTGTATGATACGGTATTTTCTGCTTGGCGTAAAATTTGCACAGACGTAAAAACAAAGCAAAGCCCAGTAGCAGAATATATATTGGCCTTCTCCCCCAGGAATTCTGATCTTTTCCCAATCCTCTAACTTTCCTCAATATTATCAGGTGGCTTTTGGCTTAGAACTGAACACCCTGTACGATGACCAAACACCTTTCCCACGTGCAGTGACAGTGGTCCTTGAAGGCATTGCCAAGATCCGCATCCCTGCTTTTCAGGTCAGCACAATCTTTCTTTTTATGAATTATGTTCACTGTACAGCTCCCTTCCCCCAGTCCCCCCGTGAAATAAAAGAAGACATGCAAATGAAGGAAGAGTCCATCAGAAGTGGCAAAAAGTTAAAAGGGTTTTGTGGCTCTGATTCCAAAGTCCTATACAGCTGGCATTTCTCTTAAAAAAAAACCCTGGGGGGAGCCATTCATCCCTGCTTTGGCCCTCAGTCTAGCTGCTTGTGGACTGCCCATTTCAGTATACCTGCTGATCTCCAGGCTGAAAGCCTGGACAATAATGTTGGCCAAGAGTTATAGCTAGCACATCACTCTCAACAGGAGTGGCAAGCCTCTGGATCCTTGAGATGGATCTGGCAGTGGTCCCACACCTTGTTTCAGGTTGACAGATGTAACATTTCTAGGTGAAGGGCCTGTAGCTCAGTAGTACAACATCTGCTTTGCACGCTGAAGGGCCCAGGTTCAATCCCTGGCATCTCCAACTGAAAGGATCAGAGGGTAGGAGATGTGAGAGACCTTGAGCTAAGACTCTGGAGAGCTGCTGCCAGTCTGAGTAGACCATGCTGACCTTGATAGATTGATGGTCTGATTCTGAATAAGGCAGCTTCATGAATTCATTTCAAATTTTAAGCGCAGGCTCTTCTCCCAGTCTTAGAATCTGAAAATGAAATAAGGCCAAGGGTGAAAATATGTGGTGTGAGTCGGAGGGGGTAGCAAAATAAAAGGGCTTGAGAACAAGAGAGATGCTGTTTTCAGGAATCCCTTAGAGGTTCAGGCTGGCCAATCCCCAACACAGTGCAAGCTGACAAATTTGTTAAACATTTTAACTATCTTTCAGGAAAATTATTCCTCCAGGTAGCCTGGGAATAAACAAACAAACACATATGTTAAAATACAGCAAATATCAACAACAGCAGTGAAAGCCACTGACCCTTCCAGCCACACAGCCCTGCAGCATCTCTCCCTGCCCCTCCCCCTCTCTGCCAAACTTAACTAGCTTTCTAGAAGTGAGAAAACTTGATAGTCTTCCCTGGGATGGTAGTTTTATTATGCTGATGCCACCATTGGCTAGATAGTAGTTCTTAGCATGGGATATGTTGAAAACTCTTGCATTACTTTATTAGAATCCACAAGTTTTAGAAAACCAAGAATGTATACTGAAGATCTCCTAAAAGCAAAGGTGTAACTAATCTATATGCAGTGGTCTTGTTTAGGTACTCTTGCTTACGAATGTAAAGAAATGCTTTGCCTGATCAGGCCAAGTCTTCTTCGCAGAATTCCCAGCAACCAGCAAGTGCTTAACTGGTCCATTGGAAATTGACCAGTTGGTTACAATTTACTTTCCGTCTATCCCTGCCTTGCTGGGAAGCATATGGCATATACCATGTTGTTCCATGTTTCGTTTTATGCTACTGTGCTCATGATATCTATTTAGTAGGGGCATGGTGGCTCAAAGGTTAAGATGCTGAACTGCAGACCGGAAGGTCGGTAGTTCGGCAGTTCAAGACCCGAGTGCCATGTGATGGAGGGAGCTCCCGTCTCTGGCCCCAGCTCCTGCCAACCTAGCAGTTTGAAAGCAAGAAACTGCAAGTAGATAAATAGGTACCTCTTTGGTGGGAAGGTTCTGTCCACCTGGGCATTTAGTCATGCCAGCCACATGGCCATGGAGAAGTCCTCAGGCTCTTTGGCTTGGAAACAGAGATGAGCACCGCCCCCTAGAGTCGGAGTTGATTGGCCTTTGAGCAAGGGAAACCTTTACCTTTACCTTATCTGTTTAGTACATGCCATGGAACAGGAAAATAGTGAAAGAGATTCAAGACTGCTTGAGGCTGTTACGCCGCACTGGGAAAGAGTGTATCGAGCAGAGGAAAAAGGCCATCAAGAACGAAGAGGAGACACCAATGGATATTCTCACTCAGATCTTGAAGAGTGCAGGTAGGAGAGCCCCTGTGGAAAGAAACCAATTGTTTTTCTGTATCTTCTCTGAGGATAACATGAGAAGGTGCAGAGGAATTAGGGGGTTAGCAGCAGCTGAATTTGCTGAGGTTGCTTTCCTCTCTGCTCAAATGAGGAGATGGTAAATTAGGAAAATCTTGACTCTTAAAGAGTAGGTTTCCAATCAAACACGATACTTAAGGAAGCCCAGGGGTCATTTTGTAAAAAAAGAGGTTCAGGAGCTCTTTAGCACAACTCATTTGCATATACCACACCCCCGGACATCACCGGAAGTCTGTCAGAAGGCGACACCCACCACTCAGGCTCCACCCCAAAAATCTCCAGATATTTCCCAACTCAGAGCTGGTGAGCCAGCTTTACACTTTGGCTAAAGACACTTTAGGTTTCCTTTGCTCTTGCAGGGAAGCTACCCTACAACAAGCACGAAAATACAGATCAAGTTAGAGTGAGGGAGATAAGTTAGATAGTGTTGTGGGCTGCACCTTGTGAAAATTCCAGAATCCAAAATGGGGCTGAAGAAGATTCTCAGTGGTCCACAGATGGGCAAGATTCACGGTGCCATTAAGCAGTGTCATGTGGTCACCTGAAGCAACAGATTTGGGGCCTTCTTAAAGGCTATAGGTCTATGTACACTTACATGGGACTAAGTTGCATTGATCTTAATACAGTACAATAGTGTTAAGTGCATATAGCCATTGCAGTCAACCACAAAGAAGATAAAATAGAAATAATAAATAACATTATTAGCATAAATCTAAAAGTACTTATGTATTATTGATCTTAATGCAAGAGTCCAGTAGCACCTTAAAGGCTAACATTTGTGAGGGGGTATGAGCTTTCGTGAGATGCCTGAAGTGAGCAGTGACTCACAAAAGCTCCTTCCCTGCCACAAATTTTGTTAGTCTTTAAGGCGCTACTGGGCTTTTGCTCTTCTCTCCTGCTACAGACAAACACTGCTACCAACCTTGATCTTTTGATCTTAATGTTTCATACTTCCCAGAAGCATCTTGGAACCTTAATAAGTGAGATTGTTTCTTGTCCACTTTTGGAATATCTTTAGGTCTTTCTGTTCTGTAGGTGTTTACTTGTCTAGTGATGTCTGGTCTCCAGGGCCGTATTGTATTTTTGCCCTTTTGTATCTTTGAAGCAGAATGTTAACCTTTGCCCTTTGTTTCCTGCCTGAACAGCACAGGAGGGGGACTGCGATGATGAGAGCATGCTGGACAACTTTGTCACCTTCTTCTTTGCGGGTTTGTAGGTCTGTTCTCCTTTTAACACATAAAGATGCTGATCTACCAAAAGTGATCTTCACATATTAGAAGCAGGCTTCCGAGGGTCCAGCCCATGGGAATGCGAATGTCTATTCCAATTTTAATCAGCATTCAGACTGTGGTATTTGCACTGGCGGATCTGACCTTAACCAACTACACTCAGTGCTTTGAATGCTGCGCGCACTTTCAGTTCTTGGAAATGTTTTCCAGTTGTGCAAGAGGTCATTGCGATACCTTCCCATGTGTGCATGTTTCAGTGCAGATGTGACTGCCATCAAATCATTCCCAGTTTGGAAGCCAGCCTCACATTCTCTGTCTCTGCTATCCAAATCGTGGTCCCTCATAACTGCAACAGTGATTTGCAGTGCATTGGCATAACCATGATTATGAAGGGCTGCGGTTTGCACCAATGATGGCTGCAGCCCACGTATGGTGGAAGACTAATGTTGGGAATGGAGGGGAGTAGGAGGAAGCTATGCTTTTGTCAGGCTAGCTATCTCCTGGCTTGCAAACTATTTTTTTAGAGAGCCAGCGTTATATCAGCATTGGGCCTATATGTAGCCATCGTATGTGCACACTCATTAATGCACACACTGTGTTTCTCCAGTACGCTAATGAAAGCCATGTGCAATGTCCCTTTTCTCAGCTTGTCATGAATAGGTGCTGTGTCAGCGAACATTCTGTTGCCACAGAACTCTGGTGACAGTTGGAGGGAAAAACCCTATTCAAGGATAAACTGGCTCCAAGGCGATATGACAGAAACAACTATAGGGTAGTATTCAGAACATAAGAGCCCTGCGGGATCAGACCAGTGGTCCATCTAGTCCAGTATCCTGTCTCACACAGTGGCCAACCAGTTCCTCTGGAGGGCCAGCAACAGAGCATGGAGGCTGAGGCCTTCCCCTGGTGTTGCCTTCTGGAACTGGGATTCAGAGGATTAGGGCCTCTCAACTTGGAGGTTCTCCTCAGACACAATGGCTAGTAGCCGCTGATGGACCTATCCTCCATGAATCTGTCTAATCCCCTTTTAAAGTTGTCTATGCCTATGGTCATCACTCCATCCCCTGGCAGTGATTTTCACATTTTAATCACTCTCTGCATAAAGAAGTATTTCATTTTGTTTGTCCTGAATCTACTGCCCATCAGTTTCACTGGATGTGTTGTGATTATATTTTCTGGTAAGTGTCCTTTTTGACTCTTATCAGCCTTGCACTGTATTCGGTTAAGCCACTCCCAAAGTTGCCCCAAGCCATTGGGGATTTTTTTTGTTGTTGCTTTGTCCAGATTCCTGTTTGAACACACGAAGCTGCCTCATGCAGCATGTAAAGATGTAGTGTGCACATGCAAAACATATGCATTCACAAGTTACCAAATCATGCTAGTGTTTGTGACAAGTACAATGTAGCTCCCACCCACACAGGTGCTGTCAAGCTCTTAAAGGGTACCTCTGGGGTACAGCAATCTCCATGGGAGCCGTCATGGGAGGCCATATACTCAGGCTGTGAAAGGCAAGGGTCCCGGGCATCCTGAGCCAATCCCATGAAGTGTCTCATAATGGGATCAGTCTTAGGTCTCCAGCTAGGGGGTTGGTAGGGGCATACCCCATTCTGTGGAAAAATGAGCGAAGCAAGTCCACACGGTTATTTTCAAATAGCCTGTCAGCAATTCTCCCTCTAAGCTGTGGAGTCTTGTGAGCAAAAATTCTACTTTGCGAGCTACCAGCATTAAAGCTGTGAGGGAGCAATTTGGCAGCTGCATAAATTAGTTTGCTCTGGAGCCAAGCTTCCTGAGGTAAGACAAAAATGAGTGAGCCAGAGGCTAAAAAACTGTGAGCTAGCTCACACTAACTCAGCTTAGAGGGAACAGTGCCTGTCAGTAATGGAGGTCAGAATTTTATCAGATGGAAGAAGCAGAGAATGAAGCTTTACACAAAGTTGCAATCCGTATGCTGTGAGGCATCTAGATCAATGGAATCAGGGCTGGGGGGGGGGGTGAAGTATCAAGTTTCTAAGCTGATTTTTGGTGTTGGCTTCTGTTGCCAAGGGCAAATAAAATTTCTGCCACTACAGCAGAAGCATTTTAAGCTAGACTTTTTGCCTTGAAGACATGGGTAAGTAAGTCCAATTTTTTGTTTTGTTCCCATCTCCCCCATCCCTAACTAGACTCTCCATCCTGCAGGTCACGAAACCACTGCCAATCTGTTGTCTTTCACCATCATGGAGCTGGGGCGACAACCTGAAATAGTGGCAAAGTAGGTAACATGGGCTGCCCACTGACTCAGATGGGTTTTTCTAACTTTTTAGTTATCGTAGTTCGCCGAATGTTTCAGTTTTTGTAAAGTTTGTGGCGCCAGTTCACACAATACTTTGTACGCATAAACAGCTCTGACCATCTTTGGGTACTTGTTTATGTTTGTCACGGGCTGGGTGCCAGTAGGTCAGGAGCCAAGTCGAAGTCCGAGACAGTCCAAGGTCAAGCCAAATCAGGAATGAATTACCAAGTCCAAAACACAAGACGAACGCAGAGTCAGTCCAAGCCAAGGTCAGAGAGGGAAACTCACGAGCAAACCAGTCCAAGGAGTCAACCAAAAGCCGAAGTCAAACAGAGCCGAAGTCACGAGCCAGAGGGTCCAGAATCAAGCTGAAGTCAGACAGAGCCGGAGTCACGAGCCAGATGGTCCAGAATCAAGCTGAAGTCAGACAGAGCCGGAGTCACGAGCCAGATGGTCCAGAATCAGGTTTAGCTGATGCAAGCCGAGCAGGTGCAGAGCTTAGCCAGAATGACTTGTTGCTAGCACAAGTTGGTAGTCTCTGTGCTGTGCCTAAATACCCAGCCACTTCCTGTGCTCGTTAGCAGCTGGCAGCGAGGTCCTGGCTCCTCCTAAAACTCAGGGATGAGTGATCTGCGACCACGCATGCGTGCCTCTTTTCTTCTAGCAGCTAAGTCTTGCCTGGATCATGACCTTAGCGGTTCCACCCAAGGAGGTGAATCAGGTGGGCTTGAGCTTGGCTGTGGCTCAGCTGCTGCTGGTGCTGGGGTAATGCCCTGAGAGGTGCTTGCTTGAGCCTCCTCTGATTCAGGTGGAGGCTCCTCTGCAGCTGGGGACTGATCCTCCACCGCACTTAGGTCCGCAGGAGGCAGGTCCTCAGAGGCACTCCTGACAATGTTGACAAATGTGGTGTTTGAATCCAGAATACGGTTGTTTGGATACGGAGCACGGTTATTTGGAATGTGAGGAGGATACTGCGGCATAGTCGAGTTGGGGCCTGCAGCCACTGGCAACAAATTGGGAGCAGAAGAAATGTTTGGCTCAAGCCCCTCCATCTTAGGTCTCAGGTTGGGAGTGTTTGAGTCACTTGGGTCCTCCCCCTGCCCCCCAGGACTGCTTCTCTGATTCCATGACTCAGCCACCACCTCCTTGTCCTGGGGCTTAAATTATCCAGGCTAGGCTTCCCTCGCCTACCCTCCCCCTTTTCCCTTCACATGAGGCCCAAAGACCTTATGAAGACTTCCTCTCGAACCTTGAACATCTGCCCCCAGTGGCCACAACAGGCCACCGTCCAGCCACCAGGGTGATCAACATAGGTGCTGCCAGCTGTTTGTAATTGCACCTGTCAGCATCTTGGGTCTGTCGTGTGGCATGGTGGCAGCTCACAGCTCTAGGAGTTTAGTAAATGGCAGTGGCAGAAGACCACCAAGGAAGGCTCTGCAGAGGAAGGCAATGCAAGCTCATTTCTGCTTCTTACTTGCCTTGAAAGCCCCTTGCTGGGTCCGCCATAAGTCAGTTGCGACTTGTCAACACATACATAATGAACTAACCTCCTGTCTGTTCTTCTTAGACTTCAGGCTGAAGTGGATGAGGTCATTGGTGCAAAGAGAGACATTAACTATGAAGATCTTGGCAACCTCCAGTATTTATCACAGGTACAAAGCTAACAAACGAGGTCGCAGGTGATTAGGAGCTGCTCTGAATCCACTCTTGCTAGCACTGCTTGAAAGGATAACAAAACGGGTTTCAAGATGAGAACTGAAGCATGATACTTGTCATAATTTTTAAACAAAGGGTATCTCAGAGCTCTTCAGCTATATACAGAACTGTGAGGGAGATGTTCAAGGATCCCCATGTGGAAGCCTTCCTAAGGACTTCGGGTGGTTTGGTGAATAGAGGAAACAGTGCAGTGATTTTTGTATTGCTCAGAATGCTGGACTTAAACATTCGTTGAGTCTGACATTAGTCTGATTCTGCTTGTTCTGCCAGTTGTGACCTTAGTACCTCTCAGCTGGTCATAAGAACATTAAGTAGAGCCTGCTGGATCAGACCAGTGGCCCATCTAGCCCAGCTTCTCATTTCACACAGTGACCAACCACTTGCCTTGGATGGCCAGTCGACGGCATAGAGTCTAAGACAGGGGTGTCAAACATGCGGCCCGTGGGCCAGATCAGACCCTCGGAGGGCCCCAATCAGGTCCACAAAGCCCTGGCTGTTTCTTACTTCCATTTGCAGTTCTGCTGCCGCCGCCATGTTGCAGCTTGCTTTACCAGTCTCTCTCAGTCACACTGGAGAGAGCAATAGGCAAGCCTCTCCTGTGCAGTTGAGAGAGTCTGGTGAAGAACTGGCTGAGGCTCTTCCCTCTCCCTCCCAGGGGGATGGAGGGAACAGCCAGAGCTCACTTCCTGGCCAGGCTGCAGGAGACAAAGGGCAGCCTTTCTTATATCTCCGCTACCTGGCATTACATTTTATGACACACATGGCCGGCCCAACAAGGTCTCATTTATGTCAGATCTGGCCCTCATAACAAATGAGTTTGACACCCCTGGTCTAAGGCCTTCCCCTTGATCTAGATTACTTTCAATATGGAGGTTCCTTTTGGTCACCCTGAGTACTAGCCCTTGATCAGCCTATCCTCAATCTTGCTAAACCCCTTTTTAAAGCCCTTTATGCTCATGAACATTACTATGCCCACCGGCAGCAAATGACACGACTGAATTGCTTGTTGAGTAAAGAAGTATTTTCTTTTGTCTGTCCTAATTCTATTGCCCATCAACTTCGCTGGGTGCCCCCAAGTTCTAATATTACGGGAGGGAGGAAAAGAAATCCTCTCTATCCCCTTTTCCCACCACATGCATAATTTTATAAAGCTCAGTTTTGCCCCTCAATCTCCCTTCTCCCTCCAGGTGTGAACAATCCCATGAACTTCCTTCCAACTTGAAAGAACCAGAGCATTTGGTACTCCTTCTGCATTGCCATGTATAGGGCAATCACAGGCTGAATCAGATACTTTGAAACCATCAGGCAGATGAGGCACAGCTGGCTGGGAAATTGAGACTTTGGTGTTTACTAAAAACTGGTCTATATAACTGGCCTCAAGTTTTAACCAAGACATTCTGCATGCAGGTCCCTCTCTCATGCTAGATATTAAAGAAAAAACATTGCTTCTCTGTTTAAACTAAGTTAAATTGATCTTCACTACCTAAGGTTCTCAAAGAAGCCCTACGATTGTACCCACCGGCTCCATCCACTGTACGCTGGACAGGAACTGAAAAAGTCATCGAAGGGGTCAAAATTCCAGCAAACACTACCCTGATGGTGAGTCTGTTGAATGGCCTGCTGTCTATGATTATCCATAAGCCTGGGCTGCTGGTCAGCATATGTAATCAGAGCTGTAGGACTACTGTGGATCTGTATATATTACTTGTGGTCAGGGCTCCCCCTAAGGTGTGCTAGCCTGTGCTAGCGCATCAATTTCTGACCCCAAGTGCCCAGATTTTCATCTCAGTGCAGGGGGGGTGAGGAGTAGGTTAGGATAAGGCAGGCACTTAGAGGGAATATCCTTTAAGTGCTTGCCTTCTCCAAGCCTGCTTTCTCCAATTTCACAGCTTTCTTTCCCTTTCTTTCTATTTCTGTTTCTCTCTTTTCATTTCTTTCCCTTTCCTTGCATTTTTTTCTTTCCTTTTTTCCCTTTCCCCCTTTTTTTCTTCCCATTTCTGTTTATTCCCCCCCCCCCCAAAAAAGGACCGTTGTTTTGATAACCGATGAGGACTGTCGTCTTGATCACTGATGACTACTGATTATATAATTAGAAACTGTTGTTATGAATGTTTCATTAATGATCTTTAGCAGTCTGCTGTGTTACTGTTGTTATGAGTATATTTCACCCTTATTGTATTGTGGAGATTTGTAATAATACACAGTAATAATTTTGTTCTGCATACCTTTAACACCTACGAATGTAAATAGCTCTCTTCTCTTGGCAGTTCAACACATATGTTATGGGACGCATGGAGAGGTTTTTCAAGGATCCACTGATCTTCGATCCTGACCGATTTGGTAAAGAACAGCCCAAGTGAGTGACCTGTCTGAAATGTGGAAGAAGCAATGCTTTTTTAAATCAATAAGACCAGGGGTGGGCAATTGTTTTGGATCGGGGGCCACTTTGTGGGAGCGGAGGTTAGCGGAGGGCCGCACCTTTTTAAATGATTGCATTCATTAGTTAACTTTGCATTTCAGAAAAGGTATAAATTGTATCATAAAAATCAATAAATATAAATTAAATAAAATAGTGGTAGTTTTATTCAATTTATTTATTGTGCTAATTTCATATTGTCTATAGCTGCAAGCACATTTAATTTTAGAATCAGTTTAATGAGACAAATGTACCCTATCACACTTTTCTACAATTTTTTTGAAATAAGGAGTGAGATTGCTTGTTGAGATTCTCATCACAGCCTGCAAGTTAATGTCTGTCAAAGAGCATCTATATTTACTCTTGTTTTTTTTTTTGTAAAATTTTTTTATTTTTCAAAACATTAAAAATAATACATTTTTCTTATACAAATCCTTTTTTTCATATTATATAACATTTTGTTCTGTTTGTATAATCTTGTTTTTATCTTATATTAGCGGTTTCCCACCACATCTGAAGCATAACACATTTTCCACTCTATCCAAAATAGTATGGAGCGCGGCCGGAAGGGGGCCGCCTCTCGCCCGGAGCGCACCGCACGTTCGTGGGGAACCCGGTGCTAAATCATTCGTAGACGACCTGATTCTGGGTCGGGGTTTCGTGCGTAGCAGAGCAGCTCCCTTGCTGCGATCTATTGAAAGTCAGCCCTCGACACAAGCAAAAAGAAAAAACAAAATAGTAATACTTATATCTATGTTTACATTTCTGGTAACGGTCATATTTCTTAAAAATACTTATACACTAATTCTTACTTTCTATATTCTTATATAATTCTAAAATAAAAAACAACTTCATTGTCTGATTATCCTTAATACATTCATATACTCTAATTCTATTGCTTTATGTTATTATAACCATGTATAAATGCAATTTTTCATGTCCCAGTATTTTTCAACATACTCTTTCAAATCCTTCCAATCTTCAAAAAAAGTCTCTGAGTACAGATCATTCAACTTTCTAGTCCATTTATCCATTTCAGCCATATATAACAGTTTTTTCAACCATTCCCACACCTCTGGTATTTTTTCATTTTTCCAATTTTGTGCATACACCATTCTTGCTGTTGTTATCATATACCATATTATTGTCCTTTTCTTTACATTTATCTCTTCTAATTTAAGTCCAAGCAATAACATTTCAGGCAACTTCTTAAATGTACATTTCAAGATTTTTTCCATTTCTGCATGTATTTTTGACCAATAAATCTTTGCTTTGTCACAAGTCCACCACATATGATAAAAAGAACCTTCTTTCTTTTTACATTTCCAACATTTGTTAGACATATTCTGATTAATATTTGCAATTTTTTTTGGTGTCATATACCATCTGTACATCATTTTAAAACAATTTTCTTTTAAGTTATAACACGTAGATATACTCATAGCATTTTTCCATAAAAATTCCCAAGATTCCATTTCAATGTCTTTGTTAAAGTTTATCGCCCATTTTACCATTTGTTCTTTTACCATTTCATCAGCATTAAACCATTTTAGCAAAACTTTATACATTTTAGAAATCATTTTTTTCCCACCTTCCTCCCAAACTTGTTCTATTTCATTATTTTTTCCCCTAAAGCCGTGTTTTTTATCACTTCTATACATGTCATATATTTGTCTATATCTTAGCCAACCATAATCAAAGTCCATCTGATGCTGCTCCTTCAATTTAAAGTCTTTACCATGTCTTGTTAATAAGTCTCTATACTTCAGCCAATCTTGTCCTTTGTAACGTGATGCTGGATTTAAAACTTCTGCGGGTACAATCCACATAGGTATCTTTTCTGGAAAAAAGTTTTTATATCTTGTCCACGTATCCATTAGCGTTCTTCTCAAATAATGATGTTTAAACATATTGTCCATTTTTGGTTTACCATAATACAAATACGCATGCCACCCAAATCTACAGTCGTGACCTTCCAGGGACAATAACTTTCTATCTTGTAACATAGTCCATGTCCCTACCCAGGTCAAACATATTGCATCATGGTATAGCCTTAAGTTTGGTAATTGAAACCATCCTCTATCTTTAGCATCACACATTATTTTCATCTTGATTCTTGGTTTTTTCCCTCCCCACACAAACTTAGACAATTCCTTCTGCCAGCATTTGAATGTTTTTACATCTTTCACAATTGGAATAGTTTGAAACAAAAACATTAATCGTGGTAACACGTTCATCTTAACCACCGCAATTCTACCCAACAATGACAAATTTAATACATTCGTCCTTGAGGTATTTCCCAACGGAATCTAATTTTTTTCTCCTTCAGTTTATCCGTCAGACGCTTGAATTTTTTCCTTTCTTGCAGTATTGCTCTGGGCAATTCTTTCATTACTATAATTTTCTTTCCATCTATTTTAAAAGGATCAGTAAAGCACTTCATGTAGATTTGTTCTTTTGTCCTTTTCATTGTAAATTGGACAACCACATCTCTTGGTATGTTTTTGTCTCTTGCATATGTGGAATTGACTCTATAAACAAGATCCATGTGTTCTTTAACGACCTCTTCCTGTTCTGGTAAAAAATCTGCTATTGCTTCTTGCATTCTTGTAAAAATGTCTTCACTCAATTTTTCCTCAATCCCTCTAAATCTCAAATGGTTTTGCATGTCTTTATAATACATCATCTTTTCCATCCTGTCATTCTCTCTCATTGTCTTTTGGGTGCTTTCTTCCAGTTCTTTTACTTTAGTTTCTATGTCTTGTGTTCTTGTGGTTAATTTTTGAAATTCTGCTTTTAAGTCCATAAAATTTTTGTCTGCTTGAGCCGGTATATTATTCATTTTAACATTTACCTCTCCTATAGCGTCTAACATTTTTTTTTCCATTGCTTCCATAACAGCTAATAATTCTTTTTATTTTTTTGCTGCCATTGTAGGAGAGGACCATGTAGCTGCTCTCGATCTTAGTCCGCGGTCCGTCTTGTCTCTTTAAAAAAGATCGATTTTATTTTGTTTTCCAAATCAAACACCAATTAGTGCATTCAAACAAGCTAATCTTGCCAAGTCAAATTATGTTGGTTTCAGCCTTCTAAGTTATATAGTTTTTGAGATACTGCAGTTTAAAAATTTTATAAATCCAAAATGGCGGGCGCGACTTCTCTATGGTTTGTGTCAAAGGTTATAGTCCTTTTACCTTACTTCTGGCTTGACGTAATTTCCTTTTGTCCCTTCCTTTTGCTTCCTTGTCTGCTCTCTGCACGTCACTTCCTGTTGTGGTCTTTTTGGTCTGGCAATTTTTAAAGTCCCCTTTGCCTTCTTCCGGTTCTTCTCCTTTTCCCTTCTTGTCTGCTCCTCTAGCCATCACTTCCTGTCTCAGTCCTCACATCTTAGTCTCGCGATGCTTGGTTCCCGTCTCCCTCTTTGTCTCGCGATGCTTGGCTCCCCCTCCCGACTCTTCTTAACCGCAGGAATGTTAAACAACTTGTTTTTTTGGCTTTTTAAGTTCCAATTCAGCTTTTTAACGTTTCAAAACTGCACTCATCCAATCTTGTTGATCTTCATGCAAGAAAAACTTTGCTCACAAATATCTGTAGACTGAAATATAGAGAACATTTTCCCAGCAAATTTCTTCATACATGGAAATTTTTTCAGCAGACAAAGATTTGTAAAAGTCAACTAATGTCACAGCATTAAACATTTCTTTCACAGTGTGATCTGACTGCATGTCAATAAATTCAAGCTGCAGCTCCTCAGATGTTGTATCAATATCAGCAGTGATGGAATAAGAGGGCAAATTGAATTTAGGCTCAATTTTCTTGAAGTCCTGAAATCTTCTTGGGCTGCAAAAAACTCTGTGACGGGCCATATGTGGCCCCCGGGCCGCAATTTGCCCACCCCTGAATAAGACCGTTGAAATGACTGATGTCTACGCTGGATTTATTTTTCAGGCCCTACTATTCCTATTTTCCGTTTTCCTTGGGGCCTCGTTCCTGCATTGGGCAGACATTTGCACAGGTAAGATGGTCTCCGTTGCTGGGAGGGGAGGACTGCACGAAATTCGCTTGTACAGGGCATGTCTGTG
Source organism: Lepidodactylus listeri (assembly GCA_029233225.1). Classification (NCBI taxonomy): domain Eukaryota; kingdom Metazoa; phylum Chordata; class Lepidosauria; order Squamata; family Gekkonidae; genus Lepidodactylus; species Lepidodactylus listeri. The sequence continues at coordinate 80,821,991 of JARCFY010000011.1, forward strand.
CTTCATAGGGGGCAGTAGAGCTAGCAAGGCTAGACAGGTCCCTTCTGGTATCCCTCCTCTTGTCGGCTTTGCTGCCATCCCTGATCTTTTAAAAGGCCAAGGCATTCTGACAGACAGCTGCTGCATCTCCCTTTCTGCTGTTCTCCTTGCCAGAACTGTCCAGCACAAAATAATGGGTTGCATCGGGCCAGCTTTTTCACTCTTGCTGAGTTCTCTGTATTATAGCCTCCATCTATGTGACTTTTGTCTATGAAGATCCCTTCTCGCAGCATAACCATTTTAGTGGTCAAAGGACTCCCTTTCTTCACCAATGGAAAATCTGGTTTGATCTAACCCCGTATTTTTCCAAATAGATCAAGAAAGAGCAAATCAGAATTTTTTCCCAGCTGTCATGATTTTTATGCCCCTAAGAGGACTGCATAGTCCAGGCTATCCCGATCTTGTCAGATCTTGGAAGCTAAGGGTTGGCCCTGGTATTTGGATGGGAGATCATCAAGGAATACCAGGGTCACGACGCAGAGGTGGGCAATGGCAAGCCACCTCTGAACATCTCTTGCTTTGAAAGCCCTACAGAGTCGCCATAAGTCAGCTGTGACTTGACGGCAAAAAAAAGGGCTTAAAAAATAAACCTGACCCCATTTTGCCCCATATTACAAATGAATAGAAATGTCTCTGTGCTTATGTATGAGAACTACTTTGGTCAAGCTCTCACCATATTATTGTTGTTGTTGTTGTTGTTATTATTATTATTATTATTACAGATGGAGGCTAAAGTGATAATGGCCAAATTTCTGCAGAGGTTTGAATTCCAGCTAGTCCCACCACAGAGCTTTAAGATTCTGGATGTGGGAACACTGAGGCCACTAGATGGTGTAGTGTGCAGACTGAACCTGCACAACCCTCTGGCTTTTGAAGACCAAGCAACATACTGATGGAGGGCTTCAGTTTGGGATTGCTGCTGGGAAATGCTACAGCACATTTCATAGACGAATCAGGACTCAAAGCGGAGTTTGGACCAGGATATATATTGTCTGAAAACTGTTTCAGAGGGGTAGCCTTGTTGGTCTGCAGCAGAACAACTAGATTTGAGTCCAGTATTAGAGACCAACAAGATTTTGAAGGTATGAGCCCGGGAGAGTCAAAAGCCCCCTTTGTCACATATCTGACAAAGGGCACTCTCTGACTCTTGAAAGCTCATTACCTCTGAGAAGCAAATCAACTTCAAAATTTGAAGAGAGGTGGAGTGATTATTATGCAAACAGGAGACAAATTTAGAATGAGAATCAGATAAAAACTGTATATAATTGTATCACAGTGCAGAAGCAGAATGATAATAAGTTTTGAATATAAATGAATCAGGAAGTAGATTGTGAACAAAAATATCTTTTGTATGTGATAGACTTATTTTTATAATTTGGTATATTAAAAGTTATAGCTAGTAGTAGAAATGATGAAATATGTAATACAGAATGTGTAGTAATGATGAAATTAATAATATAGTTGCAAAATAGATTCATTATGAAATTTGAAATGTGAAATATTTGAAGGAGCGTTGTATTCTATAGGAAAAAATCTTTAAAATGAAGAGGATGATGGGAGAGTATTATCTGTTCTATATACCCTGTAATGTACAATAGCTTTGTTATATAATCCCTTTTTACCTTTTGTAACCCTGCTACATTATTATTTTGCTCAAATAATTATTATAAAAAATCATACTCCAAAAATCATATTGGTCTCTTCTCTAATGTGCTACTGGACTCATAATGGCTAAATTGGAAAGGGCTAACAAAGGCTTGAAAAGAGCCACAACAATTCAGCAGAATCTTGTGTTACTGAAACACAGCTCTGTCTGTGCTGTATTAGGACCATGGTACAAAAAAGATTCAGTAAATCCTGTTGTACACACAAGTGTGTGGAAACACAGACATTTATGAGTCCAGATCATGACATACTGTTAGGGTTGCCAAGTGACGTAGTGGCTGTAGCGGGGGAGCGGTGGTTCCATTCTGGGACATTTGTGTGTGTGTGCCGCAATGACATCACCCAGAAGTGACGTCATCATGCTTGGCACATCACCAGGCGACGCTCTAGCAATCACCCTGAAAACTCTATGGTACCCTAGTTTTCAGGGTGATTGCTAGAGCGTCGCCCGGTGATGTGGCCAGCATGATGACATCACTTCTGGGCGACGACATCACGCCAGGCACGTTGGCCTGATCTGGCCACTTTGGGGGTGGGGTTCTTCCTGCCAGCCAGATCTGAACCGGCGGATTGGGGGCCCTTTTAGCAGGGGAACCTCCGCCCTCCTGGGGGACCTGGCAGCCCTATGTTCTGTATATGTTTACAGCAGTCTCCAGAGTGGAAAGCTGAGCCCATAAAGTTCTTATTGGTTACTAAATCATTCATCAACATTTCTGTTGCTATAAAATTATTATTGTTTATGCTTAAAACAAATTCTATTAAAAATAAGGCAATGACAATGAGTTTTCAACGCCCTACAAGGTCTGGAACCAACATATCCCCCAGAGAGCACTGCGCTCCATGAACAACTTTTTGGTGGTCCCCAGCCCCAAAAGCATTCATCTTGCCTCAACCTGGCCAGAGTCTTCTCAGCTCTGGCCCCGGCCTTGTGGAATGCCCTTCCAGACAAGATCTGAGCCCTGCAGAATCTGATTCAGCTCCACAGGGCCTGTAAAACTGAAATGTTCTGCCAGACATACAGTTGAGTAAACCAAAGAAGGGATCACAGTTACAGAAAATATATCAAACAAACAAACAAACACTGTGATAAAAATGCCAATAACACTTAATAAATCTTATGAACATCAAATATTTTCCAGGAAAAGTCCATCATCCCCAATGAACGCCCGGTTATACACTCATTTCACCAATCTTCCTCAGGAGTAATCCTATTTGATTAAAAGGTGTCAGCCTCTTGATACAGCTTAACTTCTTTTTTACTTTCTTCAAATTTTTACAGCTTAAGTTCTTTTTAACTTTCTTCAAGGTCTTCCATCTAGTCTGGCTTCCCCCAGCTCTCCTCTTCCTCCCATCTTGTACATGGCACTGTGTACTAGCTTTATAAACCATACGGCTGCACAACCACACCTGGATATTGTGTGGTCAGTGCCTAATAGTGCCATCTGAGTTTAGCTTTGATTATTATTGTACGCAATTGTTTTTAATAATCTGACTATTGTTTTGTTGTACCCTGCTCTGAACCTTGATACACAAGGAAGGGCCGGTTAGAAATCTTTCCTATTATATAAAGATTCCATGGGGTAAGATTCCATGGGGCGCCAAAATCAGTTGGCTGGACGGACTGCCACTCAAAAGGGGGTCCCTGGCCACTGGCTGCATTCTCTCCCTGCTTTGCCTCAGTCCCGCCCACAGAGCCACTGGCCAGCATCTTGGCCTCAGTCTGGAGGGAGCCAGCGAAGGGGAAGGACCGACTGGGTGCTGGGTCCACTCTTCGCCGCCACCCACTGCCAGGTGGGTCTAACTGTCCCCTCAGTGGCCTGCTTCTGTTAGAGAAAAGACAATGGACTATCAGCATAACCCCCTCTCCCGCACACTGCTAGTGGGCCCAGAATAAACTGTCAGAATAAACAGTCAGAAACAGTTCACACAGCACCCCGTAGCGCTTCAGGACCACTACAAAGAACTGAAGAGTGCTTGGGAGGAGGTTTCAAGGTAAACTGGCTCAGAAACGCTTCCCCAACGGGAGAGGCACGTTTCTGTGTGAAAGGGCCAATATGTTCTGTTAGGGAACCGGTACTAATATGGTTCTGTGTAAAATGTCTGACAGAAACTGTTACTGAAGAGTTCCTGAAACGGAACATATTGGCTGTGTGAAATTCCTCAGGCTCTTTCTCCTGCTTAGCTCCACCATGGCTGGCTGGCTAATGAGGTGGGCCAGCAATCATCAAACCATTCCCTTCAACCCCCTGCTGTGTGGTTGACTTTCCCCCAGGGTTGCCAATCTCCAGGTGGGACCTGGAGATCTCCCGTTGTTACAATTGATCTCCAGATGACAGAGATCAGTTTCCCTGGAGAAAATGGCTGCTTTAGAGGGTAGACCTTATGCCATTATAGCTTGCTGAGTCCTTCCATTCCCCCCCCCCCAAATGCTGCCCTCCACAGGATCCACCCCCCAAATCTTCAGGTATTTCCATCATAGGGTTGCCAGGTCTGGGTTGGAAAATCCCTGGAGACTGAGGGTGGATCCAGGAGAGGGTGGGGTTTGGGGAGGGGAGGGGCCTCAGCATGGTACAATGCCATAGAGTCCACCCTCCAAAGCAGCCATTTTCTCCAGGAGAGCTGATCTCTGTCAGCTGGAGATCAGTTGTAAAAGCATGAGATCCCCAGGCCCCACCTGGAGGTTGGGAACCCTATTCCATCATCAGAGCTGGCAACTTTCTCCAGTGCCCGTTGCTAGGCAACCAAGCTTGCTTCTCTGAAAGCCCCTTTCCACACCTATGTTGGCCTTTGGGAGAAAACTCATTGGGGCCAACTGAACAGAATGCCATAGAGGCCACCCTCCAAAGAAGTCATTTTCTCCAAGGGAGGGGGGAAGATCTGTTTTCTGGAGTTCAATTGTAATACCTGGTGAGCTTCAGGCTCCACCTGGAGGTTGGCTACCCTAGGCATAGCAGTCAGTGCTTCAGAGCAGATCTGCTAGATTCAGGTTCTTGCTAAGTGGGTGATTTTGGGCCAGTCACAGACTTTAAGCCTAACCTACCTCGCAGTGTTGTTGTGCAAGTCAAAAAGGGGGAGAGGAGAATGATGTCAGCTGCTTCGGTCCCCATTGCAGAGAAAGACTACTTTTCCACCATGGAAGTATGGTTGCCAATCTCCAGGCAAGGGCTGGAAATCACTCAGAATTACAAGGGCTCTCCAGATGGCAGAGATCAGTTCCCCTGGAGAAAATGGTGGACTCTACTTCCTTATACCCTGCTGAGATGGACCCTTTATGACAGCCAATGTGACATAGCAGTCAGGGCTTCAGAGCACAGTGGAGGCTGCGGGGGGGGGGGGGAATGGAAACTTGAAGAGTGAGGTTGATGATTAGCTGGGAAGGAGATAGGGTTGCCAACTCCAGGATGAAAATTCCTGGAGACTTGAGGGATGGAGCCTGGAGACAGTGAGGTTTGAGGAGTGGGAGCTCAGACTGGTACAATGCCATAGACTCCGCCCTCCAAGCCAGCAAGTCCCTTATGGGGAACCATTGTTGTCAATCTCCAGGTGGGGGCTGGAGATCACTTAGAATTACCACTGCTCTCTAGGGGGGAGGAGATGGAAAGCTGAAGCCAGGGGGCAGATAACAATACATTGACAGTTGGCTGGGAGGTAGGGTTGCCAACTCCAGGTGGGGACATTCCTGGAGATTTGAGGGGTGGACCCTGGAGAGGGTGAGGTATCAGCAGGGGTGGGACCTCAGACATGTTCAGTGCCATCAACTCCACCCTTCAAACCACCCGTTCCCTCATGGGGAACCATTGTTGCCAATCTCCAGGGGAGAAATGGAGATCATGCTGAATTACAACTGCTCTTCAGATGGCAGAGACCTTCCACTGGAGAAAATGGTGAACTCTGTGTCATTATACCCTGCTGAGGTCGCCACAGCAAATGACACTGAGTACCCAAGGCCGGGGCACTCTCCCAGAGCCTCTTTCTAGAGCCCGTTGTATTTATTTCCACAACGGGCCTTATTCCTAGTCTAAAAATAAATGAGGAATTTAAAGAGGCAGTTCGTCCGCCCATAAGGCCAGCAACGAGGTAAATTAAGAGATTTTGTTTGTGTGTGTGTTAAGTGGCATCCAGTTGTTTCCGATTTATGGTGACCTTATGAATTAACATTATCCAAAATGTCCTATTGTTAGCAGCCATTCTCAGATCTTGCAAACTGAGGGTCAGTCGTAGCTTCCTTGATAAGAGTCGCTCCATCTCACAGTTGAGTCTTCCTCTTTTCCTGATGCCTTCGACATTTCCCAGCATTGTCTCTTCCAGTGACTCTTCTCATAATATGACCAGAGTAGGATAGTCTCTGGCTTGATTTGTTCTAGAACTAAGGTTGCCAACCTCCAGGGGGCACCTGGAGATGTCCTGCTATTACAATTGATCTCCAGATAATCAAATTCATTTCCTCTGGAGAAAATGGTTGCTTTGGAAGGTGGACTCCATGGCGTTATATACCCAGTTGAGGCCCCTCCCCTCCCCAAATCCCTCCCTGCCCAGGCTCCTGCACCAGATCTCCAGTTATTTCTCGACCCAGAGCTGGAAACCCTTTCTAGAACCCACCGATTTGTCTTTGTGGTGGTTCAGAGCATCCCCAGAACTCTCCTCAAGCAGCAGTGCCTGAGAGGGCACTGGGCGCAGCTGCCCCCCGGGCTCCCCTCCTCCGCAGGCACTGCCGTAGCGCCGGGTGGGAAGGAACAGGTCGCGCCGCTCGTGGGTGACTAGTGAGCGCCTTCCTCGCCTGGGGATCGGTCACCCCGGCCCGGCGGCTTCCTCACTTGTCAGCTCGGGTGCTCGGAGGGCGCCGAGCTCACAGGTGCTGCCGAAGAACCAACTCTGAGTCCAGCACTGGCACCTTTCAGACTTTGCTGAAGTTTAATGTTCTGGGTATAATAAGCTTCTCCCCCAGCGTATCTGAAGAAGGTGTGCTGCTTCGGAGCCCTACACGGCTACCACCGCCCACCGGAATCTAGCTGCTGCCGAAGTTGCTGCGGAAGGCGGCGGCATCGATCATTCTTTGCACCAGACCAGACCAACAAGGTCACGCAGGAGAAAACTGAGGCTGCTCTCCGTAAATGGCGGCGGGACGGTAGAGGTGGGCATGCGCCCCCCGGGCAGCTGCTGTCGCAACGGTCAGACGGCCTCATCCTCTGGCTCCCTGCCCTGCCCGCTTTTGCGCTTCTCCGCGGGGCCCCTTTAAGCCTCCCCCCCTCTCCGCAGCTCGGCTCCGCCCAGCCGAGCGAACTCCGTGCGCGTGTTACGCAATCCCGAGCCGGAGAAGGGGAGGCCTGGGCGCTGCTGCGGTCGGGGGAGCGGGCGAGCCTGCTGGTCCCTGGACGCGATGGAAGCGCTTTGGGGCTTGCTGCGCCCCTTGCTCGCCGTGGCCCTCCTGGCCTTTGGCCTTTATTGCTGCTACATAAAATACGTCCACGTGAAGTACGATTACATCCCTGGCGCCCCGAGGGCGAGGTAAGAGGCCGGCAGGGCTGCGGAGCTAGAAGGAGCTTACGACAGGCAGGGGATGTTGCCTTGGGAGAGCCCCCGCCTCAGATCTGGCACCCTGGAAACTGCCGGCGCAGCGAAGTCTGCAGGGCAGGATCCGTCCGTTGAGTGCACAAGGTCAGGAGTTCCCTGGCCGGCCGTGCCACCTTTTGTATGTGTGTGCTTTGTTAGCCTGCGAATGGGTATCCTCGCGTGGAAGAGAGAACAGGCCACGTGCATTGTTTGGAAAGGAAACAGACCTGGGCGCCCTGGATTCTGGAACTAATAAAGACTTTCCCAGCTGCTCTATTGGATCTGAAACAATAAGGAAAGTTAGATAAGCACTTTGGTGTGTGTGTGTTTGTTTCTGGCTAACATTTTTGTAGGAGAGTAAAGCAGCATGGTATAGCCAGATCTCATTAAATCTGGGAACCTAAGCTGGGTTGGTGCTTGGAAGTGAGACCACTGAGGAAGACTGCAGAGGGAGGCAATGGCAAACCACCCCTGCTGTAAGTCAGCTATAACTTGACAGGCAAGTGTGTAACCGATATATGGCCAAGCAGAAGCCAGCGATACCTGTAGTTCTTCTCTGCAAGCTTCTGTGCAATTGGCCGCAGATTTTTCCTGACATTTAATATTTCAAAAGGAATATATGGATTCAGCTGAACCAAAGTGTCTTCAAGCTTCAGACCTCTGTCCTTCCTAGCAATTTCCAAAACGTTCCGCTTAATCTTTGTGTCCTTAAATTCTGTCAAGATATCAGGTATCAATGCTGGCTAGCCATAGGCATTGTTTACCACTGGCCCCAGAAGCTGTGTAATTCCCTCTAGCCACTCATTTAAAGTGACAGTAAGGTCCTTGTTTAAATCAAAGTTGAGAAATTCCACGAAATTTTACTTTAGATTCCCCTGATTTAATTTCTAACAACAGTAGCTTGCTTTTCGCCCATCCTGCAAAAGTTTTCAATTCAGCTATTTCTTTAGAATTCTTCTGCATACTACCAGCCACTGTCTCCGCCTTCACTTGTCATAACTTTTTGTTAACTTCATCCAACTTATTAATAATAAAAGTGATGCTGTTTCTTATCTTTTCTTTTAAATCTTGTTTTAGGTCTGTAAGCATCTCCTGTAAATGCTTTTTAGTTAAGGAGTCTTCTCTTTTCCTTTTACTTGTTTGGGCTGCTTCTTCCTCCATTTCCAATGTGGGGGGGAGAGTCTTCATCGGAAGAGTTTTGATTTTGTTGCTGTGCTGTAGGCATCGGTTTGGAGGGGTTCTTGCCACCTTTTGCTCCCTTGGTTTTCTTCATAGTTTTGGTAAGGCTATAATATTTGAATTGCAGTCTGTTTTTTAATTTTAATTCTTTTGTAGGAGCTCAACGTGGAGGCAGTATTGGTGCGACTGAGCAGCTCCGCTGTTGCTCCACTCCCCCCCCCCCCCTCCAGCTCAGCATCTTCAGTGTTAAAGTCAGGGGTCATTTTGAGCAGGAGCTCAGGGAAGCTCAGCTCCGGGAGTTCAGCCCCCCCCCTCCATGGAGGAATGCCTGCTTGTGTCATGGCTGCAGCAAAATGACCCCATCCCCTGGAAAGGTCCTTGTTCCTCCAACCAGCCTTCTGAAGGCTTCAGCCACCACTGAAGCTATCCTCCTATCCTCCCTTCTGAGGCTTGGATTAGTAGCGGGCCCCTCTCTGCCAGCTCTTTCTTTCTTTCTCTCTATCTCTTCTTTCTTTCTTGCCTTCTGACATACTTCTGGTGATGTCAGGTGGTGTAGCATATGCAAATAAGTTATGCTAATGAGCTCCTGCACCTCTTTTTCTATGAAATGACCCCTGGTTAAAGTTGATCTCCATATTCAAAAATACTGCTGGCCATACCTTTTATAAGTCTGTTTGGGGGCAGAATTCATTTGCTGCAAAATTTGTATTTTCTATTTTCAACATTCATTTTTTCCTTGCCTCTCAGATGGCAAATAATTGTGTGTGCTCACAATTGTAGAAAACTGAGGCATTTATACAATTTTAAAGCTTAAGTAAGTTATGAACAATGTATTTACATTGTTAAAGCAGTGAAATAAATTTAGACTTGATAAGAAGGTGAGTGTGTACTGTGTGTGTATATGTGCATGCATCTATATATATCTCTGTGTGTCTACATATAAAGTCTTTTTTCTATTTGCAGCTTTTTCTTTGGTCATCTACCAGTCATTTGGAGAATGCTTAAAAATAAGGAACTGGTTCATGATCTCTTTCTGCGTTGGTAAGTTTTTAACAGCTTGAAACAGGCTCTCTCCAGTGCCAGTTAAGACCAATAATCCCAATAGCCAAGAATCTTTCATAGGAAGCATACAAGGAGTTTCAACTCTTAAATTTCTGGCAGTACAGGAATTTGGATGCGAGCTTCTCATTAAGTGTCTGAGAATGGGGTATTGATCAGCAGATGCAGTGATGTACATGGAGGTTTCTTATCAGATTGGCTTATATTATAGAACCATAGAATCACAGAGTTGGAAGAAACCACGCAGGCCATCTAGTCCAACCCCCTGCTCAATTGCAGCATCTGCCTAGAGCAGGGGTTCCCAAACTTGCTTAATGTAAGAGCCACATAGAATAAACGTCAGATGTTTGAGAGCCACAAGGCATGAACAAATATTACACATTTTTACTAGGATATATGCAAATTTGCCTTTTATTGACATTAAATGAGACTGCCAAAAATAAGCGGTAAAAGCAGATATTGGTAATCAGGGCTATTCTTGGGCAGGAACGCACAGGAATGGAGTTCTGGCTGGCTTCCGAGTTGGCCATGCCTACAGCCTCCCCCCCCCTTCAGGTTCCCCAGGCGCCTCACAAGCTGTGGGGCGCCTGGGGAAGCCATGCCGATCCAGGGAGGGAAGGCAGTTTAAACTGCCTACCCCCCCTTGGGTTCCCCAGGCACCCTGCAGCTGCGGGACACCTGGGGAAACAGATACAGAAACTGCCTTCCTTCCCTCGGGTTCCCCATGCGCCCCACAAGCTGCAGGGCACTTGAGGAAGCCGATCCTGGAAGGAAACTGCACTCTCAGGGGTGTGGCCTAATATGCTAATGAGTTTCTTCTGTTGGGTGTGGCCTGTTATGCTAATGAGTTCCTGCTGGGCGTTTTCTACAAAAAAAGCTCTGTTGATAATGGTATTTATTTGTCCAGTGATATATGTTTGCTAATAATATTTAGCTTCCCCAGCTGCCCTGGGGAATAATATGTGTGAAAGAGCCACATGTGGCTCTCGAACCACAGTTTGGCCACCCCTGGCCTAGAGCATCCCTGACAAGTGTTTGTCCAGCTGCTGCTTAAATACTGCCAGTGAGGGGGAGCTCACTGCCACCGTAGGCAGCTGATTCCACTGTTTCACAACTCTTACCGTAAAAAGGTTTTCCCTAATATCCGGTACCTTCCTGCATTTAATTTAAACCCATTATTGTGAGTCCTCTCCTCTGCTGCCAACAGGAACTGCTCCCCGCCCTCCTATAAGTGACAGCTCTTTAAATACTTCAAGAGAGCAATCATGCCTCCCCTCAGCCTCCTTTTCTCCAGACTGAACATTCCCAAGTCCCTCAGCCTTTCCTCTTAGGGCTTGGTTATTGGCCATCCCAACTGTGTGTGTGTTTGTATAATCTGCTAACTTCTAGCAGTGCTTTTGCTGGTTAAAAATATACACGCAGACTCTACAAGCAAGGACAGTGTAGCGAAATCACATTTCAGTCTACCAGCGGCATCACATTGTATGAGGTAATAGCTCCAATGGCGAAGAAATAAGAATAGTGTTCTCAAAAGTGGTTATTTTATATGTTTACCACTTTGTATATGTCAGGGACAGACCCAGTTTTTGGTATCCGTTCCAGACGAATCACTGCCCCTGTGTTGTAGGGGTCCCCGGCGTGGTGCCCATGGGCACGATGGTACCCACCAGATTTTTCTAGAACTTTCCTGGCAGGGCTTCTTATTGGCAACTGGAGATAAAAATAACAGTTTCAGTCTGTGGTTGTACCCACAACCCTGTGTCAGAATCCCAAAAGTGCACGCAGGCTCAAAAAGGTTGGGGCCCCCTGGCTTAGGGATGCATTTAAAATATATAGTTCTTGTACAATTGGGAGGGAAATTCCTGTTGTCATCCCCCCACCATGATTATTGGACTTTGCATCTGAAGGGGAGCAAGAAGCTTTTCTTTTGTCTCTCTCCAGGCTAGTGGAAGGAGGAAAATCGGGGCAGGGAATGGACCCACCCCTCTGTTTTCATCATTGCCTTCTGGTCCTTTGATATGTTAGGCAGAGGCATAGCCAGCAACAGGAAGAGCAGCCGTGTAGTGGGGGGAAGTGGTGGTGGCAGGAGGAATGAAAGCAGCAAAAGGGAATTGCTAACAAATAAAATGAAAATAATTTTTTAACAATGACAAAACAAAAGCGAGAGGGAAATGCACCCTCTAGCTCTTAACTCTCCTGCTCCCATTTTAATATTTTGGCAGTCGTGTTTATCCCTAGTTTTGGAGTTTTCTTTGCACTTGGGGGTGAAAACTAATCTCCCCCCTTCTGTACTTAGGGGTTTCCCTGGGAATACAAAAACCTCACTCTTTTTTTTTTTTTAGGAAAATTTTTTATTTTACAAACATCTTATTTATCCATACAGAGCCAAATTTTTAGTGAGCAAATTAACATATATAACTAAAGGTCAATAAATAAATCTTACATCATCACCTTTTTGGTTTATCTCATTAATATCAGAAACCTCACTCTTGCGTGATGATTGCTACCTTTGCTGCATTTGTAATTGGCAGAGGTGGGGTCACACAGTTTGGTAAGAGAAGGAACAAGGTGGAGGCCTGCAAGGAACTGAAAGGGGGGATCCTACTCCAGCCCCCAAATCCCCCCCCCCCAATGTCATGCAGTGCAATCCAAAGCAAAGCCTGCTCTCAGTTTGGTGTAGTGGTTAGGAGCCAGTTTGGTTTAGTGGCTAGGAGGCAGTTTGGTGTAATGGTTTGGAGTGTGGATTCTAATCTGGGAGAACCAGGTTTGATTCCCCACTCCTCCACATGCAGCTGCTGGATGACCTTGGGCAAACTGCAGTTCTCTCAGAGCTGACCTAAGGATTGCTGACCTAACAGTGGCAGTTTTGCTACAGTGAAGCTTCAAAGGAAGATTACAATGCTAGATTGCAGAACTTGAATTCATTGACAAGTTCAGGGTTATGAAACTGTCCCCCAGGACTAATAGGGGTTTAGGATTATTATCTCTTTGTGGGTGTTACTTGCTATCAGGTTGCTTCTGACTTATGTTGTCCCTCCAATGACCTCCAAAATGTCTTACTTAACCGTTAACAGCCTTTTCATACTGCCTTCAAGTTTTTCTAGCATTATTGTCTTTTACTGTGAGTTGTGTCTTCTCATGTGGTGACCAAAGTATGATAGCCTCAATTTAGTCATTTTGGTTTCTTACAGTGCTAATTTTCTGCACTTCCCACCTCTGTGTATATCTTCTCGCTCTAATCAAGCTTATTACCTTTTTTTGCATTGTACCTCTGCATTCAGTTGGCCCTCCCATCTTCTGACCTGGATATAAGAGCTGATGGATCTTCATTCTTACTTGTGTCTTACAAAAGGATCTAGAAAATTCTGTTGGTTTCTAAGGTGCTGCTGTGCTTGAACTTTCTTCTGCTACTACAGACTAATATGGCTACCCACCTTAAACTGAACCTGTTGTGTAACGTTGTCAGTGTTCGAATATGGGGTGGGATACAAAGTTTAAGTTAACTGACAATTGGTAATCCTGTGGTATATCAAAATATTCAAAACCTGCCCTTTGAGACAGCTGTCCCTTATGTCTCAGATGTTCCTTGCAGGAGTTGAGAATGCTTTGTTATTCTGTAATTTGTGTTGTGGAGTAGGTTTTCTTCCATCTTTTAAAACAATCTTTTTGTCTTTTTCCCTTAATGTAGGGCTGAGGAGTATGGACCAATTATTCGTTTTAATATCTTTCACAGAATCACACTATTGGTATTAAGTCCTGAAGGAGTAAAGGTATCTTATGAACTACGTATCTCAGCTTGTATGTGTGTGAAGATAGCTCACAGTGCAGCCCTTATTCAGAACATATGTGCATCTTTGCAACTGAAACTACAAATGTGTATTCCAGCAAACTGCATGTTGGCTTAGTTTTGTTTTGTTCTTTCCCCTATACTTCAAGTGGGGTATTATGGATTTCCCCAGAGTTAGCCATCACCTCTCCTTGCATATGGACTTTTCTCCCCACAGTTTGCAAAATGATGGTATTTAAAGGGGAAAGATAGGCTAAGGACTTCTTTTTAGTAACCATCCTCACATTGACCCTTCCAAGTACTAGTCGAGGCAGAGGGATGGAACCTGTCATCCCAACCAGGTGACCGACTAGCCAGACTCTGAAACTGAGCCCAGAACTCTGACATGGGAAGGCTGGCTTAGATCTCCCAAAATCCCAGATCTTTTCCAAATGTTTTGCTGCATCCAGGGTGATAAGACCTGATTTTTTTTTATGTGAGTGAATTGACCTGTGATTTACCTTTAGGAGTATCTGACGTCACCACAGTACCCAAAGGACCGAATTGTGTATGGGCGTCTTTATAATCTGTTTGGTGTAAGGTAGGTTAATTTAAAATTATACTCAATGTTTGGGATTTTAAAAGTATTAACAAATGACTAAAATTGTCATGGTTTTTTTTTGGGGGGGGGTGTTTTCTGATTCTGGTAAGCAAATACCTGTCATCGTGTTACTTCATGGTGAATGTAAAAATTCAGCACAGAGAAAAAGACATACCCACATAGCCCTATTGCTTGTGTTTATTGCTGTCATGATCCTGGGCCTAAGGCTGAAGAAGGAGCAGCCTGTCGGACACGAGGAGGCCTCTATTCCACAAAGGCCTGAGGCCCTGTGTAAATTTTGCAGTAGGACTACATTACCCAGGCACCTTCCAAACTTCAGGACTGGACTGGGGGAAAATGGAGGGAAAACAGGTACCAGTCTTTGTCAAGGAGGCAGAGCTCTAACAGCGTGTGACGCCCTGCGTAGCAAGGGAGGATAGGGTATTGCTCAGTCCCTGACTCAGAGCAATAGTGAGGATGCTTTTGGAGGGAGTCAATCTCTTGCCCCATAGTGGGGTGAATCTGGCCTGCTGGAATCATGTACTAAAGTAGAAATAAGAACTAGTTCTTTAAGGGAGTAAACAAACAAGTGGACAAGGGGGACCCAATAGATGTTGCTTAGCTTGACTTCCAGAAAGCTTTTGATAAAGTTCCTCATCAAAGGCTCCTAAGTAAGCTCAATAGTCATGGGATAAAAGGGCAAATACTTTTGTGGATCAAAACCTGGCTAATTAAAAGGAAACAGAGGGTGAGTATAAATGGGCAATTTTCTCAGTGGAAGGAGGTAAGCAGTGGGGTACCGCAGGGATCAGTACTCGGTCCAGTGCTTTTTAACTTGTTTATTAATGATTTTGGAGTTGGGAGTAAGCAGTGAAGTGGCTAAATTTGCAGATGACACAAAGTTGTTCAGGGTGGTGAGAACCAGGGAGGATTGTGAGGCACTCCAAAAGGATCTGTCGAGGATGGGCGAGTGGGCATCAACATGGCAAATGGGGTTTAATGTGGCCAAGTGCAAAGTGATGCACATTGGAGCCAAAACTCCTAACTATAAATACACGTTGATGGGGTCCGAACTGGCGGAGACTGACCAAGAGAGAAATATTGGAGTCGTAGTAGATAACTCAATGAAAATGTCGAGACAGTGTGCGACTGCAATGAAAAAGGCCAACGCTATGCTGGGGGTTATTAGAAAGGGAACTGAAAACAAATCAGCCAGTATCATAATGCCCCTGTATAAATCGATGGTGCGACTTCATTTGGAGTACTGTGTACAGTTCTGGTCACCACACCTCAAAAAAGATATTATAGCATTGGAAAAAGTGCAGAGAAGGGCAACTAGAATGATAAAAGGGTTGGAACACTTTCCCTATGAAGAAAGGTTGAAGCGCTTGGGGCTCTTTCGCTTGGAGAAATGACGGCTGAGGGTGACATGATTGAGGTTTATAAGATTATGCATGGGATAGAGCAGGCAGAGAAAGAAGTACTTTTCTCCCTTTCTCACAATACAAGAACTCGTGGGCACTCCATGAAATTTCTGAGCAGTTGGGTTAGAACAGATAAAAGGAAGTACTTCTTCACCCAAAGAGTGATTAACACATGGAATTCACTGCCACAGGAGGTGGTGGCGGCTACAAGTATGGACGGCTTCAAGAGGGAATTAGATAAACATATGGAGCAGAAGTCCATCAGTGGCTATTAGCCACAAAGTATAGATAGGAACTCTCAGTCTGGGCCAAGTGATGCTCTGTATTCTTGGTTCTTGGGGGAGGGGGGCAACAGTGGGAAGGCTTTCTGCCCCCACTGCTGGACCTTCTGAGGGCACCCTGGTGTTTTTGGCCACTGTGTGAGAGAGTGTTGGACTGGATGGGCCACTGGCCTGATCCAACATTGGCTTCTCTTATGTTCTTAACTAGTAAGGTAGCTGCACTAGGGAGGTTTGGTGTTTTCCATCTGGCTTCTTCCTTTGTTCATTGTACCCTGTTTGGTTGTAGTGTCCCTGTGTTAATTCTGCCCTGCAGTGTAACTTTTCTTCTATTACTTGCTATAGTATTTGTTCAATAAACTGTTTCTGGTGCACTCTGCCTGGGTTCTCCACACCTCAAATTCAGGGCATGCCATGATGTAGAGAGGGAGTTGTCTGGGAGCAGAGAGGGTGGCCTGGGCCCTCCCCAGTTAAACCCCAGAACCAGAGTGATGGCAGCCAGTGAAGGCCCTTGCCTGCTCCAGGGGTGTATGTGCGGAGGGAGAGATCTCTGGAAGGGACGTCCCACCTGTGCCAAACCTGCAGGGCCCCACACTATTCTATGACAATTACAAAACAATTTCAGTTTTGCAAAAGTATACAAGTCATAAATTCAGTATGAGATTCTTGTCCACAACTGGACTGTCAGCATATCGGTCAAAACAATGCGCCCCCACAGTATTTACCGGCCTGTATTCAGTCACACAGTTCCTTCTGCGATCCAATGAGATCAGGCTAGCCTGGGTCATCCAGTTCAGGGCCATGCTTGTGTTATCTTAATTAAACGAACTGAGATATTCATCTAATTTAATTGGGCATGTTTTCCAAAGGAATCACAGTTGAAAACAAGCAAGCGAGGGGCATAAGCTTCCTAGTCAGGCTGTAGTGAATGCACTAAATAAAATGCCTGGGAAAGAAATAAAATTTTCACCTGGCACTTGAAATTTAAAAAAATTGATGCTAGGCAAACGCCATACGTTTTAATATTTAGGGCAACAACAAAGAGAAGGCCCTGTCTTTGGTCATTACCCGTCATCCCTCCAAAGGTGGGCATACAGGGCCTCTGTTACAGTCCTTGGGGCTAAGACTTTATAAAATGGTAACGCTTGTGTCAATAGCTTGTAGTTTTTATACTGATAATTTATTATTTTAGTTGTAAGCCAGCTGAAGAAGCAAGTATAGAAATTTCATAAAGGGATGAATGAATGAATAACATTTGCTTCCGGTCTGTAGTTTACAAACTCATTTGACCATTGGTCTGAATCACTGAACCATGTGAGGCCCACTTAATGCCTCATGGCAAACTATGGTTAGAGGAAACAAAGAAATAAAGAAAGGAACTGGCAGGACAGATCAAGCTTGTAATGTGTTCCTCATCGTCCACATGATGATTCAGAGGATCTGATACTGGTTTTTCTGTTCACTTTCAGATTTTTAGGGAATGGCTTGATAACAGATTGTGACTATAACCACTGGCACAAGCAGCGGAAAATCATGGATCCAGCTTTCAGCCGAAGGTGAGACAAAAAACTTGCTTGAAATATGCTGTTTTCTTCTTCCTTTTTCTCGATTTCAGTCTGGATTAGTAAATTTACATTTCTCCTCTGTTTTCTTAGAATTAGTTTCTACTCAGTTCTGTGGGATTTACTGGAAACTATTGTCCAGCATCTGATCCTGAACTGTGGCAGAGTGCAGCAGGGGAAATCAGCAGAGAGGGACTCCCTCTGGGTGCAGTAGTGAAAACAGCATTGACAGGGCTATTTTTGGGCAGGAACGCACAGGAATGGAGTTCCGGCTGGCTTCTGAGTTGGCCACGCCTACAGCCTCCCCCCCCCCCCCCAGGTTCCTCAGGTGCCTCGCAAGTTGGGCACCTGGGGAAGCCAAGCTGATCCAGGGAGGGAAGGCTGTTTAAACTGCCTCCCTCCTTGGGTTCCTCAGACCTGGGGAAGCCGACCCAGAAACTGCCTTCCTTCTCTCGAGTTCCCCAGGCGCCCCACAAGCCGCGGGGCACCTGAGGAAGCTGATCCTGGGAGGGAGCTGCGCTGTCAGGGGTGTGGCCTAATATGCTAATATGTTTTTTGCTGTTAGGTGTGGCCTATTATGCTAATGAATTCCTGCTGGGCTTTGTCTACAAAAAAAGCCCTGAGCAGAAGAAAAACAGGAAGCCAGTGGGATACAGGAGTAGGCCTATAAGGCTTTATTACCATGATGCTGAGACCACAGATCTCAGGATGATGGATCCCAGATGTCTCATGGGAAGTGGCAGAAGATACTTATTTATTTACTTACTTCATTTATGCCCTGCCTTTCTCCCCAGGGGGAACCCAAAGTGGATTACCAGTGTACTTCTCCTAACCTCCATTTTATCCTAACAACACGCTTGTGAGATAGGTTAGGTTGAGAGTGTGTGGCTGGCCTAAAGTCACCCAGCAAGTGTCTATGGCTGAGTGGGGATTCGAACTTGGGTCTCCCAGATCCTAGTCCAACACTTAAAAGCTCAAGATCTCAAAGAGCAGGTGTTGAGAAAGACCTTTCTCTGCCGTAGCAAACAAGATTTAGCTAGATAAGCCAGTGGTTTAATCAACTATAAAGCATTATATTCATATGTTCTCTATCTCCAAATTATCTAAGACTTGGGGTACTAGCTAGAGGAAGGAGCTTGAGAGAGGTACTGTAGAGGGAGAGAAATCTTTGTAGCAAGTGAAGAAAATAAGTTCATGTGGAGGTTATCAGCAAGTGAAGAAAATAAATTTGTGTGGAAGTTTACTAGCCTGGGTGGTAAGATGGGAAGTTAAGCTTTGGGGAAGTTACTGGCCTGAGTAGCAAGTGAGAAAATAAGCCAGTGTGACTAGGTCTGTTTAAGGAACTATTACGCTTATTAACCATACAGAAACCATTATGCTGTTTTACTTCTAAATAAACTCTATATGTGTTTAAGAAAAACTTCTGTTGGTTTTAGAGTAAAGGATCCCCCTTTACCTCAGAGCAAATCCCACATGCTGGCTGTTCTGTCAGTCTACTCTTTACAACTAAGCCATCCTGTTCTTCGGGTTCAACGAAGAATTTGGTGGCAGTGAGAAGAAGGAAGGCAAGGAGACAGCATAACATTCATCACCCCAGAATACTACAGAGAACTGCCTTTTCAGAGGTTTCGCATATGGCAATCTCACCCTCTTCCCTCCCTCACACGTAGGATTTCCCCTTCTGTCTTCTTTCTTGCTTCATATTTGTTTGGCTGTGGCTGTCCCACTCAGTCGCTTTATATAGGGGAAGGAACTCCCCTGTATTTTTGTGGTAGCAGATTTTTGAGATTAGCTGTGCATCTATCCAAGATGTACTGAAGGAACAGGACACATGGTGTGATAACGAGAATAGATGTGGGGGAATGAAAAGGGGAGGGGAGCCCTGCTCCTGAGACAACCCCCGACAAAAAAAAAGTCTTAGCAAGAGTCTCCTTTTGTATGAATCTCCAGGCTGTCTCAGTGTCAACTGGAAGCCTGTTCTGAGGGGTGGTGCCTTGTAGGGACATCTCCCCACACTGAAATGATTATGTTTCTACATGATAACGTACTGGATACACCCTGTTTTCTCACAGAAGGCAATCTTGTCTCACCACAAAGCTTCTTCCTCAGGAATAATTTTTTTAAAAATTGTCCAGTTACCTGATTGGCTTGATGGGAACCTTCAGTGACAAAGCAGAAGAGCTTATGAAGGTGTTGGAAGAGAAAGCTGACGGAGAGACAGAAGTAGATATGATGGACCTGCTGAGGCGGGTGACTCTTGACATCATTGCAAAGGTACTGATTGGATGGATTTCAAAGTCAAAGACCTTTAATGGCATAGCAGTAAGACACATAGATATGCAGTAACACATATGGGTTTTTTAAAAACACAATAAACAATATGAATAATTCCTTTAGGAGCATAGATCTAACTTTGGCCGCATCAGCAAGAAACTTGGCCACTATAGGTGTAATATTAGGGTTAGCATCCTTTAGTCAATACTGAATAGCTTTTTCCTTATTAAAACTATAATTAGGAGGAAATAAAGATGGTAACAATTTTTTAAGAATGTAAGAGAAGTCAATGTTGGATCAAGCCAATGGCCCATCCAGTCCAACACTCTGTCACACAAGTGTCCAAAAATACCAGGTGCCCTCAGGAGGTCCAGCAGTGGGGCCAGGACACTAGAAGCGCTCCCAATACGTTCATTTTAAAAGACATCCTGTTAAACAGAGCTTCTACCTGAAGTGTTGAAGAGTTATTAGAGTTATGCATAACCTCACTGCTTGGCATTTTGTGGTTGGTTCTGTTTCCTGTGGCAGCCATTTTGTAGTTGGTTCCACCTTATGAGGCAGCCATTTTGAGGTTAAACCTACCACCTTTCTGAAAGTGCCTGCAGACTTTAAAAGTCTGGGGACCCCCCCCTGCACTACATATTAGTGGATGAGAGGACAGCTTGGAAAGGCTGGGGAGCTGTGCTTGGGAAAGCACGAACCCTAATCACTGGGAGCCATTTGAAGGTCCCCTTGAAGAAAATGGTGTTTGCGGGCTTTCCTCCCTAATAATGAGGGGCTAACTTCTGCATGTGCATTTGTCTATTGAATTTTAAATTTGCAGGAAACCATGTGTTTTGCCAGTTTGCATGATACAGAATTCACACAGATGATGAAGTAGAACAATCCCAGTAATGAGATACCTACATATAAACCTACTATCCCACCCTCAAAGGTATTCAGATGTTTGACTCATCTTCTCATTTTTCTCCATATAATCAGGTGGCTTTTGGCTTAGAACTGAACAGCCTCAGCAATGACCTGTCACCTTTCCCACATGCTATGTTTCTGATGGCGCAAGGAATGACCGAGGCTCGCAAAGGTTTATTCAAGGCAAGTGAAGTCTCCCCCCACCATTATCAATTCTCTCCCTGTGTACCCCCTCCATTATCAGCCAAGAAAAAAAAAAGGCAGGCAAAGGGAGGGGTCAGTTTAAATTGGTGCACAGTGAATCCCCCCCCCCCACTTGCACCACAGTCCTAGCTCAAATTGAGGCCCTGGACGGCTGGTGTTTTTCTTAAAACAAAACACGAAGGCTGAGCTGCCTGTGCCTATACCTGTATGCCCACTTGCCTCCAGGCCATAACCCATGCCAACGGGGATGCTGACCCAGGGTTCTCTTACAGCACACCATTCTTACCTGGAGAGAGAAGTCCTTGAGAATGCATGCTCTGGATTTTTAAGCTGGGTGTTAGACTGGCACTGGTTTCACACCGGCACTGGACTCACAGCCTGTTTTCAGGCTGACAGAGTCAACATTGCTAAGTAGTGTACAGTGACAGATTTTGTTAAATTCACAAGGCCCTTTCCCAGGCTTAGACTCTGAAATCGAATGATGGCAAGGGTGAAAATGCGTGGTGCATATAGAAAGCCGCCTAGAGCCGCTTTGTGCAGGCTAGGCGGGATATAAATCCAAACAAATAAATAAATAAATAAAGGGTGGAAAAAACAAATCCCAGAAGCAGGAGACAGGGAAACAAGCAGAAGGAATTAAGAGAAGGAAGACCTGAGAACAGGTCTTGCAGGAATCCATCATTAAAATGGCCAGACTTTAGAAAACCAAGAGTGCTTATCCATGATCTCCTGACAGGTAAGGCAGAATTAACCTGTAAAAGGATCAAGTCTGTCTGTAGCAGTAGAAAAGAGTGAGAGTCCAGTAGCGCCTTAAAGACTAACAAAATATGTGGCAGAGTAGGAGCTTTTGTGAGTCACTGCTCACTTCTTCAGAAGAACAGTGACTCACGAACGCTCATACTCTGCCACATATTTTGTTAATCCTTAAGGTGCTATGGACTCTTGCTCTTTTTAATGTGTAAAAAGTAATCTTAAATTACTTGCCTAGGGACAAAAGTGCTTTGCAAGATCAGACCACAGTCCAGACAATCCAGTCTTGTAGATTCCCAGCAATCAGCAAATGTTCGCTGATCCACCAGAAACGTACCAGGGGTCTGACCAGTCTGCCATTCCCTGCCTTGATGGAAAAGCATATGGCTTATATTTTATTTATTTATTTGTTCATTTTATTAGATTTATATACCGCCCTCCCCAAATGGGCTCAAGGCGGTGTACAACAATTAAAACAATACAATTAAAATAATGTTTAAATAACAGTTTGCATATAATAATATATCACACTCTCTGTCATGCCATGTTTCACTGTATGCTTCGGTACTCATAATAACACCTCTTATCTGTTTAGTACATGCCAGGGAACAGAAAAGTGGTGAAAGAGATTCAAGAAAATTTGAGACTATTACGTCGTACTGGGAAGGAATGTATCGAGCGGAGGTGCAAGGCCATCGAGAACGAAGAGGAGACCCCTTTGGATATTCTCAATCAGATCCTGAAGAATTCAGGTAGGAGAGCCTCTGTGGAAAGAATCATAGAATCATAGAGCTGGAAGGTACCTCCACAGTCATCTAGTCCAACCCCCTGCACAATGCAGGAAATTCACAAATCCCTCCCCTTCCACACCCACAGTGACCACTGTTCTATGCCCAGAAGATGGCAAAAAACTTTCAGGATCCCTGGCCAAACTGGCCTGGAGAAAAATTGCTGCCTGACCCAAAAGTGGTGACCAGCATTTCCCTGGGCATGTAAGAAAGAGTCACGGGAACTAAGCACTGATGCAACCCTTCCTGCCCTCTTTCTCATGTCCTGAACCATTCTTCAGTGTCCTCATATGAGAATGCGGGGAGAAACTAGGGAAAATTCTGCTAGTTAACAGAAGTGACATCATTGTGTTGCCTACATCAAGGGGTTATGCTCTAGTTTTTGGGCAAAACTTTATGGGTTTTTTGCCTTCAAAACCATAGAGTTTGCCCAAAAACTAGAGCATCATCCCCTGATGTTGGTGACGCAATGACATCACTTCCAGGTGACGTCATTGTGTCCCTGTTTGGGGGTGGGGTATCCCCTGCTGGCCAGCTGGCTGGCACCAGATCCAGGCCTCTAAATGTGGGGGAACCCCCACTGAGACCTGGAAGCTAGGAATGCTAAAGCAACTGTTCCTAACTCTGAGATGGAAAATTAGTTCTGTATGCTTTAGAAAATGTTCTTGCCTATAAGATCAGGTTTGCAATTGAACGCAGTGGTTAAGGAAGTGTTGATCCATTCTTACTTAGGAACATATCAAGCTGCCTTATACTGACTCAGGCCCTTGGTCCATCAAGGTCAGTATTGTGCACTCAGACTGGCAGCAGCTCTCCAGAGTCTCTAACAGAGGTCTTCCTCATCAGATACTGCCAGATCCTTTCTGCTGGAGAAGCTGGGGACTGAACCTGAGACCTTCTGCAAGCCAACCAGACGTTCTGCCACCAAGCCACAGCCCCTCTGTAGAATTTCTACATAGAAGAAATTCATGTGGGCCAGTAGTTTTCTAGCTGGTTGGCAGCCTTGGCTTCTCTTTCTCCCCGGGTTCTCTTCTCTGGACTTCCCAGTGTGCTCCCCTCCCAGGCAGCGTTTCCTCTAAGTTGAGTTAGTGTGAACTAAGTCAGTTTTTTAGCCTCCAGCTCACAGATTTTTGTCTTAGCTTGGGAAGGATGGCTCCAGAGCAAACTAATTTAAGCAGGAGCCAAATCGCTCGCTCACAACTTAAATGCCAGTAGCTCACAAAGTAGAATTTTTGCTCACAAGACTCCACAGCTTCGAGGGAGCAATGCCTTCTCTCTCATGCCGTCTCCTAGACCTCAATCCCCAGGACTGCTGCCTGTGCCTGCCTCGCTTTCTCTTGGTGAGCTCCATCACCTTCAACAGCCAGTGATGCCTCCTCTTGCCTTTTCCTAATTCTTTTCCTGCTCTTGCTGCCTCCGGTCCCATAGCCTGTAGCTGAGAGCTGCTTCCCTGATCCCTGCTCTTTCTCTGCTCTTCCAGCCACGTGCAGGCTCTTGAGCTTTTGCTGTTATTGTCTCTGCCCTCCCCCCCATTGGCTCACTGCCTCCTTCAAAATGGGCTCCTTGCCCATGCAGGCTCCACACACCCCACCCCCGCTGGCATCTCTTCACCCTCAGCAGCCCTGCCAGTTTGTCTTCCAGTCAGGCTGTTTGAAGTTTCTTGACTCTGCTCAGGTCTCGACGGCTGGCTCTGATGGCCACACTTGGCTTCCAGTCTATGGCTTGCCACCAGTGGTCTTTCCTGGGCCCTTCATCCCTGCCTGCACCCACTATGACCCAGGCCTCTGCTGACCAAAGACTGTGCTGGTCACGTACACGTATCAGCAGCACACACAAGGAGATCTCTGCTTAGGTTTATTTGAAATTCTCCTCAGAAAAGCTAGTGACGCTGTTGCCATTGCTCATGATCTTTTCCTGCCACCCATTACACAGGACTCCAACATGGCCCTGAAGTGGCCCCCCTTTCTGGCCAGGGGATCTGGAAGCACCACTTTGAGTGAGAGAGGGCCGAGTGAGATGTTATTTCTTTTGGCACGTTGGATCTGGGTTCCCCTGACCCAGCTAGCTTTCTCCACAGCCATGCAGCAACTGTAGAACATGTCATTTTAAAGATGACACTAGAATTTCAGAAACTGAAACACATGGGAGGGCAGAGGAAGGAAACACTTCTCCCTCCTATGCTTCAGAGAAAGTGAGTCGGGTGAGGGAGCCCCCAGACCCAACTCCGGATAAACAATGACTAGTTGGCTGGAGAGCCTGTGTGGTATAGTGGTTAAGAGTGGCAGCCTCTAATCTAGGGGACCGGGTTCTTCACATGAAGGCTGCTGGGTGACCTTGGGCCAGTCACAGTTCTCTTAGAACTCTCTCAGCCCCACCTGAACCAAAACAAGGTGCCTGTTGTGGGGAGAGGTAGATTAAATTGGGTTATAAAAATATAAAACCAGTTCTTCTCTTTTTCTTTGGCCTTGGATGAGGTATTCGAGCAGAAAAAATTGTTAACAGGGCAGAAAAGCAGGTGCCGGTCCTGGGAACAAACACTAGAAGGAAATCAGAACGTGCACAACAAACATTCTCGCTAATTGTGTGGTTAAAGTTCCTAGGCAGCTTCTTCCATAAAATACTTTCTGTGTGGTCACTGAGGGAGAATCTTGGACTTAAAATGCCTTTGTTGGAACCTTAATAAATGAGAGTAGTTTCCCTCCCCCTCTGTTTTGTAGATTCTGGTGTCACTTCTGTTCTGTAGGCGTTTACTTGGCTCCAGAGCCATATTGTATTTTTGCCTTCTTGTACCTTTGGAGCTGAATGTCAACCTTTGCCCTTTCTTTCCTGTCTCGACAGCACAGGAGGGGGACTGCGATTATGAGAGCATGGTGGACAACTTTGTCAGCTTTTTCTTTGCAGGTTTGTGGATCCGTTACTCCCTTTTTAACACACAAACACGCTGATCTACCAAAGAAGATCTGCAGACATTAGAATCAGGATTCCAAGGGTCAGCCCTGTAGCCAGGAAATGTTCTGGGAGGGGGCTTTGGGATTTTGGGAGTACTCACAAGTTATTGTCCTCAAGGAGATCTGAAGAGGAGGCAGCCAGATGGCAGGGCAGTGAGCTGAGGGGGGGTTCCACTGCTCACCAATCTGGAAGCCAAGCGCAGGGAGAGAAAGGCAAAGAACGTTGCCCTGCTGCAGCAAAAGCATGCATCTTCTCACCACACAAGGGGTGCTTGCATGCCTCCCTCCTGCCTGCCTTCTTTCCCTGCCTAGCCTCCCCCTTCCCTTTACAACAGCCTAGGCTTCAGCTGTCCATGCTCCATGAGGTCTGCCTCCTCAGAGCTCCTGATCTCTGCAGCCCAGTCATCAGTTGCAATTCCAGGAGCGTTCCAGCCAGCCAATAGCAGCAGAGTGGAGGAAGGAAGGAGTCGAATTACACCAGCAGCTGGCTTCAGTGCCTCACGGCTGAACTAAATTCATAGTAATACTTTTCTAATAGCTTGGGGGGGGGCCCTCTGGGGACTCGCTGGGTCTCACCCCTAATCAATAGGGGGCTGAGTCCCTAAAGCCCCACCACTGGCTATGGCCCCACCGAGGGTTCATCCAAACAGGGATGCAAGTGTATATTTTAATCACTGCTGGCATTCACATCAGGGAAGTCTTCTGGGTCCATGAATTGGCCAAATCAGTACTAATAAATGAATGATCAGCCATCTGGGGTCACAGCCTTTTGAACATTTGATGCTATAATAAACAGCTAAAGGTCCTGCCAGGTAAATGAGATTTGGGCTTAAACTGCAGAAATAATCTCTAGACCGAAGAGCAATTCGAAGCGATAATATGTCATACACCACCCGATACTAGGTTAAATACATAAGAAGAACACTGCTGGATCAGACCAGTGGTCTATCTAATCCAGCATCCTGCCTTACACCGTGGCCAACCAGTTTCTCTGGAGGGCCAACAATAGGGCACAGAGGCCAAGAAGACCTTCCCCAGATGTTGCTTCCTGGCTCTGGGATTCAGAGGATTAGTGCCTCTGAATGCAGCGGTTCCCCTCAGTCACCATAGCTACTAGCTACTGATAGACCTATCCGCCATGAATCCATCTAATCCCCTTTTAGAGCTGTTCATTCCTGTGAACATCACTGCATCCTCTGGCAGTGAATTCCACATTTAAACCACTCTCTGTGTAAAGAAGTATAACCTGTTGATCTGTCCTGAATCATTGGATGACCTCAAGTTCTAGTATTTTGGGAGGGAGGGAAAAATTTCCCTTTGTCAACTCTCTACCTCCCATGCATAGTAAAAACACTTCCTTGAGTGGACTGAGCATCCGTAGCATATCCTGGTACGGACTCAAGCACAGTGAGATGTCTTCCACTGCTAAATTCCATTGCTGAATCCATGGGCCCCCTAACTGTATCCAGTACTTCAACTGTTCTGTGTGCATTGCAATGAATCTGTGAGTTCTTTTCCTTTGATAGCTTAATATGCACTCCAGTTAACCACACATTTTTGAAACAGACAACAAAGAAAAAGTTTATTGTTTCCACTTTACACATAAACACTTTACACAACAGGCTGCCTCATCCCCTCCATTGTTCTCTATGGTGGGAAACAATGTTACTTCCCCCCCCCCCCTATAGAGAACAATGAAGGGAATGGGGGCAACCTGTTTGGAGGCCTGTAGAATTGTACCCCGTGGTCCAATCTTCTTTAAACTTGGTGGGTATTTGGGGGAGAGGCTCCAGCAGCTACCCTGTAAGTTTGGAGCCTCTCCCTTAAACCCCTCCAGCCGCTTTTTAAGCGGCAATTTCAGCGGCAATTCAGCAGTGGGCCAAATCAGATCAGAGAATCTGATTCGGCCCATGGCTGCCCTAGTGCCCACTCCTGGGCTGGCGGAGCACCCCTCTTTCTTGCTCTGGCCCCAAATGACCCCTGATCATAGCGCCTTCAAGTGTGTGCATGTGTGGCACAGACATGCACAAATACCAGTTTGCCTGCCTGTAAATCATTTCCAGTTAGGGACCCAACGTTCTTCTAGTTTCCACTTTAAAGAAGGAATTCCCCCTTCCGTTTTTTTTTTCCTTTCAGCCATGACATTGCCGTGTATGTCCACTGACACAAATTGTGGTTTGCTTAAAAGTGAAGTCGTAATTTGGATTAGTTCATAGACCATGGTTAGGAAGGAATCTGATTTGCATCCATAATGGTCGTACTGGGCATGTGATGAGAAACCATGGTTAAAACTGGGGAAAGAGTATGGGAATCTCTCCTGGAAATGGGAGGTGGGAGCAATGCTTTCCTCTTTCTTGGCTCTCTTTCCTTGTTTGAAAGAGCAAGAGTCCAGCAGAACCTTAAAGACTAACAAAATTTGTGGCACTGCTCATTTCTTCAGATACAGCTAGATTTCTGAAGAAGTGAGCAGTGACTCACGGAAACTTCTGCCCTGCTACAAATTTTGTTAGTCTTTCAGGTGCTGCTGGACTCCTGCTCTTTTCTACTGCTACAGACAGACTAACACAGTTACCCCATCTTGAACTATTTCCTTGTTTGCAACCTATTTTGCATGGAGCCCGTGTTACATCTGCAGTGAGCTTGCATACATCGCCATATTCCAGCCAATCTCTTGTTGGTATGTGCAAGAGGAGCTGCTCACAGGGCTACTCGTCACATTGCTTTCATGTGTGTGCAAAACCCTGTTGTGTGTGTCAGTGTAAAAATGTAGTGTGCATGTGCAAAAGACATGCATTCACCAGTTAATGAATCATGCAGGTACTGTCATTGGCTGTGGCTCTCTGCTGCATGTACACATACTAGAAGGCATACATTTGCCACTATGGGTTGTGTGAATCGGGATGTTCCCCTTCTCCCTAATACAGCAAGTTGTGACAGTATGACAATGACCAGGGCAGACTGAAGGGTTTGGGGCACCTTAGCTAAACAGTGGCTATGGCATCCCCACCACCACCACTCATTAAAGAGAAAAATGTGTACAGTATTTGATACTTTCATTTATTTATTTATGTTTGATTTGATTTATATCCTACCCTTCCCCCAAGCAGGCTCTGGGTGGGTCACAGCAAGTCATAAAGAAATCCATAGAACAATTAAAACATGAAGACAACAACAGTTAATAGCTAACAATAAAATTACTAGTTAGACCAAAGATGGCAGCTATTCTGAGAGTTCAGGTGCCTTCTGAAGGAAGCTAATTTAGATGATAGTAAAATAGCGACTTATTGGCTGGCAGTGCTTGTTCTCTTACACAGGGCAAGTCAGAAAGGGCACTATAGCAGTACAGACTATGTGAGCAGTGCAAACAGGGGAGGCCAGGATGGATTAGATGCCCGCCAGCCAAAGGCCTGACAGAACATCTCCATTTTAGAGGCCCTGAGGAATTGTAATAAGTCCCACAGGGCCCTGATCTCCAGTGGAAGCATGTTGCACCAGGCCAGGGCCAGGGCAGAAAAAGAGAGAAATGTTAATTAAAAATATAGAAGAGAAATTGCCTTCTAAATTGGCACCCTTTAAAGCTTGGTGACCTAAGCAACTGCCTACTTTGCCTGTACAGTTGGGCCAAACCTGATAATGGCTCTGTTATTTTCAAGTGGCCACAGCTGGGAGGTTTTTAGCCAATAGTTTTCCAGGGTAGCTGCCTTGGGCCCCCTGCTGGTGCCCCCCCCCGACTATCCATAGCCCCGGTCCCCTGATGGGGGGGTAGAGGAGGCCACTCATACTTGCCACTCATACCTGCCCCATTCAGGGCTCAGGCAGCTAGCTTTGTCGTGGCTACCTGTGCCCACCCTGCCTAGCATTCAGGCAGTTAGCTGTATGGCAGTGGCCACTCACGTGCATTTCATATGGTGGTCAGCAGTGTTTCCTCTAAGCTGAGTTAGTGTGAGCCAGCTCACACTTATTTAGCCTCCAGCTCTTGCATTTTTGTCTTCGCTCAGGAGGGATGGCTCCAGAGCAAACAGCAGCCAAATGCTTGCTCACAACTTCAATGCCAGTAACTCACCAAGTAGACTTTTGGCTCACAAGACTCTGCCGCTTAGAGGGAACATTGGTGGTCAGCAGCCAGCTTCTAGTAGAAATTACCATCTGCCTTGCAGAGGGGGAGGGTCATCCCTTGTTTGACCCCATAGGGGTGGAATGGCAGGGGTAGCAGTGTTTTTGGAGACCCATCCTGGTTTTTTTGCCCAGGACCCCCGAATCACGAAGACCACTCCTGAATGCCCTCCCACTCAGCCACTTACTGATAGGAAGGCAAGTTTTGTTAGCTGAGGGAAGGACCAGAGAAAAGAATTTCTCACACAGCTGAAGCCCAACCTAGTTAGCTTGCTGTGAGATATCTCCATCCATCCATCCACAAACACACACACATTTGAAAGTTTAAATTTTGGTCATTGCATTGGAAGTATTTTAACGTAAAGTTCCTGCGTTGAAGAAATGGGTATGTCCAGTTTCTTGTTTTGTTTCCCTCCACGTTCCCCACCTCACTCAACTTTCTGTCATTCAGGTCATGACACCACTGCAAGTCAGTTGGCTTTCTCGATCATGGAGTTGGGACGACAACCAGAAGTAGTGGCGAAGTAGGTAAACTGGGCCATTCACGTGCCCTATTCTTTTTAAGGTTTCTGATTCATGGAATTGGTGTCTCCTGTGCATTTTTGGTACACACAAGGAGGTCCAGACCATTTTTGGATACACGAAGACAAATGTCATGTTTGAATCTGGCATTAAGGGAGAAATCATATTTTAAAAATCCCTTCCCTGTCCCCCCAGCCTTTTCAATTAGAGGACCTGGTATTAACTACATATCTGATAGCTAATCCAATAATTAATCTAATAGAACGTATATTTACCTTGAAAACTGCACCAGTAATGAAAAGGAAGGATTATATTGTGGATGAAAAGCTCTTTAAATGTTATGTAAGGATGTGAGAAGTGTTCTGCTGGATCAGACCAGCAGTCCCATCGTCCATCCAATTCCACAGTGGTCAGCTGGTTGCCCTAGAGGGCCAACAAAGACAGAATGAAGGCCAAGGCCCCCCCCCCTGGTTTTGGGTCCTAGATAAACCTATTCAAAGGTTAACTGAATGTGCATGTGATAAGTTGCTTTTACTCATCATGGCTAGTATCCCCTGGTGACCTGTCCTCTGGGAATCTGTCTAACCTCATTAGAGCCATTGATGTGTGTGCCCATCACAACAGCTGGCAGTACTTCACAACGCCATCCTAAACCGACAACTCTATTAAAGTCTATGAGATTAGAAGGTTATTACTCTTGTTTTTAGGATACCACTGCAAGTTAAGAATTTATTGGAAGAATAATTTAATTGAGAGGCATTTTATGAAATGAAAGGCTTTTATAGATTGCTTTTATGTAATCTCTTGGAACTGCAGTATAACTGAATCTTTATGGCTCTTGTGTGATAATTAATTTGAGCAGCACCCGTTTTATTTTCCTGGAGGAACATTGACACCATGTTATGACATTAAGGCATTCATTGCTGTGTTAAACAAAATTAAACAATTACAAACACAGTGTTGCTTTGTGCCCACTGAGTATGGGGACTGAATAAATAAATTATGGTGAGAAACTGTGGCCTTTGCAGGTTAATCTTTATCTTTTCAAATACAGAAGTATATGTTTTTAACTTAAAATCAGTAGGCAATTGACAGAAATTCTATCCGTGTTTGTTAGACTTCTGGCTGAAGTGGACGAGGTTGTTGGTGTAAAGAGAGACATTAGCTACGAAGATCTGGGGAACCTCCAGTACTTATCACAGGTACTACTTAATGCAGGTAAAGCTGAAAAATGAGGCCCCAGACAGTTCGGAGCTGTTCTGGATCGTTTACTGTCAGGCCTGTAGCCAGGATTGTTTTTGTTCAGGGGGTATTTAAATTTTTAAGGGGGCAGTTAAATTACAGTTAATTGGGTTAATCTGAATGCCTGTCTTTAAAGGGGGAGGCTCTGAGCCTGTTTCCAGCCCTCCCTTTCAAGGGACAGGGCAGTAAGCACATCAGCTCCTAGGAAAAAAACAGTTCAGAGGACATTTAATTGCCTTCGGAAAGCATTTTGAGTTCCCTTCCACAGGGCAAGAAAGCATGCTTCCCAAAGGCTCATGGGGATGCTTTTGAAAGACTCAACACGACCTAGGTGGTATACAGGAGAACTGGGCTAGCAGAAAGGGGGATTGTCGGAGATCTGTTGAAGGTGCCACTCTTGAGTGCCCTTCTAAGCTTTCTTGCCCTGTGGAAGGGAACTCAAAATGCCTTCTGAGCTGTCTTTTCCCAGGTCCCACAATGCCCCCCCCCCCCCAAAAAATTTCACAGTGGGAGGGAGAGGTAAGCCCGAGAGCAAGCCTCTGTGTTCTCGCCCTGGCCGCTGCCAGCAGTGTGTGTGTTGTCTCTCCCAATGCTCCCTCTTAAGCTGTGGAGTTTTGTGAGCAAAACTACTTTGTGAGCTACTGGCATTAAAATTGTGGGCAAGCAATTTAGCTACTGAATACATTCGTTTGCTCTGGAGCCATCCTTCCTGAGCTAAGACAAAAATGTGTGAGCCGGAGCATTCTGAATAACTCGGCATAGAGGGAACACGGGTCTCTCCTCAAAAATAAGGTTTCTGGCATGGCTATTTGTGGGGCAGGGCATTTAATTTAGGGGACAGGGCCCGAAATGTCCTACTGTCGCTACGGGCCTGTTTACTGTGCTGTAAGACCACAAGGAGCCTGCGTGGGATAGTGGTCAATGTGTGGGAATATCATCGGGGAAAGCTGGCTTTGAATCCCCATTCTGCCATGGAAGCTTGGTGGTTGACTTTATTTATTATCTTCAGCTTATAGCCTGCCCTCCCCTGCACAGCAGGGCTCAGGGCAGGTAACAACAGGTGCCAGCAACAATATTAAAACAATAAATAAAATAATCATTAAAACCCAGTTTACAACAATGGTTTATAACAACAGTTTAAGTCTGATCAATCAGATGGCAGCGCATGAACATAAGAACATAAGAGAAGCCAATGTTGGATCAGGCCAGTGGCCCATCCAGTCCAACACTCTGTCACACAGTGGCCAAAAACACCAGGTGCCCTCAGGAGGTCCACCAACGGGGCCAGGACACTAGAAGCCCTCCCATGCCCCCCCTCCCCAAGCACCAAGAATACAGAGCATCACTTGCCCCAGACTAAGAGTCCCTTTCTGTACTTTGTGGTTAACAGCCACTGATGGATCTCTGCTCCATATGTTTATCTTCTATATATCTAATAGCCAAGGCGCCCCCTGCATGTGGATATCTAAATCTGCACATCAGGGGCACCTAGGGGGCAAAGAGATTTTCCTGCATACTTGGGGGACTCCCCAGGTGTGCAGAAAAATCCGAAAAGTTAAAAAAAAAATATTTGGGATACTTAAATCTCCCCAAAAGTTAAAAGTTGGAATGATGCCTCTCCTCCATTGCGGGGGGAGGGAGAGGGCTTGGCAGGCCGGTGGTTGGAGCCGCACAGGCCTTGGCTGTTGCTATCGAGGGGCGGGGGAGAGAGTTTGGTGGGCCCGGTGACTGGGAGCTGTGTGGGCCTCGCCGCCAGAGCCCGGGGGGAAGCTTACCTCTGGCTGCTTCTTCCTCAGTCATGAGGTCCTCCCCCCCCCCCCCCACAAGTAGCGTGGGTCCCTCTCCTTGTGTTTATCTAATTCCCTCTTGAAGCCATCCATGTTTGTAGCTGCCACCACCTCCTGTGGCAGTGAATTCCACGTGTTTCCATTGTTTGACACAACTTAGTGCGTCTTTTCTCAGAAGATATTCTGATTCAGGTGTGTCCGTGGATGTTAAGATGGTACTAAAAACAGATGGACCACTGAAAACAAGGCAACAAAGGAGCAAAGCAGGGGGAGGCCGATACCGATGGAATTGCTGACATGTCAGCCATAGGCCTGGCAGAGCCAGTTGCACCCTCTCACCCCTGCTCTACCTGCTGTGAGGATAAAACAGGAGAGGAGAAGGATGAATGGCACTTTAGGCCCCCACTGGGGAGAGAGGCAGGTTATAAAAAAAATAAAAACATTGGCTTCCAAATGGGACTCCAAGCACAATGCTTATCAGAATTTTAAATAAAGGGTAGCTCAGAGCTCTTTACCAGTAATACAGAACTTAGAAACAAGGCCTCAGTAGAACTTCTTACTATTAAGCGAACAAAGTTTGAGTCCAGTGTCACCTTTAAGACCAACAAAGTTTAATTCTGGATTTAGGTTTTCATGTGCATGCATTGAAACAGACTTCCTCAAGACTTACATGTAGACAGAGGGAGGGGGTTAGTTGCCAGGAAGGGCTAGTTAGAGACAAGACGCATAAGTAACTGTGCGATATGTGTAGCTGAGATTGGATTTAAGCAGTTGGTAAGAGCTGTGAATAGCGCAGTAGTATCTGCAGTTACTCAGAATGCTGGGCATTTTAAGTGCTGTATTAGTCTAATTCTACCACTGTGTGGCAGTAGAGTGTCTCATCTGATCATTGCTAGAGTTTTCACCACCCACTATCTCACAAGGACCGCTACACCAGCATTACACACACACTACATTCTTTGTCTCATACATAACTGTATTATTATATTATATTTTATATATATATATATATATATAGTATATTATTATATTATATATAATCAATATTATATTGATTATATATATCAATTATATATTGATTTGATTATATTTGATTTATAATATATATTCTGTGTATAATGTGTAATGTGT
This sequence comes from Lepidodactylus listeri, assembly GCA_029233225.1. NCBI lineage: Eukaryota > Metazoa > Chordata > Lepidosauria > Squamata > Gekkonidae > Lepidodactylus > Lepidodactylus listeri. The sequence continues at coordinate 80,855,782 of JARCFY010000011.1, forward strand.
AGTGTGTAATTCATGCATCTTCTCTTAAAATCTTGTTGTTTTCAAGGAATGGTATTTGAAACAAGACAACATGAAGCCCTTTAAAACAGTACCATTTTTTTTAGTTCTCTTGTTTTGTGATTGTGCATATTACGTATCTATTAGATATTCTCCCCATGCTTTCCAGGCCTGCAAAATTTTCCTAGTTTTGTAATTTTCATTTTTTGCTTTTGAAAGAACGAGTGGGATTTGTTATTTCTTCTGCTTCCATAAAGCGTGGAAGAAATACTGGGACTGTGCTGCAGATAAGACACATTTTGTTTGTGTTCAGATGTCACATTAACTGGCATTAAACCAGAATGTGTATAAACCTGGTTGGCTGCGGAGCTTATACACATGCCTTGCTTGTCCTTCCTTCTCCTCTCATTTCTTGTGCAGAGAATCCCGGTGAGAAACCAGCTCTGGTTGCCCATGACAAATAAATGCAGGTGCACAGATTAATCAGACTTACATGTTTTGCTGCACAAACCAGGATTCTTAACCAAAGTTTAATCCACACTTCAAATTCCAGTCTGTGGGAAGAAACCTAAGTCCAGGTAACTCAAGACTCTGCATGAATACATCATGGTAGACAGAGTCATGGAGGCAAGGTCCATCAGTGTCTACTAGCCATGGTGAGTAGAAGGAACCTCCATATTCAGCAGCAGTAAGCCCCTAAAGACCGGGGCTACGAGGCTGCATCAGGGGAGGGCCTTGGCCTCTATGCCCTTTTTGTTGGCTCTTCAGGACTACTGTTCTGGCTGCTGTGTGAACAGGGCTAAATACTGATCCAGTAGGGCTCTTCTTTTGTTCTTATATATTAATTTCTAACCAGGATTCTCTGTGTGAGAAAGTGTAAAGTATGTGCAGAAGCCCCACATCAAATCAGACACTGTTTAAGATTGGTTAGAAGTGACATCTGAATACAGACTTCAGTCTGGTCATGCCAGAAAGGTCTGAAGCTTCTTGTGGCCAAGTGCCACATCACATCTGTCACATCAACCATATGAGAAAGGTCACAACTGCTCTACTCAGCTAAAGGTGAACTATTTGCTGAACACCCCCCCCCCCAGTAAACCAACCTTAGGGTTTCAAGCAAGGCATTCCAGACGCAGGTCCATTCCTTTTACCTACCTGTCATGTGATATGTTAAAGGAAGGGATGGCTGCTCCGTGTACTCTGAGACACATCCGTGTTTCCTCTCTTAGGTCCTCAAAGAAGTCCTGCGATTATACCCACCAGTTCCAGGTACCGTACGCTGGACAGGAAAGGAAGGCCTTGTAGAAGGGGTCAGAATTCCAGCAAACAGCGCTGTAGTTGTGAGTCTGTTGAATGGATTGTTATCTGTGATTGTCTACAAGATAGGCTGCCTGAAGGCGTACAGTTGCGAGACCACTGTGGGATTGCAGTCCCGAAGCAAGGGGCGCAAGTCCGGCAGGTGCATCTCGCCTCTCTTGAGTCCCCTGCCACCTCTCTTGAGTCCCCAGTCTTCAGTGGTCTCCCATCCAAGCACGGACCCAGGCCAAGATCTGACAAAATTGGGCTAGCCCAGGCCATCCACAGCAGGGCAATTAAGATATGTCAGTATGATTTTTCTCTGTAATACCACTTTAATTTCTGTCCCCGCCATTTTCTTCTATCGCCATTCAAAGAAATCTGAGTTTTTCTCAAGAGGGCTCTTTTTGCGAAAGATTTCAGGGTTACACATTTTTGATTTTACATTATTATTCCTTCATAGGGTTGCTAGCTCCAGGTTGGAAAATACCTGGATATTTTGGGGGTGAACCCTGAGGAGGGTGGGGTTTGGGGGAGGGAAAGGGATTCCAGTGGAGTATAATGCCACAGAGTCCACCTTCCAAAGCGGCCATTTTCTCCAGGTGAATGGATCTCTGTGTTGCTTAGAGACCAGTAGTAATAGCGGGAAATCACTAGCCACTGCCTGAAGGTTTCCATTAACTCTTTCATTCCATTAACTCTTTAAGGGGCTGTCATATCACTGGATGGAATATTATTACTTTGACTAGTAAGCTTGAGTTTGCAGAGTGTATTTTTTTAATGCTTGTGTTCCCGTGGCTCTGTTGAATAAAGACATAAGTAGAATCTCAGTCCGCAGTCAGCCTAGAATGCTGGGCCTACTTAGGCATCCAGGTCTTAAAATACAGTTTGGTTTAGGTAAATAAATTAAGCAAACTTTCAGCATATCTGATTAACATTTTTGTGGTTTCAGAATGACTTATAATAGTCCCGTCCCCCCCCCCGTCCCCCCCCCAAAGTCTCAAGCTTTTTTGGGCTCACTTTCAAGGTCTGTGGGCAGCATATTGAAATTTCAGGGCCACCAAGTACCTCACACACTTTTGGGGTTCTTCTAATATTGCTGTGCATCCCTGTAATTACTACCTATGTAAATTAGAGAGGGGTGGCACCAAAAACTCAGTGGCCATTTACATGTTGCACAGAGCTAATTTCTATTTTTTTTAATATTAGTGTGCTAACTACCCAAGTCTTTAAATCCACATGATTGTTATTTCATATGCTAAGAGATGTGTTGTGTTGTGGTACAGTACCTAGTCTGCAAAAGTACTATCATGAATACTGCTATTCAGTAGGTGCCCCTTCATGACATCATCAGCCGCTACCCCATGAGGCTCCAGGCTCAGAATTCTGGGAAACAGGCAACTGTTTCCACCTTCTGTGTACTGCTGTGTCTTCTAACCATAAAACTTCTGGCCGTGGGCCTGATCTACGAACACCTTTTTTTGAGCAGGTATATGAGTTTCCTCAAAGAACTTAGTTCAGGAATGCCGGTTTCCAGTAGGACCCAGAATCCCCGTAAGATGGCCCTTCTGAGGTCTCAAAGTCACTTGCCTCCCTCTCTCCAGCTGATTCTTTTTGGTGTTCTTTAGGGCAACCATGAAACTGCTTCCCAAGGCAATGTTTCAGGTTTTCTTTTAAAAAAGGATTAACTTTTTAAAATGTCTACGTGACTTAAAAAACTCAAATGAACGAATAAACATATAGAATAAATCATACAAAATAGGGCACATTTATTTAATTTTGTACTGTATCCAAGATGCAGAATTTCCTTGAAGAAAATGGCCAGCCTAAATGCAGAATTTTTGTCTGTGCATTAGAACAACATGGTTAGATAAGTATTTGCCTGTTGCTGATGATGACTGTTGTATTTGTATCTTACCTCACAACTACAGGTTTAAATGTTTATCTTCTCTTGGCAGTTCAGCACCTATATCATGGGACGCATGGAAAGGTATTTTAAGGACCCACTGGTTTTCAATCCTGACCGATATGGCAAAGATCAACCCAAGTGAGTCTGTGATCCTGCATATTGGGAGAATTGTGTTCAAGGTTCTTTGTTTCAACAAAATGGATGTGTTACAATCCCTGACCTGGATGGGTCAGGCTAGCCCAGTCTCGTCCGTGAAGTACGTATTGTGCTTACAGTGATGACTTAGGTTAGGGTTGCCAGGTCTGGGTTGGAAAATACCTGGACACTTTGGGGGAGGATCCGGGAGAGGGCGGGGTTTGGGGAGGGGAGGGGCCTCAGCATGGTACAATGCCATAGTGTCCACCGTTCAAAGCAGCCATTTTCTCCAGGGGAGCTGATCTCTGTCAGCTGGAGATCAGTTGTAAAAGCGGGAGATCCCCAGGCCCCACCTGGAGACTGGCAACCCTAACTTAGGTGGAAGTGTTTTCCAGGATGATAATTCCAGTGGGGAATATGTTAGTCTTTTGCAGCAAAATTAAACAGGTATCCAGTGGCATCTTAAAAACAAACAATGTTGATTCCAGCATAAGCTTCTGTGAGTGAGTCAGAGTTCTCTTCATACATTTGCTAAAACACCTTCTGACTCAACGAGAACTGATGCGGGGATGAACATTTAGTGCCGCTGAGGTCCTGTTTCATCTCTGAGGAATAAGTGTATCTCGTTTGGACAAAACCATACAAATGCTTGATTGTCATTTTAATTTTTAAAATTTTTATATTTAATATTTTATAGGGATACAGAATTAAAAAAGGATTAAGGAAAAGAATAGAGAGAAAAACAAACAAAATGATTTTTAAACATATATTAAGGACAAATATTAATATGAAAATATAAAACATGAAAAATCATAATGAATTGCTATAACTGTATTTGATTGTCTTTCTTAAATTTATTTTTCAGGCCCTACTATTCCTATTTCCCGTTTTCCTTGGGGCCTCGTTCCTGCATTGGGCAGACATTTGCACAGGTAAGATGGTCTCCATTGCTGGGAAGGGAGGACTGTGCGGAGTTCGCTTGTATAGGGCATGTCTGTGCTTCAGAGGGGGCAGCAGAGCTAGCAAGGCTAGACAGGTCCCTTCCTGTATTCTCTCTCTTGTTTATTCCGCTGTTTTCTCCTATTTACCCAGAATGCTACTTTTCCTTCTCTTCCTGCTTCTCTCTCAAACCAATGTGAGGGCCGGGTGTGCTCTGTTTCTCTTCAGCCTTTCTCCATCCTCGCCTAGATAGCTAGAGACCGTTCTCTTACAAGCCTAGTGTGGACTTTATTCTCAAAGCAGCAGCATCCCCCTTCTGTTGTGTGTCCATCTGCCCAACAACCATTAGGGTTGCTTAGTCTTGATGTAGTGGTTAAGAGTGCAGATTCTAATCTGGGAGAACTGGGTTTGATTCCCTGCTCCTCCACATGCAGCTGCTGGTATGACTTTGGGTCAGTCACAAGTTCTCTCAGAGCTGTTCACTCAAGATTAGAGTCCACCGCTCTTAACCACTACAACAAACTGGTGCAATGGCACCCAAGAGCATCCCACTGGGGACCTCTGTACCATGACTTTTAAAAAATGAACATAGTTTTGTCCAGTGCTGTGCATGAGTAGACACGGGGTTGCTGTTCTGTGCCATCCTGTGTCTAAAACTGCTTGGGTCAGCTCACTAAAACAGCTTGGGTCAGCTCAGCCAGTTTTGTTTGTTTGTTTATTACAGATGGAGACCAAAGTGGTGATGGCCAAATTTCTGCAGAGATTTGAATTCCAGCTGGTTCCACCACAGAGCTTTAAAATTTTGGACACAGGGACCTTCAGGCCATTAGATGGCCTGGTCTGCAGGCTGAAGCCACGCAGCCCTCTGGCTTTTGAAGATTAGGCAGAACGTTGACGGTGGGGGTAACTTCCATTCGATTTTGGAATTGCTACTGGACCATGGTGAAGTGCATTTCATAGACCAGTCAGGATTGGGACTTCTCATTCTGGAGTTCGACGAAGGATTTGCTAGTCTGCTGTATGCCTTAAATTTTAAGGCGTGTACACCAGTGCCATCTCAAGCGGTCTTTTAAGCCCATTGAAAGTCAGTGGGCTTGGAAGGGTGTAAACTGGAAAGGGTTGACATCATTGGAAGGGCTCAACAAAGTGGGTCCCGGTGATTCCACAAAATTGAGTGTTGCAGAAAGACAACTCAGACTTTTTTGTTCAGAGATGCTAACTTCATTTAGCACTATATTACAATTAACACAAGTGGGAACCCGCAAGGACTTGCGAAAGACATCTCATTTCCTCCTCCCCCGCTTTTTCCCGTTTCCCTTTTCTGACAGCCCCCATTGCCTCTCCCTTTTTCCTGCTTCCTTCTTTCCTTCTAGGATTGCCAACCTGGAGACCTCTTGGAATCACAATGGTTCATCTTCCGTCTTCTCGTGCAGCCCCACATTGAGATTGCGCTTGCACAGGCTGCCTGTGGGACATTTTTTTTTAGCTTAAAACTCCAATAGGGAGCACCCTACCCCTTTTGGAGCCAACACGCACGCAGGATTCCCGCCCAGTGGGAAGAAGTGTGCTTGCACACAAAAGTTTATACCTTGAACAAAACTTTGTTGGTCTTAAAGGTGCCACTGGACTCAAACTTTGTTCTCCTGCTTCAGACCAACATGGCTACCCACCTGAATCCAGCTTTCTCCTTTGTTAGGCTCAGCTGACCTGACCACGCTAATCCATAGCCTCACCATTTGGACTAATGGTAACATGCTTCACATTGGACTGCCTTTGAAAACAGCCTGGAAATGACAACTGGTTCTGAATGCAGCAAGCTCAGCTAGTTTGATTAGGAGGGTGGACTGTAATCTGGGAGAACCGGGTTTGATTCCCCACTCCTCCACATTCAGCTGTTGGTGTGACCTTGGGTCAGTCACAGTTCTCTCAGAGCTGTTCTCTCAAGAGCAGTCCTCAAAAGAGCTCTCTCAGCCCCACCTACCTCACAGGGTGTCTGTTGTGGGGTGGGGAAGGGGAAGGAGTTTGTAAGCTGCTCTTAGAGTCCTTCAGGTTGTGAATGGCAGGGTATAAATCCAATCTCCTCTTCTTCTTCTTCTATTGTCAGAAGACAGCCCATGGAGACACATAGGCTGCCAGTTTGTTTCCAAGTTCAGATTAAGGCACTGGCTCTAACCCTTGAAGCTCTTCACAGCTTAGGGCCCACTATTTGAAGGACCAGCTGTCTCCATATGTCCCTGTACATCAACCATACAGTCTTCAGGTGGCCACCATCTGGGTGTTCCCTGCATAAGGTGGCCCGCTTGACCGTGTATTAGAGCACTTTCCCTCTCTGGAGTGGCTCCCACCTTGTGGAACAGGCTCCCTGAACGGGAGGTGGGCACCATCTTTAGAAGTGCTTTGGGGGCACCATAAGGCTGTTTGATGTGCAGGGCCTTTCATGTCGACGTTATATTAGACTCGTTCTCCTAGGACAGCCGCAGGGAACTAAATCTCCAAGCTGTGCAGGAGCCCAGTTTAGATTGGGACCATGGCAACCCAAAACGACCCTGGGGGTGTCACAGGCCTCAGCGGGGGCTCCATGTGCGGAGTGTGTGCGTGCAGCCCCACACAACAGAGCAAGTAACATTCCCTGAGGCCATTTTGGGTTGGGGGAAAAAGGTATGGCAGGAAGGGAGAGAGAGGGCTGTAGTTCAGCGGAAGACCGTGCCGAAGGTCCCAGGTTCGATCCCAGGTATCTCCATTTAAAAAGGACCTGGCATTAGGTGATGTGAAAGAACTCTTGTCGGAGACGCCAGAGAGCTGCTTCCAAACTAGTAGATGATACTGACCTTGATGGACTGATGGTCCAGATTCATTATAAGGGGGCATCTTGTGCGTCCATGTGTGAAGTATAAAAGCCACCCCCCCCCTCCCCGCAGCTGCCTTTATGTCTGAGAAGAATGAGAGGCGTTGCGAATTCCCCAACCCAATTCTTTAAAATATATAAGCTCTACTTTGGCCTCTGAAGAGGGGAGTTAGTGGGTGTTTTATTGTATGTTAAATGTTTTTAATCTTGAAATCATAAGGTGCCTTGAGCCGCAAGGGTAAAGTCAAGTGTAGATATTTAATAAAGAAAGAAACACAGAATTAAATTCTACATTGAGCTGTGGCCTGTGTTCAGTCACTAGGGCTGCCAAGTCCTCCGGTAGGGCGGGGGAAACACCGATTTTTCATGCTTCCCCCCTGCTTTTTCAAAACTGGCCACCGGGGGGAGGCAATGGCTGCCAACAGGAGGGGAACGTCGGAGCCTGCCGGGCCTTCTCCCTTCCAGGCCTCTTAAAGGGAAATGTCTGAAGAGCCTGCAGTGAAAAGCCTCACAGACATTTCCCCTTTAAGAGTTAGCAAGAGAGCCCCGCCCAGAGATTAACGAGGGACTAAGCTCTTACTGAAGGGCCTGCTTTTGCATGCGGCTGGTGTAAGATTGAAAGGTTGCTGCTGCTGGGCCTGGGGTAAGTCCATCTGCCAGCTCTTTTCCTTCTCTCTCTCTCCCCCTCCCCCTTTCTTTTTTCTGTCTCTCTCTCTCTCTGTCCCCATCCAGCAGAGGTCTATCAGTGGCTATTATTAGCCACAAGGTCTAAATGGAAGTAAGTGCCTGTGCCAGCTCTTTTCCTTCTCTCTCTCTCCTTCTTTTTTTTTTCTGTCTGTCTGTCTGTCTGTCTGTCTCTCTCTCTCTGTCCCCATCCAGCAGAGGTCTGTCAGTGGCTATTATTAGCCACAAGGTCTAAATGGAACACTTTGTCTGGGGCAGTGATGCTCTGCATTCTTGGTGCTTGGGGGGGCAACAGTGGGAGGGCTTCTGGAGTTCTGGCCCCGCTGCTGGACCTCCTGAGGGCACCTGGTATTTTTGGCCACTGTTGTGACACAGAGTGTTGTACTGGATGGGCTGTACTGGATGGGCCGATCCACTGTGGCTTCTCTCCTGTTCTTATGATATGAAAATCATATTCTGCCGAGATGAGGAAGGATTCAGTAGGGCCGTTGCTCAGTGATAGAGCATCTGCTTGACATGCAGGAGGTATCAGCCTCTTCAGCTAAAAAAGGATCAGGTAATAGGTGATATTAAAGATCTCAGCCTGAGACCCTGGAGAGCCACTACCAGTCTGAGTAGTCAGTACTGACCTTGATGGACCAATAGCCTGATTCAGTATTAGGAAACTTCATGAGTTCATGTGGAAGCATCATCACAGGATGTGACTTCACAAAATGATGTCACTTCCTTTCTCCTGGCTCCACCCCCAAAGTCTCCTGGCTCCACCCCCAAAGTCCCCAGATATTTCCCAAGTTGGACTTGGCAGCCCTATCAGTCACATCCAGCTTGGCTTTTCTTCTTCTGCATCCTGGCCTACACCTCTGCTGCTTCATTGCCTGCAGAGTACATATCAGTCAAGAATGTTTTAGTCAGCAGGAGATGGGACTCAGAAGCAACTGTGTCCACTGTTTGAGCCAGTTTGGTGTAGTGGTTAAGTGCGTGGACTCTACTCCGGGAGAACTGGGTTTGATTCCCCACTCCTCCACTTACAGCTGCTGGTGTGACCTTGGATCAGACACAAGTTCGCTCAGAGCTGTTCTCTCAAGGGCAGTTCTCGAAAGAGCTCTTTCAGCCCCACCTACCTCACCGGGTTTCTGTTGTGGGGAGGGAAAGGGGTTTGTAAGCCACACTGAATGAAGGGTGGGGTATAAATCCAGTCTTTTCTTCTTCTTCATCTCCTTTCAAAAGTGGCCAAGGCTTTGCAAATATTAACAGCCATGCCAACAGGAAGCTCACCAAAGGCCACCAGGAAGCCATCCGAAGCTTTTAGCTGCCAGGAGTGGAACATTCAAACTCGTCTTCTGCTCTTGCGAAGGGGGACTGGCTGTGGGGTTCCCTGGTGATCTGTATTAGGACCTATGGTTCTTAACTTGTTCCTTAATGATCTGGAATCGGGCTGAGCAGTCATGCGGCAGATGGTGCCAAATTATTCCAGATGGTGAAAACCAAAGGAGGGTCGCTCCAGGACAGGGCAAGAGAATCAACATGGCAGATAAGGTTCAGTGTAAGAAGGTGTAAAGTGGTGCACATATTGGGGCAAAAATTCAAATTTACATATACACTGATTGGAGTTTAAGCTGGCATTGACTGACCAGGGCAGTGATCTTGGGTTCATGTTGGATATCTCAATGAAAATGTTGATTCAGTGTCTGGAGGCAGTGAAATGTGACTTACATGCGCAAGACCTTGAGGAGAGGGATTAAAAATAAATGGGCCAGTGTCATAATGCCCATGTAGAGATCTCTTATTCTGGTCAGCCCTTCCCAAGATGGATATTGTATAGCCAAAAGAAGGGTGGAAAAGGGCAACCAAAATGATAACGGAATGGGAGTGTCTTCCCTACAAAGAGAAGCTAAAGGTTTGGGCTTTTCACTTAAAAACAAGCTATCCAAAGAGAGGACGTGACAGGAGTTTGTGACGTTACGCATGGTGTGGAGAAAAGAAACAGGCCCTTTCCTAAAGAATGTGCGGGATCCTAATGAAGTTGATGGGGAGCAGATTTCAAGTTAAAATAATTGACTTCCCCTGATGCACTTTCTTGTCATCGGGAAGGACTGCGGGGGAGGGGGGGGGGACACAGGAAAGGTCTGATGCTTGTGTTCATGGAAGGCTGGATCTAACCCATGGTTTCAGATCTTTTTTTTTAGATTTAAATTTTTATTTTGAGAAAATTAGAATACAAAGTTTCATAAAAATACATCTTACAGAACTAGTAAACAACAGAGAGAGCAACATCATTAAAACATAAACCTTTGAAACGTTCAAGAAATCATGGTTTCAAATCTGGTTTGATGCAGAGAAGAAGAGGAGGAGACTGGATTTATACCCCACCCTTCACTGGATTTATGCCCCACCCTTCACTTGGAGTCTCAGAGCGGCTTACAAATTCCTTTCCCTTCCCCTCCCCACAACAGACACCCTGTGAGGTAGGTGGGGCTGAGAGAGCTCTGAGAGAACTGCCCTTGAGAGAACAGCTGGTACAGAGCTATGGCTTGCCCAAGGTCATCCAGCAGCTGTAAGTGGAGGAGTGGGAAATCAAACCCGGTTCTCCCAGATTAGAATCCGCACACTTAACTACTACACCAAACTGGCTCTCACTTACCATTGTTTGGAATGCATTTACCATAGTTTGGAGAGTTGCCTGCATTTGGAGAATCACACCAATTATAGTTAGTTTAATTGAATCATGGTTTTGTGTGATTTCTTTTTCAAGCCCTGGTAGATGTAAAAGGTACGCAAGAGTTTGTGCAGATGAAGATAATTTCACTGGGGCGTTCACTGTGAAAACTCCCCCACCCTTACTCCCTATTTTGATACACATCTACTCTTCTCCCCTAAGTGGGGGAAAATGTGTTCTTGTTTAGAACAGTCCCTGATATAGATGGCCCAGGCCAGCCTGATCCCGTCAGATCTCAGAAGCTAAGCAAGGTCAGCCCTGGCTAGTATTTGGATGGGCAACCTCCACAGAATCCCAGGATCCTGACACAGAGGGCAAACAATGGCAAACCACCACTGAACTTCACCGCTGACGGAGAGGGACTGAGTGGACAAAATTGGGGGGGGGGGGGGACAAATCAGCTGGAGGGCCCTTGAAGCCAGTGTCAAGCTGCATCCAGCCCAATCTCTTTCAGTTTCTTTTTGGTGCAGTTCTGGCTGCAGCCACTAGGGGTGTGGGGAAGTAAAAGGCTTTCTACTATGGGCTAGATTTCCCTTTCTCCAAGACTGAAGCCAACTTGCCTAACAGCTCATGGTAAACCCATCGACTAATCCAGCAATGGAGCTAGATGAGCAACCCCTGCTGACAGCTGCTACACTAACCGTCAACCTGCAGCTTGCTAAGCAAGGTCATCTATATATCTGTTTCCCAAACATGGCCCCCATCTGCAGATACCTAAACCTGCAGATTGGGGCCACGCTTACCACAAACATGTTTCTGCAAACTTGGGGTACTCCCTAGGTTTGTGGTAAAAAATTGAAAAATTAAAGTCATTGGGGGGGGTTTAAATCCTTCCCGGGTTAAATCTACTGTTGAGCAGCTGGAGAAGGGTCATGCGCTTGCTGCTGCAGTGGCAGTGGCATCAACAGAATCTGGAAGCTGTTGGGAGGCCCAGCCATGGTGGTGGAGTCAGGGAGCTGCCGGCAAGCCTGGCTGTGGCCATGGTGGAGCCTGGAAGCTGCTTCAAGCCCAACTGCAGCCACAGAGCCTAGCCATCGCTCCAGGCCTGGTCGCAGTAGTGGTGGAGCCTGGGAGCTCCTCTGGGCAAGTGGCTGGGCTCCAAGGGAGTCACACCAGACAGTGATGGGGGGGGGGGAGTGGGGGCCCCCAACTTGTTTTCTGTAACAGTCTAGCCTTTTCCTTAATCTCTCTCCCTCTTTTCCACACTTGTCTCATTCATTTCTATCTCCCTCCACCTATTTTTTCCATATCTCCCCTCCCCCCACTTTATTTCCACTTCTTGGTATCAAGACTTTCTCATCCCTATCCTGCTTGGTGACTGAATGTACTTAAAAGTAGTATAGTTGCAAACTTTTGTTAATACTATGAACAGAAGGGAGGGAAGGAGAATTAGTATTTCTCCATGATCTAAGAAATAAATAAAAGGATGCTTCCCCACCCTTCCACGCTTTACATACATGGTAATGGAACATTGGTGGTTGGTTATGCATGCGGAACAGAAGTTACAGCTCCCAGTTCAGCCACTGGACTGTTAATCATTATTGTGCTGGTGGAAGATCTAATAGCCCTTTGTAAAGGCTGCTTTGCTATATGACAAATAATGCAATCTTTTAAATATAATTAAAATTAGATTTGTAACAAACACCATGCCCGGTCTTTCTCCACAGTGGGGACCCAAAGCTGCATTGTTCTCCTGTCATCCTTTCTATCCTCACAACAGCCTTGTGAGGCAGGTCTGGCTGAGAGTGTGTCACCCAGCAACTTTCCATGGCTGGCTGGGGATCTGAAAACTAGAGACACATGACAGGTTGCTTAAAAACTCTCTTATTACGTGCTGTCTGTTGTGAAGATAACCTGGTTCAGGGTGTTCCAGGTCCCTTCATTTCTGGCTCCGTAACTTCATCACCATTCTGGAGTTAGTGGCCAGTTTTCAAACATGCAGCATTTTCTGAGCTATGCCTGCCACAGACACCCTTAGCTTCCGTTGCTAATAGAACGGTGTGGTGGTAGTTTGTCTCACCTGGGCTAGGATTTTCCCATGCCTTTCCGTGTTGGCCATGGAACTCTCACGATCATCCCGAAGGTGGTGGCCAATTTTGAGTCTCCTATCTTTATTCTCTGGTGAGTTATGCCCTCCAGTATGGTGGAGTGGTTAAAGTGCTGGACTAGGATCTGAGAAACCCAGGTTCAAATCCCCACTTTTCCATGGAAACTTGCAGGGTGACCTCAGACAGTCATACACTTCTCAGCCTAACCTACCTCATAGGGTTGTTGTGAGGATAAAAAGGAAGAGAGGCGACGGATGTAAGCGGCTTTGGGGAGAAAGATGGGATATAAATTAAATAAATAGGGTTGCCAGCCTCCAGGTGGGGCCTGGGGCCCGCTTTTACAGCTGATCTCCAGCTGACAAGAGATCAGCTCCCCTGGAGAAAAGGACTGCCTTGATGGGTGGGCTCTATGGCATTGCACCCTGCTGAGGCCCCTCCCTAATCCCTGCCCTCTCTTGGCTCCACCCCCAAAGTCCCCAGGTATCTTCCAACCCAGACCTGGCAACCGTAGAAGTAAACAAACAAACAAACATGAACAGATGGGCCAATTCTTTTACTATAGAATTATGGTAACAGCAAGCCAAGATTTGTACGTTTTGTTGTGATAGTTCGTTTGCATCAGGGGCATGGGCGGGGGGAGATGGGAGTCTTTGTCCGGGAGCTCTGGGCACCCTGGAGATTAAACAGATCTCGCCCTCCTTTCTGGCTCTGCAGTCGCACCCTTGGCTAAACCTAAAACACCATGCCCGGCTGTTTTCCGACGGCTGCGGCGGCGGGCCTTCTGTTCCCCAGCCCTTCGGTTTCTTCCGAAGGGAGCCCGCGAAGCAGCAAAGCCAAGAAGTCCTGGGCGGGGTCTGCCTGCGTCCCCGCCCACCGGGTGTCACCCGGCTTCCCTTTCCCTTCCCAGCCACCGCCGAGGCGGCTTGTGGAGGGGTCGGCTGCCTAGGCTGACTCGTGCGCTCCGGCTTCCCGCTCGCCATGGCTGCGGCGCTGGCGGTGGCGCTCCCTGCCCTGCTGGCCTTGGCCTGGGTCAGCTCGGGCCCGTGGCGGCTGCCGGGCTCCGAGCCGCCTCTGGGCTTGCTGCGGGAACTGGAGGGGCGGCAGCGGGATCTGAGCCGCTTGGCCGCTGTCATCCAGGCGCGCGTTGCCTCTGCGCCTCCTCCTGCGGGGCGCGCCTTGGGTTGCGCGGACTTGGCGGGCGTGGCGGGCGTGCGCCTGGTGGGCTCCGGCATCACTAAAGTGGTCGTGAGAGCCGCGTTGCCGCCCGCCGGCCAGGAGGTCGCCCTGAAGTCCGTGCACGGCGCCGGCCGCGACGTCAACCGCTGCGTGCAGCGCTACGGGCACCCGGCGGGTTGCCACCGGCTGGCCGCTTACAAGCTGCTGAAGGAGGCGGCGCTCCTCCAGAGCCTGGGCCATCCCGGCATCATCGAGGCATGTAGGGCCGGCTTTGGGGAGGGGAGCGCTCGGCAGGCGTCGGCCCGACCGGTCGACGGCTCTGGGGCACGCTCGTGGGCGCCACGCTTCGGCTGGAACGCCGTTCATATCAGTGGGGTTGAGACGCGAGGTTAAGCATTGCCCGGTCCTGCCCGCTGGGAAGGGAAATGGGCCGCTGCGGCTCTGGCTGGACTGTCGTCGTTAGTTTGCAACGAAGTTTAGTTAGTAAAATAAGCCAGATTGCATTGAATTGAATTGGGCAAGCATGGGCTCCGAGTCGGCAAAAACTTTCTTATCTCCCTGCAGCCCCCCCCCCCCGCCCCCGCTGATTTCTGCAGCAGGCAGCCCTCTTGGTCCAAAGCAAAAGCCAGGAGCAGCCAAAAATGACCCAAAACACTGTGCGAGATTTTGAGTTCCACAGGACGCTTCATAGGTCTGTGTTCAGGTTTGGTGTGTGTTTGTGTGCGCTATTAATAATCACACATGAAGATCAGATTCCATCCCCTGACCTGTCATCTTCTGCTTTCTGATTATGCTTCCTGTTGGATTTCTCTCCCTCTCCCCCAGCAAACATTTCTGCCTTATAAAAGAAAAGCAGGCTTTTTTAGATGACTGGACACCTTTCCATCCCAATGATGATTTTTGCATTGCTTCCCTCCCTGGCTGCTGGTCCATCCCTCTTCCTTTTTTATCCCCCCCCCCCCCCCCGGCCAAACACACACACACACACACACACACACACACACTTTCAATGCCAGGTTTGTGCAGCTGCATCCAGGAGTCCATTCAATATTTGCTGCTTTCCAATTCCTTCTGCTGTTTTGAGTCCATCTCAAGATCAGAGAGATCTAGTGTGGCGTAGTGGCAAAGAGTGTCGGACCGAGCTCTGGGAGATCCAGATTCAAAACCCCGCTCTTCTATGGAAGCTTGCTGGGTGACCTTGGGCTAGTCACACACTCTCAGCCTTTACCTACCTCATAAGAATGTTGTGAGAGTAAAGTGGAACAGAGTATGGGGTATAATTGAACTAAAATAAATCCCCCCCCTCCAGTCATACCATGCATCGAGCTTATTAGGGTGTATATCGTGGGCATCCGTGCAGCAGAATTTTAGAAAAAAAGCTTTAGAAACTCAAAGTCGTGTTTTTGTGAAAGGAGCCCAGCTTACGTGAATGGGAAACTGTTTCATCACAAGTATCAGATAGATAAGAGAGCCTCTGTATCCAGCAAACTGCATCTGAAGTCTCTCTCTGGTTAATTATTGCTAATGGCCCGATAGAGCTCATAAGGCAGTGGGAGAAAGCAGATTGCAGTTCCTCTTAACAAGAAAATTGCCCTTGGCTGAGTTAATGGTAAACACACATCAAGGGGAATGTTGGTCTTCTCGGGGCGGTGTAAGCTCTCAGAGCTGCGCCACTTCAGAACACCGGCTAATTAAATTCATGATTTATCCAGCGTCAGCTTGGAAGCAAACGTGTAAGAAGTAGTCTTAACTATGGTGCAATCTTAGCTGAGCAGTTAGTCATTCCTTGTGTACCATTCCTTCCTTCCCTCCACACTTACTTATATTTACCTTCTAAAAAGGAGAGCCTTGTGTTTTCTGCCTGTATTAATATGACAGTCTTGTGCTTTCTTTTTGTCCTTTCCCCAGCTGAGAGGTCAATGCTGTGATGGTACGGCCAATCCTGAAATGAAGATCACCACTATCCTGGAGCTGGGAACACCCTTGGAGATGATTGAACTTCTGCAGACCCCCTGGGAAAAGAGATTTAAAGTAAGCAAACAACAGCAAGGCATGTTTTATCAGTCGCCTTTAGACCTCAGATGGAGTGCAGGAATCCCAGGAGAGGCAAATGGGGTTTTTTGTTGGCTATCTTCTGTGAAAAGCCTTTGGAATAATCTCGTTTCTCTTCCTTCAAAACTGCATCACCTTTCTTTTTTAAAAAAGAAAAAAGAATCTCCAATAAACCAATGGTTTATAAAATGATAGAGGGAACAGCTGTCTTCTCTGTGGGAAAGAACCTTCTGCAATTTCAACTACCTAATAGGCATTTTTGAGAAGGTGCAAAAACAGGCAGTGGTTGAGGCACCTTCCCTGCATGGAAAAGTTAAGAGTTTGGGGGGATTTTTAGTTTAGGGGAGGGGGAGGGGGAGATGAATAAGCAAGCCTGATTTTTAAGAAGTTATACATGATGTGAAGAAAGTAGGTAGAGAAATTTTTCTCCCTTTATTTATTTACTTCATCTACAATCCCACCTCTTTCCCCAGTGGGGACCAAAAATGGCTTACATGGTTCTTCTCTATTTTACTGTCACAACCGTCCTGTGAGGTAGGCTAGACTGAGTGTCTGTGACTTCTCAAGATCACCTAGCAAGCTTCCCTGATAGAGCGGGGATTCCAACTTGGGTCTCCCAGATCCCTAACTGCTACACTCCACGGCTCCCATTTTTGGGGAGGACAGAGTGGGTGGCAACAACAAGGCTATCTGGAGGGGGCGCTATTTTCTAACAGGAAGCTGCCCTCAGTCGACCACTGGTTTGATTTTAGGTTCTTTGTGATGGTTGCTGTAGTAGCTGCAATCCCGGGAAGCTGCAAAATGTGTGAGTTTTGAAAAGAGGTGGCAGGAAGGATCTTGTTGATTGCAAGTGCTGCCCTTTTAATACCACGGTTGCATCTTTTGGAAGAGGTTCTGTCAGTGAAAGAGTTTTAGTAATTTAGACTGGTTCAAGGAGGACTGGGATTATAGAGAGCATCGAGGTCCAGGAATTAAGTGGGAGAGAGAACTGAAAAAATATTCCGCCTGCGTCCCTTTATTGTTTCACTTCACCCTGAGCACGTGAAGCTGCCTTCTGCTGAATCAGATCATGGTCCATCAAGGCCAGCATTGTCTACTCAGACTGGCAGCAGCTGTCCAGAGTCTCAGCCACAGGTCTTTCACTTCAGCCAGTGTGGTGTAGTGGTTAAGAGAGGGATACTCTAATCTGGAGAACCGGGTTTGATTTCCCACTCCTCCACAGGAACCCCGCTGGGTGACCTTGGGCCAATCACCATTCTCTCAGAACTCAGCCCCATTTACCTCACAGGGTGCCTGTTGTGGGGAGAGTAAAGCAAAGGCTATTGTAAGCTGCTTTGAGACTCCTTGGGGTAGAGAAAGCAGGATATGAAAACCTACTCTTTTTCTTATATATATATTATTTTATAGAGGGTACAGAAAAAAGAGGAGCATGAGGGGAAAGGAGAAATAAACGTAGTTTTTTTTTACAGATATTAAAAACAATATAAATGTGAATGGATTAATAAATCATTATTACCAACAACACTATTTCCCTAAAATACATCTATACATCTAATAGCCAAGTGCCCCCTGTGCGTGCAGATATCTAAATTTGCACATCGGGGGCACTTGGGGGGCAGAGAGATTTTCCTGCACATTTGGGGGACTCCCCAGGTGTGCATAAAAATCTGAAAATTAAAAAAAAATATTCAGGGGATACTTAAATCCCCCCCAAAGTAAAAAGTGCAGGGAACGCAGTTGGTATGATGCCTTGCCTCCATTGCCAGGGTGGGGAGGAATAGGGCTTGGCAGGCTGGCGGTTGGAGCCACGTGGGCCTTGGCCGTCGCTGTCAGGGGAGAAAGCTTGGTGGGCCGGGCAGCTGGGAGCTCCACGGGCTTCACCGCCGGAGTCCGCGGGGAACTTACCTATGGCCCTTTCCTCCTCAGCCGTGAGGTCCCCCTCCCTCTTCTTGTTATTCACTATTTTCAATCTGAAAAGAACTGTAAAGAAAATTGTGTAAGCAAATTCTCTCAAACTGCTCTTTTTCTTCTTCACCTACTACCTGATCTCTAACCAGAGATGCCGGAGCTCGAACCTGGGACCTTCTGCATGCTGAGCAGATGCCTTGCCAATGAGCTGTGGCCCTTCTCCATCATTCACGTCCTCCCAAGCAACTAGTGTTCATCTTCTGCTTTTCAGATCTGCCTGGACCTGGTGGAATTGCTCTACTACTTGGCGAATTCTCCCCTGGGTTCCATTGCCCTCCTGGATTTCCAGCCTAGGCAGTTTGTGATCGTGGATGGGGTCCTGAAGGTGACCGACCTGGATGATGTAAGCATGGAGGAATTGACATGCCAGACGGATGAGGACTGTGTGTTAGAATTCCCCACGAAAAACTTCTCCCTCAGATGTACCGTGCGTGGGAAGTGCGAAGGAATCAACGAGAGAAGGAATCTCTTCAATGCCTACCGGTATGCTGGACAACATTAAAACTAATTACTGATGATTGATTCCCATCAGGAGCCTGCCTGGTCTAAATCCTCATTAATAGCACTTTCACACAGCCCTCACTTTCAATGTACAGAGAGCCAGTTTGGTGCAGTAGTTAGGAGCATGGACTCTAATCCGGGAGAACTGGGTTTGATTCCCCACTCCTCCATGTGCAGCTGCTGGTGTGACCTTGGGTCAGTCACAAGTTCTTTCAGAGCTGTTCTCTCAAGGGCAGTCCTCGAAAGAGCTCTCTCAGCCCCATCTGCTTCACAGGGTGTCTGTTGTGGGGAAGGGAAGGAGATTGTAAGGTGCTCTGTGACTCCTTCAGGTAGTGAAGGGCGGGGTATAAATCCAATCTCCTTGTCTTCTTCTCTAGTTTGCAAGTGAATTTTACTGCGTGAAATGGGACAATCCACTTGCAAATGATTGCTGAAGTGGATTAAAGTGCTTTTTTCACCTTGTGTAAAAGTGCCATCTTCTGTCATGAAGCTCATTGCTAGTCTACCTCACAGACTTGTTGTAAAACAGAGTGAGGCTGGGAGAACCATACACACTGTCTGGAGCTTCTTGAAGAGAGGGCATGATAAAAATGCAATGTGTAGAGAGATCTCGTAGAGGAGGGATGAGGTTGCTCTGAATCTGAGGGGAAATGATGTGACCAAAATTCCTAGTCAGGGACATATTAAACCATGCTAGTGTCCAAATCTTATGGAACATTGCTACAGCTTTAACAAATTTTGTTCTTATACTTTGTTGTAGGTATTTTTTCACTTATCTATTACCACACACTGCGCCCGGTGTTTTACAGCCCATTCTGAAGGACATCCTGAATGCCACAGGTAAATATGAAATTTCGAAAGTTTATTTGAACAAGAGCTGCTCTGAGGCATCTGTCTCCTGAAAAATCACTTCATCTTTTTCTCCCCACCCTGTTTCTTGGTCTGTCAATGTAGGTGATTTACGATATGGAGCAAATGAAACCCTGCGAGCTTTTCAGAAAGTTTTGCATTTGTACAAGTCTGGACTTTACCAGCAGAAGAAGCCTTCCCATTTAAAAGGTACAGAGGATGATTTAAAGGCCTTCGTGCAATATAATTTCAGTGCCAAACTTCAGAGCATACACTAAGGCAGGGGTGGGCAAATTGCGGCCTGGGGGCCACATGCGGCCCGCCACAGAGTTTTTTGTGGCCCGCCAAGACAGTCGGCCACGTGGTTTCTCATCAAGCAATCTCCTGATTTCAAAAAAATTGTAGAAAAGTGTGATACGGTACATTTCTCTCATTAAACTGATTCTAAAATTAAATGTGCTTGCAGCTATAGATGATATGAAATTAGCACAGTAAATAAATTGAATAAAACTACCACTATTTTACTTAATTTAAATTTATTGATTTTTATGATACAATTTATACCTTTTCTGAAATGCAAAGTTAACTAATGAATGCAATCATTTTAAAAGGTGCGGCCCTCTGCTAACCTCCGCTCCCACAAAGCGGCCCCCGAGCCAAAACAATTGCCCACCCCTGCACTAAGGGAACAAGAGATAGTGAGTTGTTTTAAAAGTTGAAATTTGGCAGAAGTTAGTCATGGCATGCCATTCATTTTGGTGGGAACAAGTGCAATTAACAGTATTATTACACCCTTCTTAACCCCATTGACTTCTAGTATCTAGAAGGATGCTGCTATGTTTAGGATTGCGCTGTAGTTTTCTCAGGATTGGAGCCAGTGTTGAGTAAGATTTCTTCCAGGTGATTTCTTCGTTTCTCTGTCTCTTATTTTGCTCCCCTTTGGTTCAATGCTCAGGGTGATTCAAAATGAGCCAGTTTCATTGTTCTCCTTTAAAATGGGAACGGTGTAATAGTTAAGGCAGAGACGTTGCAGTGGTTAGAAAACCTTTCAGGGTTCAGTGACAGCCGTGATCATAAATGGCTTTAAAAGGGGAATAGATTCATGGAGGCTAGAGTTGCCAACTGTCAGGTGGTAGCTGGAGACTTCCTGGGATTACAACTGATCTCTAAGTAACAGAGATCAGTTCACCTGGAGAAAATGGCCACTCTGGAAGGTGGACTCTATAGCATTATGCCTCACTGATGTCGCTCCCCAAATCCTACTCTTTTCAGGCTCTACACCCCCAAATATCCAGGTGTTTCCCAACCTGGAGCTGGCAACCCTAGGAGGTTAAGTCCGTCAGTGGCTACCAGCTGTGGTGCCACAACACACAGTTGATTGGCATTGTGTTTTCAGTGGCGCTCTGCAAGTTCAAAGACAGATGAGATGGAGAAATGCACGGAACAGGAAGCAGAATCCGCTTCACTTCCTGTTTCTCCTGGCTTTTTGTGTTCGGTCTGACATGGCTCTCAGACTTCAGCCAAACACGTAATTTCTTTTTCTTCCCAGAATATATTGCCTTAAAAGGATTCCATAGTGGGACTGCAGAGGATTACAAGTGCTGGCCCTCTTATAGCCACTCGGGGTGTATGCTGTCGGTTCATAACACAGAAGAAGCTGCAGACTTTTGCAGTTCCCATGCTCAGTGTCGACAGTTTATCATCACTCCACAGAAGACATGGACAGGTGAGAGAGCAAAGGACTTAGCGATGCTCACAAGACATGAGTTCTTTTCCCTTCCTAGATACTGAAAAGGAGAGAGAATTCTGGTGTTTTTTTGAGAAAAGGAGACAGTAAGTAACCTTTAAAAAAAAAAAAAGGTGACGTGTTCAAAATCCCAATTTGCAGATTGGCTAGTCTTGGCACTGTTTTAGCTGATTCTCACAACCACTGAGATTAAACCCTGTTAGCTCCTTTGATAAGGCAACAAGATGCACAGCAAGCTGACGCAGTTTGCGCTACAGATCTTTTAATATTTCAGTCCATTTAGAAGACTGGAACAAATTTTGAGTCCAGTGGCACCTTTAAGACCAACGAAGGCTTATTCAAGGTATGAGCTTATTCAAGGTATAACAAGCTAAGGTTTTGAGGTCAACAGTTGTTTTGATCTAATTAAGGGGGCAAAAACAGTGAGGCAATAAATACATCAAAATAGGAGATAAATGTGTAAGGCGTCCTTTTGAATTTTGGGAAGCAAACTGCAAATGTCATTGACACTTAAGCGCTGAGATTGGGTGGAATAACACATTTCAGTAACACGGATTTGACTCCAGTAGCACCTTAAAGATGACCAAGAATTTCAGGGTATAAGCTTTTGAGAGTCAAAGCTACCTTCGTCAGTCTGCTTATACCTTGAAACTGCTGAAAGCTGATACCTTGAAACTGTTGCTGGTCTCTAAGGTCCTCCTGGACTCAAAATAGCTGTTCTACTGCAGATCAACATGGCTACCCTTTGAAACATTTCAGCAAAATGCGTGTGTAAAATGTCGCCAAGTCACAGCCGACCTATGGTGATCCCAGCAAAGGGCTTCCAAGGCAAGTGAGAACCAGAGGTGGGTTGCCACTGCCTTCCTCTGCAGAGTCTTCCTTGGTGGTTTCCCTTCTTGCTTAGCTTCCATGATCTGATGACATCAGGCTATACCATGCCACCTTCCCTCCCTTCAGTAAAATACTGGTCCTGTTCTTTCCCCATCCTCCCAATCTATGTCCAGATCTCTGCTGCCCTGAATTTTTTAGCCACTTTTCTCTGCATTACTAAACAGGTTCTGTGCCCTCCGCTCCAGAGACAGGTGCAATTAGTACAAGTCTGGAGGTGAAGTAATCTGTGTGGTATGCATATAATTTGGGTCTGAAGAGTCTTGGGGGGTTGTTGAAGTGGAAAAAACCCCAGTAGAAGTGGGACCTGTTCTGATTATACGAAAGTTACTTCTGATCTCCGTTGTTGGCCCAAATCCCCACAACAAACAAAATTCACATGTGCCCTGTAATTAGCACCGATTATGGCCTTTCATTGAAGGAAGATCCTGTGCCCTTCTTTTTCAAGAGCGTACCATCAATTATCTGGTTTTTGGCTGACGCTTCTGCAGTTGAGCTATTACCCCTCATGTGAATAATGAGAGATGCAAATTAGTGCTCTCCAGCCATTACTGTTAAGGATGATTCATTATGTCATTGTCTTATGGAAAATTGGTGTGGACATTTTGTCTTAATGATCCTAATTATCCTTAATAATCCTTTATTAATAATAATCCTTAATGATTCTTTTTATTATTATTAAAGGATTATGAATACACCTTTATAATAATAATCTAATAAGCTTTTCCTTTCTTCTGGAAACTTGTATAAAAATGCAAACTTGTATAAAAATGCAAATATCACTAGCACAAGAAGATGTAGTGGTTAGAGTGTTGCACTAAGATCTGGGAGACCAAAGTTCGAATCCCCACTCTGCTGTGCAAATTTGCTGGGTAACTTTAGGCCAATAACACACTCCCAGTGTAACGTACCTCATAGGGTTGTTGTGGGGATAATGTGGTGGAGGGAAGAATTTATGTAAGCTGCTACGGGTCCCCATTGGGCAGAAAGAAAAAGAGTGTGCCATTGAGTCACAACCAACTCATGGCAACCCCAGCCATGGGGCATTCTAGGCAAGGGATGAGCAGGCAGGGTTTGCCGTTACCTTCCTCCACATAGCAACCTCAGACTTTGTTGGTGGTCTCCCATCCAAGTACTGACCATGGCTGACCATGTTTACTTCCTGATGTGGAAAAGCTAATGTGTCAACGGGGGTCTTTTTTCACAGCTGTCTTGAATAACATCCAGACCTATGTACTGGGCATCCTTTATAGCTATATTCAGATGAATTAAAAAGAAAAAAAAAGAGATACCAGCAGGTAACATCTAGGTCTAGGAAGCAATTCACAGGAGAAAAAATAGGGGGAGAGGACGTTAAAGAGTGGTCCCAATTTGCCCACGTCCTAATGAAAGTCACAGAGGGAGGGAGCAATAGCTTTTAGGTTGTAACACAACATCAGGGGGAAAAGGCCATATTTCTTGATCTTTGGGACCATCAACCCTTCTAAACTGCTGAGCTGTCAAAAACTATTTGTTTTGTTTCCTCCTTCTGCCCATTTCTCTCTCTTCCCTTTAGATCCAACATCTGGGCATCTCCCCGCCCCACTTTCTCCAGAGATACTGTTCCTTATTAAGTAGTTCCAAAACCTGAAGGGGGGGGAGGGGGGCTCAGCTCCCAACCTTGTTCTTAGTCCTTAGGGCTTTGTAATGTTAAAATAGTCAAGGGTTCCTCTGAGCATATCCAGAGCAGTTTCCCCTCTCCCCCACTGAGCAGACTCTGGGGTATGTCTTAGGTATGTAATCCAGTCATGTGGGCCAATGGCCAGGCCATTGAGGGTCTCACTGTGAGCACATGAATACATGAAGCTGCCTTAAACTGAAGCAGACCATTGGGTCCATCAAAGTCAATACTGTCTATTCAGACCAGCAGTGGCTCTCCAGGGTCTCAGACTGAGGTCTTTCATATCACCTCCTACCTGGACCTTTTTTAACTAAAGATGCCAAGTATTGAACCTGGGACCTTCTGCATGCCAAGCAGATGCTCTGCCGGTGAACTGAGAGTGTGCTTTAGAATACATCCAGCACTCTTGCAGCTGTGCACTGTGGGAAATGGCCAGCTGTCTGTCAGCGAAACTTGTCTGCCATTCTTGGTCACTCCATTGATGAATCCTTGGCTGTGTTCACACATACTAAATAATCCACTTTCAATCCACTTTCAGCACACTTTCCAACTGGATTTTACTGTGTGAACTGGCAAAATCCAGTTGGAAAGTGCATTGTAAGTGGATTGAAAGTGGATTATTTAGTGTGTGTGAACACAGCCCTTGATAAACTCCCTGGGAATCCCAGGGTTCCCTAAAACGTAATTTGGAAACCACTGAAGAGCTGCATAAAATAAACATTACACTGTTGCTGACATCACTGGCGGGAGCAAGCTCATATTTTTTCTGAGACTCCCCCCCCCCCCCCCCCCCATCCATATCTGGGACTATACTCCAAAGTTGTGATGTTTGCAAACAGGCGTTAACATGGGTGTTATAATGCCAATTAGTAGTCATCATTTTCTAATGGAAGGAAGAGAAATGTATTTGAAAATGCATATATTTAGAAAATGTATATACCCCTTCTCCAGGGAGCTACTGAAGAAGAAGAAGAAGAGAAGGATTGGATTTACTTTACTTGGCATCTTAGAGCGGCTTACAAACTCCTTTCCCTTCCCCTCCCCAGAACAGACACCCTGTGAGGTAGATGGGGCTGAGAGAGCTCTGAAACAACTGTCCTTGAGAACAGCTGGTACAGAGCTATGGCTTGCCCAAGGTCATCCAGCCCATGCAAGTGGAAGAGAGGGGAATCAAACCCGGTTCTCCCAGATTAGAGTCCGAGCACTTAACCACTACACCAAACTGTGTATAACTTCACTATTACTCTTTCAGTGTTGTGTAGTGGTTAGAACGCTGGGAGAGCTGGGATTGAATGCCCACCCCGCCATGGAAGCTTGCTGGGTGACCCTGGGTGCAGAGAATGCTATTGTAAGCCACTTTGGATCTCACTGGGGAGAAAAGCAGGGTATAAATATCTAACAGGAATATTTAAATAAATGCTCCCTCTAAGATGTGGAGTTTTGTGAGCAGAAATTCTACTTTGTGAGCTGCTGGTGTTAAAATTGTGACCGAGCAATTTGGCTACTGTATAAATTAGTTGGCTCTGGAGCCATCCTTCCCGAGCTAGGACAAAAATGGGTGAGCCAGAGGCTAAAAAACTGAGCTATCGCTCACACTAACTCAGCTTAGAGGGAACATACCTGCTTTTCTTTGTCCGTGGGCTGGCTGATCCATTGCTCAGTGGTAACACATGCAGCCCTTGTTGTGGGTGTGGCTATACAAGCACACGAACGAATGCTGCAGAACTTGACGCACATGCTTGCGAAACCGAAGCCTTCTTTCTGGAATGCTTTTAGCATTTTAATTGGTCGCTTCATTTCAGCCAGTGTTATAAATATTCCCTAAGCTGCTTTTACAGATCTTGTCTCTTCTCCTCTCCCCCGGCAGGGCGCCCGCTTGCTTTGTTTCAAAGCAGCTCGGCCAACTTAATCCCAGGCGGCAATACAGTGGTTTACATTAAACGATCTGCAGTCTCCAGGGAGAAGCCTCTAACAAGAAACCTGAATGACTACAGAGACGTCGGAGAAGAAATACCCACCGGGACTAATTTTGCCCCCCCCAAGGAGATGACACGCTTTACTTCTGCTTAAGACCCTGTTCTCTGTACCAACTTCACTTGCGTTGAATAGAGTCACTTCCCTGGTCCAAGTCAACTTTCCCTGTGGAAGACACAACCCCCCTTCCACAAAAAACCTCACCGATCTGATTATCTTTGCCCAGGCTCAGTGGTACCTGAGGAATGTTTTCAGTAATAGGGATGCCAGCCTTCAGGTGGAGACTGAGGATCTACTGGAATTACAGCTTATCTCCAGACTACAGAGATCAGTTCCCCTGGAGAACATAGATACGTTTAAGGGTGGACTCTATGGCCCTGTCCTCCACAAGGTCCACCCCCAAATCTCTAGAAATTCCCAGCTGGGAGTTGGCAACCCTACCTCCCCCCAAACACACTATTTGCAAGTAGAACCTGAAAACCCTAGCTCATAAGAACATAAGAGAGGCCAAGGCTGGATCAGGCCAATGGCCCATCCAGTCCAACACTCTGTCACACAGTGGCCAAAAATACCAGGTGCCATCAGGAGGTCCACCAGTGGGGCCGGGACAGCTCCGGAGAGGGACAGCTCATGGCTAGACTGTTACTATGGACTGCTACCTGCTGCATCAGGAAACCAGAACTGAAAATGTTCCATGGGAACACACTGTGGTATTGTAATTAGGGTGTCAGTTTATGACAGGAAACCCCGGGTTCAGACCCTGTCCTCTGCCAGGAAACTTACTGGAGGACCTTGGGTCAGTTTCACACTCTCAGCCTAACCTGCCTTTTAAGGCTGTTGTGGGGAAGAGCCATGTATATCCCCTTGAGCTCTGTGGATGAAGGACAGGAATTAAAAAGTAGTAGGAAGAAGGGGGCTCCAATCCAGCTAGGTGCAGGCTTCCACTGCAGGTCTTGTTACTGGCTGAGGAACTCTGTGCTCTAATATGGTTCTTGTTGCAGTTCAGTGCCAGGACTGCCCTGTTTTCCTTCTTGGGCTGATCAGCAGTGGCCTTAATCAGCTCTCTAGGAAGTAAATCAGGCGGCTGGATTTAGTTCCCAAAACAGCTGATCAACACTATTGCCAGTGATGTGACCGCCTACATGTTCCCAGTCTTGGCTGTTGGTTTACGCAGCTTGATATGGGCTTCCATTGAAGTGTCAAAAGCAAGACTATCTGAATACTGCACAGTTGTTACACAACCAGATTGTCTCGTCCACAATGGAGAATCTGATTGCAATGATTGCGATAAGTGCAATGGTAGCACCATTTCTATGGAAGTGTCCTCTGTGATCCTACCAGATGAGGATTTATACACAACTGGGAGCAGTGCTGTTCAAAATCCTAGGCACAATCCAGCCAACGTTCAGCTCATTTTTAATATGCGAACTACGCACGTGTTTAAATCTCTGCCACTGAAAATGACGGACTTGTAAGGGCTCAGTTTTGACTGGGACATGCCCTGGTTTTTAAACTGCAAAAAAAGGTGTGTGGGCATTGTGTTGCTGTCACCAAAAGCTTTTGCCTACCTGCACATTATCTCCCCCTCCCTGTAGTTTGGTGCAGTGCATACTTATTTGAATACAGGAAAACCATGGGTTAGGAATAGAGCATTTGTTTTGCATGCAGGATGTCCCCAATTTCTTCAGGCGAAAGGATCATGTAGTAAATGATGAAAAGACTTCTGCCTGAGAACCTGGAGAGCTGCTGCCAGTCAGAGGGGGCAGAGACCAGCCTAGATAAATCAATGGTCTGATTTGGTATGAGGCAGCTTCATGCGTTCAACCTGCTTTCCAGCAAGCCATGCTCTTTGCTTGTAATGTGGCACAGAGTGGTTTGGAGGCCTGGATTGGCCTGAGCATACCTTAGTGATTGGACTTGCTGAAAGCCAGCGTGGTGTGGTGGTTAAGGGGGCAGACTAATCTGGAGAACCAACCTTGATTCCCCATTCCTCCACATGAGGCCGGCTGGGTGACCTTGGGCCAGTCACAGTTCTCTCGGAGCTCTCTCAGCCCCACCTACCTCACAAGGTGCCTGTTTTGGGGAGAGGACGTGAAATAAGATTGTAAGCCACTTTGAGACTCTTTAAGGTAGAGAAAAGTGGGGCATAAAAACCCAACTCTTCTGCTGCTGACCACCTGCTGTTTTATCAGCAGTATGATTTTATGCTGTATCTGCAGAAATAACCCATAGAGGAAAATGAAGACCTATGAAAGTGGGTACCATTTTTATGGGTAAAATAGTGAGAATCAGGAACACAGGAAGATAAAAATACCTAGTTCATTTTTCTCTACACGTGCCATTTTTAATGATTGTGCCAGGTAATCTCACAAATGCAGCTGCTGAGAAGGTAATTTTATTATATTAATGTATTTAAATTGATAGTAGACTCCAGACTGGCTCTGTTCCAGAATTCTTATAGTACAGCATTTGAATGGGATTTAGTGTACACCTATCGATCAAGAGGTGGTGTGGATATTTTGGACCAAGGGGTTTAGAACAAAAAAAGAGAGAGTAGAGAGACAAAGGTTTAATTTGGGGTGTCAAAGCCCAGGATGTCTCAACTGATACTTTGGATTTTTCAAGACTTGTCCATTAACAATCTTAGAGATTTGTCAATGTTACTTTCAGTGAAAGGGATTCGGCAAAGTGAAAAGCTCACGTATTTATGTGTAAAAATCTTGTGCTATAAAATGATGAATTTTTTTCCCCACTGTGGAAGTATTGTTATTTTTATTTGTTTATTTAGCCCCCTTAATGTGCATGGCATTTTAGACGGGTCGCTGCCTCTGGGATCTTGCAGTCTAAAATTTGGCATAGGGAAGAGGAGGAAAATGGAAGCATCATAAACAGGGAAGAACATGTTTGTTCCAGTTACACAGGCACCCTTAATTTTAGTAGAGAGACATGAGTGTGCTGAGGTTATATTTTATGTTACAGCTTTAGTTCTATGAAAAGGAGACTGTTCTTCATAGTTACTTATTGGTTGACTTCCTATGATGTCATGGAAAGTTCATGAAAATTCTGACTGCTTGGTGAAGTAGTCAGGGCTGATTCATATGTTCTCTTTTCAGTTTGGTGTTGCATATATCCTAAAGATGGCAGTATGCTTAGATATGGCCTCCACAAACACATGATCCTATCCCATAGATACACAGACTTGTAAGTCATAAACAAACACAAGTTTTATTTCTGAAATGACATAAAGAGGTCTTAGTGGACTTCTGGCCTCTGGCCCCAATAACATAAACTACACTTTACTGGTTGCTTTCTAAAGAATCCTGTCCTCATAAATTAGGAGGAATAAACAACTTTAAGTGCTTCTCTTTACTAATTAGGAGGAGAAAATCATGGATAGAATTCAGCTAATATTTTCATGGACTAAACAAAAACGGCTCATTTCGTAGCAGGAGCTTCTCTGCATATTAGGCCACACACCCTTGATGGAGCCAATCCTCCAAGAGCTTACAGTAGCCCCTGTAAGAAGAGCTCTGTAAGCTCTTGGAGAATTGGCTACATTAGGGGTGTGTGGCCTAATATGCAAAGGAGCTCCTGCTACGAAATGAGCCCTGCAAATATATGCATTCATCCTTAAAGTGTGTTTAAAAACAAACAAACAAGATTTGTATCTTTTAAGTATTGAGCGGGAGGCGATGAATCAAACAAACAGGCTTTTATTCAAACCATTGCTTCAGCTCAAAGACAGCTCTATGGGAGCGGCACCTTAATTTATACTGTTTCCAATTCATAACTTCAAACAATGTAACTGTACAAACAATCCTATTGGACCTAAGCGAGGCTCAGCAATTGGTTACCTAGAGTGGCTTAAGGACCAATGAGAGTCTTTATTTGTTAGCCAATCAGAAAGGGCCTTTTGCATCCCAAAGTCTCTGCAAGCTGTTGCTGTAAAATAATAAGACTACAACACTAATCAACACACGATGCCATACATTAATTAATTAGCATCCCATTTAAATTCTTGTTCTCCCTGACTTGGATAGCCCAGGCTAGTCCAATTACATCAGATCTCAGAAGCTAAGAAGGATTGGCCATGGTCAGTATTTGGAAGAGAGACCACCAAGGAATGCCAGGGATGTGATGCAGTGGCAGGCAAAGGCAAATCACCTCTGAAAGTCTCTTGCCTTGAAAATTCTATGGGGTTGCCATAAGTCAGCTGTGACTTGATGAAGGAGGGGGGAGCTTCTAATTTTTTCCCCTCCAGACTGGCTGGCAATTCTAGCTATTTTCCCAATCACATTTGCAGCCTGCTTTTGTTGTTGTTGTTCAGTCGCACAGTCAAGTCCAACTCTTCACAACCCCATGGACCATATCACACCAGGCCCTCCTATCCTCCATTGTCCTCCGGAGTTTGCTTAATTTCGTGTCCGTTGCCTTGATAACACTGTCCAACCATCTCATCCTTTGCCGTCCCCTTCTTCTCTGACCTTCGGTCTTTCACAGCATCAGGGTCTTCTCCAGTGAGTGCTCCCTTCTCATTTGGTGGCCAAAGTATTTGAGCTTCAACTTCAGTATCTGGCCTTCCAGGGAACAGTCAGGGTTGGTTTCTTTTAGGATTGACTGATTTGATCTCCTTGCAGTCCAAGGGACTCTCAGGAGTCTTTTCCAGCGCCAGCATTCAAAAGCATCTATTCTTCGGAGCTCGGCCTTTCTTATGGTCCAACTCTCGCAGCCATACATTACTACTGGAAATACCATTGCTTTGACTATATGGACTTTTGTTGCCAGGGTGATATCTCTACTTTTTATTATGCTGTCTATGTTTGCCATCGCTTTCCTCCCAAGGAGTAGGCGTCTTTTAATTTCATGGCTGCAGTCACTGTCTGCAGTGATCTGTCACTGCTTCCATGACTTCCCCTTCTATTTGCCAAGGAGTAATGGGGCCGGATGCCATGATCCTAGTTTTTTTGATGTTGCGTTTCAAGCCAACTTTTGCAGCCTGCAGGGGTTGCTTTTTATTTTAAGCAATTGTGTACAAAACCGATAAGATCTGAGTCCAGAAGCACCTTAAAAACCAACAGGATTTTACGGGGTATCAGCTTCCAAGAGTCTGCCCTCCCTTTATCAGATGAAAATATTGGTCACAAGAGACCACTTGTGTCCGCAATTTGTCTAATTTGGCTCTAAAGCCAGTGAATTCATGGCAATTCAATTCAAATACATTTGAACCTAGGATTCCCAGCTCAGGTTTCACGCAGCTTCTGTATCACTTCACTGGCAGTAGATTTGGCTGTTTGCATCAGAGAAAAGAATGTTGCTGTTGTTTTTAATTATCTGAAAAAGTTTTAAGATGGCATTCTGAGAAGGCTGTCTGTAGATAAGGTCTCACCAGGGCCTTGTTGAGACAGAGCAACATTCCGGCCTGCTGCTGGCCAAGGCAGATCAGTTGTAGCTGATGAGGGATCATCCTTTGCTTTTGTTATGCAATCGACCCTAGTTCAAATGCACAGAAAATGGCTCCTCTTTAGAGCATAATCCATTAATGTAAAATCCCCTAATCAGCAGAACAAAGCTGTCATAATGACAAGACCAGTCATAATGATGACCATCACAAAGGCCTTTGTGATGGAAACTTCTTGCTAAATGAAGAAGCAAAGACTCTTCTACCAGTGTGGGGGTCCTGGCCTGTGGGGAGAGAAAGAGGTGGACAAGAGTTGTCTGTTGTTCCCACTTCAGCCTTCCTGGTGGCTTCAGGCTGAATCTGATTTATTGCTTCTCCAGATTAGTAAGGTGATAATGGCGTCTCATCTTCCACAGAGATAAAAATGAGGACACCATGCTCTCAAAAACAAGAAACAAGGGTGAGATGGGAGGACAACCTTCAATTCTTTCAGTGAAACAGAGGTCTAGCATAAGGGTCTAAATGCATTTATTAGCACTAAGTTTTGTATTGAACCCTAGAAAGGCTTTTGCAAGATCTGCAACATTATGGACTTTTTATGAAACCACCGGAACTTATGTTTTAATAGCATTTCCTACTCCTCGTTTTGTATATTAGACATCTACCAGCTATTTCTTTTAACCCTATACTTCCCCCAAGGACCTCAGGCGGGCTATACAGGTTCCTTTCCCTTCATTTTGTCCCTACAACAGTCTTGTGAAGAAGGAATTCCAGAAGGGGTTAGGCCTAACATGAGAGAGTGCCGTGTCCAAGATCCCTCACTGAGTTTCATGACTAGGGTTGCCAGCCTCCAGGAGGTGGCTGAAGATCTCCTGGGATTACAACTGATTGCCAGGTGACAGATCAGTTCACCTGGAGAAAATGGCTGCTTTGGAAGGTAGACTCTATGACCCACCTCGGGCTCCACCTTCCAAATCTTCAGGTATTTCAAAACCTAGAGCTGGCAACCCTATTCATGGCTTGGTTTGCCAGGTACTTACCACATACCGGTGGGTGGTGGGTGGGAGGCACCGGCGTAAACTATGGGGGGGCTCAAGGGCTCGAGCCACCCCTGAAATTTCCTGGGGGGGACTGAGCCCCCCCCCGGGAAAACGTCATGCCTGCCGCCGGCGCCTTGCCGCCGCGCCTCCCGGGCCCTTCCGAGGCTCGCCAGCTGGTGCCTCCCCCCCCCCCCCCCCGCCACCGGCCTGGCCATTCCTCCCTCCTTATCTCTCCCTCTTCCTCTTTTAGGGGTGAGGGAGGGAGTGGCCAGGGCGGAGGGGGAGGGAAAGGCACCAGCAGCACTGGCTAGTGAGCCTCGGAAGGGCCGGGGAGGCGCGGCGGCTGGCAATAAGTTTTCCAGGGTGGGGGGGCAGAAACATTGCCCCAGCGAGCGCGCGCGCAAAGCCCCCCCCCCGCCCCCCCGGACTTCAGAAAAGTCTACGCCCCTGGTGGGAGGGAGCTTTCTGGGAGTGGGGTGGAGCTCTACCCCCAAACAGTAACATTGCTGATGCAATGATGTCACATGGAAGTGAGGTCATCACATTGGGGGATGTACCATAGTGATGCTCTGGTTTGAGGGCAAAACTCTACAGTAAAATTGCCCTCAAACCACAGTGTCACCACTCAATGTCCCTGACATGATGATGTCATTTCTGTGTGACATCATAACATTGGCATAGCTGTTTGGGGGCTGGGTTTCCCCCAACAGCCAGTTGGCCAGTGGCGGCAGAAGCCCCCAAAACTGGGGGATTCCCTGCCTGGACCTGGGAAATGGCAACCTAGTCATGGCTGGTCAGGAATTTTAATCCTGGTCTTTCCCATCGAACTCCAGCCATTGCTGCTTCTCAAAAGACCCCTTCAGTTTTCTTGAGGACGTTCTTATTTTGATAATATTCTTCTTCTTTTAGAGACACACATAAAGCTGCCTTATCAGACCGTTGGTCCATCAGAGTCAGTGGTGCCTACTCAAACTGGCCGCGACTCTGCAGCATCTCTAGTAGAGGTCTTTCACACTGCCTACCTCATCCTTTAAACTGGATATGCCAGGCATTGAACCTGAGGCCTTCTACATGGCAATCAGATGCTCTACCACTGAGCCACGGCCCCTCCTTTTGACAACTGGTATGGTCTGAGGTCCTGGATTGGGTTTGGACTCAGATGTCAACAATTTCTCTGCAACCAGAAACTCTTCAAGGACTAGATTCAAATCCGGTAGCACCTGAGAGCCCAACAAGATGATGGGAGCTTTGACTCTTGAAAGCTGATACCCTGAAAATCTTGTTGGTCTCTAAGGTGCTACTGGATTTGAATCTAACTGTTCCACTGTTGACCAACACAGCTACCCTCCCCAAACTCTTCTTAAGGACTAATCGCCTGGGAGTCAGAGCCAGCTCCTATTTCCAGGTACCATTAGGATGAAGGCAGCTGCTGTGTCTTGCTGAATGCAAGCAAAGGGCTGTGTGGCTGTGATGAAGTCATTAACCAGGAGGGACACTTTCAGATCTTCCTAGCCCTTGAAAACGGAGGAGATCAGGGCCCTGCGGGACTTGATGCAGTTCCAGAGGGCCTGCAGGACGGAGCTCTTCCGCCAGGCTTATGAATAGGGGCCGCCGCCGTTCTTCTCTCCCCCCACCTTGGGACCATCAACGATCGGCCTCAGAGATTACCAGCTGGCTATTTGACACCCGGAGTCTGGAAACGCTGGGGTATATGGCCACGGTCACACGGCCCCTTAATGCGGGAGGAAGGGCTGCTTCCTCCCGCATTTAAAGGGGCCGTCTAAATAGCCCCGCAGCGAGTCCCGCAGCGAAGCGGGCTCCAATGCGAGTTGCTCCCGCTTTTACTGACCCCAGGAAAAACTAGTGTTTTCCCGGGAGTAGCGGGAGGAACCCGCATTGGAGGTTATCTGGACAGCCCTCTCTCGCAAGCATTGCGAGAGCAGGGCTGTCCAGATGGCCTCCCCCCTCCATTCCCCCCCCCCTTTTTACACTTGGGCGCATGGCTACTGATGCGCCCAAGTGTAAAAGGGGAGGAAAAAACCCCACAACTTACCCAGGCGGCTGGCGGTCCTTGGCCGCCACAGCCGCCTCTCCTGCTGCTGGGGCCGCCGCCGCCGCCGTTCGCTCCGCGGCTGCCGCCTCTTCAGCGGCCGCCGCCGCGGCAGCCGTTCCCGCTGCTGCTTT
Source organism: Lepidodactylus listeri (assembly GCA_029233225.1). NCBI lineage: Eukaryota > Metazoa > Chordata > Lepidosauria > Squamata > Gekkonidae > Lepidodactylus > Lepidodactylus listeri. The sequence continues at coordinate 80,889,788 of JARCFY010000011.1, forward strand.
TGCTTTTGCGGTTGAAAAATGTGGCCCCTTTAAATCCGGGAGCCCTCCCGGATTTAAAGGGGCCGTGTGACCGCGGCCTATGACACACCATCTGATTGTATTAAGCACTGAGTATTTTATTCAAATTGTATTGCTGAACTGGGAAGGTTTTTATAACTGTTTAACTGTTTTAACTTTTAATGTATGTATGAATCTTGGTTTGCCAAGACTTGTTAGCCGCTCTGGGCCTGCAAACAGTGGGGAGAGCAGCCTATAAATCGAACAAACAAATAAATAAATAAATAAAAGGAGGGGGAGGAAAGAAACCAACAGAGGAAAAAAGGGGGAGAGTGAATCTCTAAAGCTATAGGGCTCGAGCTCTGACCTGGATGGCCCAGGTTAGCCCAGTCTCATCAGATCTTGGAAGCCAAGCAGGGTTGACCCGGGTTATTACTTGGATGGGACACTACAAAGGAAGTCCAGGGTTGCTATGCAGAGACAAGCAAAGGCAAACCACCTCTGAACCTCTCTTGCCTTCAAAGTTGGCTGCAAGTTGAGGGCACTTTTCTATTACAATTCATTACTCTCTGAATTAAACAAACAAACAAAGATAATTTCTTTCCTAATCAGAACTGAGCCAGTTGCATTAGGAGAATTTGATTACGGAGTCTTTTCACTGTCTCAGCACAGCAGTTATAAGCCGTTCCTCCGTTGAAACTGGTTTTGTTACTTCGAGAAGGAGTCTTTTAATGCTGATCGTATCTGGCCTCATTAGATACGTGCATGTCATACATATCCTTCTTTGAGATTTCCCTTTCTTCATTCTAAGCCATGCCCTGTTTGCACAAAGGTGGGTGACGGTGCCACTGACTCAGCGATATACCAAATGTTTCTTAGGATAAGAAAGATCTGGAGAAATCCCTGGACTTCATTAGATCTCACCAGACATACATGGAAGACTCTTGTTTTGAGGGACCACTATGGTACAACAACCTGGAGAAAAAAAATGTTCTGTCCATGTAACAACGTGTGGAAATGGGTAACAGAAGTTCCTCATGACAGAGGCAAATAGGATCCCATTGGGCCTATGTTAAGGCGGCAGGACACTTTTCTCAAGGCTGTTCATAACTCTACATGCATGGCATGTTCCAGGGCAATCCCCAGTGGGAACCAGGGCATCCACTGATGTGTTTCCTGGCATTCACTTGCTTCCCCCACAGCATCCTGTGCAAAGCAAAAAACCAGTCCAGCTGATGGACCGCTGGATCCAACCCGTTTTTTCATACCCTCGACTTCTCCCATTGGAGAATTGCCCCAGAGCTCCTTTTGGCTTCTGAAACACCAGTATTTATATTCACTGATCTTGAACCATTTGCCTGGAAGAAAACTCCCAGGCACTTAAAATATGAAACTTGTTCGATCAGAATTGCGTTTAGAGACCAACGATAAGTCTTTGGTGATTTATTTTTTGCAAAGGCCATTACTTTCGTTTTGGAGTAATTGACCTCGAGTTTATTTTCACAACAGTACTGGGTGAAAGTGATCCCCCACTCCTCCACATGCAGCTGCTGGTGTGACCTTGGGTCAGTCACAAGTTCTCTCAGAGCTGTTCTCTCAGGAACAGTTCTCAAAAGAGCTCTCTCAGCCCCACCTACCTCACAGGGTGTCTGTTGTGGGGAGGGGAAGGGGAAGGCGATTTGTAACACACTCTGCAACTCCTTTGAGTAGTGAAGGGTGGGGTATAAATCCAATCTCCTCCTCCTCCACCACCTGAGGCCTGACAATCTCCTGGAATTATAGTTTATGTCCGGACTACAGAGATCAGTTTCCGTGGAGAGAACGTCAGCTTCTCTATGGCATTATACTCTGCCGAGGACAGGTCTCTCCCGTCCCCAAAACTTACCCTTTCCAAACTTCACCCCCACGCCTCCAGGAATTTTGCAGTTCAACAGCTGACAACCTTAAGGCTACCGATAATAACAGCCTGGAAAGAGGAAGGTTGATTCCAGTCAGCAAAAGCATGCAAAACGACACAGAAGAATATAAGGAGCATCACAGGATCCTGACTCCTGGCTTGTTCTGTACATCAGCCCTTGGTCATCCAGGCACTGGCTGTGCTGCTGGTGCGAGAAACTCTGATGTGGGTTCTACCTTAGAAGAAACTCCGGGATCCCCAAAATGGATGATGCAGAAACTGCCCGAAGAAGGAGACACAAAACTTGATTCCTTTTCTTCTTTCAGGATCAGAGAGAAAGTTTACAGGCAGCCCGGGGAACTAGATTTATGGAGTTCAAAGTACCCAGTTATTAAAATGTGATTAAAGTTTTCTATCCCTGCAAATGCATCAATATGTAGAGGAGAGGAGGCCCGTGGTTTGGCAGGGGGCCATCCTTCCTATGGGGCCTCTGGCTTAATTACACGCTGCCAGACCGGCTGCTTTTGTGGTGGTGAGAGTGATTGAAGGGGGTTGGGGTTGGGGGTAAAAGGAGGAAAGCACAGGCAAGTGTCAGTTTCATAGAAGGGATCTCTGCTGTCAGTTTGCTTGGCCTGGCTAGGCCAGGCCGAATAGAAAATTCACTTTTACAGTCTGGAAAGTTCTTGGCAAAGAGTGGTGGTGGGGTGTTAGCCACAGGGCTTTTCCCCCTCCCCAGGTGGGGCAGTGTGGTGTAGTGGTTAAGAGCGGTGGACTCTAATCTGGAGAAGCGGGTTTGATTCCCCCCTTCTCCACATGAAGCCAGCTGGGTGACCTTGGGTCAATCACAAGTTCTCTCAAGAGCAATTCTCTCAGAGCTCTCTCAGCCCTACCTGTCTCACAGGCTGCCTGTTGAGAGGAGAGGAAGGGAAAGGAGATTGTAAGTGGCTCTGAGACTGAGTGAAGGGTAGGGTATACGTCCAATCTCTTCTCTTCTTCTTCTTCTCTCAGAGCTCTCTCAGCCCCACCTACCTCATAGGGTGTCTGCTGTGGGGAAAGGAAGGGAAGGCAATTGTAAACCTCTCTGAGGTAGTGAAGGTCAGGGTATAAAAACCAACTCTTCTTCTTTTTCTGGTTTTCCATTGGAGATATGATTGGCTGTGCAGATTTTGGAAAACTTTTGCTTTGGCAGTAGCTGCCACCGCAGCACATGGATCTTCACCATATAACTGAAGGTAAGCGGTGGTGGCCATTTTGTGGCTCCACCTACCACACTGTGTCAAAATTCCAAAGGCACCCATGGGTTCAAAAAGTTTGGGTTAGAGTGTTGGACTAGAATCTGGGAGCTACCAGTTCCAATGAAATCCCTGCTCTGTTAGTTTACCAGGTGGCCTTGGCCAGTCACTCCCTTGGGGTCCCTCCCTGGGCTCTTTACCCAAATATCTAGGAATTTTCCAACCCAGAGTTGGCAACCCTTAGAATTTATCTCTACACGGTCCGTTTGCAGATGTGACATTTCCCAGTCACATATTCTTGGTGGATTACTCTTTCAGTTTACTGCCTCTCCCGCCTCCTCCTTGGGGGTTATTGCTTTTCCACCTCTTGTTTTCTCCTTTCAAACTGTGGCCAGCATTAAATCTGGCCTGAATTTAATACTTTGTTTTGCTGTTAAGGTGTAATGGACTTGCGATGACCCTGTATGGTTTCCAAAGGAAGAGATGTTTAGGGGTGGTTTGCCATTGCCTGCTCTGCATAGACTTCCTTGGTGGTCTCCCCTCCAGCTACTAACCAGGGCCAACCCTGCTTCGCTTCCAAGATCTGATGAGCTGAGGCTATCCAGGTCAGGTCACAATAGTAATCATAGTCATCTTTAAACAGAAGTTTAGAGAGTTGGGTAGAAGCGGGTTTTCAACTCAGTTTTTAAACTATCTGTGGGTAGCTGTCAGACTGGAGCAGGCAAAATCCTTTAACCTATTGAGGGCTGAGAAGGGAAAGAGGAATTTGAGAAAGGAGATATTTGCGAGCCCCAGGGGTGGAGGAAAAACATGGGAGTCTGAGAAGGGCATTGCTGATGGCTGAGAGGTCAGCCTAAATAAGAAATAATGCAGATGGGAGTTTATCCAGCAGTTGGACCTGTTTGACAGGTAGAATAGCAGGATTACGGTATTTTACACTGGTAGTAAATGAGACAACTTCGCTCCGATGGCCTATGACTTTGGATTCTGGCGTTTGTCAGTGGGTCTGTCCTTTAGGTTTAGGGGGAAGAGAACTTGGAGTCTTTAACAAAAGAATGGTCAAGTTTCTTAATGACTGTAGACATCTCATCAATGGGCCTTAATTGTTAGGAAGTGGCTCTGTCCAAGTACTCATTAAAGCTTGGAAGAGACGACACCCCCCCCCCCCCAGTTGAAAACAGATGTGTTTGTGAGTGTGAATGATAAGAAAGAAAAAAGAGGCTTATGAAAAAGACAGAGGGAGAAGCAGACCACCCCTGATAATCAGTTGGTTGAAACCTTGGGTGGTGGGTGCAAGGTCCCTCTGGGGATCTGCCACCCTGTGTCTTTGTGCCTCTACCTGTGCTGCACTACCTGTGTTTTTTTAAATGAAGCAAATTTTGCTCCCCCCCCCCCCCCCCGCATGCTAAAAGTCTCCAGTGTTGTCTCCCTCAGAAAGGAATCAACCCACCATGGAATTTCTTGCCACTCAGAGAGAAGGTATATTAGAGTGCAAATGGGGGGGGGGGGGGGACGACACACACAAAAAGAGGAGTATTGAGGCACCTTGAGGGCTAAGGGATTCGTTGCTTTAGATAGTTCATTTATATTTATTTATTTGATTTATACCCCGCCCTCCCTGCCGAAGCAGGCTCAGGGCGGCTTCCCTCTCTGGCCTCCCACTTTCGGCCTCCCTCACTAGGCAGATCTTCTCCCTCCCTTCTTCACCCACCACCATTTTCAGCAGATGTTTGGGTAGCATCTCACCTAACTATCCTTCTCACTTGGATTGCAGTAACATTTATCACTGGGTATTCACCCCAGCCTGATGGACATAGAAACCTTTTTCATTCCTCTCCTACAGTTCCCCAAAGCTGTTCTCAGTTGTCAAGGGAAAAAAGAAAAGAAAATAGGATATTCATTCAGTAGAGGATTTGTACATAGTTGTCCTCTGAGGGTGAGCTATCATCTCCCTTGATTCTGATGACGTTTGCTTTTCGCTTTCTTCTTTTTTGTCGTCCGACCTCAATTTCAGCTCACAGACACAGGCGGAAACCCCGGCAATGGCTTTCGGAAGAGCTGTCCCTTTCTGCCACTTATTTTTCTCTTTGTCGTACACCTGGACAGTTCGGGAGAAGACAGTGACCTCCCAACTGTATCCCCCGTGGATAAAAATCTTGCCTTCCCAAACAGCCACTCCAGACTCGCTGTTGGCTTCCAGCAAAGAAGACACGCGGGTCCACTGATTGCACTGCGGGCTGTAAGACTCCACCGCCAAAATGTACCCCACCCCACCTTTCTCTCCAAAGGGACCAAAGATGGCTTATATTCTCCCCCTCTCCTCCATTTTTACCCTCACAACAACTCTGTGAGGTGGCTTACACTGACAGCATGCGACTGGCCCAGGGTTACCCGGCAAGCTTCCATGGCTGAACAGGGACTCAAACCCAGGTTTCCCAGATCCTAGTCCGACATTCTAACCAATACATCACAGTGGGTCTCAACTCACAACTCAGATTAGGTTGTGCTACATCTGAGATGGGGTGGAGACCCCAGCCTGACCTGTGTACTCTGTAATGTGTGCAGGTGTGCCTCACATGATCATATTAGTAGCACATCATTAATGTTCATGGTGCATTCTAAGGGGTCCCTCCCTGCCCCAAGGAACTGACAGACTAAATGCTGACTACAGTGGAAAGCACAGAAGTGGAGAGGGGAAGAACACCAAGGGAAACCAGGGTAGTAAAGTATGAATGAGAAGAATGCAGTTACAGATCTTTACTCTGGTTTGGGAAAGACCTTATTTTGGGGGTGGGGGTGGAGTCTGAGGAAAGTGGGGTTTGGGGAGGGACTTCAATGGGGTATAATTGCCTAGAATCCACCTTCAAAGGGGGTCATTTTCTCCAGGTGAACTTTGTCTCATGGAGATCAGGTGTAATCCCAGGAAATCTCCAGCCACCACCTGGAGCTTGGCAACCTCAGGTGCAAGGCTGAAGTGGCTCCTTCTCAGTTTGGTGTAGTGGTTAGGAGCGTGGATTCTCTAATCTGGGAGAACCAGGCTTGATTCCCCACTCCTCCACATGCAGCTGCTGGTGTGATCTTGGGTCAGTCACAAGTTCTCTCAGAGTGGTTCTCTCAAGAGCAGTTCTGGAAAGAGCTCTCTCAGCCCCACCTACCTCACAGAGTGTCTGTTGTGGGGAGGGGAAGGAGATTGTAAACCGCTCTGAGATTCTGAGTGAAGGGTGGGGTATAAACCCAATCTCTTCTCTTCTTCTACAAAGTGAGCTGCTATGGCAAGAGTGGAGATTTGAACCTGGGTCTCCCAGATACTAGTTGAACTACTCTAGCCTCTACATCACACTGGCAGTTCTCACCAGTACTGTAAGACCTGTGGTATGCTGCTCATTGCAGAGGAGTGGTTCCGAAATTCTAATGTACCCCACTCTTAAGGTTGCCAGCTCTGGGTTGGGAAATACCTGGAGATTTTGGGGGCAGATCCAGGAGAGGGTGGGGTTTGGGGAGGAGAGAAGCCTCAGCATGGTACAATGCCATAGAGTCTACCCTTCAAAGCAGCCATTTTCTCCAGTGGAACTGATCTCTCTCAGCTGGAGATCAGTTGTAAAAGCAGGGGATCCCCAGGCCCCACCTGGAGGCTGGCAACCCTAGGGGGATTTCTACTGTGGAAACAGCTCAGGGGAAATGTCAAACCCCGCCCCCATGCCCTAATGTAGAGTAAAAAGTAAAAATTAGGCGATCCATGTATAGATCTCTTATATATTACGTCATTTGACCCACATTGCTCAGCCATCGTAACAGCAGGCTCTCGCGCCAACAAATGTATACGCTTGGTGTTCCTAAATAATCATTCTTGAGTTTTAGCCCTGCACCTCCAGGGTGATAATTAATATCAGAGACTTCTGTCCTTGAACATAACCACAGGTTACTGTTCAGAAATTTCTCTTTGATTTCTTTCCACAGCACTGACACTCCTCTCTGTGTAAACTCATTTCGTGAGACTGTATTTATTCCCGCCCCCAGCAGAGCTAAGAACAGCTCTGGGGAGGGGGCAGTGGTTCAGACTGGGAAACCAGTGGGGGACGAAGAGGGTTTAACAATCTCCCCCCTTTCTAGGGCTGCTGCTGTGATCTCAGTTGCAGCTCCCAGCGGCTGCTTTTAAGATAAAAATCAAAAGATCCAGCTCACCTGCATCTTCTCTGCTTGTGATCCTAGCAACAGCCCATTGTCCGGGCATGCCTTCTGTTTATCCTTTACATATATATCTCGCCTTTCATCTGGAGAGTTCAAGCCAAAAGTACATAGGATTTCTGGGCAGGTTCCCATCAAAGCCGTGACCAGTCCCAAACCTACTCAGCTTCAGGAGGAGGCTTGCTTCATTTCATTCCCTCAAACTGTGCCTTCCTTCCAAAAGTTAAATTTATTAGGGCAGCTCCACAGTCTCCTTTCCTGATGTTTTCCACAGAATCTGGTATTTAAAGGCAGTGCTTAAATGGGGGGTGGGGGTAACAAGGGAGGCCCTGGCCCCCATTCTGCAGATGAGAACATGAATGAGATCAGGCTAGCCAGGCAAGGAATAGCAACACATCCATTTTGTTGAAACAAAGAACCTTGAACACCTCCCAACATTTTGTTGATCTCCTTAGCTCATTCTCATCAAATCTTGGAAGCCAAGCAGGGCCAGCCCTAGTTGGTACCTGGATGGGAGGCCACCAAGGAAGTCCAGGATTGCTACACAGAGGCAGGCAATGGCAAGCCACCTCTGAACCTCTCTTGCCTTGAAAACTCTATGGGGTTGGCCAAAGTCAGCTGTGACTTGATGGCACTTTCCACCACCAGTTTTCCCTAGCTGTGTCCAGGCATTCGTGAATACATGGAGGGATGACGTTAGGCTCAAGTCACCTTGGCCCTCCAGAACATTTAGTATGCCTGATACTGAGAACCCAATTCAGCTGCACTGGTTAATAGCCAGAGACAGACCTGTCATCTGTAAACGTATCCAGCCATCTTCTAAATCCGCCTAAGTCATTCGCCATTATCTTGAGGCAGTGAGTTCTGCTGGTCAACAACCTGTTATGTGAAAAAGCATTTGTTGTGTCTTCCCTCTTGGAACTGTTTTAGGGTGCATCCTCAGTTCGTACATGGTGCCAGTCAGACCTATTGTGTCACACAAACAGAGACTGTGGCTTGGAAAAGACACGGTTGCCTTGGAGGCTGGTTCCCCGTTCCCCATTCCTTATTTGTGACTTATTCCTGAATTCAGCCGAAGAAAATTGAGGAGAGTTTAAAAGCTCTGAATCCCAAAATAAGGTATGGACCACCACATATCATATGACTCCATGTTCAGGGGACTCTCCTCTCTGAGAGAACATATGCTACGTTTTGGTCCAAAGTGTAGTTCTTGTGCCAGCTGCTCGAAAGTGAGATGCCCCCAGGACAACCACACAGGCAGATACTGGGGCAGGGCTGCACCCCAAAACAATTTTTTGACCACCCCAAATGACACATCCCCACACTCTGGAGGCTGGAGCCCAGTCCAAACACTGGTTCTGGCACTACAAGCTTCTATTTGGAGTATCACCAAGAAACCTGTATTTCAAATATTTGAATAAGGAAGTGGAACAACTGCATGCCCTCCACACCCAAAAAGAAGCCTTGGACTGTCACACGTCTTAGGCCACCACTTTCAGGGGACTGTCTCCTTCAAGGGGACATGTAGTATTTCCTGGTCCAAAGCCCAGTTCTTGTGCCAGCTGCTCCAAAGTGAGGTGCCCCCAGGACACTCCCATATTGCCAGCCCAGGTCTTCCCCAGCTGATGGTAAGTCCCCACTCCCCCCCCCCCACCTCAGGTTGCTAAGGGGGACCTAGCAACCCTAGGCCAGTCACTCTTTCTCTGCCTGACCTACTCCACAAGATGGTTGTTAGTATAAAACAGAGTAGAGGGGAATGACGTTGCAAGGCCGTTAGCTCCCCAAGGGCAACAAAGTCTGTTTGGTGGTTGTTTTGTCATTAAGTCAGAGCAGACTTATGGCAACCTCTCATGGAGTTTCAAGGCAAGAGGTGTTCAGTTTGCCATCGCCTGCCTCTGCGTTGCAGCCTTGGTGGTCTCCCATCCAAATACTAATCAGGGCCGACCCTGGTTAGCTTCAGAGATCTGTCGAGATTGGACTAGCCTGGGCTACCCAGGTCAGGGCAAAGTCTGGGTCTGAATAAATAAAACAAGATAACAGTGGGCAAGTTGTGTTTTCAGGCCAGTTCGTCTTCCATTAGCAATCTGTTACTGAGGGACCCCTGATAAGGTTTAAAAAAAAATGCCACAGGCATTCCTTAGAGCAGAAATTGAGAACCAACCAAAGCAAATGGATTCCATGCTGAGATGGTGCCAGCTGGGGTGGGGGGTGGGGGTGCGACAGTCAATTGCTGGAGCTGGAAAATGCCAGGTAAGCAATCCAGGCTTCATACATATTTGAGACAATGTCAGGTACAACCCCAGCAGTTGGGATCTGGCAGCCTTTGATTTTTAAAACGGAGCTAGTGAAGAACTCACTTGGTTCTCGGTAGGAGCAGGTTTGTAGCTTGGAGATGCTACACTTCCCCACCCTCCACTCCCAAATCTCCAGGGATTTCCTCAACCTGGAGTTGGCAACCCTAGTTCACTGGCAGAAAAACGCTAGGAGCCAGTTTGGTGTAGTGGTTAAGTGCGCAGACTCTAATCTGGGAGAACCGGGTTTGATTCCTCACTCCCCCTCTTGCACCTGCTGGATGACCTTGGGCAAGCCATAGCTCTGTACTAGCTGTTGTCTCAGAGCTCTCTCAGCCCCACCTACCCCACAGGGTGTCTGTTGTGGGGAGGGGAAGGGAAAGGAGTTTGTAAGATGCTCTGAGACTCCCTTGGGTAGTGAAGGGCGGGGTATAAATCCAATCTCTTCTTCTTGTAGGTTTGTGGATGCACTGGACGGGAGTAGTTTGTGGACTATTTTATTCAAGGTACAAAATTTTATTCAAGGTATAAGATTTCATGTGCCACTCACACTTCTTCAGAGCCTGGGGAGGACAGGGACCTCAGTGGGGTACAAGTCCACCCTTCAAAGCATCCTTTTTCTCCAAGGGAACTGATCTCTGTAGTCTGGAAATGGGCTGTGATTCCAGGGGATCCCCAGGTCCCACCTGGAGGCTGGCATCCCTAGGAAGGGAACTGTGACTCTCGAAAGCTTCTACCCTGGAAATCCTGTTGGCTTTTACGGTGCTATTGGACTCTAATCTTGCTCTACTACTGTAGACCAACAAAGCTACCTATCAGAAAGTATCTTTACTTTTTTGTCGGTTATCTGTGTATGATTTTATATAGATAGAGGAATGGATTGCTTTACCCCCGTGAATTATTCACTACTTTAGTGGGAATGCGTTGCCATTTGATACAGGTGTTACCTTTATGTGCCAGATATATCTTATATATGATAGATGTCTTTAACCCTGTGAAGTATTCACCACTTGAGCTGAAATACATTCACCCACCCACCCCTTTTGGTACGTTTGATACAAACGAGTTTCCTCCAGTCATGTCGAGTAGATGAAATTTCACATCTTTATTTTAAATGCGTCCCATGCAGTAGATGAGATAAGGTATCGTAACCACAGGGCTTATCAGTCTGGGGGGGAAAAGTATTAATCATGGAAACAAGGCAGCCTTCCGCTGAGGGGGAGCTGCAAATTGGGCATTTTGCTGAGTGACAGGAGGCGAGACGGATGGCCCTCCTGTTTAGCATCACTATTGACAATTACTCTGCAGGCGGCTGTCAAATACTTACATTCATTTCTCACCACCCATCACTTATAGAGCTTTCTGCTTTCGGGAGGCAGCAGCCGATCAATGCCATTTTCAATTAAGGTAATTGCACATCGGCTTGCGCCCCTTCCAGCCGAAGTCCTCCAATGCTGTGGGTCCTAAATGTCTCGCAGTAAAATGTGATTTTTGGACCATTCCCGGAAATGAGGAGTGTCCTACAAAAGACCAAGCCATGCATTGTAGAGTTGTGATACTGTACATAGCTAACAACATAATGGTTTTGACTGTGTGTGGGAGAGGGTTGTGAGGCTGTGAGAATCCCTTCCTTTTTGGCTATCACAACCAGTAAATGGGCTGGGGGAGGGAAGGCAGCATAGTATAGTTCAATCTTGTCAGATTTTGGAAGTGAAGCGTGTTCAGTTGGGAGACCGCCAAGGAAGACTCTGCAGAGGAATAGAAGCATAGAATCATAGAGTTGGAAAGGACCTCCAGGGTCATCTAGCCTAACCCCCTGCACAATGCTGGAAATTCACAAATACCTCCCCCCCACCCCCAGCGACCCTCTGCTCCACGCCCAGAGGAGGGCAAACAAAACAAAACAAAACTCCAGGATCCCTGGTGAAATTGGCCTGGAGAAAAATGGCTTCCTGACCCCAAAGTGGCGGTCGGCATTTCCCTGGGCGTGTAAGAAAGGGCCACGAGAACTAAGCACTGAGGCAACCCTGCCTGCCCTTCCTCTCGTGATCTGCCTAAGTTCACAGAATCAGCATTGCTGTCAGATGGCCGTCTAGCCTCTGTTTGAAAACCTCCAAAGAAGGAAGGCAATGGTATAACACTTCTGCTTCTCACTTATCTTGAATGCCCTTTGCTGGGGTGACCATCAGTGGGTTACAGTTTGACAGAAGATAGGTATGCAAATGGGTTGGAGCCATCCAGCTTCTCCTCTTGCACAACTCGCCTTACTACAGCCTCTGTCCCATGTACAAGCAGGCAGGTCTGCCAGGAGCCTGGAGAAAGCATCCCATCCCTTTAATAGAGATGAATGGGATATTGTTTACCAGGTGATGTTGCTTACCTGCATTCCATGAACAGCTTTACCAGCCCATTTCCACACTTGAAGCATTTCTTATTGATACAGGGGGACGTGTAATGCCCAGTCTCATCAGATCCTGGAAGCTAAGCAGGGTGGGTACTTGGATGGGGGACCCCCAAGAAAGACTCTGCAGAGGAAGGCAATGGCCAACCACCTCTGCCTCTCAATTGCCTTGAAAGCCTCTTGCTCGGGTTGGGAGAAAACTTTTTATTGTTATCCTTACTTGATCCCTACACATTTCTCCTTGATACTGCTGTATCTGAAGAATACTGCTGTGTCTGGAGAGGTGAGCAGCGACTCACGAAAGCTCGTACCTTGCCAGTGTTCCCTCTAAGCTGAGTTAGTGTGAGCTAGCTCACAGTTCTTTAGCCTCCAGCTCACACATTTTTGGCTCAGCTCCGGAAGGATGGCTCCAGAGCAAACTAATTTATGCAGTAGCCAAAATCACTCGCTCACAATTTTAACGCCAGTAGCTCACGAAGTAGAATTTTTGCTCACAAGACTCCATAGCTTAGAGGGAGCTTTGTACCTTGCCACTAATTTTGTTAGCCTTTAAGGTGCTACTGGACTCTTGCTCTTTTCTGTTGTTATAGAAGATCAGCTATTACCCAAGAGAATGAAGAATGGAGCCTCCATGTTTGCAGGCACTATACCTCACACATTAAGGAGTACACAGTCTGTTAACAGGGTCCAGCTCCCCTTGTTTAATAATTAGGTTAGGTGTAAGTTCTTTTCAGTTCATGCACAACAGGGAATGGCTGCTTTGGAACTGTCCTGTGGCACATGTAGAAAAGGGGCTTCAGTACCTCCCCCCCCAGTAACTTTAATGCAACCAGAAACAGAATCACAGAATAGAATCACAGAATCATAGAGTTGGAAGGGACCGCCAGGGTCATCTAGTCCAATCCCCTGCACAATGCAGGAAATTCACAAATATCTCCCCAGCCCCCCAGCCCCTGGGGTGCTATTTTGTCCATTAGGGATACTTACTTTTATCCCAGGGTACATGTAGGGTTCACCAAAGACCAAATAGTACCCCCCAGAGCAATTCAGTTCAGTATGATGGCAGAGGAGGAAGACTGAAGCCCCCTCTCCATATACACCAAGGCTGCGGTCACACACACTAAACAATCCACTTTCAACCCACTTTCGAACTGGCAAAATCCAGTTGGAAAGTGCATTGAAAGTGGATTATTTAGTGTGTGTGACCGCAGCCCAGATCTGAATCAGAGACCATGTGCATAAGAACGGAGGAGAACCCACATTCACGACTGATAGTTACACAGGGTAGGGACCCCAGAGCCAACATTCACAGATTCTGGGGACAAACAGGGAGAAGGTAGCTCCCTCGTTCCCTGTGGGTGAGGCATTTACAAGGTGCCCTGACCTGGAAGGCCCAGGCTAGCCCAACCTCATCAGACCTTGGAAGCTAAGCAGGGCCAGCCCCGGTTAGGGGTAGGAGACCAGCAAGGAAGTCCAGGGCTGCCAGGTAGAGGCAGGCAGTGACAAACCATCTCTGTTGATTTCTTGCCTTGAAAAAACCTACAGGATTGCCATAAACGGGCTGTGACCCTTTGACACTTTGTGCCACCGTGTACAAGGCTAAGGCTGCAATCCTAAGAAGGCCTACTCAGACATAAGTTTTATTCTTTTTATTCCTTATTCTCCCAGTAAGTGGTTGTGTTTTTTTTTACTCCCTGAATCCACTGTGCTAAAATGATGCTTAGAGCGAAATGCATTGTGTCTGAGTTGATAAAAGTGATCTATGGATAGCAGTGGGATCCTTGCATAGATTCACTGGTGATGGGCTTGATCAGCTCCAGATAATCAGGATTCATGAGGCCCTACAGTTCTTATTTAGGCACTGAGAATACTGCTTGAGCAGATCATCAGGGCACAAACAGCACTACTGAAAACTGTTCGTAGCAAGCCCTTCACTCAAGGAGCATCCCTGATCAGTCAGCCTTAATGAAATATAACATTTGCAGGGGAGGGAAGAGGCAGCCATGCACAGCCCTTTATCTGCCTGGTTCAGGCAGCTCTGCAAAATCTATGAATCATCTCATTCTCTAATAAGCCTCTCAGCCGCTGCTGAATACTGGCTGGCTAGCCATGAGAAAATGAAGTGCACCTGTTCTCATTTATGCCTTTCTTATCACTTTGGTATCCACAAATAGGGATGTCAACAAACTGGAGCAAAAAGTCCTCCCTCCTCGTAATTCCATGGCTGTTCCGAGGGAGCTGACTTCAAATGGGATTTTAGCATATTATTTTCTTTGCTGAGAAAAGAAGCCATTTCCTTGACTGCCCCCTGGTGTATGTATGAGGAACGTTCCCAGCAGAAAAGAATGGTCATTTATACAAGGCTGCATAAACAAATATCGGTAGCGGTAGGGTTGGGTTGCCAGTCTGAGTTGGAAAATACCTGGGGACTTTGGGGATGGATCCAGGAGAGGGCGGGGTTTGGGGAGGGGAGGGGCCTCAGCATGGTAGAATGCCATAGAGTCCACCCTCCAAAGCAGCCATTTTTTCCAGGGGCCCTGATCTCTGTCAGCTGGGGAATCACTTGTAAAAGTGGGAGATCCCCAGGCCCCATCTGGAGGCTGGCAATGTAGGATTCCCTCTAAGCTGAGTTAGTGTGAGCTAGCTCACAGTTTTTAACCACCGGCTCACACATTTTTGTCTTGGGTCAGGAAGGATGGCTCCAGAGCAAACTAATTCATGCAGCAGCCAAATCGCTCAGTCACAATTTTAATGCCGGTTGCTTGCAAAGTAGCATTTTTGCTCACCAGACTCCACAGCTTAGAGGGCGCATTGGGTAGGAGGGCTGTACCTGACCTGGATACCCCAGGCTAGCCTGATCTCGTCAGATCTCGGAACCTCAGCAGGGTTGGCCCTGGCTAGTATTTAAATGGGAGACCTCCAAGGAATATTAGGGTCGTGACACAGAGGCAGGCAATGGCAAACCACCTCTGTTTATCTCTTGCCTTGAAAATCCTAGGGGGTCTTCGTAAGTCAATAGTGACTCGATGGCCCTTTCCACCACAGGGGTGCTGTATGTGGTGTTCCAAAGAAATTGTGTATGTGCACATGTGGGGGGTGGGCGTGCGTGCTGCTTTACACGATTTATATTAGTGGTATTCACTTTGTGGCTCATGGAGAGCTACATGACCAATTTCCATCAACCGAAAAAGACACATTTACTGCCATCCATGGCGTGATACCTACACCACAGGAAGGCTCGCAGTTTACCGGTTCCTCTGATGGTGGCTGTTTCAAGGGAGAAACTTTAAACAAAGAAGGAAAACAACTCTGAAAACCAGGATCAAGAACCTGAAAAGGAAAGTTAGGGCCTTCTTCAGAGGTCAAACACAATGAGGAACAAATTGGCTTATGTCGCAACACATAATACAATCGATATACAGCATAGATACAAAATTGACCAGAAAGGAATTGCAGGGGGGGGGGAACATATGAAATTAAATACATCTAATAGAATGGATAAATAAACAATGCCTCTATTATACTTAAAAAAAAACATATTGACTTACTTCCAGAGTGGAATTACTAGGCACAGAATGAAAGGGTAAATGAGGCCTCCCAAGATCCAGTCAAATGATATTTTAATGATATTAATCTAGAAGCAAAAGAAATATTAACCAATGCAATCTAAAATATTGAAACTCAATTCAAAAATAAAATAATAAATGTTTTGTTTTGTTTTTAAAAAGAATGTTGTTACTTCTGGTTCAGAAGGTACCTTTCAGTAGCTGTTCCTCAACGGAGGACCACCTGCCAGCCACAAGGGTCACAATTCTTGCCCACTTTCCTGAAACACAGGTGGCAGGTGCTGCATTGG
Organism: Lepidodactylus listeri; assembly: GCA_029233225.1. Lineage (NCBI taxonomy): Eukaryota > Metazoa > Chordata > Lepidosauria > Squamata > Gekkonidae > Lepidodactylus > Lepidodactylus listeri. The sequence continues at coordinate 80,905,647 of JARCFY010000011.1, forward strand.
GGAGCAGAGCTAAAAAGAGCCACAGGTGGATCCCAAGCCACTAAGTGATTATCACTGATCTTTATATAGGGTTGCGCGCCTCTAGGTCAGGGCTGGATATCTCCTATAGGGATGGGCATGAACCAGCTCACAAATGTTAAGTTCATGACAAATTTTGGCCAGTTCTTAGTTTGCAAACTGAGGAGCCGCCATGAACTTCCATGAATGTTAGGACAGTTCGTGGCAGTTTATGAAGAACAGAAAGCAGAGTTTTAAATAGCTCCAAGCCATTTAAACTCTGCTTTCTGCTCTTCACAAAAAAACCAGCTGAGCAGAAGGGATCAGACAGCAGGGTTTTAAATGGCTCCGAGCCATTTATACCCCTGCTTTCTGCTCCCCACCCTCAGCTGTTTTTTGGCAGGAGTAGTAAGCAGGGGTTTAAATGGCTCTGAGCCATTTTATCCTCTGCTTTCTGCTCCCCACCACTTTTCGTGGGGAAACCCCTGCTTTCTGCTCCCCATGAAAAGCTTGACACCATTGAAACCCCTGCTTTCTGCTCATTGCCACTTTTTGTGAGGAAACCACCTGATTTCGGCTCCCTGTGAAAAGTGGCTGGGAGCAGAAAGCAGGGGGTTAAATGGTTTTAAATCCCTGCTTTCTGCTCCCTGCCAACAGCTTGGACCCATTTAACCCCCTTTTGGCAGGGAGCAGAAAGCAGGGGCTTAGATTATTTGGAGCCCCACAAAAAGCAGCAGGGAGCAGAAAGTAGGGGTCACAAACTGCTATGAACTGGTTTGATTCACAAACCAACCTCTCCAGTCATATCAGTTTATGGTTCAAATTTTTGCGGTTTGTGCCCATCCCTTATCTAGAATTACAACTGATTTCCAGACTACATAAATCACATATTTATCTATTGCTTATTTATTTAAAACATTTATTCCACTTCTCCTGAAGAAAATGGCTGTGTTGGAAGTTGAGCTGCATGGCTTTACCCTGCTGAGGTCCTTCCCCCTTCCTAAACCTCACTCTCCCAGGCTCTACCGTCAAATCTCCAGGTATTTCCAAACCCAGAGTTGGCTACCTACTTCATCTATTTCATGTGCAGGTTTCAGGTGAGACACTCTGTGCCTTGTTCAAGAGGTATAGCCATTTCCCATATATTGGGTTGCCAACCTCCAGGTGGTAATAGGACTGAGAGAATCACATTATAAGACAAATATCAAAGGAAGCATAAGGTATTGTGATAAGACTACGAAGTACTTTTACTCTACATAATTCACCATATTATACCAAAACACCACAGGTGTGTGGAAACAAACATACAATAATCCTCTTGTTTGTAAGACTATGAAGTCTCTTAATATGCAGAACTGTCTCTGAAAATAAACTGTTTTTCAGACTCCTGTCTTGTTGCTAGTTGGATAGTAGAGTACTTGCATGATTACGTGCGCAAAATAAACTGTTTTCCAGACTCCTATCTTGTTGCTTGTTTGATAGTAAAGTACTTACGTATTTGCGTGCACGATGTTTCTTTCCACACAACTAAGGTGTTTTGGTATAATATGGTGAATTATGTACAGTAAAAGTATTTCGTAATCTTATCAAAATAGTTTACGCTTCCTTTGATATTGACCTCCAGGTGGTGGCTGGAGTTCTGGGATCACAACTGATCTCCAGGTGAGAGAGGTCAGTGCACCTGGAAAAAAATGGCTGCTTTGAAAGACAGACTTTATGGTATTATACAGCATTGAAGTCCCTCCCCTTCACAAACACTGCCCTCCGCAGGCTCCACCTCTAAAATCTCCAAGCATTTCCCAACCTGAAGCTGGCGATCCTATGGCTGAGGCTGTCTCCCTTCCCCACCACCGGGTTTGATTCCCCACTCCTCCACTTGCACTTGCTGGATGACCTTGGGCAAGCCATAGTTCTGTCAGAGCTGTTCTCTCAAGGACAGTTGTCTCAGCACTCTCTCAGCCCCACCTACCTCACAGGGTGTCTGTTGTGGGGAGGGGAAGGGAAAGGAGTTTGTAAACCGCTCTGAGACTCTAAGTGAGTGAAGGGCGGGATATAAATCCTCCTCCGCCTCCTCTTCTTCTTCTTTCCCACCTCCTCCTGTATTGCTGGCACCTTAAAAGTAAGTATTGAATCTGAATGTTTGTCGTAACTTGTATGTATCCATTCCCTGATTTCTCTTAACAGAAGTTAAACCTGGCCACTTCATTTCTGGTTGTTTTTGCCTCTTTGTTTTAAAATCTCCTTAATAACATTCATTAAAAAAAAACACCTGGCCATTTCATGATGTTCCAGAAGCAGTTTAAACCAGCATTTTTGGTGTCATCACTTAACAGGGAAGGTTGAAATCATCTAAGTGAGCTCCCTGTCTTTAGCCGTGTCCCTCCACTTCATGCCTGCTGTTAGTGTTGCCAGTATCCAGGTCGAACCTGGAGATCTCTCTGAATTTCAACTGATCTCCAGACAACAGAGATCAATCCCCCTGGATAAAATGGCAGCCCTGGAGGGTGGACTCTATGGAATTATACCCAAATGAGGTCCCTCCCTTCTCCAAACCCCACTTCCACCTCATCACTGTAGAATACAAAACAGTGATGAGATGAGAAATGTAAGAGTAGAAACAGGGCCTTCCCACAGGGATCAGTTCACCCTCTAAATGATTCATGGATTGCTTCATTATTCATGCCTGTGCGACTTGGCTCCTTGGAAAGCATTCCGGAGGGGTAGCTGCCTTAGTCTGCTGCAAGGAGAACAGACAGGAATCTCACAGCAACATGATATTCTTGCGTAAGGTTTTGCGGACTAGAGACCACTTCCACAGATGCAATGAGCGAAGCCTTGCTATGCAGACATGTTATGCAGTGGCTGAGGGGGGGAAACCCAGTGACGTCAAGGGGCCATGAAATATAGGAAGTATAGGATGCAATGCAATTATGAAAAAAAATTGTATCTAATCAAGAAACGTACAGAAGAACAGTCACCAGTAATGCTGAGCTAGTTAATGCCTGTAATGGGTGGGGAGTCCCACCCAACCCATTAAAGGTATTAACTAGTTTACTGTCACCCTCATCTGATAGGGGCCTCAGACTTGGTGCCCAGGACCTGTTCCTTTGGCCTCTTGTTCCCCCTTCTCTTTCTTCCATGGCCCATTACTTACTCCTGTGGTTTTTCTTTTACAGGCTCTGTGTGTTTCCCCCAATCCTTCACCAGCCTGCCCCCTCCCCCAAGGGCTGCCAGTTATGGGTTGGGAAATTCCTGGAGATTTGGAGATGCAGCCTGGGGAGGACAGGGACCTCGGTGGGGTACAATGCCAGAGTCCACCCTCCAAAGCATCCATTTTCTCCAGGGGAACTGATCTCTGTAGTCTGGAGATGAGCTGTAATTCTGAGGGATACCCAGGTCCCACCTGAAGGATTGCTTCCCTAACTAAGACCTGTAGGGGTTGTATTTACTATTACTAACTTAGCATTAATAGTTATTCACATCCTCCTGCGTAGAATGTCTGTGTAGTGGGATCCAGTAGAAAAGAGCAAGAGTCCAGTAGCACCTTTAGGGTTGCCAAGTCTTACCTTCATAACAACGGGGGAGTCCTGGTCCCTCTCTGGGAGTCCTGCACATACGTAAAGTGTGTGTGTGCCGTGTTGACATCACCCAGAAGTGACGTCATCACGCTGGGCATGTTGCCGGGGCGACACTCTGGTAATTGCCCTAAAACTCCATGGTACCATAGAGTTTTTAGGGCGATTGCTAGAGCGTCACCCAGTGATGTGCCCAGCTTGATGACGTCGCTTCTGGGTGATGTCAACATGCCGGGCACATTGGCCTGATCGGGCCACTTTGGGGGTGGGGTTCCCCCCGCCAGCCAGATCCTGACCAGCGGATTGGGGACCCATTTAGTGGGGGAATCCCCGTCCCCCGGGAGGACTTGGCAGCCCTAAGCACCTTAAAGACTAAAAAATATGTGGCAGGGTGGGAGCTTTCGTGAGTCACTACTCACTTCTTCAGATACAGCTAGAAGTAAGCAGTGACTCATGGAAACTCATACCCTGCCACATATTTTGTTAGTCTTTAAGGTGCTACTGGACTGTTGCTCCTTTCTACTGCTACAGAGAGAATAACATGGCTATCCATCCTGATCAGCTAGTAGGGTCCACTCATTGCATCTGAAGAATGTCTGGTTGCCAGGTCCCCTCATCACTCTGGTGGGGGGATATGAGGGGGCATTCCAGGGGGCAGAGGAAGTTGAGAAGGTCTATACCACCTTACAGCCCAGGGAAGGGGGAGTATATATTCCACTGATAGCCTTGACCAGGTGAATAAAAATGCAAATAAAATTTTAAAAAGAAATTGGGGAGACTATAATTCAACCAATATCTAGTACCAGATATAATCTCCCATTTCCCACATAAATCTTTTATTTTATTTATAGGCTCAGGTTTGTGGTTTGAACCCTGTCATGACTGTGGGGGGAACACTTATGTACCTTAAAATATTATATTTAATTACGCATCTCATGATGGCAGCCCACAGCACTGGAAACAGTATCCATGAGGAAAAGGAAGATAAAGCCTCTCTAGGAATATTCATTTTATTGTTGGACAAGGGACAGAGTAATAAGGGACAGAGTAATAAGATGCTGAAGGGTGTTTCATCTCTCCTCCATTCTTTGGCTTCAAAAGCAACTTTTTAAAAAAAGTAAAATTAAGCTGCTTCAGTGAAAAATCTGCCTTTGTTAAAAAAAAACCCCTAATTTCTTTCTAATAGGAAGGCATAAAGTGGACAATAATCTCCCAGCAGCCATACATATTTTCTCTAATTGGGTAATAGAATGTAGCTTCTATGTCCCCTTAATGTCCTTGCAAGCTTTACATTTACCTTATGGCAAAGCAGTGTTAAAAACCTTGCGGTTAATTATGTGCTCTCTTTAATTATGAAATTAACACACAGCCTTATAGTTTGCATGGCGAGTGAAGAAATTCAACTTGAATTGAGACCTGAGAGAGGCTGTTATAAATTAATGTGATCAGATAAAAACATCCTCCCTCCCCACCCCCCAAACCAACCACACCTTAACAATAGCAGAATACAAGCAAATGACCACAGTCAAGCAGCTTCACACTTAGTCCCTGGTTCCACCTCCAGCTAAAAAGATCAGGTAGTAAGTGACATGAAAAATCCCTCTCTAAGACCCTGAAGAACTGCTGCCTGTCTGAGTAAACAAGACTGACTTGGTGTACTGTTTGGTAGAGCTTGGTGTAGTGGTTAAGTGCATGGACTCTCATCTGGGAGAACTGGGTTTCATTTCCCACTCCTCCACTTGCACCTGCTGGATGACCCTGGGCAAGCCATAGCTCTGTACCAGCTGTTCTCTCAAGGACAGTTGTCTCAGAGCTCTCTCAGCCCCACCTACCTCACAGGGTGTTTGTTGTAGGGAGGGGAAGGGAAAAGTATCTGTAAGCCACTCTGAAACTCCCTTGGATAGTGAAGGGCGGCATATAAATCCAATCTCTTCTTCTTCTCTTCTTCTTCTTTGATAAATCAATGGTCTGTAGTGGCAGTCCACCCACTGGGCACCAGAAAGCAGGGAAAATGAAGAAGAGCAGGTTTTTATACCCCGCTTTTCTCTACCTTAAGGAATCTCAAAGTGGCTTACAATCACCTTCCTTTCCTCTCACTGCAACAGGCACCTTCTGAGGTAGGTGGGGCTGAGAGACAGGGTTACCAGGTCCCTCCTGGTGACCGGCAGGGGATGGGGGGGACTTACCAGGAGTGGGAGAGAGGCTCAGGCTATGCCACCAGCAACGTGGTGACCTCACTTCTGGCATGTACTGGAAGTGACATCATCACATTGGGATTTCCGATGGTGCTCTGGTATTTGGGCAAAAACTGTATGGTAAAAATGGCTCTACCATAGAGTTTTTGCCCAAATACCAGAGGGTTTGCCTGGACATCACTGACCTGATGACATCACTTCTGGTACACACGGGAAGTGACATCGCCATTTTGGCAGTGATGTAGCCTGGGCCTCCCGCCTGCTCCTGGTAGGTCCCCCTGCCAGCCAGATAATTGGCAGCAGGGAGTGGGGCCTGGGGGATCCCCTGCTGGAGGCTGACAACCCTACTGAGAGAGTTCTGAGACAAACTGTGAGTGGCCCAAGGTCACCCAGCAGGCTTCATATGGAGGAGTGGGGAATGAAACTTGGTTCTCTAGATTAGTGTCTTTATTTCCTTCTCCATATCAAGATACGCCTCAAAGATTCATCAGGTGGGTGATAGTACACCCCCACTTTTAAGTAACCTTTGGGCCCAGTGTTTCCACTCATGTAACTTCTGTTAGGGAATTAATTCCCCTGATGTTTTCTAACTTATTTGATTCTATGCCCTATTTGATGTACAACGCAATACCTCCCCCAACCTGTCCCGCCTATAGAGCTTATACCCAGGAATTACTGTATCTCAAAGATTTTCCCCATTCCACCATGTTTCTGAGATACTGACTACATCTAAATTGTCACTGAATACCAAGAACACCCATCTTGTCTTGAAGACTTCTAGATTGGCATATAGACACCTATAATGTGTTTCCCTCTCCAGTAACCATCAACCACCATTCCCCAACAACTGCTGGATTGGAAAACTTTTACTGTATATTTTGTCCCTTCAGTGAACTGCATACCCAACTGGTGCTACAGAAGGAGCAGTGTAGATTTTAAAATGAATAGATAATTCTGCTGTTGATTATAGGCACATAATTCCCTTTAATTCCAAAGTGACTCTCACGCACAAAGGGTTGTATGGGATTGCCATTTCACTGAAAAGCATCATATATGTCCCTAGAGCATGCTAAATTGGAAAGCATGTCTATTTGAGGAAAAATCAAATGAAAGACTCAATCTGCTTCTGGTGGCAGATGGTTTGTGTAGTTACAAAAATACCAAGGTCATTACTGAAAATGTAGTTAATTGAAAGCTCTTTAGGACGTTTGCGGCAATCATGTAATTCTTCATAACTCCCACAGAAATCATTGAGGTTCTTGAATTCTTATGTTCACCACAGAAGGATTTCAGTTTCTTGAAGTGGAAAAATACCCATTCTGCACTGGGGCAGCGCCAGTAGTATCTCCAGGATATGCCAGTGTGGTGCTTTGCCATTGTCTCAACTTGGACCAGGGCTTAGAGAGGTTCATCAGACACAGTTATGGAGAAATTAAGGGAAGGAATAAGTTCCAAAGGTTGTAGTGTAGCTCTCTTACTCTTCAGGCCTCATTTTTCACTTCCATCTTTTAATCCCGAAACCATCCTTGGAGCTGAAGAAGAAGGAATTTGTGATGTTATGAAGAAGTAGGGTTCCATTGGTGGAGGACAAGAATAGAAAAGGACTTGTATTTGGGATTTTAATTTGTTAATATCAGCCTAACCAACCTTACAGGACTGTTGTGAGGACAGAGGAGAGTGGGAAAATCAATGAAATAAATTTTATAATATCTTAAACAAAACACTGAAGTATCCAAAATTAATGTCTTTTTCTACTGTTTTATAAATGGTACACACCAACCCATTGGAGACCAAGCCCTATGAGGAAAGGCTGAGGGACTTGGGAATGCTTACTCTGGAGAAGAGGAGGCTGAGGGGGGACATGATTGCTCTCTTGAAGTATTTGAAGGGCTGTCACTTAGAGGAGGGCAGGGAGCTGTTCCTGTTGGCAGCAGAGGAGAGGACTTGCAATCATGGGTTTAAATTAAGGGCAGGAAGGTACTGGCTGGATATTAGGAAAAACTTTCTTACAGTAAGAGTTGTGCAACAGTGGAGTCAGCTGCCTAGGGAGGTGGTGAGCTCCCCCTCACTGGCAGTCTTTCAGCAGCAGCTGGACCAACACTTGTCAGGGATGCTCTAGGCTGATCCTGCATTGGGCAGGGGGTTGGACTAGATGGCCTGTATGGTCCCTTCCAACTCTATGATTCTATGATTCACACACACACACACACACACACACACACACACACACACACACACACAATGTTTATAGCAAGTCTTAGTGAGAAAGACAAACTATAAAACAAACAAATTATTAATATTTGTGGCCCATGTTTGTCTGCATGCACAATGGGTTTTAAAGGACTAGAGAGCAATAGGACAGGATTTTGGAAAAGATTTTCATGGTCACTGGATCTGTAAGTTGCAGAAGGTATTTTCAAAATACAAGGTGACCTCTGCCCGCCAAATTAGGGTGGGGGTATACAGTCAAATAGATAAGTTGTTGTTGGTAGCAAATCTATTTATTTTCCCTCCTTTGACTGGCAGCCTCTCCTGCCGTATCATAAACCACTTTTGAAAAATCCCTGGTGATGTCAAATGCAGTGTGCCAGATGACTAGGGTGTGGGGGAAAGTGGGGGCTTGTATTCTTTTTTAAAAAGTAGTTTGCATCCCGCAGGGCATTGTGCAGTCTTATTCATGTAGTTCCCTGAATTGTTGCTTCTGTAAATTAATAATGGGGGGAAGGGTGGCAGCAGTAAATCAAATGAGTTTCTTTATGATTAAGTACATGTCGTCTTCCCCTTACACAAGAGACTCGTTATCTCAGTTAGATGTCTTCATTCTGCAGTCAGAACTAGGGCACCATTTTTTTTAAAAAACGCCTCTCGGCTCTACCCTGCCTTTTGACATAACTTAAGAAGCAGAGGAACCCTTTACAGGCCAGGCCTCTCTTGGTCATTGTTCCCTCTAAGCTGAGCTAGTGTGAGCTAGCTCAAAGTTTTTTAGCCTCCAGCTCACAGATTTTTGTCTTGACTCAGGAAGGATGGTTCCAGAGCAAACTAATGCATGCAGCAGCCAAATTGCTTGCTCACAACTTTAATGCCAGTAGCTTACGAAGTAGAGTTTTTGCTCACAAGACTCCACAGCTTAAAGGGAGCATTGCTTGGTGCTCCTTGCTAAAGGGGCTTGCAAGCGTCCCTGTAATATAAATGAGGCGCTTCAACTATGAAATCTTCAGAGGCAGAAACGGCGAGACAGCTGTGTGCTGAGGTAAAATCAGGATTGATTGACTGCTTTGGTTTTATATGAGAGACCTGGAGGTTAAAAACAGAAATGAGTAAGTCTATAGCCATGTTACAGCAGGATAACTTGTAAGGGAATCTTGGTTCCGGTTATAAAGTCACTGTATACTGCAGAAACATAACAACAGCAAATGCATCATTCTGTTTCATCAGCTCAGCTTTCTCGGAAAAAGAAACCAGTGGTAGTTCTGGCCTATTCCAACAGAGGGCAGTCCTTTGCATGGAAAAGTCCCCTAGATGTATGAAACCGTTATTTGTGTATGTGTGTGCGTGTGTGTAAAATAACTGGTTAGAGCAGAGGGCAGGGGAAGTATTTAACTAAACCATAGGAAACTATATGAAACTTTTACAGTTTTCTTGAGGCTATGGCTTCAGACATAAAATGCTTTATTTCAACTGTATTTTGTTTTTGGAAGCAGGGCTTGGCTTGCAAACAGTCCTCCAGGTCCTGGTTTTCCTCAATAAATGGTGGTTTCAACCCCATCACTCTTTCCCCAGTCTCCCCTGAAGAGACCCAGCTGGTATCCTGGCCTGTACTGTGGGTAAGACCAGCACTAGAGCATAAACTCAGATGTCTGTGATTATATATCATGCAAAACCATAGTTAAAACTACTGGTTTAGAAACTAACTTCAAACCATGTTTTCAGATTCTGCCCTGAAGTACTCTAACTATACATTGTTAGTGGAGAGGTCCACATTCAGACAATCATGCTAATTCATTAAACCATGTTTTCACATAACATCTGAATGGAGCCTATATATTGTAATTAAGGGGATAAATAAATGTCTAATTTTAGTTTACAGGAACATATGCTCCAACTGTTCCTATTTGTCAGAGATTATCTGTTTTCTCTGGCACCTATTGGTGCTAACGCACAATCTCTAATTTGTCCCTGTTTTGTCTTTTGGAGCAAATGTTTAAGGATGCTTTCTTAGAATGTTCTTTGAATGTTGATACGATGCACCCCATCAACTTCCCTCCCTCAGAGATAAGATTTTCCATCTGTTTGACTTTCCCTTCTTTGACTGAGCAGCCCTGGTAATGTGTTTTCTTCTCCCCTGAAGAAACTCTGGTTTTCCTACCTTGTCAGTAAGGCCTATTTTGGTTAACCTGAAGGAAGGGATAGGATCGCCCTTAAACCCTTGAAAATGGCACTTGAGACGCTTTAAAATCCAAAAATAACAAAAGGTTTTATTTAACATCAAGGGGAAAGGTCAGGTGAAATCAGGGGTTCAGATTATTGAGGTAAAACTAGTAGAAGCACAGACTTTTGTTCTTATATATCAGGCTAATGAGGGGTTCTTAAATTATTAACAGTTACTTAGATCTTTATATTGAGCGGCTTTTGTTCCAATGTTTTCCCAAACACTCTGATACTTTACTTGAGTAAATGCTGACTCCTTTGGTGCCCAGAAGGCTGGTACCCTCTTCCCAATACCCCCTTCTCTTGGAACACCAGTACTCTTCTTGAGTGTTCACTGACTTTTAAGGTCTCAACAGGCAGTTTCTATTCACACCAGACCAGAGAATTCAGTACTCCTCAGAGATAACTCTCCCTGTTCGACTGGGTAGGGGATTTTCTTCTCTCCCAAGAAGCTCCATCCCCTTACCTTTGGCCTGAATGGGAGTCTTCTCTACTATGCAAACTTCCTTGCCAAACTTTCTTCCAGTTCTCTGTCTGTGTTCAAACTGCTCTCAGTTAATATTGAATTCAGACTGTGTTTCTGTCAGGGCTATTCTCAAACATTATTCGGGCTAAAGCTGGGGCCAGCTCACCTGTTTCCATTTTGTAGGCACCGCAAAAGGGCTTGCAGAGGGGCTCTCCCCCATCGTTGATGTTGAAAGCAAATAAATGCTTCCTCCCAGGGGTCCTTTTGTAAAAAAAGAGGTGCAGGAGCTCATTAGCATAACTTATTTGCATATGCCACACCCCACTGACGTCACCGGAAGTGTCAAAAGGCCACACATCCCTGACGTCATCGGCAGTGTGTCAGAAGGCAAGAAGGAAGGGAGGGAGGGGGACGAAGGAAAGGAAAGGAACAGGAAGGTAGGTAGGTAGGTAGGTAGGTGGGGGAGAGAGAGAGAAGAAAGGAAGGAAGGAGGGAGGAAGGGGGGAAGGAAGGAAGGAAGAAAGAAAGGAACAGTAAGGTAGGTAGGTAGGTGGGGGGAGAGAGAGAGAAGGAAGGAATGAAGGAAGGAAGGAAGGGACAGGAAGGTAGGTAGGTAGGTGGGGGGGAGAGAGAAGGAAGGAAGGAAGGGACAGGAAGGTAGGTAGGTAGGTGGGGGAGAGAGAGAGAGAAGGAAGGAAGGAAGGAAAGAAGGGGGAAAGGAAGGAACAGGAAGGTAGGTAGGTGGGGGAGAGAGAGAGAAGGAAGGAAGGAAGGAAGGAACAGGAAGGAAGGAAGGGGGAAAGGAAGGAACAGAAAGGTAGGTAGGTGGGGGAGAGAGAGAGAAGGAAGGAAGGAAGGAACAGGAAGGAAGGAAGGGGGAAAGGAAGGAACAGGTAGGTAGGTGGGGGAGAGAGAGAGAAGGAAGGAAGGAAGGAAGGGACAGGAAGGTAGGTAGGTAGGTGGGGGGGAGAGAGAAGGAAGGAAGGAAGGGACAGGAAGGTAGGTAGGTAGGTGGGGGAGAGAGAGAGAGAAGGAAGGAAGGAAGGAAAGAAGGGGGAAAGGAAGGAACAGGAAGGTAGGTAGGTGGGGGAGAGAGAGAGAAGGAAGGAAGGAAGGAACAGGAAGGAAGGAAGGGGGAAAGGAAGGAACAGAAAGGTAGGTAGGTGGGGGAGAGAGAGAGAAGGAAGGAAGGAAGGAACAGGAAGGAACAGGAAGGTAGGTAGGTGGGGGAGAGAGAGAGAAGGAAGGAAGGAAGGAAGGAAGGAAGGAAGGAAGGAAGGAAGGAAGGAAGGGACAGGAAGGTAGGTAGGTAGGTGGGGGAGAGAGAGAGAGAAGGAAGGAAGGGACAGGAAGGTAGGTAGGTAGGTGGGGGGAGAGAGAAGGAAGGAAGGAAGGGACAGGAAGGTAGGTAGGTAGGTGGGGGAGAGAGAGAGAGAAGGAAGGAAGGAAGAAAGGAAGGAACAGGAAGGTAGGCAGGTGGGGGGGAGAGAGAGAAGAAAGGAAGGGAGAGAGGAAGGAAGGGACAGGAAGGTAGGTGGGGGAGAGAGAGAGAAGGAAGGAAGGAAGGGACAGGAAGGTAGGTAGGTAGGTGGGGGAGAGAGAGAAGGAAGGAAGGAAGGAAGGAAGGAAGGAAGGAAGGAAGGAAGGGGGAAAGGAAGGAACAGGAAGGTAGGTAGGTGGGGGAGAGAGAGAGAGAAGAAAGGAAGGGAGAGAGGAAGGAAGGGACAGGAAGGTAGGTGGGGGAGAGAGAGAAGGAAGGAAGGAAGGAAGGAAGGAAGGAAGGAAGGAAGGAAGGAAGGAAGGAAGGAAGGAAGGAAGGAAGGAAGGGGGAAAGGAAGGAACAGGAAGGTAGATAGGGAGAGAGAGAGAGAAGAAAGGAAGGGAGAGAGGAAGGAAGGGACAGGAAGGTAGGTAGGTGGGGGGAGAGAGAGAAGAAAGGAAGGAAGGAAAGAAGGGGGAAAGGAAGGAACAGGAAGGTAGGTAGGTGGGGGAGAGAGAGAGAGAAGGAAGGAAGGAAGGAAGGAAGGAAGGAAGGGAGGGAGGAAGGGAGGGAGGGAGGGAGGGAGGGGGGCACTTCTCACCCCCACTGGGGCCAACGTTTCCCTTCCTCCCCCCTCTTGCTTGGTCCCCAGGGGCTTCACGCCTCTGGGGCCCGGCTTCTCCCTCCCTTGCGCCCCCCCGGGGCCGGGGAGCAGTGAGTGGGGGAGGGAGGGAAGGAGGAGGCTTCTCCTCGCCGCGGCCCCGGGAGTTTGAGGGCGGGGAGGGCGGGGGGAGGCTGGTGCCGGGGAGATCTGGCTCACCCTGACTCAGCCTTGAGGGAATACTGCCAAAGTCCCGCCTCTCCCCAGTCTGCCCCACATGACAAGCAGCCAGCCAGCCGGGGTTGCCAGCTCTGGGTTGGGCCATGCCTGGAGATTTCGGGGGTGGAGCCTGACAGCGTGGGGGGGGGGACCTCAGCTGGGGCAGAGCGCTCTCGAGCACGGGGCTGCCCTGTTGCCTTCCGGGGATCTGAGCTCTGTTGTCCGGGGGGGGGGGATCAGCTGTAATTGCGGGAGATCTCCGGTCCCCACCTGGACATTGGCGACTGGCGTGGGACGCACAACCCCTCCTGGCTGGTGCGGAGAGCCTGGCCAGCGGCACAGCCTGGCACGCCCCCCACCCCGCCCCTCCGAGGGGCTCTCCGGCGGCAGCAGCGGCCCCTGCGCTTACCTTCTCCAGCGAGCGGTGCATGGCGCGAGGGTCCAGCTGCAGGAGGTTGCCCAGGAGCGGCAGGGCCGGCGGGCAGCCGCCCCTGCCTCCTCCTCCTCCTCTGCCTGGCCAGGAGCCCGAGGAAGAGGCCAGCCAGCAGCAGGGCCAGCGCCAGCGAGGCGGAGGAGGCGGCCCCGCTCAGTTCTATGGCGGCTGGCGAGTGCTGGGCGGCAAGGCCCTTTATGAGAGCGCTCTCTCCCCTCTTGGCCCGACGGGGCGGGAGGTCTGCCAGGCGGCGCGCCTCCCCCAGGCAGCCCCCTCTGCCTCGCTGGGCCGGGAGAGGATGTCAAGTAGCCCCCACCCCACCCCCCGGCCCCCACGACCACCGGCCTGGGGAGGAGAGGAGATTGACCGCCCCCGCGACTATAGAATCGGGAGGGGCGGGAGCTGCTTTGCTTACGCAAAATGCGGGGGGTGGGGGTGTTGCAGCGAGAGAGATCCATGGGCCTTCTGACGCACGTGGCTGATCTTGGCCGGCCACTCCCAGCCCCCCCCATCTCCATCAGTCTGGGTTTCAGAGAATTCGGCCCCTGACCTCTCCCTAAGCCAGCTTCCTTCTTCGAGGGCGGGGGAGGCAGGACCTGAGAGACACCCCCCCCAAAGGGTTTCGGGGCGTCCCCTTTCGAGAGTCATCCAAGTTTCTTTCCTCAGAGACACCCCGACTCTTAGAAGGGTCGTGTCCTCCGTTCCCCCCCCCCGCATGACCTTCTCGCCTGGCCTCTTGAGGTGCTGCTGGACTCGACTCCGGCTCTTCTTCTTCGAGGGTGGGGGGAGGCTGGTGCCGGGGCCGCGTGTGAGTGGGGGGGCAGAGGGAAGGGGGTTCTCCTGGGAGGAGGGAAGGGGGGCGGGGCTTTATTAAGTCCCCGCCCCCCGCCTTCCTGTGAGAGTTCTGCTCAAAGTAGTCAAGGATCAGATCTTGGTTGGTTAACCACAGTTCTTTATTTCCAATCTCTACATTAGTACAGCGTCCCGGATTATTGTCAGAGATGAGACAGATAATACAAGCAGGTCTATTATACCATTCCAAGGAGTTTGAATTACCCATAGGTAGCCAATCACCATAGGGGAAAATTGGCGGGCAAAGAGGTGTTCTGGCCGTTTGGTTCACACAGGAAAAAGAGTGAGGTGTCAAGCTGTAAATTTCCTTTCCCAAACCAGACCCCTCAGATGTTACCAGTGCACATAACAATCAATGGCCTCAAGGCTTTTGCATGTGATAAGAGATGAGAGGTATCCTCCCTTGAAGTCTCAGCCGGGGCAGCTGGAATGCGGAGGCAGGGATGTGAGAGGCCTCCTTGTTCACATACTTTACTGGTGTCACCCTCCCGCTTTACTTACTATAATCTCCCGGTCTGGTCAAGCAGTAATACATAACAGTTACAAGCACAAAACTAGACATAGGGCTACTCATAAGGTACAGGCATGATTAATATAATGTCTGAATTAGCAGATTCTGACACCTCCTCTCTCCCGGAGCCCTGCTTCCTCCTGTGGTGAGCCCCACTGTCTGCAGCTGTTCTCTCATCTCCCAAAGCTACAGAAATCCCCAGAGGTTGGTGCAGAGCGGTGGAGCCAGAGACTTGCTGCACGCCAGCACTTAACTGATTTCCAGAACCAAGTCTGAGTCCAGCTGCACCTTTAAGACCCACAAAGTTTAACTGTAGGTAGCCTTTCATGGGCATGCACAGTGAACTGACAGCAAGCTTCTGTGCTGGATGTTTTCCTTTCGTTTCCCCGCAAGCCCTTTCAATTGCAAAGCTGCCTCCCATTTAACACCAGCTAATTAGTTATCCTGGCCCACCGCCTCTTGGGGCTCCCAAATTGGGAGTTGTAGTTCTAATTCCCTTTGCTATGGTTGCAGTAAAGGTAGCAGAGAACTACAGCTCCCAAAGTGCAACACTCTGCGGGTGGGAGTGAGGCAACGCAGGGAGGGAATGCAGCCAGTGGGCAAGGATGCCGTTTTGAGTTGCAGTTCTTGCAGCGAACTGATTTTTGGCACCCCATGGAATCTTGCTGCTTTGAAAACAGCTTTACATATAAGAGAGATGAAGGGAGCTTTGACTCTCAGAAGCTTCTACCCTGGAAATCCTGTTGGTCTTTAAGGTGCTCCTGGACTCGAATCTTGCTCTTCTACTACAGACCAACATGGCCACCCACCTGAAACTATGAACATAAATTTATTCTGGTTGCAGAGGCACTTCCTATCTGCTTCATAAATCCTTGTGGCAAAACTGGTGTGGCAGCAGGATCACAACTGAATTTGCATCACTTAGAATAATTTGAAAAGGTGTTTATGACTCTCTTTTGTTATGCTAATCGGAGGTTGAAAGTTAACACAAATATTAATTGCAGACCCATTTAGCAGACTTGCATTGAACCGAGCAAGCATCCGGCTTCGTCTTCCACACACGACGCAAAAAAAATTAATTAATGTAACAAGATAGGCGATTTAAATTAAATGTTTTCAATCTTGATTCCCACTGACAATCAGCACCTCATTATCTTTAATTACACTGCCATTATTATTTATCTTCTCCTTTATTATTATTTTCCAGTGATACAAGTTCACGCATGATGTGGTATCCCTAAAGAGAACAGATGACCTGCCATGTTGAGTCAGAAAAATGGCACAGCTGCCTCTGTGGGCTGTTGTTCCAAAGCAGGGTTGCCAACTCCAGGCTGGAAAATTCCTGGAGATTTGGGGCTGGCACGCAGCCACCTCTACATGTTGCCATTCCGAGGTAGGGTTGCCAACTCCAATTTGACAAATCCCTGGAGATTTGGAGGGAAAACCTGGGGAGTATAATGCCGTAGAGTCAACCCTCTAGAGCAGCCATTTTCTCCAGGGGAACTGGTCTCTGTAGCCTGGAGATCACTTGGAATTCCAGGAGATCTCAGGGCCCCACCTGGATGTTGGCAACCTTATCCCACAGCTCTCTACAAAATACACACTACCATATATAACCATATGTAACAATGCTCCAATACCTTGTTTTTATTTTTGCTATAAAAGCAACGCTGCCTTTTAAGAGGGGTATGTACAATACAGAAACAGCAGCCCACTTAAACCTTTCCCTGCCTTTCTTCAAGCGTTGCCCCCCCTAGCCATTGCATTCTTCTCAGCTCCACGCATCTTGAAACAGAGGAGGCTAAAGCTGGTTCCTTATTCCCAGTTCCTTATTCATTCCAGTCATATCTCACAATACTTGTCTACAGATCTAGAGTTGCCAATATAACTGTTGCCCAAGGCCCAGATTTCCTCTAAAATTATATGTATCGCAATGCATTGCAAAAGCACCAAGAGCCATATTCCGGCTCAGATGGCATTCAGTGCCCTCCAATCAGGTATGTTTGATACAGGTGTTGCAGTCCTTGGTTAAATCGGCCCCTGTTCTTTAATTCAGGTGCCATTCCGTTTGCATTAGCGCTGGTGGCTTCACACAGCATGGTTTAGATATGGAAACAGAAGTTCGCTGTTCACACCATGCTGTGAGTGTCCCATTGCATCATCTTCTTTCGCCTCCGAGAAATTACACACTTCAGTTCAGCAGTAGCCAAGCATAAGATTTGTCAACGGAGGGAGAATTTGAAGAAAGCCTCGCATCTGTTCTTCTGTCATGTAAAGAACTGGCTGAGGAGCGTGGGGCGGGGGGGGGGGGACTTTGCTTGAAGAAGTTGTAATCAAGAGCTTCGTGAAGAAGTACAAACTCTGCCTTGGGGGTGACATGTCAAAGGGAACTGTTGCTGTCATTAATCACGTTTTCAACAAGGTGAAGATGGAAAGTGTTCACATTGGCTTCTGCTTCCACTCTTCCCTGGGTTGGTTATGACTGAGATCTAGTGTGGAATGGTACTTCAGATTCATGTGGGTTTACTTTAAAAAAAAAATAGAATTCTTGTGGTCAACTGTGTTTGACTCACAGCTGAGACTAAAATACCAGAGATCAGGGCTTTCCTTGGGGGGTAGAGGGAGAAGTGCTCGAACTCTCAAGTGGAAAATGAAGTTTTCAGTCTGTATACTGAAAATTCATGAACTTTTAAACATTTTTAAAAGAAATATATTGAAGAGGTTCCGGAACTCTGTTTGGCGTTGTCACACGATTCCGGTGATCCCTCCTCGCTAGATCCCGATGATGCAGGTGACTCAGCCACCTTGAGAACCTCCTCTTCAGGGTAGCTAGGGCCTCAGATGTTCAAGCTGGGTGGCTATGTACTTATGCTGTGTACTTGTCACCAGGGGTCATTTCGTAGAAAAAGAGGTGGAGGAGCTCATTAGCATAACTCATTTTCATAACTTATTTGCATATGCCACACCCCCTAACATACCGGAAGTGTGTCAGAAGGCAACACCCACCCCTCAGGCTCCACTCCACAGGTGAGTGAAACTGACCTGCTCCATTCCCTTCCCCATCCAATACTTTGTGCAATAAAAATAAGCGTAAAGAACACACCCTCATTCTCTTCCTGCTCCCTTGAAACCACCAGGTTTCAAGTAGACTTGAGATACCCAGGACATGTGCACCACCCATCCCTTCCCCTTCCCCTCCCCACAACAAGACACCCTGTGAGGTAGGTGGGGCTGAGAGAGGTCTTTTGAGAACTGCTCATGAGAGAACAGCTTTGAGAGAACTTGTGACTGGCCCAAGGTCACACCAGCAGCTGCATGTGGAGGAGTGGGGAATCAAACCCGGTTCTCCCAGATTAGAGTCCAACTCCTGACCACTACACCAAACTGATGGGGTGGAAGCTGCTGAAGGGTTGGTGAAATTTCTCCAGTACTTATGTGCCATGCGCCCAGATAAAAAATGGTATACTTAGAAAATTTATATGCCACCTTGAGCAAGTCTCTGGAAAAGCAGCACACAGTCATAAAAGGAACAATGATAAAATTATCAATATTAAAACAAAACATTAAAAACAATAAAGACCCTAGCAGGGCTTTCCCCGGGGCGCTGCGCCTCTGCACTGCTCGGGGAAGCCGAGGAGGGGGCGGGGCTTGGTCATGTGCCCGCCCCCTGGGCTCCTCACTCCCGGAGCTGCACTCCTGTGCGCTCCCGCTCCAACGGACCCCTGCTTGTCACTGATATGCTCTGACCTGGATAGCCTAGGATAGCCTGATCTCATCAGATCTCAGAAGCTAAGTAGGGTCTGCCCTGCCTAGTATTTGGAAGGGAGACCTCCGTGGAATACCAGGATCCTGACACCAAGGCAGGTGATGGCAAACCACCTCTGAACATCTCTTGCCTTGAAAACCCTACAAGGTCACCATAAGTGGGCCGCAACTGGACAGCACTCTCCACCCCCACCCCCATTTATGCTTAAGAATGAAAGTACCACTTCGCTGGATCAAGGCAAGATCCACCCTTTTCCAGCATTCTTTGCAAGAATCCCAGCACTCAGCACTAGGGGAATCCACTGGAAATTAGCCTGTGATCTACTATTGGACTGCAGTCTATCTTCTGCTTACCTTCTGAAATGAAGATCGGATTTATTGCACTCCTTTCTTTGTTTTCCTGGACTGAAGTTCTCTTCTTTTTAAACCCCCCAGCCTTATTGTAAGGAAAGCTCTAACACGGCATGGAATTTCAACTGGCCGTTATTTAGTTACTTTATTTATACTCTGCCTTTCTCATTCAGACTCAAGGTGGATTGCAAAATTTAGCATTGCAATAGACATTGTGCTGTGCTGGAAGAATTCTCATGTCCATTCTTCCGACGATAGATGGTTGATTTCCTGCTGCTCCCCCCATTGTTCTTCTCTGCAGTTTACCAAAAATAGGTTGATGGAAATTACAGTCTCTTGTTTTTTCTTTTCTTTTCTGTTTTTGATTTAAACCTTTCCATGACATCTGAGAGTGCTTTCATGTACCTCCCTAGAGGTTTTGGCTCAGCACACCTGGGTTGCAACCTGACAGATGTCACCATTTCGTTCTAAATCAGACCATCAATCTTCTGTTTCAGTACTGCCTACCCATACTAGCAGCAGCTCTTCAGGAAATCATGCAGACGTTTTTTTTTACCAGCCATGACATCTACGATTCTTTCACTGTAGTGGTTAGCATGTTGGATCTCTGGGAAACCCAGCTTCAAATCCCCACACTGCCATGGAAGCTTGCTGGGTTACCGTGGGCCAGTCACAGCCTCTCAGGCCATCCACTGGTAAAAGATAGGTTTATTAAGAAAATGGCTTGCAGAAGACAGATGCCACTCAGCCAGCTAGTCACAACAATGGACTTTGCAGTGGAAGAAGGAGGAAGAGGAGGAATTTATACTCCTCATGCAAAGGGGCTTGTATTGTCCTGTTAGGCCTCAAATATAATTATTCTGATTCAACAGATGCCTTTGCTGCTAGGAAATCCATGTGGTGTTTACCCACTGCATGGGCAGGGATATGACGTTCCTGACCCAAGTTTTAATTTTGGGCTTGTAATGCATGGGTGCTGTTTCTCGCTTCCCTTTTATTACCAAATGGAAACCCTCAGTCAGAGTCACTGGCAATTACCCTCTGACTTGCGGACTGTAACCAAAGCTGTGTCTGAAGGCCGCTGAAAGAATAACATCTTAATTCCTCTGGAGAATCTCCTGCTCTTCGGCCCTTTGCCTGTTAACCTTGCCGATCCAAGCTTCTCCAGGGAGGTTATTGATTCCTCCCTGGTCCCCCTGCCTTTCTGTCCACTCTGGCTGATTTACAGGATCTTGGGCAAGGGTTAGTGACCAAACTTGCAGAGTTCATTCTCCTTGGAATCTGCTGGACTGCACTCAGCATCTGTCAAATACAATCTTATTTTTCTCTCTAGGCTTCCAGTTAGGATTGCCAGCATTTTAAATGCACACCAGCCCCTGGTCCTTTGCCTTTGTGTGTGTGTGTGTGTGTGTTTGTGTATGTGTGTGGTAAGTGCTGTCAAGTCACTTCCAACTTATGGCAACCCTATGAATTAATAACCACCCCAAATCCTATCGTGAACAGCCTTGCTCAGGCCTTGCAAACTGAGGGCTGTGGCTTCCTTGATGGAGCCAATCCATCTCATGTTGGATCTTC
This sequence comes from Lepidodactylus listeri, assembly GCA_029233225.1. Classification (NCBI taxonomy): domain Eukaryota; kingdom Metazoa; phylum Chordata; class Lepidosauria; order Squamata; family Gekkonidae; genus Lepidodactylus; species Lepidodactylus listeri. The sequence continues at coordinate 80,926,095 of JARCFY010000011.1, forward strand.
TGGAGAGCCAGTTTGGTGTAGTGGTTAAGTGCGCGGACTCTAATCTGGGAGAACTGGGTTTCATTCCCCACTTCTCCACTTGCACCTGCTACATGACCTTGGGCAAGCCATAGTTCTGACAAGGACAGTTGTCTCAGAGCTCTCTCAGCCCCACCTACCTCACAGGGTGTCTGTTGTAGGGAGGGGAAGGGAAAGGAGTTTGTAAGTCGCTCTTAGACTCCAAGTGAGTGAAGGGCGGGATATAAATCCAATCTCTTCTCTTCTTCTCTTCCCCTTTCCCTGCAGCCTTCAGCTTTTCCTAGCATGATTGTCTTTTCCAGTGGCTTTTGTCTTCTCATAAAGAGACCAAATTATGATATCCTCAGCTTTGTCGTTTCAGCTTCTAGGGAGAGTTCAGGCTTGATTTGATTTACAGGCCACTTATTTGTCTATTTGGCACTCCATAGTACCTGTAAAACTCTCCCCCAGCTCCACCTGTGCCTTTAACAACAGCTCAATCTCAGACAAAAAAAAAATGGGAGAGAGGGAAAAGGTGGTCTGGAGACATTCTTATTGTTGAACTTATAACCTTAACTTGTTATTTAGTTTTCACTTTGCATATATTTTAAACGTCATCATATTACATGTTAATTTGCTGTTAAGACCCTTTCTATAAGTTTGAACCCTGCCTATCATTCCAACATATTTGAAAAAGTGTGCACGCACACGAAAACTCATACCTTGAATAAACCTTTCTTGGTCTTAAAGCTGCCACCGGACTCTAAATTTATTTATTTCTGTTATTTGTTTTATTGACAGCCTGCGGTTCTCTCTGAGACTCAAGTCGGATTACACGGTGTAAGACAATGCAGCCATCCAACAACTATTGCAATAGGACTAGGATCAAAAACATTAGAAAGAATGCAAAAGAAGTGTATGTAATACAAAAGAGAATGGACTAAACACCTTCCGATAGGAATCCAGCCTGTCATTTGAAATATTGGTTGCCTTAACACTTTGTTCCAGCATGAAACATGATTTCACTTCAGAGAGAACAATGAGCGGTAAACAGAATATGTCCCTGCATCTCTCTGATGAGCCACTTGTTCCTTTTAACCAACAAATCTTCCGAGCCTTTGATCTTGTTTGATTCGCCACACATCAGCCCACTTAAATGTTTGCATGAAATATTTTGTTTGTGATCCCACCGTGTGACTGGAGAGATAAACTGTTCCTTGAGATGGATGGAATTTCACTTCTCTCTCTCTCTCTCTCTCTCTCTCTCTCTCTCTCTCTCTCTCTCTCTTAGAATTGACATATTTAAATCCTATGCTACTGAACTGTTGTCATCTGAAAAAGATAATCTTCCCTGAAGCATGGGACATCAGAGGAATGGATGCTAAAGAGTCGCCTGTCTTATTCTGAAGCTATTAGCTTGGTTCTGAGTAGCAAAAGTGATATGTGCCTCCACCCCACCCCCACCCTCAGCATATCTAATGCTCTGAATTTTAGTCACAAAACTGCGGTATCTGTATCTCGTGAGGTATTTGTTACAATTCAGTTTCTTAAGCCAAAAAAAAAGAAGTTTATATACAAAGTGAAGATATAATCCCATAAACACAGCCTCTGGGTAATTCCTCCCTTGCTTTTTAAGGAACAATGTTCAGTAGATTATTTTATTTTCTTATTTACAATTTGCCTGGTCCACAGTGTTTGCTGCTGGGGAGTTCAGGGGTTAAACGTTTCTGCAGCATCCTTCCCATCTAGAGCACAGAAAGAAGAGTAGAAATGTTATAAATGAATAAATAAATGTGGTACATACTTTAATTGGAAAATCTGCCTGTGCTTCTCTGATTTGACCTGGACTATTCACCTTAAAAAAATATGCAAGTAATGTGTGTGATAATATGTACCAGGTTGAAGGAACCAGTGGGTTGAAATTAAATCAGAAGAGTTTTCAGCTAAACATTAGGAAGAACTTCCTGACAGAGTGGTTCCTCAGTGGAACAGGCTTCCTCAGGAGGTGGTGGGCTCTCCTTCCTTGGAGGTCTTTAAGCAGAGGCTAGATGGCCATCTGACAGCAATGCTGATTCTGTGAATTTAGGCAGATCATGAGAGGGAGGGCAGGAAGGGTTGCCTCAGTGCTTAGTTCTTGTGGCCCTTTCTTACACACCAGGGAAATGCTGATCAGAGAGCGTGTTTGGTGTAGTGGTTAAATGTGTGGACTCTAATCTGGGAGAACTGGGTTTGATTCCCCACTCTTCCACTTGCAGCTGCTGGATGACTTTGGGCAAGCCATAGTTCTGATAAGAGCTGCCCTTGAAAAACAGCAGTTTCTGCCAGAGCTCTCTCAGCCCCACCTACCTCACAGGGTGTCTGTTGTGGGGAGGGGAGGGGAAGGGAAAGGAGTTTGTAAGCCGCTCTGAGACTTCCTTGGGTAGTGAAGGGTGGGGAATAAATCCAATCTCTTCTCTTCTTCTTCTCTGATCATCACCTTGGGGTCAGGAAGCAATTTTTCTCCAGACCTGTTTGGCTGGAGATCCTGGAGGTTTTTTGTCATCTTCTGGGCGTGGAACAGCGGTCACTGAGGGTGTGGATGGGGAGGTATTTGTGAATTTCCTGCATTGTGTAGGGGGTTGAACTAGATGACCCTGGAGATCCCTTCCAGGTCTATGATTCTAACTCTATGGAAATTTTTGTGACCTCCCCAAAAAACACCCCCCAGGGCAGGGCTATGCAAATGAAAGGGTGGTGCTTTGTAGGCAGGATCAGTACTGATTATTACAAGCTAGAATCATTAGGAGCAGAGACCAACTCTTTTTCTTTTTTGCCGTCAAGTCACATCTGACTTATGGTCAGCCCCCAGGCTTTTCAAGGCAAGAGGTGTTCAGAGGTAGTTTGCCATTGCCTGGTCTCCCATCCAAAGAAGAGGAGGAGGAGGAGGAGGAGATTGGATTTATACCCTGCCCTTCACTCGGAGTCTCAGAGCAGTTTACAAACTCCTTTCCCTTCCCCTCCCCACAACAGACACCCTGTGAGGTAGGTGGGGCTGAGAGAGCTCTTTCAAGGACTGCCCTTGAGAGAATAGCTCTGTCAGAACTATGGCTTGCCCAAGGTTATCCAGCAGGTGCAAGTGGAGACGTGGGGAATCAAACCCGGTTCTCCCAGATTAGAGTCTGCGCACTTAACCACTATACCAAACTGGCTCTGAGATCGGGCTAGCATGGGCTATCCAGGTCATGGTGAGACCAAGCTTAGCAACTGCTTTTCTCCTCACCTAAGTTTAAGGTATCTATAAAAAGAAATGTAGAAGATTATGTCACTGTGCCTATCATTTTCCTGCCCTTCTCTCATGCAGGCAACAATCAGTTGGTACAAGCGTGGGTAAATGCCGAGTGAGATGACATCATGAGCCAGTGTGGTACAGTCCTGGGTAGATTGTTAGACTGGGATCCGGGAAACCCAGGTTCAAATCCCTGCTCTGCCATGGAAGTTTGCTGGGTGACCTTCGACCAGCCACATACTCTCAGCCTAACCCACCTCACAGGGTTGTTGTGGAGATAAGATGGAGGAGAGGAGAATGATGTCAGACATCTTGGATCCCTCTTGGGGAGAAAAGTGGGATATAAATAAAGTAAACGAATAAGTAAACAAAATCACATAATATGGGAGATTGTTTGTTTCTTTGTTTAGGTAGACATTCTCTGCAGGGGTGGCCTGACCATATAGGCAAGCTAGGCAGTTCTCGAGGGTATCAGGCCAAATTAATGCTAGGATTAGTGAAAAGCAAAACAAAATCAATACAAATGTGTGTGTGTGTGTATATTTATTTATTTACATTATTCGTTTTGAATAGCAAGTTAATAAAGATGGAAGTTCATTCATTTCACATTTTTCTCTATATTGAAAATGTGTGTTCGGGGGAGGTAGTGCCATAGTCCTAGTGTGCCCAGGGCACCAAACTCTGTGGGCCACTACTGGCTAGGGGGGGACATAGAAGCCAGGAGATTGTGAGACAACAGCAGCCAGGTTTCAGAGGGTGGCCGTGTTGGTCTGCAGTAGAATGGCTAGATATGAGCCCAGTCCAATAGCACCTTAGAGACAAACGAGATTTTCAGAGTATGAGCTTTTGAGAGTCAAAACTCCCTTCATCAGAGATTTAAATGCAAGGTGATGGAGAGGGTACTTGGACGTATGTGCAAGAGAATCCTTGAAGCATCTATATTGCTTGGTCTCATCCCTGACTGAATGGGCAGAATGACTAGGGTAACATTATTGGGCTGTCCTGCAGTTCTGTATGTGTTAAGTGCTCTCAAGTTGCTTCTATGAATGAATGAATGAATGAATGAATGACCTCTGAAATGTCCTCTCATTAAAAGCCTTGCTCGGGTCTTGCAAACTGAGGGCCAAGGCTTCCTTGACTGAGTCCATCTGTCCCATGTTGGGTCTTCCTGTTTCCTCACACATGCCAAGAGGAGTTCCAGGAATCGTGGTGCACCCTTGCCATCTGCCTTCTTTCCCTGTGTTGAGATAGTGTTGCTGCCTGTTGGGGGGTGTATGTTTTAAGACTGGTTTAGAATTGGTGGTTTAAAAGCTAAGCCACCTTAGAAGTTATGAAATAGCGTAGGTCATCAGAAGGAGGAGGGAGATGTTAATTCATGCTAAAGGGATTGTGTTCAAATTATACGGAAGGGAGAATTTATACATGCAGGAGTTTGGTGACTGAGCTCACCAGGAGAATTTTCAGCTGCAGTCACACGGTCCTTTCAATTGGGATTCAGTGCTGTTCCCTCCCGGATTTAAATAGGCTGTTCAGACCAGCCGCGCCTACTCCCGTGCTGAAGCAGGCTCACTCCCTTTTCCCTGGCCTAGCGCATTTTCTGACCCTGGGAAAATCAACTACTTTCCCGGAAGTTGCGCTTTAAACCTGTGATTCTTGGGTGTTTGCTGCTCCTCCCTGTACGCTCCTGTCAACACATGGTTGTAGGACTCCTCTTGGTATGTTTGTGATTCAGACATCTGAAAAGGATGCGTTTGTCTGTGATACGTAAGAAGGAACAGACCGCTGGTCTTAACAGAAGCAAAGGGGTGCATATACTTTGTTGCCTGGACTTACCAGTTTTCCAAGTTTCTTTCACAGCAAGCTAAGGATGGTATTAACTGTATTCTTTTTTCATTATAGCCCTGAATGCTGCTTATACATTTATGTAAATAGGATCATTTCAAGCAGCTGCTAGTTCTTTTCTCCCCTCTCCACCATCGTTTGATTTCCTATTTGCTCCTAATGCCTTCCAGCAACTAACATCTTACTATCCCTTAGGCCCAATTTACACCTTCCCTCTGAAGTAGTTTGACTGCTGTCTTTTCCCAAGCTCATTTCACACTGGTTTCAAATTTCACTCCAGGGGGTCTGAAGAGTACTAAGCAACAGCATTTGTTTAAAGCAGTATAATGCTAGCTTGACCACAGGAGGGCAATTAACAATGTAAACAATAATTTATAAACTAGAACAAGTATGGTTTGAAACTAGAAACAGGTATAGACAGGTTTTTTTTAAAAAACTAGAATGATTCTAGCGGGAAAGTCAGATGTAAATTTGACCTAAGCCTCCAGGAATGGGGAACAGCAGCGACCCAAAGAGCAACTGAATTTGCATACATTTCTTTATTGACTTAGGCCATTTGGTGTCAGGGAAGAGAAAATATATTTCAATCAAACTCTGCTTAAGCGTGCGGCATTTCCAATCGGGCAAGATGATGATACCACTTGAATCGGACGGGTGAGCGCTCGCTTCAATCAAAGTGAAAACGACACACTTAATAATCGGGCCCCAGCTGATTAAAAAAGGCAATCATTGCTGGCTGCCCTCTTCTACAGCAGATAAATGGAGATGGGATGAGAACAACTCAGTTGTACCATTAGGCCGGTGATGGCTGGATTCTAGGATGACTCTCCCTCTCGCATTCTAATCAAAGCCAAGGAAAACGGCAGGTCCCATCAGCGGAAATCTTGTGTCAATCTTGTGTTAGTATAATGAGTTTGTACAGCTCTATTGCCTCAGGCAGGAGGGATGGGGAGGGGCTGGCCAAACGGTGTTCTATCTCAGCGAGACTGCCGCTAGACCCCCGGTGTGTTCAGTTATTTCCATGGAGTCTTACCTGACCTATTGAAACAGCAGTACTAGTTGGTTGTCTTCAGGCGATGGAGGGGAATGCGGCACCTATGTGTTTATATTGCCAAAGCAACACAATTTAAAACATTTGCTCACCAAAATAAAAAGGAACTATGGATAAGGCAAAAAGGGTCAGGGAGAAGATGCAAATATAGAAATTCAAGGGACCAAATATTTTGCAATGTTTCAAAAGATGAATTTACATAATGCAGCTCCTGGAGATCTTTCTGGAAGGGGAGGAGTGGGGGCACACCGAGACGACTGCCAAGGACACCGGAGGTGGAGGAGCACTGAAACCAGCCTTGTTACTACCCCACCTACTTAACCCCGGGTGGCACCCTGGCACCAATAGGTGGCCCATAGCAAGCCTGCTCCCTCCCTCCCTCCATCCACTGGGGGACAAGGTCCTCGTCCCCCTTTTCATCATGGGGGAGGCACCAGGGACTGTGCCTTTTCCCCACTGCCTTTCTCTGCCACTGTGATGGTGGCTTGAAACCCCAGTGATGGTGGCTTGAACCGGGATGGTGTGAGTGGGGCCAGCTTTCTAGTGCATCGGGGAGGAGGGCAGCAGCAGCTTCTCCAGAGGGTAGTGAGGTCATTCACCAAGGGTGCCGTAAATCCTTGGGCCAACCCTGGGAAGAGCCAAACAGGAGCTGGCTAGGCAGCTTTGATGGGGGAGGGGAAACATGAGGATTAGGGTCTCAAAAGTTTCTGGAGAAAAAAGAACATATGAAGCAGTCATATACCAGATCAGACCACCGGCCCCTCTAGCTCAGTGCCATCTATTCTGACTGGCAATAGCTCTCCAAGTTCCCTCCAGAGTTAAAATCCTTTTCCAGTGCCTCTTATGTCTCGGCCAAACATTCCAGGGTTTGCTCCTGGGAGCTTCTGCACATGTTTTTTACGCTGAGCTATTACTATAGTTTATAATTTTATAAACTACTCTATAGCTTATAATTTTGCACATAGCTACAGGGGATCAAACATGTAGCCATTTAAGAACGAACCCCCCTTTTTGGGAAAAGTACATAGTTGGGACTTTTACAATCAGTGGATAATAAGGATATTAAGTACATACAGGCTGTCAAGTTGCAAATGACTTGTGGTGACCCCGGCAAGGGGCTTTCATGGCGTGAGCACAGGTGGTTTGCCATTGCCTTTCTCTGCAGAAACTTCCTTGGTGGTCTGCCTTCCAAGTACCAACCCTGCTTAGCTCCTGAGATCTGATGAGATCAGGCTATACCAGGCTGCCTTCTTCTGACCAAAACTATTTATTGTTTATACGCTATAAAAGCCTAAGAGCTTTTTCTGTCTGCCAGAAAAAGAAGAAGGGGAGGGCAGTTTTGCCTCCTCCTCACCATAGACATCAACTTCAGGGGGGCTGGGGAGCTGGAGCCCCCCCCCCTGAACTTTTCCAGGAAGTTCTGAGCCTCCCCCGGAGACAATGGCCTGTGATGTCTCTGGCCCAGCCCCAGCCCTCCCCGGGAAATTGGAAAGTCTATGCCCTTGCTCCTCACTGCAGCCTCCTGACCCACTTGGCTACTTGTTCATGAGGGTCCTGTGACCCTGGGAATAATCCTTCCCAGAACTGGAAAGAACTGCTGGTGGGAGTAGAACACAGGAGAGCTCCGTGATTCTTGGATCTGTGGCTCACTGGAAGAAACCCCCTGCCTGTAGGCTCACAATATAAACAATGAGTTAAAAAAAAGAATTAGACAAATCCATATATTAGACGATATCTTGCATAGAGAATGATAGAATCATAGTTGGAAGTGGCCTCCAGAGTCATCTAGACCAACCCCTGCACAATGCAGGAAATTCACAAATTCCACCCCCACCCCACCCCCAGTGACCACTGTTCCACACCCAGAAGATGACAAAAAACCCCTCCGGGATCTCCAGCCAAAATGGCCTGGGGAAAAATTGCTTCCTGATCCCAAAGTGGCGATCAGCATTTCCCTGGGCGTGTATGAAAGGACCTTTCTTTAAAGGAGAACCCGTAAACATTAGAAACCTGGATGCCAATAGTGATAAAATGTGCCACTTAACTCAGTTCCTCTAAAGCTTCCAAGATTGGTCGCTATTACAGTGAAGACTACAGGGACCACTGGGCTGATTCACGCATTCATATGTTGCAAATGGTGAGCTGACACACAGACATGTAAACAGAAGTGGTAAAATAATGATTCCATCTCAGAAAGCGCACCTGAGCATCAGGATCTGCATGGTGTTGCACTACCCGTTTGTGCTGTGGTGAGAAGGGATTAACAATACCAGGTGGGGAGGGGCTGTATGGCATCGTGTGTAGAATAGCCTTCTCCCAGTCCTGGGCATGGCCTCATAGGCCAACTCTGCGTTGAGCAATACCTGGAGATTTTGGGGTTGGGGCCTGAAGAGAGTGGGGTCTGAGGAGGAAAAGGACTCCAATGGGGTATAATGCCATAGAGTCCACTTTCCAAAGTGGCCATTTTCTCCAGGTGAACTGATCAGTTGTAATCCCAGGAGATCTCCAGCCACTACCTGGAGGCTGGCAACCCTGTATGAGCACCAGCTCTGACCTGGCTAGATCTGGTATAGGAAATGAATAGGTATGACAGACCAGTGTTGTATCTTGGACAGTCGTTTGGTTTCGGCTATAGGAGACTGAAGTCAAAAATCCTGATGGGTCTTGTAGAAGTCATAGACCTCAATCCAGCAGCACACAGTGAAATTAATGGACTTGAACCTGTTTTCACTTCACTGTGGGCTCATTGCCATCACTTTCTGTCTGTCAGCTATGAAGTGCTGTAGGGAGGATAAATGAGATGAGAATCGTAAAGCTCTTTGGATGCTGGGTAGTCCTAAATAAATTACTCCTTATTAATCACATGTCTAGCCTACCTTTTCTCTGAGGAGCCAAAGGTAGCCCACATAGACCCCCTTGTTCCACCCCACCCCCCACCCCCGAAATCCTGTCAGGTCATTCATTATATTTATGTGAGGGTTTGTATCCTTTCTTTCCCTGTACCCAAGTGACTCATAAAATAGCAAAACAATACATACGGCTGTTTTATCATCTCATTGACGTTCTAGTTTTTAAAATTAATTGTGCAATGACCTTGGTCTAAAAGTAATAAATATTTTATTCTACTCCTTTTTATTACTAGCTGCCTTGAACAGGCCTCTACAATTCTTCTAATAAATACCCCTTTTAAAAAAATATATACAATCTAATAATTTTGGGTTAGGCAGAAAACCAGTGAGTGGCCCAATAACTATGAATGAAGGTGGACTAGCAAATACCTATGGGCAGGGTGGTAGGCTTGCTTCTGTGTCTGACTGAATTTTCAGCGGAGCCACTCCTTTAAGAGTATAACTCTTCAAAGGGTAGCAGTACTAGAATTTAGTACTGAGACAGGAATACTGATTTTATGGGGACGGAGGGAGTTCATGCAGATTGCAGACACTCCAGAACGGAAGGGTTTTTTTCTTCTTTCTGTGTTCTGTGCAGCAGGATTGCCTCTCCACAAGAGCTGCCTATCCGCAGGGGCCATATAACCCGGTGCCTGGGATGTAGGACCAGAGCAATTTTCCTCATGCAACCCTATGGTGGGCTGAAGTTCTCAGTGCAGAAATAAAAGCCATTTAACCAATAGAAAGCTGTTATAAGGATAGTTCCCTAAACTGCAAGGTGTCAACCACTTTAGATGACAGTTCTCAGCTGCTGCAAGTTAGTAACTTCTGCCAGCCTAAGCAGCAATTCTGATAAGAAGCCAGCAGGTGGAGGTGATGTCTTCTATAGTCAAGAAATCCTAGGCAGAAAAACTCTCTTAAAGGAGACCAGTTTCGTGACACAGAGTTAGAAGGGATCCTAGAGGTCACCTACTCCAACTCCCTTGCTGAGAGTGGGAATTAGTCATCCACAGCCCCCCACTCTACTTAAAGGAGTGCACACCTTTTAAAAATGTTTTTAAATGATTGGAAAAACTCATTTACAAAAGGAATTCTTGTGGGGCTGTGCCTTTAAGACAGGGGGCAGAGCCCCCACAAGTCCCACCGTAGCTACAGGCACGACAACCACACTGTTCCCCACCCCCTATGTCATGTTTTGTATGGAGGGTGGAATGATTAGAAAAATAGTTTTTTGTACCTTTAGTAAAGACACACATTGAAAAGCGGCCCTTTGGTTTTGAAAGTCCCTCCTCTCATCAGATCTGTGCACAAGTGGCTTAATTTCTCTCAAGTGCATGAACACCAATAAGCTCTTGTTGCATAACCAGGAATGCCCGGGGACTGCGATCCCCGTGGCAAACTTTACCACATCATAATTATTTCAGTGGACATCTGAGTACAAGATTCCCAGCCTAATCCTTAAAAGCTTTTGCATTAATATTCCATGGCCATTCCAAGAGTGTAGTGTGTCTTGCCGTGACATTAAATGAGGAAGCTGTTGGAAGGGGTGGGATGTCAACAAATTTATCCACCAATAGCACACTCCTTTGGCACAAGAGCCCGTTCTTATCTTTACATCCCATAATGAGAAGGCAGAGCCAGGATTTGTCGCTGTAACTCCCTGGCTGGGTAGATGTACAGCTGCGAAAAGGAGGAGGAGGAGGAAGGACAACCATTCATGCTTTCCTTACATTTCTTCTGCTTTCCCTGACAAGAGAAACTCAAGTTCTGTATTTTTCCCCCTGTGGTTTGCCTAAGCAGCGTTAGAGGAAACTTCTTTTCGCATGATGTCAGACTGCGAGGGAATGGCTGTGGGTAAGTGCCAGATTTATATTTACCACACTGTCCTGAAGTCTAGTTCATATTCTCAGATTGCAAAGGCAACGCATTAGAAACCCGCTTCAGTTTTGAAGGAAACGTTCACTTGGAGCAGAGGAAGAAACAGCAGTTAAGCAGATTCCCCAGCCTCCTTTTTAGTTCAGGCCTGAATTTTTTTTTTATTTTGCATAGTCATTACTGAAAATAGGCTTCAGAAGTTACATGTTTGTATTTGACTTTATGCAAAGCAAAGGGGAATAGATGGATGGATTTAAAAATCTAATGTCTCTGGAGCTGGAAGTTGCTGTGTAGGTAGTGACACTGATAAAGGAAAAGATGGCTTCTCCTGCGCAGAAAAATGTCAGTGCCCAAATCTGTCCTTTGGAGCACTCAGAAAAGAATGTCTGGGAATGGGACCAGAAACAAGCATCTTGCTGTAACCTACTTTGATCACTTCCCAGTTGCAAAAAAGCCTGCAAAGGAGGTGGCACACAGTAATATTAAAAATAGATGCACTGCAGGAAGAAAAAAAGTCATACTAAGTATGCGTCTGGTTGAAAACGGATCATTTGCTTCATTCTGTTGTGGAACACAGTGTGCTGGGAGGGGAGGGGGAGGGTTGCCACCTCCAGGTAGGGGAGCTCCTAGAGATTTGGGAGTGGAGCCTGGGGAGGACAGGGACCTCAGTGGGGCACAATGCCATAGAGTCCACCCTTCAAATCATCCATTTACTCCAGGGGAACCGATCTCTGTAGTCTGGAGATGAGCTATAATTCTGGGGGATCCCCAGGGCCCACCTGGAGGCTGGCTTCCCTGTGGGGGTGGTGGCTCAGTAGTAGAATATCTCCTTGCATTCAGAAGGTCCCAGGTTCAAGCCCTGGCATCTCCAGTTTTAAAAAGGAACACATAGTAGATGATTTGAAAAAGCTCTGTCTGAGTCCTTGGAGAGACCCTGCCAGCCAGAGTAGACAATATTGAACTTGATAGACCAATGATCTGACTCAGTATAAGGCAGCTTCATGTACCCATGGGTTCCCTATGAAGGCCCCCATCAAGGCACTGACCAGCAACATGTACTTTTTAACTATGGCTCTGGACCAGAATACTGAAGTATACTCCTTTGCCACATCCTCATCCACGTAAGAGAAGAAGAAGAAGGGATTGGATTTATACCCCGCCCTTCACTACCCAAGAGAGTCTCAGAGTGGCTTACAAATTCCTTTCGCATCCCCTCCCCACAACAGACACCCTGTGAGGTAGGTGGGGCTGAGAGAGCCCTTTCCAGAGCTGCCCTTGAGAGAACAGCTGGTACAAAGCTATGGCTTGCCCAAGGTTGTCCAGCAGGTACAAGTGGAGGTGTGGGGAATCAAACCCAGTTCTCCCAGATTAGAGTCCACGCACTTAACCACTACACCAAACGTAAGAGGCCAAGCCCTTTGATGGAAATAGATGGCCTGTCCACACTTCCCAAGCCCCTATTTATTGTCTTATGTCTGGTCCAGGAAGGTGAATTCTTTGAAGGAATCCGGACCAGTTAAATGTCAAGTCATTCCATTGCTATTTGAATATATGTGTGTATGTGTGTGTGTATACACACACACACATACACACATACACACACACATACAATGGACTTATGATGATCCCAGCAAGGGGCTTTCAAGGCAAGTGAGAAGCAGAGGTGGTTTGCCAGTGCCTCTCACTGCAGTGCAGAGGTGGTGGTCACCCATCCAAGTACCAACCCTGCTTAGCTTCTGGGATCAGGCTGCCCACCTTCCATATGTAGCTTCTGGGATCAGGCTGCCCACCTTCCATATGTACACAGACCAGCTAATTTAGAATTACGCCAAGTAATTCAGCACAGATGTTTGTCCTTTGAATTGCAAAATAATTTACAGGACCTGTAGACCAATTTTTGTGTCTCAGACGCGTGATGTCCACTATGGAATTTTGAAATGAAAATTTGAGCGGTTGGGCTTAGAAAGAGTGGCTTGCACTAGGCTGGTGCTTCTTAGCCATTAATCCTCTACTGCCCCCCAATGCATAATGTCGTAGTTAAGAGCGGGGGACTCTAATCTGGAGAACTGGGTTTGGTTCCCCACTCCTCCAGAAGGGGAGCCTTGCATCACACTGCCTCGGGGAAGTAATTCCATAATGGAGGAGTAATACAGGAAAAGGGGGGGGGGGCTCATACTGTGTCCAAACATATTACTTGAAGGAAGATGCTGAAAAAGCTCATAACAATAAACAAGTAAAAAATGTAGGATACCAAAAGCAGCATTCCAGATAAATTAACTGTATTTATATAGCTCATGCATACATCCAATAAAACCACTGTGCTACTAGGTATAGAAACTCAAAAACTGCAGCCTCTGTTTACTGCCGGGTTTTTTCCTTCCCTTTGGTTAATTGTTCTGATAAGGGTAGGAATGAAACAGAAAAAAAATGAGTCTTCCCCACCCCCGCGTGCAGATAAGAATTGTTCTGTGCTTGAGAATATTTCATTTGTTTCACTCTCGCAATAAAGATATGCCTAGAAGATTATCAAGAGGCTTCTGACTTTGCAAACAGATATCTCCTGTTTCTGTTTTTCTCTTCTTCTCTATTGCAATGGTTGCCAGTGCTTAGTAGGTCTAAGATAGTACCAGGTATATCACAGAAAAGCAGATTCTAACTTCAGTTTGTATTTCTGCATTCTTGCATTAGAAGAGAAGAGGAGAATAGAGAGGGGATACCATATCAAAGACAGATCCTGTGCAGTAGCACAAGGGTGGGCAAATTGCGGCCCGGGGGCCACATGCGGCCCGCCACAGAGTTTTTTGCGGCCCGCCAAGACAGTTGGCCACTGTCAGCACCTGAGGAGCTGCAGCTTGAACTTATTGACATGCAGTCAGATCACACTGTGAAAGAAATGTTTAATGCTGTGACATTAGTTGACTTTTACAAATCTTTGTCTGCTGAACAGTTTCCATGTATGAAGAAATTTGCTGGGAAAATGTTCTCTATATTTGGGTCTACATATATTTGTGAGCAAAGTTTTTCTTGCATGAAGATCAACAAGAGTAAATATAGACGTTAAGAGACATTTGACAGACATCAACTTGCAGGCTGTGATGAGAATCTCAACAAGCAATCTCACTCCTGATTTCAAAAAAATTGTAGAAAAGTGTGATAGGGTACATTTCTCTCATTAAACTGATTCTAAAATTAAATGTGCTTGCAGCTATAGATGATATGAAATTAGCACAATAAATAAATTGAATAAAACTACCACTGTTTTATTTAATTTATATTTATTGATTTTTATGATACAATTTATACCGTTTCTGAAATGCAAAGTTAACTAATGAATGCAATCATTTTAAAAGGTGCGGCCCTCCGCTAACCTCCGCTCCCACAAAGTGGCCCCCGAGCCAAAACAATTGCCCACCCCTGCTATAGCAGATTGTCTTTCAGCAGAAGCAGACTCATTTTAGAAGCTGGAACCATGATTGCTTGTTAAGTACAGTGAATTATATCAAGGAAGTGGGAGGGAACTGCCAGGTGGGATTCCAGTGACAGAGGCAGTATTTAGTCATAGCTAGATGGCTGTTTTATGTTCCATTTCCTTTTCTAAAAGGAAATGACTTTGGATATAAACTTGAAAACAATTGTTAGTGTGGATGTCTGTTCTACAGTGGGCAAAGCTGCATCAGAAACTAATTTAACTACCACAGATTTTTCTGAGTTTGGGGAGCAGCCATTGCCCTGTGGTAGAGCATCCACTTTGCCTATAGAAGGTGGCTGGTTCAGTCCTTGGCTGTGATCACACGGGCAGTTTGGCCCGACATAGCCACCCTTCCCCATCGGATTAAAGGGGTGCAGTCACACAGCCACATATGTTGGGCATTCACCAGGCATACTCACCCCATCGTAAGATGATTTGGAGCTGGGTGAAAAAGGTACCACATGACAAGTGGTGTTTTTGGTTCCCCACGCATTCATTGCGCGTGGCTGGATGTCTGAATGCAGGGGAGTGTGTGCAAAACGGACTGGCGGTCTGAACCTGCAGGTCCATTTCTGATGCTGGGATGTGTTTTTTAAAAATTTTTGCCTGTATGTGCATGTGCTCCCAAGCACATATGTGCATGTATGAACAGATATGCACCCACCTGCGTTTTTTAAAACGACTGGGTAGCGCACTCCATGGATGAGAAACGGCAGTAATGTGGATGCTTGACCAGGGGACGGCCGTGTCGCTAACCCGCAGCAGGGTGTGCTGTCTGAATGATATGCCCCGCAACATTTTAAACCGGTACGGTTAGAGGGAGCACCATATCACACCAAACCACCAGTGTGATTACACCCCTTGGAATCTCCAGTTAAAAGGATCAGATTGTAGGTGAGATGAAAGACCTCTATCTGAGATCCTGAAGACTGGTTGCCAGTCAGAGTAGATAAGGCAGATTCATGTGTATTTCCTTATTTAGATAATGTATTTAAATTCTTGGTATCCCTGCAAAACCACAGTTCCAGGTTTGTTTGGGAGGAACTAAATATTAAACACGAGGCAAACCAAATAACACATTGAATAAAGTTATTATATAAACTCTTCCAGTTTGTGGGCTTCCTAGAGGTAGAGTGGTTGGCCACTGTGTAAACAGAATACTGGACTAGATTGACTTTGGGTCTGATCCAGCATGGCTCTTATGTTCTTACCAAATTCCTTGCAAAAGCAAGAACACCTTTGCTTTCATTTTGAACTTAGTTGACAGTCAGCTCTCAGAACACTGAAAGGGAAGGGAAAGGGGCTCATGATCCCACAACCCACATTCCTAGCCCTAGTTAATAGGGATGGGCATTAACTGGTTGACGAACTAAAGTTCATCTTGAATTTTGGGTGGTTCATGGTTCGCAAAGCAATGTTCGCAAACTTAAGGACCACCAAGAACTTTAATAAATTTTGATGCAGTTCGTGGCAGTTCACGAGGAGCAGAAAGCAGGGGTTTAAATCCTGATTTCTACTCTTCATAAAAAACAGCTGAGCTCCCTGCCACTCAGCTGTTTGGTTTAAATGTCTGGGAGCCATTTAAACCCCTGCTTTCTGCTCCCCATGAAAAACCGTGGAGAGCAGAAAGCAGGGGTTTAAACTTTAAATGGCTCATAAAAAGATATGAACCAGTTCAGTTCACAAACCAGCACATTGCTTCGTGATTCAGTTAGTGGTTCAGCAACGAACTATGAACCAAACCGACTGCAAAATTGTGGTTCGTGCCCATCCCTACTAGTTAACTGTAACATTTGTATTGAAACCCTTTACTTGATTATTTTTGACAGCCCTCAGATGAATGAATGAAAAGTATTCACTGAAATAATTGTGTTTCAGTATCATTGTGGGTAATACAAAATTTCTGGTATGGTTGCATGAGCAACAACTGTTGAATCTTCATCTCGCTTTCTCTTTTCATCAGTGCCCAGTAACTTTCTCAAAGATTTCTGTTAAAGAGTCTTCTTTTGCCCTCAAATATTTGTGCAATGCTCTTCTCCCGTATCTATCAGCATATATTCCATGCAATAATAGAAGTCAACACTCCCTAATAAGAAAATTCTCTATTTTCACCCGGTATTAAACAAATAAACAATCCTTTTTTCATATCCTGTGGTAAAAGATAATAGAAATATTCAGAAGCTGTAAACGTATTTTACTAGATATAAACTCTGGATAGGATCAAAGCAAAACTTGTGCTTCCTATTCAAGATTCTTTTGTCCTTTGTTCCTAAATGTGCTCACTGTTGCAAAAGCTCTTGTATTCTCTTCCTTCCCTTTTGGCTGAGTTTTGAGATGCTATTAAGCCAACACTTCTGAGTCATCCATGCTGATTATATCAATTATATTCTTGGCCTGTCATTCCTCATTTCTGGCCTTTATTTAATCAGTGTATTAATGTGTTTAACAATGGAGATAGTTTCATTTCCCATGAAGAGTAGTGATGTTACTCTATTTCAGTGGGAGTCTAAATCAAATTGCGTAGATTCTGCTAGCTTGACTGACAACCATTATGAAAGCACTCTGGCAGTCCCTATCATCTGAGATGCTTTCTGAAAATCTAAATAAAGCCCCTTGTATGAATTTTAACAATGTTTCGATATTATAATGCTATGTTAGGTCTCTTTTTCATAGGCCTGGATTTTTGTCTTCCAGGATAATTAGTAATTTTTGTTTAACAGTTCTCTGCACCTAAGTTATTCAGTTTTCTTCTCATCTGCAAAGCCAGATTCTTGAACCATGCTATTACTGGAACAGTGCAGAGGAGATAGATCAAGATGGGGAGCTGTGTTGGTCTGTCTGTAGCAGCAGAAAAGAGCAAGAGCCCAGTAGCACCTGAAAGACTAACAAAACATATGGCAGGGTATGAGCTTCCATGAATTACTGCCCACAGATACCTGAAGAAGTGAGCAGTGACTCACGAAAGCTCATACCCTGCCACATATTTTGTTAGTCTTTAAGGTACTACTGGGGCCACGGTGGCTCAGAGGCTAAGACACTGAGTTGCAGACCGGAAGACTGGCAGCTCAGCAGTTTGAGAGACCCAAGTGCCTCATGACGGAGTGAGCTCCCATCTCTGGCCCCAGCTCCTGCCAACCTAGCAGTTTGAAAGCAAGAAACTACAAGTAGATAAACAGGTACCACTTCGGTGGGAAGGTAACAGTGTTCTGTGCACCTTGACATTTAGTCATGCCGGCCACATGACCACAGAGAAGTCTTCAGAGAGTGCTGGCTCTTCGGCTTGGAAATGGAGATGAGCACCGCCTCCTAGTGTCGGATTCATCTAGCTTTTGAGCAAGGGAAATCTTTACCTTTTTAAGGTGCTACTGGGCTCTTGCTCTTTTTTACTAATGCAGAGGAGTTACCGAAGACAAGAAGCTTGCTTGTACTGAGTCATACCATTGGTCTATCAGGGTCAGTATTATCTAGCCTGACTGTCAATTGCTCTTCAGGGACTGATTTCCCACAAGCAGCTGTGCCACTGTCCCTCTTCCATTTGCCCCGTTGCATTGGTCAGTTTCACACTATTTGGGGAGGGCAGGATAAAAATCTAAATAATAAATAAATTAAATTAAATATTTGCCCTGCGGCCGCATTTTGACCTGCAGCTCCTCCGGATTTCCCCTGCATCTTCTCAATCCTGTTTTTTGAAGATCGAGAAAACGCGGGGGAAATTGGGAGGAGCTGCAGGTCAAGATGCAGCTGTGTGGCAAATAGTGTGAAACTGACCAATACAACTGAAGCAAATGGAAGAGCAACTGTGGCACAGCTGCTTGTGGGAAATCGGTCAGGGTCTTAGCTAGAGTCTTTCACATCACCTGACCGTATCCTTTTAACTGGAGATGCTGGAGGTTGAACCTGTGACCTTCTGCATGCTGTATCACTTAGCCACATGGTGCCATGGGTACCACAGTGCCCAACAACTACTTCCTGGAACTCATCAAGTGTTTTTAGAAAGTGGGTGGGCCGCAGGGGGTTTTTAACTGGCAGACTTCTGGCCATTGGAGGTGTCTTTAGCTGTGCAGATTTTTTTTAAAAAATCATTGCTTTTGGTAGTAGCCCTGACCACAGCAGAAGTACCTTAACTGAGGTCCTTTCCACACTTGGATCTCATCCCTGGTTTTATCAGAGTTCAGTTCGCGACACAATACCTTGCATTTATCCCTCGTTATAACAGCATCTGTTTAT
Organism: Lepidodactylus listeri; assembly: GCA_029233225.1. Classification (NCBI taxonomy): domain Eukaryota; kingdom Metazoa; phylum Chordata; class Lepidosauria; order Squamata; family Gekkonidae; genus Lepidodactylus; species Lepidodactylus listeri. Next base: position 80,944,709 of record JARCFY010000011.1, read on the forward strand.
CCCAGGACAAGTGTGGGGTGAAACTGGGGTGACCTCAATGTAATGTAGAAACAAAAAATACCCTGATATAATTACAGGGGTGAACTTGAATGTAGTGTAGCATGTAAGTTTGGGGGCAGGGTTGAACCAGGATTTAAGGTCCAGTGCGGAAAGGACCTGTGTGAGTGAAAGTGTATGCCATAAAATCTTTTAAACAATATGTTCATTGTAAAAGGTATCCCACAAAACAGAGCTTCTGCCTAAAATGCTCAAAGAGTTACTATTAGAGCAATGCACGATCTCACTCTATTACTCTATTAGAGTAATGCACAACATTTTGTGGTTGGCTTTGCCTCTTGTGGTAGCCACTTTGAACTTGTGCCCACCACATGAACACACGAACACACATGAAACTGCCTTATACTGAACCAGACGCTCAGTCCATCAAAGTCAGTATTGTCTACTCTGACTGGCAGCAGCTCTCCAGGGTCTCCAGCAGAGGTCTTTCACATCACCTACTGCCAGATATTTTAACTGGAAATGCCTGAGGTTGAACCTGGGACCTCCAGCATGCCATGTAGATGCTCTACCACTGAGCCATGGCACCACCCTGTCTAAGAATTCCAAAGATGCCCACAGGCTCAAAAAAGGTTGGGGACCCCTGGTGCAGATAACAGGATAGAAGGGGTTCTGAATTCATTAAGATGGGTGTACAAAGACTAAACTATTTGCGGATCCCCAAGAACATTTACCTACCTGGGTGAGGGAGATGGGTCCCAGAATGAAGTTTGGATGTCCTCTCTCATGAATGTTCGGTAGTCTCTGGAATTAGCATGACGCGCTGAATAATGTTTGTTCTAGTGTATTCTCCATCCTAACTTCATTTTGTAACAGACAAATATGTGGAAATGAGTAAGCTTCAGACTCATCTGGAGCCAATGGGGGATGGTATTTGATAAGATTTTATTTGCTGAATGTTAAACACAAACCTAGGTACATCTGTGCTTACGTTCTAACAAGCAACAGAAATGCAGTACAGAATAATTTTATAAAAAATGGAGGAAGAGAGTGGCAAAATGAAAATCACAATAATTATAGTCATGTGCTTAAGCAAAAAGAGGTTGCAAAAATGTGTTCAGATGGGGACCTACTTTTCATTGCTGTTTGTCACGTGTGAAGTGGCTCTCTGTGCAACAAATGTATTAATGCTGCAAACTTATGCAAATTAACCGGGGAGTAAATACTTTTGAACATGAACAGGATTTCACTGTGAATCTCTAGGAGCAAAGTATGGATTTTGACAGACACCAAATAATCTGATTCCAGAGTACCACCATTCTGATTGTAGAATTAGGATCTGGTGTGTGCTGTGGTTTTGGTATGGACTTATCAAGGACTTGTTTGTTGGTTGAACGATTTCTACATGTTTATGCGGACGTGATTACATATAATGGCTTGGATCCAGAAAAATGTAAGCAGAGGCAGGGATACAGTTCAGTGCCTTTATGGAAGCAATAGCGCTAGATGTACAGCACTAAAAACTGGGAGGAGCCAATCAATAATTACTTGCACAATCTGTTGTGCAAATGGAAATGCAAGTTCAAATGCGATGGTTCCCAACCTGGGAGCTGGGAATGCCTGGGAGATTGCAGAGTTATTGCAAGGAGTCTGCACATCCATACGTGCTCTAAGCACTGCCATCTCGATCTTTTTGTCATGTATTTTCTCAATCAATAGATGCTGGGAGTTTTATCATGCATGCGTGTGTGTGTGCGTGTGCGTGTGAAGTGCCATCGAGTCACTTCTGACAACCTGTGGCAACCCTATGAATTAATGACCTCCCAATTGTCCTATCGTGAACAGCCTTGTGCAGGTCTGGCAAACTGAGGGCCTTTGTGGCTTCCTTGATCGAGTCAATCCATCTCATGTTGGGTCTTCCTCTTTTCCTGCTGCCTTCAACTTTTCCTGGCATTACTGTCTTTTCCAGTGATTATTGTCTTCTCATAAAGTCACCAAAGTACGATAGCCGCAGTTTAGTCATTTTAGCTTCTAGGGAGAGTTCAGGCTTGATTTGATCTAGAACCCACTTATTTTTCTTCTCAGCTGTCCATAGTGTCCGTGAAACTCTCCTCCAACACCATGTGTCAAATGGTCTGCTTGTTTTGTAAACAGTTTTTAAACTGCTCATAGAACCAGTCGGGTGTAGTGGTTAAGTGCGCGGACTCTAATCTGGGAGAACCGGGTTTGATTCCCCACTCCTCCACATGCAGCCACTGGTGTGACCCTAGGTCAGTCATAAATTCTTTCAGAGCTGTTCTCTCAAGGGCAGTTCTTGAGAGAGCTCCCTGAGCCCCACCTAGCTCACAGGGTGTCTGTTGTGGGGAGGGGAAGGGAAAGGAGATTATAAGCCGCTCTGAGACTCCTTCCAGTACTGAAGGGCAGGGTATAAATCCAATCTCTTCTTCTTCTTTTCATAGTCAATGGCTTGTGTTTTAATGGCTTGTGTATTAAAATAATAGGTTTTAGTTATAAGCCGCCTCAAGCAGGGCTCTGACAAGAGGGCATAGAAATAGTCCAAATAAAACAAACAAACACTTATAGCACAACTTCTATCATGTCGTGGCTCTGCAAAAAATTTTGACATTAAAAGGGTTTTTTTCATATTGACAAAGGATAGGAACCACTCTCTTAGTGCAAGCTGCCGGTGTAGTCACAAGAGTTCTGGCGCACACAGAAATCTTCCAAGGGATCCAGGCCCCCTTCTTCCTTGCCCTATAAATAGACTGGTGACCTAGTGACTTTAAACATTATCCTAACGAACTATTTGCAGTATATGTACCACATTATAAGCAATTCTGGGAATTTAAGCTCGTAGTTACAGTAAGCAAAATATCTTCCTTTCTGTGCTGTTTGCGGCCTACACAAGAATGCAGGACGAACAGCTGTGTAATTGCTCTTGCCAGATAGGGTGGGAGGTGAATTAAGGCAGGACTGGAGGAGTGTACTGCTGGCTGTGAGCCCTCTTCAGTTTCAGCATCCAGCGGTAATAAATTGGCCAACGGTTCTTTTCTCCAAGAAGTTTTAATGATATACAGTGCCTTAGATCTTAGTAGCAAAGTTTTCCAACTGGGAAAAATCCTGACATCCTTCCTAATGTGAATGGAAAACGAAATGTGCTGGGGATCAGAGGGCCAAAAACTACAAGGAGAAAGGACAAATTCAGAGTCCAGTAGCACCTTTAAGACCAACAAAGGTTTATTCAAGGTGTGAGCTTTTGTGTGTGCGCACACTTTTTCAATATATAATACAAGTCTGGCCAAATAAATTTGTTCTACTGCTCTAGACCGGCATGACTGACCATCTGGATCTGTCCACAAGGGGGGAAAAAGTGTCCCCTTGGATGTGAAATAAGAGCATTTAAAGGAAGGGCCCAGGAAAATTAAACATAAGAGCATCATATGCAGTGCAAAATATTGATAAATAAATGAAAAGATTATTTTTAAAATTTTATTCATTTTATTAAATTTCTACCCCACCCCACCCCGGCCTAGGCAAACGAGTGTCCAGAATCTGAATCTCAAAAGAATCAGAAAATCAGTCATGTAAATATATAGTAATTCAATGGAGATATATTAAATCAAGACAAGTAAGGTATCTATAAAGGACGAGGATGCGGCATAAATGCCCAAGGCTTTCTAACAAATGGAACGAGCCAGGAGGGTCTAGTGGTTAGAGTGGCAGACTAGGATCTGGGATACCCAGGTTCAAAGCCCTGCTCTACCATGGAGTCTTGCTGGGGGACCTTGGGCCAGTCACACCCTCTCAGCTTCACCACCTCATAGGTAGGGTTGCCAGCTTTGGGTTGGGAAACACCTGGAGATTTTGAGCCTTCGGAGGGTGAGGTTTGAGGAGGGGAGGGCCCTCAGTGGGGTACAATGCCATAGAGTCCACCCTCCAAAGCAGCCATTTCCTCCAGGGGGAATACTCTTAATTGTCAGGAGCTCAGTTGTAATAGCAGGAGATTGCCAGGCGCCACCTGGAGGTTGGCAACCCCACTCACAGGATTCTTGTGAGGCTACAATGGAGGAGACGAGAACCATGTGAGCCATTTTGCGTCTCCTTGGGGAGAAAGGCAGAGTAGAAGCGAAGTAAAATAAGAAATAACAAATGGAGTGTCCTAAATAAATTCACAGGTGCGCTTATAACGCTCAGGTCTTATTTGTCACAACACAGTTTCCAAATGGCCACTTCCCAAAAGGTCACATTCTCATTCCCAGGGGTTCCGCTTCTGAAAATTCAGTAAAATTCACTGCCCGTTTCCTCCATTACTGCTCAACAGCTAGCCTATTGTGTGGAAACTTGTTCACGCAAAGCAGGAGGGCCATCCGTCAAAGAGTGTCAGCGCCTTGCTGTATTTGGTTCGTAAAAAAGGGAAACCTGCGTCAGTTCAAATACCGCTCATTGTCCCAGTATTTGCAGAGGTGCCGCTCCCTCTAAAGCCATTTTTAAATGACCATTTCTCTGTCCCTGTCTGAGGAAAGAGGGCTGAGGCACCCTGGTCACCCTGGGAAACCAGCGTTGCGGACGGTGCCTCAAGTGATGACCCCTGTGCCGCTTCTTCTCAGTCAGAGACCCAGGACAGATGGAAGGGCTGCTTGACCAGACCCTGAAATAAAGCCAGCTTTACACAAGTGTAGCAAGCCTAGTAGCAGTTGATCTTGTCAGATCTCAGAAGCTAAATAGGGTCAGCCATGGTTAGTAAATGGATTGGAGACCGCCCCCCCCCAAGGAAGACCAGGGATGGTCTGCAGAGAAAGGCAATAACAAACCACTTCTCTTAGCTTCTTGCCTTGAAAACCCCATGAGGTGGAACTTTAGGGGATTGTCATGAGTTGGTTGTGACTCAGTGGCACACTTTTATCTTTTGGGGTTTTTTTTAACTTGGGTGTAGCTATGGCTGTACCAGGCAGTGCTTGAATCAAAACTAGGGTTGCTAGGTGAAGCTGACAAGCTGATGGGGGACTTTCCAGGAGAGGGGAGGGGAGGGAAGATGAGGGCTGCCAGGTTGCTGATGAGGGCTGCCAGGTTTGTACTGACTGCTGGCAGGGGGCTCCCAGCTCCATTCATGGATCTTATGGTGTGCAGAACTTCAAAGGGAGTTCTGGCCATCACATTTAAAGTGACCATGTTCCTTTTAAATGCCTTCCCTCCATTGGAAATAATGGAAGACGAGGACACCTACTTTTGGGGCTTATAGGATTGGACTCCTTGGTCCTTTTTTTTTTTGGGAACTTGAGGGGGTTGAGGAGAGGAACCAGAAGCTATGCAGGAAACTTGGTGCCTCTACCTCAAAAAATAGCCCTCCCCCGAGCCCCAGATACCCATGGATCAATTCTCCATTATACGATATGGGGACTGGTCTCCACAGGATATAACGGAGCACCCAGCAGACATCCCCCCCCTCTGCTTTCTGATAACCCTGTAGTAGGGGAGGGCCTCCAAACCAGAGGATCTCCTGCCTCCAACAAGTGACTGGCAACCTTACTCAAAACTGCTTGCGTTTTTGCAAGCATCTCTGTCAAAAACTTAGATTGATAGGGAGGAGGAGGAGGATGGGGTATGATTGATAGATAGACAGACAGACAGACAGACAGACAGATAGATAGATAGATAGATAATGCATCTCTGACCTGGATAGCCCAGGCTAGCCAGATTTCGTCAGATCTCAGAAGCTAAGCAGGGTCAGCCCTGGCTCATAGTTGAATGAGAAACTACCAAGGAATACCAGGATCGGGATACAAAGGCAGGCAATGGCAAACCACATCTGAATGTCCCTTGCCTTGAAAACCCTACAATGTCGCCATGTCAGCTGTGAATTGACAACACTTTCTGCCAAAAAATGCGTGCATGTGTGTGGTATTCTGGACTTGAGAAAAAACAGGCATTGCAAGAAGGGTTTTTTTCCCAATATGCTGTTTGCAACAATTGCAGCATTGCTTTTTACATGCAGTTATGTTAGCATGACCTCTCATCACTCCAGGAAAATAAGTTTGAAAGATCCAGCTAGGGAGATCCAGCTACTTCCCATAGGAATGTTGTCTGACCAAACAGGAAAGCTGTGTTTACTTTGTTAGAAGACTGCTCCATCAAGCTCAGTATTCTTGCCTCTGGCTAGCTGTCTCTCTCCAGTGTCCCTTTGACAAGCCTGCTTACCAAAGACGGTTTAAGCCTGAGACTCTGAATTACTGAAGGTGGGACTTTGTATGTGCTGTCTGTGAGCTTCAGCCATTGGGCAGGGGCTTCTGCAGGGAGCCTTAAATATAACAAGGTCTTTCAGCATGCGGAAAACTGCATGCAGCACACAATCCAGCAAGCAATATAAGTAAAGCAAGGGCAAGTGTAATGTGATCACAGCCGCACAAAAAAACTCCTGGGACACAAATATGCTTGCAGCATTCAAAATAAATTGCAAGCAAAGGGGAAAGACTGTACTACTGTCTGGACCTCATCATTAGCTGGGATAGGGGGACTGTGACAAGGTCAGGCCAAGGCAGACATAGACTCAGCTTACTCTTTTTAACCCTAGGTCCTTCCCTTCAGTAATGAAAGCGGAATACATTTTCCCCTCCTGAGATTCCCACAGTGTTACACCAACATTTCAAGACTGGTGAAGCGTGCACATGAAAGGCTTTGCCTGCTCTCCATTTGTTTTCCAGTATTAGGCGTGTACCTGTTCCTGACCACATTCTCCACTCGTTGGCTCACATGGGACCAACTAAAGCCCTGTGTGATGCCGCCCTTGCCCTGTACATCAACTGAGTGAGCACAAGCTGCTGATGAGGGTTGCCAGGTTTGTACTGACTGCTGGCAGGGGGCTCCCAGCTCCATTCATGGATCTTATGGTGTGCATGCAAAGCACACCCCCTGCAATGACATCACCTATCCACCGCCAGAACCCCACCTACAAATCCCCTTAAACGCAACGTAATGATGTTACCTGGGAGTGATGTCATCACATCACTGACAGCAGGGGTGACACTCTAGTTTTTGGGTAGGACTCTATAGTTTGAGCCCGGTTTTAGCATAGAGTTTTGCCTAAAACTAGAACGTCACCACCCGACGTCGATGACATGATGACATCTCTCCCAGGTAACATCATTATGTTGCGTTCAAGGGAATTTGCAGGTGGGGTTCCCCTCTGCCAGCCAGCTGGCCAGCAGCAGAAAGGGCCCCACAAAAACAGGGGAAGCCCTGCCCAGACCAGGGGCCTAGCAACCCTAACACTGACCCTGGTTCCCACCTCTGCACAATCGCCAGATCATCTGCACAGTGTGAAAGCAGAGAGGGAATACCTGTGTGTACTCTCCTTTCCCGGGTTCAGTAACATTTAGAAAGCATCACGGCTGATCCTTGGCTTAGAGCAGGGGTAGCCAAACTTGCTCAACGTAGGAGCCACTCAGAATAAACGTCAGATGTTTGGGAGCCACAAGACATGAACAAATATTACAACACACACGTTTTTATTGGAAAATAGGCAGATTTGCTTTTTATGAACATTAAATGAGACTGCCAAAAATAAAAACAGCAGGGGTAAAAATGGATATTGATAATGATATTTATTTGTCAAACGATAATTTATTTGTCTAAGAGAGAGAGAAAGAGAGAGAGGTGGAAAGAAAGAATGAAAGAGGTGGAAAGAGAGAGAGAAACAAAGAAAGCAAATAGATGGGGGAGGGGGGGAAGGAAGGAAGGAAGAGGGACAGAAAGAAAGAGAGAACGCAAATAGATGGAGATCCTCCTAAGAGCCGTACAATATGTGTGAAAGAGCCACATGTGGCTCCTGAGCCGCAGTTTGGCCACCCCTGGTCTAGAGCTACCCAATATTATTTATGGATTGTATCCGAAAGTAACTACCATAAGAACATAAGAGAAGCCATGTTGGATCAGGAACTATTTCCATGTTTCAGGAACTATTTCCACTGTTTTTATATTTTATTTTATTTTATTTTATTTTATGGATGCTGTCAATAATCTTTTCTCCCTCTAATTTTTTTTTAAAAGGGGGGACAAGGTAGTAAACCTAAAGTTTAAGTTAAAATGCAAAACTTTCAGCTTACATTTGTGACCCAGAAGGAAAGTCTGATGACAGTTTGATGTTGCCATGGTTTTAGAAACACATGCGTTGGTCCTGTAAAAACACCGCATCAATTTTTCCCTTTGTTTCTCCCTCTGAAATCCAAATGATCCTTGAGGCAAAGAGAATTTTAAAATCCCCAGCGTCCATTTGCCGTGAGCACCCGTGACACGAATCCTCAATTGAAAAAAAAAGAATGATCAATCTCTTTGGGAGAAAGGGACTTGCTTTGGCTTCCTTCTTCAGTAGCAATTATATTGACACGCTGGTGCTATCCATTAGCAGTAAGTACATAGATGTTCCGTCATCCCTACATGTAGATAAAAGCAAAACACATCAATTATTTAAGTGCTTTCCCCACTGCGTATTATTTTCTTTTGTAAAGCTGTGGTGTTCAGTCCCTACAGGGCCGCGCTGCCTTTTATGCAGTCGGCATTTTGATTAGAGACGTGAGCCGCGCAATCATTCCGATTCCGATTACAGCCTCTTTGGCAAAACCTGTGAAGTTGAGCAAAAGGGGCTGGAAGTGTTGTTTTCCCTGCTCCCTTTCCTCTACCTCCTCTTCCAGGAAAATAAATGATAATGAGACCCTTTGAATGGCAGGCTGCTGAATATTTGTTAATAGGCCCTTTTCTTGTGTTACAGTGCGCGGTGAATTCAAATGCGACAAGATATAGATTGCTTTGCTGAAGAGCAAAGATCAGCTGCAGCCAATGTCACTCGTGGGCCCTTTCACTACAGATCAACAGCAGTCAGGTTCACTCGTAGGCTCCTTCCTGTTCATTTAGTGGGACGCCACTGGAAAATTGAACACCAAATTGGTTTTCTAGCTTTGTGGCAGGTAGGGTATGGCATGCTGGTATCTCTTTATTTCTCCTTTGTGCTGTGAAGATAGTTTCAGGAGGGCAGCCATGTTGGTTTGCTGTAGAACAGCTAGAATCCAGTCCAGTAGCACTTTAAAAAATTTTTTTGGTATTTTGCGTTTGTGTGCCTGCACCTGTCGATCTCTGATGACTGACCCCTACTGGGGGCTGAATATCCCGGAAAGATATACAAGACATCTGTTGGTCCTGGTACACAGAAGCAACCTTTAGAGGCACTGACTTAAGTTCATGAGACCTTGCCCAATATGTAAGAAACTGAATAATATTAGCCTATCAGGAAATGGAATGAGACTTCCTATAGTTGTTTTTTTTTTTCCTGAGGAAGGACCAGAAGTCTGAAACACTGAATAGTACCTGGGAAAAGTGTTGGATATTTATTTTGTATATTTATACTTTTGGAGTCCATATTTTCTCTTTATGGATTTTGTTGACTTCTGTATTCTCCCATGATGGATTATAGAGTTATTTCAGATTAGATATATTGCTCACTGTATTGAAGTTTCCTTTTGTATATCTTTGCAGGATATTCAGCTCATTGTTTTCTGTGGTTTTTGGCTTTCCTTACTGTGTGCTGTACTGTTTGTTGTTGCTTGTATTTATGACCCCTACTGGGGGCCTGGAGGATATTCAGAGAGCTGGCTGAATAAAGCCTGCCTCTGTCCTACCAACTTGGTATTCCAAGGTAGTCTCCCATCCAAGTACTAACCACAGTCGACCCTGCTTAGCTTCAAAGATCTCATGAGATGGGGCTTGCCTGGGCTATCCAGGTTAGGGCGAGTCCAGTAGCACCATAAAGTCTCACAAGATTTTGGGGGTATGTGATGAAAGGAGCTTTGACTCTTATACCACTAATATCACGTTGGTTGCCAAAGTGCCACTAGACTCAGTTTTCAATGTTCTTTGTGCTTTGAAATAACACACTGACCGTTATAACTACACATTATATAATTTAGGCAATAACCTGACATAGGTGCCCCAGGCTAAAATCTTGCCAGATCTTGAACACTAAGCAGGGTCGGCCCCAATTAATGTTTGGATGGGAAACCACCAAGAAAGTCCAGAATCATGATGCAGAGCCAGACAACGGCAAATTACCTCTGAACATCTCTAGCTTTAAAAATCCTATGGGGTCACCATAGTCAGTTGCAACTTGATAGCACTTCCCACCCCCCCACCAGCTCCTAGGTCTGTCCAGATTTTTAAAAGCTGATTTATAATCTTCCTTGTAATCATTTGATTAATGGGTCAATAAACCAAACTCCCAGCTACTCTCGAGGACCACTTCTAATATCTATAAGGATAAGGCAATAGTATGGCATTCACAGCTTGGCTACATTTTATGCTTAGTTTACAGTTCATTTGCATGTTATGATTTTTCTTTGTGATTAATAGTCCATCTCTACAAAGTTGGGTTGCCAGCCCAAGGGGGAGGAGCTTACTGGCAATGTCACGATGTTGCTGGTGACACACTGACATAATTTCCGGCACAATAATGGAAGTGATGTCATCACCTCACTGGTGAAGATCTAGCAACCGTAGAGTTTGGGGAGAATGCTAGAGTGTCATCTGATGTGATGATGCCACTTCTACATTGCACTGGAAGTGATGCAGTGGGGTCAGGATGATACTGATCACACACCCCTTTCCCCCACCAGCTAAGCAGCAATGGTTAGAGCCAATGGAGGAAGGGAGGTGTCCCACTTCTTCAAAACCACATAACTGTGACTACACATGGTCACATATACTATACAGGACAATCTTCAATGGTGTCCAGAAGTACTACCTCTAACAAAGCTATTCAGTGTAACATCACTTGGTCGTGTGTTTTTCAGGATCAAACCAGATAAGACTGAAGTTCCAGGAACAGAGCTTCTGGGTTTGAAAATTCAGTGTTCTGGTGTTTCTGGGGAGGCTGATTTGGATCAGGACCATTGCATGATGGGGAGTGGTGTTTAAGCCTTCCCACAGCACCATTTTGGTAACATGAAATAGCCTAGGAGGTGATATTTCCCCCACTTAATAAACAGAGAAAATGATATTGGTTCATATGTATAAATAACTGTTTCAGTTTGGGGAAAGCATACAAGGTAGAGTTAAGCCCTCTAGCATCATGGTTCCTAATCAGAATTGAGCCCCTGCACCTCTGGTAAGCGAATTTAAGAAACAAAACAATAAAAGCTCCTATCATGGAATGCCCAGAGTTCCTCTGGCTTGGCCTTGCCTTACTGTCAAAACCTGGGATGCTGGAGATGTAGCAACCCCAGACAGGTATAATACTACAGTGACTTTTTAGCACAGCTGTCCTCAAAACAGAGGGGAAGGATGCTGAGCACCGCTTCCTTGGCAATGAAAGGCAGTTTTATCAGAAAAGGCGGGCAAGAAGGGTTCTTTTGCATTCCTCTCCCTTACCGCACCGAGACAAAAGTCTGTAAGGCACCAATCACCCAAGGTAGTCTTTTAAAATTACCAGGATTTTAAAAGTGACAGCACCCCCTCTCCTCGGGCCGGAGGGCTGGGGATGATGAAAATCAGGTAAGAACCCTTGGACAAAGGAACGTGTGTGCAGGAATAACATTATCCAAATGGGGCTTGCAACAGAGTTAAGAGAATGATCCTGCTGAGACACATCAATGAGAGCTTGTCAGGAAATATACCCTTGCTGTGCACAAAGCAGTTTCAAGAGCACCCCCTATGATCCATGGATGCTGCAAACAACAAAAGATAACAGAGCCTTCAGATTCATGCTATGTTGCCTACATCTGCTACAGCAGGACTTTAGAGAGGGGTTTTAAAAAAAACCCTCTCCATACACACAAATAAAGCAGCTCCGTGATATTAACCGATTGAAGATTTCCAGACCCTGGATTGCTCAAAGAGATGGAGCTGCAGGAGTTCCGTTCTTTAACTGCAGGAAAAGGGTAACATTTTGGGTCATATGAATATCTGAGAGCTTTTTGATCGATGAAAAGGCCCTTCTCCTGGAAAGTTTTAAACTGGAATAAATTTTTGTTAGCCTTTACAGTGCCACTAGAGTCCTGTTTTCTTTTCTTTTTTCTCCTAAGGAAGGAAAGGAGATTGTGGGGTTAAAACCCACCCCAGAATTTTGCAACGCAGAGTCATGGAGACATGTATGTTTGAGAGGGATTGGATCCAGTGTTCCTTCTATGCTGAGTTAGTGTGAGCTAGCTCACAGTTTTTTAACCTCCGGCTCACACGTTTTTGTCTTCGCTCAGGAAGGATGGCTCCAGAGCAAACTAATCGCTCACTCAACAGCTTTAATTCCAGAAGCTCACAAAGTAGAATTTTTGCTCACAAGACTCCACAGCTTAGAGGGAACATTGACTGGATCCACTTGTAGTGGATGAGTTGGCACTTGCTGAGCAGGTTAAGAGCTTGGTGGTGCTCATAGACCCTGCTTGAAGAGCAGATGGGGTAGTTTCAGGAGGGCAGCCGTATTGACCTGTTGTAGAAGAGAAAGACCAGTAGCACTTTAAAGATCAATATGATTCCCAGGATATAAGCTTTCGAGAGTCAAAACTCCCTTCATCAGTGGCGGTAGTGGGCCAAGAATGCCTTCTATCTAGGGTTGCCAGGTCCTACGTGGCTGCCGGCAGGGGGACTCCCAATCTCTCCTGTAGTTCTTCCATAGATCTTTCCTGCAGTCATGGAAGTGACATCATCATGTTTCCGACTTTAGGGGCGATGCTCTAGGACCTTCAGGAAGGAGCCTCAGCCAGTGGAAGGGAAGAAAAGCTTCCCTTTGTCTCTTGCAGCATGGCCAGGAATTGAGCTCTGGCTGTTCCCTCCCTCCCCCTGGGAGGAGGAGGGAGAGGAGCCTCAGCTAGTTCTTTACCAGACTGCCTCAATTGCACAGGAGAGGCTTGCCTATCTATCTCTCCTGTGTGACTGAGAGAGACTGGTAAAGCAAGCTGTGACACGGCAGCAGTCGGGTTAGAACAGATAAAATTGCTGAGCAGTCGGGTTAGAACAGATAAAAGGAAGTACTTCTTCACCCAAAGAGTGATTAATACGTGGAATTCACTGCCACAGGAGGTGGTGGCGGCTACAAGCATGGACGGCTTCAAGAGGGAATTAGATAAACATATGGAGCAGAAGTCCATCAGTGGCTATTAGCCACAAAGTATAGATAGGCACTCTCAGTCTAGAGCAGGTGATGCTCTGTATTCTTGGTGTTTGGGGGGGGCAACAGTGGGGCTTCCTGCCCCCACTGCTGGACCTTCTGAGGGCACCTGGTGTTTTTGGCCACTGTGTGACAGAGTGTTGGACTGGATGGACCATTGGCTCCTCTTATGTTCTTAGCCGTGACAGAACTGCAAATGGAAGTAGGAAACAGCCAGGGCCTTGTGGGCCTGACTGGGTCCCTCCGAGGGCCTGATCCGGCCTGCAGGCCACATGTTTGACACCCCTGTTCTAGGTTTTGGGCAAAACTCAATGGTTCTTTGGGCTTCAAAGCCACTGAGTTTTGCCCCAAACCTAGAGCATGACCCTGACATTGGAAACACGATGATGTCACTCCTGTGTGATGTCATCGTGTTGGCGCTGGCAGCGCCAGGAGGGGGTTCTGAGTGGTGGGGCTTCCCCCACCGGCCAGCTGGGCTACAGCGGATTGGACCCCCCGAAATCGGGGAGTCCTCTGGCCCCACCAGGGGGATAGCAACCCTACTTCTATCATCTGCATCTGGCTTGCCAGCTCTCACCTTTCTTAGACTCAGCTGGTCTGGCCGCCCAGATCCGTGCTTTTAAAATTTATTTGGATACATCTATTCCACTTTTCTTCACTGAGGGTGTGTTCAGGCAAGCTTTGTGCAAATGGAGGGCCAAGGCTAGCCCAATCTCGTCAGATCTTGGAAACGGAGCAGGGTTGGCCCTGGCTAGTAGTTGGATAGGAGACTTCCAAGGAATACCAGGATCACGACAGAGGCAGGCACTGAAAACCACCTCTGAACATCTCTTGCCTTGAAAACCCCTTGGGGTTGCTATAGGTCAGCTGTGACTTGCTGCCCCCCCAAAAAATCCCTCTTTTCTCCAGTGTGTGTGTGTGTGTGTGTGTGTGCTTGAGGCAGGCTTTGTGCAAATGGAGAGGAATGGTGCTCCGGAACCAAGTCCCCACGAGGTCTTTTGCTTTTAGAAAGGAAAGGATGTTCCTTATTGTTAAAGAAATCCATAGGAAAGGCAAGGTACGCATTCTTACTAGCTATCTAACAAGGAGATGCAGAGAGATATTGAGGGACCACCTCTTTCTTTATGACTACGGTTGCCATCTTGTGGCCTACTGGTGGGGCCAGGCCCTCAGGTCATATGTTTGGCACCCACCAGGGCGAGGGCTTTTACAGTCGTAGCCCTGTCCTGGTGGAATGCCCTCTCAGATGAGATGTGGGACCTCCCTAGGTTCCACAGGGCCTGTAAGTCTGACTTTTTCTGTCAGGCCTTTCCTGGTTGTTTATTTTGGGAGGCTTAATGCTGGATCCCCCGCCTGTGAGAGTCTTACAGAGTCAGTCACAACAAGGGTACTTAAAGAATGTTGATCTTTATTGAGAAAGGTCTGCTGTGGTCATCTACACGTTCTGTGTCAGTAACGGTTAGAAGGATCCCCGGGCTGGACAATTATACAGAATTCAAATAGGGTCTCTCAATGGAATGCAACCAATCATATAAATCAATAAAAAGGCGCCCAATATACTTGCTACGGGTTCTCATAAGAAAAAGCGGGAAGATACATCAATAGACACTAACAAGCTGCCAAGTTCAGTGCTAGGCGGCAAGCGATAAGTGAGCAGGGAGGGAAATGAAGGTGAACATTCCAAGAGTCCTACGTTACAGAACAACCCATGCCACCTCCCGGGCAGGGGATGGCAGCCTTAGCTGACACCGCCATCAATTTTGAATTGTTTGTTTTTTATACTTTTGCGTTTTTATATTGTTCTAACTATATTTATTATATCTGTTTTATACTGCTGTGAACTGCTCTGAGCCCTACTTTATGGGGGAGGAGCAGTATATAAATTGAAATTTATACCTCCATTCCTACCTGTAACTGATGAAGGGAGCTTTGACTCTTGAAAGCTCATACCCCCAAAATCTTATTCGTCTCTAAGGTCCTGCTGGACTCTTATCTAGCTGTTCTATGGCAGACCAGCAGGACTACCCTCTGAATCTAAGGAAGTTTGCCTGTCTCCATGGCTGTCCTGGAAAAAAAAAAGGTGTGCAGAGGTCAGAATATGGAATCCCCATTTCTGGTTCCTGAAAGCTTTTTCCCTTGCCTCATCTGCCAGCTCTGTGCTTGTAGCGTATACTGCCAGATGCTGTCTGGTAATCACTAAGAGTGTTTGAGAAGTAATCTGCCAGATTCCCAAGCCAAAAGGTGCAGGATCTCAGAAAGCCACTCTTTTTGTTTCGTCAATGCATCCTGATTTTCAGCTTAACTACCATGATCTGATCATCTGACCAGGAGCCAGGTATGTGTTCCAAACACAGTGGGTGTAACCATGCAGTAAAGCCAACACATGCAGAGTTTTGCATATCCCTTCTGCACTGATGCAAGCAGCTCAGTTTGTGGCAGCCAGTCCAAGGGTGGGGGGGGGGATGCAGCCATCTGAGGGCTCCAAGGAACATATTCAGGCATTGACTTTTGCAAATATCCACACAAGAGGAGGAGCTGACAAGCATGAGTAACCTTGACCAGAAAGAATCTGTGAGTACAAATGCCTTTCTCCATAAGGACCCAAAGCAGCTTACATCATTCTCCTCTCCTCCAGTTTAGCCTCACCACAACCAGTGTTCCCCCTGAGCTGAGTTAGTGTGAGCTAGCACACAGTTTTTTAGCCTCCAGCTCACATATTTTTGTCTTAGCTCAGGAAGGATGGCTCCAGAGCAGACTAACTTATGCAGCAGCCAAATCACTCACTCACAACTTTAATGCCACTAGCTCACAAAGTAGAATTTTTGCTCACAGGACTCCACAGCTTAGAGGGAACATTGAACAACCATCCGGGGAGGTATGACTGCCCCAAGGTGACCCAGCAAGCTTCCATGGCAGAGTGGGGATTCAGATCTGGGTCTCCAAGATCCTAGTCTGACACGCTGATCAGTACACTGCAGTAGTTAAGACATGGGATTGCCAACCTCCAGGTAGTGACTAGAGATCTCCTGGGATTATCATCCATCTCCAGGCAACAGAGATCAGTTCACCTGGAGAAAATAGTCGTTTTGGAAGGTGGACTCAGTGGCAGTATACCCCTCCCCAAAGTGCCTCCCCGCCCCAAAGAAGAAGAAGAGATTGGATTTGTACCCCACCCTTCACTTGGAGTCTCAGAGCGGTTTACAATCTCTTTTCCTTCCTCTCCCCACAACTGAGGTAGGTGGGGCTGACAGAGCTCTGGGAGAACTGCTCGAGAGAACAGCTCTGAAAGAACTTATGACTGACCCAAGGACACAGAACAATACAATAACAAAAGAGACTAGATTTAAACCATAACATCATTTAGTGTCTGGAGAGACAAAGATTGATTGAATTTGGAGCAGTCGCTTTTGAGAATACAAGGCTGTTAAAGGGATCTAGACTGGGAGAGTCTGGAACAGACTGCTATGTGAAATCTTATTGACCTTTGTATTTTTTTTATAAAGGAATAAGTGGTTGGTTTTTTACCAGACACTAAATGATGTTACGGCTTTAATCTAGTCTCTTTTGTTATTGCATTGTTCTGTGGGCATCTAGCACACATCTGTATATTTTTTCATACCTGACTGTTTTGGGATTGTGTGTTACTCTCGTGGGTTGACCCAAGGTCACACCAGCAGCTGCATGTGGAGGAGTGAGGAATCAATCCTGGTTCTTCCAGATTAGAGTCCGCGGCGCTCCTAACAACTACACCAAACTGGCTCAAACCCACCCTCCTGAGGCTCCACTCCTGAAATCTCCCAGTATTTCCCAACCCAGAGCTGTCAACCCTATAAAACATGTTGTCATTTTTAAACCAGAATTGGTTTGTGAAAACAAGGGTTCTACTGATAGACAATCATGTGACCAGCCATTACCAGGGGGCCAACCACAGTTAAACCAGGAAGCCTGCACTCATACATCATGCAAAACCACAGTTAAGACTGTGCTTAATAAACTAACTTCAGACTCTGGCGAACGATCCTACTTTGACAGATCCTAACAAGCCCTAGTTAGTGGAGTGGCTCGCATCCAGACAATGTCTGGATTGACTCATAGTGGTCATCTTGCCTCTCTACCTAGTGTTAGAGGTTACTCAGTATGCTTTATTCAGCCACTAGATGTCTCCGTCTGCTATGGTGAAATGCAAAACAGGGTTAGGTCCAAATATGGACCTCAGTGAGGGATGGAGACCATGTAGGTGGTTGAGCTTAGTGGGGTATTTTCGAGTGGTTTTTCCTTGCAGAGGTTTGCTTTGTTTTGGTCAGCCCTTTCCCCTTTCTCGGTTGCATTCCACACAGCAGCCAATCCTTACATACCAGCTTTCATGAATGGGCCGCTGCACTTCCCCCGCCCCTGTATTATGTGAAATCAGCTGGTTTAAAACAACAAGCATCTGACAATCCCTTCGATAAATGACGCCTTGTTTACATTTAAGAGAACTTGTTTCTGTGAGGTGTGTTGTGCTGGTTTGCGGTGTCCATTTTAACAGTAAATGTGCAGTTTGTAGCTCATCTGTTACATAACAGAATGCAGTTGTGTCTTGTGCCTGCAGGTACAGCTGGGTTCTGCAGAGACCAATGAGTTCTCCTTCACTGTGTGTGTGTGTATCCATGTCGTGGTACTTACAAAATACAAAAAGACAGGTCCGTCTCCTGAGCATCTTGCAGTTTGGAAGACCTGGCTATGGTTTCTGGCTCCTGTCATTCCCTTAGATAAGTAGAACAGAGCAAGAGTCCAGTAGCACCTTAAAGACTAACAAAATTCATGGCAGCGTATGAGCTTTTGTGAGTCACTGCTTGCTTCTTCAGAAGGAACGCTCTTCAGAAGAAGTAACTGCTCACTTTTTCTTCTGAAGAAGAATTGGATTTATACCCCGCCCTTCACTACCCCAAAGGAGTCTCAGAGTGGCTTACAATCTCCTTTCCCTTCCCCTCCCCACAACAGACAGCCTGTGAGGTAGGTGGAGCTGAGAGGGCTCTGAGAGAACTGCACTTGACAGAACAGCTCTGAGAGAACTTGTGACTGACCCAAGGTCACACCATCTGGGTGCATGTGGAGGAGTGGGGAATCAAACCTGGTTCTCCCAGATTAGAGTCCCTGCTCCTAACCACTATACCAAACTGGCTTGTGGACAGCGACTCATGAAAGCTCACACTCTGCCACAAATTTTGTTAATCTTTTACTGGACTCTTTGCTCTTTTCTACCTTAGATCAGTGGTTCCCAAACCACTTGGTAGGCGACCCACACGCCCAAACTTATGTCATTTGGTGACTGTTGTGCCCTTAATGCTAGCCATCAGAAAAGGAGGCAGCACAGTTTTAAATAGGAGCACAGTTTAATAACTGGGGGCGGGGCCTTAGCTACGGTAGAGCATCTGCTCTGCATGCAGAAAGTCCCAGATTCAATGCCCGGCATCTCCAGTTAAAAGGAACAGGTAGTAGGTGACAGAAACGACCTCTGCCTGAGACCCTGGAGAGCTGCTGCAAGTCTGAATAGGTTCAGTCATCACCACCTGCCGTTTAAAAAGGATCAGGTAGCAGGTGATATGAAAGACCGCCACTTGAGACCTGGGAAACCTGCTGCCAGCCAGAGTAAACAGTACTGACTGTGATGGCCCAATGGCCTGATTCAGTATAACGCAGCTTCATTTGTGAGTTGTTCTGCTATTTTCAAACTCGGGTTCTTCATCTGTGTAGAGCGGCAGTAACAACGCCCATTTCCCCTCTGTTCTTGCTCAAACTAAGGCCTGGAGTGGACTATGGCAGTCTAAAACACTGGCCTGGATTAAAGGAACAGACTTGTCACAAACACTGCAGTTACCCACTTGGAAAAACCGGAGCATGGACAAACCAATTAAGCGACAAAGCCTGAGACCCATTTTCACAGGCTTTCTAACTCAGTTTTGAGTCAGGATCTGCAGGACGGGAATCACTGCTTTAGGTAACATTGCTAGCTCAGGCTGTGTCAGCACACCAGAAAAATCTGTCCATATATATGAACTGTTAACTTCCATTTCACTGTATCTGAAGAAGTGTGCATGCACACAAAGTTCATATCTTGAATAAAACTTTGTTGGTCTTACAGGTGCCACTGGACTCAACATTTGTTCTACACCAGAAAATCAGTACAGGGGGGGGGGGGTGACCCCCTACACCTAGGGTTGACAGGCCTGCCAATTTGGTATGATTGCCTGGTGATTGCTGCCATTAGCTGTTCTGAAATATCATCCATATCTAATATCTGAACCTTCGGGATCTAGTGGATTACAAAGCAAACTAGAGAACAGGCCTAAGCTGGTCTACTCAGAAATAAGTCCCATGTTATTCAGCGAGCCTTACTCCCAGAAAGGTTAGTCAATCAGTGTCTGTTCCCTGCCTTGAGTTCCTGAGTTGATGCAGGCTACAGATACGAATAAGTGGATGAAAATAATGAACTGTCGCATGGCTCACCCACACTCATTTCCCCCCTTATTGCAGATGTTGATGAGCAGCTGCAGAACAGATGTTTGTGTTTTCATGGACGTGTCAGAACAGAGGCACAGAGGGCGCTGACCTAAAGGAAACTGACATTTTCCTTTCCTTATTAGACTTTCCTTATTAGACACTGGTGTTGACTGCAACCCAGTACAAAATTAGACACGCTTGGGCCCATTGAGCTCCATTTCCACAATGTCTAACAATATACAGAATGTCTTTCTATAACGTAGGCCACTTATTCTGCAAATGGGGAACTGAGGTTGAGACGTAGTGGCTTGCCAAGGATCGTGGAAGAAATGTCAATGGCCTGTTGTTGTGTTGTCATATTGTCTCCCAGAGGCATGTCCCTAAGCTCTCCCTCCTCTGTCACTTCAGAGTAATAGGGTTGCCAGCCTCCTGGTGGGGCCTGGGGATCTCCTGCTTTTACAACTAATCCCCAGCTGACAGAGATCAGCTCCCCTGGAGAAAATGGCTGCTTTGAAGGGTGGACTCTATGGCATTGGACCATGCTGAGTGTGAGAGTTCTGCTCAAAGTAGTCAAGGATCAGATCTTGGTTGGTAAACCACAGTTCTTTATTTCCAATCTCTACATTAGTACAGCTTCTCGGATTATTGTCAGAGATAACACAGATGATACAGGCAGGTCTATTATACCTTTCCAAGGAGTTTGAATTACCCATAGGTAGCCAATCACTACAGGGGAAAAACGGCGGGCAAAAAGGGGCTCTGGCCGTTTGCTTCCCACAGGAAAGAAAGTGAGGTGTTAAGCTGTAAATTCCCTTCCCAACCAGACCCTTCAGATGTTACCAGTTCACATAACAATCAATGGCCTCAAGGCTTTTGCATGTTGATAAGAGATGAGACGCATCCTCCCTTGAAGTCCCAGCCGGACCGATGGAATGCGGAGGCAGCAGGTTGAGAGGCCCATTGTTCCCATACATTGCAGGTGTCACCCTCCCGCTCTAATAGTTACAAAACCCAGGCCTGGTTAGGCACTAAAACCTGGCGTCTACAAGCATATATCTGTAATACATACATGGCAATAGGGTATAATATGACAGAATTGAAAATTAGACAGAATGCATAACTGTAAGAACTAGAAATACTTTGTCTGAATCAGCAGATTCTGACACTGAGGCCCCTTCCCTCCCCAAACCCCACCTTCTTCTGGCTCCACCCCCAAAGTCTCCAGGTATTTTCCAACCCAGACCTGGCAACCCTAGTAATAGAAGAGTAATAGCATCCAGGAAGCATTCAGTCCAAGAGTGGCTGAAGAAGAAAAGGAAGAAGAGGAGGAGGAAAAAAGAGCCAGTGTGGTGTAGTGGTTAAGAGCGGCGGACTCTACTCTGGGAAAACTGGGTTTGATTCCCCCCTCCTCCACATGTAGCTGCTGGTGTGACCTTGTGTCAGTTACAAGTCCTCTCAGAGCTGTTCTCTCAAGAGCAGTTCTGGAAAGAGCTCTCTCAGCCCCACCTACCTCACAGGGTGTCTGTTGTGGGGAGGGGAAGGGAAAGGAGATTGTAAGCCGCTCTGAGACTCCTTCGGGTAGTGAAGAGTGAGGTACAAAATGAACTCCTCCTCCTCCCCTGCTATTCTCCACCTTAAGGAGTCTCAAAGCAGCTTACAATCACATTCCCTTCCCACAACAGTCACCTTATCAGGTAGATGGGACTGAGAGAGTTCTGAGAAAATGGCGACTGGCCCAAGGTCACCCAGCAAGTTTCATGTGGTGGAAGAGTGGGGAATCAAGACTGGTTGTCCAGATTATAGTTTACCACTCTTAACCACCACACCACACTGGTTCTCAGTGCTGCCCAGTGATGGTGGCCAGTGGACTATGTGCTCCAGTATGAACTGGATGTGGGCTTGGCCAGGAGTACCCAATGAGTTCAGTTCATAATTAAGCATAATTCATAAATTAGGCAGACATTTGAGCCCAGGCCAATGAAACCCAAGCTCAGTGTCATGGCTACCAAGCCATATGCTGTACATTTCCCTGAAGACCATCAAGTTTCTAGGGTCTCAGGCAGACGTCACGGTCTTTCACATCACCTACTAACTGACCCTTCTAAAGTGTAGATGCCAGGGACTGAACGTGGGACCACCTGTATACAAAGCAGATGTTCTCCCAATGAGTCGGGGCCTATGCTTCAAGATAGACAGACCAGCACAGCCTAAAGCTTTGCTGGCTTGCAGGACAAGGTGCTAGCAATGAGACCCCACACCCAAATTTGAGTAAACTCCATTGGCTTGTTGTGTCAGGTGATACTTGCTGAATTAGGTGCTGCACTGCCACCTTCTGCCCACAAGTAGTACTGGCACCTAAACACAACTCAGCAAGTTATTCTTCTGGGATTCTACCGGGGGGGGGGGGGTGTTCCTGCATCCTATTTGTAGGGTTACCAACCTCCAGGTTGTGTCTGGAGATCCCTCAGAATTGTGTACCACATGAAGCTGCCTTACACCAAATCAGACCATTGGGCCATCAGGGTCAGTATCATTTACTCAGACTGGCTGTGGCTTTCGAGAGTTTCCATTACAACTGATCTCCAGATCAGAAAGATCAGTTCCCCTAGAAAAAATGGCTGCTTTGGAAGGTGGCTGCTATGGCATTATACCTTGCTGAGGTATTCCCCAACGTGGAATTGCCAACCCTACTTAGCTGTTAGTGTCTCAAGGTCAAGACCCTGACCCTGAGTTTGTAAGAGGGACTAGTGTAACAGACAATGGGTAAAAAAAAAAAGATATTTCTTGATGCCTTTATGAATGAGCACAATGTAATACAAAGGCAAGTATTAGAACACAGAAGCTTAATGTGCTTAATGGAGAGCCAGTTTGGTGTGGTGGTTAAGTGCGCGGACTCTAATCTGGGAGAACTGGGTTTGATTCCCCACTCCTCCACTTGCACCTGGCTGGATAACCTTGGGCAAGCCATAACTCTGTACCAGTTGTTCTCTCGAGGACAGCTTGGGAAAGAGCTCTCTCAGCCCCACCTACCTCACAGGGTGCCTGTCATGGGGAGGGGAAGGGAAAGGAGATTGTAAGCCGCTCTGAGACTCCAAGTGAGTGAAGGGTGGGATATAAATCCAATCTCTTCTTCTTCTTCTCTTAATAGCAATGTTGTTGATTGTAGCCAGACTGAGATGTCTGAACATTCATGAGACGTGAGCATGAAAATAGCTTTCAGCTGTGAATGAATACCAGTGAAAAGATTTCCACCCATTACAGTCTTTCTCGACTATTAACTCTGCTCCTAAAAGAGCTAATGTTTCTCCGACGGTATATTACAAACCTATAATTCTATCAAGGGATCTGGTGACAACCGAAAAACCCACAATGGTGAAATGAAAGTAGGTTCTTTATTTCACTCGTACTTCCCCAGAGGGAAATGGAACTCTCTAATTATGCTCATTTAACGTATATTATTTAATGTTATTGGGAGGAGAACTCTCATTAGGTCTGATTTCCAAGCTCTATCAATTGCGGGTTCAAAAGTCCACCTGGAAGTGTATAATTTAGAACAGAGTCTGTGGGAAAAGAAATGGAAAGAAAAGAGTTTGTGAGGGAAGAAAAACTCAAGAGTGTATAATATGGTTGGAACAGCTTGCCTTGACAGAAAGGGAAGTCAGGGAAAGGGTCCTTTCTCTGACAGGTTTGTGTATGAAATGAATCTGACTCATTTGCATATTTTATTTATTTCATATACATGCTTTTCGGCTAGCTCAGGGCAGTTTGCAGTAACATCTCAAATGAAAGAAAGACATACTTAGTGTTTTTTTTTTTTCAAGTAGGAAGTTTGTCAGTTTCTGCTAACTGTTCACAAACAGCACAAGTCCAGCCTATAACAAGACTCCCTCATGAAAAAGCCTTCATAGGAAAGGCTGTCTGTGTATCCATCTACCCATCCATTAATTTTTTATCCAGTCCTTCCTCCAAAGAGCTCATGATGGCATACATGGTTTTGTTTATTCTGTTTTTTCTAAATCAGTTTGGTGTAGTGGTTAAGTGCGTGGACTCTAATCTGGGAAAACCGGGTTTGATTCCCTCCTCCTCCACTTGCAGCTGCTGGATGACCTTGGGCAAGCCATGGTTCTGTCAGAGCTGTTCTCTCAAGGACAGCTCTGGAAAGAGCTCTCTCAGCCCCACCTACCTCACAGGGTGTCTGCTGTGTGGAGGGGAAGGGAAAGGCGTTTGTAAACCGCTCTGAGACTCTGAGTGAAGGATGGAGTATAAATCCAATCTCCTCCTCCTCCTGCTCTTCTTCTCATAGCCCAATGAGATAAGTTAAACTATGAAACAGGGAGAGAGAAGCCTGCTCACATGATACTGTGAACATATGTACAACCCATGTATCATGTACTCTTGATTTTTCTTTACACATACAGTGAATGATTCTCATGTTACATTCAGCTAGGACTTCCAAGAGCCGGAGGGGGGGGGGGGGTCATCCACCACAGCTTGGAGTGGTGATGGGAGAATTTTTTTTAAAATGCAGCATCATATAGTTACCAGAAATGACAAAATGGGAGGATAAAGCTAACAATCAACACATTGAAACATTTACAGACTTTCAGAAGACACTAAAAATTACAGTAATATGATATCCCCTTCACAGAAATGGCCTCCTAAAAAGTTCATCCCATGGAATGAATTGCGTGGAGCAGCCTTCTCTTGGTCTTGTTAGGCAGGACCCCCAAGAGTGAATCCTCAGTCATGGGCAGCTGCTGATCACCAGTATGTTGCAGTGGTTAAGAGTGTCGGATGAGGGTCTGGGAGACCCAAGTTCAAATCCCCATGCATGCCATAGAAGCTTGCTGGGTGACCTTGGGCCAGACACACTCTCTCAACCTAACCTACCTCATAGGGTTGTTGTGAGAGTAAAATGGAGGAGAGGAGAACAATGTAAGCTGCTTTGGGTCCCCACTGAGGAGAAAGATGGGACACACATTAAATAAATAAATAAACCTGCTTGCACGTTAGGACTGTGTACATTTGCATAGCTTGCCATTTGCAAGGGAGATCTGTGTGATCTTTGTCAGGCTTGTTCTGGACCTCAGATTCAGGTTACTCTGTTCCAGTTGTGCAGAATCTACCCAGAGGGCTTTGCAATAGTTAGTGGTATGGTGATAGATGTTCACATCTATGTTTACACGTGTAAAATTGGTGGCAAAGTGGTATGGCTGGTGCAGCTTCCAAGGAAGCAGAGAAAACAGTAGTTTGCGAAAGAAAAATTATCAGATCGAGATGTTTAGAATGTCTGGGAATGATGTTCAGTTACAGCTAGTAGACATGCCCTAAGATGGTTATAAAAGAGAAGGATGCATTCCTGGGCTCATTCAAATGGTAACTGGCCAAGGTGGAGTTAAGAACTTACACTGGCAGCAGCCATGAAAAATCGATTTGGTTTTCACAAGGATTTATACTGCATTTTTCAGGACATTTGGATACATTCTTTCGTAGGCTGACAATGTCCTTTTAAACCTCCTCTTTAGAAGCCTGTTACAAGTTTTAGCAGATTGATGACAATTAACAAATCACTGTTTGAAGATATTTGTTCTCTATATTCCTTTCTTACACACTTAAAGGTACCTTCAGTGCCTCTTCCACTGCAGCAATGCAGGGATGGAAGAAAGAGAAAGCAGCCAACGCAAGTGGCTTTGGTGGCAACTCTGAAATAAAGGCTATCTCTTTGGTGGCAACTCTGAAATATCTCCAACCCTTTGTAATTAACTGCAGACCATAGCTTAAAAAAAATCCTCTCACTGTTATTTTGTCTTTTTGCAGTGTTTCTATAACTTCTGATAACTGAGATACATTTTGGGTCAAACCAAGCAAGGCACGATTCATGGGGAATAGGTCTGTCAGTGGCTATTAGCCACGGTGACTAAAGGGAACCTCCATGTTCAGAGGCAGTAAACCTTTCAATACCAGGAGGCACATCCAGGGAAGGCCTTGGCCTCTATGTCCTGTTGTTGGACCTCCAGAGAAATTGGTTGGCCACTGGGTAAGACAGGATGCTGGACTAGATGGATCACTGGTCTTATCCATCCGGGCTCTTCTTATGTTCTTATGAGTACAGATGCAAATGGCTCTCCCATATTATAATTCCCAAATTGCAGCAGTTGGGCCCCCAATGTCACATCAAAGTGACAGCGTGGGTTGGTGGGGGCTTCAACTCTTTGCTGTGTGTTTCCCAAGCAGGGCCAACGGCAGCCTGGCAAAACCATTTGGGAACTGGTTCAGGAAGCTAATATTAAATCCTCTGTCTTGTGTTGGGGCTGCAGTTCTGTTCACAGGTTTCCAAGGAATTTGTCTGGCTTGACCATAGGCGTCAACTATGCGGGGGTGCGGGCCACTCCTGAAATTTTCCAGGGGGAACTGAGCCCCCCCCCGGGCAAAACAGAGCGCCCACCTGCCGCCACACTTCCCCGCCCCCCAGGCCCCTGGCCGCTGCCTGCCGCTAGGGCTTCAAGAAGCTGCTGCCGGAGCACCCCCCCCCCCCCGCCCGGCTCCCCCGCACCCACTCCTCCCTCTCCGAGGGCAATCCGGGCGACTGCCCAGCTTCATGACATCACCCGGAAGTGACATCATCATGCTGGGCACGTTCCTGGGGTGACACTCTAGCAATCACCCTGGAAACTCTATAACACCATAGAGTTTCAGGGCGCCTGCCAGAGCGTCACCCCGGCAACGTGCCCAGTGTGATGACGTCACTTCCGGGTGATGTCATCACGCTGGGCAGTCGCCTGGATCACCCCCGGAGAGAGTGGGAGGGAGAGAGGAGTGGGTGGGGAGAGGGGTGTGGGGGAGCCAGGCGGGGGGGAGTGGCTCTTGTGGAAGCATCATCCTGGCACGCGCTTTGCACATGTGAAGAACTCATGTTTCCCTCCCCCTCCCTCCCCCCCTCTGGCCCAGCCCCCCCCCCCCCGGAAATTGGGAAGTCCACGCCCTTGGGCTTGACCTTCCATTTCTGAATTGAAACCAGAGGCAGATTTTTCTCAGACAGCCAGTACCTTGAAAGTATCTAACAATCACTATTTAAGGAGAGGCCGTAGCTCAGTGGTAGAACATCTGCTTTGCATACAGGAAGTTCCAGCTTCAATTGCCACAGCCTGCAGTTAAAAAAAGGATCAGACAGATGGCGGTATGAGAGACCTCTGCCTGGAACTTGGGAGAACTGTTGCCAGTCAGAGTAGACAAGACTTATCTTGGCAGACCAATGCTCTGACTCAGCCTGAGGCAGCTTCCTGTACTAGGGTTTCCAGGTCCCCTCACCATCATGGCAGGGGGATGGGGGGGGGCGTTCCAGGGGGGGCAGGACGTCACACGTGGCATTCCCTAAATGATGATGTCACTCAGAAATGACATCATCACATCGGCAACACTGCATGCAGCGTTCTGGTTTTGGGGGCCAAACCCTATGGGTTTTTTGCCTTCAAAACAACAGAGTTTGCCCAAAAACCAAAGCATTGCTGTGTGACATCACTGGCATTATGATGTCACCTCGAAGTGATGTCATTGTGTTGGGGACATTGCACAACAATGCCCCTGTTTTCGGGTGGGGTTTTCCCCACCGGCCAGCTGACCAGTGGCGGATCAAAGCCCCCAAAGCAGGGAAACCCCCACTGGCACCTGGGGGCGGGCAACCCTATCCTGTACACACTCAGAACTTCACCCTCTGTTTTTAGGAGTGTTATGACCTTCTAAACCCATTGACTTCAGTGGAATTAGGAGGATGTAACTGCTTCAGATTGCACCGTAGATGAATCACTGATTTGGACATTCCTATTGACTGGAATGACTCATACAGTGATGCAACAGGCTGCCTCCTCAGAGAGCCGTTCTGTACCAAGGAGGTTTAAAGATCCCATCACACCCAATAGAGAGATGTGACAAAATTATTTACTCCAAAGGAGGCCTGTTGGAGGAAGGCACGCCAAAGCAATGAATCAGGCAGAGATATATTGAGCAGCTGGCTTTGTGGGACTCACCAGATCCTTTCATCGTTTAGTTAGCATATCTTTCATGGTGCACAAGTGAGCATGCGGTTTGAGACAGCACAATGTCCAGCCTGTAATACAAAACAAGAAAGGTGGGAGGAACACAGGTCATTCTTCCATCCGTCTATCCATTCTGCATGGTTTGGGTACTTCGCCTACGGCCTTTTGAACTGGAACTTGCAGGGCTATTCCACAGAGGCTAAAATGTGTGTGTGTGGGGGGGGGGGGATATGCTTTGAACTGAACGAACCCGGCCTTGAAGTCAGGAGTTTTCAGGAGTTTACTCCAGTGCTTTACATTTAAGGCTGTGCTTCCGAATAAAGATGTCAGAGGCTGACTGTGAAATGTGCCAAGTCTGTCTGTGAATCGGTAACAGCCAGGTTCATGTAACTAATTTCTTTTTTTTTAAAAAAGCAAAACACTCTTCCAACTTATGATGAACTTTGAAGTAGGGTCAGCCCAAGGGCTTTTAGTGTCCTAGGCAAACTATGACTCTGATGCCTCTACCACATTTAATATAGAGGAAAAATGAAAAGTCTCATAACAACACACACACACACACATAAGAAATTTACTTACAGCCAATTTAGCACCCCTTAAAGCATGATGCCCTAGGTGACCACCTTCTTCTCCTATGTGGTTGCACTGACCCTTTATTTAAAGTGGGCAGGACTGTGGCTCAGTGAAAGACCCTCTGTTTTGCATGTAGAATGTCCCAGGCTCAGTCCCCAGCATCTCCAGTTAAAAGGACCAGTCAGGAGGTGATGTGAAAGACCTCAGCCTGAGAACCTGGAGGGCTACTGCCAGTCTGAGTAGACAATACTGATCTTGATGGACCGATGGTCTGATTCAGTATAAGGCAGCTTAATGTATATTCAAAGGAAATCTTCAGGTCTGGTTCATGCTCAGCCTAGGCACAGAGGTTATGGTTTGGGTGACCACTTTCCTATTGTATATGTAACTGTTCATGAGAACAGATGTATAAGCACTGGTACAACACACAAGAAGACACCACTTGAGTGATCCACCCAACTATTTTGCAGATGGCATGAGAAGGCACTTGCTTGTGTAAGGACTGTATGCCAGCATGCCCTGGCACATGAGCCAAGAATCACGCCTGCAACCCATTATATGTATTATTCATTATTTTAGTTTTCAAAAAATTCTGTCCTTCCTCCAATGTAGAGGCATTTGTCTATATATATATATTACACACATATATATATATATATATGAACTGTTAACTTCCACTTCAGTGTATCTGAGGAAGTGTGCATGCACACAAAAGCTCATACCTTGAATAAAAGTTTGTTGATCTTAAAGGTGCCGCCGGATTCTAACTTTGTTCTGTTGCTTCAGACCAACACGGCTGCCCACCTGGATCTATTCTTCTCCAAAGAGTTCAGGATAGCATCCATGGTGTTCCCAATCCCACATTAACTTTAGCCCTGTAGGATCATTTGAGCTGGAATATAGTAATTGGCCAAAAATCGCAGAGTGAGATTCAAATGAAGATGAGAACTGCATTCTCCATGGTTTATATGAATACCACCTTATACTGAATCGGACCCTTGGTCCATCAAGGTCAGTATTGTCTACTTAGGCTGGCAGCGGCTCTCCAGGGTCTCAGGCAGAAGTCTTTCATATCACCTGCTGCTTGGTTCTTTTAACAAGAGAACCTGGGATTTTCTACAAGCCATGCAGAAGCTCTTCCTCTGAGCCACCGCTCCTTCCTCCTTCAAAGAAAAGGTTTTCGATACCCATTGATTCTCAAGGTTTAAGAAGAAGAAGAAGAGATTGGAGGCACCCTGTGAGGTAGGTGGGGCTGAGAGAGCACTGAGACAACTAAGTATACTCTTTTTTATTATGCATATATTTCATCATATCAAATAAATATTGAGAAGGGAGGGAGGGAGGGAGGGAGGAAGAAAGAAGCGATTGCAAGAGGGGAGAAGGAGTTGCATAAAGTAGTAAACTCCCCAGTGCCCCTTATGTGCTACTGAAAATTCTGAATACTTGCCATGATTTGTTGATTGCTTCCAGGCTGGCCTCATGGCCCCAATTAAGACGTAATACTCTGGCGACTACGCCATACTGTCTCTCATGCTGTATAACCTACATGTACGTATTGTTTTGTGAACTGGGCTTCAACACTGAAATCATTTGCACCTCCTTTGTTTAAAGCATTGCAACTGACCAGCAGAATAAAAACCTTGATGCTTTTCATACTCGATGCAGCAGGAAAATGCAGTGTTTCTTCATTCTGTTCTGGGAAACAGACTACAGAAATTCCTTGGAGCTATTGTGCTTATTGTGAAGGACAATGAAAAGAAAATGAAATTGAATCCATCTTCCTTGCAAGGTGTTAGAAAAAAAGATCCTCATCCAGAAGCATATCTTGCCAACTTACATACAATATTTAGCACGCCAAGAATGTCAGGAATAAACCCAGCTTCATTTTATCTTACATCACAGGTGTTTCTGTTTGGAGGGAGGGTGCTTGTGGGGAAAATCTCAAGTGAATTCTTTTTTTCTTGCTATGTAAAGAAATGTCTTTGTCTTGAACTGCCGCTGGAATCAGTAATCCAAAGGTATTTGAATGCACACATGGGACTCTTTGCTTCCAGCCACTCAGTAGTACTGTTTATCATTTACAAACCTAATAAACCTTGTTTGTTTAGGGTAGTTTTACACTACCACCTCCCAACAGAAAAGTTCCCAAGGTGGCATGCAACAAGAATAAAAAAAATTACAATGGAAACAATGGAAACAGTAATGGATGCTAAGGACCAAGCAGCCATTTAAAAGCCATTTAACATAACAGAGAAAATAATCATGATGAGAGCACACCCAGAAGGTGAGAGTGGAAGATGGATCAGAAAGAATCTAGTTTAATCAGGCTCGACAGGTTGGGGACCCCTGCGCTAGGGGTCAGGTGGAGTGAGGGAGAATTTGACACTGAGCAGCCATTTTCTGTGGTAACCTTGCATTCCTTCTACTATCAAGTTCTGCACTTATGGCACAGTTAGATGAGGACAAGAGATTTTATGATTACTTTAAATTTATTGAAAAGCAACTGGAGGTGAAGGGAGGGCTTACATAGACTGGGGCCACAGCACTGAGGTTTAACCCTGTCCCACATACTAATTCCTGTACAGAAATCAGTCTCCCTTCCAGCGGGGCAGTTTAAGGAAAGGAGTGCTTTCTAACCAAGAAATGCTGTAGGGGGGGAAAGCTGAACCCATCTATATTTTTTTTTTACTTTTAATTTTTTTTATTGAAACTTTGTCAAACCAACATACAACAACAATATTATGCAGTTAATACAATTATTTGAATTCAATTTTAACATTAAAAGAAATTACACTGAAATCATACTGCCACTCAAGAGCAATAAAATAAACATTTTAAGCTCACTGCAATAATAAAAAATGATCTAATTTAAATCGCTTAGACCAATAATAGGAATGCGTGCTATTAAAATCTTTTTTAACAAAGGGCATCCATTTTTTAACAAAATCTAACTTAACATGTGGTGAACTATAAATATTTAGGTCACAAGTCAATTTTTCCAATATAAAATATTCCCAAACCTTACTCAACCAAACATTTATAGATGGAGGAGAAGTTTCTTTCCAACGGGAGGCCCAAACACTTTTTGCTGCAACTAACATAACCAATATCAAAATTTTAACTAAAACAGGTGGCTCTTTGCCTATCCACAAATGCAAAAGGATTATCCTCGGATCAGCCTGAAGTTGAATCCCAGTAAACTTAAAAATCTCTTTTAAAACTAATTCCCAAAATAATTGTGCGACTGGACATGTCCACCAAAGGTGATAAAACGTTCCAGGTAGGCCACAATTTTTCCAACATAGAGGAGAGGCAGATTTATAAATATGCGCTATCCGGATGGGTGTAAGATACCAGCGCGCTAGTACTTTATAGGTTTGAATTTGTATGTTCAATGCAGGAGTCACTAAAGTAGGTGAAGTCCAACTTTGTATCCATTGGTCTGGCGTAATTTCCTGACCTATATCTAACATCCAAGCCTTCTGATAATACATTGGCTCCTTAAAAGAAGCTTCATTTAACAAAACATAAATTTGAGAAATTAAACCTTTGATAGGAATTAAGTCTAAATAAAGAATTTTTTCAAAAGGCGATAAAATCAATCGCAAACTATCAAAAGTTTTATTACGGAGTAAATCTGCTAGCTGGTGGTATTCAAACCAAGGTAGCTTAACAAATAAAGAATTTTTTCAAAAGGCGATAAAATCAATCGCAAACTATCAAAAGTTTTATTACGGAGTAAATCTGCTAGCTGGTGGTATTCAAACCAAGGTAGCTTAACATTATTATCATATTCAAGAGTAGCTTTTGGTTTCAAGAAACCTTTTGTAGTAATATCTATGAATCTAGTTAGATTTTTCTTTTTCCATTGCAAAAATGTTCCATGGCCCATCCCCGGTATAAACCATGGTTGTCCAATAAAAGTTGTGAGCAAAGACCACTTCGGTGCGAAAACAGATCTAAACCTGAACCAAGTTTGTAAAGTAGATAATAAGAAAGGATTAGTATATCTCTTTAAATTCTTAGAAGCAAAAAAATGCCACATTTGATCAGATAGATTTCCTTTTTCAAAATCTAAATCTTCCAACCACTTCCAATCAGCCAAATAAGAAGTCCGATAATGTTTAACCAAATTAGATAAAATAACAGCAAAGTAATAAAATTTGACATCAGGTACCGCCAGTCC
The DNA here is from genome assembly GCA_029233225.1 of Lepidodactylus listeri. Lineage (NCBI taxonomy): Eukaryota > Metazoa > Chordata > Lepidosauria > Squamata > Gekkonidae > Lepidodactylus > Lepidodactylus listeri. The sequence continues at coordinate 80,977,122 of JARCFY010000011.1, forward strand.
TCCAAATTTCAAAGGACGTCTGATAGTATGAAATTAATCCTAGGCTTTTTAGACTGCCAAATAAAAATATTAAGATCAGTTTGCCATTTTTGGAGCAATGAATTAGGAAGAATGACTGGGAGTGCTCTGAAATAAAATAACATTTTTGGGAAAATAATTGATTTAACCACACCTATACGCTCTATCAAAGTCAATGATTTACAAGAAATTTGCTTTAAGAGCGTTTGTATTGATATGGTGATTTGATGGTGATTAGCCTTCACAATATCTTTTAAATTCAAAGGAATTTGAATCCCTAGATATTTAAATTTATCTGACACCCATTGGTATCTATAAGATTGCCTGATAAAGGTTTCTACTTGGGGATATATTAAAATAGGATATAGAAGAGTTTTATCTTCATTTACTTTTAATCCCGAAATGGCACCAAATAATTTTAAATGAGACTCAATAATAGGAAAAGAGGTTTGGGGATCTGAAATATATAAAATCATATCATCTGCGAAAAGGCTTAATTTAACAGAATGAGGGCCTAACGTTATACCTGGATTGCCTGGATCTGTACGGAGAAGAATAGCTAAAGGTTCCACTGCGACTGCAAACAAAAGCGGTGAAAGGGGACACCCTTGACGAGTGCCCCTGGTTAAGTGGAACATTGAGAAATAAAGGCCATTAATATATAACATAGCTCATGGGGATGAATAAAGTGCTTCAATAGTTTGAATAAATTTTGCACCAAACTGCATTTGATTCAAAAGGCCAGAAAGATACGTTGGTTCTAAAGTATCGAACGCCTTTTCGATGTCTAAGGATAAAATACAGGTGTCATGAAGATTTTTAGCTCTACAAAGATGAATGACATTTAAAGCCTTTCTCACATTGTCTGTCATATCGCGTGAAGGAGCTGAACCCATCTATGACGGACCCCTGCTTCTTCTCTGTGAGGCAGATTTTCCTGCCAAAATACTGTTCTCCTTCTGACTGAGCAGCCTCTTAGTAGCATATTTGGATTATAGAATTATAACTTTCTGAGTGTCCCACCCTGTGATAGAGAAGTTATTTGGCTTTTGTCCAGGCCAGAGATTTATTGTAACTCAGCAGGAGCCCTCTTATAAAACCCTTTGGAAATGGCCCTTGACACAAAGCAAAGTTGAAACAAAAAAGGCTGATTTTATTGAACAGGCACAGTTGGATGAGGAATTAGGAAGGGGATGAGAAGCTGAGGTAACTGTTGTTGATTATACAAATTAGAATATTTTGAACAGACAACGGAATATAGTTGATGCTTATATTCTTAGAGACTCAATTCTTGACTGTGAGAGGTTTGTTTGTCTTGGAGATTTCTTTCAGCAACAATGTTCCTTAATAAGGTTTTCATAAAACGATCTTAGTTTCCTGGAAGTTAGTACTTTCTTTCTGTTTTTGAATACTTCCCTTGTGGGATTATAACTCCCTTTTTTACTCTTGAGAAGTCTAAGACTGTTTCCCTTTTTGCACAAACCAGGAGGGCCTTCTGAGTTGGGTAAGAAATATTCTCCACTTTCTAGAAACGATAATCCTTTTCTGTTTGGCTAGACTGGCAGTTTTCAATCTCCTGTCCAGTCTCTTCTGTCAAACCTAACCCCCAGTTCTGGAGACTTTGAATAAATGGAATTCAGCCAGGGCTGACTCTTAGACTTTTAAGTTCTGATTTCTGAACTTTTCCTCAAATGTGTTGGTACACAGTTGTGTCCCTTCACTTCTCAAGTGACTTGTTTGTTTCCCTCAGAATGATGCACACACTCCTCCTGACTGGCAAACTCCCTCTGACAAGACTGACTAGACTTTTAAAAACTCTCCTCAGCTGGTGCTGACCAATCAGAAAGAAGGGGGTTCATGCAAGCAGCAGCCTGTCAATCAAACTTTGCTTTACAGTGAGGCATTAACCCTAATCTCCCAGCTCTTTGGATCTGATGCACTAAGCATCTTGCTTTTGGAGGTCAGTTCGTCACACTACCCTCCACCCCTGTGATGCAGCCCTGATCAAATAACTTCATTCATTTTATTTATTTGGGGGGCATCAAGTCACAGAAGAGTTATGGCAACCCCCCAGGCAAGAGACGTTCAGAGGTGGTTTGCCACTACCTTGCCTCTGCATCATGACCCTGGTATTCCTTGGAGGTCTCCCATCCAAATACTAGCCGGGACTGACCCTGATTAGCTCCTCAGATCTGATGAGATTGGGCTACCCTGAACTATCCAGGTTGGGGCAAATAACTTTCCAGCTGCTTATAAACGTTAAACAAGTTGGGAACCCCAGTTGCAGATCTCCTGCATCTTGCCCCATTGTGCTCTGAATCCTTCACTGTTTATGGTGGCTAAGGTTCGTAGCTATACATTACGCTAAGCAAAGAAATGCAGGCAGTGGGTGATTGATTTCGAGTGTTTTACCACTCTCGGCTGTTGGATGAAAAAAAAGTAGGGGTCAAAAAAGGTACGTTAACATTGAAGAGAGAAGCTTAAACAAGTAAGAAGAATTCAAGGTTGAGCCCAAATTACAATAGCAGGGCAGGAGACAAAGTCAGAAGCTCAGTTTACCTTCTGAACAGAGCACAATAGAGACGGATCCTTCTATCTTTGGGGGAAAGTAGCCATCCAGGGGCCAAACAGCATGTTATAGTGTGGCTGTGTGAAACTACCTGATGGCTGCTTCACTCCTTTGAGGTAGCCTTAGGATCCACTTTGAATCCTGTTGTGGTTCCATACCCACTTTCGGCTTGCCAAGCTATGTCATAAGAAGCGCCTGCTAGGTCAGACCAGTGGTCCACCTGATCGAGCATCCTATCTCACACTGTGGCCAACCTGTTACTCTGGAGGGCCAACAACAGAGCACAGAGGCTGAGGCCTTCCCCCGATGTTGCCTCCTGGAACTGGTATTCAGAAGTTGTTGCCTTCGAATATGGAGTTTTCTTTTACTCATCATAGCTAGTAGCCACTGATGGACCTGTCTTCTCTGAAACTGTCTAAGCCCCTTTTGTGGCTTGTGGCCATCCTGACATCCACTGGCAGTGGATTCCACAGTTTAATTACTGTTGAGTAAAGAAGAGTTTCCTTTTGTCCGTCTTGACTCTATTGCCAATCAACTTCATTGGATGCTCTGGAGTCTTTTGGGCAGGGACGCACAGGAACAGAGTTCCGGCTGGCTTCCGAGTTGGCCACGCCTACACCCCCCCCCCCCCCGGGTTCCCCAGGCACCTTGCAAACCACGGGGCGCCTGGGGAAGCCAAGCTGATCCAGAGAGGGAAGGCAGTTTAAACTGTCTCCCTTCCTCTGGTTCCCCAGGTGCCCTGCAGCTGTGGGGTGCCTGGGGAAACCGATCCTGGGAGGGAGCTGCACTGTCAGGGATGTAGGCTAATATGCTAATGAGTTTTTGCTGTTGGGTGTGGCCTATTATGCTAATGAGTTCCTGCTGGGCTTTTTCTACAAAGAAAGCCCTGCTTATTATTATGGGGAAAGGAGAAGAAGTGCTCGGTATTCTTCACCTCATGAATAATTTTATAAATATTTATCCCATCCATCCACACACGCTCCCTTTGTTGTACCCTTAACATCAGTTTGATGGGCAGACATTTATAGGAGATAAATGTTTATTTCCATACTGTGAGAAGGTTAATCTGTTGATTCCTTCCCATCAAGCTGTACAAACGTACGCCAGATTATCTTTTTTCCTGCTTGGTGGGCAAACTACTAATCACTTAGCAGAAACCCCCTCCCAAGTGTAGGTTTGCAAGCTCGAGGTTGGGAAATACCTGGAGATTTTGGGAGTGGAGCCTAAAAAAGGGTGGCGTTGGGGAGGGAAGGGGAATTCAGTGGGGTATATTGCCATACAGTCCACCTTCCAAAGCAGCCATTTTCCCCAGGAGAACTGATCCCAAGAGTTCTCCAGCCACCACCTGGAGGTTGGCGACTCTAGCTAAGTGGCATGGTAGCTTTTTTAAATTCACCATTTGCTCTTTTGTTGTGAGAATGACTGAAATCAAAGATTGCAAAGGTGCTCTGCTCCGTTGCTGTAAGCAGAATTTTTCCAAATGGAGAAACTGGGACCCATCATCATTAGGAACAGGTATGTCCTGTAAAATTAAATATCCGATTCTTGAGCTTTTATCTGCACTGGTGAATGTGATACGACTCACTCCAATTTACCTATTTAGCTACCCCCTACTATTACAGATTGTAGGGTCATACTCATTCACCCTAACAGAAGGAGAAGACAGAGGGATAAAAATAGTTTTTTATCCCCATGGATTGTTTGAATTTGTATGATGTCATGTGGGACTGATTCCTTTGGGGGGGGAAGCTATCCCACCATCTTTTTCACCGCACCCTGCTCTCAACAACCCGTTCCTCCTTAGAATATGCACAGCATGACTCAGGCCAGCTGACTTGGCTCAGGCGGAATCCACAGAGGCTTAAGATTTATTCCCTGCTAGCGTTGCTAAGTGGGCTTTTAACCAGAAATTCGTAGAGTAGCTCAGATGTTCAGAATTCTCGGTGGAAATCCTTCACTTTTAAATGAACCTCTTGCAATTCTTTCTTTCTGTTTTGGCAACGCTGAGCACTGGTTGGCAGAACATCTCTCTGAGGTGCCACTAGATTCCTGTTGTTGTTTTGTTGTTGTTGCAAAGCGGACTATGTTGGACTATGTCTTGTGATAAAGCAAAGGGTTCCCACTCCCAGCTTCCCTCTCAATAATCTGGGATGACCATGAAAATGTCAGCCCCTTGAGAAGATTCAGGACTTCTCCAGAGGGTGTGCATGGGCGTGCGGTGGCAAAATCAGCCAGAGGAAGTGCTGCCATAGTCACTGTGAACCAACTAGGTAACAAACTCCTGGAACTCCTGAGGGCCAGTTTGGTGTAGTGGTTAAGCGTGGGGACTCTAATCTGGGAGAACCAGATTCCCCACTCCTCCACTTGCTGCTGCTGGATGACCTTGGGCATGCCATAGTTCTGGCAGAGCTGTTATCTCAGCCCCACCTGCTTCACTGGGTGTCTGTTGTGGGGAGGGGAAGGGAAAGGAGCTTGAAAACTGCTCTGAGACTGAGTGAAGGGTGGGGTATAAATCTAATCTCCTCCTCTTCCTCTTCTTCTTCTTCATAGTGATTCTTCCCTGTTACCAGTAAATAGGCAGGACTGCCAACCTCCATGAGGGGCCTGGAGCTCTCCTGCTATGACAGCTGATTTCCAGACTACAGTTCCCCTGGAGAAAACGCCTGCTTGGGAGGTTGCCGAAGTCCCTCCCTTCCCCAAACCCCACCCTCCCCAGGCTTCACCCTCAAAATCTCCAGGTATTTCCCAACCGATAACCGGCAACTCTAGTAAATAGGATTGCCAGCATACCTGCAAAACGAATGTCCTGTCCCATTAACAGAGGCTTACTGTGAGGAAATGAACAGTTACAGCTTTTCAAGGCATGGAGGTTAATCATCTGGTAAATAATACAGCTTTGAGCCTCTACTGAAAGGGCAGGGCATTTTTCTCCAGGCCCATTGGAAACACTACTTAAAATTGTAGGGCTTGGAGGGGAGGGTTGGGAGGGAGGAGATGATGCAGCACCAGTCTGTCTCTATTCCCGAAATACTCAAAGCAGCATTAAGGTTTCTGATCAAGTGGCTTATTCGTGCCCTTTCCTGAAAAAGGTAATCCTGAGAAGCAGATCTACCTGGGAACCCACGTCTGCTCACTGGGGTCTCTTTTGAGCCAGTTCTTGCGAAACTTAAACATGCAGCCTTCCAAAAACATGCCGATCCATTAAATCTGCACACAGAGCATTGCAACTGCCAGTTGCTAAAAAGATGATATCATTCCACTTCCACTATAAACACCGCTGACAGCTTCCCCTGCTGGAGCAAACATGATTTCCTCTCATGTCAGAGATGGCAATGAGTAATATCTGAGTCATCTTCTCTAACTGTCCCATTTTCTGAGTATTTAACAGCTAGGAGTAATGGTCTACTGATGTAAACAGTGCAGGATAGGAGGAGATAATTCGCATAATGCTCCAGCAGCACCTTCTATTAATATGAATGGTTTTTTTTTCTGAGTTCCCAATGCTCAGGGAGGTTACTACTGTGATACTGCCGGCTTCCGTCCCCCCAAATTATACTGCTCACAAATATGACTTGCATGCTTGATACACGTTGTTAAATACTAATACACACTGGCAGAGAAGTAGCCATACTTATGAATAAAGGGGCATTAACATAACGCTTAAATCAGTATTTCCCACAGGGGAGATACAGCTTAATCTTAACTCCAAATGGCTTACTTTTATAGTACAGGAGAGTAAGAACTTCCTGACCCTGGGGAATCTACCCTCTGTGTTTCTGTAGAAATTTCTGCTCTGAGCATGCTTCCTGAGCAGTCCTTATCAGAACAGCGACTCATATAGACAGAAAAAGAAGACAGAAGAGACTGGATTTATACCCTGCCCTTCACTACCCAAAGGAGTCTCAGAGCGGTTTACAATCCCTTCCCTTCCCCTTCCCCTAATAAACACCCTGGGACTGAGAGAGCTCTCTTGAGAACTGCCTTTGAGAGAATAGCTCTGAGAGAACTTGTGACTGACCCAAGGTCACACCAGCAGCTGCATGTGGGGGAGTGGGAAATCAAACCCAGTTCCCCCAGATTAGTCCGTGCTCTTAACAACTACACCAAGCAATGAACAGCTTCCTTGAGAATTTCTTGCCTAAGGCCACCTTGTAATTTTTGTGGTGAAGACAAGTGTTGAATCTCAGGGATCATAATGCATGCTTTTACCCAGTATGGTTCACTCAGGGTGAAATATGGAGGATTATTGACATCCAAATCAGAAAGGGCCAAATACATGCATACAGCAGTTTCTGTGGTCAAAGAATTCCTATGTTCACATTATTATTTACATAATTATCATTATGTTCCCAGTGTAATCACACCTTATTGCTAAGGCTGAAAGGAATATGGAGGGGGTGGGGTATAACAGTGTGTTGGACTGGGACCTGACATAGAGTTACCAATTCTGGGTTGGGAAATTCCTGAAGGTTTGGAAGTGGAGCCTGAGGGAGTGCAGGGTTTGGGGAGGGGGGATGTCAGTGTGGTATAATGCCATAGAAGCCACCCTTCAGAGCAGCCATCCCCTCCAGGAGAACTGATCTCTTTTGTCTGATCAGTTGTAATTTTAGGAGATACCCCCCACCTGGAGGCTGGCAACCCTATACCAGATTCAGCTCCCCATTCTGCCATGGAAGGTCACCAGAACGCCTTGGGCCTTTAATAATTTTCCAGCCTAATTTACCTCACAGGGTGGTTTTGTGAGGAGAAGGTAGAGGAGGCCAGAGCGGTGTCATAAGCCTCTTTGGGTCACCACAAGAGAGAAAAGTAGGATATAAAAAATTAAAATAAAATAATTATATAATGCAAGGTTTAGTCTGAACCAACACAATGAAGCAAGAAGCAACAACCAGCTGTCTGGGGAAGGGAGCATAATCTAGACCTGGCATTATCTACATTCTCAGTGTAATGTGCGTTACCTTATTTACAGAGTTAAGGGGCAACATTCTGGTTCACAGTGCAAGTGAATCCCATGCAAAAGTGCTCCAGTCTAGACTTCTAAACTCGTTGATTTCAATGGGCCGAGAGTGCAGTAAATGTGCGCAGGCGTTCACTGTTAATCACACAAGGTTAAAGAGGACAAAAACCACATCTCAAAGAGTCGAGCAAGAAAGGCTGTGATCTCTAGAAGACCTCCATATGTGCTCTAATGTGTGTGCCAGATTATTTTTTTATAGCATTTCTAGTCTCCAGCCGCCTCCCTTACACAGAACCATCTTTTAAACTAGAGGGAGAGAAGGAATCAGCTTGGGAACTGGTTGCCACTTGCCAGCAGCCCCTAGAAAAAGAAACTTTCTGTCCCTTTAAAAGAGGCTGAATGTGTGGAAATGGGCCCGTGAAGCTTTTCACGGTGTGGCCTGGTGAATAGCATCCTGTTAATTAAAGGAATAGAGGAATTTTTTTTCCTTCAAAGAGTTGGCAACCTGACAATTTAAGACACAGGGAGGGGGGAATAAAATAGGAAACGCCCACCCTCCTCCAATGCTGTATGTAGAGCTGCCTGGGAGGGGAGGGGAGTTCTGTGTCTTTGTTAGAAGCTTAGTGGGAGGCTGTTTATCAGGTGACTTTATTTACCTCTGAGCCATGAAAAGATTCATCGGGACATTTCCATATGTTAAACCTTTCTTAAAGGGACAGGCCTTTTTTTCTCCAGGCCCGTTGGCAACCCTAGGTGAAGTGCATAATTCTAGAGCAAAGATGCCAAGAATGCAGCTCTGTCTGGAAACAACCACTTTCCCCACTCATAGGATTGCCAGCCTCCAGGTGGGGCCTGGAGATCTCCCGGAATTATAACTGTCCTGCCTACGGCGATCAGTTTCCCCAGAGCGAATGACTGCTTTGGAGGGCGGACTCTAAGGCGTAATTATGTCCTAATGAGGCAGCTCCCTTCTCCAAGCTCTTTCCTGGGATCTCCAGGAATTTCTCAACCTGGAGTTGGCAACCCTATGTCATCTGGGAGTTGCTCGACAGTGAGGGGAAATTATTTATTTATTTAGCAGCGCAACCATGAGGGAAATATATTTCATTTTACAAAAAAAATTATCCTGCCTTTCCAGGGAAGGGGATTGTAAACTGCTCTGTGACTCCTTTGGGTAGTGAAGGGCGGGGTATAAATTCAATCTCCTCCTCCTCCTCCTCCTCCTCTTCCTCACCACCTAGCCAGCTAACAAATGAAAACACACCTAGTAAAATCTCACCTTAAAAGCACCGTCTCACCTTGATGACATTTACAGAGGAAAGCCTTGAGTCTCGCCAGCTTGTGGCCTAGCAGTTTTAAGAGTTAACCAAGGCAGGCCAGCCACGAATCATCCTTGAGCTTATAAATTGGTTTATCGCACGAGGGGTATGAGGACAAGTGTTCTCCCTCCCCAGTGACCTTAGCATCCTAAGCTCTTCTTACGACATCTCCTTAATGCTCTGGCTTAAGGAAGGCTCGGTTAATCTAGAGTGTATGTGTGTGTTTTCGACCTGTTATAGTTGCCACCTTTACATAAACATCCCTAAGGAAAAGGGAGCTGCTGGTCGCTCATGCAAAATTCTCCAGATCTTGGGCAACCCCCACCTCCAGCCTCGGAAGCGTTGGGAATGAATATGATATCTATTCCTGAAGAGCCGGCCCAGGTGGATCACGCTGGAGCTCCCGAATTCTGTCCAGGTCTCTCTCTCTCTTAGTTTTTCTGTATTTCAGCTTTCCGTGAATGTGTTAGTTATGACTCTTTGGGAGCAAGCCTTAGCTGGTCTACTCAGAAGTAAGTCTCATATTAGATCATGGGGCTTATTCCAAAGAAAGTGTTCTTAGTACTGCTGCCTTCAGGCTCTTGATTCAGACTCTTTTTAAGTTTGGTAATTAATGCTTGGATATTAACTTTGTGTAGCTTAGATACTACATGAGAAATTCGTTTGCAGGTGTATGTCTTGTAGCATTTGAATCTAGAGTGAATTGAAGAGAGAGACATAAAATAGATTCTGTATGTGTGTGTAGAGAGTCGACAAGTTGCAGCCATAACGGTTTTCAAGGTGAGAGAGGTTTAGAGGTGATTTGCCATTGCCTTCCTCTGCAAGTGACCCTGGACTTCCTTGGTGGTCTCCCATCCACCTATTTACCAGGGCAAAGCCTTCTGAGACCTGCTGCCATTGGGTAGTCTGGGCAGAACATGATTCTAGGGTACTTTAACAAAATTTATTCCAGCATAAGTTTAGAGAGTATCTGTTGCTATGGAGCAATTATTTCCATGTGTCAAAATACATACAAAAACGTTTTGCTGGAAGATGATCTGTGTAACTGGAGCTCTCCAGAGATCCAGATGCAGCTCACAGGAGCCTCCCGGAACAAGCTACATGGGTGAAAACCTTCTTTAAAAAACGATGGTGGTGCAAGCATCCGTGGGAATCGCTCCAAATTCCACCCCCCTGACTGCAAACCCTCCCCTCAGAACTGACTTGGGTGGGGAGAGGGAGAGCCGGAAAAAGGGGGCGGAGAGGCATTTAATAACATTTTCTAATCTTTGCCATTATGTTGAGGCCTGAATGCTCTTTCCTTTTATGTACTATCATTTCAGATGAAGGAGCCTTTTTAAAAAAAAAAAAAAAAGCTGGAACTCAAGACAAGAAGCGGCTTTCCCGCTCCTTCAGGATAATTAGAAAAGTTGGACAGGTGGCTTGTAGGGGGAAAAAAAGAGCTGATAAATCCCAACCAAGCTCTAATGCCATTAAATAGCTTTAATGCTACTTAATAAGATGGGCTTGTTTCAGTAATGGCAGGGTTGTAAACAGCTGCACCTTTAAGAAGCAAGGAGAACAAACAAAGCTTTTGGTTGTTGTCCTTTCTTTCCACTGTGCCTGATTTATGTTCGGGACAGGAGTGCGCAGTTTCGGAAAGCTGCTGTGTGTGTGTTTTAGCAGTTAGTTTAAAGAAATCTAATCTCGAGCCTTAAGTATGGAGCACCATCAAGGCAGGGGTTTCATGCTGCGAGTGGTCTGTGCAAATTAAATAGCCTCATTGTCTCCCCACCTCCGGCCCATAAACCGAGACACGGGGAAAGGTAAAAAGCTTTGACACAATGCTGTCTGTGATATAGGAGCAGATTTCAGAGGCAGACCTTGCTATTCTGTTACCTTGCCGGTCTACCGTCACCTTGATGTTTTATTTTGGCAATGCTAGACTTTCCTTGCAAGCAAGGTGGGGGATTGATTCTGACATAGGAAGCTAGTGTGATTAACAAAGATTAGCTAATGCTTCTGAGGATCAGAGCAGGTGACATTTTGTTCCGCCTCACAAGAGCCCTGCAGCTGAGATTATTTCTCCTCTGGAGGCTGGGGATGTCTCTCAAGGGGAAAAACAAGGAGTCTTGTAGCACCTTCTTGTCGAGCCAGTTTGGTGTAGTGGTTAAGTGCGTGGACTCTAATCTGGGAGAACCGGGTTTGATTCCCCACTCCTCCACTTGCACCTGCTGGATGACCTTGGGCAAGCCATAGCTCTGCACCAGCTGTTCTCTCAAGGACAGTTGTCTCAGAGCTCTCTCAGCCCCACCTACCTCACAGGGTGCCTGTTGTGGGGATGGGAAGGGAAAGGAGTTAGTAAACCGCTCAGACTCCAAGTGAGTGAAGGGTGGGATATAAACCCAATTTCTTCTTCTTCTTAAAGACTAGACTACCAAAACTTTATCTTGGTGTAAACTTTAGTGGACTAGAGCCTGCATCTTGGGATGCTCCGATTTGATCTGCATCCTCAGGCCAAAGTTTCATTCAGTGGACCAAACGTCATTTCCTTCGGTTTCCAATCTTGCTGGATTTGTATTTAAATGTTTAAAGTGGCAAGTGGCACTGAGGGCTTACAGAGATGTGACAGTAATATATAACTCTTGGTCAAACGTGTGATGGAGATGGATTTACAGGTGACTGTGCTAACTGGACAGTTGAGGCCCATGTGCCTTCTCTGCCCTTTCTTGACACCATGAACTATCCATGAAAACATGAATTCTCCCAAGGAGTTCTGCCGAAGAGCTGATTCAGATACTGCTGACTCATAAGCTGGCAGGAGTTTCTTGAAACTCACATATGTCAGCAGATCCTGTCTGAGTTTGAAGCACAGTTCCAGTCTGGTGCTGCTTCCACATGAAGATGGCGATTCTCTGTGTAACTTGGGTTGCTACTGAGAATGCAGAGCCATTCCAGCACCAGCAACAGAGAATCCACACAAGGGTTTTCTCCGTACTGGACCAACAGCCTGGAGAAGAAAGTCCTGCCTTTTTAAACTAGAGGCTTAAAGTGTGGAAATGGTCACCTGAAGCTTTTCATGGCATGGAGGTAAATAACATCACAGCTGGTCAATGACATCCCATTAAGCCTCTATAAAAGGAGCAGGATGTTTTCCATTTGGGTGGAAAGGCTGCATTACACACATACCTCTGTAACGCCTTTTGTTGTGGAGTTATAAGGCCCAAGGTGCAGGATGCGCATTTGCAGCCCCCTACCAAGAATGCATTTTTAAGTTGTGGTTCCAGAAGAATCTCAGGGAGGGGGCTGTGGGGTGGGGTGGGGTGGGGAGGTGAATGCAAGGAAAATCTGCGTCTGATACTGTCTTCTGCTAGCATTTGGTTGGATCCAAATCACTATCTAGCAATGCCTCTTGCTGCTGCTGGTGTTGCTGTTCTAGAAGTACAGCTGCTAACATCTACTAATAATAAAGCATAATATGATGTCATCAGGTTAACTATTTCCCCTCCCTTCAACAAGCTGGCAGCCCATTGATTTCATTCAGCATTTTCCCAGACCTGATCCGATGACATCATATTTTAACGGGAGTTAGTGTGGGGGTGGGGACACATGGGAATGATGAGAGTCAATAGCTGCACGTGACCGCATCACATCTAATTTGTCCTTAAACTAGTCGGAAACTGGCACTTGGAATCTGAGCAAGAGATTAAAAAAAAAAAAGTCAGTGGTCATTTATTTTAGATAGTTCTGTGTTTCCTGAGAAAACAGAGAGAAGCTAAGAATGTGTGAACAATATGCTGTCTGTCCAAAACTAGAAAAAAGAGTTGTCAGTGGCCACACTGGCCTGTGCAAAATCCAGGGAAAAAGAAACCAAATCATGTAATGTGTTTTACTGAGGCCAGTCTGGATGACACAAAACATTGTGTAAACTTTTGAATTCTATGGAATTCTATGGAAGCCCTTATTAGGCAGGTGTTATTTAAAAAATTTAAAGTGGAGGGGGGAAAGAGCAAACTTTCCAGGTCCCAAACTAGACAATCATTTAATTTGCTGAACAGGGTTTGAGTTCAGGGACGCCTTTAAGACCAACACTGATCTGTTGGGAAATCATAATTTTCAGAGGATTTCTAGTAGTTTTGTTTTCAACCTTATGGTCAGGGCTAATTTTTAGAAACAGTCATAGTGGTTAGGTGATCCTGAGTAGACCTGAGTCTCGCGTATTTACAGCCACTGTCTCTGCGTGTTACTATATTTCTGGGTCATTGAGATCACATGTGCAGGACCGGTGCCAGGCTTTTTTGCACACTAGGCGAGGCTACCTTCTGCCCCCCCCCCCCCCACTGTGTGCTCACCAATTTTCAAACATAAATGCATTTTAGGAAGAATGAAACACACAAAGAGGAGGATTCCTGCTTGTAGTCAGGGTTGCTCTCCCCATTGTCCTCACCCTGCTTGCTGGCCTCTGCGCCCGTCAGGGTTCTGCACCCCTAAGGCGGTCGCCTAACCTCACCTTATGGTAGCACCGGCCCTGCACACATGTGCTGCATGTTCTGTACTTGGAACTCAGTTCCCAAGAGCACAGGAGCCAGTAAGGGGCAGGGTTGCCAACCTCTAGGTGGTGGCTGGAGATCTCCTGGGATTACAACTCATCTCCAGGTGATAGAGACCAGCTCACCTGGAGCAAATGGCTGCTTTGGAAGGTGGACTTTATGGCATTCTACCCCACTGAAGTCCCTCCCATCCCCAAACTCCACCATTCTCAGCCTCTACCTCCAAAATCTCCAGGTATTTCCCAACCCTGAGTTGGCAACCCTAGGAAAGAGGAGGCTTAACCCTTCCCCCCTGCACAGTTTTCCCACCTCCAGTGGGCTCTGCTGGGACGCTGTTGGGGAAACCACTTTTATGCATAGACTGCGTGTCATTTTCCCCTATGGGACAAATTGCACCCTCCCCCCAGGACTATTTCAGGGGGAGAAAACAGTGCATGAGGAAGTTTAAGTCCTCTCTCCCTTTGCACTGCAGTTCCAGTCTGAACTGGATCCAATGCACTTGTGAGCTGCACGCCAGCCGTACAATTTGCATGCCGTAGAATTTGCATCACACATCTGACTGCCCCTGGCCCTAGGAGGAACAAGGCAACCCTAACGTACAGTTAAGTTCCCCCCTCTCTGTGTGTGGGTGAAAAGTAAACCCAGGCTTATCTTCTTGCCGATATCCTCTGCCGTTCCTTTTCGGCACCTCCTGAACATTCGCCTTCAGCAGTGCTGTTCCCAGACTTGCTCGCCAAGCAGCCGCAGTGATGAATATGTATAACTCTCTTGCCTCATCCATTATTTACAAGGCCTTCAAATATTTTTAAGAAGTAGGCTAACCTGCTTGCAGATCTGAAAGACGGGGAACAGGGAGCAAGTCTGGCAAACCAGACTTTCGGAAGGCAAAACGGGTTTGATCTAAATCTGCCCTCCCAAACACACACACACACTCGGGCATTTCCATAGGAGCAGTTGCCTATATAAATATTCCCTATTTCTCTTGCCTTCTGCAAATGAAATGGCCTGATTTCTAGGCTGTTTTCTTCCAGTATCTGCTCAGTTTTTCAGACACCGCACTTTGAATTCTCAAACTTCAGTTGCTATGTTGTTTCTACAACAAGCAATAATTGCTAAGGGATGAGAGAAACGATAACTGAGCTGGGGGCCAGAATTGTCTTACATTAATTGGTACCTGTGCCTGCAACACAATTCTCTAGGTGCATAATAGCACATTGGAAAGGGGAGACACATCCTGGACTTCCACCTGATCCCCCCCCCCCCCAAAACATCGAACAAATAAATCTGAGCCTTTAACAAAAACAGCAATGGAAAAGTTCCCCAGTTAAAAAGCAACGGCTGAGCCTGAATAGCGTCCAAACGGCTTTCTCTGCCATGAATATGATAATTCAGATTAATGAAAATGAGTGTTCTTGTGACAATTACATTCTCCAGCTAATTGACTCCAGAAGATTGCCTGAAAAAAAATCTAATGAGAAATGACAGGCTGTTTTGCATTTCTCATTGTGAGATTATCCAGATCCTAAAAATAGTTTGGGGGCATTCCTGGAAATGTGATTCACTCCTTGCTGCAATCAAAGCTAGTCACCTCCGCCTGAATGAATGCGCTATCTCTTTGGCATTTGAAGTTCTAGTAAATATTGGCATTTATTGTGGGGGGGAGGGGGAGAAAAGAAAGAGGTGTGACTCGTCTGAGCTAGTTGACTGAGCCACCTAGGGTTTTAAACACCCCCCCCCATACCATTTTCCTAAACTGAAACAATCCCAGGGGCAGGGGTACTACATGGGGAAATCTACATGTTCCCTGGGATATACTGAGGGTTGCCCAACAATCCTCCTGGGACTGCTCCAGGCTGGGCGAATGGCACAGGGGGGAATGCAAAAGCTCCTTCAGTTTGCTGTAGTAGTTAAGAGTGCTGACACTAATCTGGGAGAATCAGGTTTGATTCCCCACTCCTCCACATGCTGCAGCTGGTGTGACCTTGGGTCAGTCACAAGTTCTCTCAGAGCTGTTCTCTCAAGAGCAGTCCTCGAAGAACTCTCTCAGCCCCACCTACCTCACAGGGCATCTCTTGCATGGAGGGGAAAGGAAGGAGATTGCAAGCTGCTCTGAGAACCCGAGTGAAGGGCGGGGTATAAGTCCAGTCTTCTTCCTCTTCTTCTTCTTCTTCCTCGTCCTCCACCTCTATGTATGCTCTGGCTGGGATCTGATCAAGTACCACATGTGTGGGAATGGACAAGAACCCCCAGATTACATGTGAAGGTGTTAAACTGTCTGACACAGGGTGGGAACCTCAGACACCACCCGCATACTTTGTCATGCCTGAAGAAGCATGTATACATAGGTAGTATGGCACAGTATTCTCTGGGATGATCTTAAAAAATAAATGCACACACCAATTCAAACACATTTCCAGTCTGAAGAACAAATGTTGAGTCTAGCAGCACGTTTAAGACCAACAAAAGGTTTATTCAAGGTATGAGCTTTCATGTGCAACTTTGGTTGTTGAGGATTGCGCTTACCATCTGTGGGATTGTACGTACCTTCCATGGGATTCTTCTTGCCAAATTTCAGACAGACTGCGGGGGGAGAAGCTGCCACACCCCCCCCCCATATTTTTAACACTTTCTCTTCCAGAGTGGGCATTTGGCAATCCCAGAAGTCAGACTGAAGGGCAGAGCAGACAAGGAATACACAGTTCCTCAGAAAATTGTCTCCCAACTATAAGTAATATTTATTTATTGGAGATACTTATGTCCCACATTGTTTCCTTAGGCTCAAAGCAGACAGAACAATATGACTTTGCTGTTTTAATCAATAAAGGACTGTTGCCTTCACGGAGGGACATCAAAACATCCCATTTATTTCATATTTCATTTTGACCCACTTATTTATCAAATAAGTAAATAAATGGGTTATTTATAAAGGGGTTCAAAGTGAAGCTGTCGAACGGAAGTCAAAACTTGGGTTTTACCCATGAAATTCAAGTGCCAGGGGAGGTGCTAGATGTACACCCAAACTGGCCATTATTTATGAGTTAGCAAGGCGAACTATTTTGAAAGATTAATGAAGTTGTGCTGGAGCTTCGTGTTGCCTGGTGACTGTCCTGATGACTGGTTCTTTTTCGGTGGAAGAATATTATATAACCACATGGATGTTAAAGGGCTCTGTGTCGTAATTTCTGCCACCAAGCCATGCAGGAGAGGGGACTGGAGACTCCTGAAGGTTCCCTCGGTGACTGTCTGATGAAAGACTTCTCTACGGAGAATGAAACATATACTTGCTGGGGCTGGAGTGCTCCCAGATTCATAAGAACATAAGAGAAGCCAATGCTGGATCAGGCCAGTGGCCCATCCCGTCCAACACTTGGTCATACAGTGGCCAAAAATACCAGGTGCCATCAGGAGGTTCACCAGTGGGGCCAGGACACTAGGAGCCCTCCCACTGTTGTCCTCCCCCCCCAAAGCACCATGAATACAGAGCATCACTTGCCCCAAACTGAGAGTTCCTATCTATACTTTGTGGCTAATAGCCACTGATGGACCTCTGCTCCATATGTTTATCTAATTCCCTCTTGTGAGTAATATTTTATTAAAAATGCAGTTTTAACAATTGGAATCAAGTATGGTTCAAATACAATTAATATACCTAGTAAAATAAATTACAATACATAGCAAAATGAAGAGTTAAAACCAAAACAAGATAGTTATTATGCATAAACAACAGAGAGTTTGTAAAAAAATCCTCCTATGTTTCCTAACTATTGCGTAGTTATACTCCTTTGGAAGTTCACCACTTTATTCTTTGGTCTAATTATAAAAAATTGTAATTTGACAGTCTGCTATTGAGGTGCAATGTGGAACCATCCAAATTATACAATATTTCTGGTTGTCTCACATACCAGCTTATCTGCCAAAACATTACCATAGCTATTTTTCTTTTAGAACTTTAGGTATAGATTCTTGTTTCCTGAGATAATCTAATATAGAATGCCAGGCTGAATGAAACAGAGAGAGCACTGAAGGGTTGTCAGATCGCATAAGACTATCTGAGAGTTTAGCCATTAAATATAGATCCCACAATTTCTGGTGCCAGTGTGAAAGAGCAAGTATCATTGCCAATTTCCAGTGTGTGGCGATGACAGTTTTTGCTGCAAATAGTAGGATAGAGATCTCGTAACTGATGACCTTAGATGGATATCCTTCAGCCTAACTGTTCAAAAATAGGTGCTCGGGGTAGTTTGTAGGGTGGCCCCATTTATAGTATTTATATGGTACAAGACTTGCTCCCAGAAGGGGACAATTTTGGGGCAGTTTAACCAGCAATGTAAGTAGTCTCCACTTCCCCCGCATTCATTCCAGCAGTATGGCTTAAATTTAGGGTTTATTTGTGCTAGTTTCTTTGGAGTCAGGTACCAATGTGCTTGGAATGAAATGGGGGGGGGGTTGACCAAAGTTTTTGCCATTGATCTTCTGTTAGTGGATCAGTGCAGTACTTGCTCCACATCTTTTGATAGGATAAAACTCTAACGCCATCTTGGGATTGTAAGATTTTATACAGTTTGGATATGAGCCCTTTATGGGTTGGAGTTGCTGCCTTTATTACTGATTCTAAAGGTGTGAGAGGTTGTTTAAGTATATTTGTTATGTTGATACTATGGCACATATTCCTAATTTGAAAGTATTGGATCTAATTCCCTCTTGAAGCCGTCCATGCTTGTAGCCCCCGCCACCTCCCATGGCAGTGAATTCCATGTGGTAATCACTCTTTGGGTGAAGAAGTCCATCCTTTTATCCGTTCTAACCGGACTGCTCAGCAATTTCATTGAGTGCCCACGAGTTCTTGTATTGTGAGAAAGGGAGAAAGGCACTTCTTTCTCTACCTGCTCGATCCCATGCATAATCTTGTAAACCTCCATCATGTCACCCCTCAGTCATCGTTTCACCACAGGGAAACACCCAAAGTCACAACTTTCCAACAGGGAGTGTTTCATGTGCATGACAGGAAACACAAAGATACGAATCATTGGAGAGAGAGCCTCCAAACCTACTTGTATTAAAAGGAATCCTCTCCATTGCTGAATGACCTCACCTTGCTGGTCTGCTGTTCTTTTCAACGTCCATGCAGAAAGAGAGAGGCCAGAGGTGCAATTCCCTTTATACACACACATCTGCACACACACACACACACACACACAGCTCCTTCCAAAAAGTAGCAAGACAATGGCAGCGCTAGAGGGATTCAACAGCCAGGGTTGCCAACCTCCAGGTGGTGGCTGGAGATCTCTTGCTAGTACAATTGATCTCCAGGCAGCAGAGGTCAGTTCACCTAGAGAAAATGGAAGCTTTGGAAGGTGGACTCTGTGGCATTATACCCCACTGACAGTCCCTCCTCGCCCCAAACCCCACCCTCCTCAGGCTCCACTTCTGGAATCTTCAGGTATTTCCCAATCCTGAGCTGGCAACCCCATCAAACCCCATCAAATCACTGAGGCTCCTGATTTTGTTTTCACCCTGCCCTTCTTCAGAGGAACTCAGGGTGTTGTGGGTAGTTCATCATTTTTTCTTCTCTCTTCACTGTCCACTGACAGTAATGGCACCGGGCAGCCATTCAGCAAAGCTTCCGATCTGTAAATGAAACACCGTTTTCTTACCGCTACCAGTTTTATTTTCCATTTCCTAAGCTATCTTTTGGTTTTCTTGTGCACCTGTACATTGACAATAGGACTCAAAATCCTGTTTGTACGGTTTTGTGTATTAAATTACACACATGCGCACTTGCTTACAGGATTTCAGGGTGGCAGGTGCGGTGCCCTCATCTCATTCCATCCTCACAACAAGCCCGTGAAGTTGGTTAGGCTAAAAGATGGTAGCGGCCCCAAAGATACCGTGTGAACTACATGGTAGAGTAAAAATTTGAACTTGCAGCATTCCCTCTAAGCTGAGTCAGTGTTAGCTGGCTCACACTTTTTAGCCTCCGGCTCACAACATTTTTGTCAAAGGAGGAGAAGGAGGAGGAGATTGGATTTATACCCTGCCCTTCACTCAGAGTCTCAGAGCGGCTTACAAACTCCTTTCCCTTCCCCTCTCCACAACAGACACCCTGTGAGATAGGTGGGGCTGTGAGAGCTCTGAGAGAACTGCTCTTGAGAGAACAGCTCTAACAGAACTAATGCTTGCCCAAGGTCATCCAGCAGCTGCAGGTGGAGGAGTGGGGAGTCAAACTCGGTTCTCCTAGATTAGAGTCCACACACTTAACCACTACACCAATCTGGCTTTGGAAGGATGGCCCCAGAGTCCAGAGCAAACTAATTTATGCAGCAGCCAGATCGCCTGCTCACAACTTTAATGCCGGTAGCTCACAACGTAGAATTTTTTGCTTACAAGACTCTACAGCTTAGAGGGAGCATCCTGACCCAGCACTCTAACCACTATGATGCAAACTGCTGTGTTCTTAAGTATACATCTTACATTTTGTTCAAAATAGGGAATTACTTTTTTATGGTCTGGAATGCCATATTTGTTAACTGTAGGTTCTTATGTTTCTTTCCTATCTGATGTCAAAATGGAAAAATATGAATGCCTTCATTTTAGGACAAAGATATATTGCAGCTGGGCTTCAAAGAACAACTGTGGACAGTTGTGTACTTCTATGGCATCTTCTACCCCCCCCCCCCCCAAGTTGCAAAAGAGGAAGGGTCCATAGATGCTCTAGAGCTCCCTCTTTGCTTGAGGAAGGTCCCTCATTCAACCCCCAACACCTCCAGTTAAAGGGTTCCCCAGTATCTCAAAGACAGAACTGGACTAGGTGGACCGATGGTCTCACTCACTGTGAAGCAGCTTTATATGGACTGTCATCCTCTTTGAAATGTCTGCACCCCTTTTCATTACCAGTGAAACATACTGGTGCATATATGTTTAAAAGTATGCTATTTGCCCAGTGGGAATTAGGGCTTTAAATGCCCTCTTTCTGTTCTTTCTGAGTCATGGTTCCATCATTCTTAAACATCACAATATTTTTTTCATTGCCATAGTGACTGCTTGGGTTTTTGGTTTGTTTTTTGTTTTTTTAAAGTGAAGTTGAGTTTCAGTGAAGCCAGACCATCCACTTCCAAGGGCTGCAGTCTGGCTCATTTTATTTGTATTTACGTCGAGCTCTGGTTCTCAGCCATGGAGCTTCTGCCATCACCTTTCTTGATGAGTCCAAATAGTTCAGAGGATACTATTTATTGGAACACTCTCAGGAAGCTTCACACGCAGTCGCATTTCTCTCACTCACTGGAATTAAGTGGCAGTATAGATGTATTACCCCCAAGATATGCTTTTGCCATCCTAATGTTCTAGTTATTTGCTGTGGATAGGGCTGCCCACAACTTTTATTTCATGCTGCTATAGCCAGCAGGAGAAACATTAATCTTAAACAATGACTATCAGTTGACATCAGTCTCCTCTAGGAATTGCTGGAAACTCTATGAGAGTCTGGTAGTTCCTAGAGAGATGTGAGATCATTTCCAAGTCTTTCCTGGAAGTGACATCATGTCATCTCCAATCATGCCCGCCACCATGTCCCCAGGCCCTTGTCTCCCATTGGTTGCCAAGTGATGCCTGGCATTCCTATCTCTAGACCATTGATCCCCAAAATGGTGTTGATATGTCTCCTGGTGAACACTTACAACTTCATGTAAGAATTTCTTCCATAAATAAAGGGCTAGTCTTGGCATTCCTCCATCTCTCTGGAGCAGGAGATGCTTAAAATTTCCCCAAGAGGCATTACCTTTGGGCTCAGCAGGGAGCACCTGTTCAGAAACAGCTGTTTCAACATTTTGTGTTTGCCCTCCTCACAGCTGCCATTTTGTGAGTGGTCTTACCTCCCAAAAGTGCCCACAAGCTCAACAATTAATGCAGACATCTGCTGTCCTCCTTACAGCCACCATTTTGTGAATGGTCTTACCTCCCACGGCAGCTATTTTGGAGTACCGCCTTCCACCTTTCTTCAGAATTCCAAAAGTGCCCACAAGCTCAACAATTAAAGTGGACATCTGCTGTAGATCAATTAGGTTGCCAGATCAGGTTGCTAGTACCCAAAAAGAACTTTTGGGGGTGGGGACATGTTAATCGGCATTGCTCCAACACCACAATGTCACTACTGGTGTCAACCCAGAAGTGACATCATTGCACCCAAGGTGATGCCCTAGTATTCTGGTGGAATCCTAGAGCGGTACCCTGATGCAATGATGTCACTTCCAGGTTTGTGCTGGAAGTAATGTCACAATGTCATAGCGAAGCCCATTTCCCTCCCATTTGTTTTGTGTTTATGAGTTTGCCTGACTGGATCACTGGGAATATGTGGTCAGGCCCCTGACAAAAGAAGGTTAATGTTTCTTAATGCCTATGGATGATTTTCTGAATGGGCTATTCAGCTGTAGGGTTGGAGTCTGAGGCTACGGCGCTGCAGGTGTGTGAAATCAAAAGTCTCCAACTCATCAAAAGGCACATTACTGAAATTTAACAAAACAATTATAACAATAGAAAACCAATCAAAACTAAAACATCAACTACGATGAGAGGAAGACTTAAATGTACAATGGCAAGACTGACTGGAACACAGTTTGGACCTCTTCAGCAAACAAAACCACAGTATACAACATTTGTCTACAAAAGTTCAATCTGACATCCAGATGGTACATGACACTACATCAGCTATACAAGATAAATAGGACCTACAACCCCACATGCTGGAAGAAGTGCGGACAAGATAGTACTTACCTGCATTGCTGGTGGAGCTGTCCACAAATCCAACGATTCTGGAAAGAAGTAATAACTCAAATAAATGAGATCACTTCTCAGACAATCTCTCACAAACCAGAAATCATGCTACTAAACAGATGGGATAACTCAATAAAAGAAAACACCACGGAGCTCGTCTCAATACTATTAGCAACAGCCAAAATCCTGGAAGTCACCCACCACACCATCAATAGCAAAGTGGCACGACAAACTATGGGGTCAGTTTGTAATGGCGAAAATAGCAGACTCGATTCAGAGATCACAATTGTCAAGCACAATAACCTACTCAAAATTTGTGAAAACATGGATGCCGGTACTAAACTACATGTTAGCACATGACATACTACCTGCCAACCCCTTGTACCACAAGTGGTTATTTCTATAAGAAATCCGAAGCAAATCATCTACCTAAAACACACCTAAAACAACACTTACAACTAACTAAAACACTAGAAGGCTCAAAGCGCCTAGTCTAAACATAGGATATGACCTGCTAAACTAATAGCAATGCTATGTAATTACTTAGGGTAATGTTAAGTGCTAATAGACTTTGATTACATACAGTATATATGTTACTCTGTTATGAACTGTGTTATATATATGTATTTGTACTTATAAAAAGAATAAAAATATTTTTAAAAGTATGATGAGCAGGAAGAGAGCGAGCAAGAGAGAGAGAGCACTAAACCGAGAAAGAATTTTTTAAAGTGGAGTTAGGTGAAAGGTTGGGTATAGTTATGAGGGAGTGCTCTATAAGTTAGTTTCCAAAGATCTGCTGTTTTTAGATGTCTTCTTGCTTCTTTGCTTCTATTTTTTTGCAAATAAAGAAAATCCTGGGCTGAATTCAAAAGTGACCTTCCAGTCATGGAAATTCCTTCTGTCACCTGAAGGGTATTTTTGGATCCAATCCCACAATTTATATCGAACAATGTATGCTTTCGGTTCTTTCTTAGCTACAGGAAACTAAACTAAGGCTGAGGACAGACTGGCAGCTTGTCGCAATATAGTGCCACCTCTAATTGACCCAGTTTAAAATGTTGCAGGACATATAAGCCACACAGCACACCCTACTGCGGGTTACCCACAGAGATATCCCATGGGAAAGCATCCACATTATTGTAGCCCATCAGCCACGGAGCTCACTGCAAAAATGGCCAAAAGTCATGTGCGTGCATGTGCGCACATGGGCAATTAAAAAAAAAGCCTGCTACCCTAGTGGCAGAATGGATCTGCAGGTTCAGACTGCCAAATCCATTCTGCGTGCACTCCCCTGAGTTCAGACAGCTGCCATTCGCAATTAATGCTTGAGGAAACAAAAACTCTACTTCGGAGGCGGTGGCTTTTTAACCCGGCTCCAAGTCGTCCTCTGACAGGGTAAGTATGCCCAGAGGACGCCTGACAGCTGTGGCTGTGTGAACGGTCCCATTTAATCTGTTTGTGAAAGGTGCCTATATCAGGACAAACTGCCAGTCTGAACGCAACC
Organism: Lepidodactylus listeri; assembly: GCA_029233225.1. NCBI lineage: Eukaryota > Metazoa > Chordata > Lepidosauria > Squamata > Gekkonidae > Lepidodactylus > Lepidodactylus listeri. Next base: position 81,000,784 of record JARCFY010000011.1, read on the forward strand.
TCAGTATAATTGCCTAAGGAACACCTTACCACTTGGTTATTGCTTGGAGAGTAAACAACATAAAATAACAGCCTTGATCCAGTGTACAATAATTTATTCTTGTCTCTGAAATAAATGGATCATAAGCAGGCCTGACTCCAGACAGAAGGCTGCCTAGATTTGTTCACTTGCAAACATTTATTATATCCTGCATTTGTTTTAAAAAAAAAGAATGAACCCCCCTCCACAATTGCATATGCCTTCCTTTTCCTTCCCTTTCACGTTTTCTGCTATATTCCAGTTCATGGCTCTTTCTTTCTCTCCTTTTTTGATCCTATCTATTGCTAACACAAAACATCTCTTTCAGTCATCTTAAACAAGTCCCATAGCCAACCATTATGCAGCAAATTAAGAATAAGCTTAACTGTGAAACTAAATGTTGAACACTTTGAAGCTTCCAAATCAGTTCTCTTGATTTAAATGGTTCCAGATAGATGCAGTGAGGATCAGGGTGCCGTTTCGGTAAAGGTGGGGGCAAAAAGCTCTGAATATAAATGGGAAAGATTCATAACAAGGTTCAAAAGCCTTCTCATGGATACAGTCAAGACTGAAATTGCAAAGGAAAAAAAATAATCCCAGTGTATTTGCATTGCATTAGTTATGGTTGCTTTTGGTATCTTCTTATAACGAGAGCCGTGTTATCAACTGTAGGCCAGTCACTTAATATTTTTTTTTTAATAAAGGCATCTGTGTTTTTGGCATGCGTAGCTAGTATGTAGGCTCATTTAATTGTTTAGTTGTGTGTAGTTCTGAGTAGAACTGGAGAGCTAGCAGGCATATAGAGGCTCAGTGGAATAATTGTGCGTTGAGTGAAACTTAAGAAAGGCGTGGAATGGAGTCGTATTCTCCCTTTACAGCACCCCTGTTTTAGGATACAAGTGTCAGTTGTATATGTTGCTACATACGATATTTTAAAAGTCCAGCCCTTGTAGTTATCTGACTGAAACTCTGTGTATTTTCCACTAACAAGTCAAGAACTGGCTTTTCTTGAAAGCCTTCCCAATTGTTCCTACATTAATTCCACTGACAGTGCACTTTTATTGTTTAATAGTGTAATATCATAGAATATCGGGTTCGTAAGGCGCCAAGGGCCTCAACCCAAGGACTGTTGTGACAGAGACATGGCAGAGGAAGCAGAACTGCTAGTTAGTTCTCTGCTGAACTTTAACGCCACCTCTTTAGATGGCCACAGGTTTGTATTACAAGTCAACTGCTCATGCCTTGAGGATCAAGTGACACATAAGGGCAACATCATTCTAACAGGCCCCAATGAAGCTGCTGGTTTTGGCCTGGCTCCCTCATCAGTCTGCACAGTTTGTCATTCAGGCATAGACCTTTCATCTCCTTTGATTTAATACTACTGTGTGTTATATTGATAGAAGCAAAAAACTAGGTGACACACTGGGAGCAGCATCGTTTAACCCTCTGCCCACTTTTGCAGAGTAGATTGCTGTCTTGAGTCAGATCAAACCCGTATGTTGAGATGTTTTTAATTATTCCAGCCTCATGTGATTTCATTGAACAAAACCACCCTGTTCTTTGACTTGGAAAGAAAAAGACTGGTACCTGTCTTTTTTTCTACTCTTCCTCAGTATTCTGTAACAGTATGAGAGGGATTTGGATTGGTCAGGATTGAATGTGGAAGGATGAAACCTTCTCTCTCCTTTTTGCACAGCCCCAATCTAAACCAAGCAGAGCTTGGCTGTGGTTTATTTGGGGTTTTTTTAAACGCTGGGAAGATCCGATCATGGATCTCTCCGTTTGACCCTAAGTCTCTAATCTAATCGCCATAAGTACAGTCTTCTACTCTCTTGGAAGTACTGCTCACTGAATAGACCTAAATAGGATTCTGAGCAGACCAGCTAAAGGCTGGAACTACACGTTACCTTGAGTGCAGGCAGGAACAGGCTAGGAAAGAAGAACTGCCCTGGAAAAGGGCCCCGGGCCCACCTGCCCCACACCCAAGGAGGGAGGGAGAGTGGAAGGGACAGCTTACCTGACACTGCTCCAGCCCTGTAGCCAGAAATTTTGGGTTGGTGGGGCATGGGGAAATTTGTGGGGCAGCAGGGGAGGGGGAGGGGTGCAGGCAGCTTCCACTGGTGGGGGGGAATCAAAGGGTTCCCTTTAAATGGTGTTTTTCAAGCAGGGGCTGCCTGCACCTGAACTCCAAGCAGCAATTTCACTGCTTGGAGTTCAGGGAAGGCTTGTGGCTTCCTTTCTCCCTCCCTTCCTGGAATTAAAGAGCCCTCCAGCTGATCAGTGGGTGACAAGCTCCCGCCGATCAGCTGGAGGGCCCTTTCAATGTCACAGGAGGGGAGAGAGGGGGGGGAGGGGAGGGGAGAGAGGCAGCAGCTGTTGTGGGGCATGGCTCACATTTGAGAGGGCGGAGCCCCGAAATGCCCCACTGTAGCTACTGGCCTGCACGGCTCTGTGTTGGCTCTTCCTGCCATGAAGGAGGAAGGGTGTAAGAGGCAGCCTGCCTGCCCAGCCAGCAACATGCAGCAGAAGCAAGCCAGGCTTCGCCTCCACCAAGCCACAAAGGACTGGGCAGGCCTAGGGTTGCTAACCTCCAGATGGTGGCTGGCTGGAGATCTCCCAAAATTACAACTGATAACCAGACAACAGAGATCAGTTCCCCTGATGAAAATGGATGTTTGGAGGATGGACTCTATGGCATAATGCCCTGCTGAGGTCCCGCCCCGGGCTCCATCCTCCAAATCTCCAGGTATTCCCAACTCAGAGCTGGCAACCTAGGCAAGCCCTGTGCCACCTCTTCAAGGCTTAGGGATGCCAGTCCCAAAGTGCAGGCTGGTCCCCCCCGATTTTTAGGGCTCCTTCCAATGCCTGCCAGCTAGCTAGTGGGGGAGCCCCACCCCAAAATATTGTCTGCAGCCCCCCTGAAAAGAACGAGCACTGCGTACTCCTGCCCTGCAGGCAGGAGTGCATGGCGCCCACTGGCCCCTGCCCTGCAAGAGGCGAGTTTGCCTTTTGCAGGGCGGGAAAGTTTGGCCCTCATTTGCCCCCCCCCTTTAAAGGGAAGGTTCCCTTTAACTGGTTGGAAAAAAGCAGGGATGTTATGACATCACTCTGTGATGTCGTTGTGTCGGGGATGGCCATGCCCTCTCCTGGAACGCTTCCTAATCCTTCTGCCAGGGAAAAGATTGGACCTGGCAACCCTATCAAGCATGGGCGTCAACTACGGGGGGGCTCGAGGGCTCGAGCCTCCCCCGAAATTTCCCGGGGGGGGGGCTCAGCCACCCCCAGCAAAATGCTCGCCCAGCCGGCTGTCACCGCCTCTCCTCCCCCCCCACCCCCGGCCTGCCCTCCTGCCTCCCTGGGGCAGGGGGGGGAGAGAGGCGGCGGGGACATAGTCGTGCACGCGCTTTGCGCGGGCGGCAGTCAGCCGGCCAGCTGGCTGCCGCCGCATGGGTCTGCCTCCCTGGGCCGGGGGGGGAGGAGCGGCAGGGACATGGTCCCGTGCCGCCGCCGCGGGTCTGCCTCCCTGGGCGGGGGGCAAGCTGCCTCCCTGGGCGGGGGGAGAATAGAGCCGTCCTCCGCTTTCCTCACGCCTCCTGTGTCAGCCACGGAGAAACAGCACCCTCTTCGCTTCCTGCCCCCACCAGCTCTCTGCCTGCAACACATCGGGCTGGGAGAAGCGGCTTGAGACTGCCGGGGGTCTCCACAGTGGAGGGGAAGCCGTGGCTTGACGTCTTGCATGTCAGAGAAAGACGCATCCGGCGGCAGTCCAGGTTCCCAAGAGAGGCAAGACAGAGCAGCCAGCTTGCGTCGGGAGATCTTTCGTGGATGAATGCTGCAGTCCGTCGACTGTGGGGGGGGAGGAGCGGCAGGGACATGGTCCCGTGCGTGCACGAAAGAGCCCCTGCCCCCCCCCCCGGGATTTAGAAAGTCGACGCCCCTGCTATCAAGGCTGTATGGGCTCTGGGGTGCTGTGTGTAGCCCTAAGTCCACTGGGCTGGCCCAGCCAAGTTATAGAAGAGGCCTTAAACCCACTGGGAGAAGGTGGTAGTGATGCCAGACCTTCAGTGGTGGCAGAGGTCTCTAGGTTTCAGGCCCCACCTCTCCATCACTGGCCAGCTGGCTGGTGGGGGGAATCACATCAGGGGAATCACATCAGGGACATTGAGGGCAATGCTCTAGTTTTTGGGCAAATGCTCTAATTTTTGGGCAAAACTCTATGGTAGAAGCTAATTGTACCATAGAGTTTTTGTCCAAAAACCAGAGTGTTGCCCCCTGATGTCCCCAATGTGCCTACATCACTTCTGGGTAATGTCGGCACGTTATGTTAATTTCCAGCTTTCCTCTCTGCTCCCAATAAGTGCACCCCCCCCTTCCCCACCAGCAGCTCCAAGGGACCTGGTAACCATAGAAGGTGTCCATAATGGCCAATCCGCCCTTGAAAACAGGTTTCTGACTAATATGTTTGATAACTAATTACCAATAGTGTAGCTCTTTCAGTCCTGGCTCTCATCTTTTGACTTTATCTGTTCAAGGCCTTCTTTGAAAGGCAAATTATTTTTCCAATGCCTTCACATTCAACTTGCGCTTCCCTTTCTTCTTTTGCTCAGCTGCCTGATCAACATATTCTTCTCCGCTCCTGGCATTTCGTGCAGTGCCTCCTGTGAATTAATGCACAGTTTCTGTTCTTTCTGCTTGCATTTCGCTCATTTCCTTGCCTAATTGTATTTATTACTGCTTATATTCATATATTCCTGAAATCCATTTTGGGAGATCACAGCAGTCTTTTGCAAACACCTGTTTGCAAATTATTACAGCAACACATGCAGCATTAATGAGCAGGCTATTTTCTGTAAACTTCCTAATTTGTATCGGCAGAAATGAGTGTGAAGTGGGTGCGTTTGTTGTGTTGCTCAGCTCCACCTAATTGTATCATTTTCTTCAAGGTCACACGCTGTGACAATTGCAGATTGTGACTTGGGTTACCTCTCTCTCATAAGAGTTTACGTCCTCATTCTTGGACAGCAGCCAAGTGAAATGTAAAGAAGTGCAAGGGGGGGGGGGGGACTGTCTGGAATCTTCTGATGGATGACCTCTGAGACCCAACGGGATGGATCCCACCAGCTTTTCCACTGATGAAAAAGGAAAGAAGGCTCCCTTTGATCACCCAAAAAGGTTACACTGTGACCTGCAGAGATAAAAAACCATGTGAAGGAACATTGGCTGAAGGAGGGGAGGGGAACGGGCCAAGAGTGAGTGGAAAAACTGGCTGGATCCAACCCATAGATGGGGAGCTGGGATGGGTGGCAAACTAGAGTTATCGCCTTGTCCGAAAATCGAGTGATGCTAAAAGGGGTAACTTCTCTGATATGAGGGGACATGTGAGGAGAAAACTGAAAGGAAAAGTAAAAAGGGTCAAAACCCCATTGGGGAAGCTTGGAGACTATTTAAAATTACAATCCTAGAAGCTCAGAAAAAAACGTATACTGTGGGTTAGGAAAGGCAAAAATAGATATAGAAAAAGCCTGCATGGATAACAAACAAAGTATTGGAAGCTGTAAAAGGTAAGAAAATTCATTTAAGCGGTGGAAAGCTAGTCTCAGTGAGGCCGATAAAAGGGAACACAGGCTGTGGCAAATAAAATACAAGTCTGTGATCAGGCAGGCAAAAAGGGAATATGAGGAGCATAAACATACAAGTCTGTGATCAGGCAGGCAAAAAGGGAATATGAGGAGCATAAACATAAAGACCAACAATAAAACTTTCTTCAAATACATTAGAAGTAGGAAACCAGCCAGGGAAGTAGTGGGGCCCTTGGATGACCGAGGGGTAAAAGGTGTACTGAAGGATGATAGGGAAATGGCTGAGAAGCTGAATGTGTTTTTTGCTTCTGTCTTCACTGTGGAAGATGAGAAGTACTTGCCCACTCCAGAACCGCTGAGAAAGTGACAAGAGGTGTCTCTTGAGGTGACAAGAGAGGAGGTCCTTTGACTGATTGACAACTTAAAAACTAATAAATCACCGGCCCCGGATGGCATACATCCAAGAGTTCTGAAAGAACTCAAATGTGAACTTGTGGATCTCCTGACAAAAATATGTAATCTTTCATTAAAATCTGCCTCTATTCCTGAGGACTGGAAGGTAGCGAATATCACTCCCATCTTTAAAAAAGGTTCCAGAGGAGATCCGGGAAATTACAGGCCAGTCAGTCTGACATAGATACCGGGTATGTTGGTGGAAACTGTTATTAAGGAAAAAATTAGTAAACACATTGATGAACAAAATCTCTTGAGGAAGACTCAGCATGGGTTCTGTAAGGGAAGAGCTTGTCTCACTAACCTGTTAGTGTTCCTGGAGGGAGTACACAAAACATGTGGACAAGGGGGACCCAATAGATGTTTTTTACCTTGACTTCCAGAAAACTTTTGATAAAGTTCCTCATCAAAGGCTCCTAAGTAAGCTCCTAAGTAATAGTCATGGGATAAAAGGATAAGTCCTTTTGTGGATCAAAAACTGGCTAAGTGAAAGGAGACAGTGAGTATAAATGGGCAATGTTCTCAGTGGAGGTAGGTAAGCAGTGGGGTACCACAGGGATCAGTACTTGATCCAATGCTTTTAACTTGTTTATTAATGATTTGGAGTTGGGAGTAAGCAATGAAGTGGCTAAATTTGCAGATAACATGAAGTTGTTCAGGATGGTGAGAACCAGGGAGGATTGTGAGGCACTCCAAAGGGATCTGTCAAGGATGGGCGAGTGGGCATCAGTGTGGCAAATGGGGTTCAATTTAGAGACTAACCAAGAGAGAGATCTTGGAGTCGTAGTAGAAAATTCAATGAAAACGTCGAGACAGTGTGCGACTGCAATGAAAAAGGTCAACGCTATGCTGGGGGTTATTAGGAAGGGAATTGAAAACAAATCAGCCAGTATCATAATGCCCCTGTATAAATCGATGGTGCGACCTCATTTGGAGTACTGTGTACAGTTCTGGTTGCCACACCTCAAAAAAGATATTATAGCATTGGAAGAAGTGCAGAAAAGAGCAACTAGAATGATAAAAGAGTTGGAACACTTTCCCTATGAAGAAAGATTGAAATGCTTGGGGCTTTTTAGCTTGGAGAAACAACAGCTGAGGGGTGACATGATTGAGGTTTATAAGATTATGCGTGGGATAGAGCAGGTAGAGAAAGAAGTACTTTTCTCCCTTTCTCACAATACAAGAACTTGATGGGCACTCCATGAAATTACTGAGCAGTCCGGTTAGAACAAATAAAAGAAAGTACTTCTTCACCCAAAGAGTGATTAACACGTGGAATTCACTGCCACAGGATGTGGCGGCGGCTACAAGCATGGATGGCTTCAAGAGGGAATTAGATAAACATATGGAGCTGAGGTCCATCAGTGGCTATTAGCCACAAAGTAGAGATAGGAACTCTCAGTTTGGGGCAAGTGATGCTCTGTATTCTTGGTGCTTGAAGGGGGGCAACAGTGGGAGGGCTTCTAGTGTCCTGGCCCCACTGGTGGACCTCCTGAGGGTACCTGGTGTTTTTGGCCACTGTGTGACAGAGTGTTGGACTGGATGGGCCACTGGCCTGATCCAACATTGGCTTCTCTTATGTTCTTATGTTCTTATGACGTTAGCGAAGTATGTTTCTGTTCATTGCTGTCTGGGTTGTTTTTTGCTAAATGTTTTGGGAGTAAGAAAAACAATATTCACCACTGTTTGGTGTTTGAAAGGAAAAAAATTGGGACCAGAGATGGAACCAGGGTGAAAAAGAACTAGTTTCAGATCATTAAGACTACTACCAGACTGCTACATGGTCTAATTTGCAGCAGAGTTTGGGAGTAGTTAGACCGAGTTGAGTTTGCTATCTTGGTTTAAATGCATACGTGGTACCTGTGCGTACACTTATTCCATGTTCAAAGACCACAAGAGCACAGTAAGCATCTGCATGTAATAATGTGCTACACATTTCAAACCTCAGGTTTGGTTCTCTTATATAATCTCTTTGGGGTTTTTTAAGCTAGATGGCAATCTGACAGCAGTGGTGAGTCTATTAATTTATGCAAATTGTGGGAGGGAGGGCAGGAAGGGATGAGCCAGTGCTCCGCTTTCATGCCCCTTCATACATGCCCAGTGTAATGCCAATCACCAGTCTGGGGTCAGGAAGAAATTTTCCTCCAAGCCACATTGACCGAGGGAAGAAGAAGAGATTGGATTTATACCCCACCCTTCACTTGGAGTCTCAGAGCGGCTTATAAACTCCTTTCCCTTCCCCTCCCCACAACAGACACCCTGTGAGGTAGGTGGGGCTGAGAGAGCTCTTTCACCACCTGCTCTTTCAAGGACAGCTGTGCCAGAACTATGGCTTGACCAAGGCCATCCAGCAGCTGTAAGTGGAGGAGTGGGGAATCAAACTTAGTTCTCTCAGACTAGAGTCCGCACACTTAACCACTACACCAAACTGGATCCTGGAAGCTTTTTGCCTTTCTCTGGCCATAGAGCAGGGATCACTGGGGGAGTGGAGGGTAGGTGTGAATTTCCTGCATTGTGCAGGTGGTTTGACTAGATGACCTTTGGGATCCCTTCTAGCTCTGTGTTTTTGTAAAGCTGGAATTATCCCATTCTGCTTGCTGAAACTCTGAAGTGGACTCCATAATCCCAGAGTTTCCACAACCTTCCTGCATCTGATCCTTCAGGCATCCTCCATGGCCCAGAGGCAAGCCACAGCCCCGCCCTAAAGGAATGGATCTACAGAGCAAGGGAGAGAGGGAAAAAGAGGACAAGGAGGAAAGGCAGGGGATAAGAAGCAGAACAGAAGAAATTAGGTCATACTCTGCCCATCCTGAAGAGCATGCGCAGTCACAAGTTGGTGGTGGAAGAAGGCCAAAGGGAAACCTAACTTCCAGGCACTTTTGGTCTGATCCAGCAGGGCAATTCTATTCTTACTGGGTATTGCTGGGGATTCCATGTCAGCCAGCATCCAGGCAAGAAGTTTGGGAGTGGGTTGAATGGAAACACGTCCAGAAAAGGACTAGACTGTATCTTCAACAGTGAGATGCCAGTGAGATGCTTACAAGCTGTGTGTCTCCTCTGGCATCAGCACCCGGTACCGTCACTTCTGTTTGCACACAACCCACCCTCCAGTGTGTGACCAATAGCTGACAAACAGAAAGGAACTAGTTAAAACAGGTTTTGTCCCTAAAAGAATCCCTACCATCCGGTTCCAGCTAAGCTTAGCTGATTAGCTGCCTTTCTATGAAAAATGGTTGAATAATAGATCAAGACGCACAGGAGAGACTGACAAGATTTCCAGGATATAAACTTTTGAGAGTTAAAGCTTGCTTTGTCAGATATCTGAAGACTCTCAAAAGCCTATACCCTGAATATCTCGTCAGTCTGTCTCTAAGGTACTACTGGACTCAGATCTTGCTCTTCTGTTGCTCATCAGTGCGGCTACCCACCTGAAACTGTTGAATTAGAAAATCCTTTGCAAATGAATTTTTTAAAAATAATTCCGGTTTAGAGCTGTCTCGTTACTTTAATTTCCCCTTGGTTTACAACATAAATTCTGTGTTGTGCAACAGGATTTAAGACAATTTACAACAAGCAGTATTCTGAACAATGCAGCCAATGTTTGTCAGCGCAGATCAACGTTTTGGTTTTTGTTTCGGTTCAATGGACCACTGTTTTGGTTTTGGTTCAGTTGCTACAAGGCAGATATCAGAGAGTCTGGACAGCTGTACAGTGTTTTGAATTGCCATTGTCCCAAGCTCTGTTACATTTTCCAGATGAGCAGATGTCCTCTTTCTGTTTTGCCGTTGTTCCACGGGGTGTTGGCTCTGGCCTGTGTTTCACCCTGCCTGCCTCCCTGTTTAACACGGCAAATCTCTAAATGGCTCCAACGTTCAGTTCAGGTCCTATTTTTGTCTTCCAAGTTAGTTACCAGTGTGCACAAGCAGGAGAGCATGTGGATTAAACCACTGCACAAAAAAAATGTGGGTGAAAAGTTTCCTTTTCAGTGAGATGCTGGAATAAATGCACATACGCACATACGTCTGAACAAAATGCAGAGATTTATTTTTTTTAAAGTGGACAAATGGCAGACTTGGCAATGCACTTTATAGAGAGTAGTGTAAAGAACCTGTGAAGTAGCAACCACATACTTTGGCTAAACTGTGGGATTCTACTTCCTCTGGAAATCAAACCGTATTGCCGATGTTGCAATGTTTGAGGCTTGTATTTTTAATCCACGTCATAAGGACTGTGGTCTCTCTACTACTCCGTATAGCTTGCTGTGAGTAGGGTCTTACCGTGTCACTTGTGCATTGTTTATTGTGTCGTGTTAAGGATTTGCTTGGCTGACGCTACAACCACAAGCCTAATCCTATTCCATTGTTGATTGAATGTCCCATCCTGCTGATTGTATGGACTAACTCTATGTAATCCGCCTGAGTCCAAATGAGAAAGATGGACTATAAATAACGCAATTAAATAAATTTTTTGTGCTCCTATGTAAACAGGATCAGATAACGCTGGACCCCCAAAATCTGGGAAGAGATTTGGGCAGAAAGAATATAATAAAATTCCATGGTCAAATCTGCACCTGTTTGTTCTAGTGCAAATGACACCTCTGGAAAAAGAAAGAAAAATCAAGGGATTCATTTTATACTCCTAACGCAAGTGCCTTGAGAGAAACTGGGGATCTGTGTGGCTCAGCAGCACAGGATCTGCTTTGTATGCAGAAGTTCCCAGGTCCAGTCCCTGGCTTCTCCAGCGGAACAATCCATCAATCAAAATAGTTATCAGGCAGCAGGGGATGGTGAAGGACCTCTGCCTGAGACTCTAGAGAGCCACTGCCAGTTAGAGTAGACAAGACTGACCTTGATAGACTTGACGGTCTGCGTTTGCGAGAAGTGGCATGAATACTCAGGAAGCAGTACGCACGGCTGCTGCTTTCTTTGTTGGTGGCACCACAGCAATCCGCTTTTGCTGAAGGAAACCGCTGTTCAATGCACAAGCTCCTCTTTGGCAGGGAGACCAGCTGTGGGAACAACATCAAACAAAGCACTCTGGCTTGTGTGCGCACATTGCTTCTCTGGCTTTCAGCCAAAGCATGAAAGAACTCCATCCCTTGGCCACATGTTAACCACCCCCGACGTGCGTGAGTAAAACACTGGCTGAAGCACATGAGAGGGTTAACTAATCCACATTAATTCATTTTGCAAATGCATGCTAATACAGGGGAAGGACTGATTCTAATCCTGGCTTATAATTGCAAAGGTAGAGAGGAAAGGAAGATGGCATCTTTTATGGAATAATTTAATTATGAGTGAATGAAATCTGCGAGGCGGGGTGCTTTCAACAGCTGTAGTGGCGCGGCATGACAAAATATGCCCAGCAAGGCAGTGCACGCACACAATTTCAGCTTTGTAGGCAGACACATAAATATTTAGGGTTTGGGTGCCAGTAAAGACGAACTCAGTTAATGTTCCTGGCACAAGTTACCGAGATGAAACACAATATTGAGGTTATTTTTGTGCATACCAGTTCCCCAAATCATAGAATCATAGTGTTGGAAGGGATCTCCAGGGTCATCTAGTCCAACCCCCTGCACAATGCAGGAAATTCACAAATACCTTCTCCCCACCCCCACTCCCAGTGACCCCCCGCTCCGTGCCCAGAAGATGGTAGAAAGCTTCACGGGGACAGCCTTTTACAAGATCTGTTCGCTTGGAAGGAGAAACTACAGGAGTATTATTTTGTGATACATTAATTTATTTATATGAAAAGGAACAGGGATGCACTCAGACAGGCAGTACTGGTGGTGAAATTTAAAACTGCACCACTTCTCCTCCAAAGCGATGATAATTCTCTGGGAGCTCCTTCTCCAACACAGATGCAAATAAATAAATAAATAAATAAAACCTGTCTCCTCCTCCGGCTTGGAACGCCAGATGTGGTTTTTTTGGTTCTGAAGAGCAGCTGAGGGAAAGGGAATCTGGATCAGGGCAGCTGCAGAAAGCAGGGAAAGGGTGGGTTAAGGCTAACACTCTTGTGCCATTTCCCTGGTAGAAGATCAAGGGTTGCCAAGCCCCCCCCCGGCCACTGGAGGGCGATAGGGGGTAGAGTGGCCAGCCCCAGGTTGGAAAACTCCTGGAGATTTGGGGGTGGCCCCTGGGGAGGACAAGGACCTCTGTGGGGTAGAGTGCCATAGAGTGCGCCCTCCAAAGCATCCATTTTCTCCAGCGGAATTCATATCTGTAGTCTGTAGTTCTGGGGATCCCCAGGTCCCACCTGGAGGCTGGCATCCCCACCCCACCCACTCTGCTGCCCTGCTTTTATCACTAGTAGAAGAAACAATATATTGTATTGTGCTTGTCCCTACATGGGCTTAAAAAAAACAGAGGGTCACTTTTGAGCAGAAAAAAACGGCATGGGTAAGGGAGAAAAAGTTAACCCCCTTGGCCAGAGTCCCAGTTCTGTACTTACATATTTCCTTCTTTCGTAGTCCACCTCTCTCATTGAGACTCAAGCAGGATTACTCAAGGGAAGGGAGGCTCTTGCAGCTGCATTTTTAAAGGCGAAATTACACAACTGGACTCATGGTATTGAAGCCCCAGGTGAGGTTTGTCCCACAGTGGTGGCTCATTGGTCTCAGCCAATGCAAGGCAGGCTTCGTTCCTATCTGCCTTGAGGCTGTCTATGGCAGCAGTGGTAGGAAGCAGAAATGGTATCAAAGACAGGGATCTTGCAGGCACCAAGGATTAAAGGGGCACCCACAGGAATCATTTGTCTTGTAATTGCCTATATGGCCTGGGACCTATCTACCTGAGGGACTGCCTCTCTCCATATGTTCCCCAGCGAGTGCTTTGATTGGGATCCCAGAATCGCCTGGTTCTCCCAGGGTCGAAGGAGGCCTGGTTGGCGGCTACAAGGGCCAGGGCTTTTTTGGTGGCGGCCCCACACTGGTGGAATGAGCTCCCGGATAACATCAGGGCCCTGCGGGACTTATTATAGTTCCACAGGGCCTGCAAGGTGGAGCTCTTACACCAGGCCTTCAAGTAGGGGCCGTCCGATAGTTCCATCTTTGTCCCTGGCCCAACTGAGAATCCGCCAGCCTGAACGTTTTCCCACTGTCTATACTGTTTAACACCTATGACGCCACCCCGATAAAGAAGATACGCCATCATGTAGTGGGGTATGTTATTTGTTTGGTTTTGTGTTTTAAATGTTTTAATGATATTGTATATTTTATTATATGTTGGTAGCCGCCCTGAGTCCGCCGAAAGTTGGGGAGGGTGGGATATAAATTGAATAAATAAATAAATAATTTTTTTGTATGTGTGACATAGAAGCAATGATGTGTCGGGGTGCACTTGCAGTACACATCTGTTTCCTTGTGGCAGTTCTTAAGACATGACTTAATCCAGTGACAGCATTTTGTGGGTTGCCTCCAGGGAAGCTGATAATGTTCTCATTCCTCCAGAGGTGCGAAGTAGCTGGATACCCAATGGTGTATTATACTATTCTTGGAAGATTAACAGTAAAAAGCCCCATGGCACTTTAGGAACAATACAGATTGATCTCGCTCCAAGAGCAGATGCAGGTCTTTGTGCTGTGAGGTTTGCTTGGCATCTCTCTGCCTCCATTTCGCTACTTTTGCACATGCCTGGTTCCAATTCGACTGCTGATTTTTGCACCCTCCTCCAGCGTTTCAGGTAGGCTTTTGTCTCCCCGCCCTTTTTAAATTCACTATTAAAAAGAAAGACAATACTTTCTAATTTTAACTTAAAATATTGCTCTGGGTTGTAGTGGAGAGCAGGCTTCATGGGGACCCGGAAGGCTGGCCAATGAGCACTCTGTGCACCCTACTGGGGAGGGGAGGGAGCAATAAGTCTGCATGATTGTCATAAGGGCCAGCCAATCAGAACAATGCACATTTGCTTTGTGCTGATGGAAGCACAAAGGTCCTGAGTTTGATTCGTTTTAGAAGTTTGTACATCTGTCCAATAAACATGTGATCCACCGTGGGCATCTTATTCAAGAATCAGAATATTCAATTATTCAAGAATATTATTCATGAATCACAATTTGTACAAGCCCTAATAAATATCTATATATCTAATTCCCAATTACCCTCCCCTGTGCGGATACCTAAATCCGTGCCGGGGGGGCACTTGGGGGTGGGGTTTCTACACATGGGGGGCACTCCTCCCATGTGCAGAAAAATCCTAAATGTTTAAAAAACTTTTCGGGGGATCTTTAAATCCCCCGAAAAGTTAAAGTGTTCTCTGCGCATGCACAGAGAATGCTGTGGCCGCTGTAGGGGAGGGGGTGGGAAGCGGCGTGACGAGGACTCGCCACCGCCGTTTGCGGGGGGGAGGGAGGGAAGAGCCTCGGCGGGCGGCAGGTCTCTATGCCCCCGCCGCCGTTTTGAAAGCAGGGAGGGAGGGGGGAAGCCTCAGTGGACGGCGGGTGTCCCTGCCGCCACCGTTTTGAAGGCAGGGGAAGCCTCGGCAGGCAGCGGTCTCCCTGCCGCCACCGCCTTACAGGGGGGGAGCCTCGGTGGGCGGCTGTCTCCCTGCCGCCGTCGTTTTGAAGGCGGGAGGGGAAGCTGCCTGGAGGGGGGATGGGGTAGAGGCTCAGCACGCGGGGCCAGAGGAGGGGGAAAAGGCTCACCTACCCCCCCCGGCGAGTATCGCGGGTCCTCCGGCTTGTAACATATATTGTGGCACATACTTGGAATGAAGTTATGGTGAAAAATGCATGCAGGTAGTTTGTTTCAAGAGAAGAACAAAAACTTGTCTAAAGGAAGAAGCTTGGCAGCCTGAGTGAGGAATCCCAGGTACTCATAGATCTAACTTTCCCAACCCATGGTGAGTTGGATACAACCTGCTTTTACAGCTGGTGACACAAGAAAGAGGGATCCCCTCTGAAATAGCCCTCCAAAAGGCTGTGCTGGGGATTGTGGGACCTGCATATGGACCCCTGTCTCTTTCCCAACACTCAGGCAGATTTTCCCGCCAAAAATATTTTTAGTTCCTCTCAGTGACTGAGCTGCTCTTTTAGGCATACATGCAACCGTATGGGCTGGGGACTGTTAGTAAAGGGGATCTGAGCAAGAATGTGTTAAAAAGCTGGCCTGATCCGACCTGGTACCGGCAGCAGAGAGAACGAGAAGGCACATACCAGATGTGGTGGTGTCCCTAAAGGCATGCAGGAATGAAACCATTGATGCTGATAGAAGGGGGGGGGGGTAGTGCGTAGGGCTGCCTAAACCAGGTTGGGAAACACTAGAGCTTTTGGGGGAGGAGCCTGAAGAGTGTGGGGTTTGGGCAGGGGAAGGACTTCAATGGTGTATAAGGCCACAGAGTCCATCTTCCAAATTGGCCATTTTTTCCAGGTGAATTGAGCTCTGTTGCCTGGAGATCACTTGTAATCCCTGGAGGTCTACAGCCACCATCCGGAGGTTCAAGCCACAAATGGACCACAGTGACTAACCAAAGATTGCACCCCCACCAATGTTCACTGTGAAAAAAAATTGGGGTGCAACCACCTGGAGGTTGGCAAACCTAATAGTGCGACACTCTGATAAATGGCAAAAGAGAGAGGAAATGCTCTAAGGACTAAAAAATAAATCAAATTTGGTACAATGGGACTGATTTCCCATGAGGCGCTGCTCTGGCGTTGCTCTTCCCTTTGCCCAGATTGCGTGCTTGAATTTCCCACTATTTGCCGTGGGGCACATTTTGACCTGCGGCTTCGCCGACTTTCCTCCGGTTTCCTCCGCGACTTCAGTGATCCTCAAAAAACAGGATCACTGAAGCTGCGGGGGAAACAGGAGGAAAGTGGGCGAAGCCGCGGGTCAAAATGTACCCTGTGGCAAATAGTGGGAAATTCAAGCACACAATTGGGGCAAAGGGAAGAACAACACCGGAGCAGTGCCTCGTGGGAAATCGGACTCTCTCAAAAATTGAAAGTATGGGCGATTTCTACCTTAGGCCGAACTGCAGGTACCTTTTCTCATTTTCATCTAAAAACATATTTTCATCTAAAACAAAGAAAGAATATTTAATAAGTATTAGTTATGACTTCAGTTCCACCAAAGTATTTTCATGGTAGCAAGGTGTATGGTGTATGATTACCATGGTGTATGATTACCTTATCTCCATGGTTTATGATTACCTTATCTCCCCCATCCCAATAGAGCCCAAAAGGCTATATGTGGGAGATGGGGGGCCAGCCTAGGCCAGTCTCACCAGCTTTCAGTAGCTCAGCAGGGTCAGCCCTGGTTAGTACTTGGATGGGAGACCAGCAAGGAAGTCTAGGGTTGCTATGCAGAGGCAGGCAATGGTAAGCCACCTCTGAAGGTCTCTTGCCTGGAAAACCCTAATGGGGTTGCCATAAGTCAGCTGAGACTTGATGGCACTTTCCATCACCAAACCCACTGATTTAGAGAGCACATAGATGATCTCTACTTTATGGTAGACGGACACTGAATTCTCAAACAGCAAAGCTAAATGCTTTATAGCAAGGAAAACAGGCTTCTGGTTCTCAAACGGGGTCTCCTGTCAGCTAATGCTGCCATCCCCCACCTGGGAGCTGGGATGGTTGTATCCGTGAAGCATACCATGGAATGTTATGTTATGGTTCTCATGGCATGCTTATTGCTCTACTCCCTCTTCCCGACTTTGGGAGGCTGTTGGTGCCGGTTCATGTGTTTTTTCCACTGTCACCTTTTGCATCTTCCCGCTTATTCTCTGGGAACAAATGACCAGTATTTTTAGAGCCTTTTTTCCGCCTTAGTGATTGGTTATGTTATACTACCAGTCCTCTCTTTGAATTCTGTATAAATTGTCCTGAGTTTGATACCACCCGCCATTACTAACACAAGAAGTGCAGATGACCATAACAGACCTTTCTCAATAAAGCTTTCCTGTTTAAGGACACTTGTTGTTGACTGACTCTGTGGGACTCTCACATCTCCATGGCTGATGATCACAGATCACTGCTACACATTCTTGGTTTCCATGAGAAAACCTGCTTTCTGTTGGACTTCACACCGTATGGCTGTACGTGCTGCCAATTTAGAACGTGAGGCTGAACAGATAAAATAAGAAGATTGGATTCCTCCCCCCCCCAATAAAAATAATAGCCTGTTCTCATGAGGTGGTGAATTTACAGCTTCCCAATGTATTCATGTGGTATTATTTATGGTGGTGATCACTAATTTAACCAAATGTACAACTTGGTCCCTGGGGATGTCCCTATTTACCTTAACTGCGTTATCTCCTGATGAGAGGAATTATTTCACAATAATTCAAGGGAGATGAAAAACGGTATGCGTCAGCTAACACAGGCCTTAATATTGAGCTTCTGGTGCCTGCTAGGCGGGCTTAATCACCGGTCACAGGGCATGTCATTCTAGTTTTACAAAATGTCATCTAGTTTAGGAGGGAATGGATCCACATAGAATATTTCAATGAGGTTATGAGATCAGCCACACAATTACAGCAGCCCTGAAAAAATCAGTCACGCGACCAAGGTGAATGTATCGTGACTGTTAATTTCACTAATGGGTCAACGACAAGTAATAGAATGATGCTTTTGTGGAGAGCTGACGAAAGGAAGACTACACCTGCTTTTCAGTGTGCTTAATAACGCTCTCTATGATGCACTACACCAGTTTGGTGTAGTGGTTAGGAGCGCAGACTCTAATCTGGGAGAACCAGGTTTGATTCCCCACTCCTCTACATGCACCTGCTGGTGTGACCTTGGTTCAGTCATAAATTCGTTCACAGCTGTTCTCTCAAGGGCAGTTCTCTAAGAGCTCTCTCAGCCCCACCTACCTCACAGGGTGCCTGTTGTGGGGAGGGGAAGGGAAGGAGATTGTAAGCCGCTCTGAGACTCCTTTGGGTAATTAAGGGCAGGGTATAAATCCAATCTCCTCTTCTTCGGGGCGGGGGGAGGGCTGTGTGTATCCAGTGCAAATATTTAGGGAATATGAATGAATGCAAATATCAAAATACAATTCATACGTTATAGTTAGGATTGCCAACCTCCAGGTAGTATTTACACAAACATACCACTGTGTAAAAAGGCTTTGCCAAACATCAAATAAATCTTATTGCACCATTCAATAATTTACACCGTGGTGTGTTTGTGTATTTAGCTTTTACACTGTGTTTCCCATTTATTTCATTTTGTAAACCTCCAGGTAGTAGCTAAAGATCTCCTGGGATTACAACTGATCACCAGGCGACACAGATCAGTTCACTTGGAGCAAATGGTCGCTTTGGAAGGTGGACTATGTGGCATTTTACCCCATTGAAGTCCTTCCCCTCCCCAAACTCTGCCCTCCTCAGGCTCCACCCCCCCCAATTCCCAATCCATAGCTGGCAACCCTAATTTAAGTAGAGGCCAGCAAATGATTCATGTGTCTATGGGACACATTCTCTCGGATCCTAACACTGCTATTGTTTGGGTGGTAGAATTTTATTTATAAAAGGTCTCTGCTACATTTCTGTCATTTTTAAAGCTCAAAGTGAAAGATGAAAGTTAAAATACAAAGAATGAAGACACAAAACCAGATAAAAACAGCCTGCTCTATAAATAGACAAGTGCTTCACTTTCTCAACATCTGGGAGAATTAATTTTAAAAAAATTAAGGTGGGCTATTTGATTCCCCCCCCCCCAGTCATTGTAATTGGTAAAAAAGGTGCAATAATAATATTTTTAATAGCAGACATATGAACCTTCATGGCTATTTGTAAAAACGAGTTCCGATGCTATTAACTATAAGTGATATGGTATTAACTGCATACATTTAAGCATTTTTTTAAAAAAAGATGCAACTTGCTCTTACAACATCCTACATCATAAATGGAGCTCTGTGCTCTTGAACTGAAATTACATATTTGTTGCAATTTCACATGACAATACCTATAGGGGGCTATGTGGTTATGAATTACCATACTTTTGATGTGGGAAATGCTAAAATATCTTTTTAATATGCAGGATGTAGTAGTTTTGGTAATCAGTCATCTTGCCAACAAGGTTAGGGATAATGAGGGGAAGCAGCACCCTCCCCCAATGATGGGGTGGGGGGATGGAACCGCAGAGCAAAATCTCTTCGCCTTAAAATCAGAATCAATTATGCGCTCTCACTAAGCCACAGTGACAATTCTTAATCATACCGATACAGACTTTTTGTGGACCGCTCTTTGTACAGAGGAAACGGCATCTGCGTTATTAGCATTCTGGCACGGTGCACCCCAAAGACATTTAAACTTTTAAGCCAAGATACTGTACCGCTTCTCCTTACCAGAGAGGTTTCAAGCAGAGACACTCGTAAGGAGTAAGAAAAATGTTTTAGGTTTGAAGACGGATCGGAGCTACAAGACAAAGAGAGCATTGCTAAGCGGGTCTGTTTGAATCCTACTCAAGTCTATTCAATGGGGCTAATTCCCAGGTTCTTCAGACTGCAAGGAGAGTTCTCGAAATGTGTTATTTCTTGGAGGTAATAAGTTGGATCCAGCCAGCTCTTTCACTCAGTCCTGCCCAGTTCCCTTCCTTACCACATCCAAATTCATCCCATATAAATTTTGTCCCTTGAGGGTCCCATGGTCCCAAGCACAGCATTTTCTGATGGTCACAGATGACCTTTTTTCACCAGCAGAAGAGCTGACCCAATAACCTTACATTTTATATTATCTTGAAGCACATATTCCCAGTGAAGTGGGTTTTTTTAAAAAAGATTGATTAATTTTGATTTGTAGAAATCTGGCTGCTGGGTAGTTTACTGAACAATAAGCTATTCGAAGGTATTATTACCATTCCCTTCCCAGTTCTGAGAGATCCATTGCAGAAGCTTTCAAATCTATTTATTCTGCTGGGCACACTTGCAAAGCATATCATTTTCTTTTCTTTTCTTTTTTTTTCATTTTGTGCTTCGGTAGCCTAACAAGATTGTAATGCATCGAGCAATCCCCGCAATGAAATTATAAGAGAGTTTCTCCTTCTCTAACCTTTGGTCCCAGAATATAATAGAATCAAGGGCTGCCATTCAGAGACTTAAACCAAAATCGTTCTGTGATTTGCACAACACAGCTGATAGGTTTGATTCAAGTTTCCTTTCCTCTGCATAAAACTTCTGAAGCAGTTGGTTTAATTTACCCGCCCCCCCCCCCCCCCCCACACACACAGAGACTGGTCTCGCTATTCAGTAGTGAAATGCTGTTTTTTTCTTAAAGCCATCTGGCATTCTGTCTGGACCCCCAGTAGCCCTACTAAATTTTAATCAAAGTAGGTAAAAGTTTCACTCTGAAGATATTTTCAAGGTAAAAATGATAAAGTCACTTAATGTTATATTTCACTTTTTAAAATTCTATAAGAAACATAGCCAAATCTCTGTGTTATGAACCTTATTATTTATTTCATTTATAATCCACGTTTCGCTCTGAGTAGGGTTGCCAAGTCCCTCCTGGAAACTGGTGAGGGTTCAGGGGAACTTACCAGGAGAAAGAGAAAGGCCCAAGCTACGTCACAGGCATGATGTCATCACACCAGCCACTTCCAGGCCATACTCTGGTATTTGGGCAAAAACTATATGGTAAAACTGGCTTCCCTTTCCACTGGTAAGTCCCCTCGCCATGGCCACCCAGCTGATTGGCAGCTGGGGAATGAGGCCTGGTCGCAGGGTGGTGGTCTGGCAACCATAAATCTGAGACTCAAATCAGATTATGCAGATAGTAACAATGCAGTATAAAACATACAAACAACAATTAATAAAGCTGGCTTACAAAATAAGAAAGCAATATACGGGTATGATAGTGAAGAAGTGGCGTGGATCTGGTCTTGGTGCAGCTATGGAACATGGCTCTTTCTTACTCTAGTGGGAAGGACTCAGGGGAGGGAGTTTATGTTCACCTCTTTCTCAGCCCCCCTTTCACTGATTTGCTTGACTCCCTCCTCCCTCCAAGTTCCTCGTATGGGGAGAGGAAACTAAAACCAAAATCCACTGGCACCTTAAGAGACTAAGGATATTTCTTTCAGTATGAGCCAGTCTGGTGTAGTGGTTAAGTGCGCGGACTCTAATCTGGGAGAACCAGGTTTGATTCCCCACTCTTCCACTTGCACCTGGCTGGATGACCTTGGGCAAGCCATAGCTCTGTACCAGCTGTTCCCTCAAGGACAGCTTGGGAAAGCATTCTCTCAGCCCCACCTACCTCACAGGGTGTCTGTTGTGGGGACGGGAGGGGAAAGGAGTTTGTAAGCCGCTCTGAGACTCTTAAGTGAGTGAAGGGCGGGATATAAATCCAATCTCTTCTTCTCTTCTTCTTCTTTATGAGTCACAGAAGAGTCAAGCCGAACATCTCCTCATCAGCCTCTTCCTGAGAGAACTTAAGTAACTCTTCACAGCCCCTGCAAAACTAAACCAACCCCCTCCCCTCAGGCCCCACAAGACCACCCTGTCTCATGGGACTACCTTACTTGAGGTCGTAAGACTTCTGCTGGATCCGAAAGCTTGTCCCCACCCCTGGTAGGCTGCAGTTGCGTACAGCTCTGGATTTCCCCGCTGCAATCACATGGTGGGGGGCACAAACCCAACGCTCAGCTGATCCAGAGGTGTTGGCATTCCTTGACTCCGAACATACATACAAACAATGCAACAGAGCTGGATTTCAAAACTGGAGAACAATGCAATGAAACTTGTAGTACAAATCTGCCCCCTAAAAATCAGACGCATACTTCTCTCAACCCACAGCTTACTTCCCACCACGTATCCCCAGATACTTGTACATATTTGCACATAATGCTGTGCCAGAGGACATGTACTTTAAATGTTCAGCCCTTACTGCTAGGTGGTGCAAAGTTATGGACACAAAGCACTCATGAAAACCCTCAACAATCTGTGCAGCAAAACATACATCAAGCTGCTGGACCAGGTGTGAAGAACTGCATTACTAGGGTTGCCAGCTCCGGGTTGGGAAAGTCCTGGAGATTTGGGGAGTGGAACATGAGGAGGGCGGGGCTTGGGGAGGAGATGGACTTCAATGGGGCATAATGCCATAGAGTTCACTTTCCAAAACGGCCATAGAGATCAGTTGTAATAGTAGGAGATAACCAGCAACCACCTGGAGGCTGGCAATACTATAATGACACTTCACAACACAGAACCTACGCATCCTTGTTCTATCAGGTTTATAATTATTCTTCTCTGAGCTGGGGCCATGCTGTGTTATCCCCACCCCTAGATTTTAAGATATTATGAAAGGTGCTGTGATCTTATTTGCAAAGCTTCTGTAACCCCAGGATTTTATTGTGGGATATCTTATTATGAGGGCATCATTTACCGAAAAGGTAATATCTTTAGATGTATTGACTCATTAACCTCATACTGTACTGGGATCTACAACTGGCATATACAGAAAATTGTTTTGGCATCAGAATCAGACACGATAATGAGATTTTCATGGATTTATACAAGAAAGTGTTTGACGTCTTAATGAAGTATAGATTACACATGCATGGGCATCTCAAGGAGAGTGCTATAACTATATTAAATCTTGCTCCACTTAGTGAGAAATTATTCCACTTAACCATTTTGCATGTCATCGAAAATTATACCCTTGATCTAGATCTAGTTGTGTTTTTTTAAAAGTGCTTACTGTCAAGAATCGCCAATCCAAGGGATTCTTGGTACTGGCCGGCAGAGCACAAAATTACAAAAACACTCCACACACTCACCAGTTCTGGTATCTGCCACCAGCCCCTTGGAATACCCACACAGTCCGAAGCTAAGGGGCAAGCTTCTAACCTTACTGGTGTTAATCAAGAAAGTCAGCCCTGCAAGGCTGCTTGCAGAATGAGTTTCCACAACAATTAACTTGTTAGGTAGACTCTTAAGGTCCAAGGTCCTGGAATAGGACTGAAGCACCTGAAGCACAGAACCCACCAAGCATAATCAAAGGGTATTTATTAAAGTGTGCAATAATATTTCGAAAGAACATTAGCAGTGAGAACAAAAACAAAAAAAAACCCTACAGTTAATATACTAGCTACACATTAGGTCATTAAATTATAGTTACCAGATAGTTTACCATAGTTACCCTTCTGGATTGAAGTCAGGCAGCAATCCATGCCTTTCTGTCCAGAGAGCATAGTTTCAGGCAAGAGCCTGGTCCATTCCAAGGTTAGCTCATCATACCTGGTGATAGCTGTGGCTAGCTATGCACAAAGAACCACCGGTGTAAACTACGGGGTGGCTCGAGGGCTCGAGCCACCCCCGAAATTTCCTGGGGGGGGGGGACTGAGCCCCCCCCCGGGGAAACGTCGCGCCTGCTGCCGGCGCCTTGCCGCCGTGCCTCCCGGGCCCTTCCGAGGCTCGCCAGCTGGTGCCTCTCCCTCCCCCCCACCGGCCTGGCCATCCCTCCCTCCTTATCTCTTCCTCTTTTAGGGGTGAGGGAAGGAGTGGCCAGGGCCAATTTTTGGACACATTTTTGTAGTAGCCCCAAAATGCGGCTATGCATCCAAATGTGCATTTGAATATGCGTCTCGTTGCAGCCAGTGTTGGGCAGATAGATGGTGTCCACATCCAGATGCAATCTGATTTGCACATGCCATTATTGACCCGGCAAGTGACAGGATTCAGCAGGAGGTCGGCTTTTCACTATGGCATCCTTAGCTGGATTGGGGCACATGTGTTTTCAAACAAGATGTCTCCACAAGAACTCAATTGTCTGTTATGGTCCAGCAGGCAAAGCAGGCATCAGAGCAGAGTTACAATGCCACAACAGACCAGAAAGCAAAGTCAAAGCCAGTCCAAGGGTTCTTAATCCTCCAGGTACAGACAGGTCCAAGATACAGAATCAGAGGGCAGTCCAGATAGTGAAGTCTAGGGTCAGTCCGAAAATCACAGGGTGCAAGACAGACGCTGTGGTCACTAGATTCGTGACACATTGCTTCCACAGCTTGAAAGCATGCCAGCTTGGCTTAAATAAGCCTTTCACAACAAGCTGATTTACACAAGGAAAAGTCCTGCAATTATTCAGGGCGGCTGTCAGCCAAATGCCGGTGTTGAGCCAAGAGACATGCTTTGCTCTGTAAGTTGGAGGCGAGGGAGGACTGGCAGTGCCTCTAACAAAGCCTCATTATGAGGTTTTCCCTAGCCCTGCTATTTAAATCAATAGGCAATGTGCTTAGTTTTCCCATTTTGATTAACAGGACTTGAACACACAACTAACTCATGGCGACCCCAGGACCATGGGATTTTCAAGGGAAGAGATGAGCAGAAGTGGTTCGCCACTGCCTTCCTCCCTTCCTGGAGAGGGGCTGTGGCTCACTGATAGAGCATCTGCTTTGTATGCAGAAGGTCCCAGGTCTAGTTTTAAAAAGGATAAGGTGAAGACCTCAGCCTCAGACCCTGGAGAATCTCTGCCAGTCTGAGCAGGCAGTACTGACTTTGATGGACCAAAGGTCTGATTCAGTGTAAGGCAGCTTCAGTGTTCATGTGTCCTTTGCACAGTGGTGGTCTCCCATCCAAGTGTTAGCTTTGGCTGGTCCTGCTTAGCTTCCAAGCCGGTTTGGTGTAGGAGAGCCAGTTTGGTGTAGGGGTTAATTCCCCATGATTAGGGTTGCCAAGTGACTTACCTGGCGTGGCAGAGGAGAGTTGGTCCCATTCTGGGACATTTGTGCATGTGCGAAGTGTGCAGCATGATGACGTCACCCGGAGGTGATGTCATCACGTTGGGCACGTCACCGACCAATGCTCTAGCAATGCTCTAGCAATCTATGGTACCATAGAGTTTTCAGGCTGATTGCTAGAGTGTTGGCCAGTGATATCGCACCGGACATGTTGGCCTGAACCAGGCACTTTGGGGGCAGGGTTCCCCCTGCCGGCCTGATCTGGACCGGCAGATTGGAGGCCGTTTCAGCAGGGAACCCCCCCCCCCCGGGGACCTGGCAGCCCTACCCATGATCAGGTGAGTCAGGGCTTACAAATACTTAATTTTGTTCATACTTTTTAATAGGCATTGCCCTGTGTGTGTGTGTGTATTGACTAGCTATTTGGGAAATATTTAGCTACTTGGAGAAATTATAAATTAACAAAATTGCTTCAGATGTGTACTGATGTATCATCTTTAGGCCAACAGAACTATTTACAAGTTCCAAAACTGTTATAGGGTAAAATGAGTTGGAAAATTGTACCCAATAGTGGAATAATGCATGTGTGATTCCATCCAGATCCTTATGTAGTAGGCTTGCTTGTGCTCCATCTACCCAGTGTTGAACAGGACTACTTCCACACAGATGTTTTTCTCCATGGCTTTCACATTGGACCCATCCCCTGCTGGTTGCCAGGAAGGACCTTAGCAAACCTAAGGTGGTACCTGCAGACCTCCTGCTATTAAAGTTGATCTCCAGATGATCAAGGTCAGTTCCCTTAGAGAAAACAGCTGCTTTGGAGAGAGGACTGTATGGCATTATACCCTGCTAAGGTCCCTCCCCAAACCCTGCCCTCCCCAGGCTCCACCCTCAAAATCTACAGGGAATTCCCAACCCAGATCTGGCAACCCTAATGCCAGTATATATTCCAGCACTCCCAAGAATGCTGTCCTTTACAGCATCAGTGTTAACACCTTATTTTATAAGAATAGTCATGACATGGTGCAAGTATAGTAACCAGAGTGGTCCATATCAGGAACATATTTACAAGCCCAGCAAAACTTTAGAGTAAGAATGTAAGATGAGCCCTGCTGGGTCAGACCACTGGTCTGTCTAGTCCAGCATTCTGTTTCTAATACATATAAATCAATACATATAAACTTTTAAAAATATGTTAAAATTATCAACTTTCCATTAAAAAAAAATAGGCCCTACTGCACGTGGCAAAGAGAAAGAATCAGGCAGAGATGCAAGATTTGATTCCAGTAGCACCTTAAAGACCAATAGGATTTTTAAGGTATAAGCTTTCTGACAAAGCTTTGACTCTCTAAAGCTTATATCCTGAAGATCCTGTTGGTCTTTAAGGTGCTCCTGGACTCATATCTAGCCCTTCTGCTAAAGAAATACAAGGCTACCCGCCTTAAGGTATCTTCAGGGTAGAGCTGGGAAGTAAATCTGGTGCATTGGGGGGGGGGGGAAGCTGGTGTATATTGTATGCAGAGAAAGTTTTGTGCCTGTGGCAAAACGGGCCTGCTCTGGCCTGCAAGCCCTGTTCCACCCTTCCCTGCAAGGTTTTCCCAACACCTGGAGAGGCTTTTCTCTTTCTCGGGTAACCTGCTGCCACCACCTGACCTCTGTAGGAATTGCACTCTGGGAAGGTCAGGACTCCCAACTTCCCTTCCAAGTTCTGAGGCCTTGTCTCTATGTCCCCTGCTGCCCAGTGCCTGGTCAGCACAGGACTGTTTACTGCCTTGTGCGCCCCTGGAGGAATAGCCACTTGCCAACTGACTGCCTTCCCCCTGTTGTTCCTTTTAAAATAGTGTGTCCAAGACGGTGGAGGTCTATGTGGTACAGAGAACCACTGCCAGCATCAAAAGTTATGAAGTATTTATTAAAGAGAAAATGTTCACAAGCATACTTTTAGCACAGCACCAGATTGAGCGAGGGATTCAAAAGAAATGGGTAAAATGCAGTTCCTCTGTCACTTTCTCTAGACATGCCCTATCAGATGTCAAAATATAGGACAGGCTTCTTAGCTTAGAATGTTATAGAACTCTACAGAGTGCCATTACCTTGCAGCTCCCTTCAGCTCTCTAGGCTAGCACATGACTAATGGCCACCTCCTCCAGACCTCACTTAAAAGTTCTGTCTGCTCTGATGGACTCAGCCCAAAAGAAGGCTCCCTCCTTGTTTCCAGGAATTTTATCTTCTCCTTTCCCTTCCCTCTGACTCAATCAGGCCAGGACAAGGAAACTTTTCCTGAAGTTTCCAGAAATTTCTTCCTAAAGCCTTTCTAGTCTTAATTCCTCCAAATCTCTGTTCCCTGCTTGGGGGGGGGGGGGGGCTGGTCTATCCAACTGTCTCTAGCTAGACTTATTAGCATTTGTATGAAGGTAGGTTAAAGTAAACTAAGGTAAGTCCTACCTGTTTTCTGCCCAGAGAGGGGAAAAAAACCTTTAAAAACCTAGAGTGACAATTTTGCTTATTTCAAACCTCCAAAGAAAAAAACGCATTTCTTCACAGAGCCTTTCTTGTGCTCTCTGCAACACATGTAAATATTAATACAGAACAGGAGAAAGATTTCCAATGTGAATAGTAAGCAAGGTTTTACATTTGCATTATGCATAAAGAAATCTGCTTTAGCCCTTACCTGTGGGGAAAATGTATTTATTTCATTGACTTTATTTATAGTCTGCCTTTCTCGCCTAGACTGAAGGTAGATTACAAAATGTAAAAACCATGTACTTAAACAGCATAAGACACCCAACCTGTGATGCCATAGGGCGAGATTACAAAATTAGAGAGCAATGGACATTTTAAAAGTGTAAGCCATAGCACCCTGTAAACAAAGCAGAAATTGAACATACGAACTAAGAAAAAAACTGCTGGATCAGATCAGTTGTTCATCTAGTCCAGCATCCTGTCTTATCAACCAGTTCCTTTGGAGGGCCAGCAACAAGGCATAGAGGCTGAGACCTTCCCCTGATGTTGCCTCCTGGCTCTGGGATTCAGAGGCTGACTGCTGCTGAACATGGAAGTTCCTCTCAGTCGCCATGGCTAGTAGCTACTGACAGATTTATACTTCATGAATCTATCTAATCCTCCTTTAAAGATGTCTATTTCGGTGGCTATCACTACATCATCTGGCAGCAAATTCCACATTTTAATCACTCTCTGTGTAAAGAAGTACTTCCCTTTGTCCATCCTTACTGGATTACAAAAGTAGAAGCAAAGGCAAGATGATACATCTAATGAACACTGCAATAGATTCTATTCCATCCCATTTGCTTTATGGAAACAGCCTCCTGAACCATTCCATTATACTACAGCCCTGTTCCCTTTATAAAAAGATACCCTTTGATGAAAGATCCAGTGAGTACCTGTTGGAACTATAGCTGAGAGTCCTGAATACTATTCTTGGGAGGTGCAACCTGAGTTAAGTCACCACCTGTCTGCCATTTTCTCTTCCTGTAAGATGGATTTTCTGATATTAGTCAACCAGCTGGCCTCTATTTGCATTCAAAGTTTTGTTACCCAAATGCCAGACTGCCTTGAACTTCCTCCTCCAAAAAACGAGAGTAGCGCTGCCCTGTGTCACAGGTGCTTTAGGGAATTAATATTTCATTAATTTTGTCATGCACAGACCCTGTCCTTGTCATGGAGTGTCATGAGGCTAATGTGGTTAGAAACAGGAATGATTTGGGCTCCCTATGCAGCTATAGTTTTTGAAACTTTCTAATAAGAACTAAGGAGCTAAGAACCTAGTGAAAGTTTGCTTCTTTTGAAGTTAGCCGCTTAGGCATAAGGCTGAGAAGGCGGTATGTAAATATACTACAAATCAGATAGAAATTTAATACTTGTAACAAAGGGGAGCCTAGAGAATTTCACAGAATTGTTTGTGTGCATTGGTGGAACATTAGTGTATGAATCAACGTGCCACCTAGTTGAAAAGAGATTTCCACCCACCTCTCCTGTCAAGAAATGTCAAATGCTTGCTTAGAAACACCTGGGCTGTGACTGACATTATCTGTGGTGTAGGAAGGTGGGATAGTAGCCCTTGCCCCAGAGCAGCTCGATCTTGTCAGACCTTGAAAGCTAGGCAGGGTCAGTACTTGGATGGGAGACCACCAAAGAAGGGGGGGGTGGCTGCTATGCAGAGGAAAGAAGTGGCAAAATACACCCAAGAGTTGGAATTTCATGGGGTCACCATGAGTTAGTTGGAACTCGACGGCACACTTTACCTTTGTGGCATGAGAACCACAGTCACTCCTTTCTATAGATAATCTGAAAAGGGCTCATTAATTTGGCGACAGTGGCAGGGTCAGGCTAAATTTTTGAGAGACTTACAGTGCAATCCTAAGGAGAATTATTCCAGTCCTTAAATGGGGGGAACTCTGCATCAGATTCATTGGTGACTTCAGATTCATTGGTGACTGCAGTGCTTTGGGGAATGTTATTTGCTCTGGCAGTGTTTGATCCAGAGGCAGAACTGCTGAAGAGCAGTGGGTAGTTTTGTTTTGCTCATATTAGCAAGGGGAAGCACGTGCGCTTCAGTCTTCCATCAGAATCAAGGGGGCTAAATTTGCTTAATATAAGCTTGTGGGCAAATGATAGCACTTGTGGGAATTGTTAGCTGCTGAGTTCAGGTGTCTAACTGTAGCGTTTGTGTGACATTTTAGGGCAGGGGTCCCCAACGCGGGGCCTGTGGGTGCCATGGCACCCGCCAACACCTTTTCTGGTACCCACCAAGTGTTTTTAGAAGTAGAAGAGCTGGCTTTTATATCGCACTTTTCTCTACCCGAAGGAGTCTCAAAGCGGCCTACAGTCTCCTTCCCTTCGTCTCCCCACAACAGACACCCTGTGAGGTAGGGGGGCTGAGAGAGTTCTGAGAGCACTATGACTTGCCCAAGGCCATCCAGGTGGCTTCATGTGGTGGAGGAGTGGGGAATCAAACCAGATTCTCCAGATTAGAGCCTGCCACTCTTAACCACTACACCACACTGGCTCCACTTTTAGAAAGTGGGAAGTGCCAGGTAAAGCTTTTTTTGGGGGGGGGGGGATTCTGACTGGCCAGTGGCCACTGGAAATGTCATTGGTTGTACAGAGCTTTAAAAAGTTGCCTCAGAAGCAGCTGCCCTCACAGCAAAAGGATCTTCACTGCATGACTGAAAATTTCTGGAAGAAAATATTTTTAAACAATATGTTTGTTTTTAATGTGTTAAATGGAGCTTCTGCTTGACATGTTGAAGAGCTACTGTTAGAGAGATGCATGACCTCACTCCCTAACATTTTGTGGTTGGCTCCGCCTCTTGTGGCAGCCATTTTGTGGTTGCACCCATGACCCCGTGTCAGAATTCCATAAGTGACCACAGGATCCAAAAGGCTGGGGACCCATTTTAGGGCATCCGAAGTAGCTTTCTAATTACTCTCCCATGTCAGTGACTTCTGTATATCTCAAAGTGTCTGAACTTGGTGTCTGTATAGAAATCCAGAATGGATAGGTCATATTCAGTGCAATACAGGGGGAAAAACCCATCAGCACCTTATCTGAAGTAATGTATTTCAGTGGGATTGTGGGGGGAAAATGCCCAGCGGAATCAGGTTTATCTCATCCACTTGTCTTTAATGTACTCAGAACTGTAGGATCAGCATTACTTGCGAACTATTTTGGCCACCATCATTACAAAAGACACTGATGTAAATCTTAGAGAGTTTATCATTCTCTTCTTGTACAGATTTCTGTCTTTTATTAAAAATGAATGTTGCTCTTGCTTTCCA
This sequence comes from Lepidodactylus listeri, assembly GCA_029233225.1. Classification (NCBI taxonomy): domain Eukaryota; kingdom Metazoa; phylum Chordata; class Lepidosauria; order Squamata; family Gekkonidae; genus Lepidodactylus; species Lepidodactylus listeri. The sequence goes on from JARCFY010000011.1 coordinate 81,031,245, forward strand.
TTAAAAAAATCACCTTAGGGCTGCAGCCCAACATTTTGACTAAGCCCAGCATTAGCACACATTTGCTGGCTTAAGCGATTTGTGGATTGTATTGTTCAGCTTCTCAGTATATTGTAAATATTCATGTGGATGAAGTAACAAGTAAGACCACTCACGAAACTGTAATAGAGAGGCAGGAAAACTCCATGTGACTTAGAAGTTTTACTTGGAGTCCAGACTTTTGATCCCGCAGGACTGGGAGCCCATTAAAACAATGATTTTAAGCCTTTCCAGACCTGGAATCCATTGAATTGCAAACATGTGACATCAGAGTCATGTGACAGGAAGAGGGGAGACTACGGTTGCCAGGTCCCTCAAACCGGCTGGCAGGGGATGGGGGGTGAATTTTCCAGGACATAGGCACGTTGGGGATGTCGGGGAGAGAGATGCTCTGGTTTTGGGGCAAAAACTCAGCTTCTACCATAGAGTTTTACCCCAAAACCAGAGCATCGCCCCCTGACATCCCCATGTCACTTCAGGGTCACGTAGGCATGCCGTGTTAATTTCTGGCATTCTTCCCTGTTTGGGGGGGAGGTAATGGTGGAGAGGTAGGGCCTGAAAGCGGGGGACCCCCACTCCCACCAGAGGGTCTGGCATCCATAGGGGAGAACTAGAGTTACCACTTCAAGGCCTGTCAAGGCCAGGATGGTGGGCAGCAGATCAGGAGAACCTGATTTGGAGATAGCTGGAGATTTTGGGGGAGAAACCTGAAGTGGGTGGGATTTGGGGAGGGGAGGGACTTCAATGAGGTGTAATGCCATAGAGTTTGCTTTCCAAAGTGGCCATTTTCTCCGGGTGAACTGATCTGTCACCTGGAGATCAGCTGTAATAGCAGGAGATGTCTAGCTATGACCTGGAAGTTGGCAAGCCTTAACTGTACACCAGGATGTGTACTGTCTTGAGGACCAAGTCACAGGGTCAGAGGCTCTCCAGATTTGGGTGATGTTAATTTGATGTTGTCTCTTCTTCTCCATGTCTGTGCAAAGAGCAGCTGAGGATGTGGTGCACTCTGCCTCTCTGCTGAAGCGTACTCGCAGTGGATCTTTCCAAAAGGCTGGAGGGAAATGATGGCTTCAGATGGACCCTGTGATCCACCTGTGGGATCCAACCCATGGACTGAAGACCACGGCATTAAAAATTGAGGAAATGCCTAGCATATGTTCAGAAGCATTCTTGACTATTATTGTGTGTATATAAAGTGCCATCAAGTCACAGCTGATTTATGGTGACCCCTTATAGTGTTTTCGATGCAAGAAACTGCTGAGGTGGCTTGCCATTGCCTGCCTCTGTGATTATTATGTCACATATCCCAGTGTCCAGACTGGCATTCAAAACAAGATAAGGGCTTTGCTATGCCCAAGGCTTCAGTTCACCCCTGCCTCACATGCAGTGTGGCATGCATAAACCCACATCTTCCTATGTGTCCTTACTGTGGAATAACTGCCACATTTTGATTCTTTGAACCTACAGATCAGAACAAAGTTTGAATCCAGTGGCATCTTTAAGACCAACAAGGTTTATTTCTGGAAGGTTGGTGATAACAAATCGGAATGCTGAGATCTAGGCTTGCCAGCCTCCAGGTGGGGCCTGGAGATCTCCCACTTTTACAACTGATCTCCAGCTGACAGAGAACAGCTCCTCTGGAGAAAATGGCTGCTTTGAAGGGTGGACTCTATGGCACTGTACCATGCTGAGGTCCCCCCCTTCCCCAAATCCCGTCCTCTCCTGGCTCCACCCCCAAAGTCTCCAGGTATTTTCCAACCCAGACCTGGCAACCCTACTGAGATCCCGTGCACACACTGAGCTGTGTAATCCAGTGGAAGTAATGTCCAAGTAAACATGCATAGGATGACCCTGCACATGTACCTTTTGCAGCTGTGAAGCTGATCCTATGCATTTTATTCAGGGCTGTGACACCCCACAGTTAATGCTGCTTCCACAGGCTTCTCCAACGTGCTTTCAGCATTACTGAGAATGCAGAGGCATGACTGCTGTGGGTGGAGTTTCCACATAGAGTTTTCTGCACTTTCCTCTATTTTTTTTAAACTTTACTTTCCCCTTCCACCAGTGATTTGCAGTAATTCAGTACTGGTTTTGGGGGACATTGTTATCACAGCTGCTGTGGTGACTCGCCACCCCTTCTTTTCACCAAAGCCTTATAGTGCTATAACAATTCTATTAAAAGTTAACATAGGTAAGCATCGGTTGTTACTCTGTTCTAGCAATTATTGTTTTTTAAAAAGACTCCGCTCTTCTCTGCAATGAAGACACAAAGCAGCTTATGGCATTCTCCATTTTATCCGCACAACAACCCTGTGAAGGCAGATTAGGCTGAGAGTGTGTAACTGGCCCAAGGTCACCCAGGAAGTTTCTGTGCCAGATTGGGGATTAGAACCTGAGTCTTCCAGACCTGGCATTCTAACCATGGGACCAACTAGCTCTCAGATGTGGGGAAATGGTGCTTGTCAAGGGGCTAACCATGGGAAAATGTCAAGGATGTGGGTGGGATCTGTGAAGGGCAGGAAAATGCACACCATTCCTTCTGGATGACCTGCTAACATGTTTGGTTCTTTTTTAAAAAAAACAAAAACACCACACACACACCTGGAGAAAAGCAGGTTAAGGGAAACAGCATATTTCAAATGGGGAAAACCTGGAAACAAAATGATTCTATTGTATGCCAAATCTAATATCAAAGTGCTGTTTTGGAAGCCGAGGTAGACAAATACTTCCAGGGGTGGAAGCAAATGATTTACAGGTCAGGAGAATCCTCCCCGCATCCATAATCAAGAGAGGGGATTCTTCACTCTCTTCTTTGGTGATGCACTTAAGGAGTCGCAGAAGGTGGGCCTCTTAAGGATCTGCCTTCAGTTGAGTCGTTGGCATTTGGGACGGAATCCACACCGGCTAACCCGAGAGGATTCGGGTAAATTTACGAGGAGGAGGCGCTGCTAATCTAACGCCACCCCTCTCGGGTTACCGGGTGCAGATTCCGTTCCCGCCTCCGATGTCTCTTCTGAAGGCCGATCCTTCGGAGAATCAGAAGCCTTTTCAACAATACCAATCCCGCCTCTCTCGCGCGACTCCACCCAGCTCCTCCTACCTATTTGCATGTGTACAGCTTCCCCGCCTCCAGAAGCAGCGGGAGCGGGCTGTGTTCTAGACCCATATGAGCGGCTTCCTTCCTCTCCTTATTTGTTTTGCTTTTTCTTATCACCCATCGCTCGCCTCTTCCTTGCCGTTTCCATACCACACTAATCCGGCGGATGTGATTTCTCCTTTCAGTTTCTTTCGTCCTACTTTTAGGCGCCTCTCCAAACAGTCCCCAAAAAATCTCTCGCCCTCTGGAGATCCTCGGCTCCCCTGCCTGTAGTTTGAAAGGCGGGTTGGGATTAACTCCAGCCTCGCAGCTCGCAGGACGGCTGGGAAGAGGTTACACTCAGAGCGGCAGAGCCAGGGTTTGGGGGCGTAGCTTAATCCTGAAGCTAGAAGGGCGGCTTCCAGTCCCTGCGAAGTTAATGCACGGAAATCCAAAGAGGTCCCGGGTTTCGCCACTGTTTTCAGGAGCAGTATTCTCACTCCGGAGGAACGAGGGCGGGAATTGGATGATTGTACGTTCTTATAAAGGCACATTCTTAGAAACGCTGTTTTCATTTTTCTCATCAATTCACACGTTCTGACCGAGGCACAGATTACAGTTTTTGAGTCTGTTAAATCAAACTAGGCTTTTAAATAAGACCCAGGTAGGGTTGGGTTAAGATTTTCCGGCATTCGGGTTCAGGCCCAGAAACAGAACTCACTGGTTAACGGACGTTCTGTCGGCTTAACCTACCTCACAGGATTGTTGTGAGGATGCGTGGGAAGACCCATGTATGCCTTTCTAACCTCCTTGGGGAAAGGGTGGGATTAAAAGGGGTTTAGATATCACGTGCCTCCAAACTGGCACGTATCGACCACAAGGAGCCAGTCCCACTAGAGGTGGTAATCCTAACCAGAGTTATACCCTTCAAAAGCTATTGAAGTCAGTAGCTTTAGAAAGGTGTAACTTCGTTTAGGAGGACTGCACTGTTAGGAACCAGGCTTTTTGGTCCTCCGATGCAAATCCCCTCTTCCTTCGAAAGCACAACTCAGGCACAAGCCAAGCACGCACAGGGTTTTCCAAGTGTTTTGCCTGCATCCCTCACGCGTCTCGAGGGCTGTTTGAACAGGGCCGGGCCTGTCTTCGTTCCATTTCACTCCTGCGGATTCCTTTCAACCCCCCCCCCCCCCCCAATATACTTTTATAGTGGAGAAAGCAGCTCTTTGCACTGGCCGCCAGAGCATGAGCCCGGCTTGTTTCATCACCCCGCCCTGGGTCTGTGTGTGGGACACCAATGCATTCCAATGGTGTCAATCCTTTCTTTTTTTTTTAGGACCTTTTTTGTGTGTGTGTGTTGCTTTGCTCACTGGTCGACAGATGGATCTCCCACACACCCATTGTTCCGAGGGGACCAGCAGCCTCTCCCACCCCTCCAAACGCAAGCAGCTCACTCAGCCCCCCCCCCCCCCCCGCTGCCTTTTCCTCCGCTTTGGGGCGAGTGATTAATAGTCTGGTGTGGGGCAAGGCAGTTTCTTATCTCGCCAGCACCATAGTCCCCCCCCCTTTTTTTTTTTTTACAAAACGACACTTGCATCTTTGCCCCCCCCCCCCCCGGTCCCTGGAGGATGCAATCCATCTCAATCCAGAGCCATGCCCGCTGCCTTCGCCGGCATCCTAAATTTAGAGAGCCAAAGCAGTGACATCACCCACCATCAGCAGAGACCGGGGCGGGGGAGGCGCTGCCATGTCTTAGTCAGTAGCATCCCCATTCTCACAGCCTCCCCCCCCCCCGGTCACCAGGACTGCGGGGGGGGGGGCTGTGTGAACTCTTTCTTTTCCCCTCCCCAAGTCTCCGAGGGAAGCAGCTCCCCCATTCCTCTTCTTCTTCCCACTCCCCTTTCGAGGAGGCGGAGGCGAAGCGGCGGCCGCCCAAGCCACGGCGGAGTGAATGCGTTGCCATGGCAACTGGCAGAGGCAGGCAGCAGGCCGGCCTCAGCTCGGGCTCAGTGTGTGTGGGTGAGACCGAGGGAGCAAGCGAGGGAGCGAGCGAGCAAGGCAGGCGAGAGAGAGGCTGCCGGAGCTGGAGGGGGGAAAAGAGGGCAGGCTAGAGTGGGACCAGGGGTGGGGGGAGAGAATAAAACCTGGGTGGGGGAAAGGGGGAGGGCGCCAGGCTTCAGGATGATGGAGGACGGCTTCTCCAGTTACAACAGCCTCTATGACACCTCCTCGCTCCTGCAGTTCTGCAACGGTAAGGAGACCAGAGTCCGTCTCCCCTCCACCTTGTATACATAGGGTACGGGCAGGGGAATATATGGGGGGGTGGGAGAGTGGAGTGCATTTGCAACTCTTAGCCGGCGGCTTGTTTGCCAGTAAGGTGCGTGTGCAGCGCCAAGCTGGCGAGGAAGAAGCCTTCTCCTGGCCCTGGGTGGAAGCACGAACTAGGCAGGGCCTTTTGCGAGCTCCTCCAGTAAATGAGGCTTTGAACCGTGGAGGCTTAGAGAAAAAAGGAGCGGGGGGAAACTGGTTCCCTTTGGCTGACAGCAAGGCAGGGGAAAATATGTTGTGTGCGCGTGTGTTCTAGCGACGTGCGTGTAAGCTGATGTACTGCCGTGGAGAACTTTCCCCCCTCCTCCTCTTGCCTCTGGTTTGCAGGAATGCACAGACGTGTGTAATAAAAGATGCATTCTGCTCGCACCGGGAGTGGAAAGGAAAGTGAAAACTCACTGGGCTCTCTCGTATGCATGGAGGGAGCAAATGTTGTTGTCTGGGTTGGAGTGTGTGGAGGCCACCGTGGCTTGGTTTGCTCCAAGCCTGGTTTTTATCATTTTTACAGGCGTTTTCTGGTTTTGAGTGAGGAAAGAAAGGGAAGCCTTGGCAGTTCCTCAGGAATGAGGATTTGTGAACAGTTTAAAAAATATATATGGATAGCTGATGTTCTGTGTATTTCTGGTGATGTTTCTGACAGAGTGTAGTATCGAAGATTTATGGTTCCTAGGGAGACTGTTTTTAAAGTAAACCAAAAGTCTGTTTAGAAATGGAGGAGAAAACTGCCTTTTTCGAAGTTCTTCAGTTTCTGGCCTGTTTCTTCAGGATTCAGTTAGCTTGTGGGTTTGGATGGCAGTGTGACAAAGTGAAGCTTAATTGATGGTAAAGTTTTATGCTAAAGGTGTAGGTGTGTGTGTGGGGGTCACTTCGGTAACAAGGGTTGATATTGGTTAACTGGAGATATAGTAATGTGACCTAAGGTTATGGGTTGCCAGTAGGACAACATCAAGGGGATTTTTTTTTAAAAAAGGAAACTTTAAGGAAATTGTATTCAGTCTAATAACATTTCAGCTTTCTAATACAGACTTTAAGACTATTGGATTTATCTTCTACCTACTGTAATTATTCTGACCATAAATTGTAGCCCGTACCTCAAAACTTCTGCAGTTTAGGAAAGCTTTTATCCTTAGATAAAATTCTTCTCTGATGAATAGGTGGGGTAATGTCAAGTGTGAAATGCTGTGTTTGCATTCTATGTTATTAGATTTCTGAATTTTACATTAAATTAGAGAGCAGAGAGGTAGCTATTCTCCTAAATCAGAGACAAAGGATGGGGTTCTATCAATCAATGTTTATATTATGGACAAGACTGCTCTGTGTGTAAGTATACAAGCTCTCTTGCTGAGCAGAATTTCTGGATTGCATCCCTTTTTATCATTACTGATGGTGATATATTACGAGCTGTAATGATTGCAGCTCAAACTGTCTGCTTTTCTGCAAGATTTGTAGGCATTTTGCAGTGATAATAGCAGACTTAGTGAAGCACATTAGCTAATGAGCATTTCTCATGTATCATTCTTCATGACTATGGCTTTCTTTGCTCACAGGCAGCCACAGTAGCTCTGTTCACGCACACCCTTCTAACGTGTGTTTGGTTTCAACAGGATTAGCTGGCTTGATAAGATGTGGTAGAACTAGACCCTGAGGAGATCAGATAATAGAGATGTACAGTTTCTGGCCCATGAGGAAACAAAATTAAGGGGAACATGTTACAGAGCTGGTTTTGAAAGAGGAAAGGTTGCTTCATAGCTTGGTGGGAACTTTTGGAATGTGTTCCAAGCATAGAGAATGGTGTGAAAGAAGGTGAAAAGATATGAATGGAAAACAGATTAAGACATCTTTGGGGAAGTGAAGAGACAATATATATTTAGTTTAGCTGAAGGAGGAAATGCAATTAAAATGTACCAGGGTGAACTGGATAGACAGAGATATAGACAAAGTTTTATGTTGGCAATGAAAAAAGAACATTGTTAATCTTGAGCAGGTTAATATCTACAGCAAGCACGTCTCTGGAGTGGCAGAATATAATTTTTTGAAATAAATATCTGCAGTGCTGAGACAAGGAATAAAAGAGCAATACATATCATTGGAATGGATTTAAATGGCAAGGATTAAGATTCTGGAATTACTTGGACTAACGGGCAAGAAAGGAAGTTGTCTTTAAGCTATACAGTTTTGGGCATTCATCAATTTTCTTGCGTGCTCAAAAGGAATAAGCTTGTATTTGTGTGGTGTCTTATAAGGAACTCTCCCCTCCCTCAGATATCACAATCCTGGCTGACAGTGTTTCAAAGATACTTCATTTCATGAAAGTCTCTTCCACATTTTTTAAAAAAAAACTTTAATCTGGGGACTCCTTGGAGTATGAGTCAGGAGTCCTAGATTCTTTTTTCTGGTTCTTCTGTTAACCCTGCTTTACAGGTTTCCATTTATCACTTTTGCATGTTGTAGTTCCTTTAAGCAGGACTGCATGACTCAGTGTGACTGCCATGTTTTCATGCCACCCTTCCTCCTAAGGAGCACAGGTCAGAGCATACATGGTTCTCTCATCCATCACTTTATTTCCAGAGCAACCCCAGGAAGCTGGCTAGAATGAGAATTCTGGTCTGAGGTCTCACAGTGAGCTTCTTGACAGAGTGGGAATTTGAATCCGGATCTGCCCAGCCCCAAGTCCTGTATTTTAACTGTTGTACCATTCTGTCTCCCAGCCTCCTGTGTTCTTTTGGCAGACAGGAAAACTTCACTGGAATTGCAGCAATTCAGTAAGATGGATAGGTCTGTAGGATCTTCATCCTTAATGACTAGTGGTACGAGAAAAGGAAAAGGACTGTCCTGAAAAACATAATTTATCAGGTTGAATGGTGTTATCGGGCACTTGCAGTGCTGGTCTTCTGTCACCATCAGCTCACAGCTATCCACCAGAAGCAGTAATGTTTTTCACTGTTAGTGGCAGGGCATAACAGGATGACTGTTGTAAGATGTATGTATTTTAATACTACTGAGGGTTCGTTTCTCATAGTCTGCAGTCTCTAGTACTTGACTCCTCCAGTGGTTCCCTTCCAATCCAAGTTTGAGACTGAATGATATTACTCGTATCTTGTAGGCACCTGTCTGTTTACTAGTGTTTTGGTTTAGTCCTTTTGATACAATGAGGATCCATTTGAAAGTGCCTTACATCAGTCCATCTCTTCCCAATATACTTTATCCTAACTCTTAGTGGCTTTCCAAGACAAAAGTCTTTCATATGCCTTTGGAGGGACGTGCTGGGAATGCCTGATGCTTCTGCCTGCAAAATAATCTTTGGCCCCTTTCTATTCCAGATTATATACCTAATTTACAAAGACAACAAAGCTACCAAGAGTATATAAACCAAAGCAGTAAAGATATCACATTATCAAAACACAGTAAAACAATTCCAGTTCCATACTGACGAAACATGTAGGAATCCTGAGTTCTTTTGTAGCACCTGGAGTTTTGTGGGCCTTGGAAGCTCTTGCCCCTTAAATGCTCTTTTTAACTCTTGTAAATATTATGAGTTTTGATTAATATTCCTATCACATCAGGGAGTCAGCTGGTGGTCTGTAATAACCTCTAATGTCCTGAGCTATAAAAGACTTTTGTGTAATGCCTTCTTGTGCCCACGCCCTCCCAGCCCCTGATGGATAGTGCAACTGCATTGTTTGTGAGCAGTTGAGGAATTCCTCTTCTGCTACAGCATGAAGAAATCCTAGAACTCAGCAATATTTAGTCTTCAGCATGAGTTCATCCTCAGGAGAAAGGGAGGGTGCCTGCAATTATAAACAATTATACTCAATGAAACGGGGTGGAGAGGAAAGACAGAAAAGGGAAAGAGAGAATAACCTGAAGTACCGAACATCTGACAGAGAGATAAGTGTGCCGAGAATTTCAGCTTTTACCTGAGGATGTATCCCATTGGCTTCGTTAAGGTATACTTCCGAGATGACATGCAAAGAGTCAGATTGTCAGCAGTTTCTAAATTCTAAACGTCTACAGAGAGACTCCAAAACTTGGGTACTAGTCAGAATGAAAGTGGCAAATACAACAAGAAGAAAAGTTTTTATACCCCACTTTTTTCTCTATCTTGTCGGAGCCACGGTGGCTCAGAGGTTAAGACGCTGAGGTGCAGACCGGAAGGTCGGTAGCTTGGAAGTTCGAGACCTGAGTGCTGCGTGACGGAGTGAGATCCCATCTCTGGCCCCAGCTCCTGCCAACCTAGCAGTTCGAAAGCAAGAAACTGCAAGTAGATAAATAGGTACCACTTTGGTGGGAAGGTAACAGCGTTCCATGCACCTCGGCATTTAGTCATGCTGGCCAGATGACCATAGAGAAATCTTTGGACAGAGTGGGCTCTTCAGCTTGGAAACGGAGATGAATATCGCCCCCTAGAGTTGGATTCAGTTGGCTTTCGAGCAAGGGAAACCTTTACCTTTACTTTCTCTACCTTAAGGAGGCTCAAAGCGACTTACAATCACCTTTCCCTTCCTCTCCCTACAACAGGCACCCTGTGAGTCAGGTGGGGCTGAGAGAGCACTGAGAGAACGGTGACTGGCCCAAGATCACCCAGCGGGGTTCATGTGGAGAAATGGGGAATCAAACCTGGTGCTCCAGATTAGAGTTCACTACACAGTGGTGTAGCATTTCTCTGTGTCCCATAGCACGTCATGATCGGTGGGACAGACCAGGTATTTTGAAGGGCCACAGAAATTTTCTTAGCCCAGTGCAAGTTTTGTGTTCGGCTCCCCATCACAGTGTACATGATCCCACATACCCTACTCTGAGCTTTGACAGCCAAGAAGTTATTGGAATAAAAAACTGTAATGTACTGCCAAAGGGATAATGGGGGGAACAAAACGAACGAAAACATTCATTCATACTTACAGATCAGGGCCTGAACAATTTCCAAGCCTCTTACTCTCTCTTGTGCTGTCTTTGTGAATCAGAGAGTTGTTTAAAAAAAATCCCTCAATCACACATACAAGGACTGTTGAATAACCCTGTCTCCCCCATTCCTTAAAGGGCATCTTTCCCTTGAGCTCTGGTCCCCTATTAGTCCTACTCTCTGTGGGCTTGCAGATGGTTATCGTTTTCTCCCTGGTTTACATTCTCTCTTGGGAAGAAAGAGTCAGAAATCTATTATCGTTGCCTGTCAGGCATTGCCAAATTTGTTTTGTTTTGGGTAGAAAGCTTTCATTGATAACCATAAATCGTGCATCTGCCGAAGGTGAAAACTCTAAAGCCTGTTGCTTTCAGCAGGAGGGGACCAAGCATATGTTTAACTCTCTCCCACTGAGTTCAGTAGAGTTTTAAATAGTTTGCATCATTCCTCCTTTGCATTTATTTATAAATGCCTCCATATTCTTAGGCGTCCTTCGACATTTGTGGATATTTTTGCATATTTTATTCAAACCCATTTTACACAGAGAGGTGATTGTGAGGTTCCCCCCCCCCCCCAAAGTAATTCCTTTAACATAAAAAACTTTTTGATATTGTTGTTAAAGGATATTGTTCTTCTTGCTTGCCTGCCTGCCATTCAAATCTCTGTGCATAATTCAAGAACCCAAAAGAAGAGCTCAAATGAGAATCATCATATGTAAGCTGTGGAACAGAGTGAAAAATGTGGTCTAGTGATAATACAGTATTGTGTATTGGGTTAATTAAAGGATAGCTTTCTAGACCATAATTAAATTATATGGTCATAATTAAACTTTCTAGCAAGTAGACCTGTTAACAATGTTTGTTTTTGCAGATCTAGGCCATTTTGTAATTTATCAGAGAAAACATTTTACACAGTATTTTCCAGAATATTGATATTTTAAAAAGCACACTCTTAGGGTATTTGCCTTTAAGAGTTTAAAGTCTTTCAAGCAAAGATGGTGAGGGGTCTGGAGATCAAGTCCTATGAGGAAAGGTTGAAGGAGCTGGGCATGTTTAACCTGGAGAGATGACTGAGAGGTGATATGATAACCATCTTCAAGTACCTGAAGGGCTGTGACACCTGAAACCACTCTTCCTTTTCCATAACAGTAGAACTTGGAGTGCATTCAGACAGCTTTTTTGAGAGTACCTGGTGGATTTAAAGTGCACGTCTGGACCTCAACATCTGGGAATCATGCAGCTTTAGTTAGTAGCCCGTTTGTCCCCATTGGGGATCCGTACTTAAAAGATAGTAGTTAAAGTCTGGTCTAAAGCTGGCCAATGGGCCAATGCCGGACTTTCCACCATCAGGTTGTACCTCCAGTGTGCAGTGTGCCCGTAGGGATGGTCTCCAGACCATCCCAAACAGCCACCATTTAAAAAAACTCTTAGCGATGCACACATTAACGGCTTAAACAAGCGATGTTCCTAGAGCTCTGCCCAAGTGATCCAAACAATGTTATGTTTCTGACGGTCCCCTGAACTGTCAGCTTTATTAATTGAAACGGTACATAGAGGAAGGTACCGCTGGCCATGTTTTTTCCATTTTTAGTACGTGCATGCGCAGAGAAACATGTATATGGTGAGGCGCCTATGTGCATGCGCAGACAGGATTTTTTTTTTAAAAAAAAAGCCGACCGCATGGCTCCTCTTGGTCGATGCCATCGAGACAATCCACTGCAGGAGTCACATGCAGTAGAGCACTTCACAGGCGGTCATGCAACACTGGATAAAAAGATCTAGCTCAAATTACAGCCGGGCCAATGGCGTGATTAGCTGCCTGTCAGAACACACTCTTGGAGGCCCTTGATGAAGTTGATGGGTAATAAATTGAGGATGGACAAATGAAGTCCTCCTTCACTTAGTGAATCATTATACTACGGAATTCATTGCCAGTGGATATAATTGTGGCTACTAGTATGGATACCTATCAAAGGGGATTAAGACAGATTCATGGAGAATGGATCTATCAGTGGTGATTTGCCATGATGCCTACATGGTACTTCCATGTTCAGGTGCAGTATACTGCTGGGTTGGGACACTTTCCCTATGAAGAAAGGTTGAAGTGCTTGGGGCTCTTTAGCTTGGAGAAACGACGGCTGAGGGTGACATGATCGAGGTTTATAAGATCATGAATGGGATAGAGTAGGTAGAGAAAGAAGTACTTTTCTCCCTTTCTCACAATACAAGAACTCGTGGGCACTCCATGAAATTGCTGAGCAGTCGGGTTGGAATAGATAAAAGGAAGTACTTCTTCACCCAAAGAGTGATTAACACATGGAATTCACTGCCACAGGAGGTGGTGGCGGCTACAAGCATGGATGGCTTCAAGAGGAAATTAGATAAACATGGAGCAGAGGTCCATCAGTGGCTATTAACCACAAAGTATAGATAGGAACTCTCAGTCTGGGGCAAGTGATGCTCTGTATTCTTGGTGCTTGGGGGGAGGCAACAGTGGGAGGGTTTCTAGTGTCTTGGCCCCACTGGTGGACCTTCTGAGGGCACCTGGTGTTTTTGGCCAGTGTGACAGAGTGTTGGACTGGATGGGCCATTGGCCTGATCCAACATGGGCTTCTCTTATGTTCTTATGTTAAAGATGGTTTAAGGAATGATGAGAAAGTCCCATGTCTGTAGTTTCTAACTATCTTAAAATGGAGAACAAGAGGACGTAAATGTGATAAGCAAAAAAAAAAACAAGACAAGGAAGACCCATATCTGATGTCTGCTTGATCCTCCTGACTAAAAGGACTGTGTTTAACTTTGTGGAGGAAGATATAAAGGTACTCTGCATATGCTCACTGGTACTCTTTACTAAATTAATATTATAAACTAGGGTTGCCTGGCAGCTAGCGGAAGGCTTGTGGGGGGCAGTGTCTTGGGGAGAAAAATTTAAAAGCAAAAGAAGGCCTTGGCTGCTTACATGAAATCCTGATCACAGAGTTCCTGATAATTCATAGAGCTACCCAGAAGTGATAAGAGGAGTTCACTACTCCATGGTCCAAGCTTCATGTAAGTAGCTTAGGCCTTATTTTGCTTTTTAATTTTTCTTCCCAGGATGATCTCGTCCCTCCATCCTTTGGTCCCAGTTTCTGTCCGCCAATCAGCTGAGCATCGGTGGACAAGCGGGCTAATGGGAACTAATTATAAAGCCCAAGCATTGAGAAACAGGGTCAGGGCTGCCTCACCTTGACTGATTATAGACTTGACCCTGCCAAGCTATGGGCAAAGAAGCTGCACTTATCAGTTACTGTTTCTATGAGATTAATGTTCAGTGATAACTCCATATTTGCTTTTATGTGCATTGCTTCTGCCAATAAAATGAGACCACCTCCATGGAAGGCGCTGTTCTAACTCATTTCCTACACATTGACTACATTATGTTCAGAGTTCATTGTAGCTTTCCAAAAACAAATACGTTCTTCTGTAGGCCAGGGGTGGGCAAACTTGCTTAACGTAAAAGCCACGTAGAATAAACATCAGATGTTTGAGAGTCACAAGACATGAACAAATATTACCTGCTTTTATTGGAAAATAAGCAAATTTGCTTTTTATTAACATTAAATGAGAGTGCCAAAAATAATAACAAAAGGGGTAAAAGCAGATATTGAAAATGATATTAATTTGTCCAATGATATTTGTTTGCTAATGATATTTAGCTTCCCCAGCCGCCCCGCCAGGAGCCACATAATATATGTGAAAGAGCCGCATGAGGCTCCCGAGCCACAGTTTGCCCACCCCTGCGTTAGGCCAATATTGCGCATCTAAAAGCGGGAATTTCTTCGAGAGAACTTAGTCTTCACTAGGGAGCCTGGTGTTGAAGCTCGTAGCATGTGGGGGGCGGGCGGGGAATCAGTATTTCTGTTATGAATAAAACAACATTCAGAATTGTAAATTAAAGCATCGGATCCTCGCGAGGAAGTCACATTTTTGTCTGATCTTCAATGAGTTATTTAAATATTAATTGCTTCATTATGCCAAGAACTAGAAAATACACACTTTTCCTCCCCAAAAATAACAAGTAGTAGTCACTAAAGCTGTATATTTTATCTTTTTGTTACTTTTAAATTCATTAGGGGTTAGCCTGACGTCAGTTATTTCTCAAGAGTGTAGTTTGGGCAGGGAATTATCTTGCGTACCTTATTGGAAGTAGGTCCATTAAGAGCCAGGGTTCATGGATTCCCACAAATACAGAGAATGGAATGGAAACATTGAACTGTGGAAGCAAATTAAGCTTGATATTGATAAGAAATTGAGAATTGTTAGTTTATATGACCTCAGTCAGTACCTGTCTGGGTGTCGCCCCTCACCCAGCCTCCACCCCAGCAGCAGACCTGGATCTGCTTCACTAACCTGATATGGTGGGGGGAAAGCCTTCACAGCAGGAACTGGGGACAGAGTCATGCCAAGGCTCTGCCTTGCTGCTGGGCCACATACTGATTAGGAAGCCCAGAAGCCAGCTTTTGCAACAGCTGCTAGTCACCTTCTGATGACATCATCAGATGGCGACAGAACCAGCAGCCCACTCACACCACAACAGGGAATCTCTGGCAGCTGTCCTAAGATCTCAGTTAAAGACTGTTTACAAGACTGATGACAGGGACCTGGTCAAGGGGAAAGGAGAAGGGACACGCCCTGGCTGGGCCAGGTGAGGACGGAGTGGGATGGGATGGAGTACAGGCCAAGGGGAGAGAGTAAAAGCGGGGCTCCCAAATCAGGCCAGGGAGAGGGGAATGAGGAGGTGCTGAGCCTGGCGTTAAGGCTGAGTTCTCTCTTAGGGAAGAGGGCTGGGTGTAACAACCCTTACCCACACTGATTCTGAGGCCTGGGGAGCTTCTCCAGGTAGATCACATGGAGGAAAATGACAGAGGCAAACCAGCTGCAGGGGGCGCTCACATACCCTAAAGCAGCACTTCACCTATGGACAAAGGGGAGATTGAGAATAGGATATTTCAAATGACCAGACAGATTACAGAATTAAATATGACATGCACACATAACTCGTAGCTAATAATTTGGATCTACTGAAAAACTCCCACATGCTAGGGTTCTTACTTGAACAGAAATGCAAGAAAAAAGGCTATTAGTTTATTGTGCTAAGTCAAACGTATCGTATTCCCCACTTGCATTTCCGCTTGCACAAGACCTTTGCTACCAATTTCTGGGCCCAGTAATTTGTTGGGAGCAAGATCTGGTGTTCTTGTGCAAGTGGAACGGTGCTCTGATCATTTATGTTCTTGCTTGTGCATTGCTGGATCCAAGCCAGTGTGTATGTGTAGCTCTGTGTTCTGCTTTTTAGATAAGGCAAAAATTATAATATATTAGCCATGTCTTCACTAAGTTTTTTCTTCGGAAGATAATTAACTGAGATTGTCCACACTATGCTACTTTCAAAGATTGCAATCTGGCATGGTCCACTGTTTTCTGGTTTTCTCTTGAGATATGTTATTATTGAGTAAATAAGTGGCTGTTTCCAAATGGGTATAAAAATGTGCCCCTGCAGCAGTAACCACTGGTGGAGCAAGAATAGGTGGGAAAGGCATCCACACCCAGTTCTCCGTGCTACTTGCTCTGCAGCAGCTCCCCACTTCTCTTTGTGTTGCTTGTGCACTGTGCAGCCCCCCCCCCCCCCCCCGCTTGGAACCCGCCCCCTTCCTTTAAAGCCTTCTTCGGGGATTTTTCCCTTTTCACCAGCTACAGCTTGGTGTGCTATAGCAGGGCTAAGTAAAGAAAAAAGTTCTTCAAAGAGTAGATGGGGGGAGGAGGAATGCAAAGCTTAGCTTTGCCTTTTTGAAGGAGGGACTTAGCTGGAATCCCCTCCCCTCTGCACAGTTTCCTTTTTACTTTGGAGAAACTGAATAAAGGGAAGGGGGGATAGGAGCAAAATGGGAGCCTGGTGAGTCGTGCCCAGATTGGGCATGACACTGTCTGAATGCTCCTCTTCACTGTGGAGGCTTGCTCCTGTCCATATGGGGGGAAGTCTCCATTCGGAAGCAGCTGTGGTTGTACTGGAAACTTTTGCTAAACATCTCCTGTTCAATAATTTGGGAGGTGATTGGTTTGTTGTATTTGGAAAGATTGTAGAAGAAGGGTAAGTTTCGGTTTGCTTGTGACATTATCATTAGATCCATCTTTTGATAACATTCATGTGCCCACTGACTCATAGGAATGACTGGATTCTTTAGTTCTGCTGCGTTGTTATTCTGCAGTTTCATCATGAATAGGGATCTGCTCTTGTATTCTGGCAAGAAAGGAGAATTTGAGAAGCTGGCCATGAAAGAAAATCTTCAGAGACGTCTCCCTTGTTTTTTTACATTGTAGAAAAGAACTGTAAGGTACCGCAGTGCCAGCAGTGATGTATGCCCCAAATAAAGCATGATCTGATCCATTGTGTTTATTTTGCTGTATATTTAGTAAATAATAAAGCACCTATAAAACAATATTGATATAGCACCCCAGTTTACAAAAAGGCTTTTCTAAAAAGTTCTGCTTTACATAGTCATCGGAAGGCATCTTCTAGTATGTTGTCCCACTAAGATATGAGCTGCAGTTGGAAAAATGCAAGCATCAAGTGGGATGGATCTTACTTGTCTTAAGGGAGTGGGTTTTCAAATGATCCTGTTCAGATGAATGGAACTGACTCAGTTTTAGGCTAAACATTAGGAAGAACTTCCTCACAATTAGAGCGGTTCCTCAGTGGAACAGGCTTCCTTGGGAGGTGGTGGGCTCTCCTTCTTTGGAGGTTTTAAAGCAGAGGCTAGATGGCCATCTGACAGCAATGGTGATTCTATCACTCGCTATGAATTTAGGCAGATTGTAAGAGGGAGGGCACGAAGAGATGAGCCACTACTTGGCTCTTGTGGCCCTTTCCCATGGGTTTGGGCTCAAGAAAGAATTTTCCTCCAGGCCAGATTGGCTCAGGGATCTGGAGGTTTTTAGCCTTCCTAAAGCCAGTTTGGTGTAGTGGTTAAGTGCGCGGACTCTAATCTGGGAGAACCGGGTTTGATTCCCCACTCCTCCACTTGCACCTGGCTGGATAACCTTGGGCAAGCCATAGCTCTGTACCAGCTGTTCTCTCAAGGACAGCTTGGGAAAGAGCTCTCTCAGCCTCACCTACCTCACAGGATGTCTGTTGTGGGGAGGGGAAGAGAAAAGGAGTTTGTAAGCCGCTCTGAGACTCCCTTGGGGAGTGGAGGGCGGGGTATAAATCCAATCTCTTTTTCTCTTCTTCTTCTTCTTCCTCTGGGCATAGAGCAGGGGTCACTGGGGAGTGTGTGAATTTCCTGCATTGTGCAGGGGGTCCCTTTCAGCTCGTATATTTCTAGACAATAATGGAAGGTTGTCCTATGGGTATGTGAGTCTCAAGCCATGAAGGGCCTTATGGGTAATAAGCGACACCTGGAATTGAACCTGGAAACTATTTGGCAACCAGTTAAGTGATTGCAAAATTTATTTAAATTTTTTAAAAAGTAGTGTCATTAATTAAAACACTTTAATTGGTGTCATATTATCATTTTGCTTTCTTTCTGACAATAACTGCAGTTTGGCGTTTTGTACAAGTTTAGGAATTGACTTCAAGGGCAGTTCCTCGTACGGTACGTTATAGTAGTCTAGTCCTGAGGTTACTGTAGCATAGATCGAAATAGGCAGAAATGACTTAGTCAAGGTAGGGAGTCTGCCTCCACTCTAGTTGAGATGGAGGGAGACATTGTTTGCAGCTGAACCACAAAGTGGCTGCTAAAAATAGCAGACCCATGTTATCTTCTTTAATGTCCATTACTCTTGTATGTGGCTGTGATAACACCCTATGTCTCCTCTTCTGTAAGTGGTTTCTTTGCAGGTGCCATACAGGGACCAGCCAACCTAGAGCTGAGTCTATATTTCATACCACTGCTTTCCATTCCACCTTAAATGTGAAGAGGCTTCAATGTCCTATGTTATGACTCTCAGGCCCACTGCATTTTGTGGGAAGTTTACCAAAACAAAAAGGATATTGGAGAGACACCCCTTTCCCAGAAAGAAGAACAGGCACTGTTTAGGGAAAGTTTTTTTTACCCATTCCACTGCTGTTATGTCTGAAAACTTGCAATGCTTGACTGTTGACTTTGAGGGCTACAATGCAGCTACGTGCTGTGAAACAATGGGCCTTGTGGTGTTCTGTGACACAAGTTGCACGATGGCATCGCAAGCTGCAAGGAATAATGTCTGCTGTCTCTGCACATTTGGCAAAGTGTGGGCTCCTTTGTACTGGTTTATCTGCACTGCTGTTTGAGCGGCACAGTCTTGACCTTCGACTCTGGAACATTGTAGATTTCACCTGGTTTTCCATTGGCCTGCAGGCATTCCCAAATACAAGTATTCCCCAATGCAAATTTTTTAAAACTGTTGTTCTGAAAGTTTCTTCCATTGCCCTTTCTTGCAGTTAAAATTAATCTGCCTGTTTGCGTAGAATGGGCAGGTGTTGCGTCTTAAATAGCTTTCTATGAAAGTCTTGATCTGGATGTCGTATGCTAACAGGGCTTATTTATACAGTGCCTATCCTTCATTAGTCCCTTATTTCTGACCCATCCCTTTGTTTCTTACTCTGTGTAGTGGTGAGATGCTTTTAAACTGAAAGGTACTGTGGGAGGAATGGATTAATCACTCTGCATTGTCCCGAAGCCGGCCACAAGGAATCTTTCCAGTGTATGAGATCATGGATTAATTAGTGGGGAAATAAAAGGAGCAGCATGATGAACGTTGCTGCTTATTCAGAGCACTCTTTGGGAACATATGGACCTCAGCAATGAGCTAAATGTTAAGAGCATTGGCTTTCATTCAGTAACAGAAAAGCCAAGAAAGAATCGTTTCCCCTTTATCCCAGGGTACATCTGAATCACAGACCATTCCGATGAGGACACTCCAGGATGGATTCTTGACAAAAGTCTTTATATAACAGTCAGTGATATGGGGAACTTCTCCAAAGTGGGATCTTTCCCTCACTTTTGCTGAGCAGCAAATATACCTGCATCCTTTCTAAAGGCACCAAGAAAGCATATTTCTTGTGGTGGAGATTGTGACTTCTACAAATACGTTGCGTAGTTACAATAAAAATGTGCTGCTTGGAGAAACTCTGCACTTGATCAAGGGTAAATCCTGTATCAGGAATGTGGGATGAACAAATCCTGTATCAATAGCGTGGGCTGAACAAGATTTTGGTGACTGTAGATATGAGATGTGGTAAAGAAGCTGCACCAGGGCCTAGATGGCCCAGGATAGCCTGATCTCATCAGATCTTGGAAGCTAAGCAGGGTCGGCCCTGGGAGACCTCCAAAGAATGGGATGGGAGACCTCCAAGGAAGTCCAGGGTTGTTACGCAGATGCAGGCAATGGCAAATCACCTCTGAACATCTCTTGCCTTGAAAACACCCTGAGGGTTGCCATAAGTCGGCTGCGACTTGATGGCACTTTCCATCATCAGAGGAGCTGTAGAGGAGCTTGGGGATGGTTTCAAGTAGAGGTAGGCAGAACTGCTGAAACTTCATCTGTATGACCCCGACCCCTACAGATCTTCCCTTCTGGCATCCTTTCATCAGCTGTTTCACCCCCTAGCCAGGCTTATTTTTCAAGATTCAAAGCCAGGCTGATAGGAGATTATGCGAGTCCATCTAGTGCTTTGAATACAAACCTTGGTGGAATGCGTTGCTGTACTCCTGTCCTACAGGGTTCCAAGTCACGTATGTGGTCAGATATTTGTTGCCAAGGAGATACTAAGCATGGGTGATGGTAGAGGAAATAGTACTCCTGGCTTTAGATGCTTCTTGTGAATTAAGCCAAAGCCTTGGTTCTAAGAGTATCATCAAATTGTGAATCTAATTCTTGGGGGCAGGGGTGTATGTGTTACCAGGGCTATTTTTGGGCAGGAATGCACAGGAACGGAGTTCTGGCTGGCTTCTGAGTTGGCCACGCCTACCCCCCCTCCCCGGATTCCCCATGTGTCCCACAAGCCTCAGGGCACCTGAGGAAGCCGATCCTGGGATGGAGCTGCACTGTCAGGGGTGTGGCCTAATATGCTAATGAGGTTATGCTGTTGGGTGTGGCCTATTATGCTAATGAGTTCCTGCTGGGCTTTTTCTACAAACATGTCCTGTGTGTTACTATATTCATTATGGGCTTCTTGCCCAGAGCTACTGGGAGCCATCGTGGGCCCCTGGACAAAGATTTAATCTGGGGGGCCCCTCCCCATGTGACACTGATCCAAACCAAGTATCATACCAAGCTTGATGTTACCATGAATCTATATTAATAAAAGAATTGGCCTATTTGTCCATGTTTGTTTGTTTATTGACTTTATACCCCACCTTTCTCCCCAATAGGGGCCCAGAGCTGCTTACATAATTCTCCTCTGTTTTATCCTCACAACAACCCTGTGAGGTAGGTTAGGCTGAGAGTGTGTGACTGGCCCAAGGTCACCCTGCAAGTTTGCATGGAAGAGTGGGGATTTGAACCTGGGTTTCTCAGATCCCAATCCAACATTTTAACCGCTATACCAGACTGGCAGGCACAGCTCATCAGAGAATAAAGATAGGAGACTCAAAATTGGCCACCAGCTTCGGGATGACTGTGGGAGTTCCATGGCCAAAACTGAAAGGCGTGGCAAAATCCTAGCCCAGGTGAGACAAACTACCACCACACTGTTCTATTAGCAACGGAAGCTAAGGGTCTCTGTGGCAGGCGTAGCTCAGAAAATAACACTGCATGTTTCAAAACTGGCCCCTAACCCCAGAATGGTGATGAAGTTACAGAGCCAGAACTGAAGGGACTTGGAATACCCTGAACCACGTTATATTCATGACACACAGCATGTAATTTTTAAGCAACCTGTCTTGTGTCTCTAGGGCCGTGGTTACACGGCCCTTTAAAGCGGAAGTCAGTGCTGTTCCCTCCCAGATTGGGCATTTCGGAATCGCACTATGTGCCTCCTTCGCTGCCCGGGGGGGGGGGGGGTCACCATCCCAGCCCTTACCTGGCGCCCAAGGTCTCTCCAGTGATGCCCTCGCCTTGCCTCCCCCAGCTGCCGCTGCCGGGTTGGGGTGTGTGATCATCCCAACCCAAAAGAAAACATCCCGGATTAAACTCCAGCGGGAGAAAATCTGGGATTAGGGTGCCATGTGACCACAGCCTAGTACTCAGATCCCCAGCCAGCCATGGAAAGTTGCTGGGTGACACACTCTCAGCCAGACCTGCCTCACAAGGCTGTTGTGAGGATAGAAGGGATGACAAGAGAACGATGCAGCTTTGGGTCCCCACTGGGGAGAAAGATTGGGTATGGTGTTTGTTACAAATCTAATTTTTCATTATATTAAAAATATTACATTATTTGTCATATAGCAGAATAGCCTTTACAAAGGGCTATTAGATCTTCCACTAGCACAGTAATGATTAACAATCCAGTGCCTAACCTGGGAGTTATAACTTCTGTTCCATATGTATAACCACTAAAACAGATTAATGTTTTATTACCATGTATGTAAAGGGTGGAGGAGGGGGGAAGCGTCCTTTTAATAGTTTGTTGGATCATGGAGAAATACTGACTCTTCCCACTCCTGCTTCCGTTCATAATGTTAACAAAGGTTTGCAGCTGTACTACTTTTAAACGGGTCATTTCATAGGAAAAGAGGTGCAGGAGCTTATTAGCATAACTCATTAGCATAACTTATTTGCATATGCCACACCACCTGAAATCACCAGAAGTATGTCAGAAAGAAAGAAAGAAAGAGCTGGCAGAGAGGGGACAGCTACTAATCCAAGCCTCAGAAATACCACTATTCTGGGAGGATAGCTTCAGTGGTGGCTGAAGCCTTCAGAAGGCTGGTGGGAGGAACAAGGACCTTTCCAGGGGACGGGGTCGTTTTACTGCAGCCATGACACAAGCAGGCATTCCCCCATGGGGGGGGGGGTTTGGCACCAACTCCTGGAGTTGAGCTTCCCCGAGCTCCTGCTCAAAATGACCCCTGCTTTTAAATACATTCTGTTGCCAAGTAGGATAGGGATGAGAAGGTCTTGAGACCAAGAAGTGAAGGGGGGGGGGGGTGGCATTGGAAAAAATAGGTGGAGGGAGATAGAAATGAATGAGAAACGTGTGGAAAAGAGGGAGCAAAATTAAGGAAAAGAGAGGTTGTTTTATCTTGCTGCAACACCAGTTTGGTGTAGTGGTTAAGTGCGTGGACTCTAATCTGGGAGAACCAGGTTTGATTCCTCATGCTACTTGCAGCTGCTGGTGACTTTAGGGAAGCCGTAGTTGTGTCAGAGCTGTTCTCTCAAGGACTGTTCTCTAGAGCTCTCTCAGCTCTGCCTACTTCACAGGGTGTCTGTTGTGGAGAGGGGAGGGGAAAGGAGTTTGTAAGCTGCTCTGAGACTCTGAGTGAAGGGCAGGGTATAAATCCAATCTCTTTTTCTAAATATTGCTTTGCAAGATCTGGCTGAGCTGGGTGCAAGGAAAGGAAGAGAGAAATGCTAGCCGAAGTATCAAACTCATTTGTTACGAGGACTGGATCTGACATAAATGTCACTTTGGTGGGCCAGGCCATGTGTGCCATAAAATGTAACACAGATACCAGAGATATAAACTTTATAAAGGATACATGCAAACCCAATTAACAATATTATTTTTACTCAAAATACAAATAAAAGCAAATGAATGGAGGCAATTGATTTACTTGGAAACTCCCAAAAGCCCCAATAAATGTATTTAATCATATGCAAGACTAGGTTTTTTCCAAGGGATACCATAAAAGGAGGAGAACCTTACATTTCCATACATACCAGTTGCTTGCGGGCCGGGTAAGAGCCCTGGATAGACCACTTCCGGCCCCTGGGTCTTATGTTTGACACTCCTGGGCTGGACTACTATAGAAAATGGCCTTGGTTATCAGGCTGCAGGCCGATAGTTAGTGTAGCAGCCATCTGCTGGGGTTGCTTGTCTTGCTCCATTGCTAGATTAGTTGATGATCTGTTAGGCAAATTTGCATCAGTCTTGGAGAAAGGGAAGTCTTGCTGATAGTAGAGTGCCTTTTACTGTGTTCAGACTTCTCTGCACCCCCCAGTGGTTGCATCAAAATAAGTGGAAAAAGGTTCAGCTGGATGCAGCATGACACTGGCTTCAAGGCCCCCTGAATTTTGTTCCCCAGTCCCCCTCTGTTGGCGGCCCTGCTCTTGCCAACTCCCACATCTATTATGCCAACTCCCACATCCAGCCCATTACTGACTCCAGGCAACTGTTCCTCTGCCTAACACGATTCTGCGGAGAAGGAGAGAAGACTGACTGTCTGTTAAATTTCAAATCCTGGGAAGGCTTCTCCCAAGGGTTTTATGTAGATGTTGAATACCATGAAGTGGGGGGTAAGATAGAATCTTGCTGAACACCCCACAATTTAATTTCCATGGACTGGAACAACTCCCTGGCACCAGGGGCTCATCAGGTAGGAGGGAAATCACTGCAAAATGGTGCCTCCACCCCTTTTGTTGGCAAGGCGCAACTTAAATTACTGGGGTGGGACAGCTTATAGGCATAATTGTCCAAATTCAATGTTTGTTTTGGGGGATATGCAGCAGGAACCCTAGAGAAGGTTTCTGTCTATGAATCCTGCACAGTTTCTGGAAATTGTTGACAAGGAGCACCTTTTACATCTACATTTTAAGAGGGGTTACTGATTTTTGAGGGGTAGGGCAATGGTGGGGGGAGTTTGGGTAGCAACATGAGAGCAACTAGCTATATCTTTCCCTTGTCTTTCCCTTCACCTTTCCTGGAGCGGATCTGCAACCCTCCAATTTGGGGTCACCAGCCTTTTAGCCTGCAGGCAGCTTGGAATTTTGATATAATAATGAAACACACAGTATATACGTAAACACGAAGAAATTCACTGTGTGTGGCGTCAATACCAATTTCAAAAATCAATAGTTAATAATAATAAACAAATAATTAATTTATAGACAAATGACTAAACCATTTATACAATTTCCAAGTCATAAGCAAAACTATGGGATTGCTGGCTTCCTTGGCTTCCTTTGGAGCATATTAAGGAAGCCGGCAGTCCCATAGTTGTTCTTTTTGAACTATTCAAGTGTTCCTCTTTTGGAACTGTTGGAGCAGATATCTTCTGGAAGCTCGCTTTCCCCCTTTACGCCGTGAAGCATATTGCTCATTAGGAGGGACTGAGCACTTTGAAGTGGTTTGGACTTTGTGAGCCATATATAGGACTTATGCTAAATCTTTTATGCCCTGATTATGAATTGCTATTGTATGAATAATTTTGCTTATGATTTGGAAATTGTATAAATGGTTTATGTGTCTATAAATTAATTGTTTGTTATTATTAATCACTGATTTTTGAAATTGGTATTGACGCTATGCACAGTTAATTTCTTTGTGTTCACCTTGGAATTTTGAGCGGGGTGCAGAGTGCCAGTTCAAAATGGCTGCCACAGAAGGTGGTGCCAAACCCAAAATGGCTGCCACATTAGTCAGAGCCAAATGCAATACCTTCCTTCTTGCTTTCCAAAAGAATCCCAGCAGGGGGATAAAGGGGAATAAAAATAAATGAGGGAGAAACAGGAAAACAAAGAAGGAAAGACTGAAAGGGAAATGGAACCACTCACTGACTCACTGTGGCTGCTACTATAGCTGTGGAAAAAACTCCTTTGAATGAGGGCAGCCAATAACAGTGTCTTACAGTTGTCCCATCTACTTTCTGAAAAGCTTGGAGGGCACCACACCAGGTGCTGGTGGGTACCATGTTGGAGATCCCTGCTTTAACTGCTGTAAACAATGATGGTGACAAAAAAGGCTGTTGTACCAAAGTACTTGCTGCAGTATGATTATGACTCTATCTAATGTTCTCTCTTCCCCAATATTATTTATATAGCTTCTCATCCATCAGTGACTTTTTGGTATTTTGACTAAAGCAGGGTTACAATCTGTCTGAAAATTCGATTGAAGGTTAAGTGTCGTATCCCAGACAGGACCAAAAGAGACAAATAGTTCTACAAGGGTGGATTTTTTTGTTGTTGTGGCGTTGCAGTAAAGATGAGATAATACAGTACATTGCTGGATGTTTTGTCTGTGTACCAAGAAGGTGGTTGATACAAATGCAGTTTTAGAAATATTCAGAATGATTTAAAGTCCTGTCGAACTTAGCAGAGGGCTTGTGCAGTTGGATTAGTTATGTGTTGCTTTACATCAAACCATTGGTGGGACTGTCTGTCCAATATGCTAATTGATGTTACTTCCAGCTGAGCTCAAGCACAAAATTATTAGAGTGTCACGGACCTTGCATCTGTGCTGTAGACACACAGCTGCCAAGGTGCCCGCTAATCTGAATTTTAGGATGAATACCTTGTATTGCTACAAGAAGCTACTGCTGAGCACAAAGGCGGCTTCACAAAGCTGTTAGTTTGGACTGTCAACCATTTCCCACATGCCGTTTCAATAGAGTCCTGCTTCCATGTAAGATCCTAATAACTAATTGTGACTTGAATCCAGTGGGTCATAATTTCTTGCCTTCCTGCCTCTTCCTTTCCCAGCCCAAAATGCAGGGGACCTCCAGGAGGGGCATTTGGGGCTGTAGGTGGGAGGTGAGAAGGTCATGCTCTGTAGGTGAAAATCCTTCTCCTTGTGGAAATGCTCCACTGGATCCAACTTTGTATTTATTTAGCTCAGATGTTAACGAGTTTGCTTTCTATAATTAAAAAACTGGAGCATTCTTAGAAGATGGTGTCCCGGTCGGGGATGACTGGGCCTCCTCCCCCCCCCCCCACTGAAGCGGCCTCGCACTCACCCGGCCCCGAATGAGACAACCCCGGTGACGCAAAGACCACCCGGGTGGCTGGAGCTGCGGGAGGAACACCCCACGAGGGCTCCCGGCCCATATCGGTCTGCGAGGGCGGCGGTGCAGCCACCAGCAACGGAACAGGCGAGGCGCCCGGTAGCGCTGCAGCCAAGTCCCACCGGCCCGTGGCCCATGGCAGCATCAGGAGGGCCAGCAGCCGGGGGAGGTCAGTGGAGATGGTGGAGCCTCCTCCGGGAGACTCAGAAGCGATGCTGGAAGGACCCGGAAGTGGGGTGGAGCCAGGCCCAAATGCCAGGACAGCGTCTTTGCTTATGAAGGGGGGCGGGGCTCCAGAGGGAGGAGTGGCCTGGGAAGCCTGGGTCGCTCTGGGGGGAGTGGGGAGAGGGATAAGAGGAGGCCAGGAAGGAAGGGCCGGGGAGGATGAGCCGGGAGGTGTTTTGGCGACAAGAGAGAGAGAGACGCCAGGAGAGAAACACCAATGAAGGCAGAGGGGTGACAAGGGTGCTGTAAACCCCACCCCCTGCCAATCTGAGGTCCTTCCTCGCCCCTTTTCCCTTACAATGCCCCTTGGAGCCTCCCGCCGCTGGTGGACACCACGGCCACGGGAAGGGATCCCGGAGGGAAGAAGGCGGAGCGCGACAGACGGTCACTTTAAATGTTGGTCACTTAACTGGCAGTTGTTTCCACAGGACAGCTGTTTAACAGCGTTCTCTCAGCAGTAAATTTTCTATACAATTCTACATCCAGATTTCCTAATTTAATGGTTGTTGGCATTTGTATGTGGGAATCTGGGGCATACTTTGTTTCTAAATTTCTGCTGCTGCAATAGCATTGTTTCCATCTTGTCATGAGAGTCAGTTTGGTGTAGTGGTTAGGAGCGTGGACTCTAATCTGGGAGAACCGGGTTCGATCCCCCACTCCTCCACATGCACCTGCTGGTGTGACCTTGGGTCAGTTACAAGTTCTTTCAGAGCTGTTCTCCCATGAGCAGTTCTTGAAAGAGCTCTCTCAACCCCACCTTCCTCACAGGGCATCTGTTGTGGGGAGGGGAGGGGAAGGAGATTGTAAGCCGCTCTGAGACTCCTTCGGGTAGTGAAGGGCAGGGTATAAATCTGATCTCTTCTTCTTCTTCCTCTTCTTCAAGTCATATAGGATGTGACACCTAGGTGAAAGCAGCCTGCACAGCTCAGACTAGCTCAAGCTTGTCAGAACTTGGAAGCTAAGCTGGGTCAGCCTTGGTTAGTACTTGTATGGGAGACCGCCAAGGAAGGCTAAGGTTGCTATGCAGCGGTAGGCAATGGCAAACCACGTTTGCTTCTATCTTGCCTTGAAAATGGCATGAGAGGTTGCCATAAGTCACTGTGCTATTATTATAAATTCATGAACATAGGAAGCTGTTTTATACCAGACAGACTACCAGTCCGTTGAGCCTAGTCCAATTGGCAACTACAGTGGCCTTTTTCTTCCAGCCCCACAGAGGCCCGGCTCCTAAGCCGTGCAGGTCTTTTACAGATCTCTGACATCAGTCTGAGCCCAGCATTATTTGCTTTTGACTGGCCCGATCACGCTGCGGAGATGCCACCTCGCCCTCCTCACCCGTATATATATATATTTTAATTACATCCAGAGCAAAGAGTGCTGTAATGAAAGGAAGTATATGGCCTAGGCTAGCTCAGTCTCATTAGACCTCAGAAGCTAAGCAGAGTCCTCCCTAGTTAGTATTTGGACGGGAGACTGCCAACAAAGAATACCAGGGTCACTGCACAGAGCTAGGCAGTAGCAAACCACCTCTGTTTGTCTCTTGCCAAGAAGAAGAAGAAGAAGAGATTGGATTTATACCCCGCCCTTCACTACCCAGAGGTCCATCAGTGCCTATTAGCCACAAAGTATAGATAGGAACTCTCGGTCTGGGGCAAGTGATGCTCTGTATTCTTGGTGCTTGGGGGGGAGGGCAACACTGGGAGGGCTTCTAGTGTCCTGGCCCCACTGGTGGACCTCCTGAGGGCACCTGGTGTTTTTGGCCACTGTGTGACAAGAGTGTTGGACTGGATGGGCCACTGGCCTGATCCAACACTGGCTTCTCTTATGTTCTTACCTGAAGGAGTCTCAGAGTGGCTTACAATCTCCTTCCCCTTCCCCTCCCCACAACAGACACCCTGTGAGGCAGGTGGGGCTGAGAGAGCTCTCTTGAGAACTGCCCTTGAGAGAGCAGCTCTGAAACAACTTGTAACTGACCCAAGGTCACACCAGCAGCTGCATGTGGAGGAGCAGGGACTCAAACCCGGTTCTCCCAGGTTAGAGTCTGTGCTCCTAACCACTCCGCCAAACTGGCTCTCTTGAAAACCCTACGGGGTTGCCCTAAGTCGGCTGCGACTTGACAGCCATTTCCACCCATTGGTGGTAGTAGAAAGTGTGCCAAGTCACAGCGAACCCATTGGTGGTGGTGGACTGGGCCCTCAAGTCACTGCAGACTTGTGGTGACCCCAAAGGGTCTTCAAGGCAAGAGGTGACCCTGCTTAGCTTCTGAGATCTGATGAGATCGAGCTAGCCTAGGCCACTCAGGCCAGGGCATTCCAACCATTACTATATAGAATTGAGGAAGGTCTGGGCTATGCATTTGTTTTTATGTGTGGTTTGTTGGGCTCAGTACTCCCAGTGTTCCAAATCTTGAATTGTAAAATTTATCTGGGGTGGGGGGGATACTCTGTCTGCCTTTCTGCATATTCACGCTTCAAATTCTGTCTTTCCAAAAAAAATATTAGATGACAGCGCTTCTGCAGCCAGCAGCATGGAGGTGACAGACCGCATTGCTTCGCTGGAGCAGCGTGTCCAGTTGCAGGAAGATGACATTCAGCTGCTCAAGTCAGCTCTGGCGGACGTGGTGAGGCGCTTGAACATTACGGAGGAGCAGCAGGCCATGCAGAACAAGAAAGGACCTACCAAAGGTAATCCGTTTTCGAGTGCCACTCACTCAGATGCATCAGATGCTGATTGCTGTTGAATTTGAGCGATGTCACGGTAGCCTTGGTGATCCCCCTCAGAGTTCGGTCGAGGACAGGGAATGGTTTGGCAGCAGCTCATTAATCTGAGGTTTGACTTCAGTGGGGACTTTGCTGGCCTTTATTGTTCCAGCGAGGATGGCTTTCTCCGTTGTTGTTTACTCGTTCTTCTTCCCAGGATGCAAGTGCTGTAATCTAACACCAGCAGCAATTTAGAAGACTTGCACAGCATCTCACTGCCGGCAAGACCAGGTCTTAAGATCAAGGCCTGAAAAATATGCTTTCCCCCCACCCTCTTCCCCAAACATTTTTTTTAAAAAGTTTAACGTAGCTGGGCTGGTGAGCATGAAAGTTTGCAGTGTTTTCTGTTCTTTTGGCTGGCACTAACAAAAGGGTTTGGAGTTTGGTTTTTTTAATTTGGATTCAACGTGTTCAGTCTACCTTAAGACAGCGGGTCTGAACCTTTTTGGTATGGTGACCCATAAGTCCAAGTATATTTGGTATGATGACCCATCCAGGGCTGCCCAAGGTTGTTTTTTGGTTTTTTGCACTCTAGACAGACTATAATCTTGGCACCCATCTGCTTCAGCATTCCGTTTTCTGCAGTGGCTAGCCAGATGCTTTTGAGAAACCAAGAAGCATTTCACAAAGGCTGCTGCTGCCCCCACTACGAACCTCAAGCAAATGGCATTCTGACATATGGAAGTTACATTTCAGCCTTTGACCATCCTCTCCTTCTCCTTCACTTCCTGTAATCCCCCTACCCAAAGATTCTAAGAAACTCTAGTGACCATCAGGACATGTTCTACTTGAGTGACATGTCCATGCAGAGAAGGCAGATGCATGACATGGAAGATGCTGTTTCCAGGGTCAGAGCTTGGTTTCCAAAACACAAAAGAGAGCAATGGAAAAGGCAGGGGTGGCCATCTAGGGCAGAACTGCTACCACCTGCTCTGCCTTCTCCCTGTACATTAGTTTGCTGGTGGTCGTTAACCTGGGGTTAAATGTTTTTTTTTTCTTTTTCTGGTGTGTGTGTGTGTGCACTCATATACAGAGTGGGAGGAACATCACTGCTGCCAGCTGCATCATCTAAGCTGTGCTTTCCCGCCTGCTCTTCCTGTTTCCAGGTGTAAACTTGGGCGTGGCCAGACGTGCCATATGAAGGCAAAAGTCAACGGGTTCCTAGCCCTTGCCTTCCAGGCTGTGGCTCACGCCTCTGAATAATCTGGACCACAGAACTCAGGACCAGCCCAAGTTATAGTTAGTTACTTCCTGTTTGTTTTATTTGAATTCTTTGGGTTTTATTTTCTGTTGTATTTCTTGATGTCGTAAACTACTTGGGGTCCCTTCCCATGGCCTAAAATACCAGACAGTTCACTGCATGGTGAATGAAGCGTGCTTTATGAATGTTTCATCCACAGATAGGCTGGCTGTTTATTTATGACTTCCACCTGCATTTACCACATTATTTTTCTTCTGCCTGTGATACCAGAAGCTGAAGACTCTCACTGCGAAGCTGGCTTATAAACCAGAGATAGCGCCTTCTAAAATTAGTTATTTTGCCAGATGGATTGGATCCCAGTATTTCACACCAGACAGCAGCTTTTGTTTCATGCACAGCCAAAATTAGATACGATTTCATGCAGGCGTGTTCAGTTGAAGGGAGAATTAATTCGGTGTGTGATCTTTGATTCCATTACTACTTTATACGTCTCTGTGTTTATGTTGGTTTTGATTGTTGTGTAGAGCTATGATGGCTCTGGCTGAGACAATAAAAACGTGAAGCTTCGAGCCCATTGGGATTAACTGTTGAAAATCAAATTAAAATTTAAAAAACGGTTTCACAGTTCTGTAATGCACTGTAATGCACTGTTAGCAGTAGTCTATTCAAATGGTGGTGGTGAAAAGTGCCGTCACGGCACAGCCGACTTATGGTGACCCCCATCGGTTTTCGAGGCAAGAGACGTTCAGGCGTGGTTTGCCATTGCCTATCTCCGTGTCATGAAACTAGTATTCCTTGGAGGTCTCCCATCCAAATACTAGCCAGGCTTGACCCATGCTCCCTCTAAGCTGTGGAGTCTTGTGAGCAGAAATTCTACTTTGTGAGCTGCTGGTATTAAAGAGCAAGCGATTTGGCTGCTGCATAAATTAGTTTGCTCCGGAGTCATCCTTCCTGAGCTAAGACAAAAATGTGTGAGCTGGAGGCTAAAAAACTGTGAGCTAGCCCACACTAACTCATCTTAGAGGGAACACTGACCCTGCTTAGCTTCCAAGATCTGACAAAATCAGTCAGGCTAGCCCGGGCTAGTCTTTTCAAATGCAGCCGTTTAAATGTGGAGGATAGGTCTATTGCTGGCCATGATAGCCAAAGAGCTCTGATGGTCAGTTGCTGGGGACTTGTGAGCATGTGAGGGAGAGCTGTGGCCAAGGAGGCTGTGGCTGTGTTCTCCCTGTGGCCTTTGGCTTTATAATATAGCTTCCCCCCCTTTTTTTGCTCTTCTTTGGCACCTATAACTTTATTTGTAATCTTGACAGACCTACTAATCCATAGATCAACATTGCATTGAAAATATAAACTGCTGTTAGTGAGCTTCATAAACATGTTGATGATGCTGCCACAGATAAGACCATGGAGCAACCCCTCCCCCAGGCCCCACACCCTTCCAAAATATACATCTGAAAACTGTCAGAAGTGTGATTTATCTGAACTGTTGCTTTTGGCAGACTTTGGCAGTCATCAGTGATATATTTGGGTTTGTTTCTGTAGTTACCAACATTAAGCTTTACATTCACTTCAGCAACAAAAAATTCAGTAGCAGCGGGCTACGAAGACACTGAGGCATTTCAACATTATTATTCATTCCTGGTTGATACCTCAATATAGGCTCTGTCTGTGGAAATGACAGCTCTCTCCTCATCACACTTCTAAAAGGTTTTTTCTAGGAGTCCTAAGTAGAGTTTATACCCTTTGAAGCCCATTGAGTTCAATGGATTTAGAAGTGAGTAACTTTACTTAGGATTTCACTGTCAGGCTTGTAGTTATAGTGTCATGTGGATGCATGATTTTCTTTCTGATTTTTGAGAACCGATTACATTTGTTTAATAAGGCATTTTAAAGCCACTTTTCCTTGCAGCTCATTGTGGTTACAGGCAACCTCCAGAAACTTGTGAGTAAATTTTCAGTGAATTTAAGTTGGTGGAGTTTGTCAAAATACCGTCTATTTATTTATGTAAACTTCACTTTTCTCACTGAGACTGGGGATAGACTACAAAATTTTATAACACTGCAATAAGAGCTGTATGAGACAAACAATGAACAATGCAATAAAATCAGATTACAAAATTATTTCCCTTTTATTTATTTAAAACATTTCTACGCCACCTTCCAGCCAAATAGGATCCCCGAGGTGGCAAAATGAGAAAGTGATGCCATAGAGATGAGAAGGCAGTGCAATAGAAATGAAAACAACAATAATAATGCAATAGATCAGAAACCTCTATTAGGCATTTAAAAATAATGCAATAAAAAGTATGCAACATGACATAAGAAATTCAGAAATGAACAAAAAAACTGATTACAGAAATTAGAAACCAGTCATGTTGATGTTTTTAACTTCATTGTACATGAACCAGAGCTCTGTGTACTCAGGGACTGGGCAATTCACAAATCTAACGTATAAATAAATAATAAACTATATAGACCATTGGTCTGATCCAGGAGGGCTCTTCTTATATCTGCCCCATGCAATTGTGGGCCTTTTTCAAGGATTTTTTGAATGGGTAGTTGATGTAGTAATATACCATTATTTTAGTATGCTGCCATGACAATTTTTTTAAACCTCAAAAAAAGAAAAGAGCCCCCCCCCCCCCCCCCCCCCGTTTGGACTTGGGGACTGGGAGAGGGAAAATGGCTGCTGTGTAGGTGGGACCAGGAAAATGGATGTTCACATCCTCACAGCATCCATTCTGGTTTGCTGCAGTGTTTCCCAAAACTTTGCAGCAAAGTAGGTTTGGGAAAGATTGGTGAAGAGCCAGGAGAAACCCAGAAGGTGCAAAAATACACCACAATGCTTTGTAGAGGCAGGCCCCTCCCCTGATTTCTGACGGCATTGATCATGGGGCACATAACCCCTGCTGAAAAGCTGTGGATGGGTGTATGGAGCTTTTTGTGGACAGGGCTTTCTGCTTTCTCTTCAGCCCTGAAAGCTGTTCAGTGTGTGCAATGAGGATATTTTCTCCAGCTCAAGAAATCTCTGAATGTGTCACGCCTTCTTGTGAATATTAGAGCTCAGGACTCCACGATCCATATTCTTAGTTAGCACTTTGTTTCTGTGTTACAGTTCTCATGAGCAGATTTTTAAAACGGCATATCACTACTGTTTGGATGAAGTGCCGTCATTGAGATTGTTTACAGTCCACTTTCTGTTTGTTCAGTTTTCCTTCGGGTGTAGCTGTAAGAGGCCAAGAATTCTTTTGTGCAAGTTTATTCAGTCTGAGGATGTGGACAGATTCCTTGGACGTTTGAGGACCTACCACCTACTTGTATGACCCTGGCTATTAAAATGGGGGGGACGGGACCTGGTTGACTGACTGACTGTGTCTGAGAGGTAGTTAATGGCTCCTTAAGAGAGGGGGTGTTCACCCCAGCCTTGAAACAAGCTGTGATGTGTTCCAGGAAGTTTCAGTAACTGTGGACCAGTCTCAAAGGAGCGCCTTTTACTAGCTTTGATTAGTTAGCTGTAGCCTTTCCTGGGCAGCAAAGATCTGGCCACCATGGTGCAAGCCCTGGTTACATCTAGGTTAGATTACTGCAGTGCCCTCTGCTTGGGGCTACCCTTGAAAGGTGTTTGGAAACTTCAGTTGTAGCAGAATGCTGAAGCCAGGATGTTGACTGGGGTAGGTGTAGAGACCATATCACTTCACCTTTTGGCCCAACCACACTGGCTCCTAATCTGTTTCTAGTCTCCATTCAAGGTGCTGGTCTTGACCATCAGATCTCTATATGGTTTGTGAACAGCATGCCTGAAGGACCTCCTACTCCCTTATGAACCCACCTGACTGCTTCCTTCATGTTCTCCCTATGAGGCGGAGGACATCTCCATGGGTTATTCCCACTGTGCCTTTAGGGAGGCAGGAAGTAGTTTTTCCTTCTTCCTCTAGGTGGCCTCGGAATAGCCCATTCTCCAGTTCTGTTCCTGCCTCAGAGGGAGAAGCAGCAAAGTCTTAGGCTTAGGCTTTACTTTTTAAACTTTAGGGCTTTTTGCCAACTATTCTTCTTCTATTTCTTTCTATTTCTTTCTATTTCTATTTCTGGAGGCTTGAGTCCTCCTGTTTTCTACTTGTCCCTCCACCTCAATCTTCCTTGCCTCTCTTCTACTCTTAAAAAAAAAAAAAAAAAAAAAAAAAGTTTTTCCTTTTGGACGGAGGCTTCTTAGCCGAGCCTCCCCCCCCCCCCTCCCCGCGGCGCCGGGGAGCGGAGGACCTTTTTGATCAAGGCTCCGTCGGAGCGAAGAGAGGAGGACGGAGAACGGAGAGCCGGGTGGAGCGCGTCGGCGCGGATCGCGCCATGGCGGCCCGGACTGCTCCCGAAGAGTTCTCCGACGACGAGGGAAGCCCGCGCGCCGCAGAGCCGGCAAGCGCGCAAGCCGCAATGGGGACCGACCAGCCTCATAGGCAGGATCGCGCTCCCCCAACGCAGCCAGCAGACGCGGCGGCGGCGCCCCGCGCAAGCAAACGACGGCGGCAGCACGAGGAAGAGGACCACGCGGCCGCGGCGGAGCGGGAGAGAGCCAGCGGCGGCCATCTTGGAGGTCGGGAGTTCACCTCTCCAATCCTCCCGGGAGCCCCTTCAGCCCATGGAGGGCATGGAGTGACCTGCTTCCTGACTCCAACCGGGGACAAGACGGCAGAACGGGGTAAGCAGGCTGATGGGGGGGCCCTGGCTAGCTCACCAGAACTGATGGCCTGGATTAATCAGGCCATCCAACAGCAGCTCGCGATGCTGCAGCCCAAGGCCCCGACCCCTTGCCCCATGGACCCTGCTAACCAAGGCTTTTGTCTGCCAGCCCCAATAGCCCCCAGGGAGGTTGCCAACCAGGGGTTCCCCCTGCCAGTCCCAGCAGCCTGGAACACCAGGACAGGTGGCAAGGGCCACCAGTTGGGCCCTGAGAGTTCTAGCAGGCAGGACTGGAGGGAAGAGATGGAGTCTAATGCCTCCTCTGTGGAAGAGAGAGAGGAGGGGGAATTTCTTTCCGAGGATGAAGAGGAGGAGATGCTCCTCCCAGAACAGTCCAGCCGCTTTTTCAAGCAGGAGGACTATCAGCAGTTCCTGACTAAGGCCCTTAAGGCACTGGAACTGCGTGATCTACCCCCAGCTGAGGATCAGAAGGCGGCAAGGGCCAAATTTAAATCCAGATCAGGGGGAAATGCTGAATTTTTCCCCCTAGAGACCCACGCGGAGAAGGTCTTCCCCTTCCCTGAATTTTTTGAGCGCCAGCTCAAGTCTGAATGGGAGAAACCAGGGGTCAGCAGGCAATTTCCCTCCTTTGCCAAACGCTTGTACGCCCTACCCGGCTACGCCAATGAGATCCTACAGGTATCTCCAGTGGACGGACCCATAGCCGCCCTGCAGTCCACAGGACTACTGACCAAGGACGGGCACGGCAACATTCGCGATCACACAGATAAGAAGGTGGAAGCGACCCTTCGAAGGATCCATGAGGCCATCGCAATGATGGTGAGAGCGGCGTCCACAGCATCTATCTCATCTAGGGCGGCCATTGTGTGGGTGCGCAAACTGACACAATTGGTGCCCGAAGACAACCGCAGCCTACTAGAAGGCGCGTCACGGATCCTGAAGGCCAGTGCCTTCACGGCAGACGCGACATTAGACGTCATATCATTCGCCTCCAGGGCCATGGCCTCCACAGCGGTGGCGCGCAGACTGCTTTGGTTGCGGGCTTGGCAAGCAGACCCGCGATCCAAGGCCATCGTTGCAGCATATCCTTTTCAGGGGGACCGCCTCTTCGGAGAGGCGTTGGACGAGATACTGGTGGAGACACGGGACAAGAAGAAGGCCATGCCCCGGTCCCTGCGCGGACCAGAGGGACGCAACAACCAGTCCTTTCGGACCCAGCACACGCTGCCGAGATTTCGTCAGGATGCCAAGCGACAGCAGTGGGAGCCACCCAGGGGCCCCAACAGGCGAGGCTCCTACACCCCGAGGTTCCACAGAGCCGGGTTCAACCGGGGCAACAGGGGTGACAGAGACCCCAAACCCAAACAAGCATGACGCTGCGTCTGTTCCGGTGGGGGCACGCCTCCTACACTTCGCGGAGGCGTGGGCCCAGGCCAACGCGGACGCGTGGGCAGTGGAAACCGTAACACGGGGCTACACCTTGGAATTCCACCACCCCCCACCAGAAAGGTTCTTGAAGTCCCCGGCAAGCAGATCCAAGCTCAAGATGTCTGTGCTTTCCTCCGCAATCCAACATCTGCTGGACATCAGAGCAATAGAGCCGGTGCCCCCGGAGGAAAGGAACAGAGGCGTATACTCCATCTTGTTCATGGTACCCAAGAGGAACGGGGACTGGCGAGCAATCCTGGACCTAAAGTTCCTGAACAAGTACATCCGATTACGACGGTTTCGTATGGAAACCCTGAAGGCAGTGGCGGACTCCCTATCTCCGCACGAGTTCCTGACGTCCATCGATCTCACAGAGGCATATTTACATGTGCCGATCCACCCGTCACACAAGCGTTTCCTACGGTTCTGCGTGTACAACCAGCACTTCCAATACCGTGCTCTCCCATTTGGGCTGTCTACAGCACCCCGCTTGTTCTCCAAGTTGATAGTCAACCCAGTAGCCAAGCTCCGCAGCGTGGGCGTGCACGTGCATCCCTATCTGGACGACCTACTTGTTCGGGCCAGCAGTCAGACAGAAGCCGACAGGAACACCAGGGCCACGATTCAGTGCCTCCAGGAACACGGATTCTTGATCAATTTCAAGAAGAGCGCCTTGACACCGACCAAACAAATCGAACATCTAGGGGCGGTGATAGACACCGCTCGCAATGCCCTGGTTCTTCCCAGAGACAAGGCCCAGAAGATACAGGAGCTTGCCACAAGGGTATACCGCAACAGGAGTACACCTCTCATGACCCTAGCCAGACTCCTAGGGTTGATGATCGCGTGCATAGACATGGTACAGTGGGCCAGACTCCATGCCAGACGAATGCAAGCGTTCCTGCGACCCTACCAGGCCCACATAGCAGAGAAGCGGACACTGAACCTTCAGTTACCACCAGCAGTGAAGACAAGCTTGCTATGGTGGATGGAACCAACCAATCTCTCCAAAGGCAAGATATACTACGCAAGCCCCACTCTGGAGGTGTTCACGGACGCGAGCCTACAGGGCTGGGGAGCGACCCTAATGGGAGCTCCAGTGCAGGGGCTCTGGCAGGCCCACGAAGCGATACTACCGATCAACCTTCTGGAATTGAGAGCAATTCGCCTAGCCCTGGCACACTTCACACCACGACTGATCAACCAGCACGTCCTGATAAGAACAGACAACATATCCGCCAAAGCATACATCAACAAGCAGGGCGGATCGCAGTCGCTTCAACTACACCGCGAGGCTATGAAGATCCTCGAGTGGGCGGAGAGGACCGTCACGTCACTAAGGGCGGAGCACATACGGGGAGTCGAGAACGTTCAGGCGGATTGGCTCAGCAGGGAGACCATCTCAGAGGGAGAATGGGCCCTACACCCAAGAATGTTCCAACTGATAGTTCAACGCCTCGGCCAGCCATCCGTAGACCTATTCGCATCAGCAAGAAACCACAAGATGCCGAGGTTCTTCAGCCGGTACTACCACCCAGAAGCGGAAGCGACAGACGCCCTCACGTCGCCATGGCCTCAGGGTCTGCTGTTCGCCTTTCCCCCATTCGTGCTGATCTCCAAGACGATACGTCGCATACGGGAACTAAGAGCCGAAGTCATAATGGTAGCACCAAGGTGGGCCCGACGCCCTTGGTTCTCAGCGATACAAGCGATGGCGATCCTACCACCACTAACACTCCCAGTGGCTCCGGACATGCTCTCACAGGGGCCAGTGTGGCATCCGGATCCAGAGTGGCTATGCTTGACCGCCTGGAGATTGAGCGGCGCAACCTAGCGGAATTCGGATATCCGACAGAAGTGCTGGACACTCTCCTAGCGTCCAGACGACCATCCACAATACGTATATACAACACGACATGGAAGGCCTTCGTGAGATGGTGTAGACGTAAGAAAATCGAACCTCTTTCACCTTCAATTTCGGCAGTACTGTCTTTCCTGCAGGAGGGTCTGACCTCTGGACTACGGCCATCCACCCTTCACAGACAGGTGGCAGCTCTAGCGACCGTACTCCCTACAATAGGAGGGAGCAGAATTAACAGACACCCACACGTGCAGCTGTTTTTGCAGGGGACCAGGGTGAAATCGCCGCCACAGGTACACCGGTTTCCAACTTGGAAGCTCAACACAGTACTCAAAGCACTCACGAAGGCACCCTTCGAGCCCCTCAGAGAGGTAGAGTTGAAGTGGCTCAGAATGAAGACTCTGTTCCTAGTGGCCATCACCTCGGCCAGGAGAGTGTCGGAGCTGGGTGCACTGTCCACCAAACCATCCTTATGTGTCTTCCATAAGGACAAAGTAATCTTGCGACTGGAGCCTTCCTTCCTACCAAAGGTAGCCTCTGCTTTCCACCGCTCACAGGAGATATGCCTACCCACATTCTGTCAGCAGCCAAAGCACCCCCGGGAGGTGGAGTGGCATTCCCTAGACGTGAAGAGGGCGCTCAGAATATATCTCAAAAGAACGGAGACTTGGAGAAAAACGGAAGCTCTTTTCATCTGCATCGCTCCGCCCCGCAAGGGGGAAAGGATGTCCAAGACAGCTATCAGTTCAGTATTGCGGGCATGTATTGCAGAGGCCTATAAGGCCTCAGGACAAGCACCCCCCGGGGGAATTACAGCACATTCCTTGAGAAGCGCAGCCACCAACGCTGCATTCAACAATAGAGCATCTGTAGAAGAGGTATGCAGGGCCGCTACGTGGTCTTCCATTTCAACGTTCATCAGACACTACCGAATCAACACCATAGCATCGGCTGAGGCGGCGTTCGGGAGAAGAATCTTGCAGCACGTCTTAACGGGAGAAGATGATGACAACCCACCCAGATAAGGGGACACTGCTCGAGGAGGTCCCATGGAGATGTCCTCCGCCTCATAGGGAGAACGACCATTGGTACTTACCGTGAGGGGTCCTTCTCCTATGAGGACAGGAGGACATCTCGGCCCTCCCAGGGTCATCATTTCTCTTTCTATTTTTTGGTGATATGTTTCCGAATCTTACTGATTTCTAAGGGTGCGGGGTCTGTCTCTTGACGACTTGTTACGACATACTTACTATTGCCTTTTTCTGTTCCCTGATTTCTGGCAATCCTTACTGGATTGAGATTATTACAGGTTAATGAGTTATGTAAAGTTATATTCCTATGTAGGGGAAGTTCGCAGAGTAAGAGACCTGCACGGCTTTCGGAGTCCCAGAACTGGAGAATGGGCTATTCCGAGGCCACCTAGAGGAAGAAGGAAAAACTACTTCCTGCCTCCCTAAAGGCACAGTGGGAATAACCCATGGAGATGTCCTCCTGTCCTCATAGGAGAAGGACCCCTCACGGTAAGTACCAATGGTCGTTCTGAGGCCCTGCTTTGGATGCCCCTGCCTTTTGTGATCAGCCAGGAGGCAATTCAGAAGAGGGCCTTCTCAATCATGGGACCAAAACTCTGGAACTCACTCTCCTGAGAGGCTCACCTGTTCCCATTTTCCGTTGATGACTTTGTTGTTTTGTGTAGTGTTCTATCAGTAATCCCTCCTTCCTGCCCTATATTTTAATTACTGTTTTTATGGGATTGTATGTGTGTTTTGGGGCTGCAGTGGCTCAAAGGTTAAGATGCTGAGCTGCAGACTGGAAGATCAGTAGCTCGGCACTTTGAGATCTGAGTGCCACGTGACGGAGTGAGCTCCTGTCTCTGGCCCCAGCTCTTGCCAACCTAGCAGTTCGAAAGCGAGAAATTGCAAGTAGATAAATAGGTACCACTTCTGTGGGAAGATAAGAACATTTCGTGCACCTCAGTGTTTAGTCATGCCGGCCACATGATCACGGAAAAAGTCTTCGGACAGTGCTGGCTCTCTGGCTTGGAAATGGAGATGAGCACTGGCCCCTAGAGTCATATTCAACTGGCTTTCGAGCAAGGGAAACCTTCACCTTTATGTGTATTTTATCATTGGTTTTTATTGTTTAAATGAAGTGGTTTTGTTTGATTTTAATGGTTTTTAATATGTGTTAATGGTTTTTAATGTGTGCATGTTTTTAATCCGTCATCCGCCTTACATGTTTATTGTGTAGGATAATCTCTTATCCGCCTTGCTGGCCCTGATGAGGGCAGAAAAGCAGAATATAAATTTTGTAAATAAATATATAACCCCTAAGGGGGGAAAAACTGATGTTCAGTCTAGAAGAAATAAGGTAAATTGCTTTCTTTCTTTCTTTTTGGAAGAGCAATGTTGCTCTTTAGGACAATCGGCTAATTGGGATTGTGCTGTAGAACTTGAAAGTAAGCAGGTGCTGAACTCAAACCGCCCCAAAATTAAAAAAAAATTATGTTGAACACAACTTATGGAAACGTTTATGGACAAGAGAAAAAAGACTGTGAAATGATTAAGCTGCTGACGGAAAACCAAACATGTTATACTTATGAGATACTGCTGGATAGAATTAGTGGTTTGTTTTTAATATTTTGGACCCATTTAGGAGGCAGAGTGGCTTTTTGGGAGTCCAGTGTAGCCCTCACTGAGCTAAGGTCTCCTTTACTTTCCCTGCACACTTGGAAAGGACAAGGTCACTGAATGCCACAACATAAGGGCATGAGAGGCTATCTCTGTTATTTATTTAAGCACTTCAGTACCATCTTTCTTCACCTCATGGTGAACTCAAGGTGGTTTACATAAACGCTTCTCAGATCACCAATATAAAACAACTTAAATCAACTTTAGTTCTCCTGGATTTTTAAAATGCCAGTAACATAAAAGCCAATATTCTAAAACCAGAAAACCTGACGCACCCCAAACAAACTAATTCCTTGAAGTGAATGCTCTGGCAGTAACGTAGGGGAGGGAGGGAGGGAGGGAGGGGAGGACAGGGCTAGGCTGGTCTTCAGTGAAGTCTGCTCGGTATCTCAGCTTGTGAACAGAGAAAGCAGGGATTCCACCTTCAAACATTGTCTCTTATTAGTCTTTGCACTGGTTGTTAGAGTCAATTAAGCCCTTGCTTATTGTGGTTTGAAGATATTTTTAAAAAAACAGCCGAAATTGCAAACCATATTTGATCACATTTGATTCTTGCCATGAAGATTCTTGCTGCATGAACTTTATAAAGATGGTTTGCCACTTTGCCTTCTTTGTTTTACAGCAAGACCCCTAGTACAAACACTGCCTTTGAAGACTACTGTTAATAATGGAACTGTTCTACCAAAGAAACCCAGCGGCTCTCTGCCTTCCCCATCAGGAACCAGGAAAGAGA
The DNA here is from genome assembly GCA_029233225.1 of Lepidodactylus listeri. NCBI lineage: Eukaryota > Metazoa > Chordata > Lepidosauria > Squamata > Gekkonidae > Lepidodactylus > Lepidodactylus listeri. The sequence continues at coordinate 81,073,075 of JARCFY010000011.1, forward strand.
TTGTATTGCCAGCAGCAAAAAGGTATTAAATATCTACCGTGTGTGTAATATTGCCTTTTTTCGTTTTCTCATACCTTTCTTTTTTGCTTCCAAGGTGATAACGTTCAAGATAAATTTCTAGATAAGTAAACAAAAGTACTCTGGAACCTCATAGTAATGTCTTCAGTGTTATTCATGCTAGGTTAATTAATTATGGTAAATGCTGATGCAAGAAATTCTGATTCTAAAGGAGCCCATAAGTAGGTGGCTATTTTCTTTCCTGGGTAATTTGAGGTTAAGCACAGGAAAGCTCTTGGTGTCAAAAAACACATTTGGGTTTTTAACAAGGCGGCCCCGGGGAACGCAGACCCAACTAGGGTTCCTTGCAGCCACACAACAGAAGCCCCAGGGAGTGACTTTTTAAAAATGACGGAGAGCCCAAATGGGCTGCAGGGGGCGGAAGGGGGTCCTAATTAACACGTGGAATTCACTGCTACAGGAGGTGGCGGCAGCTACAAGCATGAACGGCTTCAAGAGGGAATTGGATAAACATGGAGCAGAGGTCCATCAGTAGCTATTAGCCACAAGGTACAGATGGGGACTCTCAGTCTGAGGCAAGTGATGCTCTGTATTCTTGGTGCTTGGGCGGGGCAACAGTGGGAGGGCTTCTAGTGTCCTGGCCCCACTGCTGGACCTCCTGAGGCACCTGGTGTTTTTGGCCACTGTGTGACAGAGTGTTGGACTGGATGGGCCATTGGCCTGATCCAACATTGGCTTCTCTTATGTTCTTATGAGCTGTTTTCCCATGCAGAAATTGTGCTGGGGAGAAGTAATTTCCCCATTTTGGCTGCTCCATGTGCAAAGAATACTCCACATAGAGCAGCAAGAATGGGGAAATAACTCCCTCTAGCACTGTTTCTACACTGGAAAATGGCTTAGGGGGAAAGCCTCCTTCTGTGGTGGCATTCTAAGCTTGTTTGGACTCTCCTTTATTTTTTTAAAAGCCATTCTCCAAAGCAGCTGTGGGGAAACTTAGTTTGGTCCAGGGAACCCCGACCCAACACTTTAAAAACGCCAACATGTAGTTTGGTCCTTTGGGGTTTTGTAATATGTCCTGAAGAAAACACCTTGGTTTCTTTTATCATACCAACTGAAACCGCAAAGATGGCCGAACAATATTCTAGTTGCTTTTCACTGCTAAATTTTGCAAAGATGGGATTTCTGTTGTTCCCGTTACCTTAACTTTATGCAGTCTGCTTATTTTCAACAATGGCAAGCGATCAGTGAAGCCAAACACCTCTAGTCTTTCTTCGACTGTTATCATGCAGAGGAGTCCTTTTAGAGATCTTTTTTTCAAAATGTTTGCTTCTTTGCCTTTCTACCCGTGTCCAATATATATCAGTTCTGTTATTATGAGAATTCATGCCCTCAAGCAGCAAGTGAATGTGATTTTTCTTTCAGTATTCCCTGAGTCCCCTTGCTGAGACATTTTTCACTTCTTTGGTCATATTTTTTTAGTTTAGTTTTACTCCAAGGGTGACAGTAAATGTTCACAGATAAGGCAAGGGGGTGGGGGTGGGGGAGAACAACTTGTAGATATGGAAGAAGCAAAGGCTGTGAGATACAGTGTTTGTAGCTCCAGGATTCAGGGTTCTTACCAACACAAGAAACCCCTAATGCATTTGGCTATGTGTGCACTTCCACTGCCATTATCCCAACATGGCAGAAGATGGGAGACAGAGTTATGAGGTGCATTATATCTCTAAACCTGAGGCGGTGTTAACACTGGATGCTTCAAGACCCCTCTCTTGCTCTTGACACTGGACAGGTCACACACTAATGCACACACACAAAGCTGCTATATACCGAATCAAGGTCACTGTTGTCCACTCAGACTGGTAGCAGCTCTCTGGGATCTCAGGCAGAGGTCTTTCACATTATTTACTACCTGGTCCTTTCAACTGGAGACGCTGGGGATTGAACCTGGGACCTTCTGCATGCGAAGCAAATGCTCTACCACTGAGCCATGCCCCTGTCCCCACCACAGCAGCTGTCACACTGTTCTGGATTACTAGGTCTGTTGTTTCTGTTATGATTCTAATCAACATAGGAGTCTCTGTGCTATGAATCAAGATGGGGAAGCCGTCCAGGAGGGAAAGGTAGAGACTTGTTTGAAAATCATTTTTAAAAAACCCAAGTACTTTAAATAAATTTAAATTAGAGAAATAAGAGAAGCCCTGATAAGATGCTGGGTTTCCTTTCCTTCTCCCTATACGCAGCATGGTTAAAAGATCGTGCTTTCTCACCCTGCCCATAGGGGGTGTGGCTGCCCTGATTTGGGTATCCCCAGATGCTCATGCTTTACTGTGAAGTTTACATGGGGTGTAAGTGCACAATATACTTTTGGGGGCCTGTGCACAGAAACATAGTTCAATGTGTTTGGGGGCCTGTGCACAGAAAGGATGAGAATTACCTGAATGTCTCCAGAGAGACAGAAAGAAAGGGAGAGGGAAAAGGTTGGGGGGGGGGGGGGGGAATGCAGTTTCAACACAACTGGCAAGTATTTCAGACAACCGGAAAAATACCCTTAACTCAAGGAAATAATATAAAACTTTATGGTACTTTATGGTAATTTTTTTCAGGTTATCTCAATAAGAAAGGAAAGATCGCGTCAAGGAAACGTTAAAAGTATAAACTGCTTGTTTATGTATTTATCGGGGAAAGAGTTCCACCAATGTATGTGCAGTAATCTATAAATAAAAAAGCCACGTTAATAGGGCATTGGTGGCCCCCTTTCATAGGCTAGTCTCCCATTTCTCTCTCTCACACAGAGAGAGAGAGAGAGAGAGAGTAAAAACACTAATTACTATAGCAGAAGGAGGGGGTGTTCTACATTCCTAGAATATAGCAGTGTCAGCTGTCCCTTGATATAGGCTGTGCTGACTATGCAGAAGTATTTACTCAAGACACAATGACCTATTACTAGATAGAATGCCTCAAGAGTTTTCATCATTTCTTGCCCTCATATATTTAGGGTTGCCAACCTCAAGGTGGTGGCTGGAGATTTCCTGGCATAACAACTGATATCCAGGCAACAAAGATCAGTTCACCTGGAGCAAACGGCTGCTTTGGAAGGTGGACTCTGTGGCATTGTACCCCCCTTGACGTCCCTCCCCTCCCCTCCCCAACCCCCCCCTCCTCAGGCTCCACCCCCAACATCTCCAGGAATTTCCCAACCTGAAGCTGGCAGCCTTACATATATTATAAAGAATTTTTGGTTTTTGATATCTGCCATTTCAAATGGTTATGTACCATCATCCATTATTTGTCTCTCTGACATGCTCTTATCTTTTTTTCTTCTCCTTACTGCTGTAGTATTGAGTGTTTGGTCTGTCTCCTATGGGTTACAGTTTTGCTTTTTGTATTTATTTATTAAAATATTTGCATTCTGCCTTTTATCCCCTGCCAACCATGGGAAATTCATGAATTTCTTGCATTGAGAACAAAGACATCTCATGTCTGCCCTACGGAGAGCTTCAGACTGAGAATGTGCTTGTTCTTTGCGAACTCCTTAAAGCCTTTGTGCCAGAAGCAGTTAGCTCAAATGGTCAAAACAGCCAGTCAGGGAATCCATTTAACGTCTGGGTTCCTTAATCCTGCTGTACTTAACATGCAGGATTGTCTATGGATTGCATGAAATTGTATGTCTTGTATTTGTAACTTTTTGTTGTTGTTGATGTTCCTTGTTCTTACATTCTTATTTTACTGCATTCACTTTTATTCTGCTTTGTTTATGCACTTCTCATTCATGGAATAAGCAGGTCTGTGAGTCTTCTCAATGCATGCAAACTGAAAAAAACTGCTCTAAGGTGAGGGATTCTTTCTAGTATTGTAATGTCATATCTCTTTAAGTCTCTGTTTCCTTCCTCCTCTCTCTCGCTGTCTTGTCTGTCCATGATGAAAACAGCATCTTGCATTATTGTGAATAATTGTCGTAATGATTAAAGGGGGGGGGGGACCCAGCCAAAACAAATTCTCTTAATTAGCCATCTCAGATTTGCTTTCACTGTTAGGAAATATTAATTTCCTCTGTTTCCATACTAACATCTCCTACTTCTTAATGAGGGTTTCTTAATTAGACTTTGTATTAATTCAAATGCCTTTGTGTATATTTTGCTTTGTCGTCTGATTGAAGTCTATGTATGTGCCGTTCTTAAGAATACTTCCTTGAGGAGACACCTAATGGTCTCACTTTAGTGACATTTCTTGGTGGTCTAGGAACTATAATTCATCATGTATTTCCTTTTCTTTTTCTAGGTCTATTTTGAATCTTTCTTTCTTTTTTTTGGGACAGCCTCATTAAGACACCTTCCCACCCCCCACCCCCCCACCCCCGCAAGCAAGCCTGAAAGGCAGAGCATTGCTCTGGGGGAACCTCTCTGTCTCAGCAGAGTAGAAACCACCCAGATACCCTTTCATATTCCACACAGAAACCCTTCTGAGCCAATGTGGGGGGACCCTTGGGCCAGTGTACCCCCAGCAAGCACTTCGACTGTTTCTGCTTCTTAGAACAGCAGACCCCTGGGGCCCTATGGCCAGTTATTTTTTATCCCCCTCCTCCTGTTGCTGTTTGCAAGGAGCCTGCTGTTTAAAACCAAAGCACAAAGGCCGGCTGGGCACGCTCATTTTCACGGGTCACTGAACTGTGGCCTAAACAGCCCTAATGAGAGCTGACCAAAGTGTTGTTCTCTTTCGGCATTACCTCGGTGCTGTGCAGCAGTGACTGAGACCAGAATATAATAAGCGAGAACTCAGTTTTAAAAATTAAACAAAAATACTTGAAATAAATGTTTTGGGGGAAGGTGTATAATTTTTGACTTAGAGGTTATGAAGTACGTGCATATTTCAGCATGCTTCCGAAAGGTGGGTCCAGTTAGTTTGGCTCCATATAACTTAGATTACTGTTTTGGCATTGCGTTTTTGTTCTAGAGCTTTACATGTAGGACATTTTTTCCTCATTTCCGATAGCACCGTCAAAAGAACCAACTCAACGGAACGTGTGTCCCCTGGGGGTCGCAGGGAAAGCTACGGCGATTCTAAAGTCGGCCGCAATAGAGCTGGATCCACAAGCAGTTCATCAAGCGGCAAAAAGAACAGTGAAAGGTATGGCAAGTTCTTTACATTTCCTTTCACATTGCCCCACTTCACTCTTAACGTTAGCCAACGATTTTAGGGCTTTTTGATGTTGTCATGGCATTTTACAAAGTAACGGAAGAAGGTTACGGTTTCGACAGTGGAGGAGATATCAAAGGGGGAAGAGTGATGAATAACAGAAAGAGGGAGCTAATGGGAAAAGCAAGACAGGAGTAAGAAGGAGAGAGCTAGGCATACTTAACTGGCAGCGATGTCTTTAATTTAGCCCAGGTTAAACGTGAAAAGAATGTCAAACCTGTAAAGGCTAGAGTTGTTTGGCTAAGTTTCATTTCCATGGAGGTGGGCTCTAAGATGGAGATGGAAGGAAGTTAGAGAAGAAGTGGTTATGGAATGGAAGGGTACAATTGCAAGATTTTTTTTGGCAGCTGAATATGGTAGAGCTGGGGGAGCGAAGGTCCCAGTAAAGACACAAAAAGCTTCAAAAGTAAGGATGAGGAACCACAGATGGGGGGTGGGTGGGGGGTGGAGATGTCATAGTTCAGTGGTGGAGCATCTGCTTTCCACGCAGAAGGTACCAGGTTCAATCCCTGTTATCTCCAGTTAAAAGGATTAGACTGTAAGTGATGGGAAAGACCTCCAACTGAGACCCTGAAGAGCCATTGTCACTCTGAGTAGACAATACTGACTGTGATGAACTAATGGCAGCTTCATAATAACCTGCCCATCTCAGAGGAGGTCAGTGCTATCTTTCACCCTGGTGGGAGCAAGAGGAACGGTGCCCATGGCATCCACGGTCATAAACCAATCTTCCTTGCCTAGGATTTCCCCCAGCTTTAAAAAAAAAATCTGTTCGTATGTCTGTGGCCTGCATATCTGTAAACACCACAGTTTTCTGGGAGCTGCAGCAATAAAGTTGTGACCCTGTCTTACTGAAGCTGAAAATGTTGTCTCCTCCTCCCCGACTGATTTCCCTCAAGCATCTATGCCTTCCTCACTGTTCTGTTTGTCCCGGTTGCATTGGTCAATTTCACACTCTTTGCTGCACAGCTGCATTTTGACCTGCATCTCCCCCTGATTTCCCCCATGTCTTCTCGATCCTTGTTTTTTGAGTCTGAGAAGACATGGGGAAAATCGGAGGGAGATGCAGGTCAAAGTGCGGCTGCTCAGCAAAGAGTGTGAAATTGACAAATGCAACCAGAGGAAACAGAAGAGCGAGGGTGGCACAGGTGCTTCTGGGAAATTGGTCCCACTCTCCTCTCGTGACTCCATCGATCCCCCTCAGTGTTAACAAGACATTTGTACTGAGTATGGATGGAAAGTCCATGTAGGGATCAAGGAGGCTGAAAACAATGAACAGAGAAGATTGTAGTAATCAAGGTGGGAGATCACAATGGTATTTGGTCTGTGAAATATACTGGGTTCAGACACGTAGAGTGATCAGCTCATAGTTTATTAAGTGAGTTCAGCCAAAACAAGACAACACTAGCAGGGCCAAAGCCCTGCTCATATGCATGCAAAACACTCCACCCCCCCCCCACTCCCCGTGATAGGCTATTTACAAAACATTACTACTTGATTGGTTTACTCCAGAGCCCTGGTTGGCTATTGTTCTTGTGCTCCAAGCTCAGCCAGTCTCCAGGGCAATTCAATCAGGGATGTTTCAATCCCAATACATAACAGTCTGGTTAGACCTCACCTAGAGTATTGTGTTCAGTTTTGGGCACCACAGTTTAAGAAGGATATAGACAAGCTGGAATGTGTCGAGAGGAGGGCAATGAAGATGGGTCTGGAGACCAAGTCCTGTAAGGAAAGGTTGAAGGAGCTGGGTATGTTTAGCCTGGAGAGGAGACATGATAACCATCTTCAAGTACTTGAAGGGCTCTCATATAGAGGATGGTGCGGAATTGTTTTCTGTTGCCCCCAGAAGGTCGGACCAGAACCAACAGGTTGAAATTAAAATCAGAAGAGTTTTCAGCTAAACATTAGGAAGAACTTCCTGACAGTTAGAGCGATTCCTCAGGGGAACAGGCTTCCTCGGGAGGTGGTGGGCTCCCCTTCTTTGGAGGTGTTCAAACAGAGGCTAGATGGCCATCTGACAGCAATGTGATTCTGTGAACTTAGACAGATCACGAGAGGGAGGGCAGGAAGGGCTGCCTCAGTGCTTAGTTCTTGTGGCCCTTTCTTACACGCCCAGGGAAATGCTGATTGCCATTTTGGGGTCAGGAAGTAATTTTTCTCCAGGCCAGTTTGTCTGGAGATCCTGGAGGTTTTTTGTCTTCTTCTGCACGTGGAACAGCGGTCACTGGGGGTGTGGAGGGGGAGGTATTTGTGAATTTCCTGCATTGTGCAGGGGGTTGGACTAGATGACCCTGGAGGTCCCTTCCAACTCTATGATTCTGTGATTCTAAGACCAAGGGGAAGGGACAGATTTTAGCAGTATAGGGAGAAGTGCCATGACTTGTTTGAGTGTGGAGCAGAGGAAATGGAAGAATGAAAGGGGAGAGGCTTCAGGCTCACTATGGCTCCTTTCCGTACAGTGAGGATTCTTCTATTCCCTGTCATTGCCATACTAATGCAGAGACATTTGCATTGGGAATGGAGCATCCACGTGGGAGTTTTGTGCATACTTTTCCCCATCAACCACCATTTCCTCTGAATTTCCCCCCGCTGCACCACCAGGTGGCTTTTTCAGACTTAAAACCCCCCCAAACCCAACAGCAGTAATTGCTAGATCAGTGTAGCATTATTACATTATAATGCTCTAATACCAGTTCCTCTGAATTTTTAGTTATTATTTTAAAAAATCTAGAACATAGCCTATTTGTTGGGGAGATACTGGAAAGGGCCGGAGACTTGGAGGCTTACTATTTCTTTCAAACAAAAGCCAAAAATTCAGTGGAACTCATAGACAGTGACCATAGATCATTATAATGCTATAGCAGTCAAGCAATTACCAATTTTTAAAACCTCCTGTGATGCTGGAAGAAAAGGTGACTGTGGGGGGCAGAGGGAAGGAAAATGTTACAAATATGGGTGAGACTTTTTATGTGCTTAGGGCTTGTTCAGTGACTTGGGTTTTTTAATATTATGGTTTTAATTGTAAGTGGCCTCAAACAGGACTCTGAAGAGGCAGCATAGAAATCTTCTAAAGAAATAAGGGAATAAAATCTTCCCCAAGAGGATGTGTCAAACCAGGTTTGGGAAATATCAGAGCAAAGCAGAGGAGAGAAGCTGGAAAGTTGACATTTAAAGGATGAGGTTGTGTGAATGTCCTTTTGAAAAAAATCCAGTTTTGTGGGCAAATGAGAGCAAACTCTCCATGTGGAAGCAAGCCAAGGTGGGTAGTGATACTGGTAACAGACAGGAGGAGTAGAAGCAGAGGAGGGTTTGGGAGGAAAAATTAGCATCTCAGATTCATTAAAAGTATTTTTTTTCTTGATTATTTTCACAGCAAGCCCAAGGAACCAATGTTCAGTGCAGGTAAATGTTATGCTTTCTCTATCTTTGCATGAAAGATGTATTGTTGGTACTGTGACTTTTTTTTGTTCTAATCCTGGGTTTGAAGGTACCAGTTTGGTATCGTCTAGGTTTTCAACAGAGATAACCAGTCATCAGTGGTATTATAACTTGATTCCTAAATCGTGGCTTATGTGAAATAGGTTCTACTTTGTAGGGAGCAATGGGATAAGAATAAACAATTTCACATTTTTAAAAAACTGAACTGATATACTAAGCTTACCAGGTTGTGCTTTCCTTATTTGTTTATTATGAAAGGCATTTACAAAACCATTAATCCCCAGTCATTTGGGATTTAGATTCAGAATTCACTTTCTGTGCATTGAGGATGATAGTTCAAGCGAAGCGATACTTAGATGAGACCCGCGGGGGACCTCATTCAATGGGTCTCTCAGCTCCTTAGAGGAAAGGCAGGATACCGAGTGATAAGAATGGGGAATTCCACTTTTTCCAGTCAAAATTATGTTATCTCATCTTTGCATACCTTTGGCTATAATAAGCTACTTCAGGCAAAATTCCAAGTGGATCTACATAATTATTGCTGTGTTGGATTTCATTTTTGCACAGTTAGCACCCGTAAACCACTACCACAAATTGGTCACCTCACCAGTACCAACTTAATAATTTTTGGCTTAGATCCTAAGCTTTGTTTGTGCTGCGCTGCTCGGTCCTTCACTGTGGAGCACATTCCTCCAGTGCTAGAAGCTTCCGCTTGTTCAGGATTAGCATCGTACAGTGATCCAGAAAGCACTGCATGGCGAAGGTTTGCCTTGGCAGAAGACGAAGCAGAGTACAAATGCAAGCAAGCTTTTGGACACAAGCTTTGGTTGATAATATGGGGACCAGCTTTGTGATTTGGCAGGGGAGTGTGCCAAGATTCAGTGGTTTAGAGCCAAACTAAACGGATTCCCCCACCCACCCTCTGGCTGTTTTGGTGCTTGAAAAGGCAAGGGGTGGCGGCAGAAAAGAGCTCCATGCCATGGACCCAGTCAGGATCAGGCCCTGATGCTTTTTCTCTTCTGACTGATCCTGATGATTCCCTAGCCCCAGGGCTTTTTTCCTGTGGGAACGCACTGGAGCAGTTATAGAGCCTCTTAGATAAAGTTCTTTTTAAAATGTTTAAGAAGTCCATGAGTTTTCAGTATACAGATTAAAAACTTCATTTCCCTCTTGAGAGAGCCAGTTTGGTGTAGTGGTTAAGTGCGCGGACTCTAATCTGGGAGAACCGGGTTTGATTCCCCACTCCTCCACTTGCACCTGGCTGGATGACCTTGGGCAAGCCATAGCTTTGTACCAGCTGTTCCCTCAAGGACAGCTTGGGAAAGAGCTCTCTCAGCCCCACCTACCTCACAGGGTGCCTGTTGTGGGGAGGGGGAGGGAAAGGAGTTTGTAAGCCGCTCTGAGACTCCAAGTGAGTGAAGGGCGGGGTATAAATCCAATCTCTGCTCTTCTTCTCTTTTATTTATATGTTACACACACGTACACACACACACACACCCCGCCCCCAGCCCCAAGGAGTGGCTTTTCAGGGGTTTCAGGGACTGTATTCAAAAGAAGAAGGTGGCAGAAATCTAACCCAGTTTGCACAGAATTCTTTGTGTACTTTGGCTGTATGTACCAAGGGTACACCTCTGTGTGCTTGTTACAATATCCACCTTATCCAGATGGGGGCTTTTCCACATTTGCATTTTCCTTGCCTTTATGTTCTTCTTGCTTGGTGTCCCCCCCCCCCCTCGGTTCTGCATGTGGTCTGTGCCCTCAAGTGGCCGATTCAATATTTCATCACTTTATGCCCAGCATAAAAGCCCGCTGTTTAAATCTGCAGGGAAACATGGTGGACATGAAGTGGTGTAAGATCGAATCGACCAGTATAGTTTGGGTTGAGTTTTATGAAGAATATGGTTTTAAACTGCTTGATTATATTGTTACTTTGTGATTTGTAACCCGCCCAGAGCCCACTTGTGGGGAGGACAGGTTAAAAATCGAATTAAATAAACAAATAAATAGAGGGAGCAAATCACATGCAGCACAGGGAAACCTCCTGGAAGCAACAGGAACACCCAAGAAAGGAAAATGAGAATGCAGAAAAACCCAGCGTCCTGTAAGTGAAAGAATAATGTGGAGGATAGGCCAGGTCATCCTAATGCAGTGTCAATGGCTGAAAAAACAACAAACAATCCAGGCTCTATACCAGAGTTTCAGTGTGTTTTAAACACAAACTGGACCAGAATACACAGCCTGCCTAGGGTTGTTTTCCTTTAGTCGTTGAGTGTAATTCCCTTTAAAGTCTTGGATTGAATTTGGACTCAGTAACTCACCAATCATCAGCAGTCATCGGCAGTCCTTGTTGTGTGCCCATAGAACTTCAGAATAAAAAAACCCTTATGTCACATAATAAGGAATTGTGTAGTCTTGTTACACCTTCTTTTCTGTTTCCCTGTCCTAATTGTCAGTGTATTCAGCTGAAAATCTCCACCCTGTGTATATCTTGTTCCTCTATTGTGTATATCTTGTTGTGGGATGGGAATAATTCACCACGTAGAATCAGAGGGGGAGGGGGATGATTGGGGTGATTAATCTTTTTCCTGACCACAGATCCTGCCTTGTAAATGATTGCCCAGGGATTTTTAATTTCTTTACCTCTGCTAGGTTCTGAAATTGTAAGTGAGCTAACCTTGGGAAGTGGGGTGGATTGCCTTGTGTGAAAGTACTTATAGGTTGAATTTGCAGATACACGTCCCTTCTTCATACCCTTCTTTCCTAGGTGTTCCTCCACACAATTCCTATCAGCTTGGCCAACCTAGGACCAGGTCCATAGTTTGGATGCAAACTGATGTTTCTGAGAGCATAAGGGCTTCTACCCTCGGGGCATGATTTCTCTGCCTCTCACAGCTGCCCCAGGTGCTCCCTGTCATCTTGTCTCTGGGGGAGAGGGGAACCAGGGAATAGGGTTTTGACAGGTGCTTTGAGTTTCCATGAAAGGGGGAGTGTGGGAAAGTCATAGTCTAAGGGTCCTTGTGCCTGCAGAAATTTGGATCCAAGCCAAGTGAGCTTCTAATTTGGTACAAAGTTCTAGACTTTTCCAGAACAGATGAATTTAAAAATCAGGGTCTTTTCCTTGTCTTTAATCTCAAGTGAGCCTGACTGTAATTTGGGTGGTTAAATGTTGCTGTTTTTTAAGATCCTAAATAAAAGGTAACCTTCCTAGCAAAATATGGTCTTGTTTTTGCTGTGTACATTCAAAAGATATATTTAAATTTATGCCTAAATAAATACTACTTCTAAAAGAGGGATCCGTTCTTTTGTTGATGGAGAAGAAGGCTGGGATACTGAATGTAAATCATTGAGTTGTTTAGCACTTGAGTGCAGACAGGTGGGCGTTTTGCTGCACGATCTAGTCATACCGTGCCTAATTCATAATAAATTGGTCCTTGCCATGTGGCAAGATGTTGCAGATAGCCAAGCTGCACCACAGCTGGGGGAGTTCATCCCAGTTTGGCTTGATCTTCAGGGGCTCGATGCTTTCTTAACCAGCAAGTGGGCCTCTAAAGGCCAGTTCTCAAAATACATTTTTTTGCCTATACATGTGATCCTGCCTGTCCCCCAGTTCTGCATACTTTAACGGGGGTAGTCGCAGATCAGTTCAGCAGCAAAATCTGTGGACTTCTATTTTTGGCTGCTTCCATGAGAATTGCTGCTGATTATAGGGTTGCCAACCTCCCCGGGGGGATGGGACCCTGGAGATCTCCTGGAATTACAGCTGGTCTCCAGGTTATAGAGATCTGTTCCCCCGGAGAAAATGTCTGCTTTGAAAGGTGGACTGTATGGCATTATACCCCACTAAGATCCCTCCCCTCCCCCAAACCCTGCCCAATCTCCAGGTATTTCCCAATCTCGAGCTGGCAACCCTATCTGTCCGTGATAGTTCTGTTCGCATGTTGTTTGCCCACATCCAGGGACAGATTAGACAGCTTGTATGGACAAAACAAATGTATTAGTGGAAGAGGCCCTATGGAGGATCCCTAGAACAGGGAATTAGGTAAGCCTGACTGTTGTTGAATACATCTTTATCTAGCACTTCTGTCTCTGTCTCTGTAACCACAAGGGAAGCGTCGTGTGACCCATTGCAAAGGTAGGTAGGCCTCGCTTCTGAAACCTCATAGCTCTCTAAGCAAGCCCGTCCCTGCACTTGTTGCACCAACATTAAACCAGTTCAGCTTCTGTTTTTAAATCAGAGTTCTTGCAGAGCATCTACTGGGTTTCAAAGCCTTGTAGTGTTTCCTACTCAAGGATTTTCCATTTAGGCTTCTGCTTGATCTGGTCCAATGAAAGACAGAGATACAATGGAACTGTTAAGAGAGCTATATGGCAACCCGTGAATGTCTCACCGTGTGATAATAGTTGCTTGACACCTGGCCTGAAACAGTTTGCGATAGCAGCAGTTCCTGCTCGGTAGTCTGATCCGTTAGCATCCTAACATATGCCTAAAAAAACAGCGTTCTGTTCTAGAGTGGTATTGCGGTACTTGTTCACTTTTCCTTAATTGTCCCTGGTAGATTGTAGCTTTAACCCGAGTTGCCAACAGCTGAATTGTTGCAGCTAACGTCATTTGCCGGTGTTTTGTAATACGTTATGCTAATGTCAGTTTAGCTTCAGTGAAAGTACAGTGTTGGGTGTGCTTGTAAATTATTAACATTTAAGCAAATTGCAACCTATGCTCACTTGAGGGGGGTGTGTGTGTGTAGTAGTGGTAGTAGCTTGTGTGGGTGAACGGAATTTTGAGCTGCAGATTTCACAGATGGGTTATTCCCACCCAGATACTCATTCTGTATCTTGGCTTTATATCATTTAAGGCTAAGGATTGTTGTTTTTTTAAATCATTGATGATTCTGTTCTCACACACATGTAACTTTAATCCTGCAATCACTCATGCAAGTGAGGAGTTTAGCGTTAAGCTTCCTGCTTTCCTAATAGTATTAGATGCTATCTTTCTCGGTGCTGTTTGCAAGCTGTTGGAGCGGTGTTGTACGAATGCTGTGGGTTGCATTAACTAACGTTGCTTTAACCATCGGTCTTTCATCTTTGTTATCTAGTGGCTTCACTTCCTTATATCTATATCTTTTTATTGTAATCTGTTCTGAAATACAGGTAGAATGTCTGCATAACTTTTCTGCTTTCGTATTCAGTGTGGTAGAGAGGCCATGCAAAATGTTAAGATAAGTTTCTTAAAAGACATTTGTTATTTCCCTAGCTCCTCATGCCTGTTACGTGGGCAAAGCAGTAACAGGGCAGTCCTAAGGAAAGATATACCTTTTTAAAACCCATGGACCTCCATTTAGGATTGCAGTGTTATGTGCCTGGGAATGATTGTTATTCATCCTAGTCATGTGGCTGACTAGAGAAATGGTTTAGGTAAATTGGGGTGGATGGGGTTTCCCCTGGTCTAGGATGTATACAGCTTAACATTGTGCTCCTAAACTTTTTGTACCAGAGTAACAGCATATAGCAAACTGCTGGAGCAGCAATTACTGTTCCCCACCCATGAGCATTTATTTACTTGTATAGTACAGAACTGGGCCAGAAATCTGTCAGCACTTCGAAAGCTGACTGTCTCTCAACACCTGGATGCAATTAACATATTTTCAGTCTAACTGTGTGCTCAACAAATTGCAGAACAATAATACAGTATAAAAATATTTTTCAGTAGTAAAAATTAGCCTTAAAATCCTCAAATCACAGTGAATTTAGTCCAGACACAATACTGCTATTCCTCCTCCTCCTTGCTGTGGCTTGTTGCCGGGTCCTGCACCTCTCCCTGGCTGGCCTTAACCATGGTTGACAGTTACTGAACCATGGTTAATTCTAATTAGGTTTCTCCCTTAGTCAGGGTGTCTGGACTCACATCGAAGCCTATGTTTTAAATCCTGATTAAGACTGGTAGCCTGGTGACCCTGAACTAGAAGAGGGTGGTGAGATTTGGGTCCAGCAGTAACTTAGAGATGAACAAGAGGGCAGAAATACATGAACTCGCTGACCAGTCCCATAGTTCTGAAAACAGCAATGTTGTGGCTTTAATGTGGAAAAATCCCATAGACTGATAGTGAAATGGTACAATCCTAAAGAGAGTTGCACCCTTCTAAATTCACTGAAGTCAGTGAGCTTCAGAAGGGTGTAACTAGCTTTAGGACTGCACTGTTAGTCTCTTGAACTTTTCAAAATATGCTGCAAAGTCTTTTTTTTTTTTTGAAGTTCTGAAGTGTGTATTTGTTTCTTGATAATAGGGCTAGAAATGGAACGACTTGTAATGTAACTGTCCATACATTTCTCTATCTTGTCAAGTGTCCAGCTGTTCCTTGTGTTCCTTGTTTTTGTTACTTTCTCATGCATGGCGATAAAGTACTTTAACAGCTTTTAATGCTTTCACAGTATCTCCGATATCATGTATCTAATGCAAAGTATGTCTTTGCACTGTGATTTGGCATTTATGCATTCCCTTTTAACACATTTTTTTTTGTTCTTCCTTTTTTGCAAAATTAGAATTCCAAGATAGCTAGTTAAACTAATGAAATGTTTCCTGGCTAAACTGCATTTAAAAAAGAGAGAGAGATCTTGTGATTTTGCGGCATTTTATAAGCCGTTACACGGTGGTAACTGATAAGTACGCATCAGATTATTTTTGTTTAGTGGAATCTGATTACAGGTGTACCCCTACCTGACAACCTTCTAAATTTTGTCACTGTTTTACACCATGTTGTTCCTTCTGCCCTTCTGTTTCCTCTGCGCCTGTGATTGTCCCGTCTAGTAACTCTGCTGATGTCATTGGCTCCAAAAATACCTGGTTTGGATGAGAACAAGGCTGGATCCCTTGATCGGCCGATGGAGCAACAGGAGGCAACAAGCTCTGAGTCTCGAAAAGCTACACCTGCTGTTCGCAAGAAACCTCCTCTGGCATTGCCAGTTCCTAAAAGTCCCAGTCAGACTGTCATGTCATTTCCTAGGTCACCCAGTTTTTTAAGCCCCATGAAGTCCCCGAGTCAGTATTTCCAGATCTGTTATTAAATCCAGGTTTCTCCATCCAAATAATCTTGCTTTTATAGCACCACCAATTAGATTTGTTCTGGTGTTAAGCATGCTTTCTTGCTGTTCTCAAGAGGATCTGTATTTTTGTATGTCCCCCCCCCCCCCCATTGTCTGTGTTGCTAATGTTGCTATTGCTGTTTAAACATCTGGCTGTTTTTATTTTTGCATGTACATCATGAAAGTTCTTTTAGCTCATCATGCTTCAGTGTGTATCTCTTAATAATATATGCCAAGTGTGATGCTCACATTTGCACCAACATGCAGTAAATGTTGACAATTGCGGATGCTGATACTCAGATATGTAAAGACCAAATCAAATGAAATAAAAGATTTTGAAGCAGCATCACTGTGTTAATTGTAATCTTTACTTGGGGGGGTTTCTCCCTCAGCTGGGTATGAAATTAAGATCAGTTCTTTTCTCCAGGCAGTTGTGCTTTCTCTGTCTCTCCCCCCAAGTGTGTAGGATTCATTGTGTGTAGTCCGATTGCACAGTTGTTGGGACTTCTGTTTCTAAAGAGATTCACAGCAGAAGGGAAGCACCATGCATATAACTGATCATACAAAAGGTTTTTTTTTTTAATTCATTTCCCCTCAGTATAACTTTACAGTGTCATTAGACAGTGGTTTTAATCAAACGAAAAGTGTTACCGGGTTGGGATGGAAGAGTGCTGGATATACAAGTTACTGTGTGTAATTCTTTCTGTTTCTGGCCTTTTTATAGAGGAAGGATATGTTAAAATGTTTCTGCGTGGACGTCCTGTTACCATGTACATGCCCAAAGATCAAGTGGAATCTTATAATTTGGAAGCAAAAGCGGAACTACCGGCCAAGAGGCTTAAATTGGAATGGGTGTATCCTTTTCTCTTTAAAAAAATCATCATATGTTAAACTGGAAGCAGTTTATTCTTTGCAGCTGTTTAGATAATGGAGCATGGAACGTTCTGAAACTAAATCAGGCATCTGTTAGTTTTGGGAAATGTGTACAGTTTCACCAATAAAACTATCAAATCGGTATGTAAAAAAAATGTAAATGTTTATTATTAGCCAAGGGCCATCACTTTCTTAGTAACAATTCAGAATTACAAAAATCGAACAGCAGCCAGGCGCCCAATCAGTATAAAAAACAAACATTGAGCCAGCTACATATTGTAGAGTGATAATGTACATTTAAAAATTTAGTAGATAAGTCAATCTTAAAAAGGCATAGTTATTCAGTCACCAAACCTCAGTATACACTTTAAAATATATCTTAACTGTCAGTAAAACTATAGCTCCCTATAGTTTACATAATATAAAATACATAGAATTCCAATTGCTGTACAGTATTGGGTACTACTTATCTACTTGATCTCTGTCAAATCGGTATTAATGGTAACAAAACTTCTTATGCAAAAATGGTTAAGCAGCTGCAGGAAAGTTTCAGCTGAATTTAGCCTGAAGGTTATGTTTTAAAGCAAGTTAATAATCACAGGATTAAATTAGGCACATAGTGGAAAAGTAGGACACTACGGTTGCTACATAGAATGTACCAAGAACAGGTTTCTTCTCTTTACTAGCAAATCAATGTATTTATAGGAATTGCACAGTTTCTAAGATGCATGCAGTTCTTATTAGGAAAAATTCACAGCCAGTTGGATCATTTTTTTGTAAAATGCCGCTATCACTTTGGGTTACGTTCTAGTTGGAAAGACAGGTGACATTAGAATTTGTTAGCTCACAGAGCTAGGTTGTGGATTGTGTTCTTCGGCCGCTGGTGGTCAACCTGTTTAGCACAAATCAAGCCCACAGTACAAGTTATTGCCACACAGAATGGATGTAGGCCGTTGTGCTGACCTTGCTCCTGTTCTACTTTTCCTCTAGTCTGCCAAGCAAAGGGTCAGGTAATCAGGTAAGATGGGAGTAGAAGGTCAGTGGAGAAGTCCTGCCCCATACCAGAACCAGGCCTACGGGAATTTCTGCTTATGTTCAGGAGGGCTGCAGACTCTCATTACTTTCGGGATTCAGCCCACCTACCTAGTTTGGATATTGCATGGTTATTGTGTTAGAGCACTCATTTGCAACCCGATTGACTGCTATAGTGTAACAATAACACAATATCCAACTCCAGGTACGTGCAGGCATAGATAGCAGCTCTGCTATACCTGCTCTTGCATTGATCTCCAATCCTAATTTTGTCCTCCTAATTTATACTGTCGTTCCTCTAAACAGCGACTCATTACTGCTTCTTTACCCCAAACTACCCCAAACTGAGAGCCAGTTTGGGGTAGTGGTTAAGTGCGCGGACTCTAATCTGGGAGAACCGGGTTTGATTCCCCACTCCTCCACTTGCACCTGGCTGGATGACCTTGGGCAAGCCATAGCTCTGTACCAGCTGTTCCCTAAAGGACAGCTTGGGAAAGAGCTCTCTCAGCCCCACCTACCTCACAGGGTGTCTGTTGTGGGGAGGGGTACGGAAAAGGAGTTTGTAAGCCGCTCTGAGACTCCCTTGGGGAGTGGAGGGCGGGGTATAAATCCAATCTCTTCTTCTTCTTCTTCTTCTTCTTCTTTATGGCACCCAGCACCCTCTTGGTGTTAAGTGTGCAGAACCTTCAGGACAGAAATGGCGTGCAAGTGCTTTTTCTGTACTGAATACTTGCAGACATAAATGGTTCTTAGGAGCCTGGGATACCACCGTCCGTCTACGTGTGCTTCTGAGTAAGAAGCCAATTGTGCTGGGTAGGTGGGAGTTATGTGGCAACTTTGGAAAACCCTTGATTATTTAATTAGGTGCCTGCCAGCTCGTTCCCATTTCTGTATTCCCTATCTGCACTTGTTCAGAGTGCATCAGGAAGCCGCCAAGGGCAAGTTACTTCTCTGATTATTCTTTTAGTTAACAAACACCAACGATCCTTAACTATTTCCCACTTGCTTCCCTGCAGCCGTTTTCAAAACTCAGAGTGAGAAAACAATATGGAAAGCTGCCATGGATATAATTGAGGCATCTAGATTTTTTTAAAAAAAACCCAAAAAACCAAAAACCCTGCTTTGGTTTGACTTCATCATTTACGCTAGCTAGAAGAAATATGTGAAATGAGGCAGATCGATTCGTCTTTGTGGGCAATCAGCAAGGCGGCCCAAGTTGTTGCATTGTGTTTGGCGGGAGATAATAGGTGACATGTATTGCTACCTTCCGTATAGATTATCTCCCATCGTGATTTGATTAGATTTGTCTGGGCTTTGCACTGATGGCAGAAGAAGGAGAATCTGGCTCGTTGCTAAAACACACACAGCACAAGCCCCCCCCCCTCCCTTGCAATCTTGTTTCCATCTGGCTAGTTAACACTAAGTTAATGAAAGCAATCACCCTGAACATGGGGAAATGAAATCAATCCTAGTATGAGGCATGGGGGGAATGTATTGGCTGACCTAGTGGAAGTCGCCTCCGCCCAGACAGTGTTTGTTTAAATAGCAAGTGGCCTTGAAACTGTTTTTTAATGCTTTAGGCCTCCCTCCCACAAATCCTCACAGTATTTTGAGGCACAGGGTTGGCAAAATACAGTGGGCAAAGGGTGAGCTGTGCTTCACAGAGGCATGGCCGTGGAGATACATCCACCCATATCTGCACATTAGAGCTAGGAGTATGGACATAGTAATTTAGATGGTAATGGGTTGGATCCAAAGCTGGTTTCCGTCAATAGAAGGGGAGGCTTTTTGGGGGGGCTGATTTCCCCCCTTTTCAGAGTTCCTGTTTGCTGCTTGTGGGTTAGGAAACAACGTTTCAGAGAGCTCAGTAGGCTGAAGAAGAAGAGGAAGAGAGGAAAATTCCATTCTGCTGATGGAAGTGCATTCCAGTAGTGGAAGCCTACCTTTTAATCCAACCCCCTCTGTTCCCAATCCTCAAACCAGCGCCTTTGGATGATTGGGGGATATGTTGTGGGCTCTTTTGCCCTCTTACTCCCCCCCCCCCCCCATTCTTCGACTCCGATTGCTTCATTCTCTTTTGTTTCCTGGCAAACTGTAATCTGCTGGCGGTGGTTTGGCAAACCAGGATTTTCCCGGAAACCAAAGATGCAAACCAGAATGTCCCCAAACAAAGCTTGTCTAGTTCACAAGTAAGAATAAACCATGGTTTCCCAAGAGGAAGTGGATCTGAGCACATGGAAGGAGGTGGATCTGAGGGGAAAGTATAGAAGCGCACAGTCCGGGGAAACCATGTGAACAGAGCCTAAGTGTGCAAGACACCAGTTCTTTCCAGAAGGAAGGATCTTTTCTGCCTGTCCATCTTCCTGGAATGTTTGCTGCTTCTGTTTGTGAATATGAAGTGGGTGCCCACTGAGATTAATTGAGGAATATTTGCAGCCTTGGATGGCTTACTCCTGATCTTATTAATCTCTGGATAGGTTGGTTTCCAGTCTTTTGCTTGCTACAGAGTCCTCCCTAGTTAGTACTTTAGCAGATCTTCCATCTTGGTGGAAGGATCCATTTCAAGTGACATGATCTTCTGCCACTCGGAACCGATCTTATCCCAGCCAGCAGGGAGGAGAGCTCCATTCAGTTCAAAGTCTAAAGTCCTAACCAGCCAGCAGATCTGGACCGATTTCGCAAAAGCAGTTGTTGCACCCTCGGTTTTCCGGTTCCCGGAGTTGTACCACTCAATTTCCCACTGTTTGCTGCACGGCCGCATTTTGACCCGCACCCCCCCCCCCCCCGATTTCCCCCGTTTTCTTGATGCTAAAAAATAAGGATTAAGAAGATGCGGGAGAAATCGGGGAGATGCGGGTCAGAATGCGGCCACGCAGCAAATAGTGGGAAATTGAGCAGTACAACCGGGGGAAACGGGAGACCGAGGGTGCAACAACAGCTTTTGTGGAATCAGTCAAGATGTTCTAATTTACACCATCACTCGGAATGTTTCAGGAAGACATTTGTTTGTCTTCAAAAAGAATATAGCGTCCCCCAGATTATCCTTGTCAATGGCTCCATTCCAGGCCTGGCGCGAACAACTCCAGCTGTTCCTGAGAGGGCAACTGATGAGTATGTTCAAGACTGTTGCCCCTGTGAGTGTGTTTACAGACTTGAAACATCCCATTTGTTGTATCTTAACTGAGACACCCAGGTATGGATACAGGGGCCGGGACTGTCGCAGCAACCTGTACCTTCTTCCAACGGGTGAGACGGTCTACTTCATTGCATCGGTTGTCGTATTGTACAACGTTGAAGAGCAACTGCAGAGACATTACACCGGTC
The DNA here is from genome assembly GCA_029233225.1 of Lepidodactylus listeri. NCBI lineage: Eukaryota > Metazoa > Chordata > Lepidosauria > Squamata > Gekkonidae > Lepidodactylus > Lepidodactylus listeri. The sequence continues at coordinate 81,094,030 of JARCFY010000011.1, forward strand.
ACAACGATGATGTGAAGTGGTAAGTCTGGCCACGTCAGGGCCTTTAACACAAAATAGGAACCCTGAAACAGACAGAACAGCTACTCTATTTAGAGTAAAGGAGGATTTTTTTTTAGTTCTGAAAGCAAAATTCCAGGGCTGCATGAGCCCAGGTGCACATTCGCCAATAAGCTGCACGCCAACTCATTCATTTTAAATATTTGTGTCCAGCTTTTCTCCCTGCAGGGAACCAAAGTGGCTGTCAACAGCAAAAGAGTATAATGATCCAACAGAAAAAAACCCAAACAATGTCTTGGATTGGTCCCAGATTCTGTCGCTGGCTTCTCCAAAAGCGCCAGCTGCAAGCCACAGGCTGAGAGCTAAGAGGCCGAGGGAAATCTGCCTCTTGCCAGCTGCTTGCACCCAAGAGCTCGCACCTCTGGCCACATCCAAGCGTTATCAGTACCTGCAACAGGATGGAGATAAAAGAGCTGAGATGATGTGCAGCTGGCTAAATGTTCCCAGGCTAGCCTGACCTTGTCAGATCTTGGAATCTAAGCAGGGTTGGCCTTGGTTAGTACTTGGCTGGGAGACCACCAAGGAAGTCCAGGCTCCTGACATACTCACAGGCAATGGCAAACCACCTCTGATTTACTCTTGCCTTGAGAACCCTACAGGGTCACCATAAATCAACTGTGACTTGACAGCATTTAACACCATCCGCAATTCCTCTCCTGTGCTCTGCTGAACTGTGTTGCAGTTCTCTTGCTAAGAATATATTAAATACAGAAGCAAATGAATTTATAATAATTTATATAGAGCTTCATGCACATTTCCTCCCCCCCACTAGGCTGATCTACCCAGATCAGGGGGCTGCTGGAAGAGTCCTTTGCCGAAGGCCACCCAGTAAACTCACGGCTGAAATGGCATTTCAGTCTTGGGGGGGTGGGGGATGGCAGCATTTCTGGCTCCCAGCCCATTTTTCAAACTATCGTGCCTAAAGAGTTCTGCATTCTTTTCTTTTTGCTTGCACTGTTGATGGGGCTTGTAAAATCTGAGTTTGACAAAGCTTTCTCTTGCAGCCTAGCTGTCCACCCGGACAGGATCACCATAGCAACTGGCCAGGTTGCAGGAACATCTAAGGATGGAAAAGTGAGTCAGTCTGGTGGTTCGGAATCAGAGTTTTGGCTCGTAGGAATGTGCGTATTTGATCAGAAGCCCACTGCAGCTCCTGTGGCATGTGACCCTTGGAAGAAGGTGTTGGGGCTATGTCAGGGGGAAGGGATCTGCTTGAGAAAAATGGAAGACGGGAAGATCCGCCCGTGTATACTTCTTCCACCTATAGGATCCAGCCTCCATTTGTTAAGCCTTAGTGTCTTCAAATGGAAACCCGTACGTTGCAGTTTTCTTGCTTAGTTCAAAAGAACTTAAAGCCTTGAGTATAGGATGATTTTGTTTAAAAACCTTCATACTCTGCGGGCCATGCCTGCTGCTAAGGCTTCTTCATGAAATTTCACTATATTTGCTAAAAGAAATACTGAGAATAAGGCCTGGGTACTTGTTTTTAAAAACCTTCCCTTTGGGTAACTAGAACTATGGCTCCAAATTCAATATTAGAGTGCTGGCTTTGGCTGTGAATAAATTTGACTCTAGAACTATGGCTGTCTTGCTTATAGACAGAACAAGGGTTTGAGTCCAGTGGCACCTTTAAGACAAAGTTTTATTCAAGGTATACACTTTCATGTGTTTACACACTTCTTTAGATATATTCTGAATCTATATCTATATATATATTCCAGTGTGCTCAAAAGTACGTTTCATATTCCCCAGTGTATGTGGAAGGTTGTTGATTTCCCAGCCTGACCGCTGCTTTTTGCTTATTTATTCCCTTCCTTCAGATATATTCAGATATACTTTGAACAAAACTTTGTTGGTCCGAAAGGTGCCATTGGACTCAAACTTTGTTCTGGTTGCTTCAGACCAACATTGCTACCCACCTAAATCTTGCTTATAAAGAAACAAGCTCTCTTCATTGCCTGCAGTTGTCAGTAGGCAAATATATAGATGTTTCCGTCTCTTGTATGCTTTGCTATGTTTCCAAAGATTGCTCTCTAGTGGTTCCAGAAACGTATTGCAATCTCAATAATAAAATACGTGGGGTTTTTTTCAAAGCCGTCTGTTGCCATAGAAGAGAACTAGGATACAACAAAAGGGAAATAAACACAACCTGAAAATCAAGTTAGATACTCAAGAGGTTGAGTAGCAAGAACATTAAAAAATAATCTAAATATTTATTGCACAGTGCACCTTAGAGACCAGCAAGAATTCCAGGGTATAAGCTTTCGAGAGCCAAAGCTTATACCATGAAAACCTTGTTTGTCTTTAGCTGCTACTAGACTTGAATATTTTAGGTTGATACTGTTATTTCCATGGTGTAAAAGAAAGGGAAATGGGGGGGGGGGGACATGTGGGATTTTAATCAGTAATGTATTGGTTCTGTTGCTTCAATTTCCACTGAACAAAATCAGACTTTATATGACCTTTTGTGGGAAAGAATTCTTTTTCTATTTAACGTTAGGGAAACGTGGAACAGGGCCTCCTGTCCTACTTGCTTGTGAATGCATGAAGAGATGTCCCTCTTTTTCATCATTACATTCAATAGCATTCAAAAGTGCATTTCCAGTGTGCTCAAAAGTACGTTTCATATTCCCCAGTGTATGTGGAAGGTTGTTGTTTTCCCAGCCTGACCGCCGCTTTTTGCTTATTTGTTCCCTTCCTTCAGCAATTACTACCCCATGTCCGCGTTTGGGACTCCGTCACTTTGAATACTCTGCACGTCATTGGAATGGGGTTCTACGACAGGGCGGTCACTTGCATTGCGTTTTCCAAATCGGTGAGTCACATTTTCTGTCTTGTTCAGTGGCTGAGCGTGCTTTTGAAGACCGGTATATGCTTCTAAAAATTAAGATCAGTGGATTGTATCCAGACTGAATTTTCCGCCTGCAAAGGAGAACTGTCCTGCCTCCCCCTTCCCATTGACCTCCGCCACACGTTTCTCCAGGGGGACGGGGAACCCCAAGAAATGACATGGGGGGGGTGTCCTGCAGCAGGAAAGGGAAACCTTGAGGGCCCCTATTAGAACAGAAAGCCTGCCTACAAATGTTTTAAATAGATAAAAAATAAATTGATGGAAATTATTGCTGATGTCTGGATCCAGCCCAGCGGGCCCAACTCAGCAGGAAGGCTTCCTCTGCAAACAAGTGCATTTTTTGTGAAACTCTCACTCAGTGTAGTTTCTGCCGGAAGCTTTATGGTGGATTGTGTCAAATATTGCTGTACCTTACTGAAGCAAACCTCTGTGACCAAACCTGTTCTGTTTCAATGAAATACTGCCTTTAATTAAGAAGAGCTTAAACCAGATGGAAGTTTCCAAACAGAGGAATATTACCTTTCCTAGGTAAAGCTCTGTCCGTTTCACATATGAAACAATTCCCTCATTACTCCCTCTGTCCCCCAGTGGTAGGTGGTTTTCAAATGGAGACAGGCTAGGTGGTTTCCTTATTACCAGTGCAGCTGCTTGTGGAGTGCAGCATCAGTGGGGCTTTGAGGTGGCAGGTTTTCCTGCCCCAGCAGTGGCCCCGGCAGTGACCAACCCGCCCCCTCTGCCAACACCACCAGGACTTTCCAGGTTTTTAAAAAAAAAAATCAATCCAATATCATTGTAGAAATACGTGTTAACAGGTTCTCTGGATTCTCAGCTTTCATTTCTTTTTTAAAAGGTAAGTCTTTAGGGCCTTCTGTTGCAGAGTTCTATTTCTGCCGTGGACAGGGTTACAGACATTCAAAAAAGAAAGCTGGGAATTCAGCGAACCTGCCACACATATTGTTACAACATATTGATATACCAATACTTGATTACCAATTTTTTTTTAATTCCTCCAGTGATGGGAGGAGGACATAGTTGCTGTGGGGACAAGTGCCCAGGAAAAATGGGTGTCTTGGGAGACTGGGGCAGGGATCTTCCCCAAAACTTTGCAGCAAAGCCAGTTTGAGAAAGATCAGAGCAAAGTTGGGGAAACCCTGGAAGGTGCATGAATGCACTGCGGTGTTGTGGGGAAGGGGGGGGTGGTACCAGCTACCCAACAGCATCGAGCCCATAACAAATAACCTTATATGGGAATGGCCTTTGTCTCTTAACCTTAATGGTGTCAGTCCAATCATCAGTGCATGGACATTTTCCCATGTTCCTGTCCATTCCTGCAGGCCCTCTCAGTTGCCTTCCTGGGACTGCAAGATCCGTTTGGAGGAATAGTGGTGTGGTTTGGTGGGCTGGAGTGAGGAGAGACAAGAGGATGACTTCAGCCTCTATCCTCAGTGGACCTGCATTTTGGAGAGAAGAAGGAAGAATGATTTCACATGCTTCTGTCCTTCCCCACTCCAGAACCCCCGACCCATGCAGTTCTTCCTCTGGGTGGGTCTGCAGTCCTGGAAATAATCTTTCTGGGGGCCTGTAAGGGCTGCAGGAGCTGAGAGGAACGTGGGAACATTCAGCGTTTCATGCACACTGGTGGAGTTCCTGCCTATGGCTCCCTACGCCCACTTCCACAAAAGATGCCATGGTGTTCTGATAGGTTCAGAACTCCCAGCTGGGAATTGGTAATGCCAGTCATTCCAAAAAATTACTTACCTGTGTAAGTGGTTGTGTGTTATGGAATCATTAATAATTTATTTCAGAATGGAGGAAGTAACCTTTGTTCGGTGGATGATTCCAATGACCATGTGCTTTCAGTGTGGGACTGGCAGAGAGAAGAAAAGCTTGCAGAGGTCAAGGTACTGTGCGAGAAGATGTTTAGTGTACTACTTAATATCTGAGGGCCTTTTGTGAATCATTGCTCTCTGTTCCCTCATAGCTGTCCTCCCGCATATTCTCTTGCACTCTCAGCATTTGTGAATTAAGGTTAATAATCAGTTCACATTTTCACGGTGGTGGAGGGGGTTAAGTACAGCTCTTCCCTTTGCATCCAGCCCAAATGAGTACTTATTGTTCATGATTATAGTGGAGTAACTGCGGAACTTCAATTATTTACAAGGTTTCCACGTCTCCTCACCTGAGCCTGCTTTGCAGGGAGGGTGGGATATAAATGGAAGGAAATAAATAAATAAAATAAAGAGACTTGTAATTCATGAATGCTTCCAGAGAATCCCAGTAGCTGCTAGAAAAGCAAGAACTGATCAATTAAGCTGGAAGGAGAAGGGGTAGGAGGAAATTTTCAGAGGGCATTACCCCTAAAACACTTGAATAGCACTTTGACTGGCCATATTGGATTGCTTGGCACTGCAGTTGCATTTGAAATTTTTAGAAAGTCACCACAAATGAGACGTGAAGAAGTGAGATTGAAGGTAACAATCGTGTTATTTTGCACTGTAAATTTTATGATGATCTTCGTGCTGTATTTTTAAAGCCTTTCCCGCTACCTTTGGAGGGGTTGATCCGACGATCGTCAGACCTTTATAACTTCTAGCCTCAAATAAGAGCAAAATCATTGAGTCTGTAGCAAAGTTCCTCCCCCAGGCCTCTAGGAGGAGATGGTCTTTCTGACCACAGATTCCAGTGTATTTTATTTGGTTTTGTGCTGTAATGCCAGCAAAGGTCTGTGAATTGAGATGTGAAGAAAGATGGAGAAGCGAAAACACTGGAATGAAAAGAGAGTCTCTAATGACATTGTTAACATCAAGGGAATAAGTAATGGCAATTTCAGACTGGATAGTGAATGCGGAAAGAAAATTAGCTTACCTGCCTTTGAGCTGAACAAAGACATTTACACTGATGAACAACACAAACGCACTCTTGTATCAGTTATTTCCTTGGGACAAATACAGACTGGCATGAGCTCGGTGAATGGCTCTGAACTACTGTTTTTGCCTAACTGGAACAGGGGCGTGGCGTATGACTAGACTGGATGCAGAGCAAGTGGTGCTCATTAGAGCCTCTCTCGTCTTTAAGCATTCCTGAGCTTTTCTGAGGTTCTACAGCACTGCCAGTACCTCGATGTTGAAAAAAGGCATGTGTTGAACCATGGAATCCTAAACAGAGTTTACAACCCTCTTAGCTTCATTGACTTCAGTGGCCTTAGAAGGGTGTAACATTGCTTAGGACTGCACTGTCAATTTAGCAGGTGGTCACACACGTGTAGAACATGAGCCCAGGATTAGCCCACATCATAGTCATTAAAAAAAAAACCTTTGCTTGGTCAAATTTTGTAATAATCATGTGTTTTTCTCGGTGAATAAAGTTATTGAATTAATTAAAAACATACAGACTGAATAAGGCACAGAACTTCCTCCTGAGCCTTTATATGCTTCAAGCAACGTAGCCCAGATCAATTTGTTTTCTTCTAATCAACCATTATGTCCATAATTTGTTCTTAAAGCACCTGAAGCTATTCTTGGTGCTCCTTTAAGTTGTCCATGGGGGTGATCATACGCACCCATTAGCCAAGTGAGAGGGACGATTCACCGGCGGATCAAAGCAGCACGATCACACCAGCACATCTGGGAAGCGTCCTGCAACCGTTGTCAAGCTGATCCGCCGGGGAATCAGAGTAAAACGCTACTAGTGAAACTCCGGTATCAAACGGTTTGCTGCGGGCCAGAGCCAGACTTTCCCCGTGTGATTGTGCCAGCGCAAACTTGTGGCAGTGGGGGTAGTGTGATCAGGCTATCCCGATGCCATGCTGTTGTTTCCTCTCAATGCGCGCATCATCGAAAGCCCTTAGGGTGGGGGAGCAATTCATCAATCCCTCGATTCCCCTCCGGATTATCTCGCTTGTGTGGAAGGGGACCCGTTAGTGTTTTCCCATGTTGTTGTTACCAAAATCCTAAACTAATTTTTATCATCTTCTAGTGCTCTAATGAAGCAGTATTTGCCGCTGATTTTCATCCTACGGACACAAATATAATTGTTACGTGTGGAAAATCGCATCTTTATTTTTGGACGCTAGAAGGGAACTGTCTTATTAAAAAGCAAGGACTGTTTGAGGTAAAAACGCTACGTTCTCGGTGGCCTTTTTTCTAGGATTAGTTCACATGTGCTAGAATCCTGCAGCCAGATAATAGGCTGGGTAGTTTAAATCAGTATGTGACATTCAGCCGCCTCCTTCTGTTTTTCAGTCTTCTTCCTGTGCTTTTAGGACCCCCAGGCCCGCATAGCTCCAGCTAGTCTGATCTTGTCAAATCTTGGAAGCTAAGCAGCGTTGGCCCTGGTTGGTATTTGGAAGGGAGACCATCAAGGAGTATGAGAGTCATTATGCAGAGGTCAGTAATGGGAAACCACCTCTGAATGTCTCTTGCCTTGAAAACCCTACGGGGTCGCCATATGTCAGCTGCAACTTGACAGCAAAAAGGATTTCCAGGTCCCAAGACTCCAATGAAGCCACAGTTGACAGAACTGGTCTGCTACAGTCTGGACTCTAGATGCTAGCAACCACTCTCATGAACCACCCTCTCTCCCTTACATACCCTGCATAGCATGCATCCCTCCTGAACTTTATGTATGCAAGTGTCCTCAAGTTATCTGAAGGTATCTCAAGTTATCTAAAGAAGTGAGCAGTCACTCACGAAAGCTCATGCCCTACCACAAATTTTGCTAGTGTTGCTGAGCTCTTACCCTTTTCTACTGCCACAGACAGATTAACACAGCTACCCCATCTTGACCTCTCCTCAAGTTGTAACTGACTTATGGTGACAGTGGCAAGGGTCCTTCGAGAAAGTGACAAGCAGTGGTGGTTTGCCATGGTTCTCCTCTGCATGGTTTTTCATCCGAGTACCATCTCTGCTGAGTGCATGCTTCGCATTCAGCAAATCCAAGGTTCCAAGCCTGGAAAAGGATTTGGGTTAGCAGTTATTAAGAAATATTTTTTTTCCACTGAGATTTTGGAAAGGCTGCTGCTAGTCAGAGTAGACAAATCTGAACAGGATAGACAAATGGCCCCACCTGATGTAAGGCATCATATTTTCATATACAATTCATTTGCACAATGCGTTTCATTTTAAATAATTTACTTTCAATTTTTCTTATTCAGTTACTAAAGTTAAAACTTTTGTGCAACTTAAAAACTCCTAAATTAAGCTGATAAAAACCTGTAAAGCCTGTATATTCCTGATTGTTGATAATTTCTTCTGATTTTTAAACTAGGGTGGGGGGAGAAAATGTGCAAACTTAGTATTGTTACTACACTTCTTAGTTCTAAATGATAAAAAATATGGAAGAAAAATAATACATGTAGTGTATGGTTTGATAAATGTGTTAAATCTCCTATTGTGCAGAAACAAGAGAAGCCAAAGTTTGTCCTCTGTGTAACCTTCTCTGAAAATGGTGATACAATCACAGGAGACTCAAGTGGAAATATCTTAGTTTGGGGAAAAGGTAAGAAGAGGGTGAGCTTCCAAAACAGTACGCTAACCCGAATTGTATTACAATATCATAACACTTCCTGTTGTCGAAAATGAGAAAATCGTAGCTGTCAATAACTACAATAAGTCTGTTGTCTCCATGGAATGACTGAGAACAAAAATTCTTAATCCCAGACTTAAGCAAGTGCTTACAGAAGTTTCCTAGAAAAAGTAGCTGCAAGAGAGCAGAGCTGAAACGAATGTGGACAAAGCCCTTTTAAAGAACATTTCCATCCCTTGCAACAAGATGGTGATCGTGAGCAGGGCTGCAGACAAAGGTGAAGAAGGGCCTATTCCGAGTGATTGCAAGAAACACTGTACTCGCTCTAAAGCGGCTTTGTGATGCCATCATATAGCTCCATTGGATTGGCTATGTAATATCGTGTCATTGTTATCCTAAGTTTATGATTCCTGATTCGCTGGAAGTAGTTAATGTTTAGGGGAAAGGATGGTGCCAGCGCTTCTGAAGCTGCTGCTGTGATGGGCAGCAGTCAGACACAAAACAGAGCAAGAAAGGTAAGCGTAGAGGAAGAAAGGAACCAGAATATTTCAGAGCTCCCCAAACCCCTTCATTTTTGCACTGGTAGTGTTCACTTGCAAATACTCAGTGTAGCCTAGACTGAAAGAGCTGTGTGTTCCACTCTGTATTGCCCAGTGTTAAATGGCTGTGTGCAGGTTTGAACAATCAAGCTTCTAAGTATATTCTATCAATGCATCTGACAAGAGAGAGAACAAGAAAGAAAACAAGAAAGAAAAGAATGCAGCACCTGTCTCGATTATTTATTCTTAGCATTCCACAATGAAGAAGGATACATTTACACACTATTCTCCTATTTTGACATGTTTATTTGCTCCACTGTGTCCCCCTCCCCCACACACAATTCAAACAAATAACAACCTTATAAACTTAGCTTGTTATTCCTGTTTGGTCTTTGCATCTGTGAAAACATCTTCATTATATTGTATGCTGTCCATCATCTGCTTATATGTATGGACTGTTAACTTCCATTTCAGTGTATTTGAGGAAGTGTGCATGCACACGGATGTTCATACCTTGAATAAAACTTTGTACCTGTTTGAATAAATCTGTTGTACTTAAGACCAGTTTAATTATGGTAGCATCGCCACAGATCAGAAATTTTGTTTCTCTGAACCAAGGCTTGTTGAAGCACAGAGAGAACTAAATGGAATATTAAATAAAGTACTGCTGCTTTATTATTAGTTTCTTTTCTCTCTGTGTCTAGGTACCAACAGAATAAGTTCTGCAGTCCAAGGCGCCCATGAGGGTGGCATTTTTGCACTATGTATGCTGCGGGATGGAACGCTTGTGTCTGGAGGCGGAAAAGACAGAAAGCTCGTATCGTGGAATGGGAATTACCAAAAACTTCACAAAACTGAGGTGCTGCTCACGTCCTTTGAAGACAGTTCTCTTAATTTTTTTATTAGAATGATTTTTTTTTTTGCAGCCTGAGTTCCGTTTCTTGTCACATCACAAAGGACAATAATGCTCTTTTCATGAAGAACACTGTGTCCTAATAGGAATGAAACATAAAATCAGAAGGTTCCTGTAATGCGTCTGTTTTGAGGGATGCCAGTCATCTGGAAAATCAGATCTATGCGCAGGAATGGTTTTGCTTTAAAAATGCAATCAGCGTTTAGATAAATTATTTGCATATCGTTCAGCACAAGTGCTAAAGATTGCTCTGATGTGCAGGACAAACAGGAGAAGAGCTGCTTGTGTCTGTGGTCAGAAGGACTGGCACGCTTACCGTTTGAGCCTCTAACTTCTGACGGCCTCCAGGCATTGTCTTTATATAGCTCTTCTGCTCTGAGGATCACCTGTCTATGCATCTTCAGCTCGGCCGACTTCTTTAAAAGATGACATCAATAGGGATGTGCACTTGGCATTTCCAAACTGAATTAATACCCAAACCCTTTTCGGCATGATTCAGGCATTAGTTAAGCCAAATTGGATTCTCTGATCTGATTCAGCTTACCAATAAGAGGATCCAAAATTAATTAGGGAATCCTGAATGTTTTGGCTCCATTATACCCTATGGGGCCATTATAGTCAATGGCAAATCTCCTAGGGTATATTCAGTGGGCTGGGGGAGACGGTTTGAGGTAGAGGCACCAAATTTGCAGTGTCACTGCTGGGGCCTCTCCCCGAAAGAGCCCCCGAGTTTCAAAAAGATTGGCCCAGGGGATCCAATTCTTTGGACACCCAAAGAGGGCGCCCCCAGCCTCCATTGTTTCCAATGGTGGGAAAAAAGCAAGGCAGGCATACAACAAGCCCAGCAGATTCTCCCAGAGAATCTCTGCAGTATAAAGTGAGGTGTGGGGAAGGGTCATGTTTGCAAGCCCAGCAGCAGAACCAGTGCAATGTGCCCAGCAGAACCAGTGACACTTTGGCAGTGCCAAAACCCAACAGGACTAGGGTCAACTCAGATCATCCTGATACAAGTCATCACTGTTTTGTGTGAGGGGGTATGCCCATATTTTTTGTGCACATACAGCTGCATTATGCATGAACTCTTTCCCTCAAATGTCTGGGGTTCTGTTTGTGCTTACTGAAGCAGCTCTGTGCACATGGAAAGTACATGCATGTCCCTATTTGCATAAAACGGTGAGCACATGAATGTGGAGGACTGCACTTGTCATATGCTTCTGTTATGAGTGGCCAGAGTACCAAAATTGAATATGGGTGGGGTGGGGTGCTAAGATCTCAGAGTTACCCTATTTTGAAAATCTGTAGCTTTTGGTTGCTCTTCAGAATTCTATCTGGCCCTAGTGCTGCACATTTGATTGTCTTGTGTTACTGTTACTTCAGTGGCCTCAGTTGCTTCATCAGGAAGTGGCCATAAAGCTTACCAAGGGGAAATGCACCTCTCCATACCAACATCACAGACAGTGTGCACTTGAGAAGTAATCCTGTGCCGTTTGTTACTTCTGAAAATAGATTCCGGAACAGTTTGGACCCATAAGAACAATAGCCGAGGGGAAAGGTGACGTCGTGTTGATAGGCACTACCCGAAATTTCGTTCTACAAGGCTCCCTATCGGGAGAATTTTCTCCAATTACACAGGTAAATTATTTTGGGGAGAGCCCCCCCCCCCCATCTTTAAGACCTGAGGTGGGTTTTTTTGTAAGTGGTAGCCTTCATTTCATTGGGTTGGACCTGAACAACTGCAAATAGAAGGAGTTTGTAGGAGCAGATTTCCCTTCCTTGAGCAATCGCCATCCCCCCTTAAAAAGCTAAAGTTGATGGGGGGGGGGGGGGGAGGCTCCTGAACCAAATGCCATCCAACCTGGAATGCTCTAAGACTATGGTGAAATAACTCCCCTGCTTCTCAGGTGTGTGTATGGGGCTCAGTGCTGAGTTTGTTCCACTTGCACAAGAGGAAGGGGGCCACTTTTCCCAATGCCCCCTTTTTTTGCTGCAGGAGAAGGTAGGGTTGACAAAGTTGTTGAAGGAACAGAAAGTTTTATGTGTGTCTGTTCATTATTTGTGTATATTACCAAAGCATATAACATAAGATCAGCCCCCCTGCCTGGATCCAATTAGTCATGAGCAGAATTCTCTGGGTGGAATATGACTTTCTCACTTCTGAGACAGTTTGGTGTAGTGGTTAAATGCATGGACTCTAATCTGGGAGAACCAGGTTTGATTCCCCACTCCTCTGCTTGCAGCTGCTGTATGACCTTGGGCAAGACATAGTTCTGTCAGAGCTGTTCTTGAAAGAGCAGTTCTTTCAGAGCTCTCTCAGCCCCACCTGCCTCACAGGGTGTCTGTTGTGGGGAGGGGAAGGGAAAGGAGTTTGTAAGCCACTCTGAGACTCCGAGTGAAGGATGGGGTATAAATCCAATCTCCTCCTTCTCCTCCTCCTTTTTCCCCCCACCACCACTCCCAGGAGGTTGCAAAACAATTGGAACAACATGGGATATAACTTGGAGGGGTGCAGAGGGAATGGGCAAAAATCACCCCTCTGTGTGGGTTATTCCACTTACAAAAGTGATCCAAAAGAATTTGCATCAGAGGTACTATTGTTAACCTACTGAAAAACATCCTTGCTGTATTTATTCAGGGCCATACTGATGAGCTCTGGGGACTAGCAGCGCATCATTCCAAACCTCAGTTCTTCACGTGTGGGCAAGACAAACACATCACGCTATGGGATGCTATCAGTCACAGTCCAATCTGGACCAAAATTATAGAGGTATGTCCATTCTTATATATTTAAAACATTTTTCCTGAAGAACATACGCACAACTATCTCCTCTGGCCATAGATTGATATTGACTGACAAAAATAAATAAGGTCTTGATCTACAGTTGTAGAAAGGTTAAAGGTATTCCACTATTAGCACTAGGATGATGGGGGGGACGACTACAAACTGAAAATGAGTATGGTGGTAGACTAGCAGACTAAGAAAAGAACTTTTCTTAGGCTTGTACGATCTAGAGGCCAATTCCAGTTTAATGTTTTGCGTTGACAGAGGCTGACTTTGGGGGTGATTTCCATGGAATGTGAGGAACGTTTCCTAGAAATGGGTCATGATGACCAATGCTCCCTCTAAGCTGTGGAGTTTTGTGAGCAAAAATTCTACTTTGTGAGCTACTGGCATTAAAGTTGCGAGCGAGCGATTTGGCTACTGCATGTATTAGTTTGCTCTGGAGCCATCCTTCCTGGGCTAAGACAAAATGTGTGAACCGGAGGATAAAAAACTGTGAGCTAGCTCACACTAATTCAGCTTAGAGGGAACACTGGTCATGACAGGAAAAGTGCCCAAATTTGAACGGCAGCTGCTGGAAAAAAAATACATTTTTCGTGGGAATGCCTTTGGGCATTACTAGGAAAAGTCCATTTGGGTAGAAGTACAAAGCCTGCACAGAAATCACTCCGGAAGCTAATTTCTGGAAGCTAGATGGTTTTTTCCTCTTATGGATCTCCATTGTCGGCTCCTTTTACATTCATCTACCAGTATAAATGCCATATTGTTAAACTCAAGACTCAAGATCCAAAGAACTGAACGGAGCAAAGTTTTGACAGAATGGGACTTCCTCCTGTTGCAAACCACTGTGCCCCCCCTCCCCAGCACTGTGTTTCTCAATGAACCAGATGGGGAGGGGACAAAAAAAATGAAGGTCTGCAGTGGGAGAAGGAAGACCGACAAAAATTGAGCTACCAGGAAAAATGTTCTGCTGGCAGAATAGATATGCAAAGTGACACTAAATAACAAGTTAAGGTTTATAAGGTCAGCAGTTGCAAAGCAATAAATATGTCAGACTAGCAGATAAATGTCTAAAGGTGTCTTTTCTTCCCATAATTGGCTATAAGTTTGAACCTTGCCTGCCATTCCAACGTTATCTGAAAAAGCGTGCATGCACACAAAAGCTCATACCTTGAATAAACCTTTGTTGGTCTTAAAGGTGCCACTGGACTCTAAATTTGTTCTACTGCTGGCAGATTGGTACTTTTGGAACCTGTAGGAATCCTGGCCCCAGCCATCAGGCGCCAAGTCCTAACTTGGCTGAAGTGCCTTCTTCCCTTGGCACCTACCTTCTCCTTCAAGCCATTTGAAGGCCCTAGCCAGGCCTGGGGCATGCCCAGTGGCCTTCCTTTACCCAGAAGCCTTATGGGAGTGTGGACCAAACTGTAAGGGAACAATAGCGCCTTCTGAGCAATTTCTGCCTCATCATTCCCCTTCCCCACCCCCAGGGTGGAGTTTCCCAGCTGGAAAGGGTTAGCTGTCAGTGGGTGCCTGACTCTTAAAGGGCCAGCAACCACTGATCAGCTGGCTGGTGTGCGGCTCTTTATAAAGTGCATTAGTCACCCCACTGGGCCTGGTGGATGCTAGGCGTGACCTTGTGGGGGTCTGAGGAGGAGGGGGGCATGATGTTGTCTCTGCCGCCCCCTGACAGATCCAAGGTATATGGTAGCGGGTAGCCCAGTGGTTGCTGGTGGGTGTGGCCCCAGTTTGGGGTGTTTTCTCACCCCCAATTGTTTATTTCCGGGGTTTTTTTGCAAACCTTTGGGTTTTCTCAGGTTTGTAGAAGGATCTATCTTGTCTGTTCATGGCTCTAGTCTCTGGATTTAAGTATCCACCAATGGGGTCATGTTGAGAATTAGCTACACTGATTAATATGTACAAATGCACAGTGGCTAACTTCCACTCTCGTCTGGCAACAGTGCAGATTCCCAAATATGCTAGTTCTGCACTTCAGATGCTTGTTCTTATGTGCCTGCCATCTAGACATATACATCATTTGTGTTCAATCTTTATTTCAAAGAACATCCCTAATAAGAACCATCTGTGTATATTTTGGAAGCTATTACTGCTTAACTTTTCTGGGACATGTCTGCAGTCTTTTGAACCAGTTTCATTGACGTGGCCTTTATCCAGAGCATCCTTGAAAATGTAATTTGGTAATTTTTTTCCTAAAAAAAAATCGGGGGGAGATTCCTAAACTTTAGCACAGAGCTTCAAATTCTCAGGGCTTCCCTAAGAGGAGGGTAGGACTGTGAAAGTCCACACTACAAATGCCTGGTCAGAGGTATTCCTCAGAAGTATAAAGACTGGATCAAGAGAAGAGTCATTCAACAACAATTAATTCCAGCAATAATGGCTTTCAAGCCAGCCTTAACCTGTGTAATCTGCTTGACCCTCTTTGTAGTGCTTGAGCCAAATACAGCCCAAACAGGTATCTCCTTACATGAAGCGAGTCCGATGACACGATAACTATTTATTTCAAGAATGGCATGCTTCAACTTGAGAAACTCTTAACATTTGAAATCCCGTCCAGAGCAACACCGCATAGGCATTCGTCCAAACTAGTATTCGCCTGCTGAGTCTTAGGAGAGTTCTGAAGTTACCGTTTAGTGTGAATGAACATGAAATTTCAGTTCAGCGGATTTTGGTTTATGCTGTTAGGAGTGACCTTCTGGATGCTTTGAGACTGTTACTTCAAATGTTCTTGCAGATGAGGGGGAAAAAAACCCAAACCCTGCAGAATTTTTACGGTTCAGTGCCTGAGTAATGATGACAAATTGGTCTGTAGCATATCAAGAGGAAGATGGCAAATACAGCTTCTGCTGCGAAGAGTTTTCCAGATAGTATATTGTGTAGTTTATGGCTACAGTCCTAAGAACCATTTCCTGGGAGTAAGCCACATTGAATAAAATCCTGAGTAGACTAGCTTGCAGGACTCACTCCCTATGAATGATTCTTTGCTGTGAGTTTTTGCCATTGACTTCAATGGCCCATAGGGTATAATGGGGCTGAAACTGACATTCGGCCTGCCAAATGACTCCTGAATCCACTTACATTGCCGAAACTGACATGTGGGGGTAATTCGGCAGCTGGAACAGATGCGGCCTATTTGCACACCCCTAGTGGGCACAAATGGCAGTGGTGGCAAACCCCTCCCCCAGCTCCCAGTGGGCCTGTGGAGGAACCGAAGCAAGAAGGGGTTTAAAGTTTAAACCCCTTCTGTTTAGAGTCACGCGGCAGCACGATCTTTCCATTGTATTCTGTGGGGCCATTCTCGCTTCACTCCCCCCCCCCCCCGCCGCCTTGGCAGGCCAGTTGGGGAAGGGAAGCGGAGGTTTTTGAAGATGCCCCCCCCCGTTTGCTTCCCTTTCTGACACACTTCCGGTGATGTCAGGGGGTGTGGCATATGCGAATGAGTTATGCTAATAGGTATGCTAATGAGCTCCTGCACCTCTTTTTCTACGAAATGACCCCTGGGCAGCCCTATGTTTGGTAGTACTTCCAGTTGTGAACACCAAACTGGTATTGTGCCAGATAAAGGCCCTTTTCACATTACCTTTCTAAACCAAATGTTATTCATTGTTGGCCTGATTTCAAGTAAAGCGATACAAGAACAGGAGTTTCATACAGTGAACTTCCTCTCATTAATGAGCTGTCTCTGAAGCACTATGGTCATTTCAAGCAGTGCCGCTTTCCCCCTGCCCTTTTTTACCATGCGATCTTCCTCAGATTTCCCTCCCCCTTTAAAACATTCAAAGTTGAGCGCTATAGCACTAAACCGCTAAAACACTTCAGTGCTATAGCAGCACCATTGAGATGCATTGACTCCATGGATTAAGTGCATCTCACTGGTGCTGATATAACAGTGAAGTGTTATATCAGTATAGCGCTCAACTTAGACTCTTTAAAAAAGTCCACAAAAGATCATGGGGGGGGGGGGGGGGAAGCTGCATTGTAGGAAGTGCTATGGACATTTTAAACAGCACACCACAGCAATTTAGAAGCATAACAAAGGAGTTGAAAACAGAAAAAACGCAGTTTCTCTCAAAAGCAGCTCAACCACGCTTTGCTAACTGGGGGAAAGCGGGTTTGTATGAACAGGTAAATAAATTCCACTAGCAGCCAGTTACTAAAATGGGTCTGTCTGAAATGACAGAAAAATTCCATTAGCAGCCAGTTACTAAAAGGGAATACAAAGGCAGTTTGAAAAAGGTCATACTGAGTGTAGCGTACGTTCAGTATGCCAGCTGGCTCTCTCAGAGAATACGGCAGAAGGCAGACTCCCTTGGTCTCTTGGATGGGCCACCAGAGGGCACTGCACAGGCCTGCTGGGCTGGCTCTGGCCTTAGAAAGCGCTTCTTGAACAATTCCTGAGGGGGCAGCCAGCTTGGCTTGTTTTTTAAAAAAATAAACAGGAGCCTTGTGGCACCCTAAACTTTTTAAGCCATTTTAGTTAATAAATCCTTAAGCTTAGAATCAAATCTTAAATCTTTAAGGTGCCACAAGACTCCCACCGGCATTTTCTTTACAAGAACTGGCTTTTGAAGCACTAGCAGCCCCACCCCACCCCCGGTCCCCCAGGCACGCAGTCTTGTACTCTCCTCTTCCATCTTTAAAAGGAGAACACATTGCTCTTGCTGCACAAATTTCAGAAAATTATCTTCATTTTGACACCTCCCCCATGTGCCAAGGGGATTGCATATAAAATGTCTCTCATATCTTGGGTGTTATTCTTTTATAATGTGTCTGTATGCATATGGCTTTGTGCATTGAAACTGTATGGCATGCATTCTTTTTCTTGGTGCCCACATTACTACATAGGGGATGCCAACCCCTGCTTGGGAAATACCTGGCGATTTGGGGGCGGTGGAGCCTGGGGAGGGGAGGGTTTAGGAAGGGAAGGAACCTCAGTGGGGTATAAAGCCATAGGGTCTGCCTTCCAAAGCAGCCTTTTTCTCCAGGAGACCTGATGATCAGTCATAATTTTGGGAGATCTCCAGCCCTCACCTGGAGGCTGGCAACCCTAATACTGATTTTTTGTTTGTTTCCTTCACTGACCTATCTCAGTGCTTTTTAGGTTTAAGTTGAATTCTAATTTCCAGATGTATTTGATCCTAATGTTTGTTATCCAAAAGGGGAAATGATCTTTGGGGAAGATTGGGTAGCATTAAAGAAAGGGATGCTGCTACCAGATATTGCCTAGGGCACAGTCTGTTCCAGCTCTTTCATTAATCCTTTCCAGAGCAGGTTTGCAGGAAAACTGACTGACAGATGAAGGCCTTAATAGTTTGGAATGACTCTTTCAAACTTAATATGTAGAGTGTTAAGTGGCATGTCCTTTAAAAAGTAATATGTTTAGCTATCCAGTTATTGCTGTAAATTGCTATAACTGTTGCTAATTCCAATTTTATAGGATCCAGCACAGTCTGCTGGTTTTCATCCTTCAGGGTCTGTCGTTGCAGTCGGAACACTAACTGGAAGGTAAGATATTAAAAAAATGTTTTTTATTTACATAAAGTATTTACACTCCACACTCTTGGTACTATTTGTGGAGGCAGTTTTGAAAAAACCACGAATGCAACAAAAATAATATAAAAATGAATAAAAGTCATAAAAGTAACATCAGACACCAGAATAAAGGTAAAAGTGCTTCAAGCAATTAAGACCTAGACCAGCAACATTCCTTTTCTGGCTCAATGTAACCATGCTCAGAGTCAAAAAGGGGCTTTGGACATTTTTTTAAAAAAATGTGTTTGCTTGGCACCAAAAGCTAAAGAAGTCTTGGCACCAAGCAAGTTGGTGTTAGAAGTTCCATCTTGATTCCTTACAGGCCCCCAACTTGTTGCTGTGTTTAATAGTAAACTTCTATGAATTGTGCCAGTCATAAAAGGAATAAAATCACGCACCAACATTTTCACTACATAGTTATTATATTTTTTAGAAAACTTCTGTGCTGCCTCTCTTGCAACTTGCCCCAGGGGAATTATTTATTTATATTTGGAACATACCGTAAGAAAGGAACCTGAACCAATAGTAGTTTGGCATGGGAGTGGTAGACACCTTCTCAAATTAGGGTTGCCAAGTCCTACCTTCGTGATGCTGGGGGCGCTCCTTGCCCACCCGGGAGTCTTCTGCGTGCGTCGGGCACGTCAGGGCGGTACCTCTGAAATTCGAGGGAAAACCATAGAGTTTCCCCTTGAATTACAGAGTGTCCCCTTCAAAATGTGCCCGACACGATGACGTCACCTCCAGGTGATTTCTTTGCGCCTGGCATATCGCTGCCACCCGGCAATTAGGGGGTGGGGTTCCCCCCGGCGGCCCAATGCGGGCCGGTGGGGAGCAGGCCACTGGAGCGAGGTTTTCCCCACCCCCTGGGGCGACTTGGGAACCCTATTTCAAATAGACAAAAGTACAAAGTATCATTTTAAAAAGCTAGTTTCAAGGAGGATTATTAGGCACTGTAAAGATAAGTAATATAAGAAGCGTAAACCCAGCACTTAAGGTGCTTTATAATATCTCTTCCTCTTATTGGAGCACATGGAGCCGTTGTTATTTCCTTTCACTAGGTGTATGAACAAAAGAAAAGTGAATGCAAAGGGGTGATAATCTCTTTGTTACATCGTATACAGTGCAGGCCTAAACAGAGTTACACCCTTCTAAGCCAATTGAATTCAATGGATTTCAAAAGATAAAATTCTGTTTTGCACCGTGTTCCTTTCTGCGCACTGTTTTAATTGTTTTGATATTTTTGTACATACATTAGCTCTGGTTCTAATTATTTTATTGAAGTGTGTTTTGTTTTTTCTTGGTCTTTGTGATGTGATTTTGTTGCGTACGTTAAAATTTGTCAGCCACCTTGGTGGTTTTTGTGAGGGCAGAAAAACAAGGTATAAATTCTGTAAAATAAATAAAATGAATAAATGGTTAATTAATTAATAAAATCTAATACCACAGGCTAAAAGGGTTGTTTGTGCATCAGCTTTTCTGAAACCTAACTCATAAAAGGGAAAATGCCTCAAACAAGTGAAATGATATACTGCGTTGCATTTCCCCGTTTGTATCACTGATGTCAAAAGTGCAATCATTCTGCCAGCACAGGGTATCTCTCAATTGCCTGCCTGCCTGCCTTTAAAAGGAGCAATACATTTTAACAGTAATAATATTTGTCTAGAGATTTTGATATTAAAATGTTCACAGGCTTTATGGTAAATATTTGTTACAGGCAAGCTTATCTCATCATCATTGTTCCCCGCTTTAATGTCAACATAGCATGGTTTCTGTTCTGGCCCTGGGAATGATGTGGGGGGAGTTGACTATCCCCGCTCCCCTTCTCTGCCAAACAACTTGTTGACTTTTCCTGCCTGTGTTTTCGACAGGTGGTTTGTGTTTGACACCGAAACAAAAGATTTGGTCACTGTGCACACAGACGGAAATGAACAGCTGTCCACAATGCGTTACTCACCAGGTTTGGCATCGTTTGCTCAGTTGTTTAAACAAAATGGAAGGGCCTGAATGCTGTAGCAAGCATACTTTTTAATGTCACAGTCTTAAATATTGGGCTTAAATTGCTTGGCCTATCACTGGAGGTTTCTTTTTTTTAAAAAAAGTTCAATTTTTTATATATTAAATATATTTTTATTTTGTTAATGGGAAAAACTTAAGCCATTAACATAAAGGGGGCAGCTAATTTGAACAATGGCATTCTTAATATTGTTTCACCAACTGGCAGTCTCTCTCAGCCAGTTCACATGGCTGATTTTTTGATCTGGCAAAGCCAGGGTGAATTTGACCTTCCAATTTGTTTGGTTTGGTTCTGGTATGGTGACTGGCCAACATAAAAGTTCCCAAGTGCTGAGCTCCTAACTATTTTACCATGTTCAAGAGTATCTTTCAAAAGACTAAATTACAATGGCACTTTATATCTGATTGCATTTAAGGCCAGCCTAAGCCCCCTACTAAACACAACGAATTGTTTTGGCCAGGGAGCACATCATAAAGTATAGACCACCCTGACCTGGATAGCCCAGGCAAGCTCAGTCTCAGAAGCTAAGCAGGGCCGAACCTGGCAAGTACTTGGAAGGGAGACCTCCAAGGAATACCAGGGCCGAGACACAGAGGCAGGCAATATCAAGCCACCTCTCTGAAACATCCTAGCCCCACTAGAGGTCAGCAGAAGTCCCATGACTTCCAGGCATGCAAGTGTGTGCACACACGCACAACATAAAATATAGATCAGTGAAGTATTCAAAATAATGTTTTTGGAGAGCAAGCCCATAAAATTAGGTGTGTAGCAACAATTGCAGTGTTGTAAGTACTTCCCTTCTTTGCCCTGTGCCAGCACAGGGATGTGGGACAGTGTAAAGCCCAGCTATACCTGGGGTCTCAGAGGCAGCAAGGGGGTAAGCCCTTTTCATACATTAACAATCACATGTACTAGGAGCGTGCACTACCTCTAATCCTCACAGTAAGCGTGGCCACCGTGTTGTGCGGCCAGATTATTGACCATGTGTGTACAATCTCTGTATGCATCAACACAAACCCTGAAAACACCAGTGGTCAGGTTGCATGCTCTGGACCTGTGGCGCGCATGGCATCGTTCCTGTTCACGCAGCATGGCAACCGCACCTGATGGAAGGATCTGTGCATGGCGGTGGGCTCCCAGAACATGTGATTCTCCACACACAAGTCATGGCAGCTTTCAAGTCAGAAAGCAGGGGAAGGAAGCTGCAGTCCGTGTCATCTTGCAGTGCTCCGACCCATCACAGCAGCGTCACAGGTAGTCACTGTACTGACTATTTACCTTTGATGAGTCTGACACTGGCTGAGCAGACTGTCCAGCATGCCCCTGTGCGGGGGATTGGATTCGGCTCATGGAGCACAGTCTGCCAAGCACTGCTTCTCTGCAAGTGGTGTTGGGTAAGATCTGATCTTTCTTGTGCATGAGCGGAAAGCATTTCCACTTGTCCAAGGGAGAAGGCCGACGTTTGTTTTCACTAGCAGCCTCTTGTATCTCTTGGAGTGCAGCTCTGGAAAGGTCGAGGGCTTTTCAGGGAGTATGGGGGGCTGCTCCTTGAAGGGGAGGTTTAGAGTTCCCGATGTCCAAGTGAACCCCCCCCTCCCCAGTGCAGATGCCAACCATTGATATGAACGTAGCATGTGCAGTGGCCAGGTATTTTGCTCTCTTGAGTACCCTCGTGATTAGGAAGTTGGTGTAGTAACAGAGATGTCAATTTTTTGTATTGAACCGTGTTACTTGAAACATGGTGTTGGTCTGAAATGTGTAATTATTTGATGAATTAGATTCATCGCAACATTGAAGCAAACTTAAAATATGATGGTTTTGTTTTTCTTCTGTGCATACAGACGGCAACTTCTTGGCAATAGGCTCTCACGATAATTGTATTTACATATACAGTGTTAACGACAACGGGAGAAAGTACAGTCGAATTGGCAAATGCTCAGTAAGTTATCACCTTATTTTTTGTTGCTTAAAACACCCAGAAGGTTCGAGCAGCATTTTAAAAAATAGGGCACAAAGTAGTGTTTAAAGCAATTTTAACTCATTTCCCCAACCACTCAAAGTTTTACTTTTTAAAAAAAGTATTAAATTGCTTCCAGAAGTTACTCAGGTTCTTGTTTCAACAGCATTCTTCAGAAAATACGTTCTCCCCCACCTCAGTCATTCACAGTCAAAATATTTTTACCACCTCAGATTATTTTTGTTTCCAAGGGAAACAAATATTTCCAGAATCTGTTTGAAGCGTCATCTCCATAATTCACTAGTGTCATAAACTGCCCTTGGTGTTGCACGTTTGCCTGCATGTAAAAGCAAGTTCCTCTTCTGTGCCACCCCCCCCCCAGGGTATAAAACCCAGCCTATCACGTGACCAGTTCCCTGGGGAACCCTGGTAAAATGGCCTCTGAGCAAGTTCAAAGGGCAGAGCTTCCAATTACGTTAGCTTGCCCCATGCATGCCTATTCTTAGCAGTAAGGGTAGGATTTGAATCACAGTCTGCTTTCTTAAACAGGAAAGAAACTTTATTACTAAAGGATTATACTCATAGCACATACATGAAGAATAGCTGTCCAGCAGAGACAGGTCTAAGGAAGGAAAAAAATGTACATGAGCCTAGCTAAGTGACAACACAAGACAGATTCAGGTGGGTAGTGGAGTTGGTCTGAAGCAATAGAACCAAGTTTGAGTCCAGTGGCACCTTTAAGACCAGTGAAGTTCATTTCTTGGTATAAGCTTTGGTGTGCGTGCTTATACCCAGAATTAAACTTTGCTGGTCTTAAAGGTGTCACTGGACTCAAACTTTGTTCTAACACAAGACAGTTACCTTATATGGAGCAAACATACCCCCAAACTCGCTCCTGCCCCTTTGCAGAGGAGTTTGGGTCTCTGCAGGCCACAGCATCTGGGCAAAGTATCTGAACCAAGAACAAAGGAAGACTCCACCTTTTAAACCTCCTGCCTGCTTTGGTGAAAACTCCCAATCCAGAGTTAGGAATCCTACCCCTCATAGGAGATACCCCAAACTCCAGGTCATCTGTCATGTGGCTCTTGTCTCCCGACCCCCAATCCGGGTTTTATGAATGGCATTCTTCTCCTCTGTCTGGCATTTAATCCAAATGGGCTCTCTCCAGCGGAACCCAATTCCTGTTTCCTGACTCTTCCTGGCACATTTTATTGCACCTTCTCAAGTGAAAGTAAATAATTGTCACGGTTTCAGGGTCCACAGTCACAACAGCTCGTGTGTGGCTTAAACAACAAAGGTGGTTTAGAGAAAGGAGCTTGCTTTTAGAAATTTTCCTCTAATGCAATCAGAGTCACTACCACTGTTCCCTCTAAGCTGAGTTAGTGTGAGCTAGCTCACAGGGTTTTTTTTA
Organism: Lepidodactylus listeri; assembly: GCA_029233225.1. NCBI lineage: Eukaryota > Metazoa > Chordata > Lepidosauria > Squamata > Gekkonidae > Lepidodactylus > Lepidodactylus listeri. The sequence goes on from JARCFY010000011.1 coordinate 81,117,621, forward strand.
GCCTCTGGCTCATACATTTTTGTCTTAGCTCAGGAAGGATGGTTCTAGAGCAGACTGATTTATGCAGTAGCCAAATGGCTCACTCACAACTTTAATTTTAACTTTAAAAAAATAAACAAGTTAAATAATGCCTGTAGCTCACAAAGCAGAATTTTTGCTCATAAGACTCCACAGCTTAGAGGGAACATTGGTCACTACATGACCGGCGAAAAAAAAAAAAGGTATGCCTTGGAATTCAGAAGTAACATATTTCAAAAATAGATCAAGATGGGTAGCCATGTCAGTCTGTCTGTAGCAGCAGAAAACAGCAAGAGTCAAGTAGCACCTTCAAGACTAACAAAATTTGTGGCAGGGTATATGAGCTTTTGAGAGTCACGGCTCACTTCTTCAGATAAATAGAAGTGAGCAGTGACTCTCAAAAGCTCATCCCCTGCTACAAATTTCGTTAGTCTTTAAGGCTCTGCTGGACTCTTGCTCTTTTCTAGCATTTCCAAGGGCAGCCTTGTCGGTCTGCAGGCTCAAGCCCAGTAGCACCTTCGAGACCAACCAGAATTTTGGGGGGTATGAACCTTTGAGAGTGAGGGCTCCCATCATCAGATACGGTGAGAATAATCCTTTATTTGTATTGTGTTTTGTTTACAGGGCCGGTGCCAGGCTTTTTTGCACCCTAGGCAAGGCTAACTACTTGCGCCTCCCCCCCCCCCTGCTAACCGATTATCAAAAACAGATGAATTCTAGGGAAAATTAAAAGCACAAAACTTGTCCCTGCTAATTTTTAAAAAAATTGTGCGGGCTTTGGCAGGCAGGGTGCGAGGCAAAGCTGAAGGGAGCTGCTGCTGCTGCTGCTGCAGTTGCCATGACTTTCTGGAGGAGAAAAAGCATGGTAGAGCCGGGGCTGGTGAGTGAGTGAGTGTGAGAGCCTGTGGCCAGTTGGAGGGGCGCTGATTGTCCATTTCTGCACTCCTCTGAGGTCTGCGCCCTAGGTGGTCGTCTAACTTGCCTAATGGTAGCACCGGCCCTGTTTGTTTATACTCCACCATTCTCCCCAAGTGGGGGGACCCAAAGCAGCTTACGCTGTTCTTCTCTCCTCCGTTTTATCCTCACAACAACCCTGTGAGGTAGGTTAGGCTGAGAGAGTGTAACTGGCCCAAGTTCCTCCAGGAAGTTTAAATGGCAGGGGAGGGAGCTGGGGCCTGGGTTCCCAAATCCTAGTCCGACACTCTAACTACCACATCATGGATTGATTTAATTTACATTCCCTAAGTTAAGAACCTGGGCTCAAAGCTTTCACTCTGGGCAGGCTTCTCATTCAAGATAACTGTTTTTTTTAAGTCGAGATGGTTATAAAAAGAGCTGTGCGTGCAAATAGGCTTTTCTTTGAACAAAAAGTAGGCGCTCAGGAGAATTAGAGCTCCCAGCCCTTGTAGGAATCGAAGGAGACCTCAGTAGCAATGTAGAGCCATACTGAATACTGGTATCACTTGTGGGGACATGCTGCTGTTAGGCAAGCGCCTGCCCGTGTGGTGTTGCGCATGCTCAGAGGTTCATTGAAACTGCTCCCTCATCTGCTAGTTGCTCAGTGTTAACTTGCAGAGATCCACAGCCCAGCCAGGCATTGCTCTGATGTGCTAACGTAGCACATGGGGACATGAAGCAGCTTCAACCATTCTCCATTTTGTCCTCACATCAACCCTGTGAGGTAGGTTAGAGTGAAAGCATGACTCACCCTAAGTCACCCAGCAAGCTTCCACGGCAGAGTGGGGATTTGAACCTGGGTTTCCCAGAGCCCAGTCTGGCGGTTTAGCCACTACACCACACAGGGTCTCCATGATCAGTCTCTGGGAGAGAGGGCAGACATACAAAGGTTTTGAATCAATAAATAGGTAGATCTTTCTGATAGGCTCCAGGCCAAAACATATCTTTTTTTAAACCCAAGTTTTTTAATTGGGGGGGCTTATTTTACCAGATTATTTAATGGTCACCTACTGTTTTGTGGATAGTTTTTGTGCTATTTATGCCCACTGGCTTATTTTAAATGCGCAACATTGAGAGCCAGTTTGGTGTAGTGGTGAAGAGCAGTGGACTCTAATCTAGAGAACCAGATTTGATTCCTCCACTCTTCCTCCACATGCTGGGTGCCCCTGGGCCAGTCCCAGTTCCCTCAAAACTCTCTCAGCCACATCCACCTCACAAGGTGCCTGTTGTGGGGAGAGGAAGGAAAGGAGATTGTAAGCTGCTCTGAGACTACTTAAGGTAGAGAAAAGCAGGGTACAAAAACCAACTCTTCTTCTAATTGTAAGCCGCCTTGAGCTGGACTCTGAAATACCCTAAGTAAATAAATAGACCTGTTGAAACAAGATGCTGGGTGTACATAGTGTGACGTGGGCAAAGTGCTCCTGGCCCTCTAGCCTCAGGTTTAAATTGGGCCTTAACAGGCGTGCCCTCGATTCAGCCAGACATGCGCCACTCTTTTTCTCCCACATCAAAAGAGCACATGGAACTTTGGACAGGAGCCTGTAGTTCCAGTGTGGTGTCCTGTGTTGCTACCCAAACACAGGTCTCCAACGTGGTGCCCCAGGTTGCTAGCCAAACACAGGTCACCCACGGTTCGTGATGTAAACAAGGCTTCAGTGTACCTTTCGGTATAGCTTTTTATATGTACTGGTGTAATTCTGTTGGGGGAATGTTACGTTGCTGGAATTAATATAATGCCTCTCTCTCCCCTCATAGGGTCATTCCAGCTTCATTACTCACTTGGATTGGTCCGTTAATTCTCAGTACCTTGTGTCTAATTCAGGGGACTATGAAATCCTATACTGTGAGTAACAAATATGGTTTTATCCTCAGCACAGAGTTTGTTCTTGGCTAGTAAAGTATTTCTGAGATGGAAAAAGAAACCACAAGTGATCAGGGACATGTGTTTTTAGTCTCCGAAGCTTCACTGTATCCCCTTATAACTGGTGTCTGTCTCTCATATTTTTCTGCAGGGGTTCCTTCAGCTTGTAAGCAAGTAGTGAGCGTGGAAACCACTAGAGATATAGAATGGATGACCTACACGTGCACTTTAGGGTTCCATGTTTTCGGTAAGCTCTTCAGCCAGCTTTTTCGTGCCCCTCCAATTAGCTGACTGTCAGCATGTCAGCCTTTTAACAGGAATGAAGATGCTACCCTTAATTTCTGTCCCTCTGTGATCCCTTAAAAGTTGCTCCTAGGAAACTGGGGACCCTCAAGAACAGAATGGGATGCAGCCAAGGGAGGAGGGATCAGCAGAAATCCACAAATGGAGCAAGAGCTTGTGCAAGTTTTCTTCTGATTCCCCTTCCCCATTTTTTTTACTGTGATCCCTTGATCCCAGGACACATGGACCCAGAGAAAGGGGCAAACAGCCCCCCTCCCCTCCAGCCCTTTCCATTCAGGAAAGTGGCATGGGAAGGAAGCCTGAAGCCCCTCTTCCCCTCTTGCAGTACTGATGAACCTCTGCAAGTGATGGGTGCTTCGTCTAGGAACCAGATTGGGGGAGCCAAATTTGTCACGATTCACGCCTGATTCATGGTTTGCGAACCTTGATAAATGTCCCATTTAACATTTAACTAGACCCTCGTTATCAGGTTTGGGGGAAGGGGTGTAGGATACTGAAGAAGGCCATGGAGGTAAAGGAGAGATACCTGTTCTGTGAATTCATTCTATTCATGGTTCATTGTATCTAACCCATTATCTGTAAAATGTAGAAAATTTAACATGGTATGCCAAGTCCAGTCTAAAGAACTATCATAAAACTGCAGTTTCCAGGATACCTTGGGAGTAACAGGCAAGAGTCATGGTTTTTGAAACAAGGTAGTTGATTTAGTCTATCCTCATTTTCTTCACTTCTAGAGTAAAATTAGCTGTCAAGGTAGCCTTCAGCCTGGATGTAGACCCAGGCTCAGATCCCCATTGTGCCAGAGAAGTTTGCTGGGTGACCTCACACTAGCTATACAGTCTCAGCCTAGCCTACCTCTTAGGGTTGTTGTGCAGATCAAGTGGAAGAGGGGGGGGACAACGTATGGTGAGTTTCCTGGAAGAAAGGCGGGATTAAAATGTACTAAATAAATAGCACTTCATTTAACACCTTGGAAGGAAGATAATCTGAAAGCCTGCAACTTTGTAATGGCCTGATTTTGTCCTTCATCGCTTCATTGAATCATGGCAGGAACTTTTAATCACTTAAACTGCCATGTATTGCAAATCTAGCAAAGTAAGATAGTGCATTTATGTGTGTATTGTAATCTCCTTTTGGCCCACAACCACCACGTCCCAGTATATGCTTACGAATGTGTTCAGAGCTACAGGTTGATCCAGATGGGAAGCCATGTTAGTCCGTCTGTAGCAGTAGAAAAAGAGCAAGAGTCCAGTAGCACCTTAAAGACTAACAAAATTTGTGGCAGGGGAGGAGCTTTCATTGGTCACTGGTATCCGAAGAAGTGAGCAGTGACTTATGAAAGCTCAAACCCTGCCACAAATTTTGTTAGTCTTTAAGGTGCTACTGGACTCTTGCTCTTTTCTAGAGCTACATGTTGTTTTTAGAGAAGAACGCAAATCCATAGACAGCAGACTGTGGGTGAGTGGTCTGGTTCAGGTTAAAAGAAGGGGTATGTAAAGCAGATTAACTGAAGAAAGGCTAAAACGCTTGCTTTGTCGTTCAGGTGTATGGCCAGAAGGCTCAGATGGCACAGATATCAATGCTGTCTGCCGCTCACAGGGGAGAAAACTGTTGTCAACCGGTGATGACTTTGGCAAAGTACATCTCTTCTCGTATCCATGTTCACAGTTCAGGGTATGTATGAGACGTATTGCAAAGTATTGCTTAAGGTGTAGCAAAGGCCCTTTTGGGTATAGTTCTTATGCTGTGAAGAGATTAACAGTGTGTTCTTAAGTACAGTTGCACCCTTCTAAGTCCACTTGGGCCCTAACTAGACAAGACATTGAGCCATGAGTGGGGGTGGGGGTCCCCTAACTTGCCTTCCATGTAGCCAGATGAGTTCGAAGCAAAGATCAACTTTGAACTGAAGAGCCAGATTGGTGTAGTGGCTAAGTACGCGGACTCTAATCTGGGAGAACTGAATTTGATTCCCCACTCCTCCACATGCCGATGCTGGATGACCTAGGGCAAGCCATAGTTCTGTCAGGGCTGTTCTTGAAAGAGCAGTTTCTGTCAGAACTCTCTCAGCCCCACCTACTTCACAGGGTGTCTTTTGTGGGAAGGGGAAGGAGAAGGAGTTTGTAAGCCACTCTGAGACTCTGAGTGAAGGGCAGGATATAAATCCAATCTCCTCCTCTTCCTCCTCCTCCTCTTAACTCTTACATGACACAAGTCCTCAATTTAGATGAAAAGACACATTTTGATGGAAATATTAATATAACCAATGGACATACACCACTTAACATTGCATCTGTATTGGGAACTAAATAAACAAAGTACAAGCAGAAGTGCTGAAATTTCTCCTCACTGTGAGCTTGCACTAAGTGAAAGGGACTGTCTTTTTCCCGTGGGCATAAGACATAGTGCACAGTATTTCTTCCAATAAAATTTCAAGAAGTGCATTAAATAATTTTTGAATGTATTCTATTAGATTTTTATCTATTACTATGCAAACTGTTGGTTATCTAAAATCACGCAAACTATGAGTTCATTTCTTTTCTGCTCACACATTGTTGGATCCCATTACTTCTTTGTAATGGTAGCTCCCTGAGGCTAGCAGAATGGAAGGGGGAGAAGATCTCCCTTCCTGGGAGATCATCCCTTCCTCCTTTCTGCTGGCAGCGGCTCCCCAGTGCCAGCAGAATGGAAGGGGAGGGGAGATCTTCCAAAACCCATTTAAAGGTAACATTCCCTTTAAATGGGTTTTGCAAGCAGGTGCCAAGCAGGAGTGGAGTCCAAGCGGTGAATTCACCAGTGCTGTGTGAATTTGCCGTTTAGACTCCACTCCCATGCAGCGCCCACTGTCAAAAACCATTTAAAGGGAACGTTCCTTTTAAATGGGTTTTGCCATCCATTTCAGCTGTCCCTTCCAAGTGGGGGAGAGTGAAAGGGATTGCTGAAATGCTGAAATTTAAATGCCTTCTCGGTTCACTTGTGAGTTGCACAGTGGCAGAAGAGCGGCTTGCAAAAACCATTTAAAGGGATCCCTTTAAACAGTTTTTGCAAGTGGCGTGGCTTGCAGAAGGCATTTAAAGAGACTGCAGTCTTTTTAAATGGCTTCTCCAAGCCCTGCCTCCAGCACCAGTGTGCCTACCCGCACAAACCCACCTGGGAAGTTTGTGAGAGGTTCATGGGAGCTCCTAAGGGTAGGTTGGCATGAACCAAGGTTCGCAAACCACAAATCAGGGCTGGTTCATGGTGAATTTCAGTTCATAATTTGGTTCGCGCCCATCCCTAGCCTAAAGCGTAACATGTTGGTTACCGCAGATGAAAGCAGTTGTTTTTGGCAATACCACCTATTACCAGCATTTACATTTTTGTGAGTGATGGTTCTCTCTCTTTATTTCAGGCTCCCAGCCACGTGTACGGCGGGCACAGTAGTCACGTAACCAATGTAGATTTTCTGTATGAAGACACTCATCTCATCTCGACAGGTGGAAAAGATACCAGTATTATGCAGTGGCGCGTCATTTAGAGGAAACCTTGTCTGAACAGATGTGTTGCCAAGAACTGGCCCTGCGCAGAAGTCCTCTATAAAACTGTATATTTAAAATTTAACAGTATGGTTGCCGTCTAGCCTAGTCACTGTGATTTTTAAGTTTGGGGGGGGGAAAATCCGTACAAACCTCAGGAAAGCTAAGTCCTCAGCTAGCTGCCGTACTTATTTCAGAAACTTGTTAAGCGTCATGGATTTTTTTTGGAGGGAAAAAGATCCTCTTTTTTGTTGTTGTACCCAAGCTATGAAGCAGGGCAACTTTAAAATGAATTCATGGCTTGAACATTTATGCAATACATACAAACAGGACTGTTTTCTATTAATAGCCAGACAGAAAGCTCATCCTAATAATTACGTAGATGTGCTTCACAGTTTCATTATTTACACTTTCGTACCGTCTGGCTGCGTAGTTAGAAGGTCCCAATGGCCGCTAAAATAATGGCACTCCAGCTTCTGGTGGGAGGTGAGGAGTGGATGCGGAAGGTGCAACAGAAGCTGGAGAAGCCCCTAGATACCGCAATATCATTTCTTTTCAAAGGAGCTGCCTTAGGTCTGCGATCTGAAACGAAATAAGACAGTTCACAACAGCTGAACTTGCCAAGTTTCTTCCAAAGTAAAGACCCTGTTTAAACAAGGAAATGTGAAAGAGAATTCGCTAATTTTGCATTTTTAAAATTTCCTGGCATAGTGAAATTTTAGTTAAAGTGAAAGGATACATTTAGTTTAGTGAAATTTTAGTTAAAGTGAAAGGATACAGTCCCACAGGAGGTGACTGATGACCAGTTTCCACCGGCATGGCGTTTAGTCGCAATGAAATAAAGCCTCACTGATTTTTTTGTTCAGTGAAATTATCAGGCACTACCCCAGTTTTAATTTGAGTGTCTCAGCAGGGATGACAGGTTCAGGTAATCTGGCTCAAGACAAAACCCTTTTTTAAAAGAAAAACTTCTACATGAACCGTTTGATTAAAAACAACGAAACCAGCTTCTCCCCATCTCCATTGTTCCTTTGACAGAATAAACGAATTTGTTAAGTTGATCAGCATGAATGCTACTGCCTTACACATATATGTAAGGGTTTTTTTAGCAGTTCGTAAAGAATGGTAAGGCATTCTAAGCTTTACTTGTCTTTCGCTTATGGATATTGTATATTCGTGTGCTAAGGCCGAGGAGACCAAGTATGAAGTGATCTTTTAAAAGTACGCCGTAAACCTGCGAAGGACGCAGAAATGAAATGTATATAAACCATTAAGAAGGCCAACTAGACTGCATGCAGCCTAACTTGGTATTTGGGGCTGCAATCCTGGGCACAGTCCAAGAGGTGGACACCCCCCAGGGCCCCCCCTTTGTAATGTCTTAGAAGTTGTCCAGCTGCTATTCTTTGATTATACCATGCAGCCCACTTGGGGCTGCCCAAAACGGCTGAATGGTAATGAATTAAGTCCCCTGTCCCAACATCTTTTGATGGACGAAAATTTATACTGAGTAATGAAGATTGTTGTTTTGCAGCCAAGTGAAGCGGAGTTTGGCGTAAGAGAGTTTTTGAAGGCCTTACCAATTTTGATTGTGATGGAGACTGAAAAAAAAAAGTGTTTACATTGGGGGAATGTATCTAGAAAACATTTTAAAGGGGAGCGTTGTTATAAGCAGGCTCTAAAATGCTTACATTGTAAAAGCGGGGGGGGTGGCAGCGGGGTGTGTGCGTAATGGACAGGAAACATGAATTAACTGAGCTCTGAAGCACGGGTTGTTCGGAGTAATTCAATGAAGATTTAATAAGTTTTTAAGCTTTCTTTTTTTAAAAAAAGAGCTACATCCCCAGCCTGCTACACTAAAAGTGCAGGACACCAATAAACATCATGTTATCAAGGTGAATTGTTCTAATGTGGTTGTGTCACAGCGTCCAACATTTTATCGACTGTTGCTTAACGTCCCGAAAGTGGACATCTGTCAGTATATCCAGGGTCTACGTAAAACTTTTTTGGTGTCTTCATGTTGGTTAAAGCAACATGGGGTTGAGTCCAGGGCTGCAGCGCCCTCCAAGATTCTATTCTCTAGGTGGGATCTTCAGGAGTGCCCCAGAAAAGCAAAGGGGGTTTACCTACACTCAGCTCCCCTCTTCCCTGCTTCCTCTCCAGCTCTCTTTCCATCCACCTTTAAAGGATTTTCCTGAGGGAGGAGCACCCTAGGATCCTCCACTCCCTTTTCCATGAGGTGGGGCCCTCCCAACTGGCAAGGCCCCAGGCCAATGAGGTGCTGGCTGGAGATTCTCCCCCCCCCCCCCACTCTTAGGCCCACTCTGGCCTAGGAAGGGCAGGGTTTTTTCATCCTCATCCTGTCCCTCCTCGCAGATGTCACTTGCAGGGACAGCCTTGACGGCTGTCTCTTGCCATCCTCCATCTCCCCCCCCCCCCGAACAACTCCTGCAGCCAGCATGCTGGGCAGCTAGGATTTGGGACATGCCATTACCTGTTTTGCTGTCAGCCGCCATGCCACGTTCTTCCACAGTTTTGGACTTGGCTATCTTCCCACTGCTCAGACCAGCTCTTCAGTGGCTCCATGTCCTGCTGTGGCTGGTCGCTGCTGCCAGGGGAAGGGCCACCAACTCTTCCTCCCAGTGTGGTAAGGCGGGGGGATTGCATTCTCAGCATCTGAAGCTACTTACAAAAAATTGTATCAATTGTACACCAAACCATTATTTAAAAAATTTTCAGAATAAAACAGATGCAAACCAGATTTATATAACAATACAATGAACATTAACGACAACAGAGGAAAAGGGCAGAATACAATACAGATCTTAGTAAAAGGCTAAACAAGTATATTTCTTTGGAAGTGAATTTTTAACCTCTGAATGATTTTTAACATAATCAAAAAAGGAGAGCCATTTTCCAAAAGAAAAGAAAAGAAAAAAGATTTAAATAAAGGATTTTCAGCTGCAAAGAACTGATCTGAGATCTTTTCTATGTCCAGGTAGTCCCATATTTTTTTAAACCATCGCTTTGTCGAAGGAATATTATTAGCTTTCCAATATTGTCCTAAAAGGGATTTGGCAGCTACTATGGAGCAACTGATTGGTTTAGCATAGGAAAAGGAGTATGACAAGAATGTATATTGTCACCTTGCTTATTTAATTTATATGTAGAGTACATCATGCGAAATGCCGGCCTGGATGAATCACAAGCCAGAATTAAGATTGCTGGGAAAAACATCAATAACCTCAGATATGCAGACGATACCACTCTAATGGCAGAAAGTGAAGAGGACCTCAAGAGCCTCTTGCTCAGGGTGAAAGAGGAGAACGCAAAAGTTGGCTTGAAACTCAACATCAAAAAAACGAAGATCATGGCATCCAGCCCCATCACTCCTTGGCAAATAGAAGGGGAAGTCATGGAAGCAGTGACAGACTTCACCTTCCTGGGATCCAATATCACTTTAGACAGTGACTGCAGCCATGAAATTAAAAGATGTCTGCTTCTTGGAAGAAAAGCAATGGCAAACCTAGACAGTATAACAAAAAGTAGAGACATCACCCTGCCAACAAAAGTCCGTACGGTCAAAGCCATGGTGTTCCCAGTAGTGATGTATAGCTGCAAGAGTTGGAAGGCTGAGCACCAAAGAGTAGATTCTTTTGAATTATGGTTCTGGAGAAGACTCTTGAGAGTCCCTTGGACAGCAAGGAGATCAAATCAGTCAATCCTCAAAAAAATCAACCCTGACTGTTCCCTGGAAGGCCAGATCCTGAAGCTGAACCTCAAATACTTTGGCCACCAAATGGGAAGGGAGCATTCACTGGGGAGGACCCTGATGCTGGGAAAGATTGAAGGTCAAAGAAGAAGGAGATGGCAAAGGATGACATGGTTAGACAGTGTCATCGATGCAACAAACATGAAATTAAGCAAACTCCGGAACATGACAGAAGACAGGAGGGCCTGGCGTGATGTGGTCCATGGGGTCGCGAAGAGTCGGACTTGACTGTGCAACTAAACAACAACAAAAAATAAAGTGGTGGGGCCAAAATGCTTCACGAAGCAGGGAGTCTTATTTTGATTTCCTTTCTTCCCAGATGCTCTCTGTCCTTATTGAAGGCAACTTTGCCACTGTGCCCTAGCCGAATAATGGTGTCCCAGGCCCATCCTATTCAGAGTTTCACGCTTCTAAGCCCATGGAAGTCAATACGCTTTCCCCTTTGTCCAAGGGTTTCCTGGTTGCCCTTCCCAATCTGAACACTGACGTCCAAAGCCTAATGGCACTACTCCACTTCTCTAGGATTGCTATCTGCCTGGAAAAAAAGTGTCCTGTCTCTTTAATAATTCTGTACTGTCAAGTCACAACCAGCTCATGGCAGCCGCGGGACTATGGGGTATTCAAGGCAAGAGATGAGCAGTGGTGTACATGATAGCAAATATTAAAAGATTAAAAACAAGTGGTCTGAAAGTTAGACCTCATAGAACATCGACATGAGCCCAAAGTCAGCTATAGTCATTTTACATACAGAGTTGATGATTTCACATACAGAATTGATGCATATATCAGACCAATAGGACCATACGCATTTCGGCTTCTAGGGCCTTCCCCAGTGTGAACAATACTATGATAAAATACAGAGAGAGAGAAGCAAATATATATAAACTGAAGCCAGGTGTTTCTTTCTCATACGCTGCGCAGTTGGTGAGAGTTTACGGAATAGGCTGCGGATAACTTCTCACGGTAACTGCACATGCACAACAAAATCTTCAATGATATAATAATCTGGTATGAAATTTCCCAAGCCTCTTGATGTGTGTGACATCAACCAACACCTGGATTATCACATGAACACATGAAACTGCCTTATCAGACCCTTGGTCCATCAAAGTCAGTATTGTCTACTCAGACTGGCAGCAGCTCTCCAGGGTCTCAGACAGAGGTCTTTCACATCACCTCCTACCTAGTCCTTTTAACTGGAGATGCCGGGGATTGAACCTGGGACCTTCTGCATGCCAAGCAGATGCTCTACCATCGAGCTACAGCCCCTTCCCTACTATCTATTGTTTACCTGAAATATCCCACTACCCAGGGCTGGCATCAGCACATTCTGAAGTGAGGCAGCTACTAGGGCCCATGGCTTCTGGTGGGGCCCAACTGCTGGTCACTCCCTACCCATATGTCACTTCTGATGCCTGCACTCATCACATCCTTCTACTGTCTGCTTGTAAGTGCATGGTCACCTCTGCTCCCTGCTGCATATCCTTAGTCCCACTGGAGAAGGACATGGGGGGGGGGGTGCACACAGCAAAGGCACTCCTGGTGGTCATGGCAGTGGCCCATCTGGCTGCACTGACAACCCTGCATCACTAGGGAAAGGACATACAGGCAGTGTAAGCAGCTGTGACTGTAGGTGATGGGAGAGCTTGCCAATTGGCAGAGGAAGGACACAGGCAGGTGGGGGCACACAGGTGGATGGGTAAGAAGGGGGCCTAGTGGTCAGCAAAAGGGGGCCCCTGAGCACTCCCTGCCTCAAGCCCCCAACTAAGAGAAGGGGTGTAAGTTGCTTACACATTCAAGCCTGTCTCTTGAGGATGCAAAAGGGTATCGGCTAAAGTGGCGGGACTCGGCAAGCCTTTATAATTAAAAGAGCCCACATTCACAGTAAGGGATCAACAAAGAGCCAGTATACGAAAGCCCATTTGCACTCCTGAAACTATACAACCCCAATCCAATTTATTGGCATGTAGCACTTGCAAACTCATGTGTAAGTACAACAGCATAAAATAATAATTGCAAAAAGAATAGGTGTAAAAAAAGGTACCATGTAAATACTATTTAAAAAGACCAATCAATTAAATAAAGAGCAAATAAAAATGGCACCAGAAAAGAATTTAGCAACACTTTCTGTTATCTCAGGGGTTGGATTACCAAGAAGAGTCTTTAGACTATCAGGAAATTCTTCTAATTGAGTCAAAATAGAGTTTTAGAAATTTCAGACATAGCGCATGATATAAGGGGCACTGAAACAAAACATGGGAGATTGTTTCAATATGATCATTTGTACATGGACAACATCTGAAAACGACCAGATACAAAGGCCGAAGGTAGTACGGTAAATCTGGCCAAAGAGAGGGCTCTATGGAGTTTGGGGATATGAGGCTGATACAGGTAAGAGGCATCTTGACCAACTTTAAGAGATATTCCAAAATACAAAGGTGAACAGGTTTGTTAGCTATGTTATATTGCTACGGGGGCTACGGTGGACTGGATTACGACTATGGTCGGACCACCAGGCTCTGAAGGCCCGAGTGAATATGTCGCTACAACCCTGTTTGGGTGGCGAGCATATTTTAGCTCACCCAAGGAGCCTAATGGATCCCATGTGATTCCAGGTGGCTCTGCGGGATCCGAGGCCCCCTGGTGGCTCGTTGGATGAGCAAGTTGAGGACTGGCAACATCATCTCTTAGTGGCCATCAACGAAATCGCTCCTCGGCATCCTCTGCACCCCCACTCTTGGTTCGCCCCATGGTATACATGGGAGCTGAGGGTGATGAAATGGGAGCTAAGACAACTAGAGAGACGGTGGCGTCGAGCCCCTGACGAAGCAGCAAGAGCATCCTATAGGATGTTTATGAAAGCCTATGAGATGGCTGTCAAGGCTGCAAAAAAAGCTTTTTATGCAGCCGAGGTAGTGTCTGCAAGTTCCCACCCAGCCCAATTATTTAGGACAATTCGATCTTTGACGACGCTGCCAAAAGGCAGACCAAACGATAGGGAATTGGACATTGGCTGTGAGGCTTTTGGGAACTATTTTTCAGATAAAGTCTTGTCGCTCCACTGGGATCTCCCTGCCACAGTTGATACAGTAGCGGAACTTGAGGCTCCAAGCACGTCTTCTGGTCACATTCTGGATTATTTCGGTCCACTCTGCCTAGAGGAGGTCGTCAAATTGCTCCTATTGGTCCACCCAACCACCTGTAGTCTCGATCCGTGCCCATCATGGCTAATTAAAGCAAGCCGTGAGGGGGTACGAGGGGCACTAAGGGAAATTATCAACACATCCCTTGCAAAGGGGGTGTTCCCCAGTGCCCTAAAGGAGGCTGTAGTACGCCCCCTTTTGAAAAAACCATCATTGGACCCGGCCGAATTAGCTAACTATCGGCCGGTATCTAATTTACCCTATTTGGGTAAACTGATCGAGAAGGCAGTGGCAGACCAATTGCAGGGCTTTTTGGATGATGCTCCCATACTAGATCCCTTCCAGTCTGGGTTTCGACCAGGCCACCGGCCAGAGACGGTACTGGTCGCCCTCACAGATGACCTCCGGAGGCATCTGGGTCAGGGCGGTGTGGTGGTGCTGATGTTAGACCTGTCAGCGGCGTTCGACACGATCGACCATCAGCTACTGGCCCACCGCCTCGCCGACACTGGGATCCAGGGGTTGACCTTACAGTGGCTTTCCTCATTTCTCCAGGATCGGGGATAGAGGGTGGCAATTGGGGAACAGCTCACCCAAAGACGCCTGCTGGTTTGTGGAGTGCCACAGGGAGCAGTACTTTCCCCAATGCTGTTTAACATCTACATGCGCCCCCTCGCCCAGATTGCCCGGAGGCATGGGCTGGGTTGTCATCAATATGCTGACGATACCCAGCTCTATCTGTTGTTGGGCAGCCAGTCAGACTCTAGTCTGGGTGATCTGGACCGGGCTATGAAAGCTGTGGCAGGTTGGCTTAGACAGAGCTGACTGAAATTGAATCCAAGGAAAACGGAGGTCCTGTACCTGAGTTGGAGTGGATTAAGGGTAGGGATCCCTCTCCCGACCTTTGATGGGGTGCCATTGGTGCCGGCATCGGAGGTTAGGAGTTTGGGAGTGCTCCTGGACCCCTCGTTAACAATGGAGGCCCAGGTAGCAGCCACTGCAAGGTCGGCCTTTTACCATCTATGGCTGATCAAGCAGCTGGTTCCCTTCCTTGAATGCAACGACCCTACGGTGATCCACACTTTGGTCACCTCAAGATTGGATTACTGTAACGCTCTCTACATGGGGCTGCCCTTGTCCCAAATCCGGAAGCTGCAGCTGGTGCAGAATGCGGCAGCGAGACTGTTGGTGGGCCTCCCTAAGTGGGAGCACATCCAGCCCGCCTTAAAAGCACTGCACTGGCTGCCTATAGCATACCGGATAAGGTTCAATGTGCTGGTGCTTACCTATAAAGCCCTATATGGCCAGGGACCTATCTACCTGAGGGACCGTCTCTCCCCATATGTACCCCAGCGAGCACTGCGGTCGGGGTCCCAAAACCGCCTGGCTGTCCCGGGGCTGAGGGAGGCCCGGTTGGCAGTCACAAGGGCCAGGGCCTTTTTGGTGGCAGCCCCGCACTGGTGGAATGAGCTCCCAGATAACATCAGGGCCCTGTAGGACCTTTTACAGTTCCGCAGGGCCTGCAAGACAGAGCTCTTCCACCAGGCTTTCAAGTAGGGGCCGTCCCGATTTTACAGTCTGGCCCTGTTTCTGGAACCCGGCAACCCAGACCATTAAGCACCGATTGGAACTGCCTAACGTCTGCGACGCTGCTCAAATATAGTTGATGAAATGGTGCCATCTTGTTGTGTGATTTTTTATGTTTTGTAACGTTTTGTAAGTTTTTATGGATATGTTTTTATAGTTTTAATCTGTAACTGTAATTGTATTTGTTGGTAGCCACCCTGAGCCTGCCATACGGTGGGGAGGGCGGGATATAAATTCCAAAAATAAATAAATAAATAAATAATGAATGAATGAATGTAGCTCAGGGTGAAGTAGTTTCGCTCTTATTATTGAGAAAGCCTCCGATTCGGAGAAAAGGAGTAAGGACTCTAAGGTGATGTCCAGAGATTTAATTTTGGATTCTATATAGGTAATCCAGTCTGAGTCATTAGATTCTAATAGAAGCTGGTAGCTGGTAGGTATAACTAAAGGGGTCCAAATTGAAAAGAAGGTGAAGCCAATACTTAATAATAGTAAGCCACGCTTTAGTTATCTGCATGTTCTGGCCACATTCCAGACATAAAACTGCATAAGGAACACACATTGGAACCCCAAAGATTTTCCTCAGGAAATAGGACTGAGGCTGTTCTATGGAGTTTTCAGCTGTATTGATCCAAATAGGCACCCCATATAGTAAGTGGGTCCCTATTTTGGCCTTGGCCGGGAGGGCAGGATAAAAATCTAACCAAATAAATAAATAAAATAAAAGCTTTTAAGGCAGCAGGTATATACTGATTACCTCTTCTTGAGAAGTAAAATTTGGAAATTGCTGCCACATTTACTTTGGCCATATAAATCGCCAGTTTTTGATGGCAAACCTAAAAGGTGTTATATTGAAAATGAACACCAAGATATTTAAAGATCTTAACCTGTTCCAAGGAATGACCCTTAATTTTCCAGTCATGAACCTTCCAGGAGTTGGAAAAACCCAGTACTTTGGACTTCTCATAGTTTAGCTCCAGAAAGTTGGCAGCACAGTATTCATAGCAGCAATTAAGTAAATGCTTTTAACTCCAAACAAGTAGATGACAAGAGGATCGCGTTATCAGCGTACAGAAGAGACATGCAGAGCCAAGTCTGGGGCTATGGCCATTAACTGAAGACAAAAAAGGGGCAGTCATTTAAGAAAAGATTGAAAAGGGAAGGGGCCAGAATACAGCCCTGCTTCCCCTTTATTTATAGTAATCATTAGGGTAAGTCTTCCAGAGGGAGGGCATCTAATCTGACAAGATGTAGCCGTATACAATCTTCTGAAAAGGAATAATAATCTCTTATCAGGAAGCAGGTGATCAAGTTTCCTCCAAAGTAAGTTCCTCGAGATGAAATCAAAGACCCCTTTAAGGTCCAGGAAGGCAGCATAAAGCTTAGCCTTTCTTCTTTTTGAACTATACAACTTATGCACAACTTCTCAGTGTTCAATAACCCAAAATGTTTCTGCAGTCCAGACACTGGTGGTTATGACTCCTTTATTTGGAAGTGGCACACACAAGGTCTCAGAAATACGCACAGCAGCACACCACAGAATAGTTTTAGCGCACTGCATAAATCCACACAGGGGTCACCCTTGGAATACAAGCAGACCATTCACTGCTATGATTTCCCTATGATTCCCTTTCCCTTTCTACAAAGCATCTCTGAGAAGTCTTTTATTCCCGTAAAGATCTTCGCCCGCCATTCCCTGCACACAACGATTATTCCAGGATCCCACCTGTTCCTTTAGTTTTCCTTTCCTTTTTAAAGTTGTATTTGGCTTGGAATGGTTGGAAAAGTCTATTGATGTGGGTCTATTTTGTTGGCAGTAGCCATTACCCACCAGATGCTTTGCAGAGAAAAATCTTCCCTTCCCGTTGAGCTGTAATGGTAGAGAGAATCTCCTTTCCTGATGGTGTGCCATAGCGCTTAAGGTGACAGACAAGGATCTGAGAGACCCAGAATGGAATCAACACTCTTCTTAGGAAGACTGGTGAATGACCTCAGCCCAGTCATATACTTTCAGCCTAAACTATCTCACAGTGCAGTTAGATCCGGTTGGGCAGCCCTGTTGGTCTGAAGCAATAGAACAAATTTAGAGTTCAGTGGCACCTTTAAGACCAACAAAGGTTTATTCAAGGTATGAGCATGCACACTTTTTCAGATACATTGGAATGGCAGGTAAGGTTCAAACTTACCTTGAATAAGCCTTTGTTGGTATTAAAAGGTGCCACTGGACTCTAAACTTGTTTCACAGTGTAGTTGTGAAGGTAAAATTAAGGAAAGGAGAACATTGTATGATGCCTTTCTCCCCAATGGTGAGAAAGGTGGGACATACATGAAGTATATAAAAAAGCAAATGCATAAGGCAATGTGGCTGAACAGGATGGGCACAAGGTCTTCCTTCCCATCTCTGTTACAGCATTATCTTGTTAACTGAATATTGACTGGACACACGCCAATAATGAAAGCAATGGAAATCGACACCCAGCATAGTGTTGTGGTTCGAGTGCCAGACTAGGATCTGGGAGACCACAATTCAAATCCCCACTCGGCCAGGAAAGTTTGCTGGGTGACCTTGGGCCAGTCAGACTCTCTCAGCCTAATCTACCTCACACGGTTGTGGAGAGGATAAAGTGGAGGGGAGAGTAATGTAAGCCGCAGTTGGTCCCCGTTGGGGAGAAAGTGAACATAAGTGAATTAAAATAAAAGAATAATAAACTAGCATCTCTTTCTAAAAAGAAGTAAGCACGAATACCAGCTTGGAGACACTCAGTCTTAGCAAAGCATTCCAAAGCTTTGGAACAATGTCAAAATCAGCCGAATGACCTTGCAGGCTGGAAGATTGCCTTGTGGTATGCAGCGTGTAGCACCAACTCCTGCTTAGGTTGAGCTGGCTGCAAGCATAGGCACAGAACTGGACTGTGTACCCACAGAATATGAAGAAGAAGAGTTGGGTTTGTTCCCTGCCCTTCACTCAGTCTCAGAGCAGCTTACTGTCTCCTTCCTTTCCTCTCCCCACAACAAACACCCTGTGAGGTAGTTGGGGCTGAGAGAGCTCTGAGAGAACTGTGCCTGGCCCAAGGCCACCCAGCAGGCTGCATGTGGAGAAATGGGGAGTCAAATCTGGTTGTCCATATTAGAGTCCACCGCTCTTAACCACTACACCAAACTATGCCACCTTCCCTACTATTTCCCATTTTACAGAACTGTGTTTTCTGTAATTGGAATGTTAGCAAGTAGAAATAATATCCCTCACAAAACTTACAGTATGATCCACCTAAGCAATGTTTAATCTTTGTGCAATATTCTTACAAGCCCTTTCCCCTCTCCCAATAACAGCAGTGCTGCATCCCATAATATTTGCTTGCTGGAGTAAGTATAGCTGTATGGCTGTTTCCCCTGCTGAAGAAGTATTTGTCAGCGATGTGCTCTAGTACAAGGGAGTGCATAGCCTTCACAAAACAAATTTTGAGCATTTTTATAGGAGAGGCAAGACACATTTATCATTTTAAATATGGTCAGATTAAGTCTTCCTGTGCTGGTTAGGAGGGGGAGCCTTTAAAACTCTATATTTTAAAGAATGAGTATATATGGGTGTTAAATACAGTGTTCTGGACGCATTGCAGTGATCAGCTCTAGTTTATTTAGAGATTTCAGGAACACTCCAAGGATTGAATCCAGGGCTGGCTGCCCTGTTCATAAAGCATGCAAAGACCACACCCTAACACACCCCACTCCCGATGACAGGCTATTTACATAATACTACATCTCTACTGGCCCACTCCTGAATCCAGGTAAGCTATTGTTCTGGGGCAACAAGCTCAACCCTGCTGGCTCAGGGATGACTCATACTCAGTACACAACAATGGGTCTTGAGGAAAAATGCTTATTATCAGGCGAGCTCTACCACTATTGAACTTTTGAGTGTTTTGCTTAGTTCTGTGGGGCAAGGCATCATGTTGGCTGAACACTGGCAAGTCTCAGTTTAGTTATGTACCTGCCATCAAGTTGCAACCGACTTATTGTGACTGCGGCAAGGGGCGTCCAAAGTAAGTGAGAAGCAATATCTTAAAATTTTAGATTTTCCTCCCCACAGGAGGGCTTTTTACCCTGGCTAGATGAGTTGTAATGCCGTCCACGGTATTAGGAGATATAAAAAGATCCCATATTCTGAGAGGATTTGTCCCTGTTCCCTAGGCGAGGTGGAAATGTTGAGACATGTTTTCATCCACTGCCCTTTTGATAATGAAATTCAAGATAAGAGAATTATTCCTTTTTTAGGTTAATTAGTAGGGTGACAGATAGGGTATGTTTGGAGAAACTATTGATAGATGAAATTCCAGTTATCACAAAGTTAACAGCAAAATTCTGTGCCCAGGCAATTAAAGTGTGAAGCAAACAATAGATCTGTTTTAGGGCTTTTCCTCTCTCATTTTAAGTTTATGCTTTTTTAGATTTAATATACAATATTTTATTCTTGAAATGTGACAATTGGTATATTTTATCTTTGTGATGTTATGCCTTGTTTATTTTAATGATGTCATATGTTTTACCTATTATATCTAAATATGTTTTTATTCCGTTGCATTTCCGAATATGGTCATTGACTGTAAATAAACAAACTGTTAACTGTAATGTTCAAGTGCTGATTTCCTAGTCCTGCAACCCACAAGGGGCTATTCACGACCCCTCATTCCCATTTCCTTTTTCAGCAAACCTGAACTCAGTCACTTTTGCACCAGAACATTTTCACAATGTATATTCCGAGCTAGATCAATATTGGAACGTTGCAAAAAGCAGATGCGTGTTTTTTTCCAGAACAAATCGCTACCACTGAAAGACAAAGACTTGTGTGCGGCTTACAAGAGGAGAGACTGCCTATGCAGAGAGAGTTCTGCTTTAATGCACCATCTGATCACCGCTGCTTAGACAAGGGTGCGCTTGCTGATGCAGAATACCATTTTAAATAGTTCCAAGGACGTCAAGTGGCTACAGCTCTTAAGTTTAAAACCTATCCTGAATTCATCACCAAACTAAGGGAGAGCTGAGAGAGAGGCAGAGCTCAACTTAGAGCCAAAGGTCTCGGGGAAAAGCCTTCCTAGCACAAGAAACAAACGGTTCAATTTCGCACAAATACAGTGATTCAAAACTCAAGGCAGTCTGGCTATAATACAGGACGAGGGTGGGATACTATTCCAAAAAAAAGAGTATTAATAAAAAGAAATCCCAGGGAACTATTTGTCAGGAGCCAGGGTGTCATCGGGGAACACAGGATATAGCAGCATGGTGAAGCTAAGCAAACCTGTGTCGAACTGATAGTGCCTGGATGAAAAACAACTTGGAAATCTGTGTTTTGCATTCCATGATGGCAGGTTATAAATAGAATTAATATCTGACATGCTACCAACAGGGGAGGAGCCACAGCTCAGTGGAAGAGCATCTGCTCAACATGTAGAAGATCCCAGGTTCATGTGAAAGATCCCTGCTTGAAACCCTGAAGAGCCACTGCCAATCTGAACAGATTGGACTGGCCGTAACGGACCAAGCATCTGATTCAGTAGCAGGCAGCCTCATTTGTATTTGTGTATCTGTAGTCTAATCCTGACCTGCATAACCCAGGCTATGCTGATCTTGTCAGATCTCAGAAGCTAAGCAGGTACTTAGTACTTGGATGGGAGACCACCAAGGAAGTCCAGGGCTGCTACACAGAGGCAGGCAAGGGCAAACTACCTCTGTTCATCTCTTGCCTTTAAACCCCTTTGGGGTCACTATAAGTTGGAGGAGACTTGATGGCAAAAACCCCCAGCCCAATTCAGACTTTTTGAAATGTGGTTCTTATTTTCATTCAGATTTTTCTCTGCCATTGCAACTGTGTGTGTGTGTGTGTGTGCGCGCTCGGGGTGGGGGGAGGAGATTCTTCTCTGTAAATCTTCAAGTGGGTACTGTAAGATTTTCCACACAAGCCCTTCTTTCTGTGCCCGATAGAGACCGGGGGGGGGGGTGTCCTAGAGGATAACACAACATGATGATAGCGTTTGAGTCCAGTGGCACCTTTAAGGCCAACAGAGTTTAATTCCAGGTATAAGCTTTCATGAGCAAACACACTTCTTCTTGGTAACTGAAGAAGTGCGCTTGCACAAGAAAGCTTATACCCTGAATAAAACTCTGTTGGTCTTAAAGGTGCCACTGGACTCAAACTTTGTTCTGCTGCTTCAGACCAACACGGCTATCCCCCTGCATCTAACAACATGATGATGTCACTTCTGAGTCTTCACCTGGAAATGGCATCGCTCTGTCACATGGTGCTCCCTTCCTTTCCCCAGGCCCTGCCTCCAAAAGCTCTTGAGGTTGCCAGGGGCAAGGCTCCCAGCCCTGTCTACCATCAAGATTGGTGACCTTGAGCTGGTCACTCTCTCAGCCTAAATTTCCACACACGGTTGTTGTGAGAAAAGGGAGAACAATGTACACATCCAAGTTCCTCGGATATCAGGGCTGTTATCATCTCTGGTGGTCCAGCAATTCTTCCATTGCTCCAAAGTACTTAATAAGGAAATGCAGCTTTGAGAAGGGGTGATATGAACCAAAAGAAATAAGGAATCATTCATAAACATGACAATAGCAGCAAGTTTCTGTTAACATGAAATTGGAAGTGGTCTCATGACGCTGGAGTCAACGCCCTAGGATTTGCTAAAAACTCTGGTTAATCCCCAACAGCATGACATCACTTTTAGGTTTGTATAAATTGTGCGCATGGAGCTATTTGGATCTCAACTGTGGCACAGTGGGAGAAGGATCTTAAGCCTCCCCCACCCCAATGCTCTTTTCCTGACCAGCAAAGGGTCTGGAGGTACATTATATGGTCCACTGAGGAAACCCACATATACATTTGTGGCTTATCCCAAATAGCTTCCTACATTGGCTGTTTCAGGGCAGGAAAATGGGGTGGAGGGAGCTGAAGCCCCTTCGCACATGCTGTAGTTGTGGTCCAAGCTGGACACTTCCCACAGGGGAACTGGGGAGAACCTGCAGCTCACACGTGTCTGGCATGCAGGACACAGTGTGGGGACCCTCAACTCAACTCACGGCTAAGGGAGAGGTCTCCACCAGCTGAATTTGTTACCTCTTGAAAAGTCATAGGAGCTATTTCTTTAGTCCAGTGTTTCCCAGCCTGTGGGATGGGATCCAAAAGTGGGTCTGAAAGTGGGCCATGGGCCAGCTCTACCTAATGGCTGCTCCTGCCCTTTGCATCATTCTCGCTCTCCTCATCGTCCTTTGTCAATATCACACATTCTCGCTTTCCACCTCCCTTTGTGACAATGAGCAAGGAACATCTGTTCAGCAACTAGTAACTTTACTGTAGTGGCCAGAAGGAGGCGAAAATGGAGTGCCACTCGTTTGGGGGCAACAGCACCCTTTGTGAGATGCTTGTGGGCTTCTCCAGAACATCTGGTGTGGCCATTTTAGAAAACATAGTGCTAGACTAGATGGGTGACAAGGTCATCGTTCGCCTCAGGTGCCAAAAACAAAACAAAACCTTGGGATGACCCCAGATGGGTCACTGTACCACATAAATGTGTACTTGTAGATCACCATACCAAAAAGGTTGGGCATGACTGCTTTAGTTCATTTCTACCCCACCGTTCAGTTTGGTGTAGTGGTTAAGAGAAGCGGACTCTAATTCCAGAGAACTGGGTTCGATTCCCCACTTCTACACATGAAGCCAACTGGGTGACCTTGGGTCAGTCACAATTCTCTCATCCCAAAAAAACAAGCCTAGCTTGCCACAAAAAGTGCTAGAGTTTCAGGCTGCCAGGCAGTCTCTGGATCTCCGGGCTATACTACACCCATTGCCATAGGATAATTAATTAATTAACTATTACTCCACCGCTCTCCCCAATGGGCACCCAAAACACCTCACTCCGTTCTTCTCTCCACCGTTTTATCCCCACAACAACAACCCTGTGAGGTAGCATAAGCTGTGAGTGTGCACGCCTAGCTCAAGGTCACCCAGCAAATTTCCATGGCAAGGAGGGGACTTGAACCTGGGTCTCCCAGTCAGCGTTCCCTCTAAGCTGAGTTAGTGTGAGCTAGAGCACAGTTTTTTAGCCTCTGGCTCACACATTTTTGTCTTGGCTCAGGAAGGACGGCTCCAGAGCAGACTAATTGATGCAGAAGCCAAATCGCTCCCTCACAGTTTTAATGCCAGTAGCTCACAAAGTAGATTTTTTGCTCACAAGACTCCACAGCATCGCTCCCAGTCCCCCACTCTAACCACTACACCCTCCTGGCTCTCAATTGGGCCGTGACCCCATCACGTGCCCACATGCGTCTGGCAGAACCGGAGGCTTCCAGGCCGCCAGCAGAAGGCGCCAGCAGAAGGCACCGCCCCGCTCCATACCGAGGGCGCCTAAGGCTGGAGCTCGAGCGCCTGAGAAGCAGAAGGCGCGCGCTCCTTACCCGCGTGCGCGCGCTCGGCCCGGGCGTCGCGTGAAGGTTCCTCCGCCACCGTCGCGTCTCTCCCCCTCTGCGCGTGCCTGGACGGGCTTGCCAGGTCCGCGGTGCCGTCAGGAGCCGCCGTCGGCGCGGCAGACAGGCTGGGCCGGCGGAAGTGTCTGTCTGCAAGCAGTAGCAGCAGCAGCAGCAGTAGTAGCAGCAGCAGCAGCCGCCGCCGCGGGCAGCCGAGCCCGGCGGGCTTTGTGCGCTTCCTCGCCGCGCCGCCCCTACGCCCACCCTCGCCACATCCAGGGGGCCGCGGGGAAGATGGCAAGGCCCCTGGTGGAGCCGCTGCCGGTGGGCGCCGAGGAGCGGCCGCAGCTCCCTAGTTAGCCGGCCGGGGAAGATGCGCTGGCAGGCGAGCCGCCGCCGCCAAAGCAGCCGCCGCCGCCAAAGCAGCAGCAGATGCAGCCACTGCAGCGCTCGCCGGGCTTTCTCCGCACCGAGGGCGCTCCTCCATTGAGCATCTGACAGCCATAGACGCCGCCGCTGCACTAGCAGCAGCAGCATCGCCGCCGCCGAAGCCCGAGGCCGGGCCCGGGGAAGCTTCCCGCTGCGCAGGAGGGGGGACGCTGGCCAGGGGCGGCTGCGCACAGCCCGACTGCAGGGAAAATGAGGTGAGTCAGCCGAGCAGCGGCTCCTTCCTCCTCGTCCTCCTGCGCGCAAGTCTAGCAGGCAGAGCGACGCGCCGTCTCCCGCCTGCCGCCGCGGGGAAGAGGAGGAGAAGGAGAGCCGCGCCGGGTGGATGCGGGCGGGGGAGCTCTCACCTGGCAGCCCGGCCGGAAGAGCCCTCCCTGCGCCGGAGGCTCTGGCCAGGGGGCGCGCCTCGCCGCAGGCTTCTGCGCGCTTCACCGTCTCGCCTGCCTGCCTGCCTCTCCGGCCCTCTGCCGCAGCGCTCGGAGGTAGGCAGGCCGGCTGGCCTTGCAGCGGTTGCCAACTCTTTGAGCAGCCCTTGTGCCTCAGCGCATTCGCAGGTGGAGCTCTGTGGGAAAACGTAAACCTCGCCTGCTGGTTTCCGCTGTTACGTTATTATTTTAATACACAAGCACAGGCGCTTCTCCTGGTCAGTTGGCAGCCCGAGTAGTGATAACCCTGGAGGATGGCCGAGTGGCTTCTCTTTACCTGTGGGCTCTGAACATCCTCATTCCTCTTGTGGTGGGCATCCCTTGTAGCAAAGACTGGTGTGTTTCCCCTTGGAAGGATACTGTTGGCGGCATGCTTGCCCTTTGGAGTTGGGAACTCACCAGAAGTAATCATAACCAGCCCTTCTGACAGCTGAGATTGGGGGCGGGGAGAGATTTGTTGGGACACACAGAATGAGGCTGTCTGTGAGATTCCAGCCTCAGCCGCTTTCCGTTTAGAAATCTAAGCCCTGCTGTTGGGATGGCACGGAAGCCCTCTCTTCGTTTTGTCCTTCTGCATCTACTACTCTTTCAAGCGAGCAACTGTGATTTATTTTTCCCAGCTTGCATCTCTGCAGAGGGAAAGACTGGTGTGCAGCTATTCAAACATAGCAAAATGCCAGCCTAAATTTTCTTTGCTGGGAAAAGCAAATTGCGAAGAGGCCTTTGTTGTTAGTTTCAATGATGTATGTGTGCACATGGTGTGACAGAAATAGCCATTGTACTCCATGTACGTTCGGTGTGTGTTTGAAGATGCCGGTTTCTCCTCTCTACCATTCTAGATATGTGTTTTTGTTGTCCTTCAAGCAGCATCTCTGTTGCCATGTGAAAAGCTGGATGGTTGTGCATGGGCGTTTCGCCAGCCGGCGCTTCCTATTTGTGCAGAAAGTGGAAAGGGGGAAATGAGCACTTCATGTGCCGAATGAATATGGAGGGCGCAGTGCACCATGTGGAGTGTGCGCATAGCAACAGAGCTGGAGGAAATGCGCAATGTTGTCATGCATGTGGGTGTGTGCCTTTCCCCCATCCCTACTGCCATGTATAATATGTATATGTGTGTGTGTGTGTTTTTGCATGGGCCTTTATTTCTGCTGCTCTGTAGAATGTATGCTGTATATCTTCCCGTTTGTTACATGCAATCATTTTTGTGTGATTTTGGCAGAAGAAAGGTTCTTTAGGTAACAGGCTCTTCTTTTATGTGCCTGCAAATTTGCCTCGGCCCTCCCACCTCCACTGAATATGCTGTGATTATTTCTCCCATCCCTGTGCCTTTTCTGGTTATGCTTGTATTTTTAATTGCTTTTCCTCTGCATGTACACCACAAATATGTGTGTTTTCCTGGGAAGCAGAGATGGAGGGACTGGGCAGTTCCTTGATTAATTCCCCTTTTCTGCTCATTTTCAAGATAAGGTGCAGGAGTGTGCGCTAAACCTCCACTTCATAGCATCTTGATGATGTCACAGCTACTGCAGATTGAATGGTTGGGGGCACTCTGTCAACCCCCCCCCCCAATGAAATATGAAAGCAGCTGACTTTGTCGAGGGCTGGAGTTCTCAAGGCTTATAGCTATTAACATAACTGTGCTTGCATTTCATTATTTATGTGACATCTGTCTCAGGGAAAGATCAGAATAATGGGGAAAGTTTTGCCTCTTAATTCTCCTTATTGATTTGATTTGATTCATTCATACCCCATTGTTCTCCCCAGTGGAGACCCAAAGCAGCTTACATGGTTCTTCTTTCCTCCATTTTATCCTCACAACAACCCTGCGAAGTAGTTAGGCTGAGAGAGTGTGACTGGCCCAAGGTCACCCAGCAAGCTTCCATGGCATGGGTGGTGATTCAGATCCGAGTCTCCCATATACTAGTCTGACTATCTTAACCACTGCATTTCACTGTTCTGATCCCTTAGGCCCACAATTAAGGAATTATTCTTTGACGCAGAGGGGCAGCAGTGGCTCTAGAACAGCTCAGGATCATTTCCCAGCACTTGGGCTTGAATGGAACTTGGAAATAGCAGGGTGTTTTGCTGCTTCCTGTTAAGGGTAGCTATTTATTGGGTAGGAACTGGCTATGCTGGAGAAGAGCAATGAAGTGTCACTGTCTCTCTCTTCTTCACCAAGATGAATTTAATAGCTGCAGGTTCATGGGTATAAGTATTTGCTTTTTGGTCTCTTTGGCTGCCTTTAGAGAAACCTATAAGACCTATTAACTTATGGGCTATAAAAGGATGCAAACATACTTATAAATAGTGCTCTAGCAGAAAGAGCTCTCTCTGCGTCTCTCGTATTCCAAACTCAAAGAGAGCCTGTGCAATCTGGACCCCTTTCCAAAGCTCTCTAAATATACTCGCTCCTCTTCCGATATAGTCAGTAGAACTCCCTGTAACATTGTAAAAAGAGCTACTCCGGGGAGGTAAAGTGATAGAAGTATTTATTTGTCTCAACAGCATCTGTCAGAAATAATTTTTGGCCAGCTTGGTGCTCTGGGGATCCCCCAATTTTATTTTATTTTTATGGTTGGCCTGCCAGCTCCTCTGATACAATGCTGGTGTGATCCCTTTCCTGTTTCTCTCCATGGGAGATGAAGCCCCTGTTCACCTTGTAGTGTATTTTCTTGCCTTAGCCAAGACCAACAAACTCAGTCATTTTGGCCAGCTTCTTGTGACTTGCTACGCATGGAGGACTTGGAGAAGGGGGCCTTATCTCTTCCTTGGCATTGACAAGTACCGTGTGGACGGAGACCAAGACCAAGCCGCCAGGTTCGGGAGAAGGGTGGAGGTCTCCTTTTTGACTTCCGGCTGTGTTTTCAGAGGCATGTAGAAGTGATTAGGACTGGGGCTGGGGTAGGGAGAAAGGGGGCATTAACTTTTTCTATTACATGATTTCCTCGATACGGGTACTCTTTCTGGAGCTGCTGCTTGCCCTTTGAAGGTTTTTATACCCCTCTACCCTAAAGAGTCTCAAAGTGGCTTACAATCACCTTCTCCTCTCCCTGCAACAGTCACCTTGTGAGGTAGGTGGGGCTGAGAGAGTTCTGAGAGAACTGTGACTGGCCTAAGGTCACCCAGTCGGCTTCATGTGGAGGAGGAGTGGGGAATATTCACCCAGTTCTCCAGATTAGAGGTTGCCACTCTTAACGACACTACACCACACTAGGGTTGCCAGGCCGCCCCCAGGCCAGGCAGGGGTTCTCCCGTTTTTGTGGGCCCCTTTCCACGGCTGACCAGCAGTGCGAAACTCCTCCCACAAATGCCTCCAAACATGACAATGGTGTCACACGGAAGTGACATCATTACGTTGCTAACATTGAGGGTGACACTCTAGTTCTTGGACAAAGCTCTATGGTAAAATTGGAGAAGATTCCAGGACCGACCCTGGAGCACCCCGCTGACAGCCAGGTAGGACCTGGCAACCCTACCACACTGGCTCTTGAAGGTGCATTTTGGGAGCCAGTGTGTTCTCCCTCTCTTCCCCCCACAGATTAAATAGCAGCTTCAGAACTGCCATTTGCCTCTTTCCTTGTTCCAAGACTTCTTTTAACCTTAAAAAAACACAACTCTGAGAAATCCTCATGAAGCAGCTGTGGCCTTGGAGTTGTTTTGGCTCTGAGTGTGTCTGAAGGGCAACTTGAAGTCAGAGGCCTCATACCCATTATGGAACTCAGGCAAGGGGGCGGGGCCTGATCCCTGCTTGCACCTGATGCTTTGTCAGTATTAGAAGCACCTCTGATGAGTTCCTGACCCAGGAAAGTGCACAGTCTCCTCTGACTTTGTCTTTCAGAGATTCTGAATGTTTGTGAAGGGACAGTGTGGTGTCAGAGGTGAGAGCAAGTGCCCATGGTGACTGAATTTATGAACTCTGGCTGTGACTTCAAACCTATTTTCTTACAGTGTATTTTTTATAGAGCTGTCTCCTGATCCCTGGTCCAAAAGATATCCAGCTGTCCTCAACCAGAGCCAGGGCCTTTTTGGACCTGGCACCGGCTTGGTGGAACTTTCTGCCAAATGACATCCATGCCCTGGGGGACTTGGCACAGGTTAAGACAGAGATGTTCCACCAGGAATTGGTTGAGGACAGCGACAGTTTCCATCTAGGCTGGCCTCTGCCCTTTCTATCTCCTTCTTTTGCCCTCCCTTAGGGAGTAAGGAGAGGAATTGGTCTTTAAGCGCCATTTTGAAATAGCTACACGATTTTAAAAATATTTTTAACTGTTTATTGATTGTAATTCACTGAAATGTTGTTCACTGCCCTTCCCTACCTGTAGGGGAGGGTGGTCTATAAATTGAATAAATAAAGAAATTTGGGTGGGAAGGTGTCATGGTGTAGCCTTGTCTCGTCAGCTGTTGGAAGCTAACTTGGTACTTGGAAGAGAGACCTCCATAGAAGATTCTGCAGAGAAAAGTAATGGCAAACCACCTCTGCTTAATCACTTGCCTTGGTAATCCACTGGAGTTGCCATATGTCAACTGTGACCTTATATACACACACTGATTTAAGAAATCTTAGTTAACCATAACAGTTTTAATTGGGCATTTAAAACTGTAGACAGTTGCGTGTGAATAAAAGAGTAGAGGGTTGTCCCTCATGGATATGAACATAGTTCTTTTTTTTTTTTTTTTTCTTTTGTGTTTGTGTATCTGTATGTGTGTATGCTTGGAAGTCATGGTTGACTTATGGCGACCCCTAGTGGGGCTTGGACATTTCAGAGAGGTGGCTTGGGTTAGTCACAGCTCTCTCAGAGCTCTCTCAGCTCCACTTACCTTACAGGGTGTCTGTCATGTGGAGAGGAAGGGAAGGTCAGGGGTCATTTCGAGCAGGGACATGCAGGAATGCCGTTCTGGGAGTAGCAAGCCCAGGAGCGGGCGCATATGGTGATGTGCTGTGGAAAAAAGCAAAAGCATACTAACTTGATCTGTATTTTCATGCTTGTTGTAGGGTAGCTTCCCTGCAAGAGCAAAAGAATCCTAAAGTGTCTTTAGTCAAAGTGTAAAGCTGGCTCACCAGCTCTGAGTTGGGAAATACCTGAAGATTTTTGGGGTGGAGCCTGAGTGGTGGGTGTTGCCTTCTGACACACCTCCGGTGATGTCAGGGGGTGTGGCATATGCAAATAAGTTATGCAAATAAGTTGTGCTCATGAGCTCCTGCACCTCTTTTTTTCCAAAATGACCCCTGGCGAAGGTGATTGTAAGCTGCTCTTAGACCCCTTGGAGTAGTGAAGGGTGGGGTATAAAACTAACTCTTCTTTATCGTCTTGCTGGAAAAAGCCACCCTTGAACTGATTTCACCTCCACTGAGCAAAGAAAAATACTGATACTTCTATTTCCCCCCTGAATCTAGTTCAACAGTGGCTTTTTCTAGCAAGAAAATGGCAGAGAATGAAATGGTTAAAGTTCCTTCTTCTCTTTCTCACTAAAGCAATCCTGGCAATTCTTAATTACTTGAAAGTTACTTGAAAGAATCTGCATCAGTTTGTCCTGTTGGAAGATGGAAGCAAGGGAAGACTGCAGGAGATGGTCATATTCCTCCTCTCGCATGAGCTGCAGAGAGGCAAAATTCTCTGGCCCTCCCTTGATGCCACCCAGACTTAACACCCATTGTCCTGTGACAGCTAAACCACTTGACTTACCTGGCTTCACGGGTTCTCAGGGTGACGAGGGGCTTTTGGGATTTTCGACTCGTCCTCCTGGCTGCCCTGCCTCAGGCCCAGGAGCGTTCACAAATGACATAATAGCACAGGCCTGGCTGTGCTGCAAGCAGTGAGTATCTTGAAGGGCTTACTCGTGGTTAGCCTCCATGAGCATTCTGGGAGAAGGAGAGCTTGTCATCTAGGGCTGCCAACATCCATGTGGGGCCTGGAGATCCCCCGGGATTACAACTGATCCTCAGGCTACAGAGATCAGTTCAGAAGTTAAAAACATCAGTGTTTCTTGTTCAGTTGCACAGTCGAGTCCGACTCTTCGGAACCCCATGGATCACATCACACCAGGCCCTCCTGTCGTCCACCGTCCTCTGGAGTTTGTTTAATTTCATGTTTGTTGCCTCGATAACGCTGTCTAACCATCTCATCCTTTGCTGTCCCCTTCTTCTTTGACCTTCAGTCTTTCCCAACATCAGGGTCTTCTCCAGTGAGTGCTCCCTTCTCATTTGGTGGCCAAAGCTTCAGCTTCTGTATCTGGCCTTCCAGGGAACAGTCAGGGTTGATTTCTTTTAGGATTGACTGATTTGATCTCCTTGCAGTCCACGGGACTCTCAGGAGTCTTCTCCAGCACCATAATTCGAAAGCCTCTATTCTTCGGTGCTCGGCCTTCCTTATGGTCCAACTCTCGCAGCCATACATTACTACTGGGAATACCATTGCTTTGACCATACAGACTTTTGTTGGCAGGGTGATGTCTCTACTTTTTATTACGCTGTCTAGGTATGGACAAAAGTACACCCAAAAAATTGTTTGTGGGGCATATTGATGTTACATTGGCCCTGATTAGGTGATTTTACTTGTATTCTTAGGATGTAAACTGGAAGGTACATATTTGCAATATTACTATCTCCAATACATGCCATTGCTTCTGACACAAGGCCGGATACATTTGTGGCTCCACAAACAATTTTTGTGTGTGTGTCATTCAGTTCCAGATTGGAACATTCAATTTTTGGTCCTATACCAATTGTTTACTGCTTTACACATGTAACAGGGGCTTTGTTGCATGTTATATTCTTCACAGTTTGTCCTCTGAAGAAGGCTGCCGTGGAGCAAAATACGTCAGGTCATGTGTGGTTCCTTCTGTGCATTTGTCACTTTGTATGAGGCTTTATTTGGGCCCCTACAAGGTTTTTGTATGTTTCTGAAATAAACACGTGTACTTTTGTCCATACCTATTGATTTTTTTTAACTTTTGGCCTTTTACTAGTTTTCTAAACTTCCTTTGGTTGGTTGGTTCCTTGGATGGTTTAGTTTTTCTTCTCCTCTCTTTGTGGGTACAGAGATCAGTTCACCTGGAGAAAATGGCTGCTTTGAAGGGTGGACTATATGGAGTTGTACCCCACTAAGGCTCTGCCATTCTCCAGGCTCCAAGCCTAAAGCTCCAGGAATTTCCCATCCTGGAGTTGGAAACCCTGCATCTCTTCCTCCTGGTCCAGAGTGCTGTCGTGTGAGCTTCTGGCTCTGGGAACGCAAGGACAGGAGCAGCAGATGCTGAGGGTGTCTTCCTACAAAAGGGTATAAAGTGGCTCTCCTTTCTTTGGTAGGATTTTGAATGTAAATATCAAATTGATGCTGGCCAAAATGCTTCTTTGCATGACCAAATGCTGCTCCTCTGCTTTCTCTTTCCCATGAACAGAAGATATTAATGTTAGCAGTGTGAAAGAGGATCAGAAAACAAAGGCTGGTGTGAAAATTCCTTTAGTCGCTTCCTTTGGATGAGGGCGTGGGTGTGTGTGTGAACAAGTCAGCAGAAGTCGGTGAGAGAGGGAATTCAGAGAAGAGAACAAAACTGCGAGTCCAGCAGCACCTTAAAGACCAGTGAAGTTTCCCTAGACATAAGCTTTTGAGAGTCAAACCTCATGAGCTTCAACTCAAGAAAAATCATACCCTGGAAATTTTTGTTTGGCTTTAAGGAGCTACTGGACTTGCAGTTTGTACTATAACCACACCTTAATGCTTCTACCCACCTGAAATATGAGGGTAAAACAGGTATGACCAATTTCCCCGCAGAAATATTTGCAGCACAGAAACTCCCAGTTTTATTCAGTGACACCAATAGTTGACATCTCTGGTAGGAAGTCTGGAAAAGATCCCATTGATTGGGGGAAGAGCAAGATATAATTTTAAAAATAAATGCATAAATCATTGCTGAAGATTCCAGCTGTCGGTATAAGACGGCTTCCGATGTTTGTACGTTTGTCATTAGATCAGGGCTGCAAGCTGACCATAGTTAACAGGACTCGAGTCTCCTTAAATTTAATGGGGCTTGCTTCTGAACAAATGTACATGGACTGGTGGTCTGCACAGGACTACAGTCTTACACCAGAAGAGAGTCCCATAGGAAGTGTGTCCTGAGTGCAGATAACTCTGAATTTTGTACGAGGGAGATGTGTGTGCCATTAGTTTTACTTAGGGTTGCCAGGTCTGGGTTGAAAAATACCTGGAGACTTTGGGGGTGGATTCAGGAGAGGGTGGAGTTCATGGAGGGGCCTCAGCATGGTACAGTGCCATAGAGTCCCCCCTTCAGAGCAGCCATTTTCTCCAGGGGAGCTGATCTCTGTCAGCTGGAGATCAGTTGTAAAAGCGGGAGATACCCAGGCCCCACCTGGAGGCTGGCAACCCTAGTTCTATTGTGACTTTATTTTTTGCAGTTATGATCACCAAATTACTGAAGAAGTGAGCAGTGACTCACGACAGCTTCTACCCTGCCACACATTTTGTTAGTTTTTAAGGCACGACTGGACTCGTGCTCTTTTCTAAAATTACTTACGGTGTGACTTGATCCGAACCCGTGCGAAAGTGGAAGTTGATTTAAGCAGCAGCCACCCAAGCTGAAAACACCCATGAATCCTTGGCAAGTGGCTCTTCAAAAGTTGTGTGATTGACAGAAGCTGCAGGGGACACACGTTTAGCCTGAAAAGCTGGAAATGGTTGCCTGAAGGCATCATAGCTGCCGTATATCAGCCAAGCTGGTCTGTCTTTTGCTGTCTGTATCCGTTCTGGAGTGACTGTGCACCCAGGAAGCATCTGGTTCGTGGGTTCTGTTTTTGCTTTACACTAATGAACGCTTTTGCTGTGAGAGTTCCCTGTGAGGTTCATTTGTTTTTGGCAGAGGTCTCTGTGAAGCTAAAAAAACCCACACACGAGAGAGAGAGAGAGAGAGAGAGCAATCTGCAATATAATATTTCAGCAAATAAGCACGTAACATCACAGGCACGGTGCAGGAGAAGGATAAGGTCTGGCAGACAAGCAAACTGCTGTGAGGGGTGGAGAGAAAAGGACATGCCAAACAAACCCTGGGAAGAAACTTCTTGGCACGGGAATCGGCTTCCTGCTGTGTACACACACAGTTCACTTATAATTTAGCCAGAAGATTAAGAGTCCCCGATCAGATAACAAATGTGGCGCAAATATGTGAACCGGTACTGGGCAAACTGGAGCAGCGGCAGGGGTGAGCAGTAAGCTTTGAAGCCATTCTGTTCAAATCGAGTTCTTAGCCCTCCTTTCTGTCCACAATGTGTTGAGCATCTTGGGTATGGAATATTTTATATCTCTTTTTTAAATGGCCTGATCTTCATACATGGCTTAGAGCAGACATATCAAACATATGGCCTGGGGGCCAGAAGTGGCCATCCAGGATTCTTATCTGGCCCACGAGCAATTGGGGGAAAACCAGTCCAAATGTGGACTGGAAGGGCCTATATTAAAGTATTATACCCACTGCTGAGGTCCCTCCCTCCTCTATATGCAGAACCTCCCTAAAGTCTTCCCCCAGATTTCCAGGGATTGCCCAACCCAGAGTTGGCAACCATAAAGAGTGAGGAGCAGTGTTCCCTCTAAGCTTTACAGCGTTGTGAGCAAAAATTCTACCTTATGAGCGAAAAAGCTAGCAGTATTAAAATTGTGAGCAAGTCTACATTTGACTATAGCAAAAATTAGTTAATTAGATTATTTCCCTAACCTTGTAAAAATCTCAGAATGAATTCTTTTAAACTATATTTAAACTATATTTTAACTATATTTTAAGAATAATTTAAACATCATAAGAGAAAACAGAATCAAGTCAAATTTCATTACAGAAAATGTTGTCCTCCATGGGGGTAGACCAGGCCACCAGACAACAGGTCTACCCTCCCCTTTCTACTATATTGGTAGACCTGGCCTCCAGAGAACAGGTTTGCCCTTCCCTTCCAGTACATTGTTAGACCTGGCCTCAGACTGTCACCCTGCACTAAGCCTTAGAAAACATGCCAGCACTTTTTTGGGGGGGAACTCTTGCAGTCTTGAGGGGGTTTTTGTGTGTGAAATATAACAGATTACAGGTCAAAGATAACAGAGGTGGAGCAATTACTGTCTGAACCCTGCCTAACCTAACAAACCAGGAATTTGCTTAAATGTTATCAACCTGTCCAAACTACTTATTTATTCAAACATTTATATCCCACTTTTCCTGTGACTCAAGGCAGCTTACAAATCATGCTGAAAAGCATAATGGGTGTGCAAAAAAAAAAGTCTATTTTTTCTGGCTTTGTTATCGCCTATGGGGACCATTATAGTCAATGGGCCCCATTGACTATAATGGAGAATTGATCTGGGGGTATCTGAGGCTTGGCGGGGGGCTCTTTTTGATGTAGAGGCACCAAATTTGCAGCATAGCTGCTGGTGCCCCTCTTCAAAAAATCCCCCAAGTTTCAAAAAGATTGGACCAGGGAGTCCAATTTTATGGGCCCCAGAAGGAGGTACCCCCATCCTCCATTGTTTCCAAAGAATGAAAAATGCCTTAGTGTGAGCAGAAGCTTAAAATGCCTAAGCTGTAGCTAAAATTTTGTGCACCAGCACCCCCTAGAACAGTTTCGAGGGAACTCTGGTGAGGAGGGCTGGTTTGGCCCCGAGCTCTGCTGTGGAGGGATATGGGTCACATTCAGTGGTCAAATATGTCCAGTACCTGGCATTACAATTTATGGCACACATGGCCTGGCCCGACAAAGTGACATTTATGTCAAATCTGGCCCTCATAACAAATGAATTAGACACCTCTGGCCTAGTGGGCTAGGCTTGGAAATCAGCTGGAGTCGGAAGGTCTCTTTATCCACAATTTAAAGCTGCATTTGGCATCTGCTGCAACCTGATGCGCACCATGGATCCTAACCCATCAGCCATCCTAGAGTCTGCATGGTTTCGTAAGCAGGGTCAAGTTGAGTCCTGCCCGGCTGCCGTTACATTGATTCTCAGGCCAGCTGCTCGCCTCCTGCTGCTGCTTGAACCTCTTGATCCATTGCAAGGGAGCCTTGACTCTCAGAAGGCTTACATCCTAAAAGTCTTGTTGGTCTCTAAGGTGTTACTGGAATTGAATCTATTCCAAACCCATTGTCATCTTCCCTGTCTGTTGTTGTTCCAGAGCTGCAGGTTTGTATTCGAGTATTTGGAAGGCAAAGGTCCTGCTGATCTAGTTCCTTGGCAGAAGTACTGCTTTCTCCAAATTACTGCCCTAGACAGCCACCTAGGATTACACAGTGGTCCTTGAGCCTGCGTACAAAATGGTGTGTGGGACCTGAATACCCAAGAACGCATGCAATATAAAAAGAAGAAGAGAAGAGATTGGATTTATACCCTGGCCCTTCACTACCTGAAGGAGTCCCAGAGCAGTTTACAGTTTCCTTTCCCTCCCCACAACAGACATCCTGTGAGGTAGGTGGGGCTGAGAGAGCTCTTCCGAGAACTGCTCTTTCCGGAACAGCTCTGAGAGAACTGTGACTGACCCAAGGTCACACCAGCAGCTGCATGTGGAGGAGTGAGGAATCAAACCCGGTTCTCCCAGATTAGAGTTCGTGCTCCTAACCACGAGACCAAACTGGCTCTCTCAGTATACTTAGGTATAGTAATAGCACTATGGAAAAGAAGCAATGCATAAGCAAGTTTAACTAGATAGTACTGTATTTTCTGCTCATTTGTGTTTGTTAAGGCTAGCTTCAAGTCTTGAGCTCATGTTGTTGCATCTGGTGAATGGGCTAACAAGAAAGAAAATTAACGATCTGTAGCGCTCACTGATTTAATTTCCCCCCCCCGTTTGATCTTCATGATATCTTTCATGGAACCATAATCCTGAAGAAGTATAACTTGTCTTGTAAATATGTCACACTGGTGTTTGTCCTTACTGCTGAATTCTATAAGCTTACACCGGGGTCCCCAGTCTTTTTGAAGCTGCAGAAAAGGGCAGAAAGGGGCAACTAGAATGATAAAAGGGTTGGAACACTTTCCCTCTGAAGAAAGCGCTTGGAGCTCTTTAGCTTGGAAAAACAACAGCTGAGGGGAGACATGATTGAGGTTTATAAGATTATGCATGGGATAGAGCAGGTAGAGAAAGAAGTATTTTTCTCCTTTTCTCACAACGTGGGCACTCCATGAAATTGCTGAGCAGTCGAGTTAGAACAGATAAAAGGAAGTACTTCTTCACCCAAAGAGTGATTAACATGTGGAATTCACTGCCACGGGAGGTGGTGGCAGCTACAAGCATGGATGGCTTCAAGAGGGAATGGGGTAAACATATAGAGCAGAGGTCCATCAGTGGCTATTGGCCACAAAATATAGATAGGAACTCTCAGTCTGGGGCAAGTGATGCTCTGTATTCTTGGTGCTTGGGTGGGGGCAACAGTGGGAGGGCTTCTAGTGTCCTGGCCCCACTGCTGGACCTGCTGATGGCACCTGGTGTTTTTGGCCACTGTGTGACAGAGTGTTGGACTTAGGGTTGCCAGCCTCCAGGTGGGGTCTGGGTATCTCCTACTTTTACAACTGATCTCCAGCTGACAGAGATAAGCTCCCCTGGAGAAAATGGCTGCTTTGAAGGGTAGACTCTATGGCATTGTACTGTGCTAAGGCCCCTCCCACCCCAAACCCCTCCCTCTCCTGGCTCCACCCCCAAAGTCTCCAGGTATTTCCCAACCCAGACTTGGCAACCCTAGTTGGACTGGATGGGCCACTGGCCTGATCCAACATTGGCTTCTCTTATGTTCCTATGTTCTTAAGCTGCGGGCCCCTTTTTAAATTCTGAAACAGCATGGTGGGTGCAGCCACAAAATGGCTGCCTCAGGAGGCGGAGTCAGCTACAAAATGATTACTGTAGCACTTCAGTCACTCAGTGACTGGGCACCATGGTGGGGACCTCTAGTTTACACTCTTCTATGTATATAGATCCAGGTGGTCAGTCGTTTTGGTCTGAAGCAGTAGAACAAATTTAGAGTCCGGTGGCACCTTTAAGACCAACAAAAGTTTATTCAAGGTATGAGCTATCGTGTGCAAGGCACACTTTTTCAAATACATTGGAATGGTAGATGAGGTTCTAAACTTATAGGCAGGGATTTTACAGCAAATTAACATATAACATGATGTTTAAAGTTATGCAAAGTGAAAAACTAAAGAACAGGTTAAGGTTATAAGGTCAACAGTTGTAAAGCAAAATAGTGGATGAATGTCTAAAGGTGTTTTTTCTAATTATGGGAAGTAACAGAATCTTAATTATCTCCTCTCAGGCGTGAAGGCCATGTGGAGGGCATTTAACAGTATATTCTGAGGTGGATGTAATGTCAGCAGACATACATTCAGTATTCTAATATATTATTCTGAATAAAGAAATACACCAAAATATATAGTCCTCCTTGTTAAGAATACATATATAAGGACTGAATGAGTTAGCATATGTAGTGGGATAAAAATCCAGTATCCCTGTTGAGTCCTGGGGAGGTTTTTATTCCAAGTGTTGTAATAATTTGTAATCCATCAATTTCCCTTTCCATTCTGTTCCTGAAGTTCCTTTGTAGTAAAACAGCTACTTTGAGGTCATCCATTGAAGGTCCTGGAAGGTTAAAGTGTTCTCCGACAGGTTTTTCTATCTTGTGATTCCTGATGTCAGATTTGTGTCCGTTTATCTTCTGTGGTAGCTCAAAAATTCAGAATACATTCAGAGGTCGCTTTAAACATCATTAAGCCTGAATGCAGAAATGCGGCTTGCTGCCATGCATGTATGTGTGCCTTTCTCCTTCCTCTGCCCCTTTCCTTCTTGCATGGAGAACTCTGGTTAGGAACTAACTCCAGTTAATTATGATGTACAGATGCAGGCATGTGGGTTTACTGGAGTTAGTTCCTCCCCCACACAAACTGGATTATAAACTAGGATTTCATCCAAGTTCAGAATACTGGTTTCTGAGGGTAGCATTAACTCTGGTTAACCTACAGTGCCTGCATTTGTACATCGTGGGTATCCGAGGTTCCCAGCTTCGGGCTGGGAAATTCCTGGGTTTTGGGGGCAGAGCCAAGGAAGGGCAGAGTTTGGGGTGGGAAAAGGAGCTCAGCTGGGATCTCATGTCATAGAGCCCTCCCTCAGAAGATGCCATTTCCTGGCAAACGGATCTCTGTAGTCTGGAGATCACTTGTAATTTTCATGGACAACTCCAGGCCCCACCTGGGTCACTGTATTTAGTTTCTAACTGAGATTTTTGTGCATGATGAAGGAAGAGGGGAGAGAAGGAGGCATGCATGTGTGCATTAGTGTTACCATTCCCCAGTTTGGGGCAGGGGATCCCCTACTTCTGTGGGCTCGTGGCCAGCGGGAGGAAACCCCCGCCCCAGAGCAACATTGGGCAACATGCCAACATCACCGGGAAGTGACATAGGCACGTTAGTGACATGGGGAGGGGGTGATGCTCTGGTTTTGGGGCAAAACTCTATGGTTTGAGGGCAATTTTACCATAGAGTTTTGCCCAAAAAACAGCATCGCCCCTGACGTGCTTATGTCACTTCCGGTGATGTCAGCAAATTGGGGGCAATGCTTCCAGCTCCCAAAGTGTTTCCCCCACCCCCCTCTGCCGGCGTCTGGAAGAGACCTGGCAACTCTATAGTGCGCATGCAGGACAAGAAGCCGGGTTTGTGCACATCTTGGCGTAATGATAAGTTTCAACTGATGTCTGAAGGTTGCCTCAGTTGGCCTTGGGAGTTGAAGGATAAATTTTTCCATAGCTTCTGCATGTTTTTACATTCTGTCTGGGGAAGTTCCATGTGAGTGTTTATTAGATCCTCATGGTTTATGCAGTTACGTTCCTCCCCCGTGGGATTAATCCCAAATCTGAACTTTTTGTAAAATAAAAATCACAGCTAGCTTTCTAAGAAACCTTCCTTAGGCTCAGTGTTAAAATTACCAAAAAGAGAAATAAAAGGGTGGAGCAGAGGGAAAAAGATGTTTCTGCTAGTGGGATGGAGCACAGTGATAGTGAATAGTCCTATATGTCACAGCCTTAAGTGATTCAGGGAGCTCTTTACCAGCTAATTGAATTTGTTTGCTTCAAGTGCAGTGGTACCAAAATATAATGAGACAAAGAAGAAGAAGAAGAAGAAGAAGAGACTGGATTTATACCACACCCTTCCCTTGTAGTCTCAGAGTGGCTTACAAACTCCTTTCCTTTCCCCTCCCTACAACAGACACCCTGTTAGGTGGGTGGAGCTGAGAGAGCTCTGAGACAATTGTCCTTGAGAGAACAGCTGGTACAGAGCTATGGCTTGCCCACAGTCATCCAGCAGGTGCAAGTGGAGGAGTGGGGAATCAAACCCGGTTCTCCACGATTAGAGTCCACGCACTTAACCACTGCACCAAACTGGCTCAAAGAAGAAAAGGCTGCTCTCCTGTTGAGAATATAAAACCCAGCAGTCATTTGCACCTGGTTGTCACTAGAGGTTGTTACTTTTGGTCCCAACCCAGCTAAAATTTATTGCCAGTAAATACCAATCTAAATCAATTGGGGGGGGAAATTACTAGTGACTGATTCAGGGCGCATGGCTTTTAATGGGACTTAGCGGCAACTAGCTTTAACTAATGGGAACCCATGCTGCATTTTTGATGCTTAATAACATACAAATAGTATTAGATTTAGACGGTGTTTTTAAATCAAAGGGGGAAAGGCACTGATAGATTGTTCCATAGCTGAGGCCTGCTTCATATGTTACTGTTGTGCCGCAGATATCACAAAAAAGTGCTTCCTTGTATAATGCCAGCATCAGCAGTCTTCATGAAGCAGGCATGTTGACCCAAGCACAATTTTCCATGTATTGCTGATATGGCAGAGGAGCCATGCGCAGGGATGTGGCTTTGCCGCAGCATCTATGCCACATAAATATTATATGAATTAGGCCTTAAAGCAAAGGCATGCAGTTTTTTTTACTTCTTCCGTGGATCTCTGTGTAAGAGAAAACCAGCTACGTGTTTGCTTCACCAAAAGTAATTCATAGTATGAAAGAGACATTCGAAAGCTGGGTGTCAACCAAACAATTCTTCCAGCCTTCCAGGCAAGCAGGCATGATTCCAGTTTGATATCTGAAGGCAGGCGGGAATCCAAGTGTGGTATAACAAAAGGTGTTATCTGATATTGGATCTCTTCCCACTTTGTTCAGGATCATTGTGGCATGTACTCAAAGACAGACTAAAGCAAAGGATAATTTACTTCGGAGGTTTTTAAACAGAGGCTAGATGGCCATCTGACAGCAGTGCTGATTGTGTGAAATGCTGATCGATCACCACTGATCAGGAAGCAGTTTTTCTCCAGGCCAGTTTGGCCAGGGATCCTGGAGGTTTCTTTGTCATCTTCTGGGCATGGAACAGGGGTCACTGGGGGTGTGAGGTAGTTGTGAATTTCCTGCATTGTGCAGGGGTTTGACTAGATGACCCTGGAGGTCCCTTCCAACTCTATGATTCTACTTTTTAAAATTAACCTCATAGCCCCCTTTTCTCACTGAGACTCAAGGCGGATTACATGGTGTAAAACAGTGCAGTTAGATAGCATGAGAGATACAGAGGAAGAAAAGATTGAATTTATACCCTGCCCTTCACTACCCAAGGGAGTCTCAGAGTGGCTTACAAACTCCTTTCCCTTCCCCTCCCCACAACAGACACCCTGTGAGGTAGGTGGGGCTGAGAGAGCTCAGAGACAACTGTCCTTGAGAGAACAGCTGGTACGGAGCTATGGCTTGCCCAAGGTCATCGAGCCAGGTGCAAGTGGAGGAGTGGGAAATGAAACCCAGTTCTCCCAAATTAGAGTCCACACACTTAACCACCACACCAAACTGGCTCTCATATAATGAATAATGCGAAAGGGCTAGGATTGCAATAATTAGAAATGGTGCAGAAACTGGAATTAACAAAGCAGAAGACAATGCAAATAAGAGCAGGATAGCATATAAAACAAACAAATAATATATACCCTGCTCAGTGGCAGCATAAGAATGCTTTTCTGTTGACTTTTATTGATTCTGGTTGTTCTCTGTTGCGTGACTGCGCGCACCGAAGTTAGCAATGCCCCATTCTGTGTCCTCCTTACATCATCATACTTGCTGCTCTGCAGTGTGTGGTGTTGAAGATCGATTCCACTGTTACACAAGCTGCCATTGAGGGGCAGCAACAAGCCTTCTTGGAAAGCAATTTTTCTTTTTAGCCATTGCTAGAAGCGTAGGAGGGAAAGTACAACAAGGTATCATATAGGCAAATAATTGCATTGTGTCTGGGTTGCCGTGAGCTGTTTGCAGGATAAATAGTATGTAGACGGCCCCAGAGAGCTTGTAACTGAGGGCAGGATCTTCCCTTTTAGTCAGAACTGAGTTAAGGAACCAGTGCCAGTAATGAAATCGACTAATGCCCTGGCATTATTAGGAGAGATTAAAACATTGGCTTGGCCCTGCTGTACAGGGATTTAAAGAAAGCAAGGAAATATTTCTCCAGTGGTGTTGCTGATTAGACCTGAAGGAGGACAGATTTCAGTGGAAGAAATTTTGTACGACCAAAAGCTGGGTAAAGGAGCCTGTTTTTGGTTGGAGTGCCTAGCTGGCCGACCAAATGCAAACTGGTAACGAGAAGCATCAAAAAATAAGTAGGATGAGGGGGAAAGTCTTGTATGATTATAGGGTTGCCAGCTGGGTTGGGAAATTTCTGAAGATTTGGGGTTAGAGCAGGGGAGGGTGGGGTAAAGGGAGGGGAGGGACCTCCGTGAGGTGTAATGTCATACGAGGCCACCCTCCATAAGAACATAAGAAGAGCCCTGCTGCATCAGACTGGTGGTCGATCTAGAAGAAGAAGATAAGAGATTGGATTTATACCCCACCCTTCACTACCTGAAGGAGTCTCAGAGCAGCTTACAACTCCTTTCCCTTCCCCTCCCCACAACAGACACTCTGTGAGGTACATGGGGCTGAGAGGGCTCTTTCAAGAACTGCTCTTTTTCAAGAACAGCTGTTCCAGAACTATGGCTTGCCCAAGGACATCCAGCAGGTGCAAGTGGAGGAGTGGGGAATCAAACCTGCTTCTCCCATATTAGAGTCCGTGCACTTAACCACTACACCAAACTGGCTCTCAGCATCTAGTCCAGCATCCTGTCTCAAACAGTGGCCAACCAGTTCTTCTGGACGGCCAAA
This sequence comes from Lepidodactylus listeri, assembly GCA_029233225.1. NCBI lineage: Eukaryota > Metazoa > Chordata > Lepidosauria > Squamata > Gekkonidae > Lepidodactylus > Lepidodactylus listeri. The sequence goes on from JARCFY010000011.1 coordinate 81,160,303, forward strand.
AACAGGGCATAGAGGCTGAGGCCTTCCCCCGATTTTGCCTTCTGGCTCCAGGATTCAGAGGTTCAGTATCTCTGAATGTGGAGGTTTCCCTCAGTCACCATGGCTAGTAGCCACTGATAGACTTATCCTCTGTATCTATTCCCCTTTTAAAGCTATTTGTTCCTGTGGCCACCACTACATCCACTGGCAGCGGATTCTACATTTTAATCATGTTTGGTGTAAAGCAGTATTTCCTTTTGTCTGTCCTGAAAATTACTGCCCATCACCTTCATTGAATGCCCTCAAATTTTAGTATTTACGGAGAGGGAGACAATTTTCTCTTTGTCAGCTCTCTCCATCCCATGCATAATTTTATAAACTTCTGTCATGTCCTCATTTAGTAATTTCTTTTCTAAACTGAAAAGTCCCACCAGACTCTTCAGCCTTTCTTAATAGGGAAGGTGCTCCAAGCCCCTAATTATCCTGGTTGCCCTCCTCGGTACTTTTTTCAGCTTTGCAATGTCCTGTTGGAAATACAGTGACCCAAACTGTACAATGAGGCAGCACCATAGGTGTATACAGGGGCTTTAAAATATTGGCCATTTTTATTCTCAATCCCTTTCCTAATAATCCCTAACATAGTTTGCCTTTTTCACTGCTGCAGAACACTGGTTTGACACTCTCATTGTGCTATCCACTCGGACCCCAAGATCTTTTTCCCGCTCAGTCTCAGCAAGTTCAAACACCATTAGCCTGTTAGTTGAAGTTGGGATTTTTTTTTTGTTCCAATGTGCATCACTTTACACTTACTAACACTGAACTTCATTTGCCACGTTGTCACCCACTCATCCGATCTGTGGAGGTCCTCTTGGAGCTCTTCACAGTCAGCCTTGGTTTTTACCATCGTGAATAATTTTGTGTCATCTGCAAACCTGGCCACTACACTGCCCACCCCTAGTTCTAGATCGCTGATGAATAAATTAAATAGAACTGGCCCCAGTACTGATCCTTGTGGGATCCCACTGCTTACTTCCCTCCATTGTGAGAACTGTCCATTTATTCCTACTCTTTGCTTCCTGTCATTTAATCAGTTTTGTGTCCATAAGAGGGCCAAGACCTTCGCCTGAAAGACTGGTGAGCTGCTGCCAGTCTGAGTAGACAATATTGACTGATGGACCAAGGGTCTGATTTGGTATAAGGCAACTTCATGTGTTCATGTGGAATATTAAGAGGGAACAGGAAGAGAAACATAAAAAAAATTGAACCGCACGAAGAATGTAGACAATCAAAACTGGTGCTTTCCCCCTTCTCCTCTGATCTGTAACAAAAGAAGAAGAGAAGAAGAGAAGAGATTGGATTTATACCCCGCCCTTCACTACCCAAGGGAGTCTCGGAGCGGCTTACAAACTCCTTTCCCTCCCCCTCCCCACAACAGACACCCTGTGAAGTAGGTGGGGCTGAGAGAGCTCTGACAGAAACTGCTCTTTTTCAAGAACAGCTGTGCCAGAACTATGGCTTGCCCAAGGTCATCCAGCAGGTGCAAGTGGAGGAGTGGGGAATCAAACCCAATTCTCCCAGATTAGTGTCTGTGCACTTAACCACTACACCAAAAAAACAAGAGTCCAGGAGCACTTTAAAGACGAACAAAGTATGTGGCAGGGTATGAGCTTTGGTGAGTCACTGCTCACTTCTTCAGTCGAAAAGAAAGGAAACCATTCAAAACATATTCTCCTGGCAGAAAAAAAAATCCCACTAATTTGAATGAAGTGAAATTGGAAATCTAGGTTAAACTTGAATTCCTTGCAGGAAGGGGAAAGAAATATTGAACTGGCACCAGCTCTACATATGTCCTCTACAGAATTTGATTACTGATGCCTTAAATGTGACATAATGCATTTGTCTAGAAGGCTCCGGTACTTGCCTTTGAGTTTATTTATTCAAGAAGAACATCTGCAGGAGGGGAGGAAAAAAAGATACAGAGCAATAAAATAAATATGAAAAAATGTACTGATGAGCTGGCAGGAGGGGAGGCTTGGTTTTCAACTCATTGAAGCCCAAATTAGCAGGCCTGTATGTTTACTGGGCGAGACAGCTCATAAATACCATAAATGATTTACTTAGTATCCGTATAGATGAATAGAAACTCACTAGTCAGTTGGGATCAATGTGGTGTATTGCTGAATGATATGGAATTATGGGTTGGATCCAGTGCAAGGTCTCTGTGAGATCCACACAAGGATCCCAGGTCATTGTTCTGTCTCTTCCCAAATATCCTTTTCTTACCCCAGGAAGGTTTGTTCCTCAGGTTGTGGGATCTGTGTGGAGTACTAGCAAGGAGATCTGGAAGTCTGACAGAATCTCAAGTATGAGAACTTCAGAATTAAAAGTGAAAACAGTGTTTTCCATACCTTCTCATGCTTTCTCCTGTGTGCGCCCCTCAAATGCTCAGAATGAATACATTATTTGAGGGGGTATGTGACTGCCGTCTTTAAGTATTTGGAGGGCTGTCACTTAGAGGAGGGCAGGGAGCTGTTCCTGTTGGCAGCAGAGGAGAGGACTCGCAATAATGGGTTTAAATTAAGGGCGGGAAGGTACCGGCTGGATCTTAAGAAAACTTTTTTGACAGTAAGAGTTGTGCAGCAGTGGAATCAGCTGCCTAGGGAGGTGGTGAGCTCCCCTTCACTGACAGCCTTTAAGGAGCAGCTGGACAAACCCTTGTCAGGGATGATTTAGGCCAGGGGTGTCGAACTCATTTGCTATGAGGGCCAGATCTGACATAAATGAGACCTTGTTGGGCCGGACCATATGTGTAATAAAATGTAATGCCAGGTAGCAAAGGTATAAATTTTATAAAGGTCACAAACACAAAGGTTTTTTTTACTTAAAATAAAAACATGCTTAAAACATTAGCACTCTTACAATATTTTGTTTATTTAACAGTATCTGAATACTGACACCTCTTGCTCTGAATTATTGCATCAAAATGTCTGTGCTGTTGCAATCCTGAGTATGCTGTTCAGGTGTGTCTCTGTAAGCTGCAAGCCTACTTCTGATTTATTGACATTCACCACAGAAACCTCATGCTCAGAGTTCGGAGTCTAGGACCCATGGGAAAACATGACATGGCTGAGCAATTGAGAGAGTCTGGCGAAGCAAGCTAGGATGCCACAGCAGCAACAGAACTGGAAGCAGGAGATAGCCAGTTCCAGTGCAGGCCTGATAGAAGCCCTCCGGGCGCCTGATCTGGCCCCTGGGCTGCATATTTGACACCCCTGGTCTAGGCTGATCCTGCATTGAGCAGGGGGTTGGACTAGATGGCCTGTGTGTGTCTCCGATATATTATATGTACAGGTGAAACCAGCAGTGCAGTGTTCTGATCCTCTCAAATATGTGAGTACCATAGGTTATTTCAGAGATAATGGGAGGTCCTGTCAGTTTTGATACAGTTCTAGTCAGTGTGACTATCCAGTGGTACCTTTGAAGTTCTAATGGAAATAGACTAGTGGATAATTCCTGCAGCATTCTCATTGTGACTGCTGATTTTCAGCAGATCTCATGCTTTCCAACAGGTAGCGTGACAGTAGTCCTTCCTGGCATTAAATTAAAACTAGTCCAGAATTTCGGAATTTATGGGGGTGTGGCCCAATGGTAGAACATCTTCTTTGCACGCAGAAAATCTCAGATTCCATCTTTGACATCTCCAGTTAAAAGGATAAGGTGACAGGTGGGGTGAAAGACTTCTGTCTGAGACCTTGGAGAGCGGTTGCTAGTCAAATTAGCAATACTGACCTTGACAGACTAAAGGTCTGATTCAGCTTTGTGCATTCAGCTGACAGTGTGTGCTGATAAAGGATTAAAGATTATTCCAAAAAAATTCCAGCAAGCACTTAATATTCAAAGACACACAGATATATAATTTTTTAAAGGCTGTTACACTTTTACACTAGAATTATAAGAGCTGTCATTAACTGGGAATCAAGCAATTAGGTTGTAACTTTGCTTTCAAATTAATTAAAGTGAACAGAATATGCTGTTTAAACAATTTATATTACTAATTAAGAATGTAAATGAACAGGCCACCAAAGAATCAGGACTTTAAAAAATGCCACTGGTATTGCACTGTGGCTGAAGTCCTATTTCTTCCATTGGTCTTTGAAACGGAGTTGCTCGATCAGACATCGCAGTATAATCAGTTTTGCTGTGGGCTCAGCCCATCACGGCGCAGTCAGACAGCATGGACAGGTGAGGCTTTTATACTTTTTGCCTGCTTTTGCATATGCACATAAACGAGGGTGCAGTTTTTTGCACATGCACTTTCCAACTTCCAGGAGTCGAGATCCTTCCGCGGAGCACTGTGATTCCTTTGGTTCACAGTGAGCCATGGTTGCCTGACAAAGATCACTCATTTTCCTGCTCATTTCCAAAGCTGGCCTAGAGATGGGGATAATTATGCAGTTATGCACATATAGCTAAGCAAGCCAAAAAAAATGGTACCCAGTCGGGATGGAATGAGCAAACCATCTTGACAGCCTGAGAGTGTGCTTGAGTGATCAGACTAGGGAAACTCCATCCGTGGCCTATCAGCAAGTGTTAGGACTGGACTTTTTCAGGTGTCTTTTTACTCCATTTCAAGGGCACCTGCCTTAGCTCTGAAGTGAGGTGGGGGGCAACAAAGAGCAGGACTTGAGAGAGGTGGATCTTAACTGGCATTCTGGGTAGTATGGTACCCTGGCCCCGAGCCATTTAGGGCCTTAAAGGTAACAGCCAGTGCTTTGAATCGTGCTGGGAACCAGTATAGATCTTTCAGCAGAGGAGTGTATCACGGTAACCAACCTCTGATAGTAGCCTGGCTGCTGCATTAAAGGCCAGCTGGAGTTTCTAAACCATTTTTAAAGGTAGAGCACATTACAGTAATCTAACTCTGATCAGAGCATGGATCACTGTGGCCAGAAAATGCTTTCCAAGGAATGGCTGTAGGTGGCACACCAGCTGGATCTGATAAAAGGCACCATATGCCAGCTTCCAACCATAGGCCAAGATCTGGTAGCACCCCCAAGCTATGAACCTGCTCCTTCAGGGTGATTGTAGCCCCTCCCAGGACAGGCTGGCTCCGCAGTCCCCGAGTAGCTTTTCCTTTGAGCTTTGTTGGCCAACAGCACCTCAGTTTCATCTGGACTGAGCTTCAGTTTATTGGCCCTCATCCATCCTATTATCTTCTCCAGGCAACTATTCAGGACTTCACAAGACCCAGCTAGTTTAGCTGCTAATGAAAAAATAGACCTGGTGTCATCGGCATATTGGTGGCATGGCATCTCACTGCAAATCCCTGGATAACCTCTCCCATCAGTTTCTTGTAGATGTCATATAGCATGGGGGGTAAGGCAGAACCCTGTGGGCCCCCATAGCATAAATGCCAGGGAGCTGAGCAGCAGACCCCAAGTGCCAACTTCTGGAATCGGTTGAGTAAGAGTGGAACTATCAAGGCATGGTATCCCCTACTCCCAGCCCAGATAGCCTATTAAAAAGAATGTCATAGCTGATGGTATTGAAAGCCACTGTGGAAGGTCCAGGAGAATCAATAGAGTCATATCCCCCATTGCTCTCTCAGCAGAGGTTATCAGTCAGAGCAACCAAGACTGTTTCTGTCCCAAAGCCAGGTCGAAATCCAGATTGAAATGGTTCTAGACAACCCGTCCCCTCCAAGGCCTCCTGAAGCTTCCATGTAATGTGAAGAAGAGACTCCTTAAGGAGTCTCAGAATGGCTTACAATCACCTTTCCCTTCCTTTCCCCACAACAGGCACCTTGTGAGGTAGGTGGGGCTGAGGGAGTTCTGGGAGAACTGAGACTCGCCCAAGATCACCCAGCAGGCTTCATGTAAAGAAGTGGGGAGTAAAACCCGGTTCTCCAAATTAGAGCCTGCTGCTCTTAACCACTACACCATGCTGGCTCTCACGTGGAAGTGTTAATGAGACAATTTAGTGAGTAAATGTGTGGAACTTATTGATGGAATATATTGGACACTTTAAAAAAGACTGGAGCCCGGCAGATGGGAAAAGTGATTTGATTGGGGGACTTTGGGGCAGTAAAGAAGCAGCCTCCTGTTCTAGAACCCGATTTTGTGGTCAAGACACAAACTCCCAATTTGTTGAAGTGCCTGAAGTTGGATGTCACAACACATTGAGATTAGGCTGAAGACTTCTTCAACCAGGAAGTCTTCAGTTCTCAGTCCTGTGCCCAAAGAAGAAAAGAGGCAGAGTATATGATCAGGCTGAATAAACCAAAGTCGAATTTGCCACAAAACGCTGGTTTGTTTTTGAAGTTTGAATAGAGGCCTAGTGGTATAACTTGCAGGAGTCTCTCTGCTCTTTTGGGGGAAGCTTAAATTAAGCTTCTTGGCTTCCCTCCCATCATGTTCTTGGGTTGTTGTTCTTTTAAAAAATCAGAAGATCAGATATTTCTAAACAGTGAGATTTTTCCATGAGGTGATGACAATTTGTAAAGCTTTAAAGAGATTTGTTTTAAAATACTTCCTTACATGGAAAGTTGTTCCAGACTTGGCTATCATCACTGGTGAATATTTTGACTTCCAGAGAAGAGGGGGAGAAGCCTCCTCTAAAAAGTTGTTTAAAGTTCTGGCTAGGGGATGGTATAGTTTCCTAGGACTCTTTTCCACTTATGGCCTGGGGTGAAGAATCAAAGCAGAGACAGGATTAAGCTGAAAAAAGAAAATGTGACCCTAGCTTCTCGTCAGGAGCAGTGTGAGATGTATGAAGGTTAGAAGGGAAGCACTGATTTACAGACCCTTTCAGCTCAAGGATTTACATAATTTAGTCACACAAATGTGATTTTTGGATAAACACTAGGGCTTTCTGCCCCATTGTTAGGTACAACTCTAATGTGACTCGGTGCTTGTTTCGTCTTAAATCAGGCTTGCCTGACTTGGGACCATCAAGTGGAAGGCTGCCTGCTGTGGATTGGCTGCCTGCTTAGTTTTCCCTTGCTCGAAAGCCTGTCGAATCTGACTCTAGGGGGCAGTGCTCATCTCCATTTCCAAGCCAAAGAGCCAGTGCTGTCTGAAGACATTTCCGTGGTCATGTGGCCGGCATGACTAGACACCAAGGCACATGGAACGCTGTTACCTTCCCACTGAAGCAGTACCTATTTATCTATTTGCAGTTCCTCGCTTTTGAACTGCTAGGTTGGCAGGAGCTTGGATCAGAGATGGGAGCTCACTCTGTCATGCAGCACTTGGGTCTCGAACTGCTGAACTACCGGTCTGTAGAAATGCCAAAAATGGGAAATTTTGTTGAGCACCTCATGGGCTGCCGTGCGTGTCTGCATTTGTCTTGTTGAGTCCTAAATTGTGTGGGCCTGTCTTAAATCAGCCCTGAAACCACCCTTTGCAGGTACTTACAGTAACTACAGCAAGTGGTCATACCAGTTTGTGATGTGTTCTTTACCTGTTTGATGTAGAACTCAATGCTTTTTTTTTCTTGGTTAAAATGCCATTGCTGATATATAAGAACACGTCAGTTTCCACCAGTTTCCCCCCTCAGGACTTGGGAGACCCTTCCTAAAGGTGCTGGTATTAAATCCCTACAAGTACTACCACAGAAAAAGCACTGGTAGAACTAATATGTGGAACAGAGTGGATTGCAAAGGTGAATTTGGTGGTTGGGGTTAATGTGTGCAGTATGCATGGATTTATGCATAAATGCTGTGTGAGCCTTTTGCGGACAGGGTTTGTAAGGTGAGGGTTATAAGTGAAGTAAGTAAATAAATAAATAATGGCATAGCCCTCCCTGTTTTCATAATGTTGAACGTTTTGTCAAATAGTGGGGTGATGATAGGAGGGAACAGTGCAGAACTGGGGGAAGAAAGGTTATAGACCTGGTGTGGTGGTTCAACATTTGAACCAGGACTGAGGAGGCAAGTTCAGATTCTCAGTCAGCCCTGAAACTCACCTTGGACTTTGTTAGCCTAATTTATCTCACAGGCTTGTTCTGAAGATAACACAGTAGGGAGAACTACGTATGCTGCTCTGAGTTCCTTAAGGAAGGGCAAGCTAAAAGGAGATGTGCAAGAGTATAAATTGGGAAGATGGCATGATACAGGTGATCTTGTCAGATCTTGGAAGCTAAGCAAGGTTAGGACTTGGATGGGAGAGCACCAAGGAAGACACTGCAGAGGAAGGCAATGGCAAACCACCTCTGTTTCTCTTGTGCCTCGAAAGACCTTGCTGGGGTCACTGTTGTGACCTAATGGAACTTACATCCATCCATAAGAGTGTGGAGAATGGATAATGAAGGGGCCTTCAAAGCCTATCTCTTGATGACTGGAATCTTGAGCCCAGTCCATCCATAGGTCCAGGGATTCCACCAGACCATCACCCAAGAGGCTTTTTCAGACTGTCACAAACGTAAGACTTAGAAACTTGCAAAATAAAAATGTGAGTACTCCAGACTTCCTCTTTTGTGCTTGGCAAATCTATGTAAATGAGAGGGGAATGGGAATATTGAGCGGTAGTTCAGCATTATTCTTATCCTGGAATCATTTTTAAGAACTAACAAAGGAAGGCTTTCCAAATTTCCCTCTTGTTTTACGGCAGTAATTTTGGATAACCAATACTGAGCAGTGAATGATTCTATTGTACCTCACCTTTTAATTTTTTAAAATGTGGTGTATATGTTGTTTGTTGGTCTTAAAGGTGATGGTGGACTCAAACTTTGTTCAGTTTTGTATAGTTTGTATAGAAATCCATCTTGTTCTTTAAGCAGGATTATAAAGTATGTGGACTGCAGTGCTACAGGAAAACTGAGGCAATGAAACTTCGAGAACCAAGATCCCTAGTTCTTACCTGTAGTCTACCTACTTGTCTCATTTCTCTGTTTTGCAGAAAGAGAGACCCATGTACAAGACAGTGAATGTATATTTAAAGGCAGCTTTCCTCCGAGTGTGAACACAACCTGCTTTGCACAGATAAATACCAGATTATATGGTATATAATTCATTATTTTCCTTTTCCTTGTGCATTAGGCAATCTGTCTGCCTTTTAAAAATATTTCATATTTATTTATGCACATAAGTACAGAGATCCCTCAAGGAGATATATCTGCCTCTGTGTTGGCTCAGAAGACGGTGGTGACCCCAAATTTTCAATGACAAGTCACAATTATGCCTGCTTCTCCATCATAAAATTATAAAAAGAGGTGGGGAAAATGCTCTCTGGATTGTGGGACACTCATTAGTGGCACCGTTACTGATGGGATCAGTTGGGATCAGTTACAGCCATTCCAGAAGCCTAAGTCAACTCATTGCTCTTGGGTAAGTTGTGACTGATCCCCAACAGAACTGGCAGTTTGTCACACAACTTTCATGCTGTTCAACAGCCTCAGGTATGCTGTATGGTGCTGGCTATCAGCCCTCTGTATTGGTTCAAGGCAGGAGGAGAGAGGCTGGTACCCGAATCATGAAGCTCTTTTATGAACTGGACCTTTGGTCCCTTAAGAATCCCAAGCACCTGGAATTCATCGATTGCCATTTTTCTGAAGTTCATTCAGCAAGTTGACTCCTACTCTAGAACAAAGGTGGTAACTCCTGAGTATGTTTTGAAGTGCCCCTTATGTTTTGAAGTACCTTTTAATGGTCAGTGTTACACTTAATTGCCACATTAATTAAATCCACCAGTGGGGCATTGAGGAAAAAAGAAAACCACACCCTTATATTTCTGTTTCTTGTTCCGTGATGACTAATACATCATTGCCTATGATTTTGTAAATCACACCTGTACCTTTTCTCTAGTAAATTCTTAAATAATGTATTACATTAGAAAAAAAAACAGGCAGTGAGAAATCAAGATCTGGGCTTATTTTATTTATTCAAATGATTTCTTCCCTGCTTTTGTAATAAGCTCAAGGTGGCTCACAGAACATATCAACATTAAAACTTGAGAACAATGCAAAAATAAAACCAGTGTGTACCAGTAAACAACAAGACAGAGACACACTGCAAATCATGGCTCAGTTGTAGAGCCTCTGCTTAGCATGCAAAAGCTCCTAGGTTCAATCCCCGGCACCTCCAGGTAAAAGTACCAGGTAGAAGGTGATCCAAAGAAAGTGAGACCCTGGAGAACCGCTGCCAATCTGAGTAGACAGAACTGACTCTGATGGACTGATGGTTCTGATTCAGTATAAGGCAGCTTCATGTGTTCATGCGTACATGGAAATCAATGTAAAACATGCCCAGCCCCACGCCAACAGAGAGCATGTTGAAATAAGGTGCATATGTTTGTTTGCATTGTTTTATCTCTCCCCCCCTCCTTCCTCAAGGTTAGCATGTTCTCTAGACAGAAGCAAAAGCCAAGGGGGGGGGGGGAGCCTCAGAATAGTGCTGCTTCAGGGAGGAAACATCTAAGCTTTTCAGACTTCTAAAAATATTTGTAAAGGATTTCAACTTATGACCGCAGATGTTCTCAGTGCTGTGGTGCAAAAGGTATATTTCTGCCTTCAATCCAGTGGTCAGGAGGAGGGCAAGAAGCAGCTGTTCACTCTTCCATGGTTCTTCCATGGTTATCTTTTATCAGTTCTGAAATTTCTGGAGACTTGATGCAGTGCTGAGGGCGGGGAGGGGTGGCGAGAGGACGGAGATCTGTGGGGGACACAATTCCATAGAACTTGGCCTCTGAAGCTGCCGTTTGCTCCGGGGAAAGATCATGCATCATTCCAGGAGAACTCCAGGTCCCAGCTGGCAGATGGTAATCTTAGAGTCAAGTTTGAAAATAAGCTAGCTGTGGGGAGCTATAGAACTAGCTGTGGGGAGGTGCTGTGGCTCAGTGGTAGAGTATGTACTTGGCATGCAGAAAGTCTCAGGTTCAATCCCTGACATCTCCAGCTTAAAAAAACACACACACAACCAAGATCAGATCGGCATGATGTGAAAGACCTCTATTTGAGACCCTGGAGAGCTCCTGGTAGTCTGAGTAGACAGTATTGACCTTGGTGGCCCAACAGTCTGATTCAGTGTAAGGGAGTTTCTTAGGCCCAATTTACACCTCCCCTCTGAAGTAGTTTGACTGCTGTCTTTTCCCAAGCTCATTTCATGCTGGTTTCAAATTTCACTTCAGGAGGTCTGAAGAGTACTAAGCAACAGCATTTGTTTAAAGCAGTATAATGCTAGCTTGACCACAGGAGGGCAATTAACGAATGTAAACAATAATTTATAAACTAGAACAAGTATGGTTTGAAACTAGAAACAGGTATAGAGAGTTTTTTAAAAAACTAGAATGATTCTAGCGGGAAAGTCAGATGTAAATTTGACCTTAGATTCATGTGTACTACATATTGTTTCTCTTCCATGTTTCCAGTAAGGTGCAATTATTTGGGGTGTGTTTCGTTTTGGTCGTGGTTTTTTAAAGCTGTGTTTCGCTTTGGCAGTAGAACTGCATGCCATCAGACCATTCCGTGATCACTTCCCATGAGTTCTGGTTGAGAGTGATTGGAAGTTGGTCACAGGACAGTGGGTTGGTGTCTGCAGCTCTGTGGAAGAACGCAGACTTTGGAAGCAGACAGCCCCAAGTTAAGTTGTTGAGAGATGTAGATTGCCACAGGACCTGTGATAGCAAGACCTTGAGTCCTTGTAGACGGGTATCAGTTAAGCAGCACAGTAGTGAATAGATAAAGCAAAAGTTTAAGACCTAAGATATAATTATATTAGATGTATAGTACATTTAAAGAAAACAGAACATGTTAGAAAAGTAGAGGTTTATCCCTAGGGTTGCCACCTCTGGATTGGGAAATTCCTGGAGATTTGGGGGTGTGGCTTGGGGAATGGAGGGACCTCAGCAGGATATAGTGCCACAGATACCACCTTCCAAAGCAGCCATTTTCTCCAGGGGAACTGATCTCCGGAGATGAGTTGTAATTCTGGAAGATCCCCAGGTTCTACCTGGAGGTTGGCAGCCCTGTTTATTCCCCACTATTCTCTCAGCCTCAGCCCCTTTTAAGCACCCAAGGGAAAATTGGACTCTGTGTTCCCATCCATGGAAGCTTCCTGCACTTCATTTTCCAACACTCAGCAATGCCTTTCCAAACTTAAAGAATGTTCTGCAACAGAAGCTTTAAGCACAGCCTGTGAATAAAGCTGTGGGCCCCCCAGAAAAATACAGGAGAATCATAGGGGAAAGGGGTTCTTGATGACTGTTCCCCCCAGTTTTTCTAAAGGAAGAACTGGAAATTTTGTGGGCAATTGAGAAAAAGAAAACCCAATGAAATGCATTTTTTCCCTTTGGAGTGAAATAATTTTATAAGAACAGGTTTTGTTAATTTAGAATCTTTTAAAGAACTGGGTGGTGTTTGCTACCTAAAAAAATCCTTCCATCTATAGGTTTTGATAATGATAAGAAAGGGACCAGTGAGAACTCACGGAACAGAGGAGAAAACCCCCTCCCCCCCTCCTTGTCTCTTGCAGCTTCGTAGGCTCATATCACGAGCCATAAGCAGAAATTATCTACTGCTGTAAAACAAACAAATGTACCATTTGCTAACTTGCCAAAAATACTAGAATGATGCAAAATGCTAAAAAAAAATCAAGCTGCGCTTGCACAGGGGAAAAAATTATGGTGCACCTTCCTGAGAGTCGCCGTCTTTTTAAGGAGGCCTGTTTAAGTTGTAAATCTCCACAGCTGTTTTCGTCAAATGCTTCTGATACTAGCTGGTGCATAAACAAAAAGTCTTGGTATAAAATCAGGGATACTGATCAAAGCTTTGCTACTGAATGATTTAAATCATACTAAATAATGAGTTCTTTTTTTTTATCTCACACATTCAGTGCAGTCCTCCTTGATAAACAGAGGCAGACCTTATTGAATGAGGGAAGTATTTGTCGCCCTCTTGAGGCACAGATGTAGATTTTAACTTTGTGCCGTAAAACCATGCCGGCTTTGAATGGCTCTCAAACTGGCAGAAACGCAGCTTGGACCTGGTTGAGCTCAGACCACAGGCGGCAATGGACATGAGCTACAACTGCCCCCTCCTCCCCCAACGCTGCCATCTTGGAGCAATCCTCTTCCCTAACCTAAGTAGTAGCTTGTCAGTGCAGCCCTAAGTAGTGTTATACCTTTCTTAAGTCAATTCTGGGAGTGATACTGTCATGGTATGGCCCAATCTTGTTGGACCTTGGAAGCTAAGCAGCATCTGCCCTTGAATGGGAGACCACCAAAGAAGACTCTGCGCTTGCCTTGAAAGCCCCTTGCTGGGCTGCCTTAATTTGATTGCGACTTGATGGCCCTTATATATGTATTTGCCTTGATCTGGATTGCCCAGGCTAGCTTGATCTCATCAGATCTCAGAAGCTAAGCAGGGTGAGCCTTAGTTAGTATGTGGATGGAGACCACTGAAGACGTCCAGGGTTGCTATGCAGTGGCAGGCAATAGCAAACCACCTCTATTCATCTTGTGCCTTGAAAAACATACAGGGTCTCCGTAAGTCAGCTGCGACTTTGACGGCACTTTCCACCACTGCCACCAAGTCAGTTGAAGTCAGTGGGAATACTTTTATTTTATTGGGCTTCTAGCCCACCCTGCCCCGCAAGCAGGCTCAGGGTGGGTCACAACAAAGATTAAATACAGTCACTTCTAAAGCAACCAGTCAGTCATTAACAGTAATAACAAAACAATAATAAAATCACATCAATTAATACTGTAATAACGATTGACGGCATTGTCTGATTTTTCCATCTTCATCTGCTCCCATACAAATTCCTGAATGTGTGCAGATGGATGGCAGTTGATGCTGCCAGGGCAGGCAAAAGACGTAGATCTTACCAGGCAAGCAGAGTAAGCAATGCAGGCAACTGCAAGGTGTAATTCTGTTTAGGCAATGCAGGCAGTTGCAAGGGTTTTCTGTTTAGGACTGCACTGTGAATGGCTTGGTCAGAGAACTGGACCAGAAGCAAAGGAACCCTCTAGAATTGTGTGTTGTGTAGGAAGCTTAGGGATGCCAACGCCAGAATGGGAAATTCCTGGAGATTCGGGGACACAGTATGGGGAGGGCAGAATTTGGGGAGATAACTTAGTAGGGGATGTGATATGAAAGACTTCTACCTGAGACCTTGGAGACCTGCTGCCGGTCTGAATAGAGGGTATTGTCTTTGATGGACCAGAGGTCTGATTCAGTATAAGGCAGCTTCATGTGTTCGTATGATGCCGTAAAGACCGCCTTCCTAAGTAGCCAGTTTCTTCAGGGGAACTGATCTTGGTCCTTTGGAGAACAGTTGTAGTTCCAGGAGAACTCCAGGCCAGACCTTGAGGTTAGCAACCTTAAGGAAGCGGCAGTTGGCCAGGGGTAGGGGGGAGTTGTCACTGAAAACCCCCTTGTAAAAGGAACAGGTATGTGTTGGGGTCCTATGAAGACCAGTGTTCCCTCTAAGCTGCGTTAGTGTGAGCTAGCTCTAAGTTTTTTAGCCTCTGGCTCACAGACTTTTGTCTTAGCTCTGGGAGGATGGCTCCAGAGCAGAATGATTTATGCAGTAGCCAAATCGCTCGCTCACAACTTTAATGCCAGTAGCTCACAAAGTAGAATTTTTGCTCACAAGACTCCGCAGCTTAGAGGGAGAATTGATCGAGACCTATGGTCTGTTTTGTTTTATGAGGCAAATCTGAGAAACAGTGACCAAAAACAGCTTATTAACTGATCTTGAGGAGTCTGCCTGGCTTAGTTAGAAACCTCATGGGGGAAATTACTCAATTATTCCTACATTCATCATTTCCTTCAAAGAATTGTAGCAGATGGACAATAATAGTTTGTGTTTTCATCGTGTGCATTGATTAAACCCAAAGGTCATACAGACTTTGCTTAGAAATTATTTTGCTGATCTCTATTCATGTAGTATTATTCACTCTGTCTATTCTTATGGGTCTTTTTTATAATAATTAACACTAAAAATGAGAGTATTAATCTCTGGTAGGTTGGGGACAATGGTTGTAACTTCATGCAGTGCTGCTCTTGATCCTGCTATGAACCCAAGGGTAAGAATTTAAAATGAAAATGTTCTTTTGATTGGAATTTTTGGCACCATGGACCTCATTTTGTAATGAGAGCCCACGCTGCTTGTAGTGTTCAAGAGACTGCGGATGAGTTAATATTAGGGTTGCCAGTCCCCAGTTGGCAGCGGGGGACCCCCTGCTTTTGTGGGCTCCTCCCTGCTGCTGGCTAGCTGGCTGGTGGGAGGACATCCCCCCCCCCCCCAAAGAGCACATGGAGTGACATGCCTACATCACCCGGAAGTGATGTAGGCATGTCAGTGATATTGGGGGAGTGTTTGAAGCTCTGGTTTTTGGGCAAAACTCTATGGTTTGAAGTTGATTTTACCATAGTTTTGCCCAAAAACCAGAGCATCACCCCTGAAGTGACATAGGCCCTTGCATGATGTCACTTCTGGTGATGTTAGCATGTGGGGAGGGGCAACACTTCTGGCTCCTGGAGTATCCTCCCATCCCCCCACTGTCGAATCAAAGGGACCTGGCAACCCTAGCTAATATATCAGTATTTGGGCTAAGATCATTCCTTTAATCTGTGTGCCCTCCCCCAGAACATTCTATAAAAAACAAAAAACCCAGGCACAACGGTTCTTTAGTTAGATCCAAAATAAAGTTGCCGCTCCCCTACTTAGCTTTGCAAATATTGGTGTCAAAATTCTTAGGATGTGTGGTAAAGAGGTTGCATAATGGCTGCTGAAAAAGGCATGGTGCTATTAGAATTGTAATGTCCCACTTTGGCTATGGGTTCCCAGTAGGGTTGCCAAGTCTGGGTTGGAAAATACCTGGAGACTTTGGTGGTGGAGCCAGGAAAGGGTGGGGTTTGGGGAGGGGAGGGGCCTCACCATGGTACAGTGCCATAGAGTCCACCCTTCAAAGCAGCCATTTTCTCCAGGGGAGCTGATCTCTGTCAGCTGGAGATCAGTTGTAAAAGCGGGAGATCCCCAGGCCCCACCTGGAGGCTGGCAACCCTAGTTCCCAGGTTAAAGTACTCACTCAGACATGCATTCTCAGGTTCATTCAGCAGAGACAAGCTGGCTCAAAACATCAATGGTTTATTTGCAAGGGGACAACTCCCACAACCAACAACTACAGCTAACATACAAAACTGGAAACTGAACTCCACCCAATAGGACCAAACTAAATCACACTGATACTGAGGGAAGAGCAGACTGTCCCATTACATATCAACATATATACAATAAATATATCACAAGAGCCAAGGGCCTCTACCAAAGAATTTGTGGCAGTCAGGCTCCGGAGGATGGCGGAGGACAGGAGGGCCTGGCGTGATGTGGTCCACGGGGTCACGAATCGGACTTGACTGTGCGACACAATCGGACTTGACTGTGTGACACAACAACAGCCACCTCAGACTATGCCTGCAATCTATAGGACATTTTCCTGGGAGTAATCCCCATTGAATAATGTGGGTCTTACTTCTGAGTAACTGTGCTTAGCATTCTCTATGATTCTGAAAACTCTTTGAGGAATGATTGACATACTAGTTTTGATTTGTAGTACCTGGCATTATAGGATGTACACAGAACAAAAGTACTTGAATTTCTATAAAGATGCAGGTAGTTTTTCACTTCCAAAATATTTGTCCATGTGCACATATTTTGTAATGGTTTAGAATTAGTCATTCCATGTGAGCAGAAGTTGGGAACACCTAATCATTCATCTCTAGCTCTGGGGCATGAAATTCTGAACTTAAATAATGCTGAACTATAAGCATAATGAATGAAAATCTACATGCTTTTGATGCAAAACAGTTGTTCCTCTCCCTGGTTTACAGTCCAGTTCCATGCTGCCTACACCAAAACAACATACTTTCCACTGTTTTGAGTTTACCATATGCTCTGAAAATTTATTTCTGAACCCAAACAGGAATAACTTCCCTGGAAACCCAAGCATCCTTTTTAAAGTCACACTGGAATGGTATTCCTTTGAAATGGGATGAAGCCATACATTTGCTTTTTAAAAAAACGATTCCTTGCTTTGAAACTGAATCCAGTTTGAATGTACATACTTGTGTGTGAACATACTTGTAGAACAGGTTAAGACGGGGTTCCCCATTTTTTTTGAGCCTGCAGTCACCTTTGGAATTCTGAGAGAGCGTGGTGAGTGCTGTCTCAAAATGGCTGCCTCGGGAGAAAGCAAAAAAGAATATTTCCCTCCTCACAGCTCCTGGGAAGCAGGATATCCTGAAGCAAACTAAGGAAAGCCCAGGTGCTTACCATTCTTCCTGATCCTCCAAAGGAAAATTGTTTCATTTGAAAGAGGGCAGCCAACAAGCCCTGCCTCAAAATGCCTCCACTTGGGTTGCCAGGTCCTAGGCTCTCGCTGGTGGGGGGTAGGAAGAAGCTTTCTGCGGGGGGGGGGGGGAGCAGGGCGACGTCGCCGCACACAACGTCTCCAATGTTATGACATCACGTGGGGACACTCTGGTATTTTGGGCAAAACTATGGTTACCATAGGGTTTTGCCCCAAACACCAGAGCGTTCCTGGTGTGATGATGTCACTTCTGTGTGACATCAGTCCATCGAGATCGTCATGCCGGGTTGTGGCTGTTGGAGTCTGCGAAATTGGGGGATCCCCCGTTCCCTCCTGGGGGCTGGCAACCCTAGCCCCACTCACTTTTTGAAAAGCTTGGTAGGTGCCGGTGAAAGCCCTGGTGCCCATGGGTGCCAAGTTGTGGGGGACCCTGGGTTAAGGGGATATTAGGGAATGGTAACTGGTTGTTGCAGAGGGGCCATCTGTCGCTGCCTTACCAATTCTGTCACTAACTATAATTCAAGCAAACTTGTATTTCTTTATCAGAATACTTTATTACTCTTCCTCTTAGCATATCCATCTCAAGGTGGTCCCCAACCAATGTTAAAATAAACAAAACTATAATAAACAGGTGATGCCTGCTGTAAAATGACTGAATACGTGAGGCTGTCTTATACTGAGTCAAGCCACTGGTCTACCAAGTCAGTATTGTCTATTCTTATTGGCAGTGGCTGACCAGTGTCTCATACGAACAAAGGTATTTCACATCACTGTTCATCTGGATGTTCTAGGGAATACCTGGAACCTTCTGCATGTAAAGCAGATGCTCTGCTACTCAGCCACTTGAGTCCCCTTGCAGAGGAAGAATGGGATATAATATATTTAATAAAATGAAAGTTAGATTAAAACCAGCAAAACTCCCTCTGTCTGACAGTGTTCTTGGCCATCATAAAACCAGCATCAAAATCTAGGGTTGCCTGCTCCAGGCTGGGAAATACCTGGAGATTTGGGGAGCAGAGCCTGAAGAGGGCAGGGTTTGGGGAGGGGAGGGACTTCAGGGGGGTATAATGCCATACAGTTCACCTTCTAAAACAGCCATTTTTTTCCAGGTGAACTGATCTCTTTCACCTGGAGATCAGTTGTAATAGTGGGAGATCTCCAGCCACCACCTGGAGGTTGGCAGTCTTATTAAAATGTAATACAAGGGGAGGGTGAGAAAGAACAATCAGAAACCCCATTCAATAATAATCCAGTTCAGCAAAAAACACCTGGGCGGGGGATGTTCTCCTTTTGGAGCTGGGTGAACCAATATGGGGCAGGCATTTCCATAGTCCTGACACTACCAACGAGTCAAGTCTGTTTCTGGTACCCACCCACCTTGCTACAGTCCATGGTGGACTGTATAGGAAGCTCTTTGTAGCTACTCTCAACCAACTGGCAAGTTCGCATGGGAGCAGGTGGTCTCTGAGTAGTTTTATGGTTGAGTATGAGCTGTCATTCCCCAAACAGCCAAACATCCTTAAAAACTCTCTGGGAACAGCTGGTGCCTTTTTGATTGGAAATATTCCTGGAATGTTGCTCCCAGAATGTATCTTGCTCACCATGCTCCTGTCTCCAAATTGTATAATATGTTGACCATTCTTTTTTTTTTAAAATCACTGTATTCAGGGCTATTTTTGGGCAGGAACGCATAGGAACGGAGTTCCGGCTGGCTTCAGAGTTGGCCACACCTACAGCCTCCCCCCCTTCAGGTTCCCCAGGCACCTCGCAAGCTGTGGGGTGCCTGGGGAAGCCAAGCTGATACAGGGAGGGAAGGCAGTTTAAACTGCTTCCCCTCCTCGGGTTCCCCACAGCTGCAGTGTGCCTGGGAAAGCTGATCCAGAAACTGCCTTCCTTCCCCCAGGTTCCCCATGCGCCCCGCAAGCCACGGGGCACCTGGGGAAGCTGATCCTGGGAGGGAGCTGCGCAGTTGGGGGTGTGGCCTAATATGCTAATGAGTTTCTGCTGTTGGGTGCAGCCTATTATGCTAATGAGTTCCTGCTGGGCTTTTTCTACAAAAAGAGCCCTGACTGTATTAAACATGGCTTCTGTTTACCAGCCCACCAACCTTTTTCTGTTCTTTCTGGTTCTTTCACGGCTTCAGTAATGAGCCTTGAAAAGAAAGATGTTCACGTTTAGTGGAGTTTCCCATTTGTTCCCATGACCCCATGGTGTCTTCTGACCTAGAATGTTCCGCATCGCTCCTTGAGCTGTTGCTAGGCAGCCCAAGCATCTCCAGTCACATGCTTCAATCCCCGACACCATCAACTTTCCTCAGCTCTATTTCACTCCCCGCTCCTTTGAAATGGGGGATTTGCCTTTTGGGCTCATTCAATTCACAGGTTCTGATTTACACCAGTGGGATTCTACCCCACATTAACCATTAAGAGCCAGAATTTTCAGTAAAAATTGGATGCTGTGGCAAAATACTTTTTTTTTTTTTTTTAAGAGAGAGAGGCAAATTTATTGTGGTTGGACTTGTTTGTAGTAAGGGTACCCTTATGGGACATCAGGTGTTCTTCGTTGGTGGTTGTGGCTTCTTTGGAAGGTGTGGTTTGTGATTGTCATCCTATGCTGTATGAATGGGGGAATCCAAATAGCAGTAATAAATCAGGGCAGGTGAATTAAATTATCTTAGGCTAGATTGTGGCTTGAATTTTCAGGGCCCTAATTAATTTATCCAGAGCTTTTTTTGTTTATTTTCAAAAGAATGCCAGTATTCATATACAAGGTTGTACCCATTTCCACCAATCCCACCCCTGGACTTGGAAGGGCCTCCCCGAAAGGTGCTGGTACTCGGTACCAGTGATTACCGCCAGAAAAAAAGTCCTGAATTTATCCTGTTGAAACATCAGCATCGTCCTGTCCTTCAGCCTGTCTTCCTTCTTATTTTATGAACAAATCCACTGTTTGCTATTTTTAACCCCCCCCCCCTCCAAATCAAGAATCAGTGGTGTTAGCTGCTGTGTGCGTGTCAGGTCCTTGTACGTATGGCCCTGATTTGGCTGGAATAATAAAGATATCAGCCTGTATTCTCGGAGTCTGCTGCATTAATCAGACTTGCTGGAATGATCACATGGTATTCTATCGCCTTTCCCTGCGAGCTGCTGCTTGTCAGCAGCTGGCTGAGAGCTGCAGGGCTGCGGGCCAGTTATCTGCAGACCCCTTTTTTTCCCCTTCCAGAATCTTTCCAACCTACTGCTGCCCGCTGATGCCTGTGGTTTCGACCAACTAAATGTTTCTCCTGCGCCTTAGGAAGGGTATTTCTGCAGACTTGAAGGCCTCTCCATCTTATCTCCTAGGCCATGTATGCATTTGAAGAATTCAGGTAGGCTCTGTGTTTCAGACATCGGCATGCCTCTCTCTCTCTCTCTCTCTCTTGCGCAAATTTTGCTGTGTAATGTCAGGCGGTTGCAAGAAGGCTTTTCACGATGCGGGGGGGGGGGTGCTTTTCCTCATCGTACCAAATCTCAGCCCTTCTGTAGTATTTGGGAGGTGGGTGTGTCAGGGATGAGCTGCAGGTAAACAATAGCTACAGATGTGTAAGAGCTTCTTATGCCTTTCTGGGATTTGGTTTTTTTAAAAAAAAAAATCACTGTTCGGAGCCCGGAGCTGCAAGCAACTGTCTAGAGTTATAAATATAAAAACCTGCTGTTCTGTCAGGAAAATGAAAAAAAGTATATTTTTGCTATTTTTGGGTGTGTGGCAGATGCTTCTCCTCCAGAAAGAATGCAGATTACGGTAGTTAAGGGACAAAATATTGATGTTCAGATCATACACGAGATTAGGCTGGGGGAGGCTTGTTGCACACAGAGCATGCATGTCTGCTGCTTGGGGGGTGCAAGATGCAGAGTTTCGTCAAAGCCACCCTGTGAAAATAGAATGCTCTTGATGTTAGACTGCAGGTATTTTATTTTGGGCACTTTTTTTTTTTAAAGTGCCATGGAGTCTGCTGTGCAGGAAGACTGTCTTTTTGATAAAATATTCTGCTCCAAGTAATGACTTTGGAGGGAGTGTTGTGTCTGGCAGTTGTTTTATAACTCTTTTACCCCCCCCCCCCATATAATCTTGGCGATCTGCTAAATATAAATAAATCACAGTAAAGGCAATTTTGAACAGTCATGAAACAGTACATAGGCCTGTTAAGTTGTCTGACCTTCAGTGGTCTTTCACCCCCCCCCCCCCACTTTTTTAAGGTTAAAATTGGGGAAATATAACCATCTCTAGAGGTTTCATGGCTATGTTTTATAGTGTTTCAGTAATGATGATCTGTAAAAAAGCTGACTTGGACATTACATATATATTTGAGAGAAGGGTATTGTTTAGCAGAACAGGTAACCTGATTGAGGAGGGAATTACTGGATTTGCTCACAGGCATTGGGTTAATAACATCCCCCCTCCCCTATGTTAAGCATCTTTAAAACTATCTGATGTTATGACTGGTAGCATCTTTGTTGGCTGGGCTGGTGCTGATCCTGAGGGAAAGGTTCCTAACAGCAATTCTGTCTTCTTGGAAAGCAAGTGGATCATTTTTTGGAAAAAGCAGGGTGAAAAATAGAAGGATCTTGAGTTTGCTCGTGAACTGTGGGAGAGTGACATCCCTGTAGGAAGAGGAGGATTTTTACCAGAAGCTAGTGCAGGGCTGCAACTGCGGTTGTTCTAGTATTGTGGAGAAAATGCTCGCAAGTCACAAAGTGGCCTATTAGTATGTCACCAAGTTCAGCGGCAAATCTGGTCGACGCAGCCTATCTTGCTGTCCTTTTTTTGCATAAGTCATTGCCCTGGCCAGATGCAGACCGAGTGATGCAAAAGTGATTTTTAAAATTCACAACGATATTCTGATCAGGCTGTCATTAAAAATAAAATTTGTTTGACACGCCAGCTTATAAAAAGGCAAACCTGGATAGTTTCCCATTAACAAAATCCATACAGTGCAATACCTGATAATAATTCAGACCAACCAAAATGACACAACCAGTTGCACAAGTTCTCCAGAACTGTTCATCAGGCCACACACACACACACACACACACACACACACACACACGTGGAGGGCAAGCAAAATACATCTTTCAGGCCATGGTGTTGGCCATTCCCTTTCATATAAAGACCTCATCAGTCAAAGTAAGCCCTTGAGCAAGATATACTTTTGGGCCGAAGCTTCAGAATTCCTTACATATTTGCCATTCCCGTGTTGGGGAGGTTTATTTTGGAAACAGTAGCTGCTACCTACTTCCCAGGTTTGGCATATACACCTGTGCTGCCTTGATACTCTGAGAAAATAGGACATGCCAAAGAATCAAAGTAAGGCTTTATGACTGGGCTCTAACAATATGAAAGTTTTTCAAGCTACTCAGAATTCTTCATCATCCACAAAGGAAGGGCATGGATCACTTGAACAGATGGTAACACAAGCATAGTTTTTAAATACACTTCAGATAAATTACAGCCTTAAACATACCAACCCATAAGGAGCAACTGCATCTACGGAGATTTTAGCAACCCATTGAAGGAACTGGGAACTTTTAATGCACTAACCTTTTGTAGCTGATCCTACAAAAGGTTGGTAATAGACTCAAGTCTATTGGGTTGGTAATAGACTCAAGTTGCATTTTTGGTAATAGACTCAAGTTGCATTTTTGAAAATCTCAGAACAAACCAAGCTTCACGAAGCTTCTGACTGGCTTAGGCCGCTTTCCTTACAAGCTAAACTGGCTTGGTTGTGCTATAAATTGTCCTGAACAGAATTTTTTTTGAGGGGGGGGGCCGCCATCAAGTCACAGATGACTTATGGCGACCCATAGGGTTTTCGAGGCAAGGGAAGTTTAGAGGTGGTTTGCTACTGCTTCCCTTTGCATAGAAACCCTAGACTTCCTTGGTGGTCTCCCATCCAAGTACTAACCAGGGCTAACTCTGCTTAGCTTCCAAGATCTGAAGATTTGGCTGACCTGGGCAGTCCAGGAATGGGCCCTGAGCACCAATGCAGTTAATTAAATAATTTGGTTTAATTTACTATAGTGCAATCTTCTTTTATCTTTGGCTGCCTTGAAGATTTTTTTAAAGAAGATTTGGATGTGATGTTTTTAAATTATCTGAGTAGCTTCAGGGACATCTGATCGTATTATTTCCAAGCACTGATATAATCCTACACAAGGGGATGCAGAGAATTTAGTTAAATGGCAATTGCAACTAATAATGCTATTACTAATAGAAGTTTCCTTGAGGGTAGAACCACCTATTACAGAGCAAAGGCAGAAATTACTGGTACCAAAGCAGGGGGCACCATTTTCAGGGGAATATAGGCAGGTAAAGGATGAATGCTGATTTTCCCTACAATCCTTTCAGTGGCCAGTTTGGCCCCATTTTCCTCCTAGCTGCCTCTGAAGTCGAATTGGGGAGGGGAAGGCCATGGGGTAGGATTTCAGGGGAGGGTTGGCAGGCAGGGTCAAGAACCTCCTTCCTCCTTCTTACTGGCAGGGTCAAGAACCCCTCCTCCTTTCGTGTGCCTCCCCCTCCCCCGTTGCTTTTAAGCAAAAAAATATACTCTCACTAAAGAAACCTGTAGCTCCACCTTTAGGAACTAGGCGTGCATGTTCGTAGTTGCACAAAACCGAAATGTGCAAGTCCTAGATTTGTGAGACCCAAGGATTCGGTGGTTCGTGGAGTTGTTTGTACAATCTTCAATTCCTTCATGTTAAATAACAATGCACTTTTGGCGTTGTAAGCCACTGTTGTCTAAACGAAAAGAGGGCATGTCTGGAAACTGGGAAGAACCAGATTCAAGTTCTGCCCTTGTTTGTGGACTGGCTGCCTCTGTGAATTGGGAGCAGCTTTACAGGACTGTTGTGACGATCGATGGCCATAAAGAGAGTAGACATCAGAGAGCTGTTGAAATGATTAGATAATAAAAGCTCAGACCAGCTGTTGCAGCAGTATGACTTTAGAGCGGATGGGCTGGTGAGACGGTTCCTTTGATTCTCTGAATGTAAGGATGCTCAACTACCATAGTGTCTTGGCCCCCTTCCAAATGAGGTCATCACGGTCTGTCTACCCTGCAGCTTCATTCGATGCAGCACACTTCATTTTCTGGAATATACTGTTGTGCTGTATAGCTGTATGTTCTCAAACAGCTAATGGATTTTTTCCTAAAAGATGGCTCATTTCGTTGTCGGATGTAGCAACTCCCAGCATTCTGTTTATGAAGAACCTGTGTTTGAAATACTTTAACAAAGCAGAGGGTTTTTTTCCCTTAATGAGCTCTTCAATAAATGTAACCAGTATGGATTGTTTGAAGTGAAGGAGGGACTTTTAATAATACCTGTAACAGTTGCATTATTTAAAATATGCAGTCCTCCCAAAAGATTTCTGTTCCCATACCGTGTCATATGCATCTCTTTAAAGTCAAGAACTGATGATAGATACTACATCTTTTCTAAGCTTACAGTTGGCCTGTGGTTTCTTTGTTCAGCCTCTTCAAACTCGTGGAGCCGATTTAAGTTGACCCAAGATCCGGTCTATAGTGCCTTTAGTAAAAAGGGGGAAAGATACACCTTCTTGAGACTCCAGGGAGCCGATACCAATTGGAAGAGAGGATACTGGGCTAGAGGAACCAACATCCTGACTCTGTGAAAGCCAACACCTTGTGTTCATGGAGCAAGGGTTGCCAGCTCCAGTTTAGGACATACCTGGAGATTTTGGGGTTGGAGCCTGAGGAAGGCAGAGTTTGTGAAAGGAGGGATTTCAGTAAGGTATAATGACAAAGTCCGTCCGCCAAAGCAACCATTTTCTCTAGGTGAACTGATCTATGCCGCCTAGAGATCAGGTGTAATAGCAGAAGATGTCTAGCTACTACCTGGAGGTTGGCAACCCTACATGGAGCTCTTAATTGTTAATTATATTGGGATGTCCCCCCTTAATGTGAGGTTAGCACATGTAGTGAGATAAGAAAACAATATCCCTGTTAAGTCCTGGGGATTCCATTGGTCTGAGTATTGTAATAACTTGTAACTCAGCAATCTCTCTCTCCATTCTGTTCCTGAAGTTCCTTTGTAATAAAACAGCTACTTTGGAGTCACCCATTGAAGGTCCTGGAAGGCTGAAGTATTCTCCAACAGGTTTCTCAGTCTTGTGGTTCTTTGTGTCCATTTATCCTTTGGCGTAGGGTTTGATCTGTTTGCCCTATGTAGAGAACTGAATGGCATTGTTGGCATTTAATGGCATATACAGTGTTAGAAGATGAGCAAGTGAATAAGTCTGAGATGATGTGGTTGATGTTGTTAGGCCCAGTGAATGTGTTATCTGGGTGTATGTGAGAGCAAAGTTGGCAACTGGGTTTATTACAAGCTCTGGTACTAGTGTCTATATTCAAATTAGTTGTTGTATTATTGTGGATGAGGAGTTGTTTGAGATTGGAGGGCTGTCTGTTGCCCCCAGTACTTTTGAAAGAGAACTGTCATTATCCAGTAGAAGTTGTAAGTTGCTGGTGATGTGTTGAACCATTGTGAGTCGAGAGCTGTATGTAACAACTAGTGGTGTTCTATCATTGTCTCTTTTGGGCTTGTCTTGGAACTGGCTTTCTGTAGGTATCATTCTGGCTTTGCTAATCGCTTTCCCAACTGCATCAGGTAGAATCTTTAGTTCCAAAAAGGTTGTTGTAGATTGCTCAGGTGAGAATCTATGTCTGTAGTATTGGAGCAGATGTGGCTGTAGCATAGAGCCTGGCTTTATACAATGGATTGTTTGGTATGTTTAGAATGTTAGCTGGAGATGTAGGTATGTTTGTTGGTCAGTAGATTTCTGGAATAAAGTGGTGTTTATGCGTCCATTGTGTATTTTTACAGTAGTGTCCCGAAAATGTATGCCTCGCATAGATTGGTTCATTGTCAGGTTGATGGTGGGTGAAAGTCATTGATTGCCTGGTGGAATATGTCCAGGGCTTCTTTACCATGTGTTCAGACAATAAAAATGTCAGTGTATCGCAGGTATAAGAACACCACTAGGGGTCACATACAGCTCTCAAAACAGTTCAATGCAGTATCAGCAATTTACAACCTCTTCTGGGTAATGACCGCTCTCTTTAACAAGTATTGTGGGGCAAACCTTCTTCTTCCCAGAACGCAAGTGCTGTCATCTAACATCTATGGCAGGGGTCCTCAGCATGGTCCTGGTGGGTGCCATGGTACCTGCTGGTGCCTCCCTTGGGCCCACCAAGTGCTTTTAGAAAGTGAGATTAAATGGGGCTTTTGCTCAACAGGGCTTCTGAGTGGCTGTGCAGATTAAACAGGCCTGAAATGTCGAGGAGTTACTATTACTTATATATTACCTCACTCCCTTATGTTTTGTGATTGGCTTTGCCTCCTGTGGCAGCCATTTTGTGATGGTGCTGACTGCCCTGTCTCAGAATTCCAAAGGTGCTCACAGGCTGAAAAATGCTGGGTGCTCTGGTCCTGACCAATGGCAATTAAACAATGAGCCTGTCAGCATCTAACACCAAAGGCTAGTGAGACAGGGTATTAAGATCCTGACCTGGAAAACCAGCTTTTCTCCTCCCTTTATTTTTTTTTAAAGTAACATGTGCCCCTCTGAAGAGTGCGGATGATCTCAGAATCTTGCACAGTGTTTTGTGTCATTTTGCTTGGCCCTACTGACAGGTGGTATGTGGGTTTTGTTTCTTAAACTGTGCTGCAGGGGCATGAAGGTTTCCTCCCTTGCCATTGTGAGGTATAAAACCCATCTAGCGCACAGAACGAGAGAGGCACCTGCCCATAGACCTTGAATAGGTGCAGTCGTTAGGCTTATATCACCCTGTCCCAAACATGGGCTCAGGGCGGCTCACAGCAATTAGAATATAAATAAATAACAAAAACAAATAACAAAAACAATCAAAGGCAAGATGACAACAAACAGAGACAAGAAGCCCCAGGGCAGTCCATAATGCCTCCTGCAGGATGATTAGTCCGGTAATGTATTTCTCTGGGCAGGAGAAGCCGAGATGGACTGAACATCCACCTCCTCAGCTGAAGGCCTAGTGGAACAGCTCTGTTTTACAGGCCCTGCGGAATTGTAACAGGTCCCGCAGGGCCCTGATCTCACATGGGAGCATGTTCCACCAGGTCAGGGCCAGGGCAGAGAAAGCCCTGGTTCAGGCTAAGCGGATGTCTTTCGGGCCAGGGACTACCAGTAGATGTTGATCAGCAGAGCGCAAGGCTCTTTGGGGCGCCTGCAGTTTGATACGAACAAGGCCCTCACATGTTCCCTGCCTATGCCATGGTAGTGGCAATTAGCATGCCATGCTGCAGTCTCGCCTCCAAGCATTGTGCATGACCGACACATTAGAAAAGAAACACATTGGATTTCTTGATGCGCAAACTTGCTCGCCCAGTTTGCCCGTGTGCCTGCTGCTGCGCCCTTGTAGCCTCTCTTCGGTCTGTAAATAAATTCTTGCAAAGGAGCCACAAATCTCTGGTCCTCTGTTTGTCCAAAGTATTTACCGTGTAGGAAATCTGTAACCTTTGGAATGTCCCTTCAGTATTCACACGACAAGAGACTCCGTTTAATCAGACAATAAAATTAGTGAGCCCAGGGAGGTAAGGAATTAAGTTTGCTGTCACTGAATGGTGTCAACGTCGAAGAGATAGCCGAGCGTGTTTTTAAAACAAAGTATGTCTAGGGCTTTGAGATGTCGGTGCTATTTTGAGCACTGTTTGCTAGACATTGTGATAGTGGATGGTGCCAATCTGCAGCTAGTGGTGTCGCGTGTAAGAGGTAACTTCAGAGGGGATCAACAAATTAAAGCCTTCTTCTGTTTGGTAGAGCCGAATGTTGTGAGACTGATTGGAGCTGCTGCAGACGAAATCCGAAGATGGTGCTGTCTTTTTCAAGTCCGCCTCTAATCTACTGCTTCTCTCCAAAGTTTCCTGTTGTTTGAATCCTTTTGCAAACATTCCAGCATCTTTTGTTTTTAGGTGTCTTTTGGCAGGCAAGGGAATGAATGTCATGGCTAACGGGCTTTTTGTCATATCAAAGAACCCTGTTATGATTTTCTCAGCTCAGCCAAATTATGCATCCTCTTTGTTGGGAAAAGCAAACTGGCTGTTTGCCGAGAAGACAGTTCTTATTTCTGAAAGAGGGGGATATTACCCTGTCTGATTTAGAACCTGTGGGAAATTCAATACGCACACGTGCTGCAGTAGCTTGTATCTATTTATTGCTGTTGTTTGGTCAAATGTGCGTGTGTGGTCATTGCATGACCCCTGTTTGGGTACAAGGTAGGATCAAGACTAAATTTTCTATGAGCAGAATGGAAATTTTTGGGGGGGAGGGGGGCCCTCATTGCATTCCACTGACCTCAATGAAATGATTCTCTCAGGGATCGAGCAGGAACGCGCAGGAACACCATTCCGGGAGTAAAAACCCAGGAGCAGGCACATATCGTGATGCACTGTGAAAAAAGCAAAAGCATACTAACTGGATCTGTATTTTCGTGCTTGTTGTAGGGAAGCTTCCCTGCAAGAGCAAAGGAAACCTAAAGTGTCTTTCGTCAAAGTGTAAAGCTGGCTCGCCAGCTCTGAGTTGGGAAATACCTGGAGATTTTTGGGGTGGAGCCTGAGCGGTAGGTGTTGCCTTCTGACACACTTCCGGTGATGTCCGGGGGTGTTGCATATGCAAATAAATTATGCTAATGAGTTATGCTAATGAACTCCTGCACCTCTTTTTTTACAAAATGACCCCTGGATTCTCTGAGAATTTAGGGGAGCCTGAGGAATGACATGAGAGGCGGAATCAGCAGAAACTGCTAGCTGAGTCTGGATCACAACCCACTCTTTGAGCAATCATTTATGCATCTTAATAAATTTGTATGTGGCCTTTCTGCTCAGTACAAGCCCAAGGTGACTCACAAGTGTAGACATAGGCCGCGGTCACACGGCCCCTTAATGCGGGAGGAAGGGCTGCTTCCTCCCGCATTTAAAGGGGCCGTCTACATAGCCCCGCAGCGAGTCCCGCAGCGAGGCGGGCTCCAATGCGGGTTGCTCCCGCTTTTACCAACCCCGGGAAAAACTAGTGTTTTCCCGGGAGTCGCGGGAGGAACCCGCATTGGAGGTTATCTGGACAGCCCTCTCTTGCAAGCATTGCGAGAGCAGGGCTGTCCAGATGGCCTCCCCCCTCCATTTTTTCCCCCCTTTTTACACTTGGGCGCATGGCTATTCATGCGCCCAAGTGTAAAAGGGGGAAAAAAACCCCCAAAACTTACCCAGGCGGCTGGCGGTCCTTGGCCGCCACAGCCGCCTCTCCTGCTGCTGGGGGCCGCCTCCGCCGCGGCTGCCGTTCGCTCCGCGGCCACCGCTTCCGCCGCCTTTTCAGCGGCCGCGGCCGCTTCCACCGCGGCCACAGCCGCTGCGGCAGTCGTTCCCGCAGCGGCTGCCTCTTCAGCGGCCGCGGCTGCTGCTTTTAACGCTGGTGTTGCCGCAGGGGTTGGGATGTATGGACATCCCAACCCGCGGTTGAATAATGTGGCCCCTTTAAATCCGGGAGGGCTCCCGGATTTAAAGGGGCCGTGTGACCGCGGCCTTAGTTCCAGGTGGTCAGCCGTGTTGGTCTGAAGCAGCAGAACAAATTTAGAGTCCAGTGGCACTTTAAAGACCAACAAAGGTTTATTCAAGGTATGAGCTTTCA
This sequence comes from Lepidodactylus listeri, assembly GCA_029233225.1. Taxonomy (NCBI): domain Eukaryota; kingdom Metazoa; phylum Chordata; class Lepidosauria; order Squamata; family Gekkonidae; genus Lepidodactylus; species Lepidodactylus listeri. The sequence continues at coordinate 81,190,302 of JARCFY010000011.1, forward strand.
TGTGCATACACACTTTTTCAAATACAAATTCAGATGCAAACATATTTGAAAAAGTGTGCATGCACACAAAAGCTCAACAACTTTTGTTGATCTTAAAGGTGCCACTGGACTCTAAAAGTATAGACATAAAGAACTATGATAAAGGACTATGATAATTAAAAAGAAAACATCAGGAAAAATAAATTACTTAAAATAAGTATCAGACCACCACATTTCCTCTTCCTGTCCATCTTGTTTTGCAGACTTCTTTAGTTTTATTGTACAGTTCTAGCTTTAGAGCTAAAGGGTTGGGGGAGGGGACATGGTGAGGGGACATCACCAGTGTGATGACTCCACTTGTGGGGAAAACCCAGATTGATGGCAGATAGCTCTAGAAATTGCCAGAAACGATATGGTAAAGTCATAGAGTTCTAGCAATTCCTAGAGCTGTCCACTGGAAAACCTGGAAGTGAGGCTGTCATGCCAGCATTGATGCTGTTTTTTAACATTTTCCTTCCCTGCCACTTGGAGTGGCGGTGAACAATAGGAGCTCAGGGTGGGGGAAGCCCCACTGGGGGCTTAGCAGTCCTATCTAGAACTGTTATGCCTAATGTTAGCAGGAAACCGGAGCTGGAGAAGAGCTCTTCAGGTGTAAAGAGCCAGAAACAATGCGCTAAATGATGTCTGTCAGCAGCTCTCCCCCCCCAGTTGCTGCCACCTAGGCAGAACACAGAGTCTGGGAATAATTGGCTAGTTTAGTCTGCTGGCAAGCGCTAGGTGGTCATGAGCTGGTCAGTGTGAAGCAGCTGCACCAGCAAGACTAAGATTTATGTAGTCCTGGAAAGAAGCAGCCCCATCTCTTCTGAGTGTTGTTTCTGGGACCTCATCTTGTAAGGACTTACTCTTGCTATGATCCTGTGAGGAGCTATATACCCAGAAGTAGCCATCTGGCCTGACAGTCAGAGCTTCGACGCAAAGCCAGCTGCTTCTCCTTCACAGGGCTGCTTTCTCATGTGCTTAGTGTGGCTGATGATCCTGTCCCATGAACATATATGAAGCTGCCATACTGAATTACACCCTTGGTCCATCAAGTATTGTCTACTTAGACCGGCAGCAGTTCTCCAGGCTCTCTGGTAGAGGATTTTGTTAGGTATTGAGATTCAAAAACAGAAGAGTTAGAATGAAGGACATGTGTATTTGTCTAGAATAATAACTTTACTAAAAATAAGTAAAGGGTACTCGGAGAACAAAAAATAAACCATCCTTACTAGCTCTAACCTACATGTTCCTTCTCTGAGAACTTAACTTGTGACTCAGAGGAAACTTCAAAGAGAAAAGACAAAAAGCAATGAACTGAAACCCTCTGCTCTCTCCCTTGGCTCATCCCCAACCTATTGATTATCCAGTTGGAGAATCCCTACACTAGCTAATTATGTATTCTGTCACCTTGCTCTAGCAGGAAGAACGTGCAGACAATTGTGTTGGATCTCCAACTAGAAATTAGCATGTATAACAAACAGGAAATGCTTTCATGACAAACAGGAAGAGAACTCACAAATATCCCAACAGATTTTCACATCACCTACTACCTGACCTGTTCCGTTGAAGATACTGAGGACTGAACCTGGAGATCCATAGCCCTGCCTTGTGCTGGAGGAAAGCCTAGTGGACTGCTGATTTAAGGCATGGCCCTGCAAGGCTGAGAGACAGCCACCCCTAGAACTAGAAGGTCGATGGAGTCTCCTGGTGGGGTGGTTCATGGTGGTCAGGTTCCTTGGCTGAGGCCTCTGGATTTAGGGGCTTGGGGTCTGATGGAGCTCTGGCAGCATTTGGTGTTTCCAGAGACCCCAGGTCTTCAGGGGTGGCCAAACTGTGGCTCGGGAGCCACATGTGGCTCTTTCACACATATTGTGCAGGTCCCAGGAGGTTCCCCATCTATTTGCTCTCTCTCTTTCTTTCTGTCACTCTTCCTTCATCCTTCCCCCATCTATTTGCTTTCTTTGTTTCTCCCTCTCTTTCTCTTGTTTCTTTCCACCTCTTTCATTCTTTCTTTCCACCTCTCTCTCTCTCTTAGACACATAAATACCATTAGCAAACAAATAAATATCATTGGACAAATAAATATCATTATCAATACCTGTTTTTCCACCATTTGTTTTTATTTTTGGCAGTCTCATTTAAAATAAAAAGCAAATCTGCACATTTTTCAATAAAAGAGTGTGTGTAATATTTGTTCATGTCTTGTGGCTCTCAAACATCTGATGTTTATTCTGTGCGGCTCGTATGTTAAGCAGGTTTGGCCACACCTGCTCTAGGCTGATCCTGCACTGAGCAGGGGGTTGGACTAGATGGCCTGGATGGCCCCTTCCACCAGAGAGCCAGTTTGGTGTAGTGGTTAAGTGCGTGAACTCTAATCTGGGAGAACTGGGTTTGATTCCCCACTCCTCCAGTTGCACCTGCTGGATGACCTTGGGCAAGCCATAGCTCTGGCACAGCTGTCCCAGCCCCACCTACCTCACAGGATGTCTTTTGTGGGGAGGGGAAGGGAGTTTGTAAGCCACTCTGAGACTCCCTTGGGCAGTGAAGGGAGTGGTATAAATCTAATCTCCTCCCCCTCTCCTTCTCTGTGATTCTGTTATTCCAAGTCCAGTAGCACTTTGGAGATCAACAAAAATTTGGGTGTATAAGCTTTTGAGAGTCAGAGCTCCCTTCATCAGGTACACACAGGTCTCTGACAAAGGGGCTTTGACTCTTGAAACCTCGTACCCCCAGATTCTTGTGGGTCTCCGAAGTGCTACTGGGCTGGAATCTGGCTGTTGTACTGCACACCAACACGGCTGCCCTCTGAACCTTTGATGTTCAAAGGTTCTGTTTCCACTTCTGGGCCGCCAGGTCACCTCTCCACAGACTCATGCCCAGCACTGAGGATTCCAACCTCAAGCTGAGGCAGCTCTTTGTACTTGGCTGCTTGGGAAGGTGCCAGGCTGTATAGAGGTAGCGAAAAGGTAAGTTGGATGCAAGGCCTTGGAGTATTTCTGAAAGAGGCAAGGCCTTGATCTACAGTCATAGCAAGACTATTACTGGACATAACAATTCGTGTTACGATACACTCAGTACTGTTGAATGTTTGGCCTGACTTAGACATTCCCGACATACAAAAAAAATTAATTACTGCAGACTGGAAGGCTGGTAGTTCGGCAGTTCTAGACCCTACTGCTGTGTGACAGAGTGAGCTCCCGTCTCTGGTCCAGCTCCTGCCAACCTAACAGTTCGAAAGCAAGAAATTGCAATTATATAAATAGGTACCACTTCAGTGGGAAGGTAACAGCATTCTGTGCGCCTCAGCATCTAGTCTTGCCACAGAGACGTCTTTGGACAGCACTGGCTCTTCGGCTTGGAAACGGAGACGAGCACCACCCTCTAGAGTCGGATTTGACTGGCTTTCAAGCAACGGAAACCTTTACCTTTATTATTGGTAGCTAAAAAAGTAATTGCCTCTCATTGGAAGGCCGCCCAGCTATCTGGGGTATATGTGTCTGTGAGACTATACAATTTTTGACTATATAATTTCACTATATAATTTTTGATAAAACAGTGGGTGTTAAGAGGTCAAATGTGTATCCTATGTTTGAGTCAAACTTCCTGAATAAGTGATACTGGTACTGGAAAAACTTTTAAAGAATGTAGATTCCCTATATTCCTTCAGTAATCATTGTTATTTCAAATTTATTTTGTTAATGTAATGATTAAGATTTGTATAAGGTAGTACTGAAGTCTGTCTTGTAGTATAGATAGCCATCCTTCCCAAGCTAAGACAAAATTGTGTTAGCTGGAGGCTAAAAAACTGTGAGATAGCTCACACTAACTCAGCTTAGAGGGAACACTGACTGTATGCCTCTTGCTGGACAGCTCCATGGGATGACCCTGTGCCTTCATTTTTGTTCCCAAGGCCTTCCAAATTCTTCTTTGACCTCTCCTTACTCCATTGGCTTTTACCTCTGGTGGGTGAACCAATAGACCAATTTCCCACAAGCGCTGCCCTGGTGCTTGTTCCTCCGTTTGCCCCGATTGTCTGCTTGAATTTCCCACTAGTTGCCGTGGGGCGCATTTTGACCTGTGGTTTCGTGCGATTACCCCCGCGGCTTCAGTGATCCTGTTTTTTGAGGATCACTGAAGCCACGGAGGAAATCGGACAAAATCGCACAAAGCCGTGGGTCAAAATGCACCCCGCGGCAAATAGTGGGGAATTCAAGCAGGCAGTCGGGGCAAACAGAGGAACAAGCACCGGGGCAGCGCTTGTGGGAATTCGGTCCCAGTGTCCTTCCTACCTAGAGCCATCTTCTTTGCAGTTTACCACCTGAACTGGTTGGACCAAGACAGGCCATTTCAGTGACAAGAAGATCTTTAAAAAGAAGAGCGTACCAAGTTAAAGGTGCTGCTTAGGTTGGTATGTTTGTTTCATGTATCGTCCACCTTTCTCATTGAGATTCAAGGCAGATGGCTGTTGAAATATTCATCTTTTCCTGATGCAGCAAGATTAAGACTACTTCTGAGCAGCCTCTGCCAAAATTGCACCGTGGATGTGGCAATTTTTTTGTTTTACTGTTCTTTTAAACTCTTAATTATTTTTTTTACGGATCATGGCCTACGGGCTATTAAACCTAAATAAACTGTAAACTTGAACTTTGTATCATCCTCCTTTCTCATTGGGATTCAAGGGACATCTCATCATTATAAAAACACATGCTCATTTTTAAGTGGTAAGAGGCTCCAGGGTGCTGGATTTCAAGGGTTCCATGGTTTGAATGGACAATCTTGAACTTGAGCTTGAACACCAGTCCTATCCATACCAAATGAACAAGTGGAATTCTCTTTATTATATAATATGGGGACTCACCACTTGGTAGAGGAGCTTAACCCATTGTCAGAGTCCCCAGATATCAGAAACCAACCATGTTCCTTAAACAGGATCAGTTTATTGATTCAGTATACCGTATTGCTCTAAACACTTTTCGTGTTAAGACTACTGTTACAAAGGCGGGAAGGGGTAAATATACCAGGTTCAAACAAGGGTCTTCTGATGGATATAAGCCAATAAGCAACAGGATACATTCGCGCTAAAACTAACAGCTTTTAGTTCCCAGCGGGAAAGCAGTGAACATCTCCCAAGTCTCCAAGGTCAGGCCTTGTCAGAGCAGGAGATAAAGGATGCATGAGAAACAAAACTTAGAATACCAGAGGCGACCTCTCCCCCTCCCACCTTCTCCATGGCAGCGTAGCTGACACCCATAATGGCTGATGTGGGGAGGCCGCACTCTCCTAGTGGTTGGACTCTTGTTGAACAATAACAAAGGTAATGTGAATTTGCTGTTAAAAATACCAGCTTGTAATAGGTTTGGGGATGACTTTAGGCAGCTGCCTAAGATGCTGCTGTGTAAGGGATGATGGCAGAATGATCTGGCAGCACATTGTAAGGTCATGCAGTGGGCTGTGGTGAACATCACATGTAGACATACAAAGCAATTTTATACTAACTCAGACTGCTAGTCCATCTAGCTGACGGTTGTCTCTTCTGAGAAAGGTCTTTCTTAGCTCTTCCTTTTTGAGAACCTTTTAGCTGGAGATGCCAGACAGTGAACCTGGGACTGTTCTGCATGCAAAACATAAGCTACCCACAGAATTTTCCCATATTATCATCAGTAAATACTTTCAAATTGTTTGCAAGTGGACAGTTTTAAAATGCTGCCTCCAGTGAAGTGGGGGGGGGGGGTGAATCCTTTTGGACTTTTTAACCTCTCTGACCTTAAAATGATTGCTAAAATATTGTCTGCGCTAAATATTTTAATTTGCTGCAGTCCTGTTATATGTATGTGTGAATTCTGGTCAGGAGACCTATAGCAAGTCCGTGCTCTTAATTTAGTAACTAGGTTTTAGATGATGGCCTACGCACATGCATTGGACAAGCTCTTTCTTTAAAGCACCGTAGTTTGCCTGCAAAAGTAGTGTCTGCTGCACTGTGCTTATATAATCATTAAACTCTGTAAGACAATAAGATGTTACGGGATTTGTAGAATGCACACCTCAGTTCTGGCTGCGTGCTTGATTATTTTACTGAGAAACAAGGCCAAATGGTAGGAAGGTAGCTATGTTGGTCTTCAGTAGAAGAGCTAGATTTGAGTCCCATAGCACCTAAAGACCAACAAGATCTTGAGGGTATAATATTTAAAGAATCAAAGCTCCCTTCCCCAAATATGCAGAGGTTTCTTACAAAGGGAGCTTTGACTCTCAAAAGCTTATACCCTGAAGATCCTGTTGGTCTCTAAGGTGCTACTGGACTCGAATTAAGGCCAAGTGGAGAGTTCATTTGTAAGTGAGCCAGTTTGGTGTAGTGGTTAAGTGCATGGACTTTAATCTGGGAGAACCGGGTTTGATTCCCCACTTCTCTACTTGCACCTGCTGGATGACCTTGGGTCAGTCACAAGTCCTTTCAGAGCTGTTCTGGAAAGAGCAGTTCTCTCGGAGCTCTCTCAGCCCACCTACCTCACAGGGTGTCTCTTGTGGGGGGCGGGGAAGGGGATGGGAAAGGGATTGTAAGCTGCTCTGAGACTCCCAGTGAAGGGCAGGGTATAAAGCCAATCTATTCTCTAAGTACACACATACCCATGCATGCAAAAGTTCTTTTTTTTTTTTAATATAACCATTTGCCACACTCTGTTTATGGAACTGAGGACGTAATGATAGTGGTGATCAAAAAGGGAATGCATTTGCATTTTAAACAAGCCACCCCCACTGCTTGTGTCAAAAAGAGCCCATTTTAGCTCCCTAGTTTTAGCAGAGTGACATGTACAACTGCTCCGTGTGACCTTGCAACCAGGAATGGCTTAGGGCGATAGTATCTGTGCATGCAGACAAAGGAGGCGGAATCTCCTGGGAGTAAATGCATGCATGTCCCAATTATGCCAATGTGACTACAGCATCACTTGCTTGTGCTTGGAAAAGAAAGGCTGCCGTTAAAAGCTCTGTTGTATTCTCAGGACCAGTAAAACACAACCTCTGAGCTTAGTCAAGCACAAACTTTTGCAAGACTAGGAATGGGCAAAGGGCCACAGCCTTGGCAGAAGAAATCCGACTGGCAGGTAGACTGCCAGTGAAATCTTATGAGCACTTTCCTGGGAGTAAGCCCTATTGAATAGACTTCAGTAGGATTCTGAGTAGATCTGCTTAGGACTGCACTGTTTAGATGAGAGGGGGAAGATATAAGTCCAAACTGACAAAATTTTAAAGAATATATTTGCATTAATCGAGTCAAATCTCAGCTGTCTTAAAGCCAGTAAGAGAACTGTTTGGGGATAGGCTTGCCACCTTCTAGGTAGTGGCTGGAGATCGCCCAGTATTATAACTGGTCTCCGGGCAACAGAGATGGGTTCACCTGGAGACAATAACTGCTTTTGGAAGGTGAGCCGTATGGCATTATACCCCATTGAATTTCCTCCCCTCCCCCCCTATTCCTCCCCTCCTCAGGCTCCAAACCCAAAATCTCCAGGTATTTCTCAACCCAGAGCTGGCAACCTTTTTGGGGAGCAGCTGTAGCTCTGTGGAAGCGCCTCTGCAGCAGGCCCCAGGTTCAGTCTCTGGCATCTCCATTTAAAAGGATCCAGCAGTAGGTAAAGTGGAAGACCTTTGCTGAAGCCCGGAAGAACAGCTGCCTGTCAGAGTAGACAGTATTGACCTTGAGAGGCGAATGGGTCTGATTCGGTATAAGGCAACTTCATGTCTAAGTGCGTGTTCTCCCTCCCTTCCTCCTCCCTTCTCTTCATACTATCCTCTTCGATAAAGCCATCCTTGGCATTAATTTTGCTCAAGAAACACACACACACACACACACAGACACACACACTGTAATTAAAAAAACAAGAAATCATAATTTGAGTTGAGAACTGTTTCAAATCCTGCCTTCCCTGTCCTATTTGAGGATAATATTCACCTGCAGGAATGAGCGAGAGGCTGAATCATTTGAACGTGAAAGACCTTTGCCTGTGACCCGGGAGAGGAGCTGCAGGTCTGAGTAGACAAATCTGAGCTCGATGGATTGATGGTCTGATTCAGTATAAGCCAGCTTCATGTGTGTGTTTAAAAGCACCCTCCATTTTGTTTGTTTGTTTTAAAGAATAGTTCCTGATCAAAAGAAAAAAAAGTGTGGGTGGGGGTCTGGAGCTGGCCACACCCCTAAATTATTATTCTTGCAAAGGCTACACCTGAAATTGTAGCTTCCCTATCTGGGCAAGCATCTAAATCAAAGGTGTGCAGCCGATGGCACTGGAGTCAAATGTGGCACAGTACGGAACGAAATGTGGCCGTTTTAAGTAGAAAATTATTAAGTAGAAATTAAGTAGAAAATGTTGATGGATGGATGGACGAACTCCACCCTGGATACCTTGGTTAGGGCATTAGGGCCCTGGCTGACTGGTTACAAAAGCTGTCTGAACTTAATCCAGCTAAGAGGGAGGTCTTGTTCCTGGGTCATGGGGGGATGGGTGCGAGAATCCGAATCCCAGCCCTCAGTGGGGGGCCTTTGACGCCGGCACCCATGGATGGTGAGGAGTTTGGGGCTGATCCTGGATCCTTTAACTAACTAACTAATTCTGCTTTAACTAACGTTTTAATGTATTAGTCTTGTATGGAATTGTTCATGGTTTTATGATGTGTTGTAAGCTGCCCTGAGCCAGTTTGCTGGGTAGGGCAGGATAGAAGTTGCATAAATAAATAAAATATTTACATTACATTGGACAGGTAGGCGGGGTGATAGAATAAGTAGTATGTGAAGCGAACGCCAGGAAAAGGTTTGATGGGACTCAAGGGCTTCTTCAAGAAGCTTTACGGAAAGGGAAGGAGAATGGTGAACTGTTGCCAGTAGCAAATAGATTTATCCCTGGGGTCGCCAGCTTCGGGCTGGGAAATACCTTGAGACTTTGGGGGTGGAGCCTGAGAAGGGTGGGGTTTGGGGAGGGACTTCAGTGGAGTATTGTGCCATAGAATCCACCTTCTAAAGCAGCCATTTTTCCAGGTGAACTAATCTCTATTGCCTGGAGACAAATTGTAATCCCAGGAGATGTCCAGGCTCTTCTTGGAGGCCGGCAACCCTGTTTATACCAGTAGACTGAAACAAAGACATGGGCTTGCGCCTATGTATATTTATTACCTGTTAGGCCTTGTGTGTGCTACTGCCTAATACTTTATGGCTTACTAATCAAAGTTTCAGTAATCATTAAGGTTAAATTGTATATATTAAGTTACGCAGCTGGCTTTCTAAGACTGGTAGCATGTCAATCTCTTGTTCTGAGTTTTGGTATAGTTTGGCTCTTGAGTTACAGAACGTTTGATGGTATGAAGAGTACCTTCATAAGGGGCTGAAGCTGGAGTGGCATGTAAGAAGGCATTTCAGTAAAAGAAATGTCTTTGAGCTCATTAAACTTTAACATTTTTGGCACAGTGAAACTTAGGAGGATGGAACCATTTTCTGTCCTAATTCAGTCTTGGCTTTTCATCGAAACAGGAAGCTCTTCGATAAGGCATTACCTCTCCTGTTTTCTGAATGAGCAGTAACTGAAACTCTGTGAATGTGTTCCGTGCATGCTAGATAATCTCTGCCAGGCAGTGTGCTTCCTCTTCCTCTAAAACTTCCATTTGTGCAAAACAGTGCTTTTCAATGGGTTCTTGCACAAATGAAAGTTTTAGAGGAAGAGGAAGCGTGTTCTGTGGCAAAGACTAGCTAGCGTGCACGGAACACATTCATAGCATCCAAGCCCTTGAGTTCCTTTTGGTTCTGTGGCCCCCCCCCCCCCACCCCCGCCTTATGTATTTGACATTCAGGTGGAGAATTTCATTTTACTTTTGGGCTTCACTGGGGCATGGGGTGTTAATTTGCTGAAAAGTAACAAGTGTGACTAATTTTCTGTGAAACAATACATTTGGAAGAGATCTTGATTCATTTTGTTCTCCAACAACGGAGCATGGTGCATTGGTTAGCTTTAAAACTTGGGTTGCTGTTGTTTGATAATTAGGCATTCGAAGGCATTCTTTCACGAGTCGTCTTTGCCTCATTTCACTGATTGCCGCAGTGCATTTGTACTGGTTAGGTTCACTTTTGATGCCATCCCTTTAAGGAAATAGAATTAGGTTAGATGACTGATTTCCTAGAAAGCTTATACATGATTTATCTGATTCTTGGAGAGGCGCCAAAGACATGGAGTTAGGTCTCTTTGGTGTTTCCCCTGGTCCAAAACTGCTGTGTGTGCAGGAAGTCAATTTTGGTTCTTAGCCTGGAGTCAGTGCCATTAGGCTTAGCATAAACTCCGAGTACTGAACTGTCGGCCCGTCTGTTTCATGATCCAATTCTTTCATTGCTGCTTTATTAGCAGAACGGAGGCTTATAAATAATATCGTAGAAAAAGTTATGTGGCCATTTAGATCCCTGCAAACTGCAATGCCAAGAACTAAATCCATGTAGTAACTTTTGTTGGGACCAAACAAATATATTTAGGGGAACCAAACAAATTACCACCTCTCAAAATGCTTAAGCCAGCTTGGAGAATTCATGATAATAAATTCATGAAACATAAAAATGCTACTGCCTGGAAACCAGCATACAAAAACGGAAGGAGAGGATTTGTGTTACACGTGGGACAAAGAGTACGTCATTGCTGGCAACCTGGAAACTGAATTTGTGTGGCCCTAATCATGGCAGAAGAAGGGAGAGTATGAGGAACTGGTTATTCAGCAAATGTAAGGAGGAACCCTACTTGCCGTTCTGGGTCTGAAAAAGAAAGTATGCACGGACCTTTCTGAGTGTATGAGTGAAGTGTCTGAATGCCTCCAACTGCAATTTTGTAAAAACAAACCCAAAACAAGTAACACAGCTCTGTTGCAAATATCTCCATTTTTTTTCTCTCTCCTGTAACATTAGAACTCAGGGCACACAATGGAGCTGATGGGAAATAGATTAAAGGTAAATAAAAGGATCCCCCCCCACAAGTAATTAAAATATGGAACTCACTGCCACTGGATGTAGTGGTAGCCACTAGCATGGATAGCTGGGGATTAGAGAGCTACATAGAGGAGAGCTCCATCAGTGGCTACTAGCCATGGTGACTAAATAGAACCTCCACATCCAGAAACAGTAAACATGTGAATACCAGTGGAAGGAGGCAATGTGGGGGGGGGGGCATCTTGTCCTCCATGCCCTGTTTGTTGGCCCTGCAGAGCAACTGGTTGGCCACTGTATAGAAACAGGATGCTGGACTAAATGGACCATTGGTCTCATCCAGCAGGGCAGTTCTTACATCCTTAGAAGAAACGCAGAGGAGGAAATTTTTGCTTAGGTTCACGAGTTGTTTTTCCACTCCAATTGACTTTGTTACCCACAGTATAAATATAACATGACCCATATGAAATGACATTTGTATTGCTGCATATTTCATTAAACAACGTTATAACCCTTGCAGGCAAGCGTAAGATAGTGCTGGCTTCTGAAGCTGACTCTCTGTATGGTTGTGTGTTTGTTCCTCCACACAGACAACCTCGGTACTGTTAAGTATTAATTATGGGTATGTAAATCTCTCCCTTTAATAACATTAAGCTGAGATTTGTGTGCATCTGTAAATAGTTCTGCAGCCTTCAAATTTGGAGTCTGTTAAAGAGAGCAGCCTTTTCATTAGCTGGGATATGCAGCAGAATTCACTACAGAAGAACATTTTAGCTCCTAGGAAAAAGCCACTGAGTGTCACAACTCATTTTTAAAGGTTGCTGCTGGTTTTCAAATATCTTGTTCTGGAAAAAAGATAAGAACATAAGAAGAGAGCCCTGCTGGATCAGACCCATGATCCATCTAGTCCAGCATCCTGTCTCATACAGTGGCCAACCAGTTCTTCTGGACAGCCAACAACAGGGCATAGAGGCCGAGGCCTTCCCCTGATGTTGCCTCCTGGCTCCAGGATTCAGAGGTTTAGTGCCTCTGAATGCAGAGGTTCCCCTCAGTCACCATGACTAGTAGCCGTGGATAAACTTATCCTCTATGAACCTATCTAATCACCTTTTAAAGCTGTTTATTCCTGTGCCATCACTCTGACTGATAACGCTGGTGGGGGAAATATATCTCTAATTATAAAAAGCAAAAGCAAAATGCCTTTGAATGTAATGGTATCTCTCTAAATTAAATGGTCTGTATTTGTAGGAATAATGAAGCACTAATGTGTACTGTTATTTCTAAGAGGGGAGAAATAGCCTCACTGATTATCTAGATTTTAATTTTTTTTTCTGGTTTGTTTTCATTCTCAGAAGGGCTTTAAGCTCAGTAAAACCTTTCTCTTATAAATGAGCTGCTTGAAAAATTATGTATAGCACAGCATATTGGAAAATTATGTATAGTGTGCCGGCAAGACGGGATACAAATTGAAACGACAAACAAACAAATATTGCCAGGATGCTGCCTTGTCGTAACAGCTCTGCACTCACTGCCTTACCACTTTATAAGGTGATCTTTGTAGGTGTAAGTCCAGGAGTGCAGAGAAGTGAGTTGAGGAGAATATTCATGAGGACTCATCTAGTATATTAGCTTAGTTGCAAACCAGGACATAAGAACATAAGAGAAGCCCATGTTGGATCAGGCCATCCAGTCCAACACTCTGTCACACAGTGGCCAAAAACACCAGGTGCTCTCAGGAGGTCCAGCAGTGGGGCCAAGACACTAGAAGCCCTCCCCCTATTGCTCCCCCCCCCATCAAGCACCAAGAATACAGAGCATCTTGCCCCAGACTGAGAGTTCCTATCTATACCTTGTGGCTAATAGCCACTGATGGACCTCTGCTCCATATGTTTATCTAATTCCCTCTTGAAGCCGTCCATGCTTGTAGCCGCCACCACCTCCAGTGGCAGTGAATTCCACGTGTTAATCACTCTTTGGGTGAAGAAGTACTTCCTTTTATCCGTTCTAACCCAACTGCTCAGCAATTTCATGGAGTGCCCACGAGTTCTTATATTGTGTGAAAGGGAGAAAAGTACTTCTAAGACACCCCTAGGTCAGAATCACATCTGCTGTAAACTCTTCAGGCACCCTTGCAGGGCAATCCTAAGCATAATTACACCCTTCTTAGTGCACTTAAGTCCATGCTCCTAGAAGCATGTAACTCTGCTCACCTGTCTCACTCTCACCCTGCTAGTGGTTACCTGGGGATGACAATATCAACCAGCCGTACTATATTATTGTCAGGACAAATGAAGTAGAACACCTGGGGTGCACAAAAAGCACAATGTTTATTTTTATTCAGATAAAAAGCGGTAGCAGCAGAAGCCCTGACCTGGGTGGCCCAGGCTAGCCTGATCTCGTCAGATCTCGAAAGCTAAGAAGGGTTGGCCCTGGTTAGTATTTGGATGGGAGACCACCAGTGCATATCAGAGTCCCTATGCCAAGGCAGGCACTGGCAAGCCACCTTGGAACGTCTCTTGCTTTGGGAACTCTGTGGGGTCGCCATAAGTTGGCCTCGACTTGCTAGCACTTTCCACCACCGCCGGTTGCAGCAGACCTATGTGTTAGAATTGGTCATACAACACAGCAGAGGGATTACTGGGTGGGGGAGAGAGGTGTTGACATTCTTCTTATAAGGGGATTGGGTAGGTTTATCAAGGCTGTTAGCCATGATAGTTCAATTGGACCTCCCAGGTTCTGTGACAGAATGTGTCTATTCGATGCCGGGAAGGAGAAGGCAGATGAGGGGTGTTTCCTGGGGGGGCCTGCTAGTGGGCTTTCTGGTGTCATGTGACTGTTGGACAGAGGATGCTGGGCTAGATGAGCCATTGCACTGATCCAACATGGCTGTAACAGGATAGGGTTACCAACCTCCAGATGGGTTCCTGGAGTTCTGGAATTACAGCTGAGCTCCAGACAGTGGGGATCAGTCTCTGTGGAGGAAATGGCGGCTTTGGAGAGTGGACTCCGTAGCATCACATCCCCATGGAGCACCCTTCCCCACAAAACTCTGACCTTCCAAAATACCACCCTCCAATTCTCCAGGAGTTTCCCAAGCCAGTGTTATAACAAGAGGGTTGTACTATCACCGTATTGTGTAGGCATGTTGTTTAGCTTAACATAAACAAGTCACGTAAGCTATCCAGTTCTAAGTAAGTGTATATGATTACCTGTATCGTTGAAGCGTCTTGAAACTGGTAGGCAAAGTTTGGGGGAAGACTCTTCGAATCTTGAGCTTCCAATTCTGCCTCTTTAAAATGCTACCGGGAAGCACAAGCAACTAAGCTGGTATGAGTCCCTAATCCTGTCATCTATTTTTGTCTGTTATCTTCTGGGGACTTTAAGGAACTGATGTAGAAGACTAACCTTTGGTGGCTTCTGACCTGTGACCTTAATTAACAAACTCTTTGGCTTAGCTCTGCCTTTGCAGTATGCAAGTCATGCCTTCATTCTCAGTGGCTATTTTCATTTTTTCCTGCCCTTTTCCCTCCTGCCTTGGGGAGCTGCCGGCATTAAAGCATTTTGCTGAATCAGAGACTTATCCTCTGCATGTATAAATCTGGCCAAGTAAGTGCTTTACTAATCGGGGCCCTGACAGCTTAAATCAGGCTTCAATAGGGCTTGATTTTTGATTACCTATCGAGAAGCTGGAGAATGCTTGCCTGATTTGTGCTGCTGTCTGTAACCATAAGAGGAGGCGATCGCCATGTATTTATGTGCTTGCTTGGGTAGGCATAATTAAATATAAGTGGAATGATGCACAGCCTCAAGTACTTTGGTTTTAACTTTGGAGTCGCTAGAGGTCTCTTGTTTTGAAAGAACTGGTCCTTGTTTCAGAAGATCACAGTTTTCATGGAAACTAAAAAGGCACTCTTAAAAACATATATAGTTAATGCAGCAGTGTGGCTTCAGTTTGTCTCTCTGCATAGTTTCTGCGTTTTGTTTTGTTTTCTTTTTTTACAAATTTGATTACTTTCAGAACCAAACGGAACTGGGAAACGGATGCAAAGTAAGAGGTTGCAGGAATCTGTGTTGGTCCTAAGCAAAATCTAAAAACAGAGATCGTATAATACTTTTTTTATTGGGACCAACCAAAATGACGCTAAAACAGTATGCCAGCTTTTTGGCTCTCCAGAACTTTTGAGCTTGATTTTTTTTTTTAAAGAACAAAGAGGGAGCAAGATGCAAAGATGTTTCAGGCCCTGAGCTTAAAGTCTTTTGTCTGCATCTGGTGTAGAATCTCAGACAAGTTTTAATAAGATGGTGTGCTTTGCAGAGATGATATCAATATCTCACCTTTGTCCTTCTGGGAAGAAGCAGTGGCAGTTTCCAGCGAATTTTTTTCCTTTAGTTGGTTGATTTAACCAAACAGAACACACAGGTCCTTTAAAAAGGTGAAAATGGAGGGGAAATATGATGGCCATTATATTACCCAATGCCAGAGATTAACTCTAGATTATGTACTTGGTAACAAGTCCTGGGGAGGTTGGGGGTGGGTAATGTTACCTAGTGATATGGGGCAAGAAATGCCACAAACAAATCTCTTCTCAAGTCAGTTTCTTCCAGTTGAAAAATCCCTGTCTTTGGTTGGCCACATTAGTTATTTCCAAAGCAGGCAGAGGTTACAAGTAGCCACATTGCTCAAAAGGGGGCCATGGCTCAGCGGTAGACCTTCTGCTTTGCATGCAGAAGGTCCCAGGCTCAATCCCCGGCATCCCCAGTTAAAAAGGACCAGGTAATAGGTGATGTGAAAGACCTCTAACGGAGACCCTGGAGACCTGCTGCAGTCCGAGTAACCAGTACAGACCCTGATGGACCAAGGGTCTGATCCAGTATAGGGCAGCTTCAAAGGGATGTTAAAAAACAAAAACCATATAATAATTAACTTACTTCATTTATCCTCTGCCTTTCTCCCCAATGGCAACCCCAAAGTGGCTTGCATCCCCAAAGTGGCTGGCAAATGCTTTGGATGCCTGTGGGTGCACTAAATAGTGGTTTATACCCATGAGTGAGCATTGGGGCAACTTCCTCACTAAAAGAATCCAGGCTAGCAGAAAGAGAGAAAAGAAGCATCCCACAAAGGAGCCAACCATTATGAACTGGACTTAACCTTGAGATATTGCGAAGCTGCCTTTTTACAGCAGTGCTTTTCAAACTTGGTCTTGCGTGGCTGTTAGTTCCCCAGGGTGGAGGAAAGCAGAGATAGAGAAGTATTACTTACGTAAGTTGCTTGTGGGCGGGGGCATAGAGAAACAAAGTCAAAGGTTGCCCCACTGACCCTCAGCAATAGTGGACAAAGGGCAAGACATTGTGGTACGGACTTAATCTGCTACAGAACAGTGGCTTACTTCCTGAGATCCAATTCGGTTCTGAATCACCCGAAAGTGCCCCTCAAAGACCAACTGTGTTACTCTAGCAATTTTGTTGAGCCCATGGGCACTTTTAGAATTTTGAGAATATGGGCAATCACAGAATGGTGCCTTGGAAGTTCACCGCCTGCTAGGAAATGTCTGCCTTGGGATACAGGAACCAGTCACAAATTTTTGGAAGGTTGCAATCCAAGCATCCTCCTACTATGAAGTCAGTTGTTTCTTAGAGCCAGTTTGGGAGCCAGTTTGGTGTAGAGGTTAAGTGCACGGACTCTTAATAGGGGAGAACCGGGTTTGATTCCCCACTCCTCCACTTGCAGCTGCTGGATGATTTTGGGCAAGCCATAGTTCTGTCAGAGCTGGTCTCTCGAGCAGTTCTCTCAGAGTTCTCTCAGCCCCACCTACCTCACAGGGTGTCTGTTGTGGGGAGGGGAGGGGAAGGGAAAGGAGTTTGTAAACCGATCTGAGACTCCAAGTGAGTGAAGGGTGGGGTATAAATCCAATCTCTTCCTCCTCCTCCTCCTCCTCCTTCGTTGTCCTGTCCCAGTGAAGTGGAGGAAAGCCAGGACTGGCTTGTTTGTTTGGGGGAAGATTCACTTTGGGGAAGAACCAAACAGACACCAGGAAACCCACTGGCGGGCAGCATGGTTTCCACAGGTACAGTGCTGGGGATTGCTGCTCTAAGGTGTGTTGTTAGTTTAGCAAAAAGTTTATTCATTCCTACCCTCTAGTTTTTTGTGGGTTTTTTTTTTAACACAGGAACTTTCTGAGGCCTGCTTCTTTCTTTGGAAAACCATTGTTTTGTGGATATTAGAATACACTGTGGATTCTTGTGTTGCACATGAAATAGAACACAACACTTCCATTTGGCTAACAAGCTATGAAGCAGCCTATCTAATGCAATTGCAGTTTTCCTCCTGCTTTGTCAGTTACCGCTTACCGTATCTGCCAAATGTATTTGATTGATTAACAGCCACTGGTAAACTGTTTCATCCGTTCTCTCTGCAAGCTTTAATGCAGCATGCAAAAAGGTTTGCATACAGGAAGTTATTACTGTTCCAGAGCTCTTAGTTGACTGGCTAAAGAACAAAATATGTTTGTTTGTTTTTTAAAAAAAATTCATGTTACTCTGTGATCTGAGTGCAAGCTGGACCCCCCTGTGCATGAACTGGTTTCATGTGGATCTCATCAAAAAGACCTTTTAGCTTCTTTCCTTTTTTTAAAGAAAAAGAGCCACTCAGGCACTGATGCTTGTTTAACTTGCTCTGTCTCTTTAGAAACCAAGATGCAGCTGCCTTTTAGATTATATCCCAGAGATAGCTTCTGCTAGGATAAGCATGTGCAGAAATGATGTTTTCACGCTTTGAATCCTGCTCTTAAAAAAAAAAAACAACCCACAATGTCTCCAAATGGAATGTGGCACTAAGGAAAACTGTTTCCTTTGCTGCAGCAGCAGCACCCCCCCCCCCCCCCCCATTGCTTTGGTCGTGAAAACTGTCATTCCTCTGGGTTACTGGTTATTTTTCCCCCCCTTAGAGGTTAAAAACCTCGAACACATGATGTGAAAATGAAAGAGGTTTTCTCTAGAGAAAATTATAGTGATCTCTAGCCCAAATGTAAAATGTGGACAACCTTCAAGATACAAGAAAAGGGATACTGGTACGAATGCAGCCCTGGAGAATCACAGGCTAGAATAGGTGGGGGAGGGGTGAAGTATTTTATTCCAGTGTAGCTGTGCTCCCCCTCCCCCCCCCCCCCCGGGCTCTGGTGCAGCAGATACCTGATTTTCTTAATTCAATACATTATTTTTAATTGCTGGTGAGCAATTCACTGCATCTCACTCTGTGCTGAAGTCAGAGCTTTGCCCTGGATTTAATTTTCAGTAATGTGGGGGGAAATGTTATAATTAAGGTTACATTCCTGAAATGTTATTACAGCTCATTGTAGGATGCTTGCAGATTAATATTTGATAGCTTATAATGCTTGCACAGATCAGGGGAAAGGTTCGCTCATTGCTTTCTGGTTCACAGCTCTGGCAGCTGTAATATTGTGAATCGAAAGGGGAAGCAGAAGCGTGGGACCTCAGCGGCTCAGATAAATGTGTATTACAGAAATGAGATTTATCTTATCAGGACTCATTCTGAAACTGAGTTTCAGAAGCAGTGAGGGGGGGGGAATACATGCGTATACACACACATTCTGCATGGGTGACTGGCTGTATATATCCTGCATAGTGGTACTAGGAAGGTACTCTAAATGAATTTCAGCCTCGGGGTTAACCAAGCCTGGCAAAATAAAAGGAGGTTACCTTGGCCTGCAATTTTTCCCCATATAAACTCAGAGGTTTTTACACACACACAACCATCCTTTTAGGGATCCCTTTGCCCATATGCAACTATCCATCCACTCCTGTCATTTTCGGAGGCCCTGTTTCGGGTGCCCTTGCTATCTGAGGTTAGATAGGTGGCCACCCACTTCTCAGTCATAGTGCCAAAATTTTGGAACTCCTGTGCCCAGGGAGATTTGTGTGTCTTCTTCCATTGTTGCCTTTCGCCAGTGGGTGAAGACTTTTTTTTTGTTCTGTTTGGCATGCTTCCAGTCACTGTTATTGGCGGCCTCTCTGGTTTGGGGTGTTACACGTTTATATGTTTTTATTGAATTATTGTGTATATATGTAAATGTTTCTAATGTTAAAATGTTTTAATATTTGATGTTGGCCTCCTTGGGGACTCTATTTGGGTGAGCAGGTGGCACAGAAATGCTTTAAACAAAAATAAATCAATAATACCTCTCATAGATTACAACAGGGATGGCCACTTCCTGGGTATTGGGCCACATTACCAGTATTTAATCGCCCAGTTGTCAATCATTCTCTATATGTCCACGCCGTTTTCCTGTTTCTGAATATATACTGAGGATCGTTTAATGTGGATTAGTTCCTCCTTGCACCCTTTTCACCATTTCTGTGTAGTGGGTAGAGTGTCCGGCTAGGATCTGGGAGACCCAGATTCAAATCCCCACTCTGCCATGGAAGCTTGCTGGGTGACCTTGGAGCAGTCACTCCCTCTCTCAGCCTAACCTACTTTGCAAGGTTGTTGTGAGGATAAAATGGAGGAGAGAATGAAGTAACCTGCTTTGGGACCACATTGGGGAGAAAGTTGCTGTACAAATGAAGTAACTCAATCACCCTGCCAATTCACTTATGAGGATACAACAGTGATTCTGATCTCTGTTTACAAAGGTGAAGTCCCATCTAAATGAACTTTCCAGGGGTGACCCACCCTTGGGTTTTCATAGTAGCGCTCATTGAAGCTGCTGCTGGTGAAATGGAGACTTCGTGTATCTGAAGGATTGTGACTAGTGTGTGCTGTTGGTACATGCAGTTGGATACCCCTGAACTTAATGACTACAAAGGTCTTCTGATGTAGTTTTATAAATTTCAGTACCTGGCAATGAAAATAATTCATAAAATCCACCACTAGAACTGTAAAATGAGCGACATTTGTTAACTCGCCCAGTGCCTTTAAAAAAGAAAGGATCAAGGTTATCATGCACAACTGTGGTAAAAAGCACATAAAGGTGGCGGTCACACACGCGAGATACAGCGGGGGGGGGGGGAAGCGAGGCTATTTCCTCCGGTGGAAGTTGTCCCGCAGTTGCGCGATCACACAAACTTTGGAAGCTGTGGGCACAGCCCACCACTGCGTGATCAGACGCAACCGCAGGTGAGTCGGTTGGGTTTTTTTTTTGCCGTCTCCGATGCGCTTAAACAAGGGATCGATGATTCACACCTCAGCCCTGAGGGCTCCCTATGGAGTGTGCGATGATGCGCATACTGAGAAGGGGGGGGGGAAGAGCACAGAGTCAGGATAGCCTGATCAGACTATCCTGACGCCATGGAAGTGCACTGGAGTGATTAGACACAGGAAAGTCCAAATGCGGCCTGTAGCAACCTATTTACTACAGGACTTTCTGAGGTATCTTTAACTCCTCTTCTGGGGTGGAGCAAAATGGGTTGCCAACAGCTGTGGGGCGCTTTCCAGATGTTGTCCGATCATGCTCCTTTAATCCACCCAACATTAGCACCTAAGTCGGGGCAAATTGTGCGTGTGATCGCAACCAAAGTATTATATTCATGGTGGCAGAAAGTGCTATCAAGTCACAGCAGACTTATGCTGACCCTGTAGGGTTTTCAAGGCAAGAGACGAACAGAGGTGGTTTGCCCTTGCCTGCCTCTGGAAAACCACCCTGGACTTCCTTGGAGGTCCCCCATCCAAGCACTAACTGGGGCTGACCCTGCTTAGCTTCCGAGATCTGACAAGATTGGGCAAGCCTGAGCCGATCAGATCAGGGCGCAACAATACATTACAAAATGATAAAACACCACCAGTCATTAAAAGCAGGAAAAAATATTCACACTTAAAAAAAGCAGGACCTACAAAACCTATTAAATTGTCACCTCAAGCTGGGAAAAACTCACTAATAAAGAAGGTCTGTGTTGTCTGGGTATGGCTGAGGCTCAGTGCCTACACATCTGCATCCACATACGGAAGGTCCTGGGTTCAATTCCCAGTTAAAAGGACTAGGTGATGTGAAAGACTGCCACTGAAGATGTTGCTGGCTATTGCCGACTGTGTTCTTAATTCAAAGCTTATTTATTTATCGTATGGCAGAGTTACACGCAGGAAGTATATAATAATATAAAATATGTAACCTGGTTGATACAACAGGTATGCAGACCAATTGGGTAATCTCCCTAAATACTAATTGTACATATACGCCATCCAGTTGCAACTGATTCATGGCGACCTCAGTGAGGTGCTTTCAAGACAAGTGAGAAGCAGAGTTGGTTTGCCATTGCCTTCCTCTGCAGAGTCTTCCTTAGTGGTCTTTTCCCCAAGTACCAACCCTGCTTAGCTTCTGAGTGTTGGGAAAATTGGCAAAAATACTTAGAGGTTGCAATGAATCTTTGCTTCATTGGAGAGGAGGCATTTCTTTCTGTTTAATAATCTTTATTTCTAAGGGGTAGGGTGCACAGGAAGAGCTAGAAAATAACAAAGGCTAAGACTACGGCTGATTTTACATGTGCATTTTTGTAACAGCTTCATTCCAGCGCTCCCTGCACCGGTAACACATTGGTGTCAAAGCTGTTGTAGGGGAATGCCCACATCTGATTGAACTGGAGTGAAAGGGGTCATTCTTTTGAAGTGCTGTTAAGAACAGGATTTGTTTACAGAGGTGTGAAGCCAGCTTGAGAGCTAGAGGGCAATTAGCAGATATGAGAAGGAATGCAGATTCACACTCGAAAGAGATGTGGGCGAGTTTTTTTGGAAGTAGAATGATTCCAGCAGGAAAGGCAGATGTAAAACCAGCCTACATCTTCAGAGTGTCACAACAGTAACACAACGATGGAGAATCTTCTTCTTGACCCCTAGAAGGAAATCACCTGATTACATTAACCAGTGATTGCTAGTAAACACACTTAGATTTCCCAGGTTTTCTTCCCATTGGCTCTGTGCCAGGTTTCCCCTCCAGGTCAGTCTAAACAATAGCCCGCAAAGTAAACAGATTAACCCTGTAATGACTGGAATCTAGACCTTGCAGCTCTCGTATTTCCAACACTGAGTTGTGATGAAATGGGGCTATACCATGCCGCCTTCCCTCCTACTTACAAATGTGATGCAGATTCAGAATTATGGGTGGGTGGGTGATGATACTAGGATTAGTATATACATGTGTGTGTGTGTGTGTGTGTGTATAAAAACTGGATTTTAGTTATCTGCCTGTGAAAGGTTATGATGTTAAGCAGAAGATAAGCATGCTTAGAGCTTGCTTTACCTTTGCAGAGACACTTCCCTTCCTACCCTTTTCAATTCTAACATTTCAGTCAGTGCTCGAAATAAGAATTCAGAGCTGCAGTAAAGGTCATTTCCATCACCGCATTTCTCCTTCTGTCCTTTCGCCAGGCAGTGTTAGAACCAAACTTCGGAATATGCAGCAGTCCAAAGAAATTGAAAGCGGGGGGGGGGGGGGGTTTGGAGTGGAGACAAGGCCCCGTAGACTCAGGTACAGCTACATGGTTTTGGCTTTACGCTTTATGGTAACCTCATCTGTACAAGCCTAAAGGGAGCTGCCTATTGTCAGATGAAATAATACGTGATGAGTCCTTTCGTTTCTCCCCTCCCCCCTTCACCCACCCAGGGGTTCTTAATAGCCCTTGGTGTGTTTTGAGGTATGCGCTCCGATTTAAGGCTGGGGTGAGTGAGCGGGAGGCAAAAAACGTCACAAAGCCTCAGCAGCCTCTGGAAACTCACTGGTGCGTGTGAGAAACTTGGGGATCCCCTCTTAGTTTGACAGCACGTGTTCAACTTTGCACGGTCGAGCCAAAATGAGATGGACTCTTAGTAATAGCGAATGACTGATGCGTTGAATGGCTGCAAAAGATTGCGAAGCGGAGGAAGGTATAAACAGTTAGCTGGCTGTTTCCTCTCTCCTGCCGCAAAATAGGTGTGCTACTGCTGAGCTCCAAGTGAGTAGCTTCCTGTTCACCTAGCCCTAAACCTCAGCAGTCTCTGAGTAACCTCTGCAAAGGTTGCAGAGCCGGAGCACATTAGCCCTGTAATGTGCTAATTCAGGCACTTCGGGTTGCCTGTCTCCAGGTGGTGGCTGGGGATCTCCTGGAATTGCCGCTGGTCTCCAGGCAACAGAGGTCGGTTCCCCTGGAGAAAATGGCTGCTTTGGAAGGTGGACTTTGTGGCATTATACCCCGTTGAAGTCCCTCCACTCCCCGAATGCCATCGTCGCCAGGCTCCACCCCCAAAATCTCCAGGAATTTCCCAACCCAGAGCTGGCAACCCTACTGTGACTGGTGAAGTTTGAAGCTGTGCCCCTAGTCCTGAGCATAAGCACTGTGCCTCCTCTGTATACCTCACATCACGCCCCTGTTCAACCTGATTTTCAGTGTTTCCCCCATTCCAGGGACTGCCAAGAATTTTCTGATTTTTGTAATCATGCATTGCATCTTGTACAGATCGTGCTTTTTATTGCTTGTTTTTAAATGTTGTGTCGCAGGGAGAAAGGCGGACTATAAATAATGTACATAAATACTTTCCTCCTCTTTAAGGAGTCGCTGGAAGAGGAGGAGCTCTTCTCCCGGGATCCTCTGGGTGATGTCATTGTGCATCGGCCCAGTCCAGGCACTTTGGGGGCGGGGTTCCTAGGGTTGCCAGCCTCCAGGTGGGGCCTGGGGATCTCCCGCTTTTACAACTGATCTCCAGCTGACAGAGATCAGCTCCCCTGGAGAAAATGGCTGCTCTGAAGGGTGGACTCTATGGCATTGTACCATGCTGAGGCCCCTCCCCTCCCCAAACCCCGCCTTCTCCTGGCTCCACCCCCAAAGTCCCCAGGTATTTTCCAACGTGGACTTGGCAACCCTAGGGGTTCCCCTGCCAGCCGAATTGGGGCCAGCAGATTGGGGGCCCCCAAAGCAGTTAAGCCTTCCCCCGGTGGGGGGGGAGGATCTGACTGCCCTACCAGAGAGGCGAATTGGGCTTGGACAATGCACTCATTACTTCACAACCGCCTTAGTTTTAGTTTTCATTCAGCACACTATAAGCTGTTTGGATTTGTTCAGGAGAATTTCTTCCTTCCCAGGTCTCCCCCCTCCCCCAGTTGATGTCTCCGGAGGCCAGAGCATGCTCAGCCCTCACTGCAATGTTTTCAGGGGGGGGTTCTATTTTTTTAAAAATGCATAACCAGAATCCCATGAGTATGAAAAAAAAATTGCTTAACTGTGGTAGCCCAGTTTCGCTTCCCTATTGATAGGCATGGGTTCATCAAGTTTACTATTACAAGCTGCCGTATTTCTTTATCAAGCATCGTTGGCTTGAAGATGCTGCTTAAATAAGAATCGACATTTTTAGATATCTGGCGATTACTTAGCTGTTTGACATCTGCTGCTTGCTTGTGTTGGAGAGATTGTATTGTCATTGGAATGTAGTCAGTGATGGGGGAAATAAGTGTGGGTTTTGCAGTTGTCTGGCTAAGAGGAGTCTTTAGAGGACGCCATTGTCTTTTGGAGGGGTCTGATGTTGCTTTAAAAAGACTGTCCATCTAGGACTGTTCTCATTTGTATATTCATAGATAGGTATTACAAAAGCAAAATAAAATTCCCGTACATCTTCCCTGTAAGGGACTGGACAAAGAGAAGCACCTCTTCCTTTTTGCAGAGGGACCATATCCGAGTGCCGAGCGGCGGGCTTGCATTCAACAAACCCCCAGACCAAATCCCTGTCATTTCCAGCAGAAAAGAGAGCGACTGCTAGTCTGAACAGACAGATCTGGGCTACATGAAATTATGGTCTGATTTAGTAGAAGAGTGGCACTGTATGCTCAAGACAATACGAAACAAACATATAATTTACTAAATTTATTCTGAGCTCCGAGTTGTGTTTTTCTTGATATGGAATTTTCTCTCCAGAAATGCTTCTACCCTCTTATGAAATGTATGTTGCCTGTAAGCTATACTTTACTGGCATTTATATGTAAGTGGAACATTCTACATTAGTATATCAATACCTATTTTGCAAATTGCCTTAATGTTGGCTTCTTTTTTTTTTTAAGAGACTAGCCGTATTTAAAAGTGCTCAGTTATGGGGGGGTGGGGGGGAAATGACAATGTGAAATGTTGTATTAATTAGTACTGAGCAGTAGGCAGAATACACTTCCCATGGAGTGTACATGAAGTGTACACTTCCCATTGGCTTAGCTGCTCTGCCAACTCTGCCTTGGGAAATTTCCAGAGATTTAGGGAGTGGGGCATGGGGAGGGCAGAGTTTGAGGAGGGGAGGGAGTTCAGCAGGAATGTGTAACCCTGGAGTCCCCTCTCTGAAGCTGCCATTTTCTCTAGAGGAACTTATCTCTGTAGTCTGGCAATCAGTTGTAATTCCGGGAGAACTCCAAGTGGAACCATGGAGTTGGTAGGCTTAGCTATGCAATGTCATGAATAGCGTCTTAAATTAGCTGGTCTTTGAGTACCATCCTTGCAGCAAGAATATTAACATCTGCTAATTTTTTGGCCCCCAAGCATTTTCCCTCTGCTCTACTTGTACCTTTGCAGCCTGCGGTCCTTCTTTGCAACTAGGGTTGCCAACCTCCAGGTGGTGGCTGGAGAGTGCTTGGGATTACAGCTGATCTCCAGGAGACAAAGATCAATTCACCTGGAGAAAATGGCCACTCTGGAAGGTAGACTTTACGGCATTATACCCCATTGAAGTCCCTCCCCTCTCCAAACCCTGCCCTCCTCAGGCCCTACCCCCAAAACTTCCAGGTATTTCCCGGCCCGGAGTCAGCAACCTCTCTCCCACCTTCTGACTGGGATTTAAGGATGCAGAAATCTCCATTCCAACTCACACCTGATGAAGGGAGGTTTGACACCAATCACAGACTAGGAGGTGGGCAGAAGGAGTGGTTATCTTCATTCGGGATGGTTTCTCTTTCAGAGTGCTCCCACCAGTGGAGATCACGGGCATTGAGTGTGTTGGTCTGGTGTGGGAGGCCGAGGAGAATTTGGCAATATGGCTGGTGTACTGACTGCCTAATGCACCGGCCACTAGCCTGCCGTCCCTGATGGAGGCCATATCAGGCTGGGCACTGGAACACCCCAGGCTATTAGTCTTGGGTGATTTCAGTGTCCATGCTGATGATGCGACCTCCACTCAGGCAGCGGACCTAGTATCATCCATGGTGGCACTAGGACTCTACCAAGTTGTAATGACCCCCACGCACCAGGTTGGGCACACGCTCGATCTGATCTTTGTGGCGGGGGGTACAGTGGATCGGATTACCGCGTTGGCAGTACCATGGTCAGACCACCATGCCCTGGGGGCCAATCTGAATATTCCACCCCGACCCTGTTTAGGCGGCGAGCATATTTTAGCTCGCCCGCAGAGCCAAATGGACCCTATGCGGCTCCAGATGGCCCTGTGGGATCTGATGCCCCCTGGCGGCTCGTTAGATGAGCTTGTGGAGGACTGGCATAACTGGCTCTCCGCAGCCATTAATGAGATTGCTCCCTGGCGCCCTCTGCACCCTCATGCTAAGCTCGCACCCTGGGTTACCCAGGAGTTGTGGTTTATGAAGCAAGAGCTATGGCAGCTAGAGAGATGGTGGTGCCGTGCTCAAGACGAAGCTACAAGAACATCTTATAGGACGTTTATGAGATCCTATGAGGTGGCAGTCAAGGCTGCTAAGAGAGAGTTCTATGCAGCTTGGATTGCATCTGCGAGCTCACGCCCAGCCCAGTTATTTAGAACGATTCTATCTTTAACAACTGTGCCACAGGGCATACCAAATGCTAGGGAATTGGACATTGGGTGTGAGGCATTTGCGAGCTATTTCACAGATAAAAGTCCAGACACTCCGCCGCAACCTCCCTGCCACAGTTGAAACAGTAAGTGAACTTGAGGCCCCTTGCATGTCTTCGACTCCAGGTTTGGATGGGTTCGGCCCGCTCGGTTTGGAGGAAGTTGATAGATCACCCAATCACATGCAGCCTTGACCCGTGCCCTTCCTGGCTCATTAAAGCAGGCCACGAGGGGTGTCGAGGTGTCCTACGGGAGATTATCAACAAGTCCCTCTTAGAAGGGTAGTTCCCAAGGGCGCTCAAGGAAGTGATGGTCTGCCCTCTTCTGAAAAAAACAACGTTGAATACAGCTGAATTGGCCAACTATTGGCCGGTTTCTAATTTGCCCTATTTGGGCAAATTAATTGAGAGGGTGGTGGTGATACAGTTATAGGGCTTTCTAGATGACGCTTCCATCCTAAACCCCTTCCAGTCCAGCTTCCACCCAGGACATGGGATGGAGATGGCATTGGTCGCCCTGACTGACGACCTCTGGAGACATCTGAATTTCGGTGGTTCGGCAGTACTGGGGCAGTTTGGCAGAACTGTTGTTATTAGATCTGTCAGCTGTGTTTGACACAGTCGACCATCAGTTACTGACCTGCCGCCTCACCGATGTGGGGATACAGGGGTGTGCCTTGCAGTGGCTAGCTTCCTTTCTTCAAGGTCAGGGGCATACCTGAGGGACCACCTTTCCCCGCACATACTCCAGAGAGCACTACGGTCATTGTCACAACATCAGCTGACATCCCCAGGTCTTAAGGAGGCCAGGCTCACAGCAACTAGGGCCAGGGCCTTTTCAGTGGCGGCTCCTGTCTGGTGGAATGAGCTCCCAGAGGAGATCAGGGCCCTGTGGGACTTTATGCAGTTCTGCAGGGCTTGCAAGACGGAGCTCTTCCACCAGGCTTATAACCAGGAGCCGCCCACCACTACCACTAACTAGTCACTACCAACATCTAGGACAAGAGGCTGGCCCTGCATGATGAACGAGCCAAAAAGGACGTGAGGTTGGACTACAGCTGATCTGGAACTAAGAACTAAGTATCACCTGAGACAGCGCGCCATCTTCATTTACCAATCTGAAGTAATAACCAGCACTCTGAGCACTTTATACAGAAATTGTTTACTGTATCTCAATGGTTTTAATTTGATTTAATGTATTTAACTGTTTTAGGCTGATTCGGCATGTCTGCCGACTTTGTAAGCTGCCCTGAGCCCGCTCGCGGGGAGGGTGGGATAATAAATGTGATAAATAAATAAAACAAATAATAAAGCTCATACCCTGGATATCTTGTTGGTCTCTAAAGTACTACTAGACTCAAATCCAGCTATTCTATGATGGAAGTTACAAAAAAATCTGCTTAAACTTTTTGGTTAGGCAGGGATCCATTTCTCTGTCTGTTTTGCATTGTTCATCCCACCAGCTTTTCCAGCTCAGGGCAGCACACTCGGTTTCCCCATCTCTTACTCCATCCTCGTAACAGCACTGTGAAGTGAGTGAGGTTAGGCAGGGCTGACTGGTCCGGGATCATCCACCGTGCCGTGCTGCTCGGAGTTACTTCATTAGAAGCCCATTGCAGGCTCTGAGTAGTGAAGTTGCTAGAATTTGGCAGTGGAAGTTGAGGAGAGGAAGGACCCCTCAGTAAGGCTTAATGCCACCCTCCAAAGCAGCCATTTTCTCCATAGCCAACTGATCTCTCTTGCCGGGGGATCAGTTGTAATCCTCTGAGATCTCCGGGCTGTACCTGGAGGCTGGAAACCCTAAGAACGGAGTAACTTTGAATAATAAACATCACAATAAATGGTCTATGGTCTTCCACATTAAGACCTTTTCCACAAAAGTTATATGCCCAGGTTTGGTTCTATTAGGAAATGTGTTATTTCCTGCTTCCTCACAGCATCATGCTACATTTGTGCACCATGCATTGCCAGTGACGGCCTAAGTACTGAGATACATGGGAATTCTGTGTACCTTCAGGGTTATGTAGCGATTTCAACTTGTATTCCTCCAATCCTAAAGACTATAGTATATTGATTCTTAAACTGAGGATTTAGAAATCTGGGGAGACTAGGGGAGGAGACCAGGATAGTCAGAGAAAGTGGGTGAAAACGGAGAGTTGTGTTGGTGAAGAATGGTTGAAGAGGGCCTAGAGCTGAGGGGATGAGAAGCAATTGAGAGAGCCTGCTGGGTAAATCTCAGGTCTAGTCTATGGATAGGAGATGCTGTGTGCTTTCGGCAGGAAGGGAGTAGGCCTGCAGAGGGGTGACTAACACTTCCAGGATCGCCAGGTCCCCTTGCCATCGCAGCAGAGGGATTTGCTGGGTGTTCCAGGTGACATCATTGTGTTGGGGACATCGCCCAACAATGTCCCTGTTTGGGGGTGGGGTTTCCCCTGCCAGCCAGCTGGCCGCCGGCAGATTGCTACCCCCAAAAGCTGGGGAACCCCCACTGGGACCTGGGGGCTGGCAACCCTAAACACTTCCTTCTGGTGGATCTGCTGTGGGCCTTTATGTAAAGTTTGTACTTTCAGGGGGAAAAACAGAAAGTTCATACGAAGGTTGCAAATGGACCGCATAGGTCCCTGGAGAGGCCAAAAATCAAAGTTCTGTAAACATCTCTAGAATTCTTCATTGGGCTGGATCTTGAGCCAGTCATTCTCCCTCTTAGCTTAACCTCCCTCGTAGGGATTATATCGGGAGGACAAAATGAGAGGGAGAAAGAAAGATGTTGTAAACTGCTTGGGGTTCCCCAGTGGCGTGAAAAGCAGGATATAAATATCTAAATAAATAGATAAACGGAAAGGAATAGAAAGTTCGTGTCTTCAAGGCATGAATACAAATCCTAGAGAGTATGTAATTTTTGTCTACAGTGCATTGGTTTAAATGGTGATGGGTGCAAAATAGGGTTCAAGTTGGTAAGAAAGAAGAGCCCATACAAGAAAACAAAATCTAGAAGATTTTTGGGGTACATAGTTACGGTTACCAACTTGTGGTTGGGAAGTTCCTGGAGTTTTGGGGGGTGGAGGCTGGAGAGGGCAGGTGGGACCTCAGTGGGGTATAATGTCATAGAGACCACCCTCCAAGCAACTGTTTTCTCCAGGAGAACTAATCTCTGACATGTAGAGATCAGTTGGAACATTGGGAGATCTCCAGGTCTCACCTGGAGGCTGGCAACCCTAAATGCAGTGTAGCTGTAGCTAGAATTAATTTATTAATGCTTACAAGAATTCCCCTCCCCCCCCCCCCAACCAAGCGAGAAATGCTTCCTGAAAACAGCTCCCTTGTTTTGTGGCATACCCAGAGCAGTGATTTATGCCAGTTTAAATGGGCTATAAAATTTTATTTAATTAGGGTAGAAGCATTTTAACAGTCTCCATGCAGTGAGACAAATGGCAAGGCAAGGTTTGCAAAGAGAGTGATCTTAACCTATAGATGTCCTTTCTTCCCAGGCAGCGAGATATTTATGTCAACCTGAATTGCATGGCCTTTAAACACACTTTGCTTTGCTTTTTTCTAGAATGACATTCTTGTGTATTTAAATGTCTGTCGTATCCTCTTCCAAAGGCATAAGTCAATTAATGTTTTTAAAAGCTCACATCTAATCTGGCAGCCGTTTTTGTTGATATTTTCTTTGGGCCCCAGCTCTTTGTCTGTGGCTGCCTGCAGTTGGTTTTTGCCTCTAGCAGGGAGGTCATTGGTGGGGAAAGCAAGCAGACATGGTCAAGGCGTAGAGTTATCGGTATAAGGTTCGTTGTGACTATGGAATTACAAAACTATGGCTCATAAATTCTGTATTTTAAATATGATGGACTATGATATTTGAGAATGCTGTTATCTACAAAGGGAGTTGGGGCAGAGCTTAAATTGTCAAAGGTGTAACAGCATGGTTTGGGAGATCTGCTTCTTGCCCTTCTATCTTTATAAAATTTGCTAATGTCTAGCTTCCTTCCTTCCTTCCTTCCTTCCTTCCTTCCTTCCTACCTACCTACCTACCTACCTACCTACCTACCTACTCCTTTCTCCCCAACAAGCCCGTAGCCAGGATTTTGTGGCTTGTGAGGCGAAAAATGTGGGGCTGCCATTATTTTTCTGTCTGTCTCTAAACAACTGTACTTTTAATTAATAATAAAGACAATATACTAATAGTAAATTTAATTTAATGCCACACAAACACCCCCCACAACAGCCAACCCAGACATAAATTAAATGCAAAAACACACCCCCTTCCCCTGCCTAAAGCAGTGAAATCTCTTACCATTTTCAGAAGGAAATTTTGCGGGGCTGGCCCTTTAAGGAAGGGGGC
Organism: Lepidodactylus listeri; assembly: GCA_029233225.1. Classification (NCBI taxonomy): domain Eukaryota; kingdom Metazoa; phylum Chordata; class Lepidosauria; order Squamata; family Gekkonidae; genus Lepidodactylus; species Lepidodactylus listeri. The sequence continues at coordinate 81,221,375 of JARCFY010000011.1, forward strand.
GGAGCCCCAATAGCCCCACTGTAGCTACAGGCCAGCTCTCCAATGGGGATCCAAAGCAATTTACATCATTCTCCTGTCTCCCCTTTTAATCTCACAACAGGTTTATCTCAGTTTAGGATAGGATTGTATAGAGATGTGAAGGACTGGAGAAAAAATGGGAAAAAACTGGTTTTTCCCATTTTTTTCCTAAAGCCTTTTTTTGTTTTTGTTTTTCTGAAAAATTGAAAAAAGAAAAGAGAAGAAAAATTAATTATGGAACATTTTATTTTAACATTATTTTTTTGTGGAGGTTTTTTTGTCTGTTCCACATAAACTAGCAAACAGTTTAGGAGATTGTTGCTCCATTTGTTACAATTACAAATAAATATTATTAAAAATAAATTATGTTTGTAATAATTGTTTGGATACACTATATTTTTAATATGCTAGTTGTGATAATTTCATGCCATGTAAAATTGTCCCTAGTCATATCTTCCTAAAGTAGCCGAATGAAAAAAGAAATCTGGAAAAGAAAAAAGAAGTGCTATTGTAGCTTTTTTTTCCAATTTTTCGGAAAATTTCTGTTTCTTCCCGAAAAAAAGGGAAAAAACTGGGTTTTTTTTCCAAGCTTCAGAATTTTCAGAAATTTTACATCTCTAGGAGTGTATGACTGGCCCAAGATCCCCCATGGCAGAGTGTGGATTTGAATCTGGGTCTTGAAAGCTTGCTTGTTGTTTTGTGTCCATTTGGTCGGTCCTAATGAAAGGAAATCTTACACAGATTTCATCCTTGTCTTTATTTGTAATCCTGCTATCTGCCCTTGAAGTAAGTTTTGCACCTTAATTCTCAGGGTCAAACTAGGTTTGACACTCCACCGGTGTCACATTCCTTGTCAAATTAGCAGCACCAGGCAGCAACTGGAGATCTTGATCATGTATCTCCTGTGTCATGTTTGCTTTGCCCAGAACATTTAAGGATATTCTGTAGCTGCTTTGTAGTGAAGGGAAATCAAGGGTACTTTTATAATTTTTATAACTTTTTATTGTGTCATTTTATTAAAATGTATTATTTTTATTAAACAGTATTGCTTACAGGGTTATCACACAGTTAAAGAAACATTAGCTGATCACATGCAAGTTTAATTGATTTATTAATTGGATCTGCATGTTTTTGTGCCATAAATATCCTTTTATGAAGCTAGGGTGGACCTATCTCTTTCTGCAGTTTCCTAAGGGCTTTCTGATGGAGCTTATGAGACTCTTGATGGCTTCGGTAGTCTGTTGGTTCTTAGTGTCTGCACTGGGCCTCTTATGTTTTTTTATGGTTTCTATTGGCTATTTTAATAATTTGATATTTTAAGGTTCCTGTGATATATATATGGTTCCTAATCTGTCATCATCCCTGTGTTCCAATTAGGGATCCCAACACTGCCTCAGTAAATGCCGGAACATTTAGGGGGCAGTGTCTGATCAGTGTGGAGTTTGGGAAGGATATGATGTCACTTCTGGTGATGCTCTAGGCTGCCTCCTCTAGTCTCTGCAGTTTTTTCTACGGGAACTAGGGTAAATTTCTAGAGCGTAACTATATGGAGGCCATTTTTCCTCCCACTCATTCATTACTCAGGGGTGGGACATTGGTGCTGGGAGCAGATAAGTCCTCCCCACAGTTGGGTAAATAAAGGGTTGCCAGCACCCCACTGTCAATGGGGGAATCTCCCGCCTCCTGCTGCCAATCAGCTGGCTGGTGGGTGTGCTTACCAGCATGGAGAGAGGCATAGGCCGTTGTTGGTGTTTATGTACCAGAAGTGATGTTGCGGTGTCACCGGTGAAACTCTGGTATTTGGGCAAAAACTATATGGTAAATCACATGAAAACACATGGAGCTGCTGAAGCACTATAAACCAAGAATAGAGATTTTCCAACAATCCTAAGGTCCGAACATCAGGTAGAGAAGAAAGCCTTTATTTTATGACGTCAGTCTTGGCAATGGTAATCCATCAAAGATGCCGAGCCCAGATTTTACTTGGGCTTGACTTTATATACTAAGGGGGTGGAGACGCACAGAAAGGAAGGGATCAGTATCATACAGCATCAGACTTGTTAACAAATCATGCAATTATAACTCCACCCATCTATTTGTTAAACTATAAGGAATGTTTCTATCTAAGCATTGCTAACTGTTTAGGTTTCTCACGGTTTCTTAACCGGGCTAAAGAATGATACAGTTCCGTGTTGAACAATGGACGCTTGTCTGTTAGGTGTTGTAACATTAGGGAATCTTTCCCTTTGACCTTGCATTTTGTAGCTTTGGCTAATTAAGCAATTATGCAGAGTCTGGATATTTAATTATTAATTAAAATCTATTTCTTCACTGCCTTATGCAGAATCAGACCCGTGGTCCATCAAAGTCAGTACTGTCGACTCAGACTGGCAGTGGCTCTCCAGGGTCTCAGGCAGAGATCTTTCACATCACCTGCAACCTGATCCTTTTAAGTGGAGATGCCAGATATTGAACCTGGGAACTTCTGCACTCCAAGCAGATGCTCTGTCACTGAGCCACAGCCATAGAGCTTTTGTCCAAATACCAGAGCAATGGCATCACATCCAGGGCACACCAGAAGTGACATTGCTGTGTCGCTGGCAACAGTGACCCAGGCTTCTCTCCCAATGCTGGGCAGTTCCCCCTCCCCCGCTTGTTGCTAGGGGGTACCTGGCAACTCTAATGGGAGGCCTAGACTCAGTTGCTTGGGAGAAAGGTGGGCTTATAAATGGTTTAAATGAGCCAGTTTGGTGTAGTGGTTAAGTGCGTGGACTCTAATCTGGGAGAACCGGGTTTGATTCCCCACTCCTCCACTTGCACCTGCTGGATGACCTTGGGCAAGCCATAGCTCTGTACCAACTGTTCTCTCAAGGACAGTTGTCGCAGAGCTCTCTCAGCCCCACCTACCTCATAGAGCAGTGATGGAGAACCTTTTAGAGATCGAGTGCCCAAACTGCAACCCAAAACCCACTTATTTATCGCAAAGTGCCAACACGGCAATTTAACCTGAATACTGAGGTTTTCGTTTTAGAAAAAACAACTCCTATATTAACATCTTTTGTCTTAAAAGAAAAACACAATAACAGAGCTTTCAATGATACAAACAACTTTTTATTGAAAGGTAAAAGTTTGCATTTGGCATGCTTTTGAACAATTAATTTGATTTTTGCTGTCCAATCTTGCGAACTCTGTGCTGGGGCGATGCCGTGCGTGCCCACAGAGAGGGCTCTGAGTGCCACCTCTGGCACGCATGCCATAGGTTTGCCACCACTGTCATAGAGTGTCTGTTGTGGGGAGGGGAAGGAAAAGGAGTTTGTAAGCCGCTCTGAGACTCCCTTGGGTAGAGAAGGGCAGGGTATAAATCCAATCTCTTCCTCTTCTCTTCTTCTTCTTCAATATATATTTTTTAAAAGCATCATAATTGTATATGTGTAAATTGCAATAGCATTATCTCCGTGTGGAACTCTATAGCAGGGGGGCCTGTTCTAGGGTATTGGCCACCATGGCAGTTTTTGTCAATATTTATATTAAAAAGTAATAATTCTTTTAAAGTGTGACTTGATTCCCCAAGGGTGTCTCATAGCTGATTAAAAGCTTTTTAACCAAGCACTGATTTCAAAGGTTTGTAACCGATGCACTTGATTCCCTAGTCTATTTATAAAATGCTTTTGCACTAGTCGCTGATTCATGTTTCTTTCTTGAAATGGCGGAAAACACAGAAAGAGTGGCATTGTGGGTAGAGGAGGAGAAAGGGTGGGACTCAGAGCCAAGGTCATTGGTGCCTGCAAGAGATCATGCTTGGCTTTATAATGTCAAATGACTAAAGTTGTGCCCTCGCTGTATGCTGCGCTTCTATTTAAGTTGCAAAAATGCATTTGTATTTATTTTGTTTTATTTATTCAACTTATGAATAGCCCACCCTGCTGGCAGGCTCTGGGCGATTTACAATCTTAAAAACAGTTAAAAATACAATCAATGTAAAATTATCACAGTAAACCAATAAATTAATGAGTCCAAGATGGCGATATGGTCCCTTTTGCCAGCTATACTGCTATCTGTGCGGCAGGGCAGGGAAGGGCACGTGGGGGTCATAAGAAGAAAGAGAAGGTGCCAATCTTAACCGTTGCTGCCCTCAACTAAGATCAACTAGCATTGATTTTAAAATACCAGGAAATGGAGAGACAATATCAGGCGAAGACTGAAATGTTGTAATGTGCAGAGCGTGCGTCTTGCATAACCAGCCATCTGCGCTGTGTTTTCCTGATTGTAGAGAAATAGAGATGGATTCAGCAAGCAACTTGGATGTTTTAAGGCCACAGCCTCTGATGCCAGCCAGGCTGTGATCGTTAGACGCCGTGACAGCCTCCCCTCCAGCCATTAACATTGTCTACTTTCAACAACATAAATGTCAAAATGTCCACGACTCTAATTAGAGCAGTAGGTCAGCTCATGCTTCCTCTGTAGCTATGCTGAAGGGGACTGCCTTTGCATAATCTGTATTTTTCTGCCTGTTCCGGTCTAGAAGCCCAATGGGATTGTTTCTCCATGTCACTGATTATCTTATATACACACACACTTTTTTTTTTATATAGTGGATTGCTCTGCAAAAGCCCATTCTTTTGGGCTGCTAACTTCACACAAACATGACAGGTCTCTCGGCGGGGAGAATGGAAAGGGTTTGTACAGCCCCGAGGTATGACCTACATGAAGGTGGAGCATCGATTTGGTTTGTTATCTTCTCCATAGCAAAATGTTTTGAATATTTCTATTCAAAATAGAAGTGTAAGCACCAGTCGCATTGGAGGCGTAATGAAAACTTGACATACAGGACACAAAAGCATAGGGTTGGAAGGAAGAGAGTGAATTGTAGAAGTGTCCAGCTTGTCATGCAAGGACTGACTTTAGAACCACTCCAAATAAAACACAAATCTGATTTCCTGTGAAAGCTCCAGGAGGGAAGATTTCTAGTTTTCTGTAGGCCACTTATTACACTACCTTAATTAGTATTAATAGCTTTTCTGACAACCAGTACAAATCTGCTTTGAACCCATTGTTTCTTGTCTCTCTTGCAGTACCTATTGCCTCATTTTATGAGTCTTTTACATGTTGATAGCCGCTTTTATAGGACCCCTTCCACTTTCCTTGCTGAGTCAAAAATGCGGCATCTGCTTAACGTGTCCTGCCCCAAAGTATTTTGTTTTTATTGGCTTTTAGGATGGGTTGCCAGTTAAAGGTTGGGAAACACCTAGTGATTTGGGGGGTGGAACCTGGAAAGGGAGAGGAGAGGAGAGGAGAGGAGGGACCTCAGCAGGATACAGTGCCATGGAGTCCACCCTCCAACACAGGCATTTTCTCCAGGAAAACTGATCTTGGTTATTTGGAGATCAGTTATAACAGGGGGGGATCTCCAGGCGCCACCCGGAGGTTGACAACCCTATGTTTAAGTAACAACATTGAGGTATAGAGAAAGAATGAGGGAGAGTGAGGAAAGGATTTAGAAGGATGAATAATAGCTATAACGATTCCAGAAACGGACACATAAAACACACTTTAAAGTTTACATAATAATTGAGTCCAGCCATAATGATCTATGTAAGGGGTACCCAGCACACCACAGTGCCTGGCGCCCATCAAATGCCTTCAGAAAGCAAGCCAGGCTAGATAGTGCTCTTGCGCAGAAGTGCTTTTGCAGATTAAAAAGCATCTTATGAAACAGAGCTCCTGCCTGTTGAAAAGTTACTATTAGAGTTTTAAAAGTTGGGGACCAAAAGCGTCCGGGATCCCTGATCCATGGAGTGGAGGAGAACCAGAGGCCTAATAATTCTGTGGTTTATCATGCACAGTTCTTTGAGTGTGCTAAGATTAATCTGTCAGCAGTATTGGGTTTGTGGGTTAAATTTAAATGATGCAAGGTGAAGTATATGCTGTGCTGGCTTTTTAAATTTTTACAAGTATAATTCCAATAAAAACAATTTCCCCATAAAACATTGGGTATACTTGAATATGGAACCATGGTGGCTCAGAGGTTAAGACACTGAGCTGTAGACTGGAAGGTTGGTAGCTCGGCAGTTCGAAACCCAAGTGCCACGTGACAGAGTGAGCTCCCGTCTCTGGCCCCAGCTCCTGCCAACCTAGCAGTTTGAAAGCAAGAAATTGCAAGTAGATCAATAGGTACCGCTTTGGTGGGAGGGTAACAACGTTCTGGGCACCTCAATGTTTAGTCATGCCGGCCACATGACCATGGAAAAAGTCTTCAGACAGCTCTGACTCTTCGGCTTGGAAACGGAGATGAGCACCACCCCTTAGAGTCGGATTCGACTGGCTTTTGAGCAAGGGAGACCTTTACCTTTATACTTGAATGTAACATTTAAACTGCACTTTATTTAAATAAATAAAATAAATAAATAAATTTGTTGTTCCTAATCAGATATTTTGAGTCAAGTATTGGTTTCTGTTGGGACATACAAGTAGAGGTATTTTTACTAAATATAAGTCAAAATAAGCTCTAATGAGCACAAGATGCTGCCTTACACTGAATCAGGCCTTTTGGTCCATCCAGATCAAAAGGAAGGCTGCTTCCTTTACAGAGCTACCAGGAGCCACGTTTCAAAAAAAATTCACATGGCCTCAGGCGAGCCAGCAACAGGGCTGAGGAGCTGTTCATGAAAAGTTCTCTTGGTTTGTCCTACTTTGAAAAAGTTTCACCTTTTCTCAGGAAACTGAACCAGAAGCGTTAATCTGCCATGACTGACACGGAGGAATGCTTTAAAGACAATCAGATGCCAATGCAGATTGCCTGCTTCCTGTCAGTAACTGTTAGGCAGCTTGCAATGCAGCTTTTGCAGATGCAGCTTAAAGCGGTTCATCTGCTCCGAAGGCCAAACCGAGAGCTAGGACCAGAACAGGAGGGGAGTGGACCAGATTTGCCTCTTCAGTGTCAACCCCCGGCATCACGGCAGCCCAACCAGAAGGCAGCCGCCTAACGGTAGCCTTTGATTATCATGCAGGAACCGGCTTCCAGAAGATCAACTAGGAATCACTGCGCTGTTAAGACATCATCGTTGCTGTCTGATAGAAATTGAAATTTGATTCACGGAGCAACTCCCCAAGAGTTGCGACTCAACCCAAAGAGGTTGTGCAAAACCTTAATTAATTAATTTGCTGCACAGCTTCATGCGGTGAACTTTAAAAGAAATAATTGGTTTGTTATCATCAGAGAGAGGTTCTTGTGCTCTTCGGGCTGGATTAAAAGAGAGAGAGAGAGAGAGAGAGAGAGAGAGATCAACTCCCCTGCAGTACAGACAGAATAAGAATCAAGCCAAGGCCTTCCCTGCCTATCATGTGCTGCATACTCCATTTAGGCAGGTAACAGCTTTATAGATAACACACTGACCTCCGAAACGGCTTTCAAATCCAGCTTGCAGTCCTGTGAGGGACAACAGAACTGGGGTACTGAGTATTAGAGAATGTAAATATGGTTTTTCTAACATGTCAGCATTATTATTATTTTTTTTGCTGCAATCTTTTAGTCTGTGATGTTTCCACTCACTTGCCTGTTTCAGGTCTTTCTGTGTCAAGGTTCACAGGCTTCAACACCCCAATTACAGCCCTTAGGTACTTAGTGCCTCTGAAGCTCAAAACTGTTACGTTTAGGAATACTGGAATGGGCATCTACAAACAGAATTCACATGCCTCACAGGGAAGAGGAGGCTCTAGCCTTCAGCAATAAAGGCATTCCTACACTCCTAGAAAGGCCAGTTTTTAAAAAATGAAGTTGCCTTTTGCACTGAGTTGCCAAATTCCAGGTTATACCCCATTGAAGTCCTTTCTCAAACCATGCCGTTCTTAGGGTCTACCCCCAAAATCTCCAGGTATTTCCCAATCTGGAACGGACAACCCTAATGGAGATGTCACATTCTGAAAGGACAGCAGTACCTTTTGAGAGCCAGTTTGGTGTAGTGGTTAGGAGCACAAACTGTAATCTGGGAGAACCCGGTTGGATTCCCCACTCCTCCGCATGTAGCCACAGTTCTCTCAGAGCTGTTCTCTCAAGAGCAGTTCTCTCAGAGCTCTCTCAGCACCACCTACCCCACACAGGGTATCTGTTGTAGGGAGAGGAAGGGAAGGTGATTATAAGCCGCTCTGAAGACTCCGAGTGAAGGGCAGGATATAAATCCAACTCTTCTTCTTTTCCTTTTCTCCTTCCACACCCAGACCCTACCTCCCAAGTGATTTCAGTTACATTCCTATATTATCATAATTTGTAGTAGCATCTCTACATGTCTGCAAATATGAAATTCCAATCTTCACTTCTTTTGTCTTCTCAAAATCTCTGTGAGGTAAATCACTGTCATTTTATTTCATTTTCTTTTATAAATGAGGAACTGAGGCCAAGGTGGAGGGCCAATATATAGTAAAGTGGTTCAAGAGTCATTCCTTCCCCCCAGGGAACCCTGGAAACGGTAGTTCCATGAAAAGAGACAGTAATCTCCTCAGTAAATTCTCAACAGCCCACAACCAACTATAATCCCTTAGACCAGGGGTGTCGAACTCATTTGCTATGAGGGCCGGATCTGACATAAATGAGACCTTGTTGGGCTGGGCCATGTGTGTCATAAAATGTACTGCCAGGTAGCAAAGATATAAACTTTATAAAGGACACACAAAGTGTTTTTTTTTAACTTAAAATAAAAACATGCTTAAAACATTAGCACTCTTGCAGTATTTTGTTTATTCAACAGTGTCTGATAACTGACACCTCTTGTTCTGAATTATTGCATCAAAATGTCTGTGCTGTTGCAATCTTGAGTATGCTTTTCAGGTGTGTATCTGTAAGCTGCAAACCTACTTTTGATTTATTGACATTCACCACAGAGATCTCATGCTTAGAGATCTGAGTCTAGGACCCAGGGGGAAACATGAAATGGCTGAGCAATTGAGAGAGTCTGGCGAAGCAAGCTAGGATGCCACAGCAGCAACAGAACTGGAAGCAGGAGATAGCCAGTTCCAGTGCGGGCCTGACAGAAGCCCTCCAGGGGCCTGATCCAGCCCCCGGGCCGCATGTTTGACACCCCTGCCCTAGACTTTGTGGAAGAAGTCAAGACAATTAAAATACTGCCTTGCCCAAGTCTGACTAGTGTGTTCACGGCTGAGCAAAGCCTTTCCTGTCTTTCATGTCTCTCCATTGCTTCCATTTAAATACTATACAGGTTTTATATTGAAAAGAGCACAACTAAGCTGGTCTACTCAGAAGTAAGGCCCATTTTAATCAGTTGGGTTTACTTATAAGAAAGTATTCTTAGGATTGTGGCCACAGACGGGATAGGGCTAATGGCCGCACTGCCCCACCCAGAAAACCAATTTACTCTCCTCACCCTTCCTCCCAGATATTTTAAAAAGTATTTCTAATTTATGACCTGGCAGCTTGCATTTCAGGAATGTTTTTATGGCTGGAAAATTTCTGATTAAAAATGGTCATGAATGATGCCCAAGTGATATTGCTCTAATCTCTAACCAACTCAGTTCAGCCATCCAAATTATCCCCTGACTCAGGATGGAGTTTTCAAGATCACTGTTTCCCTATTCATGCTTAAGCAATTCCTAAAAATAACCCTTTCCTTTAACAATTCACTTTCTGGGTTTGAGGAGCTGCCAGGAGCCATGGTTCAGTGTTTTGAATACAGGTGGTCCTTGGATAGATCCCTGGCATCTTATCAAGGGATAACAGGAACTTATTGGGTTGTGAAATAAGAAGCTGGAGACTGACCAGTGATGGAAGTGCATAAAGAGGTGAAATATTTACAAATATACATAGACAATCACCAAGACATTCAGCAGCATGCCTCGCTTAGTCTTGGAGAGCTAACAGGCCCCATAGCTTACTAGGCAGATAGCTAATATACTAACACTAGCCAATCCCTGGCAAGCTGATGCAATTGCTAATTAGATTCACAGGACTAGAACAGTAACACCTGGTATAATCACCTGTCTGCAATTACATCATCCCTAGACTGACAGCTAGGTCTGACAGTTAGATCATTCTGATCTACAGTGCAGTAACTACTTGCTACCTCAGTTCAATATACTCCAATAGAACTATGTTACATGCTATTCAGCTATGTAGATTTTCCAGGAAAATTAGAATGGGGGGGGGGGGGGAATTCCAGAAAGTGCCATAAGAAGAAATGCTATAAAAAATAAATTTAGCTTCAAATGACAGCGCATCCTGAGGAGCTGTGGCACAGTGGCAGAGCATCTGATTGGCATGCAGAAGGTCCCAAGTTCAATCCCCGGCATCTCCAGCTAAAAGGACCAGGTCATAGGGAATGTGAAAGAACTCAGCCCAAGACCCTAGAGAGCTGCTGCCAGTCTGAATAGACAATACTGATTTTGATTGACCAGTGGTACGATTCAGAATATTTCCCTCCCTTGTACCTTCAGTTTGCCTTTCTTGTTGTTGAGCTCATTAACTGCCTTGAATTCTGGCTGTTTGTTTTGAGCGTTCCTTGTCGCAATCCTACCCAGTTATGATGTCTGTATCTCAGTTTGCCTCTCACTTGGGAATAGGGTTGCCAGGTCCTTACCGGCTGCTGGTAGGGGGCTCCAGCAGCTGGTCTGGGATCTTCCTGCACTCACGCAAGCAAAATATGTGTGCCACAATGTCACCCAGAAATGACATCATCACATCACCAACATAAGGGGGGTTTGAGCCAATTGGTTTGAGCCAATTTTACGATAGAGTTTTGTCCAAAAACTGGAGCATCTCCCTGACGGTGATATGATGATGTCACTTCTGGGTGATGTCGTCAGGTTAGGAGGCATTTGTGGGCGGAGTTTCCCTCTGCCGGCCAGCTTGCTGGCAGCAGAAAGGGTCCAAAAAAAGCTGGGAAACCCCTGCCCGGACTGGGGGCCTGGCAACCCTACTTGGGAACAGAGGAATAGGTAGGTATTCTGAGTGTCCATAGAGCCAGCCATCTTGGCACTTATTACCACTGATACCGTATGTTCTCAAAAGGTGTCTGCCTTGGGTTATAAGAAGCTGCACATATTGGAGCGGACTTCACATAGTAGGGCTTTCCTGCTTCCTCCAGCCATGACACTCTACTGAGCCCCCCCCCCCATTGTGTTCCTGAGTCCTGGTCAGCAGACCCTCGAGAATAGCATCAGAGGCAGAGTGCGGGGGGAGGTGTCTGTAACTGGAGAGAGGAAACAGTGGAAATTGCTACCCCATTTCTACCCCCTTTCTAAGTCATGGTTGGATGCATGCTGCTATAAACTTTAAGTACTCATTTCAGCAGGATGGAGACGGGAGTTAGGATGGAGTGCTGGAACACATCACAGGATGCCCGTGGCAACACCAAAGAAGCAAGATCATGACAAGAGGGGCAAACCATCTATGGAGGCTGAGATCTGACCCACCTGACCCCAAGTAGTCAGAGCTGATGATACAGGGAAGCAGGCATCCAAGTGCTCTCTGAGCTCCATTGTGAACCTTATGCATGGCCATATAATATTTATTTTTTATGGCCGTAATAATATTATTAAACAAATAAATAATAACATAAATTTTATTTACATTATTTATAGTTTTCCTTTCTCACTTGGACTAAAGGTGGATTACGCAGAGTGAGTCAGTACAATTGACAGATGGGACAATCGGTAGGCAATGCAATAGGACTAGTGTTGTGAAACCATCCAGAAGTCTAAAAACAGAACTGAAGCAAAGCACAAGTCTTAACATCACACATTAAATGATGCAAAAATTACATCGTAGGATCCTAGTTTCAGTTAGCTAAGTAGTGTAATACAGACCACAGTCACTAATAATCGTTCTAAGTGAATCATTTAGTACAGTGCAAGTCTATTGCAAATCTGTAAAATTACTCGATTTCACAAATGGAGTCAGTAGTGGATCCATGGGGTGGTTTGAGGAAGTAAAAATGGCAGGAAGGGAAGCTGAAGCAGTGATCACAAGGAGTCTCAAAGCAGTGGTCACAAGGGAGACAGGATTCTGAGAGGCACAAAATTCCCGTTGAACGTCTGATGCATAGCCCTTGTGATGTTGATCAACAATTGTAAGATATGAGGTTGCCCCAAGAAAGCACAGGAGTAGTACATTTCTTCTCATGTCTTGGGCTATATGACAACAAACATCTGGCTCACCAAAGAACTACATGGAAGTTCTCCCAAGGCAAACAGATGCCTGTGTTTATCCACCACAGTGGCCCTCACTGGATCCTTTCCTTGTGATTTTGGAAACCAGGCTGGGTCATTTCTTGTACCACCACTGTCTTGTTTCCATACAGCCAGCCTCAAGCTGAAGAAATGTTTATCTTAACATGTGTTGCAAAATGTCTCCAGCGCTTGGGGCCCCAGATCCTTTAATGTTTTTAAATTGAATATTTTAGTAGGGGGGGGGGATGCTCTAAATGCATTTCTGCATAATTATATGACTCGAGACTTGGCAGTTGTTCGGCATTGGCTAATCGGTGGATGTGCGGTGAATTGATGCTGGGGTAAATAGCGTTGTGCAGACTCCTTTAAGTGTGTGAAGTGGAGGATTATTTCTCTCCATATGTTCCATAAACTGTTTCATTGCTGCTCTGTGTGGGGTCCTGGGTCATTATCCGCACCAGGATTTATTGAGAGAAAAATGTCAAGTTGCCTACTGAGTTAAAGTGTTATAATAATATGTATTTCCTAATACAATATCTGACTCATTATTGGCTTCTTCTTTCACCAGAGGGAGGCAGGACCCCTATCTTGAAACAAAAGCCTGTGAACTTTCTATTGTTGTGGTGAAAAGTGCCCTCAAGTCACGGCTGACTTATGGTGACCCCTGTAGAGCTTTCAAGGCAAGAGACAAACAGAGGTGGTTTCCATTATTTCCTTGGCTTCCTTGGAAAACTCCCATCCAAGTACTAACCAGGGCCAACCCTACTTAGATCTGTCAAGATCAGCCTAGCCTGGGCCATCCAGGTCAGGGCTACTAGTCTGAAACTGAGAATTGCCTTCAAGTTAAGCTTTGTGTGAATCCTAGGATAGCAATTTGACTATCCATTCTAGGGAGCTGTGTATAGTGAGTGAATGCCAGCTGTTGGCATATTGGTTTCTCCTGCTAGCCTGACTATAGGCTTTAAGCTTTAAGACCTTCTCCCTGGCCCAAGTCTATTAAATTGCGGGATTTCCCCCTTTTCATGTCTCTTACCAAGCTCTGACTACATCAGAGCTCACTCACTTGACATTTCTGTAGGTGTATGGAAAGTGTGATGTGAGGTACTGGTTCCTCTGAGCCAACATTTCTGTAGATTAATTACCCCTATCTGCTGATATCACCCCTTGTTAGTTAAGTATTGGGGTGTGTTTTGAATAACTGCTTAGTAATATGAGGTTGTTTGCAAATAGCTGTTTTGGTCCAGGGCAAAATCTAGTGATGCCTCCAAGATGCCTTGTTAAGTACCTGGAACTCTTAGGTTGTCATATAATTGCATTTTTTATTGGTTGCTGCTAGTAAATTTTACAGTGGTTTTTGGGCTTCAAGATTTGCAAGCAACCTAGAACATGGGCACCAAAAAATATGACTGTCTCCTATACATCTCAGTACAACGCAACTTTTATTTTTCATTTGTATATATACAGCACCTTCTTTTCTTCTTGTAGGTGCTGTTCAAGAAATTCAGGGATACAGTTCAGTTATAAATAAGCACTTACAAGTGTCATTGATTTCAGCATGAAAGACTCATCATTCCACTGAAATAAGTTTTAAGTTGAATGACTTTCAGTCTCCAGTGATAATGTACCTAAACAAATCCATAGAGACAATGTGGTTAGAGTGTCAGACTAGGACCTACCTGGCAGACCCAGGTTTGAATCCCCACTCTGCCATGGAATTAGGGTTCCCAGGCCCTACCTAGCTGCTGGCAGGGGGCCTCCAGAAGTGACATCATCACATTTCCGACATTGGGGGTGACACTCTAGGATTTGGGCAAAACTCTATGGGCTTTTTGGCCTCAAAACCATAGAGTTTTGCCCTAAATAGTCAAATTGTAGGGTGTGATGGGAGGCAGTTGTATGGAAGCCCAAGGGTTCCCTGGGGTCATTCATGTAGCACAGGGGTCCCCAACCCTTTTTGAGCTTATGGGCACCTTTGGAATTCGAACACAATGTGGTGGGCGCAGCCATGGAGCCAGCTACAGAATGGCTGCCACAACTTACTTTCAGTTATACCATGAAGATCCTTGTATTGTGCTGGTAGCTGCTGCCAAAGCATCATTTAAAAAAATCTGTGCAGCCAATCAAATCTCCAATAGCCCCACCCGGCCCCACCCACTTTTAATTCTCATGTTACATTCAGTGTATGTACAGCTGAATGTGTGATTGAAAAGTGAACACATTGGCTCTTTCTTACATACAGATGTGTGTGTGGGCAGCCGTGTTGGTCTGAAGCAAGAGAACAATGTTTGAGTCCAGTGGCACCTTTACGACCTGAATAGTGTATGTCTGAATACTAGTTGCTGGTGGAGTGGAGGGGTCAGTAGCAGCATGGGGAGGCTGTGGCCTCTGTCCCTGTGCTGTGGCCCTTTCAGGGGATCTGGATGCTACTCTGGGAAACTGTAGGCAGTACAAGATGGACCATTGGTGTGGTCCAGCAAGTTTGTCCTTACATTCCTGTCTCTCTCTTTCTGAACTATGGCTATTAGCCACAACATATAGATAGGAACTCTGGGGCAAGTGATGCTCTGTATTCTTGGTGCATGGGTGTGGGGGGCAACAGTGGTAGGGCTTCTAGTGTCCTGGCCCCACTGGTGGACCTCCTGATGGCACTTGGTATTTTTGGCCACTGTGTGACAGTGTTGGACTGGATGGGCCATTGGCCTGATCCAGCGTTGGCTTCTCTTATGTTCTTAACCATCAACAATTTAGGCCTTTCTAATTCACGTGGTATATAATTTTTTTTTAAAAAAAATGAGAATTGTCATTTACGGTTTGATGTCAGGAGCAGGGTATTGAATGAAAACAGAACATCTTGTGTACTTAAAAAGATCCTGTTCCCAGTGCACTGTGCCACACACTGAAGTGTTGTCAGAGATAGAATCCGGGAAGGGTCTATACACTCTGACCTAGATGGCCCAAGCTGGCCCAATCTCATCAGATCTTGGAAGCTAACTAGGGTTGGCTCTTGGATGGGCGACCACCAAGGAAACCCAGAGTTGCTAGGCAGAGGCAGGCGATGGTGAACTGCCTCTGTTCATCTCATGCCTTGAAAACCGTACGGGGTCACCATAAGTCTTGATGACACTTTCCATTACCACTGGGGGCTATGCAGTGCAACTTAGATCATATTTTATTCTTAATGGCAAGGAGCCATTAAGAATTGGGGCAAGGAGCAGGTGTTCCTCCCACCAACTGACTCAAGCATTCCTAACACTGTTGCAGGATTCTGTATAAGTGAAAGGCTGCAATGAATTCCTGTGGAGCAAAAGAAAGGAAATGGGTGTGAAACCTGCATTATATAGCAGGGATCCTGCAGGGGCTTCAGTGTATGGCTGCAAGCAAAGATGTTCTGTATCCCCGTGTTACCCTTACCTATGTGTGCATTCCCCCCCATATATATTCCTCTTTTCATAATGATCGGTGTTTGTTAGCAGCACAATAAAGACAACTGAATTCTGAAAACAGTTTTTCAAAGGCTGCGTATGTATACACATTATTCATATCTGTCTGCTCTATCGGTAGCCAATTTTAATGACTATAGGACAGAAATAGAGTTCCTGCCTTCAAACGGGTGGCATTTGAAGTCTCTTCATCTGTTTTGTTTTGTTTTCCTTTTCATCTTCTTTAGGGGCCTATTAGTTTGAGGCTCAGTCAATTATCTGAGTTTTCAGGATCCCTTGCTTAAAAAAATACCTCACAGGGCTCTGGAACACAATTCTGTTA
The DNA here is from genome assembly GCA_029233225.1 of Lepidodactylus listeri. Taxonomy (NCBI): domain Eukaryota; kingdom Metazoa; phylum Chordata; class Lepidosauria; order Squamata; family Gekkonidae; genus Lepidodactylus; species Lepidodactylus listeri. The sequence continues at coordinate 81,237,329 of JARCFY010000011.1, forward strand.
TAAAAGAACCCCATTTAAAAGCCGTATATAAATAGCCTTGCTCTTTTTTTGAAATGTCATCTGTCCAGTATCGATGTGACTAGAAACATTCCAGTGGTATATTCACTATTTCAAGCCTGGCCCCTTCCCATCTTCATTGTCATATGTTTTTCTCCCTCTAGTGCTCAGTTTGACACTACATCGCTGTATGTCTGGCATAAAAACCTGCAGTTTAAATCTGCAGGGAGATATGCGAAGTTGTAAACCGGTGTAATATATAATCAACCATTAGAGGGAGCCAGGGCTCATTTCCTAGCAGGAGCTCCTTTGCATATTAGGCCACACACCCCTAATGTAGCCAGTCCTCCAAGAGCTTACAGAGCTCCTCTTACAGGGGCTACCCTAAGCTCTTGGAGGATTGGCTACATCAGGGGTGTGTGGTCTAATATGCAAAGGAGCTCCTGCTACGAAATGAGCCCTGGAGGGAGCAAATCACATGCAGAACAGGGAAAAACCTCCGAAGCAACATAAACACACAAGCAAGGAAAATGAGAATGTGGAAAAGCTCACAGGAGTGGGGGGAACCTCCAAGTTGAGCAGTGTGCCTCTTTTAAACTTTGCAAGACTTCCAGTGACGGATTCTGGGCTGCTTCCACTTGGCAGTGCAAAAGGCCACCGCTGCTATGGAAGTATCAGCAAGCATGGTGCAGAGCATGGGGACAGCATCTGCACATCCTGTCCCTGCACTTCTCATTGGTGTCCCCAGCCCCAGCCCATGTCTGCCTTCCATTGATTCCAGCTCTGTCATAGCAGCACAAATGGCCAATGATCATGCCAGGACCCCTGCATCCTAGGACCCCCTCCCCATTGCATCACAGCTGAGCAGCAGTGCTGAAAGTACCGTGGCTCTGCCGGTGGTGGGGGGAGCCCATTTATATATTTATTTATTTATTTATTTCCTTCCTTCCTTCATTGATACCCCATCTTTCTCCCCAGGGAAGACCCAGAGTTGCTTACATTGTTCTTCTCGCCTCCGTTTCATCCTTACAACAATCCTAAAAACATCCAGCTGTCCTCGACCAGGGCCAGGGCCTTTTTGTTCCTGGCCCCAACCTGGTGGAACTCTTTGCCGAGTACCATCAGGGCCCTGCGTGATCTGATACAATTCCGCAGGGCCTACAAGGCAGAGATATTCAACCAGGCTTCTGGGTAAGGAGGACAGCAACAGTACCGTCTTGGCTGGCATCCTTCCTTGTTCTCTGCTGTTTACATCTACCTCGCCCTTTTCCCACTGTCTACAAAGTAGCCAACAGTGGGAACCGGGGTTGGTTAATTATCTGCCATCGGATCGTCGAATGTTTTATTAATGTTTTAACTGATTCTGTCTGGGGTTTTTTTTGGCTTTGTACATCACCCAGAGCCCTGCTAGGACAGGGATTGAGCAATTCATAAATATAATAATAAATAATAAATAACAACAACAACAGCCCAGTGAGTTAGGTTAGGCCGAGAGTGTGTGATTTGCCCGAGGTCATTCAGAGAGATTTCATGGCAGAGTGGGGATTCTGACCTGGGACTCCCAGGTCTTCATCTAACCACTGCACCATGCCGGCTTGAGCGCCAATTTCCACTCTTTTATCTTCACCATTTTGTGCCTTGCTGCACCCCCTCCCCAGATCGACCTCACGCAGAGCATCTACATGGGTCGGGTAAAGTCTTTATCGTAAACCTTTATTGGAGAGGGCAAAGATGTTTGTGTTTAGTTATGCAATTTGCTTGAAGAATTCATTTTCCAACCCCAGAATATGGATGATTCATTTGAGCCCGTTTTTATGCCCTCTTGGTATTAGCTATGATTTTGTTTCAGTTAAGAAATGTGGACATTTTACATAGGGACTTTCTCCCTTTCTCACAATGCAAGAACTCGTGGGCACTCAATGAAATTGCTGAGCAGTCGGGTTAGAATGGATAAAAGGAAGTACTTCTTCACCCAAACCGTGATTAACACATGGAATTCACTGCCACAGGAGGTGGTGGCAGCTACAAGTATGGACGGCTTCAAGAGGAAATTGGATAAACATATGGAGCAGAGGTCCATCAGTGAGTCACATGGTATAGATAGGAACTCTCGGTCTGGGGCAAAAGATGCTCTGTATTCTTGGTGCTTGGGGAGGGCAACAGTGGGAGGGCTTCTAGTGTCCTGGTCCCACTGCTGGACCTCCTGATGGCACCTGGTATTTTTGGCCACTGTGTGACAGTGTTGAACTGGATGGGCCATTGGCCTGCTCCAACATTGGCTTCTCTTACGTTCTTATGTTCTTATGAGTCATAGATGTAACAACTGTACCTACCTGCAGCATTGTTTGGCAAGGAGATAAGAGTGACTGCTAAAGCCCTATTTCTCCTCATATTGTGACCCTCCACCCGATTGTTAGGTCTCACTCTTGGTAAAGCAGTCCTGGCCCATCTGTGCCAGTCCTTTCCCACCAGCTAGCATCGGAGAGTTGGACTCCCTTGGGAACTACAGCTTGAGGCCTAGTATTCTTCTGTTTATTTAAATATAAATATACTACTTGTGTGAATCTTGAGCAATGAGTCAGGTAGAACTGGTAGATTGAGGCCAGAACTGCTTAGGAAAGTCCCTTCCTCCCCACTGTGGGGCTCAGTCAGGAAGAACAAAAGCTAATTTACAGCACAGTTGTAATTTAGGTCATGTGCGTCTCACTTCTCTTTAGCCTACCTCTAAAATCAGACCTCTCACTCCACCCCTGCCCAGTTTAAAAAGAGGAAGAATTTGTTAGTCAGTTGTATTGTGCCAAAGAGCAAGCTGAACGGACCAACAGAGCCAAACCAAAAAAGGCTGCTATCAGAGGAAGATTTTAAAATTTACAGCATGTTCTTACACCTCCTGTATGCATGCGATGTCAGGACACACCTATTTCCTCCTCCTGCCACTGGGGTTGTTTTATTTGGTTTATACAATCGGCACCAGGATATCGTTATATCGATAAGGCATTGCGGCAAAGATATAAGAGGAAAGGCATATCTTTGCAAGGGAAGAGGCTAGAGACTAACTTCTTTTCTAAATGAAAGCTGAGAGTTCAGAGAATGATGGTATCTCAATATAGCAACGTTAGTGTTGGGTTTTTTAAAAAAAATAATTAAAGATTGCAAAAGCTCTGGTGGCTCAGGACAAGAGAAGGCTGGGGGGAATTTGGGCAGGGAAACCGCCGGGGAACCTTCCACGCGGAAGGGCCATTGCTGCCGCGCTTTATTTGCACCTTATCTGCAGCCTCACCAGCACGGGGGAACCACAAAATCCCATCCCCATGCGGAAGCCACTTACATGTTCATGTGGCGCAGAAGAGAGAATATAGGAAATCATATTAGATAGTCCCATGGTGTGGTTTACGATTTTTAAAAGACTGGCTTTTACGTTACCGTTTTTTTTTTTGTGTGTGTGTGGTGCTAGAAGCAGGGAGTGTCTCTGGGAAGGGGCTGTGACTCAGTGATGGAGCCTGCTTGGTGTGCAGAAGATCCCAGTTCAGTCTCTGGCAACTCAAGTTAAAAAGACCAGGCAGAAGGACCTCCCTGCATGAGAGCCGCTGTCTGAGTAGACCAATGATCTTATTCAGTATAAAGCAGCTACATGTGCTTATGTATCCCTTCCTCTGTCATCATGCAGTTCAGGCAGGAAGATGTTTTCCTTCCATGTTAACAGATAAGATGAAGATACACTTGGTAATTCTAACTTCAGTTGTCCCGTGAAACCCGGGGAAACTGAAACGGTCCTTAAACTGAGAATGATGATTTATTTCCCATTCTCACTGCAGTCCCCAAACTGCACTCGTACTAGCCTCCAGTCCCCAGGAATAACTGTTCCAGCAAGAGGAGGAGAAAAGGAATTGGTTTTGTACCCCACTCTTCACTACCTGAAGGAGTCTCGGAGTGGCTTACAATTGCCTTCCCTTCCTCTCCCCACAACAGACACCCTGTTCTGAGAGAGTTCTGAGAGGACTGTGACTGACCCAAGGTGAACCAGCTGGCTGCATGTGGAGGAGTGGGGAATCAAACCCCCTTCTCCAGATTAGAGGCTACCACTCTTAACCACTACACCAAGCTTGCTGTGGTAGTAAGCGGAAAGTACAGTTAGCTGTAGTAGTAAGTGGGAAGTGGGAAAGAAGAAAAGCTTTTTTGACTGTATCACTAAAACGCTCTGTGGGGAAGACAGTTGCCATGTTTCAAGTTGACTTGGAACTGCCACGTTGTTCCTTTTTGGTTTTGCATAGTGTTGTTAATCGGTTTCCGTTGACCTCAGATTTAATGCTGCTGCTGATGATTCTTTTATTCCTTTTATGCTATTTTTGCCATTATTGCTATTTTTGTCATATTCTGTGTATGCACAGTTGAAGCAACATAGTGTTGAATAACACATTTAGTTGGATGGGAGATTTTGGTGCAGGGACAGAGGAAATAAAAACTCACAAGAGGGAAATTAAATTGTATTGGGAACATTTGAATCAAACTAGCCAGCATTTGACATCCCACCTCATTCTTAGAATCATAGAATCATAGGGTTGGAAGGGATCTCCAGGGTCATCTAGTCCAACCCCCTGCACAATGCAGGAAATTCACAAATACCACCCCCTCCACACCCCCAGTGACCCCTGTTCCATGTCCAGAAGATGACAAAAAACCTCCAGGATCTCCAGACAAACTGGCCTGAAGAAAAATTGCTTTCTGACCCCAAAGTGGCAATCAGCATTTCCCTGGGTGTGTAAGAAAGGACCACAAGAAGTAAGCACTGAGGCAACCCATCCTGCCCTCCCTCTCATGATCTACCTAAGTTCAGCATTGCTGTCAGATGGCTATCTAGCCTCTGTCTGAAAACCTCCAAAGAAAGCCTGTTCCACTGAGGAACCACTCTAACTGTCAGGAAGTTCTTTGTAATGTTTAGTCAAAAACTCTTCTAATTTAATGTCAGCCTGTTGGTTCTGGTCCGACCTTCTGGGGCAACAGAAAACAACTTCACACCACCCTCTAGATGATAGCCCTTCAAGTACTTGAAGATGATGATTATCATATCACCACTCAGTCGCCTCCTCTCCAGGCTAAACAGACCCAGCTCCTTCAACCTTTCCTCACAGGACTTGGTCTCCAGACCCCTCACCATCTTCGTTGCCCTCCTGCAAACCTTATTGGATTCCATACTAGGAAAGCGATCCAAGAAATAAAGGCATTGTTATGATGAAGGCCAACACAGGTGGGTGTGGAAGGTCTAGGATAAATGTAAATTTCTGTCCCCATCTTACCACACCACCTAACAACCATCTTGCTCCTTGGTTGTTGAATATACGATATCACAGCCTCTATGGTAGGTGGCTTCTCTGATAGAGCATTGATCTTCACTCTGGCAATAGAGTTTCCAGCATTTCCTAGAGCAGACGTGGGTTTTCCCTGGAAGTGATGTGATGCAGTCAGCCAGCAGCACCTGGGGCTGCTAACTCCATGTTGAGGACTCAGTGTTCCCTCTAAGCTGAGTTAGTGTGAACTAGCTCACAGTTTTTTAGCCTCCGGCTCACACATTTTTGTCTTAGCTCAGGAAGGATGGCTCCAGAGCGAACTAATTTATGCAGTAGTCAAGTCGCTCGCTCACAACTTTAATGCCAGGAGCTCACAAAGTAGAATTTTTGCTCACAAGACTCCACAGCTTAGAGGGAGCATCAGAGTCCACCCTTCAAAGCAGTCGTTTTCTCTAGGAGCACTGATTTCTGTCATCTGGAGATCAACTGGAATTCTGGGAGATCTCCAGGCCCCACCTGGAGGTTGACAACCCTAGCTATGTCCCGATATCCTCCCCTCCCTGACTCCCACCTGCTATTATCAAATCCCCTAATATATCAAATCTCTCTCTTTTTAAAAGTTTTTTGTGAAAAAGAAGTCCTGTGCAGACCTTTTGGTCCTAGGGATTGAATTGGCAGATGAGGTCACAGTTGAGTTGCATTGGTGGACTTACTTGTTTGGGAACATCTGATTGTAGCATGAGCTTTATCACCGAGGTGGACACAATTTGGGTGACTTGTGCCTCTCTTCTCTGTTGGCCTTTCTGCTGAACAATAGATTTCATTTTAGGAGAGAAAAAAACCCAAGTAAAAACGCAGCGCTTGCTTCCTGCACATACGCTCTCTATTTTGGTAAAGCTTCCTTTTCCTGTTTGGTTACGAGACCTGGTGTAAACGTTCAAGTCAGATTGCTTGTCTAACTTCGTGTTCTGCTTTATACATTGGTGAAGTTACAAAGACTATGTTTTAGCACAGACTGGATAGATTAGTTTCTTTCCTCCCCCCTCCTTAAAATATACACCAGAAGTTTTCAATGGCACAGAGGTAAGTATGTGGGGGTCTTACTGCAAATCTGTGGCCACTCGGTTGCAGAATAATATTATGCTATACGAACAATAAGAATTTATCTTTGAAAACATGCATGTAAAAGTGAGTTCACTTTACTTGTGTATGTGTGTATGTGAGTGAATGAAAGAAAAGGAGTCATACTTTCGTGATTTGAAGTTTCCGAACAGTGGAAAGAAGTCGCTAAGACTATCCAGATATATAACCAGTGTGATTTTTCTTCAGTTACATTTCTAGTATTTAATCTTTCCTGGAAATAAAGTTTCTTCTCTCTTAATTCCTCTTGCTACAAAATACCAAATGAATGACTGCAACATTATTAATTTTTCTTTGTGGTACAATTATTGGTTTGGACTTGAAGGTAGGCAAAAAAACACTATCCAAATTATTTAAAATGTAATATAAGGCCCGGGAGCTGGAACCAGCCTGTCCAGGGGTCTTACCTGGCCCACAAGCAACTGGGGTGTATGGAAACATAAGGTAAACCCCCCCCCCCTTTTATGGTATTCCTTGGAAAAAACCTAGTCTTGCATATGATTAAATACATTTCTTGGGGCTTTTGTGGGTTCAGTAAATCAATTGCTTTCACTGCTGGGAATCAATTGCTTTTATTTGAATTTTGAGTTAAAAAAACAGTACTGTTACTTGGGTTTGCCTGTGTCCTTTATAAAGTTTATATCTCCAGTACCTGGTATTACATTTTATGGCACACATGGCCTGGCCTGACAAAGTGGCATTTATGTCAGATCTGGCCCTAGTAACAAATGACTTTGACACTTCTGAAAGATGTATAGCCACTAATAAGTGTAAGTGTAGAATCCCTTAGAACTGGTTGAGGACTTCTCCGGCACACTTGCAACATGGCTTTAGTTCTGAAAGCTGAAAACGACAGCTGTGTTTAATATTATTTACCGTTTTAAGACGTGGTTCATGCATTGAATATTAGCATTCTTTGTGAAAGTCTGCCTATTGTTTGTGCCACTGCTGTGAATGACCTGGCGTCACAGTTGACAATTGAACTGCCAGTTTTGTTTAGCTGAGAAACATATATGTACAACATAATTGATTGGTTAAGACTAGAGCGATAAATTGGACTGCAAAAGTCCCTTTAATGTTGCAGTAAATAAGGCTGCACGTGGTGGAAAGGCTCTGTGTGACTGCAGCAGCTGGAAGGTTTAAGGGGCCCTGGAGCAACCAAAGTTGAGCAGCCTATGCAGAGCTATGGGGCTTCATTGAAGGGACTGCCCGTCTCATACCCAGCCATCAGTACTGACAATAGGCATCGGCTCTCCCATTGCTTCCATCAATGGTGCAGGAGAAAAGCACCCAGTGAACTGACACAGCTTGTTGTTGCTGCTGAAGCCAAGCAACTCCTATAGTTGGGGTTGCCAGGCACAATCATTATACCGGTGGGGGAATTTGGGCAGTGGTCCAGGAGTGGCCAGCAGTGTCCCCGATGTGATGATGTCACATGGAAGTTCCGTCATCACATCGGCAACATCAGGGGCGATGCTTTGCTTTTTGGGCAGACTCTAGTAAAAATTGGGCTCAGACCATGGAGTTTTGCCCAAAAAGCAAGAGTGTCACCGTGCGACATTGCCAATGCAGTGATGTCACTCCCGCGTGATATCATCACACTGGAGATGTTGCTTTGTAGTGGTGGTGGTGAAGTGCACGTGGTGTATTGGTTAAGTGCACGGACTCTAATCTGGGAGAACCGGGTTTGATTCCCCACTCCTCCACTTGCAGCTGCTGGGTGACCTTGGGCAAGCCATAGTTCGGTCAGAGCTGTTCTCTCAAGGACAGTTGTCTCAGAGCTCTCTCAGCCCCACCTACCTCACAGGGTGTCTGTTGTGGGGAGGGGAAGGGAAAGGAGTTTGTAAGCCACTCTGAGACTCCAAGTGAAGGGTGGGGTATAAATCCAATCTCCTCCTCCTCCTCCTCCTCCTCTTCTTCTTCTTCTGTTTGGGGGCAGGGCATCCCTACCAGCCAGCTTGAGGTATCCCCTGCCTGGACCAGTGGTCTGGGAACCCTATCTGTAATACTCCTGCAGTTGTTGGGGCGTGGCATTTTCATGGCTTTCAGTGCCCCTCCTAGGGCTAGAGCCCACGGGGAGCGTTCCCAGGGATGTAGATGGTCAGTCTGCCCCTGACAGCCACTTCTCTGCTCACTTGTCCAGCGACAGTATCTGGCTTCTGCTTAGATGTGGTTGGATCAGCAAAGAGGAACAAAGATGTTGTCAGCTGCTGAGATTCCCCTGTTCCTGTCTTGCTCCAAGCTCAAGAAGAAGCCAGGAGGTGCCAGAGGGAGGCAGAAGGAGGAAATGAGTATTCCCGTAGTGACAAGAGGAGGCTAGTGGTTGGTAGCCGCTACTGTCATCTTGAGGCTCAGCTTGTGTAGTCTCCTTTGTGAGATTTTGTTGGGGCTGGTTTTAGTTTAGTGTTGTTATCTAAGTCTTGGGGTTAGATCCAGACTAATTCGTTTGCTAAAGCCGCTGCAGCCCATTGATATTCCTGAAGTGCTCCTCCTGGGGGCTAGGGGTGCTGAAAATGGAGGGGCAGGTGGACATTTGCAGCAGGAAGGTGGAAATTACTCCACTGCTTTCATTAGCAGAAAATTGTATCCTTTGTCTCTGAGCTCACTTGGTTGGGAGCTTCCTTTTTTAAAACTATGACTTCTAACACTGGATGCGAGCCTGCAGGGAACTTAGAATCAGAGCCAGTATATGATACGAGAAGCTAATGTTGGTATCATTTCTGGTTTGAGATGTTCTCAATTTCTACTCCTGACATAGGGTTGCCAGACACCCCCCTCCAGTGAAGGCGGGGTCCCCCGCTGCCAGGCCCCACCTCCTTGCCACCAATCAGTTGACTGGCAGGGGGGAACTTACCCCCCAAAAGAGGGAGAACCATCTGACATGCAGCTATGTGTCTATGCCACAGCCCATGTGACCCAGAAGTGAGGTCATCACATCCAGGACGTCAGGGCAATGCTGCGGTATTTGGGCAGAAACTGTGGTAGAAGCCAAATTTCCATAGAGCATTTGCTCAAATACCGAAGCATGGCCCTAATGTCCATGACGTGATGACATCACTTATGGGTCATGTGGGCAGTGATGTAGACATGTCACTATACGTCAGGTGGGCCTCCTTGCTGCTCCTGGTAAGCCCCCTGCATGCCATGGACCCCACCCCACTTTTTTGCGAGCCCAGCATTTCGGCCCATGACCACTCCTTTCCCTCCCTTCTGCTAGACTTAAAGGGCCCTCCAGCTGGTCGGCAAGCCACGTGGTCCCTGCTGATCCATTGAAGCTCTTTAAATCAGGCAGGAGGGGAGGGAGAGGGGTAGCTGGGCAGGTTGTCACTCTTGGGGGCAGGGCTTGAGTACATCTCCACTCATCCCCAGAATGCCCCCCCAATCCCCCTGCTGGAGCAGCAAGGAGACCTGCCAATATATCCTTATCTATAAAGACAAGTTGGGGTGGCAACATTCTATGCTTGCCAAAATCAGTTGGCTGCAAGAACTGCCACTCAAAAGGGGTCTCTGGCCACTGGCTGCATTCCCTTGCTGCGTTGCCTCAGTCCCGCCCACAGAGCCGCCGGCCAGTGTCTCGGCCTCAATCTGAAGGGAGCCGGCGAAGGGGACGGACTGGGTGGTGGGTTCACTCTTCTCTGCCCACTGCCAGGTGGGTCTAACTGTCCCCTCAATGGCCGTTGGTAGGCAACCAGGCTTGCTTCTGTCAGTAAAAAGACAATGGACTTTCAGCATAACCCCCTCCCCTGCCCACTGCCAGTTTGCCCATTTTCCTGTCAGAATAAACTGAAAACGGCTCTCTCTCCTGCTTAACTCTACCATGGCTGGCTGGCTAATGAGGTGGGCCAGCAACCATCAAACCATTTTCTTCAACCCCCTGCTGGGTGGCTGACTTTCCCCTAGGGTTGCCAATCTCCAGGTTGGACCTGGAGATCTCCTGCTGTTACAATTGATCTCCAGATGACAGAGATCAGTTCCCCTGGAGAAAATGGCTGCTTTGGAGGGTAGACCCTATGGTATTATACCCTTTTAAGTCCTTCCACACACACCCAAATGCTGCCCTCCACAGAATCCACCCCCTAAATATCCAGGTATTTCCCTAATCAGAGCTGGCAACTGTCCTTTCTCCTCAGTGCTTGCTGCTAGGCAACCAAGCTTGCTCTGTCAGTAAAGGCCCTTTCCACACCTATGTTGGCCTTTGGGAGAAAACTCATTGGGGCCAGTCCTGATAGGGTTGCCAACTCCAGGTGGAAAATTCCTGGATATTTGAGGGATGGCGCCTGGAGATGGTGAGGTTTGAGGAGGTACAGACAGGAGGGTGGGACCTCAGACAGCCAATCTCCAGGTGGGGGCTGGAAATCACTCAGAATTACAGCTGTTCTTTAGGAGGGAGGGGGGAGGAGGTGGAAAGCTGAAGCCAGGGGGCAGATAATGATACATTGATGGTTGGCTGGGAGGGAGATAGGGTTGCCAACTCCAGATTGGGAAATTCCTGGAGGTTTGAGGGGTGGACCCTGAAAAGGGTGAGGTTTCAGCACAGGTGGGACCTCAGACAAGTTCAATGCCATAGACTTCACCCTTCAAAACACCCGTTCCTTCATGGGGAACCATTGTTGTCAATCTCCAGGGGAGGGATGGAGATCACGCTGAATTACAACTGCTCTTCAGATGGCAGAGATCTTCCCCTGGAGAAAATGGTGGACTCTGTGTCATTATACCCTGCTGAGGTCGCCACAGCAAATTGACGCTGAGTGCCCAGAGCTGGGGCACTCTCCCAGAGCCTCTTTCTAGAGCCCGTTGTATTTATTTCCACAATGGGCCTTATTCCTAGTTTAAATATAAATGAAACATAAAATGTTGTCTCCTGGAAGGCTGTTGCTTTCATGCAAAAGGAAAGCCAGATCACTATCTTAAGCATTATGGAAGAGGATGGCTGGAAATAGTGCACAAAACAGTTTTCATGGAGTGCAAAAGAAATCCTTGACACTTGAAAAGGAATACAAAACATATTTTTGTTTTAGATCGTTAGTATCTGACTGTGAATTGACATTTGTGTAAACGGTTCTGTTTTTGTAGGAGAGGGTTGTTGTTTTTTTGTCTACTTCCCTTGAGCCTAAGAATTTTTTCACTGGACCACTAAAATTCCTTACCCAGCTCAAACCTCAGAGCCTAGTGACACTTTGAAGACAAACAGATGCAGTATGACATTAGGTTTCTTGGATTGGAGTCTAGTTTATTAAATGCATGGAGTTATACCGCCTGTGTTAGGACGTTTAAAAAATTGTGTGTGAATTCTTTCTTTCACATCTTGTTTTGTTAGTGTATATATTAACGACAAGGAACTTCCTATTAGTGGAGGCCACTGTGCCCCTAAACTAAACATGTTTTACTCCAGATATGGATATATAGGTTCATATCATCATACTCATGCATCATACTCCTTGCTGAATGTTTTTCATTATTTATGCACGGTTTGTATCTTTTGTATAACTTACCCCTGGAGAAAATGGCTGCTTTGAATAGTGGACTCTATGACATTGTACCATGCTGAGACCCCTCCCCTCCCCAAACCCCACCCTCTCCTGGCTCCACCCCCAAAATCTCCAGGTATTTTCCAACTCAGACCTAGCAACTCTAGAAGGCACCCCTCTGCAAATGGATGAGATCGACAGCTTCCTGTACACATGCTTCTCCGTTGCATCTCCCACTTGTGGGCTTGCTTATTTGGAGAGGCCAGGAAGGTCCCTTCAGTTCTTTCAGAGGGTGGCCGTGTTAGTCTGCAGTACAACAACTTGATGCAAGTCCAGTAGCCCCTTAGGAACCAACAAGATTTTGGAGGGTATGAGCTTTTGAGAGTCAAAGCTTTGACAAAGGTGTCTGACGAAGGGAGCTTTAACCTTCAAAAATCTTGTTGGTCCCTTAGGTGCTACTGAACTCGACTCTAGCTGCCCCACCATTCTGTCATTCTGCCAAATGTGAAAAAGGGAATTGTTCAGGAGGGTATTTCTGTAGAGGGAAGAAGGCTGTAATGTAATGTAATGATCCAGAAGGGAGTTCTTGTAAAGGGAAAGGCATTGTAGTCTGTTCTGCTGTTCACTGTATGTATTATCTTGCTCTTACTGCATTGTTTTCTATTTTTGTAGTACCGGGGCTGTTGTTTTTTTGGGGGGTGGAAGGAATTGAATTATTTATAACATATCTTGCTTGATACCTTTTTTTTTGGCATCATTTCTAATATTTGTGATACTAGTCCTCCTGCATTGTTTGTTTTAATATCTCATGCTATTTGATTGTATTGTTTTATGTTACGTAATCCTAAGAACATAAGAGAGCATAAAAGAAGCCATGTTTGATCAGGCCAATGGCCCATCCAGTCCAATGCTCTGTGTCACACAGTGGTCAAAACACTGGTGCTCTCAAGAGGTCCACTAGCGAGGCCAGAACTCCAGAAGCCCTCCCACTGTTGCCCCCCCCCCCCAAGCACCAAGAGTACAGAGCACTGTCCCAGACATAATGTTCCATCTTGCTTGTTTGAGTCTCAGCAACAGAGCTGGGCTATAAGCAAATTAATTAAATTAATTAGTTTATGCACTATAGTAGTTCGTGTAAGGTATCTTTAGAGTCTGCAGCTTGGAGTTGCGTCTTTGTGGTCTTCCAGCTCTGCCTCACCAACCTGCTAAAATTAGCATGGCGGGACAGCCACACGTCCTGCGCCATGATGTTTCATTTCCTTTATTAAAATAGCCAATGCTGAATGAGGTTTAGGGTAGCCGGCTCTTTCTAGTACAGTGTGTTGGACCACAGGTCTCTGATTTCCTGTAGGCTTACCAAAACCTTAAAACATCTTATGTGAAATAGACTGTTGTTGTTGTGTCCATTTGTAGGGCATTAAAAAGGAAATGCAGCTCATCAGTAGAACTCAGCCCTGCTGGGTCTACACTGTATGATGAATTGCCCAAGTTCTTGGTGTTGTTATATATGGTTGGGGGATATTGTTTGTTTGTTGGCATGGTTTACAAGGAGAAACAGTGATCCAATCACCCAGGGCTTTTTTTTCTGGGGGAATGTGTCGGAACAGAGTTTCAGCACCTCTTCAACAGAATTCCTTTAAAAATGTCTAAAAGTTCATGAGTTTTCAGTATACAGATTGAAAGTTTCATTTCCCTCTTGAGAGTTCCGGCGCCTCTTTTTCCAGAAGAAAAGCCCTGCAATCAGTGTTCCCTCTAAGCTGAGTTAGTGTGAGCTAGCTCACAGTTTTTTAGCCTCCCGCTCACACATTTTTGTCTTAGCTCAGGAAGGGTGGCCCCAGAGCAAACTAATTTATGCAGTAGCCAAATCGCTCGCTCACAGGTTTAGTGCTAGTAGCTCACAAAGTAGAATTTTTGCTCTCAAGACTCCATAGCAATCACCTATGTTAAACTTGGGCACATGAAGCTGCCTTATACTGAGTCAGAGATCACTGGTCTATCAAGTTCAGTATTGTCTACTCAGACTGTCAGTGGCTCTCCAGGGTCTGAGGCTGAGGTCTTTTGCATCACCCACTGCCTGAATCTTTTAACCAGAGGTGCCAGGGATTGCACCTGGGACCTTCTGCATGCCAAGCAGATGCTTTACCACTGAGCCGCAGCCCCTCCCCAAGGGGTCTGGGAGGCCTTGTATAATTTGCCACTTACCTACTCACATGAGATGTGGCAGATGCCTCTCTCACCCTATGGAAAGATCCTAGTGGCAAACCATAAAAGCTTTGGCTGGAATGATAAGGCTGCTTATGCGGCCTCCATGGCACTGCATGTGAGATTCTCTCTTCTAGCCTTACAGAATCTCACATCTTTTCAGACTTCTAGAAAGAGAGAGAGAGAGAGAATGTGTGTGCAACAGCTGCATGCACAGCTATGGAGGCTGCACATGAGGCTCTCCCACTCTCTCATTTCCTGTAAGGGTCACTGTCTCTTTTTCGAATGTTAAAGGGGGAAATAGAGCAGTTCAAACAGCTGCCATAGTGCTGTTGTAAAGTGCCTAGGGTGAAAAGCTTCTGGGGGCAGATTAATCAGCCAAATGCACTACTAAGCCAGTTTGGTGTAGTGGCTAAGAGTGTGGACTCTAATCTGGGAGAACTGGGTTTGATTCCCCCCTTCTCTACATGCAGCTGCTGGCTTGGGTCAGTCACAGTTCTCTCAGAGCTGTTCTCTCAAGAGCAGTTCTCAATAGAGGTCTCTCAGCCCCACCTACCTCACAGCGTGTCTATTGTGGGGAGGAGAAGGGAAAGGAGATTGTAAGCCGCTCTGAGACTCCTTCAGGTAGTGAAAGGCAGGGTATAAAAACCCACTCCTCCTCCTCCTGCCACAATTTTGTTTTGGACTTACAGTCTATGGGGACAGAAGCCACCCACTAGAACGAAGGAGTAAGATTTGATCTCCTGGATGGATCCTAGTATGGTGGGATTTCGGCAGACTTTAGATGAGTTTGGCCTGGCTGCCTGGCCCTGTGTTACGGAAACTGTTACCTCTTCAGCGTGAAGAAAACTGAAGCCTGCCGCAGCTTAAGAAGCTTTGATTGCTTGTGAAAGTAATTAGAGGTAAGAAGACAGGTACCTGTAGGCTCCAATTGCAAGTCGAGATTGCAGATAAAAGAGGTTTATTAAGGCAGTCAGCAGATTAATCTGCCTTCCTACTGATGGCTTGATTAATGAATCAATTAAAATTAAATACATTCACAGTTTACCAAAGCTTCTGTGTAAGGTGCCTTTTGAGATGCTGAAGGATGTGTGAGAAGAAAAGGGTGTCTTTTAATATGGTCTTTTCCTGTTCCCCATTCATTAATGCACCAAAAGCCAAAATGACCTCAGTACAAACAGGCCTGTGCTCTTAATTTGCCGTAGCAGATCATTAAATTAGGCCCTCATTGATTACAGTTGCCCTCCACCTTTTAATCAACTAGAGATCAATCTAACTATTAAACTTTTGGCGTTCCCATTTGTTCTCTCATTATCCCAACGAGCTCTGCATCTTACACCAATTCAGCAGCAAGTAGCTGAAGAGGGGGAAAAAAACCTTATGCATTGTTTTTTTTTAACTGCTTGTAGGGGCATTGAGGGAATAGGATGAGTGCAGAAAGAGAGGCATGTCTGTATAGAGACCCACCACTACTTTAGAGCGATCCTCCGCCCCGGCAAAGCTAATTTGCGGGGGGGGGGGGTGGAGTTTAAGGTTGCCAGGTCCCCCACCCCCTGGCCACCAGTTGGGTTGCTAACTCCAGGATGGGAAACTCCTGGAGATTTGGGAGTGGTACCTGTGGAGGACAGAAACCTCTGTGGGGTACAATGCCATAGAGTCCACCCTGTAAAGCAGCCATTTTCTCCAGGGGAACTGATCTCTGCAGTCTAGAATAGAGCTGTAATTCCAGGGGGTCCCCAGGTCCCACCTGGAGGCTGGCATCCCTAGGGGAGTTGACTTTAAAAGGAAATTGGGAGACAAATATTGTTCTGACTCAATATTGGATGCTGCTTCAGCAGTAGCCGAATCCATATTATTCTTGTCAGTGGGCCATTCTTCTGTATGGTGAAAGGCTACTTTGGACACTGAATAGGGATACAGTCCCTGAGGAACATTTCCTACATCTGCTTCATTATGGTCACTGTGTAAGACCTGTTCTGGAAGGAAGGTGGCATGGTATAGCCAAATCCCATCAGATCTTGGGAGCTAAGCAGGATCCTCGTTTGTACTTGGATGGGAGATCTCCAAGGAAAGCTGTATAGGAAGGCAATGGCAAACCACCTCTGCTTCTCACTTGCCTTGAAAGCCCCTTGCGGGGGTTGCCATAAGTCTTGACAGCACTTTGCACGTGCGCACACACACACAAGACCCATTCACAACCAGTACTCTTTTCATGCTTGGAATGAGAGGCAACACCAGACACGTGGCTGCCGCCCAAAACAGCAACCCCGCATCATTTCCTTTTCTCCCCAGTAATATCTAGGACTCTAAAATGCATGACATTATGTCTTCATGAATCCAAGTTTCCCTGCCTCCATTCATCATTATTGGTGGCTGGGAAACTCTCAGTACAATGTGTTAGTTTCTGTTCCTAAACATGACTGTGAATAGAGGAAGGGTGAGTGAGTTGCAGGACTCCTGTTTTCAGTGGCAGTCCTGTGCCAGTTATAACATCTGAATTCTAGCTCCAGTTCAAATTACAGTGGGAAGATAGAATCATAGAATCACAGAGTTGGAAGGGATCTCTGGGGTCATCTAGTCCAACCCCCCGCACAATGCAGGAAATTCACCAATACCTCCCACCCCCACCCCCAGTGACCCCTGTTCCATGCCCAGAAGATGACAAAAAACTGGCCAGGAGAAAAATTGCTTCCTGACCCCAAAGTGGTGATAATTTCCATGGGAATGTAAGAAAGATCTTGGGCAACTGAACCTCAGGAGTTTGCATGTGTTTTTAAAGGCTCTCTTTTATTTTGAAACAAAAGCACAGATTCCAGTGCTCAGCATGCTACAGGATCTCTGCTATTAAATTGCCGCATTTGGGATTCTTCCCTTGGAGCACTTCATTTTTTCCCCCTTGTACCTGGCCATTGTTTTTGCCCTTTTTGCCCCACCATCATTGTGGGGAGTGGCAACCCTACCTTAGATCTTATAATCTAAGCAGGGTCAGCCCTGGTTAGTACTTGGTTGAGACCACCAAGGAAGCTGAAGGTTGCTATGCAATAGAAACCTACCTCTGTATGTCTCTTGCCTTGAAAACCCCATGGGGGTCGCCATAAACTGGCTGCAACTTGATGGCAAAAAATAAAAGGATATGTCTGACTTTAAAAATACCTGGGTGGATGCTGCCTCCTTCTCATTCACAATGGTTATTTCCCCCCTCCCCATTATATCAATTTAATGACATAAAGCTATTGCTTTTTTTTTGCACTGAGAAGTCCAGGAGTATCCCACAAAGGCTTAAATGGTGTCTTTGGGGGTGGGTGGGGGTCGAGAATTATGTGATCATTAATGTAGCCTCAGCATTTACCAGGAATATTTCCCACGTTGATCATACAAAAGGCCTGTTTCCGGTGTGTCTTCTGTGGTGCAGCATCTCTGTCTGGCGAGGCTTTAGGACTCTGTGAACAAACGTTAGGGAGAAGGAAACCACGAGTTTTGCTGTTTTAGTCGGTGGACAGTCACAGCTGGGGGGAGGGCTTATGAAAGGGGTGTCTCTTGCGGGTTGCACAGTGAAGGCCGCTGCTCTGCAGCAGCTGTAGTAGAAAGATAACACTTTTTTCCCCTTAAAAGGTCTGTTCTTCTGTTGCTTTAAGGCTTTCTGTGCTCTCCTGTGTTTGGCAATCCACAGCATTCTTTTATAGTTGTGCTTCTCTGTTTGGGGAAATGCTTGAATGATAAACCTTTCAAAATGTTAAACAGCTGCGTCAGATGCTGTGTTACTGCTGGTATTCCTCCCCCACCCATGCAAATACGAAAAATCTCAAGCAGTTCAATTTCCACACACCCCGTGCTGCTTCCGCACTACAATTTCCCCCGCATGGAAAGTGGGAAGCCCCAATGTTAAAGGGAAACATCCGCATGATGTCATGCTCCCTCTGACAATGATTTGTCTGTGCTGTTCACATGAACACACATGAAGTAGCCTTATACTGAATCAGACCATTGGTCCATCAAGGTCAGACTGGCATTGGCTCTCCAGGGTCTCAGGTACAGGTCTTCCACATCACCTACTGCCTGGTCCTTTCAACTGGAGATGTTGGGAATTGAACCAGGGACCTTCTGCAAGCAAAGCAGAGGCTCTTCCACTGAACCACGTCCCCTCCTATAACTTGCCCTTTGTAAGTTTTTCTCAGACTAAGAGGAAGATCTGTGATGTGATATCAGGGCAGTGTGTGAGTGGACACTCCCTCCATCGCTACTATGGGCTGAGCTCTGCTTTGTGTACTGGTCCCCCCTTTGACCCTTTAAAGGGGTTTTTACAACACATTGAACCAGTCCAAGTGGACAAGGAACAGTGAGGGGTAAGGGAATGGGGTCCAGGCTGCAGGGGCAGTACCCCAAATCTTAGATTGGAAGTTGTGTTGAACAGCTATATGGCACAGAAGGGAAAATTCCAAGTGGATCAATAGTGTGACCCTTTCCCCATCCACTGCTTTTCTGTCACAGTACCCTCTTCCTAGCCTTTCCTCCCTAGCTCAGTTAAGAAGAGAACAGTCTGGAGAGATGGTGTAGCAGGTGGAAACAGCACGCAGAGGAAAGGTTTGACTCCACAACTGTTGCATGTGAAATCATCCCTAATCTAGTTTTAGTATGACTGCATAAAACCACAGGTCTGTGGCCATAGGATCTCCTTCAGCCGTATGCAGAGAAAACGAGGCATCACCAGCATGGATCAGGAAAGGGTCCGCCAGATGAATGGCTCTCTTTATTTTTGAACGAATGCAGCTTTGAAATAGTTTTTCCTCCAAAAAGACTTGTTCATGATAGCTTGCCCACAACCTTATTTGGTCTGTCGAATGAGTTATTTTCATGCAACTTGGACCCTTAATGTGTAAAAGAATTCGTTTTGCCCCTTAGTATTCTGCATCTAAACAGAGGACAAATAAAATGCTTAACGTATTTTTAAAATTATGTTGATATCTCTGTACCTCGTTTATAAACTGCTTTGCATTTGCTAAAGAAAACCAGCACAAAAATATTGACAGTTTCTCCAGGTTATTGAGCACCAGCACCAACTCTTTCCCAAATTCTGTGTGGGCTGGGTTGAGCCGAGGATGAGAGGGCCCAAGTCAGAGTTGCTGTAGACTGTTCCCCAGCCAGCAGGGCTTATCTGTAGCCCATCTCCAGAGGAACAGAAAGCCGTAAGGATCTCTCTAATCAAACTGTGGCAGTTGTATGAGCACAAGTTGGAAGATTTGGTTTGGTTCTCTGTGGCAGAGAATTGCAGTTTAAAAAACAACAACACAACACTTGGGCGGGAGGACTGAGCCAGCGTGAGAGACTTTAGAGAGCCAAATAAAAAAAATATAACACAACAAACAACAGACAAAACACCTGAAGCACCGTTATTAAATCTCAGAGAAGAAAGCAAACTACCCATAGCACAAAAAATGAGAATTGCCATGCTAATATCTGCAGCAAAAAACAGCAAGAGCAGCTACATGGAAATCTAAAAACAATTTAACAATAAATCTCTGG
Organism: Lepidodactylus listeri; assembly: GCA_029233225.1. NCBI lineage: Eukaryota > Metazoa > Chordata > Lepidosauria > Squamata > Gekkonidae > Lepidodactylus > Lepidodactylus listeri. The sequence goes on from JARCFY010000011.1 coordinate 81,256,941, forward strand.
TATAAGAAAATCTGGAACATTAACATAATGGAAAAAATCTCAGACATTATGAAACAAAAAAACCCCAAAGGTAAACATAATGACATTACAAAAATATGGTCACCCATTATGGAATATCTAACATCTAAAGAAACAATACCTGTTGTATTAAACACTCTTCACTTATGGTAAAACCAACAAAGCAAAACTACAAAATGTGTGGAATGTATAAAAGTAGAATGTATCAGCCTTCAGATGAGAATCTAGGAATAAGTCTATTCTATATATGTATACTTTATGTTGTAAATGAAAAATGAATAAAAACTTGAAAAGGGAAAAAATACTGGGTTACGTGATCCAATTTTCTGGCACTGTGTCAGGCAGCTTCATCTTGGAGGGGCCGCGGCTCAATGACAGCGCATCTGCTTGGCATACAGAAGGTCCCCAAGTTCAATCCCCAATGTCTCAATTTAAAAGATCCGGTCGTAGGAGATGGAACAGACCCTAGAGAGCTGCCACCAGCCTGAATGGACAATACGGATATTGCCAGACCAATGGTCTGATTCAATATAGCTTTATAATATGTATAATATATAACATTCCCTTCTCTCTTTCTGGTTATAAATGTGATACAGTTTTCATGTTTACTGTTGTTTAATAGCTGCTTCTCTCTCTCTCTCCATCTCTCTCCACCCCCCCCCCCCAACTCTACAGTGAGCAGAGTATTTGCCAAGCCCGGGCGTCAGTCATGGTCTATGACGATACCAGTAAGAAGTGGGTGCCAATAAAGCCTGGCCAGCAAGGCTTCAGCCGAATCAACATCTACCACAACACTGCCAGTAACACGTTTAGAGTAGTCGGAGTTAAACTACAAGATCAGCAAGTGAGTATTTCTGGTTTCCACCAGTATCTTCCTCATCGGCATTAAAACGAAATCCATGTGCGTGACTCCAAGTGCACACTGTTCCTCCTCCCCAGAAAAACACCACGCATTTTGTGTTTTGTTTTAGTTTGTGGCTTGTGTTCCCTCTAAGCTGAATTAGTGTGAGCTGGCTCACAGTGTTTTAGCCTCCAGCAGACACATTTTTGTCTCAGCTCAGGAAGGATGGCTCCAGAGCAAACTAATTTATGCAGCAGTCAAATCGCTCGCTCACAACTTTAATGTCAGAGGATTTTTGCTCACAAGACTTCACAGCTTAGAGGGAGCATTGTTTGTGACCCATACTCCTATATGAGCCTGCCTTTCAGTTTAGAGTCGCTTCTCAGGCCCTGGTCCATGTGCCTTTCACCTTCACTTGAAGCTGGTGAATGCCAGACACATGGCCTTTTTCTAGGGTTGCCAGCCCGCCAGTGGGAGTGGGGTAACCCCTGCTTTTGCAGGCTCTTGCCCACTGCCGGCCAGCTGGCTGGTGGGGGGGGAAATCACACCTCCAACTGACCTTTTTGGGTCTACTTCTGGTTTGGGGCCTACTTCCGGTTTGGGGCCTACTTCCAGTTTCAGGCCTACATCCGATTGGGGGTGATGCTCTGGTTTTTGGGCAAAATTCTATGGTTTGAAGCCAAATTTACCATAGAGTTTTTCCCAGAAACCAGAGTGTCACCCCAACCAGAACTAGGGCCGAAACCAGAAGTAGGCCCAAAAATGCCCAGCACCACTTCTGGTCTCCCGGAAGGATGTCGGGAAGGGAAAGACATGCATTTAGTTCCCCTCCACCACTCCTCTGTAGAGGATTTTTTTGAAACAATATTGAGGTGTGGGCTAAAGCAAAAGTAAATACAGTTGGCTGTAATTAACCAGCAAAACCATTGTGACTGCGATTGTGACTGTGATGCATTCAATGAAGGCGCTTAAGTCTTTCTTTTGCATCATTTCCTTGCACGTTAATGGTTTGGGGATGGGACCATGCAACATTTATGTGTAATGCACCCAACACAGTGTGGGGGACCCCAGACTCAAACTGCGTATTCTGTAATGTGGAAATCAGCCTGTTGAAACAGGTTAACTTTCCTTTTGACTGTATATAAAAGGACAAAACAATGCTACCCAGTGCAACGTTCACACATGAATCCCTCAGTTCCTGAGCATGCTGTGCCCATTCCGATTGTGACTGTGATGCATTCAATGAAGGCGCTTAAGTCTTTCTTTTGCATCATTTCCTTGCACGTTAATGGTTTGGGGATGGGACCATGCAACATTTATGTGTAATGCACCCAACACAGTGTGGGGGACCCCAGACTCAAACTGCGTATTCTGTAATGTGGAAATTGGCCTGTTGAAACAGGTTAACTTTCCTTTTGACTGTATATAAAAGGACAAAAAAATGCTAAAGGGAGATCGGGAGGCAGAGATTCTGTGAGCATCGTATTTTGTGTGATGTCTATGAAGACATCTTTCAAGTGGTATAGTAGTTCTGTGCCCCGCCCCCCTGACAGTGATTGCTTCATTTACTTTTCTTTCAGTTTCTTAGTATTTTTGCTCTGCCATTTCCATTTCAGGTAGTGATTAATTATTCAATTGTGAAAGGACTGAAGTACAATCAGGCAACGCCCACTTTCCATCAGTGGCGCGATGCACGACAGGTGTATGGATTGAACTTCGCCAGTAAGGAAGAGGCGACCACGTTCTCCAACGCGATGCTGTTTGCTTTGAATATCATGAACTCGCAGCAAGATGGAGGTAGGGCAGACAAGCCTTTTTCTTCTTTTCTTTTCTTATTTAGTGTGAGTTGTCATGTTGTAATGAGGCGATTGCTCTCAGTGTTTCTTTGCCTTGCTCAGTTGTTGCCAGACCTTCCTTTCAAGGACATGTGAAGACAGACGCAGCAAGTTTTTAGAATGGCAGAAATCTTCTCACAGCTTTTTAGAGAGGCAGTGTGGTGTGGTGATTAGTGTTTTGGACTAGCATATGGGAGACCCAAATCCAGGGCCTCGCTCTGCTGTGAAGCTTGCCAGCTGACCTTGGCCCCGTCACTTTCTCTTTGCCTACCTCAGAGTGGTTGTGAGGAAAAAATGACTAAAGGGATACCATAAGTAGTTTCCTGAACTCCGGGGAGGAACAGCAGGATAAGAAAAGCGCTACATTCTTTTATAACATGCTTGGGGTTTTTCCCCGTGTTGCTCTGGAACAAGACCCAATTATGCAGGTTTTCAGTCACACAAAAAAACCAAGAGGGGGTCACAGGTAGGACTGCCAAGTCAGCCCGGGGGGGCGGGGAATCCCCCGCTACAGGGGTTCCCGATCCGCCGGCCAGCATTCGGCCGGCGGGGGGATCCCCACCCCCGAAGTCGTCCAGCCAGGACGACTTCCCCAACGTAATGACGTCACCCGGAAGTGACATCAGCACATTGGGGGGCGTTGCCAGGGCAACGCTCTGGCAATCGCCCCAAAACTCTATGATACCATAGAGTTTTGGGGTGACTGCCAGAGCATCGCCCTGGCAATGCCCCCAATGTGCTGACGTCACTTCCGGGTGATGTCACTGGGTGCGTGCGCTTGCCGGGGAAGCTCCCGGATGACGGAGGACTCCTCCCCCACACCGGTGAGTAAGAAAGACTTGGCAACTCTAGTCACAGGTATCCATAAGAAAATACAACAAACAAACCACAGTGACATAAATATTTATATAATTTTATCAATATTTATATTTATATTATTTTTATCAATATTATTTTTTATCAAACAAGATTACAAGAATATACTCTCAATAAAAGTTTACTACTAGGAAAGTCCATACTCATTGAGCACCCAGATATAAGCTTATTTCATCCACATCTTCCTCAGGAGTAGTCCTATTGTGTGGGAAAGTATCAGCCTCTTGATACAGTTCAATGTTTGTTAAAAGCAAACCAATGCTTAAACTTCTTCTTTACTTTCTGCATTTTAACTTCTGGTTCCATTGCAGTGTTTATATTAGGAGCAAGCTAGTCTTTTCTCTCAGGTGCTAAAAGCAGTGTTACAGTTAAACATGACCTCATTCCCTGATAGGGTTACCAAGTCCCCCTGGGAGGCGGAGGAACCCCTGCTCAATTGGCCCACTCCCCGCTGGCCCAGATTGAGCTGCCGAGAGGAACTCCACCCCAAATTGCTGTGTGCGCACCACAATGACGTCACCCAGAAGTGACGTCATCGCATCGGGCACGTTTTTTGGGGGGGGGGGGATGCTCTATAATTTGAGGGAAAACGCTATGGTTTTCCCTCAAATTACAGAGGTCCCGCCCCAACGTGCCCGACGCAATGACATCACTTCTGGGTGACGTCATTGTGGTGCGCACACAGAGTGCGCACACCAGAAGACTCCTGGACCTGCAAGGACTCCCCCCCTGCTAAAACACAGATAAGACTTGGCAACCCTATTCCCTGACATTTTGTTGTTGGCTCCACCAGCCATTTTTGTTGTCATGCATGTTATCATGAAATGTAGCTAAAAATATCTGGGAGCAGTTGATGGCCATGGCTGGTGACATCATTAAAAGCCAGTGTGATGTTGTGTTAACAGTGTCAAACTAAGATCTAGGAGACCCAAGTTTGAATCCTAACTCTGCTGTAAAAGCATGCTGGGTCTCGCTTTCTCAGTTTAAATTACTTCACTGGGTTATTGTGAGGATAAAATGGAAGAGGGGGGAATTACACTGTAAGCTATTTTTCTTTCCCGTTGGGGAGCAAAATGAGGTATAAATACCTAAATTAATAAATTCTGCAAGCCACAACCAAGGAAGGCCCATGCAAGTAAACATCTAGAGATGCTTTACAGAGAATAAAAATGCCCCCAGGTCAGTATAGCCTTGAGGTATTGAAGTCTGGTTTATATCAACAGATATGAGAAACATGTTGATTGCAAGTTAAATCCAGGTAGGAGTTACGTTGGGAAAATAATGAGCAAGATACCTGGTCAAGGATGGTAGGAAAACGTAACTGGAAGATAAAATTTATTGGTTAATGCCAAACAGTGATATACCTTTTGCATTAAAAGTGATATACCTTTATGATTAAAGGTACAAAAATATGCGAACGTGGTAGATACATAAGTTTAATGTATCTTACCTAATACTGTCCACAGTTCTGACTAAACAAGGCTGTACAACCTTTAGATATGTTCTGTGCTTGGAAGCCAGTACTAGATCTTCAATAATGACAATTTCATGAAGCTGAGATAGATCTGTCTGTCTGTGTCTCTCTCTATCTAATGTGTCTTATCTATATACTTAAGCGTGCTTCTTCTCAAGTCAAGTTCCGGACAGTGGGACCCAGTTCCAAGTGAATGTGTTTAGGTCTGCAGCCTTTTATGAACCTCATGAAAGTTTATACGTTAAAACCGAGAGCTCAGGTTTCTTCAAGGATACTTACTCTCAGTTGCAAACATTGACCCAGCTGCCTCCATACAGGAAGAACGTATGTACAGTATGTGGCTTCTAGTAACATGATCCTGGTAAGACCAAAAGTCTTAAATTCCAGATGCCAGCGTATGCTCTTAAATGTTATACTGATGACCATTAAAAGGTTTAGAGTAGAAAGTTTTGCTTCATGGGTTCAGTAAGTCTGAGGGCTCTTGTGCCCCAGGCTTATACGAAGACTGGTTGCCAACTGGACATCAGACTCGGAAAGCCTCTGCATTTTCCCCGGGAGCTTTAGATGACCCAGTGTCATTTCTCTCCACTCTCCAGTGAAACTGGCATTACCCAGCCCTAAAAACCAGGCTGATATTATGTATTAATCAAAGTTCTGTTCCAGCCAATCCTCCAAGGGTAGTGTTGCCAGCTCCAGGTTCAGAATACCTAGAAATTTGGGGGGGTAGAGCCTGAGGCAAGCAGGGTTTGGAGAGGGGTGGGACTTCAGTGAGGTTTAATGCCATAGAGTCCATCTTCTAAAGCAGCCATTTTCTCCAGGTGAACTGATCTCTTTGACCTGGAGATCTCCAGCCACCACCTGGAAGTTGACAACCCTATTCAAGGGGCTCAAGCCAGCTTACACTGGTTTTGTCCATTTTGTCCTTCCAGCACCCCTGAGGGGTCATTTCGGCTGAGAGCATGTGCCTGATCGGAGTTCCCCTAATGAGCTTCGTAAGATTGGGGATCTGAACCGTAGCCACCCCTGTTCTGATGTTCTGTCCACTGTACCATACAGAAGCTCAGCGAGGAAATGTCATTAATTCTCATCTAGAGAAACTGAATCTGGAATCTGGCATAGCCTGTTAACTGAGTGAGAGCACGTGAGCTAGGGTTGCCAGGTCTGAATGACAAGCCAGCGGGGGACTTACTGGGACGCTCCAGGAGAGAGGAGGGAAGAAGCATACCATGCCTATGTCACCTCTGGGGCGACGTGCCTACATCACCGGAAAGTGACGTAAGCACATTGGTGATCTTGGGGGTGATGTTCTGGTTTTTGGAAAAGCTCTATTGTTTGAAGCTAATTCTACCATAGAGTTTTGCCCCCAAACCAGAGTGTCACCCCCTGAAGTCATCGACATGCCTACATCACTTCCGGGTGACCTAGCCACGTTGTGTTTGGGGTGGTAACTCTCCCCCACCAGCCAACTGGCCAGTGCCAAGGGGGATACCAGAAACTGGGGGATACCTGGAAACTGGGGGATCCCCCACACACCGGGGGGATCTGGCAACCCTGACGTAAGCGTCTGGCTCAGAGACCACCTTGGCTCCACTCTCTGCAGTGAATTCGAAAGTACAGATGTGTTAGTCCGTAAAACAAAAATCAAGTGGCTCCTTTATGACTAACTTTATTCCAGCATGGGATTTTGTGACTCACACCTGAATAAACTTCGTAAGTCGTAAAGGTACCATGTGATTTCTGTTTTACTTGTCTACAATAAAGGGAAGACAATATTGGGCCTGGCCTGCATTGCAGGCTTCTGTTAAAGATATCACACATGTGAAAAGGCATGATGTAAATTTCTTCCTTTTAAATAATGATTTTGTTTATAGCACAAACCGTACTGTGTTATTTGCTTTTACTTTGTTTGGATCAGTTCTGACAGCTGGTCTGGATGACAGTGAAACCTGGAAGGTGTTCATATTGAGTGGGGGAAGCTAGAGTTTGAGAGTGGATGGTTTTCTAATATTACTTAGAAATTCCAGAGGGGAAACCGTGTTGTGGTGGAATGTGCCATCGTGTTGCAGTTCACTTATGGTGACCCCATAGGGTTTTCAAGGTAAGAGATGAACAGAGGTGGTCTGCCATTGCCTGCCTCTGCGTAACAACCCTGGACTGCCTTGGTGGTCTCCCATCCAAGTACTAGCCAAGGCCGATCCTGCTTGGCTTCCAAGATCTGACAAAACCAGGCTAACCTGAGCCATCCAGGTCAGAGCACTCATATTAATCTGTCACAGAAGAACTGCTACTACTAAAGCTACTAAACTACAGGCTACTAAAGATAATATTGATTAAGACAAAAGTGTTCTAGAACTAAAGTCCACCTTATCAGATGCATTCATATATGTTCATACCTACAAACATACCTGCCTAAGGTTTTATAGAAAGAAATAACAAACAGTAAAACAAGAAAGTCGCAAGGTGCTAGAGCTAAAGACTGTGACACTGGCATGAGAAGTTTCAACAAGATGTGGTACCCCAGCAACGCAGAGCGTTTACCCTGGCCAGATGCAATGCTATGCCATCAGCCATCTTATATGGCAGATTTAACAAGGTTTCGCATTTGGCCAGTTATTGCCCATGCAGAAAGAGCTGTGTGAAATCAATTACTCATGTTCTTTTGCACTGTGACTTGTATGTAGATCTAAGGAGCACACATTTACATTCTTTGTTAACTAGTATGGGTGCTTGTTCTGATGCACTCAAGGTGCGTAGACTTCTAAGAGATTCCAGTCCGGACACCACGGAGAAGGTGGCCAAGTTTCTTTGTCTGGTCTTAAAGTTGTGCCAAAGGTTCTTTTAGAATTTTTATATATGTGTTTATAACGGGTTTTAACATGCAGAAATTGTTTTTCTAATTTATGCCAATAAAGGCTGACTTGACTTGACTTGAACAAGATGTGAATGGTGGTGTGGTGTGTGCTTGTCTTATACACTTCTGTCCTATTCCTCTTGCATTTCCTGTCCTTCTGACGTTGCTATTTACATGTATCTCTATAACTATCCCACTTCAAGCATCAAATGAAGTAGGTTTTAGTTAGGGTTGCCAGGCCCCCACGGCCACCAGCAGGAGATTGGGGTAGGGGGGTAGGGTTCCCTCAGGTTGGGAATCCTATTTGCATAATTGTTATCATACCCCATATTGGACTGTTATTCACAAAGGCTGGATTCAAGTTTTAAACACAGTTTTGTTGCCCGTCTGCAGCTCACGAAACAGAATGACTTTGACACAGGACTCACTGCAGTATCCTTTGCACTATTGTGTAGACAATGCTAGGAAAACATGTTTTAATTTTTTAAAAATAGGATTTCTTAGAACCATAGCGTTGGAAGAGACCTCCTGGGTCATCTAGTCCAACCCCCTAGTGCAGGAAATTTACAAATACCTCTCCCTCCACACACACCCATCCAGTTCCATGCCCAGAAGATGACCAAAAAAATTCCCTCCAGGATCCCTGGCAAAACTGGCTTGGAGAGAAATTGCTTCCCCGGGGTGTATGAGAAAGGGCTGGAAGAACTAAGCACTGATGCAACACTTCCTGCCTTCTCTCTCATGATCTGCCTAAGTTCTCAGAATCAGATGGCCATCTAGCCTCTGTTTAAAAACCTCCAAAGAAGGCGAGCCCACCATCTCCCAAAGAAGCCTGTTCCACCGAGGAACCGCTCTAACTGTCAGGAAGTTCTTCCTAATGTTTAGTTGAAAACTCTTTTGGTTTAATTTCAATCCATCAGTTCTGGCCCGATCTTCTGGGGCAACAGAAAAAACTCCACAATATCCTCTATATGACAGCCCTTCAAGTACTTGAGGATGGTTATCACATCACTGCTCATGTTAAAGTAATTTCATGTTAAAGAAAGAATAACCCACAATAAGTGCCCCACGAGAGAAATGTTTGTCACTATATACAAGGCTGATTCACGCATCTGTTTTGATTTGGTTAAACCACGGTAAAGAAGTACTGAATTGTCTCTTTTCTTTATACACACACACACATACACTAAGTAGGCCCCCGCTTCAGCCATTTGTGAGTGCATTTGTGAATGGTGACAAATTGACAATACAAGTGAAGTAGGGTGGGGTGTTACTTCAGGAGTTACCCAGCCTGGATCTGGCCACCCATCCCCTGCCAGTGGCCAGGGGGGACTCAGGCAACCCTAGCATGTGTGCATGCAGTCTGTGGGTTCATGCAGTTTTTCTTGGATTTATGCAGAGCTCTAAATGAATGATATTGGAAGTTCTGCCATAAAGTAGTGGTAATGTCAAAACTGCAATCCAGGCATAGCACTGGTGAAAAAAGAAAAAATGACAAACGGGTGACTTCTGTTTCTTAGACGAGTCTTGGATGCCCTCTATTTTTAACATTTGTTTGCATTTTTCAATGCCGACTGTTTAGGCATTTGCAAGGCCTACGTTGTTGCTGATGCCAAACACTTGACTTGAACGGCTTACTTGATTCAAACACCCACTTGTATGTCCTAAAATGAATCAGTCCAATGGTTGAGGGGGAGCACTCGTACCGCGCTTAGTAACGCTTTCCACAGAGCCTGTTTGTTTTAACCACAGTTAAACTGTCTTGAAACAGCATGTTTTTCAAGGACCTGCTAACCTTATGTTTAAATTTAGAATGTTAACAAATGACAGTTTCCCACCAGTTTAAAACCACCTTAGTAGGGTTTGTCTTTTGAATTTACAGACATGTGTTTAAAGATTCAACAAAACAAGGGTCGTTCTTCTGTTTAAAGGGATGCTACCCTAAGGTCTGCTCCACGAGCCAGGGAATTGCAGAAAACAAATAGGCTTGTTCCATCTCAGCCACCTCTGCCAGACGATTCCACTGGGGCTTCTTCCTGATCCATATTGGGGATCACACAGTCTCTGGTAAAGCCCTTGAAGTTGGGACCATTATTTCAACAGGCGCCGACTGTCATGCTGTGGCATTCAACCAGGAGGGCACAAAAATCCTGAGGGAAAATATCTTTTTTTCCCGCCTTGAAGAGAAGAAGAAGAAGAGACTGGATTTATACCCTGCCCTTCACTACCTGAAGAAGTCTCAGAGTGGCTTATAATCCCTTCCCCTTCCCCTCCTCACAGCAGACACCCTGTGAGGTAGGTGGGGCTGAGAGAGCTCTTTCAAGGACTGCCCTTGAGAGAACAGCTCTGAAAGAACTTGTGACTGACCCAAGATCACACCAGCAGTTGCATGTGGAGGAGCGCGAAATCAAATCCGGTTCTCCCAGATTAGAGTCCGCGCTCCTAACCACCACAACAAACTTGCCATGTAATGCTATCATATGGCAGTGTTCTTGTTAAAATAGGAACTTATTTCTGCTAATGCAAAGCTGCAGACTGCTTGGGGGGGGCGGTGTTTCCCCCTGAGAACATACAGCATGGTTTAACTTTATCCAGAGATGACAACAGCTCAAAGTCCAGGGAGTCTAGCTAATTTTGATTACAGTTATTTTTAGAGTTTTTATTTTTGTAATAATCTGCAGTAGAGACATGAATAGCAACAAATCAAACCCCAGACAAAGCAGTTAAGGGGAACCCTGATTCAGATCCACCGTACAGGAGGAAAGCGGTTAACCCTTTTAACCCCATGCAACTATCCTGGTCTTCTGTCCCCGTTCCCCCCTTCCGGGTCTGCTAGTGTAATATAGAAGCAGGACTGTATGTGAAGATGTGGTTTCAAATCCTCTTTCATCAGCTGTGAAGTTCACTAGATGACCTTTCACCAGGCACTCTTTCTGCAGTATCAGGTGGATAAAATGGAGTTGAGGGGAACCGTATATACCACCCTGTGGGAAGGGTGGGATAAAAATGTATTAGGTGGATCCAAAGCCTAAATACTTGTTTGCAGAGCTCCAGAAAGCTCAAGTGCCAGCACAGACAAATCTGTGAGATCTTTTCCTGACTTATTTTTTTGCAGCATTTGTGTGCCTTCCTTGTAGTAACAGAGGACTTAACATTGCCAGTGGGTATGGCAGCAGCTTTTCTACGGCGTGTGCATTTTCAGAGTCCGTAGAATGGGGGAAGGTGCAGAAAAGTGCAGCCCCAAATACAATTGGGGCACCATGCCTGTGAGAAAAGGTTTCAGCATTTGCACCTTTTTAGTTTAGAATAAGTGGGGTTTCGAAGAATTGTGATTGCTGGAGAATGAGATTTTTGTTCTCCTCCCTTTCTCATAACCCTAGAAATTAGGGTCGCTCAGTGAAATGGTGTGGCAACAGATTTGGGACAGACAGAAATACTTTTTCATACAGTGCATAATGATAGAATTTGTGGCTATTGAAGTTAATGGAAGAAAGGGGGTCTATCGGCTGTTAGTCATGATTGCAAAATAGAACCTCCAGTGTCAGAGGCAGCATATGTCTAAAAACCAGTTGCTCATGGGCAAATAATAGAGGAAGAGTGTTACCTTCATGCCATGATTGTAAACTTCCCAGAAGCTTCTGGCTAATCACAGTCAGAAACTGGAGGTTGTTCTATCCAGACCCTTATTCTCCTCATATTCTTAGCACCACTGTAAGTTAAAGGTCCGAGACATCACATCTCAAAGAAAGATAAGTTTCTCCCCCCTATCTTTCTCATGCTGACCCATTTAAACATGTGCAAGCTGAAAATTATGTTTCCTACTTACAAAATGATGGTACTGCAATAGCTCTTTCCACATGTGTTGAGATCTTGTTGAGTGACAAGCACAGTATGAATGGAAAATATTACAGCATCAGATCTCATATTTTGCCAAAAGAACAAGGTACCGTATAAACTCTCCCACACTTTCATCTAAACATTTTGAGTCCATTAAAAACGGAATCAGACGTCTTTCTGTTTTCCTGAAATGTTTCAAGCCATCAGCATTGGTTAGATCTTTTCCATCGAAGAACTCTTCCAAGTATACATCGTCTTTTTGCCGGTTGTATATGTTCCTTTTCTGTTATTCCACGCCAGTGCCATTCCTCTAGTTGGCTCTCCAAGTTTAATAACCACAGAGCCACAGTTTGAAGAAAAGGGATCATCTTTACAAAAGTATATAATACGTCGGCTTGGATCTGGTAAAGTGTTTTTGCAGAGAGATTTCCATCTTTTAAAAATCTTTATTAAAACAAATGAACGATGAAAGGAAATAAAATACGAAGATATGTAAAACACATAACCATCCCTTTCCATTGAAGGATTTCCATTTATGGGGTTAGAGGGTAGGCCTCTTGGTCTGCAGCAAGAGATCCAAGTCCAGAAGCACCTTATAGGTAAAGGTTTCCCTTGCTTGAAAGCCATTTGAATCCGACTCTAGGGGGCAGTGCTCATCTCCGTTTCCAAGCTGAAGAGCCAGCGCTCTCCGAAGACTTCTCTGTGGTCATGTGGCCGGCATGACTAAACGCTGAGGCACATAGAATGCAGGTACCTTCCCACCGAAGAGGTACCTATTTATCTACTTGCAACTTCTTGCTTTCGAACTGCTAGGCTGGCAGGAGCTGGGGCCAGAGATGGGAGCTCACTCCATCACGCGGCACATGGGTCTCGAACTGCCGAGCTACCGAGCTTCCGGTTGGCAGCTCAGCATCTTAACCTCTCAGCCACCGCAGCCCTTAGTAGCATCTTACAGACCAACAAGATTTGGGGGGTATACTCTTTTGAGAGTCAAGGCTCTCTTTGTCAGATACTCTATATGGAATGTTAAATCCTTTTTCCTCCCCACCCCTGGCTGAAGTTAAAATCACTCCCTGAAATGCTGCTCCAGGAGGGACGGGGGCAATTTGGGACTGGCGAGGGCAGAGGAGGTAAGAAAGTCACACTCTGCTAATGGATTCAAGTCCAGGAGTACCTTAGAGACCAAACAAGATTTTGGGGGGGGGGTATTAGTTTTTGAGAGTCCAAGCTCCCTTCGTCAGATAGCTGACTCTCGAAAGCTTATACCCACAAAATCTTATTGGTCTCTTAGGTGCCACTGGACTCAAATGTAGCTGTTCTACGGCAGACCTACACGGTTCCCCATTGAAGTTCTGCTAAGGGAAATCCTTCTGTCCTCAGAAATGTTGCACCTAATCCAGCCCACTGAATAATGTATTATCACCAGTGCTCCCTCTAAGCTGAGTGAGTGTGAGCTAGCTCACAGTTTTTTAGCCTCTGGCTCACACATTTTTGTCTTAGCTCGGGAAGGATGACTCCAGAGCAAACTAATTTATGCAGGAGCCAAATCGCTCGCTCACAACTTTAATGTAGAATTTTTGCTCACAAGACTCCACAGCTTAGAGGGAGCATTGATTATCACGTCTTTGACACTTTATAACTGAAGCATATAGCATGATCCCAAGCATGCTTACTTGGAAACAAGTTGCGTTGATCCCGAGTGGAGCTTACTTCCAGCAAAGTTTCTTAAGCATTGCATGCAGCCTTACGTACGTAATTAATAGCATATATGCACCTTTGAAGAAGACAGTCGAAACGAAGCTCATATCTGGAATCTATGTTGAACCTTATTGCAAATTTGAACTTTATTGTTTAATTTGTAAATCTTGCGTGGAGCATTACTGTAATGTATATTCTTGCATATATTCAGGGGTCATTTCATAGAAAAAGAGGTGCAGGAGCTCATTAGCATACCCACTAGCATAATATTAGCATATGCCATGCCCCCTGACATCACCAGAAGTGTGTCAGAAAGGGAAGCAAAAGGGGGGGCATCTTCAAAAGCCTCCCCTTCCCTTCCCCAACTGGCCTGCCAAGGCGGGAGGGGGGAAGCAAAGCGAGAAGGGCCCCATAGAATACAATGGAAAGATCGTGCAGCTGCCGCCACGTGACTCTAAACAGAAGGGGTTTAAACTTTAAGCCCCTTCTTGCTTCGCTTCCTCCACAGGCCCACTGGGAGCTGGGGGAGGGGCTTGCCACCACTGCCATTTGTGCCCACTAGGGGTGTGCAAATAAATTTTTTTTGGCCCAATTCAGATTGGGCCAAATCAAGCCGCATCTGCTCCAGCTGCCAAATGACCCCCGCATGTCAGTTTCAGCAATGCAAGGGGATTTGGAAGTCATTTGGCCAGCCAAATGTCAGTTTCAGCCCCATTATACCCTATGGGCCATTGAAGTCAATGGCAAAAACTCACAGGGTATATGAGGGGCTGGAGGAGAGGGGGTTTGAGGGAGAGTTTCCAAACTTGCAGGGTAGCTGCTGGGGCCTCTCCCCAAAATACCCACCACATTTCAAGAAGATTAGACCATGGGATCCAATTCTATGGGCCCCCAAAGAGGTTGCCCCATCCCCTCCATTGTTCTCTATGGTGGGAAAAAACGTTACTTTTAGATCGTAACGGATGGAACGGATTGGTCCTTTTAGATAGAAATTCTGCAAGAATTACCTTAAGGACCATTTTCTCCCAAATGGACCTACCCAGCCTGTCTAACCATCCTCCCAGGCCCTGTTTTCAAGTGCCACTGCCATCTGAGGCTAGATGGGTGGCAGGGAGGAGAAGGAGGAGATTGGATTTATACCCTGCCCTTCGCTCGGAGTCCCAGAGCGGCTTACAATCTCCTTTTGCTTCCCTTCCCCACAAGAGACACCCTGTGAGGTAGGTGTGGCTGAGAGAGTTCTTTCGAGGACTGCTCTTGAGAGAACAGCTCGAGAGAACTTGTGACTGACTCAAGGTTACACCAGCAGCTGCAATTTGAAGGAGTGGGGAATCAAACCTGGTTCTCCCAGATTAGAGTCCACGCTCTTAAATCTTACTATTTGATGCTTATATATTTTTGTGTCTTGTCAAACTTATTTTTCACATGTACATTTTTGCTCAACCTTTTGGGTGTTATTGTAAACCCCCCCCCCATGACATTTAATTACTGACCCAACCATCCATGATTTCACCTACTGTGCAGATGCAAAAGCAGCTTGCAGTACTCAGTCTGGACTGCCTTAGTGACTACTCAGCCACAAAGCTGTTTGACAGTTGTGGACATAGAGTTGTAAACCCCCAGGTGGTGGCTAGTAATCTCCAGGGATTACAACTGATGGCCAGGTGACAGAGGTCAGTTCACCTGGAGAAAATGGCTGTTTTGGAAGATGGACTCTATGGCAGGGTTGTCGAACTCATTTGTATAATGGGCAAACATGTTTCAGTCCTTTTCAGAGAGCTTCCCCAAAGTTTCCAAACATATATATTACTGTCAAGTCACAGCTGACTTCTGGCAACCCTCATAAGGTTTTTGAGGCAAGAGATGCTCAGAGGTGGTTTGCCATTTACTTCCTCTGCGTACCAACTCTGGACTTTCCTGGCAGTCTCCCAACAAGTATTAATCAAGGCCGACTAGTGTTCCTTCTAAGCTGAGTGAGTGTGAGCTGGCTCACACTTTTTTTGTCTTAGCTCAGGGAGGATGGCTCCAGAGCAAACTAAGGGCACGATCATACGCACCCATTAGCCGCGCAATTATTATTATTTCTTAATAAACCCAGGGTTGATATCTTTTTGAACAGCTGTGCGTGTTCTATGGCTTTCAGCATGAACAATAAAAGCAGAGGATGACAGTGATACTGGTGAGAGGTACTCCAGTAAGGAGACAAGAGAGCATCATTTGCTCAGATGTTCTTGAACCTTCGAGTGGAGTTGACAGGTTATCTCTAAATTACCTCTGAGAGTGTGGGGTGTGACAAGAAGAAAAGTTCTGCTGTTTTGATATTGTCGAAACAGCAGCAGGATTTCCCACAGCCTTGGAAGGACACGAAGCAAAATGTAACCACTCTCAGAAACTTTTGCGATGTTTTAGCTGCATTTGACATAAACTCCGTCAGAAGCAATAATTTTTCAGATGGGTGGCTGTGGAGTCCAAAGACTTTGCAAACTTTATTCTAGACAAGGCTTTTCTGAGTTCATTTCATTGGATGCATGAAGCGTATATCCATGAGGATGATGAATGTATATTAAAGGCTGCAAACAACAGAAAGGAGGGTGGTCAGAGAGGTGTTACAGAGATAGGCCAGCTTAAAAAACACTCCAACCAAGAGAACAATCTGTTCAGTCATGGAATGTGAGTACCACTTAAAATTGTTGATTTGCTATGCAAAGTGGGATTGACACAAATGCAAGGTGAAGCATGAAAAGCTGGTGCAGTTGGAGAGTTATAGATGTATTGTGAAACTAATTAACTTCTGCAAATTGTGGAACTAATTAACTTCTGTAAGGGACAATATATGCAAGATGAACTGGGTGGTGAGAGAGGGCAGCCCAGTGGGAGTCATTTAATTTTTTTTGCAAGCGGCATGAGACTAGCAATAGTCTCATAACGCTAGACTCATGCTGCTTAAAAACTACAAGGGACACACCAATGAATGGCGGAAGGCACATAGTGGGTGGAATGACCTTGATGTGGGCAGGGAGTGACCTTCGAGTGCCAGCAAAGGGGCAGCGGTTGGAATCTGAGGGAATTGGTACGCTTTTGCATTACCTTCAGCTCAGAAGCAAAACAAGTGGAAAACTGGCACAAAACCACTCTCAGAAAACCTGGGGAAACAGCAACCAGAAAGCGAACTGAGTGCTGAAGGGGGGAAATCAGTGCACAACAAAAAAGAAACCCCGACAGACATGCACAGTGAAAGCAAGGCAAAACACCCATGCATAATAGGCCCGAGAGGCTTGGGCCAGTCACTTTCCTGCAGTGTAGCCTACCTCATAGACTTGTTGTGCAGATAATATGGCAGAACCATGCACAAGCATCGCCTGGGGCTCCTTGGAGGAAAAGTTGAAGAAAAATGTGTTTTATTAAGAAACTTTGCTCAATAAAATATTAGGTGTCAATCGTTGAGCATTATGTAACTGGTGATGGTAGGGAGTGTTGTCCAGTCACAGCTAGCACATGGCAACCTTATAGGGTTTCTAAGGCAAGAGATGTTCAGAGGCGGTTTGACGTTGCCTGCATAGCAACCCTGGACTTCCTTGGTAGTCTCCCATCCAAATGCTAACTAGGGCTGAACCTGCTTAAGCGTTAGATATCTGACAAGATTGGGCTAGCCTGGGCCAGCTAGGTCAGAGCTTCTATTCCTTACTATCAGTTTAAAAACCTATTAGGTTATTGCAAACAGTAAACGCATGCAACTGTTTTTAAAATGTCATTCATACATTTGTAATAGGCACCTGTCCCTTTGCAAAGAATGGCACATTGGGAAAAAATAATGAATTGCCTCCCATCCTTTCATTTGTGTCCTGTTGTTCAACCTGTTGATTTTCTGAGTGGCATTGTTGGCTCCTGTTGTAGGATGTTCATATGTGTCTCCAACAGGGATTGTTCTCAGTAATGGCCTTAGGGTTTTTTGTTTTTTTTTAAAAGAAACCTTCCTTTTAAAGAAATCTTAGGCTGTGCTTCGTATTGGCCTGATTCCAGCAGCAGCACTTTAAATGCTCAGTATCCATCTGTTGTTCATTAGGAAAAGATTGTTTCACTTCATTGGCTGCCATAGTGAAATGGACATGACAAATGATCTCTCCCACCACCATGTCTTGGTGATTTGGGGTCATTAGTTCTCTCTGTCTCTCTCTCTTTGCCTAAACTGCCTAACAGGATTGTTTTGAGAAGAAAATGAAGGCGGGGAGAGCCATGTATGCCACTCTGAACTTCCAACTGGATTTCTTAAAAGTTGTAGGCAATGTTCCCTGTAAGCTGAGTTAGTGTGAGCTAGTTCACATTTTTTTAGCTTCTGGCTCACACATTTTTGTCTCAGCTCAGGAAGGATGGCTCCAGGGCTTACTAATTTATGCAGCAGCCAAATCGCTCGCTCACAGCTTTAATGCCAGTAGCTCACAAAGTAGCATTTTTGCTCACAAGACTCCACACCTTAGAGGGAACATGGGTTGTAGGTCCAGCCTCTGTCCAGTTTTACATAAATACATTGCTATCGACATCCCATTTCAGTCCCTATAACTGGGAGATATAAATAGATATAATTAGAATTTTCAGTTGGCTTTGGCATGTTGGTTGAGTTCCCATTCCCCTGCTCGTGAGACCAGATTGTTCGGGCTAGGGTTGGCACAAGTAATTACTGTGGTATTCTGTTAAAACTTGCTACATGAAAAGCCTTTTGTCCCACCTGAGCAAGGAAGAATTAGGCAGCTCGCCCTCACTCCCGTAATTATCCCCTGAAAATCTCCCCAGTGCTATACCAGTAGCTCAGATTCCCAGATATGTGTGGTCGAAACACACCTACAAGGAAGAATTCGTTGGAAGATTCAACCACTGGCAGTTCAGTTGATGCATTTTAACATCCAGCGAATTACATCGATGTTTCTGCATTTATTTGTTTGTTTGTTTTTAATCCGATCTTTCCTCCAAGGAGCTCAGCCTGATATATATCGTCTGCCCTTCTCATTTTGTCTTCTCAATGATACTGCAAGGTTATGATTGACAGCTCTGGGTTGGGGAATACCTGAAGATTTGGGGGGGGGGGGAACCTGAGGAAGATGGGGTTTGAAGAGGGAAGGAACTTCGATTTGGTATAATGCCATGGAGTCTACCCTTCCTAGCAGCCATTTTCTCCAGGTGTACTGGTCACTATTGCCTGGAGATCAGTTGTAATAGCGGGAGAGTACAAGCCACTACCTGGAGGTTGGCAACCCTAGCAAGATAGATTCAGCATAGAGAAAGTGACTGGCCTAAGATTCCCCCCCCCCCCATGACCTTCAGGGCAGAATGAGGATCTGAACTCTGATCTTCCCAGGCCCTCTGAGGCACTGTAATTACCATGTTGCACTAGTTCTACTTATGGTTGCTTGGCTGAGTGGTAGGAATATACAAAATGGCCAATACGATCCTAAAATAGGATCTCTTTCAGTCAGGTGCTGAAGAATACATTTACCAAGTATTCTGTTTAGGGTTGCCAGCCTCCAGGTGGGGCCTGGGGATCTCCTGCTTTTACAACTGATCTCCAGCTGACAGAGATCAGCTCCCCTGGAGAAAATGGCTGCTTTGAAGGGTGAACTCTATGGCATTGTACCATGCTGAGGCTCCTCCCCTCCCCAAACCCCTCCCTCTCCTGGATCCACCCCCAAAGTCTCCAGGTATTTTCCAACCCAGACTTGGCAACCCTAATTCTGTTGTTGAAAGTTGTCTATTTTAAAATCCTCCGTGTTGGTAAGACGAACTGGCCTGTCACGAGTACATTTTCAGGCTGTCATTTCACAAGGGTGTTACTGACTTCTGCCAGGCTGAAATCTGTGACTGCCTATGAAAAACTTCCTGTACCATTTTCCTCTAGGCATGGATCTATCTAGGCCGCTTGCACCTGTGATATGACCCTTGGTATGCTGTTTGTATTTACAGAGTAAGTCCATGTATTAGATAGACAGAGCTGAATAAATGCAATATATTTCAACGAAGCAACCGTGGAGCCTGTTAGGTTTACTGTCTGCCATGTTGGTTTGGGCCAGATGGTGTCTCCGGCCTGATTTACATTAGCATTGTATCACAGAACTCAGTAGGAATAAGTCAGAGTAACTTTTTTCCCTGTAATGTTTCTTTGGCGTGTCTGTGCATGTTACCAAATGAATGGGGTTTCTAGCTGAAAAAGCTGAATGAACTTGTCCCTTAAAATGATGAACTTTAAGCAAATGTTGCAGAATTGGTAAAGAAAAAGGCAGTTGGGTTTCATAACTTTTTTCCGTGCTGTCAAGTCGCAGCTGACTTATAGCGACCCCATAGGGCTTTCAAGGCAAGAGACGTTCAGAGGTGGTTTTATTGGGATATTTGGTTCACCGGCGTAAACTACGGGGGGGCTCGAGGGCTCGAGCCACCCCTGAAATTTCCCGGGGGGGACTGAGCCCCCCCCCCGGGGAAACGTCACGCCTGCCACCGGAGCCTTGCTGCCGTGCCTCCCAGGTCCTTCCGAGGCTCGCCAGCTGGTGCCTCCCCCCCCCCCACCGGCTTGGCCATTCCTCCCTCCTTATCTCTCCCTTTTCCTCTTTTAGGGGTGAGGGAGGGAGTGGCCAGGGCGGAGGGGGAGGGAAAGGCACCAGCAGCACCGGCTGGTGAGCCTCGGAAGGGCCGGGGAGGCGCGGCGGCTGGTGGTAGGTTTTTCGGGGGGGGGGGGGCGGAAACTTCACGCTAAATAGCACCCCCCCCCCCCCGGACTTCAGAAAAGTCTATGCCCCTGATTTGGTTAATATAGCAGAATTTTGCACAGTCATAGAAGTGTTATCTGATGGAGTGAGTTTTGACACACAAAAGCTTATGCCCTGGAAAAAATGATCTTTAGGAACATGAGAAGAGCCCTGCTGGATCAGGCCAGTGGTCGATCTAGTCTTCCTCCTCCTCCTCCTGTTTTCTAAACTGAAACACCCCAGACCCTTCAGCCTTTTCTGAGAGGGAAGGTGCTTCAGCCCCCTAAATCTTGGTTGCTGCTGGACTCAAGAGGTTAAAAGATGTGGTGAAAACAGAAGGGACAGCCTGAGCCTGTGTTTAGTTTCAGAGGGGAACAGCTAAGGAATCCAGTGAAGCAGTTAGATCAGTGGTCCTTGACCTTTAACCCACTGCCACTTGCCAAGTATGAAACATTATCATCAGACCATCAAAACAAACAAGTAGACAAGGCAATACTGTGACACAGATCTCAGACCTGCTTTCACTGTGGCCTGTTTTTACTGAGGGCCCATCAGCCAGTTCCTTAATGTTAGTTCTTTAATGATTCCTCTTTGCTCTGTTCTGTTTTTTGTTTGTTTGTTTTTTAAGGGCTTGGGGAAGAAATCTGGGCTTTCATACTCAGGGTGAGGGTGAGCAATACGAAACGACTCTCCTCCACGGGTTGTCCTCCACTGCCCACAAATAGCAGCCCGTCTTCACATGTAGTGAGGTTTTGCCAGCAGCCTGGAAACTTAAGGAAGCTTGGGAGTGCCTCTGAGGATTCTGCTTGGAGGCAGGAAGAGAGGAAGGCACCAGATTGTCAGGGATATAGGGGGGGAAATGTGTCTCATAATGTGCGTCTACCAATGCTCCCTCTAAGCTGTGGAGTTTTGTGAGCAAAGATCCTTTCTACTTCGTGAGCTACTGGCATTAAAGTTGTGAGCGAGCGATTTGGCTACTACATAAATTAGTTTGCTCTGTAGCCATCCTTGCAGAGCTAAGACAAAAATCTGTGAGCTGGAGGCTAAAAAACTGAGCTAGTTCACACTAATTCAGCTTAGAGGTAACACTGGAGGGGTGACACTCTACTCCCCCCCCCTGCTTCCCTACAGCATCATCATGATGCATTCACGCAATTCCTGGGGGGTTGTCCAGCTTTTCTCTAACCTTTCTAATGCCTACTTTGATGCAAAATTTTGGAAAAGATCACAGTATAGCCTGGGCAGGTGCTGTGGGTGGGAAAAGTTGGATTTCCCCAGCCGCATGGCAGCCATTTTCCCTGACCCTATTCCTGCAGCTGCCATTTCCTCCCTCCACCACTGTGGGGGCTTTTAAAATCAGCAGTTGAATATACCTGCCTCCTGCGGACCTAAGTGCGGTGGAGGATCAGTCCCCAGCTCCAAAGGAGCCTCCACCTGAACCAGAGGAGGCTCAAGCAAGCACCTCTCGGGGCATTACCAGCAGCAGCTGAGCCACAGCCAAGCTCAAGCCCACCTGATTCACCTCCTTGGGTGGAACGGCTAAGGTCATGATCCAGGCAAGACTTAGCTGCTAGGAGAAAAGAGGCACGCATGCGTAGTCGCAGATCACTCAGCCCTGAGTTTTAGAGGGAGCCAGGACCTCACTGCCAGCTGCTAACAAGCACAGGAAGTGGCTGGGTATTTAGGCACAGCACAAAGACCAACAACTTGTGCTAGTAACAAGTCATTCTGGCTAAGCTCTGCACCCGCTCGGCTCGCATCAGCTAAACCTGATTTTGGACCTTCTGTCTTGTGACTCCGGCTCTGTCTGACTTCGGCTTGATTCTGGACCCTCTGGCTCGTGACTTCGACTTTTGGTTGACTCCTTGGACTGGTTTGCTCGTGAGTTTCCCCCTCTGACCTCGGCTTGGACTGACTCTGCTTTCGGCTTGTGTTTTGGACCTGGTAGTTCATTCCTGATTTGGCTTGGCCTTGGACTGTCTTGGACTTCGACTCGGCTCCTGACCTACTGGCACCCAGCCCGTGACATCGTGTGGTGTCTCCAAAAGCTTTGTCATTCTTAGCAATCACATTCATTGCCAGGAGGCTCCTAACTGTCTTTGACCTCATCTTAATACAAAATCAGATAGAAATTTCTAATGATCCTTGCTCTTGTGGCACTCTGATTTAGATTTTATCATTCTCTTCTCAGTGGGTGAAACAGCATGTACTATTATTCCAGAGGGTGTCAATTAAATAATAAAAACTCCTAATTGAAGAGCAGCGGTGATGGAATTAAGCAGTTCCATGCCACTTTCTGCAGTGTACAACCTTTTTTTAAAAAAAAATCTGTTGAATTGGAACTTGGTTTCCTTTCCCAGATTAATTATGATTAATCTCGTTAGAATTCCCCCTGGGAAATAAGCGTGCAGGCAAAAGATATCTGGCAACATAACAAGGTTGTTGAGAGCCAGTCGACGATCCCTGCTTTCCTTTCCCAGACTCAGCGGCAGCCTCTGAGCCGGTATGGTCCCTGCCGCTTTGCTTGTTTACCCTCTGGCCAGAGCTAATATTTTTAACCTTGAAACATTAACAGCTCCTGGAAAGGGGTGTGTTTCTTTTCCTTTCTAGGTTGGTCTGCTTAATTGGAAGGGGCTGCTTGCAATAAGGGGGGGTCTGTGTTTTACTTTATTTTGCTTAACACGTGTTCTTTGACCCGGTATTTCTGTGTCTTAAAACAGGACCTCAGGGACCCTACTGTATTTCACGTTGACAACCGACATGTGATGCCGTTTGATGAGTCTCAAAGACCCATCTCCTGTTTCAGTCTCTCCAAAGTCTGCCTAATCTAAGACATATATGGTCTAGGAAGGGCATGTGTTCGGGGGTTTTTTCTCCTGACACCACGGCTCTGATTGGAGGACTTTTAGGTCCAAAATATCCCAAGGAGTCTTTAGGGTTATTGGCTGTATTGCAGATATTACCCTGTCCCCCCACCCTTTTCTCTCTTTTTTTTCCCCCTCAGGGATTTTCCCCCCTACACATAGGGTTTCCCTTGTTATGCTGAAGACTTGACTCAGTTGCTGTTTAGCCGTAAGCCCTCTTCCCCGATGTGTCATTTGGAGACAGCGTCCTCTATGCCTAACACAGAAATCAATTGGACGGATTTTGTAAAGCGTCGCTCTACATGTGGCAACGTGGGAAGTAACTTTATTTTTCTAAAATGCCAGTCCGGCGGACTCGGCACGGTCATCTGAAAGGAGTGAGCTGGGCCACAATCAGTCTCAGCACTCACTGTAAGTACATGTTTCTTACTGATTCAGACCTTGGGAAGTCACCCCTTGGGCCCTGCCAACACCCTTGGCTACTGAGGCCTAAAGCTGCAACAGCTCAGCACTTTAACTGAGGGAATGGTGGGTTTCTTAGCAATACACAAAAAAATCGCAAGTGGTGCCATTCCCAGTCCTTTACAACAGATTGCATACTTGTAAAAGTTGCATAGTCACTGCAGTTTTGTTTAAAGATGGTGCAGGAAGGCATGCATTTTGCTTTTGTTTGTTTGTTTTCCTGTCACTAAGGCTAACCTGGTTTTCTTTTGTGCCTGATTTTATTCATGGATTATGGGATTTGCCCCCCCTCCTGCCCTTCCTCTCAAGCACTTGGGGTAGCATTCATCATCTGCGTCCTCCTCCATTTTATTCTCATGACAACATTGTGAGGTGGATTATGATGAGAGAGTTTGACTGGCCTAAGATCACTCAGCAAGCTTTGTAGCTGAGGCAGGATTGCAACCCGGGTCTCTGTGATCTGACTCTGACACCCCAACCTACTACAAGAGAGCTTGAACAGGAAGGAGGGGGAAGTCATTGAAAATTCAGCTTTAGAGGTTAGGAGATTTTGAGGGGGTCATTGTAAGGGTTATTAGAATTTGGGGGGGGGTGTAATTCTAAGTGGTATCTGACAAGCGAAGCTTTGATTCTTGAAAACTTATCCTTCGAAAATCTTGTTGGTCTCTTAGGTGCTGCTGGACTCGGATCTAGCGCTTCTAAATGTTATTGTTTGTGGAGATGTTTTAAACAGGGTATGTTAATTTTAGAAGCACTCTTCTAAAAACAGTGGCGTTCAGAAGACATAAAATGGGGTGGGAGCTGTGAGGGGTATTTTTGTGAGATGTTCTCAAGGGCATAACCTGAACACTGACGGAATCCTCACTGGTGGGGGTGGGTACAGTGTGATTTTAACTATTCCGTTGGTCTTTCTGTCGCATAGCTGTTGTGGTAATAGAAGTGTGGTGAACTCACTGGAGTTATTTCAGATTCACAGCTCTGTCTGTGTAGCTGAGCTGCTTCTGTCTCCTCGAGGCTAATTTTGATAGTAAGTTATCTCCACCCTCACTGCCAACCCTGCGGGAATAAGAGGAGTAACATTGCCACCCTAAGTAAGCATGACAAAGCGGTTTTTCTTCTTTGCCTGGTCCCAGCTCACATACCCGGCTGTAAATCTCCTTGGATAGAGCAGCATTTTTGCCCTGGAGATATAGGTCAGCTGACCTTCCCTGGTAGCTCACCATTATTCATACCACTCATGCCGCATGAGCAAGTTTCTAGGGCTGGTGTTCATCCAGATGAGCCCCGCTGGGTTGGGAAACACATTTGATTGTGTGCGTATTTTGTTTTTCCCTCGGGACCATTCAGCTGTCTTCCTGAAACTCAGCGACAGAAGGGTGGAATGCATCTCCACAAACAGTGGTCATGCCAATCTTCCTTTCCATGGATAATCGATTGGAAAAGGTGGAACCAGTGCTGCAGTGCATTAGAGTAACTTAAAAGCTTGTGGCGTAGCATAGCGGTTGAGAGCATGGGTTGTGAGCTGGCTGATTCAAAGCTCATCTTAGCTGCTATGTAACCATAAGCAAGACACCATAAGCAAGACATAGTTTTAACTCCACCCCCAAAAAATCTGTAACAAGGTGAGAATAATACATGCCTGTCCTGAATGCACACAAAAGCTTATACGCAGAACAAACCTTTGTCGGTCTTAAAGGTGCCACTGGACTCAAATTTTATTCTGCTGCTTCAGACCAACATGGCTTCCCCCCTGGATCTATCTGCAGTTCTGCTGTAGGCATTACCGAGACAATGTATGTCAGTTGCCATATATGTACTTATATTTGAAATGCAAACAGGTACATGTTTCATTAATGTTCCATAATCAGTTCTCTGTGTGCACTCTGGAAGGGAGATGAAGTCACTGCTTATAAGAATGCAGATCCTTAAACAAAGAAGTGATAGTCCGCCTAATTCTAAGTAATCAAACAATTACTATTTCTATAACAGTGTTCAGGTGGGTAGCCATGTTGGTCTGAATCGGCAGAAGAAAGTTTGAGTCCATTGGCACCTTTAAGACCTACAAAGTTTTATTCAAAATATAAGCTTTCATGTGCAAGCGCACCTCGTCAGACACAGTGAAATGAAACCTCCTCAAGCCCCACCTACAGGGCTGCCTCCGCCCTCTTTTTCCTGTAAGTGGGGCTTGAGAAGATTTCATTTCATTTCATTGCGTCTGATGAAGTGTGCTTACACACGATAGCTTATACCAGGGCTATTTTTGGGCCGGAACGCACAGGGACGGAGTTTCGGCTGGCTCCTGAGTTCGCCACTCCCAACTCATTAGCATAATAGGCCACACCCAACAGCAGAAACTCATTAGGACTGGCTACATTAGAGGTATGTGGCCTAACATGCAAATTAATTCCTGCTACAAAAAAGCCCCAGGTTTTGACAACAAACAAGGTAAACAGAATAAGAAGCAAAAGGTGGGTGTGGCTGGATGACCACTCTTCTGGTAACATGGGGGGAGGGCTTAATATGCTAATAGGCTGTGCTGTCAGTGGTGTGGCCTAATATGCTAATTAGTTTCTGCTGTTGGTGTGGCTTATTATGCTAACGAGTTCCTGCTGGGATTTTTCTACAAAAAAAGCCCTGGCTTATACCTTGAATAAAACTTCATTGGTCTTAAAGATGCCACTGGACCCAAACTTTGTTCTGTTTATATAGCAGTAATCTATCAACAGGTAATATGCCTAAGAGGTCGGACACATGGACAGACCAGAGTCTGCTTCTGCATGTATGTAATGCTGTCAGGTCACAGCTGACTTAGGGTGACCCTGTAGGGTTTTCAAGGCAAGAGACAAACAGCTTGCCTCTGTGACCCTAGACTTCCTTGGTTATCCCCCACCCAAGAACTAACCAGGGCCCGCCCTGCTTAGCTTCTGAGATTGGATGAGATCAGGCTAGCCTGCGCCATCTAGGGCAGGGCCTTCATGAAATACTTGACTACAATCAAATCAAAGGTGACCAAACTTTCGCTGGCCAACCAGCCAGTATCTCATTGCTGCACGGATATCAGTGATATTCATATACATTCTCTGATTGTACACTTAGTATTTTAAACCCTGTCCACCAACCAAAATGAGAAGAAATGATGTGTTTCAGCTATAAGGAAGTAATCTTAGGTTACGCGTGAGGGAGAATTTTGTATCTCTAAGATGCTCCCCTCCCCAAACGTTGTGTCTCTAAGATAGGGCTGCCAGGTCCCCCCGGGGGGCAGGGGTTTGCCCACTCAAAGGGCCCCTGACCCGCTGGCCTGGATGTAGCTGGTGGGGGGAACCCCGCCCCCAAAGTGCCCAGTGACGTCATTGTGCTGGGCACATCTCCAGGGGGACGCTCTAGCATTCGGCCTGAAAACTCTGTGGTATCATACAGTTTTCAAGCTGAATGCTAGAGCATCCACCAGCAGCGGGGCTAGTGTGATGACATCACTTCCGGGTGGCGTCATCATGGCATGCACACAAATGTCCCAGGCCGGGACCAACCCCCCCCCCCCCGCCAAGAAAGGTAAGGGACCTGGCAACCCTACTCTAAGATGCTCCCCTCCCAAAACTTTGGATAGTCCTTTTAACAGCACTGGTCCAGACAGGGAAGAGGAAAAGAAGGGAAACCAATGAGCAGGGTGGTCAGCTATTCATTGCATACATGGGCTGTAGAGCTGCTGTCACCATAGATACGTTCCAAACTTCCTAATAGTTTTCAAGGGCTTTAAGTAGCTGCAGCCATATCAGTCTTTACATGAACCATTTTCTGCCTTTTGATGACACTGGGCACCATTATTCCAGGGTCGTCCACTGTATTTATTTAGGAGACATTTCTTGCATTGGAAAAATGCTTGGCTTCTTCTCTTTCCCCCATTGTACCAACGATTATCTTGACAATAGGCCTCCCAGGCAAGCAGCTTGAGAGCCCGAGCATTAGAATAGACTTGCAACACATTGATCAAATTGTGTTCTCTGGACACATCTTTTTCTAGCCTTTGCAGAAATCCCAGTGACTAATGTGGCTTATCTGCCCAAACACAAGGCCCTATTATTAGCGTAACGTTTTAATTAACCCGCCAAGAAGGTAGAACTGAACAAGAAACCTCTTGGCTGGCATTTTCCTAAGTAGTTTGTCTCAACAGTTCACACGCTAAATTTAAAGGCAGCGTGTGTGTATCCTGCAGGGATTGGCTAGTGTTTTGGTACAGGCAGCCTTGCGCTAAGTTTAACTCTTTTATGCTTGGCTTCTGTTAGCCAGAGTTGCAAAAGGGTAGCTGTTAAAAACAATTTGCATGACAAAATTGACTTGAAATGTGTGATGTGATGTCAACAGAGTATACAGAGCATATGAGAATGTATCTTTGAGAGGTGGAGGAATGTCTGGGTCAAACCGATGGCCAGTCTAGCCTAACATCCTGTCTCTGTTAATGCTTGTTCCAATGCTTTAGAAGCAAGGGTGGCAAAGGATATTACAGAGTGTTATGTCTACTGTCACTTCTTCTTTCCTTCCATAGAACTGCCTCCAGAATACCCAGGGCTATTTTTGGGCAGGAATGCACAGGAACGGAGTTCCGGCTGGCTTCCGAGTTGGCCACGCCTACAGCCTCCCCCCTTCGGGTTCCCCAGGCACCTCGCAAGCTCTGGGGTGCCTGGGGAAGCCAATCCAATCCAGGGAGGGCAGGCAGTTTAAACTGCCTCCCCCCCTTGGGTTCCCCAGGCGCCCCTCAGCTGCAGGGCGCCTGGGGAAGCCGATCCAGAAACTGCCTTCCTTCCCTTGAGTTTCCTATGCGCCCTGCAAGCCACGGGGCACCTGGGGAAGCCAATCCTGGGAGGGAGCTGTGCTGTCAGGGGTGTGGCCTAATATGCAAATGGATTTCTGTTGTTGGGTGTGCCCTATTATGCTAATGAGTTCTTTCTGGGCTTTTTCTACAAAAAAAGCCCTGAGAATACCAAACAATGGTTGCACAGTAGTCTAGAATAATGTAAATGGAAAGTTGCCAGATTTAATTGAAAGTCACCGTTTCCAGTTCTGCAGTCCTGTTGGATTTCTAACACATGTTCAGAAGCACAAGTAGACTGCTAAGAATGTATGACTTCACAGAGAAATGCTTTCCCAGCCAAAAGGCTGAGAAGCATGAATTCTTCAGTCCCTAGATGAGTAGTTCTTTCAATTTCAGCAACCCAAATCATTTGGGCTACTGGTCTCTAGTGCCTTGGTGGCTTACTTCTGCATAACATTGGTCCTCTCTGCATTTGCCTGCTACTCCGGATTTTCTCAGTGTTTGAGTTGAGGCAATTTAAGTCCTTGGCAAAACAGCGTCCAAATAACCCAGGGCAACAGCAGGCTGAAACGGGGCTGACCACTGAAGAAAGGTAATGTAGTGCAGAATTGGGGGGGGGACCCCAGAATAAAAGGTTGAACTCAATTTTAGTGCAAAATGGGGGGCAAGAAAACCTGGATTAAAAAGAAGGTTGAACTCAATTTGAGTACAGAATTGCTTGGAGGACACTGTGGTGAACATGGATTAAAAGAGTGCAGAAAGGGCTTGCAGAGGGGTCAGCGCTTCCACGTGGGGAGTTTTCTGTTTCCCTTCCTCCCATTTTTTCATCACAGCCACTGTGGCAGTTCACCACTCCTTTGTTTGAGCATCGTTCACACATGCTCTGTAAAACAGTGTTGATGTACAAACAGCATCCCTCTGCCTGAAGCTCTGGCCCACACTTACGGTCCCCTTTATCTGGTATGTGGAGAAATCACTGTTCCATGGAGTTTAAAATGATTTGTTGTGTGGTGAATTCCCGCTCCACTCCAGCTGTCTTGCAGTGTGTGTTGCATCCTTTAGCATGAGATCTCTGTAATGCATGTGCGACACTGGCAAAGGTCCTGAAAATAACTATGTGTTCCTTATTAGCAGAGGTTGACAAATCTGGTCACTGGCTGCCTGTCTGGCAGCTGCCCCGTTGCTAGATACCCATCATGGCAATCCTTTCCCCCAAGTTTTCTGCAGACTGCAAAGAACTGAGGGGAAAGGCTCTTTCCCTGTAGCTGTTGTGAGAACCAGCCCTGTGGGTTAAAATGGAGACTGAACTCGATTAGAATGCAGAAGGAAAAAATAACCTGGAATAAAAAGGAGATTGAACTTGATTTGGATGCAGAAGGACTTGGAGGAAACCACTGTGAACCCGGGGTAAAAGGACAGCAGAAAGGGCCTGTGTCTAGATGAAAAGGGGCTTAGTTTTTTTTTAAACTCAGATATTCATTAAGACCGAATTAAGATTGCTGGGGAAAACATCAACAACCTCAGATATGCAGACGACACCACTCTGATGGCAGAAAGTGAAGAGGATCTAAAGAGCCTCTTGCTCAGAATGAAAGAGGAGAACTCAAAAGTTGGCTTGAAACTCAACATCAAAAAAACTAAGATCATGGCATCCGGCCCCATCACTCCTTGGCATATAGAAGGGAAAGTCATGGAAGCAGTAACACATCCTGGGATCCAAGATCACTGCAGATGGTGACTGCAGCCATGAAATTAAAAGACGCCTGCTCCTTGGGAGGAAAGTGATGGCAAACCTAGACAGCATGATAAAAAGTAGAGACATCACCCTGCCAACAAAAGTCCGTATGGTCAAAGTGATGGTATTCCCAGTAGTAATGTATGGCTGCAAGAGTTGGACTATAAGAAAGGCTGAGCACTGAAGAATAGATGCTTTTGAATTATGGTGCTGGAGAAGACTCTTGAGAGTCCCTTGGACTGCAAGGAGATCAAATCAGTCAATCCTAAAAGAAATCAACCCTGACTGTTCCCTGGAAGACCAGCTGCTGAAGCTGAAGCTCAAATACTTTGGCCACCAAATGAGAAGGGAGCACTCACTGGAGAAGACCCTGATGTTAGGAAAGACTGAAGGTCAAAGAAGAAGGGGATGACAAAGGATGAGATGGTTAGACAGTGTTATCGAGGCAACGAACATGAAATTAAACAAACTCCAGAGGACGGTGGACGACAGGAGGGCCTGGTGTGATGTGATCCATGGGGTTCCGAAGAGTCGGACTCAACTGTGTGACTGAACAACAACAACAACAACAACAACATGCTGCTTATCTCTTTGTTCAGACAGTCTTTGTATCTGACAAAGGGAGCTTTGAGTCTCGAAAGCTTATACCCCTCAAAAGCTTGTTGGTCTCTAAGGACTGGACTTGAGTCTCTTTGTTCAGATAACTATCCTACAGTAGAAGTACCTCCTAAAGTGGTTCCATCCTATAACTTTTTTGTACAGCTGAATTATTCCTTTTCTGGATTTAGCTGCAAGAGGAACTGAAACAGACTGTTATATTCCCCATAAAGATCGCTCCTCATAGGTGGGATCGAATATCATCGGCTCAGATATATGCAGCTTCTTTTCAGCGAGGTCCTAGTTCTCCCTGAAATTTTCTTTTTTGCTTGTTTGTTTACTTTAGACTATTTTTTTCCTTCCTGTTCGCAGCCTAATAACCCATGCTGAAATTACAGCCTAATTAATCACTTCTAGTTCTTGGCTGGCAGGTTTTCTGCCAGCACACACGTTTTAGTTGTTAGTTATCATTATTAATTTCTGTTATGCTGGGAAGACATGAGGAGTTTCAGTCCTGACTTTGTTGCCAGTCAAAATCACTGCTCGCGATTTTTCAGCAATTTTTCTTTGTTTGTAATAGCACAGTTACAAAATAATATTGCTTTTTTAAAAGAGCCGGTGGCTTTAGCTGAAGGAAATGTACCCACCTCCCACTAAGAGAAATTATTCTTGAGGCTCTGAACTGGTGAGGAGAACCAAGTGATTAAGGTAGAAGGAGAGGGGGACATATTTAAAGGGACAGTCCCTGTGGTAAATCTCAGCAAAGCTTTCACTGTCTTCATGGGACAGCTGTGTGTTACAGTAGTATTTTGATTTTTTAAACGAAAATGTACAACTCAGGTTTGGACAAAATATGGAACATGGTTTTTGCATTTTCAAAAGAAGAGTGGATGTTGGTGGATCTTGAAGTCGGTTGCGCACTTACCAGCCTGAAGTCTGCAGTATCTACTGGTCTCTGTGTCAAGAAAGACACAAACTGCAGACTTCAGGGTTTTTCAGGCCTGGAATCCTCTTTTTCTTGCCACCCCCCTTCCTTTTTATATTGAAAGCTCAACTTCATTCACTGTTCTAGTGAACCTGAAACCGTGCTCATGACACCTGCTAAACTGTACTCTAGACTCAAACAGAACTTTCCCAACCCTCTCCTCCTCCTTTCTGTCTTGCTATTAAACCGCCTTTTAAAAATTTCTGCTGAAGAGAGGGAGAAATCTCTGGGTCACATTCCTTCTTGATAAATCATTACTGTTAGGGAAAGTTTGCATTGAGAGGAGGTTGAGGGGAGACATGACTGCTCTCTTGAAGTATTTGAAGGGCTGTCACTTAGAGGAGGGCAGGGAGCTGTTCCTGTTGGCCCCAGAGGATAGGACTCACAATAATGGGTTTAAATTAAGGGCGGGAAGGTACTGGCTGGATATTAGGAAAAACTTCTTGACAGTAAGAGTTGTGTAATGGTGGGATCACTGGCAGTCTTTAAGCAGCATCCGGTCAAACACTTGTCAGGGATGCTCTAGGCTGGTCCTACATTGAGCAGGGGGTTGGGCTAGATGACCTGTTTGGCCCCTTCCAGCTCTGTGATTCTATGGTCAGAGGATGTGTCCTTGAGGAAGCACCTCCCAGAGCTGAACGCAGCTAGGTTTTTTGTTACTCTAGTCTTCTGTTTGTATATGCCGGAGGCTGCCGGCAGTGAGGGCAGAGAATGCTGTTGAACAAACTGAGATTTCTACATTCAAACTTAGTGATTAATTAATCAACAATAATCACAATTTATTCACCAGGTACAAACCATTATTTAGACTTCCAGTTTCACCCACAAACTACAGTTTGCTGCATTTAGGCATCACATTAAACATCAACCCATGATCTGTAAAGTGGCCTTCTGCAATGCCCAAGTGCAACCAGTTTATCTCTGTTTTGTGGAAACAGGTGAATTTGAATAGGTATCCTACTCTTTGATGCATTTTAGCAGCCAGCTGTGTCCAATAAATGTCTGTTGACTGACTGTTTGGACCATGAGATTATTCTAAATCTGTATTGGCAATGGTTTAAGAGCTCTGCAGTCACTTTTAGGTTAATCTGCCTTCCAGATTCTAATGAGTGAGTCAAAGAATCACCTGCTCACGAGGCAGAACTGAGCCATGTTTCTGTGCAATTCTACAGAGATTAAACAAACCCTCGAGAGCACTTGCTTTGTTTTGAGGAGCGAACGTTGATCAACTGTCTAATGCAGTTAGTTAATTAGTTCTGTAACTCCATGCGTAATGTCTGCTCAGGCCTTAATTAGAAAATTATTTCAGATTTCCCCCTTCTTTCCCTACCCCCACTCTTACCTAAGAAAGATGTTTTATTCTGCTTAATTCATGTATACAGTCAAAATCTGACTGTATTCCTGCCCCAGTTTTTTTCATTATTTTTTTAATGCATGGAAAAACTTTTTTCCCCTTTCCAAATCTCCTTTGATGTGTCAGGTTTTTAAATATCAAATTGGAGAGTGGTTAGAAGAAGCAGAAAAAACAGCAGAGGAAGGAATACCAAGCTTGAAGACTGTAAGACGTTTCTAGGCCACACTGTACTCCTAAGCATTGGCTGGTTCTGCATCTGGCATTTGCTCCCCATTTTCTCAACACTGAAGAAAAGGTGCAGCTCAAAACCACATTCCAATACCTTGGGTCAATGCCATACTAGGGTTGCCAGGTCTTACCCAGTTTGCAGTGGGGGAGGGGTCCTGGTCCCTCTCCGGGACTTCTTCGGCACGTGCATCGCGGTGACGTCACCCAGAAGCGACATCATCGTGTCAGGCAAGTTGAGGGCGAGATACTGCCACTTGAGGGGGAAACCATAAAGTTTTCCCTCAAATGCTAGAGCATACCCTGCAATGTGCACCGGCATTATGATGTCACCTCCAGGTGATGTCGTCACACGGGCACGTTGCCGTGATGCCAGCACTTTGGGGGTGGGGTTTCCCCTGATGGCTGGTTCTGGACCAGTGGGTAAACGGCCTGCCCGGAGGACTTGGCAATTCTATGCCATACTGACTGCAAAGTCACCGCTGAATGGCCATAAAACAGTCATAAATCTATGCAGAAGTTACTATAAACCCCAGTGATCAAAGGAAGTGAAAGTGGCATTAAGTGCAGAGGGGAATTTCTGTTCCAGCGGGGGTTTGCTAAAACAATGGAGGGAAAAGCCAATGCAGAATCACTCCTTGATAGGACAAGCTTGCTTTTCAGATGCTCCGGCTGCAGTTTGGCAACCAGGCAGCCACTCCCCATTTCTTCAGGGAACCAGCTGTTGCGGCAGACAATTGGGCAGCATTTCAGGTCATTTGATAACTAGGGCGAGCAAGCCTGTGTGGCTGAGGTTCATCTTTGGGCAAAAGCTAAACAAAGCCCACATTGACAGATGCACTCCCTTGGCTGACAGCCCCAGTGGGTGGAGTAAGAGTGCCATTTGATTTTTGCTCTAGCCCCCCTCCTTCTCTATCTGTGCCTCCTCCTCTCCCCCCCCCCCCCCCGTGTCTGTTACCAGTGGTGCTGGGAGAGGATGCGTCTCTCATTTGGATGCAAAAGCAACAGAGGACATCGTGACTTATCAGAGGCAGCTGCTCCGTCCCATTGCTAATGATGCTGTGAAAGGGTTGCAGCCCTGCAGCAATTAAAGCAATCAGCACACCACTTGTGAAGGCTTCTCATCTTTACTTGGTCACAGCAGGTGTTTCTGGATGATTAAAAGAAGAAGGACTTGCACTTGAAGGGGGGGGGGGAATTCTGCATGTTTGCTGCAGCCTCTTCCAGTAGCATAGTTTTATTTGCACATTTGCTTCATCAGGGTTTGTTTTTTTAAAACACATTATTTGTAAATTTTGATAATGGGAGCATGCATATTATTCCCATTCTGCAGTCACTCCACCGTCTGCCCGTCAGTTACCGGGTTCTGTTTAAAGTATTGGCTATCCATGTACAAAGCCCTTTCCCCATGACAGCTTTGCCCATTTGAAACAGGGCCTTTTGCAGGTTAAAAGGTAAAGGTTTCCCTGGCTCAAAAGCCAGTCAAATCCAACTCTAGGGGGCAGTGCTCACCTCCGTTTCTAAGCTAAAGAGCCAGTGCTGTCCAAAGAAGTTTCTGTGGTCATGTGGCTGGCATGACTCGATGCCAAGGCGCACGGAACACGGTTACCTTCCCACTGAAGCGGTACCTGTTTTATCTCCTTGCAATTTCTTGCTTTCGAAGTGCTAGGCTGGCAGGAGCTGGGGCCAGAGACGGCCGCTCACTCTGTCACACGGCACTTGGGTCTCGAACTGCCAAACTACCGATCTACCGCTGTGCAGTTCAGCATCTTAACCACTGAGCCACCGTGGCCCCCTGCAAATGGGGAAAATGAACAACTGGCCATAGATGTGCCTTTTCCATTTTGGCCCCCACTTTATGGAATGGTTTGCCTTGAGAGGTCAGGAAGGCTCCCACTCTGCTTTCCGCAAACTATGCAAAACTGAACTATTGAAAAAATTGCCTTATACTGAATCGGACCATTGGCCCATCAAGGTGAGTCTTCTGTACTCACATTGGCCATGTCTCTTCGGAGTCCCTAACAGAGGTCTTGCACATCAAGTGCCACATGATTATCTTAAGTGCAGGTACTGGAGGTTGAACGTGGGACTTTCTTCAGCAGAAGCTCTTCCACTGAGCCGCAGCAATGTCCCACATTTTCAGATATTACGTTAATATCCTCCATCTACAATAATGGGAGTTCTAAGTTATAAGAATTCTCTTAGATTTCTCTGTTACTTTCCCCCAACATGCTGATTTCTTGGGTTGGTTGGAGAGATGGAATTATTTCTGTGTATAGCTTATTGTAAGTAGGATCCTATGTATGTAATTTCTGTACTGTTTAATGTGTCATGTGAATACTTATACTAGGGGTCATTTGGGGCCGGAGCAAGGCGGAGCAGTGCTCCGCCAGCCCAGGAGTGGGCACTAGGGCAGCCATGGGCCGAGTCAGATTCTCTGATCTGATTCGGCCCGCCGCCAAATTGCCACCAAAATTCAGTGGCGGATTAAAAAGCGGCTGGAGGGGAGGTGGTTTGAGGGGTCCAGTTCTACGAGCCCCCAAACAGGTTGCCCCCATTCCCTCCATTGTTCTCTATGGTGGGAAAAAAGTAACGTTTTTTCCCACCGTAGATAACAATGGAGGGGATGGGGCAACCTGTTTGGCTGCCCGTAGAATTGGACCCCTCAAACCCCTCCCCTCCAGCTGCTTTTTAATCCACCACCGGATTTGGGAGGCAATTTGGCGGCGGGCTGAATCTTCTTAAAACATGGTGGGTATTTCGGGGAGAGGCCCCAGCAGCTACCCTGCAAGTTTGGAGCCTCTCCCTCGAACACCCTCTCCTCCAGCCCCTCATATACCTTTTGAGTTTTTGCCATTGACTTCAATGGCCCATAGGGTATAATGGGGCTGAAACTGACATTCGGCTGGCCAAATGACTCCCAAATCCGCTTGCATTGCCGAAACTGACATGTGGGGGTCATTCGGCAGCTGGAACAGATGTGGCCTGATTTGGCCCTATCTGAATCTGGCCAAAAACATTTATTTGCACACCCCTAGTGGGCACAATTGGCAGTGGTGGCAAGCCCCTCCCCCAGCTCCCAGCGGGCCTGTGGAAGAAGCGAAGCAAGAAAGGGTTTAAAGTTTAAACCCCTTCTGTTTAGAGTTGGGCAGTGGCACGATCTTTCCACTGTATTCTATGGGGACCTTCTTGTTTCGCTCCCCCACCCACCCGCCTTGGCAGGCCAGCTGGGGAAGGGAAGGGGAGGCTTTTGAAGATGCCCCCCCCCTTTGCTTCCCTTTCTGACACACTTCTGATGACGTCAGGAGGCATGGCATATGCTAATGAGTTCTGCTAACAGATATGCTAATAAGCTCCTGCACTTCTTTTTCTACGAAATGACCCCTGACTTAAACTATGCTTCAGTCCTTTCCGGTGGTTCCAGACTTCTATAATCCTCATGCATTGATTATTGAATGTCCCATTCTGCTGATTGGCTCACTCTTGACTCCTTGTGAGAAGGGCGAACTGTAAATAACATAATAAATAAATCGTTAAACCAGTGTGTTTGCAATGTAGAGAGGAGGAGAAATGCACACCCACAGGCAAGAAGAGACACTTATACAGTAAAATATTGAAAAATGGAGACCCACTTTGCAGGTTGGGGTTAAAAGTGGAAGCTGGTTCTGGGAAAGCTGAAGCCAGAGGAATCCCAGGCTTTTTTCAGTAACTGCTGCTTTGTAGAATTATGCGTCAGTCTTGAAGAGTCTACCTGTATCTGTATGAGACTGGAGAACACCCCCCCCCCCCCAGGACTGTTCATTGTTTCCCTCTGAGCTATTTCAGCTGCAAGCTTATTCTTGTGGCCCTGACAATGTGTTGGACGATGGAATCCAGCCTTCGAATGCCCCGATAGGCCGGGAAGGCAGCCTCCGATTAAATAATTAAAGGGAGGCCCACTCTGCTGCTGCAGCGGGGGGGGGTATCGATTACGCCCGGTGTAACCTGGCCCAGTGACCGTGGGATCCTAGCTGCGAGCTGGCCATGAAAGAGTTGCATTGAAGGTGTCTCCGCAAAGGTGCCACCATACTATGGTGAACAG
This sequence comes from Lepidodactylus listeri, assembly GCA_029233225.1. Taxonomy (NCBI): domain Eukaryota; kingdom Metazoa; phylum Chordata; class Lepidosauria; order Squamata; family Gekkonidae; genus Lepidodactylus; species Lepidodactylus listeri. Next base: position 81,294,206 of record JARCFY010000011.1, read on the forward strand.
GGAATGGATCTGCCACTGCTTCTGCCTCTGTCAGTGTGACTGCATCCTCTTGTGCAGAATGTCTTGTAGGTGATGGAAATTCCCCCCCCCCCCCTCTTTCTTTTCTGTTCCTTGAATACCTCTTTCAGAGTCGAACTGTGTCTGTAAAGGGAAGAGTGGGAGGCTTTTTCCCTCCCCGACTTCATTATGTTTGGACAGTAGCAGGTTTTGAAACAAAAAGACTTCCTTTGCTAGCCCTGGGGGATAAATTTTTATAGCCATAACCAGCTTTTCCAGTGGCGGGTGATTAAATTGCAGAGGTGGTTAGAATTAAATAATATCAGGAGATGTGGGGGGGGGAGGAATTTGACAAGCGGAGGAAATGTGGACAAAAATAAAAGTTGATTGGGGAGGGGGGGGAGGCCCCCAAATTGAATTAGCAACTGTGAAGCTACATAACTATTAATGTCTCCTTATGCTTGCTTGCAGTCTGCTGCTTTATTAATAGCTATTAACTGTACATGAGAGCTGTTAGGAATTGAATCAGATTTTTCAAATGCATGTTAATATATATATATATAACTTTTAATAAATGTGGATATGAAGTGCAGAACTGAGAGACCAAATAGGCATTGCACATATGTGTGTAGCAAAACTGTGGGATGTTTTAAAAAATGAGCAACCACTTTGAAAGTGCAATTTGGTGTTGAGGAGTGAAAGGTGCTAGTGTCCTTAACCTTTTCCCTGTGGGGTGGGTATTTTGTGCTTGGAATCCTGCCCCGAACTGCTTCCCCTGTAAGGTTCCAAATGCATTTTTTTCCCATTTTGTGAATAGGGTTATAGCAAAACAGAATTGCTCATGAGAGCACTTTTACAAAAAGAATGGGGCTGCAGTTTTAAATGTCTGTGGGGGGAAATTAGGCAGTTTTTAAACCATACTGTTGATGTGTCACCTTACTTTTATTACTTTGTTTTCAGATTTTTGTAATGCAGTTTTAATGTATGGCTTATACTGTTTTTTTATAGTATTTTTCAAAAATGTAATTTACCTTGAGTGGCAGTGAGAGAGATGGACTATAAGTAAAGTATAATGGTTTCTTAACATGAGGAAAACATTCTTTTTAGTTCCATTAAAATACAGTGCCCCTGGCCCGGGGGGGCGGGGGGGGGGCGTTAAGCTGGCTGGCTACTAGGGATGAGCATGGACCTAATCTTGTGACCAACAGGGGCCAAGTTCATGGCCCGTTTGCCCTGTCTGTGCATTTGCAGTTTTGACGAACCATCCACGGACCAGAGTTCCCTCTAAGTTGAGTTAGGGTGAGCTAGCGCACAGTTTTTTAGCCTCTGGCTCACACATTTTGTCTTAGCTCAGGAAGGAGGACTCCAGAGCAAGCTAATTTATGCAGCAGCCACATCACTCGCTCACAACTTTAATGCCAGTAGCTCACCAAGTGGAATTTTTGCTCACAAGACTCCACAGCTTAGAGTGAGCATTGCCACGGACTATGGTTTTTTTTAAGCAGTCCATTTCATCCATTGGGGCAGCCTGTGGGCCAGACATTCTGGCACCCAGGGAACCCTTTCAAGCTGTGCCATCACCACGGCGTGATGCCAGTCAGCTAAAGGGGGCGTATAGATGCCTCCTGAGCCTACTTCCGGATTGTGTTGTCACATTAGCACAACACCAGTGAGCTCAGGAGCCTCCTCCAGAAGTGGGCCCCGGAGGCGTTTAAATGCCTCCTGAGCTGATGGGTGTCACACTGCTGTGGCAGCACAACCCAGAAATTCCTTCTGAGCCCACTTCCGGGTTGTACCCATCATGGACCTCATGAAACAGAAACTGGTTCGTAAACCAGGAAAGTTCGTGGTTCATGAATTTTAGGAAGAAATTCCTAGTTTAGTTTAGGAAGAAATTCCGTCCTTCCTGACAGCTGACATTATGAGCAGAAGGAGGTTGGGGTTTGTTCGTCTAACTTTTGGTTTAGGAAGATGGCCTTTTGGTGTTTCACTTTGACACAAGGAATGTTTGTGTTTCAGCTCGGTTCTAACAAGATTCACTTAATTACGGAAGGGGGGGGTGCCATCTGGATCAGAGAGGCCACAGGCACCCCTTCGAGTTGGCATTGTTTTGTTTCCACTGTTAATTTATAAAAATGAGTTACAATAAAAACTTGTCAATACAAAAAATCCTGCAAAGAGCTTTTAAAAGAAAAAGCAGGTACTATTTAGTTTACACATTTGAAATGAAAGCAACACATTTTGTAAATAAAAAATCCTGCCCAATTTTGCTCTTCTTTTCTTTTCTTAAACAACAAACTAGCTAAAAACAACAACGATGCTACTGGGGCTACTTTACATCTTTTAAAATGTCATATATAGCTGCTTAGTTGTCAGATTCATGCTTTTGGTTCAGTGAAGTTTCACCTTTTCCATATTGCTGAGTTGATCTTTGAGTTTCTTTTCGAAACCCAATGCCCTGAAAATTCTGGTGGGGTAGCCATGTTGGTCTGAAGCAGCAGAACAAAAGTTTGACTCCAGTGGCACCTTTAAGACCAACAAAGTTTTATTCAGGGTATAACCTTTTGTGCCCATGCACACTTCTTCTTGAGATACAATTCTGTGTCACACTATTTGAAATATGTACATTGGACGGAGGGACCAGGTGCCTCTGGTGTGCATTCTTTCTGGGTGCTCTTCATGCGTTCATTAAGCATAAGCGGTGGGGAGACTCTTCATGCGCCCTCAGTGACCTATAAACACCAGCGTGTTTTGATCGTGTAATGAAGTTTCAACAGCCCTTACTTAGTACAGGGAGGGAGGTTGTTGAGCATCATGACGCTCCTTGGCAGTGTTCCAGCAACAGGTGGCAGGCTTATTAGCCTGCATTTCACTAGAGCATAATTGATCAGCTGCTAAATTACTTAGGTCTGGCTTGGAGCACGGCAACCTCCAAAAACAAGCAGGTGATTCCCAGGGTATTCTGAAGTGACTTTCCCATAGAGCCCTGTCCAGATGCTTGATTGTGGTGCTGCAGCCTCACGTAACAGGAGCTTGCTGTAGGTACGGTTTCCCCGATATGTGCAGTTACCATTTTATGTTCTCTGTGTGTGGGGCTGGTGGGGCAAGACTTACCCTCACAGTCCCTCATGACACTGCAACACCACTTCTGGATGCATAACCAGGATTCTAGTTGCTCTAGGATTTACCTGAAACCTTGTGGCTTTTATCATAGAGTTTGTGGATTACTTCTGGAGCGTCCCATGATGCGATGACATCACTCCCACTTGTACAGCTAGAATTGGCATTGTAAGATGCTGGTTCCCTCCCCCGTTATTCCACCTCTGCCCCATTGAGTGCCAGAAGGCGAATTGCAACCCTTGTATCTATAGCTGTGGAATGTGTGAACAGTATTCTGTAATTTTAAGGGAATATGCTCGTGCACACAAAAGCTTGTATATACAGAGGGAAATGTGTGTTTCCCCATTCATACAAAATGGTAACCATATCTAGAGGACAGAGCATATTGTGTTCTCTGTGCATGACTGGATTGAATGTTGGAAGTTTAGTTAGGAGCAAGGCTGCTTCTGAATTCATCCCACTCAGTACTGCGGTTGGTTTGTTGGGCCAGTGGGAGTTGAGCATCATAGATAATTCATTCCCACATTGTTTAATACTCAGAACAACCCTGTGAGGTAGGTTAGGGTGAGAATGAGTGACTGGCTCAAGGTCATCCAATAAGTTTTATGACTAAGTGGCGACTAAAACTTCCTTTAAACCTTTCTTGGTGCTCACCAAGCGCTTTTAAACTGTGGGTGGGGTTATGCGGAGCGGGGCTGCTGACTGGCCACTGAAAATCCAATTGGCTTTGCAGGTTAAAATAGAATTGTTTTGGCAGCAACTTCCACGACACACTTTTATCCTCTCTGTGTCTCTCCTCTTTCCCAGTGTATTTTTTTTTTAAACTATGCCTCTTCTTCACTGCACTTGGGGTGCACCTGTGTGTTTGGCTCCACCTCTTGCAGCAGCCATTTTGGGGTTGCGCCCCCCACTCTTTGTCAGAATTCCAAAGGTTGGAGAAGGCTGGGGACCCCTATCATATAGTCTCCCTTTTGAATTTTCTTTGGAAAACACTGTCTCTCTGTATTGTACATTTCAATATCTTTGAAAACTTGAGGCCTGATTCTATTCTCCCATAGTTGTGAAATTCTATTGACTGTATCAGAACTACTCCTCTGTAGCACCTCTAAAAATGGAGAATCTGACAGATTTTTATTTTTTTTAAAATGGGGCTGTGTTCCTATATTAGTTCTCATGTAAAGCAATTTATCTGTGGGATGCCTTGAACTTTTTTCTCCGTATTCTCTGCCTCAGTTCTGTCTCAGTGGATAGGAGAAATACCCTTTTCGCTTTAAGATATGTTTCTGCTTTTGGTATACATTGCCTTGAGTACTCACGGCTAGAGAATGCATTTGGTGTATTTGTAAAATAAATATTGCAATCCATTGAGCATTGACTTTGGAGTACATTAGCTTCCTATGTGGCATAACATCTGAATTGCAAGATGTCATAGTCCCACTGTACACTGCATTGGTCAAGCCGCACCTGGAGTATTGTGTGCAGTTCTGGAGGCCTCACTTCAAAAAGGATGTGGACAGAATGGCGTGAGTGCAGAGGAGAGCAGTGATCAGGGGTCTGAAGACCAAGCCCTGTGAGGAAAGGCTGAGGGACTTGGGAATGTTCAGTCTGGAGAAAAGGAGGCGGGGCGGGGGGCATGATTGCTGTCTTGAAGTATTTGAAGAGCTGTCAGAGGTTCCTTTTGGCAGCAGAGGAGAGGATTCGCAATCATGGGTTTAAATTAAGGGCAGGAAGGTATCAGGGAAAACTTGTTTACAGTAAGAGTTGTGCAGCAGTGGAATCAGCTGCCTAGGGAGATGGTGAGCTCCCCCTCACTGGCAGTCTTGAAGCAGTGGTTGGACAAACCCTTGTCAGGGATGCTCTAGGCTGATCCTGCATTGAGAAGGGGGGTGGACTAGATGGCCTGAGTGGCCCCTTCCAGCTCTGTGATTCTATGATTCTGTGACCGGACTATACACTTGCCTCTTGCCCATTGTTCTGAGGGGTCTATAGTTCTACCAGACGTGTCCCATTGATGCCAGTTCTGCATTAGGATACACCTGGAGATTTTGGGGGTGGAGCCTGGGGAGGAAAGGGACTTCAGCAGGGGGCAATGCCATAGAGTCCACCCTCCAGAGTGGCTGTTTTTTCCAGGGGACCTGATCTCTGTTATCTGGAGATCAGCTCTAATAGCAGGAAATTGCCAGGCCCCACCTGGCGGTTGGCAACCCTATCGACTGGATATGTTTTGGTGTTCCCCATGTGGTCTCCTTAATCTCTTTGATGCAAATGGGACAGTATGCTTTTCCACTACAATTGTTTTTTCCCCTGAAGGTTGCTTGATGTCAACCAAAAAGCTATTTGGTTCTTATGTTTATAAAATCCTGCCCCAGATTCACCCGTCTAGGAAAACTGCACATGCCCAGTGCCATCTGGAAGGTATTTTTCCCCCTCTGCCCCCACTCCCACCATCCTTCTTTTAACACTTAGTTGGCTTTTTTAAGAAACTTGTTAAATGAGAGCCAAAATTTGCTGTGTGGAGCCGCCACCTTCCCTTGCCTCGTGGCAATCTGACGGGAATATTTATAACTGCGATAGGAGCTGGGGGAGAGCTGTGGAATTCTCATTACCAGATGTGAACAAGATTACAGAGCTATATTTTGTACTACTATGTGAAAATGTGCTTTTGATTATTTGTATTAATAATTAGATTCGAGTTCAGAAGCCCCTTAGGGACCCACAAGAGTTCCAGGCTGTACGCTTTCGAGAGACCTTTTTGTTTTCGAGAGCCAGTTTGGTGTTTCGAGAGCCAGTTTGTGTAGTGGTTAAGTGCACGGACTCTAATCTGGGAGAACCGGCTTTGATTCCCCACTCCTCCACTTGCACCTGGCTGGATGACCTTGGGCAAGCCGTAGCTCTGTACCAGCTGTTCCCTCAAGGACAGCTTGGGAAAGAGCTCTCTCAGCCCCACCTACCTCCCAGGGTGTCTCTTGTGGGGAGGGGAAGGGAAAGGCGTTTGTAAGCCGCTCTGAGACTCCAAGTGAGTGAAGGGCGGGGTATAAATCCAGTCTCTTCTTCTTCTTCTTCTTCTTGTTCAAAGGTGAATTACCTGAGCTGCACATTTTTAAATTTTCAGAAAGTCAAGCATGAAAGCTAAATAAGGTTGGCAAGCATTCTGATGATGCCACACTGCACATGAGTACGGTCAGCAACTGCCCATTCACGTGAGCTCTCTGAAGTGGCTCCCACCTTGCCTGGATCTCAGAAGCTAAGCAGGGCTGACCCTGGCAAGTACTTGGATGGGAGACTTCCAAGGAATGCCAGGGCTGGGAGGCAAAGGCAGGCAGTAACAAGCCACCTCTCTGAAATGTCCTAGCCCCACTAGGGGTTGCCAGAAGTCAACCATGACTTAGAAACATAGAACCACAGAGCTGGAAGGGGCCAAACAGGCCATCTAGTCCAACCCCCTGCTGCTCAATGGAGGACCAGCCTAGAGCATCCCTGTCAACAATTTGTCCAGCTGCTGCTTCAAGACTGCCAGAGAGGGGGAAGCTCACCACCTCCTGAGGCAGCTGATTCCACTGTTGCAGCCCTTAATTTAAGACCCTTATTGTGAGACCTATCCTCTGCTGCCAACAGGAACAGCTCCCCTGCCTTCCTCTGTCTTCCAGACACACACACACACACAGAGAAAAATACTCACCTGCCCCCCCCCCCAAAAGATGGCTCTCACATTTCCATCGTTCCACAAAATGGCCAGGTTGGCTTTTTATTTAAAAAAAAGGAATCAAAATTGTGATATAATGGAACTGTCCAGGAGGGTTCTTTTATAAGGGAATAGGATCGTAGCCTGCTGCAATGTTTATGGTATGTATTATCTTGGTTCTACTGCACTGTTCTGTTTTAGTAATCCCCTTTTTCTGCATTGTTTATGATACACCGTGCTACAGACACTTTCCTGCTTGCACTGTTTTCTAGTTCTGTAATCCTAGTCCTGTTGCATTGCCTATTGGATGTTTTGTGCAGTCTGATTGAATGTTTTGATCCACTTTGAGTCTCAGTGAGAAAAGAGGGGGCTTTAAATGAATGAAAGAACAAACAAACAGAATTCACGGGGGCCTGGAGTTTTCCGGGAATTACAATTGATCTCCAGACTACAGGGATCAGCTACCCTGGAGGAGATGGCCACTTCAGAGGGCTCCATGTCGTCACCTCCCTGCTGAGCACCCCTCCCCAAACTCCACCCCTCTCCAGGTCCCACCCTCAAATCTGCAGGAATTTCACAAATTGGAATTGGTAAGCCGAAAGATAAATGTATTGGGCATACATCTTGTTCTTTGTATTTTGTGTGTGTGTGTTGACTTCGGGCGACCCCTAGTGGGGCTTGGATGTTTCAGAGAGGTGGCTTGTTATTGCCTGCTTCTGCGTCTCGGCCCTGGTATTCCTTGGAGGTCTCCGATCCAAGTACTTGCCAGGGTCAGCCCTGCTTAACTTCTGAGAGCTGAAGAGATAGGCATACATCTTGTTTTATGCTGGAGGAACCCAGCATAAGGATCCCGCCAAAGCAGATCTTCTGGGGGAGGAAGCTGGAGGAAGGCGTCCAAAGTATGTTCAATGGAATGGAAGGGTAGATGCTGCTATATTTATTAAATAGCCACAACAGTGGTAGTTGTTTGTGGTTTTATTGCTCATTTGTCAGTTTAATCTGCTTGTTTTAATGGTTCTGGAGGTTTTTTTAATATACGGTTTTGTGGTTTGTGTAGTTTTAGGCTGCTGCCATATCCATTGTTATGTGTTCTTTGCTTTTAGTTCTGTATTTTAATATTTTGGTACACCTCCCTTAGCATTTTGGTAAAAGGGTGGAATATAAAGGCAGCTTGTAGAATGCAGACCTACAAAACAATGTTGCAGTTTGTGGTCCTTTAAAAAAAATGGTGTAAGTCTAGTAGAAAATACAGGACAAAGAATCCCCCCCACACACACTCCGTTTCTGTCCTTTCTGCACCCATACTTCTTAACTCCAGATAGGACAATCTGTGCGCACATCTTTAATTAGATTAAGACGCTTGATGTGATCTCTATCTGCAGCATTATGCTTCAGTGGAACAGTCATTTGAATGGGCATGTCCAGGTAGGGATGCCAGCCTCCAGGTGGGACCTGGGGACCCCCCGGAATTACAGCTCATCTCCAGACTACAGATACCAGTTCCCCTGGAGAAAACTGCTACTTTAGAGGGTGGACTCTATGGCATTGTACCCCACTGAGGTCCCTGTCCTCCCCAGGCTCCATCCCCAAATCTTCAGGAGTTTCCAGCCTGGATCTGGCAACCCTACCCCCCCATCCCCTGCCAGTGATGAGGGCAGGCCTGGCTACCCTAAGTCCAGGGTTGCTCAGTGCCCTGGATCTCCTGGCACGATTATCCCCCTCCTTACCTGGAAGCCCAGTAGAAGAGGAGCCCAAGGAAGGGGCAGCGGAACACACCTGAGGAGGACACGCTCAGTCAATCCCAGACCGAATGGGCATCTGAACAAATGGGGGATAGTAGGAGATTCAGCATGGCGAGAGCTTTTGCAAGGGCCAGCCCCACCCTCCGCTGCCACACATGTCGGCTTAAGCCTCAGTGAGCCAATGCTGACTGGGGAGGTTAAAAGGGAGAGGGGTGGAGCCAGGCATCTCGATACTCCCAGGCGTGGCCAATGGCAGTGGCCCAAGGTGGGGAGATTGGTGAGGGGGCAAGCATGGGAGAGACAAGGACTTTGGACCGGTCTGGCCCAGCTGGGAGGAATGGTCAGGGAGGAGGAGGGGAGGTGGGAGAACAAAGGAATGGATATTCAAAGCCCATTGGAGGGTGAGAAGGAAGGGGGTGGAGCAGCTTCCTCTAAAAGGACAGTGTGAAGCCAATGCCTGGTGTTACCTTGGAATTTGAGGAATTAGAAGTCCTTTTTTTTAAAAAAAAAAGACCTGGATACTATCAGCTGTATGCTTGCTGTTGCCTGATTCCGACTCTCTTTGTAACCCCTGCCCTGCATGGCATCTGTCCACACTGGGGGCTTACCCATCTCCAGCATAGCCTTTTCAGCCGCCAAAAAGAAGTCCTCCTGCCACTTCCTTTAGCAGAAAAACTAAATGGATCCACTCCAAAGCTTTCCCGCCTATCACAGGGGTTGCGTGAGATTGTTATTGGCGCCTATCATTACTGAGGAGACGAATGATGAGTGAATCTGTTAGATGGGATAAGGTTGTTCCACGATCCCTAGAGAGTTTAAAAAAAAAAAGGAATAAAGAGACCTTCAGTAAATAATTCATTCCATGTAGAAAAAAATTATAATGCCCTTCTGGTAGCACAGGTGTAGTCAAATATCAGGACTGTGCCGGTACCAGGGAGCTAGGTTTACAGGTGACCTTGGGAGTCTTGATGTGAGCCGGGAGATCTTTGGTTAGCTATTGCACAGTAGGTATGTGACTTGGTCATAAACCAGCTTATGGGCATCTCCCAAAGCCAGTGGATAAAACGGCAGTATCAGGCGCCAGCCTGAAAGCAGCCCTCAAGTTCTCCATCCGAGGATATGCTCTGACTAATTGTCATCAGCTAAAAGAGGGCACAAAACTTAATATAGCATCTTTCCGGTATCGGTGCTCCCAAAAATATGCTCACGGCTGAGTCATAGGATGCTTCTGCAAAATCCAGGGGTTTTTATTACAACGCAGCCAGTGGCGATATAATTCCTGAATGAATTGCCAAAAGCCCCGCTCCAAAGAAAGAAGAAAAGAGAACAGCCTGGGGGTGGGGGGGAATAACCACCCACCTCTTCCCCAATCATTATTTTCAGCAGCAAAAGTTTAGCCTTCTGGGCTAGTTCCCAAAAAACTGTCATAGTAGGAGGCAGGTCACATAGCAACCCCAGAAAATCTCTCGGTGTGCTTAACTAATTGCTGCTGTTGCTCATGCTTTAATAGCACACGGAATCGTGCCAACCTGTTATATGCAGGTCACCCCTGTTACGTTAAGACAGAGCAGGAATCTCGAGAGCTGACTTTGAATAACTGAACCCCAATGCCATACGGGCCTCTATTCTATTTGTTATTCTATGGCAAGGTATTCTGGGAAGAAGAGACTTTTAGATGGGAGAATAGCTGGATTCGAGTCCAGCAGCGCCTTAGAGACCAAGAAGGTTTTTGATGTATGAGCTTTCAAGAGTCAACCCTCCCCTCATCAGATACAAATAGGAATGTAGTTTCTTATATCCCAGTCTGAAAGTGGGGGGGGGGGGGGGTGTTGCAAAGAAAGGAGTCAGCATGCAGAGGTACAAGACAAAGCAGTCAGGAGTCAGATGGGAGAAGCAAGAAGAAGAGGAGGAGGAGGAGATTGGATTTATACCCCACCCTTCACTACCTGAAGGAGTCTCAGAGCAGTTTACAATCCCTTTCCCTCCCCCCCCCCCACAACAGACACCCTGTGAGGTGGGTGGGGCTGAGAGACCTCTCCTGAGAACTGACCTTGAGAGAACAGCTCTGAAACAACTTGTAACTGACCCAGGGTCACACCAGCAGCTGCATGTGGAGGAGTCGGGAATCAAACCCGGTTCTACCAGATTAGAGTCTGCACTCTTAACCACTACACCAAACTGGCTCTCACCTTTTCCCTTTCCACTTGATCTGTTCTCCACACAAACTTCCCCGATTGGCCTCCCCCACAAGATAATGCGCTTGGGGGAGAAAGTCACTTGGGGGGAGGTGATTTGGAGTAGAGCAACAGTGAGCTCAGAAAAGTTTCAGTGCCCCCCTTTCCCTGTTTGTGGACTTTGGACATAGAGCAGGGGTCAGTAGGGGAGTGTGGGGGGAGGTAGCTGTGAAATTCCTTTATTGTTCAGGAGGTTGGACTAGATGACCCTTGGGATCCCTTCCAGCTCTATGTTTCTATGTTTTCTGTAAATTTCTACTCTCCCCAAACAGCTTTTCATTGTAAATGACCCCATCAGGGTTCAGTTGAATGCGTTTCCATGTAACGGGTAGTCAGTTCTGCTGCAGCAAGCGTCTGATCCTACCTTGGACAAGTCATGAGTATGTGAAACTTGACTGCTGCTAAAAATAATCTTCTGGATTGAACTCCACATACCCGGAACAGAGCGGCACCTTTTAGCCATGGGCCACAAGGACCTTAGAACAGGCTAGGTAGTAGCACCTGCTAGGTACAGCTGGTCCTGCCAGTGCAATATTTGCATTGTAGTACTTTCTGTTTTATTCATTTGGCCGTCGTAATGTGAGTCAGAGAGCCCTTTTTACTAAGATCTTTGAAAACACCCCTGAATTCTTCTCCTGGATCATTAGTTTCTCATGGTCTTGCCAAGCTCTTCTCTTAAAATCTAATAAAATTTCTGCTGTTATGTTGGACAAAATGTTTGTGCCAGGGATAACTATATATTGCAGAGATGCCCACAGAAGATGTTTTTCAAAACACATGTCTGAATTCTCTGCACAGCCATCTCCTAATACTGGAAGCAGAGTTTCCTTTTTGTCAGAGTTGTGTCTGCGTTGGTTATTAAATAATCAATTTACTTCATTTATACCCTTCCTTCCTCACCGGTGGGGACCTAAAGTAGCTCAGCCCACCAACTGGTAAGTCAGCTTGCTAGCTTCCCGTGTGGGACTGCACAGGACAACAGCAATGAAAACAGTGTTGCGCTAACTGTTGTTCATCGAGTGGTCACTGTGCAGGCACACATCCCTCTCTCCTATCCCACTGTCAGCTATTCTTCTGTTATAAATTTTTTTATCTCTGGCTCATAGCAGCAGCTCAGGAGAACTGAGGGAGAATGTGGAGCCCCTCCCTGGAGCATGTGACCGTTGGGCGGGAAAACGGCTCCAACGGCTCCAGTTGGGAGGGGCTTCTCCTGCTCTGTTACTAGGCTAGCTAGAAAATCTTCTGGCAGTTGGCCTACAGGCCTGCACATTTCCCATGTGGGACTGCACAATGACAACTCGATGGACAACAGTTACAGGTAAGTGCAACACTGCTTTTTCCTTATAACACATAGGTCTACCCTTCAACTTCAAGCCTTTCCCACAGTGCTTGTCTTTGCATTAGCATCTGTTAGAGACTGGAATATTTTAGCTCATTTAGTCATCAAAACAGACATTGACAACAGCTGTGCAGTGATGAAGATTCAGTCTATCGTGGATGGCCACCGTCGTTGTTATTGCGTGTAATCTTCTTAACTTGTCCTTGAATAGCCTCTTGTTCTTCAGCATACTTTAGGAATATTGTTATTCCTTTGCAGTAATAATAATCATGTTGCTATTTTTAATATTTTCCAGGTCCAACAACCCAACGCCAGGTTCAAAATGGACCTTCTCCAGATGAAATGGAAGTTCAGAGAAGGTAAGGAGCCAAAATCTGCCGGGGGGGAAGGAATGCAGTTTTGAGGTAATATTTTTATGAAACAAACAGCTGTTGCTAACTATGAAAACCTCAAATCCCTCCTCAAGCCATCAAGAAATTAACATGAAGATGTGGAATTGTACAAAAGAGCTATGGTTCAACAATTGAAGAATGATCAGACCTGACAGCATGGATACAAATTTTATCCTGTGGAAGTCGGCAGTAAGCTTGCCTATTGTTTTCTGCAGGCCTGATCCATTAAAATCATACCAGAGCTCTGGCAGAATGTGCAATTTGCTATGTTGATTCAATAAATAAATAAATAACAATTGTGAATTGTAATATTCCACCTCCCTCAGTGCAGTTCAGCAATACGAAACACTGTTCCACAACTAGTAGTTCATGTAGTAGTAATCTTCATAATTGTAGTTTTGGCCTACAATCAAGATACATCTCAGTCCAAAGCAATGCTTTGGGTTTGATTTTGAAGAGCCCCCCCTCCCATTTTAGAGCTTTATTGGACTGCTTCCATAAAAGGGAGAAGGGGGTTGCATCAGAAGCTGCATGGAATGCATATAGTCCACTGTGTGGTCCTTCGAATCCATGCCAGTGATTGACAGTGCAGTCCCTGAGTAGTCGTGCCCTTTTAGGCCCATTGACTTCAATTAACTTAGAAGGGTATAATTCCGTTTAAGATTCCACTATAAACCTGGTATCTTTGGCCACTGTGACAGAGTGTTGGACTGGTTGGGCCATTGGCCTGATCCAGCATTGGCTTTTCTTGTGTTCTTACCTTGATGGTTTTTAGTTGTCCTTGGTAGAGTCTGTGAAGGGCTTGGGAGTCCTGCTGGATCCAGCTGTGTTATTTGAGAACCAGGCACCTGCAGTGGCCAAAAATGTGTCTTACCAACTGCGCTTGGCCCATAATCATTTCCCCTATCTGGTGACTGCCAATCTGGCCATGCTAATCCATGCAGCGGTAGCCTCAAGGCTTGACTGTTGTAACATGCTCTGTGTAGTTCTGCCCTTGTAGATTATTCAGAAACTGCAGTAGTGCAAACAGCCCATCTGTTATCAGGGTTGGCAGCATGACCATATTAAGTCTATTTTGCTGTCCTTGCATTGGTTGCCTACTGATTTCCGATTCCAGTGTTATTTTATTTACATTATTCATAGTTCATCTTTCTCACTTGGACTCAGGGTGGATTACACAGAGGGTGATTTCTCACTAGCCTTGCCCCCAGTTTACGTTCCTGCCTGAGCCGGTGCTTCTGGTCAATTTCACAACAGTTGTTCCCGGCTCTCACTTTGTTCAGGGGTATTGCAGAGCTGCATCGGCGTTTCCCTGGAGCAAGAAAAACCTCAAAAAACAGGTTTTTCTTGCTCCAGGGAAACGCCAATGCAGCTCTGCAATACCCCTGAACAAAGTGAGAGCCGGGAACAACTGTTGTGAAATTGACCAGAAGCACCGGCTCAGGCAGGAACGTAAACTGGGGGCAAGGCTAGTGAGAAATCACCCAGAGTGAGTGCTACACAGAGAGCCAGCTGTGATGTAGTGATTAAGAGTGGCCGACTCTAATCTGGAGAGCTGGGTTTGATTCCCCCACTCCTCCACATGCAGCCAGCTGGGTGGCCTTGGGTCAGTCACAAATTCTCTCGGAGTTGTTCTCTCAAGAGCAGTTCTCTCAGAGCTGTCTCGGCCCCACCTACCTCATAGGGTGTCTGTTGTGGGGAGAGAAAGGGAAGGGGATTGTAAGATGCTCTGAGTGAAGGGCAGGATATAAACCCACTTCTTCTTCATCATCATCATCATCTTCATTATTGATGGATGGGACATTCAATAATGCAGTAGGATTAGGGTTGTAGAACCAACCAGAAGTCTAAAAATGGAAACATGACACATTAAATAATGCAGAATTTCCATAGTAGGATCCTAGTTTCAATGAGCTACACGCAATAGCTTAGATCACAGTCCCTAATAATTTTTCTAAGTGACTTTGTGAATAATTCAGTACAGTGCAACTCTGTTGCCTGTGTAGAAAAGCCCTCTTGAATAATTCAGTTTTGCATAGTTTGCAGAAAGCCAGGAGAGGGGGAGCCTTCCTGACCTCTTCAGGTAGGCCCTTACACAAGGTGGGGGCCGCAGTAGACAAGGCATCTGTACGGACAGTTGTTGATTCTGCCCATTGGCAGGTTGGCACCTGCAGAAGACCCTGCTCCGATGAGCGAATGTGTTGTGGCAGAGCATGGGGGGCGGTCTCGAAGGTATAAGGGTCCAAGGCCATGGAGGGCTTTGTATGTGATAGTGAATACCTTAAATTGAGCCCAGTAATTGACGGGCAGCCAGTGAAGTGCCTGCAGGACTGGAGCAATATGCATGCTCCATTTAGCACCCGATAATAGCAGAGTTGTGGCATTTTGCACCAGCTGGAGTTTCTGAATTGATTTTGAGGAGAGACCAGTGTGCATACAGTGCATTGCAATAGTCTAACCTCAGTGTTACTGTGGGGCGGATCCAGGTGGCCAGATCAGCCGTATTAAGATAAGGGGCCACTTTTCAGGCTAGGCTGAGTTGGAAGAAAGCTTTTCTAGATGATGCATTAACTTGTTTCTCCATTAATAATGTTGAGTGCAGTATAACCCCAAGGCTCTTAATGGAGTCAGCAAGGGTCAGCCGAACTCCATCAAAAGTGGGGAGCACAAGAAGAGAAGAAGACTGGATTTATACCCCGCCCTTCACTCAGAGTCTCAGAGCGGCTTACAGACGCCTTTCCCTTCCCCTCCCCACAAACAGACACCCTGTGAGGTAGGTGGGGCTGAGAGAGCTTTTTCAAGAAAAGCTCTGACAGAACTATGGCTTGCCCAAGGTCACACCAGCAGCTGCAAGTGGAGGAGAGGGGAATCAAACCCAGTTCTCCCAAGTTAGAGTCCATGCACTTGACTCCTACACCAAACTGGCTCTCAAGATCTCTGCCTTCCCAGACAGCATTTCCTGTCTTTTCAAGGTTTAGTTTCAGTTTGTTCACTTTTAGCCAGTTAGCCACCGAAGCCTTGCGCCCTTTATGACCTGGTGCCCACACAGATATTTCTTCTCCTGGTTGGAGCTCATGCTGCAGGTTTGCTCAGCACAGCAATGCCTTTAGTTGTTCTGACCCCTGAAAAAAACACATTCTGATTCTTTCCTCCAGTGGTCTTTTTCAGTGGCTGATCTGGTTTCGTGGAACAGCCTTCCGGAGAAAATTAGAAGGGCTACGGCTCTCGTTTTAAAGCTTATTTCCTGATGGCTGTTTTTATTTATTTATTTTTTAAAGAATTGTGTTTTGTACCATTTTTATTGGTTTTACTGACCTGACATCATCTGGGAGAAAGGCGACATTGTGAGTGAGGGGCAGATGGGCAAGATATGCTGTGACCATTATGAGGATGGAAAGGTTCGTTGGCGTCCCTGAGACAGGCAGAGTATGGAAAAGATGCAGTTCTCTGGGTAGAGAGGGTCGTTTACAACCTAAAGGGAAAATGTGCTAGCTTTTTGTTGTGTTAATACCTCTTCATTGGAGGGATCCTGTTCTGGTGAGCTTGAGGAGATCAGGGAAGAGGAAAGAAGCAGCAGTGCCTTCCACCTCCTCCTGGCTGCTGCTTGTCTGTCTCCTTTCTCTCTCTGGAGGGAGCATCACCTAAAGAAAAAAGGGGAAAGCAGCCGCTACCTTGTTTGTGGTGGCTCCTGTCACTGTCCACCTTCTTCTTTCTCAGCCATCCCTGGCTTCCACACTGTGCCCTTGCTTCACCTCCATTGGTGCTCACACTGGCTATTGTCTACACTTGCACAAACAGTGGTTGTGCAGTTTTGAGGTTCTTGTAAGCCCCATAATTTTTTTTAAAAAATGTGATTTTCTGCAAATGGGGTCCCCCAAGTTTTGTGAGGAAATGACCCTTATTAGTACCTGACCCCACTGTGTGGATTTTTCAATCCGCACAATGTGGTTCAGGTTCAGAATTAGATAATATGGTTGTTTTTAATTTATTAGTTAAATAAACATATTTAACATTAAGATGCTTAAAATAAGTAAATAAATGGGGGCCACAGGTGACAAAACCCTGGTTTCTTTACCTCTTTGACATCTGCACTTGCCCAGAGTAGGGTTCCCAGCCTCCAGGTGGGGCCTGGAGATCTCCCGCTTTTACAGCTGATCTCCAGCTGACGGAGATCAGCTCCCCTAGAGAAAATGGCTGCTTTGAAGGATGGATTGTATTGCATTGTTCCATGCTGAGGCCTCTCCCCTCCCCAAACCCCACCCTCTCCTGTATCCACCCCCAAGGTCTCCAGGTATTTTCCAGCCCAGATCTGGCAACCCTAGCCCAGAGTGATCATTTCAGGGGAGAGGTGGATGTCCTGCTGCTTGGGATCCTACAGAAATATTTCATATGTGATTTCAGTGTATCTAATTCAGTGTTCTTAACGCTCCCCATAAGTTACCAGCTTCCTGTTATCAGTTGACACTCATCAATGTCATTTTCACATAATCCTGTTTCAAATCCAATCTTCTCCCCTCTAACTTGGGCCTAATGGGGATTCTAAATCCCCCGGACAGTGGCCATCTACCACACTGGCATTGAATCAGATATATATAAAGGCAACATCCATGTACAAAGGTAGCAAAGCTCTGAAAACCAGTGCTAGGATGCAGCACCAGGTGGTCTTGTTGATATGCTGGTGGGCCCTTCAGGGCAGCTGTTTTGGCCACTGTGGAAAAGAGGATGTTTGACTTCTAGATGGACCGCTTGTCTGATCCAGCAGGGCACTTCTTACACTCCCATGTTCTTCATATATATTTTATTAGAAATTTTCTTTATCCAAATGCTTTAATTAATCTGCATTAGGAATGCTCTGGTGGTTGGTTTTTTATCACTGGATTTTTCTGTTTGTAGGAAAGGTCAGAAGCTTCGCTTCAAACCAGGAGGTGCTTTAGTTAAAACAGATCATGACCCGTATTTTTGAAAATATTTTCATTTCATATATTTTTCAGTCTGCTTTAATACAAGCAGAAGGAAATTCTTCTTTTTTTACATGTTATTGTAATTTCTAACAGTTGTTTTAGTGTATTGTTCATAGCAATATGTAAGCTCGAAGCACGAGCTTTTGCTTTTTAATTAACCAAAGAGAGGTTTGATTATAACTGCTGGCAATAAGTCTTCAACGTGAAGGCCCTCTGGTGGGTATTCCTGGAAATTGCAAGCTTCTGTGTTCTAAATCTGTCCACTGGCACATCTGTCCTATATCATTTTGCTTGCTCCCAAGTAGAGAATTGAGAGGATGGGCAGGTAATAGGCCCCCAAAAGTAGATCTTTTTGAAACCAGCTGTCATATTTTGCTGTGCCTGAGCTCTAGAAGCAGGTAATGCTCCAAATGCAAGATCCTGAGATACAGTTTCTCTTGACATAGTCTCCAATGCCAAACTTGACATAACGTGTAGGATCGCCATTCCCCGGGGGGGGGGGGGGTTGCCTGGTTTTGAGAGCTCTTGCCCACTGCCAGCCAGCTGGCCAGTGGGAAGAAATTCCTCCCCCAACAGCAACATTGCATGATGTACCTACATCACCTGGAAGTGCCGGGGACAACACTCTGGTTTTTGGGCAAAACTCATATGTTTAGAGGGTGATTTTACCATAGAGTTTTGCCCAAAAGCCAGAGTGCTGCCCCCGGCATGCCCACATCACTTCCGGGTAATGTAGGCATGGCGTTCGACATCACTTCCGGTTCCCAGAACATCCCACTACCCCCCCCCCCCTCCGGCATCTCTAACAGACCTAGCAACTTTAATGACATGAGAGACCTTTTTTATCCGCTATATCTTAGAGCTGCCACATGGGCTTACACCAGGAGAGGTGGTCCTAAAAGCCGTTCAAAGGTAAAAGTAAAGGCTTCCCTTGCTCGAAAGCCAGTCGAATCTGACTGTAGGAGGCGGTGCTCATCTCCATTTCCAAGCCAAAGAGCCAGTGTTGTCCGAAGACTTTTTCTGTGGTCCTGTGGCCGGCATGACTAAATGCCGAGACCCACAGAACGCTGTTACCTTCCCACCGAAGCGGTACCTATTTATCTACTTGCAATTTCTTGCTTTCGAACTGCTAGGTTAGCAGGAGCTGAGGCCAGAGCTGGGAGCTCACTCCATCACCTGGCACTCGGGTCCCGAACTGCCAAGCTACCGACCTTCTGGTCTGCAGCTCAGCATCTTAACCTGGAGATGTGTTCCTAAAAGCCACTTGGGCGCAATCAAATTGGGCAAACACTGCAGGAAGTGTTGGCTTCTTAAAACTGTAACCTCCCTCATCATTGGGAGCATCCGGTCGAATGGATGTGAGCTAAAGTAGCAGCTCCAACAGCCCGGACTGGCCTGATCTTGTCAGGTAACAAAGATGAAAAGCTGCGTAACAAAAGACACTACAGAGTAACAAAGACACTAATTCCAGAAAATTAATAACAATATAATGCAGAATATACCATGAACTATGCTGGTAATATTAACTGGATACATAATATAATCACAATATAAGCACACAATGAAGGTACGCAATGTAGTCACAGCAGGCAACGAAGGATCCAGAGTCCCTCCTCAGAAGTGACTAATACAAATGCTTCTAATTGCAAAAAGGCTTCTGATGGCAAAACAGTGTGAAGACATTCATGGGAACAGTGTTTCCTAATGCAAATGCTTCCAGTTGCAAACGTGCTTCTGATAGCAAAGAGGTCTGAAGACTTACATGGGAACAGTGTTTCCACCAGTTCCACCAGTTATTTTAACGGGCTACCCTTTTTATTTTTAAAGGAAAGCTAGCTTCATCTTAGTAAACAGCCGGGTGTGCCTCGATCTTGTCAGGTGTCAGAAGCTGAGCAGCGTCAGCCCTGGTTGGTTCTTGGCTGGGGGACCACCGAGGGAGTCTGGGGCTGCTGTGCAGAGGAAGGCAATGGCCAACCATCTCTGCTCATGTCTTGCCTTGCAAAATCTGTGAGGTGGACCTTCATTCATTCATTCATTCATTCATTCATTCATTCATTCATTTAGGATTTATATCCCACCCTCCCCTTAATGGGCTCAAAGTGGGTTCCAACAGTATAAAAAACAATACAATTAAAACCACATTAAAACACAATATAAAATAACATAACTCATATGTGTTATACAGCTCTAGTAAAAAAACCAGATACCTCAGTGGTTGATGGTGCTAGAAATTAAATTTCTTAGAGATCTGTAAGCTTTTAGGATTTTGGACCCAGGCTACAGATGGGGGCCGGCCCAAGAAGGGGGATGCCCACTGCCGCAACCGAAAGCCCAGTGGAAGAGCTCTGCCTTGCAGGCCCTGCGGAATTGTAATAAATCCCACAGAGCCCTGATCTCACTCAGGAGCTCATTCCACCAGGCAGGGGCCAGGGCCAAAAAAGCCCTGGCCCTAGTCAAGGCAAGTCAGACGTCCCTGGGACCGGGGACCACCAAAAGATGTTGGTTGGTGGACCTTAGTGCTGTATGGGGCTCATGTGGGGAGAGGCGGTCTCGAAGGTATGCTGGCCCTGGCCATATAGGGCTTTAAAGGTAAGTACCAGCACCTTGAAACGGATCTGGAATTCGATAGGCAGCCAGTGCAGGTTGCACAGCACCGGGGTTGTCATGAGTCGGTTGCAACTTGATGGGGCATGCTTTATCTTATAGAAACTAATGGGAAAGAAAGGCAAGAGTACAAATGAATTAAATCAGTTAATTAAATAAAACTGGATTAAATTCCCCCCCCCCTCTGTTTTAGGCAAGCGATGGAGCAGCAGCAGCGCCAGGAATCCCTGGAAAGAAGAACCTCTACCACAGGCACGTTAACATGCTTTTGTGTCCGGCCTTCTGCCTGCTCGTCTCTGTTAACTCTTGGCTGTTCCCTGTGCTTTTATGGAAACAGTTTGGCCTGTGGAGTATCTGTGGGATTATTCTGTGGTTTGAAAGTGCTTCAAGTCAGACACTAACAGAAACACCTAATGGAATATAGACGGGCAACTGCAAAGATCTAACTGAAAGTTTAAAGTGCAGAAGCTTTGAACTTACCTCTCAGAGTGCCGTGGGATTTCAGCAGTTGCTAAATGGTTCCTTTCACACCCCTAACCAAAGCTCTCCATTGTCTTTGGCTTCAATTGGTCTGTAACGCTAATGCTAATTGCTTTTTGTTATGGAAAGAAAACAGGAAGATACCTTTCCTTGCAGGGAAACTCCCTTAGACCCAGACCGATTTCCCACCAGCAGCTGTGCCACTGTCACTCTTCCATTTGCCCCGGTTGCATTGGTCAATTTCACACTATTTGCTGTCCAGCTGCATTTTGACCTGCAGTTCCTCCCTATTTCCCCCATGTCTTCTCAATCCTTGTTTTTTGAGATTGAGAAGACGTGCGGGAAATTGAGGGGAGCTGCAGGTCAAGATGCAGCCATGCAGCGAGTAGTGTGAAATTGACCAATGCAACCGGGGCAAACGGAAGAGCACCGGCGGCCCAGCTGCTGGTGGGAAATGGGTCCCAAGGTTCCCTGGAAAGCACTCTGGTCACCAGCTACCACCAAGTGGGGCTGTTCTGCCATGGTTGTATACCCTCTGTCTCTCCTCTGCATTCCGTCTTGCGCTATAATACTTGTCACAAAGGACAAGAGCAAGGTTTAAGAAGGCATATGAGCACAAAAAGCTGCCTTATGCTGAGTCAGAATGCTGGTGAATCAAGGCCAGTATTGTATGCAGTAAGTCCCTGTCTTACAAACGACCGGAACTTACAAACACAGCAGCTCCTACCCTGCCACATATTTTGTCTTTAAGGTGCTACTGGACTCTTGCTCACAGCAGAGATCAGGCAGTGACTCACGTGTTCAGAACTGGTAGCAGGGCAGTCATGGGAGAAGCAACAAGTGACCAAGAAGGGAGAATGTAGAATGAAGGGAGCAGAAGGGCTCAAAGCCCTAATGGAGACCAAGCAAGGGTGGAGGAGGGAGGCCTTTGATTTAAGTTAAATTGGCCACCTTCCCCCTTTGAAGTGGCTTTGTGTTAGCTGCTCCTAAAAGATCCCAAAACTTAGAAGCATTTTAGCTTCAGAAATGAATTAAAGAACCAACACCACCCCTTTCCCAAAGCGTGAGGTCTGCCACTCATCCTTAGCCTTGATAACGAGATCTGCTTTCTGTAAGCAAAACAGCACCGGCATTAACAAAAACATTTTCTCATTCTGCAGTTATTTTATGGTCTGTCTTCTTTAATTACTACACAGTATTATAACACCATTGTTTTCCTGTTTCTTTAATTACTACACAGTATTGTAACACCATTGTTTTCCTGTTTCTCCTTATAAACATACAGAATGTAAACTACATTATAAGTTAAAAAGACTTCTGTGGGCTGATCCAGTAATCTAACCACCAGGGGTCATTTGGGGCCGGAGCGAGGCGGAGCGGTGCTCTGCCATCCCAGGATTGGGCACTAGGGCAGCCACAGGCTGAATCAAATTCTCTGATCTGATTCAGCCCGCCGCAGAATTGCCGCTCAAATTCGGTGGTGGCTTAAAAAGCGACTGGAGGGGAGGGGGTTTGAGGGAGAGGCTCCAAACTTACAGGGTAGCTGCTGGGGCTTCTCCCCCAAATACTCACCAAGTTTCAAGAAGATTGGACCAGGGGATCCAATTCTACATGCCCCCAAACAGGTTGCCCCCATTCCTCCCATTGTTCTCTATGGTGGGAAAAAAGTAACATTTTTTCTCACCATTGAAAACAATGGAGGGGATGGGGCAACCTGTTTGGGGGCCTGTAGAATTGGACCCCGTGGTCCAATCTTCTTGAAACATGGCAGGTATTTCGGGGAGAGGCCCCATCAGCTACCCTGCAAGTTTTGAGCTTCTCCCTCAAACCCCCTCTCTTCCAGCCCCTCATATACCCTATGAGTTTTTGCCATTGACTTCAATGGCCCATAGGATATAATGGGGCTGAAACTGACATTCAGCCGGTCGAATGGGCTTGCATTGCCAAAACTGACATGCGGGGGTCATTCGGCAGCCGAAACAGATGCGGCCTGATTTGGCCCAATCTGAATCCGGCTAAAATAAATTTATTTGCATACCCCTAGTGGGCACAAATGGCAGTGGTGGCAAGCCCCTCCCCCAGCTCCCAGCGGGCCTGTGGAGGAAGCAAAGCGAGAAGGGGTTTAAAGTTTAAACCCCTTCTGTTTAGAGTCGCATGGCAGCAGCGGCACAATCTTTCCATTGTATTCTATGGGGCCCTTCTCACTTTGCTCCCCCCCCCCCCGCCCGCCGTGGCAGGCCAGCTGGGGAAGGGAAGGGGAGGCTTTTGAAGATGCCCCCCTTTTGCTTCCCTTTCTGACATACTTCGGGGAGAGGCCCCATCAGCTATGTCAGGGGGCGTGGCATTTGTTAATCAGTTATTATAATAGGTATGCTAATGAGCTCCTGCACCTCTTTTCCTACGAAATGACCCCTGCAAACCACCATCTGTTACATTCGAGTCCAGTAGCTCATAGAAACATAGAATCACGGAGTTGGAAGGGGCCACACAGGCCATCTAGTCCAACCTCCTGCTCAATGCAGGATCAGCCTAGACTAACATCCCTGACAAGTGTTTGTCCAACCGCTGCTTCAAGACTGCCAGTGAGGGGGAGCTCACCACTCCCTAGGCAGCTGATTCCACTGCTGCACAACTCTTACTGTCAAAAAAGTTTTACCTGATATCCAGCCGGTACCTTCCCACCCTTACTTTAAACCCATTATTGCAAGTCCTATCCTCTGCTGCCAACAGGACCAGCTCCGTGCCCTCCTCCAAGTGAAAGCCCTTCAAATACTTCAAGAGAGCAATCCTGTCCCCCCTCAGCCTCCTTTTCTCCAGACTGAACATTCCCAAGTCCCTCAGCCTTTCCTCACAGGGCTTGGTCTCCAGCCTCCCCCCCCCCCCCCCAATCACCCTTGTCACTCTCCTCTGCACCCGCTCCATTCTGTCCACATCCCTTTTGAAGTGAGGCCTCCAGAACCGCACAGGATATTCCAGGTGCGGCCTGACCAGCACCTTAGGAGCCAACAAGATTTTCAGGGCATGAGCTTTCAATAGTCCAAGCTCCCTTCATTAGATACTTTGATTCTCAAACACTTGTACTCCAACTATTTTGTTGGTCTCTAAAGTGCTACTGGACTCAAATGTAGCTCTTCTACTGCAAACCCAGCACAGCTGCCCTCTGAAACCATCTATTACTTGTATCTCTGTAAGAAAGTGCGTGTTAAGTTCCAAATACCCAACTTACACATGAACTTCCGGGACACAACCCGTTTGTCACCTAAGGACTTACTGTAGTCTGACTAGCAGCACAGGCCAAGGTCTGTCACATCACCTGGTAGCTGTTCTTTTCCACTGCCGATACAGGGAATTGGACATGGGACCCTTCTGTATGCAGAGCAAATGCTATACCAAGGCTCTTAGCCACTTAAGTCTCAGCATTAAGACATCTTTGACCTTGTGTATATGGTGCCCTTGATCATGCATGTTGTTGCCCTGCTGGTTTGATTGCTGTTTCGGTGTTTCCCATGCCATTTTGATAATTTATGTTTGACCTTGAGGACCAGATAGGAGCAGGGACCACACTGTGGTGACTCCTCACTGCAGAGTAACCACGGAGTTGAACACACTATCTGTGTCATAATTCCCTCCGAGCTGTTCTCCATAACTATATACATAATACCAGAGCGACATGGGATACAGAATTGGCGGCTATGCTATTAGGTTGAGTTAGGGTGTAGACAGGCGCGTCTTGAACAAAAAGCTGTTTTATTGATGGGCTGAAATGTTTGTTAGTTGATAGGCCTGTTTTGTGTTTTGTATTGGCTTTGGACTAAACGAATTAGCAACTTTTCTGGGCTCATCTAGACATCCTTAAAAGCAACATCTGCACTAACCCCTTTTTTTAAAAAGCTTGGGTTTTGATTTATTTAATCTCTTTTCTTCTAACCATAATACTTTATTTCAACCCTCTGTATAAACCCGTTTTTATTCTTTTTTTTCTTCCCTCCCCTCCTCTCTGTCCTTTTCAGTCTCTACCATTCAGATTAAAGTGTCTTCTTCCCCTTTCCATGGCCACTCTCCTCCTCCTGACTACAGTAACTACAATGCTTCCATTTCTGCTGCCACTGTCCCGCCTCCGCCTCCGTATGCCAAAGTGATCTCTTCGGCTTCTCCTCCTCTCCCTGAGCCCACCAGCAAAGCCTCTTCCATCAAATCCCCTCACAGAGCCAGAGAATCCCCTCTACTTGGCCACCGACATTCTGCCTCTGATTTCTCGCCATCTCCCAGCCCATCCTATTGTCCAGCATGGCCAGGCCACAAGCCTGTTACAAGGACCACCAAACAAATCTCTTTATCCCCACCACCTGCACCGGCTTCCTATTATCCATTCGCCCCTCAGCAGCCCATCAGACGTTCCTCTCTTTCATATTCTCCTCATTCTTCCTCTCCTCCCGTAACCCTCACGCCCCCTATACAAAAGGGGTTGGTCCTGCAGCCCCATATTCCAGTAGTCCTTCCTGTGATTCCAGCCCAGAATGGCAGAATCAGAGGGTCTACAGACACAGTGGTCCAAGACGCTTCAGGAAATGTACCTCATCTAGGTCTGAATGGCCACGCTGATGAACATGTAGCCACACAAATTCCTCTAACCTCCTCCAGGACCCAGGTAAAGAGAACAGATGAGGGCTTCTTCTCATACTTGGAAGCCGTGCCCATTTCTCATCTGCCTGTTATAACCAGCCCGACTGGGTCCTTTATCCAGGCTTTTTCGCAGCCTTCCCAACTACCGCCTCACGCACCACATCATCTCTATCAATCCATGTCACACTATGTTTCGTTACCTCCCCATTACGCTGCTGTTTCTGAGGTGAATTTGTCCAAGAGGACCCCTCCTTACATGACTTCATCAACCATTTCCCACTTGAGTAAGTACTTGGCTTGAAACAGCTTGGTTTAAAAAGAAAAGAAAACTTTAGCTTCCCACTGGTTGGTTATAAAACCACAAAGGTTTCTATCAGCCTTTCAGGAAGACTTTTTTAGGAGCTGTGGGGAAGATAGGCTGTGTAGGTTACGATCCAGAGAGCCACACAACTAAAGCAGTGTGTGTCTGTGGACCCAGAGCTGAGGCGTAACTTAAAATAGCAGCTGAAAGACTGAGAGGGGAACCAGAAAGTTTCTGGTTAAATTCTCGGTAAAAGCAGACTCCCCTCAGTTCTGTCCCATTTAAGGTTTGATCCCTTTCTACTCCTGGGGATTTGATTCCGAGATCTTCTGTAAAAGTCTGTAGATCAGGGCAGCCAACCATGCTGGGCTGAGTGCCCAAAGGATGCAACATCTATCTCGGAAGATGTTACTGCGTTAGCAAACAAGAGTTAGGGTGGAAGGATTAAGGGTGGTACATGGCCAGACCCAACAGGAGTCACTAAGACCCAGCAGTGCCGCCAGCACCTCAAGGGCTCTTTGTCACTTTGGCAGAGAATGGGACCCATGTACGACTGAGCAAAATGGTCTCTTATGTTGCTGTTCGGCACAGGTGCAGGGAATTGCCTGCTCCCGATGCTAGATTATTATAGATCACCAGCTGAACAAAAATTAGTGCATGGGACAAAAATAGAGAAATGCTACCTTTTATTTATATGTTTAAAACATTACAATTCCCCTTCCCACAACTGTTTCAGGTAGCTCATAATCTTGAAGAGCAAAAAACAGAGGCATTCCCCCACCCCCAAGCTAGGAAATAATACTACAACTGTGGACTTTGTTAAATGTCAGACATCGTTCACTTTCGTTTTTCATGGTTTTTTTGCGGGGTGGGGGGGAGCCTGAAAATTTGGGGCAGAGTTCAGAGAAGGGTGCAAAAAAAATGATTAGTGTTTTCGATCTTAAGTGGGACTGTGCAGAAAAAGCTTTGGGTAACGTTTCAGCCAAGTTTTATTCAGCCTTGAGGAAAGATCACCAGGGGAGACAAGCTGTGATATTAAACAATGGAAAATGTATTCAGAATACCTTACCTGGTGCAAAAGGCTCTGTAAAGAAGAAAAATTGTCATCATGAGCTGTTAAGAAAATGGGAGAACAGAATATTTAAGCTAGAATAACTCAGCCCTGTCTAATATATATTATATCCCAGGCTAGCCCAATCTCATCAGATCTCAGAAGCTTAGCAGTGTTGTGATGTGGAGGCAGGCAATGGCAAACCACCGCTGAAGGTCTCTTGCCTTGAAAACCCCCTAAGCGGTGACCATAAGTCAGCTGTGAATTGATGGCATTTTAAAGAATCGTATGTGTGTGAACACAAGGTGGCATTTATAGGGTTTCCAGGCACCTGCCAGACTCACATCTGGTTACCTTCAACTTTTTTTGCATCAGGTGCTTTTCGGACCATGCCCAGGGACCTACGTGTTTGTGAACAAATCTACCAAAGCTCAACATTTTGTTAGCTTATCTGTCCTCACTTACCTATATTCATAATTTGTGAACTAAATGGAACAACTTTGAAAATATCTTCCTTGTCACATTTCTGACTTTCCTTGGGGAACTAGCCCAGTAGTTATTTACCATTCTGAAATAATATAGACTTAAGTGTAATGTAAGGACATCTGTCCAAATGTGTGGGCAATAGAACAGCCTGCAAGATTTGTGGAGTCTATTTTATTCAAAGTATTTACAAAGAGACTTTGGAAATGAACTTGGTTTAGCATCCGTTTCAACCTGGGCTTTGTCTTTTCTGGGGGAACACACTGGAACAAAGTTCCGGACAAAATTCTTTTTAAAATGTTTAAAAGTTGTGAGTTTTCAGTATACAGATTGAAAACTTCATTTCCCTCTTGAGAGTTCCGGCACCTCTTTTTCAAAAAAACCAAAACAAAAGCCCTGTACAGGTAAAGGTTTACTCTAAAGAGCAGCTGAGGTGCCATTATTCTAGGGTTTAGTAACTGCTTTGCATGTCAAAGGTGCTAGGTTCAGTGCGAGTTATCTCCAGTTAAATGACCTCAGGTGACAAAGCTGAGAAAGAGGTTCTTAGAGAGCTGTTCATGTGAGGTGATGTCACAGCCCTTTGCATGAACAATATTTCAGAATTTTTGAATGATCATCCTTCACAGTCTAATTCGGACAAGGTGGGTGTGAGTCAATCGGTAATGGCAGGCTTGTGATGAAGCCTCAGGAGGAAGAATCGCCAATGTGATATTCCAATTACCGTTATCCTTACAGACAGGGTTTTTTTTTTTTTACAAATGGGGTGTAACTGAACAACTAGTTTTTGCTTCTCACCTGGTAGTCCTGCAGTCACAGAGTTATTTGTTTTGTCTGAAGTGTCCAGTGTATCCAGTGACCCTTATGTTTTCTGGGCACAAAAACATTAATATCATGTCCCAAACATGGTACGTCTTCTCACACGCCTTTTGGTTTTAAATGGGCTGCATAAGATCTGTGTGTGAGAAGAATTGCCAGCATTGGGAGTTGCTTGGCATTCTAATCAGAATTTTGTGGCAGACCCATCTCTGCATCTCTGCTTATCCTCATATTACAAAATAATCCTTGACAAAGTGGGTGAAGACTGGTAGAGTATTCCTGTTGAAATTTTAGGGGTGCGTGTGTTGATTTTGTTACCATTATGGGGCTATGTTTATTCAGGATTGGAACCCTCTTAACCAATAATTTCTCCCAGCTAAGAAATGTATCTGTTGTATTAGATTCGGTAGAACAAAGTTCAAGTCCAGTGGCACCTTTAAGACCAACAAAGTTTTATTCAAGGTATAAGCTTTCGTCCTAAAAGTGCCACTGGACACGACCTTTGTTCTGTTGCTTCAGACCAACATGGCTACCCACCTGAATCTATCTTTATTAGAGTCAGTGTAATTTAAATCTCCAACGTGCTCTGGGCTGCCCTCAATATACATACGCACAGTTTTCCACATACATCCAGTTACATCTGCGATGAAACAGTATAGCATCTGCCATGTTTGGCCATTTTGAGGTTCAAATTCTATATCTGCTACCATTTTGAGGTGCAAAATATGACAGTGTGAGGTTACTTACAAGATGAGCTGCGTGTCTGTAACACAGAATTGATTCCTTGGCATGGGAACATATTATTTCAAAGAGAAGAATAAAATTACAGCCCACATATCACATAGTTTTCAGATCTGGCTCTAAGCCAGTAAAACCTTTAATATGCAAAAACAATGCATTCTCCCCATGTGATCACAGACCTCAATTCATCAGACTCCCTCCTGTAGAGATCCGTGTATGTAAGCAAGTACTTTGGTTCTTCCAAACATGAAATTATTCACAACTCTTGGATGGATATTCTTGAAATCAGTAGAATGAATGAGATAACAGTGATCTCACGCTGTGTAACGCATAATGTTTAAAAGCCTGGGGAAATAGGGGAAATTCATTTTATTATAAAGCATATTTTCCCATGTATGAGATGGTCATCTGTTATTCATAAAGAATGATTGGGGCTTATAAAGTAAACACAGGTAGTGATTCATAGCTAATCTCCTGAAACAGTTGTAAATGGTGAATATATTTTAGAGTGTCCTGGAGTTTAGACCTTCACCTTTCGTAGATGTAAATGAAGAGGAGTAGTTGTTTTTAAAAAAGATACTTCAACAGAAATAAACTACCTAGATCTTTTGTTATCAGGGGAAGCTGTCTAAGTAAGATATGATAGATAATATATTACATGTATTCTAGTGTAGGAGCTGTAGGGAACTATGGGGTGTTGTTAGAGCATGGATCCCCCAGTGTGGCGCTTGGGGTACCATAGGACCCATCAGTGTGTTTCTTGGTACCCATTTTCTTCTTGAGTTTTGGGGGGCTGTGATGTGAATACCTTGAATTCCCATCTATTGTCCTATTTCTTTATTTCATTTCCCCACTTTTATGACCTGACCTTCCCTAAGAAACCTACTGGATTACTTTTACCATCCTGTCAATAACTCAGGCTCAGGAGAGCAGCCCTCTTGTAGTGGAGAATTATTGTCTTGGTGGAGGGAAAGATTAAGACTGTTTCTTCTTCTCTAGCTTGGGACAAGGGCATTGGGTCTCTCCTCCCTCCAGCAGTAAGAAAAACCCAGTGCCCCTCAGATCCCACAGACTCAGTTGATTCTGTTTTGGACTCTGCTGCCAAACAGTATCTGTTCCTCAAAACACAAAGCTGATCCCAGCACCCCTCTGCTTCCTCAGGGCAGGAGGGGCTTCAGTAGTACCCTGGAGGTATCACCTTTGCAAGCACCCATCGAGAAGTGGCTGCCTCTATTACAGGAGGACACTCAGCTTAGCCCCTCCCTGTGTTTTCTGGAGCCTCCCAACAGTTTGTGATTGGCCCTGCCCCTGCAACAGCCATTTTGTGGCAGCTCCCATGATCCTTTCTCAAAGTTCCAACTGTGCCCACAGGCCCAGCAAGGTTGGCCAAGTGTAGGCCTATGTGCTATGAGACCCAGTCAGAGCCATACTCTTCTGTGAAGCTTACTGGATGACCTTGGGCCAGTCACTCTCTCTCAACCTAACCTATTCCCACAAGGTTGTTGCTTGTGAGGATGAAAATGGAGTGAGGATAACCAAGTATATCACTCTGCCTTGGAGGAAGGGTGAAATTTTAAATATTAGTCCTGTGAGTGCACTATATTTAGGGTTGCCAGGTCCTAAGCTCTCGCCGGCGGGGGGTGGAAGAGAGCTCTTTGGGAATGGGGGGGGGGGGGGGCAGGGCAGGGCAACAACACCATGCATGATGTCCCCGACATGATGACATCACGCAGCAAAGCTCTGGTATTTGGGACAAAAATATGGTTACCATAGAGTTTTGCCCAAAATACCAGAGCGTTGCTACATGATGTCCTTAGAGAGGGGGGACATTCGCTGGTATGTTCGCACAGGTTATTCCCTCCTACCCAGGGACCTGCCCTTTAGAACTGACAGTACCCCTTGTCAGTGCAGGGTGGGCGGTAGAAGTTCTTCATATCCAGACCCAATGTCTTCACTGATCCATGGGATCAGTATCACTGATCAGATGCGGAATGAGAACCTGGTGGGATTGAAGAAATATCTATAACCTTGCCAGATTGCTTTACAGAAGGTTCAAGCAAAGGTTTCATCAGTAAAAAAGTCAGTAATGGTATATGGAGGACAGGGTTCCCTATGGAGGGCTTGGAGACTTCTTGCATTATGTCAGTTCAGCCGGGGGCGGGGTTGAAAATGGGAAGGACTCTGATCAAGCAGGGAGGCCTTCCTCTCTCCAGCAAAGCCCATAGCAAGAGGAGCTGGTAAAGACCGGAAAACTGGAGAATTATTACTGACTGGTGGTTAATGGAGGTGCGGAGGACATCTTGAGTAGATCGCTGGGAGAAGCAGCATTTCTGTTTTCTACACAGACTGTTTAAAATTCTTGTGGCCTGATGGGGAAGGCTGCAATACATAGTGGATGCCTTCGGTACATATCATACTTCTGGCAAACTGTGAGGACTCTGCTTCGTAATCTCTCTCTCTCTCTCTTGACCTTCATTTGCTTGTTTGGGGGCAATAGGCAGTGACTGATGGGTCAAGGCATCCGAGGAAATGTCTGCAGTCACTGAATGGAGTACTCTTTTGTGTTTCAGGCCCCATCCTTCCACCAGGTCATCCCTCTGCTGCCGTCGGAATACCCTTGTCGTCTGGTGGACCTCCACCACCTCCTCCTCCACCAGTACCTCCTCCACCTACAGGAACTGCGCCACCTCCCCCTCCCCCATTGCCAGCAGGGACTGGCCCCGATGATGGGTCAGTGTCGGGACTCGCAGCAGCTTTGGCTGGTGCCAAACTAAGGAGAGTACAGCGGGTAAGATTCCTGGCAAGGTGCGGCTTGTAGCATAGAGGTTAGGAGTGACAATCAAGAAGGCAGAAGTCCAATTTCATCTCACTCGTAGGAGACCTTGGGAAAGTCCCTGCCTCTCAGCCATCATCTTTCATTGTAATATGAAGGGATCTGAGAACCAGTGTGGGATAGAAGTTAAATTGTCAGAGTAGGAGAATGTGCTGTTGAGTTGCAGTCAATTCATGGCAACCCCATCCATGGGGCGTTCCAGGCAAGAGACAAATAGGGGTGGTTTGCCATTGCCTTCGTCTCCACAGCAACTCCAGACTTCCTTGGTAGTTTTCTATTGAAGCACTGACTGTGGGCAGCCCTGCTGATCTCCCAAACTCTGATGTGCTTGTCCAGCCCTGGGCTATTCGAGCTGCTAGAATCTGGGAGACTCAGGTTCAAATCCCCACTATTCCAGGGAAGCTTACTGAGTGGCCTTGGGCCAG
Organism: Lepidodactylus listeri; assembly: GCA_029233225.1. NCBI lineage: Eukaryota > Metazoa > Chordata > Lepidosauria > Squamata > Gekkonidae > Lepidodactylus > Lepidodactylus listeri. Next base: position 81,326,030 of record JARCFY010000011.1, read on the forward strand.
TCAGTCTCTTTCAGCATATCCTACCTCACCAGGTTGCTGTGAGCAAAAAATTGGAGAAAGAGGAAAATCTTAAGAATGTACAGTATGTCCTGGTTGCATGTTGCTCCCTCTTTTGAAATGAATGAGGATACCCCCTCGTTCAGCATACCTGGCTTTTGATCAGATTATGCAATCCAGATGTAATGGCACACACACACACACACATAACACAGTGCATTTTTCTAGCTCCTTGTTCCTCAGTTTGGTGTAATGGTTAGGAGAGAGGACTCTAATCTGGGAGAACCAGGTTTGATTCCCCACTGCTCCACATGTAGCTGCTGGTGAGACCTTGGGTCAGTCATAAATTCTCTCAGAGCTGTTCTCTCAAGGGCAGTTCTCTCAAGAGCTCTCTCAGCCCCACCTACCTCACAGGGTGTCTGTTGTGGGGAGGGGAAGGGATTGTAAGCCGCTCTGAGACTCCTTCGGGTAGCGAAGGGTGGGGTATAAATCCGATCTCTTCTTCTTCAGCAGTTCCCATGTGGAAAAACAAAGCCATTTTTAAAAATCCAGGAACCTGCCAATAAAAAGAAAGATGGGGAGAGGGAGCCCATGTGTTGATATTTAGTTTATTTTGAATGTAATATTCACAGCTTGGATTGTGGCCATAGCTTGGAATCTATGTGTGTTTTGTTCAGCTGGGCTTAGTTGCATATGCCATATGTTACATTCAATTGCTAATCTTAAAGTGGAGGTGAGTTGTATTATTTGTGGGTTAAAGTAACTAGTATGAGCCAGAATGGAGTACTAGTAAGAAAGGGGCCAAAGTGGTGGGCACCATCTGCTCTGAGCAAAGAGAAACCATTAGCAGTATGAAATTTAAGTTACTTTCTCCCGTTATATTTTTTTACAACACAATTGCAGCTAAGAAGTCTGCTTTAAAAAATTGAAAGCCTTACATTTCAAGAACAATTGCAACAGAAATGTCACAGAAGCAGGAAAAAATCCACCACATTGTCCATAGCATGCTTCAGCCACTGGCTAGAAGGAGCATAACAGTTGGCTTTTATTCCACCTTTCTCAATTCAGGCAAGCGATGCAAACTTTAGCCTTTTACAGTCATTTAAGTAGGTCACAGAATCAGACTCTGAGTCCTAAGAGTCTTGAAGAACAGAAGTTCTGATTTCTGTCTTAAAAGCCAGAGGACGTTTCGGGAGGCTCCAGTCCCAGCGGGGCTTCCAAGAGCGATGCCAATCGAACAAGTAGTGGAGGAGGAGGACTAATGGAAGAAATGAATAAATTGCTGGCAAAAAGGTGGGTCCTTCTGGCCGCGGTAATGGAGGGAAAGGACGTTTTGCGTTATCTATGAGCAGCAGTATGGCTGTCCACTGACCCCGTGAAATCATCTAACAGTGTTCAAGATACAGCATCACATTGCTGAAAATATTTAGGCTACCAGCTGGAATTAGGTCACCATTCTTTTAACAGGTGTTGCATGCTGGATGCAGCAAGTCTTTGGCAGTGGCTTAGTGGCAGAGCATCTGCTTTGCGTGCAGATGGTCCCAGGTTCAATCCCCAGCATTTCCAGTTAAAAGGATCAGTTGATGCAAAAGGCCTTTACCTGAAACCTAGGAGAGCCACTGCCAGTTGGAGTAGACAATACTGACTTTGATAGACCGAGGGTCTGATTCAGTATAAAGCAGCTGCGTGTGACTCTGCTGACAATAAAGTGCTGTGAGTTTTCACAAATGGACCACTTTGGGAGTGGGGAAGCCACCCCTTCTCCAGTTTTCTGTTGCTGTCTAGCTCTTGTCGCACCTACACACATTTGTGTGCAATGGCTCTTGGCTCAGAAAAGTACAAGTGGGGACACAGAATGGCACAAGGCAATGTTCCCTCTAAGCTGTGAGCAAAAGTTGTACCTTGTGAGCCAAAAAATCTACAAGCATAAAAGTTGTGGGCAAGCCTAATTTTTTTTTAAATTAAATTTCAGTTTACAAACATACAAAACATGAAAGGGGGGAAGTGGGGAGAGGGAGGGAGGGAGGGGAAAGAAAGGGGAAGGAAATGGGAAAGGGGAAGGAAAGAAAGAAGTAAGGAAGATGGGGAGGGAGGGAGAGGTGGAAAGAAGGAAGAAAAAAGAAAGAGAGGCCCCCTCTAATGGCCATTAGAGTACTCTGTTTGGCTCCCTCCCTTCCAGGTGGGGGGAAGCCAAAGTGAGGGCTAAAATGGCTTCCCATCCTTTAGAGCCAGCAGTGCAGCAAGTCCACCATCAGGTGCTTGCTTTGAAGGGTGGGCAGCCATGTCTGGGCTCCATTTGGCTCCCCCCCCCTTCTGCTTCCAAGTGAGGGGAAGCAAAAGGGAGCCCTGAAAGAGCTTCTTACTTTTTAAAGTCAAGAGCCAGCAGGTCCAAGCAGGGGGGCGGGAGTCAAAGGGAGCCCTGAAATGGCTTCCTGCCCTTTAAAGTGAACCACCAGTCAGCTGTTCACTTTAAAGGGCTGGCAGCTCCCCCTCCCTTCCTCCCCAGGGGAGGGGGGAGCAGACCTCAGCCATGGGGGGAAGCAGAGGCTTGGCTTTGTGCCTCTTCCCCCCTACAGAGGGAGTCGGGTGGCACCCAGAGGAGGGGAGGGGGGCAACCCAGGAGGACCCCTGTACTGTGCTAATAAGTTCTCTTTTATTGCACTTGATCTTACTGTCATGAAGTTTCAGTGCCAAAAGGGGGCAGGTTGACCTGTTGGCAGCATGATTCAGCCCAAGGGGCTCCAGTGGCCAGCAACCAATGTGGGGAGATTGGGGTAGCTTTTCTTAGACATTTTCGAGACAAGGCATTAGCAGCATTTGTCAGAGGTGCTGTGGATACTGGAGATCTTGCCTCAGGAGAGGAGACCAAGACAGGTGACCTCCAGTGAATTAGTCCATAGTACACAATTGTCCTCAGTGTGGTTTCAGGAAGAATAGCCACAGTCCCGGCTTTTATTTAGGCCAAGTAAAGCTGCTTTCAGGTGGAAGCTTTACTCCACTTTGACATCCAGACTGCAGTGTTTGGGGGGGGGGGGGCTTGGGGGGGAGCATCTGTATGACATCATGCTCTGACTGACGTCAATAATCCTTCCACTATCTTCAGTGATGTTCTTTCCCCAACCTGAGGTTTTTCTGCATTCTCATTTTTCTCGCTTGTGTGTTCCCGTTGTTTTTTTTGAGGGGGGGGGGGGGGTTGTTCAGCCCATGTTTTACTCCTTCTAGTGGTTGATTTGGTATTGTTCAACATATCTCCCTGCAGATTTAAACTGCAAGTTCTTATACCAGACATAAAGTGATAGAATATTGAATCAACCACTAGAGGGAGCAAAACACATGCAGAACAGCAAAAGACCCCGGAAGCAACAGGAACACAGATTGCTGAAAAGCCTGTTTCTCTATGATCTTTTTAGACCCAAGCACAGTCCAAGCATAGTATCATGCCACCTAGATGGGAAGGTGCCCGTTTTCAATGGACCTCCTCAAGGTGGCACCATTTTCCTTCCATCAGCCCCTCTCAGTTGCCATTTTTCCTGCAGAGCCACCAGAAGGCTTTAAAAAATAAAACAATAATTAATGTAGTGTTATTTACCATTTTTAAGCCCTCAAAAAACCCTCTAGTGGCACAGTGGGGGAAGATGCAGGGAAAAAATGGGGGCTGATGGGGGAAAGTATATGGAAACTCCACTGCCAATGCAGATGCCTCTGCGTTTGCAGCAGCAACAGGCCCGTAGCCAGGATTTTGTGGCTTGTGGGGCAAATTTTTTTCTGGTGGGGCTGGAATTCTCAGTGCAAAAAGAAAAGTCATTTAGCCAATAGAAAGCTGTTACTGGGATAGATCTCTAAATTGCAGGTTGTCAACCACTTTAGATGACAGTTCTCAGCTGCTGCAAGTTAATCACTTCTGCCAGACTAAGCAGCAATTCTGATAACAAGCCGGTAGGTGGGGGGTGATGACTTCTATCCTCAAGAAAGCTAACAATTAGGCAGAAAAACTCTCTGAAAAGAGACTAGTTTCTTGACACCGAGTTAGAAAGGATCCCAGTGTGGAACTACAGCACCCCACTCTGCTTTAAAGGAGCGCATGCCTTTAAAAAAAACTGTTTTAAAATGATTGAAAAAAGCATTTACAGGAGAAATTCTTGTGGGGCTGTGCCTTTAAGAAAGCCCCACTGTAGCTACGGGCCTGAGCAGCAATGAGTGCAAAATGGAGAATCCTCACCATATAGAGGCAGCCTTAGTGCCCACTTTGGATTCTTCATTTCTTCTCATTGCAAAATAAAGGAGGAGGGGTGGGGAAGTGCAGCCCTTGCGCTAACAGGCTGCCTGCATTCAAAGGCCAGGAATGTCTTTCCCAGGGAACGGTTTATAGTCTCTCTTTCACTCTGTCCTAAGGAGGAAAGCAGCATCACAGTCAGACAAGCCAACTGACAAAAAAGAAGAGGAAAGCCAAAATGTAAGTGGAAGCTCTGCCCAAGCAAAAGAGAGTTTGCAAAAGAGAAAAACAGCTCTGAGATATGAGAAGCCCAGAGGTTTTGGGTTTAACCAGGAGTCCCCAGCGTGGTTCCTATGGGCACTCTTCCTGGCACCTGCCAAGTGTTAAACCCAACAGTGTGACTGGCATGAGAATGTCACTTCCAGGGCAAACCCAGATCTAGGGATCTCTGGAAATTCTGTGGCTTTACTCCAAAAGTGACATTGTCACACCAGCGGTGCACCCCCCTCCCATGTTCCCACCCCACCCTGCCCACTGCAACCCTGCTATTAGAGTTATGCATAACCCCCCTGGCATTTTGTGGTTGGCTCAGCCTCCTGTGGCAGCCCTTTTGTGGCTGGCTCTGTATCCTGCTGCAGCCATTTCAGAATTGCTCCCGTCACCTTGTGTCAGAATTCCAGAGATGCTCACAAGCTTTAAAGGGTGGGGACCCCTGATTTTAACCACAGGCAGGAGATGCGAGTGAGTCTGCTTCTATGGCAGGAGGGAAGCCCTCTTTTTCCTGGAATGAGAAGCATGGTGTTGTTAAATGGGATTAATGTTACCATTGGTTTTATTTCTTCATCTTATTGTTTACAAAGTTCATACCCCACCATTCTGCCCTCACACGGCCACCGAGATCTAACCCTAATTGTGGAGTTCATGGTAGTGACCTCGTAAAGACAGGGCCAAGTCTCATGACCTTCTTCTCATGTGGCTTTTGGCAAGGAAACAGCCTGTCCTAAATTTCAGCCCTGCTTCTGCTTAAAAGCCCATCCTCACTGAGTGTGGCACATGGTGGCAGCAGTCACATGGTCAGCGTGTGCTTTCAGGCTGGAGCCGGGCAAGAGGAGCGTTTTCCCACAGGAATCTTTGCGCTGAGCAGGCTGAGTGGCTCACAGTGCAATACTAAGCAGAGTTACACTCTTCTAAGTTCATTAAAGTCAGTGGGCTCAGGAGGGTTTGACTCCTCTTAGGATGGCCCTGTCAGAAGAGGCTAAATGCAGTGATCGTTTACCGTCATGTGAGTTGAGTTCTGGAAATAGCTTTCTATCTTTGTTTCAAGAAGCCAAAAGTGTTCCGAGATTAGCCTCACTGCGTGTCCCAGATTTCGACAGAACGTATGTTTTCGAACCTGCCCTTAAACCATCCAGGAGCTTTTTCCACTCCAGACAATGTTTCTCATGTTCAGGAACTGCCCCGCCCCCCTGCTATTACTACAATAAATGAAAGTAATATTGGCATTGTGAGAAGGGAGGAAGAAATTTCATGTCTCGGCAGGCATTGTTTTTAAATGCTGCCTCTCTGTGTATTTGATTCTGATGGCACTTTTAAAATGAATGTCACGCCTGTTAAAACATTCTTGCACTACTGCACAAGGGAACTGGCAGACCTCGTCTTCGTTTACTCGCAGATCTGGGAGTTCCTGTTCTTGCTCCCCACGAATACCCTTCTGAGGAGCCAGGATGGGGGAGGAGCATGTTGACTGTAAAGATTGAGGTTGATGCCCGAAAACAGGAGAGGGGGCAGACTTAACAAGGAGTGGGGGGCTGAGATCTCATTTGCCCATTTCCTCCCCAATGGAAGAGTGTTCATTTTAGTGCAACAAAGTGATGCAACCCAACCTTGGAATGAACTTTAAAAAGAAGCCAGATTCAATAAGCCAAATTGAGCTCCGTAAGGAAGAAAGGCAGTGAATAAATGTTTTAAATAAATAAATAAAACAAAAAGGCATAGTTATTAGTGATCCAGTACTTCATAACGGAGAAACGTTCCTATAAAAGAGAAAGATGGATCATGTAAAATATAGTGCTCTTGTTTCCTAAGGCTGGGACTGAAACAGTTTATTTGGTAAGAGAGTTCCAGGAAACTGGGGCCACAGTTGATGAACAGCAACACCTGAGTGGAGATCTTAGAAGGGGGCGGGGAGAGAGTTGTTCCCAGGGTAGCAGTTTGTAGAGAAATACGATTTCTTCCAAAATGTTACACTGACGTTTTATTTTTTTCCCCCCAGGAAGATGCAAGCACCTCACCTTCACTTGTTACACGAGGCCCTGTCCAGCAGCAGAATTCTTCAGGTATTCAGCCGTCTCACCAATTGCCTTTTTAAAACAGCTGGCAAGCACATCACTGGTGCAGTTTAAAGCCTAGCTGACTCACGCAGCACGATCTGGTGACACAGTCCTGAGGTGGGACTGTTCCAATTGAGCTTGCAGGCAGGGGGTGGGTGGCATTTTTTAACAGAGTTCAAGCATAGCAATTTCCCCATTGACTTCAAGGCGACTGAATTGTGGATGAATTGCCTGTGAATAGTGAATTGTGGCTTATTCTTTTTTTATTTATTTATTCGCAAAAACTGTACATTGCCTTTTGGCCCTCATCAGGGCCACCAAAGGCAGCTGACAGATTAAAAGCATACGTAATAAAAACATGTCTTTAAAAAACCATCAAAACCAAACAAAAGCGCAGTATTAAAACAATTAAAACCAAAACTGAAATGCACATGCAAAAACAAAGGGCCAGCAGGGAGGAGCCATCAAGGGAACACCAGACATGTCTTAGTCTGGTGTAAACTAAGAGACCAGGTTACTGCTATGCACCTGGCAATTCACAACAGGAAGAAACCTGTTCAAGAGAACATATTCTTCCCAGTAGCCCTGGCTGGTGTGATAGTCTAACTTCCAGGGGCGGTGAACTTGCCCGGGAAATTATTTCTTAGTACTTTTAATCCCCTCCCCAAAACAAGAACTTTGCTTGTAAACTTTTGGGGCTGCAAAGCCTCCAATGTAAGGGCCACATATTGTATTGTTTTAATCTTGTTTTACATTGGTTTTAATTGCTCTTGTAATTCTCTCTGTGTGGGGTTTCCCTTGACTCTGCTCCAGAAATTGCAGCTAGTGCAGGACACAGTGGCACAGGTGTTGATGTCGCTGCCTGTGTGGGCACAGGTCTGCCCAGTGCTGCAAGACCTTCACTGGCTGCCTATAGAATTCCGGATCTGTTTCAAGTTGTGGGTGCTTACCTTTAAAGCCCTATACAGCCAGGGGCCAGCATACCTTCGAGACTGCCTTTCCCCATATGAGCCCCAAAGAACATTACGTTCCATTAATTAACATCTCCTGGTAGTCCCTGTCCCAAGGGATGTCCAACTTGCCTCAACTAGGGCCAAGGCTAAAAAAACCTGTGAGCTTGCTCAGCATAGAGAGAACACTGCTCTTAGCCTAGATCTGTTTCTTTGGACTTACCTGTCTGCAACAGCTATCATTTTTAAGGAAGGCAAGATATTTAAGAGGAAAATCAGTTTACGTTGCAAAAAAAATAATCAGCTATCATAACAATGGAACAAAGTTTGAGGCCAAGACCAACCAAGTTTTATTCTGGGTATAAGCATTTGCACAAAAACTTATACCCAGAATAAAACTTGGTTGGTCTTAAACTTTCTTAGCCGCCTCAGACCAACATGGCTACCCACCTGAATCTATCACAACAATGGTAATTATTATTTTTTAAAAAACAAAAACCCAACAGATGCTGGGAAGAAGCCTTGGGAAAGAAGCAACTCAGTGGAAAAACCTGTCGCTTCGTTACTTTCTAGGTAAGTACTACAGGGGGTCATTTCTAGGGCATCTGCATGGGTTGTGAGCATGATGCTTCTGCATGCACTCATTCCATATCCTGTTTCATTCCATTGCCTTAGAAACCCATCAGTGGGAAGGAGTCCTGAGCCTAAGAGTCCCATTCAGTTTCAGCCATCTTTTAGGTACTGGCGGGGGGGGGGGGGGGGGGGGGACTGTGGCTCTTCTGTTGTCCCACCTTTGCGCAGTCATGTCATTTCTTCATTCATCACCTAACAACTTGTCTGCCTTGTTACAGTCTGCCAATGTTTGCACTGCTCTGCTGTTTAACAAGCTGTTGTCTCCAAGGGACTGTGGGATGATGCCAGTGTGCAGCTCTATTTGCTGAATTCTTTCATACATAGAAAGGTGTACATGGCCCTTGGGTGACTCAGAATACATGAGACAAAGAAGACTAATCTCATGGGAGTGTCCCCTGGATTTCCACCACCATGTATACTAGTTACTGCCCAGACCTGGATAGCTCAGGCAAGCCTGATCTTGTCAGATCTCAGAAGCTAAGCAGGGTCAACCCTGACTGGTATTTGGATGGGAGACCTCCAAGCAATTCCAGGTTGTGACGTGGAGGCAGGCAATGGCAAACCACCTCTGAAGGTCACTTGCCTTGAAACCCCTACTGGGTCGCCATAAGTGAGCTTTGACGTGACAGCAAAACACAACCCTCATTGCTGTTTCAAGATTTAACACATCCCAGCACAGTGGCACGGTTCAGACGTAATGGGAAACCATAGCGCGTTTCTTATCACACCTGCATTTATCTGTGCTTGTATAAAAATAAACAGCTGCTGGTTAGATATCCAGGTGTCTTTTTCACTGTACATATCTTTGGATTTGCCAGCCATAGCATGGCCTTCAGCAAACCTGCATAAATTAAACTGAAAGTAGAATTTGGCTTGTATATTGAAGAATCAAGCATTATAATAGGAAGGGGGGGTCATTGCTCAGTGGCAGAGCACCTGTTTTGCATGTGAAACATGGCTGCCTTGAGCCAAAACAAAGTACCTGGGCTCAGTCCATGGTATCTCCAGATGAAGGATCTCAGGTATGGGAAAGGCCCTTCTCTGCCTGAGACCCTGGACTGCTGCTGTCAGTCACAGCGGACAGTTTTGAGGCAGATGGAACAAAGGCCCGACTCTGTCGCATAAGGAAGCTTTGTGAGCTTTTAACATGCAGTTTGGGTGTGTGGTGAAGCAATCACGCAATGGGGATCAGGCCTTCTTCTAACTGGCAATTCCTCTAAATGTATGCACCACACAATCTTAACGACTTGCGCCCCCCCCCCCCCATGCTCCCTCTAAGCCGTGGAGCCTTGTGAGCAAAAATTCTACTTTGTGAGCTACTGGCATTAAAGTTGTGAGCAAGCGATTTGGCTACTGCATAAATTAGTCTGCTCTGGAGCCATCCTTCCTGAGCTGAGACAAAAATGTGTGAGCCGGAGGCTAAAAAACTGTGAGCAAACTCACACTAACTCAGCTTAGAGGGAACACACACCCCCAGCTTAGGTTCTGGAGTGCTTAGTGACCACTGGCATGGAGCCTTATGTGTAGATGGCGCTTTTTTAGCTGCATGCCAAGTGGCGCGTGACTTAAGCACTGATTGGTTTTGATGGAAAAACAAGGGCCAGCTGTGCATGGGAGAAGAGGAAGCATGTGGGAAAAGCACCCAGCCCTGGAAACCTTTGCTACTACTGTAGCACAGTAAATCATTAACTGCCATGAAAGGCTCTGCCATAAAGTTGTCATGGAAACTATCTAGATTTAGCGTGGCCTGTCAGGAATCCTCACGTACACAGATGTGATTCTCCCTTTTCCTAGGTCATTCTCAGGTAGGAAACTGAGGTCTTTTCAAAGGCGCCCAGTGCTGCTTGCTTAGTAAGACCGTGCTGGCTGCCAGGTTTTCCTGAGTGACACAAGAGGGAACCGTAGAGTATCAAAGCTATTAATGTGCCTCAAGAGCTGTGTAATGTGCTTCCAACCTGCTTTTCGGCACTGCTTTGTATAACAAGCCATTGCTGATGGAGTGGGTCCTTTCAGACATAATGCAAAACCATGGTTTATTTTAGGTTGCTTTGCAAAACTGGGACTCAGCTTGCAGAGAGTCGTTAAAATCCTGGTTTGTCTCGACAAATGGCTTCTGCTGTTCCCTGCAGAGGCTTGGTTGGTAATCCCTGTCTGCACTGTTTTGAAGGCGGCAGCAGGAAAGAAACTGGGATGTCTGTGTTTTGTATGTTGTGAAAAGCTGTAATGGAAGCTAGGTAGGTTAAGGAACACGCTTCTAACTAGAGTTTCCTTTCCTGGTTTGACATGCCCTAACCAGCCATAGAGGTTGCAGTGGCTCAAGTGGTTAAGACGTTAAACTGCAGACTGGAAGATCAGTAGTTTAGCAGTTCGAGACCCAAGTGCTGCATGACGGAGTGAGCTCCTGTCTCTGGTCCCAGCTCCTGCCAACCTAGCAGTTCGAAAGCAAGAAATTGCAAGTAGATAAATAGGTACCATTTTGGTGGGAAGGTAACAGCATTCTGTGTGCCTCGGCATCTAGTCATGCTGGCCACATGACCATGGAAACTTCTTTGGACAGCGCTGGCTCTTTGGCTTGGAAACAGAGATGAGCACCACATCCCTGGAGTCGTATTCGACTGGCTTTCAAGCAAGAGAAAACTTTACCTTTATCTTTAATCAGCCATAGTTGGCAGAATGATCGCACTAACAATCATTTATAGAACCATACTTTTGCATGATGTCTGACAGGGGCGATGCCTTACTAAATGTAGCTAGTGGTTTTGGAACACAGCAAGGAACTTTTTTTCTCTTTCTCTCTCGTTTCTCTCTCGTTTTTCTCTCTCTCTCTCGAGGATGAAGCCAGCAAGCAGCAGCAATGACGTGGCAATGGACACCTTAGATTTTGATCGCATGAAACAAGTGAGTCAGGGAATCCACCCTTTCATGCATGTGGATGGGAGACATCTTTCTGAACTGGGTACCCAACAAAAGCAATTTCTCGCTTTGAACAGGGCCAACAGGTTGCCAGGTTGGATTTGTTTCAGTAGACATGAAATGAATGTCAGGCTGGCTAGCAAAATGGCACTTGTGGAAACATCAGTTATCGAGATGGTGGGACTACAGCTCACTCTTGAGTCTCAGAAGCTAGGGGTATGCCTTCCGATATTCCCGAACTGAAAATATACATGAAATTCAGTATTTCATATTGCCTTGGGGATATTGGAAATTACCCAAAACACTCTTGAAATTCCAGGAATAATGAACATTTATCTCCTTGGATTTCAGGGCGGCCAGGAGAGGGGAAGAGGAAAGAGGAAACTAGCCCCAGCAAACAACAACTAGTCAGTGTCTCTGGTCCGTGTAAATGTTAAAGGGCCATTGTTTCTTATTGGAAGACCTGGTCTCTGAAATTCCGGAGGCTGGGTCTATTCCTATAGAAAATAATTACCCCTTAAAATGTAAAGGACCAGAGACCCCAACAACTGATAGTCTGGTAGACCAGGACTCCAGAGGAGAAGAGGCTACAAACTTACTTCTCTGGGAATTCAGAGAACTTAAGTGTTGTTATAATATTATATCAATTCCCAGTGGTGGGGGGAGGGAGAAATGGTCGCTGCAGGGACTTTCAGAGGTCAGGTCTACCCTTCTTATGAAATAACGGCCAGTAGACTGGGTCTCTGGAGGTCTACTGGACTTTCAGGTCTCTGGTTGGCATCTCTGGATCATTTCGTTTTAACGGGCTGTAATTTTCTATGTCAGTAGACATGGGGTCCAAAGGTCTTGTAGTCCATACTGGGAAGATAGATGCTGACTAGTAGCAATTAGCAAGGCCAGCTTCTCCTCCCTCCATGGAATTGAAATTCCAGAACTGGGGGCAGGGGAGCAGAACTGAAAGAGAATCCCAAACCATTAAGGATACTCTTGAAAATCTGGGATAACAAAACCAGTGCCCTCCCCAAACTTTGGATCTGAAACGGATGCAGATTTTTGGGAAGTGCACCCACCTATCCAAAGCTCATTTATACTGTAAGCCTCCCTTGTTGCTAACACTGCCAAGATCATATGGAGGAAGAACTTTGCAGCTGACCTGGTTCCTAAAAAGGCTGTCTTCAAGGGCTGGTTATTCCCTGCTTCTCTGGCTTTTCTGGTATTCAAAATGGTATCTAAATGTTACAAAACTTCTGCCTAGAAAGCACTCACATGAATGTGTTGCTGTTGCAAGTGTTGTGGAGTATGTACATGAAGCAAAAGCCACAAGCGCACGTGCACACACACACACACACATATATATATTCCCCGCCCATGACAGCCTATGTGTTGATTGCATGCTTTCCAGATAGGAAGTGCTTGAAATGGCTCTGTTTCCAGATGTACCAGCCTGTAGGTTATGTCAGAGCTTCTATTTCACGTGTACATGTACTTAAGATGGGTTGATCTTACTGCAGTGTATCCATAGTCTTAAAGAAAATGAAAATTCAGTTATGCAAAGGAGTCTCCTCCTGCCTGTTTCTCCTGCCCAGCCTGGCATCCTTGGTCTCTAGCTAAGACTCATCTGAGGCTATACCTTTTTGATATTGCCAGACGGACTGGTGACACACCACTGAGGTAGAGACTGAGGCCAACAAAATGGAGCTTTGGCTCTCAAAAGCTTAGACTCTGAAAATCTTGGTCTCTGAGGGGCTACTGGACTCGCATCTGACTTTTCCACTGCAGACCAACACGACTGGGCTCTGAAACAATCAGAGTGTCCTCAGTGTGGTCAGTGAGGAGTGGGGAATCAAACCCGGTTCCCCCAGATTAGAGTCCGTGCACTTAACCACTACACCAAACTGGCTCTTCAATGTCTTTTCTCTTCTCTTTGGGTGCTTGCTTCCTTTGTATTTAAATGATCAGACGCTGAGCCTCTCATTCCCTGAGTTTCATGCCCCCGGATTAGCTCCAAAAGAATTACCATTGCTGCTTTATGCTGATGATTCTGTTCTTATTTCTCGTACCAAGATTGGTCTGAAGAGACTTGCGAGGCATTTCTGAAATTATTGTTTAGAAGAGGAGTTGCAAATAAACTACATTAAATCTAAAATACATGTTTTGTCCAAAAATAACAATTTAAGACTTTCTAAATGGGTTGTAGCAAACTTTCATATTGAAAACGATGGGAAGTTTTGTTGCTTGGGAATTATTTTCTGTTCAAACCTTGATCTCCCCATCTTAAGTTTGTAACGAATAAGAGTAAGCCTATTCCTGAAGTGGTCTTACATTTCTTTTTCTCTAGGAGAGGTGTTCAATTCAAAAATAATTTCACAGTTCCTCTATGGTGTTGTTATCTGGATATCAGTAATCTCAGGATCTATTGATCATCCCCTTTGTCAGTTTTTGTGTAGGATAATGGGTGTCCCTATGAGTCTCAGAGCTGAACTGGGCCAAAAGTCATTGGCAACTAGAGCATGGCTTAGTGCTTTCAAACTTAGAATAAAGACTATAGGTGTGATCACACAAGCAGTTTGGCCCGACACAGCCACCCCTCCCCTCTGGATCAAATGGGCTCAGTCACACAGCCACATCTGACAGGCGTTCCCCGGACACACTCACCCTGTGGTTGGACGACTTGGGGCCAGGTTAAAAAGGCACCACATCACAAGTGGTGTTTTCGGTTCCCGCTGTAAAACAGTGAGATGTGAGTCCAGTAGCGCCTTAGGAACCCACAAGATTTTGGGGGTATTGTCAGACATGAATAGACCAGGGTAGACTTAGTTCCTTGAACAAGGGGCTCCAGAGAGCCCCTATATAAGATTCGAGTATGAATAAGAAATACTCTTTTTAAATAAGAGGAAGAAGACATTTTTAGAATCATAGAATCACAGAGTTGGAAGGGCCCGTACAGACCATCTAGTCCAACCCCCTGCCCAATGCAGGACTAGCCTAGAGCATCTCTGACAAATATTCGTCCAGTGACTTCTTGAAAGCTGCCAGTGAAGGGGAGCTAACCACCCCCCTAGGCAGCTGATTCCACCTTTGAATCGCTCTGACTCTGAAAAAGTTTTTCCTAATATCCAGCCGATACCTTTCTGCATGTAATTTAAACCCATTGCTTCGGGTCCTCTCCTCCGCTGCCAACTGGAACAGCTCCTTGCTCTCCTCCAAATGACAGCCTTTCAAACGTTTAAAGAGTTGACTATTGTTTTAGACTATTGTTGACTATTTAAATCAGTTGACTATTGTTTTGTCTTCCTAGGAAATATTGGAGGAAGTTGTAAAAGAGTTACACAAAGTAAAAGAAGAGATAATCGATGGTAAGAAAAAAAATGAATTTCTTGTGGTTTTTAAAATTTGGTCTTCTGTTGTTCTAAAGGTAGGGGAAGAGATCCCTTTCTCCCCCATGGACTACTTCACCAACTGTTAAACCATTAAAAACAAGCCAGTAAAATCCCAAAGTATAACCCACCCACCCTAGAGTACAAGACCCAGCCTAAACAACCCCCATGACAGTCCTCAGGCTACAAACCTCAAATCTAGTTTAAAAGTCTGGGTAAAAACTAGGGTTGCCAGTTCTGGGCTGGGAAATACCTGGAGATTTTGGGGGTGGAGCCTGAGGAGGGCAGGGTTTGGGGAAGGGAGGGACTTCAGTGGGGTGTAATGCCACAGAGTCCGCCTTCCAAAGAGGCCATTTTCTCCAGGTCAACTAATCTCTGTCACCTGGGGATCAGTTATAATTCCAGGAGATCTCCGGCCACCACCTGGAGGTTGACAACCCTAGTAAAAACAAATGTTTTAGCATAGCTTCTTAAAGAGACTAGGGAGGCATCAGATAAGACTCAAGGGGAGAGAGGCTACAAATGAGAAAACCCAACCCCCTCTTACTTTGCGTCTGCAGGTTGGGTTGCAAAGAACAGGGCAAGGGCTGGTGGGCTGGTTCCTCAGTCTGAAATCCTGGGAACTGTCGGATGGATGGATGGATGGACGGACGGATGGATGGATGGATGGTCAGTCTTAGCCATAGGCCTTGTAACATAACACATCATGGTTGAGTAAGAAATAAATCAGACTATAAAATAATAAAGTAAGCAATAAAATATCAGTAACTAACATTAAATCATATACTCATTCTACTTTACATTAAATACTAAACTCATTCTAATTTTCCTTGTTGCTACTGCGAATAATGCCATTCTACTAGAGGCATAGCGGTCAAAGTCCGAGAGTAAAAATTTGACCAGATCCAGATCGGGGAGTCCATTACGCGGCGGAATGGGAATGATATACTTTAACCTAGGAGCTTCATGCCATGGGCATCTCAGAATATAATGTACTATATCATCTACTTCTCCCTAGGGGTCATTTGGGGCTGGAGTGAGGCGAAGCAGCGCTCCACCAGCCCAGGAGTGGGCACTAAGGCAGCCACGGTCTGAATCAGATTCTCTGATCTGATTCGGCGAATCTGATTCGGCCCACCACCAAATTGCCGCTGAAATGTGGCGGCGGCTTAAAAAGCAGCTGGAGGGGAGGGGGTTTGAGGGAGAGGCTCCAAACTTACAGGATAGCTGCTGGAGCCTCTCTCCCAAATACCCACCAAGTTTCAAGAAGATTGGACCAGGGGGTCCAATTCTACGGGCCCCCAAACAGGTTGCCCCCATTCCCTCTATTGTTCTCTATGGTGGGAAAAAAGTTAACATTTTTTCCCACCATAGAGAACAATGGAGGGGATGGGACAACCTGTTTGGGGGCATATAGAATTGGACCCCGTGGTCCAATCTTCTTGAAACTTGGTGGGTATTTCAGGGAGAGGCCCCATCAGCTACCCTGCAAGTTTTGAGCCTCTCCCTCAAACCCCC
This sequence comes from Lepidodactylus listeri, assembly GCA_029233225.1. Classification (NCBI taxonomy): domain Eukaryota; kingdom Metazoa; phylum Chordata; class Lepidosauria; order Squamata; family Gekkonidae; genus Lepidodactylus; species Lepidodactylus listeri. The sequence continues at coordinate 81,341,961 of JARCFY010000011.1, forward strand.
TTTCCTCCAGCCCCTCATATACCCTATGAGTTTTTGCCATTGACTTCAATGGCCTATAGGGTATAATGGGGCTGAAACTGACATTCGGCTGGCGGAATGACTCCCAAATCCGCTTGCATTGCCGAAACTGACATGCGGGGGTCATTTCGCAGCTGGAACAGATGCGTCCTGATTTGGCCCAATCTGAATTGGGCCAAAAAATGTTGTTTGCACACCCCTAGTGGGCACAAATGGCAGTGGTGGCAAGCCCCTCCCCCAGCTCCCAGCAGGCCTGTGGAGGAACCGAAGCAAGAAGGGGTTTTAAGTTTAAACCCCTTCTGTTTAGAGTCACGCGGCAGCACGATCTTTTCATTGTATTCTATGGGGCCCTTCTTGCTTCACTTCCCCCCCACCCAAGTCTGCCGTGGCAGGCCAGCTGGGAAAGGGAAGGGGAGGCTTTTGAAGATGCCCTCCCTTTTGCTTCCCTTTCTGACACACTTCCAGTGATGTCGGGGGCATGGCATATGCTAATGAGTTATGCTAGTAAGTGTGCTACTGAGCTCCTGCACCTCTTTTTCTACAAAATGACCCCTGCTTCTCCCATATCACAAAAACAAAGTCCGGTGGGGGGGGGGCAGGGATACCAAAAAGCATCCAGTCCTGATTACTGAGGGTTTGGTAAGAGAAACTGGGAGTGCCTGTGGAGAAAAAATGGTATTAAACCAGTTTGCCTGTGGAGCGGATGTTCTAGAAAGGCACCTGGAATGCTCTTTTTCTTCCGCCTCAGATCTTAGTGAACGCTGAGTTGTATAGCATGACCAAAGGTATTAGAAACTCATATTTGATGAAAAGCAGGTTCCCCACCTATATTTACACACCAGCTTCTGCTGAGCCTTCAACAAACAGTCTCTTTATTAGCATTATTAGCATAGGCATGCGTTGTAAACAAAAAATCCAAAAGGCATCGGAAATTCGTATGAGATGAAAAAACAGGCCCACTGCCTGTGTTGCTAGCTGAATTAGAACGTTGCTTAAAACGGGAACAGAAAGATCCTGCCTTAGGCCTTCGTAGATTTTATCTTACCCCACCCCCATCTTTACTTGTTAGTATCCAAATATACTCATGTAGGTTTGTGCCCATGTTTGCAAATCATTTGAGTAACTACTCGGGATGAGTTCCATTGACACTGCAGTAGCATGCGAGAGTAGAATTTGCACTGGGGCGCTATGCTGAAACTGTTGCCTTCTGGAGGCAAAAAAACACAGCCCAGAATCAATTGACTGATTGGTCGATAACGCACAGAGCTTGGCGTGGCATACACACTCCTCTCCTCTTCTTTCCATCCTCACAATAATCCTCTGAGATCAGTTTTCGCTGAGCGGCCAGCCCAGGCTCACCCAGCCAGCTTTATGGCAGAGTTGGGGGTTAGGTCTTGCAAATAGCAGTCTGGCACTATAATCACTATACACGTTGCCTCTCTCAAGGGTCTCATAATCTTTGGTTCTCTTGAGATGAAGTCTGCGTGTGCCCACACTCTGAAGGTGCTACCTGGGATGAAGACTTCCCACACAACCTCCCCCTCCGCCATCTCATCACATGCCAACTAAGGTTGCCAAGTCCTATCTTTGTTGCGGCGGGGGGAGTCCTGTCTGTGTCTGGGAGTTCTTTGGTGTGCGCGATTTGCGCACGTGCCGCAATAACATCACCCGGAAGTGACATCACATCAGGCATGTTGGGGGCGGGACAACTATCATTCGAGGGGAAACGGTAGAGTTTTCCCTCAAATGACAGAGCGTCCCCCCGCAGCGTGCCCAATGTAATGACCTCACCACCCGGCAATTTGGGGGTGGGGTTCCCCTGGCAGCCCAATCCAGGCTGGTGGGTAACAGATCCATTGAGCTGGGGTTTCCCCGTCCCCCGGGGGGGACCAGGCAACCCTAATGCCAACATACGCCTGAATGTAGGACCTCTGACCTCACAATCCAGACCTTGCTTTGAAGCAGGACTGAAATTGCAGAATCTGGGAAACCTGACATTCAAGTAAGGTCCATACTTCCTAGTGAAGACATTACATTCCTGACATCGGGAACCGGGGGGGGGGGGGGGGGCTCAAGCCTGAGAGCCCCTCTCTGTGTCCCCCTCAACAGAAGGTTCTGGGGAGTCTTCTGAACAGGATCCTTAATCTGAACTTGATTCCTTCACATCTAAGATAGGATTACCAGTGTCTCATTTGTATCACCCTGGGAAAGGTTTTGGGGAGCCCTGGGCAGAGAGTGCCCAGGATTCCCCCATGCCCACTACTAGGCCCCCTTCTTGCCCCCCCCACCTGTACATCCTTCCTCTGCCTATTCACTAGCTCTCCCACCGCCTGCAGTCACAGGTGCCCACCCTGCCTGCATGCCCTTTTCCCGGTAGTGGTGGGTGCAGTTAGGTATGTGCCCCACCCACATACTCGTTGTCAGTAGTGCTACGCAGTATATCCAGCTGGGAGTACAGGTGACAAAGCACTGACAAGCAGGCAGCTGAAGGGTATGAGTGAAGGCATCAGGAGTAAGGAGTCAGCAGCAGTGGGCCCCACCAGAATGCTCGGGGCCTGACAGCTGCCCCACCTCAGTGGATGCTGATGCCGACCCTGATCCTGGGATTCGTGCTTTATTCCCGGGCTCCAGGTTCCAAAGCCTGTCAGGTTTAGGCTTAGAACAGCAGCTAGCCTCAGCCACAATTTTATTTATTTATTTGTTCAACTAGTGGACCGCCCTCCCCTGCACACAGGGCTCAGGGCGGTGGACAACGTCTCAGTGAATGCATTTATAAATCAATTAAAAGCAATTAAAACTGGCTGCGTGACCTGGATAGCCCAGGCAAGCCCAATCTCACCAGACCTCGGAAGCTAAGCAGGGTCAACTCTGGCAAGTACTTGGATGGGAGACCTCCTTGGAATACCAGCAGTCGGGAGGCGGGAGCAGGCTGTATTCAGCCACCTTGCTGAATATCCTCCAGGCCCCCAGTAGGGGTCAGTCACCAGAGGTTGCCATGACTTCCAGGTGCGCACACACTCACACGTGCGCACACACGCACACACACATGAAAAACACCAAAAACCAATTAAAGCAGTAACAATTCAATAGCAATTTTGACTTCTGATAGTGCTTAAATAAACCAATTATATCCTCACCCGTTGCGTGGGAGGGGAAAGGAGGAGGAACCAGGCTTGATGGGAAACCATAGTTGTCCTCAACCATAGGCCGGGTGGAACAACTTGCCAGGTGGAACAACTTGCAGGCTCTGCGGAACTGTACTAAGTCCCGCAGGGCATGGAAGTCATTCGATAGAGAGCTCTACCGAATTGGCGCAGGGCCAAAAAAGCCTTGGCCCGGGTTGAGGACAGCCAGGTATCATTTGGGCCAAGGATCTCCAGGAGGTTTTCCTCTCCTGAGTATAATACTCTTCAGGGGGTATGCCAGGAAAGGCAGTCCTGAATTCTTGGCTTAAAACTTATTTCATTGTGGTTTTGGTTTGTTTGCAGCCATCAGGCAAGAGTTGAGTAGAATCAGCACAACATAATGTCCATGGAGCCATCTGGAAGGTACAGAGGATGTGAAAGGCTATCGGATCATTTCAGAGTGTACCAAGAATCGCGTGCGATGGTGGAAGAGGACACCTGGCACCGTCTTTTTGTTCTTAAAATCCTTTTTATTAGCAGACTCAGCAGACTTTGAAGCTTGCTGCTGCCTTGGAGTTGCTTCATTTAAAAAAAAAAGAGCGAGAAAAAGAAAGAAAAAAAGTCTTAAAAATCTTACAAAAGAAAATATTAAAATTTAAAATTTCCGGATTTTTAAAAAATTTCATCTGACAATGCGCATCGGATTTGGTCAGCCTTTTTTTTTGTATTTTGTATTTGCTTATTTAAATGTATGACTTTTTTTTCCCCTTTCTAGTATAGTAGGTAAGGAAACACGTGAACCATTCGCTTTTACTAGATGACTTCAGAGTAACTTTACTGGTAGTCTGCAATGTAAATGAAGACCCTTTTTGCCAACAGAAACCTATTAGTGGCATCACCGGTGGAGGCAGAGATGCCTGCTGTGTCAGCCAGCAAAATCCCTGGTCTCAGAGCTATCACAATATTAAAGCGGTACATCAGTGCATCACAGTATCTGTGTTCATATTGGTAATAAAATTGTTCATTGTCCATGTGGCCTTGATCAGCTTTTCTTTTGTCTTTCTGCAGTGGACACGGATTCCATTGCATTGGGGCTTTGTTTATCATCTGTTACCAGGGATGGCCAAGTGGTCGTCTGTAGGGTATATACCAGGGGTCCCCTACATGGTGTCCACCGAGTGTTGAATGGAGACAGGTGGCGCTTTTGCCCAGCAAGACTTCTGATTACCCAGTGGAGGTTTGATTGGCATCAGCAGATCGTTTACAACGTTGCTTTGGCAACAGCTGCCACTGCAGCAAAAGGATCTTCACTGTGCTACTTGTGTGTGTGTTCAGTTTGGTGTGGTGGTTAGGAGCACGGACTCTAATTTGGGAGGACCGGGTTTGATTCCCCACTCCTCCACATGCAGCTGCTGGATGACATTGGACAAACCACAGTTCTCTCAGAGCTGTTCTCCCAGGGCTCTCTCAGCCCCACCTACCTCACAGAGTCTCTTTTGTGGGGAGAGGAAAGGAAGGAGATTGTAAGCCGCTCTGAGACTCTGAATGAAGGGCAAGGTATAATTCCAATCTCCTCCTCCTCTTCTCCTCCTCCCCATTTAAAAGGCATCCTGTTAAATAGAACTTGTGCCTGAAATGCTGAAGAGTTATTAGACTTATGCATAACTAAGGTAGACTTATGCATAACTTCACTCCATGGCATTTCATGGTTGGCTCCACCTTCTGCAGAGGCCATTTTGTACCTGCACCCACAACCGTGTGTCAAAATTCTGAAAAGTTGCCTGCAGCCATGAAAAGCTTGGGGGACCCTGGTATATACTGTCCTCTGGAGCAATCACATTTGACCCTGGGTTTTGACTTCTAAGACACAGAGATTTTTACACGTTAATATTTGCCTATTGTCTTTGGATTTTTGCTTTTAAATATTACTTTAACAAGAAGCTGACTGCTACCACCTTTTGGACCAGTGTGTAGAAAATGGAGTGCTCCTAGAGACTGGCCTTTTGTGGTCTACATACTTCTGAAGGCTGCCATCTGAGGAACGCCTAGAGGTTCTGCTGAGCATGTTCAAGGTTATTATCCCAAATCAACCCACAAGATGGTTTGCTAACGTAGTCTTCTCAGGAGTTCCAGATGTGACTCTGTTGTTCAGTATCTTACTTGCCCCTCTATGTAATCGTTTTTAACCTCTGCCCAGTTTTTTTTTTGGCCAGTTTATGTTAGGTTCCTGAGGTGCTTACAAGCAATATACAGAATGAACCCCTGTCCTTTAGAAATGTTGTTGATCTGATCAAAATACTTTCCATTTCTTTTGAAATTATGTAGACATTTCTTCTACATACACACAAAAAGCCTTGAATTTTCACTTTAGGAGAAATTTGATGCTAACTGTGTGGAACTTGTTGATCTATGAACAGAAGTCTTGCTGTGGGGGCAAGAATTCCTACATTTGAATACTGTGTGTATATTTTTAGTGCTGCCAAGTCACTTCTGACTTAAAGTGACCCTATGAACTAATGGTGTCCAAAACAGCCTATTGTTAAAAGCCTTGCTCAGGTCTTGCAAACTGCGGGCCGTGGCATCCTTGACTTGAGTCAACCCATCTCATGTTGGGTCTTCCTCTATTCCTGCTGCTAGCATCATTGACATTTCCAGTGAGTCTTGTCTTCTCATAATGTGACCAAAGTAAAACAGCCTCAGTTTGGTCATTTCAGCTTCTAGGGAGAGTTCAGGGTTGAGTTGATCTAGAAGCCACTTACTTGTCTTCTTGATGGTCCATAAAAAGACAAATAAATGGATTCTAGATCAAATCAATAAGCCTATATTTGGAAGGTGGGAAGGAGAGGCACCTGTCCCTCTTAAATAACTGGGGAGGTGTTGAGTGGTCAGTGGCAGAACTCATGCTTTGTCCATGGGTTCCAAATTCAATCCCTAGCGTTTCCAGGGATCTCTGGTACTGTGTTGGGAAAAGTCCTTTTCCGCCTAAGACCCTGGAGAACAGCTATCATTCATACAGCACTAGAATTGACTCTGTTTAAGGCAGCTTCATATGCCAATGAGGGATGGGCACAAACTAGGAAAATGGTGGTTCATGGTGGTTTGTTTGATTACACGAACCACGAACTTTCATGAACTTTTCCCATTTCCCAAACCAGTTCATGGTTCAGTTCGTGATTTCAGGAGGTTAGAGTTATGAGTTAACCCTTATGAGTTAGAGATGCCAAGCTCACAGGGAGTCTTCAGCAGGCTCAACTCCACCTGCCTTCCAAGTCTGGCAAAGATTGGATTTGGGGTGTCTGAGTTATAGCCCCCCAAACTAGGTGCTCCCAGGAAAGTTCAGCTCTAGCGTCCCCTTAAATCAGACACACAGCAAGCAATTCTTCCCAACTTGCTCTCACACAAAGACTAACTCCTCTCTCTTCCTGCTGCAAAGTGAAAGCAGCTAAGTCAGTATGGTGTGTATATAAATACACACACACACACACACACACACACACACACACAATCTGCTCCTTTAGAGCAGAATGAGAGCTCCATGGTTGGCTCCCAGAGCTGCCAGTCAAGCTATGGACAACTGCTATGGGTGTTTCTAGGGCTCTCCAGAAGTCCACCCCCAGTGTTGCCTAGGAATTGATTGAATTGGTGCCAGGCTGACTGGAGAACGAACCACTCTAATGAACCAAATGAATCTCCACGGGAAAAAGTGGTTTGTTTTTGGATTCGGGAATGACGTGACCAAACGCACCGATTCGAAACAAACCAACCTGGTTTGTGCTCGAACTGCAGTTCATTTCTTGGTTCATGCCCATCCCTAGTGCCAACTATAATCCAAAGCATTATCAACATTGTTGATTATGTGCAATGTTTCTTCAGCTGATCTCACCAGTGGAGAAAATCCATTACTGGTGAAAGGCAGATGACATCTGCAGTACTTGTAAGCCTGCATTAATGCCAACATTCACCAGTGGTGAAATGGGAAGGCAATAGAACCTCACTGGCCTGCCTTTTTTGGACTAGACAGTGGCTCTAGGAATGATGCTTCACTGATCCCTGTACTACTACCTATCTCTGTCCCTTTTCTGTTGTCCCTTATCAGAGGGGCTATGGCTCAGTGGAAGAGTGTCTGTTTTGGCATGCAGAAGGTCCCAGGTTCAATTGCCAGCATCTCCAGTTAAAAGGATCTAGTAATAGATGATGTGAAAGACTTCTGAGACCTTGGAGAGTCTCTGCCAATGCTCCCTCTAAGCTGTGGAGTCTTGTGAGCAAAAAATCCTCTTTGTGAGCTACTGGCATTAAAGTTGTGGACGAGTGATTTGGCTACTGCCCAAATTAGTTTGCTCTGGAGCCATCCTTCCTGAGCTAAGACAAAAATGTGTGAGCTGGAGACTGAAAAACTGTGAGCTAGCTCACACTAACTCAGCTTAGAGGGAACACTGGTCTCTGCCAATCAGAGTAGACAATACTGACCTTGACAGACCAGATCAATGGTCTGATGCAGTATAAGGAAGCTTCATGTGTTCAAACTGCTCTCCTGACCATGCCGTTATCCTCTTAGCCAAACCTTGTTTTGAAGCTCCGGTTTCAATTACTCGCTGCACTGTACCCTTGTACAAGGGTGTGAGACCTTTACAATATCATCACAGCTGATTTCTTTGAAATGAAACAGTTTATTTGAGGATGGGAAAAGTACATAAGATATTCAAACTTATATTACTATTACTCTTCTAAGTTTCATCCAACTTACATTACTATTAATCTTTTCAACTTCCTCATACATAACTCCTCTGCCATATAGATCATCTGTATCATATCTTGCTGACTCCCAACATATTTTAACTGTTTCTGTTCGCTACTGTGGTTGAAGTTTTTAAACAAATTCCTCTTGTCTAACGCTCTCAGTTTCATTACTCTTCAGTCTTAGCTGGCACGTACTGCTGTATCCCCAACTCCCTCTCCTGCTGTAGAAAAGACTGCCGTGACTCACGAAAGCTCCTCCCCTGCCACAGATCTTGTCCGTCTTCAAAGGGCTGCCGGACTCTGGCTCTTTTCTGCTGCTAGACTAACACGGCTTCCCCATCTTAATCTGCCTCTTTCTACTGCTTCACCCAGATTTTTTTTAAAAGAATCCCCACCTGTTTACGGGGCTACCCATTTAAACAATCGTATTCCTGTTCTTTTCTGACCCGCACATGCCCCATTTTACAATGTCAAGTAAAAACTCGATATCCACCCAAAATACATATATTAAAAAGCTAAAACATATCTTTTGAAAGGCCTATCAAAGTGAATAATGAGGTTGTTCTATCATAACACCACCATCACCAAATGACACCTCCGTCAACTAGTGTACTTCTGTTGTAGCTAATTGCCTATTGAGTGCATCTTGTGATAAGGAGTGCCACGGAGTTATCTCCCTTGGGCGATGCAGAACCTGCTACCAGTGAAAGCTGCTGAGTGACAACATTTGTATTTCAGAGAGAGAGAGAACACTTCTATTCATTCTCTGTGCACCATTCACAACATCAGACTTCTAGCCTGCCTCTCCCTTTATAATTGTTTCTCTAATTATAATTTTTCTCTAATTTCTTTATAATTCTCTCTAATTTCTTTTAAATTCTCTTTATAATTGTTCCTCTAATTTCCACCCCCAAATCTTAACAGGAAAGCATTTATTCCTTTTCATCCCTTTAACTCTTATTTCCTGTTTTCTTTCCAGCTCTAAAAAGTGAAGATTCTTTGTCAGAGGGTGCAGTGATGGCCACAGAAATAAACTAGCTTTAAAAGGGGATTAGACAGATTCATGGATGATAGGTCTATCAGTGGCTCCTAGCCATGGTGGCTGAGGGGACCTTCACATCCAGAGGTCCTAAGCCTCTGAATCCCAGAGCCAGGAGGCAATACAAGGGGAAGGCCTCGGCCTCCATGCCCTGTTGTTGGCCCTGCAGAGGAACTGGTTGGCCACTGTGTGAGACAGGATGCAGGACAAGATGGACCACTGGTCTGATCCATCAGGGGTCTTCTTAAGTTCTTAAAATAAAATCTTTTTCCACCTGCATATGTACACTGATCTTTTTTTAAAAAGGACAAGTGTTAATTTAAAAAGTGCTTCTGACTGGCTTCATTATAATATTTCGTCACATTCCAGATTACAGAAAAACCCATGCATTCAGAAATATTACATCAGCTCTAAAATACAGCCACATTCCTAGGAAGCATGGGATACATCAGTTTTTTTTATAGGGAATGCTGTAGTGATGCCTTTCAGGATTGTCTGCTAGCTTGCATATTCTCTTAACCCTCGCATAGGGACTGATGGTCTTATCGAAAATGAAGTCCCACAGAACTTGAACCCAAGACTGATGCTGAGGCAGCGTGTCATAATATTCTGCAGCTATCTTCTTTACCTGCAAAAGATAAAAATTACATCTCGTTAAGCATTCTCTTTTTAATGGAATCCATCTATTTTTAAGGCTTATTATTAAGGCTGCAGTGGCTCAAGTGGTTAAGATGCTGAACTGCAGACTGGTAGTTCAGCAGTTCGAGACCCGGGTGCTGCATGACGGAGTGACCTCCTGTTTCTGGCCCCAGCTCCTGCCAACCTAACAGTTTGAAAGCAAGAAATTGCAAGTAGTTAAATAGGTACCACTTCGGTGGGAAGGTAACAGCATTCCGTGCACCTTGGTGTCTAGTCATGCCGGCCACATGACCACGGAAAAGTCTCCGGACAGCGCTGGCTCTTCGGCTTGGAAACAGAGATGAGCACCACCCCCTAGAGTTGGATTCGACTGGCTTTCAAGCAAGAAAAACCTTTTCCTTTCTCTACCTTACAGAGTCTCAAGTGGCTTACAATTGCCTTTCCTGTCCTCTCCCCACAATAGGTACCTTGCCAAGTAGGTGGGGCAGAGAGAGTTCTGAGAGAATGGTGACTGGCCCCAAGGTCACCCTGCAGGCCTCGTGTGGAGGAGGAGTGGGGGATCAAACCCAGTTCTCCAGATTAGAGCCCACTGCTCTTAATCGTTATACCATGGTGAAAGGAGGGCTGCTTCAGGAAAATCATCTGGAGACCAAGCCCTGTGAGGAAAGGCTGAGGGACTTGGAAATGTTCAGCCTGGAGAAGAGGAGGTTGAAGGGGAACATGAAGTATTTGAAGGGCTGCTGTCACAGGAGGGCAGGGAGCTGTTCCTGTGGGCAGCAGAGGATAGGACTAGCAATAATGAGTTTAAATTAAGAACGAGAAGGTACCAGCTGGATATTAGGAAAACTTTTTAATAGTAAGAGTTGTGCAACAGTGAAATCGGCTGCCTGGGGCAGGGGTGAGCTCCCCTTCACTGGTAATCTTGAAGCAGCGGCTGGACCAGCACTTGTCAGAGATGCTCTAGGCTGGTCCTGCATTGAACAGGGCGTTGGACTAGGTGGCCTGTATGGTCCCTTAAGAACGTAAGAGAAGCCAATGTTGGATTAAGCCAATGGCCCATCCAGTCCAACACTCTGTCACAAAGTGGCCAGAAATATCAGGAGGTCCATCAGTGGGGCCAGGACACGAGAAGCTCTCCCACTGTTGCCCCCCCCCCCCCAAGCACCAAGAATACAGAGCATCACTTGCCCCAGAGTTCCTATCTATACCTTGTGGCTAAGAGCCACTGTTGGATCTCTGCTTCCAAGTCTGTGACTCTGTGATTCCATTCATACAAACTTGGAGCCAACCCATGATGTGAAAACGGCAGACAGCAGGAACTGCCACAAGTAGAAGAAATCTGCGGGGAAACGTGTGCACGTTTTATGTTTATTTAGAACAAGTGAACTTAAGTGAGTGGTTCGGGAGGAAAGTTCATTCACCAGGTTGGATCCTGACTAGATTTTCCATTAGTGGGATGGAACCCTGAGGAACAATACGAGGGGCCGTCTGCAGCAGGAACATGGTTCTTGTCCCTTGGAATTCACAGCCGATGGGATGCTGAACTGCTGCCTGTCCTTCACTACTTCCTCTGTTGTGAATACATTCTGTTCAAGCGCAGCACGGTGAACACAGAGAATGAGATGTTGCCCCTCCTCCCGCAAAATGTTACCGTCTCCTATATTCTGTTCGGTGTTTGTGTGACCTTTGAGACTCAACATAAAAATAGCGAACTGTCAGTTTACAGCCCCAGACTGAAATACCAAACCTAAAAAGGTCCCCTCCCCCTCCCCAAAAAGAAGCCAGTTGGATGTTTTGCCTCTTTTTGTAGCAAAGATGTATTACACAGAAACAGGAAGGGAATATACAGTTAAGTCTCTTTCTTCCTCTACTCATGTTCTACATTTGATGAACTCTCTTGGGAGAGGACAGATCTCAACACCAGCTTTTTAACACTGAACTGACCTGGGTCGATTTCACGTTACCTTTTTAAACTGCATGGTTTCCATCAGGGGTCATTTCATAGAGAAAGAGCTGCAGGAGCTCATTAGCATAACTTATTTGCATATGCCACACCTCCTGACATCACCAGAAGTATGTCAGAAGGAAAGAACCAAAGAAAGAAAGCTGGCAGAGAGGAGACCGCTACCAGTGTTCTCTCTAAGCTGAGTTAGTGTGAGTTAGCTCATAATTTTTTAGCCTGCAGCTCACAGATTTTTGTCTTAGCTCAGGAAGGTTGGCTCCGGAGCAAACTGATTTATGCAGCAGCCAAATCGCGCGCTCACCACTTTAATGCCAGTAGCCCACAGAGTAGAATTTTTGCTCACAAGACTCCACAGCTTAGAGGGAGCATGCTACTAATCCAAGCCTCAGAAATACCACTGTTCTGGGAGGATAGCTTCAGTGGTGGCTGAAGCCTTCAGAAGGCTGCTTGGAGGAACAAGGACCTTTGCCACCCCAGCAGGAATAACGAGACAGACAACAGTCTTGGAATTAAACAAGGGCCACTTTATTAACTTACAAAACATTGCAGCAACGGGACAAAACAAAACATCAGCAAGCCTAGAACAGGCAAGGCAGGCGTCATTCCCTGACCTGCCTCCTTGCCCTTGTAGTTCGGGTCGGCCCGGCTCCGGTCTTGAGCCAGCAATCTAGCTCGTGCTCGGCAGCCTGGTAAGCTGGTTGCCACCTAGGAGCGCCTACCCCTGAGGCCTTACAACTTGCCGGGAGGCGCCGATCTAAGAGGTTCCCAGAGGTGATCATCCTTCCCTACCTTGGACCTTAAAACCCAAAGGCAGTTCCTGACAACCTCCTGTTCCCTAACGGGATATGCCATGAGGTGCTCACCAATTCCGGTTACTTGCTTGCACAACCTGCCCCGCCCCGCTGGCTGCAGGACGCTGTGCGTCCTTCCTGTTGCTGCCCCGCCCTCCTGCGGCGCGGCAAAGCAGTACCCGGGCGCCATCAGCATGGCCGGGCGTCCAGGAGCCCAGTTCCAGGGGATGGGGTCATTTTGCTGCAGCCATGACACAAGCAGGCATTCCCCCGTGGCGGGGGGGCTGGCACCAACTCCCTGAGCTGAGCTCCCCTGAGCTCCTGCTCAAAATGACCCCTGGTTTCCGTTATTGGCCTGTCATGGAGGAAACTGGTACAGGGACGGCTGTGGCCATCTCAAACTGTGCCGCCTTCTTCTCCCACCATTTTCCTCTGTGCACATTTACATTTTATTGGGAGCGCTATGATGCTGATTTGACATCCTGTTATAGTGTTATAGGGCTCCCAATAGAACATTTTACAAAAGAGAGTGATTGCATGCTGGGGGAAGGGGATGAAAAAACCGTAACTGGAGGAAGCGCTATGGGGCATTTTACACAGCCCACTGTAGAGATTCAAATCCGGAAGAAGGGATTGAAGACCTGAGGAAAGCAGTTTTTGTCAACAATGCTTCAGACATGCTTCCCAAAAGGGGGACAACCAGCACTGTAAGAACAGGTAAATATATTCCATTAACAGCCAGTTTCTAAAGCGGGTCTGTCTGAAATGACAGAAAAAAATGTTAGAAACCAGTTCCTGAAACGGAATAGATAGGCTGTCTGAAAACCTTCATGGAGTTTGACTGTCAAATAATGGCTGTCCTTTCCCTTTTCCACCCCCTCCCCCCAGCAGCCACCTCCATGTGCTCCAAAGTTTCATTCAACACCACATGAAAAGGCACAGATTGTTTAACATTGTAGGACTTGTAGGAGAACAAATTTAAAGTCCAGTGGCACCTTTAAGACCAACAAAGGCTTATTCAAAGTATGGGCTTTTGTGTGCAAAGCATACTTTTTCAAATGCAGTGGGAATGGGATGTAAGGTTCAAACTTATAGATGGACTGAAGAGCTATGTGCTGCCCTCTAAAAGTCCTTTCTAGACTGCTTCAGGTGCATACGATCATATTTCCCCCCCTGCAACTTTTTTCTGCTTCCTCTTCCTAACTTACATCATTTTGTGAAAAGCAGCTACGTGCGGCCCTAAAAGGGCATACTATGCGCCCGAAGCAGTCTAGAAAGGACTTTTAGAGGGCAGCATGTAGTTGCTTTTCACAAAATGATGTAAGTTAGAAAGGAAGAGGGAGCACGAAAAAGTTGCAGGAAAAAAAATGTATGAAAGGTGTAAGGTCTCATCTGATGAAACCTTGAGTGAAACGGTCTATTGAGCGCTGTGCCTCAGAAAGATTTGAGACCAATTTACTTCAAAGGAAACAACTTTGATGATTTGTTACTCACTGGATAATTAAAGAAGATATATTTTTATCTAAACAGGGTTGTTTTTCTTACGAAGTTCGGCCTGTCCTGTGATCTCTTGTCGTTGACTTAGCCTCCGGGTGGGGTCTGGAGATCTTCTGGTCAGATGACAGGCGTTAGTTCCCCTACAGAAACTGGATGCTTTCTCAGGGTGGACTCTATGGCATTGTACCATGCTGAGGTCCTTCCCCTCTCCAAACCCCACCCTCTCCAGGCTCCTCCCCCAATATCTCCAGGTATTTCCTAATCCAGAGCCAATAACCCAGCCCATGCTGGTTGCTGAGCTCAGGTCTGACCGACAGTGAAACCTGTGCTTCACTTCTGGGAAACATTAAAGTTGCCCCAGCAGGTTTTATCATTGCTCCCTTCTGGACACAGTTTGTCTTTAACAGGGGATTGGGGGGGGGGGGGGGGGTGTCCTACAAGTCTTCTGGAGATGGTCGACCTGTATGCATCTGTGCTCTGGCCACACTTTCAGAGTTTTTAACTCAGCTGCCTTAAGCGTGTGGGAAGTCACCCTGGCTTGCTGTCACTCGTTCCACAGCTCTTCCTTGAAGCCTGGGAGTTACCGACAGAACCTACCACAAGCAGGGCCGGCTCTATCACTAGGCCAACTAGGCGACCGCCTAGGGGCGCAGCTGGCAAACAGGATGGTGGAGAAGGGATGGCCAGCGGGTGAGGAGGGTGCACTGCAGAGGGCGAGAAGGCAGCGAGCCTAGCTGCACGTTGAACGGAAGGGAGCGGCACCTTCTGGGAAGGGAGTCCCACCCCCAGGCCCCCTCCAACCTTAGCCCCGTCTCTCCCCCCCTTCCTACAAGTGTGTGAGTTTCCTCCGGCTCGCAGTGGCTGTTGGGAACCAGCTTTGCCTGATGCGGGGGGGGCGAAAGACGGGCAGGCAGATGCCCCAGATCTCCCCCTCCAACCCATAAACTGGAGTGGGGGGGAGTGGAAGTAAGCAAGAGGGAGGGCAGGAGAGGGGTCACATCAGTGGGGTGATTTGGGTCTTCCATCCAAATCGCTCCTCCTCCTCCTCATTCTGATCAGGAAATATGTTTTGGATGATCAGGAAAGAATAGGAAAGGTGCAGACCGTGTGCGCCCCCCTCCCTCCTCCACCTCTCCCATGCCACCCCGCCACCGCTCATCCTGCGCCCGCTGGCCCGTGCTTCTCAGCTCTCGCACCACAGCAGCCTGCAGCTGGAGGGGAAACCCCCCCCCCCCGGAAGAAGCATGCAACCGGACCTTTCTGTACCCCAGACTGCCTCCATGCTGGCTTGTGTGCAGCCCCGTGATGGGATGCCTCAGCCGGATCGGGGCCCCAGCCCCCACTGCGCACCCCCTCCTTGGCCTGCCGGCCTCTCGGAAAAAACAAAGGCGCCCCGACTAGCTGGCTGGCTCCAAGGACGAAGAACAGCCCAGTGGGCTCCCTGGGCTGTGGCGCCCCATCTCTCGCCAGGCTGGCCTTGTCTTGCTTCCCCCTTCCAAGCTGCCGTCTCCCGGGAAAAGGAGGGGCACAACCTAACTACCCCCACTGAGGCTGCCGTCATCTGCAGTTCTGTTTCAGTTTGCTTAGGGGCTGGCTACAAAGCAGAGGAGGGCCCTTGCATGAGGGGAAAATGCTGCTTTGGGGCGCAAGGGATCCAAGCCCTTATTCTCCCCCCCCAGCCCGCACTAGCCTGGAAGCAGCAGCCATGAGGCTGCTGTGGGGGGGGATGGTTCACCAGTCTTTATTTGTTTTTATTAACTTCATCCCCCCTGCACCTTTCTCCCCAATGGAGATGCAAAGTGGCTTACTGCAGCCTTCTCTCCTCCATTTTATCCTCACAACAACCCTGTGTAGGTGAAGAAGTGTGCTCAAGCTGAGTCTCTGTTCTCGCATGCACACGGGGTTGAGCCTGGTTTGTCTTGGGGGTGCTGCCTGTTGGAGATCTCCAGACCCCACCTGGAGGTTGGCACCCCTTTATGTTTGAAAATTCGTGGGCGCATGGGGGGGGGCACCAGAAGGTACCCTTACCTAGTGAACAAAAAAACCTGGGGGCGGCCCTGAGAACAAGGAAGTATTTGGGCAGCCTTCAGAGATAGGGTGGATAAATCACTTCCCTTCCCTTCTAGCCCTGTAATTGTGGGATTACTTGAACATAAGTGACTGCCTCTTTCATCACTTCCACAATGTTCTACATTAGAGTATAGCTTATTCTTCCTGGGGAAAATCCATCTTGTGTCAAAAGTGACAAGCCTTCTCAACAAAAGCAAACATTACAAAGTGTGATTTTTAAAAAAAAAAAAAAAAGCAGCACAAGAAAAGCCACACACGTCTTAAAACCCAGTTGCGGGATCTGTTTCTTGCAGTTGGTCTGATAATTACATTGTGAGAAGGTTGACTAACTAATGTGAAAGGGAAGCCAGCATGGGTAGTGGCCCATCCAGTCCAACACTCTGTCACACAGTGGCCAAAAACACCAGGTGCCCTCAGGAGGTCCAGCAGTGAGGGCAGGAAGCCCTCCCACTGTTGTCCCCCCCCCCCCCAAAACACCAAGAATACAGAGCATCACTTGCCCCAGACTGAGAGTTCCTATCTATACTTTGTGGCTAATAACCACTGGTGGACTTCTGCTCCATATCTATATACTAATAGCGAAGGCGCCCCCTGCATGCGGATATCTAAATCCACGTGGGGGGCACCTGTGGGGCAGGGAGATTGTTCTGCTCACTTGGGGGGCTCCCCTTGTGTGCAGAAAAACCCTAAAAGTTAGAAAACTTTGGGGGGGATATTTAAATTCCCCCAAAAGTAAAAGCGTTTTCTGCGCATGCGCAGGGAACACTCTGGGAATGGCTGAGAGCCACTCAGGCCGAGGTGAGGGGGGTGGGGCCTTGGAGCCGGGGAGGGGGGAATCACCAGGGGGGTGCCCATAGGGGGAAACGGCAGGAGCCCGTGGGGGGGGAAGGACAAGCAGTGGGAGCCCGTGGGGGGTGGGGAGAAACGGCGGGCCCAGCGAGAGCCGCTGAAGCCTCGCCGGGGCCTGTAGGGGGGAAGGAAAAGCAGCAGGAGCCCATGAGGGTGGGGAGAAGTGGCGGGCCTGGTGAGAGCTGCTGAAGCCTCGCCGGTGGGAGCCCATGGGGGGGGAGGAAAAGGGGTGGGAGCCCGTGGGGAGTGAGGAGAAGCAGCGGGCCTGGTGAGAGCCGCTGAAGCCTCGCCGGAGCCCGTGGGGGGGGGGGGAGGAAAAGCAGCGAGAGCCCGTGGGGGGTGGGGAGGAGTGGGGGGAAGGAAAAGCGGCGGAAGCCTGGGGGGGAGAAGCAGCGGGCCCAGCGAGAGCCACTGAGGCCTACCCAGTGTCCGGGGGTGGGAGAGAAGGCTTACCTGTGGCCGCTGCCGCTGCCCAGCCTGTCCCCCTGCCGCCTTGGGGTTTGGAAGGCATTTTTCCTCCAAGCCACATTGGCTAGGGATCTTGGAGGTTTTTATGCCTCCCTCTGGGCATTGAGCAGAGGTCACTGGGGGACTGGGGGGGGAGAAGGATTAGGATACTCCCCCCCCCGAGTATCGCAGGTCCCCCTTCTTGTGTTTATCTAATTCCCTCTTGAAGCCGTCCATGCTTGTAGCCTCCACCACCTCCTGTAGCAGTGAATTCCATATGTTAATCACTCTTTGGGTGAAGAAGTACTTCCTTTTATCTGTTCTAACCTGACTGTTTAGCAATTTCATGGAGTGCCCACGAGTTCTTGTATTGTGAGACAGGGAGAAAAGGACTTCTTTCTCTACCTGCTCTATCCCATGTATAATCTTATAAACCTCGATCATATCACCCCTCAGCCGTCGTTTCTCCAAGCTAAAGAGCCCCAAGCACTTCAATCTTTCTTCATAGGGAAAGTGTTCCAACCCTTTTATCACTCTAGTTGCCCTTTTCTGCACTTTTTCCAATGCTATAATATGTTTTTTGAGGTGTGGCGACCAGAGCTGTACTCAGTACTCCAAATGAGGTCACACCATCGATTTATACAGGGGCATTATGATACTGGCTGATTTGTTTTCAATTCCCTTCCTAATAACCCCCACCATAGCATTGGCCTTTTTCATTGCAGTCACACACTGTCTCAACATTTTCATTGAGTTATCTACTATCCCTCCAAGATCTCTCTCTTGGTCAGTCTCCGCCAGTTCAGACCCCATTTATAGTTAGAATTTTTGGCTCCAACGTGCATCACTTTGCACTTGGCCACATTAAACCCCATTTGCCACGCTGATGCCCACTTGCCCATCCTTAACAGATCCCTTTGGAGTGCCTCACAATTCTCCCTGGTTCTCACCACCCTGAACAACTTCGTGTCATCTGCAAATTTAGCCACTTCACTGCTTACTCCCAACTCCAAATCATTAATAAACAAGTTAAAAAGCATCAGCCCGAGTACTGATCCCTGCAGTACCCCACTGCTTACCTCCTCCACTGAGAAAATTGCCCATTTATACTCACTCTGTTTCCTTTTAATTAGCCAGTTTTTGATCCACAAAAGGACTTGTCCTTTTATCCCATGACTATTGAGCTTACTTAGGAACCTTTGATGAGGAACTTTATCTGTTCATCTGTACACACTTTGACCATTGGCACAGGGCTACAGCATGGAGAAAATCGCTCCGCTTTGACTATAGAAGGGGGAAGTTTAAACAAGCTTTAAACAAAGTTCGGGGGGAAGTGTACAGCCCAGTCTGTTGCTTGCTGGAGGAAAATTTATTTAGAACATTTCTATACCGCCTCTTCAGAGTCCTGCTTGAAGCAGCTTACAATTTAAAAACACACTATATTAAGAAAACAAGAAACACGTGCCCAAAACTGGAATGCACTCAGCAGCAACTGCTTCTCTGGCTTTAACTTAGTTCCCCTTCTGTGGACTGCTGAACCAGCCACCAAGCCAATGCTTAATTTTTCTACATACCTATCAAATCTCAGAAGCTAAGCAGGGTCAGCCCTGGCTAGTATTTGGATGGGAGACCTCCAAGGAATACCAGGGTCATGACACAGAGCCAAGCAATGGCAAACCATCTCTGAACATCTTGTGTTTTGAAAACTCTGTGGGGGTCACCATTTGTTAGCTGTGACTTGATGGCAAAAAAACAAACCAGGGATCCAGTTTTGTATAAATCCTGACCCAAGAATTATTTAAGGATTCACTTATTTGTTAGAAGACTGTATTTGATATATAATATTGATTTCTCCATCCCTCTTTTACATAAGAAAACATTCTTCACAAAAGGTCTGAATGGAATTGTGAGCTTGGATCCTGCTTAACGTTTCTTAAGACAGAAAGGATTTCTGTCCACAGAGGGCAACTACCTCCCAAGGCAGCTGATTCCACTCCTGCACAACTCTGATTGTAAGCAAGTGTTTCCCAATATCCAGCCAAGGCCTCCTCCAAGTGACAGCCCTTCAAATCCTTCAAGAGAGCAATCCTGTCCCCCGCTCAGCCTCCGCTTCTCCAGACTGAACATTCCCAAGTCCCTCAGCCTTTCCTCCTAGGGCTTGGTCTCCAGGCCCCCGATCATCCTTGTTGCTCTCCTTTGCACCCGTTCCATTCTGTCCACATCCTTTTTGAAGTGAGGCCTCCAGAACTTTACACAATACTCCAGGTGCGGCCTGACCAAGGCAGTGTACAGCAGGACTATGACATCTTGCAATTTGGATGTTATGCCTCTGTTGATACACCCCAAGATCGTATTAGCCTCCTTGTCTCAGATGCCATTCACTAGATGTGGCTGAGCCTGCTGGTGAAAGGATAAGCATCTGTTGGCTACTACTTAAGTCAGTTTTAGTTCTGTTCTGTCTGCATGCTAGCCTCCAAGAATGTGTAGGGTTGTCATACTCCAGGTGGTGACTGGAGATCTCTCAGGGTTTCAACTGATCTCCAGGAAACAGATCAGTTCACCTGGAGAAAACAGCCACTCTGGCAGTTGGACTCTATTGCATTATATCCCACTGAAGTCCCTCCCCTCCGCTCCCCAAACCCCACCTTTCTCAGGATCCACCCCCAAAATCTCCAGATATTTCCCAACCCAGAGCTGGCAACCTTAAGAGTGGAGTACATTAGAATTTCGGAACCACTCCTCTGCAATGAGCAGCATACCACAGGTCTTACAGTACCGGTGAGAACTGCCAGTGTGATGTAGAGGCTAGAGTAGTTCAACTAGTATCTGGGAGATCCAGGTTCAAATTTCCACTCTTGCCATAGCAGCTCACTTTGTAGAAGAAGAGAAGAGATTGGGTTTATACCCCACCCTTCACTCAGAGTCTCAGAGTGGCTTACAATCTCCTTCCCCTTCCCCTCCCCACAACAGACACCCTGTGAGGTAGGTGGGGCTGAGAGAGCTCTTTCGAGGACTGCTCTTGAGAGAACAGCTCTAAAAGAACTTGTGACTGACTCAAGCTCACACCAGCAGCTGCAAGTGGAGGAGTGGGGAATGAAACCCAGTTGTCCCAGATTAGAGTCCACCCTCCTAACCACTTCACAAAACTGGTTTGGGCCAGTCACACTCTTTCATTCTAACCTACTGCACAGAGTTGTTGGGAGGAGGAGGAGGAGGAGGAGAATGACGCGAGCTGCTTTGGGTTCCCATTAGGGAGAAAGGCAGGGTATACGTTAATTAAATAAATTAATTATATAAATAAAAATTCTGAAGCTTACCATTGGCAAACGGCTTCCTGGAATACTTGGGAAATCATGGTGTTCCATATGATAACCGACATTAAAGGTGATCAAGTTGAGGGACCCGTAGTAGGAATAGGTTTCATATCCTTTCAGGAACATATAATGCTCTGCTATGAAGTGCCCGGCGATGGGATGTAAGCCTGTACAAAGTATGGTCCCTCCTACCAAATAAACCATGGCCTTCACACCCCAGAAGTGGTAGATGATGAAGTCAGCCAAAAGTTGCACCAAGCCATTATATATTTCCATCTGCGTCACTCCCCTTGGGTTCGTAAACATGGGTCGAAAAGCATAAAAAATGGGCTGGAGGATCACCCAGATTAGTTTCCGAAACGGAGTGCAGAACAACCAGCCCTCAAAGTCAGTGGGAATGTCAGTGTCCAGAATGTGCCCACCGAGGTATCGGTGGTGGTCAATGTGGTACTTCTTGAAGGAAGCTGAGTAGGGTACACCAATGGGCAGGTTGGCGAAGACTGCAAACCATCGGTTCCATTTTGCCCGCTTGTTGCCAAAGGGGACGTTGTGGGAGATGTCATGGATGGCCAGCGTCAGGGAGTGGTTAATGCAGCCCCCAAACACATATGCCCAGAAGAAAACCCATTTCCAGGGCAAATCTTTCACCAGGTAGCAAGCTAGGAGCTGTGTGAGAACCATTCCAGTCACAATCCATTTAAAAATGGGATCTGGTACCATCAGAGACTTGATGGATGGATATTTAGCTGGGAGAAGAAGACCAAAACAGGTTAAAATAAAAGTTATAAACATTTGGATCCATCTATACAATCGTGAGCTATAAATCCATCTAATTCGATCGCTGTCAGCCTCCATATTGTGTGATCCATATTGTGTGATAAGAGCAGAGAGGCGCTACAGGCAATGTCCTTAAAGGCTCTGTGACTAGCAAAGTGGTGGCAGTTGAATTGGATAGGTACTTGAAAAGTGCATACAACCTGAGGTAAATAACCAGGCCACTCCAGAAGACTTTGTCCACCTGAGCATCCGAACACATGAAGCTGCTTTATACTGAGTCATATTATCGGTCCTATGGAGGTCAGGTTGCCAGCTCCAGGTTGGGAAATACCTAGAGATTTTGGGGGTGGAGCCTAATGAGGGTGGGACTGGGGAAGGGAGGGACTTCAATGGGGTATAATGCCATGAAATCCACCTTCCAAAGCAGCCATTTTTTCCGAACAAACTGACTTCTGTCGCCTGGAGATCAGTTGTAATCCCAGGTGATCTCCAGCCACAACCTGGAGGCTGGCAACTGTATATGAAGGTCAGTATTGCATGCTCTTTACAGGCAGTGGCTCTCCAGGGTCTTAAACTGAGGTCTTTCACATCAGAGAAGATGTTTACAATCTCCTTTCCCTTCCACTCCCTCCAACAGACACGCTGTGAGGTAGGTGGGGCTGAGAGAGCTCTTTCGAGGACTGCTTGTGACAGAACAGCTCTGAGAGAACTTTTGACTGACTCACCCAAGGTCACGCCAGCAGCTGCATGTGGAAGAGTGAGGAATCAAACCCAGTCCTCCCAGATTAGTTTGTGTGCTCCTTACCCCTACATCAAACATTTTCATAGAGATGGCAGGGATGGGCCCTTGGGGCCTCCAGGTTATGAAGCATCTGCTATATTACTGAGTCACGGGCTCTCCCCATTTGCTTTCCCCAAAAACATTCAAGCTTTACTTGGAAGCCATGTTCATTCATTCTGCCTTCACCGTGGTTGCTGAAAAATTTTATCATTGTAGATGGATCGGATAACCAAGCACAACATTCTTGCAGGATCTGCCCTGCTACAGAATGTCCAGGAGGCCAGAGATCAACAGCTGCTATCTGGCAGATGTCTCACTTTGCTCTCCAAATCCTTCCCCTACCTGAGGACCTTACAACATTTCCCCACCATTGTTCGGTATGTGGTTAGAAAGTTAAATCCCCTCCGGGGGCAGGAAAAAAATGGGGAGAATCCTCCTTTTTTCCAAGATTTCCCCCCCCCCCATTTTTCCAACAGAAAATGTGGGGCAGTTCAAAAACACACACACCCCCTAATGAAATATGTTATCTTTTGGAATGAGTAGAATAACGAGGTTTTATCCACTCGATGCGTGTCATGAAGACTTTTATGCAAGACAAATCTACAGCATTAGAGAACAATTGTTCCTGGGCACACAGCATGTTTCCAGGCATATATGTTTGTTTAAATGTGATAATGTTTCCCACAGTTATTATGCTGTAATGGCTATGACTAATACACTCCCTTGGAAACTAAAATGTCTAAACTGAAGCTATCGTACTTTGGATCACATTATAAGAAGAAAAGACACACTGGAAAAGGCAACAATGCTAGGAAGAGTCGAAGGCAGCGGGAGAAGAGGAAGACCCAACATGAGAATGGATTGACTCAGCCAAGGAAGCCAAGGCCCTCGGTTTGCAAGACCTAAGCAAGGCAATTAAGGATAGGACATTTTGGAGGTCTTTAATTCACGGGATCACCTTAAGTTGGAAGCGACTTGATGGCACTTAATACACACAATGCTCTGTTGAAGAATTCAAGGTTTGATGTTCAAGTTGAAGCCGATATCCAAACATGCTGCTAGCTCAGTTGTGACCATAAATACTGATTTCCCCTTCAAGTGTGAGACTGTGGACTTTTCCACATGGGTTTTCCCCCATCAGTTCTGGCCCCATACTGCTCAACTGTGTGAGCTACATTAGGCTGAGACTGTGTATCTGGCCCAAGGTCGCCCAGCAAGCTTCCATGGCAGAGCGGAGATTAGAACCTGGGGCTCCCAGATCCTCATCTAACACGCCAACCACCAGACACAGCTCTCAATTTTCTAAAGTGTTATGGATACGACATGTCAATATAGACTACATTTTTATCTCACCCTTCCTCCACTGAGCTCGATGCGATATCAAGAAGAGAATTAATCAAAAGTCAGCAAATTTCTTAAATGAGCACCAGTCAAGTAGCTTAGAACACAAATTAATTTTTTTTAATTTTTTCTTTATTGAAGGTATTCAAAGGGTACAAGCAGTAAAGAGTGTGTTACATATTGGAGATTCTTAATAATATATTGGAATACAAAGTTAAAGACTTAGCTTGTATTACAGCAATTCTTAAACATTCCCGTTACATTAAACTAAGGTTAACTCTAGAGTTACTACTGTTTATATCAGATATCAGTGACCAATCTTGGAACTAAACTGAGAAAAGGTGGGTTTACTTTTTATAAAAAGAGGTATATGGAGGAGTTGTTTGCCCAAGATTTTGGGAGTGTCGCATCTTTACTTTCAGAGTATTTGTTGATGATAGGGTACCATTTGAGCATTGGGTTTTTGCGGGTGTCGTTTCCATAAAGATTTTCTGTTCTTTCAGTTATTTTATCTAATATAAAATAGTCCCATACCTTGGCTAGCCATGTGGAAATTGGTGGGCTGGAGGGTTTTTTCCAGTTGACTGCTAATGTGTGTTTAGCTGCTGTTAAAAGGACTTCTACTAATTCTCTTGTTTCTCTGGGAATCTTTGTCTTAGGCCATAAATTGAGTAGAATCAGAGCCGGGTCGTAAGGAATAGAGACTTCAAGCATCTGTTCAATTTCTGAGAGAATCTTTTTCCAGAATATAACTATGAGAGGACAGGACCACCAAGCATGGTAGAAGGTCCCAGTAGAGATTTGGCATTTCCAGCACATTGGTGAGTGTGTTGAGTATATGTGTGATAGCTTTGCAGGTGTTATGTGCCATCTAAATAGTTTTTTTAAGGCTTGAAGTTGTATTGGGGTGGACTTGGTTTTATATATATTTGAGTTCCAAATCGCTTCCCATTGGTCATTCGATATAGCATATCCGATGTCGGTGTGCCGTCTGGTTTGAAGCCCTGTGGTTTGACATGAAGAATCTTGTATAAAATAGCTGTAGAATGTTGAAATCAGACCCTTTTTAGTAAAGGCTTTGGATATTAATAATCGTTCGAAGAAGTTAAGTTTTCTTTTAAAGTTTAGGTTCTGTTTGTGAGATTCAAGGAGGTGTGCCACTTGCAAATATTCATACCAGGGTAGACGTGTGTTCGCCTTAATGTCCAGTTCTGCTTTACTAAGCATCGTACCTTTGTTGGTGATGTCTATGAATTTAGTGATCTTCGCTTTTTCCCATTCGCAAAATGACGGAGGGTTTAAGCCTGGTTGAAACCAGGATTGGCGGAGGAAGCTCTTTATGGGTGAGTCTGATGTTATGAATTTTTTCTTGCAGGTATCCCACACTCGGAAGGTCGTTGAGAGGAATGGATGCTGGGTTCTCGGAAGAATGCGTTTAGAAGGTAAGTTCCAAAGTGCTTCTTGGAAGGAAGCCGATTTAAGATATGTATTCTCTATGTTTTTCCAGTCAGCCTGGTAGTCGCTGTGGTAATGTCTGGTCAGATTTGCCAGTATAGTAGCTTGGTAGTAAGTTTTGAGGTCAGGAACAGCAAGACCCCCTTTATCTTTATTTCTACGAAGAACTTGAAAACGGATTCTAGGTTTTTTATAGTTCCAAATGAAATTTTGCAAATTTCTTTGCCAGAGAGCCATGAGTTTTGGGGAGATTTGAATCGGGAGAGCTCTAAAATAATATAAGAATTTCGGTAATATAAATGACTTGACGATTGAGATGCGTTCCAGCCATGTCAGCAACTTTGTGTCCCATGCTTTTAGTTGAGATGTTATAAGGGCGTTTGCTTGCGTATGGTTATGAGTGATTAAATCTTTCAAATTTAAGGGGATTTTAACGCCCAAATATTGCCAATAGTGGGATGTCCACATAAAGGAATACCTCTCTTTAACAAATTTAGTTGAGTCTTCATCCAGGAGGACAGGGTATAGTGTGGATTTGGATTGATTTATGCATAAACCTGAAATCTTCCCAAAGTCCTCTAAGAGCTGAAATAGTGGAGGAATCGTAGTAATTGGGTCTGCAATGTAGATGTTCATATCATCAGTAAATAGGCTTGTTTTATACTGTTTGTTTTTTATTGTTATGCCTTGTATTGCCGCTTCTTGCCGAATGGAGGTGACCAGTGGTTCGATTGCCATCGCAAATATGAGCGGTGACAGAGGGCAGCCCTGTCTTGTTCCTCTGTATAAATTAAAGAAATTTGAGGATCTAGAGTTGATATTTAAGGAGGCCAAGGGTGAAGCATATATCCAGTGTAAAGCTGATTTAAATCGAGCTCCAAAGTTCATATATTCAAGCAGGCAATGAATATAGTCGAATTCCAAGGTATCAAAGGCTTTTTGGAAGTCTACGGACAGGATACAAGAGGGTTTGATTCTTCTTAGGTGACAATGATGGATAATATCGATAGTCTTTCGTATGTTGTCTGTGATGTCTCTTTGTCTGATGAAGCCCGTCTGGTCTAAATGTACATAAGAGGGTAAGACCTTGGAGAGTCTCCCTGCGAGAACTGAGGCAAAAAGCTTGTAGTCGCAGTTAAGAAGTGATATTGGTCGGTATGATGAAGTTTGAGAGGTATCCTTGTTTGGTTTGGGAAGGACGATTATCCTCGCCTGATTCCAAGTTGGTGGAGTTGGTTGGTTTTCTAATATCTTGTTGAATAGGTCAGTGATGGGTTGTAATAACACTTCTTGAAAGGATTTGTAGTATTCTGTGGGAAAGCCGTCAGGGCCCGGTGACTTATTATTTTTCATTCTTTTCAAGGTTTCCTGGACCTCTGACGGGCATATTGGGTTGTCTAAATAAGATTGGTGTGTTTTTGATAGTTTATTATTTAGGTTTATTTTAGTAAAAAATTCTTTAATATCCTGTATGGAAGGAGTTGAAGATTCGTATAGGTGTTTGTAGTATCTTTCGAAAGTGTGGAGTATCTCGTGGGACGTTACACACAGGGTTCCTTGCTGGTCGCGGATGCAGTTGATCATGTTACTCGTCCTTTGCTGTCTTAACTTAAACGATAGAAACCTAAGTGACTTGTTATTGCGATATTTGTATTTATGCTGCATTAAGGCTATATTTTTTTGTGTTGTTGAAATTTCAATTGCTTCTAGTTTTTTCCGTTGAATTGTAAGCTTTTGATATATTTTTTTATTGCCTGTTTGCTTATGTTTGCTTTCCAATTGTTTTATTTCTGCCTGAAGATCATTTATTGTTTTTTGTTTACATTTTTTGTAGGCTGAAGCAAGCGCAATGAGTTTCCCTCGCAGAACAGCCTTATGAGCGTCCCAAATAGTCTCGAGTGGCACATCATCAGATAGATTAAGAAGAAAGAATTCTGCAATGGCTTCTTCAGTTTGTGACCTAAACGCTGGATCTTTCAATAAAGCTCTATTCAAAGACCAATTTAGTTGCGTGTTGATTTCTTTTCCCATCACCATGACGCATTCCACTGGGGCATGATCAGACCATTGCCTGAGGCCTATGGATGATGAGAGGATGTTTGAGGTGGCGGTAGCAGATATTAAAATATAGTCTATTCTGCTAAATGAGTCAAATTGGGCTGAATAATAAGTGTAATCTTTGTCTGTGGGGTGTTTCCATCTCCATACATCGCATAATTTGAAATTTTTAATTAGTGAGTCTAGTTGGTCAGCTGGATGTCTCAATTTCTCTGGCAAGTGAGCGAACCTAGAACGGTCCATGATATTGTTAGCCGCGTAATTTAGATCGCCTCCTATTAGAATTGTATCCTCATTGAAGGAGCAAATCTTTTGTAGGACGGTTTGGATATATGGTATTTGGCCCGAATTTGGAACATAAAGATTGGCTATCGTGTAGGGTTGACCGTCTAAAGCTCCTTTCAAAATGATGTACCTTCCTTCTGGGTCACTCTCTCATCAGTACAATCATCAGTACAATCAGTACAGAACCTGATTGTAATATGATAATGAGAGGCTACAGAACCTGATTGTAATATGATAATGAGAGAGTTTGGACTGGAAGCGTATTCCCTTAGGGGCAACTAATATTCAAAGGCACACTAATGTTGTTCCATGCCAGATGTAGAACTTCGTCTGCTTTTTTACTAGATATTGGTTCAGAAGAAGATATTTATCTCGAAACAGGACTCATATTCCGGAGAATCCTGTCAACACCACCGGCACCATCATTGTGAATGTGACTAGCACTTTGACTGATCAAACAACACAATAACTGGAAAACAACACAATAACTGGACAGCAATTGTAGTTCTTTATTCCTTGTATTTATGTTGTAAAATCATAGTTTTGAATAGGTTTCCTTTGATGATAAAATTATCAGCAGCATATACAAACACAGCTTGGGCGTTGTCCTTTAGTTGCATCTTTCAGCTGTGTTCCTCTTGAGTACCATCTCTTTTCTTAAGACATAAGACACATCACCGAGCCAAAATTAATAGTTCAAGCCAATGCTGCTAGATGAATGTTTAACATGACCACATAGGGTTGCCAGCTCCAGGGCGGGAAATCCCTGGAGATTTTGAGGGTGAGGCCTAAGGAGGGTGTGGTTTGGGGAGGGGAGGGACTTTAATGGGGTATAATGCCAGAGAGTCCACCTTCCAAAGCAGCCATTTTTCTCCAGGGGAATTGATCTCTGTTGCCTGGAGATCAATTGTAATAGCGGGAGGTTTCCAGCTACCACCTGGAGGTTGGCAAACCTATGACCACGGGAGGCCCTTTTAAATTGATCTCAATAAAAGCGAGCAGATCAGGAAAAGGAGCCAGTTTGGTGTAGTGGTGAAGTGCGTGGACTCTAATCTGGGAGAACCGGGTTTGATTCCCCACTCCTCTATTTGCACCTCCTGGATGACCTGGGGCAAGCCATAGCTCTGTACCAGCTGTTCTCTCAAGGACAGTTGTTTCAGAGCTCTCTCAGCCCCACCCACCTCACAGGGTGTCTGTTGTGGGGAGGGGAAGGGAAAGGAGTTTGTAAGCCGCTCTGAGACTCCCTTGGGTAGTGAAGGGCGAGGTATAAATCCAGTCTCTTCTTCTTCTTTTGGCTTCTGATTACAAAAAGTGCACTGTATTCCTGGGCACCAAGAACAAACAACAGGCGTGTTACGGGCAGGGCAGTCTACAGATCTAATCTTGATTGTGCCACTCTGTTGCATCACTATCAAACAAGCAATGAACCTGCTCTGCTCATTGGCCTTCTACCAAAGACTGTAAAATACACCCAAGACATTTTAAAAGGCAGTTAAAAAAATGGCTTCCTGTTAATTAATGGCTCATTTGCAACAGCTCTGAAAAAGGAATACATTTCATGCCTTGAGGAATTATATAAAAGTTACAACCAAGAAAAGGGGACCAGGGAAATTAAATGGCAGAGTGGCCACGCCTACTGCGAGATTCAAAGGGCCCTCCAACTGGCCAGCAGGAGCACATGGCCCACCGATCAGCAGGAGGGCCTTTTCAATCTTGCAGGAGCAAGGGAGGAAGAGGGGTGGTCGCTCACAGCTTGGAGTGCAGGTATGCACAGCCTCCCCTGCTTCTACCCAACAGCATTTAAAGGGACCCTTTAAATGCTCTTGGCAAGAAGTGGGTGGCACCGGTCTCCAGTGCGATGACATCACTTCCGTGTGATGTCACGGTGGGGACATCCTTGCCCCCTCCACTAACACCCCCAAAAGTCCCCCACTGGGGACTTGGAACGACCTAGCAACCCTAACTATGATGGGTCTCAATGTCAATTAAGACTCTCACCTTCACACCAGGCCTTCCTCTGTCATCACAACCACAACGAGGATCCCGGGGAGGGACAAGGGCAGGTAATAGAATTAGGGTTCCCAGGTCCCCCTTGGCCACCAGTGTGGTAGCATTAATCACCCGCTGCCCACAGCCCAAAGAGCAGAGTCTTTGATGCCACTTAATGATGAACAAAATGGAGCCCACTTTGTAAAGTACATAAGTTCAGCTGGCAGAGAGATTCATACCTACAGCTACAAACAGCAAGGAAGCCCAGGGCTTTTTCTTACAAAGAGGCCAGAAGGCCTTCTGTCAGAGTCCCCAGTTATCAGCAACCAACAATGTTCCTTAAACAGAATCAGTTTATTGATTCAGTATACTGTATTGTTCTAAACACTATTTGTGTTAAGACTACTGGTACAAGAGCAGGAAGGGGTAGATATAAGGTTGCCAAGTCACTTACCTCCAGGAGCGGGGGAGTCCTGCTCCTGTTCCAGGAGCCTCGTGTGCGCGGCATGATGATGTCATTTCAATGCCTCCCTGCACCCCCCCCCCATGCCTTTCCTAGCTCGCTCGCCTGGCAAACGAGCTAGGAAAGGCGGGTGGGAGCCTATGCCAGGCTTCTTCTGCTTGCCCGCTTCGGTGAGCGGGCAGAGGAAGCCAGAGAGAGGCATTTCAATGCCTCCCTGCACACCCCCATGCCCGATTGGGCCACTTCGGGGGTGGGGTTCCCCCCGCTGGCCAAATCCGGACCTGCGGATTTGGGACCCCTTTAGTGAGGGATTCCCCGCCCCGGGGGGGGGGGAGGACTTGGCAGCCCTAGGTAGATATACTAGGTTTGAACAAAGGTCTTCTGATGGATACAGGCCAATAAGCAGCAGGTTACATTTGCACTCAAAGTAACAGCTTTCGGTTCCCAGCAGGAAAATAGAGATCGTCTCCCAAGTCTCCAAGGTCAGCCCTTGTCAGAGCCGGAGATAAAACATGCAGGAGAATCAAAATTTAGAATACCAAAGGCACACTCCCCCCCCCCCCGCGCCCCACCTTCACCATGTCAGCCTAGCTGACATCTACTTTTCCCAGGGAAAAAAGTGTATTCCATTAACATTGCAGAGCACACCTGGGGGGGGGGGGGGGATGAATGATCCAGTCAAAAAAGTAAATGATCTACTCAGCATGGGTGTGGCCCACTCCTGACTCTTGACCATCTGGCAAAGAAAATATCAATCTGAACTGTGAGCATAAAACTGGAAGAAGGAACGATCGCTTTTTTATATATTGAGCTACAAAACTGTAGTCCAATTTAAACGCTAAGCAGGCAAAGCGAAGAGCTTCCTTGGCCATCTTTGCTGGGCTCAGGATCACATGTAAACACTGTACTGCAACCAGCATGAAGTACTTCCATGTCCAGTTTGCACCCCAGGCATAACCCCCCAAAGGGCCACAGATGAACTAAGCCCAGGTAGCCCAAGCCTCTGCAAAGGCACAGCAGGAGTTTCTTTACCTCTGAAAGCCCCACTTATAAACCAGGCCTTAAACAACATGCTGGCTGTGTACCAGTTAGGCTTGCCAACCTCCAGGTGGAGCCTGGAGATCTCATGAAATTATAGAGTTGGAAGGGGCTATACGGACCATTGAGTCCAACCCCCTGCCCAATACATGACCAGCCTAAAGCATCTCTGACAAATATTCGTCCAGCCTCTTCTTGAAAGCTTGAAAGGGGAGCTAACCACCCCCCTAGGCAGCTGATTCCACCTTTGAACCACTCTGACCGTGAAAAAGTTTTTCCTAATATCCAAGCCGATACCTTTCTGCATGTAATTTAAACCTGTTGCTTCAGGTCCTCTCCTCTGCTGCCCAGCACCCTCCAAGACCTGGAACCAGCCCTGGTGTGACTGGCCCAAAAGAGCACCCAGAGACTGGATCAGACCCTTGGTCCATCAAGGTCAATATTGTCTACTCTGACTGGAAGCGGCTAACCTGACATGAACACATGAAACTGCCTTGTACTGGTCCATCAAAGTCAGTGCTGTCTACTCTGACTGGCAGCGGCCAACCTGACATGAACACACAAAACTGCCTTGTACTGGTCCATCAAGGTCAGTATTGTCTACTCTGACTGGCAGCGGCCAACCTGACATGAACACACAAAGCTGCCTGGGTATTGAATCAGACCCCTGGTCCATCAAAGTCAGTATTGTCTACTCTGACTGGCAGCGGCCAACCTGACATGAACACACGAAGCTGCCTGGTATTGAATCAGACCCCCTGGTCCATCAAGGTCAGTATTGTCTACTTAGACTGGCAGTGACTCTCCAGGGTCTCAGGCTGAGGTCTTTCACATCACCTACTGCCAGATCTTTTAACTGGAGATGCCAGGGATTGAACCTGGGACCTTCTGCATGCCAAGCAGATGCTCTACCACTGAGCCACAGCCTCTCCCTGAGCGTCATGGCAGTGTGGGGATTTAAACTCTGGTCTCCTCAACCACCCTAGTCCTACAGTCTTTACACTACCCTACCCTACCCTACCCTACCCTGGCTGTTTTACTAGAAGTGCAACAAATTGAGATGTGGGTGATGACTTTTACTTTTCATCTTTACAAAAATCCAGATGAATACTCTGATGTCCAGATCAGCACCTACCAACCATAACACCCTGAAGTGAAACCTTTGTGTGAAGACCAATGCTCCCTCTAAGCTGTAGAATCTTGTGAGCAAAAATTCTACTTTGTGAGCTACTGGCATTGAAGTTGTGAGCGAGCGGTTTGGCTGCTGCATAAATTAGTTTGCCCTGGAGCCATCCTTCCTGAGCCAAGACAAACATGTGCGAGCTGGAGGCTAAAAAACTGTGAGCTAGCTCACACTAACTCAGATTAGAGGGAACACTGGTAAAGTACAGGTCTAGCCTAAAAGGAGAATTTATTACTTTGCATTGGTAAAGAAGCCACCTTTGGACATGTCTCAGCTTCCTCGAATGACACAGACTTGCCATAAATAAAACAACAAGATCTCGCCTCTCCCTTCATGCCTTCAGCTGGACTGACACACCCAGGCAGTCAAAAACCGCACTGTTACAAGAAACAAGACAACCAGGGCAACATTCTTGGGCAAAAGGCACCTAGGGAAATGTCAAAATGTCAAACTCAACTTGCTCCAAAGTAGAAGACTTGAAAGGTTGGTGGACAGGGAAATAGAGATTGGGAAAGAACACAGTGAGGCAGAGCACCCTGATTTCTTTCCCTCAAGGGTTAACGTGAATATTGGTGGGCCTGCTCGGCTCCCGGTATCCTTGCAGGTGTCTGGAATTGGGCCTCCCGGACTTCATCTTCCTTATCTCCTTCAAGGCCAGATTGAAAAATGTGGCAATTGGCTAATCCTGGGAACCTGTGTTCAGTTCTGTAACTAGATGGGGGGGGGGGGGAGCAGGAACAGAAGTCAGTCATCTTCTAGAGGGTTCCATCAAGCGAGCGCCCTGATTGGATTTGGGAGACCACCTGATGTCAGATGGCCAAAGGCTATCATTAAGCCATAGACAAGAGGGGAAGCCTCGCTAACTTCATGATTCTCCTGGGCCATGGCTTGGACTACGCCAAGCCCCATTCTCATGGACTGCCACGTAGATAACAGTTAAGCCTTTAGCTGGGACTCGGATACTCTAAAAGGTGTGCCATCTAATACCAGGTATTGAAGTATTAGAGAAGTTAGCTTTTCCTATTTTCTTACTGCAGGACTGTAGAGACTGTGTCGCCTAGCAAGATCTTATTTCTTAAAAGTATTTCAGAAATCTTTATATATATTATCAAGGTCTAGTTCCTTGTGCGCAGATAACCTCAAGGACCCACAAATCTGAGCCTTGCCTGCTTGCCCAAGGGGTAGTGGCTCAGAGGGACCCAGGCGTGGGTCCTTAACAAAAGGGCTCATCTTTGCCTGGACATTATTGGGTGGGGTTCCCGGCCACCGGCAGGAGGATCGTGTTGCCAGTTCCAGGTTGGGAAACTCCTGGAGATTTGGGAGTGGCGCCTGGAGAGGACAAAGATCTCACTGGGGTACACGGCCACAGATTCCACAGAGCCAGTTTGGTGTAATCTAATCTGGGAGAACCTGGTTTGATTCCCCACTCCTCCACTTGCAGCTGCTGGATGACCTTGGGTAAGTCATAGCTTTGTCAGAGCTGTTCTCTCAAGGACAGTTCTGGAAAGAGCTCTCTCAGCTCCATCTCAGCTCCACCAACCTCTCAGGGTGTCTGTCGTGGGGAGGGAAAGGGAAAGGAGATTGTAAGCCGCTCTGAGACTCTGTTGGCTAGTGAAGGGTGGGATATAAATCCCTCCTCCACCTCCTTCTTCTCCTTTGCATCCATTTTTTCCAGGGAGACTGATCTCTGTAGTCTGGAGACGAACTGTAATTCTGGGAGGTCCCCAGGTCCCACCCGGAGGCTGGCATCCCAATTATCGGGGTTTGCTAATACTGTGACATCCAAGTTGTGAAACAGGAACTGAGGGCAAATGGCCAGACTTTCCTTGCGGGCACCTTTCAGCCCCCCCTTGCTCCGGGACACAACTGAATCATTTCAAGAGCCTGAGTAGGGGAAAGGTCAACCAACCACAACCTCATTCCAGTGGAAGCAGAACCGCTGGTCTGGGTGTGACCTTTGCAGGGCAGCCAACAACCCAGCCACCTGTTTCATACTCATCTGGAAGCAACATCCTCCAGTCTAATGAGACTTATTCAAATGCCAGGGAAATCAGCAGTAAAACAAGGTGCCCATGGGACTTCTTTCAAAAACAGTTTTGCGTGGGCCCTTCCCAATAGGCAAATACTCAGGAAGGGCAGGTTAAAAAAATTAAAATCTCTGGGCATGACTGAACAGTGTAAACTTGGCTGGGAAGGGGGGGTGGGATAATCTCTTGAGTAGCTTGATAGGATTACAGAGCCAACTGAGAGTGGTGATGAAGACCAAACTCCTGCTACAAAAGTATGTGGCACACTGTAGGATTCCCTGGCTTCACAAAGGGCCAGCCCAAGCTAATTTATTGTCCTAGGCAAAAAGTAATTTTTGAAGCCTGCCCACACCAGTGGTCCGTCGAGTCCATCCTATCGCTCACAGTGATCAAATGGTTGCCCTGGAGACCCAACAGACAGGGCATAGAGGCCTTTCCACAGTTATTGCTCCATATCAGAAAAAGAAGAAGAGATTGGATTTTTACCCCACCCTTCACTCGGAGTCTCGAGCAGCTTACAAACTCCTTTCTCTACCCCTCCCCACAACAGACACCCTGAGGTAGGTGAGGCTGAGAGAGCTCTGACAGAAACTGCTCTTTCAAGGGCAGCTCTGGCAGAACTCGTAGATTAGAGTCCACGCACTTAACCACTACACCAAACTGGGATTCAGAAGTCTGCTGTTAATAAGTATGGAGGTTCCCTTTGGTCGACATGGCAACTAGCCACTGGTGGACCTATCCTCCATGAATCTGTCTCACCCCCTCTTAAGGTCATCTACGCTCATGGCCATGACTATAATCACTGGCACTGAATTCCAGTTTAATCACTCACTGAGTAAAGCAGAACTTCCTTTTGTCCATCCTGAAGGCATTGTCCATCAATATTGTTCATTGGGTGCCCCAAAGTATTATGAGAGAGGGAGGAAAAGTTGTTCACTCCATGCATCATCTTGAATGGGGGGGATGCTCTCTTCTCAAAGATTCCCCCAATTACATGTTTTTTTCTGCTGTTCCATACATGAATTGCGGAAAGTGGGATGCATCTGGTCCCAGACATAAAACTCATTGTCCCTACAGAAACAGGTACAGCAATTATGTTTCCCCTGCTGCAAAGGGTTTTTAAGAAGCACCAAACCATTTTGGGATATGTTACCTCAGAGCCAAACTATACTTTTCCCTTTTCCCCTCCCTAGATCCACCACAAGAACTTTTGATCAGATGAGGTCTGATCCATCTTAATGTGCGTGCTGAGAATGTTAAAGACTGAATTTGGATCAGGACCACAGTAAAGCAGGAATAAGGGACTTAGCCCCCCCCCCCACCACCACCACCAGTTTTCTTGACTGGAAAAGACCCCAGGAAGCCAGCACTTGCAGCATTGAGGAAATCTATGTGTCCTGAAGACATAAGTTTGGTCAGTGGAGTCAAACAGTGGCTCCCTGCACTGGTCTTCCCCTGACCACTAAAAAAAGGCTGTGCTGAAGGCCACATGGCCCGTGTGTACAAAAGCCCAGTGGGACCGGAGTGTAGGAAGGAGATGAATGGAACGAGATTGGACAAAAGAGCTGGTTGGAGTCAAACCAGTCAACGTACGGCTGTGCTGTGGATGAACCATTTCATGCAATATCCTCCCGTGTCAGAGTTGCCGGAGGAAAGACACCCTGTTCTTTTAACAGAGACTTAATGAGATATTGTTTATCAGTTGGTCTTATTTATTGATTCATGCCAAAAGCTTAGGTGCTCCTGGCTACACATTAAAGCCTCTATTAAAGAGACAAGAGGATGCTTTTCTCGAGGCCTGTGGGCAGCTGTCCTGAGCCAGTAGTATCCAAACTGAATGTCACGATGGTGTCCATGAACCAGATTGTAAAACTGCAGCATCCCCAAAGTCTCCAGGTACTTTCCAGCCTGGCAACCCTAACTCTATGGCAGGGGTGTCAAACCTATGGCCTTATCGGGCCTTTAATCCGGCCCAGAAGTGCACCCTCTTCTCTCCCCATCCTTTCTGTCCTGAGCTTAGGCTGCCTCTGAGAGCCGGAAGCGGAGGGCGGGGCTGCCAGATTCCCCAGTCACGGTTCGGTTCTGGCCTTTGTAGTCCTCCTCACAGGTGGGAGCTGGGAGGGCGTCGTTCTGCTGCGATCCTTGTGCTTCTTTTTTATTTTAAAATTTGCTTTGCAAAATCCCACTGTTCCTCCACCTTTCCAATTTCGTCAAGCACATTTTAAGGTTGGGGGGAGGGGATCGGGACCATGTCAGAGGCATTCCAGCTATTGAATTCAATTGTGTTCTAGGTTATTTGACCGGTGCCTACTTAAGAAGTCTGTTAACTATTAATTAATTTTCTTGATATTGCATTGATAATCACAATATTGGACTACCAATATAAAAAGAACAGAGACACGACTACATGATGAAATATGCTCCTGAAGAAGTGGTTGAATGAAACGAAGTATCATTCCGGAGTCTTCGTTGTTATACTTACCTGCTGGATTTTGATACATTGTTTAGTTGCTTCGTTTTGTGTATTGTACTTACCTGTTGAATATTGATATATTGATCTGTTGTATATTACACTTACCTGTTGGATTTTGAAATATTGACTTGTATCTTTGACTTGTTACCTTTCTTCGATATAAGTTGTTATTATTATTAGTTAGCGTCTTACTCTCAGCTTTAGTTATTATTTGTTATTATTATTAGTTAGCGTCTTACTCCCAGCCAGGGTTCAAATATAGAGTTCTGCAAACTCAAGGGACTCTAGTTTTGTAGAGAAGTGCTAGTTTTAACATACACACACACACCCTCCTAATGCTGAAGAGGACACCCAAAATTATTACCCTGTAAAAAACTACCTTTTAAAAAAAAAAACCTGAGACGTTGGAGAGCCACTTTCACTCTAAATAGATGGGGGGGGGAGCTTGCAATTGGGGCTGCCAAGTCACACTGGGGGGTGGGGAATCCCCCGCTAAAGGGGTCTCCAATCTGCCAGCCTGGACTCGGCCGGCGGGGGGAATTCCACCCCCTAAGTCGTCCGATCGGGATGACTGCCCCAGCGTGATGATGTCACCAGGAAGTGACATCATCATGCTGGACACGTTGCTGGGGCAATGCTCTAGCAATCGCCCAAAAACTCTATGGTACCATAGAGTTTTTGGGCGATTGCCAGAGTGCTGCCCCGGCAACGTGCCCGACGTGATGATGTCACTTCTGGGTGACGTCATCATGCATGCTTTGCGTGCGCGGAGCACCAGGACTACAGAGAGGACTCCCCCACTTTCCGGCTGGTAGGACTTGACAACCCTACTTGCAATGCTCAGCCAGTTCATGTTCATCCCCTGGGTCCTAGGCTCGGACCATTTATATATGTAGTTTATATTTTTAAGAGTGGGGAGGTTTGTGACTAATCACAGTCAAAATAAAATAAAATAATCTCACTCAAGGAACTTCAGTTTTGCACAGCAGTATTAGTTTAACACATGCACACACCCTCCTAATGCGACACTCTAATGGAATAGCTGCTATGATATCTTTAATTGTGTTTGTGTCCTTTATAAAGTCTGTGTCTCTGCTACCTGGCATTACATTTTATGACACACATGGCCCAGCCCGACAAAGTCCAATTTATGTCAAATCCCGCCCTCATACCAAATGAGTTTGACACCCCTGCTCTATGGCATGACACCCCGCTGAGGATCCTCCCCTCCTCAAACCCCATCCCACCCAGGTGCCACCTCTAAAATCTCCAGGCGTTTCCCAACCTGGAGCCGACACCCCTAATGCCCAGAGACTTTCTCTCTATTGACTATGCGTTCTCCATTGAGAGTCAAGTAAGCCTGTAAGTGCTTGACTGTTTTGAAAAACCATGAAAAGACTGTGATAAGGATCTTAAAGACTGTGTAGGAAGTGGATCAGAATGGTGAATTAGCTGATGTATATCCAGCTTTTTCCCCATTGGGGCCCAAAGTGGCTTACAACACGGCTCCCACCTCCTTCTTGTAACAGCCATCCTTTAGGGTAAGTTAGGCTGAGGGAGAGGTCACCCAGCAAGCTTCCAAGGCAGAGTGGGGATTCGAATTTGGGTCCCCGAGATCCACACTGTAATCATTCGGGGAATTGTTTGGTTGATTCCTGGCATGTAAATGATTCATTTTAAAAATTCAAAACACCAGCAGTGACTGTGAAAAGGCTCCCAAGAGCACGCCAAAACAAGCAAAGGTGTCTTATTTGTGTTTCCCAGGGAAACAAGCAAAGGTGTCTTATTCGTGTTTCCCAGGGAGAAACTACTGTTCCTTCCTCTGTTGGCATTGCCTCTCCCAGAAACTGGGCCGTGGCTGTCACGGGGGACGAAGGTACAGCATGTGTGACTCCCACATTCCCCAGTCAACAAGCAACTCAGTGCAGGTCTTTCTACTCCACTAAGAGAGCTCTCTAAGTAGGGCTGCCAACTCTGGGTTGGTTAATTCCTGGATGTTGGGGGTGGAGCCTGTAGAGAGTGGGATAGGTTTGGGCAGGAGGGATCTCAGCAGGGTATAATGCCATAGAATCCAAAGCGAACCACAAGAAAAGGCTGTGCAGAAGACACTAAGGCTATGCATATATATTTTTAGAGTAATAAAGATATAATACAATATCAAAGGGAAATGGTTAAGTATCGAGTACAAAATGTTGTCATAGAAGTAGTACAAATTACAACTGCAGATCAAATAAACAAAGGATCCGGATATTATTAACTTTGTTTTGAAGGTCTTCTTCAGCAATAGCTATTATACACTTTTTCATAAACCTAATCTCCATAGGAATCGGGGAGTAAATGCCTCAGTGCAAATTTTCTGTATTGGTAAACGTCTTGATGTAAATTTCCAAAGTCTGCCACCAGTCAGTGTTTTAGAAGAGAATTACTCTAGAAACATCTATCTGCTGGTGTCACTGGCATTTACCCCAGATTCCTATGAAGATTAGGGTTATCAAAAAATGTACAATAGCTATTGCTGAAGATGACCTTTGAAACGAATTTAATAATCTTTCATTTATTTAATCTGCAATTGTAATTTGTACTACTTCTATGACAATATTTTGTACTCTATACTTGCCGTTCCCCTTTGATATTGTATTACATCTTTATTATTCTAAAAATATATATGCATAGTCTTAGCATCTTCTGCACAGCCTTTTCTTGTGGTTCTCATATATTGCTGTGTAACCTCCTTTGTATATAGAATCTAAAGTGGCCATTTTCTCCAGGGAAACTTTTCTCTATAGCCTGGCAACCTGTGCCAGATTTCTCAAAGTGCCTGCAGGCGTAAAAAGGCTGGGGATCCCATTCTCTATTCTATTTGTTTACTAAACTGAAGGCAGGCATTCAACCCAGAGGCCTTTTTCATCAGACCGCTGGTTCATGTACAGAGCTGCCAACTCCCGCTTGGGAAATACCTGGAGATTTTGGGGGTGGGGCCTGAGAAAGCTGGGGTTTGGGGCATAATACCATAGAGTCCACCTTCCAAAGCAGCCATTTTTTGGACTCAGACTTCGTTCTACTGCAGGGGTGGCCAAACTGTGGCTCACGGGCCACATGTGGCTCTTCAAGCCCTCTTCTGCAGCTAGCGAACCTTGTTCCCACCCACCCCCACTTTCTAGGATAGCAGATTGGTGAGTGGCATGGGCGGGCAGCCAGGACAGCCAAACCCTGCCCCCAGCAACCCTCAGTCAGGCTGCTGGGGGCTGCTTCTTGCCACCACCGCCAGCCCAAATGGTAAGTGGCAGGGCTTGTTTGGCAGGGGTTTGGAACATGCTCGGCTCACCTGTGGCCTCCCTTAGCTGGCCAGCCAGCTGGGAGAGGCTGCAGGAGACTGAGCCACTCCAGGGTAGGTGGCGAGGTTTGTCTGGCGGGGGGGGGGGGGATTGGAGCGGGCTCAGCTCACCCACAGCCTCCCCAAGCCAGCCAGCCAGCCAGCTGGGAGAGGCTGCAGGCAACCGAACCGCTCCAAGGTGGGTGGCGAGGTGTGTTTGGCAGGGGGTGGGCAGTTGGAGCGAGCTCAGCTCACCCGCAGTCTGGGGTTCCGGTGAAGGAATGTTGCAGGGTGTGGGGGGCAGCAGAGAACAAGTGCTGTTTTCATTGCCTGCTGGAAAATTTATTAAACTCAAGAAAAGTTGGCTCTTCTGTAATAAAAGCTGGAAACTCCACAGAACAGTCATGTACCCCCCAAAAGAAATTTTAGAAGAAGAAGAGTAGAGATTGGATTTATATCCCGCCCTTCACTCACTTAAGAAGTCTCAGGGCGGCTTACAAACTCCTTTCCCTTCCCCTCCCCACAACAGACAGACACCCTGTGAGGCAGGTGGGGCTGAGAGAGCTCTTTCCCAAGCTGTCCTTGAGAGAACAGCTGGTACAGAGCTATGGCTTGCCCAAGGTCATCCAGTCAATAAGCAGTAAGCCACAAACAGTAATCTAACTCTGGATAAGAGAGGATTGATAGGCAAACATCCCTCATCTTGATTTAGAATTGGTTTGCTATTTACAAGTTTTCTCAGTAAGCATTTGGAACAA
This sequence comes from Lepidodactylus listeri, assembly GCA_029233225.1. NCBI lineage: Eukaryota > Metazoa > Chordata > Lepidosauria > Squamata > Gekkonidae > Lepidodactylus > Lepidodactylus listeri. The sequence continues at coordinate 81,382,391 of JARCFY010000011.1, forward strand.
AGACAATTTAGGTGTCACATCTCCCTCCTTCTCTCTCTCTCACACACACACAGAGCTCCTGCATCGGTTCTTAAAATTAAAGACAGTGAGAGATTCAATCATGGCTCTCTCATCCAATTGCACTAGGGTTGCCAAGTCCGGGTTGGAAAATACCTGGGGACTTTGGGGGTGGAGCCAGGAGAAGGTGGGGTTTGGGGAGGGCAGGGGCCTCAGCATGGTACAAGTGCCATAGGGTCCACCCTTCAGAGCCACCATTTTCTCCAGGGGAGCTGATCTCTGTCAGCAGGAGATCAGTTGTAAAAGCAGGAGACCCCCAGGCCCCACCTGGAGGCTGGCAACCCTAAATTGCACCTTTAGTTTCACGGTAATCAGCAGCTGACTGGAGAGTAAAAGATTAACTGTAAATAAGTTCTGTGCATCCATCTACAGAGCAGCTGCCTTTAGGTGTCTGAGACTGCTCAGTTCATAATACAGCTGAGCATTAAGAGCTGGGAGAGTGTGTGCACTGACCTAGGTAATTTTGCATTTTGAATGCCATCACTAAGAAATAGTACTATTGCCAAATTGTGGTGTAGGCCTCACTTCTATCCTTTTTATAACTTCAATGGATCTGGATGGTATTTTTCTCAACCAGGTTTACCAGTCCCCACCCCCATTCAGCTGTGCCTCATAGGGCCTCAAATAAAACACACAGGAAATACTTGGAAGTCTGACTATGAAGGTCATGTGTACTGTAGTGACAACACACTCCAAATCCTGTCAAAACTCCCGCAGTTGTTTCATGCATATATTAAACAGAACAAGGGGTCAGAATGGAATCTTGCAGAATCCTGCATACTTGTTTGTCTCCATCCTGAGCTGGCTGGCCCAGGCTAGGCTGATCGCATAAGATCTCAGAAGCTAAGTAGGGAGGCCTGGTTAGTATTTGGATGGGAGACCACCAAGGAAGTCCAGAGTCACTACACAGAGGCAGGCAATGGCAAACCACATATGTTTGTTTCTTGTCTTGACCTGGATGGCCCAGGCTAGGCTAACCTTTTCAGATCTTGGAAGCTAACCAGAGCAGCCCTGGTTAGTACTTGGATGGGAGACTACTGAGGAAGACCAGGATCGCTATGCAGAGGCAGGCAACAGCATACCACCCCTAGGCAGACCACAGGGGTGGTGCCTAGCGAGGATGTGGCATTACTCTGTGATGTCATGTCCTGTGATGTCACTTCCAGGTCAAAGGCCAGGTGATGGCACCTCCTAAGCTCCACCCCTTCCAATGATGTCACATCCTGCACCAAAATCCCACCCTTTCCTGTGATGTCACTTTCAGGCCACTTCCTCCCAAACCTACCTTTTCCTCCGATGTCACCTTGAGACTCTTGAGCATCCGACATTCAGTCTATGTGGCTCTTACATGAAGCAAGTTTGGCCACTCCTGTTCTACTGCTTCAGATCAACATGGCTGCCAACCTGGATTTATAATCTTACTGAGGGATCTAAAAATAGAAACTGTTGTAGTCTTCATTACAGCAGCCTACATGTGTATAGCCCCTTACTGGAAGAAAGTTAACACATCTCCATCAGAGTGGTATAAGGATCTGGGATGTTGCATTGGAGAGGGGTTGTTGTTCAGTGGATGAGCACTGGATTTGCAAGCAGAAGGTCCCAGGTTAACCCCCCAGCATCTCTAGTTAAAGGGATCAGATAGGAGGTGATGGGAGAGGCCTTCTGCCTGAGACCATGGAGAGCTGCTGCCAGTCAGAGTAGACAACACTGATCTTGACAGACCAATGGTCTGACTCTGCCATACAAGGAGAGTCCATATGTTCACTGTTTTCAAAAATCAACCTATTACGGGAACCATAGATATATTTATTGAAAGACAGGAATGTTGCGTGGTGTACTGGAACAGTAAATAATACACAGTCTTCTGTTTTCCTTTCATGTAGCAGCTTTATAATGGACTAAGAATAAGGCCCATTGTGGAAATAAATACAAGGGGCTCTAGAAAAAGACTCTGGGCGGGTGCCCTGGCCTTGGGTACTCAGCATCAATTTGCTGTGGTGACCTCAGCAGGGTATAATAGAGTCCACCATTTTCTCCAGGGGAACTGATCTCTGCCACCTGAAGAGCAGTTGTAATTCCAAGTGATCTCCAGCCCTCGCTGGGAGATTGGCAACAATGATCCCCCAGAAGGAAAAGTACAGTCTTTCTCCACAGTGGAGACCAAAGCAGCTTACATCATTCTCCTCTCCCCCTTTTGATCTGCACAACAACCCTGTGAAATAGGTTAGGCGGAAAGTCTGTGACTAGTTCGAAATCACTCACTTAGCTTCCACAGCAAGAACTTGGGTCCAGCAGACCCTGCTCTGAAATGCTAACTGCTACGCCACACTGGCTGCGGTATCACCTGGTATCACAACTGAACTCCAGACAACCGATATCTCTCTCCCACTGGAGAAAACAACTGCTTTGGAGAGTGGACTCTATAGCATTCTGTTCAGCTGAGGCCTCTCCCCTCCCCAAACTCTGGCTTCCGTAGACCCCACCACAAAATCACCAGGAATATTCCAACCTGGAGCTGGCAACCCTAGTCAGGACTGGCCCAGTGAGTTCTCCACAAAGGCCAAAGTAGGCCTGGAAAGGGCCTCCTCCCCCACCTTTTTACTAACAAAACCAAGATTGGTTGCCTAGCAACAACCAATGAAGGGAAAGTAGGGCTGCTAGCTCTGAGTAGGGAAATACCTGGAGATGTGGGGGATGGATCCTGTGGAGGGCAGGGACTCAGCAGGGTATAATGCCATAGGGTCTACCCTCCAAATCAGCCATTTTCTCCAGGGGAACTGATCTCTGTCATCTGGAGAGCAATTGTAACTGCGGTAGAGTTCCAGGTCCCATCTGGAGGTTTGGCAACAAACACACGGGATTCGGGAAACACAGCAAGATTGAGCAAACGTGGACAAACAAAACACACTACACTATTATACTTCATTACTATACATATGCTACTATAACTTCATTATTCAATTAAATCATATACTTATAATACACAGTAAAGACCCTAGTGCAACCTATTATAGTGCACTGATAACAATGACATAAAGATATACAAATACATATGACAATATAAATCTTGTAGGAATGTCCACAGCTACAGAAACGGATATGTATGTACACAGGATTCAGTGTTGCAGGCTGTCTTGCTATCAGAAAAGAGATGCAGCAAACATCATGCAACACGCCTCCCAAGAAAAAGTTGCGTGTTTCAAGAAATTCTTCTTCAAGAAAATTATTTCTCCTGGAACTAAATTACAAATACAATATAAGACAATGTACTTTACATAGTATCCAGGGGGGGAAAGAGCTAGCTTGCTGCACTCACCTAAAGCTCAGAATGCTACAATGCACAAGTCAAGAAATTCTTTAGAAGGCTTCTACAGGGTGGTTAGTAATCTACAAGGAATCTACAGGGTGGTTAGTAATATCATATTCATGATGTTCACAGACTATTGCTTCGAAAGGAGGCTTTCTAATACACAAATTTAATACAGTATCTCCTCATGGCTTGAATGTATCTTTGGACCTCAGGTCAATGTTATAAATGTTATACCTGTAGTTATTGTATTTTGGACTCTGGTTCATTTACAACTGATGGGTGTGTGTGTTTTTCACAAGTGTGGCATCTTTAATTACTGGGCTTATGGGCGTGTGTGTAATGCTGGGATTTTCTGTTGAATTCGGTAATGTCATTCAATGTTTTGGTAATTTAAGACTGTAAATGCTGTACTCTTCTGGAAGTTGTGTATTTTTATAATCAAGATATAATTTAAGCAACAGCATATTTACAGTTATAGCTGTTAATTGTGTGAGATTTGGTAAGCACTGTCCCTTTAATTTTCTTGGCATCATCAGTGCAGCTGTGTTTTGTTAAGAGTGGTCATTCTGGTTTGTTCCTATGGAGAAATGGAGAAGCCTTTTACAGAATTTCTTGACTTGTGTATTGTAGCATTGTGAGCTTTGGGTGAGTGCAGGAAAGCTAGCTCTTTCCCCCCGGATACTATGTAAAGTACATTGTATTGTATTTGTAATTTAGTTCCAGGAGAAATAATTTTCTGAAGAAGAATTTCTCGAAACACACAACTTTTCCCTGGGAGGCGTGTTGCATGGCGTTTGCTGCATCTCTTTTCTGATAGCAAGACAGCCTGCAACACTGAATCTTGTCTGCATATCTGTCTCTGTAGCTGTGGACATTCCTACAAGATTTATATTGTCATATTCACTGGTATATCTTTATGTCATTGTTATCAGTGCACTATAATCATTAGCCTGCATTAGAGTCTTTATTGAGTATTATAAGTATATGATTTAATCGAATAATGAAGTTATAGTAGCACATCACAATTGTGTGTTTTGTTTGTACACAGTGATTTTCCACGTTTACCCCACCTGGAGGTTGTCAACCGGAGGGGAAACTGAGCCACATAGCAGAAGAGAATGGTTTGACAGCCACTAGCCCACCTCAGTAGCCAGCCAGCCATGGAGAAGCCAAATAAGAGAAGCGTCTTTGTCAACAGAGACAGCTGTTTTGGCAGTTTATTCTGACAGAGGGAAGAGTGGCCAAGCTGGCAGTAGGCGGAGGAGACAACCCAGCCCCCAGCCAATGGCACACAAGTACTCTTGAGTGGCAGTTGATGTGCCAGTGACTGATCGAATGCACAGCACAGTCAGTGGGAGAGCTGGAAAGTGCTAATACGCTGGGCTTTTATATATAATTGCTCAGCTTGAATTCTTTAGTATGCAAATCTGACCTGCTGTTGTCAAAATTTGGAAGCTAAGGAGGCTTAAGTACTCAGGTGGGAGACCACCAGTGGGGCAGAGGAAGGCATGGCAAACCACCTCTGCTCATCTCTTGGCTTGAAAACCCCATGAGCTGGAACTTCATACAGTTGCCATGAGATGGCTGGGACTCCCCCGCCCCCCCCCACCGAACTGCTACACTACTTAATTGTTGGTGCACTGAAGTCTAGTCAAGCATGCCTACATCTTTAAACTATAGCCCACTGCTGGACTTTGTGAAGAAACATGGCTGGGTTTTTTTTAAAGTCATGCCTTCCTCTGCAGGTGTGTCTATTCCCTCCTCTAATAGAAACATAGAAATACAGGGGCTGGAAGGGATCAAGGGTCATCTAGTCCAACCCCTTGTACAATGCAGGGTGATGAAGATTGTGCCCGCGGGTGACGACTTATTTTGGGGGCCAAACACCAGTTTCTCAAAAGGACAAGGAGAGAGGGCAGGCACACTCCCAAGTCACCAACCCTGATTTCCAGCAGAGCACCTGTCTGTTTCACAACTGCATGCCAAGCAATAACCTTCTGTCCCCTTGCAGACAAGTTCCACTACTGGATTACTTCTAGCTACAAAGCAACCCGTCCCTAAAATGCGCCTGGCCAAACCGGCCAGCCAACATCCCTTCCAGTCTCCAGCCAGGAGAACAGACTTGGGGTTCCAAGCAAAGGAAGGAAAAAGAAAAAACCCCGGAGGGGAGGAAAGGGGAGGCTGAAACACAAAAGCCAACCTGATGACAGCGAGGAGGACTGGCGGGGGAGGGGGTGTTCCGGGGGGGGGGGGCATAGTTCTGCCCAGCGACCTACTTGCAGTGCCAGGACTGAGCCCTAAAACGGATGGCCGCCATTTCCATAAAGAGAGCGCCCCAGGGCATGTGCAGACTTCCTTTCCCCTCCCCAGCCAGCAATACCCGGGATTCCAGGCACACCGAGCAGGCAGAAGGCGAGGGAGCGAGTTTGGAAACCCGACGGCGAGTCCCATTCGGAGAGTTCGCACCGGGCAACGCTTCCACCTCCGGCAGCCACGGACGCGCTCCCCGGTTTTACGCCAAGCGAGCCGCCCCGGAGACCAGCCTAGGGCTGCCTACCTAGGATTTCTCTCCGGCGCTGCGTGTGGGGCTGCTCCGTGTAGACCCATTCGAAGTCGTCGCGAGTGACCCTGTTCCCCATCCTGCCGCTCCCGGCGCTTCTCCTTGGCAGCGGCGGCAGCGGGTTTATATCACCGTGGGGGGGCGGGGCGGTGCCCGCGGGCCACGCCTCCAGGCGCACCTGAGACCGGCGCGCGCGCAGGTGGGCTTCTTTCCGTGCGCGGCCCCCGGAGGGGGGGAGTAGAGGGCCCCCCTGATGACCCGGGAGATGGAAACAAACAGAACAAACGGAGAGCCAGTCTGGTGCAGTGGTTAGGCGCTCACATCATTCGTTCTCCTCCGTTTTCTCCTCCAAAAAACTCTGTGCAGTAGGCTGGCCTGAAAGAGTGTGACTGGCCCAAGCCAGTTTGGGGTAGAGGTTGGGAGGGGGGGACTCTAATTGGGGAGAATGAGGGCTTGAGCCACCTCCGAAATTTCCCGGGGGGGGACCGACCCCCCCCCCCCCCAAATGGTGAGCCCTCCGCCGTGCCTCCCCGGGCCCTTCCTAGGGCCGCCGCCATTTCTCTCTTCCCCACCCCCCTTATCTGACCACTCCGTCCCTCCCTCCCTCCCTCCGTCCGTCCAGGGGCCAGCTAAGCAAATGCCCAGCTGGCCCCTGGACAGACGGAGGGAGGGAGGAAGCAGGAGAGGTCAGGCGGGGGGAGGTGGCGGCTGCGGGAACATGGTTCCGGCGGGTGCGCACACTTCGCACGTGCGCATGGAAGAGCTCCCCCCCCCCCGGATTTTGAAAACTTGATGCCCCTGGCTGGTGGGACCTTGGGTCAGTCACAAGCTCTCTTGGAGCAGTTCTCGAAAGAGCTGTCTCAGCCCCACCTACCTCACAGGGTGTCTGTTGTGGGGAGGGGAAGGGAAAGGAGATTGCAAGCTGCTCTGAGACTCTAAGTGAAGGGCGGGGTATAAATCCAATCTCTTCTTATTATTATTCCTCTCTGAACTAACACCATGGGGGGGGGGGGGTGGCGTCGGAGCCGAGTGGAATGGACGCCTGAGCTGCGAGTTCCTCCAAAATCCTTCCTGCCACATCAATCCAAGCCCATCTACTCAACCTTAAATCCTACATTACTATGGGCAGATCTTCGGAGGCTAAAACCAGAACCTCTTCAACCCCTGCAAAAGCTGTGTCTGACTACTTTCCTAACCAAGGAGACACCACACGCTCAAGACTCCACAGCTTAGAGAGAGCATGGTTGCAATTATCTGAAGTTCTACATTTCAAATTACCACTGACACAATTGTAAAAGACCCCAAGGGCAGGTACCTTTTTGTAAAAGGCACCTCACAAGGCAAACCTCTAACACTGGAATCAATTTATGCCCTGAACAGTAACCAGATTGCCTTTCTGAAACACTTGAAACTCTGCTAGCGTTTAGCAAAGACCCTCGTATTATAGGAGGAGATTTTAATTACATCTCCGATGCTTACATGGATAGATCTAGACCACATGCATCAACCCATAAACTAGCTGGCCTCAAAACTCGAACACCAACCCCACTTCAGGAACTGTTCAAGCATTTTTTACATCATGATATATGGCGAGAGAGGAACCCATTATGTAGAGATTATACCTACTACTACTCCCAACACAACACCCATACTAGAATCGATTATATACTGGCTTCATCCTCGATCAGCCAGTTTGGTGTAGTAGTTAGGGCTGCCAAGTCCAACTTGGGAAATATCTGGGGACTTTGGGGGTGGAGCCAGGAGACTTTGGGGGTGGAGCCAGGAGAAAGGAAGTGACATCATTTTGTGATGTCACATCCTGTGATGTTGCTTCCACATGCTGACACATGAACTCATGAAGTTTCCTAATACTGAATCAGGCCATTGGTCCATCAAGGTCAGTATTGACTACTCAGACTGGTAGTGGCTCTCCAGGGTCTCAGGCTGAGATCTTTAATGTCACCTATTACCTGATCCTTTTTTAGCTGAAGAGGCTGATACCTCCTGCATGTCAAGCAGATGCTCTATCACTGAGCAACGGCCCTACTGAATCCTTCCTCATCTCGGCAGAATATGAAGCACTAAGTGCTACACAAGTGCTTAATATGATTTTCATATCATAAGAACAGGAGAGAAGCCACAGTGGATCGGCCCATCCAGTACAGCCCATCCAGTACAACACTCTGTGTCACACAGTGGCCAAAAATACCAGGTGCCCTCAGGAGGTCCAGCAGCGGGGCCAGAACTGCAGAAGCCCTCCCACTGTTGCCCCCCAAGCACCAAGAATGCAGAGCATCACTGCCCCAGACAAAGGGCTCCATTTAAACCTTGTGGCTAATAATAGCCACTGACAGACCTCTGCTGGATGGGGACAGAGAGAGAGACAGACAGACAGACAGCTTTTTCACTTACTCTTGCCCAATTCCCAGGCTTTATTTCTGGCCCTTGTTTCACCCAGCTGTTGTCCATGTAAGTCCCATAACTTCTCCCCCCCCCCCAAGCATAGGCTTTTTGGTGGCTAAAGAGGACCTTTGTCCTCCCCTTTTCGCCAGCAGAAAAGCTAGTTGGATCCATCCCTAACTTAAAATACCGGTTACTTGATATACAAATGCTTTTAAAAATGCAGATTTTTACTGCCGGAGGGGGGGGGGGGGACATGGTTGAAAGAAACAGCAAATTGGCATAAAAATGAGGAATCCCAACTTTTATTTGCAGAAGGGAAATGAGGATTGGGGGGACCCAAACAGCCACGACAAGACATTTTAAACAATCCCACTCCCAGACCTTCTACAGGCAACCTCTCCTTGTGATGTTTACCTCTTTGGAAGTGACAGTTTATTCCTTTGACAAAACCACAGTGGACAGACAGACAGAAAAAAGAAAGAGGGGGAGGGGGAGAGACAGAGAAGGAAAAGAGCTCGCAGACCCCAGCAGTTTACCCAGCAGCAACCTTGCACGCAAGCCTTTCAGTAGAAAGAGCTTAGTCCCTCCTTAATCTCTGGGCGGGGCTGTCTTGCTCGATCAGCTCTTAAAGGGGAAATTTCCCTTTTAAGAAGTTCAAGAGGCCAGCAGGGCAGGCTCCGAGGTTCCCCTGCTGGCAGCCATTTTGTCCCCCCGGTGGCCAATTTTGGAAAAGCGGGGGAAAGCTTTAAAAATCGGTGTTTCCCCCGCTCTACCGGGGGACTTGGCAGCCCTAGTAGTAGTTAAGTGTGTGGACTCTAATCTGGGAGAACTGGGTTTGATTCCCCACTCCTCAACTTGCACCTGCTGGATGACCTTGGGCAAGCCATAGCTCTATACCAGCTGTTTTCTCAAGGACAGTTGTCTCAGAGCTCTCTCAGCCCCACCTACCTCACAGGGTGCCTGTCATGGGGAGGGGAAGGGAAAGGAGTCTGTAAGCCGCTCTGAGACTCCCAAGTGAGTGAAGGGTGGGATATAAATCCAATCACTTCTCTTCTTCTTTAGCTCGGCAGGCATAGGTGCAAGATTGTGGTCTAACCACTCCTGGGTTGAATGCAGGATGAATCAGGATGATAATACACGTCACACGTACAATTGGCAAATTGTTAACAACCTTTTATTGTCAGAAACACTCACAAAAGAAATAGAACATAGCATCATAGAATATTTTAACGTTAATAAACAGTGTGGAGTTGCAACACCGGTGGTCATCCGAGGCAAATTTATGGCATTGTCAGCTTCCTGCAAAAAAGAAAGAAAGAAAGAAAGAAAGAAAGAAAGAAAGAAAGAAAGAAAGAAAGAAAGAAAGAAAGAAAGAAAGAAAGAAAGAAAGAAATTTTATCAGATTTGAAAACAATCTCTAGATTAGAAGATGAATACAAAAAATATGTCCGCAAAAACACCACAAAAAATTACTGTTGGAATGGAAAAAATTTGAATCTCTTGAGATTTCACACATCCAAAAACAAATTCTCTACACTAAACAAAGATACTGGCTTTGGGGATCACAATCCATCAAACTCCTAGCATGGAAAGTAAGAAAAAAGAAAACTAAGGTCGCGGCCACACGAGCAAGATAAGCCAGACGGGAAGTGACACAAATTTGCGCCGACGCAATTTGCGCTGCAGTTGCAGGATCACACAGGTCCATGGACCTGTAAGGGCAAACAGCCGCTGCGTGATTACACGCAACTGCGGGCTTGTTGCGGGGGGGGGGGGGGTCCACAGCCATTTTCAATGCACTTATTCACTGAAACAAGGGATCGATGAATTGCCTCTCCACCCAGGGAGATGATGCGCATACGGGGGGGGGGGGGGACCACAAAAAGCCCACTCCCCGAGGCCACATGTTTGCGCTGGGGCAATCACACAGGGAAAGGTCAGTTCTCCACCGTCGCAAACCATTTGAGACTGCCTTGTCACTAGTAGCTTTTTACGCCGATTCCCCACCGGCTCAAAGCGGCTTGCGACAGTTTGACGACAGCTGTGGGACGCTTCCCCGATGTGCTTGTGTGATCATGCCACTTTGAGCCGGTGGGGAATCGTTCTTCTCACATTGCAAATGGGTGCGTATGATCGCGCCCTAACAATACCATCTCACATATCCAAAGTTCACAATGGCAAACACTTTATAACACCAAAGACATAGTAGACACATTTGAGCAGTTTTACAAGAATCTATACTCTTCCAGCACTCCTCAACTAACTGACATTAAACACCCACTGAAAATACGCCGCACTGCTGAACAGGCTGAAACTCTTGAAGCCCCAATAATACTGCATGAAATGCTATATGCTATAAGAAATCTCAAACCATCTAAAGCTCCAGGGCTAGATGGATTCATGGCAGAATTCTATGAAAAATTTTCAGAATCACTAAATGAACACTTGGCAGATGTATGCAACCACATCCTCTTGGAAGGAACTATGCCTGAATCATGGGACAAAGCAAAAATCATTGTGATCCCGAAAAAAGATAAGGACCCCTCTGAACCCACTGACTATAAAATATCCACAGCTACACTAACAGCTAGACTGAACAAAATTATCACCTCACTTATACACCCAGATCAATTTATTTATTTATTTATTTGTTGAGATTTCTATCCCGCCCTCCTCGCCGTACGGTGGGCTCAGGGCGGCTAACAACAAGCCAGTATGGCAACAATATTATTTCTTAAAATAATTAAAACATATTTAAGTGAACATTAAAACATATCAAAAACACATAGATGGCGTATTTTCAGTTCAGAGTATCAGAGTAGCACCCAGATGTTCCTATCATATCTGATCAGACACTGGTGGATGGAAATCGGGCCAGGGCCAAGAGGTAAGTATTAGGCGGCCCCTATTTGAAAGCCTGGTGGAAGAGCTCCGTCTTAGAGGCCCTGCGGAATTGTAGTAGGTCCCGCAGGGCCTTGATGTTATCTGGGAGCTCGTTCCACCAGTAAGGGGCTGCCACAGAGAACGCCCTGGCCCTTGTAACTGCCAGGCGGGCCTCCTTCGGCCCTGGGATGATCAGGCGGTTTTGGGATCCAGACTGAAGTGCTCTCTGGGGAATATGTATATGGAGAGAGGCGGTTCTTCAAGTAAGTAGGTCCTGGGCCATATAGGGCTTTATAGGTAAGCACCAGCACCTTGAACCTTATTTGGTATGCTATAGGCAGCCAGTGCAGTGCTTTTAAGGCAGGCTGGATATGCTCCCGTACAGGGAGGCCCATCACCAGCTGCGCCACTGCATTCTGCACCAGCTGCAGCTTCCGGATTTGGCACAAGGGCAGCCCCATGTAGAGGGCATTACAGTAGTCCAATCTTGAGGTGACCAGAGCATGGATCACTGTAGCCAGTTCGTTGCATTCAAGGAAGGGAACCAACTGCTTGACCAGCTGTAGATGATAAAAAGCTGACCTCGCAGTGGCTGCTACCTGGGCCTCCATCGTTAATGCAGGGTCCAGGAGCACTCCCAAGCTCCTAACCTCCGACGCTGGTACCAACGGCACCCCATCGAAGGCCGGGAGAGGGGTCCCCGGGTCCACTCCAACTCAGGCATAGGACCTCCGTCTTCATCGGATTCAGTTTCAGTTGACTCTGCCTGAGCCAACCAGCCACGGCTTGCAATGCCAGGTCCAGATTACCTGGACTGGAGTCTGACTGCCCACCCAACAACAGATAGAGCTGGGTATCATCCACATATTGATGACACCCAAGCCCAAACCTCCGGGCTATCTGGGCGAGGGGGCGCATATAGATGTTAAATAACATAGGGAAAAGTACTGCTCCCTGTGGAACACCACAGATCAGCGGATGTCTTCGGGAGAGTTGATCCCCTACTGCCAGCCTCTGTCCCCAATCCTAGAGTAACGAGGAGAGCCATTGTAAAGCTAACCCCTGGATTCCAGTATCAGCGAGGCAGCGGGTCAGTAACCGATGGTCGACCATGTCGAACGCCGCCGACAGGTCCAAAAGCATCAGCACTGCCATACCGCCTCGATCCAGATGCCTCTGGAGTTCATCCGTGAGGGCAACCAGCACCATCTCCGTTCCATGACCTGGTCGGAAGCCGGACTGGAAGGGGTCTAACACAGAGGCATCATCCAAATAGCTCTGCAACTGATCCGCTACCGCTTTCTCGATCAACTTACCCAAATAGGGTACGTTAGATACTGGCCGGTAGTTGGTCAATTCGGCCGGATCTAGTGATGGTTTTTTTAGGAGGGGACGTACCACAGCCTCCTTTAGGGCACTGGGGAACACCCCTTTTTCAAGGGATGTATTGACAATCTCCCTCAGTGCCCCTCGTACTCCTTCATGGCTTGCTTGGATTAGCCATGATGGGCACGGATCGAGTCTGCAGGTAGTTGGACGGACCAGAGAGAGCAATTTATTGGCCTCTTCCAAGCAGAGTGGACTGAAATGATCCAAAACATGACCAGAAGATGTGCTTGGAGCCTCAAGTTCTGTTACTGTATCAACTGTGGCAGGGAGGGCCCGGCGGAGCGACAGGACTTTATCTGCGAAAAATTTCCCAAACGCCTCACAGCCGATAGCCAATTTTCTATCATTTGGTCTACTCGTCGGCAGAGTCGGCAGTGACCGAATTGTCCTAAATAATTGGGCTGGGCGGGAACTCGCAGACACTATCTCAGCTGCATAGAATGCTTTCTTCACAGCCTTGACAGCCATCTCATAGGCTTTCATAAACATCCTATAAGATGTTCTTGCTGCCTTGTCGGGAGCGCGACGCCACCACCTCTCTAGTCGTCTGAGTTCTCATTTCATTTCCCTCAACTCACCCGTATACCACGGGGCAAGTCGAGAGCGAGGGTGCAGAGGACGCCGGGGAGCGATCTCGTTGATGGCTGCCAAGAGACGATATTGCCAGTCCTCGACCTGCTCATCTAGCGAGCCACCAGGGGGCATCGAATCCCGCAGAGCTTCCTGGAATCGAACTGGATCCATTTGGCTCCGCGGGTGAGCTAATCAGGGTTCATCCCCAACAGAGATCTATCAGATAACACGAGGAAAATTCTTGATACCATCATATACAGTCAACACCGTAAAATCTCTGAGGCTTTTATTCTTTCAATTGATAACGAAAAAGCTTTTGTTAAGGTGGAACCCCACTTATCTTGAATACATACTAGACCAAATGGATTTTGGCAGCACATTCAAAAATGTGATACACACTCTATATTTGTCACCTAAAGCAACTCTCACAGAATCAATAATACCAACTCAAATGTGTTTGCTCTATCTCGAGGCACAAGGCAAGGGTGCCCCTTATAGCCTCTTGCACAGGCAATCAGGTCACATCCTCACATCATACGCATCCCAATCAAAACACATCAATTAAAACTTAATTTGTAAATGACATGGCAATACTTTCAACTGCACCCAAAGTCACACTACCGGCATTTCAAATACTAAATATGAGGGCTATGTGCTAATCCGACAAAGACTATCTAGTCAACATATTTTCTAATATGCAGGAGTATATTAAATCTCATTTTCATTTCAAATAGGTCATTACCATCTGACATTACTTAGGAATTGATATACCAATACGCATGGAAGACATCATTAAACACAATTTCACCCCACTCACCAAAACAATACATGACTTACTTCAACATTCGAACACACTAAAATCATCCTGGATTGAAAAAATACAAATTCTCAAAACCTTCGTATTTCCAAAATTCCTTTTCCTGTTCCGGACAATCCCTATTTCTCTTCCTTGAAGCCTCTTTAAGGCATAGCAAAAATCATTCACAGGCTACATTTGGAACAAAACTCTGAGAGTGAATTTTAAGACCCTGGTACGCCCATTTAAACGTGGAGGTCTGGCGCTCCCAGACCTTAGATTATATCATGAGGCAACACTTCCTTTAGGTCTAATAAAACACTACCAAAATAAAAACCTGACTCTGAAAAAATTAGGAGAGCCAGTTTGGTGTAGTGGTTAAATCCACGGACTCTAATCTGGGAGAACCGAGTTTGATTCCCCACTTCTCCACTTGCACCTGCTGGATGACCTTGGGCAAGCCATAGCTCTGTACCAGCTGTTCTCTCAAGGACAGTTGTCCCAGAGTTCTCTCAGCCCCACCCACCTCACAGGGTGTCTGTTGTGGGGAGGGGAAGGGAAAGAAGTTTGTAAGCTGCTCTGAGACTCCCAAGTGAGTGAAGGGTGGGGTATAAATCCAATCTCTTCTTCTCTTCTACCATATATCCTTCCATACAGACTGGAAATTCATAGAAGTCTCTTACCTTGGCACAGCATCCTTCCAGTCACTATGGGAGAAACCTGCAAAGAGATCCAAAAATATATCAAACAACATTTTCCTTAACACTAGAATTATGGGACAAGAGGAAACATCAATTGGCACCTCAAGTATCACCCATCACCACATTCACAGGGCAAAATTGGTTTCAACCGGGTTTGCACCACCAAGCATATGAGACTTGGAAAAAACAAAATATGACAAGATTATTCACCATCCTTCAAGATACAACAATAGCTTCCAAAACACTTTTAGAACAAACACACCAATGTTCTATCCTATGGTTGGAATATTCCCAACTTAAACATTTAGTGGAATCTCTACAACACCGAGCAAACCTAGATAGACCATTGACTTTGTTTGAAATAATACTGAAAATAGAACATGCTTCAAACAACTTATCTCTATTTTATATATCACACTTATTGAAGCTCAGTCGAGCCAAACACTTAACTATCAAACCTTATGGCAAACAGATTGTGGCACTGAATTCACTGAGACCGACTGGGAAAATATATGGTCCTTGCCTTTGATCACATCTAAATTGTTAAACATTTGATCACATCTAAATTGTTAAACAAGTTACAAAATCCTCACAAGATGGTATCTTGCTCCAGCTAAATTATACAACGTCACTAAAACATACTCACCTTTATCTTGGAGATCATGTGGAAGCCATGGTTCATTTATACATTGCTGGTGGTACTGCCCAGCTGTTAAAAAGTTCTTGATCAAAGTGCCCTTCCCCGCATCATTATTTGCACTTCGGAGGAGGGAAATGGTGGGGTTTCTTTAAAGGATAGGTCCATGGACTGTGAGGCTTCCTGAGAGTCCATTCACATTAATTAGTTCAAAAAGTCCAATTCTGTAGAGCTACTCGATAGATAGACATGTGGGACTTATACTGAGCATCCATCTGTCTTCAGAACAGATGCAGGGAAAAGACAGGCAATCAGAGGAAGGGGGCCTGTCTCCACATGCGAAATCCAGAATTGCCTGGGAGCAGCGTTCTCTGAGCTTCCAGTTTCCTCTAACTATTTAAAATATTTATATTTCACCTTGTTTCCTTCGACTCAAGACAGGTAAGAGGAGGGGCGTAGAGTTTTGTAAATTCCGGGGGGGGGCTCTTTAGCACGTGCGCAAAGCACGCACGGTTGCTGGGGCGATGTCCCCCCCCCCCGCCGGGAAACCTCCACGCCTCCCCAGGTCCTTCCGAGGCCCGCCAGCTGCTGCTGCTGGGGCCTCTCTCTCCCCCCCCACTCCTTCCCTCTCCCTTCGCTGGGAAAAGAGGGAGGGAGAGGGAAGGATGGAAGAGTGGCCAGGCTGGGTGGGGGGAGAGGCACCTTGGAAGGGCTCTGGGAGGCACGGCGGCAGGCGCTACATTTCCCTGGGGGGAGCTCAGTCCCCCCCGCAAAATTTCGGGGGCAGCTCGAGCCCTCAAGCCCCCCCATAGTCTACGCCTATGGGTAAGAGGGCAAAGCTAAGTTGCAGGTTGCAAAAACAGATCAACAATCCATCCACAAGCAATGCACGTGTTAAAAACGCCAGTAAGAACACTGCCAGAGCTGCCAAACGGTTTCCCCTCCACCCAAGACTCTCTGGAATAAAAACATCTTGCACAATTTTCTAAATATAAGGGGTGAAGATCAGTGCTCCCTCTAAGCTGTGGAGTCTTGTGAGCAAAAATTCCAGGGCTCCGTTGGGGCCGGAGCGAGGCGGAGCGCCGCTCCGCCTGTGAAGACGCTGGGGGGCGGGCACATTACAAAGCCCCGCCCCCAGCAGGGCCGCCGCTGGGTCGGACCCCCTCCCACCCCCCCGCTCAATGTACCCGAGCCGGCGGCAGGCCGCCGGCCGGGGAAAAAACCCTCTCCCACTCCACACCCCCGCGCAAAGAAACTCCCTCCCTCCCACCCACCCACCCCGCTCATTGTCCCCGAGCCGGCGGCAGGCCGCCAGCTGGGGAAAGAAAAAACCTCCAACCCACCCCCGCTCAATGTCCCTGAGCCGGCGGCAGGCCGCCGGCCGGGGAAAGGATCCTTTCCCACCCCCCGCGTAAAAAAACTCCCTCCCACCCACCCCACTCCCCATGTACCCGCGCCGGCGGCAGGCCGCCAGCCGGGGAAAGGATCCTTTCCCACCCCCCACCCCACGCGCATAGAAACTCCATCCCACCCACCCCACTCCCCATGTCCCCGCGCTGGCGGCAGGCCACCGGCCGGGGAAAAAATCCTTTCCCACCCCCCCCCCACACGCAAAGAAACTCCCAACCCAACCCACCCCAACCCACCCCAACCCACTCAAATCCTTTCCCACCCTCCCCACGCAAAGAAACTCCCTCCCTCCCACTCACCCCACTCAATGTCTCTCTCTCTCTCCCCCACCTACCTACCTACCTACCTTCCTGTTCCTTCCCTCCTTCATTCCTTCCTTTTCTTCTCTCTCTCTGTCCCCCACCTACTCACCTACCTTCCTCTTCCTTCCTTCCTTCCTTCCTTCCTTCCTTCCTTCCTTCCTTCCTTCCTTCCTTTCTTTCTTCTCTCTCTCTCCCACCTACCTACCTTCCTTCCTGTTCCTTTCGTTCCTTCCCCCCTTCCCCCCTCCCTCCCTCCCTCCCTCCCTTCCTTCCTTTCTTCCTTCTAACACACTTCCAGTGATGTCAGGGGTGTGTGGCCTTCTGACACTTCCGGTGACATCAGGGGGTGTGGCATATGCAAATGAGTTATGCTAATGAGCTCCTGCACCTCTTTTTTTACGAAAGGACCCCTGAAAAATTCTACTTCATGAGCTACTGGCATAAAAGTTGCAAACAAGCAATTCGGCTGCTGCATCTCTGGACCCCTCCTCCCTGAGCTAAGACAAAAATGTGTGATCCGGAGGCTAAAAAACTGTGAGCTAGCTCACACTAACTCACCTTAGAGGGAACACTGGTGAAGATAGGGTTGCGTGAGAACAGATATAGGCATGGGGAAGAGAGTGATGTCATGATGCTCTAGGAATTCCCCAATTTCTATTGTAAAAACCATAGAGATCTGGGGAATTCCTAGAATGTTGTGTCATCGCTTTTGGGTAGAACTGGAAGTGACATCCCAATGTCAACTGAAAACTGCACTGGTGGGGAGTTTATTTTGCTGATTTTGCTGCCATATGTGGAATATCTGTGCAACAGGAGCAGCAAAATTGGCAAAATAACTTCCTCCCAGTGCAGGTCTTGCTTGAGAACCTGCTCTCGGGGCATGGCGGGGGAGAGGCCAGGGAATACACAGCAGGGAAGAAGGAAACCTGAACTCAGCTCTTTAAAAACCTGTAACATACACTTTGGTTCTTAGATGGGTTTCTATGACTTACAGTGCGCTCCTAAGAACATTTACGTACAAGTAAGCCCCCCTGAATAGATGTAGGCGTCTGAGTAGATCTGCTTAGGATTTGCTCCCTTACAGTGCCATCCTAAGTGGGTCTACTCAGAAGCCTACTCAAGTCTATTTGGTAAAATTCACTCCCCGGAAGGTGTCCACGAGGGTTGGGCTATTAAAAATCTCAGTGGAACGGTTTTATCTGCAATCTCGTTGCAAACCGCCATGAACACAACGTATAGCCTGCTTCGTGGGGAGGGCAGGGTATAAAATGAACTAATAAAATGAATGAATGAATGAATGAATGAGAACTACCCAGAATAAATGAGTCCTACTGAATTCAGTCCCACTGCTTACTTGTAGGGTTGCCAGCTCTGGGTGGGGGAATCCCTAGAGGTTTGGGGTGTAGAGACTGGGGACGGGAGGGACCTCAGTGGGGGTACAATGCCATACAGTCCACCCTCCAAAGCAGCCTTTTTCTCCAGGGGAACTGATCTCTATTTTCTGGTGAGCAGCTGTAATAGTAGATCTCCAGGTTCCACCTGGAGCCTGGCAACCCTAAGCCAACCACCTGCTGTTCTCCAGCAACAGTTAGATGAAGATGCTGTGGAGGAGTCTATGAGCTGAACAATCCTTATCAAGTCAAATGCAATCTACCCTGTCTCCTGCCTGCCTGGGATTGTAATAAAGATAGGGTTCAAAACTGCTTGCTAATAGAGTTCGCCATATAGTCTCTATATGTTGATAGTTAAGTCACTGGCAAGTTATGCAGGCCCGCCTTTGCCAGAAATTGACTCTCAGAAGCACACAATAAATGTTCTGCTGTTTAATAGAGCAAATGCTCCCTTTTAACTTATGCTGGTAAATGTTTGACAAAATATTATCATGTGAAGAAGTCTTTGCTCTCATGAGCAACACCCGGAGACCTGAGGAATAGCTGCCATTCATTGATTTGTTTCAAGATTTGGGTTCCTTTTGAATGGCATCATTCATGGGGCCTAAATTTGGGGTGGGCAATGCTTGGCCCATGTGCCAAACATCAGCTGGGGCAAGTGCCGTAGGAACCAGCTGCATGAGAGAAGACAAGGGTGTTTTCCAGACTGCCTTAATATTTCACTTTCGTTTCCACTGTGACAGTGACAGTGCCAGGCACGGGAACCCATGTGCGGGTGCGTGCCCTTATAGACTCAGGATGTGCCAGAGACTTGATAAGCCCACTAGTAGTAGAAGGGTCGGGGCCCAAGGTTAACCCCTTGGGGGAGCCACTACGGTTTACTCAAATGGACGGCTCCGAGATGAAAGAGGTGTGTGTAGCAGAGACGGAGTTACTGATCGTGGGAACTGGGGAGCACTGGGAGAAACAGGCATTCGTAATCACCCCCAATACCCAGTTCCCTATGGTGCTGGGCAGTCCTTGGCTAAGCTCACACGACCCCTACAGTAAGTGGAGTGATGGGAAAATTTTGTGGATTGATTCCAAATGCACCCATCACACCTGGGACCCCAGTTGGGGTACCGGGCCTCCCACACCCGTCACTGCGGCCGCTCTAACCCTGCCCCCCCAAGATTCCGTCGGAGTATAGGGACCTAGCCGAAGTGTTCAGTGAGATGGAGGCAGATGAACTCCCCCCCCATCGACTCACTGACTGTGCCATTGAGCTGCTTCCGGGTGAGAAGCTACCCAAGGGGAAGTTGTACTCTATGGGGCCAGCGGAATGAGAGGAGCTTAGGAAGTTTTTGGACAAGAACTTAGAGTGCGGTTTCATCCGCCCGGCCAAGTCCCCTTTTGCCGCCCCGGTCCTGTTCCAGGAAAAAAAGGATGGGGGCTTAAGACGGTGTACTGACTACAGAGGACTGAATGCTGTTTCTGCCTCCAATGCTTACCCCCTCCCCCTGATCAAGGATCTATTGACGGAGGCGGCTAAGGGGAAGATTTTTTCGAAATTGGATTTGCGAGATGCCTATTTCCGTGTGCACATCAGAGAAGGGGACGAGTATAAGACTGCCTTTAACACTCCCTTGGGACAATTCAAATATCTAGTGATGCCGTTCAGATTAAGTGGCATGCCCGGAGTTTTTTGTGAGTTTAAGCAATGAAGTGTTGCACAAGCATTTGTTTAAAGAAGTGCTCTGTTATCTAGATGATATCTTGATTTATTCTCCTGATAAGACCTCCCATGTGAAATTAGTGCCTGAGGTGCTCGTCACATTGCTGGAGCACCAACTCTATGCTAAGCTTTCAAAATGCGAGTTCCACCACACCGAGGTCGACTTCTTGGGCTACCGGATATCCCAGCAAGGGCTGGAAATGGACCCCTCTAAAGTTGAAGTGGTGGTACAGTGGGAAGCCCCCCAGACCCGCAAACAACTCCAGAGTTTATTAGGATTTTGCAACTTTTACAGAACCTTCCTAAAAGACTTTGCAACCATCACTCTGCCTCTCACGGAGTTGTTAAAAACAAAAGGGAGGGGCCCCGATGCAGGGAAACCAGGGGAGAGACTGTGTTGGACTGTTGAGTGTCAAAAAGCTTTTGAGGAATTAAAGCGCCTGTTCACTTCAGAGCCCATTTTAGCCCACCCTGATGAGACCAAGGAATTTGTAATCCATGTAGATGTTTCTGATGTGGCAATGGGGGGGGGGGGCGATCCTGCAGATGGGCTCAGATGGCGCCTTGCACCCCTTAGCATACATCTCCAAGAAATTCAATGAGACTGAGAGACACTGGTTGGTGTGGGACAAAGAAGCCGCAGCTATTCGGCTGGCTTTATCTACCTGGAGACATTGGCTTGAAGGGGCGCAAAAGCTGTTTGAAATTTGGACCGATCATAAAAACCTAGAAGCTTTGCGCACTCAAAGATCCTTGAACGCCAAACAGCTCCGGTGGGCTGATTTTTTCTTGAAATTCAACTTTGTTCTAAAATACTTCACTGGGAAAGCCAATTCCTTAGCAGACGCATTGTCCCAGCTACCCCAACACGAGTCCCAGAGGGAAGAGGTGTTTGACTCCATGTTTTCGCCTCAGCAACTGGGAGGGGCAGTAGTAATGCGGAGCCAAGGGAAAAAGGCTCCTGCCCGTTCCCAGTGGACTGTAGGATGTGCTAGTGAATATACTGAGGAGGAGGTATCAGAATGGGCTACAGACTGTGAGAATAAAAAACACTCTGATGATTGCTGGTATCATGGGTCCAAACTGATCTTGCCTCACTCTTTGCGCAAAGAAGTTTTGTCATTTTGCCATGCATCCAAGTTGTCTGGCCACTTTGGGTTTCTTAAGACTCTCAATTTAGTTCAGAGGCAGTTTTGGTGGCCACATATGCGCAAGGATTTATCGGATTATGTAACTGCTTGTCAAGTGTGCCTTATGTGTAAATGGAGGGGGGGGGGGGAAGTGCCGGGACTGTTGCATCCACTACCCACCCCCTCCAGACCTTGGGAGAATGTTTCTATGGACTTCATAATGAACTTCCCCCCCTTTAAGGGAAAGACGGTTATTTGGGTCGTGGTCGATATGTTTTCTAAGCAAGCCCATTTTGTCCCGTTTAAACAACTGCCTACAGCTAAAGGGTTGGCTAAGACATTCTTCAATCACGTGATTAAACTGCACTCGTTTCCCAGACAGGTGGTGTCCGACAGAGGGAGCCAATTCGTTGCCAATTTCTGGCGGGAGCTTTTCCAATTAATGGACATTGAACCCGCCCTTAGTTCAGGTTATCATCCAGAGACCGATGGGCAGTCCGAACGCGTTAATCAGATCTTGGAACAATTCTTGAGATGTTATACTAACTATCATCAGGACAACTGGGTGGAGCTACTCCCCTTTGCCGAGTATAGTTACAACAATGCGGTGCACTCGTCCACTGGTGTCTCCCCGTTTATGGCAGTAGGAGGGTTTGAGGGAAAACCCTTGCCTTCACTGACCAATCCTGATACAACCCCGAGTTCTGAGTTCACTCAGTGGTGGACGAACCTGCAAGAATCGTGGCCACTAATTGCTAAGACATTGGATAAGGCTAAAGCAGACTATAAGAAATATGCTGACCGTGGGCGGGCTGAGGGCTGGGATTTGCAGCCAGGGGACTCTGTGTATCTTTCTACAAAAAACATCCATGGACTCCAGCCCAGTAGGAAACTGGGATGGAAATATGTGGGACCCTATAAAGTGTTGCGGAAAATCTCTGATGTGTCTTTTGAATTGGAACTGCCTAAGTAATTGAGTTCTGTGCACCCCGTTTTTCATTTCAGCCTGCTGAAGAAGAATCCTGGGCCGAATGCATGGCACCCGACACCTCCGATTCCTCCTCCATTGATGAAGGAGGGAGAACAACACTTTGAAATTTCTGAAGTCTTGGACTCTAAATTGCGCAGGGGCCGCCTGTATTACCTTGTAAAATGGGTTGATTTTGGCCCCGAGCTTAATGAATGGGTCCTTTCCGATAAAGTTCATGCTCCTAAATTACTTCGTGCCTTTCACAAATGCTTTCTTGATAAGCCGGGGGGGGGAGTTAATTTTGGAGGGGGCAGGGTGTCAGATTCTGACAATGCTATGCTTGTGTTTCTGTTTCTGTGATCTATATTGTAGCCATTTGCTATTTTATTGCTTGCCTTGAAGTAGATTAGCTGCTCTGCTGAATGTAACTGTCTTGGTCCGGGAGGATGGCGTGCTACATTCCTGAACGTCACATAAACAACGGGGACTATCGTATCCGTCCACTCCCACTGGCCTTTGAGGTTCACAGAATGTTATCTTGCTGTTCTAACCTTGGGGCTCTCGAATTGTTGCTAGTAAGATGTTTTGCCTATTGTTTACACATTTGGTCACCCAGGGCAGGAAGGGAATTTTTATTACTTTCCCACCTTCTCTGTGAGAACCAAACGGTTGCAATTTTTCCCGCTTTTGAATGTCCCCTCTGATTGGTTCACTGCTTGTATTCAACTGGGGCTGAGAGTATATTAATCCTTGTAACCTGCTGTCATGTATCTCTAACAAACATCGAGAACCTGAACCATTATTGGAATAAAAGAACTTTGCATTTTATCAAAGGTCTGGTCTGATAGTGAATGCTCAGAAGCCTCACATTAAGTGAGGGTTTTGTTTTGTCCTGGGGCCTTTGTTTTATTTGTTGATACTGGATTTTGAGCTGGCATTGTATGAATTTATTGTATTTTTGGAAAACTGAAATAAAAACAAAGTTAAAAAAAAATCTCTGATGCGACAAGAGAAAACCAGCAATTGCACCCCAAACTCTCTCCCGCTTTATGTCTGTTGCCCCCCCCCCCACATTGTGCTCTTTTGCTGGGGGATGGGGTAAGGGATTTCTGGCACAAAGTTCACACAGAATAGTGTATCCCTTTATTTTGCATATATTGTGAAGGACCACCTAGGCCAGGGGTGGGCAAACTTGCACAGCGTAAGAGCCACCTAGAACAGGGGTGGCCAAACTTGCTTAACGTGAGAGCCGCATAGAATAAACATCAGATGTTTGAGAGCCGCAAAACATGAACAAATATTACCTGCTTTTGTTGGAAAATAAGCAAATTTGCTTTTTATTAACATTAAACGAGACTGCCAAAAATAATAACAAAAGGGGTAAAAGCAGATATTGATAATGATATTAATTTGTCCAATGATATTTGTTTGCTAATGATATTTAGCTTCCCCAGCTGCCCTGCCGGGAGCCACATAATATATGTGAAAGAGCCACATGTGGCTCCCGAGCCACAGTTTGCCTACCCCTGACCTAGGCAGTAATAATGCTTGCAACCTTAGGCTCTATTTTGCAAGTATTGCAAATTTTGCAAGCATTGCCGATGTGGCCTTCAATGTCAAAAAACATGCTCTGCAACATTCTTCGCCCTGCTTGGTGCACAGTCAAAAGTCCTCCTCTGTCTATCCCAATATTGCCCACATGGCTTCATCAGCTACAATTAGTCCTGGAAGTTGCCACCACCCAAGGTAATAGGAGGGTTTTCGGGAACAAACAAGCCAGCATCTATGGCCTTGAAGAGGCCTGAGTATCAAAAAATAAATGCATTGTGGTTTTTCCTGCTCCAACCAGTCTCTGCATCTATAAACCTGCCAGTACGGTCCACAGTCCCCTGTTGCAGTCCAGAGCAGTATTGTTTGCGGTTGGTGTGTACTCCTCCTCTGCCATGGAGTGCTCTAATCTAAATAAGGGTCTTGAAATGTGTTAGATAGTTAAGCTAGTTTTTCTTGTTTTCTTTGCTGTGTGATTTCAGAGTGTTGTGTTGCCTGTAGAATAAACCTTTTTGTTTTGACAGAAATAATAATTTAAAAACCCCTTTGACTGCACTGATACAGTGTGGGAACCTGAGCGCAGCGAATCCACCCATGATCTGTAGGAAAAGGGGAGAAGGAAGTCAGTGAGAGCACACAACAGTTGGGAGTTGGGACAATGTTAATGCACCTGGTCAGGGGAGAAATGCTAACCTCCAGTTGTGGCCTGGGGATCTCCCAAAAGTACAACTGATCTCAAATTAGGAGAGATAATTTACCAGTGCTGTTTGGGATGGTGCCCTCTATGACATGATACCCTTGCCCTCCCCAAACACCCCCACATATCTCCAGGAATTTCCCTACCTGGAGTTGGCAACCAAAGGTCCAGGGGCATGCTCAGCAGGAGATCAAGTCCCTTTCCAGTGGCCCTCAGTCAAGGAGTCCAAGGCTGAACCCCGTGAGTTCCCAGGACTGTTGTACACAAGTAAACAACCCCCCCCCTATATATATGAAGGGTTTTTTCATTTCTGTCAAAACAAAAAGGTTTATTCTACAGGCAACACAACACTCTGAAATCACACAGCAAAGAAAACAAGAATAACTAGCTTAACTATCTAACACGTTTCAAGACCTGCACTAGATGGCCCAAACCTTAAGTCCAAGAGTCAAAGATCGTAACTTATGCATTCTCTATGTTGCTGTCTATTGCAATATAAGCATGTCACAGTCCAGGCCTTCAGTCCATCAGAATCCAAGCTAGCCCCTTTTCTCCGGGCTCGTAGCTCAATTATAATTTTTGGCCCAGCAGCATCAGAAGAAGAAGAGAGAGAGAGAAGAAGAGATTGGATTTATATCCCGCCCTTCACTCACTTGGAGTCTCAGAGCGGTTTACAAACTCTTTTCCCTTCCCCTCCCCACAACAGACACCCTGTGAGGTAGGTGGGGCTGAGAGAGCTCTGAGACAACTGTCCTTGAGAGAACAGCTGGTACAGAGCTATGGCTTACCCAAGGTCATCCAGCAGGTGCAAGTGGAGGAGTGGGGAATAAAACCCGGTTCTCCCCGATTAGAGTCTGCGCACTTAACCACTACACCAAACTGGCTCTCATCAGGTGATGATGACACTCAATCAGTCTGTAACCCATCTGTTAGCCGAATTGCTCTGGTTTTAACAGTAGCAACTGGCAAATAACCGGGTTACAGCCAACTATACCAAGGTCCCACCCCTTCCAGGAGTTCCCAGTAGATAGGCGCTGAGGCAGAGATCAGTTTAAATGATGTTTACTGTAAAATGTTCTTCAAGCATACAAAAAACACAATCACACACACAAATACACAGCTCCTAGGAAACTTAGATAGAGAAATAGCACTTTTGCGTGAGCAGGAGATTAGTTGGTTGGGAGATACTTTATCTTTCCTGGAGATGGTTTGTTCGTTCCAAAAGAAGAATTGAGGGACTGAAAGGAAAATGGGGAACGTGTTCTGAACTGGCAGAAGCACGCTTTTCTCTGTCTGCGCAGACCAGAAATCAAAGATGGAGGGAGGGTATTGGGATAGCAAGCTGGACCTGAGAGGGGTAAAAGCAGATAGGGGTCATGGAAGCTCAAGAGACCAGCTGCATGGAGTGCAACCTCTTTTATTAGGTGATATGGGGGCTGGCAGTGCTGACTACATCCCCTTAACACACCTACCAGGTAGTCCATCCCCACAAACCCTACCATTGGTAAAAGGGGAAAGAGGAGGAAATGTGGAGGAGTGGTCAATATTGCAACACTGGGGTATACAGGAACTGACACCTGGGCAGGCGTCCAGTGTGTCCTCGAGCCATCCTTTGATGTCCCTGGCTCGGCCGGTTGGTAGGCAGAAGATTAGTTACCAAGCAACCTCATTCATAGTCCAAAAATCAGCATATCCTTGAAAGGTGTGAAATCTCACAGGTGCGTGGAGGGGGTTGGAGTTGCCTAACCCTTGGGCAATGGGATCCTTGTCTTTGTTCTTTGTGTGAACCATGGCGGGTGCCCACTCCCTGGAGTGGACTGGAGCCTCTTACAGCAATAAAGAGTGCATGTAGTCCTTTGAAGCATAACAACCCAAAGTTCAAACTTATGAACATCAAAAAGTCCATAAGAGCACATGCTGTGCCTTGCTAGGCAACACATCCTTGCTGGAACCCTGATTCTTCCTCTCCCATCCTATGGGCTGTGGGTTCTTGTGTGAAGCTAATTACCACATTTTCAGCTCTGTCCTTGAAGATGATGCAGGCTGCATAGGCAGAGAGAGCAACTAGCAACACCTGCTGGATGGAATCAGCCCGTTAGCATTCACATTCTCCCTTGATGGGGTCAGGGGTGCTTTGCCCCACACCCCCCCCATTCAGAGGTCATAATACACAGTATGCTTGATGAAACACCACCACGCTGAATAGAATAAGAAACAACAAACAAACACATGGTTCCTCTGCCCCAATAATATAGCAAAAAGTAGTAAGTGCATGGCTCCAGAACAGCACGTGAAAAGTTATCACATCACTATAAAGATTTATTTTACAGTGCTGACACCAAACATTAAATACTAAGTGAAAAATTGGTTGGAGGAATTTACATATCACAAAGTACCAGTTCAAATAATTACACAATAAGTTGGCAATTTAAAAATCCAACTTGGTGGTAATTTCCTTAGAAACATACTAAGTCTTCACAGTAATCAGTAAAGAGCTGTTGATGAAGAGAGATGATGAGATGGGTTGCCAGCTCCACTCCTGTTTAGAAGTTTTCTTCTTCAGGGCCAAACTCTCATGTTTCAGTTGCCACATATCAAACAAAGTTTACTGCCAAATAGTTGTAACTACTCAAACCCATATCATTCCTCTCATTTAATAACAATAACAAAGTGATACCAAACTTTCACATTTCAGTTGCAGCATCTAAATAGCTTAACAGTGTTCAAAGCAGCAGTTGTAAAATGCTCACATATGGATCAATTATAATAAGAACTATTTTTGTTTGTTTAATTTATACCCCACCCGATCCCACGATAAATACCTTGTTAACATAGCAATTAAGTAATTGTCATGTCCCGTGCTTGACTCTCTGTCTGCAACCAGGGAACATGTCTGGGCATGTTTACCTATAATGGGATGTGATAACAACAGAGCTTTCTTCCCCAGACAACAATGGACCTAGGGATCCTGCCAGTCCCCCTATCAGAGGCTGAGGATATTTGAATGGACCTATGACAGCCTCTGGCAGGAGACTAATCCCTGTTGGACCAATCCCCTTAAGGGGGGACACGGTCAAGGTGTGGTTTACCTGTACATATAAGTGGCTTCCCCATCCCTTTGTCCCCATGCTCCATCTTGACCCGCAATAAACCACAATGCTGATTTCACCATTACCAGCCTCTCGACTCCAATACTTTTCAGTAATATTACTTCATTACATTAAACATGCAAAATGTCACCACCAGGCTATAGATGGGACTTCCTATCTGGGAGCACATCCAGCCTGTGCTAAAGGCATTGCACTGACTTCCAGGAGCATATCAGATTTGTTTCAAGGTGCTGGTTCTTACCTTTAAAGCCCTTTATGGCCAGGGACCTACATACCTGAGGGACCGCCTTTCCCCACATGTACCCCAGAGAGCACTGCGATCAGGGGGCCAGAACCAGCTGGCCCTTCCAAGTCTCAAGGAGGCCAGGCTAGCAACAACCAGGGCCGGGGCTTTTTTTGGTGGTGGCTGCATTCTGTCGGAATGAGGTCCCAGAAGAGATCAGGGCCCTGCAGGACCTTTTGCAGTTCCACAGGCCTGTAAAACGGAGCTGTTCCACCAGGCTTTTGGAGCTGTCGCCACCACTAACAACTGACAGCTTGGATGGGAGAGCCCTGTTTCCCCCTGGGATTTCTTAAATATAGCCTCAGCCAGCCACCTAAGACGACCTAAGAAGACTAAAGAACTGACTGTGAACTGTGTAACAACTACCACTGTGAAATTACTGACGCTAGCATTTCATTATATTTATGGCTCAAAGGTTTCAGAATTGCTTAATTGCTTAACTGCTGTTCTTAATCTATTTTATGTGTACTGTAAAATTTCTGGTTGTTTTATGTAAGCCGCCCTGAGCCAGCCTTGGCTGGGAAGGTGGGGTAGAAATTTATTAAATCAAATCAAATCAAAGTTCACAAGCATCCGCAGCAAACCTTTCACACTCAAAGGATAGTTTACCTCTGAAAGATACAGTGGGCCACACACAATACCATACGGCTTAAACAAAAGGGCTCAAATCACATGTCTCATTCAACCCAAGTGGAATATGGGTATTCTGTGTGGGTCATTCAGAAGTTTCCCAGCCTCTGATCATTGGGCCGAGCAAAAAGAACCAACCAGTCCCACCACTCTGTGCTGTGAGGGGTGACTCAGCATCAATAGTGCCCACCAACCTCCACCAGGGCAAACCACTTCTCAGTCATAGATTTCCGTTGGGATTTCCACCAGGGGAAGCCTTTGCATGCCCGTTTTCTGCGCAGACGGTTATTCATTGAGAGCCAGTTTGGTGTAGTGGTTAAGTGCACGGACTCTAATCTGGGAGAACCGGGTTTGATTCCCCACTCCTCCACTTGCACCTGGCTGGATGACCTTGGGCAAGCCATAGCTCCGTACCAGCTGTTCTCTCAAGGACAGCTTGGGAAAGAGCTCTCTCAGCCCCACCTACCTCACAGGGTGTCTGTTGTGGGGAGGGGGAGGGAAAGGAGTTTGGAAGCCGCTCTGAGACTCTTAAGTGAGTGAAGGGCGGGATATAAATCCAATCTCCTCCTCCTCCTCCTCCTCCTCCTCCTCCTTCACTTCCGAGATTCTTAGTTGCCCATTGTGCATGCTTTTAATGTAATGCACAATCGGAGACTGCTTTCAAAAAGAAGGATGCTCAAACTCCAGAGCAAAATGAGCGCAGACCTGTGATCAGCCATGCTGTTGCCGTAGCGTGGTGCTCTAGTGAGCTGCTCACCTGATGCGAGTCAAGTAAAGGGATTCAAAAAATGTTGGGGAACCAATCAGAGAGACCACTCAAATGCAGGAAAAAGAGGCAGCCGGTAAGTGGTGAGACATGTACACCAGGTACACGCCTCAGGTGTTGTGGGATGGGCAGCGACTGGGCTTTAACGCTACCCCCTTGAGGCTGCTGAAGCACTGCAACGCTTCAGCACCTGTGCAAAAAACCAAACCAAACTCAGGGGTGGGGAAGCAGAACATCAATCTGAATGTGAATGAGGACAGACAGAACCACAACTGGGGAAAAGCAAAAAACCCACAAACCCCAGCAACATATGAGTGTGAACTGATCGCACCGACAGTGTGATCATCAGAACCACCATGGCACCCACGAAATCCCAAAGACAGTCTGGAAAACACCAATGGGCTGAGCATCTGCCTGTCACCCCAGATCCACACAGCAGCTGGGTCTTAGACAAGCATAGCTTTGCTTTGGGTATAATTATAAATCCATCCTTTGTGGAAGGTCCCCCCCCCCCCCGAGCCTGTTAAGGAGGCCTTTAAGGTCTCTGTTGAAGATCTTTGTTGAAGATAAACAAGACAGTACCCAGTGGCACTTTAACAACTTTTATTCCAGTATACACTTTCAGGAGTCAGAGCTCGCTTCCTCAGATACAATGGAAAGAAGAAAAATAATTTACCTCATTTTAAGAAAGTTGCCAAATTGGAAGGGGAAGGGGGGAGGAGTTGAACAAAGAGAGACTTGGTATCATAAATCAGGTGTGATTTTGTATTTATGCATAACAGATGATGACAGAGGTTATTGAAGAAACCTTCCTTATCTATTAAAGCTGGTATCAGATTTGTTGGTTTGGGCAAGTTGCTTGAGCCAAGGGTGCCATACAGAAACTTCTTCCCTTAACCCATTTCAGTATAGCTTTATGGGCTACCACTCCACAGGAGAACATGTGCTTTGCATACAGAAAGTCCCAGGTGCAATCCCTGGCACCTCCAGTTAAAAGGATCAAAAGTTGTAGCTGATGTGAAAGACCTCTGCTTGAAACCCTGGCGAGCTGCTGCCAATCCAATTTAGCTTGGAGAAACGTCATCTGAGGGGTGACATGATCGAGGTTTATAAGATTATGCATGGGATACAGCAAGTAGAGAAAGAAGTCATTTTCTCCATTTCTCACAATACAAGAACTCGTGGGCACTCCATGAAATTGCTGAGCAGTTGGGTTAGAACAGATAAAAAGAAGTACTTCTTCACCCAAAGAGTGATTAACATGTGGAATTCACTGCCACAGGAGGTGGTGGCGGCTACAAGCATGGACGGCTTCAAGAGGAAATTAGATAAACATATGGAGCAGAAGTCCATCAGTGGCTATTAGCCACAAAGTATAGATAGGAACTCTCAGTCTGGGGCGAGTGATGCTCTGTATTCTTGGTGCTTGGGGGGGGGGAGCAACAGTGGGAGGGCTTCCTGCCCCCACTGCTGGACCTCCTGAGGGCGCCTGGTGTTTTTGGCCACTGTGTGACAGAGTGTTGGACTAGATGGGCCACTGGCCTGATCCAACATTGGCTTCTCTTACGTTCTTATCTAAGTAGACAATGTTGACTTTGATGGACTGGTGGTCTGATTCAGTATAAGGCAGTTTCATATGTGTTCATATGTATTCCTGGTTGTGGGATGTGGAATGCTTTAATCATGCTGATGGACTTCATGTGGACTGAGGTGTATCCTTGCGTCTTATTTTGTTAGATGTTTCTGTAGCCACTCACATGGTAGACCATACCATCTTGTTACACTGCCCAAGAAGAGATGGGGTTATAGGCACAGTGCTCTGCTGGTTTTGGACTTTGTGTGTGTGTGTCTGATAGGATGCAGAGGGTTTCCATTAGAAATGCAGAACCAGTTGCCCAGTTCTCTAGTTTATGATGTTCTGCCATCAATGCTGATAATCATCTATATTGGAATTCAAATGTAGATAAGTACAGAGACCATTCACAGTAGCAGTAATGTTTTTGTGGCAGGCCTCTACTTTTTCATTGCATTTGAATTTTACCTTATTATATCTCACCTTGTACTTCCTTTGACCCTGTTTACAACCTTTCCCCTTCACATATATGTACACACGATAATGAGAACCCAACTGCACACATCCGCTGAAAGTGAGCTCTGATCCACTAAAGTTTATGCAGGAATAAAAATGTGTGAATCTTAAAGCATCGCAAGACTCCAGCTCTTTTGTAAAAAAAATGTTGCAGTGAGAGAGAAATCTTACAAGATTCTGTGCTAACCTCTATTGATGAGGAGCCCTGACTTGGATGGCCTAGGCCATCCCAATCCTGTCAGACCTTAGACGCTAAGCAGGATTGGCCTTGGTTAGAACTTGGATGGGAGACTACCAAGTCCAGAGGCAGGCAGTGGAAAACCACTTCGGAACGTCTCTTACTTTGAAAACTCTATGGGGATGTCATAAGTCGGCTGAAACTTGATGGCACTTTCCTCCATCACCATTGATGAAGATCCAAGGCTGGGATTTGCTGGTAGTTCCTGCTGATACAAGGGATTTCCATCAGCAAAGAGTGACTTCCTCACCTTGTCCCCTCCTTGCTGCTGCCAAAAACGCCTCCCCTGGTACTGTTCCCTGGGCACAGGGGACCTCCAAGAACAACATGGGGGGGGGGGAGGTTGTAGCAAGAGTGAGGAATCACCAAATTTCCCCCTCCCCTCCATTCGTGGAAATCCTTCAGTGGATCCATGCCAACATCTGTGGGTTTTTTGTTTTCTGTTTTTAATTTCAGGAAAGCTGATTAGAGTGTGTGTCCCCCCACACTCTTATTGATGACCTGTCTTATTCAGAAATATGGCTGAAAGCCTTTATTCATATAGAAAGGCAATAGAGTTCTCTCTCCCAACAGAAATGCTCTGCTCAGTTTGATATGAAATCAGTGCAGCCTGTATAGGCCTATGGAGTGGTAGAACGTAACGGCTCTTGACGGATGCCACAATGAAGAAACATTCCTGAATGGAAGAAACTCTATTTGGGGTAGACTGAAGTATGGAAAGGCACTAAGTGAGAGTTGTGGTCAATGAAGTCACCTGCTTCTATGGCCATCCGTGAAACGTTCTGCAACAATCAATAGGATGCTGCAAGACAAACCCATTAGTAGTGGATGTCTTTTTTTACTTGCCAATGCCATTTAGAAAGTTTCTTTGGTGACTATAAATTTGATTGATGGAATTCTGACATCTAGTGGTCACCAGCACTAACAGCAAGCACCTTCTTCAGAAATTACCTTTTGTATCTGAAGAAGTGTGCATGCACACAAAAGCCTTATATTTTGAATAAAACTTTGTTGGTCTGAAAGGTGCCACTGGACTCAGACTTTGTGTCTGGAATATGCTTTGCATAGCACTTCAGCCCATGTGATCCTATAGCCCATTATGGCTGGAATACGGAAAGGTAAACTGATTTATTGGATCAGCATTAAATATCATATATTTCAGTAGCCCTTGTTTCCAGGTGCATCTAGGATTGCAGACAAAACAATATGTGATGCAACACAGTAACCTCAAAAAAATTCCAGCCCCAATATTTTAATATCCTGATTATTAGTTTACTATATTTAATAATGAGAGTGGCTTGCATCATTCATGAAGGCAGCAAAACTAAGCCACACACTGAGATGAGACTTCTCTATACTCAGAGATATGCCGAGAAACAACATTGTAAATTAACCAAAAGAGGTCTCTCTCTTTGTTGGATTCTCTGGTTTTAATACAGACAGGAATCTCTATCAATGTAGCAGATTGTATTAAGCTTTAAAAAGTAAAGGTTTTCCTTGCTTGAAAGACTCAAATCCGACTCTAGGGGATGGTGCTCATCTCCGTTTCCAAGCTGAAGAGCCAGCACTGTCTGAAGACTTTTCCATGGTCATGTGGCTGGCTTGACTAAATGCCGAGGCACACGGAACGCTGTTACCTTCCCACTGAAGTGGTCCCTATTTATCTACTTGCAATTTCTTGCTTTCGAACTGCTAGATTGGCAGGAGCTGGGGCCAGAGACTGGCACTCACTCTGTCATGTGGCCCTAGGATCTCGAACTGCCAATCTACCGACCTTCCGGTCTGCAACTCAGCATCTTAACCTCTGAGCCACCATGGCCCTGTATTAAGCTTACCATGCAATAAAGCTTTGCTACTGAATGTGCTAGCAGACTTACAAAGTTACACAGGGCCAGGGTCAAATTTAAAGCTAATAAGAGTTCTATTATATGGAACTCCATTCTTGACAGTATAGATGAGAGACAGGGATATAATCTAGCTACGTAGGATGGGTATAGATGCAGAGAAGGGTGCCTCTACACACATTGTTCAAAGATGGAGAGAAAATGTGCTCCTTCTTTGTGTGTGTTAGTGAGAGGAAGTGCGAGGTCAAGAGGAAATTGCTCCCTAAGAAATACACGCCCAGGGAAATTCTGATCACCACATTGGGGTCAAGAAGCAATTTTACTCCAGGCCAGTTTGGCTGGAGATCCTGGAGGTCTTTTGTCATCTTCTGGGTATGGAACAGCAGTCACTGGGGATGTGAAAAAGAAGAAGAAGAGATTGGATTTATACCCCGCCCTTCACTCAGAGTCTCAGAGTGGCCTACAACCTCCTTTCCCTTCCCCTCCCCATAACAGACATCCTGTGAGGTAGGTGGGGCTGAGAGAGCTCTGACAGAAACTACCCTTTCAAGGACAGCTCTTACAGAACTATGGCTTGCCCAAGGTCACCCAGCAGGTGCAAGTGGAGGAGTGGGGACTCAAACCCAGTTCTCCCAGATTAGAGTCCACACACTTAACCACTACACCAAACTAGGGGGAGTATTTGTGAATTTCCTGCAGATGACCCCGGAGATCCCTTCCAACTCTACAACTCTATGATTCTATGAATGTAACAGTTTACACATCAAAGGGACAGAGGCAGAAGAGTTAACAGGAAGGATTCCCCACAGTTTGCCCCCCCCCCTCGTAACCCCTTCTAAAGGCTGAGCCAAAAGGACACCACCAAGTCCTTCTCTTCTAACTCCCTTGAATCAATGTACTAATTGAGTATGTGCCAGGAAGCATAAAACGTTGGGAACAGCAATCCAGTGAGGTAGGCCACACACAGTGAGTGACTGGGGTGAGAAAAGAAGAGCAGAGGGGAAATTGATCTTCTGCATACTCATGGGTCCTTATTTACATTATTTGTAGTCCGCCTTTCTCACTTTGACTCAAGGCAGATTACTCAGAGTGAGTCGATACAATCAACAGATGGAACATTCAATAAACAATGTAATAGGATTCAGGTTGTAGAACCAACCAGAAATCTAAAGACAGAGCTGCCGCAAAGCATAAATATTAACACGACACGTTAAATAATGCAGAATTTCCGTAGTAGGATCCCAGTTTCAATGAGCTATACGCAGTAGCACAGATCACAGTCTCTAATAATTTTTCTAAGTGACTTTGTGAATAATTCAGTACCGTGCAAACTCTGTTGCCTGTGTAGAAAAGCCCTCTTGACTAATTCAGTTTTGCAGAGTTTGCAGAAAGCAAGGAGAGGGGGCGCTTTCCTGACCTCCTCAGGCAGGCCCTTCCATAAGGAGGGGGCCACAGTGGACAAGGCACCTGTATGGGCAGTTGCTGATTTTTGCCCATTTGCAAGCTGGATCCTGCCGAAGACCCTGCTCTGATGAGTGAAGCTGTTGCGGTGGAGCATAGGAAGAGAGGTGGTCTCGCAGATATGACTGTCCAAGGCCACGAAGCGCTTTGTGTGTGATACCTAATGTCCAGTATATCGCAGGCATGCAGGAAAAAAAGTTGGGAGATTATTTTGTGTACTTCTTTTATACACCACCTTTGTGCCATTGCATTCAAGTTAGACTCCCTTGCCCTCCCCCAAATGGTCGAATGAAGTCTGCGCACACTGAATTACCCTGCTCAGCGCCAGATGATTTAAAGCTGTGATTCTGAACCTGTAAGGCACTACTAGCCCCTGGCCTCAATGGCCCAGACTAGTTTGACCTCATCAAATCTCGGAAGCTGAGCAGGGTCAGCGCCAATGCTCCCTCTAAGCTGTCTTGTGAGCAAAACTTCTACTTTGTGAGCTACTGGCATTAAAGTAATGAGCGAGCCGTTTGGCTGCTGCATAAAGTAGTTTGCCCCGGAGCCATTCTTCCTATGCTAAGACAAAAATGAGTGAACCGGAGACTAAAAAACTGTGAGCTAGCTCAGACTCACTCAGCTTAGAGGGAAAACTGGTCAGTGCTGGTTAGTATTTGGATGGGAAACCACCAAGGTAGTCCAGGGTTGCTAGGCAGAGGCAGGAAATGGCCAACCACCTCTGTTCATCTCTTCCCTTGAAAAAACTATGGGGTAGCCATAAGTCATAGAATCACAGAATCATAGAGTTGGAAGGGACCTCCAAGGTTGTCTAGTCCAACCCCCTGCACAATGCAGGAAATTCACAAATACCTCCCCCCACACACACTCCTAGTGAGCCCTGCTTCATGCCCAGAAGATGGCAAAAAAAACCCTCCAGGATCCCTGGCCAAACTGGCCTGAAGAAAAATTGTTTCCCGATCCCAAAGTGGTGATGAGCATTTCCTTGGGCGTGTAAGAAAGGGCCACAAGATCTAAGCACTGATGCAACCCTCCCTGTCAGGGGTGTAGTTTTTTAAATTCCGGGGGGGGGGCTCTTTAGCGCACGTGCTTTGCGCGCGCGTTTGCTGGGGCGATGCTTTCTCCCCCCCGGGAAACCACCGCACCTCCCCGGGCCCTTCCGAGGCCCACCAGCCGCTGCTGCTAGTGCCTCTCTCTCTCTCTCCCCCCCCTGGCCACTCCTTCCCTCTCCCTCCCTCTTTTCCAGGCGAAATGCTCAGCGTGATGATGTCACCCGGAAGCGACGCCATCACGTTGGG
Source organism: Lepidodactylus listeri (assembly GCA_029233225.1). Lineage (NCBI taxonomy): Eukaryota > Metazoa > Chordata > Lepidosauria > Squamata > Gekkonidae > Lepidodactylus > Lepidodactylus listeri. Next base: position 81,418,581 of record JARCFY010000011.1, read on the forward strand.
CACGTTGCCAGGGCGACGCTCTGGCAATCGCCCTGAAACTCTATGGTGCCATAGAGTTTCAGGGCGATTGCTAGAGCGTTGCCTAGCAATGTGCCCAGCGTGATGGCGTCACTTCCAGGTGACGCCACCACGCTGGGCATTTTGCCTGGAAAAGAGGGAGGGAGAGGGAGAGGGAGAGGGAAGGACGGAGGAGTTGCCAGGCCGGGGGGGGGGGGAGAGGCACCGGCAGCAGCGGCTGGCGGGCCTCGGAAGGGCCCGGTGAAGTGCGGCAGTGCAGCGCAGCGGCAGGCACTCGGTTTTGCCAGGGGTGGCTGAGCCCCTGCTGGGAAATTTCGGGGGTGGATCAAGCCCCCCCCCCTAGTCTACGCCTATGCTCTCTGCCCTCCCTCTCATGAACTAAGTTCACAGAATTGGCTGCGACTTGATGGTACTTTCCACTGCCAACACGCTACTGCCCCCAAGTGGATGGCACAGTCACTGGATGCCCACGCCTAAACCATCAGTGAAAAACTAGGAGATAAAAATAGTGCTGCAGAGATCACAACTTTCTTAGTATAGCTATATTTACAATATATGCATATAACACACTTTCAGAAAAAGGGATAGGGACAGTGATCTATATTTCAGTGTCTTTACATGCTGTTGGTTGTTATAAATACAATTCCACCATGTAATTCCTGGGCCATTTAACATGTCATGTTAATGCTTATGCTTTGTTTCAGCTGTTCCAGTTCTGTTTGTTTTCTGTAGTCCAGACCTCTATTGTATTAATTATTGGATATCCTGTTCCTGTTGATTTAAGAAGAAGAGGAGGAGATTGGATTTATACCCCGCCCTTCACTATCCAAGGGAGTTTCAGAGCGGCTTACAAACTCCTTTCCCTCCCCCTCCCCACAACAGACACCCTGTGAGGTAGGTGGGGCTGAGAGAGCTCTGAGACAACTGTCCTTGAGAGAACAGCTGGTACAGAGCTATGGCTTGCCCAAGGTCATCCAGCAGGTGCAAGTGGAGGAGTGGGGAATCAAACCCGGGTCTCCCAGATTAGAGTCCGCGCACTTAACCACTACACCAAACTGGCTCTCATGTGGTGTAATCAGCCTTGAGTCTCAGTGAAAAAGGTGGGTTACAAACGATGTAAACAAAATAAATAACAAGAGTGCCTATAAAGATATAAATGCCCTAGAAAAAGTGGGCTTTTTGTTTCTGTCAGAAGGTTTTTATAACTCACTTTTCTCTACCTTAAAGAGTCTCAAAGTGATTTAAGAAGAAGAGTTGGATTAAACTGCTCATACTGCTGGATTGAGCTGTTTCTTACAACACGGGAACCCACAGTTCAGGTCTTATACTCGTTACATCATGCAGAACCAGGATATTATGAAATTTTAAAAACACTATCTTGTACTGTTTTTAATGGTTTTAGTGTGAAGTTTTAATATTTTAAAGCTGGCACTGTTTATATTTTATGCTGTAATCCGCACTGAGCCTGCTTGTGGGGAGGGTGGGACAGAAATCAAATCAAATCAATCAAAGCAATCAATCAGTTGGTTTTTATACCTTGCTTTTCTCTACCCTAAGGAGTCTCAAAAGCGGCTTACGGACACCTTCCATTCTTCCCCTTAACAAGCACCCTGTGAGGTAGGTGAGGCTGAGGGAATTCTGAGAACTATGATTGGTCCAAGGTCACCCAGCAGGCTTCATGAGGAGGATTGGGGAATCAAACCTAGTCCTCCAGATTAGAGGCCTGCCACTCTTAACTGCTGCATCACACTGGTGATGTAGTGGGACCCAGTTTCTCTGACAGTGATTGGGGGGGCATGAGATACAAAAAAGTCCAGAACTGCTCCTCTAGATCATACCTAATGGGATTTGGGGTGATTACAAGTGATGATTTGGTGTGAGTTAAAATATGATGGAGTAGACCCCACTAGTGTACATATTGTTCATTAACCAAGTGTGGCAGCCCTAAAACCCTTCCAGGAATGTCAAAACTTGGATACAGTAATAGAAGTTTCATAGGATTCCGCTGTGCAGCAAATGCAGGGCTTGACTCACATTGCTGCTTTTGGAACACACCAGCAGCAAGCCTCTATAATTACAGGGAAAAGTTATCTTTAATTGAAATGCTACGCAGCAAAATGACAAGCTGCACTGTGAAGCATAGCGATTCCAGGCTTGCGATCTACAAAGAAAGCAGGGCATCCTTTTACCAAACTTTCTTTAGTGGGATGTCTCCTCTCTGAGCGTTCTAAAACTAAGCACACAATGTACATTTCCTGATGGGAGAATGAACACTATAATAAAAACTGAAAAGGGCTGTTTTCCCCGTTCTTTTGTTTCTACTGAATCAAAATTACTATTTCGAGGAATGTGATGAGAGCAGGGACGACGAATGTGAATGTAGCTGCTTGAGCTCTGTTTTCAGTCAGTTCATCTTGCAAGGCGACAATACAGGGCAATGCTGCATGCCGCTCTATAAAAGAATGGAGTCTGTCTTCGGTATGGTTTGGAGCCACACGTTTTCCAGCAACTCTTTGAACTCAAAACATTTTTAAAAACATTTCTCCAGTAAAGCCTGATTAAAGAAAGGTTCAACATACAAAAGGAAAGTTGTTCAACAACATACTGCAGTAGGGGAATGTACTAGCAGCTGAGCTGTTTCATCATAAAACGCATGCAAGGGGTTCATTCACTGCTTCTGGACAGTGGCAAAAAAAAGTGAAAGGTCGGTAGCTCTAAGAGTGGTTGCAACACAACATTCTTCCCAGTTTGGCCCCCCGCCCGTCCAAACTGGAACCTCCTCCAGTGGACTTGTGAACTTCCCAAAGTTGTTAGGTGTTACCAGAATTCAAGATCTTCAGGACATGTTGGTCACTCCAAAAAATCTAGATTGCAGAAGGCTAAAAAGCACACCTACATAAGACTTCTATATGTTTCACGTGCAATTCCAGCAAAGGCGTAAGGTGGTAAATAGTTTCTTTACATCAACATCGCTTCGAGATAGCCAGACTGCGAAATTCCAGATTGAGTGCAGACGCTATGCTTACCACATACAAAAAAGTAGGGTCTTCAAAGTGACCTATGCAGCGGCCTTGCAAAGGCTGTGTTGAATGAGTACACACGATGAGATCTCAGGAGACGGAATTTAGTAGCATCAGTTTTTTCTAAAGGTTCCCAGTCCCCACAATCCTGAACGACCTGCAAAGGCCATTGATGACAAAAAGGAGATGTTGCAGCCACATACCTAGATTTATTCAGGAAATATATATATGGCTATAGAAATCTCTAAAATTATATTTATTGCATCGTCGATAGGCTGTTACCCACCCTGAGCCTGCTTGCAGGAAGGGGGGGCTATAAATATGAAAAATAAATAAATAAAATTATATTATGTTTCACTTTTCATTTACAAATAATTAGAGAAAGTATTACAACTCAGAACAGGTATGAGTCAAGAGTTTTTTAAAAATAAAAATATTAATCATACAACAAACACTCAAAACAATACATTAACAAAACGTTTGTCTATCTCCTTCTGTTTCGCTGGCAGGTAAAGGCTTCTTTGTTTCATCCTGCGTTCCCCTACTGAACCTTCCTTCCTGCCCTGTTTTAATTGCTCTTCATATATGAATTTGAATTCTGGTTTTAAATTCATAAACAAATAAATAAGGAAAAATAAAAAGACAAGCAAATGAAGAAAAAAAAAACCTATTGCAGGTACTGTTATTTGCAGCGCTAACAATATGTTTTTGTGGCTTTTGCCACCTGTATCTGCATTTTTTTTCATTAAATCACATCGTTCCCCAAGTTTCTAGTATGAAATGGGAGTGTTGAGTGATGTTTTGCAAAAGATATGAAGGATTCCAAACGGCTGTGGAAGCTTGACCGAACCTTCTTAATGCAACAGTGAGGTAATGATATAACAAATGTTTAACAAAAATATCAATAGCTGGAAAATCACAGAGCACCGCTACATTTATCTTCCAAGGACAATGAACTCTTTCAACATTTCACTGACTGCAATAGTTTCCTAAACATCGTATGTGATGTGATATCTGCTGAGGATGTATTTTGCATGGGGAGGCATAGTGTATGTTGTCTTGCAGAAAAAAGATACAGGGGTCCCATCCAATACTCCCTCTAAGCTGTGGGGTCTTGTGAGCAAAGATTCTACTTTGTGAGCTACTGGCGTTGTGAGCAAGCGATTTGGCTGCTGCATAAGTTAGTTTGCTCCGGAGCCATGCTTCCTGAGCTAAGACAACAATCTGTGAGCTGGAGGCTAAAAAACTGTGAGCTAGTTTACATTAGCTCAGCTTAGAGGGAACACTGGTCCCATCCCCCCCCTTCCCCCGGGGCAATGCCTTGTCTATTGAAAAGGGAAAAGTGAAGCAGGATCCCTGAGAGCTCAGCTTCAGCTTAAAAAAAAAAGCAAAACGACTTTCCACAGCAAGAGCAGAAGTCCTTCTGGCTTCTGAAGAGTTGCTTTTGAGCCTTCTCTCTTAGTTGCCATGTGGTGGCGATTAGTGTTTTAGCTGGCTCGATCAATTCTCATTGTATTAATATATTTTAGTTGTGTATTACTGGTAAGAATAATGGTAGAATGATTAGAAACTTAGTAATTGCCATTCATCTTAAGAGTTTTACTGCTTTTATTGTACTGTTATCTATAATGGTGAACTCCCACGAGAACCTCAGATACAAATCGGACTGAAATGTCCTAACAGCATTTTCTACTTCCCAGAAGTGGGACACCAGATAAGCCCTTGTGTATAGATAACCCCACCCACCCCACCTTGTGAAGTCTGAGATCTGCTGCACAACATCCCTGACAAGCTGTTTCCGTATTTTACCAGCATTAACATCTTAAGTTCACACATACCTTTCTTTTAATGGAACACCAACTCAAATGCATTAAATAAAGTGAGTAGCTGTGATATCTGTTTTGCATGGCTTCAGCGGGTCTTGTTATTTCTCAACCCTGTGGATTTTTCTGTTTTGGCAGGAAAAACCCACACAATACAATACCACTATCCTAAGATGTCAAACTCATTTGTTACAAGGGCCGGACCTGACATAAATGTCACTTTGTCGGGCCAGGCCATGTGTACCATAAAATGTAATGCCAGGTACCGGACATACAAACTTTATGAAGGACACAGACAAACCCAGTTAACAGTATTATTTTTACTCAAAATACAAACACGCTTAAGGCATTAACATTCTTACAGTATTTCCTTTATTTAAGAGTCTTTAATAACTGACATCTCTTGCTCTGAATTATCACATCAAAATCTGGAGTCAGCGTCTGTGCTGTAGCCATCGAGTATGCTGCTTAGATGTGTCTGTAAGGTGACAACATGCTTTCGATTTACTGACATTTATTACAGAAAAGAGCTGTTCACAGAGATACATTGTCCCAAACATAGAATTTTAGAAGCAAAAGCCTCAAGTTTGAGGTAATTCAGACCACAAAACTGTTTAGATTTGCTCAGGCCAACTTCAGAAAGCGTATCCTTCAGTAGAGCATTACACTGCTCCCCCACCTACCTGAGATTTATAGCATCCTTTCATTGGTAGGTGGGGAACAGTGTGACTCTCCCATTTTGCCGACTGTACAGACTCACTATGTGTAATCCGCCTTGAGTACACCTCCCACATTAGAGAAACTTTTCCTGTCCACCCCCCCCCCCCGGTACAAGTTATCCCAGGGGTCCGCTTCACTCTCTGAAAATACACTTCCCCACCATGCGTGAAGGAGGGTTTCTTCCCGACACACCCCAAAACATACATATATAAAACCTCCAAGGAACTAGAGCCACTGCCCTCAACACTTGTTCAATCCACCACAAAAATCATGAATCCTCCAGAGATTCACCAGCCACCTGTCAATGACCAGAACTCCTAAATCAGCCTCTGCTCCCACTGACCGCTCCTTTCCTTGCACTTAAGCCCCACTCAGAGATGTGACCTTCCACAAAGACACATATATACACCCCATGGTGCTGAGGTTCCAGCATGGGGACTAACAACTAGGAGACCCAGGTTCGTAAGCCCTACTCTGCCATGGAAGTTGCTGAGCGACTTTGACTAAGAAATGCTGTGAGAAAACAGACTAGAGAATGATACTTGTAAATTGCTTTGTGTCTCCATTTGGGGAGAAAAGCAAGACACAGATGCCTAGAAAATAAAAACGATGCAACAAAATCTCATCAAGTCTTTAAGGTGACTTTTAAGGTTTTAGCTTAGCCTCCAACTACACCCCCGCTCTTGCATGCCACCCCCCCCCCCCAACACATTCAACACCTTCCCTCCCCCCAGTAGATATATGTCTCCTCTCCTTCCATGGCTTTCCAGTTCCCACCATGCACCCCATTGCACGTACTTCAACCCTTCCCTTCCATGCCCCTCCAACTAGTCCTTTATACCCCCCTCCCCAGATATACTCTGGCATTCTTGTTCCTACACTTCTCCCACCAGCAACCCCACTGCCACCTTCACCCATAATGACTGCCTCCCTTCTTCCTTCCCGCCCTCCCTCCTCCCAAGGGGTCACTTTTCTCTAAAACAGGGTGTGTATGGTTTTTTTTTTTGTGCTTTAGGTGCTGCCAAAACCACCCTCCTCTTCCTTGCTTGCATGCCAGATAACAGACCTGGATGGGCTGCTTCCAGTCCCCGGGCTGTATGTTTGATACCCCTGCCGGGGGTGTTGAACCCATTTGTCCCAAGAGCCAGATCTGACATAAATGTCACTCTGCTAGGCCGAGCCATATGTGCCATAAAATGGAATGCCAGACACCAGGGATATACACATTATAAAGGACACAAACCCAATTAACGAGATTATTTTTACTCGAAATACAAACATGCTCACAACATTAACACTCTTGCCGTGTTTCCTTTATTTTACAGTCTTTGATAACTGACACCTCTTGCTCTGAATTATTGCATCAAAATTTGGAGTCAGTGTCTGTGCTGTAGCAATCTTGAGTATGCTGTTCAGGCGTGTGTCAGTAAGCTGAGAACGTATTTTCGATTTATTGACATTCATTACAGAAAAAAGCTGTTCACAGAGGTACATTGTCCCAAACATAGATAGAATTTTGGAAGCAAAAGCCTTAAGTTGGGGGTAATTCGGACCCAAAACCTGATAAAATTTGCTAAGGCCAACTTCAGAAAGCTTATCCTTCAGTACAAAATCACACTGCAGATCAATTATTTCCATCTGGAGCTCCTCTGGAATCTCTTGGACATCCACAGAAAATGGATTACAGAAAACTCCAAAATCTCTGTCTAGGTTTCTGAAGTCAAAAAATCTTTCTTGGAATTCATTTTTTAGTTCAGAAATTTTTCTCCAGTACTTCTCTGTGGATATATGTTCACTAGACAGAGATTGCAGGGTGGGAAAGTGCGCCAAATTATTTTCTTGAAGTTGCATTTCCCAAAGTTGAAGCTTTGTCTCAAAGGCACAAATGCTGTCATATAACTCTGTCACAACGTTGTTGCGACCCTGCAACTTTGTGTTGAGACAGTTCAGGTGCTCTGTAATGTCTACCATAAAAGCGAGATCTTGAAGCCATTCATTATCTTGTAATTCAGGAACAGCCTTTCCTTTCTGCTCCATAAACATCTGTATTTCACTTCGTAGCTCATAGAAGTGTTTCAATACAGCCCCGCGACTTAACCATCGCACTTCAGTGGGATGTGGTACCCCACGTCTGGTCATGCTTTCCTCCAGAAGACTGTTAAATTGCCTAAGATTGAGACCTCTGGCTCGAATGAAATTAACAGTTTTCGCAACCACACTCATCACATTATCCATCTTCAATGTATTACTGCACAGAGTTTCCTGGTGCAAAATGTAATGAAAATTGAAAAACTGATGTTGTGGGTTCGCATCTACCACTTTTTCTTTGAGTCTTGCAGCAACCGCACCTATTTTCCCCATCATCTGTGGTGCTCCACCTATGGCCAGACTCACTGCTTTTGCCCAGTCGACACCAATTTTATCCAGAACTCCTACCAAGTTATTGAAGATGTCACCATCTGGGGTTGTGTCTTTCATTGGAACGATTTCTACAAATTCTTCTGTAACATGCATCTCTTGATCAATTCCACGAATAAAGATTGCAAGCTGTGCTAAATCAGTAACATCTGTGTTTCCAGCTACTGCAACTGAAAATGCAGTAAAGGATTTAGCTTTTTCTGTAAGTTGACTGTGAAGATTCTCAGACAAGTCACAAATTCTCTCTGCAACCGTGTTTCTTGAAAGACTTATATTTGCAAAAGCCTGCTGCTGATCTGGACAGACTACTTCTGCAACCATGATCATACACTTTTTAATAAACTCCCCTTCTGAAAAGGGTTTTGATGACACAGCTAGTTTGTGTGCAATCATATAGCTTGCCTTAACTGCAGCTTCACTCGCTTGCTGCGACTTTTTAAAAGGTGATTGGTGTTCTTCCGATGACTGCTCCGATTCAAAAACTTTTTCCAATGACTGCTCCAATTCAGAAACCTTTTCCTCTCGGAATTTTCCATTGTACTTATCATACTTCTTAGCGTGACAACTTTCATAGTGTCGCCGAACATTATACTCTTTAGGAACAGATATTTGTTTTGAACAAATCAGGCAAATTGGTTTTCCATTCCGTTCCACAGAAAAATAAAGATTTTTCCATTTTTCTTGAACAACACGACACTCTGCATCTACTTTTCTCTTCTTGACTAGTGCCATGATTGCCAATGTCTTTCCAAACCACACACGTACAAAGGCAATGCTGCAAGGGAAAGGGTGATACTTTTAAAAAGGTGTACATACAAATTCATAGCAGTCATTCTTCTTGCTATAATAGTGCCCTGTCCTTTAGCTTGAATTGCATGTTGTTAGACTCTTGGACAAAGTTACTGCCAACAACACTCTCTGGTAGTGATATATTTATTGAAAAACAAAGATATTATGCCAAGCTGAGACTCTTGCCGAGTCAGAACTAAAATTCAGGCACAAAACCCCAGAGTTACAGACAGTTCAAACACGGCCCCACCGATCAGTCATCTAGACATTCATGCCCTTACCAACTGCACCTGAAAATCACTATAACATCATTTCTAAAGTGAAACAAGCAGGGATGTGAACCAAGGTCATCCCCAGAGGGGAGGCTATCTTAGGAGTTACTAACGTCACTACAAAAGCTGGTTTCACACTCACCCCCCTCCCACACACAGGAATTTTCCTCCTGTGGCAAACTAGAGGCAAGTTTGACACATGTGACATGTTATCGTTTGAGGAAGGCTGCCCCCTCTTAAGACTTGGAAGGGAAGTGGTGGTTCCCTGCTGAGAAATTTATTTATTTATTTATTAAACTTATACCCCGCTCTCTCCACCCAAAGGCAGACTCAGAGCGGCTCACAACAGAGATTAAAATTACAATCAGTTTAAAATAAACGGTCACACATTAAAACATACAGTACATTCTTTACATTCCCCATTGGCGGCATTTCTGAAGATTTCTGAGAAATCCTGAGCCAACAAGGAGCCAAAACAAAAGGCTGCCCCCTCCAGTAGCTTGGGAGGAAGAAAACCCCAGCAGTGGGTGGTGGACCAGAGGGAAGCGTCCCTCTGCTAGGCCCAACAGTCAGCTCCACAACCTCTCAGCTGCCCAGAGGTCACTCTGGATTGGCTGGCCAGATTGAGAGCCAGGAGCCTTCAGCAGCTAGTAAGCTCCAAGTTGGTGAGTCCTCACCATGTGACCTCCCCCCCCCCCCGCCCCCCAGCCTCCTGCCTTTCCTCCCTTGCATCAGTTGCTCACAAGGGGGATAAGAGCTCTGGATAGGCCAGTTCCAGCCTGCAGGCCATATATTTGACATCTGTGGTCTAGACTCCTACATACTCCCCCTTCCTTGTTCTCCCTCTCTGGGTTTCAAAGACCTTGTTTTTTCCCCTTACTACTCCACTGGAGCAATGGGGGGGGGCAGAAAGGCTAATAGAGGTGAAAAGGCAAGAGACTTAGTCCTGCCTGTCACAGTGGGTAAGAGAAATAAACAGGAGGCCTGGGACCTACTTCCTGTCTATACCATTAGTGAGGCAAATAGATATTGTATTGAACTTGGATGTCTGGTTTTCTCACTCTAATGACACCTGTTGGCATAAACAAGAAATGGAATTCCACAGAAATCAATGGTTGCTTATTCTGGAAAAGAAACATGTTGTAGTTGCGGACTGCTTCCCTACCCCCATCACTCTTTGTGGCCTCAAAAGTATTAAATGAATTAGGATGTCTCAGAATTGTCTCAATTCCAATCAGGGAGTGTAGATGCAGAGATTACTTGGTTAGGCCTTCTTACTGTGTTAACCAACGAAAGCACGTACTCATAAAGAATCCCTTGAATCCTAACCTTGCTCTTAAACTTTGAATCCTAATGCTTTCCTTAAGTTTGCACTGAGACTTGCCTCATCAAACACAGCTGCAAATTGCTGTCTTGCTAAAATCAGTCTCTCTGAACTGTGGGAATTCAGAGTTCTATTTTTAACCCTTGCCCCTCCTAAAATCAAGTAAATATAATGCAAGACTATGAGGAACAGCACACAAGAGATTTGCCAGCTATCTTTCATTGCTCCTAACTTACTCTGCCTATTGTCCCGCTGAACCTTTGTCTGATCTCTTTTTCAACTAAAGCTGTAGATCTTCTATCAGTTTTTAATTTTGGACCTCTTTTGGAACATGCAATAAAAATGTCCCAAGTAACTGATAAAAGAGCCAGCACAGTGTGCCAAGCAGAGAATTTGATTAAGCCTTGGATGACCCAAGTACAAGTCTCCATACTACTATGAAGCTCACTGTATTTCTCAGCCTAACTCACAGGTTTGCTACCAGGATAAGGGATGAGGGCATGTACACCGCCTGAGAAAACAGGCAAGTTATTCATACTCAAACACTTCTCACTTTCAACTATTCAGTGTTACTTCTTAAAATTGCATCTTCTTTTTGTGCACAATTAAGAACTATATTTTTGCACCCATTTTCTATTCATCTATTTAACCCTGGGATCTCCAAATTAAACTTGTGTTATCTGTACTGAGTCTGTATTCCTAAAAGCCTGCTTAGGATCTAGTGTTAAGAAGCTTCTTACAATTTAGCCAAACAGTATTACCATATAACTGCAGTACAGCATGCAATTTCCCCAATGCATTCACTACACTGTCAATGCTGTCCACCCTAAGTTCTTTTACACTAAACAATGATTTCCTTCACAACAATACTAGCAGTAAGAAGGGGTGCTTCTAGAAACAGATCGGTGCTTTTTTTTTTTTTTTTTAAAGCATGTAGGAGAGAACTTCCTGTATATTAAGATTGTTGTCCCACTGGTTCTGGCACAGTTCTGCAGGCATATCGTCTTTATTTCTCTAGAAATAGTACAAGACTGGATTAAATGGAAGGCCAATTCTACCATTTCTATCCTTCCAACTGCACACCCAGCGACGACAGAACCCTGGAAGGAAAATAACTAGCAATCACTTACCGTTTGCCAGAAAGATCTCCTAAACTCAAGCCGCCTCTGGATATTCACCCACTTGCATCTGTAAAACCTGGGGGAAAACTGAGAGACATCAACTTCCTCAGCATGTTTAACGTGCAGCCCTCATAAGCCTTTTTTGGGAGGAATGAGCATTTCAGATGGCAACCCACACATTGTTAATGCTGGGAAGCATTAATTTCAGGGTACAAAGGGGGGAAAAAATCCCAGATTTAAGTTAAATGTGCCAACAGGAACTATGATTCTATTTGCGTATAAACTGATTTATCTCACGCCCCTGAACTCAAGCTTACGGTAACCCTCCCAAGTTGCAGCTTTAGGCTCCAATTCAAGGCACGTTCCTTCAGCGCCATGGAGCTTGCAAGGACAGGCGGGCGGAGGCTTTGTCCTTATGTTGGAAAAGGGGAGTCCAGTGGCCGCTTAAAGACTAAGAACACTTGTTCCAGGACGAGCTTTCTCGGGTCACAAGGGCAAGATCCCCCACCCCGCGCCGCCTCCACATGCAGGGAAAAGGTACGGCTAAGAGCCCGGGTGGAGCAAGATGGGGACGATGTGGGGAGGGATGCTACCTCAGGCAAGGAGCGCCAGACACTGGTCAGATCTCCGGGAAACCTCCCCGAAGCAAACGAAGCCCGTCGCGATCGCCGTATGTCGGACTGACGTGATCAAGGCGCAAAGGCACGCACCACACGGACTGTACGGCGCCCTTCTCCTACGAAGAGGATGCGTGACTGCGCCTAGTCGAAGGAAGAGCGGAAGGGAGTCAGAGAAAGAAAGATGGCGTTGACGAAAGCCACATCCCGCCCCCGGTTCACATTTGAGCCTCCCTCACTCCCCGGGGCCGATCCGAAGCCTGGAAGGTTCCCGCCGAGCGCCGCCGCGCCGCCAACGGCCGCCGCGAGCCGTTTCCTCTCACGGGCGGTGGGCGGGGCCAAAGCGGCAACGGCCGTCCGGAGCGAGGGAACAGTTGGGTCGGGAGCGAACGACAAAAGCCTGACTGGGAACAACCGAAGGGGGCGTGTCCTCACAAGCCTCAGTCTTATCCGCGATAGGGGGAAGGCAAAAAGAAGGCGGGGCGATAGTCAGCCGGCTGGCCCGTCCATTGGCCCGGGCGGCGAAGACTGATTGGGGCAGGCGGCGCTCGGCCGAAGACGGCGCGGCGATTGGCTGGCGTCGGCGAGGGGTGGGCGTGGCCCGCGGGCCGCGGCGGCCTCCGCGGGGTCTGGATGGCGGGTGAGGGCGGACTGGGGAGTCTGTCTCTCTCGGCTGTAGCGGCGGAAGTCTCGCGAGGCGGGATTTGGCGGCAGCGGCGGTGGTGGCTGCTGCTGCCTGCTTGCCTCCCACCCTCCCTCCCGACGAGGCACTGGTGTTTGTGTGGAAGGGGGAGGCGGCGGCGTAGGAGCGGGGGAAGGCAGGGGAGCGAGCGCAGCCCCAGCCCCGCCGGCGTCGGGCAGAGGCGCGGAGCCGCCGCGGAGGAGCAGGAGGAGGCCCACAGCTGCCGGGGGCTGCCCCTCCACCCACCGCCATGGCCTCGGGAGACACCCTCTACATCGCCACTGACGGCTCGGAGATGCCGGCCGAGATCGTGGAGCTGCACGAGATCGAGGTGGAGACCATCCCGGTGGAGACCATCGAGACCACCGTGGTGGGCGGCGAGGAAGACGACGAGGACGAGGAGGAGGACGACGACGACGACGAGTGCTGCGAGGACTGCGGCCCTCACCACCCGCCCCACCGCCGCCGCCACCACCACCATCACCACCACCACCACCACCCGCCCATGATCGCCCTCCAGCCGCTCGTCACTGACGGCGACCCCAGCGGCGGCGGCGGGCCCGGCGGCGGCCAGCTCCACCTGCACCACCACCCGCACCACCAGGAGGTGATCCTGGTGCAGACCCGCGAGGAGGTGGTGGGCGGCGACGACTCGGACGGCCTGCGGGCCGACGACGGCTTCGAGGACCAGATCCTCATCCCGGTCCCGGCCCCGGCCGGCGAGGACGAGTACATCGAGCAGACCCTCGTCACCGTGGCGGCGGCCGGCAGCAAGAGCGGCGGAGGGGGGGGCTCCTCGTCGGGCGGCGGCCGGGTGAAGAAAGGCGGCGGCGGCGGCAGCGGCAAGAAGAGCAGCAAGAAAAGTTACCTGGCGGGCGGCGGCGGCGGCGGGGCCGAAGGGGGCGGCGGCGGCGGCAGGAAATGGGAGCAGAAGCAGGTGCAGATCAAGACCCTGGAGGGGGAGTTCTCGGTCACCATGTGGGCCTCGGGTAAGTGGAGCGGGCCGGCCGGGCGCGGCACCTGGCGGCGGCGGGCGGGGGGGCGCGGCGGGCCCGGGAGGGGGCGCGGCGGGCTGCTCGAGCCCGTTTTGTTTTGAAGGGAGGCCATGTTTGGATGTGTGTGATGGGCGCCGCCATGTTCATCTCGCCAGGGCAAGTATGGCGGCTTCCCCCGAAAAGATGGCGGGGTCTGCGCTGCTCCCTTTCCTGATTGCCCGGCTCCCTCCGGCAGGGGGGGGGAGAGAAAAAGGAAAGAAAGATGGCGGCGGCTCCGCCAAGATGGCGGCCGCGAGGGAGGAGAGGAGGAGGAGGAGAAGGGAGGGGGGAGCCAGCGCGCGCGCGCTCTTTCCCCTTCCCCCCCCCCCCGCTCCTCTCTCTCTCTCCCTCGCTGGCTGGCTGGCTGGCTGACGCGCGCTCTCTCTCCTGGACTAGGCCGCAATGGCGTAGTTTCTGCAGCAGGGGGAGGAGGAGGGGACGGGAGGCGGGGCAGGCACGCGGCGAGAGCTCGGCTTCGGTGTCGCCCCCCCCTTCCCTTCCCTCACTCCCCCTCCCCCCCCCATTGTATCCAAGCCGCCCGACTGCCTTCCTCCTCTTCCTTCTCCTCCCTCAGCCCGCCTTAGCCGGGAAACCCCCCCCCCCCCCCCGGGTTCCCTCACAGCCAGCGCCTTTCTCCCGGGGGGAGGGAGGTTGTTGTGTTTTCTTTCTTTTCCACATATCTTTCAAAATGATTTTGAGCTCCTTCTCCAGCCGTCCCCTTTTACTCTTCCGCTGCGCCCCGCCTCTCGCGCACCCGCCTTGCTTGCCTTGTGGCTCCGGACCCGCCTTCGCCCTCAGACTCCCTTTAGTCGTTCGCCACCCGTTCCGACTCTTTTCTCTCTTTTCCGCCCTCCCCGCTTCGTTCCTTGTTTCCTCTCCTTCCTCTCCCTCCGAGTTGTGCATCGTAGTGTAGGAGAGGGGGAGTAGACTGTTATGTCGGCAGAACTCCCTTAGTGTCAAACGTAGCCTAGGCTGCTGCTGCTGGTCCCGCGACTAGGAGTGAGTCCTTTAACAAGACTTACCCGTACAGTCCTGAGCAGAGTTATCCCGCTGAGGCCACTGGTTTCAGTAGCCCTAGAGAGTGAACTTGACTTTGTATACCAGCAGAGTGCAACAGTGGCACCTTAACAAAAATGAGTGTATTTATGGTTAGTCTTTAAGGGTGCCACTGGACTTCTGCTGGAAACTAACAGGGCTGGCCATCTGGAGTTTACCTGCATTGGAATGCACTGCAATATTGATGGACTGTGTCAACATGGTGGGGAAAGATGCCCCTATCCAGGTTTTTCGTTTCTTTTCCTCCATTTAGCTGGTATTTACTGGGTGCTTAAGTAGTGAAGGGGGCCCAAGACAGGTCTAAAAGTAGGATGAGTTACTGACAGTTTTTTGAGGAACAAGGTGAATCCTTGAAACCTGGACCCTGGCAACAGATCAGGGATGACAGCTTGGTTTTTTAAGCTGCTGCTGGTGATTCAAGCCTGCCTCTTTACATCACACAGCAGGTGGACATAACTGACTGCCTCTGATTGCATATAGTTTAGAAGCAATTCCCAATATTTCAAAGGGGTTATCACCACAAGAAGGATGCTTGCAGTTGTATAACATTCCGGTAAAGCTCTGAAGCATTTTGGGTATCTTGAGTACCTTTATATGAATGCCTTCAAATTACATAACAGTTTTAATGACTGAAAGTGCTGACATTTCAAAATTTATTTTCAGTTTTCTTCGTTACTATTGTAAGTTTTCATGTTGAATAATGTGCCCCTTAACCACAACTGTAAAAATGGGTAAGCACTTGGATAACCTTCAGTGCAGTAACTTGTATGTTTCCTAAACAGAATATATGCCTCTTTGGCTAAATAGTTTGTATAAGTTTGATATTCCTGAAATGCAAGCAAAAACTTTCCCATCCAATCATATGTAATAAATGACTTCTTCCTTCCTAATGTAGTATTGCAAGACAAGAAAACTTTTATAAGGGTTCTGCTGCTTTACAGAATTGTAATGGTGGTATTACAAGAAGGTTTCACGTGACTCCTGGTTTTGAAATAAATGTTTTTGAAATAAAAATGCATTGGAGACCTGGGGAGTGTAAATATCTCCAAAATATTTATTTATTTGTTGCAATACTGGGACAGTAACAGTTCCCAACCCCTGCCCCTTGCAGTTTTTGTCTAATCTCTCTCAAATGTCCTGTGAATCAATGTTTTAATTGCTCTTTATCTTATTGCACATTAATTTCTCTCTTTACAAAGAGACAGTCCAGATACTGTGATGGTCTTTCAGGGCTCATTTCGTAGCAGGAGCTCCTTTGCATATTAGGCCACACACCCCTAATGTAGCCAATCCTCCAAGAGTTTATAGACCTCTTCTTACAGGTGCTACTGTAAGCTCTTGGAAGATTGGCTACATCAGGGGTGTGTGGCCTAATATGCAAAGGAGCTCCTCCTACTAAATGAGCTCTGTACCTTTGGAGCCTAATTTGGCTAAGCTAATGGTTTCCAGCCTTTTTGGGATGGTGACCTACAAGTCCAAATTTACTTGGTATGGGAACCCATCCAGGACTGACCCAAGTTTTTTTGGTCCCCTGGGCAAAGTGTGGCCATCTAGTTCAGCATTCCTACAGCATTTTCTACAGTGGCTAACCAAGGTTTTTGAGAAACCAACAGCTTTCCCCACTATAAACCCCGAGCAAATGCCGTTCCAGCATATACAACCTTTGCATATGGGGGTTTCATTCCAGCCTTTGACCACTCTCTCTTTTTCCATGGCTCCCTCTAATCCCCCCAAAGTGTCTAAGAAACTCACTCTAGTAACCATAAGAACATGTTTTACTTGATCAGCATGTATACACAATAAGGGAAAAAATGCCAAGTAATGTATAAAATGGAAGGTACTGTTTCCAAAATACAAAAGAAAATAATGGAAAGGGCAGGGGCGGCCATTAGGGAGGGCTGGCCAGCAACCCACTTTCAGAGGCTTGGTGACCCACTTTTGGATGCCAGCCTGCAGGTCGGGAAACACTGATGTGCAGACTTCATTGTGAAGCTTAAGAATACCTAGCGAATATAACAAAACATACATAGGTAGGAAACATTTCTCTTTGTGTGTTCCTAGTAAGGAGCTGTGTCAAAGTGAAGGTTTGTATGACCCAGAAGCAAATGAGCATGCAGATTGATAGAGCTTGCCAAAAGTCTGAAGGCAAGTACTAGCATGCGGGTAGAAGAACTTTGGATTTTCAAGTGTCCAGCAAGATGTTTGTGGAGAAACTAACGTTGCATGTAATGATAGCTAAATGAAATATGCTAGCTGTGTGCCCAGTTCTCTTTGGAAACCATTAGGAGACTAGTGAAATCAGTGTCATGTGTTAGTCAATGAAACGTGTTAATCCTTGTATAAATAACTGTTGCAACAGCTTTCTCTACAGAAACATAATTTGGTTATACACCCATAACTTGCTCTGACGTTCTGGGTAACCAAGCAACTCTTGAGAGTTCCACCAGCACTATTGTCTGAAATAACACACTGCTTGTTTTATGATTGTCTTGGTTTTTCCCCTTCAGAGTACAGCTATGTTTTGTAGGCCATCAATTTTGCATAACTAGTTAGGCCAGGCATATAACAGCAGTGCCTTGATACTAAACAGTGTAGGAAATAAAATAATAAGGTGCTCCATTTATTCCTTACTGTGTCGAAACGGTGGGGGGGGGGGCGCAAATAGTCTGAAGTGTGAATATAGAAAAGTTCAGATCACACTTTGTATAGTACGGTGTTAGAATAAAGCTGCAAATTATAGTTATTTCTGCAGTGGAATCTTTATACTGCTCAGTAAAATACCTGTCAAAGAATAAAATCAAGATAGGAATTAACTGCCTTTAAGTAGGGAACCCGAATTAACAAAAATGTATAAAATGCCCCTACTTGCCCAAATAGTTGAACCAATTAGATCTGATAAACATCTCATTTGTCATTACTGAAAGCATTTATATGTATTTTTACTGAGTTTTCTGGCATGGAAGCCAAGTAGATTGCATTGCTGTTGATAACCAGTTAATTCCAGAAATTCCTCCCTCCCACTGCTTGCCCCCATGCCTCTCCCAGTTTTATCCTCTATGAGTCTGGTAATCTGACTTCGGGGAGGACTGCATTGGGAAGTGAGACAGTTTTCTCCTGCAGCCTTTGCTCATTCTAGATGGGATATACTCAAGGGGTTGTGTCTAAACTTCTTCCACCTTTTGAAGGCCAATGTGCAGACCCCATGTCGCACCCCATGCTGTTCTTGAGGGCTGTCCAAGAGCGCGCACAATAGGCTGCAACTGGAAGGCGCAAACAGGAAAGCTCTGTTCTGTGAGCAGAGTGCAACTCACTGTAGTTTGGCTCCAGTCCAGTGACAACTCTCCATGGCTTGCAGAGAGCCACATTTGCAATTACTGTTAACCCAAAGAGCCACATGACTACTGTGTGTATGTTTTTGTTTAGCTTATTTATAGCCCACCTTTCTTCAGCAAAGGCTGAAGGGGGATTATAGAGTGCAGAAAGAGAAACACCCCCCCCCCCCACCGCTATAACCTTTCTAATAATCATAGCATCTCTGTGCAGTTGGAGCGGTCTTTCCCCACTGAAGCTGAGTCTTACCTGGCCCTTGTGTATATGGAGCAAGAAGAATGGTTCCCTTCTGCCTTCCTGCTCCCCACTCAGTACAGCAGGGAAGGCGAAGGAGTGCTTGGAGAAAGGAGAGCCACTGTGGCTAGCTTGCTGTCCTCCCAGCAGCCACCTGGGTGCAGAAGCTGCAGACGAAGGATTGAGGGGGGAGTTATTGATGAGCACAGTCTCTTTACAGCCCTCCCTAGTGCAGGACTTGTAGTTCAGGGAGGCTCACAGCTTGCCTGTCTTCCTCCTACAGCTGTTTCAGAATGGGAAGCCATCTGGAAGCCCCTACTGGACAATGGCCTTACCCACTTTGCTGAAATAGGGCTTGGGGAGGTTGTTCAGAAGAGCCACAGGTGATATGTCAAAGAGTCATGTGTGGCTCCCAAGCGACTGAGTATCACTGATCTAATTCAAGGAGCTAGCCTTGGATTATCTCCTAAATGGTGGGTCACTGAGAGTGCAAGTACACACATCTTCACCAATTGAGTGTATTAGTTGAGCAATTTGTGCCAACGGGTGTTTAATCCAGAAACATTTAATTCATATTGGAAAACGAAGAAGACAGTCTCAGTTTCAGGATCCTGCCCTTATACCAGAGGATCTGCTGCACGCTTTGAAAGTTACTGAATTGCCGCATCTCTATGGGTTTGTCCAGATTCAGGAATCTAAAATTCTGTGTGCTTGTGGCTTTGGTTACTACTTATTGCTCGCTTCACAGAATTGTGGAGAAATTCAGTGACACCACCATTTGTGTGAACGTCATGTATTTACTCTCAGATCTCTTGCTGTTACCTTATTTATTCTATGCAAGTTCATCACCTTTGCTTCCTTTTCCCATGGCTCTGCCAAGTCTGTCATGTTACTCATTCTTTGAGCAGACTCCCCCGCTATACTCATCAGCTCAAATCCAGCATGTCTGAGTACTCCCTCGCTGTGCATGCATGCATGCCTTTGCAAGGCTTTTGTGAATCATTTCTTGAGCATCTTCTCAGTGCTCCTTTATTAGACTCATCTTTCCTCCTCACTAAAATACAAGCCCTCTGGTGGCTTTGAGATATAAGTCTTAAATAGTAATTATTGAGATGAGAATAAATGCTCATAGAAGGAGGAATCCTTAAACATGTTTGAGTGGGAGAAAGTGTGCCATGAGATACATTTGATATCCATAAGGGGAGCCTTTTAAAGCATCAGTGATACGCGTTGCTGGTTTGCTGAAAATAATCATCAGCAGTGGCTCACGTGGTATCTCCTTGTTATTTGGGGGTAGCTGTTTCTTATAGACAAAGAAACGTATTTCAGAGCACAGTAATCTCAGTGTATCTGTTGTTTTTTCCCTTTGCCACTAATTTCTTGATAATTTAATATAGGGATGCATTTATTTGCTACTCCTGAAAATGTAGTGTTATCAGTGCTCATCTCCATGCATGTCTTCTAAATACCTTGCACTTTCCCCCATCGCCTTTTCCTGGAAGAAATGTTTTGAAGATTAGGCAGGGAGAAAGCGATGGCTTGAAATCCTTTTATATGGCCTCTAGCATGACTGTTATAAATATACTTAATATTTGTAGCCATTTGTCCATAATAAACATGAAAGAAGTTCTAGGCATCACCAGTATAACATTTCTGGGCACCTTGGTGATAGGTGATTTTCGAAGTCCTAATTGCATAAACTTTTCAGTTGCATAAACCAGTCATGACATAGGCATAATTTAAAAAACAAACAAACAAAACACTTCCAAGATAAAAAGTTTTTAGAAAATGAAGTCATGTATAAACTGAAGGACCAACTTAAGATACATATATTTCGAATGTATTTCGTTAGACCTGTCTGAGCAGGCTTAGAAATAGAATTCATACAGACTGTATGCAATAGATAACTGTTTGAGTAGTTGATTTTAAAATTGAATCTTTTAATTTACATACTGGTAGTTGTTGTTGTTTTCATTTGTGCTCATGTTACATTTGTGATCATTTGTGCAGTGGAACATAGAACCAAATTTATTCAGGGTAGTATCATCCTGGCCTGAGAAAAGGTAATTCCTTTTGGGCTGGGAAATTTAACTACTGGGTTTACTCAAAAGGAAGACAACCCTAAACATAAGATGACCCCTTAAAAATGTTACACACACACACAAAAGCCTATTATGTTGGATGTAACTATTGTTGTAACTTGTAGATAAACTTAAGATGACCCCCCTCTATTTATGCCATACCTGTCAAAAAACCACTTGCATTTGAGTAAATACTGTAATTGAACTTTGCCTTAAAGTGAGGCTAGATTTACATCATAATTGCAAAGGGTTTGCCGTGTTAGTCTGTCATGGCAAAATAAAACAAAAATCTAGTGGCATCTTAAAGACTAACAGTATGTCTTTAAACATGAGTTTTTGTGGGTCACAGCCCACTTTGTCAGATAGCTACGGGCTGTCACCCTTGAAAATTCACACTAAAAATGTTGCTACTGTTTTAAAATAAACACTAGATTTTTTTAAGCATTACTATTTTGAGACTGAGCTTAATATGCCTGGTGCCTGCTGTTGGGGAGATGCTTGCAACTGGTTATTTAGGTGTGGGGCTCTGTAGTTGCCATTCCTCCATATAACCTGTTTCTAGGTGTGCACTTGGAATTGTTCAGCCATATTGCTAGTAGGTGTGTTCCGTTATGAGGATAGAACTGTAAACCTGCATACGCTCAGTGCTCCAAAATACCTATACTGTGCTTTTTGTAAAAGGGAGATCTTAAAATGGGGGAAGCTAGAGTATCTTTAATAGTAGTCATTTTTACCCCCACTCCTTGGTATCTACTAACTGCTGCCTCTACAGCTTCTCTGCTCTGATGCAACTTCCTTTCCCAGAGTCTCTACTCAACAAACAACTCAAATGGCCTTCTCAGGCAAGGGATCCATTGGCTGCTGGGGCCTGGTGGAGCAGTCTGCTTGAGGAATGTGAAGAGTGCTTTGGCAAACATTTATGACAGTTTTGTTCTCTTTCTAGCTAGTACAGTTGAGAATGCTAGAGGGTAGAGTGGCTGGGTTCAGTCTGTGGGAGGAGTTTCCCTTTGTTTTAACAGCTACAGCCTTATGGTCTCATAGGACTCATTAAAAGTACTTGTTAGCCTTCAGTGGCTTTCCTGCATTCATTTCAGCACTATGCAGTCCCATTTATCTCCATTACTTTTATGGAAAATTGTTAAGAAGTGAGGTGTTACTGGATCTAGGCCTATTGCAAGCCTTATATAATGTGTCTTCACTGTGTTCCTCCCTCCTAGCCTGATATGTTGTCTTCTTCATTGGCTGGAACATGCAGTGTGTCTGCACTTTATGTAGTTGTACTTTTAATACATATTAAAATTACATGCCGTTGCAAAACAAAATTACTATTGAATAATTTAAATATGACCGGTTTTTGTTAACAGCGGTGGTTTTTAAAAATTGGCTGTGTGAACAACTGACAGGGGTCGATGCTGTCACACCAGAAAATTTCCCTCTTGGTCAAGTAGCTGAACTGTTGAACTTGAAAAGCATCTTGTAGGCATATAACGATGCCAGTTTTGTTCTGCATAGAGATCTAGTTCAAACTTTTTCTAGAGATCTAGTTCAAAAAAAAAAAGAGCGAGATCTAGTTCAAACTTTTTGTGTACGTGAACAAAATACAAATACAAAAACTGCAACTAATATTGCAGTGCTTCGCAATGGGGGGTGTTCTTCAGGGATTTTAAATCCAAATTCAGGTTGCTCTATTCATTTCAGATGACAAAAAAGACATTGACCACGAGACTGTGGTCGAGGAGCAGATCATCGGAGAGAACTCGCCGCCAGACTACTCAGAGTACATGACCGGAAAGAAGCTCCCGCCCGGAGGAATCCCAGGCATTGATCTTTCGGACCCCAAACAACTGGCAGAATTTGCAAGGTGAGTAGTAAGAAAAGTATCCTGGTAAAAATATCATTTCATTGTGCTCATTCATAGCTCCTCAGATAGTGAAAAATAGTATGTTTGGCTGATGAGTTCAACTGAAGCCTCTGTAATCTGGTGGAGTGCATCTTGTTTGGGTGAAAGTGTATAATTGTTTATATAGTAGGTTCAGATTCTTATGACATGCTTGATAGGGTTTTTTCCCCTTTAGAACTTTTACTTTTTTTATGTCTAGTAATTGAGACTGTTTTATTAGCTCCTGTCTCAGCTTTCATTTTACAAGATGTCTTTCTCTGAGGATTGCTTTATAAAAGTGAACGGAAAGATACGAAAAGCTTAAAACAACAGAGATGGTCCCTTTGGACTGCTTCATGTTCCTTCTTAGTGGTCCCCAATCCAAATGTGCTTAGGCCTGTCTGTAACTGCCTTGTCTCCTGACCAGCCTCCTTAGAGCTCCTGTCCCTTTCTCTCATCCCCCATAGTTTACTGCACCTCCTGACCTGATTTATTCAGAGCTTCTATTTTCATTAGTCCCTTCTTCCATGTCTTCCCTGTCATTTCCTTTGAACCCCCCTCCCACCCTTCAGTTTCCTCTTTCTCAGTCTCTTTCATTTTCTGTCTCTTCTTTTAGCCTTCTTGCCTATGATTTCCTGTCCCTAGGTTTCCCTGCAAGCCAGGATCTCTTCCCAGTGTGCACTAGTTCATAGTCCCAGCCAAAATGATAGCTTCTTCTCTGCTTATAGAAGCTAGATTGCAAACTGATTAGGTTGTGAGCGGCTGAACATGCTGTGCCATCATTGCAGTTCAGCCCGTCAGAGGCATCATTGCCACAAGCATAATATAATATAGCTTACTTATGGCTTGAGAGCCAATTTGGTGTAGCGGTTAGGAGCATGGAATCTAATCTGGGAGAACCAGGTTTGATTCCCCACTCCTCTACATGTGACCTTGGGTCAGTTACAAGTTCTTTCAGAGCTGTTCTCGAGTGAGCTCTCTCAGCCCCACCTACCTCACAGAGGGTCTGTTGTGGGGAGGGGAAGGGAAAGGAGATTATACGGGTAGTGAAGGGAAGGATATAAATCTAATCTCTTCTTCTCTTATATGCATCATATAAAGTAGTTGGGTCACGAGAGAGGTATGAGACAAATATGAGACAAGTACATTCCGTTGACTGATCAATGTTGTTTGATTTCTCTTTCTCTTGTAAGAATGAAACCCAGAAAAATAAAAGAAGATGACGCTCCAAGAACGATAGCATGTCCTCACAAAGTGAGTAAAATGTTGGATACTGTCGTTGCTGAGTTGTTTACAGGATAAATCAGGAGGGAGCTAGCGGCACTTTCAGGATATTTAAATTTTTGAAGCTAATTTTAGCTCCATTTTGCCATCATCAGCACAAGAGATCTGTATTACACAGTATTCTGCTCTTCTTTGCAGTGGCCTCAGTATAGGATATTTTTTATTTATAGGATTTATTTTATTTATTTTAAATAAAGAGAGAACTCTTTCTAATTTCAGTTTTTGTTAATGTAAGTTACCTTTTCCAAGCAATGCTTCCTTTGTTTAAAAAGAAGTATATATATAAGAGTTTCCATTACCAACTGTAAGACATACTGATGGGAGACCCTTTATGATCCAACAATTTTTCTGTCTCCTAAAAACAAAGGCTCCAAAATTTTCTTCCATTGTGAAAGGAGGACTTTTGCTTGTGCAACGTTTCTGTTGATTCCCACGTCATCTAATACTGTTCCTATGAATCCACCCATCCCTGTTGAGGAACACAAGAGGCTGTAGTGTGAGAAGGACAGGTGCTACTCAACCTGCAGTGCTTTTAATCCAGGCCAAGGTTTTGCAGCTGTCAGTCAGTTTGGTCTTGTTCTGCCCCCAGTTCCTTGTGGGATATAGTTGTTGTTCAGCTGTGGTATACTTTATTTTTCCCTTGACCATGTGAGGAAAGAGGCATCGTGTGAATGGATTATTTCTTTTGAACCACACAAGTATGTTTTGTGCCTTGGAACTTGCCTGATGACTAAAAGAAATACGTTCATGTTCCTTTCAAGGGCTGCACAAAGATGTTCAGGGATAACTCTGCCATGAGGAAGCATCTGCACACTCACGGGCCACGAGTACACGTTTGCGCAGAATGCGGCAAAGCTTTTGTGGAGAGCTCAAAGCTAAAGCGGCATCAGCTAGTTCATACTGGAGAGAAACCCTTTCAGGTAACATTTTCACAGTATTCCATCTGGCAACTCTGTACTTCATCTTAAATAAAACAAATACCGCATCCATATTGGGGATCGGGCTGTAATTTTTGAGATAAGAAAGGCACCTGTTCTGAGATAAAACCATGCTTAGACACCAGCTGGAAAGAATCTTAAATGCTATGGAGGTAGGGTCTCAAAACTGGCTGATAGCATTTCATTGGGACCATCCCTGATGAGTCTGGAAGACATGTAAGGTTGTATGTAGACTAAACATTAGCTTCATCCTTACTTCGGTGGCTTGGAGTAAAGCAAGCTGTATGATTCCTGAAATGGAACAATTCCAATAAAAAGTCTTATAGCGTGCAGACCATGGTCTCTTCCCATTATTAACATGCGGACTGGGGGCCAGCAGACTTGTATCTGCTAAAGTTATTCCTAACTTAATGCTTTAAATGTGACTGCATGGTTATTAATTGCCCTCTCCTCACTCACAGCACAAAGCATTTCAGATGCTGCCTGCATTTCTGCACGCCGCATCATACTTGATTTTCTTTTTTTAATTGTTGGGGCAGCTGACGTAGATGGAGAGCAGTATTTTCTTTTTTCTTTTTAGAATTGTTTCTCCCTTTTCTGACATGCTGCGTTTTCCCACTACAGGCCAGGCCTCAGAGGTTTTGTAGGTGTGGGATGTCTTTCCCTGATAAGTCATACTGTCTAGTTTGCCAGAACAAGATGTACAAACTGGACAACACCATAAACAAATTGTATGTTGGTTTCTTGTTTTCTCTGAGGTTCTTAGAATGTGCTTGTATGCAAACTGTCTCCTCTTCAACGATTGGAACAGTGCACAGAAATCAGGGCAGTAGAAAGAATCCTCATTGCAATCCTGTTTTTTAAAAGTTTCTATTTTTTAAAGGCTGATTTTTTTTTTATGTTGATGAGAGCACTGGCTTGCCATGCAGGGTCCTAATTGGCAAAGTATGCAGCTCCGTTAGAGGTGGCTAGTACCTGGTGAACTGTCAAAAGTTAGGGATGTTGAGAGCTCCTATAAGGAAGGATGCTTCAGTACCCTGAACAGCTTCCTTTTCCTTCTTCATGTTTGTATTTCTCATTCCCTGTCACAACATTTCTTGTCCAAAAATTCCATGTCTTGGCAAACTTGCTATCTGTAAGAAGAATAAATTCTAAGGAATGTGTAACTGTGGTCAGTTAACATATATGTAGGCTACATTTCCGAAGTGCAAAATTAGGATTGAGGGGTGAGGTGCTTGAAGGACATGCTACCCTGCCTTATAGATATTAGTGGTGATTACTGGATTAACCCATTCTGTGTTAAGTGTAATAGAAATGTGTCTTTCCTTTTGATGTATGTTAAGTGTTGTAATAATATTAAAAAGGGCCATATCAGCCCCCAAGCATAGTTTACAAGAGGGGCTCGGGAAAGTTCCAGTTTGTATAGCTTTGCTGGGACTGCAAAAGCAGAGATTATCAAGCAGTTGATTGACTAAAATATATACGTATTGCAGCTGGCTAGCTTGCTGGGGTCACCGGTTATGTAAGGCTGCTAAAGATGTAGAGTGGAAATCAATCTTCCACGGACTTTAGAACTTGTAGTTGACCTGAGTAAATGCCAAATGCAAGCACTGACCAGCAAGTGATAAAGATTAGCCTTCTGCCTTCCCCCCGAGTACAAGGAAAAAGGAGTATTGCTAAGGTGGCTGTACTCCAAAGAGATGTTGAGCATCCAGAAATTCTACAGCCCGTTGACCATGATTGACTGCAGTTTCTACATAACTGCGGCTACATTTTTGTGTAGGAAACCTTACACATTTTTGTGTAAGGAAAGCACTAGTGTAATAGAATTAACAGCTCAACCTCTTCACAGCAGTGCCTAAAATTATAGCAGGGTCATTTCTGCATAGCACTGGGTTTTGTGCGCAGGTAAATGGTTCATGATTCTGTTCTGCTATCAGCAGTGCTTTTTCCCAGGGCCTGAAGACATCTTGATACGAGAGGATCTTCCACCAGCAGAAGAGCCTCTTAAATCAGAGGAAGGCTCCTCGGGCGAGGGGAAAACTGCTGATAACTAAATGGATCAACCCTGGGGCCCATAGTGGCTGGAAATGGTACTGCTGAAGTCATGGAAATAGCTGCTAGTCATCTGCATGGAGCATAGCTCGCACATGGATTGACTTGTGGCCCTGCGCACAAGAGTGTGGGGAGACAGTTTTCCAAGTGTGACTTGATCCTGGTTTCAGTAAAATTCACCTGTGAGATTCTGATTTGGCGGCACTGCATAGATCACTTCTTAGTTTGCACATAAAGATCTTTACTGCAAGCATTTTTTAACTGCGTTGCTAACACCCTCTCTTTTTCATTCCACAGTGCACGTTCGAAGGATGTGGCAAACGCTTTTCACTGGACTTCAATTTGCGCACACATGTGCGAATTCATACTGGAGACAGGCCCTATGTGTGCCCTTTCGATGGCTGCAATAAGAAGTTTGCTCAGTCAACTAACCTGAAATCTCACATCTTAACACATGCGAAGGCCAAAAATAACCAGTGAAACTGCAAGAAGAAAGGTCTTGAACTCAAAGCATCTTACCTTACAGGAGAATGATTGGGAATAAATAAGCCTCCCCTTTATATATTGTTTCTAGGAAAGAATTTAAAAAGAAAAAAACCCTACATGCCTAAAAGACTTGTTTTTGATAAAGTAGCAAAAATAAACTTTAAGACTTCTTTGCTACAATGCTCGATTTTGCTCTGTAATTGGTTTCAAGAGCATGGTGTTTTTGTAAAGCTTGGCCCCATCTGGAGGAGGCAGACAGTTCATGGACTTGCATCAGAGACAGTTCTTTCTACAACAGTGCTAAAATTGGACTTTTCACATTCTTATAAATACGAAGCTCACCTGTTGCTTACAATTTTTTAATTTTGTATTTTCTAAGTGTGCATATTGTACACTTTTTGGGGGATATGCTTAGTAATGCTATGTGTGATTTTTTTTTCTGGAGGTTGATAACTTTGCTTGCAGTAGATTTTCTTTAAAAGAATGGGCAGTTACATGCATACTTCAAAAGTATTTTCCTGTAAAGAGAAAAAAAAGTTATATAGGTTTTGTTTGCTCTCTTTAATTTTTTTTGGTTGTATTCTTTGATGTTAACACATTTTGTATAATTGTATCGTATAGCTGTAATGAAATCATGTAGTATCAAATATTAGATGTGATTTAATAGTGTTAATCAACCTAAACCCATTTTAGTCACTTCTTTTGGGAAAAATACTGCCAGATGCCGATGTTCCGTGTACTTTCTCTTGCCTGTTCAGTTAAGGAAAGTGGTGCTCAGTTGTAGAATGTATTGTACAGGCACTGACCTTTTAACAACACCTGATATGTACATCCCGTGTAATAGAGTGGGCAACAATAAAACAGTGGTCCTGAAGAAAGAATATGGCAGAAAATTATCTGTAAGCACAGCCTATTTTCTTCTGTTGTCCAGAGCAAATTATAGTTCTTTAACCTCCCAGGAAATTGGAAGATAAATAAAACACATTACCTTTATATTTGCTTTTTGCGTTTAATCACAAGCAGTAGCTATAGCATTTTAAAATTAGCACTATGCCGATGTGATGGGGATTGAGATCTTGGCCCGTGCTCGGGAACTGCCCTCCCACTAAGTAAAGTGAAGAGTTCTGGGGCAGTTTCACTTTCTACAGCCAACAGGTTAATGGAACAGCCCGGCAATTCAGTGACCTCTTGTTGCTCTATTCTGGCAAGGTAAGGCAGTAGCAGTCATTCTCTTCCCCCTCCCCCTATTAGCATTGCAGGAGACGTTGGTATGTGATTGGCAATCTCAGAATTGTCTTCTGTTTGAGGCCATTTCCTTCAGGTTAACTATGTCATAAGAGGCCGTGCTATTAACCTGTAGACAGCTATAGAAAGTTTAATGAGGTCTGAAATCAGCTAGAAATACCTTCTCAGTGTAACTGATTCTGTGTAATGGATTGATGTTTGCTGCCGTAGCTGGCATGTACAGAGCCTGTCTTTTAGACTGGATTCATCGGAATGGTCAGCTCCTTCCAGCTGTTCCTGACTTTGTTAACAGAATTTTAACTACCTAAAAATCTGGGCTAAGGAGAGTAGAATTTTGTGACATGTATAAAATGTTTTACCTGATTTATTTATGGCATAGGACACGATGCTCTAGCCCTACCTTGACTATGGGAAATCTTACCCAGTTGCTCCTCTTGCTTACTGAGCAGTAACCCTTGTGTACTTTCAAGCACATGTTTACAACCAGGAGGGAAGGAATCTTTTAAAAGCTAATTTTCCCCTCCGCTACCATTACCATATACTCCCCTTCTTCCCTTATATGTCTTGTTAGATTGTAAGCCTGAGGGCAGGGCCCATCTCTTTTTATTCATGTAAGCCACTTTGGGAGATGATTTTGAGGAAAACAGCCTATAAATATACAAATAAATTGAAAGCTGTAATTGTCAGGCAGCCGAATTCCGTTTGCAGTATTGCATGCTGCAACTTTTTTATGCTCGCAGAACCCGCGGCAGATATACATACCTGGCTTTAGGTAAGAAATGTACGGGGCCTATTGTATCCTTTCCTTGCTATACTGAACCTGTAATTAACACCCAGCATGCAAAAAGAATAGCTAGGGGTGGGAGGTTGCCATTGCTTCTGGTGTGTGTCATGCCATACTATCTCAATGAGTATTGGGTAAATGTATGCCTCTACAGCACCTCTATTCCATGTGGCATGAGGTTACACTATCTAGCTTAGCTCCCACAATATGTCTCAGGCAGTCTGCCATTAACGCCATCAGTTGCGGTGGAAACCTGAACGGTAGCATCAGTCCTTCAGGTCTTTCGGGTACAGAGTCTGCTGGTTGAGTATGGGGAAAAACTGCCCCCGCAATATAAATTACTGTAGGGGCCCTACTAAGCCAGGCGAGTATTTACACTTGCTGTGAATCTGCAGCCTATTACTGTAATGACTTCAGCTCAGATTCCAAAGAATGTTTGTTCCCAGTCAAGCTTCGCTTATTTTTTCTCTTTGCCACATTTCATTACTTGTATGTACTTGCAAATTGTGGATAGTTTATGCTGAGGGTAACATCAGGTACTTCATAAACAAATGGACTCCTGTCTATTCTATACTGTATAGCTAACTGCATATGGTAATTTTACATTTTGTTAAAGCAGCTTCTGCTTTTGTTAAATAGAATACCGCTTTTTTTTTAAGGGGGAGGTGAGAGGACTTTACAGTTACTTTATTACCTCTGCCCGTGTTGTGGTTCTCTGAAAAAAGGTACCAATAGAACAGTGCAAAATTCCATCAGCATTTAATTGTTCTCTGTAGGATCCATATTTAAAACTTTAGTACATTCTTATCCCACTGTTTCTCAGCCCTGTGAGATAGTTTAGGGATTGGCACAAATCGACTCACGAACCAAAGCTCACAAATTTTGGGTAGTTCGTGGTTTGCGAACTGAAGACCCACAACAAACTTTCCCAAAGTTTGTTGCATTTTGTGAAGAGCAGAAAGCAGGGATTTAAATGGCTCCGAGCCATTTAAACCCCTGCTTTCTGTTCTTCACAAAAACAGCTGAGCTAAGCTGTTCAGTTTAAATGGATGGGAACTATTTAAACCACTGCTTTCTGCTCCCTGTGAAAAGCAGCTAGGAGCAAAAAGCAGGGTTTTAAATGTTAAATGGCTCAAGCTGGTTCGTGGTTCAGCCCTGAACCTCAAAAAAGTGGTTCATGCCCGTCCCTAGATAGGTTAGACTGTGGAGAGTGTTTGGCCAAAGTGCTTTCCCTAACGTGATTCAGGCTACTGTTCCATAATTCCTTTTCCCTCTGCAGTGTTTCTGGAATGGCAGGAGCCATGTGGGCAATCAAAGCATTCCTAAGACACACGGAAGAAGAACTGGGCCATACAGATAGTGAAATGTGAGGTAGGTTGTTCCTTCTTTGGATGGCGGATCAAGACAAGTAGTGATGCAGCTGTTGAAGCGTGTTGGTGAGAGGACCCTCCCCATTCGCAAGCACTAAATTTCTGAATGTCAGAGCTAGGAAGCAACACTGGGGGAAGGTGTTTGGTGTAGTGGTTAAGGAGCAAGGACTCTAAATCTGGAAGAACCGGGTTTGATTCCCCACTCTTCCACATGCAGCTGCTGGATTACCTTGGATGAGTCAGTTCTCTCAAGAGCAGTCCTCGAAAGAGCTATCCTAGCCCCACCTACTTCACAGGCAATGCTCCCTCTAAGCTGTGGTGTTTTGTGAGCTACTGGCATTAAAGGTGTGAGCAAGCGATTTAGCTACAGCATAAGTTAGTTTGCTCTGGAGCCATCCTTCCTGAGCAAAGACAAAAATGAGAACTGGAGGCTAAAACCGTGTGAGCCAGCTCACACTCAGCTTAGACTGAACACTGCTCATAGGGCGTCTGTTGTGGGGAGAGGAAGGGAAGCAGACTGTAAGCTACTCTGAGACTCCTTCAGGTAGTGAAGATTGGGGTATAAATCTAATCTCTTCTATGCCGTTGGCTTTTCAGAAGAACAGGTTGGCCATTGTGTGACACAGGATGCTGGGCTTGATGGACCATTGGTCTGATCCTGCAAGCTTCTTATATCCTTATGTTCATTCAGATGGTAGAACCATCTTTTTCTATGATAAGGTATCTGTTCACTGTTTGTGTCTCGTACATTCAGGTAGGTAGCCGTGTTGGTCTGAAGCAACAGAACAAAGTTTTGAGTCCAGTGGCAGCTTTAAGACCAGTAAAGTTTAATTCTGGGTATAAAGTTTCATGTGCATGAACTCTTAATCAGATGCATGCACACTTCATGCATGAATTAAAACTTTGGTCTTAAAGGTGCCACTGGACTCAAACTTATGTCTTTTATAAATTTAAAGGCAAACAGGTCTCCCTTTTCTCTGAGACCGACCCCCTACTAGCACTCTGCCATGTTTATTACTTTAGAAATCATTTGGGACTCTGTAAAGTCTTGTTAGTCCTGCGGATAAAGAGGAACAAACCGCTCATTCTATAGCTGCAAGGGTCTGTGGATTCTACCAACAATACAGATAGAACAAACATAACTGCTGAAAGGGCAGGGTGCCTCCATAGGGACTTGTGCCACTTCACGATAGATTCAGCAGTAGCTATGAATAATGTCCAGGATTATTACTTTTTTTAATAAAAATTTATTTGTTCCAGTTGTATGTACAATAGTTACAGAATACTGTACAAAAGGGAAAATTGTCACTGCTCTGAATTGTTGTGCATAAAACAGCTTAGGTAGGTTTCACACATTCAATTTGAATGTCCCTGCAATTAGGCACCAAAAAATCCAAGGTACAGAACAGACAGACCAGGTTTCTCTAGTGTAACTGTTGGGGAGGGGGGAAATGCTGTTGGCTACACAGATTTCCTATTAATGAAAAACTACTCAGCCATATTGCACCTGTCCCAATAAAAATAAGAATGTAGCACATCCCCCTACGTCATTGGATTCTAGCAAATGCCTTTACAGCCATTGGGTTTTTGTTTCTCAACAAAAGATCCCTCCCCTAGGGTAGCTTTTCCACCCATCTTTTCTTGATTTACTGTTTAACACTTAAGAGCATTGGTCTCCGGGTGGTGGTTTGTGAGAGAGACAAGGATTTTTCCAGAAGGCCAAAGGTAGGTCACCTCAGTAGCAGAAGCACCGCCAAGTTCTTTTGGCGTACACTTTCTTCTTAGAAGAGCAGCAGGATGAGGGAGTGAAACTATAAAGACAACCAGCATACGAAGAACAGAAACAGGGTAAAAAAAAAATTAAGCAGAGGCATTAAAACTGGATCTAGGGTCTGAAGACCTTAGAGGGCTTCCTCTTAAATAAGCCACTGCGTGGTTCACACGGATGACCAGGGACGAGGTGGCATACACGTAGCCACTAGTGAGTCTGTTTACTCACTAAAGCCCAGTAGAGAACCTGGTTTTCAGCACCCGATGAAGGATGCTTTGACTCTTGAAAGCTCACACCCTGAAAATCTTGGGTTTCTAAGGTGCTACTGGACTCAAACCCAGCTGTTCTACTGCACAGCAACATGGCTGCCCCCTTGAAACTAGTTTTCAGCATGATCCAGATGAGCCATGGTTTCTCATACACCATTACTTATTATTTCACCTGAAATCATAAACTACGGTTTGTCCTCCACCCTGCGATCAGGCCACAAAATGAAACTATGATGGTTTGCTGTGGAAGCATTTCATTTCTTTTCTTTTTTTTAAGCAGCACAACCCAGGGAGTAAGCTGGCAATATGGGCAAACTGCAGCTTGACAATACGGGCAGGAGTCAACCAGCTAGTCTGCTGGGGGTTAACGTGGGTGAACTCTGCCCACACAAAAAAGGCTTTTTCTAAGAATTGGAGGTCTCGCAGACATAATGGGGGCTATGATATGGAGGGAAATTGGGTAAAAAAGCTGGCTAAATCCAAACCTTGTTTCCCATATATCCCTTCCCCCTCTCACTGCAGGAGCCACCCATAACCATCTGAAGGGTCAGAGGACTCTTCAAGAGCAGCATTTCAGGGAACTACAGCAGGAGAGCAGAGGCATTTCTTTCTCCAAGCTCTGCTTTGGATCCAAGTCCATGAGAGCGGATTAGGATGCATTTTTAGCTTTTCTGCTTTAATAAAGCCGCATCACTAGCTTATTTGCTCAGCCAACATTAGCGCATTCTCCAACCAACCCTTCAAGTTGAACCATCTGAATACACTACTCTTTTCATTACAGCGTGATCCACTGTTCTGCTGCCACACTCTCGCTTGCAGAAACCAGAAAGTTAATAGTCCCAGTTTCCTCCAAGAAGTTTTACGTAACAAGCTTTTAGGCAGAAGGCTTTAGCCTTCCAGCTTGCAGAGGTAGTTAAGGCAAGCTTTGCCAGAGGAACAATGGGTTTGTCCTGTATCCCACTTAACTTCAAAATGAAATTCCACACAACGTGTCAAAAATTATGACGAGGAAAGCAAAGGGTGTCGATCCCTGCTTGCTCCAGCTGGCTTCTGAATGACCATCCGCAGGTAGGATTCAGATTCCGTTGTTCCACCACATTGAAAGAGAAGATTTTGTTTTGAAAGCAATTCTATGGAAATGTGTAGATAGCTAAGAGACTCACAATGGCATCCTAAACAGGCTTACTCCCTTCTAATTCCACTGAAATCAGGTGGGCTTCGAAGGGTGGAAACTGTGTGTAGGATAGTACCAGGAACCACTGATCCATAGAGAGGCAGGACACTACTTACAGAAAGCTTCATCTGCAGGAACGGGGGTGCACTGAATCCCTTCATACCACTTACACAATGTCTCAAGAACAATCATTGTTCCTTTGGAGAACGGAGAAGTGACAAGTGGGGCTCTCCAATGGAAGAACACCCAATGAATTCTGGTACGAGCTACACTGAGCTTCATTGTCAGGGACAGACAAGATATAGTTTGGGTTCTCCCAAAGAAGCAGCAGCTATGACAGAATGTACCCAAATATTGGTGCACATTTGGGACTTGGGGGAGGGGGAAATTTTTTTTTTTGAAGAGTCCTTTTATTGCCTGTGTTTCTGTAACGGATATTGTAAGGCAATAAGCTCCTTGTATAAAGGAGGTGAAATCCTAAATAACGTTAAAAGAATGCTTTGTACAGATGAAAATTTACAGTTTCTATACTGAATTTTAAAAAAAACAAAAAACATTAATATACCAAACGGGTGCACCAGCCTTCGGCTTCAGAACCTAAAAGCTTGAAGGTTGCTGGATCGCCGGGCCCGCCTCACATCCACTTAGATCTCCTCTCAGCTGCCTATCTTCTGACCTCATATACATAAGGAACACTGTAACCGTAGCGAACGTTGCGGCGTTCACGGGGAAGGCACGAAGAAGCGTAGACGTGAGCCCCCTGGTGAATACTCTCCAACCTTCACTGTGATAGCTTTTTCGAACACAGTCCAGAATGCCCTTGTACTGCATCACCCCGCTGACACCATCGGCCTGAAGGCGAGACTTGATCACGTCCACAGGGTACGTCGACAGCCAGGAGACAATCCCAGACATGCCTCCTGCCAACAGCAACTTGGGTATAATGTAACTGTCCTCTGCCTCACAACCAAGATACCTGGTAAGGTAGTCGTAGGTTAGGAAGTAAAACCCAAAACTGGGTGTCTCCCTCAGGAATGTGGAAACCATGCCCTTGTTGATGCCCTTCACGCCTTCCTTTCGGTAGATCTTCACCAGACAGTCCAGGGAATTCTTGTAGTTCTTAGACTTCAGCCGGTATTCGCCAGTTCCTTGCAGCTGCATGCGGGTCTTTGCTAGCTCCATGGGGCAGCAGATCACGCACTGAATGGCACCCGCCGCTGACCCTGCAAGGAACTGATTTAATGGCGTATCGTTTCCCAGAACACGGATTGTGTTTCCTTGAACGCCAAACACAAGGGCGTTAATGAAGGTAAGTCCCATCATAGGTGACCCAATCCCTTTATAAAGTCCAAGGGCCTAAGGGAGAAAAGGTAAAAAGGGACATTTTAAGAACCATGTGAACAGCCTAAGGTTACATCTGAGAGTTCCTACGATCTTCTCTTTCCATCGCAAGCATTGGGTTGCATCCTACGACTTCCTTTCACCAAACTGTCCTTCAACAAAGAAAGATTTCTCTCTATCAGAAAGGAAGCCTTTCCCTATTGTTGTCGAGTGCCAAGACCACGGCCATACAGCCTGGAAAATCTACAGCAACCAATAATTAGGGGAATTCTTTCTTCCTTGATGAAACTTAGCAGAAGTCACAGGATCCAACTCAGAGGAAGGAAGTCACCCCCCCCCCAGGTAATTTCCACTCATTTATGTTGTACTGCACTTCTAGCTCTTCTATAGTGTTAACGTTTTATCTGTATAAAGTACAGTGAAGCTTTTTGGTGGGGGAAGGGAGAGCTGCATAAATAAATCATCTTTATTTATCAGAATCAGCAATGGCTGGTTAACACCCATGCAGACATGAAAGAGGTTTATAAAATTATGCACGGGGTGGAGAGTTCACAAAGAGAAATTTTTCTCTCTTCCAAAAAACTAGAACTCGGGTATCCAATGAAACTGATAGGTGGTAGGTTCAGGACAGACAAAAGGAAACACTTCTTTACACAAAGCATGATTAAAATATGGAATTTGCTGCCAGAGGATGTAGTGATGGCCACAGGACTAAACAGTTTTAAAAGGGGATTAGATAGATTCACGGAGGATGTCTGTCAATGGCTACTAGCCATGGTGCCTGAAGGGAACCGTCACATTCAGAGGCACTAAGCCTTTGACTCCAAGAGCCAGGAGGCAACATCAGGGGAAGGCCTCGGCCTCTATGCCCTGTTGTTGGCCCTCCAGAGGAACCAGTTGGCCACTGTGTGAGACAGGATGCTGGACTAGATGAACCACTGGTCTGATCCAGCAGGGCTCTTATGTTCTTAATAT
Organism: Lepidodactylus listeri; assembly: GCA_029233225.1. Classification (NCBI taxonomy): domain Eukaryota; kingdom Metazoa; phylum Chordata; class Lepidosauria; order Squamata; family Gekkonidae; genus Lepidodactylus; species Lepidodactylus listeri. Next base: position 81,454,691 of record JARCFY010000011.1, read on the forward strand.
TATTTGATATATAATGCCAATAAAGGAGGTTTTTTTGTTGTTAATATTATCTGATATTAGAAGTTGCCACAATTTCCCCCACAGCTGCATCTGCCACCTCACACTTTTCTGTGGCTCACCTTTTCCCTCATGAATTGTGGAATTCCAAACTCAGAAGGACAACCTGCTAGAACATTTTCCCAGAATGCAAAGCAGCCACACCTTCAGAGCAGAATGCAAAGCAGCCACACCTTCAGAGCACTCGCATCTTACGGGGACAGCACAACAGAGACTGCTGTGCTCTGTGGAAATAATTCTTCTTGATTTCATCACAGCCTCAGTTTACAGTCAAGGCCAGGAGCAAAACACACATTCAACCCCAGAACTCCAAGATGATAACACAGTACAATGCCATGATAGATCTGATTTCTAGTGCTCTACCTTTTAAACAGTAGAGGTTATGTTCACACCTGATTGGTGTGGTATAATTGTAAAAGTACTGCACTAGGATTTGGGAGACCCAGGTTTGAATCCCTACTCAGCCATGAAGCTACACTGGATGACGGTGATGTTAACATGGAAAAGACACAGGCAGCTCTGAGCTCTTTAGAGGAGAAAGGATGCAGCGAAGATCAATTTATTTAAAACATTTTTAAGGACAGCTTGAAGCAAGCGCATAGTCCTTTGCATGCATTGTTAGTATCTGATTGGAACTTTGAGGAAAGTTGACTGTATAAAGCTGAAATCCATGATATTAATGGAGAGCTGAAGGCCAGCAGAGTCTAATAAACACACAAAACCACAATTGCAAACAATAGCAACCAAGAAAAAGGGGAGATGTCTTTAAAAAAGCCAGTGTGGCTACATAAAAAGCCAAATGAGCTGAAAACCAGAAAGGAATGGAAGAAGGCAGAGGTCAAAAGGGACATCTACCAACAAGCAGCTCAGCCTCGTACCAACAGTCTCAGGAAAGCTAAAGCTCAGTGAGGGGTGCAACCCAAAACATTTTCCCAACTATGACCAAAAAGGAAGGAAATAGTAGAAGAGACTGGATTTATACCCCACCCTTCACTACCCGAAGGAGTCTCAGAGTGGCTTACAATCTCCTTTCCCTTCCCCTCCCCACAACAGACACCCTGTGAGGTAGGTGGGGCTGAGAGAGTTCTGAGAGAACTGTTCATAAGAGAAAAACTCAGAGAACTTGTGACTGACCCAAGGTTATACCAGCAGCTGCATGTGGAAGCGTGCAGAATCAAACCTGGTTTTCCCAGATTAGAGTCCATGCTCCTAAATACTACACCAAACTGGCTCTCTAGTAGGCTTGCTGCTCAGGGAAGAGGGTGGTACATCCAAGTGCGACAAAGGGACAGCAGAATGGTCCAAAACTCCTATTTTACCGCAGTCTTCTCCCAAAAGGGGAACTGTGTGCAGCAAAGCAAAAGTTCGGTGGAACAATTAAGGGACAGATTGGGTTTTACAATTCTTTGACGTTTTAAATTATGTACTCAGAACAGCCTTTAGCCACCGTGGAATATATATGTTTTAATAAATATATCCTGTAGTGTAGATCAAGATGGGTAGCCATGTTAGCCTGTCTCTAGCAGCAGAAAAGAGCAAGAGTCCCATAGCACCTTAAAGACTAACAAAATATATGGCAGCGTATGGGCTTTTGTGAGTCACTGCTCACTTTTTCAGATTCTGAAAAATCTTGCTCTTTTCTATTCCTGTACTATTAGTTATGTAGTGGTCAAATATGTTGGAACAGGGGACACCAAGGTTGAAATCCTCACTCAACCACCAAGTGTGACCTCTGGCCAGCCATTCTCTCAGCCTAACCTACCTCACAGGGTTGTTATGAGTACAAAACGGAGGCGGTTACAACTACGTATGAACCCCCTGGAGAAAGGGTGGGGACAAAAAGTATAGATGCCTTTAATGTTCTCCCCTACTACCCTGTTATCATCCCAATGAAGCAACTTACCCAAGGGCAGCCATTTAGCCCATAGCCACTACTTGAGAACATGTCTGTACGCGAATACAACCACGGAGAAGGCTGATTGTCAACAGGGGCTGGCCATGCAGTCAGGTGACTGTTAACAACAGTCTGTCGATCTGCTTACATTTTTAAAGATGATTTATTTAAAAACTTTTTTTTTTGGTCTGCCCTCCTCCAGTTAAAATCTCAAGGCAACTAGCAACAAAACCTAAAGACAAAACTGTAGTGATAACGAGATCTAAAAACAGTTTTTAAAACGAAACAAGAGAAACCATTATCAATATATTTTTGGGCAGGAACGCACAGGAACAGAGTTCCGACTGGCTTCCGAGTTGGCCGCACCTACAGCCCCCCACCTCGAGCTCCCCAGGCACCTCGCAAGCCATGGGGTGCCTGGGGAAGCCAATCCAATCCAGGGAGGGAAGGCAGTTTAAACTGCCTCCCCCCCCCCCCCCCCCGCCTCGGGTTCCTTAGGCACCCCGCAGCTGCAGTGCGCCTGGGGAAGCTGATCCAGAAACTGCCTTCCTTCCCTCGGGTTCCCCATGCGCCCTGCAAGCTGCAGGGTACCCGGGGAAGCTGATCCTTGGGGGGAGCTGTGCTGTCAGGAGTGTGGCCTAATATGCTAATATGTTTCTGCTGTTGGGTGTGGCCTATTATGCTAATGAGATCCTGCTGGGCTTTTTCTACAAAAAAAGCCCTGTCCAGAACCATATCCAACTGCTGGCTGCAAGCCCTTAGAAACAATCTGGCATTTGGCTGGCTGTCTTCTAGATGAATCTGGGAAGTTATAGGAGCCACACCCCAAAAAGCCTCAAGTTCAAGCTGTGGTGGCTTGATATGCACTCAGTGTAAATGTTTATGCCACTATAGGAGAGAAGAGTTTCCACACAAGCGCAAGAGGTTCTGTTCTGGCTGAGATCAGAGCTCATTTCATAGCAGGAGTTCCTTTGCATATTAGGCCACACACCCCTGATGTAGCCAATCCTCCAAGAGCTTACAGTAGCCCCTGTAAGAAGAGCTCTGTAAGCTCTTGGAGTATTGGCTACATTAGAGGTGTGTGGCCTAATATGCAAAGGAGCTCCTGCTATGAAATGAGCCCTGACTAAGATTTGTACAGTACATATTTTTGTCCTAGTTGTGTCAACTGTGCAAGTTGATGTGGCTCAAATTTTGGACTGCTTTGCTTCAGAATGTGAGACAGAAAAGAGTATTATTATTATTTAAATTGCTACATTCTATTTTTTTAAACTCCCCTGTATTCAGTAAGCTAGCACATTCTGAAGTGAGCAGGCTTTTCTAGACGTCTCGCTCCGATTTGCTAAGTACACAAAATTCAGGAGGGGTGGCGGTGGGTGTTTTTTTAAAGAGGGGGAAATCTTCAAAACATAATCCCCCCAAAATTACAGAGTTATGTTGTTCAGGATGAAGTAGCAGGGTGGGTTTAATAATTCTTCCCACAGTAAGAACAAAAAAGTGTTTAGCTGTAGTATATGTAACCTGTTAAACTGAGCTCTGTGCTGATCTAGATACAATATTAAAATGACAAAGCACACTGGAATATGAAGCACGCTCCTCCATTTATTCAGAGATTCATGAGGATGCACCTGAAGCCCTTTTCGCATTTAACTGCAGCACCGCGGGTAACCTGAGAAGCCCCAGGGATGACTGCTTGTGGCTGAGCCTAGAAAGCACATACTTTGAATGCAGAAGACCTCCTGAACCAATCCCTGACGTCTCTCAATATCTCCAGTAGCAGGTGTTAGAGAAATATTCTCTGCCCAAGACTCCAGAGAGGCACCGGCTGTCAGAGTAGACAATACGGAGCAACATCAACCTGATGGTCTCACTCTGTATAAGGCAACCTGGTAATCAAGGAGGCAGGAGGGTCTATGGCTCTGTGACAGAACGCATACTTGGCAGAGTCTCAGGTTCCAGCCAGCCCTGCCATCTCCACTTAAAGCACTTAAAGCAACTGGAAAGATCTCTGCCCAAGGTAGGAGAATTAGAGGGGAGGGTTTTTACACCGGTGCTAGAAGGAGATGTCACAGGACTTCTTCCCACACCTTTGCAGTAACAGCTCAGCCCCACCAACTTCTATGGCCTGAGGCCTGTGCTTGCCTCCGGAAACCTGTGGTTGCCAGAGTGTGGAGAGACATCCATTCAGAGCTGAGGGAGACCACCAGCACGACCTTGTCCTCCTCTATGCCTGAGGCCCTGAGGGAAATTTGGTCTGGGATGTGGCACTTTCATACATTACAATTTTGTTTCACGTGGCTTTCTTAAGATAAACCACCCTGGGGTTCTGCTTTGCAGGAGAAAAACAGGGTAAAACAAATAAATACAATATAAAGCAACTTGAAAAGCCACCTGGGAGGCTGGTAGGGCGCAACAACACTCATGGGGCCTTCACTCAGGTGAGTGAAATGGAGCCTGGGTACCATCACGTCCCCCTCCTCTTAACCCAAAGCAAAACTCTGTGTGTGTGTGTGTGTGTGTGTATTCCCTCCTCCACAGGTTACTCACCGATTCTTGCTTTATGATAGACTGAAAGCAATGAAAGGTCCCACGGTAAAGAGGCTTCTCGATATTTTGAACTTGGAGACGCACCTATAAAACGTAGCAAAAACTTACTGACATGGCAAACACAGCAGGCAGTGTACTAGTACCTTTGTCTGGGTACACAGTCACAATACCGCAGCGCCGCACTAGGCAGTTCAAGAGAAATGTCTTATATTTGGGAAACTGCTCCGTATTTGAGGTGAATGTTTGCATGAAATTGGGGGGTGGGGGGTGTTCTAGGACTGTAATAGGAATAAAATAAGAACAATGAACAACAATAAGAACATTCTTTTCTTTATTTAGGGAATTTATATGTCACCATTCCAGAGGCCTGCTTGAGGCTTCTTTTGATCTCCCCCCTGCTCAGCTAAAGCTTTTTACAAGTTTGAAACGATCCACAATTCCTGCAGCAAATTTAATTTCTTCAGTGTCATGCGGTGTAGTCTGTGACCTACTATAAGGTTATTTATTTGTTCAGATATTTATAACCCACTTTTCTCCTCAATGAGGACCCAAAAGCGGCTTACAACATCATTCTCCCTCCTCCATTTTTTCCCTCACAACAAAAATTCTCTGAAGTAGTTTAGAATTGAGGTCACCTTGTGGGCTTCCACGACAGTCAGGATCAAGATTAGAATAGCACCTCTTCCTGTTTTCTTTTTTAGGTTACAAGTGACAAACAGTGCAGTCCTACAAAATAATAAACCCTTCTAAGGCCATGGACTTAGAAGGGTCTACCTGTTTAGAACTGCAGTATAAGATAAGTATTTGACGCCCTTTAACATTTTCTTTCCCTAAAACTATGTATTCCAGCATTCTATATACAAAACTGCAGGTTCAGTAAATCTCATTTTGAGAAAACACTGGTTAGGGAAAGAGACAGTTTTGTAACCAATAAAATGCCCGCTATCGGTTTAACTTGTTTGACAGTATCTCAAATAAAAAAACCAATTCTGGCTTGGAATCTCAAAGAGCATCTTTGTTGGTAATATTTTGTTAAACTGATGCCCCACTGTAGTTTTGTTGTGAATTCCCATTAAGCTATGCTTGCTAGATCACTTCCTCCTGCATCTAGAGAGCCAAGCTTAACCACAAGGAATCGTTTGCAACAGATACTGAACATTTTGATGAAAAATACACTCAGGGTGAACCTATAAACCAAGCAAAAGGCAATACCTAAAATGCATTCATATTGACATTTGCACACGATGCGTGTGTGGGGGAAACAGTAAATATTTAACAGGCTCCCCATTTAAAGAGCAGCTGAAACAGAATTTGCAATGCAAAAAAAGGGTTTGTTCCATGACATAGCTAAATGTTAAGCACCAAGGGGGAATAAATATGCATAGTACAAAATTAATCGCTAAACAAAGCCAGGTTATTTTTTTTTAATTGCTCATATTTACAATAAACCTTGCCCCCCCCTCCCTCCACTTCAGAGCACTAGAAACATTTTCTTTAGAAACTAAAAAAATTAAAAAAGGAAAAGAGGGGAATACACCATTAAGAAGTTTCCTGGTATATATATATATTTTTGTGGTTGTTTATAAAATTTGAACTAATCATACATGTTGGAATAAATTAAGACCGAGAGAAACAGAACGTTCACCTGGTCTATACTTACTAGGTAACTCTCCCGTGATGAGGCTTATCTGTCATCTACAACAAAGTAACACTTTTGCTGTTAATGAAGACAGCCCCTGGCTCAGAAAGTAAAGGCAGTTAAGCAACAAAGCAATTGTACATATCACATCAACAAACTGGGGGTGGGGCGGGTGGGAGCGAGTAGTTGCCACTCGGAAGAGCTGGTTCAGAGTCAATTCGGCATCTTTTCACAGCCATATGCCCCTCCAGCCCCACACCTCCCCCCATTGCCCTACTTTGAACAACTACTTTAAAAAAAAAGATCTTTCCAAGGAGCAAATTAAACTTTGCTTTGAATCCAAAAAATTTTTTTAAAAGAAGGAAATTATCCTTTAGAAACTTTGCATTCTTAAATCTATATTCTGCCATCCATGTAAATTCGTAAGATTCTGCAGGACAAGGTTTATCAACAATGCATGGATATTGACCCACATTAAGACCACACTAGTTCCCAGCAGTCCAATAGCAGATAGAAAAGTTAGTATAATGCTTGGTACACTTCCTTGGGAGCAAGCCTACTGTATTGAGCAGAACCATGCATCGGATCAGGGCACAAGGACGATGCAGGAAGCAAGCTCAGCATTTCACATAACCAAAATGCAGGTATATTTGTTAAGAAAAACTAACCCTGAATCCATTTGCATTGCAAATATGCTCAATGAGACCTGCTTTCTAGGCTATGCTTCTATGTGGTTAGATAAGCTCCATTAAGTTGGGTGAGTGGGTGGGGGTTAGAATAACAAAACAAGACTATCTTATTCCAGTCCTCCTTGTTCAAGCACATGTTTATGGAGAACCATAACACACCAAGTTCGGGTTCTATTGGCAGGGGGTAATATGCAAGTCAATGGAATTTAGCTGAAATCAGTTCACCGCCAGAAAGGCTTTACAGAAAAAGTGCCCAGAAAAAATACAGCTGCAAGCCAAAAAACTTCCTATTTCATCCACACAACTTATCAGCTACCGAATTATTTACAGTTGCCAAGTATTACTGGTTCTGCAGAAAACTTAATAGATTGCTCCTACCCACACACAACTAAGCCAAAATCTCTGTATTTAAGCTTATCTTTTTCTAGGTTAGCAGTCTGATTCCATGCACACCCAAGTCAGAAATAAGCCCCAGAGCTTACTTCCAAGTCAGTGCACACAGAACTGAACCTTAAGTCAGTTTAAATCCAGGTGTTCAAGATAATATATCCCATGGGTCATAATATATGCCCTGGGTCACTAAACCCTGTACGATGCATGCCAAGAGCCAAGCATTAAGCAATAAAATACTATGGCACTATATCGCTAGCACTTTACAAACTTGACCAAAAAAACAGTGGGAATGACATTTGGAAACATGCAACATCTTGCCTTGGGTAGAGAGAAAGCAAAGTTAGGCTGTTTCAACATGTAGCTAACAGGTGCCAGGGCAAAATCACAAATCAGCCCTTCTAAAGAAAATGGGCATGGAGGGACTACACTAAGGTAGCAATAAAGCCAAATTAAAAGGAGTGCAGTTATTGCAAGTTAGTGTTGAAGAGCTGCAGTCCTAGCTAGCAGGTGTCAGAATTTTTAGTAGGTGCTGTTGAATTCCTGGCTTAAGTGTGGCCGAAGACCCCCAATTCGGATCTCCTTTAAGCACATGTTCCTCAAGGAATTACATGACCTAGAATAGAATGTTCAAAGTTCTTCGACTGTACAGTTAATTTGATAGTTTGCCACGAGATGTTCCAGTGCTTTAAGAAGACTGTAAGTCTAACCTGAGGTCTCCGTACCAGGATTAAGTCTATGAAGATGTTAATTTAAAGAGTCTGGGAAATGTCTAGATGTTTTTCTTTCTGTTACCAGTGCCCTCTTCAGCCTAAACACTTATCATAAAGAAGTGTATGAAAAATCAACCCACCTTAACAGTGTCAAATGGATGTCCTACCATCACACCTGCAGCACCTGAAATACAGCAGAAAGGAAGAGATGACTACCTTTACCATTTAGCAAGCCAGCTGTACAGAACACAGAAATCACACATTTCCTGCTCACAGGACTTATGGTGGGCAGAGACAAAACAGCTCAGCCACTGACAGCGGACAGTATGGGGGATTTGAAGCAAAACAGATCCAAGACTGTTTCAGGTAGGTAGCTGTCTTGGTTTGCAGTAGAAAAACAAGACTGGAGTCCAGGAGCAGCTTAAAGACGAACAAGATTTCCATAAATTCAGGCGGGGTAACTGTGTTGGTCTGAAGCAGCAGAATGAAGTTTGAGTCCGGTGGGGCCTTTAAGACTAACAAAGTTTTATTCAAGGTATAAGCTTTCGTGGGCAAGCACACGTCTTCAGATCGTCATATCTGAAGAAAGTGTGCTTGTACACAAAAGCGTATACCTTGAATAAAACTTTGTTGGCCTTAAAGGCGCAACTGGGCTCAAAGATTTCCATAAATCTGACAAAAGGAGCTCTGACTCTCAAAAGCTTACACCCTGTAAATCTTGTTACTCTGTAAGGTGCGCCTGGACTCAAATCTTGCAAATCTAAGAATGGGGATCTGGAGGGATTTCATTAAAGGGTCATTCAATAAGAACCAACTCAGCTCCCAGCAGCTTCTCACTATAGCAGCAAATATATATATAATGGTATCACAGGGTCCAAGAAGGGTTTTCTAGAAAGAGGCAGTGGTGCCATGCACAGCCTGTGGGGGGGGGGGGACTGTGGCCCAGTGGTAGAGCATCTGTTTTGCATGCAGAAGGTCTCAGGTTCAACCCCAGGGAAACAACAGTTAAAGGGATCAGGGAAGGGGGTAACATGAAAGACATCCCCCCCCCCCCACACTGGAGAATCACTGCCAGTCAGAGTAGACAATACTGACCTTGCTAGACCTATGGTCTAATTCAGTGTAAGGCAGCTTTGCATGTGTGTGTTTATGGCCTGGAAACACTGCCTCTATCCCTTCAAGCAGAAAGGAGCTACATGTGGAAAACACATGCATGTTAAGCAGCTCTGCTGTGTCAAAACATGATCTCAGTCTTTATGCACCATCCAAGAATAGACAAGGGTCAAAGATCACATTCAGAACAGCAAGGGAGCCACAATCCCCCATTCATATCCCATCCTCTCGGAAGCCGCTTCCAGCTACCACACAAGAAGCTGGATCCAGCTACTTAAAAGCAAAGAGGGGTCCTCACTGAACACTCAAAAATGCTATGATAGGGACCATGGGATCTGTATGTAGAAAAGTCACATGGGACTGGGGCTATTGTAAGAGGAAGGATTGGGCGAGACCTCTGGCATCATGCACCAGAAATGCAGAAGTTTCAGAATTGTAGCACCATTTTGTGGACCACACAAAAACCTCTAGTATGGGGGAAATAGAGAGAACAATAACAGGTTCTGCAAAATGTATAATGCAAAAACCTGCATTCAGGTGAGAGTACCCCCCCCCCCCAGCTCTTAAATTTTTCCATTGCTGCGTATCACAATGGTCTACTCTGAACTAGGCAATTTGCACAATACATTCAGGAAGACAGCCTCTGGTCATATAAGCAGGACCCAACTGCTCAGCACTACAGCAGAAGACAAGTTCTTTTTCCCCCTCTAGACAGATTATAGTAGATAGATTGCACCTAGCAACTGGCACTATCAGCAACCAGGCCTCCTAGGAAGGGATGCCAGAATCTAGGTATCATTTTGAAAAGCAAAAAAAGAGGGTGTAATTCCCAACTACTTCAAACAAGTGATCACTATGACAAATCTCATGTTAAATACCCCTACTATTCAAGCTGTGATCATTGCTACTGGCTAGGAATATTCCTAGCCTTCCGACTCCAAAAGAGGACATTTTCACCCGATTTTTAAAAACAGCCCAAAAGAGGACTGACACCCCAAAAAGAGGACACGTCCTCTAAAAAGAGGACATCTGGCAACCCTACCGGAATCTATAGTTTATAAGTTTTCAACGACTGGGGGAATGAAGCAGAGCTCCATCCCCCACCCACTGGGCATTTCATTTGGATTTTGAGTCTTCAGGAAGAGGGCAGGGTTGAAATCTAACCAAAACATTACACCGCAAATACCATCCCCTGAAGGTCTTCCTCCGGAAGAAACTATTGCGTGCCACGCTAATCGTATTAAAATCGTGCCAATGGTTCTTAATCACATGTAAGTGGTTTAGATGCTGCAAACCCAGAAGTAGTACAGGGTGTTCCACATAACTAAGTCTGCATGCGGGGGAAGGGGAGGGGAGTGCAGACACGTTGGCCTAACAGAAGGGAGTATGGCTTTATCAGCAGAAGACATCTCAAGAGTCTGAGCTGCGCTGCTTTATCCAAATCTAAGCATGGTGGGGAAAAGGTACTTCTGCCTTTCCATCTCCCCTCTCCTCCAAGTTTGAGACCTTTAAAAAGCAAAGCCACGACTAGAAAAAAAGTACCGGGAACTTCAGAATGCCACTGTTTTCAGATCTGGTGTATTGATCAAGAATATATACCCAACAGCTCAGCGTTCTGCTGCAACCATCAACAGCATGGGTTTATTTTGGGGCGGGGGGAGAGAATCTCTTTCATCACTCAGCCTGGAAAGGCTAAAAGGCAATCCGAAATAGCTCGAAAATACCTGCAGGGAATCAAACAAATTCCCTGGGCAGATGCTACAAAGAGCAGCCACGACACTGTCAGTTTTGGGGGGGTGGAGGGCAGAGTTGGAGTTGGCTTCTGGGACCAGGAAACGCTTCTCTTTCCCCCGAAAGAGGAACTGCTGCGCCTGGACGTCATACTTTCCGACACAAAACCGGTTTCCAAAGAAGTCGAGGCGCATATGGGCAATCTGGGCGCATTCCGCGGCAAGGGGAAGGCCCTTTGCACTTGCTCAGAGAAGAGTCTCCGTGATAAGGGCGCTTAATCATGCATTACTGGCCCCTTCCACACTGTCGTTTTTGTCATTCATTTGTCCCTATTGCTTTGGGTTCCCACCCACCCCCTTTCCACGTGTGTTTTGCTCCCACTGGGACTACTAGAGAGAGCAAACACATTGGGGGTGTGGGGAAAACCCTGAAGCAACAGGGACATACGAGAGACAAAAATGATAGTGCGGAACACGCCGTTATTTCTGGAGCAGAGCCCCGTCGCCGACCTATAAGCCTCGGATCAAGTGTCTAATTTACATCGGTGAAACCGATGGGAGTTGGAGGCAGACTGGCGTTCTTCTCCGCACCTCGTCACACCGGGGACGGGAGAAGAAGGACCCCCAAGAAGAGCCTCCCAGACGGCAGAGCAAGACACCCAATTCCTGGGCGCTGACTCACCCATCGAAGCCGGTGCACTGATGGCGCGGGCAGGGACAATGGCGCCCTGGGGCCCCCGGGACAATGGGAGCCGCCGCGTCGATGGCACGGGCAGAGGCGTGCCCGATTCCCCAGACTATGCCAGGAAAAGAGGGGCCGGGCCAGCCCCGCCACCGAGGCGCCCCTCCACTTCCCGGCTTCCGCAGCCGGCCGGCCCTCCCCCAAAGCTAAGCGCCGCCGCCGCCGCCTTTCCCTCCGCAGCGCATCCTCGCTGCACTGCGCCAAGCCACGCACGCAGCCTCTCCCGGAGCGCACCCGCCCGGCCGGCTGCTTCCTTCTTTCCTGCGGCGTCTTTCTCCAGCAACCTCGAGGCGAAGACGCGCCGGCCCATACCTCCTACGCAGCCTGCTAGGAAATCCAGCGCCATCGCGGTCTGCCGAGCCGAAGCCTTTTCAGGGCGTCCTGGCCGGGCTTTTCTTCTTCTGTTGCTGCTGCACCTCCACGCGATTGGCCGCTCCTGGAAGAGACGGGCGAGTAGCTGTCTAGCCGGCCGGCTGCTTCCTCCGCCGCCTTCCCGCCGCGCTCCTGCGAGCCAAGTGAGCCCGCCACTCCAGTGCGCCCTTTGCCAGCCCCGGCGCGCTCTTGCCTGCCAGCCCCGCTCGGCTCCTTTCTATTTCTGACGCCAGAGCAAGGCGGAGGAGGAGGCGGGAGGGGGGGGAAGGCAACCTTATGGGGCCGAGGCAGCCTCCAATGGGCAACGGCTTGCTGGCCAACACCCTTCTCGAGCAGCCCTCCGCCCGGGCCGCTCATTGGCTGCCGCGCTGGGGAGGCTGCTGGGGCCGGGAAGGCAGTGGCTGGAAGCTGGCGGGGGGGAAGAGACGGCGGAAGCGCCGCCTGCCCGACGGGGAGCACAAGCGGCGGCTTTGTGTAGGGCGGTTTCGAGCTAGGCCCCGCTCTTACTCTGCCTTCCTTGTCTTCCCTAGGCAGGGGTAGAGGGGAGGCGCTTCCCTTTTGCTACCTACAGACCTGGAAGTTTATCGAGGCCACCACGAAAGCTTGGCCGGCTGGATCGGATCAGCTGCGCGCTTCCTTCGGCGCGCTTGGCTTGTCGACAGTGTCTTTGGTCAGTTTTAGCTGCTGGTGCCATTTTCAATTAATCTGGGTTGCAAAAAAAAAAAAACCCCACCAAAAAACCCTGCCTTTTATACGAACCTTGGAAGAACCCTCCTCTTTCAGACTAGTGGTCTGGGTAGTCTAGCATCTTGCAGGTTGCCACCTTTGGGTTGGGGAATTTCCTGAAGATTCAGAGATGGAGCTTGGGATGGTGGGGTTTGGGGAAGGACCTCGGCTGGGTGAAGTGTCATAACAAAGTCCACCCTCCAAAGCTGCCATTTTCTCCAGGGGAGCTGATCTCGATAGCCAGGTGACCACTTGCCATTCCGGGAGATCTCTAGTCCCCATCTGGAGGTTGGTAACCCTGTTCAGGTGCCCAGAAGGCCAAGATCTTCCGATGTTGCCTCCCACTATTCCGAGGTTTACTTTGTAGAGCTGTGAAGGTGATTCTTGTTAGTCATTGTGATTAGTCTTAATGAACGGATCCTCTGTAATTCTTCTCCCTTCCAGAGTTACCTATAGCAGGATAGGCGTTTGTCACACTGGCCATTATAAACACACCTGCTGGGTCTACTGATGCTGTTTCTGGATACCCAGTTTATTCCCCCCCACGCTGTGAGACTTCCCATCAGGAACATACAACTGTCAGTACCAGCGCCTCCACGCATGTACAGAGTGCCCTTTGGTTGCAACAGCAGTTAACTTAATCTAGTTGGATATTAACTACAAGAGTACATTTGGTGGTATTTGGCTGCAAAATCTGGCAAGCAACCTATCCTTGTTGCCGCATCAGATGTGCCCAGCAAGCTTACAAGCAAATCCTAATGAGGGCAGACATCTTCCCTTGTTCATCAGAAACTGGTACATCATTTCTGAACGTGGAGGCCTTCTAATAAAGTTGAGTCATGTTCCATTGTCAGAATAGGCTGTTAACTGTAAGCTGTCATCTTCCTTCTACCACAGACTTGCCAAGTGGTAATAAGAAAGCCTTTCTTCAGGCTTTCTCTGGTGCTTTCATTCCTATATAAACTAATAGTGGTAATTACAAAGGGCCTAAAATTGCTATGTGATGTGTAACTATTAAAAATAAATCAGGTCCTGCCTACATACTTGCAGACTAAAAGAAGAAGAGATTGGATTTATACCCTGCCCTTCACTACCCGAAGAAGTCTCAGAGCAGCTTACAGTCTTCTTTCCCTTTCCACAACAAGACACCCTGTGAGGTAGGTGGGGCTATGAGAGCTCTCCCGAGAACTGCCCTTGAGAGAACAGCTCTGAGAGAACTGTGACTGACCCAAGGTCACACCAGCAGCTACATGTGAAGGAGTGGGGAATCAAACCTGGTTCTCCCAGATTAGAGTCCACACTCTTAACCACTGCACCAAAATGGTTCTCACAAGTAGGTGAATGCTGGGAGTTCTCAGGTGAAAGATTCCTACGAGGAGAGGGGGCTTATTATTTCCCCTCAGTTTCATTTTTGTGACTGAAAATGGCCTCGGGCGCACTGTTTGCTCCTTTGTGAAAACTCTCATGCGGCTTATAGGTACACATTTGGGCCTCTCAAATTAGTCTGTCTTCTGCTGGCCCAGTGAGGAGCAGCAGTGTCCACCAGTATGACACTACATGCATTCCTACAGTGATTTCTGAATTTCGTTCAAAGAAAGCTTATTCGTTTCATCTGGATGGAAATAAGACGCAGTCAAGTTGGATGTCATTAGCTGTTGCTTCTTGGTAGCTCTAAGTTAGACTTTTAAGTTTGTGATCCCTGGAGTCAGCACAGGCCGAATGCCTTCAGTTCTCAGTCAAGTTGCTAGTCTCCAAGTGGTCGGCGCTTCTGACCACTACACCAAACTGGCAGGAGAAAAGGATTAGAGTTAAGAAGCCCAGCTGGGAAGAATTGGGGTGAATAGAAGTATCTATTGTTTGGGTATAATAATAAAAAGGAGGTGTTTGGGTATAATAATAGCTGGCTACAATGTAGTCAAATATATATTTGTTTATATATTTCTAACCAGCTTTTCTCGCCAGTAGGGCCTCAGAGAGGCCTACAGTCATCGGTTGTGATCACACACACAAAATAGTCCACTTTCAATGCACAATCAAACTGGGTTTTGCCAGTTCACACAGTAAAATCCAGTTGGAAAGTGCATTGAAAGAGTATTGAAAGTGGATAATTTAGTGTATGCGATCACAGCCATCTTCTATTTATTCCCACAACAATGACCCTGAGAGGTAGATTGTAAGCACAGAAAGGTGGTATGTAAATTTTGTAAATAAAATATGAATAAACCTAAGAAAGAATGACTGGACCAGTGCGCAGATTGGGGATTTGAACCTGAGTCTCCCAGATCCACCTACCACATGGCACAGGCCTTGCTGATCTGACCCGTGATAAGGAAGCAGGTGCTACGTTTTGAGCATTTTCAAAATGCCCCATGGTGAGATCAAGGAAGGGTAACTTTTTCACATTTTGGCCCATAGAGAGGGACTATAAATAGAGTTTATGTGGTAGCTGAGTTGGTCCGAAGCAAAATCCAAAAGCCGTGTTTTACCTCTGACTAGGATCAACTGAGAAAACTTTTATATCTGGTTCTGATAAAAAGCATTATATGGCTTTTGTTTTTGCATAAGTGCAGCGTGAACTCCATGTAGTTAAATCACAGGAGCTATGTTGCCTGCAGCTACATTGTGGGCTCTAATGCAATAACAGTACCTAACATGTTGATTACAGCATGTCATGTGGTTTATGTTTTCAGGCCCTTTAAGGAGCCTGCTACCAGTAGGAAATGGGAAAGGGTGCTTGGATCCAGACTAAAATTTCCCCACAGCAGAATAGAACTTTTCGCCTCTCCCCTCCCACAATAGCCTGCTTATCTCTATGAAATGCTACTCCCGGGAGACTGGAATGGCATGAAGGGGGTCAGCAATGTGAGGGGAAAACTGGAGGAAGTTGGTAAACTAGGCTGGATCCTACCCATGTATGTACAAATCCATGGATGGTAGGCAATTCTGTAGAACTGTTAGGAGGAGAGAGTGCGTCTTCTGAGCTGTGATACATATCATTTTAAAGAATAATATTTTCCAGAACTTGTTTTATCCATATGAAAACACGTAGATTTAATTTGTTAATCAGTAATTCAAGACAAGTCATCCTTTATTGGCAAATATCAGTAACTCAAAGTCATTATGAAAATATGCAAATAGAGAGACACTGTATTACAAATGCATTAAATAAAATCATAGGTTACAGCTGTACTTTTTCTTGGCGCAGCAGCATGGCGGATTGAAGGAACTCAGCCACCTTCTCACGTACTTCAACAGAGGAACCATTCAAAAGTTTGTAAACTTTGTGGTGATCTGAAAAACCCATCATGTTGGCCAGTATAGAGTTTAAATATTTAGAGCGTATATTTACATAAAAGTGACAGTACGTCAAAACTTGTAAGATCATCTCAACACATCTAGATTTACAGGGGCAATGTCTAGCCACATATGCTGTCTTATTGAATCTGCCATATACAATGGTGGATGGCATGGCATTGCATTTGGCTAAAGAGGAAGCTCTGCGTAGTTGTGGCGCTTGAAGGGAGGATAAATATGGAGCCATCCTACCTACAGTGAGAGGTATCTTGAAGCTCAGAGGAGAGCAGGTTTTGTTGGTGAGACTATGTAACTTCTTCCCCCTCCCCATATTGTGTCTGCTCATATTTAGAAAAGGTAAAGGTTCCCCTTGCTCAAAAGCCAGTCGAATATGACTCTAGGGATGCGGTGCTCATCTGTGTTTCCAAGCCGAAGAGCCAGTTCTGTTCGAAGACATTTCCATGGTCAGCATGACTAGATGCCGAGGCGCACGGAATGCTGTTACCTTCCCCCCAAAGTGGTACCGATTTATCTACTTGCAATTTCTTGCTTTCGAACTGCTAGGTTGGCAGGAGCTGGGGCCAGAGACGGGAGCTCACTCCGTCATGCAGCACTCAGGTCTCGAACTGCTGAACTACAGACCTTCCGGTCTGCACTTCAGCATCTTAACCACTTGAGCCACTGCAGCCCCTTCTGCTCCTAACTGACTGATACTTTAATCATTCATAACTTAGTCAAACCTAGCTGTTTTACACCAGTGCTCTCAATCCTGGTCCATGGTCGCTGTTAACCAATGTCGTTGATGGCCAATGCATGGAAGTCTCCTGTAAGCCATTCAGCATCCCGAAGGATAAGCAGGATATGAGTAAATAAATACTTTATTGTTCTGTCTAAATAGATACGCTGCATTATCCAATGTAAACTTACTCAGAACTAAATCCTACCAAGTTCAGTGAGACTCCCTCCAAAGTATGTGAGCGCACAACTGAACTGAAGCCAGATGTGTCTCATATGGCTTCAGACAAATGGGGAAATAATGGGCACTTGTGCTGGCATTTAGATAAGATCAGAAATCATCAAAGGGCCACAAGAAAGGAGCAGTCTCTTGCAATGAACTGTAAAAAAGGCTGCTTTCTACGGTTACTTCCCAATTAGCTATTTAATGGAAATTGTGTTGTATACTAGTGTTTTCTGTGTTCTGATCTCATCTTTTCTCAGACTTGATTTGTGGGGATTTGTTTTAGTAGTGCAGCTGCAGTTCTAGCCAGTCCAACCTGGACTGTGGAAGTGCTGTCAGGTTTCGCAAGGCTGCCATCCCTTTAAATTTTGCTTCATTGCTTTACAGTCACTTCCACTTCATCATTTAGTTATTTCGTGTTCCCTCTCTGTGGACAAAGCATTACAGAACTAAGGCATTTAATCCTTCTGACACTCAATATCCAACATTCTGTTTTATTGGCTGAAATGTGCCTGTTGATGTTAATCAGTTGATTGAAACACACAGGGAATCAGTGTTAGAGTTCTTTAATCAAATGGGGCTGCCCCAGTTATTAGTAATGCTTTGCACAATTGTCCAGCTCCGCCTTTTTCCCTCCGGGATCGCCTCCCATGGCCGTGGTGTCTATCGGCCGCGGGTGGCTCTGGGGGGTGTCGTGGGGTAAAAGGGGCGAGGAAGAGCCTCAGATTGGCAGGGGATGGGGTTTACAGCACCCTCGTCACCCCTCTGCCTCCGTCGGTGTTCTGTTCCTGGCTACTAGCTCTCTCTCTCTCTCTCTCACGAGCCGCCATAAACACCTCCCGGCTCATCCTCCCCGGCCCTTCCTTCCTGGCCTCCTTTTATCCCTCTCCCCACTCCCCCAGAGCCACCCAGGCCTTCCAGCCAACTCCTCCCCCTTTAGACCCACCCCCCTTGATAAGCAGGGACGCTGTCCCATGGTCCGGGGCCCGGCCCCGCCCCACTTCCAGGTCTTCCGGGCGCCGATTCTGATTCCCGTGGTGGAGGCTCTGCTGGCCTCGTCGACTCCCCGTGGTTGCTGGGCTTCCTGGTGCTGCTACGGGCCGATGGACTGCGAGGCTGCGCCACGGTGCTCCCAGGCACCTCGCTTGCCCCGTTTCTGGCTGCCACGCCGCCGTGCAGCGCCCACAGGCATTCTTGGGCCCGGTACGGGCCGGGAGGCACGGTGGTGGAGTCGGCCGCCCGTTGCGGCCCTGGGTCTTCTTGGGGTTGCCTCTCTGGGGCTTCAGCTTCCCGGGTGGACATCGTGTCTTCAGCAGCAGTTGGTAACAGCCCTGGTGAGTGCGGGGCCGCTTCGGCGGAGGGGAGGAGAAGAAGGCCTGGTCGTCCTTGGCTGGGACAACAATAAATAGACATGAGGGGGTTTGCTGTCAAGCCACAGCCAAATTATGGCAACCCCATAGGGTTTTCAAGGCAAGAGGTGTTCAAAGATGGGTTGCCATTTCCTGCTTCTGTTTTGTAACCCTGGTGGTCTCCCATCCAAATGCAGCTAGAGCCAACCTTGCGTAGGTTCCAAGATCTGCCGTGATTGGGCTAGCCCTAGCCATCCAGGTCAGGGCATGCTTCCCGTGCAAGAAAAAGAGGCTTCTTACAAAAGGAAAAGCAACCTGCCTTTTGTTTCCAATTGGATCATGTGACCTATAGTGCATCATGTGACTCTGATGACGCAGTTTTTAAAAAAATCAGAATCACTTTCCAAGGCCCTGACCTGGATAGCCCAGGCAAGCCCAATCTCGTCAGAGCTCAGAAGCTAAGCAGGGTCGACTCTGACAAGTTCTTGGATGGGAGACCTCCTTGGAGAACCAACAGTCGGGAGGTGGGGGCAGGCTTTATTCAGCCACCTCTCTGAATAGCCTCTGGGCCCCCAGTAGGGGGTCAGTCACCAGAGGTTGCCATGACTTCCAAATGCACACATACACATATGAAAATTACAAAAATAAAACAAACACCCAACCCTCCCCAAAACACAAAGAATCACTTTCCCAGGATGACCTCCAACCAATGCTCCATCTAAGCTGTGGAGTCTTGTGAGCAAAAATTTGGCTACTGCATAAATTAGTTTGTTCCACAGCCATCCTTCCTGAGATAAGACAAAAATGTGTGAGCAGGAGGCTAAAAAACTGTGAGCTAGCTCTCACTAACTCAGCTTAGAGGGAACACTGCCTCCAACCCCCAGGTTTATTCTCACAAAACCTTAATTATGTAGAATTTATCAGGCCTTGCCTCAGCTCAGGTGGTTGACTGCTTTCTTTTGTGTTCCCAGTTCAGAATGTATCCAAACAATGTACTTTAGGGCGTATTCACGGTAACCTTTTCGCTCTTTGATTTAGTGTCTCTGCAGCTATTCATTCATTTAGTTGTGTTATTTATAGTCCACCTTTTTCACAGAAACTGAGGGCAGATTGTATAACATGTTAGTACAATCAATAGGATTAAGGAACCATCTAACAAACAATGTAATAGGATCAAGGTAGCAGAAACCTGAAACAGCATAAGAATTAAACATGACATGCTGAATAATCCAAGAAAGGGCATTAAATAAGTAGAGATATAATGCAGGGAGATCTAGATTAATAACATACAGCAACAGACTAGTAGTATAGTCCACAGTCCCATTCCCTCTACTGAAACATTTTTTTTGCTTTGTTTATGGTCTGCCTTTTTCAAAGTGCAAGACAACGTAGCCAAAGTGCAAGACACAGTGCAAGACAACGTAGCCAAAAAATCCATCAAACCTTGCAATAGGACTAGTAAAAGTAAAGGTTTCCCTTGCTCGAAAGCTGTTGTTGTAGATTTTCCGGGCTGTATGGCCGTGGTCTTGGCACTGTAATACCTGAAGTTTCGCCAGCAGCTGTGACTGGCATCCTCAGAGAAAGGTGGAGTACTCTCTGTGTCAATGTGAGAAGAAAAATGGTAGGCAGCGCAGGTAATTTATATCTACTCAGGAAGGTGGGGTAGGGCTGAGTCATTATCTTGTAGAAGTTTCCCAGGCTGTGACATGCTAATGGAGGCTCTTTCCTGAGGAGGTTCTTTTGCATATGGGTTGGCTGTTGAAATTCTAATCTCATCTGTAGTGCCGTTGTAAAATGTAGAGCATTTTGTATTTTTCAGGATTGGAAACCATGCCCTATTTATTTTTAAACACTCTTCTTTCCTGTTGAAATTGTGTTTATGTTTATGAATTTCAACGGCTTCCCTGTGTAATCTGACATGGTAATTGGATGTGTTGTCCAGCATTTCGGTGTCTTGGAATAAGATATTGTGTCCTGTTTGAGTTAAGCTATGTTCAGCCACTGCTGATTTTTCAGGTTGGCCAAGTCTGCAGTGTCTTTCATGTTCTTTTATTTTTATTTGGTTAGGCTTAGCCTCACAAACTGTGCTCTTAGTGCCTCCACCCTCAGAGGTGAAGCAGGTGGAGAGCAGAGACAGGGCTTTTTTTGGTAGCAGCACCTCACTTATGGAAAGCTGTTCCCTACACTGAGTTCTTTCAGGCCAGGTCAAAACATTTCTGTTCATTCACGCTTTTAACGAAAGGCTCTTTGAAGACCATTTTAGTGTGCTTTTAGTCTGAAACTTATTTTAAGCTGCTCCGTGGTCTATGTTTTTAAACTATTCCTGGGTCTGTAATGCTGAATTTTAATCAACAGCTTTTAATAGGATGCTTTTTAAAAATATACTTTATTTTGTAAGCCGGCTTGGGCTGGTTCCTTGGAGAGGCAGCATGGAAATTTGCTAAATAAATCACAGAAAGACATGCAGATGCAGTCAACACATCCATGCATCATGGCAACAGAGTTTTTCCATCATGGAAACAGAGGCAGGTGTGATTCATCAGAAAGGGACAGATGGTTAACTGCATCCAGTGTTCCCTCTAAGCTGAATTAGTGTGAGGTAGCTCACAGTTTTTTAGCTTCCAGCTCACACATTTTTGTCTTAGATCAGGAAGGATGGCTCCAGAGCAGGGCTATTTTTGGGCAGGAACGCACAGGGTTCCGGCTGGCTCCTGAGTTGGCCACGCCTACAATCCAAACCTCTGGCATGTGTGGCTGGGGGTGGGGAGGAGACTAGAAAGGCACTTCAGCATCGTATTTCCCCGGTTGTCTGGTTTGGGGGTGGGGAAAGGAGGCTAGAAAGGTGATTCTGAAGTGAGGCAAAGAAGCTTGGTGGGGGAGAGGCAAGCTTCTATGCCTGCCCTGTGCTTTCCCAGCCCCCCACCTAATATGCTAATGAGCTGTGCTGTCAGGGGTGTGGCCTAATATGCTAATATGCTTCTGCTGTTGAGTGTGGCCTATTATGCTAATGAGTTCCTGCTAGGCTTTTTCTACAAAAAAAGCCCTGCCCCAAAGCAAACTGATTTATTGCAGCAGCCAAATCGCTCGCTCACAACTTTAATGCCAGTCGCTCACAAAGTAGAATTTTTGCTCACAAGACTCCACAGCTTAGAGGGAGCATTGGTTGCATCTATATCTATTTTGTGTGATGTGACTTGCATGTATGTCTTCCTGTTCTAAGTTCTTGGCTAGCTTGACATTTGAACAGGGAGTGGGTGCCCGCTTCTGCTAGTTGTCTGCAGTGTTCCCTCTAAGCTGAGTGTGGGAGCCAGCTCACAGTTTTTTAGCCTCCGGCTCACACATTTTTGCATTCTCTCAAGAAGAATGTCTCCAAAGGAAACTAATTGATGCAGTAGCCAAATCACTCATTCACAACTTTAATGCCATTAGCTCACAAAGTAGAATTTTTGCCCACAAGACTCCACAGCTTAGAGGGAGCATGGGTTGTCTGTGCTTTCCACTGCTTGAAGCATAGTGGCCTGGCCTGGCATTCACTGTCACTTTCAGCTATCACATACAAAGCCCTTCATGGCCTTGGACCCTCGTATCTGCAAGGACGCCTCTCTCGCCTTGCTATGCTACGCCACGTCACAACAGCTTTGCTTGCCAGTTCCTGCAGGTGCCAACCTGCCAATGGGCAAAAATCAGCAGCTGCCCGTACATGTGCCTTGCCTACTGTGGCCCCCACCTTATGGAAGGGCCTGCCTGAGGAGGTCAGGAAGGCTCCCCCTCCCCTGGCTTTCTGCAAACTCTGCAAAACTGAATTACTCAGGAAGGCTTTTCTACAATAGAGTCGGACTGTACTAAATATTTCACAAAGTTACTTGGATAAATTATTAGGGACTGTGGTCTATACTATTATGTATAGCTTGCTGAAACTAGGATCCTGCTATGGAATTTTGCATTATTGAATGTGTCATGTTCATACTTATGCTTTGCTTCAGCTCTGTTTTTAGATGTCTGAGCTAGCTCACAGGTTTTTCACCTCCGGCTCACACATTTTTGGCACAGCTCAAGAAGGATGGCTCCAAAGCAAACTGATTTATGCAGTAGCCAAATTGCTCACTCACAACTTTAATGCCAGTAGCTCACAAAGTAGAATCTTTGCTCACAAGACTCCACCGTTTAGAGGGGCATTGCTGGTTGGTTCTGTAACCCTAATTCTTATTGCATTGTTCATTGAATGTCTCATCCTGTTTGATCGTATTGACTCACTATGTTGTAATACATCTTGAGTCCAAGTGAGAAAGAAGAGAAGGAGGAGGAGATTGGATTTATACCCCACCCTTCACTACCCAAAGGAGTCTCAGAGCGGCTTACAATCTCCTTTCCCTTCCCCTCCCCTTAACAGACAACCTGTGAGGTAGGTGGGGCTGAGAGAGCTCTGACAGAAACTGCTCTTTTTCAAGAACAGCTGTGCCAGAGTTATGGCTTGCCCAACGTCATCCTGCAGGTGCAAGTGGAGGAGTGGGGAATCTAACCCGGTTCTCCCAGATTAGAGTCCATGCACTACACTGGTGTAGTGGTTAAGTGCGCGGACTCTAATCTGGGAGAACCGGGTTTGATTCCCCACTCCTCCACTTGCACCTGGCTGGATGACCTTGGGCAAGCCATAGCTCTGTACCAGCTGTTCCCTCAAGGACAGCTTGGGAAAGAGTTCTCTCAGCCCCACCTACCTCACAGGGTGTCTGTTGTGGGGAGGGGAAGGGAAAGGAGTTTGTAAGCCGCTCTGAGACTCTTAAGTGAGTGAAGGGCGGGATATAAATCCAATCTCTTCTTCTTCTTCTTCTACACCAAACTGGTGTAGATAACGTAGATAAAATTTTTGGTCAAACAACTGGTAGCCTGGTAGCATTCCTCTACAACAGTGGTTGAGAACCAGTTTGGTGTAGTGGTAAAGAGCGTGGACTCTAATATGGGAGAACCAGGTTTGATTCCCCGCTTCTCCACATGCAGCTGCTGGAGTGACCTTAGATCAGTCACAAGTTCTTTCAGAGCTGTTCTCTCAGGAGCAGTCCTTGAAAGAGCTCTCTCAGCCCCACCTACCTCACAGAGTGTCTGTTGTGGGGAGGGGAAGGGAAGGGAGATTGTAAAGCACTCTGAGACTCCTTCAGGCAGTAAAGGGCAGGGTATAAATCCAGTCTCCTCCTCCTCCTCCTCCTCTCTCAGTGGCACCAAGAGGCACAATCGCAGTTTCCATCACCCAAAAGAGCCACATTCACTTCCAGTCCTGGCATGAGCCTGCACTGCAGTGAGGCTTGCAGCTTAGCTGTTCCTCTGGTGATGTCCGTCTGAAGGTGGGAACCACCTGCCCACTGCAAGCCCCGCCAAGAAAGGGCCTTGTCCACTTCTCTAAAGCAAGTGTTGCATTGGGGAACAGTGGCCAGAAGAGCCAGAGATGACATGTCAAAGAGCCCCATGCGGCTCCCGAGCCACTGAGTGGCCATCACTGCTCTCAAACAAATCAGTGACTGCAGTGCTTTTGATTCTCAGACTAATTTTACAAAGACCAGACATTCCAAACTCACGAGTCATCTTCCATGTAATCCCCCCTTCCCCCAAGCAAACACAAAACCTGGAAACTGTACTGAGACATTTGAAACATTTATCTTTATTGGCTTCCTATTTTGGGCCCCTGGAATGTAGTCAGATCTTGTTTTTAAGTGTCACACTACCATTATGAGGGCAAGGGACTGTAGACAATGATGTACTTTTCTTAAGGTATCTTGTCTAGCATTGTCGTGGGCTGTCATATTGACTGTACGGGAAGGAGTTCAAAAGCACAGCAGTCTTTTTAAATTTAAAAAAACCCCTTGCAAATATTTTTAGCATTCTCAAATATGCCACTAATCTTTCTAATCAGCTTTGCTTACGCACAAAGATTTTGGCTTCCATTGCTAGGGAGACATTCCCTCCTCCCCTGCAATACTTAAAAAGGACATCCTCATTTTGAAGTTTTTCTTTTCCAAGTGGAAATTTTTCAGATCTTTTTTCTGCACGAAGGGTGGACATTTTTACACAGTCACAAATCCTTAAGTTCTGAAAACATCCAGCAGAATTCTACACTTCAGTGCATCCACCTACCTATATTCAAGGTGTAAAGCAACTTTTTATAGGAGAACCACCGTTGTGTAGTGGTTAGTGTCAGACTAGGATCTGGAAGAGTTAGAGTTCAGATTCCCACTGTCAAGAGAGATGATCACACACATACTGATATTCTGAAAAATTTATGCAGTTGAGCTGAGAAAACATCCTACTC
The DNA here is from genome assembly GCA_029233225.1 of Lepidodactylus listeri. NCBI lineage: Eukaryota > Metazoa > Chordata > Lepidosauria > Squamata > Gekkonidae > Lepidodactylus > Lepidodactylus listeri. The sequence continues at coordinate 81,479,202 of JARCFY010000011.1, forward strand.
TTGATCTATGTATTCTATTATATATTAGAATTGTGTATTCAACAAATGTAAAATGTAAAAGCTTCTGATGATTACTTACTTTTTTATACCATTCCCCCCCTTTTTCTTCTGTAACCCTCCAATTATGTAACAAATAAAAATATATTATTTTTTAAAAAGAGAGATGGTCACCTCTGTATCAATTAACCTGACAATTTGAACATCGGAGTTTGGCGCTGTCATAAATTCAGAGCAATAGCCTGATTCCCGAGGTGCTATTCAAGCATTAAAAAATAAAACGGGGAGAGGTCCATATCAAATGCTTACCACTCTTCCACTTTTGAATAAAACTTCGTTGGTCGTAAAGGTGCCACTGGATTCAAACTTTGTTCTGCTGCTCCAGACCAACACGGCTACCCCACCTGGAATCACTTCCACTGTTCTCAAGCCAAGACTAAAAGCATAAGACTGCACCAGCGGTCATTTTGTAGAAAAAGAGGTGGAGGAGCTCATTAGCATACTTATTAGCATAACTCATTAGCATATGCCATGCCCCCTGACATCACGGGAAGTGTGTCAGAAAGGGAAGCAAAAGGGAGGGCATCTTCAAAAGCCTCCCCTTCCCTTACCCAGCTGGCCTGCCAAGGCGGACGGGGGGGGGGGAAGTGAGAAGGGCCCCATAGAATACAAAGGAAGGATCGTGCCGCCACTGCCACGCGACTCTAAACAGAAGTTTAAACCCCTTCTTGCTTCGCTTCCTCCACAGGCCCGCTAGGAGCTGGGGGAGGGGCTTGCCACCACTGCCATTTGTGCCCACTAGGGGTGTGCAAATAAAAAGTTTTTGGCCCGATTCAGATCATGTCACTTTCAGCAACGCAAGTGGATTTGGGAGTCATTCCGCTTGCCGAATGTCAGTTTCAGCCCCATCATACCCTATAGGCCATTGAAAATGGTAAAAACTCATAGGGTATATGAGGGGCTGGAAGAGAGGGGTTTTGAGGGAGAGGCTCCAAACTTGCAGGTAGCTGTTGGGGCCTCTCCCCGAAATACCCACCAAGTTTCAAGAAGATTGGACCACGGAGTCCAATTCTACGGGCCCCCAAACAGGTTGCCCCATCCCCTCCATTGCTCTCTATGGTGGGAAAAAATGAAGTAAATAAAACAAACAGGTTGCATCAAGCAAAATGCTGGTTACTGACGAAAGAACTGGTCCTTATTATTCATTAACCTGGTGACCCTAAATGCTCCCATGTATTTGTTGCCAGATATTGTCAGAAATGATGAAATGTTAGTTGTAAGTTGCGGTCGGTGTTTTAACATACACTGATGCTATACCTGGGCCTCCTTCCATCCCGGTAACTCCACCTACATCTGCATGGGCTTTGGGACCAATGCTCCCTCTAAGCTGTGGAGCATTGTGCACAAAATGCTACTTTGTGAGCGACTGGCATTAAAGTTGTGAGCGAGCCGTTTGGCTCCTGCATAAATTAGTTTGCTCTGGAGCCATCCTTCCTGAGCTAAGACAAAAATGTGTGAGCCGGAGGCTAAAAAACTGTGAGCTAGCTCACACTAACTCAGCTTAGAGGGAACACTGTTTGGGACTGTTACTGGTATATACTCTGAATTTTAAAAGACGAGTAAACCCTTTATTTATCTGGATTTTAATTGCATCTCTGCCTTGAAGAATCAGGGTATTATTAGCTTGTACACATGAAGCAGCCTTATACTGAGTCCAAATCTTCATCCATCAAGGTCAGTATTGTCTACTCAAACTGGCAGAGGCTCTCCAGGGTCTCTCAGGTAAAAGGTCCTTCATATCACTTACTGTCTGATACTTTCAGTTGGCAATGCTGGGGTTTGAACCTGGGACCTTCTGCATGCTAGGAAGTGCTCTACTACTGAGTCACAGACCCAGGATATGCCACCACAACAAAATCAAATGATACTCTCAGGAGCAAAAGTTATGGCAGCGTACTATATTCTTAGCTTACTGCTTTAATTTTTGGTCGTGTTAACAGACAAAATAAAAAAAAGGATTCTTGGGGTGGAAGTTTTCAAGAGTGAAAACTCGGTTTGTGCAAGCCGCACACCCCTATACCTAGTCCCTCGGCCTCATCAGATGCACTTATCTATAGCAGTGTCTGGCACTTATTGATAAGAATATAAAAATAAAGGTACTTCCATGCTAGATGGAAAGTTCCCTTACATTCCATGGATGAAATCTAAGAACTTGCGTTTTTCTCCCATTAAAATCAATGGGCTATTTATGCACACTTACAGGAGTATGCTGGATTTTGTCTTTTTTCTTTTTCTTTTATCTTTGTGCATTGTAAGGAGAAATTTGCATATTTACTTTGTTTATTCCCCACCTTCCTTGCCAGTGGAGACCCAAAGCAGTTTACATCCATTTTCCTCTTCTCCGCTTTATCCTCAGGACAACCCTATGAGGCAGGTCAGGCTTAGAGAGTGTGACTAGCCCAAGGTCACCATACAAGCTTCCATGGCACAGTGGGGATTCAAATCTGGGTCTCCCAGTCTAACAATTGCCACTGTACCATGCTACATTGGGGTCATGATTTAGCTAAAGCTAAGCTTTTTTTGAAGTCGCTCTTGGGGGTGGGTGGTTGTGCTTGGGGGCAGGGCTTGGGGCGGGACTTCCCCCAACAGCCAGCTAGCTGGGGGCAGATTGAAGCCCTGAGAAGCGGGGGTTCCCTCACCCGGACCGGGGGGCTGACGACTCTACACGTAGCAGTTTCATCTTGTTGGGATTAAGCTTCAGTTTATTAGCTTGTATCCACTCCAAAGCTGCCTCTAGGCACCTGTTCACAGTTTCTACAAACTCCCTGGGATCAGCTGGAAAAATTAGATAGAACTGAGTTCCATCTGCATATTGCTGATAGCCCAGCCCAAATCTCTGGAGGACCTCACCTAGTGGTTTCATATAGATGCTAAAGAGCATAGGGGACAAAATGGAACCCTGTGGGATCCTGAAGGCCAAGGGCCTGAGCAGCAGTCCCCAGCATCACCTTCTGAAAAAGCCTACCCTTCAGGTAGGACCAGCACAACTGCAGAACAGTGTCTCCGAATCCCAGTCCAGATAGGCAGTCCAGAAGAATGTCAAAAGTGGAAAGGTTCAGAAGTATCAACACAGTTGCGCTCACTCTGTCCATCTTCCAGTGCTGGTCGTCCACCAGGACGACCAAGGCTGTTTCAGTCCCATAACCAGCCTAAACCCAGACTGGAAGGGGTCTAAACAGTTTGCCTCATCCAGGAAAGCTTGGAGCCTGGGTAAAGAGAAATATTTTGGCCTGGTGCCTAATGTAAGGTAGGTGCCAGGTGAGTTTTGAGAGAGAGGGCATTTGTCAAGTGAGAAGCAAGCCACCTTTAGAGGAAAATCCCAGGTAATTGTTTTTTCTATGCACTCTGGTTCATTTGCAGGTATGTTGCCACCACCCTCACCCCTCAGATAGGCAGTTACTAGCCAAGGTCATCTCTCAAGCCCATTATTCCACCTGTGGATCTGGTCAGGAGAGGGCAATCTCCTCATATCCGGAATGTTCCTGAGAGACAGCCCTGTGATTGGTTGGGGAAGGTCAGGAGGTTACGGCCTGCTTTTTCTATAAACTATAGCCTATGATGGGAGGGTATCTTCCCTTTGGTATTTCTTGTTTCCTTTCCTTTATGTTGCCTATGAACTTTGCTCTATGGTCTGACATATCTTTCTAGTTATGAGAAGCCAACATCTACCCTGCAAGGTTAAGTAACTATATGCAGACAGCTAGTTTTTTATTATTTTCTGTGTACTTGAACTGGCACTGGCACTACATGTATTGTTTTTAAAGCCTTTTCTTGAATATCTTCAGTAAAGCTTTCTTTTGCTTTATTTATTCATTTATACCACACCTTTCTCCCAAGTGGGGACCCAAGGTGGCTTACATAATTCCCCTCGCCTCCATTTTCTCCTCATGACAACCCTGTGATGTAGTTTAGGCTGAGATTGTGTGACTGGCCCAAGGTCACCCAGAGAGCTTCCATACCAGGGTAGGGATTCGAACCTGGGTCTCCTAGTTCCTAGTCCAACACTCCAACCACTGCACCATGCTGGCTTTCATGGCTTTATGGTGTGTGTTACTGAAGTGTTTTCTGAACCAAACCCAGTTTAAACTTCTTCTAGGGTTTCACTTTGAGACAGGGGAGCAAAATTCTCGGACCAAGGCAGGTTGGCTTTGACAGCGTTCCAAAGATGAGGTGCCACCAGCAAAAAGGCCCTGTTTCTGATCTCCACTTGCAGGCAGAGGCACAGAGAGCAGGGCTTGAGGATCTTAACCAGGGGGCTTAGAGTAGGGGTGTCAGACATGTGGCCCAGGGGCTGGATTAGGCCCCTGGAGGGCTTCTATCAGGCCCGCTCTGGAACTGGCCCTCTCCTGCTTCCAGTTCTGTTGCTGCTGCTGCATCCTAGCTTGCTTCGCCAGAATCTCTCAATCGCTCAGCCATTTCATGTTTTCCCCTGGGTCCTAGACTCAGAACTCTGAGCTTGAGATTTCTGTGGTGAATGACAATAAATCAAAAGTAGGTTTGCGGATTACAGAAACACATCTGAACAGCATACTCAAGATTGCAACAGCACAGACATTTTGATGCAGTAATTCAGAGCGAGAGGTGTCAGTTATCAGAGACTGTTAAATAAAACATTGCAAGAGTACTAATGTTTTAAGCATGTTTTTATTTTAAGTAAAAAAACCTTGGTGTTTGTGTCCTTTATAAAGTTTGTATCTCCGCTACCTGGCATTACATTTTATGACACACATGGCCCGACCCAACAAGGTCTCATTTATGTCAGATCCAGCCTCATAACAAATGAGTTCGACACCCCTGGGTTAGAGAGATATGCTTCATGCATGTGATGTTGTGAGCTCTGACTCGGGAAAATGTATGTGGGAATACATTTGGTTAGACTTTAAGCCTTTACAGTGGCATGGGACTCTCATTTTATTTTGTTGCTACAGAAGAACACAGCAACCCATCTGTTATTATCAACTGGAAAGAATTTACCTGGGTTGCAGTTGTGTTTCACTCGTTTCTAATAGTCCAGAAAATTGCACACGAGAATTTAGCATAATCTCCAATTTATGCTGGTATTTAGGAAAGTCTCCTGATGGCATTAATATAACACCTTGGATACCTTTGCCACAGTCTTTCCTGCGTCCCTTTCGTCTTCTGACGTTTGCTGAGTAATGTTCTACAAGTGCCAGAACAATTACCCTGCCAAGGATTTAGATGGTGTTGAGGCCCAGATTAGTTTCATGTGGGGAGACTCTTTATTGACAGGTAAGCAGTTCAAGTGGGACAGAAACCCAGCTGCTAATCAGAAACATGTGGCTTTTTTTAGTGTGATAGCACATGATTTTTTTAACACTCCGGGTAGGTGTCATTATAAAAGCTCTGCTGTCTCCAAAAAATAACCTTTTTTAGCCTCCTGCTCACGCATTTTTTTCTTAGCTCTGCAAAGCGCTCCAGAGCAAACTAATTTATGCAGTAGCCAAATCACTGGCTCACAACTTTAATGGCAGTAGCTCACAAAGTAGAATCTTTGCTCACAAGACTTTGCTCACAAGACTCACAAGACAATTTAGAAGGGAGCATCGGTAGAAGTGCCCAGATGTCTGGTACTTGTTTTTTCTTTTTACATGATTTCTTTATTTCAGATAGAAGACAACCACAGCCCATCGTCTGGTGGGAATATTCTATGGCCAGCATGCTCCGTCAAGGGATTCCGCCCCCTTATCTGCCCACTCTTATGCAGGCCAAGTTTAAACCTTGCCAGTTCGACAGAGTCACTTCAGTGCTGCAATTCGCAAATAAAACCATGACACAGCATCGGGAATTTTGTTTGAACTGCCTCTCTTGTCAAGGTGGTTTAGTGACAGTAAGGTAGACAGAATGTGAACAGTTGTGTCTGTTCCAGGGCAAGGTAACCAGGAGTGGCAGATGAGATTTTTTAAAAAGCAGAGAGACAAGCAGTATTCTTAGATTATCCTGGAGTTCTCAGCCTCAGCAGGGTTGCCAACTCTGGCTTGGGAAAGTCCTGGAGATTTGGGGGTGGTGCCTTTGGGAGGGGAGGGAGGTCATCAGGGATGTGATGCCACAGAGTCCGCCTTCTAGGGCAGGGGTCCCCAACCCTTTTCAGTCTGCAGGCACCTTTGCAATTCTGACACAGCATGGTGGGGCATAGTTGCAAAATGGCTGCCACGAAAGGTGAAGCTAGCCACAGAATGGATGTTACCACAGCTTGAAGAATGGGGAAGCTAGCTTCCTGGTGGGTACAAAGCACAAAAAAACCACCGGCTGAAATAATGAAAGGTGAATGAAAGATTTATAAAATTAATATTTTAATACTGAGTTCAGTAACACAATAACCATATAGCTAGATATAAAGCCAAGGTGTTCTTGCAAGAAAGAAAGTCCCAAGAGTATTCAATGTGTCTCACTCCTGTTGTATTATAATCCCACAGTCCGACTTGACATACATTCATCGTAGGGTGGACTCATATAGTTCCTGGGAAATCCATGTAGTCTTGAAATCCAAACGTGTAGTCCGGATACAAGCTGCTGCATTTCGAATAATTCTTTTTCAAAACCAATAGGCGACAGCGGGACTAAATACAAATTCAAGGCATACACAAATGAGGACAAGCACTCAAACAAAATGTATAAATTGCATGAATACATAATACAAGAACACAGACAAACTCACCCCAGTCTCAGTAGGAGCACATGCAGAAGCCAGTTTATTCAATCACACAGGATCATGGGTCCTCATCCCACCATGTGTTGCACCATAATTTATATCTAAAAGTGTCAGGCTGCAGCAACACAGGACCTGGGGATCCCCTAGAATCACAGCTCATCTTCAGACTACCGAGATCAGTTTCCCCTGAAGAAACTGGATGCTTTGGAGGGTGGACCCTATGGCATTCTATCCCGTTGAGGTCCCTGTCCTTCCTGGGCTCCATTCCCAAATCTCCAGGAATTTCCCAACCCAGATCTGGCCAGGCTACACCCCCACCCTCCATCAGTGGCCAGGGGGGAATCTGGCAACCCTAGAATATCCTTATGCTGTGTTGGCAGCTGATTCCATAGCAATGTGTTTAATTAGAAGCCTTGCTGGGCAGAAGCCCCACCTAGCCCTGCCCACTTTCTAAAAACACCAGGAAAGGGCACCACGTTGGGGAGCCTTTCTCTAGGAAGATGGTAGAAGTGGGGGACTTATGGGGGCATGACCAGGTTTAAGGACATCACTGTTGTGCAACCCAGAAGTGACGTCACTGCACTAGAGTGAGCGCTCTAGCATTCACCTCAAACTCTATGGCTTAACCATAGAGTTTTGGGCACAGGCTACAGTGGCGTCTGGTGTGATGGTGTTCTGGGTAACACCAGAAGTAGTGTAATCATACCAGGAATGCTGGTCACGTGGTCCCCATTTCACCTGCAATTTTCCTCCTGCCACCCAGCTGACCAGCAGTGGCAGTGCTCTGACCTGGATGGCCCAGGTTAGTTCAATCTTGTCAGATCTCAGAAGCTAAGCAGGGTTGGCCTTAGCTAGTATTTGGAAAGGCAACCTCCAAGGAATACTAGGGTTGTGACACAGAGGCAGGCAATGGCAAAACACCTCTGAAATGTCTCTTGCCTTAAAAACAAGTGTAGCTCGCCACCTAGTGGTGCATAATGCTAAAAGAGCTAGAATTCCTGTCTGCCAGACAATCTTAGGATCTCCTGGCTATTCTACACACAGTGCCGTACAATAGTTATTAATTATTATTAGCAGTGGCAGTGTTAATGCAGGGAGAGTCTCCCACTGCCAGTAGGCAGCTGGCAACCTATTGCCCTCTGAAGTGGCCATTTTCTCCAGGGAAACTGACCTCTGTAGTCTGGAGATCAGTTTTAATTTAGGACAACCCTAAGCCCAGGCCTTTTGGTATATCTTATACTGAGTGATAATTAATCTAGACCATCTTAAAAACAAACAGAAGGCTACCATATTCTTCTCAGGCTCTTTTCAGACTGGATGGCTGGCTGAGAGCCACTGCAGGCCTCCAGACGAAAGTTCCTTGCAGGTCCCTTTCTCTCTCCACTCAGAACTGAGCCAAACATGGAGGAAAGGCCTATCAGTGGCTACTAGCCCCAGTGACTAAGGGCACCTTCCTCATTCAGAAGCCTCTATGTTCTGTCGTTGGCCCTCCAGGGGAACTGATTGGCCACTGTGTGAGACAGGATGCTGGACTAGATGGACCACTGGTCTGATCCCGCAGGGCTCTTCTGATACTCTTTTGTTCTTACAGTCTATGGAAACAAGTTGTGGACTCACCCAGTTCCACACTCCTTTTTCCAGCGGACAAGATGTTAAGTTGAGATAAACAGAAGAAACAACTATTGGTCTTTGGGCGGTAAGAATGACACCAGAAGAGCAAAGCCAGTCATAGAATGTGGAGGTGCTGCATTCCTAGAGCAGTTTCATAGAAACAAGCTGCATTTACACAGCTTGGAATAGCCATAAACTCCATAGATAAAAAGAGGACAAGCCTGAAAATTGCATTTGAAATATTCATGTTTTGTTTCCTTGCAATAAAGGGAGTGATGTAGAGCTAAGTGGCTAGTAAATGATGGTGTTGGTATAGTTAGTGAATAGTGATGTTAATAAAATGAGGGCTTACTACAGTGACAGCAAGACCAGGACCCTGATGAGACTTGATATTGAAACTTGGAGAAGGATGGGATCCCCTTCCAAAATAACTCTGCTTCAGGTTATTCAGGCAGCACTCTACCTGTTTTCCTGCCTGATGTCCTAGCATTTGAAAAAAGAGTGATGCTAAATTTTCACAATGGAAAGAGGGAATGGACCCAGTCCATGGTGGGTGGATACAGGGGAAGGGAGGGAGGTTATATATATTTATGAACCATGTGGAAAACTATAAATACACGTTGATAGGGTCTGAACTGGCGGAGACTGACCAAGAGAGAGAACTTGGAGTCCTAGTAGATAAGTCACTAAAAGTGTTGAGACAGTGTACGACTGCAATGAAAAAGGCCAACACTGTGCTGAAAACAGATCAGCCAGTATCATAATGTCCCTGTATAAACTGATGGTGCGACCTCATTTGGAGTACTGTGTACAGTGGTTGCCACACCTCAAAAAATATATTATAGCATTGGAAAAAGTGCAGAAAAGGGCAACTAGAATGATAAAAGGGTTGGAACACTTTCCCTATGAAGAAAGGTTAAAGAAGTTAGTGCTATTTAGCTTGGAGAAACGGTGACTGAGGGGTGACATGATTGAGGTTTTCAAGATTATGCAGGGGATAGAGCAGGTAGAGTAAGAAGGACTTTCCTCCCTTTCTTACAGTACAAGAACTCGTGAGCATTCAATGAAGTTGCTGAGCAGTCGGGAAGTACTTCTTCACACATGGAATTCACTGCCACAGGAGGTGGCGGCGGCTACAAGCATGGACGGCTTCAAGAGAGAACTGGATAGACATATGGAGCAGAGGTCCATCAGTGGCTATTAGCCACAAGGTATAGATAGGATCCCTCAGTCTGGGGCAAGTGATGCTCTGTATCCTTGGTGCTTGGGTGGGGGGCAACAGTGGGAGGGCTTCTAGTGTTCTGGCCTCACTGGTGGACCTCCTGATGGCACCTACATAAGAACATAAGAGAAGCCAATGTTGGATCAGGCCTCTGGCCCATCCAGTACAACACTCTGGCTGCAATCACACACACTCAATAATCCACTTTCAGTGGACTTTCCAACTTGATTTTTACTGTGTTAACTGGCAAAATCCAGTTTTAAGGTGCACTGAAAGTGGATTGGAAGTGGATTATGTAGTGTGTGTGATCATAGCCTATGTCATACAGTGGCCAAAAATACCAGGTGCCATCAGGAGGTCCACCAGTAGGGCCAGGACACTAGAAGCCTTCCCACTGTTACCCCCCCCCCCCTTCAAGCACCAAGAATACAGTGCAACACTTGCCCCAGACTGAGATATCCTATCTATACCTTGTGGCTAATAGCCACCTGCTATTTTTGGCCACTGTATGACAGAGTGTTGGACTGGATGGGCCATTGGCCTGATCCAACATTGGCTTTTCTTATGTTCTTAAAAAGTGGTCAAAGAGAAACTGGGCTGTAGATTCAGGATAAACAAAAGGAAGTGCTTGTTCAGCACAACACATAGATAACCCATGGCATTCATGGCCAAAAGATATGGCCTAGATACATTCAAAGCCAAAAAGTTCTCTATCAATAGTTACGGGTCTGACATCTAAATGGAACGTCCATATTCAGGTGCAGTATGTCTCAAATAACCGTTGTGGCAAGAAATGGTGGGAGAGAGGTGTTGCCTTCATGTCCTGATTCTGGATTTTAAACATCTGTCTGGATATTTTTAGAAAAGGATTCTGAACTAGATATACCCTCCGCCTGCCCTAACACATTTGCTCTTAAGATAAACTCCTGGAGTAACTAAGTCTGGAATAAATTGGAGGGACCTGGCCACCTGCCTTCGCTTGGTCAATGTGCGCTGCACGTTCTTGGGTCACTTCCCATGTTCCCTCTAAGCTGAGTCAGTGTGGGCTTGCTCACAGTTTTTTAGCCTCCGGCTCACACATTTTTCTCTTAGCTCAGGCAGGATGGCTCCAGAGCAAACTAATTGATGCAGTAGCCAAATCGCTCCCTCACAACTTTAATGCCATTAGCTCACAAAGTAGAATTTTTGCTCACAGGACTCCACGGCTTAGAGGGAGCATTGTTTCAGGTTGCAGTTTCCACCAGTTTCCAGTTCAGGGAGGCCTCTGACCTTAGAGACTCTGAGCTGGACAGGGGTCTTCCAGCTCTGCACCTGTGGCCCCATCCTGGCCCTGAAGATGCATGGCTAAAGTTCATGCACCTCATGCATCATGAGGGAGATGCACGTAACATACAAAACCCGAGTGATCGTGACTGGAATGTATCACAGTTGTTGTGCAGGAACAAGCAGGGTACACCAGGCCAGAGGTATCTCTGAGGTGCCTTTAGTGGACCTTTCCCCCTCCCCATGGCTCCTCAGTCATGCGTCTTCTGACAGAAGATTCTCAGAAGGAATGCATGTCATGAGGCACCTTTGTTCCCACTATGTCTGGCCTGTCTGAAGAATCACATGGATTCTTGTTAATAAGCCATGGATCAGTGTTAAGTGTTAACTAGAGCAAAGTACAGGATAACCCTGCACATGAGAAAGATCTCCCCATCTCTCATCACCTCGAATAGCTTTTTATCTGCTGATGCCCAAAACTTTTTGGCTGAGTGAGAGGATGCTGGTTTGTTCCATGGGGAAAGTTACTAGAGGAAAGGGTAACTTCATTATTCTATTAATGGAGTACTATTACCTGCTGTCTAAAGTCAAGAGGAAAATAATTCTTGCTTTGCTTCTCTCAAATACTGAAGTGGAAGGGGGGCTGTGGCTCAGTGGTAGATTGGCTTGCCACCCTCCAGGGGGTGGCTGGAAATCTCCTGGGAATGCAGCTGATCTTGAAGCAATAGAGGGTAGAGATCAGTTCACCTGGAGAAAATGGAATGTGGACTCTATGGCATTATACCCTATTGAAAACCTTCCCCTCCCCATGCCCTACTGTCCTCAAGTTCCATCCCCCAAATCTCCAGGTATTTCCCAACCCAGAGGTGGCCACCCTAGTGGCAGAACATCTACTTGGCATGCAGAAGGTTCCAGGTTCAGTCCCCGGCATCTCCATTTGAAAGAATCAGGTAGTAGGTGATGTGAAAGACTGAGATCTGAGACACTCGGAGAGCCACTGTCAGCCTGAATAGACAATCTGCCATCTTATGTTCTTATGAATACCTTTGGCCGCCTGAACTGCAAGGCAGTTCAACCCTGCCAGTCCCTGCTGAATCAAGAGGTTTTGTGGAAGGTAGCCATGGGACTTTATGACCATTCAAAATGCTTCCTGGTATGATCTGACCCCAGTCTTGTTCAACTTTGCCACTCTTTTGCTTCCAATGCTTTGTAGGGCAAAAGACACAGAGGTGGAGGTTTCTGTTCCCTATTATGGTCCTGTTCTTCCTCGCAGAGTTATACATTGACAATATTCTCTGGGTGGATTCAGCCTGCAGCCCAAGCATACCGGCTCCACTCCAAATGCCTTGAAGCACATCTTTGGGACAAGGTGCAGAACTCAAGCGCTGCTCAGGCCCTGCCGTGTCTGTTCACAGGAGGCCTCCTGTTCCTGGAAAGACGGGGTTTTGCCTCCCTTCTTGCCCCGCAGCTAAAGCATTTCGATCGAGACAAGCAAAGGCAGCTGGCCCTCGTCAGATGGATTTCATTGCTGGAGCGATTGGAGGTAAAAATAAATAAATAACCCACCCCGGGTCTTGATGAAAAGAGACAGCTGTGTGTTTCCTTGTGATTAACTTTCAAGCTGATCCCAGTGCCAGAAATGGTCAGGCTGGAGTTAAAAGGGCCTTTGACGTACCAAAGGCGCCCATGGATTGAAAGAAACACAGGTGTGTAGCTAGCGGAGGAGGAAAGCTAGTTAGCCATTGCACATCTGATGCTTTAAGGATATACTGATCATGCTAAAGGCAACAAACAGGAGAGGAAGATGGGATTGGGTTTGATCCCCGTACACTGTGAACTGGCAACCGCTATGGCCGAATCTGGGGTATGAAGTCTACGGCCAGTGACAGCCATTGCTGTGATCTTTCTCAGTTCATTTACTCTTAGCTCACACCGCCTTGGTTCTAGAGGAGTAGCTGCATCAGTTGGTGGCAGCAAAGAATAAGCAGAAGCGTCGTGGCCCTGTAAAGCCAAGCGTGGTTTTATTCCAGCATAAACTTTTATGGACTGCAGCCTACCACGTCAGAGGTGTGCAGTGAGTCCCCGCTAGCAGACATATTGACTGAGTGATACGCCACTTTCCTAGGTTTGCCAGGTCTGGGTTGGAAAATACCTGGGGACTTTGGGGGTGGATCCGGGAAAGTGCGGGGTTTGGGGAGGGGAGGGGCCTCAACACGGTACAATGCCATAGAGTCCACCCTTCATAGCAGCCATTTTCTCCAGGGGAGCTGATCTCTATCAGCTGGAGATCAGTTGTAAAAGCAAGAGATCTCCAGGCCCCACCTGGAGGCTGGCAACGCTACATTTTCCCCTAGGCTTGCCAACATCCAACTGATCTCCAGATCACAGAGAATTGTTCCCCTGGAGAAAATGGAGAGGTGGACTCTGTGGCGTACCTGTCAGCTACGCTGCCATTTCCAGGCCAGGGGTTGGGATTCGACCAGTGACCCCACCCTCTGGAATGCGCTCATGTGCTGTTTAGCTGTCTGGCTTCCTTATCACACTCTGCTTTTGCTACGCTCCCAGCTTCCGCTTGCTCTGCCTGCTCCGCTCCCAGCTTGCTCAAGGTCTGGGATAATTCCTCCCTTATGTTATTCGTTTTACAGCTGGTCTCAACAACATTTTAGTAGAAGTCCCCGGGGGGGGGGGGGGGGGCACAATAACCTGTTTGCCGCCATTTCTGTGTGAAACCTGTTTAGGGGGACTGGAATAACTTTATACGTTTTCTGATTGGTGTAGAGGCAGTGAAGGGGATTCCAGTTACTTAGTGTAATACTAACTGTTTCTTTACAATAAAGTTATTACTAACAGGAAAAGTGTAACCATTCCAATAAGAACCTCTTTGCAAATAAAGGACTTTCTGGTTCAGAAGAGCTGTTGCAGACTGCATCTTTTGGGACAATCTCACAGAACCCTACTGAGGTAGCTCCCCTCCTCAAACCCTGCTCTCCCCAGGCTTCACTCTCAAATGTCCAGGAATTCTCCAACCAGGAGCTGGCAACCCTACTTTCTCCCCAATAGGAGCTAAAAAGGCCTCACAGCAGCATTCTCCCCTGTCCTTGAAGGTAGGTTAGGCAGAGAGTGACTAGCCCAAAGTCATCCAGTGAGCTAGCATGGCAGACCAAGGATTCAAACCTGGTTCTTCCAGATCCTACTTCCAACACTCTAGTAACCACTTCACCGTGCTGGCTTGTCTATATATGCATGAAGATATGGGAAACTGTTTTGAACAGTGTTATGTATTGGGACTGAATCATCCCTGATTTAGAACAGATAAAAGGAAGTACTTCTTCACCCAAAGAGTGATTAACACGTGGAATTCACTGCCACAGGAGGTGGCGGCGGCTACAAGCATGGCGGCTTCAAGAGGGAATTAGATAAACATATGGAGCAGTGGTCCATCAGTGGCTATTAGCCACAAAATATAGATAGGAACTCTCAGTCTGGGGCAAGTGATGCTCTTGGTGTTTGGGGGGGGGCAACAGTGGGAGGGCTTCTAGTGTCCTGGCCCCACTGCTGGACCTCCTGATGGCACCTGGTGTTTTTGGCCACTGTGTGACAAGAGTGTTGGACTGGATGGGCCACTGGCCTGATCCAACATTGGCTTCTCTTATGTTCTTATGTTCTTAATCACCCTGATTGAATCATCCCTGACTGAATCACCCTAGAGACTGGCTGAGCTTGGAGCACAAGAATAATAACCGACCAGGACGCTGGAGTAAACCAATCAAGTAGTAACGTTTTGTAAATAGCCTATCACGGGGAGTGGGTGTGGGGGGGTGGAGTTTTGCATGCATATATGCAGGGCTTCGGCACTGCTAGTGTTCTCTTGTTCTGGCTTAACTCACTTAATAAACTATGAGCTGATCACTCTATGCTTCTGAATCCAGTATATTCCAAACAGTGAGGTCAAAAGACCATGAAATGCAGGAGACGAGATGTAATTATGGTAAATTCCAATGTACTGTTGAAAAATACAGAGAGCATTCATAGTAGTAGTAACTGGCCATAGTGTTAATTCCCAAAATTCTTTTTCTTAATTGCATTTTTAAAAATTATATCTCACTTTTCACCCTAATTAGGGACCCAAAGGCGGCAGTCACACACACTAAATAATCCACTTTCAATCCACTTTCAGTGCACTTTTGAATTGGATTTTGCCAGTTTACACAGTAAAAATCCAGTTGGAAAGTGCATTGAAAGTGGACTGAAATGGAGTCTTCTTCTGACAACTCAGCAGGCAAAAGACGCAGATCAGGGGTGTCGAACTCATTTGGATCCGACATAAATGAGACCTTGTTGGGCCGGGCCACGTGTGTCATAAAATGTAATGCCAGGTAGCAGAGATATAAACTTTATAAAGGACACAAATATTTTTTTAAACTTAAAATAAAATTGTGCTTAAAACAGCAGTCTTGCAATATTCTGTTTATTTAACAGTATCTGATAACTGACACCTCTTGCTCTGAATTATTGCATCAAAATGCCTGTGCTGTTGCAATCTTGAGTATGCTGTTCAGGTGTGTATCTGTAAGCTGCATACCTACTTTTGATTTATTGACATTCACCACAGAAATCTCAAGCTCAGAGTTCTGAGTCTAGGACCCAGGGGGAAACATGAAATGGCTGAACGACTGAGAGAGTCTGGCGAAGCAAGCTAGGATGCCGCAGCAGCAACAGAACTGGAAGCAGGAGATGACCAGTTCTAGTGTGGACCTGATAGAAGCCCTCCAGGGGCCTGATCCAGCCCCCGGGCCGCATGTTTGACACCCCAGGCACAGATCTTTTCCTCTCTAGCATCCTCATGGTGAAGACAGGAAGTGATGCACCTGTAATGCTTGGCCCAGATGGTGGTGGTGGTGAGATCCTGTTTAACTTCCACAAGGCACTGCTGCAATTCCACATTTTGTCTCTGTGGATGATGTTCTGGCAAGTTGCCATGACCCCTAAATATCTTCTTTTTTTTTTTTAAGTCCTGTACCCCAGGAATGTGACTTGATTGGCTGAGCAGTGAGAGTCTGCTAAAATTTCCTAATTTTTATGGAATCTTGAATCTCTTTCCACTATTTGGGAGGCTGTGTGCAGCTTCAGTGTAGCCTTAAGGCATGTGGAGTGCAAAGACCATGATGTCCCTTCTGCACACAGTTTACTAGCTCATAGTCAACATTGTGCTCAGGATCCTACTCTCAAGCTGTGTGGGGTACAAACGACGGAAACTTTGGAAGGGGGATTGCCACAGTGGGAGAAGGATGGCTGATGTCTCCTCTGGGTATTCCCAGCGGGGCAAGATAAGGGCTACCTGGCATACCCTTGCTGAGGTTGGGGTTCCCCGTCGCTGGTGGGATGTTCCAGCTGCCAGGAGAGGCACTAGGCCATATGCCATATGTGTGGCATATGTCTGTGGAATACAGTTCCCAACCTCCAGGTGGTGGCTGGAGATCTTTACAACTGATCTCTAGGGTTGTGGTCACATGCACAAGATAAAGCAGGGGAGGGGAAGAGAGGCTATTTCTTCTGGCAGAAGTTGACCTGCAGTTGCGTGATCACACAGTCTTTTGAAGCTGCAGGTATAGCCCGCCACTGTGTGATCAGATGCAACCACAGATGAGGTGGTTTTGGTTTTTTTTACCATTTGTCTTCGATGCGCTTAAATGAGGGATCGATGATTCACACCTCGGCCCTGAAGGCTCCCTATGGAGTGTGTGATGATGCGCATACTGAGAAGGGGGAAAAACAATGGCATAGAGTTGGCATGGCATGATCAGACCATCCCGATGCCATGAGAGTGTGCTGGAGCAATCAGACAGGGGAAAGTCTGCCCGTGGCCTGCAGCAACCTGTTTGCTACCAGACTTTGAGGTGTCTTTTAAATCTGTTTGTGCGGCGGAGCAAAACTGGTTGCCAATGGCTGCAGGGTGCTTCCCAGATGTTGTTGTGTGATTGCACTCCTTTAATCCGACCAGCATTCACACCTATGTTGGGGCTAATTGTGTGTGTGATCGCAACCTAGGTGACAGAGATCAGTTCACCTGGAGAAAATGGCTGCTTTGGAAGGTGGACTCACATATGTCATTCAATTATACCCCACTGAAGTCCCTCCCCTCCCCAAACCCTGCCCCCCTCAGGCTCTGCC
Source organism: Lepidodactylus listeri (assembly GCA_029233225.1). Classification (NCBI taxonomy): domain Eukaryota; kingdom Metazoa; phylum Chordata; class Lepidosauria; order Squamata; family Gekkonidae; genus Lepidodactylus; species Lepidodactylus listeri. The sequence continues at coordinate 81,496,196 of JARCFY010000011.1, forward strand.
CTCCCAAATCTCCAGGTATTTCCAAACCTGGAGCTGGGAGCCCTAAAGGGGCGAAGGCAGATTCCTGCAGAACTCTAATGCTTCCGCAGAAAGCTGCCTCCCTCCTTGCAGTTTTCAGAATTCTTCGCAAGACGGCTTCATGTGTACATGAGGATTTTTTTTTTAAGTTAGATGAAGTTTTGGCATAACTCGTTTTGTGTTGCGACTATGATACAAGTTTGTTAACACTCCAGGTTTTACGCTGCTTCTCTGTGCCCATTCAAAGAACACAGCATGGGTAAAGCTTGCCCTGGCTTGCCTAAGAGTGAAGCTGATATCTGGCTCTGATATAAATAATTTGGACAGGGGCCGGGTTTGGCTCCAGTTACACGCAGGATCTCACAGGGCAGAAGTATTCAGTGACTATGATTCCTTGCGACTGGAGACATGTGCATGTTGTCATCTCTACTGGAGAGGGTTGAGGGAGCGTAATAGATGGCTGCAGAGGACACGACGTTGCACTTTCAGCTGCATCAGTTGCAGCTCTTCCGGCACTTGCTATTGAATAACCGTTCCAGCCCCCCACCTCCACCACCCTGACACTGAGATATTCATAGAATCATAGAGTTGGAAAGGATCTCCAGGGTCATCTACTCCAATCCCCTGCACAATGCAGGCAATTCACAAATACCTCCCCCCCACACACACCCAGTAACCCCTGTTCCATGCCCAGAAGATGACCAAAAACCTCCAGGATCCCTGGCCAAACTGGCCTGGCCTGGAGAAAAATTGCTTCCTGACCCCAACGTGGCAATCAGCATTTCCCTGGGCGTGTAAGAAAGGGCCACAAGAACTAAGCACTGATGCAACCAATGCTCCCCCTCTAAGCTGTGGAGTCTTGTGAGCAAAAATTCTACTTTGTGGCCTACTGGCATTAAAATTGTAAGAGAGCGATTTGGCCACTGCATAAATTAGTTTGTTTTGTAGCCATCCTTCCTGAGCTAAGACAAAAATGTATGAGCTGGATGTAAAAAAAAATGTGAGCTAGCTCACTCTAACTCAGCTTAGAGGGAACACAGGATGCAACCCTTCCTGCCTTCCCTCTCATGATCTACCTAAGTTCACAGAAGCAGCATTGCTGTCAGATGGCCATCCAGCCTCTGTCTGAAAACCTCCAAGGAAGGAGAGCCCACCACCTCCTAAGGAAGCCTGTTCCCCTGAGGAACCACTCTAACGATCAGGAAGTTCTTCCTAATGTTTAGCTGAAACTCTTCTGATTTAATTTCAACCCACTGCTTCTGGGGCTACAGAAAACAACTCTGCACCATCCTCTGTATGACAGCCCTTCAAGGCTGAGTGTTGACTGATTGACACAAGTGGGAGAATCACACAGTACAGCACTCCTGGGACGGAACCACTTCAGCATATAGAGGAGAGATGGTATGGATGCATTCCACCCACCTCACCATCCAGCTAAATGTGCTCTGCATGTATTTATTTATTCACGTTATTTATGGTCTGCCTTGCTCACTGAGACTCAAGATGGATTATATCATGTAAGTCAGTACGATCAATAGGATAAGGAGCCATCTAACACACAATGTAATAGGACTAAGGTTGCAGAAATCTGAAACAACCCATAAGTATTAAACATGATGTGTTCATACAAGAAATGGTGACTTAAGTGGAGATTCAAACATGGTTCTTTTAGATACTAGTCTGAAGAAGTGAACACTGACTCACAAAATTTTGTTAGTTTTTAAGGTGCTACTGGACTCTTGCTCTTTTCTGCTGCTGCCGACAGACTAACACAGCTTCCCCATCCTGATCTAGATACTAGTCTGACACTCTGGACTACTACACCACAGTCCACAGTCCTCGGTTGTAATGCAGCCCTCTTCTATTATACAAAAATGCTTTCTTGAAAAGTGAAAGCCAGTGTGTTATAGTGGTTAGAGTGCTGGACTAGGAACTGGGAGGCCCATGTTCGAATCCCTGATCTGCCATGGAAGCCTACTGGTTAACCTTGGGCCAGTCACACACTCTCAGCCTTAACCTACCTCGCAGGGTGGTTGTTGTGATGATAAAATGCAAGAGAGGAGAACAACGTAAGCAGCTTTGAGCTCCCATTGGACAGAAAGGCAGAGCATGAAAAAACAAACAAACCACAATGCCAGGAAGAAGCCAAAGGGGTGGAACTAATCTAAGCAGCTGTAAAGATGCCAAGGGCTGTTTCCTGTCTGGAGCGATTTCATACTTCTGCTTTTGAGCCTCTCTTGACTATTCTGAAGAAGGGAGCAGTAGCTCAGGAAAGCTCATACCCGACCACTAATTAGTCTTTAAGGTGCTACTGAACTTTACTCTGTTGAATAATTCTAGGCTAATGTAGATGAGGCAGCCAGAGAGAGGCATTAGTAATGCAAATGAAAGTTCTGGCAAGGTTGGTTTCATATTAAACTGTGGAAGGCTGGAAGCCTCCTGTTCGAGGAAACGCCCTGCCCTGAAGGTCAAACCAGCTCTTCCGGGGTAGCTTCCCCAGATCAATTTCCCAGCCCCCCCCCCCCCCAGCACCTATGAGAGTTGCCAACAGCCTGGAGAAAAATGCCCTATCCTTTCAGCAGAGGCTTAATGGGATGTTATTTCCTAGGTGATGTTAGTTACCTCCTTGCCCTGACAAGCTTCAACTGCCTCGCAGAGATATTGAGCGGCTCGTAGTGCCAGCCTCTAGGTGGGGCCTGAAGTTCCCTGGAATTATAACTGACTTCCAGACTACAAAGATCAGTTTCCCTGGAGGAAATAGTAAAAAGCCCAGTAGCACCTTTAAGACTAACAAACTTTATTGTAGCATAAGCTTTCGAGAAACACAGCTCTCTTCATCAGATGCATCTGGTGCTACTGGGCTTTTTACTGTTTTGCAGCAATAGACTAACACGGCTAACTTCTCTGGATCTATGGCCCTGGAGGAAATTGCAGTTTCAGAGGGTGGTTGCTATGGAATGACATTCATGCAGAGTTCCCTGTCCTTTGCCAAACTCCACCCTTCCCAGGCCCCACCCCCAGATCACCAGGAATTTCCCAAGCTGGAGTTGGTAACCTTAGCACAAAGGTTGCCATCCTCCAGGAGGGACCTGCAGATCTGGAATTACACCTGATCCTACACTACAGGGGGTGGTTCCCCTGGAGAAAATGGCCGCTTTGGAAGGTGGACTCTATGGCATGATGCCCCATTGAATCATAGAATGCTAGAGTTGGAAGGGTTCTTGCAGATCATCTAGTCCAACCCCCTGCACTCTGCAGGAGCATAGCCGAAAGATAGCCCTACAACATACCCCAAAGATGATCGTCCAGCAAAGGAGCATCCACCACCTCCAAGGCAGTCTGTTCCACTGCTCAACCACTCTTACAGTTAGGAAATTCCTCCTGATATTTAGCCGGTATCGACTCCCTTGTAATTTCCACCCATTAGATCTAGTCTTGCAATCCAGAGCAAGAGAGAATAGATCTGCTCCATCTTCTACGCGACAGCCCTTCAAATATTTGAAGACTGCAATCATGTCCCCTCTAAGCCTTCTCTTTCCCAGGCTAAACACACCCAACTCTTTCAGACTTTCCTCATAAGACTTGGATTCCAACCCTCTCACCATCCTGGTTGCCCTCTTCTGGACACGCTCAAGCTTGTCAACATCCTTCCTAAAATGTGGTGCCCAAAACTGGATGCAGTACTTCAGGTGAGGCCTGACCATAGCAGAACAGAACGGAACTACCACCTCCTGTGATCTGGACAAAATGCTTCTGTTAATTCATCCTAAGACTGCATCAGCTTTCTTCGCAGTCACATCACACTGCAGGCTCATGTTTAGCTTGTGATCAACCAGAACACCTAGATCCCTTTCATACATGCTGCTGTCAAGCCAAGTCCCTCCCATTCTATATCTGTGCCTTTGATTTTTTGTACCTAAGTGTAGGACTTTGCACTTATCTCTATTGAAATTCATTTTACTTGTTTCAGCCCACTGTTCCAGCCTATCTAGATCATTTTGAATCCTGACTCTGTCTTCAGGATTCAAAATGAATCTGAAGTCCTTCCCCTCCCCTCCCCAAACCTTGCCCTCCCCAAGCTCCAGCCCCCAAATCTTCAGGAATTTCCCAAACCAGAGTTGACAAACCTAGCTGGCAGCCCAGCAGGTGTTTTTTTTTTTTGGGGGGGGGGAATGGCAGGACAGGACAGGACAACATTCCTGTTGGCTCTGTGGGTTGGCTCTGCACATTGCTTTGCAGTGTGAGTCACACAGGATTCAGCCCTTTGTCTTTTGAGAGAGATGTTCTGCCTTGGTGGGCTGTGTTGGTTTTTTTTTTAAAAATACACCACACCTTGTCCAAGTCAAAACGCTCCGATCTTGTGTGTTTTTCAGTTGTGCAAATATGTTGCCAGTCCAACAGGTTTGCATTCAACAATGAAAATAAGTAACTGCGATAACAAAGGAATTCTTGTGGAATAAACTATCGCCTGGGAACCTCGGAATGTACTCTGGATATCTTTTTTTGCCTGAGGGGAAAAACCGTCATGTTGGAAAGAAAATATCAAAGATATCACAGCCGGCTATATTTGCGAAAACACAATGGCTCTCAATATCATTTCGATGGAGCCTCATGATTAATTTTTTTTAATGTTCAAAGCTGTTTTCTTTTTTAATGGCCTTTTCACATTCTCCTTTTGCAATTTGTTTTTGCTTCCTGATTTCCCCCCCTCCTGTCTGATTGTGCGTTAAGCCAGGGGTGGGCAAATTGCAGCCCATGGGCCACATGCAGCCCGCCACAGAGTTTTTTGTGGCCCGCCAAGACAGTCGGCCAGGTGGTTTCAGTCAGGCCTTCGTTGGGCCCAGAGCGCTGAGAAGCGGTGCTCCGGGAGTGAAGTGTCCAGGGGGCGGGCACATTACCAATCCCCACCCCCTGCTCCCAGCAGCCCTGTTGGGCGACGAGGAGGCAGAAGAAGGAAGGTAAATTGCTCTTTGACAGACATTAACTTGTAGGCTGTGATGAGAATCTCAACAAGCAATCTCACTCCGGGAGTTGGTGCCAGCCCTCCCCCGGCAGGGGAATGCCTGCTTGTGTCATGGCTGCAGCAAAATGACCCCGTCCCCTGGAAAGGTCCTTGCTCCTCTGACCAGCCTTCTGAAGGCTTCAGCCACCACTGAAGCTATCCTCCCAGAATAGTGGTATTTCTGAGGCTTGGATTAGTAGCTGTCCCCTCTCTGCCAGTCCTCCCTCCCTCCCTCCCTCCCTCCTTCCCTTCTCTCTCTCTCTCTCTTTCTCCTCTTTCCTGCCTTCTGACATACTTCCGGTAATGTCAGGTGGTGTAGCATATGCAAATAAGTCATGCTAATGAGTTATGCTAATGAGCTCCTGCACCTTTTTTTCTACAAAATGACCCCTGGGTAAATAAAATCTTTTTTTTTTATTTTTGAATTTCAAAATGCCTTAAGTGCCATTTAAGTTGTTAAAGCGAGCTCCCGATCCTTCCCTCAAGTTCCTGGGCTGAGCCAACAGCCAAAATATTGTACTGTGACAGGGTGGGAGAGCCAGAGTTCCTTAGCAAAGAAGAAAACACATTACTCGGGCGGCTCAGTCAGTAAAGGGAAAGAAAAACAGAGGCAAAATCTTGCCTCTGAGGGGGCAAAGTGGACTGGGCTGTCATACCTGTCTTCTGTATTGTGTGTCAGAGTTGTGCGTGTGTGGTTCTCCCTTGCAAATAGCACAACAAGGTACTGCTGAGGTTACTGATCTCACAGGTCTATTTATGGAGTGTGAGAGCATCCTCTCAGATTTGGGCAGCCCCTGACAAACTTGCCAGGTCAGCTTGGAGGCAAAATCCTTACGTCCTGAAATGTTGATATACCGAGGGTGAGTACATCAGAGGCTGGTTCTGCATCTGGCACTTGCTCCACATTTTCTCAACACTGAGGGAAAGGTGCAGCTCAAAACCATGTTCTAATACCTCGGGCTAACACCGTACTGACTGCAAAGTCACCTCTGAATGACCATAAAACAGTCATAAATCTATGCAGAAGGTACCATAAAACCCAATGATCAAAGAAAGTGAAAGCAGCATGCAATGCAGAGGAGAATTTCTGTTACAATATGGGTTCGCTAAAACAATGGAGGGAAAAGCCAATGCAGAATTGCCCAGAGTGAGCAGGAATTCAAGTGGCTGCCTATAGAAGAGAAGAGAAGAATGGGAATAAATTTGCTTTAAACCATGCAAGAAAGGCTGCTAGAGATATAAATGGGTGTGTTGGGGGGGAAGGACTGTGAATTTACAGCTGTAGAATCTACATAGTTTCCAGCTAGGAAATAACAGTGTTCCCGGATGTGATGGTGGGTGTCATGTATGGTGCTTGAAGCACCAGTGCCCACAGCAAGCTCGGGGTGGATATGCTTAGGGTTCCCATTTGCCTGCTTATGGCAGGAGACCTCCAGCCAACTTTAGTCCTTGCCTGCCAATACTCAGCTAATTAATAGGTGGAAACCAGGGCCAAAGGTGGGGGTTGATCATCCTGGGGAGAAAAATTAAAAAGTACAATAGGGCCCCATCTGCTGACAGGAAGTTCTGAGCATAGAGTTCCTGACGATTCCTAGAACTACCAGAAGTGACAAGGGTACTCTAGCAATGGCCAGGAACTTTATGGTCAGAATTCCAGGTAAGGAGTAAATACCTTATTTCACTTTTTAATTTTTCTCCAGGGACTCTCAAAGTAGAATTTTTGCCCACAAGACTCCATAGCTTAGAGGGAGCATGGGACGCTGCCCTCATCCACAACACTGCTGTTGGTTGCCCTAGCATGCTTCCATCCTTGTGCCCACTGCCAAGGAATGCATGAGACACTCATGGAGACAATAAATGTGTCTTTATTGATGCAGCCACAACGTATCTTCCAGTGCTGCGCCAGCAAGGAGGTTGATGCTACTCCTTCCATGCATGCTCCCCATGCCACTATTCTCTCTCTCTCTCTCTCTTCTAGTCACATTGCAGCTCCTACACAGCATGATGGCCTTTAAGGCCCATCCCAGTACCTGGCCTCACCTCTGGGGTCAGGGCCTGACTCCTTCCAGACTTCTCCAGCTGTTCTGGCCAAACCACAATGGGGTGTCTTTGCAGCCCAGGGCAGCTGACAATGCCAGCCAGCCAGCCCCGCCCTATGTTCTAGGGATCTGGTCAGATCTGGCCTAAGGGGGTTGGTCCCCATAACCCTAGTCTCCATGCCTCCCTCAGCCTGTGCTTGACCAGCCACCCCCCCCCTCCCGGTTACCACCTCCCAGATGGGATATATCCCCCCATGAATGGGTCCACATTATAAAATACTATGGTCTATTATGTTTCTCTCTCTTTGTCACTGAGTGAAACCGAAGTGAGAGATATTTTGAATAAGGTCATTAACCTCCCATTCTCGGAATCACTGTATCAGATACAACGTACCACAAAGTAGCAGTGGGCAAGCAGCTAAACAATTTTCTTTCCGTGGGATATGGTAGTTCAAAATCTAACATGCTATCTAACAAAATCTAACAAAATCTAACAAGGTCTTGGATGTGAGCAGGAATCCCTTCTTCAATCGATCCATCCAGTAACACCAAATTTAGCTGCTTTCTGTATTTGTCTCAGCAGGGAGCCTCAGGGAAATGTTGGAGTGCTAAAGCTGGAACTTTAACCGCACTTGTTAGGGAATAGGTCCCATTGAACACTACGGGACTTAGTTCTGAGTAAATGTGTGAAGAAGCGAGCTGTAAATGTACTTCCTTGTTACCAGAAGAGAAAGTTCATTCATTCGGTGGCTGTTTGTTTTTCTTCCATGATTGTGGCAGCAGCTTCAAGCTTCCATCTCCTGAGACTATTTTGGGCCTTGGCAAATCTCTGTTGCTTGCTATATTTGGGGCATGGAAATCCCTGGTGAATGTGAAAAGACCTGTCTTTACTGTCACTCTTGCTGCATCAGAGAAAGGTCAACTGGTGTCTTCTGTGGGTGAGCCTAATTTGATGCGCACCCATTCATTTTGCCTCATTTCAACAACCTCTTGTTGGGATGGAGTTCTATGTCCATGAAGGGCTCTGCCTAAAGTCAGCTGTGCCTCTTTAAAGCATTTACCAAGAGCAAGAGGGAATAGTTCACCACAGGAGGTGTTACTACAACAACACTGTGTCATGTCAGAACTCTGCTTGGACTCTCTTTGAACATCTGGTTCCTCTCTTAGATGCTCATCTCCTTGCTTTAGTTCAGTCATGGATTCCTCTTTCAGTGCACTGTGAGTGAGCAAAATATGGGGAAATATAATGCTTCAAGTGTCACAGTTGGGGTGTGTACATATAGCACATCTGTAATGCATGCATGCTAAAGAGGGAACCCTGACTTGAAGGTCTTCTTTGAAAGTCCCTATTGCTTTATTTATTTATGGAGATATTTATACCCAGCTTTTCTGCCCAGTGGCTAACAAGATCTTTCTCCTCTCCTCCTTTCTCCTCCCTAAGTCAAGCAAACTGGATTGCCAGGCAGTGCCTGGCAACCAGCAGGGGAACTTAAGAGTAGTGGGGGCCCTTGCTGGCAACGTAGTGACATCACTGGCAATGCACTGTGACTGACATCACTTCCTCTGTGCTCAGAGATGACATCAGCATGTTGCCAGGGGATGTCGAGGATGTCGAGGCAAACCTCGATGGTTAAATGGCAGAATGTTGCCAGCATCTACAAGCGACAAGATGAAGTCACTTCTGGGGCCCATGGATTACATCAGCACATCAGGACGCTGCTGGTGTCCCCCCGTTTGGCATTATTTTTCCCACCACAGGCCAGCTGAGTGGTGGTGGGGAAAGGTCAGCAAGGCGCAAGGAATCATCCCCCGCCACCAGTTGGGGGCTGGCAAGCCTACAAGTACATGGCTAAGGGAGGACCCATTGTTCTGTAGCTAGGGTTGCCAGCTCTAAGTGGAGAAATACCTGGAGATTTGAGGGGGGTGGAGCCTGGGCAGGGTGGGGTTTGGGGAGGGGAGGGGAGGGACTTTGGCAGGGCATAACCCCATAAAGTTTGCAGTCATTTTCTTCCGGGGAACTGAGCTTGGTCTCTTGGAGACTAATTGTAATAGTGGGAGATCTCCAGGTGCAACCTGGAGGTTGGCAGCCCTATCTGAAGTAGTGCTTGTGCTTTGCATCCATGAGGTTGAAGGTTCAGTCCCTAGCACAGGGGTCCACAACCTAACTAAGGATTCGGAACAAGAGATCAACAAAGAGCTAGCACAAGAAAGCCTATTTGCATAACTGAAACTATGCAGTTTAATATTCATGATAATTGAAATGGGCTGGTTGTTGCAAGTCCTTTACTAGGAAGTGGCACTCATGAGATCTCACAGTCAGGAACCAGAGGGCAGGGAGGCACAAGGGGCCAGTTTGGGGCTTAGTTGTCTGCCAGTTGTGGCAGGATAAAGTGGCAGGGAATTGTATTGGGACCAGGAAATAACCGGTGACACTTAGGTACTCCCAAAACACTATGGTCTTTACCATAGAGATTTTGGGGATTCCTATAGAGTCTCTCTATAAACGATGTCCCTTCCAGATTCGGATGCAACCCCCCTTTCCTTTTTTCCTGACGCATCAATAGGCAAATGATCTCCGAGATGTTTGGCTGGTTGGTGGTTTGGGCCATTCCCTGGCTGGCAGGAGGAGGGTCAGGTCCAGCCAGCCAGTTTAGGGCTCAGAAAGGCCTTGGGCTAGCTCTGCTCACAATAAATGTTAAACATACACAGGAGCACCCACTCAATTGTTTTAGTGCACTGCCATAAAAACTTTTGCCTGGGGGAGGCTTAGGGCTGCCAAGTCAGCCCGGGGGGCGGGGGATCCCCCGCTACAGGGGTTCCTGATCTGCCGGCCAGCATTCGGCCGGTGGGGGAAACTCCGCCCCCGGACTTCCCTCACGTAATGACATCACCCGGAAGTGACGTCAGCACGTTGGGGGCGTTGCCAGGCCGACGCTCTGGCAATCGCCCCAAAAGAGTTTTGGGGCAATTGCCAGAGCGTCGCCCTGGCAACGCCCCCAACATGCTGATGTCACTTCCGGTGACGTCAGCCGGCGTGCACGCTTTGCGCGCACACCGATAAAGCTCCCGGCCGGCAGAGGACTCCCCCCCGCCGGTAAGCTCGAGGGACTTGGCAACCCTAGGGAGGTTGTAGGCGTGGCCAACTCAGAAGCCAGCTGGAACTCTTCCTGTGCATTCCTGCCCCAAAATAGCCCAGGGTTTTAGGTAAGCCTTTGGCCTTTTATTTTGAGCGATTTATTATAGAGCTTTTTAAAGGTGTTCTTGTTTGAGGTTAACTCTCCAACAGCCTCATTTAAAAAAAAAAAAAACATATGGGAAGATGTCTTGGTTTTGAAGCCTTGAGAACTGAGCAGATAATCAGCTGAAGCTGGATAATTATTTTGGCCTTTGAGGGAGAATTCACAGGGGCCAGGCCTGGTTAGAGTTGCCAATGCTGGGCGTTGGCCTGCGGATCTCCTTCTCTCAGTCTTGCAGTGGCCTTGAAGTGGTGAGCTGAAGAAAGAAAGCATTTGCTCAGAAATATTAAAAAAGGAACAAAAGAGATAAGTTTGTCCAATTAATTAGTAGATCTCTGGGAAGAGGAGTTGGAGGAGGAGTAGTGGAGATAAGAGTTGGTGGAGGAGGAGATAAGAAAGGAAGAAGAGTGAAGTGAATGTTGCTTTTTGCTCTTTCTTCCCTCCCTGTGTCCTAAGACTTGGAACTGAAGAATAACTTATTTGTATTGTGGGCCAAAAGTTGCCGGACAAAAGAAAGAAAGAAAAATTTAAATTTGGAGAATATAGTTTGTCTTATTACTCTGTTAAACTAAGTAGGGAAGAAAAGTAGGGGCCTAGTTATGGGGATGAAAAGAGCTTATCTTTTGGAAGAGGAATGTTTAACTCCCCTGAGCAAACAAACTAAGCTATAGGACTTCTTTGCTCCTCTTAGGCATTCAAATAGATTTTATTGATCCTTTCCACATTTGCCTGCAACTCCGGATTTTCTCAGTGTTCGAGTCAAGGCAATTTAAGGCTGATTCTGCATTGGCTTTTCCCTCCATTGTTTTACCAAACCCATGTTGGAACAGAAATTCCTCTCTGCATTGTATGTTGCTTTCACTTCCTTTGATCATCAGATTTTATGGTACCTTCTGCATAGATTAATGGCTGTTTTATGGCCAGTCAGGGGTAATTGCAGTCTTGCAAGACTTTGCTTGGCCCTGGGTATTTGAATGTGGTTTGGGCTGCACTTTTTTTCTCCCAATTGAGAAAATGTGGAGTGAATGCAAGATGCAGAATTGTCCTAAATCCACAGCAAAACAGCATCCAAATAACCCGGGGCAACAGCAGGCTGAAACTGGGCTGACCATTGAAGTAAGCTAATATAATGCAGAAGGGGAATAAAAAGAACGCTGAACTCAATTTTAGAGCAGAATGGAAAGAATAAAATCTGCATTAAAAAGAAGGTTGAATTCGATTTTAGTGCAGAATTGCTTGGAGGACACTGCGGTGAACATGGATTAAAAGGACAGGGTCTCCTGCCTGCTTTCCTAAGATTAATTCAGGACTGCATTCACCCTCTCAAGCTTCTCCAGAGCCATTAATGTCCTCCAACAATGAATGACACAGAGATTCATGATTTGCAATCCTTGTTTCCATTGAGTCAGCGTGGTAGATCAGAGGAACTGCACTTTGTTTGCACAGGGCTGGAGTTCAGGGCTAAGACTGCTGCCTTTAATCTAAGACTGAAAGTTCTTTTTTCAGTGCACAATGCCCACGGGGGCGGGGGGGACCACACGGGACTTTTGCATTTCTTTAAGGAAGATAATTTTAGAAGTGCTTGGGAGAGGTGTGTAGTTAATAGGCTTGAGCTTCTTGGCCATTCCCTCAGTAAGATATGGATTATCAGGAAGCATCAAGGAAGATTAAGACGAGGGTGATTGACCTTGATCTTACCAGTACGCTAGCCCGGGCAAGGCGTCTTTACTCCGTTTCTGCACTGGGGATTCCTTCCTCTCTGACCCACCCCACATATTCAAAGCGTTTTACAATCCCTAGCCATAAGTGTGCTTTTATCCTGCCAACTGCAGAACCGAGAGGACCCTATGCTAAAATTCCCTTTTCAGAGTGTTTTTGAGGTTGTAACTGGTATATTAGAGATGGTAGACCATCTTTTGCTATTTTGTGATCAATGGATTTTCCCCCTATTTTGTCTAGACATCAGCTTCCACGTGAGTTCTGGGTGGTGTTTCTATTGTCAGCAGATCTTGATCCAGAAATAATTCTATCTGTTGCAAAACATTTGACAATAGTGATCTTCTTAAACTGCTAAAATGACTATTATCTTGGGAACCTTATGAGTAATTGTATGGGTCATCATCATCTTATTTTCCAATGTCTTTTATAAATTTTTAAATTTATAATTTTTAAAATAAATTTTAGACTTTTTATGAGATATATGTATCTTATTGTTCTTGATTGTTCTGTTTGTTTGTTTTTTTGCTCTGCTGTGATGTATTGGTTTTATGTTTAAGACCTTTGGTTACCTAATAATAAAGGAAAGGGCTGGAAGGCCCCCCCCCTTTTACTGGCAGCACCAAACTTGGAATCCTGTGGTTGCCTAGCAACAGCCATGGAGGGAATCCATTGCTTAAAGTTACAGGCACTCCTTATATCATTTCCGTATTTTTTAAGCTGCCCAGGATATTTTTGTTAGATTTCACATTTTTCTGCAAAACTAGGATCCTTTTCAGGTTTGTAGAAAGATCTGTCTCATGCGTTCACAGCTCCAATCACTGGGTTTAAGTCTCCAAAGATATTCTGACTTCGGTAATGAGAATATTGAAGTGGGGGCCTGTGATATGGGGGGGAAATCCCATCTCCCCCACACACACTTTCTCTCCAGGCCCAGTGTGCCCCCCAGGCTCTCCTGCAGCTGCCAGGCTGCCTTCCCCCCACCACTGCTCTCAGCAGCTGTCCTGGAGCTGCTCTGGACAGGCTCCCTGATGCTTCCTTTCCCCCCTCCCCACTCTTGGCAGCTTGGCCAGAGCTGCTCCAGGTTGGCTCGTGGAGGCTTCCTTTCCCCATTCTTGGTGGCTCTCCTGGAGCTGCTTGAGGTAGGCTCACCAAGGCTTCCCCCCCCCCACCATCAGGCCCAATGCAACTCATGGTTTGCGCTGCTGCTGCTGCTGGCATGCTTTGCCACCATCGCTGAACCCAGCATGGCCCCCTTGTACCACCAATGAATGCTGGAGGTAAGTGTATTCCCTGCACTTGTGCAGAGAATGCTACTTTACTTTTGGGGGAATTACTCCCCCTCGTATAGTTTAAAAAAAACAAAAACATTTAACATCTTTCTGCACAGCTAGGGGGTGCCCCAACTGTGCAGAAAAATCTCTTTACCCTCCATGTGCCCCCTATCTGTGGGAATAAGTATCTGCACATAGGGGGCACAGTTGGGAATTAGATACATAGATGGAAACATTTTTGGACAACACTGGCTCTTTGACTTGGAAATGGAGATGAGCACCACATCCCTAGAGTCGTATTCGACTGGCTTTCGAGCAAGGGAAACCTTTACCTATGTATGTATGTATGTATGTATGTATGTATGTATGTATGTATGTATTTATGTACAGCTACCAGATCCCCTGAACATAATGGCAGCTTCAGAAGGATGGACACTAGGGCATCACATTTCTGCTTGGCCCCCTTTTCCAGACTTCACGCTCCCCAGGCTCCACCTCCAAATTAGCAGGAATTTCCCAACCTGGAGTTGGCAACCCTGGGCTCAGACCACAAAGCCCTTATCACCGTCCTCCCCACTCCCCGCAACAGTTCACAGAGACTGACCTTCCTCATAGGACTAGTGGAAAGGCAGCTTCCTATTTTGTTTATTTATTTAGCAAATGTATATCTTGATTTTCTCCTGGAACACAGGATGCAAAGTGGGTTAGAAACTGTAAAATAGACCATCCAAGTAACTCAAATTACTACATCAAAGCATCCACTGCTCACACAGCCTTATTATTCCAAAACTCAAAATTGGGGCAGGGGCAGGAATTGTGCATGTGAAAAGAGCACATGCAGACCACAAAGTACATCACCTCTGAAGTACAGGTTAATGCACATTGCAAATGAAATTGGGCTTGTGGTGGAATGATGGTATGGATGCCTAGATAATAAGCAAAATGCAGAAATCTGGTGATGGGAAAGCTAACCACATTTGATGCTTGTGTTCTCCTACGCTGTAATTGCCCTGTGGTTTCCTTAATCATCCTGAATTACAGTGTAGCAATATTCTGCTTTATAACTTTACATTTGAAGGTGTTCACAGAAATCATTAGAATAGCCCTTAGTTGGTCACCTTTCTTGGTCTCCACATAAACAAGCTATTAGAAAATATGTTGCATTTTCCTAACATCTTTGAAGTCAGGTTTTACTTCTTTTTATTTCATTTCATTTAGAAATTGTCTGTGTCGTCTCTCCAGAGCACCTGATTGAGTATCAGCTTGATTACTTTGTATTCACCACTTTGATCTGCATACATACATGCAAAACTGATTGTCTTCTCTCTGTATTTTTGGATTCTTCTGTTGATACATTCTTTTTTTCCCTTACACAGATATTACATATATAAATCTTTTAATTTGCTGTATAGTAAAGTTATTCTCATACTAAGCAATAGGAAAAAATGTATCATTATTAATTATCATTGCTGTAGTTGTTACACACTCCCCACTTCTCCAAGCAGTGAGAAGTTATAAAGGGAGAACTCACCTGGGGTGGTTTCTTTTGGAGAAGGGAGCGTTGCCATTTCCATGGCATTCTCTGTATTTAGGGAGGAATGGTTGGATCCAACCAATTTTTCTGCTGTTTGAAAAGGGAGGAAGGGTCTCCTCTGACCACCCAAAAATGCTGTGCTGTGCTTGGGAATTCTTGAGAGTGGGGTAATGATGTGCAACAGCTGCAGCTCTGCAATGCCAGTTCTGGTCACATAACTGGAAGTGATGTCACACATTGCAGCGGCACTCTAGTCATCATCCAAAACTCTATGGCAAAAACCATAGAGTTCGGGGGGGGGTGTTAGACTGTCACCACAACATATGACGTCAATTCCAGTTGCACAACTAGAAGTGATGTTGCAAGTTCTCTCAATGCTGCATCAGGCAGGAACAGGCAGCAGAGGTGGAGATGAGAGGCCTCCTACTACAGCCCCACAGATTATAATTGGAGACCTAGTCTCAATTCCCAAGATAAAAAAGGTTTTGATAATACGGGTTCCATTTGCAAGATGCTGCAAGAACAGTGGCTTTGAGAAAGATTTTTTTTTCTTCAAAATGTGTTATTATTCTGGAAGAGCACATCATTCCTCTCTTCACACTCTGCTTGTGAACTGGCCAGGAGCTGCGGGAGCTCCAGTGTTTTGTAAACTGTGTTAAGCAGTCTCTGCGAGGACTGGATATAATTAATCTGTACACGATGACTGATTGGTTTATGCTGCATGATAAACTACATGTACTTATAGCGCCTTAGTGTGCGGTCACACTTTGTAGTTGTGTACTGAAAGGTTGTATGTATTCTGAAGGATTGAATTACTGTTAAGAAAAAAACTAATGTAAATTTACTCAGGAGAAGTACGTGGTCTACTAAAAAAAAAGTTCCAGCATTTACTATATAAAAGATTGCTTTTTTAGAGCAAGTTTCTGTGTCGTTCTCTTTTGTAAGGCTTAACGGGTAAGATATATTTAATCTTGGTGTTTTTCCATGTTTATTGTGAGAATCCCTTTTTCTATCTGGATCCAATCCATAACAAGGAGGACACTGGTGAAGGTAAACAGATGTTCCAACAGGGCAGCAGATTCAGAGAACCCACAGTGGATTCTCTGAGAGAGAGAGGCTCATTCTGCATCTAGCATTCGCTCTGTTCTTTTATCAAACCCACACTGGAACAGAAATTCCCCTCTACGTTGCATGCCACTTTCACTTTCTTTGATTGTCAGATTTTATGGTGGCCTCCACACTGCATGCCACTTTCACTTCCTTTGATCTCTCAGTTTTATGGTACTGTCTGCCTAGATTGATGGCCGTTTTATGGCCGTTCAGGGGTGACTCTGCAGTCAGTGCGGCATTGGCTTGGGGTATTTGAATGTGGTTTTGAGCTGCATCTTTTTCTGTTCCACTGTGGGTTTGGTAACACAACGGATTGAATGGTAGATGCAGAATGAGCCAGAGAGAGAGAGGGTGTGTGTGAGAGAAAGATCCTGTACCACAAGGTGTTCACACAGCCTTCTCTCTCTCTCTCTCTCTCTCTCTCTCTCTCTGCATCTTAAAAACTGGTCTTCTTGACTCATTGCTGCCCTCTCCATTCAGCTGAGGAGCAGTAATCTCCAAGCTCTGATGTATTCTTCAACAGAGTACAAATAACTGGAAGGTGCTCTCATTCATGTTGCTCAGTCTGCCCCCCCCTCCCATTTTAATGCTGTGATGGTGCTAGATAGTAAATTTAATAGAACACAGTGTTCAGAACTTGGCTGCATCCATTTATGTGTTGAATAAACACACCCACACACAAAACCCTGCATTATACCAGCACCAACCTTGAGATCCTCAGATTTGGATGGTGTTATAGAAAAACAACCGTGCAGACTGGAACGTGTGATATTCCTTACCCTTGAATTCCAGTTTAGAAGCAATGGGGAAAGAAACGGGAAGATTTTCTCACTTTATTTATACTTCACTTCCCCCTATGGGGATGCAAAGTGGCTTACAACATTTTCCCTTCCTCCCATTTTATCCTACAGCAACGACCCTGTGAGGTAGGTCAGGCTGAGACTGTGTGATTGGCCCCAAGGTCACCCAGCAAGTCTCCAGGGCAGAGTGGAGATCTGCACCAGGCTCTCTCAGATCCTAGTCTGACACTATCACGTGTGGGATTATTGATGAGCTAAAGTTCTCTGCTTAAAAGAATCTGTTCTGGCCTTTGTGAGATTTGGAAATGAGATAATTATACTTTTTGAAACATCTGTTTCAGGTGGAGTTAGTGCTGCCGTAGGGTATCCACTGGACACTGTAAAGGTATTTAATTGTATTTTTCTTAAAACACTTGAAAAAATAGCACGTCTGAAACGCTTGGAATGAGTTATATTGGGGAGTCTCCCCTCTCTCTCCTCACAAGGATAGAAGCTAGAATGGAGGTTATGGAGGAGAAGAGGTCTAGCCATGAATACAGTACCTCTGCCAGAAATCTCCATGACTGTGTGGTAAACAGGATTCCCAGACTTCCCTACCACTGTATGCTCTCCCTATTTTTTCTCATTGTTTTCCAGGACTCTCAGATTATCAAAAGCAGGAGGTGACAGCCCCCCCCCCCCCCCCCAAAAAAAAGACGACACCTGAGGATACTCCAAAATATGCTTCTTCTCAGAAACAAATTAAATAACTTGCGGCTTACCAGAGCCATAACTAGCTAATTTTGTGCACAAAGCAAGAATATGACATTTGTGCCCCCTATACTTTCACAGTAGAGATTTTAATAAAAAGCTAAATACATAAATAACAAGAGTAATAACAACATAAGGTTTATTTTAGTGATGATGCACTTTCGGTGCCCCTCAGCTTTGTGCGCCCTGGATACAGCGCTGCAGTTTACTGGCCTTTAATGGCACACAAAATCTGCTGCCTGAGGTAAATTTTTCATTTGGTCTAATTGTAGAGCACCCCCTGACAGGTTGATTCATCGATTACAAGGGGAGGGACAGGCTGAGCAGACAAAATGGAGATGTGATGAGCACGTGTTTGTAGGTGTACATGCAAAAAGAATAACATGTGTTTGCCTTACTCTGTCAAGGCAGAAAAACACATTATGCAAAAACACAGAGTTCCAACTATATCAGACTTGCTGGGGAGAATGCAGTGGGGAGGGAGGGCAAGGTACAGTCCGTTAAGTAGTGGGTTCAAGAGGCTGTACTGATTTCACTGTAGCTCTTTATTCAGGAACATAACAACAGCAACACACTTGGCGAGCCGCAACTATATACAGAAACCCCAGCCCAAAACACACCCACAAAATCCAAGCAGACCAATAGGAACAAAGTTGCTTGGAGCCTTCATTTGCCTGTCATCATTTACACTGCTGCTACCTGATTGGCCGGCTCGGCAAGGGAGGCCAATCTGAATGTAGCTGCAAGGAGCCCCTGTAACAATGATTGTTCATTTCTGAAAGTAGCAACCAGTCCTTTCTTTAATATCTGGCTGAAAGCCTTCTTCTTTTTATAAGGCTGGTAAATGCTCTCTGTCTCAAGTTGCTGGCTCAGTTGCTCTCTAGTTGTACATGGTAGAAGCGTGCTTTATTTGCTATTTTCAGAAATAAATTAAATGGCTTGCTCCTATTTAAGTACTTCAAATGGAACTAAAAGATAATTTGATGAAAGCTGAAAAGAAGCTAATTCGAAATTGGATCCAGAAGATATGAAGGAAGCTAAAAAGAACTTAAGCTCTAAAAATCTGAAGAAAGTATAATAGAAGTAATGCTATATCTAGAGGCTGACACCTTTTACTCAATATAAGACTACTCCTGAGGAAGACTGATGAAATGAGTGTATAACCGGGTGCTCATTGAGGATGTTGGACTTTTCTTACAAAATAATTGATATTTATAAGAGTTATTAAATGTTGTTGTCATTTTATTACAGGGCTTGTTTGTTTGTTTGCCTTCTGACACACTTCCGGTGATGTCAGGGGGTGTGACATATGCAAATGAGTTATGCTAATGATCTCCTGCACCACTTTTCTACGAAATAACCTCTGCATCAAACATTATCTAGATAGGCTGGTTGGCTTCGGGGGGGGGACAGGGGGACATGGTGCATATGGGTATCAGTAAAAGTAAATTCTGGTTCTGGAAGAAAAAAATTAGTTTGCAAGGCAGAAGGATTTGGATCAAGATAGCTAAAAACTCCATAGAACAGCCTCAGTCCTATTTCCTGAGGAAAATGTTTGGGGTGCCAATGTGTGTCCCCTGCGCAGCTTTATGCCTGGAATGCGGCCAGAATATGTTGATAACTGAAGCGTGGCTTATTACAATATAAGTATTGGCTTCGCCTTCTTTTCAGTTTGGACCCCTCGAGTTACATCTATCAGCCTGTATTAGAATCTAATGATTCAATCTGAATTACCTTTATAGAATCCAAAATTAAATCTCTGGATATCACCTTAGATTCCTTACTTCTTACTTCCGAAATCTGAGGCTTTCTCAATTATAAGAGCCAATCTACTTCGCTCTGAGCAACATTCACTATATAACACCACTAACAAAACCTCTTCACCCCTGTATTTTGGAATATTTCCTAAAGTTGGCCAAGCTGCCTCTTACCTGTACCAACTTCACATCCCCAAACTCTGTAGAGACCTCTCTCTGGCCAGATTTAATGCACTACCTTCAGCCTTATTATCTGGCCATTTTCAGGGTGTGCCCTTTTCTGACAGATGTTGTCCATGCACAAATGATCATATTGAAACAATCTCCCATGTTTTGTTTCAGTGCCCCTTCTATCATGTGCTACATCTGAAATTTCTAAACTCTACTTTGGCTCATTTAGAAGAATATCCTGATGGCCTTAAGATCCTTACTCTTCTTGATAATCCAAAACTTGAGATAACGGAAACTGTCGCTAAATTCCTTTTTGGTACCATCTCTATTCACCCTTTATTTAATTGATTGGTAATTTCTTTTATATCTGGGTTTTTTTGCAAGTATTATTTTATGATGCTGTTGTTTTCGTTGTACATGAGTCTACAATAGAGGTAATTGGATTGGATTGGGAAATTTGGGACCTCCAAGGCAACATTTTCAGTACTGCTAGGTAATCTACCAGGGTCAGTTAGTCAAGCAGAGATTATGAGTCTCAATGCATGAAGGAGATGAAATTATTTTGGACCCTGGAGAATGCTTTAGGACAAGCTGATCTTGTGGGAAGAGTCATGCCCTGCTTGATCTAACTGGAATCAGACTGCTGTCTTTCATATGATAGTAACTTCAATCCATGCTCTCACAGGTGAGAATACAAACAGAGAAAAGCTATCATGGAATACGGCACTGTATCGTAGAAACTTACCGAACAGAAAAGGTACGTATTGCAAAATCCCTCTTGACTAAAGGCTAATGCAGGGGTCTTTTGTGACCCTGTGTGCATCTTTGGCATTTTGACACACTGTAGTAGGCACAGCCACAAAATGGCTGCTTCCAGAGGCGGAGTCAGTCACAAAATGGCTGCCATAGCTTACCTTCAATCACACAGTGAAAATCTTTATGTTGTGGTGGCCGCTGCTGCCGAAGTCAATTTTTTAAAAATATCTGTGCACCCAACCAAATCTGCAATAGCTGGGGTTGACAGGTCCCTAGGACACAAGTGGGGGATGGGGGGGGGGACTTACTTGCAGCTGGATCAACGCAATGTGCCTACATCACCCAGGAGCCGAAAAGAAACACGACCTGCCTATGTCACCTAGAAATGGACTGAAGCTAATTCTACCATAGAGTTTTGCCCCAAAACCAGAGCATCACCCCCCAGTGTCACTGACGTGCCTATGTCACTTCCAAGTGATGTAGGCATGTCACATTTATTTTGGGTTTCTTGCCTGTTTGGAGGGAGGTAATTGTTCCCTGCTGGTGAGGTGGCCAGCACCGGGGGGGGGGCACTGGAAACCAGGGGATTCCCCGCATTCTGGTGGGACCTGGCAACCCTACTTGGTGGCCAATCAGAAGCCTCAGGGGGCAAAAGCCCCACCTGGCCCTGCCCACTTTCTAAAAGCACTTGGTGGGCTCCAGGAAAGGTACTACTGGGCACCAAGGCACCATGTTGGGGACTCCGGGGCTAGTGCATAGATCTCTCTCTCTTTATCACTACCTTGAATTCAGGGAGTTATGGTGGGATAGAAATGTTTTCAATAAATAAATAAATATCCATCCTTCCACCCACCCACCCACCCACCTCACACCCATGCGCAGAGGTGTTACCAATTTGTTGATTTATTAGTAAAAGCCCAAGCAAAATCACTCTCTCCAAACCCCATTTTCTGCAGATTTTGAGCAAGTTAGTCATGCTTGTGAGTCATCCTTCTCACCCTGTTTATAAAAGACATTTTGTTCTTCTCACTCTCTGTTTCAAACTAGGTGCCTGGTTTCTTCAGAGGTGTCTCGATGACAATCGTCATGGCATCATTTATTTCCTCATTTTCGTTTGGTGTCTACAAAAACTTCCTCTATAACATCTGCCAATTAAGATATGGCTCTGCAGACAGAAAGCCATCAAAAGTGGATATATCTTTTGCTGGATGTGCTACTGGTGCAGTCCGGGTAGGTTCAGAGTGAAACAACGTATTGTCAAATAACTGGAAGGAGGAAAGGATACACACGTACTCAGGGCTTTTTTTCTGGGGGAATGGACCGGAATGGAGTTCTGGAATCTCTTTGACAAGATTCTTTTAAAAACGTTTAAAAGTTTATGACTTTTCAGTATACAGATTGAAAACTTCATTTCCCTCTTGAGAGTTCTGGCCAGTGTTCCCTCTAAGCTGACTTAGTGTGAGCTAGTTCACAGTTTTTTTAGCCTCTGGCTCACACATTTTTTAGCTCAGGAAGGATGGCTCCATAGCAAACTAATTTATGCAGCAGCCAAATTGCTTGCTCACAACTTTAATACCAGTAGCCCACAAAGTAGACTTTTTGCTCACAAGACTCCGCAGCTTAGAGGGAACATTGGTTCTGGCACCTCTTAAAAAAAAAAGAAGAAGAAGAAAAAAAAAGCCCTGCATGCACTTCATTTGGGTAGCAGAAGTACTTTTAAAACTATTCATAAAACACGTATTTTAATCTTTTTAACATGTTTCTGTCTGCTTTTTCTGAAATGTACACAGGACAGATAACAGCAATTATATAACTATCATAAAATGCTTTAAGAACAGCACATTAGTTCATGCCAAATGCCTTCCCAAAGGGTAAAGTCGTCACAGTCCTTAGCAAATGCACTGATCTGCGTTTCAAAATACAACCCTAATAAAACATCTCCCTCCTTTTTCCGTGCTCTTTTGATGGCTATATATGGGTATGTCAGTGCAGAATCATTCTTTTAAATCTCTTATTACACGAGTACTTGGAATGAACTATTCTAGCCCTTTCCTCTTATGAATAGAGACCCAAAGGTGGTGTATTTAAGAGAACATAAGAGAAGCCAATGTTGGATCAGGCCAGTGGCCCATCTAGTCCAACACTCTGTCACACAGTGGCCAAAAATACCAGGTGCCATCAGAAGGTCCAGCAGTGGGGCCAGGACACTAGAAGCCCCTCCCACTGTTGCCCCCCCCAAGCACCAAGAATATGGAGTATCACTTGCCCCAGACTGAGAGTTCCTATCTCTGTCTTGTGGCTAATAGCCACTGATGGACCTCTGCTCCATATGTTTATCCAAATTCCTCTTGAAGCCGTTCATGCTTATAGCCACCACCACCTCCTGTGGCAGTGAATTCCACATGTTAATCACTCTTTGGGTAAAAAGTACTTCCTTTTATCTGTTCTGACCCGACTGCTCAGCAATTTCATGGAGTGCCCATGAGTTCTTGTATTGTGAGAAAGGGAGAAAAGTACTTTTTTCTCTACCTGCTCTATCCCATGTATAATCTTATAAACCTCGATCATGTCACCCCCTCAGCCGTCATTTCTCCAAGCTAAAGAGCACCAAGTGCTTCAACCTTTCTTCACAGGGAAAGTGTTCCAACCCTTTTATCATTCTAGTTGCCCTTTTCTGCACTTTCTCCAATGCTATAATATCTTTTTTGAGGTGTGGCAACCAGAACTGTACATAGTACTCCAAATGATGTTGCACCATCGATTTATACAGGGGCATTATGATACTGGCTGATTTGTTTTCAATTCCCTTCCTAATAACCCCCAACATAGCGTTGGCCTTTTTCATTGCAGTCGCACACTGTCTTGACAGTTTCATTGAGTTATCTACTACGACTCCAAGACCTCTCTCTTGGTTAGGCTCTGTCAGTTCGGACCCCATCAACGTGTATTTATTGTTAGGATTTTTGGCTCCAATGTACATCACTTTGCACTTGGCCACATTGAACCCCATTTGCCACATTGATGCCCACTCACCCATCCTTGACAGATCCCTTTGGAGTGCCTTATAATCCTTCCTGGTTCTCGCCAGCCTGAACAACTTCGTGTCATCTGCAAATTTAGCCACTTCACTGCTTACTCCCAACTCCAAATCATTAATAAACAAGTTAAAATGCATTTCACAGTGAACATCTTTCTTCTGATAATCCTGGAACTCTAGTACTTTCAATAGAATATGTCATGCACATAAGCACTGTAGTAAATCCATACATTGGGCAGAAATGAATGTACAGTGTGACATCTGGGGTTAGCAAAAAGGCAGGTAAGAGAACTGAGGATAGAGCACTCGCTCGGGATCTCTAATTGGGACGCATGAGTTGGAAGGAAACCATCTTCATTGGTTGTCAGATCCACCAAACAGTCTTTGACTGCGATCAGACAGGCAAGTTGCTCCGATGTCATGGTGGCTTCCTACCACATTTGAAGTGCACAATCAGACGGCAGCATCTGTCTCCTGTCCCTCAGTCATCAGCCCCCCCATCCTCACCCCCAACTTTCCCAATACCAGATAAAGTCCGGTGATTATGACTGAACTTGTCTCACAGCAGATTTCTGGGCGTCTGATCTCTTCCTTGCGCGCACAAGCCACTTACTGAGGTCTGACGCTTCTGGTCCCTGGCTACCTTTTTTTTTGCAGTTAGTGATATGTGCATAACCGCATATCCACTCCTAGCAAATAAGCAGTTATGTGTGTGTGCACTTTAGAGTTTTTTTAAAAAAAAGAAAAAAAAGAAGCAGCCTGCCCGCCCTCTCCCTGGTGACCATGCAGTGGTGGTCTGAATGGTTGGCCACGGGGTGAGGCAGGAATAGGGTGGCATGTCTGGTCTCACCTCTCCGGAACAAACAGCTCCAAAGAAATTAGATGTGCGTCCAGACCGTGCCAGAGCCTGCCATGTGATCGTAGCCTTTGTTTGTTTATCCTGGACCTATTGTCTAGTTCTTCAGAATGCCCAAAGTATAGCTGAAGGCTGTTGACTCTAACTCCTCTCCTTCCCAATAAGGTTGTGCTTCTGGCACCTGCAGAGATAGCCAAAGTGAGACTGCAGATCCAGAAGGAGCCACATCACTTGATGGCACCAACCCACCTCCTTGCCTCCAAGCCTAAGTACCACGGTGCTGTGCACTGCTTGCGGATGATCATAAAGGAGGAGGGGCTTGGGGGCCTGTACAAGGGATCTTTGGCGCTGCTGTGTAGAGACTGCCATTCATTTGCAACCTATTTCCTCACTTATTCTGCCCTCTGCGACTGGCTTACTCCAGCTGGGAAAGACAAACCAGGTATGTGGCATATCAGACCAGTTCTATTTTTAATATATTTGTAGGAATGGTTCAGTTCACAGACTTTAATGTCCATTTTGCTGTTGACATTTGCTACAGAATGGTGCATGTTAATTCGTCACCATGACCCACCATGCGCTTACATTTCATTGTGGAATATTTTTTATCCAGGCCAATTTGGCCGGGGATCCTGGAGGTTTTTCTGTCATCTTCTGGGCATGGAACAGCGGTCATAGCGGGTGTGGGGGGAGGTATTTGTGAATTTCCTGCGTTGTACAGGGGCGGACTAGATGTCTCTGGAGGTCCCTTCCAACTCTACAACTCTGTTATTCGATATGCGTACACTGCATGTAACTACAAAGAATGCAAGAGAGAGAACTGCAGGGAGAATGGAAGAGGGCATGTGGGAACAGTACAATCATAAGATGCATCTGTGCTTAAACTATTAATCAAAAAGCTCCCTGGACCCTAACTAATGCTGTCTACAAGATCTACATGATGTCTAGTTTAATGTGAAGTCTTGCTCATCCCAGAGTTCCTTTGGCTCCTTGGGGCAAACTGGCTAAAACGACATGTACTCTCTGTCACAGTTTTGTGATTGCCGCATAACTTTCATAAAGCAACAGCTGAAATTGCAGTGGGAGACCTGGCCAGCTTTAGACACCTACTGGCCCTCACCTGGAGTCCAGACCTACAGTGCAAACCATCCGTCGAATACGTGAGAGTCCTGGCTGGCAGTCAAAGGAAGGAGACGGTGGCCAAGCATGTTCCTGTCGTCTTTGGTACCATTGTCCAGACTGAGGCAGAATCATTTGGCTCATCTTGCTCTGTGGCCATTTAAACAGTCCAGTCTGCCCTGTGCACCACAGTTCCCTCCTGTGCTACAGATAAAATAGGAGGGGCCTGGACAATGGGGAGCTCTGACCTTTAGCTTCCTTAGCCTTGTAAGGTTTAGTTCCCTTATAACGTTACTTTTACAAAATAAGAGCAAGTTGCATGGAGACCAGTCAGTTACATCGCATAGACCCTTCTATAGGTCAAAAATGATGGGGAAACTGTGGCCAGGTAGGTGATTTCTTGCACTGTTGGTGGCAATGCCCACTGATCAAAGAGTTTTGGTGGATAATATTGACGCAAATCTTTCTGATCACTGGATGTGACTTACCTGCTTTGCCAGAAACAGTTGTGTTAGACAACTGGTCAGATCCTATGGGAGACAAAACAAAGTCAGCGTTAATTTCAACTCTATTAACCATCGCCAGAATCACAATCGCGACAAAATGGAGAGAGAAAACAGGACCTACCTTACATCTGTGGCAAAACAAAGTTTGGAAGCATTTCATGCATGGCAGAGTCATGCATGTCAGTCTACAATTCCTAATAAAGGAAATTACCAGAAAAAAACCTTTTCAGGGGACTTGGTATCCTGTAGTGGAATATTTGGCGAGAAACGAAATTGTCCCAAAGAACCCACATCACCGAGATTTGTTGAATTTTTGAATATTCACCGTTGTAACTCTTAGTTTAAGTATTAGCATAAAATAGTCATTTAGTTGTACATAGTCTAAGCTTGAAAGCTAATTGTTTTTTTTTCTTTTTCTTTTTTTCATTTTTTCTTTATTGAAGGGATTCAAAGGGTACAAGCAGTAAAGAGTGTGTTACATATTGGAGATTCTTAATAATATATTGGAATACAAAGTTAAAGACTTAGCTTGTATTACAGCAATTCTTAAACATTCCCGTTACATTAAACTAAGGTTAACTCTAGAGTTACTACTGTTTATATCAGATATCAGTGACCAATCTTGGAACTAAACTGAGAAAAGGTGGGTTTACTTTTTATAAAAAGAGGTATATGGAGGAGTTGTTTGCCCAAGATTTTGGGAGTGTTGCATCTTTACTTTCAGAGTATTTGTTGATGATAGGGTACCATTTGAGTATTGGGTTTTTGCGGGTGTCGTTTCCATAAAGATTTTCTGTTCTTTCAGTTATTTTATCTAATATAAAATAGTCCCATACCTTGGCTAGCCATGTGGAAATTGGTGGGCTGGAGGGTTTTTTCCAGTTGACTGCTAATGTGTGTTTAGCTGCTGTTAAAAGGACTTCTACTAATTCTCTTGTTTCTCTGGGAATCTTTGTCTTAGGCCATAAGTTGAGTAGAATCAGAGCCGGGTAGTAAGGAATAGGAAAGCTAATTGTTGTCTCTGAATTTTAATTTGTATATGGTTATTGTTATGTACATAAAATTTAAATAAAAGTATTATATCACATCAAAAAAAGGAGTTCTCACACAGCCCCCCAACACACTTTTCCCCACTGAGCTGGGTGAGTTATATCTTCCAGTTCTCATGGCTGCTAGGCCAGATCTATTAAAGGGGGGGCAGGGATATCCACAGGCATCTAGAAGTGTTCATGAATAGCAGTGCACCATCCATTTGTCATGTCAGTCAGAGGCTGAATCACAGTGAAAAGAGGCCACGTATATAGGCAGAAGGACCCACAAATTCTGAGAAAATCTCAAGATCTTTACACGAGACACAGAAAAGGACAGAAAAGCCTACTCAGGTGGCTCAGGAATACATTAGAGCAGCCCTGACCTGGATAGCCCAGACAAGCCCGATCTTGTCAGATCTCAGAGGCTAAGCAGGGCCAACTAAGCAGGGGCATGGAGGATATTCAGAGAACAGGCTTGATAGCCTGCCTCTGCCTCCTGACCCTGGTATTCTTTGGAGGTCTCCCATCCAAATACTTGCTAAGGTTGGCCCTGCTTATCTTCCAGGGCTGGCTTCCAGATTGGGTGTGAGAAGGGGAAACAGTAGCCCTTTCCCAGTTAGCTCCACCTGGGTTTGGGGTCCTTTACCAATCACGGACTGAGGGCCGGGGAGGAGGAGTGGCACTGCTCATTCGGGAGGCTTTCTCCTTCAGAGAGCTCCCGCCGCTGAAGCTCGCGGGCATTGAGTGTTCCGGTCTGGTGTGGGAAGCTGGGGAGAGTTTGGCTATCTGGCTGGTGTACCGGCCGCCCAACGCACCAGCCAGCAGCCTGCCTTCGCTGGTGGAGGCCGTGTCTGGCTGGGCATTGGAGCACCCGAGGCTGATAGTCCTGGGTGACTTCAATGTCCATGCTGATGATCCGGCCTCTATACCGGCGACGGACCTGGTGTCATCCATGGCGGCACTAGGACTCACCCAACTTGTAACAACTCCTACGCACCAGGCCGGGCACACGCTCGATTTGATCTTTGCGGCGGGGGTTACAGTGGATCAGATCACTGCTACGGCGGTGCCATGGTCTGACCACTATGCCCTGAAGGCCCGTTTGATGGTGCCTCCCCGACTCTGTTTGGGCGGCGAGCGTATTTTGGCTTGCCCGCGGAGCCTGATGGACCCCCAGCGGTTCCTAATGGCTCTGCGGGATCCCTTGCCCCCTGGCGGCTCGTTGGATGAGCTGGTCGAGGACTGGCATATCCGGCTCACGATGGCCATCGACGAGATCGCCCCCCGACGTCCTCTGCGCCCTCGCTCTAAGCTAGCTCCTTGGTTTACCGAGGAGCTGAGGCTGATGAAGCGAGGACTTAGATGACTAGAGAGACGGTGGCGGCGAGCCTGTGACAGAGCATCAAGAACATCTTATAGGACGTTTATGAGATCCTATGAGGTGGCAGTCAAAGCCGCGAAGAGGCAATTCTACGCGGCCGAGGTTGCATCTGCAAGCTCTCGCCCGGCACAATTATTTAGAACAATTCGGTCTTTAACTGTACTGCCACAGGGCAGACCAAATGTTAGGGAATTGGATATCGGCTGTGAGGCATTTGCGAGCTATTTTGCAGATAAAATCCTGCTACTCCACCAGGACCTCCCGGCCACAGTTGAGACAGTGAGTGAACTTGAGGCCCCATGCACGTCTTCTGGTTCTATTCTGGATCATTTCAGTCCTCTCAGCCTGGAGGAAGTTGACAGATTGCTCTCAGCTGTGCGTCCAACCACGTGCAACCTTGACCCGTGCCCCTCTTGGCTTATAAAAGCTGGCCGTGAGGGGCTACGAGGTGCTCTCCGGGAGATTATCAACAAGTCCTTCGCTGAGGGGCTATTCCCGGGAGCACTCAAGGATGCGATGGTCTGCCCCCTCCTGAAAAAACCATCTCTGGACCCGGCCGTATTGGCCAACTATCGGCCGGTGTCCAACCTTCCCTATTTGGGCAAGGTATTGGAGAGGGCGGTGGCGTTACAGTTGCAGGGCTTTATGGATGACACTTCCATGCTGGATCCGTTTCAGTCTGGCTTCCGGCCAGGTCATGGGATGGAGACAGTACTGGTTGCCCTCACGGATGACCTCCGAAGACATCTGGATCAGGGCGGTACGGCGGCGCTGGTGTTGTTAGATCTGTCGGCCGCGCTCAATATGGTCGACCACCAGCTGCTGATCCACCGCCTTGCCGATTCGGGGATACAGGGGCTTGCTTTACAGTGGCTTGCTTCTTTTCTCCAGGATCGGGGACAGAGGGTTGCGCTCTGGGAACAGACCTCCCAGAGGTACCCACTGGTATGTGGAGTGCCTCAAGGGGCGGTGCTGTCCCCAATGTTATTTAACATCTATATGCGCTCCCTTGCCCAGATTGTCCGGAGGCATGGGCTTGGGTGCCATCAATATGCAGATGACACCCATCTGTATCTGTTGCTGGGCGGTCGGTCTGGCTCTACCCCAGATGACTTGGGGCAGGCGCTTCAAGACGTAGCGGACTGGCTCAGACTGAGTCGGCTGAAACTGAATCCAACGAAGACGGAGGTCCTGTGCTTGAGTCGGAGCGGGCCGGGGATAGGGACCCCACTCCCGTCCTTCAGGGGGGTGCCATTGGTGCCAGCGCCGAGGGTCAGGAGTCTGGGAGTGCTCCTGGATGCCTCCTTATCAATGGAGGCCCAGGTAGCAGCCACTGCCAAGGCAGCCTTTTACCATCTTCGGCTGATTAGGCAGTTGGTTCCCTTCCTCGAACGTGACGACCTAGCTACAGTGATCCATGCTATGGTCACCTCGAGATTAGACCACTGTAACGCTCTCTACTTGGGGCTACCCTTGTTCCGGATCCGGAGGCTGCAGCTAGTGCAGAATGCCGCGGCCAGGTTATTGATGGGCCTCCCTATGGGTGACCATATCCGGCCTGTGCTGCGGCTGCTGCACTGGCTGCCTAGAGCATACCGGATCTGGTTCAAGGTGTTGGTGTTGACCTTTAAAGCCCTATATGGTCAGGGGCCTGCCTACTTGAGGGACCGCCTTTCCCCATATGTGCCCCAGAGGGCACTGAGGTCAAGCACCCAGCATCGCTTGACTATTCCCGGTCCAAGGGATGCGCGGCTGGCCTGTACCAGGGCTAGGGCTTTCTCGGTGGCGGCCCCATACTGGTGGAATGAGCTCCCGGACGACATCAGGGCCCTGCGGGATTTGTTACAGTTCCGCAGGGCCTGCAAGGCGGAGCTCTTCCGCCAGGCTTTCGAATAGGAGCCGC
Organism: Lepidodactylus listeri; assembly: GCA_029233225.1. Taxonomy (NCBI): domain Eukaryota; kingdom Metazoa; phylum Chordata; class Lepidosauria; order Squamata; family Gekkonidae; genus Lepidodactylus; species Lepidodactylus listeri. The sequence goes on from JARCFY010000011.1 coordinate 81,526,192, forward strand.
CACCGGGGAGATGGCAGGACAACATCGCCCTAGTTCCACAGGCCAGACCTTCTGTTGCCGCTACTCTCCAGGAGCATGTAGATGCCGCCAGTACGGCTATGTTAGTCGTTTTAATGTTGTGTATTTATGATTTTAAATTGTAAACCACTTCGGTGCTTATGTTTTATGTTGTGAGCCGCCTTGAGCCAGTTTACTGGAAAGGCGGGATAGAAATGCAAAAATAAATAAATAAATAAATAAATAAATAAATAAATGTTGACTGTTTTACCCTCCTCTCGCCACGTGCTTTTAAAATTTGGTTAGGCATCTTGCATATTTATCTGATTAACTCAGTGCACAGTCTCTCTGACTGCAACCCAGAAAAACAGGTTTGCTGTGGCCTCCGGGCGTGATTTGCGGGAAGGGATAGTTTGTGCACCTGTCCATAGTGCCATAATACAGCAAATGCATGTAGAGTCCAGCTGTACCTGGAGGCTTGGTTGCAACATATTAACAGGGGTGGAAATTGCCCCATATGCAGCAAGTGTATTCACCCATAAAATGAAGTATGTTAATCATGTGTACATCCCTTCAGCGTAATATTGCTTCCGGGTGGATATATTTCATTATATTAGAGGATGTTGAAAGCTCTCAGCCTTTAAGACTGACAGGGAAAGATGTTGCTTTCATCACTTCCTGGTTTTCTTTTTCCATTTTTGCTTCTAATGGTGATGCGAGAAACCTTGAGAAACTAGAAAGGCTTACTTTCTTGGTTTACTAAACCGCCAAAAGGAAATGCTTGGGGCACTTCCCCTAATCATCATGACTGACTTGGAATTTAATTCTGAGCCAGAGCAAACAGGAGGTTGTTCTTGGATTACAATGCAGAGTGTATTGCGAGAATCAGGAAAACAGGAAAAATACTTTTATAAGCTGCATACCTGCCAAACACACATTGGCTGTGGCCACACACACTAAATAATCCACTTTCAATCCACTTTCAGTGCACTTTTGAATTGGATTTTGCCAGTTCACACAGTAAAAATCCAGTTGGAAAGTGCATTGAAAGTGGATTATTTTGTGTGTGTGACCGCAGCCATTGTTAGTTTTGAAAGCATCCATCCCTATTGAAGGGAGAACAGGGAAACTGGGGGGGGGGGGGGGGGGGAGGGGGGGTTGGTTTAAGGTCTTTGCCTCTCAAACAGATTTTTAATTTTAAAAAACTTTATTTATATCCCTCCTTTTTCCCCAGTGGGGCCCCAAAGCCGATTACATAGTTCTCCTCTCTTCCATTTTATCATCACAACAACCTTGTGAAGTAGGCTAGGCTAAAATGGTATGACTGGCCACGGTCACCTAACAATCTCTCCTGGCAGAGTGGAGATTGGAACCTGGTTCTTCTAGGCCAACCCTCTAGATACGACTCCATGTCAAACCAATTTTTTAAAAAATGTACATTATTTTATAGTCCTCCTTTCTCACATAGACTCAGGGCAGATTACACCTAGCAAGTCAGTACAATCAACACATGGGACAATCCACAAACAATGCATTAGGATTTTAACATGACACATTAAGAGGTGCAGAAATTACATAATAAGGTCCTACTTACAACACCACGGTCCCTATCATTTATCCAAGTAAGTTTGGGAACCATTTTGTACAGTGCAACCCAATCGCCTGTGCAGAAAAGACCTCTTGACAGTTGGGGATATGCACAAACACACACAGAGTCCCATTATAATAAGTGGGATTGCATGGGCAACCCTGAATGCAGGATGCAAAGATCCAACAAGGGGGGGGGGTGTGCGCGTGCGTGGGATTTCAGCATCCTTTTGTATGCAGCATCACAGAACATTAATAAAAAACATAGAAACCCCAAGAATGATTATGCTGAGAGTGGCTGGTTTCTACCCTGCTACATAACGTTCAGCAAGGACCCGTTTAGCTCATGGAGTCCTTAGACATGGAAGTGGAAGCACTACATACAGCAAGCATGAGGTCTAATCCAGAAAAGGGCTCTTTATTTGGGTATCTGCTTCTTTGTACATATTGCCCTTAAAGGGTTAGGGCACAGACTGCTTTACTGAGTTATTGATTTAAAGAATTGCATTCTACTTCCCAGACAAAGTTCCCCAAACAGATAAGAAGAAGAGGAACAACATTAATGAGCTACTGGACTTGAATGTTGTTCCTCTTCTTATCTGTTTGGGGAACTTTGGGGCAAGCGGAACCTCCAGGGTATAAGCTTTTATGTGTCTGACAAAAGGAGCTTTGATTCTTGAGTCAAAAGCTTCTACCCTGGAAATCTTGTTCGTTTTTAAGGTGCTGCTGGACTCAAATCGAGCTCTCCTACTGCAGACCGACACGGGCACCCACCTGAAACTACGATAACAAATAAAGAAACTCGGCACAAAGAGTGTGTGTGTGTGTGTTAAGTGCCGTCAGGTCACTCCCCAAAGCAGCTTGCATCATTCTCTCCTCCATTTTATCCTCACAACAACTCTGTGAGGCAGGTTAGGTTGAGAGGATGTCAAGATCACCCAGCAAGCTCTCATGGCACAGTGGGGATTCAAGTCTGGGTTTCCCAGATCCTAGTGTGACACTTTATTTATTTATTTTGGGATTTTTACCCCACCCTACCCTGCAAGCAGGCTCAGGGTGGCTTACAACATTTCGAACAACAATAAGTTAAAACTTGACAGCATTAAAATAACATTAACCAATTTAAAAGAACAAGTAGCTCAATTTTTTAAAAAACTATTAGCAGCTCAGTAGTTCGTATCCATTCTTAGGACCACTTTACTAATGTCAGGAAGGGTAGTAGATCCTTTGATGGAATAGATCCACTCAGGGGTCATTTTGTAGAAAAAGAGGTACAGGAGCTCATTAGCATGCCTATTAATTAGCAAAATGCATTAGCATATGCCACAGCCCCTGACATCACCGGAAGTATGACAGAAGAGGAAGCAAAAGGGGGGCATCTTCAAAAGCCTCCCCTCCCCTTCCCCAGCTGGCCTGCCAAGGTGGGAGGGGGGGAAGCGAAAAGAGAAGGGGTTTAAAGTTTAAACCCCTTCTCTCATGAGTCACGCCGCAGTGGTGGCACGATCTTTCCATTGTATTCTATGGCCCCATAGAATACAATGGAAAGATTGTCGCTGCTGGTGAACTGTTACCTGGAGATCAGTTGTGATCCCAGGAGATCTCCAGCTACCACCTGGGGGCTGTGTAACAAACAGTGGCAATACACTGGGCGTTTTCGCACTGGCTTTTTTCCGGGGCGAGCACCGGAGTGAGCACCGGAGTTTCTGGTCAGTTTCACATCAGTTGCTCCGTGCTCACAAACTCCTCCGGAGTTTCACCGCACTGCTCAGGAGTATCCCTGGAGCAAGAAAATCCTGTTCCTGGCGGTGTTTCCTGTTTACTCCGTTGGAGAAACCTAGATGAGAACACACCCACTCGCCCGCCCTCCATCTTGCCCGCCCCGCGGTGGGCGTTTCTTGAATTTTTTTTTTTTTGAAACAAGCCCTCCTAACGTTATATCGAAATAAGGAGGCAGGGAGGCAAGATCGCAGCACAGGGACTGCGTTGGCGAGGTGGATTTGCCATTTCTTGGGAGCAGGAGCCGGGCGCCATTGGCCCGAGAGCTCCATGTGCTTGCTCCCCGGTAACTGCTGCCCTTTGTTTGGGCTTCCCCGGCAACAGCCCGTGCAGAGCTGGTGGTGGATGCTTTCCTCTAGCAATCCGTGGAGAAGCCGCGGCAAGCGGGCGGGCGGGCTGGGGAAACTTGCCTTCCTTTCCGCTCCCTGTGTGCGGTCCCACGATCCTGAAGCAACATTTCCCCCCCTCCTTTTTTTTTTTTTTTTAAAAAGGCCCTTATAACGTTATAACATCATAATGAAATTTTGATGCAGCAAGGGAAGACGGCACAATTGTTGTCTTTATATAATAAACACACGTTCACATCTACTATGGGGGGGGTTTAATTTGCTGTTTATTGGCAGCCCCTGCAGAGCAGGCTGGGCGCGCTTCTTTGCAGAAAAGTCACAGAAATGGATTGAACTGTTTTCAAGGGGCTATAACTATTCCTGCGGAGCGGGGAGACTGCTCTGCGTGTCATGCTGCTCCTCCTCAGCTGCCGCCACCACCACCACCACCATTTATGTAATTTTTTTTTTTTACTTTACATGGGCCAGCTGACGCCATGTTGCCCATCCTCCATTTTGTTGCCTTGATCGGGTTAAGCACACGACATTTCAGTTCCCATCGGAGAATCCACCCATGGGGGGGGGGGTCCTCCTTGTAGCCCGCCAATCGTTTTGCACCAACCCAGAACGGCGGGAAAATTTGAATACTGAGGAGGGACTTGATGAATTCTGGGAAGAGGAAGGCGGGTGATGCATGGTCGTCATTGCACTATGACGTTATAACGTTACGACGCATGCGTTTAAAAAAGAAAAGAAAAGCGGGGAACGAGGGAGGAGCTGGGGGGGAGGAAGGGGAGGAAAGGGGAGGGGAAATGCAAGGGGTGGGCACAGAGAGCATCGAAGCAACCCAAATGGGAACAGAAAACTTCGGGGGGGGGGGGAGAGGAGCAGATTGCTAAAGTGCGAAAACGGCAGGTTTGCTCAGGAGGAGTCGCAGAGGGGGAAATGAGGAGGAACTGAGAGGCAACTGGCCAGTCTGAAAAGGCCCACTGTGTCTGGTATAATGAATCTGAAAAACACTGAAAAACCTATTAACAATTCTTTAAAGATGCAGTACAAGTTGAATTTAAATATGTAAAGCTAAACTACAATACATATGGTTAACCACGTAGCATTAACCACGGCAACGGATGTCCCAGGTAAATCTCCGTTTCGAACCTTCATCAGGCCATAATTATATGGTAAAGCTGAAACAAAAATTACAGAAACTGAGCATGCTATACATTTATACTGAATACAGGTCATCAGCGTATGGTAAAGCTTCAACAAAAACGGAGGGAACTAGTGCAGGACGTGCAATTACGTTTAAATTCAACTTGCACTGCATCTTTAAAGAACAGTCAACAAGAGGTTTTTTCGTAATTTCAAAAAGAATTTTTGTGTGTATTCCTTCATTACTTGTACTGCATCTTTAAAAAATTGTTAATAAGAGGTTTCTTGCAATTATGTTTAAATGCAACTTGCACTGCATCTTTAATGAATAGTCAGTAAGAATTCTTTTTGTGATTTCAAGTAGAATTTTTGTGTGTATTCCTTCATCACAGTGCTTTTTTCTGATTTAGTATACCACTTGGAAGCTGGCAACCCTATTAGATAGTAATGGAAAATACTATACTATGAAGTATCCTGTATGTACAAAACATACAATAATAAAATATTAAAGTGATAGTAAGGACTGTGACCAAAGTTAGGATTTGCTGCTACGTTCTGCGAAGCAACCCAGCTGTGCTTGCTTTCCTGTATTCTCTGTAGTTTGTTGGGAGAAATTTTTAAAAAGTCTTCAACTGCTGATGAAGTCTGTAAGCATGGCTATGGTTTAATGGCACTGGATCACAGTGGTACAACAGTAGAATATGAAACATGAAGCTGCCGTATTATACAGCATCAGAAGGTTGGTCTGCCTAGCTTTCCAGTACCTGCTGCCTCAGATCCTGTGACTGGAAATGTCGGGCGTTGAACCTGAGGCCTTCTGTATGCAAAGCCAGGTGTTCTGCCACTGAGACACGGCCCCTAGAATAAGTTGGCAAGCTTGTGCAAACTGCGTGATGTGGTCAGAGTACCCATTACGAAATTCTGTTTGAACTTCTGTTATGAAATCAGTTAACTAATAGATCGTGCCTTCTGACGTCACCCTGCCACTCTTCCTCTCTACAAGGATTTTTTTTTAAAAAGCCAACACACAAATGTGTCCCTGGTTTCTTAATAACTAAGTCCGTGCCTGCTTTCAAATGCACAGTTAAACAGACATAACATTCATAAAGGGTTCTAAGAGTGCTAAGAAAACATTAATCAACTCTCTGTGTTACCAGAGGCACAGAATAGTTAGGACGATTTCCCTACTGGAGCAGTGAGAATTGCATGAGAACTGCCCCTTCACAAATGAGAGAAGGATTTGATGGATTTTATTTTTAGCACTTAACTATCTCCAGCGTGCCAGAGGCCAGCACCCTCCCACCATGTAATGCCTGGGGAAGGAAGGGGGAGGAGAAACAAAATTTGCCCCAGAGAGGAATAACTGGACTGTTTTCTGCTTATTTAAGAAAAAAAAACCCAGGAGACATGCAGGGAAGCGCAAAGTTGTTTAAAGATGGATAGACAGTTTTTAAAATTATACTCTTACAAAAGAGTGAAGCACTGTTGCAGGGAGAAGGTCCCAAGTTCAATCCATGCTGTCTCCAGTTGAACCTCACAGGTTGACACAACCCATCTGGTGCACATGTGGTGTCTACCATGTGGCTTTAAGCCAATACACACAGAGGGGCATTTAGGGGCAGTGCCCCCTCATTCATGCCCCATGCCCCACAACACCCACTGTGGGAGTTGTGCTGGCAGGTAAGGAAAGACCCTTCTCTTCTTCACCTGCTTGCCAACAGGATCTCTCTCTCTCTCAGCCACTCCTCTGGCCCCCCAGATTTCCCAGTGCCCCACCACCCAAAATTTTCTGGCTATGCCCTGGCTTTAAAGTCATACACACAATGTATGTGGTCTGTGCTGGGAATCTGCAGTTCTGTACAGGCCCACCTTGGACTGGCACTGCAGTGTGCAAGGTGAAGGGGTTTCAGCTTCCCCTTCCCTGTTTCCCCAACCCAAAACAGGCCTTGGGAACAGCAATTTGCCTCCTTGGGGAAACTGACATGTAGCCATCAATATATGTAGGTTTCTGTCCTATGACATGGTCACATGACATGGTCACATGGCTGTGACTCCACATGTTTGGGTCCCACGTTGCTGCCCAAGGGTTAAAGATGAGTTCTAGGGTCTGGAAGGTTTGAAGACTGCTTCATTATTCAACAGTAGAGATCCTAGAGAGAAGAATGACATTTTCACTGTGTCTGATTTAACTGGAATCTGATTTAATGAGAATCAAGGTGTGTGTGTGGGGGGAAACAGATTTGGAATTTTATAGCAACAAAGGAGAGGACCGTTCTCAAATTTATTGTGCATTTGGAGTGGAAGAAAGTCCATTGTCAAATGATGAACAAAGGAGAAGGAATGGTTTGCTCAACTGGGGAAAGCTGAGCCTCCTAAGATGGTCTCGCTGGTGTTTTACACCAAGAATTTAAAGAATCGTGGACACAGCTACGGAGGGCAGGCCAGAAAGGCACTAAGACGTAACTCCAGTACATTTCCAGAATGAAGTTGACTACCTTGTCTGCTGTTTGCAACAACTAGACCTAAGATGGCCTTGGTTCAGGAGAAGTAGCTTGAAGGTGATCTCTTAAAGGCATTTTCATCCATATATGCCTGGATGCTGATCAGTGGTGTTGCACATTTGAGTGTTTAAATTAATCTGCAGTCATGTTTCACTGAGTAGCTGGTTATGCTGAATCTGCTGTTCCGTTATATACACTGCTTTTACTTATTGTGTCTGTTACTGAATAGAATATGCTTAGTAATAAACCAAGCCTTGTATGTGATTAAGTTTGCCAGCTGGTAGTTGGCAACCAGTGGGACTCTAGGGGGAAAAACAGGGAAATGAGGGGGGGGGGGGTACTGTCAGGCAATGGAGAAAACCTGGAAGTTGGGTTAAGCCTCTTTAGGAATTGCTGCATACTCTATGATAAAACCATAGTTTCCAACAATTCCTAGAGTGGACTGACATCACTTCTGGGTTTTGTCATCACTTCTGGGTTTTCCCCTCAAGTGATGTCACACTGCTGTTCGACAGCAGGCTTTGTACATTATTTTTCTCCCACCAGCTGCAGTGGCAGTGACAGGAAATAGGACCCAGGAGTGGGGGAATCCCCCACCCCCTAAGAAAAACTGGCAAGCCTGTCTGTTAGTAGGCTTGTGTGATGGACTCCTGCTTCTTCTTTACTGTAAGGCAGATTTTCCCGCCAAAACGCTGTCCCCCCACTCTGACTGAGCAGCCTCTTAGTAGCATATTTTAATAATAGAATTATAACTTTCTGCGTGTCCCACCCTGTGATAGAGAAGTTATTTGGCCTTTACCTAGGCCAGAGATTGATTGTAGCTAAGCAGGAGTCCTCTTATAAATCCCTTTGTAAATGGCACTTAACACAAAGTAAAGTTCAAACAAGAATGTTGATTTTATTGAACAGGCACAGTTGGGTTGGGAATGGGCAGGGGATGAGAAACGGGTAAATTTTGTTGTTTATACAAATTATAATAATATTTTGAACAGACAACATAGTTGATGCTTATTTTCTTAGAGACTCAGTTCTTAACTGTGAGAGGTATGTTTGTCTTGGCAATTTCTTTCAGCAACAATGTGTCTTAATAAAGTTTCATATAACTATATTAGATTCTTGGAAGAGTTAGTACTTTCTTTCTGTATTTAAATACCTCCCTTGTGGGATTACACCTTTTGCTTTTATACTCTTGAGGAGTCTAAGACCATTTCCCTTTTCCAGGGGTCCCTTCTGAGTTGAACCCAGTGAATAACTGGCTAAGAAATATCCTCCTCTTTCTAGGAGTGATAATCCTTTTCTCTTTGGCTAGACTGACAGTTTTCAATCTCCTGTCCAGTCTCTTCTGTCAAACCTAACCCCCAGTTCTGGAGACTGTGAATAAATGGAATTCAGTTAGAGCTGACACTTAGACTTTAAGTTCTGATTTCTGAACTTTTCCTCAAATGTGTTGGTACACAGTAAGGGCAAGGAGCTCCGTCCCTTGACTTCCCAACTGAACTTGTTTGTTTCCCTCAGACCGACACACACACTCTTTTTGACTGGCTGCTGCCAAGCCAAAATCCAAACGACGACTAACTCCAACAAGACTGACAAGACTTTTGAAAGCTCTCCTCAGCTGGCACTGAGCAATCAGAGACGGGTGTGTGTGTGTGTGTGTGTGTGTGTGTGTGTGTGTGCGCGCACAGGCAGCAGCTTGTCAGTCAAACTGTGCTTGTCAGTCAAACTGTGAGGCATTAACCCCTAAACTTCCAGCTCTCTGAGTTTGATGCACTGAGCATCCTGCTGCTGCTGTCACATCACAGCTTGCTTGACCAGTCTCTCTCAATCGCACAGGAGAGGTAGATAGGCAAGCCTCTCCTGTGCGATTGAGAGAGTCTAGTAAAGAACTGGCTGAGGCTCCTAGTCCTCCCCCTCCTGAGGAGGGAACAGCCAGAGCTCACTTCCTGGCCAGGCTGCAGAAGGCAAAGGGAAGCCCTTTCCTTCCACTGGCTGAGGCGTCTCCCTGAAGGGAGGGAGGGAACAAGGGAGAGCTTGCTTTGCTGGGCTGCCTTAGTTGCACAGGAGAAATACCAAGCACCTTTAAGACCAACAAAGTTTTGTTCAAGGTATGAGCTTTTGTGTTCCTTGCTACAGTGTGTGTGTGCTTTGTTAAGCTCTTTATGCCTGGGCTCTCCTGGGTGTAACGGGGTTCCCTCCTCTTTTTCACTGTATTCATACCTTCATGATCCAGTCTTTCTCAGTAAGAAAGCAATGTGAACTATTTTAGAGGAAGAATAACAACAAGCCAGTGAGGTGGATTAAGCTGAGAGTGTGTGTCCAGACCAAGTTCACCCAGCCCATTTCCTTTGTAGGAAGTTGTAGTTATTTCTCTGGGGAAGACTATAGTTTGTAGGCAAACACATGGCCCTCAGTCTGTGTCAGGATGCCTTCTCATGTTCTTGACCAGCACATGAAGCAACTCATGTACAAAAGGTTGCAATGCCCAGCCATTTAATGTTTTCCCCTCCGTCCTAGGCTCAGAACACTGAACATGAGATTTCTGTAATGAATGTCAATAAATCAAAAGTAGGTTTGCAGTTTATACACATCTGAGCAGCATACTCAAGATTGCTACAGCACAGACATTTTGATGCAATAATTCAGAGCAAGAGGTGTCAGTTATCAGAGACTGTTAAATAGACAAAATATTGCAAGAGTGCTAGTGTTTTAAGCATGTTTTATTTAAAGTTTAAATAATCTTTAATTGTGCTTGTTTGTGTCCTTTATAAAGTTTATATCTCCGCTGCCTGGCATTACATTTTATGACCCGCATGGCCCGGCCCAACAAGGTCTCATTTGTGTCAGATCCGGCCCTCATAACAAATGAGCTCGACACCCCTGCAACAGCCCATAGTGCCTATAAATATTTATTTATTTATATAAATAAAATATACTTATTTATATATTTGCATATTTTGAATAATACAATCTGTGGCTTTAAAAAAGGATTTCCTGAATATTAACAATGGTTCATTTATCTCACATGTTTGCAGACCTCTGGGCTGTACTTCTTTCTGGCGGCTGCGCTGGAGTGCTGGGTTGGGGCGCAGCGACCCCCATGGATGTCATCAAAGCACGGATGCAGGCTGATGGTGAAGGTCAACGTAAATACACTGGACTGATGCACTGTGCCAGGGAGAGCATAAAAGAAGAGGGGGTGAGAGTTCTTTTCAAGGGCCTTGGACTCAACTCTGTCCGGGCTTTTCCTACAAACATGATGATCTTCTTTACATATGAAGTGGTGATGAGGCTCGGGGAACATCTGGCGAAGTGAAGAGGCTACTGACCTTTTTGAAGTGTTTCTCAAGACGCTGAAACTCCTTTCTCTCTCTCAAAAAAAGAAGGCATTCTGTGAAATGAGAAATGGAAGGAAGGAGAAAGCTGGCATTGGAGACACACAGAGAACTGCAAACCTCCAGGTGAGGCCTGGAGGTCTTTTGGGATTACAACTGGACTTCAGGCTACAGAAAGCCATTCCCCCAGGGGGAACCATAGCATCTTGGAGAAATGTGGCTGCAGAGAGCATATGCCCTTGGACTTCCATTTTGTCTGTGGAATACTGCAGAGACTAGGAGAAACACATTGATGGTTAGCTGTAGGAACTCTAAAGGCTAGAGGCCAGTGGGGACTGAGAGGGGATGGAACTGCTGTCGGTGGGTGTCCTCCTATGGGCCTTCAGAGTGAATTTTTCTCCTTAACCAAAAACCTGAATAGGATCTTTAAATGGTTTTTTGGGTTTTTTTTTATAGGAATGCAATATAAATTTAAAATGTGAGTTTCAGTGGGAGGAAGGGACCTCACAGAAAGGAGAGGTGTCAGAAGAGCTGCCTTTAGACCTGATGTGACATAACTTCTATGCTAAACTGTCTTCCCTCCCCAAGCGCTAACCTCCCCAGTAACCACTCTGAAATCTCCAGGGTTGCCAAATCTAGAAAAGCTGAATTTGTCAACCCTAAAATGCCCAGCAAAATACCCCATCTGTGTCACAGATGGAAAGAATTTGGACTGGAATTCAATGTCCATCAAAGGTTTTCCTTGCCTCTTTTGAGACTGCTGGGCCTTTTATGCTGGAATGCAGTTTATAAAGTTGATATTTATCCTGCTGATGCTCAGTTGCCTTTAGATACTTGTATTTAGGGTATTGGTGGGTTCACATTTCATATGAATTGCAGACCACCTTCTCCAAGCCTTTCGTCTGAATGACAGTCTCAGATTACTGTAAATAAAAATAAAATAAATAAATGTGTTTCCCACCTGAACGTGTCATTAAATAACAGTATGTAAGCCTAAAACTTTTGCTAAATCAGGATAACTTTGGAAAATCCCTGCAACCCACTGTCCTAACATACTGAGAAAAACCCAGTTTAAGAAATTCTAAAATGCTCTTAGATCCATCCAATTTTGAATTCTGACAGCTGGCTAGAAGCAGTGGAATAAGATCTGGTTGAGTTTCCTCCCCACCCCCCCCCAGGTGTGTCCAGGGGTATGAACTCCTAAGAGAGAGACCTGGTCTGCTTCTACAAGTCTCTCCTTCCCCTTCTGTTTTGAATGTTTCTACCGGAGCCCAGTGTGGTGTCATGGTTAAGAGTAGTGGACTCTGATCTAGATCTCTAATCTAATCTGGATCCCTAATGTAAAATGGATCCCTAATCTTAACCAGGTTTGATTCCCCACTCCTTGACATGACACCCACTGTGTGACCATGGGCCAGTCAAAGTTCTCCCAGAACTCCTTCAGCCCCACCTACCTCACAAGGTGACTCTTGTGGGGAGAGGAAGGGAACGGTGATTGTAAACCGCTTTGAGACTTCTTAGGGTAGAGAAAACCTACTCTTCGTTTTCTTGAATTTTGTACTTTATTTTCCTAATTGTAAGCTACTTAGGGTTACCATTGGGGAGAAAAGTGGGACAGAAGTGAATGAATGAATGAATGAATGAATGAATAAAATAAAATATGAGGGAGAAAGTTGCTATTAAAACCCGAGATTTCATTGTACAAGGACCAAACTGAATAAGATGATGGGAGAAAAGAAAGCTTAAAAGTAGCTATAAAGGGTGGAGGACTTCTTATCAGGCCATGATGCTAGAGAAAGGGAGGGGGGAAATAGGAGATTACCACTTTCTCCCCATCCTATTCTCTTAGTCCAAATCACTCTTTCTCCTCCATCCTCTGTAGCTGCTATTTGTTTTACAGAGAAAAGCTAAATAACTGTGTACCTTTCCCTGCAAGACAAATAGTGTGTGTGTGTATGTTGGAGGGGGAATATTTGCATTAGGAAGAGACAAGAGGGGGAAGAGTTAAACCATCCTCTCCCAGAACCATGGCCATTCACACATCCTGAGCTGCTTTTAAAAACAATGGAAGATCCATTCATCTTGTCTAGCCTGTCATTAAGAGAAGTATATTTTCAGCCTTAGAATTACGGGGTGGTGGTGGGGGGGAGGGATAACATGTAATAACAAGGCCACGAAATAACTGATTTCCCATATCTTATGACTAGCTTTGGGCTTTATGATGTGCTGCCTTGTGGTCTTTCACACCTGTGGCTCGGCCATTCCTGTTGAGGGCTCACTTAGACTTTGAAGCAACTTACTGAGAGAAGAAAAACGGGATCAAATGTCCCAGTCAAATGCTGCTTCTGGGCCTAAACACTGACAACTGTTTTTTAAAATCAGGTCTGTTGCCTCATGTAGACATCTGGACCTTGACTCTTGCCTCAGCCTTTGTTAACTTTACAAAATTTATCTCCTGCCTTTCTTTCCTCACAAGGCCCTCCAAGGTGGCTAACAAATTAAAACATAAATAATGAAACCACACTTTAAAACAATTAAATCCACCCCCCCCCCAGCATACTCATTAAAACAGTTTAAAAACGGAGCTAAAATACCTAAGTAAAGATAAAGGTTTCTCTTGGTCGAAAGCCAGTCAAATTTGACTCTAGGGGGCGGTGCTCATCTCCGTTTCCAAGCCAAAGAGCCAGCACTGTCCAAAGAGTTTTCTGTGGTCATGTGGCTGGCATGACTAGATGCCGAGGCACACAGAATGCTGTTAGCTTCCCACCAAAGCGGTACCTATTTATCTACTTGCAATTTCTTGCTTTCGAACTGCTAGGTTGGCAGGAGCTGGGGCCAGAGATGGGAGCTCACTCCGTCATGCAGCACTCGGGTCTCGAGCTACTGATCTTCCGGTCTGCAGTTCAGCATCTTAACCGCTGAGCCATGAAAAGACATAAAAATAGCTAATGGTCAGATTCCGATGGAGGAATTACTGAGGGAACACCAAATACCATGCTGTTGAGCAGCAAAGCTTATATAAGCCTGGCCAATGAATATGCAGAGTCATAAATGAATTCTGGCAGAGATGTTGATTTGTGCATCACAGGGGTTTGGTGTTCTAAATGTTGCACTGACCCTGACCTAGTAATGGCAACTTTACAGGAGAAGGGCTCTGCTGTGTCAAATGCTGAACTCACCAGGCCACCAGACAGGATGGCGAAATCACATTTAACCTTCCTTGTGTGAAATTTGCTTGGCTGAAAAAGGCAGCCTTTAGTGGGAATAAAATCTGTTGCATAAGAAAAGGTTAATGGCCTTCAATTAACGTGTTACTTTGTGGGGAACAATTTAGCGGGTTTTCCTGTCTGGCCCATTAGAAGCTCATTTATTCCCTGATGGGACCTTTTATGTTTGGCAAGGATAATTGCTGTTTTTGTGCACTGCTGTGGGCATTTGACACGCCAGGCAAAAGCATCTCAGCTTGCTTGACACAGCACACTGTCTCAGGGAAGGATGGCAGGAAGGGGAAAGAAAGGCGTAGAGGTATGTGCCCTGTGATCTGCAGGGGAACAGAGGTTTGGTGGAACTGCTCTGGAAGGACGGGAGCCACAAAGGTGCCTACTCTCAAGTTTAATGCTGTGTCAATAACCTGACTTCTCCGGTAGGTGGCTCTGCTTTTATTTATCTATAGGGGTTGGATCTAGCCAGCTTTTTCACTCGGTTTTGCCCAATTCTCCTCCGTGCTACAGCCCCCACCCCACATGGCCTTTGTTCACGCCCATGGCATACGGCTGCCCCTTTAAACTAAGTCGTGACTCAGTTTCCAAGGTGTGGCAAGTTTTCTCTGTGAAGCAGATACCACATGGAGAACTAGACGCATGACAGCATTTGGATTTGCAGTTGCAGGCAAGGTTTATAAGCGACTATGTCACACAAATAGCTCAAAACAAAGCGATACACACACCACAAAAGCAAATTTTAATTCTTTCTTGCCTGCCTATGCTTATCTGCACCTATACATAATTATGGGTATATTTTATTGCTGCGTATATACATACACCCAATAGAAAAATGTATAACCCTTCACAATAGGATAGGAACTCTCAGTCTGGGGCAAGTGATGCTCTATATTCTTGGTGCTGGGGGGGGGGGGCAACAGTGGGAGGGCTTCTAGTGTTCTGTCCCCACTGGTGGACCTCCTGAGGGCACCAGTTTGGTGCAGTGGTTAAGTGTGTGGACTCTAATCTGGGAGAACCGGGTTTGATTCCCCACTCCTCCACTTGCACCTGGCTGGATGACCTTGGGCAAGCCATAGCTCTTTACCAGCTGTTCCCTCAAGGACAGCTTGGGAAAGAGCCCTCTCAGCCCCACCCACCCCACAGGGTGTCTGTTGTGGGGAGGGGAGGGGAAAAGGAGTTTGTAAGCCGCTCTGAGACTCCCTTGGGGAGTGGAGGGCGGGGTATAAATCCAATCTCTTCTTCTTCTTCTTCACCTGGTGTTTTTGGCCACTGTGTGACACAGCGTGTTGGACTGGATGGACCATTGGCCTGATCCAACATTGCCTTCTCTTATGTTCTTACAATATTTTTTATTATTTAAGTATCTATACCCCATTTCCCCTCTTGGCTTAAGGAGGCTTACAAATAATAATCACATTACAGATTAAAACCAAACAAGTCCCACAATACCTCCCTCCTCCTCTTCAAAGTTGCCTGCTGTTCATACCCCCCTCAAAAGGCCAGACAAACAAACAAGCAGGACTTGTAGAAGCTCCAGTGAGGGGGCTATCCATCTCTTTAGGAAGCTCATTACACAGTATGGTAGCCACAATGGAAAAGGTCTGGACTCTGGAGAATCTCAGACAGGCCACCCTGAGTGGGGGAACAGCCAGCAGGTGGCAGTCAGACGGTTGTACTTGGGCCATAGGAATGCATGGGAGGAGGCGGTCTTTCGGCTGTGAAGGGCATCCATTAGATAATAACTGCTAAGACAATGTTATACTGCAGAATCTCCCGGTTTTATTGTGTGCAGTTTTGGTTTCTACAGTTGAGCATTGTTTAAAAAGCAATTTCTTTTCCATCGACATCACAAAGTTGCTCGATGATAGTGGGGTTGGCTTCTCCATTATTTTTCTAGATGGGACCTTGTATAAACACCATTTTTAAAAAGCTGATTATATAAACAATAAGGCCAGGAATTTGAAAATCAGCTGCCACAATATTACCAGATGCAAGAACCTGTGGTAGCTAGCTTGCAGTATGCCATTTGCAGATTTCTGTCTGCATGCATACGTATTGCATGCTGTCTCGAAACGGGTGTAATGCATTCAGTGCAACTAGCACAGGCCAGATGTACACCAGAGCTTTAAATCGGCCAGATGTACACCAGAGCTTTCACTTATCTAAGATTCTTTGGATTGTTATACTTTGTAAATATTTGTAAGGTTTTATGACTAAACATATTTTTGTGTTAGAATTAATCTTTTCAGTTTTTATAAGAATGTATTCCTATGACTAATGGTCTTTTACTGCAAATAAATATCCATCCATCCATCCATCCATCCATCCATCCATCCAAGCTTTAACTTGGGCATAGGCACATACAGTGCCTTGCTGCATCAGACCAAGGCATACTTCATCCTAAGAGCAACCTTTCAGATGTCTCCAGGTGTTCACAAACAGGACCTTGTATGTAGCACTTGGTTATTTATGATGTGACGGGCGCAATGTAAGGGTCCAACTATATTTTACTGATTTTAAAGATTTGGGTCTGGGGAACTTGTGATCCCTGCAGCAGCAGGAAATGGGCATCTTTAAGAAAGGAGAGCTGCTCCATGTACACAGATACTCCATAGTGGAGCAGCATGATTGGGGAAATAACTCCTTCCCAGGGTAGTTTTTGCATTAGAAAATGGCAGCTCTGGGGAGGGGAAGAGGCAGGCCCCTGTGGCATTGATTCAGTCTTGTTTGGACTTTTATTAAAAAAGAAGCCATTCCCTGCAGCTGCTCTGTGGGGAACCTGGACTCAATTCTTTAAAAACAGTAACGTGTAGTCTGGCCCTAAAGGAAAAGGTGGAGGCCTTTGTTCTCCCCACCGCAGGAGACAAAGCCTATGTCATTTAACTCTTAGACCAGACAAAAAAAAAATGCCGCATGCTGATGCTCAAACTATGTACGCTGTAGAAGATCAGGATTGTGCTTGCTTCACCCTTTACTTATGTGCTTGTCATTCTGTTTGCATAAAAGCCAACCTATGTACTGCCCAATGAATCCTTTGAGTCAAAAGCCCAGTTCCCATTACCTCTAAAACTTAATTTCTGTGATGCACAGATGACAACAACGCATCTGTGGGCATGAGCCCTTTTGTAAGCAATTCAGGGGAATGAACTGCAGGCTGATACAAGCACCACTTCATTTATATGAGCGTTTATAATACTCTAGGTGCTGAACAAGAAGGAAATCAGCACAGGCACCTGCCTACAGGCTCCACAATCAGAACAAATAAATAAAATAAAAGGGGACTCACAAGGGAAAAGGGGAGATTTTCAAAATAAGATACAAAGGGGGAAAAACACAATAGAAGTAGGGCTTATACTATAATTAACACATGGCCTGTTTGAATAGCTGCAACGGCCCCTAGTGAGTTTCCATTAATAGATATGGCACAGGAAAAATGTTCATGTTGTCTCTGGAAACAGACTCCCCCTGCCCTTTACAGCAGCAGTGCTCTTCAAAGCTAGAGCTTAATATCAGCTGGAATTTCAAATGCCAGTTTTCAGGCAAAACACATCCCTGAGGTTTCGCTTTCTGTTCTCTGAAGTCAAGTTATCAACTAATATATAAATGGACTTGGCTTTGTCGGCAACCCCAAACACAGAATGAAATCGGAAAGCAAAATTTTACAGCAGGGGGCCCGTCGTGCTCTCTGTCAAGCAGAGAGCAATCTTATTGCCTAGTTCTAATATCAAGTAAGGGTTGATTCACTAGAACTGAAATCGAGGTAGAAGACTCAACTGATTTACTGCTAGCTTGGCCAAGGGCATAATTTTATCTTGCTTAACATGCATAAATCCATGTTACAAGTATATTTAAACACAGACTTAATAATCAGTATATAACCTGCTAACCTTTTAGAATTTGTTGTGTGCAAGTTTCTAAATACCTTATAGTACATTCAGCATGGAAGCCTAACTGCATATATAGTTTTGTCATCTGTTCATGTAAAAACACATCTAGTGATCGCTCCACTGCTTTAAGACATAAAAACAGAAGCAGAAGAGGAGATTGGATTTATACCCTGCCCTTCACTACAATCTCCTTTCCCTCCTACAACAGACACCCTGTGAGGTAGGTGGGGCTAAAAAAGCTCTTTCGAGGACTGCTCGTGAGAGAACAGCTCTGAAACAACTTGTAACTGGCCCAAGGTCACACCAGCAGCTGCAAGTGGAGGAGTGGGGAATCAAACCCGGTTCCCCCAGATTGGAGTCCACACTCCTAACCACCACACCAAATTGGCTCCTGATGAACAGAGTTCCAGGCTATGTCGAATCCTTATGACACAAAACCAGAACGAAAACCGGGGAGCTTTATTTCTATTTGTCTTGCAAAGTAGATAACTTATTGTACAGGGAATATGTCATGGGAGGGCCGTATTCTGCAGAATCCTTCTTGCACAAAGGTTATTAGAACACCAAAAAAGAGAGAGACACACACATGGAGAGATAATTCTCCCAAATGTAACGATATGACACAGTAAGAAAAAGACAAATACATCCTTTGCCAAGAGACAAATCGCTAACAACACAGCATATAGGCTGACGATTTTTAGTTATCAGATGGGCACTGTCAACTTTTGTACGACACCTCTGCTGGGATAATACCACCCTGTACTCCACACAACCCCTGAGAAATAATTGCTATTATTACCTTTCCCTGCTTTATAGGGTGGAATTGTACAGCACGTTTTCTGAAGTCTCAGACTCTCCCTGAAAGAGTAAAATGTACCAAGCCAGTATGTATGCCAAGTGGGAATCATTCACAGAAATATCAATCAACAACTTATGCTTTTTAAAAAAAACACTTTAGAGTGAGCTTGTGAAATTCACCGGCTGATCCAAAGAATGAACTTCTGAGAAGACACAGTACCAGAGTCCAATCCCTTTGCACTTAAACTCCTTGAAGAGAAGGCAGCATTCAGGACAAAACGGTCTTTGAAACCAAAATCCCTACCAGCTATGAAAGTATGCTTAAAATCTCCCAAGATAGTAGACTCTGATGTTAACATGATTCTTTTTATTAATGTGATTTTAGCATTTTTTTAGACACCAAAGTCCTCGAGACGAGGTCATCAGGTTAGGCTGTTAGCCGGTATTATAGCCCAATCAAGTCTTCACCCAATGCCGGTCTCTTCTGAGCCGTACAGAGAGTCTCTTAATATTTCCTGAAACAGTTGCTGATGATGACGAATGCGGACGAACTTTGAAGGTTCAGCGGCCTTAAGAAGCAACTCTGACTGGTGCCCATATATAAATTAGGGAGAGGTAATGTAACAACAGAAACGCTACGATTAACATTGATCCACTGTGCTATGGTTATGGACAAATTAACATGTGTTGTCTAGAATTAGTAGTCGAATGCCAGCTTCCTTGGAGTCATGAATTCCTTCACCATTTCACTCGTGACTTGCTTCCGCCTTTGCTGGTGAGTCGCGATTAAGGGCTGCAGCGTTTCAATCAGCGCCTTCTTCAGCTCTCCTGTTAGGAGGGCTCCGCTTGTATAGGCCTGCCAAGAGAATATCAGCAGTTATAGTCAGCACCATCTGGAAAAGACACTCAGCTTACTCTGGACACTTAATCCATGTTAACTATCCCTTCAACGCTTTAAAACAACTCCCCCCCCATGTTTCACAACCCACGATGGATTTTAATTTATGCCTGTGGGACTCAAATGCCTTTGCAAACCAAACCAAACCAAACCTTCAGGCTGGCTGTTCTCACATGGAGATTATTTGATTATTCATATTCAATTTTCTTTTTTCTACAGCTTTCCTTTTCCTGGTCCAGTATTAACTTATTGGTTATCTTACTGTAATATGTAATATTGTAATGTGTGTACCTCAAACTGTTTGACCTCTGAAGAAGGCCCCCAGTAGGGTGGAAACGCGTCAGGTCATGTGTATTGGCCCTTGTGTTCAGGCCACTTGGACTTTTCTACAAGGCTTTCATTGGGCCCTTATTTGTTTTTAACTGCCTTTTCTAATACATACATGTATTTTTATATAATACAAGTTTTAACTAGGTTTTTAATATTGGTCCTTTATTAGATTTTTTTCCTATCCTTGCTGGTTGGAGTATGGCACGGGAGCCTAGGGAAGTGAGGAGCCTTCTGGCACAGATCATAGGGAGGGAGGAAACCCAAGGTATCCCCCCTCCCCATATATCGCAGCAAAAACAAGAGTCCAGTAGCACCTTAGACTAACAAAAGTCATTGCTCACACGAAAGCTCATACCCTGTGACAAATTTTGTTAGCCTTTAAGGTCCTACTGAATTCCTGCTCTTTTCTACTGCTACAGACAGACTAACACGGCCACCCATCTTGATCTGCCTCAGATTTTGTTAGTCTTTAAGGTGCTACTGGACTCTTGCTCTTTTCTACTGCTACAGACAAGCTAACATGGCTACCCATCTTGATTCCCCCCCCCCCCCATATTTAAAAAGCCTTGGTGGGGGCAGATGGGTTTGCTGTCCCTGGAGGCTGATGAGATGACAAAGAGTGTGTGGGGTTAAAGGTTACCAGGTCTGGCCTTACTGGGGGCGTTCCCTCTGAGCAGCAGTGCTGTTCACCAGGCTGTGCCCTCAGAGTAAGGCTGTTACACAAGTCCATAATCTAACGACAAAGGAAAGAAGAAGAATCTCTGCCCATTGGTTTCCCCAGGGATTATCTTGAGAGAGAGAATGATGGACACATTTCTTTTCAGGCAGTTCAGAGCCACCATCTATGCAGCCACTGGATTTATGCCGTTTCCATTATTTTAACGGAATGTAGATGAATTCTCCCTAGTGGAGTAAGTCCCTCAAGAGACAGCCACACACACACATACATGCAAAAAGAGTAGTAGAAGGGAATGCAAATGTTTCAGGAGAACTGCAAAATGTTGATGGCCTCTGTGGTTCTATCATAGCAGCTGTGGAGACACATCCCTGTGGGGAGGCGGCAGTCCAAAACTGCTTACCTGTCTGATCTGCTCTAGCTTGTCATCATCTTCAAGGAAGAACGTGAGGTACATGTAAGAGACATCCACATCGCAATTGCCCCCATACTTCCGGTGCTCTTCGACAGTGTCTTTCCCCCCAGAGAAGGCGTGTTTATTTATCTAGAACAGGGAAAAAAAGGGATTCCAGGACAGGGTTAGGCAATCGTTTTGATGGCACTTTCATCCAGTCTGCGATCTGAACCCACCGTACTTGCAAGCTTGCTTTGTACACATAAACAGTTCAGCGACTGACAAATTAAAATTTGGTAAGGAAAACAGGATTGTGTCTATTCAGTCTGATGGTATAGCTGCAGATCGACTCTTAGAACCTCAGGTGGAAGAAGAAGAAGACTGGATTTATACCCCACTCTTCACTTGGAGCCTCAGAGTGGCTTGCAAACTCCTTTCCCTCCCTACGACAGTCACCCTGTGAGGCAGGCGGGGCTGAGAGAGCTTAAAGAGAACTGCTCTTGAGAGAACAGCTCTGACAAAACAATGGCTTGCCCAAGGTCATCCAGCAGCTGCATGTGGAGTGGGGAAATCAAACCCGGTTCTCCCAGGCTAGAGTCTGCGCACTTGACCACTACACCAAACTGGATGGAAAGGACCAGAGGTCATCAGGTGACAGTCCACACTCCGTTCTGCCTCTGACTCACATCCATCTGGACTACAGCGTGCCCACTGGCAGAAAGCAGGAGCAAGCGAGATCTGTCATACCAAGGTGCCTGCATAGCCAATAGCTCTAGATCAGGGGTCCCCAACATGTCGGGCACCATGGTGCCAGCTGATCATTTCCCCGGCGCCTGCCAAGTGTTCTCAGAAAGTGGGTGGGGCCAGGGGGGGCTTTTGCCTAGCAAGGTTTCTGATTGGCTGTGCAGATTTTTAAAAAAAACATTGGTTTGACAGCAGCTGCCTCCACAGCACAAGGATCTTCACTGTGTTACTGAAGGGAAGTGGCGGCGGCAGCCATTTTGTTACTGGCTCCACCTCCGGTGGCAGCCATTTTGTGGCTGCACCCTCCGTGCTACGTCAGAATTCCAAAGATACCCACACGCTCAGAAAGGGCTGGGGTCAGTGTTCTTTCTAAGCTGAGTTAGTGTGAGCTAGCTCACAGTTTTTTCAGCCTCCGGCTCACACATTTTTGTCTTAGCTCAGGCAGGATGGCTCCAGAGCAAACTAATTTAGCAGGAGCCAAATCGCTCGCTCACAACTTTAATCCCAGTGGCTCACAAAGTAGGATTTTTGCTCACAAGACTCCACAGCTTAGAGGGAGCATTGGTTGGGGTCCCCTGCTCTACATGCTTGCAAGCTATGCAATGGTTTTCCAGTGTACCCAAAATACAGCTGAAAGACATACAAAAAGATAGCTTCATTAAGGCATTTATGCAACCTATTGAAACGAACAACTCAGAAAGAACATGAAGCCCGGCAAATGGAGGGAACCCGGTTTACATGAAGCCGATGAGACTGAAATCTTCCTCCATCACCAAGAGGACTGGCTTGCATGTTTGGTGGAAAGTTAGCATTTCTCTTTTCATAGCTAAACCAGCTATGGGTGTGTGTGTGTGTTGGAGAGAGCCAGTGTGGCGTAGTGGTTAGGAGCATGGACTCTAATCTGGGAGAACCGGGTTTGATTCCCCACTCCTCCACTTGCACCTGGCTGGATGACCTTGGGCAAGCCATAGCTCTGCACCAGCTGTTCTCTCAAGGACAGTTCTCTCAGAGCTCTCTCAGCCCCACCTACCTCACAGGGTGTCTGTTGTGGGGAGGGGAAGGGAAAGGAGATTGTAGGCTGCTCTGAGACTCCAAGTGAGTGAAGGGCGGGGTCTAAATCCAATCTCTTCTTCTCCTCCTCTTCTTCTTGGATACTGTGGACTGGTTCACCTTTCCCCATGCAAGGAGGGTCTCCTTGATCCACAAGGCTCTTTTACTGATCACCTTCATTTCTACCCTGTCTTTCCCACCAGTGGGGACCCAAAGGGTTCTCCTCGACTCCATTTCCTTCTCACAACAACCCTGTACCCTGTGAATTAGGTTATGCTGACAGTATTTGACTGGCCCATGTTCACCCAGGAAAATTCCATGGAAGAGTGGGGATTCAAACCTGGGCCTCTCAGATCCTAGCCTGACACTACAACCACTACACCAACGCTGGCTCTCCGTAGGCTTCTGCTAACCACTGTTTCTCTGCTACTGAGACTCATTTTCAAGTTTTACCCTTTCAACCGCTGGGGAGCTGGCTCTTAAGAGAAGGAGAACATACACAGCCACCAAAGTATCCTGAAGGTATTTCACAACATGCCTGAGAATCATGTTTTGTCCTGTTGAACATTTGCTTCTGTGATTCACCGTTTTGTACAAATGCCACAGCACAGCACACCCACAAACACACCGGGTTGGATCCTGCCAAACTTTTTCTTTTTTTGCTCAGTATGGCCCAACTTCTCACCTCAATACAACTCTTGTCCATGCAGGTCCCACAACCCTGTGAATACCCTTTTTGGAGGCCAGAGGGGGCTCCCCTCTTGCCCAGTTTGTAAGTCGAAAAGGTGGTTGGATCCAACCTATCCAGGATGCGGAGATGTTATGATGGAAAACACAGAGCCACACAGACAAAGTTCAAGGGGGACAGTACATTTTCTTCTTCAGGGCTGCCAGACTGGGAGAATGTGCGGCAGTGGTTAAGCCACAGACTGGCACAGAGAGCTTGGCTTACCTAGCAACTGTCGCCATGCAGCCCATGATTTCTGGTGCCAGGGAGAAGCAGCCAATAGAGACGAATGTTTGTTAGCCTGATTTATATCTGAGGCTGTCACTCCTGAAGCCATGGAAACCTGTGCTGTATTTTTAGAAGGAATGACATCACCAGGCCTCATGCTTACGCCAGCTCTTGGCAGATGCCAGGTGAACAAACAGGATGCTTAGTACATTAAATATTACTCTGTTAGTTTAGTTGCCAGGGCCAGGATCAGGCGGGCATAGTTACGTGTGTGTGTGTGTGTGTGTGTGTGACATCCAGAAGTTTCAAAATATGTTTTTGGTACAAATTATACAAAAACAAAGCAGGAGAGAAATGGAGGGGATATTTCAATCAGGGTGCCTATAAGCATAGGTAAAAAACAAGAGTCATCTCTGCTGCCTTCCCCAAATAGGATGAGCTGAACTTCTCTTTGTTTGAGAGCCAGTTTGGTGTAGTGGTTAAGTGCGCGGACTCTAATCTGGGAGAACCGGGTTTGATTCCCCACTCCTCCACTTGCACCTGCTGGATGACCTTGGGCAAGCCATAGTTCTGACAGAGCTGTTCTCTCAAGGGCAGTTCTCGAAAGAGCTCTCTCAGCCCCACCTACCTCACAGGGTGTCTGTTGTGGGGAGGGGAAGGGAAAGGAGTTTGTAAGCTGCTCTGAGACTTCGAGTGAAGGGCAGGGTATAAATCCAATCTCTTCTACTCTTCTTCTTTTCTCTTTAAATGAATAACTTCCTTTCTAACTTGTCTCCTCCTTCCATGCTTTTGGTGGTGTTTTTCTTTTGCTTAAAGCACTGGTTACTTATACGGCCATAGGGTGCCTCACGTTCTTTTACTTTAAAAGCCCAATGGCTTGTCTAAAGCTGAAAGACTGCTCCTGGGAGGTACTGCATGATCTGAGATGTCACAGCTGTCCAGCCAATCAGTACTCTCCCCAACCCCTTCTGCTGCAAACCGGCAGGATGTGTTTCCCCTACGCTCAAAGGAAGACTGCACAGATGACAACAATGTGGTGAACTGAGCTTTCCAGAACAGAGTGGCTTTTGGCATGAACATCTAGCCTTTTCCCTTATCAGTTAATAAAACTGAGAAGACACACTGCAAGCTACTTTTAAAAACAGATATCTACTACTTACTATTTCTGCATGCTGCATTGTGAGACTTCTTCTCTTACCTTCGTTTTGATTTGTTTGGGTGTGTCGGTGAGAAAGATGGACGAGTTGGGGTCACTGGCACTCATCTTTGTTTGCGCCCCTTGCAAGGCTGGGAAGAAGATGGAATGCAACAACGCCGGCTTGGCATAGCCGATCCGTGGGGCCACATCTCTTGTCATTCTGAAGTAGGGATCCTTACAAAAGGGTGGGGGAAAAGCAAGCATGAATGGCCTTGTGTGAAAGAGAGCACACATGGTTACCTCACTGGCACTCAACTGGCTCACTCTCTGCCTCCGGGATATCATGTGAACATCTCATGGTTAATAATATCAGTCACCGAGACCTTGAAGATGCTGCAAGGCTCATCAAACCTGGATATCTTCACCAACGGAGCCAGTGACAGAAGGCCCGGGCTTTGTGCATTCCACATCAAAGGGAACCCAATCCTAAAGAGAATTCTGGCCCACCAGTGGATTCTCCTACTTGGCTGCTTTCCAGTGGTTCAAACACAGGGATGTTCTCTCTGAACATACGAACATAAGAGAAGCCAATGTCGGATCAGGCCAATGGCCCATCCAGTCCAACACTCTGTCACACAGTGGCCAAAAACACCAGGTGCCCTCAGGAGGTCCAGCAGTGGGGCCAGGACACTACAAGCCCTCCCACTGTTGCCCCCTCCCCGCCAAGCACCAAGAATATAGAGCATCACTAGACCTAGACCGAGAGTTCCTATCTACACCTTGTGGCCAATAGCCACTGATGGACCTCTGCTCCATATGCTTATCCAATTCCCTCTTGAAGCCGTCCATGCTTGTAGCCACCACCACCTCCTGTGGCAGTGAATTCCATGTGTTAATCACCCTTTGGGTGAAGAAGTACTCCCTGTTATCCTACTAGGTGACAGGTTCTTTGAAGGAAGAATTAGGCCAGGGACTGGGAGGCATAGATGGTAGTTCTGAGTTCATGCCTAAAGCCAGTTACTATTGGTGTAGAAATGCCTAACCCCCAACTGTTGTTCAGTTACACAGTTGAGTCCCACTCTTCACGACCCCATGGACCACATCACGCCAGGGCCTCCTGTCTTCTGTCGTGCTCTGGAGTTTGCCCAACTTCATGTCCGCTGCATCGATAACACTGTCCAACCATCTCATCCTTTGCCGTCCCCTTCTTCTTTGACCTTCAATCTTTCCCAGGATCAGGGTCTTCTCCAGTAAGTGCTCCCTTCTCATTTGGTAGCCAACTGGCATGAATGCATTGATGGGTAAAGCTCTAAGGCAGTGATCCGGGACAATTCACAAAAAACGACCACGCCAGGTCACAGACCACTGTTTGATGAGCAGAAGGAAAATACACAGGCGGGGCAACTTCCCCATCCTCCCTGCTTGTCACCTTCTAGTGGTCCAAACCCTGGGACAGAACAAACTGGTTCAACACATACCTGGTGAGGGACGGTGCAGCCTGAACTTAATATTCAAGCCCCCCTGAAGCACGTGCCTACCAAAAGTCATCTTAGCCAAAGCAGTGACAGTGTAACTACTAGAAAAATGTGAAAAGAGATGGCTGTCTAGCACAATTCCTTATTTGTGGCAAACTGCAAGGAGCAGCACACCCTCTGAAGAATGTTTTAAGAATGCCCTGGTCCTGGTGCCCTGAAGAACGTTTTAAGAATAAAAAGGTAAAGGTTTCCCTTGCTTGAAAGCCACTCGAATCCGACTCTAGGTGGTGGTGCTCATCTCCATTTCCAAGCTGAAGAGCCAGAGCTGTCTGAAGACTTTTTCCATGGTCATGTGGTTAGCATGACTAGACGCTGAAGCGCATGGAACGCTGTTACCTTCCCACCGAAATGTTACCTATTTATCTATTTGCAATTTCTTGCTTTCGAACTGCTAGGCTGGCAGGAACTGGGGCCAGAGACGGGGAGCTCACTCCGTTATGCAGCACTCGGGTCTCGAACTGCCGAACTACCGACCGTCCAGTCTGCAGTTCAGCATCTTAACCTCTGGTCCTAATGACCTAGGAAGTCTTTAAATGGGACTTCTACCCTGCTTCCCAGTCTTCACAAAAGAAAAGTGAAGCAATGCAAAAATGGTGCTCTAAAAATGCTTTGAAAGCTCGCTGGACACAGAGTTGGTGGCCCCCTCCTTTTCTCAGGATGTTTAGGCTTGTGGCCGATGTGGGGCAGGATGCGTTCTGATTCTGTCACCTCCTTCAGAATACGGGATGAACTGTGGCAGAAGCATGTCCCCACATGACCCAGAATGCATGTGGCAGAAGCATGTCCCCACATGACCCCACATGACCCATTGGCAGAAACAGGATCCAGAAAAGGACTGGCAGATGGAACAGACAGCTCTAAGCCCACAGCCTTTAGAAAAGTAACACCAGGAGGTAGCATGGGGAAGAGAAGCACCCTTTGAAAGATCCCAAAAGCTCTTTGTTTAAGGTCTGGAAGACAAGACTTAATTTTCAGGTGGAAACCTGTTCACAGCTAGTAGGGAAAGCAGAACAGTGGTCATGGTTAATGTTTGACATTAGGGTGAGATGAACATAATAAAATAATAACAAGAGGAGATTGGATTTATATCCTGCCCTTCGCTCCCTGAAGGAGTCTCAGAGCAGCTTACAATCTCCTTTCCCTTCCCTTCCTCACAACAGACACCCCATGAGAGAACAGCTCTGAAAGATCTTGTAACCGACCCAAGGCCACTCCAGCAGCTGCATGTGGAGCGTGGGGAATCAAACCTGGTTTTCCCGAATTAGAATTCGCACGCCTATCCACTACACCAAACTGGCTGTACTTTCCCTACTAATTGTGGACAGAACATAAGAGAAGCCATGTTGGATCAGGCCAATGGCCTTTCCAGTTTATCACTCTGTGTCACACAGTGGCCAAAATCCCGATGCCATCAGGAGATCCACCAGCGGGGCGAGAACTCCAGAAGCCCTCCCACTGTTGCACCCCCCAATCACCACAAATACAGAGCATCACTGCCCCACACAAAATATTCCATCTATACCTTGTTTGGAGCCAGTTTGGTGTAGTGGTTAAGTGCGTGGACTCTAATCTGGGAGAACCGGGTTTGATTCCCCACTCCTCCACATGCAGCTGCTGGTGTGACCTTGGGTCAGTTACAAGTTCTCTCAGAGCTGTTCTCTCGAAAGAGCTCTCTCAGACCCACCTACCTCACAGGGTGTCTGTTGTGGGGAGGGGAAGGGAAAGGAGTTTGTAAATCACTCTGAGACTCCGAGTGAAGAGTGGGGTATAAATCCAGTATCTTCTCTTCTTCTTGTGGCTAACAGTCACTGGTGGACTTCTCCTCCATGACACTGCCACAGGAGGTGGTGGTGGCTACAAGTATGGACGGCTTCAAGAGGGAATTGGATAAACATATGGAGCAGAGGTCCATCAGTGGCTATTAGCCACAAGGTATAGATAGGAACTCTCAGTCTGGGGCAAGTGATGTACTGTATTCCTGGTGCTTGACAGGGGGGTGGCAACAGTGGGAGGGCTTCTACTGTCCTGGCCCCACTGATGGCACCTGGTATTTTTGGCCAGTGTGACACAGAGTGTTGGACTGGATGGGCCATTGGGCTGATCCAACATTGGCTTCTCCTATGTTTTTATGAAACTAATATCTACTTATCCTGTTTCCCTTCTGATGTAACCAAAGGATGCCAAAGAGCATCAGTCTCTTGGAATGTTGCATCCAAAGAAACAAACTTGTATATTTAGCACCCCAGCTCACACTCAAACTTGACACATGAAGCTGCCTCATACTGAATTAGACCACTGGTCCATCAAGGTCAGTATTGTCCACTCAGACTGGCAGTGGCTCTTCCGTAGCTCAGGTAGAGGTGTTTCACATAACCTGATCTTTTCAACTCAAGGTGCCGGGGATTGAACCTGGGACCTTCTGCATGCCTAGCAGATGCTCTACCAATGAGCCACAGCCCCTGCCCAATTCTCAGGATGCTGAATGCTACATACCAGACTTAGATTCTATATAGTTGAGGCTGCAGTTAAACAAATGAATGTACTAAGTCCTGGTATTTATAAAGCAATTTTGTCATTATCTATTTATTTATTTAGATATTTATACTCTGCTTTTCTCCTCAGTGGGGACCCAAAGTGGCTTACAACACCGTTCTCTCTTGCATTTTATCTGCACATCATGGTAGGTCAGGTTAAGAGAGTATGACTAGTTACTCAACAAACCACCATGGCAGAGTGGGAATTTGAACCTTGGTCTCCCAGACAAGGTGGCAACCTCACCACTACAAAGAAAGGTTCCATCCAGCCTGAAAGATCTTGAACAACTGGCTTCGTACCTGATCAATGGCACACGGGATCAAACACTGAACATCCTTCCTATTGTTGAAGATCTGAGGAAATGATGTGCAGAAGGCTGGAGCAGCTTGAATAGCAGGAAAACTGATTTTTCCTAGAAAGGCACAAATATATGTTTGTGAAGTTGCTTTCCATAGTGAAAGAGTTTCCCCCGACCCGCCGTGTTAGCAATGGTGCGATAAAACTGTTTCTAACAAACTGGTTCTCTCATGTGCTCTAATTTTAACTGCTGGGAGTAAGCAGTGAAGTGGCTAAATTTGAAGATAACATGAAGTTGTTCAGGGTGGTGAGAACCAGGGAGGATTGTGAGGCACTCCAAAGGGATCTGTCGAGGATGGGTGAGTGGGCATCAATGTGGCAAATGGGATTTAATGTGGCTAAGTGCAAAGTGATGCACACTGGAGCCAAAAATCCTAACTATAAATACACGTTGATGGGGTCCGAACTGGCAGAGACGGACCAAGAGAGAGATCTTGGAGTCGTAGTAGATAACTGAATGAAAATTTTGAGACAGTGTGCGGCTGCAATGAAAAAGGCCAACGCTATGCTGGGGGTTATTAGGAAGGGAATTGAAAACAAATCAGCCAGTATCATAACGCCCCTGTATAAATCGATGCTGCGACCTCATTTGGAGAACTGTGTACAGTTCTGGTTGCCACATCTCAAAAAAGATATTATAGCATTGGAGAAAGTGCAGAAAAGGGCAACTAGAATGATCAAAGGGTTGGAACAGTTTCCCTATGAAGAAAGGTTGAGGTGCTTGGGGCTCTTTAGCTTGGAGAGATGACGGCTGACGGGTGACATGATCGAGGTTTATAAGATTATGCATGGGATAAAGCAGGTAGAGAAAGAAGTACTTTTCTCCCTTTCTCACAATACAAGAACTTGTGGGCACTCCATGAAATTGCTGAGCAGTCAGGTTGGAACGGATAGAAGGAAGAACTTCTTCACCCAAAGGGTGATTAACACATGGAATTAACTGCCACAGGAGGTGGTGGCAGCTACAAGCATGGACGGCTTCAAGAGGGAATTAGATAAACATATGGAGCAGAGGTTAATCAGTGGCTATTAGCCACAAAGTATAGATAGGAACTCTCAGTCTGGGGTAAGTGATGCTCTGTATTCTTGGCGTTTGACCGGGGGGGGGGACAGTGGGAGGGCTTCTAGTGTCCTGGCCCCACTGCTGGACCTTCTGATGGCACCTGGTGTTTTTGGCCACTGTGTGACAGAGTGTTGGACTGGATGGGCCACTGGCCTGATCCAACACTGGCTTCTCTTATGTTCCTATGTAACTGTACAAGAACAACTATTTATCGATGCTCAGCAACTTTTGCAGCATGACTGCTAACACAGAACATGAATCAGCTCAGCTGCAAAAAACGCAGATGTAACAACAGAGGGTTGGATCCTGCCTTTCTGTATGACTAGTGCCAGGTATGTTCTGTTAGCAGAAGGGCTTCTTGCAGTGGTGGAGTGTACAACCACCAGTCGAAAAGAATTGTTGGATCCAACTCATTAGCTCTGAATGATATTCTGTAATAGTAGAGCAAAATGCTAGTCCGGTAGCACCTTGAAGGCCAACAACATTTTTCAGCAGGGTATAAACTTTGTGAGTCAAAAATCACATCATCTTACTGACAGGGGCGTCATGTTTTGAAATCCCCAGGGGGTGGGGCGGGGGCTTGTGTGTGTGCAAAGCGTGCGCGCTCTCTGAAACAATGCCGCCGCCTCTCCCCCCCCCCCCCCCCTCCGGCCATTCTTCCCTCCTTCCCTCTCAGGGCTCTGGGCGAATGCCCAATGTCACGTTGGGCATTCGTCCGGAGCCCCGGGAGGGAGAGGGAAGGAGGAGTGGGTACAGGGGAGCCGGGCGGGGGGGGGGGGGAGAAAGAGGCTCTGGCAGCAGCGGACAGCCAGCCGGCCAGTGGGCCTAGGAAGGGTCCGGGGAGGCGGGGGGGGGGGAGGCGGCAGCAGGCGCTCCATTTCGCCGGGGGGCTCAGTCCTCCCTGGGAAATTTTGGGGGTGGCCTGAGCCCTCGAGCCCCCCCCATAGTTTACGCCTATGCTTACTGCCAAAAGTGAGCTTTGATGAGCAAAAGCTTGTGCTCTGGGAAAATTCTGCTGGTCTTTAAGGTGCTACTGGACTCAAATTTTGTATTCTGGTTGCTGACTGCGTACATCTGATTTCTCCCCCCATCTTTTAATGTTAGACATTCTTTTAAAAAAAAATATATCTGTTTTCCACGTTGGGTTGCAACACCAGTACTCTTACTCAAAACAACGTCCCATTAAATAAAATGATTCCTCCATCTGTAGTTTAAGGGAGACAAAATTGTTTTAATTGCTGTTTTTTTTTAATATGTTGCCTAATTTTATTATTATTTTGAGTAATTTGTCATTCTTAATTTTGTAAGCCCCTCTGAGAGCCTTTCAGGGCCCTGTGGCTGGGGTATAAATATAGGAAAAGATAAAGGATGTCTAGAGTTGGGATAGCAGTGCCTCTCTCTGCTAGCGGCCTATTTACAAAAAGAGAAAGTTGCCCCCTGTTTGATTTGTGACCCACTGGGCTTGTTCCCAGTTACTCGCCTTTCTGTGCTACTACAAACATCCCAGGAACTCACCGATGCAGTCACTGTCTGTAAAGCCAAAGATTCCTTTCACTTGGTTGAACGTAACATGCTTTTGAACTTTTATGATATTCTTGTAGAATTCTGGACTTGTTCTAGCAAAGCAGAGTGGAGAGAGAGAAAGGGAGACGTTTAGATTGGGGAGGGGGAACCCACCTTCCACAGAGAACCTGCAAGCCTCAGTTGCAATCTGTTTCCCAAAAAGCATGGGCTTCTAGCATTCTGCATGGAAATTTAAGCTATGGATGATTTCAGCTTAAATTAAATCCATAGGTAATCTTGACCACAAGATTTGTTTTTAAAAATGAAGGATCTATGAAGTAGCATGTTGGAAAGATAATCTGCAAGTTTACAGAAAGCCCCTCCACTCGACATGATCTTGCCTTAAATTATTAAAGAAACAACCCCCACAGAAGTAGGGCCATACTTTGGCAAATAATTTACTCATTTGACCTTGGACTACAGCACAAGTAAGACTTTCCCCACAATGTATATGAGTCTACTAAGAGACCACGCCCTTCCAGATTCCATAATACGATAGAGAATCTCTTTAGAGCTCCTAAATTATAGAAAAGTGGAAAAAAACTCAGGCCAGGTAAGTGGGAATGGTTATGTTCAGTATACATGTTAACTTCTGCAGCTAGTGCTAAACTTGCAGATGATAAAGATACAGAACCTAAGTGGAGCCCAAGTCAGGCTTATTTATAAGACTTGCGGTCTGCCTCTGTTCCGGGAACTGTTCTAAACGCCCCACATTACAACTTCTGTAAATAAAGATTTCCAAGTTTCAGCCTTCCCTCCCATTCCTCACACTGTAAGACAAAACTATCATTAAGGAGAGTCGAAAGATTGTCAGACACAAGTAACTGAGCAGAAACTGTCAAGCTATGTGAAGCTATGTGGATGCAAATATACTTTTAACTGTTCATGGTCTTAAAAGCCTTTGACTGCTAAACACTTTATAATGCACGAGGGCAGCTTCCTCATCGGCCAGCTGCATGGTCCAAACCCATGACACCTTATTCTAAGTTCAGTTCTCCTTTCGGTAAGTTGCAGTTCCCTCTGAAGATGAAACCCTTTCAACCAGTTGCTGCAGCACTGCATCCCCTACTGGGATTTAAAAGGGTCACAGCATCCACATGATAATACTGGGACGTGATTGCTTTTTGCCGTCAAGTCACAGCCGACTCAAGGCGACCCCATGGGATTTGCAAGGCCAGAGACATTCAGATGTGGTTTGCCACTGCCTGCCTCCATGTCACGACCCAAGTATTCATTGGTGGTCTCCCTTCCAAATATTGACCAGGTCCGGGATGATCAAGGCAAAACTTTTAATAACATCCCAAGCAAGAATTTTTAGAAGCATCCCTTTTGTTTATATTATGCTCTTTTAAATATAAATTTCATTTTACGATAGCAAGAATACCCAGTAAAGAACTGCAGTCTGTTAACGTCACAGAAATTAGCCTGGGAGAGCCTCTGACTCGCCAGCTCCTCTCCCCCTCCCCTTGTGCCTGGGCTGTGAAATTAAACAGTTCTGATTTCATGGAAAACCACAGCTGTTTCTTCTTCCTCAGACCGTATCTTATGCTTTGCTCTCTTTTCTCCATGCTAGGATTGAACCGTGCTTTAGAAACCCGGTTTGGAAGGAACAGAACAAACCTGAGTTCATAGTTCAGTTGAGAGATCACACTTTGGTTTGCCATAAGGCTGGAAGTATTCGAACTCCAAGCTGCAGCTAAGAGGCAGAAAGAAGGGCAAGGGAGTCCATACACTTTGAACGTGCCTTGTTAGCTGGCAATTGTGCTATTTGGAATGAAACTGTTAAAGACAGTTGGTTAAGTCTCTAGATAGCTCCCTGTGATGTTTTCACTAAGTAAGTATTTTGTGCATGTTTTAATGTGGAGTTTTATATGTAGGTTGCTGTGATTTAAAATTCAGACCTGTGAGAAAGAGGGGGGCTGGATGTGTGACTGAAGTGCGTTATGACTGGATGCAGCCCCGTAGCCAAGAATTTTTTCGGGAGGGGTGTGTGTTGCTAATTAAATTTAATTAAATTAAATAAGATAATCTGCTGGCATAGGCATCAACTTCAGGGGGGCTGGAGCCCCCCCCCAACTTTTCCAAGACATGCTGAGCCTAGGGTTGCCAAATCTGGGTGGGAAAATACCTGGGGACTTTCGCGTGGAGCCAGGAGAGGGTGGGGTTTGGGGAGGGGAGGGGCCTCAGCATGGTACAGTGCCATAGCTTCCACCATTCAAAGCAGCCATTTTCTCCAGGGGAGCTGATCTCTGTCAGCTGGGGATCAGTTGTAAAAGCGGGAGATCCCCAGGCCCCACCTGGAGGCTGGCAACCCTAGCTGAGCCTCCCCCGGAGTCAATGACCTGTAATGTCTCTGGCCCAGTCCCAGCCCCCCCTGGGAAATTGGTAAGTCTACGCCCTTGTCTGCAGGCTCCCATGGGCCTGTGGGGAGGAGGCTGGGGCTGGGTTTGTAATCTTGCAGCTGCATTTGGATTGCTGCTGCAGTGGGGCCTTGTCAAGAAGGGAGGGAGGTGGGTGGCGTGGTCAGCTCCCAGCTCAGGTAGGCTGCCAGGATAGAGATGTACTTCACTCAGAGGCCTGGGACTTGGCTGACCCCGGCTGGCTCAGCACCTCATCCCTGCAATGCGCAAAGCTCCCTGGCTGGCTGGAGAGGAAGAGCCGTTCACTCCCAAGTGTGGAGCAGCAGCGGCGGCAGCATGGAGTGGGCTCAGCTCTTCCTCATTGTAATTAAAGGGGGAGACTGAGTGGGGGGTGGTGCAGTAAAATTGAGAGAGTGCTGCCCGAGGTGCCCCCCCCCACTGCTCGCTACGGCCCTGATTTGATGGTAGTTGTAATCTAAGGGGAAAAGTTGGCTGTTTCGTTCATGGTGGCTTGGAGTATGAGAGAGTTACGGAGGGTGTGTGAGAGTGGAGACGGAGTGAGGTGCTGGAGAGTGCTGAGAGAGAAATCTGGGCCCTGTGGAGTTTCTGAGCCTAAGAGGCAAGTGAGGAAAATAGGCATGTGTGGCCAGGCCTATTTAAGGAACTTTAGAGAAACAAGAACTATACACCTATCTGGAACCATTACACTTGTGACACTATACTGAAACCACTGAAAAAGAAGAAGAAAAAGAGAAGAGATTGGATTTATACCCCGCCCTTCACTACCCAAAGGAGTCTCAGAGCGGCTTACAATCCTTTTCCCTTCCCCTCCCCACAACAGACACCCTGTGAGGTAGGTGGGACTGAGAGATCTTTAAGAGAACAGCTCTGAGAGAACTTATGACTGACCCAAGGTCACACCAGCAGCTGCATGTGGATGAGTGGGGAATCAAACTCGGATCTCCCAGATTAGAGTTTGTGCTTTTTCTACCTTAGAGCCATTCCCATGTACTGACTGTTCTGTCATTCTACCAATTTTAAGTAAGCCATCCTGTCCTTTAGATTCAACTGAGATTTTTGGTGGCAGCGAAAATAAGTACAGAACACTAAAGTAGACAAGGAGGCAGAATCATACATGTGTCTTCAGAACAGTGCAGAGAGGTGCCTTTATAGAGGTTAAACATAAAGGCATTTAAAAGAAAGAGCAAAAATGTTACATGCTCTCACTCTGTTAATTGTTTGATTGGGCTTTGAATTAAACAAAAAGATCGAAATCTATCAGACTAAGACATCAAACTCATTAGCTGGTCTTCCATCCTATTACAAAAATAGCCATCCCTTTGCCAACAAAATGTATGGTCCATTTATCCTGTGCAGCTATCCAACACATTTATCTTCAGCTTTTTTCTTCTTCATACAACAGTACAAATGGCATCACTGATGCAATAAAAAAAACCTCACAGGAAAAAGAAGATGCACACTCAGAAAAGAAAAAAACCTCACAGAAAACTACTAAAAACATTTGATGATGCAGTTCTTAAAAATTATTAGAAACTTACCCCAAATAGTCCAGATCAGAAAAGATGAAGGTTTTGTTGACGTCAAATCCACAGGCTATAATGTCCTTGATGTTTTCTATGGAATACTGGTACGCCTTCTCAACTGTTAGATCTTTCCAGAGGTATTTTTCATCGTCAGTCAATTGTATGACTAAAGGGACATTAAATATTTCCTGTAGCCACCTAATAAAAATGAAAGGAGATTTATTTAGGCGCTTTAGGGCAGCACCCTTACATATGTCATAAGCCGTCATGATCATCTGTATGGAAGAGCTTGATCTGAGTTCAAACCTCATTTATTTATTAATTCACTGGATGTCCTTTTGCAAGTGTGTCTCAGGTTTAAAGGCACTTTTCAAGGTTCCTCTCCACCCACCCAACACAGAAACTTGCCCCAGGCCTCTGAGTGTTTCATAAATGAGATGTGCTATTCAGAGTACTTGAGGAAGGAATTCTTCACTGAGCAACTGTTTCAGTACTGTGCATATTCCTTGATCGTACAAAGAAAACACACATACAAAATGTGGAAGAGGTTGTAGGATTCAGTCTCAGAAGAACTTCAGCTTCCGACAGGTGTATATGGAGAAGAAATTAAACCTCTTTTCCCAGAGGCTGCCAAGATCTGTTTGAACACATGTGGGAAGTCCTGAATAAAACCTCAGAGGTAGGAGGAGTTATCAAGATCTTCAAGATATACAGCTTTAGAGCCACTCTGACTAAACAAAGGCAGAATCAAGGTGAAACAAGTGAATATAAAGAATATATATAATTTGATTTGTAGAATCCAGCTGTTCTTAGTATACATTTTTTTAAAGGTGCAGAACATATAAAATCATTAAACTAAAATCCTCTTGCAACACAGCCCTCTGAATCAGGGCTGCGGGCTGTGCAATGCAGCATGAACCACCAGCACTGACCGCTTTCAAAACAATAAGCAAACGTCTAATGCAAAATGAGCTGTGTTTAGACAGCAGTGACTTACTTTGTAAAAATAAACGGGATGAGGTGGCCGACATGCAGGGCCTCAGACGAAGGCCCTCTGCCCGTGTAGAGGTAAAAGGGCTTCTTATTTTCATACGCATCAAGGATTTGGTTCATATCTCTAAAGACGGGAGAGAAGAAACAAGGTGTGCCTTTTCAAAAGAGCTTAATTAAAATAAAAAAGACTGAGAACAAGTGTGGGAGGCATGCTCTTGCGCCTGAAATTTGTATTTTAAAAGACAACGTGTGTGTCTGTGTGAAGTGCCATAAAGTCGCTTCTGATTTACAGCAACCGTATGAATTAATGCCCTGCAAAATGCCCTGTTGTTTGCAGCTTTGCTCAGGCCTTGCAAACTGAAGGCTGTGGCTTCTTTTCTTGAGTCAGCCTGTCTCATGTTGGCTCTTCCTGTTTTGCTGCTGCCTTCAACTCTTGTCTCCCTGTCATGTGACTGAAGTAGGATAGCCGCAGTTTAGCTTCTAGGGAGAGCTCAGGCTTGATTTGATCTAGGACCCGATGATTTGTCTTTCCGGCAGTCCACGGTATCCGTACAATTCTCCTCCAACATGACATTTCAGATGAATCAATGTTCTTCCTATCAGCTTTCTTTGTTGTCCAACTTTAACATTCACAAAGAAATATTTTTTCGGTATTCCTGGTGAGTCGACTGAGCATGTGGCAGCTCCCAACTCACCTGTAAGTGGCTATGTTTCTTCTCCTTGCTGGTAGCCATGATGAGATCAAGAAAAGCACTATTAAGAGAAGAGATTCGAGCCCTCTCAATCTCCTCCCCGCCCCTGAAAGCTTGTTTTTGTTTCATTACAGATATTTGTTTAGAAAGCTTGTATGCCTCGAGAGACCTTTCTCTGGCCTTGACCTGGATAGCCCAGGCAAGCCCAATCTCATTGGATCTCAGAAGCTAAGCAGGGTTGACCCTGGCAAGTATTTGGATGGGAGACCTCCAAAGAATACCAGGGCTGGGAAGGGAGAGGCAGGCTATCAAGCCACTTCTCTGAATGTCCTCCGTGCCCCAGTAGGAGGCGCCAGAGGTCACAAGACTTCCAGGCACAGGCGCACACACACAAATGCAAAAATACAAGAAAAGAGAGAAAGAGAGAGGCAGACAGACCCGTTCTCTGGAGTGTGTGGGAAGTAAGGACTTTTGCTCAAACAAATTGACACACTCACCGATGAGAAAAGAAGTGGCCTCTGCGTAGGAAATGGTGTGGTTTCTGTCCCGTAACCCTCTCTATTCGATTGATGAGATCTTTATCAATTTTGCTGCTGCCAAACCGAACTGAAAATATAAAGGAGATAAGGTTACACACGATGCTGGTTACATCACTACTCACGTGAGCACAACACCGAAGAAATTTTTGAAAAAGTTTTTTTTTTTTTAGTACTGTGGATTGTTCTCACTTTTGAATTATGACATGCCTAAAATCCCCACTGTTAAACTTAGTACTTTATTTTTACTTCTCAGGAAAAGCCTCCTGTTTTCAATGACGATCTGAAAGATGTTTACTCAGAAGGGAGTCCCAATATGCTCAAAGGGGTCTGCTTTGTGGGGAGGGTGGGATATAAATACAATAAATAAAGAAGAAGAAGAAGAAGAAGAAGAGATTGGATTTATATCCCGCCCTTCACTCACTTAAAGAGTCTCAGAGCGGCTTACAAACTCCTTTCCCCTCCCCTCCCCACAACAGACACCCTGTGAGGTAGGTGGGGCTGAGAGAACTCTTTCCCAAGCTGTCCTTGAGGGAACAGCTGGTACAGAGCTATGGCTTGCCCAAGGTCATCCAGCCAGGTGCAAGTGGAGGAGTGGGGATCAAACCTGGTTCTCCCAGATTAGAATCCGCGCACTTAACCACTACACCAGACTGGCTCTCTAAATCCCTAATTACTGTGTTTAAGATTGTTTACTTTGAGAGCTGCAATCTTCCACTGAAGATTTCTCATTTCATTACCCATCACTCACCTCAGAGGGCCTGGTGGAGGAGCCTCTGCTTTGCATGCATAAGGTCCCAGGTTCAGTCCCCGACATCTCCAGTTAAAAAAGACCAGGCAATGGGTGATGTGAAAGACCTCCACCTGAGACCCTGGAGAGCCACTGCCAGTCTGAGTAGACAACAGTGACATTGGATACAACCTCAGTATAAAGCATCTTCATGTGGGTTCACTACAATCATTTTAGGACGTTTTCGTGGCCAGGAAACAGGAAACAATGAAAACATGCTTACTCCACCGGTAATTACCAACTCTAAAAATTGTTATTTTGAAAAATGGATAAAGCATCACTTACCAATAAGTTTATCATAATCTACCCCTTTGGCATTGGATGTCTGTACTGTCCATGGGTCTACAAAATCTTCATCTTCAGCATCTCCTGGACCATTACTGACTGGAGTGAAATCTGTTGGAGGGGAACCAGCTTTGTATTCCTGGCCCGTGGCCGTTTTATAGCTCAGCTTTAACGACAATAATAACTTAACTGCTGTCTCAATTTCATCCTGGAGGTGAAAGGGAAAAAAATATTAAAGCACAACTGTCAGTTTAAGAACTTTCAATAGCCTGACATTACATTGCTAAAAGGGTTCCCTACGAAAAAAGGTTAAAGCGCTTGGGGCTCTTCAGCTTGGAGAAATGATAGCTGAGGGGTGACATGATCGAGGTTTACAAGACTATGCATAGGACAGAGCAGGTAGAGAAAGAAGTACTTTTCTCCCTTTCTCACAATACAAGAACTCATGGGCACTCAATGAAATTGCTGAGCAGTCGGGTTAGAACAGATAAAAGGAAGTACTTCTTCACCCACAGAGTGATAAAAACATGGAATTCACTGCCACAGGAGGTGGTGGTGGCTACAAGCATGGACGGCTTCAAGAGGGAATTGCTCTGTATTCTTGGTGCTGGGGGGGGGGGGGAGAACAGTGGGAGAGCTTCTAGTGTCTTGGCCTCACTGGTGGTCCTCCTGGTGGCACCTGGTATTTTTGGCTACTGTGTAACAGAGTGTTGGTGGGCCACTGGCCTGATCCAGCATTGGCTTCTCTTATGTTCTCATGAGCTGTTTTGGGTCCCCATAGGGGAGAAAGGAAGGGTAGAAATGAATTTTTTTTTAAAGGAATTTTCTGCTCCTGTCAAAAGGCAAGAACTTATCTTGTACCGTATTTTTCGGACTATAAGACGCACCTGACCATAAGACGCACCTAGTTTTAGAGGAGGAAAACAGGGAAAAAAAATATTCTGAACCAAATAGTAGGTAGTGGGGGGGGGGGGGGAGAGAGAGAAGAAAGAAAGAAAGAAAGTAGGTAGGTAGGTAGGGGGGAGAGAGAGAGAAGGAAGGAAAGAAGGAAGGAAGAGAAAGAAAGGAAGGAACAGGAAGGGAGGGAGGGAGGGAGGAGAGAGAAAAGGAAGGAAGAAAGACAGAAAGAAAGACAGACAGAAAGAAAGGGTGTTTCCCTCCCCCCCTTGCTTGGGCCCCAGTGGCTTAACACCACTCAGGCCCAGCTCTTCCCTCCCTACCTCCCCCCCCTGCAGCCCGGGAAAGGTGAGCGGGGGAGGGAGGCGGGTAGGGAGGGGTGAGAGAGAGAGAAGGAAGGAAGGTAGGTAGGTAGGTAGGTAGGGGGGAGAGAGAGAGAAGGAAGGAAGGAAGAGAGAAAGGAAGGAAGGAAGGAAGAAACAGGAAGGGAGGGAGAGAGAGAGAGAAGGAAGGAAGACAGAAAGAAAGACAGACAGAAAGAAAGGAACATGAAGGTAGGTAGGTAGGGAGAAGAGAGAGAGAGAAGGAAGGAAGCTGGGTAGGTAGGTGGGGGGGAGAGAGAGAGACAGAAGGAAGGAAGAAAGGAAGGGAGGGAGGAAGGAAGGTAGGTAGGTAGGTGGGGGGGAGAGAGAAGAAAGGAAGACAGAAAGAAAGACAGACAGAAAGAAAGGAAGAAACAGGAAGGTAGGGAGGAGAGAGAGAAGGAAGGAAGGAAGGAAGGCAGACAGACAGAAAGAGAAAAAAAGAAAGACAGAAAGACAAGGTGTTTCCCTCCCCCCCCCCGCTTGGGCCCGAGTGGCTTAACGCCACTCAGGCCCAGCTCTTACCTCCCTACCTCCCCCGTGGCAGCCCAAGAATGGTGAGGGGGGGGAGGAATGGGGCGGGAAAGGTGAGCAGGGGAGGGAGGGGGCTTCCTCCCGGGGAGGCGCTTGCCGCGGCCCCGGGAGCTTCTGAGAGGGGTGGGTGGGAGGGGAGCTTCTGAGGGGGGGGGGTGGGAGGGGGGCTTCTGAGGGGGGTGGGTGGGAGGGAGGGAGGGGGCTGGGAGGGGAGCTTCTGAGGGGGGTGGGTGGGAGGAGAGATTCTGAGGGGGGTGGGTGGCTTCTGAGGGGGGGGTGGGATGGGGGCTTCTGAGTGGGGTGGGAGGGAGAGGGCTGGGAGGGGAGCTTCTGAGGGCGGTGGGTGGGAGGAGGGCTTTCTCCCGGGGCCTGCGGCGCTTGCCGCGGCCCCGAGATCTTCGTTGGGAGGGGGGCGGGGGGCTTGCTCTTGGGGCCGCGGCGCTTGTTATGTAATAACAACTAGTGTCTCAAGTCCCCCCGCCCCCCTCCCAACGAAGTCTCAAGTCCCCCCGCCCCTCCCGCGGCGCTTGTTATGTAATAACAACTAGTGTCTCAAGTCCCAACAGACTCGTGGCAACCCCAGGACCATGGGGGTTTCAAGGCAAGAGATGAGTTGAGGCAGTTTGCCATTGCCTTCTGCTGCACAGAAACCCTTCTCTTCCTTTGGGCTCTCCCATCCAAGCACTAACTGGGGCCAAACCCGCTTCGCTTCCAAGTTCTGATGAGGCTGGGCTAGGCAGCCTGATAGCCCAGCCATGCCACTCTACAAATAATAAAAACAACCAGCACCACACTTTCTCCCCATCAAGTCCTGCCGATTTACTTCTTTTGAATGGTGTATGTGGCCTAATTGTTGTTTTAGTTGTTTTTATAGTATATTTTTAAAAGCTTGCTTTCGATCCTTTGCTGCCCTTGGGGACGCTACGCTAGGTGGAAAGGCAGCATAAAAATGCTTCAAACAAAATAAATAAATACAAGTGAATTTAAGTGCACATCTTTGGGCCCAGTGTGAGTTCCTCCGATGTTGCTAGAATATCCTCGCCAACAAAGGCTAAGGAGGAAGCAATAAACTGAGCACTGAACACATCGGCTCTGTTCAGTTCAGTGTGTCCTCCGTAGCCTCTGCTGACAAGGCAATTTAAACTGGACTGGTTTTTAAGTGTGACTGTGCATGGCAGAGAAACAATTTGGCAGGGTTACTGCAACACGCCCTTCTGGTGAGTATTTGATTTGGCCACTAATGGTGGCTGAAGGGTTAACTTGAAGGGTCTGCTTCAGCAGGTTTTGCTTTTGCAGAAATTGAAAAGGAACTTCAATTCCCCACCCCCAAATAATACTGAATGCATTCAAAAATTGCCTAGAGACTGTACTTGGATTATAGGCTGTGATTCACATCTGTAAAGAACTGCGTTTCAGTGCTGTGCCATGCAAGGTTGCTGGGTGACCGTAGGCCAGTCAAATGCTCTCAGTCCAACCTGTCTGACACAGCTGAGATGAGGATAAAGAGGAGGAGTGGAGAGTGATGTAAGCTGATTTGGGAAGAAAGCCGAGGGAAGTGAAGTAGACACATCATTGATATATTATATAACAACCAGTCAGTAATACTTAAAATGTATTCATTCAAAGGTGAAATGCTGTGTTTACCATCAACACTAGAAAAACTTCACTTTGGGAAGATTGTGACTTACATTCACAACAAAAACACTAACTGACTTCCTTTTGGCAGTAGCCAGAGCTTCAATAGCTGTTAAATGGAAAAACAAATCACCCCCTCTCTTTTTTTATGGTATAATACCCAGGAAGTTTTATGTAATGGAAAAGATTGCTTATAATAGTACCCAAGTTACCAATTCAAAACAAAGTTCTTGCTTTCCGGCAATCTGATATCCAGTTACATGGTATTAAGAGATAAAATACCAAATAAAGTTTTTCCTATTCACTTGCTACAATTGTAACCAAATTGTAATGCTTACCCTAATGTTGACGTTTAAATAATTACCTCTAGAATTACAATTTTTTGTAATTACA
Organism: Lepidodactylus listeri; assembly: GCA_029233225.1. NCBI lineage: Eukaryota > Metazoa > Chordata > Lepidosauria > Squamata > Gekkonidae > Lepidodactylus > Lepidodactylus listeri. The sequence continues at coordinate 81,569,028 of JARCFY010000011.1, forward strand.
ATCTTTACAATTACCTCTAGAATTGTAAAGTAACAGAATTATATTAGTAAAGTTGGATCAAACTAACTGTATGTAAATGACTGTTGAATGTTATGTATGTGAAATGTTTTTTTCTTACGTTCAATAAAGTTAAAATGTTAAAAAAAAAACCACTGGAAAAACTGAAATCAACAAGCCAAAAAGTGCGACGAGAGATATCTGGGAAACCTTGTGTACAGTGCCTCCCAGTTAGGGAACTCGGAATGTTATTCATTTGCTCTTCTTCCAAGGAGCACTCACAGCTGTCTCCTCCTCCATTTTATTCTCACAACAACTCTGTGAAGTAGTTTAGGCTGAGGGAGAATGACTGGTCTTACATCTGATTAGCAGTTTTTATGGTGAATGGAGATTTGAACTTGGGTACTTCTGGGCCACAGTCACGTGGATGGCCCAGGCTAGCTTGATCTCATCAGAGCTCGGAAGCTGAGCAGGGTCAGCCTTGGTTAGTACACTTCGATGGGGGACCACCAAGGAAGTCCAGGGTTGCTATGCAGAGGCAGGTAATGGCAAACCACCTCTGTTTCTCTCTGGCCTTGGAAACCTGCCGGGTTGGCTGTGACTTAATGGCACTTTCCACTACCATTTCTAGGCTTAGTCCAGCACTCTAACCACTGTACAATCTGTCCTGCTAAACTGTAGAAATCTGGGTTCCAGGCTGTTTCAACAGATTATGTTAACAGGATCCTACAAAAGAGTAGATTCTTCCTAGGATATTCAGAAACATTTGTAATTGCAATGTTAACACTGCTAAAAATTGGGTTTTAACAAGTTTAAAAATCCATACCTTTGGTGCTTTCTCCGCTTTTAGCGATCTGACTTTTTCTCCTTGTGCAGTTACTTGTTCAAACAGTTCAAGTGGATTACGAGAGCAAAAGCTGCCATTCTGAATGTCTTCCATTTTCAGGAGTGTAGAAGATCTTTATTATTATTATTATTTACAATTTACAGTGCCTCTTGCAACTTCTTTCTGTCCAAGAATTTCCAAAATATCGGGTCGATTCTAGGAAATAAGAGAACCTACTTTCAATCCTCTGTGGCCATTTTAATTAAAAAATTGCATTGTTAAACTATACCTCTTAAACACAAGTACAGGGAATAGGATTAAAATTTTCAAACATTCTCCTTGCCAAAAAAACCCAACCAACCCTGAGGATCCATGAGGAAGAGCATCTAGCAATTAACTTGCAGTCCCTTGAGGGTTTATACTACTAGCAACTGTCATCTTTACAAAATCATAAGGTCAAAGGGTGTTACATAACAGGGCTACAGCAATTAAGCATGACATTTACAACCCCCCCCCCAATGCATGAGTCCAGTCAGTCTACACATTTGTTTGTTATCTAGGGCAATGTTCCCTAGCCTCACTGCACTACCACCCCTTCCTCCCCACCTGATACTACTACAGAGAGAGTTTACTTTGAAATGAATTCTGTGCTTCTTTTGATAGAACTTCTTTCTCTTGCACAATGCAGCTGTTGAGGCTATGATCTAGATGGGAAAACTGGTGGAGGGGGAAGCTTTTTTCTACAAGTGTCAGCCTCCTAATAAAACAGCTTTGTCCCCTTCAAGGAACAGATATATACTTTGACATAAAGCTTGGCTGAGTTCAGTGATGCTCACTCACTCCACAGAATGAAGTCTAGAATGCTCAGGGACAATGTCAGGCCACTCACCCCAGTCACACATATTGCTCCCCTTTTACAGTTGTATGTTTTCAACAATGTCTTCTCAATTTCCTCTAGTTTTGCTAGATAGCAATGCCTCCCCCCTTTCCATTCCAGTAAGAGAGCCAGTTTGGTGTAGGGGCTAAGAGTGGTGGACTCTAATCTGGAGAATGGGGTTTGATTCTCCACTCCTCTCCCCTGTAGATGTCTCCTGCCTCGATGCCGCTTTGCTTCAGTGAAGCGAGGACCCATGGATGGAAAACTGTCTTGGCCACATAATCAGTATTTCTGTCTGTCTGGATACAAAGGTCTGGAAATCAGCTAAGCCCTCGGGTACGCAAGATGCTGCTGAGCCTCCGTGACCGGGGAGGGTCAGGGGAGGCAGTCTGGTATACTGGTTAGGAGCGGGGACTCTAATCTGGGAGAACGGGGTTTGATTCTCCACTTCTCCCCATGACACCAGCTGGGTCAGTTCACAGCTCTTTCAGAGCTCTCTCAGCCTGTAAAAACAAGTCTAGCTCACCACCTAGTGGTGCCTAACACTAAGAGCTAGAACTTCTAGCTGCCAGACAATCTTAGGAACTGCAGGCTATTCTACACACAATTGCCATACGATAATCAATCATTCCAGTCATTCCAAGAGATCCAAAAACTGATAACTGTCTCCTATTGTGTCTTAAACACTGCAATCCTCTTGCTTTGCAGTAGGAAATACCAGCACTTTAAGGGCTTTCCTACAGAGTTGTTTTTAAAGATCTCACCATCCTTCAGTATATATTAGGGATAGACAATCCTTTTTTTTTTAGCCTGAGACCCTTCCCCCTCCTTCATATCTGGCAAACAAGTCAGCAATCAAAGCGTTTGGGGGGAAAGAACAGCAAAGTTGTGTTTGGTTAGATATACAAGGAGCAAACTGAGTCCCAGTGGTACTAGTAGTGCCCCAGCAGATCACCTCAATCTGCTGGACAGAGGCTGGCTTTGGACACTGATTAAAATGGTCCAGCATGCTGCTGTTTAGCACAGAAGCTGGGGGTTACCTACCCCTGCCATATGTCATTTTGCAGTCGCTTCAGCGTCATCAGAAAACTTACTTAGTTGTTTTGACCTGTTGAGAAAACCATTCTTCCTGTTGGCTGTGCTTGAGAGTCCAACATCTCTTTTGCCTTGTACTCACTGTATTTCTCTTTGGCTCCCTTGACTTGGGATGAGGAATCTTGGAAATAATATCATTCTTTCTTTTATTTTCTTTCAAAAATGGTCTTTGGAATTATCACTTTTAGGTACTGCAATCATATTCAACTAAACTTTCAGGAAAATGCATGACTGCTTTCTCCTCACACCCTCAAGAATGCCCAGACGTTACTGTATGTTTTCAGATGTCCTTTTTAGTCAACTGCAAACTATATCAGGCTGATTTTCTAGCAGGCAATTATGCTTAACCCCCCCCCCCCCCCCGCCAAAAAAAATGATGGTTAGCAATCCCACTGGACATCTATTTCCAGAAGCTCTATTTGCAGTTTTGGTTTCTGTCAGCACTCTTCTACCAATCATTGAATGCTGTCTTATTGAATCAGCAAAGAGGAGGAAAAACTTACTTACAAAGAGGATTGCAAAACTTACTTACACAGCTTCCACTTTGAAACGAGGAAATAAAGTACAATCCCGCCCTCTCTTCTGAATTCTGAACTCCCCTTCTTCTTCTCAATTGACAACCTGAAGCAGGGGTCTGCATGACCTGCCCAACCGACGGAGGCGTTTTCCACCCAGCTGGTCCCGGAAAAATGGGACTCCTCCACTGGCCGGGACCCAACAAAGCAGGTCTTATCATCCCCCTTTTCTCACAGCACTAGAAGCGAGGGAGGCCGCTGGGCTGAACTGCAGGAGGGAGCGACCTCCATATCCCCCTCATCACCCCCACGGCGCTTTCTTACCTGTCCACGAGACCTGCCGCTTCTCTCGCCGCCTGTCAGGCCGGCCAGAACCCAATTGCATCAGCTGCGCAAACCGGCGCGCCGCTCTTCCCCATCCGACTAGGAAACACGTCCCCTGCCCGGAACCAATGAGAAGGAGGCTCGAACGACGAGGAGAGGGAAGGTCTGGCCTGAGAGCCGCGCGTCAGAGGAGGAGTGACGTCTACTGCGAAGGCAGGACACCGATAGGAACGTTTGAGGCCGGGGTCGAGTTTCTGGGGGGGGACTTTGGGAGGTGAGGACTGGCCTGAGCAACGACTGTGGGGGAGACGCTTAAAGCAGTGTTTCAGTGAAATGCCCCCCCACCCGGGAAGCGTTGCTGAAATAGCTCCCTCCCCAGGAAGCCGACTTCCAAGGCACTGGCTGGGTACTTGGGGGTAAGTTCCAAGCTCAAGAGCTGCCTTTGCCTCTTGGAAGCGGGGGAGAAAAACCTTCTTTACCGTGCGTGATGCTATGCAGAGTTAAAGTGGAGTACTCTGCACAGAGTAATTCTGCATATATCGAATAATTGAACAGGAGTCCGGTGGCACCTTAAAGAGTAACAAAATTCATTCCAGATATAAGCCTCTTAGAAGTGGGGAAGAAAGCTATCCTACAATGCAAGCCCATGAAGAGTTTTTTTCCCCTAAGCAGAACTTCGGATTCTTCACTTTTTTTTTATTTTATAAAATCAAAATTGGAAGGGGTCTTCTAGGAACCCCAGTCTAATCCCCTGTTCAGTGCATGAAATCCAGCAGATGGCTGCCCACTCTGGTTGAAGACAGAGTTGCCAGCAATGCGCCCTCTAACTGTGGAGTCTTGTGAGCAAAAATTCTACTGTGTGAACTACTGGCATTAAAGCTGTGAGCGGATGATTTGGTTACTGCATCAATTACTTTGCTCTGGAGCCATCCTTCCTGAGCTAAGACAAAAATGTGTGAGCCGGAGGCTAAAAAACTGTGAGCCAGCTCACACTAACTCAGCTTAGAGGGAACACTGGTTGCCAGCCCAGCCCCATACAGTGGCAGGAGCATTTGGGGAGTGGAGACCTATAAAATCATTTTGCTTGACACCGTCACTTCTACTTGGGAACCTGGAAGCAATATCACCGTATTGTGCTCTAGGATTCCCCCAATCTCTGTGGTAAAAACCATAGAGATTGGAAAGATTCATAGACAGTTGTGACTATGCTGCTTTTGGGTTCCAGGTGACAGTGATGACACAGTTTGAGTGACGCTGTTTCCCTCTTGCCACTTCACTGAGCACAGTTGTGGGTTGCCTGCTTATAGCAAGCAAATGGCATCCCTAGTTGATCACCTTCAGTGAAGTCCTGTAGGGCATTTGCTGTAGCTTGTCTTAACAATAACTCCTCTGAAGTATTGAATGGGAGGTTTTGTAATACTCCATATTCAAATCATCTTTGTCATTGTGGCCAGGGTAATACTGATACTTTATCTTATAAAATACTTGCATGATCCTTTTTTACTAGGTTTAAGGAATTGCTGGATTTTGCCTGCTTTATCATGCTTATTGTTTACTAACCTTATCTTATTCCCTGTCTTATGCTAGACAGTGACATGAATGCAACATCATCAGTTGTTAAAATCCCATCCATCATATGTTCCTTTTGAAACTAATTTAATACTTTCATTGCTCAAGGTCGATTGATCAAAGGAGCTCTGGAAAGGTTAGGTTGAAAGAGAATGATGACCCTGAGATAGTCCATTAAGTTTCCTGGCGTGGGAGAGCTTTCCAGGCTGTCTGTCGCTAGCTTCTATACTACACCAGTGTTCCTAAAACAGTGGATAATTAGCAGAGTTGTTTTGGGATGGCTGTTGTGGGCCAGCATGGAATTAATAGTATTTACAACAAAGTGTGAGTCGGGCTTGTAAAATGAATAATGGAAGATGCAGTTGTGAACATAGTAATGGGAACTAGATGGATCAAGGCCGGTGTCAGTATTCCCTGAGGGAAGGCAGGTGCTGGGGCCTAGGGTTCCAGGTAGGGCCCGTGGCTCCCACCAGCTGCCCTTCTCCTGCTCACTGGCGACAAATGCTGCCCTGCATTGGTTACTGTGGCACTCCCAGCTGCACAGACTGCCCAGCACAGTTGGAAAAAGGGCATGCAGAATATATGAACGTGGGAGGTATGAGGGCTTACCAGTGAGTGCAGGAAGGATGCACAGGTGGGGGCACATAGTTGGGTGGGAAAGGTTGCAAATGGGGGCTCATGGGCAGAGGAAAGGATGGGGGCTCCTGGACACTTTGCATCCAGCCCCCCCACCCAACATGCAACCAGCCCTGAGATGAATGCTATAAGATATGCCTATTGAATTGGCAGGTGATGGTAAGAACATTTTGTATTGATTTGACTGACAACAGAGTTTCGTATAGTGAAAGACTGTTTTGAAATGTCAGTTCTTTTCATTGTAGAAACTATTCACAATGAGACTCTGAAGGCGGAAGCTACAGAATTGTTATACATCTGACTCAATGAACTCATTAGTCGCTTATGACGATTCGGACTCGGAGACAGACACTGGCAAGTCTGAAGATGCTCTTAGCAGTGGAGCGAATCTTGAAAATCCTGCCATGTCGGCTGTTGGGTCCAGGGCTGGATTCGACACAATTTCTGAGAGCCAGATCCAGTCTGTAGACTACATGGCTGAATCCAAAAGGAACGTCTCCCACCATAATCCCTTTTTAGATCATATAGAGGCTAATAAAAAGTCTCTGGCAGTAGTGCATCCTAAGAAAGCTTATCCTGCTGCATTACAAATGGCTGCTTGTCGTCCGGAGCAATCATGGAGTCCTTTGCAGAAACCTCAAGTACTTTCTGAAAATGAGACTTATTCTATGAAGAGGGCCCATGAGGACAGTGGCGCTACTTTACAGGGGCTGAGACCATATGTTCCTAAAAGACTGAGAAAGGAAAAGAATCTTGAAGCTGAAAATGGGGGAGAAAGCACAAGTAACTCAGCCAAGCTCGGTGTTGCAGGAGATGGAATGTCCATTAAAATTTCCAAATACATCATGCCGCACATAGGATCCAAATACGAGGCAACAGTAATTCCCAGAAACTTGGTGTTTCATATGTCTGAACACAGAGGTCCCATCAATGTTGTCCGGTGGTGTCCTGTCCAGAAATGGAGCCACATGTTGCTCTCTGCATCTATGGATAATACTGTCAAGGTAATATGGTGCGGAATGGATGAGTTTGCATTGTTCCCTGCTTACAGCAAAAAGGAACAGATGCTTTTTATGAAGGGTAATCTATGACATTTCATGCATGTTGAGAGTTACCTTGAGCATTTTTTCAGTGGTGCGAGTTATTTTTATGGCAAAGTGTGCTTGCATCTGACTATTGTGCAGGCTGTGTTTGCATTGTATGAAGTTTTGTATCAACAGACTTCTTTGCTAACCATGACATTGAACTTCTGTACATTGAGGGGGTGGATAAAAAGCACTGCCACTGCGGGATCCTATGATCAGCGCCAATTTGAGTTGGAGAGAAACTGGGGGTGGAACTAAATTGGAGGATTGTAGAGTGATGTAACTCCTTTCCACCTCTGCATTGAGTAACAGGGATATTTTTCAAGCTCCGTCTTTGCTTCTGGGCAGCGGGGGATAGTGGCGGTGGTCTACTCTTCATTTCAAAAGGATGGAGAGCTGTTGGCTATAATGGGTTTCCTTGACCTCAGCCCCCATTTGGTGAAATGAGGGTGTTTCTGGCCCCTCCCCCCTAGTGTGTTAATGCCAAACATGGCAGCTGCAGCAGTGGTGGTGGAAATCTGCAAAAGTTGTCAGCTCCCTTATATGGGGTGGTGGTGTTAGTACTAGAGCTAAGATAAAGGGAATCAAAATAAATGGATGAAAGCTAAGATAATATGAGATAAAAATAAAAGCCCCAGAAGCAGAGCACTGCCTCACAACGCCCCGCAATAACATTCCAGAACCGGAAGTCATGGTGGGTTTTCTGGGTTAATCTAGAATGGGGAAGACCGCTGAAATTTGGAGGGTATTGTAACTTTTTATGTATCTGTGCAGATTCTGCCAGTAAGTATGGGCACCTGGTATGTGGATCAGCCTAGTATGGAATTACAAAGTCTGAAATTGTCCAGAGGCTCTTAGAAGGGCTGTCTTATATTCTGGAATTCACTGCCAGAAGATATAGCGGTGTCCACTAGCATGGATAGTTTTAAAAGAGGATTAGAAAGATTGATTGAATAGAGATCGGCTAATGGTTACTTACTTTATTTTATTTGCCTCATTTGTACCCCACCTTTCTCCTCATGGGAAGTCAAGGTGGCTTATATCATTCTCTCTCCTCCATTTTACCCTCACAACAACCCTGTGAGGTAGGTTAGGCTGAGAGAGTGTGATTGGTCCATGGTCATCCAGCCAGCTTCCATGGCATGAGCAGAGATTCAAACCTGGGTCTCTCAGATAAGGGCAGGCCCATGGGGCTTTTGGGGGCTCTGCCCCTTTTTAAAAACGGCATAGCCCCATAAGAATTTCTCCTGTAAATGCTTTTTTCAATCATTTAAAAACATTTTTAAAGGCATGTACTCCTTTGAGCAGAGTGGGGTGCTGTAGTTGATTAATTCCCTCACTGAGCAAGGGGGTTGGAGTAGGTGATCTCTAGGATCCCTTCTAACTCTGTGTCAAGAAACTGGTCTTTTAAAGAGAGTTTTTCTGCCTAGATATTAGCTTTCTTGACTATAGAAGTCATCACCCAGCTTGTTATCAGAATTGTTGCTTAGGCTGGCAGAAGTAATTAACTTGCAGCAGCTGAGAACTGTCATCTAAAGTGGTTGACAGCTTGCAGGTTAGAGATCTATCCTGGTAACAGCTTTCTGTGGGCTAAATGGCTTTTCTTTCTGCACTGAGAACTTCAGCCCCACCAAAAAAACAATTTGCCCCACAAGCCACAAAATCCTGGCTACAGGCCTGGATAAGGATTTGACACTCTTAACCACTACATCACACTGGCTGTTAGCACAATGTCTAAATGGAAACTCCACATCCAGAGGTGGTAAGTGCTAGGAGGCAACATCAGGGGAGGGCTTTGACCCCTATGCTTTGTTGGTTGACTTCCTGGGGCAACTGGAGGGCCATTGTGTGACACAGGGTGCTAGAGTAAATGGACCACTGCTTTGATGCAGCAAGGCTCTGCTTATGAGAGCAAAGGCCCATCAAGCATTCTACTTCCAGCATTAGCCAATCAGACTTTTGGCAAAGAGCTTTCTTGTATGCAAGACCCATTATAGCACTAATGGTCAAATAACACAGCCCAGAGAACACTTCAGGTACTTGTGTGCGCTTCAATGGGTAATGTCCCTTGAGACATCATCTGCAAACCAGATACTGCTACAGAGTTAGGAACCTTGATAACTTTCCTGCATTTTGATGAGAGGGAAATAATATTAGGATTGGGAGGGAGGGAATATCATAGTGTGGGAAAATGCAGTGGAATAGGGAAGGTGCTTTTGTAATCAGTGTGGTGTGGCGGTCAGAGTGTTTGACTAGGATCTGGGTTTGAGACCTCACTCTGCCATGGAAGCTCACTGGTAGAACTTTGTCCAGTCACACGTTCTCAGCCTAACCCACCTCACAGAGTTGTTGTGAGGACAAAATGTAAGGCACGTTGGGTCCCCATCAGGATTGATACAAGTGAAGTAAACAAAAAAGCCTCTCTAATCCCCCCCTCCCCCCAATATGTCTGAATCGCTTGGACCCTAACCTCTTGTTCACTCCTAATTTTTTTGTGCTGCACAGAATTTGGCCATCACCTGGATCTCGGAAGTTAAGCAGGATCAGCTGTGGTTAGTATTTGGATGGGAGACCAGCATGGAAGTCCAGGGTCACTAGGCAAAGGCAGGCAATGGCAAAGCGCCTCTGAATGTCTCTTGCCTTGAAAATCTGACAAGGCTGCCATAAATCCTTTGCAATTTGATGGCACTTTCCACCACAACCACAGAATTGGCTTTTCTGGGTTAATCTAGGTGAATTCTGGGTTAATGGTGAATACAGCGGAAGTTTGGAGGGTATGATTTTGATGTTTTCCTTTCAGTCTTAGGAGAGCTCTTGAGATTCTGAACTCATAACTGATGCTGGCAATCCATGACTTGTTTTAAACGTCTCTCTAATAATGGAATTGTGTATTTTAGGGACATTCACACATGCCAATGTAAGTTAATAGTAGTGGCCTTCTGTATTAGGGAGTTTGGAAGCCTTAAATTCTCAAGCCTTGAGGATGCCTTAAATTCTTATGTTTCCATTTTGTGCTTGTGCTGCAGAGATATTCTCACCTTGTGGAAAGGTGTGCAGGCTTGGTCCAATGACATGTCCCCAGGAATAAATTAAGGACAGTGTTATGGAATATAAGGAAATGGTTCATCAGCCCCCATTCTCATTTCCTCTGGAAGTATCTGGAACTGAATTATAACCAAAGAGTATAAATACCCCAAGCAGTGCAGTCAATCTAGGGTCGTAGACCTCTTTAGGCAGTAGGAGTATCCATGATGTGTCATGTGGATTAATATCTAGTGGCGGTCTTGCATTTACCCTGGATGAATTTTTTGCACTGTATAAAAATCCAGGGATGGCATCTTCTAATATCCTGAACCAGTGGCACGCAGAGGGCCTGGACTGACAGTCGTAGATCTGCTTTGAAACCTGCCCTGTCACTTTTACCCTAGGTCTTGTTCACAATACTCTTAATTGGTTTTGTGTCATCCTTTGAACCACTGCCTATTACCTCATCCTTGGGTCTGAGCAGGATTTAGTATTCAAGCTGGGCTTGTGCAGCTTTTAACATTTATCTAGTGCTTCATGAAATATTTGGCTGCGGTCACACACACTAAATAATCCACTTTCAGTGCACTTTCAATGCACTTTGAAACTGGATTTTTACAGTGTGAACTGGCAAATCTAGTTTGAAAGTGCACTGAAAGTGGATTGAAAGTGGATTATTTAGTGTGTGTGACCGCAGCCTTTGTGTTTGCTGTCCCTTTCCAGAGGGGAACTAAACTGATGGATCTTGAGTTTCATTCTTCAGTGGCAAACAAAGCCTGTGTTGTAATTGTCTCCAAGTAGGACTGGTGTTGGTGTCCCATGGTGTCCCACTGTAGGCAAGACAGGTTGGTATCCCATTAAAGGGTTGTTAAGTGGCCAGTTATTTATTGTTATGTTGCCGCCCACAGGGGTTCAGAAACTGGATTCTCCACCTCCACACCAAAGGATTGAAATGTTTTGATGTTCGCTGCCTTGGGGACTCTATTTGGGTGGAAAGGTGGCATTAATAAAATAAAATTAATAGTCTTGGCTCACTGCTGACCTCAAGATAGTGTTCCTGAGTGAGCTCCTTTAGAGCCCAACCTCCCACTCTGTCCGAAGGGCAAGGAAAATAAAGTGTGTGAATCCTTAGATACCAATTAGAATTGCAATCGGGGTGATATTTACTGACAAGGTGAAATTAAGGAAGGAAAAATGAAGGACAGCATTTTACTTCCAGTCTCTCACTAAGGTTTTGCTAAGTCTCCTAGGGGGAAAAAAACCAGGAAAGTGATAGGATCTTTGAATTGAGGTCAGCTTGTATAAACTGCCCTGCAAGGAGCTACCAGTAGAGTCTGTAAGATTAATAGACAATTATTCTAGGAATTTCCCACCATGCTGACTTTTCATGAGTCTGTATGAGTAACAGAGATTGCAGATTACATTCCGTTGTCAGGTGGCCTGATCCCATTCTCTGCTGTAGTTGCTCCAGAGGAGACTTGGCATTGCAATAGCTTAGGCAAGTTGGGCAGAGCTAGTATTTCTTAATTTAGAATATGTACACCCTTATCGCTCCATATAAAAATCTGCAATCTGGCTTACATCAATAAGGATTCCAAAAGCAATGAAATAGCAAAGAAAAAGGATAGGAACAGCAGCAAACCCCCCAAGTACACGTGCAATAAAACCACTGAAAACAGTATCAGATCAGTGTTCCCTCTAAGCTGAGTTATTGTGAGCTAGCTCACAGTTTTTTTAGCCTCCGGCTCACACATTTTTGTCTTAGCTCAGGAAGGATGGCTCCAGAGCAAACTAATTTATGCAGTAGCCAAATCACTCTCTCACAACTTTAATGCCAGTAGCTCACAAAGTTGAATTTTTGCTCACAAGACTCCACAGCTTAGAGGGAGCAGTGCATCAGATATAACTTAAACAGCTCATGAAGTCCTAAGCAGTTAACCTACAGCCAGGAAAAGTCTATTGGATAAAAAGATGCCCTGATTAAAAAAAAGAAAAGAAAAGGAGCAAGCGCAGGGGGGGGAGGAATCTAAAAGGCTGGGGAGGACAAACACTTCTTTGCCTGAATAGGGAAGGATTTCCTGAGTATTGGTGTCGCTGCAGAAAAGGCTCTGACTCTGGTTCTCACCCACCTAGCCTCTCAAAATGCTGGCACACAGAGCAGGTTCTCTGATGAAGGCCTCAATGGGTGGGGTTCTGAGGCCAGGTGCTAGAGGCTTTGAATATGGATGCAGAACGTAGGAGGCAACCTCTGTATGCCAGAGCACAGGCATCTGTTGTCCTGGATCTCCAGATGGTTGTGGTATTGCTGCTACAGATGCATCCTGTAGGGGCTGTGGCTCAGTGGAAGAGCGTCTGCTTTGCATGCAGAAGCTCCCAGGCCCAAGCCCCAGCATCTCCAGTTAAAAGGACTAGGTGACAGGTGATGTGAAAGATGTCCATCTGAGACCCTGGAGAGGTGCTGCCAGTCTGAGTAGACAATACTGACCTTGGTGGACCAAGGGTCTGATTAATTATAGCTTCATATGTCCGAAGCTGCCTTATTCCTTTGGATGAAAGCAGTGTAGTCTTAAACAGTATTTCACCCTTCCGTCCATTGCAGTCAGTGGGCCAGAAAGTGTGCTTGCACTGCATCGTTAGCTCCGTGATGCTTGTTCAGATCAGCAAAGGCTTGCAGAGGTGTTAAGCTGAAGTCTTTCCCACAAATATTCCAAGATGCCTACAGTTCATGGGCAGCAGAATCTTTTCCATACTTGAAACCTGAGATTCTTTAACCGGAGAGGTCTGGGACTGAGCATGGCAGATTCTGTCTGCAAAGTATGCGCTCTCCCACTGAGCCTTGCCCTGCGAGCTGCTACCCCCAGCCGCTGCTTTCCTGCAGACCTCAATTATTCCATTCAGTGCACTGTCGGTTATTGCGCCAACAGTTCCTGGCTCCTGCCTGCGCCCAGCATGTCAATTGTCTGTCCCAGTGGCTTCTTCCAAATCCGCCTCCATCTCCTGGCACTTCTCGTGGAGGAGTCAGCGTAAGCCAACCACAAGATGGGCTCTGTTCACTCACGTGTCGAAACAATCGAGCCTTAAACTCCGGAATTAAAAAAGATTTTTTTCCCTTAGAAAAAAGGAACTAACTCTCCATGTCATACACAACTTCTAATTTCACCCTGGCTTTCCGTGACCCGCTATAAGCTATAATTTCCCCAAAACTCCGCTCTTTCTATGGATTCTAAATGACGGCTCATAGGTTAGCCTTATAATTAAAGCCCTTTGATGCTTCCTAGGCTTGCTGCAATGATGTTGCTATGCATTCTGTGGCTTTAGCAGAAGTCTTCCGCGGCGGCCCGCTGCTGGTGCTGATTCTCCCCACATTACCAGGTGAAAAGTTCACATTTTGCCCAGCCCCAGCCCCAGCACCTCCAACTTTGCTCTTTCAGTATTGTAAACGGATACAATTATTGCTTGGGCTTTGCTTGATGTGAGATGTAGCTTTCCCGTGCTACCTGTCAATTAGTTAATTAGCTAGGGAGAGGTAATAGTGAACATGGAAGGCATAGACACCAATGCCTTGGCATAATTATGCAGGCATGAGAAAGGTGATGCATTAGTTTAAGCTATACTTTTTCTATGTGGGTGTGGTAGTGATACATCACATAAATATAGCCCCCCTCCCTTTTGGTTAATTGTTTGGCTAACCCCTGTTGAACCCTCATCTTAACTTTTCTCCCATAATATATGAATACATAAAGCAGCCTTATATTGAATCAGGCCCTTGGTATATCAAAGAAGTATAGTCTCCTTGGACTGACCGTGGCTTTCCAGGGTCTCAGGTGGAGGTTTTTTAGATCACCTATTGCCTGGTCCTTTACCTGGAGATGCTGAGGACTGAACCTGGGACCTTCTTCATGCCAAGCAGATGCTCTACCACTGAGCCATAACCCCTCCCATTCAAGCTTCTGTTATATTTGTATAAAAATGAGAGATGCTGCTGCTTGAAAATAAATGTTTTAGATGGACAAATAAGGTAATTCAGGAAAAGACTACTTAGATTCTTGCCTCCATTCTAGAAGGATCTGTGATTTCCATAGAAGTCTTGGGGGGGGCTGTCATGTCACAGCCGACATGGTTGCCCTGTAGGGTTTTCAAGGCAAGATACATTCAGAAGTGGACCCTGCTTAGCTTCTGAGATCGGACTAGCCTAGGCTATCCAGGTCAGGGCAATAAAAGTCTACTTATATGGGATATACCCATCTGCCTTAAGTTGGATTTTTGTTTTGTTTTGGGAAAGTCGGACCTGAAATTTTGTAAATAAATGTTAGTCTGCCCATGACTCAAGACTACCTGTTTCCCTCCTCTGTGAGCCAAAATTGGTGGATATGCATGGCCAGGTTTCCCCAGACTTTGGAACTTTTTGCCCCGTAAAACTTTCTGTTGGCCTTCTAGAGATCTGTTAAGACTGTTTTGTCCCTGAAGATGTTGGACAGTAGGTACAACCGATCTCTCACTAGGGTGCCGACTTGCTCTTCCCTCGTGCTGATTTGTATAGATTTTTATTGCTATTTACTGATTTTGTTGCTTTCATCGCTACGTTGTTGTTCGCTGCTGTTTTTACGGCCGCTGCAGCCTGTTTTATCGTTGCTAGGGCTTTAGCCTTTTGTCTCATTCTTATCTTCTTTAAAAGTTCACTTTTAAGCTGTCTTGAAGTAGAAAGGTGGAGATGAGTTTTCCCTTCTTCTTTCGGGCTTTGATGCATGGTTTCATTCCCACACAGAAAGAAATTAAGGTGTACGTGAAATCCAGCCCCTTCTTGGCAGTTATCTCGGACTTGAGAGCCCGCGAGCAAATCCAGCTTACCGCCCCCTCTTCTGTAAAAAGGACCCTTTAAGCCTGACAGCCTCCTCCCGCCCTCTTGGCGTCAGCAGAGATAGCCCCTGTCATAGTAGACACACGGATGGCTTCATCCTGGTCCTTCCTTCTGAGATCTCTCTTTCCTCTTAAGGCAGTCAGTGCTTTGATCTTAAGTTAGAGGTGATCTTAATGGTCTGATGGGTTTTTTCAAATTAAGCGGAGAGTGGGTTCTTAAAACCCATGGCTCTTTTGCAGCATGCTTTCATTTGTATTAAATCCATTCATGCCTGCATGCATCCATCCATTAAATGCCAAACAGCCTTACTTAGCACTTTGGTGGGTCGCTGTAGGCTGACCAACGAGTCAGTGGCCCCTGACCGTCTTTACTTGCGACAACTCTTTGCAAGCTTGCTGATTTCCAGCCTGCCGAGACTGAGCTTGCCATTTCAGAACTGCCAAGTTGTGCAGTTCACTAGGTAAGGAAGAATCGCATCGCATCGTTTAACTTAAAAACAAGTGCCAAACTCCTTAAAAAAAACTGGATCTCTGAGAAGTCCAGACAAATAAGGCAGAGCATTAATTTAAGAAGTGCTAAGGATAGGCTGCCCTGACCTGGATGACCCAGGCTAACCTGATCTTGTCAGATCTTGGAAGCTAAGCAGGGTCAGCCCTGCCTAGTATTTGGATAGGAGACCGCCAAGGAATACCAGGGTTGCTACGCAAAGCCAGGCAATGGCAAACTGACTCTGAACTTCTCTTGCCTTGAAAAGCCCGCAGGATTGCCATAAGTCGGCTGTGACTTGAAAGCA
This sequence comes from Lepidodactylus listeri, assembly GCA_029233225.1. Classification (NCBI taxonomy): domain Eukaryota; kingdom Metazoa; phylum Chordata; class Lepidosauria; order Squamata; family Gekkonidae; genus Lepidodactylus; species Lepidodactylus listeri. The sequence goes on from JARCFY010000011.1 coordinate 81,584,627, forward strand.
AAAAAAAAGAAAAAAGGATAGGCCAGAGGCCTGAATGGACCTGACTAGCCCAAATTTGTCAGAGCTCAGAAGCTAAGCAGGGTTGGCCCTGGTTAGCACTTGGATGGGAGACCACCAAGGAAGTCCAGGGTTGCCAGTTTGGTGTAGTGGTTAAGTGAGCGGACTCTAATCTGGTAAAACTAGGTTTGATTCCCCACTCCTCCCCTTGTAGCTGCTGGATGACCTTGGGCAAGTCATAGTTCTGTCAGAGCTGTTCTCTCGAGAGCAGTCCTCGAAAGAGCTCTCTCAGCCCCACCTACCTCACATGGTGTCTGTTTGCAGGGAGGGGAAGGAGTTTGTAAGCCACTCTGAGACTCCAAGTGAAGGGTGGGGTATAAGTCCAATCTCTTCCTCCTCCTCCTCCTTCACAGCACCAGACAGTGGCAAAACTCCTCTGCTCATCTCTTGCCTTGGAAACCTCATGAGGGTTGCCATAAGTCAGAAATTACTAGATATTGTAAGTTGGAATTTATTTGATATCATGTAATTATTACTAAGGATAGGCCAAAGTTGATGACGTGTTTGCTGCAAAAGAAGACAGAGAACCCGTTTGGGTAGTTTAAAGCGAACCTGCGCCAGCCGTGAAAAAGCATTTTTGGTATCCTAGTTTGGCCTCTGCCGCTAGTCTCCTAAGTAACTTTTATTTTGGCTCCTCCTGATTAACTGAGCATTGGTTGTTTGTATGTGACTTAGTTGCATGGTTGGTTGTCCTGATCTCTGTTGCATTTCAGAGAATGGAAGGGTTTTTTTAAAATTACAACACAAGCTGCTTTGGAGGGAAGAGGTAGAAATCCCCCCAAAGCAGGATATAAATAGACCTTTCTTTTTTTTAAAAAAAGGTTGTTAGTCAGTAGGCTTAAAATCTTAATTGCCTGGCAAACCGTCCTTGAAAGCTGTTTTGTTGTTATTCCTCCAAACAGTCAGGGATGGGTTTGTAAAAGAAGGTATTGATTTTTTTGTTAACGGGACAATTTGTAATATTTGCTCCTGCCCTCTTTGATATGCTTTTTGTACCAGTAGAGGGCACAGTTAGATTAAATATGAATAGCACAAGAGTAGGATACCAACGGCAGTTTAAGCGTCTTCGTATGGTCACAGTCACTGTGGGAATGCCGCTTTGTAGTATGGATCACAGCAAATGGCTTGAGGCAGGAGTAGCCGAAGCAGCACCTGCAGGCTTGCTGTAGTCCAACAAGACTGCTTCTCTGGAACATCTTGTCCCCCTTCTATGAAACAATCAGTCTGTGGGCACGTTGCCTGTCGGTCAGGTGGAAATGCCCTTACAGACCTTTGCTTCTCTTTGTTGGCTGCTTTTACTTGTTTGTTTGTTTACTTTATTTATAGCTTGCCTTTCTTGTAGAGACCGAAAGTGGGCTGCAGAATAAGAAAACCCATGCTCTCATATAGCATCAGAACAAGGAGTATTAAAAGATGGTGACGACAACTAGCTGCCCAAAGCAAGGGATGCTACAGATAATGTTGTAAGTGGAATTACAAAGGCAGAAGAAAAGAGGACGAGTCTGGTAGCACGAAAGGTCAGACCCTGCCACAAGTTTTGTTAGTCTTTAAGCTGCTGCTGGGCTCTTGCTCTTTTCTGCTGCTACAGACAGACTAACACACGGTTACCCCATCTTGATCTTTCTCCAAAGGCAGAAGACAATGCAGTAAAAGCAGGGGGGACAGTGAGAGTAATCATTGCCTGCCATTTGGTCCCCTCCCTCAGCCTATTCAAGATACGCTTGAAGACTTAACTTTTCTCTTGAACTGAGTTTCTCTATTTACTGTCCCTTCCCTTGCTGCTTCTTCCCATCCAGTTCTATCAGATTATAAATGGCCGTCTTTAAGCTTTTATTTTTTAAAAAAAGCCTGGCACAGCACCTACGTATATTGAATAATAAGTCTTGCAGCTGGTAATGCTGTCCCTCCTGGCTTAGGAAATAATTCCTTTTTTTCATTTTAAATAATTTATCTGTCCTTGTCATTGTCAGCATAGTGTAGTGGTCAGAGTGTCGGACTAGGATTTTGGAAATGCAGGTTCAAATATTCACCCTGCCGTGGAAGCTTGCTGGGTAACCTTGGGCCAGTCATTGTCTAACCTACCTCGTAGGGCTGTTGTGAGCATAAAATGGAGAGGAGGAGAGGAGAATGACATAAGCCACTTTGGGTGTCCACTGAGGAGAAAGGTGGGATATAAATGACGTAAATAATAATTAAAAAGATTGTGTTAATTTTTTAAAAAAGGATAGAAATGGACGTGAAGGAGTCAGCCCATTTCTCTTGGGAGAATTGTGCATGGAGGGCGAACCCTCTCTCTTACCCTACTTGAAACAAACCAACAGTAGAATGATCAAGCGCCCAAGGAACTCCACTGAGTCAAAGGCACACATTTTCGTTTCCCTTTATTTACAGTCCATGACCAGAAAACAAGTATAAGAGTACCCCTAACCTGATAAAATGTAAAAGTTAGGGCATACAATATAAAAATGTATAAAAAAGAATTATAACTAGTATTAATACAGAGACAGCAATTTCTAACCCAACGACATAAAAATACATAATATGAAATACAACCAACTGCTATCTTCCACATTCTTGGGAAGTATACATATGAAGATGCCCTAACCTGGATTTGTGATGCTAAGGATAGTTAGTTGGGAAGGGGCCATGGCGCATTGGTAAAGCATCTGTGTGGCATGTGGAAGGTTCCTGGTTCAATCCTCTGCCATCTCCAGTTAAGAGGTGTAGTTTAGTGTCGTGGTCACGAGCATGGACTCTAATCTGGGAGAACCGGGTTTGATTCCCCACTCCTCCACTTGCACCTTCTGTATGACCTTGGGAAGGCCATAGTTCTGGCACAGCTGTTCATGAAAAAGAGCAGTTTCTGTCAGAGCTCTCTTAGCCCCACCTCCCTCACAGGGTGTCTGTTGTGGGGAGGGGAAGGGAAAGGAGTTTGTAAGTTGCTCTGAGACTCTCTTGGGTAATCTCCTCTTCTTAAAAAGACCAGGCAGTAGGTGAAGTGAAAGACCTCTGCCTGAGGCCCTGGAGAGCTGCTGCCCGCCAGAGTAGATAATATTGGCCTTGATGGACCAAGGGTCTGACTTGGTAGAAGACTGATTCTTGTGTTCACCTTTGCTAGATACGACAACAGCACTGGAAGACTTATTATTTATTTAGTGCATTTTTAATTCTCTCTTTCTTCCATGGAGCTCAGAGTGGTCTACTTGGTTCTGCTGTCCTCCACTTTATCTTCACAACAGTGCTTTGAGGTAGGTTAGGCTGAGAAAGACTGACTCATCCTAAATTCACCCAGAGTTTATGACAAGCTGGGATTTGAGGCTTGGTGCCAGTGTGCTGTAGTGGCTAGGAGCATGGACGCCAATCTGGGAGAACTGGGTTTGATTCCCCACTCCTCTTCATGCAGCTGCTGGTGTGACCTTGGGTCAGTCATAAGTCCTTTCAGAGCTGTTCTCTCAAGGGTAGTTCTCAAAAGAGCTCTCTCAGCCCCACCTACCTCACAGGGTGTCTGTTGTAGGGAGGGAAGGGAAAGGAGATTGTAAGTCGCTCTGAGAGGCATGCTGGCTAGGCGGGATATAAATCTCAATAAATAAATAAATTAGGATAGTGAAGGGTCGGGTATAAATCCAATCTCCCTTTCCTCCTCCCCCTCCCCCCCCCATCCAACACTATAAACCACACTGGCTCTCTCTTGCCGTGCTTGCATGGAGGAATCATGTACATACCAAATTGCCTTGTACCACTGCTTCTTCTATCCCAGTATGGCTCTCTCTTGCCGTGCTTGCATGGAGGAATCATGTACATACCAAATTGCCTTGTACCACTGCTTCTTCTATCCCAGTATTGCTCGAATGGACTGGGAGAGGCTCTCCAATGTCTTGGGCATGCATGAACACACAATTCTGCCTTGTACAGAATCAGACCATTTGCTCTCTAGGATCTCAGTCGGTGGTCTTTCACATCACCTACTACTTGGTCCTTTTAACTGACGGTGCTGGGGATTGAACCCGGGACCTTCAGCATGCCAATCAGAAGCTCTGCCACTGAGCCATGGCCCTTCCCTGAAAAAAAGAAGAAGTTATTTCTGAGCAGCCAGTACTGGAGACCTTTTAACTAGAAGTGTCATGGCTTGGACTGCATCTTCTGCAGGTAAAGCTAGTGTTCCAGCATGGAGCCACAGCCCATCCTTAAATATCCATGACTTCCCCTTCTCCCGGGCTCAGGCTTATACTTTTGCCTGACTAGCACTTTGAGAGACTGACAGTCCTCCTTGTGAATGCAAAGTCAACAATGCTAGGGAAAGTCGAAGGCAGCAGGAAAAGAGGAAGACCCACCATGAGACGGGTCGACTCAACCAAGGAAGCCACAAGGGCCCTCAGTTTGCAAGACCTGAGTGAAGCTGTCAACAATAGGACATTTTTGGAGGTCATTAATTCATAGAGTTGCCCAAAGTGAGAAACGAGTTATTGGCATGTAACACACACACTTGCAAATATGGCCTTGTGCCTGATGCTATGTAGAATCCATCCCATATCAACCCCCCCCCCCCCAGTTTTTAAGAAATAAAAGTTAAAATGTTTTCTGTGGTGGTGGCTTGACACAAACTTGCAGAGCATGTCCCTTTGAGAATAGTTTTCTACCACAGAGCAAATATGTGCATGCGTGTCTGGCTTGAAATCCAATCAGAAGCAATTATTTATAAACGAGCTATTTACTTTAAAGCCTTCTGTATTCTAAAAAGTGATCTCGAAGTGATTAATAATATATTGTTTGCTTCAAGGTTATGGTTCTCTTCTTATCGTCCACGTTTTCTACCAGTAGGTGAGGCTGTTCAGCACCTTGGAGAGTTAAATTTGAAAGAGCTGTTCCTTAGGAGGAGGGAATGTGGCATTGTTCCATTTTATGGGTGGACAAAAAAAAGAAAGAAAGAAAAGAAACCATGCCTCCACTTTTACTGGGTGCAATAAAATAGCCAAGCGGGTTTGTCTTCAGCGGGAAAAGTATTTATGAGACTCTGAAGACTGGAAACTTCACAGAGGAGAAGTGTTTCAACATATGCATAATGGAAAGGGGCTAGCTTTTGTTTGGTGTCTTGGTTGAAACATTCCGATAATGCTGAATTTCAAGATTCTCCCAGGCTCTTCATTCTTAGTCTCTGACTTGACCAGAAGCTTGAAGAGTCTTTTCGAAGCATCTCACATTCATCCTTTGTCTACAGCTGTGCCAATCAACTTTTTGTTTTTTTGGTTGGGTAACCTAAGTTTGCTCCCACTACTCCTCTAGTGATTTCTGGGGGGGATATGTGAATTGCCACCTATACCTCAATGCCGGTTCTGGATCTCCCCTTGTCCGGCCCTTTCTTTTCCCTCTGTCCTTTCTTGACTTCTCTTGGTCCTAGGCAGCGGAAGCATCCTTGATGTACCAAGTGAGGGAAGATTTCTTTTCCTGTTCTGCAGTAGCAAAAATGTTGTCCTTTTTTGGGTTGGGGGGATCTAGTGGTAAGAACTGTGCTTGATTTTCAGTTATTTGAAGTGCCTGCAGGAATGAAGCCCACTGGTCTGATGCTCTCTGCTGCTCCCGCAGCCGCTGAACTCGAAAGCGAAATGTTCACATTGTTAACTGTAAAGGAAACAACTGCGAATGTGAAAGAGACAGATTGGAAGGACAGAAGGCAGAAGACCTAAGTAAACAGCGAATATATTTCACATTATCTTCTGAACATTTTTGTAGGCTCTCCCCCCCCCCCCCCAGTCAACACATTTCGTCCTAGTTGTGCATCTCTTTGCTGCTACAAATGGTAAAATAACTGTTCTCTGCTCCAAGCTCTTGACCTTCCTCATCTTCTACCCCCATCCCAATCACTTTGATGTGATACAAGACAGAAGAAATGCACTCTATCTTCCAGGGGTCTGAACCTTGTAAGTTTTCAGTGCAGTGGGGGTTAAGAGCACAAAGTGTGGCTGAGTGGTAGAGCACCTACTTTCCGTGCACAAGGTCCCTGGTCAATCCCCCGTTAAAACAGTCTGGCAGCAGGAAATGTGAAAGACCTCTGCTCGAGACCCTGGAGAACTACGGCTGGTCAGAGTGTACGCTACTGACCTTGCTCTGACTTTCAGTATAAGGCATTTAAGTGTGTGTGCGTGCACACACTTCAGTTTGAATTTCAGTGAGTCCAGCTCTAGGTGTGGCTGCTTCTGAAAACAGCACTTATTTGTCAAGTTCTGTGTCCCTCTCTGTGTAATATGGATGGTTTATTGCAGTATGGTCGTTGCCATGACACGGGATGTTTCTCAATTTCTGGTCTGCATCAAGTTCCACAGGGGAGGGCTAAGATGCTGATGATGTGACAGCATGTGATGGAGCCTAGGACTTTGTCTAAACCTTTCGTGTCGGTGTCTAGAAGTTTGACATATTTTTATGGTCTGTGATGTGTGTGTAAAGTGCCATCAAATTGCACCTGACTTGCGATGACCCTGTGGGGTTTTCAAGGCAAGAGGCAGAGTGGGTTTCCGGTGCTTGCCTCTGTGCAGCAAATCTGGACTTCCCTGGTCGTCTCCCATCCAAGTACTAATCAGGAGAGGCCCTGTTTAGCTTCTGAGATCTGACAAGATCAGGCTAGTCTGCCCCATCCAGGTTGATGAAACGGTGGGGACTGAAAGAGCCGAGGATTCATGCAGGAGAGGATTGTGCATCCCGCTCTTATCGAGGTACCTGTCTTTATCTAGTTTTTACCAGGTCGTCAGCCGTGTTGGTCTGAAGCAGCAGAACAAATTTGGAGTCCAGTGGCCCCAAGCTCATACCTTGAATAAACCTTTGTTGGTCTTACAGGTGCCGCTGTACTCTAAATTTGTTCTTCTAGTTTTTACCAGTTCAGAATGGAATATTGTAGCCATAAATAGTTTCTGTCAACAAGTGAGTTTGCTATCCATTGAAAGGGCCCTCTGTAATGCGCATTATCAAAACATCCAGTACAGTGATAAACTTTGGAAAGTGATATTATGTTGGTGGCAGTGGGGTGCTATGCTAGTATCTGTGTGCACCCAGAGTGTTCCCATCTCCTCCTCCTCCTTTCCTGCAGCTTTTTCTGCACAGAGGAACGGCCGTGAGGGTTGGTGGACTGGAATGAGGAGGATCCAAGGGATGAGATAGACCCCTTTCCCTTTCTGTGCTTGCAGAAGGGAAGCGTTTTCAAATCTTCGCTTTAGCCTCCCCCAACTGATATGGCTGTTCCTTTGGGCAGTCCTCGGAATGATTTTCCCAGGGGTCAGAAAAGGCTTCAAAAGCCCAAGAGGAATATGTGGGAAATGAGGTGTTCTGTGTATGGCATGGTAGAATATTGACCAATTGACTGAACATGCTTTCTATGGAAGTTCCATTGAAATGAATGAGAGTTGCGTAGAAGCCATTCTTGGTCATAACAAAGAATTTTGAACTTTTTTTTTTTAATGTTTCTTGCCATGCTGTTTCCAAGGAAACCAAAAGTAGTCATTGCAAAGCACAGTTCTATTCTTTCCCTCCCAGATCCTTGGTAGAAACAGATTACTTTGTAATAGTGTTTATCTTGGTCTTGAGCTTTCACGGACACTCTCTCTTGCCTTAAAATGCTCCTTTTCCTGAGGAGTTCCCAGACTTGCTTTTATAATTGACACCATCTGACCTGTGTGTCTCCGATAGGTCATTGTTCAGTTTAAAAATATGTAGTGCTTTTAGTGTGCAGGCAGAGTATTTATGGCTCATGACTTCAAGACCTAAGTTCATCTGCAGAGCACATAGGCCGGCTAGGAACACTTCTGCCTTTCCATTTCTGCACTGCAGCAGTTATGCTTGTTTTGACAGACCATCTCGCCTCCGTCCACCAGCATCCTGGTAAGCACCCTCACCATGCACAGGGGGCTCATCCAGTTTGGTGTAGTGGTGAAGTGCGCGGACTCTAATCTGGGAGAACCGGGTTTGATTCCTCACTCCTCTACTTGCACCTGCTGGATAACCTTGGGCAAGCCATAGCTCTGTACCAGCTGTTCTCTCAAGGACAGTTGTCTCAGAGCTCTCTCAGCCCCACCTACCTCACAGGGTGTCTGTTGTGGGGAGGGGAAGGGAAAAGGAGTTTGTAAGCCGCTCTGAGACTCCCTTGGGGAGTAGAGGGCAGGGTATAAATCCAATCTCTTTTTCTCTTCTTCTTCTTCTTCTCCTTCCCATCAATGCAACTGGCAACACACATGCAAAAGAATGCATCTGTGAAGCCATGTCCTCTGTCAAACGAAATGGGATCAGACCAGAAAATCCACTTTGAGGCTCAACTCAGTGTTTGCAAGCAGATAGAAGTCTAGAAATTCAGATATTGCTAAACATCTAAAAAATAGTGGAGACTGTGGTCTTGGAGAAGAGAGGTAACCATCTTCTGCTTTCCCCCTTCCCCGCAGCCCCCTTTCCCCAGTTATATAGAATGAATTTTGGGATCCCAGCTGGGGAAGGGGAGTGCCAGAAGAGAACCGGGAGGGAGGGCAAGGATTAAGCTTCTCTCCCTACCTGCCGCTTTTCCCCTTCTAACTCCACCCATCACATTGCTACTGAATGGAGACTCATGCTCTGTGATTAATACCCACACTGAATGGTTAGATTGGCTCTTAGTGGGTCACTTGTATGGTACGATCTTAAGTCATGGAAGTGATTCTTAAAATTAGAACATGTTATTACATTGGACAAGTTTCATTATGGAGGCAAGAGGGGCTGGCCGGCCACAAAGAAGCCCGCTTTCCCCTCAAGCAACTGTTGCTTAGACTGACAAGCTGGGCCACAGTAGGCAACTCTATAGGACTAGGCATAGTATAGTATAGTATAGTATAGTATAGTATAGTATAGTATAGTATAGTATGTTTATTATGGCATTGAGCCAAGCATAAACATAACATGTTGGGATACAAAGTTATAAAAAATCTGGGTAAAATTAAGTAAATATATATAAAACCATAAAAGTGTTTGACAAATCCAGTAAAAATATAAAAAACAAAAACAGTTTTATAAATTTAGCCGTACATTTCTAATGCGATAGCATGCCGCTCAAAATTTAGCCACAGATTCAGTAATAGTCCGATTTTCATCGGATAACAAACAGTTACAAGATTCCCAGTCTGTCTGTCCAGATATTTCTTTTACAAAAGTTGTGATATGTTTATCTCAGATCTTATTATACCAGTTGCATCTAGACATCATATGTTCAATGGTTTCTACCTCCTCAGAATCACACTGACAGAGTCTCTGGTCAAACGGGACCCTTCTATATCTACCCTCAAGCACGGCGGAGGGGAGAGCCTCACATCTGGCTAATGTGAAGGCTTTCCTAAACTTATAAATATCTAAATGCTATAAGTAGTCCATAGGGACTGGTCAGTATCTAATTTGCTCAGGCACTCTAAAGTTGGGATATTTACCAAGATCTGCCTGCCTCTCCACGTCCATTATTCTCTGTTTGAGAGCTAACTTTGCCTGATCCCATCGCATGGCCAGAATCTCTTGGGGAGAGAAACCAAGTACATCGAGGGTGAGGACAGATTGAAGTTCTGCCGCGCTCCTGTAGCGCAGCAGAACAAGCTGGGGTGAACTGCCCTGCAGCGCGGCATTCAGATGCCGCTGCAAGGAAGCTGCCCGCAGCGTCCACACTGCGGGCGGCTTCCTGCGGCGGCGGCAGAACGCCGTGCGGCTCCACCCGCCCGCATTCACACCCGCCGGAAGCGGGTGGAACGCGCGTGCAGCCGCTGGGACACTACTAGGAAGTGGTGCCCGGCTGCTGCTGGAGGAGCACGCCGCCGGACCAGGTGAGTCCAGGACGCCTCCAGGGGGCAGATGTGGCAGTCTGGACGGCCGCTCTGCCTCTGCTTTTAAAGCGGAGGCAGAGCGGGCCAGACTGCCAGTCTGTCCTCAGCCCTAGTTTGTTATGAACTCATTGTAGCCATTAGGATTGAAAAATAGGACTAGGTATTGGCTCTTGTGTCACCTGTTCTCTGTAGAGTCAGCATAGGCAGTACCACATCTGGTCATTTGCAGTGGTGGCACTGCAGTCTGGCAGAGTGCAGATTAGCATCTCTCTTTTCTGATGAGATGTCCTAGTGACATACATGGAGATACCCGGCTGTCTTGCTCTAGGCTATGGTTTGTGACCAGTGTTCCCTCTAAGCTGAGTTAGTGTGAACTATCTCACAGGTTTTTAGCCTCTGGCTCACACTTTTTCGTCTTAGCTCAGGAAGGATGGCTCCAGATCACTTGCTCACAACTTTAATGCCAGTAGCTCACAAAGCAGAATTTTGGCTCACAAGACTTCGCAGCTTAGAGGGAGCATTGTTTGTGACCCCTGGTGCCTTACACTAGTATTGAGATACAGGGAGGGGGAAACAAACTTGACCCAAAAACCAGAATCAAGAACCACAAGGGTAAGAAAGAAGTCTGCCCTTGTGGTTCTTGATTCTACCTTACACTAGTATGCCAAGAGGGCATCTTACCTTGTTTCTACCAGGCTGTTTTCAATTGCTCAGGAAGGCCTTTGTATAAAGAGGACTGAAATTTGTCAGAAGGATGCCTTTACGTATGGAACAGGGACTTAATTTTATTACACAGTTTGTTGTGTTTATTACATAGGGCTGTAGTTTAAGAAGAGAAGAAGAGAGAGAGAGAAGAGACTGGATTTATACCCCGCCCTTCACTACCTGAAGGAGTCTCAGATTGGCTTACAAACTCCTTCCCCTTCCCACGACAGACGTCCTGTGAGCAGTGTTCCCTCTAAGCTGAGTTAGTGTGAGCTAGTTCTCCGTTTTTTAAGCCTGCGGCTCACACATTTTTGTCTCAGCTCAGAAGGATGGCTCCAGAGCAAACTAATTTATGCAGTAGCCAAATCGCTTGCTCACAGCTTTAATGCCAGGAGCTCACAAAGTAGAATTTTGCTCACAAGATTTCACAGCTCACAGGGAGCATTGCCTATGAGGTAGGTGGGGCTGGGAGAGCTCTTTCCAGATCTGTCCTTGAGAGAACAGCTCTGACAAAACTACAGCTTGCCCAAGGTCATCCAGCAGCTGCAAGCGGAGGAGCGGGGAATCAAACCTGGTTCTCTCAGGTTAGAGTCCGCTCATTTAACCACTACACCGGGCACTTAACCACTACACGTACTGTTCACTGTGTGTATTATTGTGTTTATACTGCATTGATTTCGAATTCCTGCAAAAAGCTGTTTTAGGGCTGCTGTTGGCTTTTTATTTATTTAATTTAAATATTTATATCCTGCTTGTGTCCCCAAAGGTAACCAAAGTGGCTTACAACAACCCCTCCAACAATATAAATAACCCAATAAGCAAAGAGACAAGCTATATTCTGGCCTTGGACTGGTGCTGGTTAGAGTAGATGGTTCCTTTGAAAGCGCAGGCTGTGAACTCAAGGGCCAAAAGACCTTTGGCTTGTGCTCAAGGGCTCATGTCCAAGGTTAGGCCAGGAGGCAGGTCGAAAAGCCGAGCAAAGGTGGAGTGCAGTCAGCAAGATGTTCCCCAACAGCTATTGCCCTCCCTGCCTTTTTTTCGGTTTTTAATTATTTCTGTTGTTGTTGTTAATCTGTACCCTCCCCTGAGTACACCATCAGAAGGGTGGGATATAAATAACATAAATACAGTAAAGAAATCATACCAATGGCATGGAGGTTGTTGGAAATGGTTGCTCCTGGTGCCAGAGTGGAGGCCCCCGTTGTTATATTGGGGTGCTGCATGATGAGTAAGGTACGGCTGAGAGCATTTGCCACACACAAACTGTTTTCATTCATTCTTCCAGTAGTTGGCATACTGTGGCCGAGGACAGACTGGCAATCTGGAGTGGGAGGAATCCGGAGGCAAAAGCTGCGGGGGGAAAATTCCCCGGGGCTGGCCGTTCACACTGGCCAATGTATTGTGCAAGGATGCTGTTACGGAGCATCCAGACTGCTGCGGAGCGGCCCCGGGTGGGCCGGCCTCCGCAGCTTGTGGCAGGGCTGTTTCGGCAATGTGCGTATGTGAGCATGTGCGCATGTGCGCTCATGCGCAAATTGCCAAAACGGCACGTTCACACAGCCGCCTCCACTTGAATCCCGCCTTCTTCCGGTTCACACTACCTGAAAGCGGGAGGCATGCGGAAGACAGCCCGTGGACACCGGTTTCTCCCGGTGTCCTTCTACAGCGAGAGGAAACCGGCTTCAAAGCACATAAGTGCGGAAGGGAGCCGAGGGACAGCTGCGGATGTCTGAACGGGCTCCCTTCCCCCGCTTCCCAAGCGGAGTTCTCCCGGGGCAGATTGCCAGTCAGTCCTCGGCCTGTGTCTAAATTCCTAAAGGTGTGTGTTGAAAAGCAATGTGGGGGGGCTGCATTGGCTACAGTGTCAGTTTGCTGATGTGCCTTCCTGGTCAACATGGGGCATTTGTACACTCTTATGCTTTCCACCATGAAATTAATAAACTCCAGAGCATGACAGAAGACAGGAGGGCCTGGTGTAATGTGGTCCACGGGGTCGCGAAGAGTCGGACTCGACTGTGCAACTGAACAACAACAACAACAATGCTTTTCACATATGGTTTTCTCATTATTCTTTGTCCTTTTCAGATCAAAATAACAAGGAGAGTCTTGGGGCACCTCAAAGACTAACACATTTATTATGATATAAGAGCAGGCACAAAAGCTTATGCCATAATAAAGTTGTTGGTCTTCAAGATGCCCCAAGACTCTCTTGTTTTAGATATATGGTATGAGCTAGGTTTATTCTGTTCTTACAGGGTCATGGGTTTTGGTATTTTTCTAAAGCTGAGGAAGGAAGGTGGAGTGTACCTACCTTGATATTCAGTTCTGGAATGCAGCGTGAAAAGCAGTTATAGCTGCCTTGGATCTCTTTGGGAAAAGGTGGGATATAAACGATTTAGACGAAACTTTGGGAGCTTAGCTGTGTTTCCGTTGTGATGCTGTGCAAATGCTGCCCATTTAATTTTGCTGACCAGTGGGATTTCTGGACCCAGTTTCTCAGATGTGGTGGTGTCAAAAGGCTATCTGTACTGTTGTTGTGGATCTTGTAATGACACTGGATTGCTTTCAAGACAGTATGAATGTTGAGAGTGAAATGAATCTATGGGTAGATTCTGCCTAGGTTTCTGTGGGCACAAAGGGGGCAATTTTTTCTAGTTTCCCCTCCCTCTCACATTAGCCACAGACGCCCTCTAAAATTCTGGTCATGAGAGAACTCCAGAAATTGCTTGGTGGGGGTGGTTTAGAATCAGAGTTCTTCCATAGGATTGGGGAATCAGTGAAAATCATGTCTTCTCCTTGGCTCCTGTGGATATCTAGGTAGGATCCAAGCTTATATAAGTTGTTGTTCTCACTGTATTCATTTCTCACTATAAATAGAAGGCTGAGAAATGTGCATGTCCACTTGTGGCTTAAAAGTTTTATTTCTTACATACTGAGATTTTTGCTATCTTACTATATTGGAAATCTCTGTTGGTGATCTCCCTGGGAGCACTTTCAACCTTTAACTGGAAGGTGAAGAGCTGTTGGAGTTTTAGCAGTACAGTACATTACTTTTCCTCAAACTTAATGTCAAAAATCTCAGTTAAACTATGACCAAAAGGAAAAAAGGATAGATTACAGGATTTTTAGATGGTCATGGTGGAAAGTGCCTTCAAGTTGCAGATTATTTATGGTGACCCCATTGTGTTTTGAAGGCAAGAGACGTTCAGAGGTGGTTTGCCATTGCCTGCCTCTGACATTTTCGGCAGTGTTGAGTTTCTCCCTGCCTGCTGTTCTGTTCATCCTCAGCTTTCCCTGGTTTCCACAGATGATTTCTCTGTCACAGATGCAAAAACGCAGTTTGCCCTCTCTTGCAGCGCAGCATGAGAACTCCCAGAAACGGGGTACGGATGCCACGTGCCTTTAAATCTTTGTAATCTCTGAATGTAATAATTGATGCTGCTTCATTTAATTAAGAAATACAATTATTTTGTAGTAGGTGAAAATGTATTATTGAAGTCAATCTTAAAATTATACCATCCTGGACAAAAAAAGAGAAAGAAAAGAAAAGTTGCCTTTTCCAACACCCAGTTAGGCCCAGAAACCAACAGGAAGCTAGTGAAGTTACTTCAAAACTGATTTTTGTAAGTACCATGTGATGCCAGTTATAGGGTGTTTTGTAAGAATTGTGAAGCATGTTCACCGAGAAGGGGTATAGAAGTGACAGATGGTGGTGATTGAGCTGCAGACAGTATAGAACTGTGTTTACTAAACCTCCTTGTAAAAATGCAATAGTTTTTGGATTTAAAAAACCCTCTTTTGTTCTGAAAGTGATGTCGTCAAGGCAACCAAAATCTTTTGGAAGCTTTGCTTGCTTTCCTCCTCCTCCTCCTCCTTCTTCCTCTTCTTCTTCCTCTTCTTCTTCCTCTTCTTCTTCCTCTTCCTCTTCTTCTTCTTCTTCTTCTTCTCTTTCTCTGTGTTACAACATCCTAGTATTTAGCAAAAGAAATGGTACTCCCTGGATTTCTATTATTAAAATTATGTATTTAATTTATCAAAATACATTTCTTTTCCTGCATCTCCAGACTTGTTCTGTTCACAACATGTCTTTATATGGAAGGAGAAAAAAAATCAGAACATTGCACAGATCGTAAAGAGGGAATAGAAACAACCTGCGTGAATCGAGCTGGAGTACTCCATAAAGAGCCCATTCCACAGAAGAGGAAGACCTTGAGATATCATAACAGCAGGGTCAGCAAACTCTTCAAAGCAAAGCTCTGTTTTTGGCTGATGTCCAATGCCACAGCAAATAAGAGCAAACTCCATGGGGCAGGTATTCCACAAAGTCTGACCCATCACTAAGAAAGCCCTGTCATGTATAGTACTGTCCTTGAACTTCTGACAGTGGCAGCTAGCAAGGGATTCTTTCGGAGGCTACTGCTACTCCTGCCCAGGAGTGAGAGGAACTAACAACCTTTCCTTTCCTTGGTCCCCAGTCACCTTTACTGGTAGTTTGCAAAGCCACCTTGGGCATTTGTGTCCCACTGCTTTGTCTATAGAATGATTGCCGTGAATAAGGAGGGAAGGAATACTGTGTTTAGTTCTGGTCACCGTATCTCAAAAAGGACATCACAAAGCTTGAAAAAGTACAGATGATTAGGGAGTTGGAGTCCTGTGAGGAAAGATTGAGGAGTCAGGGACTGATTTCCCACAAGCAGATGTGCCACCGTCACTCTTCCATTTGCCCCAGTTGCATTAGTCAATTTCACAATATTCGCCCCATGGCTGCATTTTGATCAGCATTGTCCCCTGATTTCCTCCATGTCTTCTCGATCCTTGTTTTTTGAGGTCAAGAAGATGCGGTGGAAATCGGGGAGAGCTGCAAGTCAAAATGCAGCTGCACAGCAAATACTGTGAAATTGACCAGTGCAACCAGGGCAAGGTTTCAGCAGAGGTGGGACAGACAGGTTCAATGCCGTAGACTCCACCCTCCAAACCACCTGTTCCCTCATGGGGAACCATTGTTGCCAATCTCCAGGGGAGGGATGGTGATCACGCTGAATTACAACTGCTCTTCAGATGGCAGAGATCTTCCCCTGAAGAAAATTGTGGGCTCTGTGTCATTATACTCTGCTGAGGTTACTGCATCAAATTGATTCTGAGTGCCCAAGGCCGGGGCACTCTCCCAGAGCCTCTTTCAAGAGCCTGTTGTATTTATTTCCACAACGGGCCTTATTCCTAGTAAGAATATAATTAGGAGCCACCTAGTGCCATTTGGGGCAACTGCAGCGTTCAGGCAGGAGTCCCAAACCAGGTCCCTGCGGTCCTGATGGCTGCTTCTCTTTCAGCAGGTCATTCCAATTGAAAGTTGGAAGGTTAATTGCCTCTTGGAAAAGTATTGTGTAAATACACTGTCCTGTGGATTAGTGTACCAGAACTGATAATGAGTGAACACATGGCAGGCAAGCACAGCTTGCAGTAAATTTTGTGCAGCATTCCTGTGTGATTGCCAGATTGCCAAAGTTGGTTTATAGTGTTCTTTCTAGCCTCTGTGCCTGTAATGTCCATTGAATACTAAGCATCTCCCAAAGCTTTCCAGCAGTCCCCTCTCTGACTCTTGAGTTCCAAGTCAGGTGGTGTATGATGATTCTTATGTCTTAACACTGAAATCTGGTGACATCCAGGCCCGAAGGTAAAGATCAAACATCCGGATTCTCAGTCAAAGTGTATGATAATGTGTAAAGGGATGTTTGTTTATCTAGTTAACATTTTAATGCCACTTTTCTGCCCAAATAGGGACCCAAGGCAGCAAACATAAAAACATTTGAACATTAAAACAACATTTAAAATAATGTATAAAACAATTCAGTAGAAGCATATAAACATATGTCACCGAAACCAAGGAGGAGGGCCGATAACAGCTATTAGGGTTATTGGGATTCTAGGTAAATGACAATTTAATATTCACTCTATATATGTTCCTTGTATGTAGAGAGAGCCAGTTTGGTATAGTGTTTAGGAATGCGGACTCTAATCTGGAGAACCGGGTTTGATTCCCACTCCTCCACATGTAGCTGCTGGTGTGACCTTGGGTCAGTGACAAGTTCTTTCAAAGCTGTTCTCTCAAGGGCAGTTCTCAAAAGAGCTCTCTCAGCCCCACCTATCTCACAGGGTGCCTGCTGTGGGGAGGGGAAGGGGAAGGAGATTGTAAGCCACTCTGTGACTCCTTTGGGTAGTGAAGGGCGGGATATAAAACCAGTCTCTTCTTCTTATGTCATTTTCAGAAGGAAAAAAAAATTGAACTTTGATTTTCCTGTGTCAGCACAACATTGTCTTGGTCTTTAATTATTTAAAAACGTCAATATCCCGCCTTTCTGCCCTTACAAGGGCTGCCAAGGCAGCTAACCATTTAAAATATACATGCTAAAATACGTTATCAAACCATTACAAATAAACCCTGCTCCCAAATGTACCTCATTAAAAAAAACTTTGAAAGAGTTTAAAAGCAGATAAAATACATACAAAAATATAAAATATTGGTTAGGAAGGAGGGACCATTGAGGGAATACCAGATGGGGGGTGGGGAGTCTTCACCCGCTGACGGAAGACGGCAACAGAAGGGGATGGACGAATCTCTCGGTAGGAGGGAGTTCCAGAGCTTTGGGTCCATGACCGAGAAGGCCCTCTCCCGGGTTGCCATCTGGCTAAAGTCATGGTGACCTCTGGTGAGTGACTCCTACTGGGAGCCTGGAGGATATTCAGAGAGGTGGCTGAATAAAGGCATCTCCCACCTTTGATATTCCAAGGAGGTCTCCCATCCAAGTACTCACCAGGGTTAACCCTACTTAGCTTCTGAGAGCTGATGAAATCAGGCTTGTCTGGGCTATTCCAGGTCAGGGCTAACTCACTCTGTCTCTTATGCCCAACCTCTAGCATTATTCTTTTGGCTAGCACAGGGGACCGCTGAGGGAAGAGGAAGCTGGGAAAATCTCCTTCTGTTTGTGTAGGATCCAGCCCCATTCTTTTTATGTTCCGGTGTAGCATTATTGTTGCTAGGTAGCTGGAAGCCTGGTGGCCAGATCAGATGCCTAAATATATATATGAATAACAGCAAACAAATGGAAAATGCTGTGCCAAGAAAAGCAGAATTCTGTGGCTTTAATGAAGGTGCTTTTAACAAAAAGGTGCAAGCGCCCTTTTCAATTCAGTTCAGCTTTCGATTACCAGAGAAAATAAGGACATTCAATGAGGGAGTTACCTAGCATTGTTCAGCATTGTCCCCCGAGTTGCATGCATATGGAATTAAAGGACATATAATTGGTGCAACAACATAACCTTTATTGGGATTGCTGAAAAGGAATATAAGAGTGTAATGAACTTTAAAAAGTGATCCCTAGCGAAGCACTGAAGGCACAAACATGAATGGAAGGGGAGATTTTTGTTTTTTAAATCAGTGGTTGCAATAATCTTGGTCATTACCACTGGCAGATCTTTGATCTTCAGGGACCACTCCATCTGGTCATTATGGAATAGTTACATAAGTTATCTGAGAGACAGTACCTGAATTTTGTTGTTTTTCTTTTGTATCCACTCATTCTTCTGTTTGCATTGTGTGAATCATATTGCAGGGGTTGCTTTGAATTATAAACCATCCTGAAGGCCGTGGTAGAAAGGCAGTATACGACTGTGTCAAATGCGCACATAAATGCTTTTCCCCGCTAGTCTGCTTTATGTCTGCTCCGTGAGCTGTCACATACGTCTTGAGTTTTCAGGCTCTAGTACCACTTCCTGCTGTAATTATACTCCTAGGTCCTTGGTACGTCTCCTTACACAGTGGGTAATGATGATGTCAACAGAGTAGTGCTCTTTCCTTATTCTTGTATTGGTGCAATTTCAGCAGTGGAACAGCAACCATCCATTTGGAGGTCATTCGCAGTAACCCACTAGTGGCCAAGGACTCTAGGTATTCAAGTCACAAAGCCTTAAAAATCTGGCTTCCTCCTGATTTAGCCGCTGCGATAAATAGCATGAATGCTTTTTGTCTGCCATCAAGTTGCAGCCAACCTATGGTGACCCTGTAGGGTTTTCAAGGCAGGAGATGAGCAAAGGTGGTTTGCCATTGCCTGCCTCTGTGTTGAAACTTCCTTGGTGGTCTCCCATTCAAGTACCAACCAGGTCTGATCCTGCTTAGCTTCTCAGGTACTACCTATCTGTCTGTCTATCTAAATTGTTTGTTTTTTGCAGGAATGGAATAGGTAGAGCTAAGGCACTTTTAAATTCCTCATTTGTGTAAGCAAGAATTTCTCTTTCGGAATAAAAACTCTGAATCAATAAGCTTTGGTTTTCCTGTTCACGTAGGGTGCTTTTTGATACATCACAACCAGCCACAATTAAATTAAGACTGGGCATTAACACAGCTTGTTGCTGTGTTTGTGTTCCTTCTTCCCACTCCCCCACCCCTTCAAGCAAAGAGCTTGGTTCAGAACTCGATCAGGCTCTTTTTTGCAATAATGATTGAATGTAAGCACTCTGGTGAATCAAGATTTGTATACTCTTCACAAGTCAGGGTTCTAAACCCTGTTTTAATCTAATTCAAAATCTTGCTTTGTATGGAATAAATGAAGTTAGATTCACTGTGGCCTCTGCTTTATCAGACTAGGAAGTTTTGATTCAAGTGCCAAGAGGGGTGGGAGGGGCAAGGGCAGTGGTCATTTGGGGCCCGAGCTAGGCGGAGCAGAGCTCCCCCAGCCCAGGAGTGGGCACTAGGGCAGGCACAGGCTGAATCAGATTCTCTGATCTGATTCGGCCCGCCGCTGAATTGCCACCAAAATTTGGTGGCGGCTTTAAAAGCGGCTGGAGAGGAGGGGGTTTGGAGGAGAGGCTCCAAACTTGCAGGGTAGCTGCTGGGGCCTCTCCCCAAAATACCCACTAAGTTTCAAGAAGATTGGACTACGGGATCCAATTCTACGGGCCCCCAAACAGGTTGCCCCATTCCCTCCATTGTTCTCTATGGTGGGAAAAAACGTTACTTTTTTCCCACCGTAGAGAACAATGGAGGGAATGGGGCAACCTGTTTGGGGGCCCGTAGAATTGGATCCCGTAGTCCAATCTTCTTGAAACTTGGTGGGTATTTCGGGGAGAGGCCCCAGCAGCTACCCTGCAAGTTTGGAGCCTCTCCCTCAAACCCTCTCTCCTCCAGCCTCTTATATACCCTATGAGTTTTTGCCATTGACTTCAGTGGCCCATAGGGTATAATGGGGCTGAAACTGACATTCGGCCGGTGATGTCAGGGGGCATGGCATATGCTAATGAGTTATGCTAATGAGCTCCTGCACCTCTTTTTCTACAAAATGACCCCTGGGCATGGGACATGGGTAAGCACGGCAACAGTTGGCATTCTGCATTCCTGCCTGAAGGCAGTTGGACTGCAGCTTGTCATAATGTCTGAATGTAGCCCCAAGCCAGCCTTGAAGAAGAAGTAATATAGTCATGACTTTGGCATTAAAGAGAGTTACTGTGCAGTTCTTTGTGGAGTTATTCCAATCTAAGCCATTGGAATTGATGGGTTTATCTTGGAGTAACTCCACATCGGAGCTGGAGCTTCACTGCAAATTTGAACATGTATTGCTGTATTTTCAGGTAAGTAGGCAAGCGTACCTAATTTTCTAGAGCAACAAAATACTTGATTACAGTTTTAATGATAGCTTAAGTGGTGTTTTCAGATGTGCAGGAATCAAGGTCTTGTAGCAGATGAGCTTGAATTATCTCAGTGACTGTTCCATGTTAAGGTGCTTTAAATGTCACATTTGGAAATGCTGCCATATTGCTAGTTAATTAACTGTAATGACTAAAGGCTGTACTTATGTTTTTGATGTTTCTTACCCACTGTGTTTCAGCAAGAGTTTTTTTTTAAAAACTCTTTTTGCATACCTGCTGCTGTTACGGAGGCTCAGTGTAGACTTTAGATGGCACAGGTGCAAAGCAAGATCGGGGTGTGGGAGCATTGGCCTGGGAGGGGAAGTACACATGTGTTTAGCTTAACCACTCCCTTGTCTATTGATTTGTACTAGCGGAGCACCATTTTCCTGCCTCCCCTTTTTTCTGGCAGCCTGAAATGTTTCTTTTTCTTTTTGGATAGGATTGCTGTTCTGAGAGAAAATCTGATGAATAGAACATATGCTTTTGTGAAAGAATTTTGGGCCTGTAGGATTTCGTTGCAATCTGTGGCATAGGTGGGATCATTACATTGTAAACACTCAAAGCAAAATCACAACAGGTGGGTCACAGGCTGAGGAATTCATAACTGGAATGAAAATGAGAAGAGAGTGTTCGTTTTTTTGGCCTTGATTTTACATTCCTTGGGTGGAATGAGTAATCTCAATTGAAGTTATATTAATTTATTTGCATAAAGGATTTTTCCTCCCCGAGTAATCAGCTCTTCTTTTTGTACAACATTAGCACAAGGCTAATATTGACAAAAGGCCATTTGATATTCGCAGCTGTATTTGATGTTTCTGGAAAAAATATTAAATTCTGATATAATAGAGGTGATCAAATAAATACGGAGACAGGTGTTAAGTGTGTAGATTGATAACACCACTGGGGTATGCTGAAACCAAAGCAAAGATTGACAGAGACATACATGTTCAGTTTTTTAAAGTATATGGTCAGTGGAAGAGGAGAAACAATCACTAAAAGACAGAACTAAACTGAAGAAGACCTCTCTCACGGACACATTTTTATCCCTACCCATCTTCCAGTGAGCTCAGGACAACATATATTTTATTTTTATTTACTTATTTAAAACATTTATTCACTGTCTTTGTCCCTTATGAAACTCAAGATGTCTTACAACATAAATAAAACATTAGGAAACTAAGAAAATACAATAAAAGCCTCAATACATGGGTCTGTTTATTTATTTACTTCATTTACACTCCACCTTTCTCCATGATGGGAATCCAAAGAGGTTTACAACATTCTTCACAATTTTATCCTCACAACAACCCTGTGAAGTAGGTTATGCCAAGAGTGTGTGAATGGCCCAAAGTCACCCAGCAAGCTTCCATGGCAGAGTGAGGATTTGAACCTGAGTCTTCCAAATCCTAATCTGATGCTCTGACCACTACACAGCACTGTCTCTCCCCTACCCTTTTGCATGCTACTTAACCATGCTGTGCCACTGATTCTATCGCTGTTGGTGGGGACTTCTCCCCTAGAGTTGAGCTGATATAATCCTTTTTCTTTTTTACTTCTGTAGGTTGTCACTATCCATTGTCAGTCTGGGCCAAGTGATGCTCTGTATTTTTGGTGCTTTGGGGGGGGGCAACAATGAGAGAGCTTCTAGTGTCCTGGCTCCACTGCTGGACCTCTTGATGGCACCTTGATGGGCCATTGGCCTGATCCAACATTGGCTTCTCTTATGATCTTCGACGTGGTCTCTGTGCTTCACACTGATGGGTTACTGCGCCTGCGCAGGAATCCTTCGGTATCGTAGAAAGCTCTCAATGGATTTTCGCGCCCAGCGCCACTGGGCATTCGCAGAGCCCCTACCGCGCATGCCCAGAGACACAGGCCTGGACATCCCGCCAGTTCCTTCTGACCGCTGCGACCAAGCAAGAGAAATGCAGAAAGCCTGGCAGCAGAGGGGAAGGATGGGCGGGTAGTATGAATGCACAGATGACCACTCGAAGATCATCAGTTACAGGTAAGCAACCTGTTTTTCTTATGTCTTTATGGGGATCCAGGGCTGGCAGTAGGGTTGGCCCAGGAGCCTTCCTCCTGCCAGCAGTGGGATTTGGGGGGCATTCTGGGGGTAGGCGGGGATGTCCGAGATCTGATGAAATGGGCTATCCAGGTCAGGGTAAAGCAAACAAATTTTGACATGCAGATTTTAATTTTTCCTCTTCTTTTCTATATATATACACACTTTAAAATATATACCTGGTAAATTCTGTGTTTTAGAATTCCAGAATGTGTGGCATATTAGCAGAATGTTAAAACAAGAAGTTTCCTAGCAAAATGGATACATTTGAAGGTACTGAGTATGACCAGTTGAGAGACTTAAAAATATTTATGTTTGTGAGGGAGGACTGAAAGGAGGGCCCTTCTACATTTACTAGCTCTGTAGAAGAGATCATCCAATCATATAAGGTACACTTGCTTATTTATGTTAGTAATGTTACAGAGCCCGCTTAGAAATCCTTTGTAATTTTTCCAAAATTTTTGGAATAATACTGAACTTTCAAGATATAAAACCGATTGCGGACATAAATGAATGAGAACGTCAATAGCGTGTAGATTCATCTCTGAAGAAGACAGTCGAAAGAAAGCTCATGTCTGGAATCTTCGTTGAACTTTATTGTAATTCTTGCACTGGAACTTTATTGCAGTTTTTGCACTGTATTGTACATTATTGTATTGTTTATTATTGCAAGTGAGATTACACTGGAATTTACATTAGAATAAGTGCAATTGCATTGTCATCTTTGTAGCACCTACTGTTTACAGCTCTTCCTACGGTTGTTACTATTTGCTGTGAGGTCTTCCTTTTGATGTTTTGTACATGCAGTAACCAGTGCATTAGAAGACTGGAAGCAGCAGAGAGAACAGGAGTACAGCATAAGTATTAACATGATGCATTGAGGAGTACAGAAATAACATAATAGGATCCTACTTACAATATGCTATATACAGCAGCAAAGATCACAAGTCCCAATCATTTATCCAAGTAAGTCTGTGAAACCACTTTGCAGCCTTATTACCTGAGCAGAAAAGCCCTCTTTAATAGCTCAGTTTTGCATAGTTTGCATAAGGTCGGGAGAGTGGGAGCTTTCCTGACCTCTTTGGACAGGCTGTTCCACAAGGTGGGAGCCACATCAGAGAAAACACATGTATAGGCAGTTGTTGATTTTGCCCATTTGCAGGCTAGCATCTGCAAAAACCCCTGCTGACATGAGCGGAGTTGTCATGGCAGAGCATAGAGTGACTGGCACTCCCATAAATAAGAGGGGCAAAGACTAATACCTTAAACTGAGCTCAGTAACAAACGGGCATCCAGTGGAGGGTTTGCAGAATGGGAGTAATATGCATGCTTTGTGTAGTTCCCGCTAATAGTCAAGCCGTGCATTCTGGACCCGTTGGGGTTTCCGAATTGATTTTGAAGGGAGACCAGCATACAGTGCATTACAGTAGTCTAGTCGTGATGTTAATTGAGACATGGATCACGGTGGCCAGGTCAGGTATATCAAGGTATGGGGCCATTTTATGGGTTAGGTTGAGTTGGAAGAAAACCTCTTTTTTTTTGCAGTTGCATTAACTTGCTTCTCCAATAATAAAGCTGGATTCAGTATGTTCCCAAGGCTTTTAACTGAGTCAGCAAGGGTCAGCAGAACTCCTTCAAAAATGGGGAAAACAATGTCCTTCAAGGTCTCCATCTTTCCAGCCAGCATTACCTCTGTCTTTTCAGGGTTTAGTTTCACTTTGTTGACTTTTAGCCAGTTAACCACTGTGGCCAGGCAGCCATTCAGGACCTCTTCCACGTCACCAAGAGATTTGGAAAGGTATATATCGAGCTGAGTATCATCTGCATATTGATGACAGTCAATTTCCAGACAACAGATTTGCCTTAAGGGCTTTACATGGAGATTAAAAAGCATGTGGGATAGAATCGCGCCCTGTGGAACCCCACAAGATAGGTCCCACACCCACGACAACTGGTTTCCAATAGCAACCTTCTGGGCTCGATCCATGAGGAATGATTTGAACCAGTTCAACGCCTATCCCGATACCTACTTCTGTCTCCAGGCGCCTCAACAAAATGGCATGACCTACTGTATCAAAGACAGCTAAATTCACTAAGAGCTGCAGAGGGGCTTGGCCTTTGTCTGCACTCAGACTGAGGTCATCAGCTAAAGCTGTCTCTGTCCCATAGCTTGGCCTGAAACCAGACTAAAAAGGGTCTAGAATAGATGAGTTATCCAAGAAGACTTGGACAGTGTCCTCATCCCACTCAGTCTTCCATGATGGCCTTCAAGGTCTGTGAAGAATGATATCAGCCTGGATGGTCAGGTGAGCGAAGGATTACACCAGCCGAGTTTCCTGTATGAAATTCAGTTGGGGCCGTTTTGTAGATGCTTTCTTTCACTTTCCAAAACCTCACAGGGAAGCCATGGTCTATGAATTCTTGCACGGTTGTGGAACAGCTATCTTAAAATTCTCAGAACCCCACTCTCTGGAGTTCTTGTGCTGATTTCAGAGATTCTAGGAGAATGGCAAAATGTCCTCTTCCTTTCTGAGCCTCTATGTGGCTTGGTGTGGCATCAGGAACAGTCTCCACCCCACCTCTCCAGGTTTGTAGAAGAATGGGGGCTGTCAGAGAGATGTCATGCTGCTTTCTGAGTGTCTCCTAGGGCATGTGTGTGATGGGAATGAGCCCTCCTTCCGTTTGTTTGGGTCTCAGAGATTCTCATGTTTACATCCCAAGCTCAAAGGCAAATCCTTGTGGTGGCAAACCTAAAATTTGCATGGTAATGGTCCCGGTCACAAAAGCGAGATAATCGGGGGTGGTGGGGTGAGGCTATTTGCTTCGGAGTAATTTGACCTGCAGTTGCGTGATCACACAGTTCTGTGAAGTTGCAGGCACAGCCCGCCACTGCATGACCAGACGCAATTGCGGGTGAGTCGGGGTTTTTTTTTTGCTGTTTTTTTCTGATGCACCTAAATGGGGGATTGATAAATTTCAACTCAGCCCTGAGGGCTTCCTATGGCAGTATGCGATGATGCGCAAACTGAGAAGGGGAAAAAAACCAACGGCATGGTGTCGGGATAGGCTGATCAGACTATCCCTGACGCCACAAGTGCGCGCTGGAGCGATCAAATGGGGAAAGTCCATCTGTGGCCCGTAGCAAACCTGTTTGATACTAGACTTCCCCTAGTATCTTTTAACTCCGCTTCTTCGTCGAAGAGATACGGGTTGCTGATGGGTGTGGGACGCTTGCCAGATGTTCTAGTGTGATCGCGCCCTTACAATCTGCATGGCATTTGTGCCTATCGCGCAGTTAATTCTGCGTGCGATCGGGGCCTATGAATACTGCCCAAAAGTTGTGGACTCATGGAGAAAGAGGTACTGGATTCCTGCTACTGGACTTCCACAGTTGCTTGAAGGTGATTGCTTGGGGAAGTGCTGTGGCTTAGTGGTTGTGCATCTTCTTGGAATGCAGAAGGTCCCAAGTTCAATTCCTGGTATCTCCAGTTAAAAGGACCAGGCGGTGGGTGATGTGAAAGACCTCTGCCTGAGACCCTGGAGAGCCACTACCAGCCTGAGCAGACAATACTGGCCTTGATGGACCAAAGGTCTGATTCAGTACAAGGCAGCTTCATGTGTTCATGTGAGGTTGGCCTAGCAAAATGTGGTCACAGTAGTGGTGGTAGATTAGACTCAGAGATATTCCCTCTCCATTTGTCTCAATAAAGTCCCAAATGCACATCACAAGCTGTAATCTGCAGCTCATCATGGGCTGCAAACTGAGAGCCAGTTTGGTGTAGTGGTTAAGTGTGCGGACTCTAATCCGGGAGGACCGGGTTTTATTCCCCACTCCTCTATTTGCACCTGCTGGATGACCTTGGGCAAGCCATAGTTCTGGCAGAGCTGTTCTTGAAAAAGAGCAGTTCCTGTCAGAGCTCTCTCAGCACCATCTACCTCACAGGGTGTCTGAGACTCCTTTGGGTAGTGAAGGGCAGGGTATAAATCCAATCTCCTCCTCCTCCTTCCTTGCCTAGGACTACAAAAAGACTCAGGGAAGGTTGTCAAGTGCCTGGCAGGCTGCAGCGCATGGCCAATGGGCTGCCTTCAACTTGGAGGGTTCTGTTGTGATGGCCAGAAATAAGTGATGCATGAGAACTAGGGTTGCCAGCCTCGGGAATCTGCCAGCAGTCAAAAAATTTAAAATCTCCCTACCTCTTCTCCTGGGGCTGCCTGTGCGCATGAGCGCGCACAGCACACATGCACATATGCGCATCTCTCCACGGCGGCACATTCACACTGCCGCCTCCGCTTGAACCCCGCCTCCTCCCGTCCACACAACTGGGAAGCGGGATCCAAGCGGAGGAAGCCTCCCGGACACCGCTTTCTGCTGGTGTCCATCTGAGGCGGCAGGGAAGCGCTTCCAAAATGGGTGAGTATGGGAGGGAGACGGAGAACAGCTGCAGCTGTCTGAACTGCCTCCCTTCCTCCGCTTTTAAAGTGGACCTATCCCGGGCCACATTGCCAGTCTGTCCTCAGCCTCTGTTCTTCCAGCAGCACAGAAGCAATTGGAAGCTGTGCTCCCAACCAGTAGGGTAGAAATGTGGTATTCAGCAGCTTAAATGATGAGCAAGTAGGCACTATAACTACACCCTTTTGGTGTAGTAGTTAAGTGTGCGGACTCTAATCTGGGAGAACTGGGTTTGATTCCCCACTCCTCCACTTGCAGCTGCTGGATGACCTTGGGCAAGCCATAGTTCTGTCAGAGCTGTTCTGTCAAGAGCAGTTCTCTTAGAGCTCTCTCAGCCCCACCTACCTCACAGGGTGTCTGTTGTGGGGAGGGGAAGGGAAAGGAGTTTGTAAGCCGCTCTGAGACTCCGAGTGAGTGAAGGGGCGGGGTATAAATCCAATCTCCTCCTCTGCTTCTTTTTCTTCTTCTACAGGCCCAACTTGAAATTTGAAAAGGACACAAAGTGTGTGTGGGGGGGGGGGGGGGGAGAAAAAACTTAACCCAAAAGAATGAATTAAGAACCTAGAAGGTCAAATGAATCCAAATTAAAGAGCCCAGTGTTAAAACTGCTGAATATAGGACGTAAATATACATCAATATCCAAAAATACATTTACTACAAAATAGTTTAAAAACAGTTACAGGCCCAAATATAGCCTCAGTTTAGATTAAAACCATACAGAAATCTCAAGCAAAGACCTCATGTGACCCTGACCCTATATCTGGGCCTGTAACTGTTTTTAAAACTATTTTGTAATAAATACATGCATTTTTGTATACTGATATATATTCATGTCCCATATTCAGCAATTTTAATACTGGGCCCTTTAATATGGATTCATTTAACCAATTTGAAGTTTCCCATTTTCCATCTATCTTCATATTAACTTTTTAGTAAACAAACTGGGAGGAAATGTAGGGAAATTTAGAAAGCTGCACCCGAGATGGAGACAAGGTAATGAATGGTTCCCTGCTAAACTGGGTGGAGGAAACAAGACACATATAATGATCTTCCCTGTATAAAGGAATAGAATTTACACTAGTCAGATTCTCAAATAGTATACAGTTACAAAGCCTTAGCTTCTGGGATAATAATCCCAGACTTCTGAGATAATAATCTTTATTTCAACATTACATTGCCTTGTATGTTTATACCTTAAAAAAAAACTCCCTTCTGTTTTATCTCCGGATGCCCTGCCTGGAAATGCATTTACAACTTAAGTAAATCTCGACTTTATATTTGATTAATAAGTATATTGTTGGGGGAATCGTTGCTAAAATACAGAGGAGGGAATGAGCTGCAAAGGCAATTTATTGCCTCCTTTGCTGCTCTACAAAAGGAGCTTAGGAAGAAGTTTAATAAAGGAGAACATAAATACATTCTTATAACCCCCAGGTCCCATAGCTTGTACTACCCATAGGGTGACATCTACAAAAATTCAGGATTCCCAGAAATATTTTTTAATATTAAAATCTCAGATGTCTGCTTTCTTTTGGTTCATTCCATCTCCTCTTGATAGCAGCTGGTGCCACTTCAACAAAGTATATGTCGGGCCTTTATCCCCCCCCCCCCCATTCTTACCCTTACCCCACGGTGAAAGGTGAGGGGTCTTAATTCCGTTCTTTTTCTGTATGCATCGAATCACTGCCTCCTATTCTCACTGGTGGCAGATTCCCAGGGTAGGGTATGGAATTTCATTCAATCACCACATACCCAAACTGCAACAAAAGAAGAACTTCCAGACCAAAATGCTCCCGTTCTGAGCTAATTGACCCTCAGTATGAAATAAAAGTAATGCTTCTTCATGGCAGAGCTGCAACCAATTGGTGTTTGATTTGGCTGCTGAATGTATAAGCTTTGGGAGGCTGAGCAGAATGGGATTGTAGAGATGAACCAAGACTTGCTGAAGGGCGGAGCAAAATTTTAAGATGTGCAACCTTTGAATCAAATGAGGTTTGGAATGTATGGTTTTGGCATTCTACATGATCCCCCTCCTTGGAACAGATGTACATAAATTATGGCTGCCAATTATGGGTTGGGAAGTTCCTGTAGATGTGGGGGCAGAGCCAGGGAAGGGCAGGATTTGGGATCTCAGCAGGGTATAATACCATTGAGTGGGGTTCCCCAACTCTTTTGAGCCTATGGGCACCATTGGAATTCTGGCACAACATGGTGGCCTCAGCCACAAAATGGTTGCCATAGCTTACCTTCAGTCACACAGTTGAAGATCCTTGGGCTGTGGTGGCAGCTGCTGCCAAAGCAATATTTTAAAAGCCAATCAAATAGCCAGGGGCCAATCAAGAGCCTTGCTGGGGAAAGTGCCACCTGACCCTGCTCACTTTCTAAAAGCACTTTGGTGGGTGCTAGGAGAATTATTTGTGGTAGGGTTGCCAGGTCTTACCTTGATCCTGGTAGGGGGCTCCAGCCCAGCTCCTGGAGTCTTCTGGCATGTGTGTGAAGTGTGCGCGCCTCAGTGACATCACTCGGAAGTTACGTCATTGCATCGGGAACGTTGTGCACGGGATGATCTAGCATTTGGGTAAAAAAACTCTATGGTTTTACTCAAATGCTAGAGCATCCCCCACATGACGGGCCCAGTGTGATGCCATCACCTCTGGGTGATGACATCACATTGGGCACGTTGGACACAATGGGGCGCTTCAGGGCAGGGCTCCCCCTGCCAGTCAGCTGGCTGGCAGCAGATTGGGGGTGGAAAGTGGGGAAATCCCGCTGCCATCAGGGGGTTGGCAACCCTAATTGGTGGGTGCCATGGCATCTGCGCGCACCATGTTAGGGACCCCTGCCATCGAATCTACTCTCCAAAGCAGTCATTTTCTCTAGGGTAACTGATCTCTGTAATCTGGAGATCAGTTGTAATTCTGGAAGATCTCCAGGCCCCACCTGAAAGTTGGCGACTCTAACACAAATTTAGGCAAGAGGATATATTGGGAAAGGCAGAAGGTTTGAGGAGGCGCCTATGCTTTTTCCCCTGTTAGTTGCCTGTGTTGCCTCCTTTTTGGAGCCCTTGATTATTTTTTATTATTTTTTTTACATTCTGCATTCTTCAGGTGTCTTAAGCACGTTGCCGAACTTTGCGGGCAACCTTGAAATGAAATCTGCTGCTTCTGTGCAAGCTACCATTTTGATTCCAATCATGCCCTTTCGTGCCTCTTTCCTCCCCTTCAGTGTGCTCTTGTTCAGAAGAAATGTCAAATTACTCCTCCGCTCCCCATCACAAAGGCTATTGACAACTTTTATAAGGAAGTTGGAATTCCCAAGTACCTCTAGCCCTAAAGCAACGAGATGTGTACCCTTTATAATCAGCTGTGCTTAATATGTCGAGAGCTGCCTTATCTCTTAAGTGGAAAAATGCAGTGACCTTTGAAGTATGTAAAACAGCTATTTTCCGAGAGCATATTTCTATGTTTAAGGAATATGGCTGAGGTAATTTTTTAAATAGAAAGATCTTTTGGAAAGGCATGCCCTCCACAGTTCCAGTAAAGCAGGAGCTATGCAGTAGCTTCAGGTTGAGTTGAAAGCACAGCACTAGAAGTAGCTTTGAACACGTGAAACTGTCTTCTACTGAATCAGACCCGTCATCCATCAAGCTCAGTATTATCTACACAGACTGTCATTGGCTCTCCAGGGACTCAGGAAGAGGTCTTTCACATCACCTACTTCCTGGTCCTTTTAATTGGAGATGCCAGGGATTGAACCTGGGACCTTCTGCATGCCAAGCAGATGTTCTACCGCTGAGCCATGGCCCCTCCCTCCTTGGGAAGGGCCTGGGTAGTTGATCATCAATTCCACCTCCCCAAAAGATGCCGGATTATATGAAAAAGCTGTTTCAAAATACAGAAGAGCATTTTTCCATTGGATGTCTAATTCTACTACCTTCAGTGGTTATCAGCAGGTGTTATGCCCACGCGGAAGTGGGAAAATAGAGACTATAGATCATATATTGTACTTGATTGCCATATCCATTCAGAGTACAGAAATGAGCTGATTATCCCCTTTGAAGGTTTGCGCTCTGTGTCACCCCCTGATAGGGTGATGTGGCTTCTGGGAGATTAAAAAAAGGCATTCTGGCCATAGCCAAATTCCTTTCAACTGCGATGGCTCATTGTACAGGTGTTCAGAACTGATAGGTTGATGGGACAGTAATTTTATCAACATTGGTCATCAATGGAAACATTTTTAGCAGGACAGAAAGACAGATTTTGAGCCCTGTCTGTGAATGCTGGTTGGCGGAGTGAAGCAGTGGGTGGGTTAAGCTTCCTCTCCCCTGTAGATGTCTCCTGCCTCGATGCCGCTTTGCTTCAGTGAAGCGAGGACCCATGGATGGAAAACTGTCTTGGCCACATAATTGGTATTTCTGTCTGTCTGGATACAAAGGTCTGGAAATCAGCTAAGCCCTCTGGTACGCAAGATGCTGCTGAGCCTCCGTGACCGGGGAGGGACAGGGGAGGCAGTCTGGTGTAGTGGTTAGGAACGCGGACTCTAATCTGGGAGAAAGGGGTTTGATTCCCCACTCCTCCACATACAGCTGTTGGTGTGACCTTGGGTCAGTTACAAGTCCTTTCAGAGCTGTTCTCTCACAAGCAGTTCTCGAAAGAGCTCTCTCAGCCCCACCTACCTCACAGGGTGTCTGTTGTGGGGAGGGGGAGGGAAAGGAGATCGTAAGCCGCTCTGAGACTCTTTTGGGTAGTGAAGGGCGGGGTATAAATCCAATCTCCTCCTCCTCCTCCTTCACAAAACACTTGGTGGCATGGGCTCTGAGTTGACTCAGCCCACTGGGTATACCGATTACACTCCAGCGAAAGGTGCAAGCACAGAGGAGCTCATGAAGGTCTCAGAGCACAACCAGGTGCCATCCGGGACGGTGAGTCCAGTTCGCAAAAAGAAAGCTGCAAAGTAGCAAATTGTGCTCTCTCTCCCAAAGCCAAAAGCTATCTTCTAAATGAGGTTCTCCTGAGAGCAGACACGGAAACCAGGACAGCTACAGGGGCAGGAGCAGCAGCAAGCAGAGCAAGCTGGCTCTCCCATCGTTTTAAAGTCCATGTTACGAATGCTGTGCAGCAGGAGCAAATGCAACATACCCTCTCTTTCCCGTCAGTCAATGAAGTGGTAGCATGGTGACCCTCTGGATGGCTTGGACCTGCCCTCCCCTCATTCCTACCTTGGGACAGACATCGCCAAAGCAGACCGGGGCTCCTCCAAAGGGTCAAGCTGCCACTTCCCCCTGTGTTGTGTCATGCGTTCCAAAGTGGGCATGAGGGGTGGGATTCCTAATCACCTGCCCAAGCCTAACAGTGATGGTGGATGCCAACTATGTAGGAAGCAAAGCAACTCCTCTACTGATATTTAACACTGTGAGTACAGGTTGTCTTCCTGATGACACCTTAGGAGCATTCACACATGGAAAAATTATAGGGCATGCATTTCTGGAACTTTTCTGTGGCTGAGCCTTCAAATGGGGTCATTGTACCTGATATGTACAATGGGGTCTGGCTCATGAGCCCATCATTACAGCTTGCCCACATGTACACAGTTTTGAAACGGGTCTTTTAGTGTAACCTGACAGCGGTCTGGTTTCCACTGGGGGTTTCCTTTTGTGAAACAACTTTGGAATGAGATTGTTCTTCCCCCTGCCCCCAAATTCTGTGTGTTTTGTATAACCAACTATCCTGCTTAGAGAGTTGTATCATCTGTGGCTCATCTCATAACTCGCCTGCTCTCTGTACTGTGTTGCCATTCAAATGGCTGCCCTTCTGAATTCACTTCTTCCCAGGGCTCTAAGCGTGTGGCAGTAATAGAGTGAAGTGTGTAGGTCCCAGAGTGTCTAGAAGGCTGTTCTAATAGCAGTGGTGGAAAGTGCTGTCAAGTCCCAGCTGATTTACGGCAACCCCGTAGGGTTTTCAAGGCAAGAGATGTCCAGAGGTGGTTTGACATTGCCTGCCTCTACCTCATGACCCTGGTATTCCTTGGAGGTCTCCCTTCCAAATACTAGCCAGGGCAGACCCTGCTTAGCTTCCGAGATCTGATTAGATCAGGCTAGCCTGGGCTATCCAGGTCAGGGCGTTCTAATAGTACAGTAGCAATAATAGCAAAAAGAACAGTAGAAACATCCCCTTCCTCCCATTTGGAGATTATATAAATAAATAAAATTATATTACTATTTCTTCCTTGTGGCCTAGTTCTCACTGGCTGTGTTTACCATTTTGATAAAGACAAGATGCACGCACTGCCTGACCTTCTAATGTTTCAAGCTGTCAACATTTTCTTGTGAAGATGCCCATATCCCTTGGCGTCTTCGTGGTGAAGGCTGCATATACCTTGCAGTTCTGTTTAAATACTGGTGTGGTAATAAGGATGCTCCTGGGAGTTGTACCATCTTGTGGGGTGCGTCCCAACATCCTCCAAATATCCTTTGTCCAATGGGAAAGCTACTTAAATTGGAGGAAGGCTGCTTAGATTAGAGCAAGCCTTCAAACCTGAGCCCAGAAAGATAGGTGGGATATAAACAGTTTAATTAATAAATATATAAATAAACTTTGCTCAGTGGTACGATAATGGTAGGGTCCATCCCAGTGTTTCCAGTTTCTCTGTTGATCCCTGCCTACTGAAGATCTCTGAACAGGACTTCTCTGACGCAACACAAGTGGAGAACTTGTTAATGTGGGCACCTCTAACAGAGGCAGATGGGGATCTGTAGAGACTGAAGGGTTTTGCCTTTCTGTTGTGGAATGGACCTTTGACCCTTCAAGCACTTTTCACTGTTTTTGAAAAAGCTCTTCCCAAACCCAAGAAGCATAATACTAGAACTCAGGGGGCTCCTGGTGAAGTTGATGGGCAATAGATTCAGTATGGACAGAAGGAATCACTTCTTCACTCAACGAGTAATTCAATTGTGGAATCCACTGCCAGTGGATGTAGTGGTGGCCACGAACATAGATTGCTTGAAAAGGGGATTAGATTGATTCATGGAAGGGAGGTTCATCAATGGCTACTATCCATGATGACTAAAGGGAACCTCCACATCCAAAGGTGAAAAACTCTGAATTCCAGTGCCTGGAGGTGACACTGGGGGCAGGGGGACCTTGGCTTCTATGTCTATTAGCTGGCTCTCCAAGGCAACCATTTGGGGGACTGTTTGAAACAAGAAGCTGAATTAAATGCTCTGATCCAGCAGGGCTGTTCTTATGTTCTAACCTCAGGGATTGCGCCATCTGGCATTTACCTTAAGAAAGTGTGTTGCCTTCCTAAGAAGGTGAAGATAGAGGCCGAGGACAGACTAGTATTCCGCCGCGCCTCCGCGGCAGAATAAGGCGGGGGGAATTGCCCCCGCCGCACAGCGTTTGCACGCTGCCGGAAGGAAGCTGCCCGCAGCGTTCAGACTGTGGGCGGCTTCCTATGGCGGCGTGTGAACGCCGCGTGGCTCCCCCTCCCGGCGCACGTTCACACCCGCCAGAGGCGGGTGGAATGCGCACAGCAGCAGCCGGGACACCAATTTTCAGGGGCAGATGCGGCAGTCTGAACGGCCGCTCTGCCTCCGCTTTTGAAGCAGAGACAGAGCAGGCCAGATTGCCAGTCTGTCCTCGGCCAGAGTATCATCGAGCTGCTAGAACATGTTTTCCACACTGCAGAAAGAGCCTTTGAGAAAGGGACTGGTTCATCACATAAGAAGGACTGCAGTCTAAGGTGCTCTGTTTCCTCCAAACGTGGAAATGCGCAGGGGGGCAAGAGTGACAGACGTCATTCTCTCTATTAAGCTCCTTTACAGTTTTAGTAACAGCGGCATGTTCAATCTGCGTGAGACCTGAAATTAGCAACTGTTAAAATGGCTAAATCACCCTAGCGCCTTTTTTCTTTAGGAATGCTGGGGATGGAAATACAACCACCCAGTTAATCGCAGGCAGTTTCCATTCCAGCCCTTTAATGGCCGAGTTTGGGCGGGGGGGGGGGGGGAAGCCTCAGTTATTAGCTTTACTTTTGAATGAAATTAAAAGTAAGGCAACCTGAATGAAAGCAGCGGAGGGATTATTTATTAAAGCGTCTTTTTCATTTTATGTATCAGCCACTATTCCCCAAGGCTTGAATTACTTAGGGAGGGAATAGTTTGCAACCACTTGCAGCATAATGAAATAGTCCATTTAAATTCAGGGCAAGACTTCTTTCGCTGCACACAAAGTTTTGCTTTAGTGACCTTGGTTTTCATTTCCCCTCTCTTTCCAGTGGGTGCTTATGGCTGTTGTCTCGCATCCCCTATCACAGTTGAGGGGGAATATGCCGTCCTCCTTCGGCGGGATGTCTGGTTTGCTCATTGTATGCAGAGAAAAGGGAAAGCGAGGCAGATACGGTTCAGTTTCCTTATTTTCCTTCTTTATTTATGAGCAAAATGAACTTGCCAGTGCGGGCGCCGTTAATCTGGCAAGAACACATGGGCCAGTTTCTTCCAGACGTTTCTCTTGAAAGGCATTGATGGAGCACAGTGACTCATATGGCTTTGTGGTGCTAACGCAGCTTCTGAGCATGCTTGCGGAAGTGTTTAACTCGCCATAAACTTTGGCAAATTAACGTCAATTCTCATTTAGTTCGGAAGACATTGCTGTCTTCTGATAGGGGTTTAATGAAGTGAAAGAAAGAAAAAGAAGTCTGCCTGGATAGATGGAGTGTCGGTCTGATCCAGTAGAGCTCTTCTTAGGTTGTAGGCATGCAGTAAAAAAAGTTTGTATATAATGTGTGGCTGTACTGGTTCGGGGAGGAAGGCAACGGCAAGCCACCTCCGTTAGCCTCTTTCTTGCCTTGAAAATCCTCTGGAGCTGTGACTTGACAGCACTTGACACACACGGTGGTTAGAGAGTCAAGACCAGGGCTCATTTCGTAGCAGGAGCTCCTTTGCATATTAGGCCACACACCCCTAATGTAGCCAATCCTCCAAGAGCTTACAGAGTTCTTCTTACAGGGGCTACTGTAAGCTCTTGGAGGATTGGCTATATCAGGGGTGTGTGGCCTAATATGCTGAGGAGCTCCTGCTACGAAATGAGCCCTGGCAAGACTATGATCTAGGAGACTCAGGTTTGAATCCCCACTTTGCCATGGAAGCTTGCTGGGTGACCTTGGGCCAGTCACACTCTCCCAGTCTAAGCCACCTCACAGGCTTGTTGTGAGGATAGAAGGAGGAGAGGAGAACGGTGTAAGCTGCTTTGGGTCCCCGGCGGGAGTGAAAGGTGAGGGAACAAATGAAGTAATATAAAAACTGGCTTGTATTCAAGGAGAGTCAGTTATGACAAGTCAGGAATTTTCAATGCCTCATCGGAGAACATGGAAAACAGCATCAAGGTTATATCCGTACTGAATGTAAATAACTTAATGCCAACCTACATACAAGACGGGGAAAAGTTCCATTTAAAGAAACTGACCTTTATTGTTCAGCAAGAAAAAGAATGTGTATGAATTAATCTGGCTTTCTTGCTGTTCAGAGGTCTTTTCCTATCTGACATTCGAAAGGGTCCCCTTTCTGTTATTTTCTAAAAACAGCTACCCAGAAATAGTTGATGTCACACAACTTGCGACCTTAAAAGTCAACACTTTGGCCCTTCTCTGTAAACTGTGCGGATGAAAGCATCTGGCTTGGTCAGGCCTCAAATAATACCTTTTCAGTTTTCAATCCATATCAGAGATTTACAGGCTGTGTTCAGGGACCGCTAGATTTTAATTTCCCTGCAGGTCTGTGTATAAATCATTTTGTGTCATACATGGATGCGATTCTCTAATCAGAATTCAACTTCTCTCTTTCAAGTTCTCGCAGAGACTCTGTCTCTCAGCTCTACCATGCCAAACCGTGGTGAAGGAAGTAAATGCATTTGGTGTGGTGTCTGGATCGACAAACCATGGTTTTCTGTTGGCTTGCCAGTTTGCCAACCAGAACCAGAAGCCATGGCTTGAAGTGAGTTGACAAACAGTAGGTCAGGCTCGTTATGGTCTGACAAGATATCGGAATTCACAGCCGCCATGCTCCACTTGTAGACCTGAAGCGTCACAGAGACAGAAGTCAATTTGTGAAGCTGATCACTTACTGTATTTTTTGCTCCATAAGACTCACTTTTTCTCCCAAAAAAAGTGGGGGGGAAAGTGTGTGCGTCTTAAACACCTCTCACCTTTCCCAAGCCACAGCTCCGAGCAGAGCTAGGTGCATCTTATGGTCAGGTGCGTCTTATGGAGTGAAAAATACAAGAAATGGAAGCCCATTTGGAAGCACAAACCACATTTGATCTCTAAATGATGGTTAGAGGAAACCATGGTTTGGCATGATGTCCAAACTGAAACTCTGTCTATTGAAGAATAGAACAAAGTTTGAGTCCAGTGGCACCTTTCAGACCAACAAAGTTTAATTCAGGGTGTAAGCTTTCGTGTGCATGCACACTTCTTCAGAGCCAGATCTGATGAAGTGTGCATGCATACAAAAGCTTATACCCAGAATTAAACTTTGTTGGTCTTAAAGATGCCACTGGACTCAAACTTTATTCTACTGATTTGGACCAACACAGCTAGCCACCTGAATCTATCTGTGGAAATGCTAGTTAGAAAGGAATGGTCGGTCTGTCTTCCTTCCTTCCTTCCTTCCTTCCTTCCTTCCTTCCTTCCTTCCTTCCTTCCTTTCAAAATTTTATTGGTTTATAA
The DNA here is from genome assembly GCA_029233225.1 of Lepidodactylus listeri. Lineage (NCBI taxonomy): Eukaryota > Metazoa > Chordata > Lepidosauria > Squamata > Gekkonidae > Lepidodactylus > Lepidodactylus listeri. Next base: position 81,622,113 of record JARCFY010000011.1, read on the forward strand.
AGTTACAAACATAATCATATTTTCCCTGACTAACACAGCATTACTAAATTAATTACAAAAAGTTTTCATCGATTCTTTCTAACTTTATAATTTAGAGTCTATGAATATAGCTTAATCCCCATCCAGTTATACACTTTTCCCCATCTTTTCCGGAACAAATCTTCCCTTTTATTTTGCCACACAGAATTTAATTTGTCCATCTCTGCTATCTCCAGCAGTTTGTACTTCATCTCTTCACCTGCTGGGACTTTCTCAGATTGCCAGTTTTTTGCCGAAGTCAAAATATAAGTTAGGTATGGTATTTCAACTAATTCTGCCAGCTCATTAAAGAAACCCAGAATCTGTGAAGTTTCCCCCCCATAATTTAACATACTGCACCTGCCTCCTGCCTTTGCTGTTCTGAGATTTAAGACCAAACATTCTCAATATCAAATGAGCGCTACTGTGTTAAGTTACCATTCAATCAATGGCTTTGTGTGCAGTGGCTTTAGGAAGCAGATGCCTGTCGTCTTTGATGTTGTCCAAGCTGTGCATCTCTCAGGAGAAAATTCTTGGCAGGCTTGATGGCTGCGATATTGAGTGTAAATGAAAGTAAATGTCTGAGCAGTCATGATGAATATACAGCCTCATAAGGTGGCTCCATTTGCAATAGCTGTACAAAGCTGGTCTTTTGACAAGCAAATCTAGTTTGCTGCCTTCAGGGTATAAACTTCCTACTTTTTAGGGTTTGATTTGTGGCTCTGTTCTCTTAACAATCTGAGTTATTATTGTATAACCTTTACTCAGACAATAAATGTTTGAGCGTTTGAGAAAAGAGATGAGGAAGTGGATGTCCTCGAGCAAAGGGATGGGGCAAAGCAAAGCAGGCCGTCCTCGATCTCTGAACATCTGGTGATTTAACCTGCAACCCTACCCACCTTTAAAGGCATCTGGAAGAAAATGAAAGGCTCCTAACCCCGTGTCTTCACTGCAACGCAAATGTGGGGAAGAGCACAACTGTGATCCATTTTCTGTATTTAGTATACTTCACCTTAGTTTATTGTTCACGTAGTCCTCAAATTCTGCATTCCTAGTCCTAGTTCAATGGTTGTTTTATGCTGTTTGATTGCACTGTTTTGTATCCTGCAGCTCTTTCACACATGCTAAATATTGCAGTTTCAATCCATTCCAGCGACCATTTGCAAGGGCATTTTGCCATTTTGCACAGTAAAATCCAGCTGCACAGTGCATTGAAAGTGGATTGAAAGTGCATTCTTTAGTGCGTGTGAAAGTGCCCCTGTATTCTACCTTGAGTCTCAGTGAGAATGGTGGACTATAAGTAACATAAATAAAAAGTGGTGGGTGAGAATGGGAGATTTAACCCTTCCCTTGCCAAAAGATTCTCCTCCACAAATGCCTCCTAGGTCATATTTAATGTTTTGGGGTTTCCCCCCCCCTCAGGACAAATTCTGAAAGTGAATATAAGCCCACCTGAGAGAGAGCTGGGGGGGATGGCGGGCTTCAGGAAAGAATCAGGGTACATGGGAGGAGAGGGGAAACGAGAGCATAAGTGCCTTTTCCCATTGATTCTACAATAAAGATGCTCTCCTGGCCATACGTTTGTATTACCTTGGCAAGTATTGGGGGCATGTTATTTGTCAAGGCAGCGTATGGTTCTGCCTTCTAGGGACTCAAGATCCGCTGAAGTGAGCTGGTCTTACTTCTGCGTAAATCAACGCGGGGTCAAGCAACACGTCTCTGATCAGCTCTTGTGCCTTTGTTTTCGAGGCAGAGTTCGTCTCATAATGAAATACCTTGACCCATTGGAACCTGTTTCAATAATGGCTTTGTAATGGAGTCTTGAAGCGATCCCAGTGGGGATTATTTTGAGATAATTTTACCATTAAGAGATCATTTCATAATGAATGGGAAGGTCAGCATTTTCAAGGCTTCATCGTTTTTTCTTTTTAAACAAGTGTTTAGCAGCGGTCTCAATTAGGCTGTTCCTTGCTATTCTGGTGGAACAGCGACAAGGGTGTTTTTGTGTCTTGCTGCTTCACTCTGTTTAGCTTTTATGCTATGGGAGCAGTAAAGAAAGTGACACAAAGGAGCTGAGGTGGAAACACGCAGCCATCTTCCATGTGGGACTCTATGGCATTGTACCCCACTGAGGTCCCTGTCCTCCCCAGGCTCCATCCCCGAATCTCCGGGAGTTTCCCAAGTTGGATCTGGCCACCTTGCCCCCCTTCTCCCTGCCAGTGGCCAGGAGGGACCTGGCAATCCTAAATAGGACAGAGGGGTAGGTTCAGGGAGTAACGAAAAACAGGAAAGAAAAGGTCAGATAGCAGTGGAGGAGCAGGTAAGGTGGGGTTCCAGTGGTGTAAAAATTGATAGATGAAGATAGAAACAGACGACCACCAAAGGAGACTGGAAGCATTTATGTTTAACCTGCAGAGGACTGTGACCTAGATGATGGAATCGCCTCCCGCCCCTTTGCTGTCATATCCCCTGTACCCACTGCTGGCTGCCTCCTTGAGTCTTCTGTGCCCCATGTGTGTTTGTGTGCGTTTTGTTAATTACTGCCCCAGTTTTCTTTTTATCTTGATTTCAACGTAGAGTTATTTGTCCGTGTAGACTAATTGTAGTCACATGAACACACGAAGCTGCTCTCTGCTGACTCAGACCATTGTCCCTCCCTCCCTACGGGCCATGCCTTTTGCCTTCTGGGCTCAATCCAGGATCTTGGTATTGACTTGTAAAATCTGGGCCCACTAAACTTAAGGCTCTCCATCCTTAAAAATAATAATTAAAAAAGTTTCAGTGTCTGCGGAAATCTTATAGAGTACTTTTGCTGTGTCTATTTCTGGATCCACCAGAGGTAGCCACCGTGATCCATGCTTTAGTGACATCCAGATCGGACTACTGCAACGCACTCTATTTGGGGCTGCCCTTGAAGAGTGTTCAGAAGCTGCAACTTGTGCAGAACATTGTAGCTAGACTGCTGGTTAGGGTCAGCTATCAGGAGCATGTGACCCTGGTAGTACAGCCATTACACTGGCTACCAATCCACTCCAGAGCCCAACTCAAGGTGCTAGTTTGACCTTTAAAGCCCTACATGGCTTGGGACCAGGGTTTCTGAAGGACTGTCTTCTCCCATACATTCCATCTGTTATTAAGATCACAGAGAGGGGATTTCCTGTCTGCCCCATCAATCAAAGAAGCTCATTGGATGGGTATACAAGAGAGGGCCTTTTCAGTGGCAGACCCACAATTATGGAACATCCTCTCCAGGGAGGTGTGCCTAGCCCCTCAGTTCTGATCTTTAGGAGGCAGCCGAAGATGCTTTTATTTAGGATTGCATTTGATTAAAGCAGCCCTAAATTATGATTTTAAAGGTTGGTTTTATATTGTTTTTTTTAATGTAATCCATTTTATGTGTTTTATTAATGTTGTGAGCCACCTTGAGCTCCATCTGGAAGAAAGGCGGCTAATAATTTTTAAATAAATAATTAAAAAGAAATAGATTGCTTTACATTGTGTGCATTGCTGTTTTTCATTGTGTTTATAATTGTTTTTGTATTGCTGGCCTTTAATTTTTGTAAACTGCCATGAGTCCTTTTGAGAAGGACTGTACATGAAAATAATACATAAACAAACTAGGAATATTTGCGTAAATATGGAATGTTCTTTTTCTAGACACTTGTCAGATGCTAACCATAGCATTCATAGGACTCAGGCTGGTTTTGGCAGCCACAGCTTGGGTAGAAGCAGCTCACATCCTGAACTCTTGGAATGGGACAGGGTAGAAAGTTTGATGGAATAAATAGATATTAGTTGTGCTTGGAACTGTAGGCTGGAGGTCTTTTTATTTATTTTTTGTCCACAATGATGTTGTTTTGATGTTTCCCACTTCGAAATGAAGCTGAACAAAGCTGCGCTTGCAGTGGAGAGTAATTTTATTTGAATTTGCCTTGGTATTTCCTGTCGAAAGCGGTCTGTTGTACCTTGTTTACAGGTGGTAGGGCTTTCGGCATCAGTAAGGCTGGGACGTAATTTTCCAATACTGTAAGTGCTAGCTCAGACTTAATCTATATGTGTCTTCAGTCTTTGTAATGTTGCCCGCTGCATAGTTGCCTGAAACAGCTCCCCCCCCCTCCAATTCTTCCAGCTCCCCAATTTTTTGTGCCTCCCAAACAGACGTTGTTTGTGTGTGTTGTGCATTATGGGAATCCTAATGATTTTTCGCGGCGGAAAGGGCTGCCAGTTTTTGTACAGTCTGAAGTAGATTTGCGCTCTGTGGAAGCTTGCTGGGAGGTATTTTCCTTCTTACATTTCAGGTAAGCGTTTAGAAGACTGAATTATTGGGTGTTTTACTTTCCCTGAACAGATGGCCCACAGCAAGCTTCTTCATTTTAAGTGTAATAGTTATACGAATTAAAGCTTCGCCGCAGTCATCCCATGAAACTGGAAGGACAGTATGTGCTGTACTGGAGTCCTTTATGGAATCCGTGATTATCTGTTATTCTTGCCATATTCCAAGGACCTTCTGGAACAGTGTTCTTTTGGCTTGAAGATGCAGTTCCTTTTTGCTCATGATTTTTTTTTGGTGAAAGAATGCCTACCCTTTGAGAGCAATACCGTGTCCCACTTGGATCTGGAAAGCAATTTAATACTGTGTTCCTACGGTACAGTTACTTAGAAGTAATTTCTGTTGAAAGAAATGGCACATCTAAATGAGCCTGTTTGAATGGTGAATTGGTAGCCATCTGCATCCACAGTCTGTGCTTTTAAAACTGGGTATTGACTGGGAGAGAACAATCTATATCGCTCTTAATAACTTTGAATGTTTGATACGTCTGTGACTGTGTTCGAAACTCAACATAGTATTAGTGAATGCTGTTACTCCATAGATTAGGGCTTCTGAAACAGAGGCTGGGGTCACACTGGTGGCTTGGCGCGATATGGTGCCGCGGCAGTGTTTCCTCTAAGCTGAGTTGGTGTGATCTAGCTCACAGTTTTTTTAGCCTCCAGCTCACACGTTTTTGTCTTAGCTCAGGAAGGATGGCTCCAGAGGAAACTAATTTAGGCAGTAGCCAAATCACCTGCTCACAGCTTTAATACCGGTAGCTCACAAAGTAGAATTTTTGCTCACAGGATTCCACAGCTTGGAGGGAGCATTGGTGCTGCCTCTAATTGAACTGTTTTAAAGTGTTGCAAGGCATATCAGCCACACAGCACATGCTGCTGTGGATTACCCGTGCAGACATCCCATGGTCAAGCATCCACATTATTGCAGCACCTCAGCCATGGAGCGCACTGCCCCCCAATTTTATAATGCATGCATGCACATGTGTGCGCATGTGTGCTCATGCACACACACAAGTGTGTGTGCACGCACACATGCGCACGTGCACACATGAACATATAGGCAATTTAAAACAAAAACCTCCCTTGTGGCAGAACAGATCTGCAGGTTCAGACTGCCAAATCCGTTCTGCACACACTCCCCCGCATCCAGACATCCAGCCATGGACAATGAATGCATGGGAAACGAAGAAACACCACTTGTGATGTGATGCCTTTTTAACCTGGCTCCAAGTCATCCTATGGCGGCATAAGTATGGATAGGGAACAGATGTGGCTGTCTGACTGTGCCAATTTGATCTGGAGGGGAGGAGTGGCTATGTCGGGCCAAACTGCTTGTGTGATCACAGCCAAAGTTTGCGCGACTCTGAGCTTAAGGACATAGGAACAGCTTGCTGGATCGGACTGCTAGTCCATCTAATCCAGCATACTGTTTTACACAATGGCCAACCAGTTGACCCGAGCGGGGCGGGTACCATGAATATAGCATAGAGGCTGAGGCCCTCCCCTGCTGTGGCCACCCTGCACTGGTATTCAGAGGTGTGCTGCCTCTGTAGATTGCCCCTTAAGACAATCTTTCTACCCCTTCCCCCCCTTAAACCTGCCTATGCTTATGACCATCACTAACTCCATTGGCCATGAATGCCACAGTTTAAATACTTGTTGAGCAAAGATTTGTTTTCTTTTGTCTGCCCTGAACCTGTTTGCCAACAATTTGATTGGGTTCTAATACGGGAGTTCTGATATGGGAGAAAAATCTCCCTTGATGCACTTTCTCCACCCCTTGCGTAATATTATAAATCTGTCTCATCTCCCCTTAGTCATCTTTTTATAGACTGAAAAGACTTCCAGACTTTCTTCTTAGGGAAGGTGCTCCAACCCCTTAATCATCTGGGTTAAGAAGCCAATGTTGGATCAGGCCAATGGCCCGTCCAGTCCAACGCTTTGTCACACAGTGGCCAAAAATAGCAGGTGCCCTCAGGAGGTCCAGCAGTGGGGCCAGGACACTAGAAGCCCTCCCACATTTGTTCCCCCAAGCATGAAGAATACAGAGCATCACTTGCCCCAGACTGAGAGTTCCTGTCTATACTTTGTGGCTAATAGCCACTGATGGACCTCTGCTCCATATGTTTATCCAATTCCCTCTTGAAGCCGTCCATGCTTGTAGCCGCCACCACCTCCTGCGGCAGTGAATTCCACGTGTTAATCACTCTTTGGGTGAAGAAGGACTTCCTTTTATCCGTTCTAACCTGACTGCTCAACAATTTCATGGAGTGCCCACAAGTTCTTGAATTGTGAGAAAGGGAGAAAAGGACTTCTTTCCCTATCTCCTCTATCCCATGCATAATCTTGTAAACCTCGATTATGTCATCCCTCAGTCGTCATTTCCCTCCATTTTACATTTTCCAGCTCTGCAACATCCTTTTTCAGTCACAGCAACCAGAATGGCTCACAGTATTCCAAATGAGGCCACACCATAGGCCACAAGGGCATTACAATATTGGCTATTCTGTTTTCAGTAACCTTCCTAACGATTCCTAGCATGGAATTTCCCTTTTTCACCACTGCTGCACACTAGGTCAACAGTTCCATTGAGCTTTCCATTACAACCCCAGAATCTCTTTCAGTCTCAGTCTCAGCCAGTGCGGAGCCCATTCAGCATATATTTATAGTTATTTTATTTTGTTCCAGTATGCATCACGTGACAGTTAAGCCACACTGAACTGTATTTCCCATGTTGTTGCTCACTTACCAAATTAAGAGAGATCCCTCTGTAGCTCTTCCTAGTCCCCACTTTGGTTTTCACCAGCCTGAATAATTTGGTATCATCTGAAAACTCACCCCCAATTAAAAATCATTTATGAAAAATTAAATACCACCGGTCCCAATACCAGACCTTGATGGACCCCACTGCTAAATTCCCTCCAATATGAGAACGGTCCATGTAGAACTCTCTGTTTCCTGCCATTTAACTAACTTTTAATGCATAAGAAGCTCTGTCCCCTTATCCTGTCACTGCAAAACACGCAGGAGTTTTTGGTGAGGTCTAAGTATATGGTGTCTACTGGATTGCACATATCCAGCCACTTGTAAACTTGCTCAAAGAGCTCCAAGAGGTTGGCGCAGCAAGACTTCCCTTTGCAGAAATGATACTGTCTTTCCCTCAGCAGAAGGTTTTTCTGCACATGTTATTACTAAGGTGCTCATAAATAAACCAAAGATACAGGAATGAAATATCGAAGTGACCACTAGAGGGAGCAAAACATATGCAGAAAAGTGAAGAAAAACTGATGCAGTACAGTCACACAAGCAAGGAAATAACACATGCAGAAAACCCCAGACTTTGTTCTCAGTGTGCTTAATAATTCTCTCTTAGCAATTTCTATAAATTATCCACAACAGATGTTAAGCTAAGTGGCCTGCAATTTCCTGGATCCCCTCTGGATCTACGGTTAAAAATTGGGGTGACATTTGCTATTTTCCTGTCATCTGGCATGGAGATTGATTTTAATCACACACACATATTTAACAACTGATTATTTTCATGTAGCATAGAAAAATACATTTGACTTTGTGATGTTGGAAAAATACTGCTTTGCTGGCTGCCCCAATAAAATGCTTTCCCTTTGGACTGGAGGAAATGTTTTGGCCTGAGGGCCACATCTGGGTCTCCCCCTGCTTCTGAAGGCTCCCTGTTGGATGCATATACTTTTATATAACATACTTGTTAGTAGATCAACAACTTCACATTTGAGTGCTTTATGAACCCTCGGGTGTGTGCCATCTGGATCTGTAGACTTACTAGTTTTCAGTTTGCCTAGCAGTCCTAGAATTTCATGTTACCCCAATTGGACTCAAGTACTTCAGACTCCCTTCCTAAAAAAAGTGGCTTTGGTGTGGATGTGTTCCCCACATTTTCCACTGTGAAAACAGATGCAAAGAATTCATTCAGTTTCTCTGCCATCTCCCTTTAGCAGTCCTTTTATCCCTTCGTCATCTAAAGGTTTCCCTAGCTGGTTTCCTGCTCCTGCTATATTTGAAGAAATTGTATTGCTTCTCTTAAACTTTTTGGCCATCTCAAATCTTCTTTTTGCTTGCCTTATTGTCAGCTTATATCTATTTTGCCAGAACGTGTGCTCCTTTCACCTTGATCAGGGAAACCTTCCACTTTTAAAAAGAAGCCTTTTTGCCTTTTACAGCTTCCTTGGCTTGAATGGTTAACTATGCAGGCATCCTTTTAGATTCGAGATGTCCATTCTATCTAAGCCTCAATTAGTATACTTTCCAGGCATCCTGGAGGAATTTCTCCTTACTTTAACTTCCTTCAGACTAGTCCCTTTTACCAAAATTCCCTCTTCTGAAATCAAAAATGATTGTTTTAAACTTTGAGGCAACTTTCTGTTGGCATGAATATTGAACTGAATAGCATTGTAGTCACTTGTTCTCAGTCAGTGCAACAATGTTTGTATCTTGCACTCGGTCTCTAGCCCCTTTTACAACCAAGTCCAGAGATGCTACACCTCTATGAACCACTGCTCCAATGCATGGTGATTTATGGTGTCTAGAAAGCTTGCTTCTGTGGCTTGACTCTAGCACATGTTTGCCCAATCAGTGTGAGGGTAGTTAAAGTCCCCCAGTATTACAAGGGTGCAATTCTAGTTCGCCTCTTCATGGTGCACCCTGGATAACGCTGAAGAGCTATAACTTCTGGCTGCCAAACATAGGATCTCCTGGCTACACTACACACATGGAAACAATCAACCAATCAAACAGTCCTTCTCAGGATTACTTGACAAGGGGTATAGGAGACTGCATCCGAATCTGCCCAGTATTACAGCATTCTCTCATTTGGTCACCTCCTTTATGTCCCTCTCCATCTTGAGATCTGCCTCCTGGTTTTGATCAATGAAGTGACAGTATACCCCCAATTGTAAGTAACACCCCCTATTTTTAAGTAATCCTTAGGGCCTGGAATCTCCATCCATAGTGATTCCATGAGAGAGCCTGTATCTAAAGAAGTGAACTTTGGTTGCAATCTTAAGGGCACTTTTCTGGGATTAAGCCCCAATGAATGACATGGGACTTACTTCCAACTGGCCCAGCTGAAGACTGCTTTCCTTGGTTCACAGACTCACATGTCACAATAAATGCATTAGTTTATCCAATGCCACAAAGCTTTAAATGGTCTTGTGCATATTACAGTGGCTGGTGATTTATGAACCGGGATCAGATGTCTGATATACGACGCATGTAAAAGTCTAATTCAGTGTTATGACAGATATCAAACTACTGCGGTTTTGGTCGACCCCACTCCTCCCTGTAATGTTGAGCTGAGTGCAGAAGTATGACATGATGACATTGCATTATGCCTTGCTCTTTTTCTGTTGGCCAGAAATGTGAGGTTGGGTTACAGCAATGTACAATCTGATGATGTCACATTACAAATTGTGTCCAGGAGGAGGGGAGGAAGAACATGGGGAAGAAGCTTTATGTGTCTTAATATAGTGGTTAAGAGTGTCAGGCTAGTATCTGGAAGAGCCAGGTTAGAATCCCCACATGCCATGGATGCTCGCTGGGTGACCTTGGGCCGGTCACACTGTTTCAGCCTAGCCTACCTCACAGGGTTCTTTTGAGGATAGAATGGAGGAGAGGAGAATGATATAAGCTACTTTGGGTCCCCACTGGGGAGAAAGGCAGTGTATGAATGAATTAAATACGTAAATAAATATTTAGACCCTTGGTTCATATTGATAGTGGGTTATATGCAGTTCAGAATATCCTCTTGCACAAACAGAAATGGAAGAAAAGCCCCCTGTCTGTTCAGCTTAGCCCTAAACCTTGTAGTGGTTAGAGTGTCAAACTAGGATCTGTACTCTTGTGTGCGTGTGGGGGGGGGGGGCGGTTTCTAGTGTCTTGCCCCCACTGGTGGACCTTCTGAGGGCACCTGGTGTTTTTGGCCATTGTGTGACGGAGTGTTGGGCTGGATGGGCCACTGGCCTGATCCAACATTGGCTTCTCTTATGTTCTTATGACTATGGTAAATGCTTGCACTAAGTCAAAACTTATAGTATCCTCCCTTAGTATCCTCCCTTGCACAAGACCTTGGTGGCTAAAGTCTGGGCGCTACAGAGGAAAGTTAGGTGTTAGGTGTTGCACGAGATCGTGCACAAGCAGAACAGCGCTAAGTCCATTTATGTTTCCACTTGCACACTGCTGAATCTGAGCCAGCAACATATAAAGTCAGAATATTTTGACAGTTTTCATTCCATTTACATTCTGTAGAGATCTACAGTTTGGTCAGTGTTGGTAAACTCATCTTTTCATTATAGTCTATTTATGGGGCAGATTGCCAAGATTTTCTAAGGCACCACCGTCCCCATGTTACAGATTTGAGGGGTCTGATATTCAGGTGCAGGTGAGAGACGGAAATTTGTTTCTTTATTTAGTCCATTATATCCCACCTTCTTCCGAGGAGCCCAGGGTATTGTATACCATTCTCCCAGCCTCCATTTTGTCTTCGTAGGTCTGAAAAGTAGGTTGAGCTGGGAGAGGGAGAATGCCTGGCCCAAGGCTGCTTATCGAGCTGTGAGGCAGAGTGGGGATTTGAACTTGGGGACTCCTAGATCATAAGAACATAAGAGAAGCCAATGCTGGATCAGGCCAACGGCGCTTCCAGTCCAACACTCTGTCACACAGTGCTATTCTCGAGGTGTTTAAAAAACCTTTTTGTTTGCTTTATATCACGAGCTCAGACTTTTCTGCAAAGCTGGGGCATCCCCCAAGTAAGTCAGCACCTCTGCCTTGCCTCTAGGCAGGCTGGTTTTGTCATCCCTGCGGGCACCAGCTAGTTTGCTGCTAGAGTGAGGCAGCAGCAGAGAGATCTGAATTTTAGCAAGAGCTCTTGGCATTTTGTGAACTTATTACAAGTTTTATTTGTGCCACTTTCCTTCTTTAGGGACTGAACGTTCGCCTGATTTCTGGAAAGATCTTAAAAAGGGGGTAAACATCAGCAAAGTTATTCTCTTTCCCCCACAATTCCCTGCAGCAAGACCGTCTGACTTACTCTGCCTCTAAAACAGACTTGCCAAATGGCTTGCAACCAACTAACAAAGCAATGGGGTCCCCCCCCCCCAGTGCAAGATAGAAGAGGAACAATCTAGTCTGATTCCAGGCCCCTTACTGTGGCCCACCTCACATGGCTTTTTGTGCATACATGTCCCACATACCCTGGCTTTGCCTATATGGGAAACCTTCTTTTTGCCTCAGCAGAAAAGCATAGGGTTGCCAGGTGTCCCCCCCCCCCGGCCTGTAGTTACAGTGGGGCATTTTGGGGCCCTGCCCCCTTAATTAAAAGCCCCATCCCACAAATAGCCATGCCAGAAACCATATTTTTGACCATGACCTAGGTGGTACTGGGCAAGCAGAAAGGGGGATGGCTGGAGATGTATTGAAGGCTTTCTTGCCCTGTGGAAGGGAACTCAAAAGGCATTTAAATGCCCTCTGAGGGTTTTTTCCCCTAGGAACTGACATGCTCGCTGCCCCATCCCTTGAAAGGAAAGGCTAGAAACAGGCTCAGAGCCTTCCCCTTTTAAGACAGGCATTCAAATTAATTTATTTAATTGTAATTTTACTGCCCCCTTAAAATTTAAATGCCCACCTGAAATATCCTAACTATGTGCCTGGGTCCCCCCCCCCCCCGGCTACTGGCAGAGGATGGGGGGCCCGGGTTGGAGATTTGGAGGTGGAGCCTGGGGAGGTCAGGGACCTCAGCAGGGTACAATGCCAATAGAGTCCACCCTCCAAAGCCTCCATTTTCTCCAGGGGGACTGATCTCTGTAGTCTAGAGATGAGCTGTAATTCTGGGGGATTCCTCAGTCCCGTCTGGAGGCTGGCATCCCTACATAGGATCCGAACCACTATCCTCAAAAAGAGAGCAGTTTTTCTAAAAAAATCTTGATCATAATTGCACGAAACATGGACCACAGAGGCAGCGGCAGCTGTCAGACCTTTCTTTCTCAACGTTAACTTCAGTTAGCAACCAAACTCAAAATAGGAGCTTGCTTTGAAGAGCTGGCTTTAGAATAAGGCTAATCAGAGAGTTCCCCGATGGTTTCAAACGAGTCAGTGAGATGGCGTCTGTCTGAATTACCCCCATTAGCTTATCACCGGCCTTTCAGATAAATGCCGCCATACATTTCATGGATGAAGTTGTTATGCAATATGGGTGCCAGAGTCATATGCCATTTAGGTATTTTGGTACCCAAACAGGACAGCGATCAAAAGCGAACAGCATAAATATTTCAAAGAGAGGTCTCTCTGCTACTTTTATAGCAAAAGTGGTGGCAAGAAAGCGGAGTTAACAATGTCAGAAGAGCGTCAGGATGAGAGCTTTCCAGCCTTCCAAGGCTAGAATAATCAAAGACTGGTTGTAAGCCCTCACAGGACATATTAATGTTGTTATGCTTTTGTCTAAGGGAAGGCCGAGTTCTGTGCCTTTGAAATGTGAGATGAATCATTTTTTTACAGCGTGTGTAAAAGATAATGATTCCTTCGCAGCTAAAAGCCTTGGCGGAGTTAGTACTCGGCCCCTTCGCTTCTGGTACCATGGAATCACCTTTCTTGGGATGGCAGATGTATCAGCATATACCATCTGGTCTTCAGGCAGTGGCTTTCCTCTCCTCACCTCCTTCTTTCTTCTGCTAACATTTTTATTGGCATTCCAAGATGTTAACACCGCTTTAGTTAGTGTGGCGCCGCAGCCAAAAATGACACAGGTGGATAAATTATGACAGGGTCGCCCTGTTCCGGTTTCATTCTGGTACAAGTGAATGAGCAGCAGGTACTCATTGGGCTTGTCCCTGCTGGCCTGATTCACATAACCCATGCATTCGAAGGTCATGTTTCCACGGAGTAATCAGTACCTGCTGCTTATTCATTTGTACCAGAACGAAACCTGAACAGGGCTACCTGTCATAATTTATCATGCATGCAGGAGCTTCAATGTCAGCGGTGTCAAACAGAAGGCCCGGGGGCCAGAAGTGGCCCATCCAGGGCTTTTACTGGGCCCCCAGGCAACTGGTATGTATGGAAATGTAAGGTTACTCCCCTTTTACGGTATCCCTTGGGAAAAACCTAGTCTTGCACATGATTAAATACATTTATTGGGGCTTTTGTGGATTCCCCAGTAAATCAATTGCTGTCACTGCAAGGAATCAATTGCTTTGGTTTGTATTTTGAGTAAAAGAAAATAGTTAACTGGGTTTGCCTGTGTTCTTTATAAAGTTTATGTCTCTGGTACCTGGCATTATATTTTATGGCACACGTGGCCCAGCCCAACAAGGTGACTTTTATGTCAAATCCGGCCCTTGTAACAAATGAGTTTGACACCTCTGCTCTATGTGGATGTATACATATTGATTCTGTGCAGACAGGACCCATGTTCATGTATTGGTCAGGGACTGGACCAGCAGATATGAGCTCCAGCAGCACTCTCTATGCATTGATTTGTATCCAAATGGATACCTGCACAGGATTATTTTGCTTCCTAACTGGGCAATTAATAGAGAGGAAAGGAAAACTGAGACCTCCCCCCCCCCTTACCCTAAATGCAACAAACCTTTGATACCTGTGCCTTACTGAATGTTCTCTTCCCAAAAATGCAGTGTTGGGAATTGTGGACAATCTAAGGCTCATTATGCACATACATCTTACTGCAGATTTTCAGAGCAGTAAGCTTTCAGTCTTGACTTGAGATTCTTTGCCCGCCTTACACACCATTCTTTTTCTTCCAATGTACTTATTCTGCAGCTACAGTAAGAAAACCACACTTTTCTAAGTCAGTGTGGAATGTCTCTTGTGGAATGTCACTTTAAAAAAAATTTACGCACTTGATGTATTGCAGCTGCACAGTAGCGTCCAGCAAGTGCCTCCCATTTTAATCCTTGTGGTTCAGTTTTTGCGCATACATTTTAGCCTTAGCTCATTGAATGAAAGGGAACAGAAAGGAATGCAGGCAAAAGGAGGGGGGGGGGAAGGATGTTGAAATTGACAAGACTTTTTTTTAAACTGACAAGCAGCTGTGAAGCACGGTTTTCCTTATGGCCAAGCACTAGGGGATTCTCTGCTGTGTTATCGGCCACTGTGAAAAATGGGAAAGAGTCACACGATCTCCTCATATGGGGGAACACGTTAAGTGTACAGAATGCAGGGGAGATCCCACTGACACTGACATTGCAAGCTGTGATCATAGGCAACATGTGTGTGTGCAAGCGCCTATGCAAAGTCGGCTGCAAATCCACCTGTTTTGCACAGGGCTGCAATTTGTCTGGGGGAAGAGTCCTCTGGTAGAAGCTCTGGAGAGTTTTTGTAGCCTTGTGCCACTAAATTGAAAAGAAAAGGGGGGGGGTATTTTCGCTGATGCTGTAGCACAGCTGCATAGCAAATCTAATTTACTGCCCTTCCTTGCAACTTTGTGTGGTTTTCTCTTTGTGATCTTGGCTGTTTTTAAAGCCTGTCCCATTCAGATGGCACTCTCTCCTCAAAATTCTTAATTCAAAATTCTTAATTCGATTCTTAAGTTCAGCAGTTTGCAGAAGGTCCATGTGGCTCAGCCACCATTTTTAATGTTAGGCTTCTGGACATTGCCAGAATGCCCCCCCCCCCAACTTTGTTCATTGTCTTGTTTGAAAATTTGTTTTTAAATCTTTAGGTTTCCCAATCCAGTCTCTCTCCCTCTCCCTCTCCCCTCCCCCCTCGTTTCAATTTCATTCCACGCTGACGATTCCCCCCATTGTTCGCATTCAGCACTGAATTATTATTTTTTTTGCACTGGGGATGCTGCCGTTTGCTTCCTCTCATATTGCTGGACTCATGCTGCTTGTAAAAAAAACCCCAAATTTAAAAATGAGGGGGAAATGGAGCTTGTACACTGATGAAAGGGGGAATGTTGGTGGAGGATGCAGAGTGGGTGGAATGGTCTCAACATGAGCAGGGGAGTGACCTTCAAGGAGCGGCCAGAGGGGGGAGGGATCCGAGGGATTCTGTACGCTTTTGAATTACATTCAGCTTGGAAGCGAAACAAGGGAGAAATCAGTGCAAAAGCACTCTCAGAAAACCTGGGAAACAGCGACCAGAAAGGGAAGTTTGAAGAGGAACTTAGTGAAATGCCTAAAATCTGGGCAAGACCAGGATAACCTGACTACATGGCAGCCTTAGCACTTAGGGACGTAAGGGTTGAAATGCAAGGATTCTGGGTAGAATCTGAGAAGGAGAAGGCCACCAATGTCATATGAATAGGCCCTTCTTCTGTAGCTTTCTGTGTTCCCCTGTTAGCCATACATGATGCTGGCAAAAAATTCTGCTATGCCCACAACAGGTACTGAGATGTAAAAGGAATGTAGCTAGAGATGGAACTGTACAGGGATGGAACCAATACAGCCAGTTTGGACTAGTGGTTAGGTTGAAGGAGTGTCTCCTTTTATATGTCCTTGTGTGCCAGATATGGTTGTCAGGCAACCACTTGTTGGCTATCCCACCACTTAGAGTGGCCTGTCTGGCATCAAGCAGAGCCTGGGCCTTTTCCATTGTGGCTCCAGCTCTGTGGAATGGGCTCCCTGGAGAGGTGATGGGGGGGGGCCCTCCTTGGAGGTCTTCAGGAGGTGCTGCAAGGCATGCCTGTTCGCCAGGGCTTCTGAGGGACAGCAGGCATTTTTTGGGGGGGGGGATTTGGGTTTTGAGGCTTTAAACAGGAAATGGGTTTTCTGGTTTTAAACAAGAAATGCTTCTAACTGTTATTGTAAGCTGCCTTGAACCACGAGGAAAGGTGACATATAAATATTACTGTAATAAATAAAAACAAACAGAGTGCTAGACTGCAACCGGAGAGAATTGGTTTCAAATACCCACTCTGCCATGAAGTTCACTTAATGATCTTGGGCCAAACACTCTCTTACAGAATTACTGTGTGGATAAAATTGAGAAGGGAAGTACCATGTACACTTTTCTCAGCTCCTTAGAGGAAGAGTGAGATCACGTTATTATAGTAAGGTAGATAATGTTAGCCCCGTACAGTGTCCCTACGGTAGGCCATAGTCTATAACGGTTAAAGTGAAATTGCTTTGTTTAGGTAAAAGAAGGATTGGATTAATCAAGCCTCTTATAGCAAATAAATATTACAAGATGGTAATGTATGTGCTTTGTTAAAGTGTCTGCTATGATGTTTTCTGTATTGCTTGTTGCCATGGCCGTCAATCTTGAACTACAAGATTGCCAAAATAGAGAATACAGGTATAAAAGAACTCTCACTTGAGCTAAAACTCTTTGGAACTGATGCTGCGTTGCAGAGAAAATCAGCAAGTGCTTCACCTGGAATATGGATGAAAACAGTACACATTCTTTGAGGTCCTCCTACTGGGGTATGCACATTAAAAAAAATCTATTTCCCTCTGTTAATATATAAATTAAGTAGAACTCCCCCCCCCCCAAATAATATTTAGGAAACAACTTGTTTCCCTTCAAACTGTTTCAAAATCTTATTACTGTAGTATGGAGAACATTTATCTAAGTCTCAGAAATGGCTCTTGATATGTTATCAGTAACTTTTTTTTTTTTAAATTGTGAGTTAAAAGTTGTAACTTGTTTTGCTGAACATGTAAGATGCAGGGGTTTCTTTGATTGGGGCTTGGCCATGGCTGCTATCAACTTATCAACTTTCCACATCGGGCTTTGGCTGCAATCCTGTGTAGCCATGCATTGTAGACTGAGCTATGAAAACAATGGCAAACCATTTGGATGGAGGTAGGCACTCTGCATTCAGTAGAACCAGCAGCCATTCTCTATGATTCCCACTTTGTCATTTCCCCCACTCCGCTTTCCATGGCTCACACTATAACTAGATAGAATACAATTCCATGTTATTAAATATTTGAGGTTGACAATAGTTTTCTAAATGGAACACAGATCACATATGTGTCATATCAACAAAAGTTTCTGAAGAACAAGAAAAACCCCCAATTCTTAAACCATGAATTCTAGTGGCAGCAAATTTCCAAGAATTAGAATATCCAAATGCCCCCTTCTCAGTTTTGTAAATATTCTGAGATAAACAGTGTTTTTGTTTAGTTGAAAGATTTATGCTTTGATTGGGCCAATCTGTTGCATGGAAATTTTTACTTTTTTAATAAATATTTTCCCCGTTATTTCTGCCCGTATAAACACAACAACCCAAACCTCCCAAATCCTTGAGACATGTTCGCCAAGGTGGAACCTGAGCAACTATGCAAGTGGTTTGATACAATTGATGCTTGATCTGAATAATTTATTCCCATTGCCTATTAGAAGTGTGGCGGTTGCTGGATTTTTCACTTGCCTCGAGGTAGAGATAATTGGCAATGTGACAAATTGCTTACTGAACAAGAGCAAGTAAAAAAAATATCCCCAGAGGTTGAGCTATTTTGGAGTTAATGTTCTGTTACGATGATTGCCAAATTCAACTTGTTCTGAAGTTTTGTTGCTTCAAAGTTCTAGTTATGCAAGATGCACGCTTCCATTTTTAAGAATGAGCTCTGAACGTGTTCTGTAAAGGTGCTCCATTGGAGTGCCGTCTCATTCACTTATATCTTTGTTATGTCCATTTTTGATCATGGAAATACCCCACTAACTTCTCTGCCTTCCAGCAGTTGAATTACTGCACTTTAAACATTCTTGATGTGCTTCGCTCTACACTGATTTGACCTACTTTTATGGACATAACATTCCTCCCTGCCTGAACAATACTCCTTGTTAAAACTCTTAAAGTGCAATCCCATGCAGAGTTACTGCAATCTTAGGCCACTGAAAGTTAGTTAGCATGTTTCACCATATTTGCTCATCTGCAAAATTCTCCAAGTTCTGCATTATCTTCATGAATTAGATTCCAGGACCTTAAGGAATATCACAGCCAAATAGTATGTTCAAGCAAGGTGAATGAACTGATGCCAAGTCTGAAGGTCCGGCTTCTGGAGCTCCTAACTCTACCTATGATTGGTCCTGGCCACGTTCATAACAGTGCTGTTAACTGAACTGTTGTTCCATTCAAAGCTTGGTGCTGCTGGCTTCTTTTGTGCATTTACTTAGGAAGATGTACACTGCTGAATCCAGGCAGTAAGGCCGTTATTCAGTTATGCTCTGCGGTAGAGCATCTGCCTGGCACGCAGAAGGTCCCAGGACAGGTCCAGTCCCTAACATCTCTATTTAAAAGGATCTGGCAGTAGATTATGTGCTAGACCTCTGCCTGAGACCCTGGAGAACTGCTGCTAGTCTGAGTAGGCAGTGATGACCTTGTTAAGCCAAAGATCTGATTCAGTATAAGGCACCTTCATAGGTTCAAATCCTTTGTGCCTGTGGAAATATATACTCTGGATCCAAGATGAATTATGTATAGGAGATAATGTAGGTGAGGAGCTATTGAATTGTCTCCTGGCCTGTTCCATCTTGAAGAAAATTAGACATATTAACTTCTGTTTTATTTGGTATATCAGGTCTATGCTAATGTTATTTATCAGGATGTTGACTTTTCCTGAACGCAGTGAGAAAAATGTTATGTTTATATGTATGTATGTTATGGTTATATCCACATAAAAGCCAAGGGTTAATTAAAAAACAACAACAACCAACACCCAGGGTGCAGATTATTATGCTAATATGTTGTACTGACATTCATTCTTTCTTTTGATTTATATGTTGCATTGATTTGTACTCTACTCATTGTACTGGCCTCTAGCAAACACAATAAAATTCTGTTTGTTCGTTCATAAAACTGTATTGATTGCTAGTGATCTTTTACGTTTTGTTTGGATACTGTACTTAAAAGCCTGTCTCCAACCAGTAGATTTCACAGAGCTTTGTTACGTATTGTGCCTAAACGGAGTAGTCTTACCTTACCAATAAGGTAAAATAGCTCATTTTTATGGGTGTTCTTCACATTCCAAAGGAGTTTCTCTGTCTGCCTTCGCCTTTGGGGATGCCCATGTTCTTTGCTTGTGGAGCTCTGTGATATGGATTGTAGGTTAATCAGCAGATACTGTAAGTACCTGAAAGGAGGATCACTCTGAATGGAAGACAGTTCCTCCTCCACCACCACCACCACCTGTGTAAGCATGTACTGGAAAAAAGGTTTGGGGCCTAGGTTTGATTAGTAGACCTGAGATACTTAGATAGACCTCAGGCCAGACTGAACTAGCAGATAGCTGATGTGTACCTATGCTTGTGTTAGGGCTGTCAAGCCCCCCGGTAGGGCGGGGGAAACACCGATTTTTCATGCTTACCCCCGGTTTTTCAAAACTGGCCACCGGGGGGAGGCAATGGCTGCCAACAGGAGGGGAACGTCGAAGCCTGCCGGGCCCTCTCCCTTCCAGGCCTCTTAAAAGGGAAATGTCTGAAGAGCCTGCAGTGAAAAGCCTAACCAGACATTTCCCCTTTAAGAGTTAGCAAGAGAGCCCCGCCCAGAGATTAAGGAGGGACTAAGCTCTTACTGAAGGGCCTGCTTTTGCATGCGGCTGGTGTAAGATTGAAAGGTTGCTGCTGCTGGGCCTGGGGTAAGTGCATCTGCCAGCTCTTCTCTCTCTCTCTCTCTTCTTTCTTTTTTCTGTCTGTCTGTCTGTCTGTCTCTCTCTCTCTGTCCCCATCCAGCAGAGGTCTGTCAGTGGCTATTATTAGCCACAAGGTCTAAATGGAACCCTTTGTCTGGGGCAGAGATGCTCTGCATTCTTGGTGCTTGGGGGGCAACAGTGGGAGGGCGTCTGGAGTTCTGGCCCCGCTGCTGGACCTCCTGAGGGCACCTGGTATTTTTGGCCACTGTGTGACACAGAGTGTTGTACTGGATGGGCTGTACTGGATGGGCCAATCCACTGTGGCTTCTCTCCTGTTCTTATGATATGAAAATCATATTTAGCACTTGTGTAACACTTAGTGCTTCATATTCTGCCGAGATGAAGAAGGATTCAGTAGGGCTGTTGCTCAGTGATAGAGCATCTGCTTGACATGCAGGAGGTATCAGCCTCTTCAGCTAAAAAAGGATCAGGTAATAGGTGACATTAAAGATCTCAGCCTGAGATCCTGGAGAGCCACTACCAGTCTGAGTAGTCAATACTGACCTTGATGGACCAATGGCCTGATTCAGTATTAGGATACTTCATGAGTTCATGTGTCAGCATGTGGAAGCAACATCACAGGATGTGACATCACAAAATGATGTCACTTCCTTTCTCCTGGCTCCACCCCCAAAGTCTCCTGGCTCCTCCCCCAAAGTCCCCAGATATTTCCCAAGTTGGACTTGGCAGCCCTAGCTTGTGTTAATTTGCATGTTTAGCAAAGGCTCATGGGGCATACTTTTGAAAGAGCCACCATGACAATGAGAGGTGGTATAAAGTGGGGCTGGCTAGCTGAAAGGGCAAGAAGGGGAGACTGATTGAGATGCACTGAAGGTAGTGCTCTCTGAAGAGCAAAGCTTGTGATCCAAAAAAAGGACAGAGAAGACAGAGCTGGGAAGAGTTGAACAATCCTCCCTGGAAGAGCTGCAATAGCTGAGAAGAGCAGAAGAACAAGAATTGCTGACAGGTGAACTCTCCGTTGACTGCAGTGAAATCAGTACCCTACTACAGAGGTACCCCACTTTGTCTTGCCTGGGAGAAAGTGGAACTGCTCCTAGGGCAACAAACAAGTTTGAAGACTTATCCATTGTCTTCACTGGAAGAGTTCCTGCTGTTGCAAGGAGACCTTCTCTTGACTCTGCACCAGGCTTAGATGTAGGAAGAACCCAGAGTGCTGCCTTGCCTTCTACAAAGGGGATTGTGAATAGGACTCTGCTCTGGGACAGTGGACAGTGAACCAGTATTGATATCTTTGGGAATGGTTTCTGCATAGGGTTGCCAGCTCCATTGGTGGGAAATACCTGGAGATTTTTAGGGGTGGAGCCTGAGGAGGGTGGGGTTATACCCAGCTGAGGTCCCGCCCGCTCACAAAGCCCACCCTCCCCAAATCTCCAGGAATTTTCCAACCCAGAATTGGCAACCTTACACTGGATATATAGACCCCCCCCTTTCAGTTTCATATCCTGTCGGAGACTAGGGTCATACCATTAAAATGCAATCGTTTAAATGCAGTATGAGGGATTCTGAACAAAACTGCAGGCTATGCAGTTTTGTAGTTACGTAACTGTTTTGTAATTAATTTTGTAATTATTTAATTATGTTCATTAGACTGGTCTCCTTTTCTGCAGGAACCTCCATTGTACTGACCTGGTCAAGGTGAATTCTTTAAAGATTCTCTTGCCCAGATCCCAATCCCTATGTTTGCTTCTTGGTATCCTTACCTGCTGGACAATCACACTTCTGCTATATCTTTACTGCATGCCTTTATCATTGTAATTGGTTTCTGGGGGGGGGGGGGGGGGAGTTCACTCTCATGTAATCTCTCTGACAAGAGAAAACATTATTGATCACCTTTTAATGTTGTCCAAAGAGAACCCGCATTTTATTACTCAATTGTCTCTGCGGCTGACAGGATGCATACTCTTCTTAGAGTCACGCATAATAGTGGAATGCTGTTTAACTTACCGTTGTCTTAGCTAGGTTAACGCGAAGGCCATGTTTCCACGGCCATGTTGCTGAGAGATCGGAGTGGTGTTCCATTCCCTGACCTCACCTTACTATGGTGTTTTCCTGGATCAGCCAGCCGTGACATTCTTGGTTGTCAGTGGGCTACATATGCAGAATGGCATTCAAGTTAAATACCAGCATGGAGGTGCAAACTGGGGTTAAATCCTCAAGAGCTGAGTGTTGGATGGAAAAGACAAAAACGCCATAGTTTTCTTTTATGATTTGGCTTCAATGGGTGACATTCTGAGGGTTGCTCGGCTTCCTTCTTCCAACAAATAAGGGAAAGCACACAGCACAACATGTCTCTTTCATATTTTGGTGGTGGAAATTGCTCCCCCCCCCCCCCCCCCCGCAGTTAATCAGTTAACCCTATAGTATAGCAGAAGAACTTTTCCGAGTAATTTATAACCTGTCCTTTCCAATCAGCAACTTTCGCAAAATTCGCTTTTCCAAATTCCTCCTGAATATGATTTACTCTTTGTTAGGCTAGCAAAATGTGACAGGGTCATTGCATGTTTCTAAGGGCTTAAAAAAAAAACTTGTCTGCAAATAGGATAAAGGAAATGTTTTCGACAACAAGACTAGTCTTGTCGATTTGACTTGATTCAGATGTAATGAAAAAGCATAGTTGATGGTTACATGAATTAGCTTTTTGGGGGGGGGGGTTCTCTTTCTCCAATGCCTTCTCTTCCTCCCCTTATTGTGTACTTCAGTAATAGTTTGCTACAAGCGGGAACCCACAAGGACCTGCAGGAAGCATCTCATTTTTCCGTCCCCCACTATTTTCTTATTTTCTTTCCTGAAAGCCTCCATAGCCTCTCCCCTTTTCCTGCTTCCTTCTCTCCTTCTAAAGTTGCTGACTTCCAGGTGGGACCTGGCGGTCTCTTGGAATCACAACAGATCTCCCAAGTACAAAGGTCTATTCCCCCCTAGAGTTGCCAGCTCCAGGTTGGGGAATTCCTGGAGACTTGGGGATGGAGCCTTGGGAGGGTGATGTTTGGTGAGGGAAGCAACCTCAGCAGGGTATAATACCATGGAATCCACTCTCCAAAGCAGCCATTTTCTCCAGGGAAACTGATTTCTGTCATCTGGAGAGCAGTTGTAATTCTGGGTGATGTTTAGCCCCCACCTGGAGGTTGGCAAGCCTAGTTCCTCTGGAGGAAATAGCTGCTTTGGAGGGTGGAGTCTATGGCATTATACCCCTCTGAGGTCTTTCTCCTCAAACTTCACAGTCCCCAGGCTCTAGTCCTCAAATCTCTAGGAATTTTCTAATCTTGAGTTGGCAACTCTATCTCCTTCCCACCCAATGACCAACCTACCTTTATCTGCCCCTCTGTCTTAAGCTTTCCCACTCCCACGCAGCCTCTGCCTAGGAAAACTATGGCCCAGTTGTGTGGTGCCGGTCACTGGGCCAGGCCCCCTTGAATGGTAGGGAACCCTCACTTTCCCCTGTAACCTCCTCCACCTACTATTTCCTCTTTCTCTCCTCCTGGCAACCCCCCTATCCTCTCTCTTTTCCCTGCCTCCTTTTCTCCTTCTCAGCCATTCACCAACCTATTTTTATCAGCTATCTTTATTGTTCATTTACTTCCTTTATACCCCACCTTTCTCCACAGTGGGAACCAAAGCAACTTACGCCATTCTCTTCTCCTTTTTATCCACACATAACTATGTGAAGTAGATTAGGCTAAAAGTATGTGACTGGTCCAAAATCATCCAGTGAGCTTCTACAGCGAGATGGGGCTTCGAAACTGGGTCTCTCCCAGACCCTGCTCTGAAACTCTAACCACTGTACCACACTGACTTTCATAGGGTGGCTGCTGTTGATCAGTAGCAAGCAGCCAGGCCTAGTTGAGTCATGCAAGTCCAGTGGTATGAAGTCACCCAGAGGTTGGTTCTGGGCCTGGGGTTGCCAACTTCCAGGTTGGTCCTGGAGATATCCCAGAATTACAACTAAACTCAAATGACAGAGATTTGTCCATTTATCATTTTTTTAAAATCCCGCCAGTGTAGTATTTTTAGATTTCCCCCTTTTTTTGGCAAACCTGGGGCCCTTTTCAGATTTGTAGAAGATCTGTGTGTTCACAGCTCCAGTCACGAGATTTAAGTATCCAAAGATCTGGCAAACTTTGCTATTCCCTGGAGAATTATTCCCAGGCTGGAGCTGGCGGCCCTAGTTGCACAGCTTACCTCTTGCCTTCATGAGTAATCCTGACCAGGCATGTTGCTTCCATGGTCATACCTAATATGTGACTTGAACACTGAACCTGTGAAACTGCTTTATGGTTAATCAGTCCATTGGCTAACTTAGCTCAGCACTGTCTACTTTGACTGGTAGTGGCTCCCTAGGCAGAGAAATGTACTTTTGCGATGCCTCCTTCCTGAGACCTTCCAACTGAAGCCACAAACGAAACCTGAGACATCCTGCATCTACTGCATGAGTTCTCCCACTGAGCATGGTCTCTCCAGACATGTGACGCCAACTCGTGAGTTGTGACTTTTTCCTCCCCTTGGTCACCAGCATCATAGATTTTGCCAGTGACAGGTGTGTGTGTTTATCCCTAAGTCATACATCCATCTCTGTGTCATGTTTGTCTACACACTTATTCCTGTTGGAACACTCATTTACTGGAAGTCCTCTGGCAATAAGATTAAGGTGACCAGAATAAGTAATTGCAGTAAGTATGCATCTTGAAAACTAAATAGCAGGCTGTGATATAGCCAAGTAGAAGGTAGTAATCTAGCATGTTATTTCAGCATTTTTATTGCCATGGGTTATTAGCATTTACGCTCTAATAGAAGAAGTAAATCAACATAATGTCTCATAAAGAGCCATTAGCGTGCTAGCTGGATATTACTTTTCTGATGATTTTTGTAGATAAATTTGTTATCAGAATGAGATGAAAACAGTGTATGTGAGGGCCATTGCATTTGATTAATGAGGTATCTTGATGATCATGAAATCCAAAGCATAATTACAAATTGTAATTACTACTATCTCTTAAAGTTTTGTGGAACACAAGTCTGTTGTAATTTTTTCTTTTTTCTTAAAATGGTTTTTTTTTTAATATGAACTAGCTGTGCCTTTTCAGCTGAGGCATTTGAAAAATATACCTCCTGTAGCAACCTTCTGCATTTTCTGAGGCCTTTGGGAATTATGGTGCATGAACAAAATGTTTGGTTTAGATGTAGGCAGTTTGGCTGGTACTAACTGAACACTGGTAACCACTGAAGTAATGCAAAGTGGAGATTTAAACCCATCATGAATGGAGAACTGATTTGAGAGTGAGAACCATTTTGCTGTTGGCAAAGGAAAGTGTGATTTTTTTCCTCCCCTGCTTACATTTGTATGTGAAAATACAGTTTCCAAGAATTGGGGCTTGGCTATGGAAATTAAACCCTGACCTGGATGGCCCCGGCTAGCCTGATCTTGTCAGATCTTGGAAGCTAAGCAGAGTCGACCCTGGCTAGTATTTGGATGGGAGACCTCCTAGAATACCAGTGTTGTGATGCAGAGGCAAGCAGTGTGTCATAATAGGTGATTTTAACTACCCACACATTGAATGGGTCAATATGTGTTCAAGTCAAGAGAAAGTGATCGGGTTTCTAGATACTCTCAATGACAGTGACATAAAACAGATTGTCACAGAACCTACTGGGGAGAGGTGGTCCTGGACTTGGTCCTAAGTAGTACTTAAGACCTAGTGAGAGATATAAATGTGATAGCATTGGTCAGGAACAGTGACCATAATGCTATTAAGTTTAGTATTTATGTAAATAGGGAGTTACCCAAAAAGACCAACACAACCACATTTAACTTTAGAAGAGGTAACTTCTCTCAAATGAGCGGGGTTGTGAAGAAGAAACTGAAAGGCAAGGCAAGGAGGGTCAAATCCCTTTGGGAAGCTTGGAGACTATTTAAAAACTATAATCCTGGAAGCTCAGATAAAATGTATACCACAGGTTAGGACATGTACAAATAGGTATTAAAAAAAAAGCCTGCATGGTTAAATGAACAAAGTAATGGAAGTGATAAAAGGTAAGAAGGATTCCTTTAAGCGGTGGAAGGCTAGTCCAAGTGAGGTAAATAAAACTGAGTACAGGCTTTGGTAAATAAAATGCAAGTCAGTGATCAGACAGGCAAAAAGGGACTATGAGGAAAATATTGCAAAAAACATAAAGACCAACAATAAAAATTTCTTTAAATATATTAGAAGCCGAAAACCAGCCAGGTAGGCAGTGGGGCCTTGGATGACCAAGGGATAAAAGGATTACTAAAGGATGATAGGGAAATGGCAGAGAAGCTGAATGCATATTTTGTCTTTGTCTTCACTGTCAGAGATGGGAGGTGCTTGCCCACTCCGGAACTGACGATTTCAGACTCAATAAGAGCCAGAAGAGCCAGAATCCCCAGTTCTGATTGTCAGTTGTTAAGTGGGAGGTTAATAGCAGCACTGGGGGGGATGCAATGGCGGAGGATTCTTTCAAGGCGATGGTACATTGAGTACTGTGTGTATAAGAGTGTCATATGGTCAGACCTTGCTAGTGTGGCCATCAACCTCCTTTCCTGCCCTCCCACCAGCGTGCAGAGTGAGCGGGTGTTCTCTCACTTGGGAGACATCCTCAGTCCCCCCCTGCTCCTCCCTGGACCTGGCCGGGGTGGATGAGTTGGACTTCCTGAAGGTCAACCTCTCCCTGCTGGGCCACCCTGCCCTGGACCTGGCAGAGTTTAATGACAAATGACCTCTAAACGGCTCTTGCCTTGAAAACCCCATGTGGTCGCCATAAGTCAGCTGTGACTTGCCAGCTGGGGGTGGGAGATGAAAATCAAATGCCTTAGTAGAGGTAAATGTGTTAATTTAAAAACCTGTATGGAAACAGCTTCATTGTGTGTGTGTGTGTGTGTGTGTGTGTGTATACACACATACACACATTCCATATTCCCCAATGGTGAAAGTAACACGCCAGAAGTCAGATTGCACTTTTAAATGAAATTAAATCTAAAAAGATTAGGGGATTTACGTAATACGATTGGGTATGAATAAGTCAGGGATGATAAATGTAGCAACCGAAATCTTTCATGATTGGTTCCAGCGTTTTCAGGAAATTGTGGCTGCCATAGATTAATTTATTGCTTTTAATATCTTTACTTGGAGAAAGATTGTGACTTCAGAATGTAAGGTACTGCCCTTTAAATCTACTGTTTAGTGCAGGTCTGGGTGAGGTGTTAGCCCAGTTTAATGGGTGAATTTCAACCGCTGTTGTCAAAGGAATCGGTCAAAATTCTTGGAGATCTAGGATTTACCACTTGTTCCCTCAAACTGCACTTTCTTGACTAAAAACAAGTGTCAAGCCCTACATATACAACTGTGGCAAATCTCTGGAGGAGGGACAGCTACCTGAAAGAGGTGGTGATTTGTTTACTCCAGGAGGTAGTGATCTGTCCACCTCAGGGGAAGCCCTCCTTGGATCTGACTTTATTGAATAATTATAGGCTGATTCAAAATTTCCTTTTCTTGATCTTTGATCAAGCAGGCAGTGATGGAAAACCTCCTTGAATTGGGTTTTCTGGATCTGTACCCATCAGAATTCAGGACGGAGACAACAGTGGTTGCCCCAGCTGGAAATATGTGTCTGGAGCTGGACAAAGGGAGTGCAACTTTGCACTCATTCACCTGTATTTCTTAGCAATTTTTGATAAATTTTGATTGAATCCTTCTGGGCTGTCTGAGATTGATTAGGGTTGCCAGGTCTGAATTGGGAAATACCTGGAGATTTTGGGGGCGGAGCTTGAGGAGGGAGGGTTGGGGAGGTGAGTGACTTCAATGGGGTACAGTGTCATGGAGTCCACCTTCCAAAGTGGTCATTTTCTCCAGGTAAACTCTTCTCTGTCACCTGGAGATCAGTCATAATTCCAGCAGATCTCCACCCACCACCTGGAGGTTGGCAACCCTAGTGGAGGATAATGCTTGGGTGTGGTTCTTCTCCTTCTACTCATGAGTTGGTGGCAGAGTGTGGCACTGGAGAATGCTGCTGTTTTGCCCACTGTGCACCCTGCAAAGTTCTGTCTTGTCCATGTGGCTTTTAAAGATCTGTGCTTGACCCCTGGGAGAAGCCATTCAGCGGTGTGATATCATTGACAGATGAAACGCAGTTCTACTTTGTTTTAGCAAACTTAGGAACAGTGGCTCAGTACCTAACAATGCAGTCATGAACCAGTCTAGGTCTGGAGAGATGTGCATCCTCTGGGGAACACAATGCATACTGTGTGAGGTTTCTCTGAACCTTGGTTTGCTTCTGGATTCTGGGACCCTGGCAGGGGCTAGAGATGCCTTTCCCCAGTTTGGGCTTATGGGACGTCTGTCTGCTTCTCTCTGCTAAGGACCTGACCTCAGTAATCCATGCTTTGGTCACCTTGTATGTCCACTACTGTGGTGTGGTTTTACATGGAACTGCCTTTAAGATGATGGCTTAGAGGCTGTAGTTAATGAAGGCTTCATTGACTCTTCTTCTGGCAGAGATGGGCCACAGGGGACCTATCTGTGTTATCCATTAGCCACCACATTTGCTGCTTATATGCTCCTGGGGACATTTAAAGTGTTGATATTTATCTTTAAAAGCCCATCATAATGTGATGCCTGTCTTCCTTTTGGAGCACCACCTTTCATAAGGGAGTAGGGCTGTAGTATAATAGAATAGTTCAGGAGGACCTTTCATAAAAGGAACACGATAGCAATCTATTCCAAGAATAATTGTGTGTTTTATCCTGCTCTTACTGCGCTTTTATTGCTCCGTTTTCTGCATTATTTATGATAAATCAAGTCCGATACCTTTCCCTTTTTGCATTGTTTTTCTAACTTTGTAATCCTAGTCCCATTGCATTGTTTATTGGCTGCATTATGCTGTTTGATTATATCGTTTTACATTGGGTGGTCTGCCTTGAGTCTCGGCGAGAAAGGTGGGCTATATACAAAGATAATAAATTACTAAATGTTCCCTTCTGCTCCCTCAGATCTTCAGCTATGGCGTTACTGCCAGTCCCAGTTTTTGCAGAATGGCAACATTTTAGGGCCAAGCTACAAATTACATTTTCTAACAAGTCATGTCTGGGAACTCAGACTTGACTCACTTTCCCCACAACCACAAAGCAGTTGAGGAGAATAGCATTTTAAAAAACCACAGGGGCCTGCTTTGGTTTAGGACTGCAGTGTGAGGGGAGGAGAAGCTCCTGCCTTCCCTCCATGCCATTTTCCAAAGCTGAAATGGCTCAGCAAGGGGGAGTTATTTGCCCTGTTTGGAAATGCATGTGCATGGGATAGGGACCTGTTAGGAAATGACCACACAGTTTTGCCCCGAGACTCTTCTCTAATTCTGGCCTACAGTCCTAAGAATGTAATCTGTAAATCACTTGCTTTCTGATTTTGTTCAAAAAGGACATTTTAAGGGGTCCTTCAGAGGTCGCTTGTGACCCCTGCCTATCCTAGATTGTTGAGATGAATTCATATTTTAAAAATGTCATGATGTTTCCCTTTAAGGTCTGGGATGCCGTGGACCGAGGCTGTTGCTTAAAGACATATTCTTGCCACTCCAGTGCCGTTCGAGACGCCCACTGGTCCCCTTCTGGAAGTGGCATTCTCAGCGGGGGCTTCGATTCAATGCTTCATTTAACAGATGTTGAGACAGGTAAATATCATTTCCATTATGTACTTTTGCTTGAATGTGGAAAGAAAGAGAAGTGGGACATTTTCATACTAATCGAAATATTTGACAGAGATCTAGGACCTCCCTTACTCTGTATTGTATAAAGGTAGCAATGAAAAAAGGTTAATGTTTTATCTTAAAAGCTGTTGTGTCAGGGAGACTGCAGCCTTTCCTGGCAACATGATAGCTTCCCTGGGTGAGGGAGGCTTTACTTAGCTGCCTCCACATGGAACTGCTCATTCATACAATCAGCACCTCCGTCCCTCCCGATCAGCCTGCCAGCTTGTGTTGGAAACCTTCCCAGTGGGGGCCATTGGCTGACTAAACTGGCCCTCAGACTGAATAAATTTGACGTGCATTTGACTTGAACATTGAGTTCCATGGAAATCAATAGGGCTGGTTTCCAAGCAATATGATTAAGGGCTGACATGTTAGTATTTAAATTGTGCCTGGCGTCTTCTTTTAGCTTTGAATCAGAATGCTCCTGCTTTGGTATTCATAATCAGCATCATCATCAAGATACAGAACTTTTTGTGAGGCTCAGTGAGGTTATTGCCAGCTTCCTCAGACCGTGTATAACTGTGGTTAAGAGTGTAAGCACAAAGCTAGAAGTCCCCAGAGAACCAGAAGTACTCATCTTGCCTTGGCCATGAACTCACAGTGTGGTCTCACAAAAACCACTTTTCTCTTGTCTTGATTCTCACAAATGTCAGGTTAGATGGTACATTCATGTCTGCCTTCTGTACAACCCTGAGCATGGCCAAGTGATGCAGTCTTTTAAGTTGCTCAGTTAAATCGTAAAGCACGTTCCATCTCAGAAGGTCTGGGTGGGTAAAATACATTGGTGGTGGAAAGTGCTGTCAGGCTGCAGCTGAGTTATGATGACCCTGTAAGGTTTTCAAGTCAAGAGAGAAGCAGAGGTGGGTTTGCCATTGCCTGCCTCTGTATAGCAACCCTGGACTTCCTTGGTGGTCTCCCATCCAATACTAACCAGGACCAACAAGGCAAAAGAGAAACAGAGGTGTTTTGCTGTTGCCTGTCTCTGCATAGCAACCCTGAACTTCCTTGGTGGTCTCCCATCCAATACTAACCAGGACCAACTTCGCTTAGCTTCTGAGATCTGACATGAACTGGCTAGCCTGGGCTATCCAAGTCAAGGCAATAGTATGCTAGAGCAGGGGTGTCAAACATGTGGTCCATGGGCTAGATCCAGCCCCTTCAGGGCTCCAATCTGGCCTGCAAGCTACTTGCTCTCTGCTGCTTCCTATTCCTGCTTCCTGTTTCCTGCATCGCAGCTCCTTGTGCCCGATAGCACATATCCTTCTGAGCCCGTTTGCGGGGAGGGTGGGGTAAAAGTATGAAATAATAAAAATAAATAATAAATAAATTCTAAAGTGTCCTTTGTATGCTAATCTCAGGAGACATTATATTTCACCATGTTTGCAAGCTCATTCTGATGGGTATTCTTATGACGTAGCTACCTTTCTACTTGGTGATAGGGGCCCAGAAAGAACCTAGCAGCTACAAAATCATTTTACTCCTTTTGTCTATTGGATGATAAGTGATTAACAACAACTATTCACTGCTCAAGATCAATGTATTTAGGGTTGCCAGGCACGGGAAAAGGGGTATGGTTGCCAGATCTAGGTTGGGAAATTACTGGACATTTGGGGTTGGATCCTGGGGAGGACAAGGACCTCAGAGGGGTAAGATGCCATAGGGCCCACCCTCGAAAGCATCCATTTACTCCAGAAGAACTGATCTCTATCATCTGGAGATAAGTTGTAATTCCAGGGGATCCCTGCAGGTCTCCCCTGGAGGCTGGAATCCCTATGCATCATAGTGCTTTTATTGGATGAAAGGAAAGGAACAGATGTTATGATACATCTATTCCAGTTTTCCCCCTGAGTTGTTACAGTACTAGGGGTTGCTAGCTCCAGGTTGGGGAATTCCTGGAGATCTGGAGATGGAGCCTGGAGAGGGCGGGATTTGGGCGAGGAGAGACCTCAGCAGGATATAATACCATACAGTCTACCCTCCAAAGCAGCCATTTTCTCCAGTGGAACCAATCTCTGTTGTCCAGGAATCAGTTATAATTTCAGGAAATCTCCCAAGCCCCACCTGGAGGTTGGCAAACTCATGCAGTACGGCTGTTTTGAGAATATTTCGCCATCTCATACTGATCCTTACTTTCTCCACACCTCAATGCAAATGCAAGGAATCCCTGCTTCTCTTTCATGCCCCTTGAATGTGGGAAAGGACTTTGCGGGGTAGAATTAGAGAGAGACAATTGAGTAGAAAGTGATCCAAAGTCTTCCAGAACCAAGCAAAAATCTAGCCTTTTTTCCCGGTACAATTAGAGAAGGTGTCTGTTGGACTTGCAGTAATCAGTTCCTTTGCAGTAATCGTTTGTCATGGCATGTGATTATTTTTTAAAAAAACATTCTGCAATGGCTTCAAGGGACTGCTCTGCATTGAGAACATACAGCCCATTAAGTTCTTACCTTGGAATGGTAACATTTCTAAGTTAGTCAAGCTTTCTCGCTTGCTGTGTTTGAGTGTTCCAAATCTTGTTTTGCTTGCAGTTGGGCGGGGAAGGGAATTAATGTACTGGAATGTTCTTTTCAGATAAACCGGCTCTTCATTATATCTCCAGGTCATTTTTCTTTTCACATCCACATTTCAGTGATATTTACTTTTTCTTTGCTGAGGCCAGTTCCTAGCTGAAGCTAACGGGCTGGATGTCCCGGAGCTTCACAGCAGTAAGTAGTAAGCTCGGTAGCTTCCGTCATCCCTGGATGCTTACAGCAATGCACATTAATGTCGCTTTTGTGCTCAAAACCTGTGGGGTTGTAACATGGTACATTATGTAGTTGTGCATTTAGTTACGTGAGCACACTGTATAAATAAAGCATATTACATTTCATTATATGCAATGTAAAAAATTTTATGCTGAATATCACAGGTGGATTTGGTGTAGTGGTTAGGAGCGTGGACTCTAATCTGGG
The DNA here is from genome assembly GCA_029233225.1 of Lepidodactylus listeri. NCBI lineage: Eukaryota > Metazoa > Chordata > Lepidosauria > Squamata > Gekkonidae > Lepidodactylus > Lepidodactylus listeri. The sequence goes on from JARCFY010000011.1 coordinate 81,654,799, forward strand.
AGAACCGGGTTTGATTCCCCATTCCTCCACATGCAGCTGCTGGTATGACCGTGGGTCAGTTACAAGTTCTTTCAAAGCTGTTTTCTCACAAGTAGTTCTCTTGGAGCTCTCTCAGCCCCACCTACCTCACAGGGTGTCTGTTGTGGGGAGGGGAAGGGAAAGGTGATTGTAAGCCATTCTGAGACTCCTTTGGGCAGTGATGGGCAGGGTATAAATCCAACCTCCTCCTCCTTCTTGGCCATGTCTACCCCATTACTCATCCTTGTGGCAGGCTGTACATCAGTTGTCAATGTGCAGTGGAGCTATGTGGTTTGTGACATTTGTATAATCCTGTCCGGCACTGACATAATTCATCAAATTCCTCTGGGATCCAATCTGTTGTTGCAACCATTTCCCTGCAGTCTGTGCATAGTTTGGATGTGGGGTGTACAACAGCCTAGTGGTGGGTACTAAATCAGGATTATAAACTGTGGTTTGTGTCTAGTTTATTAACTGTGGTTTGCACTGAGGGTGCATGTAATGCTTGAATATGAAAATAGTGTTCATTTAGTAGCTCCATCCCTTTCATCCTCCTACCAGTTTGGTGTAGTGGTTAAGTGCACGGATTCTAATCTGAGGGAACTGGGTTTGATTCCCCACTCCTCCACATGCAGCTGCAGCTGCTGGATGACCTTGGGCAAGCCATAGTTCTGTCAGAGCTGTTCTTGAAAGAGCAGTTCTCGAAAAGAGCTCTCTCAGCCCCACCTACCTCACATGGTGTCTGTTGTGGGGACAGGAAGGGAAAGGAGTTTGTAAGCCGCTCTGAGTCTCCGCGTGAAGGAGCGGGGTATAAATCCAATCTCTTCTTCTTCTACATACAGAGAAGGAAGCATAGAGCAACAGAAGACTTTGATGCTCCAGCTGTATTCAGCTGTTCATGTTGCTTTCTCAGGATACCCTCTCTCTCTACCATCTCTACCATCTCTTCACCCACCCACCCCCAGTGACGCTCTTCTAAGCAGGACTGTGCTTCAGAGACTTTGAGCTCTCTAGAGGGGAAATTTAAAAGGCAGCAGGACAGAACATCTTGCAGGGCAGAACATCAAATGCTTTTATTTGGTTTGCCAACAGCAGGCATTGTTCCATACTGTCAGAAGCTGTTTACCGCCCACCTATTGCCGTACCTTCCTCCCCATTAAGAGAGCTCCCATTTATCCCCGCTCCCACTCTATTAGGTTCCAGGAAGGTGTGAGTGACCTGATCAGGACCATTTGTTACTTCATTTAAAAAAAAAAACTTTTTGGAGAAAAAAAATTCTGTATTTTGCTTCTCATGTTAATCATCTACTGTTGCTAGAATGCACTTTTGTTTGGTTCGTGTTTATTGTTCCTTGTTTATTGGAAAACATCAATAAAATTATTTAGTAAGCAAAAAAATACAGTGAAAGGGCAAGGGAAAGAGGGCTGTAAAAGTCCTATTTTGCTTCATAGTTTAAAAATTCAGCAATTCGGTAAAGCATTGAGACAGAAGAGAGGAGGGATAATGTGTAGCCAAGAGTGAGGAAGAGAAGGCTGGGCTTACCATACTCTTCTTACCAAAATTCCCCTCCATTTACCTGGCAGGAAGATTAGTTGTCCCCCCCACCCCGTGTTCCCTCTAAGCTGAGTTAGTGTGAGCTAGCTCAGTCTTTTAGCCTCCAGCTCAGACATTTTTGTCTCAGCTCAGGAAGGATGGCTCCAGGGCAAACTAATTTATGCAGTAGCCAAGTTGCTCGCTCACAGCTTTGATGCCAGTAGCTCACAAAGTAGAAGTTTTGCTCACAACACTCCACAACTTAGAGGAAGCATTGGTGTGTCCCCCCCCCCCCCCCCGCCCGAGTGCTGTCCAGAAAAAATAGGGGGTCATCTTCAATTCACATATGAGTTACAGGAATATAGGACATGGTATAACTTTTTTTTTTTTAAAGGGAGGGCGTTTTCAATTCTGGGTAATTTTCCTCTCAGGCAAATACCTTTCAGGGCAAGCCAGTAGCAAGTGGGCTGTACAAAGGGTGAGGTGTGGTTTGCTGCCTGACAATCCAAGGGTGTTCAGGATAGCATCTGGAGTTTCTGCTTGAAGGTGGGATGGGAGGCACACAGCAGACTAACTGTGGTTTGTCTGACAAACTGCGGTTTATTGGGATGTCAGAGGATGCAGCTGGAGAAGAAACAAGAGACGAGAGGGACTAGTCTCAGCTTATCTGCAGGAATACCATCTTTCTGATCCCTCGGGTTGCCAACCTCCAGGTGGTGGCTGGAGATCTCCTGGGATTACAAGTGATCTCCAGGCAACAGAGGTCAGTTCCCCTGGAGAAAATGGTCACTTCGGAGGGTGGACTCTATGAAACTATATTGCACTGAAGTCCCCCCTCCCCAAACCCTACCTTTCCCAGACTCCACTCCCCAGATCTCCAGGAATTTCCCATCATGGAGCTGGCAACCCTATATGAACCCCGAAATGAAAGGTGGGCTCTGCTTAGGGGACTCAGGACAAATCCCTCTCTTTAGTGAAAATGACTGTGGAAGGCCCTGTATAAAGAGGGGACCTTCTTTTGAATAGCAGGTTAAAATATTTGTATTTAAATAGCCTCGTGTGCGCGCATTAAATTCTCACTGTCAGTTTACTTTCATAGTAGATTGCTGTTTTATGCCCTTTTGGAGGTGTTTTATGGGTTTTTCAGTATTATTTATGCACCTCTAGGTGTGCTTTTTAATAGAAAAGCAGGAAAGAATAAATAACACGCGTCCTGCTTTTGTTGTCCCCCCCCGTCCCCCCCCCCCCGGTTACTTTATATTTCAAGCAAATGCATCGGTAACACTTTCAGGAAAACAACAGCTTGTTACTGGAATCCAAATAGGGTTGCGTTCTCACTTAAAAAAAAAATGACGCCAACTGTGCAGATTAGAACTGCATTACTGCACCGAACCATTCATTCACCTCTTCCCATTGCTCTTTATCAGTGCAGGGTTTATTTTATCTATGAATAACCTCATTTAGAAGTCTCCCAGCTGCACCACTGCAAAACTCCCCCCCCCAACAAACAACACAACCCCCCCCCCCAAAAAAAGTTTTCTTGTTTTAACAATTTTTTCTTGCAGGGTTGGAGGAATGGTCCCTGCTGCCAAATCAGGCCTGCACAACATAATGCCAGAAGACTGACTGCATTCCCTGGTTGTTTAAAGATTCCAAAGGGTTTCTGGTCCTTTGTGGGACCACCCCTGACTCCATCTCTTTGCATTGCATTGACTGCATAGGAGACAATGGAACACAGTTCCTTCCATTGCTGCAGAGATCATGTGACAAGCTTGGGGGCCAGCTGGAAGTAGGCCATGCCATACCATTACACATATCATCGTTTCCCTTTTAGGAAGAGTGATACTGATGTGGCTAGGAGCTCCAGGATGGGTTCCTCCCATATGGCAGAGCTTATGGTACCTTAGTAGTGCAGGAAGGTGCAACTCCGCACTGACCAAAGTGGGGTTTGGACTTGGAACTTGTAGCTCTTAGCTCACACTTTTATTACAAAGCCACATTGACTCTCTAAAATTAGGAAACAATGATACCCTCAACTCCCCAGTAGGGGTGGGCACAAAAAAATCTGTATTTTTCTGGTTTGGGTATATTGAACTCCAAAAATATTGGTATTTCCTAATATTCCAGAATCCCAATATGGGCATGGTATTGGGATTCGGGAAATATTTGGGATTGCAGATTTTTTTGGCTCCATTCTACCCTATGAAGAGTGTTAGTGGTTCCCTATAGACTATAATGGAGAATTGATCCGGGGTATCTGGGACCCTGGGGCAGCCTGTTTTCTGAAGTAGAGGCACCAGATTTGCAGCATAGCTGCTGGTGCCACTCCCCCCCCCCCCCCCAGTTTCAAAAAGATTGGACCAGAGGGCTCAATTCTGTGGCCCCCAAAAGAAGGTGCCCCTATCCTCCATTCTTTCCAGTGGAGGGGGAAAGCATTTAAAGGGATGTGGTCCAAGCCACAGCGTGACTCTGTGCTGCAGTGAGTGAACTCTGAAAGTATTTAAACTTTAAATACCTGCTCCAAGCCGAGAGTTCAGTCCTGTAACTGTGGCTGTCTGGTGACCCCCCAACAAATCCTGAATACTTTCTGGATTTTTTGGGCAGCCCTTTTTCAGATAGCTGAATCACTAGCCCTCTTGGTGATCGGCTTATACCAAGCACACACCCCTACTTCCCAACTTGCATCAGGCTCTATATTTTGTGTGTCTAAATGGCTTGTGGCCAGGGTGCTCCATCTAAGTCCAGCTCACAAGCTAAGTTCTTCCTCACATGCCCTGCTCTCTGTACTGCTCCTAGGGCTACCAGTCTCCAAGTGGGGCCTGGTGATCTCTCAGAATTACAGCTGAACTCCTCCTGGCCAATGGTCCCTCTAAGCTGTGGAGTCTTGTGAGCAACTGGTGTTAAGTTGTGAGCGAGCGATATGGCTACTGCAGGGGTGGCCAACCTGTGGCTCGGGAGCCACATGCGGCTCTTTCACACATATTGTGCGGCTCCTGGCAGGGCGGCTGGGGAAGCAAAGGGGAGGCATGCTTTTTCTCCCTTCCTTCCTTCCCTCCTCCCTCCCATCTATTTGCTTTCCTAGTTTCTCTCTCTCTCTTTCTTTCCACTTCTTTAATTCTTTCTTTCCATCTCTCTCTTTTTCTCTCTCTCTCTCAATATCATTAGCAAACAAGTAATATCATTATCAATAACCGGTTTTCCTCATTTGTTTTTTATTTTTGGCAGTCCCATTTAGCGTTAATAAAAAGCAAATTTGCATATTTTTAAAAATAAAAACGTGTGTGTGATATTTGTTCCTGTCTTGCGGCTCTCAGACATCTCTATGTGGCTCTTACATTTATTCTATGTGGCTCTTACGTTAAGCAAGGTTGGCCACCCCTGGGCTACTGTATAAAGTAGGTTGCTCTGGAGCCCTCCGTCCTGAGCTAAGACAAAAATGTGTGATCTGGAGGCTAAAAAACTGTGAGCTAGCTCACACTAACTCAGCTTAGAGGGAACACTGCTCCCGACTACAGAAATCAGTTCCTTGGAGGACATGGCTACTTTGGAGGGTGGACTTAATGGCATTATACCCTGCTGAGGTCCCTCCCCAAACTCTGCCTTTCCCAGGTTTCACTGCAGTCTCCAGGAATTTCCCAGCCCAGTGTTGGCAGCCTCAGCTACCCTGTACCCCACCTTCAGAGATGAGATGGGAAAACAGAGGTCTGGCTTTTTCAGCAGTGGCGCCTTGCCTGTGGCGCCCTTGTCCTTGCCACTGGGGCCGGCCGGCCACACTCTCTTTTATGAGCCAGGCCAAAACATCCCTTTTTCCCCAGGCTTTTAGTTAAGAGGTTGATCTTTAATAGTTTGCTTTTCTCGTAAATAGTTTTTTTTCTCATAAAATGAGAAAATTGGCCCAGGGGGGTCCAATTCTATGGGCCCCCAAAGAAGGTGCCCCCATCTTCCATTGTTTCCAATGGAGGGGGGAAGCATTTAAAGGGATGTGGTCCCTTTGAATGCCATCTCCAAGCAAAAAATGAGAAGCATTTTATGAGATCATTTTCAGGGGTTTAACATTTTATGCTCTTTGTATAGTCTTGCAGGGGCTTTAATGCTTGGTCCTTGATTAGGGTTGCTAGCTCTGGGTCAAGAAATACCTGGTGATTTTGAGGATGGAGCCTGGGGAGAGGAGGTCTTGGGAACCTCAGCAGTGTATAATGCCATAGAACTCACCCTTCAAGGCAGCCATTTTCTCCAGGTGAACTGATCTCAGTCATCTGGAAATCGACTGAAATAGCAAGAAATCTCCAGGTGCTACCAGGAGATTGGCAGTCCAGTCCTTATTAGTTATTGTTAACACAATTTATAGTGTTTTATGCTGTGATTACTGGGCTGCGGTGGCTCAGCGGTTAAGATGCTGAGCTGCAGACCGGAAGGTTGGTAGCTCAGCAGTTTGAGACCCGAGTGCCGCATGACGGAGTGAGCGCCTGTCTCTGGTCCCTGCTCCTGTCAACCTAGAAGTTCGAAAGCAACAAATTGCAAGTAGATAAATAGGTACCACTTCGGTGGGAAGGTAACAGCATTCCGTGCGCCTTGGCGTTTAGTCATGCCGGTCACAGGACCACGGAAAAGTCTTCGGACAGCGCTGGCTCTTCAGCTTGGAAACGGAGATGTGCACTGCCCCCTCGAGTCAGATTCGACTGGTTTTCGAGCAAGGGAAACCTTTACCTTTTAATGCTATGATTAAGTTTTGCTTGGTAAGCCGCCTCAAGTAGGTTTTCTGGAGAGGCAGGATAGACACTTTCTAAAGAAAGAAAGAAAGACCACCCAACAAAGACTTGAAAGCACTTTAATTCAAAGCTAAAAGCAAGCTTATGCCAGATATTTTCCAGGAAGTTTGAAGTTTTAAAGTTCCCAAGTTATTCTGTGCACAAAAGCCCAAGCCCTACCCAGCATGTCAGTTAAAAAACAAACAAACCCACAACAAAGCAGTCATTTTTACAGCATGTTGTAACCACTGTTAGTTCCTAAACCTCAGCAAAATCTGGAATGCTAATGTTGTTTTTAAAATTATATTTTTATGTGGTATCATTTGCATAACAGTGAACGTTTTAATTAAACTGCCAGCACTTCCTCGCAAATAAAACAATGCCACTGCACCTGCAGATTGCTAGCAAAAATCATGGTTATTTGGGTGCCAGTTCGGTCCTATTATTTCAACAGAACTGCCACTCTGGGGTGATTTGAAGCATTTTATTTGGTGCACTGGAGATTGCCCAACATTACATTTACATTAGAGTTCATGAATTAAATATCGCTTAAATGCATCTCCATCATAAATATGGAGTTTAATAAGCTGTATCTAGTTTTAAGAGAGAAATGTAGGTTACTTGGAGCTTGCCAGATGATTCAGCTTCAGCTTCTCCCCCCCCCCCCCCCCCCCCCCCCCCCCCCGTCCCACCCCCCAGCTGTAATTTATTTGCTGCTTCAAGGGTCATCTGACAATAGAGAATGTGGCTTAGAAGTCCCCAAGTAAATATATTAAAAGATCTAGGAGTCAAGCCTTCGAAAAGCTCCGCTGTAGTAATTCTTGAGATGCTAAAAGGGAGACGGAGGTAGGCAAAATGAAATGTTTCTTTTTTCCCCTGTGAGTAATTAAATCGTGGGATTCACTGCTGGTGGATGTAGTGATGGCCATGAGCCCAGATGGCTTTAAATGAGAATTAAGTCCTTTCCACACTTGGATCTCATCCCCGGTTTTATCAGAGTTCAACTTGCGACACAATACCTTGCATTTATCCCTGTTTATAACAGCATCCGCTTATCCTAGGACAAGTGTGGGCTGAAACCGGGGTGACCTCAACATAATGTGGAAACAAAAAAATAACCCAAGATAATTACAGGGGAGAACTTGCATGTAGTGTAGAATGTAAGTCTGGGGACAAGGTTGAACCAGGATTTAAGGTCTAGTGTAGAAAGGACCTTAGACACATTCGTAGAGGAGAGGTCCATTGTCAGGGGCTGCCTTCCTGGGATCAGATCCCTGGGTCAAATCATCCTCCAATCTCTTCTGTATTGGAGCACTAGGGTGCTCACCTTGGTCCTCTCTCTCCAGCCTACGTTGTCTTTCCAAACAGTTGGAGAGGGCTCTGGTACACAGACCCATAGCCAGGAATTTTTCTGTTTGAGGGGTATTTACAATTTTAAGGGGGTAGTTAAATTATAGTTAATTAAATTAATCAGAATGCGGGAGGCTCCAAGCCTGTTTCTAGTGTCCTTCTAGTGTCCTGGCCCCACTGGTGGACCTCCTGATGGCACCTGGTATTTTTTGGCCATTGTGTGACAGAGTGTTGGACTGGATGGGCCATTGGCCGGATCCAACACTGGTTGTTCTTATGTTCTAACCCTTCCTTTCAAGGGACAGGGCAGTGAGCATGTCAGTTCCTAGGGGAAAAAACAGCTCAGAGGGCATTTAAATGCCTTTTGAGTTCCCTTCCACAATGCAAGAAAGCTTAGAAGGGCACTCAAGGATGGTACCTTAAATACTACCTAGGAATTTGCATGTTTCCCAAAGGCTCATGGGAATGCTTTTGCAAGACTCACCATGACCTAGGTGGTATACAGTAGGACTAGGCTAGCAGCAAGGGCGATTGTTGGAGATGTCTAAGCTTTCTTGCGCTGTGGAAGGGAACTCAAAAGGCATTTAAGTGCCTTCTGAGCTATCTGTCCCCAGGTCCCATGATGCCCCCCCCCCCAATACCACAGTGAGAGGGAGGTCTGAGGGCAAGCCACGTTGCCACTGCCTGCAGGGGTCTCTCCTCAAAAATAAGGTTTCTATAAGCACACATGCACATATTTTAAACATACAAAAAAATACCCCCCCCCCCAAGTTTTCTGGCATGGCTATTTTGTGGGGCAGGGCTTTTAATTAAGGGGGCGGGCCTCGAAATGCCCCTCTGTAGCTACGGGGGGCGGTTGGCCCAGGAATCACAAGCCCCGCCCTGCAAGGCTTTCAGAAGGGGTGGGACCTCGTCCTGGGCGAGAAAGTGACTCAGACATTCCCAGCTCTTTCATTCTGTGCTCTGGGCCTGCCAGATGGCTGAGACACATAGAGGCCACTGCGGCACTGCGAAATGCTGCCACACCACCCCCTACTTGGAATCCAGTGGGCTGCCCCGGTCACTGCCACCATTGGGCCCCCAGCCACCCCTGACAGAGCTGTCCTGGCTGGCGAGATCAGAAGCATGCCACGGCTGAGGCTGCAAGCTTGCCCAGATTGGCCTGCTTGCCTCCCATTAAGTCCAGGGTCTTCTCCTGAGTTTCCATCAATGGCTAGTGGCAATGGGTAGTAGAGGGAGCTTCCATATACTGAATACCAGTGCTTGAAAGCAGCCTTGTGCTGTGATTGTTGGCGCTACATTTTGGCTGCAGTGTGAAACAAGATTCTAGGCTACATGACAAACCTTCTCTCGAGAGCCAGTCTGGTGTAGTGGTTAAGTGCACGGACTCTAATCTGGGAGAACCGGGTTTGATTCCCCACTCCTCCACTTGCACCTGCTGGATGACGGTGGGCAAGCCATAGCTCCGTACCAGCTGTTCCCTCAAGGACAGCTTGGGAAAGAGCTCTCTCAGCCCCACCTACCTCACAGGGTGCCTGTTGTGGGGAGGGGAAGGGAAAGGAGTTTGTAAGCCGCTCTGAGACTCTTAAGTGAGTGAAGGGCGGGATATAAATCCAATCTCTTCTTCTTCTTCTTCTTCTTCCTGTGTCTTTCCCCCAGTTTAAATCAACAATTCCGCCACCGGCACCTGTAACTATCTCTTTCTGGCGCCCCCTTGGTTCTTTCCTAAAGCAGAGGTGATCCTAGCTTTCCTCAACTTCACTGAAGTAGGAGGCACTTAGGAAGAGCCTGGGAAGCATCAGCTTTGTATCTGTAGGGAGTACCCATTTGGAAACAGCTGCTTCCATCACAGAGAGGTACTTGACTTGAAACCTCTTAATATTCTGTGGAGCCTTCCACAGCAGCCGTTTTGTGATTGGTCCTGCCCCCAGTGGCAGCCAATTTGTTGTGGCGCTCACTACCCCCTTCTCAGCATTCCAAAGGGGCCTGTATGTTCAGCAGGGTTGAGGACTCTAGGTTTCCTCCGATGGGGACCTCTTAACCTGACATTGTTTTAACTGGGGATGCTCAGGGTAGAAACTAATCATGAGTTCTACCTTTGAGCTCCAGCCCCTGACTCCAGGCCACCTTCTCAGTGGTGGCATCACAGATACGGAATCATCTTCTGTGCTTACCCCGACAAGACCACCTTGATTGAACTCATTCCATCGCCAACTGGGGATTTTTCCTGATCACTGAACTGACAGAGCTTTTATTATAGCACTGTAGTGATGAGTTAGCTTTCCTGCTGTTTGGTTTTAAAACAAATTATTGTTTGTTTTAGTTGGAGTTGTTTAAATATGTTTAATATATCAGTATATGTTCGGAGCCATTTGTAGCAGACAGCACAGTTTGAAAGTCTCTGAATTTGTTAGATTGCCTAGGTTAAAAAACAAACAAGGAGTCTTCCCCCTACCACTGTGCATTTATTTATTTATATTTACTTCATCTATGCTCTGCTTTTCTCCACAGTGGAGACCCAAAGCGGCTTACATCTTTCCCCTTTTCCCCATTTTATCCTCACAACAACCCTGTCAGGTAGGTTAGGCTGAAAGCATGTGACTGGCCCAGGGTCACCCAGCGAGCGTCCATGGCAGAGTGGGGATTTAAACCTCAGTCTCCCAGATCCTATTCCAGCACTAACCACTATACTACACCACACAATGACAAACATTGCAGACCGTACAAGCAGCTGTTTTCCATGCTCATTGTTGCTGCTGCTTATAAAACCCTTTGGGAAGGAAAGGGCTATTTATTGAGTAAAGAATGTGAAGAAATCTGATGGTAATTTCTCCAGTGCTCTTCATGTGGAAAAAGCTATAAATCAACAGCCCGGAACGTTAGGTTCATTTTAAGAACCAACCAGTTTTAATAACGCAGATAGATCCGATGGAGCCGCTACCCAATAAATGGGGGCCAGGACTTTTATCCTGAAAGCCTGAGGATCCTTTGTTAAGAGTGAAGAAGTGAAGAAATGAGGTTGTCAAGGGCATGGATATGGTGTGGGTCGGCGTTACTTAGAACCAGTTTGGATCAGCTGGGGCTTTGAGCCCCAGCGAGATACAGTCAAGGAGGTGTGTCATAATAGACCAGGCAAGGTCTGAAGGCTGTCTTTCTGGTGTATATACCCGATTCTGAATTTAACAGTGTCTTACTGTATGTCTGTCCAACAGATCTCTGCTTTGGTCAGGCCTGAAGCAGGATCAGAGTGTTAAACTATTATTGGCCTTCCACTCTGGTTGTGTTATGTGTGTTTATATGTGTTATTGAGTTGTTTCAATATTTTACGTATGTGTTATATTGAATAGTGTTTAATGTAAATATTTGAATGTTGAAATGTTTTGATGGTCACCACCTTGGCTGACTCTCTTTAGGTAGAAAGGGAGCAAAGAAATGTCTTAAATAAGCAAACATATCTCCCATTCAACATCACGAGGCAAGGCCTAGCCACTGTTTCGAGGTTCCTGTTATCCCTGTATCCACGGTTCTAGTCTCATGTTCCCTGCACTTCATTTTGATGGCTGAAATACGTTGCTTAGAAATGGGGACCCGGGCCATAACTACTTGTACTGGTTTAATTGCTGCCATCTGTTCCATAGTATTGCTTTTCATTAACATACTATTGCTCTTTCATGGAGGGTTGCAAATGCTGGGAGATGAGGGGATCAGTGCCTGGATGGAAGATGGAATTCAAGGAGATGTATGAGCAATTTCCCTAAACACTATGGTAAAAACTGTAGAGACTGTATAAATGCTTAGAGCGTCATGAAGGATGTGATGTCACTTTTGGCTTGTGGGTCAGACAATGTGATATCACGTCTGTTTGGTGCTCTAAGAGTCCCCTATAGTCTCTATGGTAAAAACTGGGGAAATTCCTATGGGAAAATTCCTAGAGTGACACCATCTACACTGTGTTCTCCACTCCTCAAATCGTTGAAGGTGGGGGATTGAGGCTGCAGGTGATGTTCTTCCCACCATGGGCCGGAAAATGGCAAGCCTGGTTTCATCTCAAGTGCTGTGTGTGTGTGTGTGTGTGTGTGAGCACAGCAAGTCTTGAGATTGGGTGGCAATTTTAGGATTTTTCACGAGTGCTCGCTAAATGTCTCCCTGAAAATTCCCAATACAGGGAAAAAATAGTTGTGTTGTTAATGTCAACTGAATTGGAATTGACTCTAAACATTGCTTAGAGTCTAAACTCGCACCATGTGTCAGCCTTTGTCACTCACTCTAGAAGAACCCATTTAAAACCAATAAGTAATGAACTCCGAAGTAATAACCCTTAAGAATTTCCAGCTTCAGATGTCATCAGTTTTCATACCAATGCGTATGCTTGTGTTTCTTTTTATTCATTCATTTCATTTTTTTAAATAGCCCATTTGACTTCAAAGATTCTGGGTAGGCATTCCTTGCAGATGAACTAGAACAAGTATTGATTACTGCCACAAGTGTAATTCTAAGTATTTAGAGGGGTTTTACAGATGCTGGTAAGAGCTTTCCTTTCTAGTGGTCTCTCACAATCTTCAGACTCCTCTTTAAAGTCCCTGAATTTTTAGAATGTATCCTGTTTTTACACTTGGGGTGTAAGAGTTTAACACTTAACCAAGAAGTAGGGTCACATTGACCCCAGGGAAGAGACAAGCAGTGTTCCTTCTAAGCTGAGTTAGTGGCTGAGGACAGACTGGCAATCTGAAGCGGAGGCAAAGCGGAGGGAACTGGAGCGGGGGAAACAACCCACGGAGCTGGCCGTTCACACTGGCCAGAGCAATGCGGATCAGCGGCGATACGGAGCATTCAGACTGCCACGGTGAGTTCAGACTTCCGCATAGCCAGCGCGCGCAGCTCGCGCGTGCCACTGCACTTTTTTTTTGTTTTCCTTTGATGTTTTTCGCATATGCGCACATGCGCATATGCGTACATGTGCATATGCGTATATGCGTACATGCGCATATGCGCAAAACTTTTTGCCGGTGCGTTCACACTTCCTCCGGATGCCTCCCGCTTCTTCCAGTTCACACTGGGAAAAACCGGTGTCCGGGTAAAGCGGAAGGAAAGCGGCTGGGAGACGGGTAAGTACGCAACGGAGCCGACGGACAGATGCGCATGTCTGAACATGCTCCTTTCCTCTGTTTGCGAAGCGTGCCTGCCCCGCTTTAGATTGCCAGTCTGTCCTCAGCCAGTGTGAGCTAGCTCACAGTTTTTGAGCCTCTGGCTCACACATTTTTGTCTTCGTTCAGGAAGGATGGCTCCAGAGCAAACTAATTTATCCAGTAGCCAAATCGCTCACTCACAACTTTAATGCTAGTAGCTCACAAAGTAGGATTTTTGCTCACAGGACTCCACAGCTTAGAGGGAGTATTGGAGACAAGTGATAAGGAAACTGATAAAAATTTAGTTTCAATCTTCTCTGACCCTGTGCTTTCCTCCACCTTATTCCCTTAATTCATGCCCTCCCCTTTTAATTTTTTTCAATTGCAGTTAAGACCCAACTAGTGTTAGGGTCTGAGATGACTCTAGCATAATGCCTAGTCTGTTCCCTGAGTACTTTCACCACTACCTCCAATTGCACTGTTAATAAAGGATTGACGTTTTCCCCTCTTGGCAGGTGGTTATGTGATCAATGCAACCCTTAAGTGTCTTTTTAAAAAATTATAACTTTGGGGAATGTTCAACTCCCACACGGGATAATTGAAATACTTATTTGGTTTGGAAAAGGAAACTAAATGCAGGGGTTGTTCTCTTTAATAGACTCCTAACTTAAAAAAAAAAAAAAGTTGGAAATTTGGCACAAACAATATGGGGCGGCACAAAGAATCTGGAGAGGGTGAGGCTGGAACAATATCAGGGGAAAGGATGGATTGGGGAAGATAAGGGGGACAGAATAGTTTTACACAGACAGGCTAAACAAAGAGCTGGGAAACAGGAATTTGAAGGGAGAATTGGTGGAGGGTCTCAGAACACCAAGGGGTGGAGATTAACATGGCGAAGAAGGAAAGAAGGCAGTACTGGGGCGGGGGAGGCTTCCATTCTTATTTCTTTTATATATAGTCAGAAGGATGAGCCAGGACTGAGCAAGGACAGCTGGACAAGGCAGACTGGGTAGGTAGAAGCAAGAGTGGCCGGAAGAAGCATGACAGGGGCAAGAAGAACAGAAAACTGAGGAAAGTGGGAGAGGAATTGCGCGTAAGAAAGGGTGGTTCAAGCCGAAAAAGGATGGTGTGTTATGTGTGACTTTACCCCAGAGCTTCGTAAAAGTATGTGTTTCTGTAGAACAGAGTTTGAGTCCGGTGGCATCTTTAAGACCAACAAAGTCTAATTTTGAGTAGACGCTTTCGTGTGCGTGTGCAAAATTAAACTTTGTTGGTCTTAAAGGTGCCTCTGGACTCAAACTCTGTTAACATAAGAACATAAGAGAAGCCAGTGTTGGATCAGGCCAATGGCCCATACAGTCCAACACTCTGTCACACAGTGGCCAAAAATACCAGGTGCCCTCAGGAGGTCCACCAGTGGGGCCAGGACACTAGAAGCCCTCCCACTGTCCCCCCCCCCCCCCGTCAAGCACGAAGAATAAAGAGCATCACTTCCCCAGACTGAGAGTTCCCATCTGTCGCTTCAGACCAACACAGCTACCCACCTGAATCCAAGTGTTTGTGTGTGTGTGTGTGTACAAGCTGTTGGTAAGAAAGGAATGGACAGGGAAGGAAACTTTGGGTACATGGAGGGGGAGCAGGAACGTCATAAAGGGAGGGTGGGAACAGGGGACTGATACTAGGTAATGAATTTGCCTTGTACAGTAGTATGGTACGGCTTTAGAGTCTGAGGCACTTCACCTCTTGAATACGGTCTGCCAGTGACAGCAACACCTTTTTCCTAATTAACCTTATGCTGATCTACAGGGGGAAGCTGTCAATGCTAAATAAGCCTTTAACGTACCTTATTTATGTTACAGCAACTTTCACAATGAGCAGTGGTGTAAGATGTGCCAAAATAAGCATTCATAACTGAATGTGTGCAATGTGTCTCTTCAGAATTAGTGGGGTAGTGGTTAGAGTGTCGGGCAAGGGTCCGGGGGAAACTGGGTTCAACCAGTCACAGACACGCAGCCTAAGTTACCTCACAGACTTGCTGGGAAGATAAAATAGACAAGGGGAGAACAAGGTAAGCAGCTCTGTGTCCCCACCAGTGTTCCCTCTAAGCTGAGTTAGTGTGAGCCAGCTCACAGATTTTTTGTCTTCGCTCAGGAAGGAGGGCTCCAGAGCAAACTAATTTCTGCCGTAGCCAAATCTCTCGCTCACAAATTTAAAGCCAGTAGCTCACAAAGTAGGATTTTTGCTCACAAGACTCCACAGCTTAGAGGGAGCATTGGTCCCCACTGGTAAATATCCAAATAAAAACTAAAATAATGAAAACTAGAATAATAAATGCCACAGAGCACAACTAAATAGTATTATTATTATTATGCCCCTTTTTTTGTCTGAGTTCTGTGTGCGTTATGTGTGTTGAGTACTGTCAAGCTGCTTCCTACTTACAGTCAGGGGTCATTTCGGGCCGGAGCGAGACAGAGCAGTGCTCCGCCAGCCCAGGAGTGGGCAGTAGGGCAGCCACAGGCCAAATCAGATTCTCTGATCTGATTCGGCCTGCCACCGAATTGCTGCTGAAATTCAGTGGCGGCTTAAAAAGTGGCTGGAGGGGAGGGGTTTAAAGGAGAGGCTCCAAACTTGCAGGGTAGCTGCTGGAGCCTCTCCCACAAATACCCACCAAGTTTCAAGAAGATTGGACCAGGGGGTCCAATTCTACAGGCCCCCAAACAGGTTACCCCCATTCCCTCCATTGTTCTCTAAAAGTAACGGTTTTACACTATAGAGACCCCCTCTCCTTCAGCCCCTCATATACCCTATGAGTTTTTGCTATTGACTTCAATGGCCTATAGGGTATAATGGGGCTGAAACTGACATTCGGCTGGTGATGTCAGGGGGCGTGGCATATGCTAATGAGTTATGCTAATAGGTATGCTAATGAGCTCCTGCACCTCTTTTTCTACGAAATGACCCCTGCTTACAGTGACCCTATGAAATAATGAACTCCAAAATGTCCTGTCGTTAACAGCATCACTCAGGTCTTGCAGACTGCTGGCTGTAGCTTCCTTGATTGAGTCAATCCATCTCATGTGTGGGGGTGTTCCTCTTTTCCTGCTGCTGTCAACTTTTCCTAGCCTGATTGTCTTTTCCAGTGACTCTTGCATTCTCATTATGTAACCAAACTATGATAGCTTCAGTTAAGTCATTTTAGCTATTAGGGAGAGTTCAGACTTGATTTGATCTAAAATTGACTTATTCGTCTTTTTGACGGTCCGTGGTGTCTGTGCAACTCTCTTCCAACACCACATTTCAAATGAATCAACTTTCTTCCTGTCAGCATCCTTCACTGTCCTACTTTTATACCCATACGTAGTTAAGTGGAATACTGTAGTATGAATTATCTTGATTTTGGTCACCAATGACACATCCTAACATTTACATATGTTTTCTAGCTCCTTCAGGGCTGACCTTCCCAATCTCAATCGCCTTCTGTTTTCTTGTTTGCAGTCTGCCTTTTGGTTGATGGTGGCTTCAAGGAATAGAAAATCTTGAACAATTTCAGTTTCTTCATTGTCAACATTAAAGCTGTGTAATTCCCCAGCAGTCATTACTTTTGTCTTCTTGATGTTCATCTGTCATCCTGCTTTGGCACTTTCTGCTTTAACCTTCATCAGGAGTTGTTTCAAGTCTTCACTATTTTCTGCCAGCAATGTGTCATCTGAATATGTCAAACTGTTAAAGTCCCTTCCACCAATTTTTAGTCCACCTTCATCTAACTCTAATCCAGAATCATAGAATCACAGAGTTGGAAGGGGCCATGTAGGCCATCGAGTCCAACCCTCTGCTCAATGCAGGAGCAACCTAGAGCATCCCTGACAAGTGTTTCTCCAGCCGCTGCTTGAAGACTGCCAGTGAGGGGGCGTTCACGACCCCCCTAGGCAGCTGATTCCACTGCTGCACAACTCTTAAAAAACTCTTAAAAAACTCTTAAAAAATTATTTCCTAATATCCAGCCCGTACCTTCCTGCACTTAATTTAAGCCCATTATTGCGAGTCCTCTCTTCTGCTGCCCACAGGAACAGCTCCCTGCCCTCACTGTAGTGATCCACACAGTCAAAAGCTTTGCTGTAATGTATGAAACACAAGCTGAACTTCTTCTGAAATTCTCTCATGTACTCTGGGTTCTGAGCAGTATTCCCTCTAAGCTGAGTTAGTGTGAGCTAGCTCACAGGTTTTGTTAGCCTCCAGCTCACACATTTTTGTCTTAGCTCAGGAAGGATGGCTCCAGAGCCAACTAATTTATGCAGCAGCCAAATCGGTCGCTCACAACTTTCATGCCAATAACTCACAAAGTAGCATTTTTGCTCACAAGACTCCACAGCCTAGAGGGAGCATTGGTTCTGAGTACCTTGTGCTTTCCCCATCTTTTAGCTTCAGTGCTTGGCCTTGATCTTGTGCCTGCAGATCCTCTTCTAGGTAGGACAAAGGAGGCTTTGGACGCAGGGCTTGGCACAGCATTACAGAGTTTGCCACAGTTGAAAGCTAGTGAGGCATTGTTTTCCCTTTTGGGGGAAGATGTACAGTTTTCACAGGAAGCAATATTAATAGCTTAATTTGGACTCTTCCTGTGCTGCCACTAAGCTGCCTTTATGGCAGTGCATGGGAGGCCATGTCTTTGTTGTGTTGATAATGGAAACCCTGGCATTACTCTCTTTTTTTTAAAAAAGTCATTTCATTACTGCAGATTTGTCTTCCGATCCTTAATCTGCAGTTTATTGCCAGTGATCTTGAGCGTTCTCAGTTTGCCTTTTGGCAGGCAATATTAGGGCTGCCAAGTCCCCCGGTAGGGCGGGGGAAACACTGATTTTTAGTGCTTATCTCCCGCTTTTCCAAAGTTGGCCACCGGGGGGACAAAATGGCTGCCTTAAAAGGGAAATGTCTGCAGAGAGCCTGCCCTGCAGTAAAAAGCCTCGCCAGACATTTCCTCTTTAAGAAGTCAGCAAGAGAGCTTCTTCCACAGCAAGAGAGGTCCGCCCAGAGATTAAGGAGGGACTGAAGGAGCTGCTTTTGCATGTGGCTGGCAAGGTGAGTTTCTCTTCCAGCTCTTTTCATTCTCTCTCCCTCTTTCTTTTTTCTGTCTGTCTGTCTGTCTGTCTGTCTGTCTCTCTGTCCCCATCCAGCAGAGGTCTATCAGTGGCTATTATAGCCACAAGGTCTAAATGGAACCCTTTGTCTGGGGCAGTGATGCTCTGCATTCTTGGTGCTTGGGGGGCAACAGTGGGAGGGCTTCTGGAGTTCTGGCCCCGCTGCTGGACCTCCTGAGGGCACCTGGTATTTTTGGCCACTGTTGTGACACAGAGTGTTGTACTGGATGGGCTGTACTGGATGGGCCGATCCACTGTGGCTTCTCTCCTGTTCTTATGATATGAAAATCATATTTAGC
Source organism: Lepidodactylus listeri (assembly GCA_029233225.1). Taxonomy (NCBI): domain Eukaryota; kingdom Metazoa; phylum Chordata; class Lepidosauria; order Squamata; family Gekkonidae; genus Lepidodactylus; species Lepidodactylus listeri. The sequence goes on from JARCFY010000011.1 coordinate 81,673,005, forward strand.
ACTTGTGTAGCACTTAGTGCTTCATATTCTGCCGAGATGAGGAAGGATTCAGTAGGGCCGTTGCTCAGTGATAGAGCATCTGCTTGACATGCAGGAGGTATCAGCCTCTTCAGCTAAAAAAGGATCAGGTAATAGGTGACATTAAAGATCTCAGCCTGAGACCCTGGAGAGCCACTACCAGTCTGAGTAGTCAATACTGACCTTGATGGACCAATGGCCTGATTCAGTATTAGGAAACTTAATGAGTTCATGTGTCAGCATGTGGAAGCAACATCACAGGATGTGACATCACAAAATGATGTCACTTCCTTTCTCCTGGCTCCACCCCCAAAATCTCCTGGCTCCATCCCCAAAGTCCCCAGATATTTCCCAAGTTGGACTTGGCAGCCCTAGGCAATATCCAGCTCCGTGTTTGCAGATTCAAGCCTTTTAATTCCCCCCCCCCTCCCCAGTCGTTGCTGCATTCTAGTAATCATGAATAAAATTGGAGGGGGAGTATTGAAGAATGAAAATAGAGAAATTCCCTTTTCAGATAAGTGTATTTTTGTAAATCTAACTTGCCTTCGTGTCATAATTTAGTATCGATTGACCTTTCTGTCTGCCTCACACCCTCCTCTTTTGGAAAACTTCCACTGTATTTCCACAGTCATGTTTTTTTTTTATCACAGCTTCTGCCCACAAGTTTTCTATTATACTTCTACAGTTATCCTTCAGGATTCAAAGGACAAACAGTCCCTGGGGTTAGATCAAGGTGGGTAGCCATGTTAGTCTATGTGTAGCAATAGAAAAGAGTAAGCGTCTAGTACAGGGGTGGCCAACCTTGCTTAACGTAAGAGCCACATAGAATAAACGTCAGATGTCTGAGAGCCGCAAGACAGGAACAAATATCACACACACGTTTTTATTTTTAAAAATATGCAAATTTGCTTTTTATTAACGTTAAATAGGACTGCCAAAAATAAAAACAAATGAGGAAAACCGGTTATTGATAATTATATTACTTGTTTGCTAATGATATTGAGAGAGAGAGAGAGAGAGATGGAAAGAAAGAATTAAAGAAGTGGAAAGAAAGAGAGAGAGAGAAACTAGGAAAGCAAATAGATGGGAGGGAGGAGGGAAGGAAGGGAGGGAGGGAGGGAGGAAGGGAGGGAGGGAACCCCAGCCGCCCTGCCAGGAGCCGCACAATATGTGTGAAAGAGCCGCATGTGGCTCCTGAGCCACAGGTTGGCCACCCCTGGTCTAGTAGCACCTTAAAGACTAACAAAATTTATAGCAGGGTATGAGGTTTCTTGAGTCACTGCTCACTTCTTCAGATACCTAAAGAAGTGAGCAGTGACTCATGAAACCTCATACACTGCTACAAATTTTGTTAGTCTTTAAGGTGCTAATAGGCCTTGGTGTGTTTGTTTTCACTTTTGATGGGCAGTTTTAAATCAATGCACTCACATCTCTCTCTCTCTCTCTCTCTGTATGTGCAGAAAATTATATTTTCCCTGCCCCTAGCCCAGCTAGAAATGGAACATTTGTTTGTCTATCTACCTAATATTTTTTAATCTCATCCTTCCTTCAAGGAGCTCAGGTAGGGATTCCAAAGTCCAGGTAGGGCCTGGGGATCTCCTGGAATTAGAACTAATCTCCGGGAGACGGAGATCAGTTCCCTTGGAGAAAATGGCTGCTTTGTAGGATGGACTCTATGGCACTGTCCCCCTCTGAGATCCTGCCTCTCCCCAACCCCCTCCCTCCCCAGGCTCCGTCCCTCAAATCTCCTGGTATTTCCCAGCCCAGAGTTGGCAACCCTATGCTCAGGGTGACATACCTCATTATCCTTTCCTCAACTTTATTGTCACAACAACTGAGTGACTGGAGTCAGGTCACAGAGGCCAACTGAGGGAGTTTAACCCGGGTCTCCCAAATTTCATATGGAGTGCTAACCACTACACCCCACTGGCACTTTAGAGCTCAGCCATAAGTCTGCTGTTTGCATAGGCATGCTATGGAATGCACTTCTAAATTGGGTGCAGGGGAATGTTAGCTGTCTAGCTTCCATTTTTTTTTAAAAAATGGTTCTGAATAGCTAACTGTGCAGACTTAAGGCACACCTGTAAGGACCTTCAATATGTGACCAGGAGTCCAGGGTATGTTCCAGGACAAGGCCTTCTCCCCTTTGGTGGGTTCGTGGAAAATGCTGACACTACACTTGTCTTTGGTCCATGTGGACTGCCAGGAATGAAACCTATCTAGCCCTGCATCAGTGGGGTATTTCTCCTTAGCCCAGTCTTAGGCTGACCCCAAAGCTCTGTGGGATAACTCTGTCTTGCAGCCTCACTGGAAAGCCAGGGGAATAAGAGGATAAGGTATCCCTGTGACTTGTTTTTAGCTGGTACTTGCAGACAGGACGATGAAAGGGTGGGCATTTCTCTGCTCTCTTTATTGCATGTATGTAGAGTCATAAGAACATAAGAAGAGCCCTGCTGGATCATACTCGTGGCCCATCTAGTCCAGCATTCTGTTTCACACAGCAGCCAACCGGTTGCCACGCGAGGCCAACAAACAGGGCAGATAGAGGCCAAGGCCTTCCCCTGATGTTGCCCCCTAGCACTGGTATTAAGAGGTTTCCCCCCTCTGAATGTGGAATTAATCACCATGGCTAGTAGTTATTGATGGACCTATCCTCCATGCTCTGCTTGTGCCCATCACTACATCCCCTGGAAGTTAATTCCACAATTTCTATTAGTGTTTCTTGAATCAGTTTTGGTACAAAACCAGAATACGGTGATCTTCTCAGATCTCATTCTATAATTAAAAGTTGCGGTGTTGTGTCTGCTTCCTTTGTTACCTGAGCATTCCTTCAGCACGTTAAGATACGAACAGAAAAGGGCTGGATAAAACGTAAGTATTAGTTCCAGTCTTGCCATAAACTAGGAAAAATTCCCTTCCAGAGTTCCACCCCTGCCATAGATACAAAGGAAAACAAGACTGCACAACACAAACTCATAAGGTGTGTAATTCGACAGAACGTAAAAGGCAATGAAAATTGGTAAAAACACATTTGGCTTAGCACCTTGGAGTGAACTGTTTATTAACATCATTAATTTGATAAGTATAACAGCAATGAACGGGAGATAAAATTCAAATCCTTGTAGCTGAATTTCCTGTGGCATTAATTTACGACTCAGGAAGGGTTGTTTACAAAGACGATTGGTATTAAGCCACAGGATTCTGTGAAGATTACCGCATACAATTAAATTTAGAAAAGAGTGTATCCATGGGAACAGCCAGTGCCTTAACTTGAGAGGATATGCAAATCTCTTATTTGCTTTAAGAGTACAATTCAGTGGCCTTCCCCCACCTTTAAGCAACACAGTATTGTTAAGGATATGTACCTTTGCTAACCATTGTACTACATATCTGAACAGTGTTTTGACAGGAGAGCTCCTCTCTCTTGTGAGAGAACTTGCTAAAGTCTTGGTCGCTGATGTCTGTTATGGTCAGGGTTCACCTAAATGCCTCTATTTGTATGTTTGCACGGAGAAGAGTTCACATTGTTCTTCTTTCATTCCACCTGTGAACATTCAAATGGAAGATCAGGATGGACAAAAGGAAATACTTCTTTATACAGAGAGTGATTTAAATATTGGAATTCACTGCCAAAGGATGTAATGATGGCCACAGGAATAAACAGCTTTAAAAGGGGATTAGATAGATTCATGGGGGACAGATCTATCAGTGGCTACTAGCTGTGGTGACTAAGGAGAAACTCCACATTTAGAGGCACTGAACCTCTGAATCCCAGAGCCAGGAGGCAACATCAGGGGAAGGCCTTGGTTTCTGTGCTCTGTTGTTGGCTGTCCAGAGGAACTGGTTGGCCACTGTGTGAGACAGGATGCTGGACTAGATGGACCATTGGTCTGATCTGGCAGAGCTCTTCTTATATTCTTATGTCTACAAGTAGAAATTCCTTAGGGTACATAAAAGTTGATTGTTTAATGGCTCCCCCTTCACATAGGCCACTCTTTTTCCCCCCATAGAGTTTCCCGTAGGGTTGCCACTAGGGATGGGTGTGAACTTGCCCACGACCCTAAATTCGGTGGTAAAATCACCCAGGTTGTGGTTCATAAACTGAGGTTTGTGCAATATTTCTTCCCCCCCCCAACTCTCCCACACACTCCACATGGTTTTCAGAGGTTCTTGCGGCTCGTGATGGGAAGTGGGGGGGGGGGGGAGTGAGTGAGAGGGATCACCAAAATGGGCTTGCATCCATTTCAGACTAACACCAGCACTGGATGCAAACTATTTCAGCGATCCCTTTTGCTCCCCTCCCACTTTGGGGGAGGGGGGGAGTGAAACAGAGGGATTCAATGGCTTAGAGCCATTTAAACCAAACAGCTGGGCAGGTCTTCTCATGTTTTTTGAGCTGGCCTTCTGGCCATCCATCTCACCCCTCCAGCTTGGGTTTCCAGTGATGGCGATCAGCTGGAAATGAGGGATACTGAACTTGCCTCTGAGTCACAAAGGCCCAGCCTTACATTTGACTTTCTCTGCTTTCTTTTCCTGCGTTGCTCTATCATTGCCAAGGCTTGCAATTTCCAAATCTATTCCAGCATTTTCAAATTGTTCACAATACAAATGGAAGTACAGATGTAAATCCCCCTTCTTTTGTACCCATCACTGCAGCATTCACCACAATGTCTGTCTCTCTGTCTCTGTCTCTGTCTCTCTCTCTCTCTGTGTCTCTCTCTAATATTCTGTACTGCCATTTATGCTTCAATGGAATGATCTGCATTGTCTCCTGATGCCGAGTTCGTTAGTAAACCGATCGTATTAGTTTCCTTTTTAGAACCAAAAAAGCACTGTTTTCATCTTAAATAATACCTCTAGAATAGCTGTTATGCGGGCAAATTCAGCAACCATCCCATAGGTGCAAAAAACATGATGGCAGAAGATCAAGTGATGTTCTGGACTCCTCATCCCCGCCCCCAAAAAGAGCAGAGTTTTGTGGGTATTCCAGAGAGTCAGCTGATATGCTGACTTCACATCATGGTTTTTTTACCCAGACATGACAATGATGTATCATGTGACATCGTTTATGTCATCCCGTTGGTGCTTATAGGAGAGAGTAGCATGACATTTTTTGTTTGGATTACTAAGAAGAATCAGGTGAACTCCAGCATGAGCCTGATTGAGATGAGCTTAGGAAGCGAAAGGGGGGTATTTGTGTGGTTAGAGATATCCTTATAAAACGGGGCAGCAGTTCAGGACTGTCCAAAGTAATTGGGATTATGGGATAATTCTGCTGTTTCTCACCATAGTTATTACTGTCTCTTTCTCGCTGGCCCAATCTTTTGCTGTATCCACGTTGTTACCTAGGACAATTGTCTATGCCACCCATTTAGAATGTTTCTCATTTGGACATATTTTTGCCTCCCACTGGTGGAAAGATGTCATGTCTTTCAATTCTTATTGTTTTCTGATTCCATTTCGAAGTCTTAATTTTTTTTTTACATCGATAGCTTTACATTGCTCTGTCTACAACTAAATCCCCCCCCTTGTGTCCCCCATCTCACCTTCTCATGACTTGTACCTTGTATGGACCACCATGCCTTTATCTCATGCACCCCTCTAGGTGGCTTTCTGTGTTGACTCCTCGAGTGCCTTGTCTTTCTTTAATTTCAAAACCACTCTTCATCCAAGATACTCAAGACAGCATAGATGGTTCTCCTTCCTTCATTTTGTGCTCACAACAACCCTGTGAGGTAGGTTAGGCGGAAAGGAAATGATTGGCCTGTGATCACCCAGTGAGCCAGGTATTTAAGTCGGGAGTTGAACCTGGATCTGTTAACCACCGCGCCACAGTAGCTTTACTTTAAAAGTTCCCTATCGATAATAGATAGGTAGGGCATTCCTAAACCAAATGTGCTTTTCTAACTGGATTTGCTGGTTCACCAAGACTTATGGGAAAGAGCAGGTTAGCTCTTTTCCCTGCTGCATTACTATAATTTGGAAATGTCCCCCCTGCCCCGGATTTAAGTGGAGAGAAAAGACAGGCGTGATGTTTTTCCCATATTTTCCCAAAGACTGAAAGAAACCTTGGGGAACCATTTTAGTTGAGGAAAGGATTCAGGAGGGAAGAGTTAACCCCTTTGTGAATGCCATGGCCCCAATCCAACCCCCCCCCCCCCCGCACCTGGTTGTAACGGGCAAATTACATGCACTTAAGTCACAGAATCCCAGCAATACATGTGGTTTTGGCTGGGGGGTAGAGTTGCCAACTCTGGGTTGGGAAATTCTTGGGGGGGGGGGGGAGCCTGAGGAGGGTGGGGTTTGGGGAGGGGAGGGAGTCCACCCTCCAAAACAGCTGTTTTCTCCAGGAGTAACTGATCTCTGTCATTTCAAGATCAGTTGTAATTCCAGGAGATCTTCAGGCCCTACCTGGAGGTTGACAAGCCTAGTTGGGAGAACCACCAACTGTGAGCCCGCCTGCAGGGAAGGCAGGATACAAATCAAATAAATAGATAAATAAGATCCGGGGGCAGGGCAAACCCTCTCAAATCAGCTTCATTCACAAACCCTTTGGTAAGGCATGACTGAGTCACCTGTTTTGAGCTGTTCCCTGTCATCTCAGTGGTCACTTGCCCTGCTTCCTCTGTGTTTTCAAATTCTGTCCGATCACATAGACAGAACAAGCTTAGTCAAGACTCCAGGGCCCAGAGTGGTTAGAAGGAGGACTGTGTCATTTTCTGTATTCTGTACCATGTTTGCCATACCACCAGTGTTAAATGAATGTGAGCTGGAATCGGTGTTATCGTTATCTGACAAGGTTCAGTAATGAAAATATTTGCTCATAAACGCATGTGTTGCCAAAGACAGATGTTTGTAGGAAGCGCATGTTGCAACAAGTTCATATAATTTCCAGAAAACAGGTTTTCAATATTGTCTTCGTAATAACAAGGATTAGAAATGCTTTTTCGTGTAGTATCTAAAAGTCTAGTATTTTTTAATAAACTGTAGCCCCAGACTCCAAAACATCCTTTTGTTCTGAGAACATCCTACCACAGGAGCTTTATTATGGAGGCCCAGTTCAGGAATAACGGGGCATTTCCATTTCCTTTCCTTCTTGTCTTCTCATACGGATTTCTTCCTCTCTGCCCTACCAGTGTGGTATGGTGGTTAAAAACGACAAACTCTAATCTGGAGAACCAGGTTTGATTCCCCACTTTTCCTCCACATGAAGCCTGCTAGGTGACCTTGGGCCAGTCACAGTTCTCTCAGAACTCTCGCAGCATCACCTACATCACAAGTGCCTGTTGTGGGAGAGGAAGGGAAGGAGATTGTAAGCTGCTTTCAGACTCCTCAGGGTAGAGAAAAGTTGGGTATAAAACCTCCTCCACCTCCTCCTCCTCCTTTTCAGTGTCACCATAATATCTACAGCAATGTTAACGCTACTCATGGTTAGCTTCAAACCAAACTTTGCAAGTACAGCTAGAAGCAGATCTGTGTATTCTGATAGGACCTAAACATGGTTGGTGCCAGGGGTCCTTTGGGGCCGGAGCGAGACGGAGCGAAGCTCCACCAGCTCAGGAGTGACCACTAGGGCAGCCACAGGCCGAATCAGATTCTCTGATCTGATTCAGCCCGCTGCTGAATTGCCGCCGAAATTCGGCGGCAACTTTAAAAGCAGCTGTAGGGGAGGGGGTTTGAGGGAGAGGCTCCAAACTTGCAGGGTAGCTGCAAGTTTGGAGCCTCTCCCTCAAACCCCCTCCCCTACAGCCCCTCATATACCCTATGAGTTTTTGCCATTGATTTCAATGGCCCATAGGGTATAATGGGGCTGAAACTGACATTCCCTTTCTGACACACTTCTGGTGATGTCAGGGGACGTGGCATATGCTAATGAGTTATGCTCATGAGTTATGCTCATGAGCTCCTGCACCTCTTTTTCTACGAAAGGACCCCTGGTTGGTGCTAATATTATTGCAAATGTAACCCAGCACCATGGTTAGTTTTGAAAAGGGAATGGATGTTAGAACTGATATAAGGTAGGGGAAGGAGAGTCCTCACCTGGATAGCCCAGGGTTGCCTGATCTTGTCAGATCTCAGAAGCTAAGCATGGTTGGCCCTGGTTATTACTTGGAGGGGAGACCCCCCCTGAAGGAATTCCAGGGTTCCTCTGCAGAGGCAGGCAATGGCAAACCACCTCTGGGTTCACCATTAGTCAGATATGGCACTTTCTACCATCCCCACAGGGAAAGGAGAAACATAAGCTCCTTATCTCCTCACCATGGAAGGAGTTATGTCTGTGTTAGGTAGGCTTGCCATTCCCTGCTGAGGGCAGGAGTTTGCCTGCTTTTAGGGACCGTGGTCCACTGGTCTGGATCCGGCCAGCGAGGGAAACCCTGCCCCCAAAGTGCCACATTCCTGCCAACATGCCCGGCGCGATGACGCCACCCAGAGGTGACATCATCACACCGGGCATGTTGTGGGAGGACGCATGCTGGAGATCTCCCGGACCGGGAGAAGGCCGCCCACCAGCAGCCAGGCAAGAAGAAGATGAAGAGATTGGATTTATATCCCGCCCTTCACTCACTTGGAGTCTCAGAGCGGCTTACAAACTCCTTTCCCTCCCCCTCCCCACAACAGGCACCCTGTGAGGTAGGTGGGGCTGAGAGAGCTCTTTCCCAAGCTGTCCTTGAGGGAACAGCTGGTACAAAGCTATGGCTTGCCCAAGGTCATCCAGCAGGTGCAAGTGGAGGAGTGGGGAATCAAACCCGGTTCTCCAAGATTAGAGTCTGCGCACTTAACCACTGCACCAAACTGCCAAGACCTGGCAACCCTTGCAATAGGCCAGAGAGTTTAGAAATATGTGGAACTTACTTCAGCGAATATGTGCTATGCAAGCTTTTGAAATGTGGATACACACCCATTAACTTCAATGGGTGAAATTCAGACCGGGGTATCTGATGTATGCCAGGATCACTCAATACTCATATTTATTTTGCAATCTTCAAAATGCTCGTTGGGGTTTATTACGACAACTGGTGCAGAACTTAAATGTGTGGAGCCGTAAATTATTCTTTTAAGAAAAACTAACCCTTGTTCTCCTCCTCTGCCTTCATTTCAGGAGCACAGGTGTTCAGTGGCAGGAGTGAGTTTCGAATTGGCACCCTGAAGTTTCACCCTGCTGATCCTAACGTTTTTATTTGTGGAGGGTTTAGTCCCGAAGTCAGAGCCTGGGACATAAGGATTTGCAAGGTAAAAGAAAACAAAGCTGACATTTTGCTCACTTGATAATGAAGCAGGGGAAGGTAATGATGCCATTCCGGAGAAGATAATTGGCATTTTCTGTTAAAGCAGCATGCGAACACGACTTTGCCAATCATGCTTGTTTTGTCTTATAAAAGCAAATAGCTACTTGTCCATATTGTCCTCTCTCTAAAAGAAATGGGATCAGGAAAGGAGAAAAAATTAAGGTGTTTTTTTTAAAAAAAGCAAAAAGCATTTAATTCTCTGTCATATCCTCAATTAGTGTGGAAATCACACTAGGAGGTGTGTTAAGTTGACCAACAGAGGCAATAAGGAACCACAGGTTTTCAAAATTACCGTCTTTTGTCTTCTTATAAGAATTTTTTTTTTGTTCTTTCTAAGTTTGTATAATGGATTTGATCCAGCGGCCCATCAGTGCAAGGCGCTGATGGATGCCCGAACACAGACCCCCAGTCCATCTAAGTCAGTATTGTCAACTCAGACTGGCAGCAGCTCTCCAGGGTCTCAGGCAGAGGTCCTTCACATCATCTGCTGCCTGGTCCTTTTAGCTGGAGATGCTGGGGATTGAACCTGGGACCTTCTACATGCCAAGCAGATGCCTTCTACATGCCAAGCAGATGCCACAGCCCCTCTTTTGCAGTTTTATGTACCTGTGGTTCTGATCAAATATTGACCATAAAATATTAGATTGTCCTGTATTTTCAGATTTTAAGATCAAACTTAATTCTCCCATTACCTGGAGCTGGCTTTGACTCCCCAGATAAGAAAATTCCTTGGTCCTTGTAGAAAACCAAGTTACTGTAAGGTAAAGGTAAAGGTTTCCCTTGCTTGAAAGCCAGTCGAATCCGACTCTAGGGAGCGGTGCTCGTCTCCATTTCCAAGCCAAAGAGCCAGCATTGCCCGAAGACTTTTCCATGGTCATGTGGGCGACATGACTAAACACCAAGGCACACAGAACGCTGTTACCTTCCCACTGCAGCGTTACCTACTTATCTAAGTTTAATAGATAAATAAATAAAATAAATAATACTTGCAGTGTCTTGCTTTCAAACTGCTAGTTTGGCAGGAGCTGGGCCAGAGACGGGAACTCACTCTGTCACACGGCACTTGGGCCTCAAACTGCCGAACTATCGACCTTCCAGTCTGCAGCTCAGCGTCTTAACTTCTGAGCCACCGCGGCCCCAAGTTACTGTACATGTAGCCAAATATCTGGCAGCTGTTATAGCACGCAAAGAGCCATTTGCCTGGGTTTTTTTTTACTCGACTGTGTGCTCCTGTTCATGATGATGGTTGATGGAGCAGTAATTGGATTGGACTGGACAGATGCAGTCCCCCCCATATCTGATAGAGTGAGTTTTGACTCTTGACAGCTTCTACCCTGAAAATCTTGCTGTTCTATAAGGTGCTACCGGACCCGAACCTTGTTCTTCAGCTGCAGACTAATATAGCTACCCTGGGTTGGAAAGAACTGCTGGGGTAGGAGAAGTTGATTCCTAGGGTCTTAGGACTCACGTGAACTAATAGGAATTCAAGGTAGCAGGTGGCTACTGGGGTGTGTGTGTGTGTGTGTGCTCTCATGGAAAAAAAAGGAGTGGTGACTTGTATTCAGTGCAGCCCCCCCCCCCCCCCAACCCACACAGCAACTTTCACAAGGTCAGAAATGACTTCTGGGGAAGGAGGGAAATATCCGCAGTCCCTCACACCCATGGGTCACTGGATCCAACTTATAAAGTATGAAGTTCAGACCAGAGATATTTTTGCTGGTGTAGAGTGATGCGGGCAGCATTACCTAAGATAAGAGTCCCAAATCTTCCATTTGAACTGGCCAGGAAGCTGTTTACAGGCACCTTATTGGCTGCTGTCCCACGGCCACTGTTTAGCCTGCCTGCTCCCGATGTTTATTCCTGGGAAGTCCTGCATAACTGCATGGAAAGTGTGTAAATACCTGCCACACTTTTCATCGAGTCAACAGTGGTTATCTGTATTGCATGTTCTGCACCTGTAGTTCTTACCTAGTTTAATAGCCCTGCTACAACTTCTGGGAGGTGATTAGAGTTAAAGATGATCATCAAGGAATCTAGCTTGGCGCTGTAGCTGGGTGGGGTATGTGGCCTGGGTCTCCCCACAGTTAAACCCAACTTTCTTTCCATGATGTAGATATTGGGTTGGATCCAACCCATTTTTCTGCTGGTCTAAAAGGAATTCCCTTGGACCACCCCAAAAGGGTTGTGCTGTAGCTCATGGGACCTACATGTATTAAAAAACCACGTGGGAGGGGGAACTCTAGTAAAAAGGGGAATTGGGTAAGATTCATTGGAAAGGTTGGCTGGATCCTACCCTTCGTATTTATTTCCACAGAACTGTGCATTTGAGGGAAACAGTATACACATTCTGTGCACACATTCTAAAACTCCTGGCAACTACAGCAAAAGGCAGCTTTGTAAGTTCATTGTATGTTGAGCCCTAAATGTTTGCCAAGTTAAAACAGTTGGTATCTTGAAAAGCATACATTTACTTCAAAGTCTGTTTGCCTGTGGCTGATCTGCTCTTCAGCATTTATTTTTAAACTAAGTATCCAAATTAGTTGTGATTGTGTGGTTTGATTACTCACAGCCTGGATGATTCTTGGAAGAACTGGTCCAGGTTGCTTGGGAACATCAAAGTGTTGTGGAAAAACCTCACGGTTTGGGGGAATTCAACCTGTGCAGAGCTCATGGATTGCGCCAATTACTGCAGGCTTCTCACTGCAACACAGCGAAACATCTTATAAACAATACAGAAATGTAATCAGATGCTTTTAATGCTGATTTTATTCCCTGATAATGGGATGTTTACTGATCAGCCTGATTTCTGCATTCCTGCACTTTATGATATTTCAAGGCAGATCTGTCTTTGGAGTTCCATTTACCTTCCTATGAAGTCTGGGCAAAGCAATACACATATCTCCTCCCACCTGCCCCAGGTCTCTCCGTTTTCTTTCCATTTGTGCATCCTTAAGGTAGCATTTGAAGCTGGGATATAGATAGATAGATAGATAGGTAGGTAGGTAGGTAGGTAGGTAGATAGATAGATAGATAGACAGACAGACAGACAGACAGATAGATAGATAGATATGTATAGATAGATATATATAGATGTATATATATATAGATATATAGATGTATATAGTCATCCTTGTGTGTCGTAATTTTGACAGTTGCAATATGCTCAATTTATTCTCAAGCGGATGAGATAGTCGGGGATTGCTTCCCACTTATGGTGGGAATTATGATGATGACACCTGGCATTTCTATACAGCCTATGCGTTTTCAATAGCACTTTCTTCTTAGTTCGTCACGAGACACATTGTATTTTCTAGTCCCCCCTACATTTGTTGCAGCTTTGATCACGATTTGTCTTAAATTGCACTTCCAAATCTTTCCATATCGTTCAGCTCAGAAGAGCAGTTGATATTTGTGTGGGTGAAACAGTATTCTCCCCCCCCCCCCCCGATATTCCCCCTGTTATAAGCAAGCCTTCACTTGCTTCACTGGAAAAACTAAAAACACTGTCGTCAGGGGTGCATGCATGCTGTGATTCTGCCACAAAGGGGGGGAAAGCAGAGAATGTGGGATTTGATACAGACATCAGCTTCAGCATCTCAGCTTTCTCTTCTGTTTTTTTTTAAAAAAACAAGGCAAGTTTCTAGTCCTTATCACTGCAAATATGGGCTTAAATACATGGACCAGATGCGCTAAAATCCAGAAGCCAGAGGGATGACTGAATAACATTTCCAACAAATTTAGGGATGCATTTATCTTCCTGCCCTCCTGTGACTAGAAAAACCAGAATAAATTATGCAAATTGATTCAATTTGTATGATTTATACAGGTCATGGATTTTGACTTTTCTTGGTACAGAATTTTCATTACTAAGGGATAGTGGGTTTTTTTTTAAAGACAGATCCCTGGCTGCCACCAGCTGAGCATTGGAATACCAAAATTACCTCCGCAAACTTAAGTTTTATTAGTAGTAGCAAGATTAGACATCATTCGTCAAAGCATATCTTTTCTTCCTAGAAGAAAATTACAAACGTTGTATCTGTCCCCTTCCTTCTTTTATTCCTCACTGATTTTTAAAAAACCATTCAAATTTAATTAAAAACCCATATATGGCTCCATCTAGCTAGGTTAAGCACTTTTAAGGTCTCATTTTCAACTAGGAGAAGGGGCTGCAGTGGCTCAAGTGGTTAAGACGCTGAACTGCAGACTGGAAGGTCGGTAGTTCAGCAGTTCGAGACCCGAGTGCTGCATGACGGAGTGAACTCCCATCTCTGGTCCCAGCTCCTGCCAACCTAGCAGTTCAAAAGCAAGAAATTGCAAGCAGATAAATAGGCACCACTTCGGTGGGAAGGTACCAGCATTCTGTGCGCCTCGGCGTCTAGTCATGCCAGCCACGTGACCACGGAAATGTCTTTGGACAGCACTGGCTCTTTGGCTTGGAAACGGAGATGAGCACCGCATCCCTAGAGTCGTATTCGACTGGCTTTCGAGCAAGGGAAACCTTTACCTTTCAACTGGGAAAGATTTAAAAGGGCATGCTTAATTCTCCTATCACAGCCAATGGAACATCAATACTCTTAACGTTGCCTGGAACACACCTGTATTTTGTTACATAATCTTAGGGTTGCCAGTCTGACTGATCAAAAAAAAAATTGATCAATTCACCAGTTAAATATTGGTCCGTTAGAATAGGAATGGATCCTATGACTCGCTTCCACCATGGAGAATTTCCTTTAAAAAACAGAAAGACTTTTCTTCATCAGAGGACACCTTGGCCATTAAAAAAGTAACAACATTGTAGGAAGTGTCACTATTTCTGGCAATGACACCACTGCAAGAAGTCTTTAGCTGCTGAAATCAGAGTTAGAAGAAGATATTCGTGGGATCTCGCTTAGCAGAGGAGGGTCATATAGGGTCCAACCTTTAATTTTGTTAGAATAAAACAACAGGTATTTCCGGGACAGTTAATTACAAAAAAAGGTCAGTTAACTGTTGTGAAAAAAATGAAACTAAAAATGTAATGCCCCACTGAATGTCTTAACATCCTCTGTAGGGCTACTGCAACTTTAGCCCAGTGAAATCAACTGGAGTAGCTGCATAGGATTGCAGTGCTAGGCAAGATGATGTAAATTTTAAGGGTTCACTGAACCATTATTTCTCTTTTGTCCTGGACTCCAGACTGCAGTTATAGTTCTAATTTTTAAAAATGAAATTAAAACAGATATAAAGCATAGTAGCAACAAGCAAAAAAACCAGGGGTGTTGTGCTACGTAGGCAGCAGGACCAGCTCTTCCGGTTTTGGAAATGCCTGCTATTATACCAGATGGCCAGTAGAAGGAGCTTTCCTGTGACTCTGTGTCCCGCAGTGCTGCAGGGCTAGGAGAGGCAAGCTGCCTTCCTCACTGCTACCTCCCCCCCCCTCGCTAACAAATGAGACCATAATGAAACAGCAAAGGTAAGTTGCCATCCATCGACACAATGGCATTCTTGACTTCAGGGAATATCTGACAACAATTAGGGAGGTAGTGGGCCAGTTATTTGATTGGTGAGTCAACCTTAGAAGAGACAGATGGAATATAATGTCTGGGGTCCCACTGAAAATTTCTGCTGATGGAAACGAGTGTGAGTTCTCCATCTCGTCCGTCCTTCTGCAGCACAGAATGCCCCCCCCCCCAACGGTCTGGGAGATGGGGACCCCCAGGAATAGATGGCGGGGGGATGAAAACAACACACACACACTCTTCCATCAGCAGAAATCCTCTGCAGGATCCAACCCAGCATTAAAAAAAATTAACAATCCCACAAAATATTTGACAAAATTTGTCTGGTCAATTGACTGGCCCTTCAGAAGATTTTTTTTTAATTCATCTTGTTTTTATCTTCTTTCCTGTCTCCCTATGAGGTTTTTTTCTTGCTTTCAGAATATAAGTTGCTACAGAAGACATATGTGTGTGTGTGTGTGTGTGTGAAGCATGTACTATACTTTTTAGTAAGGATAGGCAAACTCCCCATTTTAATTGGGATTGATTGGTATGATCATCCCAATTGAATGCTCCTTGGAGGGGGGAGGTTATTTTTAAATCAAGATTTCTAAATTGGCTCACATAAAACAAGATTCATAGAATCATAGAATTCTAGAAGTTGGAAGGGGCCTCCAGGGTCATCCAGCCCAACCCCTTGAACCATACAGGAAACTCACAAATACTTCCCCCAGACCCCCAGTGACCCCTGCTCTATGCCCATGCATAGAATGTGCCACTTGTTTAATTATGTAATCCTGAGCAGAGCCGCATCCTTCTAAGTGCCACTGAGTTCAGTGGACCTTACAAGGGGTTAACTCTGTTTAGGATGGCATTGTAAGTCTTTCTTTACCCTGAGTCACGGATATTCTTTGCAGTTCCAACAGAGCCAAGTAAATGCCTACAAAGGGGATTTTTTGAGAAGCCTGGATGTGATGCCCTTGAAACTGTGCATTCCCTGAGCTTGTCCAAGAGCTTTCCAGACTGTGGTCAGACAAGCTCAGAGATTGCACTGCTTCTTCCCCCTACCCAGCGTTTGCCCTCTGAACTTTAGAACCTTAAAATCCCCATTGGAGATGCTCTTTACCTTTATAGGAGCTACAACTAATATCCATGTTGGGCTTTAAGCAGACTTTACATAAAAGCACATTCTGTGCCCCTGCAGAACCTCTTGCTTTGTGCTGCAAACTAATTTATGAAGTTCTGAGAGAGATAACATTTGACTTTTAATGTGTGCGTCCGTGCATAATGAGCAAGCAAATTTATATTCCAGTCCAGATAATTGCTAATTTTGTCAGATAACAGCTTTTTATGTTGCTGCTGTTTAACACTCTAGCATTTTAACTTCCATTCTTGTGACCCTGTAAGCGTTCTGTTGTGTGGATGTTGTTTGCTCAAAGTAGATTTGAATATCCTAAGGAGAAAATGCTTTAGCAGTAATTCTGTCTAGTCTTACCATTTATTCAGCAGCAGTGCTGTGCTACACAAAATATGCTTCGTCTGCAGAGAGGCTTTAGAAATCTGTAGCCCAATGCCATGATCTGCCATGACAGGGCTACCTTTATTTTATTATCCTGCTTTTTGCTGTGGAGTGGCTAGTAAAATAAGAAACAAATCTGGATTCAGCCCCCACCCCAGTAACATCACTAAAACCATTTGTAACCATCCATCCCAAGAAACAGTAAACACAGCTGGCCTAAGGGGGAAAAACCATGTCCACCAAATGAGCTCCTAAAGAGGTAGGGCTGCCAAGGGGGCGGGGGATCCCCCGCTACAGGGGTTCCCGATCCGCCGGCCAGCATTCGGCTGGCGGGAGAAACCCCACTGGACGACCTCCCTCACGTAATGACGTCACCCGGAAGTGACGCCATCACGTTGGGGGCGTTGCCAGGGCAACGCTCTGGCAATCGCCCCAAAACTCTATGATACCAGTTTTGGGGCGATTGCCGGAGCGTCGCCCTGGCAAGCCCCCAACGTGCTGACGTCACTTCTGGTGACGCCGCCCGGTGCGCACGCGCCAGGGAAGCTCCCGGCCAGCAGAGCTTCCCCCCCCGCTGGTAAGTTTAATACACTTGGCAACCCTATAAAGAGGTCTGGTTTGCAGCATTAAAAACAACAGCAACACAATTTGAGGTTACGGTGTTCCTCACTTCATCTGGAAAACTATTTTAAAGAAATGGGGCTTCTGCCCCCACCCCGGCTCATTGTGCTTTTCTTCATTCTTGTAAGTTCCTGTTTCTTGGGGGGGGGGGGGCGGGGTTCTGTTCCACATGTTTTGTTCCTTGTAGTAGTTCATTTTATATTACTTGGGTTTATGTCTGACAGGTCTCTCTGCAGATTTAAATCTCAGCTTTTTATGCTGGACATGCAGACCGATTTCCCACAAGGTGCTGCCCCACGTCGTTCTTCCCTCTGCCCCGATTGCCTGCTTGAATTTCCCACTGTTTGCCGTGGGGCGCATTTTGCCCCGCGGCTCCGCCCGATTTCCTCCACGGCTTCAGTGATCCTCAAAAAACAGGATCACTGAAACCGCGTGAAGCTGTGGGTCAAAGTGCGCCCCATGGCAAATAGTGTGAAACTGAAGCAGGCAATTGGGGATACCCGAAGAACAACACCGGGGCAGTGCCTTGTGGGAAGTCGGTCACACTGATGTAATGTCAAATCGACCATTAGAGGGAACAAAAGTCTAGTGGAACAAAAAAAACAAACAAACCCCGAAGCAACAATAACGTACAAGCAACGAAACCGAGAATGTGGAAAAGCCCCTTGTCTAGTCAAGGCAAATCTGCCTAGCATGAGTAAACGCTCGACCAGTGATTAAATTGTAGAATGGTGGACATAGTGATAGTCACAACCATAGATGCCTTTGGAAGGGGACAGACTCATGAAGGACAGGTCCATCAATGTCTACCAGCCATGGTGAGCCGAGGGAGCCTCTGTACAGAGGCAGCAGACTCCTGAATCCCAGTGCCAATAGCTGGGGAAAAGCTTGGGCCCCATGCCCCGTTTTTTGGTCCATCAGGGCAAGTGGTTGGCTGATATGTGAAACAGGATGTTGGGCTAGATAGACCACTAGTCTGGTCCAGCAGGGCTCTGATGCTCGGATTATCAAGGGACAGGGAAGAGAAATGCTTGGGAGGAATGAAGCTGGTGCAGAGATTCTTACCCAAAGAGGCAGTCCTTTAAGTACATGGTCCAAGGCCGGTCAGTTCTTCTGCTGGTTAAGATAAGCAGTAGGGTTGCCAGGTCTGGGTTGGAAAATACCTGGAGACTTTGGGGGAGGATCCAGGAGAGGGCAGGTTTCGGGGAGGGGAGGGGCCTCAGCAGGGGCATAGGGTTTTGAAAATCCGGGGGGGGGGGCTCCTTAGTGCGTGTGCTTTGCACGCGCACTCGCTGGGATGATGTTCTCCTCCCCCCCTCTGGGAAACCCCCCACCTTCTCTCTTCAGCAGCGGCCGCCAGGCCTCGGAAGGACCTGAGGAGGCGTGGCAGCAGGCGCTCCGTTTTCCCAGGGGTGGCTGAGCCCCCCCCGGGAAATTTTGGGGATGGCTCAAGCCCTTGAGCCCCCCCATACTCTACGCCTATGGGCCTCAGCAGGGTACAATGCCATAGAGTCTACCCTTCAAAGCAGCCATTTTCTCCAGGGGAGCTGATCTCTGTCAGCTGGAGGTCAGTTGTAAAAGCGGGGGTTCCCCAGGCCCCACCTGGAGGCTGGCAACCCTAATAAGTGGCAGATGGTCAAGTCCGTAGTGTGATGCATAAGCAGAACACTGTGGATTTCATAACAGGAGCTCAAAGTATTTCTGCACCATTTTCTGTTTGCTACTGTTGAAGGATTTCTTTTTGCAAAGCGAAGTCTGATTTCTTAAGCATCCCGGAGTTGCATTGTGTCGCATGAAAATGCCAAACCATACCGAACAGAAGAGACCTCTTGGGAGTCTGTAAGTACTTCAGGGCCTTGGCTATACCCATTGTCATTGCAGATATGAACTCTGCTGAAATCCCGGAACATACAGGAAATGCATGCAAATTGGGTTCAGCAAATCAGACTGGCCCTTTGTAGAAGTGTTTAGCTGTTATGGCAGGGGAGGGGTTTCTCTAATGCTATTCTGAGCCTTTGCTGCTTTATAAAAAATAATAGTAGATAAGGCCCAGTTTCATCACATTGTCCTCCTTGGGCAAAGCTGCTTCTTATCGTCCCATTTTTTTTTTGGTCCATTTAAAATGAACAAAAACTTGCTGTTGTGAGCCAATCGCCTCTCAGAGGCTGGAAACGCTTGGGGGGGAAAAGAGAGAGAGAATAAAAACGGAGAGCCTTTTTTTCCTTAGCTGTGTTCCAAGAATTGTTTTGGTCTGTCGGAGTGGGTCTGTCTCAGCCGACATCTTCTTTGAGATTCATAAAAGATAACTGGCAGTGCATAAACAACTGTGCATCTTTAATGGGATTAGAGACCATTGCAGCCTTTGAAGGAGAAGAAATGCCTGTCTTTCACACAGGTTTGAGTTATAGCTTGCAAAGAGTGTGTTTTCCCTTCAGGAAACTGCAAGGGCCAGACTGGCCACTGGAAAAATTGTATGTGTGCCATTGAAATGACAGGTGAACATAAGAATATAAGAAGAGGCCTGCTGGATCAGACCAACGGTCCATCTAGTCCAGCATCCTGTCTCATATAGTTTTCAGTCAGTTTGGTGTAGTGGTTAAGTGCGTGGACTCTAATCTGGGAGAACCGGGTTTGATTCCCCACTCCTCCACTTGCAGCTGCTTCATGACCTTGGGCAAGCCATAGTTCTCTCAGAGCTGTTCTCTCAAGAGAAGTCCTCAGAAGAGCTCTCTCAGCCCCCCCTACCTCACAGGGTGCCTGTTGTGGGGAGGGGAAGGGGAAGGAGTTTGTAAACTGCTCTGAGACTCCCTTGGGGAGTGAAGGGCGGGGTATAAATCCAATCTCTTATCTTCTCTCTTCTTCTGGACTGCCAGCTACATGGCATAGAGGCCAAAGCAGATTAGATTTTACACGATGGGCCAGACACACTTTCAGCCTAGTCTGGCTCAAAGGGAGGAGAGGGGGATGATGTGCCAGAGCATGAGAACAAAATGAACACTTTGGGCCTCTGTTGGGTAGGAAGGCAAGGTATGAATGAAATAAACGAATAAATCAAATGCATGACTTTTTGCAGAATACTATAAAGAAAAAATAAAGATGGGACGTCACGGTTTAGTGTTAGGTGGCTGTGAAGGTGGGAAGCAGGGATTTGACAGAAAAAGATAACATGGCTTATAGGAGCAGGGAAGAGGGAAGGAAAATTGAAGGACAAATGTTGAGCAAATACACATGAACAAAAGGGGAAGAATTGTTCAGTGAATTCTTAACATTTGAAGGAGGAGGAGGAGATTGGATTTATACCCCGCCCTTCACTGCCCAAAGGAGTCTCAGAGCGGTTTACAATCCCTTCCCCTCCCCACAACAGACACCCTGTGAAGTAAGTGGAGCTGAGAGAGCTCTGAGAGAACTGCCCTTGAGAGAACAGGTCTGAGATAATTTACAATGGACCCAAGGCCACGCCAGCAGCTGCATGTAGAGGAGTGGGGAATCAAACTCCCAGATTAGAGTTTGTGCTCCTAACCACTACACCAAACTGGTCTGCGCTAACACTGCCACCCTATGCCAAGTTACCTCAGTCGATTCCACTATGTTTAGATTGCAGTAATGCCACTCTAGGAATCTATGATCACCCACTTTAACACTTCATTTTTTTAAGACACTGCAATCGGAGCATTACAGAATTGGCCCTTCTGTTTTTTCAGTCTCTTTCCTAATGGTCTGCAGCGTGGGGTCTGCCTTTATAAGAACATAGAGCCATGTGTCCCCCCCCCCCAATCCGTGTCTTAAACAAATGACACAGGATGGTGGTTGTAGGTTTGGGCGAGGGAGGGCAGGATGAAGGTGCGACACGTTTATCCCCAGCTTTCCCCTTGCAAAATAGTTATGGAATGGGACAGCTTCAAGCGGCTTCAGTGGCTAACCTTGTTTCATGCCTCACGGCTATCAGCTGGCTTGTGCCTCTTGAGCTTGGGAGTGTGAAAATGTAGACTTTGGATTTGTTGCACTGACGGAGTTTACAGCTGTGAACTGAAGGCTGACGGATCATGGGTAGAAAAACAGGGCTTTAAATCCAGCGTCCTGTGTGCCATTCGCCACATCAGGAGTGGAAGAGCCTCTCTAAAATGATTTTTCTTGTGCCCGAATTATCTCATCTTGTACGAAATAAGCCTTCAACCTGAAACTCTTTTTTTGCCTCAGTGGGAAATTTCCCCAGCATTATACTAGATTTTGTTAACATCAGAGGCTATTGTGTGTCTTTTATGGTGGCTTATGTGAGCTCTTTCTTTTTTTAAGGTAGGGAAGTGTCGAATAAACCTGTGTATTTAAAAAAAAAGAAGATTGTTTTTCATTACTGAATGGGAAGATGAGCCTAGGGGAGGTATTTCAGGATTGCAGTTAGGAAGCGAAAGAGTTTTTATTTTAGACGGTGTTAACCAAATACCGTAGCCACCTTGAGCCAAGGGGAAAGACAGGATATAAATATTTTAAATAAATAAATTAAACAATGCCGTTCACCATTAAAAATAAATGTTAATTTTAGTAATTTTATTACAGTGTTTGCATCCTGTTTTCCCTCTTGGTTTGAGGCAGCTTATGATAATAGTTAAAACATCCCCAGCTAAAACCAAAGGTAAAAGAGGAAATCCCAAATCCCTCCCCCAACAAATACTGTTTCCCACAATGGGATCCTTGTTTTTTCTTTCTAGGATGGCAATGCTTTGGAGATATTGTGGAGGTAATCAGGGCTCATTTCGTAGCAGGAGCTCCTTTGCATATTAGGCCACACACCCCTAATGTAGCCAATCCTCCAAGAGCTTACAGAGCTCTTCTTATAGGGGCTACTGTAAGCTCTTGGAGGACTGGCTACATCAGGGGTGTGTGGCCTAATATGCAAAGGAGCTCCTGCTACGAAATGAGCCCTGGAGATAATACACAGCATGTGACAACAGAGTGTGTTTCAGTTAACTGTGTCAGATCTTGAAGAACATAATCTTCTTTGCAACGGTTTAACTGGGGCCTGTCTAACTGTGCAGCCCTATGTACTGTTTATTCAGATGAAACCCACTGAAACCCATAGAATAACTCCGCATAGGATTTCACTGTCATGGCATTAGCTACACTAAAGACAGAAGTGGCTTGCATGATGGGGTAGTGGGAGGATTCCCATGCCCACCACTGACGGCAGCCTCAGGGGGAGTGGGAAGTGGGCCCTTACCGGAGGGCATCGGGAGACAGCAGTGGTTAAGGGTTGTAGCTGCAACAACAAGCATGCCTGCAGCTAGGGCTGTGTACTCCAGACTTCAAAATTCCTGGAGATTTTTGGGCAGAGCTTGAGGAAGGCAGAATTTTGGGAGCAGAAGAAGCTTAGTAGTGATGGAATTAGAGTTGCCAGCTGATGCCTGGCACCCCGCAGGACATGGGGGCCAGGAATATAGAGGGCACTGGCATTGCACTCAATGGGATGTCACTTCTGGGGGAAACCAGAAGTGACATCATGCCACTCTAGGAATTGCCAGAAAACTCTACGGTAAAACCATTGTAATGGGAGACCTGGCAACCCTAGATGGGATTCTATAGAACTCACCCTCTAAAGGTGCCATTTTCTCCAGGGGAACTGATCTCAGTAATCTGGTGGCCCTACCTGCTGCTACTGAACATATAGCAGAGCCTGTTGCTAGAAAGATATATCGTTCCCTGCACCCGTGCCAGGTTCTGAAACCCCATAGCTGGACACTCATAGTGGTGCAGCTGTGGCCCCAGCATTTCCATTGCCTCCTGACATCCTCCTGACATAATTATCGTTAAACCCCTCCCCCCCCCCCACTCCAGGGTTCTGTGTGGAAGTCTAGGAATCTCTGACAGAGAACTGTATGCAGCATCACTGAATCCCAACTCCCAGTGTTCCTTGAAGGAAGTCATTATACTCAGTTTGGAGTAGTGGTTAAGTGCGTGGACTCTAATCTGGGAGAACTGGGTTTGATTCCCCACTCCTCCACATGCAGCTGCTGGTGTGACCTCGGGTCAGTCATAATTTCTCTCAGAGCTGCTCTCAAGGGCAGTTCTCTCAGAGCTCTCTCAGCCCCACTTACCTCACAGGGTGTCTGTTGAGGGGAGGGGAAGGGAAAGGAGTCTGTAAGCCGCTCTGAGACTCCTTTGGGTAGTGAAGGGCAGGGTATAAATCCAGTCTCCTCCTCCTCCTTCTCCTCCTTCTGACCTTGGGGATCCCTAGCAGCCAGGAGATGTGAAAACTTTGGTGGGACAGTTATCATTTAAAGACAGCCCCACTGATTTCTCTTTTGTAGCCAGGGTGTGTGTGTGTGTTTCAGCAACAGCAGAAGGGGAACTTTTTGGTTGCATGGCAAGCATTTCTGCCCTTGAGTACCACTGGCCCCAGTCAGACTTAGGAGACCCATTGGAGCTGGGATTTCTATGGCTGATTTTATTTTCTTTTATAATATTTTCTAATTTTTAAATCTTTTGTGACCTACCTTGAACACCTTTTTATGGAGAGGAAGCATGCAGATTATATAAATATGGATTTGTTTGTAGTGGCCTTGGATGTGGTGGAGGCCACAGATTAAGCCACTTATCTGTGTAAACATCCCACGCAACTAACTCCAGGCTCATATATAAATGCTCTCCACATGTGCACTGTGCCACACATCTTCTGCAGCCCCTGTGTTCATTTTATCTATATAAACATTTGTACTCCACTTTTCACCCAAAAGGACTCAACTGGATTATAAGTAGCCAAGAGGAGGACCTGTGAGAAGTTATGGGAAAACCCATAACTGTGAGAAAACCCTATTCCTCAGCCCCCTGACTGGCTCCAGCTGTAGTTTCCTCTCTTCAGTTTGGTGTACTGGCTAGGAGCGCAGACTCTAATCTGGGAGAACCAGGTTTGATTCCCCACATGAAGCTGCTGGGTGACCTTGCTCAAACCAAAGTTCCCTCAGAGCTGTCCTCTCAAGAGCAGCTCTCTCAGACCCCCCCTACTTCACAGGGTGTCTGTTGTGAGGAGAGGAAGGGAAGGAGATTGTAAGCTGCTCTGAGACTCCTTCAGGGAGTGAAGGGCAGGGTACAAATCCAATCTCCTTCTCCTCCTCTTCTTCCTCCTGTTCTCTTTCTCCTGGTATTTGCATCTGCTTCTGCAGTGCTGTAGCAATTAAAATGCAATCAGAATTCTGTTTTTTGGAGGGGGTTCTGCACATGGGCTGATACATCTCTTTAATATTTTGGGCGGGGTCTTTTTTATATACCGATCAGGTCCCTTGGATTCGCAGAACCCTAAACTGTGGTTGGCCCCATTGTTTAGATTTTGTCATCTCCATGGTGGCCAGCCCTTGGCTATTACATAGAAGAATTTTATATGATCTAACACCCAACGAAATAGAAGGAAACTAGAAAGCAAAGGGGGTCTTTATATCTCTCTGTTTTTACTGTTTTCTGCTTCGTTGTGAGTTTAATGATGCGAAGTTAAGTATGAGGAAAGCGATTTCCCGTGGCATCCCTCGGGTACGAGCACAAAACTTATGCACGTTTATATATTTAAAGCACATTTTGTAAGATATTCAAACAATCATGGAGTTTCCCCCAATGATGATTTTTTTTAAAAAAAAAATGCGTGGACCATCTTAACCAGTGATTAAAATATAAATGCTTACTCTGGGACTTCCAGTTACTCTCTCCTTTCTCCCTTTGCTTTTATGTGTCTCCCCCCCCCCCCCCCCCCAGTCCACAGCTAATTAGTTTCTGTCCCTCCGCTTGCTTGTCTGGCATTCGGGTGCACTTTTGTGCTTGCTTCTGATCTTTCCAGCTGTCAACATTAACTCCTTTCCTTTCCGAAGGTTCGTGTTGCTAAGCAACCACTTCCTGTACAATGTGCTCATCGGAGCACCCCCCCCCTTTCCATCGAAGCCTACGCATTCTTGGTGCAACTTTAAATGATTAAAAAAAATTTTTCTGCTGCAGATTGCCATTGGGATCTGTCCCGCCGCATCCTTCTGTCCAAATTTCCATTCTGAACAGCGGCTGCTAGCCATTGAGGGCTTTTTAAAATATGTAAAGTATTATTTGTTTCTAAACTGAAAGTTTACGTTTGCTGTTCTGCCAGTGTTCCCTTCCCTTTCTTATTGAGCTATCCAACCACAATTATTTTCTTTGCAGAAATATGGATACATTTACTATTAATATACAAATATTGCTAATGCCCTAATTGCTTAGTGTACTATGTAAGATTCCCAGGACCAGTTTAATGGTGCTTTGTAGAAGAACCAGTTTTATTCTAGCACAGGTAGTTCATACCCACTGGCTTCTCTATGACCACATCAGATTACACTTTTTTCCACCTTAAGGCAAAGACTAATGTTTTCACCATGCAAGACCATAGTGTGCGGTTTAGACAGAGAAAAGAGAGCCCTTCCTGAAAATGTGAAAATAAAACTATGGCAGTGTTAGTCTGTAGAGAACAACATTAAGAAAATGCTGTTGCATCTTTAAGACCAATTATTTATTTTGCAGAGAACAAGCTTTTGGAGGCTAATACCTACTTCATCAAGTGCAGATAAGGCCAACAAGATGGAAGGGGACTGGGGGTACAAAATTCCCCATACCCAGGTTGATCCGGGGTCCCCCGAGAAGTCCACAAGCCATCAGCTGGCAACCAGGAAGAGAAACAGTGGGTAGTGATGTGGGGAATGATGTCATGCCATTGGTGCAAAACCATAAATGATGTCATTGTGTGTGAGGCTCCAACATCCCCCAGACTCTATGGTTTTGTGCCGGAAGTGACATCACACTGTTGGCATGATTACTTTCCCCCCATAATGAGCGGTGGCAGGGGAAGCAAGTGGAGGCTGGTAATTCTACCTGTAATCTAAGGACTTCAGCAACATCCAGATATCCCAATAGAAACCACAATCCCTGATTTTTAACCCTTTGATTGACTGGAAAGCATAGCAAGTACTTTCCTGCAGCACTTGCTATGTTTTCTAGTTAAGTAAATAGTTAAAATGGGTGATGATGGATTCCTAGAGAAACACTTCATTCCATTAAGGACTGATGAGCTTCCTCCTCCTTTTCCGTAATGTCTGAATGTTTAAATGAAGTATATGTAAAGTATATGTAAAGAAGGCAAGGAGCAGAGATAGCCTTTTCCCAGGGCCCCTCTGGTGGCTGCGGCAGTCCTGAATGCAGAAGAGTGATTGCTGCACTTGTACTCATTCCATCTTCTCTGCCCCCATCATTGCAGAAATTTTGCTCCCGAAAAAGGCAGAAGTCACTATGGCATAGGGTTGCTATAGTCTCCAGGTTGGGATGGAGATCTCCTGGAATTACAACTAATCTCCAGACAACAGAGATCAGTCCCCCTGGAGAAAATGGCTGCTTTGAAGGGTGGACTCTATGGCACTGTACCTCAATGAATTCCTCCCTTCCCAAATTGTACTCTCCCTAGGCTCCACCCCCAAATCTCCAGGAATATTTCCAGTCTGAAGTTGGCAACCCTAGATGGGACGCAGGGGCGTAGAGTTTAAATACTCCGGGGGGGGGTTCTTCTGTGTGCGCGTGCTTTGTGCACGCGCCTGCTGGGACCATGCCGCCGCTGCCTCCCCCCCCCCACCTGACCACTCCTGCTTCCATCCCAGTTAAGCATTTGCTTAGCTGGCCCCTGGACGTACGGAGGGAGGGTCAGAGTGGCCAGGTGGGGGGGGGGGGAAGAGAGAGGCGGCAGCGGTGGCGGCCCTAGGAAGGGCCAAGGGAGGCACGGCAGAGGGCACACCGTTTTCCTGGGGGGGCTCAGTCCCCCCCGGGAAATTTTGGGGGTGGCTCGAGCCCCCTCGTAGTTGACGCCTATGATGGCACGTGCTGAACAAAGAGCCCCAGCAACAGCTGGGAAAGTATCAGAGAGATTTATATTCATGTCTGCATATGTTTTCCCAGGCAAATCAGCATCCCAGGCCTCCACGGAACAGAATTGTATTTTCATGCTAGTTCAAGCCAGAGTGCCGGGAATGCTTGTTGCCGCAGAATCTGCTGCATCTGACTTATGCACACAATGTGCATCCAGTTTGTAGTAGACAGGAATAAGCAGAGAGCAGAAGAGAGTAGCACACCTGCAGGCCAAGATGAAACTAACGAAAAAGAGTTAAGTGTTGGCAATCCAACAAAGACCTGTTAAGCCATTGGTGCAATAAGCACCCGAAAAGTTCCATCAGTTTCACTCAGCTCCACAAGAGCATTTACGTCATGTTTTTAGATTAATTGGCCTCATTAGAGGGAGAAATCTTGGTCCTTTTGTTGTTGTTGTTTTTTTACCCTGCCCTTGCACTCGTGGGGTCAGACAGCTTTCTTCTCGCTTCTCCAATGCTGTCCTCACAGCAACATCATAAAGTAGGTTAGGCTGCAAGATTGTGAGTGGCCCAATATCACCGGTGAGCTGTCAAAGTGTTGTATGTCTTTGCCATGGTTTTGGTCTGCATGGATCTTGACTTACTGTCAACAATGCTAGCATCTAACTTCATTTGTACATTTTGACCATTCAGGCTGGAATTTGTCATTATGGCCGACGCAGGGTTGCCACTGAAAAGGGAAGCCTTGCGTCTTCTTCTGCTTCCCCTGTCTCCTTCTCGTGTCTGGTAATGCCAACTGTGTGATGTCACTGCTGAGAGGTTTCTCTGCCTCCGTTCATCATCTCTAGTTGCTGCTTGTGGAGTGGAGAAACTCACGTGGTGTGCCATCCCATCACACATATGGTGTTCTTAGGTCAGGGGTCCTCAACCTTTTTTAGCCTGTGGACACTTTTGGAATTCTGACACAGGGTGGTGGGCTGGGGACAACCACAAAATGGCTGCCACAGGAGGTGGAGCCAGCCACAAAATGGCTGGTGTGGGAGGTGGGACCACACAGACGCACAGAGGAAGCCAAGGTGCAGGTGAGACAAAGGGTGGTTTTAAAAATACCCTGAGAAACTGGAGTGAGAGGGAATAAAACCAACACTTGTGGCAGCTGCTGCTGATATGATGTTATTTTCAGTCTGCACAGCCAATCAGATCTGCAGTGGCCAGTCAGAAGCCCTGCTGGGCAAGAGCCCCATGTGGCCACGCCCACTTTCTGAAAACAGTTGCTGAGCAACAGGAAAGGTGGTAGTGGGCACCGTAAAGTCCATGGGCATCACATGAAGCCAGCTGGGTGATCTTAGCCCACTCACAGCTCTCTCAGAGCTCTCTCAGCCCCACCTACCTCACAAGGTGCCTGTTGCGGGGAGAGGAAGGGAAGGCAATTGTAAACTGCTCTGAGACTCCTTTGGATAGTGAAGAGTGGGGTACAAAAACCAAATCCTACTCCTCCACTTCTCCCCCCTCCCCCCCGGGCACAATGACATTAGGCAGGCTGAACTACTTTATTTGTTTATTTATTTCAGTTTATATTCCGCCCTCCCCCAAGTGGGCTCAGGGCAGATTACCACAGCAGTACACACGCCAGCTAAGAAAGTGGTTGCATCCAAACATAATCTTCTCAGCATATTTCCCTTCACCGGTAAAATCCAAACAAACATCCAGAAGATTTTCATAAGTGAATTTGTGGATTTTTTTGCCTGGATACCAGGGAGGGAAGTCTGGTTCTCCAAGGGCCGGGCCAAAAGTTCCTTATTCTTCAGTAAGGAACATGTTTAGGGCAGCTCCTTGCAGTTGAAGGCTATCAGAGGACACCGCTACGGCATTTCTGTAGGGTGGACCTTAAGATGGCAGTGTGGGTGGGACAATCTTATATGGGCTTTAGAATGGCTTGGCTTGTTTTGTGTGCGTGGGTCCTTTTTGCAGAAATGCTCCCCAAATTTCAGTTATGCTCTTTTTTTTGTTTGTTGCTTGTACTTTCCACTGAGGATAAGCCATAGGCTCACCTGTCTTTCTCTGAAGCAACCTTGGTTTCTAAGCTGTCGAGAGAAAAAGCAGACATATAAATATTTTAAGCAAATAAATAAAACCTGAGACTCCTAAGAGAATGTGTTGCTAAAGAATAGGGATTGCTAAAATATGAAACTGTAACTCTTGTCTAAAAGATGCTTGGTTACAAAACAAGTAATGTTGTAGATGTTTAGTTAAAAGCATACACATGCTTTTAAGCCTTCAGGGTTGCAGCCTTCCTCTTGAAAAAAATTGAGCACAGGAAAATAAGACTAGTCGTGTTGGATCCACCCAGCCCACCATCCAGATGTCAAAAGTTTTATGACACAGGAAGGCCCACAAGCCAGGCCTGCTGGCGGTAGCTTGCATCTGCTGACCGCTTGCAGGCATTCTGGGTGTTCTGGCTCTGAACCTGGAGGTCCCATTTGGCTATCATAGCTACTAGTCAATGATAGTTAATAGCCAATGATAAACTTGTCCCTCATCAATCTTCCCAACACCCTTTCAGGGTCAGGAAGCAATTTTTCATCCTGGAGGGTTTTTTTTGTCATCTTCTGGGTGCTGGACAGCAGTCACTGTGGGTGTGAAGGGGGAGGTATCCAGGGCTCGTTTCGTAGCAGGAGCTCCTTTGCATATTAGGCCACACACCCCTAATGTAGCCAATCCTCCAAGAGCTTACAGAGCTCTTCTTACAGGGGCTACTGTAAGCTCTTGGAAGATTGGCTACATCAGGAGTGTGTGGCCTAATATGCAGAGGAGCTCCTGCTACGAAATGAGCCCTGGAGGTATCTGTGGATTTCTTGCATTGTGCAGGGGTTTGGACTAGATGACCCTGGAGGTCCCTTCCAACTCAGTGATTCTATGATTCCATATGTCTAGCAGTGCCGTCGCCGCATCTTGTGGCTGTGAGTTCCACAAGTCAACTAGCCACAAGGCGGCAGCGGACAAAACCCCTTTAATTTAGTTGGCTCACAACGTTAATAGTCAAGCTGTTCAATGAATTCATGGGCAAGAAGTCTGCAAGAAGATGTGCCAGACTATCAAGCTCTTTCTGTGTTTGTAAGGCTTTGGAAATGTTACTCCGCACTGCAGTAACTGGGTGGGAAAGGTCAGAGGACTGAGGCAGGAGGGCTGGGTGGGGTGGATCAAGTCTCGGTCAAGCAGCAGGAGAGTTGTCGGCAGTCCCGGAAGAATGTGCCCTGCAATACTGTTGTGCCACCTCTTTAGAGTCCTGCTGGAGGCGGCTTGTAGTGAAAAACCACATCATAATCATAATCAAAATCATCATCATCATCATCCTACTACTACTACTACTACTACTACTACTACTACTACTACTACTACTAGATTATTATTATTATTATTATTATTATTATTATTATTATTATTATTATTATTATTATTATTCCAGCTGAATTTCTTGTAATGTCTGTGTTTTTAAAATATATATATATTTGTGCCAAGATTGTTGTATTTCTGTTACTTGTTCTGGGTCTTGGTTTCTGGCAGAAAGGCCAGCTTTACATATTTTTTTAAAAGAAAAAGGATTATTTTTAAATTTTGCAACATATTTGCAGACCAGTATGCAATGTTCAGTACATTAACACAAAAGAATCCCGTTACAACGTGGAAAGCCATCCTTCTAGATTAAAGAGGAAAAGAGAGAAATGTTACACTTAAATGAAACTTAGTTCACTCAGCTAGCATATTCCCAACAGACCAGATTCTAGGTGTATCAAGAGAGCCAGTTCGGTGTAGTGGTTAAGTGTGCGGACTCTAATCTGGGAGAACCGGGTTTGATTCCCCACACCTCCACTTGCAGCTGCTGGATGACCTCAGGCAAGCCATAGTTCTGTCAGAGCTGTTCTTGAAAGAACAGCTCTTGAAAGAGATCTCTCAGCCCCACCCACCTCACAGGGCATCTGTTGTGGGGAGGGGAAGGGAAAGGAGTCTGTAAACCACTCTGAGACTCCGAGTGAAGGACGAGGTATAAATCCAATCTCCATCTCCATCTCCTCCTCCTCCTCTTCTTTGGTATGCAGCCCTTCAACACTATCATCATCTAGGTGGTTGATATTACTTCTTGCTGTACATTGTTAATTCTGTTGTTTTCATTCCAGTATTTAATAAATGGTTGAAATGGGTATAAAATAGTTCATGTTCACAGTCTGTTCTTTCCCAGATGTTTTTATACATCGAAAAATTATTAATCAGCCTTACAAACCAGACCTTCCTGATCTATTCCTGAATGTCTGGTACAGTTTGGCTGACTTCCAAAACTGTGCAATCAGATGCTAGCCTCTATCAACATATTTAGTACTGATCCATACATCCCTTCTTAGCAGGCTAGGCATAATGCCAATTAATGCAAGCCCCGGATCCTTACATCCACAATTTCTGAAATGACATGGAGTGGTTTCATATGTCAGAGTAACAGATAGGATGGCTCCAGAAGAAGTTTCACTTTTCCATTACCTTTACATTAAAAGGGTGGGGTTTTTTGCAGCATAAACAGAGAAGATGTTAGAACTTTGACTAAAATTGTGTTATGGTGAAACCCTCTTTGCAAAAGGGTTTGTTAGGTAAACTATATCAGAAACTTAAACAACAAGAAACCCGTTCAGGATGCGATGGATCCATCAGTGACTATCCATCAGTGACTATCTGGCTTAACTGGCATTAAAATATCACAACTGCTTCCTTGAACACTGGTTTATGTCTAGATGTTTATAAGTTTCTTTACAGGTGGTTCAATACACCAGGTAAATTAGTCCACATTTCCAAGCCAAATGATGCATCTGATGTTTGCTGGAGGTGTGAGAAGGCTGTTGGTACTTTTTCATATATGGTGGAAGCGTCCACATGTGCAGGAATGGTGGACCAAGATATTCACTGTGATGCCAGCTTACAAATTTTAACAACCAAATGAATCACTAACAGGCCAGACGGAAAGGAAGGGAGAGAGAATGCAGATAAATCAAATGATCCTGCGGGTTTGCTCACATGATAACAAAACATAGTTTTGATTAATCTGGCCACAGAATGGTTTGGATGCTGGTGTTTGTGTGGGGAAGGTGGCAAACTCTAGGAATATATTCTGTCTTCATCAGAGGTCATTTCGTAGAAAAAGAGGTGCAGGAGCTCATTAGCATAACTCATTAGCATAATTTATTTGCATATGCTAAACCACCTGACATCACCAAAAGTATGTCAGAAGGTAAGAGAGAGAGAGAGAGAGAGAGAGAGAGAGAGAGAGAGAAAGAAAGAAAGAAAGAAAGAAAGAAAGCTGGCAGAGAGGGGACAGTTACTAATCCAAGTCTCAGAAATCCCACTATTCTGGGAGGATAGCTTCAGTGGTGGCTGAAGCCTTCAGAAGGTTGGTCGGAGGAACAAGGACCTTTCCAGGGGACGGGGTCATTTTGCTGCAGCCATGACACAAGCAGGCAGATGGGGGGGGGGGGCTGGCACCAACTCCTGGAGCTGCGCTCCCCCGAGCTCCTGCTCGAAATGACCCCTGGTCTTCATTCACTTTTTCCCCATAACTTGAACGGACTTCCTTCAAGCCACTACTTCAGTTTGCGCTAGGCCAGTCTGGATCTAGATGGAGAGATAACACACAAACAGCCTCTGGAAAAAGGGCATTTCTCCAGGCATACACTTCTTCCAGCAGGGCAGTATATCCATGTGCAAAAGAGGAGGCAGCAATGTTGCCAGTTTCTCCCCCCCCCCCCTTCTAATGCAGGACCCCTCACTTTGTGCTGCACAAGGGTCCCCTGGTCCCCCTTGAACAAAATTGGGGAGGGAGGGCTGAGTGAGCTGCAGTGAGCAGGGTGGGTGGGAAGGTCCCCCTGCGCAGAGACCATGGAGGGTTGCATCAGCATGGCTGGTTGCTCCATTGTACAACTTTTCAAATATATTTCATGGTGTGTTTTTTTCTGCCATAGGCAATTAAAGCATACAAAGCTGCAGTACAGCAAACTTTGGATATCATGTTCCTCCCCGAAGGAAAAGAATTCCTTACCAGCACGGACGCAGTGAGCCAAGATTCAGCTGACCGTACCATCATTGCTTGGGACTTCCAAACAGGTGCAAAGATCTCCAACCAGATCTTCCATGTAAGAAGATTATTTTGCTATTTTTCGCTGTTAAACGTCTAGATCACCTGGTCATCAAAAATTAACATCCAGTTACAATTTTTTGGCAAGAACCTGAGGTCACACACACTAAATAATCCACTTTCAATCCACTTTCAGTCCACTTTTCAACTGGATTTTGCCAGTTCACACAATAAAAATCCAGTTTGAAAGTGGATTGCTTCGTGTGTGTGACCACAGCTGTAGACGTATTTCGCCTGCCAACTGTGTCCTCCCACCCCAAGGAAAAAGCCAATCCATCTCAGTCAGAAGTAAATCCCACTGAATGTAAACGATGTACTTACAAACTATATGTGTTTAGGGTTTTATTTACTGATTGTCATAGGAGATCAAGGTGGTTTCCAGAAAACTGAAAAATAACCCAAGCTAAAATTGCATGCTAAAATCACACTTCAAAAAAAAGAAAGAAATCACAGTGTTGCAGCCTACATTTCTTAAACTTAAAAGTGGATGCTAGTTACAGATTGCTGGTTTTGCATCTTGATTTTGAGGTCAACAAGCCTCTAGGAGCTAGAAAGTGTGTTTAATAAAGCTTTTGAACTGTAATAGCAGTTGCGATGACAGCCAGACTCTTTGGGAGCTTCCGTTGTGCAAATCGTATTTCTTGTAATGGGGCAAATGCTGGAGCACTTTCTGATGTAGATTGTGGAGCGATGCTATTTTTCCATACCTTTTGCTACCTGTTGGGCAGTTTTTACCAACAGCTCCTGGTGCTGATAGTAGTAGTTGGCATGCTACACATAGAAGGACCACAGTGACTTCTTCCTGCCCTTTGACTGTACCCTGAACCAGGGGTGTCAAACATAAGGCCTGGGGGCCAGAACCGGCCCGTCCAGGGCTCTTATGCGGCCCATGAGCCACTGATGCAAGGGAGGGAGTGCTGGAGGGGAGTGGGTGAAGCCACTCCATTGTGCCCTTAGCACAGCAGAACAACCTCATCTGCAGCAGCCAAGCATCATGGGAGCATCTGCCCAAGCCCTGCACCACTGGCTCTCCAGTCTGCCCATATGGGTTTTCCTTTGGACCCCCCTCCCATCCCATGGGGCCTTGCAGGGAGGACACACCAACTCGGAGCTTACCAGCTGCTGTCCTTTATGCAGTTTTTATCTCCGGTACCTGGCATTACGTTTTTTGGCACACATGGGCCGGCCCGACAAAGTGCTGTTTATGTCAGATCTGGCCCTCGTAACTAATGAGTTTGACACCTCTGCCCTAAACAGTCTGGGACGCACGTATCTTCGGGACCGCCTCTCCTGGTACACCCCCAGGTGTGCTCTGCAGATGAGAACTTACTAGTGATCCCTGGCCCAAGAGACATGTGGCTGTCCTCTACAAGAGCCAGGGCATTTTTGGCCCTGGTTCTAACCCAGTGGAACTCTCTGCCGAACAACATCTGCGGGACTTAATGTAGTTCTGCAGGGTCTGTAAGGCAGAGATGTTCCGCCAGGTATTTGATCGAGGACAGCGATCAAATACCTGGCCCTCCTGTTTCTTCTCCCACCCCCACCCCCGCAGGGCAGCACAATCTGAAGTCGCTTAGCTCCATCCAGTTAGGCCAGTCGTCGTATTTTTATTGTTTTAGCGATGATTTTACTTTACGCTTGTGTTTTTGCTGTTGTACAGACCCTGAGCCCTGTTTTACAGGGGAAGGTGGTCTAGAAATTTAATTTAATAAATAATGTGTTTACATATGGATGAAACATAAACCAGTTCTTGGATTTCACGCTCAGGCCCTTGGGCAGAGTTGCATCCTAGCCTTCACAGTCTTACCTGTGAATTTCCTGCACCTTTTGCAGAAAGTGCACGAAGCTGGGACCATTCTTGATGTTGCCTTCCCTACGGGGGCGCGTGCAACATGCTGATCTGAGTCATTTTTAAAAACAAAACAAGGCATTCCCGATGTGGTTTTCATCCGTTTCAAACAAAGATGGCTGAAACGTTGTGGGAGGCACCGTGGCAGTTTAGTCTCTTTCAACAAATGTAAATAAAGAAGGAGGTCAGTTGGTGTCCTTATATCTCTGAAAAGAACAATCCTGCTCTGGCAGAGAGATAGAGTGGTTGATAGAATGGAACTTCTCCATTCCCAACTTCCGTGATTACGCCTTTGTCCAGATCTGCAGATGTACAATCCTGTGCATAAATTGTGATAGCAGGTTAGTCATTTGCACTTCAAAGGCAGTGTGCTTCTGTGAATAAGAAACAGCAGAGCGCTCAATTTTGATCTATTCAGCAGCCTAAACAAGGATGATTTCCGTGCGGAGAAAAAAAGAGTGTTATTGAATGGGGCAGTTTACTTCTTTCTTCAGAGCCCACATGAAATGGAGGGTGATTTTTTTGGGGCGGGGGGGGGGGGGGGGTAAACAATTACAAAAAATTGCCGTTAGTTTCATACATTTCCGTTTCTAATTTTTCAGATGGGTGCTTGGGCCCACTCCCAATGCACTGAGAAGGCAGTTTTTCCACTTTGAGCAGGGGTGGCCAACCTTGCTTAACGTAAGAGCCACATAGAATAAACGTAAGAGCCACATAGAGATGTCTGAGAGCCGCAAGACAGGAACAAATATCACACACACTTTTTTATTTTTAAAAATATGCAAATTTGCTTTCTATTAACGTTAAATGGGACTGCCAAAAATAAAAACAAACGAGGAAAACCGGTTATTGATAATGATATTACTTGTTTGCTAATGATATTGAGAGAGAGAGAGAGAAAAAGAGAGAGATGGAAAGAAAGAATTAAAGAAGTGGAAAGAAAGAGAGAGAGAGAAACTAGGAAAGCAAATAGATGGGAGGGAGGGAGGGAAGGAAGGAAGGGAGAAAGAGAGAAAAAGCATGCCTCCCCTTTGCTTCCCCAGCCGCCCTGCCAGGAGCCGCACAATATGTGTGAAAGAGCCGCATGTGGCTCCTGAGCCACAGGTTGGCCACCCTTGACTTTGAGCCACCATAAACACTATTTACTAAGCCGAGACAGACTTTTGCCTGGGGGTCGTTTGTTATTTCTCAGCCAGACAAAATGGCCCAGTATGGATGCCACTTGTAGCAAATTTCCTCCCTGACAATATGATGTTTATCTTGACCATCCCTGATTCAGGTGGAGGCTGGAGACCTCCCGGGATTATGACATAACTCCGGGCAACAGCAAGATATTCACTTGGAGAAAATGGCTGCTTTGGATGGTGCATTCTATGGCATTATACCCCATTAAAGCCCCTCCCCTCCCTAAACCCCACCCTCACTAGGCCCCACCCTCAAAATCTCCAGCTGTTTCCCAACTTGGAGCTGGCAACCCTGTGGCCACTTCTTATTCTGTCTTTAGGCCCCAGTTCTGTTTTACCATTGTGGTACAGGGAAACCTCTTTTTTTGTGATCACTTTATTTATTTATATGCCATTCTTTCTTGAAGCCTTGTGGTAGTATTCATTTTAATGCAAACAGTAATCATTTTTTTAAAAAATCAATAAAATTAGCACACATTGTTTAAGCAACATCAGAGCTCGTCAAATTGCAACAAAAGTAAACAGCAGAATTCCAAAAAATGCAGCAATGAAATAACTTATACATAAAAGCTTTGAACAGCAGTGGAATTTCAGCACTCTGTGCCTCCGTGGTCAGGTAAGCAAGCGTTGCCCGCACTAGTGACCTCAGCTTAGGTACAGAACTGGTGTGAGAAATAAGTACACCGTCTGGGTGACCTGCTGGTTTGGGTTCCTGTAGTACTGTCCAGGCAGACAAAAGTAAGTGCTTCGTTACTCAAAGAATGATTGACTTATGGAATGGGCTGCTGCGGGAGATAGTGACCATTAGATTATTATGTACGTGTTGTCAGGGTGCAGCCGACTTATGGCGACCCCAGCTAGGGGCTTTCTAGGCAAATGAGAAGCAAGGGTGGTTTGCCATTGCCTTCCTCTACAGAGTGTTCCTCCCAGGCAAGTACCAACCTTGCTTAGCTTCTGAGATCTGAAGAGATCGGGCTGTACCATGCTACCTACCCTCTCTGGCCACTGGCTTAGGTGGCTTTGAAAGGGAATTAGACACGATAGTGGAAGGTAGTCAATAGATCACAGAACCACCATGTTCAGTAGGCCTCTGCAAACCAGTGCTGGAAAACCTCTGTGCCTTTCCTGAAGTTCTCCCAGGCACATCTGGTTGATCACCTGGTTGGAAGAGGGTGCTGGATGAAACAGATTGTTGACTTGACCCCACATAGCAGCTTTTGTGTTGATATAGAAGAAGAAGAGAAGAAGAGATTGGATTTATACCCCGCCCTTCACTCCCCAAAGGAGTCTCAGAGTGGCTTACAAACTCCTTTCCCTTCCCCTCCCCACAACAGACACCCTGTGAGATAGGTGGGGCTGAGAGAGCTCTTTCCCAAGCTGTCCTTGAGGGAACAGCTGGTACAGAGCTATGGCTTGCCCAAGGTCATCCAACCAGGTGCAAGTGGAGGAGTGGGGAATCAAACCCGGTTCTCCCAGATTAGAGTCCGCGCACTTAACCACTACACCAAACTGGCTCTCAATATAGTGTGTGTGTGTTTTGTGCATTTGAGATAGTAGTAGGCAGTGTTCCCTCTAAGCTGAGTTAGTGTGAGCTGGCTCACAGATTTTTAGCCTCCGGCTCACACGTTTTTGTCTCAGCTCAGGAATGGAGGGCTCCAGAGCAAACTAATTTCTGCAGCAGCCAAATTGCTTGCTCACAATTTTAATGCCAGGAGCTCCCAAAGTAGAATTTTTGCTCACAAGACTCCACAGCTTAGAGGGAGCATTGGTAGTAGGAGCTTGAGGCAGGAGGAGCAGTGAATCAACCACACATCACTAATTGCACTGTAACTTGCTCCTCAGCTTTGCCTGTTGAACTGGGAACCAATGGCTATAGTTTCTCTCTTGTCTTGGCTCATGACTGGTTGGTTGAATTTTTGCTTTCCCCTGTGCTGTTAATGATCCTGGTGTATAAACCGCCTTGCCTACTGCCTGACTGCCTTGACCAGGTAGCCTAGTCTCATCATATCTCAGAAGCTAAGCAGGGTCAACCCTGGTTAGTAGTTTGGGAGACCACCAAGGAAGTTGGCCCTGGTTCGTGCTTGGATGGGAGACCACCAAGGATATCCAGGGTCGCTATGCAGAGTCAGGCAATGGCCGACCACCCCTGTTCCTCTCTCACCTTGAAAACCCCATGAGTGATTGCCATTAGTTGCTTGTGACTTGACAGCATGTTCCGCCCCCACTGCCTGATTCAACCTTGCCTTGCCTACCTTGAGGACCATCTGCCTATGGCTCGGTCTTGCAGACCCCATCCGAGACCACTGTGTCTGACCTGAACGGAGCAGTGGGGATACAACCCAGTTTTATTTAAATACGCCTTTCTGACACTTACCCCCAACCCCTTCCAGGAGCGGTATACCTGTCCCCGTCTAACACCTCACCCGAAAGACTCGGTCTTTGTGGCTCAGACAAACGGCAACTACATGGCCCTGTTCTCAAGCCTTCGACCCTACCGAATCAACAAAAGGAAGAGATACGAAGGCCATAAGGTGGGTGGTCTGTGGAAACCCCTATGATGTATGGCATACTCTTTTATAGTCCTTTTAGCATGCCTGCTTATGCTGTTGATTTATAACAGGGATAAAAATTAATAGACTCCAACCCGATTCTCTATATTTTAGTCAATTTAGAATGAAATTGAAGCGTGGGCAGAGCTTAAAATAACCAAGAGCATTATTAATTGCTAATAGCCCGCTCTCGTATACACTGACTGCCACTAACAATGTAAAGCCCTTAATGGGACTGTCTTAATAAACACCTGGGGAAGCAATTAAAGCATTATGGCTAAAATTGACATGTTTATTGCACTGCGAAATTCCAGGAGGTTATAGATCATACCAACGTTTCCTTAATTAAGCGCCGCGCTTTATCAAAACTCTTTCATTCTCTGACTCGTACAGGTTGAAGGGTTTGCCGTCGGCTGTGAGTTCTCTCCAGATGGGACACTCCTTGTGACTGGGAGTTCAGAGGGCAAAGTGTTTTTCTACAGCTATCGTACAGCTCGAATCGTGCGCATGTGGCCTGTGCATGAGTCGGCTTGTGTGAGCGCCACTTTTCACCCCGTCCTCTCATCCCTTCTCGCTACCTGTGGTTGGAATGGAGAGATCAAGATTTGGGAGTAATGAAAAAACGTCGAACAATGCAAATTCTCTAGCCAACTTGTTGGTCTTCTAGCTTCCTACTTTTTAAAAAAAAAAATATTTAAAGTTCTGTTTTGAAATTCTGTGTTGTGGGACTGGGTTTGGCTTGCATTTAGGTGAGGGCAGGAGCGTTTAGTTTCCCAGCTGCCTCACACCAGGACCAAACTTGCCTGGCTCCTTCACTCTACTTCTGGGGTTCCCCCCACCCACAGAGCTGTGGCTTCCTTGCAGCCGTCTCCTCCCACTTCCCATTGTAGCCAATTAAGGCCAAGTGGGATGTGGCTACTTTGTAAGCCCAAAGGTGTCCAGTTGGTGATTCACCTGCTACACAAGATCTTGGACTGGAAGAGAAGAAATGTCTTTTGACAAGTCCTCTGGCAGCACAGAAGCCTGAGTTTGTGTTGGACTAAATCTACACTATAGCTTCAATCTTTTTTTTAACCTCTTTTCTGCTAAGGGTCCTGCAACAGTTTTCATCAGATCTGAGTCTTTGGCCTGGGTTTTAGCATAATGGTTGATGGAACCATAGAGGTTTCATCCAGTGCATGATAACACCATCAGAACCCAACCTTCAGATCACGGGGTTGGACTTCACGGATCTTTTATGTCAAAGATGGCAACGTCCCCCAGGAAAAGAGCCTTTCCTTGATTCAAGAGTCAGGAGGGAGTGCCACTGTTAGCTGAACAGTCCTATGGGATCCAATCCACTGTGTTTCTCATTATTTGGGGGGGGGGGGAAGAGCCAGCTTGGTGTAGTGGTTAAGAGTGGCTGGACTCTAATCTGGAGAACTGGGTTTGATTCCCCACTCCTCCACATGAAGCCAGCTGGGTGACCTTGGGTCAGTCATTGTTCTCTCAGAGTTGTTCTGGAAAGAGCAGTTCTCTCAGAGCTCTCTCAGCCCTACCTCACCTCCATACCTCACAGGGTGTCTGTTGCAGGGAGAGGAAGGGGAGGCGATTGTCATCTGCTCTGAGACTCCAAGTGAAGGGCGGGGTATAAATCCAACTCCTCCTCCTCCACCACCACTACTACTACTGAAGGGGGGCTATACTGTTTTAATTTGGAAAGGCTTTCTACACAAAGGTTTGGAAATATCGGAGTTCTTCTTTGGACGTGAATCCATTTTGGACTGACTCTGTGCGAGCACAGAAATGGCAGGGTTTGGTTTTCATGTACTTTTGAGTGTATTTACAGAGTTTCATCTCGTTTTGTTTCGTTACCTTTTGGAGATAGTAGGGAATGAAGGCAGCAAGGCTCTGATGAAAATATTTTTAATTCCATGTATAGTCAGTCTGGGCAGAGCTAGCAATGATCCGCCGTAGATGGCAGTCATAAACTCTGACTTGCCCCTCTTGTGGTAGAGAAAATGGGTTTGTACAAAAATTTCCTCTGTCAGTGAAAGGCATTTGTGTTTACATATTAAAAATGTACAAGGAAAACCTAATAATGCTGGTTTTCCTTGTCAAGTGTTGATTGCCATGCCTGTTTACATGTTTTAATTTTCATTTGTTGAATTTGACTCTGGGAATTTTATTTTTGCTTTAATATCCCTGTCCAAATCACCAAAAAAGTATTCCAGGCAGCTTAAAACATATCAGAAAGATATTACAATAAAAATGCACAATAAAGTTTATCACCCCCCCCCCCCAAACAAGCAATTAAAACAAAACCTTAAAACAGCATCAAAGCATCCTGTGATTAAATATCAGTCACTATTTCAAAGTCTGGCTGGGAGTTTTTTTTAAATGTGGGTGCCCTTTTGGAGAAGGCTCTGCTCATCTCCAGTATAAATAATGGTAATTAGAACTCCGATAATCATCTGTTTCTGAGAGGTTACCAGTTTCTTTTGACATCTGAAGTCCATCGCATCATTTATTTATTCAAAACCTTTTTTTCATCCTATCCTGTCAGCTGGAAACTCACAAGCTGACTTACAATAATTACAACAATAAGCTATAATAACATGAAAAAATAAATCAGTAAACCATAGCATTGATCACTGAAAATCACACTGGCTGACTCTCAGTCGATGAGTGCAGTATCAAATGATAACTTGCATGGATGAATCAGCTGACCTTATTGTCACCAGGTCCTCATCCAGAGAGAGTTGCATGCTTATACCTTTGAACAAGCACCAGCATGGTGTAGTGGTTAGCAGGCTGGAATACAACCCTGAGACCTGAATTCAAATCCACACTCATCAGTTGAGCTCATTGGTTAAATCTGGCCAGTCCCACTATTAAGGATAGGCACGAACTTGCTCACAAACGTAAGTTTGTGATGAATTTTGGCTGGTTTGTGATTTGTGAACGGAAGATCCACCATGAACAGAAATGTTAAGACCATTCGTGGCAGTTTATGGTGGCTTGTGAAGAGCAGAAAGCAGGGGGTTTAAATGGCTCTGAGCAGCAGGGAGCAGAAAGCAGGGGGTTAAATGTCTCCAAGCCATTAAAACCCCCTCTTTCTTCTCCCTGCCACTTTTTTTGGGGAAACTCCTGCTTTCTGCTGTCCACAAAAAGTGGCAGGGGACAGAAAGCAGGGGTTTAAATGGCTCTGGGCCATTTAACTCTCTGCTGCTTTTGGCAGAGACCAGAAAGTAGGTGTCATGAACCGCTATGAACTGGTTCGGTTAGCGAACCAACCTCCCAGTTCATATTGGTTCATGGTTCGGTTCATAGTTCAGCCACGAACCATGAACCAAATTACAAAAATGCAGTTCATGCCCATCCCTACCCCCTATCTCTCAGCCTAGAGATGTATACCACTTGTGGAAGAAGTGTATACCACTTGTGGAAGAAGGGTAGGGATGAAAATGTAATAGATAAATACACTGAAGCAGGTGAATAAGCCACCATGTTTGATCCCGTAAACACCAACCACCCATTAGGCATGAACCACTGTTAATGTCCACTGTTTCTGTGTCTCAGTTCATGCATTCCCTTGGATACGTAGGATTAAATATTCACATATGAGTGATTCCTGAGGAAAAGAGGGGCCTGTAAGATGTCAGGCATCTTGCAACAGGATTCGGATCTTTCAAGGGGTGGCTCGAAAGATATAGACCTGTACCACAGTGCCACCGCCGCCAGTGGTACTCCACAATTTGCTGCACCACAGCGCCACCTCCACCGATGGTCAGATAGTGATATTACAACTACCAACAAGTGACACCAGGTAGAGAAAGGGTTCTGCCTGGTCCAATAAACTGCTGACTCTGACCTGGCACTTCAATCTGAGCAACCGATTGCTGTTTTGAGACACCCACCCCCAACTGACTTGCCCTGTCACTTGTCTCGGGTCCCGCAACACAAAGACTTCTTTCCATCGATGTTTGGAACAGTCCACTGAAGCAAGAGAGGCTACTTATGGTAGAAATTAATCCAATTCAGTAAATATTTTATTTGTATCGAACATTTTTTTAAAAAACATCTCAATCCTTCAGACTTCCTCTCCTTCACTTTTTTTTTTGTCTGATAATCTGCCGTGCCAAACATCTAGCAGCGGGCTTTAAATTAATTTGGTAGCTCCGTCTATTTGAAGCTCTCAGATTCTTGATATTTGAAAACCCATTGAAATACACAACCAGCTATTTCAGCTCCCCCGCAGAACGATGGTGTCGATACAATCTTTTATTTTAAAGCCTCATTTTATAAACGGTGTCCCGCTGAGCTTTGAGAGAGGGCCTGGTGAGCAAGTGAAAGCAAGCTACTTACCTCTCACAATGGAGCTTGCAGTTGGGGGGGGGGGGGAAACTAGCAGTGAGGCAGGAAGGGAGGAAGTTAGCTGTACGGATTCTCGAATGACTGCTGCCGCTCTTCCGAAGCCCCACGTAAGAGTTCCTGAAACGCTTGGCGACAGGACAAGTTTAAATTTATTAGATCCAGGC
Source organism: Lepidodactylus listeri (assembly GCA_029233225.1). NCBI lineage: Eukaryota > Metazoa > Chordata > Lepidosauria > Squamata > Gekkonidae > Lepidodactylus > Lepidodactylus listeri. The sequence continues at coordinate 81,716,049 of JARCFY010000011.1, forward strand.
AAGTAGCCATGTTGGTCCGCAGTTGAAGAGCAAGACACAAGTCCAGTAGGACCTGAAAGACCAGTGAGACTTCTGGGTGAGAAGCTTTGGAGGGAGCTTTGACTCTCAGGAGCTCATACCCTCATGGAAATCTTGTTGGTACCTCCTCCCCAGCTCAGCTATTGGGCTGCTGAGCGTGGCATGGATGCTCCAGGGAGGGAGTGAAAGGCCAGGTTGGGTACCGCCAACCAGTGCTCCCCCTAAGCTGTTGAGTCATTGTGAACAAAAAATTTACTTTGTGAGCTATTGGCATTACGGTTGTGAGTGAGCGGTTTGGCTACTGCCTAAATTAGTTTGCTCTGGAGCCATCCCTCCTGAGCGAAGACAAAAACGTGTGAGCCGGAGGCTAAAAAACTGTGAGCTTGCTCACACTAGCTCAGCTTAGAGGGAACACTGCTGCCAACCTCCTGTGATTTTTTTCCCTTCTTCTTTGGATTGCTTTTGAAGAAAAAAGTTTCACCCATTCAAAAAAAGCTGCTTTATGTGAAATGATGGACAGTCTTAGATGAGAACTCCAGTGTATACTTTCCAAGGATACATTTGTTGATTAAATGGGGGGAGATCGCTCATGCATTTGCTGAATGATGATTTGCGGGATGATTTGCAGGAGCATCCTGCAGAAATCATGGCAGGGCCCATAAGGTGCCCACGCAAAAGGAGTGTCTAAGAGTCTCCCCACACTTCAGACTGCTAAGTGGGGAGAGGGAACTGGCAATCTCTGACCGGGAGTCTGCAACCGTCTCCCCTGGTCTTCTCACTGCCCCCCTTGAGTGCCACCCACACTAAGAATGCCCACTCCAGGGCTAGCAGTGCCTGCACATGGGGCAACCCCAGGAAGGACCGCTCAGCTGTTTGTCCCAAGTCATGCAGTGCATCCGACTCCTACAGAAGGGTTCCAGAAAGCACGGTGGGGTGGCTGCTAGTCTTCGCTCCATGGAACTGCGACCACGGCATCTATTGCCTTGCAGGATCAGAGCCCCACCAGACGGAGCAGAGGTGATTTCGGTGCAAACTTTAGGGGGTCAGGTAAGTGTTGCCTGCATGGTTACACCATGTGCTTTGGAGGGCAGCCTGGCATGGTGCAGCGGATAAAGTGTTGGACTAGGATCTGGGAGACTCAGGTTCGAATCCCTGCTTATGCCATGGAAGCTCACTGGGCGACCTTGGGCCCATCGCACACTCTCAGCCTCACCTGCCCCACAGGGGAGAAAGTTGGGGTATAAATGAAGGACAACAAATGTGAAGATGGAGGGAGGAGCTGCAGGTCCCACCAGGGCAATACCGGCACAACTCTTACCAGTGACGTCCACCATGCCATTGGTCAGGAACCATACTCATCGAGGCCCATGTCCCTCTTTGGGATCCGCGCAGGCAGCACTCCAACAGGGAGACCTGGGAGGACAACATTGCCGGAATGGTGGGCTGAAAAGGGGCAGGGAAAAAGTAGGAAGCACTAGTAGGCATTTCACGCAGCACACCATAGCAATTCAGAAATGCAAGAAGGTTGAAAACAGGAAGAACACAGTTCTCGTCAGCAATGCCTCAGGCACGCTTCACCAGCGGGAGACAACCGGGATTGTATGAGAAGGTAAATAAATTCCGCTAGCTGCTGGTTATGAAAATGGGTCTGTCTGAAATAACAGCAGAAAATTTTTTAGTAGCCAGTTTCACGCACAAACATGAAATTAAGCAAACTCCAGAGCATGACGGGAGGGCCTGGCATGAGGTGGTCCATGGGGTCACAAAGAGTCGGACTCGACTGTGCAACTGAACAACAACAACAAACCAGGTGCTGAAACAGAATACACAGGCAGTCTGAAAAGTCTCTTCACTGTGTGACTGAAGACAAGCTGCAGCAGCCATTTTATTGCTGCTTCTACCCCTTGCAGCAGCTATACTGTGGCAGCCATCCAACTGGCTTCATGTGGAGGGGCTGGGCTGTGCAGGGCAGAAGGAGTTAGCCTTTATGGGGAAGACCTGTAGCTCAGGGGCAGAGCACCTGCTTGGCCGGCCAAAGGTCCTAGGTTCAATCCCCAGCACCTCCAGTTAAAAAAATAAATCTGGTACTGGGTGCTGTGAAAGACTTCTGACTGACCCAGGAGATCTGCTGCCACTCAGAGTAGACCACGGGTCCCCAGCCCTTTTAACCTTGTACACACCTCCGGAGTTCTGACACAGCATCGCGGGTGCAGACACAAAATGGCCACCACAGTATAGCTGCTGCAAGAGGTGCAGCCAGCAACAAAATGGCTGCTGCGGCTTACTTTCAGTCACACAGTGAAGATCCCTTATGCTGTGGTGGATGCTGGTGCCACAGCAACCTGTTCAAAAACCTGCAGAGCCAATCAGATCTCCAGTAACCAATCAGAGGCCTTGCTGGGCAAAGGCTCCCTGGCCCCACCCACTTTCTAAAAGTGCTTGGTGGGCGCCAGGAAAGGCGTTGAGGCTCCCTGGAATAGACAATACTGATCTTGACGGACCAAAAGGTGTGATTCAGTAGAAGGCATGTGTTTGTGTGACCTCCTCTTCATTTCCCTGGTGCTAGTCAATAAAGTCTGACGTGTCGTGGTGTGACTGGGCAGATGAGGGTTGCCCCCCGCTCCCTCTTTCCAGTCCCAACTCTTACCCACTGCAGTGTGCCCCAGTTCACAGGAGTGGATGGAGTGGGGTCATCCGAGGGGAGGACAGGCATGGTTTTGCAAGAGGGGGAAGGAAGGGTCACTGCCCCCCCAGCACTACTAGCATTTGATAAATCATGCATCTTGAAGGGGGGGAGGTGAAGGTATGAAGAATGCAAAGGCTGCCAGCTCCAAGTTGGGAAATACCTGGAGATTGGGGGGGGGGGGGTGGAGCCTGAAGACTGCAGGGTTTGGGGAGGGGGAGGACTTCAGTGGGATATAATGCCATAGAGTCCACCTTCCAAACCAGCCTTTCCCTCCCAGGGGAACAGATTTCTGTCTCCTGGAGCTCAGTTGTAATCCCAGGAGATCTCCAGCCACCACTTGCTGGAGGTGGCAATCCTAAAGGTGGCAAGGTGGCAGTCCTAAAGAATGCTGGAGTGCATGCAAGCTACTGGCTTTTGTGAGCTCAGGAAGGAAATGGTGCAGAGGGACACAGCAGAGGAGGAGGAAGAGGAGAAGTAGAAGAGGGGGGGGAGGATTTATACCCTACTCTTTACTTGGAGTCCCAGAGCAGCTTGCAAACTCCTTCCCTTCCTCTCCCCACAACAGACATCCTGTGAGGTAGGCGGGGCTGAGAGAGCTTTGAGAGAATAGCTCTGAGAGAACTGTGATTGACCTAAGGTCACCCAGCTGGCTGCATGTGGGGAAGTGGAGAATCAAATCGGTTCTCCCAGATTATTATTATTATTAGAGGCTGCCGCTCTTGACCACTAGACCAAACTGGCCCTCAGGAACAATGGGCATGGCTGTCCCATCCCCCGTGCTGCTGTTTGTGGGGACAGAACCTCAGCTGTGCATGGCTGGACTGCCTGTGAGTACTGAACCAGGAGTCCTGGCCATGCAACCTCCCTGCTTTTCCACCGGGCCAGGCCTGTCTTTGCGCTGCTCCTTGGCCTGGCTCCGCCTGGTTGGCAGTGATGTCAGGCCTGGTGGTGAATGCCTGAGGCCTTGTGCCATTTCCCCTTGGTTTGTGTCTGGCTGGCTCAGTGGTTGGTTAGAGTGCTGTCCCTGAGCATGGGAGGCCTGAGTTCAAGCTCCGCCTCTGCCTGTGTTTTGCTGCTGATTGGCCCACTGCTAGGTACAAGTTGGAGTTTGCCTTTTGTTCACCGCACCCTCTCCTGGGGACAAAAGCCACACCTCCAATTTGTCCCATGGGTGTGCCCTTCCCCAGTAAGCTATGGGATGTGTGGGAAAGCCTGGGTTAGATGTGTTGCCTGTTCCTACCCTGTGTCCGCTACACTGCCATGGTTGGTGGGCGGAGGCAGGAGGCTGCTGGTGAACTCTTTCTGGGTCACCATCCTCAAGCAATACTACTACTACAGATCTTTGCTAGCACTTTATAACACTGAATGGTTTTAGAAGGTTTTATGATGGTTAAAATTGTTATTTATATGTTTTATCTTTTATGTAAGCCACCCTGAGTCTGCTTTGGCAGGGAGGGCGGGGTATAAATTGAATGAATGAATGAATACATAAAGGAGACATGCCAAGTCACCTGAAACTCTGACTGCCTTAGTTTTTCCATTTTTAAAAAAAATGGTGATGGAGTGACCAGGATTCAAACTCAGGACTATTGTACCCACAGTTTATGAAACACTGTTATACACTTTGTACTCTGCCACTAACAGGTTAACTTAGTAGGTACACTTAACACTTCCATGATACATATATATATACATATGTTAAGTGCCATTTATGACTCTAACCATATAAAGAGAAATCAACCATGAACATATATTCAGATATTAACTTTGCTTCATTTATGGCTATTGTTGAAATGCATGATGGGAGAATAAAAATGCTATTCTACTAAAGGCTTGTGGCCTTGTCTGGCCAGCTACAGCAACACATGTTTCTGATATCAGTTAGCCAAGCTAAAATGGAGAAAAATAATACCCTATACCTATATCTGCTGTAACAGATACTTTTAGAGCTGCATAGCCTAAGAAGAAGAAGCGCCTGTTGTTTAGCTAAAAGGGGAAAAACTTTGCTTGGAAAGACCCAACCCACAGGTTTTAGCCCAATCAGAAATATGTGACGAAGATTGATGGAACCAATAGGTATGCTTTGCTTGTTCATGTCATATTGAGTATAAAATCCTATGTCACCCGTTGTAACTTTGGAAGAGCTGGTGGGTATTCAGGGGTCCCAAATCTTTGTTTATCTGTGCTCTTCCCTTATCAATTGATCTTTTTTTTTTCAGTGCTTCTTCTCTGCAGGACTGTTTTTGTGTGTTTCTCAAACTGGGTTGGGAAAACACAACCAGGGACAGCGTTCGTGTCCCACAGGACCGGCTGTACGCGAAGTGCCCCTGAGCCCTCTATGTCTGTGAAATCAAGGGCTATTCCATAAAAGCATGTAGAGATGGTTGTCTGAGGAATGATGAGTCATTGGTCCTGTAATACTCTCCTTCTAAAAATAACTCGTCTTCACAAGTGGAGAACACACATCCAGACCGGCGCTTGTGATTTCTACCTTCTTCCATTTTTTTTTTTTTGCTTGCGTTTTGCAGTTCTCGTATAGGAACATATGCTGTGAGAGTTGAGTCACTAATGTTTACAAAGCGCTCAAGAGCTTCTATTGAAAAGCCAACTAAGTATTATTTATTCATCTCTCTTATTTACAAAGCTATAATTGAATACTTCCTTGGAATTCATACGTTTAAAAGAGCTTAACTTCTTCTGACCGCAATCCCCCCCCCCCTATTTTGTATATTCTGCTGCATTACAATTGCCTTGAAGTTTGAAGTAATTATCAAGCCATTACACTACAAAATAGGGACTATTTCAGTGGGGGATGACTCTCAGAAACGAAGCATCATTCACGTCCAGTATCAAGACGTAAAATAATCCAGGGATAAAATCATACGAAGAGCCCTGCTGGATCAGACCAGTGGTCCACCCAGTCCAGCATCCTGTCCCACATAGTGGCCAACCAGTTACTGGGCGTGGGTCTAACAAACATGGAGGCCAAGGCCTTCCACTGGTGTTGCCTCCTGGCCCCGGTATTCAGAGGTTTGTTGCCTCTGTACAGGGAGTTACCTTTAGCCACCAGGGTTAGTAGCCATTGATGGACTCCTCTATGAATCTATGTAATCCTCTTTGAAAGCCCAGTCAACCCAGATTTTGCCTTTGGGCCACCATCCCACCCTTGACGTTAATTGCCAGGGATGGTTATAACAACTCCACAGTGTGTCTCAGCTGACTGTCCAAATCTGAAGTATAAAAATTGCCTTGGTGGACGACACCCAAGTCCATCTTATCTATAGTACTGTCTCCATCCACAGCAGCCAGAGGCCTCTTGGTTCTTGTGTGTGTGTGTGTCTAAAGTGCCGTCAAGTCACAGCTGACTCATGGCAAGGTGCTTAGGGATGCCAGCCTCCAGGTGGGACCTGGGGATCCCCTGGAATTACAGCTCACCTCCAGACAAGGGCGTAGACTTTCCGATTCCCCGGGGGGGGGGGGGACTGGGCCAGAGGGGTGGGAGGGAGGAGGGAGGGAAACAGAGAGAGCGAGAGTGAGAGTGAGAGAGAAGGTTTGGCAAAATTTTACCTTTTTAACTTCATTTCTCTGCACACAAGCGCGAAGCGCACGCGCGCCGGGTGATGTCCCCGCCACCACCACTGGAGCCTCTCCCCCCCACCTGGCTCTCCTGCACCCCTCTCCCCACCCACTCTTCCCTCCCCCTCTCTCCCTCCCTACAGGCGACTGTCCAGCGTGATGATGTCACTTCCGGGTGACATCAATACACTGGGCACGTTGCCAGGGCAACGCTCTGCCAATCGCCCTGAAACTCTATGGTGCCATGGAGTTTCAAGGCAATTGCTAAAGCGTTGCCCTGGCAATGTGCCCAGCGTGATGATGTCACCTCTGGGTGACATCATCACACTGGGCAGTCTCCCAGAGGGAGGGAGGGAGGGAGGAGTGGGTGCGGGGGAGCTGGGCGAGGGGGAGAGGCTCTTGCGGTGGCAGCTTTCTTAGGCCTGGAAGGCAGGGAGGCGCAGCGGTGCACCGTTTCGCCTGGGGGGGGCTCAGTCCCCCCTGGAAAATTTCAGGGGTGGCCTGCGCCCCCACATAGTTGACGCCTATGCTTCCAGACGACAGAGTTCAGTTCCCCTGGAGAAACTGACGCTTTGAAGAAGTGGAGATTGGATTTATACCCTACCCTTCACTACCCAAAGGAGTCTCAGAGTGGTTTACAATCCCTTTCCCTCCCCCTCTCTACAACAATCACCCTGTGTGGTGGATGGGGCTGAGAGAGCTCTTTTGAGAACTGCTCTTGAGAGAACATTTCTGAAAGAACTCGCTGACCCAAGGTCATGCGAGCAGCTGCATGTGAAGGAGTGGGAAATCAAATCCAGTTCTCCCAAATTAGACTCCGCACTCTTTATTTATTATTTTATTTTTTGTATTTATACCCCGCCCTCCCCGCAAGCGGGCTCAGGGCGGCTAACAAGGGCTAAAAAAGCCATACGTATCATAAAACAATTTAAAACAAGTTAAAAACAATAACAACAATAACACTCCGTTGTTCAACAACATAGCTACATTCCTAAACTATCATCCCAATTAAAGTGCTTCTGATCTCATCGAGATGGCATCCTATCAAATAGGGGAACTTCGAGCCAGCGCTATCGGCCTGGACTGCCTTCGGGCCAGTTTCCATGCAGGTGTTCTTACAATGTTACAGTGTCAATATCAGTGGCGGCTCCTAGCCAAAAGCCTGGTGGAAGAGCTCCGTCTTGCAGGCCCTGCGGAACTGCATTAGGTCCCGCAGGGCCCTGGTCTCTTCCGGGAGCTCATTCCACCAGGTTGGAGCCGCCACTGAAAATGCCCTGGCCCTAGTCCTAGTGAGCCTGGCTTCCTTGGGGCCCGGGACTCGAAGTCGATGACATGACCCCGACCGCAGTGCTCGCTGGGGTATACGCGGAGAAAGGCGGTCCCTCAGGTACGTTGGACCCTGGCCATATAGGGCTTTAAAGGTAAGAACCAGCACCTTGAAGTGAACTCGGTATGCTATAGGCAGCCAGTGCAGCTCCGCTAGCACAGGTCGGATATGGTCCTGTCTTGAGAGACCCATCACCAACCTGGCCGCGGCATTCTGCACTAGCTGCAGCTTCCGGGTTTGCACCAAGGGCAGCCCCATGTAGAGGGCGTTACAGTATTCCAGTCTCGAGGTGACCGTAGCATGGATCACTGTGGCTAGGTCAGCGCGGTCAAGGTAGGGGACCAACTGCCATGCCAGCCGAAGATGGTAAAAGGCCAACTTGGCAGTGGCTGCTACCTGGGCCTCCATTGACAAGGAGGGATCCAGGAGCACTCCCAAACTCCTTACCCGCGACGCAGGCACCAATGGTGCCCCGTCGAAGTTCGGGAGTGGGAGCCCCCGCCCTGGTCCACCCCGTCCCAGACACAGGACCTCCGTCTTCGCCGGGTTCAATTTCAGCCTGCTCAGTCTGAGCCACCCAGCCACGGCGTGCAATGCCCGGTTAAGATCTTCAAGGTCCGAATCCGGCTGGCCACCCAACATCAGATAGAGCTGGGTGTCATCAGCATACTGGTGACATCCCAGCCCATACCTCCGGGCAATCTGGGCAAGGGGGCGCATATAGATGTAAAATAGCATCGGGGAGAGCACTGCCCCTTGAGGCACACCACATTCAAGTGGGTGCCTCCTGGACTGCTGCTCCCCTACGACCACCCTTTGTCCCCGACCTTGGAGAAAGGAAACGAGCCACTGCAAGGCCCGCCCCTGTATCCCCACGTCGGCAAGACAGCAGCCGATGATCGACCATGTCGAATGCTGCCGACAGGTCAAGCAGCAGCAGAACCGCCCCGCCGCCTCGATCCAGATGCCGCCGGAGATCGTCAGTAAGGGTAACCAATGCCGTCTCCGTCCCATACCCCAGGCGAAAGCCGGACTGGGCAGGGTCTAAGACCGAAGCGTCATCCAGATAGCTCTGTAACTGTAATGCCACCGCCCTCTCAATTAATTTGCCCAAATAGGGCAAATTTGACACCGGTCGATAGTTCGCCAATTCGGCTGGGTCCAGATGTAACCATTACACCAAACTGGCTATCAATTGCCTTGAAGTTTGAAGTCATTGGAGGCTGGACTCTACCACACTGAGGTCCCTGTCCTTACCAAGCTCCATCAGGCAACTGCACCCCCCCCCCGCCAATCTTTCACCGGTGGCCAGAGGGATCTGGCAACCCTAGGCAAGTGAGAAACAAAGGTGGTTTACTATTGCTCTTCCTTGGTGGTCTTCCTTCCAAGTACCAAACTTGCTAAGCTTCTGAGATCTGACGAGGTTGTGCTATACCAGGCTGCCTTCCCTCCTTAGTTCTTGGTATGTGAAAAAATGATGGGTTTCCTCTGGTGTCCCCCCAGCAAAGAATATATATGGTGATTCTGTTGATCTCTCATGGCTAGTAGGTGTCCCCTTTTTTTAAAGACACCAAAAGAGTGTTCATCCTCATCTCTTTCAGAAGACAACATTTCACGATTCATTTTTTTAAAATACATTTGTTTTTATTCATGCTATTTTATTTGTTTTTCGATACGTTCGTTCCCTTTGGGAGTGATACCTCTACATTCCTCTTCCCCAGAAAGCTCACAAGGTTCCCTGGTCTCTGGACCTTCAGTGAAGACCATGTTATTCTAGATGGCATTTGAAGTAGGGTAAGATCTTCTCCATTGAACTGTCATCTACAATTCCCGTCTAAAAGCCTTTTGCAGTCATTGCTTCATCTTGCGGTAGGGATCCTACAAGTTATAATTACATTCTGTGAGATCATGTTTTATTCCTGATGCATAATAATCCCATCATGTCTGGATTAAGTTTCATGAGTCAAGAAGTGTAGTGAGAGTTTTATTAATTCCACCCTGGACTTCCCCTGTATGTCTGTTTTAGAAAAGCTGTGTAAGGACGTTGCGTCAGAATACATTGACCTGAAACCACTTTTTAAAGAATTATATAAAACATTTTTACTTATTATAAAAATATATTCATTTAAGACATATTTAAACTACACAAGGAGAGTGAAGGCAGAAAGCCATAGTAGACTGACGGTAAGCTGTGTGTGAGCAAGAAAACGTTTTTTAAATAATATGTTCATTTTTTAAAAAGGCTTCTGTCTGAAACACTGAAGAGTTACTATAAGACTTATGTATAACCTCCCTGACGTTTTGTGGTTCGCCCAGCCTCTTCTGGCAGCCATTTTGTGTTTGTGCCCACCAACCTGTGGTCAGAATTCCAAAGATGCCTGCAGGCTGAAATAAAGGCTGCGATCACACACACTAAATAGTCCACTTTCAATCCACTTTCAATGCACTTTCCAACTGGATTTTGCCAGTTCACACAATAAAATCCAGTTGAAAAGTGCATTGAAAGTGGATTATTTAGCGTGTGTGATTGCACTGCAGCCAAATTGGGGATCCCTGGTCTGGACGGCTAGGATGCCACTTAGAAGAGTCACTGGCATTGGCACCTTCTTTTCAAGCACCACATGTGCTTGCAGTGCTCTGCAGCCGTACAGGGGTTAACTGTCCTGATGGGCGTGGCCTTCTCTTATAGTTCCGTTGCTTCCAAAATTGAGTCCTGGCACAAGTTGTGGCATTTGTACTCTTCATGGTATCATGACTCTGGTGATCAATGGGGTGACAGATGTTCCAGCCAGATCGCCCTCACAGGAAGTAACGTATGGCATTACAGCAGAAGGCTTCCACTCTAGATGGCTGAAAGCCATTCATCAAAAATTACAACCAATGGGACTTTCTTCTCAGGATCTCCTGTTTATAAACAAGGATCAGGCATTCCTAACGATAAGGCAGTATCTTTTTGATCAGGACAGACAGGATGGCTTGGCCAAGCTTTCCCTGTTTGTATGTATCCGTCTCCTTAGAGATAATCCAGCTCCAGCGTCGTATTTATTCCATATTGAGAATCCCAAGCAAAGAAGGGCTTTTTCCTCAGCGAGGAGTGCGTCCCTACCATCTGTGATTTTGGAGGGTAGATTTAATAAAATCCCCTTCCCTCCACATTTTTGCCCTTGGGGTGCGCTTGAAGTAGAGACTTTACAACATGTTCTACTACAGTGTACCTGGTATGCAGAGCCATGCATGAAACTTTTCCTCAATATCCAGAGTAAAATTTATGTATCTAGTCCGGATTGGATTCAACATTTTATTCTCTCGGATGTGGACTTAGAGGTTTCGCAGGCTGCTGCTAGATTTTGGGCAGCTTGTCTTGCAATATGTAGAGAGAAGGTGATCCCTACCCCATGATTCAAATATCCTAATGTTGGACGATTTTATTATATACTATACCATTTCAACTCATATCTCATATTTTATTCTGTGCATTCAGTTTTACTCTCTGTATTATAAGCTGGCGAAAGCCATTAAATGAACTTGGAGCATTGGTATCATAACCCTTCCAAGGAACTCAGCATTCACACGGGAAATTTAGCATGTCACACCAGGTGGTTATCCTCATCCAGGTTTCTAGTCTGCATCAGAGTTGAGAGAGCTTCAGATTGTTTTGACTATTCTGCTGAAATACGATACAGAGTCCCTAGTGTCCAAATGGAATATCTTATAAATACCGGCTTGTTTGATCTGAATGCAAAATGTGTTACTGAATGTGTTTGTTTGGATTCTGGGGTGGCCCTGGTAACACCTGTTTGCAGTTTGCAGTGATGACAGCTCGAGGGGACCCTGCTTTGTTTGTAGAAACAGCAGGTGCTAATGACACCAGCACAGCAGTAATGCCACCTTCCTTCCACTTCCTTCTCCTGGACTCAAAGCCTTGAAAGATAATAAGTGTGTTTGGGTTACCTTTTCTTACCAAACAAAGAGAGCCTTGCCAATGGGAATGAAAACAAACGGATTGGCTCACCTGGTACTTCGGCAAGGGCTGGAGATTTTTTTAATTATTGGTGCTATTCACAGCCCCAACAGAAGCGTCATCTTTGTCTTCGAGGGTGTTTGTCCAAAGCAACGGAAAACAAATGCCCCAGTTATCTTGGAAATAACAATGAGAAATTTTCCAAGCGGGAAGTGGGAGGAAGAAAGGATCATTTCCTGAAGTATGATGTCCATCTACTTCCCTGCATTTTGAAACCTTCCCCGATGGCTTTGTCTACAGAATACAATTTCTGAAGGTCCATCCGCTCACACTGAGGAGGGAACCACTGCCCGCTATGCATGATCGCCAACTCTTGGCCATGGCATCCGCATATAGAGGAAGGTATTCTTCCTTGGCATGGACAGGAATGTGTGAAAAGCCAAGCTTCCAACTGCAGGCCAGATCCAATGCATGTATATCTCCTCCATGCGTGGACTCCATGCTCATGCATAGGCACGGTGTGGGACCACTGCACTTCTGCCTGTTCCCCCTCTACATACATACTTTCAGTGTTTGAATGGGTTCTGTGTAGAGGACTGTTTGAGTTCACTATAACCTGAGTTCACCTGAGCTAAGTCTGTAGTTAGTAAGACAGACATTAGTGTATATCAGGGGTGGGCAAATGGCGGCCCGGGGGCCACATGCGGCCCGCCACAGTTTTTTGTGGCCCGCCAAGACAGTTGGCCACTGTCAGCACCTGAGGAGCTGCAGCTTGAACTTATTGACATGCAGTCAGATCACACTGTGAAAGAAATGTTTAATGCTGTGACATTGGTTGACTTTTACAAATCTTTGTCTGCTGAAAAGTTTCCATGTATGAAGAAATTTGCTGGGAAAATGTTCTCTGTATTTGGGTCTACATATATTTGTGAGCAAAGTTTTTCTTGCAGGAAGATCAACAAGAGTAAATATAGACATTAACAGACATTTGACAGACATTAACTTGCAGGCTGTGATGAGAATCTCAACAAGCAATCTCACTCCTGATTTCAAAAAAATTGTAGAAAAGTGTGATAGGGTACATTTGTCTCATTAAACTGATTCTAAAATTAAATGTGCTTGCAGCTATAGATGATATGAAATTAGCACAATAAATAAATTGAATAAAACTACCACTATTTTATTTAATTTATATGTATTGCTTTTTAGGATACAATTTATACCTTTTCTGAAATGCAGAGTTAACTAATGAATGCAGTCATTTTAAAAGGTGTGGCCCTCTGCTAACCTCCGCTCCCACAAAGCGGCCCCCGAGCCAAAACAATTGCCCACCCCTGGTCTATATGCATGGGAGAATAATTGCATGAACTGGGAGCAGCATTTCAGCACTCCAAGGCTCACGGTCTGTGCTGGTCATCCTCCCATGTATCAGAAGGGTACTGGGAAGGAAACTCAGCTGTCCGTTGACTTTTCAAAGAGAGGCTAATAGGTCCTTCTCTTTGGGACATGTCTGTGAGCTTTCGGTAGCTCAGCAGTTTGAGACCCGAGTGCCGCATGACGGACTGAGCTCCTGTTTCTGGTCCCGACTCCTGTCAACCTAGCAGTTCGAAAGCAAGAAATCGCAAGTAAATAAATAGGTACCGCTTCAGGGGGAAGGCAACAGTGTTCCGTGCGCCTTGGCATTTAGTCATGCTGGCCCTATGACCACAAAAAAGGTCTTTGGACAGCGCAGGCTCTTCGGCTTGGAAACGATGAGCACTACCTCCAAGAGTCGGATTCGACTGGCTTTCGAGCAAGGGAAACATTTATCTTTTTACCTGGAGTATTGTATGCCAGTGTAGGATGAATGAGAGGGTGGAGGTTGATGATGTATGATTTTAGGACAATTATAGCATTTCCAATAGGGCTGTCATCTAATTAAAGACTAGTCTGTTAATTGAATGCATGTTAATCCATTCATTGATTACATCTGCATAAATTTGCATACAAATGAAATGACTTATGAAGGGGGAAAACCATTCTTGTTTTTAGACAGCACAAAGTACATAGCACAACAGGGATGTTTTTAGAACAGGCACTTGCTCAGGCATGGAAGATAATGGCAGAGAGCTGGTTTGGTGTAGTAGTTAGGAGTGCAGACTCTAATCTGGGAGAACCAGGTTTGATTCCCCACGCCTCCACATGCAGGTACTGGTGTGACATTGGGTCAGTCACAAGTTCTCTCAGAGCTGTTCTCTCACGAGCAGTTATCACGAGAGCTCTCTCAGCCCCACCTACCTCACAGGGTGTCTGTTGTGGGGAGGGGAAGGGGAAGGAGATTTTAAGCTGCTCTGAGACTCCTTCGGGTAGTGAAGGGTGGGGTATAAATCCAATCTCCTTCTCTTCTTTTTCTCTTCTAAGCTATTTCTTCCACCTGTTAAGTTTTTGCTTTAAAAGAATCAAAACATTAAAAAAAATAGAATCTGCTAGCAGTTAATCAGGGGTTTTCCTTGATCAAATGATTTCAATTTATATAACCAATCGATCAGCTTGTCACCAAACCCATAATTTCTAGGTCTTCACTTCTGGCTTTGTCACGACATTCATTATGCAAAACAGTTGTTCCGGTGCGCGTTCTTCCAACCAGCTTGTTTCTCCTTTAGGGATGACTCTTCCCTGTCTTTGATCGCAACCATTTCAGTCCTGGCTGCTGCGTAAATCAGTTTGCTCTGGAGCCGAACTTCCTGAGCTAAGGCAAAAATCTGTGAGCTGGAGGCTAAAAAACTGTGTGCTAGCTCACACTAACTCAGCTTAGAGGGAACACTGTTCCCAAGTATGATGTTTTGCCTGGGTTGGAGGAAGAGGAATAATATTTTTTCATCACTGAGGTGACACCTAGATAGGTCTGTAAGTCCTTGCCTGAGCTACCTCAGGAGCATTGTGGGGGGGCTGTGAAAATTAGCGTTGCACAACACTGTGACCTTACTTCTGGGATTTTATGTTTTTACTATAGAGAGCTGGAAATCTCCCAGAGCAGGGGTGTCAAACATGCGGCCCGGGGGCCAGATCAGGCCCCCAGAGGGCTTCTATCAGGCCGGCAAGGGACTGGCTGTCTCCTGCTTCTTCCTCCAGTTCTGCTGCTGCTGTTGTGTCATAGCTTGCTTTCCTAGACTCTTTCAGTCGCTCAGGAGAGATACATAAGCAAGCTTGTGCTCCCTGCACGGGGTTGAGGCACCTCTCCCTCCCCGATTGCTACAGCACAGACATTTTGATGCAATAATTCAGAGCAAGAAGTGTCAGTTATCAGAGACTGTTAAATAAACCAAATATTGCAAGAATGCTAATGTTTCAGGCATGTTTTTATTTTAAGTTTAAAAAATCTTTGTGTCCTTTATAAAGTTTATAAAGTAATGCTAACTGGCATTACATTTTATGACACACATGGCCCGGCCCAACAAAATCCAATTTATGTCAATTCCAGCCCTCCATAAAAATGAGTTTGACACCCCTGTCCTAGAGTGTCCAAGAATGCTGTCATGTCACTTCCAGGTGCAAACCTGACAGTGATGTCAAAGTGTTCTTTCACGCTGTTCCTTCCCTCACTTTGCTATCACTGCTCTATCAAGTGGCAAGTAGGAGGCTGTGACTGAGAGGCTGCGCGTGATACTGGACAAAATGGTAACAGAATTCCTCCACGTGGTGAGCAAACTGAGCCTCTCTGTCTGAATCCTCCCTATCCTGTCACCCTTTCAGGCAACTATTTAGAAGAGGACAGAGCAAGAGAGGGAGAGAAGAAGCATGATGACTCAAAAAGGATCCCTAATTGTTTATGTGATATTCATGCCCCAGTTTTCTTCCCAGTGGGAACCCATTGTGGTTGACATTGTTTGCCTGTAGGGTTGCCAGGTCTGGGTTGGAAAATACCTGGAGACTTTGGGGATAGAGCCAGGAGAGGGTGGGGTTTGGGGAGGGGAGGGGAGGGGCCTCAGCATGGTGCAATGTCATAGAGCAGCCTTCAAAGCAGCCATTTTCTCCAGGGGAGCTGATTTCTTGTCAGCTGGAGATCGATTGTAAAAGTGGGAGATCCCCAGGCCCTACCTGGAGGCTGGCAACCCTATTTGCCCGTCCTCTGTTTTACCCTCATGGCAACACCCGGTAAGGTATGTTAGACTGAGAGAGAGAGAGGCACCTAAGGTCACCCAGAAAGTGTCCATGGCAGAGCTGAGATTCAACCCTGGGTCCTCCAGACCCTAGTCCAGCCCTCTAACTACTACAAATTAAACAGAAGCCACTTTTAAAAGATAACCCTCTCTCCCCCTGACAGCTTTTAATTGAAGAAGCCAAGCGGCAGACCAGGGACCTTTGTACGTGCAAGAAATGTGTCCTGTCACTGAGGCGTGGGCCATGCTCCCATAAGCCACTGCTCATTCCTATGTGTTCATTGAAATGCACACAGATTGAGAGTTTTCTGGGTTTCAGACTGAGCGTTTCAACAACGGTTTGAAACAAGACGAAAAACAGCCTGATTGGAATAATTGCCAAACAGCTATCCGCGGACCCTTGACCGTCTTTGCAGGGCTGAGTGACTCTTTCACTCCTTGGCTCTGTTATTAAATCCCATGCAAGTCAGCTGCTCCGGTGGGTTTTAAATTCAAGCCATGCAGGAGCTCTGAAATGGCTGCTCTGGGTTTCGGTGCCTTGCGGAGTGTTTTGTGTTGCTATGAAACACCCTGTAGGGGATAAAAAATGATGCAGACAGCTATTGATGTTGGAAACGGAGGAGAGTAATTAATTGAAGGCCTGCTGCTGTTTCTATTTTTAAACTCCAGCGCTGTGCGAGCGTTGAAGTCAGTTTACTTGTGGCAAGAAACATCAAGTCATCACCGTCCTGTTATGCAAACATCGAGGACAAATTAAGACTGAACTGTATTTATTGATCCTTCTTCTTGCTCCCGCTCTCACGCAACATACCTCAGACAACATGGAGAAGGGGGTAAGTCTTGTCAAACCTGAGGGCGCTTTTGGAATGTTGAGAACTAGTCCTCAGCACCACAGACAAAATGGCTGCCGTGAAGGTTGGCTTCAAGACTGGAATGTTAAAAGGTTTGATGCCAAGAGGCAGAGGTGGGACCAATAGATTGTGGGGGGGCATAGCTTATGGTAAATCATCTGTTTGGAATACAAGAAGTCCCAGGTTCAGTCCCCGGCTGCTCAGGTAATAGGTCATGTGGAAGACCTCTGCCTGAGGCCCTGGAGAGAGCAGTAAAGACTGCCCTCTTGATAGACAGATGCTTTGAGTCAGTATAAGGCAGCTTCATGTGGTTTATTGCTGACAAGTGGGGCAATGTGGCAAAGATGACTGCCTTTCCTTCCCTCCACCCCCACAAGTCTTGATGGAGGCTCCCTCCTACTTTTTAAAATTGGATATATACCACGCCCTTCACTCCCCGAAGGAGTCTCAGAGCAGCTGACAATTTCCTTTCCCTTTCCCTCCCCACAACAGACGCCCCATGTGGTAAGTGGGGCTGAGAGAGCTCTTTTGAGAACTTCTCATGAGAGAACAGCTCTGAAAGAGCTTGTGATTGACCCAAGGTCATACCAGGAGCTGCATGTGGAGGAATGGGGAATCAAACTCGGTCCTCCCAGATTAGAGTCCGCGCTCCTAACCACTACACCAAACTGGAGGCAGCTCAAGATGGGTAGCTGTGTTAGTCTGTCTGCGGCAGTAGAAAAGAGCAAGAGTCCAGCAGCACCTTGAAGACTAACAACATTTGTGGCAGGGCAGGAGCTTTCGTGAGTCATCACTCACTTGAGAGCTCATCCTCTGCCACAAATCTGGTTAGACTTTAAGGAGGACTCTTGCTCATTTCTACTCCTTCTCTCCAAGAGCACCCAAACTGGCAGTCCTCCAAGTGGCGTTTCTGGCACCCGCCTCAAATCTCGTCTCTCCCCTCCAGCAGGGACCCACCCAACTCGCACAGCTGAAAGCTGCCACCCACATACGTTGCTTGGGGGGTAAGATCAAGAGACAGGAAACTCCCTGCCCACTTCAGGGGGCAGATTTCCTCGGCAAGGGACAGAACTGTATGCTGGGCATTTGCAGAGGGTAGAGAAATGTGGTGCAGGTTGAGGTGGGGTTATAGAAACGCATCATACCGCACAATTCAGGATGAGGGATGGGCATGCAGCGCCAGGACTGCAGAGAGGGCTTAAGTGAATCACTGGATGATTAATTGCTAAAATGAGGAGCATCTGCCTTGCTGTTGTGCAGCTTGTCCTGGAGAATCTTACTTGTCGTCTCAGATTACGGTGTCTGGTTTCAGGAAGGAAAGGCAGTCTTTTGGAGGTAACACTGTCTTTATTATGAAGTTTCCTTGTATCAGACCATCTGCCTCAAGTATGCCAGGACTATGACCAGCGGAGGTCTTTTGCAGCCCTGCGGCCTCAGGTCCTGTCGAGATGCCATGGATTTATTTATTTACTTCAGTAACATCTCGCCTTCCTCCCCAACAGGGACTCAAAACAACTCCCATCATTCTCCTCTCTTCCAATCTGTCCCCACAGCAACCCTAACAGGCTGAGAGTGGCCCAAGGTCACCCAGTGAGCTCCCGTATCAGAGCAGGGATTTGAACCCGGGTCACCTAGGTCCAATGCTCCTTCTAAGCTGTGGAGTCTTGTGAGCAAAAATTCTACTTTGTGAGCTACTGGCATTGAGGTTGTGAGCCAGCAATTTGTCCACTGCATAAATCAGTTTGCTCTGGAGCCATCCTCCCTGAGCTAAGACAAAAATGTGTAAGTCGGAGGCTAAAAACCTGTGAGCTAGCTCACACTAACTCAGCTTAGAGGGAACACTGCCTAGGTCCTAGTCCAGTACTCTAACCGCTGTATCACCCTGGAGAAATAGAAAAGAGCAAGAGTCCAGTAGCAGTTTGGTGTAGTGGTAAAGTGCGTGGACTCTAATCTGGGAGAACCGAGTTTGATTCCCCACTCCTCCACTTGCACCTGCTGGATGACCTTGGGCAAGCCATAGCTCTGTACCAGCTGTTCTCTCAAAGACATCTCAGCCCCACCTACCTCACAGGGTGCCTGTTGTGGGGAGAGGGAGGGAAAGGGGTTTGTAAGCCGCTCTGAGACTCCAAGTGAGTGAAGGGCGGGATATAAATCCAATCTCTTCTTCTTCTCTCCTAGCACCTGAAAGACTAGCACAATTTGTGGCAGCTTTTGTGAGTCTCTGCTCACTTCTTCAGATACAGCTGGAATGGGAGTCCATCAGACGGCACGCCACCCAATGGTGGCCCAAAGAGCAAAACTGGCATCTTGGTTTGCTGTGTGTCAGAGTCCATGTTACTGCTAAGTAGTTTTTCATTGCGGCCGAGGAGTTGTTCTAGGTTAGCAGGCTGTCTGTAAGCAAGAAAAGGTCAGCCTGAGTTTCCTGTCTCATTACCCATGCTGATTTCTCTACAGCTGCTACCCCTCTGCATATCACACCTCATCCAATCACAACTGCTGTTGTCATTTGCCTGTGAATGTCATTTGGCATCTGAAATCTCCAGTAGATAGGACAGATGGACTAGCTGTATCTGAAGAAGTGAGCAGTGACTCACGAAAGCTTGTCTCCCACCACAAATTTTGTTAGTCTTTGAGGTGCTAACTGGACTCTTACTCTTTTCTACTGCTACAGACAGGCTAACACGGCTACCCATCTTGATCTATCACCTGTTCTACTGTTACTTTATTCTCTTGTTTAATTACGGCACAGTATTACAACAGTATGGTTGTCTTCTGTTTCTTATTGCAGACATACAGCGTTTGAGCTATGTTATGGGTTAAATAGGATTCTGTGAGCTAACCGGTGAACCTAACCACCATCTTTTACACATTTCTCTGTAGGAAAATTCATTCTGAGTTCCAAAGCAGAGGTGTGGGTTTTCACACCCTGCTTTTCTCTACCCTAAGGAGTCTTAAAAGAGGCTTACAATCACCCTTCCTTCCTCTACCCACAACAGGCACCTTGTGAGGTAGGTGGGGCTGAGAGAGTCCTGAGAGAACTGTGATTGGCCCCAAGGTCCCCAGTGGGCTTCATGTGGAGGAGGAGTGGGGAATCAGACCCAGTTCTCCAGATTTTAGAGTATGCTGCTCTTAACTACTACACCATGATTGCTCTCACCTACCTATCTACCTATCTACTACCTACCTTACAAACGAAGCCAGTTTGGTGTAATGGACAGCCAGTTTGGTGTAGTGGGTTAGGACCATGGACTCTAATCTGGGAGAGCCGGGTTTGATTCCTCACTCTTCCACATGCGACTCCTGGTGTGACCTTAGCTCAGTCACAAGTCACGAGCTGTCCTCTCATGAGCAATTCTGGAAAGAACTTTCTCAGCCCCACCTACTTCACAGGGTGTCTGTTGTGGGGAGGGGAAGGGAAAGGAGTTTGTAGGCCGCTCTGAGACTCCTTCGGGTAGTGAAGGGCAAGGTATAAGTCCAATCTCTTCCTCTAAGTTCTGAAGCAAAACCCATCCATAAACTGGGGACTTCTCATATTTTTGTGGAACAAGTGAGGTGGGGGAGGCCTCATTCTTGACTTTTGCCCAGGGCCCCAGAATCACTCCGACGGCCTCTACCCAGGCTTGCTCTCCGAGTGCCTTGGGGACGAGATCTCTCTGTCAGCCTTGTCTGCTTCAGGGATTTGTTGAGAGGAGAGAAATGAGGCCACCTCTGATAATGGAAAGCGGGGTAAAGAAAGAACGGGTGAGACGTCTTCGGAGGACTTTCAACACCAATTCGAGTGCTGTTAGCGTTAGCAGTACTTAATGAAATCCTCGAAAGTCAAGCTTTTGGAACCAACTATCTATAACACAAAGGAAGCCCCCTCGTGCTCCCCCGCTGCTTTAATTTCTCCCGCTGCCTTCTCTTTGTAGAAGAAGACCACTTCTCATTGTCAATCAGTGTCACCAGCCTGTGAAATGAAACCTGTCACCCGCACGGATGCTTTCTGCATAGAAGCCAAGAAAGTAAATGGAAAAACCCCTGAATGCATTCCGGTCAGAATGAAATGAGGGGGAAGGTTCTGATGGAAAGGCCAACCGGCCTCCAGTAGCCGGGTACAAATGGTCATTATTTTTAGGGGGGGGGACAGGGGGAACAGTCTGCTAAATCCGTTTGGAAGTGCTTTCCCTCCCTTGGTACAACATCTGTTGTTCTTATAAGCAGAGAAGGCAAAAGTTCCCAGTTATCTTTTAAAGCTAATGCTAAGCAGCTTCATTGGTCAGGAAAATGCTGGCACGGTCTACTCAGTGTAACAGCTGCGGTCAAGCTACTGACTCCAGCCATCAGTTACTATCCCAAGCTGACATGCAACTGACCAAAGAGAGCCAGCGTGGCGTAGTGGGTAAGAGCTGAGGACTCTAATCTGGAGAACCGGGTCTGATTCTCCACTCCTACACATGACACCTGCTGGGATTTCTCAATCCTACCTGCCTCATAAGGTGCCTGTTGAGGGGAGAGGAAGAAGAAGAGGAGAAGAGGCTAGATTTATACCCCGCTTTTCACTCGGGGTTCCAGAGCGGCTTACAAACTCCTCTCCCTTCCCCTCCCCACAACAGACACCCTGTGAGGAAGGCAGGGCTGAGAGAGCTCTTTCCAAAACTGTCCTTGAGGGAACAGCTGTGCCAGAACTATGGTTTGCCCATGGTCATCCAGCAGCTGCAAGTGGAGGAGTGGGGAATCAAACCCAGCTCTCGGAGATTAGAGTTCACACACTTAACCAGTACACCAAACTGGGAAGGAGATTGTATGCTCCTTTGAGACTCCTTAAGATAGAGAAAAGTAGGGTATAAAAACCCACCCTTCTTCATCCAGATGAGTCATTCCCCTTATTAACCTCAAGAACGTCAAAGCTCAAAGCCGGGGGTGGGTGGGACAGTGACGTCTTTGACAGAAATGAGCCACATGGACACATGAAGCTGCATTCTACTGAACCAGACCCTCAGTCCATCAAAGTCAGTATTGCCTGCTCAGTCTGGCAGCAGCTCTCTAGGGTCTCAGACAGAGGTCTTTCACATCATCAGCTGCCAGGTTCTTTCACTGGAGATGCTGGGCATTGAATCTGGGATCTTCTGCATGCCAAGCCGATGCTCTACCATTGAGCCATGATGCAGTTGCCCCATTTAAAAAAAAAAATCCTGCCATGATGAAAACTAGTATGTCTAGTTGTGTCCCTGACTGTTTGTTTTCTATTTGCAGGGAAGTATATTTTATATGGGGGCTGCAGTGGCTCAGTGGTTAAGATGCTGAACTGCAGACCGGAAGGTTGGTAGTTCAGCCGTTCGAGACCTGAGTGCCGCATGATGTAGTGAGCTCCCATCTCTGGTCCCAGCTCCTGCCAACCTAGCAGTCCGAAAGCAAGAAACTGCAAGTAAATAAATAGGTACCACTTCAGTGGGAAGGTAACAGCGTTCCGTGTGCCTTGGTGTCTAGTCATGCTGACCACATGACCATGGAAACATCTTCGGACAGCGCTAGCTCTTCGGCTTGGAAATGGAGATGAGCTATGCACCCCTAGAGTTCGATTCAACTGGCTTTTGAACAAGGGAAACCTTTACTTTTTATGTTTTATATGAGGAAGCATTCAAATATGTGACCCTCCCCCCTGGAAAAACCACCTGGGAACTCCCTGTGGCCCTCTTGAGCTCCTTGGAGGAAGCATCATATAGAAGGATACAAAATAAATATCGGGCAGTCACAGTCTCAGTGTTCTAAACTAAGCAGAAGCTATTGGCTTGCATATTGTGACTCTCAGCCCACGTGGAGGGTTGCCAACCTCCAGGTGGTGGCTAGAGATCTGGGATTAGACCTGATCTCCAGGTGACAGAGATCAGTTCACCTGGAGAAAATGGCTGCTTTGGAAGATGGCCATATACCCCACTGAAGTCCTTCCCCTTCCCCAACACTGCCCTCCTCAGGGCCCACCCCCCCAATCTCCAGGCATTTCCCAACAGGGATCTGGCAACCCTAGCCATGTGACCAACCATATATTTTTGAGCCCACAGTCTGAGGTGCCCAAGATGGAGAGGTTATCCAAACATTCGTCAGGAGCACAAATCATGATTGGGGTGCCACTTCGTGGCAGCAGCGTTCTGAAATGTGAGGGAACATCTTTGTAGAAGGTTTACAGAGGTCATTTCAAGGGGCAATGAGCAGGAACGGTGTTCCGGGAGTAACAAGCCCAGGAGTAGGGAACCCAAGCATGCTTGCATGCCTGCCCTTTGCTTCCCCAGCCAGCCTGCCGTGGTGGGTTGGCTGGGGAAGGGAAGGGCAGGCAGGCAGACATGCCCCCTTTGCCCAAGCCTCTCCGCTTTTGTGGAGAAACTCGGGGAAGTGTGGCATGGGGCACCTGGAGAAGATCAGACAGGGAACCCAGGCATGCTTGCATGCCTGCCGTTTGTCAGGGGGTGTGGCATATGCAAATAAGTTATGCTAATAAGGTATGCAAATGAGCGCCTGCACCTCTTTTTCTATGAAATGACCCCTGGTTGGAAACTTTCGCCAGTTCAGAACATGGCAGCCAGGAGGAGGGGCTGTGAATCAGTGGTCAGGAGGCTGCTTTGCATGCCAAAGTTTCCAGCTTCCATCCCCACAACAGACCCTGTGAGGTAGGTGGGGCTGAGAGAGCTCTTTCGAGGACTGCTTGTGAGAGAACAGCTCTGAAAGAACTTGTGACTGACCCAAGGTCACGCCAGCAGCTGCATGTGGCGGAGTGGGGAATCAAACCCGGTTCTCCCAGATTAGAGTCTGCATTCTTAACCACTACACCAAACTGGTAGCTTTATGTATATTTTGAGGACTGCAGTGGCTTCAGAGTTTGCCTCAAGGGTCAGTTCAAAGTGCTGTTCTTGATTTACGACTTTTTATTTGGCCTGGGCCAAAAGTATCTGAAGGGTCAACCTACGTGTTCTTGCCCATGCTCTGATTTCATCCAGGATGCTCTGTCACGGGAACCTCCTCTTGCACAGAGACATCCAGCAGGGATCCAAGTAAACTTTTTCTCAGTAGCTGCTGCTAAGTTGTAGAATTCTGTCCTCCAAGAAACTTTGTGTAGGCCTCTCTTTACAGATCTTCCTGTGCCAGCTCAGTAAGACAGCTATTTCAGAAGGCCTTTGAATAGTGCCATCCCTCCCCCCCCCCCCCCCGTAAGCCATTTTTGTTTTCCCATGGAAAGCATCATAACAGTTCTAAACTTATTCAAAACACACACACACAAAGAATCTCCCCCACCGGTATGGCAACCCCAGAATCCAGTCTGAAGAAAAATGTAATCAAAAAATACGTAGAAGGGAATCAGCAACAAAGCTGGGTAATATGAATTTACCTCTTGGCCATCGTGTGGAATAGGATGCTGGACTAGATAGATTATTGGTCTGGCCCAGCAGGGCTCTTCTTATGTACCTTAGAATGCCTTTGAGTTTCACCAACAGCACAACAATCCAGTTTGTATGCTGCCAAAAGTATTGCATGACCCAATCCATAGCCATACAGATGTCTAGCCATAAGAGATGGCTAGTGCAGTGTAGAAGAGTTGGTTTTATACCCTGCTCTTCAATACCCAAAGGAGTCTCAGAGCAGCTTATAATCACCTTCCCTTCCACTCCCCACAACAGGAACCCTGTGAGGCGGGTGGGGCTGAGAGAGTTCTGAGTGAACTGTGACTGACCCAAGGTCACCCAGCAGGCTTCATATGGAGAAGTAGGGAATCAAACCTGGTTCTTCCAGATTAGAATCTGCCAGTCTTAACCACTACACCACGCTGGCTCTGTAGTGATTAAGAGCGTTGGACTAGGTTCGAATCCCCACTCTGTCATGGGAACTTGCTGGAGCGACCTTCAGCCAGTCACACATTGTCAGCCTAACTTACCTCACTGGGTTGCTGTTAGGATAAAATGGAGGAGAGGAGAGCTATCGTGAGCCATTTTGGGTCCCTGCTGGGGAGAAAGGCAGGGTATAAATGAAGATAAATAAGAAACTGCTGGTTTATACGGGGCTTTTAAATGAGACGGAAATGTTAATACTACTTCGTCTTAAATTCAGCCAGTAGTTGAGTGGCTATGCACCCTTCACTGGATGAGGAACTTTTGGGGTAAAGTGAACGTACAGCTGAACGTTTTTGTGTTTTTTAAATAATTGTTCTTTTATTTACATGGTAAGCCACCTTGAGTTCTGCAAAGTAAAAAGGCAGCCAATATATTTTTTAAAAAAATATAAAAATAATTCCATGCTTATTTCGAGTGGAGCACGCATTTGGATCCACACTCAAATAGTCAGCCCAGTCAACACTGTGATTTAATTTTTATTTTTATTTGCTGTCAAGCCGCATTTGACTTATGGCGACCTCTGCTGGGGTTTCCAAGGCAAGAGATGTTCAGAGGTGGTTGGCCGTTGCCTGCCTCTGCATGGCGGCCCTGGTATTCCTTGGTGGTCTTGCACGACTGCATCCAAATATCGACCAGGGCTGACCCTGCTTAGCTTCTGAGATCCGACAAGATGGAGCTAGCCTGGGCGATCCAGGACAGGGCACAAGAATTGCTGGGCTGAGGCTTAGGTATTTTGAGTTTCCATAGCTGCGATACAGTATCTGTTTCTGCATTAGAGATGCATTCCTTTGACACTTCTACTACTATGTACTTAAATCTCTTAAGGCCGCTTTTTCTTTTCTGGGAACCCCATTAAATAAAATAAATAAATAAATACATTCCAGAGTTTATTTTTGCTTCTCTTATCATCCGCTTGACATTTATGCCTCCCAATGTTAGACACAATATGTATGTTAAGGGTATGTGTGTATATATAGCTAACCTTTTGAATAACAAGGTAAGTCTGTTCATCTTACTGAAGTGCATTCCCCTCCCCCACCCTTTCCAATCAGGTGGCTCACGGATATCTTGACTCCTTTGAGACTCGGTTTTTGGAATGAAATAACATCCTGAGCTGAATGGTTGCTTGGAGTCTCATTGACTTCTTGAGAAGTGCAGCCAATCTGAGGATTTATTGATCCAGGAATTAAATATTGACCTAGACAAATTCAAAGTCCATTCTCATCAGTCAGATACGTTAAGCGGGAGACTTTCAAAGGCAAAAAAAGGGCACCTGGAAAGTGAATTGCTGAGACGGTTGGATAGAAAAGATCTGCGGCATGATGGAACAACTAGAGTTGCAGCACCGTCCTATGTGGAGTTGCCCACTTCTAAGCCCATTGGCTCCAATGGGCTGAGAAGGGGGTAAATCTGTTTCGCATTCCACGGCAAAGGCAGCCGTCCAGAGTTTTGGGTGTTATATGGGATGGGTGGCACAGATGCATTTTCTGATGGAGGCTCAAGGTTAACCAGGTTCTCATTCTTGACCACTTCCTTCCTTTGCCTTTTGCATGGAAGGCCCAGGATGAGGGTGGACAGCTTGAAACTGTGCAACGTTTTACGGCTTTTAAAACAAAATCTGTACCCAGATTTGACAGTTCAAATGGTGGAAAATTCACCCCATTTTTAATCATTATCCCAAAACAAATGCTTGGGTCTAACTCTATGTATTCTCTGAGGTCCTTAATATCTCCTCCCCTCTCCAAAAAGTTACTGAGTAACTTTGGTTAGGGAAAGCAGCTGGGAGCCTGGAGAGGAGATGACTGAGAAGTGATATGATCACCATCTTCAAGTACTTGAAGGGCTGTCGTATAGAGGGTGGTGCAGAGTTGTTTTCTGTTGACCCAGAAGGTCAGACCAGAACCAACGGGTTGAAAGTAAATCAGAAGAGTTTTCAGCTAAACATTAGGAAGAACTTCCTGACAGTTAGAGTGGTTCCTCAGTGGAACAGGCTTCCTTGGAAGGTGGTGAGCTCTCCTTCTAGGCTAGATGGCCATCTGACAGCATTGCTGATGCTGTGAACTTAGGCAGGAAGGAGGGCAGGCAGGGTTACCTCAGTGCTTAGTTCTTGCAGCCCTTTCTTACACACCCAGGAAAATGGTAATCACCCCTCTGGGGTCAGGAAACAATTTCCCCCCAGGCCAGTTTGGCCGAGGATCCTGGAGGGGTTTTTTGTCATCTTCTGGGCATGGAACAGCAGTCGCTGCTGGTATGGAGGGGAAGGTATTGATGAATTTCCTGCATTGTACAGGGGGTTGGACTAGATGACCCGGGGGGTCCTTTCCAACTCTATGATTTTATGGTACGTGATACCCATTCCCTTCCACTGTTTATTCAGGGCAAAAGTATGCCCAGATCCCTGCCAGGCTATAGTAGGGGAGAATTCGAAGCATAGCAGTAGCTGCTGGTGTTAACGACCCCCTCTCCTCATGCCATGTCTCTGCTCCCGAGCCACTTTCCCTAAAAATGGGAAGTCATCAAGAGTCTGGTTTCATGCAATACCCAGAGAGAAGGCCCCTAGTCCTTGCGTTATGAGGAGCATGGCTTGCAAATGAAGCCATTGGAGGACCTTGAGGAAACAAATAACCCTAAAATTGTTGTCCTGGAAAACTTTGTTCCACAAGTAAATACATTTCCATATAGCATTTTACAAACTCTGCCTCTGGTCCCAAGGCTGTGCTGAATTTGGGCTAGATCTAATCTCTGTCCACTAACCTTGTCACGTATCATTCGTAAAATGTACGGTGATAGTACCTCACTGTCCAGTGGTGGGCTGAATTTTCTCCCTTCCTTATATCACAGAGCCAGTGTGACATTATGGATTCAGCATCAGACCAGGACTGGGGGAGAAAAAGGTTCAGATCTCCCTTCAGACTGGAATCTCTCTCATTGGAATTTTGTGAGGAGAAATGGAGGGAAAATAGTGGATGCTGCCCAGAGCTCCTTGGAGAAAGGGCAGAATGAAAGATAGTATTACGAGGATCAACACCAGTAGAATGGTAACTCTGTTCCTTATTTGTCCAACACTCTCTTCCATATCTGTCTGCATCTAACATACCTGCCACAGGACTGAGTTTTTATCTACCTTACAGAAATCTTTTAAATTCTTGAACATGTTTGTGGTTGTTCCACCTCTCTCTCTCCCCCCCTCCCCCACCACTTTGTGCCAACCAAACCCAGTCCTTTCAGCCACCGCATGTCATTCAGTCGAAACCCTTTCATCATATTCACCTGCTTCCTTTCAAGCATCTCATTCTTCGGTTTCCTAATCTGAACAGTGTACTCAACTCCTGCTGCGGCCTAATCAAAGCCAAAGATGGGCTTTGTGATTAATTTTTATGCGCACCTTGTGTCTCTGCTCAAGGGATCACGGGTGTATTCCTGCAATGGTGGAAGAGGCTGAAGGAGTATTCGTTCAAAGCATGGATGCCCGGAGGCATTCAGGAGACGCAAGATGGTTTTGTGCTCATAAGGCTGCATCTCTTGAGAGCTTATTTCATGTGGCATTTGCCCTAAATGTTGAAAAGCAGGTGAAGAAAAGGTGAATGTACATACAGGGGTTTCTTATACCTCTTCCAAAACAACATAGATAGAACAAGGTAAGATAATTAACCACCACCACAGCAATGCTCCCTCTAAGCTGTGGAGTCCTGTAAGCAAAAATTCTACTTTGTGAGCTACTGGCATTAAAGTTGTGAGCCAGTGATTTGGCTGCTGCATCAATTAGTTTGCTCTGGAGCCCTCCTTCCTGAGCGAGGACAAAAATGTGTGCACTGGAGGCTAAAAACCTGTGAGCTAGCTCACAGTAACTCAGCTTAGGGGGAACGCTGCACCACAGTGCTTTTACTGATGGCGAAAGGAACCCCCCCTCCCCTTAAATCAACAGGCAAAGTCTTTAATTAATAATCATTTTTATAGCACACCTTAAAAGCTTTCCAGGGTATGAGTGTTCAAGAGTCAAAGCTCCCTTCTTCTGATACATCATAAGAACTTTAACTCTCAGAAAACTAAACTCTAGAAACTTTGTTGGTCTCTGAGGGACTATTGGACTCAAATCTTGCTCTTCTACTGTGAACCAACATGGCAACGCACTTGGAATGTATTTGTATATGCTTCTTTATTGAGACTGAGAAGGAAAACGATCTCTGGGTCATATTGGGTAGCTCAATGATTAAGTGTCAACCCAGTGTACTGCAGCCGTGAATAAGGCAAACTCTGTGTTAGGGATTATGATGAAAGGGATTGAGAATAAAATAACTGATATCGTCATGCCCCTGTATAGATCTATGGTGCGGCCTCATTTGGAATATTGTATACAGTTCTGGTCACTACTTCTCAAAAAGGATATTTCAGAGCTGGAAAAAGTACTGAGGAGGGAAACCAAGATGATTAGGGGCTTGGAGCACCTTCCCTATAAGGAAAGTCTGAAAAGTCTGGGACTTTTAAGTTTGGGGAAGAGACAACTGAGGAGGAGGGGACATGATAGAGGTTTATAAAATTATACATGAGGTGGGGAGAGTTGACAAAGAGAAATTTTTCTGCCTCTCCCAAAATACTAGAATTCGAGGGCATCCAATGATACTGATGGGCAGTAGGTTCAGGATGGACAAAAGGAAATACTACTGTGTAAAGTGATTAAAATGTGGAATCCGCAGCCAGAGGATGCAATGATGGCCACAGGAATAAACAGCTTTAAAGGGGGACTAGATAGATTAATGGAGATAAGTCTATCAATGTCTGCTAGCCATGGTGGTAGCTGAGGGAAACCTCCACATTCAGAGGCACTATTCCCTCTGAATCCCAGAGCCAGGAGGCAACACCAGGGGAAGGCCCAGGCTTCTATGCACTGTTTGCTGGACCTCCAGAGGAAGTGGCTGGCCACTGTGTGAGACAGGATGCTGGACTAGATGGACCACTGGTCTGATCCAGCAGGGCTCTTCTTATGTTCTTACTCCAGTGAAATCAGTTTGGCATACATGGGCTGTCCTTTTTAATTATTTCAGCTTCCCAGTGAGGTAGGCTAGGCTGGCACCAAGAGACTTAGCCAAAGCCATCCAACAGTTTCCAGAGCTGAAGAGGTATTTGGACCCAAGAGACACTTGGTCTAAACCCAGCCTGATGTCCAGTTTCTCCTTGGATGTCATCCTCTTGACAATGCTTCTGTTTGTTTTCAGCAGAGACTTTGTATCTTGATGTGATTCTGAGATCAAGAAGGGGTTTTTAAAAAGAGAAACAAACTGTATAGAACAGGGTGCCGAACTCATGAGGGCCAGATCTGACATAAATGAGACCTTGTTGGGCCGGGCCATGTGTGTCATAAAATGTAATGCCAGGTAGCAGAGATATAAACTTTATAAAGGACACAGACAAATACAATTAAACATTTTTAAAACTTTGGCTGGGCATTGTAGCCTTTTCTACATAAGTTGCTTCGTGTGCTGGTCAAGATCATGAGAAGGCATCCTGACACAGACCGAGGGCCATGTGTTTGTCTATAAAAGTATAGTCTTCCCGAGAGAAATAACTACAATGTCCTACAAAAGAAAATGTGCTGGATGAACTTGGTCTGGAGACACATTCTCACCCTAATCCAACTCACTGGCTAGTTGTTATTCCTCCTCTAAAATAGTTCACATTGCTTTCTTAATGAAAAAGGCTGGATCATGAGGGCATGAATACAGTGAAAAGGGGAGGGAACCCAGTTGCACCCAGGAGAGTCCTGGCATAATGAACAAAACTTTGTTGGTCTTAAAGGTGCTTGGTATTTCTCCTGTGTGATTGAGGCAGCCCAACAAAGCAAGCTCTCCCTTGTTCACTTCAGGGAGGAGCCTCAGCCAATGGAAGGAAAGAAAAGCTTCCCTTTGTCTCCTGCAGCCTGGCTAGGAAGCAAGCTCTGGTTGTTCCCTCCCCCCCGGGAGGGAGAGGAGCCTCAGCCAGTTCTTTACCAGGCTCTCTCAATCACACAGGAGAGGCTTGCCTATTTATCTGTCCTATGCGATTGATAGAGACTGGTAAAGCAAGCTGTGACATGGCAGCAGCAGCAGAACTGGAAAAGGAAGCAGGAAACAGCCAGGGCCTTGCGGGCTGGATTGGAGCCCTCTGAGGACCTGATCCAGCCTGCAGGTCGCATGTTTGACACCCGTGGTACAGTACCTTGTACATGTGAATGGTTGGAAAGGCAGTTTATAACTTAAAAGAACAGAAAGTCCTACAGGAATGCCAAGCGAAATTATCATCAGGAGGTTTCATTGCTACAATAGAAGACACAACAAGGTGAAGGCCATGTTTGTTGGGAGGGTCAAAGAATGAGGGAATCCTCTTGGAGCTTTCTCTGGGCACACATACTTCTTCACATTAGGGGTGATTTAGACACATTCATGTGGCAAACATGGAACTTTACACATTGAGGTTTCCCCGTGGTTTGGGTGCCAAAGTTAAGCATCCAAATTGTGGGAAAACCTCCTTATGAAAAGACTCATAGTGCATGATGCCGGTTGCCCAGGGCTTATAATTGCAGCATATAACAAACATCTGGTGGTAGAATGCCATCAAGTTGCAGCTGATTTATGGCAACCTCGGAAGATTTTCAAGGCAAGAAATGAATAGAGACGATTTCCCATTGCCTGTCACTGCGTAGCATCTCGGACTTCCTTGGCCATCTCCCATCCCAGTATGAACTAGGACTGGGCCATCCAGGTCAAGGTAGAATAAATGTGTCCTTCTTAATAATGCCAGCTAGAAGAAGAGTTGGTTTTTATACCCCGCCCTTCACTACCCAAAGGAGTCTCAGAGCAGTTTACAATCTCCTTCCCTTCCTCTCTCCACAACAGACACCCCTGTGAGGTAGGTGGGGCTGAGAGAGCTCTGAGAGAGCTGCGACTGACCCAAGATCACCCAGCTGGCTTCATGCGGAGGAGTGGAGACTCAAACCTGGTCCTCCAGATTAGAGTTCTGCCACTCTTAACCGTACTACACCAAACTGGCTCAGTGTGTAAAGACTGGAACATGGTATAGTTGCCACTGGGGGCACTACCAACAATGGCTCCCCATAGTAATGGTCTCTGCCTGGCCCATATAGTTTCTAGGAACAACGTGTGGTGTAACTTCA
The DNA here is from genome assembly GCA_029233225.1 of Lepidodactylus listeri. NCBI lineage: Eukaryota > Metazoa > Chordata > Lepidosauria > Squamata > Gekkonidae > Lepidodactylus > Lepidodactylus listeri. The sequence continues at coordinate 81,747,613 of JARCFY010000011.1, forward strand.
TCATATCCATAATGTACATTTCCAAGCCTCCAGTCAATGATTCCAATGTCTGGAGACACAAAACTTCACAACATGATGGGGCACCACGCTTACGGCAACCATACTCCATGCTTTACCCCTGTGATAGTGACTGTTGTCCAGTCTTGTGGTCATGAATTCCATACTTTGTCCTCAATATATCACTGATAAAGTTGATGAAGATCAGTTTTGATGGGGGATTCAAAATAACTGCTCTTTGGTCACTATTAGATTTGAGCCCAGTAGCACCTTAGAGAACAATAAAATTTATACCCTGAAAATCTTGTTGGTCTCTAAGGAGATACTGGACTTGAATCTAGCTGTTCTACTGCAAACCAACATGGCCACCCTTTGGAACGTTAGTCACTATGCTTTCATTCATCATTTTATCTCTGTTGTGTCCCCCCCCCCCCTTTTTACTATTTCACCACCGTTCTGTCTTTAGTTAGCATGGAGATCTTAGCCTAGGATTGAAAGCCTTTTTTCAATGCATGATGCACTTCTTCTGATAAACAAAATTGATGGGTAATAAATAACACCGCATTATATGTATTACTAACAAAAGGTTGGATCCAACAAGAGCATTTCAGTGGACACAAGCACAGCACACATTTGCAGAACTTGGCATCCTGGATACAGCACCTAATGTTTCCACAAAACATTCTGGGGGTATTTCAGGCTGCACCAGGAAAGAGGAAGCAAGGAAATCACACAATGGAAATCCTTTCATTCGCTGAAATGCTCTGTTGGATCCAAGCTATCATTTATTCAGGTTGTGAATATTCAGAATTCGGCTTTTCGGCTCGAGCAATATTTGTTTCTAACTTGCACTGGAATGAATCAAAATGCCACGCAGCAGTGCTTGGCACAAAATTACTTCCTTCAACAGGTTCCACAAAATAACAGGAGCTGTACTCCCAATGGACCTTACTGGGAAAAAAAAACTTCTTGGTAATGGGATCCTCTTGGTGGAACAACTTTGAATGAAGAAAAAAAAAACTTCAGAACGTTTTCACTGGTGTCTTTTATTAAGTAATGCAAAATACAGTACTAATTATGACACTCCATGCATCTGAGACAATATAAATGCAAGCCTACAGAAAAATAGGTGACAAACCCTCAATTAATGTTGAGGTAGTGTACAGGGGCAGAGTAGAAACACAGCAGGACAGACAAACCAAAATATCTGTATGTGCATTCTTTTTAATTTCTTCCCTCCTAAATACATCTGTATTAAATAACTCAGTGGGTCATTTCGGTTCCATTTCATTTAAAAATAGATTTATTTTTTTTTAAAATAACATCACCATTCTTGTATATCCTGCACTGCACACCATCCACTTTTTAAAAGAATCTTATAGGGGTTTGATTTGTCTTTGTGATAATAAGGAGTTTCTCTCTCTCTCTCTCTCTTACCCTTTTCCTCCAAGAGATTAGGCACAGGTGGCCTCATGCACAAAAAATAAATTAGAAACCTACTTGAAGGGGACAAAAAATGTCACTCGTAGCGCTTGAGAGTACTAAGGACAGTCTAATAAATACCATTTTGTTTATAAAAATATATCAGGGTATAAAAGTGGGCTCAGGGTTGGTATCCAAGATGGAAAAGTCATTGTGTGAAAAGTGCTGAGTTAATGTTTTTCGTCATAATTGGAGGATTTCCCCCCTCCCTTTTTAAAACAGTACCATTGTGAATATGAATATATATTGTATAATAATTCTGCTTTTCTCAGCCTACCGTACCCTAGGAGTATCAATGGTCACCTCTGTCATCGTCATCGTGGTCTGCCTCCTTATTGCAGCTTTGGAAGATGTTTAATTTAGGAGAGTCCCATACAGTTGTGCTTTTGTGAGACTGTCCTTCCGACTCAAGCCAGTACTTCCAGTCCGTTGGAATTGCTGCTGTTTGCTATGAAGGCTTGAATGGCTTCCTTGATCGATGGAAGACTGATGGATCTCTGATGCCTCCATAGAACTCTGGTTGAGGGACTCGGCTGAACTGTTCGGACTAACATCAACATATTCTCTTTTCAAGACAGGGCTGCCCTCCATGCTTTTGCTACTGCACACCTGGACTGTGATCCTTTCATTTTTTTTGTCTCTCGTTTCTTTTATTTTGTACGAAGCCAGTTTGTCCTGTTTGCAACTAGCACTGATGTCAATATTCAAACCACTGTCTGTTCTCAGGAAGCAAGAATCCACAAGTCTGCTTTGACAAAGATCGTCTCCTTCCAAGAAGCTATCCGCTTTGTAACTAGCATAAATGGGGCTCGACCGGCTGTCTGCTTTCTTTATGGGGCTCCTATAATACTGCTCTGAAAAGCTGCAGGGCGAAAGCCTGCCACTGTTTCTGTAAGAATACGCCCCAATATCCTCAACACTCAGCTGCCTCCACCGTCCCGGCAGGTCCTCTTCAGACAGGTGGGTGTTCCTGCACTCGCTACGCATTTTCTGAGACGACAAAGCTTGCTGAGTTGTTATGGCCGAGAAATGATAAGGCTCACTTGAGTAAGGCGACATAGTCCTGGTGAAGGTCGGGGAGTCCTCGTTGTCGTCTGCCAGCTCCATGTGCTGAACGGATTTCGACTTGGCGAACCGCGGACTCCCCTGGTGGTCGTAACCTGAAGATGGCTTTCTTTCGAACATCTCGTCACGGCTGCTCATATAAATCGCCTGCTGGGAGGCAGTCAGCGTGCTGGCCTGGGCATTTTCCTTCTCCTCAGATGTTACGCTGAAGCTGGAATAGGAGCTAGATGTAGGTAAAGAGGTAACATATTCTGGGAAAGCTTCATGGGAGAAGCTGGAATGGAAGCCGTCTTCTTCCACAGTGCTGTCCGTGGAATTCTGGGACCTCAAAAAGCCGACATCTTTAACCTGCATATCGACACTCTGTCTCCTTTCCCTTCTCCTCTCATCAGGGCAGTAAAGGGCCGTATCACTGCAGTAGATGTCAGACTTATACTGTGGCCTCGGGCCAAGCTTTCCCACCGAGTCTTGGAAGGCCATGTCTCTAGCAGACGGGCTTGACAAGCGTGACGACAGGCTGTTTGGGTCAGGCTTTTCTAGCACTTTAGCGATGACGCAAGTTGGGATGTTGTCTGCAAATGATGTGTGACATAGAGGTACTGAAAGGCTGCACCCGTGCTTCTCCAGGTGGATGCTCACACGTTCCTGAAATTCAGTCGGTAGCTGTAACAGACAGGAGAAGGGGGAAGAAAGAGGGGTACGAGTCAGTTGAGTTTTGCCAATGGGGCCTGTGTTGTGGTCTACAGCTGTCTTGGAATGAAAACCCTGCACAGAATTTCCGTTGAAGGAATGGGCTGCATTTTCTGGGCAGGAATTCCACCCCCCTCACCTGTGCAGGCCTTTAACTCCCCACTTACACTGTTTCTGGGATTCCTAGGAGCAGCCCTAGGAGCAAGGGTCTTGGGGGTGCATTTTGGGCTACAGTGTGTGTTGGGGGGAGGCAAGAAAACCATGTTCCACTGAAGGAAATCCTGTCAGCAGAAATTTTTGGAGCGATCCAACCCAAAGGAAATGTTTCTTTCTTCTATGAAATACCAATTCAGGGATATATTAATGCTTCATAGCTAAAAATCTTTAGATGGCCATTTACTGATTTGCCTTCTATCCCAAAGGTTTAGAGCAGTTGGTAAGAGTTAATCAATTCCTTTGCCCTGGCTTTTGCTCCTTCCTTTTAAACTGTCCTCCTCCCATACCTTCCACAGACCCAATATTCTTAACAAGCAAACACACTTGCAAATGGACTCAAGATATGAATTTTGAGAATTCCCATTTCGGCTTGTACCCCTCCTGGTGGTGGAGTTGAGGGCTCTTTCGTAACTTCGTCTGAATAATGTTCAGGACATGGACAAAAAACTGTGGAATACTATGAAATGTACAGTTTGCATAGTTGTTTTCTGACAGGTTCTGATGCATCAAACATGACTGGTTTGACTTTAAAATCAAGCCTAAAGAACTCTTGACTCAATTGTGTGCCATTCAGCGTGATCTTATGTAGAGTTACACCCTTCTAAGGACATTGAGAGGAGCTGTGGCTCAATGGCAGAGCAGCTGCTTGGTGAGCAGAAGGTCCTGGGTTCAATCCCCAGCATCTCCAGTTAAAAGGATCAGATGGTAAGTAATGCAAGAGACCCCTGCCTGAGATCCTGGAGAGGCACTGCTGGTCTACGTAGATAATACTGACTTCAGTGGACCAGTGGACTGATTCTGTCTTTCTATCTACCTCATACTGCTTCTTAACTTATTAGTTTTAAGCAGATTACTAAGATACAGGAAAAGCTAGCCCCTGTTTGAATGGCTGCGGAAATCTATGACAGGTGCATAACATTTGCAGCTAAAAGAGTGATAGGTCTGCTGTTATCTTCTAACAAAAGAGGCAAGGTCTCCATATGATCTATATTTTGGAGCAAAGGAAGAATTAAAAAGAAGTCTAGGCTCAGAAAAGTAATTGCTTTCAAAGGTCATGTGATATAGGGTGTCTACATTACCTGCCCCACAAGTGCATACTCTATCAGAGTATGGGATCTTCCTTCCTTCCTTCCTTCCTTCCTTCCTTCCTTCCTTCCTTCCTTCCTTCCTTCCTTCCTTCCTTCCTTCCTTCCTTCCTTCCCTTTCTGTATTTTTCATATGCCCATGTGTGTGTACTTTTGAGTGTGTGTGTACCTGGAAGTCATGGCGACCTCTGGTGACTGACCCCTACTGGGGGCCTGGAGGATATTCAGAGATGTGGCTGAATAAAGCCTGGCCCCACCTCCCAACATTCCAAGGAGGTCTCCAGAGTATGGGATCTTAAGATACCTCCCTCGGCAAACTCTAGACAGTAAGGGCATTAAGGCACGCCAACCTAAAGGCATGCCTACAGCGAGGAACAGCCAAATATGAGCAGTAATCAGAAAGCTCTCCAAGAGGCCTGATTCCGTATAAGGCAGCTCGATGTGTTCACCCCGACTTCAGTGGACTAAGGGTGCGTCTTTGCTTAGAACTGCACTCACAGTTGACCAACTCAGCAGTAGCATGATTGCTTATAAGTGCAGGAAAGAGGAAGCTCTATATCAGTGGTCTCCAACATTTCCAGACATGGGATCCACCTTCAACCCCCAGTTGGCAGCGCGGGATACACTGAGCTGCAAGCATGTGACAGGAGCATGGCATCCCAGTCACATGGCAGAAAGAGGGGGAGGCAGAGTTATGGCCTTCAAAGTGTCAAGGCCAGGCATGTGAGCAACACACCAAGTAAGCTAGAAACAGGAAACACAAGCCAAATACCAGGAAGTGAAGAAGCCAGCACAGGCAAGTTCAGAAATCTCCCTGCCCACCAAAGCCCTCCCTTGCCTTCTGTCTTTCTTTGCTCAGCCCCATCCACCCCTGCCAGCTGTTCATTGCTCCTCACCTGCACCTGCCCTGTGGAGCCCCCCAACTGAAAAACCCTCCCAGCTATTTTAGGGAGAAGCGGCTGCACTGCAAGCATGCGGTAGTGGAAGACCAGCAGGAACAGGAGCAGGCTTGACCAGGTTGTGTATACATGGGCTTGGCTCCGGCAGTACCCAAGTGGAAACATAAATGGACTCAGTGCACTTCTGCTTGTGCCAAGATCTTTTGCCACATCGAGCACTTTCCTCCCTATACGTTATAGTGCCCAGAAACTGATTGCACAAGGTCTTTTGGAAGGACAAGTAGAGATAAAACAAGTTTTGACTTAGCACGAGCAGCCTTTTCCTTACATTTTTGCTTGAGCAAGAACTCCAACATAACTAGAAATTTTGTGCCGAATCCAACCCGTTATATTCAACTGTATTGTAAGCCACTTTATTAAGATGCTAATTTTGTAAAGTGGATTAAATTAAAAAAAATTATTCCCCCCCCCCCACATTTCCAACTCTGGCCATAACCCTACCCTGTACCCCCCACTCTAACCCTCTAAGTCTCATTCTAGTCCTAACCCTGTAAGCCTGACCCGAATCAGCTAACCCTCAGTGTAATGTGAATAAAGCCTCCGAACTTTCATTGTCTGTGCTTTTTTTTTGCAGTATTACTACGCAACTCGACTGCCAAAAAGTTTCTTGCAGGAAAATGACTTATTACCATGACAAGTGTTAGTGAAATGTTTTGAGGGTAGAGGTTTTGTATTCAGCCGCCAGGCTTTAGTTCTTTTACTGAACAATTTTGCAGGGACAATGGGCTAATGGATGCACATTCTAGCAATTCATTCATCTCTCTGACCAGCTATTGCCAGCCTAACATTTAGACACAAAACTCTCTGAGTATGAAAAAGTCAGAAGAAATTAAAATGTATTTTGATGTGGCAAATGTCCCCAAAGCAATTCAACATGGACCAATGTGATGCGGTGAATAGAAAATTCTTATAATTCTCAGTTTCCCCAGATACTGTACATGCGCAGGGAACAGAATTGGAAAACAGATCTCCCTACATTGTTCCCATGGCTGTTAATATGTAACCTGAAGCAGCAGGAAATGGAGAGTCTTGTATTTGGTTTGCGACCACAAAATAGGCTCAGTTCCCAAGTTCCCAAAGAGAGCTATGATGTTTTTACCATTACCTGAAGCCCAATTCGGCATTCTATTTAATTTTTCAGTAGATAGAAAGGTAACTCAGTTATTCTGGGTTTTCCCCCACATAAACCAAGAAAAAAAGGGGGGGCCCTCAACCCAAAATATGGCTGTGATCTAAGAGGGTCAAGCTAACAAAATAAGTTATTATAAAAATACAAATATTTATTATGGTGTACACATTAATAAAAGATAAAATACGTTAAAAGAAATGGTCCAAATATCAGACTCTTAAAACTTTTGAGACACAGAGCTCATAGTTTTACAGATACAATTGATGGGTATCTTATGACCTCTGAGCTCATGGTATGAAGGGCAAGATTTCTTCTTCTTCTTAAGCAGAGATGGAAAATAGTACGGGGAAAATGCTGCCAAAGCATTAACGCTACTTCTGCCTGATGTCGGTGTTGGGCGCGATACTTTATTTTACTGACTTAATTGTTCCTATCGATGTAAACAAGCGAGAACAAGTGAGAGATCAGTAGCAGGCACTCTTCTGTCTTTCCTGTCAGGCCTTCCTAACAATCTGTATTAAGGAAAATCACTCCGTGTGCATCACTGGCTTATTGACTGATAGTTGTTAAGTGATATGAGGAAGAGTGAGAACAGAACAGAAATTAATCGTGCTTTTCAGGCCCACATCAAAATATGTACTTTCTCCATTTCTGATGAAGACCAGAACAAGGAGCAGAAATATCTCTGAGAATAAGAAGCAGAAATATATCTTTTCTTGTCAGGAATTCTCCTGCCGTTCACCCTTCTTACCTAACCTCTCACCAGGAGCAGAGTCTTAAAAGGAGAGATCCTCAAGCTTACCAGACTTTCAAACCTCGACCTAGATTTTGAAACCTCAGCCCAGAAGTATGAAAGTGCAGGCTGTGTTTACTGAATGATAAGCAAAATGTTCTCTGAACAATGAACCTTCAGAGAAACTCCCACATTTGTCATTGTTCCACATTTTGTAGGGTACTGCGGCTGAGGTGAGCTTCGGCTGGAATAAATCCCTATCCTACACATTTTGGTGGACTCTACAGTTTGGTGTAGTGGTTAAGACTGCGGACTGTAATCTGGGAGAACCAGGTTTGAGTCCCCACTCCTCCACTTGCACCTGCTTGGGCAAGCCATAGTTCTGGCACAGCTGTTCTTGAAAAACAGCAGTTTCTGTTAGAGCTCTCTCAGCCCCACCTACCTCACAGGGTGTCTGTTGTGGGGAGGGGAAGGGAAATGAGATTGTAAGCCACTCTGAGACTCCTTCAGGTAGTGAAGGGCAAGGTATAAATCCAATCTCTTCTTCTTACCTCAAGGGATATCAGAGAGCTATTTTATCATGTTAGAGGAGCTTGGATGGCCTCTCCCAAGACTTTCAGCAGGGCCTTAATGCTGTTGGGCCCCAGCAATTCTCCCTTCAGTGGAATCTGGGACTGTCTTCTCCGGTATGTCCCCGGAAGAGCTTTAATAACTTGCTGGTGATCCCTGGCCCCAGGGATGTCTGCCTGTCCTCAACCTGGGCCAGGACCTTTTTGGTACTGGCCCCGACCTGGTGGAACTCTCTGCCAAATGACATCAGGGCCCTGCGGGATCTTATGCAATTCTGCAGGGCCTGTAAGGCAGAGATGTTCTGCCAGGCTTTTGATTGAGAGCAGCAATGGTTACTCATTGGCTGGCACCCTTCCTTTCCCCTCCCCCCCGATGCTCTGAGTTCCCTTTCCCCCACTCAGAAAAAAAGGGACTGGTAGTTCGAAATTGAGATGATAATATTATGAGAAATTGCCATCTTGGATTTTTATTTATACTGAAATTCCTACTCGGCTATATATGAATGTTAATGTTCTATATTTTAATGTTTTGTATTTTATGACTTTGGGTCTTGTACATCACACAGAGTCTGGCGTAAGCTGGGATAGGGCGATTAACAAATCTAATATCAATCAATCAATCCCCTTGCCCTTCAGACATCTTGATCTGGGATCCCAAGCTAACCTCTTCTTCTCCACCCTTCTAAGTGAGCACTACCCCCGTATCCTGGCAGGCTGCTGATGTTCACACAGACAAATCACTCCCCTCCCAACCCGGTTGTCCTCCTTACTCATTTCCCCCACTTCTGTCTTCTGGTCCTTCCTTGACTACGCATGGCAACAAGCCCACCCCCTTTGCCTTTCTCCCTTCCCTGAAGAGCAATAGCAGGCTGCAGCCCTAGCCACATTATTGCATTTCAGAGACATGCATTTTTGTTTACATTACCTCAGAAAGCTTATGCGCCCTGTCGTAATTCTTGCTACATTGGAGCAGCTGGGCAGCTAAATTGCAATCCTTTCTATAGAGCTCCTGCAAAAACAATACACAGTGATATATAAATACAAGCCCAAGTTTTACAGCCAGCAACTCAATCTGTGGAGATTCCCGAAATAGGGACATTAAGCAGAATATGCTTACTGTCTGAAAATTCAAGTAAGGCATTGGTCCAGTCTTGGATGAAAGACTCCTGAACAGTCCAATAATATAACAGTTAAAGGCTGTGACCTAACCTATGGTGCTTTCACACACACTAAATATGCACTTTCAATCCACTTTCAATGTACCTTGCAACTAGTGTTTACCGTGCGAAATGGCAAAATCCACTTGCAAACAGTCGCTGAAGTGAACTGAAATGGCATTACTTGGCATGTGTGAAAGCACTGCTAGACACAGGGCTATTTTTGCTTTAAGGATGTCACGTTTTTAACTAGTACCACCAAGTCATTTGTTGTGAACAAGAACAAAGAGACAGATCTCTACAGGGCAGAAACAAAGTATGAGGCACTATGGACCAAATTATGAAAGTAACGTATTGATGCTAAGAGTATCAGTTAAAACACCACACGATACGGCACACAGGTACCAGTCACCCAGCGTATGCTATCTAATATCAGCGAACACGAATGTCCGCTGCAACATCAAGTGTCAATGATAGGTGAGTCAATGCATTATTTACCACTGAAGATACATTGTTGCTCTTCATCTATATTTAATAATTTATCCACGGACTCAAGTTTCATTGAGACATGATGTTGTGGTGTTCATACTTATTCACTGGTGTTAGTTATTGTCAGTGCCATCCTGGAATTGTGGAATTAAGAACAGTGCATCTGCCCATCAATCTCCAATTCTGATATATTTCTTTCTTTCACTATGTTCCCTCCCCCACAATTAAACTTAAACAAATGGTAACCATCTAACTAAGCTTGTTATTCCTGTTCGGTCCTTGAATCTGTTAAACATCTTCATTATGTTGTATGCTAATTTGCTGCTCACTCTGTACCTATAGGTATGGACTGGCAATGTCCACTTCAGTGTATCTGAAGAAGTGTGCATTCACACAAAAGCTTATACCTTTAATAAAACTTTGTTGGTCTTAAAGGTGCCACTGGACTCGGACTTTGTTCCACTGAAGTTAATGGGTTCAGAAGAGTGTAGCTCTGCTTAGGACAGCATTGTAAGAATCGTGTTATAATGAGCTAACAGAATTACGGTAGACAACGAGATGAGTGACTGCTTGACCACATCAGCTGCATAATTATGGGTATCTAGTAACTCCGTTGTTATTGTTCCTATTAAAGACAGACTTGTAAAATAGACTACTAATACCTTAATAGCTTGGATGCTACAGATGCTAATTCTCTGCTCCCCCCCCCCCAAGCATTTCCTCTCTGCTCCGGTCAAGCTGATTACAAGACACACTGTACCCTTACATCCTGACTTCCTTCTCTGCAACGTGCCTCCCATTTGGTGACTGGGACTTGGAGAGCTCCATTAAGACTCGTATCTGACCCTCAAAAGCTCATACCCTTGAAAACCTCGTCAGTCTCTAAGGTGCTACTGAACTCAAATGTTGCTCTTATACTGCAGACCAGCATGGCCATCTCTTGAGATTAGATAGGGTCCTGTATCTTTTCCCCACTCTCACTCCTCTTCCTCTGTTGTGGAAGTGATCTCTCACTGCTGCAGAGCTAGGGTTGCCAGGTCCTACCTAGCTGCCAGGTCCCAATCCTTCCTTGAGCTCTTCTGGCACGCACGCTGCAATGACATCACCCGGAAGTGATGTCATCGTGTTCCCGGCGTTGGGAATGATGCTCTAGGTTCTGGGCAGAACTCTATGATTTTTTGGGCCTCAAACCCCAAAACCTAGAGCGTCATCCCTGACATTTAAAACACGATGATCTCACTCCTGGGCGATGTCATCGCAACGGTGTCTGCGGCGTCGGGAGGGGGTTTCCCAGGGGTGGGATTTCTCTCACCAGCCAGCGGGGCCATAGTGGATTGGGATCCCCGAAATTGGGGGATCCCCGGATCAATGCTCCCTTCTAAGCTGTGGAGTCTTGTGCGCAAAAAAATCTACTTTGTGAGCTACTGGCATTAAAGCTGTGAGTGAGCAATTTGGCTACTGCATAAATTAGTTTGCTCTGGAGCCCTCCTTCCTGAGCTAAGACAAAAATGGGTGAGCTGGAGGCTAAAAAACTGTGAGCTAGCTCACACTAAGTCAGTTTAGGGGGAACACTGCCCCTGACCCTACTGGGGGAATGGCAACCCTATGCAGAGCACCTTCCTCTGATGCATCTTCCATAACTGGAAGCATCCAGCGCCAAAAGAAGGTGCTGTGGTTGTGTCTGCAAAGGATGAAGAGGAAAGCTTGCAGAAACAAGGTTTAAGATTCAAACCACTGTCCTTGTAATCTCTTGCACACATTAATTTCAGTTTTCAGAGTGGGGAATGCAAGGAATTCAAGGAAGTGCTTAAAAATATAAATGGGAAGCACCTTTAAATGGAGGCCCTTCAGGCAAAGACAAGATCTGAAATGTGCAAGAATGGGTCCTGTGGTTGGCAGACAGCATAGGGACTCCTGATTGGGCAGCATTATCTGTTGGTCATCCAATCAGCATATGTTTAGCTATCTTGGTGTGCATTCTTTTTGCATCTTGTTTTGCCCAAGCTTACTCCAAGCATCGATAGACTCAAGGCACTGGATTCAGATTTTCATAAGATGTTTTAAAAATCTGCATGAAGAACTAGAACAGATTGTGACCAAAAATTATGTCACATGACTTCTCGAGCTTGTGGTAAATGCCGATTTTTGTTCTGCTCAGGCTAATGCATTTGCCATGCTGTCTCAAGCTTGAAAGGCTATGTGAAAAACGGAACACCAGTGCCGGGAGCCCATGGAGCTCAGTCTGAATTAGATCTTTGCTGCTGGCTGCAAGTGACGTGAACGATCAACAGGCTGCAGATTGACCGTAGGGGAACCGGTTCCACCACTGTGTCCCAAAATGAAAATGGAAGTATATCTCCATCCATTAAACAGTCGTTACTGTTCATTTAATCGCTGAAGCCCAAATTCCAGAAAAACAAGAATTTCTGTCATGGCAACTTGGTGAGGCTGAACAGGTGCGAGAAAAACACTTCAGCTGCTTAATTGCAAAAACGTTTTTGACGTAATCTGCTCAACAATGGACACGTGCACTGCACGCGGTGTTCCTTCATATGTAGCCTGGCTGGCAGCCTTTTCCAGAATGGCTCAAAATTAACTTAGCTCAGTACGTTTTCATTGATAAGGCCTTCACAGTTTTTGTTTGCAGATATGGTCTGAAATGGCTTTGCTTGAATACAACATGGAGTTAATCGTCTTCCCTTGGGGGGCGGGTGTGTGTGTGTCAATTTTATCTAAGCTTATAACGTGCCCAAAAAGATGAGAAAGAGAAAACAAAAGAAGCCTCAAGCCAAGGACCAAACACATTCTGTGTGGCCCTCGAAGGACAGACTGATGTTATTTACAACAACCAGGGTCGCTGCCGGGGAACATTCAACGGAGTGACAAAAGAAATAATTATGATGACTGGAATGTTGCCTGAGGCACACGTTGGCTGGACCACACGCTCTCATTTATCATTTGTACCAATAATACTTTTAGATGCAAATCACACATGCCGTGAGCTTCAGAGTAGCTTCTTGAAAACGAGCCAGTTAAGAGCTTACTTCCTACCAATGCTCCCTCTAAGCTGTGGGGTCTTGCGAGCAAAGATTCTACTTGGTGAGCTACTGGCATTCAAGCTGTGAGCAAGCAATTTGGCGACTGCATAAATTGGCTGGCTCTGGAGCCATCCTTCCTGAGCTAAGGCAAAAATGGGTGAGCCGGAGGCTAAAAAACAGTGAGCTAGCTCACACTCACTCAGCTTAGAGGGAACACTGATTCCTACCTACACTTGCCGCCAAAAAACATCTCCCTAAGTTAGAGGATCCAGCGAGTAGGAAACAATGTTTCAGTAATCCAACTTTATGCATCATTAGCAAACCATATGGACTAGCTGGGCAGCTTTGTGTAGTCATAGGGCAGTTGACAGGGGTGTGTGAATACCATATTTACCAGTGTACTCCTAAGCAGAATTACATCCTTCCTAAATCCACTGAGCCCTACCTTGGATGGCACAGGCTAGCCCAATCTTATCAGATCTCGGAAGCCAAGCAAGGTTGACCCTGGTCAGTATTTGGATGGGACACCACTAAGGGAATCCAGAGTTGCTACACAAAGGCAGGTATTGCCAAACTACCTCTGAACATCTATTGCCTTGAAACCCCTAGGGAGTCATACGTTGGCTGTGATTTGATGGCATTTCCACCACCACCACATTGACTGCCAGTCTGTTTCTCAGGAGAAAAAGAGCAAGAGTCCAGGAGCACCGTAAAGACTAACAAAGTATGTGGCAGGCTAGGAGCTTTCGTGAGTCACTGCTCACTTCTTCAGATCCAGCTAGAATGGGAATCCATCTGTCCTATTTATTGGAAAGTGAAGTGATTTCAGATGTCAAATGACATTAGCAGGCAAATGCTCATACCCTGCCACATATTTTGTTAGAACAAATTTGGAGTCCAGTGGCCCCTTTAAGACCAACAAAGTTTTATTCAAGGTATGAGCTTTTGTGTGCGTGCACACTTTTTCAAATACTTTTTCAAATGTATTTGAAAAAGTACGCGTGCACACGGAAGCTCATACTTTGAATAAAACGTTGCTGGTATTAAAGGTGTCATTGGACTCTAAATTTGTTCTGCTGCTTCAGACCGACACGGCTGACCCCCTGGACATATTTTGTTAGTCTTTAAGGTGCACTCACTGGAGAAGACCCTGATGTTGGGAAAGATTGAAGGTAAAAGAAGAAGGGGACGGCAAAGGGATGAGATGGTTAGACAGTGTTATCGATTCAATGAACATGAAGTTGAGCACACTCCGGAGAACAATGGAAAACAGGAGGGCCTGGCGTGATGTGGTCCGTGGGGTCGTGAAGGGTTGGACTCGACTGTGTGACTGATCAACAGCAACAAAAAAGGTGCTTCTGGATTCTTGCACTTTTCTACTGCTACAGACAGACTAACACGGCTCCCCATCTTGATCAGTCTGTTTCTCAGTTCAATTCAAGGTGCTGGTTATATGACCCTTAAAGGCCTTCACTACCTAAGACCCACATATTTGAAGGGCTGTCTCCTTCCACATATTCCTATGGGGTCACAATAAGTCGGCCGCGACTTGACAGTACTTTCTACCATCACCAAGTCTACTGAAGTTAATGGGCACAGAAGGGTGAAACTCTACTTATGACTACACTGTCAACCATTTAACCATTACTTCCTGTTAGGCTGAACACCAACAAGTGAAAGAGGTTTGGGATATCAACAAAGGAATAATATCACACATGCAGTCCTTGAAACAGCAACAAGCAAGCTCTTGATTTCAGAGGGAAAAGCTCTTCAGGAAAAAAATTACTGATTCAGAGGTAGTGAAACTGTCTGCAAACTAATCTAATCGAACTGGAAAAAGGGCTTCAGGTGGGGGCGGTTTGGAGTTAGGAAACAGAATGAGGAAGAAATACCAGTGTGGTGTAGTGGTTAAGTGTGCGGACTCTAATCTGGGAGAACCAGGTTTGATTCCCCACTCCTCCACTTGCAGCTGCTGGATGACCTTGGGTCAATCATAAGTTCTTCCAGAGCTGTTCTCTCAAGGACAGTTCTGGAAAGAGTTCTCTCAGCCCCACCGACCTCACAGCGTATCTGTTGTGGGGAGGGGAAGGGAAAGGAGTTTGTAAGACACTCTGAATGAAGGGTGGGGTATAAATCCAATCTCCTTCTCCTCCTTTAACTCTTTCCTTACTCTCAATTGCTTTGACCTGCCCCCCTGCTGCATCGCATCGCAACATTTTAAATCTGTGTTAGCCTTTTCCAAACACATTTTGAACACCACTGCAGGCAAGCTACAGAGAATGGTGATTAAGTACTTGCTACCTCCCCTGCTTCAAAGTGACCACTTTTGAAAGTACTGTTGGGGCTACCATTACACAGCTCTAAGTATAATCTACATTTTGGGACATAATAGCACTTAATATACTAAGTTTAACTTTTGGCTGCCACATGCTGGGTGTCGGAGACAGAACCAAGCCATTTCAGTGCCCAGGGCAGGAAATCCAAAATGGCACCTTCAATAATGGTAAAAATATCACACACTAAATAATGTAATTTTCTATCCGTAAATAGTACCCTGAGATCAGGTGACGCTTGGAGGTGGGCTACCTCGTCTGGCCTAATGGAAGAGCTAACTGAGATCATATGCAGGAAAAAAAGTATGTTATGCATGAGTGGAAAATATACAACATACAATTTGGAATGACCTTCTTAGGAAAACGCAGCTATTACTGCTCTAGGAACATGGTTAAATGCACATCCCCTACACACTCCTATAATTACAGGATTAAAAGAAAACCTTTTAAGAATAGTCGCTGAGGCAGATCAACGGAGCAGGACAAATGGAGTAATTAATAATAGTGAAAGACATAACAACTCAGTATTTCTGATCCCATTATCCATAATTTCATACTCTTATTTTTGTGCATGACCATGATAAATGTCTGCCATTCAATACTTACATTATCTTCAGACAATTTATCAATTGTCACCTTGGCTTCTATTAAGTGGTTATTGAGGGCCATTATTTCGTGGCTTAAAGCTCTTTTTTCCTCTTCATAATGTTGACCCTGTGTGCAAAAAAACATTTCAGTCAGTGCTTGTTTTCTTCCCTCAGGACATCCCACTGAAGATTGTTTTCCAAGCCAAAGAGAAACATAGTTCCCCCCCTTTTCTGAATAGTTTACCAACGACTTCCACTTTCTTACTAAATAAGAGATGATAGGAATAGAAAGCCCAGACTGAAATAAATAAAACCTTGATCAGCCAGTATTCTAGGATTTTTAAATTGGGGGGGGGGGCTTTAAATAAGTCAGGGGGCACCCCGCACAGACACCCCCTTGAGGGAGTGCCACAAATAAAATAGAAAAATGGAAGTTGAGGGGGCCTGGGCTGGATAGGAAGTCGGGGGGCCTTGAAAATAAGTTGTGGGGGGTGGGCCCCGAGATGCCCCACTGTAGCTATGGGCCTGACCTAAAACTAAAATCAGTTTTAACTTCAATCATACTGTAACAAAAATATAGAACCCTACCCTACATTGGCAAGAAAATACACAAGTTTATCTTTTGTATTGTCTGGGCCAAATTAAATGTGAAGGCATCCTCATTGCTGGCACGAAGATGGTTGACGCCATTTTAAAGACAAAATACCACAAAGATCCGATTCTGACTGGGCCCACAGCACTTTTTCGAGTGCTGAAACACCTGTATGTACTTGGGGGAGGGGCTTGTTTCCTTCCTTTGCGGCTGATTCGCCGCTTGAAAAGGCAAAACGCTGGGGGGCCAAAAACCTGAACTGGGCCCTCACAGCAGTTTAAAATGTCTTCAGTTTGGCCCTCTGTCTCTCTTGTAACATTCACACATAGTACAAACAGCACAAGAGTGATCCAAAGACATTGTTAGCCGCCCTGAGCCCGCCGAGAGGCGGGGAGGGCGGGATAAAAATCAAATTAATAAAAAATAATAAAAAAAATATTTAAGCTTCTCATTCAGATGTCCTCTCACACTCTTACCAGAAAGTTACTCCAACCATCTTTTATTTATTTATTTCATTCACACCCCACTTTTCTCCCCGGTGGAGACCCAAAATGGCTCATGACATTCTCCTCTTCTAATTTTTTAATCTTCAAAACAATCCAGCGAGGCAGGTTAAGCTGAGAATGTGCAACTGGCACAAGGTCACCCACAGTGAGCTTCCATGGCAAAACGAGGATTTGAGCCTGGGTCTCTCAGATCCGAGTACGACACTCTGACCGCTACACTGCACTCACCTGGCTTCTGTCTCATGGGTGGCCACACAGCTCAGAGCTCTCTCACCCTTATCCATGACAGCCAGTGTGGTGTAATGGTTAAAGTGCAGGACTAGGACCCGGAAAACCCAGGTCTGAATCTCCATTTTGCCATGGAAGTTTGCTGGGTGACCTTGGGCCTGTTACATACTCTCAGCCTAACCTACCTTATAGGGTTGTTGTGAGGAGAGGAGAACGATGTAAGCTGCTTTGGGTCTCCACTGGGGAGAAAGATGAGATATAGATGAAGTAAATAAACAGTCTTTTAGGTAAGCTATCTTGAATGTCTCATTCTGGTGAAAGCTTCCCAAACTCCTGATTACACCGTACACTTAGGACAGGGGGAATATTTCAGGTAAAGAAAAACCTTTCCCCCTCTTCATTGCGTATCAGTGTGGGACGCCAGCTGCTGAGACTGGCCCCTTGGTTTTAGTTTTCTCAACAAACAAACCAAGTGAGAAAGAGGGCACCTGCTTCTGCCACCAGAGAAAGGACTAAGGTCTACCAGGCAAAGGCCATTTACCCCTTCCTGACACGGAGAACACAATGGCAGGGTGAAGGCCTGGCCCCACTCATGACCTGGAGAAGCAGATGATGCAGGGACTATGGTTCCCCATTCCCTGCCAGAAAGAACTTCGCTCTAATAACCCAGCGACTGCAAAAATGAAGGAGCTTCTCACTATCCAAAGGCCTTAGGGGCACGGGGTAGTAAAATCTCTTCCACCCGAGCAAGAATGCCAACAAAGATAATGCAGCCCGCCCCACTGCCTGTCAATTCCGCTGAACGATTGGCCGCCCTTCCCTTCCCCCCTTCTTCCCTTCCTTTGTCTGGCTTATCTTTTTAGACTGTAAGCTTATATGATTAGGGCTTGTCTTTCTTTATCATTGCGATCCATTTCAAAGCAACTGTTTGAAAAGTGAGATATAAGGAAACACAGGCCCGAAGCGTCCGCATGTATGGAAACAGTGCCTACAACAAATGCCTTCTGGATGAGCACAGCCAAGCGACTGTAAAAGTCACACGGTGGACAGAGATGTTAACTGTACCGTCCCACTTCAGACTGTAGGCGAGAGAATTGTGGCATGTATCTGAACAGGCATTCTCTGATGGAATGGCATTTCTGGGTGGCCATTTCTGCCAATTCCCCCCTCCCACTGCAGACCACCCCCCTTTGCAATTCCTGAGGATCTGTGGGTCCCTGTAAACAAAGTTGGGAAACGGGGGAATCAGTAGACCTGCAGCAAGAGGGGGAATCAGGAAAGCCACAGTTAGATACAAGTCGGTGTCTGGATATTTGTCCCATATAAAGAAATTCCTGCTTTCTCCCTGACGTTCTTGTTTCTATGTCCTTGTTCACACTGAACCTTCTGAACAGGTCAATAGGTATAGCTTCGGACTCAGATAAAATTCACCATCAATATATTATTTGTCAAAACCACGATCCATTTCCAGAAATATGCAGATACCCACTTATTTCTGCTTCAAGTTCTCGTTAAGACATATTGACAGGAGAACCTTTCGTATGAGAAAGCCTGTGCTAATTCTTCTGGCAATAAACTGCAGAGGGAATTCATGTTTTGGGACAGACAGTGGAGTGCGGTACTTCCTAAAGGTTGTGACACCCGATTTCCACAAATGTAACTGAACCAAGATATAATAATCCTCGTGAGACTTCTCCCGTCCTCCCATCTTCTGTCATCCTGGTTGGGATCGAGCAAGCTCTCCCACAGGCCTCAGAATGGGAAAGAGCAGAGATGGGCACAGACCAGGAATATGCAGTTCATTTCGCTTTATAGCCACGAACTGTTACAAATGTTTAGGCACCAAAAGAACCAGTTCAGTTTGTGAGGTTCATGATGTGGCAGAACCCCCCCCCCCGCATGTCAGAGACACCAAATTTGCAGGGCATCTCGAGCTGACTCTGCTCTATCTGCCCTCCAAGTTCGGTGAATATTGGCTTTACGGGGTCCAAGCTAGGGTGCCCCAAAGAAGGTGCCCCCAGAAAAGTGTTTTCTGGGGAAATGACAGGTGCAGGTTTATGAGTGCACAGAAGGGACCTTGTGCAAGCTAGGGACATGGAACTCACCGGGGACCTCCCCCTGATGCTCCTTACATGCCCTGCAAGTTACGTGCAGATTGGACTTTGGGGGTCTGAGTTATGCCCCCCCGAAGAAGGTGCCCCGAGAAAAGTGCTTTTGGGGAAAATGTCAGGCGCAGGTCCAAAAGTGTGTAGAATGGACTCCCTGCAAGCTACAGACACCAAATGCACGGGGAACCTCACTCTGCCACCCGCTCCTCTACAGTCTTGCCAAGCTGCAGGTGGAATACATTTCTGGGATCCCAGTTACGGACCCCCCCACAGAAAGGTCTCTCCAGTGCTTTCTCTGGAAAAGACAGCTGCAGTCACAGGAGACTATGAAATGGCTCAGGAATAAGTCAGTGACACCAAACTCACAGGGCAACTTGTGAGCAGGGCAGACCCCCCCATCCATACACTGGAAGCAAGGCAAGCATCCCCCCTACACTCGCAGGCCCCCTCCCCAAGTCTCCAAAGGCAGGTTCTGAAGGACAGAAAGGCAGACATTCCCCCGGGTTTCGACAGGGGCTCCCCAAAGTAACCCCATGGAGTCTTGGCAGGCACCCTAGCCATACAACACAAGCAAGGGAAGCGTGTACAAAACTCTCAATGCCCCCCGGGGCTGAAACACACAGGTCCAGAGCACACCTATCCACCAGGGTACGCAGAAAAGGAATGGAAAAACATGGTGAGCTGGCAGGGCCACCCCCCAAGACTCCAAAGGCAGGTTCTGAAGGACAGAAAGGCAGACATCCCCCAGAATTTCAACAGGGGCTTCCCAAAGTAACCCCATGGCAGCTTGGCAGAGATCCCTGGCAAGCACTAGAACCCAGCAAGGCATGCCACTGCCCACAGTGCTCCCAGCCCCCTCAGGCCCAAACACACAGAACTTCTGGTCACAGCCCACCCTTCGGTGAAAGTTCTGGTTATTCACCATTAGCGGAACACATTGTACAGATAAGAGATCACCTGTTGTGAATTGTACAAATGCAACGGAAAGGAGTACCGGCAGATGTTTGTTGAGGTACATGTTTGCTGTGGTGAATGTTGTTCCATGAAGTAGGTGTTTTGTTATGAGGTAGATGTTGTTTCATGAAGTAGGTGTTGGGTGAGGGAGATTTTCTTTGGAGGGTCAAAGTAAAGGGGGGGTATCCAGGGGTTTTCTCAGCTTCTCCCTGCTGAGAGGGACTGGGCCTCTTCTTCCTCCCACTGGCTGATACTCTTTCCTTCAGCAGCAACATATTGGGTGCAGTGTTCCCTCTCAGCTCAGTTAGTGTGAGCTAGCTCAGTTTTTTTTAGCCTCCGGCTCACACATTTTTGTCTTAGCTCAGGAAGGGATGGCTCCAGAGCAAACTAATCTATGCAGCAGCCAAATTGCTCGCTCACAACTTTAATGCCAGTAGCTCACCAAGTAGAATTTTTGCTCACAAGACTCCACAGCTTAGAGGGGGAGCATTGGTTGGGTGCACCCTTTGCAGGTGCCTGTGGAGGATGGAGGAGGACAAGTGTTTGTGCCCCCCTGGACATGAGTGTGGCACACCTGGCACTCTGCCACACAGGAGTCACTGGGGAAGGTGCGGAAATGTTTCCAAACTGTGGGCTGGAAATGGGGCTCCAGGATTGGAGAAGGTGGGAGGCACAGCTGCTTTCTAGCACTCAGCTGGGAGGGGCCATTGAGGGGTGTACTCAGGGCGGGAGCAGCAACAGGGAGTTGAGATGTGGAAGGAGAGGATGCTCCCCCCATCAGAGTCCTCCTCTTCAAAGACTGTTAGCAACTGCTGGAGTCTCTGGGCAGTGCTAACAACTCTTTTGCCTCTGTGGAGAGCTCCAGGACCAGATCAGGGGAAGGAGACTCCAAGATCCATGGTGATGCCCCTGCTAGGTCCAGGCTCCAGTGGGATGGCAGGATGGGTTTGGTGTCTGGTGATGGGGGCCACAACAAGCACCCTTTGCACCCACTTTCACCCTCATGGCACACAGAAGTATTCACAATCAGGAGGTGTTAGAGGGTATAAATGTGGGTCCTCAGCCAGAGACACCCAATAGCTAAGCCCCTCTGCTCAGCATGAGCAGACAGGGTGGGTCAGAGCCCTGAGTCCACTTAACACCCAAATCCCACCAGGGGAGAGGTGTTCACAATCAGGAGGGGTGGGAAGGTATAAAATGTGGGTCTTTAGCCAAGGCATCAAGTAGCTAAGCCCCTCTGCTTGGCGTGAGCAGAGAGGCAGGGTGGCTCAGACCCATGAGTCCACCTAAAACCCAAACCCAGCTAAGGGAGAGGTGTTCACAATCAGGAATAAATGAATGTACTCTGCTTCTAACAGGTTCCCTGCCTCTCTGTCTAACAGCTAACATCCAACAGAGGAGAGAGTGCGGAGCTGAGCTGAACGTATATATAACATTCTGATCCCATAGAGCAGAATGGGAACTCTGTTATTGGCAGCCAGCAGTGCCTATTAAGCTTTGGAGGGCCCCTATTGGTGTTTCCAAGGCTGGAGTATTCTGCCCCTCCCCCCCTGCTTTGAAGTTTGTTAAACATTCTGATTGAGCGGAGACAGTCTGGAAATGTATCCACTCATGAACTGCCATAAACAACCACAAACTGCTTGAAAGTTCATGCCAGCTGAACTGCCATGAACTTCAGTTTGTGAACCACGAACCGGCCAAAATTCATCATAAACTTTAATTTGTGAGCTGGTTGGTGCCCATTCCTAGGAAGCTCCTCTTCCTTCCGAGGACTGGCTCACTACCCCTCTCTCTCACTCCTTGTGCTCAGTACTTCCCTTCCTCCCTGGCTTGGTCTGGGAACATCCCTTTCATTGGATCCTTGGGCCCACTGCCTGGTCCTGGGCTCAATATGGCCCTGGCTCCGCCCTCTCAAAGGCAACTAAAGGAAGAGTGCCAGACCCCACCCCCTTTGGAGCCTGGTCCTCACCTGTTCCCTTCCATGCATGCCGGGTGATTTGGAAGGCGACCTCCCCACACCTTCACCTTCTGCCTGCCCAGACTTGGCCTTGATGAAGGCATTCTTCCCTACGTGTCATTGCAGGGCCCCCCTGCCTTCTTCCTCAGTGCTGCTATGGCCCCCTGTTCCTGGGCTGTAGTGAGGCCCATTCCTGGCCTGTAAGGCCTTTGACAAGCCATTGCCAGCCAATATCACCAGAGGCCATGTTGGGCCTTTCCAGGCCTGTTCCCTGTGACAGCTTCCTACTGGCCACTGGTGGTGGCTGGTGAGCCAAGATTCAACCCCCCCCCCCGGGGCTGCTGGCGCCTTCTTCCCCATTCTCCCAGGTAGGTGTGATTCAGGCCCCTGGGAGGCCGCATCTAGCCCCATGTGGGCCGGGTCAAGTCAGGGCTGGGCCCCAGCTCTGGACAGTCCTAGGGTTGCTAAACACATTTTAACACAGATGTTAAGGCCCATACTTAAATCATCTTAAGTGTATCTCCACCAGGGATCATTTCATAGAAAAAGAGGTGCAGGAGCTCATTAGCATAACTCATTAGCATAACTCATTAGCATATGCCATGTCCCCTGACATCACCAAAAGTGTGTCAGAAAGGGAATGTCAGTTTCAGCCCCATTATATCCTATTGGCCATTGAAATCAATGGCAAAACCTCATAGAGTATATGAGGGGTTGGAGGAAAGGGGGTTCGAGGGAGAGGCTCCAAACTTGCAGGGTAGCTTTTGGGGCCACTCCTCGAAATACCCACCAAGTTTCAAGAAGATTGGACCACGGGGTCCAATTCCATGGGCCCCCAAACAGTTTGTCCCATCCCCTCCATTGCTCTCTATAGTGGGGAAACCTATAGAGAACAATGGAGGGAATGGGGGCAACCTGTTTGGGGGCCTGTAGAATTGGACCCCATGGTCCAATCTTCTTGAAACATGGTGGGTATTTCGAGGAGAGGCCCCAGCAGCTACCCTGCAAGTTTGGAGCCTCTCCCTCAAACCCCCTCCCCTACAGCTGCTTTTAAAGTTGCCGCCGAATTTCGGCGGCAATTCAGCAGTGGGCTGAATCAGATCAGAGAATCTGATTCGGCCTGTGGCTGCCCTAGTGGTCACTCCTGAGCTGGTGGAGCTTCGCTCCGTCTCGCTCCAGCCCCAAAGGACCCCTGCACCAACCATGTTTAGGTCCTATCAGAATACACAGATCTGCTTCTAGCTGTACTTGCAAAGTTTGGTTTGAAGCTAACCATGAGTAGCGTTAACATTGCTGTAGATATTATGGTGACACTGAAAAGGAGGAGGAGGAGGTGGAGGAGGTTTTATACCCAACTTTTCTCTACCCTGAGGAGTCTGAAAGCAGCTTACAATCTCCTTCCCTTCCTCTCCCACAACAGGCACTTGTGATGTAGGTGAGGCTGCGAGAGTTCTGAGAGAACTGTGACTGGCCCAAGGTCACCTAGCAGGCTTCATGTGGAGGGAAAGTGGGGAATCAAACCTCCCCATCGCTCCGCCTCGCTCTGGTCCCAAAGGACCCTTGATCTCCACAAATGTAAAGCGTGAATGCAGCAAACTTGTTTGTAAACACAAATACAATGATCTTTTTTGGCTCCAGCGCCATCTTGGATTTACTCTCAAAGGTTTCTGTATAGACTTCACCAGAATGAATTAAATTAAAGAGGGCTGGGGTGGAAAATTGAGCTTGAGAACATTTATTTTTTACCCTCCAGAAAAGTAATTCCTTATTGGAACAGACATAACAAAAGAAAACATAGTTTTTCTGAATTAGGGCTGTAGGAATTTAATTATGTGGGTCAACTTTAACCTATATTTCTGTGTCTTCAGAAAGATATTATCTCTGCCCTCTTCTTCTGTCTACATGTCATTCTTTCAGCCTTTTCTTCTCCATTTTTAAAATCTCTACAGGTATCTATATCCCTGCTAGCAGCAAATTTCGTCTCCTGAGGAAAGCCATCCTCACATTTGAGAAGTGAAGAGCTTATACGAAGATTTACTTTTGTCAAATATATCCACAGGTTATCTTAAATGTTCTGTTTTTCCTTTACACTTATCTGAGGTAACTGTGGCTCAGCCTGTGGTTCAGCACCAATTAAATATTAAACCCATACTCATGGAGGTTCAGGGTGGGGCCTTCACTGAAGCAAGAAGAAGGCTCCTGGGCCCCAAAGGAACCTGCCACTCTTAGTGGAGAGGTTTGACAGAGCCAGAAGTTCTTAGAAAGACAGAGCTCTCCTTAGAACAGTACATAACACACAATGTAGTTTACCCCTAAGAATAAGGGAGAGGAAGGTTCAAACCCCTCCATGGGTTCAGCCACAGAATTCACGGGAGGACCACATTTACCACGGTCAGCTTACAGTTACAGCAAAAGCTTCTCAGGGTTGCTAAATTTGGGCTGGGAGATTCCTGGATCATGGGGAGGGCAGGGTTTGAGGGCAGACCTCAGCAGGGTATAACATCATAGAGGCTACCCTCCAAAGCAGCCCTAAGGTGCCCCAGAATTCTGTTTTATTTGCTGCAATAGACTAACCATGGCTACCCCTGTGAGATTATGTCATGGTGTTTCTCTGGCAATACACTGACCCCCTTCAGATCTTTGCTTGGAGAAGAGCTTCTGGCATGCAGAACTTCCGCCCCCACCCCTCCTTTCTCGCTCATGTTCACTGCAACAAAAAACATGAATGATTAGCTGTAATATGTATACTAGACTGTGCTTCAGCCTCCCAAATGCCTCGTGTGTATCAGTATAAACACAGACTTCCATCATTGTATTCTCTGCATCGTTTGACAACTGACAGTCATGGGAGCCATTTGTCCTGTGGGCCCTGAACAACAATCAAGGTTGATTGTCTGTTTGTGAGTGCAGCACAGGGTGATGACAAACGGGGGTGGTAAAAATGGAAAAGGGGTGACACGCACACATTAAGGCAACTCTGGGTGTGATTTTAAAAACACATCAAGGCGAGCTCTTTTGGTTTAATACCCCCTCTGCACAAAATATCCACGATGAATTTTACTCCCTTGTTATTAACAGCACAACTTGCGGGGGAAGCATCTTTCCCCAAACAAATTCACAGGTTTCGGGGGTTATTAAGACAGTTAGCTTCCGGTTTTTACACACACCCGCACACAAACACACACAAACACAGAAAACTCGCTTAGTTTCAATTCTCAGGAAAGAAGTCAAAGCACAGAAACGTAATTAAGAGCGTTCAGTAAATAACTACTGAACAGAATACCAGCGCAAAGATGAAAATGTGTGAACAGATATTTCCCTGGATATGAAGTTGAAAAATTATACAAACCAGATGCCACAATGACAGTAGGTATGAAGCAGAACTGTATACGCTAACCAGGACTGAACAAAGTGACCCAGATCATATAGCATAATTGACTTGGGTCACCTGAGAGCCACAGAGACTGAAAAAGATGGCTTGCTGCTTAGAACTAAGTCTGAGTCCAGTGGCACCTTTAAGACCAACAAAGCTTTATTCAAGGTATAAGTTTTTATGTGCATGCATACTTCTTCAGGTATCTACCCATGCACATGAAAGCTTATACCTTGAATAAAACTCTGTTGGTCTTAATGGTGCCACCGGACTCAAACTTTGTTCTGCTGCTTCAGAGCAACACAGCTGACCACCTGAATGTTATTAAAACTTTTAGGGACGGTGTCCAGTGGAGGTCATATCATGAAATAAATGGGGAGACCCAATGTGTAGGTCGTTGTGGGTGAGTTCTATGCCTGGTTAGGTCAAAGGTTAGGTGGAGTTTGCTTGCTAATTTCAGGAGGAACCCAAATGATATCATTAGGTGGTGACATCATCATCACCATTTAAAATCCTGCCTTTCATACACGAAACTCAAGGCAGAGTTATACACAAGTCCCCGGTGGCCTCCCATCAGGGCATTGATCAGTTCCATCCTTACTTAGTTCCTTCAGCAAGGTGGCTGAATCTTGTGAATGCATGATGCTCCCTTATACTGAGCCAGACCGCTGTTCTATCAAAGGCGTTACCGTCTACTCCAAGTCGTAGTGTTACTGCCGGGTCTCACGGTGAGCTCTCTCCTGCTCACTCCTGGCCCTTCTCTCCTCTGCTGTTGTCCCAAGGATGCTGAGGTCTCAGAATTGGGAGGGCTTGGGATTGTTTCCCTCTTTGATAGCTTATTCCCGGTCATGGCCACTTTTCTCCCTGGCATGGACCTCCAACCAAACAACAATTCTCCTTGACCTCAGCTGTGTGTCCCTTTTTATCCTCACCACAGCCTGTTTGTGCCTCCCTCCTTCCCTTTTCTCTTGAGTGTGTGGTGGATTCTCTTGTCCATCTCCTTTTCTCCCCTCCTCCATTGGTATTCCTGAGTACCCCTGAGTCCCCTAGCTCCTCCCCCTCATCTCTTGTGCCCGTTGGTCTTCCCTGGCGTGAGTGGGTGTGGCTGCGCTCAGCGTCTTCTCTCTCCTTTCCTGGCATTCCTGCCAAAGGTAAGTTAACTCTGGTCTCCCTTCCCCTCTCCTTTTTTCCTTGTTCTCTCACCTGAACCTGGCAGTGGGAAGGCTCCTGCTTTGGGGCCTCGGGAGCAGGCTCCACAGGTCCCCGTGATGCAGGCCACCATTTCTCTGTGGTAGGAGACACTCTCCTGGTGGCAGCTGGGAGGGATTCAGCTGGGGCGGATTCTGTTAAGGCGGCCTTGCTTGTGGCCCCACCAGCCCCACTTCCATTGGTGGCTTCCCAGGTGGCTGGGAGGACCTCTGTTGGGGCAGCCTCACTCGCGGTCCTGTCAGTCTTACCTGTGGCCCCACCAGCCCGGGAAAGTCCAAAGCCAGAGGTCTTTTATATCACCTTCTTCCTGATATCACTTCCAGTTATGGTGCCAGAAGTAATGTAGTAGCCTTACTGGATGCTATTTTGACCCTCCCATTAGTTGTCCCCCCCACTATTGAGTGGAGGGCTAAGGCTGAGGGCAGGAAATTGCCCGCTAAAATGGGCAAGCTGGCTTCCCTAGCAACAGGAAAGGCTTCAGCGTACCCTGAGGTGGGCATCTGCCCGGGCCCAGGCCTTCTGACCACCAGTGCTTGCCTACACTTCTCCTCTGCTACCTGCCTAAGTGCCCTTCACTCACCCACTTGCTGGCAACAGATCCACCTCCTGGGCTTCTAGCCACCTGGGCTGCCCAGCTCTGCGAGACTGTTTATATACTGACAGTCACAGTGGCAAAATTCCCAGCTGCACGCACCTTCCTGTGCCACTGAGGAAAGAACATGCAGGTGGCTGGGGGGGGGGTCATAAGCAGGCAGGGGAAGGATGCACAGCCTAGTGGGGGTACATGGGGGGGGGGAGGTAAGGAGGTATGAGAGAGGAGGGTTCCAGCTGGTAGCTGGGGGGTCATGAGTAGGGCATGTGAGTGGGGGGTTCTGGCTGGTAGGCAGGGGTGAGCACTCTGCCCAGAGCCCATCAAAACCTGGAACTGGCCCTGCCTAGCAACAAGGAGCAGCAGCTCTCCAAGGTCCTAAGCAGATGTCTTCTTCTTCTTACCCTGCTACCTGAGAGCTTTCCCCTAGTAGACGGTGGAGATTGACTGTATGCAGCATGTTCATCAGAGCAATTTTTAATGGAAGCAAAAGGAATTTTGGGAGGGCTAGTCTTCCTCAGGAGGGAATCTCTCTATACCCCTATCGTATGGAAGCTTATTGTAAGGCATTTTAGCAGACGGCTAGATAAAACAGGCAAGAGCCAAGCTTTGGTCTCCTGATGTTTTCAGTTTTATTTAAAAAGCAACTGCGTGGGCTCTGAACTGGACTGGGTCTCAGACTATAAAAGTAAATACATAATTTATTTAAACTAATCTCCTGAAGTTGCTGTTTGCCCCGGTGGAGAAGGCGTATGTATGTCACTGGTATGATTTAACCATGGGGACAAAGTGCAGCGGTGCGTGGGGTGGTTTAGACTGGGAAAGTGCGTAGTAGAAAAGGATTAACCCCACATTCCTCCAATGCAGTGCTTCTGATATAATTCGCCTCACCCATGATTACTTTTAAATAAGCGTAAAGATGCTGAGAGATCTGATCTCTGCCCTCTTGTATCTCTTGCTCCCTTCTTGGGGCCCACCACAAGCCAGAGTACAGGGTACTCTGGCGGCTCACTGTAATAGACAATGTTACAATGCCATGTTACTCACGGAGGTAGAGGAGGTTGTTGTTTGGGATGAACTGGATGATCTCCCGGTCCACCCCACCACCACCACAAGTGCTACCACTGCAGAATTTTGTGGCAGCACGGCTAACTGCCAGATCCTTGCTCAAACCCATTAGAAGTTTAAAGAGCAGGTTCAAACCTTGAAGAAGACTGATTCTGTTTCTTTTTCTTTTTTGTGCCAAGCTATTTAGAGACATCCTCATAAATATTTGCATAACTTTTTGTCAAACAATGGGAGACTGCAGAACAAATCCTAATCATGTTAATTTGTGTCAGCAAATAGAGCAAAGCAACTGGCGCGCTTGGGGGGGCTGCGAGCCGGAATCGTGAGCAGTTCGGCATCGGCAGAGCAATCTGCGGACTGAACCGTGCGTAACGGCTGCATATTTAGGACACAGAGACAAACATTAAAAAAAAAACCCTGTGTCATCCTCTAGCCTCCGTGGCAAACTCACTCACGAGGGACTAAAAACATACTATGTTTTCCCAGTAAGAAAACAATCCCTCCTCTGGCTGGCCCCTTCCTGCTGATTTCCTTTCCATAGTTTCATTGAATTGGAGGGGAAGAGCGGAAGGGCCCAGCCAACACTAGCCGAAAATCACTGCTGGATGATTCCCAGCCTCTTGGAACTCCTCGACTAGAATTTCTAGACCATCAGCAAGAAGATTCCCTCTGACCCTAATTCTTAGAGACATCTGAAACCATTCCAAGCTTTGGTGATTAAGGTCAGCTCAACACCAATTAACTAAAAAGAATACGGAGCTCAGTAAAATGTGTTCTTTATAGCCGTACATTTCGTGGTATAAGCTCGCGGGATCGTCTACGGGAGGCAGTAATACGAAGCAATGCCCGTATTCTCATTTTAAATGTGCCTTCCTTAAATGGCGTGTCCCACATGGCAGCAGAACCCTGTTGGCACTTCTCTTTTACCCACACTTGCGAATGCCCCAGTGATTCAAGCAGCCTCTGGGATATTTGGATAAATCAGGCTGCATTGTACTTCCTTTCTGTTTGCATGAATGGCAAGGTAATCGGGGAGTATAGTCTGATGCATGCAAAATGTTTGCACCGAGGCACTTCAGAACACTTCAGCTGGAAAGACGCAGAACCGTTAGAGCTGTGCTTCTTGCATGGAAAAATAAAGTGTTCCTGCAACAGCCTCTAACACTGAAAAACGCTGGGAGAATACAGAAGCAAGCACTTGTGACATATCCGGCCTTCAAGGTAGCGTAGCGGCGTGGCCATCACCAATCGTCAAAACATACACTACAAGCCGGCTTGTGGGGGCCATCTTGCTCCCCTTCCCTTGTAGACCCCATAGTGTCTCCCCTTTCCCTGCTTCCTTCTCTCCTTCCCACCCACCTAAACTATCTTTATCCGCCCTCCTGTCTTCAACTTGCCCTCCTTCCCTCCCCCTAGAAAAACTCTAGCTCAGTTGTGCAGTACTGGCTGAGCTGGGTCCAGTTAAGGAGTGGGGGCCCTGCAAGGACTTGTGCAGTCAGCCCTGTCCCCAGAACATTTTTATTAGTGGTGCACCAAGGGGCCACCTGGGGAGGGTGGGGTTTGGAGTGGGGAGAGCCAGCTGAAGCCATGGACCTGCCCAGGGCCTGCCTTGGCACACCTCCCAGCTTACCTCTGCCCGCTTGCCTGGCTTCCTGGGTGGCGGTGGAGCAGCGCTGCAAGGGGGATCTGCCTGAGGAGGAGGCAGCCGCTGCGGCAGGGCTCGCCTCGGGGGACACTTTGCTGCCCACCACCACCACTGCCTGGATGTGATGCAGCAGTGGGGTGCTGGCAAGCAGTGAGGCAGCCTTGGCCCCGCGTATCACCCTGTCGCACTCATCTCCATCCCTGCTGCCCTCCTTCCTGCTGCAGACAGGAGGTGCGGGAGAAAGTGTGGGGAGGGACAACCTGCTGGCGGGGGGACTCCCTGCATGCTTTCATCTCCTCCTTCCTCCACTGGCCAGCGGGACACCTGTGCTCTGCCTGTGCCACCTCTCTCCGCCTGCCCAAGTGAGCCCTACCTGGTAATTACACCGGGCCCGCCAACAAGCCAAGGTGGGTGCTTCAGAGGAGGGAGGGGGAGGCACAGCTGTTTAGAGAGCATGCTGGGTTTTTTTGGGGGGGGGGGGCTGGGCTCTCATGGGCACCCCCGTGTGTACGGGCTTGTGTTTAGTGTACTTCAATATCCCCTGTATCCACTTCCGGACAGTATTTCCTCTTTCCCTCCTCCTGGCAACCACCATATCCTCATCTTTCCCTGCTTCCTCCTCTCCTTCCCACTTACTGCACTCCCATGTTCAGCTGTATTTATTACTTATTTACTTCATGTATATCCCACCTTTCTCCTCAGTGGGTACCCAAAGCAGCTTTCATCGGCCTCCTCTTCTCCACCTTTACCCTCAAAATAAGTCTGTGAGGTAAGTCAGCCTGAGAGTGTTTGACTGGCCCAAAGCCACCCAGGGAGCTTCCACAGCAGAGTGGGGATTGGACCTGGGTCACCACACTGGCTTTTGTGTTGTGGTGGATGTTGAACAGTAGCAAGCAACTGCTTTTTTCCACCAGGGGAATCATAGAGTTGGAAGGGACCTCCAAGATCATCTAGTACAACTCCCTTCACAATGCAGGGAATTCACAACTCCCTCCCCCCACACCCCCAGTGACCCCTGCTCCAGAAGATGGCAACTGCTCCCCGCCCCCCATCCCCAGGATCCCTGGCCAAACTGGCCTAGAGAAAATTGCTTCCTGACCCCAAAGTTGTGATCAGCATTTCCCTGGGTGTGTAAGAAAGGACCATGAGAACTAAGCACTGAGGCAACCCTTCCTGCCCTCCCTTCTCGTGATCTGCCCACGTTCACAGAATCAGCATTGCTGTCAGATGGCCATCGAACCTCTGTCTGAAAACCTCCAAAGAAGGGGAGTCCACCACCTCCCGAGGAAGCCTGTTCCCCTGAGGAACGCTCTAACTGTCAGGAAGTTCTTCCTAATGTTTAGCCCCAAACTCAGTTGATTTAATTTCAACCTGTTGTTTCTGGTCCGACCCTCTGGGGCAACAGAAAACAACTCTGCACCACCCTCTATAGGACAGCCCTTCAAGTACTTGAGGATGGCTGTCATATCACCTCTCAGTCGTCTCCTCTCCAGGCTAAACATACCCAGCCCTTTCAACCTTTCCTCCTAGGGTTTGGTCTCCAGACCCCTCCCCATCTTCACTGCCCTCCTCTGGACACGTTCCAGCTTGTCTATATCCTTCTTAAATTGTGGTGCCCAAAACTGAACACAATACTCTAGGTGAGGTCTAACTAGACCAAAAAGGCCAGGTTCAAAAGAATCCCCATCCTCTTCACATACTCTGCCAAAGAAATACCACACATGGGATCTGTCTTAATTAGGGGTTAGGTGCCAGTTCACACCCAGCAGATAAGTCTGAGTCAGTTCTCTGTTGTCCAAAATCTGGCATAAACAATGACCTACTCCACTGTTGGGAGAACAAACACTATAAAAATAGCAAAGCCTTTCCAAATTCTGAGTGTCATAAAACTCATAAGCAGTAGTACTTTCACACTTGGGGGATAAGACGAGCTTCCTCTCCGTCCCTTTGTAGCCTGGTTGATTACAGCTGCAAAAAATAGCCTCTTTGCTGAATAGTGGCTATTTTGGTCTATTTTTTTAATTCCATAGAAGGAGTTCTATTTTCAGCCTGACAAAAATGATGGAGAGCGCTAGGATTTGCCTTAGAACTGCTCTGCTTATTGCAACTGAAATGCCAGCTTTTAATCATCTCGGCTTTAACAGTGATGGGTTAATAGAAAACTGAGAGCTTGCAGGGATATTAGAAATCAATGTAAAAATAGTCAAATATAATGCAGTAGTTTGCCCCTCCCCTCCCCGCCCCTGCCAAGTAAAGAGTACAAGATTCCCTCTCTTAAGGGAATGCCCCACTGAAACACTGCCTTATTCCACAACATCAGACCCATTCATATTGTCCCCCTCCATGAAACTACAGGGTGACATTCAAAGGAGTCTCTGAGATCTCCTTTTCAGGCACTGCTAATCTTCGAGCCTTTCAACCATATCCTGGAAACATATCGGATGCCCTTTACTTCCATTCATTTATTATACTTATATCTCACTTTCCCTCATTTCTATTTGGTAATAGAAATCATGATTTATTGACTGCACTTTCCATTTTCTTTTTGTAGAGGGGAAACAAATAGGGCAGTTTGCTTGCACAACAGAGGAGACCCCCTTGCGCCCCTGTACTGAAACCCACATTATTTGTACCCCTAAATCTTTGGCCTCAAGATGTCAGAGGCGCAGGGATGAAATGTCTCAAGTTTTGATATTAAACTGGGTCTCTCAGGTACGGGAGCTCAGACTCTCAAAAGCGTATACCCTGAAAATCTTAATGGTCTCTAAGATGCTACTGGACTCAAATCTAACTGTACAAGTAAGGCAGGAATTCTCCAAAGGGCAACCAAAGCCAGAATGTTCCAGGAGAACTATGATCAAGGCCCCGTTGTTTAGTTCTCTAGAGCTTCCCCACACCTGTGGCCATAAGCCGTGATTCAAACTCGCAGGACAATGACCTGAGGTCCCAGAGTCTTCTTTACAATACCATCTTCTCTGGTAATTCAATCACAGGCTCAGAGAAGACTATCAGCCCACTACTTAGCCTTTGAAGCATAGGCCGGAGCTCATCCCACTTAGATCTTCCAGCTGTTGCCTCATCTGGCATGACTATATTTGGACTTCCCTTGGGTATACATCTTCATCCGCATACCAAAAATTCAAAGCCACCAATAAGAAACAAGACACTGCACTGCTGGCCCAATGCCATCACAGGTTCTAACTCGGTGGACAAGAGATTTGGCCAATAGCAGGGTTCCCCTTTGGAGCCAGGCGAATCTAAAAAGGCCATCACAAACCTTCTTTGCTCGTAGTAGGTTCTGCACCTGGACTTTCTTCTTGGTTAGCTGACTCTGCTCCAGAGCCTCTTCACACTTGTTGAAATCAGAGGAACCACGCTTTCCACATTCATTGCGGGTTCTGCTCCTGGACCATCTTCCAGTGCCACTAAACTGACCACGCTGGAGCCTTCTCTTCAGGACAGGCAATGTATGATTTCATTCCCCCTGTTTCATCACCCCCGGGTTCCAGTGTTCCCCCCATTACTGGTTCCAGGCACAGTCTTTTCCATAGTCACTTTCACTTGGGCAGTTTGGCGTAATGGTTAAGGGCACAGAATCTAACCTGGGAGAACTGTTAGCCTGACTGTTCTTTTATGTTCTTAATATTTGGGGAATATTAGCTCTTAATAATCAGCAGTAGGCATTAAGGAATCTGCACCATTTTATACAGAGGTTGCTGCCTCTTCCAGACAAACCAAGAAACTGACAAGGAGACTGTTGTCAGTATAAAAAGGTTTTCTTTTACTTAAAGAATAAAAGGTAGCTTATACAAGTGTTACAGAAATGTTCACACATTCATACAGTTCTAGGAAGTCAGATAGAATAAAAGGGACGGTTGCATTATTAGGAAATCACTGACATTTTATATTTACCTCCCTAGAGAGAGTTGGTGTATTCTACTAATCTAGCTTCAAGCCATGTTGGTCTGAAGCAGCAGAACAAAATTTGAGTCCAGTGGCACCTTTAGGACCAACAAAGGTATAAGCTTTCGTGTGCACGCACAACTTCTTCAGACACATCGAAATGGAAGTTACCAGGTAGAGGGTGAGCAGCAAATTAGCATACACCATAATAAAGGTGTTTAAGGAGATGGTCCTTGGCTTGCATCTGCTAAACACTTTTATTACACTGTATGCTAATTTGCTGCTCTCCCTCTACCTACATGTATGGACTGGTAATTCCCATTTCAATGTATCTGAAGAAATGTGCGTGCACACGAAAGCTTATTACTTTGACTAAAACTTTGTTGGTTTTAAAGGTGCCACTGGACTCAAACTTTGTTCTGGTACTAATCTAAGTAAAGGTAAAGGTTTCCCTTGCTTGAAAGCCTGTCGAATCCAACTCTAGGGGGCGGAGCTAATCTCTGTTTCCAAGCTGAAGAGCCAGCACTGTCCGAAGACTTTTCCATGGTCATGTGGCCGGCATGACTAAACGGCAAGGCACACAGAATGCTGTTGCCTTCCCACCGAAGCGGTACCTGTTTATCTACTTGCAATTTCTTGCTTTTGAACTGCTAGGTTGGCAGGAGCTGAGACCAGAGATGGGAGCCCACTCCATCACGCAACACTTGGGTCTCAAACTGCCGAGCCACTGATCTTCTGGTCTGCAGCTCAGCATCTTAACCTCTGAGCCACTGCGGCCCCATCTGGTACTAATCTAGTTATTTGTCTGTTATGAGCAAGTCTTCCTGAGGCACAGGAGCAAGCACACAGACACTGAAAATCCAAAAGCAGGACCAACACTTCTACTCTAGCTAGATTCAAGTCCAATAATACCTTAGAGACGCACAAGATTTCTGGGGTATAAGCTTTCAAGACTCTCAAAAACATACACCGAAAATCCTGTTGGTTTCTACGGTGCTATTGGACTTGAATATAATAGCGACCAAGGAGCAAATTATTTCAAATTTCAAAACAGGTCTTCGTCAACTTTATCAGCAATAGGTTGAAAACGAAGTATGGTATTCGTGACCACATGACTGGACGGACGACAGGAACTATCACAGGGGTAAAACACACATCACGATTGCCATAAGCATGCTGCCCCATCACGCTGTGAAGTTTTGTGTCTCCAAAGACTGGAAACATTGAGTAGATGCTTGGAAATGTGCACTATGATGGAGTTAAGTCACGTGTTATTTTATTTTATTAGATTTGTATCCCGCCCTCCCGCATCGCAGGCTCAGAGCAGGTTCCATTAATACAATATACAAACGATTGAAATACATCAGGTAAAATGCAATAATATTCCCATGTTTCTAGTCAGAGCTTCAACAGATGAGGTCTATTTCAGAATGGGGTTCCCAGGTGGTCATACAGATTTGGCTCGCTGATTGGGAGGCCCAATAGAGGAAGGGACACCCGACACCTTGACCAAAAGCCTGGTGGAAGAACTCCATCTTGCAGACCCTGCGGAGCTGTAAAAGGTCCCACAGGGCCCTGATCTAATTCCACCAGCTAGGGGCTGGGGCCTTTTTGCTGTCTCTGGGGATGGGCATCACCAGAAGGTGCTGATTAGCAGATCGTAAAGCCCTTTGGGGCTCATAGGGGGAGAGGTGGTCTCACAGATAGTTCCTAAAAACTATATGGGCCAGGCAGGGACCATTACGATGGGGAGTCATTGCTGGTAGTTCCCCCTTTGAGAGTCAAAGCTTCCTTGGTCAGATGAGTCTCAAAAACTTATACCTCCTCCCCCCAAGCCTGTTGGTGTCTAAGGTGTTATTGGACTTGAATCTAGCTGTTCTCCTGCAGAACCAACATGGCTACCCTCTAAAAAAAAATCAAATCCTGATTTCCAGGCAAATACCATACAAAAACTGGTGTTTCTTCTGCCTTCCAGGCCCAAGGTTCTAGACTTTGCCAGACCGAGTCTGGCCAAACTGGTTTCAACTTTCTGTCACTTCATAAGCGTCAACTATGGGGAAGCTCGAGCCACCCCCGAAATTTCCCAGGGGTGACTGAGCCCCCCCGGGAAAACAGAGCGCCCGCCACCACGCCTCCCCGGGCCCTTCCTAGGGCTGCCGCCTCTCTCTCCCCCCCCCCCTCTCTCCCCTTCCCCCCAAGCCTGGCCACTCCTGCCTCCGTCCATCCAGGGGCCAGCTAAGCAAATGCCCAGCGTGCTGGCGTCACCCGGAAGTGACGCCATCACGCTGGGCACGTTGCCGGGGCGACGCTCTAGCAATCGCCCTGAAACTCTATGGCACCATACAGTTTCAGGGTGATTGCCAGAACGTTGCCCTGGCAACGTGCCCAGCGTGATGGCGTCACTTCCGGGTGATGCCAGCATGCTGGGCATTTGCCCAGCTGGCCCCTGGATGGACAGAGGGAGGGATGGAAGCAGGAGTGGCCAGGCTGGGGGTGGGGAGAGGCAGCGGCAGTGGGGACATGGTTCTGGCATGCGTGAACACTTCGTGTGTGCGCACGCAAGAGCCCCCGCCCCCCCGGGGAATTTAAAACTCGATGCCCCTGTGTCACTCTGCTGGTTGCTCCGAACCAAAGTCCATTCCAAGTGACTAGCAGCGAGCCAACCCGCTATTTCAACTGATCCATTCATTCATGTCCTTTGTTCCACAGCCCACACCAAGCCCAGGCAGAGAGTGATTGCCCCATTCAGAACAGAATGAATCACGGGAATGCATGGGTAGCCACACTGTTCTCCCAAGACAGTTCCCCCCCCCCCACCAGCATGTGATCATAATATGCATAACATTCTTTTAAATAGTCCCAGTGAGTCATGTTTCCCTACAGAAAAGCCGAAATACAAGGACATAAGCAAAAAGAATAAAATCAAGCCCTATCCAGTGCGATCGGAAAAGCGAAAGCTGAAATTCATTTAATCTGATCACTGTTTTCTAATTACATCCCCTCACCCAATTGTATTTTCTCCCGCTCTATTCTACCTGAAAAATGTTTGTAACTCTTAAGACTGTTTTTTAAAATCCAAAATGTTTTGAATTTTTGTTCACGAAAGTTTGGGACCTTTTCATAATGGAAAAGATTACGAACCACCTGTGGCAAGCAGAACTATATCCTAAGAAATCCTGCTTCCTTACGAAATGGCTCCCATTCTTTGAACACGTAACGGCGAAAGACATCCAACCACAAAAACATATATATCTTGAATTAAAGGTAAAGGTTTCCCTTGCTTGAAAGCCAGTCAAATCTGACTCTGGGGGCGGTGCTCATCTCCAAGCTGAAGAGCCAGCCCTGTCCAAAGACATCTCCGTGGTCATGTGGCCAGCTTGACTAGACGCCGAGGCACATGGAATGCCGTTACCTTCCCACCGCAGCGGTACCTATATATCTACTTGCAATATCTTGCTTTTGCTAGGTTGGCAGGAGCTGGGGCCAGAGACAGGAGTTCACTCCGTCACATGGCACTCGGGTCTCGAACTGCTGAACTGCCGGACTTCTGGTCTGCAGCTCAGCGTCTTAATCTCTGAGCCCCCACGGCCCCCACATATCTTAAACTACTTTACATCTAATCACTATACTTTCTCTAATCCATGACTTCCTAAGTAGCTTGGTTGTGTTGTACCTTTTTAATGCATCACTGTGTTGAACTTTTATAATAATGAGAATGCATAATGGAAGGTTCTTTATATTAGTATTGTAGGACTTCTTGTTCTTTCCTTCTAAGAACAAAGCTCTTTATATCCTATTGTTCTTAATGTTATAAGAATATCCCCAGTTTTTGTATGCAGATTGTATTGTTGTTCACACTGGTTATACTCTGAAATGTTTTATAGTTTATATCTCGCAAAAAGTTAATAAAAAGTTAATCACAAAAACAAGGGCTAAGGTCTCATTCTTGCGCAACAGCACAAATTTAAAAGCTGCTTCTTTTAAAACTAGTTATCTCACTACTTCTTCTTCCATTTAATACCTAAGGCACTTCTGACTAAGATGGTCAACTTATGGAGCCCATCTGATAAGCTGAGAGAAGTGGGTCTTGTTCATCTGTTCATATGAACAATGTCAGCCTTACTGTTGGACTGCTGTGCAGTTCTCAACACCCACCAGTGACAGCGTCTCTAGGATTCTGCCTCCAGCAGTTGTCTGCCCTGGATTCCCAGAATGCTCCAAGGAGGAAGATAAAGGCAAGACGAGCAGCCAGAATGTTACCCAGCAGTGGAGCACATTCACTAAGTCCCAAGTAGGCCATCTACCATCTTACATGAGGACCAGCATGCATTTCCAACAGGGCTCATTTTGTAGCAGAAGCTCCTTTGCATATTAGGCCACACACCCCTAATGTAGCCAATCCTCCAAGAGCTTACAGAGCTCTTCTTACAGGGGCTGCTGTAAGCTCTTGGAGGATTGGTTACATCAGGGGTGTGTGGCCTAATATGCAAAGGAGCTCCTGCTACGAAATGAGCCCTGATTTCCAACATCCTACAGAAACGAACTCTCTAGGATGCCACCTTATCGAGCATTTGTCTGCCCTGGGTTGCTGAATGATGAGAAAAGACATTAATGACAAAACGCATGCTGGAATTCCAGCCAGAGCATTCTGCCTTTTACAGGGCCTCCTCAGGAGTTCAAGAAGTTGTACAGACAAATCAAATAACAATTAGAACAATACATATTTGTCAGGCATCTACAACACTGAAAGCACAATCCTACCCAGTTAGTTGGCTTAGACTGCAGTCTCTCTGCATAGGACTGCACGGTAAATATCATACAAGGCAGCTCATATATTCAGAATAGATTTAGGAGAAGAGGAAGACTGTTCTGGTTGACTGAGGAGTAAACTACACCTGGTGGCATTCTTGCAGGGTTTGCCAGCCTCCAAATGGTGGCTGGAGATCTCCTGGGATTACAACTGATCTCCAGGCAACAGAGATCCATTCACCAGGAGAAAATGGCTGCTTTGGAAGGTGGACTCTATAGTATTATGCTGCACTGAAGTCCCTCCCCCCACCCTCCTCAGGATCCACCCCCAATATCGCCAGGTGTTTCCCAACCTGGAGCTGACCACCACAAGGATGCCCTCACATCTAGTCTGGCCCAGACGGGCAACTCTCACAGGTGTCATTTTGGCTGGAAGTTTTGAGATGGCTCTTTTGTTTCACTTGTTACATGGATATATCATTTTCAAATATTATTAACGTATTTATGTTTCGTGTGAGGTGGCAAAGATTGCCGAGGGTGTTTCAATAGGAGAATAGGAGAACCTGCTCCTAAACAACTTAATCACTGTGCTTAATACTTATATCTTTTTAAAAATTGTTTTGTATGGTGTCCTTGAGATTAATAACAGTGTCACCAATCTGTGCCCTAAGAAAACTGTGCTTCAGCCCTAAGCTATTGCCTTTTCATCATTTTTTCATGAAGTGGTTACACAGAAATTTGGCCATTTACAAGAAATGTCACGATTGCAGGACAACAGGGGAAAGTCACCAAACAGGGACTTTTCTCAGGAGCAGGGTTGCCAACCTACAGGTTGCACCTGGAGATCTGCTATTACAATTGATCTCCAGATGACCAAGATCAGTTTCCTGGGGGGGGGGGGAATGGCAGCGTTGGAGGGTCGATTCCATGGCATCTCTGTGCTGCTGAAGTCCCTCCCCTCCCCTCCTCCCCAGCCTCCACCCCAAAATCTCCAGGTATCTCCCGACTCAGAGCTGGCAACCCTGCTGTAGTGTTGCCAGCCCCCCCCCCCCCCCAGCTACTGGCAGAGGATGGGGAGGTAGAATTGCCAGATCCAAGTTGGGGAACTCCTGGAGATTTAGGGTGGAGCCTGGGGAGGACAGAGAACTCAGTGGGGTACAATGGTATAGAGTCCACCCTCCAAAGCATCCATTTTCTGCAGGGGAACTGATCTCTGTAGTCTGGAGATGAGCCGTAAGAACATAAGATGAAGAGGACCAAACTAGATGATTCAGGTCTCGCCTGGAGGCTGGCATCCCTCAGACATCATGATGTTAGGCTTAGCCATAATTTCTGGAGGAGAAATGGGCAAGATAGCAAAAGAAACACCACCACCACCACCACCACCCCGTCTACCAAATAGACTCTAATGTTGTCCCTACGGGGCATCGGAGAAGTAAACATGCCATCAATCCACAACTGTAGGAGAAGATAAAGTAAGTGAAGTTATGCCAAAACAAGGCCCATTTTGATGTACTGCTATAGCTTCCCACTCATTCTGCCTCAGGGTGCTCATCCGGCTTTAATACCTTTTCATACGGTTAATTCTGCCTGCCTTTCAGTAACTACGGAGTAATTAGCAATGTGTCCTATTTATTCTATAACATACCACGTATTTGTGTCCAGAGATTTACTTGTTTGCAACCACAAGGACCCAAAGCAAAGCTGTAGCCTGCAGAGACAATTTCCCAGGATTACGAATGCTAAAATATGCACATATTTTTGGCAGGGTCAAGAAAAATAAGTTGTTGCTCTGCGTTCTATCTACCTGGGGGCATTGATCTATTATAGGAACCTATTTCCTGAAGGGAGCAAAAATGGATGAGAAGAAAGAGAGAGGAAACTCTCCCACGGATTTCGGTGCGGGCTCTTTCCCTCAAATCCGAATAAATTGAAGGCCTTACAGAAATATAATGTGACACATATCCACAATGGATGTTACTTGGTTGGAACTTAGGGGACAGGAGAGTCTGCTGTCTATCCACTTATCTTGCAGCTCGTCTTGAGTG
Source organism: Lepidodactylus listeri (assembly GCA_029233225.1). NCBI lineage: Eukaryota > Metazoa > Chordata > Lepidosauria > Squamata > Gekkonidae > Lepidodactylus > Lepidodactylus listeri. The sequence continues at coordinate 81,788,071 of JARCFY010000011.1, forward strand.
TCAGGCCACAGGCTACGTTATCCATCTCCACACAGTTAAATGGAGTAACGTCTGCAAGCACGCTATGGCCACTTTATCCCTCTGGTAGAGATTAGCAGCCAGCTTGCAAATGCCTTGCAGGGCATGGCATGTTGATCTGAATTCAGAAGCAGGTTCACCCAGACAGCTCTTACCTCACATAACATTTATTTATCCCATCCATTCTCCAAGAAGCCCAGGTTGGCACACTTCTCCTTCTGTATCCTCATAATAACCCTTTGAGGTAGATCAGGCTGAGTGAGAGAGAGACAGTGGCTGGCCCACGGTTATCCTGTGAGCTACTGAGCTGCACAGCTGAGTACGCATTTGAACCCAAGTCTTTCCAGTTCTAGTCTGACATCCACACTAGCTCTTTACTGCTTCTCTGAATCCTTCAAGGCTGATAATGGAACCAGCAGTAATCTGATGTCTGTAATCGAGGCTGTGGGCCTGGGTTAAGTCTTACTACTGAAGTCCCCTGAGCATCTCTTTCCTTCTTTCCTTAAGGCCATTCCTACTCCACCAGACAAAAGGTTTGTCTGTTCCAGCATCCCGCTTCCCATGGTGCTCAACCAGATGCCCGATAGAAGCTTATGGGCTATACTATGAGAGCCAGCAGATGTCAAAGGGAAGCACAAAAATAATTCTGAGTAGGAGTCTTAGAGCATTGGCTCCATGTATAAAAAAGTGACCTGAAGAAGCATTGGGGCAAACAGAATATTTACTTAGGAAATCCGTAGTCACATGGTCATTATCTGGAAGCAGCAGCACGTGAAATAAAGAAACAGAGGAAGAAGCAAGTCTGTGGACTGTAATTGGAATTGAATCTATTTTTTCCACAGTGAATATTGGTGGGGTGTAACCTCCAGGGGGTGGCTGGAGACCTCCTGGGATTACAACTGGTCTCCAGGTGACAGAGGTCAGTTCACCTGGAGAAAATGGCTGCTTTGGAAGGGGGACTCTATGGCATTATACTCCATAGAAGTCACTCCCCTCCCCAAACTTCACCCTCCTCAGGCTCCACCCCCATCCTTGTAGGGTTGCCAGCCTCCAGGTGGTGGCTGGAGATCTCCTGGGATTACAACTGATCACCAGTGTTCCCTCTAAGCTGAGTTAGGGTGAACTAGCTCATAGTCAGCCTCTGGCTCACACGTTTTTGTCTCAGCTCAGGCAGGAGGGCTCCAGAGCAGACTAATTTATGCAGCAGCCAAATGGCTCACTCACAACTTTAATGCCAGTAGCTCACAAAGTAGAATTTTTTCTCGTGGGAGTCACCCAGTGACAGAGATCAGTTCCCCTGGAGAAAATGGCTGCTTTGAAGGGGGACTCTATACTATTATACTGCACTAAAGTCCCTCCCCTCCCCTAACCCCACCCTCCTCAGGATCCACCCCCAATATCTCCAGGTATTTCCCATCCTGGAGCTGACAACCTAAGAAAAGTCTCCCAAACACCAGGCCTCAGATCCTACAAGCATATTTCATATGTGCAGGATAGTCTTTCCTGCAGAATCTACTTCCTCTTGCTCTAAAACTTCCGTTTACGCAAGTTTAGTGGCCTTCAATGGGCCTGTGGAGTTCAAGGACCTCCATGCCCCTGCCCTCAGCAGCTCCCTTATTCCTTATGCCCTTTTTGTCCTCCTTGGGTTTGCAGAACCTCGTGACTGGAGAGGGGAGGAGATCTGCAGCCCCTGGTTTCTCCTACTCTCCACTGGGTCTCTCTGATACACCCACAAAAACCAACAGAAGTCCCATGGCAGCTCTCAGCATCCCTTTTTGTATGGTCTGGACAAAGAACCCAGCCTCCTCCTCCATAGTCTGCTTTTAAGCATCTTATGAGATTAGTGCAGCAGGCTGCACATGCTCCATTTCCCCAAAGTCTCACATAGGGCTGTCAGCCTCCAGGTGGGGCCTGGGGATCTCCCGCTTTTACAACTGATCTCCAGCTGACAGAGATCAGCTCCCCTGGAGAAAATGGCTGTTCTGAAGGGTGGACTGTATGGCATTGTACCATGCTGAGGCCCCTCCCTTCCCCAAACCCCACCCTCTCCCAGCTCCACCCCTCAAAGTCTCCAGGTATTTTCCAACCCAGAGTTGGCAACCCTAGTCTCACAAGACTTCAGGAGAATTTTGGGTTGCATCTTCTTTCCCCTCCCATTGCCCTGGCCAGGCTAAACTGCCAGCTGTGACTGAAGTGGAGACCTTAAAAAGTCCATATGGTATTCCTACTGGTGCACTATTCCTCCTCCTTGCTGCTGTTGTCCTCAATGGCCCATAACGGGATTCTGCAGCATTCCTTCTGGTGGCCACCATCCTCGTGTGTTTCCCTGTTGCTGGAATCGTGGGTTCCAACGTGAGCATCCTGGGTAAATTCAAGGATTGTTCTAACAGGGGAGGTGGGTCTGCACTTGGATGGGGCTTTTGCACAAAAAGAAGTTTTAGTAGAAGAGGAAATGTGCTTTGCCACAGAGATTAGCATGCATGGAATTCTTTCACATGATCAAAACTGAGGCCCAAGGGTTTTCTGCAGTGTCAGATTTAACCTTATGCCATAGTTTCCCCCCCCCCCCCCATCCAAGACATATTATCAAGTCAATTATTGCCTAACACTCTCTAAATATTGCCTGATCTCTAAATAACCAGATATTTGCTCAAATCTAATTTTGGAACTTTCCCCCTTTTTGAGCTGGGATATTGCCTAGTATATTTACGAGAGAGGAGAGAGCAAAAGAGAAAGAAGCGGCCATTCCTCTTGAGGAGAAACAAAAAGTATGGAAATGACTTTGGGGGAATAGAGGTTAAATGTAGCAATATAAATTAATGAGTAAGACAGTGGTCACGGTCCATTGAAACCTAAATGCTGTTAACCCTCATTTATTTCAATTGCTCTCATGGAAATCCGCGGTGACACAAAATCCTTACCTGTTGGCTGGACCATACCCATTCTTTTTTTTTAAAAAATAATCATTTTATTGGCTGCTTCTTGTAACACAGTGAACGAAACACTGCATTAATATGTTCCCAACCCATATTAAACGAAAGAGAACTTTTGTTTTTTTAAAGTACCATAATGCAAAGGTTTACTCTGAAATTTGTGTCTGCTGTTCCTAGGCCACCTTTTGACATTTTGTGAAACAAAGGGAAGAAAGCCAGCCGGACAGGAGAAATGCAAAGCTCACAGTGAACTGCAGTCTGAAAATAAGACTACTTGGTTGGATGGCTCTCTCTGACCAGTGCAGTGATAGATGTTATTTTCTTAGGGTTTCTCTTAGGTAGGAGTAAAAACAACGTTTGGGGGAGAGCTGTTTACAGTTAGCTCTGAGCTAAGGTGATAATAAGCCTGTAGGCAAGGGGGGATTTCCGCTGCACCTGAAAAATGTTGTATCAAAATATAGGGTTGGATCCTATACAGCACCAATAGAAGGTGCTAGCAGAGATGGATCTTTCCTTCTCCTCCGAGCAGTTGCACGTGAGTGCTGGAAAGGTGATGCCTGAGATACAGGGACATACAAAAATAGGCCATGCAACATGGGTGGTGGTAGAGAAGAGGAAGCAGGTGAAATTGTTCCTCCTGTCTCTTGAACAAGAAGGCGGCATCTCGCATGAGTTGGAAAACATACACAGAATCCACAGTTTGGTTCCTATGGCGTTGTCCCCTTCATGCTTCTCTGTGGCCACTCCTTTCCTTCACTCTGGTGCTCACTTCCTCAGCTGTAGCACTGTCATGTGCATAAGGGCTCCATGAAAAGCACGGATCTTGTATACACAGAAGTGCTAGTGGCAGAGGGAGGTGAGTGCTGTGGTAAAGGAAAGCCTTGTCAGCAGCTGGAGGGAAGCGTGATAAGATCCAAGCCCATATCTCTCTGTAATCTGTAGCAGTTACTGAGAGAATGGAGAACATGCATAATTCATGTGTCATTCTGCACATCCACCAGACACAATAGAGAATGTATACCAAAGAACATCATAAACTGAGTATATTGCATATTCACACAGTCAAGGTTTATTTTCTCCAAATTACTGCAGTGAATGTGCACAACATGATAGTCAGGAACAGGGGAGGACACGAACCTCATCATGAACCTAATTTCGTCACAAACAGCACCCGGTTTGTGATTCATGAGTCCAGGGTCATGTGATCACGCCTGCAACAAACCTCCCATGTTTGTTTGTAGAGGTTTGTGTGATTTGTGTCGGCCATGGGGGCAGACACGCTGGCACCGGTGAACACCAAACAAAAGTGGCCCTTGTGGGAGCTGGGGGGCACAAAGGGAAGTGTGAAAGAGCCTGGGTTTGGGGTGCAAGGAGATGAGGGAGTGGTGGGGGTGGGATGCGTGCCACCACCAGTGGTGCAGGAGAAAGAGGTGGCAGAGATCTGAGGATTGGGGAGGGGGGGTGAGAGGGGACGGCAATCTCCTTTTTGAGAAGTGGCAGGAACTTTGGGAAACCAGCCTGTGGGGCAGTCAGAAGAAGTCTGTCAGATGAAACCAGGCCAAAAAGGTGGACCCCAGGAGGCCCAGAAGTCGAGGATTGCAGGATCGGAAGAGAAAAGGGGGGGCCAATCTCCTTTTGATAAAATTGGCAGGAGTTCTGGGATACTGGCCAGAGGGCAGCCAGAGGGAAGACAGCAGATGAGGCCAGACCAAAAAGGGGAATCCTAGGAGGCCCAGAAGTCGAAGATCCCACGGTCCAAAGAAAAAGGGCTAGGCCAAAAGGGGGGACCCCAGAAAGCCAAGGATCGCAGGAATAGAAGGAAAAAGGAGCTGCTTCTTCCTCTTCACTACAGCCATGTTGCATGGCTTGTTCAAGTGCAAACCAGAGACCACATGTAAACCAGAGTCCGTTCAAATAACATAAACCCAACATAGTTGAATGGGGAATGAAACTGTGGCTCAGTGGTAGAGTGTCTAGGTCCCAGGTTCCATCCCTAGTGCCTTCAGTTAAAAGTATCAAGAAGAAGATGATATGAAAGACCTCTGCCTAAGACCCTAGACAGCCACTGCCAATCAGAGCAGACAATATGTGATAGACCAGGGGTCTGACTCAGCAGAAGGCAGCTTCCTGTGTTCAACCATTTCAGCCAAATCTGTTTTCTCAAACTACCCGTTTATGATCGATATAACCAAGGTCACATGTGCATGATATTAGAACTCCTTTTTTTATCTAACCTTCTGACTATCTCAGCACTTTTGATGTCCTCCAGCCGCACAGTTAATTTGGGCTGTATTGAATAATCAGCAGAGTGCAATTCCGCCTTGACAATAGTTGAGGCTCTCAGTTATTATTGCTAATAATTTCTGCAGTGCCTGCCACTGAACTATTTTTGTGTCTAATTAGTCCTCACAATCAGGGGTCCCATTTGAGTAGAAAGAGGAGGGACACTAAGCAAGGCCCAAGGACCAGCATGCAAATATATTTGAGGTTAAGATAAACAGTGACCCCCCCCCCCCCGGCAGTAATCTAATTTAGGAGTATCTGCTATGATTTAGGAACAGCTGCTACATACCTCATAAGAAATCAATTGAGATGACGGGAAGACAGTTTAGCTTGCTATAAAAACCTGATTACTATGGATTTTTTTGTAGCATAAAGGTAAAATAGATGTAACTGGGCTTCATCTTGGGTCGTACTAACAAATCTCCAACAAGTATCTTTGTGCTTTTGGGAGCACAAGCAATAAGAACACTTCTGTATCTCTGAAATAAGGTGAGGGCCAAACTAGATGAGACAGTGTCACCAAATTCACACCACCATCAGGGAATTCCTTTTAACAGTGCTGCAGGGCCCCAATTCTGTTTGGAATCACTGCAGTGTATGGGGGGGGGGGCTCCTGCCTTTCCCCCACTGCACTGAAATCCCTTGCACCATTTCAGGTCAGGAAAACAGCAACCGAGGAGGCAAGACCCTCTCCTCCTACCCACCATGGCGGTCTCAATCAGAATCAATTCCATGGGGACACTCTTTCATCTAGTTTGGACCTTCAGCCCCCTTGTAGCCCCCTGAGGGTGTGGGGGCCACTTCACTGTCTTCTGATCCCACACTACCTTCCTAATGTCAGAAGAAGACTTCACAGTTTCTTTCCAAAGAAGAGATGCTCTTGTTCCTAGAAGGGGCAATGTTGACATGGGAACAAGCCATGGCGCAGGCAGGAGCTACATAATGGGCTTCGTTGTGTTTTACTGTATTTTCCAGCAATATTTTTTTCTGGTATCTTTACAGCTGTAGTCGGTTGCTGTTTCATATAAAACACACAGGAGGAGCAAGATCTGAAAACGGCAAGTTATAAACAGGGCTCATTTCGTAGCAGGAGCTCCTTTGCATATTAGGCCACACACCCCTCATGTAGCCAATCCTCCAAGAGCTTACAGAGCTCTTCTTACAGCGGCTACTGTAAGCTCATGGAGGACTGGCTACATCAGGGGTGTGTGGCCTAATATGCAAAGGAGCTCCTGCTACGAAATAAGCCCTGGTTATAAATAAGTGATTTGTGATTTATTTGCATGTTCTAAATTTCCCGTTGATGCTTTCAGATAGCTTTTTAAAAATTAATTGCATTTGATTTAAGTCTTACTTGTTTTGCTGATCTCACAAAATAACGAGATACTCATACACGAATCAAATAATTCAATATTATGACTCCACTCAGCATGTTATACACAGCATGAAATGGCAGACTTTTATACTGTACCATTCAAACTTCAGGTATGGGGAGTTGTGTTCCTGAACACTCCCCGTGTAAAATAAGTGGTGTGTAATAAAAGCATAAAGCTCCATCATGCAGCTAGATCTGCTAACCGTTTTCCTCTGCTGTGCTACATTATTATACGCAGGGTCCAGGTAGGGTTCCCACCCTCCAGGTGGGGCCTGGGGATCTCCCGCTTTTACAACTGATCCCCAGCTGACAGAGATCAACTCCCATGAAGAAAATGGCTGCTTCGAAGGGTGGACTCTATGGCATTGTACCATGCTCCCCAAACCCCACCTTATCCTGGCTCCACCCCCAAAGTCCCCAGGTATTTTCCAACCCAGACTTGGCAACCCTAGATCCAGGATTTCAGGGGTCATTTCAGGCTGCTGTGGAAGGAAGCAGCCTGAAAAGCAACCCTATGAAGAAAGGTTGAAGCACTTGGGGCTCTTTAGCTTGGAGAAACGACGGCTGAGGGGTGACATGATCGAGGTTTATAAGATTATGCATGGGATAGAGAGGTACTTTTCTCCCTTTCTCACAATACAAGAACTGGTGGGCACTCCATGAAATTGCTGAGCAGTCGGATTAGAACAGATAAAAGGAAGTATTTCTTCACCCAAAGAGTGATTAACGCGTGGAATTCACTGCCACAGGAGGTTGTGGTGGCTACAAGCATGGACGGCTTCAAGAGGGAGATAGATAAACACATGGAGCAGAGGTCCATCAGTGGCTTTTAGCCACAAAGTATAGACAGGAACTCTCAGTTTGGGGCAAGTGATGCTCTGTATTCTTGGTGCTTGACGGGGGGGGGGCAACAGTGGGAGGGCTTCAAGTGTCCTGCCCCCACTGTTGGACCTCCTGAAGGCACCTGGTGTTTTTGACCACTGTGTGACAGAGTGTTGGACTGGATGGGCCACTGGCCTGATCCAACATTGGCTTCTCTTATGTTCTTATGAAGGGGGATGTAGGAAAGTTGTGCCTTGCAAATGGAAATCCTTCCACCTATCAAAACACTAGTCTGGATCCAATCTTTTATGTAGGGGAACATTCAGCTCTGCAAGGTAACAGGCCCTGCTCCAGTGTTAAAGTATCTCAATTCCAGTGACAAAGTGTCTTGAACAAGGGAATAAACAGGCGAGTTTAGCAGATATGCAAAGAGAGAGTAAGTGGCTTCTAAATAAATAAATAAATAAATATACACACACATATATGTATGCTCTCTCTCTATCTAATTTTAAATATAAAATTCTATCAAGATAGGCTAAGTGAAAAGGGTTCAAATAGTAAGGAGGGCAAATAGTAAAAAATACCTTTAGAAAACAACATTGTGTAACCTCTCAGTGTTGTATCTGCTCAAACCACTCAGGTGTAGCTAATTTTAGTTCTAATTTTAGTTCTGTTCTAATTTTCTGGTCTAGTTCTGACTTTAGTTTGGTTATAGCTGCTCAGACTACTCAGGGGTAGCTAATTGTAGTTCTAAGCAGGCTCAGATGGGGAGTCAGCATTGTTATCGATGGCAGTGATGCTCTGTATTCTTGGTGCTTGTGGGGGTCACGGTGGGAGGGCTTCTGGAGTTCCGGCCCCACTGGTGGACCTCCTGTTGACACCTGGATTTAGGCCACTGTGTGACACAGAGTGTTGGACTGGATGGACCACTGACCTGATCCAACATTGTTACCCAAATTGGTAGTCTCCTAATTAATTGGCAGGCAATGGCAATAATTAATTGGCAGGCAATGGCAAACCACCTCTGTTCAGCTCTTGCCTTAAAAACCCCACAGAGTTGCCACGAGTCAGCTGTGAGTTGACTGCACTTTCCAGCACCATCATAAAAATGCTCTTTAGATAAATTTATATCAAATGTCCATTACCATATAGCTATGGTTGCCATGTGGGCTATTTCTGAATACCCTGGTTCTGTGTGCTTTAGCCTACAATCTGAAGAACCCTTTCTGATGAGTAAGCCCCAGTGAATAAAATGGTACTTATTTCTCAATAGGACTGCACCCAAAATGTCTTATTCCTTAGAAATGCTCTCTTAAAAGAAAAAACTGGTAATCCGCCTCTGACCACATCATAAAAATATTTGCTGCTAACAAGCATAACAAAAAGATATTTTTGCACCTAGATCGTTGGGGCAATTGTTCCAGAGTCCGATAGTATACTTGGAGGATTCAGGTTTCTGTTTCTATTCCCAACCCAAGCTGCTTTTGGTATAAACTGCATCTCGTATACCTGTGCCTCTCTCTCGTATGTAAATTATTCCCTGCAGTCATTAAAAAAACAACAACACCAATCTTCATTTTTGCTTTTAAAGAGCTTCAAATTCAGAGAACACTATTTCAGGCTTTCTGCAATCAACTGAAGTTCCCTAGGATATGTAACACCCCCACCCTCCCTGTTACTCAAGAGAGCAAGAAAAATTCATTAATACAAATTGTTCCATTCCCATCTCATTCTCCACCCCCCCCCCCCGATCCTCCTAATTCAAATAGCTTTTAACAGCCAACTTGTCGATTCAAGCCTCTCTAGCTGAGTGTAATAACTAAGTATATTAAATAATGTACATGGGAAAGGGAAATGTTTTTTTTTTCAAAAAAATGGGCTTGTGCCATTATGCAAATGGACAACCGAAGAGAGGATTTGGCTTCCAATCATGTTTGATACGCTAGGCCAAACAACATACCCTTCATTCCGTTTCCCCAGAGCAGTCGATGGATTCAATTGCGTGTTCTAATTTCCCTATCCTGTAATACTGATGGTTAGTTCAATCATAAGAGGTGGTGGTGCGTGGATAATTTAGGTTAGTCAGGGAGGCCACACTTTGCATGCAGATCTTGGCTACATATATCACCATCTGTATTTGTTTTTAAATTTGCTGTTACCATTTTATTCTCTTTGCTTTTGTTTTTAACCAGCTCCTCCGATGCAGTAGCCTGTGAAATGTGTAGGGATCTAAAACTATAAATAAAATATACTTCCCAATCCACTTGTTTCTCTCTCTCTTCCTGGACTGTGTATATCACATAAAATATGCTACTAGTGCACAAACAGGACTTATTCTGAGTATCATTTATTTCTATGTTCCTAAGTTATTGACAGAAGGGAAGTACTGCGGTGGAAACAGCCGTTCTCCTACCTTTCCACAGAGCAAAGTTTATTTATTCACGCGCCAAAATATGTATTACCTCACCTTTTCTTTTGGTTCAAGTTAGATGCCTTCCTCCAGTCTAAGGAAGAGATGCTTAAGTTGGAGGAAAGCTCCTTGAAAGTCAGCTGAATCTACTCTACAGGGACATACATGGGAGAGAAGGGAAGGATAATTTTGTTCTGTGGGCTGAAAACAACACGGCTTAGCTCAAACCTACAGAAAGAAACATGCCAGGATAAGAATGTAAGAACTGCTATTGTTACAGACCGAAAGCCTACCCAAATCTCCAGCAGAAGCCATCCTAATGATCTTCAGATGCTTACAAGCAGAATAAAGATAGGGACGTAAGTGCTGTCAAGTCACAACTGGTCCATGGTGACCCAAGCAAGTGGCTTTCAAGGCCTACTGAGAAGCAGAGGTGGTCGGCCATAGCCTTTCTCTGAAGACTCTTCCGTGGGGGGTCCCCCATCCAAGCACTGACCCTGCTTACCATACCGTTCCACATCTCATAATAAAGATAGCCACTCCACATTCTTGTTGGCCAGCCTTTTTTCCTCAGGCATGTACTGCCTCTGAATGTGGAGTCTGCATTCTTAGCTACCATGACTTATAGCCACTGATAAGCCTATCCTTCCTCTTGACCCACTTCCTGTGTAATGGTGGTGGTGGGGAGGTGCCACGGTGGTATGCAGCTAGGAAGAGTGAACATACGTGACGTGGAATCAGCCCTCTGCTAATCCTCCCTACATATTCTAAAAACAAGAAAATATTTACGGAAACAGTAGGAAAATGCAGATTTGTGTGTGTGTGTGCCATCAATTCACAGCTGATTTATGGTGACCCCATAGGGTTTTCAAGGCAAGAGATGTTCAGTGGCGGTTTGCCATTACCTATCTCTGTGCGGCATCTCTAGACTTTCTTGGTGGTCTCCCACCCAAGACCTAACCAGGGCTGACCCAGCTTAGCTTCCGAGATCTGACAGGACCAGGATAGCCTGAGCTATCCAGGTCAGGGCGCAGTACTTATAAAACAAGGTGTAGTTTATTAAAAAGAAGCATGGAAGACAAATAAACCCTTCAACTCAAAGAATTAGGAATGTGAATATTTATACTATGCTCTCATGGCCAAATTGGCTAACAATACTTTTTGATTCATTATTAGAATAATAAAACTCCAGTTCCTACGGCTATCTAGTATGTATTTACAATAAGAGGAGGAGGAGGAGGAGGAGAAGAAGAAGAAGAGGAGATTGGATTTATACCCCGCCCTTCACTTGGAGACTCAGAGCGGCTTACAAACACCTTTCCCTTCCCCTCTCCACAACAGACACCCTGTGAGGTGGGTGGGGCTGAGAGAGCTCTGAGAGAACAGCTCTGAGAGAACTTGTGACTGACCCAAGGTCACCCAGCTGGCTGCAAGTGAAGTAGTGGGGAATCAAACTAGGTTCTCCAGATTAGTGTCCGCCGCTCTTAACCACTACACCAAACAGGCTCTCCGAATTGAACTGAATCCTTACAAGAACAACTCTGTGAAGCGGGCAAGACTGAGAGACAGCACCTGGCCCAAGGTCACCAAGCGAGCTTCATAGCTTGGTGGACATACATACCCATCTCTCCCATGGCCGAGCCGGACACTCTATTCTCAGCACCAAAACCATACAGCTTTTCAGCCTTCCCTTCGCCATGTTAGGTAAATACAGTTGGTCTTTTTTTTTTGTTTAAGCCGATGTGAAGGCAGCTGCCTGAGCTTGGCTGAGAAAGAAAGGAAAGGCGTTTGCTTGACAGCTGAGGCAAATGAGCTTTCTCTGTTCTTCATCTCTTGTTTCAATGCCACTCAGCGTGCAGGTCATGTTCCTGCCTCGTTAGGGAATGAGCCGGCAACTCGCAGTGGCCGTTTCACTATTTCCGCGCGCTTGTCAGCCAGCTGCAGTGGAAGAAGATCCTTCCAAATATTTAGAGAGGGCAGGATTGTGGGGAGAGAAGCAGGGGGAATATCAAAGAGAGGAAAAGGGGAACAAAGCACAGCAGACTCTAATAAGTGACAGTGGTTAAGAGGGGCTGCCAACAAATAGTCCATTTTGCACAAAATACATTGGACTTTATTGGGCAGGGACCTTTCCACTCACAACCCCCCCCCCCCACAGTGAATTGGGCAGTTTGAGGTGACTGACTTTTTACTTGGTAAGGACGCCGAAGCTTTGTCTCTGTATGGCCAATAACGCAATCTGTCACCACTTTTTTCGTTCTTTTTGGTTCTCATTTTTGTTTCAAAAACATCATGCTCATTAAACCTATCACATTTATTACATTTTTATCCTGTCTTTCCTCCAAGAAGCATACGTGACGCCCTCCCCCCCTTTATTGCCGCAAGAACTCTGGTTAGGTATTAAATTCTCAATTAAGGGTTTTTTTTTGTTTCATTTGTGTCCGTTTTCCATAGATTTCTGACTGTCACCTCTTTGTTTCCGTCCCATCTGGGTGAGATTTTCATCACCTGCACCCCTTGCCCAAAGGACATACCCTGCCAAATTTTAGACAGATGGGAAGAACGGTCCCAGCTTCACGGGCAATTATGGTCAGAATACATTTCCAGTGGGAACATCTTTGTCACCCATCCAATAGGAATGAAAACTCTCAGGAAGAGGGGTCCCAGATTTACACACAAACTGAGTGAGGCAAGACATAAACAACACCTCCTATACCATTTTTTTCTACAGTGCCATTTCTTCATAGCACTCTTTGTCCTGGGTGCAGTCTTTATCATACAACGTAGGGGAGGGAGGCTGCCAGAGTTGGCCAAGGGTTCTGCATGGCAATAGGTCCAACTAAAAGTAAATAAGGCCTGGCAAAATTTGCACGGTGTTTCTGTGGATGGGACACAGCCCCCTTCTGTCCAAGTCAGAGATCTACCTGTATAAAAGACCTGTGTGACTGAGGAATGGTGCTTCAGCAGGAGCTGTTGGGTCCAAGAAGAAGGAGGAGGATTTATACCCCACCCTTCACTTGGAGTCTCAGAGCGGCTTACAAACTCCCTTCCCTTCCCTTCCCCACCACAGACACACTGTGAGGTAGGTGGGGCTGAGAGAGCTCTGAGAGAACTGTCCTTGAGAGAACAGTTCTTTGCTTGCCCAAGGTCATCCAGCAGCTGCAAGCAGAGGAGTGGGGAATCAAACCCGGTTCTCCCAGATTAGAGTCTGTGCACTTAACCACTACACCAAACTGTCTGGTGACCACAACTCTACTTGAAGTGGAAGGTGATCCTGAGAGTCTTGCTGGGACACTCCAGAAAGGAAGCTTAATCAAAGCAGTATGCCAATAAGTCACTCATACGTAAGAAATGATGATCACATGTCTCCATTAGAACTATGTTATACCTAACTCCTATAGTGCTAGAGTTGCCTGTCCCCAGGTCCCGGCGGGGGTTCCCCCAGTTTTTGGGGCTTCAGCTCGCTGGCGGCCACCTGGCTGGTGGGGAAAGCCCCACCCCCAAACAGCCATGTCCCCATGCGTGGGGTAGCGTGCGGGACACTCTGGTCTGAGGGCAAAACTTTGTGGTAAATTTGCCCTCAAACCACAGAGTTTTGCCCTCAAACCAGAGCACTGCCATGATGACATCACTTTTGGGTGATGTCATCATGTTGGGGACATCTTGGAACACTCCCCCCCAAATCCCCCTGCCAGCATTATGAGGGGATGTGGCAACCCTATACAATGCTGTTACACCCAGTGCTCTGTTTCCACAAACATATCCACAGTGTTATAGGAGGTACTACTATATATCAAAAGTAAAAAACCTGATGAAATCTTACTGACTGAACATGTCTTGCATGCTTGTTTCATCTGTCTTTATCTATTCTGATTTCTTTCTCTCCTTCCCCCTGCCGGCACAAACGAGAAACATAAATCTGTTTCACTTTGGTGATGGATTAAATGCTCCTGTTTATTGATGGATTTACCTCTTGTCTGCTTCAATGAGTGATTACTTCCTGTTTGCTTTGATGACTGATTGATTGCTTCCTTTTTTTTATTCTTTGCACCCCACATTTTATGGTAAATCAGATAAAGTAGCTTTCTAGTTGTTGCCAGCTGTTGCCTTCGCCAATGGTGACAGCCTAGGGTTGCCAGCTTCCAGGTGGGGCCTGGTGATCTCCTGCTTTTACATCTGATCTCCAGCTGACAGAGATCAGCTCCCCTGGACAAAATGGCTGCTTTGAAGGGTCAACTCTATGGCACTGTACCATACTGAGGACCCTCCACTCCCCAAATCCTGCCCTCTCCCGGATCCACCCCCAAAGTCTCCAGGTATTTTCCAAACTCGACCTGACAGTGCTAGGACAGCCAGGGCTGAGGCAGCTGCAAAGGCTAGCCCTGCCCTGTGCCTGAGGCATTAGAGGTCTGAAGTCCAGTCCTGCCTGAAGAAGAATTAAGACCAGCTCTGCTTGAATTCTTCTGTTATTAAAGTCCAGTTTAGTTGGGGAAAAATAAGCGGTACTGTTTTCTTTGTATCCCTATGTGATCTGTTGGATTTTGCCTTGCTGGCCAATTTGAGTCTGGCAGTGCAGGTGAAGTGGACCAAAAACGTTTAAATAAACAAACAGATCTTACAGTGTCCGATTTGTTTTAGATCCATGACGCTTTATTTTCAGATCCCTCCCTGCCGTGATATTTTGGACAAGGCGTTAAATTCCCTGAGAATTTCATTTGAAGTGGATGGAAACAGTCATTGTCTCCATATTCTGTTTTAATGTTTCTTCTGATTAATCTGCTTAATCTTCTGATGTAAGCCACCCTCAGCCTGCCTCGGCGGGGAGGGCGGGATAGAAGCTGAATGAATGAATGAATGAATGTATTTCCACTTTAAATGCTGATAAAAACTGGGACTCTTTTCTCCTCCCTGCTGGAACCCAGTCCCCCACGTATGGGCACATTCCTTGAAAAGTTCACCCCAAATGGTGTAAAACAAAGGTGTTACTGCTAAAAACGTGTTTCCTGTCGAAAGCAATAGAAACAAATCAATGTAACTGAGACATTAATTTGGATTCCCACTTGTTTTCATTTCAAAAGAAGTGGGGCTTTCTGAATCCACTTTTTAAAAAACCATTCATTCTGAAATGAATGGACCTGCCTCGTTTGTGGCAACAGGGCCAAGAGTGCCCTGTTTACAAACCAGATTCATCTGATACATTAAATATGAGTGTTTACATAAAAACCTGTTCTCCTCTGCCCTTTGTGTCTCTCCCTTCATGTTCTTGCCTTTTGCTTTTTAAAATTTATGAACGGCCGTATGTTATTACTGGTTATACTAACACTTCAACACGTAGGTAGTGTTATTGGGGTGCCAAGCACTATATTATCAACACTGTGATCTGCTTGGCTCTTTTCTCTCTTTGCCCCAAGGCCTAATCTTAGATTCCTTCACAAAAGAAATAACAATAATCACAATAATCTAGACATCATTTCCCTCTAGACTCTGCTTCCTGTTATTATGGCAGATAGGCCCACACTATTGCCTTATCTGAATATTTACTGTAATACAGAGCTTGTTCCCCGGCTACTGCTGAAATTATAGCAAAACAGAGGCTTGTATCTGAGTATATGTGCATGGAATGCTGACATTCCCATGTTCCTTTCTGTTCTGGCAGCTACTTCGGATCCACAGAAAGATCCCTGCTTGGGTCATGGGATGCACGCATGCGGAGGAATATCTGCATAAGTTGGGGCACTGCAGGGCAGATAGGGAAGGGGGTGAAATCGCCCTGTGTCCTCCACAAATACAGCTCTGCTATTGAAAGAGAAAGGGAAGGGGGCAATGTTGCTCCCTTTCCCCTCCTCATTACAACACCCCCCAACACTCATGACTATACTTGTTGGTTCCACAACCACAATGAATAATCTTTCTATGGGTCGGAAGGACAAGCTGGAATGAAGAAGACAATGGGAAAACTCCCTGCTTCTGTGCACACTTGCTGGATACAGGCCACAACTAGCAGGTGGTCTTTTCTGGTCTTGATCTTTTCTGACTTGTCTTCTTCATTGCCCCCAAAGCTGGAGAGGTTTGAAAATAATTGGATGGTACTCTTAAAACCTTCCCAAGTCCCATCTTTTCCTGAAAAAAGAGAACAATGGAGCAGTCCTGCATACAGATGTTAGTACAACATCGCCAGGAGATTCCTAAATAATATTTTGTACTCTCTCACTTCCCTGAGAAACCAAAATTTTCAGGAAGCCTTCTCTAGGGTCGCTTGCCTTGCGAAGAGAGAATATTGGAGATATTTGTAATTACTATATGTGTAACAGTAAATTGGATGGTTTGTGCCAATCACAAAAACAGGCCATACAGTCAAGGTAGTGGTTTCTACAAATTCACCTAGTTTCCCCAGGTATGAAGAAAAATAGGACTAGAAATCATACTAAAGAAAAAAGGGGGGAGCTCAAAGAGGTGTTGGGTTGTCAACCTCCAGGTAGAACCTGGAGACATCCTGGAATTATAGCTGGTCTCCAGACCACAGAGATCAGTTTCTCTGGAGAAAATATCTGCTTTTGGCAGGTGGGCTCGATGGCAGAGGTGTTGAACTCATTTGTTATGAGAGCTGGATCTGACGTAAATGTCGCTTTGTCGGGCCGGCCCATGTGTGCCATAAAATGTAATGCCAGGTACCGGAGATATACATTGCACAAAGGACAGCAGCTGGTAAGCTCTGAGTTGGCGAATCCTCACTGCAAGGCCCCATGGGCTGAGGCGAGAGTGCAAAAGAAAACCCACAAGGCAGACTGGAGAGGCAGCAGTGCAGCACTGGGCAGACGCTCCCACACTGCTTGACTCCTGCAGACGAGGTTGTTCTGCCATGCTGAAGCTACAATTGGAGTGGCTCTGCCCATTCCCCCTGAGCCACCTCCTGTTGCCTCCCTTGCATTAGCTGCTTGTGGGTCGCATAAGAGCCCTGGACTGGCCAGTTCTGGCCCCTGGGCCTTATGTTTGACACCCCTGCTCTATGGCATTATACCCCACTGAAGTTTCTCCCCTCCCCAAACCACTCCCTTCCCATGTTCTACCCCAAAGGAATTTCCCAATCTGGAGTTACCAGACCTAAAGAAATGTGATGTTCTGGGAGACGTGGAATGTTGAGGGAAACTGAGAGTTAACTAAAGGGGGAAACATAGAGGGCAATGCTAAACTTGAGTAATCTCTTGAGGGCTTACGTAACTAGGCAGAGGAATTTAGGGTATGGGGAAGTACCAAATGGTTTATTCCCCCCCCCCCCCCCAATTCCTTACAGACCCCTCCCCAGCCTGTCTCTGTTTACTAATGTACAAGGGAAGCATTTCCACTGCGAAGCAATGGCTTGGATCCAGCGATGCATAATCAGAAAGTAAAATGTATTTAGCACAGTTCCACATGGGCAAGCTAACAATACAATGGCAGCAGCAGCAGCAGCTCATAGCACTATAATATAACTTTTAAACAAAATAACAGTGTAAATATGGAACTACAGAGTGTGTAATATGTGGTCTGAATTATTTTATTTCATTTGTATTTGAAACTGTAGTGGCCTTCTGCTGTGTCTTGTGCATGCAGAAAAAATGGCTGGGATACAATCATGCACTTAGTGCAAGCAGACGGTGAAGGAGATTTTTATTGCTTCCACATGCACACAGATGTGAAAATCTTCCGTAAGATCCAGCCTGATAATGTCGGTATGCTGAAAATATATCGCTACGCTCATTATATTAAATGGGCAAGTGAAAGTGCTTTGGGCGAAACAAAAATGTTTGCAAATGGTTTTTACTTTGTTTCTTTACTTAGGCTCACAAATATTAAAAAATCTACTCTATTGTTCTCTTTTTCTCCCGAGAGGCGAGAAGGAAGACCGTGCATAAGTAGGCAGTAATTGATCTCTCACTCTGATATCACCCCGAATATTGAGAATGCAATTAAGGTAATCAGCCCTGCCTCAAATCCCGTTTGCCTTTTGTTTACTGTGGAAATAAGCACGGTAAGTCCTTGAGCCTCCCTAAATCTTCCATGCAAAAGCTACAGCCAGCGAGGTTTTGCAGATAAGCTTATGCTTTTGGAACAATGCTTGTAGATGGCTGTATATTTAATCTCAGAACAAATGTACATATTTAACTCTGGGGAAGATGAAGTAGCTTGATAACAAATGGGTATTTTGGGCGACACTGGAAAAAAAGGAGGAAAGTCTTGAATGCGACAACGTCAGAAGCAGGTGTGTGAGATTGTGCTTGTGTGTCTGTGTGTGGCTAGAGTGCCACAGAAATGAGGAATGGACCAAAAGACATGGGGTAGTGGTCATATCAGACCCTAGGCTGAATCCCCACTCTGCCATGGATGCTAGCTGGATAATCCCGGCCAATCACTCTTCCTCAGTCTGACCCACCATGCAGGATAAAATGGGGGAGGGAGGAACGATGGTGGAAAGCTACTTTGGGTCCCCAATGGGAGGAAAAACCAAGGTATACAAATATAACTTTGCCACCTCATAAATGCACTGCACAAAACATCCCTTTCAGCAACTCTTTGGGGGTACCTCCAAACATGAACAAAATGTGGCACTCCTAGCAATGTCTGTGGCAATCCTAGCAATGTCATTGAATAGGATTGGCTGCTATGGTTTGCATAATATCTGGAGATTTGGAGAGTGCAGTCTGGGGTGGGTGTGATCTGGGCAGGGGAGGGACCTCCGCAGGGTATAGAGTCCACCCTCCAAAGCAACCATTTTTGGTAACCAGGAGACCAACTGTAATAGTGGGTGATCTCCAGACGCCCCCTGGAGCTTGGCAACCCTAAATGTCCACCACACTCTCTGCTGATGCCTATCACCATTCTTTTCCTTCAGCTTCACAAAGCAATACCAGAATGAGGAAACACTGCCCTCATTCTGATTTGGCTTTACAACAACGTCATCAGTTCTGATTACAACCACAAAGCCTTTTCTGAGTGAGAGCAAAGCTTCCTGACCTCATCCTGGTGTAGCATCGTGCAGCCAAAGAAAATCTGGCGCCAAACAGCAGGGGGCAGGAACGTGGCTGCTGCTTTGCACAGCGCTGAAAACTGATGGTGAAGAGGGTGAAGAGATGTGGAGCAAATGCTCTTGAAAACTTTTCCTCCACACTTTTTGAGCTAAAAATGTTCGTCCCCGAACTTTCGCCTCTGCCCCAGGTGGAATGCTCCGCTGGGAACTGACTGCGATTACTTGTTCACTGAAGGACATAGTCTTAACCTTCTTCTTTTGTTGTTGAGCCACTTACAAAAAATGGTTGAAATGTGTGTGGAAATATGACCCCTGCCTTTGTCTGCACCCATTATCTCAGGTGGCTCCCTTCTGCTTCCTCGCAATCCTATTCAGTGGTAGCCAACTTGTTCTCGTTTAGCAAAATACTCCCCAAGCTGCCCAAATCTCGAAAAAAGGCTGTTGCATACAGAATGAAAGAGCTTAACTCTTCCCCTCTGTGCAGTTTTGTTGACCCAAACTTCCTCCTCCCTAGTCCCCACACTGTTCTTAGCTGGGGGGAGAAAATACCAGGCAGATGCCAGTGAGCAGGGAGAATCTGGTTTCAGTTTGGAACATTATGCAGGACAGAACAGTTAAACTCTTTCCCGTGTGCTGTGATCTGGTTCTGAATTGGGGTACCACATGGCTTCCATTGGACTTTACAAAAGAACACATTGGGAGGATCCAGCCCTGAACAGTTTTCCCTCTAGGGTTGCCAGGTCCCCCCAAGGGGGGCGGGGAAACCCCCGCTCAATGGGAACTCCACCCCCAAATTGCCGGGATCATGGAGACGGGAGCAGGAGCTCATTAGCATAACTTATTTGCATGTGCCGTACCCCTTAACATCACTGGAAGTGTGTCAGAAGGTAAGACCCACCACTGAGGCTCCACCCCCAAAATCTCCAGGTATTCCCCAACGCAGAGCTGGCGAGCCTACCTGGAGAAAAACTGCTTCAAAAGCACAAAGAAAATAGGCATGGAGGGACGACGCAGACGACAGCAAGAACAAGCAGCAGACCCCCCCCCCCATGCGTCGCCACAAGTGAGGGCTGCTGGGAGCAGGGTGCCCTATAACCGGGAGGCTACTAACGAGGGAGCGGGGCTGTTCTCAGACTCGGAGCTGGAGGCCTGGGTGCGCTGGAGCTGCGCCAGCAGCAGGGGAAATTATTGCCATATGCCAACACGCACCATAGAGGGGCCTGGGCTCTAAAGTGAGACTGTGATGCTCTAGCCCAGGGTTCGTTACTCCCGGAACACCATTCCTGCTCATTCCCCCTTGAAATGACCCCTGGAGGCGATCTGTGGCATCTCTAGCAAAATGGTCAGACAAAAATCACAGACCACCAAGCCATTTTTGGTGCTCACTGCCCTGATTTGAATCAAGGCTGCACAAGCGGGGGAGAGAAGCAGGAACCCTACTATCTACAGGGAATTTCACTAATTGAAACCGACATCCTAACATTGTTATTAGCCCTTTAAAGGAAAGGAGTTGGGTAAACATGCTTTGTCTTTACAGCCTGCTAAGAGCACAGAGGGCGATCAATACAACAATGTAGGTAAAACCTCTTCTTCAGTCCTGGCCCCGAGCAAACCTGGGATGTGGTGAGGCTGAAATTACTCTTTAAAAATCACCAGGAACATCCAGTCACGGATCTCCATGGGCCTTTTGTGGGCTGACCCTCAGGGAGCAGTTGTTGGGAAGGAAGCCCCGGAGAGACTGCCGATCAGGTTAGACAGCACTAAACTAAATGGGCCTATAATCTGTCTCTTTGCTCCTACCGCACAGTGTTCGATGGTGCCATCCATAATCGGGCTCAGTGAGAGAGGCAGATGTAAATAAAAGTAAATAAACTAAGCATTTCTAAGGTCAGCTTATAAGGCCAGCTCTATATACTTATTCTGTGCAACTAAGGGTAGAGCCCTTGATTCCTGGAGACCTCATATGCTTTAAATTTCCCCCTTATTTTTATCCCATCCGCAACCTCTTAGGTAATTGGACATTTATCTCAAGCAGCACTAAGTATTTTCTTTTCCTGGGGAATGTCAGCTAAACAGCTCAATAAAGAAAGCAGCCCCTACCAATATATGAAGCAAATTTTCTAGATATAGCACGAAAACAGTCAAGACAAATGAGTTTACATTAAGACCAAACAAGAAAATGGAGAGAGAAAGTCCCACAAACGAGAACTCATTTTGATTCGCTTCCCCAGACCAGAGAAGCAGGAACGGGAGGGGGGAGAGAACCGCGCTAGCTACCACGCTCCCCAAGGGCATCGTTGTACTTCTATTTATGGGGCAATACAGAAATCGTTTTATCGCTGCTGCCAGGGAGAACAGCTGATTTCCAGCCGCAAGATTTGGGGGGGTGGGGGTGGCGGCAGCCGAAGGCAGAAAAATACCGAGGAAGCGGGGGGGGGGGGAGTCACAGTTTATGCCGAGCTTACGAAGAACACTTCAATGCAATTGGCAAGAATATACCTGCACACTAAACTGAAGACCTGGCACCGGCAGGAGTTCACTACGGGGTGGCCGAAGCGTAATACTCTGGCTAAGGCGAAACAGACCTAGGTCTTGTTTGTGCCTGGTTGACAGACCTCCTGGGAAGCCTATGTCTGCTGTCTTGTGATTCATGGAGGAATAAAGGTGGGATATAGAGGCAATAAATCTATAAATAAATAAACAGAAGCCTGACAGAGCCATCCTAAGCAGAGTTATACCCTTCCAAGTCCACCGAACAGGATCTAGAGGATGTAACTCGGCTTAGAATGGCAGTGTGCATAACTGGAAAGGAATTAAATTGCTTACCCCTGAAGATCAGCTAATAAAAGGACTTGTTCGAAGACACGTTTCTTATCTTTTCCGTCCAATCCTGCAATTTTCATATCCAGGCAACAGAAATGATAAATGGTTCCCTCCTCTGCCTTTCTTCTTTTCCCTTTACTCAGTCTT
This sequence comes from Lepidodactylus listeri, assembly GCA_029233225.1. Lineage (NCBI taxonomy): Eukaryota > Metazoa > Chordata > Lepidosauria > Squamata > Gekkonidae > Lepidodactylus > Lepidodactylus listeri. Next base: position 81,809,886 of record JARCFY010000011.1, read on the forward strand.
TCTCTTGGCTTCTTTTTTGAAACCCAGTGCAGCGTAGTGAACTATGACCTGCAAGATCCAAGTTCGAATCTCCACTGTGACATGGAAGCCTGCTGGGTAACCTTGGGCCGGTCACACTCTCTCAGCCTGACCGACCTTACAGGGTTGCTGTGAGGATAAAATGGAAGAACGGGGAACAATATATGCTGCAAAGAAGAAGAGGAGCAGGAGTTGGTTTTTATAACCCCCCTCTTCACTACTTGAAGGGGGGTCTCAGAGTGGCTTGCAATCACCTTCCCTTCCTCTCCTCACAACAGACACCCGGTGAGGTAGGTGGGGGTGAGAGAGCTCTGAGAGAACTGTGACTGGCCCAAGGTCACCCAGCAGGCTCCATGAAGAGAAGTGGGGAATCAAACCCGGTACTCCAGGTCAGAGTCTGCCACTCTTAACTACTACACCACACTGGCTCTCTTTGGATCCCTACTGGGGGGAAAAGTAGGTATAAATGAAGGACACAAATAAATATCACACATACACACACTTAATTGGGCAAATTTGTCTGGCCTGATAAGATGCATCCTTCAGACTGTACATTTATGTCTATTCACGCCTCCCTCCCTCTGCCCTTCTGTCATGACCCTTACTGGTTGCCACCTTCTGCCGCCACCACCCTGGACTTAGGGTCTCTTGAGAAGGCCCAGGGTACCCTCCCAAGCCCAGCCAAATGCCTCTTTTAGACCGAGAAACAGGCATGATGACCAGGTGGAGAACAATTAAACAAAAGGATTTATTAATACAATGCTGGAGCAGGGAAAACGAGACAAGGTGCTGGGAAGGGAAAACGAGACAAGGTGCATTAAAATCAATAACAGTGTTTAAAGGCAAAATAACTGAATCTAACGCGACTAACTGTTTCACTTTCACAGGCCTCCTGCCTGTACTCATTCGGTCCCAAGTGAGGGAACTTTCTCCCAGCCCGGACTCTTCCCTCAGCTTGACTCTGTGTGAGGAAAGGCTGCAGAAGAGACAAGAACACCGATCCACGTTCACAAAAGCTTAAATTCACTCTCCTCACACATTCCCTGAATTCCCAATTGGCTACCCCTGCCGCCAAGCATCATGGGAATTGTAGAAGGCTATCAGCCTTCTACCCCCCACAGGTCTCTCCTGTGCCTAGGCCACACTAGGCTTGTCTTCCAGCCCGGCACAGATCATGACACCTTCTGAGTGCTACACTCATAAAATCTGTCCATTCCTGTTTTCCCCATCCATCCACAAGGCTCAGTATTCCACAGCCCTCCTCCTCCCTCCTCTTTTTGGCATCTTGAAAGAGACAGCCAGCCATGCCTGCCACGGCTGATCCCCAGAAATCCACTGGAAGAATGAATCAGAAGGTCTGATTCACCTAAGGCCAGTTGTGACCAAAGCAGGCTTCCTAACACTGTTCAGCCCGTCTGTACTTTTGGCACAAGGTTTTTTGGGGCCCCACACAAACTACGACCTGGGCACCCATCTAATGCAACCTTCCAATTTCTACAGAGGCCAACAAGACATTTTTGAAAAACTGCCAAGACTGCTGCCAGATAACAGGAAGATGCATGAGGAAGTGTGGAAGAAACGGGCATCACACTCACTGCAGGAGGGTGAGAGAAGTCCTGTTCCTCTAGAATACAGCCACCTGGTGGACGCTATGACAGCGACCAAACCTACAGACCATCCAGAGGTGGAATCTTTCTATTGCCGATTCAGTCCCAGGAGCAAGCAACCCTCTCACAGGAGGGTTAGACCAGTTCACCTGCTGGGAGAGTGCCCATCACTTACCAGTGGCATGGAAGCTATCACCTACCAACAGAGAGCCATCGGGTGGCGCCACAAGCAACATCTGCCGTACAGCCCAAATACAAACATTCCCTTTGCCAACCTCACAATGGCAACCAAGGAATCCACGAACACTTCTCAGAATGGCCACCTCCCACCAAAGAAATGGTACGCCCAATCCTGTCTTTAGGAGACTTGCTGGGGTATTGGCAGTAAACTAGGACTGGCCATACTCAGGGTGTTTTTTTTTTTTTTTTAAATCTTCCTAACAACGTATATATGTTGTAGAGTGGTTAGGAGCGCAGACTCTAATCTGGGAGAACTGGGTTTCATTCCCCACTTCTCCACATGCAACTGCTGGTGTGACCTTGGGTCAGTCATAAGTTCTTTCAGAGCTGTTCTCTCAAGAGCAGTCCTCGAAAGAGCTCTCTCAGCCCCACCTATCTCAAAGGGTGTCTGTTGTGGGGTGGGGAAGGGAAAGGTGTTTGTAAGTCTCTCTGAAACTCCTTCAGGTAGTGAAGGGTGGGGTATAAATCTAATCTCCTCCTCCTCCTCCTCCTCTTCTTCTTCTCTGACCTTGGGTCAGCCATAAGTTCTCTCAGCTGTTCTCTCAAGGGCAGTTCTGGAAAGAGCTCTCTCAGCCCCACCTACTCACAGGGTGTCTGTTGCGGGGAGGAGAAGGGAAAGGAGATTGTAAACCGCTCTGAGACTCCTTCAGGTAGTGAAAGGCGGGGTATAAATCCAATCTCCTCCTCCTCCTCTTCTTAATCATACTTGAAGCAGTGCTGAATATAGTATTACTTTTGTATTTTTAAAATAAACTCTTATTTTAAAAAATATGTTTTTTAGAGAAACCAACAAACATTGCCCAAAGGGTACAGCTGTCACCACTATGAACTCCAAGCAAGCGGCATTCCAACACATACCTTTGCATATGGAGGGCTATACTCCGGCTTTTTGACCACCCTCTCCTTCCCCATGACTCCCTCTAGCCTCCACTAAGATTCTCATTCACTCCAGTGACCACCAGGATACTTTTAACTTGATCACCATGTACATGCAGTGAAGGTAAAATACCAACTAATGTATGCTATGGGAGAGACTGTTTCCAGGGTCAGATCTTGGTTCCCACAACACAAAAGAAAGAAACGGAAAGGGCAGGGGTCGCCATTGGGGAGGGATGGCCTGTGACCCACTTGCAGAGGCTTTGCAACCCTCTTTTGGGTCCCAACCCACAGGTTGGGAAACTCTGCCCTACAGATACTTGGGGAAAGAAGTGTCCCTTACAGGATTCCTCTCCCTCTAACTATTGCTCCTTAATTCTCAGTAAAAAAAATGGAGAATGTACAACATTGCTATGAATGCAGATATTATGCAGATTTTTTGGGGGTGATGTTCATTACTTGTTTCCTTTTGGGGAACAAGTATGGTTATTAATCAGCGATATTACCGGTTATGAATTGCTGATGGAACCCAAAGTATTTTTGTAGAATTTGTTTTGAAGAATTATATTGGATCTAACGATACAGAGTGACTATGGCAAGAATGTTTGTCACTGCAATATGGCAATCAAGGAATCTGCAATTAAGAAATTAACTGGCATAAAAGGATGCTCTACAATGCTCTAGGCTGATCCTGGATTGAGTGGGGGTGTTGGACTAGATGGCCTGTAGGGCCCCTTCCAACTCTGTGAATCTACGATTCTATGACATGGACTGCTGCATCTCTAACCAAGTTAGGTAAAGGTTTCCCTTGCTTGAAAGCCAGTTGAATCCAATTCTAGGGGGCGGTGCTCATCTCCGTTCCCAAGCCGAAGAGCCAGCACTGTCTGAAGACTTTTCCCTGTTCATGTGGCCAGCATGACTAAATGCCAAGGTGCACAGAACGCTGTTACTTTCCAACCAAAGCGGTACCTATTTATCTACTTAAAATTTCTTGCTTTCAAACTGCTAGGTTGGCAGGAGCTGGGGCCAGAGACGGGAGCTCACTCCGTCATGCGGCACTCGGGTCTCAAACTGCTGAACTACCGACCTTCTGGTCTGCAGTTCAGCGTCTTAACCCCTGAGCCACCGCGGCCCCCTAACCAAGTCAGTTTATTACAAAAGGGAACTAAGAAGACCTCAGTCAAAGTGGTTTGTAAAAAAATCCTGGGTTTTGTTACTGAACCATGGAAAACAAAACTTTCTGATGCTGCACAATGATATGTATCAGCTGCTCTGATTTAAACAATAATTATTTTAAAAATCTGTTGGTATACTGAAATTTTGGTCCTAAACGTTACTAAAACAACGGCGAGCAAAAAAAAGATTTTGGTGAAGGAACAAACAAGATCCTTATCAAGGTTCAAATGGTTACTATATTTCATATTTAACCAGATATAGACTATGTTCCTGAGAAATAATCACATCTGGTCTGAATCACAGTAGGACCCATCTGCCTTCCTGCTCTACTTAAACAGTTCATCAGAGAAAAGAATATAAAGAGAGCCAGACCAAAGATCTTGCAACCTGTTCCATACAGTGGCTAACCTCTAGGAAGCTGGCCACTGTGAAGATTTGTATTCTGGGATACATGTGGGTTCCCCCCACAATAGGGTTGCCTGCCTCCAGGTAGTGGCTAGAGATCTCCTGGAATTACAACAGATCTAGGAGACTGTTAATCACATCTGGTCTGAATCACAGTAGGACCCATCTGCCTTCCTGCTCTACTTAAACAGTTCATCAGAGAAAAGACTATAAAGAGAGCCAGACCAAAGATCTTGCATCCTGTTCCATACAGTGGCTAACCTCTAGGAAGCTGGCCACTGTGAAGATTTGTATTCTGGGATACATGTGGGTTCCCCCCACAATAGGGTTGCCTGCCTCCAGGTAGTGGCTAGAGATCTCCTGGAATTACAACAGATCTAGGAGACAGAGATCAGTTCTCCTGGAGAAAATGGCTGGTTTGGAAGGTGGACTCTGTGGCATTCTACTCCGCTGAAGTCTCTCCCCTCCCCAAACCCCACATTCTCCAGGCTCCAGCCCAAAAATCTCCAGGTATTTCCAAACCCAGATCTGGCAACCCTACCCCACAGACTAAATAGTACCTCCACAAAACTGTTTCAGGTTGAGCAGATGGCTCAGGCTGAAGCTCCTTCTCCACATGTGCAGCTCTGACTCAGGCAACGTATACATCAGAACTGAGGAGAACCTGCTACTCACATCTGACTCTTATGACCGACACATGGGGAGCCCGGACTCAAACTGTGTATTCAATAATGTGTGAACTGGTAATCTAGTGTTGTGTTTTACTGCCTCAAAGATAAATAATTCCCCCCCACCCCCAGCTAGATTGGAGTCCAGTAGCACCTTAGAGATCCACAAGATTTTCACTGTATAAGCTTTCAAGAATACCTAACAAAGGGAGCTTTGACTTTCGAAAGCTTATACCCCCCCAAATCTTGTTGGCCCATAAGGTGCTACTGGACTCCAATCTAGCTGTTCTACTGAGGACCAACACAGAGCCAGTTTGGTGTAGTGGCTAAGTGCGCGGACTCTAATCTGGGAGAACCAGGCTTGATTCCCCACTCCTCCACTTGCACCTGCTGGATGACCTTGGGCAAGCCATAGTTCTGGCATGGCTGTTTCTGTCAGTTTCTGTCAGAGCTCTCCCAGCCCCACCTACCTCACAGGGTGTCTGTTGTGGGGAGGGGAAGGGAAAGGAGATTGTAAGCAGCTCTGAGACTCCTTTGGGTGGTGAAGGGCGGGGTATAAATCCAATCTCCTCCTCCTCTTCTTCTTCTCTCTGAAACTATTTTTCCCCCACCCAGAAAGCCCTAAGGAGCTGCAATTTGGAAGAGACCTGGAGGAAAAGAACCACCCCAAAATTCCAGAATAACATTAAGATTCTTCATAGCCAAGAGCCCAAATTATATAATCATGCTTCCTGTACAACAAGCGCTTTATTTCTTCTTAGAAGGATAACAAAGCACGGACTGTTTGATGAAACCCACTGAACATCTGTTTACAAGGGTTTGGGATTTGTCTTCAAGTGTTGATTTTCTGGTTTTTCTTTCATAAGCAGATTTCTTTCTTTTTCTATTCTTTCATGCTCTACAAGCTGAGATTGCTGAGAACCTGAATGGAATAAGTCATCATTTTGGGAAGCTTTCCAGAGGGCACTTTCATCTCAAAATCATATAAACACTCTGACTCACATAGCTATATGTAGTATGTAGATGCCTGAACATCTGGAAAAACCATAAAGCCAAGAGCTCCAGAAACTAGAACAACTCTATCAGTTAAGAATCAAAATATCTACCCAATGCACAGCATCTATCTATCTATCTATCTATCTATCTATCTATCTATCTATCTATCTATCTATCTATCTATCTATCTATCTATCTATCTATCTATCACAAAATAGTGGTTGTGGTCACATGCACGAGATACAGAGGGGAGGAAGAGAGGCTATTTCCTCCGACGGAAGTTGATCTGCAGTTGCGCAATCACACAGTCTTTTGAAGCTGTGGGCACAGCCCACCACTGCATGATCGGATGCAACCACGGGTGAGTTGGGGGGGGGTTGCCATTTGTTTCCCATGTGCTTAAATGAGGGATCGATCATTTGCACCTCAGCCCTGAGGGCTCCCTATGTAGTATGTGATGATGTGCACACTGAGAAGGGAGAAGAAACAATAGCACGGAGTCGGGATGGCCTCATCAGACCATCCCAATGCCATGAGAGTGTGCTGGAGTGATCAGACAGGAGAAAGTCTGCCCATGGCCTGTAGCAACCCATTTGCTACCAGACTTTCACTGGTGCCGGTTTACTCCACTTCTGCAGCAGAGCAACACGGGTTGCTGCCGGCTACAGGACACTTCCCAGATGTTCATGTCTGATGGTGTACTTTAAATTCACCCGGCATTTGTGCCTATGTTGGGGCTAATTGTTCATATGATCGCAGCCAGTGGGAGGTTTTAAGCCAAGTATTTCCTGATGATGGGGCAAGTTATTCCCGAATGGACTGCAGACCCCAGAGTGATGCCGTTGGGGTTTTTTAAAGCACTTCCTACTCTGGTGAGGTGGTAGATAGCCAAGATTGGCTTTTTATTTTGTTGAAGGAGCAAGTGGGAGCCAGGAAACACACCAGTAGGCTCCATAGCACCAGGGTAACATACTGGGGATATCTGGCCTGCCAGATAGAAGTAACAAATTGGGATTCGTGTGCAAAGTTAATTCTAGCTTGTCTGTTTCTTTCCTCTGCCTCCGCCTCTCAGTAGGAAAGATGTCTTCCTTATATTGCCGTCTCTGCAGAAGTTTTGATGTCACAACTAACTAGGGTTTGTCTAGCCACACTTTAGAAACCATGGTTTTCTTTGATCTTGACACATGGTCAAGGTTCCTGTACTTTACTTTCGTGTGGATTTTGTGCACAAAAAAAGGTAGGTAAATGATAAATTGTCAAGCCTGTAATGATGCTTTTTTCAAGATACAGCAGTTTCAGACAAGCTGAAGGGCTGTCAAGAAAAGGATTTCTGTGGCTATGTGATAAAACAGGAGGAGGCATTGCTTTCACAAAGATAAACAAGTTCTTATTCTGATGGGGCGAGCAGCTGAAACAGCTTACAGTTTTAATCTGCAACAATCAAAGTGTTTATGTTTCATGCTTTCTGCACACTATTTTTCCATTAATGTGCCCCGAGGCCATTTCCAAATTAAATTATGCAATGGAGGAAAAACAACATAAGCCACGCGAAAGCATCATAAAACAACATAAAAGCAGCACAAAAAGCCTTGTTAGTAACACCAACATAGATCTGAAAATCAGCAGCAAGAATTCTGATAGAAGGAATTAAATGACAGAAAGGACCAAACTGACAAATAAGAACATAAGAGAAGCTGATGTTGGATCAGGCCAGTGGCCCATCCAGTCCAACACTCTGTCACACAGTGGTCAAAAAGACAAGGTGCCCTCAGGAGGTCCACCAGTGGGGCCAGGACACTAGAAGCCCTCCCACTATTGCCCCCCCAGCACCAAGAATACAGAGCATCACTTGCCCCAGACTGAGAGTTCCTATCTATACCTTGTGTCTAATAGCTCCTGATGGACCTCTGCTCCATATGTTTATCCAATTACCTCTTGAAGCCATCCATGTTTGTAGCCGCCACCACCTCCTGTGGCAATGAATTCTATGTGTTAATCACTCTTTGGGTGAAGAAGTACTTCCTTTTATCTGAAAAGTACTTAAGAGTAAAAATAGTTGGGGCATGGAAGGCAGATGTTGTTGTCTGATTGTGCTCTTTAAATCCACAAAGGTAACGCAACTATATCAACACAAGCTGCTCGTGTGACTGCAGCCCTAGTTAGGGCAAATCAGTGGCTCATGTGCTATGGCCCTGTCTTCAGTTCAAAGGACCCTGGGTGGCAGGGCAAGGAAAGATCTCTTGCAGAGATTCTTCTAATCAGACCAGACAGTACTGAGAAATTTACATATTGGAGGAGGAGAATCACGCTAGATTCAACTCAGAAAGAACTATGTATATTCCAAGTTGCAACCTGGTAACTCCATCTCTAGGATCAACTGCCATTTGTGAAATCCCCCCCCCCCCTTTTTTTCCAGCATACATATATGTATTCTACTTTTTTTCAAATCCTTGTCTTCAAGTCTCTGGGCTGTACTATGTTGAAATAAGATGAGGAAAGGCTCATAACTTTCGAGGCCCTAATTAGCAGGAAGCACATGGAAGCCAATGCCACTGGAAATAAATATTTATCCTTAATTCTGAAAAAAAAAAAAAAAAGGAGAAAATTTTCCTTTCATCCTGTGAGTGGGGAAAATATTGCTAGTATGCCGATTTCATGCGTCTCGTAATTAGGCTACTTAATCAGAACGCTTTTGATGTGAACACCATTGTTCCTCACTGGAATCTAAAGGGCATTTACTGAGCTAAGATTAAACCCTATGGAAATCCAAACGCATTTGCTCTGAGGCTTACAAAGAAGGAAGATCTTTTTTTTAAAAGACTTACCTGGGGAAAAAAATCCACTGATGCTATCTCACAACAAGGACGAGATTGCATAAATGAAACTTGTTAGAACTTTTAAATTATTTGTTCAACAATCTGGAAAAAATAATGCTTCTATGTGCTGGGGTGCTTTCAGGGAAGGGCTAGGTCCCCCCCTCCAAACAAGGGGCTGCTGTGGTAAACAGCTTCTCTGTGTTGCAGTTCGGTTCTACTTCCTTACCACAATGGGTGACTTTACCTCTGCCTCTGCACTGTCTCTCCCACAGCCAATGCTGTGGAGAAGAGGTGGGAAAACATACCATATGACAAAGGGGGAGGGACCTCTGGCTCAGCGGTACAGCATCTGCTTTACATGCAGAAGGTCCCAGGTTCAATCCCTGGCATCTCCAGATAAAACGACTGAATGGTAGGTGATGTGAAAGACCTCTGCCTGAGACCCTGGAAAGCCACTGCTGGTCTGATTAGACAGTACCGACATTGATAGACCAAAGATCTAATTAAGTACAAGGCAGCTTCATGTGTTCAATGTGTGTATAACTGCACAGGAGAAAGAAAAGGAAACACAAAATGGTGAGGACACAGAGCTTTGTCCTCAACAAGTCGTCCACAAACTGCAGGCTAGGACTCAGTTGTCTGACTACCAGAGCGGCTGAAGTGTGTCTTGAAAAATTAAGCCAACATGCATTCGCACTGGAGACCACTGGCTGCACAGAACATTCGACTGAACTAACGTTTGTGCCTCGGATCTTTCAAAAAACGTTAACCAAGAGAAAGATTTCCATCACCAGAATGTGATTTCCCCAACTCCCCTCTTCCAGTGCAGCCCATGTAATGCTACCCGAAATGTTGGGATGAAGAAGAAGAGTAGGTTTTTATATCTCACTTTTCTCTACCTTAAGGAGTCCCAAAGCGGCTTACAATCTCCTTTCCCTTTCTCTCCCCGCAACAGTCACCTTGTGAGGCAGGTGGGGCTTGGAAAGTTCTGGGAGAGAACTGTGACTGGCCCAAGGTCACCCAGCAGGCTTCATGTGGAGAATGAGTGGGGAATCAAACCCGGTTCTCCAGATTGGAGTCCCACGTTCTTAAACACTACGCCACTCTGGGGGCAGGGGACAGGGTCCCACAGGAACAGCGTGAAAGGGGAGTCTGCAGTGGGGGGGGGGGGGGGAATCAGCAAATATTCTCCCCTTCAACCAGCAGGAATGCTCCATGTGATCCAATTTGCTGTGTTGATGCAGCCTCCTTCTCTCTACTTTTTTTACATGGTCCTTTAACAAGGGTTGTGGGAATAGTGCTGGGTTAGCAAGAAATAATAACACAGACTAGTTTGTTCATCATCTTAATAGCGTTTAGCTTGAGTCGTAAAGAAATCCCAGATTTTTATTGCTCAGTAGAGTATTCCTGCCACTGCTAATGAAGGATACTTCAACTGCTTCTGCAACAGTTACTAAAGAAGGGCAAGACAAATGTAATTACTTTTAAAAAGTCTACAGTCATCAGGCCTACTAAATGCATGGGTTACCCCAGGGGTTAGTCAGTTTCCCCAGCCCACAGAATGGGGTGGGGAAGGCAAATGACATTCTTATGGCCCTGTGTAGAGATCCCCGTGACAGGCCAAAGAGCATGTAAATTACTCCACTCCCATCAAATTAAAAATCACGAATCATGTTTATGAATGAGACTTTAAACTAGTGATGGGAACTTCCCCACTTCAGCTTAGTTTGTAGTTATATAAAAATTGTGAGCTGTTGTGGGAAGGGGGGAAGGAGTCTTTGCAGGTCTTTGATTCCAAAGCAGCCTCCACACACCCCCCACCGCCTCCTTCCCTCTTCAGCCCCAGAGAAGAAGCGGCTTAACTGGCTGTCACCACTTTGGTTTTGAGGCTTGACTGGGAAGAGCCCACAGCACCCTCCCTGCCTCCACTAGGCAAGACCCTCAGTACAGTGGCATTTTTGGCCACTGTGTGACAGAGTGTTGGACTGGATGGGCTATTGGCCTGATCCGACATTGGCTTCTCTTATGTTCTTATTCAGAGCATGTCCCTCTGTACGGCCAAATATGAAGCATGAAAGGTCCAGGCAGGGTGAACAAAAAAATGAATTAATTTAACAAATACCGCATTGACTCAAAGGTAAGACTAGGTTTTTTTCACAAGTATGCCATCAGAAACAGAAGGGGTCCTCTTTCATTTGCATACAAATTATAGTGATGACCAATTTTTTTTGTTTCATGCTGCATATAACTTCTTTAAAGAGACCGTTTTACACTCAGGGCTCTCTTCCTTTTGAATAAATATAGTACTATAATGATTAGTTAAACAAGAGATGGTTAAGAAAACAGAGAAGTATTAGCATCTGGTACACTATAACTGGAGTGGCGAAATGAGATGTCTCCCGCAAGTCCTCACGGGTTCCCACTTGTTGATTCATAATGTAAAAGGAGACACTGCACATGGTCAGAATTGTTTCCAGATTTAGCCTGCATTTGGCCAGGTTGTCAGTGTATCAGGGAAGGGCTGTGTCTCTACGTTAGAGCACTTTCTTCAAGCCATGAAGAAAACTGCATTAAGCCACAAGGAAAGGTAGAATACACATATTTTAATTAATAAATAAATAAATTGCAAGCAGAAAGTCCCAGATTCAGTCCTCAGCTCTCCAGGTAAAAGGATCAAGTGATGTGAAAGCTCTCTACCGGGAGAACCACTGCCACTCAGAGAAGACAATATTACCTTGAATAAGAGCCCCATGTAGGTTTGCACGTAACACTACAGTTTGTGGAAGGGACTTTTATTTTTGGATAATATTTATTTTTTAACATTTATATGCCACTTCTCCAGAGACCTGCTTCTGCCTCCTCACTATAAGCTTTAAAAAGAAAAGAAATGAAAGGTTTGGGAGGAAAAGAACAGAGCACATCATCTAACAGGTCTCTGTCAAATTATATCAAGGCTGGGAAGCTTCCCAGAGCTTGGTCAGGCAAGTTCAAGGACTGCACACAGCTTCCCCCCCCCCCCCCCCCAACCTCCCAAGGCTCCGGAGTATCCGTGGGAATGCTCATTCTTCCCTGGAACCTTAGAAATCACCTTCCAGGTGTGTTTGCTTAGGCGCATCTGAGCTCACATTAGAGTCCATGGCTTAACAAAAACACACACTAGACTTAAACAAACCATAACTCTCTAAAATCTCATTTTATATTTCAAGCTATAGATGACTAGTTCAGCGAAGTGATATTTGATTCATGATACATCTGAGCACCACGAGCCCTGGCAATTCATATTCTCAGCAAGTAATTACAAAATTCTGTCAGCAACCTCCGGTAGAACTAAATTTTAGGGAGGGTGCATTGCTGCCACAGCAATCACCACTTCCCGTATATCTTCTTCCTCTTTCCTGACAAATAGAGCATGCATGATGTGTTGTCACCAGGCTATGGGTTTCTCCACCACTATTCCACTTCACGGGTGAAGAAGGATCTCGATTGCTACTAGATGATGCTGGAAAAGAGGAGATTGAGGTTTTCTTTCGGGCCAAATGCCTCCGGTGGTATCTAGATAAGTCCTAAGAAGACACTGACATGAGTAAGAGGATTTATATTGTCTGGTGGAATGGAAACAAACTCGTGCATTTTTTTTTTGCAACAACTGATATACTAATGGAGCAGCTAATTTTGTCTGCTATTAGCGTATTTCATAGCCAATGTATACCAAATTAAAATTCCAACTTTTGTCATTTAGCAGTTGTATTGTGAATTTTTTTTGCCCAGTCTCCTTTCTCATTCAATGGGCATCCCTCTTCGGTTTGTAGCACTCAAGTGTTATTCAGCAACTTTTCTGCATTCTGAGATATCACTGGACATTGTTTTAATCATATCTTACCCATTATATGGGCTAGAAGTTCTTAAAAAAATGAAAGCTGTGATTTTTGTGAAATGGAGTTTTATGGCCAGTTCCTTCCTTCCTTCCTTCCTTCCTCTCTCTCTCTCTCTCCCCCTCCCTCCCGAGAAATGATGCTATGACGGACTCCTGCTTCTTCTTTACTGTGAGGCAGACTTCCCCGCCAAAATGCTGTCCCCCACTTTGACTGAGCAGCCCCTTAGTAGCATATTATAATAATAAAATTATAACTTTCTGTGGGTCCCACCCTGTGATAGAGAAATTATTTGGCTTTTGCCCAGGCCAGAGATTTATTGTAGCTAAGCAGGAGCCCTCTTATAAATCCCTTTGTAAATGGCACTTGACGTGAGGTAAAGTTTAAACAGGAATGTTGATTTGATTGAACAGGCACAGTTGGGTTAGGAATAGGCAGGGGACAAGAAACTGAGGTGAATTTTGTTGGTTATACAAACTATAATAATATTTTGAACAGGCAACAGTATGGTTGAAGCTTATCTTCTCAGAGACTCAGTTTTTAACTGTGAGAGGTTTGTTTGTCTTGGAGATTTCTTTCAGCAACAACGTGTCTTAATAAAGTTTCATTTAACTATCTTAGTTTCCTGGAAGTTAGTACTTTCTTCCTGTATTTAAATACCCCCCTTGTGAGATTACAACTTTCCTTTTGACTCTTGAAGAGTCTAAGACCGTTTCCCTTTTCACTCAAACCAGGGGTCCCTTCTGAGTTGAACCCACTAAATAACTGGCTAAGAAATATCCTCCTCTTTCTAGGAGCAATAATCCTTTTCTCTTTGGCTAAACTGGCAGTTTTCAATCTCCTGTCCGGTCTCTTCTGTCAAACCTAACCCCCAGTTCTGAAGACTGTGAATAAATGGAATTCAACTAGGGCTGATACTTAGACTGTTAAGTTCTGATTTCTGAACTTTTCCTCAAATATGATGGTACACAGTAGGAGCAAGGAGTTGTGTCCATTTCTCACGTGAACATGTCTGTTTCCCTCCGACAGACACACTAACTCGACTAGTCTGGTTTCTGATACAAAACAAGATGAAAAAGTCCCTTTTCCTCAGCACTCAGCTGTTCTTAAAGCTCTCCTCAGCTGGCACTGACCAACCAGAGAGAAGGGGGATGCTGTGAGAGTTCTGCTCAAAGTAGTCAAGGATCAGATCTTGGTTGGTTAACCACAGTTCTTTATTTCCAATCTCTACATTAGTACAGCGTCTCGGATTATTGTCAGAGATGAGACAGATAATACAAGCAGGTCTATTATACCATTCCAAGGAGTTTGAATTACCCATAGGTAGCCAATCACCTTAAGGGAAAATTGGCGGGCAAAGAGGTGTTCTGGCCGTTTGGTTCTCACAGGAAAAAGAGTGAGGTGTCAAGCTGTAAATTTCCTTTCCCAAACCAGACCCCTCAGATGTTACCAGTTCACATAACAATCAATGGCCTCAAGGCTTTTGCATGTGATAAGAGATGAGAGGTATCCTCCCTTGAAGTCTCAGCCGGGGCAGCTGGAATGCGGAGGCAGGGATGTGAGAGGCCTCCTTGTTCACATACTTTACTGGTGTCACCCTCCCGCTTTACTTACTATAATCTCCCGGCCTGGACAAGCAATAATACATAACAGTTACAAGGAAAAAGAAAGACATAGAGCTACTCTTAAGGTACAGGCATGATTAATATAATGTCTGAATTAGCAGATTCTGACAGATGCCCGCAGGCAGCAGCCTGTCAATCAACCCATGCTTCACAGTGAAGACCCAAAGGACCCAAAGCAGCCGATATCATTCTCTTCTCCCCCATTTTATCCATGCAACCAACTCTGTGAGCTTGAAAATGTGTGACGGGCCCAACGTCACCCAATGAGTTTCCAAGGCAGAGCGGAGTTCAGACCTAGGTCCCCCCGCTCCTAGTCTGACACTCTAACTACTATACCACACTGTTACAGGTATCATGGTGCCATCTCTTTCACAGGCATGAAGGAATTGGGAGAGGTGTAGTTAGCAGAGTCACTACCCAATCCCTCAGCCCATTGTGTGACACTGCTGGGTAAATTTTTCCACCTTACCCTAAGGCCTTAGCTGGGTGAGATGTTACAAACTGGCTTATATCATAATACAGTGCAATCACACAATTATGCAATACGGATACAAGATGGACCAAAAAAAGAACTGCTATAAAAAAATAAAAATTTGTTCCTCATTGTGTCTGACCCCTGAAGAAGTCCTATACAGGCCGAAATGCATCAGGCCAAGTCCATTAGCCCTTGTGTGTAAGATTTTGGCATTTTTACATGAGGTGTGATTGGGCCCTTATATGTTTTTTAGTTCTTTGCTAATACGTGTATCTTTTTATATTATCTACATTTAGCTTTTATTGTTGGCCCTCTATTCTGTTTGACTTACCTCTTTAGGTTCCAGTTCCCAGGTTCCAGGGTTAAGTCCCCCACCCTTTTGTCCCGGGGTTACCTCCCCAGCCATTTTTCTACTGAAAACTGCCACAAGCACTCCACCTGCTTTTATGGAAATCTTTCCCAGAGATGCCATCTGAAGCAGGTTTCTCTGTGCTACTGCTTGCAGTGCAGACAACTTCTTAGAAAGACACTGCCAGGCATGGGGTGGGGGAAGTGATCCCCCCCAACACACAACCTATGGTCCAGGAGGTGGAACCAAAATGCCTGCTTCTGTGCCTAGTATACAGCACCAAAGAACAACTCGCTGCCAGCAAGTCTTCTGATCAACTCTGTTCCTTCTCTCCAATTCTCTTCACTCCCAGTTGAACTCTATGCTTGATGGCCAGGTGTCAGAATAATGGATAAAGTTGACATTTATTGCTCAATGTTTTTATTTTCCCCATTTGGATTTGATATGACATTAATGAGAACGATTTCCCCCACTTAGTAAGTTGATTTAATGTCCCTATTCAACAGTAAAACAGCCTTGCTCTGTATCAGAATTAGAGCCACTTCTTTTTTGATCGTGTATGTAAGCAGAAAGTACCCTTTAAAAAAAACAACCAAGTCTGCTCATATGCACTCTTCCAACTCCTGCTATGTAACTCAGCAGCAAAGATCAAGCCATGAGATATATTCAACAGTCCCTTTTCCTCAGGGTAATACTGAAAGGAGACTCATTGGAGCCCAGCCTCTTCTGTCCTTGCAAAATTCAGCCCCCTTTCTCCAGAGGGGATAAGTCAAGCACCAAGTGTCTACTCTAGCTTAACTCCCCAAACGGCGTTCTTGTTCAGGCTTGAGTTCCCATTGGCATGATGCACAGAGACCACACAGAAGAAGTAGAAGCCACAAGATACATATTTAGGATCCTATTTCCTGTGGGAAAACCCAGAGGGGATCTCACTTGGGGCCAGCTCGCTTATGTGTAGTGGGTGGAGTGTTCCTTTAACTGACAGGAGGAGGAGGAGGAGAAGGAGGAGGAGAAGACTTGGTTTTTATACCCCGAAGGAGTCTACTTGAAGGAGTCTCAGAGTGGCTTACAATCTCCTTCCCTCCCTGTCCCCACAATAGACACGCTGTGAGGTAGGTGGGGCTGAGAGATCTAAGAGAACTGCTCTTGAGAGAACAGCTCTGAAAGAACTGTGACAGCCCCAAGGTCATCCAGCTGGCTGCATGTGGAGGAGTGGGGGATCAAGCTGTGGTTCTCCAGATTAGTCCACCGCTCTTAACCACTACACCAAACTGGTTTGGAGGGCCTCCGGCAGACAGCAACAATGACATATTTAGCATGTCTGTTGTCTTATCCTGCACTGCTGCCAACTGATGGTGGTGCAAACAAAGATGACAGGCAGGTCTATGCCCACCCTTGCTGTCGCTGCTGGTAAGGCTGGCGCTGACCAACCCCTATCAGAGCCACTTTGCTCAGCTTAATCCAGGACCATTAATACTGGGGCCAATCTGCTCATGCATCCCACAGCTAAATCTTGTAAAGCAACAGAGTTCAACTCCATCTTTGGTATATGACAAAGAGAAATCTGACTCTCTGAACCTTCTACCCTGGAAATCCTGTTGGTCTTTAAGGTGCTGCTGGACTTGAATCCTGCTCTTCTACTGCAGACCAGCATGGCTACCCGCCTGGAATCACCCTGACCTCTGAAACCTCTGAAATCCCATACAATCCCATGGCCACAAAACGACTTGTCCAATAAAACTCACACATAAATACTTCTGTCCAGAGATTGAATGAACAACAATGTAGGCTTTCAACCACTGTTTCCTCTAAGCTGGGTTAGTGTGAACCAGCTCACAGTTTTTTAGCCTCCGGTTCACACATTTTTGTCTTAGCTCAGGAAGGATGGCTCCAGAGCAAACTCATTTATGCAGTAGCCAAACCACTCGCTCACAACCTTAATGCCAGTAGCTCAAAAAGTAGAATTATTGCTCACTAGACTCCACACCTTAGAGGGAGCATTGCTCAACACACCTTGGCCAAACCTACTTGGTTCTCTCAGGCAAGGCACAATAAGAAAGAAAAAGCTTCCGCTGCAATTTTTAAATGAGAAGAACAAACCAAACGAGCTCCATTTGTACTGTGGAATAAGCAGGTGTTTGATCTACGTGAAGCACGGAGGACCTCATCGGCATTAATGCAAGGTGTGCAGAGTTCAGTGCATGTTAAAAGGGGTTAATACATTAACATCCTTTGACTTCCATGCTTTAGAAGTGTGCAGGGTGAGCTCATCTTCTGGTCACTTGAATAAAAATTCCCACTGGAACGCCAGCCTAGAATACAATCTGAAAAGAGGCTGCAGAAAGCACACACACACACAAAACCTATCATACCCAAATTAATTGGATTGAGCTTAATTAGGACCTTGGCTTTATTGGGAAATCTCCCAGGGAACCCTGACTAATGAGAATGGATGCTGGTTGACTACTGATTAACTAGAAGACTGCTAGCATGTGCTCAGCTTAATGAACGAAGCCTGGCCAGCAATGAGTTCAACATGTGGCTTGCTAACCACTGAATCTGGCCCCGTTCAGGCAGTCTGTGTTGCACACCACACCCTCACTTGATCTGAATTAGCACAGCAGAAAGACAAAGCATCACTCAGTGGTAGCACATTTGCTTAGCATGCAGAAGACCCCAGGTTCAATCCTTGACAACTCCAGTTAAAAGGACCAGGTTGGAAGAGACGTGAAAGATTTCCACCCAAGACCCTGGAGAGCTGCTGCCGGTCAGAGCAGACAATATTGATGTAGGCAGACGGACAGGGCTGACTCAGTATAAGGCAGCTTCATGCCTTCATATGACGGAAAGGATTTACCGAGTTAGTGATGACACAGGACCGTTTCATATGTTATATAGTCCCTTGGCAGGCTTTCACATTTCATGGATAGCTTCTGCAAGGAGATTCAAATATACTGAAACATATGGCAAGTGGCCGATCAATATTATTATTCACAATTAATGTACCACATTTTTTTATACTAACTTTCTTCCAAAGAGCTCAGGTTGCCGTAGAATGGTCCTATTTCTCCATTCTATTGTTGCAGAGACCTTGACAGGTACGTGAGGATCAGAAGGAGCAACTGGGCTGAGTTCACCCGCAGAGTTTTCACGGCAGTGTGGAAATCTTGCTGGTTTCTGAAGTGCTACTGGACGTGTTGGTTTCTAAGGTGCTACTGGGTCTCTCTCACAAAGTGCAGCTGGTTAAAAATACTAACACTGTCTTTGGGTCCCTGGGTCAGTGGCAGTGTGTTGGCTTTGCATGAAGAAGGTCCCAGATTCAGTCCCCAAAATCTCCATTTAAAAGAATTAGGCAGTATGCAATGTGAAAGCCCTCTACCCCAGACCCTGGAGAGCTACTGACTGCCAGAACAGACAATACTGACCTTGATAGACCAAGAGCCTGAGTCAGTATAAGGCAGCTTGGTTTATTCATTTTGTATTCATTTTGTCACACTTGGGATATCACACAATTTTGCATGCCTTTGTTCTCCAAAGATCTATAACCTTAGAAGTACACTAGATTCAGGTTGAGCTGGTAGATTCCAAAATGTTATCTATGGCAAACCTGAGACTCAAAAGTCTTTGCTGTAACAGTGGAATCAAGCCAATAAGCTTTTAAGTCTTCCCAGTTCAATTTGGCTCATACTTAAAAGCTGATGCTACTGAATTTCAACAGGAGCTTGCAATCCTGTGCATGAAAGCTCAGTAATCATGTAGTCTGGATGATTGATGGGACTGTTAAATGGCTGTCAAACATCACTGTTCATAATTCCAAACAGTGCCCATCTTCTGTAAAGTTGCCCAGTATGTCTGCTTAAAATAACAATGAATAATCTTGGATTTGATAATGAAATATTACAAAGATGAAACATAGTTATTAGGAAAAAAGTTATTAGGGAAATTGACAGGATTCCCCCCCTCGAGGTACGAAGGTTTCCCAAACACAACGGGATGTATCAGCAAGACATGAGCATGAAATCTATGATCATTTTATTATTTATTTAGAAAATACATACATTGCCTCTTTGAAAACCTGCTTACAACTTACATGTAAACCAATATAATAAAATGAGAAGCATAAAATTATAAAAAATAAGGCATAAAATCCTAGCAATAAAGCATAAAGCACCCTAAAATGATAGTCATAAAACACAGTCCTCATGCTAGAAGCAAACCAGAAAGAAGGTTGAAAAAGATAGAACATCTAAGTTAAAAAGCCTGGGTAAAAAGAAATGTTAATGGCCTGGTGTGAAAAGGAGAGTAAAGAAGTTGCCAGGTAAACCTCAAGGGGAGGGCATTTCGAAGGTGAGGCGTCACCACTAAAAAAGCTCTGTCCCTCGTTGCCACCTGCAACACCTCTCCAGGCAGGGGCACAGAGAGCTAGGCTTGCTAGGATCTTACATTGCTATCCTGTCCTTCCTCCAAGGAGTTGAGCAATGTTTTTCTGATGTTCCCTAGAGCAGCAACCTTCAGCCTTCCAGATGTGAGACCATTAACTCCCAGGCACCATGGAGATGCAAGCGCATGACAGGAAGTCATGTGGCAGAGTCATGTGCTAAAAAAGAAGGACATGTGGTAAAAAGGAAGGATGGCAGGGATGCATACATACCAGAAGCAGAACAGCTGCAAGAAGAGAAAAAGAAGAAGAAGAGAAGAAATTGGATTTATACTCCACCTTTCACTTGGAGTCTCAGAGCGGCTTACAAACTCCTTTCCCTTCCCTTCCCTACAACAGACACACTGTGAGGTAGGTGGGGCTGAGAGAGCTCTTTCCAGAACTGTCCTTGAGGGAACGGCTCTGACAGAACTATGGCTTGCCCAAGATCATCCAGCAGCTGCAAGTGGAGGAATGGAGAATCAAAACCGGTTCTCCCAGAACTATGGCTTGCCCAAGATCATCCAGCAGCTGCAAGTGGAGGAGTGGAGAATCAAAACCGGTTCTTCCACGCACTTAACCGCTACACCAAACTGGCTCTCACAGACCAAACTGGCTCTCACCAAACTGCAAAAGCAAGCAGAAAGACAGGTCCATAGGGATTTTACAGCCCACCTGAGGGTTTTAGCCCATGGGCTGAAGACCACTGTTGCCTTCATCACATTTAGATGACAACACAAGATCTTTGACTGGAACAGATATACCGCTATCGTCCCATAGCAACTCTTTGCTCTGGTCTCTGGGCAACCCACCCCCTTGAATTCAACAAACTATGTATTTTTCTGGGGGGCCACTATGGCTCTCTACTGCCCTGCCATGCACAGCAATACATATCCAGCCCCCTGGGACTTTACCTCTAATCTACTGAGTGACTGATTGAGGCAACAGAACAGCACAGGGAACAGGCAAGTATTCTATTGCAGTTCTACATACTACAGCCAGGCTTGTCGGCCTCCTGCCAGTTCCTTCCAGATATGCCTAAGATGCTTGCTGGCCTCGCCCAGGCTAGCTGCTTGAGCCCCAAAAGGCAGGAAAGACCAGCATGGAAGTCCTTGATGGGCTGCTCATCCTGTTATATAGTGGGCGAGAACCAAGGACTTCAGCACTGGACAGCTCCCCACAATGTTTCTAACCGGGAAGCTACAGCCTCCACAGACTGGGCACTACAGAGCTCGTTGCCTTTTTTGGTATCCTACCTGCTCCTCCAATTAGTCCTCAAACAAATTAGCTGGGCTCATATTAGTACAGAGCCCCTCCACAGCACCAGGATGCTGTAATGATTAGAGTGCTGGATTGGGGTTAGAGAGACCTAGGCTTGAATTCTCCCTCCGTCGCAAAGCTCACAGGTGTGACTGGATAATGATCATTCTTTCCCAGCCTAACATACCTCACATGGCTGCAGTGAAGACAAAATGGAGAAAGGGTGAATTATGTACACTGCTTTGAGCTCCTTGGAGGAAATGTGGGATAAATATTTAACAACCAGACACGGCTCGAATAACCACTCTAGAATGGCTCTCTCTATCTCTCTCTTTAAAAAAAAAAAAAAGATGTCCTGTCGGATTTATAGTTGCATTAGATGGACTGTTTCTGAGAAGGCTAAAACTCAATTTTTTTAGCTGCCAGAAAAAAGACCTATATTTTATTTCAGAAAAAAAAGAGAAAAGAGTCCAAGAAAAAAGTCTGTTCTCCTCTCTACTGATCCACTCAGTTAAGCTCTGCCAAGACTTCACACGTTTTCACTCGAGTCAGATCTCTTTTAATAATGGATCAAAAAGTGTCACCATCAGAGCCCAGAGCCGGCAAAAGAACGTTAAATAAAACCTCTGCAGATATTACCTGAAGAGCTAAACAGGAGGAGGCAAAAGTCGGGGTTTTGTACCATGCTGGATTTAAAAATAACTTTTAGCGGTGTTACTATTTCATAGATCAGAGCTCCTATATTCCCACAGCTGCTCACAACTTCTTGCTACCAGATTCTCAGTAGTCTGCTTTCCTGTTGGTTGGTGATAAGTGTTTCTACCTATCATCCTTCTCCGGGGATAAGTAGATATATGTACACAAAGTGCATAAAAGAGACTCCTCATCATAAAGTGTGTACTCTTTTAAAAGCAAAAACTTTCCTAACATACTTCCAGCTCCTAAGTAAATTTTGCTTTGATATCCAATCCATGGACCACCCAAAAGGTTGCACCTCACCTTTTTTTTTGTAGGCAGCACTAGAGAAGAGAGAAGAAGAGAGAAGAGGAGATTGGGTTTATACCTTGCCCTTCACTACCTGAAGGAGTCTCAGAGTGGCTTACAAACTCCTTCCTCTTCCCTTCCCCTCCCCACAACAGACACCCTGTGAGGCAGGTGTGGGTGAGGGAGCTCTTTTGAAAGAATAGCTCTGAGAGAACTTGGGGCTGCATGTGGTGGAGTGGGGAATCAAACCTGGTTAACATAAGAACAGCCAATGTTGGATCAGGCCAGTGGCCCATCCAGTCCAACACGCTGTGTCACACAGTGGCCAAAAACACCAGGTGCCATCAGGAGGTCCACCAGTGGGGCCAGGACACTAGAAGCCCTCCCACTGTTGCCCCCCCCCCCCAAGCACCCAGATTAGAGTCCGTGCTCTTAAACACCACACAGACTGGTGATCTCCTATTTTCTCTTACACATGGAATGGAGAGAAACAAAATGAATAGCCTGCAGGGTCATTATATTTTTATTTATAAAGAACCTTTGAGAGAGAGAGAGAGATCTGAACACAGCCCCAGAATGCAGATCAAAATATCTGTACAACTGGACCATGTACAGAGAAAATTTTTTCAAAAACCCAGGGAAACCTCTAGGTTTGCAGAAAAATCCAAAGAGCTTTAAACAAGGTGGTGGTGGTTGCTGTTTTTAAAAAAACCAAATTGAAGAAGTGAGGCCTCAGCCTACACAGACCTCTCAGCTCCAAAGAAAAATGCCAACCAGTTCTGGCAAATGGAGGTGGTGGCAGACAGGGCAATGGCTAGGAAGCTGGGGAGGGGGGTTGAAGTGAGCAAGACAAAACTTGCAGCCATCCTCCCAGTCAGGAAGGTTGATGCAAAAAAGCACAGAGTATTCGCTTTCTGCTTCAGCTCTCCCTCCCCTTTGATTCCCGGCTGATTGGGGGGTGGGGTCTGGCCAGCAGGAAGGCTGGGGAGGGACAAACAGGCAATGGGAAGCAGGGAACAGACAGAAAAGGGATAGAAACAAGGGCCCTGTGGAAGCTGAAAGTAAAAGAACCAAATGGGGAATGGGGGAGGAAAAGGAGGAAATGAGAGATTGGAAGGGAGAAGCGGCAATTGAACAGTGGTAGGAAGAAAGGGAGAGAAAGTGGGGATTGAGGAGTAAAGTGGAAGAAAGGGAGAAAAATGGGGGGGGGCATAGAGGACTGGAAGGGAAAATGAGGCTGAAGCAGTGAGAAAACTGGGAGGGCAGATGGGATCCCCCTTTGCTGTGAACCTCACTGATCACACACACACGCACATCTAACACTCACACCAAGTAACAAAGAATCTTGATATGGGAGTTCAGAGATAACCTCCAAAGACATAACTTTATAAGAGAAAGTTCCACATGGTTACGGGCACTGTACAACAGTTATCGGTTGAGAGCTCAGAAACCCAAGATATTTGCCTTCGACTTCTCTGTTGCGCTTACAGTCCCAGAATTTCATGAGTATTTCCTTTCACTCTTTCTTTCCTTCCCACAGAAGCACACAACCTACCCTTTACATGCCTTTATCCAAACCAGGTTGGAGGAGAGATTTTTATTTGAAACAGAGTACATAAAGCCCTGCCTGTTAGTTAAATCATATATTTAAGTCACTTATTTTATTTACTTATTTATTAAATTAGATTTACTAGGCCGCCCTCAGGGTGCTCAGGGTGGCTTGCAACAGAATAAATATACAACTCTCAGTTTAAAACTAAATTAAAATAACCCAATAGACACCAGCACATAAAAACAGCATCTATGGGACAGCAGAATTTTAGATTAAGGAAAAGATAATGTGTGTATTCTGTACCCACATTTCAGATGAGCACTGCTGGACTGATACAATTGTTCTGTCAGCGGATTCCAGATTCATTTATGCACCCAATTTTTGATAAGCTGACCTTCCATCTATACATACCAGGTGTTGATACCTTTTCTGGTGTGTGTCCACGTTTTCAGGAAGTGGGGGGAGACTACATGAGGCTGTTGCCCAGCAGAGCTTCTGACTGGCCACTGGAGATCTGATGGTGCAGATTAAAATAACACCGTTGCAGCAGCAGCAGCAGCTGCCACCAGTGTGAGTTATACTCTCTCCCACTCTGCTCTTTCAGTGAATTTTAAAAATTGCCCCTTGACTTCCCTGCACTTGGGCTTCTTCTCTGTGTGTGGTTCCGCCACCCACAGCAGCCATTTTGTGGTTGGTTCCACCTCCTTTTGGCAGCCATTTTGTAGTTGTTGCCACCATCTTGTGTCAGAATTCCAAAGGTGCCCCAAGGCTAAAAAGAGCTGGGAATCCCTGGCATGGACTGGCTTTAGGAAGTGCTTCTGCCTTCCTAGCATCTTCTGTTCTCTGGACAGGTAAGATGGCTGGATCCAGAGCCGAATCTGTGGACTGCAGCCCCTGCAGGGCCTCTGCTCAGAACAACTGTTCCATTTGTCCTAATGGCTCAGCAGCAACTCTTAATATGTTGCTATCGTCAGCAGAGCTCAGCCATTTGAAGTTTGGGGGCGAGACTTAAGCAGATGCATGAGTTCCCTGAAACCTTGCTGATAGAGATGTTTAAAGAGCATAATTCCCCCCTTTTCTTTTTTGGAGACATTAAAGCCGCGAGTAATCTAGTTTGAGACACTTCAGTGAAGAGGTTGGCAATGGATCAAATGCTCTTTGTTTCTGTTATAATGGTACTAAATCAGCACTAAGCAGAGTTAATTATAGAAAATGTGTATGAGGAGGAAAATGTCACCCGCAGAAACAGCTGGTACATCTACCTCCCGTCCCCTCTTTCTCCTCTCATCAGAAGGCCTTGCGGGTCTTCTCTTTTTCAACTCTGTGCATTTTTGCAAAATTTCGTTCCTCATCTCTGGCTATTTACAACACAGTGGAAACTTCTAAAGATGGAAGCCCAGAAATGATGAGAATGTTGATGAGATGGAGACCATGTAACGGAAACTAGAAGGTTGGATCCAGACTAAACTTTCTGTTGGCAGAACTGAACTTTCCTCCCTCCCTCCTCTCACTGCAGCCCACTAAACACTAACAAATGATCTGGGGGGGGGGATAGGGGACCCAGCATAATGTCATGAGAGGGTCAACAGCAAGTAGGGGGAATTAAATAAAAAATGCCTGTTTAGTCTGGACCCAACCCACAGTCTATGTCAGGGCTGATTCCAGGGTTTGGGGGGCTGGAGGCAGAGAGTTCCCAGAGTCCCCTCTCCTCTTCTACCCACCATGAAGTTCCCCCTTGCCCTCCTTCCTTTCCACCCACTCTCATGCTTCCCACCTGTCCATGTGTCCTTCCCGTACCTGCTTGCGAGACCTCCCACAGCCCAAGTTTACAGGCGCCTGCAATGCCTACACCCCTTTCTCTGCTGGCACTGGTGAGCCCATGCAGTCTCTGTAGATAGGAGCACAGGTGGTGGAAGAAAAAGAGGAGGAGGAGGAGGAGGAGGAGGAGAGGAGACTGGATTTATACCCCACCCTTCACTCGGAGTCTCAGAGCGGCTTACAAACTCCTTTTCCTTCCCTTCCCCACAGACAGACACCCTGTGAAGTAGGTGGGGCTGAGAGAGCTCTTTTCAAGAACCGCTCTGACATAACTATGGCTTGTCCAAGGTCATCCAGCAACTGCAAGTGGAGGAGTGGGGAATCAAACCTGGTTCTCCCAGAGAGTCTGCACACTTAACCACTACACCAAACTGGCTAGTAAGTGGCTTGTAAGTGAGTGGGCCAGGGGATGGGGTCGGCAATGGTGGGCCCTGCCAGAAGCCCTAAGTGGCAGCAGCTCTCCAGGGTCTCAGGTAAAAGCCTTCTGCATAAACTGGACTGAATGATCTTCAGACCCCTTCCAGCTTTTTAATCCTATGACATCTATGACCTACTACCTGATTCTTTTTAAGCAGAGATGTCATGGACTGAATGTGGGACCTTCTGACCCTGACCTGGATAGCCCAGGCAAGCCTGATCTTGTCAGACCTCGGAAGCTAAGCAGGGTCAATTCTGGCAAGTAATTGGATGGGAGACCTCCTTGGAATACCAGCAGTCGGGAGGCGGGGGCCAGGCTTTATTTGGCCACCTCTCTGAATATCCTCCAGGTCCCCAGTAGGGATCAGTCACCAGAGGTAGCCATGATTCCAGGTGTGCGCGCACACACAAATGCACATCTTAAAAATAAAAATGCACATAAAAAAGAAAGAATATAGGACTTTCTGCATGCCACGCTCACGCTCTGCCACTGAGCCACAGCCTCTTTGCCCAACCTTTCCCCTTTCTAATTATCTCCCCCCCCCCCCCAAAGTACACACAAGTTTTCCTAGGCTGTTTGGTAGACGGCCATTTTCAGTGGGAAAATCACCTGCAGAGAAAGGGTTAATTAATGGGAGAGCACACGCAATCAAAATGTTTGCAGTACAGTTGAGAACTATTTGGAGTGTTCCATAAAAAGCAAACCTTGTCTGAGGGTCCTTTTTACAGTCTGATGATGTTGAAGTGTGATTCAAACTGAGGACTGGTTAGATTCCTGTCCAGTAGCACCATAGAGAAGAAGAGGAGGAGGAGGTGGAGGGGGGGGGAGATTGGATTTATACCCTGCCCTTCACTACCCAAAGGAGTCTCAGAGCGGCTTACAATCTCCTTTCCCTTCTCCTCCCCACAACAGATACCCTGTGAGGTAGGTGGGGCTGAGAGCGCTCTTTTGAGAACTGCCTGTGAGAGAACAGCTCTGAGAGAACTTATGACTGACACAAGGTCACACCAGCAGCTTCATCTGGAGGAGTGGGGACTCAAGCCCAGTTCCCCCTGATTAGAGTCCGCGCTCCTAACCACTACACCAAACTGGCGGCTAACCACTGCACAAAACAAGATTTTCAGGGTCTCAGCTTTGGTCAGTCACGAGCTCTGTCAGTCAGTCACAAGCTTAGATTCTTGAAAACTTGCACCCTGAAAATCCTATTGGTCTCTAAGGTGCTGCTGGACTGGAATCTAACTGACCTACTGCAAACTGATGTGGCTGCCCTCTGAAACTGAGGAATGATTGCTCATTACTATTAAATAACTGGGCTACTGCTGTGGGGGTTTGCAACCTTTGCCTGCTATCTCGGCAAAGTCACAATGGCTCAAAGAAGCAAAGTCCCTTCCCTTCCCACTCGAGTACTTATCATGCTACACCTGCATAACCTCCGTGCACAGACTGGGAGCGGCCCAAATCAACATGACACATTATTCATAAAAGCAAGGGAACGCTTTCACTCGAGTGAGCTCTTCAATAATCAGGATGTTGGGAGAATGAAGCACTGCAGCCAAAACATTTAAGAAAGAAGCAGACAGTTCGAATTTTGAAAAGGCTGATGATAGTCAGAGTCATAAGAGATGAGAGCACTGGAGGTTTGCAAAAATAGCAGGTTGATTGGCTTTAAATACAGAGAGTGACACAGATTAGCTGGAAAAGCGTGGAGAAGTTTCAGGACATAGTAAGATTCTGAGACCACAACAAGCATGTCCATGATCCAGGGCTCCATCTGGGCTGTGATGTAGGCCTAGTTCTGCCCTGGAAGACTTACCTTTCATTTAAATGGAGCGAAAGCAGCTTCATGGGACCCAGAAAAAGTACAAAGAAAGGTGCAGGAGGAAGCAAGGACTTTAATCCATTCCAAAAAGAACAAGGTCAGGAAGCAACTCAAAGACGGCACATCATTGCACCATAGGAAGATACGGCTGCCCTGACCTGGAGAGCCCAGGCAAGCCCAATCTCGTGAGATCTCGGAAGCTAAGCAGGGCCGACCCTGGCAAGTATTTGGATGGGAGACCTCCAAAGAACACCAGGGCTGGGAGGAAGAGGACGGCTATCAAGCCACTTCTCTGAATATCCTCCATGCCCCAGTAGGAGTCGCCAGAGATTGCCATAACTTCTGGGCACGGGCATGCAAAATGCAAAAATAGCCCCCCCTCAAAAAAGAAGAAGAAATGGCTGATGGGAATTTCAGGGACAAAAGGGACACTGGCCAACCATGTAAGAGGAATGGGGTAAGAGCAAACAGAGGCTAATTACACCCAGGGAACACCAGCCTGGAAAGCAGCAAAAGAAACCAAGGAAGTGAAGGGTAGCCCAGCATCAAAACAGATGGTGGATCATGGTTTCCTGCAGCCTGTGCTTGTAAGAGAAAAGTCACGAGATGGAAGGGTCCACAGCTGCAGGAAACCATGATCCACTGTCTGTTTCAATGCTGGGCTACCCTTCACTTCCTTGGTTTGGGAAGTGATTTTTCCCTCTGCCATTGCAGAGCTCTGTCTCCCTCTACATGCTCTCCCTGGGGACTCTCAGCAGCCGCATTTCAGGGGACATTTTGGGCTGTGGTGGGAAGAAGGATGCAAGAAAGTCCTGCTCCCCTGACAGAAATCTGTTCTGTCAGCATAGATTTACCATGGAATCCAAGCCAAAGTGATCACCCCGGCATCTTTGCCAGGAGCCCAAGTGCTTAGGGCAGCGACAAAAAAGGCTAATGCAATCTTGGGGTGTATCAACAGAGGCATAACATCAAAAGTGCAAGGTCATAGTCCTGCTGTACACTGCCTTGGTCAGGCCACACCTGGGGTACCATGGAATCCAAGCCAAAGTGATCACCCCAGCATCTTTGCCAGGAGCCCAAGTGCTTAGGGCAGCGACAAAAAAGGCTAATGCGATCTTGGGGTGTATCAACAGAGGCATAACATCAAAAGTGCAAGGTCATAGTCCTGCTGTACACTGCCTTGGTCAGGCCACACCTGGGGTATTCTGTTCAGTTCTGGAGGCCTCACTTCAAAAAGGATGTGGACAGAATGGAGCAGGGGGCAAAGGAAGGCGGTGAGGATGATCGGGGGCCTGGAGACCAAGCCCTGTGAGGAAAGCCTGAGGGACCTGGGAATGCTCCGTCTGGAGAAGAGGAGGTGGAGGGGGGACATGATCGCTCTCTTGCTTCATTTGAAGGGTGTCAGAGGAGGGTAGGGAGCTGATTTCTGTTGGCAGCAGAGGATAGGACTCGCAAGAATGGGCTTAAATTAAGAGCGGGAAGGTACCGGCTGGATATTAGGAAAAACATTTTGACAGTAAGAGTTGTGCAACAGTGGAATCGGGTGCCAAGGGAGGTGGTGAGCTCCCCCTCACTGGCAGCCTTTAAACAGTGGCTGGACAAACACCTGTCAGGGATGCTCTAAGCTGATCCTGTCTTGAGCAGGGGGTTGGGCTAGATGGCCTGCATGGCTCCTTCCAGCTATCTGATTCTATGATTCTAACAGCCCCCCCCCCTCAGCCCGCAGGCACCTTTGGAATTCTGACGCGGTATGGTGGGCACAGCCACAAAATGGCTGCTGCAGGAGTTGGATCCAGCCTCAAAGGGATTGCTGTAGCTTCCCTTCAGTCACACAGTGAAGATTCTTGCGCTGCGGTGGCAGCTGCTGCCAAAGCAACGTTTTTAAAAATCTGCACAGCCAATCAGATTTCCAATAGTCATTCATAACCCCTGCTGGGGGAAACACTCTACCTGGCCCTACCCACTTCCTAAAAACACCTGAGAGGCACCAGAAAAGGTGTCAGCTGGTGCCACTGTGCCCACGGGCACCATGTTGGGGACCTGGGGACCCCGGATTACAAGCTGCATGTGGTGGTGGTGGGGTTTGCACTGATCACCCCAAAAGAATTGCAAACTGTTTGCCACACGAGTGACACCGGACATCTATCAAGCTGCATTCGAGCCAAATTGCTCTGAACAGCGAAGCGGGACTTGGTAGCTGTAATAACGCATTATGCAAGCCCATTGTAGCTGGAAGGGAAAGGAAGGAAACTCATTCACGTCTAATTCCCCGGAGTCCCTCTAATGCTACCTTCAGAGATGAGATTGCATCGACGCTGTCGCTTGTACAAGGGGAAGGCTTGTTTCCCCAACATGCGGCAAATAATTAAATCAATAAGTAACTATAGGTGAACTAATAACAACGTTGACGGTCGATGTCGTAGCATTGCAGATGCTCCAAATACCGTTGCAGGAGTCTGGAAGGTCCAATTATTATTATTATTATTTTAAAAATCTATATTAAAGCTATCTTTCCTACCGCACGAACTGTGATGCTCATACCTTGATTAATCCCACTGTCCTTTCCAGGCCTCTCAGCCTCTCTTATCTAAGCAAGGCAGGTCCCCCCCCCTCCCCCCCGTAACAAAGAAAAAGATTTAGGAAAAGATTGGCAATCCCCAGAGCCGCGCTTTTGCGCTTTAAAGGCAAATGGATGTAATAAAGCACCAACGCTCTCCCCCCCCCCCCCCCATAATGAAAACTAGCTTCAAGCGGGGCAATTTTACATGCAGAATGGGGGAAAGGGAGAAGGGAGAAGGAAAGATTTCCTCTCCTAAACATTCCTGCTTGCTCTGAAAGTGAGATTTCCAAACTGAGAGGTGATCTCCCTCACACCGCGTAGGAAGCCTTGTGTCATGAGTTTGGGATCCTGCCACTTTTTTCGGCCTAAGGGTTGCACTGCCCCACGTGGCTTTGGTCCATGCAGCGATCTGATAAAAGATGGGATGCAAAATAGGACAAACAAGTTGAGGGGGCCCTATTGGATGTATAGCTGCACTCAACGTTCCCCGGCTCTTGTGACATACTCAGTGCTCATCAGATCGGTTTTGCGAGGGAGGGTGGAGAATGAAGAAGAAGAAGAAGAAGAAGAAGAGATTGGATTTATACACCGCCCTTCACTCACTTGGAGTCTCAGAGCGGCTTACAAACTCCTTTTCCCTTCCCCTCCCCACAACAGACACCCTGTGAGGTAGGTGGGGCTGAGAGAGCTCTTTCCCAAGCTGTCCTTGAGAGAACAGCTGGTACAGAGCTATGGCTTGCCCAAGGTCATCCAGCCAGGTGCAAGTGGAGGAGTGGGGAATCAAACCCGGTTCTCCCAGATTAGAGTCCGCACACTTAACCACTACACCAAACTAGCTCTCCTTAAAAGGTGATGTCCACCTTTTAAAATGTACAGTGTTTCTGTTATACCAGCGTAAGGGGAAATTCCTGTCTTCTCTGTGAGTGGCCCCATTTTTCTGTCCTGCTAGGCATGGACATTACAATTAGAGGGAAGGAGCTAAACATCCATGAGGAATCAGAGAGGGAGGCAGCACAGGGATAGAGGAATTGGAAATCTTTCCCTTCCCCTCAAAAAAACAATCCTCCAGGATTCTGCTAGCTCTCAGGGGGTTGACTAGGCTAATTTTTTTTCCATTTCTCTCATTTTCTTTCATTTTTAAAAAAATTATTTTTCAATTTTTCAAATTTACAGTTGTGCAATGCAGTGTATAAAACAGGAACTGTTTACAACGTCATGCAGTGCTTGTTACATTTTCTTCCATAACTAACTCTCCACTGCCCTGAACAACCTGTGCCTCCTGAAACATACTCAGTCCAGTGTTCCCTCTAAGCTTACTTAGTGTGAGCCAGCCCACAGTTTTTTAGCCCCCGGCTCAGACATTTTTGCCTCAGCTCAGGAAGGATGGCTCCAGAGCAAAACTAATGTATGCAGTAGCCAAATCGCTCACTCACAGCTTTAAAGCCAGTAGCTCACAAAGTAGAATTTTTGCTCACAAGACTCCACAGCTTAGAGGGAGCACTGAAGTCCCCATTTTTGTTCTTTTACTTAATTTTTGTGCATGAGAGGGAAGGCAGAATGGTATAGCCTGATCACGTCAGATCTTGGAAGCTAAGCACAGCCAGGACTTGGAAGGGAGACCACCGAGGAAGGCTCTGCAGAGGGAGGCAGTGGCAACCCACCTCTGCTTCTCACTTGCCTTGGAAGCCCCTTGCGGGGGTTGCCATGAGTGAGTTCTGACTTGATGACACTTCACACACACACACACACTTTTTGTGCATACCATCGGTTTTCCATGAGTTTGTGAAAACTCCTATACTGTAATTGGGTGGAAAAATTTGCTGCTTCTACAATCGGCACAAAACAGGTGCTTCACTGTTTGATATCACAATTATGAAGTCCAGGCATCTGCATAAAAACCTACAACAATTTCATCTATTTTTTTTAAAAAAACCAAAACAACCCAAAATGCTACATAATGTGCATGGATCCTACGAATGAGTCCTGTGCATGCTCGAGTGCCTCTGCTGTGGGGTGCTTCCCCTTCCTCTTAAACTTCCATGTGCCCAAGATCAGTGCTTTTCAATGGGCCCTCATGCAAATGGAAGTTTTAGAAGGAGTGTGTGCCACGGCAGAGACTCTCTAGTACACACGGAACTCATTCCCAGGACACAAGCCTTACAAATTATGCACTCTCCCCAATATTTCAGCTATTGCTATTCCTCGGTTAATCACTCCTCTAGGTACAGGTGGCTAATAGATGGGACAGACCAAGGACGCTTGAGTTAAAATCACCAAATATGAGATTTCCCTGTTGGGTTTCCTGATGGCTATTGATAAAACACTTGACCATTACTGTCAAAAGACGGACTGTGTAGGTACGCATCGGTTTTGCACCGAGAAACCCAAAGAAGAAAAAGGAGATGAATAAGAATAAGAATATTTATTTATTTTATTATTATTATTTTTATTTAGTTCAATTTGTATCCCGCCCTCCCCGCCAAGGCAGGTTCAGGGTGGCTTCGATTAAAAGTTAAAATGCATTAAAAACAAATTCATTAAACACAATACACAAGAAGAAGAGGAGGAATGGAGGAGGAGGATTTGGTTTTATACCCCACTCTTCAATACCCAAAGAAGTCTCGGAGCGGCTTACAGTCACCTTCCCTTCCTCTCCCCACAACAGACCCCCTGTGAGGGAGGTGGGGCTGAGAGAGCTCTGAGAGAGCTGTGACTGACCCAAGGTTACCCAGCTGGCTTCACGTAGAGGAGAAATGAGTCCGCCACTCTTAACCACTACACCGCAGAGCATAGAAAGCCAGCTCTGCCGCAGCCATGATATTTGTCTGCCTTCCCCCATATTGGATAATGCACCTTCACTGCATTTGAGCAATTCTTTGCAAGTGGATTTTCCTGTTCCAGGCACAAAAACCCATCTGTAAACGATTGCTATTGGAGGTGCATTACCCGACGTGTGTGAAAGCTGCCTTTGTTTGCTTTTAATTTCCCCGCCAAGCGCGTCCTCTTATCTAGTTGGTGGCATGCATGTGATGTGTCCGTCCTGTATAAAGAGGCCCAGCATTTTCTCTAGATCACTGCTGCTTTCTACTCAAATAAAAAGAAAAATGTCTCGGGGCAGAGACCGCCTTGTTGCAGTTGTTAAAAGTACCAGGCCCATGGATGATGGAGCAGAGCTGATCACTGTGGCTCAGCCTATTCCCACATTAACTAAAGGAACGGTAGTGTTTCACCATAACTGTAGACATCCACCCTCAATGGGCCTTAGTGGCTCAGGCAAGATAATGGGCAGGTACAAGAACATGCAGTTTAGTTTCTGGAAGAGACCAAGAGACAAGCAGAAAACCACTGTTATGATATGGCTGAAGCCCCCACTCCAGGGAAGGAGTGCAGAATCTCTCTGTTGGGCTCTGATACAGTGTTTTTTATTTATTTACCTCATTTAAACCCTGATTTCCCCCAAAGCAGCTTTCTCCTCCATTTTCTCCTCATAACAATCCTGTAAGACAGGTTCGGCTGAGTGTACGTGACTGGCCCAAGGTCACACAGCAAGCTTTCAAGGGAGAGCAGGGTTGCCAGGTCCCTACCTTCTGCCTCTAGGGGGACCAAATGTCCTGACTGGGATCACCTGGAAGTGATGTCATCCTGCTAGGCACATCGCCAGGGGGACACTCTAGCATTCGGCCAAAACCTCTATGGTATCATAGAGATTTTAGGCCAAGTGGTAGAGCGCCCCCCAACAATGTGCCCAGTGAGATGACGTCACCTCTGGGTGACGTTATTGTGCTGGGCATGTTGCTGCGATCCCGGCACTTTGAGGTCAGGGTTCCCCCCTGGCTGGGTCTGGGCTAGTGGATTAGGGGCCCCTAAAGTGGGCAACCCCAGGGGCAACCCTGGGGAAATGTCAAGCCTAAAGCAGAGTAGATCTCCCATAGCCCAGCCTGGCACTTCAACCACTTCACCACATCACAGTGTAGATTTTCTGCCCAATAGGGCATCTAGCTGTACTTTACCTGTAAACAAAGCAAACACTACCAAACAGGCACACAAGCGATAGCCATTAAAAAGACTGTCTTATTGAAAGGTCCATCGACCGTATAATAAAGCTGAGAGAAACACACACTTTTAAAAAAACTGCCTGAAGCTAGCTCTGCTCTCTCCTCAAAAAGGGAAGCAACCCATGTAAGTGCCAGCTGCCGGAGCTATTCCTACTTGGAGTAGTAGGGCAAACCATAACAATGGTGTAAAGAACCTTCCTCCCATTATTATTTCTGCTGTCCCTAGCATCACTCAAGGAAAAAGGGGAGGACGTAAAGACTTCTCTGGGCGATTCTGTATTGGCTTTACCCTCTGTTGCTTTAGCAAACCCACATTGGAACAGAAGTTCCGTTCTGCATTGCATGCTGCTTTCACTTTCTTTGATCATCGGATTTTATGGTACCCTCTACACTGCATACCACTTTCACTTTCTTTGATCATCGGGCTTTATGGTACCTTCTGCATAGATTTATGGCTGTTCAAGGGTGACTTTGCAGTCAGTATGGCATTGCCCCCGGGTATCTGAATGTGGTTTTGAGTGGCACCTTTTCCTCAGTGTTGAGAAAATGTGGAGCGAATACTAGATGCGGAACCAGCCTCTGTCTGAAGACTCATAAAGGGAGAGGTGGGTTTAAGCCTTCAACCTCAGCTCGATTTTGCTAACTGAAAACAGTTTCTCTTCAGCCAGATGGTGATCTGAAAAGAACCCCCACCTGAGACCCTGCAGAACTTATGAACATATGAAACGGCCTTATACTGAATTAGACCATTTGCCTCATCAAGGTCAGTATCGTCTGCTCAGACAGGTCACCTACCATCTGTTCCTTTTAAGTGAAGATGCCAGGGATTGAACTTGGGACCTTCTGCATACAGAGCAGATGTTCTACCACTGAGCCATGCCTCCCCCCCCCCCTTTCTGCCACTCTGAGTAACTACTGACTTCGATAGAACAATGGCTTAATAAGGCAGCTGCACGTGTATGCATAAATGATCTTTTAGTCACAGTTTCACACCTGGGGAGAGGAAAGCTGGCCAGATGTTTGCTGCGGCAAGCTGACTAACCTGACACATTTCGGTTTTGTGATGAAGGAGGCTTTTGAAGATGACTTGAAAGAAGTTGAGGCGATTTAAAGCATCACTTACTATTTCTTTCCTAAGAATAGTCCACCACCGACCCCCTTGCCAGTATGCCCTAAGAAAGTTAAATGGGGATGACCTAAATATAGACTCTATAAAGGAGCTGCAAATCAGAAAACAAGGAAAGTTTACAGTCAGCTCTGTCTGACAGGCTCATTTTTCTGGCTTTTGGTGATGATAGTTGTGAATCTATCAGTGACATTCCGATTGAGTCAGTTTGTCAATGGATGGCCCAGGAATGTAAAGTTGCTTCTTCTTCTTTTAGTGGGGAACACCCTAAACAAAACCCTCAAAATAATTTCAGAGACGTTTCATTTAAAAGATTGAGAATTCTTTGCCTAGTCTGAGGTACAAGACAGGCATCATGAACTATTGCTTAGGAGGGCAGTACGAGAAGGCACGTGAGATAAGTGAGGCTGCCGCCAAAAATGGCAGCTCTGTATAGGGTTCTCCATCCTAACATGTCGAACAGAAT
Source organism: Lepidodactylus listeri (assembly GCA_029233225.1). Classification (NCBI taxonomy): domain Eukaryota; kingdom Metazoa; phylum Chordata; class Lepidosauria; order Squamata; family Gekkonidae; genus Lepidodactylus; species Lepidodactylus listeri. The sequence goes on from JARCFY010000011.1 coordinate 81,845,484, forward strand.
TATTTCATGCCCTGCATTCATTTTACTGTTTTCTTCCCTTCCATACCAGTGGAAGAGATGGAAAATAGAGTTGGGGATAGGTCCAGTATAATAACTCCAGGGCATAAGGAAATTTATAATATAGGTGAATAAAGATGGCGAGGAAGACTTGATGTGGGACTGCCATTTTTGGTGGCAGCCTTGTGGTTCTGTGCAACATGTAGCTCCATGCTCAGACATGTAATATTTATTTACTTCTTTGGGTGTCTGATATTTAAAAAGGAGATACATTCCACATGGCTCACTCGGTGAAGACAGATTTTTTTTTTTTGCAAAATAATTCAATGACTCCCAAAGTGTGTTGAGCTGAAATAACTAAAATATGTTCTGAAAACTTGAATAAAGTTCAACCCAGCTTCAGTCAGTACATGCTTACGTTGAAGAAGTGCTGAGCTCAGCATTACAGTTTTAATACAAAATTAAAATACACTGAATCAATAAGCCCTTGCTGTAATTGTTTCAATCTATAAGCAGGGAAATAGAAGGGACCCATTTAACTATTGACCAATTTGTCTTCTTTTTATTTTTGCTTCAGGGCTTCAACAAAAGCTTAAAGAATGGGTTCTTGAGAAAGGTTTAATTGGTCCAGGTGGGTTTTATTGCTGGGAGATCCATGATAGATCATTGTGTAGTTCTCTGTCATCTAGCAAGGAAATATATTTCCTACCCAAGTGGTTGTTTATATGTTGGACCTGAGGACATTGGGAATGGAAGCCACTCGAAGGCTAATTGTGAGCCATTTGTATGAACTGCATTTCTTGAGCTCTTATGACAGGGCATGTAGAGTTTGCTCCCCTCTTTATTTAGGTTTGTCATATCCAAGGGCATTTCCTGAATATTTAGAATATGTAACTGTTCAACAATATAGAACAGTGTTTATGTCAGCTAGAGTAAATGCGATACCTTTTCAGGTAATGGATAATTGCTATAAGAAGCTTCCTTACTTGAATAATGTTTGTGTCCATCAGGACAAACTGATAGGTTGGGGCACACTTTTGGAGTGTGTTTTTTATTCTAAGAGAATTATGGATTTTGTCACATCTTCAAGGGAGGGCAAATACATCTATTGGAAGAAGAAGAAGAGAAGGAGGAGGAAGAGGAGGAAGAGGAGGAGATTGGATTTATACCCTGCCCTTCACTTGGGAGTCTCAGGTGCAAGTGGAGGCAACAATGGCAGGAAAAACAAGGTGAGTTGAGCCCTTTAAACTTTAGACCCTCCCAGACCCCAAATTCGGCATTCCCGAAAAAGCTGAAACCTCCCCGAAAATGTTCGGGTTTCATTTTTCAGCAGCCGAATCAGCTCAGGGAAGCTGATTCGGTATCCCAAAACCCCCTCAAAATACAGACAAGGTTTTTTTTGAGGTTTTTTCCCAGGCGGCTTTACCGAATACACACTTTTACTGTGCACTTAACCACTACACCAAACTGGAGAGAAACTGAGAGTACTCCTAGCAGGTACTAAACACAAAGTTGCGAAGTTCTTTTCCCAAGCTATGGCAAGATATAATAATACGAAAAAATAAACGAGTCCAAGTCTGGAGTTGGGTTATTAAGACTGTTTTTTACTTTATTAGTGTGATACTGCTTAAGGCCATTGGGTTGAATGAGTAGTTTCATTTAAATAATAAGCTTTTGAAGACCTGGGTAGAATATTGCTATTTTTAAGATTAGGAAGGAATTTGGAGTAATTTATATATTATTATGAAAGAACATCTGAATGTGTTCGTTTCTTTCCCCCTCCCTGCTCTCCTTTTAATCAAAGTGTTTCCGAGACTGTAGCCTATTATTTGAAACTGTAAATCACCTTGAGTCTCTTGTCAGAAAAGTGGTATATGAAATCAATAAATCAATTACCCTTCTTCAGCAAAGAAATCATTTTACAAAGAAGTATACAAGAAGCACAACTTATATAAGAATATAAGACAAGAAGAGCTCTTATGGATCAGACCAGTGGTCCATCTAGTCCAACATCCTGTCTCACAGTTGCCACCCAGTTCCTCTGGAGGGCCAACACCTCCCCTTGATGTTACCTCCTGGGTTTGGGATTCAGAAGCTGACTGCCTCTAAACGTGGAGGTTTCCTTTAGTCACCATGGTTAGTAGCCACTGATAGACTTATCCTCCATGAGTCTATCTAATCTCATTTTAAAGCAGTCTGTGCCTGTGGCTATCACTACAGCCTCAAGCAGCGAATTCTACATTTTAATCACTCTCTGTATAAAGAAGTATTTCCTTTTGTCCGTCCTGAACCACCCATCAGTTGCCTTCAAGTTCTACTATTGGAGATCCGGTTCCGCCCTCTTCAGAGGCAGACGTGCAGGAGAGTGCTCCGGCGTTTGCGCTCATACTTCTCTAAGTTCTACTATTTTGGGAGAGGGAGAAACATTTCTTTGCCAACATAATTTTATAAACCTCTATAAACCCCACTCCCTCAGGTTGCCTCTTTACTAAACTGAAAAGTCCCAGACTCTTCAGGCTTTCCTTGGAGGGAAGCGAAGGTGCACCAACCCCCTGATCATCTTGGTTGCCCTCCTCTGTACTTTTTCCAGCTCTGCGATGTCCTTTTTGAGATACGGTGACCAGAACTGTACACAATATTCCAAATGACGCTGCATCATAGATCTATACAGGGGTATTATAATATTGGCAGTTTTATTTTCAATCCCTTTCCTAATAATCCCTAACACAGAGTTTTCCTTTTTCTGCTATATGAAAGTAGCATTCACCATAAAATAATGGATAATAAAATCCCCCAGGCATAACAAACATGTTACATCCCTGGGCAAGGCGATTCAATTTGCAATTACCAGATCTCAAGGACAGAATGTAAACATGGACACCAAAAATGATCCTACAGAACAGTCAGAATGGCTTACATGTTCACTGTACCACATTAGTTCCCAGCAAACAAAGTTCACAGAAGGAATTCATATTGACGAAATTCAAAACCTGATCATTTCAAAAGACCAAAACAATATTTAAAAGCTACAACAGATGTGGATGAAATCGGTGTATTTCACAAATCATAATTATCACTGTGAGCATAATAAAAATCACGTACCTTAAAACGTGCATCTTCATAAAGGTGACACCAGCAATATTCATCAAAGCTTAGATCAAAACGGCTAGAAGACAGGGTCTAACCCGCATCATTAATGCTAAAGTAAGGGCCTTTAAAAATCTGTGAACCATCTAATAAGGAAGGCCTCCTTTGGACATTCTCTTAATGACACGATCAATGCTTCCTCCGCTTTCTTGCATGATGATCATAGAATGTCTAAGGCCTTCTGCTCTGGGTTTCTGTTAGTTGCAATCAGGAAGCAAAGAGACGATATTCTGTTTAGGAAGGCATGCAGGTGGCTTGTGTACCCGAGAACCACAGCACGGCAGACATCTACGTGGAGTGAAACCTTTAACATGCTCTCTGACCAGTGTGCAAGAAGCACCCATGTCAGCAAGAGACCATCTAAAATGGACCTAAGAACTCTGCTAGATGGAACTGCTTCTGAATTACATCTGCACGGTATTCAGAAGTTGGGAATTTCCGGTTTGGGCGGCTCAATGGTGGGCGTGATTTCTCGGAGCTCCGAGAATCGCAGCCCGGACTTGACGGCTAGAAGGGGTACCGAGCAGGACTCAGACCCCCAGGGACCCCTGTAGGGGGATCCTGCCTGAGATGCAAGGGGTAGCCTCTCCTGGGATGGCGATCTCAGGATTGAGGCTCCCCTTTGTCTCAGAAGGTTCAGCCGCCGCAGCGCCTCTGGGCTCAGATGAGCACACACCGGATGGCTGCAGGAGTTGAACAAGCTGAAAGAAAAAATCTGCTTACCTGAAACACATGGCGAAATTGTGAGTGTTGGATTTCTGGCAAGATTCTCTGCTTTTAAATAAGCTGGAGAGTGCTTAAAGAAGCAGCGTTGTATTAATGTTAGAGAGTCTCTTTTGCTGGCTGGACTGCTGGATCTTGGAGAGGGGGGGAAATCTACTTAATGGTGATTGAAGAAAGAACTTTTTAACTGACTTTGGGCTCCTTATCTAAACTGTAAACAAAAAGCGATGTCAGGAAGGGGAGAAAAGATGGCGGGGAAACCCAGACCTTCTCCAAAAGCTACCTCTTCTCTTCCGGTTTCAAAAAATGAGTCTAGTACAGACCTAAATACTGGTGCTCAAGGCCACAAACAGAACTACCCTGAAGATCCAAGAAGAGGAGATTAAAGTGCTAAAAGACATTCCATTTGAGATCAGGAAGAAGAGGAAATCCTACAAAAATTTAACACCGTGGTGGCAATCAGAGAGCATTCCATATAAGATGGCTGTCAGTGAGACTCTCATTTCCTGGCTGGGAGATGGCATGCAGTACCTAAGGGAGAGCATCCTCCCCCCCTACTTTGGAATGCGCTCTTCTCCCGCATGGGCCCTGCTTTGCCTCCTGCTTATCTGCAACCTTGTTAGCTAGTAGCTTCTCATAAACTTTGTTTTCAATGGGATTTTCCTCCACGTGCGAAAGCTCTCCTCTCCCACCTTTACCCTGGGAACCACTCTCCTGCCTTTAGTCTGGGAACTAATGGGTCTAGTGTCTTAGGCGCCTTTTTATTCACCTGGTGATTGGGGGGGGGGTTTATGAGAACATTGTTTGAATATACTATAATAGCTCTGCTACTACTCTAAGCTTTCATTACTGACTCAACAAGTGTACCCCGATTGAGCCCTCCAATACATAAACTCTTGTTTAAGAACCTTTGTTTGGAGTTGAAATCTCTTCGGACTCTCACAATGGCTTAATCCTGAAGGACTGGTTTTCAGCTACAAGGATAAGAAGCAAAAAATTGACTCTGTGGCGAAAGCGAAGATTTTTTTGGATTTCTGCAAGAACAAGCAAGGCGTTACTTCTACAGAGGGTTCATTGGAACTTCAAGAAAGCATTTATGGACTGGAAAGCTCAAAGTCTGAAGGTAGTGGACCTGAGGTGGAAGAGTCCGAGTCAGAATTGGGTGCAGTTGCCCCTAAATCCCCGAGTGAAGAAAAGAAGAAGAGAAGACCGAAGAAAAAATAATTTGTGATTTCTTATAAGTTTTGAATGTTCTTTTTTTTTATATTATTGTTATTGTACTCTCTTTGAGATTCAGTGATTTAGCTTTGTTAGTAAGTAATGAAGTATTATTTTAAGCAATTTTGTTAGCCTGGATTTAAAAACTTTTTCTTGAACTATTTGAAATAAGAGTATAACTTAGTTTTTTCCCCGACTTCTGTATACCTTAGGGTAGATTAGTGTTTTAGTTATTGTAGTGGGTTTTTTTTAGTAGTTGTAGTGGATAAAATCAATAAAAAAATTAAATAAGTAATAATAATCGTAAGAAGAAGAAGAAGAAGAAGTAGTAGTTAAGTTTTATATTTCTCTATGGCACTCTCGACAGTGACCAAGTGGAGCCCAAGCTGATTCCAACGGTGATCAAGAAAACCTCTGTGATGCGTACAGAGCACAATTTAAACTGGAGAATACCATCATACCGTCCAGTATTAGACAGAGCTTTACTTGTTTCACAGTAGGCCAAGAAATGGTAGCATTGCTCTCAGCAAACCAGAGAGTCACACAAGACTCATTTATAAGACACACAACATCAACTCTCTACCAAAGAACTTTTGAAATATATATTTTAGTATGGGCACTTCTCTGCCGACTAGGACACACATTCTTACATACCGAGGTCAACACATACATATAGACACTATCAAATGTCACATTTCCCAACTATGACCATTTCCAGAGTTTCAAAATCCATGACACCCTGGCAACATGTGGTTCTAGAAGGAAGATATCCCATGCTAATCTAGTAGACCGAAGCCCCATTAGGCCTGAGGCACAGAGTTATATCTGTGTATGTCATATGGCGGGGTAGACCCCGTCTCCTCCTACAACTCAGCTGAGCAAAGCTTGAAGCCCTCCTCCAGCCCAAAGAAACTTTGTCCAACTTGTGGCTCCACCACAGGATGGGGACAGAGATCCACTCCAGTATTATCAACATGAAGCGTCAATGTATTCAGTATTATAAATGCCAGAAGCTTTAATATATATGCAATGAAAACCTAGCATAGCTCATAGAGAGGAGTTAGCTGTGTTAGTCTGTTGCTGCAAAATAGTAAAATAGTAAAAAGCCCAGTAGCACCTTTAAGACTAACAAACTGTGTTGTAGCATAAGCTTTCAAGAGACACAGCTCTCTTCATCAGATGCATGGAGAGCTGTGTTTCTCGAAAGCTTATGCTACAATAAAGTTTGTTAGACTTAGGCTGCGAACACACACACCTTTAGATCCAACATAGCTGCGAGTGCCTGATGGAGCTAAAGGCTGCGATCAGACAGCAACATTTGGGAGGCGTCCCGCAGTCGTCGGCAACCCGTGTGCTCTGCCACAGAAGCGGAGTTAAAAGACACAGGAAAGTCCGGCTCTAACGGATTCCGATGGGCCACGGATGGACTTTCCCCTGTCTGATCGTGCAAGCACACTCTCATGTCATCAGGATGGTCTGATCATGCCATCCTGGCTTGGTGCCATTTCCCCCCCCTCACAGTATGTGCATTATTGCATACTCCATAGGGAGCCCTCAGTGCAGAGGTGTGATTCCTCATTTATGTGCATGCGGAACAAATGGCCAAAAACCCGACTCACCTGCGGTTGCATCTGATCACACAGTGATGGGCTGAGCCCACAGCACCAAAGCTATGTGTGATCTCGCAACTGTGTGTCAAATTCCTCCGGAGGAAATAGCCTTGCTTCCCCTCCGCTTCAACTGGTGCTTGTGACCACAGCCTTAAAGGGGTTACTGGGCTTTTTACTATTTGGTAGCATAGATAAGTTATTCTTCCCTGAGCATGCACAAAGGCTCCCAGCACGTCATAGTATGTCTGTTATCTAATTCAAATACAGATGGCCGCACAAGATTCATGGCATTCTAGGTAGAAAAATAATGTGAAAGGGTAGAAGGGTTCTTAGTGAACTGTTGACTGGATTGCTACAGGGTATTCTCCATTGCCAAAATAACATTACCACATAGAGCAAAGTTCTCTTGCCACATGGGTCATGGCATCTTAAAATAAGCATGGCTTTTCTGGAACAGCACCCCTTCCCAAAGGACCACGAAGTTACTAATACTCAAGGAAAAAGTGAGAATTAAGAGAAAACGATACAGCTTTTCTTATTTGAAAGACAAGAGGGTTTTCCCCCCTGCTCGATATTTATAGTTCATAGATCTTTTAAAGCGAAGACTGCACTGTGGGATTCTTAGATGGTACTAATTAGAGCTGCTTTGTTAAAACTGGTAGAGTTCTCCTCCAAACCAGCTGGAGTTCTGGCCCAGTGTAGGGTGGGGTTTACCGATCTGTAGGATCTCACTGTATTCGTGCACAGCAGGAAGATACGTGGGACAGCTAAATCTAATGGTGCGCCTTCTGCTGAACTGATAAAGAATAAATACCATGGAATGAAACCTTTCATTTAAAAAAAAAGACATTTCTCTCATCTTTCCAGCTATTTTTAACATGTATAGGATTTTACATCCTTCTAATGTTTTATCTTGTCCTGTTATTGCCTTTCCACATATGGGCACCTGAGACAGAAAGACAGTCACTTGTTGAGGAGCACCCAGGAAACTACATGGCTGAGCTAGAGTTTGAACTTGGCTTCCAATAGCTACGTCCAACATCTCAATCATTTGTGAAAATTTTATTTAAAAAAAGAAGAAGTTTGTGGTGGGTAGGTGGGAAACAAGGGGGTCAGGTGTGTACAAGGGGTCAAAGAGCCAGATCCAGAGCTACCGTTGGAGTTTTCTGCAGCCCACTGTGGTAATTTCACTTACTTATTTATTTATTAGCTTTATTAATCGCCCCATCCCAGCTTATGCCGGGCTCTGAGCGATGTGCAAGACATAATCTCACAGAGCACAAAACATTAAAATTCATATATGACTTGATAAAAAATTCAGTGTAGATAAAAGAATCCAGATGGCAATTTTCTTGTAATTTTATTTATCCCGATTCCGGACTACCAACCCCTTTTTCTGGGTGGGGGAAAAGGGAACTCAGAACATGGAGGGGGGAAGAAAGAAGGAAGGGTGCAGGCCGATGAGTAACTGTTGCCGCCCTCAACCAAAAGCCTGGCGGAACATCTCTGCCTTACAGGCGCTGCAGAATTGCATAAGACCCGCAGGGCTCTGATGTCATTTGACAGAGAGTTCCACCAGGTTGGATAGCTGGACATCCCTGGGGCTGGGGCGCACCAGCAAGTTGTTGTTTGAGGAGTGTAAAGCTGTCCTGGAGACATACCGGAGAAGACGGTATTTGGGGTCTTGAGCTGAAAATGGAGTCAGGGTCCAAAATGCTGTAGGTGGAAGCTTCTGGCAAAGGATACAAGAGGGCGTACCTGACTTTCAAATTAAATATGACCAATCTAATGGCTGCCAACTGCAGGGGCCCCCATGGTACTCTCCCATTCTCTTCTGAACCTAAAAAAGGCTTTGAAATGTGAGTACCTTTCCTCAGCCTTAATCCTGCAGGCTTCCTGTGGTCCTGGAGAACAATTTCAGCAATTCTGTACACATTCTTCTCCAGCCATTTTGTCCATCTTGGGGCAGAGGAGTAGGCATTAATTTATTGGGACTGCAGCTAACAGTACCCTACCTTAAACATTATTCCAGCAAAGCATGAGAGTGAACTGAGGCCTTAAAGTACTCTTGCAAGTAGGTGGAGCTACAAGCTCCACCCCCTCCAGGAGCAGGCTCTAAATCCTAAAGGCAGTACACCCAGTTACAGCAGCATGTACTCTGATGGGAAGGGGATCGTTCTTTACTTTGGGAGGTTTCAGATATCTCTTGGGGGGAGACTTCACGTGCTGCAGAAGGCTCTGGGGTAGTGGGCGGGGTTCAGGGTCCAGCCCCAAATCAGAACACAAGGCTGTATTCTAGGGTGGGCAGATTGAGTCAGACCCCTAGGGTTCCTCCTGTACATCAAAGGGAGGTGTCTCAACTGCTTTTTTTTAGGTTGCCAGGTCCCTTCATCTTGCCAGTGGGAAGATCGGGGGGGGGGGGGGGAGCATTCTGGAAGAGGGTGGGGACATTCCCGATGAGCTGGCACCACCTGGAAGTGATGTCATCACATCAGTGACACCGCTCTGTTTTTTGGGCAATATGGTAAAATCAGAGTCAAACCATAGAGTTTTGCCCAAAAACCAGAGCGCCACCATATGACATCCCTCCGGATGACATCAGCATATCAGGGACATCGCTGTTTGGGGGTGGGGTTTCCCCAACTGGCCAGCTGGTTGGTGGCAGGCAGAAGCCCCCAAATCCCAGACCTGGGGAATGGCAACCCTGCTTTTTGTTGTGATGGTGTCAGGTGTTCAGACAGCCCCCTTCCTTGTCTGAGTTTTTGTCCTCTTTCCCTGATGAGAAGTCCGCATTCTGGCCCATGACCCATTTCCCTTCCCCTTCCACTAAATCCCCACTGTCCCCCAACATTCTCATCCACTCTGTAGTTTACACATGGAAAAGAATGATATACCCCACTAGCCTTTCATTTTGCAATGGCAATTAGGATACAAAGAGAACGTCTTGAAATGGGGAGCTGGTGTACCACCTGACTAAGATAACAAACTGTGATCCACAATGTGGCTAGTTCAAATCTCATCTCAGCCATGAATTTCCTAAGTGGTCTCAGGCAAGCGACCCTCAGCCTCAGTTTCCCCATTTGCAACATGTGAAGCACTTCTATGCAGCTGGAAACACTCTATGCAAAAAACAAAAAAGGTGGGGTTATTGTTATAAATTTGCAAGTTTTCTTGGTACCAAATTGCAGAAATCCATGACTAGTATTAGTCACTCAACAGGCTAAGCCTATCAATACTAGTTACTACCTCCACATCATATATGACCAAAGTAACACCAAAATGTACACAACGAAAACATAACCATTCCGGTACTCACCATCCTGTACAGTTTGTCTTCGAGATCTTGATTAATTCTTTGTAAGGCTAGGTAATTGTTTTGTATCCTAAAATAAAGATGAAATTGGGTAACTAACATATCTTTTGCACATTCCATACTGTACCTTATAACCACAATCTTTCCCATGAGCAACTGTAACTTAGTTTCCCACTAATTAACTTTAATTAATGACTATTTGATTATCAATTCTGCCACTTAGTAAAACTTTTTTTCGGGTTTTTTTTTTTTGTGAATACAAGATTTGAAGGCTTATATACTAAATTTTATTCATAACCCAATCCTTAGAGGTCTCAATTTCTACTTAAGGCTCATGGACATCTTCATATGGAAAATGTTTCAGGTGCACACTGATACTTCTAGTGTACCCCTAAAAATGTTATGAATATGACAAGCAGATTTTTGAGAAAAAGCCAATAAACTGGGATCAGCAGTGACTCCATGTTGAGCAAATGCTCAGTAGCAAAAAACAAGTTTGCTATACTGTGGAATGTGTGAAACGGATCAAAATGGGTCAGGGAGGAGCTGAAATGCGCTGTGTTGCTGCTCTGAAACTTGGAAAATCCAAATTGAATTTATTTTGTAGGAACACATTTTCACATCATTAACTTCGACCAGACACAAGAGGAGGCTCTTTTCATGGATGTTTTTGTACACAAGAATACTAACTTTGGCAACCGGAGGAGAGCTGTGGAGCAGAAATGAAAATGTTGAGAGCCAGTTTGGTGTAGTGGTTAGGAGAGTGGACTCTAATCTGGGAGAACCGGGTTTGAGTCCCCAGTCCTCCACAGGCAACTGCTGGTGTGACCTTGGGTCAGTTACAAGTTCTTTCAGAGCTGGTCTCTCAGGGGCAGTTCTCGAGAGAGCTCTCTCAGCCCCACCTAACTCAAAGGATGTCTGTTGTGGGGAGGGGAAGGGAAAGGAGACTGTAAGCCGCTCTGAGACTCCTTCAGGTAGTGAAGGGTGGGGTATAAATCAAATCTCTTCTTCTTCATTGTCTACAAGCACAGATCCCCACAAAACAACTTGTTTCACAATGAGACAATGCTGCCTGCCCTCACTCTGAACAGACTGAGTGATATCGTCACGTAGACATATCTGATCCAGCCACACGGCATCATGACATCATCACTGTCCTCATGGTTCTCATCAGCTGGGATCACTTGGCGAAGGAGGACCCCTGGAGGTGGGAACGTTGCAGAAGCAACAGCACTAAAAGGGAAACTATTCCCACAAAAAAGGAGAAGGCATTTGTGGGAACATTTTCTCAGCACCCCAAAACTGTTTCCTTTGCCCCAGAAATGGCTTCGTTAGTTCATGTTGCTGAAAATTCATGCTGGCGACTCAGAGGGAGAAACTATCCCAAAATCTTCCAATGAAATTATTCAAAAGAAACCAATTTTGAATAAAAGTGTGATCTTGTGAATATCACAAGCACCAGATCAAAGCCACAGCTCAGCTCTGAACTGGAAAGATGGTAACTCTTCTGATCTGTTCCCAGGGCACAATGCTGTGAAGTTTCCTTCTTAGCAACATAGCAAAAAATGGCCCCTTAGAAGGAAACGGGGCTGGGGGGGGGGGTAAAAAAGTGTCCTCTCTTTGTGTACAGTGCCCCCTAACGAGTTTCATTATAGAAAGAACAGAAGTCACCACTGGAGGAGGGCAACTTATCATGCCTTGGCATGGGGGGGAGGGAAGCTGTGTTACTCTAGATACGTATATGTGTTATCTCCTTAATGAATGGGATGCCTCGCTTTGTCTTAACCTGGGAGCTTCTCTCTGACACTTCCTCTCTTCCTGTGCCCTTTGTTTCTCTCTCTCTCTCCTCATGGCTCTTCAAGGAGCAAGACGTATCTACAGGTCTCTCCTGTAGCCGCCATGTCCTCTTACTTGCACACATGTGATGCTGGATTAGCTGGCTATTTGTGACAGTGAACCATATTCTTGAGAATAGTCTTCTATTCTCTCCCTCTGACTGCAATACAGATGTCAATCGAATTTACTTCAACAAATATAAGCTTTAAATTTTTTGCCGTTTACCTCTTTGGAGTTTATTTACAGCACTTAATACCGTGCTTCTATGACTGTGCGACTCTCCTGTATTAACTAATGCCCATCCCCAATAGCCATGTGTTCGTATTTGCCATGCGGGTCTGAGAGGGAAAATGCAGCCTACAGCCAAACTGCTGAGTGGGACAGCCAGTGTTTGCACTTTGCTCAGAACTGAGTTCCTGCTCATCTTTAGAGAGTGGAACTGCATCTTTTGTCAATAGTAGTGTGTCAAGCTCACATGAACAGTGGGTTGTGTCTAAACAGCCACAGTGGATCCAAAACCCCTATTCTACTCAGGGAGTAGACGGGGATCCCCAGTGTGGTGTCCGCCAACACCTTTTTAGGTGTTTGTAGAAAGTGGGTGGGGCAACATGGGGCTCTTGCCCAGCAGAGCTTCTGATTGGCCACTCGAGTTCTGATAGTTGGCTCAGATTAAAATAATGTTGTTTCAGCAGCAGTTGCCACCAATGTTGGTTTTATTCTCTCTCACCCTGTTTTTCTTAATATATTTTTAGAATTACCCTTTGTTTTCCCCTGTACTTGGGCTTCCTTGGTTTTGTGGCTGTATCCACCACGCTGTGTCAGAATTCCAAAAGTGCCCGCAGCCTGAAAAAGTTGGAGAATCCTGGAATAGATTTTTTTTCCCGCCCTTGTTTCTGCAGGCCAGTGTTGTTCCTGGAGGTCAAAGGGACCTTCTACAAGTTTGGGTTGTGACATGGAGGTCAGCAGTATGAAGCTGGGAACCAGCAAAAGCCTCTTCCTGGGTCCCAAACACAGTAACCCAGAAGATGAGACCTATCAGGGCTTAAACTCTCCAGGGCTTAACCCTTTTTTTAAATGCTGGGCTTCATTACTGACTGTGTAAGGTAGCAGAAACATGAGTGGTGGCTCATGGTAGCGTGAACGTGAAGACACCATATATGAAAATCCACACGATAGGCCACTTTGGATACAGGCTGCTGGTAGCAAAGATCATTTGCTCCACAGAGGCGGTCGTCTAACCTGCCTCAGTAAGTTTACTGCAAAATTACAGAAAGACAGGAGAAATGATTAATTCATCGAATGCACTTGTAGTTCTTGAAGTGTACCAGTACAAATCAAAAACGAGTGAATCAGAAGACTTCTTTTTTGACATTTGCAACCAGGCCACGTTGAAAATTGTGAGGGGTTTGTTCATTCATAAGTGATGAAAAAAGAGGATGAAATTTTGTTACTTGCAGAAGATTAGCCTCAAAGTTAACCATTTAATGTTAGCATTTTCTGACTAGCCTCCTTAAAGAGCGAGTAGCAGGCATCAACCTTTAGCATTTCCCCCGACAGTTACCCAAAATAATACATGCAACCTCTTTTGCTGTCGTAGCAACAAATTAGGAACTGACCGTCTCAGCTTTTCCGTCACTTTTTCAAGTTCTTCCTGAGCACGTCTCAGCTCTACTTCGAGATACTGGCGCGTAGAATCAAATTCTGTTTCAAGCATTTCCAGTTTATGGGTTGTGTAGGAGAGACGCTTGCGCAGTTCCCCCTTCTGTTCTTGCAGCGTGCTGGAGGGAAGAAGAAGGCAGCTAGTTAATACTTCCGCAAAGGCTCTCAAGCAACTAGTTCTAGAAACTACTAGAAGCAACTAGTATCTTTGCAGTCTGATTAAACACCAGCGGAAATCTTTAAAGCAAGTCTGGATCCTGCACAGTGTCAGTCTTAGCAGTTTTAAAATCTGAAGTTAAAAAAGCTCAAAATCACATACAAAGTCACATACAGGAAGGTATTCTAGACTGCATCAAATTTTCTTTTTTAAAAAAGAAAATGGCACACAGAGGCGGAAGGCAGACAAATGGCCTCTCTCCTGTTAACTGCTGCCTGAAGCTGTCTGTTACACCTCACTTAATCATAACCGCTGGCCCTGAGGCAGATGATAGAAGGTAAATGTTTTTCACCCAAGTGACCACTCTGTTTCCTGTAAAGAAAGGCAGGGGCTTGAATCTTACCACTCTGATTAGTGAGGTCTGAACATTTTCTGTAGCCAAAAAGAGTCTTCCTCTGACAGAAGTCACTTCTCTCAGGCTGGGCAGAAGAATTTAAACTTTGCTGAATGTAAAAGCCTGCCTTTCTCTCAGGCTGCTAATACTCAAGGCAGGTAATAACAATAAAATCAGCAGAAGATCATATAGTTATTAAAAATTGAATTAAAACAACCAATGGAGGAAGAAGAAGAAGAGGAGGAGGAGGAGATTGGATTTATATCCTGCCCTTCACTCACTTGGAGTCTCAGAGCGGCTTACAAACTCCTTTCCCTTCCCCTCCCCACAACAGACACCCTGTGAGGTAGGTGGGACTGAGAGAGCTCACAGACAACTATCCTTGAGAGAACAGCTGGTACAGAGCTATGGCTTGCCCAAGGTCATCCAGCAGGTGCAAGTGGAGGAGTGGGGAATCAAACCTGGTTCTCCCAGATTAGAGTCCGCACACTTAACCACTACACCAAACTGGGTCTGTGGAAAAATGGGGAAAAAATCAACAGAGGCTGGTGTTTTTCAGGACACCCACGAAGCAATCATCTTGAAGAGTGAAAAGCTCTTCTAAGGAGCTCCACCCTACACGCCATCCAAAATGGTAACAGAGACACAGATCTTTTTATTTCCACCAGGAGGCGATTTCACATCAGAGCAGTCACAGAGCAGGCGGCAATGAAACATGCTATTGCAGGGGTCAAAACGACAAAACATTATCAGTCCCCGGGGCCCAGCTTCCTAATCCCAAGGAAATGAGGAGCAAGACAAAAAAGGCCTGCATAGAGTGACACTCTAGGAATTTTCCCTAGTCTCTGTGGTAAAGACCACAGAAATTAACTGAGGCAGCCTAGAACATCTGATATTACATCCTCTCCAAACTCCACCCACCCCAGGCACCACCCCAAAAATCTTCCGGCATTTAACAAGGCAGTGATGGAAACCCTGTCCTTCAGGTATGTGGGCCCAGGTCCTGAAGGCCTTCAAAGGTAAGCACCAACACCTTGAACTGGACATGGAAACCAACAGGCAGCCAAGGCAAAAGAGTGCAGCCTGGCCTGGTAACAGATGGGTAACCTTTTGCACCAATGGCAGTTTCCAAACGTCTTCAAGGGCAGCCCACAGAGAGTATACAGTCAAGCCCTGAGGTAACTGTTGCATGGATCTTCATGGCCAGACTGGCAGTTTCCAAACAGGAGTGAAAGCTTATGGGGCAAGCATAGTTGGCAAAATGTACCTGTGGCCACTGTAGGCACCTGTTCCTCCCATAATATCACTGGGTCTAACAGGACTCCAGAGCTTCTTATGGTGTCTGTCAAAGAAAGGTGGACCCCATCTAATGTGGGGATTCAAAACCCCTCCAAAGCAAGGCCTGAATGACCAGCATCAGCCCCATCTTGTCACTGGTCACGGCAGTTAGGCACCAGCTCAGGGCACAGCATCCAATATAAAGCCAGGGATCATCTGCATTGGCTGCGGTGGCTCAGAGATTAAGACGCTGAGCTGCAGACCAGAAGGTCAGTAGCTCCGCAGTTTGAGACCTGAGTGACGCATGATGGAGTGAGCTCCCGTCTCTGGCCCCAGCTCCTGCCAACCTAGCAGTTCGAAAGCAAGAAATTGCAAGTAGATAAATAAGTACCACTTTGGTGGGAAGGTAACAGCATTCCATGTGCCTCGGAGTTTAGTTATGCCAGCCACGTGACCATGGAGACGTCTTCGGACAGCACTGGCTTTTCAGCTTGGAAACAGAGATGAGCACCGCATCCCTAGAGTCGGATTCGACTGGCTTTCAAGCAAGCGAAACCTTTACCTTTACCATCTGCATACTGATGGCAGTTCAGTTTCAATCCACTGACACTGCACTTTGTAACTGGATTCTATGGTGTAAAACGGCAAAATCTGCTTGCAAACAATCACTAAAGTAGATTGAAAGTGGATGCAAAGTTCCATATTCAGCATGTCTGTAAGTGCCTCCCGATGACCTCGTTTAGGATTCTCATGTGTTGAACAGCATTGGAGAGAGCACACAGCCCTATGGCACTCCCCACAGAGAATTCCATTAGCCAATTCCTCATCCCCTGATATCACCTCCTATGTCTGACTGATCAAAAAGCACCTCAGAATTACACCTCCAACCCCTACATCTGATCTCAAATACTCTAACGGTATTAATGATCGATTGTCTCTAAAGCTGCTGTTAGGGCCTATAGGGAGTCATTTCCCTTGCTCAGCTGTAAAGGAGATCGTCCAGCAGAGTCACTAAGACAATCTCTGTCCCTATATCAGTCTGGAAGCCAGACCGAAATGAGTCTAGGGCAGATGTTACAGCACAATAGACAAGGGGTACATGTCACAGTCCATCTGAGAGCCAGTTTGGTGTAATGGTTAGGAGCACAAACCCAAATCTAGGAGATCCAGCTTTGATTCTCCACTCCTACACATGCAGCTGCTGGTGTGACCTTGGGTCTGTCACAAGTTCTTTCAGAGCTGTTCTCTCAAGGGCAGTTCTCAAAAGTGCTCTTTCAGCCCCACCTACCTCAAAGGATGTCTGTTGTGGGGAGGGGAAGGGAAAGGGATTGTAAGCCGCTCTGAGACTCCTTTGGGTGGTGAAGGGTGGGGTATAAATCCAATCTGTTCTTCATCTACACACCCAGCTTTATTCCATGGGTGGACCTTGGACCAAAATCCATCCTTTTCTCTGCAACTTGACCTTTCACTGGCAAAATGGAGGATTTAACTTACTTCCCCCACACACACTTTTGAACTTCTGCATTGTGTAAATCTTTCATAACACAGCAGACTAAAATGGGGGTGGAAGACAAATTACTTAGAAGCTCTTTGCAATTTAAAAAGGAACCAACAGGTGGACCATGTATTCTTAATTTTTTAAAAGGTGGATGCATAATTATGCCTATTTTCCTTTGACATCCTTCTCAGCGGGCTGAAGGACCTCTTCTAAAAGCAAGCCATAAGACTAATTTCTCTTGGGTGACTTGCCTTTTTATTGCAGTTTGCACATACCCATTCCACTTGAGACACAGCTCTACGCACACCTTTCTGTTTTGTAACAACTTCCTTCCAAGTGAACACGGAAGCCTTTGAGTAACCCAAAGCAGAGTTAGACTCTTCAAAGTCCGCTGAAGTCAATCCTGACTTTGTTTAGGACTTGCAAGGTTGGATTCACACCTTGGGCTGTGAATGGGAATATTTTGGAAGGTTTTTTTATTTATGGTGTTGCAAAGAAAGGGTCATTCCCGCACAATTTACGGTAGCTTGAAAGGCACAAGGGTGACAATCCGGTTCTTTTAAACTGCAGAAGCAATTAAGGAGAAGTGAACTGGAAAGCCATCCATTTGCTGTGACTATATCCAAGTGTCTGGAAATAATGTTTTGCCAACCATTTTTTTTTAAATTCTGTTACATTTGCAATGTGTGTTGATTGTTGTGCTCCAATTAACAGTCTACTAAAAGATTTGGGGAAAAGGTAACCGAGCGTAGAGAACAAATGCTTGCCTAGTCAGTTACAAGCCGGCTTCTTGTCCTATTTTCTGAAAGCTATATGAGATTATACACATGTTTTTAACTTTGTTAGTTATTCATCAAAATATTTATTATACTCTGTTTTTTGATAGAAAAACCGTGGGAATGAATCCCATTCAATAGGTTGGATCTGGCCAGTTTTGGAGGGCACCAAAAAAGCTATCATGGGATGTAAATGGACAAAAGCTATGTGGGACAGGGGCTGGGCTAAGGTGGGGAATTAAGCGAGGCTGAGAGGAAAAGGGGGCTGGATCCAAACCAATGGATCTGTACTTCCAAAGGAGAATTAGGTCCAAATTTCGTATATAAGTTTTAACTTGGGGTACTGAACTGGATGGCCTAGGCTAGCCTGATCAGAAGCGAAGCAGGGTATTTCAATGGGAGACTGCCAAAGAAGTCCAGGGTTGAGAAACAGAGGCGGGCCAATAGTAAATCACCTCTGAACGTTTTTTGCCTTGAAAGCCCTACAGGGTTGCTGCAAGTTGGTTTCAGATTGATGGTGTTTTTCACTACACAGATGTCTTTATAAGAAGGAACCGGTAAAGAAGCCGCTGACATTAAAAGCAAAACAAAACAAATCACATGAAGCTGCCTTATACTGAATCAGACCTTTTTAGAGTGAAAGGGGTACATAAGGGTACTAAATCCTTCCCCGTCCCCCAATCAAGACCAAATATTTTCTACTCAGACAGGCAAGCAGCTGTCCAGGGTCTTAGGTAGAGGTCTTTCACATCGCCTACTATCTGATCCCTTTAACTGGAGCCCCTGAAGATTGAACCAGAGACCTTCCACATTCCAAGCAGAGGTTCTACCACTGAGCCACTGCCTTTCCCAAGAACCATCTAAATCCTCCATAACCATGATCCCCACATCCCTTCCTCCCATCCTTTTGTAGTGAGAAGCGATATGCTGTAGTGGTTAGAGTGTCGGCCTAGGAATTTAGAGACATGGGTTCAAGTCCCCACCAATGGTCCCTTTAAGCTGTGGAGTCTTGGGAGCAAAAATTCTACTTTGTGAGTTACTGGCATAAAAATGGTGAGCAGGTCATTTGGCTATTGCATAAATAGTTTGCTCTGGAGCCATCCTTCCTGAGCCAAGACAAAAATGTGTGAGCCGGGGGCTAAAAACTGTGAGCTAGCTCACACTAACTCAGCTTAGAGGAAACACTGGTCCCCACTCTGTCCTGAAGCTCACTTGGTGATCTTGGGCCTATCATGCTATCTCAACCTGACCTACTTTGAAAGGCTGTTGTGTGACAGCAATAGTGTAGGACAAGGGAAAAGAAATGTGATTTTTGAATGTGGTTTCTGACACTTTCTCCTTGAGATGTATATGTATATGCCTTCAAAAGTTTAATCATAACAGATCCAGATCCTGGTATGTAACTGAGAAGCTTCTGATTAGAGAAACTTATAGCAGAATGTATATATTTAATAATTGCATTTTTTTGTATAAGAAGCCATATTAAGCAAAAGTATTATTAAACGCCTCTGTAGATGGAATAAGGATGCAATAGAAATGGAATGCACAAGACGCAAGGGCAAGTTTAATGTGATTCATAACCCCTTATCCACAAACCCTCCATACAGAGGTCAGAAAGGAACTCACTGTTCTCTAATATTCCCATTGTCCTGGAAACCAGATAAGAGAATGCAACCACTGACATAACTGACCAGTATAAGGAGAGACCGAGGGCTCATTTCATAGCAGGAGTTCCTTTGCATATTAGTCCACACACCCCTGATGTAGCCAATCCTCCAAGAGCTTACAGTAGCCCCTGTAAGAAGAGCTCTGTAAGCTCTTGGAGGCTTGGCTACATTAGGGGTGTGTGGCCTAATATGCAAAGGAGCTCCTGCTACGAAATGAGCCTTGAGACCAATAGTAAGGCTTAAAGTCAAATTGTGCTTGTATGATGTTAACTGCCTGGTACCAATTAGAGACCCTTTCATGTGTAAACTATATGTGGTGTCATTCGGGGTATAAGACCTTGTGCCCTTGCTGGTTATGGCAGAATACAGCTTTGGAATTGCTGGAGTCCTAAGGCACTCATCGGCCCTGTATTCCCTGTTATGAATTTATTAAACAGATATTCATCTAACTAGTTGGACTCAGACTGTGTGATTCCAGTTCGGCCAAGGGGTCATGCAGGCACAGATTTGTGCAACAATACCCACTGCCTTGAGCTTCCTGGGGGAAGAAGAGGAGATAAAAATGCATCAAGAGGGACACCACAGATAGATTTCCTTCTACTGATGCTGGTGCCGCAGCTCAGCCAAGGAAAAACCTTGCAAGGTATCTAGTGAACTGGGGGAAGGATTTAGTACCCTTATGTACCCCTTTCACTCTAAAATGAAAGGTGGATGAATACACATTTACCTCACATGATTCCGCATCAACTTCTCTTTATAGAGAGTTTTAAAACACATCAATGAATCTTAAAATTAATATGAAGTCACAGTATCCATTCAGTCTAAATGACTATATAACTAAATGTATTGTACCACTTAAAAAGAGAGATAAGATTGTACAACAGCACAGAGTCATCTGTCATCAAAGTTTGCTTTCCAGCACACAAAATGTACTTCTTTCAAACGGATTTGATGGTGCATACAGTAAAAGAGGCTGATTTACTGCAAAATCAACTTGTAATCAGATTTGCCAAGTGGCCTGTAGAAAAATGTACTGTCCCTTTAAAAAGGTTTTCCCTTGCTCCAGAGCCAGTTGAATCCAACTCTAGGGGGGCGGTGCTCATCTCCGTTTCCAAGCCGAAGAGCCAGCGCTGCCCGAAGACTTCTACTTGCAATGTCTTGCTTTTGAACTGCTACGTTGGCAGGAACTGGGGCCAGAGATGGGAGCTCACTCCGTCATGTGGCAGTCAGGTCTCGAACTGTCAAGCTACTGACCTTCCGGTCTGCAGCTCAGCATCTTAACCTCTGAGCCACCATAGCCCTTTAAGAGAAGCCTAATGTGTGGAAATGGGCAGCTGAAACTTTTCATGGCACTGGGGTAAACGGCGTCACCTAGTAAACAACGTCACAAAAGACAGGACATTTTTCTCCACACCAGTTGGTGGCTATAACTTGCATATGCAACCATCTTTAACCCAACTGAAGTTACATAGAACCAGCTCAGTATAGTCTGAATTTGCCAGTCCAGGTCCTAACCAAGGTCTAACCCTACCTCCATGCCAGTAGTCCTGGATGGGTCACACAGTCAGCACTGCACCCCAGATTTTTGCAGGACTAACAGCATTCCAAGGGCACTTGCCTCAGTTATGTAAACATCTTGTAGAAAGATTAATGGCCTACTCCATGAGATATACAATATCAGTTTCCACATGGTGTACAGGAAGCGGGGTAAAGACAGCCTTCCTTCCAACTTCCCCAGATTCTATAACTCAAGGAAACCGATGGGCAGTAGATACAGAGAAAAGGAGACACTTCATCACACAATGCAGAATTAACATGTGGAACTCAGTGCCACAAGATGTAATGAAGGGCACCAGCTTAAAAGAGGGTTAAGGTTTGGCGAATGGTTCCCTCAATTGGTGTCTGCTCTCAGGCCACAGCCATCGTGCACCAAGGCCCAATTTGGTCAAAGTGATTTTCCTTGGCCTCAGGTGGTAAGGAACAGGGGGGTTGACCATCACTCTATTCCACCTCCATTTCCCTTAGCTCTACTCTGTCCAGGGTTGGCAGGTTCTCCTTGGTCTCCTCCCTCAAGCTTTCTAAAGGCCCTGGCCAGGCCTGGGCATGCAGAAGGTCCCACGTTCAATCCCTGGTGTCTCCAATTAAAAGGATCAGGTCGTAGGTGATGTGGAAGGCCCTTACCTGAGATTCTGGAGAGCCATTGCCCTTCGAAGAAGAAGAAGAGGAGGAGGAGGAGGAGATTGGATTTATACCTTGCCCTTCACTCGGAGTCTCAGAGTGGCTTACAAACTCCTTTCCCTTCCCCTCCCCACAACAGACACCCCATGAGGTAGGTGGGGCTGAGAGAGCTCTTTCCAGATCTGTCCTTGAGAGAACAGCTCTGACAGAACTATGGCTTGCCCAAGGTCATCCAGCAGCTGCAAGTGGAGGAGTGGGGAATCAAACCCAGTTCTCCCAGATTAGGGTCCACACACTTAACCACTACACCACACTGGCTTTAAGCTTGAGGTACCAATGTCCTAGGATATTTTCATGCATTTATCCCCACTGGCCTCACTCCACCCAGAAGCCCTATGGTGGGGCACTGTCAAACCCATAAAGGACCCCCATGTGAGGCAACCTCTGAGCAATCTCACCTCTGCTACTCTCTTTCCTCATCCCTGAAGTGGAGCCTCAGTTAGATATCAGAAGGCCAAATGGCTGACTCTTAAAGGGCCGGCTGCCACAGATCAGCTGCCTTACTGGATGCTGCCATGGCCCCACTGGGGAATGCTGGGCTTGACACCATGGAGTGTCCCCACCAGCCCCGAACAAATGGTTCAAAGGGACCTGTATGGTTGGAGGCAGTCTGCTTCTGAATGCCAGCTGGGCAGGGGGCTGCAATGGGGAAGGCTTGAGGTAACATGCCCCCACTGTAAGCCTTCTGGAAATTTCTTTCGCTGCTGTGGGAAACAGGATGTGGGATAGATGGACCTTTGGTATGATCCAGCAGGGCTCTTCTTATGTTTTTAGACCTGGGTCGTATTTCCTAAGCTCTTCAGGAGCTTTCATTAACCTCCCACCCTCCTACGGGCCTCTTGGGGCTACAGACTGAGTTATAGAAGGGAGACAGTAAAGTGGTGGTTGATATTAAAAAGGGGAGAAACATAATACCCTGGCTGACTCCTGATCATCAACTTTGCTATCACCATGCACATTAACTTATGACAAGACGCAAGGGGAGAAGGACTATTAATTCAATTAGGTCAGCACACAAATTTTTGACCTCGTTTTCCTCACACCACCGTCAGGCAAATGAATTTCGGGATTTATCATTTCTAGCACAAAGAGACAGCCATACTTATTTTGTCCTGCAGAGGGTGAGCAGGAGGCTCACCAGCCAGTAATTGCATCAACACCATCTTCGGCTTTCACAGAACCCTCACAAGCGATGCTCCCTCGAAGCTGGAAAGTTTTGTGAGCAAAAATTCTACTTTGTGAGCTACTGGCATTAAAGCTGTGAGCGAGCGATTTGGCTACCTCATAAATTAATTTGCTCTGGAGCCATCTT
Source organism: Lepidodactylus listeri (assembly GCA_029233225.1). Lineage (NCBI taxonomy): Eukaryota > Metazoa > Chordata > Lepidosauria > Squamata > Gekkonidae > Lepidodactylus > Lepidodactylus listeri. Next base: position 81,868,307 of record JARCFY010000011.1, read on the forward strand.
TCCTGAGCTAAGAGAAAAATGTGTGAGCCAGAGGCTAAAAAACTGTGAGCTGGCTCACACTAACTCAGCTTAGAGGGAACACTGCCGCCACAAGATGGAAGTGGTGCCTCGACTGGCAGATAGATCAAAACCACTCTCTCTCTCTCTCTCTCTCTTTTGCTTTTCAGATGTGTATCTCTATTGACAACCATCCTTTAAAAAACGATGAAGGGTATAATATGATGTGGTGTTGTGACAACTCCGTTCCTTCAATCCAGGTCAGTGGTTTTAGACTGCCCTAGCCCACTCCAGGGATCTTTGTGGGCAGGAACAGGGAGAAAAGAAGTCAAATTCACTGACGCTCCAGACTAGGGTTGCCATCTCCCCAATGGGAGTCGAGGTTTACCCGCTTTCAGGGGGCCCAATCCACTGCCACTCAGTTGGCCGGCGGGGGAGCCCTGCCTCCCAGCAGCCCCATCCGCTCCAACATGCCCAGTACTTTGACATCACCCAGAGGTAATGTCATCATGCAGGGCATGTTGCAGGGGGGATGATGCTCTAGCATCTGAGAAAAAAAAATCTATGGTAACCATAGAGTTTCTTCCCAAATGCTAGAGCATCCCACCCACAATGTTCCCTGTGCAATAACGTCACCTCTGGGTGATGTCATCATGGTGCGCGGGCAAAGTGTGTGCACCAAAGACTCCAGGAAGAAGAAAGGCGCCCCCCCCCCCAGAACAAAGTAAGGACCTGGCAACCCTACTCGAGACAGAGAAAGAACGGGACTTACTAAACTGTGCTCCTCCTGTCTGAAACCATGCTGTCTCCTTATTCGGATGCCAGGCATTAAGAACACAACACAGAGATTAGTTCTAGGATCTCCATTCTGAGTAACGGATATGGGTTCTCCTCAATTCCTGCATGCACAACACTTGATTTGGATCAGGACCGTGGTGCACACGGAAAAGCAGCTTCAGCCTTCTGAGGAACTATTTGGCTAGTAGGGGGAAAGCACAGCATCTCATGTCTAGAGGGCCGAAACCGATACAGTGCAACAGATTCAGTAACTAGGACCGTCTGCATTAAAAAAAAAAAGTTAATTAGCCGCCCCAGGAGGCTGATTTGAAGATCAAAACACTAAGGGAGAGGACGTCAAAGCCTTTCCTCCTGTGATTTAAAATGTCCCTTCAACGAAGCAATTAGTTGTGCACAGGGCTCATTTCATAGCAGGAGCTCCTCTGCATATTAGGCCACACACCCCTGATGTAGCCAATCAGGGGTCTGTTGGGGCCGAAGCGAGACTGGCCAGTAGGGCAGCCACGGGCTGAATCAGATTCTCTAATCTGATTCAGGTCGCCGCCGAATTGCTGCCGAAATTCGGTAGCAACTTTAAAAGCCACTGGAGGGGAGGGGGTTTGAGGTAGAGGCTCCAAACTTGCAGGGTAGCTGCTGGGGCCTCTCCTCGAAATGCCCACCAAGTTTCAAGAAGATTGGACCAGGGGGTTCAATTCTACAGGCCCCCAAACAGGTTGCCCCCATTCCCTCCATTGTTCTCTATGGTAGGAAAAAAGTTAACCTTTTTTCCCTCCACAGAGAACAATGGAGGGGATAGGACAATCTGTTTGGGGGCCCATAGAATTGGACCCCGCAGTCCAATCTTCTTAAACTTAGTGGGTATTTCGAGGAGAGGCCCCAGCAGCTACCCTGCAAGTTTGGAGCCTAGCCCTCAAACCCCCTTTCCTCCAGCCCCTCATATACCCTATGAGTTTTTGCCATTGATTTCAATGGCCCATAGGATATAATGGGGCTGAAACTGACATTCCCTTTCTGACACACTTCTGGTGATGTCAGGGGCCCTGGCATATGCTAATGAGTTATGCTAATGAGCTCCTGCACTTCTTTTTCTACAAAAGGACCCCTGTAGCCAATCCTCCAAGAGCTTACAGTAGCCCCTGTAAGAAGAGCTCTGTAAGCTCTTGGAAGATTGGCTACATTAGGGGTGTGTGGCCTAATATGCAAAGGAGCTCCTGCTACGAAATGAGCCCTGGTTGTGCACAACAAAAAAGAAAGGTTCAGGTGTTGTCCCTGTCATCAGGTGGCCATCTAGCCTCTGTTTAAAAACCTCCCAAGAAGGAGAGCCCACCAAGGTAGATGTGGATGGATTTGCAATGCGGATGGATTTATCCAGGCTAATCCAGATAAGCTTGTGAGCCACCAAGGGAATGAAGCTCACCATTTACTGTGGCACGTAGACCCACAACCCCCTCTCTCCTGTCTGTGCATTCCTAAGCACGTGATAGAAAGGGGAGATTTCTTCAGCCCCCTAGAGGGCTTTGTTTGGCTTAGTCCTGTGTCCATGATGGAACTGCCACAAACTGCCATGCAGGAGATCATAATGGGCAAGTGAAGAGCAGTACAGCATCCTGACAAGACCGGCTGAACACAGCAACCTCGGCAAACTAGCAGGAACAACTTGTTGAGTTTGTTTATTTATGGGGTGGGGGGAATCATGTTGCCTCTCCAGGAACCTGCCTAAGAGAGCTTACAAAATAAAACTAACAAAATATTAGTAAAGGTTTCCCTTGCTCAAAAGCCAGTAGAATCCAACTCTAGGGGGCGGTGCTCATCTCCGTTTCCAAACCGAAGAGCCAGCGCTGTCCGAAGACTTCTCAGTGGTCATGTGGGCAACATGACTAAGCGCCGAGGCACATGGAATGCTGTTACCTTCCCACCAAAGCGGTACCTATTTATCTACTTGGCAATTTCTTGTTTTTGAACTGCTGGGTTGGAAGGAGCAGGGGCCAGAGACGGGAGCTCACTCCGTCATGCAGCACTCAGGTATCGAACTGCCGAGCTAATGACTTTCCGTTCTGCAGCTCAGCATCTTAACCTCTGAGCCACCGTGGCCCCTAACAAAATACTAGAGGACATTAAATTAAAATCTAGCATAAAACCCCACCCAGCATTAAAACATAGACCATAAAAATAGACCAGACAACTTAAAATAAGTTTCCAGACTAAAAGAGTGTTTTTTTTAAAAAACCAACCCCTTCAAGTCAACAATCCCTCTGTAGGCCGGAGCCTGGAACTTTGCCTGACCCCCTCCCCTTCTGGAAATACGCCAGGGGGAGACGAAGGAAGGTTCTTAAATCCAGACTGAAAGGTCCATCTCCAAGTATTACAACTGATCTCCAGACAACAGAGATCAGTTCCCCTGGAGAAAATGGCCACTTTGGAAGGTGGGCTCTATGCATTTTACCCCACTAAAGCCCCTCCCCTCCCCAAATCCCGCCCTCCTCAGGTTCCACCCCCAAAATCTCCATGTATTCCCCAACCTAGAGCTGGCAACCCCACCCTAGGGCCTTCCCCTAATGTCTGTGGTAAAAAGACTGGGCATGCCTAGTCACAGCTCCTCCCTAGAGAACTGTTCTTTACAGTAGATGCCCCTCAAGTATCCAACCTCTCTGTCTGGGTCAGATGTTTGTATATTTGTATACATATACTGGCTCAGTGGTTAAGATAGCTCAGCAGTTTGGCAGTTCGAGACCCGAGTGTTGAGTGATGGAGTGAGCTCCCGTCTCTGGCCCCAGCTCCTGCCAACCTAACTGCAAGTAGTTAAACAGGTACCGCTGTGGTGGGAAGGTAACAGCATTCCGTGCACCTCAGTGTCCAGTCATGTCGGCCACATGACCATAGAAAAAGTCTTCGGGCAGCGCTGGCTCTTCGGCTTGGAAACAGAGATGAGCACTGCCCCCTAGAGTCGGATTCGACTGGCTTTCGAGCAAGGGAAACCTTTACCTTTACCCTATACAATATTTTACCTTTACGGTTTAGGGCTCTTGCTCAGAAAATTTGGGAATAAATGAGAAAGAAGAAGATGGATTTTTACCCAGCGGGAATCAGCTCTACCGTTGTTACATCCAGATTCTGCCAGGCTCAACCCAAGTATCCATAACCTGAAATGGCCTGATCAACCCTTTGCTATGGTGGGGACTGGGGAGTGATTTAAACCGATAACGTCGACACGTCTCTGAGTTCTCCTCTCCTGCTGCAGCTTGTTTTCAAATATCCTTGGAGCCCTGCCCAGTTTTATATTAGGGGGGAAAATAATTAATTAGGCCACTCTCTGCCTCTGGACTGAACAATTTCCATTGCCTCCAGGGGGAACCGAGCATGCATATCTAATTGGGACCCTTCCTTGGCTAGAGGGAGAAAGAAGGATATCATATGCGCATCACTAGGAAGAGAAGCAGCCAGAAAAATATATCCAGGAGTGAGATTTTTTGATTTAATGTACCAGTAGAACTTTAGAAGCGTGTAAGTGTATGCAGTGTATAATGAAATAACGTAAAGGGCTCGATGCATGGGTGGAAGTAAGCGGATACTATCTGATCTTGAGTACCAGATGGGAACTGGCTTCAGTGGTATCCTCAAATGGCTTCAAATTCTGCTTTGAAATCCCTGAGAAAGGTAGGACTCATAAGAAATTTACAGAGAAAGCCTAAAACAATTACACCCCTCTAATCCCATTAAAGTCAATGGACTTAGAAGGGTGTAACTCTGTTTAGGATTGCAGCTAAAATATTTTCATGCCTCGCTTGATGTGATTCCCAGCATCCTTTGCTAACCCCCCCCCCCGACATATTAATTTCTATTGGGCATTTTAGCAAGCAGAATGATATAAGAATATAGGAGATGAAAAAGTGATTAGGAAAGGGATTTATCATTAAGAAACTCCTTAATGATACATTTCTTTCCTGGCCGCTTCTTCATCTCCTGTACTCCTACACGTAGTCAGAAGGTGGATTTTTCTCTTCTGTACGAGCAATCTGTCTAACATATAGACGAAGAGTCAAGGTATAAGAAAGAAAACTCTGTTCTTTTGATTAGGCTGCTGGTGAAATATTGCTCCTTCGTTCCTTCTCACACAACTGTAGCACTGGTCATTAATCTCTAATGTTCTGACACTGATTAATAAGCCATGAGGCCATAAGTTATCAGGGACCCTGGATGGAGGGTTCCAACTATTTGGTGAAAAAAAATATCCTGTCCCTTTAATAGAGGCTAAATGGACTATTATTTACAGATCATATTACTTCTGCTTCATGAAATACTTCAGCTACCCATTTCCACACATTAAACCACTACGAGAGGGAGGGAGGAAGGGAGGGAGGGAGAGAGAGGGAGAGAATATGAGTATATTTCCAACAGGCCTGTTGGGAATCTAACCAGATAAATAAACAGAGAAGCCTTGAGCCCAGGTCCTTCTGGGAATCAGGCTGTAACCACCTTCTAGTACTCTGTGATCTCTAGCCTTTCTCATTCTCTTTCTGCCTAATGGGCCAAACCTGACCTTTGCCCTGCCTCCACCGTGTGACACCATGTGTATGGTTTACTTCCTGCCACGAGTCCTCCCTCCTTGTCTTACTTCCTATCATGCTCATTCAAAGCCAAACAAGATGAGTCACTGGACGATCTGTGATTGCCTTTGGATTTCTGTTGTGTAAGTGAGCTAGTTTGGGATGACAGTGAAGGGGAATAATGCCTTTGCATGAGTTCCCCACATCAATAACATCAAAACTAATTAATAACCCCCTTCCCCCAGCACAGTGTTTCTGATCTAGTGTGCCCTTCCATGTCTGCTATTCCACATCTCAGTGGGGAAGCATCTGCTTTGCATACACAAGTTCACAGGTTCAATCCCTAGCATCTCCAGTTTAAAAGATCGGGCAGTAGGGGATGTGAAAGACGTCTGCCTGAGATACTGGAGAGCCACCACCGGCCAGAGCAAACTACTACTGACCTTGATGGACCAGTGGTCAGACTCAGTAGAAGACTGTTCCAGATGTTCATATGTAACGAGAAAGGAGATCAAATCAGGGATCTCCAACATCTCATCTACAGTGATTGCCCTGAAGCAAACGTTGGCTCTTTCCTGTACCATAAGTCTGTTCGGTAAGGTACCTTTGAGCATCCTGCTAAGTATAGGTAGGATCATGTACTGCTAACTTCACCTACTTCCTGCCACCCAAAGAGACCAAGCCCACAACCCTTTCCAAAGGACCTGGAATCCTGCAAAGAAGCCACCCTGTGGCACTAAGAACCAAGCAACTGTGTTGCAGGGGAGATATGACTCAGGATGAAGACATAACAAGCATTTAAGTGTGTGGGGGAGGGGAAAGGGGGGAGTCTGAAAGCACATTTTCTACCCTGAAATCTATAGCAATGTCATGGAAATTTGTAATTACTTAGGGTTGGATCCAACCAACTTTTCAGGGAGTAGGGGTTTTCTTTGACAACTGCGAAAGGGTATGCTGGGCACAAAAGCCACACGGAGTAGGGGCTGTAGTGAAGAGAAGAACTGGATAAGACTGAGTGGAAAATCTGGCTGGATCTCAGCTCTAGGTTTAGCCAGGTCATAATATCTAATTCTATTATAAATCAAGCAGTGCTGCTCCATTGGTTGAGAAGATATAGCAAAAGGGGGTAGATTTCCAAATGGTTCTTCATACCACCGGTGTGGTGGTTGAGAGGGGTGGACTCTAATCTGGAGAACTGGGTTTGATTCCCCACTCCTCCACATGAGGCCTACTGGGTGACCTTGGGCCAGTCACAGTTCTCTCAGAACTCTCTCAGCCCCACCTACCGCACAAGGTGTCTGTTGTGGGGAGAGGAAGAGAAGGCTACTGTAAGCTGCTTTGAGACTCCTTCGGGTAGAGAGAAGCAGAGTATAAAAAGCAGCTTTCTTTGGGAGCATGCACACTGCACCACTAGCATACATGAAGCAACACTGGTCATTTCTAGGATGATGCTTAATCAGTTTATAAGCTCCCTCGGTCTGTGTAAAGAAAGGCAGGATCTAAATGGTTTAAATAAAATAAATATTCTAAGCCAGGGCAGCTGGCTGGCTGTTGTGTGATGCTCCAGCAGGGCACCCATTAAATTCTTATGTTCAAGCAACAAGAGAGCTTTTAGAAAATTGGTATGTTTATTTCAGAGCTTGTATTAACTGAATGGATTCCAAACAGATCCTTGTCATGCAGTTCATGTGACTTCAAATCACGCTCCCCACAATTCGGAAGATTTGTCTGTCTTCACCCTAACATGCTATCCTTCTCATCTATAGAAACTAATAATTATTTTTTATCTCAGTCTATATCATGGTGGAAGCTGAAGTTTCAATTCCTTATAATGTTAGTGAAGACAGTCAGACAGTCACAATGAAAAGAAGCTTTGAATATCCTATTCGGGTTCTTGCTATGCTTATTTCAAAAGAAGCCACATGATTTTTAAATAGAACACAGAGAGAGCCAGTCTAGTGGCGATTAAGAAGATAAATTAAGTCCTCAGCTCAAACTGCAATTTAGCTTTCAACTGACTGCATTGCCTTAGGCAAGCCAATATTCCCCTCAGTCCTTGCAGACTTTGTAGGAAAAAGAGGAAGAGATGGAGGCCCAGTGCTGCCTAACAGAGTTTTATGCGAAGAAGTTTGGGTACTGGGTAACGTTGTTCCGTGTGAGTGCACGAACACATGACACTATCTTATACGGAATCTGATCCTTGGTCCATCAAAGTCAGTACTGTCTACTCAGAGTAGCAGCGGCTCTCCAAAGTCTCGGACAGAGGTCTTTCACATCACCTACTGCCAGATCTTTTCACTGGAGGTACCAGGGATCGAACCTGGGACCTTCTGCATGCCAAGCAGATGCTCTACTGCTGAGCCACTGAACTAATTAGGTATAGTACAGGGGTGGGCAAATTGCGGCCCGGGGGCCACATGCGGCCCGCCACAGAGTTTTTTGTGGCCCGCCAAGAAGATTTCAGGACTTCAAGAAAACTGAGCCTAAATTCAATTTGCTCTCTTATCACCTCACTGCTGATATTGATGCAGCACCTGAGGAGCTGCAGCTTGAACTTACTGACATGCAGTCAGATCACACTGTGAAAGAAATGTTTAATGCTGTGACATTAGTTGATTTTTACAAATCTTTGTCTGCTGAAAAAATTTCCATGTATGAAGAAATTTGCTGGGAAAATGCTCTCTATGTTTGGGTCTACATATATTTGTGAGCAAAGTTTTTCTTGCATGAAGATCAACAAGAGTAAATATAGATGCTTTTTGACAGACATTAACTTGCAGGCTGTGATGAGAATCTCAACAAGCAATCTCACTCCTGATTTCAAAAAAATTGTAGAAAAGTGTGATAGGGTACATTTGTCTCATTAAACTGATTCTAAAATTAAATGTTCTTGCAGCTATAGGTGATATGAAATTAGCACAATAAATAAATTGAAGAAAACTACCACTATTTTATTTTATTTATATTTATTGATTTTTATGATACAATTTATACCTTTTCTGAAATGTGAAGTTAACTAATGAATGCAATCATTTAAAAAGGTGCGGCCCTCTGCTAACCTCCGCTCCCACAAAGTGGCCCCCAAGCCAAAACAATTGCCCACCCCTGGTATAGTAGATACTATTTGACCTGGGTTCAAATCCCTCAGAGCCTCACTGGGTAAATTTTATTGAGCCACTCTCTCTCAGCTTAACCTGACAGGGTTGCTCAGAGAATAAACTGGACTAACCCCTGTGTATACTACTCTGAACCTCAATGGAAGAAAGTCAGGAGGGAAATGTGGTCACTACACAGGGCCAACAACACTGCCTTGGCAAATGCTGAGAAATTCTGAAGGCAGTTCCTGGGAAGGGTGAACTTTGGGGAGGATGTGACATCACTTCTGAGTGACCCTCTAGGAATTTCCCCTAATCTCGATGGTAAAGACCAGCACTGGTCTTCAGACAACGGCCTGCTTAAGATGCCAACATGTAGGTCAACATAAGGTCATTCTCAGCTTGGACCAGAGTTTTTTCTGTACTGCCACTGTGGTATTACCGTCCTGAAAGTGCCAGAAAGGCTCCCCTGTAGTTGGCATTCAGGCACCACTGTAAGGTGGAGTTATTCAGAAGAGGCTTTTTCAACTTAGCAGCTGATCTTGCAGATATTTCAGAGGATCTCCAATTCTGAATTTTAATCAGGGCCAGCACATAGGTAAACTACGGGGTCACCTAGGAGGCCTGGCTTCAAGGGCCAGTTATCTGGAAAGGCGGGATAAAATGTGAACAATAAATAAATAAATAAATAAAGGGGTGGTACCAAATTAAATAGAAGTAGTTTTCTAAAAGACTACTTCACTATGTTATCTCTTATAAATGGATTTATCCAGGGGTCCGTTGGAGCGGGAGCGCACAGGAGCGCAGCCCAGGGGGCGGGCACATGACCAAGCCCCGCCCCCTCCTTGGCTTCCCCGAGCAGTGCAGAGGCGCAGCGCCCCGGGGAAAGCCCTGCTAGGGTCTTTATTGTTTTTAATATTTTGTTTTAATATTGATAATTTTATCATTGTTCCTTTTATGACTGTGTGCTGCTTTTCCAGAGACTTGCTCAAGGTGGCACATAAATTTTCTAAGTATACCATTTTTTATCTGGGCACATGGCACATAAGTACTGGAGAAATTTCACCAACCCTTCAGCAGCTTCCACCCCATCAGTTTGGTGTAGTGGTCAGGAGTTGGACTCTAATCTGGGAGGACCAGGTTTGATTCCCCACTCCTCCACATGCAGCTGCTGGTGTGACCTTGGGCCGGTCACAAGTTCTCTCAGAGCTGTTCTCTCATGAGCAGTTCTCAAAAGACCTCTCTCAGCCCCACCTACCTCACAGGGTGTCTTGTTGTGGGGAGGGGAAAGGAAAGGGATGGGTGGTGCACATGTCCTGGGTATCTCAAGTCTACTTGAAACCTGGTGGTTTCAAGGGAGCAGGAAGAGAATGAGTGTGTTCTTTACACTTATTTTTATTGCACAAAGTATTGGATGGGGAAGGGAATGGAGGAAGAGCAGGTCAGTTTCACTCACCGGTGGAGTGGAGCCTGAGGGGTGGGTGTTGCCTTCTGACACACTTCCGGTATTTTAGGGGGTGTGGCATATGCAAATGAGTTATGCTAATGAGCTCCTGCACCTCTTTTTCTACGAAATGACTCCTGGATTTATCAGTTATCAATTGAATAGGGGGGCACAAAAGTCCTAGTTCGCCTGGGGCCTCAAAAAACTCCTGCACTTGACTTTGTTTCAGAGCTGTGCCTACAAGTTTTGTTTCTCCCTGCTTGATATCACATTTTCATCTAGCAGCATAACTTGCCTTGAGTCCTTCATAAATGAGAGTAGATTTAAAAATGCCTCAGATGAATAATTTAGCTTGTAACCCTGAATGACACAGCAAGCCCAACCACGAAGCACTCCGTCTGCTTCTCTGGATTTGCGAGAGGTTTGTCAGTTTAATCATGAGCAAAGTTATACCTTTCGAAGTCCACGGTGCTCTCAGTGGGCTCAGAAGAAGGTCAGTCTGCTTAGTACTGGACTAAGTGACGGGGCTGCCAAAATGATGTTGATGATGATGGTGGTGGTGATAATGGTGATGGTGGTGGTGCCGAATGTGTGATAGGGTTGCCAACCTCCAGGTGGGGCCTGGAGATCTGAAATTTTGATCACCAGGTGACAAAATGGCTGCAAAGGAGAAGAAGAGGAGGAGGAGGAGAAGGAGGAGGAGGAGGAGATTGGATTTATACCCCGCCCTTCACTTGGGGTCTCAGAGCGGCTTACAAACTCCTTTCCCTTCCCCTCCCCACAACAGACACCCTGTGAGGTAGGTGGGGCTGAGAGAGCTCTTTCCAGAACTGCCCTTGGGAGAACAGCTCTGCCAGAAATATGGCTTGCCCAAGGTCATCCAGCAGCTGCAAGTGGAGGAGTGGGGAATCAAACCAGGTTCTCACAGATTAGTGTCGATGCACTTAACCACTACACCAAGCAGACTCTATGGCATTACACCTTGGTAAGGTCCCTCCCCTCTCCAAACCCTGGCCTCTGCAGGCTTCACCCCAAATCCCCAGGAATTTCCCAACCCAGAGTTTGGAATCCTACTATGTGATGAGGAGGTGGGGGTGAGCTCTTCCTCCATTTCATCTGTTGCTTTACAGCAGCTGTTCAGCAGCTCACAACAGCACAAGTCAGCAGCAACCGAGGATCTCAAGCTACTTCCAATCTGCTCAAGTCCTCTGCTGCATTCAGGAGTGTCCTAGGCCCGAAATGATACACCGTGCAGTTGAAATTTCACATGGTTCTCGTAGAGGGCTTTTGGGGCAAATAACTCATTTGCTGTGCTTTTCTCACACCACAACAACGGTCAGGTGGGCTTCTTTTGTGGTTGGGGGTTGAAGATGGCTGCCCTGTAGGGTTCCCAGTCCCCCAGTGGGGGTAGGGGAACACCCCCCCTTCCACTTTCATGGGCTTTTGCCCACCACCAGCCAGCTGGCCAGGAGGGGGAAATCCAGCCTCCAACTGACCTTCCCAGGCGACTTCCTGTAAAACTGGAAGTACAGGCCCCCAACATGATGACGTCATCCAGAAGTGACATCACCACATCGGGCCCGTCGGGGGGAGGGATGCCTTGGTTTGTGGTGATCAGTGACTCATGAAAGCTCATACCTGACCACGAATTTTGTTAGTCTTTAAGGTGCTACTAGACTCTTACTCTTTTCTAAGGTCTAAACAGCTGTCTGAACGCCACAGTTCACCTGATCTGGATTCTTCAAACGGCATAGCTCGTTTTTATTAACGAGATAGCTGCTTTTGCTGAAAAGACATTTCTGAGGGCTGTGTACTGAAGAGAGGCGAAACTGCACGCCTGAGGAAGACAAATTACTCTGCTCAGACAAGAAATACAGACGACTTCCTGCCAAATTCAATGATGACTAAGGAATCTGAGCAGGCTGGACACTGGAGCCTACATCGTCATATTTTAGTCTTCTCACCCTCTGCAAAATACATTTCAATTCAAATTATACTTGACAGACTGTCTAATCCCAGATACTTGACTGCTGCGAGGTGAGGGAGCGACTTTAATGAAGTGAACCTTGTTACAGCAGCGGGTAAGATAGGATTGCTCTGGGAAGGGAGTTACTACAGCTTGTCTGTAGCATTTCCCACCACAGGATCTGGCCTTGAGCTGACTGACCTGTTAAGATTGCCAAAAAGGAAGCTCAGCCAGGGTCCCTCACTGTAGAGCTGCCAGGTCCCCCAGGGGCAGGGCGGGTTTTTTCCCGCTCTAGAAGCCCCCAACCCTCCGGCCTGGATCCAGCCGCCAGGGGGAACCCCACCCCCAAAGTGCTGGAATCGGGCCGATGTGCCCAGCACAATGACATCACCCGCAGGTGACGTCATTGCGCTGGGCACATCATCAGGGGACACTCTAGCGTCCGGCATTAAAACTCTATGGTACCATAGAATTTTAAAGCCGAACGCTAGAGCATCCCTCGACAGTGTGCCCAATGTGATGACGTCACTTCCAGGTGACGTCATCGCGCACGCACAAAGCTCCCGGACACGGAGCTTAGGACCCCACTGGATGCCAGGTAGGGACCTGGCAATTCTACCTTGCTGTGGCCTGGCCAGCGGTAAAGATAGTGATGGGCCCAGCTTCACCTCTTGCCTCCTCTTGTGCCACCCCTGTGCCACCCCTGCACCTTGAGCCAAGACGACCCTGCAATGCTGGCACTGGCGCAAGGTTCCTGGCCACAAGAGACCTTTCAGGGCAGAGGCCTGCTGAGAACTTTTCTGATGAGGACCGGTCTATTCCTCTTGCTAATGTACAGTGCAAGACTGTTTCAGCACATTCATGCCTAGGTGCCATAAGATGACAGGGTATCGAGGGTTGGTGGTGAATCTGGGAAGCAACAGCTACAGTCACAGGTGGAAGGATCTTCGGTAGCATTTGGTAGGCACCCGGGACTGAAATGGTATTTCTGGGTAAAACAGCCAACTGGCTATGTGGAAGAAGAGAGATCTGAAAATAATTCATGGATAATTGACAAATGGAGGAGGGCAGGATGGCTTTTCTTGGCAGGAAATTTTACTCCGTTTACGATAAACAGCTCTGGGACCTCCTCTCCTGGCATGATCCTCCTGCAATCTTCATCTCAGCATTTTTTTAAGGCCCCTGGTCTGCGAACTACCCACTTTGTGTCAGCAAGGGTGAGGGCATTCTCAGTAGAGGCCCCCGTCCTGTCGAACCAGCTGCCCAAAGAGTCGCTTACCTTGCGGGACTTCCCTAGGTTCTGCAGGGTACACGAGGTTGTTCTTTTGGGGGCTGCCTTTCAGTGACTGTAACCCACCAGGCAGCTGGTATGCTTCAGCTGTGTCTTCAACTTCCATGCATCCTATTCTCCCTTCTGGATAGCTTTTAATGGGGATGGATTTTTATTTGTTTTATATTTTTGAAGTTTATTTATTGTATCTTTTGTATTGTTTTTATCAGGTTTATTTTATATGGTGTTAGCTGCCCTGAATCCTTTTCGGGGAGAGGGAGCGGGATATACATTTGATAAATAATAACGAATAATAATAATAGCTCAGCCAGTGAATCAGAGGCTAGTTATTGGTGTATAATTCCCCGCCTATGCAGTTCGGTGATTCCCAGACTAAGGTATCTGTCTGTTGGCAGGTCTTTCAGTGCTCAGTGCTTGGCAGCCATGACACCTGAGCGAAGATATGCATTTGTGAATTAGCCAGATACAAGACAACAGAAACAGAATTTTCATATTGGCTCTCACATAAAGAAGAGAAGAGAAGAGATTGGATTTATACCCCGTCCTTCACTACCCAAAGGAGTCTCGGAGTGGCTTACAATCCCTTCCTCTCCCCATGACAGACACCCTGTGAGGTAGGTGGTACTGAGAGAGCTCTTTCAAGAACTGCCCTTGAGAGAACAGCTCTGAAAGAACTTATGACTGACCCAAGGTCACCCAGCTGGCTGCATATGGAGGAGTCGGGAATCAAAACTGGTTCACCCTGATTACAGTCCGCACTCCTAACCACTACACCAAACTGATGCCAGTTTTCAGTGGCATCAGTTGCCATGTCCAGTTATGAAGGCCTGATTTACACACATGTATAGATCATTTGAACTCTCCATTCTTGACTACCGTGTACTTGACGATGCACAGAAGAATATGTGACCACTAAATTTTCTTTGTTCAAGGTGACCTGAGGTTACATCCTATCATGATGGGCACCAGGCTCATTCACACATCCAGATCTGTCACATTACATGTAGCCTGGTTTTATTCCATGTTGGAATAAAAATATTGTCCACAGCAAGCCAGCTGGACTATAAATGGAGTAAATAAATAAATAAGCAAGCAAGCCATAAACATGCATGTGTATAAACAGGGGTCATTTCGAGCAGGACCTCGAGGGAACTCAGCTCCGGGAGTCATGGGGGAATGGCTGCAGCAAAATGACCCCGTCCCCTGGAAAGGTCCTTGTTCCTCCGACCAGCCTTCTGAAGGCTTCAGCCACCACTGAAGCTATCCTCCCAGAATAGTGGTATTTCTGAGGCTTGGATCAGTAGCTGTTCCCTCTCTGCCAGCTCTTTCTTTTCCTTTCTCCCTCCCTCCCTCCCTCCCTCCCTCCCTCCCTCCCTCTTCTTTCTTTCTTTCTTGCCTTCTGACATACTTCCGGTCATGTCAGGTGGTGTAGCATATGCAAATAAGTTATGCTAATGAGCTATACTAATGAGCTCCTGCACCTCTTTTTCTACGAAATGACCCCTTTGTATAAACCAGGCCAAGCATATAGTACCTACCAAATGTGGAGAAAACTTCACGCATTTGAGAATCAGCTCGTAATACTACCCCGCGTAACCTAACCTTATGATCCGTCCTCCGTTAAGCATAAATTGAACTGAGATGGAAAACAGTATGAAATACATTCAAGGCCGATTACATCACAGGCAACTCACAGCTTGAGACTAGAGCTCTGAGCAAAGAACAGACACTTGTCAAAATTCTCCTAACAAGGACTAAATGCTGTTCTGGTTGGCAAATTGTCTCTGGCTTTACAGATGTTGAAATAAGTTCCTCGCTCTGCTGGTGATTTTCTCCCGGCCTTTGTTACTCTCCCAATTCATGGATTGTTTAACAATCTAAAGAACCTTTCTCATTCCCCTCCACCTGCCCAAATCCACAGTTTCTCAAGTAATTACTGAACAATCTTTATCCTTCTAGTTTTTAGGCCTTAAGGAGTTTGCTGTTCTTACAGTCCACCATTTCATCTCCTTCATAAGAGTGCCCCTTTCCACTTACTAAAAGTTATACCTATATTGTATTCTTAAAGGGGTGTGTATGATTGGTTTGCGTAAAGCAGACAACATTTTTTTCCCCAGCTTGATGAGCCACCCCAGAAATTTAGGAGCCAAACTCATTTTTCAGCCTTCTGGGTTTTATATTTTAATTGCCACACTTCCTAATTATTGCTGCCACGAAACCTAATGCTAAACTCTTCTCAGTACCTTGTCTTTTTAAAAGCTATAATAACAAAAATGTTGTAGTGTTCAAATCAATATGGAGTAACCCTGATTGTCCTCAAAACAAAAAGCTAACCCCTATCCTCCACCTAAATAAATGTACTTCTACTACCAAGAATCACCTAGAGGAATTCGTAATAGTACTAGAAGCCACAATGGAATTTCTAGGCACCCTGGCGCCTGGAATTTGTCATGTCCTGATAAAAAGGTCTTGAAACAGGATCTTTTCCCTCTTGTGTTCGCAGCAAGGCTTCAGTGTCTTTTGTTCTCACCCCCTGGTGGCCTTCAGGTGGATAAAGGTAGTGCCCAGTGCACCTGGCTACTACTTATATGGGCCCTGAGTAAGTCGATGGGGCCCTAGAAAACTTTCTGCTGTATTGTGGCTCAAAACACCGTAAACTGGGACATGTAGTTCCCAAAGGCAAAGTGCCAGCGTCCATGGCTACCCACCAAAGAGACGGTTGAGATTCACGGTTTTCTTTGGATGCAGAATGACAACAGAGACAGAAACATTGAAGTAACACATCCCTCTTGGTTTCCAGTTTGTTTTGAAATGTTCACTGATCTCTGCCTGATGTGCGGGCTGGGCAAGGATAGCTCTGCTCCCACAGTAAAACTAAAATGGTGGCATAATCTGGTGGAGTGGAATCAACAATGATTGATGGTGGACTCCATGCATCATTGATGCTAAACCTACGATCACCTGGAAATGGAAACCTGTAAATGCCTTCTATAACACTATCCAGCAGACTTTGTTTCCATGCTCAGGCAACTTGTTTTTAAAACACGAGTAGTTAGAGAGTGCAGAATGAGATGGCCTGAATTATGTTACTTGAGCATGGGACTCTGGTTCCAGGTGAAAGCTAGCTGTTTGTGGCCATGTGCTCAGCACCATGTACGCCCTGCAAATATCCAGCCGAATAATGAAAAGACTCCATTCAGCCTGTTTACTATTACTGGAATCTTTTTCTTGACCACTGACAATTGTGCTACATTTCCACAGAATAAGCAGCGGTGACAGCTATTCATCCACCGAACTCTCCCAGTGCGTAAGTCCAACAACACACCTTTTGGGAATCACCACTGCCGCATCAACAATGATTTATATGCCTCTTTCCCTATAAGACAAGGGATCTACAAATGAGCTGTATCAAAATTATCTCCAGCCACCCTAAAACATATCAGGGAAGAAACCATTTTATTGGCAGGGGGAAATCTTCCAAATCCTCCCCTGGCCAAAAAACAACAACCACCCAACAGATAACCAGAACAAATCAAGGCGGCTTGCAAATTCCATGACAGTAACCCCCAAAGTCAGAAGAACCATAGCGTGGGCTCGGTAGAAATGGCACCAGAAGACATCAGGGTTCTTCCAAGGATACTATTATTGCTTCTTCTGCAGAGAGAACTGTATTTCTGGAGGCCACAGATGCAACACAAAAATAATTACAAGCAGACTGCTGAAAAACAAGCTGCCCAGTTCAGTCTTTGCCCATAAAGGGATGGTTAAATTCTGATAGCAACTATAAAGACAAGTTGTCCACACAACCAGCATCGTATGGCTCCTGAGCCTTTAAATGCAGCGTGAGCTGTAGAAATCCAGCATTTCAGGGAATGGAGACCAGCATAATCATATCAAACTGACATCCCAGGCTCAGATTACAGACTAGTAAAAGTTAGCAACTCCATTCCAACCCCAAATCTTGTTCTCGCTTAGTACAGGCTGCCATGAAACAAGACAGTGAACTTAAACCACTGTCACGATTCCAAATTTCTAAAATGCCCCATTTTATTTTCTCACCGATAGTAACTAGGATGTTACTCAGGGTGGGGAACGGAAACAAGGAACAGCAGAAAAGTTATCAGAGAAACATAAACTTGATAAAAGGTCACTGTTTAATTACCTGTCCCAGAGGGTAGGTGAAGATTTTGCGAGCCTGCCCTGGAGTATTCTAGGTTGCCATAGGCAGGTTGGCACCCAGGAATTTCGTACCCTGCAGCATGAATAGAGGATAAACCATAGCTAGGAATGGCTCAAAACAGACATCCACGTGGTAACCTAGCTCAGACACGCCACGTACAGCAGGCAACAGTGTGACCTGGGGAGTTATGGGTTTCTTAATAAGTAGCTTGTCTCCTGAGGTGTTCTGACTTCAGTGAGGCCTGTTGCTAATTACCAAAATGTCACTTCAGGCCAAAATAGAGAGCCAACAAAGGGGGTCAATTTGCTTGTGGTTGCTGTCGGTGGAGTGTCAGTGTCCGACCACTTGTGGAATAAATGGGTCGCCTCTGCCACAAACCAAGGTTGGGCTACCTATGAAGGCAGCAGAGGCACCTGTACAGTGGTCACAGTGCCTGAGGCCTATCTCCATAATTATGCTGGTTCACAGTGAGGTTTTAACACAGAATGACCAACATTAACGAGAGGACATGGAGAAGCTCAGCAGTCGGTGTTTAACCAACTTTCAAAGAGAAGAAGAGATTGGATTTATACCCCGCCCTTCACTCCCCAAGGGAGTCTCAGAGCGGCTTACAAACTCCTTTTCCCTTCCCCTCCCCACAACAGACACCCTGTGAGGTAGGTGGGGCTGAGAGAGCTCTTTCCCAAGCTGTCCTTGAGGGAACAGCTGGTACAGAGCTATGGCTTGCCCAAGGTCATCCAGCCAGGTGCAAGTGGAGGAGTGGGGAATCAAACCCGATTCTCCCAGATTAGAGTCCGCGCACTTAACCACTACACCAAACTGGCTCTCTTTGTTCTGTAGGCTTCTTCCACTGATTAACTGGCCTCTGGAACTCCATTATTCCCCCTCTCCCAACAAAATAAGCACTTTGTGGGTGGAATCAGACCCAAGGGACATGGGAGGTCCGTGATACCATCTCCCAGTGTTGTCTTTAACATGAAAAACCAGCTTGAGGAAGTTGCTTGAACATTTGTATTGGGACTGTGCTGCTGAATATCCACATGAACACATGAATTAGCCTTAAACTGAAATAGACCATTTGGTCCATCAGGGTTGATATGGTCTACTCAGACTGGCAGCATATCTCCGGGGTCTCAAGGAGATATCACATCACCTACTACTTGGTCATTCTAACTGGAGTTAACTGAGACTGAACCTGGGATGTTCTGCATGCCAAGAAGATGGTCTACCACTGAGCCACGGCCCCCTCCCAAACTGAAGTTAGTAGTAGCTCTGTCGCCAGTTCTGTTGGGAAGGGGTGCAAGAGAGAGGGATTAGAAGGCAATGCTCCCACTTTTTCTAGCTGAATGGTCACCAGCTATGTTAAACATGTGAGAATTTTTGGAATGTTGAGACTGGGTAGTTTGTGCCACCACAAAATGACTTCCATGAGAAGCAGGACCAAATCACCAAACAGCTGACAGGGGAGCAACTGCAAATGATTGGAGGTCCAAGGATCATCCTACGACGGGGAGCTTGCCTGTGAATAGATGCTCTCTGCAAACCCAAAGATTTGGGGTCTTCTGAGGCACCATCTGCTCCAGCAAGGTAGAAGGAAAGCCAACGTTGGCTCTCTGCTTTGGGGAAGAAGCAAGCTGGCGCCAGAAAAAACACTGGCGACCATTATTGTGCCCAGAGGCACCAAGCTGGGGATCACTGCCTTATCACTAATGCCGTGATCCAAGCTGTGAGAACACTACGGCTGCTTTTACACATTAAAGACGACATCAGGAGAGCCAATCACACCCAGAATGAAGTTTGATTCTTGGACAACTGGTTTCCATCCAGCACCCACTGATTTATGCAGTATCCATGAGAACTGGGTAAAAGGAGGTTTCTGCAATGATGAAGAGTTTAGCGGCACCTTAAAGAACAACAGATTTATTGAGACAAACATTCATATGCCAGTCCCTGTGCTGGTGGGTTTGGGGAGGGTTTGGCTGCAGCATACTAACATGGCTAATCTTTTAGAATTCATTTTTCAGAGGTGTTCAGCATTCAACAACTCCATGATTAAAACCAACAGCTTCAGACAATATAATTCTTGACTGGTGATGGCAAACAACCAATGCACCGGGGGGGGGGGGGACATAAGCTATATAAATGCACCCCATAAATGTGTGTTTGGTGGACACCTACAAAACAATCTGGAACTGTCTCCTTAATCTCCCTGAGAGCGTGTCATAGACCAAGCAGGAGACTGAGAAGAACTTTGAAATAGCAACTTGGAAATCCTAAGATTACACTGTGATACTTGTTTTTATGTTAAATGATCCTTTTGCCTTTCAATCATTTTTTTCCTGTATACACAGACTCAGAGTCAGCGCAAGTAAACAATGGCTAGATTATCTTTTACACTGGCATGGTCCTGTCCCTAGGGCAGGGGTCCCCAACGTAGTGCCAAAGGGCACCATGGCACCAACTAATACCCTTCCTAGTGCCCACCAATGCTCCCTCTAAGCTGTGGAGTCCTGTGAGCAGAAATTCTACTTGGTGAGCTACTAGCATTAAAGTCGTGAGTGAGCGATTTGGCTACTGCGTAAATTAGTCTGCTTTGGAGCCTTCTTTCCTGAGCTAAGACACAAATGTGTGAGCCGGAGGCTAAAAAACTGTGGGCTAGCTCACATTAACACAGCTTAGAGGGAACACTGGTACCCACCAAAAGCTTTTAGAAAGTAGGCGGGGCATGGTGGGGCTTTTGCCCAGCAGTGCTTCTGACTGGCTGCTGGAAACCTGATTGACTTGCGCGGCTTTTTAAAAGTTGCTTCAGCAGCACCTGTCACCATAGCACAAAGATCTTCACTGTGTGACTGACAGTGTATGCCAGAAAATATTTTTAAACAGTGTGTTCATTTAATAAGGCATCCTGTTAGACAGAACTTCTGCCTGAAATGCTGAAGAGTTATTATTTGAATTATGCGTGACCTCATTGCCTGACATTTTGTGGCTGTCTCTGCCTCTTTGAGCAGTTATTGTGTGGCTGGATCTGCCTCTTGTGGCCCCCGTTTTGTGACTGTACCCCACCACCTTGAGTCAGAATTCCAATGGTGCCCACAGGTTTGAAAAAAGGTTGGTGACTGCGGCCCCAGGGTAGCACCAAGGGAAAATGCTGAAGTACAATCAGCTATTGTTTCAAAGAAACAGCGAGGGCAGTTTAGGGTTGCCAGCCCCCCCCCCCCCACACACCTGGGAGTGCGGGAACCCATTTTGCAGGCTCTTGCCCGCCACTGGCCAATTGGCTGGCAGGGAAAAATCCCACTTCCAACTGACCTTTTCAGGCCTACTTCCGGTTTCAGGCATACTTCTGGTTGGAGGGGATGCTCTGGTTTGGGGGCAAAATTCTATGGTTCGAAGCCGGATTTACCATAGAGTTTAGCCCCCAGACCAGAGTGTCAACTCTAACCAGAAGTATACCCGAAACTGGAAGTAGGCCTGAAAATGCCCAACATCATTTCCAGTCTCCTGCTGGCAGGTAAGTCAACCTGACAACCCTAGGGCAGTTTGATTCAAACTGGATTGAGAAGCAGAATCTGTAGGCCACGAACGGAGCGCAGCCACCAGGCAGAGGTGGAACAGTAGCTGCAAGATGCAAAAGGAAAGAAAGGAAAAGAAAAGAAAAACCCCAACAACACACAATGGGAGCTAAACCCGAAGAAGATATTACAGGCCACGATTAACACACAGCCGAAGCAGACTGAGAGCCCAACACAAGAGCAACAGGTGGGCATACAAGTAACAGAAACTGGTGGCGTGATAACAGACAGCTGGGCAGCGCCAACACCGAGCAGTACTCTTAGTCTTTAGCTAATATGTCGACTCTTCCTGTTTCCACTAAAACAGTTCATTGGCTTTCCTGAGAGAAGGCTTGGACTGAAATGAGGACATGTCTCCTCTCTTATCTTCTAGCCCGCTTCATTATTATTTTTTTTTCAAAGAGCCTTCACGGGTAGGTTACAAGATACAGTGATATCAATAAAATCCAAACAAAAGCAGCAGCAACCTAATAAACCCACATACAATCCCCCCAGTGTCAGCACCTTGGTTGCTGTTCTTTTTTAAAGTAACACATACTCAAATAAATGGATTTGCCCATTTGTCATTGACTGGGCCTGGTACTTAAGTTTGCTACAGGCAGGATCTCCCTTTCCATACACACACCACACACGCATCTTTCCCACTTGCTTCCTTCAGGTCTGGAGCAGGCAAGAGTCTTAACTTACTGCTACCACTCTGGTTTGAGGGCTTTAACTGGGGAGGGCCCAGAGCAGTCACTCCGCCCCCCAAGCAACCCACTCTTTAGTCAGGCTGTGCCCTGATATATAACCAAACTCGCAGCATGAAGAATCCACTTAGTACTATAGTACCTACCTAATATTGTTTACACAGTACTGTTGTCAGTAATTTGGTTAGGGCAACTGGCACTTTGCTTCCCGGTATGCAATTGTGTCTGTAATTACTCCTCTCTTTTGGCACCCAGAGCGGGGTCATAACCGACTGCCCTCCAATTAAGAATCTTCTGCCTCTGCCAACTGAGCCTGGTTAGCTCAATCAGTAAATTGTGCCGGCTGTTTAGTGTCATTCTAGGCGTTATCTGACAAAGGGACCTTTGAGACTCTTGAAAGCTGACACGTCCAAAATCTTGTTGGTCTCTAAGGTGCTACTGGATTCGAATCTTAAGTTGTTCTACTGCAGACCGACATAGCTACCATCTGAAAAGCTAGGTGTTGTTGCTATTGTTAAAAGGTAATGCATTGCTTTTGCTGAACCAGCACAGCTTCAGGGACCTCAGAAAAGCATGAGATTCTCAGAGTCTTAGGTTCAAACCCCATGTTGAGCCAAAACCTATAATTAGGGTTGCCAAATGCTTATCTTCTACCAGCGGGGGGGAATCCTCTTCTTCCCGGGAGTTCCCCTGCACGCATGCAAAGTGCGCACGCCACAATGATGTCACCAGAAGCTCTGGCAATCACCCCAAAACTCCATGGTACCACGGAGTTTTTGGGCGATTGCTAGAGTGTCGCCCCGGCAACGTCCCCAACTTGATGATGTCACTTCCGGGTGATGTCATCATGCTGGGGCAGTTGTCCTAACCGGATGACTTCAGGGGTTGGGTTCCCCCTGTTGTGGGGGATCCCCCGCCCCCCGGGCAGACTTGGCAGCCCTACCTATAATTGATGGAGGCCCAAGGAAACAGTCCTTAATGTGAACAGTTACACACTGCTAGAGTAATGATGCTAATCTTTGGCGGGGAGGGCAGGGGTATAAATTTAAAACATTAAATAAATAAAGAATCTAGTCAATATAGCCTGTGGGTCTTCGAGACATCCTCAGGTGGGTGGATGTAGGAGCACAGGAGGTATCTCTTGACTCCCTTCAAAAGGCAGAATGAATACTGGTTCAACATTCTGTATTTATGCCTGTTTGCTGGGGGAAAGTGAACAGCAAGAGCTATTTCTCCATCCCCAGCAACAGCAATTAACCAATCACAACTGGAAGGTTTGACAACCCATTTCTAATTTCGGTTTTGGTTGGCTTGTTCTGGGAAAATGGTAGATGCGTCATGATAATGCACCTTTTGTACAGTCGCCATATGCTTGGTTTTACTGTTTCTGGGGTTGTTTCCTCATGAGGCCCCCCCCCCCTCATTTTTTGGAGGCATTTTAGTGTACCTGGACTGTTTGTGTATTTTATGCAAGGTATTTTTAATCTGGTTTGCTGTTACCTAACTTGGACTCCAGGGAGGAAAGCTGGAATATGAATGTTTTTAAATAAACAAAATGAACCAAAAGCTGTTGCACAATTTTATTTTTTAATTTATTTTTGAGATTTCTATCCCGCCCTCCTGGCCTCACGGCTGGCTCAGGGCGGCTACCAACAAATTTATCATACAATAAAACACTAAAACATTATCCATAAAATATACAATGCACAATACGGAATACACAGTAAACAGTCAAAACCCATCAGCTACAAGATGGCCCCTTTATCTCCCTTATCTGAGCAGCGTCAAGATGGTATCCAATTCCAGTCGGTGCAGGGTGGTTCAAACTGGCGACTTCTGATGGTGAGGCCAGGGCTATAAAAAGTCAAGGCAGCCCCTACTTGAAAGCCTGGTGGAAGAGCTCCGTCTTGCAGGGCCCTGCAGAACTGCAAAAGGTCCCACAGGGCCCTGATGTCATCTGGGAGCTCGTTCCACCAATGCGGGGCTGCCACCGAAAAAGCCCTGGCCCTTGTAGCCGCCAGCTGGGCCTCCCTCGGCCCTGGGAGAACCAGGCGGTTTTGGGATCCCGATCGTAAAGCTCGCTGGGGTATATATAGGGAGAGACGGTCCCTCAGGTAGATAGGTCCCTGGCCATATAGGGCTTTATAGGTCAGCACCAGCACCTTGAACCTTATTTGGTATGCTACAGGCAGCCAGTGCAGTGCCTTTAAAGTGGGCTGGATGTTTTCCCATATGGGGAGACCAGCTGCATTCTGCACCAGCTGCAGCTTCTGGATTTGGCACAAGGGCAGCCCCATGTACAGAGCGTTACAGTAATCCAGCCTTGAGGTGATCAACGCATGGATCACTGTAGCCAGGTCGTTGTGTTCAAGGAAGGGAACCAACTGCTTGATCAGCCATAGGTGATAAAAGATGGACCTTGCAGTGGCTGCTACCTGGGCCTCCATCATTAACAAAGGGTCCAGGAGCACTCCCAAACTCCTAACCTCCGGCGCTGGCACCAACGGCACCCCACTGAAGGTCGGGAGAGGGATCCCTACCCTTGGTCCACTCCAGCTCAGGCACAGGACCTCTGTCTTCGTCAGATTCAATTTTAATCGGCTCTGCCTAAGCCAACCAGCCACAGCTTTCAACGCCAGGTCCAGGTCATCCGGACTAGAGTCTGACTGGCCGCCCAACAACAGATAGAGCTGGGTATCATCGGCGTACTGATGACAGCCCAGCCCATGCCTCTGGGCAATCTAGGCAAGGGGGCGCATATAGATG
The DNA here is from genome assembly GCA_029233225.1 of Lepidodactylus listeri. Taxonomy (NCBI): domain Eukaryota; kingdom Metazoa; phylum Chordata; class Lepidosauria; order Squamata; family Gekkonidae; genus Lepidodactylus; species Lepidodactylus listeri. The sequence goes on from JARCFY010000011.1 coordinate 81,892,649, forward strand.
TTAAACAACATTGGGGAAAGTACTACTTCCTGTGGCACTCCACATACTAGCGGGTGCCTTTGGGAGAGCTGTTCCCCAACTGCCACCCTCTGTCCCCGATCCTGGAGAAATGAGAAGAGCCACTGTAAGGCCAACCCCTGGATCCCAATGTCGGCGAGGTGGTGGGCCAGTAATTGATGGTCGACCGTGTCGAACGCCGCCAACAGGTCTAACAACATCAACACCGCCGTACCGCCCCGATCCAGATTCCTCTGGAGGTCATCTGTGAGGGCGACCAGCACCGTTTCTGTCCCATGGCCTGGTCAGAAGCCAGATCTAATATGGTAGCATCATCCAAAAAGCCCTGTAATTGGTCTGCCACCACCTTCTCGATCAGTTTACCCAAATAGGGTAAATTAGATACCGGCCAATAGTTGGCTAATTCGGCTGGATCAAGTGATTTTTTTTCAGAAAGGGGCGTATAACTGCCTCCTTCAGGGCACTAGGGAACACCCCCTTTGCAAGGGATGTGTTGATAACCTCCCTCAGCACCCCTCGTAGCCCATCACGACTTGCCTTAACCAGCCATGATGGGCATGGGTCGAGACTACCGGTGGCTGGACGGATCGATAGGAGCAGTTTGTCAACCTCTTCTAGGCAGAGTGGATCAAAATAACCCAAAATATGACCAGAAGACGTGCGTGTGGCCTCAAGTTCCTTTACTGTATCAACTGTGGCGGGGAGGTTCGGCAGAGCGACAAGACTTTATCCGCGAAGTAGTTCCCAAAAGCCTCACAGCCAATATCCAATTCCCTATCCTTTGGTCTGCACTTCGACAGAGTCGCCAAAGACCGGATTGTCCTAAATAATTGGGCTGGGTGGGAACTCGCAGACGCGATCTCAGCTGCATAAAAAACTTTTTCCACAGCCTTGACCGCCATCTCATAGGATTTCATAAACGCCCTACAGGATGTTCTTGCTGCCTCATCAGGAGCACGACGCCACCGTCTCTCTAGTTGTCTAAGCTCCCATTTCATCGTCCTCAGCTCCGATGTATACCATGGCGCGAGTCGTGAACGAGGGCACAGAGGACGCCGGGGAGCGATCTCGTCGATGGCCGCTGAAAGACGATGTTGCCAGTCTTCAACTTGCTCATCTAACGAGCCGCCAGGGGGCCTCGGATCCCGCAGAGCCGCCTGAAATTGCATAGGATCCATTTGGCCTCATGGCCGAGCTAAAATATGCTCACCACCCAAACAGGGTTGGAGCGACGTATTCACCCGGGCCTTCAGAACATGGTGGTCCGACCATGGTACAACAGTAGTCGTAATCCGGTCCACCAAAACAATGCATAGAGTTTGATACAAACTCAGACCCCCTTCATCTAACAAGGTCAGTATTGTCTACTCTGACTGGGAGCAGCTCTCCAGAGTCTTAGGTAGAGGTATTTCACATCAGTTCCTACCTAAACCTTTGAACTGTAAATTGCTGACTTACAAGTAATTACAACACTTGGAACAAAGACCTCACCAGGACTCAACAGGGATATTTGTTTCTTATCTCATTACATATGCTAACTCATGCAGTCCTCACATATGTAGGTTAAGTCCCTGTCTATAAGTCTGAACCTCACCTACCATTCCAACGTATTTGAAAAAGGGTGCCTTGCACATGAAAGCTCATCCTTTGTTGGTCTTAAAGGTGCCACTGGACTCTAAATTTGTTCTGCTGCATCAGACCAACGTGGCTGACCATCTGGATCTTTCCTAAAGCTTGTCCACACAATATTCTGTGTGCTTTAGCAAATTGGGGCCTCTACGGCAATTGTGAGCCTACAGCCTAACTCTTACTGAGCTGGTAAATGTGTGTCTCAGCTGTACTACCTCAGACAGCAGGTAGAATCTTATAAGAAAGAATGTTCCTCTTTTAAAAAAAAAAAAACCACACCCATACTGAAAGCTTATATGCAAGGAGGATTGGGCTAGAATGCTTCTCCCCCAATTCTAGTTTTCTATGTGGAGGGAATATTCTCATATAGATGTTATGTCACCCTGACCTGAATGGCCCAGGCTAGCCCAATTGCATCAGGTTTCAGAAGCTAAGCAGGGTCTGCCCTGGTTAGAACTTGGATGGGAGACCACCAAGGCAGTCCAGGGTTGCTCTGCAGAGGCAGGAAATGGCAAACCACCTTTGAATGTCTCTCGCCTTGTATGAGGTTGCCGTAAGTCAGCTGCGACATGACTGCACTTTCCACCACCCCCACCAATTATATCATATAGCCCCCTACATCTCTATCTATCCTGCCCTTCCTCCCAGGATCTCAGAGCAATATAGGTGGTTCTCCCTCATTTTATAATCCCACCAAGCCTGGAAGGTAATTAGGCTGGGAGAGGGTGACTGGTTCAAGAGGACCCAGTGACCTTCCCGGCATTTGAACTCAGCTCTCTGAGTTCCTATCCCACCACCTTAACCATTATACCACCATGGCTCTCGGCTGTGCAGCCCAGACACAGGGTTAGCACCTCGGTGAAAGCTAGACCTAAGAAGATACAGGATTTGCACAGTCGGCTATCATTTATATTTAACAACCCAACGTTCTCCTCTTATCACTTGCAATACAGCTAATCGCTAGCTGTTCCAAGCGCAGGAAATCTGATTTGTATTCTGCATAATTAATTAGTACACAATGCAATAAGTGCCTGCTAATCAGTATGTGCTTGTTGTAAATCCTGCTCGGCAAGCATGGTGAAAGTATGTGGCACCCTTCTAACTGGGCCAGTTCCTGCCAGGTGACAGTGGGTTCACGAGCAATAGGAGGATAATGGCCTAGTGCAGGGGTCCCCAACTGGCAGGAACTGGCCCAGTTAGAAGGGTGCCACATACTTTCACCATGCTTGCCAACTGGCTGACAGGGGGGATTGTTGCCCAGCAAAGCTTATGACTGGCCACTGAAGATCTCATTGGCGGTGCATATTGTTCAAAGCATTGTTCTGGCAGCAGCTGCTTGGGATGCCAGTCCCCAGGTGAGGGCAGGGATCCCCTGATTTTGTGAGCCCCACCCCCAAGAGCAATCGCTGGTGGCTTAAAGGGGCACTCAAGAGAGGCACCTTCAGCACTTCCCCAACCATCCCCCTTTCTGCTAGCCCAGTCCTGCTGTATACCACCTAGATCAGGGGTGGGCAAACTGTGGCTTGGGAGCCGCATGCGGCTCTTTCACATATATTATGTGGCTCCAGGCAGGGCGGCTGGGGAAGCTAAATATCATTAGCAAACAAATATCATTGGACAAATTAATATCATTATCAATATCTGCTTTTACCCCTTTTGTTATTATTTTTGGCAGTCTCATTTAATGTTAATAAAAAGCAAATTTGCTTATTTTCCAATAAAAGCAGGTCATATTTGTTCATGTCTTGTGGCTCTCAGACATCTGATGTTTATTCTGTGCGGCTCTTACGTTAAGCAAGTTTGCCCACCCCTGGCCTAGATCATGGCGAGTCTTTCAAAAGTAATCCCAAGAGCCTTTGGGAAATATGCAAATTAATTCATTAGCATTTTCCCCAAAGGGTCGGGAATGCTTTTGAAAGACTCACCATGACCTAGGCGGTATACAGCAGGACTGGGCTAGCAGAAAGGGGGATTGTTGGAGATGTATTGAAGGTACCCCTCCTGAGTGTCCTTCTAAGTGGGGGAGGGGGGGTCTAGTGGTGAATTCATTGCTTGGAGTTCAGGCCTGCATGACCCCCTGCTTTTTGCAAACAGCATTCAAAGGGTCCCTTTAAATGCTGGTTATAAGAAGTGGTCGTGGGGGACCTGAACTCCAGGGGCCATTTAGGTGTGCCAGTCCCCAAAGTGATGATGTCACTTCTGTCTCAGGCAGAGACTGAATCTGGGACCTTCTGCATGCAAAGCAGATACTCTGCCATTCAGCTACGGCCCCTCCTCTTCTGTGTTCATCGAGAAACAATCTAGAAGGTCGGGGGCAGACCTTGAAATATGCAAAGGATATAACCAAAGGCTTATCTGCAGGATCTGAACAAAAGGGGAGGAAAACCCCTGTAGTAATCTCAGTAATAAGGAGGTACGTTTTGTCATTATGGCCAGGAATCAAAGCTATAGAATCAGTGAAAAGCTAATGGGGGCTCATGACAGTGGGAGGGTGGTGAGAGGCTACTAAAGAAAATTGTGTTTAGGGTTGGAGTATAAATGATGGCAAAACGTACCTGTTCAGATCCTGCAGAGCCACCCTACAAATTCAGCAGTGCATATACTAAAACTGGAATTGTTGAGAATGAGTGCTTCGTATTTTTCAAACACTGTCCTTTGCAACTGAACAAGCTGGCAGGCTGAAATGCCAAGTTTCCTTTGCACTACAGAAAAATAAAACTGATTGGGGGGGGGGGGGAATCCATTCAAATATCTGCGCCCATCAAAGGCCAAACGTTCCTTAATAATAGGATGAATGAACAGAACAATTTTGTAATGCCAAGGTACTTTCCGCTATCTGTCTTTGGAAGACAAGACTGCAATTTTGAATGCGTCACAATGCATTCGGGGAGAGTTCCAGACCTTTTGTAACATAATGGAAAAATAAATTGTGACAGACCACAGAAATGAAGTCTGTGTTCTTTGTATAAATACTATAATGGCACGAGGGAGTTTCAAGACCCGGTTTGTAGGGTCAGTGCCCCCAACACCCACATAGTGGGGAATCAAACCTGGGTCTCCCCCAGATCCTAGTCCGACACTCTAACCCCTACACTAGCCCTCTTATACCTTCTGGTGTGGTACAGTTGTCCCACAGGAGGTATTTCAGCCCAGGGATTCAAGCTGTCTAAGGAAGGTCTTGCAGTGCCATCCTAATGACACTCTCCTGGGATCGAGGCCCATTGATTAGATTTGAGCAGGATTCTGAATGAACAATCAGCTTAAGATGGCTGTCTTGGGCACATACGCATACAAAGAAGGAAATGTCCAGAGAACAGAATAATTTGAGTCTGCATTTCCCTGAAACTCATATGCAATGGCTCAAAAAAAGACAGGCCCATGATGTTCTAACTGGAAGGAGGAGGAGGAGGAGTTGGTTTTTATGGTACCTTTCACTACCTGAAGTGGTACCTTTCACTACCTGAAGGAGTTGGTACCTTTCACTACCTGAAGGAGTCTGGAAGCAGCTTACAATCACCTTCTCTTCCCTAGTGAGGTAGGTGAGGCTGAGAGGTCTCTGAGAGAACTATGACTGACCCAAGGTCACCCAGCTGGATCCTCGTGGAGGAGTGAGGAGTCAAACCCGGTTCTCCATATTAAGAGTCCACCGATCTTAAGCACTTCACCACGCTAGCTCTCACAAGATGTGGCTTGATGGTCCAGGTTAAAAGAGGGCTGCCCTAAACGAAGCTGTCTCGGGAATCACTGGTTTTATGCTAGGTGCTTAAAAGGAGAGTTGGGTCTTGATTGGAAAGGAGAATCTTCCCAGCATCTCCTGTTTTTTTTAAAAATTAAATCCATAAATCTGATTTTTAAAAACAGCCTTTTGGAACACTCCAATGAGCACTGTTAACAGCTGAGATAGTAAATAAGATTCTTTCACCAAATTCCTTTGTCAAAGACTAGCCACAGCAGTTCTCCGGAGAGGTTTTCAAGATCAGGTATGATGCTATTGGAACGTTGCTCTCGTCCCCACAAGTATCCATCGGGCCTGCTGACCCAAGACCTAACAGAAAACCCAAATGATGGAAGAGTTGCTACTGGCTGGCTGCCAAAGCAGTCCTGCCAATGCCAGCTGCTTTCATTATGAAGTGTGTGTCATTCAGTGTTGAATTCCACTGGAACTGGGCATTATTGAAGAGTATTATTGCATGGCGAAGAACAGATGGTCATTGGTTTCTCCGGCTCGGAACTACGGCCTAATTGCTGCTGAGGAGGTAAAATTGGACTGCTTCAGACAGCAGATGGAAGCTCACATTATTGAATGTTCCTCCATACCAAAAAACCCAAAAAAACCTCTACCGTCTCCACACAAAAAAGATTAGCCGTCAAGGAGACGGCTTCTAGTTTAATCTCCTTCCTTACACGGGTGTTTTCTATGTACAGGGAATTTCAGATTTACATTCACTAGACGGATGCCCAGATCTTCTCTGTGGCGTGGGGTGCATTTCACTCATAGGTCGTCACATCAACAGTACACCGCAGTGGCCTGGCACTGCTGAACTGACAGAAGGAACCGCCAATCGCAGCCAACCTCAGCAACCACACACGCCATGCTATATTTTGTGACTGGGAGAAGAGCTGGCCCTGACAAGCAGGTCCAGGTTGATGGATTTCTCAAATCACCATGGAAGCCAAGGGGATCTCTTGCAAGGGCAGAAAGGCAGGATACAAATCTTGTAAATAAATACATAAATAAATCCCTATGCTTGTTCCCATATCCTGCATCCAACCCCTCCCCCCCAACTTCAAAGTTGCCATTCGCTGGTGATAGCCAAGGCCAGTTTGGCATTGTGGTTAAGAGCATGGACTCCAATCTGGGAGAACCAGGTTTGATTCCTCACTCCTCCACATGCAGCTGCTCGTGTGACCTTGAGGCAGTTACAAGTTCTTTCAGAGCTGTTCTCTCAAGAGCAGTTCTGGAAAGAGCTCTCTCAGCCCCACCTACCTCACAGGGTGTCTGTTGTGGGGAGGGGAAGGGAAAGGAGATTGTAAGCTGCTCTGAGACTCCTTCGGGTAGTGAAGGATGGGGAATAAATCCAATCTCTTCTCTCTTCTTCTACACGGACACTGGCATCTGCTCCTAAGGAACAACATTCCCCTTATGGTACATTTTTTTGGGGCAGGGAGAGTGGGTTGAACCACAATGCAACAGAAGATTTTCTGGTGCACATTAACTTAAGTAGACCCATGTAGGTAGCCATGTTTGTTTGAAGCAACGGAACGAAGTTTGAGTCCAGTGGCACCTTTAAGACCAACGTTTATTTCTGGGTATAAGCTTTTGTGTGCGGGCACACTTCATTAGATACACTTCCTCAGATAGATCCAGGTGGGTAGCCATGTTGGTCTGAAGCAGCAGAACAAAGCTTGAGTCCAGTGGCACCTTTAAGACCAGCACAGTTTTATTCAAGGTATGAGTGAGACTTTGGCAAGGGCCACTTGAGCTGAATCAGACCTATTTCGTGTTCCAGTCACAAACGCCGTGTCTGGAGGCAGGGCCGTCTTTAAATGACACCACCAGGGAGCAAAGAGAAATGAGATGCTCCAGGTCCTCAGATGTGGAACTGAGTTGCCAAAAGCAGCCGTAGGGGGAGAGATCTGATCTGCATTAGGAACGTGATGCTAGGGAAGAGCTTTTCCTTCGTGCTACATTTCCAGACAGAAACCTTCCTCACACTCCTTTAAACCCCAGGAAGGGAAAAATTCAGGCACAATAAAGACACCTTTCTCTGCCTGCTGTAAGCAAAAGCAAACCATTTCTGAGCTGAGAAATGGGCTAGGGAGTCCCCCCACCTTTCTGCAGCACTGTGGCCTTGATCCAGACCCCCCCCCCCAAGCTGTGTTTAGAGTATCTCTAGTACACTTTTCTCCCCCCTTTCATCCCCGAGTGGCAAACATGGTTGTCCTTTATCCTCACAACAACCCTGTAAGGCAGGTTAGGCTCAAAGAAAGAGAGTGAGTGACCGGCCTCAGATCACCCAGTGAACTTCACGGCAGAGCGGAGACTAGAACTTGTGTCTCCCCACTCTTAGTCCAACACCTTCATCACTATGTCATTGCAGCTCTCCACTCTCAATTCCATGGCTGGGGATTGGAACACAGATCCCCAGGGTCACATCTGCAGTGGCCCCAAGTTTGCTGCCTGTGTCCAGCTCCTTCTGTACAGGAGCTGCTGTGGTGTAGCAGTTGGACTAAGACTCGGTCCTTAAGACGAACACCCAGATTCAAACCCTCCTGCAGTTCCCCGTGTGACCTAGGACCAGTCTCTCACAGCTTAACCAACTTCTGGGGTTGCCAACCACCAGGTGGGACCTGGAGATCTCTCAAAATTACAACTGACCTCCAAGCTACAGAGATGAGTTCCCCTGGAGAAAGTAGCTCTTTCAGATGTAGACTCTATGGTACAATACTCCCTCTAAGCTGTGGAGACTTTTGAGCAAAATTTCTACTTTGTGAGCTACTGGCAGTAAAGCGGAGAGCGAGCGATTTGGCTACGGCATAAGTTAGTTTGCTCTGGAGCCATCCTTCCTCAGCTAAGACTAAAATGTGTGAGCCGGAGGCTAAAAAACTGTGAGCCAGCTCACACTAACTCAGCTTAGAGAGAACACTGCTATGGTATTATACCCTGCTGAGATCTCTCCCCTCCCCACGCTCTGCCCCCCACATCTCCGGGTATTTCCCAACCGAGAGTGAGCAACCCTACCTACCGCACTGACTAGAGTGGTCCCTGCAGGATCCGTGAATATCAGTGGTTGCAGTGAGAATGAGCCAAACCACTTTGCCAGGCGTGCCTTATAACGTGACCCTACACCTCCAGACCATCTGTGCTATGTATCCTCCATCAGACCTACCCAATCTTTCTGAGAAAGAAAGATACTAAAATGTGTTTGAAAATGGCGCCCAGGGACACGCAAGAATTTGCTCTCGAGTTTGAGTGAAATAAAGACGGCAATGATTGGCTGCCAGTGTTAGCACTCCTAAAGGGAATGACTGCTTGTTTCAGTGCAAACGCCTTCTAGTGCCAAAACGTTTCACCGCTGGCATGCAAATTAGACCCACCCAAACCCGCCCAGAAAGGGTGGGTTTGGGCAGCATTCCTCAAGGCTGGGAGAAATGTTCAGATTCCAAGGTAGAAGCTTTCGTGTGAATTAATCTCGCAATGAAAATAAAAAGTATGGGAGAAACCAGTTGTAAAAGGAACGGGAGGGGGGAACAGGGAAGAACTGGGACAACGCTGGGATTTTTACAAAGTCATCTGGACTCAAGAAAAAAACACACGTTAACATCGGGGAATGAAAATGGAACTTCAAGGCAGTCTGGAAAACGCCTGAGTCTCCCAGATTCTAGTCTGACACTCTAACCACAACACCACGTTGGCTACAGATCTTGTTGGAAGTTGAACCCGTAGAGTTTTATGTTCGCAGCGGCTGCTCTGCTCAGGGCCTTCGTTTCCATCAAGTCTCACCAGAGCTTATACTTGAAGCATCTTTTCAACGTGCCGAGTGCAGCTCTCTCATGGGTGACTAACGTCAGCATTTCCCTACACATCTGGCATCACAGCCTGGAGTTTCTAAGTGGACTTGACTCCTGACACTTCCCTTGGTAGAAATTAACTGCCGGTGGGCACTGCTGAGCCATGACCCCTGCCTAGCACGTATACTTAATGGATGTAGCTAGGCCTTATAGTACAGAAGGCAAATTCAGAATTGCTATCCCAGCTGTCAAGGATTTCAGTGAGAAACTGACAAGCTCACAGAACTGAGGGAAATGGGGCTGAATTATGTTTAAAATGGGGGTGGGGAGGGTGGGGAAGAGTTGACGCTCAGTGGTAGAGTATTTTTGAAGTCATCCTGATCTCTGGCACCTCAGGAAGCAGAAATGTGAAGGACCCTTACCTGAAGGGTCTGAAGGCCAACACTCAGCTCGGAGGCCTAGCTCTAGGGCAGCTGCGTGTATCCGTAAACCATCCTACTGAATACGGGATCTTGTAAACTGGGTGTGTTTAGCCCTGAGGACATTCTTCTTATAACTTGAAGAGGGCAAAGACTTGCTGTTCTCTGCTGTCCTGGAGGCCAGGATTAGCTCTAACGAACTTAAATTACAGGAGGATTGATTTGGATCGAACATGAAGCAAAACTTGGTAATGGAAACAGCGGTTCAACAATGGAACCAGCTACTCGGAGAACAGGGGGTGGTCCTCTCTCCTGCAAGAGGTTCACAAACTGAGGTGACTGACTGACTTGTTCTCTCATACTTGGAATCTGCCTTGAGTCCCAGTGATAAAGAGGGACCATAAATGAAAATAAATAAAATCTGCCTGGGATGCTATTAGGGCTGTTGGGCCGCCTGCTATGGCAGGTAGCTCTAGGAATTGCCTCAAACACTGCCGTTTCACCACAGGATTTCCGACAATCCCTAGAGCTACTTGATTTCACTTCGAGGTTTTCCCTGGAAGTGATGTCATGACACACATGACACTGCAGCCCCCCCCATGTTTCTGCCCCTCCCACCAGTTGCCAGGCATGGCCTAGGAACCCTACATGCTGTAGTCAGGATTGAAATAGGCAAGGGGTTGGACTAGACAGCCCCCCAAGCCCCCCAAAATAAAGCAGACCCACCACTGATGAAGTACACCTGCCACGTTCCATCCCCTCCCATCTAGGAAGCTGAGATTTTTTATTATGTTCTATTTATTTATTTGAAACATTTCTGTCCCACCCTTCCTTCCGAGACAGGCTTTCAGGGCCAGTTCCGACACGTGAAGGAGTAGACAGTACGGTATTAAGATGCCAAGCAACCACATGTCGACAAAGCCCCTTCCAGCGTCTCCTTTTAGCAGCATCAGTAAAAGATAAAATAAAATAAAAAATCCAGGTTTGTAAAAATCACAGAGCCAGACTCCAAAGGCCTTCCTAACAAGGGCCATCTTCAGCATACGGCATGGCGACTGCAAAGATCGCCGTCGGGAGAGTGAAAGATACCAACGTGGCGCCGTCTCGCCAAGCCCTTCCCCCTCCAGAATCATCTCCTGCATTACAGCTTGAGATATAAAGATTCTGGCTTGATAGTCTACAGCTCTTCAGCCCGAGCTTGACGCTGAGCTAAAGGAAGGTGGTGCATCCTTAAGTACCAAGAGAGCAGATATTCCACGGCGAGTTAAGCCTTATTCAGAAGAATGGTGAAAGCAAGTGAAATGGAGCGGCCTGGGGAAGAGCCTGAGCAGTGAACCAAGAAATCCCTACTTCAAATCCGGCCTCTGTTAGAAACTCAGCGGGCAGTCGTGGGCAAGCCTTGCGTTCAACCCCCTCCCCTGTCAGCAGGGCCTTAAACCAGGCTGGCCGAAGTAAGGTACAGTTTGGATGCTGGTTTCCTCCCCCTTCACCATGACACTTCCTACGCAGGTTTACAGAAAATAACCTCCAGTTTTCTGGGGTATAACTTTCTCTTTTTAGGGTCTTTGACATTAAACAGAGCATTCTTATGCGTTCACTGCAAGAGATCGGACCTCGACGACACTGTTACATCTGTGGAAAAGGGACGCTGGGGTAACCTTGTACTTCTGAATTTTGCAGAGACCTCTCACAAAGTGTTACTTCTTGAAGAACAAATTTTGAGTCCAGGAGCTTCTCTTTACTTTTACTTCTTGCGTTTCGTGGTTTTGGAGCCCCACCGTTCACAATTTCTCCCTCTCTCTGTCCATATCTGCCAGCCAAGGATTCACTTCATGCGTCTGATAAAAGCTTGTGCTAGAATACAGCAGCCGGTGCGGCACAGTGGTTCCAAACGTCAGACTAGGATCTGGGAGAAACAGGTCCAAATCTCTATTCCGCATTGGAAGCTCTCTGAGCAACCCTCTCCCTCAGCCTAAGCTATTAACTGAGGAGAAAAGCAGTACATAAATATTTATTTAATTAATTTGTAGACTGCCCTCCCCCCCAAAGGGCTCAGGGTGGTGCACAACATTCAATAAACACATCAGTCAATCAATCAATCATAATTCCGCTAAAACGGTACAGTACAAATCGTAACTAGTTCAGACGGTGTTGGGAGACCAATTTATACCCTTTTCCCTTGGGGGGGGCGGGGAGTAAAAGGAGGCCAGGCTTGATGACAAACCGTTGCTGTTCTCAACCATTGGCCTGGTGGAACATCTCTGTCTCACAGGCCCTGCGGAACCGGACCAAGTCCCGCAGGGCGTGGATGTCACTAGGCAGGGAGTTCCACCATGCCGGCACCAGGGCCAAGAGCCAGGGCCCTGGCTTTGGTCGAGGACAGTGAGATCTCTTTTGGGCCAGACTCACCAGGAGATTTTGCTTCCCAGACTGTAATGCTCTGGGGGGGGGGGAGGTATACCAAGGGAGGTGGTCCCATAGGTACGTTGGCCCCAGACCATTTAGGGCCTTAAAGGTTAATACCAGAACCTTGAACTTGATCCAGTATTCAACCTGGATCCAGAGCAGCTGGTGAAGCACTGGTTGGATATGCGCTGTCAAAGGGGTCCCCATCAGGACCCAGGCTGCTGCATTCTGGATCAGCTGTAATTTTGGGGTCAGCTTCAAGGGTAGCTCTACATAGACCGAGTTACGGTAGTCCAACCTAGAGGTGGCCATTGCATGGATTACTGTAGCTAGGTCAGGACAAGACAGGAAGGGAGCCAGTTTCCTGATCCGGCATAGTTTCCAATCTTGCAACATTTGTGATCTGGGCATCCATTGATAAGGAGGCATCCAGAATCACATCCAGGCTCTTGGTGGTCAGCCAGATAAATAAGTCTATAAGATGGCACTACAGTCCTTGATGGTTTTGATACAAAAAAACTTATTTATGTATTTCATTTTTACCTTACTTTGCTCTCCAGTGGGAATGCGAAGCAGCTGACATCGTTCTCCTGTTCTCCATTTTATCCTCATAACAATCCTATGAAGTAGGTTAGGTTGAAAGTATGTGAGCTTTTCCGCACTCTCATTTTCCTTGCTTGTGTTTTTCTATTGCTTCCTGGGGGGGGGGGGTGTTCCTGTTCTGCACATGTTTTGGTCCCTCGCATGGTCAATTTGATATCACATCAGTTTATGTCAGGCATATCTCCCTCCAGATTTAAACTGCAGGTTTTATGCTGGACATAATGAGATGTAATATGGAGCTGACCACTAGAGGGACCAAAACACATGTAGAACAGATCCCCAAAGCAACAGAAAAACACAAGCAAAGAAAATGAGTATGTGGCAAAGCCCTTTGAGTCTCAGGCCGCCAAGGAAGCTTTCCTGGCAGAGTAGATGTTTGAACCTGGGTCTCCTAGGTCCTAGTCTGACAGCTTAACCACTACCCCAAACTAGCCCTCTCTGTCAGTAATTCTGGCACAATGAGTCCTCATTGAACCCATGCCAGGAAAAGGGCTATGCTGCAAATGTGGCAAAGCTCTACTTTTAAAAAAAAAAAAGCTCCCCCCAAAGGGATTTCATAACCTCCTGTCAGTGATAATCAGTGTCAGTTGTAGCCCAGCTAATCCAATTCACAAATGTAAGGTTGAGAGATAATGAGCAATTATGTGACTTGTTTATTTGCCTGGCATATTAGAAATATGAAAATGAAGTTAACGACATCCCTAAATCGGAAAAGAAACAATTTCAATCTTGAGCAAAAATCGTGTGTGTATGTGTGTGAGATTCTGACACAAGCATACGTTAACTTCTTATTCCCCCCCGCCAAAAATGTTATTTCCTTGAAAAGACACCATGGAAACTTTCATTTCACTTTAATGGGGGGGGGGGGAGTCTTCATAAATTAGCACCTGGTGAAGACATATAAGCACCAATTCATGAGAGAGTAATATTTTTATGTTGTCTCTAGTACAAAGCCGGCATGATTTCCTGCTAGGAAGAGTTTCTTTATAAATAGCAAAGTGCTGAATATACAGAATTTCAGAATAGAAATCTGGAGCTATTTTTTGCATGGTGGTGTCATCCTGTAATGTATTTTCCTCTTCCTTTTCTTAATACCTCATTACTGAGTCTTGTTTTTATTTTATTTTATTTTTTTGCCGTGGTGCACAGTGGAGGGTTGCTTCGCATTTCCTGCCATGGGCAGAACTGAAGCATCATTTCTCTGAGCCCAGGGCATATTTGCATACAGGCTATGTACACCCAATCCATACATACAATCATACGGCTCACAAAAGAAACGTTACTAATTTATTTCTGATATGGCACAAATAAACCAGATAATGGGAATGAGTCTACGGGCTCCCTAGAATCCTGGGCCCAGGCGAAGCAGCAACAGAGCATCTGCATGGCATGCCTAAGGTCCCAGGTTCAATCCCCGGCATCTCCAGTTTAAAAGATCAGGTAGGTGATGTGAAACACCTCTGAGACCCTGAAAAGCCGCTGCCAGTCTGAGTAGACAATACTGGTCCAGATGGATCAAAAGGTCTGATTCAGTATAAAGCAGCTTCGTGTGTGTGTGTGTGTGTGTGTGTGTGTGTGTATAAAAGCACAGCCATGCCCTCCCCAAACGCTGGCAGCCAGCCTTTGGGTAAGGGACCCAAGGCAAAGGCAGCTTTAATCTATAGTCTCTTTTCACCATCCCACCAGTGGCTGTCCTGACTCATGCTCAAAAGTGGCTGTCCCGACTCAAAGCTCTCCCAAGGAAATCTGGTAAATGAGTCATGGCTCAGGGGTTGAGCATCTGCTTTGCGTGCAGAAGGTCCCGGGTTCAATCCCTGGCACCTCCAGTTAAAAGGATCAGGTAGAAGGTGATGTTAAGATCACTGGCCTGAGACTCTGGAGAGCAGCTATGTTCCGTACTGAACTTCACAGACCAATGATCTGATTCAGTATAAGGCAGCTTTCAGTACATGTGTTTGTGCATATGGCATGACTATTTCTTACGCCGTCACCACACACAAGGTCTATGTCACATTGGTATACTGTAGCCAATGTCTATGGTGTGCTGTCTGAAATCAATGCCCCCAAGATGTGGTGAGGGCCACCACCTGAGATTGCCAGACACTGCCACTGTACAGTGCCCTCTGGATATTTGGGCATGGCCAAGCAGCACCACAGAATGAGTGTGGCTGTCAACAATCATAGCAGGGGCTGCAATGATATTTCATTCATGCATTTTGCTCAAACGTTTCTGAGCTGTGCTCTCGGAATAAAACCAGCATTAAAAATACAGGGTTGGATCTACTGCAGAATTTCCACTTGAGCGAGAGCTCTTGTCCAAGCAGAAACGTAAGAAAAAGACCAGGGTGCCCACTTACGCTGAGTTAAACTTAGTGCATTCTCATGTGTGTTTTTGCCTGTGACATGATCTTGTACAATGATCTTCTGGATACTGTAATATACAGGAAGGAAAGTGCAAGGTGTTGTACGATAGGAATGGCACGAACCAGGAAAATAGGAAGGGCTCCTGTTTAACTGGCTTCCATGGTGGTGCGTGAACCCAGAAGTGAGTGCATGCAGGAAACTGTGTGTGTGTGTGGTGGGGGGGATGGGGGTAATGCTGAGGGCTGGTCTGAGAGCCCTTCCTATTTCCCCGGTTCATGCCCGTCCCTATTGTACAAGATCTTGAGCAAACGGAACCATTGGGCACAGTGATGACAGATTAAGGATCCTTGGCATTTGTGGCAGCAGCGGGGGCAGGTCCAGTTGTTAGGTCATGCCCTTAAGGTGGTGGTTCAGCAGAGCTGGAGTTGGCCAGAAGCAGTAGAGGAGTGGGAGGTGGCAGAGACGGAGTGAGCCTGGGGAGTGAAACTACCTAGTGTGTGTGTGGGGGGGGTCTCTGTGTGTGTGTGTTACCAGTCACATGTTAACTGGTCGAGAGCAGAAGTAACGTCTTGCCATCAGTTTATAACTAGGGATGTGCATTTTCGTTCATTTTCCCACCATAGAGAACAATGGAGGGGATGGGGCAGCCTGTTTGGGGGCCCATAGAATTGGATCCCCTGGTCCAATCTTCTTGAAACTTGGTGGGTATTTCGGGGAGAGGCCCCAGCAGCTACCTCCCCTCCAGCCCTTCATATACCCTATGAGTTTTTGCCATTGACTTCAATGGTCCATAGGGTATAATGGGGCCGAAACTGACATTCGGCTAGCCCAATGACTCCCAAATTGGCTTGCACTGCTGAAACTGACACAAGGGGGTCATTCAGCAGCCGGAACAGATGCAGCCTGATTCGGCCTGATCCGAATCGGGCCGATTTTTTTCCCCCACACCCCTATTTATAACTTGGCACGCTAGCACTTTATGATCGTGTTTTAGAAATGTATGGTTTTAGGTGTTATAAATTTTATGTGAGCCGCCCTGAGCCTGCCTTGGTGGGGAGGGCCAGGTATAAATAGAATGAATGAATGAATGAATGAATGAATAAATAAATAAATAAGGTGAGCTGCAGTTACTGACTGAGAGTTGTTTTATTTGGACATGGAACCATGCCCGCCTCCCTGCCTCCCGTAGCCTTGCAAGCATCCGCGGCTGACCACAACCATCCCAGCCTCAGTTGCATTCACACCATCCTCTGGCACTGCCGTTTCCTCACCTTTTGGGTGAATTTTCTGAACTTAAAACAAACAAGAGATTGTATTTGCCTTTGAAGCTCATCAAATATTTTCATATGTATTCCACTGTTCATTTAAAACTTAAGTTAGAAACTACAAAATATGTTTGTAAGTAATTATCATTAGTTGGTCTGTCATGGTTTAATCGTGGTCTGTCACGTTGGAGCACTTGGACTGTTTATTCAGGATTGCTTCTCCTACAAGTGTTGGGACTGCTATTGCCTCTTCTACACAGCAAAGCCCTGAGATCAATAATATTTTGGATTACTTCTACACAGGGGATAGCTGTTCAGATAAGAAAATATTTGGACTGTTTCTCTTTATATAAGTTGTTATTTTGATTATGCATTTGATTGTCTTTATATGCGATCTATAAGGTATTTATAAAGTGCACACGTTTTATTGATTTAGTATCCATGCTTGAGATAGGACAGGCTGCGGCCAGTGACTCAACCGAAGTTGGGTGAAGACTGTCCCACATGCAACAGAAGATACCAGACCATCCCCCCGTAGGAAGAGACCTGCAAGCCCCTGCAGCGCACAACCTTGACCCCACTAGCCACGGATGCCGAACACACCTTACAAACCTGGACTACAAACTGTGACCCACAGAGACCACCCACCAGCCAGCCCAGAGGATCCAGCTGCATGACTGTTGACTTAAGTGCCAACTTGTTAAAAAAAAAAAAGGACTTCTTGGAGCTGCCTGACATCCATAAAGACCAGCTGTTCCTTTGGAGTGAAGCCCCAAATCTTTGTTCAGTTAAAACATACAGAATGCATTAATTTACCCGCTAGAGATTACATCTACCCACTTTTCTCTAAAAGCACCAAACGCGGAAGCCGACAGTTCTTTTTATGACTGGGATGGATTCCTGGGAGTCGCTTTGCCACGAGTATATTTTGGGAATAATATACAAGGGGGAGCGGAAGCAATTGTAAAAGGAAAGACAAAAGGGCAGGGGAGGGGAACCCCCACCATGGGAACATATCCTACGGTTTTGGCAGATGGGCAGAAGCTGAATCAATCCGAGATACTCAATAACCATGCATCAGTCTAAGCTAGGAAATCTCTCCTCTGTTAATGCCGATTTTATTGATGTTATTCATGGACCATTTTCCTGGTCTCTTTGCAAAGAAGACAGAATTGATAGAGCATATGGTATTAAAAAAACAAACCAAAAAGCAGCAACTAGAATTACAGTTCTCCAGCTATGTAGCTTGTGCTGTGTAGAAACCTTCTGACAAAGTGGCAAGAAGACAAAGGAAAGTTTGCAAGGAACTTCTCAAAAACAAAAACTGGAGTGCTGCAAGGCAACTACCTTTTTATTTCATGGTTTTAAAGACCTTTATAATAACCTAGAGTCTGTTTTGGAGAAAGACAGACTATCAACGTTGCAAATAAATAAATGGTTCCTGAAATAGTGCAGGGTGCTGTAACGGGATTGCTGAAATGACTGTTGTCTGCTCTAAGGATCCTTGGGCCACTGTATTTTACGATGCACTTCTGGTCACAGGCAGAAGAGTCCATGTCTGAAGGAACCTTCAATAAGAAAAGAAGCACTTGGTTTTGAGCTTTGTACTTTCCTAGCTAGACTAATTTTCTATCTGGCAGAAAGCTTGTCTTTTTAAATGGGGGTGTGGGGACAAGCACACCAACATACGACCCCCTACCCCCGCATTCTGAACTAGTACTGCCTCAACTGCTATCTACATCATACACTACTTCTAATGGCATAGCTCAGCTCTGTTATGCAAGTCATCTGTAGACCCAAGTCATGTCTGAGATGCTGATGTCACATGGTCCTGGCACATTAATGCTTTCATTTGACAGGACAGTGTTTCCTGCACTAGTTGGTCTTTTTCATTGTCATGTTGAGTCCCCTCTCTTTTCTTCCTATAATGACAAGAAACGAATGGATTTGGCAATATACAGTAATTTTGGGCAATCTAAGCAGTAGTTTGAGCTGCAGTAGGTGCGGGGGGGATAAGAAAGTCATGCTCCATTAATAGAAACACTGTCAGCAGAAATGCTCCAAAGGATTCAAGCCTGAGATAAAGCCACAATTTGGAATTGCTCTGTGTATGGCACAAACCAATTCCAATGCGCTAAGGGGCAAGAGATGTAACAGCGACATGGGTCAATTTCACATTACCTTTTTAAACTGCATGGTTTCCGTTATTGGCTTGTCATGGAGGAAACCGGTACAGGGATGGCTGTTTCACACAGCATTTCTCTTCCGGTAAGGAGCCGTCTCTGAAGCACTGCGGCCATTTCAAACTGTGCCACTTTCTTTTCCCACCATTTTCCTCCGCGCACACAATCTCCCTGAGAGGTTTTTTAAAAAACATTTTATTGGGAGCGCTATGACGCTGATTTGATGTCCTGTTATAGCGTTATAACGCTCTCAATAGAACATTTTTTAAAAAAATAAAAGAGGAGAGATTGCATGGTGGGGGGTGGGGAAAGTGTGGGAAAAACCCATCATTGGAGGAAGCGCTACAGGGCATTTTACACAGCCCACTGTAGCAATTCAGATCTGGAAGAAGGGATTGAAGACCTGAGGAAAGCAGTTTTCATCAACAACGCCTCAGACATGCTTCCAAATGGGAGACAACTGACATTGTATGAACAGGTAAATACATTCCGTTGACAGTCGGTTACTAAAACGGGTCTATCTGAAATGACAGGAAAAAACCGTTTGTAACCAGTTCCTGAAACGGAAGAGAAAGGCTGTTTGAAATCCTTCATGGTTTGCCATTGTTTGCCTCTGCGTCACGATCCTGGTATTCCTTGGTGGTCTCCCTTCCAAATACTGACCAGGGCCAATCCTGCTTAGCTTCTGAGATCTGACAAGATAGGGCTATCCTGGGCGAGCCAGGTCAGGGCAATGTTTCCTCAATCACATGTTATAGGGAGAAGGAACTTCACACAGGGCTGCTGTTTTTGACAGCAGTCCTGCGATCGCCATCACATCTAGTTCTGAAATGACTGCTTACAGCCAATCCAGCTGTTACTGAAGGCCTTGATTTTGAAGAAAATGAAAAGGAGGGGGATATGGTGGTGGAAACCTTACATCCTTCTGTACCAGTCTAAGAGTCAAAAGCTTTTGGCAGATTATTACAGGTTGGAACCCACCCTGAGTCTGATTTGCGGGGAGGGCGAGATATAAACTGGAAACAAAAGTAAATAAATAAAATAAAATACTGACCGTGCTCGAGAAATTGTCTGGCTCCGCATAAGGGACCTTCATGTATTTACATTTTTATCCCCCAAGAAGCTCAGGTTCTCTCCCTACTTAACTTTCCCAACAACCCTGTGAGGGAGATTAGACTGGGATACTGTGAGCCAGACTGTGATACTGAGAGCCAGTTTGGTGTAGTGGTTAAGTGTGTACACTCTAATCCAGAAGAACTGGGTTTGATTCCCCACTCCTCCACTTGCAACCAGTGGATGACCTTGGGCAAGCCATAGTTCTGTCAGAGCTGTTCTTGAAAGAGCAGTTTTTGAAAAGACCTCTCTCAGCCCCACCTACCTCACAGGGTGTCTGTTGTGGGGAGGGGGAGGGAAAGGACCTTGTAAGCCATTCTGAGGCACTGAGTGAAGGGCAGGGTATAAATCCAATCTCTTCTCGTCTTCTTCTTGATTAGTCTAAGGTTATGTCATGACACAGTGGGGATCTGGACCCAGATTTCTCCGTTCCTAATAAAATTCTGAAGCCACTGTTCTAAATGGGCTTCTTAGTGCTAATTGTGGTGAAACAAAAGTTTAAAGGCCGCGCAACGTATCTTCCAGAAGCTACTAGAATGCAAGACTTCCCAGGCTTTAGGAAAAGAAAGAGGGTATAAGTAATGCCCCATCGATTTGCCGCATCTTTGATAGTTATCTTTGAAGATATGGTTTGTGCCTTTCGAAAGAAAATTTGTCTTTCAAGAGACACCAAAAGCATCATTCCAGCTCTACGGGGGATAAAACCACACTCTAGCTGGAGAATGACTCTGGGGGGGCAAACAAGATCAAATTGAAGCACGGAGTGTATTTTTAAATGAATACATACGCTGGCTGGCTATATAAACTGCACAACCAAATATTTCCATTCCCAGTAACACCCTAAAAGGCATTTAACGCCACTGCTTCTGGTGCCAAACAGTTAATTCTACATGATGCAGAGAACGTTTGCTTTACCCTTTAATGTCTGGGTCCCCCCACCGGCACACGTGAGTAGAAATTAAGAGGAAGCCCATTGATCGCGACATACTGTTTTCCAATTCATCTGTCTCTCGTTAAAAGGTCAAATGCACATAACTTACACGCAAGATATCACAGGAATCCCTCACACTAGAGCTGCTTGCCTGCACATTTTTCTAAGTGTACCATTGAAAATGGTACAAGTGTCACAAGTGAATGGTACAATGTCACAAGTGAATGACACAAACACATATTTGGAAACATTGATCTGAAGAAGTCTGCTTTCACATGAAAGCTTATACCTTGAATAAAACTTCATTGCTCTTAAAGGAGCCACTGGACTCAAAACTTCATTCTGCTGCTTCAGACCAACACAGCTACCCACCTGAATCTATGTTTGGAGACAGGTATCGTAACAGTGTGCTCCTCAGAGAGCCGGGATTGGTTGGCTAGACAAAGCCAAACTAGACATGACACGAATCAGGACACAGGTGCCTGGCCTTACTGGTTGTCACACAACAGAACATCCCTTGAAAGAACAGGGGAACGTCCCTGTGGGACAGGACAAAGGGCTTACAGCTTCCCTCCTTTGCCGTTTTTACCAGAGGAAACAGCCATGAGGGCCCCAGGAGCCATTTACTGCTGCAAAAACAGCACAGAAGGGAAGTCAGAACCCCGCCTCCCTCCTTGTGGAACTCCCAAGTGCGCTTTCAAGGTTCGTTCTCCAGTTTTATGTGACAGCAAGTTGGGTAGGGGACCAGTGTCCCAACTCATGTCACATGTAACATCTACCTTGATTCTTAATGGCAGACCCAGGTTTGCTACTACATAATACATGGCAAAGACATCTGGGAAGACAGTAAGTTTGGAATCACACATTCCATGAAGCTCCATAATCATTTTAAATGACTTTATTTTCTTTTACTGTGAGTAGAGTTCCAGTGACTATACTTAACAGGGGGAGATGAATGGGGCAGGTTTTTTAGATCCTCCACTTGGGCACCCACACTTTCCCCCCCAGCAGGGATAAAAGCAGCTCAGAGGTGGTGATTTTCAGCCAGAAAATGACACAAGGGAATGGCATGAAACACCCATCTCGACCAAGCCAACTTCCTCCTGGAAATTGCCATAGCCCCAACTGCTCCAATTTGAAAAACAAAAATAAAAGTCCTTTGAAAGCACAAACACATAAAGCTGCCTTATACTGAATCAAACAATTGATCCATCAAGCACAGTGTTGTCTACTCAGACTGGCAGCGGATCTCCAGGGTGTTAGGTCTTTCATGTCACCTGCTACCTGATCTTTTAACTGGAGATGCCGGGGATTGAACCTGGGACCTTCTACATGTCAAGCAGAGCCAGTTTGGTGTAGTGGTTAGGAGTACGGACTCTAAACTGGGAGAACCGGGTTTGATTCCCCACTCCTCCACATGCAACTGCTGGTGTGACCTTGGGTCAGTTACAAGTTCTTTCAGAGCTGTTTTCTTGAAAGAGCTCTCTCAGCCCCACCTACCTCACAGGGTGTCTGTTGTGGGGAGGGGAAGGGAAGGAGATTGTAAGTCACTCAGAGACACCAAGTGAAGCGCGGGGTACAAATCCAGTCCTCTTCTTGTATCTTCTCCTAGCAGAGCCACTGCCCCTCTATAAACAGCCCCACTTTGTAAGCCGCCCTGAGCCTGCTCGCAGGGAGGGTGGGGTAAAAATGTGAAAAAATAAAATAAATAAAATAATATAAAGTAAATCCTGCCCTAGAGGGTGCAGACCAGTGCTCCCTCTAAGCTGTGGAGTCTTGTGAGCAAAAATGCTACGTTGTGAGCTACTGGCATTAAAGTTGTGAGCGAGCGATTTGGCCGCTGCATAAATTAGTGTGCTCTGGAGCCCTCCTTCCTGAGCTAAGACAAGAATGTGTGAGCTGGAGGCTAACAAACTGTGAGCTAGCTCACACTAACTCAGCTTAGAGGGAACACTGGTGCAGACACCTAGATCCAGAAAACCAAGCCACTGCCAGACAACATCCATATGTGTTAATGCTCTTATAATGCGGCGGAGCCATTGTTTGGGTCTGGTTTGACTCAAATAGCAAGATGCATGAGAAAACGAAAAGCTGCACTTCTATGCATGCTCACTTAGAAATAAGCTTCGGTGTATGTAGTGGGAATTGCTTCCAAGTACACAGGCATCGGATCAGGCTGTCCAAGCAGCTGCAAAATCACGTAGCAGGGACTGAGCATGGTAATTCCAAATCTTAAAAATGTTTGGGCCAGCGACTAGCCATCCTTCTCCTTGGAAGAAGAGAAACAGGGTCCAGAGCAGTTCCATCCTCAAGTGGTGGTTGGAGCACAGTCCGGGATGTGGGATACCAAGGATGGAATCCTCAATTTACTATGGGAGCTTGCTGAGGGACCCTGGGCCAGACTTACACTCTCAGCCTAATCTACCTCACAGGGTTGTTGTCAGGATAAAACTAAAGAGAGGAGAATTATGTCAGCAACTTTGGGTCCTTATGGGGAAGGAAGGAAGGAAGGAAGGAAGGAAGGAAGGAAGGAAGGAAGGAAGGAAGGAAGGAAGGAAGGAAGGAAGGAAGGAAGGAAGGAAGGAAGGAAGGAAGGAGTTCCCAGAACTTCTAGTGACTTTCTTGGTCTACCTGACTATGATCCTATAAGACCCCTGATATTGGCATGCCCTGTACTTTGAAGGAGAGAAGAGACTGGATTTATACCCTGCCCTTCACTACCCGAAGGGGTCTCAGAGCAGCTGACAATCCCTTTCCCTCCCCCTCCCCACAACAGACACCCTGTGAGCTAGGTGGGGTTGAAAGAGCTCTCTTGAGAGAACAGCTCTGAAAGAACCTGCGACTGACCCAAGGTCACACCAGCAGCTGCATGTAGAGGAGTGGGGAGTCAAACCCGGTTCTCCTGGATTAGCATCCTCAATCCTAACCACAACACTAAACTGGCTCACAGTCTCATTGCATCCTAGGTTTTTGTAAAGGCTAAACTTGCCCCACAGAGTGTTAAGTTAGATATTACATTTGCAGCATCCTGCGTGGGAAGTCTGAAAGTGCAAAGTTTTACCCTGCTAGAATTCAGTGTAAGCAGTTATTTCATCTCGCCAAACCTCCAAATTCTGGCCTGTTTTAAGGAGAATTTTGCAGCATGCTAATTTTGGACAGGGAATAACTGAGTGTGAATCTACTCAGACACATTTTGCAGGTGTTTATAGAAAGTGTGAGGTAATACCTTGGCTGTCCCCCTCCTGTTGGTTCTCCCTGTGTGTTTGACATAACTGGGAGCTGAGCTTTCTGCCTGGCCTTTGTAAGTGAGGAGTGTGCTCGTAGTTCTTGACCTCTATTGAGTGCAAAAGGCAATTTTTGGGGGACATTCCATGCATGAGATGGGGATGGGCCCATGGCTCCGTGGCAGAGCATCTGCTCTGCATGCAGAAAGTCCCAATTTTAATCCCTGGCAAATCCAGTTCCAACGGGTCAGGGACTCTGCCTGCAACTCTGGAGAAATGCTGTCAATCAGAGTAGACAACACTAACATTGAGAAAACAATGGCCCAACTCAGTAATAAAGCAGCTTCCTGTATTCATGTGAGATCCACTGAATGGGCTGGGAATTTCTTATTCATTCCAGTTCAGTTTACACAGAAAAAGTCGCTGAACTATTCTGCCCCAATTAGGGAGCCAGCGTGGTGTAGCAGTTAAAAGCGAAGGACTCCAATCTAGAGAGCCGGGTTCGATTCTGCACTCCTCCACATGAAGGCAGCTGGGTGACCTTGGGTCAGTCACAGCTCTTTCAGAGCTCTCTCAGCCCCCCAAATAAGTCTAGCTCGCCACCTAGTGGTTCATAACACTAAAAAAGCTAGAACTGCGGGCTGCAAGACAATCTTAGGATCTCCTGGCTGTACTACACACAATGCCATATGGTGGGGGTGGTGATTCTGCCCCAAGTGTTGAATAGGTAAGCAAAACAACTTACCAAACACCCAGTAAAGCCTTGGAGATTCATGGGCCTCTATGGTTCTGTGTTTGATTTTATGATTTTACTCAATTTGATTACATTTCCTAAGATGCCTTGAACATGTTTGGAACATGAAAAGGTAGCCCCCCCCCCCCCCCAAATAATAAATCACCCCACAAAAGTGCCAGAATATAAAGACTCCTTGTTTGGTATCCTAGCTTTCTTCTGGGTTAATTAATATCATGCCAAAAATGAATCAAATGAGATCACATCGGTCCATCCGAAGGTGTTCCATACAAAGCTGGAGATTTGTTAAGGGGCTTAAGATGCAAATCTTACTATCAGACTTTAAAAGTTATTCCTTTTAAATGCAGTCAAAAGAAAAACAATTGGGATAATCTTTAAAAAATAGAAATAAAACCCTTACCAGGTGTGAACAATCATCATACAATTAATTCCATTATGAACCGACTGAGTTATCTTGCCTCCCATCCTCTGAGCCAACTGTTGTCGAACATGTCTCATTTAATAATTAAGAAATCTGCATATTCAGGTGAGGCTTAACGCTGCCGGGATAACTCCCGTCATGTGTTCATTTGCACTTCCCTCCACGAATTCGCAGAAGACTTTGAAGCAAAAATAAGCATCAATCCTTTTCTGTGTGCGCGCATATAAAATCTGGAGGGCATGGAGGCTTTGATCTGCACAGAAATATCTTTAAATGACTACATTAGAGTAACATTTACATTTCAATTTATTTAAATTTGATGCAACGGCACTCAGCTTTCCTGCATTTGTTAGGAAGCAGCGATGAAAGTCCTATTTTGGTTAAAGAACGAAGCCGCTCTGTTGCCACTGTTACATGTTTACGGGCTGACAGCTTTCCAGTACTTAAGGATCTCAGAAGAGCCAGAAACGATTGTTCACCTATCTACTGAAGATGAGAAACGCCGTCAGCCACAGAGGCCTGTGTGGTAGCACCGGGGCTGTGGCTCACTGGTGTGCTATACAGAGATACAGTACGACACCTAAAATTGCAGGGGGCTGTGTGTAAAGAGAACGGTGTTCTTTCTGAAGGAAAGCTAGTGACGCTGTTATCAAGTAATCGGAATGGGGGAGCCCTCACTTCGATGGCTCAGCCTAGCCGGATCTTGTCAGACCTTGAAAGCTAAGCAGGGTCAGCCCTGGTTAGCACTTGGATGGGAGACCGCCAAGGAAGTCCAGGGTTGTTACACAGAGGCAGGCATGGCAAACCACCTCTGAACATCTCTTGCCTTGAAAACCCTATGGGGTCACCATAAGTCAACTGTGACTCGACGGCATGTTCCACCACAATGGATTCAACTCTCCACTTAGCCATAAAATTCACTGTCTGATCTTGATGCTTCACTGGTAAGGGGCCTCCAACAGGCCAGAACCTCCCAAAATCCTAAAGGAATGAGGAAAGGGTCAACAAAATGGGTGACACACCTGTGGTTCCTGGGATTGTAACACCACCTCGCCACCGCTGCAACTACCCTCACCAGTTCGGTCAGACTACTGATTATCTGGGACAGTGGTGATCACTTGCTTTGAGATCGGAAGTTGAAGGGAAATCAGTTCAGTCTTGCACTTTCCCTCAGAACATGGACTCTCATCAGACACTGACCAAGATAGTTCAGTAAAAACCAAAATGGCAACTCAGGGTAACTACAGCATTACATTAAACTACCCTCTAATGGTCAGTTTCAACCGCCCCAGTGGAAGAGATGGGCCTGAATTTTCTTTTCGAGAAGAGAAGCCCTATGGTTCTGTGTGTGTCAGGGTTACTGCTGACAAGCCAGGGAAGTGGCTTATGGTTCAGGGACAAAAATACAGGTCAGAGGAGGAGGAGGAGGAGGAGGAGGAAGAGGAGGAGATTGGATTTATACCCTGCCCTTCACTCAGAGTGGTTTACAAACTCCTTTCCCTTTCCCTCCCCACAATGGACACCCTGTGAGGTAGGTGGGGCTGAGAGAGCTCTGACAGAAACTGCTCTTTTTCAAGAACAGCTCCGGCAGAACTATGGCTTGCCCAAGGTCATCCAGCAGCTGCAAGTGGAGGAGTGGGGGATCAAACCCGGTTCTTCCAGATTAGAGTCCGCGCACTTAACCACTACACCAAACCGACAAGTAGATGGCCTCAGAATGTAGTTAACATTAGGGTGATTCCACCTCCCATGGCAGGCATTTTGGGGGGGGGGGGTGCTCACCACACCCTTTCAAAATTCCAAAGGTGCCCACAGTCTCAAAAAGGTTGGGGACCTGTGACATAAGCACACTAGCAGCAAACCCTTCCAAAAAAATATGCATAGGTGTGAAAGCTGAACGACAAAGAAAACTAACAGGAAGAAAGTTTATTCCTTTGAAATGTGGTGTTGACTGAGAGTTTTACAGATACTATGGACCAGTGTTCCCTCTAAGCTGAGTTAGTGTGAGCTAGCTCACTGTTTTTTTAGCCTCCGGCTCACACATTTTTGTCTTCGCTCAGGAAGGATGGTTCCAGAGCAAACTCATTTATGCAGCAGCCAAATCGCTCGCTCACAGCTCTAATGCCAGTAGCTCACAAAGTAGAATTTTTGCTCACAAGACTCCATGGCTTAGAGGGAGCATTGCTATGGACCACCAAAAGGACAAGCAGGTTTTAGATCGAATCAAGCATGAACCCGCCCTAGAAGTCAAAGTGGTCAAACTGAGGCCTTTGTACGTTGGTCACATTATGAGAAGAGTTGCTGGAAAAGACAATAATGCTAGGAAAAGTTGAAGGCAGCAGGAAAACTGGAAGACTGAACATTAGATGGATTGACTCAATAAAAGAAGCCACAGCCCTCGGTTTGCAAGACCTGAGCAAGGCTGTTAATAGGATATTTTAGAGGTCATTAGGGTTGCCATAAGGTGGAAGTGACTTGGTGGCAATTAACACACACATAGGGGATAACTGATGAGGTTTCATGACCCACATTAGAGTCCTGACCTGTACCCTGGAGACCATCACAAGCGCAAAGCGAAACACCTTTTATCATCTTTTTAACAGGGCATGACAAAGGTAGGCGCATTACCGCCTCAAAGAAAGGACACTTTTGGGCCCAGCGGATGGTCTTGCAGCATTTTCATCCCCGCTAATAGCTGTTAGGCACATGTAGCACTTTGGAGGAATCAGCTTCTGTGTCTAACAAGACAGAGACAGCACTGGTGCTCCCCTAATGTGCCCCTTAAGTGCATTAGGAAGCATGTAAATGCTGAACAAACTAAATGAGCCAAGCTCAAATACCCGTTGTAGAGAACAGGCTATGAATGCAAGAGAGCATCTGACATAACATCGTTCACCACAGTCTCAAGTGGATGTTTCAGCACACTGGCTGTACAGAGCCACAGGTTTACTTCCTGGTTTTCTGATGCGCAGAGAGCTGTAGCCACTCCTTTCACAAATGTAGCAGCACAATGATGGTTGATTAGATTACAAGGGACGCCAATGGCCATCAGCAGCCATATGCCACACCAGGCTGTGCCAAGGACACCTGGATGAGCAGCGTTGTGCTTTTGGTCAACACTTGCACTTGGTTTTTTGAGGTTGTGGTAGCGTTAGAGCTCGGTTCACACTGTGGGAGGGAGATGCTGCTGCTTAAGGAATAAAGTCCACACGAGGCTTGCTGCTTCGGAAAAGAAATGTGTGTTGTGTGTGTGAGTGTGTGTGTGTGCGAAGAGCCGTCAAATTGCAGTCAACTTAAGGGGCACTTTCACACCCACTAAATAATGCACTTCCAACCCACTTTTAAAGCACTTTGCAAGTGGATTTCACTGTGGCAAAATCCACTTGCAAAGGCTCGCTGAGGAGGACTGAAACGGCATTATTTAGCATGTGTGAAAGTGCCCAAGGTGACGCTGTAGGGTTTTCAACTCAAGAGACTAAGAGAGGTGGTTTGTCATCGCCTGCCTCTGGACTTCTTCAGTGGTCCCCCATCTCATCCAAATACTAACCAAGGCCGACCCTGCCTAGCTTCCAAGATCAAGGCTGGGACATCCAGGTCAGGCCAGAAAAAGAAACAGAAGGCCTTTATGGTATAGGAACACCATACTGGAGAGGAAAGGCAGAAGAAAAGGTTCTAGCTATCAATCTGAACTAGGATGAAGAGAGATTACGGTGAGTATGTCTTACCCTCACGGTGGTTAGAGAGAGGAGAGAGAGAAACAGGAAGAGGAGGAGCAAACTGAAAGGAAGGAACCCCTAAGAGGAACAGTCTGGGTAAACATTCTGTGTAAATAAAGGGGAAGCAGCAGAGCTGATACAGGAATTGACCTGTCTAGCCCTTCTACCACTCCTGCTGTTAAGGAGGTCAACAGGCTGACACCATGAGTTCCCAGGGCAAGAGCACATAAGTAACCAGACAGATGTTATTAAAAATATATTTATAAAGTTTATTGGAAGAACAGACAAATTAATATAATTACAGCCAACAGATTATCAAAAGTCACACAGGACACAAAATAATAAACCTAGCTTATATCTACCTAACGCTGCTTAGGAATCTTGTTAGGTGGTACAAAACGGAGGAGGAGGAGGAGGAGAGATTGGATTTATACCCCACCCGTCACTACCCGAAGGAGTCTCACAGTGGCTTACAATCTCCTTTCCCGTCCCCTCCCCACAACAGACACCCTGTGAGGTAGGTGGGGCTGAGAGAGCTCTTTCCAGAACTGCTCTTGAGAGAACAGCTCTGAAAGAACTTGTAACTGCCTCAAGGTCACACGAGCAGCTGCATGTGGAGGAGTGGGGAATCAAACCCACTTCTCCCAGATCAGAGTCTGCGCTCCTAACCACTACACCAAACTGTCTCTTACATCCAAATGAAGGCCTCTAATCAGCGTAGACTACGATTTCAGCAGTTACCAAGCACAGAGTCAGGCCTCTGTCCATGAAGTCTCAGATAGATAACTAAGCCCCAGGAGGGATATTATACTTATACTTCTCACCCCTCAAGTCAGGTGATGATGACACCCAATCCTGACACATCTCCAGGAGAATCCTCTAGACTCTTACACCACTGCCCCTGGTCTTCCCTCTCCCAACACTAAGAACACGTTCTCATGAGAAGCCAGCGGCTCTGGCCTTGGACTGATAAAGCTGCCAGGTAGGCCGAAGCGCTTAATTAGCAATTAATTAATTACCTGCGAGGAAGAACCTGTGTTATTAAATACACTAAAACCCTGGAGGGGAGGCAAGAATGGTGCTTCGCCTCACAACTGCCCACATCTGAAGCAGTGGTGTTTTCTGTAATTGCATAGTCCTTCACTTCCAAAGGTGGTAAGCATGAGGAAGAAGAAAGAAGAACTGCAATTTGAAGGGCATCTAATCACCTAGGGCGACCGTTTTGGCTATATGGTATTGAAAAGGCCAGGAGCACTTCTTGCCTATAAGATTCACAACAACCATCCTCCTCTCTTCTGCTCTTTCCCTGCCATCAGTACTCTTGACCTACTCCACCGCTCTGCCACTGAGCTCCTATTCTTGGTGTTCAGAAATAAGAGCTTCAGGAAAGCACCCGGTCTTCCTCCCTCTTTCCATGATGAGCTACATTTCCCTGCTTGCTTCTCGGTACACCACTGAGGAAAGGAGAAAGAGGAAGTCTCCGCTTTGCCAAGAAGCAAAAGCAAAGCTAGCCAAGACAGCATTAGTAAGTGGGGTTGTCAGAGGGAAGAACTGTTACATCTTTTTATTTCTCTAGGGATGCCAGATGTCCTCCTTTTAGAGGACATGTCCTCTTTTTTTTGATGTCCGTCCTCTTTGGGGCTCTTTTTAAAAAGCTGTGATAATTGCTACTAACTAGGCATTGGAAGGTTAGGTTAGGAATATCCCTAAGGTTAGGACTATTCCTAGTTAGTAGCAATTAACACAGCTTAAATAGTAGAGAGTATTTAAAATGAGATTTGTCATAGTGATCACTTGTTTAAAGTAGTCAGTTGGGAAATACATCCTCTCTTTTGGTCTTCAAAATGTGGTAACCCCTTTTATCTGATTTTATTGTTTACTTGTTGGAAGCCATTTTGGGTTCTCTTGGGGACCAAAGTGGCCAATAAACAAGAATAGGTTCCAAAGGGTTAGTTAACTGGAGCTGTTCCACTAGGAAGATGTGTCATGCACACATAATGTGAAGGCAAACTCATTTTTTAAAAAAGCAAAGGGGACACAAAGGGAGGGCTTTTAATGTCCTGGCCCCACTGCTGGACCTCCTGAGGGCACCTGGTATTTTTGGCCACTGTGTGACACAGAGTGCTGGACTGGATGGGCCATTGGCCTGATTCAACATTGGCTTCTCTTATGTTCTTACGACACAAGAAGCCTTGGTGGTCAAAGAGAGGCATAGAAACTTTATAGGTCGAACAGTTCTATTAGTCACTATTCTATATATCCCAAGAGGAATTTTTTTTGGTTCTTAAGTAGGGCACTGCCCTCCAGTGCAATTTTATGTATTTAATTCATTTGTACCCTGCCTCCCTCCCCAATGGGGACCCAGAGCAGATTACATCATTCTCCTCTTCTCCATTTTATTCTCACAACAGCCCTATGAGGTAGGTCAGACTGAGAGAGTGTGACTGGCCCAGCGAGCTTCCATGGCAAGAGTGGGGATTTGAAGCTGGCTCTCAGATACTAGTCCGACACTCTTAACCACAACACCACATTGGCTCTGTAATTCAAAGCAGAGTTACACCCTTCCAGGCCCAATGGTTCAGTATTATTTCTGCTGGATGGCAGCAGCTCTCTAGGGGATCAGGCAGAGAACACACATGAATACTGAATCAGACCACTGGCCTCTCAAAGACAATATTGTCTCCTCTTGACCGGCAGCAACTCTCCAGGGTCTCAGATGAAGGTCTTTTAAATCACTTGCTACCATATGTTTTTATTAGGAGCCATGGTGGCTCAGAGGTTAAGACACTGAGCTGCAGACCAGAAGGTCTGTAGTTAGGCAGTTCGAGACCCGAGTGCCGTGTGATGAAGTGAGCTCCCATCTCTGACCCCAGCTCCGGCCAACCTAGCAGATTGAAAGCAAGAAATTGCAAGTAGATAAATAGGTACCGCTTTGGTGGGAAGGTAACTGCGTTCCATGCGCTTCGGCGTTTAGTCATGCCAGCCACACGACCACGGAAACGTCTTCGGACAGTGCTGGCTCTTCGGCTTGGAACAGAGATGAGCACCCCCCCCTAGAGTTGGATTCGACTAGCTTCCGAGCAAGGGAAACCTTTACCTTTACCATATGTTTTAAATGGAGATGTGGTGGACTGAACCTGGGACCTTCTGGATGCTAAGCAGGTGGTCCTCCACTGAGCCACAACCTCTTCCCAGGATTCTACTCCATATAATCAGAAATCCATTTTTCCCCAAAAAGGGGATGCCAGAGATCTTTTTTTAAAAAGCTCCTATAATCAAAGTGTGTGCTGTATTGCTGAGCTGTGACTTCTCTCTTCAAAACTAATAGTACAGCCGTCCTGTTCCAGTTAGGCAGGTCTTGGTCAGAATTCAAACCCTGTACCTACACAAACCTCATATGCCCAGACCAACAAGCCAGACACCAAGAGAAAGAGTACTGCCTCCTTCTTGCTTCAGCCATGATGGATGAAGTCAGACTCTTCAATATTCCCAGATGAAAAAGCTTGGAAAATTCAAGTCCACTACTCTAGTTAACTTCCACCCACAGTTAAGGCTGTGTTGTGGTATGTTCCAGACACACTGACATTTCAGCAGCCCGTCCCCCAGCCATTTGAAAGCAAAAATAGTTCATTTTTTTAGTTAAGGCTACATTTGACATCAGCATGAAGAGCCCCTAGGGAAGCTGAGCGGGGTCAGCCATGGTCAGTCCTCGGATGGGAGACCACCAAGAAAGTCCAGGGGGTGCTGTGCAAACGAAGGCTATGGCAGACCATCTCTTGCCTTGAAAACTTTATGAGGGGTTGCCTTAAGTGGGTCGTAGCTCGACAGCACTTATTTATTAAATCTGAGAATCAAAATATCCTTGTAACACCGCATATCACAGTTCAAAACACAGCCTACATTCACTGTCTAGCAAGAGATTTAACATAAGCCCGGTACAGACCACCCACCCACTCATGTGTTGACTTGCCACAAGTACTCTGGCCCCGCCCCCCTGCTGGCTCCACCCCTGCCTCCACATGACTGGGCAGTCATCTACAGAGTGTGACCACCTGGAGGAAGTGGCCGTGAGCATTACCCCCCTCCCCATCATTAGCAGCATTCTGAAAACAGCGTCACTGATCACAGGGAGGGGGTGTACGGGTGGCCCCTTTCCCCTCGCTGTCACTCTGTGTGACTGTGAGGGAAACACACAGAGATGGGGGGGGGGTGGCAGAATCAGCACCCCTCTCCTTCCTCAAGTCCACTCTCCTTTCCTGTGCGTTGCGTCCATGTGCAGGGGGGATCATCAGTGGCAAGCATTAGGGACCCCTGAGAAACCCCTAAACCCGGAACAACCTGTATTTCGTTTCATTCCACCCTTCCCCCAGGGAGCTTAAGGCAGTGTACGTGGCTCTTCCACCCCTTCTATTTTGTGTTCACAACAACCCCGGGGGCAGGTTAGGCTGAAAGAAAGCAACAGGCCCAAGGTCACCCAGTGAGCGGGACAGCAGTGTAAGGATCTGAATCCAGGTCTTAGTCCGGGGTCAAGAAGCAATTTTTCTCCAGGCCAGTTTGGCTAGAGATCCTGGAGGGTTTTTTATCATCTTTTGTTTGTTTTTTTGTCATCTTCTGAGTGTGGAACAGTGGTCACTGTGTGTGCGTGTATGTGTGTGTGTGTGTGTGTGTGGAGGGGAGGTATTTGTGAATTTCCTGCATTGTGCGGGGTTTGGACTCGATGATCCTGGAGGTCCCTTCCAACTCTTTGATTCTATGATTCTATACCAGACTGGCCCTTCTAAACAGTGATTTGGCAGGGACAGCTACCAGAGAACAGCGACTGCCCCTGTTAACCAGGGACTATGGGAAACCAGAGGTTTCATTTAGCAGCTCTGGATGAAGAATCTTCACTTTCAGTTTAGAAGCCTTTTCACACCTTTCCTCCAGTCTTCATCTAAAAGTGCTTTCCCTGGGGCATTACTGAAGCTCTGGAATTGCCACTTTTCAAGGGGAAAAGTGGTTCCACCTCAATTCATTTGGCATTTCAGTTTCTCAGGAGAACGTTAATGTAGTGACCCAATGCTACATCCTTAAATCACAGCTGCCATTGCCGCACTTGTCTCCATGGTTCCTAGAAATGCTCGGAATTTGGTCCCCAGCTCTGAGCGCTGTTATTTGCCCAACACAATCCCATTCATTGACCGCCGGATTCACTGAGACTAGATAAACTCTCCAGTCGATGGCTGCCTTTTTATTTTTAGACCAATCTCTGACCCCCTCCCCAGCATGGGACGGAGAATGTATTCTTGGCAGCAGATGCATCTCTTGGCAATTTTAAAAGTGAAATAGGTGACATCGAGAAATAAACAGACTTCCCGCAGCCACAAGCACTTGTTGGTGACCTCGCTCAGATGATAAGAACACAAAGATTACATCCTCAGAGGCGACGGGGACAAAAGTGTTCAAGGCATATGGATTTTTTTTCCAGAACTGAGGATGTTCCAAACAGTTTCTGTTATCTTTACAGGTGGAGCTTTGTCCCTGAAAGTTAACACTACATGCAGTGGACATTTGAACACTGTAACTATGGCGGTGGTGATGGTGGAAATGCCATCAAGTCACAGTTGACTTATGGCCACCCCTTAGGGTTTTCGAGGCAAGAGATGTTTAGGGGTGGTTTGGTCATTGCCTGCCTCAGCATCACAACCCTGGGATTCCTGGATGGTCTCCCATCCAAATACCAGCCGGGGTCGGCCCTGCTTAGCTTCTGAGATCTGACAAGACCAGGCTAGCTTGGACTACCCAGGTCAGGCCCCCCTGGGTTGCAGAGTGCATAGACAAATGGCTATACAACTTTTTCCTCTTAAGACGTTGTCTAAGCTGTATTATTTTCAACCATTTGCAGCCACAGAACAAAGTTCCCCTTCCCTTCTTCTCCATGAATGAACCTGTGGGGTGGATCCAATCCCTCCCAGTATCCTTCCTCCAGCTATGAAGCTTTCCTCCGACTTAAGTGGCTCTTCTATTGGAGGAAGAACCACAAGTTGGCAGAAGGCTCCTTAGATTGGAGGAAGGTTCCAAACTTGAGCCAAAAGGGGTATAAATAGTTTAATAACTACATAAACAAATAAACGTTGCTCAGGCTAGGGGTGGAGAGCCAGCTTGGTGCAGTGGTTAAGAGCGGCGGACTCTAATCTGGAGAACCAGGTTTGATTCTCCACTCCTCCACATGCAACCAGCTGGATGACCTTGGGTCAGTGTCACAGTTCTCTCAGAGCTGTTCTCACAAGGGGAAACTCTCTCAGAGCTCTCTCAGCCCCTCCTACCTCACAGGGTGTCTGTTGTGGGAAGACGAAGGGAAGGGGATTGCAAGCCGCTGTGAGACTCTGAGTGAAGAGCGGGGTATACATTTAACTCTTCTTCTTCTTATCCTTTATCAAAAAAACAGATGCAGTATAGTAACTACGGGATACCCTTCATTCAAGAAGATTTGGAATGGCCATCAGGCTGTTTAACTGGCTGAGCTTATTAAATGTGGCAGACAACTGTAGAAAATGAGGGTGCTACATGATAGGGGAGTGACTGAAAATAACCACCGGACGTGAAAAAAGCTAAGAATAATTACACACTATGCCAACTCATAAGCAGTTACAAGACATTTAAAAAGACAGTTTCCAAATTATGTCAGAATAGTTGCAAAACAGTGTATTACCTAGTTAAGAAGAAAAAGAAGAGATTGGATTTATACCCCACCCTTCACTACTCGAAGAAGTCTAAGAATGGCTTACAAACCCTTTCCCTTCCCCTCCTCACAACAGACACCCTGTGAGGTAGATGGGGCTGAGAGAGCTCTTTCGAGAGCTTCCCCTTGAGAAAACAGCTCTGAAACAACTTGTAACTGACCCAAGGTCACACCAGCAGCTGCATGTGCAGAAATGGGGAATCAAACCCAGTTCTCCCAGATTAGAGTCCACACTCCTAACCACTACACCAAACTGGCTCTCAAGAACCTTCTTGTCAGGGTGTATGTGGATGAACGGGAAGGTCAGATAAAGAAGAAAGCTAGGCTCCCTAATTGCCTGGTTCCTGTGGAGAATTCTACACTAAAGGTAAAGGTTTCCTTTGCTCGAAAGCCGGTCGAATCTGACTGTAGGGGGCAGTGCTCATCTCAGTTTCCAAGCCGAAGAGCCAGCGCTGTCCGAAGACTTCTCCTGTAGTCATGTGGCTGGCATGACTAAACACCGAGGCACACGGAACACTGGTACCTATTTATCTACTTGCAATTTCTTGCTTTCGAACTGCTAGGTTGGCAGGAGCTGGGCCCAGAGACGGGCGCTCACTCCATCATGCGGCACTCAGGTCTCGAACTGCCGAGCTACCAACCTTCCGGTCTGCAGCTCAGCATCTTAACCTCTGAGCCACCGCGACCCCATGAATTCTACACTACCAGACCCAATTTCCCACCCTCAAGAAATTGAGGTGTGTGTGTTTGGGGAAATGGCCTCATAGTGATGATCTAGAAATGTCTCCTAGCCTCCATGGTCTTTACCACAGAAATTAAGAGAAACTCCTAGTGCATCCCCCGGAAGTGACATCACATGCTCCAGGCACCATTCCTCAAATCTCCTGGCATTTGGCCTAGACAGTGTTGGGAACCGTCAGGAAAGCACATTATGCTGCCCTGGAAAGATGGATGACGGATGATATCTGCTTCCCGCTAGCGCTCACGTGGGACACTGTCAGCTAACAGGCAACAGTTCTAAAACTCAAATGTCATCGTCTCATAATGGAACAATTAATGCAGCCGTAATGCAGCAGAAGCATTGCCCCGTTAAAGCCGCTCCTCACAATTAACTTGACAGTTCTCCCTCCAAGGGCTCCTTGCAAGATCACTTCTTGTGTGCTTGCCCCAAAGCCACTCAGCAATTACATGTTTGATTAAGCGGGGGGGGGGGGGGGGAGCGGTACATAAGATGGAGCTGGTGTTGTTGAGGCTGACGGGATGCTGAATTCAGAGTTATGAAATAAGGAGACGCTCCCAGCAAGCTTCATATACAGGCTGTGACCCAAGGAGTGATGGCAGAACTCATTCTAAAGGTTGGATCCAACCAGCTTTCCTGCTGATGAAATAAAAGGAAGGAGGAGGAGGAGGAGGAGGAGATTGGATTTATATCCCACCCTTCACTCACTTGGAGTCTCAGAGTGGCTTACAAACTCCTTTCCCTTCCCCTCCCCACAACAGACACCCTGTGAGGTGGGTGGGGCTGAGAGAACTCTTTCCCAAGCTGTCCTTGAGGGAACAGCTGGTACAGAGCTACGGCTTGCCCAAGGTCATCCAGCAGCTGCAAGTGGAGGAGTGGGGAATCAAACCCGGTTCTCCCAGATTAGAGCCCATGCACTTAACCACTACACCAAACTCCCTCCCAAGGAAAGGAGGGGTCCCCCTGGCCGCCAAAAGAGGGCTATGTT
This sequence comes from Lepidodactylus listeri, assembly GCA_029233225.1. Classification (NCBI taxonomy): domain Eukaryota; kingdom Metazoa; phylum Chordata; class Lepidosauria; order Squamata; family Gekkonidae; genus Lepidodactylus; species Lepidodactylus listeri. The sequence goes on from JARCFY010000011.1 coordinate 81,929,655, forward strand.
GAGGATGATGGGATTGGGATATATAAAAAGCTCGTGGGACACGGGCTGTAGAAACTAGGGGCTTTGGGTGAAACGGAATGGGGAAAAAACAGCAACCCTGGCTGAATCCAACCCCAGGTCCATTTCTCAGGTCTTCACTCAAATCTGCACAGTCTATGCACAACGATGGATCCCCTTCCCTCTCTTTCTGCTCCCCTCCTCTCTGACAATCACAGGCCATTCGTTTTGTGCCCTGATGGTGGGCAAGGTATTTTTTCTCATTGCAAAAGCAACCCCGCCCCACCCAGTCCATCTGTGAATGCAAAAACTGGAGCTTTTTTCCAGAGGGGGGACTATTATATAAGGCATCCGGCTGTCCTTGACCGGGGCCTTTTCAGCCCTGGCCCCTACTTGGAGGAACTCTCTGCCAAACAACATCAGGGGGCCGTGCGGGACACCAAGCAATCCCGCAGGGCCTGTAAGGCAGAGATGTTCTGTCAGGCCTTTGGCTGAGGACAGCGACAGCTTTCATCTCGGCTGGCACCCTCCTCTTACTCCTCCTACTCTCTTTCCATCAGATTGTTTTATTCTTCCTCCCCATACCCTGCAGTCTGGAACTGGGAAGAAACTGTAATTTTTTGGATTGCTGGATTAACATTATTCACGTGCTTATTTTATGGTTTTAATGTTTTTACTATCTGTTGTACATTGCCCAGAGCCCTGCGGTAGCAGGGACTTGGCGATTCATAAGTTTAATAAGTAATAATAATAATAATAATAATAATATCTTTATTTTCTATTGGGAGAAATCTGTTTATTTTTAAGAAATGGTCTTGGTCATGAAGTCCCATGTGCACAAACACTTAGGAAGGGAGGAAAGTAGAAACACTGGAGCCTGGTCTGGGTTTTTGCTTCTCTTTTCAACAGCAGGCGGAGTTAGGTAAAGGCTCCCCTTGCTCGAAAGCCAGTTGAATCTGACTCTAGGGGGCGGTGCTCATCTCCATTTCCAAGCCGAAGAGCCAGCATTGTCCAGAGACTTCTTCCGTGGTCTTGTGGCTGGCATGACTAGACGCCGAGGCGCACGGAACGCTGTTACCTTCCCACCGAAGCGGTACCTATTTATCTACTTACAATTTCTTGCTTTTGAACTGTTAGGTTGGCAGGAGCTGGGGCCAGAGACGGGAGCTCACTCCGTCACGCGGCACTCGGGTCTTGAACTGCTGAGCTACCAACCTTAGAAGGGTATAACTCTGCTTAGGACTGCCCTGTTAAAGTCGGAACTTGCCCAAAGGGCACTGGCTCTCAGCCCATGGCTTGCAGTCCTGTATGGAGCCATGTCAGCAGAACCAGCACCATCTTGGGACATCTTGGGAGCTTATCACCAGTCTTGAGTTTGGCTGGAGAGGTCTTTATTCAAATTCTATCATCCATGCATATTTGATTCCACAAGCTACCTTGGGCCCCCAGTATGGGAGAGATTTTACAAAAACATTTCCTCCAGGCCAGCTGTCAACCCTGTGTGGCTGGGTATTGTTGGATAAAAGGACAGTGACATTAGATTGGTCTGATTCAGCAGGGATTTTCTTAGCAGGTGAGGTTGTGGCTCAATGGTAGGGCATCCGCTCAGCAAGCAGAAGGTCCCAGGTTCAATCCCTGGCATTTTCAGCTGAAAGGATCAGGCAGGAGGTGATGTGAAAGGCCTCTGCCTGAGACTCTGGAGAGCCACTGTCAGTCTGAGTAGATAGTTCTGACCCTAACGGACCAATGGTCTGCCAATATGCAGAGGACACCCAGCTCTATCTATTGCTGGACGGCTGCCTGGATTCCACCCCGGAAAATCTGACCAGGGCGCAGGAGGCTGTGGCTGGCTGGCTGCAGCAGGCCTTTGGCTGAGGCAGAGGGCATCCGATGAAGTCGGCCTCCCTCACTGAAGTCTGTCATCATTATACGGCCCAGATTAAGAAGATCTCTGGACCCAACCACTCCAACCAAAACTGTGTTTGTGTGTATACATGGCTGTTTTAAATTGTATTACCTAGTTGTTTTCAACATTGTTATATTAGTGTATGTTTTCACCTATTTATGACGTGTTCTGCTCTGAGCCCACTTGCGGGGAGGACAGAATCCAAATCCAAATAAATAAATTCAGTATAAGGCAGCTTCATATGTACACGTTCACAGCAAGCGTTTAGATGTTAAGCTCTATAGGGCATTTGTGATCTCTTTTCCCATTTTTATCCTGCCCTTCTTAATGTGGAGCTCAGGATGGCCGCCATGTTTCTCCTCTGCCTCGTTTTATCCTCATCACAAACCTGTGAAGCAGGTTAGGTTGAGAGACACTGCGGGACTTATCCAAAGCCCCCCAGCCAATAAGCTTCATGACTTGAGCAAGGGGGCTTGAACTTGGGCCTCTATGGCTTCATCTTCCAAACCACTGCTTCAATTTTCCTTGCAGCGGCTACGGTTCTCTTTTCAGAGCTCTGTACGTTCCTAACGCTAATAATAATAATCCTGCCTGCCTTGCAGTGCTCCAATTACATTCTCAGTGGCAAATGGCCTGCTAGCTCCTTAAATAAAGCCATCGAGCTTGTTGCTTAGCACCTCTTTCCATAATATGGAAGTGATTCAGCCAGAATTAAGCACATTTAAGTCTCGTTGGTTCCAATATTCAGATCCCCGTCTCTCTTGTTGAAATCAATGGGACTTAAAAGCATTTGACTAGATTGGACCCTGGGCCTGCAATTCATATTAGTGTACTGCAAGCACACTGTGGACCCCCTCCAAATAATATTGGGAGGAGAACAATGCAGACACAGAGGCACCTAAGAATGTGAGAGCCGTTCGGCCAGCAGTCCCACTTGAGAGAAAGGGCCGGCTCCCATCCTTTCCACATTTATAGTTTTCAGCACACTCCTCGATTTAAAATCCAGACATAAAATACAAAAGTTATGCAGCGACCTTGACAGCTGAGTTTGGGCTACAGTGAGGCAGAGCTTGCAGGGCTTCTGAAAGCCTTTCAAAGTGGTCAGATGAGTTCTTGGGACCCAGACCCAGAAAGGCTTCCTTTAAAGAACCCTTAAATGATACAAAAGGACTGAATTTTGCCCTTTTTTCCCACCAGAGTGCTGTGCTGAGGAGAGAACCCCTATCAGGTACCATATTTCCTACTATGCAAACTGGCTCTGGATCCAGGAGGAAGCACTGCCGCGCAACTCTAAAACCTCTTCCTTGGTAGCTCTGCTATCCAAACACACTGCAAAGGTTGACTAGACAACAATAATGATAACTGACCAGCCAAACAGCCATGTAACCTAAGAGAGGACCTTTACGTATGCACAGCCCAAGGCCTTGCAGATCACCCCAACCCCTTGAGTTGTCTGTACCCAGATAAACTAGCCAAGGAGCCAGGTGTAGTGGTTAAGTGCGCAGACTCTAATCTGGGAGACCCGGGTTTGATTCCCCACTCCTCCACTTGCAGCTGCTGGATGACCTTGGGCAAGCCATAGCTCTGTACCAGCTGTTCTCTCAAGGACAGCTTGGGAAAGAGTTCTCTCAGCCCCACCCACCTCACAGGGTGTCTGTTGTGGGGAGGGGAAGGGAAAGGAGTTTGTAAGCCACTCTGACACTCCAAGTGAAGGGTGGGATATAAATCCAATCTCTTCTCCTTCTCTTCTTCTTATTTCTAGACACATACCTTTCTCGGTTTCGGAGGGTAGCCATGTCGGTCTGCAGCAGAACAGATAGGGCTCTTCCGCACTGTCATTTTTGTCACTTGTTTGTCCCTTCTGTTTCAGGTTTTTCTTCCCCCAACGTGTTTTGCTCTCTCTAGTAGTCCCAGAGGGTGCAAAACACATGTGGAAAGGGGGGGGGGGGAGCAATAGGGACAAATGAGTGACATAAATGACAATGTGGAAGAGCTGTCAGATTCCAGTCCAGTAGCACTTTAGAGAGCCGCAAGAGTTCCAGGGCACATGCTTTTGAGAGTTATTAAGAGCATTAAGACCAGCAGATAAGAATCTTCTGGTGAACCCTGGCCCAAAAGATATCCAGCTGGCCTCAACCAGGGGCAGGGCCTTTTCTGCCCTGGCCCCCGCCGAGTGGAACTCTCTGCTGAGTGACATCCGTGCCCTGATCTAATAAGTTTCACAGGGCATGAAAGGCAGAGATGTTCTGCCAGGCCTTTGGTCTGAGGCCAGTGATGGTGCCTTACATCCACCTGGCATCCTCCCCCCCATGACTGAATACTAGCATGGCCATCTTGTTTTGAAAAAGTTTTGAAATGTTTCAATGCTTGAATGTTTTTTTTAAATATTGAGTTTTTATGGTTTTAACTTATTTTACACTGCACTGAATTAAATTGTTGTGAACCGCCCTGAGGCCTGCAGAAGCCGGGAAGGGTGGTCAAAAAATCTAATCTAATCTAATCTAATCTAATCTAATCTAATCAATAAAGTTCCCTCTGTGGGGCACTTGTGTCTAATAAAGGGAGCTCTTGCTCTCAAAAGCTTATACCCTGAAACTCGTGGCGCTCTAAGGTGCTATAGGACTGCCATGTACTAGAAGGAATGGAATTATTAGCCTTCAAACTGCTTCACCGATCACCCGGCCGACCGAGATGCTGAACGGATTGTGCGATAGCCCAAAGAATGGTCTGAAGGCCCCTGGTCCAATTCTGCTGCTGAAGTTCAGCTACGCTGTCAGTTTCCTGGATGAAAAGACTACTCGGCAACCCTACGAAAAACACTCTAAGCCTTTCGGAAGAAGCGGGGAGAGGGAAACAACAGAAATCAATAAGTAAGCGCTCCAGGACGTACAGCTGTGACCCGAGTCGAGAGCCATGAGGCAAGTGGCAGCCGACTGACAGACTGAACTGACGGGCAGGAACTGTGGTGGCAAAGCTGTGGCAGGATGGCAGAAACAACCAGGAAGGCCTGGCAACCCAGCGTCGTTTACCTGACAGGGGAGCGGGCAGCTTGTGCTCTGATTAGCTGCAGCTGCCAGGGCTGATGGCCCCCGCCACTTGGAGGGAGGCCGTACAATGCCTGATGTAGCCACCGAGAAGGGGGAGAACTCAGTCTCCTTTCTTCCTAACTGGCTGCAAGGGCAAGAGTTGGACCTCATTAAGCCTGGGGCAAGGCCTGGCATGGATGGATGTGCTGGCCCCCAGTCTAATGTCACTGATCAGATTAACAACCTGCGTGTCCAGCAGACATCTGGAAAAATAATCTGGTAGGGAAACTTTTTTTTTTTGGACAAGTTTCCCTTTGGCCTGCATAACAACAGGCTTCCTCGGGAGGTGGTGGGCTCTCCTCCTTTGGAGGTTTTCAAACAGAGGCTCGATGGCCACCTGACAGCAATGTTGATTCTGTGAACTTAGGCAGATCACGAGAGGGAGGGCAGGAAGGGCTGCCTCAGTGCTTAGTTCTTGTGGCCGTTTCTTACACACCCAGGGAAATGCTGATTGCCATTGTGGGGTCAGGAAGTAATTTTTCTCCAGGCCAGTTTTGCTGGGGATCCTAGAGGGTTTTGGGGTTTTTTGGTCATCTTCTGGGCATGGAACAATGGTCACTGGGGGTGTGAGGGGGGCGGTATCTGTGAATTTCCTGCATTGTGCAGGGGGTTGGACTAGATGACCCCAGAGGTCCCTTCCAACTCTATGATTCTATGATTCGGTAGAACTGGCATGGTGTGAGTTCACAACATACAACATTTTCCCAGCCTTCTTTAGCTGCTAATGGCAGATGGTGGGTACATGTGGAACGTCTAGTAGTCCCTGTGAAGAATAACTTAGCAGGTATTACAAGAGAGTGGGAGCCACACATGCATGGCTGCCATTTTTGACGGCATCTTCACATCTACAGGACACCTAGATGGGCCCTAACGTTCTCTCTCACCTACAGCCCTGTACTCCTAATGACAACTTGAGAACAGCAGATACTTTGGAATTAAATAAGTGCCGTTCCACTGTGGGCATTACGGGTTCGAGTGCTCTTCCTTCTCAAACTGGTAGTGACAAATGTTTTGATGATTGTTCAGCGAATTGGATTAGAATGCAAATGCTCGGCAATTGTCAACATAAGAGCATTTTTCAAAAGTTAATTAATTGAAACAATGCACTTCATCTTTCCAAGTGCTAGCAGCATAAAGCCAAAGTGGAGATTCCCACAATGATTAACCGATGTGCCATGGTACCAGCAGAACAATTACACTCCATAAAGGCACGACATGCAGCTTTCTGTAACATACCACTTCAGGCGGCCTTTGGTCAAATCTTAGGGATTCAGACACAAGTGGCTCTATAAAAGGAAGCAGGTACAAACCACAGGCACAATTGGTCTGCGATTTTGGGCAGGGGTGCAACCAGAGGGGTAAACAGTGCATCTTATGCTTTTTTTGGTCCTGTCTTTTCTACACGCTTGTAAATCCTAGATTCTGAAAAAGCCATTGTGATTGCTGTTTGAAAATCCTGCCTATTTCAAAAAAAAAAAAATCCTCTCAACCTGTGGCCCAGCTGTTAGGGATTCTAGACATCAGAATGGAACATCTGTGCAATTCTCTCAGCTGGTCGGGCTGTTGCAGTCTGCTGCTAGTGCAAGCATGCGTTGTGGGCACCTACTGAGTAACACCAATGCAGTCAAGAAGAAGAAAGAGGAGGAGGATTTGCACCCCACCCTTCACTCAGAGTCTCAGAGCGGCTTACAATCTCCTTTCCCTTCCCCTCCTCACAACAGGCAGCCTGTGAGGTAGGTGGGGCTGAGAGAGCTCTCCCAAGACAAGGACTTGCAGCCCTGACCTGGATAGCCTAGGCCAGCTCAATATCATCAGATCTCAGAAGCTAAGCAGGGTCAGCCCTTGCTAGTAAATGGATGGGAGACCTCCAAGGAATACCAGGGTTGTGACGCAGAGGCAGGCAATGGCAAACCACCTCTGAGCATCTCTTGCCTTGAAAACCTCACTGGGGTCACCATAAGTCAGCTGCGACGTGATGGCACTTTCCACCACTACCCCGACGGAAGTGGAAACTGTCTACCCTGAATGAACAGGGAGGGGAAACTGCTTGTCCATTCTGCACCTGAGGCCCATCCTCAGCTTTGGCCTGAAGTGCATCATCTGGATCAGTGATCCTCAACAGGGCTCCCATGGGCACCATCCCACCCACCCAAGACTTTCCTGGTGCCCATGTGCTTGCCTCCACCTCGCTGGAGCAGGAACACCCAGAAACAACTAACTTCGTAGGAGGAGGATTCCTGACTTGCAGCTTCCTGCCATTTTGTGACGGGCTTCCATGGCAACCATTCTGTGGCGGCAACCATTCTGTGGCGGCACCCATTTCCTGCTCTCGAAATTCTAGAAGTATCCACAGGCCCCACAAGATTGGGGGACCCTGCTCTGGAGGATGGGAGGAGAAAGTGACAAGGAGTCTCGAGACTAGTCAGTTTCAGCTCTGATATAAACTCCCTGTGTTGCCTCATGATTGTTTACCTGATCATTTAGGAATATAAAATAATATATTTGATTTTTAAAAAAAAAATTAAGGGTATACAAGTTATTAAGCAATATTCACTTCTTACGAGCACTGTTGACACTATCACCATGTTAAGAATATATTTCTTGTTATTCTACCAATACTATTTGTGTAATATATTGACATTTACTCAGACTCTAGTTTGTAAAACGTTGTAACTTATTGGTATTTCTGTATCTCTGTATTCCTTCTGAAGTATCAATAAACAGTAAAAAAAAATTTTTGTGTGTGTGTGTGTGCATAAAAATTAAATCATAAAATCACATCCAGGACGTAGCAGGGGGACTCTCCTTTCAATTATGTTGGCAGATAAAAATCTGAATATTACTCGTATGGTGGCTAAATTTGGCTGGTTAAGCCTATTGTATCAGAAGAGAGTGGAGGGACCATAATTAACCAGTTAAATTTAATTTTTACTTGATCTGTACTGGAATTTGTAAATATTTTAAATATTTTAATGTTCTAATTTATACTGTCATACAAGTCATTTTATCATTGCTTTGATAGCTGTTTTAATATAACAGTTAATAAACTGTATTGGTAGTATTATGGTCTTTGACCGCAATAAACTTACTCACTCTATCTATCTATCTATCTATCTATCTATCTACTCCCCCCCCCTCAGGAGTGCTCTTTTGCTACGTCAGAATGACATCACATCGAGAGAAGGGACCATAACACAGGGCTGCCATTTTTGGTGGCAGCCCAGTGGCAGCTGTACCACGAAGTCCTTCTCTAGAATGCCTCAAGCCAACAGAATGATCAAGTAATGCACCAACAGAAGCGTGAACCAGAACACCACAGAGAGACTCCTGGGAAAGGAAAGGCTAGAACTTGAAACCTGCATTTTCCACGCTTCAAAAAGGTGGGCTAAGAGGAAAATGACTGGTTACTCCAACGTAAGTGGCTTTAAATTCCTTCCTCCCTGTGACAAAAAATACAGTAAGGGGTGCTCTAAATGATATTTAAGAAGATAATTGAACCATTTGCCTGCATTCCTGCAGGTCTCTTTGCATCAAAATACCTTCCTCTCTAGTTAAACTATGAACAGTTCGAGGCACAACTATTTCCCCTTAATGATCTCAAGACGCTTAGCCGGCTCTGAGCAATTAATTCTCATGTCATTCCAGCCTGCAGAGAAATTGTAGTCTCTCCATTAGGCTGGGAGATAAACTAGGCATGCAGAGAGCAAACGGGATGCCTAAACCTTATAGCCTTTTCCAGCATCCTTTGGAACACGATCACTGGAAAAGGCAATGGAGATAAAAAGAAAACACGTTTCATCCGATGCTGTGTTTTAACCTAATGAACTACAAGATGACAACGCCAACATCATTCCCCAAAAAGCCACTCTATTTCAGCTGCTGGCTGTTCATTAAAGGACACAGCTGCCTTGCTCATTAGTTATATTGCTGACGAGCCATGCCATCCTAAGCAGAGAGACATCCTTTAAAGTACATTGAATCAATAGGCTTAGAAGAGTTAACATCTACTTAGCATCCCACTGCAGCAGTTCTAAGCCAACGAGCACAATCTAAATAGAATGAATTAGGCTGTTTTCATTTACTAGACTATCTTCCTGCATTTGGTCATCAAGACATGGTGATTTCCATCATCCTGGATCTCAGGGAATTGTCTGAAGTCAAATGAAGCTGCAACCTTACTGAAGCTAAGCTGATTTCAGGGTGGCCAGGGTCTGACTGGGAAATCTCCTGGGAAGCCCACTGATGCGTCATAAGGTCATAAGACAATAAGAAAAGCCAATGTTGGATAAGGCCAACAGCCCATCCAGTCCAACACTCTGTGTCACACAGTGGCCAAAAGCACCATGTGCCATCAGGAGGTCCACCAGTGTGGCCAGGACACCAGAAGCTCTCCCACTGTTGCCCCCTCCCTCAAGCACCAAGAATACAGAGCGTCACTTTCCCCAGACCAAGAGTTCCTATCTATACCAAGTGGCTAATAGCCACTGATGGACCTCTGCTCCATATGTTTATTTAATTCCCTCTTGAAGCGGTCCATGCTTGTAGCCGCCGCCACGTCCTGTGGCAGTGAATTCCACGTGTTAATCACTCTTTGGGTGAAGAAGTACTTCCTTTTATCTGTTCTAACCCGACTGCTCAGCAATTTCATTGAGTGTCCATGAGTTCTTGTATTGCGAGAAAGGGAGAAAAGTACTTCTTTCTATACCTGCTCTATCCCATGCATCATCTTATAAATTTCTATCATTTCACCCCTCAGCTGTCGTTTCTCCAAGCTAAAGAGTCCCAAGCGCTTCAACCTTTCTTTACAGAGAAAGTGTTCCAACTCTTTTATCATTGTAGTTGCCCTCTTCTGCATTTTTTCCAATGCTATAATATCTTTTTTGAGATGTGGCGACCAGAACTGTACACAGTACTCCAAACGAGGTCGCACCATTAATTTATACCTGGGCGTTATGATACTGGCTGTTTTGTTTTCAATTCCCTTCCTAATAATCCTCCGCATAGTGTTGGCCTTTTTTATTGCAGTCACACACTGTCTTGACATTTTCAGTGAGTTATCCACTACAACTCCAAGATCTCTCTCTTGGTCAGTCTCTGCCAGTTCAGACCCCATCAACGTGTATTTATAGTCAGGATTTTTGGCTCCAGTGTGCATCACTTTTACACTTGGTTTCATGGAAGTCAGGCAGGATATAAATACAGTACTTTTTAATTCCGTGATGCCGCAGGAGGCAATGCGACAAGAGAACAGAAGAGATGGACGGGAGCAGCTCTGGCAGCACAACCCCCTTCTGCATTTTCACGTTTTTCTATTAAAACTGTAAACTTGCTTTGGATGCTCTTGGCGGTGGAAAGTGCCATCAAGTCACAGCTGACTTACTGCGGCCCCTGGTGAGGTTTTCAAGGCAAGAGACGTTCGGAGGTGGTTTGCCCTTGCCAACCTCTGCACAACGACCCTGGACTTCCTTGGTCGCTTCCCATGCAAGCATTGACTAGGGCCAAACCTGCTTAGTTTCTGAGATCTGATGAGTTCGGGGTAACCTGGGCCATCCAGAGCAAGGTCTGAACTCCCTTACTGGACAGAAAAGCAGAATGCAAGTTACACCTACAGTTACACCAACAGTGTAGCAGTGGCTGTGGAAAGTGTCATCTGACCAGAAGTGGTTTGCCACGGCTTGTTTCTACATTGTTACCCTGGACTTCTTTGGTGGTCTCCCATCTAAGTACCACCCGGGGCTGGCCCTGCTTAGCTTCCAAGATCTGACAGGGTCGGGCTAGCCTGGGCCAACCAGGTCCACGCTGGATGTAGCAGTACTAGTACCTAACCACAGCAAGATCTTGCAGATGAATCGTAGAACCATAGAGTTGGAAAGGACCTCCAGGGTCATCTAGTCCAACCTCCTGTACAATGCAGGACATTCATAAATATCTGGCCCCCCACACTGCCAGTGACCCCTGCTCCATGCCCAGAAGACAGCAAAAACACCTCCAAGATCCCCAACCAAACTGGCCTGGAGAAAAACTGCTTCCCGACCCCAGAGTGGCGATCAGCATTTCCCTGGGCGTGTATGAAAGGGCCACGAGAACTAAGCACTGAGGCAACCCTTCCTCCCCTCCCTCTCCTGATCTGCCTAAGTTCACACAATCAGCATTGCTGTCAGATGACCTTTCAAAGGAAGAGAGCCTACCACCTCCGGAGGAAGCCTGTTCCACTGAGGAACTGTCAGGCTTCCTCACGAGGTGGCGGGCTCTCCTTCTTTGGAGGTTTTTAAACAGAGGCTAGATGGGTACTTGACAGCAATGCAGATTCTCTGAACTCAGGCAGTGTAATGCTTTACTTCAACACTACAATAACCGGTGCAGGTCTTCCAACAGTCTTCTTGCCTGAAATGAAATATCACTAATGTGTCTGATCCCTTTTAGCTGGAGCTGGCCGGGACTGAACCTGGGACCTTGTATGTGCAAAACAGCTACTCCACCGCTGAGCCTCTAATAACAGATTTATTGTGGCATCTAAAATATCACACTAGGTGATGGTCTTTAAGAGAGAGTCCAAATAAATTAATAGCTACCCATATGAAGCTGGCTTGAACTGAGCCAAACCATCAGTCTGTCCAGGACAGTATTGTCTACTGCACAGGTTCCCAACCTGCAGATGCCTTTGGAATTCTAACACAGCATGGTGGGCATACCCACCAAATGGCTGCTGCAGGAGGCAAAGTCAACCACACAATAGCTGCTACTGGAGGTGGAGTCAACCACACAATTGCTGCTGGAGGCGGCATCAACCACTCAATGGCTACTGCTGGAGGTGGAATCAATCACACAAAGGCTGCTGGAGATGGAGTCAACCATACAATGACTGCTGGAGGCAGAGTCAACCACACAAAGGCTGCAGCAGGAGGTGGAGTCAACCACACAATGGCTGCTGCAGGAGGCAGACTCAACCCTGCTGGATGTGGAGTCAACCACACAACGGCTGCTGGAGGTGGAGTCAACCACACAACGGCTGCTGGAGGTGGAGTCAACCACACAAAGGCTGCAGCAGGAGGCTGAGTCAACCACACAATGGCTGCTGCAGGAGGCGGAGTCAACCACACAATGGCTGCTACAGGAGGCAGAGTCAACCACACAATGGCTGCTGCAGCTTACCTTCATTCACATAGTAAAGATCCTTGTGGCAGCGGCTGCCAAAGCGACGTTTTAAAAATCTGCACAGCCAATCAGAAGCCTTGCTGAGCAAAAGCCCCACCTGGCCCTGCCCATTTTCTAAAAACACTTTGTGGGCACCAGGAAAGGTCCTGGCGGGCACCATGGTACCTACGGACAACTGGGAACCCCTGCTCTACTGTGACTGGTAGCTGCTCTCCAGAGCTTGAGGCAGAGGTCCTTCGCATCACCCCATACCCGATCCCCTTAAATGGAGACACCAAGGATTTTGTTGATCTGCTGCTTCCTTGTTTTCTAGTTTGTTGTTTTATTATTAACAAAGATTATGTTGTTATGGTCTCCTCTCAGTTGCTAGGCTCCTTCTGGGTCTCACAAGATCCTGGATGCCACGGTGGGATACCAGTGTCTCAATAAAAAATGACAGGAATCAAGCAAGGACTTGCAGGGATGGGGAAATCCCATTCCCTTAGTTCTAGCTGACCTCCACTGGCTTCTGCTTGCTTCTCCCCAGCCCCCTAACCTACTCCAAAGGTAATTCCATACTAGACCTTAAATCCTGATTCAACCCTGTCCTCAAAGTTATATTCTACACTATACTTGAGTTCTCTCCTGTAATTATCTCGGGGTATTTTTTGTTTCCACATTGCATTGAGGTCACCCGGTTTCGCCCCACACTTGTCCTGGGATAAACGGATGCTGTTATAACCAGGGATAAATGCAAGGTACTGTGTCACAAGTTGAACTCTGATAAAACCAGGGATGAGATCCAGGTGCGGAAAGGACCCAGGTCATTTCTCCTCCTCCTCACCCTCCCATGTGAACAGGCGTCAAGCTGCCTTATACTGACCCAAACCAATGGTCCATCAAGGTCAGTACTGTCTACTCAAACTGGCAGCAGCTCTCCAGGGTCTCAGGGAGAGGTCTTCCACATCACTCGCTACCTACTCCTTTCTGCTGGAGATGGTGGGGCTTGAACCGGAGACCTCTGCATGCCAAACAGATGCTCTGCTGCTGACACACAGCCCCTCCCACCCCACCCCACCCCACCCCACCCCACCTGCCCTCGCCGCCTGTTGTTGCTGTCCACCTCCACCGCCTCTTTGTCCCCCTGGCTGCTGCATTTTTATGTACCATTTCCAGTTGCCACAGCAACCCCAAATGTTGCCACAACATCAGACATTGCTATTAAACTGGGGCCTCATTGGGTGCTCCTGAGATCCAGTTATCACGGGAGAGGGAACATAAGAGAAGCCAATGTTGGATCAGGCCAGTGGCCCATCCAGTCCAACACTCTGTCACATAGTGGCCAAAAACGCCAGGTGCCCTCAGGAGGTCCACCAGTGGGGCCAGGACACTAGAAGAGCAGGTCTGTCTACCCACCTCCTCCACCCCATGCATAACGGTATAAACCTCTACCATGTCCTTCTTCAGCTATCTTTACGCTAGAATGAAGAGCTCCAGATCTCTTCAGCCTTTCTTCTTCTCATCTTACTAAGTGTTTACTCGCTTGCTGAATAACTGCAGAATAAAATTGGCCCTGGGTTAGTGACCCTGTATCTGTAGAGTTTGATTTTTTTGTCTGTGACATCCAAGGCCCACATTGGATTCAGCGTTCCATATGTAATTTCCCCATAATGAAATCATGTTTAGCTTGAGGCATTGCCTTGCTGAGCAATCTCAACTCTCTGCACCTCCAGGATTTTCCTGATTTACTTCCTTTCTCTCTCCAAAGAGAACTAATAATTCCATTCATCTTTTTTTCCCTGCTATCAACTCCATATTGATCTGCAAGCCCGTTAAGTTATAGCTTGAAACTGAAAGATCATTCATGCAGAACAGGAAGGTATACGTCCCCTTCTGTATTCAGAACTCTGAAGGAACATCCCTGATAAAGTGTTCCAGCTTAGCTGGTTAAAATGCATGCAGAAAATCCCACCGCAAAGCCCTCGGGGCTGCGTCATCTTCTCATTAGTACCGCCAAAGACAAGTCAGTACCCCCCCAAAATGCAGAGGGGTCACTGTAATGGCTTATTTCATTTACAACAACCAGTGCAAGAGGTCCAGGGTCGCCCTGTGGCTCAGCCCATTCAGTTATCACCTCCATTTGCCTTGGGGAAGGACTGTGGCTCATTGGTACGAGCATCTGCCTCGCATGCAGATGGTCTCAGGTTCGATTCCCAGCATCTCCAGCTAACAGGATCAGTTGGTAGGTGACACGGAAGACCTGAGACCCCGGAGAGCCACTGCCAGTCTGAATAGATGATACTGACCTTGGAAGGCCAAGTGTCTGATTCAATATGATGCCAGGTGATCCATGGCCCAAAGAGTGTCCAGCTGTCCTCAACCAGAGGCAGGGCCTTTTTGGCCCTGGCTCCCGCCTGGTGGATCACTCTTCCAGGTGAGATCTGGGCCCTGTCAAATGTAATGCAATTCCGCAGGGCCTGCAAAACAGAGCTGTTCTGCTGGGCTTATGGTTGAGGGCAGTGACAGGTTGCCATCTCTGATTGGTCTCCTCCTCCTCCTCTCCCCCCCCCCTTTATCTTCCTTCCTTCCTATCAGACAGATCATAAAGTACCAGACTAGGATCTGGGAAACCCAGGTTCCCACCTCCCCGTGGCCGTGAGGCTCACTAGGTAGCCCAGGGCCTGTCACACCCTCTCAGACTAGCTTACCTCACAGGGTTGTTGTGAGGATAAAATGGGAAGCGACACCAACGGGGGCCGCTTCCTTGGGCGAAGAAACCATGAGATACAAATATTCTAGAAGGATAGATCCTTTTAGATATTTTCTAAAGTTACGGATTTGTTATTGGGAGAGGGCTGTTTCTATATGACACGTAGGTTGCAGATACAGGGAACGAAAGCTTCCCCACTCCCCTGCCCCACCTCAATGTGTCCGGGTTGCTTCTCCGCGGCTCAGGCCGCTTCTGATATTGGAGGTGGGCTGGGAGGAAAGTGCATACAACAGTGGAGCCGAATTTCCCATAACAGACTTCCAAGGCAGCCACAGCAAATTGCACCACATCAAGGGCCAAGGGCAACAGATGACAGTCTCCCCACACGGCTGCAGCAGCTACACAAGGCCAGAGTGTAAATATTGCCCTTACACCAATGGAGGAGGAGGAGGAGGAAGAAGAGGAAGAGGGAGAAGAGGAGGAGGCAGAAGAAGAGAAAAAGGCGGAGGAAGAGAAAGAGTTGGAGGAGGAAGAAGAGTTGGATATAGACCCCGCCCTTCACTCAGAGTCTCAGAGCGGCTGACAATCCCCTTCCCTTCCTCTCCCCACAACAGACACCCTGGGAGGTAGATGGGGCTGAGAGAGCTCTGAGAGAACTGCTCTTGAGAAAATAGCTCTGAGACAACAGTGGCTGACCCAAGGTCACCCAGCTGGCTGCATGTGGAGGAGTGGGAAATCAAACCTGGTTCTTCCAGATTTGAGTCCGCCGCTCTTAACCACTACACCAAACAACACAGGCCTTCCAGTGGAAACCACAGGCGATAAGCGCTGCATGAATCGTCCCACAGTGCAGCATGTTCAGGAAGTAAATGTGCACCACGGACAAGGTCCCTGCTGTAATGCACCAATTTCAGAATCCACCTGGGTGGTTCCGTTTAGCCATCTATCTTGCTCGATGTCAACGAATCCGGGTGGAGTGACATGGACAGGGTTGCTCCAGGAGTTGCCACCGTTTGAGGAAAATATTGGCAAAGTCATCCAGGGACGGCCCCCTGACTCACCCAGTGCGCACCTTGTGCATTCCGCACACAAAGATCTAACGAGGAGAAATATCAATCAGGGAGAGCCCATCAAAGCACGAGGGACTCCGGGTCAGACGTGTCAGCTCCTCCCTTCGTTACTTATGGCGCCTGTGTGACTGCTGAGGCACGCAAGCTGAACGACGCTGACAATCTCCCAACACGGGGCTGTGCTTGGAAATCTCTCAGAGGGGGACCCGCGGACACTCCATAGAGATGGTGGCAGCATGATATGAGGATGGCACGCACTGAGAGGTGCACGATAGTATTAAGACTGATCCGCAGAATGAGCCTGCAACCATCTCTACAGGGTTAACTGGGTAATTGCGTTTTCTGCCGGTCCTTGCTGTGGCCTTTAATTGTGGCTTGTCAGCACAAATTTGCAGGCTTCTAGTAATTGCCGAGCTATTTTCTTCCCGAGAGATTATTTTTATATTCACGAGCGCTAATTTCGGTTTCCGAATGAGGATGTTCTAAGAATGGAAGTACTCATCTTTCCCCAAAAGATGCAAGATTGGGGGGGCGGGGAGGAAGAGAGTGAATGGAGAAGTCCTAAAAGGATCCCGAGTTTGCGCCAATCAGCCTAGAGCTAATTCACAGAAGAGACACTCAGCTGTGCTAAAATAAACACAGAAAAACAGGCTTAAGGGGGAACTGCTGGAAAGAAGATGGCCCCTGGAGCCTGCCTGTTATTAATGAGTTCAGGGGTGAGCCGACTCCAATCTAGAACAGGCCATGTTTTCTTTGTCGTAGAATCCCCCAGGTCCACCAAAGTGTTTTACCTACAAAGCTGCCTTATATATGGAGTCAGAGGATCAGTCCATCAAGGTCAGTGCCGTCTACTCAAATCGGAAGTCGTTTTCCAGGGTCTCCAGCAGAGGTCTTTCGCGTCACCTACGACCCAATCCATTTAACTAGCGATGCTAGGGATTGAACCCGGGACCTTCTGCATGCAAAGCAGACGTTCTACCACTGCCCCATGGCTCCAGTCTCCTCCCCATCCTTAGTTCTATGCACCTCCACCTTCCCCCAGCAGCTACTGAGTGCACAGAAGAAGAAAAAGAGTTGGGTTTTGTACCTCGCTTTACTTTACCATAAGAAGTCTCAAAGCGGCTTACTATCTCCTTTCCCTTCCTCTCCCCACAACAGGAACCTTTTGAGGTAGGTGGGGCTGAGAGAGCTCTGAGAGAGCTGTTGCTGGCCCCAGGTCACCCAGCAGGCTTTATGCAGAAGAGGAGCAGGGAATCAATCCCAGTTCTCCAGAGTGGGAGTCCATAGCTCTTAACCACTACACCCCGCTGGCTCATATTCAGCAGTGAAGGATGAACTCCCCTCTGCTCCATTCTGAACTCCCCTGCACTTCATTCATAACAGAAGGATGACCTTCCCAATGCTCCATTCATAAAAGAAGTACAAACTCCCCTAGGCTCCATTCAGAATTTAGTAACTCCACTGCATTCCTGATGGGGTCTCACCTTCATTCCCTCCTTCCTTAGTATTTTGAATGCAGCTATGGTAGCACCCCAGATGCCTGGGAACCAAGGAAATATTTTTTTTCTCCCCAGAGAACCCAATGTTCTTCATGCAGATGGCACACTGAAAACTACACATCCCAGAACGCAGACCGCATTTATTTATTTATAATTAAATTTATATCCCGCCCTCCCTGCCATTTGGCGGGCTCAGGGCAGCTAACAGCATATATAAATACACATTAAATATATATTAAATATATACATTAAAAATGTGCAAGGAGTTGTACATTTCCCAGGGTCCCTAGCAGCTGAGCTGCTGCTGATAGGGGTGGAAGGAAAGAGAAAAGCCTCTCACTCTCTTGCCTTCCACAAGGCACCCACGGGCACCCACGTAAATGGGTAAGTGAAGCTCTTCCTCAGCCGAGACAGCATTATGAGTCAGGGAAGTAATATCACGGGAGGGGTGCCAGGTTTCAAATGCAGGTACCCACTGCCTGCATGCCAATTTCTGCTGAATTCTGAACGGGGTGATTATAAGCTCTGATGAGATCCCCAGTGCCCAGAATCTCTTCACAACTAATGCATAGCTAATCTGTCTTAAACGATCCTGAGGATGAACTCTTGCTGAAGTACACGTGCCTGGCTGGAGGCATCCTTGCCCGATTCCTAGCAACAAGCCAGTTGTAGACAGTTCAGATACTGATTGTGGCCTGACCAATGGATCACAATCGATCTGGAAGGGAGAAAAAGACCTACCCAGTGGCCAAAAGCTACAAGTCGCTGAATAGACGTGTCTGGGAGCAAAGCTCATACCTTGACAGAAATTCCATTCTGCGCAGGGAAATTTTGTTTGATGAAGGGGAAAAGGAAAGTAGAACATTTCTCAATATCCATTAGCAGGTAGAAGCCTGGTTTTGTTACAAGACAGATGTATTTCTAACATCTACATACTTAGCCAGTTCTCATTTAGTGCTGTGGTGTTCAGCCTTTTCAGAGTTGGGTGGATATGACAGGACGTTACGGAGACATCAGGTGATGTGATGGGAAGAGAGGGAGCCATAGTTATTATTAGTAGTATTATTACCACCACCACATGTATTTCTTATTCTGCTTTCTTCCCCAATGGGGACCTAAAAGCAGTTTACAAAAAATATCAATACAACTTGATCTAGTTTAAATTAACAAAACAAAATGGAAACATATAAATAGCCCCCCACCCCACCCAGAAAAGGTAGAATAGATATCCTTGGCTATGCTGGGCTGGGATCCCCTGGGGTGGTCCATCAAAGCCACAGGCCATAAGTAGAAGAAGGAGAAGAAGAGGTTGGATTTATACCCCGCCCTTCACTACCCAAAGGAGTCTCAGAGCAGCTTACCATCTCCTTTCCCTTCCCCTCCCCACAGCAGACACCCTGTGAGGTAGGTGGGGCTGAGAGGGCTCTCCCGAGAACTGCCATTGAGAGAACAGCTCTGAGAGAGTTTGTGACTGACCCAGGGTCACACCAGCAGCCGCATGTGGAGGAGTGGGGAATCAAACCCGGTTCTCCCAGATTAGCATCTGCGCTCCTAACCACTACACCAAACTGGTAGGGTTGGCAGCTCTGAGTTAGGAAATTCTTGAGGTTTTGGGGGTGAAGCCTGAGGATGGTGGGGCTTAAGGAGGAGAGGGATTTTAGTGGGGTATAATATCACACAGTCCACCTTTCAAAGTGGTCATTTTCTCCACGTGAACTGATCTCTGTTGCCCAGACATCAGAGGTACACCCAGGTGATCTCCAGCCACCACTGGGAGGCTGACAACCCGAGCTTCCAGCCCAATGCCTAGCGCTCTTCGAAAAACAAAGTAGCATTTTTGCTCGCAAGACTCCACAGCTCCGAGGGAGCATTTGTCACACCTATGGTCCCATCTAGTCCAGCATCCCATTTCCCAAAGTGACCAACCAGATGCTTTGGAAGGACCACAGTAAGGGGCACAGAGGACCCAATTCCCTTGTTGTCCTCTCTAGCCGCTGGTAGTCAGAAGCAATACAATGAAGTCTTGCGAGCAAAAATTCTACTTTGTGAACTACTGGCATTGAAGTTGTGAACGAGCGATTTGGCTACTGCCTAAATTAGTTTGCTCTGGAGCCGTCCTTCCTGAGTGAAGACAAAAAATGTGTGAGCCGGAGGCTAAAAAACAGTGAGCTAGCTCACACTAACTCAGCTTAGAGGGAATGTCTACTGCCTCCACCCATGGAAGTCCCATTTAGCCGCCACTGGTGGCTCAAAATCCACCAAGCAATACACTGGCAGGTGCAGGAAGGGCTCCTGGATTCTTATAAGCAACACGGATCATGTGGATATGTGTCGGTTTGTCAACAGCCTCTAAGCAAAAGGCTGAAAAAAAGTAACCTGATCCAAAATTAAAGAGATTTTTCTTTTCAATCTAGAGTGCATATTTCTGGTCACCTCCCAAAGAGCTCAGGACAGTACGACCATTTTTATGAAGAGAAGAAGAGAGAGAGAAGAGATTGGATTTATACCCCGCCCTTCACTACCCGAAGGAGTCTCAGAGCGGATTACAATCTCCTTTCCCCTCCCCTCCCCACAACAGGCACCCTGGAGGGCCGAGAGAGCTCTGAGAGAACAACTCTTGAGAGAACATCTCTGAGAGAACTTGTGACTGACCCAAGGTCACACCAGCAGTTGCCTGTGGAGGAGCAGGGAATCAAAGCCAGTCCTCCCAGTCGGCGCTCCTAACCACTACACCAAACTGGCTCTCAGTTATCCTCCCAACAGCCTTGCAAGGACAGGCAGGCCACAAGTTAACCAACAATTTTAAATTGGAATGAAGAGAACACAGAAAGCTGCCTTCTACTGAATCAGACCCCTGGTCTATCATTGTCAGTATGGCCTGCTTGGACTGGCAGCCGCTCCCCCGGGTCTCAAGCAAAGGACTTTTACATTACCTACTACCTGAACCTTCCACTGGAGCAGGTAGGTTTTGAACCTGGGACCTTCTTGCTCTACCACTGAGCCACGGCCCCTCCAAGCAACCAGAGTATGCCAGGCCACTGCAAAACTTCATCCCCCAAGACCCCTCTTCAAGACACCCCCTCTCCCCTCAAACCCCATGCCACCCAGCTTTGTTTTTTCGAGCAGCACCAGGTAATTAAATTGCAGCTGGTTTTATTTATTATAATGCCCCTTCTGCCCTGGCTGGGAAAGCAAACTGTCAGTGCCTCTGAATTATCCATCCGCCGAGCTGCATTCTGTATCCGAAAATGGAGTATTATTGCAGATCCTGGCATTAAATATTTAGAGCTCCTGGAGTTTGCTGCACATTCTCCTTGGGCGGGAGCGGACAGGCGTGGCCAGCCCAGCGCTGGAAATGCTCTCGCCCAGCTTTGGAGCTCAGGGATGCAACAGGAGGGGTTTCTCCCTGCATGGAAAGCAGGAAGCCCCCCCCCCCTGCATTCAAGCACAATACCCAAATGACACCAGGCTCATGTCAAACATGACTTGCGGCATTCCCAAAGTGTCCCCTTTAAATAAACCTGATTTAATCCACTTCAGCGGGAAATCAGTAGAATAGCAGCAGAGGGCATGGCCATGTTGATATTCTACATGGTTGGGTGTGTTTAAAAAAAACAGTGTGATGTCGGTCTAGTATCTGGGAGACGCAGGTTCAAACCCCTCTTGTGCCATGGAAACTCGCTGGGTGACCTTGGAATAGTCACACTCTCTCAGCCTAACCTACCTCATAGGATTGCTGTGAGGAGAACTACATAAGTCACTTTGGGTCTCTACTGGAGAGAAAGGCAAAGTACAAATGAAGTAAATAAATAAATGAAATTAAAAAGCCACAGGGCAGCTTGGTGCAAGGGCCAGTGCAGTATAGTGGTTAAGACCATGGTACTCTAATCTGGAGAACCGGGTTTGATTCCGTACTCCTCCTCCACATGAGGCATGCAGGGTGACCTTGGGCCAGTCACAGTCCTCTCAGAACTCTTTCAGCCCCATTTACCTCATAGGGTGCTTGTTGTGGGGAGAGGAAGGGAAGTCGATTGTAAGCGGCTTTTAAGACACACAAGGCCTGCTGGGTGACCTTGGGCCTGTCACAGTCCCCTCAGAACTCTCCCAGCCCCATCTACCTCATAGGGTGCCTGTTGTGGAGAGAAGGGAAAAGTGATTGTAAGCTGCTTTGAGATTCCTTAGAGAGCCAGTTTGGTGTAGTGGTTAAGTGTGTGGACTCTAATCTGGGAGAACCGAGTTTGATTCCCCACTCCTCCACTTGCAGCTGCTGGATGACCTTGGGCAAGCCATAGTTCTGTCAGAGGTGTTCTTGAAAGAGCAGTCCTCCAAAGAGCTCTCTCAGCCCCACCTACCTCACAGGGTGCCTGTTATGGGGAGGGGAAGGGAAAGGAGTTTGTAAGCTGCTCTGAGACTCCCTTGGGTAGTGAAGGGCAGGGTATAAATCCAATCTCTTCTTCTTCTCTTCTTAGGGCTGAGAAAATAGGGATACAAAAACCTCCCCGCCTCTTAGCCCTTTAAAGGGTTTAAAAGGTTTTCTCCTCTTTCCCTACCGAGCCACACTGTTGCATTACAGCATGGCTTAGTAGGAAACATGAGGGGGGAGGGTGGGGCTTCAGGGCTCCTGATGTGATCATAAGAAGAGCCCTGCTGGGTCTGACCAGTGGTCCATCTGATCCAGCATCCTGTCTCACAGAGTGGCCAACCAGTTCCTCTGCAGGGCTAACAACAGGGCATAGAAGCCTGGGCCTCCCCCTGATGTTGCCTCCTGGCTCTGGGATTCAGAGGTTTGGTGCCTCTGAATGTGGAGGTCCCCCTCAGTCACCATGGCTGGTAGCCATTGACAGACGTTACCCTCCATGAATCTATCTAATCCCCTTTTGAAGCTGTTTATTCCCATGGCCATCACTACATCCTCTGGCGGCGAATTCCACATTTTAGTCACCATTATGCATGCACAAAAGTGGGTGGAGGAAGGCGTGAGGTATGGGGGGGGGGGGAGAAGCAGCAAGGGAATGGGGCAGATTGGTTGGTGCTACTCCTGCCTGTTTCCCCTCCACTTGCTGCTGCGATGGGCAGGGCACCCTTTTGCACCCCTGTGCAGACGCAGCCTCGGAAGTTGTGAATGTGCGTTGTTTTAAACTCAGGCTTGAATCCAGCGACGTGCAAACGGGAAGCATAAATAGACTTAGCGCAGTTCCAGCTGCACAAGATTTTCTGCAACACCAAGTGTTTTTTCTCCCTACATATTACAGTGCCCAGAAACTGGCTGCAGAAATGCTTGCGCAAGCGGAAAAACCCCAGTGGGGATACAACAGGTTTGACTCGGTGCCAGCAGCTACTACGGTCTGGTGCTCCCGTTTGCACTGGAGCTCTAGCGCAAGTGGACGAAACATTAGGAAGAACTTCTAGACAGTCGGAGCGGTTCCGCAGTGGAACAGGTTTCCTCAGGAGGCGGTGGGCTCTCCTTCTTTGGAAGTTTTTAAGCCGAGGCTAGATGGCCCTCTGACAGTCATGCTGAGTCTGTGAACCTGGGCAGATCGTGAGAGGGAGGGTGGGAAGGGATGAGCCAGTACTTGGCTCTTGTGACCCTTTCTTATACGCCCAGGGTAATGTGGATTTTCACTTTGGATTCAGGGAAGAATTTTCCTCCAGGCCAGGTTGGCCCAGGGATCCTGGAGGTCTTTTGCCTTCCTCTGGGCATAGATCAGGGGTCACTGGGGGAGTGGCGGGAGGTATTTATGAATTTCTTGTATTGTGCAGGGGGTTGGACTAGATGACCCTTGGGATCCTTTCCAGCTCTCTGTTTCTAAATGTGGCACTGGATCCTGCCTGTGACATCTAAGTGCATGGAGAGCTGAGGCTGACTAACATGAGCAAACCCAGTCCCACAAACAAAATCCACATGCAAGGTGCAAGCCATAAAAACCTGGCATTCCCACCGCTCCGGCAGCAAGGAGCTCATTAGAATCGCATAATGAAACCCAGCATAAGCTCTCAACCTTGTGCTTCCAGTTGCCCTCAAAAAGGACTGGAAGTTTCTGCCCTTGCTTTCAGACACGGTTGGGGCTGCTTGCTTTCCACGCCGGTGATAATTAGTGTTTTAAGGCCCAACCTACATGAATGCAGATTGCAAACAAAACAAAACAGAAAACACACAAACAAAGAGGTTTGTGATTAGGAAGTTTAGTCTCACTTCCTGGCTTCGGGAACACATGCACCTCGTTCTCGTAAATACAACTCTACAGCACTGCGCGCATCTTGAGAATGATTCACCGGGCAAAGAATGTGTGCTGGCAGGTGTTCCGGCCGCTTGAAATGTTTACAGCAAAATAGCAGGCTTCCACTTTGCAGGGAGCTCCCCTGCACCTGAAGCCAGATTCCAAAGGTTTCCCAGGCGCCACCCCGGGTACCTTTCTGCCTGCGCAAGTAGCCTTTCCTCCCGAAGGACAAGGCGGAACACAGCGGGGCAGTGGTATTTCCTCCACAGACAAAAGAGAATAACATTATAACACTAAACCCCATGCAAGAGCGAGTGTGTGTGTGTATGTGCGTCCCTGGGTCTGCAGGCAGACAGTTCTTACGTCAGTTTCTGAGCATCGCCCACACACTATTTATCTCATTGCTTTTCGCCAACGCGTACGGACAAAGGCAGTGCAAAGAAGGAGCATCCCGATAGAGGCTGTGGCCTATACTCCTCTATTGCTCCCTCTCACCGCTTGTAGTTTCTACACCACTTAATATGTTGCGTTTAAATGCTTACCTTTTGTTTCAGGTTTGTCTTAGCGCTGAGGATTTTAAAATATTTTTTTTTTGTTTTCAGGTTTCTGTAGCCCAAACCCCATGTCCCATCCTGCTGGTTATAGTTGACTTACGTTATGTAATCCGCCTTGAGTTTCAGTGAGAAAGGTGGGGGTATAAATAACATATATAAACAGTATTTTTAAAAGGGAACCCAGCTATGCCCCCGTGACTAGGGATGCCAGCCTCCAGGTGGGACCTGGGAATCCCCTGGAATTACAGCTCAACCATTTTCACCAGGAGAACCAATTTCTGTAATTTGAAGGAACTAGAGAGATTGGTTCTCCTGGGAAAAATGGCTCTCCTGGAAAAAACGGTTGCTTTGGAGGGTGGACTCCATGGCATTGGACCCCACTGAGGTCCGTGTCCTCCCCAGGCCCCATCCCCAAATCTCCAGGAGTTTCCCAACCTGGATCTGGCAACCCCACCCCCATCCCCCACTGATGGCCAGAGGGGACATGGCAACCCTACCTATGACATATAAAGTCTATATCAACCTCCCCATCATCTCTCTTAGTCAAATCAAGCCCTGCTTCATTGACCACCAGTGCAAGTCACACAAATGCCAGCTGCCTTAAGCAGGGCCTTTACATCTGTGGCCCCGAGGCAGTGAAAAGACCTCTTTCTTGGAGGAATTGCTCCCCTTCTCCTGTATTCAGCAAGGGTTGTAAAACTTTCCTTTTCCATTCGGCTTTTAGGGATCTCACCTTCCACAGATTGGTGTTTATTTCTTTTGAAATTGTGACTGGCTGATTGGCCATGTGTAACATTGCATTTTTAATTGTCACATACTTCACTGGTATCTGACAAAGGAAGCTCTGACTCTCAAAACCTTCTACCCTGAAAATCTTGTTGGTCTTTACGGTGCTACTGGACTCTCATCTTGCTCTTCTATTTCTGATCAACACAGCCACCCACCTGAAACCACTTCAAATCTGTACATTTATCTTAAGGATGCTGCTGCCCATGATTACAAAGAATTCTTAAACTGAAATCAGGGGGGTGTCTTCCCAACAACCATTTGGGAACAAAGATGAGGCTTATGGGAGTGTGTCAAGAGTCTGAACTGGATCCAAACAGAAGCTTTACATGAGAGTTTCCAAATAAGAGAGTGACATAAGTCTACTGCCATAGGAGGCCAGACTTGAAAGATCTTCTGGTAGACCTATCAGTTCTGTTCCAGAGGCCAATATTTCTCGTCCTTGGGAAGAATACAATGATTATTGGTAGATCCACAGTCCACTACGTGAGGAAGTTGATGGGGCGACTTTGGAGCTGTCACTTTCTGTCAGTCTAATGTCCATCACAGGGATGAGGAGGAGATTGGATTTATACCCCGCCCTTCACTACCTGAAGAAGTCTCAGAGCAGCTGACAATCTTCGTTCCCTTCCCCTCCCCACAACAGACACCCTGTGAGGTTGGTGGGGCTGAGAGAGCTCTTTCGAGGACTGCCCTTGAGAGATCAGCTCTGAAAGAACTTGTGATTGACCCAGTCACACCAGCAGCTGCATGTGAATGAGTGGGGAATCAAACCCGTTTCACCCAGATTAGAGTCCATGTTCCTAACAACCACACCAAACTGGCTCTCATTTCAATTCAAGAATTCTTTGTAATCATGGGCCACATGAGGACAGAGTTGGAGGTGGGGAAGTCATCAGTGCCACCCTAAGCTTCTTGGAGGATGGATGGATAAACCTCCGTGTTATCTTGTTTCTGAACTCAAAAGAGGCCCCCCCCCATGCTTTCACTTGTCTCATGGCAAAGATGCTCCAACTCCCTCATAATTTCACTTGCTCTTTTCTCCATCCATCCTAGCGTGAAGATGTCTTTTTTGAATTGGGAGGACCACAACTGGGCCCAGCCCTGCGCATGCCAAGTGACGCTCAAATATTCTGGCGTCAGGTCTGCCAGTGGGGATCGTCCACCGTATCACCTCACAACATTCTGCAGCTGAACCAGCGGATGCCGTCACCCCTCCCATGGGATGCAAAACAGATGCTTTTGTCTCACTGCCTCTCAGAGAGTTCATTCTACAATATAAAAAGACTTGGGTGGTCAGTACCTGCAACTCACACACTAAGCTGTCTTACACAGAATCAGACCATCAGTCCATTGCCGTACGGCGAGGAGGGCGGGATATAAATCTCAATACATAAATAAACAAATCAAAGTCAGTGTCGTCTACTCAGACTGGCAACAGCACTCCAGATCTGTCACATCACCCACTGGCTGGTCCTTTTAACTAGCGATGCCTGGGATTGAACCTGGGACCTTCTGCATGCAAAGCCAGTGCTCTCTTACTATGGCCCAGTTTCACATGCATGCCCATTCTTCCCAAGGTCAGGGCTTGGTTCCAATTTGGCGTAGTGGCTAAGAGCGCAGACTCTAATCTGGGAGAGCCAGGTTTGATTCCCCACTCCTCCACATGCAGCTGCTGGTGTGACCTTGGGTCAGTTACAAGTTCTGTCAGAGCTGTTCTCTCAGGAGCAGTTCTTGAAAGAACTCTCTCAGCCCCCAACTCCCTCACAGGCAGTGTTCCCTCTAAGCTGAGCTAGTGTGAGCTAGCTCACAGTTTTTTAGCCTCCGGCTCACACATTTTTGTCTTAGCTCAGGAAGGATGGCTCCAGAGCAAACTAATGTATGCAGCAGCCAAATCGCTCGCTCACAACTTTAATGGCAGTAGCTCACAAAGTAGAATCTCTGCTCACAAGACTCCACAGCTTAGAGGGAGCATTGCTCACAGGGTGTCTGTTGTGGACGGGAACGGAGAGGGGACGGGAAAGGAGATGGTAAGCCACTGTGAGACTCCTTCAGGTAGTGAAAGGCAGTCTCTTCTTCTTGTATCCATGTTGGTCATTACAAGCAATGACACCCCCCCTCAAAAAAAAAATAACCCCAGTTCTGATCAAGGTTTGCTACAATTAAAGATTAAAATATTTCGTTCAGACCAAGATCTCATAGAATCTGAGCATATAAGGTCGCTAATGCTCTGTTTTTCTGTGATGAGGTCAGTGCTCACGTGAAGTTGCGTTTATGGAGTCAGATCATCAGTCCGTCGAGGTCGGCACTGTACACTCTTGCTGGTTCTCTGGGGTTTCAGGTGTTTCACATACTTTCCTGATCCTTTCAACTGGAGATGCCCAGGATTGAACCTGGGACCTTTGGCGTGGAAAGCAGGTGCTTTGTCACTGGGCCATGGCCTCTGGCTAATTGGCGGAGATAGCACTTTTGTTTGAAAAAAGAAAGGTTCTAGAAATGTATGATGGTAATTCTAGTGAAACATTCTCTGGCAGTGGAAAAGCATGCAAGAGTTAAACCACACCCTTAATCTGCATGGTTTGCATGCACTTCCCCACGAACAAAAAATGGGGAGAGAGGTCCCGTGAAATAAGCCCTGATTTGGATGGCCCAGGCTAGACTGATCAGATCTCGGAAGCTAAGCAGGGTCAGCCCTGGTTGGTATTTGGATGGGAGACCGCCAACGAAGTCCAGGGTTGCTGCTTAGAGGCAAGTAATAGCAAACCACCTCTGAGTGTCTCTTGCCTTGAAGACCCTACGGAGTTGCCATAAATCATCTGTGACTTGACAGCACTTTCTACCACCACCAATGAAATATGTCACCAGACGTATTTTGTTATTTGTAGAGTTAAGTGAATTTATGTTCATTCTATATCCTGAATAGGATGGGGGGGGGGGGGGTTGTTTTGTTTTTTGCCATCAAGTCACAGCTGACTTATCCAACACTTCCTCTAAGCGGTGGAGTCTTGTGAGCAAAAATTCTACTTCGTGAGCTACTGGCATTAAAGTTGTGAGCAATCGATCTGGCTATTGCATAAGTTAGTTAGTTCTGGAGCCATCCTTCCTGAGCTGAGAGAAAAAAATGTGTTAGCTGGAGGCTAAAAAACTGTGAGCTGGCTCACACTAACTCAGTATGGAGGAAACACCCCATGGGGTTTTCAAGGCAAGAGACTTCAGAGGTGCCATTACCTGCCTCTGTGTCGTGACCCTGGTATTCCTTGGAGGTCTCCCATACAAATATTGACTGGGGCTTTCCCTGCTTAGCTTCTAAGCTCTGAAGAGATCAGGCTAGCCTGGGCTATCTGGGTCAGGTGTAACCTAAAAAAAACCCCTTGCCCTGTGAAATCACCCACAGACGGGTTAATTTTTTTTCAAGGTTAACGCGTAGACCGTCCCGTCCCCCCCTTTTTTCCCAGGGAAAAAAAAGGCTGATTTGGAATTTTTTCCAATACACTAAACACAGCA
Source organism: Lepidodactylus listeri (assembly GCA_029233225.1). Taxonomy (NCBI): domain Eukaryota; kingdom Metazoa; phylum Chordata; class Lepidosauria; order Squamata; family Gekkonidae; genus Lepidodactylus; species Lepidodactylus listeri. Next base: position 81,958,119 of record JARCFY010000011.1, read on the forward strand.
TGATCTAGCATATGTTTTACACAGATTTACAAAACAAAATTTAGAAGGCATCCCGTGTTCACTTTACATCCCAATTAGCAAAAGAGACTTAAACTGAAATATTCTGATTACGGATAAAGTATGAACCAAGCATGGTTAGAATTTTAGTATCAAATAAATTTTAAAGCTTTATATGAAAATCATTATTAGAATCACCATAAAAACTTAAAAGACATTATGGCATGTATACTGTTTTAATTGTAAAGGGGAGAGACAAAGTTCCTGACAACTACTGACACAGAGTGTCGGGTTGCGAAATTCCTGGGGATTTTTTTTTTGGGGGGGGGGGTTCATCTGGGGAGAGCAAGATTTGGGGATGGGAAGGATTCCAGTGGGGCATAATGCTATAGAGTCCACTTTCCAAAGCAGCCACTTTCTCCATGGGAACTGACCTCTGCTGCTTGGAGAACAGTTCTGTGTGAGCCCAGGAGATCTCCAGCCACCACCTGGAGACTGGCAATCCAACAAAATGCCATCCTAAGAACTAACTTCCATGGACTCTGAAGGGTTGAATTCTGCTTAGGATTGCTTGGAATTTTCAGTATACCTAAAGAACTGTACATGAGGTGCCTCGGATGTAGTCATCTGCTCATCTCTTTCCACAGAATTCAACTCTGTTCCAAAGAAGTCATTGGGGGGACCAGCATTTTCATTGTCACCCTCCATGGTAGCACTTGCATTACTTGCTGGCTACAGATCGGATTGCTGATCATACTATCCCTTCCATTACGTAAGGGGAGACACAGAAACAAAAAGCCAGTCTAGTAAACTATACATATAACAATCCATTAAAAAAAATAAAATCAAAGTATTTGTGTTTTTTCTCCTTCCCTGCCTCCTGCCCTTTATCAATCGATAAAACATACATGTACTCTCTTATACAATTTCCCGAATGAATCTCCTAAAACAAATCTTTAATTACAAATTGGGAAATGCCAAGTTTGCCTTTTTATCACATCAGCCGTGGCTACCCATTCCTTACGCTTAGTTTTATGAAACGACGAAATCTTGAGAAACGGAAAATTTTCTGCAGAAAAACTAAGCACTGGCAAACTTTTCTGGCTCACACTGCTGCTATTTACATGCAAATTGTACAGACTCTGGGTCTACTCAGGTAGGTCTATTCCTAATCTGTACTACATGGACTCTAATCTGGGAACATAAGAACATAAGAGAAGTCGATGCTGGACTAGGCTAGTGGCCCATCCAGTCTAACACTCTGTCACACAGTGGCCAAAAATACCAGGTGCCATCAGGAGGTCCACCAGTGAGGCCCGGACACTAGAAGCTCTCCCACTGTTGCCCCCTCATCACCAAGAATACAGAGCATCACTTGCCCCAGACCAAGAGCTCCTGTCTATACCTTGTGGCTAATAGCCACTGATGGACCTCTGCCCCATAAGTTTGTCCAATTCCCTCTTGAAGCCGTCCATGCTTGTAGCCGCCACCACCTCCTGTGGCAGTGAATTCCGTGTGTTAATCACTCTTTGGGTGAAGAAGTACTTTGGGAGCAGAAGTACTATCCCAACTGCTCAGCAATTTCATTGAGCGCCCATGAGTTCTTGTATTGTGAGAAAGGGAGAAAAGTACCTCTTTCTCTACCTGCTCTATCCCATTAATAATCTTGTAACTGGGTTTGAGTCCCCACTCCTCCACATGCAGCTGCTGGTGTGACCTTGGGTCAGTCACAAGTTCTTTCAGAGCTGTCCTCTCACAAGCAGTTCTCGAAAGAGCTCTCTCAGCCCCACCTACCTCACAGGGTGTCTGTTGTGGGGAGGGGAAGGGAAAGGAGATGGTAAGCCACTCTGAGGCTCCTTCAGGTAGTGAAGGGTGGGGTATAAATCCAATCTCTTCTCTTCTTCTACTCAACCTCTGCTGGGAGGGTATCCTTCTTCACACAGCATTCCACTTCTGCTGTGGAATCAGCTTTGGACTGACTTGTTCGCATCAGACTATTGGTTTCACATCAGACTCTTGGTTTCAAACAACCCTGGTTCCCATTTTTTAAAAGCATGTGCTAACAACTACCCATCTGACTTCATGAAGTCTTGCATACCTGAGCGGCTGTTTCGATGGACACAACAAGCCACATGGCGTTACAACTGAGAAGAGCTCTCTTCCCCCCACCTCTGGAGAAAAGACCTTTGATTCAAACATGCATTGTGATACTCTATAACATTCTGTAACTTCAAGTATCTCCCTTGATCCTTTTACTCTCCAAAGATATATTATTGCACAGAGAATCTAGAAAGCGTTTTTATTTTCCTATGCGACTGGGGTTTTTGCAATGGTTGGTTCCCATCTTTTCTCTGCTGAACGGCATTCCAAAGTTTTGCCTTGAGAATTCTGAAGCTCTGGCCTTAACTTAACATGAACAGGTCCAATGCTCCCTCTAAGCTATGGAGTCTTGTGAGCAAAAATTCTACTTTGTGAGCTACTGGCATTAAAGTTGTGAGTGAGCAATTGGGCTGCTGTGTCAATTAGTTTGCTCTGGAGCCATCTTTCCTGAGCTGAGACAAAAATGTGTGAGCCGAAGGCTAAAAATTCTGAGCTAGCTCACACTAACTCAGCTTAGAGGGAACACAGACAGACCCCTGATCTACCATGGTCAGTATTGCCTGCTCTGACTGGCAACTGCTCTTCGGTTCTCAAGCTGAGGTCTTTTCACATCATCAACTACCTGATCCTTTTAACTGGAGATGCCAGGGATCGAACCGTGAACTTTCTGCATGCAAAGCAGACATTCTAGCATTAAAGCAACAGCCCACTCAATCTTCTTGTTTTTCTTTTCTGCTGAGACAATATACTTGAGGGGACTTGGTAGTGAAGTTTGGGTGGAGCATTATATTAGAAACGTGTAAGCCTGAATTCACCCTAAAAGCTAAAATGACTAAACTTAGGCTATTGTACTTTGGTCCCATTACGAGGAGAACCTGGAAAAGACTATCATGCTAGGAAAAGTTGAAGGCAGCAGGAAGAAGAAGAGATTGGATTTATACCCCATCCTTCACTACCTGAAGGAGTCTCAGAGCATCTTACAAACTCCTTTCCTTTCCCCTCCTCACAACAGACAACCTGTGAGGCAGGTGGGGCTGAGAGAGCTCTTTTGAGGACTGCTCCTGAGAGAACAGCTCTGAGAGAACTTGTGACTGACCCAAAGTCACACCAGCAGCTGCATGTGAAGAAGGGGGGAATCAAACCCGATTCTCCCAGATTACAGTCCACGCTCCTTACCACTGCCCCAAACTGACTCTCGGAAAAGTAGACAACCCAACATGAGATGGACGGTCACGGCCCTCAGTGAGCATTAATTCATAGGGTCACCATAAGTCGGAAGCTTAACAAACCACTTAACAAACATACAAGTCTGTCACAAGTGTATCCCCAGGTTGTGTGATTTAAGTAGCTTTGCCTTCTATGATACCCATATCCCAGGGACATGACGGGAACTATACGCTGAGTGAACGGCCACTGTAAAGCCCATTTAGCCTAACCTCATACTTGCAGAGATCTTACAAATGAGACTGGAGACACTTGTCTTGTCTATTTGATACATTTCTTTCCTTACTCCAGAGATCGCTGGCCAGGAGTCTCCAGCCCCAATGCACAATTCCAGTCAACTGCTGGGGAGCGCAAGCAAGATGCTGCTGATCCAGCCATCCTGTTTGTGGGCTTCCTAGAGGCAGCTGGCTGGCCACCGTGCAAACAGAATGCTGGACTAGATGAGCCTTTGGTTGTATTCTGGTGATCCCTGGCCTCAAAGGTATTTGGCTGTCCTTGACCAGAGGCAGGGCTTTCTTGGCCCTGGCTCCAACCTGGTGGAACTCCCTGCCAACTTCCATCAGGGCCCTGAGGGACTTAATGCAATCCCCCAGGGCCTGCAAGGCAGAGATGTTCCGCCAGGCTTTTGGTTGAGGACAGCAACAGTTTTCCATCTTAGCTGGCACCCTCCACTTTTCTTCCATCTTGCCTGCTTCAGTCTCCTCCTTAACCTGCTCACGAGACAGGAGAACAGTCCAGAGTAAGTTTTAGATTAAATTATGGACGTCATCTGGAAATTAACAAATTAGGAATAACAAGCAGCGGGGACCTGCAATACTTGTGGAGGGGGGGAGAGTATTCCACATGGCTCCCCTGCTGAAGCAGCAGGAGCTCCATGTGGAGGTGAAGGCGGAAGTGGCCACAGGTGAGCCCAGCAGGCCTTCTTCCCCCCTCCCCCCCCCCCCCGCAACGGCGGTGAGGCACGGTTCCCAGTGCATTCCCTGCACATGCAAAGGGAACACTCTTTTACTTTTGGGAGTATTTAAGTATCCCCCATACGGTTTTTTTTTTCAACATTTCAGATTTTTCTGTACACCTGGGGCAGACCCCAAGTGTGCAGGAAAATCTCTTTGCCCTCTATGTGCCCCCCATGTGTGGATTTAGATATCCGCACAGAGGGGACAATTTAGCTATTAGATATATAGATTGATCTGCCCATTTTAATCTGTATTTTTTTCGCATGTTTTTAACCTGTTGTAAATTGCCCAGAGCCTTGTGTACTCGGGGATTGGGTGATTCAGAAATTCAATAAATAAAATAAAATAAATACATAAAGACTCCTGCCCTCTTTTCATACATCACATCGATTTGTTTGCAACCGTTGGTCCCATAATATGCGGGCTCGATTCAGACACTAACTACAAACCTTGTCTCCATTAAACCAACTGTGGTTAATGTGACTGGGTGAACCCATGGTTTCACACAGATATTACTGTGCGTCCAACCATCCAAGGACCGCACACAAGGGAGCTTATTCAAGTCTCCCTCTTAACACAGCCTGCTCAGCCCCTTCAAATGTTGTCCTCAAGAGGCAGAGAACCCTCCATAACAACATGGGGGTAGACTGGAGGAGGAATAAGCAGAAATTGCAACTCCTTCTTCCACAAATGGAAATGCCATGGCATCAAAAGAACTGTATCAAAGGAACTGCATAGTCATATGAACACCATCCTGGCTTCATCCTGGTCACCCCCTTCTAGGCTACAGACAGAAGGCATCAAGCTAGCATTTGCTGAGGCAACCAACAGTATGAGTGACTGTTTGTGAGTTCCATTCTGGTTTCACAGACCACATTCAAAACCAAACCTCGGTTTTGCATGATGACATCAAAACTGAGCGATCAGCTTACAAAGAACCAGTGTGGTGTGGACAGCCAGTGTGGTGTAGCGGTTAAGAGAGACGGACTCTAATCTGGAGAACCGGTTCAATTCCCCAATCCTCCACATGAAGCCAACTCAGTGACCTTGGGTCACGCACAAGTTCTCTCAGAGCTCTCTCAGCCCCACTTACCTCACAGGGTGTCTGCTGTGGGGAGAACAAAGTTTGAGTCAAGAGGCACCTTTGAGGCCAAGAAAGTTTTATTCAAAGTATAAGCTTTTGTGTGGGGAGAGGGAGGGAAGGCGATTGTAAGCCTTCGGGTAGTGAAGGGTGGGGTATAAAACCAACTCTTCTTCTTCATCATCTACTGTGGAGGACAATATAGCAAGTGGTGCTCCACATGGCACTTTCGCCTGTGCATGTACCCTGATGTCAAAATGGTCCTAGCCTGGGTCATAGATATAGCTCCCTAAGAAGGGGGTTGAAATCTGAAGAATGACAATAGTGGTACACAGGGAGACATATGACTACCCCTAAATCATCCTCCACAATCAAACCAGGACAAATTTACCAGGGATGTGTTCTAAAAACCAGGGACATAGGGAGTGGATGCATTCTGGAATACTGAGAGCCAATCAGAGACCCCAGAGCAGGGTGGGTAGCTCCGTAGTTCGAGGCCCAAGTGCCGAATGACACAGCACTTGCAGCAGTACATGGGAGTTTTTGCACCGTGCTGTAAGCAAAAGACAGGTCATTTCCCTCCAAGAGGTTTACCGTTTAGAGTGAAACGGGATTAAACTTCAATAGGATTCGATGCAGAGCAGGGGCTTGCGATATCCCTCTTCAGCGGTCGGACCCTCAAGTTTGTGGGATAAACGGGATTAAGCAGCCAAGCCTCTCTCTCTGGGTTAAGAAATCACTGGCAATGAATTTAATATCTGAGACAGCGAGCAACGAGTGAACGTGGCAGAGACCAAGCAAAGTTCAGGCGCTTCTCTTGAGCACGGCTTCACCACTGCCAAATCTATTCTGGCATATGACTCCTCTCCTGAGCACTCTAAAGCAAAGTATTCCACTCTTACTGAATTACGTTAAAACATCAGATGGCTGCTGCAGGCGGAGAAGGTTTGACGTGAAGAAGGCGTGTTAAAAGTATCAAGAGTTCTGCCAAAAAGGTTGTACCCTGCAAGGCCAGGAATCCTTGCCCTGAATTTTAAAGGTAATGGGTGACACCCACATATTTTGCTTCTTTAGGGTAGCTGCTAGACCAGAATTACTCAGATATATACCTATTTCTTTACAACAGGTTCTTGTTGCCATCATTTGCCTTGCCATCACTTGCCCTCATGCATAGCTGCCTTCACTTTCCCCACAGTAACGAAATTTGATTACATAACACTGCAACATTCTCCAATTCAATCCATAATGTCTGAATGGGTTGGAGCACTCTTGTGATTAATACAAGGAGGAGGATGTAATAGGAGTTGGGGGGAGGTACTTTTCTGCTGGACGTTAAGTGAAGGTGCATTTCTGACCCACCAAAACTGCTAGATTCAAGCCCAGAGAAGAAACAGGAGGATATTTAGCACAGCTGAAACATTCTTCGGTAGTTCCATCAAGCTGCTTTGCCTTCTCCGTACATACCCCAGCGAGCACTGCGGTCGGGGTCAGGCCATCGACTTTGTGTCCCGGGCCCCAGGGACGTCAAGCTCGCCAGAACGAGGGCCAGGGCTTTCTCGGTGGCGGCTCCTGTATGGTGGAATGAGCTCCCAGAGATCAGGGCCCTGCGGGACCTAATGCAGTTCCGCAGGGATTGTAAGACGGAGCTCTTCTGCCAGGCCTTCGAATAGGAGCCGCCGGCGGTGATACCACCCATCACATATCCCATCTGGGATGTAGCTGGCCCAATATAGCCCAGGCATGGAGGCAGGGGGGGCTCGGACCTGCCATCGGGTTGCCATCTGATTTTATATTACTGGAAGCTTTTACAGTAAATGTATCTTATTTATTTGGAATGTGTTTTAGCTGATTTTTTCGTTTTAATGTATTGATTCGGCCTGTGTGCCCATGTAAGCCGCCCTGAGCCTGTTCGCGGGGAGGGCGGGATATAAATTTGAAAAATAAACAAACAAACAAACAAATAAATAAAGATCTGGTTTATGGAGACCAAAAGCTGTTGCCCTCTTAGCCTCAGATTCTTTGAGAGCTGCTCTCCAGCACAGCTAAACAGGACAGACTTCTATAAATGATGGGGCCGTGGCTCCATGCTAGAGCTTCTGCTTTGCATACAAGGTCCCAATTACAATCCTTGGCATCTTCAGCAAAAAGGATCATTTAGCAGGTGATGTGAAAGACCTTCCCAGGAAACCACCTGCCGGTCAGAGCAGACAATACTGATTTGAACAGACTCAGTATGGGGGAGGGACGGGGGCTGAAGACCAGTGGTACAGCGGGTTCTATCTTGAGTTAAAAGAATCAGGCAATGTGAAAGACTGCCACTGGAGACCCTGAAGTGTTGCTTCCTGTCAGAGTAGACCAATGTCCTGACTCAGGAAAAGGCAGCTGCGTACGTGACGAGTAGAAGATGGAAAGCGGCCCTCTGCTGAGATTCCACCCCAGCTCAGATCAGTAGGCTTAGTTTTCAGGAGAGAGCGAAGCACTCCCATTAGAAAACAGTGTGCCTTTATTTTTCGCAAGTAATACAAACATCTGGACAGCTGAAGTATCATGTGATTCAACCAGGTGACCTACAGGACCCTCACAAGTGTTTCTCAGAAGCATCAGACAGGGTGGTGTGTGTGTGTGTGGGGGGGGGAGAGACAGGAGATAAAATGGGAGTGGGTTCTTGTGTGAAATTTGTTTGGGGCTTTGAAGGAGTTCCACCGTGGGTGGAGGGCCTTTGGTAAGGCTTGAAGAAAGAGGAGACCAGGGCTTCAAGGTCTGTTGCTACATAGCCAGTTCGGTGCAGTGGTTAGAAGCACGGACTCTAATCTGGGAGAACCAGGTTTGATCCCCCACTCCTCCACATGCAGCTGCTGGGTGACCCTGGGCAATCCACAGTTCTCTCAGAGCTGTTCTGTCAAGTGCCGTTCTCCCAGAGCTCTCTCAGCCCCACCCACCTCACAGGGTGTCTGTTGCGGGGAGGGGAAGGGAAGGAAATTGTAAGCTGCTCCGAGACTCCGAGTGAAGGCCGGGGTATAAATTGAATTTCTTCTCTCTAGCTGTCTAGGGAGGGCATGAGACTCTTAGGACAGGAGATTTCTGGGGTGAGTATGCAGAGAAAAAAACAGAGCCCACAGGTGAGACAGGCCATAGGCTCAGTGTGTGTATTATTTCAGCAGGATCACAGGCTTCCTTCAACTCTGGGTTTCTTTTTCTCTTTCTGTGATGCTCCTGCAACAGATAGAGGCCAGTATTTCAAGTGAGACAGCCCCTCCATTCATGCCAACCTGCTTCAACTGAAAGCCTAGCTAGAGAGGAGACAGGTATTCAAGGGCACTGCAAACAGAAGTGCGGCTGAACTATGAACACAATGCAACTCTCTGCTTGGGGAGTGTGTTTGGGAGAACCACCCGAGGCAAAGATGCCCGAAGGTGTCAGCACTCAACAACTGCCCTGCACAGTAAAACAGATTCTCAGCTGGTTGTGTATTGAGAGGGTCCGGGGCGGAGGGCCAAGGAATGATCCTCAACCACTTTTGAACCCTGGCTCTTGATTTTGTTTGCTTGTCTGTCATTAAGTGGCAGCTGACTTAAAACCCCACAGCTCCGTGGGGTTTTCAAGGCAAGAAGAGACAGAGGTAATTGGATGTCGTCTGCCTCTGCATAGCAACCCTGGACTTTCTGGGTGGTTTCCCATCCAGGTACGAACCAGGGCTTTGCTTCTGAGACCTGACGAGATCAGGCTAGCCTGTATTATCCAGCCTGCAAATTAAAAAGCACTGTGTTTTAAGAATGTGTACTGTGTTTACTTTTCGTACCTCACCACAACTACAGAAGCACTCTGCTCTCAGCACACCACTCTTGCTGGAGAAAAGGAATCCGCACCTTTATTTAGTCACTGCATTTGGTACCCTGCCCTCTCTCCAAGGAGTTCAGGACAGTGTACAGTTCTCTTTTCCTCCACTTTGAGCCTCACAACAACCTTATCAGGTAGGTTAGGCTGACAGCAACTTGCCCAAAGTTACCCAATGAGCATCATGGCCAAGTGGGGATCTGAACCCAGGTTTCCCTGACCCTGGTCCAATGCTTTAACCACTACACCACGCCAGCTCTTGGGTGTGCCTCCCAGCAGCGAAGGCCATTTAGTTGTTTCCTCAAAGAGTTACCCCGCGGGTCAAACCAATCAGTGGGCTGGAAGCACAGCTTGCTCCTATGTGGTACAGGACCTGGGGGTGGGGTGGGGGGCGTAGGGGCAGGCCTCCCTTTCCCTAAATTATACTGGAGCCCACATGATATCCCCTATGGTTTACATCTTTTTGAGTCCAGTCATTTTCTTCCCCGCCCTAGATTCCTCTCTTGCAAAAAAAAAAAAAAGAAAGAAAGAAAAGGAAGTAACTTCCTGTGCTTCACAGCATACAATATCTGATCACAGAGGAGAAGCCACTAACAAAAACCTGGGCTTCTGGTAGCTTCTGGCGCAAGAGTCGAAACATTTCCTCTAGAAGCAGGAATCAAAACGCAGTGAATTCAGGTGACGCTTCTAAAGGACTCAAGCATATGTCTCTCCACGCCCCTTTCTTTTGACTTGCAACCACCACCACCACCCCAAAAAAACCTCATCAGTGCAGACCCCTCCGTTCTCTTTGTGCCCAGAACATTCCTTGAGCATCCTGCCAAGTTCTGCAAAAGGAAGAAGATGAAACATTTACGAACGTCCAGGCTGGCCCCATTGCCACCATCCCTCTCTTTACCTCAAAGGGACCAGAGCAAATCCCAAGGCCTGTCGACCTGAGGAATTTCAGTTTGAGAGACCGGCAAAAGAAGGCCTGATTCTCACTGTGCCACCAACTGCATTCCCCCTAGGTATGGTCACTAGCAGCGTCTCTACTGGTACTTCGTACCCCAACGAATCTTGCCTACAATTGCCCAACAAACTCAGGCTACAGGAAATTTTCTGCTTGATCCCTCCCCACCCCAAGATCTCCGCCTTCCTCTTTTCGTTCTCATCAACATTCCCAGAGCCTTACAACTTTCCTGACATGGCTCCATAAACTTTGATGGAAACCTTCTGCACACTGGCGAACCAGAAAGCTGTATCCCACTGGACCGAGTGCCTCGAATGGCCCACTGGAAAAGGAAGCCAAAGAATTGGACCTCAACAAACCTCAGAGCCGATCAGGTTCCCAAACATACTCCAGATCACACCCAGAAGCTCAGAAGAGATCGCCTGCGGTCCTACCCTATGCCTGTTTACTCAGAAGTCAGTCCTGCAGAGCTCAACAGGATTTACGCACAAATCAAGACTGCAACCTGGGTTTTATTTACACCCTGTACATACACACACAAAATTTAAAAAGGGGACCACCTTATGCCCCAGGCTCGGATATTCACTGCAACACACACAGAAGCCAAATCTCCGAAAAGCAGACTTTACACTCAGACACAAGATGGGAAACTTGTACTGTTTAAAACACGCCACAGTCCCTTTTGGTTTAAAGCAGGGAAGTGATGCTTTTATAGAAAGAAAGCACAAAATTGCACAGGCTGACAACATTTTGAACACAGAGGAAACAACATTTTTGGCTGGGGCGGGGGGGGGGGGGGGAATAAGAATTTCCAGGTATTCCAGAAACGTCAAGACAGGGAAAAAACCAACACCACAGAGAATGGTTTTGATGTACATCTTTCCTTTTCTCTCTTTGAAAGGGGAAGCTTCCCCCCCCCCCCCTTGAATTTATATCGAGCTGGCTTCTCCACTTGCACGCCTTTTGCGGCGGCTGCCTGCGTTCAGTCAAACAGCTCCCCTCACCATCTGCACGGGGAAACCTGTTCCCGTGCACAGAGCACGCCAGCCCCGGATTCACACGTTGGCAAATCACACACACCCGTGCAGAGGGGCACACGCACTCCTTGGTCTCCGCACCGCCGCCCCTCAGCCATTTTATCGCGAAGCCAAGAAATAAAATTGACAAAGCGGGCTCTCTCCCCCCCCACCCCCGACCAGCGATCCCTCGCCTAGGCGATAGAAACAGAACGAAAACTGTCTCCCTTACCTGATTTTCTCCATTTCTGCCGCAGAGGCCTACAGAGAGAGAGAGAGAGAGAGAGAGAGAGAGAGAGAAAGCAGACAAGAGGAGCGAGTCAATGGGCGGGCAAGGTTTCACGCGGCAGAGGCATGCATAGTTCAGGGCTCTCCTCCTCCTCCTCCTCCTCCACCCCGCCGGCCAGCAGGCGTCTGCCGAGCGGACCCCACATCTGCAGGCGCGGCCAGGGGAAAGCGAGCACGTTGCCCCGAGTCCCTCCGGAAGCACGCCGCCCCGCCGCCGCAGAAGCCCCGGAGACCCGGGAGGCAGGCAGGGGATGACTCAGTGGCAGAGGCGCCGAAGCCGCCAGTAACAGGTTCCTGCGCCCGGGAGGAGAGAGAGAGAGAGAGAGAGAGGAGAAAGTTGCAAGCCCCGGCCGGGAGGAGGAGGAGGAAAACGGGACCACGCCGGGGCGGCTTCCGATCCGCCGGCGGCTGCAAGCCAGCCAGCCAGCCAGCCAGCCACCCCCAAGGCAGCGTCGCCAGCCCCGGCGTCTTGGATTCAGGAGCACGTTGCCCTCCTCTCCTCCGCCGCCCCCCCCCCCCGCGACAGATGGAGTTGCGCACACGCAGGACTTCCAGGGACACCCCCCCCCCTCCTCCCTCCAACTAGTTTCTGCCGTTCCTGCAGCTCCACGCCTATCCCCCCCCCCCTCCCGAAGACTTTGGTTCTTTTTCAGGCCGGAACCTTTGGATCGCCACGAGGAAAGTTTGGCCCGGGCTGGGGGGGGGGGGGGAGGGAGGAAGGGACTCTCTTTACCCCTTTCCTTACTGCGCGGCTTCCTAGCAAGAAAGGAGAGCTTAGCCCGGGGCGGGGGGGGGGATCTCTCCTCCTTCTTCCCACCGTGTGAACAGGGAGGGGGCGGGGGTCAGCCCTGGGCTTCACGCTCCCTCCGGAGCCGCCGCCGCTCCTAACGTTGTGAAGGGCCCGGCCCACCAAGGCACTTCGTCAGCCTTTGGCTTCCGGATCGGGGCCCTGAGAGGACGCGATTCACTCCCGGCCGAGCCCATGCAACCCGGCGCGTTTCGAGTGGAGAAACTCTCTGTCGAAGGAGACCTACGATCTGCAGTTTTGCCATCTCGGTGTTAGGGGATCTCGGTCATCCCAACGGGTTCCCCTTATGAACTATCAACCCCGGGACGATTGTGTTTAATATGGGAGCTGTTTAATGTCCCTGGGTCTCCTGACCATGCCTGCCTTTAAATAATCTGGCGGAGAGGGGGGGCTTTCCTCATCCTTTTGCATCCCGTTCTCATGGAATCAAATAACATTCCAGGACAAGTACGTAAACCGTAGATTTTTAATCCCAAACAGGTCTCATGCTTCAAAACGAATCAGCCCCCCTTGCTATATTAGAGAGTCCTAATTCTGCATCCTGTGCTATAAAACAGAGAATGAGTGAGACATTAAAAACGGGGAATGAAAAAATCACTTCAGCCGCTTGTGTTTTACGTTTAAGAAATGCAAACCCTTCTGCGCGTCTTTCTTCCTTTCCCCAGGGTTCATTCACTTCCAACTCTTCCCCTTTCCGTGGAGGCTAAGAGCCCTATGTCCACTGTTGCCTTGGCAATCGCTAGTAAAAAGCATGGCAGAGCAGACAGGATCCACCGATTCATGATGTTCATTCTTGAATCGCACTCCGGGCACAAGAGGAGAAGTCTGTTGCGAATGGCACACAGTTGGGTGTGCCAGATGTCATGCAAGCCCTGCCATTTCTAAATCCACCCCCCCCCCCCCCATGGAAACTGTTTGCCGTACATTCCATGCAAGCCAGCCCTGGCCATGTCCATGCATTGAGAGAGCATGTGTGCCTATGTGCTGTACAAGCCACCCTCGTGTTGCCAATGCAGACCCCTGGGATTGTCATCACTGATGTGCAATAATGCTTGCACGGATTCAGAATCCCACTTTTGCACTGCTGCATATCACTGTATTAAAGGGGTGTGTGTGTGTGTAATCAACTTCTATTGAGTCCAACTTCAGGGCTGGGAAGAAGAAAAAGAGGAGGAGGGGAGATTGGATTTATACCCCCCCCTTCACTCCCCAAAGGAGTCTCAGAGTGGCTTACAATCTTCTTCCCTTCCACACAACAGACACCCTGTGAGGTTGGTGGGGCTGAGAGAGCTCTTTCAAGAACTGCCCCTGAGAGAACAGCTCTGAGAGAACTTGTAACTGACCCAAGGTCACACCAGCAGCTGCATGTAGAGGAGTGGGGAATCAAACCCGGTTCTCCAAGATTAGAGTCCGTGCTCCTAACCACTGCAGCAAACTGGCTGTAGCAGGATCAGTCTTGTCTACTCAGACAACCAGCAGCTGTCCAGGCTCAAAAATAGACATCATCTACTACCTGATCCGTTTAACTGGAGGGACTGAACTCAGGACCTTCTGCATGCCAAGCAGACACTCCACCATTGAGGCCAGGGCCCCTCCCATTAGACAGGACTAACATGGTTCCCCCTGATTAGTATTTAGATGGGAGACCACTGAGGATGTCCAGGGTTACTCTACACAGGCAGGCAATGACAAACCACCTCTAAACATCTCATGCCTCAAAAACCCTCCAAGGTCACCACAACTCAGCTGTGACTTGACTGCATTTCCCCCACCAACAACATGGGGTAATAGTATGCAGCAGAGAGAAAAGAGGAAGAGATTTAAAATAAAGCAGGGGTGACCAACTTTTTAGGCACGTGTGCTGCAAGCTAACTCCAAAGTTATGATATATTTCTTTATTCACTTCATTTATCCTCTCACTTCTCTTCCCAACAGGGTCTCAAAGCACCTTACATCATTCTCTTATCCTCCATTTTATCCTCACAGCAACCCTGAGAGACAGGTTAGGCTCACAGTGTGCGACTGGCCAAAGTTCACCCAGCAAGCTTTCATAGCAAAGCTGGGGATTGAACCTGGGTCTCCCAGCTCCTAGTCCAGCACTCTAACCACTACACCACACTGACTTCCTTAGGGTGACTCCTGCCAATTGCCCCACTTCAGAGAAGATGATGTGTAAAATCGCCTCCATGCTTGAGAGGAGATGAATGGAGTGTAATGGCAGGGTGGTAGTTAATTACACTCAGCATTCCACAATTAAGGATACATCTGCCTATCAATCTCCAATTCTGACATATTTATTTCCTTCACTATGCCCCCCCACCCGAATTAAACCCAAATAAATGGTTACCTAAGCCTGATATTCCTGTATGGTCCTTGCATCTGTTAAATATCTTCATTGTGCTGTATGCTAATTTGCTGCCCATCCTCTACCTATATGTATGGACTGGTCACTTCAGTGTCATTGTATCTGAGGAAATGTGCATGCACAGAACTGCTTATCTGATTTATATAAAAGCCCTAATGTATTGGCACTTTCCAGCTCTCCCACTGACTGTGTTGTGCGCTCCATCAACTATTGGCCCATCAACCATGGCTCAAGAGTACTCACGTACCATTGGCTGGGGGCTGGATCCGCTCCTCTCACCCACCCATTGCCAGCTTGACCACTCTTCCCTGTCAGAATTAACTTCCCTGTCAGAATAAACTGCCAAAACGGCTGTCTCTCTCGACAATGACACTTCTCCTTCTTGGCTCCTCTGCGGCTGGCTGGCTACTGAGGTGGGCCACTGGCTGTCAAACCATTCCCTACTGGCCCATCAACCACCGCTCAAGAGTACTTTCCTGCCTCCTCTCCCTGTCAGAGTACTGGCCCATAAAAGGAAGTACTTCTTCACCCAAAGAGTGATTAATATTGATTAACACACGGAATTCACTGCCACAGGAGGTAGCGGCGGCTACAAGCATGGACGGCTTCAAAAGAGAATTAGATAAACATATGGGGCAGAGGTCCATCAGTGGCTATTAGCCACAAGGTACAAATAGGAACTCTTGGTCTGGGACAAGTGATGCACTGTATTCTTGGTGCTTGGGGGGGGGGGGGCGGACAGTGGGAGGGCTTCTACTGGTGGACCTCCTGATGGCACCTGGTATTTTTAGCCACTGTGTGACAGAGTGTTGGACTGGGTAGGCCGTTGGCCTGATCCAACATTGGCTTCTCTTATGTTCTAAAGTTCTTACGCATCTGTATATGCACAGGACTTTTACACCTCACATAAGACTGGAGCAGAGCTTGCTATCCCCAGGGGGTTTTTTTCCTGGCAGAACACACCGAAATAGAGTTCCGGAACCTCTTCAACAAAATTCTTTTAAAAATATTTAAAAGTTCATGAATTTTCAGTATACAGACTGAGAACTTCATTTCCCTCTTTTTTAAAAAAATTATAACTTTTATAACTTGAGAGTTTCGGCACCTCTTTAAAAAGAAAAAGGAAAGAAAAGGCGCTGCCTGTGCTGGCCCCACCCTCAGATGTCTTTTGTCTCCCTTGATCGGTTGTGCGAAAAAGGCTTTTAGTCCTTAAAGGCCTTACTTGCAGTTTACAGGTTTGAGTCGCCCGTCTGCGGGGACGGGGAAGGCGAGAGCTTTTAAGAATTGTGCTAACCTTCCAAAAGGCTTTTTATATTTCATTTGGTGTTTGCTTTGCAAAGATGTCTGCATCAATTTTTCATTGTGTTCAAACGCATTGTTCCATGAGTAAACTTAGTCTGGTAGTGCAGAAGGTTAGAAGCAAAGTTGTCTGGGAACAAAAGTTATTAGGTTGCCGTAAGTGTATTGTGGCAATATCAGAAGGATACATTCTCTCTCCCGCTCTCTCTTTTTTTGACCCATGGTCTTGTGAATGGCTTAGACCATCACTTTTATTGAACCAACTGCTTTGATAGAGGCAGGGCACTAGGCTTCGAGATTGTATAAGAACCCTCTGGCAATACTGAATCTCCTTGCATTGTTAAGAATAGAATAGAATAGAAATAGAATAGAAATAGAATAGAATAGAATAGAATCACAGAAGGGGCCATGCAGACCATCTAGTCCAACCTCCTGCACAATGCAGGATCAGCCTAGAGCATCCCTGACAAGGGTTTGTCCAACCGCTGCTTGAAGACTGCCACTGATCCTACTGTGGCACAACTCTTACTGTCAACAAGTGTTTCCTAAGATCCAGCTAGTACCTTCCTACCCTTAATTTGAACCCATTGAACCCATCCTATCCTCTGCTGCCCAGAAGAACAGCTCCCTTCCCTCCTCTAAGTGACAGCCCTTCTTCAAATACTTCAAGAGAGCAATTCTGTCTCCCCTCAACCTCCTCTTCTCCAGATGGAACATGCCCAAGTCCCTCAGCCTTTCCTCTTAGGGCCCGCTCTCCAGGAGTTTGAGAGCTTTCACCAACACCTGTTTTCCAGGTATGAAGACATAAAGTAGCCCTGTTGAATCATGTACAGTGACTAGGGATGCCAGCCTCCAAGGGAGACCTGGGAATCCTTCGGAATTACAGCTCATCTCCAGACTACAGAGATAATTTCCCCTGGAGAAAATGGCTGCTTTGGAGGGTGGACTCTATGGGATTGTACCCCACTGAGGTCCCTGTCCTCCCCAGGATCTACCCCCAAATTTCCAGGAGTTTCCCAGTCTGGACCTGGCAACCCTACCCACCCCATCCTTCACTGGTAGCCGGGGGCGGGGGGCTAACAACCCTAACAGTATAATTTCCCCTTTTATAGACATCCAGAGGTAAATTTCTACATATCGAATAAACCAGTCCTCACTAGCTTTGAATCCCTGATGTTTTAAGTGGAAGTACACTATACCTTCCAATTGCAGCTCATTATGATAGCTATATCAATGAACTGGCTGCAGAAGTAATTTCAGACAGGACGATTTCTAGGACTTCCTGGAATGCTAGAAGGCCCTGAACGTTACGTGGCTCTTGTTGGAGAGCTGATTTCACCCACATGTATAACATTGCCTGAGCACTTCAGAGGGGGAGCTCGTTAGTGGGAAGGAGATGAAGGCGCCATCACAAATCAGTCATCACAAACTGGACCTCTGTATTGGCTCAAGCATGGTGCTTGAATGGTTCACATGTTCAGTGGTAGGTGCTGATGGAGGCAAATGTGTGTACTCCCCCCCCCCCCCCCAATGCCATCCACTGCCAGGTGTGACTAGGAATTACCATGTGTGTGTTGGCAACCAATAGGAGAACTTCTGCGTGAACCAGGAGTGACCTGGGAAAACCTGGGGGTAGGCAGTAGGGAATCCATTACCAGCAGTATGGATGGAGGGGCATTTTTGCAACTTGAAATAACCCCAAAGGCCAGCAGTATGTCTCATTGAGGATGCTTGAACATCTGCTGATGTGGCTTGTGTATTCACTGGCTGCAAACAGAGGCTTGGTTTTTCCATGAGCAGTGTGGTTGTTAATCGCCTTGTGGGTTGTTCATCAGGTTGTTTCACTCTGTTATCTTACTAACCAGTTTGGTGCAGTGGTTAAGTGTGCGGACTCTAATCTGGGAGAACTGGGTTTGATTCCCCATTCCTCCACATGCAGCTGCTGGTGTGACCTTGGGCTAGTTACAAGTTATGTCAGAGCTGTTCTCTCACAAGCAGTCCTCGTGTCTGTCATGGGGAGGGGAAGAGAAAGGAGATGGTAAGCCGCTCTGCGACTCAAAGGTGGGGTATAAATCCAGTCTCGTCTTCTAACGGTGCAGTATTTTGCAACTGGCTACTTTCGTGCATGCTCCTTTCCACACAGCCTGCTTGACTTCGGCTACAACTACGGCTCCGCTCATCAGGCAATGACTGGAACAGGCCATCAAATCCACTTGCAAATCCAATGAAGAGAGTTTCAGAGGGCAGGCATGTTGGACTGCAGCGTAGCAGCTAAGATCTGAGTCCAGGAGCACCTTGGAGGCCAGCGATACTCTTTGAGGGGTGAGCTTTTGAGACTCAAGGATTTGTATCTGGTGAAGGGAGCTGTGACTCTTAACAGTTCATATCCCGAAAAATGTCACTGGTTTCTAAGGTGCTACTGGGCTCAAATCACACAAATCCTAAAAATCAGTCATCAGTCATCAAAAGTGCTGTTGTTTGTCAAAGAGGAAGAAGAAGAGGAGGACGAGGACGAGATTGGATTTATACCCTGCCCTTCGCTACCCAAAGGAGTCTCAGAGCGGCTTACAATCTCCTTTCCCTTCCCCTCCCCACAACAGATGCCCTGTGAAATAGGTGGGGCTGAGAGAGCTCTTTGAGGACTGCTCTTGATAGAACAGCTCTGAGAGAACTTGTGACTAACCCAGAGTCACACCAGCAGCTGCATGTGGAGGAGTGGGGAATCAAACCTAGTTCTCCCAAATTAGAGTCCACTGCTCTTAACCACTACGCTGCACTGGCTCTCGCACTAAGGAGTCCTTAGTTAAACTGATGGCCACCAATCCATCTTTGCACATGCTCAGTTTTTTGGTGAGAGAAACAGATGCAAACTGGTTCAGCAGGTTTTGCAACCACTTAGCATGCGCTGACTGCCCAGACAGAATGACTGGCTCACATCTGATCACCACCTTTGAACATGGTAAGTTTGATAATCAAACATTTTCATGGCAAAATTTGTTGTATCCCTACTCTATAGAGTTGTCAACCCCAGGTTTGGAAATACCTAGAGATTTGGGAGATGGGTTTAGGGAGGGGAAGGACCTCAGTAGGGTATAAGGCCATGCAATCCACCTTCCAAAGCAAACATTTTCTCCAAGAGGAGCGGAATAAATGTTTTAAATAAACAAAGAAGCGATTTATGTAGTCTGGCAATCTATTGTAATATCAGGAGATCTCCAGCCCCCACCTGGAGGTTGGCAGCCCTCATCTATATGTACGGACTTTTAGTATATAGGTTGATCCTCATGAAACCTTAGGCTTTAGGAAACACATACCAAAGTGGTCGCTGGCAGATAAACGGTGGCACAAGACTCAAAGACCCTCATTTAGGACTCATTCTTTGCCCCAAGGTAGCTGCGGAGCAATGGTGTGTGACACAATGAAAACCCCACTTTGAGCATTTCTGTACAGTAGGTTGGTACGACTTGCGACCTGCTGGGGCAAACACTTGCCTGACCGCTTTTGCTGCTTGGCCTTGAACTGCAGCACTGGAGGCTGTCAATCACTCTGCAGGTCACAATTCAGAATGGGGCCGGCTGGGTTTGGCTCGCACTTTGAAAGGACTGCCTCTCCCCAGCACGGTTCTGAAAGGATCCCTCTGTGGCCTTTGGCTTGTTTATTGCTACAGAGTAGCCCCCCCCCCCCATTGCCCTGACCTGGAGAGCCTCAAGCTAGCCTGACTTTGCCAGATCTCGGAAGCTAAGCCGGGTCAGCCCTGGTCAGCACTTGGATGGGAGACCACCAAGGAAGTCCAGAGTTGCTATGCAGAGACAGAGGACGGCAGACCAGTTCTGTTCATCTCTTGCCTTGAAAACCCTCTGGGGTTGCCATAAGTTGGCTGAGACTTGGACACGCTTGACACACTCATACACCGGGCACTTCCTTTGCGCTAAATATATAGAAGGTTCAGTCCAGGAGGGAACGGTCCTGGGTCCCTGTGCCCCTCATCTTCTCTGCCGTTCACTCGCGGCAAGCTCAACAAACTCTATTTAGCTTGCTCTGGCAAGGGCCCTATCTGTAGCTAGCATTCACTCCTCTGTTTTACCAAACCCATGTTGGACAGAGTTTTCCCTTCTATATTGCATGCCACTTTCACTTTCTTTGATAGTCAGATTTTAAGGTCGTCTCCACACTGCATGCCAGTTTCACTTCCTTTGATCTCTTGGTCTTATGGTACAGTCTGCATAGATTTATGGCCGTTTTATGGCCGTTCAGGGGTGACTCTGCAGTCAGTACTTGTTGGCTTGGGGTATCTGAATGTGGTTTTGAGGTGCATCTTTTCCTGTTCCAGTGTGGGTTTGGTAAAACAATGGAGCAAATGCCAGATGTAGTATAGACCCAAGTACGAAGCGTCTGATGAGAACGTGGATGGAAGAAGCACTGCAAAGCCAAGATGGTAGGAAATCAAACAGACCGAGGAAAAGGGTGCATTCATAGGGAACAAGCAGACAGCTCTGTTTACCGTACTCTGCTAAATGACTTGTGTGTGGGTGTACAACATAATACAGAGAAGTAGTTAACTGGGATGTCTATAATTGCATCAAGCAATTTAATGCTTGGAGGCTGCTCTTCCGTGTTCCGCCACGGTGATATCTGAGTGGCAATCCAATTTCCACGGCATTGTGGATTCGTCCTCTGGAAGACTCTTCTGATCTTCCTTCCCGGACATTTTTGCAGTGCACACTGTCATCCCGATCTGGTTTAGGGTGTTGTGCTAGTGTCTGGGAGACCCAGGTTCAAATTCCCACTCGTGCCATGGAAGCTTTCCAGGTGACTGTGGGCCAGTCACACTCTCCCAGCCTAAGCTACCTCACAGGGTTGTTGTGAGGATAAAACGGAGGAGAGGAGAAAGATGTAAGCTGCCTTGGGTCCCTCTTTGGGAGAAAGGCAGGGTACAAATGAAGTAAATAATAACAAATAATAAATAACTGGGCAAGATCGGTCTGCAGCCCTGAGCAGCCAGGTCTGGCAAACGGGAAGGAAGCGGGCAGTTTTCCTAAAGGATGACATGCATAGGGCATCCTTTTACAACACAGGATGCTTCAGTGGGACGATCTGAAAGGTGGCCCTGAGAACGAGGTACCACTGTGGCTGAACATCAGTTGCTAGGGTTGCCAACACTACTATGGGAAATTCCATGGAAGATTAAAAAGGGCAACTAGAATGATAAAAGGGTTGGAGCACTTTCCCTACGAAGAAAGGTTAAAGCACTTGGGGCTCTTTAGCTTGGAGAGACGACGGCTGAGGGGTGACATGATCGAGGTTTACAAGATTATGCATGGGATAGAGCAGGTAGAGAAAGAGGTACTTTTCTCCCTTTCTCACAATACAAGAACTCATGAGCACTCCATGAAATTGCTAAGCAGTCAGGTTAGAACAGATAAAAGGAAGTACTTCTTCACCCAAAGAGTGATTAACACGTGGAATTCACTGCCACAGGAGCATGGATGGCTTCAAGAGGGAACTGGATAAAGATATGGAGCAGAGGTCCATCAGTGGCTATTAGCCACAAGGTATAGATAGAATCTCTCAGTCTGGGGCAAGAGATGCTCTGTATTCTTGGTGCTTGGGGGGGGGGGCAACAGTGGGAGGGCTTCTAGTGTCCTGGCCCCACTGCTGGACCTCCTGATGGCACCTGGTACTTTTGGCCACTGTGTGACAGAGTGTTGGACTGAGTGGGCCATTGGCCTGATCCAATACTGGCTTCTCTTATGTTCTTCCATTCTTATGGAGGTGGAGTTTGGGGAGGGCAGAGTCTGGGGAGAGCTCAGCTAGGATATGATTCCATGGAGTTTACACTCCAGGAATTTCCAAAGCTGGAGTTGGCAACCCTTAGACCAGTTAACACTGCTATATGGCCCAAGGGTTTGATAGTATAAGGCAGCTTCATGTGGTTCCATATGCAGGTTCATGAGATTCTGACTTTCCAGAGAAGTACTGGATGCAGGGAAGTCCCTAGAAGTAACTGGTGCTGTTGGAAAGAGAGGAGAGATCTTAGATCCTGCAGAGCACTTCTCAGGTGCATAACGCCCAAAAGGTTATGCCACACCCCACCACTTCTCAGAATATTGGACAAAATGAATTGGTGCCCATATTTTTGAGATAAAGGGGTAACTCCGCTCTTTGACCCTCCCAAATAAAATATAGAAACACCATCTTCTTCTTTTTTTTTTTTAAACTTTTTTGTCTTTCCTGTAAATGGCCTGGAAGAAATAGTGCGACTGAAATACTGTAACTCTACCAAAGAGTCTGGCACTGGGCTTGGATGATATTTTAATAGCTGTAAGGTCATAAGAAGTCAGTCCCCACCCCCACCTTTAACTGTGTGCTATGCGCACATTAGCATTCCTGACGGCAAGTCCCTTCTGCGAGTTGGAAAAAAAAAGTCAGTTCTTCAACTCCCACACAGAAATGTGGAGTTGTTAGGCTTTGCAAGAGGAGACACTGAAGGAGACTCCGGAGAATTCCTTTGACAAAAGGGAGCCATATTTACTGAACTGGTCGTGGGCCCCTCGTACGTGCCCTGTTTTCCACCCTTCTCCTATCCCTTTTCCTTCCTCCTGCACCCCCCTGAAGAAACATTGTGTGAATATCGTCTAGTGGCTGCGCTTCTCATTCTTTTCCCCATGTGATGCTATTTTTAGACAGGGGTTTCATCCAATTGCTGTTCAGGAGACTAGTTGTCAAGGCAAGCATGAGAAAGTGGCTAAGGCTGAATTTGTCAATGATTCAGGGGTGCTGGCTGTTGCTAGCTCAGTTTGCATTCTTAAGAAGGACATGAGCTCCAGTATTCAGTGGGCAGTATCGGACTTCAAAGGGGGAAAGCTGGGGGTAGTGTTTAGCCTGCCTTCCCTCCAAGGAGCTCAAAGTGATGGACATAATTCCCCTTTCCCTAGTTCATCCTTACAACAACCCTGAGAGGTAAGTTAGGCTGAGAAAAAGGGACTGGTCCAAGGTCACCCTGACCAATGAGTTTCCTGTTGGTATGGGGATTTGAATAGTGTAGACTGATGCAGTGCTAAACTGCACCAACCCTCTAATAATGGTTTCCACCACAAAGCTTAGAAGGGGATCCTGGAGCAATCACCAGTCTCAGCATAGCCTACCTCAGAGGGGTATTGTGAGGAAGAAGAGGAAGAGGAGGAGGAGGAGATTGGATTTATACTCTGCCCTTCACTATCTGAAGTAGTCTCAGAGCAAGCTTACAATCTCCTTTCCCTTCCCTTCCCCACAACAGACAACCTGTGAGGTAGGTGGGGCTGAGAGAGCTCTTTCGAGAACTGTCCTTGAGAGAACAGCTCTGAGAGAACTTGTGACTGACGCAAGGTCACACCATCAGCTGCATGTGGGGGAGTGGGGAATCAAACCCAGTTCTCCCAGATTATAGTCCACGCTCTTAACCACCACACCAAACTGGCTCTATACAGAAATAACTTGCAGGAGCCATATTATATGTGAAAGATTTGAACTAGCTTTATGTTCTTCTGAATCCATCTCCCTCCCATTAATTAGATTCCCCCCCCCCCCAAAAAAAAGGTTAAAACTATTCATTCAGAGGAATGTGGGTGAGCATAACAGCAGTCCTGAATTCAGGAAAAATAACAAAAGAAAAAGGAAGGATTATCATCTCCCTTGTAGGGTGCCGGGCAGTCTCCATCACAGACTTCCCCAGTTTAAAATGGCAGGTAGGCATGCCAGCCTGTTATTCAAAAGCAACCAGAGTGTAATTAGCTTAGAATAATTCATTATGAGGATCAAGAAAAACATCACAAAGTAGCAAGCAAAGTAGCATGTTCAGTGGGGGGTGGGGGTGGGGGGTGAAAAGCGGAAGGCAAAGCATACCGGAGATTTTCACATTCAGTTATGTTAGCACTGCTAGATTCTTGAACGCATGAAACTACCTTACGCTAGCACTGCTCACCAGCTGGTTTGCCAGCCTCTAGCTGGAACCTGGAGATCTCCCGCTATTGCCACTGATCTCCAGAGAACTGGCTGCTGTGGAGGGCGGACTCCAGTGTTCCCTCTAAGCTGAGTTAGTGTGAGCTAGCTCACAGTTTTTTAGCCTCTGGCTCACACCTTTTTATCTTGGCTCAGAGCAAACTTGGCTCCAGAGCAAACTAATTTATGCAGCTGCCAAATCGCTTGCTCACAACTTTACTGCCCGTAGTTCACAAAGTAGAATTTTGCTCACAAGACTCCACAGCTTAGAGGGAACATTGGTGGACTCTATGGCATCATACCCTGCTGAGCAATGCCCCCTCTAAGCTGTGGAGTCTTGTGTGCAAAAATTCTACTCTCTGAGCCTACGGGCCTTAAAGTTGTGAGCGAGCGATTTGGCTGCTGCATAAATCAGTTTGTTCTGGAGCCATCCTTCCTGAGCTAAGACAAAAAAATGTGGGAGCCAGAGGCTAAAAAACTGTGAGCTAGCGCTCACTAACTCAGCTTAGAGGGAAGATTGCTGCTAGGGTTGCCGGGTCTCTCGGACCAGCCAGCAGGGGATGGGAGTGAACTTACCCGGAGTGGAGAGGGAAGAAGCCAGAAATAAATGTGATGTGTCTACATTACCCAGACGTGATGTAGGCACGTTGGGGCGACACTCTAGTTTGTGGGCAAAACCTCTAGGTAGAATTAGGTTCTACCATAGAGTTTTGTCCAAAACCCACACACACACACACACACACAACATCACTGATATGCTTATGTCACTTCTGGGTGATGTAGGCATGTTGCATTTATTTCCAGCTTCTTGCCTGTTGCAGGGGAAGGGTAATCCCCCCGCCAGCCAGCTGACCAGCGGTGCAGAGGAACACCCAAAACCAAGGGAACCCCACCCCCACCAGAGGATCTGGCATCCCTACTCCCCAGGCGACAATCCCCAAATCTCCAGTTATTTTCCAATGCAGAGTGGGCAACTGTACTGAGTGCTTATACAACCTGCACTAAAGTCTACACTTGGTGTGCACATTGAGTCATTCTCATGTTAGTCAATGCGTGTAGAGCTGAGTGTGTGATTCTGGAGCAAATGGCAGCTTCAGGGAGGGCAGACTGCATGGCTTCATATTCTTTTCCACCCCAGACTCTGCCCTTCACAAGCGCTGCTCCCATATCTCCGAGAATTTCCCAAGTCAGAGCTGGCAAGCCTCATCCTGAAAACAGTTTCTTGCTGATTTATGGTCTCGCAGTAAAGCTGCCATAAACTCAATAAACTCGATGGGCAATTTATTTATTATCTCCATTAATCCCTCACCTTTCCCCCCAACGGGAACCCAAAGTGGCTTACATCGTTCCCCTCGCCTCCATTTTATCCTCATGGCAACCCTGTGAGGTAGGTGAGTTTGAAAGCATGTGACTGGCCCAAGATCACCCAGCGAGCTCCTACAGCAGAGGGAGGATTCAAACCTGGGTCTCCCAGATCCTAGTCTGACACTGTAACCACCTCACCAATTGATACCAGATGGACAAAAGGCTGTAATTCTTTTCTCAGTAGGCAATTATGGCCCTTCGCCTAAGAACATTTCCCTGGAAGTATGCTCCACAGAATTAAAGGGTGCTTGCTTCCAAGTAGTCCTGTTTAGGAGTGCTCTCTGAAGAAGAGGAGGAGGAGGAGATTGGATTTATACCCCGCCCTTCACTACCCGAGGGAGTCTCAGAGTGGCTTACAATCCCCTTCCCTTCCCCACAACAGACACCCTGGAAGGTAGGTGGGGCTGAGAGAGCTCTTTCGAGAACTGCCCTTGAGAGAACAGCTCTGAAAGGACTTATGACTGACCCAAGGTCACACCAGCAGCTGCATGTGGGGGAGTGGGGAATCAAACCCAGTTGTCCACGCTCCTAACCACTACACCAAACTGTGACATTCAGGGCCAGTGGTTTTAATCAGGGCCACCCAGCGTAGATGGCTTTAGAAAGGGATTAGACAAATTCATGGTGGAGAGATCCATCAATGCCCGCTAGCCATTACTAAAGGAAACCTCCACATCCAGAGGTAGTAAACCTCTGAATATCAGTGGTCAGAAGCAGCATCAGGGGAGGCCTTGGCCTCCCTGCCCTGTTCTTTAGCCCCAGTTAGCCACTGTGTGAAACAGGATGCTGGATGGGATGGACCGAAGTCTGATTAAGCAGCATGCATCTTATGTTCATAAAAGGTAAAGGTTTCCCTTGCTCGAATGCCAGTGAAATCTGACTCTAGGGGGCAGCGCTCAACTCTGTTTCCAAGCCAAAGAGTCACCACTGTCCGAAGACGTTTCCTGGTCATGTGGCTGGCATGACTAAACGCCGAGGCACATGGATCACTGTTACCTCCCCACCGCAGTGGTACCTATTTATCTACTTGCAATTTCTTGCTTTCGAACTGCTAGGTTGGCAGGAGCTGGGACCAGAGACAGGCGTTCACTCCGTCATGTAGCACTTGGGTCTCGAACTGCCGAACTACAGACCTTCCAGTCTGCAGCTCATGTCTTAACCTCTGAGCCACCGCGGCCCTTTACGTTATGTTCTTACATTCTTATAAAATACACTGCTGAAAAAATTTAGCACAGCACAATGCAAAGCTATCTTTAGGTTATTGCTGCTCGGAATCACATATATTCCCCATTCATTAACCAGTCCCATTTAACTTGTAAATGCCTGCTGCTTTCCAGCACTTCTAGTGCTTGGGCTGTGGTTTCCATGCAAACCAGGGTGACCCGTCCCTGATGGGTTTCACTCACAATTGCCTTCTCTGTTTTGCTCCTTTCTACCCCATGCAGTTGTTTCCAAATGCTTTCAATGGCCACCAGCCATGAAGCACCTGGTTCCTCTGTTGTAAGGACCACCTTTGACATAAACACGCCGACCGCAAAGGTCTACACTATGCTGCGGTGCTAACCGGAGAAGGAGTCATCCTCTGTGTGTTATGTGCCATCGAGTCGCTTCTGATTTATAAGGATCCTATGAATTAATGTCCTCCAAAAGGTCCTATCGTCAACAGGCTTGCTCAGGACTTGCTTTATGGAGTTAATCATCTTGTGAAAGCTGCTGGGGCACTTCCAAATTGTCCTTGAGTTAGGGCTACCAGCCTAGGACCTGGAAGTGTCATGAAGTATATGTGATGGATCTGCTTTATACTGAATCAGACCATTGGTCCATCAAGGTTAGTACTTAGGCTGCTCTCCAAGCAACACATTTCCGGGAGTAAGCCTTATTGAATAAAATGAGACTCACTTCTAAGCAGACCTGTTTAGGATCATAGAATCATAGAGTTGGAAGGAATCTCCACGGCCACCTAGTCCTGCCCTTAAAGGTCTAATCAAGGGCAGTTGCTCTCCGGAGGTCTCAGGAAGAGGCCTTTCATCTCACCTCCTGCCTGGTCTCTTGAACTGTAGATGCCAGGAATTGAACCTGGAACAAAGCACAGACTCTTCCACTGAGCCACAGCTGCAGTCCAATCGCAGAATTTTTCTTCCTTCCATCCATCCATCCATCCATCCATCCATCCATCCATCTATCACTGGATTTCTATCCTGACCTCCCCACAAGTGGGCTCAGGGTGGGTCACAACAGTCAAACTACTGTACAAATAAATACAGTTCCTAACAAATTAAAATTTTAAAATCAACACAGGACAACACTATCTCTGGTGCCCACAAATGCCTCCCACTGGCACAGGGCATATGAAGACTAACAACCGAGCCCATTCAGCAGATGCCAGGATGGTTCTTGAGGGCCATTCACCCAGGCAGTGTGGGCAGGGAAAGCCAAGATCTTCAGGGGTCCACTGCCCTCAACCAAAGGCCTGGTAGAACAGCTCCATCTTGTAGGCCCTGGGGAATTGCACTACTTCCCGCAGGGCCCTGATCTCGAGTGGAGCGTGTTCCACCAGGCTGATGCCAGGATGGAGAATGCCCTCACCCTGCTTGAGGCTAAGTGGACATCTTTACAAATGATCTACAGGCTACAGAAGAAACAGCAGCTTCAGAAGATGTATACCATAGAGTCTAGGAGAAATGAGAGTCCTAGAGTGGTCACATATCCGCTGAGCTCACTTTCTTCCCCAGTCAATACCTTAATTCTCCAGGTGGAGCTGGTGGTAACCCTGCAGGCAGGTATAGCTGTTGGATACCTACTGGACATTCAAGCAATGAATGGAGAACTCTGGAATTAATACTGAATAGGGTTGCCAGCTCTGGGTTGGGAAATATCTGGAGATTTGGAGGGTGGAGTCTGGGGAGGGCAGGGTTTGGGGAGGGGGGGACCTCAGCATGGTGCAATGCCATAGAGTCCACCTTCCAAAGCAGCCATTTGCTCCAGGGGAATGGATCGCTCTTGTCTGGAGATCAATGGTAATAGCGGGATATTTCCAGGTGCCACCTGGAGGCTGGCAACCTTAAAGCCACAAAAAGTAGGAACACTTGAAATATGTCATTTTAATGAAGCAATGGCATCGATGGCTAACATAAACTCACTGATTAACACAGTGATGATCAGCACAAGACTTTTTAAGGGGACGATCCTAAGCAGGTCTGGTGAGAACTCAGTCCTATTTTATCCAACAAGGCTCACTCCCAGAAAAGTGTTGCTAGGACAGCAGCC
This sequence comes from Lepidodactylus listeri, assembly GCA_029233225.1. Taxonomy (NCBI): domain Eukaryota; kingdom Metazoa; phylum Chordata; class Lepidosauria; order Squamata; family Gekkonidae; genus Lepidodactylus; species Lepidodactylus listeri. The sequence continues at coordinate 81,986,648 of JARCFY010000011.1, forward strand.
TAAATTGGCATCTTTTTCGTGTGTGTGTATGGGGGGGGGGCGGTGTTGGGGGAGGGCTTCCATCACGCTAATGGGGAAGAGTCTTTCTGTATGCACAGAAGAGCCTTTTTTTTAAAAAAAAGAAGCCTCAGCAGCGTACACCAAATGAAAGGTGCGAAATTACAGCTCAGAAATGAACATCCATTTACAGTTTTCTTACCAATTGCCCTGCAGCTAGCTGCTGATGAACAAGAAGTTTCCCCTAGACTCGATCTAAAACGCTGGTGGGAAGTCTGAGTCTGAAACTGCAGGGAGTTCTAAAGTGGGTGGGGTAGGGGCACATGACTTGCAAGGAACGGGGGGGAGGGGAGGAAATCTGTGCAAGTTTGAATGGGCCCAGAGAGAGAGAGAGAGAAGAAGAAGAAAAAGAAGAAGAGATTGGATTCATCCCCCCCTTCACTACCCAAAGGAGTCTCAGAGCACTTTACAATCCCTCTCCCTTCCCCTCCCCACAACAGACACCCTGTGAGGTAGGTGGGACTGAGAGAGCTCTCCCAAGAACTGCCCTTGAGAGAATAGCTCTGAAAGAACTTGTAACTGACCCAAGGACACACCAGCAGCTGCACATGGAAGAGTGGGGGATCAAATCCGGTTCTCCCAGATTAGAGTCCGCACTCCTAACCACTATACCAACCCACTACACCAACCTGGAGAGAGAGAGAGAGAATTTGGTGGCACTGCTACTGAATTTCACTGCTGGATCCCAGTTGTGTTTTTCCTGGCAGCAACAAGAGGGAAGAGTAGGGAAGGAGCATTGTACCTCAGCCTCACCCCTATTGTTCCCAGCTCTGCTGCTGCTATTACTCCAAACAGGATTCTTTGGTTCTGGGACCACCCCTGATACCACTTACTACTAGTGCTGTTGCTGTTACTCCAGGCAGAGTTCTTTGGTTTTGGGCCCACCAGTAACACTACCACCTCCTACTACAACGGCTGCTGCTATTGCTCCAAATGGGGTTCTTTGGTTTCACTACCCCAAATGAGGTTATTCGGTTCTGGGGCCACCACTTCTGCCACCTACCACTGCTGCTTTTGCTGTCACTCTGAGTCGGGTTCTCTGATTCTCAGATCACCGCCACCACTTACTACTACTATTGCTACTGCTGCTGCTATTCCAAATTATGTTCTTTGGTTCCATCACCACCACTACTATCACCACCTCAAATGGGTTTCTTTGTGTTAAATACTGGGTCCAAGGTGCCCGGCAGTGAAACAACTCTACTTTATAAAGTGATCTCAGGAACAAGACTGAAACACCAGGGCAACAGCCCTATTTAAATAGCAAAACCCACACACAAACACACCCCAGCTCCCAACGATAGGCCATTTACATAACATTAGTTTCTCACTGGTCAATTCCAGAATCCTGGTGGGCTATTGTTCTAGAGCTTCAAGCTCAGCCCATCTCTGGTAGACAGTCCTGGAGTGTTCCAGCCCATATACAGAACACTTTGGTTCTGGGACTCCCTCTACAGAGGAGGGCAACCACGATTATTAGGGGCTTGGAGCTCCTTCCCTATGAGGAAAGGCTGAGGAGTCTGGGGGGACTTTTCAGTTTAGAAAAAAGATGGCGGTGGGGGGACATGATAGAGGTTTATAAAATTATACATGGGGGGGAGGGAGTTGGCAAAGAGAATCTTTCCTCCCTCTCTCAAAAGATCAGAACTTGAGGGCATCTAATGAAGCTGATGGGCAGTAGGTTTAGGATGGACAGAGAGAGTGATTAAAATGTGGAATTTGCTCCAGAGGATGTGGTGATGGCCACAGGAATAAACAGCTTTAAAAGGGGATTAGATAGATTAAAGGAGGATAAATCTATCAGTGGACACTAGCCATGGTGGCTGAGGGGAAGCTCCACATTTGGAGGCACTATTTATATATTATTTATTTATATTATTTCAATATATATCCCGCCTTGCCGGATTCCTCTGAATCCCAGAGCCAGGAGGAAACTTCAGGGGAAGGCCTCGGCCTCCATGCCCTGTTGCTGGCCCTCCAGAGGAACTGGTTGGCCGTTGTGTGAGACAGGATGCTGGACCAGATGGACCATTGGTTTGATCCAGCTGAGCTCTTCTTATGTCCTTATGTTCACTACCACTGCCTACTCCTGCTGCTTCTACTCCAGATGGGGCTCTTGAGTTCTGGAACCACCCCTGTCTCTTCCTCCTCCTCCTTCACAGTGACTTCCTAGCAGGGTTTGGCAAGCCTCCACTTTCAGCACAGCGTTGAGCTACCTTTCTTTGCTTGGAGATTATCGAGGGTCCCAGAAGAGTGAGGTTGACCAGCAGTATTGGATGTGTTAATGCAGCGAAAACAACTTACAAGATGCTTGTTTTGAATAATGCCAAGGTGTTGCTTTAAAGATTAATTAAACTACAACATATCGAGCTGGCCTAGTGGGCTCATGAATAATTCTCCATGAGATACAGGGGGAAAATCTGGGTTTCATTTGCTCCCAAGGTTAGTCGACATGGCAGAAAGAGCAAACGTCTGCTGATTACACTCCATCTCCTACATTCTGAAGCAATTGCAGCGTCCCAGTGGACTCCGAGTCAATAGCCTTAATTACAAAAGTTGAAAAATTGAGTTATGTGCTCAAGTCCAATTGGAAGGGACTTAATATCCATCCGAATGAGAATCTGGCCCCCATTTTATCTGCAGGACTCAGAACTCCCATGACAATGACGGTACAAAGTGGATCAATAAATGCTCTTCATAGCATGAGAAATCAGTTCAGGCAAGCATCACACGTGCTCCATTTGCGCCACCGGTCTGCCACCATCCATGTAAAGATCCCAGGGGGGAAAGAAAAAAAACCATGCACACAACCTCCCCTCCACCCTCCAGGACTCCAGTGTGGGAAGTATGTCAGCCGTGCGGGATATTTTAAAGCTCCAAAGTGTACCGAGCGGTGTACTCACGCTTCTCTGTCTCCACCCCCAAGCCAGCTCTAGCTCCCTTCTGTCTCTGCTCTGCTCAGAATCTGTCAGTTTACAGCACTGAAGAATCTGGACCGATCAGTGGAACAATACTGATCTGGGGTTATAAGCAACAAAGCCAATTTGAATGCTGATGACATCCAGCCAGTTCTATTGTAAATGATCAGTGGCATTGAACAAATCCAATCTCTCTTAAAAAAAATAAAAAGGTGGGGGAGGAATGTGCATTATCCCCCTCTCCAAATCTATGCTTTCTAAGGCTGCCAGATGACAAAAACCTGATACAGGATCCTGCATGCAGCACAGAAGATTCGCACAACTGAGGCAATAGTCTCCTAGCAACCATAGATCTTCGAAGAAGACTTCCCCCAATAGCCATTAAAATGTATGTTAATAGCATTAGGCATTAAACAAAATAAAAAATTAAATATCAGTGAGGTTCTTGCCTAACAAGAAGCGAAGAGGGAAGAAGAGATTGCATTTATACCCTGCTCTTCACTACCTGAAGGAGTCTCAGAGCGGCTTACAATCTCCTTTCCCTTCCCCTCCCCACAACACCTTGTGAGGTAGGTGGGGCTGAGAGAGCTCTCTCGAGGACTGCCCTTGAGAGAACAGCTCTGAAAGAACTTGTGACTGACCCAGGGTCACACCAGCAGCTGCATGTGGAGGAGTGGGGAATCAAATCCGGTTCTTCCAGATGAGAGTCCACGCTCCTAACCACTACACCAAACTGGCTCTCAAGAAGAGGACCAGGGCTATTTTGGAACAGGAATGCACAGGAATGGAGTTCTGGCTGGCTCCTGAGTTGGCCACACCTACAACCAAAACCTCCGGCATGCGTGGCTATAGAGCATGCTGCCCTCCCCACGTTACATACAAGAGGGAAAGGCGGCATGTTAAAATGCCCTCTTTCCCTCTGGGGAGCCCCTGGGGATTTCCTTGCCAATTTCACTTCCCACCAGTCAGCTGAGAGTGAAATTGACAAGGAAAAGCCTCTCTCTGCCTTCCCTTCTCTAGCTGACATGTTACAGCTGGAAAAGGGCAGGCAGGGAACCCAGGCACGTTGAAAATGCCTTTCTTTTCCTCCCTAATCTGGGGAAGGGACAGAAAGACATTTAACCATGTCTCCCCCAGCACTTCCCCAATCTTTCAGATCCCAGGCACTTCAGCAGTGCCTTTCCCCGGCTGTCTGATGGTGGTGGTGGTGGGGATTAGGACACTAGAAAGGTGATGCTGAAGTGGGGCGGGGAAGCTCAGGGGAGGAAAGAGGCAAGCCTGCCCTGTGCTTTCCCAGCCCCTTCTGCCTAATATGCTAATAAGCTGCACTGTCAGGGGTGTGGCCTAATGTGCTAATGAGTTTCTGCTGCTGGGTGTGGCCTATTATGCTAATAAGTTCCTGCTGGGCTTTTTCTACAAAAGAAGCCCTGAAGAGGACTATGTGCAGGGCAGTGTGAGGGTGGAAGAAACTGTACTGCTTAACTCACATGTAATTCAGGCAGCAGGGAGGCCCATGCAGGTGGATGGGTCAGTGGCACGGAGTAAATGGTTACTGAAGAAGGCCTGATCCTCTGTAGCACTAAACTGAAATGTATGGGATGTTGTGCAAACATTGTTGCCTTCCTCCTTCCTGCATAAAAGCCCCTCCCCTCTTTGGGAGGGTTTTTTTTGGGGGGGGGAAGTGGGTGTCTGTCTTAGTGAAATAGTACAAAACTGTTTGCAAGAGGGTGGGTATCTGGGGGAGGAGCATCTCTGTTGCCATGGCAACCAGGCTGACTACTCCCTTTCCCTGTTCTGGTCACATATACCTGTATATCTGGACACAGCATGAATGGGGATGTGCATTCGGCTATGTATTCGAAAAGACACATTCCATTTCAAGTAGACGAGGAAGAGAAGGAGAGATTGGATTTATACCTCGTCCTTCACTACTTGAAGGAGTCTCGAGAGTGTCTTACCATCTCCTTCCCCTTCCCCTCCCCACTACAGACACCCTGTGAGGTAGGTGGGGCTGAGAGAGCTCTCCCAAGAACTGCCCTTGAGAGAGCAGCTCTGAGAGAGTTTATGACTGACCCAAGGTTTCACCAGCAACTTCATGTGGAGGAGTGGGGAATCAAATCCGGTTCTCACGGATTAGTGTCCGCGCTCTTTACCATGACACCAAAGTGGCTCTCTAGATGCAGATCATTTGAAGGATGTGCAAACGCACCTTCTTTCTTCCTCAGGTTCAGACACCGGGAATCTCTGGCTAAAAGGATGAACTAATCAGTGCTGAGAAAGGCCTCTGCCTGAGACCCTGCCAGGGAGCTGACAATACTGACCTTGACCGACCAGTGGCCCGGTTCTGTATAAGGAAACATCAAGGGTTTGAGTTGTTCATTTCCAATGGCATTTTATCCCATTTTTACAACACTGCAATACATTTTTACACTGTACAGCATTTTGAACCATTAATAAATTCTACATCAATTTGTATGAAATTCATGCAAAGAGAAATATCCATTTTAATGGGGTTTTTTTCGGGGGGGGGGGCTGTTAAGTTGCAGCTGACTTATGGTGACCCTGTAGGATTTCCAAGGCAAGAGACATTCGGAGGTGACTCGTCAGTGTCTAGCTCGGCTTCCTTGGTGTACTAACAAGTACTAACTGGGACTGACCCTGCTTAGCTTCCAAGATCTGAGATAGGTCTAGGTCAGGGCCTAACTGAATACTGTCAAGTAGCAAGTGGCTCATGGTGACCCCAGGACTACGGGGTTTTCAAGGCAAGCAATGAGCAGAGATGATTTGCCATTACCTTCCTCTGCATGGCAACCCCAATCTTCCTTAGTGGTTTCCCATCCAAAGTCCTAAGTGTGGCCAACCCTGCTTAGCTTCACAAGCTCTGACAAGATTTGGCTATTCAGGCTTTAATGGTAATATTTCTGTTGAATTTGGGGGGAGTATCTTTGCATTTGTGTGTGTGCATGTACACCCGTATCTGAAAGTCATGGCCACTTCTCTGAACGTCCTTCGTGACCCAGTAGGAGTCACCAGAGAAGTGGCTTTGATAGCCTGCCTCTGCCTCCCAGCCCCGGTAGTCATTGGAGGTCTCCCATCCAATCCCATCGGCCTTGCTTAGCTTCCGAGATCTGACAAGATCAGGTTTGCTTGGGCTATCCAGATCAGGGCATTTTCTGTTGAATTTGTTAGTATGGCTAGTGAAAAATTCAGTAACATCTCCATGGCCAAGCAACTGAAGAAACCTGTCCCGCCCCACCGGAGGCCAGCTGGTTACTTATCCTTTACCTGGTAGTTGGGAATCTCTTTCCCCCAGTCCTGAGCCTCTGAAGGGGCAGGCCTCCAAAGGGGAGAGGCCCAGGCTGACAGGCAGTCCAGAGGTAGCATCAGCAGTCATGGCCAATCAGAAACAGTGCGGCCAACTATGGAAGCCTTTAGAGCTCAAGGGCATCCAATGAAGCTGATGGACAGGAGATTTGGGATAAACGAAAGGAAATACTACTTTACACCGAGAATGATTAAAATGTGGAATTCACTGCCAGCGGGTGTAGTGATGGCCACAGGAATAACCAGCTTTAAAAAGGGATTAGATAGATTCATGGAGGACAGGTCTATCAGTGGCTACTAGCCGTGGTGACTGAAGGGAACCTCCACATTCAGAGACACTAAGCCTCTGAATCCCAGAGCCAGGACGCAGCACCAGGGGGAGACTTTGGCCTCTATGCCCTGTTACTGGCCGTCCAGAAAAACTGGTTGGCTGCTCTGAGACAGGATGCTGGACTAGATGGACCACTGGTCTGATCCAGCAGGGCTCTTCTTATGTTCTTATGCAAGCTTTCTCCCTGGGCGAGGAGATAAGGCTCAGAAGGTTGGCTAGTCAGAAGGAGGGAGAGGTGGCAGAGAGCAGTCATGCTCAGTTTTTCCAGAGGCAATGGCTGATATATCAGAAGAGAGAATTGGAGCCCAGACTATAGACTCAGAGAGGACGACAGACCGGAGAGCGGATGGGGACCTCAGAATGCCAGCGTAATGCATTGAAGAAAGGGTAGAACATGAAAGTACTTTCCTTTTGTGACTGGAGGAGAGGTTTCAACCATGTATTGGTTGTTAACACTTTTACCCCCAAATGGACTCATGTGAGTCTAGAGTTGCTGCCCAGCATGGTTCACAAGGTTGTCTTCTGTCCAGAGGAACGTAGTCCTAGAGCTCTGGCACCCAGCCTAAAATAATCCATAATGCAGATAGCATTTGGGCATGGCCATGCATCACCTTCTGTCCCAAGCAATCATGTTTTGCACACATCTAGTAGAGTCTGACTGGAGTGAAAGTCACACAGCATTGGTAGGAAATGAAAACATCTCATACGTTGGACATGTCTGGAAATGTCAATGTTGTTGTGGGGATGAGAATGAGGTCCTTATTTCTGCCATCCCAACCATTGGAAGAGTAATAGAGATACATAATGATAATGTGGCATAACCAGATCTAATTGGCTATGCAGTGTGGTAAATAACTTGTGTTGAAGACAACTGGATTCAACCAAGAGCAGACTGGGGTGTTGATGGCTGCAGAGAGTCTTGCAAAACTGTATGAAAAAGTGGAAGGTAGGATTTCTTGTGAACATTTTGCAGCAAAACCAAGTCTCATAAAAACCAAATCTCATAAAAAATCTAGTCTCATAAAAACCTCATAAAAACAAGCAATCATTGCCTGAAGGTTCCACACACACCTCTGATGCTGCGAAGGAACAACCCCAATAGAAAAACCTTGTCCTAAGCTATAATTACTCCCCACCCCACCCCGGTAGGGCACTGAGTAACTTCTTCATTTCCCTGTGGCGCTGGCAAGACCTGTCTGACCCACATAACAAGATAGGAAGAGCCCTGCTGGATCAGATCAGTGGTCCATCTAGTCCACCATCCTGTCATACAGTGGCCAACCAGTTACTGTGGAAGGCCAACAACAGTGCTTAGAGGCCAAGGCTGCGAGCACACGGCCCTTTAATGCGGGAGGAAGGGCTGCTTCCTCCCGCATTTAAAGGGGCCGTCCACATCGGCCCTCAGCGAGTCCCACAGCGAAGTGGGCTCCAATGCAGGTTGCTCCCGCATTTTCCGACCCCGGGAAAAACTAGTATTTTCCCGGGAGTCGCGGGAGGAACCCGCATTCAAGCCTTCTGGACAGCCCTCTCTCGCAAGCATTGCAAGAGCCAGGCTGTCCAGATTGCTCCGGTCGCCATTCCCCCCCCAGTTTACACTTGGGCGCTTGGGCAATCAAGCACCCAAGTGTAAATGGAGAATTTTTTTTTTAAAACTTACCAGGCGGCTGCCGCCGCCGCCACCACCAGCTGCTTCCGCAGAGGTCACTGGAGCGAGCTGCGGAAGCCAGCAGCCTCCGCCCTCTCTGCTGCCTCCGCCGCTGTCCTGCTGCCTCCGCCGCTGTCCTGCTGCCTCTGCCGCCGTCCTGCTGCCGCGGTCGCTGGCGGAGGGGCAGCAAGCCTCCCTTGGCGGCCACCCCACGCCGGCCACCGCCTTCTTTGCGACTGCGGACGCTTGCCGCAGCCACCGGACATGGCTGCCATCTCCGGGGGTTGAGATGTGTAAACATCCCAACCCGCGGGGAAAAAACGCGGCCCCTTTAATCTAGGAGGGACCCCGGATTTAAAGGGGCCAGGTGCTCGCAGCCCAAGGCCTTCCCCCCTGGTGTTGCCTCCCAACACTAGTATTCAGAGGCTTATTGCCTCTGAATGTGGAGGCCCTTGGTGAAATGGCAGTGAAAACTCTGGTGTCGAAATGTAAAATCCGGAGAGAGATGGTGAAATGGAGAAAATAGAGCTACTGAGAAGAAAGTGTCTAGTGGCCACATTCAAAGTTCGCCTTGGCCACCAGAAGGCCCGAAGCAAGCTATTGCTCTCTCAGCCTCAGACCTTCGTTGGTCGTATGGGGATGTTGAAGGGGCCATTATGGTAAACAGAGGCTGCTGAGCAAAGGCAAGCAACAGCAAACCGTGCCTACTCCCATCTTGCCCTGAAAACCCCTTGAGAAGTCACTGTATTTTGGTTTTGGATTTACAACACTTAGTTCTTATTGCATATGAATTCTAAAAAGGCACAATATCAGTGCTGGCATGTACTCTCCTTAGAAAGTTTATTCTTAAAGGTGTGGTTTTAGGGAGGAAATAGGGTGATATGAGACCCTAGTGATACAACTGCGTCATTCCACTGTTTGGAGGGGGATCCCCAGTTACCATCAGTAAGGGGTGTTCATAGATGGTAATTATGGCAACCACCAATGGGAGATGCCTAGGATTGCCAGCAGGGGGTGGGACCTCATCCACATCCCCTAGTGAACACACACATCCTGCCAGTACATGTGTGCAGGGGCTCCCTCTAAGCTGAGTTAGTGTGAGCTAGCTCACAGTTTTTTAGCCTCTGGCTCATACATTTTTGCCTTTGCTCAGGAAGGGTGGCTCCAGACCAAATTAATCGATGCAGTAGCCAAATCACTAGCTCACAACTTTAATGCCAGTAGCTCACAAAGCAGAAGTTTTGCTCACAAGACTCCACAGCTTAGAGGGTCCCATTTTTAAGGAAGAGTCCACTGTTAGGGTCCCCAGCCTCCATCACAACTGATCTCCAGACAATGTTTCAATATGTCTTACTAGAGTTCCCAGGCCCCCATAGCCACTGGTGGTGATAGGGGATAGGGCTGCCAAGATCCAGGTCGAGAAACTCCTGGAGATTTGGGGGTGGAGCCTGAGGAGGACAGGGACCTCAGTGGGGTAGAATGCCATAGAGTCCACTCTCCAAAGCATCCATTTCCTCCAGGGGAACTGATCTCTGTAGTCTGGAGATGATCTGTAATTCCGGGGGATCCCCAGGTCATAAGAACATAAGAACATGAGAGATGCCAATGCTAAATCAATGGCCCATCCAATCCAACACAGTCACACAGTGGCCAAAAACATCAGGTGTCCTCAGGAGGTCCAGCAGTGGGGCCAGGACACTAGAAGCCCTCCCACTGTTGCCCCCCCCCAAGCACCAAGACTACACAGCATCACTTGCCCCAGACTGAGAGTTCCTATCTATACCTTGTGGCTAATAGCCACTGATGGACCTCTGCTCCATATGGTCCCACCTGGAGGTTGGCATCCCAAGAGACACCACTGATATTAAAAGACTGCCCCACACTTACAGGAAACTAAATTCATTTTAGCTTATACTTGCCAGCTACATGGAAGCATCAAGAAAGATCGAGCTGACATATTTCGAGTGCAATTTGTGCTCAAGCTCCTTGGCTTTCCCTTTCAAGAAGTAGAGTTGTTACAAGTGAGAAGAAGAAACTAGCTTTCACTCTCTTCACCCTCGAAATTTAACCCAAAGACCAGGTTGAGAGTTTCAGGTGTCTGGCTTAACATGTGAAAATCACCGTTGCTTGGGGTGGGGGGGTGGAATTCTGTTTCTCGCCTGCTCTTTCCATGACATCTGAGCCACTCCCCATATGTCGAGCCTCCTGGCTGAACGAGGTCACCCTTCCGTTCTTCCACATGCCGTATGGTGGGAAGTGAGAAGACCGAAACAGAAGGATGAAACATAAGCAGGGTGGCTTAGAAGGCGACGGGGTGAGAGGGAAGAATAGAGCTCTTCATATGGCACGATCGTATGTCAGAAAATACATCCTTCTTATGCTTATGAGTTAGCTCTGAAAGGTTTAATTAGCACAGTGGTTTCCACTGGCTTTTAAAAAATCATAATGCTTCATTTGGTTGTTATGTATTAAGGCTGGAACATTCCAGGACTGTCTACCAGAGACTGCCTGAGCATGGAGCTCTGGAACAATAGCCCACCAGGACTCTAGCTGTTGCCCTGGGGTTCTGTCTTGTTCTTGGTGAATCACGAATAAAGCTGAGCTGAGCACTAGACTTGGGGTCTGCTCATCCACAGAACCCAGTACTGAACATCGGTATAAACGGGCTCACATGCTTTGTTTCTCAGACAGCTCATGCTGTCCCAAGGTGACAGCTACACATTGGCTGGCACTTCTTAGGCCAGTGGTAGGCTATAGCAAGGGCTTCTTGCAAGATGGGGCCAGCCTGTTTCCACATCGGCTTCAAAGAAAAGAAGGCAAAAATCTGAGATTTCCTCTTTGTCTTGAATCTGTGTTGTTATGCTGTGCCTCATCCTGCCCCACTTCCAGGAGCAAATAACAAATAGGAAGATACACAGTACAGGAATCCACAAACAAAAGAAGCGTGTAATAAGGACAACAAAATAATCACAAAAACCTTAGAAACTGGAAATTATCAATTGATATTTCCAGTTCCCTTTGCGATTATTTTGTTGTCCCCTCGCAGGAGCAGCAGCCAATGACACGGAGCAGGAGTCAGGAATCATGGAGCATAAGGACATCAGGACAGGGGGCAAATCAAGATCGAAGGGGGGGAAATGACACAGGACTTCCATTTTAGTGGCAGCCTTGTGTTTTATTGGAACAATGAAACGCTTTTCAAAGCAGCTGCTTTAAATTAAAAGAAGAAGCAGGATGTTATGGGGACACCCTGTCCATCGGGAAACAGGGAATTCCTTAGTGTGCTGAACAGGGCGCCATCCTTTCGCTGCAGGAGCTGAACTTGCATAGGGTTGGAAAACGGGATTTGACTGCGGCAGCCCATGATGCAGCCGGCACGTTTCCTGGAACCTCCCGATGACTGGAAGAGCAGCTGTCATAGTCGACAGCCAGGGGCATCTGCAGAGACAGACATAGTTCCCTTCCAGCCTCCTCAGCGCTGCCACCTGCTACCACAGACTCCCTCACACGTTCACCTTCCAGCATTGCTCGGCTTCTTCTGCTCAGGGGAAGAGAAGAAGGAAACTGCAGGGGAGAAGGGAGTCACGATGATTCCCTCGTTCTTCCCTGGAGGCAGGAGGCATCAGGTGCTGCCAAGACAGTGAATGAGCCATCAGCAGGGGTGGGTGAAGGCCGCGCCAGGGCAGATCAGGGCACGGCAGCTGTTCGTTCCGACAGCTGTTGTCACAGGCATTTGGAAGCTTCTGAAGGCACAGTGGCTGCGAACCTCACCTATGTCGCACAAAAAGGCAGTGCAAGAGTCTCCGAGTTGACGGGAAACCTCTGTATCTATCAAGCGACCAGCCTTTGTTTCTCTGAAAGCTTGAAAGACCCTAACTGGCAATCTAAGTATAATACGGTCCTCCAGATGTATAATCTGCCGGATGCTGTCCATGGATCCTTTCAGGCCAATTTGGATGGCAAGGTGCAAATATACACACGTGATGCTGGTCTAGATAGAGAAGTTATACTAAGAAATAAAACATCTCCTTGGTATAAATTGATGAAAGCGGATCATCTCAGGGAACATGATCTGACTAAAATCCCTTTCTTTCGCTTTGTTCGGCCTTTATGTCCCTCTGTTTCCAAACTATGCAAACAGCAGTGCTCGAAGGCCGATATTCCAAAACACCAGCAACTGAGTGCCTTCGTATATGTGGTGGCTCAGTCCCTGAAGAGCTAAGTCATGACCTCCTGGATTGTCCACTCTATTCATCCCCAAGAAAGAAGTTTTTTGGCACCATCTTAGATAAATTGGGCCCTTGCTCCACATCTGGGAAAGTTATAACTTTACTTGCAGAAGTGGAGCCAGAGTATTCGTGCAAGGTTGCACTTTTTGCCCTAGCAGCAAAGAAAATACGAATCTAGTTGACTGAATCTTCGCCTGCCAAATAGCCAGGGCTATGTTAAAGTATTTAAGGTCCTTTTTAGTAACCTTACCTTAAACCCTATTTTTATTTTGTATGTTCTAATTCTTATCTCGTATTATTTTAAGCAGTTTCATGGCAGACATATATATTTTTACTCAGGCCTTTTTTTTGTAGAAAAAACCCAGCAGGAACTCATTAGCATAATAGGCCACACCCAGCAGCAGGAACTCATTAGCATATTAGGCCACACCCCTGACAGCGCAGTTCTTTCCCAGAATCGGATTCCCCAGGTGCCCCGCGGCTTGTGGGGCGCATGGGGAACCCGAGGGAAGGAAGGCAGTTTCTGGAGCAGCTTCCCCAGGTGCCCTGCAGCTGTGGGGCGCCTGGGGAACCCGAGGAGGGGAGGCAGTTTAAACTGCCTTCCCTCCCTGGATCAGCTTGGCTTCCCCAGGTGCCCCGTGGCTTGCAAGGTGCCTGGGGAGCCCGGCCGGAACTCCCTTCCTGTGCGTTCCTGCCCCAAAATAGCCCTGTTTTTACTTCCTGTGTTTTAATGCAGATCCTCTTCTTAATTTTATAACTTTTATTGTATTGTATTTGTAATGGCCATTGGCCATATGCAATAAATCAAACTGAACTGACCAGTTATATTTCTATCCCAACCTCACCCAGGAGTTCAGGGCAGCATACGTAGTTCTCCTCTCCTCCATTTTATCCAGTGGCTAGGAGTGTGGGCTCTAATCTGGGAGAACTGAGTTTGAGTCTGCACTCCTCCACATGCAGCTACTGGTGTGACCCTGGGTCAGTCACAAGTTCTCTCAGTGCTGTGCTCTCAAGAGCTGTCTCAGCCCCACGTACCTCGCAGAGGAGGTCTGTTCTGGGGAGGGAAAGGAGATTATAAGCCGCTCTGAGACTCCACCGGGGAGTGAAGGGTGGGGTATAAATCCAATCTCTTCTCTTCTTTATCCTCGCAACAACCCTGTGAGGTAGGTAGGTTATGCTGAAAAGGGAGAGTGAGCAGCCCAAGGTTATCCAGTGAGGCTCCCCTGCCTCGGGGTGCTATTCCCAGCACATTTCCTTCCTTGTTCTGCAATTATGTAAGGATTGTGATTATTTCTCTCCAACTCCCCCTCAAGTTGCTCTCATTCCCTACTGGAGAATAGCTAGGGATACTCATAATTTCCCCCCAGTGAGGGGGGGGGGAACAGCTGGGGAGGTGATTTTCAGTGCAAGTTGAAGGAATTAAATAGCCCTTCTCTGTTTGAAGGGAGGGAGGGAGGGAAGAGAGAGAGAGAGACAGCAAGAGAGAGAATCATTGGGGAGAATAATCTTGGAACTACTGAGGATTGGTTTGGACTGTCTGGGTCCCATGTGCTACACTACACAATCTCTGGCTGGCGACAGACTGGCATTTTGGCCCGATATAGGTCTGCTTTTCAAGCGGATGAAGAGAGCCCATTCAGACAGCTGCAGCTGCCTCGCGCTACCGTGCTGTACTCACCCAGTCCTGAAGCGCTCTCATCCTGCGTTAAACGGGTACCTGGTGAAACCAGTGTCAAGCCGTCTGGGTTCGCGTTCATCCCGCTTCCTGGCAGTGTGGACGCAAATAAGCCGTGCATCAAGTGGTGTTGGTAATGTGAACCCGCTGATCTGGCTGCTGCGCCCATGAGCTCATGCATTCATGCGCATATGCGCACCTTGGCAAAACAGATTAAAGCCAGGCGGTGCTGTGGCAGTGCTGCCAGGGGCTGCCCTGCAGTGTGAACGCTCCATTCCGTCTCCTCCCCGGTATGGTCCTGCATCAGTCTACGCAGTACGAACAGAAAGCCCCGCGACAACTTGGCCCGGGTCTTTTTGCCCTGCTTCCTTTGCACTTCATTTTGCCAGTCTGTCCACGGCCTCTGTTTCATCTCTTTGGCTGGAATAGTCAATAGTTTTGTTGTCAAAGAGTAGAATATGGCAGGATAAAGTTATTGTCTCCTATGGTGCGGACGTGTCTTCTTTTTTCCTCTCCTACTTTTGTCCCTGTTGTTGGTCAAATGGGTTCGTGGGGGATTGTAGCCCTTCAAAAACAGGCATGACCTGTTGCCCAGAGATGATAGTCCAAGGACACGCAAATGGTGGTTTTATCACATACTGCCCTCAACAGTCTTGAAAATAATTATCTTTAGCCTTCGATTCAGTGTGTTCTACAAGGAAGGGTTAGGAATTATCTTATAATACAAAAATGAATTGGTTCTAGTGTAGGTTACTCTAATATCTTGTATGGTTGCCAACCTCCAGGTGGGGCCTGGAGACCTCATGCTTTTACAACTGATCTCCAGAAATCAGTTCCCCTGGAGAAAATGGTTGTTTTGGAGGCATTGTACCATTTCTGAGGCACTGTACCATGCTGAGGTCCCTGTCCTCCACAAGCCCCACCTTCTTCAGGCTCCACCCCCAAATTCTCCGGGTATTTCCCAACTCAGAGCTGGCAACCCTACTATAGGCAACCCTGTGATACATACCTTGTTAGGAACAACTTTAATAGTAATTGGTCTAAGAACTTTAATAGTAATTGGTCTACCATTTTTTTTAAAAAAATGTTGATTAACTGCTGGATAGGAATAGATGGTACACAGGGACTGCAAGGCCAGAATGATCAGTCTCTCTGACACGGGGTGGGGAGGGGAGATTGCAATGAAAAGTCATGACATTTCCACTGTGAAGGTTAGACTGAATGTAAAAATCAATATGCTGTTATCTGTTTCTCATTGGATTTCTGTGGTCAAGTAACAATACGCTGGAATTGGATGAGCTGTCGTGGCTAACTTCCTTTGTAGGCCTGATATGCAGAATATGGGTACAGAATACCTGGCAGCCTCATAAAACTACACTTCCCAGAGTCCCTTAGGTTTACATCACAACAATGAAACCAGCTTAAGACTGAGTATTGTACATCGTGAAGATATGGTCCTGGTTAGTAACAGAGTTGAATAATTTCTGGTGGGTAGCTGTGCTGGTCTGAAGCAGCAGAACAAAGTTTGAGTCCAGTGGCACCTTTGAGACCAATGAAGTTTTATTCAATAATAAATCATATTTTATTGAATAAAACCTTGTTGGTCTTGAAGATGCTGCTGGACTTAAATGTTGTTGTTGTAGAAGAAGAAAAGGAGGAGGAGCAGCTGGATTTATACCCTGTCCTTCACTCAGGCCAATTCCGCACAAGTGCTTTGCTTCCCTTTCCTCCTGGGTTTAATTGGTCCGAATCAGTGTGCGCGTTTCTGATTTCTGGAAACTGTCTCGGGTTGATGCCGGTTCTTCATTTCCGCATCTGTCAATGCCCTGAATCTTGAGCCCCCGCCCATCTTCCCTTTTTAGAAACGTAGGCGGAGTTGCGTTATGACGTCGTGACACAACAAAGCCGTGATTGGCCAAGAATTTTGAAATTCCTGCGAAAGTTCATCTGAACTTCCAACCCTGCAAAAATCATCCGTGTAATATCAGTGCCACCAGCAGCCATTGTCGCTATCATGTCTCCTAGGCAAATGAGAGCTGTAGGAGTTATCCTTTCCATGTTATCATGTTATCACTTTTGCCATTTGGCAGTGCCCGCGAAAAGGAAAAAAAAGCTTGCGCCAGGGTTGGAGGGGAAATGGAGGGTGGGAAAGGGATGGGAAATGGAGGGGGAACATGCAACACAGCACATGTAACCCCTGCAAAAATTGTGTCCACACCACCATGCCACCCACAATACATTGGCCCCGCAAAAAATGTTAACCACACAACAATGGATCAATGTCGTGTCGTGTTGTTGTAACGCAACGGGGGGGGGGGACAGTTCACGCTGCGCCTCAAAGCCATCAATACATCTTTTTATAGTGGCATGACTCAGGCAAGACTTTTGTGCACAAAATGCAACACAGAAATGTGGAGACATCAACAACAAAAGTACATTTTAAAAAAGACATTTAAATGCCAGTCAATGGTGGATCAATGTTGTGTCGTGTTGTTGTAACGCAACAAAGGGGGGAACAAAAAAACCCTTCGCTCACACCAGGGCGGGAAAGGGAGAGGATAGGCGGGAAAGGGAGAGGATAGGCGGGAAAGGGGAGGGAAAGAAGCAGAGGGGTGTTAAAGGGGTGGAGCAAGAAACCCCGATTTCAGAGTTCCCTACTTGAATGCCTCGACTTCACTCCCGTGGCAAGGTCACCCAGTTGGCTGCATGTGGAAGAGTGGGGAATCAAACCCAGTTCTCTAGATTAGAGTCTGGTTAAATGGGTTACAGGAACTGGTCCAAAAACCATGTGATCATTGAATGGAACTGGGGCCTCTGTGTTGATTCTATTAGTCAAAGGAAAGGGATGAATGAAAGCCAGTGTACTATAGTGGTTAGAGTACAGGACTAGAGCTGGGAAAGCTTGGGTTCAGTTTCCATGGTCAACTTTGAAGCCTGATTGATCAGTCTGTTTATCTTGCCTAACTTACCTCACAGCATTGCTGTGAAGATAAAACAGAGGCGTGAAGAACTATGAATGACACCCTGAGCTCTCTGGAGAGAGCATAAGCGTCAACTTCAGGGGGGCTGGGGAGCTGGAGCCCCCTCCCCCTGAACTTTTCCAGGAGGTGCTGAGCCTCCACCGGAGACAATGGACTGTGATGTCTCTGGCCCTTTCTCTGGAAAGTTTACGCCCTTGAGAGAGTAGCATAAAAAGCCGACAGGAATATATTTCGAGTTTATGAACATGAAACATGAAACAATGAAAAATCATGTTAATGAAATGGCTTACTCTTTAGCCATGCTCAAGAATAAGCTGCAAAACGAATGAACAAAAAACAAACACGTTAAGCTGCCTTATACTGAATCAGACAATTGGTCCACCAAGCACATCACCTTGAAGGCTTGACTTATTTGGAATAAAGTTAAGAAAAAAGGTAGTAATTGGAAAAACTGGTAGTAGAACGGCTGGCTCAGACCCAAAAATCCAGCACCAGACTTCTTTTAAAAAAAAAGTAAAACCCAAATTATGCTGCCAAAGGATGAGACATTCATTCTAACATCTAAGCAGAATATTGGAATTTTAAGTAAGGTGCCGCTTTGAAGAAGTTGCAACCTGTACACAAAGTCACTGGGTTAAATAAATTATCGACCAAGGGACTCCAGTACTTTGAAAAATATCTATGAAACTACAAAAACAGATTAGGTAAGCATCCTGCTGTTCACAAAACAAAGTATTTCTTTTTAACTGGAGACTGTTATTGGCATTCCCCAGTACAAGAATCTGTCTAAAAATAAACATTAGTTTTTATATTATGTCTACAAAGGACTGCCTTCCCTCTCTCTCCTTCTGCCACAGCCCTTTGGGGGAAAAAGTGGACCAAAGGGGAGGAGAGGAGAAGAAGAGACTGGATTTGTACCCCATCATTCACTCAGAGTCTCAGAGTGGCTTACAAACTCCTTTCCCTTCCCTTCTCCACAGCAGACACCAGATGAGGTAGGTGGGGCTGAGAGAGCTCTGAGAGAACTGACAGAACCATGGTTTGCCCAAGGTCATGCTGAAGCTGCAGGTGGAGGAGTGGGGAATCAAACCTGGTTCTCCCAGATTCGAGTCTGCGCACTTAACCACTATACCAAACCAGGGGTCATTACGTAGAAAAAGAGGTGCAGGAGTTCATTAGCATAACTCATTAGCACAACTTATTTGCATATGCCACACCACCTGACATCACCAGAAGTATGTCAGAAGGCAAGAAAGAAAGAAGGGGGGGGGGAGAGAGAGAAAGAAAGAAAGCTGGCAGAGAGGGGCCCACTACTAATCCAAGCCTCAGAAATACAACTATTCTGGGAGGATAGCTTCAGTGGTGGCTGAAGCCTTCAGAAGGCTGGTTGGAGGAACAAGGACCTTTCCAGGGGACGGGGTCATTTTGCTGCACAAGCAGGCATTCCCCCGCGGGGGGGAGGGGCTGGCACCAACTCCCGGAGCTGTGCTCCCCCGAGCTCCTGCTCGAAATGACCCCTGCACCAAACTGGCTCTCCAAAGCCACCTGGGAAACTTACCTCCCCCACCCCAAACACACTGAATTCTTGAAGCAATGGTAGTATCACAAAACTAAACAAAACCCCAAACACTTTAGGCTAAATGAAGCACCGCTATGTTTTCTTAAACACAGTCCTGTTCATGTTTACTCAGAAGTCAGTTCAGTTCTGTTCCCTGGGGCTTCTTCCCAGGAAGGTGTGCAGAGGACTAGGGCCAGATTTTCCATTTATTTCAGAGCCTTTAGGCTGTTGCGATTCTGCACACAGGTAGGACAGCAACTCGTGGAATTCTATGAAAGCAACGAGCTGTTCATTGAGAACCCATGAACACAGGAAGCTGCATTATACTGTATCAGACCATCAAATCAGTGTTGTCTACTCAGATGCGCAGCAACTCTCCAGGGTCTGGGGCAGAGGGCATTCACCACCCCTACTGCCAGATCTTTGGTCTGGAGCTGCTGGGGATTGAACCTGGGAACTTCCGCATGCCAAGCAGAGGCTCTACCAGTGAGCCACACAGCCCCTTCCCATGTTTCAGGCTACCAAACAAATGACTGTATATGTGGCCTTCACTGGATGGCCAATATAGAAATCAAATAGATGACAGATGATAGCACATTACTGGCAGAAAACAGTGAAGACTTGAAATGACTCCTGATGAAGGTTCAAGCAGAAAGTGCCAAAGCAGGATGAGAGCTGAACTTCAAGAAGACAAATGTAATGACTGCTGGGGGATGACACAACTTCAAGGCTGACTGACTCAAAAACTTTGGTTCATTCAAAATGGAGTTTTGTTTCAAAAGTTGGTTCAGTCTGGCTGCGGCTTGCATTTGTTGAAATTACTGATCTCAGCAAGACTCCAAAAGCCTACAAGGCTATTGGTGGTTTTACCAGCAACAGCCAATCAGAACTATGGAATATAACCCAATTCAAAGGCATAAAGTTACTTTGTACATAGTTCATGCAAATGAAGGATGCCTACTTGTTATTGGTTGTTTTTTGAGGTGGGCGTGGTTTTGCAATAGTATAAATTGGCTCCTGTTGAGCCTGGCTCTTTGGTTCCCAGTTCAATAAAGAAGCATGTTGTTTTGAAAAGAGCTGCCTCATCTCAATATTTTATAAATTGTTTCTGTGTCTTCGGAGTTTTACACAGCTCTGCTGGAAAGTGACCTTGCCACCTGCAAGATAAGAGGTTCTTCTCACCCTCTGGCTCTCCAATTAACGTTCCATTCAATTAAGTCCCTGTGAGAGACGGAGGTGGAGTGAGCCCTTCTGACATGGACAGAGAATTAACGAAGTCATCCTGTTGATTGGCCTTCCTGTAACTTTAGGGTATCGCCTGAACCCTGACAATGAAGAAATTGAAACTGTTCAAGATTTTCTATTCCTTGGCTCCATCATCAACAAAAGGGGCGACTGCACCCAGGAAATCAGAACATGATTGAGACCAGGAAGGGCAGCCATGAAGGAGCTAGAAGAGATACTTACGTGGAAGGATGCGTTGCTGGTGACCAAAATCAAGATAATTCATACTACAGTATTCCCCATTACTACGTATGGGTGTGAGAGCTGGACAGTGAAGACAGCTGACAGGAAGAGAGCTGATTCGTTGGACATATGGTGTTGGAAGAGAGTTTTACAGATACTGTGAACTGCCAGAAATAAATGGGTTCCAGATCAAATCAAATCTGAAGCTGAACTATTCCCTAGAACAGGGGTGGCCAACCTGTGGCTCGGGAGCCACATGCGGCTCTTTCACACATATTGTGCGGCTCCTGGCAGGGCGGCTGGGGAAGCAAAGGGGAGGCATGCCTTTTCTCTCTTTCTCCCTTCCTTCCTTCCTTCCTTCCTTCCCTCCCTCCTCCCTCCCATCTATTTGCTTTCCTAGTTTCTCTCTCTCTCTTTCTTATAACCGGTTTTCCTCGTTTGTTTTTATTTTTGGCAGTCCCATTTAACGTTAATAAAAAGCAAATTTGCATATTTTAAAAAATAAAAACGTGTGTGTGATATTTGTTCCTGTCTTGCGGCTCTCAGACATCTCTATGTGGCTCTTACGTTTATTCTATGTGGCTCTTACGTTTATTCTATGTGGCTCTTACGTTAAGCAAGGTTGGCCACCCCTGCCCTAGAAGATAAAAGGACCAAATGGAGGTTATGGTACTTTGGTCATGCACAGAGCAGAATAGACTCACTGGAAAAGACAATAATGCTAGGAAAAGTTGTTTGAAATGGACTGAATCAAGGAAGCCACAACCCTCAGTTTGTGAGGCCTGAGCGAGGCTGCTAACATTCTGGAGGGCATTAAGTCATTGAATCGTGACTCACCGTCAGGGCTTCTTTTGTAGAAAAAGCCCAGCAGGAACTCATTAGCATAATAAGCCACACCCAACAGCAAGAACTCATTAGCATATTAGGCCACACCCCGACTGCTCAGCTCCTTCCAGAATCGGCTTCCCCAGGTGCCCCGCGGCTTGCAGGGTGCATGGGGAACCCGAGGTAAGGAAGGCAGTTTCTGGATCGGCTTCTCCAGGAGGGGAGGCAGTTTAAACTGCCTTCCCTCCCTGCATCAGCTTGGCTTCCCCAGGCGCCTGTGGCTTGCAAGGTGCCTGGGGAACCTGGGGGGGGGGGCCCTGTAGGCGTGGCCAACTCTGTAGCCAGCCAGAACTCCGTTCCTGTGCGTTCCTGCCCAAAAATAGCCCTGCTCACCGTAAATCCGGAGCGACCTGATAACACTAAACACACACACACAACTCTGCACGGGCTTGCTTGGTTAATCTCTTCCATCCCTTTGTACACGGTTTTACGTATTGTCCAACAAAAGAAATTGTTCCCATTTGTTCATAATAGAAGAGAGAATTTACATTTTAGATTTGTGATTTTTATATTTAAAAGAAGGAATTTATGTATATGATTTCTAGCCTTTGGACTTTGAACAGTTTTAGAGAACGTCTGTCTGTCTGTCTGTCTGTCTATCTATCTATCGCCGAGGACAGACTGGCAATCTGCCCCGCTCTGCCTCCGCTTCTAAAGCGGAGGCAGAGAGGGCGTCCAGATTGCCGCATCTGTCCCCCATGGGCGGCCCGCACTTACCCGCATGCGGGCCGCTCTCCACGCGCTGCAGCCGGAGACCTCTTGAAACTGGTCTCCAGCTGCCTGGGTGCGCGTTGCCGCCGCTTCCTGCTGATCTGGACAGCTCTCTCGGCGCACCGGAAGCGGAGGCGGAAGTCTGGACGCGCTGCGAAGTGGCGCGCCTCGCCGGACCAGCCAGAAGCCGCGTGCCGGACCAGCCAGCAGCAGAGGAGGCTCCAGAGGACGGCCGGTGGTGTTGACGTGCCGTTCCGCCTCCTCTCCGGTAGGGTCCCGCAGCACTGTAACCAGCGCGAACGGGACGCCCCGCACTCGTTTCCCTGCGCAGCATCTACCCCCGCAGCTGTCCCGGGGCGAAATGCCAGTCTGTCCTCAGCCTATCTATCATTTCATTACATCTGTGAATTGCCTAAACCCCACAAATGTGGGGATCTAGGCGATGAACAAATTTAAAACTATTAAAACCCACAAAGCCATATCCAACATATTATACAGTGACATATTATAACAAGTGGTGAATTTGTGTTCTGTGATTTGTCGTTTCCTCCCGTTCCTGTTCTGTGAGTGCTTCATGGCCATGGGGAGGGAATAACTCACAAGGGATAGGAGAGAAAGGTAGGGTCGCGTGCCAGGCGTGATGTAAACCGTCACTGTCCTCAGCCAAACGCCTGGCAGAACACCTCTGCCTTACAGGCCCTGCTGAACTGCGTAAGACCCCACAGGGCCTTGATGTCGTTAGGCAGAGAGTTCCACCACAGAAGAGTTCTTGGAGCAGAGTCAACACTCTGGTTTTGGATGGTCCAGAGTTGTGGGCTCAAAGAGAAACATAGCGTGACCCAAACATACTGTTTTTCTTCATTCCTTGGGGGTCCAGCTGTTTGTTTTGTATATACAGTACTGGACTTAGAACAAGGAGAACATACTTGTTCACGTTTTCATGATTAGTTTTGACTTTCCACCACTGGTCTTGCAGACTGTGTGTCAGAGTGTTGGACTGGATGGGCCATTGGCCTGACCCAACATTGGCTTCTCTTACGTTCAGAATTCAATGTGCCGGATCCGTTTCACCGGCAAACGTGCATTTAACGACACATTATTCAGAGCTCGCTATTCTGCTACCATCGAGGCTGAATTTGTTAAGCTTTCCGGTTTGTTCAAAACCCCCAATGTTTTAATTTCTGTTTCTCAAATCACCATAATTTGAAGCCATGCCCTTTCTTTGTCTCCTCCGGAGGCAGGTAGCTTTGTATCCTGATCCAAGATGCCAAGTAAGATGTGTACAATTAGCACATTAAAAAAAAGCTCATCTCCTTCAATTTCTCTGATGCAGCTCCATTTTACCAGATGAACCTTGCCTCTCCTTTGCTCCTGATGTCATATGCCTGTTTTGTTCTTTTCGGAAGAATAAAATTCCTAGAGAGCGCAAACACCACATTTTTTCTGTCCATTTATGAGTCTTGCCATAGGTGTAGACTACGAGGGGGCTCGAGCCACCCCCGAAATTTCCCGGGGGGGACTGAGCCCCCCCCCCGGGGAAACGTAGCACCTGCCGCCGTGCCTCGCCACCGCGCCTCCGCGGGCCCTTCCGAGGCCTGGCAGCCACTGCTGCCAGTTCCTCTCCCCACCCAGCCTGGCCACTCCTCCGTCCTTCCCTCTCCCTCCCTCTTTTCCGGGTGAAATGCCCAGCGTGGTGACGTCACCCGGAAGTGACGCCATCACGCTAGGCACATTGCTAGGCGATGCTCTAGCAATCACCTTGAAACTTCTATGGCACCATAGAGTTTCAGGCCGATTGCCAGAGTGTCGCCCTGGCAATGTGCCCAGCATGATGGCGTCACTTCCGGGTCACCATGCTGGGCATTTCACCCAGAAAAGAGGGAGGGAGAGGGAAGGAGTGGCCAGGGCGGGGGGTGGGGAGAGAGGCACCGGCAGCAGTGGCTGGTGGGCCTTGAAAGGGCCCGGGGAGGCGCGACTGTTTCCCTGGGGGGGGACATCACCCCAGCGAGCACGCGTGCAAAGCGCCCGCCCTAAAGAGCCCCCACCCCCCTGAATTTACAAAACTCTACGCCCCTGAGTCTTACATTCACTTAACTGATGTGAACCATTCTCATTCTACTAGCTCAGTGTTCTTTTGTTTTGTTTTGTGTTGCTCAATACGTATTTTTTAAAAACTGAATGAAGAGAAGGCATTTCTTGTGGCATTCTCTTACATTCAGGAGGCTCAAGATTTGCTGAACGTCGGCTATTGTGAGGAGACAATGTGGACAGCAGTGAGATCATTAACCTGTCAGGGGGAAGCGAGGTGATGAAGCGCTAGAGGGGAAGTTTTAAAAACCCGCTTCTATAGACATTTTACCAGTCCATTACTGCTATAAACCACAGGCACAATCTTGGTGATCCTGCCTACCTGTCTCCATCAAAGTTCGCCTAGGGCTGTTCTAGGAAAGCTGGCTGACAGATATGTCATGTCCTCAGAGTCTGGTGTGGGTCACATGGGAGGTCTTGGCCAGTGGGAAACTAGCTCCCAACCACCTGGCACACATAACTCCGGTCACTATTTAACAAGGCTGGGTGAGCAGGCCCCCCACTGCAGGTCTTGGGTATGGCCACAAGTGGGCGTGGTCCAGGTTGTCATAGAAGACCAAGGATGTTTCCACACAGAGAAGAAGGAGCGTTGAGGTCTTATCGCTAGGAGATCCATGGCTGAACTCTGTTTTTTAGATTCAGACAAGCAGCTTTTAAATATCCACACGGAACCTTGATTTGGATTTTGTGAGAGGAGAAAGGCTTCTAGGGTATGCGTGGGGGTCCTTCAGCAATAGCATGACATCACTTACAGGAAAACCCCAGAAGTGACATCACACCTTTCTAGGAATCGCTGGAAACTCTGTGATAGAGCCACAGACTTTTTTTTTGGTGATTCCTAGAGCAGTCTGACATCACTTCCTGGTTTTACTTGGAAGTGATGTTACAGTGTGGCTGCTGGAAGGGCTTTTTTAAAACATAATTTTTCTTCCACCAGTTGCAGGTGTTGCAGCAGGAAACAGGAACTGGGGTGGGGTGGGGGTAGGGTGGCCAGGTCCTAGGCTCTCGCTAGTGGGGGGAGGGGGGGAGGGAGTTTCTTGGGAGTGGGAAGGTGGGGCAGTGTTGCCACATGCAATGTTCCCGATGTGATGGTGTCATGCGGGAATTTATTTATTTATTTATCTTAAATTTGTATCCTGCCTGCCCAGCGAACGCCGGCTCCAGGCAGCTAACAACGATATTAAAACACATCCATACATAATTTAAGTTAAGGTTAAAATTAAATTAAAATTAAATCCATCAGCAGTAAATAAACGCACAGAAAGCGGCAGTACAATATCCCACATAGCAGCGTAGCCTAAAGGTCCCAGGCCCGGGCCAGAGGTCTCCAGCACTGATTTCCCGGGCTAAAGAAGAGAAGAAGAAGAAGAAGAGATTGGATTTATACCCCGCCCTTCACTCACTTAAGAGTCTCAGAGCGGCTTACAAACTCCTTTTCCCCTCCCCTCCCCACAACAGACACCCTGTGAGGTAGGTGGGGCTGAGAGAGCTCTTTCCCAAGCTGTCCTTGAGGGAACAGGTGGTACAGAGCTATGGCTTGCCCAAGGTCATCCAGCCAGGTGCAAGTGGAGGAGTGGGGAATCAAACCCGGTTCTCCCAGATTAGAGTCCGCGCACTTAACCACTGGCACCAGACTGGTTAAAGATTAACCCACCAGGTTCCCAGGGGCCACTTCCCCCAGTGGCGGCTCCTTATTAAAGGCTTGGCGGAAGAGCTCCGCTTTACAGTCCCTGCGGAACTGCAAAAGGTCCCACAGGGCCCTGATGTTCTCCGGGAGCTCATTCCACCAGTAAGGAGCCACCACTGAGAAAGCCCTGGACCTGGTGGTCACCAGTCTAGCCTCTCGAGGACCAGGGAGGGTCAGGCGATGTTGCGTGCCTGACCGCAGTGCTCTCTGGGGCATGTATGTATGGGGAAAGGCGGTCCCTTAGGTAGGCTGGCCCCTGACCATATATGGCTTTAAAGGTTAAAACCAGCACCTTGAACCGGATCCAGTACGCTATAGGCAGCCAGTGCAGTGCCCTCAGCACAGGCTGGATGTGGTCTCGCACTGAGAGGCCCATCAACAGCCTGGCCGCGGCATTCTGCACTAGCTGCAGCCTCCAAAGCTGAGACAAGGGCAGTCCCATGTAGAGAGTGTTGCAGTAGTCCAATCTCGAGGTGACCATTGCGTGGATCACTGATGCCAGGTCATTGCATTCGAGGAAGGGAATCGACTGCCTTATCAGCCATAGGTGGTAAAAGGCCGCCTTGGCAGTGGCTGCTACCTGGGCCTCCATAGATAAGGAAGCATCCAGGAGCACTCCCAAACTCTGGATCCTCGGCGCTGGCACCAACGGTGCCCCCCTAAGGCCGGCAATGGGATCCCCACCCCTGGCCCGCTCCAGCTCAGGCACAGCCTGAGCCAGCCCGCCACGTCCTGCAGTGCTTGATCCAGGTCATCTGGGGTGGCCTTGGACCAGCCGCCCAACAACAGATACAGCTGGGTGTCATCAGTGTACTGGTGTAACTCAGCCTGTGCCTCCGAGCAATCTGGGTGAGGGGGCACATATAGATGTTAAAAAGCATTGGGGATAGCACCGCCCCTTGTGGCACTCCGCATACCAGCGGGTGCCTCTGGGACGTCTGCTCCCCCAGCACCACCCTCTGTCCCCGACCTTGGAGGAAGGAGGTGAGCCATTGCAGGGCAAGCCCCCGAACCCCCGTTTCGGCGAGGCGGTGGATCAGTAGCTGGTGGTCGACCATATATTCTCTGGTATTTGGGGCAAAACTCTGTGGTGTGATGACATCACTTCTGCGTGATGTCATCACACTGGAGATATTGCACCAGGTTTGGCTGTTGGGGCTGGGGCTCCCTCCCTGGCCAGCTGGCTGGTGATGGGTAGGAGCCCACAAAATCAGGGGGTCCCCCACAGCCCCCCTGGGGGCTGGCCCCCCCCTTAGGAACATGGCAGCCCTGGCTTCAACTTTTCTACTTGCTTCACTGTTTCACACTATCCCCCACTTCTGGCTGCTATTACCTAGGGTTATCGTGTTTTGAAAAGCAAAAAAGAGGGCATATTTCCTGACTGACTACTTTAAACAAGTGATCAGTATGACAAATCTCATGTTAAATACCGCTACGATTCAAGCTGTGATAATTGCTACTAACTAGGGACATTTGGTAACCCTATATTACCCCTACAAAGAAAGGTGGCTGTCTTTTCCCTTTTCTATGGATAATAATAGTGTGGTTCAGTTGGGTAAATCATGCAGGGGTGGAAGGCTTAAGCACCTTTCCCTGTGTGCCACAGTGCCAGTCCAAATGCCTCTAAATAATAATCTGGAGATCTTCTCGCCTTGTGAAGCCCTTACAGTGGAGGGGATCTGCATGGGATTGCATGGTTAGAGGTCCTGCTTCAGATGTGGCCTTCTGACTCGTTTTCAAAAAGCGGCGCAAAATGGTGGCATTGTGACCCATCTGAGGGCCCTGACCTGTACATCAGAACCTGCTGCAGATAGTTAGAGGTCAAATTGCTCAATCTTGTCAGAATCTAAGCAGGGTTAGTACTTTTCTGGGAGGCCACCAAGGAAGACCTGGAGAGGAAGGCGATGGCCGGCCACCTCTCCCTTGCCTTGGAATCCTTTTTGCTGAGATTGTCATGTCAATTGCAGCTTGACAGCACATCCATATGTAGTCAGGGGTCACACTGTGATTAAGTCGCCAACCTCCAGGTGGTGGCTGGAGACCTCCAGGGATCACAAGTGATTTCGAGGAGACAGAGACCAGTTCCCCGGGGAGAAAATGGCTGTTTTGGAAGGAGGACTCTATGGCATTGTGCCCAATGCTCCCTCTAAGCTGTGGAGTCTGGTGAGCAAATTTTTTACTTTGTGAGCTACTGGCATTCAAGTTGTGAGCCAGGGATTTGGCTACTGCATAAATTAGTTTGCTCTGGGGCCATCCTTCCTGAGCGAGGACAAAAATGTGTAAGCTGGAGGCTAAAATACTGTGAACTAGCTTACACTAGCTCAGCTTGGAGGGAACATTGAAAGTCCCTCCCCAAATTCCACCCTTCTCAGACTTCACCCCCCAAATCTCCAGTATTTTCCCAACTCAGAGATGGCAACCCTAGGTATGACGCTTTGCATGGGTTATCCAAGGCATTGGCAGTCTTCCCATCCTTCCATGGGTGGTTTGCGGTAAGCAAGAAGTTAATATTTTGCAGCACGAAGAGTAAGCACTCGGCAAGAAAAGCACAGATTTTTCTCTGGCATCATGGCAGGCTTTATTCCCCAGTCTTGGAGAATGTCTGTTTGTAAATGTTTTCTTCTCTCCAGTCCCCTCACTTTGATTAGTGTTTATGAGCCTTCTCTCCTGCTGAGCGGGTCTCACTGCCGATTGCTGTGCTTTTGCTTCTCCTCGCATTGCACGCCACTTCGCAGGCCGCTCTTTGGTTGCCTCGCTGCCGGTGGACTGCGTGATTCAGAGCCTGAGTTTCCTGAAATAGGATTCGCCGGGTACATTGTGTGAGTTTCTTCGCAGCGAGCGCTTTTCCTCCAGGAATGCTGAGTCGAACCGCTTGGCTGGCATAGAATATACACAGAAGAAGTGACTGAGCACAGGGCGGCTGGATTGGGCTCGTGATTTCTGTTTGCTCCAACAGAGGGGGGGGGGTATTTCTGGAGGCCCTGCTTTGTCCTCTTCTCCTCGATGCTGATCTTTGGTCCTTTCCAGCTCTTCAGGTGGAGCTGATGGGAAGCAACGATGAAATAGCCGGTGCTGGTTCTGACATCTAGCATCTCCTGTTGCTGCTTCTGCAAACAGAAATCTATCTGTCTTGTTTCCTTGGAAAGCAAGGATGCAATATCTGGTGCTAGTCCCAGCATCCAACATCTCTAGTTGCTGCTTCTGGAAACCAGAAACCACTCTGTCTATCCTTCTGGCTTCCTTGGGAAATAACGGTGCAATAGTCAGCCTTCAACATCTCTAGTTGCTGCTTCTGGGAACCAGAAACCACTCTGTCTATCCCTCTGGCTTCCTTGGGAAGTAATGGTGCAATAGCCAGCCTTCAACATCTCCAGTTGCTGTTTCCATAAACCAGAAACCACTTTGTCTATCCCTCAGGTTTCCTTGGGAAGTAATGGTGCAATAGCCAGCATTCAACATCTCAAGTTGCTGCTTCCATAAACCAGAAACCACTCTGTCTATCCCTCTGGCTTCCTTGGGAAGTCATGATGCAATAGCCAGCATTCAACATCTCCAGTTGCTACTTCCACAAACCAGAAACCACAATCTGGCCTGGAGGAAAATCCCTTCCTGACCTCAAAGTGGCAATCAGTATTACCCCGGGCACCTAAGGAAGGGCCACAGGAGCCAAGCACTGACTCATCCCTTCTTGCCCTCCCTCTCATGATCTGCTGAAGTTCACAGAATCAGCATTGCTGTCAGATGGCCATCTAGTCCCTGCTTAAAAGGAGAGCCCACTGCCTCCCATGGAAGCCTGTTCCACTGAGGAACTGCTCTTTCAGGAAGTTCTTCCGTATGGACCTGCTGGATGTGTCCATCACAAAATTCATGGCATCTCTATACGAAACCAGCAGCAGCAGAGAGGACAAGTCTGCCTAGCAATGCTCATTATTTAGGAAATCATTACAACACCTTTAGTTTTTTTCCTGAGCACTAGAAATGATGGAGGGCAACATGGGATAGCCTGATATCGTCAGATCTCGATAGCTAAGCAGGGCTGATACTTGGATGGGGGACCAGGAAGGAGGACTCTGCAGAAGAAGGCAATGGCAGACCACCTCGGCTTCTCACTTGCCTTGAAAGCCCCTTGCTAGGGTGACTGTGAGTCCATCGTGACTTGATGGCACATAGGTATGGATAGAAACAAGGACAGAGATTTCTGAGAGGAAGAAGCTGTTTCCTTTATTTCAGCAAAATACGAATCTCAAAATAAATTGGTGGAATCGCTAATCCTAAAATTCATAAAATTAGTGGGGGGAGAGTCTCCCTGAATGTTATCTGTTCATGTTTCTGATAGAACATGAGATGGCCATTTGTGAGCATTCTGTAAGGTTGTTTGGAAAAGGTACACATTTTTTTTTAAAAAATATGTTATTTGTAGTCCACCTTCCTCATGGGGACTCAAGGCGGATTACGTATATCAACAAATGACGCAGTCAACAAATGGGACAGTCAATAACCAATGTGTTAGGATTTTAGGAGTCTGGAACCACCAGAAAGAACTGAAGCACAGCATAAGTTTTCACATAGGAGACTACATACTGGGTAGCTTCCCTTCCAAGAACTAACATGCTTGCCTGTTACAAGCACCAGTTTTTCCACTAGAGTTGCCATCCCCCTGGTGGGGGCAGGGGTTCTCCTGATTCTGGCCCCCTGGGTGATGTCATCATGTCCTACGTGTGCACTCGAAGATCCCGGAGAGAAGCCAGGAGCCCTCCACTGCCAAAAGGCGGGGACCTGGCAACCCTATTTCCCACCACTATTGCACATTTGAAAAAGATTTCCATGTAGGCCTAGTTTGTATTGCAGCCCTCGGAAGATTATTCTGACCATTATTCTGATTGTTAGACCATATCCAGCCTGTCCTGAGGACACTGCACTGGCTGCCTATAGCGTACCGGGGACTAGCAACCCTACCCTGGATCCAACCCAAGAGGATTTCAAGTTCAGAACAGCTTTAGAGTCTTGTTTAAAACTGTATACAGTGCTCTGGCCTTCGCAAATATCTTGTTTATGCATGAAACATGCCCTGCCCACAATACGCATTTCCTCTTGAGCTGGGTACCCCATACTTCTCCCATTGATGATTCATGCACTATTTAACAAGTGGAATTTGTGTGTATTTCTGTCTGCTCCGTCAGTGGCATTCATCCTCACAGATGCAACCTTGTTGATATATTCTCCAAATTTGCTGGATTGCTGGGGATGATGAAAATAGTAGTTTTCTTAGCAGTCCAATTCAATTGGAGACGCTGTAAAAAACTGCAATTTCTACAAAGCTACACTAACCCGGGCAGGAAGTCATACTTGAGAAGTCTAGAAAAGGTAATTTACAGGTCCTGGATGGAGCTGCCCTTGATTTAAACAGCCATTTCCTGTGACCAGTCATGTTCTTTTCAGAAGGCTAAGGTTTGCAGTTTAGGGAGGGGTTCTTTGCTGAGAAGGCGTATCTGAAAGCTTTAGAAATCTGAAACCAAGAAGATCCATCCTTTTCCACTGTGACACCAAAAGTTTAAATGAATCCAGGTTGGCCCAGCATCTTAGCAAATCTGGTGTCGCTGATAGTACCCCCCAAACTGAACTGTGCAAGTTGGTAATTTTCACTTAGCTCTAGGTTACGGCTGCCAAGTCCAACTTGGGAAATATCTGAGGACTTTGGGTGTGGAGCCAGGAGACTTTGGGGGTGGAGCCAGGAGAAAGGAAGTGACATCATTTTGTGATGTCACATCCTGTGATGTTGCTTCCACATGCTTCCACATGAACTCATGAAGTTTCCTAATACTGAGCTTCTGCTGCTGCCTTGAGCTTTATAGGCTTGCAAGCAGCATTACCCAGACTGTGACTTTTATGCTACTGTTTTTTGTCGCTGAACAAGAGTCAGTGTTATGTAGCAGTCAGTTTGTTTGGCTGGGATCTGGGAGAGCCTGGCTCAAAACCCTGCAGTGCCATGGAATCATTTTATTTAATACTGAATCAGGCCATTGGTCCATCAAGGTCAGTATTGACTACTCAGACTGGTAGTGGCTCTCCAGGGTCTCAGGCTGAGATCTTTAATGTCACCTATGACCTGATCCTTTTTTAGCTGAAGAGGCTGATACCTCCTGCATGTCAAGCAGATGCTCTATCACTGAGCAACGGCCCTACTGAATCCTTCCTCATCTCGGCAGAATATGAAGCACTAAGTGCTACACAAGTGCTAAATATGATTTTCATATCATAAGAACAGGAGAGAAGCCACAGTGGATCGGGCCAACAGCCCATCCAGTACAACACTCTGTGTCACACAGTGGCCAAAAATACCAGGTGCCCTCAGGAGGTCCAGCAGCGGGGCCAGAACTCCAGAAGCCCTCCCACTGTTGCCCCCCAAGCACCAAGAATGCAAAGCATCACTGCCCCAGACAAAGGGCTCCATTTAGACCTTGTGGCTAATAATAGCCACTGATAGACCTCTGCTGGATGGGGACAGAGAGAGAGAGAGAGACAGACAGACAGACAGAAAAAAGAAAGAAAGGGGGAGGGGGAGAGAGAGAGAAGGAAAAGAGCTGGCAGACCCCAGCAGCTTACCCCAAGCAGCTTACTCCAGCAGCAGGCCACATGCAAAAGCAGGCCCTTCAGCAGAAAGAGCCTCTCTGGGCGGGACTCTCTTGCTCTTTCTTAAAGGGGAAATGTCTGTTGAGGCTTTTTACTGCAGGGCAGGCTCTCTGCAGACATTTCCCTTTTAAGAGGCCAGGGCAGGCTCCGACGTTTCCCTGCTGGCAGCCATTGCCTCCCCCGGTGGCCAATTCTGAAAAAGCGGGGGAAAGCTTTAAAAATCGGTGCTTCCCCCGCCCTACCTGGGGACTTGGCAGCCCTACTCTAGGTACAATTTGCTAGTCCCCTCCCCACCTCCCAGTGATGTTGCTGCATGACATCTCCAATGTGATGACATCACCTTGAAGTAGGGCAGCCAAGTCCAACTTGGGAAATATCTGGGGACTTTGGGGGGTGGAGCCAGGAGACTTTGGGGGTGGAGCCAGGAGAAAGGAAGTGACATCATTTTGTGATGTCACATCCTGTGATGTTGCTTCCACATGCTGACACATGAACTCATGAAGTTTCCTAATACTGAATCAGGCCATTGGTCCATCAAGGTCAGTATTGACTACTCAGACTGGTAGTGGCTCTCCAGGGTCTCAGGCTGAGATCTTTAATGTCACCTATTACCTGATCCTTTTTTAGCTGAAGAGGCTGATACCTCCTGCATGTCAAGCAGATGCTCTATCACTGAGCAACGGCCCTACTGAATCCTTCCTCATCTCGGCAGAATATGAAGCACTAAGTGCTACACAAGTGCTAAATATGATTTTCATATCATAAGAACAGGAGAGAAGCCACAGTGGATCGGCCCATCCAGTACAGCCCATCCAGTCCAACACTCTGTGTCACAACAGGGGCCAAAAATACCAGGTGCCCTCAGGAGGTCCAGCAGCGGGGCCAGAACTCCAGAAGCCCTCCCACTGTTGCCCCCCAAGCACCAAGAATTCAGAGCCTCACTGCCCCAGACAAAGGGTTCCATTTAGACCTTGTGGCTAATAATAGCCACTGATAGACCTCTGCTGGATGGGGACAGAGAGAGACAGAGAGACAGACAGACAGACAGACAGACAGACAGACGGACAGAAAAAAGAAAGAAAGAGGGAGAGAGAGAGAAGGGAAAAAAACTGGCAGAGGCACTTACTTCCATTTAGACCTTGTGGCTATAATAGCCACTGATAGACCTCTGCTGGATGGGGACAGAGAGAGAGAGAGAGAGAGACAGACAGACAGACAGAAAAAAGAAAGAGGGAGAGAGAATGAAAAGAGCTGGAAGAGAAACTCACCTTGCCAGCCACATGCAAAAGCAGCTCCTTCAGTCCCTCTGGGCGGACCTCTCTTGCTGTGGAAGCTGTGTTGCTGACTTCTTAAAGGGGAAATGTCTGGCGAGGCTTTTTACTGCAGGGCAGGCTCTCTGCAGACATTTCCCTTTTAAGGCAGCCATTTTGTCCCCCCGGTGGGCAACTTTGGAAAAGCGGGAGGGAAGGACTAAAAATCAGTGTTTCCCCCGCCCTATCGGGGGACTTGGCAGCCCTACCTTGAAGCAATGTCATCACGTCGGGGACGTCATGTGGCAATGCTCTGGTTTGAGGGCAAAACTCTATGGTTTGAAGCTGGTTCTACCATAGAGTTTTGCCCCAAAACCAGAGTGTCACACTCCTCCCCTGATGTTGCTGACATGATGATGTTACTTCTGGGTAATGTCATTGTGTTGGGGACATCCTGGAATGCCCCCCAAATCCCCCCACCAGTGCGATGAGGGGTCCTGGCAACCATACATATCCTTCAATTTGCAAATCTGTTTCTTGAGCAAACGCACCTCTGCTTAGCTCCTCACACATTTGCAATGACTAAAGGCCTGAGCTGTTTGAAAAATGGGCCCTAGGGCTGCCAAGTCAGCCCGGGGGGCGGGGGATCCCCCGCTACAGGGGTTCCCGATCCGCTGGCCAGCATTCGGCCGGCGGGGGAAACCCCGCCCCCGAAGTCGTCCAGCCTGGACGACTTTCCTCACGTAATGACGTCACCCGGAAGTGACATCAGCACGTTGGGGGCGTTGCCAGGGCGACGCTCTGGCAATCGCCCCAAAACTCTATGATACCATAGAGTTTTGGGGTGATTGTCAGAGCATCGCCCTGGCAATGCCCCCAACGTGCTGACGTCACTTCTGGTGACATCAGCCGGCGTGCGCGCTTTGTGCGCACACCGATGAAGCTCCCGGCTGGCAGAGGACTCCCCCCCGCCGGTAAGCTTAAGGGACTTGGCAACCCTAATGGGCCCTCCTCCTCAAAAGGGCTTCCATTTGACTGTGTGAATGTAAAGTCACCGGCCCACATTCAGGAGCGATGTGGGCAGCAACCCATGAAAAATGTATGTTTGGCAAGGGCCCATGCAAAGGCCCAAGCGTGGAGAGGGGATGCAGGTAACCTTACAGAGCAGGCAATGGGCAGCTCTTTAAGAACTCAGCCCCTGCGGAAAACATATTATCATGTCATTTCAGAAATAGATTTTTCCCCACTTATGTCTTATGACTTTGAATGGAATGCAGTGGTGGTTATCAGGCCTTTTTTTTGTAGAAAAAGCCCAGCAGGAACTCATTAGCATAATAGGCCACACCCAACAGCAGAAATACATTAGCATAATAGGCCACACCCCTGACAGTGCAGCTCCCTCCCAGGATCGGCTTCCCCAGGTGCGGGGCGCATGGGGAACCCAAGGGAAGGAGGGCAGTTTCTGGATTGGCAGCTGCGGGGCGCCTGGGGAACCCTGGGGGGGGGAGGATGTAGGCGTGGCCAACTCAGAAGCCAGCTGGAACTCCGTTCCTGTGTGTTCCTGCCCAAAAATAGCCCTGGTGGTTATGATGTTGTGTGTTCATACAGAATCTTAAGAAGTTATTCTTCAGTTGTGATGGGAAGCCATTTTGAGTGGGTGGTGAGGGTAAACAGCTTAAGTGTTGGGATGTCTTGTGTACAAAGAAGATGAAGGAAGATCCTGCAGGGGGCAGCAAACTCTAGCTAGACAGGACTATAGGGGGAGTACCTTCTCTCTACTGGGACTTTCCCTTGTCTGTTGGCAGAGTGCGATTCTTTCTTCTAGAATAGTCTAGAACACAAACTCTCTCTGTCTCTCTCTGTCTCTCTCTCTCTCAGCTAGCAAGGCAGCTAGGTTGATCTCTTCTGTTTCCTGTTCAGTTTGTTAGTTCCTAAATAAAGCTTTTATTACTCCTAATAAGTTCAGTGTCCTGGCTGCTGCATAGGCACTCTTCCATGCCAGCATTCCACTGTGTTCTCCCCCAAGCAGCCTTATGGCATGACGCGGAGCCACAGTTCATACCCTCTGCATTCTCCCCTCTTGCTCTTGGGTTGACAATACAGGGGTCAGGTAGGACCCCTTGGGGGTGGGGTTGCCAACTCTGGATTGGGAAACACCTCCAGATTTGGGGGGCGGAGCCTGGGGAGGGTGGGTTTTGGGGAAGGGAGGGACCTCAGCCACTCCCCTTATGAGGAGAGAGCTGCCAGGCAAGAGGATCATAGGCTGTGGTCACACAGGCAGAGGGGAAGAGAGGCTGTTTCCTCCGGAGGAATTTGACGCACAGTTGCGAGATCACACAGCCCTTTGAAACTGCAGGCTTAGCCCATCATTGTGTGATCAGACACAACTGCGGGTGAGTCGGAGGTTTTTTTGCCGTTTTTTCCCCTTGAGCATAAGTGAGGAATCTCACCTCCGCACTGAGGGCTGCCTATGGAGTATGCGATGATGTGTATACTGTGAAGGGGGGGAACATGGCACGGAGTCAGGATGGCCTGATCAGATCATCCCAACGGTATGAAAATGTGCTTAAGCAATCAGACAGGGGAAAGTCCGCCTGTGGCCCACCTTATCTGGATAACACCAGACTTTCCCCAGTGTCTTTTAACTTCGCTTCCATGGCGGAGCAGCATGGGTTTGCCGATGACTGGAGGACACTTCCCAGATGTTGTTGTCTGATCGCTCCTTTTAGATCCATCAGGCATTCACACCTATGTCAGATCTAAAGGAGCGTGTGATCGCAGCCTTAGTCTGTCCCCTTAGTCTGTCCCACCTACTTTTCACAGAGCCGTCCTTGAGAAATGCAGCTCATATATGAGAAGATGGCATCTTGCCTCACTGAAGTCACGTGAACGTAAGTTGGCCACTTGTGGTTGACACGGCACAGCAGTCGTGTGCACGAGAGAATAAGAGAGGTGGCTGTGTAACAGCCTTCTCTGATATGTAATCTCTCCAGTCTTCCAGCCCGGCTTGTCAAGGGTTATGCTTTGGAGTTCTGTCAACACCTCACTAACCGACAGGCTCCTAAAAGATAAAAGTTTCTGAAGCAGTGCTGAAGCCTTTATGGCCGCGGCCATGGAGAAGATGGATTATGTAAAATCTTAAGAGTATTCCCAGTGACAGGAATACCAATTGTTTCCTTCTCTCTACGTTCGTACAGCCCTTTCATTCTTTTGGACTTTCTGACATCTTTTCTCAAGTTGATGATTCACCAAAAACCTATCTTATGGAGTTGTTGTTGCTGTTGTTGTTGTGTTTTTTTTAAAAAAAAAAACAATTAAAAAGGGACATGTGTCATTCCTTAGAAACAACTGCTGGTGCCCATGGTTATAGAGGTGGCAGCTATCTATCAGAAAGGCCTCAGAAGTTCAGGGTAGGGTATGGATACAGAATGTGGGAACGAACTGAGAAAGAAGTACCGTGTCTCAATGAGAAAGGAAGAAGAACATGCTGTTGAGTCGTGACCAACTCACGGCAACCCCAGGATCAAGGCCAGAGATGAGAAGAGGTGGTTTGTCATTGCCTTCCTCCAATTGGCAACCCCAGTCTTTCTTGGTGGTCTCCCATCCAAGTACTGACTTTGGCTGCCCTTGCTTAGCTCCCAAGTTCTGATGGACTGTCTGGAAGACTATAAATGTGAGCTACTGGCATTAAAGTCATGAGCAAGCGATTTGGCCACTGCATAAATTAGCTGGCTCTGGAGCCATCCTTCCTGAGCTAAGACAAAAGTGTGTGAGCCGGAGGCTAAAAAACTGTGAGCTAGCTCAGCTAGCACACTAACTTAGCTTAGAGGGAACACCGGTGATGAGCATGGAGTTGAGTAGGCTCCGGAGGGTGGTGGAGGACAGGAGGGCCTGGCGTGATGTGGTCCATGGGGTCACAAAGAGCCAGACTCGACTATGTGACTGAACAACAACAACAACAAAAATGAAATAAATAAATAGATTAATGCACACCCCTTGATTTCCAATGTTATTTGGGAAATCCATCCATTGTTGCCTGTTCTGCCCACTGGGTTGGACTGGCACTGCTTCCAGCTCTCTCTCTCTCTTTCACACACAAGCACAACATGGTGTACGGAGCAAGCCATGATTATGTTTGGTAGTGGAAACAAACAAACAAACAGCAACCCCGTAGG
The DNA here is from genome assembly GCA_029233225.1 of Lepidodactylus listeri. Taxonomy (NCBI): domain Eukaryota; kingdom Metazoa; phylum Chordata; class Lepidosauria; order Squamata; family Gekkonidae; genus Lepidodactylus; species Lepidodactylus listeri. The sequence goes on from JARCFY010000011.1 coordinate 82,024,259, forward strand.
GATTTCAAGGCAAGAGACATCCAGAGGTGGTTTTCCATTGCCTGCCTCCACATCATGACCCTGGTATTCCTTGGAGGTCTCCCATCCAAATACTAGCCAGGGATGACCCTGCTTAGCTTCTGAGATCTGAAAAGATCAGGCTATCATGGGCTATCCTGGTCAGGGCATGCATACCAATACTCAGAGGTTGTTTTATAGAAAAAGCCCAGCAGGAACTCATTAGCATAATATGCCACACCCAACAGCAGAAATCCATTAGCATATCAGGCCACACCCCTGACAGTCCAGCTCCCTCCCAGGATCAGCTTCCCCAGGTGCCCTGTGGCTTGCAGGGCGCCTGGGGAACCCGAGGAGGGGAGGCAGTTTAAACTGCCTTCCCTCCCTGGATCGGCTTGGCTTCCCCAGGTGCCCCGCAGCTTCCGAGGCACCTGGGAAACCCGAGGGGGGGGGGAGGCTGTAGGCGTGGCCAACTTGGAAGCCAGCCGGAACTCCGTTCCTGTGCGTTCCTGCCCCAAAATAGCCCTGCCTATACCATAAAGGTGATAACGCAAGAGACCAGAAATGGTCTAGCAGGGAGTTATTTGACCCACTGAGGATTCCATGTTCTTCTGCAGTGGGCCAAATAGTCCTTTAGATAGATCATTTTTTATCGGGATAACTGTGCTGGGGAAGTTGAAGCTCTTTCCACATAACACCACAGTCCCCATCTGGAGCATGAACAGAACAGGTGGGAAAGAAAGTGAATGCAGAAGTAACTTATGATTGTGACTCAAGTCCACAGGCTAGGGCTGGGATCCCCACCCTGTGAAAACCATCTTGTGGAAGTCGTTTGCAGAGAGGCTGATCCTCCTGCACATGCTCAGAATGTCAGAGGCATCTGAACATCTGTCATCTCCCAAATGCCAAGATGCTTCAGATGTGCCTCATATGTACAAGAGCCTTCTAACCAACTCCAAACAATGTGTTCCACTTACAACTCCTGTGTGTTGATTCAGACCCAGTACAGATCCACCCCGTAATTACAGGAGAAAGTGTAAGCTGTGGACTTGGGTTACGTAGCAGAAATCAATGAAAAGCTAATGAGTCCGAATGAGTTTCTCAGAGGAGCGAGACACAAAACCCGTAGATTTGTCATGGGGTTTGAAAACGTTAACCACAAACTTTTTAAAAAAGTTCGATTCCCTTTGGACTCAAAAGTTAGCATATTTAAAACCTTCATTCAAAGGGTTCATGTGTCTGGCAGTTATTTATTATGACAATGGATTTCGTTACATTTCCCTTGAAATTCATCACCAGCTCGACGCCTTCTTCGTCTGAAATATTTGACATCTGTACCAAGATAGAGCAGGATGCTAAAGCACAGTAATGATAAATACAGGGTGATCTCTGAAGGAAGTAAATCAATGGGAAACGACTATTTAAAAACCCGTTCTCATGGGAAGGTTATGCAGGTAAAGGGGGGGTTGTAAAAAGAAAGATAGCTAGAATGTCACCGGAGAAAGAGAGGAAGCGAATGCAAACAAAAGTGGATCTTTCGCAAGTACATTTTGTCTTCCCTTTTCTATAATTATCTGTTCCTCCAGTTTGCAAGAGATTCATTTTGTTAATCTAAAAGTATAATTGCTTTTTGCCCCCGCAACACAGGCTTCAGTGGCCACAGTCTAGTACTTTATGTACATGAAAAATAGGGTGTGGAGCACCTTCCGTACATGGGAACTGTTTTACATCTCACATTCCATATGTTGGAAAGAAAATACTTTGTGGTGTCTCTTCGCCTCAGACTCCAGACGGGGGCTATAGAGAGTCAGAGTGATAGATAGTTCAGGACCTGTGCATCCCTTCCTTTCTGCTGCTCTGATGCTATCCCTGTGATGGGAAGACTGCTGCTCTGAGGGGATCTTTTTTCCTTCCTGCTACCACCTCTCTTTTTCTCTCCATCTTGAACGTAACATAAGAACATAAGAGAAGCCAATGTTGGATCAGGCCAGTGGCCCACCCAGTCCAACACGCTGTCACACAGTGGCCAAAAACACCAGGTGCCATCAGGAGGTCCAGCAGTGGGGCCAGGACACTAGAAGCCCTCCCACTGTTGCCCCCTCCCAGCACCAAGAATACAGAGCATCCCTTGCCCCAGACCGAGAGTTCCTATCTATACCTTGTGGCTAATAGCCACTGATGGACCACTGCTCCATATGTTTATCCAATTCCCTCTTGACGCCGTCCATGCTTGTAGCCGATACCACCTCCTGTGGCAGTGAGTTCCATGTGCTAATCACTCTTTGGGTGAAGAAGTACTTCCTTTAATATGTTCTAACCCAACTACTCAGCAATTTCATCGAGTGTCCACGAGTTCTTGTATTGTGAGAAAGGGAGAAAAGTACCTCTTTCTCCACCTGCTCTATCCCATGCATAATCTTGTAAGCCTCGATCATGTCACCCTTCAGTCGTCGTTTCTCCAAGCTAAAGAGCCACAAGTGCTTTAACCTTTCTTCATGGGGAAAATGTTCCAACCCTTTTATCATTCTAGTTGCCCTTTTCTGCACTTTTTCCAATGCTATAATCTCCTTCCTGAGGTGTGGTGACCAGAACTGTACACAATATTCCAAATGAGGTTGCACCATCAATTTATACAGGGGCATTATGATACTGGCTGTTTTGTTTTCAATTCCCTTCTTAATAATCCCCAGCATAGCGCTGGCCATTTTTTTATTGCTGTCGCACACTGCCTCGACATTTTCAGTGAGTTATCTACTACAACTCCAAGATCTCTCTCTTGGTCAGTCTCCACCAGTTTGGACTCCATCAACATGTATTTATAGTTAGGATTTTTGGCCCCAATATGCATCACTTTGCACTTGGCTACACTGAACCCCATTTACCATGTTGACACCCACTCGTCCATCCTCGACAGATCCCTTTGGAGTGCCTCACAATCCTCCCTGGTTTTCACTACCCTGAACAAATTTGTGTCATCACTTGCAGGCCATCACTTGCCATCAGTGCCCTTTGACTGTTTACACAAGACAAACAGGTCAGTCTCTGTGCAAGAGAATAAAGAGAATAACATAAATGACAGTGTTCAGAAAAGTGTTGGAAAATGTTTTGTCTCCCTGGGGGAGATAAAGCCACCATACTCCACCGAAAGATTCTGGAGTGATGCTCCGCTGTGAAACTGGTGAACTAGAATACATTAGTAAAGTAACCTCTGTTGGATTTGGACTCGAGCTAGAAAGATAGTATTATCATCCACGGCTGCCGTGTTGAATGAGTCACTCTGTTCTTATACTGCAAGCATTAAGGCTCGATGCAGAAATTTGACAGAACTGCTACCACACTTTGCATTTTGAGCCCCACTGCTGGCAGATTCAGACACCTCTTTCTCTACATCTGTAGAAATATATCGCCCAACAGAGGGCAGCACTTCATGCAATGATGTATGTACATAAGAACATAAGAGAACATAAGAGAAGCCAACCTCTGCTCCAGATGTTTATCTAATTCCCTCTTGAAGCCATCCATGCTTGTAGCCACCGCCACCTCCTGTGGCAGTCAATTCCATGTGTTAATCACTCTTTGGGTGATTTGTTCTGCTTTAAGGTGCTAGAGGACCCCTAAGTATTTTCCCTACACTCGCTCCCTACTGGCTGCTGTGTACGATTCCAAATACGATGGGGAGAATGAATGAAGGAACATCTGTATGTGACGTAGTCATGAGTAGAGGCCCTCAAGCTGACTACCAGTTTTAAACTATAAAATGACAAATCTCAATATTTTAAATCAATAAAATGGCAGCCGGAATTTAAAAAAAGCAAAGCTAAGCGCCCATGGACACATGGAGCTGTCTGAGTCAGACCTTTGGTCTATCCAGGTGAATACTATCTACTCTGATCAGCAGCAGATCTTCAGGGTCTTGGACAGAGGTCTTTCACATCACCTGCTTCCTGATGCTAGAGACTGAACCTGGGTTCTGGAATGGTGGAGAGGCAACATCTGGAGATACTAAGTAAATGTACGTAATTGTCTCCCGAATTTTAAAAATAAACAAACAACCATTATCACCCTCTAGTGCTCCTAAGTTCAAAGGTCTTTTACAATGAGAATGTCTTCAAAATGCCATGGTCTTCAAATGTCCTAAATGGTCTGGGAACAGGCTGCTTACAGTGAAATCCTGGAGCAAAGTTATACCCATCTAAACACACTGACTTCACTGGAGTTCCACAGTTGTAACGGCTGAGTTCCCTGACCTGGGTGCCTCCGGCTAGCCTGACTGCATCAGATCTCAGAAGCTAATACTTTGATGGGAGATCCCAAGGACATCCATGGATGCTGCACTGAAGAAAGGCGGGCCACCTTTGTTCGTCCCTTGCCTTGAAAACCCTACGGGGTTGCCATAAGTCTGTGTTGACTTGATGGCACTTTCCATCACTGACTACTGGCTGCACTGTCAAGGCTGAAGCAGAAAGGCCAAAGAGTCTGGGACTTTTCATTTTAGGGTTGCCAGGTCCCTTCGTTGCTCCGGTGGGGGGATTTGGGGGATGTTCCGGGGGGGGGCAGGGATGCCCCAAGCCCCGTCTCAAGCCCCCCCTCCCAAGAGTGACCACCTGGCTGGCCACCCCTCTTCCTCCCCTCCTGCCTGATTTAAAGGACTTCAGCTAGGGTTGCCAGCCTCCAGGTGGGGCCTGGGGATCTCCCGCTTTTATAACTGATCTCCAGCTGACAGAGATCAGTTCCCCTGGAGAAAATGGCTGCTTTGAAGGGCGGACTCTATGGCATTGTACCCTGCTGAGGCCCCTCCCCTCCCCTCCCCAAACCTCACCCTCTCCTGGCTCCACCCCCAAAGTCTCCAGGTATTTTCCAACCCAGACCTGGCAACCCTAACTTCAGTTGATTGGCAGGGATCACGTGGCCCTTTAAATCTAGCAGGAGGGAGGGAGAGGGGTGGTTGCATGCCACCTTTAAAGGGTCTTTTTGCGAGCAGGGTGGGAGCTGTGGCATGCGGGGCTGGGGGACCCTGGCGGCTGGCAACCCTATTTCAGTTTAGAGAAGAGACAACTGGGGGGGGGGGAATGATAGAGGTTTATAAAATTATGCATGGGGTGGACAGAATTGACAAAGAGAAATTTTTCTCCCTCTCCCAAAATGCTAGAACTTGAGGGCATCCAATGAAGCTGATGGGCAGTAGGTTCGGGACAGACAAAAGGAAATACTACTTTAGACAGAGGGTGATTAAAATGTGGAATTCACTGTTAGGGGATGTAGAGAGAGCCACAGGAATAAACAGCTTTAAAGGGAGATTAGATAGATTCATGGAGGACAAGTCTATCAGTGGCTATTAGCCATGGTGACTGAGGGGAACCTCCACATTCAGAGGCACTAAACCTCTGAATCTCAGAGCCAGGAGAGAGACAATATCAAGGAAGGCCTCAGCCTCTATGCCCTTTTGTTGGCCCTCCAGAGGAACTGGTAGGCCACTGTATGAGACAGGAGGCTAGACTAGATGGACCGTTGGTTTGATCCAATAGGGCTTTTCTTTTGTCCTTCTGTTATGTTCATAAAGGACTGCTGGCTTCCCTGTTAGATTGCCCATCACCGAAGAGCTTCCTCCAAAACCTCACTCTGTGTGCCCCCACCTTCTAACGAGATGGGCCTTCTTTGCAGTGGCACCTCCACTCTGGACTGCCTTCCCCATAAGTAAATGCCAGGCACTTAATATAAACATTGGGTTTCATTCATGCAGAGTGTTAGGGGAGTGACTCTCCCCCATTTCTATAATTAGTTTTATTTCATTGATTTGTTTTATTTTATTAATTGCCACAATATGCCATTGATTTTTATTTTGCAGGTAGTTATTGTTGATTTGTTTTAATGATGTTATATTTCTTTTAGGGAAATTGCCTTGGAAAGCGTGAAGCTGAGAGATTTTGCAAAGTACAATCCTTGCTAAGCAAGCCAATAATAGTGACCGGAGTTCTATGCAGAAGTTGCATTGAGCTCAGTAAGGCTGTGTGATGAGTCATACATTGCTAGCAGCCATGGTACGGCAACTTGTATCATTTGAAAGCTGAAGTATGCCCTCGAGTCACAACCAACTCATGGTGACCGCAGGAAATTCTACCTCACGGGGTTTTGAAGGCAAGAGATGAGCAGAGGGGATCGGGGAGGGGCCATGGCTCAGTGGCAAAGCATATGCATTGCATGCAGAATGTCCCAGGTTCAATCCCTGGCATCTCCAGTTGGAAGGCTCAGGTAGGAGGTGATGTGAAAGATCTCTGCCTAACAACCTGGAGAGCTGCTGCCAGTCTGAGTCGACAATACTAACCTTGATGGACCAATGGTCTGATTCAGTGTATGGCCGGTGTGTTCAGAGGTGGTTTGCCATTGCCTTCGTCTGCATAGCAGCCCCAGTTTTCCTTGGTGGGATCCCCTCGAAGTACTAACCATGGCCAACTCTGCTTAGCTTCCAAGCTCTGTGAAATCGGGTTAATCTGGGCCACTAAGGCTGCTACTTGTGTCATTTGTTGATTTAAAATATTTACATGCTGCTTTTCTCCTGGATCACAGGACTCAAAGTGGCTTGCACACTTTGAAGTTGCAACCGTTGGTGATGGAAAGTGCTGACTTATGGTGACCCCGTGAGGTGTTCTTTTCTTTTCTCTTTTTTTCCCTTTTCTTTATTTTGGACTTTTGTTATACGAGGTTGATTCAACCAAGCAAACCAACATAAGCCAGAAACAGCTGTGAAGTCCATGATGAAATGGGCGTGCCTCAGACATAACCAAAGAGGAAAATTTGGGTGGGGGAAACACTCGGTTTTAGTGGTGTTTCAACTACTTCAGGGCCTCTCTCAGGAACAAGCACATCTTCCAGTTTCCTAGCATTCCACCCCCACCCCCCAGTCATGTCCCAGGGACTCTTTTCTCACACAGCTTCATCTATACCTCCTGTCATGATCTGGGCTGTGCAAGTAAAGGCCTAGCAGGCCCAGGGAGCCTGAGAAGCAGTGGGGGAGACCAGGCCTACAACTCCCAGAAGTCCCTGAGAGATTCTGGGGCCAATTTTAGCCAATCACAGAGAAAGGGGACTTATAATAAAATACCTGGTACTGAAGAAAAGCTGTTCTTTCTGCCAAGGGAACAGGGCCAGAGGGAAGGCTGCTGCTGGGAGAGACCCTCAACCTGAGAGGAAGGGTGAGCAGACTCAGGCCCAACTGAGACAGTGGAGGAGGGACTGTGAGTCTAGTTGCGTTAGGGCATTTGGCTTCTTTTCCCTTCACCCACTGACTGTTATTGTACTTGCACCTTGCTTGTTTCCCATATTGGGCTGACCTCCAGTAAAAATAAACCTTTTATTTGTTGTTTACTCTGCCAGGACCTCACGCTTATCATTCGGCCAAATAAGGGAGGTCTGAAGGTCTTGGGAGGGTGCACTAGGCCTTCTCAAGGGATCCTAAAGCCAGAGTGGTGGCAGCGTCAGGCACCCCACCTGAGCCATGACACCTCCCCTCATTGGAGTGACTGTTTCCCTCCTCATTGGGCATAGGGTTGCCAAGTCGTTCATACTTACTACCCGGGGGAAGTCCTCCTTTGTCCAGGAGCTTCCCTGGTGTGCATGCTTTGCGCGCGCGCCCAGTGACGTCACCTGGAAGTGACATCACCATGTTGGGGGCGTTGCCAGGGCGATGCTCTGGCAATCGCCCCGGCAACACCCCCAACGTGGTGACGTCACTTCCGGGTGATGTCATTACGCTGGGGAAGTCGTCCCGGCTGGACGACTTTGGGGGTGGGGTTTCCCCCGCCGGCCAAATGCTGGCCGGCGGATTGGGAACCCCTGTAGCGGGGGATCCCCCGCCCCCTGGGCTGACTTGGCAGCCCTAATTGGGCACCTTTCCATCTGCACTAAGGTAATCTTCTTGTACTTCTTCCTCTTCAGAAGCATGCCGCGGTTCACCTATCAGAATCACTGGTCTGACTCCTGAATTATTCAGCAGATTTTCAGGAACGTTTACAGTTTCCCCCGCAGGGATACGTTGAGGCTGTAAAATTCCAGGTAACATTGACTGAGCAACTGAGACTGACAAAACGGGCTCTGTTCTTGGAAGAGGCCGAATAGCAGAAACAGGCAGAACTAAACCAGGAGGAGGGACTGGTGATCTCGGAGACCAGGGCTCTTTTTTTTGAAAAAGAGGCACCGGAACATCGTGACCTGGTGGGGTTTTCAAGGCAAGAGACATTCAGAGGTGGTTTGCCATTGCCTGCCTCCATGTCATGACCTGGGTATTCCTTGGAGGTCTCCCATCCAAATACTAGCCAGGGCTGACCCCAAGTAGCTTTGAGATCTGATAATATTGAGCTAGCCTGGGCTCTCCAGGTCAGGGACAACCGTTACTCATGCCTATATTACTATAGAACTCAAACTGTTCCTTCCTTCCTTCTCATCATCCTTCAGACCTCAAAAACATCTTGGGGGGGGGGGAGAATCTTTGGAGCAGAAATAGATCTTGGGGGAGATACTATACTTTAACAGTATAAAAGGAGAAAGAAAGAAAGATGAAAAGTTTATCCAAAAAAAGAAGACGATTTATAGTTTTCGATTTCTCATATCTCATAGCGGAAGATTTAGAGGTCCCATGTCTCAATTGGGCATCTGGGTCATTGCAGTAGAAAACACTATAGGTCATTGCAGTAGAAAACACTATCTTCTGTGGGTAGAATAATAGGATCATAGAGTTGGAAGGGACCTCCACGGTCATCTAGTTCAACCCCCCGCACAATGCGGGAAATTTACAAATACCCAGGGCTCATTTCGTAGCAGGAGCTCCTCTGCATATTAGGCCACACCCCCCCCCCGATGTAGCCAATCCTCCAAGAGCTTACAGTAGCCCCTGTAAGAAGAGCTCTGTAAGCTCTTGGAGGATTGGCTACATTAGGGGTGTGTGGCCTAATATGCAAAGGAGCTCCTGCTACGAAATGAGCCCTGCAAATACCTTCCCCCCCCCCCCCCCCACACCCAGTGACTCCTGCTCCATGCCCAGAAGATGGCAAAAACCCTTCAGGATCCTGGCTAAACTGGTCTGGAGAAAAATTGCTTCCTGACCCCAAAGTGGTGATCAGCATTTCCCTGGGCATGTAAGAAAGGGCCACAAGAACTAAGTACTGAGGCAACCCTTCCTGCCCTCCCTCTTATAATCTGTCTAAGTTCATAGGATCAGCATTGCTGTCAGATGGCCATCTAGCTTCTGTTTGGAAACCTCCAAAGAAGAAGAGCCCACCACTCCCCAGGAAGCCTGTTCCACTGAGGAACTGCTCTGTCAGGAAGTTCTTCCTAATGTTTTGCTGAAAACTCTTTCTGATTTAATTTCAACTTGTTGGAGCAACAGAAAACAACTGGGACAACAGAAAACAATTCCACAACAATTCCACAACACCCTCTATATGATAGCCCTTCAAGTACTTGAAGATGGTTACCATATCACTGCTCACTCCAGGCCAAACATACCCAGCTCCTTCAACCTTTCCTCACAGGACTTGGTCTCCAGACCCCTCGCCATCTTCATTGCCCTCCAGGTACTGAGGTACTGGGGCAGTAGACCTTTGAATACCACATCCTGGATACAAGCTAAAGTCCTAGGGTTTGAAAGGGCCTTAGAAGGGCAACACTCTACTCCAAAATTCCTTCATGCCCTGCTTATGTGCCCAGAGGCATATGGCTTGGACACTGCAGAAAAGAGATGACTGACTCCAGTGGGAAAGTTTGCAGGAGATGATGGAGCAGAACTTTACATGCTTTCCCCTTCCATATGGTAGGGTTGCCAGCCTCCAGGTGGGGCCTGGGGATCTCCCGCTTTTACAACTGATCTCCAGCTGACAGAGATCAGCTCCCCTGGAGAAAATGGCTGCTTTGAAGGGTGGACTCTATGGCATTGTACCCTGCTGAGGCCCCTCCCCTCCCCAAACCCCTCCCTCTCCTGGCTCCATCCCCAAAGCCCCCAGGTATTTTCCCACCCAGACCTGGCAACCTACCATATGGCCTTGCTGTTGCTCCCAAAATGGTCAAGAAAACCTCACAAACCAGGAAGAAATTTTCTCCAGGCCACTTTGGCTGGGGATCCTGGAGGATTTTTATCATCTTCTGGGCATGGAACAGGGGACACTGGGTGTGTGTGTGGTGGGGGAGATATTTGTGAAATTCCTGCATTGTGCAGGGGGTTGGACGAAGACCCTGGAGGTCCCTTCCAGCTCTATGATGCTATTCCATTTAGTTCTTATGGCAAATAATTGGCAATAAATCATGGCTGTGGTCCTGCTTGGCTGTCTAGCCAGCATTATTTCCTGTGGCAGTGGTTTGCTTTCACTTTACTTTGCAGCTGTGGAAGTTACCGTTTGTGTTAAGTGTGGTTAAAACTGACACATGGGATTCAGCTGCCTGCTCGATGGTTGCAGTTTTCTGCATGCGTGGAGCAAAACTCTAATGGGAATCGTTTGAGCTGTGAAAGCGGGCCGGGGCGGGGGGGGAGAAGGAGCGCAATTACTTGCTTTATGCTTTTGCATTTGTTATTCAGGGTGATGACCTGTGCTGGAGCACGCAGCTCCTCCACAGCTATTGTCTTCTCCCCCTGAACCTCTTCCAGAGGCCGTCTGACATGGAACAAACAACTGAAGACTCCCTGTGAAATTACAGTGGTGCAGACAGATGATTTTTATATTAAAAGACCACAGGTCTGAATGGGGCCAATGAACAGAAGCAGAGAGACTTTCTGCCCTCTGTTGCGGCAAACATCGCCTTTTTAGCCGGACTGGTTACCCTTGACTTAACAGCTGTCTTGACATGAGGGTGCGGCTTGAAGGCATCAGCATGTGAATGGATTGGAATTATGCAGTTACCCTGGCCACTTTGCCTGGACCTCCTGTGACATACATCCTTAATGGACGAGAAGGAGCAAGCAGCCCTCCCTACAGGAGGACTTTGGTGCAGTGGCAGAACATCTGTTGCTCCCCAGTTCTGTCTGTCTGTGTCCACCCACCCACCATCTATCTATCTATCTATCTATCTATCTATCTATCTATCTATCTATCTATCTATCTATCTATCATCCGAGTATTGGATCAAGTTCAAGGTGTTGGTGTTGACCTTTAAGGCCCTTGGCGGCCTGGGACCCACATATCTTCTCGACCGCCTCTCTCAGTAGGCCCCCAGACGAGCGTTACACTTGGGGAATAAGAACCTTTTGGTGATCCCTGGCCCAGGGATTTTTTGGCCCTGCCTCTGGCCTGGTGGAATGCTCTGTCGGAGAATATCTGTGCCCTGAGGGATCAATGACCATTCCGCCGGGCTCGCAAGGCAGAGATGTCCCACCAGGCATTTGGTTGAGGACAGCAATGGGACAGTCTGAGGTCTGGCATTCTCATACCCCCCCCCACATATTCCCCCCAGGGGGCCTGTGAAAATTTTATCCTTAAACTATTTTCTGCCACCCTGAGCTGATTATCTTATGTATTGATTGTTATTTATTGTATGTTTTTAATTTTGGTAGTCTTGTATTCTGTAGTATGTTGTTGTATTGAATGTTATTGTAAGCCTCCCTGAGCCCTGCTTGCAGGGAAGGCCAGCCTAAAAATTGACCTCCTCCTCCTCCTCCTCCTCCTCCTCTGTCTATCATCTGTCTATCTAGCACAGCTGTCACCTTAAGTAGAAAATAGAGTGGTAAAAGCCTTACTTAATATTGTCTCCCTGATATTTAATTATTGCCCCCGTAAGTTTTGTTGCAGACAGAGTAACAGAATCCTTTATGTGCAATAATAGCCACATCACCAGAGCTATCATACTAGACAGTTTCATATTTGTAAGTACAGGGGTAATTAAACTGGCCCTCAGCTCATTAAATGTAAAAGGCATCCCCAGTTAGAGGGTCAGGTAGCGGGTGATGCGAAAGTCCTCCCCCTGAAAGCCTGGAGAGCCCCTTGCCAGTCAGAGTAGACACTATTGGTTTTGATGGACTTTGCTACCATTCTTCAGAAGATCCACACTTCGTTTTTTGCAGTGTGTTTCCATTTATACAGCGGCTAATAGGAGAATATGGAAAGCAGAGGAAATCAAAAGACAAAGGAAAGGAGGAGGACTAGGACATTCAGACCCACAATAGATTCCATCACCCTGAAACTCAAAAAGTTTACCCAATATGAAGAGCTACATATGAAACTGCCTTAGATTATTAGACCATTCCTCTGCATAGCGTGCCAGCAGCAGCAGCAGCAAAATAAGAATTTTTATATCCCGCTTATCTTTATCCTAAGGAGTCTTAGAACGGCTGACAATCACCTTCCCTTCCTCCCCCCACAACGGGCACCTTGTGAGGTGGGTGGGGCTGAGAGAGTTCTGAGAGAACAGAGATTGGCCCGAGGTCACCCAGCAGGCTTCTTGTGGAGGAGGAGTGAGGAATTAAACTCGGCTCTCCAGGTTAGCATCCACTGCTCTTAACCACTACACCACACCATCTCTTATGTCGACATGGATTGTTACATTTCTTCAGGATGGGGATCTTTCTCACCTTGGCCACCTGAGCTCGTTTTACCTTGAGATGCCAGGGACAAAACCTGGAACCTTGGGTATGCAAAGCACATACTCTACACCTGAGCTGTGGACCTCTCAGTCCACAAAAGTGAAGAGATCCTGCTGCCTCCCAGGCTGTTGGATTTGGGGGGGGGGGGATTTGAACGCATGGCCCACAAGGCGAAGAATGTAAGCTCACTGGAGTATCTAAGGTCAAAAAGGTAGCACCCCATCAGCTTACCGTGCTGGTACGTCGAGGCAAAGAGGCAGATGTTCTCGCAGGTGCTTCACTGCTTTCCGAAACAAAGGTCTTTCCTGGAAGGATTGGTCTTACTTGACATAAGATTTCATTACCTTGTCGCCCGAGCGAGGGCCCAGTATCTAAAGACAGCGATTTCTCGAGCTTGTGCAGCTGTGTGCTGGCTGCGGTGCCGTCGCTTCTCAGGCTCTCGAGGTCCGTGTCTTGAGTCGGTTTTCGGACTGGGGGGCTCGTTTTCCAGCCCTCGTGGGCTTTCTTCTTAAGACACAAATCATCCAGGCTTCTCCCGCCAGAGCCCAGGCTGCTTTTCTTTTTGGCGGCTCGGAAGGCCTGCAGGCTCACAGGGTCAAGCACCCGGAACGTCACTTCGTTAAGGAACTGGGAAAACTTGAGCTTGGCTTCAATTTTCTCTTCCACGACCGATAAGGAGCTCGAGGACCCTTGACTGATCACGCTGAGGTCGGAGGTGGACGAACTGCTTCTGTTCCGCACCGCCTTCTGTTGTTGCAGAGTCCAGCCGGCATTCCCTGCCCTGTCCGGGTAGAGCGAAGAGAGCTCTAGACGGTGGACTTTCTCACCCCGTTGCTGGCCATGCTTCAGCCGATGGGATTGGTAGCCTTCCTCCTTCTTCATGCTCTGAGCAAAGCTTTTAACATCTGACCCGGGGCTGCTTTGCAGCTCGTAACTGTCCTCACTGGATGTGCAGGGTTTCGAATAGCTGTCCATGGCTAGGACACCCAAATGCCTCCTCTCCTGGGTGCTTCCTCCTTCAGAGCCGAAGAGATAGCCACCGCCACGACATGGTTGTTCTTCAGCCATCCCTATAGTCCCTTGCTTGTTTCTGGAGTCTCCCATGTGCTCCTGTCTCTGGCTTGATGGGTGATGGGGAACCCTTTGGAGAACAGTGCCTTGTAGTTTTATTGCCTCACTGTGTAAGCAATTGTTCACAGAGCATGAGTCTTCCCCTTTTTCATCCATGTAAAAGAGCCGGCCACTTTGCAAAATGCATCTCCCTCTCTGGTCCAGCTCCCAGATTTCCCAACCCCAAAGCCAGGCACACGGGTGACTCCAAGTTACAGAGACCCACCTAAACTGAATCGATGACGAATCTGGATTGTTTTAATTAGTTGTGCTAATTAACGGAATCCATAATACTTGCCTATTCTTTCTGGGGGGGGGTTTCCCCCTCCAGGGTGCTGAGCAACGTGGGTTCACATCGATCTAGACCAGTACATGATCTATGCCTGCTTGCTGAACTGTGAACTCATCTGGTGTGCTGTGAATCAATTCACACTAAGTAGGCTCTAGGGGGGCTACAATGCAAGTCGGGCTTTTAAAAAATCAGATAATACCGAAGGTCGTGTTATGATTTGACTTGTCCTGCTCTTGTTAATGTTCCATCTGGGTGGGGGGGGGGGGGGAAGCCTCATGTAAATCTATAAAGATCCATCAAAGCATAGAAAAAGATGCTCAGGTCATGATTTGTGTGTGCTGTGGTTCTGTGCTCAAGCATCAAGGATTGCCGAAGAAGAACAAAGGAGGAGGAGGAGGAGACTGGATTTATACCCCGATCTGTAAAGTCTGTTTCTTCATTTGCGTATGCAAAGGTAATGGAAGTCTATATTATGAGACCTGACCTGGATAGTCCAAGCTAGCCCATTCTCGTCAGATCTCGGAAGCTAAGCAGGATGGGCCCTAATTAGTACTTGGATGTGAGATGACCAAGGAAGTCCAGGATTGCTACACGGAGGCAGGCAATAACAAACCACATCTTTTCTTCTCTTGCCTTGAAACCCCTATGAGGTTGCCCTAAATCAGCTGTCACTTGACGGCCCTTTCCACCACCCCATTATGGGAAGTCTGTCATGAGTGCTTCCGATTCTTCCATCCAGCCCTCTTTTCTACTCGGTGCTCTGGAGTGTACTTAATGTGCACCGAACAGGAGGCAGTCTCTGGACGAAAACATGGGAGGGGTTGGTGCTCCATCACGTCCTCTTCCGGTGACGTTTGGCACTTTCACACATGCTGACTCATGCACTTTCAGCCCACTTTTGTTGCACTCTAGCGATTGATTGCAAGTGGATCTTGCCATTTCTCACAGTAAAATTGCGAAGGGCATTGAAAAGTACTTTATTCAACGTGTGTGAAAGCACCCTATTATCTGTGTGCTTGTGCGTGTGTCAAGAGGAAACTAGGTCTCTGCTCTTTTGACATATAGGCACATTACACCCATGGTAGGACTGGACTGTGCCTGTAGTTTCTGTGTATTGTCATATTTTCCAGTAAAAACAGAAATATGTATTTATAAGTAGGGTTGCCAACTTTGGTTTGGAAGATTCCTAGAGATTTGAGGACAGTGCCGGGGGAAGGTGGAGTTGGGGGGGGGGGGAGCTCAGCAAGGAGCACTGCTCTCTGTCATCTGGAAATCAGTTGGAATTCTGGGAGATGTTGAGGACCACCTTCAGTTTGATAATTCTGGGGCTTAGGGTTGTCAGGTACCTGCTGAAGGCAGAGGAACTCCTGCCCCCCCTCCAGCAGAAAAAAAAATATGGGTGGGGGAGAACAATTTATTTGGCATTGCACTGACAGGCGACTTCACTTTCAGTGCAAAACTGGAAGTAACATCATTGGGTCAGTGCAGCGTTGTAGGATTTGCCCCAAACTCTACGGTTAAACCATAGAGTTTAGGGTGAATCCTAGATCATTGTACCAACGTGATGACATCACTTCCCCAACCGAGCCATAGACATCGCAAAAGGGCAACCAACAGATGCTTTTATTATTTACACTTACCAGGTGATGATGATAATAATAATGATAATAATATATGCATTTGATCATAGACTGCTAAAACAGTTAAATAGTACATAACGAAACAATCAACCCACCTCAGTGATAAATAGAACAGACCTTGAAGTGTTATAATAACACTTTACTGTTCAGAATCTGCTTTCTCCAGGAAACGGATATCCTCTTTATAAGCTAAAGCCCCACACAATGTGCACAGACACTTCTAAAGATTTAGCTTTCTAGACAAAAATGGCTTTTTCTACAGGAGATCATCGTACATAATGTGAGAACTAAGCCATTATTCTATTGTGATTAGGAAAGCCTTTGAGGGGCCCAGTTGTGCCGATTTAGGAAACACAGGAGAGCTATTCTCTGGAAAGGGCTTCTCAAGGGAGTCTTGGCTTAGTGTTTTCTTTAAACATTTCACTTGATATCATACTTTCCCTCAGTAATGGGAGTCAAACTGGTTCTCAAGAAAGTTTCTTTTAATTGTAGGGATGCCAGCCTCCAGCTGGGTCCTGGGGATCCCTCAGACCCCCTATATGGCCAGGGTTCAACATACCTGAGGGACCTCCTTTCCCCATACATACCCCAGAGAGCACTTCGGTCGGGGTCTCAAAATCGCTTGACCCTCCTGGGTCTTAAGGATGCTAGACTCACTACCACCAGGGCCAGGGCCTTTTCAGTGGTGGCTCCATACTGGTGGAATGAGCTCCCGGAAGAGATCAGGGCCCTGTGGGACCTTTTACAGTTCTGCAGGGCCTGCAAGACGGAACTCTTCCACCAGGCTTTCAACTAGGAGCCACCTCCACTATTACCACCGACAAACTTATTAGAGATCCTACCCACAGCCCTGACATCTGGCCTGCGTTGCAGTGTGACCTAGGAAGAACATTAAGCAGAAAACCTGTTAGTTCTTGTATGCACTCTCCAGTACGCCATCATATGTAACTAATGAAATACCGATAGCACTTTATTCGTAGTATTTTATTTGTATTGTATTATGGTTATTTGTATTGTATTTATCTGAATTGCTTTTAGATGATTTTATGCGAATTTTAATTGTTATTTAATATACTATGTACTAGGTACTAATGAATGTAAGCCACCCTGAGCTTGCTTTGCGGGGAGGGTGGGGTATAAATGAAATAAATAAATAAACTCATCTCCAGACTACAGAGATGAGTTCCCCTGGAGAAAATGGATGCTTTGGAGGATGGACGACACTGTGCGGTTGTACCCCATTGAGGTCCCTGTCCTCCTCAGGCTTCATCCCCAAATTTCCAGAAGTTTCTCAACCTGGATCTGGCAGCCCTACCCCCCCCTCCCCTGCCGGTGGCTGGGGGGACCTTGGAATCCTAGTAAGACATATTGAAGGATTGTCTGGAGATCCGTTGCGATGGAGGCTGGCGACCCATAAAAGTGGAGTCTTCCTTACAAACAAGTGCACACATGTACTGGCAGGATATATGTGTGCTCAATAAGGTTGCCAGTCTCCAGTTGGTAGCTGGAGATCTCCTGGAATTGAAACTAGTCTCCAGGTTAAAGAGGTCAGTTCTCCTGGAGAAAATGGCTGCTTTAGAAGGTGGACTCTATGGCATTATATCCTGCTGAGGTCCCTCCCCTCCCTAAAACTCTTCCTTCTCAGGCTCTACCCCCAAGTTTCCAGGTATTTCCCAACCCAGAGCTGGCAGCCCTGGCGTCCACTGTAATTTGTGAACATGGCTACAAAAACACTGGTGAGAAGCGACACATTGCTTAGACCAACAATTATTTCAGAGCCAAGCTGCATGTTAGCTGCGATATGAATTGGGTTGGAGTTTCCTTGACTTTACTGTGTCCTTTTTGCAGACAGATATGAGGTCAGAGAACTAGTGTTCCCAAGCACATCAGGGCCCAGAGCAAAAAAAATCCTGCCTCCTCCTGAACCCCAGCATGACTTGTGTCATGGATAATGTGTCATTTGGCCCTCATGTAGTGTGCCAACCTCCAGGTGAGGCCTGGAGATCTTCCAGAATTGCAACAACTTCAGACTTGGAGATTGGTTCCCCTGGAGAAAATGGCTGCTTAGGAGGATGGACTCTATGGTTTTATACCCTGCTGAGGTCCCTCCTCAAACCCTGCCATTCTTGGGCTCTACCCCCAAGTCTCCAGGAATTCCCCAACCTGGAGTCTGCAACCTAGCCTCAGACATCCATTTGCTACAGACTATGTAGTGATAGGATTTGCTATTCCGAGGCATCCTCTTATATTTTAGTATTAAGGAATTGGTAGTTTGTAGATGTGCCCTAAGATCATGTGACTTTAGTTAAAGAATATTTTATTTATTTATTTAAACTTTTATCCCGCCCTCCTGGCTACTACTGTAAAGTTTTACTTTCTGTGCACTTATAACAAAAATTAAAAAATTAAAAACAGAGACCTTGAATATAGTCCCTAGATAGAAATCACTGGACTAAGTAGTCCTCAGTGGTCATTAAATAATACACATCAATATCCACATGGTGGACAAATAAGACCACAATCAAAATAAACAGGATCAGATGAATTTCAGCTCAATGGGCCTTCTTCAGTCATCACTAGTATATCCTCTAGGGAAGGGAGCTGTGCCAGTGAAAGTTCTCATGTTTAATTTGCTGCTATTAATTTGCAAAATATGTTGCTTGTATCCAGAACTTTTCCTGCTTGGAAAAAATCTTTGAAACACGGCTTTATGCTGGCAACTGTGTCAGGAGGACTTGGCGTTCAGAAGGACATGATGTTCTTCTAAATTAGGATACACTAATGAAGTGTGAAATGCATCTTCTTCTCCTTAAGAAGACTCTTTCCATTTGATGGACTTTCAATATAAGGACTTTGTTCCTACTGATAGATTTTCCTAAGGCTTTGGAAACAAAGATTGTATTTTTCTATGTCACTTCCTCCTCTTCTACTATGCCAGGATTTCTCTTAATTTACCAGTGTAATTTCTCAACAGTTTAAACTGTCTTCTGTCCCTAAAGCATTAGGGTCTGTTTCCCAGCTAGGTAGGTGCTAAATCCTACAGACTTGAGCAAAATTGCTGAAATTCCAAAGAGATTCACAGGGTTCCAGGGAGTTCAGTTTGTTCTTATTTTACATCTAGGAAAATCTTGTACTGGTTCTTTAGAGTGGTTGTCCCAAATTTCCTTATGGCTCCAGGAACTTGTAGATATACAGCAGAAGTGTCTTGCATTGCCAATTGGTATTCAGTGCGTGTAGGTCTTAGTGCGTGCAGGTCTTAGAATGATGTGTGTGGGGGTGGCACCTAGTAAATATATTACTCGCTGTAGGGCTTGGGGGCATTTAAAGATTTTTTTTGGCAAAAGGTTAATTGGAGCTTATTTTATGCGCCAGTTGCCATTTTCAAAATCTCTCACACATATACCTGTAGGTTTGGGACAGAGGTGGAACGGAATGGAAGCTCCCTCCCTAGGGATTAATTGATTTAGAGAAATAACTCTGGAGACCCTGATATCTTAAAACTGGGCGGTGAGTAGGTTCTGTGGTGAAATTATGACATGTCTTGCTTTCAGGCAGAAGGGGATTTCTACCCCCCACCAGCTATGCTTCTGTTAAATTTTATAAAAGAAAGAAAAAGGGTGAAAAAGGAGTTTGTTTGCTGGAGAATACTGTCATAAGCAGAGGAAATCTCCAGTAGCAATACGGGAGCCACTGCAGTTGAGGTTGTTATGACAACTGAAAGTTTCCAACGGAAGAGCTTGGGAAGATGTTTTCATTATTGTGGCCGGAGCTGTTATACACTGTCTGCAGTTACAGTTCATAATAACGCCCCCCCCCCCCTTTTTGAACACAAAGGTTAACACAGAGGGTTTATGTGTGGCCCTGATGGGTTAAATCTTTGAGGCTGATACCTCACTGCTGAAAGCTTTGATAATAAGGACACCCATGGCTGCCACAGGGCCTCCTACAGAACATTACCTCTGAAGCGAGGCTGGGGACTGCTTTGAATTCAGGAGCCCGGGTGGCCCTAATCCTCTGTGTCTGTGTCTGTTGTGTGTGTCATGCTGTGTTGCCAGTTTTAATCTCACTTAGCTTTTATTTTTTAAACTGGTAAAATGCCTACTGCTGCGATGGGCGGGGTGTGTGCTTAGCTGGAAGGCTAGTGTATTGTGTGGCTCCATAGGGGATCTAATTTGTCCCTGTTTTGTGCATAAAAATACCTCTTACCCCCATGCAGGTGGAATTTCTGTCAGGGAAGGCTAGGTCCTACTGTCAGGGATAGGATAAGCTTAGGGTTGCCAGCTCCAGGTTGGAAAATACCTGGAGATTTTGGGAGTGGAGCTTGAGGAGGGCAGGATTTGGGGAAGGGAGTTCAGTGGATCTGATGCCATAAAGTTCACTTTCCAAAGCGGCCATTTTCCCCAGGTGAACTGATCTCGGTCATCTGGAGATCAGTTGTAATCCCAGGAGATCTCCAGCCACTACCTGGAGGCTGGCATTCCTAGATAAGCTTTCCCTCAGACTAACAACACCTTCGAATGTAGTGATTTACTTTTTTCCCTTTGGCAACCAACAACTTACACTGGAATATACTCTACTGTGGTAGGTGACCACAGCCATTGATAATCAAGATGGCTCCTACGGGCAAAGGCCAAATCCTGGATCCTGCTTCTTGGTCACCTTAGTATATAAAAAGTAATGGAACCGTGGGATAGAATTTTACATATATGTTTAACTGAAAAACGAGCACTAAATGGCAAATATCAAACTTATTAGAGTAAGACCCAGACCCATTTTTTTTGGCGGGGGGATGATCATGATCACACAACAAGATCTTCAGAATCGAAAATATGAAAGTAGGAAAATAGTCCTCATTAGGAAGATGTGTTTGTGTGTGTGCTCTTTATGTGGAGTTAGGCCCTGTGCAAGATGTGTAAGGTAGATATCATATCTCTATATGGCATCCTCATCAAAGGGAGCAGGCCCTGGTGTTAGGCACAGAGGGCAGACTTTTTAATTCCTTATGATAACTGCATGCTGAGGTGAAAGTCACCAGTAAAACTACTGAATAAAGGTAAGAAAACGGCTGAAGCAGAATGTCCTTATCTTCTGTTTCAAGCCCCCAGAGAGAGACCAGCACAAGCTGAAGTTCCTTTCACCCCTGACAGGGCACTGCTGTAATTCCACCCCCATCCCCCCGGTGTGTTGCCATATATATTTTAGCTGTTTTTAATTGGTTTTGGTGGTTCTAAAATGTGATTTTATTACGTATGTTTCAATTTGCTAACTGCCCTTGTGAGGGCAGAATGGTGGAATATAATTTTTGGATGATGATGATAATGTAGTAGTAGTAGTGGTAGTAGTAGTGGTAGTAGTAGCGGTCAGTCAGCCAGCCTGCCCAGTTTATTTTATCTGTAAAACTTAGGCCTTATTGTTACTGAGTGTATCTGGACTCTGTCACTTCAGTCAATTTGTTGAGGTCTTGTGTGATGGAATATTGGCCTTCACAGAAAGCATTCCTGTACATAAAAATCCACCATACGGGTGAGAAGGCTCAGACAGAAACTATTTTATTTAATTTATATTTATTGATTTTTATGATACAATTTATACCTTTTCTGAAATGCAAAGTTAACTAATGAATGCAATCGTTTTAAAAGGTGCGGCCCTCCGCTAACCTCCGCTCCCACAAAGTGGCCCCCGAGCCAAAACAATTGCCCACCTTAGCATGCTTTTTTTCAGTGCGTGGGGGATTTTTTAAAAAAAATTAAGGAGTGTTCTATCATGTAAGCCCTGGAGTGAATTCTGAAATGGTACAACCCAGACACAGATTTATCAAAAGATGACTAAACTAGGCATAATGCTGAGAGATCCAAGAATTGAACTCCAAGGTTGGGGTGGGGGTGAGGATATAGCAGTGGTTGGGGGCACTGATAGGTTTGGAAAATCCCTGGACATTTGGGGGATGTTGTATATGGGAAGGACAGATTTGAGGGAGGGGATGCCATAGAGTCCACCTTCCAAAGCTGCCATTTCCTCAAGAGGAACTGATCTCTGTCATCTGCAGATCAATTCAAGGAGAACCCTACTCCCTACTTGGAGACTGTCAACCCTGATTCAGCTTGGGCTACACTGAAGCCAGTTCTCTCCCCCATGCTGTTACAGCCCTGGAAAGGATGAACAGATAAGGGTGGCATATAACAGGGAGTGATTTTCTAATAAGAGCCTAACTGCTAATAATGGTAATTAGCAGTAATTTCTCTTTTTTATTTTTTTTTGGCTTTTTTAACTTAAAATTTTTATTTTATCTTAGCAAGCATACAGCAAACATATATTGTACATTCTATAGGTCAGGGGTGGGCAATTGTTTTGGCTCGGGGGCCACTTTGTGGGAGCGGAGGTTAGCGGAGGGCCGCACCTTTTAAAATGATTGCATTCATTAGTTAACTTTGCATTTCAGAAAAGGTATACATTGTATCATAAAAATCAATAAATATAAATTAAATAAAATAGTGGTAGTTTAGTGGTAAAATAGTGGTAAGCCAGGAGACAGCGGGAGCCTTCCTGACCTCAGACAGAGGCCTGACTGAAACCACCTGGCTGACTGTCTTGGCGGGCCGCAAAAAACTGTGGTGGGCCACATGTGGCCCCCGGGCTGCAATTTGCCCACCCCTGCTATAGGTAAACCTATGAATTTATAATGACCAAGAATTGAACAAAGGAAAGAATAGCATTGCAGAAATGATTAATCTGATAATACTGACAATTAAAAAATGTGCTAATATACTATAATATTGCTTTGACTGCACCACTTCGTTTAATATGTCATTGCACATCAAATATTCTAACACCGGAAATCATTGTTCCACAGATTTGGAGTTATAATGAATAGTCTTTAATTCCTAACAACCACATGCTGGTTATTAGAACACCACATGTACACTGGGGTTACAGTGTTGGGTCAGGACCAGTGCTCTCTCTAAGCTGTGGAGCCTTGTGAGCAAAAATTCTACTTTTTGAGCTACTGGCATTAAAGTTGTGAGCGAGCCATTTGGCTACTGCATTCATTAGTATGCTCTCAAGCCATCCTTCCTGAGTTAAGACAAAAATGTGTGAGCCAGAGGCTAAAAAACTGTGAGCTAGCTCACACTAACTCAGTTTAGAGGGAACACTGGTCAGGACTAGGCGAACCTAGGTTCAGATGCCCTCTCAGCCAAGAAACTGGATGACCCAGGGCCAGTGACACTATCTCAGCCTAACCTACCTCATAGGGTTGTTGTGAGGATAACGTGAAGATGAAGGAGACAACAAATTTTGAGTCCAGTGACACCGTTAAGACCAAGAACGTTTTATTCTGGGTATAAGCTTTCTTATGCATGCACACTTCTTCAGATACATTGAGACAGACTTCCTCAAGCCTTAAACATAGGTGTGTGAGGGGGGTAGGTGCCAGGAAGGGCCAATTAGAGCTAAGATTGGATTAAGGCAGTTGGAAAACCTTAATTTTGACTTATTTTGACTAATTGCCTCAATCCACTCTTAGCTCTAATTGGCCCTTCCTGGCAATATCCTCCTCGCTCGCTACCTATGTGTAATGGTTGGTGACTCAATATAGCTGAAGAAATGTGTATGCACAAGGAAACTTATAGGCAGAATAAAACTTTCTTGGTCTTAAGGGTGCCACTGGACTCAAACTTTGCTCTGCTGCTTCCCACCAACATGGCTACCCACCTGAATCAGTCCTGAAGGAGAGGAGAAATGTGTACATGATCTCTTGAAGGAAGGGCAGGATAAAAATGGAATAGACACAGAAAGATAATAGTTTTGATTGGATATGCTCCCTGTCACTCCCCATTCCCTTGCAATTACTCTTTTCCTTTAGAATATTGGGGGGAATCTGCTCCCAGATCTCCCAGTGTCTTGTCCAGTTTGGCCATGGGAAACTCTCCTCCCCTTACCCGAAAGCATGAATGTGGCTGTAGACTGGCCCAGATTTGGTGTAGTGGTTAAGAGTGCGGACTCTAATCTGGGAGAACTGGGTTTGATTCCCCACTCCTCCACATGCAGCTGCTGGCATGACCTTGGGTGAGTTACAAGTTCTTTCGGAGCTGTTCTCTCACAAGCAGTTCTCTCAAAGCTCTCTCAGCCCCACCTACCTCTCAGGGTGTCTGTTGTGGGGAGGGGAAGGGGAAGGAGACTGTAAGCTGCTCTGAGACTCCTTTGGGTAGTGAAGGGCAGGGTATAAATCCACTCTCTTCTTCTTCTCTTCTTCAGATAGGTCTAACAAGTATTTTCATGCATGGAAAGCCAAAGACCAACCTAAGGCACAACCTCCAGATCCCACAGGTTGCACCATCCCAATAGTCCATGCTTTAGGAGTGTCAACTGTTGCCTTTCGGCTGGGCGACAACAGAGTGTTTTCCAAAGTAACACAACAGATTTTCAGTATTAACTGAAGTTATTAACCAGTTGCCCTGACCTGGATGGCCAAGGCTGGCTTGAACTCATCAGATCTCAGAAGCTAAGTGGGATCGGCCCTGGGAGACCCACAAAGAAGTCCAGGGGTTGCTACACAGAGACAAGCAATGGCGAACCACCTCTGGATGTCTCTTGCCTTGAAGGACCTACAGGGTTACCATACGTCGCCTGTGACTTGATGGCACTTTTCGCCACCAATTAACCAGTAGAATTAGGGGAATGTTTGCCAGAAGCAAGATATTTTCCATCTAATATAGACTGATATCTTCATTACGGGTAAAAGGAAAAAAAAAGACCATTAATAGCCAGTTTTTATATATCCCTTCTGCACAGCATTACTTGAACAGTGCTTTGTTCATTCCCCTGTTATTTCCTTTTCACATATGGACAACTGAGGCTGCAACTGCTACTTACTCCAGTGACACTCTGATTGAGGGGAGGGGCTAAACCCCCCCCCCCCAGGGCCAAGATGATAACTAAATCACTTCTGTGCATATGGAGTGGGTGGGTTGAATGAATGGGTGAAGTGACTGTATAGTTGAAATGGCAACCCTGTGGTTTGAAATACTTGCGGAGTTCCTCTACAGAAACAGCCAAAAGTACAGCCGGTTTGATTGAAAAGGACCGGGCTGGTATGTAGCCAATGTGGATGGGTTCACCGGGCTGTCAAAGGGAGTCCCATAAAACGCGAACTGGAAGAAATATAATTCTAGATGTCAGTGAAAATTTTGCATTTGACTGGATGAGCCCTTCGAGCCAAGCCACACATAGCAATTTGATCCTCCCCTGACACTTTTAGCTTGGCTCTCTTCCTCTGTTTGTTGGGAGCCGCTGAATGTCGCATTATTCTGCTGAATGGGGGACATGTCAGATCTCACCATGAGAAGGCATGTTTGAAAGACACAGTAACCAAGTAGAAAACTGCAGATAGGAGTCACCTTTGCCACTGTTATCCTAAAGAAGAATAACAGCAACCATAACCTGAGACAAATTAGCCTTCTTGAGACAAATTTGTCTTCTTGACAGCTACTCTATGCAAAGCAGCAGGGGAACTGGCCCTCTAGGCTCCCTAGAGTTTAATACATGCCCAAGGTCTGGAACCTATGAACAGACTGTGGCATGGAGGCTGAGAAACAATTCATGGAGGTTTTTTGCTGCGGTCCCACTGAAGGCTTGGCACGATATGGCTGCACCTCTATTTGTGGCAGTTTCAATAGTTGCGGGAAATTCTGATCAGACATCCCACCCTGAACCAGCTTAACTGCATACTTGCCTCATGGTTCAGATTATTGCGGCATTCTTTTTTTTTCTTTCACCATGCGCATAAGCGTGTATTTGAAGCTCCGGCTCCTTTTTGACAACTCCACAATCTCTCTGCCAAGCACTTCAGCCCCTCTCAACCTCCTTCCATTGGCCTCTGTTTCATGGGATACATGGGCGTGTGTACACATTTACATGAGAGTAGTCCCATTAATGTAAGTGCATTTACCCTCATGTCAATCATGGGATGCTCTCAGATGCTGGCACAGAAACAGGAGAGAGGGGTTTGGGGGCGGGTTCACTTGACAACAACTCCCCCCAAGACTCCGATCCAGAATGACTACTTGGCCATGGTGATTGACAATGCCAGGGGCGATTGTGCACTTATGCGCACATAGCTACCTGATTAAAACAAAAACAAAAAAAGCCAAAGGAGGAGGAAAGGGAAGGGAAGGTTCAGTCTTCCCAAATGACTTGACTTTGCAACAGGGGGGTTCAGTTATCAGGAAATGCCAGATGGAAGCGCTGTCATCCCTTAATACCAGACTTTCCCCGGTGCCTGGTTACTCCGCTTCCAAAGCAGGGCAAGATGGGGTGCTGATGACTGGGGCATGGAAGGCAGATATTGTGATCTGATTATGCTCTTTAAGTCTCCAAAGGTAACACTACTATATCGTGGTAAACTGTGTGACAACAGCCTTCGAATGAGATCCCCACCCATAAGCAACTTTTAGCTTTACTTTTCATGCATATGAGTGGGAAGGTGTTTATGTGAACATGACCCTGGACTGTTTACATGGTGTTTCGTGGACACTAGAAATTTGATTGTGGGGTATCAGGTTTATTAGGAGCAGTTGAGATAAATAATTACCTGGAAAAGGCTGTTTGATGAATGTGATATTCCAGTGTGAATGGAAGCTGGTAGGTATGGGGGTAGGATTTATCATAAATGGCCAGTCTTCGGTAAGGATGCTGTCTGCCTGTCTAATCTCCGTAGTATCCTGAGAACTGATGATACCAGGGCCCCTATTTTCCCCAAATGTACAGTACCAGACCAGTGAAGCACAAAACTTCACACCTCTATAAGATGTTGTAGGAAGACCTGGCTTGCATGACAGAAACGTGGCTGGAAGAAATTGACGTGGTGTGTCTGTCCCAACTAACACCGCCAGGTTATGCGGTGTTCCACCAACCCGACACAACTAGCTGGGAAGGAGGCCTGGCTATTATTCTCCACCACAAATCCCTCAACTTCTGCAGACTTCCAGTGCAAATTATCACTGGCATTGACTGTATGCTGCTTACACTGGGGTCTAAGGATAGATACCAGCCACCTAGTACCTCAGTGGGCATTGTCTATGGTCCAATCTGCATTGGTATTTCCTGAGGCCGCTCCTCCCCCCCTCTCTCGAGTGCTCTCCCTAAACAACTTGTGTCCTGATGCAGACTGAGGAGAAGTTTATACTGAGCCAAATGGGAAGCCGGTGCCACAGCAGCATGGAACAGCTTTACATATCGAATGCAGATTGGGTCTATGAGTTGGCAGAGGTATTGTCAGATGTGGTGCTGGAGACTCCTAGACTGATTGTTCTGGGGGCTTCAACATTCATGCCGAGGACACCTTGCTGGGTCTGTCCCAGGATTTCATAACTTCTTTGACTGCCTTTGACTCACACAGGCTGTCCCCCCAAAAAATCATGGCTGACAGTATCAGAACCCAGAAGAGATACATGTGAATCACAAGGGTTATACCCCTTCTGGCTGTGGTTAGATGACAAACTTGGCATGCTCTGATCATGGCTCAACTTTAATCCGGTGTTCCTTGTGCCGGGGAATGTCAGTCACACATCCCCCAGTAACTGGCTGCGGCATGCAATCACCCCTTTGCCGGTTGGCCAGATTTGGCCACCTTTGTTGCTGAAGGGAGTCCTGTGCCTGCATGCGCATAAGTGTAGTCTTCCAGTTGGCAGGCACTCCCAAGCTGGACATGCATAAACGTTTATGCACACCTTGTTTACTGTGCGGAAAAAAATGGCGGCCATGAACCGGAAGCTCCAGGCTTCCCCAAATGGCTTGGCTGTGCAATGAAATGATCAGACCTCTGGGACTGCAGAGTGCTCCCGTTAACATTGGACTTTCCCCATTATCTG
The DNA here is from genome assembly GCA_029233225.1 of Lepidodactylus listeri. NCBI lineage: Eukaryota > Metazoa > Chordata > Lepidosauria > Squamata > Gekkonidae > Lepidodactylus > Lepidodactylus listeri. The sequence goes on from JARCFY010000011.1 coordinate 82,051,724, forward strand.
TCTGATTCATTTGGGACATGGATTAGAATGGGAGCCCAACGACTGGGGAATGGGAGCCAGATGTTGCAGTCAGGTCATCCACTTTTCATCCACAAGGGAACCGTGAGGAAAGCAGATAAAACTGCCCATCTGACTGCAGCCTCTGACTCTCTCCTGGTAAATTCATCTTCCATGGGCTATCAAAGCAATTTCTTTCTCATATTCCAGCTAGACGGCAGACTGAAATGGATGCAGGTAATGTTTTTTATGTCAAAGCGCCTGGAGCTCGTACACCGCCATCCACTGGACCACCTTAACTAAAAATGGAAGACCAGACCCAGGTTTAGAATTCCCTAATTCTACGGGAAGCTTCCTAAATAAAGGTCTTGCTGCCTTCTTTAAGGACTGATTGCATTCATCCATCAAGTAGAGAAGCGTTCCCAATCACACAGTAAAATTCAATCGCCACGCTCAACAGGCTGACACGGCCCAAGATGGATAGGTGCCTTGTGTGCATGTAATGGAACAAACAGCACCCAAGCACTTTGTCCACATCCTCAGCTGTCAACAGCTAATAAAATTGGACAAGAGGAGGCTCTCAACATTTCTGGTTCAGACTGTTCCTAAAGAAGCATCCAAATCAGAATGAATGTGACAAGCAGCTCTAGTTTGGCCTCATCACTGAGGGGAGGTGGAGGCTGGTACACCGCCTCCAGGATTACTTTTGAACTAACTGAAACCTTATTCTGTCCTGATTGACCAATGCCAGGTACCTCTTGGATCAGATGCATTCAATGGGAGACAGAATCCATATGGGCCACACAGTACATATGTAGCTCTGTTCTACTCAGTCAGATCACGGGTCTGTCAGTGCCAGGACTGTCTACTCTGAGTGGCAGCAGCTCTCCAGGGATTCAGGTGGCAGTGTTTCACATCACCTCCTGTCTAATCCTTTCAATTGGAGATGCTGGGAATCGAGCCTTGAACCTTCTCCCCAGGAATAGCTCTGGCAATGAGCAAGGCAGCTGTTTTGCCTGATCCTGCCCCCCCTTCTCAATTTAGCCAGTCAGGGTATGTGGGACTTTGTTCAGAGGGTTTTGGTGGCCTCTGGAGAGGTGGTAGCTGGGGAGAGGAGAATGTAAGATCCACTTATATGTATTCCTTCCATTTTAGGGTTGCCAGGCCCCTCCTGTCAACTGGTGGAGGAGGGGAGAGGACTTACCAAAAAAAGAGGGAAGCCTAGCTCACATCACTGGTATTGCGTAGGAAGTAATGTCATAATGCTGTAACGTCACTGTGACACTCTGGTATTTGGGTAAAAACTCTATGGTACAAATGGCTTCTACCATAGAGTTTTTTGCCCCAAAACTAGAGCGTCTCATGTTGCTGGCATGATGACATCACTTCCTGTGTGTTGCTGGTGATGTGGCCTGGGCCTTCCTTTTTCTCCTGCTAAGTCCCCCCGCCTCCACCAGGGGGTGTGGCAAACTGATTCCACTTATTCTCCCATAGGATTCACCACAGATGAATCACATCATGGGGAAATTGCTACTGATCTTAATTTTTCTAGTTTGGTCTGAACATCTGGCAAGACTATTCAACATGTACTAATAATGCATAATGCATGTGAGTGCGATGCACACAACAAAGATGACATCTGGTTTGTCTGTCATTAAAAATCCTTAGAAGCCTTTTATCTGCAGCAAAGCCTCCTGCAGCTTATTCACAGCTTATGTGGGATCTTGTGGTTCTAAGGTAGAATGGGCACCTCCTCCCACCCTCTCAAAAAACAATCTTGGCAGTAAACTGAACGAACTCGAAGAACTTTTCAAAGGTCCATGTTCCATTCAATTGCCTCCTTTTGCGAGAATAGCCACATCCTGAAATACCCATTTGGAAAATGAAGCAGGACTTTAATGTGCCCCACAGTCAGGGAGCACACAACACTGCCTTCTACTGGGTCAGACCATTGGTCTCTCAAGGTCAGCATTGCCCACTCTGAAAGGGGGTGGCTCACCAGAGTCTTGGGTATATTCTTTCACATCACTTACTTACATTGATTCTTCTAACTGGGAGTGCTGGGGATCGAACCTGGGGCCTTCTGCACACAAAAGAGATCCTCTGTCAATATCAAAGAGAAAGAACAGGGTTGTCGGTCCTCAGGCAGTGTTTGGGGATCTCCTGGAATGACAACTGGTATCCAGGTCAAAGAGTTCAGTTCCCTTGGAGAAAATAGTTACTTTGGAAGGCAGACTCTATGGCATTACACCCCACTGAGGTCCCTCCCCTCCACAAACCCTGCACTCCCCAGGCACCGTCCCCCAAATCTTCAGGAATTCCACAACCTAGAGCTGGCAACCCTTCAAAATTTGGGCCCAAGGTGGAGACAGCGGGCAAGGAGCCTCTCTCCTGAACCAGAACCTCCAGACTGGAACACCAGTCCCCCCTGAATACATCCCCAGTGATGTGATCACAATCCAGTCTGGTGTAGTGGTTAAGAGCGAGGACTCTACTCTGGGAGAACCGGGTTTGAGTCTCCCCTCTTCCACATGCATCTGCTGGTGTGACCTTGGGTCAGTCACAAGTTCTCTCAGAGCTGTTCTCTCAGGAACAGTCCTCAAAAGAGCTCTCTCAGCCCCACCTACCTCACAGAGGAGGGGTCTGTTGTGGGGAGGGGAAGGGAAAGGAGTCTGTAAGTCGCTCTGAGACTCCGAGTGAAGGGTGGGATATAAATACAATCTCTTCCTCCTCCTCCTCCTCCTCTTCTTCCTTTTACAGAGTCCTTAAAGAAACAAGAGCCCCCTTTCCCCATGAGGAGCTGGCAGGCCTCATCTGGCTGGTCTTTTGCCAAAAGGTTCTCTGGACACACACATGCGCACCCCATGCAACAAATCATAGCCGTGGAATGCAATCGAAGGTCTGACTTTTCCACGCTGCCTAAATTATAGTAATACAAGCCCAAAATTGCAGGTTTCGAAGAAGCAGGAGGCCCGGCTGGCTTACTCACTCCGTAGCACGCAGATGCCGGGGTTCCGTGCCATCCTCAATTTCCTCTGACTACCCTAGTCATTGCCTCTGTAATGGAGTGCCATTTATGGCATTTGCAAACATACTATAAATATGGCTGGAAGGGGGAGAAAAAAATCAGGGATGAGTTACAGTATCCTCTCTCACAAGTGCCTTTTTCCCCTACTGGTATTAATGCTGGCTTCAATAGCCTGCGAATTAAATGCTTGCGCAGAAGGCATTTCATAGTTGCCAACCAAAGAGAGAGAGAGAGAGTGCTTGTTAAACTCAAGCCAGAATAATGTTACACGGAAAAGGAGATAGAGCCGTGCTAGAGAAAGTACGGGAATGGACACTCTTGAGTGCCTGAAGCTTCCTTATCCTGAACCAGATGACTGGTCCGTCAAGGTCAGTGTTATCTACTCAGCCTGGTAGCAGCTATCTAGGGTCTCCAGTGGAGGTCTTTCTCATTCCCTCCTCTCTGATTCTTTCACATGGAGATGTTGGTAATTGAATCTGGGACCTTCTGCATACGAAGCATATGCTCTGCCGCTAAACTGCAGCCCCTCCCTCATACAGGGACTAGTTCAGCACTGTCAACATCACCAGCCAGTTTGGTGTAGTAGTTAGGAGCGCAGACTCTAATCTGGGAAAGCCGGGTTTGATTCCCCACTCCTCCACATGCAGCTGCTGGTATGACCTTGGGTCAGTCACAAGTTCTCTCAGAGCTGTTCTCTCAGGAGCAGTCCTCGATAGAGCTCTCCCAGCCTCACCTACCTCACAGGGTGTCTGTTGTGGGGAGGGGAAGGGAAAGGAGATTATAAACTGCTCTGACACTCCTTCGTGTACTGGAGGGCGGGGTATAAATCCAACCCCCCCCCTTTTCCGTCTCCTCCTCCTCTCAGTTTGGAACTCACAGAATACTTCCTGTTCCTTGACACCAGGGTCTCTGTGGATTACAGACAACTGGGGTTCAGGCCAGCCCTTTCTAAGAAACCAAGTGAAAATTAACTTATATGGCTTCCCTTTTTTCCTTTGATTACCATTCACGAAATTCTAAACTACTGCCTAGAAGATTAGACCTACACAACGTAAGTTGAATGCACCATGTTGGAGTCAGCTGACAAGGACTTCGGTCAGTTTCTTGGTTTTCTTGTATGGGACTATAGAAGCTGGAGGGAAGGGGCTGTCAAACATCTCTCAGGCCGTAATACATGGCCAGTAAGCCTTTTTACACAATTGTACGTCACATGAGGGAACAGCAGCAAAAATTTCCTGTTATTTTAAAATTTATTATTATGTGCATTTGATATGTAATAATTCGGCTTTTTCTCCCTCCCATCTGACAATTCCAGAAAGCAACACCTGGCTCTAAAGAAAATCTTTTTTCATATATTTATTTCTGGATGTGTGTTGTTTTACACTGACCACTGAGGAAGGCCCTAAGGGGCCGAAACGCATATGGTCTACTGGTCATAAGTTATACCCATCAATTGTATATGTAAAACTATCAGCTCTGTGTGTAAGGTTTTAAGAGTCTGATATTTGGATCATTTCTTTTGCCGTTTTATCTTTTACTAATGTGTACACCATAATAAATATTTGTATTTTTATAATGACGTATTTTGTCAGCTTGACCCTCTTAGATCATAGTTATGTTTTTCAACCCATGCTATGTTTTTCAGCCCATGGGCAGCAAAATGGAGAACACTGGATGGAACGAAATGGGGAATGTATTGAAGAGCATTACTTTGTGCATGGACTATATTTAGAGACTAACGTGTTTAGAGAAGTTTAATGGTTTGGGATCTCTGCTGGATCTTTCTTCAGTCCATTTCCACATGGTGTACAGACCATTTGATGCTATGTGACTTTTGAACCCTGCAGTGTCCTTTATAATTCAGTTCTTTACTTTATCCCCCCCCCCCTTATCCTGGTGTGAGGAAACTGCCATCAAGTTACAGCTGTCTTATGGCATCCCCGTAGAGTTTTCAAATCCAGAGACATCCAGAGTTGGTTTGCCATTGCCTGCCTCCATGCCATGCCCCTGGTATTCCTTGGAGGTCTCCCATCCAAATACTAGCCAGGGCCGACCCTGCTTAGCTTCCGAGATCTGATCAGATCGGACTAGCCTGGGCTTATCCAGGTCAGGGCCTCCTTATCCTACACTTATGTGAAAATAGTGGTTGGTGGTGGTCCCCAACCTTTGCAAATAAATACAACAGGGTTTCTCACCCTGATCTTTACTCTTTCCCTCCCTAGTGTTAGGCTGATGTCCCTGAATTCATTCAAATTCAGTTTGGGTTGCAGCCAATGATTGCTGTTTCCACATCAAGATAAAATATCACAGCCCAGAAAAGGTCTACCCCCACCCCCACCCTATCAGGAGAGAATTGGGAGAGGCTTGGCTCAGTGGTAGAGCCTGTGCTTTGCATGCAGAAGGTCCTAGGTTCAATCCCTGGCATCTCCAGTTAAAAGATCTGGCAGTAGGTGATGCGGAAGACCTCTGCCTGGGACCCTGGAGAGCTGCTGCCAGTCTGAATAGACAATACTGACCCTGATGGAGAAAGTTACCAATGGAGAAAGATTTGCTTCATCAGCAACCTGGAAGAAAACTTAGCATAAAGGGAGTCAATGGATCAAACCTAGGAAAAGGAAGTCAGTGTATTTGCATACATATTTGTGTGCCATCAAGTAACAACTGACTTATGGCGATGCCAGCAAAGGGCTTTCAAGGCAATTGAGAGGCAGAGGTGGTTGGCCATGGCCTTCCTCTGCAGAGCCTTCCTTGGTGGTCCCGCATCCAAGTGCAGACCCTGCTTAGCTTCCAAGATCTGACAAGGTCAGGGTATACCATGCCACCTGTGTTCCCCACTGTATTTACCCTATCAGTAAAGAAAAGGGTTAATTATTAAGCATGGTCTTTAAAAAATAAGAACCTAAATATGCACAGGGGTTGATCTGTTCTCTGCTTCAGGGGAAACTTCAAACACGTAAACAAGGCTTTTAAATCCTAAAACAAATCACAAGAATATATTTGTTCTAATCACCCATCCTTAAAAAAAAAGAATAAAACATTTCAAACAGCAGCCCGTTTGATCACCATAACATTTTAAACACTGCTAGTAGCTTTATACAAGTTGCTTCATGGAGAAAAGGTTCATAAAACAATCATAATATGAACGTTTTCTGTGTGCAGCAATTTGTGTAAAGCGGCTAGCCATGTTTACAGTGGCATGATGATCCAATATGTTGTCTTTTCAAATGGATATAAACACTTCTAAGGGATAGGTGATTGCAACGAATCAATATTTATAACATCGTGTTGTGATTCCGTTTGGATTGAAGTATCTATTATCCCTGTCTCAAATTTCCCCAAAGAATAGGATAGATCAAAACATATGCATGTTAGATGTTATAAAAACAAATTCCAACGAATGTACTGTCTTCCTGCAAGCATGAATTCTCTGGTGCTTCAGTGCGGAGTGTGGCCCTTCTCACTCTTCTTCTCCTGTGTCTCCCCATGGCAACAGTACTATCTTAGGGCCAAACTAGATGTGATCCTGTCCTCATGAGTGCCACAAGCACATCACTGAAGAAGAAGAGTAGTTTTTTTATACCCTCTTTTCCAGGGCTTTTTTTGTAGAAAAAGCCCAGCAGGAACTCATTAGCATACTAGGCCACACCCAACAGGAGAAACGCATTAGCATACTAGGCCACACCCCTGACAGCACAACTCATTAGCATATTAGGCAGGGGGGCTGGGAAAGCACAGGGCAGGCATGGAAGCTTGCCTCTTCCCCCCCCCCCCCCACGAGCTTCTCCGCCCCACTTCAGCCTCACCTTTCTAGTCTACCCCCTTTCTGAACCAGACGGCCGGGGAAAGGTGCTGCTGAAGTGCCAAAATGCCAAAATGACTGTAACCCCTCCCTGGCGATTTCAGCACATGAAAAGGTGAGGGGTGGCGGGGAGGAACAAGTGTTCTGTGCTCTGGGGCCAATCAGGATCTGGCCCTGGCCATATTTTTAAATGACTTTAAAAATGGCAGCGCCACCCTTCTGGTGGTCCCATCAGCACCATCACGTCTAGTTTGGCCCACAGTCTATGGAAAGACGGCAGAATGGTTTGCATATCAGGATGGAAACATGCACACCTGTATGGCTTCTCTCCTTCAGGTGGTAATCTTACAAAAAAAAATTGAATGTACAGAGAAAGCTAGTTTAATAGCAAGTAACAGATTGTTTTTCTTTGTGCGGTGGTGTCTGCCAAGGATAATATAGAATGTTAAAGTCTCACCAAAACAATAAATAAGCCAAAGGATAAATCCTGTCAGGAATGCTTTCAAACAGTGCAATGGAATTGTAAGCATATGGGATCAGTTGTTTCTTTGCCCTAGGCAAGAGAGAAGAATCTGACTTTTGATGTGTATAGAGTTTCACAGGGCTGAAAAACACTCTATTTTTTCAAGAGGTGGGGCTGTAAGTAACACATTTATAGTGCTTACCAAATAACATGCACATTTTCCAGACCTCCTCGACATGGAGAATATCAGCAGAGTCCCAACCTTGTTGAGCCTCCAGGCATGTTTGGAATTTTGAGAACAGGTAGTGGGCACCAGTGGCTCAGAGGTTAAGATGCCGAGCTGCAGACCAGAAGTTCGGTAGCTCGGCAGTTCGAGACCCGAGCACCGCGTGATGGAGTGAGCTCCCATCTCTGGCCCCAGCTCCTGCCAACCTAGCAGTTTGAAAGCAAGAAATTGCAAGTAGATAAATAGGCCCCACTTTGGTGGAAAGGTAACAGCGTTCTGTGCGCCTTGGCGTTTAGTCATGCTGGCCACATGACCATGGAAAAAGTCCTCGAAGAGTGCAGGCTCTTCGGCTTGGAAACGGAGATGAGCACCGCCCCCTAGAATCGGATTCGACTGGCTTTCGGGCAAGGGAAACCTTTACCTTTAGTGGGCACCATTACAAAATGGCTGCTGTTTTGTAGTGTGTAGAAAAGCAATATTAAAAAAATGACTGCTGTAGAGGTTGGTGGAACCAGTCACAAACACTGGGAAGTTCCACAAGACATTAGTAGATTTTGAGGCAAGTATCAAGGGTGGAGCAATTACGATGGAGGCCATGGTTTCCCAATGGGTGCACACATAAAGGTGATGCTCGGTATGGCATTTGCTCAGTGAAACACATGTAAACGTCCTTTTCCATGTGAGCAGGACTCAGATCCAATCTCAGATGGAGGAGAATGAATACCATGTGCCCAGAGGTTTGGGAAAGGAATGAAAAGTGACAGCGTTCCAAAGCAGGCTCAGAAAGCTGGAATAAATTGGAATAATGAGAGATAATGTCTTGAGACGAATCAGACAAGCAGTTAGAGCAATATTTCTGTACATTTCAGCACAATACCATCCAGCCCATCAGTACCAGTACCCTTTTTTGGCACCTGCACAGTAGTTATTCCCCCATGGAGGAGTACTGCACAGAACTGGGGGGAGATGAAGCATGCAGATGTCAGGGGAGAGCACTACCTGTTGTTTTCTGCATTGGTGCGTTGCCTGGTTCTCAGACGGAGACACACAAGCTCTGACTTGGGCGGTGAGTCCCAAAAAAGGCACTTGGCAAGGGGGACAGGTGGGTAATCCCAGGTGCAAGCGGAGGAGTGGGAAATCAAACCCGGTTCTCCCAGATTAGAGTCCATGCACTTAACCACTACACCAAACTGTGCAGTGCTGACGATGGGGGCAGGGAGGCAATTTATTTTTATGACGGACTGTGGCTCAGTGGCAGAGCATCTGCACTGCGTGCTGGAAGTGCCAAGTTTAATCCCCAGGATTGCCATTAGAAAAGGACCTGGAAGTACATGTTGTGAAAGGTCTTTGCCTGAGACCCTGGAGAGCTGCTGCTTGTCAGAGTAAACAGTACTGACCTGGATAGGCCAATGGTCTGACTCTGTATAAGGCAGCTGCCATCTAAAGTGTATGGAACAGGAACCATCTGAGTGCCTTATAAGGGCATGATTCAGTCTGTTTGCTGAATTCCAGACTTTGCACCAGCTAACCCCCAGTGTATGCTTTCAGTGGGGTTCATAGAATCATAAGAGTTGGAAGGGACCTCCAAGGTCATCTAGTCCAACCCCCTGCACAATGCAGGAAATTCACAAATACCTCCCCCTCACACATCCCTGACTAAACTGGCCTGGAGAAAAATTGCTTCCAGGCCCCAACGTGGTGATCAGCATTTCCCTGGGTATGAAAGAAAGGGCCACAAGAACTAAGCACTGAGGCAACCCTTCCTGCCCTCCCTCTCATGACACTTGCTGACTTTGTTAGGAGTCTAAGGGTTACACTGAATACAGCATTACTTCTAGAGGAGGAACTTGATGCAGCTGCAAAAAACACTTTCTTCCAACATAGTTTAGCTCAGAAGATAGGGTTGCCAGCCCCCAGGTGGGAGTGGGGGATCCCCCAATTTCATGGGCTCCTACCCTCTGCCGGCCAGCTGGCTGGGGGAGGGGAAGCCCCGTGCCCAACTGCAATGACCTGGCACAATGTCCCCAGTGTGAAGACACCACACGGAAGTGACATCATCACACCGGGGATGTCATGTGACGGCGCTCTGGTATTTTGGAGCAAAACTCTGTGGTAACCATAGAGTTTTGCCCAATATACAGCAGTGTCATCGCATGACGTCCCCAGTATGATAACGTCACATCCACATGAGGTCACTATGACAGGGACATTGCATACGGTGACACTGCCCCAACCCCCATTCCTGGGACTCTCCCTCTTACCCCCACGGCAGCGAAAACGCAGGACCTGGCAACCATACCAGAAGATGGCCCCGTAACTATACCATTGTGTACAGTATGGTACCTATTTGCTGTATCATCTTCCTATCACCACTTTGTTTTTATACATATGGAACACCATTTCCTGCATTGTTGAACATATAATGTCTAATGCACCATGCTTTATTTCTGACTGCTGTTTTCCTAGTCCTATGACATTGTTTATTAGATGCCTCATTCTAGTGATTGGATTGATTTACACTGTGTAATCATCCTTGGGTCTCAGCGAGGAAGGTGGGCCAAAAATAAACTAAGCAAATAAATAAATTACACCAGCTTGATAATGTGAACTGGACCCAAGTTCACATCGCTTTCACTTACATTGCAGTCCTAAACAGGGTTGCACCCTTCTATGCCCATTGATTTTAGTCAACTTAAAAGGCTGAGTATCTGCTTAGGAGCACATGGTAACAGTTTCTTTCTGCTTTGGAACCGCAACAAAATTTTCCCTCACTGTCCTGGCCCCACTGGTGGACCTCCTGAGGGCACCTGGTATTTCTGGCCACTGTGTGACAGAGTGTTGGACTGGATGGGGCATTGGCCTGATCCAACATTGGCTTCTCTTATGTTCTTATATGTTCTTAAGTGCTTTTCTGTCTTAAGCAGTGGAGTTGTATTACCTTCCAAAAAGTTCTAAAGCTCAGGGCAGTTGTTGCTGTTTCCCATAGGAAGCATAGATGCCCCCCCCCCCATAAAAGTTGGAAGCTCTGTACTGTGCACTCATTCTCCATGAATAAATCATCCAGAATTCCTGCTGGCCAGCCATCTTTTTTGATTCTCAGCTAGGCCACCAGCATTTTCCTTCATCCCTGAATTCTCTTCCTCACTTTCTATTCCTATCTCATATTTATCCAGTCGCAGTTTGGCCAAAAGAATACTTGAAACCAGGCATCATTTCGTAGCAGGAGCTCCTTTGCATATTAGGCCACACACCCTTGATGTAGCCAATCCTCCAAGAGCTTACAGTAGCCCCTGTAAGAAGAGCTCTGTAAGCTCTTGGAGGATTGGCTACACTGGGGGGGTGGCCTAATATGCAAAGGACCTCCTGCTATGAAATGAGCCCTGCCTGAAACACATGAAGCTGGTTTACACGGAATCAGACCATTGGTTTGTCACAGTCATTATTGTCTACTTAGGTGGGCAGTAGCTCTCTGGAAGAGAACTGCAGCACTGTTAGTTTAATTCTTGCCAGTCTTGGGCAGAGGTCTTTCACATCACCTGCTGCTAGATCCTTTAACTGGGAATGCCAGGAACTGAACCTGGGACCATCTGCATGCTCTACTATTGAGCCACTTCCTCCCTGAATGAAACTGTGAGCATTTGCTGAGTGTTGGATTATAGCTGGGAGAAGTGTTGGGTTTCCCTTGGTAGTATCATGGGAGTGCTTTCAGTGTGCACCACTGAATAGACATTCTTAGGATATTTTGTATGATTGTGATTAACTGACTGCAGTTTACAGGCACCATAACATGAACTCGGCAATGACACACTTATTTACTGGTTCATTGCCTTCCTTTATACTCCACGAAAGTCATAATGTGGCCCTGTTTAGATTTACTAAACTTGGGAGAACGATTTTGGGATGTAGTAACTTTTTGATATCACCAAGTTTGTAGTGCATTTGTAAGAACTGTTCACTATGAGAAAATAAGGAGTAAAAGTCCCCTTATGGTGATTTCATCAGTCCAAAAGGAACATACAAACAGGACTTAGGGAATGTGGTCCTTGTATTGTATTGTATTGTATTGTATTGTATTGTATTGTATTGTATTGTATTGTATTGTATTGTATTGTATTGTACTAAGGGCAGAATATCGCTTGTTCTGAAGGAATCAGCAGTCAGCATTGGTTCAGATTCCACTCTAACCACCATCTTCATGACAGAGAAAGGAACCAGCACAAGTTGTGGGCAGAGGGCAAGAGCTGGGAACAGAAACTTCTAGCAATGTTAAACTTAGAAGACACTATTTATGCGATTCGTGATTTACCCAAAATGATGCACAAGAATTAAGCTGACAGTGCTGTGGTTCTCTTCTAGCAATCAGTTGGCGTTCTTTTGCACCGGTTTGTTAATAACTATAAAATCAAGACACGGGTGGAATGTGGCCCTCAGAATCAGTGGTGCTGAACACCCTTTTCCAAGGCATTGAAGCAACTTGGATTCCCTTCCCGACTCCCACTTTGGCCGATTCGTCAGAGCTAATTTTCTTTGCTCAAGTAAGACTGCTGATTGGAGTCTTAGCCATGTCTGATCCACAAGCTTGCTTCTTCCCTGATTATCTAGAGTACGCTTTTCAAAGATCAGCAATTGCCCTTGAATCAATTAATCAACCCAGGGAATCCATAAAAGCCTGCAGCCCAAGCAAGTATTGATCAGATGAAACTAAAATGTATTGTGTCACTAAATTACATCGACGGTGCATCGAGAGGATCTTTCCAAGACATCAGCCGTTCGGATCCAGCAGTGCTGGCTACAGACCACTCTATACCCTTTACTCCTGAACACAACAGAAAGTACAGCTGCAAGCACAAAAGTCATGTATACAGCATGTCAAGGATACCTCAAGAGGCAGACAACCATCCGTCAAGCCGTCATCTATAGCAAACATTGCATTTCTCTTTACCACATTGCATCCTTTTAAAGATGCCGTACTGCAAGACCAATGGAACTGGAAAGCTTCCACGAGAAGCTGCCAGTGTCCCTAAGAAAGGCATCCCTTCCCACTCTATCATGGCCGTGTGACAGCTGCGAGAACATCCTACAGCGGAAAAATGTTTGTTTTGGCAGTCTTGCTTGCCAATCAAGTTGTGCTTACGTTGTTCCCTATATGAGCAATTATTTCATCTATGCATCACAGTAACTGTTTGAGGACTGTCGGCAGACGGGGCGAATGCCTCACATCATTAAGCAAACATCCCGCTCTCCGTCTCTTCCTCAAATGTTTAATCCAAACAGCTAAAGTATGTTTTTATCAGACAAGCGCCAGCTTTCTAATTAATAAATCGGAAAGGGATTCCCGGCTGTGATTTCAGTCTCCCCCCCCCCCCCAATCAAAAATGACAGGACCGATTCCCGACTTGACAGCCAATCGTGTGTTTGCGATAGACATTCCCTTCCCAGTGGAGATGAAAGCGATCCTGTTCCATGACATGCATTATGCAAATGAAAGAAGGACAACTCAATTCCCCCCCACCTCCCGCCTTCCCCAGACCTTACTCTGACACTCAGTTATAAATCATTATACTAATAGTTTGCTCACCGTGGCTTTCGGAAAACGTGCCCTTCTAATTGGCCATCTTGTACCATAATGCATGAAAAAAGGTTCCCTTTCTGGAGGCAGCAACGTCTGCTGAATGCAACAATCGAGCATGTTAAATCGCGTTAAACCGAGGCAATTCAGATGTCGTATTGCAGCACCGCGGTGCCCAGACTGAAGACTTCGCTCCTTACCTGTAACATTTTTAAACCCAAAGGCATGCAATGCATTAAAGGGGTGGTGGCGTAAAATTTTTTTATACATACTCACTTGAGACAGGATTGTTTAGGCAGTACTGTTCTTGTCCACAGCTTACAATGATGGAGCCGGATATACAAGTAGCTTATTCGGTGCATACAGCTTCAGCGGTTCTTGCTTAGACATGTATATTTTAATTCTATCACACAAGGCAGTGAGATACTCCGGCGAAGAGTCATCTCCTCGTCCACGGCAACCTGCACAGCAAACTCAGCAATAAAAAGGTCACACACTATTTTTTTTTTTACAAGCAGGCAGTGCTTTCTGATGATGTAGCAAACTTTAAGAGTGTCGAGGAAAGCCGTTCCATCTGGGTTTCAATGATTTTGCCTGTTCCGTTGGCCACGCACCGGGATGATGTTGATGGAGGAGAGAGGATAACTAGGTGCCTGTGCGCTGTGCCGAAATCCATCATTCCTTCCACACCGAGCCTTCCTAATGGTCACAGAGGAAGGAGTCATGATTGTCATTGATTTAGACTAGTGCTGTTTCAGGACGGAACACAAATTAGCATTACAGGCATTCGACCTGGGATGATGGGCTGCTCTGTGCATAACCTGGACAAGTGGTATTCTTTCATTTTTATGTCACATCTGTTCATGCTTGGAACAAATGATTCACACGTGCAAACTTTCCTGCATATGCCTTTGTATAAAAGAGTGTCAGAATTTCTGGATGTGTGGACTCAACTTCTACTTGAATTGTATCCTCGGTATAGAATTTGCACAGGACCCCCCCCCCCCCCCGGTAATTTGCAGAATAAATCCACCCCTGCCTCCCACGCGAGCTTGGGATCCACACATCATGACAGTGCCATGAAAAGAAGCCATGCTGAGCTAACGACTCCTGCTCTGCTGAGAAAACGCGACAACAGGTTCTTTCAAAATAGGCCCCAGTTCCTTTGGGGATTCCTCATCTTAAAGGTGTTTGGGGGCCGGTGTCCATGGTCCTGAACCTCTGCCTAGAAGAGCAGGGAAGTCGAGATCTTTTGTGTGTGAAGCAGAAAGCTTGGCAGAGGATGCAAACAGAGGCTTCTAAACAGCAGAAATAGCACTGAGATAAATGTTGCCATTAAGGTTCTTAGACAAAGGTGTTCATAATAAGCCATCTGGACAAATTCCCTCCAAGAGAGAGAGGCGTGTGATTATGGCATCTTGTGAGCTTCTTGTCAAAAGCCTTCGATTGCATTTCTCCGGTGCAATTTATCATTCCTTGCACATACCTGCCTATCAACACATCAGTCGCACTCAGCTCCCAGCTGCCTGGCCACTGCCCACCTACACATCTCTTCCTACAGTGTTCATTCATTCCACATTGCACTGGCATCTGAATGGCTCACAAAATTATACAGCTCACAAGAAGCTGGTGGCATTTCATTATTGGGCTTTTTAAAAAAAATAAATAAAATCCAGCCCTGCCTTCTATCTTCCCACTATACTCAGCAAGGGATGCAGCATGCAAACTATTTTTGTTTTAGAAAAATGGATCTTTTATTTCTAAATGTGAGTTTTATGCGCTCTTGCCATTTGAGAGGACTCAAATAACCCTGGAGATCTTTTTTTTCATTTTATATATATACATACATGCCCAACACATGTATACAAGCTTGTGTTGCTTAAGTAGTCTATGGCTGTGCTCCATTCTGCTTAAGTAGTCTATAGCTGTGCTCCTTCTGCTTAAGTAGTCTATAGCTGTGCTCCATTTTGTATGGATTTATGCCCTCTGCTGCCCTGATAGCCTTCGGGCAAAGGGGCAGGACAGAATTTTCCTAAACAAACAAACAACACAAAGGCTTATGTGGATAAGCCGTCAAATTAAAGCACTGGACATTTCAAAAACTGAGTTGTTTTGTCAATTTGCCCACAGAAATATCACAAGAATTTGAAAAGAGAATAACATCTGAGACAATTATAGGGTAGCAATTAACTGTCAGTCTGTCAGCTTCCCCTAGTCTTTGGTTGAGCTGCTATGATGTCATAGAAGCATGGAGGTGGAAATTCATAGGCATGTGATTTCCCTTCAGTGAAATGAGGTTCCCGTTCCTTGCTCAATACCATTGGTTGAGCTGCTGTGACATCATGGAATCTTTACAAAACTTATAACTACTTGGTGACAGACTGCCAGGGCAAAGAGCATAGGAACTAAAGAGACTGTGGGCTGTTGGTAGAAAGGAAGCTGACAAGGAAAAGAGGGGTTACATTTTCAATGTTCCAGTGTTTTTGCAGAAATGTTTGTATTGCCTTCTGAGTCAGAACCATTCCACATCTTCCCAGGATCCATTGTTACAGGAAGTTGATTGGAACGAAATATCTGACAAACTGAATAGGCCCTGACAACTGTAATTCCTCCTTCAGTAATACTCACAAGACCTGAGTCTCTCATTTTTAGAGAACCTCTGAGAGTTGGCCTTCAAACAACGGTGGTAATACACTATAACCATGTCTCATACTTGGAGATTTCCTCTGAGTCCCCTGTCACATCACTCAGGCCTAGTTACAGTTACCAGGTCCAGCCTGGCAACCAGAAGGACACGGGGTGGAGCAAGGATACAGGGGTGTATATCAGCAACAGCATGACATTTTACCATTAGGATTGCCAGGTCCTTACCTGGTGCCAGCAAGGGGTGGGAGGGAGCTCTCCAGGAGTGGGGGGTTGTGTGACGCCACCACATGTGATGTCCCCTATGTGATGACATCACGCGGAAGTGACATCATCACACCAGGGACACTGCATGACAATGCTCTGGTATTTGGGGCAAAACTCTTATGGTTACCATAGGGTTTTGGCAAAAATTCCAGAGCGCCACCGTGTGACATCTCTGGCATAATGACATCATTTCCGTGTGATGTCATCACATCAGGGACATCCTGCGGGCTCGTGGCTGTTGGGGGCACATATAGACTCCAGTGCTTGGTAGTATGTTGCTGGTGCATTTTGTTCTCTGTTTTGGGGGGAGGACCTGTAAAAACAAGGGAGTATGGCAAGTCCAGGTGGGGGCAGTGATTCAGCCATGTGCATGTGCAAAGCAAAAATAATTTTGAACTCACACTGCACCGCCCAAGTGGTGGTGTGGCTATCTAGATGGTGCCCAGAGCCTCGTCATGCAATGCTTGTGGTTCGGGGAGGGATGTGTGGTCATGCCAACCTGGAAAAAAAAATTCCCAATCAAACTATAGTGGGAACAAATTGGGATAAACTTGTCGTGTGACCACAGCCAGAAAGATATGGTTTTGGGAACACATGAATCTGTTTTATATTGAATGAGAACATTGGTCTATCAAGGTTAGTGTCTAACTAGAAATTTGGGGGATTGAAACTGGGACCTTCTGTATGCAAAGCAAGTGCTTGGCCACTGAGTCATGGCTTCTTTTTGAGAATGTGGTCCACCTACTACCCTCTTTGCCATGAAGGGGCAGAAAAGTTGTGAGTTAGCTGAGTTAGGACATCTGGAAGAGCTTTTTCTAGGATGTCTGGCTGCCATCAGCAGTCTCCATTTTTAATGTGCACTTTTGCTTCTAAATCAGATCTCTTTGTGTGTTCCTCTGTGTTCCTGTGTGCTGGAGAATCTGTGAACAATGAATTTATTTGCCAATACGATTTAAGTGTCTAGCTGACAGGCCTGTGAAATATTAAAAATACACAACATGTGGTATTTTTATTTTATGTGGAGATCCCAGGGTTGTGTAATGATTGTTGTCCTGTAGGGAACCTTTACATATGTACATTAAGTGTCACATCAAGTTGCAACCAACTTATAGTGATCCAGACCCCAGCTTTTAAGGCTAACGAGAATCAGAGATGGTTTGCAATCTCTTTCCTTTGCAGAATCTTCCTTGATGGTCCAGGGAAACTTTGGATGAGAGGTGTGTGTGTGTGTGTGTGTGTGAGAGAGAGAGAGAGAGAGAGAGAGAGTGAGTGAGTGAGTGAGTGAGAGAGAGAGTTTTTGCTTCTTTTCTGGATGCAGTGATGATTCTGATAGTTTTGAGATTAGGGTTTCCAGATCCCCCCTGGCCACTGGCGGGGATAGGGTTGCCAGATTCAGGTTGGGAAACTCCTGGAGATTTGGGGATGAAACTCCTGGAGATTTGGGGATGGAGCTTGGGGAGGACAGGGACCTCAGTGGGGTACAATGCCATACAGCCCACCCTCCAAAGCATCCCTTTTCTCCAGTGGAACTGATCTCTGTAGTCTGGAGATGAGCTATAATTCCAGGGGATCCCCAGGTCTCACCCGGAGGCTGGCATCCTTATCTGAGACCAAGTTTTGGCTACCTCCTGAAATCCTTTCATACTATTGGAAACATATTCTAACATTGCTCTTTTTAACTTCCTGCTGTTTTCCTTATTTTAGTCACAACCTTATTCTTTTTCCGTCGTCATTTTTATTTTACCTGTTGGTCATCTCACCTTCTAAAACCATGGCATATCGTTCTGACCCTTGCATTGTGACGTCTTGGAATACGCATTTAAAATAAAAATAAAACAAACGCCTACCTCACTCTGGATAAAAGGAAGGGCAAGATGTAAGGAGGGCTGGGACCTTTGTCTCTCCCTCTGTGCCTTGAGCAGCAGACTGGCGCAAAACAAAAAGGAGGGAGGGTAGAGAAACTTTTCTTGGAAAGTGGAGAGGAGGGAAAGTGAGAGCTTCACAAAGGCACAGACAGGGGCATAACCCAGCATGAAAACGGAATGCCTAATCATTGGAAACGGGTGATGGTGGATGGCTTTGGGGGATTCTCTCTATGCCCCTTTGTCTAATCCTTTTATTGCTCTGGTTTTCTGCCAACAGTAGTCGGAAAAGAGACACAGGCCTTGCTGTTTCAGCAAGGACATACCTTGTTTTCCACAAGGACATATGCTCTACTGGTTGCCTTTCCTGGAAAAGATTTCCTTGCATCCCAGAAGAGGCTACTTCCTCTTCAAAAGCCTCAACGAAAATGATTATGTCAGGAGCTGAGATTTCTCTAGCCTTGTAGTCTAAAATGGGATGAAATAACCAGATTAATTATTGACTCTTTTCAAGTAATATACTTTTCTTCACCTGAAATATCATCATAGACACATTGTCACTATTATAGTTTGAATCTCATATAGAAAATCTATAAAACATTATATATTATACTAATAGTCATCATACAAAATTCATACAAAACCTATGCAAATACTTCAAACATTTTAAGATATCCCATTGATAAGGGTATCTCGTCCCATTTTGGATTCTTCACATGGACATTGAGCCCTCTACATGAACAACCCAGAATACTCCAAATTCGGTTCCCTATACAGATATTTCAGACAGAATTTTCTGGATGAGACCTTACAGATAAGATTTATCTTGGACATAGTGGAGTAACCTGTTCATGGACTCTATTAGATTAATTTGATAATATATTACATTCATATTCAAGAGTAGTCCACACTTAATTTGATAATATATTACAAATTAAGTGTGGACTACTCTTGAATATGAATGTAATTAGATGTAATTATTGATCCTGAAAATTTCGAATTAATATGATTTTGAGGATATTGGTATAATACAACGTATGATAATAAGAATACAGGTTTGCCAATATCCTTTATTTCATACCTTTTTTGTGCTCTATATCACAGTATTTGGTTCTCATTTCTTATTTTCCTCCAGGGCAGCTGATATTTGAAGTCTGGGGACTGGTTGTAATTCTTGGAGATCTCCAGACCTCACCTGGAGGTTGGCAATTCTAGTTGCAGCACCATCCCTAAAGCGCTTCAGCATCTTTACATTCGAAGACGCAGTGGGTCTGTTTATCAAAAACAGCACCAAAGCTTACTGGTGGTTGCTAGGTTACAACAGAGAGCTCTGTCTTGGTGCCAATACAGTGCAGTGTCTGGAGCGCTGGGTTAGGCTGTGGGAGACCCCAGTTCAAATCCTCACTGCCACAGAAGCTCACTGTGGGTGACCTTGAGCCTGCCATTCCCTCTTAGCCTAATGTACCTCACAGGGTTGTTGTGAGGATAAAAAAGTGGGGGGAGAACAATATTTTTTTCCTGCTTTGGGTCCCTGCTGGGGAGGAAAAAACTGGGTTATAAATATCTATGTAAATAAATAAAAGCACTGTGAAATAAGGCCACCAAAGCTTCTCCCATGTACTTCTCCACCAGCCCTTAGGGTTGCCAGGTCCTTACCTTCTGCCGGCAGGGGGCTCCAGTCCGCTCCCCTGGATCTTCTATGGTCACCACAGAGTTTTTAGCCAAATGCTAGTGTCCCCTGTGTGACAAGCCCAGTGTGATGACATCACCTCCGGGAGATGTCATCATGCTGGGCACATCAGGTGCAGCAGGGCTCTACGGGGCGAGGTTCCCCCCGCTGTCCAGCTGACTGACAGTGGATTGGGGGCTCCAAAATCAGGGGAAACCCTGCCCCCATCCGGGGGTGGCAGCCCTACCAGCACTACTGCCAAGCCCTCTTGCACCAAGTTGTGCCAGGTACTTGGAGTCTTGAGCCAGATATTTTTGTTTCTGAAGTGGAAATGGCAGTGAAACAATAAGGAGAATGATGGCTTACCTTGAACACTATTCCAAATATTTGTTACCTGAGGCCAGCCTTTGCATCCTGCCTAGTGCATCCTATTCCTAGTGGAATAGCCTGGGGGCAGGTGTAAGGATCCACAGCTGCCTTGTCTCCCAACAGATGATAAAGGCACAGGCAGATCACTGGGTTGTCACCTGGCAACCCTCTATCTTCCCTGCATTATCACTTCTCTTTTTCATCTTGGTATCCTCGCCATGTCTACCACCTCAAAGTCTACCGCATCAGACTGTTCCTGCAACTATAAATAAAACCACTAGCTGAATACGTATATGTGGCCTGTCCTAGAAATGTCTTGTAAATAAGGGTATATATTTTGTTGGGGTGTGATCTGTCCCATCCTGACATCTTTCTCCTTCAGATTTCATTACAGACCTTGGACTTGAAAGCCAAACACTCCAAACAGCAGGTTTTACAGCATCCATGTGAACAGAGCAGAGTCCAGATGCGACAACTGCCTTAACACCTCCAAAACCAAGGGCATCTTTATGATATAAAAGAAAAATGACTTTACAATTCAGCCTGTGTCGCACTCTAGATTCTGCCCTTGGAAGCAGAAGATCTGTCCTTTGCTTATAGAAAGAGGCCTTTTCAATTTTTCGGAAATTGGCCCTAAAGCCACAACCAAAGTCCAAGCCTTTTTCATATATGCTGCAATCCTAGCCAGAGCTACCCCACTTGTAAGCCCGTTGAGGTCAGTATAGTGTAGTGTTAAGTGCACGGACTTTAATGTGGGAAAACCGGGTTTGATTCCCAGCTCCTCCACTTGCAGCTGCTGGATGACCTTGGCCAAGCCATAGTTCTGTCCAAGATGTTCTTGAAAGAGCAGTTCTCGAAAGAGCTCTCTCAGCCCCACCTACCTTACAGGGTGTCTGTTGTGGGGAGGGGAAGGGAAAGGAGATTGTAAGCCACTCCAAGTGAATGGCAGAGTATAAATCCAGTCGGCTCCTCCTCCTCTTCTTCTTCTGATTGCATAGAATAGTGTATCTTTTCCCACCGTCTGTGTTCGATGGGCTGCTACCTGTTTTGGTAAATCTCTGTCTGTATCTTGCTGGTTTAAGAATGGCTTATAAAGTTTTTATTAGTGCACACACATGTCCCCTAGAATGGTTCACGTTTCAGATTCCTTCCCCAGATCTGTAAATGTTGAAACTCTAAGAACCTAGTCTAGACACTATATTCTAAAAATTAACCAGTACCATGGATATAATACAAACTGTGTGTACGTCTATGTGTTCAATCTTTCATTAAGGTCTCCGGAGTGTAATATGGATGGCATTATAAGAAAATAATTGTTTAACAGCATTTGATTTGGAGTGATATTTCTGAACACCTCACAGGGACTGATCATAATACAGACATTCTCACAAACATTAATATTCAGCTTTTGTAGTCAGTCTGAAATCCATGTTCTGTCTTCTGAAGTTGAAAAGGCTGATTGTAGTTGAAAGTAAACTTCTGTATTTTCTTCCAAATTGTGCAAATTTGTGCATGATTTTTCTCTGTATTTTTGATTTGACTTTGTTTATATTTCTGTACACGTATGTATACATGAATACACATTTTTATATTATATTAAGTATCACCATTTTTCTCCCGTCTTATTCTTTACCTGGTTGATTTTTGAGGTCCTTGGCTTCTGTTGACTGAGAAATCTACAGAGATCTTCAGTGTAACATCACCAACAGGCAGAAGAAGCTGAAGTTAAACCTGAAGGGAAGAAGGTGCTTCTAACTCAAGTATTGTTGATCTCAACTTACCTCTCTCCTTAATACTCAATTTTCCCAAGATGTTGAGAGGGAGTGAAACAAAGGTAACTGGAACATAACCTGGAACATAAGAAGAGTCCTGGTGGATCAGACCAATAGTGCATACATTCTCCAGTTTCTGAGTTTCACAGTTACGTGTGTGTGTGTGTAATGTGAAATCTGTTACTTCTGCCTTTCACCGTGAACTATAGTAACAGTTGTAATAACATAGTAACAGTTCTAATAACATTCTCAAAATTACAGTTTTATCACATTACGAGTAATCAAATGCATTATGAGGCACACATGTTCAATGGCTGATGCAAACATGAATATTAGCCTATTTAGCATTTACATGTAATAAAGTCTCAGTAAAGAGGTACTGAAAGTAAGCAGTAATGGTCAGAAGGCTCTTGAAAAGAGTCCTATCAGTTCAGAGGCGGGTGCTGATGTGGGGAAAATAGCTGGCTCAGTTATTTTACTTTAGGCAATGCGGGATATAATTAGCAGTTGCTAGGGAGAAGGAATATAATTAAGCTTTGACAGGCTAAGTTTCAGAAATTGGTGTTTATGAGTGAGGATGGGGAATACATCCAAAAATCTGATGCAGAACCTGCCAAAGACAGTTATTATTAATCATTTATATTACCTCCTTTTTTGTTTCAAGCGCACAATGGGCTTTATGAAGCCAATCAGATTAGGGTGCACAACAGCTCTGTGAAGTAGGCCTGCACTATGGTTAGTTTGAGTCTACAGATGAGGTACATTACCTCATGTTCGGTAGCGGAGTAAGAATGTGAACCTATGTCAAAGTCCACCACAGCAGGTGTTAGCTTCCAAAGGTAAAGTGTATAACCATCTTTAGGGAGCAGGAACAATCTCCAAGTGGCTGCAACAGGTGAGCAAGCATGAGGATGAATTTTTATAGGTTATCTTCAGTTAGTGCTTCATGCGGTGCCTGCTTTGGGTTAGGACTACAGTGAGCATTCAGAAGGGGCTTCAGCCTTTCCCCCTGCATCATTTCCCCAATCTGAAACACTCCCATGTGTTTTCTACCTAAATGACATCCACAGAACTGTTTCAGATTGGAAAAATAACAAAGGGAGGGAAGGCCAACGCCCTTTCTCCACACACAGCATGGTCCTCGTCTGAATTAGGCACTGCATGTGTGGGAATTGAGGAGAACTTGCTCATGTCAGAGTGTGTAACATTCTAGCACAGGGTGGGGACCTAATCTGTATACTCCATGATATGTAAATTGGCAAAATTAAGGCTCCATCAGTGCCAGAGGATATAAGTAGACTTCCTTAATCAAAAATCACAGTTCTCTCCTCCACATCTGTGACTAACAGCATAAACATGATTGCCAGAAACTAGAATTTCCTTACGATGCAAATCTTTAAATGAGACAAATGTCCTCTCTAGATCTGGACCTGGAAACCATAAGGATTTCCAAGCCAGTGTGAGTTCCAACATCTCCATTTTAGAAATTAACTTGACTCTCTCTAGGAAGATTCAGGTAGTGATGTTTCATTTTATTCTTGGGAGGAACTTGAAGAGCTCATTCATTACTGAATAGCATGATGGGAAAATGGCAACCTGAGGAAGATATGGGCATTACTGAACAGCTTGAGGGGGAAATGGCCGCCTGAGGTAGATGTGATTGTTATTGAACAGCATGAGAGAAAAATGGCAGCCTGAAGTAAACATGAGTTTGCTTTTTAGAAATAGCATCAGATGATATTTTTTCCAAAATGTTATTGGTTTCACTGGAGGAATTCTTTTTTAATTTCAAGAAGCTCCTTGGGAGAAGAGAAGCAGATGGAAGTGTGTTTGTGCATGTGTAGTAGAGTATAACTAATTGTTTAAAATTATTGGCTTGGGGCTGAGGTTTTCAGCAACAGATAGTCCTTACTCAAAGATTATGAACTAGAGCAGACATGTCAGTATGGAATATAATGAAATCCATGGATGTTATTTCATTCCTTCTTTACTCAGAGTAATTAAACTGTGGAATTTGCTGCCAGTGGATATAATAGATGGCCACAAGCATAGATGGCTTTAAAAGGGGCTTTAACAGCTTCATACTGGATAGTTCCATCAATGGCTACTAGCAAAGGTGATGAAAGGGAACTGGAAAGCCAGTTTGGTATAGTGGTTAAGTGCGCAGACCCTAACCTGGGAGAACCAGGTTTGATTCCCCACCCCTCCACTTGCAGCTGGTGGATGACCTTGAGCAAGCCATAGTTCTGTCAGAGCTGTTCTTGAAATAGCTCTTCTGGAAGGAGCTCTCCCAGCCCCACCTACCTCACAGGGTGTCTGTTGTGGGAAGGGAAAGGGAAAGGATTTTGTAAGCCTCTCTGAGACTCTGAGTGAAGGGCGGGGTATAAATCCAACCTCTTCTCTTCTTCTTCCACAGTCAGAGGCAGCAAACTTCTAAATATTAGCACTACGAGGTGACATAAATCTTGGCCTCTCTGTCATGTTTGATGGCCCTCCAGGGCAACTGGTTGGCCACTGTGTGAAGCAGGGTGCTGGACTGGATAGACCACTGGCCTGATCCTGCGGTGCTATTTGTATGTCGTTCTGTTTGGAGAGGAAGTTGTGTGAGAGGTTTCTTTGCATGAGACGTAGAGGAGAGCAATTATAGGAAAAGGCTATGTGGAAATTTTAGGGCTCTGAGATACTTTTCCGTGCACCAGATGACTCCACTGTAGGGAGCCCAAGTTGAGGCCAATTCCCTTTTTGCCTTGCTTCAAAAAGCTGTCAAGGCTAATTGGTCTCAGGTTATTTTTGCTGTCATTTCCTTAAAGATAATTAGTCAGAAAGGTGACTCTTATCCACCATTTTCTGGTTGGTTACTATGTCTTTGAATTGTGCCTTCTCATGCTGAGATCTGACGTGTCCCCCATTTTGCAGAACAATCCGACATTAAGCAGCTCCCAATGGATCGAGGAAGAAAGCCAAGCCAAAAGCGGCAGGGGAAGGTAAAATTGCTATGTGTGCCTTGGCTTGAAGGGTTCATCCAGGGGATGCAAAATTTTCACTGACATGTAGAATTATACTTCTTCCAAGTGGCGTCTTACAAGCTCCCTTTGACAGACCGGTGAACACACCCACTTTGGCTGCAGACAAACCTGGTCCATTTCAATCTAGCTGGCTGTACTTTTTGGCTATTTCTGTAGAGGAACTCGGCAAGAATTTCAGATCACAGCATCATTTCACCCATTAATTCACCCCATCAGCTCCCTTCCGTATGCACAAAATTAGTTTAGTCTAGTTTTCAGCATCTTGGCCTGGTGGTGGTGGGGAGCTCAATTTAGCTCCGTCCTCAATTAGAGGTATGTAGCAATTGCAGCCTCAGTTGTCCATATATGAAAGGAAAATGACAGGACTTAATCTGAAGGTAAATACTTATTTATTTATTTACAGTTTGGTGTCATGTTAAGAGCAAGGACTCTAACCTGGAAGCACCAGGTTTGATTCCCCACTCCTCCACATGCAGCTGCTGGTGTGACTTTGGGTCAGTTCCAAGTTCTTTCAGAGCTGTTCTCACACAAGCAGATCTCAAAAGAGCTCTCTCAGCCCCACCTACCTTACAGGGTTTCTGTTGTGGGGAGGGGAAGGGAAAGTTGCTTTGAGACTCCTTTGGGTAGTGAAGGGCAGGGTATAAATCCAATCTCCTCCTCCTCCTCCTTTTTCCTTTTTCTCCAGTGGGGACCCAAAGCAGCTTACATGTGTTCTCCTCCCCTCCATTTTATCCTCACAACAACCCTGTGAGGTAGCTTAGGCTGAGAGAGTGTGACTGGCCCAAGGACACCCAGCAAGCTTTCATAGCTGAGCAGGGATTTGAACCTGGGTTTCCCAGGTCCTTGTCCAACACTATAACCACTATACCATGCAGTCTTTCACAGTTAAGCTTTGTTGAAACAATGTTGTGCAGAAGAAGGGATACATCAATACTGGGTATTAATAACCAGTTTTCTTTTACTTGTCATCCATCGGGATATGCATTCAGATATTCCTGAGACAAAAATAGATGCAAAATATGTTGCTTGGGATTGGTTCAGGGGTATAAAAAATGGCCCTAAACAGCCACAATATTCCAAGAGTAACAAAAACTTTTTGGGGAGTGTTTTAGGTTTCGGGAAGATACATTGGATGGAAAATATCTCTCTGCTGGCAAACATTTCCCTATTTGATCTATTTGAAGTATTTAATTAAAGCAGTAAATATAGAAAAATACTTTTCAAAATCTAAGAACATAAGAAGAGCCCGGCTGAATCAGACCAGTAGTCCATCTAGTCCAGCATCCTGTCTCACACAGTGGACAAACTGTTCCTCTGGAGGGCCAATAACAGGGCATAGAGGCCAAGGCCTTCCCCTGATGTTGCCTCCTGGCTCTGGGATTCTGGGATGTGAAGGTTCCCCTCAGTCATCATGGCTAGCAACCATTGATAGACATCCTCCATGAATCTATCCAATCCCCTTGTAAAGCTGTTTATTCCTGTGGCCATCACCACCTCCTCTGGCAATGCATTCATTATTTTAATCACTTTCTGTGTAAAGTAGTATTTCCTTTTGTCCGTCCTGAACCTCAGTCCCGTAACTGGGGGGGTGCCTTGGGGGGGGGAGGTGCCCCCTCGGATGACCCCCAGCCCTCCCTGGGAGGATGCCAGACCCACCCCAATCCACACCTGTTGTGCCACACCATGCTCCTTACCTGGTGGGCAGTTGCCCCCGCCTTGCTGGCTCTTCCTGTTGCTTCCGGCCTTGCTGGTTAGTAGGAAGCAGCTGGCAGAGCCCGTTGGGCCACAACAACTGCTTGCTGGGGAGCAGCCTTCTCTGAGCAGGTAAGCACAGCTGCCTCCAGCTCCTGAGAGTGACCACGGCTTGGCTAGGGTGGCAGGAGGAGTGGCTCTTGGGTTGGGGGAAGGGGGGAAGTTGTGTGTATGTGTGGCTTGGATGGCAGCAGCAGCAGCAGCTCTTGTGTGAGGGGGGAGGGGAACATAAAAGCATAAGCGAAGCCAATGTTGGATCAGGCCAATCACCCATCCAGTCCAACACTCTGTCACACAGTGGCCAAAAAGACCAGGTGCCATCAGGAGGTTCACCAGTGGGGCCAGGACACTAGAAGCCCTCCCACTGTTGCCCAAGAATACCGAGCATCACTTGCCCCAGACTGAGAGTTCCTATCTATACCTTGTGGCTAATAGCCACTGATGGACCTCTGCTCCATATGTTTATCTAATTCCCTCTTGAAGCCGTCCATGCTTGTAGTTGCATGTGTTAGGATTAGGAGTTTGTTTACACACAGGGCTTTCTTTTTCTCCACTGGGTTAATGAATTAATCCATGTCAGTTAAGACAAGTGAGCTACCCCATTTTAAGCCATTCAGATGGTTTCTTCACTGATTAAAAATGCCATGAAAGCATTACTATGAACCCTTATTCAAACAAGGTAAAAGACAAGTCAAGCATATAGAGCAATAGAGTCCACCCCACATGAAGGCTGGCCACTCTAATTCTTATTATAGTACTCACAGCTGTGCCCACTGAATCTTTACCGTAAGATTTACCATTAATAAACCTGAAATTTTTTTTTAGTGATACTCAACTTGTCTTTATTATTAGTGCCCCACGAGCAAAACAAAAAATGAACATCAAAACATCCCTGAGAAGAAAATTCCTGGCTTCAGGCCTGAACGGGGACCTATCAGTTTTTAATTTCCCCAGTAGGTCTAGAATTTCATCTCTGCTCACCTCAATTTGGCTCAGTTCTTCAGAGTCCCTTCCTGAAAACAGGGGCTGTGGCATGGGTACACTCCCCACACTGTCCACAGAAAAAAACATTGAGCTTCTCTGCCATCTCCCCATTTTCCTTTAGCAATCCCGTTATTCCTTTGTCATCCAAATGCCTCACTGCTTCTCTAGCTGGTTTCCTGCTCCAGATATATTTTAAAAAACATTTATTGTTTCTCTTGATGATTTTAGCAACCTGCTCCTCAAAATCTCTTTTTTGCATTCTTAATTATTGACTTTCATTTCTTTTTCTAGAGCCTGTGGTCCCTCCTGTTCAATTCATTGGGGCAGACCTTCCACTTTTTAAAAGAAGCTTCCTTACTTTTTATAACGTTTTCGACTTGTGTTGTTAACCACACATGCCTTCTTTTAGACTTGGCAGTACCTTTCCTCACCTGTGGAATGCATTCTATTTGGGCTTCAATTAGTGTGGTTTTAAATAGCTTCCAAGCATCCTCTAGGGATTTGACTCTCTTGTACTGCCCTTTCAACTTCTTTTTTTTAACTATTCCCCTAATTTTTGTAAGGTTCCCTCTTTTGAAATCAAATATTACAGTTTTGGACTTTAGGGGTAACTTGCCATTAACCTGAATGCTGAACTTTTTTTATATATAATTAACTTTTTTATTTTTTATTAAACAATTACAACACATAAAACATTATAAAACAAATTAATCAACTATATAACACATTGACTTTTACATTATTACAAATTAAAATTGTTGTGCAGTACCATGTATTAAAGAGTTAGTTAAACACTATCATAAACATAAAAAGAATAATTACAATAAACAAAATAAAACCAGTCTCACCAATCTGCTGTATGCCAATATGACTTAAACTACGTTATTAATAAAACGTGAAATCCTTATATTTGTGGGGCAATGCACATAATTTAGATTGGCTTGTGGTGACATATTAAAAAAAATGAACCATTTTTCCGTAAAGTCATTCACTAGTTTCAGGTTATCTAATACTGATAGTTGCATTGCCTGTTTGTCTGAGATTGTGCTGTCCCATACCCTCGCCCGCCAAAGTGACAGAGTTGGAATTTTAGTTAGTTTCCAGTTTAGAGCAACAAGTGATTAAGTTGCCATTAACAATAATGATATGAATTCTGCAGTCTGTTTGGATAATGCCATCCCAAGCCAGTAATGCAATAGTAAAGATTCTGGAGTGTTTGGTAGTTCATGATTTTTTTGGTAGTTCAATAATTTTTTTCACTTTGTCTATCACTTCCTTCCAGAAGATCATAATCCTAGGACATATTCACCAACAATGGACAAAGGTCCCAGTCCTACCCAATCCCTTCCAACAATGAGTGGTGGGTTTGTATTTACATTTAAATATCTGTTCTGGAGTAAGGTACCATCTCACATACAGTTTAAAGTATTGTAGTTTCAAATTTATAGATTTACTGTTAAACATATGAGATGACCATATTTCCAACCGTTGCTTGTCTGAATACTGAACTTAATAGCATTGTGGTCAGTCACTGTTCCCAACTGGTATAACAATCTCTACATCTCTCACCAGGTCTTGAGAGCCGCTCATAACCAAGTCCAAGATCACTACCCCTCTGGTTGGCTCTGTGACCAACTGTTCCAGTGCACAGTCATTTATGATGTCTAGGAATCTCATTTCTATACTATGACTCAAGCACACATTTACCCAGTCAATGTGAGGGTAGTTAAAGTCTCCCAGTATAATAACATTCTCTGCTTTAATCACCTCTTTTATTTCCTTCTTCATCTCAAGATCAGCCTCAAGGGTTTGATCAGGTGGGCAATAGTACACCCCCACTTTTAAGTAACCCTTAAGGCCCAGTATTTCCACCCATATACTTCTGTTGGGGAGCTAATTCCCCTGATGTTTTCTAATTTCTTTGATTCTATGCCCTCTTTGATGTACAACACAACACCACCACAAACCTGACCCTCCCTGTCCTGCCTATAGAGATTATACCCAGGAATGACTGTATCCCATAGATTTTCCCCATTCCACCAGTTTCTGAGATATCTACTATATCTAAATTGTCATTGAACACCAAGCACTCCAGCTTCCCCATCCTGGCTTGGAGACTTCTAACACTGGCTTAAAATGTGTTTCCCTCTCCAGTAACCTTCGCCTCCCTTGGCCCCTTAATTGCCACACATAGCTCTAAGTCACCATCCTACCCTCACTCCCAAATTCTGTTATGCTCCTGTCAGTATTACCCTGAGTGTTTACACAATCATCCCTTTGGACTGACTTGTCCTGAACCGGAGGCTCCCCAGCTCCTGTTGGCTTTCCCTCCAGAATTAGTTTAAAAACTACTCTGGCACCTTTTTTATATTAGTCACCAGCAGCCTGGTTCCCATTTGGTTCAAGTGAAGCCCATCTCTCTTAAAGTTCCCCAGTGTCTAACAAATCTAAACCCTTCCTCCCGGCACCAGTTTCTTATCCACACACTGAGACCCCTGGTCTGTGCCTGTCTAGCTGGCCCTACGTGTGGAACCAGCAGCACTTTTGAGAATGCTACCTTTGAGGTCCTGGCCTTTTACTTTCTGCCTAGTAGCCTAATTTTTTTTCTTCCAGCACAACACAATTACATTTTCCAGTGTCACTGGTGCTATCAACCTATCTAGACAGCATTTGATGCCCACAACCTTCACACCAGGCAGGGAAGTCACCATGCAGTCATAATGCCTATCACAGAGCCCACTCTCTCTATTCCTAATGATCGAATCATCCACTGTCAGAAGCCCACCTCCCTCCAGTCCCCCAGGGGTATTCTTGGTATGAGGGGATATTGGTCCTTTGCCCAAGGAAGGGGTCCCTTCTAAGGTATCACATCCCTCCTCCTCAGACTGATGCCCTTCGACCTCAAGGTTCCCACTCTCCACAACAGTAGAAGAGCTGCCTGCACAGGAGTGGGACAGCTCTGGTAAGTCCCTGAGGTCTCTTCCCTGAATCTCTCTCTCTCTCTCTCTGCCTCAGCTTCTCCAGGTCAGCAACTCTCATTTCAAGGGAATGAACCTGCCTTCTGAGAGCCACAAGCTCCATGCAGTAAGTACACGCTCACATTTCCCACCCAGTGGACACTCTCTGCAAAACACTGGATAGCCCCCACACCCCTGCTGGCTTTCTACCTTCATAATTGGTTAGTAGTGAAAATGTATCTAGAGTGATGCAGGGTTCCCAGGCCAAGAGTCACAGGCCAAGAGAGCTTTGACTCTCACCCTTCAGCTCACGCCTTTGCCTAGGAGAAGCCTTACAGTTCAGAGGCCCACAGCCCCCACCTCCCAGCAGCAACAGCAGAAGGGGGGGCCTGAAATTAGCCCCAGGCAAAATAGACCTTGCTCAATGAGCAACAGACCAGACAAAGACCAAAAAAACCCTAGAAAAAAACCCCACTCTCCAGAAGGCTACAAGCACCCATTCACCCTCAAACTCTGTCCTCTCACAAATCAACCTTAGTTAATGTGCTCCCCAGTAATTTAGCAGTTTAGGAAAGGCAAAAAAACAAACAACCCCCTCCCCACTCACCTTCCCAGCAGCTCTTTTCTGGGGTCTGTCTCCCCACTCAGCTGGCTCAGTTCCCAGTTCACTCTAGTCTAGAGGCTGTCTCTCCTGTGAGTGTGACGTGACCAGGGATGGTGCAACCTAATGACTGTGACTCCCATTGGTCCTCTGTGTGTGTTCATTCCTCACAGAGATGCATGTACTGGTCTGGCCAGTCTAGGGCCACATTCATATTTTTTCTCATGGCTACATCTCACTTGAGGAGCAGACGAGTGCTTGGGCTGTAGCTGTTCAGATATCAGATAGGAGCTTGTGTGACTTTTGTACCCAGTACCCAAATGTTTTCCCACTGATAAAAGTATAAAGGGGAAAGATACTAGCTTAGCTTTCTGTGTGGCTATTATTTAACATGCCGGGAAGTTTCTTTTGTGCAGAGGAGAATTAAACTGTATGAGCTCCCATCCACCCACGGTCTGAACTGGTAGAACTCAGATACAGACTTTCTACCTCATTAGGAACTTGGCCTGATTCTGTGAGTGCATTGCAGAGGAAGATTGATAGTTGTGGGCAAGCTGTGTTTTAGAGAAGCACACTTTGAGATTTTTACTCTTTTCATTTAGGTTTAATGGGTTTTCTCAATTCCCAGCTTTCATTTTTTTTTTTTTGCCGAGCCCCTTCCCTTCGAACGCGAGGTTGGGCGAACTCCAGGTGATGGTGGAGGACAGGAGGGCCTGGTGTGATGTGGTCCATGGGATCACGAAGAGTCGGACTCAGCTGTGTGACTGAACAACAACAACAGCCCCTTCCCTTGCAAAGGCATGTCGTTTTCCTTATATATCCATGAGGAAGGAGGCTAGAGACTTACTTTAAAAAAAAAGGAAGCTGGGAATTCAGAGAACACACTAAAACTATCATTGAGACAGTATATCATTATAGCCAGGGCTATTTTGGGGCAGGAACACACAGGAACGGAGTTCCAGCTGGCTTCTGAGTTGGCCACGCCTACAGCCAAAACCTCTGCAGAGCACGCTGCCCTCCCTACGTTACACGCAAGAGGGAAAGGCAGCATGTTAGAATGCCGTCTTTCCCTCTGGGGAGCCCATAGGGATTTTCTTGTCGAGGGGGGGGAAGAGGCAGGCTTAGGGCTGCCAAGTCCCCCGGAAGAGCGGGGGAAACACCGATTTTGAAAGCTTTCCCCCGCTTTTCCAAGATTGGCCACCGGGGGGACAAAATGGCTGCCAGCAGGGGAACCTCGGAGCCTGCCCTGGCCAGCCTCTTGAACTTCTTAAAAGGGAAATTTCCCCTTTAAGAGCTGAGCCAGCTAGAGAGCCCCGCCCAGAGATTAAGGAGGGACTAAGCTCTTTCTACTGCGTGCAAGGTTGCTGCTAAGTAAACTGCTCCGGTAAGCTGGGGTCTGCGAGCTCTTTTCCTTCTCTGTCTCTCCCCCTCCCCCTCTTTCTTTTTGCTGTCTGTCTGTCCACTGTGGTTTTGTCAAAGGAATAAACTGTCACTTCCAAAGAGGTAAACATCACAAGGAGAGGTTGCCTGTAGAAGGTCTGGGAGTGGGATTGTTTAAAATGTCTTGTCGTGACTGTTTGGGTCCCCCCAATCCTCATTTCCCTTCTGCAAATAAAAGTTGGGATTCCTAATTTTTATGCCAATTTTCTGTTTCTTTCAACCGTGTCCCCCCTCCAGCAGTAAAAATCTGCATTTTTAAAAGCATTTGTACATCAAGTAACCGGTATTTTAAATTAGGGATGGATCCAACTAGCTTTTCTGCTGGCGAAAAGGGGAGGACAAAGGTCCTCTTTAGCCACCAAAAAGCCTATGCTGGGGGGGGGGGGGAGAAGTTATGGGACTTACATGGACAACAGCTGGGTGAAACAAGGGCCAGAAATAAAACCTGGGAATTGGGCAAGAGTAAGTGAAAAAGCTGGCTGTCTGTCTCTCTCTCTCTCTCTGTCCCCATCCAGCAGAGGTCTATCAGTGGCTATTATGAGCCACAAGGTCTAAATGGAACCCTTTGTCTGGGGCAGTGATGCTCTGAATTCTTGGTGCTTGGGGGGCAACAGTGGGAGGGCTTCTGGAGTTCTGGCCCCGCTGCTGGACCTCCTGAGGGCACCTGGTATTTTTGGCCACTGTTGTGACACAGAGTGTTGTACTGGATGGGCTGTACTGGATGGGCCGATCCACTGTGGCTTCTCTCCTGTTCTTATGATATGAAAATCATATTTAGCACTTGTGTAGCACTTAGGGCTTCATATTCTGCCGAGATGAGGAAGGATTCAGTAGGGCCGTTGCTCAGTGATAGAGCATCTGCTTGACATGCAGGAGGTATCAGCCTCTTCAGCTAAAAAAGGATCAGGTAATAGGTGACATTAAAGATCTCAGCCTGAGACCCTGGAGAGCCACTACCAGTCTGAGTAGTCAATACTGACCTTGATGGACCAATGGCCTGATTCAGTATTAGGAAACTTCATGAGTTCATGTGGAAGCATGTGGAAGCAACATCACAGGATGTGACTTCACAAAACGATGTCACTTCCTTTCTCCTGGCTCCACCCCCAAAGTCTCCTGGCTCCACCCCCAAAGTCCCCAGATATTTCCCAAGTTGGACTTGGCAGCCCTAGGCAGGCTTCCATGCCTGCCCTGTGCTTTCTCAGCCCTGCGCCTAATATGCTAATGAGCTGTGCTGTCAGGGGTGTGCCCTAATATGTTAATGAGTTTGGCTGTTGAGTGTGGCCTATTATGCTAATGAGTTCCTGCTGGGCTTTTTTGTAGAATATAAC
Organism: Lepidodactylus listeri; assembly: GCA_029233225.1. Lineage (NCBI taxonomy): Eukaryota > Metazoa > Chordata > Lepidosauria > Squamata > Gekkonidae > Lepidodactylus > Lepidodactylus listeri. Next base: position 82,085,479 of record JARCFY010000011.1, read on the forward strand.
AATATAACAAAAAACGGGGGTGCTGTGACATCACCAACTACACCATCCATTAAGAATCCTCATTATTTAAGGCATTTGCGGACGAAAATAAACTGACTCCACAACTGTGAAGATGTGAAGGGAGGACAGATGTGTGGGGGATTCATGCCCAGAATGATTCCAGTGCTTGTAGATGGACTGCCAAGAAAACCAGGAGCAAACTGTGTGCTTGGAAAAGCCATAGAATCCCAGATAAGCGTTGAAGTAACCTCTGCATTCCCTGGAATACCATTTGGAAACCATTGCACCGAAGAAGCACCGTTTCCATTCAACAATGCAAGACGCTGCACACTGATCCATTTGCTCTCTCCCTACTTTGACTGCAGCTGTGCTGTAAACCCTAAAATTGTCCCTTTGCCGACCTCCCCTTTTCTCTTCTTTCGCTGACATCCCTATACTGTGCAATAGCTGGCCCCGCGTCCCATTCTATCTGAGATGGATGAGGCCCAGGCTTGGCCTGTTTTATTTCAATTATACATCTAGATATTTTATTTATATACTTTACCTCACTTTTCCCCTCAAGGGTCTCAAAACAGCTTACAATATCATTTACCCACCTCCACTTTATCTCTACAACAATAACTCTGTGAGGTAGCTTAGGCCAAGAGTGTGTGACTGACCCAAGGTTACCCAGTGAGCAGAATGGGGATCTGAATCTGGGCCTCAGAGATCCTATCAGGCACTCTCCAGTATAGGCATGCAGGAAGTCCCAGGTTCAATTCCTTGTGTTTTACTGCTAAAGAGGATCAGGTAGCAAGTGATGTGAGGGCCTCTACCAGAGACCTCGGCTAGCCAGTGCCAGTCAAATTAAACAATAATGGCCTTATAGACCCCTGGTGTGGCTCAATATAAGGCAACTTCATGTGTTTGTGTGTGTCAGTGTCCTAAATTTTGCACACACTCCTGTGGGCTTGCTGGGCTTTCCAAGAATAGCTATTTTTCCATTTTGAGATTACCAGGAAGAGCCCATAGAGTCCCAGAACCATGGAGGGAGGGGGACCAGGTAGGACAACACTCCATGGATATGTGTGTGATGGAACCAGAAAATCATGTGATTTATTTTCATACAATATTTGGGATGAGTCTGGGAGGCATGGGGGAATCCATGTCTGAGGACCTTTGGATGATCTCATTGGCTCAGCTTTATCCAATCAGGCATGAGCGTATACGGCTCCTGGAGTTGTGGAGAAGTTGAAGGAGATCATATGGGGCGAGCACCTTTCAGCTATACAAAATATGTTGAGTCTTTGGCCTTCCTTCAAGTTACTTAATTACATGGCAGGAAGGGGAGTTTGTCCCCAGCCAATCAAAGTTAAATACAATTATTGTCTTCCTGGCACCTCTCCTCAAATTTTCAGAGAGGTGAGATGTGCCTTGTAAAACTTGATCTCTCAGTCAAATGATGTCTCTGTCAGTGCCTGTGATGCCTTACTGTTCTGTCTTTCATCTGGATCCTGGAAATGAAAAAAATAACAGAACGCTGTAAAGCTTTTATTGGAAGTACAGAAGAATGAAATAATTGCCATTCCTGCTGACATAAAGTCAAACTGATCTGTGAATAAAAGCACCGTTTGCTGATCAAATGCTTTTGATTTACTGCTGCTGCAAAACAGACTTTGCCAAGCCGGGACATCTTTGTGGTTCCTCAATCCATTACAACTGGAAGCCTGCTGCTGCCAGAGAGTTTGAATCAATAGACGTAGCTCACCCTCTGCTCTGTCAGTCTCTTGAACCCCACTGCAACGGGAGGGTTCCCAAGTCCAGCACTTCAAAGTTGCATAGAGAGGGGGATTTTACTCTGGATGTTTTCCCCCCACATCAGTATTGCGGGTAACAGAAGAAGTTGCACCACTGGTAACATTTTGTTTCCCATAGCTTGGTTTCAGCATCTTACCCATAAAAGTTAGAGAGGTGCCACGGGGCAGTTGTGGAATTTTCATTGGTATAGATTATCCAAGATGGTGGCTCTTCCTTGAGTTTACCAATTGGCCAACCAGTCTTGTAAGTTACATCAGTCTGTGTGTGCATTAGGGGACATCAAGTTGTTTCCTGCTTACGACAACCCTATGAATTAATGTCCTCCAGAACAGGCTCTTGTGAACAGCCTTGCTCAGGTCTTGCAGACAGAGGACCGTGGCTTCTCCGATTGAGTCAATCCATCTTGTGTTGGGTCATCCTCTTTTCCTGCGGCCTTCAACTCTTCCTAGCATTACCATCTTTTCCAGTGAGTCTTGTCTGGTGACCAATGTGACCAAAATATGATAGGCTCTGTTTAGTCATTTTTGCTTCTAGGGAGAGTTCAGGCTTGATTTGATTTAGAACCCACTTCTTTGTCTTTTGGGAGGTCCACGGTATCTGTAAAGCTCTCCTCCAACACCACATTTCAAAGGAATCAACTTTCTCCCTATCAGCTTTCTTCATTGTTATAGGCTCCCCATGATTGGTTATTGGCTTCTGTTATAGGGGAGGTATGCAGCTTTGACGTCCAGGTTCCCCTGGTCAGTGTTTCCCAACCTGTGGCTTGGGACCCAAAAGTGGGTCACAAAGCCTCTGAAAGTGGGTTGGGAGCCCAGCGCTTTCCATGGCTCTCTTTTGTATCTTGCGAACCAAAAGATCTAACCCTGGAAACAGTATCTTCCGTGCCATACACCAGTTGGTATTTTTTCTTCACTGCATATACATCTTGGTCAACTGAAGTGTGTCCTGATGGTTACTAGAATGTTTCTTAGAAGCTTAGGGGAGGAATTAGAGGGAGTCATGGAGAAGGAGAGGGTGGTCAAAGGCTGGGATGAAACCTCTTGTATGCAGAGGCTGTATGTGTCGGAATGCCACTAGCTTAGAGTTCATAGTGGTGGCAGCGGTACCCTTTGGGCGATGTTTGTTGATTTCTCAAAACCATCTGGTTCGCCACTGCAGCAAATGGAAAGCTGAACTAGATGGGGGCCAAGGTCATTCTTGCTTAGGGTGCCCAAAATCCTTGGGCCAGCCATGGATGGGTCACCATACTGAAAAGGTTGGAAACCACCAGGCCCATAGCCAGGAATTTCTAAGTCTGGGGGCATTTTGATTTCTTGGGGGGCACTGGGGCACTGGCTAATTTGATTTAAAAAAGTAATTTGCTTCTCAGTACTCTTGGGTGTGGTGGCCTCCACCTGGCTGTCAGCTCGGCCTGCCTTGAGCTTGGGCATCTTGCGCTTCCTCCCTGGCACTCCCCTCTACCTACCACAGCTGCCAGCCTGCCTGCTCGCCTTCCCCCCACTGCAGAAAAGATGCTCTGGAGAAGTTGGCTGGCAGCCATGGAGACTAGGCTGGGCGGGAGCTCAGTCAGACTGCCACTTCCAGAACCGTGGCAGACCAGGGTGCATAAAAAGAGCACTGGCCTGGCTTCTCTCTCTCTCTCTCTCTCTCTCTCTCTCTGCAGCTCCAAGCCCCCAGGCTGCTCCCTGGCCTCCTAGCTGGGATGGAGTCATGCCAAGTCATGAGGGCAGGGGTGGGGAGCGGGAACTGGCCCAGAGAAAGAGGGAAGGCAAGGAGAACCGGTGGCTCCGGCAGCACAGGGGGAGTTTGTGTCAGCTGCCACATCTTGCCAGAGGGTGGGGTGGAGGCCTGGGCTGAAAGAAAGTCATGGGGCCTTGGCAGGAAGTTGGGGGGCCCGGCCCTGAAACACCGAATGGTAGCTACAGGCCTGGAAGCCACTGCCCTGGATCATGGTCTGTTCTGCCATGCCTCTGAAAGCTGGCTATACATCTTCAAACAGGGACTGGGAGTCCTCAGCATCAGGAGAAGGCCTTGGCGTCTGTGTCCTGTTCACTGGCTTCCCAAAGGCAACTGGTTGGCCATTGTGTGAAACCAGACGGACCACTGGGCTGATCCAGTGGGTTTTCTTATGCACTTATGCTTCGCTACTTTTAAACTAACTGTGTGAGGAACGATATTGTCTCCCAGTTGGTGGGGGATGTATTTAGTTTCTAGAATTTTATCACAGCTAATGGCAGTTCTTTTAGAGACTGCAGTTTTATGACCATCCATATTCAAGGCATTCTACAACCGTCTTGTGTAGTAACCATCCTGGTAACTAAGCAGCTATATATACCGAGGGGGAAACAAACAACACTTTGCAATTTCCAACAGAGGGGAGGAAAGGCTGCCAAGAGAACCAGTTCAAACCATGAATTTCCAGGCCCCCTGTGGGATTTTAGTTATGAGACTCCCATTGATTCTAATGGGAGACGTGTTGCTAAAAACACTGCTCATGATTTGTGAAAATGTCTCCTTGAGTGGAAAATTAGATAATTTTGAACATTTTGCAGCCCACACAATCCTGTATTGGAACGAAACAGGCTGTAATCCAAATATATGCACAGAATAATCAGGGGGCGTGGGTTAGAAAAAGCAGAGTTTCAGGGGCGGAAGGCCACATTTGAAAACCTGGTTTCATTAGCCAGATCAAAGGTCAAGTTATTGCATTAGATTTTAACATGGGAGGAAGACAGACTTGCTGTCGAAACAGAAGTCAGTGGCCCTGACAGTACAGGGCTGCCACTGCTGTTGTCCTTTTGGAATTAGGCAGGTCATTTCAAACATTAGGGGAAGGGCCATGGTTCAGTTGGTAGGGCATCTGCTTGGCACGCGGACGGTCCCAGGTTCAATCCCCGGCATCTCCAGCTAAGAGGCTCAGGTAGTAGGTGATGTGAAAGACCTCCGCCTGAGACCCTGGAGAGCTGCTGCCAGTCTGAGTAGATAATATTGATCTTGACTAGGGTTTTAAAAATATTTTATTAATTGTACGACAAAATTTAAAAGCAATTACGATCAGCTATAATATATAGGAAACTGAACATTATAACCTTAACAACATATAAAACACTAATCTACAATATACTTATTAAGAAGATTCATTTAATTTACAAATGAAAACAATTAGTTACCATAAATGAAGAGTATTCATTACATCTGGTATTTCTTCTTGAGAGACAAGATATGATAAAATTGGTAACCATATAATAGAGAATTCACTGTACCCAGCATCAGTGCCTGTTGATTTCACTATATCCATTGCTTTCTCCATTATATATAAATTCCATAATTTTTAATGCCATAAAACTAGTGTAGGTCTATGTTCCGATTTCCATTTTGATGAGATAGCTGCTTTTGCTGCAAATAATAACAATGCAATCCTTTTTTGTGTGTGTACTGGATAAATTTTCTTCATTTCTAAGATTCAAGAGAACTGATTCCGAACTGCTATTTTTTGCTTGTCCAGTAATTTGTTTTATTTGTTCTTGTGAAAGACTTCCACCTGAAAGCCTAGAGAGCTGCTGCCAGTCTGAGTAGATAATATTGATCTTGACTAGGGTTGCCAACCTGCAGGTGGCACCTGGAGATCTTCTGCTATTACAATTGATCCCCAGGTGACCAAGATCAGTTCCCCTGGAGAAAATGGCTGCTTAGGAAGGTGGACTCTATGGCATTATTACTGCATTGAAGTCCCTTCCCTCCCTAAACCCTGCCCTCCCCAGGCTCCACCCCCAAAACCTCCAGGCATTTCCCAGCCTCGAGCTGGCAACCCTAATCTTGGCAGAGCAAAGGTCTAATACAGTATAAGGTCGCTTCCCGTGTTCAAGCATTCTGTTATGAATTAAGGACTTGCATATATACACAAATATGTGAAATAGTCTTATACTGAGTCAGACCCTGGGTCTATCAAGGTCAGTATTGTCTACTCTGACTGGCAATGGCTCTCAAGGATCTCAGGCGGAGGTCTTTCCCAGGACCAACAGCTTAATTCTTTCAATTGGAGATGCTGGGGATTGAACCTGGTACTTTCTGCGTACAAAGTTGATGTTTTACCGCTCAGCCTCGGTCATCCCTGATTGCCCAGCAGGAAATCATGGGATAAATTATAAATAATAATAAGTGCTGTCAAGATTCAACTGACTCATGGTGACCCTTCATGGGGTTTTCAAGGCAAGAGATGAACAGAGGTGGTTTGCCATCGCCTTTCTCTGAATAGCAACACAGGTCTTGGAGGTCTCCCATCTAAGTACCAACCATGGCCGACCCTGCTTTGCTATTGAGCTCTGATGAACTCGGGCTACTCAGGTTGCTGTACGTGGATAAACTGGCCTCTCAAAAGAGCCCTAGATGTATTTTGCTTTTGAGTATGGATTGCACAGATTGGAGATGCTTTCTTTGCCTCTTGTGCAAAGCTTAGTGCTGGAAGATGGGGAGTTGCCTGGTTACCTAGGCAATGCAGGGACACTTCTTTATGTTCTGGCACACGACTTCAGCTGAGATCTGGAATTTAGGGAGAGTTTCTTGGTTGTCTAGGCAACTGTGTGATGCTTCTGAACTTCCAGAGGACTGGAAGATAGGGAAGCATCACACACACAGTGTGTGAACCACAGACCCAAACCATCAACAACTGCAGTGGAGGGTCCAGCTTTCCAGACTGTAGACCTGGCTGTGAAGAGAATGGGCTGTTTTTTGCTCAACATTGTTTTCCCTGACTGGTTAAGATATCCACTCAAACTTTGAGAGGTGCTTATCTAAGATATGTAGTCATTCTATTTTTCTCGTTGGCAGCCTTCATACTAGTTATTTAGCATGGAATTGTTTTCATTCAATTGCTCAGTTTCAATGGAGAATGCAGAGCTTCCCCAAATGTACTGCATTCCAGTGTTTTCCCAGTTGTCCCCCCAGTTTGGTGTAGTGGTTAAGTGCGCGGACTCTAATCTGGGAGAACCGGGTTTGATTCCCCACTCCTCCACTTGCACCTGGCTGGATGACCTTGGGCAAGCCATAGCTCTGTACCAGCTGTTCCCTCAAGGACAGCTTGGGAAAGAGTTCTCTCAGCCCCACCTACCTCACAGGGTGTCTGTTGTGGGGAGGGGAGGGGAAAGGAGTTTGTAAGCCGCTCTGAGACTCTTAAGTGAGTGAAGGGCAGGATATAAATCCAATCTCTTCTCTTCTTCTTCTTCTTCTTTGTTCAGACTTGATTTGTGGTGGTTTTCTAAAGCATAAAGCACAATTGCTGCCCCAGGCTTGCCAGCAGAGACAGCAAAAGTGCCACTGAAGTATCAGAGGGCTACTATAGCTTGGGCTGTAGAGAAAGAGAGAGAAATGAGCTTTCTTCTCTTCCTTTTGCAATGGAGAGCTCAGAAGCATGGCTTCTGTCCCCACCCAGCTTGAAGTAGGGAGAAGAGAAATGACATTCCTCCTCTCCTGTCTGCAGCTTCACCTTTTGCTGCAGGATGGGAGGTGACTCCCAGCTGATCCTTGAACCAGATAACGGGAGTCGCTTCTAACAAGCAGCTGCAAACTTGGTCCACAACTGTTCAAGGTGCTTGTTGCACTCTGAACGTGGCTGGCATTCTCATAATAGCTTCCATGGCTGAAGGGGTCCACTCAGAATTTTGCAACATCCCCAATCTAAACTGCAATTCTGCTTGCAGTGGATTGCGGAAATGGAGCAATTAAGCAGCACAAAAGTGGCCTAGCATGGAAGCGACTTTCCCTGGTTGTCCCACCAAAACATCATCTCTGCGTTTGCTTTGTGAATGGCTGTTAAGAAGGATCAAGGCATTACAAAGCCTGCATGGAGATGTACTACTTTCCCTGAGGTCAGAGGTCATAGCAGAGGGAATCAGAGACTGGCTCCCAGATGAATAGCTGGAAATCAGGGTTTTTTTCAATCTCCCATCCTCATAGAGGACACGTCTATCAATGGTGGTAGCACTAGCCATTTGACTAAAGGAAACCTCCACATTCAGAGGCAGTAAACCTCTGAATGCCAGCGCAAGGATGCAACATCAGGAGTGCGAGGATTGTAAGGAGGCAACATCTAAAGCCCTGTTGTTGGCCCTCCATAATAACTGTGTGGGACAGGATGCTGGATTAGATGGACCACTTGTCTGATCCAGTAGGGCTCTTCTTACATCAGTTTGGTGTAGTGGAGTGCGGACCCTAATCTGGGAGAACCAGGTTTTATTCCCCACTTCAATCCAATCCAATCCAGTTACCTTTATTGACATGTAACACTTGCAGACTCATGTACAGCAAGAACAATAGCAGCATAAAATAATACTTGCAAAAAACAGATGTAAAAGGAATTACCATGTAAATATACTAATCAATTAAATAAAGGGCAAATTGAAATGGCACCAGAAAGGAATTTAGTAACAGTTTCTGTTATCTCAAGGTTTGGATTATCAAGAAGGGTAAGGATCTTTAGGCCATCAGGATAGTCATCTAACTGAGCCAAAATAGAGTTTAGAAATTTCAGACATAGTGCATGATAGAAGGAGCACTGAAACAAAACATGTGGGATAGTTTCGATATGATCATTTGTGCATGGACAACATTTGTCAAAAAAGGGCACACCCTGAAAATGGCCAGATTCCCCACCCCTTCGCATGCAGCCACTGGTGTGACCTTGGGTCAGTCACAAGTTCTCTCAGAGCTGTTCTCTCATGAGCAGTCCTCAAAAGAGTTCTCTCAGCCCCACCTACCTCACAGGGTGTCTGTTGAAGGGGAGAGGAAAAGAGAAAGTAGATCATAAGCCGTTTTGAGACTCCTTCAGGTAGTGAAGGGTGGGGTATAATTCCGGTCCCCTTCTCCTCCTCCTCACTCCCAGGCCTTATGCAAATATATCTGTTCCTTGACCCTTACTGCAGGGGTTTCAGAGAAAGTCTAAACTCACAGTTCCCTTCTTTTACTTCTCTTGCAGGGTTGGATCCCACAGAAACGTTCTGCTAATGGAAGAGTTGAAATTTTCACCAGTTTCTCTTCCTCCTCCTGCAGCAGATCTCCCTTACGCTTACCTGGTGCTGCACTCTCTCTCTCTCTCTCTCCCCCCGCCCCCCATTTCAGGGGGCATTTCTGGGCTGCAGCTGGAAGAGGAAGGGGAGGACGTCCCATTGCACTGATGGAAAGCCTTTCCATCTAAGGAGGCTTACTCTGCAATCCAAGCCGTACTGTTGACTCCTGTTGGACTGCTAGATTTTCCACGTTTCCGTTTCAAATGACCAGTCTTTTAATTCATGTTCTGGACTCTTCAAGAAAGCATGCCTGCCTTGTCCCTCTACTGCTGACTGGCAATACACAGCATTGGCTGGTAGGGCATGTTCCCCTTTTACAGGAAGGCCGCCCCAGTGCAGACCAAGGCACCCCCATAGTGCAAACTCAGAAGTGGCCAATGGTAGAGATCATTGCCTTCAGTAGATAGGACAGTTCAGCCAGTTCCTCAGAGATTTTGTTTTCCTTCGGAGCGCACCGATAGCCAACAGCTGTACTTTAGAATAGAGGGGGACCCACGATATGAGACGTCATTTTCCTGCCCATTCAACTCCCTGTCTTTGGGTACCTCCCTCCTTCCCGTTTCCTTTTTGGCTTGAGCTAGTCCCTGTTGTTTGCTCAGGATCAGAAATGGGCTGTTGAGGGTGGATTTTGGTATTTGTAACCCCCCGTACCTTTGGCAAAACGTCCTCCCTTCCCTTCCATCTTGAGCTCCATCTTTGTTTGTGTGTTTTAAGAGGTTCAGTCCATGGATAAGAACATAAGAACATAAGAGAAGTTAATGGTGGATCAGGCCAGTGGCCCATCCAGTCCAACACTCTGTCACACAGTGGCCAAAAAGACTAGGTGCCCTCAGGAGGTCCAGCAGTGGGGCCAGGACACTAGAAACTCTCCCACTGTTGCCCCCCCCCCCAAGCACCAAGAATACAGAGCATCACTTGTCCCAGACTGAGAGTTCCTAGCTATACCTTGTGGCTAATAGCCACTGATGGACCTCTGCTCCAGATGTTTATCTAATTCCCTCTTGAAGCCATCCATGCTTGTAGCCGCCACCACCTCCTGTGGCAGTGAATTCCACATGTTAATCACTCTGTGGGTGAAGAAGTACTTCCTTTTATCTGTTCTAACCTGACTGCTCAGCAATTTCATCGAGTGCCCATGAGTTCCTGTATTGTGAGAAAGGGAGAAAAGTACTTCTTTCTCTACCTGCTCTATCCCATGCATAATCCAACTTACCTAAGGAACCGCCTTTCCCTGTATGTACCCCAGAGAGCACTACGGTCTGGGGCCCAACACCACCTGGTTATACCAGGCCCCAGAGAGGCCAGGCTCGCTGACACTAGGGGGAGAGCCTTTCCGGTGGTGGCCCCTTACTGGTGGAATGAGCTCCCGGAGGAGATCAGGGCCCTGCGGGACCTGATGCAGTTCTGCAGGGCTTGCAAGACGGAGCTCTTCTGCCAGGCCTATGAATAGGGGCTGCCACCATTCTTTCTCTCCCCCCACCTTAGGACCATCAATGATCGGCCTCAGAGATTACCATCTGGCTCCAGTGCTATTTGACACCGGAGCCTGAAAACGTTGGGGTATATGATACGCCGTCTGATTTTACTGAGCACTTTATTTCAAATTGTACTGCTGAACTGGGAAGGTTTTATAATTGTTTTATAACTGTTTAACTGTTTTAAAATTTTTAATGTATGTATGCATCTTGGTTCGGCAAGACTTGTTAGCCACTCTGGGCCTGCAAACAGCGGGAAGAGCGGCCTATAAATTGAACAAATAAAATATAAACCTCGATCACGTCACCCCTCAGTCGTTGTTTCTCCAAGCTAAAGAGCCCCAAGCGCTTCAACCTTTCTTCATAGGGAAAGTGTTCCAACCCTTTTATCATTCTAGTTGCCCTTCTCTGCACTTTTTCCAATGCTATAATATCTTTTTTGAGGTGTGGCGACCAGAACTGTACACAGTACTCCAAATGAGGTCGAAATGAGGATGAATTGAATGGGACCCTCCTACTGGTGGACCATACTTTATCGAAAAGCCTTCCTGAGAGAGCCTCAGCTTTCCGTTTCACTGAGTCTTCCCCAGGAGGTGAAGATCTTCAAAAGCCTTCCAGCCGAGGTTCAGGCTGGTTTCGTTCAGCTGCTTCAGCGATCTCTTCCCTTCTTGTTTTGACATGATTTACATGTTTGTTTCTTTTTAAATGGTGAGCTCTTAAGAGTGTTCTCTTGAGTGCTTGGTGAGAAGATGATTGATACATACAGTAAATAAATGCACACACTTAATTCGGGGGATATACCCAAGCCTTTTATTTCCCCCCTGCTTATTTTGCATCAAACCTAGGTGGGACATAAAAGAACCAGGTTATCATACAGATTAGCGAGTGTCTTGTGGAATTAGCTTTCACAAGCAATTTGCTACATCGTCATAGACATGTAGTAGATGCTAGTCAAGATTATCAGCACAAGTTGGAGAAGTCCCCCCCCCCCCTTCTTATGATAGCAGCCTGACCCACTGAGTCTTCAGGAAATGGCGACAAAGAGCCCAGCTCACTTTCAAGCTCTTTTTAGCAAATGACAACGCACCCTCTAGTGGGCAGCAAGTCGACACTTGCTATAAGGGTGGTAGAGTTAGTATTTTGTGGCAAACATCTGTGATATATATCAACACAAATGCTGGTTATGGGATTTGGGCACACGGAGAGTTTCCACCGGCAGTATCAAGCGAAAATGCTGACAAACAGACTCTAAGCCAAATCTGACTGAGAGGTTTCAAAAATTATGCACGGGGGCAGAACTTTTTCTCCCCTTCCCAGCGTACTCAGAACTCAAAGGCACGCAGTGAAGTTGATGGGCAATTGACTCAGGAGGGACAAAAAAGGAAGTACTTTTTACTAACCAAATCATTCAAACTGCAAAATTTGCTGTCACTTGGATGTAGCGATGGCCACAGGCACAGGCGGCTTTGAAAGGGGCTTAGACAGGTTCATGGAGAGGAAGTCTATCAGTGGCTGGCTATCAGCCATGCTGAGTAAGGGAACCTCCTTATATTCAGAAAGGCAGCAAACCGCTGAATACCAGTGCTAGAGGACAACAGTGGGGGGAGCCTTGGCTCCTGTCTTGTTCGTTCCCCACCATCACCACCACCCCAGGCAAGCATCAGCACGCCCTGAGGTTGGCAGCTGTGGGGCCCACGACTTCTGAAGGGCCCATCACTGCTGACCGCCACACTCATCTCCCCTGCCGCTTGTCTGTACCCATGCTCCCAACTGCCCAGCGTCATTGAGGAAGGCCATGGGGATGGTACACGGTGGTGGCACTCCTGGTGGTGACGGCAGCAGCACTCCCAGCTGCATCCCCTGGCCAGTGCTGTCGGGGAAAGGGTGTGCAAGGTGGTGTAGGCAGCTGAGGGTAGGGTGACCAGATCAAGGTTGGGAAGCTCCTGGAGATTTCAGGATGGAGCCCGGGGAGGACAGGGACCTCAGTGGGGTACAATGCCCCAAAGTCCACTCTTCCGAAGCATCCGTTTTCTCCAGGGGAGCTGGTCTCTGTAGTCTGGAGACGAGCTGTAATTCTGGGGCCTCCCCAGGTCCCACCTGGAAGCTGGCATCCCTAGCTGCATGTGGATGGTGGCAGGGCACTTGCAAGCAGGAAAAGGATACACAGGCAGTTGGGAGCATGCAGGTATGGGGATGGACTGGCACCGCCTTCCCATCAGGTAACTGTGTGGGACAGTATGCTGGTGAGATTAGATAGACTACTTATCAGATATAACAGGGTCCTTCTTGTGTGCTCCATTTAGGATTGCTGAAAGGCCAGGAAGGGAATGTCCTGTCCCTTTAACAGAGGCGTAATGTGTGGAAATCGGTGGCGGCTGCTTTTCATCGCATTGGAGGTAAATAATGCTGCCTGGTAAAAAGCATCCCATTAAGCACCTGTTGAACAGAAAAGGCATTTTTCTCTCCAGGCACTTGGCAACCCTAGTTCTCATGTTCCCAATAGCACTGTCTTCCAGAAGGTCTTTGGTCCATGAGCTCATTCAGAAGCCTAAAGAAAGCCACTCTCTCTCCCCCCTCCAGGGTTGCCACCTGGCTGCCGGCAGGGGGCTCCAGCCCAAGTTTCAGGATCTTCTGGCATGTGTGCAAAGCATGCACACTGTGATTGTCACCTGGAAGCAATGTTATTGTGCTGGGCTTGTCATACATTAGAATGGACAAAAGGAAGTACTTCTTCACCCAAAGAGTGATTAACACGTGGAATTCACTGCCACAGGAGGTGGTGGTGGCTACAAGGATGGATGGCTTCAAGAGGGAACTGGATAAACATATGGAGCAGAGGTCCATCAGTGGCAATTAGCCACAAGGTATAGATAGGAGCTCTCTGTCTGGGGCAAGTGATGCTCTGTATTCTTGGTGCTTGGCGGGGGGGGGGGGAGGAATTGTTGGAGGGCTTCTAGTGTCCTGGCCCCACTGGTGGACCTCCTGAGGGCACATGGTCTTTTTGGCCACTGTGTGAAGAGTGTTGGACTGGATGGGCGATTGGCCTGATCCAACGTTGGCTTCTCTTATGTTCTTATGTACAGAGGATGCTCTAGCAGTAGGCCAAAAACTCTATGGTCACCATAGAATTTTTAGCCAAATGCTAGAGTGTCCCCTGTGTCACGTGCCCAGCGTGAGGTGACGTCATCACATTGCGCACATCAGGTGCAACTGGTCTCTGGGGGCGGGTTGAGGGCCACAAAAGTGGGGGAATCCCTGCTCACATCGGGGGGATGGCAGCCCTACCCCCCTCCAATATGGGGATGATAATACTGGCCACCCTTACAGGGCTGTTTTTAAGAACTGAAATGGGCTGGAAGCACAGGAAGAGTTAGATAAAGATAATGATTAATACATGGAGACCCATATGCTACATTTTTGACCTGCCCTTCCTTTGAGGAGCTCAGGGCAACATTAGTCGTTCTCCCCTCCACTATTCAATTATCATAACAGCCTTGCCCGGCAGGCAGGACTATGGCAGTATGACAAGCCCAAATACAAATCCTACATGGGTTGCTGTTTTCATCTGTAGTAGCAAAATCAGCAAGAGTCCAGTGGCATCTTAGAAAGAATCAAAAGTTATTCCAGCAAGAGGTTATTTTATCAGCATTGCAATATATTTGCTTTGGTTTTTTCAACATACTGGCTTTATTTTGATTAGCCCAGAAAGAAGAAGAAGAAGAAGAAGAAGAAGAAGAAGAAGAAGAAGAGGAGGAGGAGGAGGAGGAGGAGGAGGAGGAGGAGGAGATTGGATTTACTTGCATGGCTTACCGTCTTCTTCCCTTCCCCTCCCCACAACAGACACCCTGTGAGGTAGGTGGGGCTGAGAGAGAGAACTGCTTATGAGAAAACAGCTCTGAGAGAATTGTGACTGGCCCAAGATCACACCAGCAGCTGCAAGTGGAGGAGTGGGGAATTAAACCCCGTTGTCCAGATTAGAGTCTGTCTGTGCTCGTAACCAGTACACCAAACTTGCTCTTGCAGTTCATGGCAAACTTCATGGCTAAGTAGGTCGCTCTTAATCCAACACACGAATTTATTTACGTCGTTTATATCCTACTTTTCTCCCCAATGGGGGCCCATTTATTTTTACTTTTCTCTCCAGTGGGGGGACCCAAAGTGCTTCTCCCTTTTAACCTCATAACAGTCCTGTTAGGTGAATTAGGTGGAGAGCGTGCGAATGGCTCAAAGTTGCTCAGCAAGATTCCATGGCAGAGTGGGGATTTACAACTGGATCTCTGAAATCCTAGTCTGATATTCTAACCACCATACCATGCTTGCTGGATTTCCAAAGTTTGCAACAAGGACCAGATTTTGATGTAAACAATGATCGAAGGGCCACCGTATACGTTTTGCCCACTGACTTGGCACTGAAATACTGGGTGTTTTCACCGCTGAGGCTCAAAGCGTCCCTCCCCATCACTGCTTTGTAAGGCCAGTGAAAAACCAACGTGGACCACAATGCTCATTGAACTTCCAAGCATCTCTTTCCCACCTTCTATCCTGCATGAGCAATCACCACACACTGACTTCAAGAGTGCAGGAGAGGCACATTTAGTGTTTTAAATGATGTTGAAAACAGCCCTGCAAGGACAAGCCCAGAAAGTCCAAGGTTCCCTTTGGCCAGGGAAGGCATTGAAGAAGGAGAGGCGATAACCATATCCACTTTCAACATCTAGGATGGATTATCCGAGTTTGGAACAGATTAAATACTGCCTGTGTGCATACAGATGTGGCGAAAACATTCCTTGCTGCACGACATTATATCTGTTTTTTATTTACTTATTTATTCAAGATTTCTAATCCCATTTTCCTCCCCCTAGTTTGGTTTACAAGAAGCTGGAGCTGCCAACTCTGGGTTGAGAAACTGCACGTAATATTCCAGCTGCGGCCTGACCAATGCAGTGTACAGTGGGACTATGACATCTTGCGATTTGGATGTTATGCCTTTGTTGATACACCCTAAGATCGCATAAGCCCCCTTACTGCAGAAGTGACCGGCTATGTAGACTCCATCCTTCAGTCCTTTGCTACTAGGGCTCCTACAGAACAGTCCTATGCAAATATTCTCAAAAGTAAGGTTCTGTCCCACTCTCCCCTCCAAGGTCGCTTGAGGCAGCTTGCAAAAAAAATTAACTTATATAACCATTTTTAGAAATACTATAATAAAATAATCACCTATTTAAAATGTGCATGAGGCTAAGAGAATATGACTGGCACAAGGTCACAAGTGAGTTTCATAGCAGAGGGGGGATTTGAGGACTGGTCCTTCAGATGCTAGCCTGGCACTCTTATTATCACTACCCTAACTGGCTTTATAGTATTCTTGGTGGGTCTTGAAGATCCAGCCCATAAGCCTCTATGAGCCACTGATGGACCAGATGAGAGTAAATAAACTGAGGCTTAATCCAGACAAGATGGAGTTGATCCTAACAGGTAGTCTAGGACTAGGGAAACAGTAGAAATATTCATATTGGATAGGATAGGTCATGCCTCAAAAGTCCAGGTCATTTGGGTGGGTTCTGGATGCTCAGCAGTGGTCAAGAGCATGTTTAGGCTGTGGTCACACACTAAATAACCCACTTTCAATCCACTTTCAATGTACTTTCCAACTGGATGTTGCCAGTTCACACAAGTAAAATTTAGTTGGGAAGTGCACCGAAAGTGGATTATTTAGTGTGTGTGACTGCAGCATCAACCTTGGCGGATTCAGCAATTATGCCCTTCCTAGAAGACAGATGTCCCAGTTTGCAACTGCGATATAAGTGATGCAGGGGCCCCTCAGTCCAGTTTACTTGCTCCTGGGCTGTTTGATCTTCCTAATCCACACCTGGTCTTCAGCGCCTTCCATATCTTGAATGCCAGGAATAAAAGTACAGAAATGGTTTATTCTCTAAAGGAGAACTATTTGTACTGGATCCCTCAGTCAACAAAGATTCTTGTGCTATCTTAAAGACAAATTTTCCCCTTACTTATTTTATATTAGTAGAAAACAGCAAGACTTCAGCAGCACCTTAAAGACTAATCAAATTTGTGGCAGGGTAGGAGCTTTCGCGTGACTCATGAAAGCTCCTCCCCTGCCACAGATCTGGTTAGTCTTTAAGGTGCTACTGGACTCTTGCTTTTTTCTGCTGCTACACACAGACTAACATGGCTATCCAACTCGATCTACTTTATATTGTTTTGTTGCACTGTTTTCCAGGTCTGCAATCCTGCTTTATTGAATATATTTGATTTCTAGCGCATTCTCTGATTTTGTCATCTAGTTTTTATCACATTGTTTGCTGTGTATGTTGTATCGTTCCTATCTCCTTGTTTTTAATGGCGTACTCCACCTTGAGTCTCAGTGAGAAAGAGGGGCAATAAACCAAGTCAGTAAATAAATAGGCCGGATTTATTGTTGAGGTACTATCTGGCTGGCACAGGGTAGTTCAACAGAGAGTTCAGGAGAAGGCTGCAGCAGATTCACAAGTTTCCTGATAAGCATTTGAAGACCAGCAAATCACAGATACATTCTGATATACGTTTTGGTGGACCAGAACCCTAGCATGGATGAGCATGGCCTGACCCATGGAAGTTTATCCCAGAATATTGCTAACTCTTTAGGATATGAATTTAAGTGCCATCAAGTCACAGCTGACTTATGGCTACGGGAGCAAGAGGCTTTCAAGGCAAGTGAGAAGCAGAGGTGGTTGGCCATCGCCTTCCTTTGCAGAGTCTTCCCTGGTGGTCTCCCTTCCAAGTACCAATCTTGCTTTGTTTCCAAGTGTCAAAACAAGATCTGATGGGATTGGGCTATGCCATGCTTCCTTCCCTACTAACTCTTTAGGCTACCACAAAAACACCATGGGCAGTGTTCCCTCTAAGCTGAGTTAGCTCACACAGTTTTGTCTCAGCTCAGGAAGGATGGCTGCAGAGCAACCTGATTTATGCAGCAGCCAGATCGCTCGCTCCCAGTTCACAGTTCAGTTCAGTTTATTTGGTATAAAACCAGCACAAGTAAATTTTCACGCCAGTAGCTCACAAAGCAGAATTTTTTGCTCGCAAGACTCCACAGCTTAGAGGGAACATGGATTATGTGGCATGAATATTTATATAAAAGTTTTAATTTTTTATGTCTTTCGACAAATGAACAGCCTCTCTGAACATGCAGATAAACACATGAAGCTGCCTTCAACTGGATCAGACCCTTGGTCCATCGAAGCCAGTATGGTCTACTCTGGCCAGCAGCGATTCTCCAGGGTCTCAGGTAGGGGTGTGCATTTGGTAAATCCAAACTGAACCCCCACCCCACCCCGAAAAATGCCAGAGTATAAATCCAACCCACATGGTGGGGTATAAATCCAATTGCCTCCTCCTCTTCCTCCTCTTCCTCTGCATCATTTGTGTTCCAAAGAGATCAAGCAAATATTTGCCCCACCCCAAAGGACCAGAGAACAAAACCTCAAGCAAATAGGATACGTTATACTGCTATTAACATAAATGACTAATTTGCATAGCTATTTCATTGGGTGGTGGGTGGAGGGAAAGGCAGCAAGAGCCGAGCAGAGTCAGCTTCGGAAGGGAGACTTCCACGGAAGATACTGCAGGGGAAAGCAATGGCAAACCATCTGTGCTCATCACTTGCCTTGAAAACCCCTTGCTGGGGTCACCCTAAGTCAGCTGCGACTTGACAAGACAAGACTTGACACACACACACACACACACGCTTCATTGGGTAATGTCAGAATCCATCCACCTGTCTGAAACCTGGGCTTCTGTCCCATTTTTGCCAAGGGCTAATACTGATCACACCATCTTGGGCCCCTCATTATCTGTCTTCCAGAGATTCTTGTTTGTGAAAGAGGAAATCAATATGACTTTTGTCCCAGGAGCTTCATGACAGCAAGGCACTTTGCAAATTAGGAAAAAAAAGCCCTATCAATCACAAATAGTAATAATCAACCGGGGGAGGGGGGGGGGAACCACAGATAAAATTTTGGCCATAAAACGGGCTGGCATTTGGAAATGAAACTTCTGTGTGATAAAAGAGAGCTGTCATAAACTGGAGGTGGGAAAACAAAATAATTCAATTTAAAGACAACCAAAACGTGTCAGTGAGAAACCCGAGATACTGAGGGAAGAAATGCCTATCGCTCTGAGGGCTACATGTACTAAAAGCCTTTTGTCATTATTAAGTTCGAAAGATAAGATGTGGGACACGGAATGGAGGCAGCGGCACAGCCGATCATTGAATTTTCCAGGAGTCTGCTGACTGCTCCTCTTGTAATCACTTTTATTGTTGTTGTTTTTAAAATCTCTGCTCTCCCAGATAAATGTCATTCAGAGTCCAGATTAAAAAATATATATTATCACACGGGAATGAGGTAGCGTACCTGCTGGAAATGAAACAATTTGCCAAAACGGGAAGACAAAACCCCAGAGAAATGCCGCAGCAAAACAGCAGACACTGAAATTGACATCTCTCTCGGTTTGGGAAGCAACTCATTTAGCCCAGTCACTTTCCTGGATATCTCCATCTGAGACTGGCAGTCGTATCCTGAAGCAGAATTGGGGGGGGGGGGGGTCAGTTGCAGCCAGGATCTGTGTTCGATCAGTATCCATGACCAATGGTTTCATAAGAATTTATTTACTTTATTGATACACCTTCTTTCTTGCCCATGGGGGCACAAAGCGGCTTATGTAACGATCCTCTCTGCCATTACAACAACAACCCTATGAGGGTAGGTCAGGCTGAGGGTGTGTGACTGGCCCAAGGTCACCCAGCAGGCTTCCATGGCAGAGTGGCGATCTGAACCTGGATCTCCCAGATCCTAGTCTGTCACTTTATTATTTCCGTCATTTGTACCCCACCCTTCTCCCCCACGGGGACCAGTGTTCCCTCTAAGCTGAATTACTGTGAGTAAGAGCTCACAGTTTTCTAGCCTCCAGCGCACACGTTTTTGTCTCAGCTCGCAACGGATGGCTCCAGAGCAAACTAATTGATGCAGCAGCCAAATTGCTCACTTACAACTTTAATGCCAGTAGCTCACAAAGTAGGATTTTTGCTCACAAGACTCCACGGCTTCGAGGGACCACTGGTGGGGACCCAAAGTGGCTCACATCATTCTCCTCTTCTCTGTTTTATCCTCACAACAACCCTGTGAGACAGGGGAGGCTGAGAGCGTGTGACCCACACAAAGTCACCCAGCAGGCTTCCATGGCAGATTGGGGATCTGAACCGGGCTGGGTCTCCCCAGTTCTAGTCCGACACTTCTAACCATGCTGGTGGAACAAGACTGAGGACTTCTCGAGCTGTTTTGAGGTAGGATTACAATTTGGTATAGTGGTTAAGAGTGGCAGACTCTAATCTGGGAGAACTGAGTTTGATTCCCCACTCCTCCGCATGCAGCTGCTGGATGACCTTGGGCAAGCCATAGTTCTGGCACAGCTGTTCTTGAAAAAGAGCCATTTCTGTCAGAGTTCTCCCAGCCCCATCTACCTCACAGGGTGTCTGTTGTGGGGAGGGGAAGGGACAGGAGATTGTAAGCTGCTCTGAGACTCCTTTGGTGAGTCTCAGTGAAAGTCGGGGTATAAATACAATCTCTTCCTCTTCTTCTCTTTTTCCTCCTCATGAAGCCAGCTGGGTGACCTTGGGTTCTCTCAGAGCTCTCTCAGCCTCCCCCCACCATAAGTCTAGTTTGGCACAAAAGAACTAGAACTTACCCTGACCTGGATAGCCCAGGCAAGCTCGATCTCATCAGATCACGGAAGTTAAGTAGGGTCAGCTCTGACAAGTACTTGGATGGGAGACCTCCATGGAATACTAGCAGTCGGGAGGTGGGGGTGGACATTATTCAGCCACTTCTCTGAATATCCCATCAGTCACCAGAGGTCGCCATGACTCCCAGATGCATGCGCATGCAAACACACACACAAAAAATACAAAAAATTCCTCTCCAAAAGAAATAGAACTTCAGGCTGCCAGAAAGAAAGCTGGCAGAGAGGGGACAGCTACTAATCCAAGCCTAAGAAATACCACTGTTCTGGGAGGATAGCTTCAGTGGTGGCTGAAGCCTTCAGAAGGCTGGTTGGAGGAACAAGGACCTTTCCAGGGGATGGGGTCATTTTGCTGCAGCCATGACACAAGCAGGCATTCCCCCGCGGGGGGGGGGGGGCCTGGCACCAACTCCCGGAGCTGCGCTCCCCCGAGCTCCTGCTCGAAAGGACCCCTGCAAATCATCTTTATGACTACTGTTCCCAACAGGGGCAACTGCCACATGCCCAGTGTGTTCCTTGTAAAACCCAGAGATAAAAAGTTGTGAATTCCTAAGGCATGGATTCTGGCTTGGAAGCAAGACCAGATCATTATAAACTTCAAAATCCTGTATGGTAGTCAACCCTCCCGTGGGGCCTGGAGATTTCCCAGAATGACAATTGATCTCCAGATGACAATTCCCCTGGAGAAAAATGGCTACTTCAGAGGTTGGACTCTCTGGCATGATACCCAGTAGAAGTCCCTCCCTTTCCCAGGCTCCACTCTTAAAATCCCCAAAAACTTCCCAGCTCAGAGCTGGCAACCCTACTATCGAGAGAATTTTAGCTGAGGAGAATTTTGGAAGCTTCCCTGCTAATTCTTCTTTCTTCAGCTGGCCGTCTCCTTTGCTATGCTTGGGCAGAGAAGAAGGATGTCCAGTTCTTGATCTACTGAACTATCCTTGGAAGTTGAGAATGTAAGCAAGCCACTTACTGACTGCATTACAATCCCAAGGGAGGGAAATCTGACCTGACCTTTGATTTACACTTCTCTGCTCTCCCCTAGCCAAAATTAACTTTTCTGTTGCATACTAAGAAGGCTGTCTGTTTAGAGGATCCGAACTCTAATGGGAGGGGGCTTCCATCAATCCGCAATGCTTGTTTGTCTCTCAATTTGGCACTGAGTTTCGCCAGTCAATATAACCTCGAAACTGCATCATGGTTTAAAAGAGCTTGAAATTGCATTGTGGTTTTAAGAGTTTACCTGAAGAGTAAGCACACTTACCTTCCTGTCTCCTTTCAGTAACATCTGCAGTGGTGCATGAGTGGTACAATTAATTTTATGTCCCATCTTCAGTCAGCAAACACACTGGACTGACCACTGAGGACCACCAATGGACCCGAAACGCAGGGAGGGCAGGATAGAAATCTAAGAAATAAAATAAATAAAATAAAATATTGTTGTTGTTTTTTAATTCTGATTTGCACTGTCTTCCAGAGCCCAAGCATTCACAGAAAAGGGGATAGATTTCACTGGGCCCCCAGGACCCAGAAGGATGGGTCCAGGATGCAAGTCCATAAAGTATGTAATACCAAGTCCTATGAGGAAAGGTTGAAGGAGCAGGGGATGTTTAGCCTGGAGAGGAAGACTACTGAGAGGAGACATGATAACCATCTTCAAGTACTTGAAGGGCCGTCATATAGAGGATGGGGTGAAGTTGTTTCCTGTTGTCTCAGAAGGTCAGACCAGAGCCAATGGGTTGAATTTAAATCAAAAGAGTTTGGGGCTAAACATTAGGAAGAACTTCCTGACAGTTAGAGTGGTTCCTCAGTGGAACAGGCTTCCTCGGGAGGTGGTGGGCTCCCCTTCTTTGGAGGTTTTCAGACAGAGGCTAGATGACCATCTGAGAGCAATGCTGATTCTGTGAACCTAGGCAGATCACAAAGAAGGAGGGCAGGAAGGGTTGCCTCAGTGCTTAGCTCTCGTGGCCCTTTCTTACACGCCCAGGGAAATGCTGATCGCCACTTTGGGGTCACAAAGCAATTGTTCTCCAAGCCAGTTTGGTCAGGGATCCTGGAGGGTTACCCTTCGCTTCTGGGCATGGAGCAGGGGTCACTGGGGGTGTGGGGGGGGGAGGTATTTGTGAATTTTTTGCATTGTGCAGGGGGTTGGACTAGATGACCCTGGAGATCCCTTCCAACTCTATTATTCTAATTTTAAAAATAAAATAGATACGTTTCTTTCCCAGGCTTGCCATATGCCTGCGAATGGTGGGCAAACTCCTGCTAATTACAGCAACTGCCCTGTGATGCTCAGCTGGTCAGTGGGTGGAAGGAGGCTAGCCAACAGGAGGGCCACAATTGTTGTCGCCATGTGACGACATCACTTCCAGTGTGACCCAAAAGCAATGGCATTGTGCTGGGGTGATGCCCTAAAACTCACCAAACATTAGGGTTGCCAGACCCCCCTCCAGTGGGGGAGGGGGTTCCCCGCCACCAGGCCTTGCTCTCCCCATTGCCGATCACCTGGCCAGTGGGGGAACTTACTAGGAGAGAAAGTGAGGCCCAGGCGACGTTGCCGGCAGTGTATCAGTGTACCTGATACATTATGGATATAATGTCTAGTAGTTTAGACCTCAGCCAAGCTGAACAAGGCCACGGTGGCTCAGAGGTTAAGATGCTGAGCTGCAGACCAGAAGGTTGGTAGCTCAGCAGTTCGAGACCTGAGTGCCGTGTGATGGAGTGAGCTCCCGTCTCTGGCCCCAGCTCCTGCCAACCTAGCAGTTCGAAAGCAAGAAATTGCAAGTAGATAAATAGGTACTGCTTCAATGGGAAAGTAATGGTGTTTCGTGCACCTTGGTGTTTAGTCACGCTGGCCACACTGTTAGCCAAATTGCTTTGATTTACGTTTAGCAATTGGCGAAATACACGGGTTCTTGCCAACTATACCAGGGTCCCACCCCTCCCAGGAGTTCTACAGGAAACAGGCACGTGAGGCAGATAGCAAGTTAAATGCTGTTTACTGAATGATGTTGTTCAAGCACACAAAAACAGAGTCTCACACACATACACACAGGTCTAGGGAAATAAAGATAGAAAATAGCACTGTTGCAATTTGCAGGAGTTCGTTGGTGGGGAAGCAATACGTTACCTTCCTAAAGAGGAGTTTTCCGACCGAAGGAAGAACTGGATGGGGAAGGAAAATATAGAAAAATATGGGACACGAGGCTCGAACCTGCGAGACCACGTGGTTCTCTCTGTTCCAGGATACGGAGATTTAAAGATGGAGGCAAGGGTATTGGTATAGCAAGCTGGGCATAAGGGGTAGTAAAGCAGATAGGGGACGATGGCTCAAGAGACCGAATGCCTCTGTGCAGGGTCTTTTATTAGGTGGTCTTGGGGGCTGGCTACGCACACCACATCCCACTAACACACCTACTAGGCAGTCCGTCCCTTACTGACCCTACTATAGGTTAAAGGTAAAAAGTGGGCTGGTGACAGAGGGGTGGCCAATATTGCAAAACTATGATCTCACCAGGAACACACCTTGTGTAAGGCCCGATGACTCACCGGGGCTACATCTATTGTTAGTTAATGGCTCTGGCCGACTGGATGATGGTCCGACCATCAGTTGCTAGGTAACCACGTTAGCATAAACATTCAGGTAAGTTGGAGGGGGCAGGGGTTGACCAGCGTGGTGTGATAGAAAGAAACCTCATGGCAGAAGGAGTCTTTGTCTCAGGTGAACTATCTAGGGTGTCAGCCTCCTGGCATGGGCTGGAGCTTTCCCCTATAATGGAGAATGTACATGGCCCTTCCAATATTAGCAACCCAAGTTCAAGCTTATGAATCTCAAAATCCATAAGAGCACTTAAAGTGCCTTGCTGGCCAACAACATGACCACAGAAAAAGTCTTTGGACAGCACTGGCTCTTCGGCTTGGAAACGGAGATGAGCACCACCAGATTCGACTGGCTTTCAAGCAAGGGAAACCTTTACCTTTACCTTTAAGCTGAAGAAAGGCAATTCTGGCTCCTGCAGCCACTTGGCAGTCCAGTGCAAATCATGATTTTTTTCCCCTTTAGGGCGAATATGATCACAAAGCAAGGTCACCTAAACTCATGAACACCCTGAGTTTTTAATTTGTTTTGATCACCTTCTTTGCTTTTATTACCTTTTTGGTGAACTGTGAATGGAATCAAATCCAAATTAAGTCTACCTCAGAACTGGCGAGGAACATAGAAAATATAAACCAGAAATGTTTTTTTTTAATATAGTCCTGGAAAGGAACCCAGAATTTAGAATTATCAGGGGGATAATGATTTTGCTGTTTAGTCAACTAATGTGTGAGACATTTTACATTCTATTTAATTGCAAGTTTTCAGCAGCAGGCTAGTACAAATGGACAAGACCAAATGTTCTGTTTCAGGACCTTTTCATACATCAATGCCAAAGGTACAACAATACTGTCATTAGCACACTGTGTAGTAGTGTTATGTAGTACGAATGAGCATTTGGCTGCAGAATCTAGCATTGTTCATTCACTTTAGACAAAGATTGCAGCAATAGTTCATTTCCAGAGACATCTGGTGGATTCTCTGGAACATGGAAATGTTCTACTTGTCATAGTTCAAGGCTCAGACCTCTGGCAGCCTGACTGGCTGGATTATTTCACCCATTGAGTAAGGAGTAGTCATTAGAGATGGACACGAACAGCATTTTGGCAGTTTGGTTCGTGGTTTGTGGCTGAACCATGAACTGAAAGTTGATCCTACACAAACTGAACCAGTTTGTGTAGGTTTGTGAGCCATTTAAAGTTTACCACCCTGCTTTCTGCTCTCAAAAGAAGTGTGGAGCAGAAAGCAGGGGTATAAATGGTTCTGAGCCATTTTAACCAAACAGCTGAGTGGTGGGTCCTGCCACTCAGCTGTTAGGTTTAAATGGCTCCAAGCCATTTAAACCCTCCAGTTCTGTTCCTTGCCACTTCAAAGTGGTGGGGAACTGGAAGGTTAACTGGTTCCGTTTAACTCTCTGATTCTGCCCCCCCCCCCAAATGGTGGGGGAGCAGATCAAGAGGGGTGGGGAGCAGACTGGCTGATGTCCATTGCTCAGCTGTTAGGTTTAAAATGCTCCCAGCCATTAAAACCCTTCTGATCTGCTCCCTGCCATTTCAAAGGGTGGGAAATCTGCACTCCACAGCTTGAGGGGAGCAGAAGCAGACGGTTTAAATAGCTGCTTCCCACTGCTTTGAGTTTGGAGCCATTTAAACCCTCCAGATCTCCTCCTTGCTGCTTTGAGGGGGGAAGCAGAAGTGGAGGGTTTAAATGGCTGCTTCCTGCTGCTTTGAGCTTTTAGCCATTTAAACCCTCCAGATCTCCTCCTTGCTGCTTTGAGGGGGGAGCAGAACCAGAGGGTTAAATGGAGCCATTTTTAACCCTTCAGTTTTGCTTGGAAGTATAATCAGAGGGTTTAAACGGCTCAGAGCCATTTAAACCCAGCCACTGTTTTTGTGAAGAGTAGAATTTAAATCCCTGCTTTCTGCTCTTGTGCTGTAGTGTCTTTTAAGTGCTGTAGTGTCTTTTTAAAAAATGCCTGTTTTTTAAATGCCTGTTTTTTTTTAAAGCAAACAGGTAAAATGTGTTCCTTTATGTGAAGTTTTTTTAAAAAAAAAATCCTTTCTGCTTTCCATATTTGTGAATAGGAGTCCTGTATAATTTTTTTTGTCCCTATGGTAAATTAGAAAGACTATTAGTCTTGTCGTTGGGGATAACTGGAAATAGTAAAAAAAAAAACCCCACCTTTCCCCATCTCTGTTCTGAGTCAACTGATAATATTACAAACTCTCCAACCAAAATGAATGTTCCCATGCCTTTTTTCTCTTTCTAGAAATCTACCAGCTTCTTCTTAGTCCTAGTTGCTTATACGGTACACATTAAATAGTACACAACCACTTACATGTGCATTACACCCCTAATTGTCTGATCAGTCATTGGATAATACTTTCAAAAGAGCATCTTGCATTGGAGGAAGATGCAGCCATTATCTGAACCAAGTGTCACAGTACAACACATTGATTCCTAGATCATTGTTTGAGCTAATCTAGATATGATGGTCAGGAGAACCCAGTTTTATATGATCATGTGTCATCCCTTTTATATGTAAAGTGTGTGTTTGGGGTGTATGTGTCTTTTTTGAAACAGAAAATAGAATGGGTATGTGAGTCCTGCCCCATTCTCCTTCTTATCATGCTGTATTTCATTATGTTAAGTATTTTTCCTGATGCTTCTGGTATCAGAACTGGGTTGGAAGAAAAAAAATATGTACAATACTAGAAAACTGCATAGTAAGAATACCAGGAGAAAGAGTTAAGCTCATCTGTGCAGTCTGTCTTTCATTAAAAAACAACAACAAAACACTCAGACACTTCTCCAGTCTGGATTCACATTTGAATGAGTGATTAGATGGATAAAATGCTCATTGATCGTTCCTGTCCCAAATGCATCTAGTTTGGTCTTCCATGAGAGCAGATCTTGTGGTAAAGCACAATCTAGAATAACAAACACTTTGGAAGCCATCTTGAAAAAGCATCTTTGCCATTCTGGCATTTGTTGCCCAAAGATTTGTTTTGAGACCAACATCCCTTCTATTTGATGAATAAGCTGATGAGTAAAAGGATGTGTCATTAATTGCTTCAGGGAACTTTAAAGAAAATTAGTACACAGTGCTGAAAACTGTGGGATTGGAAATAAGTCGAAACAATAAGTGTCACCCAAATGGGTTGTTGTCAAAATGGGTTGCTGTCAAAATGGTCTAAGACAAAGAGGTGGTGAAAGGACTGCTGGATTCTATACCTGATGCAATGAAGGACAATCTACACACAAATAGCATTCAAATGACTCAGTCCCAAATTAGTGATAAATGAATTACATATCTGTCAATGATAATTCCATATGGGTACCTATGTTACTCTGGAGCAGCAGAATAAAACAGTTGTTAAAGACTAACAAAATTTATCCCAGCATAAGCTTTTGGGAGTCAGAGCTCACTTCATCACATACATTGGAGTATATCACATACTCACTTCATTGCATACATCAGGCTGGTTTACATTCACAACAGAAAGGATGGGAAATGTTACAGAGAAGGGCTGGTCCAAAACAAGATCCCATCCCGAGTAATTAATTAATTATCAAATGACATTGTGTGTAATATAACCAGGAGATCCTAAACTGAAAGTTCTAGCTCTTCAGTGTTATGCACCATTAGGTAGTGCGCTAGATTTGTTTTTTGGGCAAGAGATGATTCAGGGGTGGTTTGCCATTGCCTGCCTCTGTGTCACTGCCCTGGTATTCCTTGGAGGTCACCCTTCCAATTCCTAGCCACAGCTGAACCTCCTTAGCTTCCAAGATCTGATGAGATTGGGCTAGTAATATTTGTCAATGGTTTCAGTTCTCTGCTTTCCATTGTTCGTTTTTCTAGGTTCATTTGTGTTGTGTATATGTTGCATGGTTTTATATGCCATTTATATAGCAGTTATATGCTGCGGTAGCTCAGAGGTTTAAGATGCTGAGCTGCAGATTGGAAGGTCAGTAGCTTGGCAGTTCGAGACCTGAGTGCTGCTTGATGGAGTGAGCTCCCATCTCTGGTCCCAGCTCCTGCCAACCTAGCAGTTTGAAAGCAAGCAATTGCAAGTAGATAAATAGGTACCACTTTGGTGGGAAGGTAACAGCATTCCGTGCACCTCAGCGTTTAGTCATGCCAGCCACATGGCCACGGAAAAGTCTTTGGACAGTACTGGCTCTTTGGCTTGGAAACAGAGATGAGCACTGCTCCCTAGAGTTGGATTTGACAGGCTTTTGAGCAAGGGAAACCTTTACCTTTTATATGCCATTTATATGGTAGTTGTATGTATAAAATGTTGAGACAGCAGAGATGAGTAACTCAAACTCACCCCTATCCAAACCCAAATGGGATGCAAACAGAGAACAGGGATAAGGTTCCTGTAAGTAGAGTTGGGTTGCGGTCACACGCGCGAGATAAAGCCGGGGGGGGGGGGGGGAAGAAAGGCTATTTCTTCCAGCGAAAGTTGACCCACAGTTGCGCGATCACACAGTCTTTTGAAGCTATGGGTGCAGTCCACCACTGCGTGATCAGACACAACTGCAAGTGATTTGGGTTTTTTTTCCCCATTTGTCTCTGATGCACTTAAATGAGGGATCGTTGATTCGCACCTCAGCCCTTAGGGCTCCCTATGGAGTGTGCGATGATGCACATTCTGAGAAGGGCAAAAAACAACGGCATGGAGTCGGGATGGCCTGATCAGACTATCCCGATGCCATGAGAGTGCGCTGGAGCAATCAGGCGCAGGAAAGTCCGTCTGTGGCCCGTAGCAACCCATTTGCTACTGGACTTTCAGAGGTGTCTTTTAACTCCGCTTGTGCAGCGGAGCAAAACGGGTTGCCAATGGCTGCAGGGCACTTCCTAGATGTTGTTGTTGGATCACACTCCTCTAATCCGCCTGGCATTCGCACCTGTGTTGGGGCTAATTGTGCATGCGACCGCAATCTTGCATTTCTTTTTACCCAAAGAAAATTTTTGAGGCAAGTGTGGTTGTCCCTATTTGGGCAAAATTAATTTTGAAGGCACAAACAGCATTTTGGTAAGGCTAGCAACATGGGGAAAACGTCTGCAAATCTATACCTGTAAAGCAGTGATTACACATGTGGTACCCTGTGAGATGTATTATGGTGCCCACTCATGACCCTACTTCCTGACCTATTCTATGTTCTTTCCTTATTCATGGAGACAAGTAAGGCCCCACAAAAGTCATGGGCGGGGGGGAGATCCCACACCCACCCTCCCCCATTGCTGAGCCTTGGAGCCTGGCAGCAGCAGTGCCTGGGAGCCACTTCGAACCTGTAGTGGCTCCTAGTGCCTGCCACCTCTGAGCTTGGAGCAGTTCCCGGTGTCTGGTGCTGCTGTGACAGGGCCTGGAGCAGCTCCTGGCATCCATGGCAGTGGCAAAAGGGCCCCGAATAGCTACTGGCATTCGCTGTGGCACAGCTCAGAACAGCTCCTGCCACAGCTTCCAGGCTCCACAACACAGGTAAGAAGGAAAGAGCGTTCTCTGCATTTGCACAGAGAGTGCTACTTTACTTTTCAGGGGATTTAAAACCTCCATGTACCTTATTTTTAGTTTTCAGATTTTCCTGCAAACCTGGGAAGTGCTTAGCCTCCGTGTGGCCCTGATCTGCAGATTTAGCAATCCGCAGATGAGGGCTGTAGATGGCTATTAGAATATAAAATAAATAAGGATTAGGGGAGGGGGCTGTGACTCAGTGGTAGGATGTGTGATTGGTTTGTCTTGGTAGCTTGGTAGCTTGGTAGCAGTGACAGCAGACAAAAAGCTTTTGTTTCCATTAAGTAGTAGAAGAAGAGTTGGTTTTTATATCCTGCTTTTCTCTACCTTAAGGAGACTCACAGCAGCTTACAATTGCCTTCCCTTCCTCTGGGGAGAGGAACAGATTGTAAGGAGATTGTAAACTGCTCAAAGACACTGAATGAAGGGCGGGATATAAATCCAACTCTTCTTCTTCTCCCCACAACAGACACCCTGTAATCTAGGTGGGGCTGAGAAAACTCTGAGAGAACTGGTGACTGGCCCAAGGTCACCCAGCTTGCCTGCATGCGGAGGAGGAGTGGGGAATCAAACCTGGTTCTCCAGATTAGAGTCTGCTGCTCTTAACCACTGCAGCACACTGGCTCTCAAGTGGCGTACTCCTCCCCAGTTTTCCTTGTGGCCCCTAACCAGTCTACTGTAGCTTCCACGGAAAAATCACAGCATGGACACTTTTAATCTTAAAATATAAAGCTATAACTTATTTTTATTGATTTGATTTATATCCTGCCCTCCCTTGCTAGCGGCTCAGGGCAGGTCACAACTAAGTCATTTCACAGTAAAAACAATGTTAAAATATACAATTTAAATTCAGTTTAACACCAGTTCAGAATAAGACAGCAGGGCGGTTCGTGGTAGTCCAGAGTACCTCCTGCATAGGTGCTGGCTAGATGGTCAATAAGGCATCCAATCTGCTGGAAGACGCTGTGCAGACCTCTTTAGCATTGCGGGGGCATTAAATAGGGCTGTATGAGCTGGGGAGACCAAGATCGTTGGACATCCACTGCCTCAGCTGAAGGCCTGGTGGAACAGCTCTGTTTTAAAGGCCCTGCGGAAATGTAATAGATCTCTCAGGGCCCTGACCTCAGATGGGAGCATGTCCTACCAGGCCGGGGCCAGGGCAGAAAATGCCCTGGCCCTGTCAAGACTAGGCACTGGCAGACATCTTTCAGACATCATTATATGATTGTTTTAAATTCTGACCAAGCTAGTTCTGGACTAGGATCTGGGAGAGCCAGGTTCAAATCCTCCCTTTGCCATGGAAACTCGCTGAGTGACCTTGGGCCAGTCAATCACTTTCAGTTCAACTTACCTCACAGGGTGGTTGTTGTGAGGATAAAACTGAGGAGGGGAGAACAGTGTTATAAGCGTCTTTGGATACCCTTTGGGAGGAAAAGCTGGGTATAAACATCATCAAATTAAAGAAATGAGATGGTATTTTATTTATTTATTTGGTGTACTTTTGCCTTGCCCTTCACCCAAGGAATTTAGGATGGGTGGGTCCCTCCGCTCTGTCATTCTGTCCTCACAACAGCCTTGTGATTTAAGGGCAATTCATCAAATTTCAAGTTCCCATAGACTGTTCATGTGATTTAAGGGTCATGTGATTTAAGGGCAATTCATCAAATTTCAAGTTCCCATAGACTGTTAAGTACACAGGAGCATCTCTATCTTATAAATTCCACCGTTACCCGGAGCAGAAATGTGTGTTCAGTCAAAGAGTATGCTGTCATCGCCCTCGTTATCACGCTTCCTATCCTGATCTCGCTATGTAACAGTCATTAAAATTATTTCAATTATTCCATAATCAATTGGGAACAATCCCCCTGGGAAAACACATTGTCTTTTTAAAATGTCACATTTATCTGCAAATTAAAGAACATAAATAGAAGCCTGGTTCCAGGGGCACGCAAACAGAACGGGTGCACTACACTCAACAAGACAAAAGGGATTGGAATCAAATTAGCTCAGCCCGCTCCTCATAAGCCACAGACGCATTAATGAAACAGAAGGAGATACAGATCGTGGGAGCAATGAGGTAATTAGGATCTTTAGACAGACTGGGAAACTAAAGTGCAGGAAGAGAAACAATAAGGGAAACGTGACCCTTAGTGGGGCCATGGTGACATTTTAGAGCATCTGAAACTGCTTTTCAGGCAGAAGGTCCCAGGTTCAATCCTTGGCATTGCCAGTTAGAAAAAAAAATCAGGTAGACACCCTGGAAAGCCACTGCCAATCAGAGGAGATGATAAGGTCTTTGATGGACTAATGATCTGACTGCACACTTCTTCAGATACAGTGAAACAGACCTCCACAACCATTACATATAGGTATGGGCAGGGCTTTTTTTTGTAGAAAAAGCCCAGCAGGAACTCATTAGCATAATAGGCCACACCCAACAGCAGGAACTCATTAGCATATTAGGTCACACCCCTTACAGCACAGTTCCCTCCCAGGATCGGCTTTCCCGGTTGCCCTGCGGCTTGTGGGACGCATGGGGAACCTGAGGACAGGAAGGCAGTTTCTGGATCGGTTTAAACCACCTTCCCTCCCTGGATCAGCTTGGCTTCCCTAGGCACCCCGTGGCTTGTGAAACACCTGGGGAACCCGGGGAGGGGGGAGGCTGTAGGCATGGCCAACTCAGAAGCCAGCTGGAACTCCGTTCCTGTGCGTTCCTGCCCAAAAATAGCCCTGGTATGGGTGGAGGGGGGTAGTTGCCAGGAAAGGCTAGTTAAAGTCAGTAAGTATGCATATTGACTCTAACTAGCTCTTCTGGGCAACTAAACCCCCACCCCACCCTCTCCCTACCTATATGTGACAGTTGTGAAAGTCTGTTTCAATGTATCTGAAGAAGTGTGCATGCACATGAAAGCTTATTCCCAGAATTGAACTTGATGATCTTAAAGGTGCCACTGGACTCAGACTTTGTTCTATTTGGCATTCCCTTCCTGCACAGCAAGAACTGAAGCGAGGTGTGGATAATGGTGAGATCTCAAGGCTCTATGTAATATTTTGATGATAAGTTTGTGTGGGGATTTTTATGGTTAAAATCAGTCAGGGTAAATCTTGGTGCATGAATTTTGGATCACCCTGGTTCTTCCCTGAGGAAGAATGCGTAATCCAACTGTGTGACTAGATGCAGCGTGTCGTTTTAGTCATCACGGGAGCTGGAAAATGCTACTTACCCGAAGTTCAAACTCAACAATGGGGGCGGGGAGGGGGCAAAATGTATGAATTGATTGCAGCTTGCCCCTCAGGCTTCCTCAGGAAATTGCCTGAAACTGACAATATTTAGCAGAATGATTGTGTATATTCTTTTTGGCAGAGACATAAACCATTTGGCTCCTGTTCTGTACTTGTCTTAAATGGAACCCGAAAGGCAAAAAGAGAATGACATTTCTTGTTTCTCACAGACGTATGCAGGAAGCTCGAGACAGTTACCACATTTTTTTTTACCTCACAGCAGTCCTGTGAGAGAGATCAGTGAATGACACAAGGTTGCACATGGAATGGGATGGGAGAATAGAGATCCAAAGCAGATATCCCTAGCCTGAGACTGGCAATCCTAAACAGAGTTACAAACTTCACCTGTGAAGCTGCACTATACCAAATCAGACCACCAGTCTATCAAGGTCAGTATTGTCTATCCAGACTGGGCAGTGGCTCTCCAGGGTCTCAGGCAGAGGTCTTTCACATCACTTTTCTACTTAACCCTTTTAACTGGAGATGCCGGGGATTGAACCTGGGACCTTCTGCGTGCCAAGCAGATGCCTTACCACTGAACCAAAGCCCTTCCCCTAATGTTTGCAATGACCTGTCTAATTCCAACAGGACAGCAGCAGCGACAGCCCTGTACTGTCAGGGCCACTGAGGTTGCGGTCACACGAATGAGATAAAGCGGAGGTGGGAGAAGAGACGCTATTTCCTCTGGTGGAAGTTGACCTGTAGTTGCATGATCACACAGTCTTTTCATCAGACACAAATGCAGGTGAATCAGGGTTTGTTTGTTTTTTGCCCTTTGTTCCCGATGCACTTAAACGAGGGATCGATGATTTGCGCCTAAGCCCTGAGGGCTTCCTATGGGGTGTACGATGATGCGCATACTGAGAAGGGGAAAAAAACAACGGCACGGAGTTGGGATGTCCTGATCAGGCTATCCCGATGCCATGAGAGCACGCTGGAGTGATCAGACAGGGGAACGTCCGCCCATGGCCTGTAGCAACCCATTTGCTACTGGACTTTCCCCAGTACCTATTTACTCCGCTTCTGCAATGGAGCAACACGGGTTGCTGCTGGCTGCGGGACGCTTCCCAGATGTTCGGGTCTGATCGTGCATGTTAAATCTGCATGGCATTCGTGCTTGTGTTGGGGCTAATTGTGCATGTGATCACAGCCTGACTTGACTTGATTTATTAGATTTTTACCCTGCCCATCTGGCTGAGGCTTGTTTCGACAGCAAGTCTGTCTTCCTACCACATTAAAGACTAATGTAATAATTTGGCCTTTGATCTGGCTAACAAAACCAGGTTTTCAAATGTGGCCTTCCAGCACTGAAATTCTTTCCCTTTACTTCTTTTACCGCCCCCCCCCCCCCGATTATTTTGTGAGATGACATTAGGACACTGTCCCACCCTTCGAGGGCAGATAGTTGCACAAGCAATCTTTACTCAGGTTTTAAAGTTTTTAAAATTACCTCTCAAATGGATGTTCTCCAAATTGCATCTGTCTGCCTAGCCATCTCTGTCCCCCTTAGATTTGTCCTGCCCAGGTTGGATATTGGAAGGGCACTGCCATGTTTAAATCATACTGGAGGAGACCGTTCATCAGTTATTATGCCTGAAAATAGCAAGGTGTTTTTATTTTCATTTTATTTAACAAAATTTATATCCTATAGAAGATGGCAACAGAGATTTAAAGGGTAAAGGGTTATCTAAAGCACATACTTGTTTGGTGTAGTGGTTCAGAGCCAGTTTGGTGTAGTGTTTAAGAGTGGCAGACCTGGGTGACCTTGGTTAGAGTCACAGTTCTCTCAGAGCTGTTCTCTGAAGAGCAGTTCTCTCAGAGCTCTCTCAGCTTTACCTACCTCACTGGGTGTCTGTTGTGGGAAGAGGAAGGGAAGGAAGATGCTTTGTGACTTCAGTGAAGGGCGAGGTACAAATCCAATCTCTTCTTCTCTCTTCTCTTTTTCTTCTTCTAAATGAAAGAGTCAAATATTTATAAATGTTCTTATTCGCCTTCAGTTTTCACAGGCTATTAAAATATGTTCTTGGTTTTGGTTACAGGGCTATAGAAATTACTACTCACTAGTCATGAGGAAATCAATGTTTTCTCATTAATTTCCCAGCTGGAAATAGAAACAAAAGCAGGGTATAAATTTCTAAAGAAGCCATTTGGTTTGCACAGATTACGGCTTTTTGTACACAAAGAGATTTCATTTATTTTGTTAAAAAGATATCAACTCTTCCTGAAATCAGAATGATTTGCTCTGATACATGTTCTTTACCTTCAAAATAAAGCCATCACCTAGATTTGGTCAGCAGATTCCCAATTCTTATTTACCATAATAAACATGTCTGTTTCCCCTGGTTGTGCTCTGATTCCATATTTGCCAGTCAAATAACACTTAGGGGCTAATTAGCCCTAATAATGAAGGATGTCCCCAGAGCTCACCGGGGCTATTATCCATCAGCATTGATTATTAACAGCTGATCAGGTCTGTGAGCCCCCGACTGCCAACAAAACCAAAGCCCAATTCACCATCAGTGATCAGAGTCCACTTCACACGTAACTTCACAACTGAGCTCCGCATTGCTCTCGAAACACATTTAAATCATTCTCTCTCTCCCCCCCCCCCTTTCTGCCAGCTTTTTACAAAAATCTCCAAAGGGCAAAGAACATCTCTGTTCATCCGCTGCCTCTTTCCTTGTGCACGGTTCTCCTTGCCAGATTTCAACGCGACTTGAAAAGCACCTCCCTTCTGGAGTTCTAATGGCATTTCTTTGTTTCCAAAGGTCACCTAGCATTCTTCGCTTGTTCTCCACCTCTCAGGGCTTCCGGTGTCAAAACAAGGACCCAAATCTTCTGCGAGATGATGCCATTATATGCTCCCATCTGTTCTTCCCATTACCAGGCTTACAGCATGTAGGGCGTTGTTAGCATCCCGCCAGATGTTTCTGATCTGTTCAGTGACGGGGCTTGTACATTCTGTGAAGCTGATAATGCTGTCTCTTTGGGGCCTCGTCGTTTTCCGCTGTGCCAACTGATGCTTTCGTTTTTTTACTCTGGCAGGATGTGCCTGGATTTCCTATCGTTACTGGCTAGCAGAACAGCCTGGGTCTTGGCTGACACATCTGTCAGGATGTTAGGAGCTCTTCTAATAAGCAAGATAGTCTCAGGAGGGTACCCATGTTGCTCTGCAGTAGAGCCACGAGATGTGAGTCCAGTGGCACCTTAGAGACCACGGCCCCTTCTGCACTCTCCTTTTAATCCATGTTCACTGCAATGTCCTCCAAGCAACTCTGCACTAAAAGCGAGTTCAACCTTCTTTTAAATCCAGATCCCCCCCCCACTGAAATTGAGTTTAACTTTCATTTTATTCTGGTCCCCCCCCCCCCCTTCTGTGTTACATTACCTCTCTTCAGCTGTCAGCCCGGTTTCACCCTGCTGTTGCCCTGGATCAGGGGTGGGCAAACTTGCTCAGCGTAAGAGCCACTTAGAACAGGGGTGGCCGAACTTGCTTAACGCAAGAGCTGCTTAGAATAAACATCAGATGTTTGAGAGCCACAAGACATGAACAAATATTACCTGCTTTTATTGGAAAATAAGCAAATGTGCTTCTTATTAACATTAAATGAGACTGCCAAAAATAATAACAAAAGGGGTAAAAGCAGATATTGATAATGATATTAATTTGTCCAATGATATTTGTTTGCTAATGATATTTAGCTTCCCCAGCTGCCCTGCCGGGAGCCACGTAATATGTGTGAAAGAGCCGCATGCGGCTCCTGAGCCACAGTTTGCCCACCCCTGCCCTGGATCATTTGGATGCTGTTCTGCCATGGATTTAGGCTGATTCTGCATTGGCTTTTCCCGCCGTTGTTTTAGCAAACCCATGTTGGAACAGAAATTCACCTCTTCATTGTATACCACTTTCACTTCCTTTGATCGTTGGATTTTATGGTAGCCTCCACACTCCGTGCTGCTTTCGCTTCCTTTGATCATCAGAATGTATGGTACCTTCTGCATAGATAGGTACCATTTTATGGCCATTCAGGGGTGAGTCTGCAGTCAGTATGGTGTTGGCCTGGGCTATCTGAATGTGGTTTTGAGCTGCACTTTCCCCTCCAAGTTGAGAAAATGTGGAGTGAATGCTAGATGCAGAATAGCCCTCAAATTGCCTCGACTCAAACACTGAGAAAATCCAGAGTGGCAGGCAAATGAGGAAAGGACCCAAGAGGATTTTTGGGAGGTGAGCTTTTCAGAGTCCAGTCTCTTTTTGTCAGATGATGAAGGGAGGTGCTACTGGACTCAAATCCAGCTGTTCCAATAAGCAAAGGCCTGTGCATCACGGGGATCCAGACGTTCTGATGCAGAGCTGTGAATCACACATGTGGCCTTTTCACCTCAAAAAATGAGTTTGTAGCAAAAGCTAGCTTCTAGGGGCAGTTAGGGAGTCAATAAAGAGGATGGCCAGAAAGGGGAGAATTCTTTTTGCAAAGTGTGTACTAATTAGCAAAGTAACAACCAGTAGTGAATGTGTAAAAACAATACACCAGTCCAATGGCAAGGTAAAACAACACATAAGAAAAACACCACCCGTGCAATAGAAACACAGCCAGATCTGCCCAAACAGTTTGCTCTCCACCAAATGTGCTCTGCAAGAAGACCATTTTACGTGCTTTGCTGAATGGAAGAAGTAAATGTGCCCTCTGCATCTGCTCTGGTAAGCCATTCCAAAGGACTGGACCTACCTATGGAAAAAGCTGTCATGACACTGCTTCCAGATGGACAATCCTAAGAGAGGAGGAGGAGGAGGAGGAGAGCTGGATTTATACCCCGCCCTTCACTCGGAGACTCAGAGCGGCTTACTGTCTCCCCTTCCTCTCCTCACAACAGACACCCTCTGAGGTAGGTGGGCCTGAGGGAGCTCTTTTGAGAATTGCCCTTGAGAGAACGGCTCTGAGAGAACTGTGATTGACCCAAGGTCACCGAGCTGTCTGCATGTGGAGGAGTGGGGAATCAACCTGGCTCTCCAGATTAGAGTCTGCCACTCTTAACCACTACACCAAACTGGCACCACAAGGCTGTCTAAAGAGTGCAGCTGACACAGGAGAGTATACCAGGGTTACCAACCTCAAGGTGGGGCCTGGGTTCTCCTGGGATTACAACTGATCTTTAGGCTACCGAGATCAGTTCCCCCTGGAGGAAATGGCAACTCTGGAGGGCAAACTCTATGGGATGCTATAGAGTTTAGAAGAAACTGAATTCCTAGAGCGACATCACATCCCTGCTGAGCTCCCTCCCCAAACTTCTCCTTCTCCAGACATCTCCCCACTCCAGTCTTCATGAGTTTACCAAGCCACAGCTGGCAACCCTCAGGGTTAGTACAGGCGAGGGGCAGGGGCAAAGGAACTAGGCGAAACACTGGCAGCTGGCAATCAGTGGGAGTCGTGTGTGTGTGTGTGTGTGTGTGTGTGTGTGTGTGTGTGTGGACGTGAAGGGCACCATCAGCATGACAGTCCTATATCACTTCAGGGGCAATTTTTACACTTTTTAAAAACTCCTGCTGGCCACTGTAGTGGCAGCTGGGGTTCGGAGATCTCCCACCTCCACTGGGTAAATGGTGAGCCTCCTTTACAGTGCAGTCCTAAGCAGAGGTAAAGGTTTCCCTTGCTCAAAAGCCAGTCAAATCCAACTCTAGGGGGTGGTGCTCATCTCTGTTTCCAAGCCAAAGAGCCAGCGCTTTCCGAAGACTTTTCTGTGGTCATGTGGCCAGCACCCTTCAGAGTTAGTCTATCTTTTATTGTAATGAAATGATAGCAAGGTTATATTTTCCCTATTAGTTTCTGCTACCATCTTTTTGCATGGGGTTTTTGTTGGTGTAATTCCATAAGTGCGCAGGCATACACGAGCATGTTGCACGGTCAGGTTTGAAAAGAGGCTGAGTGTTAATAGGGCTCTAATGAAGCTCGTTATAGTGATATGCATTATTTAGAAGAGCAGATGCACACAAACCCCTGTCATCCGATTGAACAGGCTCATGAAGCTACTGAGGCATGAACATTGTCCTTTGAAAGCAGGGGCACGGGGCGGACAAGAGGAAATGGCATGAGTGCCTTAATGCAGTGCACTTTTTTCTTTTTTCTTTTTTTTGGCAAAAAGAGGAAAATGCCAGTACTCATATATAATATTGTGCCAGTTTCCACTTATTCCCTCCTCAGGACTTGGGAGAGCTGTGGAAAAAGGGTGCTGGTACTCAGTACCAGTGACTGCCAACACACAGACACACACAGACACAGAGAGAGAGAGAGAGAGAGAGAGCTGCATTAAATGTATGTGGCCAAGAAAACAAGGACTGATGTGAGACTGATAATTGGAAGCGACTCCATGTCTTCTCCTGCACAGTTGTGAATTAGACACATAGCCTTTTCAGCTCCACAGACATCTCTAAACTGAAATCTTTTAGCTTCTAGGGGACTTTGGGGAGCTGATTTGATGCTCAGAAAGTTCTGTGTGCAAAGGGCCTGAGAATTCATTGTGATGAGTGAGTGAAAGGGGGCCATTTTGGTCCAATTCCACCTTTTTGCTGCACCTGCCTCTCCTGTCCCCCCCCCCCCCATGCCAGATTTTTTCCTGAGGTTCCTTGGACCTTCTCCAGTGGTTTTTCAAGGGGTACAGGAGCTTGCTAGGGAGTGACTGCTTCACGAGTTCACTCTGGTCATGGAAGCTTGGCTCCAACACCATGGTTTTTGCTCCTTGACCGGGACTCTAGCATTAAGGGTGGTTGTCATGTGCCTAGCAGGTCATAAGACATAGCTAGCAGACTGGGTTCCACTGTAAATTGGTGCAGGCTTGGTCCTGAGAACTTGGCCAAGTGCTCATTTCATGAAGCATGGAACTTCACTTAGTTCTACCATTACTTAGGCTTTAGTTATGGAGCCATTTCAGTACTCACCAGACCAGTGGACAGATTTTATCTGGTTTAGTGACAGTTAGATGTGTGATTAACATAAGAACATAAGAGAGAAGCTAATGCTGGATCAGGCCAATGGCCCATCCAGTCCAACACTCTGTCACACAGTGGCCAAAAATATCAGGGAGTCCAGCAATGGGGCCAGGACACTAGAAGCCCTCCCACTGCTGCGCTCCCTCCCAAGCACCAAGAATTCAAGATTCAGGTGGGTAGTGTCATGAGTGCCTCTGGGGATCTGCCTTCTGCGGATCTAAGTGAGGTGGAG
Source organism: Lepidodactylus listeri (assembly GCA_029233225.1). Lineage (NCBI taxonomy): Eukaryota > Metazoa > Chordata > Lepidosauria > Squamata > Gekkonidae > Lepidodactylus > Lepidodactylus listeri. The sequence continues at coordinate 82,125,220 of JARCFY010000011.1, forward strand.
AATCAGCTCCCAGCTCCAGAGTAGCCTCTACCTGAGCCAGATGAGGCTCAAGCAAGCACCTCCCAAGCTTTTGCCCCAGCTCCAGCAGCAGCTGAGCCACAACTAAGTTCAAGCCCACCTGATTCACCTCCTGGGCAGAACGTCTAAGATCCCGATGCAGGCAAGACTTAGCTGTGAGAAGGAAAGAGGCACGCCTGCGTGGTCGCAGATCACTGAGCCCTGAGTTTTAGTAGGAGCCGGGACCTCACTGCCAGCTGCTAACTAGCACAGGAAGTGGCTGGGTATTTAGGCACAGCACAGAGACTACCAACTTGTGCTAGCAACTAGTCTTCTTGGCTAAGCTCTGCCCCCATTCGGCTTGTGACTTGACCTGTTTCTGGAACTTCTGGCTTTTTGATTCTGGACCTGCTTGACTTTGGCTCTGTTGACTCCTTGGACTGGTTTACTTGTGAGTTTTCCTGCTTCGACCCTGGCTTGGACTAACTCTGCTTCTGGCTCAGTGTTTTGGACTTGTCAGTTGGTTCCTGCTTTGGTTTGACCTCGGACTATCCCGGACTTCTGCTTGACTCCTGGTCTGTTGGCACCCAGCCCATGACAGGTAGCCATGTTGGTCTGAAGCAGCAGATCAAAGTTTGAGTCCAGTGGCACCTTTAAGATCAACAAAGCTGTATTCAAGTTATGAGCTTCTTCAGATACAATGAAGTGGAAGTTACCAGTCATTACATATAAGTGACCAGTAAATTAGCATATAACATGATGAAGATGTTTAACAGATTCAGGAATAACAAGCTTAGTTTATATGGTTACCTTTTGTTTGGGTTCAGTTCCCGGGGCGGGGCGGGGCGGGGCGGGGCGGGGAACAAAGTGAAGGAAATAAATATGTCTGAACTAGAGACTGATGTATCCCTCATCGTGGAATGCTGAGAGTAATTAACTTAAATGTGTGGTGTCTGTTTACCTGAAGGAGTCTCAGAGCGGCTTACAATCCCTTTCCCGTCCCTTCCCCACAACAGACACCCTGTGAGGTAGGTGGGGCTGAGAGAGCTCTCTTGAGAACTGCCCTTGAGAGAACAGCTCTGAAAGGACTTATGACTGACCCAGGGTCACACCAGCAGCTGCATGTGGAGGAGTAAGGAATCAAACCCGGCTCTCCCAGATGAGAGTCCGCGCTCTTAACCACAACGCCAAACACAAACATTGTGTCACACTGATCTCCCTCTTGCACACCACTTATTTTCCCCTCCTCTGGACTCCGATTATTTCTTACGCCTCAAGACTACCTTAATTTTCTTCAAAACCCATAAAATGAATATATAAATAGAACACAAACAAACAAACAAATGTCTTGGTGACAGAGCATAGCCTGCATGCATTGCAACTCAACCTTAGCCAGAACCAGACACCAGTCTCCCTCCCTTACAATTCTTTTCCCTTGGGTGTCCTGCCATTTTGTTTTAGAAGCCTTTAAAAGGGGAGTCATGGCAGGCAGGTTCATCAAAAACTTCTAGTCATAGTCTAGTCAGCCATAGCCCCCTGAAAACCACAGCTAAGAGGCAACATCAGGGGGAAGCCTTGGCCACTATCTCCTCTTCAATGGGCCTTGTGGACAACCATCTGGCAGCGTCATGAAATGGGATGCTGGACTAGATGGATCACTGGTCTCACCCCGCAGGGCTGTCCTGATGAGGGTATGGCCTGTCTGACTTCATCAGTGAGAGTTGCTAAAGCAAACTATAAATGCAACAAATAAAAGAGACATCCTTTTGAATAGATGCATACTGAAGATGTGCAGGATAATCTCTGGGAGGAAACGGTTATAGGGAGCATCTGGTGTGATTCTTTGGGAGTGAAGCAGGTGGACTGGACAATAGGTCAGCAAACTATGGGGGAAGAAAAATAGCCTCAGGCTCCATCTCATCAGATCCCAAAAAAACTAAGCAGGGTTGGCTTCAGTTAGTACTTGGAGGGGAGACCGCCGAGGAAGTCCAGGGTCACTGTGCAGAGGTAGGCAACAGAAAGCCCTCTGTGCTCATCTCTTGCCTTGAAAACCCTGTGAGGTTGGCCTTAAGTCAGCTATGACTTGATAGCACTTTCCATCTCATAAGAACATAAGAGAGGCCAATGGCACATCCAGTGTCACACAGTGGCCAATACCCAGGTGCTCCTAGGAGGTCTACCAGCAGGGCCAGAACTCCAGAGACCCTCCTGCTGTTGCCCCCCAAACACCAAGAACACAGAGCATCACTTGCCCCACACTGAGAGTTCCTATCTATACCTTGTGGCTAATAGCCACTGATGGACCTCTGCTCCAGATGTTTATCCAATCCCCTCTTGAAGCTGTCTGTTTCTAACCGCCACCACTTTCTGTGGCAGTGAATTCCATGTGTTAATCACTCTTTGGGTGAAGAAAGAATTCCTTTTATCCATTCCAACCCGACTGCTCAGCAATTTCATTGAGTGCCCACGAGTTCTTGTATTTTGAGAAAGGGAGAAAAGTACTTCTTTCTCTACCTGCTCTATCCCATGCATAATCTTGTAAACCTCAGTTGTTGTTTCTCCAAGCTAAAGAACACTAACTTCTTTAACCTTTCTTCATAGGGAAAGTATTTCATCCCCTTAACAATTTTAGTTGCCCTTTTCTGCACCTTTTCCAATGCTATAATACCTTTTTTGAGGTGTGGTGACCAGAACTGAACACAATATTCCAAATGAGGCTGCACCATAGATTTAAATGGGGGCTTTATGTACGTGAATCCATCTGGCAAATGAAGGACCAGATCCCAGCATCGTTGCATGTAAATTCATGCAGAGCAAGGAACACAGAGACATAATGGAGTGATAACAGGAATCTCTGTTGTCTTTTTTTCTCCTTCCTACAGGTGGCTGAATATGGAAAAAACCCACCATCTGACAGATAATCCATAGAACCGCTGACAGATGGCCCTGTGTGCTTGGATGAAAACATTTAAATAAAGTTACTTGTCAGCTTTCTGGAAGGCAACTGAAGGATGGCCATTGGCATTTGAGTTTAACAAAATATATTTCTGTTTTGCTATTGACTGATGGGGAACAACATTCAGAGATCCTGGCTTTGCCGTTTTTTGCTCTTCAGGCTTCATGGTGATGCTTATGAGCTGGGACAGGGGAAGGAGCCAATTCTACCGAGTGCGGAGACATGCTCTGGATTCCACTAGGATGACTCTTCCTGGGACACTGGGCTGCCCAAAGCGAAGACTGAGCTAAGCAGCAGGAGGAAAGTTCAGGATTAGTTCCTGGGGGAACCGCAGGAGGGGAGGCTGAAAACGGAAAGGGCAGATTGGCCACCGGCACAAAAAAGGCCACAGTCTAGTCTCTTCTGCATCTTCCAGAAGCTAATTAGCAATCCCAGGAGGCCGCTTTGAAGGGTGTCGAATTCTTCCCTCCAGTGGCTCGAGTTCCACCCTTTAAAAGGCCTCTTCAAGGATGCAGTAAACTCTGGGGGCGGGGAGGGGGAGAGGCAGGATATAAGAAAATAAGGCCAAGGCCAATGTTGTAGTGTTGCAGCAGGCTTTGTCAGGGGAATATGTAATATGTAATAACAACACGGACTTTACGTAAGTACAGTTAAAATTGTGTGGCCTGGGACCGACATATCTGAAGGACCGCCTCTTCCCATATGTGCTCGGAAGAGCCTTGCATTTACAGGGTCAACATCTGCTGGTTACCCCCAATCCAAACTAGATGTTACGGCCTCCAAGGATCTGACTAGGGTTGCCAGGTCCTACCTTGCTCCTGGCGGGAGGCTCCAGGCTGCCGGTTGGGATCTTCTGGAAGTGACATCATCGCTTTGTCAGCATCTGGGCGGGAGTGATGCTTTAGTGTTTGGGCAAAACTCTATGGGTTTTTTGCCCTCAAAACCATAGAGTTTGCCCAAAAACTAGAACATCACTACCCTGATGTCAGCAACGTGATGATTTCACCTCCAGGTGATATTATGACAGAGAAGTCTCATGGGGACATCCCTGTTCAGGGGTGGGGCTTCCAAATTGGAGCCTCAAAGACTGGGGGGTCCCCTGGCTGGAGCAGGGGTCTGGCAACCCTAGTTCTGACCCATGGGTGCTGGTGCTGTGTTAGAGCTGAAGGCAGGCCTATTAAAAATGCTTTGAGGGCCCATTCCTGAACAGGTCTGCAGCATGGTGGGATCAGGTGTTCTTCTTCCCTTTCTGGTGGCTTTTCAAGCACTGAAACAGTGGCTGTTTAGGCATGTGAAAAGGCATAGAGTGGAGGAATGAGAGCGCCTGGTCCCACTATGGTGTAGGCCCGACCAGGACTGGGCCCTTGCATAGGGTTGCCAGGGAGAGTTATAATGCCATCGTTTCCACCTTCCAAAGGAGTCATTTCCTGCAAGGGGAACAGCTCTCTTTAACCTGGAGACCAGTTATATTTCTGGGAGACCTCCAGGCACGCCCTGGAGCCTGACAACCATACCCTTGAAGCATTTCCAAACAGCCTGAGTTCAGCTCTAAAATGGCAGCGGCATCCGTGGGTTGGTCCCGTGGACACTGCCATGTCTGGTTGGGCCCTTGGATAGCAGGACCTCAGCAGCCGTGGACCAAGGGAGTCATTTCTTTTTCAGATACCCTGGGAAGCTTCAGGGATGCCAGCCTCCAGGTGGGACCTGGGGATCCCCCAGAATTACAGCTCATCTCCAGGCTACAAAGATCACTTCCCCTGGAGGAAACAGATTCTTTGAACTCTATGGTCTTGTACCCCACTGAGGTCTTTGTCTTCCCCAGACTCCACCCTCAGAGTTTCCCCACCTGCAGCTAGCCACCCTACCCCCCACCCCCCAGCCAGTGGCTAGGGGGCACCTGGCTACCCTAGTCAGAGCAGAAACTACTGAGGTAGCAGGACCAATGGTTTGGTGCAGTGTGAGTGTCAAGCAGCAGAAGAAGAAGAGGAGAAGGAGATTGGATTTATACCCCACCCTTCACTAAGAGTCTCAGAGCGGCTTACTGTCTCCTTCCATTCCTCTCCCCACAGCAGACACCCTATGAGGTAGGTGGGGCTGAGAGAGCTTTGAAAGAACTGCTCTTGAGAGAACAGCTCTGAGAGAATTTGTGAGTGACCCAAGGTCACACCAGCAGCTGCACGTGGAGGAGTGGGGAATCAAAGTAAGCTAAGGTAGTGCAAGCTGCCAAATCTGGTATATCTTGTAGTTGAACCTGTAAAGCCTCTTACCACATTATTAAAAGGGAAAAAAAAGATGTGAGTAAATCTGCATTATGCATCGAAGCAGTTTTAATGAATTAATCTAACAAAATTGAGGTTAATGAATGAATTAATGTGAATTAAATTGTTTTGGCGTGGGGCCTGTAAAAACGCCGGGTAACGCAATTAACTTTCACTCACTTTTTCTCTCCTTGACTGTTTTTTCTTCCCTGCTAATTGCTTGTTATTTGGATGCTTTGGTATCATTCTTTTTTATGTTAACAAAATTTCAAGGAGTGATCCTAAGCAGGTCTACTTGGAAGCAAGTCCCATTTTATTCCATGTGTCTTTCTGCTACCAATGCATTCTTAGGATTGCAGCTCATTGTCTTACCCACTCCCCCCCTTTTAAAAGTATACTGACGGTGCATCTCTAAGCAGTGGTAGGCCATTTTAAGTCCATTAAGGTTCATGGTTCGGACTGGAGTAATTTGTTTACAACTGTGCTGTAAGACCACTGCAGTTGCCTAACAGTGCTGGTATATAGTCTTTTGGGAGGATCTCAGAAGCAGAACAAAGGAGACTACTTATTCTGTGTAGGGATGCTGCAGACTTCCCAGCAAATATCTTTAGCAGGCAAGCATACCATGTTCGACCACTGTGATCGCTTTTGAGCTGAACCTTGGATCTCCTTGCCTTTCCACCATCCAAGCTGAGAATCTGTTAAACAGCTTTCCAGTTGTGCGACAGCTTTGGCAGTGGAGTTTCTTCTGCATTCTATATAAGTGAAATTATATAGAATTATATCACACCTTTGCTTCCTCCCTTCTCCCCCTACCTCTCACACACTCATTCTCCCTTCTGCCCCCCTTTCTTACTCTCTCTCTCGCCTCCATATATGTTACTACTTCTCTCTTTCTGACCCATCATTCTCTTTGTTTTTCTGCCTCCCCACCTCATCACTCTTTCTCTCTCTTTCTGCCCTCCCACTCCATCACTCTTTCTGCCCCCCCACTCCATCCCTCTCTCCTTCTGCCCCTGTGACTCTCCCAGCCTCCTGCCTGCTTCCTCTCCTCCCACAGCAGTAGTGGCAGTGCTCTGGGAATCACAATGGATCTCCCAGCTGCAGAGATCAATTCACCTTAGGGCTGCCAGCTCCAGGTTGGGAAATTCCTGGAGATTTGAGGGTGGAGCCTTGGGACAGTGAGGCAAGCAGCCTCAGCAACCCTCCAAAGCAGACATTTTATCCAGGGGAACTGATCTCTGTCACCTGGACAACAGTTGTAATTCTGGGCGCTCTCCAGCCCTTGTCTGGAGGCTGGCAATGGTAGTTTAAATGAAGGAAATGGCTGGTTTGGAGGGTGGAGTCTATGGCATTATACTGGTATGTAGTCCCTCCTCAAATCCCATCCTCCCCAGGCTCCACCTCTCAAATGTCCAGGAATTCCCCAACCTGGAGCTGGCAACCCTATTGCCTTCCCACCCAACAGCCAATCTACCTTTGTATTCAGCTTTCCATCTCCACCCCCTCCCCCGCAGCCTTTACCTAGGAAAATTAGTCTTTCTCCACAGTGGAGACTAAAGCAGCTTACATTATTATTTCCTCCTCCTTATCTGCACAACAACCCTGTGAGGTTGGTTAGGCTGAAAGTATGTGACTAGTCCAAAATCTTCCAGTCAGCTTCCACCGCAAGATAGGGATCTGAACCTGGGTCTCGCAGATCCCAGTTTGAAGCTCTAACTCTTACATCACAATGGCTTTCATAGGGTAGCTGCTGATGAACAGTAGCAAAGCAGCTGGGCCTAATTAAGTCATGCAAATCAGGTGGTATCAAGTCACACAGAGGGTGCTGCCTAGGGATGCCAGCCTCCAGGTGGGACCTGAGGATCCCCTGGAATGCTACTCTCCAGAGTACAGAAATAACTTTCCATGGAGAAAATGGATGCTTTGGAGGGTGGAATTTATGGCATTGTACCTCACTGAAGTCCCTGTTCTCCCCAGGCTCCACCCCCAAATCTCCAGGAGTTTCCCAGCCTGGATCTGGACCACTGCTGGTGGCCAAGGGGGGTACTTGGCAACCCTAGACTGCTGCCAGTAAAAACCCTGCCTTTTACTGACAGAAACAGTTAGGAGCCTCCCCCTCCCCTGAACATTCTAATCTCTCACAGTTGATGCCTGAAGTTGATGCCATTTCAAAAAGTATTGGGGGGAATTCAATGGTCCCTGATTATTTTTTTTTAACTTTTTGGATTTTTCTGTAGACCAAGGAAGGCCCCTGACTATGTAGGAAAAGCTGTTGGGGGAGAGGGGGCTCTCTTTTTGGCAGATATAAGTATCCACACAGAAAAAAACCCTCTTGGAATTAGTATATAGATGCTTTTATGCTACTGCTTGGATTTTCATGCTGCAAGGAGACATGCCATCAAATATTAGGTATTTAATGTATTAGATAGAAAGCTGCTTTGTTTTCTCTGCTGCTAAGCTAAAGAGACCTTACTGCATAGTGATTTTTTTTTTAAAAAAGTAATAAACTTTTATAGATTTTTAAAGGTCTGCTTTATTTGTGTGCATCTGCTCTCAAGGACCCACTAGGCTGGGTCTTGCTGAAGGAGTAATAACTCGGGGGGACCCAGGCTTGGGTCTCTAATGGATCTCCACTGAACTCCTTCCCCTCCCCTAACTCCTTCCTCCTCAGGCCCCACCCCCAAAATTTCCCCAGCTGGAGTTGGCAACCCTAGGGCTGCTGAAAGTGACCCATTCTATGACGTTCAGAGGCTCCATTTGTTAGGTCTCTCTTTTTTTTGGTGAGTATTTGTGTGTGTGTGCGCGCACACCTGGAAGTCCTGGTTGACTTCTGGCACCCCCTAGGGGGGCTTGGACATTTCAGAGAGGTGGCTTGCTATTGCCTGCCTCTGTGTCCCAGGACATCCCTGGTATTCCTTGGAGGTCTCCCTTCCAAGTACTTGACAGGGTTGGCCCCTGCTTAGCTCTCGAGATCTGACAAGATCAGGCTTGCCTGGGCTATCAGGTCAGGGCCATCTGTTAGGTCTTGATCTCTTTTGAAGACTTCAGTTCATGCTTTAGTCTCCACTGTGGCAAAAGGGAAGGAAGAATCCTGGGGTACTTTACCCCACTTAAGACTGAATTTCTGCTTATAGAGTAGAAATGTTTTTGGTCTGCAAAAAAAGAGAGAGAGAGTGGGAAAAACAATCCTTTAAATATTATGACTGAGCAATAATGGCTGTGGAATAGAATAAAAGGGCAAGTTATTGTTTAAGGAAGGTTTTCCTTATAAATAGAATCTAAATTTAAAAATAAATGTTCTTATTCAGCTCCTCTGCTGCTGATGCTAACAATTCAGGGACTATTCAGATACATACACACTCCTGTCCTTGGTGACAGAGCTACAGAAATTTCTGTTAACTCATTTATGAAGAAATTGCTGTTTCATTTGTTATTTTGAACCCCTCCTGGTACATGTACCAACTACCGCCGGGACAGAGAACATCAACTATTTATAAGGGCTCTTTAAACAAAAAGTTTTACAGGCCTTCCTAAATGGTAGAAATGTTGAAGATTTGCACTCTTATAAGGCTGCCAACTCTGGCCTAGGAAATTCCTGGAGATTTTGAGGTGGTTCCTGTGGAGGGGGAGATTTGGGGAAGGATTTCACTTGGGATATATGCAGATCTACCATCGAGTTTGCCCTGTGGAGAGGCCATTTTCTCTAGGGTAACTGATCTCTTTGGTCTGGAGAGCCATCCTAATTCTGGGAGAACTCCAGGCCCCACCTAGGGGCTGGCAACCCTAATTCCAGCAAAGTGTTCCAGAAAAGAAGGGGAAAGGTGAACGAAAATGCTCAATTAATTGTGGATACAACATACCTCAGCCTGCTAGATGGGACAGATAAATGGCTTGCTGGAATAATTGTGCACTTGAATTATGAGGGAGGAATGAGGAACTCTCCTCAGTTTTAGCCCCTCCTCCTCTTGGTCTTCATGGGCCACATGTCTGTCGTATAAATTATCCGTATCGTTCTGAGATAGCTGCAACTCAGGTTTATGAGGTCATATGCGGAACCATCAGGAAAAGGCTTGGTAATCTCTTTGGTTCAGACCAGGGCTATTTTTGGGCAGGAACGCACAGGAACAGAGTTCCGGCTGGCTCCTGAGTTGGCCACACCCATCAGGAACTCATTAACATAATAGGCCACGCCCAACAGCAGAAACTCTTTAGGATTTGCTACATTAGGGGTGCGTGGCCTAACATGCAAATTAATTCCTGCTACAAAAAAAGCCCGGGGTTTTGACAACAAACAAGGTAAACAGAATAAGAAACAAAAGGGTGTGGCTGGATGACTACTCTTCTGATAACATGGGGGTGTGGCCTAAGATGCTAATAAGCTGTGCTGTCAGTGGTGTGGCCTGATATGCTAATGAGTTTCTCCTGGGCTTTTTCTACAAAAAAAGCCCTGGTTCAGACAGGCATTTGGTGGGTCATGTGTGATGGACAGGAAACAGCCACTCACCTGAGCCTATGGAGCACAGTTTTGGCAGCCAATCACTTTTCAGAGGTTGGAGGGAAACACAGCAGAGGATAGTTCAGGTCTGCCTCTTGGAGTGGTAGTTTTGGGGTCGGCTTCAATAAAAGGGCAGAGAGTTTGGAGGGTAGCTCTGCCTGGTAGTGTGGCAGCATATGGTTTAGCTCCACCTCTGGGAGGGGACAGAGTACCCGGTTGTTAGGCCTGCATCTGGTCATGAGCAGACCTTGTCCCATTTACTCTGGCTTTTGTGGAAAGGGCAGGCTGGTGTGGGTGGAATCCTCTGTGGGACAGAGCTTGCAACCTAGTGGCTTGTCAGTGAAAGCCTGTTTGTGCATGTCAGCTCTGAAGGAAATTTAAACCACTTTCTGAAGCCTTAATCAGCTTAAACTTAACTTAGGTTTCTCCTTTGACAGTCTGGAGTCTGGAGACCTGTGCTACTGCTCTGTTCTTAGAAACCATGCTGTGACTAAAGTTTCTTTATTATTTATGTACAACTTCTATCTCAGTGATCTCCATGTTCTTCTTGCTCACCACAAAACTTACCTTACAGCAGCAAACCCAAACCCTAGACACTTGCTACCTTAAGAACACCTGGGGACTGAGGGGAAGGTTTACAGTTCAAAAAAAACCTGGTTCCACAAAATCAGAGGCTGAGTGGGTCCCCCCAGTTGGTAGAAAAGGCCTAGCACAGAAGGTAAGTTGAATCGATACCCTAGACTGATTTTTTTTCCTATCGTCCCCCCCTCCCCCAACAACTCATACCCATTGGTGTTTGGATAACTTTAATGCTGTTTTAATTTTTTACTATTGGGCTGTGCCTTTTGCTTTTGTGTTTCTAATGCTTACTGGCTTATAAGATGTTGCTCAGTAAAGACTTTGTGGGGAAAAGGGGACTTTCTTACACTGCTGGTGGACGGGCTTCTGGGTCCAAATATTGTCACACATCAAATTATATACAAGACATGAGGTCCCCTTAACCCCTGCAGCTGTACTTCTTAATCTCTTGGACACTAGGAAATTACCAAGAGCTCTCAAAGAACTTATTTTGGTAATGCTAGCTGTAGCCAAAAGCCTTATTGCCCAACATTGGAAAAGGAATGTTTTCCCTACTATTGAGCATTGGCATGCTAACCTATGGGAATACTGTATTTTAGACAGGGCAACAGAGACAATGGTGATATAACAAGGACTGACTTAAGTGAAAAATGACTCCCATTACTGAAACATCTTTGGGGCTAATTATCTCAAAATACCGCTGAATGGAAAAATGATTATTTCCCTATTGTTTACTTACATCGATCCCTTATATTCCTGAGGTGCAACACCAATATATTATATTACATCGAGTACTTACTGTTCTGGCTGACAGGTTATGTTCTTATATAATTTCATCCGTGCTCAATCTGATTCCAAAATGATGCTTATAATTATACGCTCTCCAATGGTTATGTTTATATTTTAGATCACTTCAATTGTAGCGTAATTGTTTGTCCATGTATTAATGTTCTGTATGTATTTTTTTAATGGAATTTGCTCAATAAAACTTCAAAATTAAAAATAAGTAAAGACTTGAGTGTTATTGCAATAGAAAGGCAGGGCACTTTCCTCTGAGAACTTTTTATGATTGTTATTGGATTCATTCTTTTGGTAAATAAATTATTGTTCAGGAAGTGATTGTTAATTTTTTAATAACAACAACAATAACAATGCATTTTTGTTGTTGATTCATTCATTATTATTTATTATACTTTGAATGGTAGAGTGATGGTGCAAGGCCCATAGGATTGCCAAGTTTGGGTTGGAAAATACCTGGAGACTTTGGGGGCGGATCCAGGAGAGGGCAGGGTTTGGGGAGAAGAGAAGCCTCAGCATGGTACAGTGCCCTAGAGTCCACCCTTCAAAGCAGCCATTTTCTCCAGGGGAGCTGCTCTCTGTTAGATGGAGATCAGTTGAAAAAGCGGGGGATCCCCAGGCCCCACCTGGAGGCTGGCAACCCTAAAGGCCTGAGATGATGATACTAGAACTCATGAACACATGAAGCTGCCTTATACTGAATCAGATCCACCATTGATCCATCTGGGTCACTACTGTCCATTCAGACTGGCTGTGGTTCTCCGGTGTTTCAGGCGGTGCTCTTTCCACCTGATCCTTTCATCTGGAGATGCCGGGGATTGAACCTGAGGCCTTCTGCATGCTGAGCAAATGCTCTACCATTGAGCCATGGCCCACTGAGCTAGGCCAACTTGTACAGGAGTTAGCAGTCCTTTAGATTAGACTTCTCCCTAGCCGTTTAGGGCTTTAAAGACCAGCACGAGAACTTTGAACGGTGCCTGGAAATGAGCAGGCAGCCAATAAGGTCAGGCACCCTTGGCTGGTTATTTGACAAGCAACGCTGAGACCAGTATTATTCCGCCACAATGTCATGCGCTCAATAACGTCAAGATAAACCTGTAATATCTTCTTTGACAAACAGCAAGGAAACAAAATTGAGTGACATTAGAGGTACAGCAAAGCAGGCTGGGAAAAGAGGCCAATTTACGGAGTCTGAAAGGAGAGGTTTTGAAGCTAAGGGACAGCTGCTGCTTCTGTGTGCCAGACAGGCTCTACGTTCCGACTGGGGTGTTTGACAGCCTCCTAAGAAGATGTCTGCAAGGCCGTCATACTGCAGGAAAGCCAATTATTGCAAGATTGATCTTGGAGAAGAGAACAGTTGAGATGAGGGTGGTAACAAATAGTTACAGGAACTCAGGCAACAGGCGCACCGCTGGTGCCATACAGAGGACATTTGTTGTGCTGATGAAGAGGCAGGCAATAATTAGATAATGCCACTGGCCTATATCGAACCCAAAAGAAATCTGGGTAACACCTTTATTGCGACCAACCAAATCAACACACAAGATTGTGCAAGCGTTCAAGCTCTCTGCAACTTGTTACTGGGCTGGATGCTACTGAACTTTTACACGACAGATGGGTGGAAAACAGATTTTTCAGGCCATGATGCTAAGACCTGGTTTTATACACCTCCTGTACAAAATGCCAGTAGGCCATAAGCTTAACTTTACTGCCGGTGTGGCGTCTCATTACAGCACCTTCTCTGGGGAGTTGCATGTGGTCCATCCCTTGTTCTTCCACTGGGGCACAGAAACCCCCCTGAGTCCATCCAAAATTGTCTCCAATACCAGATGAGAAGCATGGTTTCGTACCAAGCTGACCATAAGAACAAGCAACTTGTCTCTATGGTAACAATTTATAAATAAATGTATGGTGTTGCACAAGGCAATAGAGTCAATTAAAGACAAATTAGATGCTACTATCTTATGTTGCACCCTGACCTGCATGGCACAAGCTAGCTTGATCTCATCAGATCTTGGAAACTAAGCATTAGTACTTGGATGGCAGACCACCAGGCACCGGCAATGGCAAACAGACTCTGTTACTAGTCTCTTACTGTGAAAACCTTCTCAGGTTGCCATAAGTTGTCTGTGACTTGACAGACAACTTCCCACTACCCCCTTGTGTTGTGAGCAAAGTGTTCATTCTGCTGACTGTCCCCCCCATCCATGCCAAAATTAGGTATCCTCAGGTTGCGGTCTCATGCCCGAGATAAAGTGGGGGGGGAGGCTTTTTCCTTGGCGGAATTTGACCCACAGTTGCATGATCACACCTCTCTTTGCAGCTGCAGGCGCAGTCTGTCAGTGCGTGATCAGACACAACTGTGGGTGAGTCTTTTTTTTGGGTCCCGTTTTTTCCCCATGCACTTAAATGAGGGATCAATTAATTGCACCTTCGCACTAAGGGCTCCCTATGGAGTCTGCGATGATGTGCATACTGTGAAGAGGGGAAAATGGCATGGAGTTGGGATGGCCTGATCAGACCATCCCGACACCTTGAGAGTGCGCTGGAGCGATCAGACAGGGGAAAGTCCGCCCATGGCCTGTAGCAACCCGTTTACTACCAGATTTTTCCTGGTGTCTTTTAACTCTGCTTCTGTGGCAGAGCAAAACAGGTTGCCAACAGCTGCAGGGCGCTTCCCAGATGTTGTTGTTTGATCACTCCCATTAAATCCACCCGGCATTTGCACCTATGTTGGGGCTATATGTGCATATGATTGCAACCTTAAGGTAGAAAAGGTTGTGTAGCTGTTCTGGTCTGTGCAAAATCCTAGAAGAAGAATGAAATCCTTCTGATTAGGACAAAAGAGACATAAAAACATTGTGCAAGCTTTTGAGTCCTCCAGAACTCTTCTTCAGGCTAGATGTTACCAATTTTTTTTTTAAAAAAAGACTGCAGGGTAGAAAGCAGATTGTTTTAGGCCACAGCATTAAGACCTGATCTTGCAAATATCCATCCGCACATCTCAAAGATCTAAAGGCAGTTTTTTCAAAGAGGGAGTGGCTGTTTTCTGAGACATTCCCTCCCACTACAGATGCCTCACTTTGTCAAATCTGCTGTCCTGAAGGTCTGCTGAAGCCCCAGGAACAAAACTTAGTGGACTGTAGTGGGAAGGGGTAATCAGCAAAAATTCTGGTGAGACCTTGCCATCCAGGGTGGAGCTTTTCCATCTGCTAAGCCCCACCCCCTAAGTACTCACCTTTAAAAAGAATTGAAACCAGGGACTGTTTTATCCATCACTTATTGGCTATTTGATATATGTCAGTGTGTGTGTGTGCGTGTGTGTGTGTGTGTGTGTGTGTGTGTGTGTGTAAAGTGCCGTAAAGTCACAGCCAAGTTATGGCGACCCCAGCAAGGGGCTTCCGAGGCAAGTGAGAAGCAGAGGTGGTTTGCCATTGCTTTTCCTCTGCAAAGTCTTCCTTGGTGGTCTCCCTTCCAACCCTGTACCAACCCTGTTTAGCTTCCTAGATCTGACAAGATCGGGATATATCATGTCACCTTCCCTCCCATGATCTATGTTAGCAGGGTGCTTTATAATCTGTTATCAGCCTTGGGTGTTCTTTCTGAAGAGAAAGGTGTGATATAAACACATACATGAAAATAAATCAGTGCCTCCTCTTCCAAAACTATTAGTGCTCTTAAGGCTTTTGAACTGTGTGGCTGGATGCAGGCAATTGTTATTCTGTTGTGACTGTTCAGAGAAATGTATGAGAGTCGCCAGAGTTCATTGCATTGGGCCAAGCAGCTACAGGAAAAAGAGACCAAGCGTGAAGCATGCAGTGTATCCCATGAACCCATTGATTACAGTAGGCTACTTTGAACCGATATGCCTTCCCATCCAGAACTCCCTGTGTATATTCTAATATGTTTACATGACCTCACTGGTAGCTGGGAACAACCAGCTCAGCTCTGGTTGACATGGCCATCATTAACCACTTGTAGCACTAGAAGACCTTGACTGTGGAAAGGGCAGGCCTAGACTAAACAGTACAGCTGACAAAATAAGCCAGTCCCACAGTAGGATTGCAAATCCCCCACTCAGAGCAGCAGTAGGAGAAAAAAAATAAAAATGGCTGTTGGGCTGTTAGCATGACATCACTTCTTAAGAACATAAGAGAAGCCAATGTTGGATCAGGCCAATGGCCCATCCTGTCCAACACTCTGTCACACAGTGGCCAAAATCACCAGGTGCCCTCAGAAGGTCCAGCAGTGGGGGCAGGAAGCCCTCCCACTGTTGCCCCCCCAAACACCAAGAATACAGAGCATCACTTGCCCCAGACTGAGAGTTCCTATCTATACTTTGTGGCCAATAGCCACTGATGGACTTCTGCTCCATATGTTTATCTAATTACCTCTTGAAACCGTCCATGCTTGTAGCCGTCACCACCTCCTGTGGTGGTGAATTCCATGTGTTAATCACTCTTTGGGTGAAGAAGTACTTCCTTTTACCTGTTCTAAACCAACTGCTCAGCAATTTCATTGAGTGCCCACGAGTTCTTGTATTGTGAGAAAGGGAGAAAAGGACTTCTTTCTCTACCTTCTTATAAACCTCGATCATGTCACCCCTCAGCCATCATTTCTCCAAGCTAAAGAGCCCCAAGTGCTTCAACCTTTCTTCATAGGAAAAACCAGAAGTGACATTATGATTCTCTGGGAGTCACCAGAAACTCTATGGTAAAACCATCAAGTTTCCAGCAAACTCTAGAGAGGTGTGACATCAGTTCCTCATTTTTCCAGGAAGTGACATCATGCTGCTGCAGTGGCTGTCCCCCATGCCCCCCCCCCCCCCAAGTCTCCTGCTGATTGTCAAGCCAGGTCTGGCAACTCTACCCAACACTGAACTGAGACTGCAGGGATGCTGTGGGGATGTGTCCAATTTTGTCTTTGATCAGCTTTCTAATCAGCGAAAAGCATGCATACAAGGAGTAGGATGGTGTTTGGTTTTTGCTTTCCATTTGACTGGTATGCCTCAGAGTTCTATAGTTTGAATACATGTGGCATTTGCATAGCAATTCTTTACCTCACTGGGCTTTTTTTTTCATATGCACCAGAAACATTGTCATGCAAATCACCCTTTCTGTGTCACATCTGCCTGGGTTTCAGGAACTAAATAAAGCTAAAGCAAGCTCCTCCAGTGGGAACTTAAGGGTGGAAACTTAGGGCTGTCTCCCAGATCTTGGGAAGTGGCCATAGCTCAGGATGGAATATGGAGCATCTGCTTTGTATGCAGGAGGTCCTAGGTTCAATCCCCTGCATCTCCATCAACAATCAGTCTGTAGGTGATGTGAAAGTCCTCTGGGGACCCTCTGCCAATCTGAGTAGACAATACTGATATTGATGGACGGTCAATAGTGTGATTCTGTATAAGGCAGCTTTGTGTACTTGTGTATCTTTGGTTAGCCAAGCCATACTATTTTCCATTCTCATCACCTTCTACTTGAACAGAAATGCAGAGGCTGCCTTGTGGTCTTGAGCTACAGTAGAGGTCTCCATCATCTGGCAAGATCTCAGACAGTCCTACCCTACAAACCCCAGGAGTACTCCAGTGACTCACTCTGACCCTGTGGAATAAGCCCTGCCCGCCCACCACAGCCTCCTTTTCTATTGCAGTGCTTTACTGCAGTCAGAAGGGAAGGTCAGAAGCTGGAGGGACAATTATAGCAGTTAGCAGGTAATGCAAACTCTCAGTGCCTGCACAAGCAAGCTTTCTCTCATTCACTGGAATGGAAGGAAGAACTTTGTGCATTCAAAGGATGCTCCACCTCCATTGAACTGAAAGGGAAGATTTTTCGTGCGCAAGTGCTATGCACGGGCACCTGTGCTCCCGTTCATGGAACAGAGCAAGAGGCTTCAGTTATAGTGATAATAAAACAAGCAAAATGTTGATGGCGTGTTGGAAGATGGCCTGATAGTCTTGCTTTACAGATGCCATTAGTTCATTTAGAGCTGCTCGTGAAGATGAATAGATGTTACGGGAACAATTACACTCTTGTTCTTCTTAAATCACCCTGACAATAATCTGCGCTTATGAGACATTAAAACTCCACGCCTTTGGCTGCGATCCTCAATCTCTGACCGAGGATTCTGGGTAATATGCAATTAATTTGTTATTTAGATAGGGGGATTTTTATCAGCTTACCTCTCTTCAGCAGCTAGGGTGGCTTCCCCTGGGGAAAGAACTAAAAACGCAGAAAATCCATTCAGATATTCCACCCTGTAACCATTCCTCAAGCAAGATGGTGCATATAACACAGTGCTTCTGGAAGCTGCGTAGATATAGAAACTGTCCCAGGGAAAAATAGCCCTATAGAATTGAATGGAGCCTGGTTCATGTGGACATGCTCTGTGGATTTGGTGAGTGGGTAATAAAGAGGATCTACATTCATAATGCCACATCGAAGGAATAAAATGTGGCAGTCTCCGAGCCATTTATTCTACAGCTCTGCCTTTGACAGAAGAGGTGGCATAATTGGCTAACCCTGTAAAATAAACCTAGGCTGAGGACAGACTGGCAACGTAAAGCGGGACAGCCCCGCGTTGGAAGTGGAAGAAGGGAGCACGTTCAGACATGCACATCTGTCCATCAGCTCCGTTTCGCACTTACCCGTCTCCCACTCGCTTTCCATCCGCTTTAACAGGACACCGGGAGAAACCGGTGTCCAGGGGCCATCTTGCGCTTGCCTCCCACTTCCAGGCAGTGTGAACCGGAAGAAGGCGGGAGGCAAGCGGAGGCGGCAGTGTGAACGCAGCGTTTTGCCAGTTTGCGCACATGCGCACATGCGCAAATTGCCGAAACAGCCCTATCATGAGCTGCGGAGGCTGGCCCACGTGGGGCCACTTTGCAGCAGTCTGAACGCTCCCTATCGGCACCGTTGCGCAATACACCGGCCGGTGTGAACGGCCAGCCCCGGATAGTTTTTCCCCCGCAGCAGTTTCCTCCGCATTCATCTCACTCCAGATTGCCAGTCTGTCCTCAGCCCTAATTGAAACACAGGTCGAAAGAACAGACTACTACACCAAATTTATACAAAGTAATACTCAGACCTCTATAAAACACATCACATGATAGCCCCCAAACTTTGCTGGCAAAGACAGGCTCACGCAATTCCAACCTATTATCAAATAAGACAGCTACAGTTAAACCTCACCTAGTGTAATCCAAGAACATTGTTTAAGTCAAAAACGTTTTATATTGTATTCTATGTCGTATATTGTATTTTATTATATTTATGTTTGAACTTGCCTGCCTGGAATGTTAACCTGAAAAGAAATAATAATAAATAAATATTTTAAAAAGACCACCTTTAAGAGGACAGTACTTCAAGGGGCCTCAGAAATATTTTCTTCTTGTGTCCACAGTTTTCAGTCCCCAGGGAGACTTGGGAAAGTTGTTGGGATGCTTTTCCAGAGATACTTAAACTGCAGGATCATGGAAGTGCACACCTATGGCTTTTCCCCATATGGTTTCAATGCACACTGGGGGAAAAGTGAATTAATTGCTCATTGGAAGTCCCACAGGTTGGGATGTCCTTTTATGAGCACTTGTGGGAGGAGGTCCTGATCTGATTGTAAGCTCCACTCTGACAAGATTTTTCAGTCACCTCTTCCAAGGTCTTGCAATGAATTTTTTTTTAGGTGAATGTGAGTTGAAATGAGCCAAAACATACTTATAGAAATGGAGTTGGGAGGTTGGGGAAAAATCTATTTCAAATAGCTCAGAAAAAAACAGTGCAATTTCATAGTATCATAAAAAGATGGCATGATTTATGATTTACATAAGAACATAAGAAGAGCCCTGTTGGACATAGAGGTCAAGGCCTCCGTAAGAACATCAGAAGAGCCCTGCTGGATCAGACCAGTTGTCCATCTAGTCCAGCATCCTGTCTCACAGGGTGGCCAACCAGTTCTTTTGCAGGGCCAACAACAGGACATAGAGGTCGAGGCCTTCCACTGATGTTACCTCCTGGCTCCGCTTAGTGCCCCTGAATATGGAGGTTCCCCACAGTCACCATGGCCAGTAGCTATTGATAGACCTGTCCTCCATAAATCTACCTAATCCCCCTTTAAAGCTGTTTATTGCTGCGGCCATTACTACATCCTCTGGCAGCAAATTCCACATTTTAATCACTCACAAAGGAAAGTAGTATTTCCTTTGGTCCATCCTGAGTCTACTTCCCATCAACTTCATTGGATGCCCTTGAGTTCTAGTATTTTGGGAGAGGGAGAAAAAATTATCGTTGTCAAGTCCCCTCCTCCCCAATAATTTAATAAACCTCTGTCATGTCCCTCCCTTAGTCATCTCTTTTCTAAAGTGAAAAGTCCCACCAGACTCTTCAGCCTTTCCTCATAGGGAAGGTGCTCGAAGCCCCGAATCATCTTGGTCACCCCTCGTCTGTACTTTTCCCTGCTCTGCAGTGTCCTTTTCGAGAGACGGTGACCAGAACTGTACACAGTATTCCAAATGAAGCCGCACCATAGATCTATACAGGGGCATTATAATATCAGCTGTTTTACCCTCAATCCCTTTCCTAACAATCCCTATACTGCACAAGAACATAAGAAGAACCCTGCAGAAGCAGACCAGTAGTCCATCCAGTCCAGCAGGCTGTTTCACACACAGCATCCAACAAGTTGCCATGGTGGGCCAACAGGGCATAGAAATGGAGGCGTCTGCCTAGTATTGCCTCTTCACACTGGTATTCAGAGGTTGACCTCCTCTGAATGTGGATCTGCCCTTTAGTCACCATAGATAGTAATCACTGATAGGCCTGACAGACTGATAAACAGTCTCCATTATGTATCTACCCTGTGCACTTGCCGTTTGTACCTCTTATGCATGTTTCTAATTATGCACATTCAGAACATCCTTTAGCTCTTTAGAAACAGCACGAGCTAACATGGTATCTAAATTATTGGAGTTTAGCAATAGCGCATTAGAAGATTTTCATATTAAATGAAAGCTTACCCTTTTGTTTAATCATATTTGGAGGTCTGCCTACAAAGTTAGATCCCCGGTGAAGTGCGGGAATACAAGACAGACCCTCTGTGGAAGTACAGCCTTTTCATAGCCTGAAAACATGTGTACTGAAACAAGGGGAGGACAATCTTTATCCGGCTGCCCTTACAGCAACCTCTGCATATTCAGTGGCTCTGTGTGCACTGAGCCAAAACACATACAAGTTTTACGCATGTATTCTTTATACAAGCCACGGAGACTCTGTGACAAGCATGGGCGGGGCTGTGGCTCAGAGTATTTGGTGGCATGCAGAAGGTCCCAGGTTCGATCCCAGGCATCTCCAGTTAAAGGATCTGGCTGTAGGTGATGGGAAAGACCTCCGCCTGAGACCCTGGAGAGCTGCTGCCTGTCCACAGTATATACTGAGCTTGATAGACTAGGAGTCTGACTCGGTAGAAGTCAAATCTGTGCTGTTGACACCACAGCTGCTAGGTTATTTTCACCTGAAGTAATTAGTTCCGGAAGGGTAGCTAGCTGTGCCAGTCTGTTGCTGCAGAAACAAATAGGATTCTAGTGGTATTGTAAAGACTAAAGTGGTTTTATCCCAGCATAAGGATTTGTCAACTAGAACTCGGTTTATCAATGGCAGAGAGCCTTTCCTCTGGCTGCTATACCTCTAACATCAGTCTGATGCTCAGAAATTAAGCAGGCAAAATCTTAGCTGGGGAAAATGTTCGTTTTATTACATTCCTTCATGTCAGTTTGCCCAGGCTGGTGTCAGAACTAGGACAGTGGACTTTATGTCAAGAGATCTGCATTCCAAGCTCTGTCATGAAGTTCACTGGGTGACCTTGGGCTAATCTTTGCCTAAACCTCCTCACAGGGGGGTGGTTCCAAGGATTAAAAGGAGAGGAAGAGAATTCCCATTATGCTCTGCCCTGAAATCAGAGGCGGCGGCTGTGACTGACCGATTAAAGATGCAGAGTTAGTTCTTTCAAAAAGTGGCGGCGGCGCCATCTCAAATTAGTTGCCTAGTTCTTCAAGAGGGAAGAAATACAGAGGTAGCGGCATTCTTGTGAATGAAGTATCCCCCTTGTTCATTCGCAGAGAGACAGAGAAAAACACACACAGTGTTTCTGCCGCTCTTTCCCCCACTTTCAAAGCAATTTCATTCCCCTGTTTTCAAAGCAATCTTCAGGCAGAATCTCTCTCACTCTGTGCGTGGGTGGCCAACCTGGTTTTCTCCCAAGTTCATGGTTTATTTGCTGTTCATTAAGGAAGAGGACTGCCCTCACCTGGTGAGAACAAGGCCTGGAATCTTTCTGATAACAGCCCTTGGAAGTCTATTTGTCAGACAGGAGCACCAAATGCGGACTGCTGAACAGAGGCGACAGAGGTGGGGTGTTATACACCACGCTTTTTAAAACAAAGGCCCCGCAGTGCCAGGTTCTTCAGATAAACCAGATACTATAGGCATTTCTGTGTCTGTGTAATGTGCTGTCAAGGTGCAGCCGACTTGCGGAGACACCACAGGGTTTTCAAGAGGCTAACAGAGGTGATTTGCCATTGCCTGCCTCAGCATAGCAGCCTTGGGATTCCTGGGTGGTCTCCCATATGAATACTAACCAGGGCCGATCTTGGTACTTAGGTCAGTTGTCAAACTGATGCGGTCAGTGGGTTGGATCTGATGGGGCGAGAGGGAAGTGGGAGCCCTTGTTGACACCCGGCAAGCTACGCCAGAGTCTGTGGGCCCCATGTGGACAAGAAGTCACATGAGATGGGTCTACAACAAGGAGAGAAGTCCAGGAGGGGTTTCTTCTCTTCGTCCCTGTTGTGCCACTGAAAAGCTGATTGGATATGCCTCGATCTGATGAATCGGGTATTTACTGTTTTATGTTTACTAAGGAACCCACGGTTTCTGATTCATATTACTGCCACAAATCTATAGTGTTAAAAGCAAGAGAGCAGAACTGAAAGGTTGAATGGAATGGAAAAGCCCTGCAGTTGAATCCCTAGAGAAAAGCCAATGTTGGATCAGGCCAGTGGCCCATCCAGTCCAACACTCTGTCACACAGTGGCCAAAAACACCAGGGGCCCTCAGAAGGTCCTATTTATTTCTTTTACCCAAAGAAGCACAGCCAAGACTCACCCCTGCTGTGGCTTGTGGGTCAGGAGGTTGAAGAGGATGGAAGGAGGCTTGTTTCTGCCTCATTGTTCTCCCCAGCAATGTTTAGAGGCGGCAGGCTGCTTCACTCACAGCCTACCACATCAGGCTGGGCCTTGTCCAAGGGGCGCAGGCTGTGATATCCAACAGGCTATTTAAACAACCTGTACAAGCCAGTTGGCCTCTGGTTTCGGCTCACCAACTTGCCCACCCGCCTGTTGGAGTAATGAGTATGAAAGACAAGACCTGGGATTTCAGTCATTATAGGGTTAACCTATGCAACTTGTTGTGTTTCTTAGTTTAACCTGGAAGTGCCTGGCAGCTGGCCAATTAACTCTAAGCCCGGGGAAACCTAAAGGTGTACTGTTTTGCTAATTGGTCAATGATATCAGGTGTTTCCTTTCAGGGGTCAAGAAGAAGGAGAGATCCTCCATTATAATCTCTCTCTCTCTGTAGTAGGATGTCTTAGTGTGCAGACGCAGCACAATGCTGCTTAGTAAGCATGTTTTGTTTATTTGTAGCTAATCCCGTTTCCCTTTTTCCTTTAGTAATAAAGTTTCTTTTAAACTAAAAGAAGCAATCTCTTCTTTCCAGAAAAGCAAGATCCATTACTCTGAATTTTCTTGAATATTGGACAAAAATCCTAACACCGCCCATCTTTGTATTTGAGCTCTATTATGATATGCATTTGTTGATTTTGCTCTTTTCTGTAACAGCCTACCGGTTTGGGCATTGGGGGAAGCCTTTGGGAGGGAGGCCATGCCTGCGTGCCTGCCTTCCCCATTTTGGGGGCTCCCATAAGGGGCCTTGGGGTGTGGAGCCACTCAGCCACATGGCCAGGCAAGGGCTGCAAGCTGGCTTTTACCACCAGGTGGCAGGGGGCCCGTATAGAGACTGGTGCCCCCACGTGTCCTGAGATCTTGTCACTCCATGGTTTATCCCCCAGCAGACAGGCTGGGGGGTCCATTGGGTGGCAGGCAGTTACCTGATGTTTGGATTTGTCCCCATACAGCACCAATGCTCCTCTGTCTGTATTTAATAAAATAAGGTGTGGCCATGTTTTTACTAAAGAATGGTTGTGTGTGTGTGTGTGTCAGGGGTGTAGACTTTGTAACCCCCCCGGGGGGGCGGGGGCTCTTTCGTGCTGACCATGTCCCCGCCGCTGTCCCCCCCGCCCCCCGGCCCCAGGGAGGCAGACCCGGCGGGGCGAGCGGGGGGCGACGGCGGGGGCTGCTGCCCCGGGTCCTTGAAGTCATGGCAGCGCGCTTCCCCCCGACACTGCAGCTGCCCGCCGCCCAGAGCCAACGCCAGGCCGCCCAGCTGCTGCCCCAGAGCCCGCTCACCGGCTGGGTCGGGGGGCGGCTGGCGCGGCGGAGTCCCTGTGCCCGCCCATCACGCCGGCTCTGGCCCCCCTCCACCCCCCCTCGGCGGCTGTCTTCTGCCACGCCCGGCACCCCCGGGCTCCCGGCGGCCCTCCCCGCCTCCCCCACCAGCGGGCGCTCCATTTTCCGGGGGTGGCTGAGCCCCCCCCCGGGAAATTTTGGGGGAGGCTCGAGCCCTCGAGCCCCCCCATAATTGACGCCTATGGTGTGTGTGTTTATTCCTTCCAGTGCCTCACGCTCTATCCCTCCTTGAGCCCCTGCAATAAACAGCATTTTGGCCTTTGGCTTGAAATTGACAGAGTCCTTCTGTAAGCATAAGCATTTTCTCAGGGGAAGATGCCTGGATCCCTTGCAACCAATGAGCAAAACTGGCATATTTGTAAAAAAAAGACGATGATCATCCAGAAAGGCCATGAAGATTGCAGCAAAGGTAGATCATGTCTTGCCAGGCTTCTGTCTATAACCATTTTGACAAGAAATTGTTCTTTTAAACATACGTTCCCCCAGCAGTGCAGTTCAAAGCAGAGTTTTGTAAACTCACTGAAGTCGACGGGCTTAAAACAGGGTTGCCAATTTGTGGCTGGGAAATTCATGGAGATTTGGGGGTAGAATCTGGGGAGGGTGGGGATTAGGGAGGACAGGGGCCTCACTGGGTACAATGCCACCGATTACGCCCTCCAAAGCAGCCATTTTCTCCAGCCCCACCTGGAGATTGGCAAGCTTACCTTAGAAGCGTGTAACTTACAAGACACGTCCCTTAAACATATGATTTGGGCATGCCCAATCATTTGTTTTGTTCTGGGAAGAAGTTATTACTCATATCAATTTTGTATTTGAATGTTTGTTGATTTTTGAGCTTATGTACTTTTAAACTTTCTGCCTGTCCCTTGGAGGCTAACTGATGGTCGATGAAAATGGACCCTCCATGTCCTTACTACAGCTAAAAAACTCATATTACAACATTGGAGAGATAAAAAGCCCACCTCCAATAAATCAATGGATTGAGAATCTTAGAACTCTATCAACGTTTGAACATGTGGCATATAGACAGCAGTGATGCATGGACTTTGTCAGAGAGTCCCAGTCCCATTCCAGGGTCAAAACTCTTTGCTTAAGGGCTGCAGAACACAAAATTTGAAAACCCTGGGGTGTGACTCCTTACACACCAGCCTGGCAGTCTGCCACCAACCCTTTAGACTATCCCCACGATCAGAAGCCAAAGGGCAGGCCTCCAACTTTCCCGGGACTAAACAAGAAAACCAACCCTGCAAGGTAGAATTGCAAAATGAGTTTCTCACACAAGCTGTTACTCTGGAAGGTGGTCAGCCAGTCTAAGCTCTGGGTTTTTAGACTGAGGTTGGCTGAAGACAAATAACCACAAAAGTAATTAAAATGTATATTTTTATTAAGGTGCAAGAATTCTTTAAACAAGAACAAGAAACTGGGAGGATACAACAAGAAAGCTAGAAATTTAAGAATCACTAAAACAGTGATACATTGGTTCCAAGTTACAGGATGTTACCCGTTCTCAGTTGAATATTCCGTATTCCAAAGTGGCTCTCTCCAGAGCTAGCAAAGACCAGAAGCTGTTTGGTCTGGACAAACAACTGTCCAAAATGGCCACCTTGAGCCAGTTTGGTGTAATGGTTAAGTGCGCGGACTCTAATCTGGGAGAACTGGGTTTGATTCCCCACTCCTCCATTTGCACCTGCTGGATGACCTTGGGCAAGCCATAGCTCTGATAAGAGCTGTCCTTGAAAAAGAGCAGTTTCTGTCAGAGCTGTAAACCCCACCTACCTCACAGGGTGTCTGTTGTGGGGAGGGGAAGGGGAAGGAGTTTGTAAGCTGCTCTGAGACTCCCTTGGGTAGTGAAGGGCGGGGTATAAATCTAATCTCTTCTTCTTCTTCTTGAGCAAAATGATGACTGTATGTCAGGTTCTCAGACGGTCACCGTCAGGCTAAGGGATAAGCTAGAAATCTGCTTTTTTATGGGTAAGGGGCCCTCATGGTCTCAGGTCTGAAAGATCAATAGGAACCCTAGGTGGTGGATGTATAGCCAATTCATTAGGCCAATAGCTAAACAGATGACCTAAGCAGTGGTCTGACTTGGGAGGAACGAACCAAAACCAATCTGCAGCTAGACGTATCTCTTTCCCCACAGGTGCAAATCATACCTTAACTGAATGGAATATGGCTAATTAGGAGCTGAAACTGGGCTCCTTGACTCCCCTCTGCAGCTGTTATCTGCAGTTTCACAAGGTCAGCTTGCTCTCTTTCAGTAATGTTTCTCTGAACTCTAGTAACTTAGAAGCAGGCCTTCAGCCTGAACCAAGCTTTTAACACAGGACAAGAAATTATAGGGAACCATTTTCTTTACAGACTTATTTTTTAGATATCTGGAAACCTTTTATAAGAACATAAGAGAAGCCAGTGCTGAATCAGGCCAATGGCCCATCCAGTCCAACACTCTGTCACACAGTGGCCAAAAATACCAGGTTCCATCTGGAGGTCTACCAGTGGGGCCAGGACACTAGAAGCCCTCCCACTCTTTAGGATTGCCTTGCAAGATTTCCTTCCGAAACAGGAAGGGTGATGCACTTCCTCCAAGCTATCTGTTTCCTCCTGCATTTGGGATCCCATATGTACTATATCCTTTATGGTAGACTCTTGCCCCCCACTCTCTGCCACGTCAAGAATGTTTGTGGCAGCATGACAGTCTCATTTTTAAAAAGCAAACATATGTCCGCAAGCGACAGACAGATTTGGAATACTTCCTATTTTCAATTCACGTGTGTGCACAGGAATGACCTTTTATTTTAAACAAAACTCAATGTTGGGTAGTTTAGAAGCCTCAGACATGTTACAAGTTGGAGGCCAGCCAAAGTCTCGAGATGTAACTCATCAGCAGATGTTGTTTGTGCTTGGTGGCAACAACCCAAGATTCAAATATTTATCTTCACCTTGCTCTCTCTGCATGTTTACTCCCAAGGCAGCTTCCAACAGTAGCTATTAAAGTTCTCATCTAGGGATGCCAGCCTGCAGGTGGAACCTGGGGATCCCCCAGAATTGCAGCTAATCTCCAAACTAGAGAGATCTGTTTTCCTGGAGAAAATGGATGTTTTGAGGGGTGGGCTCTGTGGCATTGTACCCCACTGAGGTCCCTGTCCTCCACAGGCTCCATCTCTGCGTCACTAGGAGTTTCCCAACCTGGATCTGGCAACCCTATCCCACCATCGCCCATCAGTGACCATGGGGGACCTGGCAACCCTACTCCCATCAGTCAACAAAATGAAATGGTAGTGAGTAAAGCAATAAAGAAAAGGTGTGGCATTATTCCAAAGAGGCAGCTGTAATGGTCTCTTGCAGAAGAATTCAGTGGGAGTCCAGCAGCACCTCAAAGACTAAAAAGCAAAAACAATAATAATAAAGTTAAGGAAAATGGGTCTAAGTGAATCTACTTTTTAAAAGCAATGATTTATAAGTGTTAAGAAACAAACAGTCATATCACAAAGTGAGAGTAATATATAAAGTGTATAAAATGCTCCTTGTGTCGGAATGAAGCAAAAGCCCAAACAGGTTTTGATAAAGTCCATTATCGCCTTGGATCCACCTACCTGTAGGACCACCTCTTCCCCTAGGCTCTATTATAAGAGCCTTCTAAAGGTACCACCCTGCAAATGGGGTAGATTGGCAGCTGCCCATCCATGTGCATTCTCAGTGGTGGCTTCAACCTGCTGGAAGAGCCTCCCTGAAAAGGTCAGGAAGGTTCCCACACTCCCATCATTCCCGGAATAAGCAAAGCAATAATATTCAAGAGGACTTAAAAAAAAATAGAACGCTTGCAGAATGGGCCAGTCTAGGAAGGCACCTTTATAATGGACTCTAGTCATTATGGCAGTGATTATGGTAGGTACCACCTTGCTTTTACTGCATTGCCTTACACCTTGTGATCCACCTTCTGTATTGTTTATAGTATACCTTGCCTTAGATCGTTTGTTGTTCAAATTGTTCTCTAATTCTTAGTCCTATTGCATTTTTTCATTGGTGTCTTATACTGGTCCAATCTGCACTGGTGTTTCCCACCATTGTGCTAACGATCTCACATTGTCTCACAAATTTCTGTCTGCATCTCATGCCTCGCCCACTCTCCTATTGTTTCATCTCAGCATGGGCTGTCTGCATCATTTTATTGCCACTTCGTGGTGACTCCAAGGTCACTACGGTGTCTCATTGCCTTATCTGGATTTGGTTTTAAGGTGCTACGATTGCTCCTCCCCACCCTTGAGCCCCTGTGAGCAAAAAGCAGACAACTGGAGCCAATACCCCCTCCCCTGGTCTTTTCTAAGGAGACACACAAATTGTCACAAAGGAAACAAGTTAGCTGAAAATCCAGTCATCTGCATTTAAAAGCAGACAGGCAACATTTTTCTGCAATCATATTTTTTTTGGTGTGGGTTTTTTTGGAAGCATGCCCACTCCCTCTCTCGTGGCTCTCCCTAAACAACTTGCATCCTGATGCAGACAGAGGAGAGCTTTATACGGAGCCAAATGGGAAGCTGGCACCACAGCAGCACAGAACAACTTTACATAGCAAATGCAGATTGAGCCACTGTCGGACTGCATTGCTTCGTCCTATTATCCACCTTGAGTCTCAGCAGGAAAGGTGGGCTATAAATACAGTCAATGAAATAAAATGTGTCAAAGAATGTCCAGATGTGCATATTCACAAAGGGATTTTGTCGCTTCAATGAAAGCATACAAGCAATACCCATACAACTTCCAAACTGCTGGTAAACTACAGCTTAAAGACTAACACAGCTGATTCCAGCATAAGCTTTTCATGAGTCAGAGCTCACTTCATCAGATGCCTCGGGGTGCATATCCATTAGGGCGATGATTTTAGGTCTTTCTGAGGCATGAAAAAGTTGACCTAGTAACTATAAACTCCAGTGAATCTGATTAAGTGAGCTTTAACTCTGTGATGCCCTCTGGGGGCAAGGGAACAGCGTACCTGGGTTCCATGGAGTCTTGGAAGCGTCAGCTTAATCAGTGCTTACTTACGCAGATACCGTATTTTTCGCTCTATAAAACGCACCTGACCATAAGACGCGGGGGGAGGCTCACGCCTTCCGGGCTGGTCAGCGAGGCCTCGCGCGAGCCGGCAGCAGCAGCGGCCTCGCGCAAGCAACAGGAACCTTGTGCCTGCTGCGGCAGCGGCCTCGTCCCTGCCACGCCAGTGGCGGCGACCTGGCAGTGGCAGCAACACGGGCCTCACGGCAACCCCCGCCGGAAATTTTAAAGTCACTCCCCCTGCCCCAACGTGCAGTATTCGCTCCATAAGACGCACACACTTTCCCCCCCACTTTTTTTGGGAGAAAAAGTGTGTCTTATGGTCCGAAAAATACGGTAGTTTTTATTTTCAGTTGACAGCTCCAGCTAATTGAAGGTGTGGTTATCTTGACCCACTTCAGGGTTACAACACATTACAAAGGAGAAGAGCCACAGTACTGCAGCCTGTCTTTTTGTTTGGGCCCCTCCCTGAGACATTCCTCCTCCTCCTCCTCCGTCGTCCGCTTCTTCTTCTTCTTCTTCTTCTTCCAAAGTGAGGATCTGAAACGAGAAGAAGGAAAAAATGAAGATACGCCTTCATCCACCAGTGATGGTGACCAAAAAAAGTTGAATAAAACCCTATAAAAACAAACAGCATTAACAACATTAATAAATCCATTCATGATAAATCCAGCTTGTAGCACTCTTAACGCGTCCGCTAAATCAAGACTAAAAATAGGAATCAAACAGGAATAAGAAAGCTGATATACAAAAATCATAATAAAAACAACAACAGAAATTGACTAAAAGTTCAGGAAAGTACAATAAGAACATAATAAGAAGCCAGTGTTGGATCAGGCCAAAGGCCCATCCAGTCCAACACTCTGTCACGCAGTGGCCAAAAATACCAGGTGCCACCAGGAGGTCCACCAGTGGGGCCAGGACACTAGAAGAAAACAGTGTGTTTGCCTGGCACCCAAAGCTTAAGAAGAATTCTATGTCCCTATGCAGCCCTGAGGTGTCCATTATTCTGAATTTGCAAATGAAGAAGACACAAATATTGACAACTCTTCATTGACTGGATGCCTAATTTAGTATTGTCTCTATGACTATTCTGCATTTAGATTGTGGATGTATCTATCTACTATCCAGTGGATGTTTATATCAAGCATAAGAGGGTTGTAGGAATTCTACAGGTTAGATCCAGCTAGTTTTCCCTCTGGAATAAAAGGAAGAGATGATATCTTTTGAAGTGCTATGCTGGAACTATAGAACCTTCATGGTCGAAAAGTCACGTGGAATGGGTGCCATAGGAAGGAGGGGGTATTGGGCAAGATTGTGCGGAAAAGCTGGTTGGATCGAACCCTATGCCCTCTGTGCCTGTATTTTTTAACAACTAAATTATTTTTTAAAAAAATAAAAACAAATTGCTAAGTATGGCTATATACTATTTGTTATTCTATCCTTGAAATATGCTGGTCCCAGACCATTTGGCAAACAATGATGTTGTTTTTCAAGGATGCTTCATATTATGAATTCTCTATGGAAGTATTCGCTTCTGCAACATGAAGGTTGAAAACTGTAATCTGAAGCTCATCATTAATTTAGAACGTGCAGCTAAGATGGGTATTGTTTTTTTAACCGGAAAAGCAAATTCCCTTAAATGTAAAGTATGTCCAGAAACATCACAGCGAGCTGCTGGAATGTCAAAATAACTAGGTTTAATCGCTCTATGCAAACTTTCATGTTATTTTATTTGCTGTAAAGCATTATTTTAAAAGGGAAAAGGAGGAAAAGAAAGAAGTGACTCATATAAAATGATATCATGCATAACATATGATGGAAGAGTTATATTTATGCTTATGAATGTTAATGCAGGGATGCCTGCTGTGGAAAGATCACAGATAATCATATTAAATGTTATGATTCAAAACCATAATAGGTCATTATGCTAAATGTGTAAAATGAAAACTGTCCTGACATTATTTTTCTTATGCAGAGAGCTTGTTGGAGCTGCATATTTTGGGATGCTGTACATTTTGGAAACAGTCCCTGGAAGACTGGGCCTTTAAAAGTCTTGGTGAAATATATAATGCCTGAGATGGATGTGTGGGATGGATCTATCTGGTGGACCGCCGTCTTCTATAAAGAGCACTTTTCATGCTGATGGTTATATGTTCAGTAGCTCTGGAGAAGCTGGCATTCGAAAAGTGTCTCTTTTTAAAATAGCAGATTATAAAGCTGGTCTTCATTTTGAATGTTCTCATTAAAACATGACATCTGAGCTGCGTGATAGAAGAGGGTTACATGAAGGTTTAACTACAAATTATCATCTTTGAATGTGTCAAAAAGATTTGCAGAAGGCTACATGACAATGAAATGTAAATGAGAACTTGAGAAACCCATGGGGAGGGGGGGGGGGGGCTGCAAGGAATTTTGGGAGATGGGAAAATGGAAAATTCCACCCCACCTCTCCATACCTTTTCTCTCAGGATTCTCGAAGAGGAGGAGGAAGAAGAAGAGACTGGATTGGTACCCTGCCCTTCACTTGGAGCCTCAGAGTGGCTTACAATCGCCTTCCCTTTCTCTCCCCACAACAGACACCCTGTGAGGTAGGTGGGGCTGAGAGAACTCTGAGAGAACTGCTCTTGAGAGAACAGCTCTGAGAGAACTGTGACAGTCCCAAGGTCACCCAGCTGGCTTTCTGTGGAGGAGTGGGGAATCAAACCTGGTTCTCCAGATTAGAGTCTGCTGCTCTTAACCACTACATCAAACTACATCAAACCAGACAGGATCCATGAGGACTTGTGGAGTAAAGGAAATCCCATTTCCCTGATGGTTCCCCCACCCCCACTTTTCCCTCCAGTTTATTCAGGATGGACAAAAGTAAATACTTCTTTTTAGAGAGAGTGATTCAGATGTGGAATTTGCTGCCAGAGGATGGAGGGATGGCCTCAGGCACAGACAACTTTAAAAGGGGATCAGACAGATTCATGGAGGATGGGTCTATCAGTGGCTGCTGTCTCCCAAGATGAGCTATGTTCTGGACAGGGTATACAATAGACTAATCTTCATGCTTGAATGGCTAGGCTTGACTTTACTTGTTCTTACCCACCATATCTCAGCGACAAATCCCCTTCTCACAATGGTCCATAAGAGAATGAGTTGCCAACACTATGTATGCAGCTTACCTGTGCATAATACTGGATGCCTGAGTTTGTAATAGGTTGGATCTAAAAGGCACAGAGTAGACAACCACTGGGAGCAGAAGGAGGGAAGGATAATTGAAGACGCCTTCCCACCGGGAGCAAATAATTAAAATGCTAATAGACCTAACTAGATTCAAGGATGTTTGCTCAAACATCTCACCAGGGTAGATGGCCACAATAATGGGAGTGTATTTTGCTATTATTTCTCCCAGAAAAAATGTCTCTTAGAAATACTCTGAGCACCGCATTGAGGGGGGAAAGGATTATTTTATGTGGTATAAACAATCTACTGCTATATTGCCATGTAAACAGGTAACAAAAAACAACACCAGCTTAAGGCATCTAAGGACATCATCCAGATACCGTTGCATGTATGCAGTTATTTCTCGTTGGCTCTCAAAATTTATGTGGTTGAAGGAAAACAGATGGCCTGCAGTTTGCTGACCTTTGGCCTAACCCAAGCCCCAATGTAGGGTCAGGGCTGAAGCAATGGGTTACATCTTGGAGTCACTGGGTCTTTGCCTCATAGTCTGAAGGCCTGTTTCCAGGTTTCCTCCAGAGGCTATCAAACCAGATATACCCTGGGAGTTCAACAAGGGGAGCCCTGCTGGATCAGTCCAGTGGTCCATCTAGTCTCGCAACCAACACAGTGGCCAACCAGTATCTTTGGAGGGCCAACAACAGGGCATAGAATGAGGCCTTGGCCTTCCCCGGAGATTCCTTCCTCGTATTCTGAGGTGTACTTGCTCTGAACATGGTATTCAGAGGTGTACTGGCTCTGAACATGGAGATTCCCTTTAGTTAGCATGGCTAGTAGCCACTGATAGACCGTTTCTCCATGAATTTGTATAATCCCCACTTAAAGCTGTCTGTGCCTGTGTTCATCACTATACCCTCTTGCAGAGAGTCATAGTCACTTGCTGTGTAAACTGTTTGGGAATTTCTTTTGCCCTACAATGACCCCAACAAATTCACCTGTATGAATAATGTCTACGGCTTGTGGTATTTTGATCTCTCTGCTTCATCTGTTTTTATTAGAGTGTGCCAGAAAAAGGGTTTTATTCGGAAAAACTTTGCTCTGTGCCAGCGAACACAAATAATCCATATCGGGAATTTTGTCTTGTTTCTGTGGCTGCTCCATTCGCTTAGCTGGCAGGAGATGAAATTTAAGCATCACGCCCAAATTCTTGCAAAGAGAAAAGGAAAAGATGTGGATGTATTTTTTCATAATTAATTAGACCGGCTGTTGTGTGCCGTTCATGAGGTGGGCAGCGGCCTCTGCTGGAGCAAACATGGAACCACAATAAAGCTTGGAAGTCTGAAATGGCCAACCACTTGAAGCAACAGATCTTGGGATTGTGGTTTAATTAATTTCCCCCCCCCTTAGTAAGCAAACTGGTTGGAAGAATTATTTCTTAATCTTACAGCCCCCAGCATCCAAGGTGTTTCACAAACAACCTGCCCAGAAACTGCTTTGCTGGTTTCACAAGTGACCTTCACCTTGACTAAAGGTTCCTGCCCCAAACAAGATTATAAGCTAAATGGCATATCACAAAGTGGTGATGAAAACCTATGCCATAATCAGTTCATTTGTGTTTTTACTATGACTCATGTTGGCTATGGAAGACTACACTTTTGGAAACCAACTTTTGACATGGAAGGTGTTAAGAAGAGTTAGAGAAGAGAGAGGAAGGAAATGCCAGGATAAGAAAATATGAATGTCTGGAAATAGAAGAAGAGTTGGTTTTCATACCCCACTTTTCTCTACCTTAAGGAGTTTCAAAGTGGCTTACAATTGCCTTCCCTTCCTCTCCTCACAACAAGCACCTTGTAAGGCAGGTAGAGCTGAGAGAGAGCTGAAAGATCTGTGACTAGTCCACGGTCACCCAGCAGGGAAGGAGGAGTGGAGAATCAAACCCAGTTCTCTAAATTAGAGTCTGCTGCTCTTAACCAGCACACCTGGCTTTCAACAGGATGTCCATCAGATGTAGGCTTCGATTAAATAGGATGCCAATCAGATGTAGGCTTGGATTAAAACATCCAAGGGTGAGGATTAAGTGAGCAATCCAAAACAGGTCTCCTCAGAACTGAGTTCCTTTTTGTTCAGTAGGGCTTACTTTCACTTTTCTGGAAGTAAGTCCCATTGAATATAATTGAACATACTTCTGAGGAGAACTTTTTAGGAGACCTCCCAAAAAAACTGACTCAAATTATCCACAAAGAGTTGGTTTTGCTTCCTCTGTTCAGAAAGGATCCCAAGTACCTAGCTCTTGTCTCCCCTGAGTTGGACAGCCCAGGCTAGCTGGATCTCATCAGATCTTGCTAAGCAGGGTTGGCCCTGGTCAGTATTTGGATGGGAGACCACCAAGGAATTCCAGGGTTGCTATGCAGGTATGCCATGCAAACCACCCCTAAATGACTCGTGCCTTGAAAACCATAAGTGGCCTGCAGCTTGATAGCAAAAAAAAAAGAAAAGGTACTTGTCCAGAATACTGAAGTTACACAGTATCTGGTCAATTGGTCTATCACCTACGTTACATGGACAAAACAGCAAAGGGAGTCTTTATAAGCCTAGTTGGGACTACAGATGTTCTTGAATTCCTCCCCAGTAGGAATTCTCTACTGAATAAACTGTTCTGCGTGGAGTTGTCCATATGGTAGAGCCATGATTCCTCAACATGGTGCCTGTGGATGCCATGCTACTTGTGTTTCTTAAAATCTCATAGAGATAACCCTAGCTTTTCTCTACATTGCTGTAATAGGAGGTACGTCAGAAGATTCCAGAAGGCATCACCCCTGTGTCTGTAGCAAGCACCTATTTGGAAGCAGCTGCCTCCATTACAGGAGCACTTCCTAACTTTTTGACATTTCCCTAACTTTTGACATTTTGACTGGTCTCATCTCCATGGCAGACATTTTGTTATGACATCCATTCCCTGTTCTCAAAATTCTAGATGTGCCCGCAACAGGGGGCCCCCTGTTGAAGAACAGAACTCTGTGTTTTCTTTCCAGCCATTTTTTAAGAGGTACATAATGAATACACATTATGGAACCACTATGGAAGCATTAATTACACCGCATATTGTACAATCATAGAATCATAGAGTTGGAACAGACCCCCCAGGGTCATCTAGTCCAACCCCCTGCACAATGCAGGATGCATATAAAAACCATGCATCAAAGTCTGTACCATGTGAGCTTCCATAAACTTCACACAAATTTGCAGAGGATCATTAGAAGAATGCAGAACAGAGCTCTTGACGAAGCAATTTTGTGTGAGGAGTACAGAAACGAACAAACAGCATTCATCCAAACCTAGCTGGGACCTACAGTTAGAGCTCCACCCCTCTCTGAACAGATTACATTAGTATCCACTCTACTGAGCCACTGCCCGGAGGAGTGTGAAAAAGTGAAAATGATGGGTTAATAGCTAAATACAGGAAGAAAACATTGAATAACCACTATAATTTCACAGTAAATTAGTTTTATTCTTGCTAAGAGGTTCTTTCTGCATACTTCCTTTCATGTTTCCTTTTCTGGCATGAGAGTTGGAGGATGACTCTGTTTATATTTCGGGAAAGCATGGTTTAAAGGTACCTTTCCTCCTCACTCAAAAATCGATTATAACTTCTACACAACGCAGTAGTTCCTATGGCATTCTGGGAAAGTGGCGAAATAGGTTGTTGTCACACTTGTTCTAGAGAAAATCACAGTGTAATCCTAAACAGAGTTACAGCCTTTAAAGTCCATTGAAGCCAATAGGTTTAGACAGGTGTGACTGTTTAGGGCTACAGTGGCCCTGCTTCAGGGCCAAACTACACAGTGTCCAAAAACGAGCGTAACCTGGCAGCCACTTCTGTGCAAGAAAACAACTTGGAGTTTGTGGGGAGGGGGAGAATTAGGAGCAGAGAAATCATGCAAGGTATGAGCCATGCCATATATGGACCCCACCTATCTTTATTCTGCCCCAGTTCTACCCCCAACCCTTAATGGCTCCCCCTCCCCAGAGAGGCCTGTATTCCATGGCCAACTCTCATTGGCGACAGAATGTGAATAGGAAAGACATACAAGAGTGAGGGCAAGTATCTGTCTTCATTCTTGTCATGGGGAGTAAAAGAAAGGAATAAAAAAACGGCACCCAGCTTGGATTGCCGACTGTCAGAATCTGTCAATTCAGTCAATGTAATCTTGCATGCACACTATGTAACCTTATAGTCATTTGTATGGAACCTGTATTAATCCTGTTTTGGTCGGGAGGGTGACAACCCTTAGAGGTGAGAACAAGGAGGCCTCTCATCCCTGCCTCCGCATTCCAGCTGCCCCGGCAGTAACTTCAAGGGGAGGACGGCTCTCATCTCTTATCTATGCTAAAGAACCTTGGAGCCATGAATTGTTATGTGAACTGAGGGATCTGGTTTGGGAAGGGAAATTTACTGCTTAACACCTCACTTTTTTCCTGTGTGAACCAAACGGTCAAGACACCTTTTAGCCCGCCAATTTTCCCTTCAGGGGATTGGCTACCTATGGGTAATTCAAACTCCTTGGAATGGTATAATAGACCCGCTTGTATTATTTGTCTCATCTCTGACAATAACCCGAGATGCTGTACTAATGTAGGAATAGGCAATAAAGAACTGTGGTTAACCAACCGAGATCTGATCCTTGACTACTTTGAGCAGGACTCTCACACCGACATGAGGTTGGGAAATTCCTGGAGATTTGGGGATGAAGTCTGGAGAGGAACCTCAGCAGAGTATATATAATACCATAGACTCCACCTTCAAGAGCAGCCATTTTCTCCAGAGGAACTGACCTCTGTCATCTGGTGATCAGTTGTAAGTTCAGGAGATCTCCAGGCCCCACCTTGAGGTTGGCAGCTCAACACCCAGAACCAGAGAGGAACACAAGTTGCTTCCATCTTCAAGCCTATATACACAGGCCCTGACAACAATGGTAGCTTCTACTCAAGGGCACAGCCTCCCATATCATCCAAATACTCTGCTCAGCTTTGAGGCTTGCAGATAGGGTGGTGTGGTTGGGAGATGACTTGACCTGGATAGCCCAGGCTAGCGAAATCTTATCAGGTCTTGGAAGCTATGCAGGATCAACCCTGGCTAATATTTGGATGGGAGACCTCCAAGGAACACCAGCGTTGTGACGCGGAGGCAAGCAATGGCAAACCAACTCTGAACGTCTCTTTCCTTGAAAACCCTACAGGGTCGCCATAAGTCAGCTGTGACTTGATAGCACTTTCCACCGCCAACTGGGAGATCCATTTCACTAAGCCTTTTTTGTTTGTTGTTGTTCAGTTACACAAAAAAAGGCTCTGGATATGAATATCCTTAGAGCAAAAAAAGGTAATGTTCTTGATGAATCCAGGTGTGATGGGACCCTCGCTGTCTGCATCAATTTGCCCCGACTCTACAGATGCTCCTTGAGCAAACTGGATTAATGAAGGTATTCTTTAGTTGGTATCAAATCATAGTATTTTAATCTGGTCCAGTATTGTTGCTACGCAAAGTAATTGCACCTTTTCAAGGCTCTTCTAAGTGCTGTGCTTAGAATAAACAGGGGCTTTTTTTTAATTGAAAGGAAAACCTTCACCCATAGTTTTTGTTTCACAGGCGCATGGGGGAAAGTGTTTCCATAGAAACAACTCAAGGTATATAATTTTGAAATAATGATTACTCTACAAAACACTGAACAATAATTTTTACATTAGAAACTCAAACAGTGAGAAATGTGAAATGAACTGAGTACAAAAGTAAGGAGGCTGAAAATTATTCCAGGTTATTAAGGTTGTCAGCCTTAATTTCATTAACTAAATGTTCCCGTTGTCCTCTGTGGCCACCAGAAACCCATAGTGAGCCCTGGAGTCAGGGGTAGCTTCAAGGGGATGCCTGATGCAGTGACCCTCCAGTACAGTACTCATGGGCTCCAACCAGGCCCATTAAAGTTGCCAGCCAGGCCCATAGCTATGGTGGGACTTTTGGGGGCTCCACCCCCCCCCTTCTTAAAGGCACAGCTCCACAATAATTTTTCCTGTAAATTCTTTTTTCAATCATTTTAAACATTTTTTTAAAGGCATGAGCTCCTTTAAGTGGAGTGTGGTGCTGTAGTGACTAATTCCTGCACTGAGCAAGGGGGTTGGAGTAGGTGACATCTAGGATCCCTTCTAACTCTGTGTCAAGAAACTGGTCTCCTTTAAGAGAGTTTTCTGCCTAAGTGTTAGCTTTCTTGACTATAGAAGTCATTACTCCCACCTGCCGGCTTGTTATCAGAATTGTTGCTTAGGCTGGCAGAAGTGATTAACTTGCAGCAGCTGAGAACGGTCATCTAAAGTGGTTAACAGCTTGCAATTTAGAGATCTGTCCTGGTAACAGCTCCCTACTGGCTAAGTGGCTTTTCTTTCTGCACTGAGAACTTCAGCTGCACCAGGAAAAAATTTGCCCCACAAGCCGCAAAATCCTGGCTACAGGCCTGTTGCCAGCTCTGGGTCAGGAGGAAATACCTGGAGATTTTGGGGGTGGAGCCTGAGGAGGGTGGGGTTTGGGGAGGGGGGAATTCAATGGGGTACAGTGTCATGGAGTCCACCTTCCAAAGCAGCCATTTTCTCCACGTGAACTGATCTCTGTCGCCTTGAGGTCAGTTGTAATAGCAGGAGAACTCCAGCCACCACCTGGAGGTTGGAAACCCTAGATCCAATCCTGGCTTTTCTTCAGCTCATTGGACTGGGAGGAGCTTCAGAAGAACCAAGAAGATATCATCATTTAATCTGCAGAGCCACAGTTCAAAAATAAGAGGAGAAGAAGAGAAGAGATTGGATTCATACCCCGCCCTTCACTACCCGAAGAAGTCTCAGAGCGGCTTACAAACTCCTTTCCCCTCCCCTCCCCACAACAGACACCCTGTGAGGTAGGCGGGGCTGAGAGAGCTCTTTCCCAAGGTGTCCTTGAGAGAACAGCTGGGACAGAGCTATGGCTTGCCCAAGGTCATCCAGCAGGTGCAAGTGGAGAAGTGGGGAATCAAACCCGGTTCTCCCAGATTAGAGTCCGCGCACTTAACCACTACGCTAAATTGCCTCCATCACAGGATGAAGCTTGGCTGGCAGCCTGCCAACATTTTGTGACTGGCCCCAGCACTGGTTAGAGTCCCTAAGTCTGTTGCCCAAAATGTGGTTTATCATGACGCCTGAATTTAGCTGATGTCTCTCGAAAGACGTAGTTTGGTGTAGTAGTTAAGTACACAGACTCTAATCTGGGAGAACCGGGTTTGATTCTCTACTCCTCCACTTCCAGCTGCTGGATGTCCCTGGGCAAGCCATAGTTCTGACAAGAGCTGTTCTCTCAGTTCTGGAAAGAGCTCTCTCAGCCCCACCTACCTCACAGGGTGTCTTTTGTGGGGAGGGGAAGGGAGAGGAGTTTGTAAGCCACTCTGAGACTCCCTTGGGGAGTGAAGGGCGGGGTATAAATCCAATCTCTTCTTCTTCTTCTGACTCCTGAGCTGATTTGCTGTTTTTCTTTGCATGTAGATCGATCGATCGATAGATAGATAGCTGACTTCTGGTGATCCAGTAGGGTTTCTTTGACAAAAGACATTCAGAGGTAGTCTGTTATTGCCTGCTTCTGTGCCACAACTCACAGCCCTGGCATTGCTTAGAGGTCTCCCATCCAAATATTAGCCAGGGCTGACCCTGCTTAGCTTCCAAGATCTGACAAGATCAGGCTTGCCTGGGCTATTTTATGCTAAGTAATTGTAAGGTAGTCAAAATTTTAACTGACTATTTCTCGGTTCCTGTGCTCTTAAATCTACAAAGCCAAAACCAAAGGATGACATTATACCTTTTCCCTTTTTGCATGGAAAGTTCTGTTTTATTCATTAGGTATGTTAAGCATAGAATTCAGTGCATTTAACTGAGTGACATAAGCAGCACACCTTTCATTCTAAGCAAACAAACATTAACGTCCGGTTTGTTTCCTAAGACTCATTTATACGGGGCTTTGCAAATGTTCAGAGAAGCTGTTTTCATACCTCTGTCTGTTAGGACAATTACTGTTCCAGTATTGCAGGTGTGTGGCTGGCTGAGAGGTAATATGCTAGAAATTTTTGTCTTTAAATCTTTGCTTCCATGCCAGGGGTAATTTGGGAGTCAAGATCCTGTGTTTGCCCCCAAGCATGTGGTTTCATTTCATAGCCTCCTACAGTTTTGTGGCTGAGACAATACTGGTACTTTTAATACTGGGTTCTTGTTAAAGATCTAAAAGGTCTAGGACTGGAATAACTGAAGGGCTTCTGTAAAAATGGGTTCTATGCTACAATCTTGCAATGAGGACTTCCTTCATGTTGAAGAACACTAGGTTTTTATACCCCACTTTTCTCTTCCCTAAGGAGATGGAAGAAGAAGAATTAGAATTGGATTTATAGCTCGCCCTTCATTCAGAATCTCAGAACAGCAGCAGCAGCAGAAGGATTGGATTTAGACCCCACCCTTCACTCGGAGTCTCAGAGCGGCTTACAATCTCTCCTTCCTCTCCCTATAACAGACACCCTGTGAAGTAAATGGGGCTGAGAGAGCTCTTTCGAAGACTGCTCTTGTGAGAACAGCTCTGAGAGAATTGTGACTGACCCAAGGTTACCCAGCTGGCTGCATGTGGGGGAGTGGCAGGTTCTCCAGATTAGAGTCTGCCACCCTTAACCACTACACCAAACTGGCTAGAAGGGACTTAAAAGTCTCAAAGGGGCTTCCAATCGCCTTCCAATCCTCTCTCCACAAGAGGCATTGTGTGAGGTAGGTGGGGCTGAGAGATTTCTGAGAGAACTGTGACTGGCCCAAGGTCACCCTGCAGGCCTCATGTGGAGGAGGAGTGAGGAATCAAGCCGGTTCTCCAGATTAGAGGCTGCAGCTCTGAACTGCTACACCATGCTGACTTTCATGTTCCCCTCACCTTAGAGGTGAAGTAGGTGGCTTCTGTAAACAGGACCTTTTTTGTGGTGACACCCAGATTTTGCCATGCCCCTCCCCAGACACATTTGTCAGGTGTAGACTTTGTTTTCCTTTCGGTGCCATTTAAAGACGCTTGGATTCACCTAAGCTTTTGGCAGCAGCCAATAGCTCTTGTTAGGGCTTTTAGAAATATTTGTCTGACTTGGCTCTAAGTTCCTGCTTGATTCTTTTTTTCCCAAAAAACCCCCCATAATAGGTTGTTTTTGTTTGCAGGGGATTGCTTTGATTTAGCTTGCGAGTTGCCCTCAATAAGTGAAAAGGTGGGATATAAATGCTCAAATACATTAATATAATGTTCTCGTCTTTCCCTGAAAGCATCCGATGTCAGACCCGGGAAATAAATTGGCATTCATTTGCATTTTATCTGTAATCAGGATGCCTCTCCAGATGCATTGCACCTTTATTTATGCCTTTTGCTCAGCCTCCCAACCCTCACCTGCTTTTGGATGGAGAATTAATGTGACATCAAGGCAGAAGGGATTTGTTCGGGGAAAATAAATTAACAGTCCTCAAGTACTAATTTATTTATTAGAAAACCTGCAATTGCTCATCAGGTTCAGTGATTGAGCTAATTTATTCCATTCACTTCTTCTGAAGCTGCTTTTCTCCATAACAAGAGATCACACATTCTGCCAGCGAACTAATGGGGGGAACTGATAAATATGCAGGAAGTAAAGTTGCATCACTCAGAGGCATGAGAGTCTTGTAAATCATGCCGGAATGACTATTCTGGTTTGTTTGACATCACCTATTTATGCAAGTGAAGATCGTGGGGTTTTTAAAAGGGGGGGGGAGCACATTATCCTCAATCTGGTAACTTCTGAGAGGTCTCAGAAACAATCATGGATGTTGTTATGGTACCTCTCTCTTATATTTGTGTGGTTAGGTATGATGTGGTTTTAAATTTCTTGTTGTTTCATTCTCTCACTCAAGGTATGTAATGCTGCCACCAGGAATATAATTCCAGTCTTTAATTAACCTTTTCTACCGTATTGTGCCCAAGCTCTAAAGCTCCTTCATTGGACTATGTGGTTTTGAGGACAAGACTCTGGGTTAACAATAAACAAGATAAAACCTTATTGGTAAAAGAAGTTTGGTTACAAGATGTTTTGTCAAGTTGCTCAGTAAAATCTTTCCCTTTTTACTTAGGTCTCTGTCAGTTTTTCCCCCTCACACTCTTATAGTACCCTGACAATATTAGATTTTGCCTAAATTGTCCTCCTGAAAGTACTTTTCTTCCTCCTTCAGAATCTTAATGCCTTTCACAGCACCTCTATCTATATAGCTAATTCCGAAGTGGCCCCCTCCATGCAGATATCTAAATCCGCACAGGGGGGCATTTGGGGGCAGGGAGATTTTCCTACAAATGTGGAGGAGTCTCCATGTGTGCAGAAAAATCCTAAAAGTTTAAAAAAACTTTTGGGGGATATTTAAATCCCCCCCAAAGTAGAAGTGTTCCCTGCACACGAGCAGAGAATGCTTTGGCCGTTGGGGGGGCTCAGCGGGCGGCGGGCCTTGCCGGCGCTATCAGGGAGGGGAGGGGAGAAGGCTGCCGCTGCTGTTTGGGAGGGAGGGGAGCAGGCTCGGCGCATGGTGGGCCCCGCCGCCGCTGTTTGGGAGGGGAGACCAGGCTCGGTGGGCCCCGCTGCTGCTGCTGCTGCTGTTTGGGGGGGAGGGAGGGGAGCAGGCTTGCCGGGCCGATGAGCCGCACAGCCTCGGGGAGGAGGAAGAAGAAGGCTTACCTGGTGCCGCTTCCTCCTCCTGTGGAGCTTTTCCTGCTTCTGCAGGCTGGGAGCTGTGGGGAATACTTCCCCCCACGATTATCGCGGGTCCCCCTTCTTGTATGATTCTAATTAGAAGGCTACTTCTCAGACTCTGTGTAGAGTGACCACAACTGGCAACTACTGACGGCTGACTTCAAACTTCCAACTTCAGACTGAACACCCTGCCTTCCCTCTCTCCACACACACCCTTCCTACTCCGCCCACACACTCTCAGTCACCAGCCAATCACCTCACACACTCTTCTCCCTCTTTCACCATCTTGTTCTTCAGACACTTACCAACCATTTTAAAGAAACACACACAAATAACTTGAAATCATTACAGATATATAGTTCGTTTCAAGTGGGTAGCTGTGTTAGTCTGGAGTTGTGGAACAGAATTTGTGTCCAGTAACACCTTAAAGATCAACGTTTTCCAGGGTATCAGCTTCCGTGAGTCACTCGGTCAGATGCCATCTCTTCGTCAGATATAAATCTCTTGTTACGGATGTATAATTGTTGCTTTATAGGGTACTGAATACAAATGAACCTAAGCTTGTGGAGTCCAGATCTATGCCCACATATCAGCTAGGAGGGCAACACACATCTGGTAGAGGTGGTGGAAAGTGCTGCCAGGTCACAGCTGCCTTATGGCCACCCTATAGGGTTTTCAAGGCAAGAGATGGGCAGAGGTGGTTTGCCATTGCCTGCCTCTGGGTAATGACCCTGGACTTCCTTGGTGGCCTCCCATCCAAAAACTGACCAGGGCCAACCCTGCTTCAGCTTTCAAAATTTGACAAGATTAAGCTAGCCTGGGACATTCAGGTTAGAATGCACACACATACCCAGTCCTCTTTAATGACTTTCTATGCAGTCCTATGCATGTTTACTTAGAAATTCCATTTTATTTTATGGGTTTAAGGTAAAGGTTTCCCTTGCTCAAAAGCCAGCTTTAGGGGGCGGTGCTCATCTCCGTTTCCAAGCCGAAGAGCCAGTGGCTTCTGAAGACTTCTCCATGATCATGTGACTAAACGCCAAGGTGCATGGAACACTGTTACCTTCCCACCGAAGGTACCTATTTATCAACTTGAAGTTTCTTGCTTTCGAACTGCTAGGGTGGGAGGAGCTGGGCCCAGAGACAGGAGCTCACTCCGTCACATGGCACTTGGGTCTTGAACTGCTGAACTACCAATCTTCCGGTCTGCAGTTCAGCGTCTGGACCACTGAGCCACTGTGGCCCCTTTATGGGCTTACTCCTAGGTAAAGATCACAGCATCAGAATGGTGTTGTTGTTATTGCTTATCATGCCTAATGTTGCACTAGGCAACCAATCAGCTGTTTGTGTTCTGGCAGCCCCAGGTGGGGGCCCGTGGGATGAGAGGAAGTTTTTTGTGGGCATGTTCTTGCCGTATAGAATCCCAAGGAAGGCAGTGGCTGGCCAGGGTAGTCAGAAGGAGCTCGGCAGGGCATCGATATCAGGACCTTGGACAGCTCCAAAGTGGACAACTTGCTCAAACAGAGGTCAGAAAGAGCTGGAGGTATTAGATATCAAGAATAGTGGTCTTGTAAATCAGGCTGGGTCCAACTGGCCAAACCTGGAAAGGGGCGGGCCAAGGGCCCTCATGGCCACTGCAGCCACCCAGCCCACAGATGACCACGCTGCTAGGCACAACCAGCAGTGCCTGAACCATCCCCCCCCCCCCGCAGGCCCACAAACAGGATCCATTCATAGGTTGAGGGTCCCGACATTTATAATGCACAGAAAAATATCTTTATCCATTTTTCCTCAAGTAAGTTCACGGTCATTTATTGATGAAAGCCAAGTTAGGGGTGCCTTGGAGTGGCCTGTTTCAGGTGACAACAGAGCAGATGGTGATGAAAGTCGATGAAACAAAGAGAGAAGTGAAAGTCTGGTGGGAGATTAAAGTGTCACCCTT
Source organism: Lepidodactylus listeri (assembly GCA_029233225.1). Taxonomy (NCBI): domain Eukaryota; kingdom Metazoa; phylum Chordata; class Lepidosauria; order Squamata; family Gekkonidae; genus Lepidodactylus; species Lepidodactylus listeri. The sequence goes on from JARCFY010000011.1 coordinate 82,169,808, forward strand.
TGTCTTGTCATAAGTCCTGCTGCTCTGGGAGAACTGGGGAAGGAAGGTGCCAGAAAGACGGAAGCGGAGGATTTCAAACAACCAGGCAGCATCGTGACACTTATGCAAAATTAAAGACGGAAGTTTCTGAGTTCCTGCCAAGAGCATCAAGAAAGCCCTGGGAAGCAGAGGTGCCCCGGTCACATCTTGCATGGGAATTACAAGGGCAGGACAGATTTGCAGGCCTAATGCTGATTATTTCAATGGCCATGAAAAAGTCATGCTGAAAAGGGGTACATGGAAGAACTGGTCTGTTTTAAATTTTCTGGGTTGACTTTCACCTGAACAGCTATGAATTGCAGAGATGTATTCAGTTAAGCAGACAGAAAATTAAAAGCAGATATGAAGAAAATAGAAGATAAAAAAATAAAAGAAAACCAAAGAAGCAGACTGACTTATCTTTAGGTTTTCCAACCCCAGGTTGGGGAATTCCTGGAGATGGTGAAACCTGGGGAGGGTGGGGTTTGGGGAGGGACACCAGTGAGGTACAATGCCATAAAGTCCACCCTCCAAAGCAGCCATTTTCTCCAGGGAAACTGATCTCTGTGGTCAAGAGATCAGTTGCTATTCTGAGAGGTCTCCCGGCTGCACCTGGAGGTTGGCAACCCATCATATAACTTTGTTTATATTTCATTGAGTGACAGCTGTGTTGGCACTTGTGGCACCACCTACTGTCAAGGAAACATCATTTAATGGTGATGCATAAGAAAAGATAAGAAAAGATCTGCTGGATCAGACCCATGGTCCCTCTAGTCCAGCATCTTGTGTCACACACTGGCCAGCCAGTTGCCATGGAAGGGCATCAAAATAATAATAGTAGTAGTAGTAGTAGTAGTAGTAGTAGTAGTTTGGATTTATACCCCGTCCTTGGAGTCTCAGTGTGGCTTACAAACTCCTTTCCCTTCCCCTCCCCACAACAGACACCCTGTGAGGTAGGTGGGGCTGAGAGAGCTCTGAGACAACAGCTGGTACAGCTTGAGACAACAGCTGAGACAACAGCTTGAGAGAACAGCTGGTACAGAGCTATGGCTTGCCCAAGGTCATTCAGTAGCTGCAAGCAGAGGAGTGGGGAATCAAACCCGGTTCTCCCAGATTAGAGTCCGTGCACTTAACCACTACACTAAACTGGCTCTCAAATAAGGCATAGAGGGCAAGGCATTCCCCTGATGTCATCTCCGAGCACTAATAGTCAGAGGTTTAGTGCCTTGCAATGCTCCCTCTAATCTGTGGAGTCTTGTGAGCAGAAATTCTACTTTGTGAGCTACTGGCATGAAAGTTGTGAGCAAGTGATTTGGCTGCTGCATAAATTAGTTTGCTCTGGAGCCATCCTTCCTGAGCTAAGACAAAAATGTGTGAGCTGGAGGCTAGAAAACTGTGAGCTAGCTCACACCAACTCAGCTTAGAGGGAACACTGGTGCCTTGAGATATGGGGTTAACTCGATGGACCTACCTTCCATGAATCTTACCCCTTTTATCACTCTATCCACTGACAGCAAATTCTGTAATTTAATTATATGTTGAGTAGCCTTATGCTACATGATATCTAAATGCAATAGCTAGTAAGCATGAACCTGTAAATGTCTGGTTCTTTGCAAATTTTGACACCGCCCCATCCCCCCATAAGTACTTTTTTTTTGGTGGGGGGAGAATGTGAGTTGTTCCTCTATGCTGGTATAACATTTTTTGGGGGGGGGGGGACCCACACTGCTTTTACTCTTTTTGTTAGATTCAATTTAAGTCTGGTTGTTTGTTATTCTATTAAAATGCACAGCCTTTAATTGTATTTTTTTCAGCCTTTCTCACTGCTCCCAAAGAATGCAGGAGGCAATTTTCCTCCGACACATAACTACCAAATTCCCCCATACCATGTTGGGAGAGGGGAAGTGCCTCTGTCCTGTACCTTACCCACTCACTGGCCTCCTACTCCCCTAATGCTGACCCTTACTTCAGCAGATTGACCTGTAGGGCAAGTACGCCATAGCACTAGCCTGGTGAGGTTCAGGTCTAATTGAGTCAGAAGTTGCTCATTTGTTCTCAGGGCTCAGCAGTCTCCCACAGTGGACAGAATGAGAGATTTATCCACTGTTTATTCCACCCCCAAATTCTTCACAGGGCCGAAGCATGCAATATTTATATTAAAAGAAACAAAACAACAACAACACGTGTTATATATCTCCAAGAATAAATATCTATATTTCCCCCTCCTGTTTCTTTTCTTTTGGGATGCCTGCAGAGGCCTCATAATAGCAAAGGCTGTCAGAAAAATGATGAAAGCTCTGCCTGCTGGACCGAATGTGAAGGAAGCGATGTCAGTCCCTGAGGGATACCTTTGTCTTGGCATTATTTATGATTCACAGTGCGGCTGTGCTTCAGATGTACAGGCGAACATCCGGATTAACACATGTCATAGGATCAGAGCCTGGCAGAAATACCGCTGAGCATAGGCATAAACTACGGGGGGGGGGGAGGGGGTTGTGCCCCCCCCAAGACATTGGGGGGGGGGGGGGCTGAGCCTCCTACAGGCAACCAGTGTCAGACAATAGTGACAAACTCCTCTGAGTGTATGAAAATGTTTTCCAATCTATTTTAGATTTTCAAGAAGGAGAGATAATGATCTTTAGAGAAGTGAATGGGGTAATGGATCCTGTGAAGAAATGCATTTTTCTCCTGGGTCACTGGAAGCAGGAAATCTTCCCCATGTGGGTTGGAAAGAAGGAAGTCAGTGTGTAATGACCTTCCAGGCTCACCTTCTTACAAATGCTAATTGAGCTAGCAGGATAGACAATGGGGTGGTTAAACATCCCCCCACCCCTTCTCTAAGTAGGGAACATATATGTGGAGGTATCAAATACTAGAGAGTTGTTAGGAAGACAGATCTCTGGAGACAGGAAAAGCTGCCTTAACCTGGGCGGGGAAAGAGATCTGATAATATTCCTTGCAACTGGAAGAGAAGGTCTCTTCTGGCTGGATCCATCATGAAGTGCTAGCAGGATCTATACCTAATAATTAAAATTAAAGTTGTATTTCAGCAGTCTGAAGATTATTTGTTGAAGCCAAATGTGTTTTGCAAGTTGAACCTAAAGAGCAAACACTAACCATGCACAGGAATGCAGTCATTTTCCATAAATTTAATTATATGATTTTTATTAATAATTTGTTTTGAATGTGTTTGTTTTTAATGTGGAGTTTCTAAGCACTGTGCGAAGAAGGCAAGGTATATAAAATCCTAGGCAGCATAACTGTAAGTTTTCTTTGGGGTCATCATGGGTATGGCTGCTGTTTTGAATTGCCTCAAAATGTACTTGTAATCACTTGTAGGTTATGAGTTTGAAGTGAGAAGAAGATTGCTACTACTGTGAACCCTGTACATTGCTCAGAAATCAAGTGCACAGCAACTGTTTTGTATTCTGCCCTGGCTCAGAGACTTCAGCTATGTATTTCCTAAACAAAGGCATCTGTGATGCCATAATTTAGTAAACTTCAGTACAAAGTCACCCTTATGAATAAGGCAGAAACAAGACTTCTCTAAATGAATGTCCAGGAAAACTTTAAAAATGTTTTCTGTGTTGCCATTCTTACTGTAAAATTTGTGACCATTAGTTTTTCTGATGCACGTGGTATGTATAATTGCAGATCTTAAAGTGACTATTCTAAAAGTGAATTTCAAAAACTGGACACATCAGGAGACTGCTGAGATACCACTATAAACCACTGGCCAACTCCCACCTTTTCCTGCATTTAGCCCAGCCCAGCCCAGGGACATTTCTAGGGGCTTCCCAGGGGTTCCCAGCCCCCCCTAAATTTCTGGGGAACCCCTCCCTAAATCCCACATGGCTCTGCCTCCACAGATAGTGACAATGGCCTGTGATGTCACTAGTTCCTTCCTATGATGTCACTGGGCCCCAGTTCTTTTAAGCCCCCCCCCCAAACTGGAAAGTCTATGCCCCTGCTGCCGAGAGTTCCTGATCATTATTCCTTGACATATGCCCATCCCACTTGTCCCGTCCCTCTAAATGAACCGAACCCACAACCATTTACTGTGCCATCTTTGATTCCTTTGCATCAGTTTTTCTCCACTAAAAGGAGTGCATTTTTCAATCCTTTTACGGTGTCCGTTCCATAAATGACATATACGTGGCACACCATGTGTGCATGGCATAAAAATGATGTGGGACGGACAAACAGGTCTGGAACACCAGCCATGAAAAAGGACAGAATGAAAATGCTCTCAACAACAACACACAAAGCCAAAAAGAAAAATTTAAAAATATGTGTGTACATTTTTAAAGGTATTTTTAAAAAAATGAATGTCACTCCCCGATAATTCCCCAATGGGCTGTTGCATGCCTCAACACGCTCCCCTCTGCACAGGTTTACTTTGGAAAAACTAAGCATGAAAAATAAGCATGGTCACCAGTGTGTCAAAGTTGCTTTATATGAAGGAACTCAATGTGTGTTATTTGTCTGAGGATGCAAGATAAGTCCATTTGAGCCTGACGCTGTACAGCATGAGAGATCTCCCTTTGCTTTCCTAAGTAGCAAATGATCTGAGTTGAGCACTTGATATGCGGAAAAATCTGAATCATCCAGTTAAATCACTTTCCGGCAATCAGCCAGGACGTTTCGAATAGCAGACACCATTGGGTCGCTTATTCTCTGAAGAGGCCTTGAGCTTCACAAGACAGCTCTTTTGACTCTATAATGTGTGCCATTTTGGTAGCATTTCTTCTAATTCTTGCTTGCAAATGAGTGAAGTGTTGTCTGCTGGGGTTTCACAGCCTGCGGTTTCTCTGATTAACACAAGGCTGAAGTGAGAAGACGGCCTGATTAAAATAATAATAATAATAATAACGCAGTACACAAACTTCTTCCTAGAGAAGCGTTACATGAAATCATACAAGATGGGCCTATCCGAGGCTATTCACTGTGAGCCATAATAGCAAAATGGAACATCCATGTTCAGAGTCAGTGTACCCTTTGAATGTCATCTGCCAGTGACAAGTAACGGGTGGGCTCCTCCTTGTTTTTCCGAGAGACGATTGGCTGCTTACTCTTGCCAACCAGATACTAGAGGTTTGCGTTTGGAACATAAGTAACCAATCAAAACATGAGCTAAGCATGCCATGTGCCTTAAGAAATAAAGGTATATCAAAATTATACTTAATCCAAATTTGGGACACAAACCAAATGAGCTAGGTTTGACCTTTCCCCCGAGGTGCTGTATACAGAGCTTCCAGTTCCCATTTTTTTTCATGTCATCTTTAAATTTCTATTTTCCTGAGGCAGAAAAGGGTTGGGGAGGGGCAGTGAGAGGAGACAGTGACAGATAAGTGCCTGACAGGGACATTATCCAGTTTGAACACTTAGCGCAAGGGCACACCATACGGCGTCATCTTTGATGGGTGTTTCTCCAGCACCTTAAAGACTCACAAAATATGTGGCAGCAGGCCCATAGCCAGAATTTTGTATTTCGGGGGGGGGGGGCTTAAATAAGTCAGGGGGCACTGACATCACAAAATTTTAAAAAATATTTTTTTAAAAAAACCCTCACTTTTGCAGCATTTTTACTCTGCCTGCCTACGTGGGGAAGCAAGCCGCACTTGGGGAAGGGGCAGCGGTGGGGCATCCTCTGGGTGGCCCAGAGAGTCAAGAGTCCTCCAAGTGGCTCAGAGAGTTGGGGGGCTGGGGGCTGGATGGAAGTCAGGGGGCCTTGGCAGGAAGTCAGGGGGCCAGGCCCTGAAATGCCCCCACTGGAGCTACAGGCCTGTATGGCAGGGGATGAGCTTTCATGAGTCACTGCTCACTTCTTCAGTCACAGCTCACCCGTGCTTTATCTGGAGAAGTGACTCATGAAAGCTCATCCCCTGCCACAGATTTTGTGAGTCTTTAAGGTGCTACTGGACTCCTGCTCTTTGCTACTGCTGCAGACAGACTAACATGGCTGCCCACCTTGGTGTTTCTCTGAACAGCGTTTCCCTCGACAGCATTGCTTTCATACCAAATAAACAGAACTCCTCTTTACTATTCCAAAACCAATCTATGGCCTGATCACCAGTCTGGGGGACCATGTGGCTTCCACAGTTTTCCTGGGAATTTCATCACAACTGGAAGAGAGGGGAAAAATCCCGAAACATGTTATGACTTCCAGTGTCTCTGGAATTAGGATGTTTTCTCCTGTCTGGCTGAAATGTGGCAGGTGGAGTCCCGTCAGTGACTGGAGAACTTCACCCACATGGGCAGCAAACAGAAACACAGGTGGGAATGTGTTAAAACCAATGGGAACATAAACCAGTGATAGGAATATGTACAAAAAAATAAACAAAGAGCTGAACCTGAAAATAAAATATTCTGGGCACATCTGTACTGGATGGTACACTGGACGGACCCTTACTCTGATCTTGAGGGGTCTTTGTACATTCTGTGGATTCACTACTACTTTTTCATTTTTATCATACAGAGCAAATAGAGAGGATCGGAGAGACTGAGATGAGCTTTTCTGAAGTATTATAATATAAATAGCTGGTGATTGAGACCAAGTTATTGTGCTTTTTATAGCCGTGAGGGTTGATAACACAGCCGCAAGAGCTGTCTTCTATACCTTTTGAATTGTAGTAATAGGTTGCTATGGTGACAATGTCGTTTCCTTCTTTGGAAGAACTTGGAAAGCTTTGCTCACATCTAAAGCAGTGCAAAAACAACCATGCACATGACCTTTTATAACATCCCTGAACCTGCTTCAGTATTAATCCATTTTTTTGTGGCTTGAACATAGATTGCTCCCTGATAACTGATTTTGTCCGTTGGTCTTTCTAGAGCCATTTACTCTGGCTGGTTGTGACTCCTCAGGCTCTTATGGTCCAAACAAAATGAAAATGTTGTATCTTATGTAATGCAAATTGCAAGCTTAGCGCCCTCAGTTTGCCTCGGGGCTGTGCTGGGAAGGTATTGAACTCTTGAACCCCATCTCTGCCTTATGATTCAAAACATGATTCCTTGGGGGGGGGGTGCTTAATTAGCATTTTAAAGAACCAAAGATGCATCCTTTACAAAATATTTATTTTTGTCCAATAAAAAGATAACAACAAAGAGAGACTTGTTTTAAATAGTGAAACCAAATAGAAGTCGGAGGTTTGAAGCCCCTCTCTCTCCCCCCCCCCATGAGATTCTGAGGCAAACAGATGATGCACAAACCTGCAGTTTCCATTTTATGGATGCAACATTCGATCTTCATCTTCTCTGTATGGATCCACAGTCAGAGATTTCTTTCCCAATCCCACTACATGACATTCTTGTAGCAGCAGAAAACAAAAGATTGGCCAGAGGATGTGTGGCATGTTCTCTGCTACGTCTGAGCTCTGGTTCCTGGCTGATAGCACTCAGGGCACTTAAGATTCATCCTCATACTGTAATACTTAATGCTAAATTATTGATCAGCACTGCAGACGAGTGGGTTGTAGCTGAGAGGGACTGGCTTGCCTCAACCCACCGAGGGACTTCAAAGCAGTTCAGCCTGGAGACTCCCTCGTTTTCAGTGCCATCCTTCAGGCACTGTGCTTCACCAGTTCTAGATGAGATACTGTCTCATTTCTTGTGCCGGGTTCCTCCAGCCTTTAACAAAGCTTTTCTCATGCTGTTGACTTGGGTTTCGATCTTATGGATGAGGGACATGTGTCATAGACCATCTCCACTGGGGAGTGTGCTTCCTCTTCCTCAAGAACAGGAGTGGCCAAACTTGCTTAACGTAAGAGCCACAGAATAAATCTCAGATATTTGAGAGCCACAAGACATGAGCAAATATTACCCACATGTTTTTACTGGAAAATATGCAGATTTGCTTTTTATTAACATTAAATGAGACTGCCAGAAATAAAAACAAAAAGGGGTAAAAACCGTTATTGATAATGATATTTATTTGCCTTCTCCAAGCCGGCCAGGGAGAAGGGGGCTTTGAGAATGCACTTAAAGTTAAAGTTGCAGTCTTTCTCTGCTTCCCCTGCCCCCTAGTCTACCCAGGAAGGGGAACACTGGCTGGGGAAGGGAAGACTTATTGGGGAGACATGCCTCCCCTTCACTTCCCCAGCCGCCCTGCCGGGAGCCGCACCATATGTGTGAAAGAGCTGCATGTGGCTCCTGAGCCACAGTTTGGCCACCCCTGCTCTAGAACTTTCATTTAAGCAAGTTCAATGCTTTTCCGTAGGTGCTTGCACAGACTGAAATTTTAGAAGACAAGGAAGTCCGTTCCTTGGTAGAGACATGGATCTCATTCATAGGATCTAAGTTGTACTGAAGTCAGTCTTGTAGCTCCCCAGACCACCTTGGGACAGTCACTCTCTCAGCCTAACTCACAGGGCTGTTGAGAGGATGAAGTGCATATGCAGTCCTGAGCTCCTTAGAGCAGGGGTGTCAAACATAAGGCCCGGGGGCTGGAACTGGCCTATCCAGAGCTCTTATGTGGCCTGCAAGCAACTAGTGCAAGGGAGGGAACAGGAGACTGCTCGGGGAGGGGGTAGGCAGAGCCAACCATGGTTTGCCATTGCCTGCCTCTGCATACCAACTCTGGGCTTTCTTTCTGGTCTCCCATCCAACTACAGACCAGAGCTGTCTGTCGGAAAAGAAAGTATAGTCCTTAACCCTGGCTGTCTCCACTGACTTTCAATACAGCAACAGTCAGACTTTGAGTTGGGAAAGTGTCTCTATTTTATTTTACTTGGGTCTATATATCCTTGATTGAGAACAGTTATTTTTTCACTGGGGGGGTGCTGCTTCAACTGCTCCTAAGCTCCTCTTTCAATTTCCATTTCATTTTTAAATGGTAAGCCTATCTGCATGAACAAGGGGGACATGCAGATCAGAGGCCTTTTAAAATTTCCTTTTGCCCTGTGTGCAGCCCAGAAAGAACATTGGCAAGAAATATGCACTCTGTACATGTTCATGAAACTGTTCCTTAAAATGGTGTGGTACAGTTTCAAAGGGACAACTAACTGGGATGTATAAAAGGAATGACAGGATTGCCCATTGGAGATAATGGGAACCAGGAATGCCAATTGACTTCCATGGGCTCCAATGAAATACATTGCAGCACAAAAAAAGCTGCAAAGAAAATGTGGAATGGTTTTTCCATTAAGGACTTTGGGCTCAGACAGGCTACTCTGAGACTGGAATGACAGCCTCCAGAGTGGAATTACAGTCCCTGGGAAGAGAATCTCTGCTCTAGTGCTGAAATGACAGCTCCCCAGTGTGGAATGATGATCCCTAGGAATAGAATCTGTGCTGTGGGACTGGAATGACAGGTCACAGAGTGGAATGAACAGGACAGCCCCTGGGAATAGGCTCAGTGCTCTGGGACTGGAATGACAGGTTGCAAAGTGGAATGACAGCCCATGGGAATAGGCTCATAAGAACATAAGATAAGCCAATGTTGGATCAAGCCAGTGGCCCATCCAGTCCAACACACTGTCACACAGTGGCCAAAACACCAGGTGCCCTCAGGAGGTCCAGCAGTGGGGCCAGGACACTAGATACTAGTGCTCTGGGACTTGTACTCATTTGTAGGATATGAGTTTGAAGTGAGAAGAAGATTGCTGCTACTCTGAACTCTGTTTATTGCTCAGAAATTGAGTGCACAGCAACTGTTTGGTATTCTGGCTCAGAAACTTCAGCCACGCATTTACCAAATGAAGGCATCTGTGATGCCATAATTTAGTAAATTTCAGTACAAAGTCACCCATATGTATAAGGCAGAAACAAGACTCCTGTAAATGAATGTCCAGGAAAACTTTTAAAATGTTCCCCTACAGGCTTTTCTGTGTTGCCCTTCTTTTTTTCACATTTGTGACCATTTGTTTGTCTTATGCACATGGTATATATATCTACAGATCTTAAAGTGACTATTCTAAAAGTGAATTTAAATAAAGGACACAGCAGGAGACCGCTGAGATACCACTACAACCACTGGCCAACTCCCACCTTTTCCTGGGTTTAGCCCAGCCCAGGGACATGACTAGAGGGGTTCCCAAGGGTTCCCAGCCCCCCTAAGTTTCTGGGGAGCCCCTTGCTATATCCCACATGGCTCCGCCTCCATAGATAATAACAATGGCATGTGATGTCACTGGCTCCTCTCTATGATGTCACTGGGCCTCAGTTCTTTTAGGAACCTAGCATAGCAATGCCTCTGGCCCAGCCCCAGCCCCCCACCCCGGGAAATTGAAAAATCTACACCCTTGGAGCCACTGATTGTAGTTTCAGCATGGCGGAACAACCTCAGCAGCAGCAGTCAAGCAGTTTGCCCATATGGGTTTCCTTTTCACCCCCCGCCTGGCCCATGAGCCCTTGCAGTGAGGATACACCAACTCAGAGCTTACCAGCTGCTGTCCTTCGTACAGTTTATATCTCTGATACCTGGCATTACGTTTTATGGCACACTTGGCCCGGCCCAACAAAGTGACATTTCTGTCAGAGCCAGCCCTTGTCACAAATGAGTTTGACACCTCTACCTTTGAGGAAAAGTAGGGTGGAAATGCTATAGCTAAATGAATTGGTAGATTGACCAAGGACAGTTCCTGGATTTTTCTTGTTCCTAGTTTGCTTTCCAGCAGTCTGATAGCCCAGCCTAGCCTGATCTTGTCAAATCTTGGAAGGTAAACAGCATCAGCCACAGTTGATACTTGGATGGGAGACCACCAAGGAAGGGTGGGGTTGCTATGCAGAGGCAGGCGATGGCAAACCACCTCTGCTCATCTCTTGCCTTGAAAACCCCATGGTCCTGGGCCACCACGAGTTGGTTGCAACTTGATGGCCCTCAGTTATTATTAGTTTCTTTCCAGGGAGTTATATATATGTGTAGGAAGTGCCCTTTTAAAATTTCCCATCAGATTTCAGTCCTTTGTACCGAGTATATGAGATGGAGGCAACATGACCCTTGTTTGCATGCGCACAAATTCTAGATAGCTATGTTGTTGGCCAACTATACCTGAGTCTTTTGTGGATTGAGCTTCATTGACTGATCCGCATCCAGCCCACTGGCATCCTCAAACTAACACCCTCCGCTTCATGAGTAAGACAGGGCAGACTTAACAGTGAAAATAAACAGAGTGTATAGCAAGCAAGAAAGTTGCCTTTGGCAATGTGTTAAGGAGGTAGGTGCCTCAGGCAGAGATCTGCCAGATAACAATAACAGCTTTGCAAAATTCAGCAAGGCCCCTAATTTCATCTGAGCAATATTGGAGCACATGCACTGGGTACGGATACTTCACAACTTGGTCCAGTACGTGTGATGCAGTTGTCCGCATGCCAGTGCTGCTGGGAGAATACAGCCCTAGCATGAGGGAAGAACACATGAAGCTGCCTTAGGCTGAACCAAACCCTTGCTCTGTCTTCTGACCAAAGATTTCTGAAGATGTCACCCTGCAAATGGGTGAGATCGACAGTCAGTGTGCTGTAGCTCCCACCTCGTGGAACAGCCCGCCTGAGGAGGTAAGGAATGCTCCTATTCTCTTTCAGACTGTAAAATTTATTTTGCATTATTATTATTTGGTTGTTTATAGTCTGCCTATCTTGCTGAGACTCAAGGTGGATTACGCAATATGTAAATCAAGTACAATCAACAGGATGGGACATCCAATGAACAAATAATAGGGTCCAGACTGCAAAAATCTGAAAACAAACAAAATCTTAAACAGAGCTGAAACAAAGAGCTTTTAAATGTGATACTTTGTGGTGTGGGAACTACATAGCAATACAGTGTTAGGTAGCAATTCAGTGGTGTAGGTCACACAGTCCCTGTCCCTTTACCATTACAACTTTATGACCATTTCATTACAAGACTGTTCTTTTTACCTGTGCAAGACGCTCTCTTGAATAATTCTGTTTTGCACAGTTTGCAGAAATCCAGGAGAGTGTGAGTCAGTTTGGTGTAGTGGTTAAGAGTGTGGACTCTAATCCAGGAGAACAGGGTTTGATTCCCCACATGCAGCTGCTGGTGTGACTTTGGGTCAGTCATAAGTTCTTTCAGAGCTGTTCTCTCAAGGGCAGTCCTTGAAAGAGCTCTCTCGGCCCCACCTACCTCACAAGGTGTCTGTTGTGGGGAGGGGAAGGGAAAGGAGATTGTAAGCCACTCTGAGAGAAAGGGCAGGGTATAAATCCAACCTCTTCTTCTTCTTCCTAACCTTGTCAGGAAGGCCATTCCATAAGTTGGGGCCCACAACAGAGAATACAGAGACAGGGGCTGTTATTGATTTTGCCTATTTGCATGATGGTCCCTGCAGAAGGCTCTGCTGTGTTGAGCCAAGTTGTCAGGGTGGAGCCTAGAGAGAGAAGCGGTCCCACAGATAAGAGGGACTGAGGCCATGAAGGGCTTTGTATGTCTTAGTCAATACCTTGAATTGAGCCTGGTTATTTTTGGGCAGCCAGAGGAGTAACTGCCAAATGGGAGTGATATGCATGTTCTGCCGAGCTCTGGTTAATAACTTAGCTGCAGCATTTTGAACTAACTGGAGTCTCCGAAATGGCTTCAAAGGAAGACCCATGTACAGTACATTACTGTACTCTAGTTTCAATGTTACCATGGCATCCATCCAGCAGCCCCGTAGCTAGGGATTTTGGGGGGGGGGGAGGCCTTGCGGGGGCACACCTAATTAAATAAAAGTTAATTATATTCATTCAATTTGGGGCCAGCCCAGGAGGGAGGGGGCCCAGAAGAAACGCTAGGGGGCCAGGCCCCATGGGCCCCTCGTTAGCTACGGGCCTGCATCCAGGTCACCAGATCAGCCTAGTCAAGGTATGGGGACATCTTGTGAGTCAGACTGAGTGGGAAGAAACCATTTTTTTTGCAGCCTTCTTTTGCAGCATTACTTGCTTCACCAGCAGTCATGCTGGATCCAGTGTAACCAAGGTTCTTTATTGAGTCAGCAAGTGTTAGCTGAATCCTATCAAGAGTGGGAAGCACAAGGCCCTTCAGGACCTCTGCCTTCCCAACGAGCATCATTTCCATCTTGTCTGGGTTTAGCCTCAGTTTATTTGCTTTCAGCCATTCGACCACAGCAGTCAGGCAGCGGCTCAGGAACTCTACTGCATCACCACGGGATTTTGATAGAGAGATGTAAAGCTGGGTGTCATTAGGGCTGCCAACCCCCCCCCAATGGGGGCAGGGGTTCCCCTGATTTGGGGGGCCCAAATCTGCCCCTGGCCGGCTGGCCATCAGGGGAGTCCCACCCCTGAAGAGCCCCACTGCGCCTGATGGGCCCAGTGCTGGGCATGTTGTGCGGTGATCCTCTAGCATTTGGCTAAGAACTCTATGGTCACTATAGAGTTTTGAGCCAAATGCTAGAGCGTCCCCTGTACAACGTGCCCAGCGTGGTGATGTTACTTCACTATGTATTAAGAAGGTGAATTAACTCATATTTCTCTAGTCGATCAGTTTATGGGGCCAGTTTGAGAATTTGAGGATTTGATTCTCTGTACTGTGCATGTGGCTGGGCCGCTGAAGAATTCCAATCTCTTACTTATTACAAAGTTATTTTACTGGGGTTTATTAACATGAAGACAGGTAGATCTCAAAGGGAATTTTAAAAACAATCCACAATGGAACGGAATGCCTCATCTCTTTTCTTCATTCCCTGAGTCAATGGCCTTGATTGCAGGAGCACCGATGATCAGTGTGTCTTGCAGAGCCGGTATTCCTCTCCACTGCTCCCTTTAATGGCTCCCAGGCTTTATTTAATTATTTTTTTACTGCTGATCTGTGGTGCTTCTCCGCAAACCTGTTGTGCTCTCTGATGGTAAAATTAATAAAGCCAGCTTGAAAAGCAAATCTTAATGTTCGGCGATATGCCTACCGGACTTGAATATATTGCAGCTCCTTGCAGTGTACAAATCCTTGGTATAGTTATTTGCACCCCAGGTTTATAAAAAGTCCAATTTATTTTCATTGAGTTGGAGCAGGAGGGCCAAGCTAATGGCTCCCATTGTTCTACAGTTGCTGAGTATTAACTGGCCCCTACCTTGCTGGACTCTCTATTCTCAAAAGGGTTCAGATATTCAAAACTTAAAATACTTATATGGGAAAGCTAAAGTTAAACAACATTCCTGCAAACACAGGACAACCTGAAGTTCAAGGCACCACAGAGGGTTTAGAGTCCTACCTGATGACAGCCATCAGGTGTTCTGAATTACAGCATCCCGTCCTTGTTTCCAAGCAGTATTTTTATATCTGTTATTGAGATGGCCCTTGTCAGATCTCAGCAGCTAAGAAGAGTTAACCTTGGTTGGTATTTGGATGGAGACCACCAAGGAATTCCAGGATCCAGAGCCAGTTTGGTATAGTGGTAAGGAGCGCGGACTCTAATCTGGGAGAACCGGGTTTGATCCCCCATTCCTCCACATGGAGCTGCTGATGTGACCTTGGGACAGTCACAAGTTCTTTCAGAGCTATCGTCTCACAGGCAGTTCTCAAAAGAGCTTTCTCAGCCCCACCTACCTCACAGGGTGTCTATTGTGGGGAGGGGAAGGGAAAGGAGATTGTAAGCAGCTCTGAAACTCCAAGTGAATGGCGGGTTGTAAAGCTAATCTCTTCTTCTCTGCAAATGAAGGCAATGGCAAACCACCTTGGTTTGTCTTTTGCATTGAAAACCCTATGGGGCTGCCATTAGTTGGCTGCAATTTGATGGCACTTTCCTCCACCAACACCACCTCCACCTCCACCAGATGTGTGTGCCCCTCCAGGAAGATGTGTGGCATAGATTTGAGCTCCGCATGTATTAAGTATTGAGTCAGGAGGCGATTAATCAGCTGCAGGCTTTTATTTCTGACATCGTTCAGCTCAAGGGACAGCTCTGGTAAGAGCGGCACTCTAACTTATATGGTTCCAAACAGCTAACTATAAACTTTGTAACTATTTACAAGCAATATCATTGGACCTAAGCAGGGCTCTGTGATTGGTTCCCTAGATTGGCTTCAGGACCAATGGGAGTCTTTATTAGGCAGCCAATAGGAATGAGGGAGTTAGGATACCAGAGGCCCGACTATGCACTGCAATAACCATTAAGAACACAACATCATGCATAGGTTCATTCGCACTCAACAGCCTACAAAGAAACAACTATCTATCTATAACAATAGATTTGGAGAAAACCTATCACTTTCCAGGGAGAAACACATGCCTCCTCTTAACGAGGATTAATGAAATTCTCTAGGGGGAGTACAATTTTAGCAGGCGCTTTGACTAAAGTGTCAAGCCAGCAACTTTGCACTCACTTGCTCCAAACAAACTGGGGCATTCAAGCTATTGTAATACAAAATTGCACATTTGAATGTTGGCTGCATGTGCTGGGAGGGAGGAAGTTAATTTTTGCTTCAACTTCCACCTCTTTGAGCATTTGCTGCAGTTTGGAGCAAGTTATACAACAGGAAAAGGAGCATTTGGTTTGGAAGCGTTCCTACATGATATCCCTACATTAAACTTAAATGCTGACGGTATAATTTTTCTTGCAAATGAAATGTATTGACTGGGTTTTTTACTTGTTCTGCACAATGCCCAGTCAAGAGGCAAAGGGAAAAAGGGGCATGGATGTTGCCGCTGTATGTCTGAACAGTAGCAAAGCTGGGAGGAAATGGGTGGGGGACAGTGACCTCCCTTCTCCTCCCCACCTTAGCTTAGCTAACAACTGACCTGTGCCCAAGCAAGTACATCAATGGATTTCTGGGGCTGTTTTGTACCCCACATGCTTTGTTTTACATACAGAACATATGTTTTGTTTTACATACAGTGTAAGTGGCTGCACTTTGGGGAAACTGTTTGTGTGCAAGTGACAATGTCCAAAGGCCACAATCCTATAGACACTCTCCTGAAAGTAATCACCATTGAATAAGATGGATGGGCATGTGGATTGGGAGGCAACTGAAGAAGAAGAAGAAGAAGAAGAGAAGAGATTGGATTGATATCCCGCCCTTCACTCACTTAAGAGTCTCAGAGCGGCTTACAAACTCCTTTTCCCTCCCCTCCCCATAACAGACACCCTGTGAGGTAGGTGGGGCTGAGAGAGCTCTTTCCCAAGCTGTCCTTGAGGGAACAGCTGGTACAGAGCTATGGCTTGCCCAAGGTCATCCAGCCAGGTGCAAGTGGAGGAGTGGGGAATCAAACCCGGTTCTCCCAGATTAGAGTCCGCACACTTAACCACTACACCAGACTGGGCTGTCTTGCGCGTGCTGCTCTGAGTGGAAAAGACTTCCTGGCCTCCGAAACGAGTGGAGGAGCAAAGGGGAAAAGGGGCATGGATGTTGCTGCTGTATGTCTGAACAGTAGCAAAGCTGGGAGGAAACGGGTGGGGGACAGTGACCTCCCTTCTCCTCCCCACCTGTTTGCAGCCCATGAGGGAAAAGGGGTCATGGGAGAACAAAAAACAACCCCTGGAGGTATTGGAAACAGCCTCTCCGTCAGGCCTTCCCTCAGCCTTGTGGTTTCTGTGGGAAGCACAGGAGGGATGAGAACTGGGGGCGGGGGCATCTGGAAGAGCCTGGCTCAGACACCCCCTCCTCCTGAGCCAGGACCCTGTCATCTGGTTCACCAGGGGCCACTCACTCAGTTTGGACCATCTCACAGGGTTGTTGTTGTTGTTGGTGGTGGTGGTGATGATGGGGTGGTGGAGGGGGGAGTCCTGTGTGCCTCCTTGAGATCCTCAGAGGGAAGAGAGGAAACAAAGAACAAGAGACCAATCATAGCCATCCTCAGCTGTTGAGGCGGGGTGTATTATACAAAAAGTAGTTAATTTGTGTGGAAGTTTGAGATATCCCCCCTTTATGGTATCCCTTGGAAAAAACTTGTCTTGCATATGATTATTTATTGGGGCTTTTGTGGGTTCCCCAGTAAATCAATTGCTTTCACTGCTAGGAATCAATTGCTTTTGTTTGTATTTTGTGTAAGAAATAACATTGTTAATTGGGTTTGCCTGTGTCCTTTATAAATTATGTCTCTGGTACCTGGATTTGCCTGTGTCCTTTATAAAGTGTATGTCTCCGGTACCTGATGTTACATTTTATGGCACATGAGGCCCAGCCTGACAAAGTGACATTTATGTCAGATCTGGCTTTCGGAACAAATGAGTTTGACACCCCTGCCGTAATGGATGGTTGGCCGAATTAGCTTTGAAGGCTTCAGATATTCAGGGATAAAATGGGGAGCTCAGATTCCCCTCCTCCAGTTAACCTAGTTATCCTATTTTAAGCTGTCATAAAAGAACCAATTAATTCAGCAAAACAAAACCATTTTCTGTGTCAGCTTGTATCTCGTATAATATAGAACAGATCCTTTAAAATGGTAACAAGAATTTATTAATAGGATGAAGGTATCTTTAGCCAGCATGGCGACCTTTGGCAAATCCAGGATCTAACCCATCAAGAGCATCCTTGTGTGGCAATCGGCATCTGTGCATGAATCATTTTTCCAATTTCCATTCTCCTGCTGCCTAAAAAAAGCTTATCTCAGAACCTTCTCCTTATCAGAGTCTTATGAACACTGACTCCTCACCAATAAATTCTCTGTCCACCCTCCCTACTCTAACCCTGCTGCAAAATCCTTTCCTAAAAGGTTCATTTTCAGTTAATTGCCATAGAGGATCATATCAGGTTTCTACAGAGGAAACCTCCAGGATCCAGAGTGTCCTTGACATCAATTATTTAATGGACTGAAAAATATCACTGGGTTTGAAAATGCAGGATAACTTCCCCCCTTTTTTGGAATCACCTTGGAAACATCTAATGGCATCCAGCTGATCCAAGGTCACATTGACATGGAGCCAAATGGTGAGTAAGTGGTTAGCTCTCTTAAGAGGGACTCAAGAGACACACAGTGCAATCCTAAATACAGTTACCCCTTCTATGTCCATTTATTTTTTAATTCATACCCTGCTTTTTTCCACAGTGGGGATCCACAGTGGTTTACAACGCTGGATATGCTCCACCTTAGCTCTTGGAATCTCTCTCCCTACAACTCTCCCTCCAGACTTAAAATATCTTCTTATTCCCAGCACTTTATGCTCAGCCGGCCAAATGCTTTGCCCGCAGCTGAATCTAGGGTGCAATTTGTAATATATTCCATTCTCTGAGCATCTCTGTCCCTGTGTCTCTGGCATGATCAAAACGATTGATCACTGTGGCAGAACAGGCCTGCTCTGGCCTGCAGGCCCTATTTCTCCCTGGCCTTCTTGGGGTTCCCAACTTCCTAGAGGGGCTTTTCTTCCACTCTCAGGTAGCCTTCTACTACCACCTGATCATCGTTGGGATTTCCCTCTGGGAGGATCAGGACTTCCAGCTTCCCTTTCCAAGTTCAGAGGCCTTGCCTCAGTGTCTCCCGTTACCCAGCGCCTGGTCATCACAGGGACAGATTAATGTCTTGGGCACCCTTGGTGGAATAGCCACTTGCCAATTGCCTGCCTTCCCCCTGGCTCCCCTCTCTAGATAGCATGTTGGAGATGGTGGAGGTCTACGTGGTACAGAGAACCACTCTCAGCATCAAGAGTTATAAAGTATTTAGTAAAAAGAAAATGTTTATAAGCATACTTTTAGCACAGCACCAGAGTGAGCAAGGAATACAAAAGAACTTAGTCAAAACGCAAATCCTCTTTAACTTAGATGTTCTGGTTCGCCAGAGTTAACATTACCTTAAAGCTTGCTCCCACTCTTCCAGGTGAGCACATGGTCAATGGCTTCCTGCTTGCAGAGGAAAAGGCTGTGTGTGCTCCTGGTCATAGCACCCAAGGAAAAGAGAACTTCTTCCTCTGACCACAAGTTTTTATCATCCCTGTTTCTCCCTCCCACTGACCCAGCCACCCCAGGTCAAAGCGGCACTTCCTGGTGACCTCCAGGAATCTATTTCCTGGAGACTTTCTAGCATTCTCACGCCTCCAAACCTCTATTCCCTGCTAGAAATGGGGGGAGGGCTTGACCCACCAATTATCTCTTCAGCTAGATCTATTAGCATATGTATACAGGTAAGCTAGAAAGCCATTGCACCAACTCCCCCCACCAGCTTGTCCCCAGCTTGGGGTGGGGGGGACTGTTAAAACACAAAAGGGAGGTTTGGTTCATTCCCAACCTCCCAGGAGAGAAAAAGGCATTTCTTCACAATCACATTTTGTTATCCTGCAATCAATGGTTCTCATTACGAGAACTTTGGAACTTGCCCATTCTGAGCCAATATAATCTTGCAATTGAATCCCAGGCAGATTCTTTTCTGCTGGCTAATGTTAACCCTGAGGTGACATGAGCTGTGGCCAAATTTTTGTCTCTTATGATATCCATGAGATACTCCTGCTATGCATTAAAATGACAATTTGGAGGGTTTTATATCATTTCATGCTATTTTATTAGTGATATGCTTTTTATTTATTGTTTGTAAATGTTTCTGGTGTGACCTGTGTTTTAAATGTATTGTCTGGCTCAAGACCTCCGGTCAATGGACCTTACTGTTAATAAAGGAAAGGTTTATAGCATTGTTCTTCCCTCCTCCACTTTATCCTCACAACAAACCCCTGTATGTGTGACACACGAGAGAGAGAGAGAGAGAATGGACCAAAGTCACCTAGTGAGCTTCCATGGCAGGGTGGGAATTCAAACCTACATCTCTCCAGATCAAAATCATGTGTCAATATTGTGAAATGGCCTGCCTGTGCAATATACTAAAGTGATGTTCAAAACTGGGACAAATGGAGGAAGGTCACCAAAGTCATTCTCCACCTGGGGTGTCATGTGATTTGCAGCCAGCCACAGGCTTTCAGGAAGTCCACAAAAAAGGCATGAAGGCAGCAGTTCTCCTGACTTTTATCCCCAGCTGTCACTGTTCAGTGGAGAATTGCTTCTTTTGAACATGAAAATTTCAATTCTGCATTATGCAAAAAGCCACTCAAACTTATTTTCCATGCATTTGCCTAATCCCCTTCTAAACTGTCTAAGGCTGTGTCTGTTACGGAATAGGCCTATGATTGAGGCAGAAACTAGGCCATGTCCTGTTTTGAGTTTTCAATGGAAGCTCAAACTCCATTACACAGAGATGAACAAAGCCCATAAATATCTCAGATTTTGTATGTGTGGGTAGGCCGGTGACACACAGAGACACACAGAGAATCAGCACAATGATATCCCACCTATACCTAGGCTTGCCCTGCACATAGGGTGCCTGGCAACCAGCAGAGGGTGGGTGGGTAGGTGAGCAACTTACGGGCGGTAAACTGAGGATGGACTCTGTTGCTGGTGACACAGTGATGTGTGCACAGGAAGTGACCATCACATCACTGGCAACATAGAAGAAGAAGAAGAAGAAGAAGAAGAAAAGATTGGATTTATACCCCGCCCTCCACTCCCCAAGGGAGTCTCAGAGCGGCTTACAAACTCCTTTCCCTTTCCCTCCCCACAACAGACACCCTGTGAGGTAGGTGGGGCTGAGAGAGCTCTGACAGAAACTGCTCTTTTTCAAGAACAGCTCTGGCAGAGCTATGGCTTGCCCAAGGTCATCCAGCAGCTGCAAGTGGAGGAGTGGGGAATCAAACCCGGTTCTCCCAGATTAGAGTCTGCGCACTTAACCACTACACCAAACTGGCTCTCAGTCAAACATAGAGATGCTCTGGTATTTGGGCAAATACTCTACGGTAGAAACAGTTTTTGCCATAGAGTTTCTGCCCCAAAATCAGACTGTCGTTGTGTTGCTAGCAACATGACAACATCACTTCCTCTGCATGTTGGAAGTTACATCACCAGCAATAGAGGCCTAGGTCTCAGTTTGCTGCTGGTAAGTCCCCCTGCCAGCCAGCTCATCAGCACTGGGGGGAAGGGCCCCAGAGTGAGAGATCCCCCACCCCTAGCCAATGTCTGGGAACCCTACCTGTACATCTGTAATAATGACTGGATGACTACCAACCCAGGAAGATGTGGCTGTATGTACACAGAACCTTCGATCATGAGGAAACAGTTTACTGGTCAAATCCTCCGCTGGCAGGAAGTTTGAATGGATACCCCAATTTCTGACTGACTTCCTGCTTCTGAAGGACTCCTTGAAATATGAAGTAGGGTTACCAACCTTAAGGTGGCGCCTGGAGCTGTCCCACAATTACAACTGATCTCCAGGCTACATGTATCGTTTTCCTTGAGGGAAACAGCAGCTTCAGAGGATGGACTCTTTGGTATTCCATACAGTGTAAGAGAAACTGAAGTCTTAGAGTGACATCACATCCCAGTTGAGCTCCCTCCCCTCCCCAAATTTTACCCTCCCAAGGGTCCACCCCCAAATCTCCAGGAGTTTCTGAAGCCAGATTTTAAAAATGTATTTACTTCATTTATACCCTGCCCTTTCTCCTCATTGTGGACCCAGTGAAGCTTACATCATTGCCTCGTTTTATTCTCATATCATCACATCGCAGACCTTTATTGGCATAAGTCGAGTTACAAAAGAAACATAAATAGATGACCATTTTATTCTCACAACAAACCTGTGAGGCGGGTTAGGCTGAGCGTTTAACTGGGGTTGGCAAGATCTCAGCAGTTAAGAAGAGTTAACCTTGGTTGGTGTTTGGATGGAGACCACCAAAGAATTCCAGGGTCCAGAGCCAGTTTGGTGTAGTGGTTAAGTGCTGGATGACCTTGGGCAAGCCATAGCTCTGTACCAGCTGTCCCCTCAAGGACAGCTTGGGAAAGAGCTCTCTCAGCCCCACCTACCTCACAGCGTGTCTGTTGTGGGGAGGGGGAGGGAAAGGAGTTTGTAAGCCGCTCTGAGACTCCCTTGGGGAGTGAAGGGCGGGGTATAAATCCAATCTCTTCTTCTTCTTCACATGGAGCTGCTGGTGTGACCTTGGGTTCTCTCAAGAGCAGTTCTCTCAGAGCTCTCTCAGCCTCACCTACCTCACAGGGTGTCTGTTGTGGGGAGGAGAAGGGAAAGGAGACTGTAAACCGCTCTGAGACTCTGAGTAAAGGGCGGGGTATAAATCCAATCTCTTCTTCTTCATCATCTGTCACTATTTCACCCAGCTCAGTTGCTTGCTGAGGGAAAGGTGATCCATCCTGTACAAGTCTTGCTTAGTTTGCAAGAAACTAGGGTTATTTTGCTTTCTGTACACTGCAGTTTCATCCCCTTAGTTTTCCACATTCACTTATTTGTGTATGAATACAAAATGTGGGTGGGTTTTGTGTTTTTTTGTAATTTGTTCTTTGGTTTCAGAAAGATTTTTTGGGTTATTCCTTCAATTTCCAGCCATTTGAAGTTCACTGTACCAGACGGGATGAAAAGGCGAGGCAGGATCCTTTTCGTGGCCTCACACACGCACACGTACTGCACCCAAAAGGAGAATTAATGGCTAGCTACTGCAATCTACGAATATACTTAAAATCTCTAGGAGGGGAGGTGAAGAAAAAGAGCAGGCTGGCACCCATCCTGTCTGGGGCTCTGGCCTCTTGCTCATAGCAACAGCGGCTTGTGCCTACCCTGTCAACAATTTAGGCAGCAGTGGTGGCTTATGATCACTTTTGTCAGTGGCTTGGGCAGCCAGCTTTTGGGGGTGGCTCCAGGAATGCCAGCCAGCAGGTGGGACCTGGGGACCCCCTGGAATTACAGCTCATCTCCAGACTACAGAGATCAGTTCCCCTGGAGAAAATGGATGTTTTGGAGGGTGGACTCTATGGAATCGTACCCTCTGTGTTCCCTGTCCTCCCAGGCTCCACCCCCAAATCTCCAGGAATTTCCCACCTTGGATCTGGCAACCTTACCCCCCATCGCCTGCTGGCAACCTTTGGTGGCTCTCACCCACATGCAGTGAATACTGCTCTTTGCTTGGCCCCAGCGCGGGGCTGTACTGTGGGACCCTGGTGGATTGGTGGCAGTGATAGATCACATTGCAGAGGCCTTGCTTTCCATATTAAACAAGATGCGGATGCTCCAGATACTCAGGGAGCCCTGACAGTTTACTAACAATTAGAAGAAGGGCCGTGGCTCAGTGGTAGAGCCTTTGCTTAGCATGCAGAAGGTCCCAGGTTCAATCCCCGACATCTCCAGTTAAAAGGACCAGGCAGTAAGTGATGTGAAAGACCTCCGCCTGAGGCTCTGGAGAGCAGCTGCCGGCCTGAGTAGACAATATTGACCCTGATGGAATGACAATCTGATTTGGTATAAGGCACATTCATCATGTATGCATATATAATTACAAGTGGGGAACAATGCTCCCTCTAAGCTGTGGAGTCTTGTGAGCCAAAATTCTACTTTGTGAGCAACTGGGGTTAAAGCTGTGAGCAGGTGATTTGGCTGCTGCATAAACTAGTTTACTCTGGAGCCCTCCTTCCTGAGCTGAGACCAAAATGTGCGAGCTGGAGGCTAAAAAACTGTGAGCTAGCACACACTCACTCATCTTAGAGGAACACTGGTGGGGAACCCACAAGACCTGTGGGAGGATCCCATCCTTCTTCCCTGCTTGGTGGTAGCTCCCAGCCCCCCACCTGCCTACTTGCAGTGCTACTGCCTGATGGGTGAGCAGCAGCTCTTGCTCCTCCCACTTGCCTGCAGTGCTACGGAGTCCACCACCTGTCCACCTGTGTGCTTGCAGCCTGGCCATCTTTACCTGCCTGGATCCTATGGTGGAGGCTCCTATTCTGTTCTCTATCACTCACAAAATGGCAGCCAACCTCTCACAATGTCACCCTGTGAAATCTTGGTCTCCCCCCCCCCCCCCCAAAAAAAAACACCCTTAATATTTTTTTCTGCAAAGCTGGGTGGTTCCCCAAGTATTCTTTGGGCTGAGAGGTGATTATACACTTTACCTTCCCCGTGGAGATATCACCAGAGTGAGCCATGGTAAACACGAAAAGAGGTGTGATGTCAGTAACCTTGGAAGCAACCTGTATTATAATCCTCATATGATCAAAGGATTGCCAAAGGGCAAAGATGAAAGTTAACTCAAGGATTTAACGATTATAACAACCATGGTAGTAAATTCAGGAGAAACAGAAAAGAATCCCCCCCCCCTCCCCGCACACAACAGTAATTCAATTGAGGTCAAGGAATTTTGAAAAGCACTATTATTGATGGAAGCAGGAATGATACTTACACAAAGAGCCCACTGAAGGGAAGAATAAAAATATAACAGAGATAATAGGTAGTAAAGTAGGTAGGTGGATAAAGGCAGACTGAGGGAGAGAGAGAAATGAACTGAAAGACATATAGATACAGAGAGAGAGAGAGAGAGAGAGAGTAGTCAAAGAGTAAGATAAACAGAGAGCTGGACAAACATGTGGATTACAGTCTGAGAAAGGGAAGGTAGTTGGAAAAGACCGCTAAAGAGAGAAAAGGCAGCAAAAGAGAAGGAAAATGACCTCCACAGGCAAGTGATTATCGTAAACAAACAACTTCCTCAGGCTGCAAACGATAACACAGAGGAAACGGGAGCAGCAAGTAATCAGACAATGACAGAAGGCCTTCGTTGTCAAAAGTATCCATTCTTTTATTGTCCAGCAGGAACGCCAGGCAGAAGAACCTCTCATTAGCTTGCCTCTTTGCACCGCTGTCTGAGAGAATGACTGGAAAGGGCCAGAATGGCAGAGCGGTCCATGGCTTGAGCTCTCCCTGCACGGAGACAGGATGACTGAGACTCTTTAGGGCTCCTGTCACTGATTTATCAGCCACCAAATCCCTTAAGCGGTTCAATGGCACAGAATGTATATATTTCGGTACACAATAAATGACACACAACTGAGCCTAAAACAATGCACAGCGGGGAAAAGAAGGGCAAAGCCAGACGTGAGAGCAAAGCCATTGCCATTTCACATTTCCCGCTGTTCCCTTGTTCTTGGAATGGCAACTGTGTGAGAAGAGAGGCGGCAAAATCCCCTGCTTCAGTCTTGCCAATTGTAATTCTTGTTCCTCACTATCATGCGACCGGTGATATCACTAACTTTAACTCACTCACACTGGGCAACCTCATGCTTACCTTCCATTTAATTACCTCCCAAAGGAGGCAGCCTCTGTGTGAAACTCTGTACAAGAGAAGCTTTAGACGGTGCCAAGGAAGCGCTGACAGTAGAGAGAAGTTATGTATCTCTGTGTCAATCATACACCCGCCATCGACTCTTCTACATTAAAATGAAAAACCATTCTTCATCTGGGTGCACTCTTCCCACTCTGTGTCCTACCTGACAGAACACAGATTCTGCTCCTCACAAATTTTACTGACTAGCTAAAGCAAGTAACCTATCAGCTACTGGGTTGGCTAAATGTGGCAAAACAGACTCAAATTATTTTTCAGTGACTATGTATTCCTTGGGTTGGTGTACATGGTTCTTCCCTCCCTTATTTCATACATGTAAATAACCTACGAGATAGGCTAAGCAGAAAGAGAGAGAGAGAGAGAGAGAGAGAGAGAGAGAGAGAACTCTGCTGGATCAGACCAGTGAGGGTCCATCCAGTCCAGCATCCTGTCTCACACAGTGGCCAACCAGTTCCTCTGCAGGGCCAACAACAGGGCACAGAGGCCAAGGCCTTCGCCTGATGTTGCCTCCTGGCTCTGGGATGCAGAGATTTAGTGCCTCTGAATGTGGAGGTTCCCCTCAGTCACCATGGCTAATAGCCACTGATAGATTTATCCTCCATGAATCTATCTAATCCCCCTTTAAAGGTGTCTATTCTTTGTCCATCACTACATCCTCTGGCAGTGAATTCCACATTTTATTCACTCTCTGTGTAAAGAAGTATTTCCCAAGTCTGAGGTGACACAGAAAGCTTCAAGGTTGAACAGAGATTTGGACCCAGACCTAATTTAAAGGTCTAACAATTTACCCCATGGTTACCTCAGTGGTGGGTTTACTTCAGGATCATTTAGAGTTGCTTCTTCTTACATCATCTTGTCTTATACACTATATACACCAAAAACTGCATCCCCCCTTCATTCTATATATACCCAGATGAAGGACATTTTCGAAGAATCTTCCTTTTTCATCTCTCCCCCCCAGCTTAGAAGAAAGACAGAGATTTGTTTGGCAAATTTGCCAGCCTTGCGAAACGTATAGCCAACTGAAGTTACAATTGTGAAAGAAAAGATAATTGAGACAGAGGAAGTCTCTTCAAGAAATTGAATATGAGATTCCATCTGAAACAAATCTGAATTGATGTCTACAGGCTATTTTTGTTCCGAGAGCTTTTTTTTTTTTTTTTTTAAGAAACTATAGTAAGAGCTAGATTGGGTTTCTTCGCCCAACACTATATAGGCAATGCACTGTGGAGTATATGTATACCACTTCAAGATGAATTCTTAGTTAGTACTGGAATACACTATGGTTTTTCTCAGCCACAGAGACTGTCATTGCTAAACACACCAACTCTATTCAAATGCTAAGTATTATTATGGGGAGCCAGTGTGGTGTATTTCAGAGGAATTTATTTTATATATTATTTATTTACTTCATTTATACTCCAACTCATCAATGGGACCCAAAGCGGCTTACAACATTCTCCTCTTCTCCATTTTATCTTAGCAAAAACTGTGATAGTGTGTGAGTGGCCCAAGGTTGAGGGTGTATGACTGGCCCAAGCTAACCTAGCAAGTTTTCATGGCAGAGCAGGGATTTGAACCTGAGTCCCCCAGATCTTAATCCAGACCTCTAACCACTATACCACTATTCCAGGACATTCAGTTGCTGACCTAACAGTAGCAGTTCTCTTACAAAGGAATTTCAAAAGGAGATTAGAAAGAGAGACTGCTGAATTGCAACTGATAATGAAGCTCAAGACAATACATCCTCCTGGACTGAATCGAGACCTAGGTTTCCTGTCCAATTACCAATGCTGATTTCATCACACCTACTACCTCTCTGCATATCACACCCAATCCAATCACACCCTCCCCTCTCCAAATACCAGGACTTCACATATTACAGGGCCACAGCTGCACTACCAAGCAGAGGGTGAGGCCCAACTTTTCCACATACAATCAAGGGGCTTAGAAGCTACCAAAACAGCTGCTAGGCCTGTATGTGCCTTGAAGGCTTTCTGCACATGTAACACATACCAAGACCTGCCTCTGTGAAGCTCTTGAAGTCTGGCAGGCAGCAGACAGGACCCAACCTTGGAATAAAAGAACTGCCTAGGCCTCAAAGAGTAAAATCCAGATCTAGAGAGGAAGATTCCACATCTTCTAATGTGTATCAACAACCTCAATGGGATATCCTGCTGGGTATGGACATCGCTTGTATGTAAAAAAGTTCTGTCAAGTTGTTAGCCAGCAAGGCACTTTTTGTGCTCTTATGGATTTTCATATCCATAAGCTTGAACCATGTGTCACCAACAGTGGTAGGGTCTTGCACTTTCTTCTTGAAATAGGAGCCAGCTCCAGCCCAAGCCAGGAGGCTGACACCCTAAACAGTTCACCCAAGACAAAGATAAGGGATTCCTCTTGCCATGAGGTTTCCTTCTGTCAGACATCCGCTGGCTAACCCCCACTCCCCCACTATACATCTGGATAGTTATGCTAACTAGACTGCCTAGCAACTAATGTGCCAGCCATCAGTTACTTGGCTGAAACCATCAACTAACAATAGATATGGCCAGGTGAGTCATCGGACCCCAGACTCAGTGTCTGTTTCCTGATGAGATCATGCTCTTGCAATACTGACCATCCCCTGGACCTCCTCCCTTTGTTCACCTTTAACCTATAGCAAGGTCCAAGAGGGACGGACCGCCTAGTAGGAGTGTTAGTGGGTTGTGGTCTGCTAAGCCCGCCCCAAGACCCCCAATAAAAGCCCAAACCGAGAGTCACTCGGCCTCTTGAGCCGTCGCCCTCTATCTAACCTATTGACCCTTCAGTCCAGCTCTCTGTACCCAACCCTTGCCTCCATCTTTGAATCCCTTTTTCTCTCTTTGGACTCGCGATCCAGGAGAACCATGTGGTCTTGCCGGTTCAAGCCTCGTGGCCCCATAGCTTTTATACCTTTCTACCCCCATCCAACTCATCTTGACATCGGACAACGCATCTAAGGTAACGTGCTTTCCCCACCAACGATACCTGCTCATGCAATAGTGCTATTTTCTCTCTTTATTTTATTAGGCCTGTAAGATTGTGTGTGTGATTACGTTTTTGGTATGCTTGATTACATGATCCAGTAAACAACATTGAACTTGGAATCCGTCTCACGTGCCTCTTTCCTTGAGAACTTCCGGGAGGGGTGGGACCCTGGTATAGTTGGCAAGAACCCGTGTATTTTGCTGATTGCTAAACGTAAATTAAAGCAATTCGGCTAACAAAGTCACAGCCAACTTATGGTGACCCCAGAAAGGAGCTTTCAAGGCAAGTGAGAAGCAGAGGTGGTTTGCCATCGCCTCCCTCTGCAGAGTCTTCCTTGGTGGTCTCCCTTCCAAGAACTAACCCTGCTTAGCTTCAAGATCTGACAAGACTTGGCCATACCATGCCACTCTCTCTCCCATGGATATCCCTTAACTCTCTTTAAAAACTTTTAGAACTTTCATACTTTTCCTTGACTCTTAAAGGATAGACTAATCCTGCTAGGGTTGCCAGTTCTGTTGGGAAATTCCTGGACATCTGGGGCGGGGGGGGGGGGGAGAGAAGGACTTCATTAGGGTATAACGCCATAGAGTCCACCCTCCAAAACAGCCATTTTCTCCAAGGGAATATTTCTGCTGTCTTCAACAGGTGTAATTTTGAGAGATCTCTAGGCCCCACCTGGATGATGAGAAAAAGGAGGTGGAGGAGGAGGACGAGGAGACTGGATTTTTATATCCTGTTCTTCAAATCTCAGAGTGGTTTACAATCTCCTTTCCCTTCCCCTCTTCACAACATGTAAAGTAGGTGAGGCTGAGAGAGTTCTTTCAAGAACTGCTCTTGAGAGAACAGCTCTGAGAGAACTTGTGACCTAAATCATATCTTTTTTTGTGGAACGATGTGCCAAAGCTTGTTACAATCATGCACATACTTCGAAAATACACCAACAGGCTCTATGACACCCATGTCTGATCTGAACATTTTTGATACTGACAAATGGAACGGAGTAATATTTATCTCCCTGGTTCTGTTCAGGTGTCAACCAGACATTAGCAGCTGCATGAGCCAAAATCCAGGAAGAACAGGACACGACAGAAAAGGCCGCTCTTGTCCTATTTAACTTTGTGTACGAAAAGACATTTCAATAGTGAAGGTCAATGTCAATCCATTCCAGTTAGATATTTCAATGCATAGAGGATCTTCCGTAAGAGAGCTGGCATCCTCCCCTTTGTACGCTTGCAAAGGTATTTCCAGGAAAAGAGCCTGAAATGAATTCTATGGAGACGTATGTGGTCATAACTTCTGAGGGAAAATGGGAGTTTAAAATAACTGGCAATTTCATTGACACAGTTAAGAATGATTTGCTAAGTGACCATCCACCAGCAAGCTGCTAGAATGAAAAATCACCCCTGCTACTGATGAGAAAAGATCTCAAGCTCCAGATGAAAGCACAGAACTCTCAACTGGTTGTGATTTATAGGAGAACAGCTTGGCACATCCTATGCATTCATGTTCAATCCAATTAAAGGGGCTGGAGTTTGGGAGGGGAGGAGAGAGGTGGTAAGGTATAAATGAGGTCATCAAGCACCTTCCAAATTTGTGATGGAAAAGACAAAAGGCATCCATAAACAAAGACACAGAGACATATTTCCCCTCAATGTGACCCAGCCTTGTTTGTCTTACGCTCTGGCATTGAAATCCCGGAGGCAGCTGTCACTGGAGTGCAAATTGTAAGGGGCACAACACATTTTTCTGTGGCTTGGTTCAAATGTGATGACAAACCCGTGGTTTGGTGCGATGTGCATTGAATGTCGAATGAGCTCTGGGTTCATGTACTTCCTCCTCCCAGCCATGAAGGACCTAGAAAAGATTCTTAAGTGTAAGGATGTGTCACTGGTGACAGCTATCAAGATAATGCATGCTATAGTATTTCCCATTACTATGTACGGGTATGAAAGTTGGACAGTGAAGAAAGCCGACAGGAAGAATGTTGATTCATTTGAAATGTGGTGTTGCAGGAGAGTTTTACGGATACTGTGGACTGCCAAGAAAGCAAATAAGTAGGTTCCAGACCAAATCAAGCCTGAACTCTCCCTAAAAGCTAAAATGACTAAGTTGAGGCTACCATGCTTTGGTCACATTATGAGAAGACCAGAGTAACTGGAGAAGACCATCAAGCTAGGAAAAGTTGATGGCAGCAGGAGAAGAGCAAGACCCAACATAAGATGCATTGACTCAGTCAAGGAGGTCACGGGCCTCAGTTTGCAAGACCTGAGCAAGGCTGTTAACAATAGGACGTTTGGGAGGATATTAATTCATAGGGTTGCCATAAGTCAGAAGCAACTTGACAGCACTTAACATACATACACACACACACCTACTCTGCTGCCTTTCTTGTGCACCAAGTCTGCATCAAACCATACTTCGCCATGACCTCTGAACTGGGTTGACATTGTGCTGTAAGAACAAGACCAGGGATGGACACTCTGCCTTGAAACAGACCCACTGCTAAGGAAATCTACTGTGGACCCAGGAGACTTGAACAACTATCGTCCAGTCTCAAATATATTGTTCTTGAGCAAGGTGATTGGACAAGGGGTGGCTGGACAGTTCCAAGGCTTTCCGGATGGAGCAAATTCGTTGGGCCTGTTCCAGGCCAGTTCCAATCTGACAAGAAATTTGGAAGTCAAATAGCTAAAAAAACAGCATTCTGTAACCTTCGCGCTTTTGGATTTCCAAAGGAGTCTGCACCCGAACTCAGCTTCCCCACCTATGAGTGCCAATCTCCAGGAGGTTAACTCAAACAAGGTTGTACCATGCAAAAATATGTAATAAATATATATATAATTATGTAATAAATAAATATTTAATTCTACTTTGTGAGCTACTAGCATTAAAGTTGTGCGCAACAATTTTGGTCTGAAATCCTTTCTTCAACTAAGGATATTACAGGTCATTCAATCCCACCAACATCAGAACTTGTTTTGTTAGATTTATGGAGAAATCCTCAGATCTCAAAGCCCGGAACTTATTTCTGTTTTGTTGATTGCTGCCAAGGTTGTAATTGCTAGTAATTGGAAATCATCGAAAAGCTGTCATTATCTTCATGATATTCTAAAATTTGGGAATTCTATGCACTCAACAAAATTTCTGATACGGTTGCTTACACTGGTTTGTTATCTAAACGTTCTGATTTAGTCATGAAATGGTTCCCTTTTCTTGAATCCATTTTTAATGATGACATACTTTCAAAACATTCTGTACCGAAAAAGTATTACAAAGTGCTTCATTTCATGTAAATCACACTGTTTTTAGTCATTAGTTTTAATGTATGTATAACTGTTTTACTATTAAACATTAATTTAAATGTTTTTTTTTAAGTTGTGAGTGAATGATTTGGCTACTGCATAAATTAGTTTGCTCTGGAGCCATCCTTCCTGAGCTAAGACAAAAATGTGTGAGCCAGAGGCTAAAAAATTGTGAGCTAGCTCACACTAATGCAGCTTAGAGGGAACACTGGTCATGTGCTTTATCCCAAATATAATAGTAAGTATAAATAAGATATAATACATATACAACTACATAGAGAGCCAGTCTGGTGTAGTGGTTAAGTGTGCGGACTCTAATCTGGGAGAACCGGGTTTGATTCCCCACTCCTCCACTTGCACCTGGCTGGATGATCTTGGGCAAGCCAAAGCTCTGTACCAGCTATTCTCTCAAGGACAGCTTGGGAAAGAGCTCTCTCAGCCCCACCTACCTCACAGGGTGTCTGTTGTGGGGAGGGGAGGGGAAAGGAGTTTGTAAGCCGCTCTGAGACTCTTAAGTGAGTGAAGGGCGGGATATAAATCCAATCTCTTCTTCTCTTCTTCTCTCTTCTTCTTCATATAAATCAAAAGTCAAAATCCAGTCTCTAAGATGTCCATTCCAAACACTTGAAAAATCTGACTCTGGAAACTTTATCCTGCTGTATAAGAGAGTTTGCTTCCTCCTGACTTCATTAGGGTGATGAAACTTGTAACAAGGATCCACACCCAACAAGCTATCGATAAAAGCTGTTTCGAAACTCTCTTTCTCAAGAGCTAACGATCCTTTTCTTCAAAGCTGATGATCCTTCGGCAAACAAAATCAATTTTCACAGGTAAAAAGGCACATTAATGATGAAATACAACTACCTCCGGATTTCCATTCTCCAGCACTGATGTACTCCCATAACAGGCTCAGCGTTCTTGACATCATTTTGCACAGTATAATCTTGTTCCAGTTAACCATTCATAACCGTGTCCCCTGTTTACATAACCTTCAGGAGGTGGCTGGAGATCTCCCGCCATTAGAACTGATCTCCTGGGGAAAGAGATGTGTTTTCCTGGAGAAAATGGCTACTCTGGTAGACTCTATGGCATTATGCCCCAAGCCCTGCCCTCCTCAGGCTCTATCCCCCAAATCTTCAGGTATTTCCAAACCCTGAGCTGGCAACTCTTCCACCGCCAAGGGTCCAGACCTGGGATACTTACCTGATCCGTGGCCATCAGAAGGACAGAAAGGCAGCAAGCAACAGGCTGCCTGCCCGAGGCAGAAAAGGGAATCTACAGAAGCCAGCCAGTAGGTGACAGAATTAGAGGAACACCTGGATCAGGGCATCGAGGCTGGGCCAGACACAGGTGCAGGGGCTACTGGGTGAATGGGGAGGGGAGAATGATTGGCTCTTCAAGGACGGAGGAGGTGGGAGGAAGAACAGGGAGGGAAATAAAGGGTGGGCTTCATAGACAGGCAGCATGATGTCAGAGTGGGAGGCAGAGTGCTCTTCTAGGGGAGGAAAGGAAGTGCTTGTGGTGCTCAGCTGGTGTCCTACCAACCCCTAGTTCTGAGGCCTAAGGCACTCCAACACAAAAGGCATGAGGGCAGGGAGAGTGACTGCACAGAAGGGGGCCTCACAATAAAAAAAACTTAGTAGTTGATGTTCACATAAGCTCAATATTATTGTTATGTCCTAATGGCAACCGCACACGCGATCAGAGAAACACACGTGGCCGGGCTGGCTACCAGAGCTTCGCTTTGGGAGACAATAGCCCGGCCGGATTGTAAATTAGACCAAGCGGCCACCCAGGTTCCACCAGGGGGCCTATGGTTTAAGGTAACTCATGACTAACCCTATCAGAGAGTTTGGGCGTAATCTTATCAGGGTAATCCTATCAGGGAGTAATCCTATCAGGGAGTTTGGGCAAGGCCAGGGGTGTGGTTTAGACATGTATTTAAGCAGACTCCCAAGCCCCGTTCAGTAGCCTGGAATTGTACCATCAATAAATTTATGAGCAGATTTCACTGCAACAGGTCTCTGGACACAGTACTTTATAATTATATTACCCTAAAGCCATATGGTGCCGCAGTGGAATATGGAAGCAAACAAGCCTTTGATTTCTCTCTCCTTCACAAATGACTTTTAAATTTTCCAAAGCAGGCTATGTTAAAATTGAAACACTTACCCAAAATACAGATGGCCCAGCTCAGGCATGGTAGCTTGGTTTTACTGGTAATTTTTGCAAAGAGAAGGGATTTTGGTCCATGGACCACAAGTTCCTCACCTGGCCTCTATCCTCCTGCTGCAGTCCAAAATATTCTCCCCAGATGTTGCTTCTAGGGGAGGGGACTCTTCTCCATATACACACAGAGCTTGAGTAGGCTGGAGGTCTTCAGTTAGGGTTGCCAACATCCAAGTGGTACCTGGAGATCTCCTGGAATTACAACTCCTCTCCAGACTACAGAGATCAGTTCCTCTGGAGATGATGGACTGTGTGGAATTACTTCCCGCCCCACCCCAAACTCCTCCCTCCCCAGGGTACTCTCCCAAATCTCCAGGAATTTCTCAAGCTGGAGCTAGCAACCCTAAGAGCCAGTTTGGTGTGGTGGTTAGGAGTGGCAGACTCCAATCTGGAGAACTGGGTTTGATTTTCCACTCCTCCACATGCAGCCAACTGGGTGACCTTGAATCAGTCACAGTTCTCTCAGAGCTGTTCTCTCACCAGCAGTTCTTGAAAGAGCTCTCTCAGCCTCACCTACCTCACCGGGTGTCTGTTGTGGGGAGAGGAAGGGGAAAAGATTGTAAGCGGCTCTGAGACCCTGAGTGAAGGGTGGGGTATAAATCCTCCTCATCCTCCTTCCTGTAGAGGAAGAGTACATCTACAAAAATCATTTCACCCCTCTCTTAAGTGTAAATCCTCTGCTGGATCCACCCCAGTTCTTAGTCCATCCCTCAGGAACTTTTCCACAATACTGCCTATGAAATTGTGTTCCATGTTTGGAAACAACTTACAGTTTCCCTAGCAAGTCAATACACTGTTCTCCTCTTCAGCCTGAGCTGCCCCCATCCTGTACAACTCCTAAATCACAATCAGTGTGTCTTGTAATACAATGTAGCACATGAAATTCAATCTCCCAATTTTATATCCTGCTGGCTCTGACAGTTGAGTACTGCCACATAATAAACCCATTAAGCTTAATCGTGTTGTAAATGATTTAAATTAAGAATATATAAAATTATGGGTTAGGGTTTTATTTTGTGTGTGTGTCATTACAAAGTGGAAGAGAAAAGCATTTGTACTCATTCAACAGCCACGTCTCCATGCACAGTTAAGGCTGACAGCTTTAGATTGAAAAATACCTGGAGATTTTGGGGGCGGATCCTGGGAAGGGTGGGGTTTGGGGAGGGAAGGGACCTCAACAGGGTATAATGCCATAGACTCCATCCTCCAAATCAGCCATTTTCTCCAGAGGAACTGAACTCTGCCATCTGAAAACCAACTGTAACAGCAGGAGATCTCCAGGTGCCCCCTGGAGGTTGGCAAACCTATGCACAGTGCTAAAGTTTTGCTCTATAGTGACTTTTAGCTACAGATTTTCTAAATGCCTTT
This sequence comes from Lepidodactylus listeri, assembly GCA_029233225.1. NCBI lineage: Eukaryota > Metazoa > Chordata > Lepidosauria > Squamata > Gekkonidae > Lepidodactylus > Lepidodactylus listeri. The sequence goes on from JARCFY010000011.1 coordinate 82,204,762, forward strand.
TCTCTTTCACAGCTCTGCCATACTTTATGCTTTCCTCCCACACCCCCAACATGTAACATGCTGTTTAATTTAATGGTTCATCCAGGAGGTAAAATGAGGCGGTTGCCTCAGGTGGAAGACTGGGGGAGGGGGCGGCAGTAACCATTTTATTCCAGAGGACATTAGACGAAAGGTAAATTGTTTCTGCAGATTTGGGTGCGTTCTTTTAAATTCTGTATGTTTTGTTTCTAATGTTTGTGTGCTTTTAATTTTGAACATTCTTGTGTGGTTTTCATGATGTGCATCATGTACTTTTGGTCACTTTTTAATCTGTAATTTGTGCATTTTAAAAAATTCTGTATGTTTTAATTAAGGCTTTCTGAACCATCTTAATTGTTATGTTTTGTGCCCTTGCAAGCTGGTGTTGTGTAGTTAGCTGACTTGTGTCTGAAGAGATAAGGCGGGATATAAATGTTCTGGATAAATAGATTAATAAACCACCCTTCCTCTGCACCAGCCTCGCTCTTACCTCTCCCTCACCACAGCCTCCATCCCTGCCCAGAAGCTGGAGAAACAAAGGCACTGTTGCTAGGCCAGCCAGAATGACAGCCAAACTCCCAAAGGAAGAAAAAAACCCTCAGAAGATCTGGGAAACTGCATTAGGTTCTGTCAGATTGCCCTCCACCAGCTCCTGCAGCAAGAGAAAATGGGAACAGAACATAAGAAGAACAGTTCCCCTGCAGGGCCAACAAGAGGGCATAGAGGCCGAGGCCTTCCCCTGATGTTGCCTCCTGGCTCTGGGATTTAGAGGTTTAGTGCCTCTGAATGTGGAGGTCCCCCCTCAGTCACCATGGCTAGAAGCCACTGATAGACTTATCCTCCATGAACCTATCTAATCCCCTCTTGAAACAGTTTATTCCTGTCAGCATCACTACATCCTCTGGTAGCAAAATCTACATTTTAATCACTCTTTGTGTAAAGAAGTATTTTTTGTCTGTTCTGAATCTACTGCCCATCCACTTTAAAGTTCTCTTTGTCAACTCTCTCCACCCCATACATAACTTTATAAACCTCTTTCATGCCTCCCTTGTCATCTCTTCTAAACTGAAAAGTCCCAGACTCTTCAGCCTTGCCTCATAGGGAAGATGCTCCAACCCCATTAGTCATCTTGGTTGCACCCCTCTGTACTTTATCCAGTTCTGCAATGTCTTTTTTGGAGATACGCTGACCAAAACTGTACACAGTATTCCAAATGAGGCCGCACCATAGATCTATACAGGGGCATTACAATATTGGCTGTTTTATTCTCAGTCCCTTTCCTAATAATCCCTAATATGGAGTTTGCCTTTTTCACTGCTGCAACACACTGGGCTGACACTGTCATTGAACTATCCACTACAACCCCAAGAAGAATGCAATCACCAATCCGACAACATCACTTTGCTCACCGTGTCCACAAAGCTCTAGCAATTTCCCCAATTTATGTTCTTACCATAGAGAGTGGGGGAATTCTTAGAGCATTGTGAGAGGGCAGTGACATCACTGCATCAGTGATTTTCCCCTCCCCATGCTGCACTTCCTAAGCCCTGTAAACCATGAGCAGGTGGCCATGCTGGTCTGAGAGAGCCCTGGGAGGTTACCACTGCACAGATCAATGTGGCAGGGCCTGACTCGGACAAATAAGGAGCCAGCTTGGTGGGCCTGGCATAGGTGAAAAAACGCTACCAAGCTACCATGGATACTTGTTTATCCAATTATAGTGCAGAATCCAACCACACCCAGCGACTCTTTACAGTGCCTACAGCTGTCAACTGGACACCATCATATCTTGAGAGTGAGCCACATGATCTCCATCTTGGATGGATTCAACTTCAGCCAGCGCCCCCTTAACCATTGGACTCCCCAAACCCCACCCTCTCCCAGATCCACCCCCAAAGTCTCCAGGTATTTCCCAACCCAGACCTGGCAACCCTACTTGATCCCAAGGCCAGGCCTGAAGCCTTACTGAAAAGGCTTCCAGGGCAGATGTCTCATACAAGAAAACCTGGAACTGTTCAGCCACTGCTGGCTCAATTACCTTCCCCAGAAAAAGTAGACTAGACACTGGGTGGTAATTGGCCAGCTCCTTTTTATCTAAGGAAGGTTTCTTTAGCAAAAGTCTAACAATCGCCTCCTTAAAGGAGCTCGGGGAAACAGCCCTGTGACAGAGACAAAATAATCGGTCTCAAAGGGTCACTTACCACTTTGTGGCATGAATTTTCCAGCCAAGAGGGAGAAGGATCCAAGGAGCAGGTAGTTGGCGTCACAGCTGTCAGGATCATGTCAACATTCGCAAGGGTGAGCAGGCCCCAAAAGAGCCCCCCCCCCAAGAACCAGGCAGTGCAAGCAGAGACCCATCTCAATACTGTTTATCAAATTCAGCAGCCAACTCCAGGCAGAGCTTAGAGACTTCAACTGCAAAAAAAGTTCTCAAATGAATCACAGCTGAGTGCCAAATCAGTAACAGTTTTAGGACACACCAAAGGGGTGGTCAATTGTCAAACCAATCTGAGTAACTGAACTGGTTGTGAGCCAGAGGATGCAATGGAGGCGGCGAAACAATCTCTTTTAACTGCTTTCACTGCCACCTCATAGGCTCCAGAGTGTGCTCTCACAGCTTAGTTGCCAGTTCTGCTCTCGCTGTCTGAGCAATCTCATAAAATCTCTTAGACTGTCATTATACCAAAGAGCCACAGGGACATGAAGGTGCAGCGGGCACTGGGGAGCAGTCCAATTGACAGATTCCTGAAGACCTCCATTCTAAATCTCAGTCAGCTCATTGAGGGAACTGCCAGCAGGCCCAGATAAATCCTGCAGAGCATTTTGGAAACTATCAGAATCCATTAGTCTCCACGAGTGAGCATAAATTCACTCATTGCCCTTGCAGGGGGAAATGGCCACCTCCAAACATACCCTTAAGAGAAAGTGCTCTGACCATGGCACCAGTTCAGAAAGAACTGCACTATTCCCATCAAGCCCTGTGCAAAAGATCAAACCTAGGATTTAGCCTGCACCAAGTAAGGAAGTTTCTACATGGAAGTTGAAGTCCCCCAAGACCAAACAGTCTAGGGAAACGCAGTGTCCGCTTAGCCACTGCCTCTGGTAGTCCCAGAAGGGAGTCCGCTGGTGAGCTGGGTGAACAGTACACCAGCAGGACTCCCACCCTCTCTTCAACACCCCAAGCCAGGCCAACACATTCAAGGCCAGTGGCGTTTGCTGCAGGGATCCTCTGGAAGGGAAAACAGTCTCAGTACTTCAGTTCGATGTTGATGAAGGATTGAGTATCCTGGGGGAGTAAGTTGCTCACTGGCACAGGTCTCAGTCAAGCACGCCAGATCAAAGCATCCTTCCAGGATAGTCTCCTGGAGAACTGTGGTCTTATTTTGGTGTACCCCATTTGGTGTAGTGGTTAGGAGTGTGGACTCTAATCTGGGAGAACCGGGTTTGATTCCCCACTCCTCCACATGTAGCTGCTGGTGTAACCTTGGGTCGGTCATAAGTTCTTTCAGAGCTGTTCTCTCAAGGGCAGTTCTCAGGAGAGCTCTCTCAGCCCTGCCTACCTCACATGGTGTCTGTTGTGGGGAGGGGAAGGGAAAGGAGATCGTAAGCCACTCTGAGACTCCCTTGGGTAGTGAAGGGCGGGGTAAAATCCAATCTCCTCCTCCTCCTCCTCCTTCTGGAATCACATTGTCTTGCATGGAGGGTAGAGCAGGAGGTCTAAAACCACCCACTCATTCTGCTCCCCTTCTTGACCTGCTGACCAGCACCACTGCTGATTCTCCCAAAAGTGAGGTACACACAGCCCAGACAACTGAGTCAAAGGGGAAAGGAAGCATAGGCAAGAGACAGGGAATGTCTTGACCCCATCTAGCTAGACAGAAGCCAAAAAGCACAAGGCGATATCTTAGTTTACTTTATTTCAGTCTACCGGTGTGCATGCCTGGTGGTGGTGGGAAGTGCTGTCATGTCACAGTTGACTCACGGCAACCCTGTAGGGTTTTCAAGACAAGAGATGAACAGTGCTGGTTCACCATCGCCTGGCCCTGCATAGCAAGCAGCCCGGGACTTCTCCGGTGGCCCCCCATCCAAGTACTAACCAGGCCTGACCCTACTTAGCTTCCAAAACCTAATGGGCTCAGGCTAACCTGGGCCATCCATGTCAGGGCAGAGTGTCTACATCCCCCCCCCCCCTCTCAAATCACGTCAAGTAGGCTGTTTCCTATGGCAGTTCAACCCAAATAAACTAACTGGGCTTGAACTAGGGATGCCAGCCTCCAGGTGGGACCTGGGGATCCTCCGGAATTACAGCTCATCTCCAGACCACAAAGATCAGTTCCTCTGGAGACAACGGATGCTTTGGAAGATTGACTCCATGGCTTGGACTCCTCTAAGGGCCTGTCCTTCCCAGGCTCCATCCCCAAATCTGGACCTGGCATCTCTACCCCCCTACCACCAAATCCCCTGCAGGTGACCAGGGAGGACCTAGCTTCAGTGCTGAGCACCGTGTGATCGTTCTGGGTAATGTCTGCAGATGTAAGCTCTCCACACGATATGCCAGCCTGATGACCTGGCAATGTCCAGGACTATATTTGGATCGTTACTCTTCCTCCGTGCTTGCAGACTTTAGCCTTTGAAGTGTAGCACTTTGACATCCGATGAGGAACAGCGCAGTTTGCCTCCTTGGCTTTTGTTCAGCTCTCGTTGTCATAGAGGAAGGAATTCTTAGAACCTCTTTTTTTTAAAAAAAACAAACCCATCAGTACTCTGCTCTGTTTTATAAGGAGGAGAGAGATTTATAACCAGCAGACTCACAAAATGGGAATACCTTGCAGCTGAAATTTGTGCAAGGAATCTGTGCAAGACTGTGTAGTACAGAGAGCGTTGCAAGACTCCCAGAGAGTCCAATGATGCGCCCAGTGATGATGTCGCTAGGGAAGGGCTGAGCGCTGGGCCCAGTGGGGCCAGGTAGGTGGTGCGGCCAGTCCTGCTCAGGTCCAGTGGCAGGATGGGCAGGACGGCAAAGAGAGGTGAAGCAGATGTATGGGGCTGGAGCAGGAGGCTGGCAAGGAGGTGGTAGTGGGCTCGGCTCGATGCCGCAGAGGAGCTGCCGGGGGTCTTGGTATCAGTACAACGTCTGATCACAACTCTCCCGGTACACCCCTCCCGACCTATTAGAGGCATGGCCAGACTGCGCCAAGCCACATGTCTTCTCAGGAAACCCTGCTGAGACATCCAGAGACAGGTGCAACTCATGAGAGCCAGTTTGGTGTAGTGGTTCAGAGTGTGGACTGTAATCTGGGAGAGCTGGGTTTGATGCCCCACTCCTCCACATGCGGCTGCTGGTGTGACCTTGGATCAGTCACAAGTTCTCTCAGGAGCAGTCCTTGAAAGAGCTCTCTCAGCCCCACGTACCTCACAGGGTGTCGGACATGGGGAGTGGCAAGAAAAGGAGATTGTAAGCCACTCTGAGACTCGGAGTGAAGAGCGGGGTACAAATCTAATCTCCTCCCCTCCTCCTCTTCTTCCAAGCAGCCTATGTGGCTGTCAGCCCTGATCCTGTGGTGACTCAAGCTCACAGGCAGAGGTTGAACAGTGCTCAGCTGCCAGCCACGTGCTATGGCACCAGTCCTGCACCTCCTTACAGGCCACCTCTTCCGATGTCCCAAGAGCCCCTGGGGTGAGGCTGGCGGCTGTGGGGCTTCTGCTTTAGGTCCCAGGCTGGCTTTGTGCTGAGACTCTCTCTCTGCACCTGACAAAGCCTCCTCCTTATACAACTGGTCTTCCTGCAGCATGCGAAGGGTGGGACTTGCTTCCGCCATCTCCTCCTCATTTGAGGAGGCATCGGCAGGCTATCCTACAACAGCGGTGGTGGTGGGAGATGTCCAGCTATCCTGGTTAAGCTACAGCAGATAAAACCTACAACACACAAAACCTGCCCCGTTTAAAAAAGCAGGGCGATTGTGTTTCTGATGGGACATGGATCGCTCCATTCAAATTGCCACTACTGCTGGGAACAGTGAAGTCATGTCCCGAGTAGCTCTTTCAAGCCAAGGAAGAAATTTCTAAAGGAACCCAACTTTCAGTCTATCTACATGTAGCAACCAAGTTTATCTCAGCTTTCATCAGTGAAGCTTCTCTAATGAAAAGCAACACGAAGCACGGCTTTACCCGGGAAGTGTGTATTGTTTCGTTAGAAAACATTCATACTCAGGAACTTTGTTCTGTGTTGGAGGCTTTGGTCCCATCAAGCGAATGCATACTTCAGACCATTCCACTACCGGTTGCTTATGCTGTGCCTTTGCAAAAACTGTGGAGTAAGTCCAACCATTGCGACTTGGAGGAAACTGCCTTCATTAAAGACTCCTACAGATTTGCCTGTGTGAGACTATTCCACTACACAGCACTTGGACTGTTTATAACTTGTGGATAAGGTCCTTTGTATTCTGTATTTGTTTTGTATATGGAGAGGATTTGATGTTGTACAGAATGCTGCACTTAGGTTTGTAGTTCTATGCACGATGTGCCTGTGAGCATGCTAATACAGAAGCTGTCACCGCTAGTTTTTAGAGGAGACAGTAAAGTTGGCTTAGAATAGTATTGAAGACACTGAGATTAATAATAATAATCTTTTATTGCATATCAGTTTGTTTACAGTTTTAATGGTTTGTTCTTGGCATTTTTTTCTTTCTCGGCTCATTCTTACAGGCTGATAGTCCCACTTCAGTTTTCTAACTACCTGGAGGTAGGCAGCCCAATGTGACCCGAGAAGATCTCACACGAGGATACTGAAAATGGCATGCAAAAAAACCCTGGTGGGTTTGATTTGCACAGAGGGGGGGGGGGGAAACAAAAGAGGGATTTTCACAAAAAACGGGTGCTGAAATTTGATAGGATGGGTCACGGTCATGTGACTGTTCCCTTCACCGAGCAGAGGAAATCTCAAAGGAGCTTTCGCAAGATATGTTTCCCTTTGGGGAAGAAAGCGCTGGAGACTTTTGGTGTCTTTAATAATCTGTTCATGTTCAAACGTACGAAGCACTGACGTTATGGGGACACTGCAGCACACAGGCCAGCCATCTTAGTCCCAGAGGGCTGTGAGTCGGCAGATGCAACTTGTGAGCAATGCTCTCTCTAAGCCGTGGGGTCTTGTGAGCAAAAATTCTACTTTGTGAGCTACTGGGGTTAAAGCTGTGAGCAAGCGATTTGGCTACTGCATACATTAGTTTGCTCTGGAGCCATCCTTCCTGAGCTAAGACAAAAATGTGTGAGCCGGAGGCTAAAAAACTGTGAGGTAGCTCACACTAACTCTGCTTAGAGGGAACACTGTGAGTCAACAAACCAGCTTGGTCCAAAACCGCTGCTCTTCTTAGAGCCAAAGGGAAGCGACAAAGATCTCAGCTCTCCATCTTTCTGTAAAAGATAAATTCCTTGCACAGGCAGCCCTCAGTCGGAACAGGGCAATGTGGGGTGGGGAAAATCTGCCTGCTCTGTTTTGCTTACTGGGCTACCCTGACTATTGTTGAATGAAAAAAGATGTGTCCTTTAACAATCCATATTTTCACCCTTCAAAATGCTGTTAACCTGTCTATGCATCTTTATTCCAGCTGTCTTTCCAAACGTTTTCGGCAACATAGAGGGCTCCTCTCTCCTGTAGTGGTTAGGAGCGTGGACTCTGATCTGGGAGAACCGGGTTTGATTCCCCACTCCTCCAAATGCAGCTGCTGGTGTGACCTTGGGTCAGTCACAAGTTCTCTCAAAGCAGTTCTGTCAAGAGCAGTCCTCAAAAGAGCTCTCTCAGCCCCACCTACCTCACAGGGTGTCTGTTTTGGGGAGGGTAAGGGATTGTAAGCCGCTCTGAGACTCCTTTGGGTAGTGAAGGGAGAGGTATAAATCCGATATATTATTATTATTAATATTATTCCCACAACAACCTGTGAGGTAGGTCAGGCTGCCAACTCTGGATTAGGAAACCCCTGGAGATTTGGGGGCAGGAGCCGGGGGAAGGGTGTTGGGACCTCAGGATGGGATAATGCCATAGAGCCCCAGTGTTCCCTCTAAGCTAAGTTTGTGTGAGGCAGCTCACAGTTTTTTCAGCCTCCAGCCCCCATCTTCCTTGTCTTTCTGTTTCTCAGTTTTATTTTTCTGTTGCAATCTTGTAATTACCTGAAAAGGTGTTGAGTTTCTTCTTTGGGGCTTTTTTCCCCCGCTTTTTTGGGGAGCTGTGGCTCTGTGAATTTCTCCCTCTTCTTCTTCAGACTCATTAACCTCTTCTCCATCTTGTCTTTTTAACTCATCACCAAATGTTGCATCTTGAAAATGGAATTAATTTTATATCTGGGCCCGGAAGTGACCCGGAAGTGACGCCATCATGCTGGGCCTGTTGCCAGGGTGACGCTCTGGCCATCGCCCTAAAACTCCAGAGTTTTGGAAATAGCTTCGGAACTCAGCTTCCGGGGGACGCCGTCACGCTGGGCTTTCGCCCGGAGCCCTGGGAGGGAGAGGGAAGGAGTGGCCAGGCAGGGGGGGGGGGAGAGGCTTTTGTGGCGGGTGGCCGGCAGGCGGGCCTAGGAAGGGCCCAGAGAGGCATGGTGGGGAGGTGCAACGGTGGGTGCTCCATTTTGCTGGGGGGGCTCATTCCCCCCCGGAAAATTTCGGGGGTGGTCTGAGCCCTCGAGCCCCCCCCCCGTAGTTGATGCCTATGACCTGCTGGATGACCTTTGGCAAGCTGTAGTTCTGGCACAGCTGTTCTTGAAAAAGAGCAGTTTCTGTCAGAGCTCTCTCAGCCCCGCCTACCTCACAGGGTGTCTGTTGTGGGGAGGGGAAGGGAAAGGAGTTTGTAAGCCGCTCTGAGACTCTCTTGGGGAGTGAAGGGCGGGGTATAAATCCAATCTCTTCTCCTTCTTCTAGCTCACAAAGTAGAAGTTTTGCTCACAAGACTCCACAGCTTAGAGGGAGCACTGGAGCCCATCCCCCAGAGCAGCCATTTTGTCCAGTGGGGCTGATCTCTATTGCTTGGCGATGAGTGGTCATTCTGGGAGATTGCCAGGCCCTACCTGTAGGTTGGCAGCCCTAGATGTAGGTCAGGCTCTAAGAGAGCAACTGGCTCAAGGTCACCAAGTAAATTCCAAGGCAGACAGGGGATCTGAACTTGGGTCTCCCAGATCCTAGAGCCCAAACCAACCGCGATGCCACAGAGAGCCTGGTTTCAATCAGCAAAAAACAACGGTGCCGCTCGAAGGCTTAGAGGCCTTCTGACTGTTGCTATGCTGCCCCCTCCCGAATGACCAATCCATGTACAATTTTCTTCCTGCAGACTGGTGAAGATCTTCATTGTATACATTTTGGCCATCGTCTCAGGCTCAGAAAATAAGGGGTTGCACTGTGCCAAGGTGAGAAACTGATATGAACAGCCTTTCTGACATTTGGACGAGGGGACTGCCTATTGTCCCCTGCAGTTGTCCAGGTGATGCCAAGCCGTTTGTCCTCTTAATAGTAACAGAATAGCATGAGCCAAACCAACACCACTCTCAGCTGTAGTAATTGTATCTGCCAGCAATTGCCTTGCAGCAAACAACAAAGATAAAGCACTAGCTTATTCCCCCCCTTCTTTATTTAATCTATGATTTATAGATCCTGCAGCCTCTTTTGAATTCTGCTGCAGAAGAACCTAAGGATACAGAAATATGGGCCGTAGGGTTACAGCGACCATTTGTACTTTCTGTTCTACTGACTTGCATGATCAGCCAGTAGAGTGCATGCCAACTGGCCAACTGTTAATGGTCATCAGCAAAATCTATACTAGTTTAAAAGTTGCAATTTGTTGTTGTTGTTTTTTAAAAAAGCAAAGTTCAAAATGTCTAGGATATATATAAGATTCTGGCTTGAATCCACCAGAGCTTTTCTGCAGGTGGAAGAATCTCTTTCCGCAGAGCACGACTTTCTTGCGTCCTCTTTTCCACTGGTGCCCCAAACGCTCCCCAAAATGCTGGGAAGGAGGGAGGAGGGAAGAAGAAGAAGAAGAAGAAGAGGAAGAGGAAGAGGAGGAGGAGGTTTATAAACTGTGAGCTAGCTCACACTAACTCAGCTTAGAGGGAACACTGCTAAGGAGGGCTGACCCTACTTACAGGGGTCATTCCGTAAAAAAAGAGGTGCAGGAGCTCATTAGCATAACCTATTAGTATATCTTATTTGCATATGCCACACCCCCTGATATCACCGAAAGTGTGAAAGAAGGCAACACCCACCACTCAGGCTCCACCCCAAAAATCTCCAGGTATTTCCCAACTCAGCGCTGGTGAGCCAGCTTCACACTTTGACTAAAGACACTTTAGGTTTCCTTTGCTCTTTCAGGGAAGCTACCCTACAACAAGCATGAAAATACAGATCAAGTTAGTACCCTTTTGCTTTTTTCCACAGCGCATTACCATAGATGCCCACTCTTGGGCTTGTTACTTCTGGAACGGTGTTCCTGCTTAAAATAACCCCTGGCTACTTAGCTTCTGAAAATAAGCTAGTTTGGGCCATTTAGGTCGGGACCTCCCTGAAAACAGTAGATAGCATTTTGAGAGTCTTGCTCTGATGGCTACTTTGTCATTTGCTGGGAAACTTGGGTTGGTAAAACAAAGGACCGCTGGGAAAATAAATGGAGTTTTCCTAAATCAAACAGGAATGTCATTAATGGAATTACAACAATTTCTACTTGAATTATACCATCCATAAAACTATACGGTTGCCTTGGAAAGCTTAAGCCAATAAAGTTTGGTGTTTTTTAAAAAAACAAGAGGATCAATAATTGCTGGTGAGTGGGTTACAAGTAAAGCATCCATTTTAAAGTTTTTACTTAGAGTCTTGTAAAATGTTGGGGCCGACACACTGGAGAGTGCGTTTTACAAGATTCACCAAAATGATTTCTGCAAATCTGTTAGAGAAGATGCAGCAAATCTATATTGAACTGACTCTCGGGAGACAATCCCAAATCCTTTTAGAGTCTTCCTCATCTTGGGCTTTCATTTTACTGCCTTTTTCACAGTCCCATGGCCGCTGTTGGCTGTGTTTGTCAGTGTTTGGTATTTCAGCAAAGCTGTACACTTTTATGGCCGGGGAATATTTACGGGTAGACAAAGTAGGTGATATAGCAGGTCTGGAAATGTTAAGGAGGGAGAGTCGGTTCTCATGGGAGCATTTCCTCTTGTCATTTAATATCCTTGCGAGAGCCAAGGGGAATGGTGAAATTTCCCCCACTGCAACAATCCTTAATCAACCAGTTCTTCCTCCATGGCTTGCCCTGGAGTCTCCTTGTTAAATACTGTGAGTTCAAGATGCATTGCAGTGAAACAGCTCTACTTTATTCAGTGATTTCAGGAACAAGACTAAAACACCAGGGCAACAACCCTGTTTAAATAGCATGCAAAACCCACAACCAAACCCACCAAACTCCAAAGGATAGGCTGTTTACATAACATTAGTTTCTCACTGGTCACTTCCAGAGTAGGGATGTGCATTCGGTTTGGACAAACTGAACCCCCCCCCCCCCCGAATAATGCCTATTTGGCATTATTCAGGCACAATGAAAACCAAATCAGATTAGGGAATCTGATTCGGCTGGCCGAACAGGGATTCCCTGAATGGATGCCGTATATTCGCCGAATGAAATGAAGTGTCAAAAATAATGATCTCGGAAGCGAAGAGTAGTCGGTGGTCCTGGTCAGTATTTGGATGGGAAGCCACCAAGGAAGTCCAGGGTCACTATGCAGGGCGTTGCGTGCAGAAGTTTATACACAGAATTAAACTTTGTTGCTCTTAAAGGTGCCACTGGAGTCAAACTCTGTTCTATTGCTTCAGATCAACAGGCTACCCACCTGAATCTGTTTGGGATCTTGTTTGTGAAACAGTATAACTGCATTAGTTATTGGGATATTTGGCAAATATAGCAGAGTTTGCCCAGTCATAGAAGTGTGATACTGTGTGCAGTAAATAAATCTCCTAGAAATGGGTGGCCTTGAAATGGTTTACCTTGTTCCTCCAAGGTCAGGGACAGAGGGTGGTGCTAGGAGAGAGAAGAGAAGAAGAAGAGATTGGATTTATACCCTGCCCTTCACTACCTGAAGGGGGTGTGGGCTCTCCCTTGATGGACATCACTTCTCCTGGAGGAGGTGAGCCCCCAGACCATCTGTCTTTAAACTGAAGCCTAATCTAAAGAGTACTTCCCCTATCACAAATGGCCAGCTTGTCCAGTACCATGTATGTGGGAGTATGAAAGCATTTTATGTACAGGAGAGACCAGGGCTGTAGCCAGGATTTTGTGGTTTGTAGGACAATTTTTTTTTCTGGTGGGGCTGAAGTTCTCAGTGCAGAAGGAAAAGCCATTAAGCCAATAGAAAGCTGTTACCATTACCAGGATAGTTCCCTAAACTGCAAGCTGTCAACCACTTTAGATGACAGTTCTCAGCTGCTGCAAGTTAATCACTTCTGCCAGCCTAAGCAGCAATTCTGATAGGAAGCCGGCAGGTGGGGGCGTGATGACTTCTGTAGTCAAGAGTTGCACTGAGCTGTCTTTGGCTGGGAAGGCAGGGTATAAATTTGAAGAAAGGCAGAAAGACAGAAAGAAAGAAAGCACTTAGGCAGAAAAATGCTTTTAAAGGAGACCAGTTTCTTGACACAGAGTTAGAAGGGATCCTAGAGGTCACTTTCTCCAACCCCCTTGCTCAGTGTGGGAATTAGTCAACTACAGCACCCCACTCTGCTTAAAGGAACGCATACCTTTAAAAAATGTTTTTAAATAATTGGAAAAAAGCATTTAAAGGGGAAATTCTGGTGGGACAGTGCTTTTAAGAAAAGGAGGTGGAGGCCCCAAAAGCCCCACCTTTTGCTACGAGGCTGGGAGAAAACTGCAGACAGATGTGTCTCCATGGAAAGTGAGACAGGAGGGGTCAGAGGGCAACTCTCAGGTTAAGACAAAGAGAGGCATCCCATTCAAGGACCTAATGCCGATACACACTTAGACAGGGGTCATTTTGTAGAAAAAGAAGTGCAGGAGCTTATTAGCATAACTCATTAGCATAACTTATTTGCATATGCCACACCCCCTGACATCACCAGAAGTCTGTCAGAAGGCTAGAAAGAAAGGAGAGAGAGAGAAAGAGAGAGAGAAAGAAAGAGGAAGGAAGAAAGGGAGGGAGGAAGGGAGGAAGAGCTGGCAGAGAGGGGACAGCTACTAATCCAAGCCTCAGAAATACCACTATTCTGGGAGGATCGCTTCAGTGGTGGCTGAAGCCTTCAGAAGGCTGGTCGGAGGAACAAGGACCTTTCCAGGGGACGGGGTCATTTTGCTGCAGCCATGACACAAGCAGGCATTCCCCCGCGGGGGGGCTAGCACTGACTCCCGGAGCTGAGCTCCTCCGAGCTCCTGCTCAAAATGACCCCTGCACTTAGAAGTGATGTAGAAACCGCCCCCCCCCCCCCAACATCACTCACTCCAGCATTAGTATCTTCCATTTTGTGTTTCCAGACTTTGTTCAAACTGCTGAGCATGCTCAGTTTGCCACAATTTTCAGCATGCATCTCCCCCCGCCCCCGGTGCCTAGGGATACACAGGCGAATGTAAAAAGGCCTCTTGAAGCACTGGTTGCACAAAGAATCTTTTAAACGCTGTGAGTTAATCAATGTGTCTGGCTTACGTGATTAAGTCGTAACACACACACAAAATCCTGATGCAGTGGCATGATTACATCCCTTTCAGGGTGTGTGTGCATGCTTTAATTAATGCATGTTTATTCATTTATTTATTTGCATTATTTATAGTTTGCCTTTCTCAATGAGACTCAAGGTGGATTAGACAATGTGGTCCTGTCACAAATAGAAAACAAATTACGTGACTATTATGTAACAGAGGATGCATGCACTAAGTCTAAAATTCATCCTGGAAATGTTCAAGATTAACCTGGAAGCCAGACGGCCAACATTCTGAGGAATCAGTACTACTGCTGTTCTTGATGGCAATCGCCTAGGTGCCTCCTGAAAAACCCTTCCTTTGAAGGAAGAACACTCTCTACAGAACAAAACGTTGAAGGGAAATGTCTCACTCAGCTGAGAAATCCTAAATCATCACACCCACTTCAGGGGTGGAGGGGAATTCAATATTGCCCGATACTGTCATCAGTATCCATTTCAGGGCATCGGCACTGGCCCACAGCTGTGTGAATGTGAGAACCATCATGGACCAGGAGGGGGAAAAAAACCTGAAGCCACAGGAGTTGAAAGAATTGCCAAAGCTAATCTCCCACTCAAGAGACAGATTAAAAAGATGCTTGAGATGACAGCGCAGTAGCCTTCCTGTCAGAGGAACGGCGGCAACTGAGAACCCTATCAAGATGGCATAATTATATTATACTTCTGCATGTTTAATGGTGCTAAGACAAGTATAATTACAATATGTATAAATCTCAGGGTTTTTTTGATGGGGGGAGAAATGCTCAAAGCATGATGGCAGGAACTGACGAGCTTTTAATTTTTTTTGGTTATGAGCACACAAAACTGCCTTATACTGAGTCGGCTATTGGTACGTCAAGGTCAGTATCGCCTACTCTGGCGGGCAGCAGCTCTCCAGAATGTCAGGGCTGAGTGTCACCTGTTCTTCTTGTTCATGCAACCACAGGGTTACCATGTCCTACTCTCCCCTCACAACAATGTCAAATCATTGATCAAAGGAAGGGCATTTCAAGAGACAACTGGATATTGATAGGTGTAATGTACCATGCTGAATGCGTGTAATGGCTGCCGCCATGTGCTCCAAAATGGCGACCGTCACGTGACCTGAGCACATGGCCAGGTAGCGACCTGAGCTTGGGCCAGGGGAACAATAGAGGAATGGATCCTAAGGGGTCCCCAATAAGGAACCTAGGTTCTCCCCAGGAAACCTATGACAAAAGGTTGTACATGTATGACCCTATCAGGTTGTTTGGGTGTGGCCAGAGGTGTGGCTCCGGCCAGCATATAAGCGGGCCCTAGAGCCCTGTTGGTTCATGCCTCATCTGACCACCAAATGAAGAGCTATGCTGATTTCACTGCTACCGGCCTCCCGACTCCAGTACTTTCCAATAGGTATCCAGTAAAGACTATGGATCAGCTCTGCGTAGTATTAACATTAATGATTCCTATCTCAGGAGTAAGATTCTGTTGGTCTTCATGATGAACTCGTGGGCCCTGGCTTCCTGCCAGGGAAAAGGGGGATGCTTCAAGAGGGAATTGGATAAACATATGGAGCAGAGGTCCATCAGTGGCTATTAGCCACAAGGTATAGAGAGGAGCTCTCAGTCTGGGGCAAGTGATGCTCTGTATTCTTGGTGCTTGAGGGGGGGCAACAGTGGGAGGGTTTCTAGAGTCCCGCCCCCACTGCTGGACCTTCTGAGGGCACCTGGTGTTTTTGGCCACTGTGTGACAGCGTGTTGGACTGGATACCTTAGGCCAGGCCAGACCAGCAGATAGTGGATGTGTACATAGGCTTGTGTTAATTTGCATATTTAGCAAAGGCTCAGAGGGGTTTTCAAGACAAGAGACATTTGGGGGTGGTTTGCCACTGCCTGCCTCCATGTTGCCTGCCTCCACATTATACCCTGGTATTCCTTGGTGGTCTCCCATCCAAATATTGGCCAGGGCCGACCCTGCTTAGAATCCCAGATCTGACAAGGTCAGGCTAGCTTGGTTATCCAGCAGGGATTTAGAAAAAAAAAACTCTTTAGAGGGAAATAAAAATAAAACTGGCTCTCCACCCCCCCCCCCCCCTCCTGCTTTCTTCCTTGCTTCTAAAGTACAGTTTAGGAAATCTGCAGCTAGTCTCAGCTTTCCCCAGCACTACATAACCCCCTACCTGAGCAGCTATATAACAGGTGATAGGATAACATCAGGGGTCCCTGACTTTGTTGAGCCCATGGACAATTTCGGATTTTTTTAGAACACCACAACAGCATGGTTTCCATAGGGGGTGGGACCAATCACAGCACGGCTGCCATGGATGCTCAGGCCATGCACATTGTATCGGAAGATTCCACAAAATGTTAGGGACAACTGTTTCCAAATGGGCACTGCCTACAGCCCCAAGGGTGATGCCTCTTAGTTCTTCTAATGCACCTCCTATGCCAGTTGCCAGCCTCCAGGTGGGGCCTGGGGACCCCCCGCTTTTACAACTGACCTCCAGCTGACAGAGATCAGCTCCCCTAGAGAAAATGGCTGCTGTGAAGGGTGGACTCTATGACATCGTACCATGCTGAGGCCCCTCCCCTCACCCCGCCCTCTCCTGGATCCACCCCCAAAGTCTCCAGGTATTTTCCAACCCAGACCTGGTAAACCAGCAGTAAAATCAAGGAAAACCAGGTTCGTCTCTATGATTTGGAAAAGAAGGAAGGAGGTACCAGGAAAGACAGTGGTGGGTGCCATAGTGTCTGAAGGCAGTCAATTGGGAGAAGAAGAGGAAGAAGAAGAGGAGGAGGAGGAGATTGGATTTATATCCCCCCCCCCCTTCACTGGGAATCTCAGATTGGTTTTCAATCTCCTTTCCCTTCCCCTCCCCACAACAGACATCCTGTGCGGTAGGTGGGGCTGAGAGAGCTCTTCTGAGAACTGCCCTTGAGAGAATAGCTCTGAGGGAGCTGTGACTGACCCGAGGTCACACCAGCAGCTGCATGGGGAGGAGTGGGGAATCAAACCCGGTTCTTCCAGATTAGAATCCGCGGTATTAACCACGGCACCAAACTGGCTCCCTGGAGACGACTAGGCTGTATTTGTCTGGCCTCTTATCATGCACACTTAGCACACACTCAAGTCAACTTTGGTGACAGGGATTCCAAAGAAAGGGCACTGAAGGCAAACAGCCAAGGAAAAGAACCAGCACCGCTGTAGCATTTTTCTCACACTGCTTACCCAGTCCCTGTGCGCATGTTTTCTTTCGGAAGCGTGGAAGGCAGATAGCCTCCCTTCTGAAAAAAAACAGGCAGGCTGTTTATTGCAAGGAACAAAAAGAACATCTCCTCTCCCTGCTGCGCGCCCGCCGCCGCCGCTCTGAAACTGGAGAAAAGACTCTTCCATCAGAGGGTAACAGGGCAAGGTCTGTGCCCCCCTCGTTTTAGAAAGTCAGTCGTCCCCATGGATTTCATCTCATTACTATCTCAATACCTGCCTGCCGAGTCAACCGATCACATCCAGGGCGCTGTTCTCGCGTCACGTGTCGTGACTCAGCATTATTAAAGCAATCAGCCCGCCCCGGACAAAGCCCTCTGTAGCTGCCCCGCGCGTCTAAAGTTCAGGCGACTCGAGAGTTAATGAGCGCGGAACAGGAGCGCATGAATAACAGCCTCTCTGTCCAGAGGAACTGTAAATGAGCAGGTCTCTCAACTTTGCATTGGAACGCTCTGGGATTTAAGCAAGTAATTCATTAGCACTTATACCTGAACGTAAGTGAAGTTATCGGTCCCTAGGCAGAAAGCACAGTGTTCATCAGGGAAAGATAGATGAGAAATGAAGAGATGTGACTTCTTTGATTTCTCTCCATCATTTTTAAAAGGCGACACATTTTCTCCCCCCCCCCCCCCTTATTTAGTATCAGGCTGACTTCTCTGGACAAGCATTTTTTCTCCAGCCATTTTACCATCTGCAACCACATGGGGATCAGGTCTCCAGGGCATTCTCCCACCTATCTGTTAGGGGTGCCAACCTCAGGCAGTGGCTGGAGATCTCCTGGGATTACAAGTGATCTCTAGGCAATAGAGGTCAGTTTCCCTGAAGAAAATGGCTGCTTTGGAAGGTGCATTCTATGGCATTATACCCCACTGAAGCCCCCCAACCCCTGACACCCAGGCTCCGTCCCCAAAATCTCCAGGAATTTCCCGACCTGGAGCTGGTAACCCTATCTATCAATGCTATATGTATGAATACTGCATCTATGTAGGCAGGGGCGAGCTGAAGGTTGTCCCTGTAAGCAACGGATACAACCCCCCCCCCCCCCCAAACTTTCAATGTGAAAAAGGCAGAAAACTAAAGACTGGTGGATTCAGTTCTCCCAAGAGAGAAATGAAATGGAAACAGGCATTTTCAAATCAGAACAGGAGAGCTGAGAAATTTGAAACCATCCCTCATTTTTCCTCCATGTCATTGTGCCATTGAGGGAGAATTTCTAAGCACCCCCATGGGTCTAATCAGGATGGGTAGCCGTGTTAGTCTGTCTGCAGCAGTAGAAAAGAGTAAGAGTCCAGTAGCACCTTAAAGACTAACAAAATTTGTGGCAGGGTTGGAGCTTCCATGAGTCACTGCTCAAAGTCTTTAAGATGCTACTGGACTCTTACTCTTTTCTACCCCATGGGTTAGGTTAACACTTACCCCACACATGCCACAGCTCAAAGGGAACAACTTTGGCTTTTCCAGGTATGTGTGACGGGCCCCCCCAAAGAAGCTGGAATCATACTAAGGATGCAGTGGCCTGCTGTGTATTTTTTAAAAATCATAATTTAATGTGAAACCATAAACTGTGGGCCAAAAATAAATCTCCTATGTTAGATGCACTGGTTTACTTACGTAACTTCATTTATAGTCCACTTTTCTCGCTGAGACATAGGGCTTTTCCACATTCTCATTTTCCTCCCCTGTAAGTTCCTGTTCCTTCAGGTTTTTTCAGTTCTACGTGTGTTTTGCTTCCTCTGCTGGTTGATTCAACATTACACGGGTTTATGTCTGGCATAACAACCTGGGGCTTTTCTGCATTCTCATTCTATTCACTGGTAAGCAATTCTCCCTCTAAGATGTGGAGTCCTGTGAGCAAAAATTGTACTTTATGAGCTACTGGCATTCAAGTTGTGAGCGAGCGATTTGGCTGCTGCATCAATCAGTTTGCTGTGGAGTGGAGCCATCCTCCCTGAGCTAAGACAAAAATGTGTGAGCCAGAGGCTAAAAAAACTGAGCTAGCTCACACTAACCCCGTATGGCGGGGAGGGCAGGATATAAATCGCATGAAATAAAATAAATAAATAAATAACACAGCTTAGAGGGAACACTGCTGATAAGTTCCTCTTTCTTCACGTTTCCCCCCCCCCCCCTATTCTGCACATGTTTTGCTCCCACTAGGGGCCAATTTGATATCACACAGGTTTATTAACTGCAGGGATTTAAACTGCAGGGAGATATGCTGGAAATAACCCTGTGTGATATCAGATCAATCACTAGAGGGAGCAAAACACATGCAGAACAGAAAAACAACAACAATGGAAGAAACAGGAATTCACCAGCGAGTAAAATGAATGAACAGGAATTCACCAGCGAGAAAAGCCCACAAGGCAGATTACAAAATATGAAAACAATGCAATAAAACTGCAAGTCACAGACGACTTATGGAGATCCCACAGAATTCTCAAGGCAAGAAAAAAACAGATGTGGTTTGCCATGGTCTGTGTCGGTGCAGCAACCCTGGACTTGCTTGGAGAGTCAGTTTTGTGTAGTGGTTAAGAGTGTGGAGGACTCTAATCTGGGAGAACTGGGTTTGATTCCCCACTCCTCCACATGCAGCGACTGGTGTGACGTTGGGTCAGTCACAAGTTCGTTCAGAGCTGTCGTCTCAAGAGCAGTCCTTGAAAGAGTTCTTTTAGCCCCACCTACCGCACAGGGCTTCCCCTTGTGGGGAAGGGAAGGGCAGGAGATTGTAAACTGCTCTGAGACTCCAAGTGAAGGGCAGAGTATAAATCCAATCTCTTCTCTTCTCTTCCCATCCAAATACTAGCGAGGACCAACCCTGCTTAGCTTCTGAGTTGGGATGAGATCAGGCTTGCCTGCGGTATCCAGGTCAGGGCAAGGCTACCATCTTAGATGGCCTTGAAAAGAATTCATAGGGTAGGTTTGCCACATGGGGCCTGGAGATGTCCCACTACAAGGGCCCATTGCCTGTCAGGAGAAATCAAAAAATGTTTAAATCACCATTGCTGATGGTACCCCTATGCCCCGGCCCAAGACTCCCACTAGTTGCTGGGCACAGCCTGACAACCTTATCCTGGAGCATAGTTCTATTCTATCAATGGCAATTGGCTAAGGGAATTTCCATGCTCAAAGGCAGTATTCCACCCACAAATGAAGGAAAAGCAATAACCTTTGCATCCTGCTGGGGGGGGGGAGGGGGGGCTTTCTGTTTGGCGACTGTGGGAAACAGGATTCTAGAGTCAGTGGGCCTTTGATCTGACCCAGCAGGGCTCTTCTGATGTTCTTAGCCGTTCCATTTGTTCAGTAATGCCACGGCCTGCAGAGAAACTGGAAAATGCACAACAGCTTACATGAAAGATATTGGCCCAATCTATTTGCTACCTGCTGTTCTCTGCTTAAAAAGCTAAGAGTTTCACAAGCTGTCAGTGGGGGGAGGGACATAAATTAAGCAAATTGCTATTATTTCCTCTCTTTGATTTGGCATACTGAGACAGAGCAGAGAAACAAGAGGACTTCAGAAAGGAACAAAACACTGAGCTGTTAAAGGGTTTGATTCCATCATCTA
Organism: Lepidodactylus listeri; assembly: GCA_029233225.1. NCBI lineage: Eukaryota > Metazoa > Chordata > Lepidosauria > Squamata > Gekkonidae > Lepidodactylus > Lepidodactylus listeri. Next base: position 82,225,295 of record JARCFY010000011.1, read on the forward strand.
TGAGAGTTTCTCAGAAACGTCCATTAATTTGATCCAGAGTTTATGTAACTGGTTTGGATTCATGGACAAAACTGGCGACTGATTCATTGACCTTCAACCTTTCCAGGCTCTGTTCCCACCTCTATCACCCCAGTAGAAGCATGGGGCCTACCAAGCTGCAAACATGTGACAGGAAGTCAGGTGACAGGAAGAGGACAGACTAGACTAATGACCTCATCAGCGGGGAAGAAAGCTCCATGCTTTGTGGGTAGGGCATTGAAGGATCAAGTGCTGGGACTGAAGGGGCGGTACACGAGCCATTTGAAGAGAGAGGGTGGAAAGTTTCACGTTGTCGGGGGGGGGGGGGGCTGGAGATCACCCAGAATTGCAGCTGATCCCCAGACGACATCTATTTTTATTTATTATTTATTAAAAACAGGGGTCCTTTCGTAGAAAAAGAGGTGCAGGAGCTCATTAGCATAACTTATTAGCATTACTTATTTGCATATGCTACTCCACCTGACATCACCAGAACTATGTCAGAAGGCAAGAAAGAAAGGAGAGAGAGAGAGAGAAAGAGAGAAAGAAAGAGAGAAAGAAAGAGAGAAGGAAGGAAGGAAGGAAGGAAGGAAAGAGAAAGAAAGAAAGAAAGAAAGAAAGAAAGAAAGAAAGAAAGAAAGAAAGAAAGAAAGAAAGAAAGAAAGAAAGAGCTACTAATCCGAGCCTCAGAAATACCACTATTCTGGGAGGATAGCTCCAGTGGTGGCTGAAGCCTTCAGAAGGCTGGTCGGAGGAAGAAGGACCTTTCCAGGGGATGGGGTCATTTTGCTGCAGCCATGACACAAGCAGGCATTCCCCCACCGGGGGGGGGGGGGGAGCTGGCACCAACTCCCGGAGCTGCACTCCCCTGAGCTCCTGCTCGAAAGTACCCCTGTTTAAAAACATTTATTCCACTTGTCTGGGAGAAAATGTCTGGTTTGGAAGGTGGACTGCATGGCATCATACTCTGTCAAGCTCCCTTCCCTTCCTAAACCTCATCTGCCCAGGCTTTCCCTCAGATCTATCTGTATTTCCAAACCTGGAGTTGACAACCCTAGAAAAGGTTTGGTGGAGAGTAGCTCTGTAAAGATGCCCATGCTGAAAAGGAATCCTTTCTACCACTGAGTGGCCTTGCCTTACTCTTTCTGTTTGTCTCAAAATTACACACACACACATGCTCAGTGTCAGCAGACAGGAGGACCCCGTGGTCTAATTAAGCAGTTCCTTGCCCCTGAAACGAAATTTTGCTCCCCGCATGAAAGACATGACTCTGACGGAAGCGTGACGAGACGTGGGACATGAAGAGCGAGACATCAAACGATTTGACGTGAATTTCAGTCTGGTTGGTGAGCAAGCTGGCATTCTTCAAATGGGGGTGGGATTCGGTGCCCCAAATACATGTGGCAGGTGTGATTCAGGAATTATGCAAGGACAAACTGTCAGTGAGGTATGGCTGTCACTGGTGGTGTAGGCGGGTTGCACAGCTTGTGTGGCTCACCTCAGAATCTTGAAATTGTCTCAGTACTAAATGGATAGCTGGTGCTGTCTTCCTGAATAACTGCAGTAATGCCAAGAGTGTTAATGTATAGCAGTGTTTATGCATGTCTGCAAGCATAGCTGATCTCCTATTTCAGTGCCAGTGTGGTGTAGTGGTCAGTGTGTCAGACAAGAATATGGGAGACTCAAGTTTGAATCCTCACTGTGTCATGAAGCTCACTGGTTAACCGTGTCAGCTTGGTAACACTCCCTCTGCTTAACCTGCCTCACAGGCTTGTTGTGATAATGGAAATGAGAAGCATGGAAGAAGGAGGAGGAGGAGATTGGATTTATATCCCACCCTACTACCTGAAGGAGTCTCAGAGCGGCTTACATTCTCCTTTCCCTTCCCCTCCCCACAACAGACACCCTTTGAAGTAGGTGGGGCTGAGAGAGCTCTCCCGATAACTGCCCTTGAGAGAACTGTTCTGAAAGAACTTGTGACTGACCCAAGGTCACACCAGCAGCTGCATGTGGAGGAGTGGGGAATCAAACCCGGTTCTCCCAGATTAGAGTTCACGCTCTTAACCACTACACCAGAACTGGCTCTGACCACCCTGGAGAATGGGCAAGACAAAAATTACTAGACGGACGGGTGCAGATAGCCACACATCAGCATCCCGATTTTAATTCCTAATGTTAGAATTTGAATTTTAGTATCTGATATAATAGTCATAAATTCCAAGAGAATACCCAGTTTTGAGCACAGAGTTCTGATTGTGTGTGTGTGTTCACATGATGAATTTAAGATTACAGTTTCGGTATTGCCCATGGAGTTGTTTTGATAGTGATGCCCTGATCCAGGAACAACACCAAAGAAAGAGCGTGGGACTCTTCAGCACCCAGGATAGAAAGGTTTGGAGTGTACAAAGATCTGCCTTCAGTACAAGTAAGGTTGTCAGATCTGAAAGTCTGGCCTTGGGAGGACTCAGGTTTGGGGTTCATTCTCAGGGCTGTCTCAGAACAGCAGGTTGAAATCTCAGCGCTGTTGGCTATCCTGAGCATTTGATGGCTTCTTTGAAGATTTCTACACGAATATGCTTCCGGTATATGTACGTAGGAGGTGGGGAGGCAATAATAAATGGCACTATCCATTTAATGTTTCACACATAGTTAATTTCCACTTTGTTGAGTCCATCTTGTCAAAACCACAAAGTTGCCAACTCTGCCTTGGCGAATTTGGGAGTGGTACTTGGGGAGGGCGGAGTCTGGGGAGTAGAGAGAGCTCAGCAGGGATATATTTCCACAGAGCCCGCCCTCCGTAGCTGACATTTCCTCCAGGGTAGACTGATCTCTGCAGTCCAGAGATTAGTTGTCATTGCAGGAGAACTTCAGCCTCCACCTGGAGGTTGGCAACCCTATGCACCATCACAGATATCCTATGATGTAATTCCTAATGGTGTGTAGAAGTGCTAGCGTTAGTGCGGCATGTTATGTGACTCAGCCTAAAAGACTGATTGTGGAACCGTGGCTCAGTTGTAGAGCATCCGCTTGGCATGCAGAAGGTCCCAGGTTCAGTCCCTTGCATCTCCAGTTAAAGGATCTGGCAGTAGGGAGTGCGAAAGAGCCACTGCCAGTCTGAGTAGAAAATAATGACTTTGATTGACTGAAAGGGTCTGATCCAGAAGAAAGCAGCTTCATGTGTTCACGACTGTGAATCCGCACAGATCAGTGCACGTGCAAAAAATAAACCAATGCAAATGGGCAGGCGGCCCACAATCCCTCCTTGCCCTGCGTTCTGTGGGCGATTCTGCATCCAGCATTCGCTCCACATTTTCTCAACACTGGGCGATTCTGCATCTAGCATTCGCTCCACATTTTCTCAACACTGAGCGATTCTGCATCTAGTATTCACTCCGTATTTTCTAAACTGGCACATTCAAATACCTCGGGGCAATGCCATACTGACTACAAAGTCACCCCTGAATGGCCATGAAATGGCCATAAATCTATGCAGAAGGCACCATAAATTCCAATGATCAAAGCAAGTGAAAGCGGCATGCAACACAGAGGGGAATTTAGGTTCCAGTGTGGGTTTGCTAAAACAATGGAGGTAAAAGCCAATGCAGAATTGCTTGTGTGTCTGTTTCTTGAGATGTACGGCACACTCGCACATCCCTGTTTGCTACCGGCAACCATTGTGCATGGTGTGTCCCCATCATCTTAATCAAGTACAATGCCTTTTGTAAGCAACTATTTCTGAATTGTGAATATAACGGAACCTGCCGAGGGGGAATAACACATTTTGGAATAGGATTGTTCGCAATCCATTGTTCTCTGCGGGTTACAGGAAATGGACTTTGGCTGAGAAGGAAAGACGTAGGTTAACATCAGGAAGACTTTTCTAGGAAGAACAATAGTAAGGAAATGAAGTCAGGGCCCCTGGGTAGACTCTCAGCATTGAAAGGGGGATCGGCAATCTGCTTTTATCTGCTGGGGGCGGGGTGTCCCCCGCCAATAGAGAAGGGAACATCACCTTCTTCAGTACCTAAAAAATGCCAGTTTCCTTTTTTTTCAGATTTAAACTTTATTTTGAGAAAATCAGAATACAAAGTTGCATAAGAATGCATTTTACAGAAATAATAAACAACAGAAGGAGCAACATCACTAAAACAGAAACATCTGAATCATTCAAAGACAGAGGCAAAAAACTGTAAGCCGAGTCAAACAAAGAAAATGTATACATTTGTAAAAGAAATATAGAACTAGTATATTCTTGTAACTAAAAAAGAGTTTATAGCATCAATATTTCTAAAGACAGAAATTTCTGTCAAGTCAAATAGAACAAAGATATCAATTTTTAAAACAAGCATAGGACCAGTATATTCTTGTAACAAAAAAGGAGTTTATAGCATTAGTGTTTCTATAGGATATGAACCATTTAGAAGTGATCCGTTAGTGGAGATAAAATCAATTACAGGGAACCATGTTTGGATAAAGATCGGCATATCAGGGCTATTGTTGCTTGTGGACAACTGATCCAGTATCTTTTCCATTCTGTACATATCCCAAATACGACAGTACCAAGTGGACACAGATGGGGGTTTAGAGTCTTCCCGTGCTGGAGCTATAGACCATTTCACTGCTGCATACAACATAGCAATCAGATTGTGTCTAAAAGAATCGTACAATGTTGCCATAAATTTAAAAGCATTACCTCTGAGGTAAGGTTTCCTTGCTCGAAAGCCAGTCGAATCTGACTCTAGGGGGTAATGCTCATCTCCGTTTCCAAGTCGAAGAGCCAGCGCTGTCCAAAGACATTTGTGTGGGCATGTGGCCTGTATGACTAAGCGCCAAGGCACACAGAATGCTGTTACCTTCCCACTGAAGCGGTACCTATTTATCTACTTGCAGTGTCTTGCTTTTGAACAGCTAGGAGCTGGGACCAGAGACGGGAGCTTACTCTGTCATGCGGCACTCAGGTCTCGAACTGCCGAACTACTGATCTTCTGGTCTGCAGTTCAGCGTCTTAACCACTGAGCTACCGTGGCCCCTCACCTCTGGGGTAAAAGGAATCAAATAGCCTGTTATCTTGTGGGTACTTCGATGAACCAGTCGCCAAAAGTTCTTGATGTATATGCAAGTCCACCAGTTGTGTATAAAAGATCCGTCTTCCCTGCATCCCTTCCGACAGTGAGATTGATATGTTGAATTAATATGATGCAACTGAAGAGGAGTAAAGTACCATCTAGAAATCAATTTGAAAGTCTGAGTATTCTATCAATTTTGATCTAAAAGTAATTGAATGCCAATTTTTAGACCAATGAATACTGGATAGATTAAGACCTAGATCTTTATTCCATGAATGGACATAAGAGGGTAGATGATGCCCACCCGATTCAAGCAAGAGTTTCTACAGAATTGAGAGGAGTCCTTTGCTAGTAGCGAGATTTAATTTAAGTAACTTCTCAAGACCTGAGAGGTTTTTCAATAGAAATGCCAATTTCCAATAGAGACTGGGGTGTGAAGGCGTGGGATTTTGTTCAAAGCAGTTCCATAATCAGAAATGCCTAATTGGCTTCCTCTCCCAAAAACATTTGTTGCATTGAATACTGATTGATCTGAGCTAGATGTCATTTAATAACATTTTTACACGCTTGTGTGTGTGTACAGAATACCAACAGGCTTTCACACTTAATGCAAGATAAACGTGACAAACAAAGCTATATAATTTATTCCCCCTCCCCCCTGGCATGTTTCGAAGACAGCAAGGCAATGTGTTATATTGCTTCTATTTTAGAAGGCTCAAGGTCGCTTGGCATCCGTTCGGTTTAATTAAGGATCATTTAATTATCAAGGTTTAAAAGAAAGCAGATGGCTTCATAAGGAGAAACATCACGCCGGGATGCACACTCTGCGCCCATAATTCACGTTTTGATAGAAACAGAACATTCACAGATGTATTTATATTTATTTATGTTTTCAGGAGAGGATCCAGTCTCCTTTAGGTGCTGGCCTGCAAGGCCCCCTAAAGCACTGATTTGGTCTACCCTGTTCCCTCTCCCAATGGCTTCTAATTCATGGCGTGGTGCTAGACCACAGTGAGGAAGGCTGGGGTCCCAATTGCCATTCTGGGTGACCAGGACCACTCATACCAGTTTGGTGTAGTGTAGTGGTTAAGAGCATGGACTCTAATCTGGGAGAACCGGATTTGATTCCCCACCCCTCCACATGCAGCTGCTGGTGTGACCTTGGGTCAGCCACAAGTTCTTTCAGAGCTGTTCTCTCAAGGGCAGTTCTCCAGGGAGCTCTTTCAGCCCCACCTGCCTGTCAAAGGCAGTGTTCCCTCTAAGCTGAGTTAGTGTGAGCTAGCTCACAGCTTTTTCGCCTCTGGCTCACACATCTTTGTTTTAGCTCAGGAAGGATGGCTCCGGAGCAAAATAATCTACACAGTAGCCAAATCGCTCGCTCACAACTTTAATGCCAGTAGCTCACAAAGTAGAATTTTTGCTCACAAGACTCAGTAGCTTAGAGGGGGCATTGCACAGGGTGTCTGTTGTGGGGAGGGGAAGGGAACGGAGATTGTAAGCCACTCTGAGACTCCTTTGGCTAGTGAAGGGCAGGGTATAAATCTAATCTCTTCTTCTTCTTCCCTCTGACTAACCTACCTTGTGGGGTTAATGTGAGGCTAAAACAAGGGAAGGGAGAACTATGGATGTCACCTTGAGCTTCTTGGAGAAAGGACTGGCAAAAATATGTAGATAGGTAGGTATTAGGGTTGCCAGGTCTTACCTTCATCCCAGCAGGGGGCTCCAGGCTGGCTCTGGGACTCTTCTGCTGCATGTGCTCTGCGGGCACTCCATGATTTCACCTGGAAGTGATGTCATCACATTGTGCACATTGATTGGGTGATGCTCTAGCATCTGGGGGGGGGGGGAAACCTCTGTAGTCACCATAGAGTTTTTACCTGGATTATAGAGCGTCCTCTGAATAATGTGCCCCATGTGATGATGTCACCACCAGGTGATATCATCACACCGGGCATGTCGGGCAAGCTGGGACTCTTTGAGGGCGGGGCTCCCCCACTGGCCAGCTGGCCAGCAGTGGATTGGGGCCCCTAAAACTGGGGAAACCCCTGCCCCCTTTGGTGGGGTTGGCAACCCTAGTAGGTAGGTAGACCTTTGGCCAGTCACCCTGTTATGTCCTGGATGCAATTTCATAGATAACCAGGCTGCGATTCTCCATGTGTACACTTGTATGATTCTTTGATGTGACCAAACATGTAATGGCGCTGGCCATGCGGTCTGACCGCATGGCCTGGAAAAGGTACAAGCTTGAGGTACAAGAACAATAGCACCCAGGCTCCTAAAGATCCACCTATCAGGGGCTTAGCATATTCAAATGAACCGATGTAATCTCTGGTGGGAAGATTAACCTATCCCGCAGTGTGGGTGCGGACGGAGGTGAGGCTTTTCTGTGCATATAAGCTGACCCCTGGGCCACCTCAGGTATGCTTGTTCCTGACCTACAATAAACTTGACCATGCTGAAACTCACTCCACCGGCCTCCAGACTCCAGTTCTTTTCACACCCTTTCCCAGCTTAACCTACTCACTGGGTTGCTGTGATGAGAAAATGGGGGCAAGAGAATCATGTCTGCGAGACTGACCTTCTTAAATGAAAAGGCTAGCGAAAAAAGTAGGAAATGGCAGGTAAGATGCAGACCAGGAGCACCCACTGATTATTCCCGCTGATTGAGTCATACCCAGAACGATACTCAAGGCTTGCTCAGTCCAAACTCATTCTAAAACACATCATCTGTCTCTTGCTGCAGGGTGATGATTATTTACTTCTAATGAGCAGAGAATGCTCTTATTTCTAAACCTCCTTTCCCCCCCTCCCTTTTTTTGCACTCTCTGCATAGTTTGCCTGCAGTGTTTTGGTTGACATAAGGCTAAATTTATATCTCTAACTGAGAACATATCAACCACTCAAAATTTATGTCGCTTTCACGGCAGACATGTGAATCGTGTCAGACACCTACATTGCCTCGGGAAGTGACTGCTTAACTCTCATTACGATGTCAATGTTCCGGTAGCGGCTTTGTTTCAAGCTACGCCCGCCAGGTGCACGACAGCCGAGGCCGCTCCAGCCAGCATTTGCTCCCTCCGTGGCCATTGCCATAGTAACCAAACAATTGGGTCAGCCCAACCTCATCCTGTTCCATTGTCATTGAAAGAAGGGTGTGGTGCAATCTTGGCAAGAGAAGGTGCTTTGATGTGGCTGAGGAAAATGTGGGGGGTTTTTTTGTTTGTTTTTTTACAAATTTCACATATATCCTCTCAGTGATTCTTACAACAGCCTTGCAAGGCAAGATGGCATCACTGAGAAATGATGGTAGGCAAGAAAGCACGGCATTGACAAGGTAGGGCTACTGGCCTCCAGGTGGGGCCTGGAGATCTCATGGAATTGCAGCTAATTTCCAAACAACAGAGACCAGTTCCCCTGGAGAAAATGGCAGCTTTGGAGGATGGACTCTATGGCATTGTATTCTGCTGAGCTCCCTCCCTGGGCCTTCCCCAGGCTTTGCCTCCAAAATCTTCAACCCAGAGCTGGCAACTGTACCATAAACCCACCTAGTGAAGTAGAAGAGATTGGATTTATACCCCACCCTTCACTACCCAAGGGAGTCTCAGACTGGCTTACAATCTCCTTTCCCTTCCCCTCCCCACAACAGACACCCTGTGAGGTAGGTGGGGCTGAGAGAGCTCTGACAGAAACTGCTCTTGAGAGAACAGCTCTGAGAGAACTTGTCACTGACCCAAGGTCACAACAGCAGCTGCATGTGGAGAAGTGGGGAATCAGACTTGGTTCTTCCAGGTTAGAGTCTGTGCTTCTAACCACTACACCAAACTGGCACATGGCTGAGATGAAAAGGGAGATTTCCCACATGGTATGTTCCACCGACTGTATTTTCCCAGCAGCTCAGGCCAACATGCAGGGTTTTCCTCCACACCAACCCAGTGAGGGAGGTTAGGTTGGGGAACAGTAATAGACCCAAGGCCATTGGTGATGAGCCAGGTAGCAAGGCCTGGCAAGGTAACAAAGCCTAACACAGGTACTGCCAATGCCAATCCTAAAAGGCCAACATGCTGTATATTAGAGACCACAGCTTGTGCTAAGTGTCCATAGCATCATGAGTTATTTTCAGCTTATCTGCACAGCAAAAGTATGAAGAAATCAGGATATGCTAACCGCAAGTCGACAGGTTTTTGACAAAATCGCAGTCTGGTACCAACGGTACAGACACTTCCTGAGAAGAAATAATTAGGAGACTCCTTGCGACCTTTTTTGCTGCCTGAGAGCCTCCTTTTATTGCAATAAAAGTTCTGTCTGCTTCTGAAATCTTGGAATGAAAGCTGCAAAATAATACAAAATATACTGTGATGAGATTACGATGAATCTAATTCACCATACTTTTACTGCATAAATAACATCAACTGAGAAAACCAAATTACAAATCACCATTAAAGGGCAGAGTGTGAGAGAGACTCTTGTCTTTAAGACCAAAAAATGTTTTTTCCCAGGTACGAGAGAGAGACACAGAGAGAGAGAGACTCCTGTCTTTAAGACCAAAATTCCAGGTATGAGAGAGAAAAAGTTCTGTGTTTAAGACCAAAAACATTTCATTCCAGGTATGAGAGAGAGAGAGAGAGTGAAAGACAGTCCTGTGTTTAAGGTCAGCAACTGAATGCCCTGGAAGGTTAAAATATCCCCCCACTGGTTTTTCAATGCTGTGGTTTCTGATAATAGTAGAAGGAGTCCAGTAGCACCTCTAAAGACTAACAACATTGTGGTACAGTATGTGTTTTTGTGAGTCACTGCTCACTTCTTCAGACTTATTTCCATTTATTCTTTGCATCCTCCTGGACTGACTCCTCCTGTACCAAATTGAGACCTAGGTTTCCTGTCTCATTACCAGTGCTGATATCTCCATGCCTCTGCTTATCACACTAATGCTGATATCCCCACCCCTTTGCATATCACAATTAATCCAATCATGCCTCCTATTGCCATTCGGCATCTGAAATCTTCTTTATAAAGTTTATATCTCTGGGACCTGACATTTATGTCAAATCTGACCCTTGTAACAAATGAGTTCAACACCTCTGCCCTATTGGGTTGCCATAAGTCAGCTGTGACTTGGCATTAAAAAAATTAAAAAACAGATTTTAGTCAGTACATTATTATCTTACCCTTTCCCCCGAGGAGCTCAGGATAGCATACCTCACTCTGCCCTCCTCCATTTTATCCTAACAACAGTCTTGTCAGGGAGGTTGGACTGAGAGGGTGTGACTGGCCCCAGGATCACCCAGCGAATTTCAAGGCACAGAGAGGATTTGAACCAGAGTCTCCTGGATCCTAATGCGACACTCCAACCACGACATCATGCTGGCTGTCCTGTGGCAACCTCAGTTGTTTCCCCAAAAGGTGTCCTATTTATGCTCTTTAGGCCATAGAGCATCCCCCCAATGCTGCCGCCAGAGTGATCTCATCTGTTCCTTCCCTGCTTGATTGAAATTTCGACTAAATAAGTTTACAATTTTCTCCCCCACGCCGCAAAATCTGAGCCTACAAGTTGTTTATCTGAGCTCAGCACCTTGTTAAAAATGCTCGGATTCCGCACTTGGCTGCAGCTTAGTTTGTAGATACGTTTGGGTTAAGACTAATGTGAAAAGGAGAGAGATCGGAGCATCTGATAGCCCTTTACCTTTCTGCGCAGGGGAGAGCAGTGGAGTTTAATAAGAAGCCGGTCTGGTGGAGGTAGTGGTGGAGGAGGAAATAGGATTGGGTGTCACAAATCTTCTGCTGGGGATGATGCCAGCTAGGGCATTTCTGTCAGGGAAAGTGACTGTTTTGCTCTGCAGATTTGGGGATTATTTCACGCAGAGGATCATAAGGCGGAGGTGGGGAGGGCCAGGCTCACAGAGCATGTGTTCGACATTTGCAAACAATATGCAGATGAACATTTAATTAGTTTGTGAGAGTGCAGCCACAGATGCCTGGGCAATCCAAACACTCCGAATATGAACTGATTACAGATGCAATTTCTTGGCTTCAGCGAAAATAGGGGATGGCAGCATCGGAGCCAGAAGCCGGACGGCCATGTGTTGAGACATTCCCATGGGGAAGTCGATTGCACAGCGGAGAAGCTGGGATCGGAAGTGGTTTTCTCAACTCTGTGTTCTTTCCCCCTTCCCTCCTCCCTAGCTGTATGGGTACTGCCAGAGGAGCACTGCTCCTTCTCATCCTGCCAGGGTAATATGAGGAGGAGAAGAAGAGGAGGAGGAGGAGATTGGATTTATACTGCACCCTTCACACGGAGTCTCAGAATGGCTTACAAACTCCTTTCCTTTCCCCTCCCCACAACAGACACCCTGTGAGGTAGGTTGGGCTGAGAGAGCTCCTTTGAGAACTGCTCTTTTCAAGAACAGCTCTGACAGAACTATGGCTTGCCCAAGGTCATCCAGCAGCTGCAAGTGGCAGAGTGGGGAATCAAACCCAGTTCTAGAGTCCGTGCACTTAACCATTACACCAAACTGGCAGTGTAGGGCAGCGTAGGGGAGTGGTTAGAGGATCATACCAGGATCTGGGAGACGAGTTCAAATCCCAGCTCTGCCATGAGAGTCATCAGTGTGGTGTGAGACAGGCTGTGTGGTGTAGCAGTTACAGTGTCAGACTAGGATCTGAGAGTCTCAGGTTCGAGTGCCCTCTCTGCCATGGAAGCTTGCTGGGTGACCTAGGGCTAGTCATTTTACCCCAGCCTAACCTCGCTCTTGCTCTAACCTGGATGGCCCAGGCTAGTCTGATCTTGTCAGATCTGGGAAGCTAAGTGGGGGTGGCCCTGGCTAGTATTGGGATGGGAGGCCTCCAAGGAAGCAGAGGCAGACAAGGGCAAACCACCTATGAATGTCTCTTGTTCTGAACACCCTACAGGGTCGCCACAAGTCAGCTGTGACTTGACGGCGAAAAAACACCTCAAACCTGGTGGTAGACGTGAGGATAAAACAGGAGGGGGGTCCTGTAAGCCACTTTGGGTCCCCATTGGGGAGAAAAAGGTAAAGGTTTCCCTTGCTCGAAAGCCAATTGAATCCAACTCTAGGGATGCGGTGCTCATCTCCATTTCCAAGCCGAAGAGCCAGCACTGTCCGAAGATGTCTCCATGGTCATGTGGCCGGCATGACTGAATACCTATTGGTGGTACCTATCTACTTGCAATTTCTTGCTTTCAGATTGCTACGTTAGCAGGAGCTGGGGCCAGAGACGGGAACTCACTCTGTCACACAGCACTTGGCCCTCAAACTGTTGAGCTACCAACCTTCCGGTCTGCATCTCAGCGGCTTAACCTCTGCGCCCCCACAGCCCCTATTTGGGGAGAAAAGGGGGGTATAAATAAAACAACGAAGCCCAGGGTCTCAGGCAAAGGTCCTTCACATCACCCACCACCTGATCCTTTTAGCTGGAGATGCTGGGGATGGAACCTGGCATTTTCTGCATGCCAAGCAGTTGTTCTGCCCATGAGCCACAGCCCAAGGCTCTCTAACACAGAGGTGTCGAACTCATTTGTTACGAGGGCCAGGACATAAATGCCACTTTGTCGGGCCAGGCCATGTGTGCTGTAAAATGTAATGCCAGGTACCGGAGAGATAAACTTCATAAAAGACACAGGCAAACCCAATTAACAATATTATTTTTTTAACTCAAAATACAAACAAAAGCAATTGATTCCTAGCAGTGGAAGCAATGGATTTACTGGGGAACCCACAAAAGCCCCAACCTATGTATTTAATCATATGCAAGATGTGGTTTTTTCCAAGGGATACCATAAAAGGGGAGTAACCTTACATTTACATACATACCAGTTACTTGTAGGCCGGGTAAGAGCCCTGGATGGTCCAGTTCCGACACTGTTAACCACTACAGCACACTGGCATCTCCCCCACCACCATTTTTTAAAAGAGGCATATATCTCTCTATATTATAAAGCTGATTTGGGGTGGCCACGTACGATGCGCTCCCTCAGCCATAGGCTGACTGAGCTGTCACTCAGCCCCGGGAGCCTGGCCACTGGCTGACACGGCACCGGCCCAAACGTGTCCCGCGATTTGTCCATGCCATGCGGTAGTCCCGCCCACCCACCCACAGAACCACTGCCCAGCCTCAGTAGGCTGCAAGCCCATGGACGGGGCGCGCATGTTCTGCCGGCGGCCGAAAGGGGCAGCCGCCGATGCCTGGACACCAAACCTCAGCCTGCTCCTGCTGCCACCTGCGGGGACCTACCAGCATGTGCAGGCGGCTGCACGCGGGGCCTCAGGCCACTCCTTTTTTTAAAAAAAATAATTTATTAGGTTTTACAGAGATATTAATGTTACATCAACTTGCATCTTATCTATATAGAGCCATATTACTATTTTAACCAATCATATAAATTCGCCCAGATTGCAGCTGTATCCAATTTTGCTTGCGGGTTCAGAAGATATCCAAGTTTGTCCAACTCCGCCCAGTTCAAGAGTATTTTAATTAGTTCTTCTCGACTTGGCATTCCATGCCTTCGCCCGTAAAATACGCGCTGCTGTAATTATATATGATATTAGCCTTTGGTTTTCCTTAGATAGACCGTCCGGTAACAAATTCAACAGGAATATTTCTGGGTTTAAAGGAACTTCTATATCCAAAATTTCCAACAACATTTTTTTAACCATTAACCAAAATGTTTTTACCTTTTTACACATCCACCACATATGCAAAAACGAACCTCTACCATTCCCACAGGCCCAACATTTATCAGATATATCCTTGTAGCATTTATGTAACTTTTCTGGAGGCCAGTGCCACCGATGAAACATTTTATAAATATTTTCCTTATAATTTGTGACCTTTAAATACTTTACTGACTTCCAAATCTTTGACCATCTATCTATATCAATATTTCGACCAAAATCTCTCATCCACTCTATCATTGTCGGTTTAATAATCTCTTCCTGCATTTCATCATTTAACAGGTATTTATAAAGCTTATTAATTAATTTATCATCATTTTTTAACCAAATCTCATCTAGGTTATTGGGTTTAGTACTAAAACCAATTTTTGTATCTTTATGATATCTAGATTGAAGCTGTACTGATTCCCACCAAGTCAGCTGTATCCCTAGTTCTTCCCTTAATTGTGTGTCTTTTTTAAGTATTCCCTGTTTATCTAATATGTTATTATAACTCACCAGGGTATTGACATTAACAAGCGTTGGTTTTACAAAAGCTTCTAAAGGGGAAACCCAGCCGGGGACTTTTAAGTAAAACTTATCTTTCATTTCTAACCAGATATTCAGTAATGCAGCTCTCAGTTTATGGGCTCTAAAGTTGGAATGAATCTTATGCTTCCCGTACCAAACATACGCGTGCCAACCCATATATAAGTCATGTCCTTCTAAGACTAGCGTTCTACGATTTCCTAACACCACCCAGTCCTTTAACCACACTAACGCAGCAGTTTTACCATATAACTCCCAATTTGGTAATCCTAATCCTCCTTTATCTTTTTGATCTTGTAAGAGTTTCCATCTAATTCGTGGTTTGCTTGGTGTCCAAATAAATTTCCTAGTTATACTATTGAGTTCTTTGTAAAATTGGGCACTCTTTTTTAGTAACGGGACCGTTTGAGCCAAAAACAAAAACCTTGGCAAGATGTTCATTTTAATGGCTGCTGTCCTTCCGAGCCAAGATAAATTCATATCCTTCCAACTATTTAAATCTTCTTTAATCTTCTTCAAAAGCGTGTTGTAATTATCTTCAATTAAAGAGCTTGTTCTATTAGAGCATACAATTCCTAAATATTTAATCTTTTTTACTATCTCCATCCCAGATATGTGATTTATTTTGGATTTCATCTGTTCTGTACAGTTTTTAACTATTATTTTTGTCTTTTGACTATTGATTTTTAAGCCGGCTACTTTTCCATAATCATTGATTACTTCCAGTAGTCTTCTTACCGATTCAGTGGGTTCTTCCATAATAAACATCAGGTCATCTGCGTATGCGCAAAGTTTATATTCTTGTTCTTTACATTTCAAGCCTTGAATTACTTTATCCTCTCTAACCTGGTTACATAGAAATTCTAATGCAAAGATGAAAAGCAGCGGAGATAATGGGCAGCCTTGTCTTGTACCCTTTTCAATATAAAATTCTTGCGAAATATCTCCATTAATCCTTACCCTTGCTAATTGTTTTTTATATATTGCTTCTATCATTGATCTAAAATAATTTCCCGGATCGCATTTTTCCAGCATTGTTAGCATGAATTTCCAGGATAAATTATCGAAGGCTTTCTCCGCGTCCATAAACAACAGAGCTACTGCCTTTTCTGGATGCACTTCATAATACTCTAGTGTGTTTATTAGAGTTCTGATGTTGTCCTTAAGTTGTCTTTTTGGAAGAAAACCTACCTGATCAGTCTTAATTGTTTGGGAGAAAACCTTTTTAAGTCTATCCGCCAATATACTTGCAAAAATCTTATAGTCCGCGTTCAAAAGTGAAATCGGCCTATAGTTATCAATTAGGTCTAATTTATCCTTATTTTTCGGAATTAAGGTTATTAAGGCCGAGTTCCATGAGTCTGGAACCTTACCTGTCTGGCTTATGGATTTTAAAAGCTCTTTATATATTATTGAAATTTGCCCTTCAAACTTCTGGTAAAATTCACCCGGCAATCCATCTGGTCCAGGTGTTTTATTTATTTTTTGTTTTTTAATAGCTTCTACTACTTCAAAGATTGCTATAGGATCACCTAACCTTTTCTTTTGTTCCTCTGTAAATTTCACCACTTTTAATTTATTTTTTATATATAGATCCAACTGTTCTTCATCCTCATTTTTTTGCTTATATATTGCGCTAAAATATCCTTCAGCTATGTTTTTCAACTCTGCTTGTAAGAATTTACTCTCCCCTTTGCTATTTTTAGTGAGATTATTGTTCTTTTAGCCTCTTCTTTTTTCAATCTATACGCTAACCATCTTGAGGGTTTATTTGCATTTTCAAAAAAGAATAGTTTATTAAGCTGAACTCTTTTCCCTACTTCTTTGCTCAGCAATAAGTTTAATTTGTGCTGCTTAATGAGTAAGCTTTGTTTATTTCTGTCTCCTTGTATTTTATGTCTATTTTCCTCCTCTGTTTTTATCTGCTTAACCAAATTATTATACTCTAAGTTATCTTGTTTTTTCTTCCATGCAGTATAACTAATCAACTTGCCTCTTACATAGGCTTTAAATGTATCCCATACTATACTGATGGGAATCTGAGGTGTTAGATTGATTTTAAAAAATTCTTTAATTTCTTCCTTCATTTTATCAACAAAGATGGTATCTTTCAGTAAGTATTTGTTCATTGTCCATCTGGTGTTTTTCTTTGCCTCCTTAAGAGACACCAATACCGGGTTGTGATCAGCAAAAGTCAACGGTAAGGTCTCAACATCGTTCATTTCCAGGATCAAAGACCTGGATAGCCATGCCATGTCTATCCGTGACCAAGATTTAAACCTTGCTGAGTAATATGTATAAGTGTCTTTATTCATGTATTTAGTTCTCCATGCGTCCAATATATCATGTTCTTCTGCTAACTGATAAAAATTGCTTGGTAGGGTTTGACCTTTTTTCTTAGAGTTGTTGATATTTTTTCTATCTCTCCTCCTATCTACCACTGCATTGAAGTCTCCTAAGAGACAGATATTATTATATTTTTTCTCCCTCAATATTTCTGCTAGTTCTTTAAAGAAAGGTTGTTGGTTTGCATTAGGTGCGTAGATATTAATAATTAGATAATCTTTTCCTTGTCTTAATATTGATACCGCCACAATTCTCCCATCTTTGGAAGCATAGACTAATTCTGGATGTAAATGTTCTTTTATAAAAGTCACCACTCCCCTCTTTTTTTCGTTAGAATCAGTCGCTACAAATGGTAGCCCCAATCTCTTATAGTTCAAATATTTTATATGTTCTTTTTTAATATGTGTCTCTTGTAAACACACCACATCGACTTTTAATTTACTTATTTGGTGAAATATCCTAGATCTTTTCTGAGGTGCATTCAGGCCATTAACATTTATCGATAGCAACCTGAAGTCCTTAGTCTTCTGCTCCATCTTTCAAATTTTGTTCGCTCCTTGGACTTTGTCTGCTTCCTTGTTTGGATTTGTAGTGGTAAAGTAATATCAGTCTTTTTCTTTCCTTTCTTTTTCTCTTCTTTCTTTTCCTTTTCTTTCTCTTCTTTCCTCTCCTCATCTTCCCCGTCACTTTCCGAGTTTGCCTCAATGTCTTCTTCTAATAATCCAAACTCCGCCCCGTAGTTATCCAGAA
This sequence comes from Lepidodactylus listeri, assembly GCA_029233225.1. NCBI lineage: Eukaryota > Metazoa > Chordata > Lepidosauria > Squamata > Gekkonidae > Lepidodactylus > Lepidodactylus listeri. The sequence continues at coordinate 82,242,693 of JARCFY010000011.1, forward strand.
AGTTGTCAAGTTTGAAGACCAAGTCTAGCTTATGCCTTCTCCCTTTATATTCAAAGATCAGGCCTTCTGGGATGTTCCACCTATAAAGGATGTTATTTTCCCGCAATGCGTTTGCCAATTGTTGATATGATTTCCTTTTCTCTCGGACTCTCCAAGGGATGTCTCTCAAAAATTTGATTTCTGCCCCTTGTAGGTGAACTTTGGTCTCATATGATGCCTTCAGGATTTTATCACGAATATTCCTTTTATTAAATCTTATTTGTACTTCTCTTGGAACCTTAAACTTTTTTGCGTAGGCCGTATTTCTTCTAAATATAGTATCTATCTCCGCTGCAATTTCTGTTTCAGTTCCCACCTTAAGTTGTTCAGCAATTACTTTTATTATTTCTTCCTTCCAGTCCGTACTTAAATTTTCAGGAATATTTTGACATCTTATGGTCAACACTGCTTTGTCCATTTCCAATCTGATTAGTGTCTCCTCCAGACTTTCATTTTTTGCCTTCATCTCCTGCATGTCTAGGTCCAACTCTCTTACTCTCGCGTAAGTCTGTCTTCCTCCGCTTGCTAGTGTTTGGATATCTGCTTTGTTAGATGCGACCTGGGTTTTAACCTCATCAATCTCCGTTTTAACTTGTAGTGCTAAATCGTCAATTTTCTTATGAATTGGTTCCAGTTCATTATGCAGTTCTTTTCGGATAATGGATGGGAGCCTTTCTTCTACTTTGTCAAGCACCGCTGGAATAGTGTTTTCTAAAACTGCCTTGACTGCCGCCGTGACAGATTCATCAATCATATTCTTGATGTCTTTGTTCGTGTATGTGGGGTTACTTGAAGCAGGCTTCATTTGGCTCAGGATGCTCAGGTTCGATGGAGACGGTATGGAGCTTTTCCTTGTATTTCCAGAAAATCCAGACGCCATAAACCTTGTATGGTCTTTATATTAAACCTATTTATACAGTCAATTAGTATCAATTAGTATAGATGTATTTCAATTTATCAAGTTTGTATTTATTTTTAACCTAAAATGTGGCTTCTATGGCACGTTAAATAAATATTAATTAATTTCCCCAAATCTTTAGATGTTTGTTAATCTGTACCCTAGATATGAGGTCCCTGAATCGATCTAATAAATTTATTGTAATTTAATCTGATTTAGTCTAATTTTTAGATTAGTTTAATTTAATTTAATTTGATTTGAATTAATTTATATTTGAATTCTATATATATATCTTGAAATCCCCTACTGGAATTCCACCAAATTACTCTAATAGAATTACTTACACCAATCTAATAATTACAATCAAATATTAATTCATTGTTGGCTCACAATATATAAGCTTGTTGTCTAATTGAATAATAATATATAGTTCACTTCTTGACCCCACCAAAACCAATTAATTACATTAAATATTATTTAAATCTATTTCTCCATGTACTTACAAACTCTTATTCCCCCTTAATGCTAAACAATAGATATATATCCCACCAAACTGGTAGACACTACAATCAGTATCAGTGCCACCTTCCAATCAAACCAAAAATAAACTTTGTTTTTATAAATACCGAAAACCAAACGTTGTTTGTTGCACACTCCCTCCCCTATAAAGCCATCTTTTCCTTAGTAACCCCTCCTTTTACTTCCTCTTATTTCTTTTTATCCTAAGTTCTTAAAGTCCCATCATCCTACTGTCCAGTGTTTCACAGAGCTCCCGGGCTTCTTTTACTGGGCGCTTCTCCTATCTTGCTCTCCTCCTCCCGTCCGTTGTTCTCCGCGTCTTCACTTCTGCCGGTTCACTAACGACCTGAAGTTACACGATAGACGTGTCTCTGCTCTCCCCCAATCTCGCGCAGGCGCTAATCTCTTCACCTCCCGACGTAGACTTTCACTTGAGCCGACCCTTGGGGATATTCTTTTTAACTTCCTTTTAACCTCCTCCGCTCCTCCCGATTCCTTTAATGCCGGAGCATGCAACTACATTAAGCTACAAGAAAACAAGAGAGGTTAGTGCAGCATCTCGCGTTCTATCTATCCCTTCCCCCGGTCTAGTGTTATGTTAAAGTTGCGTCAGCTGGCCGCTCTAACCCGGGGCACACGCTCACAATACCCAGCGGCTATTCAAAGGGCTAATATACTTATAGTTGTTTTAATTAAAGTTGAACCCGACTTAACTTTCCAGTCCTGGGTCTGTCCGGTCACTCCGGTCCTCTTTTTGGCTCCGTTTGGTTCTCTTCCCTCCTCTTCAACCCGGAGCCGCAAAAACTGCGGCAGCGGTACACCTCCGTCGACTCCGCTAAAAGCTGGGGAAAAAAGAAAAACAAACTACCCAGGGAAGGCAGCCAGCCCCCCTAGGCAGTCCCCAAGCTCTTTGCTTCCCCCCACTCCACAAGTGGAGGGAAAGGCAGAAAATTTTGCCTTGAAAATCTGGAGGTAACGCTCAGCAAACTACGGAGCTCAAGCTCCCTGCGTCTGCTAGGCGGGTGGGCGGAACCGGAACTCGCCTCAGGCCACTCCTGACGGTGCCACAACTGATGCCCACAAGTACCCGGGTGGGCAGCGCCCAGCCGTGGGGGGAACGCTGGGGGGCACAGGCGGGGGGCAGTGTGAGCCCTGACGGCTGCCTCAGCCTGTTGTATTGCTCTACAACGGGCCTTGCTCCTAATATATATATATATTTCTGTTTTCAGAGACCACATTCAATTAACTGGGGCTGAGAGGCCAGTTATTTATTTAGACAGCTCCTGTGCTCTCTTGAGCAGCACATAGTAAAACAATCCAGAACCATTCAAAAGCCAATGGGCCTAGGCCAGCCCAGCCCAGCCCAGCCTGCTGTACCGCAGTGACAGGCTGCTAGCTCGGAAAGATTATGAGACAAATTCATGACAGGACTGCCTGTCAACTCCATGACAACAAAATCTGCAATCCAAACCTTATTGCATTGTTGCTCGGATGCCTCAGCCTGTTGATCACATTGTCTTATGTCGTGTAATCCATCTTGAGTCTCAGCGAGAAAGGCAGGCGCATAGGTGGGGTTTTGGGGGGCTCCACCCCCTTTTTTAAAAGTACAACCCCACAAGAATTTAACCTGTAAATGCTTTTTTTCAATCATTAATTTTTTTTTTTAAGGTGTGTGCTCTTTTAAGGAGAATGGGGTGCCGTAGTTGACTAATTCCCGCTCGGAGCACAAGGGGGTTGGAATAGGTGACCTCTAGAATCCCTTCTAACTCTGTGTCAAGAAACGAGTCTCCTTTGAAAGAGTTTTCCTGCCTAAATGTTAGCTTTCTCAACTCTAGAAGTCATCACCCCCACCTGCCGGCTTGTTACTGGGATTGCTGCTTAGGCTGGCAGAAGTGATTAACTTGCAGCAGCTGAGAACTGTCATCTAAAGTGATCTATCCTGGTAACAGCTTTCTGTTGGCTAAATTACTTCTGTTTCTGCACTGAGAACTCCCCGCCCCCTTAAAAGAAATGTGCTCCACAAGCCACAAAATCCTGGAGATGTGCCTGGAGAAAGGTGGGCTATAAATCAAATTTTAGAAATGGAACCCCAGATCTAGCAGCAGTCTACCTTTGAAAAGCAGGTGATGAGGACAGGTGAAGGGGAGGAGGCTGTTGGAGGAGCCCAGAGAAGCCTGTTGGAAATCGGCTAGCTGGCCTTCCCTTTATGTGCCTGCTGGCGCCACACACAAGGATGGGAAAGGAAGCCCTGGGCAGAAGACCTCAAAAGCAGGGTTGCCAACTCCAAGTTGGGAAATGCTGGAGATTTTGGGGTGTGGCCTAGGGAGGGGAGGGACCTCAGTGGGGATGTGATGCCCTAGAGTCCATCTACCAAAGCGTCCATTTCTTCCAGGGGAATTGATCTCTGTGGCCTGGAGATCATTTATATTTCCAGGAGATCTCCAGGCCCCACCTGGAAATTGGCAATCATACTCAAAAGCGCTGTACCGCTCGGCTGGGACGGTCGCCTGGCTCGAGGGGCTGCTAAATTGCGCAGGCGTCGTAGGGACGGAATACCATCTCTATCTGATGCCGCGCTAGCGCTGGAGGGCAGAGCAACAGACGCGCCAGGCTCGCCTGACCGCCTCGTCTCGGGCGCTACAGAAGACGGAACTCGATGCTGCCCCCTCCTGGCCAGGGCCGGACAACGCGCCCTTTCCCGCCCATTTCAGATCTAGGTGTGGGATGCTGGTCACGTTGCACTCAGCCGGGAAAAGGCTATAGGACAGCGTCCCGCCCGAAAGAGAGAGAACAACAGCTAACTCCTTCTATCCCGAGGCTGCGTTGCCTCCTCGGGGACGCGCTTGGGAGCCTGGCAGCAACAGGTGGCGAGAGAGTCAGTCAAGGGCCCTGACCTTATCAGCAGCCTAGTGGGGAACACCCCCCCCCCCCCAAAAATTCCCCTTCCCTATTTTGGCTCGATCCCTTTCCCCCTCTCCCTCCTCCGCAATTGCCTTCCTTCCAAGCCCGCAGCCGGGAATGCCTGCTCTGCGAACGCCCTCCTTCCCGCCCCCCCCCCCGTTTTGTTAACCCCTGGGGGGCTGGTCTAAGGTGAGGAGGGCGTTGAGGAGCAGATTCTCCCTCGTCTGCAGGGAAGAGAGCCGTTCCTCCTCCCCGTTTGCTGCGGAAGGAAGAGGTGCACCGGCGGCCCCCCCGCCCCGCCCCGCTTTTTCCTTCGTGGCAGACTAGCCCAGCCTTGTGCCTGCCGAACAGGACAGCCAGGCGGACTCCCTGCGCGGAGCTGCCCGCCCGCCCGCCTGTCTTCTCGACGCCCGGGAGGGATGTGAAGCCGGCCGGCGGGAGCCCCTGCCCCAGGCGTCGCGGGGGGGATGGCTTTCCGGGCGGCCTTCCTCGGCGGCGGCTGCTGCTGGCTCTGGCCGCTTCTCGCGCTCCCCCTCGGCCAAGGTAAGCGCCCGGGCGGCCGCGGAGCGCCCCCCCCCCCCCCCCCGAGGGTGGCCCTTGGCCAGAGTCGCTTCGGCCGGTGCGCGGCGGGGTCAGCCAACTCCGGGGACCGGCCAGGAACTCTCGCCTCTCGCGGGGGGAGCGGAGGAGGGGGAGGGAGGGGGGCGGCCCGGCGGCGGTCCTTTTATTCTGGGCTCTTCTTTGCAGAGACTTTGGCAAGTTTGTTAAGATTTTTTTAAAAGAACAGAACTCGCTCTGGTTCGATTCCTTTCCATTGGAGAGGGAAAGGGGACGCGTGTAGATATGGCTGGCTTGTGCGTTCACAGCAGAGCAAAGAGGCAGACGCTGCTATCTTATCTATCGATCGATCTATATATACACACACACTCATATATATGTGTGTGTGTGTACACATACACGCACACACCAATGCTCCCTCTAAGCTGTGGAGCCGTGTGAGCAAAAATTGTACTTTGTGAGCTTCTGGCACTAAAGTTGTGAGGGAGTGATTGGGCTGCTGCCTAAATTAGTTTGCTCTGGAGCCCTCCTTCCTGAGCTAAGACAAAAACGGGTGAGCCAGAGGCTAAAAAACCGTGACCTAGCTCACAGTAACTCAGTTTCGAGGGAACACTGAACACACACACACAGGCACACAGATCTATGGGTACAACAGTATGCACACTTCTTTCAGAGTAGTAAGTCCACTCGAAGTCACAGGGACTTCCTTAAGCATCAGTGTGCATAAGGCGAGCTGCACATCAATCACACTCGCACCCTTGGTTTGTACTAGAGTGGATGTTACATGCTTCATTCGTATTCATATTCTGAATCGTGCCTGTGAGAATGCAGATTTATCTTGCAATCCTTAATGGAATATCTGTTGTAAAAACTTTGCCGACCTTCTCACAACCTCCATATTATTTTTAAGCATGACATTTATTACTACTGCAAAGCCTTTTTTTAAAAAAAGGATAAGCGTCTTCTTCCCCCTATGCAAGAGGAAAAGATCTTCATAAGGGACCAGTCAACTTGTATGGTTATTCACTCCCCCCTCCCCTTAGGGCTCACTCACCTGTACTCATTATTCTGACATGCTGTGTCTCTGGGTAAAGGCAAGAGTGAGTTAATGTTCGAGACCAGTTTACTTGCATCGGAAGGAGGGAGCCCTGACTCAGGGAAGCTGATACTGGAAAACATTTTTCAAGCGCCACCAGATCCCTGTTTTATGTTCACAGTAAAGCATGCTGTCGTTTGGCAAATTACAGTGCAGCCCTAAACACATTTACATCCTTTTAAATCTATTAAAGAGGACTGATTTAGAAGGGTGTAACTGTTCAAGATTGCACTGTTCTTCATCTTTGTTAATAATAATAATAATAACAGATCACTTGGCTATGGGGCATAGCAGCTTAGCGAATGAGAGCCGTTGATGTATGAAATCTCTGGCTCAAGTTCTTGCCTCTGATAAAAACTGACTAGCCATGCAATCCTAAACAGAGTTACACCCTTCTAAGACCACTGCAGCCAATGCAGTTCTTCATAACACAGATCTGCCTGACTGCTGAATGGATGACAGCAAGAGTGTACGTGCATTACAACCACTTTGGAATTTTCTTTGGAATCGGATTGTATAGAAATGTTGTTATATTGGGGGCACAGTCCATCTAAAGTCTTAGGCTACAATCCTACGGACGTTTTTCTGGGAGTAAGCACAACTGAATAAGATGGATTTACCTCTGTGCAGACTTATTTCAGGATTGCTCCTTCAAAGTCCTGTTGATTTCAGTGGGTACGTGCTTAACTTTGCCTTCCAAAATCAATTGGCCTTGAAAAATGGTGTACTGTGAGTGGATTGTGCCCTGTCAGCCCAGCGCTAGACATGCTTAGGGGGTAAGCTGCTCTGAGTTCAAGGGACAGACTGCCAGTCAGCATGGGTAAGTCCAGAAAAATAGTGGTCAAGCTAGGTTCTGTTCAGTACAGCAAATGTAACATTACTTCTGATTCTGTTGTGTTTCTGAACAGCTATTTGTGTGAATGTTGCTCTTGCAGTAGTTAAACTCTCAAGCAGAGAAACTCCCAGAATAATGCCTGTGAAATATATCCAGAAATCATCTTCTCTCTCAACTCCATAAATCAGATGAACACAATGATCTAGATCTGTGTGCCATTGTCATCCTTCTTTGATAATGTGGCATTTTCTTTCATTTTTAGCCCAGTTCCACACATTTGTTTAGAAACCATTGAGTTCATCTGGAGTGATGCACATGGGCTTGTACTCTCATGACTTTTTTAGGAGCTAGAAGTTGTATCCCAGACAACCAGCAACTGGAGATGTCAGCCTCCAGGTGGGACCTGGGGATCCCCTGGTTTTACAGCTCATCTCCAGACTGCAGAGATCAGTTCTCCTGGAGAAAATGGGTGCTTTGGAGAGTGGACTGTACGGCCTATATGGCCACTGAGGTCCCTGTCCTCCCCAGGCTCCACCCCCAAATCTTCCAGGAGTGTCCCAACCTGAAACTGCCAACCCTGCCTGCCCCACTGATGGCCAAGGGGGATCTGGCAACCCTCAAACAAGAATAACAAACTTAGTTTGATCCTTGAATCTGTTAAACATCTTCATTATGCTGTATGATAATTTACCGCTCATCCTCCACCTATGTACGTGGACTGGTAATTTCCTTTTTTGTCTCTGTCTTGACTCTAATTGACTCTTCCTGGCAAGTACCCCCCCTTCCCATATGAAATGGCTGAAGAAATTCTGTTCCACTATATCTGAGGAAGTGTGCGTGCACCTTGAATAAAACTTTGCTGGTCTTAAAGGTGCCTCTGGACTCAAACTTTGTTCTGCTGCTTCAGACCCACATGGCTACCCACCTGAATCTTTTTACAGGGAGTCTGTTATTGCATCTGTTATCTTATATGTAAAACAATAAACAAATCTTAATGGGGAAAAAGAACCCCACGTTTGGGGACCGTGTTATTAATAATTCATAGGTTAACGATTTGCAAGTTTTAATTAGTATTTTGCCTTCAACTGTTATTTAGAAAGGTGTGCTAACTGTGTGTGGGTTTTCATAAAGTATGCTATTTTGATGGTCTTCCTTCTAAAACACAGCAAAGACCTTGTTGCAGGGGTGTTGGTGGTGGTAATAACTTGAAATATTATATCATCAGTTTGATTCTTTCAGGGATTGACTGCAAGCCTGGTTGCCATCCACTGTACGGATTTTGTGAAATTCCCGGTGAATGCAGGTAAATTAACTCACAACATTGCTGGCAGAGAGAACAACGCTCACATGGTCTCGCTTTCAGGATCCTTTGGGTTTCAGTTTCGTTTTCAAGCGATGAATAGTGCACAGATATTTTGTCTGAAACAGAGATTGTGCGGCAATTAGAATTGCATGGTGTTTTTAAAATAAATGTGCCCACTCCTGGGTACCTCTAGGAATTAAATTCTAAAGAGCAACGATGTCGGGCTCAGAGATGTGACACTGTGCTTTGGAGGTTCTATTAAACCATTGAGGATTTAGGAGTCCACGACTCAGGCTCTGTTGGGCCAAAACACGCAGGCCCTGTTAGAACTGCAGCCGTTCTGCTGATCAGCTGTTTGAAGAAGGAAATGGCTCCCTCCCCCACCCTTCCTGATCGATTTAGGGTTGCCAGCCATCAGGTGATCAATCAAGCAAGGAGAAGGCTGCCAGCACTACAATCAACCAAACATACAAAAGCAACCTTAAATATTGTAAACAAAATCTGTTTTTTACAAAAAATATTTATAGTGATATAATGTAAACTATCATGCAAAGTACAAGGTGCATTATTACATTGGATGGACGTCCAGTCACAGGGCCTCCCCTGCAAAGAGGCCCGACTGAAAGTGCCGGTGATTACCACCTACCCAGCTGTGGGAGCTAGTACAGAAAGCCATTTCTAGTTAAATTTTAATCTAATTTTAAATTTTAATCCGACAATTGATTATATTGTACATGAAATTTTGATGTTACCCGCCCTGAGCCCGCGTGCAGGAAGGGCGGGATACAAATGCAATAAATAAATTAAAAGACATACAAATACAAATGGGACATAAACCCTGCTGACATATCCATGGTCCTCTTAGGCTGTAAGAACAGAAAGAAACATTCTCTGCAACAGCCCAAGACGAGTCCCTTGGAGCATGAAGATGTCAAGGTCTGTAATAACACGGCAGGCCCGTTCTGAATTGATACCTTTACCAAGTTGTTAAGCCTTCATAAGGTTTGTGGGACTTCCACTAGTTCCCAAGAATTCACAAGCGCATGGTGGCCAGCGTCCCTACTGACAAACATGGGATAGGCGCAGCTTCAGGTGGTGGCTGGAGATCTCCTGAGATCAGTTCGCCTGTAGAAAATGGCTGTGCTTATCCCCCAGTGGCCTGCAAATTAAATGGCCAATCCGCCCGAGGCTACTTTCAGCAATTTGGTTGGGAAGGGCTCCTTCCAGTAGCAGAGCCAACCACTGTTTGAATGTGTGGGTATCCATTCATCTCCGATGTGCAGGGGGGGGGGGCTGGCTTCAGTGGCACCTTGCTAGAGCAGGGCAATGTTGTTCCGGCTGGTTGAACATCAAAAAGTATGTGCAAGACTTTGCACACACGGAGCTTAAAATGTTACCTTCGAAGCTCTTCTGCAAGCCTTCAGTGTTCACTTCAGAGGAGGAGAGAGGTCTTTGTGTGCAAAGAAGCCTGCGTGGAGCTCTCCACGGCAGTGAAGAAGGAAGTCCATGTGCCCAAGATTCACATGTGAGCAAGTACACATATGGGGCTCCGAACTGAAGGTAAAAGGCAATCCTCTTGAAACTAAAAAATAGAAGCCAACTTCCTCAGATATCTGAAAAAGCGGAAAAACTATTTCAAGGTATTTCTGGAGTGCTTCTCTGTAAAGTGGGGAGGGGCCCTGGCTCAGTTGGTAGAGCATCTGTTTGGCATGCAGAAGGTCCCAGGTTCTGTCCCCGGCATCTCCATTTAAAAGGACCAGGCAGGAGGTGATGGGAAAGACCTCCGCCTGAGACCCTGGAGAGCTGCTGCCAATCTGAGTAGACAGTATTAAACTTGATGGGCCAAGGGTCTGATTCAGTATAAGGCAGCTTTGTGTGTGTGGGTTCATCTCTGTGTGTTCATGGGTTAAGGAACTAATATTCCTCTTGTATTCTATTCGCTGAAATCATAGTCTTTATTTAAATGCCTGTGTTCAATAGCTTTCCTGAATCATCTCGCCCAGTGCTCATACCTTGTGCATTCTAAAACAGAAGCTGGTGAATGATGTTGGCAAAAGAGGTCTGACCCGGGCTGAGTACCTGTTGCCTTGTGTCTCTTGCAGGTGCCAGTCTGGCTGGCAAGGCCCTCTCTGTGATCGGTGCATCCCTTTCCCAGGTTGCCAGCATGGAACCTGTGCCAAACCGTGGCAATGCCTCTGTGAAGAAGGATGGCTCGGCAGCATTTGTGACACAGGTTTGCAAGTACTTCCATTCCTCGGGGCAGAGCTGGGTATGTGGTTCTCTGATCCTTTTAATTAGTATCCCCCCTGCCCCGTTTTAAGCAGAATGCAGCCTCTATTTAAAGGGGGTGATTAAGAACATAAGAGCCCTGCTGGATCAGACCAGTGGTCCATCTAGTCCAGCATCCTGTCTCACACAGTGGCCAACCAGTTTGTCTGAACGGCCAGCAACAGGGCGTAGAGGCTGAGGCCTTTCCCTGGTGTTGCCTCCTGGCTCTGGGATGCAAAGAATTAGTGCCTCTGAATGTGGAGGTTCCTCTCAGTCAGCATGGCTAGTAGCCACTGATAGATTTGTGTATCTAATCTCCCTTTTAAAGCTGTTTATTTCCGTGGCCATCACTGCATCCTCTGGCAGCGAATTCCACATCTTAATCACTCTGAGTAAGGTAGCATTTCCTTTGGTCTCTCCTGAACCTACTGCCCATCAGTTTCATTGGATGCCCTTGAGTTTTAGTATTTTGGGAGAGGGAGAAAAATTTCCCTTTGTTAACTCTATTCATCCCATGCATAATTTTATAGACCTCTATCATACCCACCCTTAGTTGTCTCTTTTGTTTTTTGGTGTGGGGAGTGAGAGCCTCCAATGCCTTCCTTAATTATGCATTTGGCCCCAGTGGGAGGGAAAAGACAAAGACGACCCCCCCCCCCCAATATCTTTCTTTACTCTGGGGCACAAAGAACATCTTGCAAGGTGCGTTATGGCCCTTTTGTGATCAAGAGGGAGTTCAAGTCAACCTACAGAGTAGTTACAGCACCATCTGGTGTTAAAAGTGTATAAGAGTTTAAGCATTTTCTTTCATTTTGGAATGAAGATAGCCTTTGCAGCAATTCAGACGATCAGAAGTTTGGATGAACAGAATTCCTGCTCAGTTAGGGTTCTATGGTCATAAGGCTGCAAAAGGTTGATTCTCGTGACTATTTTTTCCAGTTCTGCATTTCAAACCAATTTAAGTTTTTCTTTCAGTTTAGCTGTCATATAGGGTTACCATATTTTGAAAAGCAAAAAAAGAGGACACATTTCCCAACTCATGACTTTAAACAAGTGATCACTATGAAAAAATATCTCATTTTAAATACCCCTATTTAAGCTGTGATAATTGGTACTAACGAGGAATATTCCTAACCTTCCAACCCCAAAAGAGGACATTTTCGTCCATTTTTTAAAAAAAAGATCCCAAAAGAGGATGGACGCACAAAAAAGAGGACATGTCCTCTAAAATGAGGACAACTGGTAACCCTACTGTAATATATTCCAGAGAGCTAATGGTATTCATCTGAACTGATCTCTTGTCGCCTGGAGATCAGCTGTAATCAGTGCCATACCAAGGAACAGTCCACCCCGAGTGCAGGCAATAAGGGAATACATTGTCTGTAGATAATTTAAAAATCAATAATAATAATAATAATAATAATATTTACCTTAGTGTCCCACCCCCCTGGCTTGAAAGAACATGGTTAATTAAGCTAATTAGTGCTGGTATGGAAGGGATGGAGAGGCTGGAGTTGCCATTGCTGAACGCCCTGGACAAGCTAGGAGACAGCACCTCCAGCATGAAGATTTTCAGCCATGACTCAGCGGCTGGGATAAGAACATAACATAAGAACATAAGAGAAGCCAATGCTGGATCAGGCCAATGGCCCATCCAGTCCAACACTCTGTCGTACAGTGGCCAGAAATACCAGGTGCCCTCAGGAGGCACAGGAAGCCGCCATATTGGAGCTGCCAAGCAGGCAGAAGGGATGGATGGAGCCCGAGTGGGCAGGGCTGCCACCATAAGGCAACAAGCCAGGAGTGAAGTGGGAGAATAGAAAAGGAGAGAGGAGCAGCGGGAGGGGGGGAGTTTAAAAATTATCCAGTTGTCAGTTTCTCTAGGTACACCACTGGTTGTAATCCTGGGAGATCTCCAGCCACCATCTGGAGGTTGGCAACCCAAAGTTGCAATCAATTTCATTTTCTAAGTCTGCTTACCCAGTGGTTCTTACAGTAGCTGTGCAGTCCTAAGCAGAGTTGTTTGTGTGTGTTTGTGTGTTAAGTGCTGTCATGTCACTTCCAGGTTGTGGCGACCCTATAAATTAATAACCTCCAAAACATCCAATTGTTAATAGCTTTGCTCAGGTGGGCCACGAACTAGCCAATTCAGTTCAGGCATTTTTTGTTCAAGTTCAGTTCGGGTTTGGTTCAGGAGCCAACCGAACCCCGAACCGAGATTTTCTGGTTTGTGCCCATCCCTATACAGCTGCATTCACTCCCACTTCCTGCATCCAACTTACATACACCTCTTCACATAACAACAGTTCTCTTAAAGAAACATACACACCCCTATGCCACACCCACTTACTTGACTTTTTCGGCAGTCCACAGTATCCATAAAACTCTCCGGCAACACATTTCAAAGGAATTAACTTTCTTCTTGTCCAATCAGCTTTCTTTATTGTTCAACTTCCACAGAGTTACCCTTTTCCAAACCCACTGAAGGCAATGAATGGCAGTTAGAAATGGGGAAAACATTTGCCCATATGAGCTTATCCAGGGGTCCTTTCATAGAAAAAGAGGTGCAGGAGCTCATTAGCATAACTTATTAGCATACCTCATTAGCATATGCCACATCCCCTGACATCACCAGAAGTGTGTCAGAAAGGGAATGTCAGTTTCAGCCCCATTATACCCTATGTGCCATTGAAATCAATGGCAAAAACTCATAGGGTATATGAGGGGCTGGAGGAAAGGGGGTTTGAGGGAGAGGGTCCAAACTTGCAGGGTAGCTGCTGGGGCCTCTCCTCGAAATACCCACCAAGTTTCAAGAAGATTGGACCAGGGGGTCCAATTCTATGGGCCCCCAAACAGGTTGTCTCATCCCCTCCCATTGTTCTCTATGGTGGGAAAAAATGTTACCTTTTCTCCTCCCATAGAGAACAGTGGAGGGAATGGGGGCAACCTGATTGGGGGCCTGTAGAATTGGACCCCCTGGTACAATCTTTTTGAAACTTGGTGGGTATTTCGAGGAGAGGCCCCAGCAGCTACCCTGCAAGTTTGGAGCCTCTCCCTCAAACCCCCTTCCCTCCAGTCACTTTTAAAATTGCTGCCGAATTTTGGCGGCAATTCGGCAGCGGTCTGAATCAGATTAGAGAATCTGATTCGGCCGGTGGCTGCCCTAGTTGCCACTCCTGAGCTGGCAAAGCTTTGCTCCGCCTCGCTCCAGCCCCAATGGACCCCTGAGCTTATCTTAAAACAGGGTGAGCGTTGCTAGAAAAAGTTATAGCCACTGTCAATGATGATGGTGAAAAACCTATCCTGTTATCATCAGTGTTTTTTTTAAATCTCTAATCCAGCTGCTCATCCGTGCTCTTCAAACCCTTGTGTGAACAACTCGACTTGCATAGAAACTGGTGAAGGCGGCAGATATATTTGCTTGTGCATTCAAGGATATGCTGGGAAAAACTGCCACGTGAGAAAGGGGTCCTGTATAGTTAATGGGTAAATATGGATATATTTATGCTTATTATTGGGGGGGTGTTTTGATAAGAGACAGTCTCACAGATATGAGGTTCCAAGGCCATGAAGCTTTGTATGTGATAGTCAGTATTTTAAATTGAGCCCAGTAACTGGATAGCCAGCGGAGTTAATGCAGAATCGGAGCATTATGCCTGCTCTGCCTAGCTTCCAGGAACAGAAGAGGAAGAGTAGGTTTTTATACCCCACTTTTCTCTACCTTAAGGATTCTCAAAGCGGCTAACAATCGCCTTTCCCTTCCCCTCCCCACTGTTAGCAGAGTGTAGATGTGCAGTAAAGCGGAGCACAGGCTGTCTAAAGAATTAAGTCGGTTTATTAAGAAGAGAACAAAATTTATAAGGAGGACAAAGGGAAGTCTAACTGTCTAACTAACTGGAAGAGAGTCTGCTGAGAAGCAGCTCTCAGCAGGAACAGGAAGAAGATCTAATTGAGTCAATCAGAAGACAGGAAGGAGACTCTTTGAAAATAATAGGAAGTCTCTAATCTCACTATGGTAACTAGTTGTCCCTTCTGCTGCCCCCTGCAGGATGTTCTTGCCAACTTCTCTATCTATGCACAATAGAACTTGTATATTTTAACACCCATAACAGGCACCCTGTGAGGTAGGTGGGGCTGAGAGAGCTCTGAGAGAACTGTGACTGGCCCAGAGTCACCCAGCAGGTTTCATGTGGAGGAGTGGGGAATCAAACCTGGTTCTCCCAGATTAGAGTCCCCTGCTCTTAACCACTATACCACACTGCCCCTCATAGCCAAACTGCGGCATTCTGCACCAGCTGGAGTTTCTGAATTGATTTTGAGGGGAGACTTTTCCATGAGAGGATGAAGATTCCATCCTGGACCTCCTGGATGCTAATCTGACACTCTAACCACTATACCAGGCTGGCTTTTAAGAGGGGTTACAACTGCTAATAATGTAATAACACAGAAGTCATTGTTGGACTGAAGTATTGAGCATATTTGTATTACAGAATATGAGTTTACAGAGAGGGCTGAGCTTTAATTTGTGGGCCATTAGACTCATTGTTAACTGTCTTGCTAATGTTAACAATATAGAATTGGCTTTCCTGAGGCCAGGGAAAGTGGGGGGAAACAATGAGGTTTTTAGAGTCGGGGGAGAAAATGTGACTGTAATGATTCCATTATAGCATGGGTTATGAACAAATCACTTTAAAAAATGAAATGTTCAAGTCAGCCTACAGCAAAGCCAGACAAATTGGATTCAAATCCATTTAGCCACGTTGTCATTAGTCCAAAGGTTTGCATTTGCAACCACCCTGATACCGTGAGCATTGGAACAGAAACATTTTCCAGGAAGGCTGGTGCAGGGAGGAAACTTTCTGACTAATGGAGAACCACTATGGTGTAGTGCTTAACAAATTTCTACCTACAACTGGTTGTAAATAATTTTTGGAATTCCTCATTTTGAACTGTAGTTCTTCCTGCAAGAACAGCGGCACCTGTGTGGATGATGATGGCTTCGCGCCCAGACCCTCCTGTTTGTGTCTTCCCGGCTTTACCGGCATGTTTTGTGAAATGGAGGCTGATCCTTGCAAGTCGAACCCATGTCAGAATGGAGGAAGGTGTACCAATATCAGCGGGGGCTTCCGCTGTCGATGCCCTGCTGGGTATGGAGGTGCGTTCTGCAGCAGCCACATCACGTTCTGTGCCAGCAACCCGTGCGCCAATGGCGGGACGTGTCACGAACGCCCGGAAGGAGGTTTTGAATGTCTTTGCAAGCCACACTTTGTTGGGGTCACCTGTGCTTCTCACCACAGAAATGCGAGTGGGATCGCGCTGGCCAAACACAAGCAGAATCACCATCCGCACGCAAAAGTTTCCCACAGACCATTTCATCCACAAGAACAGGATATCCTGACCATAAGAGAGACCATTGAAAACAGGCCCTCCTTCCTCAATAAGAGCCAGGTCATTTGCTTCATTGTCTTGGGCTTGCTGACATGCCTCATCATCCTGGGAACGGCGGGAATTGTATTTTTTTCCAAATTTGAAATGTGGCTCGCAAACGCCCGATACACCCACCTGGTGCGTAAGGAGCGGGATTGCTACCTGAAGGCCAACGAGGGCGAGAACCTTTCGGTGAACATCATCTTCCCCGAGAAGATCAAACTGACCGAATATACTAAGAACTATACAGCCATCTAGTTTCTACCCACCGTTTTCTGTTTAACCCCAACCTGTCAAGGTAGTATTGTTCTTGTCGTAGCGGTGGCTGGCTTTTCATGTTTGTTCATGGAAATGTTTGCTGGCTTTGGGGACCAGTGGATGAACCAGGAACATGTTTTATTTCTGTTGCCCAGAGAATGACGCTGTTCCAATTTTTTTTAAAGAATAGAGATCAGAATCATATTGGGTTAGATCCAACTCAGTGTTTTTATGGACACAAGAATTTCCATCTACAGCACATGACTTGGTGACTCCCACTTTCCCTGGTAGCTCAAGACACCCCATGAAATCCTGCTTCCAGCAGAGAGGGCAACCCCTCAGGAAGACTATTTGGGGTGTGTCATTTGGGGCTGCCGAAGGAAGGGGGAGCCATGGAAGTTCTGCTCCGTGAGTGCAACGTACTTACACACGAGGAACTGCTGCATTGGATCCAACCCGTTACAAACCAATGAATCTTAATTTCCTTTAAAAAAAATAAAAATAAAAAGGCTAGGTGAACCTTTGTAAAATAAGACAACTGCTGTCATCGTATCATGGTGCATGCTTGTCCATTGTGGTTTTCTGATGTCACTTCTCAGTGCTTATTTTTAATAAACAGTGGTTAAGGGCTAAGTTGTCTTCTTCAGGAGTGTTGGCTATGCTTCACTGGCATTGACTTGGGCATTACTTTTGGTCTGATTTTGGTATGGATGAGGCATGATGGATGTGCTCCTCTTTATTCAGCCATGTTAATAATTCAGCATTTGACACAGCTGGGGCACACTAATTAAACTGAAGGTAAAATAAATTAAAATTAAATTACCTGCAGTGAGCTCCTCGCCTGCCTGCCTGCCTGAGGCAGGCAGGGCAGCGGGTGATGAGCTTTCAACCTCCACCCACATGGCCAGGTATTTCTTGGGGGGTGAGGAAGGAGGAAGGCAGCACCACGCGCCCCAGGCTCCCTCCCCCCCCCCCCCCCAGCAGAAGGAAGGAAGGAAGATTGCTCTTTGGTCCAGCACAGCAGCAGCATGGCTTAAACAAGTTCCTTAAAAATTGAACAAGAAAAGGGAAGCTTGGGTGGAGGGGGTATGGCAGATGTGTTATGGGGCGCTGCCTGCTGTGCCCCCCGCTGGCTATGACCCTGATTGGACAATAGATATTCCACATGGAGGTGTGTTCACACAATGGCCTGGTTCTGCCTTCTGCACTAAGAGCAGGTGGATCTGGATGAGTGCCTATGTCACCTATTGACTTAGAGGTGTGGTGGAGGGAAGGCGCTTTCACCATGTGGCCTGGAGCATCACCCTGGTTAAATGTCTAAGCAGGATCACAGGTGTTCCCCCACATCCAGCCCATGCAGCAAGGAAAGAGCTTTTCCATCATTGTTCTATGAGATTTGTTAACTGGAGGGCATGTGCTTCACCACTGAGCTATGTCCCGCCCTTCACAACATGGCTGGGTCTCGTATTGTAGATTCAAAGTCTTACGCAAACGTTTTTCTCACAGGACATTTTGCAATGAATGGTCTTGAACCCTCTTGCATGTCGTAGTTTATGTGATCTTTTTATAACCCACATTTCTTTTCAAATAGGGACTCAGCACAACTGACGCTTTACATGAATATGCATGCCATTCACCAGGTTTCTATCTTCAGGATCCATCAGCCATACTAAATATACACCTTCAATCAGCCCAATCACGGAGACTGCATTTGGTATCTTTTAATAGCTGTTTTGATTTGTAGCACGATCCAGGAAAAGTCAAATACTTCAAATTCCCATGGATTACTGCAAATTGCTCTTGCAGTCTCTAAAGAGTGCCAGATTTATTGCAGTGTGAGCATCACGGGTACCATGTACTCTCCATATGCACAGTTGGTGGGCTTCCACTAAACATGAGCATAAAACCAATTCTTGCCTGGAGTGGATTTTTTAAAATGTTTACCTGCTCCATGAAATACAGTATCTCCAGCCCACCAACGGTAAAGATAAAGGTTTCCCTTGCTCAAATGCCAGTTGAATCTGACTCTAGGGATGCGGTGTTCATCTTTGTTTCCAAGCCGAAGAGCCAGCGCTGTCAGAAGACATCTCCATGGTCATGTGGCCGGCATGACTAGACACCGAGGTGCATGGAACACTGTTACCTTCCCACAAAAGCGGTACCTATTTATCTGCTTGCAGTTTCTTGCTTTCGAACTGCTAGGTTGGCAAGAGCTGGGACCAGAGCTGGGAGCTCACTCCGTCACGTGGCACTCGGGTGTCGAATTGCCAAACTACTGACCTTCCAGTCCCCAAAACCACGGTTCAAATCCCATTCATAGTCCCAAACGTTCTCATAATGTATCATGATAATGTCTATGACAGTAAAATAAGTTCTGTTTTTTTTCCACAGATAAAAGTACAAGGATGAGTGGGTGAGTAAGTATTATACAGTCGCTGGTGAACTCCAGTTCAAACCTTGCCTCTGCTATGGCTACACTTAGGAGGACTTATATAAACCACCCAGTCAGTTTCCCATCTGCAATATGGGCATAATAATACTGTTCGATGTTACAGTGTTGTTTAAAGATTCCAGTAAGAGGAGGTTCATATTGCATTTTGTGAGTGCTATACAAAAGTCAAGTAATATGTTAGGGCACAGAAGAAGGCATTCATCAACAATTAGCCTAACTTTTCTTTTTGCCAACGTATAAGCTAGAGCCTATGTCAGCCTGTGGCAATCATGCCCAAAAGTCCCGGCTCCAGGGTTCTGAACCATTCCTTGTAATTATTGCCTCAGGCAAAGCCAAGTGATTGTCAGCCAATCAGAAGCCGTGGAATGCCACTGGATGGGAAGGGGGAGAGCCAGCCTCTGTGTTTAAAAGGGGAAGGAAAAAGTCCTCAGATAGGGGCTTGGCAGCTCTGGCTAGGAGTGTCAGAATAGCCAGGGTATTTATTTAGTTGGGGTTTTTTAAGGTAGGGTGGTTGGGCTTAGGGGTGAAAGCTTATTTTTAGATGATAAATAAGCACCCTAGTAAAAGCCAGAAGCCCCAAATCTACTTAGGCAGTTTCTGAGACTTTGATTTGATAGGGTAAACACACACCTTTGAGGGAAACACACACTTTTGGTAATCCGGTCCAAAAAATCTCCTAATCTGAGGTAAACATTCTGAGGAAAGGAAACAAGAATCTGTTCTCTGTTTACTTACTTTAGTTGGGTCCAGTTACAAGGGATTCAGTCTTGATGGAGAAAGGTTATGACTGCTGGGTCACAGTGGAGAGCTGCTTTAGCCTTATAAGTTGAAACATTCCACATCTAACACTCTTTTGAATATCTTGTTTTCTGTTAAATAAAATGTCGTTTTCCTATTCCCTGTCTTTTATTTGTCCAGTCAAAATATATAGAAAAAGGAGTTTTCCTCATAAACACACTGGATGCTGTAATAACAGTTGTCTCAACAAGAGACCTGAACATAAGAGAAGCCATGTTGGATCAGGCCAATGGCCCATCCAGTCCAACACTCTGTGTCACACAGTGGCCCCAAACCAGGTGCCTTCAGGAGGTCCACTGGTGGGGGTATGTGGTTTGCAAGCTATAAAAACTTTTATCATAAACTCATGCCACATATTCTCATGAAAGTGGGCTGTCAAAACAACACAATCCTAAACATAATAAAGCCTTGAGTTTAGAGTACGGTTGCCTCAGAGCTTCATCCTACTCAGCCTTCTCCCATAATCACCACACAGCCCCTCGTTTTTCTTTCCTAGATGGTGAATAGGAACAGTATGTTTTTCTTCAGTCCTTCAATAATGACCACTCTGTCCAGGGAACACAGTCAGAAAACATAACACATGGATGGGGAAACTGCCAGTTAAGCCTCCATTGTTCCAAAGCAAAAGATAGCAGTTTTATGAAGTGTACCACACTCCCAGGTGGGCCATATGTTAAACACAAACATTACATTATTTCAGCCGTCTCCCTAGACTGAAGATTGAACTCTCCCCCCTAACAAAACCACATTCTCAATGAGGAATTACTACAGCCAATAGGATTGCAGAGTATTGTGTTGCACAGAAACATCTGTTAAAACTTCTTCACAGTAGAATGAATTCATGGACCCCTTTTCCAAGCTATGGGCTGGCAGCTTGTTTTCAATTGTATTAATATGAGGTGCCTGGATTTAGGTTCTGTCCGTTTGCCAGGAATTCCCTACCTCTTTTGGCCCCTCACTACAATATATGTGTCTACAGGCCTCACTGAATACCGCTCTGTTCTTAGCTGGAAGTAAGGTTGCCAGATCCAGCTTGGGAGGTTTGGGGGTAGAGCCTGTGTAAGACGGGCCTCTCTGAAGTCTAGAGATGAACTACAATTATGGGGGATCCCCAGGTCCCATCTAGAGGCTGGCATCCCTAGCTGGAAGACCACCTTGCCTTCTAGCCAGTCCTACATAGGTCATGACCTTTGTGCCTATTCACACATACAGACATAGTTTCTTGGCTATCAAGTGAAGCTCTCCTAGTTGTCTGGGGCTTATGGAAGTGGCTTTGGCAAGACCAAACTTATTGTCCAAGGATATTTTTAATATAGTCAGTGGCTTTCCCCCAAAAGGGGTATGGTGATTTTACAAAGTCGAATGACAGTTTAGCCAGTACTTGGAAGTATTCCCATCCTCAAACATGGAACTGATCAATAACAGTTAACAGATTCCCCCCCCCCCACGAGTCCAATGAATAATTTGGCACCACATTTCCCTGCTCTTATTGAAGGCATAGGAACAAGCTTTCATAAGCTAGTGTTACTATAGATATTGCAGTAAAATGCAAGGCCTTCAACATGTGGAAGAGCCAAGGAACATGTAACTCTTGCCAAGGAGATGCTATCCAATATAGCTTGTCTGCAACATGTGATCACAGACTGTATTCCATCTGGTAGATTCACATTATGATGGTGATGTTTCATGCGGGAGGTATTTCTGGCCTTTATGGCTAGATTAATAATCATTCACCATACACAAGCTCTTCTAGAAGCCATCTGCATGGCAGACATAATGTGTGACCTGGTTAAAGAGGGGAAAAGGTGATGGAGTTGCCATTCTGCAAAACTCACAAAAATATCTGATAAGAAAATAAGAAAATCCCTGCTGGATCAAATCAGTGGTCCATCTAATCCAGCATCCTGTCTCATCCAGTGGCCAACCAGTTCCTCTGGAAGTCCAACAGCAGGGCATAAAGGCCTGGGCTTCCCCTGTTGTTGCCTCCTGGCAACTGGGATTCAGAGTTCTACTGCCTCTGAATGCGGAGGTCCCTTTAGTCAGCACAGCAGCCACTGATTGACCTACCCTCCACGAATGTCTAATCCCCTTTTAAAGCTGTCTGTGCCTGTGAGCCAGTTGGGTGTAGTGGTTAAGTGCACGGACTCTAATCTGGGAGAACCGGGTTTGATTCCCCACTCCTCCACTTGCACCTGGCTGGATGACCTTGGGCAAGCCATAGCTCTGTACCAGCTGTTCCCTCAAGGACAGCTTGGGAAAGAGCTCTCTTAGCCCCACCTACCTCACAGGGTGTCTGTTGTGGGGAGGGGAAGGGAAAAGGAGTTTGTAAGCCGCTCTGAGACTCCATTGGGGAGTGGAGGGCGGGGTATAAATCCAATCTCTTCTTCTTCTTCTCTTCTCTTCTTCTTCTTCTGTGGCCATCAATACATCCTCTGGTAGCGAATTCTACTACATCAGATCCTTGCTCTTTCAAGACTGGCAACTGGTCCCTAAGGCCTCAGGTCTCTTTGCTACCAACTCCTTTTAACTGAAGATGCCAGGGATTAAGGATTTGAACCTGGGACCTTCTGCATGCGAAGCAGATGCTCTGCCACTGAGAGAACTACATTGTTCTCTGTTTCCTGACTGTTCTGCCACATTTCCACCACTGGGATACCTCAAATGGCAAATATATTGGTTAAAACAAATTAAGATGGTTAGAATTGGATCCCCCCCCCAATATAGCCATACTCCAGTGGTACCTTAAAGTAACGTTTCTTTCAGCATGAGATTTCACAGGTTGCAGCCCAATTCATCAGATACTATTCACGGATATTACTAATGGCCACTTGATGGCAGTATTGGAACATGGAACATTCTATGACCCTCCTGTGATTGCCTGTCATTTTTTGGAGTGCTTTCTCCATTATAGCAGAAAAAATAATGTAAATGTAGCTTCTGTAGTAATACATTTTCACAAGGGCCTTTCCAGATTACTATTTGCTTTTACATGTGGTAGATGTGCATCTGCTTTGACCTGGATAGCTCAGGCTTGCCCAGTCTTGTTGTCAGACCTTAAAAGCTACACAGGGTTGGCTTGGGCTAGTATTTGGACAGGAGAGTTCCAAGGAAATCCAGGGTTGTGATGCAGAGGCGGGCAATGGCAAACCACGTCTTGCCTTGGAAACCCTAGGAGGTTGCCATAACACACACACTCAAATGTGCTTCTATGCACATTTCAGCATTATGCACAAAATATGCCCTTGTTGAGATATTGCAGTTTCCATCCCGTAAGATAATACTGTACCTCCCCAGTATTCAAACCCACAATATCTCATGGCAAGAAAAAATTGATTCTTGCTATAGCTAGTGTCACTACTGTGACCAAGGAGGCTACCAAATTTCCCTGGTTCTCTGTTTTGACACAAACATTTGATTTCACTTCTGTAAATGGAACTAAGTCTTTGTTTTCAGGCCATTTTCTGTTTCTTCATTCCAAGTTTTCCACATTCAGTTTATGCAACTATAACACTATTTTTTCGTGTCAACTGCATATGAACAATACATAAATGGCATATGACAATATTTTTCCTCTCATCTGACACCACCTTGTATCTTGAGACCTCTGATGGAGAGTCTGTTGGAGCTGCCCTTATGAAACTCAGCAAATGATGAACTAATCCAAGGCTTGTGTTTGAGGATTTGGAGGTGGATTTTAAAACACAATTTCTCTTTTGCTGTTTTCTATTGGACATATACCTAGAGCATCAGCTTTGCAGGCAGAATGTGACAAGTTCAGTTCATGGCATTCCCAGCCAAAAGGTTCAGGTAGCAAGCAGCAGGGGTCATTTCGAGCAGGAGCTTGGGGGAGCTCAGCTCTGGGAGTTGGTGCTAGGCCCCCCCCCCCACGCGGGGGAATGCTTGCTTGTGTCATGGCTGCAGCAAAACGACCCCATCCCCTGAAAAGGTCCTTGTTCCTCCGACCAGCCTTCTGAAGTCTTCAGCCACCATTGAAGCTATCCTCCCAGAATAGTGGTATTTCTGAGGCTTGGATTAGTAGCTGTCCCCTCTCTGCCAGCTCTTTCTCTCTCTCTCTCTCTCTCCTTCTGACATATTTTTGGTGATGTCAGGTGGTGTAGCATATGCAAATAAGTTATGCTAATGAGTTATGCTAATGAGCTTCTGCACCTCTTTTTCTACGAAATGACCCCTGGCAAGCAGTGTTCCCTCTAAGCTGAGTTAGTGTGAGCTAGCTCAGTTTTTTAGCCTCTGGCTCACACATTTTTGTCTTAACTTAGGAAGAATGGCTCCAGGTCAAACTAATTTATGCAGTAGCCAAATCACTCACTCACAACTTTAATGCCAGTAGCTCAGAAAGTAGAATTTTTGCTCACAATACTCCACAGCTTAGAGGGAGCATTGGTAGCAAGTGATGCAAAAGACCCCCCCCCACACCTGAGCCAGAGTAGGCAATACTTTGGGCCCATGGTTCAAAGGTAGAGCAGCAGCCCTGCGTACTGAAAACCTCAGGTTCACATCCCAACATCTCTATGTAAAAGGATCAGATTGTAGGTGAGGTGAAAGACCTCTACCTTATATCCCAGAGAGCTGCTGGCGACCTTAATCCCAGTGGGTGACTCAGTAAAAAGCAACTGTGTGTGTTTATGATGATAATGATGATGATGATGAAGAAGAAGAAGTAGAGGCGAAGGATATTGGATTTATACCCCTCCCTTCACTCAGAGTCTCAGAGCGGCTTACAAACTCCTTTTCCATTTCCCCACAACAGACACCCTGTGAGGTAGGTGGGGCTGAGAGAGCTCTAAGAGAACTGCTCTTTCAAGATCAGCTCTGACAGAACTATGGCTTGCCCAAGGTCATCCAGCAGCTGCAAGTGGAGGAGTGGGGAAATCAAACCCGGTCCTCCCAGATTAGAGTCTGCACACTTAACCACTGCACCAAACTGGCGCACTTAACCACTGCACCAAACAAGAAATATTCTAAATTTGATTTTAAAACAAGATTCAAAAATAAATGTGTTCAACTAATGGATCAATCAGAGTTGCATATGTACAATCTCAAACCCTGACTCTCCAGACCCAGAAAATATATATCTGGCCAACACTCATTTCCCCCTGTGGATCTTCAGGTATCACAACCAAAATAGCAACAGTTACAGCAAGGTTTCCAAACAAAATTTATCTGAACTTTCTCCCATTTCCTTTAGCATAAAATCTCATGGGCCTGGCTGCCCTCCAACAGAGTGAGTTATCTCCCTGTCTAATGAGAGAAAGCAGCGCTTTGGCTCTGTCTCGAACTGGAGAAGGCCATCTTCATCTTGAGGGTGAAGTTAAGCACGTTCGGCAGGAAAGGTCTTGCAATAAAAATGATGGATGCTCACGATGACTTGAATATTGTAGCTCTCGGGGCTTTAAAAACCTGCATTTTATTTTTTGTTTAAAAATCCATAGCAACATGTTTCCCATGTGGAACGGCTGTTTAAAAACAAATGTGCCCCACAAGCAAACCAATCTGCATAATGTTTGGCTTACTCGTGGTTTTTTAAAAACTGCCTCGGGTATTCGCGGTTGATCTCTGCACACACCTGCCAATCTGGCGCATTTCAGTCTTTATCAAACAGCGCCACAAACTCAGTGCCGCGCTTACTAGTCTTCTGCACTGAGATCCTTGTTTTAAGGAGGATTTTGGCCCTGTTTAGGGGAGATCGCAAACAGCTGGTTGGTACCATTGCATCAAATGAATATCTCCTAGTTAGAAATGATGGCAACTTCCAGATTACACAGCACAGCTTGTCAGGAATATTGACCACAGGACTGATTCTGACCATCCATAAATGGAATGCTAGAATGAACATGTTAAATCATCCAGTCTAAATTGTCCAGCTCCCCAAAAGTGGGCTTAACCATATGGACAGCTTGAAGCCCCCCCAGTAAAAGGGAGCATCCAGACGATATTGTGCTCAACCTGTGCATGCTTGTCGGACTCCCCTCCCCTCCCCTTTAATCTGGAGAAAATATAAGGTTCATTTTCTCTGAAGTAAAGGGGAAACTACAGAGTGGCTGAGGGAGGAGCATCCAAAAGACAGAGCCCTGTAGCTACATATGTAGCGGGAGAAGCTAAATTCCACCTTCAAAATGGTGGAGCTAAGCTCTGCACTCCCCCTATCCCCTTTCAAGGTCTTTTGTGGTTCTGTAATGAGTCATGTTTGGCTCTAGAGCTGTAAGTGGCAGAGCCCTTTTTAAAAGAACAAATTTTGCTCCACTGTGTCCGGATACATACTACTGACTCATGTGCATAGAAGGGCAGGCTGTTATCTGCCTTGAACCTTGGGTCAAGGGATGACTTTTTGATATTGGCTTCAAGAAATGAAAGGGGAGCAGAGTATCTGGACCGTTCTGCTGATGCTAAGCGGGTGCCAAGACAAAAGCTGCAGTCTTATGGACACTGGGACTAAGCCCCAATGGATGAACTGGGACTTACCTCCAAATAGACCAGCTTTGATCTGATCCTCAACAGCTCGTGAGACAATAAGTTGAGACAGCAGTTGGACACCAGATATTTTGAGGATTATTTGTGCCCACATGGCCCTGGTCAATTGCCTCTCTACTGTCTGGACAAAGCTGATAACTTCTTCCAGGAAAAAAATCTATTAAGGAAAAAAGGACTAATTATTTATTTTGAAAAACGACACACTGATTCTCCAAAGACCAGCTTCTCCAGGGTGTCTCTTTTGAAACAACACTATGGATTCTACATTCCAGAGTCAAGAGCCAGTTTGGTGTAGTGGTTAAGAGCGCAGACTGGGAGAACGTGGTTTGATTCCCCACTCCTCCACATTTTTTTTGGTAATATTTTTTATTGTGTTTTCCATAAACAAGATCAAACAAATCATTTACAGTTGGTTTCCTCCTGCAAATGACCCTAAGACATACATGAAATGGCGACAAGCAGGGATTACAAGACTTAGAGATATAATTAAAAATGGAAAAAGTGTAACTAAATTAGAAATAGAAAAGAAATACAAAATAAAACTGCCCTGGTATGAAAACATGCAGATCCAGCACCTCGTGGATCATTTAAAAACAAAATATACCCACTCCTCCACATGCAGCTGCTGGTATGACCTTGGGTCAGTCACAAGTTCTTTCAGAGCTGTTCTCTCAAGGGCAGTTCTTGAGAGAGCTCTCTCGGCCCCACCCACCTCACAGGGTACCTGTTGTGGGAAGGGGAAGGGAAAGGAGATTGTAAGCCACTCTGAGACTCCTTTGGGTACTGAAGGGTGGGATATAAATCTAATCTCTTCTTGTCTTCTTCAAATCCAGGTAGAAAAGTACCCATCAATAATACCCAGTTCCTCCCCAGTGAGGCACCACAGTTAGGAAGCCTAGCTATCATTACCACAGGCTTAACTTTTCCTGAAGATTGCATCTCTTTGGCCACAAATTTAGAAAGCATGGCATGTTTCAGAATTTTATCTCAGGCATGCCATCTGGTATCAGTCAGCTTTCTCTGCTCCCCCCCCTCCGCCCAGCTAATGAAAAACATCAAGCTTGGTCCGTTTTTAAAAAGTCTTCTTCTGTGAAACACAGCTCAAGCTACTCATGCCCAGACTTTATTCTGCTTGGTTATTTAAAAAGTTATAAAACTTTTGTATCATTAAGACACCTCTGAAACACATTGCACTTGGAGGCGTCTAGTGAAATGGCTTTTGTTTTTAAGTGCTTTCTTACTCTCCCTCAGGAGAAAAAAAGGGCCTTGAAATCCCAGACAAATGGATCACCAAAAAAAACACAAATGTGACTTGCACACCCCAACCCTCCCCCCCAGCCTGGTAATTGAATGAGGAATCCTTGTACAATTTGCCTTATCTGCCACACTTGTACTCCCCCTTCCTTTGAGGATTTTGGAGTGGCCCACATGGTTCCCCACCACCCATTTTAGCCTCACAATGACCTGTGAAGTCAGTTAGCCTGAGTGAGAGAATGGCTAATCCAAGGTCACTTAGGCTGCGATCACAAATACTAAATAATCCACTTTTAATCCACTTTCAATGCACTTTCCAACTGGATTTTGCTGTGTGAACTGAAAAAATCCAATTTGAAAGTGGATTATTTAGTATGTGTGGTTGTAACCTTAGGTTGTGGTCACACACACCAGAAAAAATGGGGGGAAGTGAGGCTATTTCCTCCGGAGGAATTTGACCCGCAGTTGCACGATCACACCTCCTTTTGAAGCTGCGGGCACAGTCTGTCAGTATGTGATCACACACAACTGTGGGTGAGTCAGGTTTTTTGGTCCCATTTTCCCCCATGGCTTAAACGAGGGATTGATGAATTGCACCTCTGCACCGAGAGCTCCCTGTGGTGTTTGCGATGATGTGTATACTGCGGGGGGGGGGGACAATCAGACCATCCTGACTCCATGAGAGCGCACTGGAGTGATCAGACATGGGAAAATCCACCTGTGGCCCATCGCAACCCTGGTGTCTTTTAACTCCATTTCTGAGGTGGAGCAAAACGGGTTGCCAGCGGCTGCAGGGTGCTTCCCAGATGTTGTTGTCTGATCATGCCCTTTAAATCTGCCCGGCATTTGCACCTGTCCTGGGTCTAATTGTGCGTATGATCTCAGCCTTAATGAACTTTGTGAGTGGACATTTGGACTTGGGTTTCCTAGTCCCAATCCAGCACTCTAACCACTACACCACTCTGACTGAGCTTGTCCCAGGACAATGCTACAACCATTCCCGCTGCACTGGTGCTTGTTAACCATCTGGACCAGGCTAGGACCCTGAATAGAAGGACCCCAAACCAGATCTGGAATAGTCTCCATCTCTGTTGTGGAGCTGCAAGAAGATCTTGCTCCATTGAGCAGGCAAAGATGGAAAAGCACCTCCCTAAGTGTTCATACCGGGCTTGCCAATCCATAGGCTTCACAGTGCCTACCATTTCTAGAGGATAATGTTACACTGCTGTATTCTGTTATCAGAAGATGGCTCTGAAACCTGATTGTATACAGTCTGTTGGATATTTAGCAGAGTAAATGAAGGACAGCAGAATAATGCAGCTCAGACACATATGTGTTTAACTTCTAGGAATACTTCAAAATTAGGGGAAAGGATTACATGGAAAGAAAAAAAAACAGTCTGACTAAGTAATTTTTCTAGTTCTGATCGACTCCATCTTGTTCCTTTGTACCCTCTGACCCTAAGAAGGAAGGAATTGAAGTCCCCCCACCCTTCCAAAGCTCCACCCCTTCTGTACTTGCAGAATAGCATGAACTATCTCCCATTAGCCAACAGTCAATCTTAAGGTCACTTCGTTAAGAATAAAACCTCCCCCTTTTTGGTGGGAGGAATCTACTCTACACCTAACTGATTCTGTGCTAAACATTTTATTATTAGCTTTCAGAAACTTCAGCTTAACCCTTTCATGACGGAAGGGATGATACTTGTGAAACCCAACACAATCCTATATGGCTCTGGAGTCAGGGTCCCTAGCTTCAAGAGTTCCTCATTCAGTCCTTGGAGTCATTGACCACATCTATCTCCAGCGGTGGTTAAAGCAAGGTTGCCAGGTGCCCACGTGAGCCATGCCACTGGAAGAAAAGCAATAGGCCCCTAGGTAACCCCACTATGCAATGCCTTTGGGTTGAAAGTAAAGTTGAAGCATATGGGTAAGGGCCATGGCTCAGTGGCAGAGCATTCGATTTGCTTGCAGGTTCAGTCCATAGCACCTCCACCTAAAAGAACCTGGTAGTCATGGTGATGGGAAGTGCACAAGTCGCAGCTGACCTAGGGTGATCTTGCCATAGCTATGGCTCAGCTTCGGATCTCAGAATCTAAGTAGATCTTGGAAAATGAGTAGGATCTACTAAGCAGATCTCAGAAACTAAGTTAGTACTTGGATGGGAGACCACCAAGGAAGTCCAGGATTGCTGTGCAGAGGCAAGCAATGACAAACAACCTCTGTTCCTTTCTTGCCTTGAAAACCTTAAGGAGTCGCCGACTTGCCATAGGTCAGATGCCACTTGATGACACTTTTCACCACCCCCAGTTCAGCCCTAACAAAGATGATTTTTGGTGATGCTACAATCCTGAAACAATAGCATCTGAGCTCAGAAACTTTCCTTTCCTTCCTCTTTGTGGACCCTTGCAACAGCCTGGAAAGAGTTAACTATTTTACTTTAAATGATAATATAAAAGTCAGCAGTTATTCATTCCTCTCTGGTACTAATTGGAACACACCCTTGGATTATACTAATCTAGATAGCAGGTGGAAGGTTCACATGCTTTAAGACTCCTCCATGACTGTGCAAAGCTTCCTAGGAGACTAGATGTCAGAGGGAAGGACTCTAGGCAACCATTCATCCATACGATTAACCACCTGTTGTCAGAAAGGAAACTCAGGAACTTAACCCCCCCCCCCCCACATCTGCTGCTTGTGTTTACAAGGACCCTGTACATCTTTTGCAAAAACACCCAATCACACCTTCCAACCAAACCATGTCCGGAACAAACTCAGTTGTTATTTCATCTGCAATGGTTATCTCTGCACAGCTGAGATGTTGACAGGTCACCTGAAACCAGGTCATCTGTAACCACCCTAATCCAGGGCAATGGCCTAGGGGCAGACAGCAGATGTGGAGAGAAGCACTTCTAGGAAGAGGCATCTCCTAGGGAGGACAGGGAGGACGTTTGCATTTGTAATGTGTTTCAGCTGAGGTTTGGAGACATGCTGAGAAATTGTGGCCTGCCATTTGGACTGATAGGCATGGGCTCAGAACAGTCCATGAATCCTTACATGGTCTTCACACCCCTCTGTAGGAAATGCTTAGAAACTTTACTTTACTTTGTTTCTAGCTGTAACCAGGACTGCCCAAGGTAATTTCTCACCCCAAGCAAGGTATGCCCATTGCTTCTTCTTTTTGGGCCATGGCTGCCCAGGAGAGAGCTGGGCATAGGCATCAACTACGGGGGGGCTCAAGGGCTCGAGCCTCCCCCGAAATTTCCCGGGGGGGGGCTCAGCCTCCCCCGGGAAAATGGAGCGCCCGCCGGTGGGGGAGGCGGGGAGGGCCGCCGGGAGCCCGGCAGAAGGCAGCTGCGGAGGAGGGGGGGTGGAGGGAGGGCAAGAGCCGGCGCGATGGGCGGGCCCAGGATCCTGTACCCAGCGCGCAGCGGCTGCGTCCTTCGCCCAAAGCCAGGCGCCCTCTGGGGGAATGTCCGGCGCGCGTCACCACCTGCCTGGGCGCAGTGGGGGCCCTCCGGGGCGCACGGTTCAGGGAAGCTAGAAGTGGAAGCAAGCCCGAG
The DNA here is from genome assembly GCA_029233225.1 of Lepidodactylus listeri. NCBI lineage: Eukaryota > Metazoa > Chordata > Lepidosauria > Squamata > Gekkonidae > Lepidodactylus > Lepidodactylus listeri. The sequence goes on from JARCFY010000011.1 coordinate 82,273,350, forward strand.
CCTCCCCGACCCCATCCCAGCACCCACGTGGGAAGCTGGGTCAGCGCTGCTCTCCCCGCCCGCTCCCCCGTGGCCAGCATTACGCACGGAGCGCGCATGGAGAGCTAGGTCCCCTCTGCGCCCTCGGGGGGAATCTTCCTTCCCAGCCGGGCTCCCCTCCTTACCTCCAGCGCGGGCTCTGGGGCTGGGGCAGCAGCCGGGCAGCCTGGCGTTGGCTCTGGGCTGCGGGCAGCCTGGCGTTGGGGGGAAGCGCGCCGCCATGGCCCGCTGGCTCAGCGACCGCCCCAAGCAGTCGGTAAGTAACCGGGCCTGCTGGCCGGGGGGCAGAGAAAAAGCGGCCGGGACATGGTCCCGTGCGTGCGTGCGCGCGCACGAAAGAGCCCCCCCCCGGGGATTTAAAAACTCAGCGCCCCTGGAGCTGGGTCCTCAAGACATGCAAAATGCCATAGAGGCTTGGTTAGGATTTAGTTGGCACTTGGCTGCGACAGGGTGGATATTGGGGTGGATTGTACCCTCAGCCTACCAAAATTTGAAGCCTTCCCCTAGCCTAAGGAGTCTTTTCCAGCTTAAGCAATTCTTGCTCCAGTGGAAAAGCCACCAAAGTTGGAGGAAAGATTCTTAGAAGACAGCCAGATCCCCCCCCCCCCGTGTATATCCTGCTGCACACATCACTTCCTCCTGCCCCTTACCACCCAGGAGCAAACCGAGCCCCAGTGGAGTGAGCCATGCTGCAAAGAGCTAAAACCAGACCCAGTGACCAGCACTGTGAGTCTCGGACCTGGACACTTATTACCCACAGCACAGCTGATGCCTGGGAGCAATTCTGCCTCCTGTAGTACCTCTTCAGGATATCACCCAAAGCCAGGCCTGTAGCCCAGGATTTTTTTTTTGTTCAGGGGGCATTTAAATTTTTAAGGGGGCAGTTAAATTACAGTTAATTGAATTAATCTCACCATGACCTAGGTGGTAAACAGCAGGACTAGGCTAGCAGAAAGGGGGATCTTTGGAGACCTACTGAAACTGCCACTCTTGAGTTCCCTTCTAAGGTTGCGGTCACACGCACCAGAAAAAATGGGGGGGAGCATGACTACTTCCTGCAGAGGAATTTGACCCACAGTTGCACAATCATACCTCCCTTTTAAGCTGCGGGCGCAGTCCATCAGTGTGTGATCAGATGCAACTATGGGTGAGTCAGGGGTTTTTTGTCCCGTTTCCCCCCATGTGCTTAAATGAGGGATCAATGAATTGCACCTCTGCACTGAGGGATCCCTATGGAGTGTGTGATCATGCGCATACTGCGAAGGGGGGGAGAGAAATGGCACAGAGTTGGGATGGCCTGATCAGACCATCCTGACGTCAGGAGAGCGCTAGAAAGATCAGACACGGGAAAGTCCACCCGTGGCCCGTCGCAACCTGTTTACTACCAGATTTCCCCTGGAGACTTTTAACTCCACTTCTGAGATGGCGCAAAATGGGTTTCAGACAGCTACGAGGCACGTCCCAGATCTTGTTGTCAGATCACACCCTTTAAATTTGCCCGGCATTCGTGCCAGGTCTAATTGTGCGTATGATTGCAGCCTAAGCTTTCTTTCCCCCGGTCCCATGATGCCTGAGGGAAGCAGCCAGCAGCAGGGGGGTCTCTCCTCAAAAATCAGGGTTTAGGCACAGCTATTTGTGGGGCTGGGCTTTTAATTAAGGGGGCAGAGCCCCCCAAATGCCCCACTGCGGCTAGGGGCCTGCCAAAGCAGTGTCCTGAGTGGCTTAGCCAGAGAACAAACCTTCCTGTAATAAATCCTACTGCTATCTGAGAATCCAGCAGCCCTCAAGTGCTTCTACTACAGCTGGAATATTATGCACCCTGGCTTGAACCCCTTTTATATATGAATAAATATTCATAGGCTGGAGCTGCAAATTATTTAACATTATAGTGAGACAAATAGACAAGGAATCTGATTCATCTTCTCCCATGGCCACATTTCTCCCCGTTTCCCCTCCCCTTCAGTATTACTAAGATCACATAATAGATGTAAGCCCTTGTTAACATTTCATTAGCGTGATTTGTGAGTGTTGTGGCTCCTCAGGGATCTGCTCCCTCCCCAGAGTCTCTACATGCCTGCAAGGAGAAGGAATACATCTTGTTTCTAGTGTGCATGTAAGAAAATACATGCACATGAATGCCAAGGAACCACGCAATACATAACTTGCTGTTTTACAGATTGCATCTGCTGCCCTGTAACAACATCAGAACATCAGAAGAGCCCTGCTGGATCAGACCACTTGTCCATCTAGTCCAGCATCCTGTCTCATACACTAGCCAGCCAGTTCCCCTGGAGGTCCAACAAAAAAGCATAGAGACCAAGACCTTCCCTTGAAGTTGCCTCCTTGCTCTGGGATTCAGAGGTTTAGTGTCTCTGCATGTGAAGGTTCCCCTCAGTCACCATGGCTAGTGGCCGCTGGTTGACCTATCCTCAATGAATCGAATCCCCCTTTAAAGCTGTTTATTGCTGTGGCCATCACTACATCCTCTGGAAGCAAATTCCACTTTTAAATCCCTCTCTGTGTAAAGTAGTATTTTCTTTTGTCCGTCCTGAATCTACTGCCCATCAGCTTCGTTGGATGCCCTCGAGTTCTAGTATTTTGGAAGAGGGAGAAAAGTTTATCTTTGTCAAGCCTCTCTACCCCATACATAATTTCACAAACCTCTATCATACCCCCCCCCCCCCCCCCCAGTCATCTCATCTCTAAACTGAAAAGTCCCAGACTCTTCAGCCTTTCCTCACAGGGAAGATGCTCCAACCCCCTAATCATATTGGCCACCCTCCTCTGTACCTTTTTCCAGCTCTGTGATGTCTTTTTTGAGATACGGTGTTTGCTGTATCGATAACACTGTCTAACCCTCTCATCCTTTGCTGTCTCCTTCTTCTTTGACCTTCAGTCAAAGCATGTCTTTAACCTAAAGAGCAAACGTTTTCTTGATTTTTAAATCAAGGCTATTGCAGATTGATAAACAGGCTATTGCAGAGTAAATGAATGACTACAGCATACAGCAGGCAGATCAGAACTTTCAACCGCATGCAGTGAGAGAGAGGATTGGGTCTGTGAACTGAGTCTTGGTTTGGGCACTGGGGAGTTGCGTATCCTCATTCTCATCTGTAAAATGGTGGAGGAGATGAAAACAGAAAACGGCTAATAAGAACCTGAATGGCTTGGCAGGAAGTAATTAGGGCCCATATGAACCACACAAGTCATACGTCATGACGAGGGACTGTGGCTCAGTGGTAAAACACCTGCTTTGCATGCAGAAAGGTTCAAGTTCGATCCTTGGCATCGCCAGTTCAAAGGATCAGGTAGTGGGTGATGGGAAAGACCCCTGCCTGTGACCCTAGAGATCCACTGCCAGTTACGCCGTGGTCACACACACTCAATAATCCACTTTCAATGCACTTCCCAACTGGATTTTTACTGTGTGAACTGGCAAAATCCACTTTGAAAGTGCATTGAAAGTGGATTGAAAGTGGATTATTTAGTGTGTGTGATCTCAGCCGTAGAGTAAGCAATAGTTGCTTTGATAGATCAAGGGTATAACTCAGTATAAGACACCTTCATCTTTTGGGGCAGAAATGTAGGTCAGTGGTAGAGCATCCTGCTTTGTGTGCAGGTTTTTGGTCCAGTCTCAAGCCTCTCCAGTTCAAAGGATTAGGTAGTAGTTGATGTGAAAGACCGGACTAGAGAGTCTGCCCTTGATAGACCAGGGGTCTGATTCAGTAGAAGGCAGTTTCATATGTTCATGCTTAGCACACCCTTGAAACCTTGCATTTGCCATATGTATGATTTTGACAAAAAGGTTATAGAGACCAGATAAGGAGGCAGATGGCGTTGTTATGTAAATTTGCTGAAATGGTGCCATTTTTTAAAAAGAGAATAGCGATTTACACTGGTTCTTTCTGCTGTCCAGTTCAGTCTTTAGCCTCAGCTATGCCAACGTTTGTTTTCACCACCACAGCATGTAGCAGAAAAATCCATTAAAATACCAAACTCTGTCACAGGGGAGAGGAAATGGTAAGATCTGAAACAGAAGAAAGTGTTGCGAGGCACTCTAGATTGCCAGTGTCTTTCAGGAATCCGCAGAGGGAGCACAAAGAAAGAAAGGCTCAAAGGACAGGGTCTCACATCTGTTCTGTGCTTTAATGATAGAGAGCCAGCGTGGTGTAGTGGTTTGCATGTCAGACTAGGATCAGACAGACCCTGGTTTGAATCCCCATTCTGCCACAGAAGCTTGCTGGGTGACCTTGGGCCGGTCACGGAAAAGGGCAACTAAAATGATTAAGCGGATGGAACACTTCCCCTATGAAGAAAGGTTAGAGCGCTTGGGGCTCTTTAGCCTGGAGAAATGATGACTGAGGGGTGACATGATAGAAATTTACCAAATGATGCATGGGACACAGAAGGTAGAGAAAGAAGTACTTTCCTCCCTTTCATAGGCATCAACTACGCGGGGGCTCAGGGGCTCAGGCCACCCCTGAAATTTTCCAGGGGGGACTGAGCCCCCCCGGGCAAAACGGAGCATCTGCCTGCCACCACACCTCCCCACCCCAGCTGCTGCCTGTGCTAGGGCTCCCAAAAAGCCGCCACAAGTGCCTCCCCCCCTGCCCAGCTCCCCCGCACCCACTCCTCCCTCCCTCCCTCTGGGGCCGACTGCCCAGCATGATGATGTCACCCAGAAGTGACATCATCACATTGGGTATGTCGCTGGGGCGATGCTCTAGCAATCACCCTGAAAACTCTATGGCACCATAGAGTTTCAGGGCGATTGCCAGAGCGTTGCCCCGGCAATGTGCCCAGTGTGATGACATCACTTCTGGGTGACGTCATCATGCTGGGCAGTCGGCCCCGGGGAGAGAGAGAGGGAGGGAGGGAGGAAGGGAGGGAGGAAGGGAGGAGTGGGTGGGGAGAGGGGTGTGGGGAGCCAGGCGAGGGGGAGAGGCTCTTGTGGCAGCTGCGGCCGCTGTGGTGGCCGCGGCAACATTGTCCCGGCGTGCGCGCCCAAACCCGGTTCTCCCGGATTAGAGTCCGCGCACTTCGCCACTACACCAAACTGGCTTTGACATAAAGATGGCATATGAAAGCATGAAATAACGAAATATAGAATTAAGATATGCCCTGTCAACCATGCAGCATCACTGCCAACTCAAACACTGAGTAGGGAAATACCTTGAAAAGCTATATCTGCACAGCACCAATCTGCACTTAATGTATTTACACAAAAGGAAGGCCACCTTGAAAGTAAAATGATCCCCCTAAAAATGCTATACACAAGAAGATTTCCATTAGTGTACATAACTGTCACTTCTAAGAGAATTGAAGATACCCCCCCTTTTTTATTGAGGGGGGAGAAACTCCTGAAAGATTATCATTAGACATGGTAAATGGACTTGCCTAGTCCTCTTCATGTCCAGGCTGAGGTAGCTAGTGGATTGGCCTGGGTTGCTGCTAGGGCCAAGAACGGAACTGAGGCCTATTTACTCATTGGCCAGTTTTTCAAAATTCTAATCCATGGTGGTGGTGGATAGTACTTGTCAAGTCACTGCTGATTTATAGAGACCCCACAGGGTTTCCAAGGCAAGAGACATTTAGAGGTGATTTGCTGTTTCCTGCCTCTGTGTAGCTACCCTAACTTCCTTGTTGGTCTCCCACCCAGGTACTCACCAGGACCAACCCTGTTTAGCTTCCTAGATCTGATGAGATCAGGCTACCTTGGGCCATCCAGGTCAGGGTAAATCCAAGTATGCTATTGTAGTGTGACTGAAAGCTAAAGGACCAAAAGAGATAACAGGATATCTTTGGGGAACAGCATCCATAGACGTCAACTACGGGGGGGCTCGAGCCACCCCTGAAATTTCCCGGGGGGGACTGAGCCCCCCCTGGGAAAACGGTGTGCCCTCCGCCGCACCTCCCTCAGCCCTTCCTAGGGCCGCCACCGTCTCTCTCTCCCCCCCCCAGCCTGGCCACTCTGACCCTCCGTCCGTCCATCCAGGGGCCAGCTAAGCAAATGCCCAGCTGGCCCCTGAACGGAGGGAGGGAGGGATGGAAGCAGGAGCGGTCAGGCGGGGGGGAGGTGGCGGTGGCCGCGGGGACATGGTCCCGGCGGGCGCACGTGCTTTGCACGCACACATAGAAGAGCCCCCGCCCCCCCCCCCGGGAGTTTTTAAACTCTACGCCCTGACAGCATCTGTTATCCTTTGTTCTCCTTTGAAGTAATCCTTGCCAGATCCCCAAAGTTATTTGAATATGGCACTGATTTTCAACAGACTTTAATATTTAAAATCTGCTTTTAGTATATGTAGAATCCATCTCAATAATCTGTGGACCATTCCTGCCTAACTAAAACAGAGATTTAGTCCTTATGCCATTTAGTGACTCATTTGAACACGGAACCGTTTCGAGGACATTCATTTACTGACTGTTCTTCTGTGGAAGAGTCACATCCACATGAGTTGAAGTGTCCTTGGTCTGCCTTGAGTGATGGTTCTCAGTCACTTTAAATAGATATTAATACATCTCATCTTTTTCTTTTAAATTGTTGTCTTTCCAATGTTAGTCTCCAAATAAAACACAGTACACAAATAAAACACAGTACCCAAATAATGTGACTTATAGTGCATTCCTAAACAGTTACACCCTTCTAACCCCATTGACTTCAATGGACTTAGAAGGTACAAGAGATGGGACCCGCGGAATCCGCGGGGGAGAGGAGAAGGTGGCAATCCACCCCCCCACCTCGTGCCCCCGTCCCTGCCCCGCTTCTTCCCGGTGAGGCCTGGCTGGGCCGGGCCTCACTGCCCCCCCATCCCTCCCCCGTCTCTTCCCAGCGAGACCTGGCTGGGCAGGGCCTCACCGCCTCCGCCCCCCGTCCCTGCCCCGCTTCTTCCCGGCAAGGCCTAGCTGGACCGGGCCTTGCCGCCGCTGCCCCCGTGTCCCTCCCCCGTTTCTTCCCGGCGAGGCCTGGCTGGGCTGGGCCTCGCCGCCACTGCCCCCCCATCCCTGCCTCGTTTCTTCCCGGCGGTGCGACTAGGGCCGAGGCCTACCGAGGCATTCCTTAGCTGGCGGTGCGATTAGGGCCGAGGCCGGCCGTGCCGCCTCCCCCCTCCCCCGGCCCCCTCCCCCTGTCCTTCAGCAGGCGGCTGAGCTGCAGCCACCTGGCCTCCAGCAGCTTGTCCACCGCCACTGGGCAGGTAAGTCCCGTGCATGCGCGGGTATTTTTTTAACTTTTGGGGGGATTGCCCCCCGTCTGCAGAACCCCCCCTCTGCCCCCCAAGTGCCCCCCGTGCGGATTTAGGTATCCGCACGCGGGGGGACTTCGGAATTAGATATATAGATAACTCAGTTTCGGACTGTGCAATTAGCCAAGTTAGGCCCTTCTGGAAAAATATTTTAAAACATAGCGTGTTGGATGATGGCTAAGTTGGAGAAGACTGTTTGGATCTGGTGACTCTCTTTCCGTCAGATTCAGCTGGGTAGCTGTGTTGGTCTGAAGCAGAACAAATTTTGAGTCCAGTGGCATGTTTAAGACCAAGAAAGTTTATTCAAGGTATAAACTTCCTTGTGTATTTACACTTCTTTAGCTGCAGTGAAACAAGACATCCTCAACCATTTCAAATAGGGGTGTGTGTGTGTGTGTGTGTGGGGGTGTTGGCAGGAAGGCAACTTGCATCTTAACTCTAACTAGGGATCCAACTTACAATGCAATTCATGAGGGCATTTCATGGATGATATAGTGCTGTCCATGTCTAACTGGCACCAATCCACTTAAGGAGGAGCTAGGAGGACAGTGCAAGATCTTTAGTCCAACTACTTGCCCTGAATCAGTGTACCTATGTGTGGAACATCCCCACTGCTTAAAGCATGCAATTTTACAGGGTAAGATTTGTTAGCGACTGTCTGTTTCTAGATGTTCCGTCGGACTTGTCCCAGTCTCAATTACCTTCAGCAGAAACTATTCCCTGTCTATGACATTTGGTACATCAGTTTGATCCCGTGATCCTTTTGCTGATCATGGATAGCCTTTTTTGACATAAAAGGGGCCACAGGGTCAAATTAAGTTTTTTAAATGGGAGGTAAAAAGAGTGAAGGGTTTGATTTGGGTTTTTTGGTGGGAGTTTCACCCAAGAGATCTCTTTAAACAGTTCCCAGTCACCTCTGGTAAAAACCAGCATTGGATTGAATTGTGCCAGGAGAAACATCTCATTAAAATTTGCTTCTGAACGTAGAGATACGATTGTGGGGGTTGCCTCCCCCCACCCAACGAAATTCTCGTTTCATTTAAATTTGTTTGAAGAAGTTCATAAGCGGCCGATGAAAGTTCAGCTCTGCTTTGATGCAGTCCGCTGTGGCCTCATTAACAGGTATGAACTCACTGTTCGGTTCAGGTCCTTCGTTTTCAGTTCTCAAGTACACTTTGAGTCTGTTCGCTTGCTGACCCTTTTCAGTACTCCCCCCACCACCACCCAGCCCAGCTTAGCAAAAAACGTATCCCCTCCCATTCTCACTTGAAATCTCAATAGAAGCTATTTACTGCTCTCCGGACTGACAGCCAAAATCCAGGATCCTTTGTGCTATTTGGAGAAGGATCATTCAAAGACTATTGACATGTCCTTTCCGTGAACTGCGAATGGGGGGGGGGGGGGGAGAACAACCTTGCAGAACTAGTGTACACCAGAAGAGATGCACCTTGTCAAGCTAGTGCAGCGTAGCACTTGCAAGCATGAGCCTTGAGAAGGACCCAGTTCCAGGTTGTAATAAGTAAGGACATAGGGAGGAAGGAGAGGGAAGCTGCCAGCATGGAAAGTGAGGACATCATGTGAGGGCTGGCATACACTAAGCACAAACAGACAAGACTAAAACCAGGGCTTTTTTTCTGGGGGGATGCGGCAGAACAGAGTTCTGGGACTTCTTCATGGAAACAAAATTCTCAGAAATGGTTTAAAAGTTCATAAGGGGCACCCATGTGTTCCTCCTTCATTTCCCTATTGAGAGTTCTGGCACCGCTTTTTCCAGGAAAAAAAAAAAAGACTTATCAGGAGAGGAAGAACCAGGAGTGAAACTGGAGAAGAAATAGCCAGGATGAGAATTGCTCCCTGAGACGGGAGCAATTGGATTAAGTTTCGCAGATCCCACACATTCTACTTCATTGCTTCTATTGCTGTCTGAAGAATCCCTGGCTAGGCACATTAAGAACTTCAGGTTAAACATGATCACCTGGTGGATTTACCTTGAATGATGTCATTATTGATTGACTGATTGATTGATTTAGGTTTCCATCCCACCCCTTCCCTGGCAATCGGGGCTCGGGGCGGTTAACAGCAGAGTAAAGGTAAAGGTTTCCCTTGCTCAAAAGCTAGTCAAATCCAGCTCTAGGGGGTGGTGCGTATCTCCGTTTCCAAGCCGAAGAGACTTCTCCGTGGTCATGTGGCCGGCATGACTAGATGCTGAGGTGCACGGAACACTGTTACCTTCCCACTGAAGCAGTACTAAGAGCCAGTTTGGTGTAGTGGTTAAGTGCGCGGACTCTAATCTGGGAGAGCCGGGTTTGATTCCTCACTACTCCACTTGCACCTGCTGGATGACTTTGGGCAAGCCATAACTCTGTAGCAGCTGTTCTCTCAAGGACAGTTGTCTCAGAGTTCTCTCAGCCCCACCTACCTCACAGGGTGTCTGTTGTGGGGAGGGGAAGGGAAAGGAGTTTGTAAGCCGCTCTGAGACTCCAAGTGAGTGAAGGGCGGGGTATAAATCCAGTCTCTTCTTCTTCTTCTACCTATTTATCTGCTTGCAGTTTCTTGCTTTCAAACTGCTAGGTTGACAGGAGCTGGGACCAGAGATGGGAGCTCACTCCATCACGTGGCACTCAGGTCTCGAACTGCCAAACTACCGATCTTCTGGTCTGCAGTTCAGCATCTTAACCACTGAGCCACCGTGGCCCCAACAGCAGAAACAGAAAGACTGATTTCACACCAGGCGCTGCTTCGCCGTCGCTCTTCCCTTTGCCCCGATTGCGTCCTTCAATTTCTCACTATTTGCCGCGGGGTGCATTTTGACCCACGGCTTCACACGATTCCCTCCGATTCCCTCCGCAGCTTCAGTGATCCTCAAAAAACAGGATCACTGAAGCTGCAGGTGAAATTGTGCAAAGCCGCGGGTCAAAATGGGGCCCGTGGCATACAGTGAGAAATTGAAGCACGCAATCAGGGCAAAGGGAAGAGTGACGGTGAAGCAGCGCTTGGCTGAGAAATCGGTCCGATTATTTTATAGAGTACTTGCATTTTTATTTGTTTAGTAGGCTTTTTTTAACAGCAGAACTACAAAACAAATAAAAATACAAGTACTCTATAAAACAATTTAATTCAACCTGGATCATTGTGAGGAAGCTCTGTTGCTTGACCTTGGTTGCCACAGTCCCTTCCAGCTGAAGATAAGGACACCAGCCAGCATAGGCGTCAACTACGGGGGGGCTTGAGCCACACCCGAAATTTCCGGGGGGGGCTGAGCCCCCCGGCAAAACGGAGCGCCCGCCGCTGTGCCTCCTCGGGCCCTTCCTAGGCCTGCCTGCCCGCCGGCTGGCTGGCCGGCCACCACCTCCCCCCCCCCACAGAGCACCATAGAGTTTCAGGGCGATTGCCAGAGCGTCACCCCGGCAACGTGCCCAGCGTGATGGTTTCACTTCCGGGTGACACCAGCATGCTGGGCATTTGCCCAGCTGGCCCCTGGACGGAGGGAGGGAGGGACGGAGGCAGGAGTGGCCAGGCGGGGGGGGGGGGAGAGGTGGCAGCAGTGGGGACATGGTCCCGGCGTGCGTGCTTTGTGCATGCAAACATGCAAGAGCCCCCCCCCCCCCCCCCCGGATTTTAAAACTCGATGCCCCTGCCAGCCAGTTTCAATTAAGCTAGCAGGCTGTTCCTTTCCCAAGGCTGTTTGGACACTTGAACCATTGGTATAAAACATACTCGGAGTGGAGAGGTTATTTCTGACTCTGACTAATTATCCATTCCTGAACAGAAGAGGACCAATTCTGGAAAAGAATCGCAACTCATCACAAGTAATGTACCTAAACAAGAGCAGGGAGGGAGGGAAGAGACATTTTAAGTGCTCGCTTTGTCCAAAGGCCTCCTGGAATTTATCCGGCACTTTCTTGAAATGGAATCTTAAACTGTGTGACCCCTGAAACACAAAGGTTCCCGGGGATTTGCTTTATAAAGCATTTGCATTTATCAGGAACAAAAAGCACAAGAGGGGAGTTTTTGGCAATGGATTCCGGCATACTTTTCTTTCTTCAACAGGTAGGAAGTATTTGACCTCATGCAAACTCGGCTATTTCTGTCAACAAGACATTCTATTTTGGGCCACCTAAATAAGGCATTTTAATCAAAGCAAATCCTTTAAAATCTCTTTCGAGCTTTAAAACTTTCAAACATTTATTTGTAAGAGGGAAGGGAAAAAAGAGAAAGATGTGGATTTAACTTGGTGTGTCTTTTTTCAAAGGAGTAATTTTTTTGAAAAAAAAACTCTTTTGAGAATTTCTCTAGGTATTTATAGGCTAAAGTTTAACCCTTTACAAATCATATCACAGCAACTTCTGTGTTACAAACATACACCACAAATAAGGAATGAAATGTTTTTATTTTATAACTTATTTCATTTATACCATGCCTTTCTCCGCAGTGGGGACTAAAGTGGCTTACCTCATTCTCCTCTGTTCCATTTTATTCTTACATCAACACTGTGAGTTAGGTTAGACTGAGAGGAGGAGAAGGAGAAGAAGAAGAGGAGGAGGAGGAGGAGATTTATACCCTGCCCTTCATTTGGAGTCTCAGAGCGGCTTACAATCTCCTTTCCCTTCCCTTCCCCACAACAGACAAGATAGCTAGAGCTGAGAGAGCTCTGAAAGAACTTGTGACTGACCCAAGGACACACCAGCAGCTGCATGTGGAAGAGTGGGGAATCAAACCCGGTTCTCCAGATTAAAGTCTGCCGCTCCTAACCACTTCACCAAACTGGTCTTAGGTCACCCAAGCAACCTTCCATGGCAGAGTGGGGACTCTCATATTAGCAAGAAAATGTCATCTAATGTATGCCACTGTGGAATATGAAAACCAGCACTTACAGCAAAGATACTTGCTAGATGTTAGGGTTGCTAACTCTAGTTTGGGAAATTCCTGGAGATTTTGGGATGGTGCTTCAGAAAGGCAGAGATTAAGGAGGGATGGAAACTCAGAGGGGAAGTGAAGGGAGCTCACTGGGGAATTGATATTACCGCCTGTGGTGTTACACCCAGGGCAAATCCTTCCCCTTCCTGTGAAGTCTCTTCCTCTCACCAAACATTCTATAGGGTTGACACCCATAGGATAAGAAATTCTTGGAGATCTGGGGGTTGAGCCAGGGGGGATGGGGTATAATGCCACTGAGACCACCCTCCAAACAAGCTGTGTTCTCTATGGGAACTGATCCCTGTTGTCAGGAAATTAGTTGTAATTCTAGATCTCCAGGCTCCACTTGGAGGTTGGCAACCCTATTAGAAATACACAAGAAGTGGGGACCCACAATACTTGGGGGGGGGAGCTCCACGCAGAGGAGGAAGCCGCCGCAGGTGAGCCTTCTTTCCTGCCCCTGCCAAGCTCTCTCTCACCCCTGCCACCCAGCAGCGATGGCAAGGCCCCAGCTGCCAGGCCCACCAAGCCTTCTCCCACCCAGTTCGGCCCACCAAGACTTCTCCCTCCCCCTCCCCTCTCCCCTAGCAGTGGTGGCAGAGAGGCCTGGCTGGCCCACCAAGCCTTTTCCCTCCCCACCCCCCCCGGTAGCAGCGGTGGTGAGGACTGAGCAGCTCACAGCTGCCGGCTTGCCAAGCCTTCTCCTGCCCCCCCCCCCCTGCAGCAGCGGCGGTGAGGGCTGAGCAGCTCACAGTCGTCAGCCCACCAAGCCTTCTCTCCCCCCCCAGCACCGGCAGCGAGGCCTGAGCTTGGCCCACCAAGCCTTTTCCCTCCCCCCCCCCCGGTAGCAGCGGTGGTGAGGACTGAGCAGCTCACAGCTGCCAGCTTGCCAAGCCTTCTCCTGCCCCCCCCCCTGCAGCAGCGGCGGTGAGGGCTGAGCAGCTCACAGTCGTCAGCCCACCAAGCCTTCTCTCCCCCCCAGCACCGGCAGCGAGGCCTGAGCTTGGCCCGCCAAGACTTCTCCCTCCCCCCCTCCCCTCTCCCCTAGCAGCAGTGGCGGTGAGGCCTGGCCAGCCTGCCAAGCCTTCTCCTGCACCCCCCCAGCAGTGGCGGCAAGGGCTGAGCGGCTCACAGCCACAGGCCTGCCAAGCCTTCTCCCGCCTCCCCCCACCCCCCAGTGGTGGCAGCAGCAGCAATGGCAGTGAGGCAGTTCTCAGAGCATTCTCTGCGCATGCGCAGGGAATGCTCTTTTACTTTTGGGGAGATTTAAGTATCCCCCCTATAGTTTTTTTATAGATTTCAGATTTTTCTGCACATCTGGGGATTGCCCCAAATTGCAGGAAAAAATCTCTGCTCCCTAGGTGCCCTTGATGTGTGGATTTAGATATCTGCACGCAGAGGGCACCTTGGCTATTAGATATATAGATTCTATTAGTTCAGATCTGGTTTACAATGAAAGGGACACATTAGTAGCGCTGGAGACTACAGAAGAAAGAATCAAAGTAGAACTGAAGTTTATGCCTCAGCCAACAGTCTTTAGCTTGCCTGAGACCGATTCTGCACTAGTTGTTGCCCCGGCGTCACTCCCCGATATAATCCGGGGCAGAGCAACAGTTCCCCACCTGTTGCTCCGGGTCTGCAGTTGGCCCGAATGTAATCATCGTTTCCCCCAGATCTTCCGTTTCCGGGATTTTCAGGTGGTTTTTTTTTGCCATGGGAGTGAAGTCGGGGCATTCAAATGGGGAACTCTGAAATCGGGGTTTCTTGCTCCACCCCTTTAATGCCCCTCTGCTTCTTTCTCTCCCCTTTCCCTTCCCTTCCCCGCCCTGGTGTGAGCTGGGTTTTTTTTTGTTCCCCGCTTTGTTTTGTTACAATAACACGACACGACATTGATCCACCATTGACTGGCATTTAAATGTCTTTTTAAAAATGTACTCTTGTTGTTGATGTCTGATCATTTCTGTGTTGCATCTTTTGCACAAAAGTCGTGCCTGAGTCATGCCACTATAAAGATATGTATTGATGGCTTTGAGGCGCAGTGCGAGCTGTCCCCCCCCCCACCCCCGTTGCATTCCAACAACACAACACGACATCAATCCATTGTTGTGTGATTAACATTTTTTTGCAGGGCCAATGTATTGCGGGTGGCATGGTGGTGTGGGCACAATTTTTGCAGGGGTTACATGTGTTAGTGTTGCATGTTCCCCCTCCATTTCCCATCCCTTTCCCACCCTCCATTTCCCCTCCAACTCTGGCGCAAGCTTTTTTTTTCTTACACGGATGATTTTCGCAGGCTTGGAAGTTCAGATGGCCAATCACAGCTTTGTTGCGTCATGACATCATAACACAACTCCGCCTAAATTAAAAAAGGGGGAGATGGGTGGGGGCTCAAGATTTGGGGCAAGGACAGATGTGGAAATGAAGAACCGGCATCAACCCGGGTCAGATTGATGTAATGCGGAAAAGCGCACACTGATTCAGACCAATTAAACTTGGAAGGAAAGGGAAGCAAAGCACTTGTGCGGAATCGGCCTGAGTGAACCTCTCCTACCTCCAGCAGAGGTGAGCTTGGGCCAATAACTTTCAGTCTAACCTGCATTTAATGTTTATTCTGAGGACAAGTGGGAACTTGCAAGCACTTGCGAGAGGCATCTCACTTCCCTCTCTCCCACCATTTCCTCTTTCCCTTTCCTGAAAGCCCCTATAGGCTCTCCCCTTTTCCTGCTTCTTTCTCTCCTTCTAGGGTTGCCAACATTTGGTTGGGGGCTGGAGATCTCCTGGAATCACCACAGATCTCCCAGCTACAGAGACCAGTTCCCCCTTGAGTTGCCAGACGGAGGATGGGAAATCCACACTCAAAGGCCAAAAATTGGCCTGGAAAGAACCTTGCCTTTTACTGACAGAACCAAAGCTTGGAACACTGTGGTTGCCTAGCAACAGCCACTGAAGGAATCCATTTTGTTCAGGCTACAGGTGCTCCTTTTATCATTTTCAAAGTTTTTAAACTCCCCAGTGTATTTCTTTCTTTTTTTTAGATTTCACATTTTTCTGCTAACCTCGGGCCCTTTTCAGGTTTGTGGAAAGATCGGTCTTCCTCATTCACAGTTCTAGTCACTGAATTTAAGTATCCAAAGATATCCTGACTTTGCTATTAGAATATAAGATAAATATAAGATAGAATATAAGAGGAGGAGAGAGAACCACCCAAGCTGCTTTGATCTCCTTGGGGGAGTTTGGGATTGCGCGGACAATTATAACTAACTGCCAAGGGTGAAGAAGCCGTGGGTTCTTGCCCTTTGGCTCATGCCCAAGGGCTCGTGTCCCCAGCCGTACCCAGGTGCTAAATACCTGCAGCAGGAGACAGAAAAACTCAGCTTGGGTCTTATGAGCTGGAAGCCATCTTCCCACAATCCACCTTCCTGTCTCGATTGTATCTACAGCCTGGTTGAGCCTCACAGAAATTCACTGACCATCTTCTAGAACTGCTGTTGCTGTGGCTATAGGGACTGAGCCAGATCACGTAGATGTCACGATAAAGATTTCAGGCAGAGATCCTGTAGTCATCATGCCTCGACTCTGGCTTACCTCTCTGGCCCCTTCCCATTTTCAGGCAGATGGAGGAGAAGCTGAAACGGACTCAGATACAGCCTTATCCAAGCTCATCCCCTGCTTCATTTTATTTTGTCTCGTCCCCTCCCCTCATTTGACAAGAAGAAGGTCCTGGAGAGGTGGAAGTTAAATGCAATTGCAAAACAATCCCCTTGAGAAAGTGTGACTTTGCATGTTGTCTTCACCACACACATAGACACAGATGGGAAAAATGAACAAGGGATGACAGAACAAGGGCCAGCCATGCTTTCAAACAGGAGAAGCAGCAGAAACTGCAGTCGGGGGCAGCCAAAGTTTACAAAGCGTATCTGTCCCTATATGGAACAGAGATGGCCTTAGTATGGATTGCGGGTCTGTATAGTGGAGTTTCTCAGTGTCAGCCATGCTTCGCAGCTTTCATCATATGTCTCAGGACTACTTGAAAAAAATTCAGTATAGCAAGACCACCAAATGCCACAGTGAGCAACTACCTTGCAAAGATTTGCCCATGATTTTAACTTACCCCTCCAGCTCAGCTATTTTTCTGCGTATGAAAAGATTACCCAACCACGCAAGACATGGGGGGGGGGGGGGTGTCTATTTCACCTGCTGTAAAGATTCAAAAGGGCTTGCAGAGGAGAAGAACCTGAAAATGCTTTACTGCACAACCGTGAAGCTCTTCAGCAGCTGCTCAAATTTTACAGAAGTGAAGCAAGGTGAGGCTTGGCTTGTGAGTGAAAGTGTTATGTTCACTTGCTGAACATGTTTCCTGCAAAATTTACAACCCTTCTCCTTCTAATGGAAGTGGGATAGCTTATGGGATGGTCTCTGAGTAGGGTTGCCAGACCCCCCTGCCAGTGGAGGTGGGGGTCTCCCACTGCCAGGCCCCACCACTACCACCAATCAGCTGGCTGGCAAAGGGACTTACCAAAAGAAAGAAGAAGGCCTAGGCCATGTAGCTAGCATCGCACAGAAAGTGATGTCACCACACCAGCAACATTTGGGTGAAGTTCTGGTGTTTGGGCAAAAACTCTATGGTAGAAGCCATTTTTACCATAGAGTTCATGCCCAAATACTAGAGTGTTACAGCAATGTCACAGCATGATGATGTCACTTCCTATGTGATACTGGCGACATGGACTTCCTCTTTCTCCTGGTATGCCCCCCATCCCCCGCCGGTTGCCAGGAGGGACCTGGCAACCCTAGCTCTGAGCCACTCAAAAGGCTGCACCAAATGCTTCAAACCCCTTTCCACTTTGTTCAGTTTAGGGTTGGCTATATGTAACCAAATTCTGCAAAATTAAGTTCTTAGATGTAAATGTTTGGTTTTGGTTTAAAAGCCACCATGGGAAGGGCCTTTTTTGTTTGAGTGGGTGGAGAACTGTGTTTTACTTTGGAGATCTGGACTGTAGAAAACCTTCACCCTTAGGAGGGTAGATGTCAAGCCACACCCAGCAACCCTTTAGAAATGATAATAGCCCACCTGACTGGAGAAAATGAAGTGTTCAGCTGATACCTCCTTCTAGAAGATGACACCTAGCAGGGAAGAGAGATATGGGAGGTTTAAGATGCTAGAAGGTCTCTTCCTGGAGATTTCAGGAAAGGCGTCTTTGATCCAGGGGGTCGGTGGGTGAACAGAGTTTATAAAACCCCTTGGCAAGGAGGGGAAGCTCTTTCTTTGGCTGGATACCAGCTAGAAAGAAGGAGCTCTTATACCTGCTGAAGGCTGCCATTGCAATATGGAGGGCCACAGGCCTGAACAAAGATTCCAAGATCATGGAAAGCTATCATTAACACTATAACTTCTAAGTTAAAGAGCCTGCCTTAGATTAAAATCAGCTATTGCATGTATAGAGTGAGGGGCAGAGGAACTGCATGTCTGGACCTTTCTTTCAGGATCCCTTGCTAATTCTACTGCTAGACTAAAATTATCCATGTAGACATTGTTTTATCATTTTTAATGCTGTAGTTGTTTTCTGTACCACATAGACTTCCACCATTCAAACATGCTGTTTCAAATGGAAGCCAGCAGAGCAGAGTTGCCACCCGCCAGGTGGCACCTGGAGATATTCCCTCGCTGTTTCAGTTGATCCCTGGATGACCAAGATCAGTTCCCCTGGAGAAAATGGTGGGAGAAAAATATGACATTATACCTTGATGAAGTCGCTCTCCTCTCCAAACCCCACCCTTCCGAGGCTCCACACCTCAAACCAGATGCTGGGTAGCAGGAGACACAGGCAAGAGGTGAGGTCCTTAGAACTGTAATGTAGGGAAGAGGAGCTGGGAGCCATGGTCCGCTCAGTGTGTAATTCCTAAAAGGCCAGATGGTGGCAGTGGGAGGAAGAGGGAGACAAAAACCCTATGGTTGGGAAAGCCAGGAGAGTGGCACATTGCCAGGTGGAGACTTGGATGGCTGCTGGTGCCCAGATGCCTCAGAGAACAAGATGGCATTGAGTCTGTGGGTCAATGTGTCTGGTCTGCCACAGAGTGTTTTGTAATATTGTACATACTCGGGCACTGTGTGTGAAGTTATTTCAAAAGCCAAACTTGGGTGCAGTGCATCTGATGTATCTTCACTGGGCGTTTGTGGCTGAACTCTGTTTCACTGGAACCAGCCCTTAGGCTTGCTGTAGTTCACTGTACTGCATATTTTTCAAGCTGTGCCTTGAAGCAATACCGTATTTTCCTTCAAGGAATATTAGCAACCTTTGAAACAGAACAGAGAACCTGTTCGAAAACACCTGCCTTTGGAGTGAGCTGTTTTCAGAATGATTCTCCAAAGTAGGATTCGTTGGGTTTAAAATGACCTACTCTGGTTATTTCCCTGGATTAATTCTGCCTAGTGGGAATGTTTAAAAATTTCAGAGAACATGATAGCATGGATGAAAGATATTGGTCATACTATTCCCATAGATGACTGGGGAAAAATTTGGAAGGCTATAAAATCAATGAAAGCAGTATCGTATAAAGAGGATATAAACAAAGTTTTATTTAGGTGATATTGGACACCTGACAGACTGGCGAAATGTTTTGGTGCCACTGGGAAAAAATGTTGGAAATGTCAGATAAAGACTGGAACTTTTTTCCACATGTGGTGGCGATGTCAGAAAGCGCTCAAATTTTGGATGATGGCGAGAAAAATGATATACGATATCATGAAGGTTGAACTGGATTTGAATCCAGAAACCTTTTTGTTAAAAATGCTCCCTGTAAATATCATCAAAAAAGATGTAACCTTTATAGTATATGTGCTGACGACAGCGCGAATTTTATGGGCAAAGAAATGGAAATCAGACAGTGTGCCAACTCAGGATGAAACTGTACGAAAATTGCTGGAAGCTGCAGAAAGCGACCGAATGCATGTATGTGCATGAATGTGCCATCAAGTAGCAATCAAATTAGGGTTACCCCAGCAAGTAGGGTTGCCATCCCCCCAGTTGGGGAGGGGTTTCCCCTGATTTCAGGGGCTCCAATTCACCCCGGCCAGCTGGCCAGTGGGGGAAGCCCCACCTCAAATGGCCCCCTCCCACACTGGCATCGCCGGTGCAATGGCATCACCCAGTAGTGATGTCATCATGTTGCTGATGTGGAGGCGTGACACTCTACTATTTGGGCAAACTCTATGGTTTTGAGGGCAAAAAAAGATAGAATTTTGCCCCAAAACTAGAGTGTCACTCCAACATCAGCAATGTGATGACATCACTCCTGGGTGACATCACTGTGCTGAGCATTATAATACGGTTGTAATGCCAATAAAGGTTCTTCTTCTTGTGCTGTGCACGCTTTGCGCACGCAGCAGAAAATTCCGACGAGGACCCAGGCGCCCCCCATCAGATTGGAGTTAGGACCGGGCAACCCTAGCAGCAAGGGGCTTTCAAGGCAAGTGAGAAGCAGAGGTGGTTTGCCATTGCCTTCCTCTGCAGGGTCTTCCTTGAGGGTCTCCCATCCAAGTACTGACCCTGCTTAGCTTTTGAGATGTGATGAGATCGGGCTGTACCATGCCATTCCACATCCCTTCTCCTTCTTACCTTACTTGATTTTAACCTCGGCCTTTTGTCTGGCCTCTTGACTTTGCAACGGCTCGCTCTTTCTGTCTCCTCTGCCCCCGGTCTCATGAAGCTCTCCACTCTCACTGAAGCCTGGCCTTCCACAAGTCTGGATTATCAAGAGCCTGACACATCAAGATCTGCCTGGGAGACAGTGTTCTAGTCAAGTTATGTAACTTACAGCTAAACTACGGTGTCAGTGCCTCTCATTTGAAAATAATAATAATCATCCTCTCATCTTGCGGAGAGATAAATGTGTTGTCGCTGGGCCATATTCTTGCAGTAGATAGCCAAGTAGAAGCAAGTGGGACTGTTGAGAAAGACCAAAACGCTTTTAAACGCGGATGGCTACCAACAGAAAACAAAGGTCAGAGGGAAACGGCAGAAGAGGCCAAGGACTAAAAAGCTCAGGGAGGCCTTTCTGATAGAGAGTCACCTTCTGCAAGACGCCGTGTGCAGCTGCAGGACTCTCTTTGCTCCTGGCGATGTCTGTGTGTCTCGTGAACCTTGTAAAGGAAAGGCTGGATATTTTCCTAATGCACATGCTGTAGTTTAGCCAGGACATCTGGGGCTGATGCAGAAACTGCCGGGATCAGTGGACTCTTGTTACTAGACACTCAACAAGGCGTGAGGGACAGAAGGGCCACAGCTGTCCTTAATCTGTGAATCTCAAAAGCCCCCCCTCCCCCCGGGAGGCACTGTGCCTCATCAGAAGTGCCTCTTCCCAAATGACTTGCTGCAGGAATTGGCTTCTTGTCTATTGAGTCTCCTAGAGGTTTTCCCCCCAAAATGATGATGATGATGACAATGACGATGACGATGGAAAAGCTGGTACTTTAGTACAAAATGGAGAGATATCTATCTCTCAGTAACAGCTCATCACAATTCATTTGGTGCGGTCACACACACTAAATAATCCACTTTCAGTGCACTTTCCGACTGGATTTTTATTGTGTGAACTGGCAAAATCCAGTTGGAAAGTGCACTGAAAGTGGATTATTTTGTGTGTGTGACCGCAGCCATTAGAACCATTTGGTAGTCCTTTATTCTGGGACTTAGAAGAAATGGCAGGCTAGAAGCCACCGTCTTGCTCAAGAATTGTTCAAGAATTTTGTGTATTACAGACACAGCCCAGGGAAAGTGAATTTATTTATTATTTATTTATTATTAATTAAACTTATACCCCGCTCTCTCCACCCAAAGGCAGACTCAGAGCCTTTACAGCAGGTGAAATAGACACCCCCCTTCCCCAGTGTCTTGCGTGGTTGGGTAATCTTTTCATACACAGAAAAATAGCTGAGCTGGAGGGGTAAGTGACCTAAAGTCCCATAGATGTTAATGGCTGTTCAGTCGATGATTTAAATTCTGTTCCTTCTACAGGGGTTCTCTTCCCGATAGAAGCCTATATTATTTTTGAGATGCTATCTTTTCATTGCCTCGACTGGGATGGCCCAGGATGACCCGATCTCATCAGATCTTGGAACCCAAGCATAGTCGGCCCTGGTTGGTACTTGGATGAGAGACCACCAAGGAAGCCCAGGGTTGCTGTGCAGAGATAGGCAGTGGCAAACCTCTGTTCGTCTCTTGTCTTGAAACCCTGCAGTGTTCTCCATAAGCTGTCTGTAATTTCACAGCGCTTCCCACAACTGCATTTTTAATGGGGCAAAATGGGGAATGTGCACCATTCAGTGCTCCTTCAAGCACGGGCAGGATGAAAATATACTAGATAGAACCGAGCCACAGCTACTTACAGTTGTTCACAAACACTTTCTGCAATATCCTCCCCCTCAATGTATCCTTTCTGCTAATTTTTTTTGTAATCACTTTTCTATTTCATTTGCCCTTAATGGCCCTCACTGTCATCACTGCATACCCAAATGGAACTGGCTCTGTGTCATTGATTATGGGGAGGTGTCGTGGCTTATTGGAAAGATTCACCTGGCCCCATGGTAGAGCACCTGCTTTGTATGCGAAAGGTCCCAGGTTCAGTTCTCAGCACCTCCAATTCAAGGATTTCAGATATGAGTATTAGGTAGAACTGGTTTATCCTCTGTTAACCTAGTGGTTAGAGTATTAGACTAGAATCTGGGAGACCCAGGTTGAAATCTGCCATAAAGCTCTCTGAGTGACCCCGGGCCAGTCACTCTTTCTCAGCATAACCTACCCCACAGGGTTGTTGAGAGGGTAAAAAGGAAAAGGTGAAACCGAAGTATACCATCTTCTTGAGGAAGAGCAGGATTCAATAATAATAATAATAATAATAATAATAATAATAATAATAATAATAATAATAAGGCATTGTATAGCCAGGAGATCCTAAGATTGTCTGGCAGCCTGAAGTTCTAGCTCTTTTAGCGTTGTGCACTCCCTGCATGTGGAGGAGTGGGGAATCAAACCCAGTTCTCTAGATTAGAGTCCATCGCTCTTAACCACTATACCACACTGGCTCTCAGATTAAACCAATGAATGAAATGGACCTTGGAGAGCTGCTGCTAGCCAGGCAAGACAATAGACGTAATGGTGACCTGTCTCAGTATTAGGAGCTTTGTACATAAACCACCCTGTTCACTGCGGCCTGTGCAGGATCATCCACGTGACTAATTGAGGAAGGAGCTAGAAGCCAAAGACTTTCCTCCACCCCACCCCCCTGTTTTCCTGAGTATATTGGACTCATAATGCCATAATTGCATGTTTCTTGAAACGGTACAATAAATAAATAAAGCTAATGAAGGGAACAACAGGAGCATATGATTGCAATTAAAATTAGGGATCTTCATGAGACAATTGTCTAATGAGAAAACTCCAGCCCCTGCCTTGTTCTTTTTCATAGTCCATGTCCATGTCTGACCTTCACAAATTAATACCACATAGGACAGTGATGGAGAGTCTGGATCTTCTTCTATGGAATTTAGTCAGCCCAGAGACTTGTGCAATTAAGTTCTAAGTGCTGTGGGTTTCTGTACACCATATTGCTATAGGTACAAAACCCATTTCCTGACATACACCCCTATCTACAAACATTCCATTGCAGAGCAAAGTTGTGCAAAGCGTCTGTGGTGGTGGTGGTTGTTATTATCCCATGTGCTGTTCAGTTTATATTCTTCATCTTTGTAGGCCAGTTAGCTGGGTGCCTGGGTTAAAAAGAAAGAAAGAAAGAAAATGAGATGCTGGCACATGTGAAACCCTGCGCAGGGAGCTTTGGTAGGGTTTCCAGCTCCAGGTTGGGAAATACCTGGAGATTTTGTGGTGGAGCCAGGGGTTGCAGGGTTTGGGGAGAGGAAGGGAGGAGCTTCAGTGGGGTATTATAATGCCATACAGCCCACCCTCCAAAGCAGCCATTTTCTCCAGAGGAATGGCTCTCTGTAGTCTGGAGATTAGTTGTAATTCTAGGAGATCTCCAGCCGCGCCCCCCCCCCCCCCCCGGCTGAGATTGGCCAACCTGTGCTTTATCTTCTTCAACTTGTATAAATTCAACTTGTCCTCTTCAACTTGCTCTGGTGCAATCAAGAGACAGAATTCAGGAACAAATTATGCAGATGAATGGAGAGCGCTATTAGCCTCCCCAAATATTTAAGGTCTACTACCAATGAGCAACAAAGGCTCCATCTTATGTAGAAGGCAGGGCCTTTTCTTTTGCAGCCCCACATTAAATGCTGTCCCCACTTGGAAATTTGTTTAGCTCACTGTTTGTATCCTTTTGAAGGCAGTTAAAACTCTTCTTTCTTTCTTTTTTACTATGCTACTGCTGATGAGATTGTTTGGTGGCATTTTAGAAGAAAAGAGGTTGGATTTATATCCCACCCTTCACTGGGAGTCTTAAAGTGGTGTACAATCCCTTTCCCTTCCTCCCCCACAACAGACCCCCTGTGAGGTAGGTGGGGCTGAGAGAGCTCTCTCAAGAACTACTCTTGAGAGAACAACTCTGAAAAAACTTATGAATGACCCAAGGTCACATCAGCAGCTGCATGTGGAAGAGCGCAGAATCAAACCTGGTTCTCCCAGATCAGAGTCCGCACTCTTAACCACTACACCAAACTGGCGATAGATAGGTAGGTAGGTAGGTAGGTAGGTAGGTAGGTAGGTAGGTAGATAGATAGATAGATAGATAGATAGATAGATAGATAGATAGATAGATAGATGGATGGATGGATGGATGGATGGATGGATGGATGGATGGATGGGGATGCCTTGACGAGCCCAGTCAGATGAGTGAGATAATCTGTGCCAGAGCAAAATGAAGCATTGTATTGCGATCAGACGGTCTCCCAAGGCTCTGTGCTCAGGCCATCAGCTGCTGATCACACGGTGATGGTAAAGTTCAGCAGTACCGCGTTTGTGTGCATGCACAGGTCTGCGTTTCTGTGCATACCATGGAGGCTTAAAAAAAAAACATCTGGTGTGCTGACCCCTGCGATTTCCCCAAATGTGGGAAACTCGACTGCATAATTTGTGGTGTGGGATGCAGACAGGCACTGGATGTGATAGGATACCATCCCTTCCGCGATCCAATGCCTGCCCACGTCCCACATTTTCTGGGAAATACTGCACTTTCACTGGTATCTTTTAACTCTGCTTCTTCAGCAGGGTGATACAGATTGCCAATGGGTGTGGGACACTGGCCAGATGTTTCCGTGTGATCGCACCCTTAAAATCTGGCCAACATTCCTCTGGAGGGCCAGCAACAGGGCATAGAGGCCGAGGCCTTCCCCAATGTTGCCTCCTGGCTCTGGGATTCAGAGCCTAATTGCTTTGGAACACAGAGGTTTCCTTTAGTCACCATGGCTCGTAGTTACTGATCGACAGATCCTTCACACATTTAATTCCCTTTTAAAGCTCCTGTGTTTGTGGCCATGGGCTACTGTTCAGCTCTCTCTGCTGACGTAATCACAAGTACCCTGGCATTCAGTAGTGGGGTTCTGAGGTTATGCTTTCCAGGCAGACATTGTGTTACTTCAGTCTCTTTGGGGATGCCAGCCCTTGAAAGATAAAATTCTATGTCCTGTCCTTCATGTAAAAATTTTCCTCTGTCTAAAAAGTCTCTGCGTAAACCCAGTCTGAATTGGCTTGCACTTTCCTTCCTTTGAGTAGCCTGCACATGAGACCAATTCAAATTAGATCTGCTCAAAGGGGAAAGTCATTCAAAATGTTTACAGAACTTCAAGGCAACAACTTGGAGGACAGGTAGAGGAGAGTCAGTCGGAGATCCCCTGCGAGTTTGTTGTCTCTAGCACACTGGGGAGCCATTCTGCCACCTCACAAACCGAACCGGTTCATGAGGCAGCTAAAAATTTGTGATGGTCCACGGTTTACGAACGGGGCACGTCATGAACCATGAACCCAACCACAGTTTCCCAGTTCGTGCTCATCCCTAGTTCACAGCTTGACTGTACATGCTTTTATTTTTTTTAAATGATATGATTTTTTTAAAATTATTGTAAGCTGTCTTCAGTGGTCTGTTTGGGAAGATGGTGATGATTACTATAAACCACAAAACCATAATGGATTGGGTCCAAATGTTCCACAAATGGAGCAGACCTCATAAAACAACACTTTCCAGCCTCCCCTTTCATGCTGTAGCCCACTGAGACCCTCCCTGAATTATCATGAGGGGGACCCTCACGATCACCAGTGGGAGGGGTCTGCAGTGACACTTGGAAATCTGCATCCTTCATGTCCTTCTTCAGTCTATGTGAGTGTCACTCCACTGACCTAGGAGCCACTACTCCAGAGGAAGAGCCATTTAGGATCCAACTCAATAATCTAATCCTTGTCCACTTGTTAGTTATTCTGTTACTCTCTCGTACAAGTACTTCCAGTCAAACGGTGGTGAAAACAACTCCCCCAGAGTATTCATTTAAAAAAAAAACCTGATCCAGGTCATACTTTGCTAGTGGAAAGTGCCGTCGAGTCACAGTTGACTCATGGCAACCCAGTAGGGTTTTCAAGGCAAGAGACGTTCAGAGGTGTTTTGCCATTGCCTGACTCCGCATCACGACCCTGGTATTCCTTGGAGGTCTCCCACCCAAATACTAGCCAGGGCTGACCCTGATTAGCTTCTGAGATCTGATGAGATCAGGCTGGCCGGGCTATCCAGGTCAGGGCAGTTCATACTTTACCTGTAGAGATTTTTTTTAAAATGCTGTTCAGCTAATTAACCACTAGAGAGCAGCACTGTTTAGATCAGTATTGGACAGACTATCTCAAGGTGCCTTAACTTATTACATCACTCTGTGTCATTTAATGGGTTGCACAATACATTAAACTTTCCCTTTTCAGCCCTCCGTCACTGCTCTTTGATGCCAGGACATTCCACTGTCATGCAAGAAGCGTGCAACTTATATATTTGATTTTCCTCTGTGTTTAGGTGGTAGTATAAGTGGGAAACTTGTCAAACAAACAAAACAACAACAGTGAAAAAAAACCCACTCTGAACAGATGCAGTCAGGATTTTTATTTGAGGAACAGACTTGCAGATCTTTAAAGGGACATTCGGTCATTAACAGTCCAATCCAAGCAGAGTTACTCCAGACTAAGCCTATTGATTTCAGTGAACTGGAGTAGCACTGGACAACTTCCCTGAAATGCTATTGACCTGCAGCAATTTATGAAGGAGGAAATCAGTCAGCCAAAACAATCTGTTTTACACAAATGAATATGCCTTCACCTCTGGTGGTCATTTCGGACTGGTAAGGATTGACCATTGATTGTCAAGGACCTTCCCTGAAGTTACATCAGTAGGGGAGGGAGGGACTGTGGCTCAGTGGAAGAGCGTCTGATTTGCATGCAGAAGATCCCAGGTTCAATCCACAGCATCCCCAGGTCAAAGGACCAGGCAACAGGCGATGTGAAAGACCTCAGCCTGAGACCCTGGAGAGCTGCTGCCAGCCTGAGTAGACAACTCTGACCTTGATGGACTCCTAGTCTGATTCAGTATAAGGCAGCTTCATGTATGATGATGTCCTGGTGTCCTGATCTACTGAGTCAGGGCTCAACTAAGCATTATATAGAAGGCCTTCAAGACTCACATATCTGAAGGGCTGCTTCTCCCTGTATGAACTTGTGTGCTTCTTAACACACTTCCTCCATTTGGGGGAAGGGCATGGCTCTTGAGGGGCATGGCTCAGTGGTAGAGCATCTGCTTTGCATGCCGAAGGTCTCAGGTTCAATCCATGTCATATCCAGTTCAAAGGATTAGGTAGGGGAGCAGCTGGTATTCAGAGTAGAGAATACTTGGAATATGGACCTTGGCAGGCTGACAGGCTGATTCAAGATAATGTAGTTTCATGCGTTCAGCCTGAATCCAAGGCCTGGAGCCTACATGGTGCTCAGATTCAGGCCCAGCTCTGCTGGACTGTAATATGAGAAAGCTTTGCATTGTTTTCTTACACGGGGTAGTTGTCAAAACTTCCCCACATGTGTTGGCATGTATCCAGCCTGTCATTCTTCTGATGGAACAGCATTTCCATTTGTGGAAGAAGGGGTGGCAATTTCTGCTGATTTCCCCCCCTCCCACTGTAGAGCCCCACATAGCCCTGGATGGTATTTCCCTGAAGGCTCACTGATGGCCCCCCAGGAACAAAATTTCAGAGGGTTCAGTGAGTTGCAGCAGGAGGGGGAAGCAATGAAAAGTCCCACTCTACAAAACCTATAGATCAAGAGAGCAGTCAATCCCTCCACCCCCAGATCCTGTCATCCATGGCCACTCTGAGCAGCAATGGGAGAATATATATATTTTTAAAAAAGTAGTGTCATTTGCGGCACTATGTCACTTTTCATAAAAATCCCAAAGTGGCATAGGGTAGCTCTAGGAATTGCCAGAAAGTCTATGGTTTAACTCCATGGTTCTGGCAATTCCTAGAACTACCCTATGTAACTTCCTTTCCCCCCCAGGCAGCTGATGTCTCAGTGCCCCATGTCCCTGCCCACAACCCTCGCACCAGTTTCCAGGCACTGCCTGGCAACCCTCCCACAAATGGTTAAATACACACCATTATTTATACCCAGCTATTGGTCACCAGCTCAAGAAATCAACCAATACAGACCTACATAACCGCCAAAAGAATATTATCCATGAGAACTGAACAGGATGAGGCTTCTGTAGCCCAGAGTGCCTGAATCCCCCAAGGCAAAATTCAAAGACATTCTTAAACAATGAAAAACTTTATTCCAGGAATAAACAGGACAAACATGTAGGAATCTGAGGGGGGGAGGGGGGAGACAGATAAAATGCAAGTGCTATCCTAACTATGGAGGCAAAAGGCTCAGTATACTGGAAGATTCATATAGTGGCAAGATGTTTTCAGAGAGGGACCACTCTGTTTCAGAGGTATCCTGTTACTGCAAAGAATGAGAATAACTAAAAGTGTCAAGTAACTGTTGTGGCTATGAATATTGTGACTTATGCTTGAGATGCCAGCTGTTGCTTGGAAAGTCCTGGCAAGATCTTTGGCCAGGGACCCGAGGAATTTTTTGGCTGCAGTTCTGGTTGTATGAAATGTTTTTGCCTGGGAGCAGTAGTAACGGGGCTGGAAGAAGGAGCAGAGCTGCTGTCAAAGAAAAAACCCCACCATAGTCAATATTTCGATTTGAGCACTCCAGAGAAGAATGTGTGTGTGTCAAGTGCTGTCAAGTTGCAGCTGACTTATGGCAACTTCAGCAAGGGGCTTTCACGGCAAGCAAGAAGCAGAAGTGCTTTGCCATTGCCTTCCTCTGCGGAGTCTTCCTTGGCGGTCTCCCTTCCGAGTACTAAACCTACTCAACTTCTGAGCTCTGACAAGATAGGGCTATAACCAGCATTCCCTCTAAGCTGAGTTAGAGTGAGCTAGCTCACAGTTTTTTAGCCTCTGGCTCACACATTATTGGCTTCGCTCAGGAAGGAGGGCTCCAGAGCAAATTAATTTATGCAGCAGCCAAATCGCTCGCTCGCAACTTTAATGCCAGTAGCTCACAAAGTAGAATTTTTGCTCACTAGACTCAACAGCTTAGAGGGAACATTGGCTATAACCATGCCACCTTCCCTCCCCTAAAGAGGAACACCCAAAGGAATTCCCAGGAGTCTGAAGTCAAGCAATTTCATTAGAGGACACTTGTACACCATCACTGTTTGCGCAGCCTGTGACAAGGAAGAAGAGAAGAAGAAGAGATTGGATTTATACTCCGCCCTTCACTTGGAGTCTCAGAGTGGCCTACAATCTCCTTCCCCTTCCGCTCCCCACAACAGACAGCCTGTGAAGTAGGTGGGGCTGAGAGAGCTGTTTCGAGGACTGTTCTTGAGAGAACAGCTCTGAGGGAATTTGTGACTGACCCAAGGTCACCTCAGCAGTTGCATGTGGAAGAGTGGAGAATCAAACCTGGTTCTCCCAGATTAGAGACCGCGCTCTTAGCCACTACACCAAACTGGCTCTGGAAGAATCCATAAAGCCATCGAGCCATGCTAGATGCATATGCTGAAAGAATTCACGTGCCACAAATGTCCAGCATAAATCGTGAACCTGATAATCTGATGGGCTATCTAAATAGGAAGGTCTTTTAGATAAATCACTGTTCGTGCTTCATCAGACCTTTAACTGTTGCTCATGTGTTTGGACATCTCTAGCTCCTGGGTCTGTTATTAATAGCAAAGTAGGGTCGATATATTACAAGCCAAAGTACTTTCCTGGAGAACCAACGTCTCTCATTCTTTCCTGAACAGTCAAGCTGACCGCAAACTGATTGCCTCGGAGAAAACAAACCATCAATTTAAAAGAACTACAAATTTTTGCAATGCGAGAACCTCAAAGAAATGAACCCGGTGTCTATTGTGAACTGGTATGCTGACTGAACGTTCCAGGGAAGCGAGAGGAACAATATTCGTGTGCCCCATTGGAAACTTTCAATACTGGAGACTCACAGAGAATTGCAAATAAACACAATTTGGTAATGATCTGTTACAAATTAATCTTTCAGCTGTGTCAATAATTCTTTCCTTGGAGCCACATGAAAGTAGAAAGGAGGCCAGATGTGTTGATGAGGACATTTGGTATAATGAAGCAAGAAGTTCACATCAAGAAGTCCGCTTCTCATCCTAATCATAGAAGCGGGTGCAGCTCCAGGGGCAGCCAGCAATGTACCACCCTTCCCAGATGACGCAAGTCGATCCTGCCTCAAAGAGATCTAGTGCAATCCTATGTGGAGTCACTCAAGGCAAAGTTCATTGTAATCAATGGGCTTGAACTGCAGTAGCTTCTCATAGCATTGCACCGATAGCTGGGTCGTTTTTTAAAATTGCTACCAGAGATTTCACGCACGGGGTCGAGTCTACATAACAGAATGAGAGATGCTTTTCAACCCCCTTGCCTCATACAGAATCTTGGGTGTGGGATTAAATTGGTTTCATGCACGGTTCTCCCTCGGCTTCCCTCGTAGAACACGCTATGTTCTCTATATATGCGTTTATAGTCCTGCAGTTTGGCAGCCCAGTGTTGTGGTGTCTGAATCATTGGAGCGGAATATCTGATCACAGTATGTCCTGCACACAGTGGCGTGCGGGATTGCTTGCAGGCCCATAGCCAGGTTTTTGTGGCTTGTGGGGCAAAAAAAATTTCTGCCATTATTTGCCATAATGAAAGGGGGGTGGCATGCACCCCTCTCCCTCCCTCCTGCAAGATTTAAAGGGCTCTCCAGCAGATCAGCGGGCCACGTGCTCCCCACCAATCAGCTGAAGGACCTTTTAAATCTTGTAGGAGGGGGGCGGGGCGTACGCCACCCTAGCTTCTTATCAAAAGAATTTAAATGCTTTTGGGAAAAAAGCCTCCTTCTTAAAGGAGGCCTTTAAGAAAAGACTAAAAAGAAGAAATCTTTGAAAGCAATTGATTGAGACTATATAAATGGATTGAGCAAGATTTTGGAAAACTACTCAAACATAAAAACTCAAGTGAAATGCTCTAAACTTAATTGTTTAACATAAGATTGGTGTATAAGAATCCGATTTGTTCTCATAGAGTTAAACTTAAGCAGGGATAAGAATATATGCTTAATTGCTGTTGTTCGCTGTATGTTCTTTTCTTTGTAATGTCTTTCTTTATGATCTGAAAATAATAAAATTATCCTTAAAGAAAAGAAGAGGGGGCTTTACGGAAGGGAGCTGGTCTTTTAAGGAAGGGGGCAGGGCCCCCAATAGCCCCACCATAGCTATGGGGCAGGTTGTTTGTGAACTGGATACTTGTCTGTGCGAGATAGAATACCCCCAGCAAGGAGATACATGATTGATCCATTAGTTCATTTAAATAGGGTTCTGACCTTGGAGATGGTACAATATTGTGTTGGTCATGAATCTTTACAAAATAGAGCTCCTGCTAATAGGGAATTCATGGAAGTGTGTCCGTTTGTGGGTATGAATCATATCCAAAGAACAAAGGCAAGGAAACCACTTCCCGTGTCATAAAGGAACATTATTTCTGGTTTCCCCTTGCGAGTTCTCTAGGAGGGTGTGACCTAATGCTGATCAAGCAACTTGGATGGCCAGCTAACTGAAGCATGTTGGGTTTCTTCTAGGAATCTGCACAGGAAACTCAGGATCATGGTTCAGTGGCAGAGCACATGATTTGCCTCCCACCAGAACAGACAAGATTCAGTCCCTAATATTTCTGGTTCCAAAGCTCTGAAAGTGACCAGTGCTAAGAAAGATCTGAGATCACCTGCCTGTTGGATAAGATTCAATAAAGAGGAGCACAGCTTTGGAGATGTAAATCAGGTACAAAAATGAAGCTGCGCGACTATGTGCTGCCAACGTCTTTTATGTAATCCAAAGGAAACTTATGCCAAACGTCTACAGCACCACTTTCAAAATAATATAAATGTATAACCACAAAGTTACAGTCCAATAATTTTTGTAGTTGTTCTTATGTAAGTATTCATCAGCTGAGTAGATAGTTTGTGACAGCTGAGTAGATAGTTGGTGAGACGAGATTCTCCGGAATAACTCCCGTTTCGAATCTATTGTTCTTCTTCCATGCCACTATTTCTGTTTTTGTATTAAAATATACAATAAAATTAGAGAATCACACCCAGGTGATGCATTCTCATTAATAGTTAACTGTACACACTCTTAGCACATTCATCAAATACATTACCAGAACAAGAGATGGAAATTCTACATCAGGTGTCTATACATATTTTAGGTTGCCTTCAAACATTATGCCTAAAAATACAAAAACATACATGGGTGTGATTCTTAAGAAATGAGATCACATCTTCTCAGACCCTATCCTCTCCTTGCACAGCCCCCCCTCTTGCACGTGGTCCTTTCACTGAGGGGAAGTGTTGGGGGGGGAGAACTGGGGCTTGCCTCTGTGCCATCTGGTTGGCTTATTTTGTTTTTTCTGTGAAAGCGAGGGAGGAGTGACTGAAAGGTGCCATGGGAAGCAGCTGAGAAGGAATCTTGGACGGGGGTCCATGATAGCCCTTGGTGGCCTTAAATCTAGGCTTCATTGCTGAAGTGAGTCTAGGCTCAGATCCAGCCCCATGCGCATTCCCACCAAGATACGTCTGTGACATAAAAATTATGTTTCATCACCGTGACTTACATGTGGGGACACCCACCCACACACCCCATTGTGTCTATTTGCCATGGAGAGAAAAAATTGCTGCTGTTAACCTCATGAATTACACAGTGTTCTTCCTGGAAAACAGAATTGCATAATATGTTGTTATACTACTGCACGTAGTAAAAAAAAAAGTCACTCCTGGACACAGAGCCAGAAAAAACAACACTTGAAAGGACAAACTGACTGCAAGTTTGCCGCTTTGGATATAGAAAGGGATCTGGCAAGATCCTGCTGCTTTTAGCCCATGTGGTTTTCATTTGATTTAGTTCATGTAAGGTTCTTGTGAGGGGAGGGGATCGAAAATGCAATAAATCTCCATAGGAATCGGAGCTGTAGGAGCTTGAGGAACTCACCAGGCGAGCCAGTTTGTTCTGTCCACTAAATGTGACAGGCTGAAGAGCCTACTGAGAATTTAATTAAAATCAGTGTCGGGGGCAAAAAATATGAGGTAATGTATAGTTGGCACTTGAGGATGTGTAATAATTTCACACATCTCCATAGCCCTCTTGATATCTTTCTTCTCTCTGTCCATACAAGCCCACATTTGGAGATGTTCTGTCAGCGCTTCTGATGACTCTTCCTTTCTTTCATTTTACCAGTTTTAAAAAGAAATTGTTGAAATAAATAGCCAGAAAGGACTTCTTTGGTATTGAGGTCCATTCTTCTCTTGGAGGCAGGAATCTTACCCTTTTCAATGTGGTATACATTTTCATTCCCATTGATGGATACTCGAGGATAAGAAAAGAGCTCATGAGTTTATGCTACCTGCTCAGTCCATTCTGTACTTGAATTTTGCCTCAGTTTCTGAGCTTATCATATTCTTCCATTCTGCATTCCCCTCCCGCTTTTATTTCCAGTTTGTGTCGGGGCTTTCTCTTGTTTCTGCATTTGTTTCACAGGAATCTGCATTCAGACCGCTTCCAGCACACTGTTGCCCCGCAGCTACCAAAACTCCTTTTTGCTGTGATTCTTTGTTCTCATCTGCTTTTGAATCGCTAATCCTTTCTAAAGTAGAGTTGTTTCTGTGGGTATTTAAGTGCTGCCCATGGCCCTCCCCCGTTTCTGCCTCTCTCTCTTTAGGTTGATGCTCCCTCCCCATTCGGTTTTCTTTCTCTCCTTCTCCAAAGACAAAAGAGAATGTGTCTCACCGCTCAGACAAACTTTAAAAAAGCCAGAGAGAGCATAAGAAGGAATCGGTAATTATAAAGGACTAGGGGATTCCCTGCTCCCCAATGTGTCAGTCTGGCGTGTGCGGGCCTGGATTTCCCTCCTTCCCTTTCTTTTTGCAGAATCACGGAGGGAGGGAGGGAGGGAGGGAGGGAGGGAGGGAGGGGTGGGTTCAGTCTTCAGTTAAAAGTTTTGAGTGTCTTTCTCTTCATCTTAGACAAAGCAGTCAGTTAGCTCGAAAAATGCGGGGGTTTGCTTGTAGATGCAGAATGCATACAGAATACACAAATAAATGACCTGGAGGGGGGAGAACCAGTGCAGAGGGAATGCATAAGACTGTAAAGTCAACCCTTAAGGCTTGACTCCTCCGATTCTCCAGAGCAAGCTGTCAGTGCAGAAAGGGCCCTTGTTACCAGTGTCACTCTAGGGCAGTGTTCCACCAGGAGATGTCCCTGTAAGATAAATGGCCAGTCTGCCCCAATGCTAAGGATGTGACCCAGCCTATGATGGTCAGAGCAGTTATAGGCAGAGTGTTCCCACAGGCTTGATGCTTCACCTTTGTACGCATATTGCCACGGGCACAGGTAGGCTTCCCATCCAGTCTTCCCCCCACCTCAACACAAGTCACTCACTCTCATGAATACAAATAACTTGCACTGAGCAGGCAGGGAAGGCTAGATGAGGATATGGAAAATTTGTCCAGGCCTAACTGTCCTCGGCCCTCCCTGTGTAAGTGCACAGTAGATGGAAAATGGGGCTTAATTGAGGCTACTGAACTCCTGCACACACAGTGACTGCATCCACGAGGTGTCTGAGTGTACTCAAAGAGTACCTTTGTGTGGGCATATTTGCATTTCGAGCAAGACCAAAGGCATCCGAAAAAAATATATACAAGTAACAGACAAATGCTGTGCTGAAGCCAAACCATTTTATGTCTTATTAGTCATATATTTAGACCTGTGCCTCAGAGTCTTCCATTGAACTTGATGGGGCATTAAAAAAAGAACTTTGGCTGGAATAGTAAATGGAACATTTTCATGATCATTGCATGGGCAGACATTGCTTGACATGATCATCACCTTCTGGCTTGACTGAAAGCGGTAGACTTTTTCTTTTACTTGTTTCTGAATCCTATCCATTATCATCTATAACACACGTCTTATCATACAATCGGTCCCATGCTGTGCTTAGGCAACAAACGAGAGCCCGTGGCTGCACCCATATGTGGTTCAGTATTGGGGCATCCCTACACAACAGCAAATATTTGCAACTGGATTGTCTTGTCAACACAGAAGAATCCAGCTGCAAATGGTTGCCATATAACACAATATCCAACAATGTGTGGATGCAACCTTTAGGCCTGTAGCTACATAAAAACATTCTGAATCCCCCAAAAGCCTAGTAGCGCACACAGCCAGATCACAGCCAGAGGACCTGTGTCATCAAGAAATCACTAATCTTGGGTATTTGGATACGCTCCAGTTCAAAATGGAATTGCGTCTTTCTGTCCTTTGCAACTCAATAGAAATTAGTGGTGTCTACTCCGGAGGGAATATTCCTAATTATATTAGTGAAAGCGCCATAATGTGCAGTTGATCCCAAATGTTATTTCATGTCTAACCATGTTATTTCATGTTTAATATTCTGGTCTAGATGCATACACATTTTTATGGTCTGTCGACAAATGATTTATTTTGTTTACATTTTTCATCTTGGTAGTGAAACCTAAATGAATAAATATGAAATGAGTTCTTGGTGGGTAGAAGAAATCCACTTCATGCACTAATAATCATGAAAGAAGATGTCTGATCCCAGGCTTGTCTTTCATTTGGTTATAATTTTATATTGGAAACTTTAAAGAAGCCTGTTAGGAAAAGAGTTCAGTATGTGACATTTTGCTTCTTCCCAGGATGAGACTGAATCAGGGCAAAGATTTCAGTCCTGGAAACTTGGAAGTAATTTCTAAAAACCCTTTTTTGTAGGAAACTAACTTGCTTGTCAAAACTGATCTTCAAATACCACTCTGAGATCAAGAAATATTTTGTTCAGAATTCGTCTTTAATGTAATGTAGATCTAAAATTGTGCCAATTTTATGAAATAAATATAAAGTCCTTGATGATGATTGACAGAATTCTGGGGAAAGCATCTTGTTCTTCCATTCTGCATCCCCTCCTCCTCTCACTTCCAGTTTGTGTTGGGGTTTTGTCGTGTTTTACAGGAATCTGCATTCACACTGCTTCCAGCACGTTATTGCCCCACAGCTACCAAAACTCCTTTTGCTGCAATTCTTTGTTCTCATCCACTTTCAAATCGCTAATCCTTTCTAAAGTAGAATTCTTTCTGCAGGTATTTAAGCACTGCCCGTGGCCCTCCCCCATTTCTGCCTCTCTCTCCTTAGGTTGACGCAGGCCTATTGCAGACCAACAAGGCTACCTACCTGAAACTACTTGATTATGAAGATCACTGGATGGTCTTTGATCAGCTTTATCTCCCAGCCTAACCTACCTCACAGGGTTGATGGTAGAAGGAAAGGTGAATCACATGGCTTCTTGGCAGAAAGGTGAGATAAAATGGGGTACACAGGCCTTTGAAAGCCAGTTTGGTGTAATGGTTAAGAGTGGCGGACTCTGATCTGGAGATCCAGATTTGATTCCCCACTCCTCCACATGAAGCCAGCTGGGTCAGTTGCTGTTCTCTCAAGAGCAGTTCTCAGTCAGAGCTCTCTCATCTTCACCTTCCTCACAGGGCGTCTGTTGTGGGGAGAGGAAGGGAAAGGAGATGGTAAGCTGCTCTGAGACTCTGAGTGAAGGGCAGGGTATAAATCCAATTCTTCTTCTTTCTTTCTTTAAAAGGTTCTGCCAGTTGAAGCAGAGTCCTGGCAGAGAAGGAGATTAGACAGATTCATAGAGGATAGGTCTATCTGTGGCAACAAGCATTGGTGTCTAAAAGGAATTTCCATGTCTGAGGCAATAAACCTGATTGTTAGGAGGCAACGTAAGGAAAAGGCCTCTATGCCCTGTTTGATGACCTTCCAGGACAACTGGCTGGCCGCTGTCAAAAACAAAATGCTAGATGGACCACTGACCTGATCCAACAAGGCTCTTCTTATGACCAGCAGTCTGATCCCTGTTGCTTTTATGTAAAGCCTAAACAGGACCTGGTAGGAGCTAAGGTTACAACCTTAAAATAGAACATGTTGAACAGCAAGCCAAAACCCCAGAAAACCTCATCCAGATTTTTTTAAAGCCCCAAGAGTATTTGCTGGACCCTCCGCGATGGCATTGCATGTAGTGTGGGTGGTAAAGCCGGATTGCCAGACATCTCTTAGTCGAGAGCAAATTCCTGTATTTCAAAACATGCAGTCATCCCTAGACCTTAGAACACATCTGAAAATGACCCAGCTTACAAGGAATGGCCAAAGAACATCTGCCGAAGAGTAGAGCTCCATTACTGTGTTGTTCTTGAAACTGGGCTGTAAAAACTGTGGAGGTGATGGCTGGCAAAGATCAGTCCCCTTTGCAGATGAGACGGGGAGTTGGGAAACTACCAACCTAGCCCAGTTCCCTTATCCAGTCTTTTAGACCGACCCACAAACCTTTTTCTGCAGAGAACCTACATAATTAATTGCCAGGGTGGTGGTGGTGGTGGTGGTAAGGCAGGAAGAATTACAGGCAAAGGAGAGCGAGATATAAAGATGATAGGAATCATAATTTAGGACTCATAATTTAGGGGGTGTAATAAAGCAGCTGTCGGGTAACTTCCACCAAAGTGCAAACCTGTTAGAAAAGTTCCGAAACACTGTATAACATTTTCTCAGGGGAGCTTTTAGAAAAGAAATAAAGGCACACCAATACCTTAAAAATTGAAAGCTGATAATAAAACAAAGGACTGTGGGATGGAGGAATCAGCATCTACACAGCCGTATCATTATTTTTTGGGGGGGGGGGGCGGGAATCAGTGCAGTATGTTGCAAAACTATATTCTCTGCAAAGTTTGCTTCTTTCCACAGAAGCTCATATCACCAAAACTGCCTCCTTTCAAATCCATGATTCAGTGCTGGTAGAGCTATGGAATAGTTAAGCCTCTACAGAAGGCTACTGGAGGGTAGTTAACATTACAAATTACTTGTGCTGGTTTCTGAGAATCCAGCATCTCGTGAAATGAAATCAATCCAGTGAAAACTCCTGTTACTAGAATCACAGAATGGGAAGGGATCCCCCTACAGGCCATCTAGTCCAACCCCCTGTTCAATGCAGGATCAGCCGAGAGCATCCCTGACCAGTATTTGTCCAGCTGCTGCTTAAAGACTGCCAGTGAGGGGGAGCTCACCTGATGGTCCCTAGCAGACTCTCTCTGCATTTTTGCTACAACAGGCAATCACTGGAATTGTGCAATTCAATTGCCTCGATCCAGCTAGCAGCCATATGTATGCAGAAGTCTTGAAGTCAGTCCCTAGCTGGATGGGGATGGCTGTAAACAGATGTATCCTAATAGGGTGAGGGCTGTGGCTCTGTGGTAGAACATCTTGCTTTGACTGCAGAGGGTCTGGGGTTCAGTCCCTGTAATCTCCAATAAGGGAATCAGGCAGGAAGACATGAGATCCGAGAGAGCTGTTGCCAGCCAGAATAGACAACACTGACTTTGATAGACCAATGGTCACACTCAGCATAAGGCAGTTTCATGTGTCCTTAGTCCCATATAAGAGCTGAATTCAAGGGGAAGAAGCCTGACAGATGTGTGGGGCGGTATACCACAAGAAAGTAGGACCTGGTGGGATTGAGCCAAGGATGTTTGGGGCCTTGTAAGGCTGATGATGATACCTGTTGGGTTGGCCAAAAGGCCTGGCTGTGCACGCTTCCTCATGGAAGGAGCCCAATGAATGAGGCAAGGAGTTCAAGTACAACAAGTAGTAAATATCATGGATCAGAAAACAGCCCACTCCCTGCATTTTGACTCCTATCCAGAGATTTTGTTTGCCTGGAAACCCTGAGAAGAAAGCAAAAACTGGGAAATTCAGGTCAGACCTTGAGATCTGGAAATCTGACCAGATCTGTCTTTGCTGGGGGAGTGGGGATTGTGAACACACAAAGCTGCTTTGTTGTCTCTTTCTCCAGTTTGGTGCGCCAATTCTAATCTGGGAGAACCAGGTATGATTCCCCACTCCTCCACTTGCACCTGCTGGATGACCTTGGGCAAGCGTAGTTCTGGCACAGCTGTCCTTGAAAAAGAGCAGTTTCTGTCAGAGCTCCCTCAGCCCCGCCTACCTCACAGGGTGTCTGTTGTGGGGAGGGGAAGGGAAAGGAGTTTGTAAGCCGCTCTGAGACTCCGCTGGCTAGTGAAGGGCAGGGTATAAATCCAATCTCTTCTCTTCTTCTCCTTTTCCAGGATCTCAGGCAGGGAAAGTTCTTTCCCAACCCAACCCTTGCTCCCTTCTGCATGTGCACCCTGAGCTCCACCACTGAGCCACAGTGAGCCACTGTGAGCCACCATACCAAATGCAGCCATTATCTATTACCTAGAGCATTGTGCTCAGTTTTGGGCACCACAATTTAAGAAGAATATAGACAAGGTGGAATATGTCCAGAGCAGGGCATTGAGAGGTCTGGAGACCAAGTCCTGTGAGGAATGGTTGAAGGAGCTGGGTAAGTTTAGCCTGGAGGGGAGATGACTGAGAGGTGATATGATAACCATCTTCAAGTACTTGAAGGGCTGTCGTATAGAGGGTGGGGCGGAGTTGATTTCTGTTGCCCCGGAAGGTTGGACCAGAACCAATGGGTTGAAATTAAATTAGAAGAGTTTTCAGCTAAACATTAGGAAGAACTTCCTGACAGAGCAGTTCCTCAGTGGAACAGGCTTCCTCGGGAGGTGGTGGGTTCTCCTTCTTTGGAGGTTTTTAAGCAGAGGCTAGATGGCCATTTGACAGCAATGCGGATTCTGTGAATTTAGGCAGATCATGGGGGGGGGGGCAGGAAGGGTTGCCTCAGTGCTTAGTTCTCATGGCCTTTTCTTACATGCCTAGGGAAATGCTGATCACCACTTTGGGGTCAGGAAGCAATTTTCTCTAGACCAGTTTGGCCGGAGATCCTGGAGGGTTTTTTTGGTCATCTTCTGGGCATGGAACAGGAGTCACTGGGGGTGAGGGAGAGGTAGCTGTGAATTTCCTGTATTGTGCAGGGTTTTGGACTAGGCAACTCTGGAGGCCCCTTCCAACTCTATGATTCTATGTACTGTAAAAATAGGCCCCTGCCCCCCCTTTCTCCAGTGTCCAGCAGGCAACTGCTCAGCTCTTGGTGAGCTGCTACATATGTCCAATGACCACAGTCAGCTTGGAGGGTCCTCATCTTCCATATTGTTTCATTTGTGACAAGTCTCTGGAGGGCACAGGGCAAATGGAAGAAGAGAGCACATAACAATTAGCAACAGATTGACCAGATTTATGACACAATAGATGGAAACCATTCATTAAAGAGAAGAAACTTTAAATGTTTTTGGAAAACATGGTCCTGGATGGAGAACAAAGGAACAAGCTAATCATGGGCGGCGGCAGACACAGCATCCTCACACGTCATGAGATTCTGCCCCGGTCTCCTGCAATGGTAATTTCTTTTGTATTTAGGACAAAGGTATGTGGTCTTGAAATGTCATGCTTAGCCATGTGCTGTGGCATTAACCACAGCTGATGTATGGTACTGGGCATTTGGGAAGGTTTATCGTATGAAATTGTTGGCCTGGATTAGGCAAGGATGGATCTTGGTGGCAGAGATTAACATATATTTATGAAGCTGCTTTCATTTGAGCCTGCCCATTGAATTACCTGTCTCAAGTATTGTCCATTCTTTAGGTTTGCCAAATCTTGGTTGGGAAATTCCTGGAGATTTAGAAGCAGGGTCTGAAGAGAGGGGAGTTTGGGGAGGGAGCTTGGCAGGGTATAATGTAGAATTGCCTGGTCTCCTCATTCCTCTGTTGGGGGGATTTTGGGGGTGTTCTGGGGGTGGGCAGGGATGTTGTATGTGGATGCTCTGGTATTTGAGTGAAACTCTATTGTTTTTGCCCTCAAAACCTTAGAGTCTGCACAAATACCAGAGTATCCCCCATGTCGTTCCCAATATGACAATGTTAATTCTGGGTGATGTCATTGTGTCGAGGACGTTGCACAGCAAAGTCCCTGTTTAGGGGAGGGTTTTTCCCCACCTGCCAGCTGGTCCATGGCAGAGGAAAGCCCCCAAAACTGGGGGATCCCCCGCCCGGACCTGGGGGCTGGCAACTTTAGTACCAGATTAAGAAAGTTGGAGGTTATGCTCTTTTGAAGTTATGCATGGTGGCCCGTTTTTCTGAAAATTCCGTTGGAACCCTAGTATAATGCCATAGAGTTCACTCTCCAAAGCAGCCATTTTCTCCAGGGGAACTGTTCTCTGCAGTCTGGAGATCAGTTGTAATTTGAGGAGAAACCAGGCCCCACCTGGAAGTTGGCAAACTTAGCTCAGATTGACAGTGTCTCACCAAGGACTAAGGCTTGCAACTGAGATCCTTTAACTGGATGTGCCAGGAACTGATCTGGGACCTTCTGCATGTAAAGCGGCTACTTTGCCAATGAGACACGACCACTCTCCTGGGAGACATATTTTTGGGATGCCTGTAGACTTTTACAAAAATTCTACCCAAACTGGCAACAACTGGTGATGATGGTGCATTCTGGACCCTTTTCTCCATTTCTCATGTATTCCATTATCCATGGGTCTTTAATTGTCTTTCTTCTCTCCCTTCTTTCACGAGTGGCATATTCAGAGAACATCTTAGTGTTGTCTCTAAAGATAGGAGGGTCACCTCAGTATATCAACGACAGTTAGGAGCTAGGTCAAAGCTGAGAGCCAGTGTGGTTTGGTGGTTAACAGCAGTGGACTCTAATCTGGAGAACTGGGTTAGATTCCCCACCCCTCAACATGAAGCCAGCTGAATGACCTTGGGTCAGTCACGGTTCTTTCAGAGCTCTCTCAGCCCCACCTACCTCACAGGGTGTCTGTTGTGGCGAGGGGAAGGGAAGGAGAATGTAAGCCGCTCTGAGAATCCTTCAGGTAGTGAAAAGCGGGGTATAAAAACCAACTCTGCTGCTGCTGCTACTGCTGCTGCTGCTGCTTTATAGAGCTGGGTGAAACCCAATTAGCCCTGATAACTACTGAGCGAATAAGCTACCTTCTTCGATCTAGCTTCGTTAATGATGCCCAAGTACAATGGGCACTGTCACTTTATTCTTACTTTATTGCTCCACTCTTCTTCCAAAGGAGCTTGGGGGTGGGGAGGTTAACATGGATTTTGCCTCCTCTATGGCATTTTCATAAAAAGTCTATGAAGTATGCTAGGGCAAGGAAGAATAACTCACCCACAGTTAGCATAGTGGCTGCTCCACAATTCCCCAGCCCCAGTCCAATACTTTGGTAGGCCAGCGGCAACCTTGTTAAACAAGTTGCCACAACTGAGTAGACCTATCTGGGCTCTACATCGTTCAATCTACACTTACCCTTATTTAGAATCCCTCATGATGTTAATTCAGTTGTGCAGCAGATGCCATCAAATGTTTTAGTCATACTTTGTAATTAATAATTTTATAGTTTGTAATGTCGTGTTGTAGTTTAATTATGTTGTCTGTTTTAATCGTGTTGTTGTAACCAATGCTCCCTCTAAGCTGTGGAGTCTTGTGAGCAAAAATTCTCCTTTGCGGGCTACTGGCATTGAAAGTTGCGAGTGAGCGATTTGGCTGCTGCATACATTAGTTGGCTCTGGAGCCACCCTTCCTGAGCCAAGACAAAAGTGTGTGAGCTGGAGGCTAGAAAACTGTGAACTAGCTCACACTTACTCAGCTTAGAGGGAACACTGGTAACCTGCCCTGAGCCTGTGTGCAGGGGATAGAGGGCTAAAAATCAAATCAATCAATCAGTTACTCAGTGGCAGAGCATCTGCTCTGCATTCAGAAGGTCCCAAGTTCAATCCTCGGCATCTCCAGTTAAATGGCTCAGGTAATAGGAAATATGAAAGGCTTTAAAGAGCTGCTGCCAGCCTGAGTAGACAGTACTGACTGTGATAGACCAAGGGTCAAACTTGGTATGAGGCAGCTTCATGTCTTCATTGAGTCAGACAGCTGGGTAAGGTTATCCATGTCCTTGGTTTAAGAAGGAGAAAGGTAACTACTTAGCAAAGAAACAACCTTCAGGTCCTTTCTGACTGTGCCTCGCCTTGCCCAAGCATCACGTACCTACTGAGGAAAATGTCACAGGCATTATGGAAACTGTGCATGTGCTGTGTTGCAAATGATTATCAATGGATGTTATTGCACCAACTGACAATGCATAATGAGGCATGAAATGAAATGTGGTGTCTGGCAGATGAGGGGGGGCTTCTTAGATGGCATATCCCCTGCTGCTGGCATGTACCCATTAAGATGTACAGATATGACAGCCCCCCATGTTGCTAGCCCCCTCTTTCATCGGCACACTCTTCCCTCCCAGCCTGAATGTATGTGCTGCACATGTAACGCCATGAGCGAGTCTCACGAAGCACATAGAGGACACGGGGGTCAACTACCATGTTTTGTAGTGGTTTTGTAGAGCCAGTCTGGTGTAGTGGTTAAGTGCACGGACTCTAATCTGGGAGAACCGGGTTTGATTCTCCACTCCTCCACTTGCACCTGGCTGGATGACCTTGGGCAAGCCATAGCTCTGTACCAGCTGTTCCCTCAAGGACAGCTTGGGAAAGAGCTCTCTCAGCCCCACCTACCTCACAGGGTGTCTGTTGTGGGGAGGGGAAGGGAAAGGAGTTTGTAAGCCGCTCTGAGACTCTTAAGTGAGTGAAGGGCGGGATATAAATCCAATCTCTTCTTCTTCTTTGTGTCTCTCAGAGCATCTTGCAGCTGTGAACACAGCAGAGTATCTTGTGATCTCAGCAAATGCTTCCAAGGAAGCCTTTTGGGGAGTGCCAGCAGAGTGACCGGAATTAAGCCACGCCAGGCTAGAAGACAAAGATGACTCTTCCTGTGTTGTTTTTTCTATGATATGCAATTAATACAATTTGAACCTTAAGTGCCTGTGACAGTCTGGAACATTTTCACTGTCCCCAGAAGTTCCTGCCGAATTTATGACTCAGCTTCGTGTCTCTCGTTTTGTAATCCTGGATTATAATTCAATCAAAAACTTCCCTTCC
The DNA here is from genome assembly GCA_029233225.1 of Lepidodactylus listeri. Lineage (NCBI taxonomy): Eukaryota > Metazoa > Chordata > Lepidosauria > Squamata > Gekkonidae > Lepidodactylus > Lepidodactylus listeri. Next base: position 82,317,124 of record JARCFY010000011.1, read on the forward strand.
TGTTCCCCTTCTCCAGTGCAATTTAGACAGTTCTCCAGTTTTCTCCTGATAATGTTGCCCAACTCTCAAGTATTCCTTCATCCTGTGTTTCCTGAAAAGATCCCATTTTATGCTATGGGTCAAAAACAGTATAGCTGGCCTGGATTTAGAGACAGTAACTGGAGTCTGTTCCTGGCTACTAACTGAACTGCATCAGAGGCTTCCAACACACACTTGATCCCTCCCAGGCCCGTAGCCACTGTGGGGCATCTTGGGGCAAAAACCCCTGACTTACTGGCAAGGCCCCCAACTTCCCATTCAATCCAGGGCATCACGGCCTTCTCCCCCAGATTAATTTGATTAGCCAGTGCCCCCCCATTTAAATATCCCCCAACTCAAAAAATCCTGGCTACAGGCCTGATCCCTCTTTTTTTTCATCTGATTTCTTTACAGACCAGGACAGGCAATCCTTGCTCCCCTTTTCCAAACTGCACTTGTACCACTCCGAGAGCTGGCACTTGGCTTCTCTCTGCTGTTTAGGCCATCACATCTGGAAGACTGGATACTTCTGTCCCAACTGATTTCACTTCTCCTCTGTCCTTTTCTCCATTTCCCCACATGTACTCGAAGAGTAACTCCTGCTCCAAACTGGAGTCATTCTGCTGAATGTTTGGCTGTTGTTGCTATATTGGTTAGGATAAGAAGAAGAAGAAGAGAAGAGACTAGATTTATACCCCCACCCTTCACTCGGAGTCTCAGAACAGCTTACAAACTCCTTTCCCTCCCCCTCCACACAACAGACACCCTGTGAGGTAGGTGGGGCTGAGAGAGCCCTTTTCAAGAACTGCTCTTTCAAAGACAGCTGTGCCAGAACTATGGGTTGCCCAAGGTCATCCAGCAGCTGCAAGTGGAAGAGTGGGGAATCAAACCCGGTTCTCCCAAATTAGAGTCCGTGCAGTTAACCACCACACCAAACTGGAAAATGGCTGTGCTTTGGTTTAGTACCACTAATCCCCCCACTATTGTATCAAATCCCTCAGTAAATTCTGTATTGCTTATAAACCAGGTCCCTGCTAAAACATCCTACTCACAGCCACCTCTTTAGGTAAAGGATTCTGGTTTTCTACACCCTGCACAAACCTGCAAGCTAATGCCCTGTGTTAATCTGAATGTAAGTTCACGTGTTTGTGGGGGTGGGGTAACACCTGACCCACAACATTAAGTCTATGTGAAAGATCAGATGAATGCAAATAGGGTGTAGTGGATCCAAGTCATCTCCAGTGCATTCATAGACCATGGGTTTGGTTAGCTGGACTCACTATAATTGAGAGTATGCATAACACATCTCTGAAGTACACCTGAAAACATTACGTGTACAAATGGCCTTAGCTGCTAAACTACACCAGTTTCCTGTTGACTGCTTAGAGGAAAAAATGTTGAGCCTACAGCCTGCTGGAACTGACATTTTGGAAGTTGTTTGGTTTGAACTGCTAGGTGCTTGTTAGTTTTGTCTGAACAGAGTAAATGAATCATCATTTCTGAATTTGGTATCACTTTTACTGCTGGATTTCTTTCCATTTCCCTGCTCTGAGCTTCGGAATTCTAAACACTAAGAAAAGTTCTAATAAACTTTTAAATGCCAGCAAATGAGCTGCTAAAACTACAGAACAAGATTGAACATAACCCATGTTTAGTTTATTATACATCTCTATTAATTAATCCCCAGCATGTCAGCCAAATTGACACAAAATCAACCAGCAGTGTAAACAGAACAATTTACACTTTTATATAGAAAAAGAAACCCAGTTATATTCTACACACGAAACTCTCTCAGTTGTGTGCTTCTAAAAGGCCAGTTTCCCTGCAGGGCTTGATATAAAAGGGCAATTAAATCTTTCTCCAAGTCAGCATTATTAACGCTGAAAATTCCTGTATTTCAGGCTCGGCACCCAACTAGTCATTTTTCCAGCGGTATCAGATAGTATGTCCCACTAGAGGCAGCATGGATTTCTGGTGTAATCTCAGAGGTAAAGCATGAATTTGGAAAAGTTTCACATTGCTCTTTTGGCATTTGATTTTGAGGAATTAAAAAATTACATCAAGCTACCTAATTTGATACTTTTAGCTAGCAGTTAATGTCAATATTAATAGCAATTGATATCTTAGCATCTATATTCATCAAAGAAATAGGTTGAAAATTTACACACTGAGTGTATGCCCTTTGCCAGGTTTTGGGATCACAGCTCGACAGGTAGCTCGGCAGTTCAAGACCCTAGTGCCGCGTGACAGAGTGAGCACCCATCTCTGGCCCCAGCTCCTGCCAACCTAGTGGTTTGAAAGCAAGACACTGCAAGTAGATAAATAGGTACCACTTCAATGGGAAGGTAACAGCATTTCGTGTGCCTCGGCGTCTAATCATGCCAGGCACATGAGCACAGAAACATATTCGGACAGTGCTGGCTCTTCGGCTTGGAAATGGAGATGAGCACCACCCCCTAGAGTCGGATTCGACTGGCTTTCAAGCAAGGGAAACCTTTATACTTGTTAACTCATACTAATTATTGGGATTGCCCCCTACCTGGACTGCAATGACTTGGCCACAGTGATCCATGCAATGGTCACCTCGAGACTAGACTACTGTAACGCTCTCTACATGGGGCTGCCCTTGTCGCAAATTTGGAAGCTGAGGCTAGTGCAGAATGCCACAGTCAGGCTGCTGATGGGTCTCGCTATACAGGAACACATCTGGCCTGTACTGTGTACACTGCACTGGCTGCCAATAGCATACCAAATTCACTTCAAGGTGTTGGTACTTACCTTTAAAGCCCTATATGGCCAGGGTCTGGCATACCTGAGGGACCGCCTTTCCCCACATATACCCCAGAGAGCACTACGGTCTGGGTCTGGCAATCAGTTGACCCTCCCTGGTCCTAAAGACGCGAGGCTCACTGCTACCAAGGCCAAGGCCTTTTCAGTGGTGGCTCCATACTGGTGGAACGAGCTCCCGGAGGAGATCAGGGCTCTGCAGGACCTATCGCAGTTCCCCAGGGCCTGCAAGACAGAACTCTTCCACCAGGTTTTCGATTAGGAGCTGCCCCCACTGTACCATCACTGAACTGCAGCCCGGACGGTTGGCTTGACTATCGAGGTCAGAGAAACTTTGGACCATCTTGAAAGAAGAATCAACAGTACTATTATTATTAATATGTTTTGATTTTATGATGTTTCATTGGTTTTAAATGTTATTAATTATTTATGTATCTTGTAAAAGGTGTTTTTAAGAATGTGAGCCGCCCTGAGCTTGCTTTGCGGGGAGGGCGTGGTACAAATACAATAATAGTTAATAGCCGTCCAAGAAGTCAAAATGATAGAACAGAGTCCAGTTCAAGGGTCTTCAGGATCGCTGTTCCCTTTAAGCTAAGTTAGTGTGAGCTAGCTCACAGTTTTGTAGCCTCCAGCTCACACATTTTTGTCCTAGCTCAGGAAGAAGGGCTCCAGAGTAAACTAATTTATGCAGTAGCCAAATTGCTCACAACTTTAATGCCAGTAGCTCACTAAGTAGAATTTTTGCTCACAAGACTCCACAGCCTAGAGGGAGCATTTGTCAGGAATCAGGATGCAAGGTAGGTTCAAGTGAAGTGGTCGCAAGGCTGGAGGTATTTCAACTTGTTGCTTCCATGCATGGCTTATCTTCTGCTTCCCCATTTATGATAGGTTCACAGCTGTGCCGTGTTAGACCAGTGTGGGGGTGATCGCCTTGGCTTGTTAGCACCAGGTGTCTCCATGCTGTGAGGCATGCACTCCCCCTCCTTTTGAGTAATTTGTGCCACACCCTTTGCTGCCAGCATTCCAGCAGCTGCAGGGATACAGGAGGTGACACCTTATTTGAGCCCGAGTCTGGGGTCAGGGTTTGTGGCGTATCGTCTTCTTCTATCAGTGCCTTATCTCCTGAAGGCCAGTCACCCATGCCAGGTCATGAGCTTCTACTACCGCCTCATCCTCTTCTTCCTGGTCCAAATTGCCTCTCCTAGGCTGATCCACAACACTGGGCTTCCAACCCCCCCCCCCCAAATTTGGATTGTGATTCTGTGCTTGACATCAGTCCTGTTGAGATGGCATTGCCACAATGGCACTGGGTTCTGATGGGCACTCTGTGATTGCACTGGCACTGCTGGGCACTCTGTACATTGCCCTGGTTCTGCTGGGCTTGCAAAAATGCCCCTCCTTCAGTTTCTACTGCAGAGATTCTCTGGGACTTTGATTCTCTTCTGCTGGGCTTCTATTGCCCTTGCTTTTTTGCAGTTTTCCCCTTCAATTGGAAACAATGGGCAGGGGTACCTTCTTTAGGACCCCTGGTCCAATCTTTCTGAAACTCAGGGGTTCTTCTGAGGAGAGGCATCAGCAGCTATGCTGCAAATTTGGGGCTTCTGCCTCAAAAAACAGCACCCCCAGACCCCCGAATACCCTTGGATAGATTCTCCATTTAATATACTGGTCCACATGGGATATAATGGAGCTGAAAAAATTCAGGTATTGGGATTTGAGAATATCAGGAAATACCGATATTTTTGAGTCCAATATATTTGAACCTGGGGGGGGGGGGGAATTTGCACACCCCAAGCTGACGTTCTCCCTGACTGCAACCCATCTGCATGCTGTGTGAAGTCTTCGTCTTCAGCCCTGTTAAAAATCATGAAGGGTTGAGCTATTTGTGCCTGCATTTAAAACCCTATGAAGGGAGGGGCTGTGGCTTAATGGAAGAGCCTCTGCTTTGCATGCAGGTTCAATCCCTGGAGTTTCCAGTTTTAAAAAAGGACCAGCCAGTAGATGAAGTGAATGCCTGAGACCCTGGAGAGCCGCTGCCAGTCAGAGTCAACAAATACTGACCTTGATGGACTGAGGGTCCGATTCAGCATAAGGCAGCTTCATGTATCCATGTTTGACCATTGTGTCCACCTGGAACTATAACATCTGACTGTCCTCACCCTTCACCTAGCTTCAGCACATTCTATCAGGGATACAGCCTGCTTTTGGAGAGATTTGGCTGAAAAGACTGACAGCAGTGAAATATCTGTGATGTAAATGATTCCAGAGATGGAAGGGGAAATGTAGGCCCCTTTCTCTATGTGGTGGTTGGAGTGTTCCCTCTAAGCTGAGTTAGCATGAACTAGCTCATAGTTTTCTCTTAGCTCTGGAAGGATGACTCCAGAGCAAACTAATTTATGCAGTAGCCAAATCGATTGCTCCCAACTTTAATGCCTGTAGCTCACAAAGCAGAATTTTTGCTCACTAGACTCCACAGCTTAGAGGGACCATTGGTGGTGAGTCATCGTCGACTTTGGACAGTTTCATCCAGGGAGAGGGGGAAAAGTGTGTTGTGTATGTTCATTTTCAACTGAAACTCATCAACAGATACATTTAATCTATAGCTGGCGCAACATGGCTTGGCTTCTTCCCATACAACAGCCTCGGCGTTGCTGTTAAAAACTCTTGTCGATGGATGAGGCAAGTTTGCCATTTGTGTACATGTTCTAGTGCTAAGTGGCTTTTGGCGAGGCGGACAGCATGTTTCAGTGGCTCTTCCAAGCCAGCAGTCTTTTGTTTGCTGCATACCAGATGTCAGAGTAGATGGATGTTATCCTGTAAAGATGTGCAGTCAAACTGGGATGGAGCAGATGACTGGCAAAAAGCATGGAGGGATTTATTTATGTCCACATTTTTTGTCATGTTACAAGTTATAAAATATAGTCTGCTGTCAAAACTTTGACGAATTTTCCACACTGCAGCTCCTGTTGCTGTTTGGAGATGGGACGGGCTAGGGATGGGGCTGTGGCTCAGTGGTTAGACATGGGACCAGGACTTTGCATGCAGAAGGTTCAGCCTTAAGCTGAAAGGATTCCATTGTGGGCGATGGCAAGAAGAAGAAGAAGAAGAGGGGGGGGAGGAGGAGGAAGACCAAGAAGAAAAGGAAGAAGAGGAAGAGGAAGAAGAAGAGGAGGCGGAGGAGGAAGAAGAAGAGGAAGAAGAAGAGGAGGAGGAGGAGGAGGAGGAAGGAGGAGGAGGAGGAGATGGTGTTTGGAGATGGGACGGGCTAGGGGTGGGGCTGTGGCTCAGTGGTTAGACATGAGACCAGGACTTTGCATGTAGAAGGTTCATGCATGCAGGAGGAAGACCAAGAAGAAAAGGAAGAGGAAGAAGAAGAAGAGGAGGAAGAAGAAGAAGAAAAAAAAGAAGAAGTCTCAATGCGGCTTACAATCTCCTCCCCTTCCTCTCCCCAGGCACCTCATGAGGTAGGCTGAGAGAGCTCTGAGAGAACTGTGACTGACCCAAGGTCACCCATCTGGCTTTATGTGGAGAAGTGGGGAATCAAAACCCGGTTCTCCAGATTAGAGTCCACCGCTCTTAACCACTACACCAAACTGGCTCCCCGGGGGGCGTCTGCTAGTCAGAGTTCTTTCACATCACCTACTAACTGAATTGGGGGTGTCAGGAATTTAACTCAGGAACTTCTGCATGCAAAGCACGTGCTCTGCCACTGAATCAGGGACCCATGTTTGCAGCTGAATGTGTACCTCAGCCTACCCATGCATGCACCACGTTCACGTGAGGCATAAGGGCCAGCACAGAGTCCACAATGCTCTGTCCCCTTGTACATGATTACTACAGACTATCTGGATGCCCAGGGACAGCCCTTTTTGGTGACGAATTAATATATATTTATTTTTATCCTGCTTTTCTCCCCAGTGGGGACCCAAAGTGCATTTTTAAACAAGTTCTTTTTTTAAAAAAATGGCAAAAATAAGCAAGACATCCTGGGTTGATGTCCATCAGGTTAATGCCTCTGGCCAAGGATTGTGATCCAGGCACTAAGGTTACATCCAGGCTATCAATGCCTGCAGAAGGAGAGAGGACAAACACTCAGCCATGAGTGTTCAACCCCTCCAGTCCAACCCCTGCATTGTGCAGGGGGTTGGACTAGAGTCAGTTTGGTGTAATGGTTAAGTGCATGGACTCTAGTCTGGGAGAACTGGGTTTGATTCCCCACTCCTCCACTTGCACCTGCTGGATCACCTTGGGCAAGCCATAGTTCTGTCAGAGCTGTTCTTGAAAGAGCAGTCTTGGAAAGAGCTCTCTCAGCCCCGCCTACCTCACAGGGTGTCTGTTGTGGGGAGGGGGAAGGGGAAGCAGTTTGTAAGCCGCTCGGAGACTCCAAGTGAAGGGCGGGGTATAAATCCAATCTCCGCCTCCTCCTCCTCTTCTTCCAGATGACCCTGGAGGTCCCTTGCAACTCTGTGATTCTATGATTCCATGATAGAGCTTAAAAAGCAAAGAATTTATTTTAATGTGCATGCATGGAAGTGCTCCTAAAGTTCACTGGAACCGTAAGAATTTTTCAGTGTCCCTTGAGCAAGTGACTTTTCTGTGTAGATCTAGTCATTTCTTCTGACTTGTAAAATCTATAGAAAGAATAAGGATGACGTACACCATAGTCTACATCTTCATATTTTTGGCTACTGCACTACAACCATCATTTGTGATGGGATTTTTCTGTACAGACAAGATATTCCAGAAGCTGAGTGGTTGCTGTAAGTGCAGTGATAGTGAAATAGTTGGCTAGGTGTGGATGTAGCACATATATCTGAGGCAAAGCAGTTGTGGATGTCCTGCAGATGCTTTTTTTGGGGAGGGGGATTCGATGGAGCATGAAACAAGCCCAAACTCACCAAGACCAACGGCTCAGAATCTGAATCTTCGGGTTTTCCTTGCGAATAAAGGAATACAATTAAAGGCCGAATGTCAATGGTGTGGAATTTTGATATGTAACAAATCTGGATGGGTTCTAATGAAAAGTTATAAATAATTCACTTTAATTTGTGTTGGGGGGATGAGCAGCACGCTATTTGAATTATATTTAAATAATCACTGGAAGGGAATGCTTATAGCTTGCTATAAATATTGTTTTAACAACTGCCTCGTTCCTAAATAATGTCATGAATCACAGAGACACCTCCTGTGCCAGGTCTGTAGGAAAAAAAAACTTTTAGATGTACCATATTTTTTCTTTCCCTTCTTTCCATTTGCTCACTTAGTCATCAAACACATTGGAGTCTGGTGCAATTTAATGATTAAAAACATGATCTATGGACCACATGTCCCTGTGTGAACTCTGTTCTCCCCTTTGGAGAGTATAGCTACAACAATGCTGTCCATTCCTCCACTGGTGTATCCCCATTTATGGCTGTGGGGGGGCTTTGAAGGCAATCCCCTTCCCACCATCCCCTCGCCAGTTGACGAGACCTCATCTCAGTTTGGATTATGGTGGACTTCTCTTCAGAACTCTTGGCCCCTCATCGCTAAGACTCTAGATTGGGCCAAATCGGATTACAAAAAATATGCTGACAGGGGAAGAGCACCCGGGTGGGATTTGGGACCTTGCGACTCTGTTTACGTTTCCACTAAAAACATTCGTGGCTTGCAACCTAACAGGAAACTGGGATGGAAATACGTGGGACTGTTTAAAGTTCTTCGTAAAATTTCCTCTGTCTCTTTTGAACTTGAACTGCCAAAGTCACTTAGTTCTGTGCACCCTGTTTTCCATTACAGCTTGCTGAAGAAGTGTCCTGGGACAAATATGAACCTGCTCTTTGTTTCCATATTCACAGTCATGGTTGGGGATTCCTGGAGCAAGACACATACGATGAGCAAAGCAGCAGAATTTGACTTGTGTCTAGGGTTGCCAGGTCACTCATGTTTTGCAGTGGGAGAGAGTTGGTCCCGTTCCGGGACATTCATGTGTGCAGTGTGATGATGTCACCCGGAAGTGGTGTCATCACACCGGGCACATTGCCAGCCAATGTTCTAGCAATCAGCCTGGAAACTCTATGGTACCTTTTTTGGGGGGACCTTTTTGGTCCCCCAAGGCCAGTATTGTCTAGTAGTCAGATTGGCAGCAGCTCTCCAAGGTCTCAGGTCAAGGCCTTTCACACCACCTGCTGCCTGATCCTTTCAGCTGGAGATGCCGGTGATTGAACCTGGAACCTTCTGCATATCAACCAGATGTTCTACCACTGAGCCACTGTGGAAGGATTTCTTCCCACATAGCATGACTGTCTCACCTTCCCACTCTTTGCTGCCACCCCAAATGCCACTTCAGGAAGTACCTAGCATTTTGGGAGAGGCATTTTCGGCTTCAGCAGGAGGGAGTGGTGGTAAGAAGGTCTCACTCCACAGGAGGGAATCCTTCCACCTTATGAAAACATGCTGTTGGATCCATGCCCATGTCTTGTGATATAAAACATAAAATATATACATAATCTGTATATAAAACACCCAATCCTCATCCTGACCCTCATGCTAACCTCATCCATGTGGCCATCATATACTAAAGTTCTGTATTCATTTTTTAGCTGCTCCATTCCATAACACATTTTCCCCTCAATGTCTCTGAAAAGGTTCAAACCAGACCAAAGTTGCCTTACTCTAGAAAGCTACTTTGGTTTTATCCAAATCTCTTCACCCTATTTGTCATCAAAGTCACTTTTGTTTTGATTTTCTAAACTGTGTTTTACAGTGAGCTGATTTTTTTTTTTAAAAAAAAAAATCACCATATGGTCCCATAATAATAAAACGTTGCCTCAAGAAGGAAGGAAAAAAGCCTCATGCTACATCATTATGTTCACTGCCGAGTTAATTGGTTCCTGCTGAAGGCATCTTCCTAAAATGCCAAAATGCTGAATCATTCAAGAAAGCATACAGAGTGTCACACAAGGTAAACATACAAGGCCTTGCCGGAGGGTGGGTTAGAAACGAAAGACTCTGGGAAAGGTGTGAACAATCTATAATTTTATATTATTACCTCTTAAAGTTGTTGACTGTAACTTTTATGCACCTCTGTTCACCAAAGTGTTTGACTGTTGGCAAACGTGATCAACGGACACACGCTCACTCAGTGGTAATTCCTAATATTTTATGACCAGAGCTTCGGGCATTTAAAATTGGTAACCAACCAAAGAGAGGGAGGGCTAAAATTCATTTACAAAATCCAGACCCACTTTTCTCCTTTCTTCTTAGCTCTTTTCCACCAAGGTTTCCCTGAGACTCTTTTCTCTCCAGTAATCTTTCCCTTTGGTTTTCTTTATCTTGGACTGCCACTATACTTACCTGCCTCTTGGGTTATCTTTCAGGAGCCAGCTCCCCACAGTGCTACCCCCTATTATTTTTAAAAAATCCTACTAAATGATAGCTTCCTTTTCCTTCACAGAAATTGGATTGCAAGCATTCCATGAGTACCCAATGTATTCATGAACATTCTATGGCATTGCATCAGCTCAGTCTGCCAATGTTAAGAACATAAGAAGAGCTGTGCTGGATCTGACCAAAGGCCCATCTAGTCCAGCATTCGGTTCACACAGTGGTCAACCAGCTGCATCTAGGAAGCCTACAAACAGGATGGCTGCAACAGCATCACCCCAACTGTGCTCCCCAACAACTGATTTAAAGAGACATACTACCTCTGATATTGGAGGGAATAGATAACGGTCATGATTCATAGGCATCGATAGCCCAGTCCTCCATGAATTTTTCCACTCCCCTTCCAAGTTGTTGGTCATGACCACATCCTGCAGCAGCGAGTTCCACATATTACCGATACGCTGTATGAAGAATATGCCCAGAGTCTCCCGCCCCTCAGCTTCAGTGGATCACCCTGGATTCTAGTATAATGAGAGAGGGAGAAAAGTTTCTTCCTGCTCTTTCTCTCTATACCAGGGATGGGCAATTGTTTTGGCTCGGGGGCCACTTTGTGGAGGTTAGCGGAGGGCAGCACCTTTTAAAATGATTGCGTTCATTACTTAACTTTGCATTTCAGAAAAGGTATAAATTGTATCATAAAAATAAATAAATAAAAATTAAATAAAATAGTGGTAGTTTTATTCAATTTATTTATTGCGCTAATTTCATATCATCTATAGCTGCAAGCACATTTAATTTTAGAATCAGTTTAATGAGACAAATGTACTCTATCACACTTTTCTACAATTTTTTTGAACTCAGGAGTGAGATTGCTTGTTGAGATTCTCATCACAGCCTGCAAGTTAATGTCTGTCAAAGAGCATCTATATTTACTCTTGTTAATCTTCACATCTTGGCGGGCCGCAAAAAACTCTGTGGCGGGCCGCATGTGGCCCGCGGGCCGCCATTTGCCCACCCCTGCTCTATACCATGAATAATTTTATAAACCTTTATTATGACTCCCCTTTACTCACCTTTTTCCTAAGCTAAACAGCCTTAAGTGTTTTAACCAATCCTGATAGGGCCGCTGTTCTAGTCCCCGGATCATTTTGATTGTTCTTTTCTGTACCTTTTCAAGATCTACAATACCCTTTCGGAGCTCTTCACAATCTGTTTTTGTCTAAACCACCCTAAATCGTTTGGTGTCTGAAAATGTGGCCACCTCATTGCTGACCTCTAACTCCAGGTCATTTATGGACAAGTTGAAAAGCACAGGTCTTAATACAGATGCCTGAGGGACCCTGCTGCTCACATCCCTCCATTGTGAGAGCTGAACATTTATTCCTATTCTCTGCTTCTTGTTTTTTAGCCAATTTCCAATCCATAAGAGGACCCATGCTTTTGAAGTTTGTTCAGAAGTCTTTGGTGAGGGACTTTGTTAAAAGCCTTCTGGGAATCCAAATAACCAATGTCTACCAGCTCATTCCTGTCCATTTGTTAGATATACATTGCTACAAAGAGGTATATAACATCTATGTGATCAGGCAATTGTTGCATTCCGATGGTTTGTCTTCTTCACCCTTGTTTTGTGTTATCCTAATTTGTAGTGTTGTGGTTATGAACAGCGTGGTGTCGTGGTTGAGAGCGGCAGACTCTAATCTGGAGAACTGGGTCTGATTTGAGTCACAGTTTCTCTCAGAACTCTCTCAGCCCCACGTACCTCACAAGGTGCCTGTTGTGGGGAGAGGATAGGAAAGGCAATTGTAAGCCATTTTGAGTGTTGTATAAAAACCAACTCTTCTGGTGATGATGATGACAGAAAATAATTGCTCAGGATGATGGGATTGCTCTTTGCCTCCAATTTAGTCCAGGAGGCAGAGAAGCAAAAATCCCATGGTGTCTGGAAGGATGGACACTTCTGGGCATGCTTAGATAGTTGCTTACAGAGGCTAAGCAGTGTTGAATTTGTGTGTAACGAGTCCTCTCCCCCCAATAACTGCTGTCCCCCCTTTTATTAAAGGTAAAGCGTTTTTGTTTGGGAAAGGAAAAAGATCATTTGCAGGATGGGATGGTTAGTGAACTTTCTTTTTTATCCAGACCTAGAGTGAAAGGGGGTTGAACCAGACTCAGAATGGGGTGAGCTTTTCAAGTTGGGGGTGTTTGCCTAAGCCCCCCTCCCCCCGCCATTCACCAGCATCAATAGTTCTGAACATTGTATTATGTATTTTGAAATCTTGAAACATTAGCATTTCAAGTAATGTTATGTGGCAATAAAATTGATTCAATTACAATATCACAATATGACAAAGTGTGCTTTGTTGTGGTAAATTCTTTGAAGCCCTTTGTTTGAATAAGGCCCAACATAATTGGCTTGCTAACCAGTGTAACATGAATGCCTCTATGCTAAGTCTGTCTGTACAAGACACTGGAGGTATGTCATGCTGTTTCTTGCAACAGTTACATGCTGGCATTGTTCAAGGTGTTGTTCTACCTTGTTCTGCCAAGAATTGGCAAAAAGAACCAGAGGCCTGTGGAAGTAATGGAATTTCTTTCTTAGAATATTCCCAGTCCCATCCTAAACAGAATTACACCCTTCTGTTCCACTGAAGTCAAAAATCTTAGAAGGGTGTAACTCTATTTAGGATAGGGTTGCCAAGTCCGGGTTGGAAAATACCTGGGGACTTTGGGGGTAGAGCCAGGAGAAGGTGGGGTTTGGGGAGGGGAGGGGCCTCAGCATGGTACAATGCCATAGAGTCCACCCTTCAAAGCAGCCATTTTCTCCAGGGAAACTGATCTCTGCCAGCTGGGGATCAGTTGTAAAAGCGGGAGATCCCCAGGCCCCACCTGGAGGCTGGCAGCCCTAATTTAGGAGTGATTTGTCTGTCTTTTTTGCAAGAATGAAAATGAGTACCCTCCAAAGATAGTTTAATCAGTTCTGGAGAAATGCCCTTCACCAAGACTCTTCCCCAAGGTTTCAGTTATTGTGACTGCTCTCTGTCCATGCACAGTAGCCCAGCTGCAGGCTAGTAGCTGGCAGAAAGGAGGGACTGGAAGGGAGGGAGGGGAGGAGGAGGAGGAGGAGGAGGAGGAGGAGGAGACGAAGAAGAAGAAGAAGAAGGGTTGGTGTTGTACCCCGCCCTTCACTACCCAAAGGAGTCTTAGACTGGTTTACAATATTCTTTCCCCTCCCCTCCCCACAACAGATACCCTGTGAGGTAAGTGGGTCTGAGAGAACTCTTTTGAGAACTGCTGGTGAAAGAACAGCTCTGAGAGAGCTTGTAACTGACCAAGGTCACACCAGCAGCTGCATGTGGAGGAGTGGAGAATCAAACCCAGTTCTCCCAGATTAGAGTCCATGCTCCTAACCACTACACCAAACTCGTTCTCACCATCAAGCTCCAAGCACACTGCCCTTAATCTCTTGAACCGATTTCTCATGAGGCACTGCTCCGACATAGTTTGCCCCGATTGTGTGCTTGAATTTCCCACTATTTGCCCCGTGGCTTCACCTGAAGTCCCCTGCGCTTCAGTGATCCTCAAAAAACAGGATCACTGAAGCCACAGGGGAATTCGGGCGAAGCCACGGGTCAAAATGTGGCGTGGGGCAAATAGTGGGAAATTCAAGCACACCATCGGGGCAAAGGGAAGAATGACACTGGAGCAGCGCCTCGTGGGAAATCAGTCTTTGTTATGCTTATGAGACTGGCCAAGGCACAACAATGGCTTACCATGTCACACCCTGCTACGAGGTCATACACAAAAGGGACAGAGAATGCTGAAAGCCAAATGGATAGAAAATAAACTCTTCCTTTTGGGGCAGGAAGATCCAAATGACCTCTAGATGGGACAGACTCCCTAGGGTAGTTTATAATTTCTCAGGACATGACGAATACAGTCTCTCTTGTACCCTATTCCTGGGAGCGTGAGCCATGATGGACTAAACTCTTACCTAGAGACTCGACACTGCAAGGGACAATGGAGAGAAGACCTAAGCTTGATCATAAAGGTGATGCTAAAATTTAAAGTACTGCAACATCAAGTAAAGCCAGCCTGTCCTATATAAACATCTTTTAGGAAGCACCTAATGTAGGAGGAAAGGACTGTGTGTTTTCACATTTTCTTTGTTCCTTTGCTCATCCCAAACGCTTGATCAGAACATGTATAACATTTTAATTCATTCATTAAACTTCCTTATATTTGGAATGCTTAAAACACCACACTTATTTAGTCTAGTTTTCTGAAGTGTGGTAATAAGGGTAAACAGGTCAGCTTGCTGTCCATAGAGCACAATAATTTATATGGACAGCGTTGCAGTAGATCACTCTACATTAGCTTAGGGAGTGATGCAGGCAGGCGGTGCAATTAAGTGGAGTCGGTAATTGGCATTGCAGTTTGGTGTAGTGCTTAAGAGCAGCGGACCCTAATTTGGAGAACCAGGTTTGATTCCCCACGCCTTCACATGAAGCCAGCTGGGTGACCTTGGGTCAGTCACAGTTCTCTCAGAGCTCTCTCAGCCTCACCTACCTCACAGATTGCCTCTTGTTTATGCAATAATATTAGACAATAGGAGCTTTGAAGCCTTTTTCAATATTAACAGCCTTCTGTCTAGCAAATAACCAAACATAATTTATTCAAAATGTTTATAGATTGTTTCTCAGAGAACTGTCCCCAAGGCAGTTTCAAACAATAAGATACACCTATTAAAAAAATCATCCATTTTCAACCTAAAACACAGAAATAGCCTAAAAGAATTCTTCTGCTCTACAACTGTGAATAATAAAATTCTGTTTCCCCTTCTTGGTTTCCCCAGTCTTTCACCATCTCCTGTACCTGTATTTGTTCTCCATTGATGGCTGCCCTGAGACTGGAAGCCAACCATAAATTCTTGGGTTCATAAGATGGAGAGACAAATGAGTGCCCACTGCAGATACAAAGATGACTCCTCCTGGGCTCTTCTGAAACACTTCTGGCTCCAACAAGGTAGAAGAACAACAGAACTGGCTGTTTGATTATTGGTGGGTGCCACAACACTCATATATATATCAGGTTGTGGACCGCTGCACTACTCCTTTGAGTGTTAAAGGTCCAAAGAGAATATTAAGTGTTAAAAGGCCAACCATAGTACTGTTCTGGGGCTCCTTGGCCTATGTTACATAGTTCGTTGTTTCACACCGGTGTTGTTCCCCTTCTGTAGTCTATGGTTGCGGCCACACACATGAGATAAAGCCGGGGGGGGGGGGGGAGGCTATTTCCTCTGGTGGAAGTTGACCCACAGTTGCGCAATCACACGGTCTTTTGAAGCTGCAGGCACAGCCCACCACTGCATGATCAGACACAACCGTGAGTGAGTCGGGTTATTTTCTTTTGCTGTTTGTCTCCGATGCACTTAAACAAGGGATCAATGATTCACACCTCAGCCCTGAGGGCTTCCTATGGAGTGTGCGATGATGGTGCTGATGATGCTGAGAAGGGCAAAAAACAATGGCACGGAGTCGGGATGGCCTGATCAGACTATCTCGACACCATGAGAGCACGCTGGAGCGATCAGACTCAGGAAAGTCCGTCTGTGGCCTGTAGCAACCCGTTTGCTACCGAACTTTCTGAGGTGTCTTTTAGATCCGCTTGTTGTTGCCTATGGCTGAAGGGTGCTTCCCAGATGTTGTTGTGTGATCACGCTCCTTTAATCAGCCCGGCATTCGCACCTATGTCGGGGCTAATTGTACGTGTGATCACAACCTATGTGTGATGCTTTGGACTAGTGATGGTCCATCCTCCAAACTGCCCACCTGGAGAGAAAGTCTACAGCAGAGGTGTCAAACTCATTTGTTGCAAGGGCTGGATCTGACATAAATGTTACTTTGTCGGGCCAGGCCATGTCTGCCATAAAATGTAATGCCAGATATAAACTTTATGAATAACACAGGCAAGCCTAATTAACAATATTATTTTTTGACTCAAAATACAAAGAAAGGCAATTGATTCTTAGGCATGAATACAATTGATTTACTGAAGAATCCACAAAAGCCCCAATAAATGTATTTAATCATATGCAAGGCTAGTTTTTCCCCCCCAAGGGATACCATACTCGTCCCCTCCCTTTCATTGCTTGACAGCTTTGACCACACACACTTCACATAAGAACATAAGAACATAAGAGAAGCCAATGTTGGATAAGGCCAATGGCCCATACAGTCCGACACTCTGTGTCACACAGTGGTCAAAAATACCAGTTGCCATTAGGAGGTCCACCAGTGGGGCCAGGATACTAGAAGCCCTCCCACTGTTGCCCCCCCCCAAGCACCATGAATACAGAGCATCCCTTGCCCCAGACTGAGAGTTCCCATCTGCACCATGTGTCAAATAGCCACTGATGGGCCTCTGCTCCATATGTTTATCCATATGTTTTAGAGAGCACAGAGGTACATCAGAAGCTTATGCTGATTTCCCCCTGCTATGCCCACCACAAAAACTGTTCCATATTACCAATTCATGTAGGGTAATATGCATGGCTTATTTTCTTCTTTTTTCTTTTTGAAAAAGAGGAGTCAGAATTCTCAAGAGGGAAATGAAGTTTTCAATCTGTACACTGAAAACTCATGAACTTTTAAACATTTCTAAAAAGAATTTTGTCAAAGAAGTTCCAGAACTCCATTCCGGCGCAGTCCCCCAGAAAAAAAAAATCCTGTAAAATGACTTAAAAGGCCTGGGCAGTGTCCTACTTTTGTTGTTCAGTCGCACAGTCAAGTCCGACTCTTCGCGACCCCATGGAACACATCACGCCAGCCCATCCTGTCTTCCGCCGTCCTTCGAAGTTTGCTTAACTTCATGCTCATTGGATCGATAACACTATCCATAGGCATCAACTTCAGGGGGGCTGGGGAGCTGGAGCCCCCCCAACTTTTCCAGGACATGCTGAGCCTCCCCCGGAGACAATGGCCTGTAATGTCTCTGGCCCGGCCCCAGCCCCCCCTTCCGGAAATTGGAAAGTCTACGCCCTTGACACTGTCTAACCATCTCATCCTTTGCCGTTCCCTTCTTCTTTTACCTTCAATCTTTCCCAGCATCAGGGTCTTCTCCAGTGAGTGCACCCTTCTCATTTGATGGCCAGAGTATTTGAGCTTCAGCTTTGGTATCTGGCCTTCCAGGGAACAGTCAGGGTTGGTTTATTTTAGCATTGACCGATTTGATCTCCCTGCAGTCCATGGGACTCTCAAGAGTCTTCTCCAGCAAGGAACCTAAAATTCTTCCCAGGGTTCCCTACATTGTGTAAGGGCTCCATGACAGCAAAATAAGGGTTCTAGATCAGACAGGCATGTTCTGCATTGTTTTTTCCAGTTCCATGAAGGTAGAAAGTTGTCACCCTAGTTTGCTAAACAACATCTCCCTTGGAGGCAAAAACACAATGTGTCCATAGTGCACCATGCGCACCAACTCCCCCCTCAGCAGCCTTCCCTGTCTCTCACCAGTGGCTCACGGGCCAGATAAGCACCCCGGATGGGCCGGTTCCAGCCCCCAGGGCCATATGTTTGACACCCCTTGTCTACAGACTGTACATTTGGTTAAAAGTTGCCATTGCATTTATAAAATGATTTTTCTGAGAGGAGGCATTTTGACTGCATAACCCATAGTCCCACGCTCATGTCAGAGAACAGGATGTCAGCTCACCAGGCCACTCCCTATTCCTCCTCTGTCGTACCCCATTATGCAATGTCATTTCCAGGCAGGTTTTCTAACGTTCTTGTTTTGTGGGTTTTGGAGAGAGGTTCTGGCAAGAGAAGATCAAAAGGGGGGGGTGAGTGTTTGCAGTCTTTGGAGGTTAAGAATTCCTGGAAGAAAAAAAAACTCCTGGCAAATCCCACCTCACCGTATTTTCGCAGAAAATGTTTGTTTGAATTTGACCACTTTAAATGAGTTTCTTGTGTAAGTGTCTTTACCTAGTGGAAGTCGGAGTCATGAATTGGTTTTTACACACAAAGTCCAACGGCGTCGCCAAGACATACAGAACTCTTCTCTCTGAAATATTCTATTTATTTATCCTGGAGTTGGAAGACCTCTTGGAGACATGTCTTTTGGCCAGCGGTATTTTACACTGGTATTCACTGTGGTGTCCTCTCCTTTTCTAGACGGCAAAGTTGTGTTCTGTTCCTAGAATTATGTGGCGCAGGAGCTTCAACAACAATTTTGAGCTTGTATAATGTGGAGGCGGACCTTCAATGTATGATGCAAGGAAGTTCACTTCCACTATAGAAGGCCCTACTAGATTATTATGTATATACTGGAGGGGATCCTACAACACCATGCACGGAACACAGCATGCTCTGGCATTCCTCTCTGTTCCTTAGTTTCCTTTCCCAGGTTGTGGGACTCGTGTGGAAGAATAATTGTGTGTTGGGGGGATGGAATGTGGAAGAGCAAGGGTGCTGGAATCTCTCATCCTTCCGTTTTTGCAAGTGCAGTTTAGCTGACAACAGGGGGTTGACCTCATCCCCTTTTGGAGCTCACTCCAGCCCACTGAGCTGCATGGCTGTTCCATCCATACAGATCTCATGAACTATGGTTGCCAACTCTGGGTTGGAAAATACCTGGATATTTTGGAGGAGGAGCCTGTAGAGGGAGGGGTTAGCAGAGGGCTGGACCTCAGTGGGGTATAATGCCACATAATCCGCCCTCCAAAGCAGCCATTTTCTCCAGGGGAACTGATCTCTGTCTCCCGGAGATAAGTTCTAATTCCAGGAGATCTCCAGCCCTCACCTGGAAGAGATCAGAAATGAGGTCACAGGTTCTTGTAGTCTTTCAGGGTTTTTTGCTGCCTTCAAAATGTCCAGATTGTTTGCAGTCTTTTGGCTGTTTTCAAGACTTCAGTTTTTGTTGTATGGGATATTCGTGAAAGAAAATTATTGGTTATGTGTTGACATTTTGTATACAAAAAATATTCTTTTGGATTTATAAATAGTTTAATGTATATTTGTTGATGGACATATAGGCCTAAAAATCTAAAGTTTGACTAACATATGTTTTTCATTGGTAACAACAGTCTCACGGTGTTATAGTTTTGCTATTCCCACCTGGAAGTTGGCTACACTGCTCATGACCCCAAGAATGTCCCCCCCCCCCCCGGTATGGAGAAGAATGTGGGAAAATTTGGTGTGCCTTCCATTAACAGATGATTATATACATACCAATACACTTATTGCAGTTATCAATGGGATCTGCAGGAGTCATTTCATAAAAAAAGAGGTGCAGGAGCTCATTAGCATAACTCATTAGCATAACTCATTTGCATATGCTACACCACCTGACATCACCAGAAGTATGTCAGAAGGCAAGAGAGAGAGAGAGAGAGAAAGAGCTGGCAGAGAGGGGACAGCTACTAATCCAAGCCTCAGAAATAGCACTATTCTGGGAGGATAGCTTCAGTGGTGGCTGAAGCCTTCAGAAGGCTGGTCGGAGGAACAAGGACCTTTCCATTTTGCTACAGCCATGACACAAGCAGGCATTCCCCCGTGGGGGGGGGGGCTGGCACCAACTCCCGGAGCTGAGCTCCCCTGAGCTCCTGCTCGAAATGACCCCTGGGGATCTGTATTTGATTTTTATAAAATTAATCCTGTCTATTCTCTAGAGAGCTCAGGGTGGTATACACAGTCCCACCCCCTATTTTATCCTCACATCTACATCTACGATTTGAAGCAGATCTGCTGAGCGCAAGTGACTGGCCCAAGGAGCTTCAGGACAGAGTAGGGATTTGAGCTTCAGCTTCCTTGGTTGCTGTACAGGATCCCGGTATCTTCATACTTCATTCACAGTTCTCATCACACTCACTACTAGGGTTGCCATCCGCCCTGGTCGGGGCAGGGGATCCCCTAGTGTGGGGGGCCCCAATCTGCCGCTGGCCAGCTGGTTGGCAGAGAAGCCCCACCCCTGAATAGCAGTATCCCACAGGGATGACATCACCAATATTGATGTCATCACTCTGGAGCCATTGCACAGCGATGCTCTATCATTCAGGGGGGAACTCCATGGTTACCATAGAGTTTTTGCCCTGAATGCTAGAGCGTCACCACATGATGCTTGACTTGGCAGGAAAGGTGAGATCTGGTGACCCTACTCACTACTAGTGAAGTTAATGCAGGCCAGAATCCTTGTGGCCTGTCTAGGGACTATACAGCTGACCTTTGTGCACTTTTCCTGCACTATGTTCTTTTAGGGCTCAGTGGTACCTGAACAGCTTTCCAACCAAAGCTATAAGCACCCTGGTAAAAGTCACAAGTACCATCAAAAGCACCAGATCTGCCTGGGCAGTTTCTGAGAACCAGAGATTGAGGGAACCTGCATTTGGGTAACCAGGTCCAGTAAACCTCTAAACGTGAGGTAAATGTTATGTGGAAAGGGGGAGGGGGGACCTCACCACAGTGTTTTAATGTATATTGGCCCAAAAATCCTTTGGCTTAAAGGTTGTTACTGCTGAATCATGGCTGAGAGACATTTTACCAGTTTTAGCTGAAACTTTCCATACCTAATCTGTTGAAAAGTTTTTCTTACTGTTGAACAGAATGTGTTGCTTCGCCTTCACCTGTTTCTTGTCTGTCCAGTTGGATATTTAGTAAAGGGGGGGGGCTAAATGTATCTCCTAAGTACATTCAATATTATTATAAGAGCATCTGAAGAAGAGACCTGGGGGGGGGGGGGGTGGCACAGTTTACATGCCATGAACCACATCATCAAAAAACTAGTATCACACATTCTCATGAATGTGGGCCATTGGTAATTTAAAGATAAAGAGATGCTAGTTTGAGGGAGGGGCCATTTTGGAAAAGTTCCAGACCATGGTAGAGGGCCATGAGGGGACTTAAAGACACAAAATCCTAAACATAATAAAGCCTTGAGCCCAGGGTTTAGCCTCAGACCTTCATCCTACCCAGCCTCCTCCCACAGCTACCCCAGTGACCTTAGGACAGCTAAGCACTCTTAGCTTAACCCACCTTATGGAGTTGTTATGGAGATAAAAGAGAGACCAATCTAACCTGCTTTGGGTCCCCATCTGGGAAGAAAGGCAAGGTGTAAATGAAGTGAATAAATAAGAAAAATAAACTGTAGTAATTGCAAGTGACCATGCACATGTCTATTTCCTGCTCTCATGCTCCTTCTTTTACCTCAACATAGGCGAACATGACCTTGGGAAGCCCAGTGGCACTGCACATTCCAGTTGGATCTGTGTGACTTCTGAACTGCACAATAAGCCTCAATTCTTTAGCCGTGCATGAAGTACGAATGTTACACGAACACATGTTTAAACATTTGGCACTTGCCTGCCAGCCCATGTCCATACCGGTAAAAAAGTAGGAAGGCTTACTTCCTTGGGTTTTCATTTTGCTTATGGTTTGTGACCACGGGTGCCAAACTATCAGTGGCTTGTTCATCTTTGCTGGAACAGCTCAAACAACGTTCAGTTGCAGACCGCTGCATGCATGCTATTATCTCTCAATCACTGTCACTACTTCCAACTTGCAAAAAGCTCATGATTAAAAGGGAAAAAAAGGGTTTTCCATTTTTGTATTGAGACTTACTCCTCGGATGTGTCTGTGTGTCTTATGACAGTGTAATTTGGTCTCCATTAATGGTTACAGAGCTGTCCGGGCTCAGTTCAGTTCATGCATGAGGTTCATTGCTCTGACTCACAACAGTGGTCAGTTATCTCCCTCCCTCCCCTCCAACTCCATTATAAAAATTGTTTTCAAAACCTTTCGAGAGGGATGCATCTTGGGGCTAGTTGCAACGCAATGTTCTTGGCACACAGCTGCACCTGCATTAATAAGCCAAAGGAAAGGCAGATGAGCTGTCCTGTTTGGGGGTAAATTTGTATGCAAGGGGGAAGGGTGCATGTACTGTGCGTGAAAAGTAGGTCACTTTAATGGCCCAGTCATGACTCTGGGGAATGCATGCTCTCTCCAGCGAGTGAGAAGGTCTGTCAGCTGCTCAAGCACAAACTTGGCTCAAAATACACCACAGAAGTAAATAACGCTTGGGGTCTGATTAGACAATACATGAAACATGTTGGGTTGGGGTAAACCCCGATCCATCTCATACTTAACATGTGGACTCATCTTAAAAATAGTGTAGGAGGGCAAGATTGGCTCCTGAATGTGGTGGCATGGCAGCAGTTCTATCATTCCTTCCCTTCCACTCCATGCACTTTTGCGAGCTGACAAGGACCGGGGGGGGGGGGCTGTTTGTCTCACTGCCAGTTCCAAGACAGCCTGCACCTCGCAGCCATTTTCTGCTGGCAAAAGCATGCAGGGTGGAAAGGAGGGAATGACAAAGCCGCTGCCCCCCACTGCCCAGAATTTTTAAGGTGAGTCCCAGGTCACACAGTCAGTGTGAATTTTCCCCAACCCAACTCATGTTTAACATATCTTTTAATAAGACCCTTATCTACCGAGCCACAAATGTGCAGCACATGTCTCCTTGGGATGGTGTTTGACCACTAGACTGTAATACTGAGGCAATCCAGCAAAGGGGGCTTACCTCACTTGTAAGCAAGAAGTTTGACTGTGGCTACTCTGACTGGCCATCATGGAGGGTCAGTCTAGTCTGATGGTTTTGGAGGTTTTTCTGAGGAAAAATTCGGTCCTTCTTACTATATGGCGCTCCTGTTTGGACCTCAGCCACTTTAGCTAGGTTGGAGGTAGTGGAGGTTTCCTTCTTGCATGCTCTTCTGCGAGCTCCTAAATGTATTTCAGATTTTAATTTACTGCTAGAAACTGGCTGTACTCATGTTTCTCTTAGGGCACCCCTATCTGGACCTCAGCTGCTATAGCTAGGCTGGAGGTAGTGGAGGTTTTCTTCTTGTGTACTCTTCTGCGAGCTCCTAAACGTTACTTCTAGAAACTGGCTGTACTCATGTTTCTCTTATGGCTCGGGTAGCTGCAGTAAAATGTAAACTTTTCTTGTTATGTTCCTTACCAGAGCTTTTAGGATAGACTCAGATTGACTCCCATAAATCATCTTGGGATAAGTTAATGGAGGATAAGCTGTTGAACTTAGGGTTCAATTTGTCCTTCTCTTCTGCTGATATACCAAACATCAGAAAGAAGGTTTTGGAATCACTGAGGAGACTAGATCAGGAGGTTATTAATTTAGATTCTAGGAGACGCTGTTGCCCCCTTTTGGTGGGCTTTCCCCCAGTTTTGTCAAGCTATTTTGCTTTCTAACAGTCCCATTTTTTCATCAACTTGACTAGAATAAATGCCTTACTGCTTGCAGAACTGTCAGGTCGCTATGAAGGTATTAGCCTCCCTCAGAGACTCTGCCCTTGCGGTAGAGCCGTAACTGAAACTTTACCCCCTTTTGTATTTAGTTGTTATCTGTACTTATCTATAAGAGCTAAATTTATATTGCCTTTATTGAGCAGGTTTCCTCGCTGTTCACATGATTTCCATCTGTTATATCTTTTGGCTGGTAATGACAGAGGCGTTAACTTTGCTTATGGCAAAGTTTACGTTTTATGTCCTTAGAATTAGGCAGGCATATATTAAAAATATCTTTGGGGTTATGTATTAGCAGGGCTGTCGTTTTATTAGTCTCGCCGAGGTGCTTTTGGGGCATGTGGTGCTCTGATTTTGAAACAGGAACAGGGATAGGACTGGCAATCATGTTCTCACTGAAGCTCTGAGTATCCCTGTGGGGAAAATGCTATTGGAATCGATGCTGGAACACAGGGATCTTTATGCAAATACAGCTGCAATAAGTTTTGCTGACATACAGGGACAGAAACTGGGGAAACCCAACAGGTCAAGTGAACACATTGCCAGATCATGCTGGATCAGTGATGGTTCCAGAAGTATGCAGGACACTGTGCTCAAGGGAACCCAAATGTGGATAAACTAGGGTTGACAGGTCCCCTCCTCACCAGTGTGGGGGGGATTTGGGGGGCTGAGGCCTTCCCCTGATGTTGCCTCCTGGCACTGGTATTCAGAAGTTTACTGCCTCTAAATGTGGAGGTTTGCTTTAGTCAGCATGGCTACTAGCCACTGGTGGACTTACCTTCCAAGAATTTGTCTCATCCCCTTTTAAAGCTGTCTGTCCCTTCCAGTGTGTACAGGAAGTGATGTCACCACACTGCAACATTGCTGCAATGCTCTGGTGTTTGGGTAAAAACTCTATGGTAAAAATGGCTTCTACAATAGAGTTTTTGCTCAAAAAACAGAGCATTGTCCAGCTGTTACCAATGTGATGGTGTCACTTCTTCTTTTTTTTTTTTTTACTTCTACAACTATAACGCTACAATCTAAGCTACATATACCTTATACAGAGAGTACTTTATCATTTGCTTAATACTACCTTGTTACATAAAATAATTATGAAGCATTTAAAACCTTGGATAAATTTCAATTACTTGTTACTGCTACTATAAAAGTTATCAAAACTATTTGGCAGGCACGCCCACCTAGAGAAATACGGTTAATTAAACCATTTATAATACATAAGTGCAATGCTTAATAAAACAGTTTAATCACTATTTCTTCTTTCGTCCTCTTCTTGTCTTAACAGTCTCAACTATTTTTGGAGCTGCAGCTCCCTTTTCCGAGGCAGACACTTCTTCTTCACTCTTTGAGCTATCAAATCCATACATGCTTTCTTGCGAGGCCAGTGAACCATCTGAGTCTCTCCCAGTTTTCTGCTCTTTGCTTTTTTCCAGAATTTTTTTCACTTGTTGAACAGAGTCAATCTTATACTTCTTATCTTTGATGCTGAAGCATAGTCCTTCTGGAGTATTCCAACGATAGATGATAGACTCAGACTGGAGCCAAGATGTCAATTTTCCATAGGCTTTCCTTCTTTTCCTTATTTCAAATGGGATATCCTTCATCACTTTTACTTCTTCTCCCAGGATCTTCAGAGCTGCTTTGTTTGTGGTCCTAAGCACCACGTCTCTTGTAGATTTTTTGGAGAACCTTATCATAATTTCACCAGGCAGGCTTTTCTTTTTAGTGTAATCTGAATAGGTTCTGTAAACCATATCCATATCGCTTTTTATATCCGCTGCTTTCATGCCTGTCACTGGTTCAAGTGCTTCACTTAGCAAATTTTTAAGGTCTTCTCCTGTGTTTTCTGGCACATTCTGAAGTCTTAGGAAAAAATTCGATCTATCCATTTGTAATTTCAAAAGCTGATCGTGGTGGAAGGCCTTTTCCTTCTCTGCCTTTTGTAGTCTTGCGTCTTGGTTTTTTACTGAAGTTTTTACTTCCAGAAGTTCTCACTGCAGCTTCTCTGTGGATTTATTCGACTCTTTTAGTTCTAGCTGCATTTTGTCCATTTTAACGTTGAGAGCTGTCATTTGGTCCACTAGAGGTCGCAATAACGAGGAGAACACCGCACTCATCTCCGTGGTATCAACCTTTGAACTCGGAGCTGTACTTCCTAGTTTGGGGGAAGGTTTCGGTTTCCCTGTCATTGTTGAGACTACACTCTTTGTTTATAGATAGATAAGATGAACGAAAGGAGCAAATTTTCAAACAGCACTTATGTCCTTCTAAAGTTTATATCTCCAAGTGAGCGATGCTGCCATCTAGCAAGGCGGATGGGCTTTTATTCCTGCAGTAACGCCACGTAAAGAGTCTCGTAAGTACGCTAGTCCCGGAGAGGGGGGGGGGGTTTCACTCCTCCCGCCGTCTTCCTGCTGTGTTCTGCTTTTCTTACTTCAGATTCACGTTTTCTCCATGCGTAACTGTCAGTTCCAGCCTCATTGCTTCGCACTCTCTGCTGCTTCTCGGATTTGCGCTTTCAGCCATACGGCTCCCATGGCGGGGGAACCTATGGGGGTGATGAAAAGGGATCTCTATCCCTCGGTCGCCACCGTAGGGAGAGATCCCCTTCGGGCCACCCCAGGCAGAGCCCCCTCACTGGGGTCTCTGGGGGCTCGGCACCAGTCCAGAGCCCCTTCTTCCCACCGGGTACGGATCGCGCTCCCTGCAGATGCGGAGGAGCACGTCCGCCATGCTCACAAGTCTTGCCGCAAGTCTTGCCGGAAGAAGCATGCCAGAAGTGCTGTCGTCATGTCACCAGTGACACAAACTGGGTCTCCCACAGGGCTGGAACTATGGGGGGCATCTGGGGACAATGCCCCCCCACAGATAAGTGCCGCCCCCACAGACAAAAAAAATTCTAAAAACTTAAAAAATATATTTTAAAAATGTAAGAGGTGTGGGGTTGTTTTTGTTTCCAAAATGACCTCAGGCACAATCAGGGAAGCTTCAGTCTCATTTTCTTTTTTCGGGGTTGAAAAATAAATTCGTTTAAAAAAAATTAAAATGAAGTAAAATGGCAAAATGCAAAAGAGAGAGTCAGAGATCTCCCCCCCCCCCCCGTTTACACAGAAAAGCAGCCCAGAATCTCCAATTGAAAAGTCTAGGGGTGGTTTAGAGGTCACAGTGGAGCTGGAGCTACTGCTGCTACTGCTGAAAGAGGAGCAACAAGCCTGTCCAGGGTTCCCCCCCCCCCCCGATTTTCCCACGCCCCACCAACCAAAATTTTCTGAAGTTGCTTTGGGTCCCTTCAGGGAGCAAAGTGGGATACAAATATGTAAACAAAATGAATTGATAGTGGGATCATAGGATCAGACTGTAAGATCATGGGCACACACTGGTATGGGATTGACAGTGCCGTCCTAAAGGCACTGTCCTGAGAGTAAGCCCCATTGAATAACATGGAACTTACTTCTGAGCAATGCTCCTTCTAAGCTGTGGAGTCTTGTGAGCAAAAATTCTGCCTTGTGGGCTACTGGCATTAAAGTTGTGAGTGAGCGATTTGGCTACTGTATAAACTAGTTTGCTCTAGAGCCATCCTTCCTGAGCTAGGACAAAAATGTGTGAGCCGGAAGCTAAAAAACTGTGAGCTAGCTCACACAAACTCAGCTTAGAGGGACACACTGCTTCTGAGTAGATCTTCTTAGGCTTGCCCCCTAAGACCCACTGAATTCCGTAATAGTGCCTAGGATAACATCTGTGCAGCATTCAGGGACTGTGCTGAGTTCGTCTCAGGACAAATGATTCCCATATATAAGATGCTCTACTCCACTGTATTTTTATTACCTTATTAAAGTATTGTTGCTTCCCTCCCCCTCCTGATTACCCTTTTAGCTCTTATTTCATTTTATATTCCTGTGTGTCTTTTGTCAAAATAGCAGTTTGGGTACAATACTCCAGATAACTTCCTATTAACAAAGTGTCCACTGGCCATAATATTTTCCTATCTCTACTGGAAATGCCTCTTGGACTCTGTCTGCTGTTTAGCATCTGCATTTGCTATTTTTTTTAAAAAAAAGAAACCGTTTTATTGTAGATGTCATGGCTTTATTTTTCTTAGAGAAAAGAACAAGAAAAGGGGGAAGAATCCATTTCATGTTGTTTATCTCAAAGCAGGATAAAAACCAAGAAGAGTACAAACTAACAAATCATGCCATTTTCAAAGATGCGTCCCCCCAAAAAATCTCCATCCCATGCCAATGACTTATATAAAGCAATCAGTAATGTGGCAGAGACAAGACACAGAAAGGACCTATCTTTGGATCAGCTAATGAGAAAGGAATAGAAGGGGGGGAACCCACAAATCAAAAACACTGGTTTTCCTTTATTTATTTTACTTCATTTATAACCCACTTTTCTCTGCTGGCTTTCACCTGGCTGTCGCTGGAGGAAGCAGTGAGTGGCTACAGCTACTCAAATGCAGTCTATTGAAAGCTGACTAAGGCCAAAATTAAATGTTATGATACACTATAGTGGATGGGTCTGGCCAAAACAGCCCCCCACTCTGCTGAAGTCTAACTGTCCTGCAGCGTGGATAATGGGTCTTCACTGTTCCATGGTTAGGTTCTGTTCTCTACAGCTTGGAACAGGAGCACAGACTCCACAGAGGTGGGAGCAATGGCTCAGTGGCAGATCCTCTGTTTGGCATGCAGAAGGTCCCAGGTTCAATCCCAGGCATTAAAAATATCAGGTATCAGGTGATGCAAAAGACCCTGAGACCTGGGAGAGCTGCCGCCAGTCTGAGTAATCAAGACTGACCTTGACGGACTGGTGGTCTGATTCACTATAAGGAAACTTCATATGTTTATGTGTTCACAGCTCACCTAGAGACACGTTTGCATTTACCTGACCTGGATAACCCAGGATAGCCCGATTTGTCAGATCTCGGAAGCTAAGCAGGGTCAGCCTTGGCTAGCATTTGGAAGGGCCTTCCATGAGTAAGGTGCCACCACTTTGGGTGCCAAAGCACCCTGCAACACCTTTCCTGGTGCCTGCCATAGGCGTCAACTACGGGGGGGCTCGAGGGCTCAAGCCACCCCCAAAATTTCCCAGGGGGGACTGAGCCCCCCCCGGGAAAACAGTGCGCCCTCCGCCGTGCCTCCCTCAGCCCTTCCTAGGGCCGCCGCCATCTCTCTCTCCCCCACCCCAGCCTGACTACTCCGACCCTCCGTCCGTCCATCCAGGGGCCAGCTAAGCAAATGCCCAGCTGGTCCCTGGACGGACGGAGGGAGGGATGGAAGCAGGAGCGGTCAGGCGGGGGGGGGAGGCGGCGGCAGTGGCGGGGACATGGTCCCGGCGGGCGCACGTGCAAAGCGCGCATGCACAGAAGAGCCCCCCCCCCCGGGAGTTTTTAAATTCTACACCCCTGGTGCCTGCCAAGTGTTTTTAGAAAGTGGGTGGGGCTTGTGCCCTGCAGGGCTTCTGATTGACCACTGGAGGTCTGATAGTCTTTGCAGATGTTTTAAAAGTTGCTTCGGCAGCTGCTATCCCCACAGCACAAGGATTTCCCCTCTATGATGGAAAGTCAGCTGTGTGTAGACAAAGAAGAGTTTCTGCCTGAAATGTTGACTTCGCTCCCAGACATTGTTTGTTGGCTCTGCCTTCCACAGCAGCCATTTTGTAGTTGCGCCCAGCGCCTCGTCTCAAAATTCCAAAGGTGCTTGTAGGCGTGAAAGCATTGGGGACCCCTGTTTTAAGTTATGTGACAGTTATCAGTAATTGTGGTTCTTTCCATCTGAATAGTACTTCCATGGAAAGGGAAGAGCACCCATAATTTCTTAAAGTTAAGATTTTATTTGTTTACAAAATATATACACCACCTCTCCACGGATCCTGCCTGAGCAGGTTTATGGAATGAAACATGATAAAATCATAAAACAGTGTATAAACTGTTAAAAAAAATTTAAACCCTGCCAGAGCATATAAAATGTTTAGCAATCTAAAACGATTCTCATAAAACATGTAACTCTGGAAACAGACTGTTAAACAATTTTAAAGGATCAAAACCCTTTTGCTGAAAGCATGGATAAAAATAAGCGTATTTGGTTTGGCACTGAGAAGAAAGTAGGATAGGTGGCAGGTGAGCCTCAAGGCCTTGCACGAGGCCTTGCACAAGTGAGGTGCACGAGGCCTTGCACGAGTGAGGTGCCACCACTGAAAAGCCCCTGTCTCTGATCATCACCTGCCTCACCTCTCAAGGTAGGGACACAGAAAGCAGGGCTTGAGAGAAGGATCTTAACTGGTGGGCTGGACAGCAGTGCAGGAGGTCATCCTTTAAGATTTTAAAGTTGGAGAGGAACCCGTCTTAACAGGTTTGCTTGTCTGGAAGTAGCTGCTTACAATGTGCTGCATGGTTCCCCTCCCTCAAGGCCTTCTGTGTTTTAGTTCCCCACATTTACATCAGGATCACATAGTGGCACAGATGTTACTCCTTTTCCTTTCTGAATTCTTTCTTACTCCCCTCCCAAGTTCTTGAATCCCTAAAACACAGGCCACAATCTAGGCCCGTAGACGGAATTTTGTGGCTTGTGGGGCAATTTTTTCCCCTGGTGGGGCTGAAGTTCTCAGGGCAGAAAGAAAAGCCACTTAGCCAGTAGGAAGCTGTTACCAGGATAGATCTCTAAATTGCAGGCTGTCAACCACTTTAGATGACAGTGCTCAGCTGTCGCAAGTTAATCACTTCTGCCAGCTTAAGCAATGATTCTGATAACCATCCGGCAGGTTGGGGTGATGACTTCTATAGTAAAGAAAGCTAACATGGAGGCAGGAAAACTCTCTTAAAGGACACCGAGTTAGAAGGTCATCTACTCCAGCTTCCTTGCTCAGTGCAGGAATTAGTCAACTGCAGCACCCCTCTCTGCTTAAAGGAGCACACGCCTTTACAGCATTTACAGGAAATTTTCTTGTGGGGCTGTGCCTTTAAGAAGAAGAAGAAGAAGAAGAGATTGGTTTTATACCCCGCCCTCCACTCCCCAAGGGAGTCTCAGAGCGGCTTACAAACTCCTTTCCCTTCCCTCCCCACAACTGACACCCTGTGAGGTAGGTGGGGCTGAGAGAGCTCTTTCCCAAGCTGTCCTTGAGGGAACAGCTGGTACAGAGCTATGGCTTGCCCAAGGTCATCCGGCCAGGTGCAAGTGGAGGAGTGGGGAATCAAACCCAGTTCTCCCAGATTAGAGTCCGCGCACTTAACCACTACACCAAACTGGCTTTAAGAAAGAGGGCAGAGCCCCCAAAAGTCCCACCACAGCTACAGACCTGCTGCAATCCCTTCTGTTCCCTTGGTGAACCAAGGTGTTGACATAAGAACATAAGAGAAGCCAATGTTGGATCAGGCCAGTGGCCCATCCAGTCCAACACTCTGTCACACAGTGGCCAAAAACACCAGGTGCCCTCAGAAGGTCCAGCAGTGGGGCCAGGACACTAGAAGCCCTCCCACTGTTGCCCCCCCATCAAGCACCAAGAATACAGAGCATCACTTGCCCCAGACTGAGAGTTCCTATCTATACTTTGTGGCTAATAGCCATTGATGGACTGCTGCTCCATATGTTTATCCAATTCCTTCTTGAAGCCGTCCATGCTTGTAGCTGCCATCACCTCCTGTGGCAGTGAATTCCATGTGTTAATCACTCTTTGGGTGAAGAAGTACTTCCTTTTATGTGTTCTAACCCAACTGCTCAGCAATTTCATTGAGTGCCCAGGAGTTCTTATATTGTGAGAAAGGGAGAAAAATACTTCTTTCTCTACCTGTTCTATCCCATGCATAATCTTATAAACCTCGATCATGTCACCCCTCAGCTGTTGTTTCTCCAAGCAAAAGAGCCCCAAGTGCTTCAACCTTCTTCACAGGGAACATGTTCCAACCCTTTTATCATTCTAGTTGCCCTTTTCTCCACTTTTTCCAATGCTATAATATCTTTTTTGAGGTGTGGCGACCAGAACTGTACACAGTACTCCAAATGAGGTCGCACCATCAATTTATACAGGGGCATTATGATACTGGCTGATTTGTTTTCAGTTCCCTTCCTAATAACCCCCAGCATAGCGTTGGCCTTTTTCATTACAGTTGCACACTATCTCGACATTTTCATTGATTTATCTACTATGACTCCAAGATGTCTCTCTTGGTCAGTCTCTGCCAGTTCGGACCCCATCAACGTGTATTTATAGTTAGGATTTTTGGCTCCAATGTGCATCACTTTGCACTTGGCCACATTAAACCCCATTTGCCACATTGATGCCCACTTGCCCATCCTCGACAGATCCCTTTGGAGTGCCTCACAATCCTCCCTGGTTCTTATCACCTTGAACATCTTCGTGTCACCTGCAGATTTAGCCACTTCACTGCATACTCCCAACTCCAAATCATTAATAAACAAGTTAAAAAACATTGGGCCAAGTACTGATCCCTGCGGTACCCCACTGCTTACCTTCCTCCACTGAGAAAATTGCCCATTTATACTCACTCTCTTTTTTTCTTTTAATTAGCCAGTTTTTGATCCACAAAAGGACTTGTCCTTTTATCTCATGACTATTGAGCTTACTTAGGAGCCTTTGATGAGGAACTGTATCAAAAGCTTTCTGGAAGTCAAGGTAAACAACATCTCTTGAGTCCCCCTTGTCCACATGTTTGTTTACTCCCTCAAAGAACAGTAACAGGCTAGTGAGACAAGATCTCAAGGGTCAGGATAGCTGGGCTTCCATTTTCACCTCTCATGCAGTACAGGGAATTGTATGGGTGGTGTGGTGGCTACAGTGGTTCTTACTATTATTATTCTTATTAAAAGAAGATTAGATAGCCTTATGGAGTCTATCAGTGGCTACTAGCCATGGTGGCTGAGGGGAACCTCCACATTCAAAGGCACTAGATCTCTGAAGCCCAGAGCCAGGAGGCAACATCAGGGAAAGATCTTGGCCTCTATGTCCTATCGTTGGCCCCCGGATGAACAGGTTGGCCACTGTGTGAGATAAAATGGTGGACTAGATTGGTCGGATCCAGCAGGGCTCTCCTTATGTGGTTGGGCTAGGACCTGGGAGGTGCAGGTTCAGTTCCCCTGCTCTGAAAGCTTGCTGGGTGACCTCAGGCCAGTCACATACTCTCAGCCTAACCTACCTCCCAGGGTTGTTGTGAGGATAAAATAGAGGAGAATGGTCTAAGCTGCTCTGGGTCCCCACTGGGGAGAAAGGTAGGATATAAAGTAAATAAAATGAAACACCTTTGCTCAGCTGTGTCCCTTTGCTCCTCTCCTTTCTCAAACATGAAAGTTAAGCGTACCATAAAAAGAATAAAACTGAATAAAGCCCAGTTTTTAACTATGTTCTGTCCCTGGCAGCTCATCTGAAAGAAAGATCTGAAAGTGTGCTGAATAAATCAAGTGAGGATCCTTTCAGTGCTCCAGGGGTTTATTATTACATTGCTTAATTTATGATCTACGGCCTTGGCTTAAATACTGGCCAGCCTGGAGGCTGTTACTTTTGCTTTTATTGTTGTTTTTCCGGTGGTGGTGTGTGTATGGGAGGGGGGGCGGGGGGGGAGTTGAATTTCAGTTCTTGGGAAGATGCTCCATCTGGTTTTAAGCTGTCCTGTCAAAAACCTTCAGTTTTTCCCCTGGAATATTTTGATTCTTCTTCAAGTGTTGTTAGAGCTGCTGAAGTGGGAGGGGGAACAGCAGCTGCCAGACTGACTGGAAGTCGTGCTTTGAGAAAGAGGTATCTCTGCAACACTCTCACATTCTAAAGAGGGTAGGTTGGTGGAATCCGTTATTAAAGGTAGAATTAGTAAGCACACTGATGAAGAAAACCTATTGGGAAAGAACCAGCATGGATCCTGTAAAGGAAAATCTTTGTCTCACTAACCAATCTTTTAAAGTTCTTTCAGGGGTGACCCAATAGATGTTGTTTACCTAGACTTCCAAAAAGCTTTTGATAAAGTTTCTCATCAAAGGCTCCTAAATACACTCAGCAGCCATGGGATAATCCATAAATCCTCTTGTGGATTAAAAACTGGTTAATTAACGGGAAACAGAGAGTGAGTATAAATGGGCAGTTTTTCACAGTGGCAGGTGTTAAGCAGTGTGGTACCGCAGGGCTCAGTACTAGATCCAGTGCTTTTTAATTTGTTCATTTATGATTTGGAGTTGGGAGTAAGCAGTGAAGTGGCTAAATCTGCAGATGACACTAAGTTGTTCAGGGCAGTGAAAACCATGGAGGACTGTGAGGGATCTGTTGAGGCTGGACGAGTGGGCGTCAGTGTGGCAAATGACGTTCAATGTGGGCAAGTGCAAAGTAATGCACATTGGACCCCCCAATCCCAAGTATACATACATGCTGATGGGGTCTGAACTGGAGATAACCGATCAGGAGAGAGATCTTGGAGTCATTGTAGATAACTCACTGGAGATGTTGACTCAGTGTGCAACTGCAATTAAAAAGGCAAAGGCTATGCTGGGTATTGTTAGGAAGGGAACTGAAAACAAATCAGCCAGTATCATAATGCCCCTGTATGGATCTATGCTGCGGCCTCATTTGGAATACTGCATCCAGTTCTGGTCACCACACCTCAAAAAAAATATTATAGCATTGGAAAAGATGCAAAAAGGTCAACTATAATGATTAAGTGGATGCAGGGGTCCGTTGGAGCGGGAGCGCACAGGAGCACAGCTCCGGGAGTGAAGAGCCCAGGGGGCAGGCACATGTCCAAGCCCCGCCCCCTCCTCGGCTTCCCCGAGCAGTGCAGAGGAAGTGCCCTGGGTTGTCCCATCCCCTCCATTGTTCTCTATGGTGGGAAAAAGTGTTACTTTTTTCCAGCCATAGAGAACAATGGAGGGAATGGGGGCAACCTGTTTGGGGGCCTGTAGAATTGGATCCCCTGGTGCAATCTTCTTGAAACTTGGTGGGTATTTCGTGGAGAGGCCCCAGCAGCTACCCTGCAAGTTTGGAGCCTCTACCTCAAACCTCCTCCCCTTCAGTCACTTTTAAAGTTGCTGCTGAATTTCAGCGGCAATTTGGCAGCAGGCCGAATCAGATCAGAGAATCTGATTCGGCCCCTGGCTGCCCTAGTGGCCACTCCTGAGCTGGGGGAGCTTTGCTCCACCTCGCTCCGGCCCCAACGGACCCCTGCATATGGTCCATTTGTTAATGTCCTTGCACAGATCTGTTTGATTTCCCTGAAGGGTTGCCTCCTCCTGCATGTTCCTATGGGGCCGCTTTGCTCTTCCTAGTGGGTCCTGCTGGCTGTGTCCCTCTGTCTAGGGCAGGGGTGGCCAAACTTGCTTAATGTAACAGCCACACAGAATGAACGTCAGTTGTTTGAGAGCCGCAAGAAATGAACAAATATCACACACACGTTTTTATTGGGAAATATGCAAATTTGCTTTGTATTGACATTAGATTAGACTGTGTGAAAGAGCCACATGCAGCTCCCAAACTGCAGCTTGGCCACCCCTGGTCTAGGGAATACTGCTCCATAACAGCCTGGGGGAGGGTGACCAACCTCAAGGTTCTCCTGGAATTACACCAGATCTCTACACTACAGCGATCAGTTCCTCTGGAGAATGTGGCAGTTTCAGGAGGCAGACTAAAATGGCCAAATCTGGCTTGGGAAATTCCAGGAGATTTTTTGGGGGGGGGGGGGGAGAGCTCAGTCATGTGTGGGAGGTATTTATGGAGAAGGGGGAGCTCAGTAGAGGCAGCCATAGAATCCACCATTCAAAGCTGCCCTTTTCTCCTGGGAAACTGATCTTTATAGGGTGGAAATCAGTTGTAATTCCTGGATAACATGCCTGTGTGACCCAGAAGTGACATAGGCACATTGGGGGGCAATTCTCTGTTTTTTGGGTAAAACTCTATGCCACAATTAGCTTCTATTATAGATTCTTGCCCCCACCCAACCCAGAGTGTTGCCCCCCCATGTCCCTGCCATGCCTACATCACTTCTGGGTCACATAGGCATGTCGTGTTAATTTTCAATATCCCCCCCTTTTGGGGGGTAGTTCCCCACCACCAGCCAGCTGATCGGCAGAGAGATGGGGGCTGAAAGAGGGAGACCCCCACCGGGGGTTTGGCATCCCCAGGAGGGCAGGGTATGACTGGGTCTTATGAATAATTATTTTATTTTAGAGAACCAGTTTGGTATGGAGGTTAAGCGTGCGGACTCTAATCTGGGAGAACCGGGTTTGATTCCCCACTCCTCCACATGCAGCGGCTGGTGTGGCCTTGGGTCAGTCACAAGTTCTCTCAGAGCTGCTCTCTCATGAGCAGTTCTCAAAAGAGCCCTTTCAGCCCCACCTACCTCACAAGGTCTCTGTTGTGCGAAGGGGAAGAGAAAGGAGACTGTAAACCACTCTGAGACTCCTTCAGGTAGTGAAGGGCAGGGTATAAATCCAATCTCCTCCTCCACCTCCTCCTTCATTTTGAAGCCTCTTAGCTTATTAGCATTTGCATATTATGGATGTCTGGCCCAATGGAAAGCTGTTTTGTGCATGGTGTTCGTAGACAGATTAGGGAGTTCACTACGGGCCTTTGAATGTTTAAACTGGCTGCATAGAGCCCATGCTTAGCTAGGCTCTTTTCCTTATGAAGCCAGCACATTGTATTCTTACGCAGCGTTCCGGGTGGCCAGGAGCCAGCTGCCTTCTTCCAGCCTCGCTTATCACCCAGGGAATAAAATGGGGGAAAACCCATGTAAGCCAGCCCAGAACTCTTCAGAGGCAGAGGATGTACATGCAATGACATAAACATTTTTTGTCTGTGGTGTCATGTTTAAGTTAGCCCCTGTGTGAGTTTCTGCATAAATACTGGAACAGGCTTTTCCACAGATAAACACTTGGGCAACTGCACTCCTCTGACCCCCTCTGAGCAGTCTCTTCCTCCTTCAGTGCTGTTGCTCAAATATTTAGTCACTGGAGGAACTGATTTTCCGCATCTGAAGAAGAGAGAGAGAAGAGATTGGATTTATACCCGCCCTTCACTACTCAAAGGAGTCTCAGAGCGGCTTACAATCCCTTTCCCTTCCCCTCCCCACAACAGACACCCTGTGAGGTAGGTGGGGCTGAGAGACCTCTTTTGAGGACTGCTCGTGAGAGAGCAGCTCTGAAAGAACTTGTGACTGGCCCAAGGTCACACTAGCAGCTGCATGTGGAGGAGTGGGGAATCAAACCTGGCTCTCCTAGATTAGAGTCCACACTCCTAACCACTACACCAAACTGGCTCTCTTAGGGGTTTGGTGCAGGCAAGGTTATGGGTGAAAGCAAGAGTGGGTGGGATATATACTAAGGCAGGCTGATCCAGCTCATTGTAGTGCAAAGAGCAAAAAAAATATTGCTATTTGTTACCTTCATGCTTGATAGGAGACAAATGGAGAGTCGCAACAGAGTCTTGGTTAACTTCCCACAATTTGAAAGGATTATTTTACATGTTTATCTCCTATTCTGTTATATTTATGGCTTCACTGTTATTCCCCCATAATTAAATCCAAACAACTGTTGACCCTATAAACTTAACTTGTTTTTCCTGTTTTGTCTCCACATATCTTAAAATATCTTCACCATGTTACATGCTAAGTTGTTGTTCAGTCTCTGTCTATAAGTTTGAATGGTTATCTTCCATTTCTGTATCTGAGGAAGTGTGTCTGCATGCACACGAAAGCTCATAACATGAATAAAACTTTGTTGGGTCTTAAAGGTGCCACTGGACTCACACTTTGTTCTATTGCTTCAGACCAACACAGCTACCCACCTGGATCTATCATTGTAGTGCAGTCACTGTTTAGGGCTGGATCTGAGAGACCTGAGTTCTAATCCCTATTCTGCTTTGATGCTCACTGAGGGGCAGTTTATAAACACCCTTCCTAATATATCATCTCAAATACCATGAGCAACACACTGCCTGGCCCAAAATGACACAATGGATGCCATCCAGAGACAAGCCAGGAAGAGCATCTGGCTAGCTAACAACCTCTTCCCCACCCTAGAGAGATGCATAATTTAGGACAATGGGTCTCCCAAGAACCTATAGACTAATCTCATCAACACCCAGACTCACTTCCCTGCACCCATTTACCCTAATTAAGCAACACTTAACACTATTCACCAAACCTGGTAGCTTTTCCCATTCAATACTTACAGGGTCATCAAGCGCCATTTATACCTATAGTCCACCTCAGAAAATCCCATCAGGATTCTCCCAAATCATTGTTCACCTCCAAAAAACCCCATCAAGTTATTATTTGGGGGGCAAATATGTCAGCTTGCCCCAAAGAGCATTTTGCCCTATAAATTATGGCATCCTGCTCCATAGATGTGTTTGTGTTCTCAGATCCATACATACATCCTCAAATCTGTTTGGACTTTCTCTCCATTAAACGCTAGTCATTTTGCTGCTGCCTCCGTGGACCTCTTTCTTCAAGACTGGTAATTACAGCCTTCCCCCAAAATTATTTTTCTCCACTTTCCTTCCTGATTTCCTCTTAGCTACCTTTGTATGTGTTTTCAGTGTATTTCTATGCATGCTTTATCCTTTATTTCTCTTTTAACAAACACTTTTTGAATTGAAAATTTGTCTGCTTTATTTCAAGAAGTCTCTTAATGGAAAAATTCCCATAAACATTGGTGGAGAATCCCAGTCTCGCTTTGTCTCCTTTAAAGCTAATCCCCCCCCCCCCAACTAATTAGGAGACCACCTCTGACTGGCAGTGGCTCTCCAGGATCCCATTCTTTCCCAGCACTGGACCTTGTAGGCGAGGATGCCAGGTATTGTACCCTGAACTTTCTGCTTGCAAAGCCCATGTTCTCTATTGAGCACTCATCAGCCATGAATATTAAACAGCAGATTTGGTATGATCACTAACTACTTAATCATGAATATGCCTACACGGTTGTAGCAGGTAGAAGGAGCTAGGCATATTGTGTATACCGGTCCACAGCCAGTCCCGTAGCTGTATTGGACAGAACATGTTTGTTTTAGGGTAAGATGTTTTGCAGAATAAATTGCAAGGACATACACTGGGATTTGTACATATTCCATCCATGCACATTTTTTTTTAAATAAATAAACTTTATTGATGTTTATATAACATACAGCATAGGTGGTTGTTTACATAGCTGTTACATTTTTCAAATGTCCATGCACATTTTTGACACTGGAATTTTAATACCCCCTTCCCAGTAATTTCCTTCTTTAGCATTATTTATTGATCGTGCATGACATATGATAAGGAAAGGATTTTGCATCTATGACCACACCAATAGGCTTTCTATTTGCCTCCTGTTGGCAGGCGATCTCCTGCCAACACTCCTGCTGACACTCCCCTGTCCCTTGCCAGTGAGCAACTGAGCAGTAGGAGGGAGCAATGGGGAGAAGGATGTCAATGATGCATTAATGTCACTTCTGACTGGAACCAGAAGTGATGTCAGCAACACTCTAGGAATCTTCTAGTGAAGATATAAATTGTGTAAAATCCTACCGCATCAGTGATGTAGCTGGAACCTGGAAGTGATATCAACAGGTTGCTAGCATCCTTTTTTTCATGCCCTGACCCACCCACCCCCCAGTTTCCCAGGTTCTAGCCTAGTGCCCCTACCTACTATATACATTCTAGAGCAACTTGCTCAACATGAGAGCCACATAGAATAAACATCAGATGTTTGAGAGCTGCAAGATATGAACAAATATTACACACGTTTTAATTTAAAAATATACAAATTTGCTTTTTATTAACATTGAATGAGACTGCCAAAATAAAAACAAAAGGGGTAAAAACAGATATTGATAACGATATTTATTTGTCCAATGAAAGTTATTTGTTTGCTAATGATATTTGTCTTAAGAGAGAGAGGTGGAAAGAAAGAATGAAAGAGGTGGAAAGAGAGAGAGAGAGAGACAGACAGAAACAAGGAAACAAATTGATGGGAGGGAGGGAGGGAGGGAGGAAGGGAGGGAGAAAAAGTATGCCTCCTCTTCACTTCCCCAGCTGCCCTGCCGGGAGCCATACAATATGTGTGAAAGAGCCACATGTGGCTCCGGAGCCGCAGTTTGGCCATCCCTGTTCTAGAGCACCAGCTGAGAAATGGTGCTGGACTAGGTGGACCTTTGGTCTAATCATGCAGGGAATCTTCTTGTGCACTTAAATATTCGGTTTTTCCTCTGTGTTAAGTATTTTGTGTGTGTGTGTGTGTGTTTTCTTTTGGTTTTTGTGGTTTTATAAATGTGAATTGAATTGTGTAGGTAAGCATTTCTAGTTTCTGTTGTTATGCCTTTATACAGTTATAGAAAGCCACAAAAGCTCTAAAAACATTATTTCAAGTTCTGGGATAAGTTGAATTTACAGCTCTATAGCTTACATATTCTTAGCAACATGTTCCTACTGGGGCCGGGGGGGGGTGGGGCGGAACAGTGAATTTGGCTATTCAGAAGTTATAGCACTTCCAGAAAAGAAGCCAGGATTTTGTGCCCACAAGCAATTTGAAGTTCCCTTTGTGAAATGTTTCCATTCTTTATGTTATACAGTGGTACAGTTCTTTGATGTTGTTTGATATTTTTAACAGGCACTTCTACCTTTGGCATTCATCAGCAGTATGTATACACTGCTTCAGACATTTGAACATTCCATTTTGTATTACAGAGTGAGTTCATGTCCTATGCAAATAAAGCAGATTTTCCCCCTTACTATTACATGGTCCATATTGACCTAGTATTGCTTTGGAGACAAATGGGAAATCCCAAATGTTTTTGCACTTCATTGAATTACTGGAGCATGGGCTTTGTTGTCTTCAGGAATGTGAAAACAGTTATTTTTAACATTCATCGTGCCTTTGAAAGCCAGTATGGTGCAGTGGTTGAGAGTGGTGGACTTTCATCTGGAGAACTGGGTTCGATTCCCCACTCCTCCACATGAAGCCTGCTGGCTTGGGCCAGTCACAGTTTTCTCAGAACTCTTTCAGCCCCACCTGCCTCACAAGGTGCCTGTTGTGGGGAGAGGAAGGGAAAGGCAATTGTAAGCTGCTTTGAGACTCCTTCAGGTAGAGAAAAGCAGGGTATAAAAACCAGTTCTTCTCCTTCTTCTTCGCAGTGCAGCAGGTATTGGGCAACCAGTTCCTGGAAGAATAAAGGCTGAGTCTGATGGCAAATAACAAAATTCCTAAGTATAGTCCTTCCAGAACTACAGCCCTATTTTTTCCTGGCACCCTGCCATTTCAAATGTGTTATGCACATATGAAGAGCATATGCATATCCATATGCATAAGTGAGTTCTAGAACAAATCAAGCCTGGACTCTCCTTATAAACTAAAATGGCTACACTGAGGCTATAGTATGAGTCACATTATAAGAAGACCAGCCTCACTGGGAAAAGACAATAATGCTAGGAAAATGTGAAGGCAACAGGGAAAAAAAGGAAGACCCAACATGAGATGGATTGACTCGAGGAAGCAGTGGCAATGCACACGTACCCAATGAAAATGCACATAAGTGTGATGTAGAGGAACATATTACATACACAGCTGAGGAGCATGTTATGTGTAACACGAATGTCCCTCAGCTGCAGCCCCACCAACTCCAAAATTCATCAGCTGCACTTCCATAGTTCTAATTTTACTTTTGGAGCGCCCTGGGCAATTCCTGAGCTCTTTAGTTTGAGATTATGGTGCGGCTTCTCGAAATCATTGTTCTCCTGGGTTTATTTGGGCCTTTGAACTCCCTAAAGAGATTTGTATCCTGTGCCACAATTCAGAGATCTCACGGAGACCTTTTCCCCTTTGATGGCAGTCAATTGACTCTTGGTCTGCAGGAGCCTCATGATTGGACTTAATTGCCCTCTGAACTTTGAATCGATTCCCTAAAAGGCAACTGAAGACACAGAGGCCAGAAATATTTGCATAAGGCCACACAACAAGTCAGCCAGGGTGAACCCCTGGGCGTTCTTGGCTTGCAGTCCTGTGTAAGACCATGAGAACATATTGCTTCTGTAGTGGTCAGGAATCAAACTAGCAAAGCCAAGACAATCCAGGATATTTTGGCACGGCTACCTCAATGTAGTCTCAGTGTATTTATTTTAGAATGTAATCAGCGGTGGGCCAGACATTGCATCTTAGAAGCCGCGTACATGGGGTTTTCTTTCCCCACAAAACATTGGCCTAGCCTACAGGAAGTTAAGAAAAGAAAATGTACACAGGAAAGTGAAGTTTTAAAACCCACACGTTTCCCAAACACCATACGTTAACACTCTGCATTGACGCACTGTCCTAAGGTAGCCCTGAGAGAGGGAAGGCAGGATGATACCGCCTGATCTTCTCAGATCTCGGAAGCTAAGCAGGGCCAGTATTTGGATGGGAGACTACCAAAGAAGGCAATGGACAACCACCACAGCTTCTCAATTGCCTTGAACGCCCCACCCCTCAGGTTGCCATAAGTTGTGACTTGATGGCACTAATGTACACAGAGTAACAGTGGGGTTTTCCTCTTAAGGTCAGGGAGATGCTTGTAAAACAACCTGAGAACATAAGTTTGAAGGTTAGGCTTAACAGTTGGTTGAAAGATCTTCTAAAGCATGGGTAAGCAGAACTGTTATAAGGTAGATGGGCAGAAATCCAAAGCATGCTTAATTAATCTCATTGAATTCACTGAGTCTTACTTCTGAACAAACATAAGATCACATCGCTGGAACTAGATGGACAACTGACAGACTTCTTGAGGGAGACAAAGGATTTCAGATGAACAAACTGATTTCGGTGCACAAGCTCTGCCGCATGTATGAGAATTCCTGTGTCTTTTTTTCAAGGCAATAGTTGATTTTCAACCAGGGACCTTCATTGTCTGCATACGCTACAAATTCAATTTAGTCAGAAAAACATGTTGAGTTTTTAAAATAAATTTTCAGCTAAGAGTGATGGTTTATATTAACAAAAATATTTTGGAAAGCTGAGCACCATTGATTTTTTGCTAGACTGTACACTTTGGTGGGGGCGGCCAGAAACTCAACCCATGAAAAGTATTGCTGTATTGTATTTTTTGGAGGGGTGAAACTCAAAGTTAAATTGGTCATCTCAAATATCAGCGCCTGCAAACCACTGGACCACAGTTTGCTTTCCTAAGTAGCCGTTGATAAAACCCAATAGCTTGTACATCTTTGTTACAGTTAATTGACCAGAAGAAAAATCTATATCTATAAACTTGACTTGGCAGCCAGAATCTAGATCTGGAGAAATAATCTGATGACCCTTCCATGTTATTGATAAAGTACTTTGTTTATCTACTGCATTTATACTCACTTTCTCCACAATAAGGACACAAAGCAGCTTCCGTAGTTCTTCTCTCCTCCAATTTATCCTCACAACGGCCCTGGGAGGTGGGTTAGGCTGAGAGTATATATCTGGACCAAGATCATCCAGTGAGCTTCCATGGCCAAGTGGGAATTTGAACCCGGGCATCCTCATCCCATACTCTAACCACCACACCACACCAATTCTCCCTTCTATTCAGCTGCCGGGCAATATCCCTCCAAACCTCGGTAACATAATCTGCATTGTATGAAAATTGATCCAGCTGGGCACATTAAGACACAATCCAGCATATGTCCAACTTTTGCATTAAAATGGCTGGGATTTGAAAGGGTGGACTACTGGCTGGATTTAAGGCCCAAGGTGACAATGCTGTTTAATTAAACCATTGCCATTGGAGACTGGAGGAGATGTCCCCTGGTTCATAAATGTTGTAAAGTTCCATTGCGCCTGTGCAGTTGCAGAATATATGGAGCATGCATTTCCAGCAAGAGTTTTTGCTTGTGTAAGGAACCATTATATTTAGTTGAGCCCGGAATCCTCTTTCTTAGGGGCTCTGATGCCGACACGCATGCTTATTAGCCGGGAAACAACTTATGGGAAAGTCCCAAGGAAGCACCTTCTTAACCCTCCCCATAATTAAAGACAGCAGTTAACTGAACACCTGTTAAACCACTGGGGTGTCAACCACACACCTTGAATCAAAGTGCAATAGGGTGGCCAACGTTCAGGTAGCGGCTGGAGATCTCCTGCTACTACAACTGATCTCCTGGCAACAGAGGTGAGTTCACTTAGAGAAAATGGCCGCTTTGGAAGGTGGACTCCATGGCGTTGTACCCCACTGAAGTCCCTCCCCTCCCCAAACTCCACCCTTCTCAGGCTCCGCACCCCAAATCTCCAGGTATTTTCCAACCTGGAGCTGGCAACCCTAAGGTGGAACCATAGGCGTCAACTTCAGGGGGGCTGGGGAGCTGGAGCTCCCCCCAAAAAAAACTTTTCCAGGAAGTGCTGAGCCTCCCCCAGAGACAATGACCTGTGATGCGTCTGGCCCAGCCCCAGCTCCACCCCCCAGAAATTGGAAAGTCTGCGCTCTTGAGTGGAACCACATTGGCACATGGGGCACATCACTAGACATGATACTGCTTGAACTGGAATTTGCTCTCCAAAGGGGTGCCTAGAAGTGTAATTCTGTAAGGGAGGCTTGGCGTTTTTAACCAAGAATTCAGCAAATCACAGTTCCCAGGACCCTGCCTTTGAGAAGCCATGACAGGAAAACTAGAATATATATATATATCTCCTGTAGATACAGTGGGGCATCTCAGGGCTAGCCCCCCCCACCCGACTTGCTGGCAAGGCCCCCCGACTTTCCATCTA
This sequence comes from Lepidodactylus listeri, assembly GCA_029233225.1. Taxonomy (NCBI): domain Eukaryota; kingdom Metazoa; phylum Chordata; class Lepidosauria; order Squamata; family Gekkonidae; genus Lepidodactylus; species Lepidodactylus listeri. Next base: position 82,361,276 of record JARCFY010000011.1, read on the forward strand.
GCCTACAGTGTCATGGCCTTCTCCCCCAGATTAAATTGATTAGCCAGTGCCCCTAAGAAATTTAAATGTCCCCTGACTTTAAAAATCTTGGCTACAGGCCTGATATACATTTGCAACGTGGAATCTCTCTTCTCCCCCTCCCCACCAGCTTTTCGAGAATTTCACCTCAAGTCCTTCCTTCCAGCGAAGCCCGAAGATGACCTATATTATGAGGAACTCTGTGGAAAACAGTTCCTCCCTTAGGCCTTCCTCCCCTTTCCATGGCCCTACATTATTGGACACCCATCCCTCTTTCCCCCCCTCCTCCTTTGTCGTTGTTGTCCAGAGTTCTCCATTTCCAGCATATGCTGTAGGATTCTTTAAAAAAAAAAAACCTTTGCTGGCAGGCGGCAGGCGCACTGTACCTCAACAGATGTTTTTAGAATCAGTGTTAAGAGAACGGCCTCATGCTGAAGCGGTTCTGCTTGGCAGTGCTCTCGTCTGGGGAGGCCGACATGACGCGCATCTATACATGCTCGTTTGACTCTTGGTTTCTTTTTCTCGTCCCCCTCCCCTGGTTTCCCCCCTCCCCTGCTGTCCTCTAAACTTGAGGCCAGCTTGCAGTCTGTGAGCAGTGTTTCCTTTTCTTTGCATGGATTATTTAAAAAAAAAACACTGCCTTTCCCCCTCCTCTCTCCCTCTCTCCCTCCCCCAGCAACATTATGCGGACTCCGCTTGTCCTGACTTTACCTTCCAGTTCCTGAACCTACACATTTGATTCCAGCATACTGTTTACCAAGAATGCGTTTCCCTCAGCATCCCTCCAACCTTTACTGAGTCTTTCCATGCATCTCAATATCATTCCCTCCGCAATGCATTGCTATGCGGGTGCGTGTATCAAAATAGCAAGGGCCGGGGTGAGTAATATCCACAAGTTCTACGGTTTTTCTATTTACTCAGCTGGGTCATGTTCTCGTTGGAGTTTTTTTGGATTTCACGTTTGAAGAAACAGGGGGCAGGTTATGTAAGGGGACTTAAAAAAAAAAGATGCCTTCTACAAAGGTCCTTGCTTTACAAAGATCCACCTTTCCCCCCCAAAAAATATGTCTCTTCTTTCTGCTTGACCTGGCCTGTTCTGACTGAGGCCAGAGCTTTCCAGGTCCAGCTATGCAGGATCACGGCTGTGGGAGGTTGAGAAATTTGGCTCCGGTGGGAAAACCAGACACAGCACAAGGTGAACCTTGGAGCTCTCATTGGGACTTGCTGTTTTGAAAAATCTCCTTTGGCATCAGTTTTTGGGGGGAGAGGGGAGTTTAGCATTTCATAAAAATTTCGAACAGGAAATAACTGTGGCATTTCTGACGCTATGAAGTGGTAACCACGAGCGGCAGCTTCTGCTACTTAGGTGGCAATCACCACTGTGTATGCAGCAGGCTGTTTCTTATTTACTTACAACAAGATGCCCTCCAGTTGTTCGCAGAGCTGGAGGAACAAACCAGTTCCACACATACGGAACAGTATTCTGTATACTTTTATTGCAACCGCAGCGCTGCAAGAAGGTGTTCACTGGCTGCTTGGGCTGCCAACTGGCCTGGGGGAGAGAGGTCCTGACCATTTAGTAGAAGCTTAATGTCTGGGAAAGGGCAGTTGATGCCTTTCGTGGCATGGAAAAATATAATATCACCTGCGGCATAAGACTCCCATCAGCTTCTATTACCAAAGGGACGGGCCATTTTCTCCAGGCCAGTTGGCAGCCCTCATTGTAGGCCTTCCAATAGCCCAGAGACCTTCAGGATGTGTGGACACATGACGATGCCTTCTAGTGAATCAGGCCATTGGTCCATCAAGGTTAGTATTGTCTACTCAGACTGGCAGCAGTTCTCTGGGCAAAGGGAAAGAACACCACAGAGGAAATGGGAAAAACAAACATTCAACAAACTCCGGACAGTACCGAAGCATAAATTACAGCTCCCTCTAAAGCTGTAATGGACTAAACACCCCCCTATATTAGTATATACATTAATCAAGCTGCTCGCGCATGTTGTCACCTGTCTCACACCCACAAGGTCCAAGCAAGCTAACTGAAAGGGGCATTTTCTTACATGCAAGTTTACACGGCGGCTGATGTCTGAGAAACATTAGCATACAAAGTTCCTGGAGCAACATGTTTCTCCCAGAGGTTGTTGGCTGCAGCCGAGCAGTTGCTGATCAGAAGACTTTGCTCAGATGAGTGAAGCCGTCCCAGAAGAGTTAGCCTGACTTTACTAGCAAAGGTGGCGTATGAGTGAGAGGACCAGTGACCTTTGCCCAGAAGAGTTTAAACATAAAATTGATTGAGTTGGTCTCGAAATTGTTTGGAATCCCTTAACATCTGGTGGAATGTGTATTTCCTTATAATGGAAAAAGCCAGCTTCACTTCCTGGGTCACAGTGGATTAGAAGGATAGCGGATATGGCCACTGATGTTCTGCAATGGTCAACACACTCACATGGGATAGGGGCTGTATTAAGGAAGGGCCATGGTCAAGACTGAGCGGAAAAGATTAGGTGACTCAAACACAACATTTAGACAGTTTGGTGTTGGAGAGCCAGTTTGGTGTAGTGGTTAAGCGTGTGGACTCTAATCTGGGAGAACCGGGTTTGATTTCCCACTCCTCCACTTGCAGCTGCTGAATGACCTTGGGCAAGCCATAGCTCTGCACCAGCTGTTCTTGCAAGAGCAGTTTCTGTCAGAGCTCTCTCAGCCCCACCTACCTCACAGGGTGTCTGTTGTGGGGAGGGGAAGGGAAAGGAATTTGTAAACTGCTCTGAGACTCCCTTGGGTAGTGAAGGGCGGGGTAAAGATCCAATCTCCTCCTCCTCGTCTTCATCTTCTTCTTCTTCTTCCTAAAATTGTAAGCAGGCCCTGACCTGAACAGCCCAGGTTAGCCTGATCTCAGCAGATCTCAGAAACTAAGCAGGGTCAGCTCTGGTTAGTATTTGGATGGGAAACCACCAAGAAAGTCCAGGGTCATGACGCAGAGGCAGGCAATGGTAAACCACCTCTAAGCGTCTCTTGCCTTGAAAACCCTACAGGCTTGCCATAAGCTGGCTGTGATTTGACTACAAAGTAAGTAAATAAATAAATTGTAAGAATAGATTGTGTATATTCTGTTAAACTGAGACTCTTTTCTTTGATTACTGTTTCTGCTTTCATAATCAGGAGAGAGAGAGAGAGAGAGAGAGAGAGAGAAGAGAAGAGAAGAGAAGAGAAGAGAAGAGAAGAGAAGAGAGGAAGGAAGGAAGGAAGGAAGGAAGGAAGGAAGGAAGGAAGGAAGAAAGAAAGAAAGAAGAAAGCCCTTTCTGCTCTGTGCAGCTTGCTGAAAACAGAAATCTCAATTCCGATAGGGGAGAACTGAAGGTAATGAAGAAGGACATCAAATACATCATTTCCTACCAGGAAATTCAATTAAACCATGAGATCTTCCACACATCAAAGAGGCCTGACCCAAAAGATAATTCTGAATTACAAAGAAGCTCTATGACCCTTTGAATGACCTAAGACTAGAAGGAAGCCAAGAGATAGAACTGGAGAAGGGTGAAGAAAGAAGGAGAAAGGAAAATGTGATCATATTAAACAAGCTTTCTTTTTTTAAGCACTGTGGTCTGATACCGGCAGGACCAGATAATGTGGTGTTTGGATACTGCTGGAGCTCTTTATGTGTTATTTTTGGATATGCTTCCCCTCATTGCGTATCTCTTGTTTAGTAAATATCTTCTGATTTAAGAAACAGATCTGAGTAAGTTTACTTCAGTCACATCTTCGCTTGCCTAATTGCTCTCTTAATGTGTTCTCTGTTTGTGAGTTAAAACCTGTTGTCATCAGGATGATCTGAAGAAAATCAGGTAGACCTGCTTCTCACGTGCATAGAAACTGGATGTTTTTCACAGGGTAACCAACTCCAGTTTGTGCATTCCACTTATTTGCTTTATTCAAACGAATGTGACAGACAGGACTTCTTTCATTCTTTTGTCCCATTAAGTTTGCAAAGGGCTGTCTATGCTCATTAGGAACTCATTAGCATAGGAACTCATTAGCATACTAGGCCACACCCAACAGCAGGAATCTATTCGCATACTAGGCCACACCCCTGACAGCACAGCTCCCTCCCAGGATTAGCTTCCCCGGGTGCCCCGCGGCTTGCGGGGCGCATGGGGAACCCGAGGAGGGGAGGCAGTTTAAACTGCCTTCTCTCCCTGGATTGGCTTGGCTTCCCCAGGCACTCCACGACTTGCGAGGCGCCTGGGGAACCCAAGGGGGGGAAGGCTGTAGGTGTGGCCAACTCGGAAGCCAGCTGGAACTCCGTTCCTGTGTGTTCCTGCCCAAAAATAGCCCTGCCCATTAACAAAGTCATCATGAGAAGTTGCAGTCATCAAGTGACGAACATGCTTGTGTGCACCAAAGCCGCTATTAAGCCATGGACTGCAACAACCTAGGTCCCCCCCTCGCTTTCTACAGCTGCTGGTGCTAATCATGTCTTGCACAAGCACATGAACATGAAGCTTCCTCACACTGAATTCAGAATTTTAGGGGTGGGAGCCAATCAGAGAAACCACTCAAATGCAGAAAAAGAGGCAATCAATAAGGCATAAGCACACCAGGAATGACCCTCAGTTGTAGTGTAATGGGTGGGGGATGTACTTTCATGGGGATTGTGAAGGCCCTTTGAGGCTGCTGAAGTGCTGCCATGCTTCAGTGCACGCACGCACGCACGCGCGCACACACACACACACACACACACACAAAACAACCCTGGGGGGAAAGGAGAAAATGAATCCTCAATATGAATGTGAACAGACAGAACCATGGCTGATTCTGCACCCATCTGTTTCCTCACAGTTTTTCCACAGCCACGTTGGGAGGTCTGCATGTTGCTTTCACTTTCTTTGTTCATTGAGTTTTATGGTACCTTCTGCATCGATTTTATGGCCGTTCAGGGATGACTTCACAGTCAGTACAGCATTGCCCCAGAGTATCTGAAAGTGGTTTTGAGCTGCACCTTTTCCTTCCTCCGCTTCCAATTCAAAGGGAACAATAAACTTGACACGGCTTCCTTGATCTCCGTCGATTCTTTTGCCCCTATTCCCCACTCTGTATTTATCACCATTGCCATGAATTACTTGGCTTAGGCAGCTACTGACTGCTGAGGCAAGTACTGACGCAGGGAAATCTGCTTACCAATGCAGGAGCGAGCGCTGAAAACAAAATAGATGGCAAGCTGACACTAGCCAATGCAGAAACCAGGATCCACGGCAATGCAATGAAAACAGATATTCCAAGGCAAGGAAGAACCAGGTCGAGTGCTGAGAAAATGTGGACTGAATGCCAGATGCAGAATGGACCCATGATGGGGGGGAGGCGGGAATGAAAAAAAATGTAAGTGTGAACCGATTGCACCAATAGTGTGATCATTGGAACCGGCACAACCCCCACGAAAACCTGAAAGGCAGCTGCAGTCTGGAAAAAACACCTCTGTCCCTTTAAATAGGTTCCATGAAGGTATCAGACTAGGGTGGCCAGCTCTGGGTTGAGAAATACCTGGAGTTTCCGGAGCCCGGGAAGGGACCTCAGCAGGGTATAATGTTATATAGCCCACCCTCCGAAGCAGCCATTTCCTCCAGATCTCCAGGTTGTCTGGAGATCAATTTTAATGAGGGAGATCTCCAAGTGTCACCCGGAGGGTGGCTACCCTACTTCAGACCCAGCTGATTCCTTTCTGCTTAAAGTTTGCCCTAGCCAATAAATTACTTATCTGCTTTCCAGGGGGTGGGGGGAGGGCAATCCTCATTTCAATATATTCTTTTGGTCAAGGGCAGCTAAGAATCGGATCCTATATTTTGCTGTGCTGAGTGGCATGCATAGCGGAGTGGTATGCCTAGCTGGCATATGGGTACAGGACTAGGGTTGCCAACTCTGGACTGGGAAGGTTTGGGGGGTGGAGCCTGGGGAAGGCAGGGTTTGGGGAGGGGAGGGACCTCAGTGGGGTATAATGTCATAGAGTCAGCCCTTCAAAGCTGTTATTTTCTCCAGGGGAAGTGATGTCTGTCATCTGGAGATCTCCAGGCCCCACCCGGAGGCTGGTAACCCCAGAGCAGACAGTATTGCAAGGCCGCAGCTCATCTTATTCTTCTAGTACACAAACTGCTCTCTACACTGGTGCAGTCAGTGGCAGACACTGGTATCTGTACGCATTGCCACTTTAAACATTTCCATGTGGCCCAGTACACCACCCACAAGACAGGGCAGGAGCTGGGAATGCCCGTGCCCCAACAGAGGGGTCATCTAAGGTTCTCAGCTGTCCAAATGGCCACTCGAGCAACACTTCCACTTTAATTGCTTTGGTCCCAGCAGCAAACGGAGAACCAAACGACCTTGTTTTGAAGGGAGTCCAGCTGAACAATAGCCAGGAGAAAACATTTGATATTTATTTTTAGGGTCATAAACGAACAACAGAAAAATATTTTAATGTAAGTGCACCATTGAGCCAAGTCAAAGACTCAGCCACATTAATAAGATTAAGTGCGTTTTCGAAGTTTACATGTCTACCAAGAAGTGATGCAATGAAAATTAGGACCGTTAAAAAAAACCCCAAACCCTTTCAGTATGAAAAAAAGAATTAATTGTTTGCTATTCTAGCTCCTCTACTCAGTATAAATAAAGAAGGCGAGCCAGAAGTCCGATACCTCTCTGCAACATCTGCCAACGAGTCAGATTTTCCATGGTGAAAACTTTCCAAATTTTGGTGAGGCATCTGCCTAATGTAACTATCATCCTCTTGCTTTGTGCTATTCTCTAACACTTCACAAAACAGAAGGAAGATATATGTATCCCGTCTGATAATGCATTTAAGCTTTCCAAACAAGAATCCATTTCTACTGGTTATATAATCATGCTATCTGAAGTTCAACGGGATTGCTTGTTACTTACACTGACTGTAAGTCACTTGCAGCATGGTCCTCAGCATATCTACTCTAAAGCAAGAGCACTCTGAGTTCAAAGTATGGGAGCCAGACCAATTTCACACAAGCCGCTGCTCCGCCCCCGCTCTTCCTCCCCCTCCCCCTGATTGCACACATCAATTTCACACTATGTGCTCCGTGGTGCATTTTGACCCGCAGCTTTGCCCGATTTCCCCCATGTCTTTGCGATCCTGTTTTTTTAGGATCTAGAAGATGTGGAGGAGATCAGGTGGAGCTGCAGGTCAAAATGCAGCCGCACAGCACATAGTGGGAAATTGCTGTATGCAAACTGGGGGAAAGGAGGAGCGGGGGCAGAGCAGCTGCTTGTGGGAAATCGGTCCCAGTGTAGGATAATGGTTAAGGTACTGAACTAGGAGGTCCGGGTTCAAATCCCTGATTGGTGGATGACCTGGGCCAATTACTCCCTTTCAGCCTGACCAACCCCTCAGGGTTGCTGTAAGGAATAACATGGAAGAAAGTTGCCTTGGACATTTTTTAAAATCCAGGGAGAAATTCCTTAGTGATTGACTGGGTAATTTAACATCAGCCATTGCACACAAGTATAACAAACACACATCCATTGAAGTCAATGAGTTTATAAGGGTACAGTTCTGTTTAGGATTCCACTGCTACGACTGGAACTTCCTGGCTTGTTTCATTGGAGGTCGGAAGTTACCATTTAGTAAATTTATGTTCAGAGTTTCAGTCTTTCAGTGACTGGAACAATGTCTTACAGGTAGGGCTGCCAAGTCAGCCCCGGGGGGCGGGGGATCCCCTGCTACAGGGGTTCCCGATCCACCGGCCAGCATTCGGCCGGCGGGGGGAACCCCACCCCTGAAGTTGTCCAGTCAGGATGACTTCCCCAGCGTAATGACATCACCCGGAAGTGACGTCATCACATTGGGGACGTTGCCAGAGCGTCACCCCAGCAATGCCCCCAACGTGATGATGTCATTTCCGGGTGACATCATTGCGGCACACGTGCTTTGAGCGCATGCTGGGGAAGCTCCCGGACCCAGGAGGACTCCCCGCCACCGGTAAGTCACAAGGTCTTGGCAACCCTACTTACAGGATAGCTTCTAATAATCAAATGCATTAATATTTTCTTGGCCAAGTTTATCAGTTACTAGAGGTAATTTCAAGGGTGTGTGGAACAGTAATTGAAACATATATAGGCTTACCACTTACCCACTCATAGTGGGTAAACCCCCACTTTGACCCCAGTTCCCATCTTCAAAAAAAATGAGGTGCAGGAGAAAAAATGGCTGGAAAATGGCCTCCATAGGGCTTTCCCCACATCTCTATGACCCTTACTGGAGAGATCAGGGGAAATTCCTGAAGTGTCACCAGAAGTGATGTCGCAACCTGCCCATTCTCCCCAGGGACCACCCTCAAAATCTCCCAGCATAAATAAATATGTAATAAGAATGGGTGAAATAAATAGTCTTTTTCCTGAAACCATTAATAATATGCAATATTGGAAATAAAACCAAAAGAAGTGATGAATGGCCCGTGCTATTGCCATGAAGCAAGACTGGAGAAAAAACATCAATTACGTTTCCCAAATTAATCCCAGTTCTGTGCTCCACATTGACTCGCCTTTTGATTTATGTTTGCTTTAGATTTATGAACACTACTGGTGAGAGGGATTTCTGGGTATGTAACCCAAAATGTCAAACCACGTGAAGGACTTAGCATCAAAGGCCAAGCCAAATAGAGGATCTTAGAGAAAAAAATTATGGCCAGATGCAGTTGCCAATATTAAGGCTCTGACATATGATATTTATAGCTAGATCTATCCTTTTCTACTGAGAAGGTAAGCCGCACTCACTTCCATGGGATTTATAGCCAAGTAAATATGCTTAGGATAGCAATTTTGAGCCAGGCCTCAATGGTTGCCAATAGGAAGGAGGTGCACAGCCACTCAGCACCTGGTGAGGTCAGTTTAGGCCTTGCCTTGTGAAAATAATGACAGTGTCAAGGTCTGCTGGGGTCAGCTCTGAATCCAGGGCTGTCTCACTCTCCAGGGTTTCTTTTAGTTGGGCAAGTGTCCCAGGATAGAGCCCCAGAATACAGCAAGGAGTCAGTGTTTCTCTTTCCCCAGTTTCCACACTCTGCCCATTACCTATTCCCACCTACAACAGAATGAGTCTAATCCTTCCTCCCTGGCTGCACTTGAGTACACCAGCCCTGAGCTCAGCCAATCCTCCCTCCCCAATGCAGACCTGTAGAGTGACAGGCTCCTGCGCCAATGGATCCTTGTCTTGGATTGGTGAGCTCACTGGCCCTTCCCCCGGGACTCTTTAAAGGGCTGGCCACCCCCACCCAATCTACTCTAAGAAGGTCAGTGATGCTCTCTCTGCCCCTTTGTCAGAGCTCCCCTGGATCTTGGTGCCAGAGTCATGACTGGTAGGAACTTGGGTGGGTTGGCTTCTGCTGCTGAGCATGCCACTGAGAGCTGGCTGGGCTCCTTCCTGTGGGCTGGCTACTGAGTAGACTCCATTAAGGCCATGCCTTGCTATGATCTGACAGGCAACTTCCCCAGCCTTGGGGATTGCTGGCCCAGCACACCTTCAATGAGACTTGCTGTTCCCTGAGGTAAGTATGGGGCAGAGGCGATGATCCCAGACTGATAGCTACAGTTAATTAAGAAGAAGAAGAAGAAGAAGAAGAGATTGGATTTATACCCCACCCTCCACTCCCCAAGGGAGTCTCAGAGCGGCTTACAAACTCAATCTCTTCTTCTTCTTCTTCTTAACGTGGGCTTGTCTTGCAAGGTTCCTCAGAGTTCAGTCTTATGCTCTGTGCACCCACTCTCTATCTCTTAATCCAAACCACCTGGCAATGGCATAAAGTTCCTGAACCAGTACCTTATTGCTGTGGTTAAATGGCTTGGGATGGACAAGCTGAAACTGAATCCAGACAAGACAGAGGTAGGAGTCTTGAAGGACATTGTGTCCCCCACTTTGGTGGAGTCCAGCTCACACTCGGTGACTCCATTAAGAGCCCAGTGGTTATACTTGAGCCAGCTCCTGCTCCTGGAGAAGCAAGTCAATGCAGCTGCAGGGAAGGCATTTTGTCAGTTTCATTTAGCCCTGAAGATAGCCTTCTGCCTTGACCCAGCTGATCGGACAATGTGGACCCATGCTATGGTTACCTCAAGGCTAGACTGTTATAATCTACGCTACATGGGACTGCCCTGAAAGATGACTTGGTAACTCCAACTGGTGAGCCACAGCCCAGTTACTATCTGGCACTAGGCCAGATCTGGCACCTACAAAGCCCCAAGTAGCCTTAGAACCACATACTTTGAGTAGTTCCTCTCCTGTTATGCTCTGCTGCAACAGCTTCACTCATCTGAGCCTTCTAAAGGTAAAGGTTTCCCTTGCTCGAAGGCCAGTCAAATATGACTCTAGGGATGCAGTGCTCATCTCCGTTTCCAAGCCAAGGAGCCAGCGCTGTCCAAAGATGTTTCTGTAGTCATGTGGCTGGCATGACTAGACACCGAGGCACACAGAATGCTGTTACCTTCCCACCAAAGTGGTACCTATTTATCTACTTGCAATTTCTTGCTTTCAAACTGCTAGGTTGGCAGGAGATGGGACCAGAGACGGGAGCTCACTCCATCACGCAGCACTCAGGTCTTGAACGGCTGAACTACCGACCTTCCGGTCTGCAGTTCAGCATCTTAACCACTTGAGCCACTGCAGCCCCATCCTTCTAAGGCTGAGGACAGACTGGCAGTATAAAGCGGAAGGGAGGCGGGGCAAAAAGATCTGGGCCAAGTTGTAGCGGGGATTCCCAGTCTCACTCCATCAACAAATGCAATACCATACCGGGGAGGAGGCAGAATGGAGTGGTTGCACTACGGGGCAGCCCTTGCCAGCGGCACGGCTGTGTGCGGGTTTGGCCCGCTTCGCTGACCTGCATGTAGGTGCATGGGCGCATTGGCACATAGGCGCAGCAGCAATTGGAGTAGGATCTCATGGTGCCTGCCCCCACCCCGCCCTTTTCCAGGACGCTCCTCGTATACCTGCCATTCTGTCCGACTGTCTCCCAGGAGGCTGTGGGCTGGAAGCTTTAACTCCTCGAGCCGGAAACGTCCCCGCGGGCGGTTGTGCGCTCAAGCACACAGTACACATGGGTGGTTATGCATACCCCTGCCAGATCAGTGGGTTCACATTACTGGTGCTGCTTGATTGCGGCTTATTTGCATCCACACTTCCAGGAAGCAGGATCAACATGCTCCCAAACGGCTTGCCCTGGCTTTCACCTGGTACTTTTTAAAAGCGGGATCAAAACACTTCAGGACGGGGTGAGTACGGCACGGGAACGCCAGACAGCTGTGGCTGTGTGAGCTGGCCCACTTAATCCACTTGAGAAAGGTGCCTATATTGGGCCAAACGGCCAGTCTGAACTCGGCCTAAAGGGTGCAAATGGGTGAGATAAGCTCCCTGTTCCTGTACTTTCTCAGGCTGCGATCACACACACTAAGTAATCCACTCTCAGTGCACTTTCCAACTGGATTTTGCCAGTTCACACAGTAAAAACCCAGTTGGGAAATGCATTGAAAGTGGATTGAAAGTGGATTATTGAGTGTGTGGAATGGTCTGCAGGAGGAGATCATGACAGCTCCCACGCCTGTGCCATTCCACACAATGTGCAAAAGAGAAAAGTTCAGGAAGGCATTTTTACAAATGGATTAGAACTGTAGTTGAACAGAACAGTCCAGGAGGGCGCCTTTAGAATGGAACAGATTTGTAGTCTATGGCTGTTTTTACATCTGACTTTCCCGCTGGAATCATTCTAGTTCCAAAAAAATCTGCCCACACCTCTGTGCGGTGTGAAACCGTGCTGCTACTGAAATGTCCACATCTACTAATTGCCCTCCTGTGGTCAAGCTAGTATTCCAACCGGCGTGATTCTGCTTTAAACAATTGCTGTTGATTAGAGCACTTAGACCCCCTGGAGTGAAATTTCACACCACTGTGAAATCAGCACAGGAAAAGACAGCAGTCAAACTACTTTAGAGGGGAGGTGTAAAATGGCCCTCAGTGGCAATGATTACTGCAAGTATCACCTGGCTCTTAGTGTACTGCCGTATACATGTTGAGCCACTTTCTGTATTGTTCGTTGCATACCTTGCCTTAGGTAGTTTGCTGTTTGTACTCTTCTCTAGTTCTATAATCCCTAGTCCTATTGCTTTGTTTCTAATGCTGTCTGATTACACTGTAATCTGCCCTGAGTCTTAGCAAGCAAGGCGGACATTAAATAAACAGCGCACAAGTTGCTCTAAGCCAAAGCCAATTTTGCTTGTTTCATGAGATGGAACAACCATGTGCCTCAGTGGCCTGCAGTGGGGTGGGTCAAGGGGGGGGAACTGACCTCTTTCCTCAGAAGAAAGGGAAGAGGAAAGAGCTTGTGGAAGAAAAAGAAGTCCCAAAGCCTTGGAAATGATCTTTTCACAGGTTGTAGCTGGTTGCAGGAACCGAGAGGCAATGCTCCCTCCAAGCTGTGGAGTCTCGTGAGCAAAAATTCTACTTTCTGAGCTACCGGCATTAAAGTTGTGAGTAGGTGATTTGGCTGCTGCATAAATTAGTTTGCTCTGGAGCCATCCTTCCTGAGCTAAGACAAAAATGTGTGTGCTGGAGGCTAAGAAACTGTGAGCTAGCTCACACTAACTCAGCTTAGAGGGAACAATGCCTAGAGGTATCCAGAAAAGCTCCTCATTCCGTGGACAGAGTGGTAGGATCCATGCCGATATGTAGCTGTGCTCTCAGGAAGCTTGGTGTGTCCACGTGAGAGGCGTCTGCCATTTTGAATGTATGATTTAGAGTTGCTTTAACTGGTATGATGGATTTGGAAAGACATAACAGTGTTGCAAATAATGTCTGTTACATAGCTACGATATGAAATATGAATAACCATTTCAGCTTTCTGGAATATTTCTGGTAGAAGTGTCCTTCAGACTCACAACAGAAGTCCAAGATAAACACAGACCACTTTCAGTACATCTTACCCTGGCAGAACCCTACGCTTTGGAGAAAGAAATTCTCACAAAGTTGTGCCTGTCAGTTGAGAGAAATCTCTGTGGGAACAATCGGTATTCAGCAGTCGTTTGTTCCAATTCATTAAGAAGCAGATTAGGACCAAAAAAGTCCGCATTTCCCCTTCCAGAGTTCCTCCCAAAGAAAAGAATATTGATGTCTGTCAGATGCTTGTGGGAAAAACAGTTATCACTCTTCTAGACAATTCTTGGGGGGGGAAATCCTTAAAACATTTTTTTTTTAAAGTACGGCTGGTTTTTCTTTCCACCCATCTTTCCAGCAAGTGCCAACCTGAAAATGGATCCCAAAATTATACAAACTAAATTTCTTACAATGAGCAGGGCAGAATGTCATACCAACAACCACTGTTTTCATTTTTCCCCTCCCTGTCAACCAATCTTCCACCCAGCACAAACCTTGTCTGACATCTAATATTTCCTTCTTAATGTTTCCAGCGGATGATGGATTACGAGAGTTTGCCACTGTGACAAACATAGCTGTAGAAAGTGGAACCCTGATCCTAATCTCGTCTGGGGACAGGAAAAGTAGCAGGAGAATGGACGTGCCCAATGCGTTCGTGATCCAATTTTGAACATTGGAAGAAAGAGAGCATTTTTCTAGCAGTCTACCGAGAAGTTCAGAATTTGCAGTCAGACAATGATCCAAACAGAACACTTCACAGCCTAATCCTGAACAGATTTATATCCTCGAGGCCTACCGGAGTATGTGGTGTAACTCAGTTTAGGATTGCACTGCTCTTCATAACCCTGTGAATGAACCTCCATTTATGTGTGGCGGGCACAAACCTGTTAATTGTTGTATGCGCATATTTCCTCCCATCTTCTCCCCCCTTCCCTGATGCAGCTTGTTTCCTTCCAAGAATCAGGCACTCTTCTCTCTCTCTCTCTCTCTGCTGTCAAGTCATAGCTAATTTACAGTGACCCTGTAGGATTTTCTTTAAAAAAAAAAAAACATTTACTATTTCAGTTTACAACACAAAAACAAAACATAAACTACAATGAAGAAGGAGGAGGAGGAGGAGATTGGATTTATACCCTGCCTGTCACTACCCAAAGGAGTCTCAGAGCGGCTTTAGGCTGTTGAAAATGAGGTAAGGTAGGGAGGGGCTTTAGTTCAGTTCCTCCATTTATTTCGGGGGGGGGGGGAGGGAAGCATGGCTTAATGTTAGAGCAGCTGCCTTGCATGCAAAAGGTCCCAGGTTCAGTCCCCAGCATCTCCAGTTGAAAGGCTAGAGTAGAAGTTGATGTGAATGACCTCAACTAGAGATCCTGGAGATAGGGTTGCCAGCCTCCAGGTGGGGCCTCGGGATCTCCTGCTTTTACAACTGATCTCCAGCTGACAGAGATGAGCTCCCCTGGAGAAAATGGCTGCTTTGAAGGGTGGACTCTATGGCATTGTACCATGCTGAGGCCCCTCCCCTCCCCTAATTCTCCCTTCTCCTGGCTCCACCCTCAAAGTCTCCAGGTATTTTCCAACCCAGACCTGGCAGTCCTACCTGGAGAACTGCTGTAGGTCAGAGTAGATGTAGGGAAGATCCCAGTCTCAGATCTTCCCTACAAGTAGACAGTACTCACCATGATAGACCAATATGGCAACTTCATATGTTTATTTCCTTTTAAAAGTTTCCTCCCATCTACCTTTCACCATCTTTTACATATGGGGCTTTTCCCCACTCACATTGTGCCGGCGTTCTGCCTCCGTTTGTCCCGGCGCTGGGTGTCAATTTCACACCCTTTGCTGCGGCGTGTGTGTTAATACGGGGCTTCGCGCCATTTTCTCCGCACCTTCGGTAAACCTAAAAAAAAAAGGTTTACCGAAGGCGCGGAAAAAATGACGCGAAGCCCCGTATTAACACACGCGCCGCAGCAAAGGGTGTGAAATTGACACCCAGCTCCGGGACAAACGGAGGCAGAACGCCGGCACAATGTGAGTGGGAAAAAGCCCATGGTCAGATGGGCATGGAGATGCTCCCACTACTCACGGCAGGTACTGCGATTTGTATCAACAACAAATAGTCTACTTGGAAAGCTCAGAGTACTTTACCTGATGTTCACAATAGTCCCATTTGTACCATTTCATCCACTTAACAGATAATAGCAGATGATACAGTTTGAATCAACAACCTGATGCAGTTCCGCAGGGCCTGCAAGACAGAGCTCTTCCACCAGGCCTTTGGTTAAGGAGCCGCCGCCACCACCAAGTACACCATCACTAACATCATTAATTACAATGAAGGAGAATGATAGAGCCCGTTCCCTGGTTTCATCATTTCCAGCTAGCGCCAGCGCCTGCTGCATATATGCGATAATGATCAAGGAGCTGAGAAGCACAGCAGATTGTAGAAGATATTAATATGATTGTACTGCCATTCTTAAGTATTTCTATCTATTTAGCTAGCACTTTATGACTGTGGATTGTTTTCAGCTGGTTTTATTTATGTTTACAAATGCTTATTTACAGGGCTATTTTTGGGCAGGAACGCACAGGAATGGAGCTCCGGCTGGCTTCTAAGTTGGCCACACCTACAGCCTCCCCCCACCCCTGTTCCCCAGGCACCTTGCAAGCCATGGGGCACCTGGGACAGCCAAACTGATCGAGGGAGGGAAGGCAGTTTAAACTGCCTTCCCTCCTGGGGAAGCCGATCCAGAAACTGCCTTCTTTCCCTTGGGTTCCCCATGCGCCTCGCAAGCCGCAGGGCACCTGGGGAAGCCAATCCTGAGGGGGAACTGCACTGTCAGGGGGTGTGGCCTAATGTGCTAAAGAGTTTCTGCTGTTGGGTGTGGCCTGTTATGCTAATGAGTTCCTGCTGGGCTTTTTCTACCAAAAAAAAAGCCCTGCTTATTTATATTTTATCCACTGTAAGCTGCCCTGACCCTGCCTCGGCGGGGGTGGGGTATAAATTGAACCTTGATATTGAAATTGAAATTGATAAATAATCAACTTGGAAAGCTCAAAGTTCCTTACCTGGTGTTCACAATGGTCCAATTTATACTCATTTCAATAGTGCCTCACCAGATGCCCCCAGACCATTCACTGCCTGAGCATAACAAGATTTGCCGTTGCTGTGACAAAGGCAACTGAGACAACAGGCAGAACTGTGTACAGTTGTGGTTGCCACACCTCAAAAAAGATATTATAGCACTGGGAAAAGTGCAGAAAAGGGCAACTAGAATGATAAAAGGGTTGGAACACTTTCCCTATGAAGAGAGGTTGAAGCGCTTGGGGCTCCTTAGCTTGGAGAAACGACGGCTGAGGGGTGACACGATCAAGGTTTACAAGATGATGCATGGGATAGAGCAGGTGGAGAAAGAGGTACTTTTCTCCTTTTCTCACAGTACAAGAACTCGTGGGCACTCCATGAAATTGCTGAGCAGTTGGGTGAGAACGGATCAAAGGATGGACTTCTTCACCCAAAGAGTGATTAACACGTGGAATTCACTGCCACAGGAGGTGGTGGTGGCTACAAGCATGGACGGCTTCAAGAGGGAATTGGATAAACATATGGAGTAGAGGCTATTAGCCACAAGGTATAAATACGAACTCTCGGTCTGGGGCAAGTGATGTTCTGTATTCTTGGTGCAGGGGGGGGGGGTCAACAGTGAGAGGGCTTCTAGTGTCCTGCCCCCACTGCTGTACCTCCTGAGAGCACCTGGTGTTTTTGGCCACTGTGTGATAGAGTGTTGGACTGGATGGGCCACTGGCCTGATCCAACATTGGCTTCTCTTATGTTCTTAACTGGTAGCTATGGTCCCTCTAAGCTGTGGAATCTTGCGAGCAAAAGTTCTACTTTGTGAGCTACTGGCATTAAAGTTGTAAGCGAGTGAGTTGGCGACTGCATAAATTAGTTTTTCTCCAGAGCCATCCTTCCAGAGCTGAGGCAAAAATGTGTGAGCCGGAGGCTGAAAAGCTGTGAGCTAGCTCACACTAACTCAGCTCAGAGGGAACACTATCTGGCAGGTGTGCGTTTCTGGGGCTTTGGTGAAAAGTCTCATGGTAAGCACAGAACATTATGCATACAGACCTAGGCTGAGGACAGACTGGCAATCTGGAGCGGGAGAGCTCCGCTTGTGAAGCGGGGGAAGGGAGCCGGTTCAAACAGCCACAGCTTCCGTACTTACCCACTTCCATGCCACTTCCCTGCCGCTTCAGAAGGACACCGGGAGAAAGTGGTGTCCAGGGGCCATCTGCCACTTGCCTCCCGCTTTGGTGCAGTGTGAATCGGAAGAAGCGGGAGGCAAGCGGAGGCGGCGGTGTGAATGCGCCATCGCGGAGATATGCGCATGAGCACTCATACACCCATACGCACCCATGCCCCAATACAGGAGGTGGGGAGATTTTAAATTTCTAGACTGCTGATGCGGCCATGCGCCTATGCGCATAGGCGCACATACGCATATTGCCGAAACAGCCCCGCCACAGAGACTGGCCCACCCAGTCTGAAAACTCCGGTCCGGCATGCTAACGCAAGAGTCTGACCAGTGTGAACGGCCAGCCCCAGAACAGTTTTCCCCCGCAACTTTCGGCCCCGCTTTCCTCCCACTCCAGATTGCCAGTCTGTCTTCAGCCCTAGATTGTTCAAATGCAGCTCTGGAAACAAACTACTTTCCATGCTTGGTCTCTCTCAGATCTCTAGATGTCGCTGCAAGATAGGATCCGCAGCAGTTGCATGATGGCTGTGAACTTGTTCTGTTTAAAAACAATTCTCTTTGAGCGAATATTTTCCATTCCTAATTTTGGCACTTTTAAAAAGTGTTTCAGCACATAGAGATCTGTTATTTTACAATTGGGGGGGGGGGGGGGGCTACACTGTCATGCATCCTGGTACTTTTATCTACAGATATCTCAGAAATGGTAAAACAGATCAGAAACTAGCTCTGGGGAGATTTTGCCAGCAAAAGTGTGAGGCCAGGTAATAGCACAGATACGACTGGAGAACTGGGAACAGGACCAGAAGAAGCAGTCCGGGAGGTTAGAAAGGCTCTAAAATTGAGGATCTTACATGAGATGTGACAAGAAGCAGAAACCTGGTTGCAAGCAATGGTTGGGAGCCAGAAAGGAACAGGGACTGAGAAAGGGAAAGCAGAGATTGAGAGCCAAATCAGAACCTAGGGTAAGCCAAGAATCAAGAGCGGGGCAAAACAAGGGGGAAGGAGAAGGAGCAAAAATCCAGTGGATCCAGCAGGCTTCAAATCAGTGTTAATTTTGGTCCTCAGTCACCCTAGTGGGTAAAAACTCTTGCCACCCCCCCCCACAAGATTAGGGGCGGAGAGCTCAACCCAGGCCACCCTGGGAGTTTGCAGGAGCAGATTAACAATGGGTGATAGAGGATGTCAACTAGAAGCTCACTCACTTGAGTTAAGGGGTCAGTGCTGTAGCTAAATGAGGCCAGACAGGTTTGGATGTACTGTTAAAGAGCAGCAAACTCAATTATTCAGTTTATTATTTTATTTCTGCTACTGTGGGGGGCAGGTTACCATTTGCACAGTAGATATGGGGAAGTCCACCACATGTTGACCTTCCGCTCACAGTGAGCAGGCCATGGGCACTTACTGCCGTGGGCAAGGAGCACATGTACAGGCATTTGGTCACAACTTGATTTTTTAAAAAAAACCTTTGCAGTGGCATGTGAAAAGCTGGATACTGCATACGATAGCATCAGCTGCATATGACCAGTTTGACATGGAACCAATATAATTAGGCTTCTAAACTCCTTTGTCCACCCCTACCATACATTCAGTGGCTTCCGGATGATGGAACTTTCCCAAGGTATCGATATGGAGGATGTAAGCAAGAACTAGAGAAGATATTTATATCCTGCTTCTCTCTACCTTAAGGAGTCAAAGTGTCTTAAAAGGGTCCTGAGAGAACTGTGACTGGCCCAAGATCACCAGCAGACTTCACATGGAGGAGTGGGGAGTCAAACCCAGTGCTCCAGATTGGAAGCCACTGCTTGTAACCTCTACACCACGCTGGCTCTCAGGGTGGGAGGATGAAGGCACGTTTTTATGGAGTTACAGATTTTAGATTAGCAATCTTTTTCTAAGCCTTCTAGGGAACATGGGGACAGCAGTCGGTAAGTTATCGGTGGTTCATGAGCTACGTGTTAGAGATTGCTGATCTATTGTGTTCTGAAATGTTAACTTTTGTTAGGACTTTTTGTTAGTTGCCTTGAGCAGTTCTGGAAAGTTGAAGAAGAAGATATTGGATTTACACCCTGACCTTCCCTTGGAGTCTCAGAGTGGCTCTTGAGACAACAGCTCTGCAAGAACTGTGGCTTGCCCAAGGTCACCCAGCAGCTGCATGTGGAGGGGTGGGGAATCAAACCTGGTTCTCCCAGATTAGAGTCCACGCACTTAACTGCTACATCAAACGGGCTGTTCCAGTACATACAGTTCTGTGCTATAATGTGGAAACTTTGGCCCTAAAAAAACCTGCTGGGGATTATGGTTTTTGTGGCATAAAAGTGTGTCTGAGCATGCCCGATGCAATTTCAGTGGTAACAGGGAATATAGGTTTTGCATATCGTAATTTTATTTTATATTGTACATTTTGTCAATGTAATGATTCTCAGGCATGCCTGTTTTACTGGTAAGATGGCTTGGTGCTAAAAGTGGGGAGCAAAACCTGAACCCAATAACCAGTTCAGACAGGTTTTTCCCCAGTGAACTGGAATTGACCCTGAGCAAAAATGTTGTTCTGATGATTTCCTTGAACCTGAACCAGAATGAGCCCCTAATTTGAAAAAGTACTTGCTAGTTCAAAATAAATGGTCCAATAATCAGGAATTCAGGTAGTCTTCCACTTAGGTTTACCTTCTCTGGGTTGGAAAATACCCGGAGACTTTGGGGGTGGAGCCAGGAGAGGGCGGGGTTTGGGGAGGGGAGGGGCCTCAGCATGGTACAATGACATAGAGTCCACCCTTCAATGCAGCCATTTTCTCCAGGGGAGCTGATCTCTGTCAGCTTGGGTTCAGCTGTAAAAGCGGGAGATCTCCAGGCCCCACCTGGAGGCTGGGAACCCTACTTCCACTTGTAACTTATTTCAAGGGACCTCCTTTCAGAAATATCTCAGAAATCGGCATTCAAGAGAAGAGATCCACCACGACCTCAAAGAAGCAACTTTAATCCATTGCAAGGAGAGTATATTCTAATAACGGGAATGGCCTGACAACTGGAATATATTATTTTCACAAACTCTTATTTTGAAGCTATGTTCCAGAGACTTTTTTGGAGGGCTCCTCCAGCGATAGCTAAAGAAATGACATTTTCTGTTGAGCCATCCAAAGAAAAAGAGGAGGAGGAGGAGCAGGAGAAATTGGTGGGCGGGGTGATGGTAGCTGTGCTATATTTGACACGATGATTCATGGGTAGTTGCAAACAAACTCACAGAGGTTGCCAAGGCCGAGAGGATGAAATGGAAATCTGGGCAAATGAAGCCAAAATCACTGACAAGGGAAGAAGATAAGGAAGGAAAGAGGAAAAGAGGGAAGGAAAGAAATCAGAAACAACCCGAAAAACAGTACGAACGGACTTGCCACGAATTCTAGAAATCACTGGAAACTGAAGACTCTTTTCAACAGCTCATGAAAATGTAACATGGAATAATGGGGGAATTGGCCTACCTTGATGTTTGAAGCAAACACAATAAATGCCATTAGGGTTGCCAAACTCCAGGTGGCACCTGGAGGTCTCCGCATTACAATTTTATTTATTTATTTATTTATTTGTTATTTGACTTATACCCCGCCCTCCCTGCAAGCGGGCTCAGGGCGGCTTACATAATTGGTCTATGATGACCGTTAAATACACAAAAAACCAGCTGAAAATATCAGACACAATAAAAACACCAAAATCAAAGTGCTAGTGCTGATACAATAAATTACATAAGATGGCGTGGTGGAATTCCCCTACTGCCAAACAGTTTGCCACTCAATGATCTTCCTGGGCACAGTGGTAGAAGCCAGACGTTAGGACTACAGGACAGGCTCATTGGTGGCAGTGGGGCTAGCTCCTAATTTAATGCCTGGTGGAAGAGCTCTGTCTTGCAGGCCCTGCGGAACTGCAAGAGATCCCACAGGGCCCTGATCTCCTTTGGGAGCTCGTTCCACCAGCATGGAGCCACCACTGAGAAAGCTCTGGCCCTAGTGGTGGCAAGCCTGGTGTCCTTGGGGCCTGGAAGTTGCTCTCCAGTTGCTCTCCAGATAACCAAGATCAGTTCCCTATTGGAGAAAATGGCTGCTGTGGAGGGTCGACTCTATGGCATTGTACCCTGCTGAGGTCCCTCTCCTCCCCAAACCCTGGCTCCACCTTCAAATCTCCAGGTATTTCCCAGTCCAGATCTGGCAACCATATATGCCATCTGGGCCAGTGTCAGCGTACTCTGAGGTGAGGTATCTGCCAGGGTTCAGGACTTCTGGTGGGGCCCACTGCTGCTGACTTGCATTCCTGCGCCGCCCCTGCGACTTCTGCGCCCATGCTCCCGACTGCCCAGAGTCACTTAGGAAAGGCATGTGGATGGTGCACAGTGGTGGCGCTGCTGGTGGCAATGGCAGCAGCTTGTAAACTTTATTGCATCGGCTCAAAGCCTTAGCAGATACAGTGGCAGCATCACTCCCAGCTGCATACACTGGCCAGTGCTGTCAGGGAAAGGGTGTGCATGTTGTGCAGGCAATTGAGCATGGGTTGGGGATCCCTCTCCCGGCCTTCGAGGGGGTGCAGTTGGTACCAGTGTCGGAGGTTAGGAGTTTGGGAGTGCTCCTGGACTCCTCGTTAACGATGGAGGCCCAGGTAGCAGCCGCTGCGAGGTCAGCCTTTTATCATCTTCGGTTGATCAAGCAGTTGGTCCCCTTCCTTGAACGCAATGAACTGGCGACAGTGATCCATGCTTTGGTCACCTCAAGACTGGACTACTGCAACGCCCTCTACATGGGGCTGCCCTTGTGCCAAATCCAGAAGCTGCAGCTGGTGCAGAATGCGGTGGCGCAGCTGTTGTTGGGTCTCCCCATGCGGGAACATATCCAGCCCGCCTTAAAAACACTGCACTGGCTGCCTATAGCATACCCGATAAGGTTCAAGGTGCTGGTGCTTACCTATAAAGCCCTATATGGCCTGGGACCTACCTACTTGAAGGACCGCCTCTCTCCATATGTTCCCCAGCGAGCACTTCGGTCTGGATCCCAAAACCGTTTGGTCCTGCCAGGGCCGAAGGAGGCACGGCTGGCGATTACAAGGGCCAGGGCTTTCTCAGTGGCAGCCCCATACTGGTGGAATGAGCTCCCAGAGAACATCAGGGCCCTGCGGGACCTGTTACAATTCCGCAAGGCCTGCAAGACAGAGCTCTTCCACCAGGCTTTTAAGTAGGGGCCACCTAATGTATACATCTTGGCCCTGGCCCAGTTCTATTTCCCAGCCTATGTGAATGTACACAAGGATTACATCTGAACGCTGTTCTGATACACTTATGAAGATATATTATTTGTATGCTGCTGATCTTGTGGTATAAGTTTAATTGTTTTAATTGATATTGTATGTATTATTTATGTGTTGTTAGCCGCACTGAGCCTGCTGTCGGCGGGGAGGGCGGGATATAAATTCCATGAAATAAATAAATAAATAAATAATGGGCAGAGGGCGGGCTTGTAAAGGGGGAAGGACACACAGGCAGGGGGCGTGAGCAGGTGTGGGGATGGAAAGGAAAGCATGAGGAGGCCCTGGTGGTGGGCAGATGGGGGCCTTAGGCAGAAGGGGGCCAGTTTGGTGTAGTGGTTAAGTGCGTGGACTCTAATCTGGGAGACCCAGGTTTGATTCCCCACTTCTCCACATGCAGCTGCTGGATGACCTGGGGCAAGCCATAGTTCTGGCCCAGCTGTTCTCTCAAGGGCAGTTCTTGAGAGATCTCTCTCAGTCCCACCTACCTCAGAGGGTGTCTGTTGTGGGGAGAGGAAGGGAAAGGAGTTTGTAAGCCACCCTGAGACTCCAAGTGAAGGGCGGGGTATAAGTCCAGTCTCCTCCTCCTGCTGCTCCTGTCTTCCCAGGGCTTCCCAAGACCTGGAACCAGCCCTGTTGCTACACACAGTTTGCAGCTTTAATTACTCCTGATCAATCAGTAGGGCGCTAAACACGAACCCAGTACTTAAACGAATAGGGGAGTATTTACTTTTCATATTAAATGAACCCCACATAATCATTGCTCAGTCTTTGACCAAATGAGGCAGGCTGGTTGATTTCAACTGAATTACCCTTATTCAAGCCCAATGCCGAGGCTAAATGCATCAGTGTGAATGTCTAAATCCATCCATGGGGCATAAAGCTGGAATTATGTTGCAACCTATTCATAAATTGCGGAGTCCCTGTCTGTCCCTTAATGGAAAATTCTCAGGCTCTCCAAATTATATTAATTGTTCCCATGCTTGTTTCTAATGATTTGGTATGCGTTTGGGAGGACCGCACGGAGTTAGCGTGCAAAGAAAGGTGGCGAGAAAGTAGAAAGAACTGGATGCCAGTTTTCTATAGATTCTGCTCGGATTGGCTTTGAAGAGATGTATTAATGCTTTGATTTATGTATTTTGTCTTTTGGTGAAAGCTTCTTAACCTCATCTTTGGAGTCCAGCTTTTTACCAAAAAGCTCATCCAGTTTCATCCCAACGATTACTCTTTCAGACAATTTACTGCAGATGTGGGAAGAATCCTTAGCCTACTGTAAAATTAAGCCCTTTTCTGTTGTAATTTTAGATCTCAACAGAGATTAGAAAGACTATATATTTTTCTCTATGGCCTACGTAAATGAGCTTAGATTGTTTTATGTCTTGCTTAAGCATTATTTGGGGCCAAATTGACCATTAAGCCAAATAATCTACAGGGAAAGTCCCGGCCGCAGTAGAGGTACTTCTATGACTATTATATTGAAGTTTTCCATTAAAGGGAATGTTCCTACCCATCTTCCAGTGCTTAACGTTTTTAACAGAGATATTCTGGGCCTTATGACTTCAGAGAACTGGGGGGAAGCCTTGCTGGTTCTGGTCAATGAGGACCTAAAAGTAGTTAAAGAGATTGTGCTAGATCCAGTCAGCTTAGGTCAAATCTACATCTGACTTTCCAACTGAAATCATTCTAGTTTCAAAAAAAGTCTGTACCTGTTTCTAGTTTCAAACCATACTTGTTCTAGTTTAAAAATTACTGTTTACATTCATTAATTGCCCTCCTGTGGTCAAGCTAGCATTATACTGCTTTAAACATATCCAGTTGCTTAGTATTCTTCAGACCCAGGGAGTGAAATTTGAAACCAGTGTGAAATGAGCGTAGGAAAAGACAGCAGTCAAACTACTTCAGAGGGGAGGTGTAAATTGGGCCTTAGTTTTGAACAAAATTTGCTCAGTTCCCCTCCTTACTAGAGCCCCCATCCCACATGTCTGTTATTCTGAACCCCTGGGAGATTTTGGGCTAGGGCTGCGTCTGACCTAGGATTTCCAATCCCAAATTGGGGGCAGGGGATCCCCTGGTTTGGAGGATCCCCTCCCCCCGCTGTCCGAAAATGGGGGTGGGGAATGGCTGCTGGTCCCCATAGGGTATAATGGAGAATCGATCCATGGGTATCTGGGGCTCCGGGGGAGGGCTGTTTTTTGCTGTAGAGGCACCAGATTTTTTGCATAGCTGGTGGTGCTTTTCCTGGAAACCCCCCTCCCAAGTTTCAAAAAGATTGGACCGGGGGTCCAATTCTACAAGCTGCAAAAGAAGGTGCCCCCATCCTTCATTGTTTACAATAGAGGGAAAGCATTTAAAAGGAATGCTTTTAAAAGGAATGCTTAAATGTGACTGCCAGAACTCCCTTCCAGCTTGCCAGCCTCACCTGGCAACCCTAGTGACATCACAAAAGTGATGTCACATCCTTGTTTCTGGCTCCACTCCAAAATCTCCTGTCTCCACCCCCAAAGTACCCAGATATTTCCTGAGTTGGACCTGGCTACCCTAGTCTGACAGCAGAACTAACTGAGGTAACTTTCAGCCAATGCTCTAAAAAATGTCCAAATCTCTATGGTAAAAACAATCGATATTTGATAGGGCAGAGCACCAACTGAACACGATGTCCCTTCTGAGGTTGGATACTTTTCTTTCATCTCCCCCATCAGCAGTGGTGGGCAGGTGAGCATGGTGGCAGCAAATGCCGATCTACAATTCCCAGCATAGCCTTTTTGGGTAGTCAAGTGACACCTTCTTCCTTTTTTCCCAACAGTGAAAGCGTTTGGATCCAACCCAAAATGAAATGTTGAGTATTAAGATTGATGTTTTATCCTATAGACTGGTGACTATTGTACTAGCTCCCCGTGCTTTGAGTTAGCTTGCAGTGGTGCAATTCATCATTTGTACAACACCAGCTCAAGTTGATTCATCAGCTCAGGCTTACTTTAAAATAATTGCTAGTAGGATTTATAGGAATTTTATTTTCTGATTTACAGCAGAAGACTCTTGCAAACTTGGAATCATTTGGTAGAGATTAAAGACAACTGTAAGGAAAAATAAAAGATAATCCCACGTGCTTTCCCAGTATTTTCCATTTTAAGGCAAGGAAAACAATACAAAAAGTGAGCTGGTCTGTAACTCCAGTGTTTCCATTAATAAAGAGACTCTTATCTGCACTATAAACCTAAACTGGTTTAATAGTCCTTCCCCCCTCTCCATGGGAACCTTATTTCTCTTATGGGAGTGTGAAGATAAGAATTCGGAGCACCTATTTCAGCTGCAGTTCTGAAGACCCTTTGGTGGATGGATGCCATGTTATTCCTATAGATGGAAGGATTTCTACCAGAGGAGCATGACTTTCAAACCTCCCTACTCCTGCCCTGAAAGTGAAGCATTCTGGGTTGCAAACCTTCTGGTAATAGTGGAAACAAGCCCAAGTCTATTATAAATGGTGGAAACAAGCCCAAGTCTGTTATACCAACACTGCCTGACTCTCCCTGGTCCAAAAGACATTCGGCTGGCCTGTACCAGGGCCAGGGCTTTCTCGGTGGCGGCTCCACACTGGTGGAACGAGCTCCCGGATGACATCAGGGCCCTGCGGGACTTATTGCAGTTCCGCAGGGCCTGTAAGACGGAGCTCTTCCGCCAGGCCTTTCCTTAGGAGCCGCCACTGGGGCGATGTAGGTTATTATTATTGCCCAACCTGCTGAACCTTCTGCCATCGCCTCTCACCAGGAGAACCCTGTTGCTGCCAGTGTTGATTGTTGCTTATATTGTTTTATTGTTGATGTTGCTTATTTAAGTTTGTAAACCATTTTATGGTATTTTATGGTTGGTAGCCGCCTTGAGCCAGCTTGCTGGATAGGCGGGATAGAAATGTAATAAATAAATAAATAAATTATAGTACTCTAATATTGCATTAACTTGGCCCGCTGATCTACCAGGGGCTTGTTCTTTTGAATCATCCACTACAGATGTTTCATCCAAAAATGAGCCTGGACCTAGTTCATTTTTCGGTGCAGTGCCTGTTTGTCACTTCCTGAGCCATGCTGAGCTTCTATGGGTGGAAGGAAAGACAGGATAGAAGACATGAAGGAAGGAATGGAACCGTCCACCTACTCTTGGTAGAACACTATTAAATAGCACTACGGTAGGTGGCAACCCTAGGATACAAACCCTAATTCTTCAGCGTGTATCATTTCTTTTTTAACTGGTTCGTTGACAGATAGCCTGTGATAAGCACACTCTGATTTTGCCTTCACTAAATCCAGCTCTGCTCCATATGAGCAGTAATATACACGGCAACCCCACAGGGTTATACATGGCAATATATGTCTTATGGCAAGCCCATAGGGTTATCAAGGCAAGAGGCCTCTGTGTAGCAACCCTGGATTCCTTGGTGGTCTCCCATCCAAGTACTAACTAGGGCTGCCCCTGCTTAGCTTTCAAGAGAAGACGAAGAGGAGGAGGAGGAGATTGGATTTATACCCCACACTTCACTCGAAGTCTCAGAGAGGCTTACAATCTCCTTTCCCTCCCCACAACAGGCACCCAGTGAGGTAGGTGGGGGTGAGAAAGCTCTTTTGAGGACTGCTCTTGAAAGAACAGCTCTGAGACAACTTGTGAGTGACCCAAGTTCACACCAGCAGCTGCATGTGGGGACATGGGGAATCAAACCCGGTTCTCCCAAATTAAAGTCTGTGCTTCTAACCATTGCACTATCAAGATCACCTGGGCTATCCAGGTCAGGGCCCTCCAAGCATACAGAGGCATTTTTCCTCATCAGCCATAATACAGCTGCAATGCAGGGTTATTTTGGGGCAGGAACGCACAGGAACGGAGTTCCGGCTGGCTCCTGAGTTGGCCACACATACAACCAAAACCTCTGGCATGCATGGTTATAGAGGACACTGCCCTTCCCATGTTACACTCAAGAGGGATAGGTGTCTTGTTAAAATGCTGTCTTTCCCTTGGGGAGCATCTCTGGATTTCCTTGTCAATTTCACTTCCCACTAGTCTCTTCCTAGTGGCACAGACTCAGAAGAAGAAGAAGAAGCAGCAGCAGCAGCAGCAAAACACAATCTCCACAGTCCTTAGATATTACTGCAACTCTCACTGAGCGACCTGTTCTCAAATTGATTGGCTCAAAAAGACAACAACCCAGCAGTTCAGTGTGGGGCTTATTTGTTTGTTTGTTTGCTCATTTGTTTGAGCAAGGAATGGGTTCTGTCCAACCTTGAAGCCCGAACTCTGAAACTCCAGACTGCAAATATTTCATTTGAGATGTCACACTGTAATCAAATCACCACAAAAACCAAAACATCATTCAGAAGAAACGGCGGTAATAACAGCTAGAAGGGGTCTCAGGCAGGGGGGAAATGCTCCCAAGAAAAAAGGTGGAGACTTCAGGGGTTCACTCGCAAGCCGATTTCCCCCCCACCACCACCACCGAATACTCCATCTGTTCTCATCCTGCAGCCAATTTTCCTTGAGAAGTTGATGTTTTATTGAAATGGTTCCACCAGCTTCACAGCTGTGCCTCTGTTGCGAGTCAGCAACTCATTACTCACCATTTTGAGTACAGTACGGGTCCTGCAGAGTTTGCTGGCTCTCACAGCATCCTTTCAACACCCTCTGAGCAGCCCCCTCCCCCATGCAACACTACTTCTTATAGGACAGGGGAAGAAGCATGAACTCTGGATACCCTGATGACACCTAATGCCGCGCATGTTTCATTTTGCATTTACAGCACATGAAAACTCTTCTCTTTCCAAGGGATTATTCCTGACTGAGTTACCGCACTGCAGGCTGATATGCACAGGCAAGTTTGTTTGCACATTCTGTGCAAGTGAGGGTCAGTGTGGAATGAAACGTGAAAATGGAAGACCAAAATTATAGCCGTGGGATAACCCAAAAGCCATACACAACTCAGGTACAGGCATACGTGAGGAGCACCATACACAAAACTGGAAGTTTCTCCTGTTATTTCTTATTACTGCTGAAGAGGCAAGCAGCATTTGGGTTTAGAATATGTCTTGCCTCTTCAATAGCATAAAAGTCTCAATTGTTGACTGACAAAATTTCTTTGCTGCACACAGCTTCTCTTCATAAAAGCAGTCTAGCTCCATTGAGATCCACAAGGCTCCTGTCTTTTGCAGCAACAGTAAACTAACATGGCCACCCCAATGGACACCGTGAGGCACTTAGCATTGTTAACAGAAATTCTCTTAATTCTTCTTTACCCATTTTCTCCCCAAAATCCAACAATTCGTTTCTATTCCCCCTTTTTAGGAATTTGGAATCTGCTTTGAATCAATTTCATTTTGATCAAAGAGAAATTTAAAGAGAAGAATGATGGGAAAGGAGGTTTTTGCAGAATTTCAGAATTTTATTCTGCAGATGCTCAGAGGCTGGCTCAGAGAAGCTCAGAGACTTCCTAAACCTTCCTGTTCTCTTGATAAAGCACCAGCTTGTGATAGGTAACATAAAACAGCAGCGAAGGCTGAAGGGGACGTTGATTTCTCTCCAAAGAGGCAATTGCTTATTTAAATGAGAAAAATAAAGAGAATAAGAGGAATCAATGGCTCTATCTAAAAAAAGTGAATTTCAGAAAAAGAAATTCTTGTCTTCACAATGACTCTAGAGGCACTGCACTACTAAAGGAATAGTCAGAACACCTGTAGCGGGGTTCGCCATCACTGAAATTAATAAAGTGTAATTGGAAGTAAAGTAGAACTGATCATGGGGATGGTAACAATAAGGTATGCTCCAGCATCCTGGATCACCGCTAGTGAGGCAACCTTTGCAATTTTGGCAGGCAAATACACAGATCACTCCCTTTTATTGCACATGTCATCTTGCTGTTAAGGGAGGGGTTGTGGCTCAGTGGTAGAGCATCTATGTGGCATGCAGAAGGTCCCAGATTCAGCCCCTGGCATCTCCAGTTAAAAAGTGTTAAGTAGTAGGTGATGTGAAAGACCCTGGAGAGCTGTTGGCAGTCTGAGTAGTCAATACTGACCATGATGGATCAGTGGACTCATTCAGTGTAAAACAGGGGCATAAACTATGTGGGGCAGTGGGGCTCAAGCCCCCCCCCCCAATTTTCTGGAGGGGACGATGCAGCAGGGCATCCCCTCGCTGTTGGGTAGCATATTGAGTATCCAATATATGAATGGCATAGCAGGTAGAGTATTAGTCCAAGATTGGAGAGACCAGAATTCAAATCCGTGTATAGCCATGAAGCACACTATGTGACCTTGAGCCAGTCACACACTCAGCCTAAGCTGTGAGAAAAAGAGAAAGGGGGGGAAGAAGCAGGGTTATTTTTGGGCAGGAACGCACAGGAACGGAGTTCCGGGTGGCTCCTGAGTTGGCCAAACCCAGCAGGAACTCATTAGCATAATAGGCCACACCCAACAGCAGAAACTCATTAGGACTGGCTACATTAGGGGTATGTGGCCTAACATGCAAATTAATTCCTGCTACAAAAAAAGCCCTGGGTTTTGACAACAAATAAGGTAAACAGAATAAGATGCAAAAGGTGGGTGTGGCTGGATGACCACTCTTCTGGTATCATGGGGATGTGACCTAATATGCTAATAAGCTGTGCTGTCAGTGGTGCGGCCTATTATGCTAACAAGAAGTATTTCCTTACGTACACAAATGAAATACTTACTCAGATGGTCTCAGTGAAGTTCATGACATCTTTCCTCTCCTCTTATAGAGTCCCCTTTCTTTGACTGAGATTCAGAATATTACCCATGGAAAATAATATATATTTTAAACCATATGATTAATTGTTGATGGCATATGGTTTTTGGAAATAGAAATAATTTTATATTGAGATAGTTTAATATAGATAGCTAAGTATGGGCCTGGACCAGGTTCATCCCCATGACACCCCCCCTCCCTCAGAAATTCAGAAGTCTATGCCTTTGGTATAAACCAGTTTCATGCGTCCATGTGGACTGCATTGTCTTGTACCTCATATAAGGTACTTGGAAACTTACATACATGTAAAGGTAATTAATAAAGGGGAGGAGTTAAATATAGTATAACCTGTATTGTTAATGTAATTGTGTTATCATAGGTCTAACTTTTTTGCTGCAAACTTTTCAGCTGCAAACTGTAATCTGGTTACTGTGTTTTCATTTTATTAAAATTAGAAAGAAAAAGAAAGACAAGAATAATAGGCAGTAGAGACAGAACATACATTCAAAACACAGCATGACAATTCAGTACATTGAGACAAATGCAGGTTTCACTACCTGAAATCAAGAAAAGGTCCCCAAGTTTCTTAAAAATATAAGTTTGCGTTATTTGCTGTCCTTCAGGCAAACCACTTCACCAAGCCTTAATAATTTAGCAACCTGCCACACTTGACTGATCCAGGTTTTAAATATGAGATTTTCAGTGTGTTTCTAGTGTTTTTCTATCAATATCGTAGCAGCTAATATCAGGATGGGTAGCCATGTTAGTCTGTCTGTAGCAGCAGAAAAGAGCAAGAGACCAGTAGCACCTTAAAGACTAACAAAATTTGTGGTAGGGTAGGAGCTTATCTGAAGGAGTGAGCAGTGACTCACAAAAGCTCATACCCTGCCACACATTTTATTAGCCTTTCAGGTGCTACTGGACTCTTGCTCTTCTCTATTATAGTAGCTGTTATAGTATTTGTGAATTTCCTGCACTGTACAGGGGGTTGGACTAGATGATCCTGGAGGTCCCTTCCAACTCTATGGTTCCATGAAATCTCAGACCATACCTAATTGTTCTTTTTCATATAGTCATCAATTAGACCTAACAGAACCGTTTTGGTTACTGTGTTCTTCAGTTTGTTGGAACCAGATTTCTTTTTTGCAAGAGGAAACCAGCACCTTTGTGGGCTGGGGAAAAAAGTTAGACTTGGCTCACCACATTGTCTTCTGAAGACAACTTATCAACTAGACATTTCTGTTCACTACGGGACCCTTGCTTGTTTTCTGGAAGGTGGAACATTCTGAGTTAAAGAAATTTTTTGTTTCAGTTAATTGGTCTCACAAGTTTTATTTCCTAATTCCATCCCATAGAACCCACACAAGCAGATGTTATATAAACCTACTGGGAGAGTACATACAAGCGAAGGTGCTACAAAATATACTTGAAGGAGACCCTTAGGGCGCTGAAGGATAAAAGAATGAAACAATTGTATTTATGTAAAAGGACAATACTAGCAACCTGAATAGCACAGACTAACCTCAGCCTATCAGAGTTTAGAAGCTAAGCAGGATTGGCCATGGTAAATACTTGGATGGGAGACCACCATAGAAAGCTGAAGTTGCCATGCAAAGGAAGGCAGTAACAACATGCTTCTGCTTGTTTCTTGCCTTGAAAACCCCATGACGGGCTGCCATTGTAATAGTAGTAGTAGTAGTAGTTGTAGTAGTAGTAGTAATAATAATCAGGGCTATTTTGGGGCAGGAACGCACAGGAACGGAGTTCTGGCTGGCTCCTGAGTTGCCCACTCACTTCAGGAGCTCATTAACATAATAGGCCACACCCAACAGCAGAAACTCTTTAGGATTTGCTACATTAGGGGTATGTGGCCTAACATGCAAATTAATTCCTGCTACAAAAAAAGCCCTGGCTTTTGACAACAAACAAGGTAAACAGAATAGGAAGCAAAAGGGTGTGGCTGGATGACCACTCTTCTGGTAACACGGGGGTGTGGCCTAAGATGCTAATAAGATGTGCTGTCAGTGGTGTGGCCTATTATGCTAACGAGTTCCTGCTGGGCTTTTTCTACAAAAAAAGCCCTGATAATAATGGTGCCATGAGCGTCTCTTGGAAAACTGGGATATTTTAAAAAATATCAAAAATTTTAAAATATCAGAAACTACCAAAAGAATCGGGAGACCCACAACATCATATGACCTTCACAGAAGCCCTTGTGACCCTTTGGGAGGCAGTGACGAAGCAGACTCTCTTTGCTCATGGGGATGGGACACAACAGGGAACAAAAAGATAGAAATATCCACCAGAAAGCTAATAGCACCGTTATGAACCCACCCACCCTTTGTTTTGGCATTGACTTAGGAAAAACTGATCACTTGGACAAAGGCACCCCCATGAAATATACTGATGTTTTTACTTTATAACTTATTCTCAGTCGTGTCTAGTGTGGTTTTACTGCGCCAGCCAAAGCAAGGTGAGCACACACTGCCGTTAGAGTCAGTGAATGCTATCAGTGCCATGAATGAAAGACGACATGTGTAAATTACCCAGGAGTTTCATGCTGGAATCGTAACATATGGGAACACTATAAAACAAGAACGGATGGACTGTGCCCAAAGGCATAAGCGGGACTGAAAACGGTCCTGTGTTTTAAATAGAAAATGTTTTCTGTCCAAAGAACATAGAGATTCCCCCATAATCTCAGTCCACAGCAGCAGTGCTTGGTGTTCTACCGAATTTACCGGCTGCCATGAAGGAAATGCAACTGTATCCGTTTCTTACCTTTTGGAAATAACACCAAAGGGAGTACAGAGAATGGGCCTCGCTCTAATTTTTCGAGGCACGAGAGCAACCCAACTAAAATTCCCAATCAGCAAGAGCCCATCTTTTTGCAATTACATCCTTCAACATGTGTTCGGCCTGGAAGGAAAACCACTAACAAATTGCTTAGTGGCAAAACACTGCACGAAATTGATTGCTTGCAAAATATTGGAAATGACTGCCGCGGCATTACTCAACAGTTAAGCAACCAATGTTTACTGTAAAAGTATGTGCTCCTTGTACAACATGTACTGCGTATGTCAATTCACTCCCGTTGGCTCGGGACCCATCTGGAATATTTAAAAAACCCAAACAAATAAACAAGCGAGGAATAAAACAAACAGCCCGGGGAACAACACCTCCCCCTTCCTCCCCTAATGGGCTACTTCCAAATTCTACTTTAGCAGAAGAGTGTTTGATTTCTGAAAAATTCTGTGCAACCCAGTGTTGAAGGATGCAATTTAATTTTTGAGAGGAAATGGTTGAGTTCTGCTTAATGTGCAAAAAGAACCCCTATCCTACTAGATCCCCTAATGAAGCTAAGCCAAAATGCATAGGGGTTATTATTTTTAATAAATGTCTGATTTCTTGTACTGCACTATTGGCTGTTGGGCTTCTTTTTTTCTTAGTGTGCAAAGCAACCAGTCATAGTTAGTGACATATTAGTAATACATGAGGACAGAATGTACCAAAGCCATGGGTCATAGGCGCCTGGGTGGATTCTGCATAAAACTGTATGACCGTTCCTATTCTGAAAGTGAGCCAGTTTGGTGTAGCGGTTAGAAGCGCGGACTCCAGTCTGGGAGAACCGGGTTTGATTCCCCACTCCTCCACATGCAGCTGTTGGGAGTCCTTGGCCAATCCACAGTTCTCGCAGAGCTGTTCTCTCAAGAGCCACTCTGAGACTCCAAGTGAAGGGCAGGGTGTAAATCTAGTATCTTCTTCTTCACCTGAGACCCCGGAGAGCCACTGCCAGTCAAAGTGGACAATACTGACTTTGATGGACCAAGGGTCTGTTTATAAGGTAGCTCATGTGTTCAGAGCCCACTGCTTTCAGTGGAAAGAGGGGTGCACGCGGTTAAATCTTTTGGGATTTACAGGTTCTCTCTCTGTTGTCATGAAAGAGTTAATTGTTTGCTTATGCAGGCTGATGTCCTAGCTAGTTTAGGTTAGGGACCCAATGGGGAAGCCTGCACATATTTGCCACCAGAGCAAGGTGACAAAATGTGTAATCAGTTAGCATTGGAATTTTCCAACTGAGTAACCAGTACTTTGGTGGGGGGGGGGTGGATTAGAGAGTAAGCACTGGGTTCCAGTTTTATTGCTCTCTGTTCTTCTCCTACAGTTCGTCCTCGCACGAGGTTTAGAAATTGTTTATTTTAATCTCCCAGGAACTCCCTCCCTCGTTAGTAAAGTTTCTTTTTAAAAGCTAACACAAGTGTTCCGGTGCATTTATTAACTCTGCTTTTCCATAGAAATCCCTCGCAAAATCTGCCCCACTTAACTAAGCAGGTCTTTCCTTTGTGCTTTATTTCGTTGGGATCTCATGTCTTTGGTTAGGAGGGTTGGAATGTTGGGCTAAGACAGCGACCCACATGTACGTATGAAGCTGTCTTATACCAAGTCAGTCTGTCGGTCCATCAAGGTCAGTATTGTCTTCTCTGACCAGCAGCAGCTCTTCAGGGTCTCAGACTGAGGTCTTTCACAGGTGACTGGAGGCGCTAGGGACCGAACCTTGGAACTTCCCGCCTGCATAGCAGATGCTCTCCTACTGAGCCATGCCCTCACAACTCCTCTCTGAGCCATCCAGAAATGCTACCACTGATGTCGGATTTCATTGTCTGCTATCCAGAAGAGACAGGGTTGCCAATCTCCAGGTGGTGGCTGGAAATCTCCTGGGAATACAGTTGATCTCCAGGTGACAGAGATCAGTTCCCCTGGAGAAATTGGCCACTTTAAAAAGTGGACTCCATGGCATTATAACCAATGAACTCCCTCCCCTCCCCAAACCCTGCCCTCCTCAGGCTCCACCCCCCAAAATCTCCAGGTATTTCCCAACCTGGAGCTAGCAACTTTAGGAAGTATTGCCCACACCGTAGGCCCTCTTAAATTTTCTGGAGATAGGGAGAGCTGATTAGGATGGCAGGGGTCGAAAGCTGTGGCTTGGATCAGAGTCCCCTCTTCCAAAGGGCAGAAGGTGAACCCAAATCTCTCATTCACACTTAGGGCAAGTCGCACTTAAATAGCATTCTTTGGATTTAGGAGCCTGGCCCAAGGCCACCAATGATCGCCTGCTGCTGTGTGTATTAAGAGCAGGCCAGGCCAGCCTAGCACATGGCTGATTAGCCCAGAACCCCCAATTAGACTCTAATGACCTCAGAGGTTTGGCAGGAAATGGCCCTTTGGGTGTACGAAGCCAAACGCATTCTGTTAAGATCCTTAGCAGCAAGCTGCAGTGGAGTGAGCCTCGAGACACCTCGGCCCAGCGTTTGCGTCCTGCAGCCATCCATTATTTCCCGGCCGCGGGCCAAAGCTCACGCGCCATTCCAAGAAGACGGCCCCACAGCTGCCAGCAGCCTCCTCCTTGACCAGCCAGCAATCACATTGCCACGACACAGAAGCAAGAGAGATCTCAATCCAAGAACATTCCATTGTCATTTTGACTTGCCGTCTCTCTTTTATTCAAAGGATGGTGCACCTAGGAGACACAAGCTGGACGTTTTTGGGCTTCTTAAGCATAGACTCCTCTCGGCGTCCACAGGGTCGTATCTGAAACACAGACAATGAATGTAAGATTATGCATGGGATAGAGCAGGTAGAGAAAGAGGTACTTTTCTCCCTTTCTCACAATATAAGAACTCGTGGGCACTCCATGAGATTGCTGAGCTGTTGGGTTAGAACAGATAAAAGGAAGTCCTTCTTCACCCAAAGAGTGATTAACACATGGAATTCTATGCCACAGGAGGTGGTGGTGGCTACAAGCATGGACAGCCTCAAGAGGGAATTGGATAAACAGATGGAGAAGAGGTTCATCAGTGGTTATTAGCCACAAGGTATAGATAGGAACTTTCAGTCTGGGGCAAGTGATGCTCTGTATTCTTGGTGCTTGGAGGGACAACAGTGGGAGGGCTTCTAGTGTCCTGGCCCCACTGCTGGACCTCCTAAGGGCACCTGGTGTTTTTGTCCACTGTGTGCAGAGTGTTGGACTGGATGGGCCATTGGCCTGATCCAACATTGGCTTCTCTTATGTTCTTAAACAGAACTGTGCAATGTAACACGCTTAATAAAGTAAAACAAATTTGTATAAATGTGTGTTAAATTCTATCTGTGTAATAATATGCCAAAATTCATCTGTATTACAAAGTATACAATGCAAAAATAATTGGAAAAAAGATCCAGTGAAAAAGGTCCAGATCCATATTGAAAAATAATCCATGTTACAAAGTTTACAACACAGAAATTATGGGGGAAAGGTCCAATGAATTATATTGAAGAAATTCAAAAACCATTCTGTGACAATTCTGGATAAATACTTCATTTCAGATATCTTCTTCTGAGACGGGCTATTTCCAGTTCACATAAGGCATAGCTGTATTCTTTCAAGTATCCAGTGTTGTTTTGTAAATGCCAACCAGGTTCAAAATAGTAGAAGAAAAAAAATTCAATGTCGGGCCACCAATCATTTCCAGAAAGAGAGTCTAAACTGAGATCTTACAAGGTTGGCATAGCCTGTGTTTGTTGCGTTATTTTGTAAACTGTGTTTCTTTTTTTTACTTTGCGTCTGAAACACAACAACAGGCCAAATTATTTTTTTCCTTCTCTCCCTTTACCCATCCACCCCAATCAATTAGATGCTCGTACAAAGGTCACCGATCCCCCAGCGTGCATAAAACTGGGACCAAATGACTGGCACACCCCCTCCATTGCGGACACATTCTGACTTCTGGGACTTAGCAACCATGACATCTGAGGGGGTGCCAAAGACATTTGCCTCTTCTGTTTGGAAATACTAGCTTGGGGGTGCCAGCTGAAGAAGAATAGTTGCTTTGGAACAAACAACGCAGGAGGCTGTTGCTGATGCTCAGTTCTTGTGGCTGCAAATCATGGGTCTCTGGGGTTGGTGGCTGTCAGCTGGAGAGGCAAGATCCTGATGAATGATTGCCCTCTTGGGTAAAGATGAAGCAAATGTGCTCCCAGCATGTAGGGTTTGATGGCAAAAAAAAAAATTCTTTTGGTGTGCAAATATTCCATGGGGAGTTTGGATGTTCATCATCTGGAACTTGTGCAACAGCCCTCAAAATCTGGGCAGCATTGGACATGGGGCATGAATGCATGGAGCATGTGGGCATGGAGCAGTTACACATGATGCAGGATTTGACAGAAGGTGATAAGCAACAGTCAAGATATGAGAGCATCTCACACATAGAGTGCCCTGACCCGGATGACCCATGCAGTTGATGTCAACATTCCACAGTATGAATTGAGAAGCAGCAGTGCTTGGCTTTTCATCCCATCCTTCATCTAATGGTTCCCCCTGTCCTCCATCACAATAATCCTATAGGGCTGAGAAATAGTAACTCACCCAAAGAACCCAAAGAACTTTGTGGCCTTAGGTACATAAATGTGGATCTCTCTAGTCTAGTCCCAAAGAGTGATAAACACATGGAATTCACTGCCACAGGAAGTGGTGGCAGCTACAAGCATGGATGGCTTCAAGAGGCAATTGGATAAACATATGGAGCAACAATGGAGCAGAGGTCCATTAGGGGCTATTAGCCACAAGGTATAGACAGGAACTCTCAGTCTGGGGCAAGTGATGCACTGCGTTCTTAGAGCGGGGGGGGCAACAGTGGGAGGGCTTCTAGTGTCCTGGCCCCACTGGTGGACTTCCTGATGGCGTGATCCAACATTGGCTTGTCTTATGTTCTTATGTTTAAGCTGTTCATATTTTTGAAGCTCTTTCTAACACATGTAGAAAACAAAGTATGGTCTTATCTATATATCTAATAGCCAAGGTCTCCTCTGCGTGCAAATACTTATTTCTGTGGATCTGGGTCACATGGAGGGTAAGCAGATCTTCCAGCAAACTTGGGGCAGTCCCCATGTTTGCAGAAAAATCTAAAATGTTTTAAAAAGTATACAGGGATACTTAAATCCCCCCAAAAGTAAAACTGCTTACTCTGCCCAAGCGCAGAGAAAGGACTTACTGAGGTGTGGGAAAAGCCATTGGTGCTGTGAGGGAAGCCGCCACCACAATAGCTGTGCACTCTGCTGCTGGGACAGCCCCTTCCAGGACCTACGGCAATGAAGACTATAGCTTCAGCCAGCCAAAGGGGCAGCGGAGCCTCTCTGGGAACCTGCCTGCCTGCCCTCTGCTGCTGCCGCTGCTGCCCAAGCTGGCCCTGCGGCTGTCAGTTGAAGTGCGAGGAGGCAAAGCCTGCGTCGTCAACCCCCCTCCCTCCTGCAACCAGATTGGGGACATTTGCTGGCCTGCAGCTGCAAAAGGAGAGAAACAGAAAGAGGTGGGGTTCTGTGAGAGGGAAGAGAGAGATCGAGAAAGAACAGGGAATTGTCTGTTGGGGGAAGAGAAAGAAAAGAATGGGAGATTGTCTGAGGGAGGGGGAGAGAAAGAGGAAGGGGAGATTGGGGGGTAGAGAAATAGTGGAGAGAAAGAGAGGGGCAGGCTGAGAGGGGTTGGGGTGGGAAAGGACATTGAGAAGGGCTGGGGTATGAGGGGGTGAGACACATAAGGGGTGAGAGGAGAAAGGGGGTGAGAAAGGATTGCTAGAGAATGGGCTAGGGAGGAAAGCTGGCATAGAAGGGGTGAGAGGAGAAGGGGACGTGAGGGAAGATAAGTAGATATGGGGTGCGTGCAGAAAGGAGGAGGAGGGTACTTTGACAATAAAGGGGGGAGAGGGGAAAAAAGGTAGAGGAATGCCCCCTCCCCACAAGTTCCTTGCAAGGACTGCCTGTAACGAAGACTATAGTAGGGCCACAACACATTATGCAACATTTTGTTGCAGGTCTCCTCTTGTTTTATAGGAGTGCAGAATTGTTTGCCCAAGCAGTTTTTAGTTTGTGCCATCTTCAGTTTCTCGATGTTTATAGGGGAGGTTATAAACAGGAAGGCCTGACCTGGACAGCCCAAGCTAGCCCAATCTCATCGGCTCTCAGAAGCTAAGCAAGGTCAGCCCTGGCTAGTATTTGGATGGGAGCCCACCAAGGAATACCAGGGCTGTGAAACGGTGGCAGGCAATGGCAAACCACCTCTGGACATCTCTTGCCTTGGAAACCCTCCAGGGTCACCATAAGTCAGCTGTGATTTGATGGCAAAAACAAAAAAGGCAGGAAAGGAATAAAGTTAATTTGTTTTGTAGAACTATAATTTATCTTGTTGAAGTTCCATCCTCTCTACTCTTAAACATGGCATTGTTATCCAGGGTAATAATCAGTGTTTCAAACAATTAAAAGAACTGTCAGAATCGAATTGTGTTACTGAGTATTCCATAACTGCCATGGTCATATGTGCTGATTTAGACCAACTATCTTATATTTGGGCACAATAAATCTCTTGATGGTCATAAATGGTCTGGGACCACCCTGGGCTGGATTCTGAGATCCATGTGCACAAAGATAGTAGATCTTTCCCTTTTTCCCCTCCCCTCATCAATCCAGCCCTAAGAAAATTGACCCCCTGGGGTCATAGGATCCATGTGGACTAATAGTTGTGTGGGTCGGCAGCTGCCCTAAGGAAGGGGCTGAAATTGCTGTCTACTTCTGCCAATGCAAGTGAGGTCATCCCACCTCAAAGCATTCACCATCGTATTTTCTTCCATTCTTAGGAGTACAGCCAAATCAGGTATGTTCAGGGTCTGAGGAAGGAGATCCCTGGCTGCAGACTCAGCACTAGGGGCATAGAGTTTTAAAATCCGGGCGGGGGGGGCTCTTGCGTGCGCGCACGTGCCGGGACCATGTCCCTGTCGCCGCCGCCTCTCCCCCCCCCCGGCCTGGCCACTCCTGCCTCCGTCCATCCCTCCGTTTGTCCAGGGGCCAGCTGGGCAAATGCCCAGAGTGCTGGCATCACCCGGAAGTGACGCCATCACGCTGGGCACGTTGCTGGGGCAATGCTCTGGCAATCGCCCTGAAACTCTATGGTGCCATAGAGTTTGGGGGCGATTGCTAGAGCGTTGCCCCGGCAACGTGCCCAGCGTGATGGCGTCACTTCCGGGTGACGCCAGCATGCTGGGCATTTGCCCAGCTGGCCCCTGGACGAATGGAGGGACGGACGAAGGCAGGAGTGGCCAGGCCGGGGGGAGAGGTGCTGGCCAGCCAGCCGGTGGGTGGGTGGGCGGGCCTAGGAAGGGCCCAGGGAGGTGCGGCGGTGGGCACTCCATTTTGCTGGGGGGGGGGCTCAGTCCCCGCTGAGAAATTTCGGGGGTGGCTTGAGCCCTCGAGCCCCCCCCCCATAGTTGATGCCTATGCTCAGCACTAGCAACCAGCATGGATGGGCATTTTCCAAGATGCACAGGTGAGCTGTGAGGTCCTCTGTGGACTAGAGACTCTGGAAGAAGAAAGTACTGCCAAGTTGTTATATCCCAACCGTTAAGCCGCGCAAGCGGTCGGCCAAGCACATGGCCAGGTGAAGCCGTTGAGCTTCACTCCCAGGACAATAGACCCGGAGGATCCTAGTTGGGGACCAATGGGGAAGCCCCCATCTGTAGGTAGACCTATAGGTGGCAGGGGCATTGTAAATAACCAATCACGGGTATTGGGTGTGTGCATGGGTGCAGTCAAGAAGGGGAATATAAGCGGACCTGCGAGTCCGGTTCGATAGTCTTGTTCTGACCTCTAAATAAACTTATGAGCTGATTTCACTGAACACGTCTCTGGACCCAGTACTTTACACAAGTCACAGATGATTCATGGTGACCAAAACCAAGTGCTGTTCAAGGCAAGAGAGAAGCACAGGTGGGCTGCCTTCTGCTACCTCTTCATGTGGTCCTAACAGATACTTTTCCTGTTAGAGAATAGGAGATGCTCCCAGAGAGTGCCCCCTGGAGAAACAGCCCATGTCTCAATGAAATAGGTGTCCACGAGGACTGCAGCAAAATCTTCGCACATGCCCTTTAGACCTGCTCGCATCATACGTCTTGTTGTGCCGGCCATGCCAACAAGAGTCTCAGATGATGCTCTGTTCTTTCCATGGGCTGTGCATGCCCTCCACATCTAGTGAGCAGTGGGAGCAAAGAGTGATGAACACATGGAATTCACTGCCACAGGAGGTGGTGGCAGCTACAAGCATGAACAACTTCATGAGGCAATTGGATTAACATATGGAGCAACATTGGAGCAGAGGTCCATCAGTGGCTATTAGCCACAAGGTATAGATAGGAACTCTCAGTCTGGGGCAAGGGATGCTCTGTATTCCTGGTGCCGGGGGGGGGGCAACAGTGGGAGGGCTTCTAGTGTCCTGGCGCCACTGCTGGACCTCCTGATGGCACCTGGTGTTTTTGGCCACTGTGTGACAGAGTGTTGGACTGGATGGGCCACTGGCCTGATCCAACATTGGCTTTTTTAATGTTCTTATGTCAGTATGCTTGGGGGGGGGGGGTCGAAACTCCAGCTCGGGGAATCTTCCTGCAATGGTCACATGATTTTTTTGCTGTCTGATATCATACATGC
Source organism: Lepidodactylus listeri (assembly GCA_029233225.1). Lineage (NCBI taxonomy): Eukaryota > Metazoa > Chordata > Lepidosauria > Squamata > Gekkonidae > Lepidodactylus > Lepidodactylus listeri. The sequence goes on from JARCFY010000011.1 coordinate 82,402,988, forward strand.
ACACAGCAAGGGAACAAAAAGTTTCCTTTGGAATCAGCCATCAGCACACTTCAGCACAATCCCTTGACCAAGCTGTTAGTGGGAAAGACTCAAAGAGCCTCTTATGTCCCTCCAATAGTATAGACAGATTCCTAATGTTTCTCTGTAAACATTGTTCCCAGCGTGGGACTATTACGAAACCGTTAATAGAAAGCTGAGGGTTGGCTGGGGGTGTTTTAACGTGGCTGGAGGCCAAGGTTCTTTACGAACCTGTACATTAGCAGAAGATACGACCTCAGCTAACCCCGGGCGAGCTGTGGGACTCATCTCCTTTCCTGATTGGCTGGGGCCTTAATTGGCAGGTTCACAATGAGCACTTTTGTTTGTGTCCTTAAGCCTGCAGGGCACAATTAGGATGTCTGATACTTTCATTCCGAGAGCACAGCAATTAATACCGCTTTACACAGGCCAAGGGCATGACGTATTTCAACAGCAGCGTTCAAGCATTTCATGAAGGTGTTCGACTGGGTTGCAAGGAGATTTCTTTTAAAGGAAAACAGGAGGGTTTTTTTTAAAAAAAAAATTGCAACTGCATTACAGGCTCTTTCCTGTTGTTCCTCTGCGGTGCTTTCTCTTAGTCTTTCTCATTTGCTGTCGGAATGGCTTAGGGGGTGAGATCTGCGACAGTCTGGGTGCAAAAGTGTGGGTTTGTCTGGAATGTATTACGAAGGAGGCTGGCCCACCGCTCCCCTGGCCAGCTGCCCGACTCGGTGCTTCTCACAGCAGAAGGGAAGCAGACCAGGGATGCGCCAAACTGCTTGTCAGTTTCAGTCGGGATGTCAACAGTTTTCAGGTCTGGCAAAGGAACGTCACTGTAAGAGGTATGCCAATGGCACAGAAGTCAAGAGTGTTGTTTTGTTTTGAACCCGCTCCTTGCTGGAGCCCTGATCGGAAAAAGCGGCCCACAGAAGCCCCACACTATTCAAGCCCTGAACCTACAGCGACTCTGGCTGTGAGATAAGCTATATAAAGGGCGGCATAAGAGCTGGCAGAGGCGATGGGACAATAATTCAGCAGCCACATCGCATGAGCTCATTCAGGGCTTCATAAAAACATAAGAGCCCACCAGTGATCCATCAAGTTCAGCATCCTGTTTCACATCGGAGCCAGTTGCCCTGAAGGACCAATGAACAGGATATAGAGGCCAAAGTCCTCCCTTTGATGTTGCCTCCGAGCACTGGGATTCAGAGGCACTAAACCTCTGGATATGAAAGTTTCCTTTAGACACGATGATCAGTTGTCATTGATGCTTTCAAAAATACCTTGCACAGTGCCAGGAGCATTCAGGCTTACTCTGCTTGGTAAGGTTGCCAGGCAACTGGCTGGAGAGCTGTGGGCAGGGATACAGTAGGGGCATGATTGGACGAAGACAACCCCCTCCCCTTACCACTGAACCCCTACAACAAAGGTTAGCAAGAACAGGGGTTTTATCAACTTTCACTGATTTCATTTGAAATGCTTGGCTTGCCTTATATAGGGCTGCCAACTGGCCTGGAGAAAAATGTCCTGTCCTTTTAATAGAAGCTTAATATGTGGAAATGTCTTGATTCAAGTCCAATAGCACCTTAGAGACTAACAAGATTTTGGGGGTATAATCTTTCAAGAGTCAGTGCTCCCTTCATCAGACAAAGTATCTGGTGAGGGATCTGAATGTGATAGCACTGGTTGGGGAAACTGACCATACTGCTATTAAGTTTAATGTTTATATAAATAGAGAGTTGCCCAAAAATACCAACACAACCACACTTCACTTTAGAAGGGTCAACTTCTCTCAAATGAGGGGACTTGTGAAAAAGAAAGTGAGGGTCAAGTCCCTTCAGGAAGTTTGGAGACTATTTAAAACTACAATCCTGGAAGCTCAGATCATATGTATGCCACGGGTTAGGAAAGGTACAAATATGTATTTTAAAAAGGCCTGCATGGTTAATGAACAAAGTAATAGAAGCAGTAAAAGGTAAGAAGTCTAGTCTGAGTGAGGCAAATAAAAAGTTGCTCAGGCTTTGGCAAGTAAAATGCCAGCCGGTGATCAGACAGGCAAAAAAAGGACCTATGAGGAACATATGGCAAAATTCCTTCAAATAAATTAGTAACAGGAAACCAGCCAGGGAGGCAGTGAGACCAAGAGGTAAAAGGATTACTAAAGGATGATAGGTAAATGGAAGAGAAGCTGAATGCTTTTTTTGCCTCTGTCAAAGATGGGAGGTGTTTGCCCACTCCAGAACCACTGATTTTGGGAGAGATATTGAATCACCTCAGTCAGATTGAGGTGATGAGGGAGGAGGCCCTACGATTGATGGACAAATTAAAAACTGACAAATCACCAGGCCCAGATGGCATACATCCAAGAGTTCTGAAAGAACTCAAATGCAAACTTGTGGATCTCCTGACAAAATTATGCAATCTATCACTAAAATGTGCTTCTATTCCTGAGGACTGGAAGGTAGCTAATGTAACCCCCATCTTTTAAAAGGGTTTGAGATGAGATTTGGGAAATGACAGGCTGGTCAGTCTAATGTTGATACTGGGTAAGTTGGTGGAATCCATTATTAAAGATAGAATTGGTAAGCACATTGATGAACAATAGCTGTTGAGGAAGAATCAGCATGGGTTCCGTAAGGGAAGATCTTGCCTCACTAACCTTTTTGAGTTCTTTGAGGGGTGAACAAACATGTGGACATGGGGTCATCCTGTAGATGTTGTTTAATTAGACTTCCAGAAAGCCTTTGATAAAGTTCCTCATCACAGGCTTCTCAGTAAACTCAGCAGACACGGAATAAAATGGCAAGTCTTCCTGTGGGTTAAAAAATGGTTAATTAACAGGAAGCAGAGAGTGAGTATAAATGGACAGTTTTCATAGTGGAGGGTGGTAAGCAGTGGGGTACCTCAGGTCTTGGTACTAGGTCCGATGCTTTTTAACTTGTTCATTAATGATTTCGGATTGGGAGTAAGCAGTGAAGTGGCCAAGTTTGCAGATGAAACAAAGTTCTTCAGGGCAGTGAAAACCAGGGAGGACTGTGAGGCGTTCCAGAGAGATCTGTTGAGGCTGGACAAGTGGGCGTCAGTGTGGCAAATGAGGTTCAACATGGGCAAGGGCAAAGTAATGCACACGGGAGCCCAAAATTCCAACTATGAGTCTGAACTGGCAATAACTGGCCAGGAGAGAGATCTTGGAGTCACTGTAGATAACTCACTGGAGATGTTGACTCAGAGTGCAACTACAATAAAAAAGGCAAAGGCTAAGCCGGGGCTTATTAGGAAGAGAACTGAAAACAAATCAGCCAGTATCATAATGCCCCTGTATAAATCAATGGTGTGGCCTCATTTGGAATACTGTGTACAGTTCTGGTCACCACACCTCAAAAGAGATATTATAGCATTGGAAAAGGTGCAAAAAAAAAGGGCAACTAAAATGATTAAGGAGATGGAACACTTTCCATATGAAGAAAGGTTAAAGAGGTTAGGCCTCTTCAGGAGTCCTTTCGTAGAAAAAGAGGTGCAGGAGCTGTTTGGGGGCCCTGTTTGGGGGGCCGTAGAATTGGACCCCCTGGTCCAATCTTCTTGAAACTTGGTGGGTATTTCGAGAAGAGGCCCCAGCAGCTACCCTGCAAGTTTGGAGCCTCTCCCTCAAATCCCCTCCCCTCCAGTTGCTTTTAAAATTGCCGCCGAATTTCGGCGGCAATTCGGCAGCGGGCTGAATCAGATTAGAGAATCTGATTTAGCCCGTGGCTGCCCTAGTGGCCAATCCTGAGCTGGCGGAGCTTTGCTCCGCCTCGCTCCGGCCCCAACGAACCCCTGGGCCTCTTTTGGTTGGAGAAAGGACAACTGAGGGGTGACCTGATCGAGGTTTACAAAATGATGCATGGGACAGAGTAGGTGGAGAAAGAAGTACTTTTCTCCCTTTCTCACAATACAAGAACTCGTGGGTACTCAATGAAATTGATAAACAGTAGGTTTGGAGAAGATAAAAGGAAGTACTTCTTCACCCAAAGAGTCATTAATGTTTGGAATTCACTGCTACAGGAAATGGTGACAGCGACAAGCATAGACAGCTTCAAGAGGGTACTGGATAAACAGGGGTCCGTTGGGGCCAGAGCGAGGCGGAGCAAAGCTCCGCCAGCTCAGGATTGGCCACTAGGGCAGCCATGGGCTGAATCAGATTCTCTAATCTGATTCAGCCCGCTGCCGAATTGCCACCAAAATTCGGCGGCACCTTTAAAAGCCACTGGAGGGAAGGGGATTTGAGGGAGAGGCTCCAAACTTGCAGGGTAGCTGCTGGGGCCTCTCTTCGAAATACCCACCAAGTTTCAAGAAGATTGGACCAGGGGGTCCAATTCTACAGGCCCCCAAACAAGTTGCTCCTATTCCCTCCATTGTTCTCTATGGGAGGAAAAAAGTTAACATTTTTTCCCACCATAAAGAACAATGGAGGGGATGGGACAACCCTGCAAGTTTGGAGCCTCTCCCTCAAACCCCCCTTCCTCCAGCCCCTCATATACCCTATGAGTTTTTGCCATTGATTTCAATGGCCCATAGGGTATAATGGGGCTGAAACTGACATTCCCTTTCTGACACACTTCTGGTGATGTCAGGGGATGTGGCATATGCTAATAAGTTATGCTAATGAGTTATGCTAATGAGCTCCTGCACCTCTTTTTCTATGAAAGGACCCCTGTGGATAAACATCTGGAGCAGAGGTTCTTCAGTGGCTATTAGCTGTAAGGTATAAATGAAACACTATCTGGGGCTGTGACATTCTGCATTCTTGGTGCTGGGGGGACAACAGTGGGAGGGCTTCTGGAGTTCTGGCCCCACTGGTGGATGGCACCTGGGTTTTGGCCACTGTGTGACACAGAGGGTTGGACTGGATGGGCCAGATCCAGCATGGCTTCTCTTATGTTCTTATCCGATAAAGGGAGCTTTGACACAATCAAATGAGACAATCCACAACTGAAGCCATTTGTAAAATGCTTCTGCCAACATCCCCTCTCCATCCATTTCCGATGAACTGGCAGGTAACATTTGCAAATGTCTGCATTTGATACATGGCCCATGACCCAGCCAAAGTTAAGCCCATGTACATCACATTGTTTTTCCTCTGCCACTGAAATAAATGAGACCTAAAAATGGTAAATAACAGCTGAATCATGGCCTCGGTTTGCCAATTCAGTAGGGGCTGCTTCAGCTTAGCTTGAAACGATCAGGTGTGGGAGTATAGATGTGGAATTATTGGGGGGGGGGTTGAAATTTAGTGCTTGGGGGAAAGTACTTGGCAGGTTTTGTCCTGAAGAACATCAGTAAAAATAATCAACATGCAAAGAGCCCATTAAAAAGCCCTTAGAGCGGTAAAGCATAATTATTATATGCCAGTCAGCGATGTCCTTAAAGAACTTGCGAGTTCTTTAAAGTCTCTATGGAAACTGCCTTGTAGGAAAGTTTTTAAAAATAATGGTAAAACACTCCTGACTTCTATGTCGCATTCTCATTTGTTTTCCAAGTGTCTTTGCAGTGTTTGCTGCCTGAAAATGGCAAACCAGTGAGAAAGTTGTTGGATATTGTAACTCTGCATGCTCTCTGGGAGGGAAAGGGTTAAGAGTATTCTCTCACTCAGGGACACTGGGCCCTTAGTCTCACCCTCCCATTGGTCAGTTGTTGAACCTCTTTGGCCATAGCTTGCCTTCTGTTTCATCTCTTCTTCTCTCTCTTATCTGGGCTTGGAGCTGTAGCAAGTTAACCTTTTTGAAGTTAATCTGTTTACAATGCTAAATGAACCTGCATGAATATGTCATGTAAGATGTGCTTCTATTTTCATAAGTAAAAATTCTTTCTCTCGTTGCCACTGGAGTCAGATCATCTTTGTAATTTGCTTGAACAGCATTTTCCCCTTAAATGTGGAAATGTGGAAGACTGGAGATAGTGCATAAAGCTTCTGTGCTTCCAAGGCAATTTTTTTTTTTACATTTAACCCAATGGGTTATGGACCAGTAGTCTATGAGAAGATTAAGCTTAATGTTTAAAAAGGACTTAAAGTTAAAAAGGACTTAAATGCTGGGTAACTGTTCTCTCAAGAGCAGTTCTCAGTGAGCTCTCTCAGCCCCACCTACCTCACAGGGTGTCTGTTGTGGGGAGAGGAAGGGAAGGAGATTGTAAGTCGCTCTGAGACTTCAAGTGAAGGGCAGGGTATAAATCCAATCTCTTATCTCCTCCTCCTCCTCTTCTTCTTCTTCTTCGATTAGCAGATCCCCTTGTGTTTCTGATCTTTAGAAATTCTTTATTGTTCTTCTTCATGTTGCTGTGATAAGAATGGCTGAATCAAGCAGATATTTGGAGATCCCAAAACTTACTGCTGAGGGCCTAGCTTCAAAGATTTCATATACTCCATGAAGAAAAAGGAGCTACTGGAATCCCAGAGGAAGAAAAACCAACAGAGAAAGACAAGGAATTGGACTCTTGGATAACCAAAAATGGGATTGCTAAGAATATTATTATGGGATCACCGGATAACAGTAAGACTTTTGTGTTTGAAAATTCCCAGACAGCAAAAGAAATGCCTAAGAGTCTAGAAGAGTCTTTGGGCTTACTAGTATTAAATCACAAGGAGTATGGATGAGAAAACTTGGCAAAACAAGGTTACATAAGAGGGAAAATTGTGAAAAATATAAATCTGAACTGAGGCAGGTGTTTGAAAATCTAGCAATCTGTGGTTTTAATCTATCTGATGAACAAAAGGGAAATTTTATGCTTGGGACTTTGGGGGAAGATCTTTCTGCACATGTGAGTGAGCAGAGTCAAAACCAAAAGAAAGTTGCAGAAACTTTCGATCAGGCCCCAAAAGAATTGTGGGAGGAATGCTCAAAACAGCTTATTGAATTTGAAATCACCAAATGGCTCGAGTTACATTTCTAGAAAGAACCTGAAGGAGCAAGCCCCACCCAGCACAAGGGAGAAAAACCAATTTCAGCGTTGCTTTGATTGCAGCGAAAGGGAGCCACTTTGCAAAGGACTGCAGAGAGCCACCAGCTGATGGTAGTTTTTCTAAGACGGGTAAGAGCAGCTCACAAGCTGTAAACAGAGAGGCAATTTTAAAAAATCCAGCACATGATGGTCCTAATGCAGCATTCAAAGGAAACAAAGGTTTTTACTAATTAACCAGAAAAGCCTTAATTATGATGATGCTGAATCAAAATCAAAAGAGAATAAATGGCTAATAGATGCAGCAGCATCTAGTCACAGCACACTCTGCAAGGATTTCTTTGATGAACTTAATGACCGTGAGAAAGGAGAAATAAAAATTGCTAATGGTGAATGCATACAGATTCAAGGCATAGGTACTGGCACTTAATGCTGTACCCACCTCACAGAAATTTCCTAAATGAAGTTGGAACATGTCCTGTATGTGCCTGAATCAAACCATAATTTATTGAGTGTGTCTACCTAGCAGTTCAAAAGCAAGAAATTGCAAGTAGATAAATAGGTACTGCTTTGGTGGGAAGGTAACAGAGTTCCATGCACCTCAGTGTTTAGTCAGGCCAGACGCATGACCATGGAGACGTCTTCGGATTGCGGTAGCTCTTTGGCTTGGAAACGGAGATGAGCACTGCCCGCTAGAGTCAGATTCATAAGAACATAAGAGAAGCCAATGTTAGATCAGGCCAATGGGCCATCCAGTCCAACCCTCTGTGTCACACAGAGGCCAGAAATACCAGGTGCCATCAGGAGGTCCACCAGTGAGGCCAGGACACTAGAAGCTCTCCCACTGTTGCCCCCCCCCCCAAGCACCAAAAATACAGAGCATCACTTGCCCCAAAGTTCCTATCTATACCTTTTGGCTAATAACCACTGATGGATCTCTGCTCCATATGTTTATCCAATTCCCTCTTGAAGCTGTCCATGCTTGTAGCCGCCATCACCTCCTGTGGCAGAGAATTCCATGTGTTAATCACTCTTTGGGTGAGAAGTACTTCCTCTTATTTAACTGGCTTTCAAGCAAGGGAAATCTTTACCTTTACATTAGACAGCAAAGGTTTTGACGTATGTTTTGAAAATAAGAAATGTACTGTTAGAAGACAACGCTGTATATGCACAAGGTAACCAAAAAGTATATGAACTGAGTCTTGCAGGTGAACAGTTACACATGGCACATCAAAGGAAAGATGAAGAGAGCCTGGAACTGTGGCACAGATGCCTAGGACATCATCCAAAAGTAATCCTAGACTGTCAGAACAAGAACCTTGCCAAAGGCATTTAGGTAAAGCCCTGTGACATCAGCGGCATAAGCAAATGTGCATGTTGTTTAACAGCAAAAGGAATTAGACCCTCATTTCCACCCCGATCCGAGAAATGTGCTAGCAAGCCATCAAAATGGATTCACAGTGAAGTCCTTGGACCAGTACATGTAACATCAGATGGTAGAAATAGGTATCTTTTAATCTTTCTAGATGATTTCTCAAGGTACACAGTTGTATATCTGCTGAGGCAAAAAAAGTGAAGTTCACAAATTCCTCAAGGAGTACGTTGCTATGGTTTCTAACAAGTCTGGAAGAAAGCCTCAAGGGCTACAGACAGATAACTTCACACACAAACCTTCTTGGCAGAGGAAGGCATCCTGAACTTTACGCACCTGAGCAGAATGCCACTGCTGAAAGGAAACCGAGATCTTTACTGGAAATGAGCAAACCCATGCTCGTGGATACAGGCCTACCCAATAAATGGTGGGTGAAGCAATCCAGACAGCAAACGATCTCCAGGACAGACTGCCCACAGAAAGGAGCACATATACACCTTACCAAATATGGGATACTAAGGTGCCTGTTCAACAGCAGCCACCCTATGAAAGTCAGTGGTCAGAACTTCAGAGTAGGGTTTGCAAGACCCAGGTTTATATCTCCGTCTTGCTGTGGAAGCTCACTGGGTGATTTTGGACCAGTCACATACTTTCAGCCCACCCTACTTCATAGGGTTGTTGTGTGGATAAAGATAACAATGTAAACTGCTTTAGTCCCCACTGTGGAGAAAGACCATAGTTTTCCCCCAGTAGAAGTTGCAGGGGGAAAGGAGATTGAAAGCTGAAGACAGAGGGGCAGATAAAGGTAGGATGGTTGGTGGGTGGGAAGGAGGTAGGGATGCCAACTCCATGTTGGGAAATTCCTGGATATTTGAAGGGTGGAACCTGGGGGTGTTGGGGATTGACAGATATAATGCCATAGACCCCACCCTCCAACACAGTTGATTCCTCTAGGGGAACTAATGTTGCCAACCTCCAGGTGAGGGCTGGAGGTCTCCTGGAATTACAACTGATTTCCAGATGACATATCAGTTCCTCCAGAGAAAATGGCTGCTTTGAAGGGTGGAGTTGATGGTATTATGCCCTGCTGAGGTCACTTCCAAGCTCAAACCTCATCCTCCCAAGGCTCCACTCCCTCAAATCTCCAGGAATTTCCCAACATGGAGCTGGTAACCCTAAGAGGAACCCTAAGCCACAGCCTCTCCCTAGTTTTGTATATTGAAATGCAGCACATACGGTTGGATCCAACCAGCTTTTCTGCTATTGAAAAAAGGAGGGGGGGTCTGTGCTAAAGAGAGGTCTATGCCATGAATCATGGAACCTGCATGTACAAAAGCCATGTGAGAGGAAAGCTGAACTACCAATGCGTGACTGCATCAAGATGAATCCAACCCACACTTTAAAAAAAAACCTAGGGCATTATCAAGCCTTCTGTGTTTATTCGAATAGCAGTTTGCACATTTACATTTCTCCCATTAAGAATCAACTCCAAAGTGCTTCATGCAGATTGCCTTGTGCTGTTGCATTTTCCAAAATTTGGGTTTGCCGGTACCAAAAAGCTGTATTTCCAGACAGTAAGTTTCCAAGCTGTCGGTCTTCAAATGATCTGCTGATTGACTTATTGTTTAACATTTTTGTCTGCTGATTGACCCACAATGAAGACAGTGTGTGACTCATTCCTTTGCCAGGCACAAACAAATGAGTGATTGCGCGTTGCACAAGCCTGAAGCCTGAAGTTGCCTTGTGCCAGGTGCTCACACAGGGGAGCTGATCGCCGTCGCTCAGACCACAATGCCCACATCTCTCTGCAGAAGCAAACCCAACAGAACACCCAAGAAGTTTCCTGCACAAGAGTTGGGGCCTCAGAGGGAGGTCAGGAACACCAGCCTTTTCCTTTTGCCAGGCAAGGGGGGAAACTCAGCCTCCAGGGCAGCAGCAGAGGAACACACATCTGCCCAGTCACAGAAACTGTGTTGACTCCCTAGTAGCTCATGGCTGGGGGAAAGAAGTATCCATGTGGCACCGATGGGTTCAAATGCCACCCAGAAAGATGCTGGTAAAAATGCTATGCTCAACTTGTGGCCAGAAACAACTGGATCAGCTGCAGAATAGAAGACAGACTAGAATACACCTCATGAGAAGTTCTTGTACATTGTATTCCTTGGGCACATATTTGACAGGCATTAGGAATTCCCCAGCCTGACCTGGATTGTTCAGGCTAGCCTGATCTTGGCAGATCTCAGAAGTTAAACAGGGTCAGCACTGGTTGGTACTTAGATGGGGGGCCACCAAGGAAGTCCCGGGTCACCGTGCAGAGGCAGGCAATGTCAAACCATCCCTTGGGTTGAAAATGCTGCGGGGTTGTCATAAGTTAGTTCGACTTAACAGCACTTTCTACCAGCAGCATCTGTGGTATCAAAACCAATCATGTACACTTGCTGCAGGAAAAAGGCATAGAATGCTGTAAAGACACAATATTTTATTTTATTTTATTTTATTTGGACTTGTACCCCGCCCTCCCTGCAAGCAGTCTCAGATGGATGGAATTAAGAATCCAGGCCACTGATGGGAGGCCAGCCAGAAGGGCGGGACATCTGTTGCCTCAACTAAAAGCCTGGTGGAAGAGTTCCATCTTAGAAGCCCTGCTGAACTGTAATAAATCCCACAGGGCCCAGATCTCATACGGGAGCTCATTCCACCAGGTGGGGGGCAGATATCCCAGTCAGACATCCCAGGGGCTCCAGTTATTCCCCACAGGAGGCAAGCTACAATAATGAGGAACCCCTAAGGCAGGATATTGTTGGTGCCCAGGCTGATCTAGGGAAAGGTGGTTCCTCAGGTATGTCTGTTCAAGTCTATGAAGGGCTTCAAAGTTTAATAAAAGCACCTTGGATTGGGAGATAGGAACCCTAGGCCCTACAGTAACAGGTTTTGCTGTGTATTTTCCACAATAGTTTTAATGCTGGGGCATTTTTGACTCCATTTTCTCTAGAGGAACTGATCTCTGTTGTCTGGGGACCAGCTGTAATTCCAGGAGATCTCCAGCCACCACCTGGAGGTTGGCAACCCTAATACTCAGTGCAGCTCTGTCATCTTTACATGGCTATAATTTTTGAAAATCCATTTGCCTCTCCCTGCAACATATTTGCTATGCCATCACGGGTCCACCAAACACATTTTGTTTTCAATTTTCACAGGCTATTGCCTATGACACAAGAGTTAGTGGAATGCTCAGATTGTTGGGAGATTTCTTTGGCCTATTCATTTTTAGAACACCAGGTGGCAGCATGAATTTTATTTTGAAATTCAGGATTTGGATATCCCAGATTCATCTGGCACAAAACAGACCGTTCACCAGTTTACTTCATCATCGATGCATACAGTTGAGTCACACAATACCTACCAATCACTTTTCCACACCTCAGTTCCTTATTTCTGAAACTGTCGTAGTTTTACATATTTCTTCTTTCAAAAGTAAGATTTTCTGCTTATTTGTGTATAGCTAACATTCCACGCACTTGGACTCATAGATGTAAATTTTGTATAGGCTTGGTCAGCCTGGGCCTGGCCTACCCTGGCTTCAGCATGAATTCTCAAAGAAATGGACCATTCTCTTTTATTGTTTTATTAGACACTGGCTGTGAATCGATGGTAGAGGATATGTTTCTTTGCGGACAGTCTCAGGCTCACTCCCCAGAATCTCCAGTTAAAATATCTCTGGGTGGTGTTTGAGACCTCCCTTTATTTGAAGGACTAGAAAATGGCTGCCAGCCTAGACAATACTGTGGCTGAGGACAGACTGGCAATCTGGAGCGAGATGAATGCGGAGGAAACTGCTGCGGGGGAAAAACTCCCCGGGGCTGGCCGTTCACACCGGCCGGTGTATTGCGCAACGGTGCCGATACGGAGCATTCAGACTGCTGCAGAGTGGCCCCATGTGGGCTGGCCTCTGCAGCTCGTGATAGGGCTGTTTCGGCAATGTGCGCATGTGCGCACATGCGCAAACTGGCAAAACACCCGTTCACACTGCCGCCTACGCTTGCCTCCCGCCTTCTTCCGGTTCACACTGCCTGGAAGCTGGAGGCAAGCGCAAGTCGGCCCCTGGACACCGGTTTCTCCCGGTGTCCTGTTAAAGCGGATGGAAAGCGAGTGGGAGACGGGTAAGTGCGAAACGGAGCCGACAGACAGATGCGCATGTCTGAACGCGCTCCCTTCTTCCACTTCCAACGTGGGGCTGTCCCGCTTTACATTGCCAGTCTGTCCTCAGCCTGTGGTAGGTAGACCAATCAATAGACTTGGTGGTAGCATCACATATACTCACAACTCCCTATGTCCACTTTTAAGCTTTTCAAAATTCTGAAAAATTCACACCTCCAGTCTGCTCTTCTGTGATCCAGTTTTATTTTGTTGTTGTTGCATGTTTTATTGTATATGAGATACTTTTTGATGTGTCACTCTCTCGTTTTTTCACCCCATTTTATTGCTTTGTTGCCTGGACATATTCTACTCTTCTGATTGCGTTGTTTTGAATGATGCAATTCACTCGGCCCTGGTCTGAATGGCCCAGGCTACCTCAGTCTCATCACATCTCAGGAGCTAAGCAGCGTTGGCCTTGGTTAGCACTTGGGTAGGAGACCCCCAAGGAAGTCCTGGGTTGCTAGGCAGAGGCAGGAAATGGCAAACCACTTCTGTTAATTTCTTGCCTTGAAAACCCTGCACAGTTGCCATAAGTTTGCTGTGATTTGACCACACTTTCCACCGCCAATCCCACTTGAGTACTGGGGTGACTCTGCATTGGCTCTTCCCTCCATTGTTTTACCAAACCCACCTTGGAACAGAAATTCCCCTCTGCACTGCGTGCTGCTTTCACTTTCTTTGACCGTTGGATTTTATGGTACTCTCCACACTGCATGCCACTTTCACTTTCTTTCATCATTGGGTTTTATGGTACCTTCTGCATAGATTTATGGCCATTCAGGGGTGACTTTGCAGTCAGTGTGGCATTGCCCCAGGGTATATGAATGTGGTTTTGAGCTGCACCTTTTCCTCAGTGCTGAGAAAATATAGAACAAATGCCAAATGCAGGCTGTGGTCACACACACTAAATCATCCACTTTCAGTGCACTTTCTAACTAGAGTTTTACTGTGTGAACTGGCAAAATCCAGTTGGAAAGTGGACTGAAAGTGGATTGAAAGTGGATGATTTAGTGTGTGTGACCACAGCCGCAGAATCACCCAAATGCTGTGATCACACACACTAAATAATCTACTTTCAATCCACTTTCCAACTGGATTTTACTGTGTGAACTGGCAAAATCCAGTTAGAAAATAGATTGAAAGTGGATTATTTAATGTGTGTGTCCGCAGCCACAAAATCACCCAAAGGCTGAGATCACACACACTAAATAATCCACTTTCCATCCACTTTCCAACTGGATTTTGCCAGTTCACACAGTAAAATCCAGTTGGGAAAGTGCATTGAAAGTGGATTATTTAGTCTGTGAGATCGCAGCTTCTGCTAGAAACTTGGATGGCAAATGAAATAAATAAATAATTTAAACTAATCTTCAGCCTCTGCAGTGTTTCCAACATTCTGTACATGTGGATTTATGTGGGGTTTTTTGGAATATGTTTTTAGAATGATGCAGTCAGTTTTTCCCCTCAGGCTATAATATTCTGGCAAGGAATAGCAAAGAGGCAGGGGGGGATCAGGTTTCAAAATTTGAAGTTTAAATTGAAAATCCCATTTATATTTTTGTAAACGCTCATTTCAGGGCTAAGTGTGGGAATCTGGCAGCATTGTCTCATCCCCTCCAAGGGCAGACCTCTACCACAAGGCTTCATTAATCATTACATTCCGTATGCTGTACGTTAGGAATGCTTTGATCCTGTCCCCACTGCTAAGTTCGTGCTCAAAATCACTTAACTGGCATCGCCATAGCAGCATACTTTTACAACTCCTTTACGTATACTGTTAAGGGCAGTGAAAGAGTAAGTGGTTTACATTTTTACATTCCATCCTAATGGGATGTATTTTAAACTTTACAAATCTTTTATAGCTGCAATTTTGTAATGGAGAACAGTTTTATGCCCTTTTAAATGTTCTCATGTACTTTGGCTGACGGCCATGAATAATAAACGATTAAGCTACCTTGGCTTATGAACGGCAATAGGCACCAGAGAAGCTAATATTCAGACTCTTCTAGTTTGCACATCTTGTGGATTTTGTTTTTTAATTAGTCGGCCTCATCAGCACACACCTTGAATTTGCCATCTAGTGTATTTAATCACCAGACAATGCTTATGTTAACCCACCATCTGAGCATCCAGTGGATCATAGTGGATGTGCAATTAGTTTACTGGAAATTATTTTCAAGGCGATATTACAGGGAAAACTTTTCACCTCCTCCCATAATTCTAGAATGCAGAGGCATTCCAGTGAAGTCGATGGGCAATACATTCTGGACAGGGGGGGAAAGATACCCTTTGTTTTGTATTTTTGCATGTGCGTGTATGTGTGTGTGCACGCGCGCGTGCACGTGCGCACGCCAATGCCTGGAAGTCATGACAACCTCTGGCAACTCCTACTGGGGCATGGGGGACGTTCAGAGAAGTGGCTTGATAACCTGCCTCTGACTTCCCAGCCCTGGTATTTTCTGGAGGTCTCCCATCCAAGTACTTGCCTGGGTTTGCCCTGCTTAGCTTCCAAGATTTGACAAGATTGGGCTTCCTTGGGGTACCCAGGTCAGGGCAAAAAGATATATCTTTAAATTCAAAGAGAAATTAAATAGTGAAATTCATTCTCAATGGATGATGATGAAGAAGAAGACCAGGTTTTTATATCCCACTTTTCTCTACCTGAAGGCATCTCATCTAACAATTGCCTTCCTTTCCTCTCTCCACAACAGGCACCTTGTGAAGTAAATGGGGCTGAGAGAGTTCTGGGAAAACTGTGACTGGCCCAAGGTCACCCAGCAGGCATCATGTGGAGGAGTGGGAAACCAAACCCAATTCTCCAGATTAGAGTCTGCCACTCTTAATAAGTGCACCATGCATGGGAGAAGTACAATCACAGATAGCTTTAAAAACAGATTAGCCAGAGGGTAGGTATATCAATGGTTATTGGCCAAGATGACTAAAGAGAACCTCCATGTCCAGAGGCAATAAACCTCTGGATACCAGTGCTAGGAGTCAAAATCAAGGGAAGGCCTTGGACTCTCTGCCCTGTTTGTTGAAAGCCAGTTTGGTGTAGTGGTTGGGAACGCAGACTCTAATTTGGGAGAATTGGGTTTGATTCCTCACTCCTCCACATGCAGTTGCTGGTGTGACCTTGGGTCAGTCAATAAGTTCTTTCAGAGCTGTTCTCTCAAGGGCAGTCCTCAAAAGAGCTCTCTCAGCCCCACCTACTTCACAGGGTGTCTGTTGTGGGGAGGGGAAGGGAAAGGGACTGTAAGCCGCTCTGAGACTCCAGGGCAACTAGTTGGCCACCATTTGGAAACAGAACACTGGACTAGATAGACCACTGGTCTGACTTAGCCAGGCAACTTGTAAATTCATCTTCAGCAGAAGAATGTGATGTTGTGTAGGCTGCCAACATCTCAAAGCTGTTTACGTTTCTAGGGAACATGCTGAGATAATTAGCATGGCCCACTTCAGTTAAAATATTTGGATATCACCTTTTTGCGCTCACAAGTAAGTTAATGAAAGTGTAATAAAAACTAATTCCATACATTGGTTGCTGGAATAAGGATTGTTATCTATATTACTGTGAATTAGGAATAACCCATTTTCATTTGTTTGCATTTTGTCTGTTGTTTATTGTCAGCTGTCAGAGAAGAGAAGAGAAGAGAAGAGAAGAGAAGAGAAGAGAAGAGAAGAGAAGAGAAGAGAAGAGGAGAGGAGAGGAGAGGAGAGAAGAGAAGAGAATGGATTTATACCCCACCCTTCACTACCCAAAGGAGTCTCAGAATGGCTTACAAACTCCTTTCCCTTCCCCTCCCCACAACAGACACCCTGTGAGGTAGATAGGGCTGAGTGACAGAAACTGTCCTTTTTCAAGAACAGCTGTGCCAGAATTATGGCTTGCCCAAGGTCATACAGAAGGTGCAAGTGGAGGAGTGGGGAATCAAACCCGGATCTCCCAGATTAGAGTCCACACACTTAACCACTACACCAAACTGGCTCTCTGTTCCTGTTCCTCCCACTCCTCACATTCTGAGAGCAAGGCAAGGCTTTTTAGCCAAACTGGACCCTGGTGCATGATGGCCAGGGACTGAGATCCTACACCTCTGTTTGGCATCTAAAGCCTAGCAATGATGCAGCAGAACAGACTCATGAGGAGGGAGTTCAGTAAGACTGGCACCACTACTAGGAAGGCCCTGTCAATTATGTACAGCAAGGTCTCTGAGTGCTGCCTATGATTGTTCTTTCTTCCTATCAGCTTGCCCTGTACATTTGCACATTAAAATATTTAGTAATAAGAGACCATCAGTCTTCAAGACTTCTTCCTGATAAGGGAAGTAGCCCCACAAAAAAATTATGCTTTGGACTTCCTACCTCTTGGGGAAAGAAAGAGTGCAGATTTATCAGGTATCAAATTCTACAAGCAGAATGGAAACTTCTCCTCCTTTCTTTGAAAGGTCTGGGTCCCATGCCAGCTATTTGACCAAACATAGCTCTAAAACTAACAAAACCAGAGCATAAGATTTACTGTGTATTTCAACTGCTGGCATGTAGAAAGAACCCAATCTCATCCAATCTCAGAAGCTAAGCAGGTACTTGGATGGAAGACCACTAAAGAAGGCACTGCAGAAGAAGGCCATGCCAAACCACCTCTGCTTCTCACAATTGGTAGGGTCACCATAAGTTGGTTTCCTGAGGGATACAATAAAAGGAGGAGTACCTTATATTCTCATACATACCAGTTACTTGTGGACCGGGTAAGAGCCCTGCACATGAGCCTTATGTTTGATGCACTGTATAGCTTTTCTGGTGACAGAGAAATTCTGGCAGACTTGAAAGAATAAACGCTTAGAATTCCAATACAGATCAGGTTAAAACAATAAAATTCTTAGAACTGTTCTGTCAAACTTATGCCCTTTCTTTCATTTGAAAATATCTGGGGTATGTTTTTTCTCAGCCTTACAGTTATGCATGTGTGTTATCAGCAAATCAATTCCCTGCAAGAACTCAGTTCTTTTTAGATGAAGAATGTAAGAATTTTTTTTTGAAACATACATCTAAACAAACACATTCTGTCTTGCTCTTGTTTCCTCTCTTTCAGTTATCAATTCCAACTATTTTTTTTTTTTGCTTCAGCCAGGGATTTCTCTTCTGCCCAAAAGCCTTGTCAGGTCAATGTGGATTCTCTCCCCCCCCCCCTCCTTTTAACATCCTAGAACAAAGATTGACCCTCATGGTAGCCAGATTATTTAACATTACAAGGACATGTAGCTTGTACCAGCTTGTTTCAGAGATATTTAGTATTATAATGAAAGGAAATTTCTGGCTTGATACCTTAAGCTTGTTAGTGTTTTCCCATCAGAAATACATATCTGCCTTCCAAAAACCCCATTGCCTAGGATTGATGAATATTCTCTTTGTTTTAAAAATGTACTTTCACATTCTCTGTTCAAGAGGAAGAATTTCCAATGGGTAATTAATCTGCACTCAGATTCCGGGACACAATTATTTGCTTACAATCTTGGAATGCTGGAAATGAAGAGCGTATTATCATCAAGAGAGTGACAGCGAGGTGGGGGTGTCTGAGGACTGAAGAACTCAGGTGAACTTCTTAAAATAGCCTCTGTGAAATGTGTATGGTTTTTTTTTCTCTATTAACTCATGCTGAAGTTTCCACAGAACTTTTTTTTTTCATGATTACAAGCAAGCTTTTGCCTTCCTTACCTCAAGTAAACTCCCACCATGGTATCTTTCATGCTGAGATAATTTCAGTTTCCCCACTGGTAGCTCCTTCACCTGGCCCAACAGCTAAAAACAGGCCATGCCGGTGAAAAAAAAGATTAGAATGTACAGTTTGTCTTTTTTTCTTTTCCTGAATCGTATTTTTCCCCTCCTGTTTGTTTAATGTAAGCTTCTTTATGCAAATCCTTACGTCGAGGTACCATTTCAGGGTAAGCACAATTGAGACATTCACAGGAAAGTTCAAAACCCCAATTTTCACATGGCTTCAAGCTGGGGAAAGTATATTTTAAAAGCATTTGAAGTGGTCGTTTTTCTATACCTCACAACAACCAGAAACAGAAGAAGTGCTCTAGACAAAGCTTCTTATGCCCGGGGGGGGGGGGGGGGGTAGGGGAAGTCGATGACCTCCCTAACAGCGGCCCTTTACTAAAAGGTCCTTCTAAGAGCAGAGTTGTAAGTAGGCTTGAATCGATGTGGAAAACAAATGGCAGCCTACACAGAGTATAAAAGTACAGTTACTATAGACTGGTTATTTCTTGACCTGGTATTGTCATGTGATAACAGAGAATTCTCAGCCTCCACACCAAAATGCTATTTCCAAGATTCTTTGGAAGGAGCCAGCTAATAGAACCTGAACAAATTTAGGTTAGAACTAGGCTACCAAATGGACTATTCACAGCTAGGGTTGCAGGTCTGGGTTGGAAAATACCTGGAGACTTTTGGGGTGGATCCAGGAGAGGGCGGGGTTTGGGGAGGGAAGGGGCCTCAGCAGGGGCGTAGACTTTTGGAAATCCCGGGGGGGCGGGGGCTTCTTAGTGTGCGCACAAAGCACGCGCGCTCTCTGGAGCAATGGTCTCCCCCCCCCCCGAAAACCACCCCGCCTCCCTGGGCCCTTCCAAGGCCCGCCAGCCGCTGCTGCCGGTGCCTCCTCTCTCCCCCCGCCACCCCTTCCCTCTCCCTCTCCAGCAGCGGCGGCCAGGCCTTGGAAGGACCCGGGGAGGTGCGGCAGCAGGCGCTCCATTTTCCCAGGGGTGGCTGAGCCCCCCCTGGGAAATTTCGAGGGTGGCTCAAGCCCTTGAGCCCCCCTGTACTCTACACCTATGGGCCTCAGCATGGTACAGTGCCACAGAGTCCACCCTTCAAAGCAGCCATTTTCTCCAGAGGAGCTGATCTCTGTCAGCCAGAGATCAGTTGTAAAAGCAGGAGATCTCCAGGCCCCACCTGGAGGCTGGCATCCCTGTTTATAGCTGAGAAGGTATTTGCACCCAGCCCACCCCAGTCTGCTGCTCTAGCCACGACACAGCACCACAATAACATTACTTGTGATTTGATCATTTATTTATTCATTTATTCGATTGGACTTCTAGCCTACCTTCTCCTGCACCGCAAGGCTCAGGGCAAGTGACAAGAAGTTAAAAATGGTATCATAATTATTTTTAAAAAAAATTAACATAATAGCAATCAAAGATAAAATCAGATGGTGACATAGGCACAGATACAATTTATCCGGGTGAGGCTGTGCAAGCTGTGTGTTTATAAAAAGCTGGAACACAGTGAAATGAGTGTCATGGAGAGGGGCTGGGGGAGGCCGAATTAGATGGAAACTTCGATGCCTCAACTGTGCCCCTGGTGGAACATTTCTGTTTTACAGGCCCTGCAGAACTGCATTTAAGTCCTGGCCCTACTGGTGGACCTCCTGATGGCACCTGCTATTTTTGGCTGATGTGTGACAGAAGGTTGGACTGGATGGGCCATTGGCCTGATCCAACACTGGCTTCTTTTAAGACCTTATGAAATGTGCTAAGTATCGCTTCTAGACAAAACCAACCCTGAACTCTCCCTAGAAGCTAAAATGACTAAACTGAGGCTATCATACTTTGGTCACACTATGAGAAGACAAGAGTCACTGGAAAAGTCGACAATGCCAGGAAGAGTTGAAGACCGCAGGAAAAGAGGAAGACCCAACATGAGATGGGTTGACTCAGTCAAGGAAGCCACAACTGACCCTCAGTTTGTAAGACCTGAGCAAGGCTGTTAATGAGACGAAATTTGGAGGTCATTAATTCATAAGGGTTGTCATAAGTTGGAAGCAACTTGATTGCGCTTAACACAGAGACAACTACTGCTACGAAAACAGGTGGAATGGTCGCCCACTTAGGCTGGATCTACGTGAAGGATTTTCTTGGCTTCCAACTGCAGCAGGATCTTGGCTTGGCATCCACATGAAGTTATTCTTTAATCATCCGTTTTCTAGTCTTTCCTTGCCTTGTTTGGTATGTTCTTTAAAGAAAGAATGATGTATAAGTATGTTAGCAAGTTGTCTGGATCAGGCAGTGTGTGGTTTGCGGGGGATGCATTTTTTTGTATTTTTAATATGTGCATGTGTGTTTGTGTGTGTGCATGTGAGTGAGTGTGCACCTGGAAGTCATGGTGACCTCTGGTGACTGATCTCTATTGGGGGCCTGGAGGATAGTCAGAGGGGTGGCTGAATAAAGTCTGCCCCCACCTCCCTACTGCTGGTATTCCAAGGAGGTCTCCCATCCAAGTAGTTGCCAGAATCAACCCTGCTTAGCTTCCAAGATCCAACGAGATCGGGCTTGCCAGGGCTATACAGGTCAGGGCAGGTAGTATGTGTTTTGAAGGCCCTCTACACTGTTTTCCTTCTGTCAGCCCCTCACTGCTGACATTTTTCCTTTTGTACCCCCAGTGGGGTTTTAGGGGGGCTCTTTAAAACAATTGGTATTTGCTGTTGTGCTATGACACAATGACATTGTAACAATCTGTTGCCACGATCTAATAAGTGTGTCATCAAGTCGCAACCGACTCATGGCGACCCCATGAAGTTCTGTCCCGTGGGGTTTTCAGGACAACAGGTGACAGAGATGGTTTGTCATTGCCTTCCTCTGCATAGTAGCCTCAGTCTTCCTTGGTGGACTCCCATCCAAATACCAGCCTGGCTTAAGTTCCAAGCTCTGACAAGATCAGGATAGTCTTGGCCAGGGGTCCTTTAGTAGAAAAAGAGGTGCAGGAGCTCATTAGCATAACTCATTAGCATAACTCATTAGCATATGCCACGTCCCTTGACATCACCGGAAGTGTGTCAGAAAGGGAATGTCAGTTTCAGCCCCATTATACCCTATGGGCCATTGAAATCAATGGCAAAAACTCATAGGGTATATGAGGGGCTGGAGGAAAGGGGGTTTGAGGCAGAGGCTCCAAACTTGCAGGATAGCTGCTGGGGCCTCTCCTTGAAATACCCACCAAGTTTCAAGAAGATTGGACCACGGGGTCCAATTCTATGGGCCCCCAAACAGGTTGCCCCATCCCCTCCATTGTTCTCTATGGTGGGAAAAAATTAACTTTTTTTCCCACCATAGAGAACAATGGAGGGAATGGGGGCAACCCGTTTGGAGGCCCGTAGAATTGGACCCCCTGGTCCAATCTTCTTGAAACTTGGTGGGCATTTGGGGGAGAGGTCCCAGAAGCTACCCTGCAAGTTTGGAGCCTCTGCCTCAAACCCCCTCCCCTACAGCCGCTTTTAAAGTTGCTGCTGAAATTCGGCGGCAATTCGGCCCGTGGCTGCCCTACTGCCCCTCCTGAGCTGGCAGAGCTGCGCTCCGCCTCACTCCAGCCCCGAAGGACCCCTGGTCTTGGCTATTAAAGCTGCTATATGATCTAATAATTCTTCTAAATTCCTAGTTTTCCTTTTTTTTAAAGTAAGTCTCTAGCCCTGTTTGCTGTGGAAGTAGTAGTAGTAGTAGCAGTACCAAGCCAAGCATAACCATAACACATTTGGATACAGAGTTATAAAAAGTCTGGGTAAAATGCAGTAAATGTATATAAAACCATTAAAGTGTTCGATAAATCCGGCAGGAAATATAAAAGACAAAAACAGGTTTATAAATTTAGCCGTACATTTCTAATGCAATAGCATGCCACCCAAAATTTAGCAACAAATTCAGTATTAGTCCGATTTACACCGGATAACAATCGGTTACAATGTTCCCAGTCTGTCTGGCCAGATATTTCTTTTACAAAAGTTGTGATATATTTATCTTGGATCTTATTATACTAAACATCATATGTTCAATGGTTTCTACCTCCCCAGAATCACATTGGCAGAGTCTCTGGTCAAACAGGACCCTTCTATATCTACCCTCAAGCACTGCGGACTGTGGAGGTATAAGGGGAAAGATGTAATCCAGCTGGGCTTCTCTTACATGCTTGAGGACAAGGTACCACTTTGGATCCCCACTGGGAAAAAAGACTTGGTATAAATGAAGTAACTAAATACATAAGTAAATAAATACTCTGTTCCATGTGTGAAGAGAGTATGTCTATATCCTGGGACTGTTTGACAAAAACTGGATCCAGTCTGAGCGAGTCAGTGAAACATGGAAAGAAAATTATTCTTCCAGCTCTCCCTTGTTAAACCCTCCACAAAGCATGAGCCAAGAGACAAGGGGAGAGCAGCAAACAAACAGAAACCGCCAACATCCTGCTGTTCTTATGAAAAGAAATATTACAAATTCTTAATCAGCAGCGGGGATTTTGGAAATAAACATTTCTTTTTAAAAAAAATACGGACCTGTACAACAGAATTATGGAAATATAACATCAAAAAATATCCAGGAGGAGTTGTTTATGACTGAATGAACAAAGACATAAAAATGTGGATGTGGAAGAGAGCAGCCATTACCAGAAGCTTTGTACAAGAAGTTCCCTCAGGCTTCTCGGCATGTGTGAAGAACAAACACCAACAATGGATCCAGCGAGGACGGCTCACTGGCAGAACTGGGCTATACTTGACCTAAACAAAGTGCGCTTTGGGAAGGTACTCAAGGGGGCTAGAAATGTTTGGACCATTAATTGAAGGAAATTGACTGAGAAGGATCTTTTTTTAAAATAAAGTTTTCATATGATTTGTCCCCAGAGTCAAAAAATAAAACCTGGAATGAAGAACAAAACAGGAATAGCAGTTGGAAGAAAAAATAAAACTGTGTGAAAACAATATATCCTTTATGAAATAGCTGGAAATAAAGTTTTTCTTTAAAAAAAGTAATGGGTACAAGACTGACTGTCAGGAAAACAGCTCATTTGTTTCAAAGTTGGTTCCCATTTCAAATGAACATTTTTCACTTAACTTGAGAGCCAGTGTTGTTCGGTACACATGCCATTGGCCCCCATATTTGGATGAAGTATTCAAGGACACCCCCAGATTATTATTTTTTTAATCCTTGTGGTAAAATGGGCCCTGAAGACACCAGTTTCTTGCATGGAAAGGGTGGGATTTGCTCAGATGGCACAGGTCCCAAGCTGCTAGATCTCAGTGAGCTTACCCCTTCACCCCAGCACAAGTAGGATTACTCTTCATAGCCAACACCACGTCAGTAGTTAGAGGTGGATTTGTCTCATAAATTGGACCTCGTTATCTTTATCCAATTGAAATATCCCACTCCAAGAGAGCCAGAGTGGTATAGTGGTTAAGAGCAGTGGACTCTGACCTGGAGAACCAGGTTTGATTCCCCACTTCTCCTCCCCATGAAACCTGCTGGGTGACCTTGAGCCAGTCACCATTATCTCAGAACTCTCTCAGCCCCACCTGTCTGTTGTGGGGAGAGGAACGGAAGGCAATTGTAAGCCGCTTTGAGGCTGCAGTTACACACACTAAATAATCCACTTTCAATGCACTTTTGAATTGGATTGTGCCAGTTCACACAGTAACAATCCAGTTGAAAAGTGGATTGAAAGTGGATTATTTAGTGTGTGTGACCACAGCCTGAGACTCCTTAAGGTAGAGAAATGGAGGGTATAAAAACCTTCTATTCTTCTTCCAGCTGCACCTCGTGTGTTGAAAGTGCTCAAGCTAAGCAGGCACCTCTCCACCCTGTCTTTGCATCTTGGTATACATGAGTTGAACTAGGTGTT
Source organism: Lepidodactylus listeri (assembly GCA_029233225.1). Taxonomy (NCBI): domain Eukaryota; kingdom Metazoa; phylum Chordata; class Lepidosauria; order Squamata; family Gekkonidae; genus Lepidodactylus; species Lepidodactylus listeri. Next base: position 82,427,160 of record JARCFY010000011.1, read on the forward strand.
ATATACGGATACAGAGACCAAATAATACCAGTTTTAGAAAACGAAAAGTTTCATATTATCCAAATAAAACTGGGTATAAAAAAGACCTCAAAGGTAGAGCACCAGTTGACTAACAACATGAGAGGAAAGAAAAGCGAAAAGGCATTTAAATGCCATCCTCTATCCCTAGAGCTAGAACTTATCCCTATGATGTTAAAGAGACAGGGAGAATAATCTTAAAAGTTTCTGGATTTGTTGCTCATATCTTTTCACCTTTCTCCATCCTGTTGGCTTTCTTCCTTTTGCCCATGTGCTCTCATTTTATCCTTGGGGGTTCAATGAAATGTCTCCCACCTGACATAGTGAAAAATCACCAGAAGTCTTCGAAATTCTAACAGGCTCTGGGGGGATACCTGGCCAAAGTCTGGGCTTCTTTGACCCCCAGCTACCTTGGCAGGTTGGACTTTAGAAGGCATTAAGAAATAATAGCACCTCCTCACATGGAAAAAAGGTTATAGACTTTGGTTCTCTCTTTTGACTGCTTTTTCCTGTGAAGCTAGTATACCTTCCATCATTCCCTGGAGAACAAAATGTGTTTATATCTGGGTACCTCACTTTAGGTGATTCTCACTGCATCCAGCATTTAAAATTTCTGTTCCTTCTATTGATAATGTTACAGTTGTTTCAGCGTATATAGTCTCAACTCGTCTTCCACTTTTCATGGTCCTTGTATTTCTCTGACTATGGAATGTTTTAGGTTGGTTTTGTTTTTCTTTTTAAGAAAAAAGAAAGAAATGATTGCTCCATCTTCAGCTTTTTTGTGTACATAGAAATGTGGTTTTATGTTAGCCTCTGAGCATGCATTGAGTGCAAATTCCAGCATTCACCTTGTAAACATTTTTACACAGATACAGGTGAAGCACCATTTCACCATAATACTCTTCTGGAAAAGCAGTTCCTATAGGGTGGGGGGTATGCATAAATCCCATCACTGGGAACTAATAATTTGCCAAGATTATAACAGCAGAATAAGCTTCCTCAGTTCATAGGAAACACACAGCTACATCTCCTGACAAAGAACTTCAGTTGCCAAGAAGGCAAAACAATGCAAAAGATTCATCAATGCAAACTGGTAGAGTTTCCTCAATATTTCCGCAAGTGATGCTGGCCCAAAATTTAAGCTGAGAAAAAAAATTGGCATTTGCCCTCTCAAAATATTTGTCTACCCCTATGGAGACAGAAAATGTGTTCCAAATGGATTGCATTTTAACTGCAAAATAATAAACAATTTGCTCAAGGCAAAAGGAATTCAGATCAGCCACAGAGCAGAGATGACCCCAATTAACCACTACCCATAATTCTTCAAAAAAAATAATCTGCCATGTGAGATTTTACTAATGCCACAGCAAAAGGATCCAGTCTTTTCTCATATAATCATAGCTACAGAACCTATCAAATGTGTTCCCTCAAAGTCTTCATTGCCATTTGGGTCGGAATTTCTGTTCTGGCAATCCCTGTATGAGCTGGATTGGGCAGCATGCACCCCCAAACCCACCTCCTTACATGTGGTGAGAAAGCACACCTTCCCTCACCATTCACCTCTCATAGCTGATAGACAAAATAAAAGCTATAAATGCACTTCTGAGGAGAGTGTTTGGTTTTGTGCAAAAAAACAGAGCACAAAAGTCAAGATTTAATACCTGTTGCCTCACACAATTTATCTTATTGCACAACAGTTATACCCTGCTTTTCTCCCCAGTGTGGACCCAAAGCAGCTTTCAACATTATTCCTCCCTTCATTTTACTCTCACAACAACCCTGTGGGGTAGGTTAGCCAGAGAGAGAGAGAAAAAAACTGGTCTAAAGGTTACCAGCAAGTTTTTGTGGCAGAATCCTAGCCTGATACTCCAATGACTAGCGCAGCTGATTTCCAAAGTGATTTCCCAGGTGAGAGAAATAAGGTTAGCGTCCTGTTCCCCATAGTCCAATTTGTTTAAAAATGGGACCCCTTGTTTTTAAATGTCTGCACTGCTTTTTAAAGAGTATTCCAGATCTGGTCTTCACCCAAACATCAATTTCCAGCAGACTGGCCACATCTCTTTTTTATTCCCATAAGGACTTCGCACAACAAAAGAGGGTGTTGATGGGATGTGTCTAGTGTTGCCAACCTCCAGATGAAGTCTGGAACTCTCCTGGAATTGCAGCTGATGTCCAGACTAAAGATGATCTCCAGATTCAGTCGCCCTGGAGAAAATGGCTGCTATGGAGGGTGGACTATATGGTATTATATTCCACTGAGGTCCCTCTCCTCCCCAAGCTCTACCCTAGATCTCCAGGAATTTCCTAACCCAGAGCTGTTAATCCGAGTGGATCAGTGATAGAGCCCATGCTTTGCATACAGAAGGTCTTAGATTCAATCAGTGGGATTTCCAGCTATAAGGATCTCAAGGAGTAGCTTTCTCTGTCTGAGAACAGAGATCACCAATCTTGTTGAGAATTCAGGCTCTTTTGAGTTTTAAGAAAGAAAAAGGACATCACCACAAAATGGCTGCCAAGGTGGTGGAGCCAGTCGCAAAATTGCTACAAGAAAAAGTGTGCATGCACACGAAAGCTTATACCCAGAATAAAACTTTGTTGGTCTTAAAGGTGCCACTGACTGGACTCAGACTTTAATCTGGCAAGTTATAATTCAGCTTCATGAATTCATAAATGAGCAGCTGAATTAGTAGATATTATTCCCAATGAAATGTGTCTGTAAGGACTGGTGAGGAATTGTTGCTCTGAGCTCCTTATTTCCTATGGTCTGTGACTCATTCTTTCCCTATTGTTATTATTATTATGTAAAAACAATGAGAGTTTTTATGGCACTGGAAACACTGTTCGTCTTTTTGATTACTGAAATATCTGTTCTTACAAGGAACATTTTTGTCAATGTGTTATTGTTTCCATTTTATTTATTTGTTTGTTTGTTTAGAAAAATTCCATGCTGTCTTCCCTAGGAACCTGATATAGCAATGTATCTCGAGAAAAATCACAAAAAGAAAGATTATACTAGTAATTTCTTCATATTCTGAACTATTTTTATGTCAGACCTAAAGTGGTCCCTGTTGTTACCAAGAAATGATATTATAATGTTATAATGCATTACGGTAACTCAACCTTTCAAAGAGAAACAAATAATTTCTAACTTTTATTCAGTGAAAGGAGTTAGCTACTGTATGTAGGCATGTATGGGAGTGAAGGCTGTGTGGTATAGCCTAATCTCATCAGATCTCAGGAGCTAAGCAGGGTTGATACTTGGAAGAGAGACCTCCAAGGAAGACTCTGCAGAGGAAGGCAATGGCAAACCACTTCTGCTTCTCACTTGCCTTGAAAGCCCCTTGCTGGAGTTGCCATAAACCAGCTGCAACTTGATAGCACTTTACACACACACACATATGTATGTATTATGGCTGTGGTCACACACACTAAATAATCCACTTTCAATCCACTTTCAAACTGGATTTTGCCAGTTCACACAGTAAAAATCCAGTTTGAAAGTGCATTGAAAGTGGATTATTTAGTGTGTGTGACCGCAGCCTATGTATGTATTGCTTTTAATTGTAAAAAATCTGCACATATTCTGTTAGTCATTAGCAATGCTCCCTCTAAGCTGTGGAGTCTTGTGAGCAAAAATTCTCCTTTGTGAGCTACTGGGCATTAAAGTTGTGAGCAAGTGATTTTGGTTACTGCAGAAATCAGTTTGCTCGGGAGCCATCCTTCCTGAGCTGAGACAAAAAGTTGTGAGCCAGGGGCTAAAAAAGTGTGAGCTAGCTCAGCTTACAGGGAACACTGGCCATTAGGAACTTTGATGTTAATGAAGGAAAATTTGAACTGAATCCTCTTTTTCTTTTTTTAAGATTCCAAAACCAATTGCCAAAATTAGTCAGCCATTTCCAGATATCTCCAGAAATGTCTGCTGTGACTTTTGATGCTCATGTAGTCTGCTTTTCACAGTTGGATGAGATGGCCATAAGAACGGGAAGCAAGAGAACAGAGTGATTTAGCAGGAGATCTAAGGATGTTCCAACCAGAAGAGTTAGCTGCCAAAAAGGATTATCCACAGAGAAGAGTCTCTGCACTAAGGGTTTCCACTTTCTGCCATTAGAGTACCTCAGTGCATTCAGGAGGACTATCCAGATCCTATATTAATAGAAATATATCCTTTTGCTTCAATATATACGCAGAACATATCGTAAAGGAAAGCTGGATTAGAATTAGATGAAGGTGCAGGGAAATTGGTGGAAGGAATGTTAACAACTTGAGATATGCAGATGACACAACATTACTGGCAGAAAGTGGTGGAGACTTGAAGTGACCCCTGCTTCTTCTTCACTGTGATGCAGATTTTCCCCATCAAAATTCTTAGTTCCCTTCATGTGCTGAACTGGCCCCCAGCAGTATGATAATATTTGCAGCTTTATCAATCTGAATGTCCCACCCTGTGACAGAATCTGATTTGGCTTTTGCCCAGCCCAAAAACTAGCCTGGAGAAAACAGGAGCCCTCTTTTTGGATCCCTTTGAAATGGCACTGGAGACTGTGTAACAGTGAACAATAATAAAGATTTTATTTCATAGGCAGGGATGGTTTGGGGCAGTCAGGAACTGGAAAGGGTTAAGGGAAATGTTGGTAGAACAATATATTTTCCAGCTGACAGACAAGATGGTGTTGTAGCAGCTTATTTTTACAAAATTCTTGGTTCTCATTGGTGAGAGATGGTTGACTAAGTATTTTAGTTCCAGTTACAATGTTTCTGCATCTAGTTTCCTAATAACTGTTCAGGATTCTGGAAAGATCACTCTTTATCAAATTCCTTCCCCTTTTCTGAAATCACAATGTGTCTTCTTTACTCTGAGTAGTCTTTAACCATTTCCTTCACGGCAGACCAGGGACTGCCTCAGCGCCAATTCCACGTATAACTGGACAGGACTTATATTTCTTCCCTGAAAATATAACCCTTTTCCTTTTGGCCTGATTGGAAGCTTTAGCCTGCTACCTAGTCACTCAAACCCCAGTTCTTGGTGTCTGTGTGAAAACGTATTTCAGCTTTAGCTGACACTTGACTCTGTATTCTTAGATGGAATTCTTTCTCAGGTTATGTTTAACACAGTTAAAACCAGGAGTCTCTCCCTTTATTTAAAAGGTAATCCTGTCTGACAGACTTTTAATCAGACTCTTCAGACATCCATTCCTGTAGCTGAGCTTTTACTTTACTGAACAGTAACTGCCACTGAACTCAAAACTAACTAACTCTCTCCTCAGCACACAGCTGGTTTTATATTTCCCTCAGCTGGCGCTGGCCAATCAAAAAAAAAAAAGGAGCAGCCTGTCACTCAAGCTCGACATTCTAGAGCAGAGTTAACTAATCTGAGTTAACTCCCACCTCCCTAATCTGATTTGGCTACTTAAGAAAAACAGCATTTTAAATGTAGTCTGCCACAACTACTGATGAAGGTTAAACCAGAAAGTGTCAAAGCAGGATTGCAGATGAACATCAAGAAGATGAAAGTAAGGACTACTGGGGAATTACACAACTTTAAGGTTGACAATGAAGAAACTGAAATTGCTCAAGATTTCCTGTTCCTTGGCTCTATCATCAACCCAAAGTGGGACTGCAACCAATAAATGAGAAGGTGATTGAGGGAAGGGAAGCCATGAAGGAGCCAGAAAAGATTTATAAGTGTAAGGATGTGTTGCTGGCAACCAAGATCAAGTTAACTCATGCCATGGTATCCCCATTAATATGTATAGAAGTGAAAGCTGGACAATGAAGAAAGTCCTTTGAAAGGTGGCGTTGGAGGAGAGTTTTATGGACACTGTGGACAGGTGTTAATTGATGTCATTCCAATGCCACAATGTCACTTCTGGTACAAACCTGGAAGTGTCATCACTGCACTGGGCAATGCCAGTCCCCAGGTGGGCACGGGGGATCCCCTGATTTTGTGGGCAGGAGCCCACCGCCAACCAGCGGGCCAGCAGGGGAAGCCCCACCCCCAAGCCCCACCCCCAACAACGACTACCAGCAGTCACCTCTCTTCCTCCCCTCCAGCAAGATTTAAAGGGCCCTCCAGCTGATTGGTGAGAGCACATGGCCCACCAGTCAGCTAGAGGGCCCTTTAATTCTTGCAGGTGGGGAGGGAGAGGGGCAGCCACTGGCTGCACAAATAAACTCCAAGGGGTGAATTCACTGCTTGGAGTTTCAGGCACGCACCCCCAACTTCTTGCCAAAAGCATTTAAAGGGTCCCTTTAAAGGGAAAGGAGTTTGCAATCCATTCTGAGATTCCTTTGGGTAGTGAAGGGTGGGTATAAATCCAATTCTGAGATTCCTTTGGGTAGTGAAGCGTGGGTATAAATCCAATCTCTTCTTCTTCTATTCACATGTAAAGAAAAAGTGAAGTGAGGGTCTATGTTTAAAAAAAACTAGAGTGGATGGGCAAGGGGAATAAAACCTTTCCTTGAAGGTTTAATCCCTGAGCATTTCATCTCAGTTAGCTTTGAGGAAAAGAATTTCCTCACCCTTTAAATAATAGAAATAATAGCTGAATGCCATAACTAAATTGAATATCTTTAATACCAGGCATAAAGAAAAACCAATTTTAAAAAACCGAAACAGAATGACTGCAAAAATGTGGCAAGGGTTTTCTACAGTTGCCAGCCTCCAAGTGGGGCCTGGAGATCTCCTGGAATCACAACTGATCTTCAAATGAAAGAGGCAAGCTCCCTTGGAGAAAATGGCTACTTTGGATGATGGACTCAATCGCATTATACCCCATGGAGGTCCTTTCTCTGGCTCCACCCCCAGAAATTTCCCAACCCAGTGTTGGCAGCCCGAGGAATTTCATTGCACATTAGATACTTTATGAGTCTGTAAAGGCCCAGAAAGAGGACAGAGGCATATTAAGTAAAGTGTCTTTAATTGTTTACTATGTGAGGATTAATTTTTGACATAAAGCTGTAAAAAATATTTTTTGTGCTTTTTAAAATCATTCATTACTGACTGCCACTGATTACTGACAGAGGGTTTTAAAAAGGGGTGTTAATGTGTGTTGTAGATTTCTTTTCTTGTCAACACAACAATTGCTGCCCTGAAAGGGAAATGGCTGTTATGCAACATAGTCTTGGAATCGCTTGTCTTTTTGAGGAAAACAAAGAGGCAGTAATTCTAAAAATTCCTTCTAGACAAAGACAAAGCATAATACACCACGGTGTAAAAGGAAAACAACCAAGCAATAAACCACTAGTAATTAATTATCATATGGCTGTGTGTGTAGAATAGCCAGAAGATCCTAAGATTGTCTGGCAGCCAGAGGTTCTAGCTCTTTAGCATTTTGCACCACTACGTGGAAAGCTAAAGTTCTTTTTAAAGCAATACATTTTTCTGAGGTGGTTTGCCATTGCCTGCCTCTGCACCATGACTCTGGTATTCCTTGGAGGTCGCCCTTCCAAATACTAGCCAAGGCTGACCCTGCTTAGTGTCTGAGATCTGATGGGATAAAGCTACCCTGGGCTATCCAGGTCAGAGCAGCCACTAGTAAAAGCAACAGATAAAACCCTATTTCCGATGCTAGCAGAATGAAACAGTAAAAATAAAGGAGAATACAACTATAAAACAGAAAAGCAGCAGATCAGACACCAATGCCATTACCAGCGTGATAAAACCGAGTCAGAGTCCGCCAGACAAGGTTAGGAAAGTTCCCGTGCTCCTGCTGTCCCACCAAATATGTAAAACTCGAATGGTTCTGGAGGGCATTTTTGCAAAAGGAATAAGGTTGTAGTTGATGTCTGTGAAATTTCAGGCAGTTTTCAATTTGTTGTACGTATTATACTGTTCTTACTGCCTTGAGCCAGCTTGTCCGGCAAGGTGGGATAGAAATCAAAGTAACAAATAACAAATAAATAAATACTGTTTTTGATCATGTGATCCATCCTGAGTCTCAGTGAGAAAGGCAGACTATAACAGAAATTAGTACAAAAAATAAATAAATAAATAGAAGAGGGGAAGGGAATCGCGGAGGTGCCTTTGCTGGCTGGTAAGATTTGGGCTGAGTTTTTGTTTGACAGGTATTTAAGCCTTGTGGCCAGAAGCACAAGCTCTTTGGCACAAGATGAAGGGCAAAGCTCTTAAGCCCTTGGCTGTTAGCTAGGGTTGCCAACTCTGGGTTGAGAAATTTCTGGAGATTTGGGGGGGAGCCTGGGGTAAGAAAGATTTGGAGGGGGGAAGGACCTCACTGGGGTATAATTCTGTAGCTCCTGTTTTATCCAGGGGCACTTATCTCTGTTGTCTGGAGATCAGTTGTAATTCTGGGAGATCTCTAGGCCCCACCTGGAGGCTGGCAATGTTATGTGAGCCCAGGTCTCACAGCTTGTGGCGCTGAGTGAGCCAGCCCAGCGAATCCACAATCAGTGCAGAAGCTGGAGGTGTGTTGTACAGTTCTGTTGTTGGTTGATGCTGTCCTGAACAGAGTTCCATCCTCCCTGAAGTCCATCAAAGTTTGGGATGCTGTGACAGACTGCATTTTTAAGAGGCTTAGAACTGCTGTACGAACAACTAAAGGACTGTGAGGGGTTAATTTTTCACAGAGCCAGAGAGCCTTGAGTGACAGGCTGCTCTAAGCAATCTTATTGGTTAGCATCAGCTGAGCAGGAAAAATCTGGAGAGAGCTGGATGCTGGGGAAATTCCTGCCTTAACTGAGAAGAGACATGTACTGAGACCGTCTGAGAATAGCTCTGACAGAAAAAGGGTTTAGTGCTTAACTGAACACAGCCTGAATTCAGCAGTAGCTGAGAGCAGTTTGAACACAGACAGAGAACTGGAGGAAAGTTTGGCAAGGATGTTTAGGTAGTAGAGAAGACTCCCATTCAGGCCAAAGGAAAGGGGATAGATCTTCTAGGGAGAGAAGAAAATCCCCTACCCAGTCAAACAGGGAGACTTATCTCTGAGAAGTACAGAAATCTCTAGTCTGGTGTGATTAGAAACTGCCTGTCATGACCTTAAAAGTCAGTTAACAACTCAAGAAGGGTACAGGTGTTCCAAGAGAAGGGGTTTGGGTATTGGGAAGAGGGTACCAGCCTTCTGGGCACCCAAAGAGTCAGTGATTACTCAAGTAAAGTGAACTAGGATGTTTGAGAAAACACTGGAACAAAAGCCTCTCAATATAAAGATCTAAGTAACTGTGAATAAATTAAGAACTTCTCATTAGCCTGATATAAAACAGCAAAAGACTGTGCTTGCACTAGTTTTACCTCAGTAATTTCAATCCCTGATTTCACCTGACCTTTCCCTTTGATGTTAAATAAACAACACTTTTATTCACTCATGCAAACATTGAATAAGCACTAGACATCGAACTCCCACATCGTCAAATACACACCATAGTTCCATACTGGAATCAATTTAGTTTAATTCAAATGGACCATGTACAGTGTTCAATACTCCAAGTTCTTATGAGTCAAATTTGTTCCCTTGATGTAACAATTGTAAGTCCTCTCAGAATTGATTTCACCTGATCTTTCTCTTTTATGTTAAATAAAACCTTTTGTTATTTTTGTCTTTTAAAAGCATCTCAAGTGCCAATGTCAAGGGTTTAAGTTAAAGGGAGGTCCTATCCTTTTCCTCAGGTTCCTGGGCTGAGCAAATATTCAAAATATATCTTACTCAAAGAGTGGGACAACCAAAGTTTCTTCACGGGAGAAGAAAACATGTTACCAGAGCTGCTCAGTCAGTGAGCAGACAGAAAATGGAGGGAAAATCTAGCCTCTGAGGGAGGGAAGTAAAAGGGTCCATCATAGATGTCAGCCTCCAGGTAGGACCTGGGTATCCCCTAGAATTACAGCTTATATCCAGACTACAGTTCCCCTGAAGAAAATGGCTGCTTTGGAGGGTGGACTCATTGAGGTCCCTGTCCTCCTCAGCCTCCACCCCCAAATCTCCAGGAGTTTCCCAATCTGAATCTAGCAACACTAACCCCCCCACCCCACCCCCAATCCCCTGCCAGTGGCCAGGGGAACCTGGCAACCCTAAGAAGTGCACAGGCTTAGATGGGTATATTATTTATTTATTTATTTTTGCATTAATATCCCTCTCATCCTATAAATGGGCTCAGGGTGGGTTACAACATTTCAATAAATACAATCAGTCTGCTTTGGATGGCACTGTAAATTATACTTTTATGTTTCTTTGTAAGTCAATTAAAATACCTTGTGCAGCGAAAAGTGAGGCTGAAATACTCAAAATAAATACATAATAAGAGCAGTCAGACCACAGAACAGGATATTCCTGGGCAGCCATAAAGAAAATCATGTTTTTTTAAAAAAAAATCAAATCATTTTCAATATTTATCTAACAGTAACAACATCTGTACTCTAGAAGAGCTCAAGTAATTCAGAAAATACAGTTGTGATTCTATTAGTAAGCATAAGACCATCTGCCCTTTCTTTGAACCCGATGCAAAGTACAGGGCCAAAAGGGTACAAGGTGAAATACAACAAAACACTCCCATACAGCTGTTAAGCAAGGCCATGACATGCTGTACAGTGTGTGCCTCTCTCTATTACTCTATCCTGTTGCCAAAACAGTAACTCTTAAATAGTATTCAGAGTTGATTTAAAAAAAAAAAACCCTAGTAAAACAGAAGATTGGATGCAAATAATCCCCCATTGTTTTGTTGGGTTTTGACAAGCAGAACTCCTGTGGGAATTTTTTTTTGTTAATTCCTGTCTTTCCAGGTATATTTCAACCAGAATTTTCAGTGCAGCTTCTCCTGTATCCTCTTTTGTTTTTATAATGGTTACACAATAAGGATTAAATTAAAATATGTTCTGGTTGTACCGGATGTGATCAACGCTCCCTCTTGTGAGCAAAAATTTTACTTTGTGACCTGCTAGCATTAAAGCTGAGAGTGAGCAATTTGGCTACTGAAGAAATGAGTTTGCTCTGGAGCCATCCTTCCTGAGCAAAGACAAAAATGTGTGAGCAGGAGGCTAAAAAACTGTGAGCTAGCTCACACTAACTCAGCTTAGAGGGAACACTGGGTGTGACATACCGGCACATAGGCCAGTAGTTTTCTAAACAAATTTCTTCTGCTGTCACTCAGAGCTGTGGTGGGAAATGACAACGGGCAGGAGGCCTCCCTCCATAGTGTCTGGGTGACCACACAACAACAGCCCTGTGAGGTAGGTCAGGCTGTCAGAGGGGGACTGACACAAGGTGCAGGAGTGGGGGCTTGACTTCAGTGCAGCACTAACCATCACAGCATACCGGCTGGCTTATATTTCATAATTTCCTCCCATTTTGAAGTTTACTCTTCTGAGCTGATTTGCTTTTTTTGTAATACTAGGAATAAGACCCATTGTGGAAATAAATACAATGGGCTCTAGAAAGAAACTCTGGGAGAGTGCCCTGGCCTTGGGCACTCAGTGTCAATTTGCTGTGGTGACCTCAGCAGGGTATAATGACACAGAATCCACCATTTTCTCTAGAGGAAGATCTCTGCCATCTGAAGAGCAGTTGTAATTCAGCACGATCTCCATTCCTCTCCTGGAGATTGGCAACAATGGTTCCCCATGAGGGAACAGGTGGTTTGAAGGGTGGAGTCGATGGCACTGAACCTGTCTGAGGTCCCACCCCTGCTGAAACCTCACCCTCTCCAGGGTCCACCCCTCTAATCTCCAGGAATGTCTCCACCTGGAGTTGGCAACCCTACCTCCCAGCCAACCATGAGTGTATTGTTATCTGCCTCATGGCTCCAGCTTTCCATCTCCTCCCCCCTGAGGTCCCTGGCCTCCCCAAGCTCCAATCCCAAATTTCCAGGAGTTTCCCAATATGGGCCTGGCAACCCTATTCCCCCAATCCCCCAGTGGTGGCAGGGGGTGGGGGAGAGAGAGAATCAGGCAACTCTAATTCCATGGCATGGGAAAAACGAGGTCCTTTAACCCTTTTCTTTCTGCTGCTTTTGGCCTCAAAATTGTCCACACCTACCTATTTTCCCCCATTAGAAGGAAAGATGTATTTTCTCCTGCTGGCAGAAAAAAAAGTTGGGGCGTGGGCAATTCTAAGCAGATAAGTGGAAAGCAGGAAAAGGAGGCAGCTCTCCTTTAATCCTGCTTCCAGTCTTTTACAGCTGCTGTTTGCATAGCTCCTAGTTTGACTCACTGTGCACCACATTCTGATCTTCTCTATGTGCCATAAGCCCCTCGAGTGTTATTTAGGAAGAAGATGAATCCCACATTAACTTTCTTGCTGAAATGTATCTTGCACAGTATGCTGCGGTGTTCTTTTGCCAAACATTTTATTAGCCAGAAGAGGAATTTCCCCCCCTTGTATCAAGCTCCATCTTGCAGCAATAATGGGTGATTCATGGTTGTGGTAAGATCTTGCCAGATAAAGTGTGTAAGTAATTCGATCACAAAGTCAAAGACCATGAAAAATAAGGATTTACTTGAGGAAGGGAGGGAGCTGAACTGAATTTACTTTCCCAAACACTTCTCAAAATTATTTGCAAGTGTATGCCAAATATTCACCACACACTTCCACAATGCTCAGGTATGCTGCAGATATGCTAAAAAAAATTCATATCTGTATTTGGCACTCCAGTGGCATTGGATTCAAATAGGGGATGTCGATCTCTTGATATTTAGCAGCATCATGTAGTAAGTACACACTGGTATTTAACAGTGGACAGTTGTAGCAGCTGATAGCTTCAAGGCAGGGCTGAACACACACATGCATACATGAAGTTTCCTTATACTGAATCAGAACAAGATTCCAGCAAGGTCAGTATTGTCTACTCAGACTGGCAGTGGCTCTCCAGTGTCCCAGGCAGAGGTCTTTCATATCACCTCCTACCCCGTCCTTTTAACTGGAGATGCTGGAGACGGAACCAAGACTTTCTACATGCTAAGTAGGTGCTCTGCCAGTGAGCCGCAGCCCCTCCCCAACGTCCACTATGAAGCACTAAGCAATTGCCTACAGCACCAGTGGCAGAGAGTTGCCTGCTAGCCTGGCCACCCCCCACTGTCTACCTAGCTGCCCTCTACCCAGCTGCCTGCCTGCAGCAGGGATGAGGAGTGGGTAGAAGCTTGTTGCCTCCCTCAGCAGGGGCCAAGGAAGGCACGCAGCAGATTGCCACCTCTCACCTGTCCACCATGGACAAGGTAGTGGCTTTTCACCTCCATGGCCCAGCGGGGGAGAAGGACTAACCACACCCCATCTCATCTGTCCACCAGGGAATGAGAAGATCAGACAATAGTTTCTCACCTCCCCATGACTCATGGGGGGGGGGGGATGGATGCAATCTCCCTACATCCCTATGGCCCTAAGGGTGGGTGCAAGGAGGCCAAATGTGGCCCACTTATGGTGGGTGTGAAGTCCCTTGCTATGGTCACCTGTAGGGGTGTGAAGTCCCCCACGTCACCTGTTCCTCCCTTGTTCCTCCCTTGTTCCTCCTCAGCCATTTTTTGTTTTTGTTATAGCAGATACAGTTTGATTTGAGTCAAAGTCCACGCTTTATCCCTAAACCTAGGTGCCTTCCTCTCTGGGGCAGATGGTGTCATTATGCCAGCTGCCAACCTCCAACAATGGGCTGTTATCTGGAATCCTCTGCTCTCGCTCCCTTGGAATTAGGCGCCTCACCTTGGGCTATTAGTCTCCCTTCCAGGTCCCTTGAGTCCAGCCTTATCCACCTTGCTGAAGAAGCTTCTGTCATGGCCATTTTCCAAAATCCCACCACAGGTGCCCTCTTGAAATGGGGATCTGGTATGCTCATGGCCCTTCCAGGCTGCTCTTGCTTACCACAGCTCATGCCTCTCCTGGGCCTGTACTGCCATGTTGGTCATGAGACCTGGGAGATGCCCTTCACCCTGGCCACCCCGGACCTTTCCCAGCTGGTTCTGGCTGATTTGCTCAACTTCACTGCAGCAGCTCATGTCCCCCACCCAACAACTTGCCCTACAGCCACAGCCTTCTCTCCTCCCTCTCCCCTGCTCCCCAGGCCAGTTTTTAAGAGCCCTGGCTGGCTGCCCTCCTCCTGTCCTCCAATTGATGGTGCTCAGCAGCACTTCCAGCTTGGTCATGTTTATTTCTGACTGAGTCCTCAGAGGCCTCTAGCTGCTGATCAGGGCTGCTGGAGCTGACCTGACAGCTACCCACCTCTTCCCTCATGCTGTGCCATGTTTCTTCACCTGTGGATGTCACTGAGCAAAGAAGTCAGCATTGGTGTGTTTCTGCCCCACTCAGTGTTGTTAAGTTAGTAAGTGTTGTCAGTGAGCAAGGTTGCAGGTCCAGCATCCACTGCTGAGCTCTTGCGTTCTAGTGCACCCTTTCATCAAACAGAGGGTCTTGTAATCTGTTCTCAGAATAAAGGGACTGCACAATAAGTTGTAGGGCAAGGAGACTGCCGTCCATTTGACAGCTAGCACTTCCTTCTCCAGTGCTGAGTATGCTTGTTCCCATGGAAAAAACTTCTAACTCAGGAACAGAATCAGATATTCCAAGCCTCCTTGCTTCTGTGACCACATCATCTATATATGCAACCTCAAATCCCTGGCAAGGTCCCAAAAACTGGTCCACCAACCTAAGGGAGATCACTGACATCCCATGAGGCCTAAAAGGCATAATGACAAATTGCTATAGCCCCCATGGGGTTGCAAAGGACATCTCTTTGTCCTGGGCTTTTAACAGGACCTGCCACTATCCCTTGGTCATATCCCTGGATGCCTCATCTGCTAGAGCAACTGAGTATGGCTTGATATTTAACATCAAATTTTACTCAGCTGCTCCAGCGGATGACACATCCTCAACATTGGTTAGGCATCAAACCTGGACACTCTGTTGATGCCTCAAAAGCAATGTGCCACAGAGCCAGACTCTGGGTCCTTCCCATGAGATTTCTGATGGTTCTATGACCCTGGCCTTCAGCATGGCCTCTTTTTCTTTCCACACTTGTTCCCAAGTAAGGTTAGGGTTGCGGAGGCTCTCAAACCACGTTTCCTGGCTCTGTATCAATGACCTGTTCTAGCAGCCTGGTCCCTCCCAGGAATGGGAGGGGAACAACTCCCTGTGCTGTTCTAGCAGCTCTTGTAGTTTCTTCTGCTTTGAGGGCAATAGCCCTGGCCAGCCAACCTCCTCCCACCCTCCTGGCAGTGGCGGTTGACCACTTCCAGCTCAGCCATGTTTATTTCTGACTGAGCTATTGGAGGACTCTAGCCACCAATCAGAGCTCTTGGGGTCGGTCTGCAGGCTACATCCTGGCCTAGCATTCCCAAACTGCTTTAGCCAGCCCTGTTTCAAGAAATATGTCCTCCAGCATCTGCCATGGAACCACAGCATTTCAGTCACAGATTTTACCACAAGCCACAACTGTGAATCATACATAATAGAGTACACATTAATTTCACATGGAACCGTGTTGGATCTCACCGCCATCCACAGAGAACTCAGAGCATGCCCTAAAATGCACCCGACATTTCCCTGTGGAAATGCAGAGAAGGATGATTAGAGGAGACCAAGCTATTTGTCACCTATGTTTTGTGGAAACAATCTTAATTAGTTTCCAAAGACCTGGGTTCTGAGAACTTCTGAGAATTCTGGCCCAACAGATGCCTCACAGTCATGCACTCACAGCTTAATGTCTCTGGGCTTTATAGTCTTTTCCTGTAGTCATCCAGGAAACAAACTCTCTCCTTTCTTTGGGAAGAGAAACCAAACAGCATCTCCCTGAAGCAAAATGCTGGTCCTCACTTGTCTTTGCCTCCTTTAGGGAGGATCCATGGCTCAGTAGCAGAACATGAGCTTGGCATGCAGAAGATACCTGGTTTAATCCCCAGGATCTCCTGTTAAAAAAGGATCTGGCAGTAGCTGATGTGAAAGACCTCTCCCTGAGACTCTGGAGAGCTGCTGCCAGTCTGAGTAGACAATACTGACCTTGATGGACCAAGGGTCTGATTCAGTATAAGGCAGCTTCATGTGTTCCTTGGAAGTGGAGGTGCTTCAGATGTGCTCAAGAGGCATCAACCTGATTTATGTATTTAAGATAGACATGGAGTGACCTTGGGACTAATTTACCTTCCAAGGTTGTTGTGAGATGAACAGAGACAAGGGAGAAACTTGTCTGCTCCCCTAAATTCTTTGGAGGAAGGACAGGCTATATATAATGGTAAAAAGCCATTCTCTTCTTCAGCAGGGAGTCTGTAAGATTTGGCTTTGTACTGAGGCCGGTCAAAGTAAAGCTGAGATTCCCTTGCTTTGTTTTGCTGGCAGTGACACTGGATTGTACCAAAAAAAAAAATTAGACAGATTCCCTGTTTGCAGGAACAAGGTAGAGTTACTTCTTTTTAGAAAAGTCAAAAATGCAGCAAAAGATTGGGGTGGCAAAGACATTTTTTTAAAGAGCTCAAGCAACATCCAAGGGAAGGAGTTGCTACTTCTATGAACCCAGAAGGTACTAAGTTCAGGAAGAAACCTACTTTCCCCTTTCTTTTGGAGGGAAGGAATATGGTTGCCTGAATTCTATCTGTATAGAGACATGTTCACACACACTCATAATAAGTAAAGAAGGGAGAAGCAGTTCACAGAATGTGAAGGTTTCCTCACAACACATTCCCCCATTCTTGCTCCAACTTAATCTTTCCTATTGGAGGGCATTTGATAGCTAACACGCCATAGAATTGCTTATTTTTTAGTCTTATGACATTTGATAGCAAACATGAAACAGTATTTCGTGCCGATCGGTAACATATAGTGAGTGGCAGGTTGTATTTGTTTCAAATTTGAAGCCTGCCAAAATGGAGTCAATGAAAAAAAGACAAGAAGTCTAAATACTCAAGTCTGAAATACGTTTCATATTGTGCAGTAAACTGTGAGACTTCTGCTCAAAGTAGTCAAGGATCAGATCTTTGTTGATGAAACACAGTTATTTCCAATCTCTACATTGGTACAGCTTCTCGGATTATTGTCAGAGATGACACAGATGGCCAAACCAGGTCTATTATACTTTTCTAAACAGTTTGAATTACCCATAGGTAGCCAATCACTACAAGGGAAAAACGGCGGGCAAAACGGGGCTCTGGCCGTTTGCTTCCCACAGGAAAGAAAGTGAGATGTCGAGTTGTAAATTTCCCCTTCCCAACCAGACCCTTCAGATGTTACCAGTTCACATAACAATCCATGGCCTCGAGGCTTTCGCACATTGATAAGAGATGAGACTTGTCCTCCCTTAGAGTCTCAGCCGAGATGAATGGAATGCGGAGGTAGGAGTGTGAGAGGCCCATTGTTCCCAAGCTTTGAAGCTGACATCCTCCCGCTTTGACAGTTACACAAACCAGGCCGGTCAGGGTCATAAACCTGGGGTTACACATTCTACATACATGCTAATACATACTGGCCAGGATGAGGGGTACATGACAGGTGTTGATGAAGGCATACATACAGTACTATAAAAAAGCAAAGCAGCAAATACAAAATGGAGCATGGCTGTAAATAGCAAGATACATTTGTCTGAATCAGCAGATTCTGACACTCTGGCACCCCAAAAATACATCTATCCGGGCTTGTCTGGGAACCTTTTATGGAAAGCTTTAACTAGTTTAGGAGCATGCACATTTTCAGAACGAACCCACTCGTTTTGTTCAGGGCCAAAGTCAAGCCATCTAACTAAATAATATAAGTGGCCCCTACGCAGCTTAGAATCAAGAATCTCAGAAATTTCAAAGTGGGGTGCCTCCCCCTTCATCAGTGGAGGAGGTGTCGGAGGAACTGGATGCCATGTATTCGGCCCAGGATTCTTCTTCAGTAAGCTGAAATGAAAAACAGGATGCACAGAACTCAGTGATTTGGGCAACTCTAATTCAAAAGACACATCAGAGATTTTGCGCAACACCTTGTGAGGGCCCACAAACTTCCACCCCAGTTTCCTACTGGGTTGCAGTCCGTGTATGTTTTTGGTAGACAGGTAGACAGAGTCTCCAGGCTGGAGGTCCCAGCCCTCAGCCCGACCACGATCTGCATACTTTTTGTAATCCTCTTTGGCTTGATCAAGCGTTTTGGCTATTAGAGGCCACGACTCTTGCAGGGTCGCCCACCATCGCTTAAAGTCGGTGGGGGAAGCATCGGAGGCATTTTCCAATGTGGGCAAAGGTTTTCCCTCGAAGCCCCCCACCGCCATAAATGGGGAAACGCCCGTAGACGAATGCACTGCATTGTTGTAACTATATTCTGCAAATGGCAGCAACTCCACCCAATTGTCTTGGTGGTAGTTAGTATAACACCTCAAGAATTGTTCCAGAATTTGATTAGTTCGTTCGGACTGCCCATCGGTCTCTGGATGGTAACCAGAGCTTAGAGCAGGCTCTATGTCCATAAATTTCAGGAGCTCCCGCCAGAAGTTGGCAACGAACTGACTGCCCCTGTCGGATACCACGCGTTTGGGAAAAGCGTGTAATTTGATCACGTGATTGAAGAAAGCCTTGGCCATCCCTTTAGCTGTAGGCAGCTGCCTGAAAGGAGTGAAATGGGCTTGCTTAGAAAACATGTCCACCACTACCCAAATTACAGTCTTTCCCTTTGAGGGTGGCAGGTTTGTAATGAAGTCCATAGCTATTGCCTCCCAAGGGCGAGAAGGAGTGGGTAGAAGGTGCAGGAGTCCCGGGACTTTCCCCCCCTCCTTTTGCACATCAAGCAGGTCTGGCAGGCAGAGACAAAGTCCGAAACATCCCTGCGCATGCGTGGCCACCAGAATTGCCTCTGAATTAAATTGAGTGTTTTTAGAAATCCAAAATGACCTGCCAATTTAGAAGAGTGGCAGGCTAGTAATATGTCCTTTCTCTTGCTGCGGGGCACCACCAATTTGTCTCCATGATACCAGCACTTATTTTCCCTGGGGGAGCAGATTGTCAGAGATGACACAGATGGCCAAACCAGGTCTATTATACTTTTCTAAACAGTTTGAATTACCCATTGGTAGCCAATCTGAATCAGCAGATTCTGACATAACCTGGGAATGTCATTGAATTTTGAATAAGTTTTAATATTAGTTTTGATGTTAGCAAGGGAAAGTCTTTGCTTTAAACCTAATGCAGACGTACTTGTGTATAAACCTTTCAGTGATGATTAAGCCAATCAGGAAGACGCCACAGGGTCATTGGCTGTTCCTCCTCCCTCTTACCCCTCCCTCTCTGTAAATCAAACTTTCCTTCCTTTGTTAGCCTAAACCATGGTATAGCACTACATCTAGCTCCCATGAACCAAGGTTTGCTTTAGCTGGGATTGTAAGCCACCTTTTGATCTGCTGCTGAACTGTTTAAAATAACCCTGGTTGTTAGGATCCATGGTTAGTATTGGTCAAGACGTAGCAATGCAAAAGCAAGGAAGGGATTTTCATAAAAGAGGGAGGGACAGGAAGACCGCAGCCCCATGTCTCTCAACCATGAGGTAGGCCTGATAGCCTCAAAATGAAATACATAAATATGTTTGTTAAATAACATTGCTGCTAGATATAGGCAATCTCCCCACCCCTCCATCCCCCCAGGTCTCCTCAGAATATAAACCAAGCTATTTGAACACACACACATGCACACACACATATATATAGGCAAGTATTTTGGTTTTTCATTAAGTTGATTCCAAGGACTTGGGCAGAGCCAGTTTAGTATAGTGGTTAAAAGTGACAGACTCTAATCTGGAGAACCAAATTTGATTCCCCACTCCTCCACATGCAGCCAGCTGGGTGACCTTGGGTCAGTCACAGTTCTCTCAGAGCTGTTCTCTCAAGAGCAATTCTTTCAGAGCTCTTTCAGCCCCACCTACCTCACAGCATGTCCTGTTGTGGGGAGAGGAAAGGAAGGAGATCGTAAACTGCTCTGAGACTCCAAGTGAAGGGCGGGGTATCAATCCAACTCCCCCTCCCCCTTCTTCCTCTTCTTCTGATTGGAAGGTGTTATGTATTGACCATGCGGTCGCCATGTGCTCTCTTAATTGCGACCGCATGGCCAGAGCACATGGCCAGAGCACATGGCCAAGAAACTACCTGAGCTTCAGCCAGGTAGAACAAAGGCCAGGTGGATTCAAACCGGCCACCAATCCTGTACCTAGGTTTCTCCCAGGGAACCTATGAAATGTAAATAGACTTCTAATAGCCTATCAGGCCAGTTGGGTGAGGTCAGGGGATTGTCCCTGACCAGCATAAAAGGAGGGCTTGGAGCCCTGGGTTGTATGCTTCATCCGGACCAGCAATAAAGATCTAGCTGTTTCACTATTCCATGGACTCCCGACTCCAATACTTATCAGAAAGCCATGGCATACCCAATGATATCATCAGAAACACCATCGAGTTCTAGGTTTGTCTTCCCAGAATTCCCCTTCTCTTCTACATTTCCACCCTGCCCAGACTCCTGCTGCTTCCTTTCAATTTTCTTTCCCTCCCCCTCCCCCTCCCCCTCCCCCCGGGATTTAGGACACTTTCAGGCTGGCTTTTTGCCTTGGCTTCACTGCCAAATTGCAGCAAGGGGTTTGGGGTTTTTTTGGTACCTGTCTCACATGAGTTGTCTAATCTGTTTCCCTTCTGTGTGTTGTCCCTCCTGGCAAGGGTTCCTGTTTCTCTTTGATGTGACCTATCTGCTGGCAGGTTGCCCAGAGTGCTGCTATTATATGGCCTGGCTTCTGCACACCTGAGCTCTCTTTGCAGACCTCATCTCCTGGCAAGAAATCACCTGAGTGAAGGGGCTGCTTTTCCTCTGCGGGCTAAGTTTGGGCTTTTGCAGTGCATTCCTTTTAAGGGCTGGCTCCCCTTTCCCCTCATCCCTCTTTTAAATGCTCATTTACTTCAGTGGCCCTGGACTGCTATAACTCAGTTTAGGATGGCATGGTTGTACAGGTAGCACCCATGGCATTAAGCCATGTTGGATCAGGCCAATGGCCCCTTCCAGGCCAACACTCTGTGTCACACAGTAGCCAAAACCCAGGTGCTGTTCTTGTGAAGGGTTCCACCAGACCTGCTCCGTAGAAGTTGTTGCCCTCCCCCACATTCATATCCATGAACAACCATCCTTGGTACATTCAGCAAGTATGTTTTTGTTCGTGTTCAGGGTCTCAGGGCTAGTTTGCAAGGTGATGTTCTAATATGGCCAATTCAACACAAGGTTGATATTTTCCCTCAGTAGTTTCTTGGCTTGTCAAAGTGGCCATATGAACGCTCCAGCCTTTGTCCCAATATTTGTGTCCTGGCTGGGCCCGATTTGGGGGATATTTTCTTGGAATCAGTCGCAGCTATGCCGATAAAACCTGGGGGCATTTCAAGAGAGATTAAGTGTGCAGATAATCCAAGGCCAAATACACCAGTTAGTTATTTGGCACAAAAGGATATTTGAGACCACATCTTCAGTTTGCTCTGGCCTTCATCCGCTTCTGTTTTCCATTATTTGCAAAAGGAAGTTGAACACTTAACAGCAACACTCTTAACTATGATATTAGCAGTTTGGCCAGAGAGAGATTGTTTTCCAGCCTTATGCCTCCAGTTAGAAAATGAAGTGTGTGCTTCTGCTGCCTCGTTCATAGTGAATTCATTCAGAGGAATAGAGAATGATCTAAAGATAGTTTGGCACCAATCTAGATCAATTATACTTGTCCCATTAAAGTCAGTGGGACACATTACCCAACAGTCCCACTGAATATATTGAGGGGCTTCACTGCAACTAATTTTTTCCCAGATCAGAACTATTTCACCACCAGTGTTCCCTCTAAGCTGAGTTACTGTGAGCTAGCTCACAGTTTTTTAGCCTCCAGCTCACACATTTTTGTCTTAGTTCAGGAAGGATGGCTCCAGAGCAAACTCATTTAGACAGTAGCCAAATCGCTTGCTCACAACTTTAATGCCTGTAGCTCACAAAGTAGAATTTTTGCTCACAAGACTCCACAGCTTAGACAGAGAGAGCACTGTTCATTACCTCTGAAATGAAGCATGGACTTAATTAATACTTGCATGAGAAGCGGTCAAGAGAACCCCTATGTAGACTGCTGAGAAGTCCCTAAGGGAAGGGCAGCATGCAAAGGCGATGGACAAACGGATATAGGTGGACACATGAAGCTGCCTTATACTGAATGAGGCCATTGGTCTATCATGGTCAGTACTGTGAGCTCTGACTTGCAGCAGCTCTCCGAGGTCACTGGTAGAGGGTCTCCCACATCACCTACTTCCTGAACCTTGTACCTGGAGATGTCAGGGGATGCCAGCTGCTTTGGGTCCCCATTGGGGAGAAAGGCGGGATGAAGCCAATCAATATATCTGGAGAATGCCTCAGTATTCTGGGAAAACCTGGAGAATATCTGTCATTCACATTTGCAAGGCAGGGTTTTTAGGGAGGATCGGTGGGAGCAATGCAACTCAGGCTTCTTGCTGTCTCACCAAGTCATCGTTGGTGCTGCCAGCCGATCAGAGAAACTGCAGCCACCCGAGTCCGCACATCCTTTACATTTCGTTTTGCCGACACATGGTGGTTTCCTTTGGGGGCAGCTGTAAATGATTTAGCCGTGACAATGAGCCGGGACTGAAAACAAAACAAAACAAAACAAATGGCTACTATTCTGAAAGTTGCAACATTATCACACGGTCTTTATATTTGTTTCCTGCCATGGGGCTGAACTTTACATGCCAGGGGAGGGGGGAAGCCACAACCGCAACAGGAAAGGTTAAGTGAGGACGCTCAAAAAAAATTTCTTAGTCAATCAATGTACGTAATGCGCAAAGTTATTCCAGCTTGCTGAGTCCAGTGCCAAAGCTCCTGGAGACAAGCATACTGTACTTATAGTGTAATGTCCTATCCATAACATGAAATCCGGCCTTGCCAGGGATACAGCTGGAGCAGGAGGGTGTCTCCCACCCACTTCCAGAACAGTATAAGCCTTTCCTGGGCCCCTAGATGATCTACCAACTAACAACTCACCTCCTGACTGATGGGATTCCCTTATGCAGGAGGTAGGAGGTCTGACGCACACACCAAATATGTTTTTTTAAAAAAAAAAAAAAAACCTTGCAAGTTATACAACCAAAGCCAGCTGTCAATCCGATCTCCAGAGATCGGAGGAAATGAGGTTTTGGGACCGGTGTCAAAGTAGAGCTACGCGCCTGCTGAGCATTCGTCCCTCCTATCCTCAAAGCTCTGAGCAGCATAAATATTCAGCATGTATTGAAAATCTGGGCAGACCGACAAGCATTCCGGCATCTTTAGAACGATCACCAATAGGCCTCCTTTTGTGGAGGATCCCCACCCTACAATACCTGATGAGAACATCGATACCAGTCACAGAACAAAGTTTTGTGTCCGGTGGCACCTTTAAGACCAACAAAGTATTGTTCAAGGTACAAGCTTTCATGTGCAAGGCACACAGATACAGATACCAGTCACAGTTAGGGTTGCCAACCTCCAGGTGGGGCCTGGTAGTCTCCTGGGATTGCAATGGATCTACAGGTGACCAAGATCGGTTCTCCTGGAGAAAACAGCTGCTTTGGAGGGTTGGCTTTATAGTATTGTAACCTGCTGAGGTCCCTCCATTCCCCAAACCCTGCTTTTCTCAGGATCCTCCTTCAAATCTCCAGGAATTTCCCAGCTTAGAGTTGGCAACCCTTGTTACAGTTGCTGAAGCAGGAAAAGTAGAGTGAGGTGCAGGGTGGGAAGCTACAAGAGAATTTTGCTGCTTTCAGTCATCTTTTGTCTTCCCTGCTTCCCGGTGTGCAAGCAACCTTCTCCTTCAAACCACACTCAAGCCCACAAAACAGCAGAGTCAACTAGAGCAGGGATCTGCCTGGAGAGCTGATGTTAACAAGGTCCTGCCCCCATTTATGATAATTTGCTACATGGTTTCACACAACTAGGAGACAGCAGAAAGGCACTCCCATGTAGGGTTCCCAAGTCCCCCGGGGGGGCGTGGCCCGCTTCCCACCGGCCCAGATTGGGCCGCCGGGGGGAACCATGCCCCCAAATTGCCAGGCTGCAAAGACATGCCTGGTGCGATGACATCACCCAGAGGTAACATTATCGTGTCGGGCACGTTTGGGAGGCGCTCTGTAACTCGAGGGAAAACTCTATGGTTTTCCCTCGAATTAGAGAGGTCCCGCCCCAACGTGCCCAACACAATGATGTCACTTCTGAGTGATGTTATCATGGTGTGCGTGCTGTGTGCGCGCACTAGAATTTTTGACCGGCAAGGACTCCCCCCCGCCGAACATCAGGTAGGACTTGGCAACCCTACTCCCAGGTATTCTGTGTGCACAGAATCAGGGTGGTGCAGTAGCTTGGATGATAGATTAGGATCTGGAAGACCCAGGTTCAAATCTCCACTGTGCCAAAAAGAGGAGACTGGGGAGACACTGTCAGCAATGGCATGACATCACTTCTGGGGAAAAACTGGAAGTGACATCATGGGTATCTAGGACTCGCCAGAAACTCCATGGTAAAACCACAGAATTTCCAGCAATTCTTAGAGAGAAGTGACATCACTTCCAAGTTTTCCCTGAAAGTGATGTCACACCTTTGCCAAAGGCATCCCCCCCCCCCAGTTTCTCCCTCCTGCTGGCCACAGGAATGACTATGGGAAACAGGAGCTGGGGGTGTGGCATCCTCCAACACCAATAGGGAACTGGCAGCCCTGTGTCTTAGCCATAAATACACACAAGCCGGGTTTCCTCTGCCTCCTGTCACAATAACACTGGCCTAGTGTTATGTGCTTAGATACAGTAGTGGTTATAAACAGCAGAACTGAAAGCACTGTCTGCTGGGAGATGTACCATGGTAGAACAGGAAGCAGAAGGAGACTTGGTCTGGGCCTAGTCTGTCATATTGAGTGATATGTCAAGTTGATATATGAACCTAGTTGAGAACTTAAATGGTACTTATTGTTTGAACTAAGCTTGCCAAATCCATCTTGGAAAATTCCTGAAGATTCCGGGGGTGGAGCTTGAAGAGGTCAGGATTTGGAGAGGGGAGTAGGGATGCCAGCATCCAGGTGGGACATGGGGATCCCCTGGAATTTCAGCTTATCTCCAGATGACCAAGATCATTTCCCCAGAAGAAAAGGGATGCTTTGGAGGGAGAGCTCTGTTGCATATACTCCCCTGAGGTTCCTGTCCTCCCCAGGCTCCATCTTCAAATCTCCAGCAGTTTCCAAACTTGGAGCCGGTGGCTGGGGGGGATCTGGTAACTCTAGAGGGGAGGGACTATAGCAGGTAGAGTCCACCCTCCAAAGCAGCCATTTTCTCCAGGTAAACTGATCTCTGTAGTCTGGAGATCAGTTGCAATTCTGAGAGCCTATAGCTATATACATCTTGCTGTCTTACTTCTCCTCCTGCAGATGTTCAAGGCCGAGGCGTACCCAGAGGTGCATGGCAAAGGGTCACAGCTTTGAGCTGGCAGAAAGAACACAAGAAAAGCCAATGTTGGATCAGGCCAATGGCCCATCCAGTCCAACACTCTGTCACACAGTGGTTAAAAACACCAGGTGCCATCAGAAGGTCCAGCAGTGGGGGCAGGAAGCCCTCCCACTGTTGCCCCCCCCCAAACACCAAGACTACAGAGCATCACTTGCCCCAGACTGAGAGTTCTTATCTATACTTCGTGGCTAATAGCCGCTGATGAACTTCTGCTCCATATGTTTATCTAATTCCCTCTTGAAGCCGTCCATGCTTGTAGCTGCCACATCCTCTTGTGGCAGTGAATTCCACGTGTTAATCACTCTTTGGGTGAAGAAGTACTTCCTTTTATCTGTTCTAACCTGACTGCTCAGCAATTTCATGGAGTGCCCACGAGTTCTTGTATTGTGAGAAAGGGAGAAAAGGACTTCTTTCTCTATCTGCTCTATCCCATGCATAATCTTATAAACCTCGATCATGTCATCCCTCAGCCATTGTTACTCCAAGCTAAAGAGACCCAAGCGCTTCAACCTTTCTTCATAGGAAAAGTGTTCCAACCCTTTTATAATTTTAGTTGCCCTTTTCTGCACTTTTTCCAGTGCTATAATTTCTTTCTTGAGGTGTGGCGACCAGAACTGTACACAGTACTCCAAATGAGGTCACACCATCGATTTATACAGGGGCATTATGATACTGGCTGATTTGTTATCTATTCCCTTCCTAATAACCCCCAGCATAGCATTGGCCTTTTTCATTGTAGTCGCACACTATCTCGACATTTTCATTGAGTTATCTACTATGACTCCAATATCTCTCTTGGTCAGTCTCTGTGAGTTCAGACCCCATCAATGTGTATTTATAGTTAGGATTTTTGGCTCCAATGTGCATCACTTTGCACTTGGCCACATTAAACCCCATTTGCCACGTTGATGCCCACTTGCCCATCCTCAACAGATCCCTTTGGAGTGCCTCACAATCCTCCCTGGTTCTCACCACCCCGAACAACTTCATGTCATCTGCAAATTTAGCCACTTCACTGCTTACTCCCAACTCCAAATCATTAATAAACAAAGGTCAGTCAGGAGAGAAAGACTCTGTACCCAGAAGCCTCTCCCCTTTCTCATTTATTTTTATTGTATCTGCCCCCTTTTATTGTAAGCTACTTTGGGTCCCCAGTAAATAAATAAGGGGTTGCCAGCTCCAGATTGGTAAATTCCTGGAGATTTGAGGGTGGAGCCTGGGGTTTGGGAAGGAGGGGAACTTGAGGAGAGTGTAACACAATGGAGTCCCTTTTCCAAAGCAGCCGATTTCTCCAGGGGAACTGATTCTTGTTGTCTGAAGATCTGCTGTAATTCTGGGAGATCTCGAGGCCCCACATGGAGGTTGGCAACCCTAATTCTACATTGTGCCCATAAGTAAGGCCTACTGAGATAATGCATCTAAAGATCTTTGAACACTCATTGGTGAGTGGAATAGAGTGACGGAGACTATATGTAACTCATTCACAGGAACCAGGCCATGCATAGAGCTTCCCATCTTTCAAGGCTCTGGCCTAATGCTGACAACAGAATCTGGGACTTAACCCTGCTAAGCCCTGGCTCAAGCCCTCCCCACATCCTTTAATCCCGCCCTGGCCTTTAATATCCTGTTGGGTTTTCTCAAGTTCACATTTCACATTCCACAAGATTTGTATCTGCACTCCCTGCCTCCTTGTTACATCTCCAACAGAGAGGCAGCCAGAATGGCTACTCAGCAGCTAAACTAAAATTTAGATGAAAGGGGAATGTCTAGATGGTAGGCTATTGTTAGCTCCCTCCTGATCAAATTGCTCTTCAGACACTTCTGCTTGCTGCAAGACAGGGTTACAGATCGACAAGTTTGTTCTTGTAAGGTCGTCTCTTAAGATCAGCAAATTTCAGCATCCTTTGCGCTGGTCAAATTATTCCTCATCTCCTCTACAAACAGGCTTGTGAAATTCAAGAGAGCTGAAGCTCAGGATGGCTTGGGGAAGATTATATTTCTAAAGATCAGAAAAACACAGTACTGAGGAACCTTTTCTTCAAATATCTTGTTGCAATATATCTCTGTATTCTTTTTCTTCTGTCCCCTACCCAGCCCTTGTAAATGGAGGCACAGTTCAAGATGGGATTCAAGTAAAGCATAAACTAGTCTCCAGTTTGGTGTAATGGTTTGATTCCCCACTCCTCCACATGCAGCTGCTGGTATGAGCCTGGGTCAGTCACAAGTCATTTCAGAGCTGTTCTCTCAAGAGCAGTTCTTGAAAGAGCTCTCTCAGCCCCACTTACCTCACAAGTGTCTGGTGTGGGGAGGGGAAGAGAAAGGAGATTGTAAGCTGCTCGGACACTCCTTTGGGTAGTGAAGGGCGGGGTATAAAACCAACCTTTTTGAAAAGTACTGGAGTCAGGAGACCAGGGGAAGTGATTTCATATCCAGCTCTTTATTAGGTGGTCAGATGAAGCATGGCCACCTGGGCTCAAGGGCCCTCTTTTATTCTGGTCGGAGCCACACCTCCGACCTCGCCCAAATGTCCCAATAAGACCTTACGCTTCAGGTTACATATCATAGGTCCTCTCACGGATCCTGGGTACTAGATTGGTGGCAAGTTACAATCCGGCCAACTATTGTTATTCCTGACCCAAGCTCAGGTAGCTGGCCTGGCCATATGGCAGTCGCCATTACCTGAACACATGGTGATCGCCATTACATGCAACCGGCATGGTATGTCACACTTTTCTTCTTCATCTTCTCCTGAGCATCACAGTATGTTTCATCTTCCCTGTTCAAGCTGGGATCCACACTTGAAACACAGGAGACTGCCCTCCTTAACATGCACACCTATGTTGCTTTTGACCTGTTCTTCAACTATGATAGCCACTTCTTTCCTTGCTCCCCTCTTTTAAAACGGGATCGGCTTGAGCCTGGTGGTTTGTACCAGAAAGGCAGAATGACATTCCTGACATATTGGGTTGCCAAGCAACCGGTGGGAAGGTTGGAGGTGGGGACATTGGGGGGAGCCGTGTGACATCAGCAGCAACACCACATCCCTTCTGGGGAGAGCCCAGAAATGATGTAGGGTAAAACCACAGGGTTTCCAGTGATTCCTAGAGCTACCTCATGTCACTTCTGGGTTTTCCACAGAAGTGACGTAGAAGCATCGCTGTTTCTTTTTATTTTTCTCCTGCCATGCCTGGGAGCAACAGATGGCAAAGAGGGCTGCCAGAGGGAGATCTCCCACCATAGTGGGATGGCTGGCAGAGATACTGACATACATACCAGTTTTCAGTCCAATACCTTCAAAGCAAACATGGCCATTTTTTGCATTTTTGTCCCTTCTTTCAAAAGCCAGTTGAAGCCTGCGCATCTTTTCAAACATGGAACTGCATTCTGAATGTGTCCTACCAAATTTCATTCCAATTTGTCAGTTTTGTACAGAGCTGTTTACTGTATTTCAACCTTATGTAAAAATCTAAACATGGGAAAACATACTTGTTTTGTCCAGTTTACAACTGCTTGGCTTTTCAGTAGTAGAAGAAGAATAGTTTTTTATACCCCACTTTTCTCTACCTTAAGGAGTCTCAACATGACTTACAATCACTTTGCCTTCCTCTCCCCATAAATAAGCATGATCTTTCAATAAAATGTAATTAAAATGATGTTATTAGTGGCATCTACCACCCTAGCAGTTAGCCATTATGTACTGTAATCAAGAAGGGACTTGCTTGTATTGTACAGCAGAAAAATCCAATTTTTAAAAAAATATGCAGTGGGCTTGCTTTAGAGCCGAAACACTCTGGAAAAGCGTAGCCTCTTCTCTTTCAGTGCACATCAAATGGTCAGTTCCATAAACTTCAGGACTTTTTTCTTCTTAATTACCTGAGTTCTGTCTCCAAAGACAAACAAATGATCACTTTATATTTAAATACAGCTGCCAGATTAATTTTGGCAAGGGCATAGAAACAGAAGATTATTCCCACAAGAGAAGACTGGCTGGCTACAATCAATGATCTATTTTGTTTTTATAAACTAACAGCTCTTCAGACATTTCAGGATGGAGAGCAACAAGTGAGAACTTGATGTTATTACTAGAGATGGGCACGAAATGGCTGATAAACTAAAGCTCATCATACATTTTGGCCCGTTTGTGAATTGCAAACAATGTTCACAGACTGAAAAACCACCACGAACCTTCAGGAATTTTAATGCAGTTTGTAGTCGTTCGTGGCAGTTTGTGCTTTCTGCTCTTCATGAAAAACAGCTGAGCAGCTAGGAACTCCCTGCTGCTCAGCTGCTTTCTGCTCCCTGCAAAAAGCTATGGGGAGCAGAAAGCAGGGTTTTAAATGGCTCCAAGCCATTTCACCCCCTGCTTTCTGCCCATCACTACTTTTTGACAGCAAGCAGAAAGCAGGGAGTGAAATGGCTTGGAGCCATTTAAAACCCAGCTTTTTACTTCCAGTGGCTTTCCACAGGGAGCAGAAAGCTATGGTTTAAATCAGGGGTGGGCAATTGTTTTGGCTCGGGGGCCACTTTGTGGGAGCGGAGGTTAGCGGAGGGTCGCACCTTTTAAAATGATTGCATTCATTAGTTAACTCTGCATTTCAGAAAAGGTATAAATTGTATCATAAAAATCAATAAATATAAATTAAATAAAATAGTGGTAGTTTTATTCAATTCATTTATTGTGTTAATTTCATATCATCTATAGCTGCAAGCACATTTAATTTTAGAATCAGTTTAATGAGACAAATGTACCCTATCACACTGAAACCACGTGGCTGACTGTCTTGGCGGGCCGCAAAAAACTCTGTGGCGGGCCGCATGTGGCCTGCGGGCCGCAATTTGCCCACCCCTGGTTTAAATGACTCCCAGCTATTTGGTTTAACCCCCTGCCATTTAAACCCCTGTTTTCTGCTCTCTGTGAAAAGCCACAGGGAGCAGAAAGCAGTGGTCCATTTAAACCACTGCTTTTTGTTCCCCATGGCTTTTTGCTAGGAGCAAAAAGCAGGGGTTTGAATGGCTCCCCGCTGTTTTGTTTAAATGGCTCCTGGCAATTTAAACCCCTGCTTTCTGCTTTGTACAAAAAGCCGCAGGGAGCAGAAAGAATGGGTTTAAACTTTATATGTTTCATGAACTGATACAAACCAGTTCAGTTTCTAAACCCACGTATATTGACCCATGAACCAAACTGGGCTGCAAAAATGCGGCTCGTGTCCATCTCTAATTATTACTCATTTGGAAGGCATGTTATTATTGTGTTTGATTCTAGCCAATGATATGATTGTGATTTATAATAATGATTTTTAAAACTGCCAACTGCATAACATAGCTTTCACTGAATAATCAGCTGCTGTTTAGCCAATTAATGAGTTATTCAATTTAACTACATTTGCAAATTTTAAAAATTGCAATGGGGACTCAGCAGGGGAAGCAGTATGAGGGACATTTTTTTTAATTGTTTAACATCTTTGCAGAGGATTCACTTTCCCCTTCTTTTTTCAGGTCCTCCATAAAGCTTTAGTACAGACAAAGGTGCAAACCCAATGGCTTTTAGCCCTTCAGCTCTTACCTCATAGTTCATAGTCCATGTCTTTGGACAAGCTAACCAATGCAATTAGAACTGGCCCAAGCGATAGTTGTTGTTTCTTTACTGGTTTATTTACATAGTTCGTTTTTCCCTCTGCTGAGGTCAGCTTTAGATTCCCATAAGGAGAAAAAGCAGGATATAAATAAGGAATTTAAGAAAAGCCAAGTTAGACTGGGCCAATGGCCCATCCAGTCTAACACTCTGTGTCACATAGTGGCCAAAACCCAGGTGCCCTCAGGAGGTCCACCAGTGGGGCCAGAACTCCAGAAGCCCCTCCCACGGTGGTCCCTCACTGTTTCAGAGCATCACTGCCCAGATAGTGTTCCATCCATACGTTGTGACTAATAGCCACTGATGGACCTCTGCTCCAGATGTTTAGCCAATCCTCTCTTGAAGCTGTTTATGCTTGTAGCCGCCACCACTTCCTGCGGCATAATACATTACATAATACATTACACGTAATATATGCTATGTTACATATAGTATATATTCATAATATGTTCATAATATGCATATCATTCATCTTAAGATCGTCTTTAATAATTATCGCTTTTCGTTCCATATTATGGCAAACATACCCTAACCCTTCAAGGATGCATCTGAACTGCCTTCGTTGGGAATCGTCCCACTAAAACTTTTAAACTTCTCTAGATGACCTAGTTTGAAAGTTAGGTGCACTTCCTCTTAACATTTATTTATTTAGTATATTGTTGTCCTGCCTTTCCTCTAAGGGGTTCAGGATGGCATACATCAGGGGTGGCCAACCTGTGGCTCGGGAGCCACATGCGGCTCTTTCACACATATTGTGCGGCTCCTGGCAGGCCGGCTGGGGAAGCAAAGGGGAGGCATGCTTTTTCTCTCTTTCTCCCTTCCTTCCTTCCCTCCTCTCTCCCATCTATTTGCTTTCCTAGTTTCTCTCTCTCTCTTTCTTTCCACTTCTTTAATTCTTTCTTTCCATCTCTCTCTTTTTCTCTCTCTCTCTCTCAATATCATTAGCAAACAAGTAATATCATTATCAATAACCGGTTTTCCTCGTTTGTTTTTATTTTTGGCAGTCCCATTTAACGTTAATAGAAAGCAAATTTGCATATTTTTAAAAATAAAAACGTGTGTGTGATATTTGTTTCTGTCTTGCGGCTCTCAGACATCTGATGTTTATTCTATGTGGCTCTTACGTTAAGCAAGGTTGGCCACCCCTGGCATACATGGTTCTCTCCCCTTCTCCTTTTTAGCCTCACAGGACTTTTCTGCTTTCTCATTTCCTCACTTGTGTGTCTGTTGCTTGCCGGGAAGGGTGGGGGTTGCTGTCTCTAGTAGTCAATTCAATATTATATCACTTTATGTCCGGTATATCTCCCTGTAGATTTAAACTGTATGTTTTTATTCTGGACACAAAGTGATGTAATATTAAGTCAACCACTAGAGGGAGCAAAACACTAGGAAAATGAGAATGTGAAACTGCCCAGGATAAACCTGTGAAGTAGATTCAGCAGAGAGAGAGGGTCTAGCCCAAGGTCACTGAATATCATAGCAAGCAGGGATTTTAACCTGGTTCTCCCAGGTACTAGTCCATCACTCTAGCTTCTATACCACACTGGCTTTCACAAGCATACAGAAAGAAATATGTTTGGTTTTAAACATTTAAAGCAATTTTCCTGCGTCACTTTGGTTGCCTGCAGTGGCTGCTCTTCAAGGACTGTTGTGGGATTATTTCTGTAGCAATACTGTTCTATAGCAATAATGTTTCCAAGGAGAGAATGCCACACTCATTAGCAGATTCCCAGAAATACCCACCTTGTAGCCATGGTTGGGTTTCTCCCCCTTTTGGTTTTTCTACCTACCCAGATTCAGAGAAAGGACAACAGCCACAATTCCTAGCTAGGAGGAATGACCCTTGAGTAACTGGATGATTTTGAATAACACAATTGGATGCCCTTGATGAGAGCCCTTGCTATTATTCTAACACATTATTATAAAGCCTTTTCCATGCACAGCTTTTGCGTTCGAAAGGAGTCATTCCAGTTAATTTCTGTGTCGCCTTCTCATTTTTGAAACAAATTAACCAACTGCCACAGCTTAACATTTATTAATTTTATTAGTCAAATGGCTTAAATAAAGATGGAAATGTTATCCCAGCAATGGAAATGTAATCCCTGCATTTGGCAGACAAATATTAAGTATGACGCTTGTGACTCTGTGGCTGAAGTTTAGACCTGTTGAGAGGCGGGATCTGAACACGCAATTTATTTCAGTTGAGACCTTTAGACAGCTTTGAAGTGACAACAGAACCAATGCCACCCCCAGAGTCCGGAAAATGTGTTTTTGGTACTGTTTATTACAATATTGCAGAAGCATTTCATGGTCTCTTTGTTATAGAAAATAATAGGTGCCCTTGGACATGTCAAGAAATAAAGCTGAGAGACAGTGGCTAGTGGCAGACAGTACTTTTTAAAAGAGAGGAATTTTCTATTTTTCATGGTACAATTCAGACGTCTCCAACCTTTCTAAGCCTGTGGGCTCCTTTGGAATTCTGACACCAGGTGGTGGGTACCACCATGAAATGGCTGCCATAGGAGGCAGACCCAACCACAAGATGTCAGGGACTGAGATTACATATAACTCTTCAATATCATTCAAAGTAATCCTTCAATATTTCAGGCAGGAGCTCTGTTTAATAGGATGCCTTCAAAATCTTCACATCCAATCAGAAGCCATACTGGGCAAAAGCCCCACCTGGCCCTGCCCACTTTCCAAAAGCACTTCATGGGTGCCAGGAACAGTGTTAATGGTCATCATTAGGGATGGGCACGAACTGGAAAAAATACCCATGAACTGAACCGAATCAGGTTTGTTCGCAAACCAAACCAGTTCGAGTTTCGTGGCCCAGGAAACCCCACGAACCAAACCAGTTCATGGTTTGTGGCTCTACAAACCACAGGATGCTATACCAACGACTGAATCTGAATATTAAGTCTATTCTAGAAGAGGAGTGGTAGCACAGTGATTAACTGAGTGTCAAAATATTGACTGAGAAGGTTTGCAGAGAAGTGAATGAGACGTTTACAGAGTCAACCGTTAACCCTAAGAGCAGTCCTTTATCTGACGAAGAAATTTGAAATGAAGATTAAATCTGGAGTCTTTGTCTTGGATCTATTCCTGGACCCGGGACTAGCATTTTTGGACTGAAAAAACCCATGTGTTTAAAGTTGTTACACAGTGCAATGTTGATGTGTCTCAAATGTAAAGAAGTATGCCCTTCAACTGCTAAATAGTTTTGTATAGAATTTCATATTTCTTTAATTGTGTAGTAATGATTCTTGCATGGTATATTAAGATATAATATGACAATTCTTATTGAATGGGAAGAAATCAAGGGTAGGACACCAAACATTGCGGAGACTCAAATCCAAAGGTGGTTTTGGATTGCCAGATCTCACCACCTATCATAAAGCTACTCTAGTAGCTAATGTAATCAAAACTCAAAGGCTCAACACTAAACCAGAATGGGTTCAAATCTGCTCAGGCATGCTACACAACTCATCGCTGGACTCTCATATATGGGAGCAAATCTCACATGCTAGCACTTGTCTAAGGCAAAATGAATTCTTATTCCCCTCTATCAATTGTTGGAAAGAAATAGTTAGAAGACATCTACCTCCTTTATCAAGATATACTACCTTTGTTAATCAAAAATGGTTCACTGACAGTGTACAACCAGACAGTATTAAACTCTGGCAAACCGCAGGCCTAACCAGATATTGTGACATCATAAACAGAAAGGGCCTAATCTCGAAAACACACATGGAAGAGAGATTGGGCTTTCCACTTCATTGGTTTTTATATCTGAAAATACAACATGTTGTCACACAACACAGCTTGCAGGTTTTGTTTCTACAACCTCATTCAGAGTTGGAAATTATACTCAAGCTATACTCTAATCAAAATAAAAACCTAATTTCAGCTATTTATGCCCTATTGTTATCAGAGAACTCAGACAAACACTTACCTTATCAGAAAGCTTGGCAAAAGGATTGTGAATCAATTCTGACTGACAAAATCTGGTCAAAAATCTGGTCCTCTAAGGGTTCCCCTCCCTGCTCAACACCTATAGAGTTGCATAGATTCAAACTTAGATCAAGATGGTACCTTCACCCTAAAGCTCTATCGAGGATGACAGGCAGTTACTCTCCCCTTTGTTGGAAAGGTTGTGGCCAGGTAGGATTTTTTGCCCACTGTTGGTGGGAGTGCAGAAAAATTCAGTCCTTTTGGCATGAAATCATAAGATTCATCAAAAGAATTTTGGACATAGATATTATATTAACCCCAGAACACTTACTATTAGAAATTTGGCCTAGGCAAGTAACACAACATCACTACAGGAGCACCTTAGAAGCTATGCTCTATGCAGCTAGAATGTCTATTGCTGCACTTTGGAAAGATAAGAAAATATCTACAATAGACACTTGGTTTACTAAATTGTGGGATCTCTATGTAATGGAAAGAATCACAGAAAAAATTGCTGTTTCCGCTATAACACCTAAAGCTTCTGGTTGTGACGCAAAATAGTTTCCAATATTGGAATTCCTGTCTAAATTATCAACATATTTAGTGGGAATAAATACAGTTTTTTCCTATTGAAATATGGTTTGTTAATTGAGGGTTAATTTCTAAAAATGATTGTTCTGTTATCAATGCTGCATAAGTTACCATTTGATATACGATGAAAAAATGTTTTATGAACACTGGATGACTTAAAGGCTGTTTTCTTTATGGTATGGATAACTTACCATGACTATGTAATATATTTATGTATTGTTCCTTATTCACATAATAAAATGTTATTAAAAAAAAAAAAAGGTCTGAACCTGTTATGGCATATTGAAAAATACGCTTAAGATAAGTCTTTGAGAAAATAATACAGAATATTTAGTTTTACAAATCTATAGTATTTAGCATTGGTTAGTCACAGTTTCTTGCTTTCTTGTCACACACTAGTTAAACTGTGACCTCTCTTGTGGTCACTATGAATTTAGGCAGATGGCGTTCTCATGGTCCTCTCTCGTATGCCCAGGGTAATGCCAATTGCCAGTTAGGGATCAGGAAGGAATTTTCCTCCCAGCCAGAATGGCCCCGGGATCCTGGAGATTTTTTTCCTTCCTCTGGACATAGAGCAGAGGTTGCTTGGGGAGTAGGGAGGAGATAGCTGTGCATTTCCTGTATTATGTAGTGGGTGGACTAGAGGACCTTTAGGCATCCCTTCCAGCTCCGTGTTCCTATGTTCCTATGAACTAAAGAGAGCCAGATGAGCCATGCCAGAATTGGACAGAAGGGCTTCCTGCTATCCATGCAAGGAAAAATCCCCGTGTAGAGAGCCAGTTTGGTGTAGTGGTTAGGAATGCAGACTCTAATCTGGGAGAACCAGGTTTGATTCCCCACTTCTCCACACACAGCTGCTGGCGTGACCTTGGGTCAGTCATAAATTCTTTCAGAGCTGTTCTCTCAAGGGTAGTTCTCGAGAGAGCTCTCTCAGCCCCACCTACCTCACAGGGTGTCTGTTGTGGGGAGGGGAAGGCGATTGTAAGCTGCTCTGAGACTCCTTCAGGTAGTGAAAGGCAGGGTATAACTCTAATCTCTTCTTCTCTCTTCTTCTCTAGAAGCAGCCATTGTTAGAGTCAGGGCATAACCATTGTCACTTGTTATCCTGCTGCCAAGAGCACAGGTGAAAGCCATCAGTGGGAAATATCAGTAGAACAGGACTGAGTTCTTTTGACAGCAGCTTCCAGCAGTTCATTGGTGAACACATTCGTGTACATACCATCTACTTCCTCTCTCTGGGCTGACTGCTGTTCTTAGCTTACATGCACGCCAACCCAAAGCCAACAATTCAACTGTACCTTTCCGCAGTTTGCATTCCCAAATCAAGCTGTCGAAAGCATTCTCAAAGACAAAGTCTCATCACTGCTGAAATGAAGAGAATTCGGAAATCAGTTCTGTGAATCCTAGACATATGGCATTTCCTGTGTGTTCAGATTTTAAATTGATTGGCCATTGTATGATAAGAAGAGCCCTGCTGGATCAGACCAGTGGTCCATCTAATCCAACTTCCTGTCTCACACAGTAGCCAACCAGTTTCTCTAGATGGCCAACAGCAGAACATAGAGGTTGAGACCTTCCCCTGATGTTGCCTCCTAGCACAGGTACTCAGACATTTACTACCTATGATAATGGAGGCTCATGGACAGGCAAAAGGAAATACTACTTTGCACAGAGAGTGATTAAAATGTGGTATTCACTGCCAGAGGATGTAGTGATGGCCACAGGAATAAACAGCTTGAAAAGGGAATTAGATAGAGTCATGGAGGACAGGTCTATCAGTGGCTACTAGCCATGGTGACTGAGGGGAAACTCCACATTCAGAGGCACTAAGCCTGGATCCAAAAGCCAGGATGCAGCATCCAAAAGCCAGGATGCAGCACCAGGGGGAGGCCTTGGCCTCTATGCCCTGTTACTGACTGTCCAGAGAAACTGGCTGGCCACTGTGTGAGACAGGATGTTGGAGTAGATGGACCACTGGTCTGATCCATCAGTGCTCTTCTTATGTTCTTATGAAGGCTTCAGCCTCTCTGCCCAGTTGTTTGGCCTCCAGAGGAACTGGTTGGCCACTGTTTGAGACAGGATCCTGGACTAGATGGATCCTTGGTCTGATTCATCAGGGCTCTTCTTATGTTCATATGATAGAGGATCCCAGCCTAGATGGACCCCTAGTCTCATCCAACTGGGCTTTTCTTATTATCTTAATCCTTAACAAGGATTGCAGCCTGCTAAGAGGCAGAACGTGGCCACCATGCTGCCTTCTTCAGTTTGCATGTGGCACACAAAGAGTGTCCGCTTCCAAAATGTATCTATTTTCTTTAGAGGTTCAGTCCTCCTCTAGTGTGCCCTGTCTGCCTCAATATTTCCCATTCTAAACTCAAAGACATTTGGAACCCATGCCATTCCCAGCCAGTCAT
Source organism: Lepidodactylus listeri (assembly GCA_029233225.1). Classification (NCBI taxonomy): domain Eukaryota; kingdom Metazoa; phylum Chordata; class Lepidosauria; order Squamata; family Gekkonidae; genus Lepidodactylus; species Lepidodactylus listeri. The sequence continues at coordinate 82,465,185 of JARCFY010000011.1, forward strand.
TCAGACACCGTCTCAAAGCTTTGGACATGTCTTCCCCGCAGCAGTGGCCTATGTCCAATGTGTTTGTTTAACAGAGCACCAAAAAATAATATTCTGATAAGTATAAACAACATGTTTCTGACATGACTAATGTTTTGCTTCCATTCTGACTGGTCACTTGTCCCATTTCAAAACAGGTCTCCACCCTCCGCCCCGGAATGCTTTTTGAAGGACAAGGTTAGGATTTGGACAGTGCTGTAACATGCGGGGGAGCTTCAATCCCCATGTTTGGACGTCCTTTCCAGACTTCTTACTAACCATCAGCCTCAAGAGTGCTGTGTTTTTCCCTGACACCTTTCCCTTCGTGCTCTTTTTCATGATGCTACCTCTGTGACACCCCATTAAATGAGGTGAGACATCCCAAAACCATTAGGTCTGGGCATGTCATGAAACAGCCAAAACATTCCTTGACCAAACAAACTCCCTAGAAAGTCAGGAAGCTATTTACTTGCCTCTGACATCTTGCAATCTGTATTCCTTCCTTTTTCTACTGAGTAGGTTTTTTTTATTATTTTGCAAATGACAGGCTTGTTTCCTTTTAAAAGCCAGGCGATTGCAATAATTCATGAACAGGCACCCATTTTTATTGTTAATTATGTGTGCATCGCCCAGAGTTTGCCATACTGAGTAGATGACCGGGGAGTTCAGCTGAGGTAACGGAGTTTATTCCCCTTCCCAGCATTCAGCATGGATCTCAGCTGCCGTGTAAGTACCTCTACCCCTTTGCGTTACCAAAATAGCAACCTTCTTAATCCTCGGCTGCCTGGAACAAAGGCTTGATTCAGTCAGCAGGGTCGAAATAGGATCTCATGAATCCGCTGGCAACAGGAGTGTTGTTATTTTTGTTAGAAAAATTGCGAAACAGGAATCTGCTGATACAGGGTAGATTAAAGACTTTATTGTGCCGAGTTTAATCGGCTTGTTACTCGGGACTTTCTGACATTAGCCAAAAGTCTAGAGAATATCCTTACCTATAATATCTTCCAGGAATAAAAGAGCACTTAAATGAAAGCTTGGAGAGTTGTCATACACATGAACACATGTGAAGGTGCCTTGTACTGAATCAGACCCTCTGGCCATCGAAGTCACTATTGTCTACTCAGACTGGCAGTGGCTCTCCAGGATCTCAAGCAGAGGTCTTTCACATCACCTACTGCCTGGGCCTTCTTAACTAGAAATGCCAGGGGTTAAACCTGGGACCCTCTGCATGCCAAGCAGAGGCCCTACCACTGAGCCACAGCCCACATGACATGGATGTGGGCTTGGTCCTCTGGGCTTGTGAGGCATTTGTTAGGTGAACACAGATGAAGATATGAAGCTGCTCTGTACCAAAGTCAAGCAGTGGTTTATCATGCCCAGGACTGTCTACTCTGACCAGCAGAAGCTCTTCACAGACTCAGGCAAAAAGAAGTTTTCATGTGCAAGCACACTTCTGAGGTATCTGAGGAAGGGTCCGTGCTCATGAAAGCTCATACCTTGAATAAAACTTTGTTGATCTTACAGGTGTCACTGGACTCAAATTTTGTTCTTCTTCTGGAAGAGTTAGTCCCCAGACCTTCTGCCTATGAAATGAAGCTGGTTTCTTCTCTGGAATAGTGAGGAGGGAGGCGCCGAGAACTTTCCTGCTCACTGGAGGCCTTCTGGGACACTGACTACCGGACCTTTGGTTTGGGAATGGAAAGGAGTTTGGGGGGTGGGGAGTACCTGTGTGCAAAACTTTTCCCTGTTGTAATAAATAGTTACTTTCCTTAAGCCAAGGTATGTGAGTGGGAGGGGGGCTTTAAGAAAGCAGGCCTTATTTCCAGTGCCCGAGTTACAAGTGTCCCTTACTCATATTCCTTTGATCACCTGTAAGGCAGGTTCCTGATCAGATCACTTCAACATTCCATGTTAAAATTCATCTCAAGTATGGTACTATGGCTGTACAATAGCCACTTGTGCTAGGGAGCCAAGTTGTTGAAGCTTTCAGCTGTTTTTACCCAGACTGAGAAGAGGTCACAGTGGTCATGTTCAGGTAATTAAATTGGCCAACTTGCATCCTAAAACATGGGTCCACTTGCAGTTTGTCCCTTATTTGTGCCTCCACAGTCATACATAGCCTTTAAACAACTAGCATCACACAGATTGCATTGTTACTTTTGTGTATTCAGTGGCACCTACTTGACAAGTGATCACAAAAACTGATTATAGTGTTAAGACAGGATCATGGACAGACACAGAATCCACACAGAAACACCTGAATAGTAAATCCCAATGCAACAAATCTCCTGCAACATTGAATAGATAGCACTACTACTTCTTGTGTATGTGTTGTCAGTGACACCTACTTGATAAGTGATCACAAAAACTGGTCATAACCACAGTTCCCTCTAAGCTGCACTAGGGGGCATGAGCTCACAGAATTTTAACAGGCAGTTCTGGGATTGTGAACTTCTACTCGCAAGACATTTTCCCCTACATTGGATGGGGGCTTCTCCTTCTGGGGCCTATAGAATTGGACCCCCTCGTCCAATCTTTTTGAAACTTGAAGGCAGAGGTTGAGGAGAGGCACCAGAAGCTATGCTGCAAATTTGGTGCCTCTCCCTAAAACAACAGCCCCTCAGAGCCCCAGATACCCCCAGATCAATTCTCCATTATAGCCTATGAGGCCTATTGACTATAATGGTCCCCATAAGCTACAATGGAGCAGGGGAAATGACTTTTTTTGCACACCCCTTTTATGCTTTTCAGTAAGATTTGTAAGCTGCCTTGAGTCACAGGGAAAAGTGGAATATAAATGTTTGAATAAATAAGTAGTTTGGGCAGGTTGATAACATTTAAGCAATTTCCTGTTTGTTAGGTTAGGCAGAGTTCTGACAGTGAATGTTCCTCCTCTGTTATACTTGACCTGTAATGCTTGTAGTCATATTTCACTAAGGAAAAAAATGGACTGCAAGAGTTCCCCCCTACCAAGTGCTGGTATGTTTTCTAGGCTCAGCACAAGGTGACAGTCCAAGGCCAGGTCTACCAATATAGTGGACTGGGGTGGGTAGAGCTGTTCTCTGGAGGCCAGGTCAACCAATATAGTGGAAAGGGGAGGGGAGGCCTGTTCTCTGGAGGCCAGGTCTACCAATATCATGGCAAGAGGTGGGTAGACCTGTTCTCCGGCAGCCAGGTCTACCAATATAGTGGAAAGGGGAGGGGAGACCTGTTCTCTGGAGGCCAGGTCTACCAATATAGCGGCAAGGGGTGGGTAGACCTGTTCTCCGGCAGCCAGGTCTACCAATATAGTGGAAAGGGGAGGGGAGACCTGTTCTCTGGAGGCCAGGTCTACCAATATAGCGGCAAGGGGTGGGTAGACCTGTTCTCCGGCAGCCAGGTCTACCGATATAGTGGAAAGGGGTGGGTGAAATTTGACTTGATCCTGTTTTCTCTTATAAAGTTTAAATTATTCTTAAAATATAGTTTAAATATAGTTTAAAATAATTTATTCTGAGATTTTTACAAGGTTATGGAAATAATCTTCTAAAAAAACTTTTTTACATGATAGTCAAATGTAGACTCGCTCACAACTTTAATGCTACTAGCTTTTTTTTGCTCACGAGGTAGAATTTCCACTCATAACACTGTGGAGCTTAAAAAGAACATTGGACATTAGATAGATAGGATCACAGAGAGACACACAAGGCACACAGAGACATCCAAGCAATATTTCTCAGGGCAACAGATCTGAGAATCTCCCGGGATTTCTTTTTTAAAAATCAGAGGTTCTGAGAGTGCATCAGCAAATTCCTTATCAAGATGCAATTCATTCATCCATGAAGACCGTTCTTTTAAGATGACATTCCCTGGCCAACTCCTTATGAATCTTTTGCAATCTTGTCCCCTTACCATTCCTGGTACTTTTGTGTGGTTGTGATTTTAGGCGGCTTTTATTTCATAGTTATTCCTATGAATTCCCAAAGTGTCTTTAATGTTAGCTTCTTCTGTTATACTTTTATTTCAAAGTGATGGAATTTGCATTGAATCACTACCAGGAACACAGGAATCTTGCAACAAGTAATGAATAGGCATTCGTCCAGTAAATATGAAACTAAAGGCTAAACTGGTATTTCAAGATTAATGCTACAAAGTTCGGTGAGACGAATCTCGAGGACGAAAACTCCAAATGTTGTTTTAATTTTAGGCAAGTGGAATTTTACGTTGCTTTAATTTTTCAGTTTAGAACATTCAATCCTCGATCCAATTCAGAGATAAAGTGCAAAACAAGATGAAAAAATAAACATGGGTATTGCTCCACTCATCATGTCTGACCACATCCTGACATGCCGCAGAAATCAATGTGAGGTCTTTGTAAGAATCAAAGACAGGGTTTTTTTGGGTCCTCTGCGGTCAGTCAGCTGAATTTCTTTAATGATTGATGAGCCTGAAATATGGGATCACCAAAACAAGTTTAAGTGCCATTTTAGTGGTGTTTCCTATCAAAATAAAAGGGGACCCTTGGCATGAGGAAAGCCGGAGGTATTCCTCCTGCAGTGTGTAGATCAGGAAGAAAGAGAAAAAGAAGAAGGAGGAGGAGGAGGAGGAGGAGGAGGAGGAGAAGACGAAGAAGAACTATCACAACAGGGACCTTGTGAGGTAGGTGGGGCTGAGAGAGCTCTAAGAAAACTATGCAGGGCTCATTTCGTAGCAGGAGCCCCTCTGCATATTAGGCCACAGACCCCTAATGTAGCCAATCCTCCAAGAGCTTACAGAGCTCTTCTTACAGGGGCTACTGTATGCTCTTGGAGGATTGGCTACATCAGGGGTGTGTGGCCTAATATGCAAAGGAGCTCCTGCTACAAAATGAGCCTTGAAACTATGACTGGCCCAAAGTCACCCAGCAGGCTTTGTGTGGAGGAGTGGGGAATCAAACTAACTCTTTCAGCAGATTTGCAACACTACTTGATCCCCTTGGCATTTGGCCAGGCTTTATGGTAAAGTTGTTTTTTGCCATCACCTATAGGTAAACATTTCACAGCTCTGGAACATACAAGACTAGGCTGGGCTGGAGTGTCATGTGCAAACTCCAGAGATAGATGCATCAGTGAAATAAGGGTATTTTATTTTATTTTATTAGATTTATATTCCTCCCTGCATAGCAGGCTCAGGGCGGTTTCCATCAGGTATAATACACAAACAGTTTAAAACAGTTAACATACATCAAATAAATACAATAATAATTCCTATATATCGAACCAAAGGCTCAACAGATGAGGTCTATAATCTTGAAAAGGTTTTCTTTCTCCATACAAGTTAAAAAGGCAGATTCTGTACTTACCTTATTTAACATCTAGGTAGGGTTGCTGACCTTCAAATGGGACCTGGAGATCTCCTGGAATTAAAACTGATCTCCAGACTGATCTCAGTTCCCCTGGAGAAAATGGCTGCTTTGGAGGGTGAATTCCATGGGATTATACCCTACTGAGATCCCTCTGCTCCCCAAACTCCACCATTCCCAGGTTCCACCCCTAGAATCTCCAGGTATTCCCCTATCCAGTGTTGGCAACCCTGTGGGTCAGGGGTGTAGACTTCTGTAAAATCCGGGGGGGGGGGCTCTTTAGCGCGCACACTCGCTGGGGCAATGTCCCCCCCTGCCGGGAAACCTCCGCGCTTCCCCGGGCCCTTCCGAGGCCCGCCAGTCACTGCTGCTGGGGCCTCTCTCTCCCCCCCCCCACTCCTTCCCTCTCCCTTCGCCTGGAAAAGGGGGAGGGAGAGGAAAGGATGGAAGGGGGGAGAGAGAGGCACCGGCAGCAGTAGCTGCTGGCCTCGGAAGGGCCTCGGGAGGTGCGGCGGCAGGCACTACGTTTTCCCGGGGGGGGCTCAATTTCAGGGGAGGCTCGAGCCCTTGAGCCCCCCCCCCCATAGTCTATGCCTATGCTGTGGGTAGAGCCAACAGGAGCTAGAGAACCAGTGTTCCCTTTAAATGGCTTTTGCAAAGCAGCATAGTGTGCAAGTGAGGTTGAGTGGCGACTTCACCCACTTCCAGGTAGACGAAGTCGCCACTCGCCTTCACTTACATGCTGCGTGGCTTTGCAAAAACCATTTAAAGGGAATGCATTTCGCAAAGCCATGTGGTGGACGAGTAAAGGCCGAGCAGCGACTTCATTCATTTTTTATTCATCTGTAAACCCCATGGACCTCAGACCTCCACAGTCTGTTTTTTTCTGGGCCGTGCCCATCCCTAGTTATGAGATACTGAATTAGAATCAGGGAGAGCTAGGTTATAATTCCCACTCTGTTGTGAAGCTAACTGGATGGCTTTGGGCCAGTTCCTCTCTCTCACTCTAACTTCCCAGGGTGGCGGGGGGGGGGGTGGTTTACAAGGTTACAAAGGCAGGTGGAGAGCCTGACACACAGTATACTGAACTGAGGTCTTTAGAGAAAGGGTGGGATAAAGCATACTAAACAGAAGGGACATGATTTCTGATGAACAAGAGAACAGCAGTCTCCTCAAATTGTTTCAAGCCCATTTCAAAATCAAGTAGAAATGGTGTTTACACAATCCAACTGCATTTGAGTTGATGGGTGAGAAAGCAAGCACAAAAGCAGAAGGCAGGGGGGTTAGTAAATCTTGAAACTGTCAACTAGGAACTTGTACATGTTCCGTTTCTCATGTGTGCATTTTATATTGTTTCACAAATACAAGCTGACAGGAAACATCTAGTATATTACCAGGTATATACAAAAGTATCCCAAATACAGTATACCTCTGTATATATACCCAAATATGTACACGTGTATGTATTTATGTGTGAGACCCAAGTGCTGCATGACAGAGTGAGCTCCCATCTCTGGTCCCAGCTCCTGCCAGCCTAGCAGTTTGAAAGCAAGAAATCGGTGGACCTCCTGAGGGCACCTGGTATTTTTGGCCACCATATGACAGAGTGTTGGACTGGATGGGCCATTGGCCTGATCCAACATTGGCTTCTCTTATGTTCAGCTGAAGCCAAGCGCCACAATATGTCAAATGCAGCTACCACATATTTGGCATTTGTTAAGCAAATGTTAGACTCCTTAGATAATATCCAGTAAAACTCTGACATCAGATTTCCCAGTGAGGATTTTATCTGGCAAATTTGTTATAATTCTGATCAGTGCATACCTTGAGAGACTATAAACTTATTGCAACCCAAATAAGGGAATGTATGTCCATACGTGTATTGTAGAGGTTAGAGTGTCAGACCAGAATCTGGGAGACCTGGATTTGAATTCCCTCTCAGCTGTGAAACTCACTTGTGTGACCCTGGGCCAGTCACTTCCTCCCAGCCTTGCTTACCTCACGAACTTGTCATGAACATAAAACGAAGGAGGGAAGAGCCACACCACACTTGGAGAAAGGATGGGAGAAAAATACAATCAAGAGGGTACGTTTGTCTTCAGCCCACAGTAATGTTTCACTAACTCTAATTTTTAATGGTTTTTTAAAAAAGAACCATAATAGGGAATTGTGGGACGGGGGCTCAATGAGAGGGGGAGAGAGGTTTCTTTTCTATAAACAGACTTTATTATTAAGGGACTGAAAACACATTTGCAATTTCATTGTGCTCTGTTTTACAATAGAAAACCGGCAGATGTTTCTGGGATGAGCAAAGCTGCTTGTTGTTTTTCAAGGATGCCCAAAGGAGAGAGACGATGGAACCTCTAGGCAAGTGACCAAGAGCTGGCCCAGCGTGAGTCTCACATCAAACAAATGGTCATTCTGGCTGCTCTTTAGACCTCAGTGGGGGCCTAATTTGCCCTTATTTACATACACAGGACACACAATAGAAACATGGGCTTCCATGGGATGGGGGGCTCCTAAATTGACGTAGAATTAATTCCTGAAGGGTAGGGTGCACCTAGTCTCCTGTTGCATGGCTATTACAAACACACAAACAGAAGGATGAAGGGACACCATTGTCTCCTTAATGGGCACGCCGCTAGGAATTTCAGTTCTTGCAACATGTTATTTGTTTCCACCTCCCAAATTAAGGCTTTTGTCTGTTGCATGTTTACTTATGAAACAGATGAAAGGTTGGGTGGGCACATTATGTTTAGGGAGTGCAAGCAATGTTTTGAGTATAGCGTTTAAGACCATGGCCTCTCTGTGAGGGAAAAATAATTAAATGGGCATACGTCTAAAAAGGGAAGCCTTCTTTCCCAGCTAAGAAAGTATATGAGTGAAGGATCTTCTCACTTTTGTGAAACATTTCCCACCAGTTTATTTAGTGTCTGGGCTGGCAAAGAGGCAGGGGAGCAGAGATAAAGTGAAGGGGGCGGGAAAGAGGGTGGTGGGTGAGGGCCCAGTAAGGTACAGGGATGGGGAAGACATTGAAAGGATGGAACTCTGCCTTCTTCTAAGAACATAAGAACATAAGAGAAGCCAATGTTGGATCAGGCCAGTGGCCCATCCAGCCCAACACTCTGTCACACAGTGGCCAAAAATACCTGGTGCCATCAGGAGGTCCAACAGTGGGGCCAGGACACTAGAAGCCCTCCCACTGTTGCCCCCCCAGGCACCAAGAATACAGAGCATCACTTGCCCCAGACTGAGAGTTCCTATCTATACTTTGTGGCTAATAGCCACTGATGGACCTCTGCTCCACATGTTTATCCAATTCCCTCTTGAAGCCGTCCATACTTGTAGCCGCCACCACTTCCTGCGGCAGTGAATTCCATGTGTTAATCACTCTTTGGCTGAAGAAGTACTTACTTTTATCCATTCTAACCCGACTGCTCAGCAATTTTATGGAGTGCCCATGAGTTCTTGTATTGTGAGAAAGGGAGAAAAGGACTTCTTTCTCTACCTGCTCTATCCCATGAATAATCTGTTTTTAACTGCAGGTTCCACGTGATTCCCAAGGGGAAACTCCTGTCGTTTATCACTGATACTACAAAGGCATGAATCACCAACTTCTGGGAGGCATTCTGTGTTGGTTTTGGACATGGGGGAAGTGAGCAGTTGAGCATTTGGGCGAGTCAAGCCATAGGGGGAGAACCACCTGGCAATCATCATCGTTGCCTGCCAGCACCTGAACGGCCCACAGGAGAAAAAATTGGGGTGGGTGAGGAAACTGGAGGTGATGTCATGATGTTGAGCAGGGGAGACAGTCTATTATCTACTCTTTAACCATAAAATTTTTGTGAATCCTAGAGTACCCCCCTAACATCCTGATATAACTTTTGATTTTCACCAGAAGTGATGTTACACACCAGTGTCGTGACACTGTACACTAGTCTGATGCCAGTGTGCCTGCCCACACCCCCTAAATTCTCCAAGAGCTTCCAAGCTGCAGGCTGGCAGATAGGGTCGCCAGGTCCCCTGTGGCCACTGGCAGGGGACTGGAAAGTAGGGTTGCCAGATCCATGTTGGGGAACTCCTGGAGATTAGGGGAGTTGAACCTGGGGTGGACAGGAGCCTCAGTGGGGTACAATGCTACAGAGTCCACCCTCCAAAGCATCCGTTTTCTCCAGGGGAACAAATCTCTGTATTCTGGAGATGAGCTGTAATTCCAGGGGATCCCCAGGTCCCACCTGGAGGCTGGCATCCCTACGAGTGGCAGGGTTGCTAGGCCCATAGCCACCCATGACAGCATTCACCAGGAACTGGGGGACGGAATCTGTGAGGGTGAAGTATCCCAAATGCAATGATATCAGTTCCAGGTGATCACCCAAAATTGATGACACTGCTCTACCCAGTGTTGCTGTCTGAATTCCTACAGCATTGCAAAGGGTCTGGGATGTTGTCCCCCCCATTTTTCTCCCACTGCTCCCTGGATTGAGCATGGACAGTGGAGCGTTTAGGCCACAGGCAGGCCCCTGGAAAACCTATCTCTATGATTGCATGGAGGACTGAAGTCGGGATGCTTTAGAAATGCCCAGATATATGCACCATTAGTGATAAGAGCAAATGTGGATAATTTTCATAGGGAAAATATTCTGTTTGGTAAAAGACTGCTGTACAAGATACAAGAAAATATACTACCCCTAAAGGAGACAGCTGTGGGAAAAGGCATCAACCTTCTCAGCAGGTATTATATTCAGGATCTTGCCTGAAAATCAGTTAGAGATGTTTGGCTGCATTGTGATGATTGTCACACCATTGGGAAGCCTGATATAACCTCTGTAACAAAGAGTTAATGGTTAATGCTATAATCTGGTCTGAGAATTTTGAGTGACAGGAGATTAAAATGGAATTCTACAGTTGAGAGTGTCAGTTAGGAGTGACAGTTGTGAATGACAATTGAGTGTGAAAGAGTTAAGCTGAGTGAGAGAATTAAGAAGGATCCTGAGTTAGGGAAGTGGGATGAGAGGCCCATCTCTGAGGGAACTAGCTCCTAGTAAAGGAGAGTGATCCCTATCAAGTCTGAGGGAAATAGCTCCTAGCAAGGAGGGGAGTGAGGGATAATGGAATGTGTGTGAATGTTCCTAACTTCACCAACTTAAGTATTTTTGAGACAAAAAAACTTATGCGTCGTTATTTAGGCAAAGACTGCCAAGAAAACTCTCTCCTCAGTTTTAAAGACCTGTCTGTATAACTAAACAGCTACTTGTTTATGACAAACTATTGTTTATATTTATACAAAGTTACCACATTCCTGTTGCCTGTTCACCTTCTAAGTCCTAAACCTGATACCTACCTGAACATTTCCCTTCAAATGGAAATATAGCAATCTATTAGTTTTGAATTACTATCAGCTTCTCCTGTGCCATTATCAGACAAAGACAAAAGAAGGACTTTAGTCAGTCTCTCAGTTCCCTAGGCTGGGTAGGCATATAGCTATATACATTTAAACAACTGGTGGGACAAACAGAGACACAAAGAAGAAAGTAAAGGGGCTGCTCAGCCAAGAAAAAGGGAATCAAAAAAAGGGATAATCATTATAATCTCCAGTGTGCAATTTGCTGCTACAGTAAGGAACAACTGCATTCATTTTGGTGAGTGTGTGAGTTTGTTTTCATAGCATGAATGTAACCTTCCATTTGTTTTATCTTGGAAATCTGAGGTGCCAGTGCCATTTTCCTTTAATTAGGGGAATGACATGAAATAATGTAGCAAATTTTATTTTTCAAATTCATTTGTGGCATTTCATCTGATGTGAAGCAATGTTGGCTGATTTCAGTTTTGAAATTCTAGTCGATGACTTTCAGTTTGGAGAATTATATTTCTCTCTTTTAAGTCTGAGGATCTTCCTCCACCTCGCTCTTGAACCTCAACATTACAGGGAGGAAAGTGAAGCAATAAATAAACACTGGGGGAAAAAACACCTTGGTTTTTCATGAGTTGCATGCCAGCACCAGGATGAGGGCCATAAAGCTGTTTTTCTTCTACACTCCTGCAAAGAGGGCCAGGCACAAGCAAGACAAATATTCTCCAAATCTGCCAGTCATTGGCTGCCTGCTTGTGGTTTGCTGATTATGAGCATCTCAAAGAACACAGGCAAAGAACACTAAACAGCCTCCTTTGTGGACTTCAGAAGAGTTTTCCAAGGCTCCTCCCCACCTTGAGCACTGAAAAGCTTCCAAGGGAAACTCTCCCAGAAGCCAACCAGCTTCGGTACAAGCAAACTAGTGGACTTTTTGGTTTGCACAGATGTTCCCACTCCTGCATAACCTCTCTTTGACTTACCATAAGCTTTTTGGCTCACCATATGCCATGGATGAGGAGGTCTTCAAAGAACCTGGAACTGACCTTTACTTTCTGTTGAAGACAAGGGCTTCTGGCGTTCTGGCCCCACTGGTGGACTTCTTGATAGCACCTGGGCTTTGGCCACTATGTGACACTGAGGCTGTGGTCACACACGCTAAATACTCCACTTTCAGTGCCCTTTCCAACTGGATTTTTACTGTGTGAACTGGCAAAATCCAGTTGGAAAGTGCACTGAAAGTGGATTATTTAGTTTCTTTGACAGCAGCCAGAGTGTTGGACTGGATGGGACATTGGCCTGATCCAATATGGCTTCTCTTATGTTCTTACATTCTTATGATCTGACGTCCAGTACCAAAGAAGGCTTTAGAGTGTCGTACACTGATAAGCTCTCCTGACTTATCTGGGCCTATGAACACAAATATCCATTGTGAAAGCCCTTCATTGGCTGCCAGTTATTTTCTGGGTCCAAATCAAGGTGCTGGTGTTTACCTTCATGACCACATATCTGAAGGACCAACTTTCCTTCGATATTCCTTTGTGGCAGCTTTGTTCTTCCCAGCATTATCTGTTTTCATTTATCTAAGGTACATTCTGCAGCAGTCCAGAATCAGGTTTTTCAGTAACTACCCCATGTCCATGGACAGTCTCCCAGAAAAGGTTAGGGGTCTTCTACCCTTTTGGCTTTCTTGCAAGTCTGGAAGTTATTCTGGAGAGCTTTGGGAGCAACCTGAACCTGGGCAAAGGGGGAATTATTCTCCTAGTGAGCTGGAGATGTGTCTACACCTCTCTTTCTACACCTCTCTTTTACGCCTCGTTCTCCTGAGCATCTCAGGACCCAATAGAAAACAATTGGATAAAATCAACAAACGTGCAATACAACCCTATTTAAAACCCCATTCTAGGCACATCTCCAGCTGCAAAGGAGTGTGATTTTAATTACCATGCAGGAACAGCTGGATCTTACCTAGGGCAATCAGATTGTGTAATCCTTGACCATGCAGTATAGAAAGATATTTTCCATCACCAACATCTTTGCCTTATTGGGATTTCATTCAGTTCCTTAGCCAGTCTGCAAGAGCTTCCAGATGATGACTTACAGCCATCGTGGCCACTCCATCATCATGTGAAAACAGATGATAGGTCCATTCGTTGATGATAGCCCCCTTCCAGCCAAATCTCTGAGTGATCTGTCCTGAACTTTCACAGTGGTCTTAAAAAATCACATAGAACCATAATAATCCATCATATGGGACTGGATGGATCTAAAGTTTCCCTTCTGCTAGCGTTGGAGCCTTCCATCAACACAAGTAGCCATCTGCCCTGCTCTAGTGGAAGGGGCAAGTTCCGCTGGCTGGCTGGCAGTTTTTTCTGACGGTGTAAGGTTTCTTGTTTTGGAGGAAGTTTCACCATTAGCTCAATGGAAACTTTGGCTGCAATGCATTTGATGACCATGAGTGCGATAATGCTTGGCACTTCCTGTCACCTGAGGAGAGAAGAAGCATCCTGTAATAGATTAGGCACACAGCAATGGATTAGGCACACAGTCTTGTTTGGGGCAAGGTATAATGAGGTTCACGTGACTTGCTCAAAGGAGGGTCCAGATATGTAAAGATTTGACATGACCAGACTTGGGAATGGCTAGCTCATTACAAGAAGTCATTGCCCCTCTTTTGGGGGTTATATACACTGTTCAACTTGCTTGACCAATTAAACCCAAGTTGTATGGGGTCTCCCATCATCACTCTGGTGGGATCGTTTATCATTTTGATAGAATCTTTTGTATTCTGCAGACTGTGTAAACTTATGCTGGCACTCTGTTGTGATAAGAAGATTTAGATTGGAATAACTTTGCACTGTAAGCATATAGAATCATAGAACCACAGAGCTGGAAGGGACCATATAGGCCATCTAGCCCAAGCCCCTGCTCAGTGCTCAATGTCTCAATGTCTAGGATAACCTAGAGCATCCCTGACAAGTGTTTGTCCAGCCGCTGCTTAAAGACTGCTAGTGAGGAGGAGCTCACCACCTCCCTAAGCAGCCGACTCCACTGTGGAACAACTCTTACTGTAAAAAAGTTTGTCCTAAAATCCAGCCAGTACCTTTCTACCCTTAATTCAAACCCATTATTGAGAGTCCTATCCTCTGCTGCCAACAGGGATCTCTAAGTGACAGCCCTTCAAATACTTCAAGAGAGCAATCCTGTCCCCCCTCAGCCTCCTCTTTTCCAAACTGAACATTCCCAAGTCCCTCAGCCTTTCCTCACAGGGCTTGGTCTCCAGGCCCCCGATCATCCTCGTCGCTCTCCTCTGTACCCACTCCATTCTGTATATACCTATTGCTTGGATGGCAGTGTGTCTAGCCTCCTAATGTAATAATTTCCATACACCCATGTATGGACTGTCTGTCTATCTCAAATGAGTATAACATTTCATGCATTTGATCATATTGGGCTATCATAAACAGTTACTTAACAGTAAATATCAATTTTTAAAGTCCCACAAAACTCTTTGTTATTTGGGCTACAACAGACTGCCATGTCTGCTTCTCTAACCACTGACACTTTGTACACACATACGCAGGGCACGTTTCCCCTTAATTCCTAGAGAAGTCCTGAAGTAGGAGACGGTAACTTCTACTAGATGAAATTTGAAGTGCAAAGTGTATGTCATAATATTTTATTTCTTTACATTATTTGTAGTCTGCCTTTCTCCTTGGGGCTCCACACACATGAAGTGCACATGAAGTGGCCTTATACTGAATTAGACTCTTGGTCCATCAAAGTCAGTATCGTCTGCTCAGATTGGCAGCGGCTCTCAGGGTCTCAGGCAGAGGTCTTTCCCGTCACCTACTGCCTGGACCTTTTAAGTGGAGATGTCAGGGGTTGAACCTGGGACCTTCTGCACGCCAAGCAGAGGCTCTCCCACTAAGTCACAGCACCTCCCCAGGAAGATTACACGAAGTCATACTGAGTCATGACCATCAATCGGAGCAAAGCATAACTATTAACATGATGCATTAAACAATGCAAAAGTTGTAGAGTAGGATCCTACTGGCAGTAACAGGCAGGATGAGGTCTACGTGGAGCTATAAGCCACAGTCCCTAAAACTTTACCCAAATAGTTTTCTCAGCTATTCTGTACAGCACACCCCTAGGACTTCTGTAGAAAAGCCCTCCGGTACAACTTAGTTTTGCATCGTTTGTGGGAAGCCAGGAAACTGGGAGCCTTCCTGACCTCTTCCGGCAGGCCATTCCATAAGGTGGGGGCCACCACAGAGAGGGCACATGTTGACCCCTTTGTGAGCCTCCTGAGATGGGGGAGGTGCCAAGTGGCAGCCATGGGGCAATTCCGCATTGGCTTTTCCCTCCATTGTGTTACCAAATCCACACTGGAACAGAAATTCCCCTCCGCATTGCATGCCGCTTTCACTTTCTGTGATCATCGGGTTCTATGGTACCTTCTGCATGGATTTATGGCCATTCAGGGGTGACTTTACAGTCAGTATGGCATTGCCCCGGGGTATTTGAATGTGGTTTTGAGCTGCACCTTTGGTAAACCAATGAAGGGGAAAGCCAATGTAGAATCACCCAATGTAGAATCACTAACCGGCCTTTGCCACCAGTTGTGTTTTGCGGCATTTGGTAGGTTCTGGCTTAGATCCAGCTATAAAAACAGAGGTGTGGGTGTCAGTTGTCACATCACACACTGCAGTACACAGCAACTGAGTTCTGTTCAGCATGGTGGGATGAATAAGCTGTGCAGGCTTAATACGGTGCCTCTGTCTCCAAAAAGATATGACTGATATACGTGTAGTTATAAATACAGTATAAATAGATATAAACATATTTATAGGTGCTGCGTTTTACAATGTGTGTTCGTCTGTTGATCTTGCGGCTTGGGGCCCTTGGAAAAGACAGGTGATGTTATGCCACTAGTCGAGGAGAGAGGATAAAAGAATCACTTTCTGAGGGGGTTTAGAGAAAAATTCTCCAAATATTATTTTATTCCCTTTCTTTTTTCAACCAAGGGCAGCAGAGGAAGTAAAATGGTGAGTCACTGACAGCTAATCTTGTTTTTTCCCTGTTATGATCTCCTGTTTGGGGGATGCTCTGTTTTCCTAGGGGAGGAACATGTTGCTGTTGTTGATTCCCCCCCCCCCAACTCCTATGCAGGACAAAATCCATGCAAAATTAAGGAGAAGGGGAGCAAGAGAAAGCCCTATAATTAACCCCATTGCATAAGACGCTACAAGACCATCAGGAGGCAGGCCAAACTATGTCACGTTATGAAACTGGGCTTCTCATCAGGTAGAGGAACTGCAGCCCTCTTTTCATGGCAGCTGAAATTTACAAGCTTCCCCACCTTGTTCTGGCCACTTGCCTTTTGGGGCCATCTGGTTCTAATGATCCAAAATGCCCTCTCCTTTTTACTACATGGCTCAAACGAAAGCTTCAAACACAAGAACAGAAAATGTTTTAATGTACTGACCATCTTCAAAGTCCCTGGGGTCTGTTCTTGTTATACAATCCAATGGGGGGGGCAAGAAAAAAATCTGCCTGAAGAAGTGAGCAGTGACTCACGAAAGCTCCTGCCCTGCTGCCCCAGATTTTGTTAGTCTTTAAGGGGCTCCTGGACTCTTGCTCTGTTCTACTACTACAGACAGTCTAACGTGGCTAAAGGGAAAGGTTTCCCTTGCTCGAAAGCCAGTCGAATCCAACTCTAGGGGGTGGTGCTCATCAACATTTCCAAGCTGAAGAGCCAGTGCTGTCTGAAGACTTCTCTGTGGTCATGTGGCCAGCATGACTAAACACCGAGGCATATGGAGCACTGTTACCTTCCCACCAAAGCAGTACCTATTTATCTACAGGCAGGCCATTTCACCACATGGGAGCCACACTAGAGAATACACATGTATTGGCATCTATCAGGCTGAGGACAGACTGGCAATCTGGAGTGGGAGAGCTCCGCTTGTGAAGCGGGGGAAGGGAGCCTGTTCAAACAGCCACAGCTGTTCCCCAGCTCCCTTCCGTACTTACCCACTTCCATGCCGCTTCCCTGCCGCTTCAGAAGGACACCGGGAGAAAGGGGTGTCCAGGGGCCGACTGCCACTTGTTTCCCGCTTCCCGGCAATGTGAACCAGAAGAAGGCGGGATTCAAGCAGAGGCGGCAGCGCTCATGCGCACATTGCCGAAACAGCCCTGCCACGAGCTGCGGAGGCCGGCCCACCCGGGGCCACTCTGCAGCAATCTGAACACTCCGGTCTGGTATGCTAACGCAGGAGTCTGGCCAGTGTGAACGGGCAGCCCCAGAGCAGTTTCCCCCCGCAACTTTCAGCCCTGCTTTCCTCCTGCAGCAGATTGCCAGTCTGTCCTCAGCCTTAGTCTCACCTACTTGCATTACCCAGCAACATCCTGGTAGAGGATCTCAGGACATTTACAGACTGGAAAGGATGAAGATAACCATGGATAATTTTGTCTCCAGCAGACAAACTCTGAATATGGAGGTTCTGTTCTGAACTATCACGATCAGTGACCATTAATAATGGTATCCTCCACACAACTGTCTACATTCATCTCCGTGTACTATTTCCTGCCATATTCTGTCGCAACAAATTCCACGCACTTATTGGAATGGCATAAAAAGTTGCTTCCATTTGTTTGACTCAAAAGCACTACCAATTGGGGGTGGGGGGGTTGGATTCAAGTTCATTTCAGGATCCGACATTATATTATTTGTATGTCAGAATTTTTTTAAAAAAAACAAAACACCATTTTTGATGAAAGAACTTCCAGATCTCACATTAGTTTAGATCTCAAATTACCATATACACTTGTGCACAGGTGTACTTTTAAACATTTTAATATTTGATGTACAACTGGTTAACTCTTTAGCACCCTAAGCAGTGTAGTCAGCTTAAGAGTCATATAGCAAAGGAACCAATGTGCACTGACTTCTCTCCTGGCAGTGAGCACAAAGTTGCTGACATGAAAAGGTCTTTAAAATCATGACCTGAAGCATCTTTTTCTCTCCCTCTCCCTCTTCTTTTTTATTTTGTAATCCAGCCTGAGGAGAATTCTGGAGAACTTGAAAGCTTGCACATTGTTTTGTGTCCTTCTAGCAGGTCCGGGTTTGATTCCCCACTCCTCCACATGAAGCCAGCTGGGTGACCTTGGGACAGTCACAGCTCTCTCAGAGCTCTCTCAGAGCTCTCTCAGCCCCATCTACCTCACAGGGTATCTGTTGTGGGGCGAGGAAGGGGAGGAGATTGTAGTGAAGGGTGAGGTATAAAATCTTCCTCCTCCTCCTCCTCCTCCTCTTCTTCTTCCTGGATGGGCCAGGCCAGCCCAATCTTGTCAGATCTCAGAAGCCACACAGGCTTGGGCCCTGGTTAGTACTTGAATGGGAGACCACCAAGAAAGTCCAGGGTCACTACACAGAGGCAAGTCATGGCCAAACAACTCTGTTCATCTCCTATGGGGTCACCATAAGTTGGCTGCAACTCGATGCATTTTCCAGCAGCAGCTGATCCCAGTAAAAGGGTAATACATGGATTTTGGTTTGGCTTCGGAACTGGATTTTGGGCAAGAACTGTAAACAACTTTTGTCAGCCTTAAGAGTCTGCCCCAACAGGTTTGCCAGCGTATTGGCAATCCTATCCCTGTTCTGAGCACAAGGCGATGGCCAAGCCACTTCTCATGCATCCTTCTCTGCACACCAGAGTTGTGGAAGAGACGCTGCCTATCAAAGCCATTCCAGTCCAGCCAATAACCTCAACTGTGATGGAGTCTCAGATCTGGGTGTGACTTTATGAAGCTGCCGTATCCTGAGTCAGATCATTGATCCATCAAGCTGAATATTGTCTATTCTGACGAGGGTTGCCAGGTCCCTCCTGGCCACTGGCACAGGATGGAGGGGTAGGGTTGCCAGATCCAGGTTAGGAAACTCCTGGTGATTTAGGGACGGAGCCTGGGGAGGACAGGGACCTCCGTGGGGCACAATGTCATGGAGTCCACCCTAAAGCATCATTGTCTCCAGGGGAACTGAACTCTGTAGTCTGGAGATGAATCTGTAATTCCGAGGGGTCCCCGGGTCCCACTGGCATCCCTACGTCTAACTGATAGCAGTTTCCTAGGGCATCAAGTAGGACTCAAACCTGCATCCTCTGCATGTACATCATGAGCTTTTCCATTAAGCCACAGCCTGGCCCGGGCATCGATGCCTCCTTTTTTGTTTCATCTCACCTTAAGTGCCACCATCTGCTTTGCCTTGTTTTCCATTCCCTTTGCACAGTAGTTTTCCATCTTTCCTGTACACAAAGCACTTAACACTTATAGCTGCAAATCCTCCAGTCTTCATTCAGCCCTCTGTCTCTCCCCCCCACACCATACCCCCTTTTTCCAATAGGGAGTTTTGCCAAAGTCAGAAAGGACAAAGTGAGGACTGCCTGAATTGGCCCATGCAGTGCTCCAAGCCAATAGTCACTATTGTTCTCTAAAAGTGCATTTAAGGTTTCGGGAACAAACAATGAAACAAACAGCTGAACAATTTTTAGCGTGGCCCCATTCCTACATGCAATTGTTTTTAAGCTATCCCACCATTAGCCCGATGCTGACTTCTCAGGAAGAAACATTACATAAAAACTCGAATCAAGACATTTATTAAAAGGAATTGTTTTCAAATGCCACATGGCTTCTGTTCTGAGTCCAGCTGTCACTTCTCCTGGTAATTTATGAGTAAGTAAATATATTTCTAATTCAGTCACTCCAGCCGTTGCCCAAAACTCCCAATTGCTACATGTTCCACAAGTTCCCTGGGAAGAAAACCTATTAGGAGGATGCCAGTTATACAAGAAAATGCTTTCCCTGTATGTGTCAAGAGAATCGGCCTTTGTGTACCCTTTACCTAGAGGAGGCATGAACATGTTTCTATTGAAGTCAAGGGGCTTTCTGAGCGTGCGGGTTTCAGCTTAGCTCAGGGGGTGAACGGCCTCCTCCACTCGAAAGGGACACCATCAGTGCTGACTTGCAAATGGTGGGTGGCCATTTTGAGAGAGCTCTAAAATACTGAGCAGCCACTGATTGCCATTCTTTATAGAAACCAGGTATTGCTTGTCCTGCAGAAATGGGAAGCTTCCTTAGGAATAAAGTCCGCACAAGGCTTGTTGCTTTGGAAAAGAAACAGTTATCCTTTATGGTTAAGGAAATGTCGCACTATGATAGGAAAGGAAGAATATGCAGTCTAACAATATATCTCAGTTAGGATGGAAACAGAGGTGAAGAGCACATACTGTGAGGGTTGGCATCCCCCTGATGGGGGCATGGGTTCCCCCACTTTCGATGGGCTCCGTCTGCTGCTGCCCTGCTGGCCGCCAGGGGAGCCCTACCCCTGAGCAGTCCCATCCATGCCATTATATAAAAATCTCAGATTCATTGGTAAAAAGGTAAATGTCTCCCTTGCTTGAAAGCCAGTCGAATCTGACTCTAGGAGGGCGGTGCTCATCTCCGTTTCCAAGCCAAAGAGCCAGCGCTGTCTGAAGACTTCTCCGTGGTCATGTGGCCAGCATGACTAGATGCCAAGACACACGGAACGCTGTTACCTTCCTACCGAAGTGGTACCTATTTATCTACTTGCAATTTCTTGCTTTTGAACTGCTAGGTTGGCAGGAGCTGGGGCCAGAGACGAGAGCTGACTCCGTTACACAGCACTTGGGTCTCGAACTGCCGAACTACCAGTCTATTCACTGGTACCAAGCTGAAATAGATGGAGATTTATCATTTTTCCATGATGCTGCTATTACTGCTCTCACAGCAGTACAGAGCATCACTATTAGATTGAGTATAACTGAGAGAATTGTAGAAAAATTCCATTAGTTCAGGGGTGCAAGGGATTGAGTAACCCATAATATGATGTATATGAGAATGAACAGATCTCCAGAAACGCTTAATATTGGAGCAGGTCCATCAATTGTGAAAGTAAGATCGCACTCACCATATCCTTTCCAGCAATTGGATTTTTTGTTAGAGTCAATATGATGCATTTTTGATGGTGTGAGATACCATCTGGAGGTAAGTTTAAGAGCCTGAGTTTGTATATTTATAGATTTGAAAGTCAAAGTGAATGAATGCCATATTTTGGACCATTGAGCATCTGTTAAGGCGTAACCTAAATTCTTATGCCAAGAGTGTACATAAGAGGGCATCTGTGGAACCTCCAGGGCAAGGAGAATTACTTTTTAATGAAAGGTGGGAATTCAGAGAACCTGCTAAGCCTGTTTTATAAAACTCTAGTGATATATCAATAGTTTGGCACTGTTTTTTTTTTAAAAAGGAGGTGACAACAGCATCTTCCCTTGCAAATCCTCATTATTGAAGGCAAGTGTGGAAGAAAATAAATGGATTCCACAACTGTGAAAAGGTTGAGGGAGGCAGACGTGAGGAAGAACCCTGCCCAAACCAATCCCAATGCTTCAGGAATGGCTGCCAAGAAAATCAGGTGTACGCTGAGCATGCGGAAGAGCCCTAACTCTACTGCAGTCTCTGGAATACTGATGCGCTTTTTACAAAGAGACGTTGCGCAGTCCTTCACCTACAACATTCTTACCACAGACAATCACTCAGTTTTGCACAGGGAGTGGGGAACTCCTGCTACCAATAGCTGTCTTTAACTTACAGTACAACTGCTCAGATCCCATGGAAAAATCTCCATCAGATGAATGGGGCTTCCTCACCTCCCTTCTCCTATGACAGCCCCAAACAATTTGTTAAAAGTTATTTCTGTGGGATAGGGGGACCCTCCCCCCAACAGCATGAATATGGAATCAGAGGTCTGCAATAGACTAACCAGTGGTTTTATACTGTGCATGTATTTTAATTGCTTTAACTCCTGTTTTTTAACTTTTTAAAAAGCTGTTTTTATGATGCCTGGTGTTATATGTTTTTCATTGTAGTGGCTTTATAATGTATGTTTTCATTGTCATGGTTTTATGATATAATTCTATCATGTACCTTTTAAATTGTTAACTGTCTTCACAGCCCTTGTAAGGGCGGAAAGGCGGGATATAAAATGTGTAAATGATAAATAAATCAATAATACTAACATTTCGTTGTCAGGTTCAGTATTAAACAATACAGGTGTGAGTCTGGAGAGGGGATTGGTAAGCAAGAAGGAAAAGCCCTGATCGGTAATTTGTAATAAGATGCAATGATATTATGCATATTTTCTCAGATGTGAGATTCTTTAATATGAAGTCAAAACAATATCGTATTAGATAATAACTCAGTCTGAATGAATCTCTAGGTGTGTTTCCCCAGAAATCCCTTAATCTTTGTACGGCCCGTCAGGTGAAGGCCCCACAGTCTGGTTTATGGCTTAGCAGCTCCAATTCTCAAGATTATTGTGCTGAATTGCAGTTCTCTCTGTCTTTAGTTTATAGCTTTGTTTTTAACTGTTTTAACTATTTATTGTGAAATACCTATTGTGAAATGTTTTAACTCCTATTGTGGATTTGCTGTTCTTATCCGCTCTGAGCCCACTCATGGGCGTAGAATACAAGCCATAATCAATCAATAAATATAAATCCAGGAATTGGGGGGGGGGGATTAGTCACTGTTTGTGCTTGGTGTACCCTGGGGAATCTAACAGAACACTTTTGCCCCAAATCCTAAATTGTAGGATCACAACTATGACACTTAAAACTGCTAGCAGAGTAATTAACACAGCAACGGTACAAAACCTGATTAAAGAGCAAATAAAGGCTTATTTAGGAATTAACATTGTTGATTGAAAAGAGGAGAGACAGAAACAGGGTCCTAACGAAGGCCCATTCTGCATCTAGCATTCGCTCCAGGGTTTTACCAAACCCACTCTGGAACTGGAATTCCCCTCTACATTGCATGCCACTTTCACTTTCTTTGATTGTCGGATTTTATAGTAGTCTCCATACTGCATGCTGGTTTCACTTCCTTTGATCTCTTGGTTTTATGGTACTGTCTGCATAGATTCATGGCTGTTTTATGGCCGTTCAGGGGTGACTTTGCAGTCAATATGGCATTGGCCCGGGGTATTTGAACGTGGTTTCGAGCTGCATCTTTTTCTGTTCCAGTGTAGGTTAGCTGAGAGAGAGGGTAGGACTGAGTGTGGAACTTCTGAGAAGAAGGAGGAAATTGCCCTAAGAGCAGCAATCTGGAGACAAACTCTTAAAAGGAGAGAGTGCTGACCTCACTATCCTATTTTCTTGCTGCCCCCTTCAGGGTCTTCTTCTCTTCTCCTCTGTACACCGGACACTGCGTTTTCCAACAAAAACAAGCTCCCTAGTTTCCTTTTGCAAAGCAGCACTCAGGCAAATAGAGCTACCGATCAGGTATTTCTATGAAAAGTGGCACAATATGGTAGATGGAGTAGGCTGTGATTGGTGGGGCATCCCAATCATTTAGAGAGGAGCTGTGGCTCAGTGGTAGATTATCAGCTTCTCATGAAGAAGGTCCCAGATTCAATCCCTGATATCTTCAGTTAAAAGTAAGTCGATAATGTGACCGACCTCTCCTTGAGTTGCAAGACTGAATTTGATAGTCTTAGGCTGCGGTCACATGCACCAAATGGAGCGGAGGAGAAGCGAGGCTATTTCCGGAGGAATTTGACACGCAGTTGCGAGATCACACATCCCTTTGTGCTGCCAACTCAGCCCGTCACTGTGTGATCAGATGCAATCATGGGTGAGTCTCTTTTTTTGCTGTTTGTTTCCCATGTGCATAAATGAGGAATTGCACCTCTGCACTGTGGGCTCCCCATGGAGTATACAATTATGTGCATACTGCAAAGGGGGGTGGGAAATGGCACTGAGTTGGGATGGAATGATCAGACCATCCCAATGGCATGAGAGCATGCTTGCGCAATCAGACAAGGGAAAGTCCATCCGTGACCCATCAGAACCAGTTAGTCACAATACAAGAACTCTTCGGCACTCAATGAAATTGCTGAGCAGTCGGGTTAGAACAGATAAAAGTAAGTACTTCTTCAACCAAAGAGTGAGTCACACATGGAATTCACTGTAAAAGGAGGTGGTGGCAGCTACAAGTATGGATGGCTTCTAGAGGGAATTGGATAAACATATGGAGCAGAGGTCCATCAGTGGCTATTAGCCACAAAGTATAGATAGGAACTCTCAGTCTGGGGCAAGTGGTGCTCTGTATTCTTGGGGCTTGGGGGAGGGCAACAGTGCGAGGGCTTCTAGTGTCCTGGCCCCACTGCTGGACCTCCTGAGGGCACCTGGTATTTTTGTCCACTGTGTGACAGAGTGTTGGACTAGGTGGGCCATTGGCCTGATCCAACATTGGCTTCTCTTATGTTCTTAGAGCTGGACTTACCCCGGTGTCTTTTAACTCCGCTTCTGTGGCGGAGCAGCAAGGATTGCAGAAGACTGCAGGAAGTTTCCCAGACATTGCTGTCTGATCATGCCTTTAGATCCATCAGGCATTCACAGCTGTGTCGGATCTAAAGGCACGTATGATCGCATCCTCAGTATAAGGCAGCTTCATGTGTTCATGTGTTAGGACACAGATAAGAATGCAAAAGTCACCTCATTTAAAGTTCATCAAAAGTATTCCTGCTCTTCTTACATTCATAATAACCTTTCCCTCATGGAGCAGTATGTTGATTCTGCCTTCAGTCTCACTATTTAACAGTGCTCCTTTTAAACTGGAGCTGCTTTGATTGTGGACTAAACTCTGGGCAACAAGATAAAACCTATAAACAATTCAGGCAGATTCTTTATACAGACTTTAGGTTTGGAATATCACTCAGATTGCCAACAATTATGCAACCAACAGTAAAAGTAAGTTGTGCGTATTAATTCAAGAAACAGTTGGACAATGTTTTGGAAAAGCAGGAAACATGGGGATACAGCACTCACTCACTTTTTTTCAGTGATCATGGCAAGGGTCACCAATAGACCAAAGTAAGAGCCAGACTTCAAATTACACTGTAGCCCTTTCCCTACTTTATGATCATGTGTACCAGGAGCCTGCCAATGCCAACCTCAAATAATGGAAACAAGCCCTACCTGTGATCGTACTGATACTTTGCCATGCTATTTCTGGACAGATTTTGGAAGCTTAGTAGGGTTGGCCCTGATTAGTACTTGGATGGTTGTCCACCAAAGAAGCTCAGAAAAAGGCACTGGCAAACCAGTTAGGTACAGTGGTTAGGAGCATGGACTCTAATCTGGGAGAACTGGGTTTGATTCCCCATGCCTCCACATGCAGCTGCTGGATGACCTTGGGCCAGCCCCAGTTCTCTCAGAGCTGTTCTCTCAAGAGCAGTCCTCGAAAGAGCTCTCTCAGCCCCACCAACCTCACAGGGTGTCTGTTGTGGGGAGGGGAAGGGAAAGATGTTTGTAAGCCACTCTGAGACTCCGAGTGAAGGGCAGTGTACAAATCCAAACTACTACTACTACTCTTCTTCAAACATATCTTGCCCTGAAAACCCTATGGGATTGCCATAAGTTGGCTGCAAGTTAAAGGCACTTTCCTCCACCACTGAAAGGGGCAAGGCATGGATTTTGCCTACATGTACTGCCTCTGTAAATTCATGCACCAAGGCTGAAAACCAGTCCATCACCATTCCAAACACTACAACACATGTGAGCAATGCTCCCCCTCTAAGCTGTGGAGTCTTGTAAGCAAAATTTCTACTTTGTGAGCTACTGGCATTAAAGCTGTGAGCAAGTGGTTTGGCTGCTGCATCAATTAGTTTGCTCTGGAGCCATCCCTTCCTGAGCTAAGACAAAAATGTGTGAGCCGGAGGCTAAAGAACTGTGAGCTAGCTCACACTAACTTAGCTTAGAGGGAACACTGCCTATGAGCATTAGGACAATCTTCTTGTGATTTGCTGTTCTTCCAGTAGGTGTACAATCATAACTTCTGAAAGGGGCCCCAGTGTCATGGAATTCATATGAACTTGCCCATCAACTGAGTACTTCCAATGTAGCCTTTCTGTACGTATTTGTGCTAGCGACCATCACAACATTCTTCTGCCAGTGAATTCTGCAATGTGCTGTGTGAATTTATTTATTTAGGAAATGTTTATGCCACCTCTCCGGAGTCCTGCAAGAGGCAGCATTGAAGAGGTTTTTCCTTTTGTCTGCCCTAAACACTTCGCCAACTAGTTTTGATGGGTGAGCCACAAGATCTGGATCACCCCTTCCCCGCTGTTCGATTCTTAAAAACGTCTTGTGATATATTTTTCAGCAGAAATGTCTCACTTGTTTAAGCCCTTCTTCCTGTGGAAGATGTTTGTATTAAAGACTCAGCCCAGGAACAAACAAAAGGAGAAGAACATCTGCTTCTAGAGGCCAGGCACAAACATGAGAAACCCATCTGCTGAGCATGCTGCCATCCACTATTAAAAAAGAAAATCCAGACGAAGATCTGGGAGAAAGGAGCGCACTTAAGAGAACAGCCACCGTCTATGAGAGAAACACAGAAGTGCTATCTTGTAGGGCTGTGCAAAAAAACAAAAAATTCAGGTTGTTTTTGGGGGGGGATATTGGACCCCAAAAATATTGGTATTTCCCAATATTCCTTAATCCCAAAACCGGTATGGTATTTGGATTCAGGGGTTTTTGGGAATCCCAAATTTTGGGGTCTCCATTATAACCTATGGGGAACATTATACTCAATGGTGAATCTATCCAGGGTTATCCAAGAGTCTGGGGGGGAGGGGATTACCCAAAAAAGCAAGGGCAATAAAATAACAAAAAAACAAGAAGCCCAGCAGAACAGAATGAAAGTACCAGAGAATCTCTGAAGTTAAAACTGAAGGGGGGGGGCATTTTTGCAAGCCCAACAGAACCAGTGCCACTGTGGCACTGCAAACCCAACAGAACTACAGTCAAACCAGAGAATCTCTGCAGGAGAAACTGAAGGGGGGGCATTTCTGCAAGCCCAGCAGAACCAGTGCAGTACACAGAGTGTCCAGCAGAACCCAGTACCATTGTGGCAATGCCAGCTCAGCAAGACTGATGTGAAATACAGAATCACAATCCAGGCAAGGTGGGTTGCAAGCCCAGCTCAGTGTACAGAATGCCCAGCAGAATCCAGTGCCACTGTGGCATTGCAAGCTTAAAGGACTGATCTCAAATCACATTGTCACAAGAAATTAAAGCAAGGGGGTGGATTTTGCAAGCTGTCTGCAAGAAAACATGAAGGGAACACAAAGCAGCTAGCAAAGGGGGGGGGAACCTCTTGAAACTGACAAGACTAGTTTGAAACTGACATTACACTTCTTGTTTGGGGCAGAGAGCAGCTTGGTTTGCAGGCAACCCATTGCTTAGCTCTGCATCTCTCTGTTTATTGCAATAAATATCTTAGCTTCTTCTTCCTCACTTGGACTTCATTTGTCTGATCTTCACTGGGCCTGGGTACACACAAGCCATGACTTGTGGAATGACCTATACCCACAACCTCTTTGCTTCAAGTTGCCAAGTATCCTGACTGCCCAACTTTTTAAGGCAACTTGCCCTTCAAGACATCCCTTTCTGCATCCCTTTCTGCAAAAACAAGAAAAAATGGTTTCTCTCATTTTGAAATACCTAGGAGGGCTTGTGGATTACATGGCCTGTACACAAGGACAGCAACATATCCTCTGGGTGTTCTCTTTCTCTCCTTTCCTCTAAACCGCAGACCTAGCCTGCTACACTAGATATTCTTTCTCATCCACAAATACTGAAGGAGTGAGCAGTGACTCATGAAAGCTCTTACCCTTGCCACAAATTTTGTTGGTCTTTAAGGTGCAACTGGATTCTTACTCTCTCAGCCTAATCTACCTCCAAGAGTTGTTATTATAAGAATTAAGTACAGGTGAGGAGAACAATGTTAAAAGCTGTTTCAGGTCATCACTGGGGACAAACGTGACATATATAATACATCAAGCTCCTGACACTGAGAAGAAGAAGAAGAAGAAGAAGAAGAGGAGGAGGAGGAGGAGGAGGAGGAGGAGGAGGAGGAGGAGGAGGAGATTGGATTTATACTCCGCCCTTCATCCGGAGTCTCAGAGCAGTTTACAAACTCCTTTCCCTTCTCCTCCCCACAACAGACACCTAGTTGTGAGGTAGGTGGGGCTGAGAGAGCTCTGACAGAAATTGCTCTTTCAAGGACATCTCAGACAGAACTATGGCTTGCCCAAGGTCATCCAGCAGCTGCAAGTGGAGGAGTGGGGAATCAAACCTGCTTCTCTCAGATTAGAGACTGCACACTTAACCACTATACAAAACAGGAATATTGTTGTATAGGAAATCTAAAATCCCTGTGCCCAAGATTGCCAAAAAAGTATTTTTAAGTCCAATGAACTGGAAAACAACAGAACTAAGAACAGACTTCACTTCCCTACTGCAATCAATTCCACCTCATCTGCCTAACAATAATTGCAGATAGTTCTCATCCACTCTCAGTGAATTGATTAGTCTTTTGATTGGATCATGTTTTTAAACCAGTCTCTATTGGTAACAACTTCCCTCCCACACATACTTGCTTCTGTTGTGAATATAAAAGTATTAGCTTAATAGATGTACACTTCATGCATCCAATAAAGTGATTTCTGACTCACAAATATTAATGCTGGAATAAATTTTGTTAGTTTTTGACCTTTTCCACATACTTGACTTAATCCTGATTTTCTTGGCCGCTGCTCCACAAGCACTGGAATTTATTTGGGCACAGTTTTTCTGCATGTCTGCCCTCCCTGTGCATTTTCACAGTTGTGAAGTCAGTTTATTTTCTTCTGCATATGCCTTAAATAATGAGGATTTTCAAGGGAGGATACTGTTGTCATTGGTGACATCATCAGTGATGTAACAGCACCCCACTTTTTAAAAAAAGAAAAAGGCCCTAAAATATTGATATATCAATATAGTGTTGTAATGGTACCTTAAGCAGGGTCTTTGAATTCCCAGCTTTCATTTTAAAAAAGTAAGTCTATCTCCTTCCCTCATGGAGACATGCCTTTTCCTTTATATCTCCATGAGGTAAAGGGCCACAGACTTACTTTTTAAAAAAATGAAAGCTGGAAATTCAGAGAAACCGCTTAAAGTATCATTACAATGCTAAATTTGAGAGCCAGTTTGGGGTAGTGGTTAAGGGTGTGGACTCTAATCTGGGAGAACTGGATTTGATTCCCCACTCCTCCACTTGCACCTGCTGGATGACCTTGGGCAAGCCATAGCTCTGTACCAGCTGTTCTCTCAAGGACAGTTGTCTCTGAGCTCTCCAGTTGTCTCTGAGCTCTCTCAGCCCCACCTACCTCACAGGGTGTCTGTTGTGGGGAGGAGAAGGGAAAGGAGTTTGTAAGTCGCTCTGAGACTCCAAGTGAAGGGCAGGGTATAAATCCAGTCTCTTCTTCGTCTTCTCTTCTTCTTCTAAATTGATACATTGATATTTTAGGGCCTTTTAAAAAAAAACCTGAAACATCTTCGGAGCAGGGGCGGAGGGTGTGGTTTGACAATGACACCAGTCCAATCACTGAAAAGTGGGCTGGATCTGGGTGGGAGTGGGTGGGACAAAGAAAACCAAAACCTTACACACAAGGGAAAAGCCAACTTGAAACTGGCTTCCAGGAAAAGATTGGAGTAAAAGTGGTTTCAAAAGAACGGGCCGGGGGGGGGGGGGGGGGACTAGACGGGGAGTAACAAAACAAAAGAAGTGAAAACTAAAGTTACCAAAATGCATGGGGAAATTAGGGGATAAACCAAAGCCATAAGAGGGAAGAACCAAGGGGGAAAAACCCATGCAGAAAAGCCCTTTAAGGCGCCTGTGGACTTCTGTTTCAAATCTGTTTCAGTCAAGGAGACTTTAAGTGACTAACATCAGTGAGATCTGATTTGTCCCTCCCAGTCACCTCCCCGGTGGAAAAGAGCTATCTCAGTCTGTTCAAGAATGTGAGATTTGGCCCGAGCCGGCCAGATCAAATGCCTGGAATTGGCTGGAATGAAGTGAAACCACTGGAATGAAACCCAAGGGGGAAAGATTTTTTTTCCTTAAATGAGCTACGATTTGCTTTCAAGACAAGAAGTAGTATGTAAAAGTCTATATTATGAAATAGGATTAGAGGATTGTGGACGAGTTTTCTCGTCGGGCACCTGGCACGTTCCGCAGGCAGCAGCGCTACTGCCTTTCCCCAAGGAATGGGCAGGGCTCATAGCTGCGTCAGATTTCAGTGCTGCTTTAGGACAACGGAAGTGACATGCTTCTCTATCTTCTAGGCTTCTTCCAAGAATTTTGAAGTGGCAAAGATGATCCTTCCATCCCTTTTTGTAATCCATAAAACAATTATCCGAGGTAGGCTAGCCTGAGACAAGACTGACCGGCCTAAGGTCATGCAATGAACTTCATGGCCTGGTTCATGCTTACCCCAAAGCCTTGGCTGTATATTAACCAGTTAACAACATTACTGGGTTCAGAACATAAGAGAACTGCTGGATCAGACCAGTAGTCCATCTAGTCCAGCATCCTATCTCACACAGCAGAGAACCAGTTCCTCTGGAGGGCCAACAACAGGGCATAGAGGCCGAGGCCTTCCCCTGATGTTGCCTCCTGGCTCTGGGCTTCAGAGGTTTATTGACTTTGAGTGCAGAGGTTCCCCTCAGTCATTGTGGTTAGTAGCCACTGATAGACCTATCCTCCATGACTCTATCTAAGCCCCTTTTAAAGCTGTCTATACCTGTGGCCATCACTATATCCTCTGGCAGTGAACTCCTCACAGTGTAAACAATATTTCCTTTTCTCCATCCTGAATCTACTGCCCATCAGCTTCAGTGGATGCCCTGGAGTTCTAGCATTTTGGGTGAGGGAGAAAAAGGCTTGGTAGAGCTCTTCTATGACATTTTTATCCTAGCCTTCTTCCCAGAAGCACACATGGTTCTCTTCTTCTCCAGTTTATCTTCTTGACAACAATCCTGTGAGGTAAGTTACACTGAAAGGAAGTGACTGACCCAAAGTCACCCAATGGGTTTCACGAGTGAGTGGAGATTTGAATGCAGGTAGTTTGACACATTAACCACGACACCAGAACGTTAAGATTGCTGGATTTATTTATTTTTTGATTGAGCTTCAAGCGTTTCTGTGTCTGTTTGGTATGGTGTCAGTCCACTTGAATGTTTTTTGTAAAGGTGTGCACAGATTTCAAGAAAGAACTTACAACATCTTAGGCTACTCATTTTGTTCATTTGTTCACCAGCTTACATTGCTCAGGGTCAGTGTCCTTAGATCAGAGCATCTGCTTGGCAGGTTCCCAGGTTCAATCCCCGGCACCTCCAGTTCAAAAAATAAGACCGTATGTGAAAGATCACCCACCCCTTAAAAGGATCTCATAGGCAGTCTATGAAACCCTGGGCAGCCATTACCAGTTAGAGCAGACAGTGTTGCCCTTGATAGTCTGACTTGGTTTAAGGTAGCTTCATTTGTGAAAGCAGACATCCGTTCCAGGAACCTCAGAGACTGATGCCGGGAACTAGCCAGGGATCGTCTGTATTTAAACCCCCAACCTTCTGCAAGTTCAGACATCAAGGGGGGCAGCATCAGCTGCAGAAATTCACAAGCTTTGGGGCCTCTAGACTGGTCCAGCCGGGTATAACTACCAGAGCTTTGTCTCCTGCCATGGCTTAGTCTACAAAGCAGAAGGTTCAGCCTGCTGAAGCCAGCCACGGAGTCCGGGACTTCAGTATTTCATTTATTTATGACACTGCTGCTATGAAGGATCTATAGCAGCATGGGGTGAGCTCTCAGAAAAGAAAAGCAGAGGCCACGGATCTGCATCTATAGCTTTGCTACTTCCTTGCAGCGAGGGTTGCCAGCCTCCAGGTGGGGCCTGGCGATCTCCTGGAATTACAATTGATCTCCAGATGACAAAGATCAGATCCCCTGGAGGAAATGGCCTCTGGAATGTGGACTCCATGGCATTACATGAGAGCCAGCTTGGTGTAGTGGTTAAGAGTAGCGGACTCTGATCTGGAGAACCAGGTTTGATTCCCACTTCTCCACGTGAAGCCAGCTGGGTGACCTTGGGTCAGTCACAAGTTCCCTCAGGGCTCTTTCAGCCCCACCGGTCTCACAGAGTGTCTGTTGTAGGGAGAGGAAGGGAAGGTGATTGTCAATCACTCTGAGACTCCTTCAGGTAGTGAAGACCAGGGTATAAAACAAATTACTACTACTACTACTACTACTATTACTACTACTACTACTACTACTCCTTCTTCCTCTTCTTCTTCTTCCCTTGCTAAGGTCCCTCCCCTCCCCAACCCTGCCCTCCCCCAGGCTCCACCCCTAAGCCTCCAAAAATTTCCCAACCCAGAGTTGGCAATCCTGCTTGCAGCATTGGTGCAGTGGCTGATGTTGCAACTCCTGCTCCTTTGCTTACGGATCTTTGCCATGGGTTGATGGGCCCTGTGCTTAAGATGGCTTGGACCAATGCTCCCTCTAAGCTGTGGGGTCTTGTGAGCAAAAGTTCTACTTGGTAAGCTACTGGTGTTAAAGTTGTGAGCGAGCGATTGGGCTACTGCATAAATCAGTTTGCTCTGGAACCATCCTTCCTGAGCTAAGACAGAAATGTGCGAGCTGGAGGCTAAAAAATTGTGAGCTGGCTCACACTAACTCAGCTTAGAGGGAACACTGGCTTGGACCCAGGCTCAAGAGTAGCATTGCAAACTTGTGCTACTTTCCCGTAGTTTTGAGGAGCTTTGTAGGAGAAGGGCCCCCAGAAAAACGATATTTGCACTAACCTGTGATCATAGCAATGGTCTAAGAGGAGGCTAAAGGCAGACGGACCCCTTTGTTCCACCACGGCTAGGCTTTACCTCCCATAACCTCATGAGGCCTTTGCATATTTTTCCTTTCCCTTCATTACTTGGTGCATTTGAGGCTAATGTGTTATAAATTGCTCAACTGTGTCTATTTGTGCATTCGTTGAATAATCATGACGCAGCGCTTGATGAGATCAACACCAGGAAAACGAGGCCATATTTGTTTTATTTTAAACGCAGCTGGGGCAGACGGAGCCCATCCACCAGCTTCTTTGGCGATGGTTGTCTTTTTTCTCTTCTGCAATTAATTTGGGGACGGAGGGAGTGCCCTCAATAGCAACAGTTAAAAGAGAGGGGGGGGGGCTGGTGCTGTTCCTTTGAGTGCAGTTGATAAATAGTGAATGTTTCAGTGTGGAATTGCATTAGCAGAAGCAGAAGGTGATCTAGAGGGGCAATAATTGTCCTATTTTGTTGGGCCAATAAGCTGCGTCCAGATTGAAACCTTGCATATAAAGAAGACATCTGCTCCAACTGTCCCTGTTTGTCAGGGATAGTCCCTTTTCTCCAAGGGAATGCCCCCAGATGAACACATACACATGAGGCGACCTTATAATGAATCAGAACAAAGTTTGAGTCCAGTGGCACCTTTAAACCCTACAAAGTTTTATTCACGGTATAAGCTCTCGTGTGCTCACCCACTTCCTCAGATACAGTGGAACAGAACCTCCTCAGCCATTACTTATAGGGGGTGGGGTGGGGGTTGTGGTCAGGAAGGGCCATTTAGAGTCAAGAAGCATAAGTACTGGCTGATTGTAGCTGAGACTGGATGGAAGAAAGATCTGTGAATGGCAGTAAATTAGCATACAAATACAAGAGTTAACAAACAGATGTGGGAGTGAGGTTTGAATCCAGTGGCACCTACATGACAAAGTTCAGTTCTGGGTACAAGCGAGAGCTGAGAGACTTAGTATGTACACTCCTTCAGATTAATCAAAATAGATTTCCTCAAATCTTATGGGGGGAGGGTTTAGTTGCCAGGAAGGGCTAATTAAAGATGCCTAAGTAACTGAGCGATAAATACAGTTAAGACTGGAATACCATATTTGGTAAGACTTGTAAATAGTAGTAAGTTAATAAAGCAGTAAGATAATAAAGGAGTTAACATATATTGAGCCAGCTTGCTGGATAGGCGGGATAAAAATGTAATAAATAAATAAATAAATAACAACAGATGTGGGAACTAAGTTTGAGTCCATCAAGATAAGTATTGTCTTGTCTAGCGGCTGCTCTCCAAGGTCTTAAACAGAGGTCTTTCACACCTGGCCTTTTTACTGAGCCATGGCCCCTCCCAGATAATGCATCCTGGTTTTGTATTTTGGGGATACTTCTTCAAAGTTTTGTTATTGTGAGTCGATGGCAGAGATCCCCTGCCTCCAGTTCCTGTTTCTGGAAACTCTATGGTTTTACCATTGAATTTCTGGTGATTTCTAGAATGGTATGACATCACTTCTGGGTTTTTCTTGGAAGTGACATCACCTGTTGCCGACAGCACCCCTCCATGTCCCCACCCCCCTGGTCCCCTACTGGTCCCCTGGCTATGCTTGGTAAACCTATTTGCCAGTGCCATTCGTTAGAGCTTAACTTCCTCAATACCTTGTGTGGTATCGTAATAGGGATAGGTGTAGTAGAGATGGGTTCCAATCACCACTCACTTGTAAATTTCTCTGGGTACCCTTGAACCAGTTTCTCTTTTGTAAGAAGAGCCATGCCAGATTAGACCAAGGCCCCATCAAGTCCAGCATTCTGTTCACACAGAGGCTGACCAGTTACCTCTAGGTAGCCCACAAGCTGGATGACTGCAACAGCATCTTCCCACCCATGCTCCCCAACAACTCATGTAAGGATGCATACTGCCTCTCATACTGACGACAGTAGATATCAATCAATCAATCAATCAATTTAGGCCATCCCAAAGTTACAGCAGTAGATATCCATCATGACTAGTAGCCATTGTGACTAGTAGCCATTGATAGCCCCATCCTCAATGAATTTGTCCACTCCCCTTTTAAAGCCTTCCAAGGTGGCTACCATCACCACATCATGTGGCAGCGACTTCCACAATTTAACAATGTGCTGTATGAAGTACTTCCTTTTGTCTGCCTTGAATCTCCCACCCTTCAGTTTCAATGGATGACCCCGGGTTCTAGTATTATGAGACAGGGAGAAAAGCTTTGTTCATCGCTTTGAGTTTCCTGGAGAAAGAACGGGATTTTTAAAAATTGTGATAGAAATTAAATCTTCAGATGGGTCCGTATATAGCCTGTAAGCTTTGTGCAAGTGCACACTTATTGGCTAAGTAGGCATCATCAATTATATAGGCTGTTGATGCCTACTCCAAGAGAAACTAGTCAGCCATGTTTTTGAAGTGACATCTACTCCCACCAAACTCCTTCCTCAATCACCTAATAGCAGAAGCTAGCAGTTCCAAACAAGCGAGGAGAGGATGGCTCAGTGGCAAAGCACAAGCTTTGGTGGTAGAAGTAACCAGGTTCAATCCCAGTCTGAGAAGAGGGTCACGGCACAATGGCAGAGCCCCTGCTTTCTATGCAGAGGGTCCCAGGTTCAGTCCCTGACATCTTCAGCTGAAAGGATAAAGAGATAGGACATATGAAAGACATCTATCTGCCTGAGACCATGGACTGCTGCAGCCAATGAAGGGTAAACAGAACTGTCCATGGGAGGAGGAGGAGGAGATTGGATTTACACCCCATCCTTCACTCAGAGTCTCAGAGTGGCTTACAATCTCCTTTCCCTTCCTCTCCCCACAACAGACATCCTGTGAGGTAGGTGGGGCTGAGAGAGGTCTGAGAGAACTGCTCCTGAGAGAACAGCTCTGAGAGAACTGGGACTGACCCAAGGTCACACCATCAGCCGCATGTGGAGGAGTGGGGAATCACACCCAGTTCTCCCAAATTAGAGTCCATGCTGCTAACCACTACACCAATTCAGGATGATACAGCTTCATCTGGGAAGCTCTAAATTTATTTAGTCTGTCTCTTAAGTACAACCAAACAGGGAGATATTTTAGATTCTACAATAAGTTTGTCTTTAGAGGGGAAAAGGTTAAGGGGTTAGCATACCTGCTTTTGTATGAAGGGACTCCCCAGTTCCATCTCTGCCCATCTCCAGTTAGGTTAGACATGCCTAGTGTGCTTTTCGGGTGGGCATTCTCCCAGAAAACAGGGCCCTCCCACTCACCGTCAGCTCTTGGCCTGTAGGACAGAAATGATGTTTGGTTACTGTTAAATACAGAATTCTGGACACATTGCAGTGATCAGCTCTAGTTTATTTAGTGATTTCAGGAGCACTCCAAGGACTGAATCCAGGGCTTGTTGCCTGCTTATAAAGCAGGGGTGGCCAACCTTGCTTAACGTAAGAGCCACATAGAATAAACGTCAGATGTCTGAGAGCCGCAAGACAGGAACAAATATCACACACACGTTTTTATTTTTAAAAATATGCAAATTTGCTTTTTATTAACGTTAAATGGGACTGCCAAAAATAAAAACAAACGAGGAAAACCAGTTATTGATAATGATATTACTTGTTTGCTAATGATATTGAGAGAGATGGAAAGAAAGAATTAAAGAAGTGGAAAGAAAGAGAGAGAGAGAAACTAGGAAAGCAAATAGATGGGAGGGAGGAGGGAAGGAAGGAAGGGAGAAAGAGAGAAAAAGCATGCCTCCCCTTTGCTTCCCCAGCCGCCCTGCCAGGAGCCGCACAATATATGTGAAAGAGCCGCATGTGGCTCCCGAGCCACAGGTTGGCCACCCCTGTTATAAAGCATGCAAAGACCACACCCTAACACACCCCACTCCCAACAATAGGCTATTTACATAATACTACATCTCTGTTGGCCCACTCCTGAATCCAGGTAAGCTATTGTTCTGGGGTAACAAGCTCAACCCTGCTAGCTCAGGGATGATTCATGCTCAGTACACAACAGTTACTTGTCAATGTCCTGATTTGAATCCATTAGCCCAGGGGTGTCAAACTCATTTGTTATGAGGGCCAGATCTGACATAAATGAGACCTTGTTGGGCCGGGCCATGTGTGTCATAAAATGTAATGCCAGGTAGCGGAGATATAAACTTTACAAAGGACACAAAGACAAAGGTTTTTTTTTACTTAAAATAAAAACATGCTTAAAACATTAGCACGCTTGCAATACTTTGCTTATTTAACAGTCTCTGATAACTGACACCTCTTGCTCTGAATTATTGCATTAAAACATCTGTGCTGTTGCAATCTTGAGTAGGCTCTTCCATTTTGTATCTGTAAGCTCCAAACGTACTTTTGATTTATTGACATTCACCACAGAAATCTCATGCTCAGAGTTCTGAGTCTAGGACCCAGGGGAAAAGATGAAATGGCTGAGTGATTAAGAGCGTCTGGCGAAGCAAGCTATAATGCAGCAGCAGCAGAACTGGAAGCAGGAGATGGCCAGTTCCACTGCGGGCCTGATAGAAGCCCACTGGGGGCCTGATCCAGCCCCTGGGCCACATGTTTAACACCCCTGCACTAGCCCCTTAGAGACCAACAAGGTTTTCACCAGAAGAAGGGAGTTTTGACCCTTGAAAGCTTATATACCCAATTATCTTGTTGATCTCTAAAGTGCTACTGGACTTTAATCTAGCTCTTCTACTGCAGACCAAGATGGCTACCCACCTGAAACTCTGCCAATGTCATGTCTGGGCAACCCAGATGTGACATCAGATGTCAGCTGAGTCTCTAGGAACTCTATAATAATACCATAGAGTTTCTAGACCATCAGTTGACACACTGATGTCAGATCCAGGTTTTTGCCTAGATGTAACAGTGGCACACAGCCCAACATCATTTTCACGCCTTGCCCTGACCCCAAAGCTCCTAGGGATGCCAGGCTGCCAGATGGCATCTCTGTTCCTAAAATAACTTCCTAATGAATTAGGTCTTTTGTTTTTCCCCCCATTGCGGGGACAGATGAGTTGAGTCTATAGCAAAGCTGTTGTACAAAAAACTAATGGCAGCCGGGGGCTAGAGGCAGCCTCTGACAGAGCAGATCCCTTTAGAACATGGTAAATATGGGTTCTCCTTCCAAGCGGCAGAACATGAGATAAGCCCACTTTTCAAATCTTGTGGGCAGCCTTTGACAATTATATTTCCACTCGTGCGGCTGGCAGCACTGGAGAGAAACAGAGCCTGTTTTCAGTGGTTTACGGGGGGAAAGTATGCACAAAAATATCTGGGAAATAAATCTTGCATGAAAATATTTGCACTGCGGGGCCTATCGTCTTCGCAACAGTGGTTGATACATTCTCCGGGAAAATAGACCAACGGTACCAAAAAAAAGCTTAAGGGGGATATTGTTTATGCTTTTCTTTATTAACTCTCCATACATAATGAGACATGTAGAAGCCTCATGATGGCACAGATAGCAGTCCCATGACTTTGATTCACATTCAGCACCCTTGCATAGAGGAGGGAATGATGGGTATACGTCACCGACATCCAGGAGGGCCGCACCTAGGCTGCAAGCCCATTACCATTGATAGGGTTTATTCGTGGCATTTTGGAAATACAATAGACTTTTTCCTTTCATGAAACAGAAGAAGAAGAAGAAATAGAAGAGGAGGAGAAGGAGGAGGAGAGTTTATACTCTCACTACACCACTAAGGTTGCCAAGTGATCTCCAGATGACAGAGATTATACCCCCTGAGAGAAAAATGACTGCTTTGGTAGGAGGACTGTATGGCATTACATCCCAGCTGAGGTCCCTCCCCTCCCCAAACCCCGCCTTCTTCAGGCTCCACCCCCAAAATCTCCAGGTATTTCCCAGCTCGGAGGCAGCAGCCCTACACACCACACTGGCTCTCATGAAGACATGAAGCCGCCTTGTACTGAGTCAGACCATTGATCGAGTGAGAAAAGTGTTCTCTACTCCGACTGACAGCAGCTCCCTGGGATCTCTCTCTTTCCGATCACCTACAACCAGACCCTTTTAGATGGCAATGCGGGGAACAGAACAAGGCACCTTCTGCATGTGAATCAGCTGCTCTGCGCCGAGCTGTGACCCCTTCCCATTGGATTGTGGGTGTGCAGGAGCCTGCATTACAAGTTTGTACTAGACCCAGAGAAATTACACTTGAGCCCAGGGCCAAAGTTGCTGTCCATTCCCACCAGGTGATCGCCTGGCTTGCAATGCTACTGTTATAACCCAAAACACAGGGAAGAGGATCCTACAGTAACCCAAAAAGATGTGCCAGCAGTCTGAACAACTTGTTTCTGCACATCAGTGCAGAACATACATCAGTAAAATCTTATTTCCCCCTGTAAGTCACAAAAAGAAGATGTTACAAGGAATCCTCAGAGGTAAAGAATTAATACAAGTGCTAATCGTTACAGAAAGAGCCTACCAATCAGCCAGCAATTACTCCAGGCACATACCAACGATGGCTCCAAAAACCTGGGATTAACAAAGCTTGTGTGGCAGCTCCCACACTGTAAAATAACCCAGTACTTACATATATTTTAAAAATTATATAGCCCAGTATACGCAGAATGGTATAATTACTTAGTTACATACCACAGGGTAGACTGAAACATGGTCTATGAGATGGAACGAGGCCACAACAGTAGCAATTTCTTTAATGCAGAAGCCCAGATGTTTATTTGTCTCTGACTTTAGTTGCTAAACTACAAACAAGACAAAATGGATAACACCGAAGAACGCCCCATATGGCTCTAATTTCAGGGATCGGAGGCACTTTCCCCCCCAAGCATCCAGTCCCACAATCCAGATGTGAAGGATGCTTCAAGGAATAGTGATCTCCCAACATTCCACACAGCTGACATCAACCGATATAGGATGTCAAATCTGCATGACTGGCTTTTGGCCCTGAAAGTAGGACTGCCTTGAGGGGGGGCTAAATTGAAACTGACTAGCAGGGAATGTTGCCCATTCTCCCCTGGGACTTCCCTTACACTTCCAGTAACGCACTGTAGTGTATAAACCAAGAATATGGTCTGATCTTGCATGAGTCTGCAGACCTCTCAGCTGATGGATCTAAGTGAAGAGAATGGAGATTGGTGGCAAACTCCCCATGAAACGTTTGAAAAAGATAGTTTCTGCCGGAAACAAATAGTAACATTCAACTTTCTGGTAACTAGGGAAACAAAATGCTACTGTATGTCAACAGCTGAAGTTGAAGTTTCAAAATAGGAGTGATTAATGGTCCCCCCCCCCCAATCAAAGCTGGAAATTTAAGTGAACTGAGTCTAATGGCATCTCTGGGTTATTTTGAAATGTGGCAAGTCAGCGTGCTTGTCTATGTGTTTTCCAGTGTTTTTCAAATACTAAGGTTGTGGTCACATGTGTGAGATAAAGCAGGGGGGAAGAGAGGCCATTTCCTCCAGCGGAAGTTAACCCGCTGTTGCACGATCACACAGTCATTTGAAGCTGTGGGCACAGCCCACCACTGCGTGATCAGACGCAACCACAGGCAGGGGCGTAGACTTTTTAAAGCCCCAGGGGGCGGGGGCTCTCTCGTGCGCGCGCGCAAAGCGCACGCTCGGGACCATGTCCCAGCCGCTCTCCCCCCCCGCCCCGGGAGCCGCCGCTGCCGCTTCCCTCCCCCCGGGCTGTGCCCGCCCGCCCGCCGCGCTCCCCGCCCCCCTCCCTCCCTCCCTCTTCCCGCTCACCTCGGGCGCCGGCATAGGATTACTGCTGCTGCTGCCGCCTGCAGCCGGGGGCCGGCGCTTCGCCCTTGCGGGCCCCCAGCTCCTGCTCCGCCTCGTGCTCGGGGCATGCGGGGGTGGCGCAGATGGAGTGCCCGGTGGCCAGTCAGCCGGCCATCACTGCCTCTCCTTCCCCCCCCCCCCCGCCGCCCCAGGGAGGCAGGAGGGCAGGCTGGGGGTGGGGGGGAAGGAGAGGCGGCGACGGCCAGCTGACTGGCCACCGGGTGCTCCATTTTGCCAGGGGTGGCTGAGCCCCCCCCGGGAAATTTCAGGGGGGGGGCTCGAGCCCTCGAGCCCCCCCCGTAGTTGACGCCCATGACCACAGGTGAGTCAGGGTTTGGGGTTTTTTGCCGGTTGATTCCGATGTGCTTAAACAAGGGATCGGTGATTCACACCTCAGCCCTGAGAGCTCCTTATGGAGTATGCGATGATGCGCATACTGAAAAGGGGAAAAAACAACTGCACAGCGTCAGGATGGCCTGATCAGACTATCCCGACGCCATGAGAGCGCACTGGAGCAATCAGACAGGGGAAAGTCCGTCTGTGGCCCGTAGCAACCTGTTTGCTACTGGACTTTCCCTGGTGCCTGTTTACTCCGCTTCTGCGGTGGAGGAACACGGGCTGCTGCCGGCTGCGGGACGCTTCCCAGATGTTCATGTCTGATCGTGCACGTTAAATCCGCCTGGCATTCACGCCTGTGTTGGGGTTAATTGTGAGTATGATCACAGCCAACGTCTCATGCCACTAATCGAATACTGTCACATACCGAGTACTAGTAGGCATAACCAACAAAACAGGTAATGAATATTCTCAGGTCATTAAAAGTCAAATACCTAAGTAGCCCCTGAATATTCCCCATTGAGCCTTCCTTACAGTCCAACTCTCACAGCCATATATTACTACTGGGAATACCACCACTTTGACCATAAGGACTTTTGTTGGCAGGGTGATGTCTCTGCTTTTTATTATGCTGTCTAGGTTTGCCATCGCTTTCCTCCCAAGGAGCAGGTGTCTTTTAATTTCATGGCTGCACCATGCATAATTTCATAACTCTGTACTATGTTCTCCCCCGCCCCCCTTTTTGTAAACTGAAAAGTCACAGGATTCAGTCCCTGGTTTGTTCATAAATTTGCTGATTATTTGGAGAAGGCACATGTCTTTGAGCCCTGCAAGGGCTTGTATATGTACTGTATCCTTACCCAACCCCATTTGAAAACCACCAGTGGGAAAGCCACTGTAAACAGAGAACTGCAGTCAAAAGATGTGGTCTGTTTTACTGAAACCGCCGATTATCTAAGGAGCGCAAAAATCTGACAATGAAATTAATATGGCAATGAAAGCTATTGTCTACCAGCATGTGGGAGCACTTAAAGGGGAGTAAGGATGCCTGCGAGCAAGACAAATTATAGATTGAAGAATGAGGAGTGGGGGACAGTTTTTTTGATGCTCTGAAAGGATTTGTTTTTGCAAACCAGAGCTGGGTCCCTAAGAAGGGCCCTGGGAATTTGTCTGCTTTCTGCCTCCCATCCTCAAATTGACCCTTCCTGCTGTGGCCATCCTAAACTTCTATGCTTTGTTCTTTTCCTTCTTCTTTTTTTCAAAAGGGAGGAAACAATGAAGCCTAACCTCAGAGCTGGGCCAAATTAGAGAAATCACTAATTCATAATGGTGATCTCAACAGCTTGCAGGGTTCCTATGAAGCAGAATTTCAGCTCTTGTATTTGTCAGTAAACACACTCCCAGGGGTTTAGGATGCCTCAAGATCAGTCTATTCCTTCCCCCCTTGCCCATTACCATGGCCTTTTCTGACTAAAAGGGAGTGAAAATGATTCCTCTGAGACATAGAGCTTTCTATCTTCAGGGATCTGGTCAACATTCCAAATATTTTCTTTTGAGGAAACTCCCAAATGATGTAGTAAATCCAGATACAGTAAATAATTCTTTGCTATATCAACACTTCATTTCTTTCCTTTGCAGCATACAGAATCCAGCTGTCTTTTAGCTGGTTTATTAAAGGGAAGGTGAGATGTGTTGCTATGGTTTAAACATGATCATTAAGCCTCTAGTAAAGGGAAATATATTTTCTCTCCAGGTTGTTGGCAACCCCCCCCCCCCCCCAGTTACAGGGTTCCGGTGATGTGCAAGACCTCTGGATCCTATAAAGCAACTGCAAATCAAAACAGACAAAACTAACCTTCATAAATTGTCTACCTTGGCAGGCCTGTTCACAAGTTGAAATGAACATGCATACAATTTCTCATGGAGCATACACTTGGTTTTTCTTTGTATGTGCACTGAGTAATTCACATGTGACATTCAACACATGTTCATCTGAACATGTGATTTAAACCCCACATTCATCCAGGTACCACTCCACAATTTCATTGTTAACTAACCAAGCAGTGGTGTTTTCGTATAAAAGTGGGTATGCATGGTCATGCATAGGGTTGCCAGACATCCCACCCCACCCCCCCAGGGGAGGCGGTGGTCCCCCACCACCAGGCCCTACCACCAGCCACTGATCAGCTGGCTGGCAGGGCAGACTTACTAAGAGAAAGGAGAAGGCCTAGGCCTCATCACCGAAGTCACACAGGAAGTTACTTCATCACACCAGTGATCTCTGGGTGATGCCCTAGTATTTGGGTAAAAACTCTATGGTAGAAGCTGGTTTTACCACAGAATTGTTGCCCAAATAACAGAGTGTTGCCCAGACATAGCTGGCATGATGGCATCACTTCCTATGTGACACTGCAGTGGAGACGTGGACTGGGCCTTTCACTCTCTCCTTCTAAGTCCTCCCATCCCCTGCAGGTTGCTGGTTGCTGGTTCATCCAGATTGTATGAGCATTCACTGTAACAGGTGAACATGGCTGGCATAAAGGTAATTTCATGTGATCCAGGGTAACAGCAATGAATCAATGTGTCAGTTTGGGATGGAAGCAGATTGACAGAATCAGCATCCTCAGGCTTAACCAGGAAATCTGGTCCTGCTAAATATATCCTATAATAACAGTTCAGCTGGGATTTCTAATTTCCTTTGCATGGTTCTTTTATTCCCTTTTGAAATGTTTGCTTTTAGGTCAGGAGCCAGTGGTGGAGACAGGGTGACTGTGCAACAACAGCACTTATTATACAGAGTACAACAAGGAAAACGACATCAGAC
Source organism: Lepidodactylus listeri (assembly GCA_029233225.1). NCBI lineage: Eukaryota > Metazoa > Chordata > Lepidosauria > Squamata > Gekkonidae > Lepidodactylus > Lepidodactylus listeri. The sequence goes on from JARCFY010000011.1 coordinate 82,508,597, forward strand.
CTCCCGTGCTGGGCTCAGCCCTGTTTCTAGGTGTGGGAGATGAGTCTCTTTTGCTACAGAGGCCTAAGGAGAGCGCCAGAGTTCTTCCTTCGGCTGGATCGGCTGAGGCCTTCTCCATAATGTCAAACCAAGGCGTAGTGCTAGGAGACCAAGCCTGGTGGATCTGGTGCTCATGCACTCCCGTCTTCATCTTCCTCTCCACCCTTTCCTCCAGGGATCTCAGGGCAATGAACATTGTTCTCCATTATGGAGCTGCCAACTCCAAGCTGGGAAATTCCTGGATATTTGGGGTGGGGCCCTACAGAAGGTAGGGTTTGGGGAGTGGATGGACCACAGCAAGAAGAAAAAGAAGAAGAAGAAGATATTGGATTTATATCCTGCCCTTCACTCACTTGGAGTCTCGGAGCGGCTTACAAACTCCTTTCCCTTCCCCTCCCCACAACAGGCACCCTGTGAGGTAGGTGGGGCTGAGAGAGCTCAGAGACAACTGTCCTTGAGAGAACAGCTGGTACAGAGCTATGGTTTGCCCAAGGTCATCCAGCAGGTGCAAGTGGAGGAGTGGGGAATCAAACCTGGTTCTCCCAGATTAGAGTCCATGCACTTAACCACTACACCAAACTGGCTCTCAAAGTGTAATGCCATAGAGTCCACCCTCCAAAGCAGCTGTTTTCTCCAGGAGAACTGATCTCTGTCAAGTGGAGGTCAGGTGGAATTCTGGAAGACCCTCAGGCATGACCTGCAGGTTGGCAGCCCTAATTTTGTCCTCACACCAACCATGTGAAATGGTTGAGATTAGAGCGACTGAGCCAAGCCCAGCAAGGTCAGTAGCAAAGTAGGATCAGACCCATAGCTACAGTGGGGAAGCTTGGTGCTAGGCCCCCCAACTTACTGGTTAGCCCCCCCCACACACTTCCCATCCAGCCCAGGGCATCACAGCCTTCTCTCCCAGAATAATTTGATTAGCCAGTGCCCCCTATGAAATTTAAATGCCCCCCAAATAAAAAATTCCTGGCTATGGGCCTGGTAGGGATCTCAAGACAGGGTTCCCAGATCCTAGTTTGACACTCTAGTTCAACCACTACTTCAAAATGGCAGCAAATTGGTAGGTGGCCCACAGGGGACGTGACAGGTGTGGCTTAAACCTATGTTGTTCCCAAGCCTGCCTGCCCTCCTGGCTTCTCCAGCCTCTTGGAGTCACAGCAGCTTTAGGGGAGAGGAGATCCCTTCTCACTCCTTACTCATGCCAATGCTGCTGCCACTCAACTCTAACTAGGGTTCCCAACTCCAGGTTAGAAAGTTCCTGGAGATTTGGGGACAGAGCTTAGGAAGGAGAGATCCTGGGGACAGGAGGGATCTCAGTGGAGATTTGATTTCATAAAGTCCACCCTCTGAAGCAGCTATTTTCTCCAGGGGAACGGATCTCTGTCACCTGGAGATCAGTTGGAATTCTGGGAGAACTCCAGACCCCATCTGGAGGTTGGCAACCCTAGCTCCAATGGGCTACAGAGACTTTCTGCACCCATCCTCCCATGCTCCTTTTAGCTGGGGTGGCAAAATAAAATGATCTGATAATCCCTCAGGCAGATAGTCCACTGGGCAGAGGGAATTAAGTTGTTACTTCTGGTGTATTATCTGTGATAGACATCAGCTGATCAGTTTATTTTCCATTTCATAGCTGGGTCAGAAGCCAGACTGAAAGAGGCCCAGGTGATCCATCTCCTCCAGAAGAATATGGCACTGAGTTGTGTCCACACTCCTTGCATAAAAGGAAGAAAATTAAGGTGAGAACATGCTAAGAGTCCTACTGGATCAGACCAGTGGTTCATCTAGTCCAGCATCTTGTCTACACAGTAGCCAACCAGTTCCTCTGGAGGGCCAACAACAGAGCACAGAGGCTGAGACCTTCCCCTGATGTTGCCTCCAGGCTCTGGGATTCAGAGGCTTAGTGCCTCTGAATGTGGAGGTTCCCCTCAGTCACCATGGCTGGTAGCCACAGGTAGACCTGTCCTCCATGAACCTATCTAATCCCCTTTTGCAGTGGTCTATGCCTGTGCCCCATAGTTGTTTATATCCACAGAGTCTAGGCATAATTTCTTTAGTAACAGGCTCAAGCCATGGGGGAAGAAGGGTGAACCTCTTTCTCCATAAAGCATTAATTAATTAATTAGTTAATCACTGAGGAAGCAGACGAAGGTAAAATGATGGGTTTCTTTTAAACAATGAGCCTTACTTTAAAAAAAACCCAAAAAACTCCAACAACCAGCCCCAAATTATAACTTTTACTAACATATATACATACATACATACATACATACATACATGCATGCATGCATGCATGCATACAGCCAGTTGTGTGGGGATCTGTCCCCCCCCCCATTGTCTTGGAACCCAAATACTGCAGGAAAGGTAGGATATAAATATGAGAATTTACCCACTATGGCCCTTTCTCCGCTCTCCTTTTAATCCATGTTCACTGTGGGGTCCTTCAAGCACTCCTGCTCTAAAATCAAATTCAACTTTCTTTTTAATCCAGTTTTTTTTCCCCCATTCTGCACTAAAATCGAGTTCAACCTTCTTTTTATTCCAGGTTTTTCCCCCATTCTGTATTACATTACCTCCCCTTCAGTGGTCAGCCTGGTTTCAGCCCTGGGTTATTGGATGCTGTTTTGCCTTGGACTTAAATTGCCTCGACTCAAACACTGAGAAAATCCGGAGTGGCAGGCAAATGCGGAAAGGGTCTCCGTCTGGGATAGCCTCTTTCATAAACGGGGAAGCTCACTTTGACCGTTGGCTCCTAGCACAAAGAACAATAGTTGTGCATTCTCCGCGTCCTGAAATAACAATGTGTAGGCTGAAACAGGGAGCACAGCGAGAGACTGGTAGGCAGGTGGCTCCGGGCTAAACCTAAAACTCTGTCCTCACATAGCTCCACAAAGAGGGTTGCAGATAACTCCTAATGAGACTGGAAGACTGTCTGGCCACTTGGTCGGATGAGAGGTTTTGACAGGTCAAGTCTCAGAGCGCAGAGCTTTTAATTACAACCCATGAAATGATTGTTTGTTTCCGAAGGGGAAATGAGAAGAGAGACCAACTGTGGCCCTTGTGTCTAATTGCCAAACAGTTCTGTCCACGCCCCCCCCCACCACCACCACCAGCCATGAGAAGAGGCAGGATGCAGCGGGGACAGGAGAGGAGGCAGACCAGGAAAAGAGGTGAATGTGAGGACACGGCATCAAAATCGAGGCCACTGGTCTATATCAGTTCCTCATGTTGAACAGAAATTGGAAACTCCTGCTTCTTTTCAATCAGCCAGCATTTGGCAGCCTTGAGGCTGGGCTCAGTTTTAAATGTAGCTGGACAATTTAGGAGGCAATTAGGAAATGAACAAATAATGAAATAAACATTGGGTTCTTCTTTCATTACTCGAGGTCGTTACAGACATGTTGCCACGAGCCATTACTCATCTCTTAAAAGCTAATAAGGGGGGGGGGGGAATAACAGGACTCAAAGGACAGCTTTGTGTGTTTTTCTCCTGGCCTCTAAAAGGAAAGCCCCTATAAAACCATCATGAGGACCAACACATTGCGCTGTTGTCAGAGATGGCTCGATGAACGCTACGGCCTCCACCAGTCTCAGCTTGCCACAGTCTACACACCATTTCCACATGGGTCAGTGCAGTCATTTCATAGCAGGAGCTCCTTTGCATATTAGGCCACACACCCCTGATGTAACCAATCCTCCAAGAGCTTGCAGTAGCCCCTGTAAGAAGAGCTCTGTAAGCTCTTGGAAGATTGGCTACATTAGGAGGGTGTGGCCTAACACGCAAAGGAGCTCCTGCTATGAAATGAGCCCTGGTGTCAGTGTGGAGAGGGCCTGACAGGCACAAAGTAGTGCATTGATGCCCCCCCCCCCCAACAGCAAAGAACCAACTGTGCACCAGAGAGATAGATAACACACCGAGCGCTTGCCAGAAGCAGGAGGCTACCCACGCACATGCGTACAGCAACGACGCTTAAACAGATCATGACAAAATGTTTATGTTGGAAGGCAGGAATAGTAGAATGCAAGGGCCATGACCAAATGCCCTTGAGTTGACACAGGCCTTAAGGCACAGAGTTGGAAGAGACCCATCCAACGGGAGGACAAGCCATCCATCAGTTTCCCTGGCACCAACCAATCAGATCGAGGTAAGAGGGGTCAACAGTATGCAACTTCAAAGTATTCAGGAGTTGCCTTGGTGACCTTTGTAAGGGCAGAAAGGCAGGATATAAATTCTGTAAATAGATATATGAATTTCCCTCATGCACTCATAGCTGTTTAGGAAAAGATGATGTTCTTTATGCATGATACATCACGATGTACTAAATTTGAGTTACAGACCAACAAGCTTTTGAAGAGTCAAAGCTCCCTTTGCAAAAGCTTTGCCTCTTGGAAGTTTTTACCCCCAAAAGGTTGTTGGACACGTATCTAACTCTTTATTATTTTAAAATATATATATATATATATAATTAATTTGTACCTCACCCTATCGCACCAGTGGGCTCAGGGAGGCTTACAACACAAGATTCATAAAATGATAAAAACGATAAAGCCAATAAAACAATAGATGGCACAATAAACAATAACAAAATGGACCCTTGCCTAAGGTCAGATGAATAAAAGCTCCAGTGCCCTCGAGGTAGAATGATGGTTCCTGGGCCCAGAAAAAAATAGTGTGGTTGGAATGACAGCCCGTAGGGTGGAATGACGGTCCCTGGGCTCAGATAAATAGCTCTGGGACTGGAATGACTGCCCCCAAAGTGGAAGGATGGGCCCTGGGTCCATAGGAATTGCTTTAGGACTGGAATGACGGCCCCCAGAAGTGATCCAAGTCAGTATTTTTACATTGTCCTGCAGTAACTGCATAATAACCCACTCCAGAATTTACACTGAACTAGAAGGACAAAAAGGAAGTTCTAGAAGCAAGTTATGTTACTGGTTGTTGTAAAGTCTGTACAGAGAACGGGCTTCTTTATTAAACTCTGCCTCTTTCTAAAACCCTGCTGCCTCCCAGTTTTCAGCTTGGGCTTCTGGATACATCATAAATTTCTCAAAACACTGGCACTAAAGAATGCAGGCTTTTCCTACACAGCTGTGGTTTTAGTAGGAGGAGAAGCTATCCAATCCACTCCAGACTGTCTTGTTGAAACAACTCCAGAAGTGCCTTCTGCAGAGCATCCGATCTGTGTTTATGATATTATAAGAGGGGGACCTGTGACATCTAATTCCAAACTTGGGCCCAGAGTGCGGATCAGAAATCCACCCAAAGGGGCCACTTAAGGATAGGGGAGATTTTTCTTTGCAGAATAATCCAAAAGGTTGAGATGGAGCTTAAAACCCCTAAAACATAACCATGAAAACGGGAGGGGGGGAAGTGATAGGAAAACTATGGTGGGCGGTAGAGGAAAGAACCACGTGAAAGTTGGGCAAGGGGGCAGAGCAAGGGAGAGCAAGATGGGACCAGCAGGTTGGATGGATTTCCCTCCCATAACTCCTCACAGCCCCCCCCCCCCCCGGTAATATCATAAACACAGATTGGATGTTCTGCAGAAGGTACTGGAGTTGCTTCAGCAAAACAGTCTAGCAAAAAAACTAGAATGAAAACACCAGAATGTCTAATTTTAGGGACAAAAATTCTTTCCCACCCCTGAGTATATATATAATATAGCAGCCTGAATAGCCCAGCCTAGCCTCAGCTTTTCAGAGCTTGGAAGTTACGAAGGGTTGGCCGTGGTCAGTACTTGGGAGACCACTAAGGAAGTCCAGGGTTTCTATGCAGAGGAAGGCAATGGCAAAGGACCTCTGTTCAGCTCTTGCCTGGAAAACCCCATGAGGGTCATCTTAAAGTTGGTGGTTTTTGACAGCACTTGTTATTTACAGGGGTCATTTTGCGCAGGAACGTGCAGGAACACCATTCCGGGAGTAACAAGCCCAGGAGCAGGCACATATGGTGATGCACTGTGGAAAAAAAGCAAAAGCAGACTAACTTGATCTGTATTTCCATGCTTGTTGTAGGGTAGCGTCCCTGCAAGAGCAAAGGAAACCTAAAGTGTCTTTAGTGAAAGTGTAAAGCTGGCTCACCAGCTCTGAGTTGGGAAATATCTGGAGATTTTTGGGGTGGAGCCTGAGTGGTGGGTGTTGCCTTCTGACACACTTCCGGTGATGTCAGGGGGTGTGGCATATGCAAATAAATTATGCTAATGAGTTATACTAATGAGCTCCTGCACCTCTTTTTCTATGAAATGACCCCTGGTTATTTATATGTGTGTGTGTGTGGGGGGGGGGGGTTCCCTGCAGCAGTGTTCCCTCTAAGCTGAGTTAGGTTAGTGCGAGCTAGCTCACAGTTTCCTAGCCTCCGGCTCACAGATTTTTGGCCTAGCTCAGGAAGGATGGCTCCAGAGCAAACTAACTTATGCAGTAGCCAAATTGCTCCCTCACTACTTTAATGCCAGTAGCTCACAAGGCAGAATTTTTGCTCACAAGACTCCACAGCGTAGAGGGAACATTGCTTCTGCAGCCATATGAATTAGGGCGTGGTCCCTAACTGATTCATTGAGTCCATCTTCAGATGCATTTGAGGGAGGAATCTTTCTTTAGTCTTAGATGATACCCACTGGCATCACAGCAGGCCACATCTTTGGAGTTCCATTCCTTGCTGTGTGCAAGAGCAGGCATGCCTCTTCTGAGCCGTCGCCTGCTCACTATAGTTTTTGTAAGAATCTGTTAAAATATTTTCCCCCCAGCAATCTACTGCCCATTCACTTGGGGGCACTTTCTAGCCATTTAATGTAATCCAGTCATGAGCTCAACACTGGAGCGGCAGTACTGCCCGAATGTCTGTCTGTTTTCCGCGTGTGCAAGGATAATAACTTCCTACCATACAAAGGGAACCCAAAAACCGAAAACAAATTGCCCAATAAAGAAAACCCGAGACTTGACAAACTAGGTCGCTTAGTTCTTTCCTTTGTGCTAATCATAATTTTGATTTATTTCCTGGAAATATCCATCTCTTGGCACTGAGCGGTGAAGAAGAAACGTCGACGGGGAGACGATCTCAAAAAGCTCCCTCTTTTGTCTGAAGTCTAAAACAAAAGCCCTGCAACACCAGGACATCTGGCCATCCTCCCCCACTCCTGGACCCAAAAGGACTGTGGTGTGACAATGCCATCATACTTTCAGCAGGAGACCAGCAGGAAAAGAATTAATTTGAGAGAGGGAGGGGGGGGGGGGAAACAGAGGAAAACAACAGCTGAGTAACACGATTTCCAGACCTGCAGAGTTCTGATGCTAACCCAAGGCTCATCACAGGCTGAGGTAGCCCCAGTTCCGTTCTTAATGCTTTGGAAAACAAGGCTGCAGAAAGACTAAACACGAGGTTATTAATTCCCCTGGGGCTCTTTTACCTTCAGCCTTGAAGGGATTCTTTAAACATCACAAGCAACACCACTTGTGTCCCGAGTTATACATGCACAGCAGGGCCCATGGAGTAGAACTCCCCTCTCCCAGTGCAGTCTGACACTAGGGATAAAGTGGGGTTGGAACCAAGAGGGGGGGATTGCTCAGGTTCACCCCTGTCTTCCATGAGATGAAGTGCCTTCTACAAGCAGAAAGGGAGTTTGGATCTAAGCCAGCAGTCTTCAGCTAGGGCTGCTAGTTCCCCCCACTCCAGCAAGAGAGCTCCCACCCACTAGCCCGTGACCCCTGCCACCACTCAGTAGGGCGGGGGGGAGAAGTGTGGCCAAGGCAGCTCCAACTGCATGGCACTTCCAGAAGGGACATCATCACATCACAGTGACACCATTGGAAGCATGCAGTCAAACCACACCTCTGTCAGGCTTCAGTGTTTAGAACCATGTCAGACATCAGCTGCCTAGGGGGGTGGTGAGCTCCCCCTCCCTGGCAGTGTTTAAGCAGCAGCTGGACCAACCCTTGTCAGGGATGCTCTAGTGCAGGGGTGGCCAAACTTGCTTAACGCAAGAGCCACATAGAATAAATGTCAGATGTTTGAGGGCCACAAGACATGAACAAATATTACACACATATTTTCCTTGGGAAATCTGCAAACTTGCTTTTTATTAACATTAAACGAGACTGCCAAAAATAAAAACAAAAGGGGTAAAAACAGATACTGATAATGATATTTATTTGTCCAATGACATTTATTTGTTTGCCAATGATATTTATTTGTCCAAGAAAGAGAGAGAGAGAAACAAAGAAAGCAAATCGATGGGAGAGGCAGGGAGAGGTGGAAAGAAAGCAACTTTAACTTTAAATGCATCCTCCAAACCCCTCCCCCCCACTGGCTGGCTTGGCTTGGAGAAGGGATTTAAAGAGACAAATACCATCTCCAAGCCAGCTGCTGGGGGAGGGGGCATTGAGAATGCATTTAAAGTTTAAATTGCTTTCCTTCTCTGCTCCCCTCCACACACACACACACACCTCCATCCTACCCAGGAAGGGGAACACTAGCTGGGGAAGGGAAGACCAATTGGGAAGGCATACCTCCCATTCACTTCCCCAGCCACCCTGCCGGGAGCCGCACAATATGTGTGAAAGAGCCACATGTGGCTGCCGAGCCGCAGTTTGGCCTCCCCTGCTCTAGGGCTGATCTTGCGTTGAGCAGGGGGTTGGACTAGATGGCCTGTAGGGTCCTGTCCAGCTCTGTGATTCTATTGTCTGCAGGGCAGAAATTTCTGAAGGAAGAGCATGGGAGCACTTTACCAGAGCCCAGAGGATGAAGAGACCCTGGTCCAGGGAGCAGTGCCTTTTGCATGGTATAAAAGTGTTTATAACATTTCAGAATTCTATAAAATAGGTGGTTTTCTGATGACTCATGAGATTGTACAAATGTATTGGCATGGGTGCGTGGGAGGGTTTGCATTTGCACTGGGCCCAGAGAAAAAGTTGTTGCCACTATGCTTCATATCCTGGTAACATCCAGATTATACTCCTACAGTCAGCTTTGCATAGGCTTTAAGGCTGTCCGAAAGCTAGCGCTGAATGTAATTTTTGTATCATTTAATGGATCATGTTAACACTTACATTATGCTTCAGGTATGGTTTTAGATTTCTGATGGGTTCTACAACCCTGTCCTGTTGTGTTTTTTATTGAATACCCATCCTCAGGGGTCCTTTTGTGGAAAAAGAGGTGCAGGAGCTCATTAGCATAACTCATTAGCATAACTCATTAGCATATGCCACGCCCCCTGAAATCACCAGAAGTGTGTCAGAAAGGGAATGTCATTTTCAGCCCCATTATATCCTATGGGCCATTGAAATCAATGGCAAAAACTCATAGGGTATATGAGGGGCTGGAGGAAAGGGGGTTTGAGGGAGAGGCTCCAAACTTACAGGGTAGCTGCTGGGACCTGTCCTCGAAATACCCACTATGTTTTAAGAAGATTGGACCACGGGGTCCAATTCTATGGGCCCCCAAACAGATTGTCCCATCCCCTCCATTGTTCTCTATGGAGGGAAAAAATGTTAACTTTTTTCCTACCATAGAGAACAATGGAGGGAATGGGGGCAACCTGTTTGGGGGGCTGTAGAATTGGACCCCCTGGTCCAATCTTCTTGAAACTTGGTGGGCATTTCGAGGAGAGGCCCCAGCAGCTACCCTGCAAGTTTGGAGCCTCTCCCTCAAACTCCCTCCCCTCCAGTGGCTTTTAAAATTGCCGCCGAATTTCGGCGCCAATTAGGCGGCGAGCTGAATCAGATTAGAGAATCTGATTCAGCCCGTGGCTGCCCTACTGGCCAGTCCTGAGCTGGCGGACCCCTGCCCCAACAGACCCCTGCCCATCCTGTCGATCGTATGGATTAGAATCATAGAATCATGGAGTTGGAAGGGGCCATTCAGGCTGATCCTGCACTGAGCAGGGGGTTGGATTTCTTCTGCCTCACCTGAGGCCGACCCCACAGCCACAAAAGAGGCACACTGTGAGCACATTCTTTTCAAACTTCCCAACATCACTAATGGGGGCCAATAAGAGCTGAACCCCAAGGAGCCAGCAGTGCTGGTGTAGAAAGGCACCAAACCATTCAACAAGCCCACACTTTTTCTTTTTTAAGATCCTGCCTCAGTGGTCTGGGATACGTCAACAATGAAACAACAGCCCCCACGGCCCTCTGGATCCTAATCCAGTTCTTCCTTCTCGGGGGGGGGGTGTCAATTCTGCATACTTTTAAGTTTTACGTAACTGCAACCTCTGGATTAAGGATAATCAAGGAATCATCAAATTAAACCTTTCCTTTACTGTTATATGCCTATTTTTGTTTTAATGCAGCATGCGCGCCTGTCAAAATCATGAGACACCAGTAGCCCTCACGGAGTAAATTATAGTTTGTGCTTTTTACTACCTTAATGGAATAGTTTAATTAAACCTAAAGTGAGTAGAGGCATGCATTTCCGTGAGGGCTTTGTGAGATATGCAAACATATGGGGGAAGCAACCTCTAGGGAAAAAGAAGGGAATAGGAAAGTTCATTCCACCCACTCAGGCTACTCAGGGTTAGAGTTTCTGAACCTTCAGGCCTCTTGACAGCAAGCCCAGCATGGTTAGTTTAGCTATTATGCTATGCATGCTGGGGGGAAAGAGCCTCAGCCAAACTGCCTACGATCATACCATTAGCCTAATGTCCACCACTGTGATGGACATTACATGTTTGTGGAGAGAGGTCCTCCGCTTGGGCTGGCATGCAATGCATCTCCAGATCTCGTCCATGCATTTCTCCGCCATATCCTTTTTCCTAATTAAAACCATGTTGCATGAATTCTTTCTCCGGATTAGGAGTCCTTTGGGATTATTAGGACATGTTCAGAAAGAAGGTGCAAAGCAGAAGTCTGGTGGTTCCTTAGAGACTGACAGCATCCATTCCGGCACGAGCTTTTGTGCAATAGAGTTCTCTTGCTCTCATGCAATGAACAGAAGATTACAGTTTCCTTGTTTTTATGCAGGCATTTACAGGACAAGAAGGGGGGGGCAAGTGAGGAAAGAGAGGCCTGTTATCAGGTATTTTCTTTCTATTATTGCATTGGAGGAAGTGAGCTCTGACTCACGAAAGTTCATGTTGGAAAAAATTGCAGTCTTTAAGGTGCAACTGGACTTCTCTTTTGTTTCATTACAATAAACCAGGGCTCATTTTGTATATTAGGCCACACACCCCTAATGTAGCCAATCCTCCAAGAGTTTACAGAGCTCTTCTTACAGGGGCTACGGTAAGCTCTTGGAGGATTGGCTACATCAGGAGGATGTGGCCTAATATGCAGAGGAGCTCCTGCTACGAAATGAGCCCTGCAATAAACTATCACAGCTACCCGTTTGGAATGATCAGATTAACTGAGACATACTAACATCACAAAACTCGAACTGTGCATCAGCGCTGGCTGGGCCAGTATTCACGTCCATTGACTTCTTTCTGCCTAGGATGGCACCATTAATCCACCAAGTGTAGTGTCCCGAGTAGTTGCCTGGTTTGCCTGTCCCTAAATCTATCCCTGAGTGTTCCATCCTAGCAAATTTCACTTTCTAGCTCAGTTCTTATTCACATCACATGGACAGGATTCTCTTCCTGTGGCCATTTGAACATCTGAAACTTCCTAATCAGTGGCCTCAAGAGTTAGTAAGTAAGGAGACGCCAAAATGATATGCACACAAGCAGGGGAACTGCATGGGACTGCCAAGCCACCAGAGGGGGTGGGGGATCCTGGTGCCTGCCACTACTGGAAGCAGCGGCAGGAGAAAAAAGAAAAAGAAGGACTCGTCTACTTGCAGGGTGCGTTCAGACAGGCAGCTAATCCCGCCTTTGGCCTGGCTGTGATTTGATCTAGATCTTTTTGATCCAGCGTTGCATGACCAGACAGCTCCCCCGTGAATCACTTTATCGCGCGTGACTCTGCAGTGGATTGTCTAGACAGCATCCACCGTAAGGAGCCATGCAGTTGGCTGTTTTTTTAAAAAAAAAACGTTTGCGCATGCGCATATGTGCCTCACCATCTACTTGTTTTTCCGCACATGCGTGGACTAAAATGGTAAAAGCACCACTTCCTCTAGGTACCATTTCAGTTAACAAAGTGCATAAATACCATGGGACCTTCAGAAACATTAAATTGTTTGGATCGTTTGAGTGAAGCTCTGTGGACGTCGCATGTTTAAGCGGTTATGCGTACATTGCTAAGACTTTTTAAAAATGGCGGCCATTTGGGATGGTCTGGAGACCATCCCCATGGGTTGATTGCACGCTGGTGAAACAACCAGACGGGGGAAAGTCCGCCATTGACCCGTCGGCCAGCTTAGGACTGGACTTTTACCACTATCTTTTAAGTATGGCTCCCCGATGGGGATTGACGGGCTGATCACGGAAGTGGCACGATTCCAAGATGTTGTTGTCTGGACATGCACTTTAAATCCACCAGGCACTCATGCCTGGCTTGGCTCAAAATAGCTGTCTGAATGCAACCGCAGGGAGTTTTTACCCTAGAGCTTCCAGCAATTCCTGGAACTATCCTTTGTCACTTCCAGGTAGCTCTAGGAATTGTGAAGAACTCTCTGGTAAGAACTTCCTGTAATTAAATGAAGCCTTGTTTTTCTTTTTAATTTTTCTCATGGGACACTGCTCCCCTACAACCCTCTTGCCAATTGCCAGGCACTGCAGGGACTTACAGGGAGTATATCGTTTTCCTCTCCCCCACTATTTCCTCTTTCCCTGTCCTGAAGCCCAAACAAGAAGAAGAAGAGATTGGATTTATACCCCGCCCTTCACTTGTAGTCTCAGAGCGGCTTACAAACTCCTTTCCCTTCCCCTCCCCACAATTGACACCCTATGAGGTAGGTGGGGCTGAGAGAGCTCTGAGACAACTGTCCTTGAGAGAACAGCTGGTACAGAGCTATGGCTTACCCAAGGTCACCCAGCAGGTGCAAGTGGAGGAGTGGGGAATCAAACCCAGTTCTCCCAGATTAGAGTCCGCACACTTAACCACTACACCAAACTGGCTCACAAACCTATTCACTTTTCCTGTGTCCTTCTCTCCTTCCCACCCACCAGCCAACCTACCTTTATCTTCCCCATCTTCAGCTGTCCCTCCTTCCCTCCCCGTGATCGCCTCTCCCCAGGAAAACTCTGGCCCAATTGTTCAGTGTCAGTCCTGCCACTGCACTGGGCCATGCTGTGGGCTGGGCTGGGCCCAGATGGACAGTGGGAAACCTGCAAGGACTTAGGGAACACCTTACTTTCCCTGCATCCCCACAGTATTTCTCTCCTCCTAACAGCGCTCATATCCTCAACTTTTCTTGTTTCCTTCTCTCATTTCAACGCACCAAAAGAGGTGATCCTTTAACTTCAGCTACATTTATTGTTTGCTTCGCTTATAACCCACCTTGGTTCCCAGGGGAGGCACAAACCAGCTTACATTATTCGCTTCCATTTTATCCTCACCACAATCCTGTGAGGTAGGTTAGGTGAGGCAGTGACCAGCCTAAGGCCACCCAGTGAATTTCCACCGCAGAGTTGGAATTTGAACTCGGTTCTTCCAGATTTTAATATGAAACTCTAACCACCACGCCACACTGGCTTTTTTTAAAATGAGGTGGCTTCTGTTGAACAGTAGCAAGCAGCCAGGCCCGTGGTTGCTGGCAGGCCTGGCCCCAATGAGTCCTCCCCTCAAAGGTCAAAACAGTCCTAGAATTAGCCCTGACCCCCTTTCACTGACAGACTAAGACTTGAAAGCTGGCGCTACTGTTGTGGTCACCTAACAAGTCACTATTGTGGTCACCTAACGACAGCCACTTGTTTCTTAAAGGTACAGATGCTGCTTCTATTATTGGGGGGGGGCTGAAACCCCCCAGTGCATTTTTATTTAGATTTTTCTGCAAACCTGGGACATTTCTAAGGTTTGTAGAAAGATCTTTCTTGTCTGCCCTTGGCCCCAGTCTCTCGATTTAAGTATCCACAGATGGGGCCGCATTATGAATTAGATATATTGATGATGTGTGAATGCATCCATTGTGTGTCCATTTATAAACGTACCTCATGTATAACCTTCTTTGTTTCCCACCTGAATAGCTAAGCTCTGAGTAATTGCTGATGGGGTGGGAGCAGAGCTCCATTCTTTTGGGGGTGTTTTTTTCCCAATTAAAAGGTAGAGGGGGGGAGAAATGGTTTCTGAAACAGAAGTTTATGTTTTCTGTTCCCCAGGGGCCTGAGTGAGCAGAAGAGAACAGGCGTCCGATAGGAAATGTTCCCTGGCTGGCATTCAGTTTTCAGGATTTCTGTGTTTTATCGAAAACATCTGTCAGGAAAGGAAAGGATTTGCTTCATGGACACCTCAAGCTTCTGAAGCTGTTAATGTGCGAAGTGAATGCTTGTTTTGAGATAAGCCCACCTCTTTCTGGTATTTTAAAGCTATACTGGGGGGGGGGTGACAGTTTCATTGTTGAGCTGCAGCAGTTCTATACAGTTGCTTGCAATGAGAAGTAAGGATGCCTGTCCCTAGGTGGGGGTGGGGGATCCCTTGATTTTGAGGGCTCCTGTGTGCTGCTGGCCAGCTGGCCAGTGAGAGGAAGCCCCGCCCCCAAGAGCAACCACTGGCAGCCACCCCTCTCCCTCCCCTCCTGCAAGATTTAAAGGGACTCTTTACAAGCAGTGGCTGTCAGCGCCTGAACTCCATTGGTCAGCTAGAGGGCCCTTTCGAACGTGCAGGAGAGGAGGGAGAGGGACAGCCGCTGGCCGCACGCCTAAGCTGCAAGCGGTGAATTCGCTTGCAATTCAGGCGCACACGGTCCTCGCTTGTAAAAAGCATTTAAAGGGACTCTTTACAAGCAGGGCTGTCAGCGCCTGAACTCTAAGCGGCGAATCTGCCACTCGAAATTCGGGCTGCCTCCCTAACGTGATTGTTGGAGAAATGAGCATGTAATGCAAGGCCTGAGAAATTCAGTCATTATAGGGTTAACTATGCAACTTGTTTGTTTACCTATGTTAGCCTGGAAGCAATACCTGGCAGCTGGCCAATTGACTGTAGACCCGGGAAAACTAAAGGTGTACTGTCTTGCTAATTGGTCAATGATATCAGGTGTTTCCTTTCAGGGGTCAAGAAGAAGGAGAGATCCTCCATTACAATCTCTCACTCTCTATCAGCATGTCTTAGTGTGAAGATGGAGCACAATGCAGCTCCTTAGAAAGCATGTTTTGTTTATTTGTAGCTAATCCCGTTTACCTTTTCCCTTTAGTAATAAACTTCTTTTAAACCAAAAGAAGCAATCTCTTCTTTCCAGAAAAGCAAGATTCATTACTCTGATTTTTCTGATTATTGGACAAAAGTCCTAACAAATGGTAGCAGAGAGCATGGTTCTTAAAACATGGTTCTTCTAAAAGCTTTCTGGATTGATTGAGAAAGAGAAATAGGGAATAAGAGCTAGAGGCTTGGATTTTTAAAACGACCACTTTTTTTCCTTCTTGCTCCCAGAGCAATCTTGCAGCCAGAAAGGCCCAACCCTGTTTCCTTGCTGATCAGGGGAAAACCTATGCTGGATTGTAGTTTGCCAGGAGCAAAGGATCTTTTTTGACTGGATTAATTTTTGCCTGCTGTAAGTGGAGCTGAGCCTTGGAGCACTGAAGAGACGCTGCTGCCGGGAGAACAAAGGAAGGCGAGGCAAAGGAGCTTTTGAACTTCGCGCTGCTGCTGCAGAGAGGGGAAAGATTAACCCTGCCAGCTCCTGGAGAAGTAGATGACTGAGCCAGAACCTGTGCTTCTACCTCAAATCCAAAGGGACGTGAGTAAAAAAAAAAAAGAAAATGGCTTTTAATGCCCCATCCCAAGAAATGCCAAACCTCAGACTTACAAAGGCTAACTATCAGTGGTGGGAGGAGTATTTGAAGAGTCGCCTGCAGACTCACAATGCCCTTCAAGTATTAACAACTGAAAATCCTCCAGAAACTGACCCTGATAAGACACAATTCCTTATGATGGATGGTTTTGCTAAAGCCCTGATTTTAGGGAGTATTTCCTACACAGAGGTACCAGGATTAAGAGGGCTAGCCACGTCCAGATTGATGCTTCAAATGTTAAAGGATAAATTTGATAAGCACAGCAAGAGTAAAATCTATTCCCTCAAGGGAAAGATTTTTGATTTCAGGATGAAGGAGGGAGACTGCCTTCCCAAAGAGATGGACAAATTAATGGGCATTTACACACAGCTTAAAGACCTGAATGAAGCACCCTCTGATACAGATATGATTTCTTCAATTCTCAAGGGTCTGCCTGGTTCCTATAAGTCTGTAACCAGTATGATTAGACTGAAAGATGATCTGACTCTAGAAGGTCTTTTGTCTGCACTAACTGAGGAATATGATTCTAGAAATTTGAAAGAAAGTTTGTCTGATGAGATGTCTGTTTTGAGCCTAAAGCATGGACAGAGATTTAAAAGGAAAATAGAGTGTTTTATATGTGGGAAAAATCATCTTGCAAAGTACTGCTCTTCTAAGTATGCACCTAATAATGAGCCCCAAGAACAAAGAGCCACAGGAGCACATGGTTCCAGTAACAAAGAACCAGCCAGTGGAAGGGGAAGCCATTATGGGAGGAGCAGAGGTCACGTTTCACACACACAACACAGAGGAAAGAAGTTTGCAGCACAGACACAGAGCAAAGGCAATGCTTTTAGGATCACTGATGATTTTAACACAGATGATAAGAAAATATTTTTAATCGATTCTGGCGCTTGTACACATGTGTGTAGAGAAAAAGCCTGGTTTAGTAACATAGATGTTGAAAACAAACCAAGAATTTACCAAGCTAACAGGCAATTATTGAATGTACAAGGCGTTGGGACTATAAAATTGCGATTGTCCACTACAGATAATCAATTAATTGAAGTTGAATTGCAAAATACAGCTTATGTGCCTGAAGCTGTTGAGAACTTAATTTCAACAAAAAGCCTTATGAATACTGGCCATATTGTAGTGCTCAAACCAGAGCAAGGAAGCAAGGTCTCTACCAAGGATGGAGAGCTTGAATTTAAAGTGGAAGAGAAAAATGGCTTTCATTACTTTGTAGCTTGTGATGATGAGGAGACAGAAACTTTTGATGTTGATCCTGATGAGGAAATAGAGACTGTTGATGATAAGGAACAGATTTGCCAGACTAAGGATGCTTGTGATGATGCTTGTAAACATGAAAAATGTTTATTTTCGTGGCATATTAAAATGGGACATAGAAATTTGAAATCTGTTGAGCAGTTGTTAAAGCAATGTGGAATACCTGTTGTGCATTGTGAAAAGAGTGAAACTAGATGTGAGACATGCCTCAGAGCAAAGGGAGATGCCCCAAGTTATTCTGGGAAAACTCCAGCGCAAAATCAAGAATTTTTGGAAACTGTATACAGTGATCTTGTTGGGCCTTTACCTGCATCCCTAGGTGGGAACAAATATTTTGTGACTTTCACAGAGAATAAAACAAAATACACTTATGTGTATATGCTGAGAAGTAAGGATGAAACACTGCGTAGATTTAAAAATTATGTGGCTATTGTTAAAAATAAATTTGGCAAAGCACCTCAAAGCTTACTCACAGATGGAGGTGGTGAATATTGTAATGCTGAATTCAAACAATTTCTACAAGAGCAAGGAATTCAACATAAAGTATCCATTGCCTATTCACCCCAGCAAAATGGAGCTTCTGAGAGATTAAATAGAACACTGCAGGGGATGTGCAGAGCTATGCTGATGCATTCTGGACTGCCAAACGGTTTATGGGCAGAAGCCCTGAACACAGCAGTGTACTTACACAACAGATTACCCTCAAAGATTATTGGAACCTCCCCTTTTCAGGCTTGGTTTGGAAGACAGCCTGGTCTAAGACATATCAAAGCTTTTGGCGCAAAAGGGTATGCACACATACCAAAGGAAAAGAGGGGAAAGCTTGATTCCAGATCTGAAACTGGACTTATTGTAGGCTATCCTGTTGGTGGAAAAGGGTACAGGATATACAATCCCCAAACCCACACAGTAGAAGAACGCAATGTTGTTTTTATTGATGAGACTGTATTGCCTAGTGTTTCCACTGCAGCTGATCCAAAGATGCCTGGGACTGCACCTGATGAGTTCGTTGCTTGGCTACCTGTAGTGACTGCTGGTGAACTGGCTGGGGAACTGGCAAGTGAAGCAGCAGGTCCACCTTCTGAGGAAACTATTGAAACAGAAGGGGAAGCAGGGGCCACACCAGAGGAAGCGGCTCAACCGACGGCAGAACCCACAGCAGAACCCACACCCGGTGTGAGGCGATCAGAAAGGAGCACTAAGGGACAACCTCCAATGAAGTATGGATTTTGTGAACTTGTGCAACCTGCAAAGGAACCCAAGAACTGGAAGGAAGTTTGCAACTTACCTGCGAGTGAAAGAGGCAAATGGCTTGAAGCAATGGAACAAGAGCTGCTATCCATTAGCGAAAAAGAGGCCTGGACCCTCACTCAACTACCTCAAGGCAGAAACCCTGTTGGATGTAAATGGGTCTTCAAAATAAAGCACAAGGAAGATGGAACTGTGGAGCTATACAAAGCACGCCTAGTAGCTAAAGGCTACTCGCAGCAATATGGAACTGACTATTTTGAAACTTTTGCTCCAGTTACTGACCAAGCAACATTCAGAACACTTCTAAGTGTTGCAGCATCTAGGAACATGATAGTAGAGCATCTTGATGTAAAGACTGCTTTTCTCAATGGAGAACTATCTGAGGAGATCTACATGGAACAACCTGAAGGTTTCAAGGTCAAAGGTCAAGAAAACTACGTCTACAAACTCAATAAAGGACTCTATGGCCTAAAGCAAGGCGCAAAGGCCTGGTATGACAAACTTACTGAACTTTTAAAGAAGCAAGGCTTCAAGCAAGGGAAAGCTGAACCTTGTCTGTACACTAGAATCAGAAATGGACAATACCAGTATGTTCTTGTTTACGTTGATGACTTGATCGTGGCTTGTCAAAACAGAGGAGACATCAAAGCAATAGCTGATGGACTGAATAAGGAAGTGGAAGTCAAACAGCTAGGAGATGTTCAACAATACCTCGGAATGCAAATTGAGAGACTCGAGGATGGAACTTTTCTTTTATGCCAGAAAAGAAAGATTATGGACTTTATAGAATCTGTTGGCATGAAGAACTGCAAAGCTTCATCAATCCCACTTGAACCTGGATATCTGAAGGAGAAGGACGGCACACCACTAAAGGACATAGGAGGATACAGAGAGGCTGTTGGAAAGCTCTTGTACCTGAGCAAATCAACGCGTCCAGATATTACAGCGGCAGTTGGATTTCTAAGCAGAAAAGTAAGTTCGCCAAATCATCATGATTGGAGCGCAATAAAGAAGATGGCACGTTACCTAAGAGGAACAATGGACTTAAAACTAAAAATTGCACCAACTGAACAACCAAGACTAGTTGGCTACATGGATGCCAGTTGGGGAGAAGAGATGAACAACTACAAGTCTACCAGTGGATACCTATTCTTTTATGGAGATGGACTGATAGACTGGACTAGTAGAAAGCAGACTGTTGTAGCGCAATCCACAGCAGAAGCTGAGTGCATTTCAGCAGCAAGTGCCTGCAGCAGACTTGAATGGATCTTTGAGATGTTGAAAGATTTTGGAATAATTGAACCTGTACCTATACTTATGTTAGAGGATAATCAAGCTTGTATAACTATATGTAAGGAAGAGAGCACGACTGCTAGAAGTAGATCTATTGGTATTAAATGTGCATTAGTTAAAGATTTGTACCAGAAAAGGTTGATAGAGATTAAGCATTGTCGTACAGAAGAGATGGTGGCTGATATTCTGACTAAGCCACTGACCAAAGACAAGTTTGAAAGACTTCGTGAAATGTTGAATATGCTTGATGCTAATGTTGAATAATGTTTTGTGTATGCATGTATAATGACTTGCATTTCAGGTCTTGAGAAGGGGTGTTGGAGAAATGAGCATGTAATGCAAGGCCTGAGAAATTCAGTCATTATAGGGTTAACTATGCAACTTGTTTGTTTACCTATGTTAGCCTGGAAGCAATACCTGGCAGCTGGCCAATTGACTGTAGACCCGGGAAAACTAAAGGTGTACTGTCTTGCTAATTGGTCAATGATATCAGGTGTTTCCTTTCAGGGGTCAAGAAGAAGGAGAGATCCTCCATTACAATCTCTCACTCTCTATCAGCATGTCTTAGTGTGAAGATGGAGCACAATGCAGCTCCTTAGAAAGCATGTTTTGTTTATTTGTAGCTAATCCCGTTTACCTTTTCCCTTTAGTAATAAACTTCTTTTAAACCAAAAGAAGCAATCTCTTCTTTCCAGAAAAGCAAGATTCATTACTCTGATTTTTCTGATTATTGGACAAAAGTCCTAACAGTGATGACATCATTTCTGTGTGATGTCATCATGTTGGGGACATCATCACTCCCTCCAGGGATGCCCCCCAAAGTCCCCTGCTGGTTGGTGGACAGGACCTGGCCACCCAGTGACATGATCCCAGGGTTCCCAGTCCCCAAGTCCCAGCAGGGGTTCCCCTGCTTTTCAGGGCT
This sequence comes from Lepidodactylus listeri, assembly GCA_029233225.1. Taxonomy (NCBI): domain Eukaryota; kingdom Metazoa; phylum Chordata; class Lepidosauria; order Squamata; family Gekkonidae; genus Lepidodactylus; species Lepidodactylus listeri. Next base: position 82,529,189 of record JARCFY010000011.1, read on the forward strand.
TCAATCCACCGCCGGCCAGCTGGCTGGCGGGGGAAGCCCCACCCCTGAACAGGGACATTGCCAATGCAATGATGTCACCTGGAAGTAACTTCATTGTGTCGCCAATGTTGGGGGGGGGGGACACTCTAGTTTTTGGGCACACTCTGTGGTTTTGAAGGCAAAAAAACACAGTGTTTTGCCCAAAAACGAGAGCATCACCCCCCAGCGCTGGCAATGTGATGACATCACTTCCGGGTGACATCATTTCCCCAGTGCGACTTCCAGTACAGGAGTAGCACTGGGAGAAACGTTCTGAAAGCAACAGATCACAGGAAGGAAAGATGCAGGAAGGGGCAGGATTCAGCTCCCCTGGCCTACAGGCCTTACATGAGATTACAGGAATTACAGGGAAGTTTTGATTGTCCCTACAGACCACATGGGTAGTGGCATGATCAGTCAGGACCAGACTGGCCTCTTTAGGGTTGCCAACCTCCAAATGGGGCCTGGAGATCCCCCAGAACTGCAACTGATCTCCAGACTACAGAGATCAGTTCCTCTGGAGACAATGGCTGCTTTGGAGGGTAGACTTTGTGGCATTATACCCCAAATGAGGCCAATCCCTTCCCCAAACCCTACCATCCCTAGGCTCCACCCCCAAATCTCCAGGAATTTCCCAACGCAGAACTGGCAGTGGCAACCATACCTACCTTCCTTCTTGTTATTCAGCACTGTAGTGCTTACTTCCCAGGTTCAGGGCTATTTTTGGGCAGGAACACACAGGAACGGAGCTCTGGCTGGCTTCTGAGTTGGCCACACCTACAGCCTTCCCTCCCCCCAGGTTCCCCAGGTGCCTCGCAAGCCACGGTGCGCCTGGGGAAGCCAAGCTGATCCAGGGAGGGAAGGCAGTTTAAACTGCCTCCCCTCAGGGAACCTCGGGAAGCCAATCCAGAAACTGCCTTCTTTCCCTCAGGTTCCCCATGCACCCCTCAAGCTGTGGGGCACCTGGAGAAGCCGATCCTGGGAGGGAGCTGTGCTGTTAGGGGTGTGGCCTGCTATGCTAATGAGTTTCTGCTGTTGGGTGTGGCCTACTATGCTAATGAGTTCCTGCTGGGCTTTTTCTACAAAAAAAGCACGGCACGGGTTAGTAGGCCAGAGGCAAATCTACTCAACAAGCCCCAGGGGGTTGCCTATGTTTACACTATGCATTGCCTGAGGCATCATCTCACACCGTCCAAAAGAAGGTTCTCAACCTCTAAGGCAGGCTCTACATCAGAGCTCTATGCCCCTGGAACTTGCTGGCTGAGACCCTGCCGGAGGCGGCTTAATCAGATGCTGCCCTTCACTGTTGTGACTCTGATAGCCGCCATTTTTATCTGTTGTTTTTCTGTAAATTAGGTTGTGTTTTAAATTATGTAAACTATTGTTTTATAGTATTTTAACTGTTGGAAGCCGCCTTGGGCCAGCTTGTTCCAGCAAGGCGGGGTAGAAATACAAGTAATAAACAATAATAATTGTTCTGCTGTGAACAGCAGAATCCAGTATGGAAATTCCAGAATTATGTTCTCCAAATCGGCAAGCCCCGCCAAACCAGGGGTCTGGCAACCCTAGGATCAAATGGAGGAGAAAAGAATGTTGTTCTTCTTTGGTTCCCTATTAGGGAGGAAAGTGGGGTCTAAATAAATAAGAAGTAAACAATGAAAGCAAATACATTTAGAATCAAGCTGTCGGGATGCTTCCAGAAGTTCTTGGCAGCCTGCAACCCATACAGACATTGTCAGCCAAAGGACAAGTGAGAGGTAGAAGAAGAGAAGAAGGAGAGATTGGGATTTATACCCCGCCCTTCACTACCCAAAAGAGTCTCAGAGCGGCTTACAAACTCCTTTCCCTTCCCTTCCCCACAACAGACACCCTGTGAGGTAGGTGGGGATGAGAGAGCTCTGACAGAAACTGCTGTTTTTCAAGAACAGCTGTGCTAGAACTATGCCTTGCCCAAGGTCATCCAGCAGGTGCAAGTGGAGGAGTGGGGAATCAAACCCGGTTCTCCCAGATTAGAGTCCACGCACTTAACCAAACTGGAGGTTGCCAGCCTCCAGGAGGGGAACGAAGTTCGCCTGGAATCACAACGGATCTCCAGACTGCAGCGATTGGTTCCCGTGAAGAAAACGGGACCTTTGGAGGGCTGACTTTACAGCATCACGTCCCAGTGGAGCTCTCTCCACTCCCCAAAGTTCACCCTCCCCAAGCTCTGCCACCAAATCTCCAGACTTTCCCAAGGCACCGTTGGCAACCTTTGGCCGGAAGCATCTCCCTCTCTCCTTTGGTGGACGAATACCTGGTGCTTTTCCAAATTCAACCCAAGGTGGCCTTCCTTCAGAAACAAAGAGAGTTTGCTGAGAACTGGTTGTTTTAAGAAAAAACATGTCTGTTTATCCCTCCCTACCATAAAGAAATTTATGAGGCTATTAAAGAGTGAGTGCAAATGAAAGAAGCTTTAAATTAAAGGGGCTTAAGTTTTACAAGGGTGTTATAAACTGGCCAAGGATACAAAGGCTTTGCCTGGACGGAGCCGGAGGGCATCCTTTGGCTGTATTTTTACGATACTGCTAATGGTTTTTAAATGCAAGCAATGTGTTTCCCTTTCAGACTGTATGCTCTTTGTTGCCCAATTGTGTGTGTGGGGGGGAGAGAATTCTGATTTAAGACATTACTCTGACTGATTGCTGCAATACTAAGAATATAAATATATATATATTGCACCAGAGACTAGAATGTCCATGAATGTTCTGGATTCAGCTAAAATATGGCATCATTTAAGACCCACATGGAAAAACTTTGCTTCCTGCGTACCCTGGGCAAGTCAATTTTATGTGTTTTGAGAGTACCCGTTTTGGACTGCCAAGATGGCTACCGATTTGCTTCTGGATGAGACTCAAGGCGTTGAGACCACATACCTGTCGGACTGCCTCTCCTCCTTCGTGTCATGCAGTTGCTCATTTCTACCACATATTCCCTTTTGACCATTCAGTCTAAACGACTGATGGATTTACCTTCTTCGATAATCCGTCCTTTTCAGTCATTGAACCGGTGCCGTGGATGGTTTCCCAGAAGAGGTTCATTGCTCCTTTACAAGCCAGACAGTCTTCAGCAGATCTTCTAAGACCATCTTATTCGAGAAGCCATTCTGGATTTACTTGACTTTATGTAAGCCATTTATGGAGGATTTATTTTTGTCTGTTTCACCGTCGTTTTAATGAGCGTTTCCTGTTTTTTGAACTGTTGTTCTTGGAAGCCACCCTAAATGCTTTTAAAATAAAAAAAGAAATACTTTTTTATTTTAAAATGAACACACTTGAAGCTGCCTTATACTGAATCAGACCCTTGGTCCATCAAGGTCAGTATTGTCCACTCAGACTGGGAGCAGCTCTCCAGAGTCTCAGTGCTGAGGTCTCTCACATCACCTACTACCTGATCCTTTTAACTGGAGATGCCAGGGATTGAACCTGGGACCTTCGGCATGCCAAGCAGATCCTCCGCCAATGAGCCACAGCCCCTTTCCTGTTTGTAGTTCCTGTTCTTGTGGGGGAAAGCCCGAAAAGCTGACCCTTCTAAGTATGTATATATACATTTGTTCTTAGCAGGAAAAGTCTATAGTTCATCTATATTTTGCCACCATAAGGTTCCAGGTTCACTTGTTTCTTATTTAATTATTGAAACATTTCCCCTGGTTTTGGGTATCAGATATCACAACTGAACTGCACAATATCCAACAGTGTTGGAGAGGAAGCCCAGGAGATGAGAAGTCACATAGGCATCCAAAGTTGGAGGTATGGAGGATTTCCAGGCTGTTGTGATTGTTAGTCTGGCAGCGGCAAGAAGAACTGAGGAAAGCTTTTATAGGTTTTAACGTACCGATTAGGCCTTGGGCCCATGTAAGCCACCCTGAGCCCGCTCGCGGGGAGGGCGGGATATAAATTTGATAAATAAATATATAAATAAATAAAGCTGTTGCTGATGTTTACTGAAATTGACGAGTCTAGATAGCCAGTTCTTGTTAGCCTCAACTGAGGAAGAATGATCGAAACAAAGTCCTAATATCCGGAATCTTTGTCTCTTCATCTCATCTGGACTTGTTGTTCCATTCAATTGGACTTACCTGTTCCTTTCTTCTGGGCTTACCTATTCCTTTCGATTGGACTTACCTGTTTTGCAGACACACTGCTTTTGCAGACCTATTGGTCCTCTGCAATTATTTTTGTAGCATTAGTGTCTTTCTTAGACCATTGGTCTTATAGTAAACTCATGTATTGGAATTAATATCTTACTGGTTACTTACTTGTTTATGCACATTTATTGTTGGATTATTTATACTTAACATTTTTCATAAGTTTCCTTTAATTGTAGATACTGCTTATGCAATTTTGGATCTTGTATACTATGCTGTAGTAAATTATGCTCATGGCATAATTCCTTTGGTATTGTTTATGATATTCACTGTGGGATTGCTTTTGTTTGTGTGTCAATGACGTCACCAGTGGCGCTATGTCACTTCTAGTAGAAGAAACCCAGAAGTGATGTGGGGCGTCTCTAGAAACGGCCAGAAACTCTGTGGTAAAAGCAATCAGTGATCCGTGACATCACTGTTGTTAGATCAAGGTGGGTAGCCATGTTAGTCTGTCTGTTGCAGTAGTATTAGGTCCTAAGGGCCACCGCGCATGCGATCAGAGAAACACATGTGGCCAAGCTGGCTACCGGAGCTCCACTTCGGGAGACAATAGCCCGGCTGGATTGTAAATTAGACCAAGCAGCCACCCAGTTCCACCAGGGGACCTGTGGGTTAAGGTAACTCATGACTAATCCTATCAGGGAGTTTGGGCATAATCCTATCAGGGAATAATCCTATCAGGGAGTTTGGGCAAGGCCAGGGGTACAGTTTAGACATGTATTTAAGCAGACCCCCGAGCCCCGTTCAGCAGCCTGGAATTGTACCATCAATAAACTTATGAGTTGATTTCACTGCAATGCGTCTCTGGACTCAGTACTTTATAAGTAGAAAAGAGCAAGAGTCCAGCAGCACCTGAAAGACAAACAAAATTTGTGGCAGGGTAGTGAGTCACAGCTCACTAATGCTCATAAGGTAAAAGGTAAAGGTTTCCCTTGCTCGAAAGTTAGTTGAATCCGACTCTAGGGGGTGGTGCTCATCTCTGTTTCCAAGCCAAAGAGCCAGTGTTGTCCAAAGACTTCTCCGTGGTCACAAATTTTGATCGTCTTTAAGGTGCCTACTGGACTCTTGCTCTTTTCTTTCACTGTTGTTGTTTTTTTTAATTTTTCTCCTACCACCACCTGGAGTAGCAGGAGACAAAGAGGGCTGCCAGTGGGAAACCGATCACCATAGCAGGAGGCCCAGCAGCCATAGTACAGGTCCATCCTGGCGGGTACATAGTCTTGAATTTAGGAATGACTCCTAATTCAGAACTTTCCATTGGTTCCTACCTTTTGAAGGTAAAGTAAATATAAGGTAAAGTAATATAAGGACTCTCTCAGGCCACAGTAAATGGTACAACAATCTGGAGGAATCACAGTCACTATATAACAGATGTGATGTACTGGCTAATCATTAATGGGAGGAAAAACTCAATAAAGACTTCTTTATCAAATAAATTGTGCTTGTTATTAGATAAACAGAAAACAAATACGTACTTATTTAGATCATACTAAGAAAGACGTTAAAGCCTATTAATAAGTAGAAAGACCACACGAGCCATTTTTCAGTAAGTGAAATGCAAAGAGACTAATTCATGGTAGAATCAAGATAAAATTGATGTTGTAAGTCCAAATAGGATGTCCAATCCAATAGTCTGGGGAAAAGGTAAGATGAATCCAGTCCAGTGGTCTGGGCGGAAGAACGAGATATCAAGATTACTTGAAGCTGTAGAACTTTTCTGCAGCCAGGATTCAGGAGTGGACTGTTACCTATCTATCTATCTATCTATCTATCTATCTATCTATCTATCTATCTATCTATCTATCCATCCATCCATCCATCCATCCATCCATCCATCCATTCACCTATCAGATCACCTGCTGCCTCGTCTTCTGAAATAGAGATGCCGGGGACTGGATCTGGGTTATTCTGTATGCAAAGCAGATGCTCTTCCACTGAGCCACATCCCCTTCGGAACCTCTAACCTCTAACCTGCGGAGGAAATATTCCAACTTTCGCTTCCTCAAGTCATACACAGTACTAAAGAGCAAACAGAGCTGCCGTTATGTCCAAATGTGGGACAGAAACATACTTGAACCAGGCATCAAACTGGATTCACAATGGCCGAGAAAGGTGTGAACTGATTCACAACAGACCACCATAATAACCCATCCTGTGACAAGAAGGGTGAAGACAGCGTCATTTCCATTAGTACACAATGTGGAATTAATGTATCCACAGAGAGAGAGATTAATTACGTTCTTATAGGAGACAGTAGACGGGACATAGCTGAGTGATGACATGCCATTTAAGAAGGGTGAACTTAGGACACATGGGTTAATTTGCCACATAATGAAACAATGAAAATAATGATGTGTATTTAAATACTGGTATTAATGTTCTTCCCTCTTCTTGGCCAAGTATATTGTTTTCCCTCATAAATGTAAGGTGGGGGCAATGTGGAAGAAGGCAGAGCCTAATCCTATGTGGAGTTTAAAGCATGATTTAGAAGAGAGTAACTCTGTTTAGGATTGCATGAGAATTCTCTCTCCCAGTGGCTTTCAAATTTCCTGCTTCCAAAGAATCTATATCCAGAACCCAAGCACCATTTCTCTGAGCCTGGTTCAATACTCGCTAGGGTTGCCAGACCCTAGCACGGGCAGGGTTTCCCCCAATTTTTGGAGATTCAGCCCACCAGCAGCCAGCTGGCTGCTGGAGGGAAGCCCCACCTCCAAGCCCTACCCCAACAACCACCACTCGAGGCTACCCCTCTCCCTCCCCTCCTGCAAGATTTAAAGGGCTCTCCAGCTGATCAGGGGAGAACGTGGCCCGCCGATCAGCTGGAGGGCCCTTTAAATTTTGTAGGAGGGGAGGGAGAGGGATGCCGCCAGCCACATGCCTAAACTCCAAGTGGCTTGGAATGCAGGTGCGTGAAACCCCCACTTGCCAAAAGCATGCCTGAATTCAGTTCAGACATTTGGCCAGTGGCTGTCCCTCCCTTGTGGGGAGGGGAAGGGAAAGGAGATTGTAAGCTGAGACTCCAAGTGAAGGGCTGGATATAAATTCAGTCTCCTCCTCCTCCTCCTCCTCCTCTGCTGTATTACCTCTGTTTAGGAAGCCAGAATTAAGACGAGTAGTGCAGTCCTGGCAGCCAAAGTGCCTTCTGTGTATGACTGGCCCAGAGTCACCCAGCAAGCTTCCATGGCAGAGCAGGTATTTGGACCTACATCTCTGAGATCGCAGTCTGACCCTAATGACTACACCAAGTTGGCCCCTAATGAGAAGTTACAGCCAGTTCTCACCCCCACTATTAAGCCTGGACCTCCATGTCTGGTCCCGATGGCCCCACAACAGACAAAGATCGGAAGGCGACACCATGATACCTGGGATCCTTCGACTGGTGCTGCCGAGGCCTGAACCAGCTACCTTCTCCATGCAAAGCTGGTGCTCTACCAGGGTGTGGTCACACAGCAAGCTTACCGTGATTTGTTCCCACTGTAGACTTGATTGGGGATATTTTTTAGCAGGTTCAGATGATCACACATCCCTTGCCCAACCGCTTGCATTGCACGACGAGGCTCCAGGCACTGTCCAGACAACTGTGCTGCCCAAGTGGCAGTGTGGCAAAAAAAATATTTTTTTTAATTGCTGCACCGAACAAAATGAACTACCAACATGTAACCAAGCGCTGTTTTATGTGCGCTTGAGCATTCATGTATTTAATATATTCAGCGCAGGAATGGTCATGCACACAACAGTGAAAGCCGGGGTGGGGTGGGGGAACGACTACCGCAAGAAGGACGTACAGACGACCTAATCACGATCATTGCAAGAGATGGCTGTCCAGATTGGCGAAATCATGGATTCAAAGTGCAAATACCCGTGAAGTACTTGATTTTCCAGGTGTAGGAAAACTCGCTAGGGAACCGAGAGGATTGCGCGAGTGAGCCCACTTTGGTGCAGGAGGTGGATGTGGGTGTCTGATCAGCGATTTTAAATGCGAGAGGGAACAGCAGCGAAACCTGATCAAAATGACCATGTGACCACAGCCCGAGTGAGTCACGGCCCCTCCATGGTTAAGCTGGCTTTCCGAGAAGGCTGTTGAGCACAGCTAATCTTGAGTCTCCTCTGATCACCTGCAGAGGAGTCTCAGGGTTCACAGAGAGACTGTTTGAAAGTTCCTGTTCTATGCACACAGGTGATTTGACAAGAGGCAGCTTTCTGAATAAATGACAAAATATTCATTGCAACACACACACCCAACACGTAACTAGAAGCACATTTCTGCTTTGTTCTAATACAGCTACTAAAAGAATAATAAACATTCAAAACTGTGTTTTATATTTCTTCAGGCAGTCGTCCCCCACCCCCCACAAATATGATCAGTTTTAAAGGACAGATTTATTACTTGTGAAGGGGTTCGGGGGCATTCTGTTCTAAATATAAGTTTTTTTGTGTTCAGGCTTCATGCTCTCAGGTCGTTCTGCTCTGCAAAAGCTTGCCAGGTTGTAAAATATGATGATATGTCTCCATGCTACTGTTTTATCACTTTGATTCCTGACTCTAAGCATGCTCAACACACAGTGTAGTTGTGGGATTGTACGGCCATTGTTTGGTTACAAAAAAAAAGCCATGTGCAGAAAAAGGATGGATGTGCAAGAGTTCATCATGAGTTTTAGAATGGTAATGTCCTTCTCGACCTTCGGAGGTTTTGTCACAAGAACCATTAACAGGCCTTCATCGACATTCCAGCTTTAAATGGGAATAATTAAATTTTAAAAGTGCTCTAAAACCAAAGGACATATTGAAAGGACCAAAAAAAGTCAGGCGAATATTATTTTGCCATGCTTTAGATATATAAATTGCTCATGGCTCTTCAAGCAAACTTTAAATGAAGACCACAGACGACTTACACTGTGCTGGAAGGTCAAGAGTGGCCATGGCCAATGAAATTACAGAGAAAGTTCCTACTGGGCCACAGTCCTTGGGAGCCATAAGCAGCCAGGAGCAAGCCCTTTGCCAGCACTGCAGGAGCCTAAACGTCATAATGTTGATTTGGCGGATGCTCAGAAACTTGGGGGCAGTGCCTGGGGAAGGCAGAATTTCAGGAGGATATGATGTCACTTCCAGATTATGTTCTGGGCTGCCTCCCTTAGTCTCTAGGGTCTTACCACAGAGACTGGGGGGAATTCCTACAGCAACAGTAGGTGAAGGCCATTTTTTCTCCTGCTTCTTAGTTCTTGGAGGCAGGAAATTGGGGCTGGATTGAACCTCTTAGTTCAGAGCCTTCAGAGACAAAATGGATTGTTGTCAACTCACCGGTTGTCCCCTTCCACATCCCCATCAGTTGACAGCAGTGAGGAGTAGGCGATGCCACACATGGACACCACTAGCCAGGCCTGAGCTAAGCCTCATTCTGGAATGTTTTCACTTCCCGGTCTGCCCCTACTGAGGGTGCCCACAATACTGGAGGTGTCCTTACTTGTCCCAGGCCCTAAACATTCGGTGTGGGACTATTTAGATGCAATAATTATTTACTTGTTTATTTGGGAGTGAATATCATTCTGTCAGGGGCCACGGTGGCTCAGTGGTTAAGAGGCTGAACTGTAGACTGGAAGGTGAGTAGTTCAGCAGTTCGAGACCTGAGTGCCACGTGATGGAGTGAGCTCCTGTCTCTGGCCCCAGCTCCTGCCAGCCTAGCAGTTCGAAAGCAAGAAACTGCAAGGAGATAAATAGGTGCCGCTTTGGTGGGAAGGTAACAGTGTTCCGTGCGCCTCGGCATCTAGTCATGCCGGCCACATGACCACCAAAAAAAAGTCTTCAGACAGCGGTGGCTCTTTGGCTTGGAAACGGAGATGCACACTGCCCCCCTAGAGTTGGATTCGACTGGCTTTTGAGCAAGGGAAACCTTTACCTTTACTGTATCATTCTGTCGCACATACATCCCCTGTGGAGGCTCATACATTAAGACAAAGCAATATAAAAATTATATTTTAAAAACATCTAAAATACCTAGAGCAGAATCAAAGCAATAAAAAACAATCACACATATGTTTGTTTTTTAAAGCAGCAGTCAATACTAAATTCTGCAATAGAATCTACAGAATAAAACAGCTCCAGAGAATGTAAGTATGAAAGTCCTTCCAGGATGAAATCCTTTTCACAAGTGACTTGGAAGGCCATAATTAAGGGGGTCCAGTGAACCTCCCGGTACACTCAGTTTCAGTGTTCCCTCTGAGCTGAGTTAGTGTGAGCTAGCTCACAGTTTTTTAGCCTCCAGCTCACACGTTTGTCTTAGCTCATTAAGGATGGCTCCAGAGCCAACTGATGTATGCAGTAGCCAAATCGCTCGCTCACAACTTTAATGCCAGTAGCTCACCAAGTAGAATTTTTGCTCACAGGACACCGTAGCTTAGAAGGAACCCTGTCCCTGCTTTGCCATAACAACCGACATCCTATTCTTTTCTCTTTTTTTATCCCTTCCTGCAAACACTCTGTTGGAGGACTCAGAAAATTCAATCCATAGAACAGCTCTGTCATGGCTGAAAGAGTTTCAGGTTTTGACGCTCAGTGGAAATTGGGTCAGTTTGATTTTAATCAGAAAGGAAATGAGTTGGCTGGGAATTGCAGGATCGAGTCTGTGCTCTGAAAGGATTTTTCTGTTGGTCAGGAAAAGGCACCCGAGGGCAGCCATGGGTATTCGTTTCCCATTGCACATACCTGCCTGGACCGAGTTTCTCAACTGGTTTTCTTTCTGTCCTTGTGTAATGGGATGTGAATTAACGCAGCGAGCTTCTGCTTGCGAGTGTGTTTGCACTTTAATCTCTGATTGTGCTACAGTTTATCTGGCGTGTGTCACTGAGAAGCCTTGACATTATAGTTAATATTTACCTCAGGCGACTCTGGTAAACACACGGCCAAGTGTAACTTCTGCTTAGGACATTAGAATTACGTTGGGAGCATAAGAAGTACATGAGAGCATTTTGCTCCAAAAAAGCATTTATGTTTATTTAGGTTTATATTTATTTAGATTATTTACACCACACTTTTCTGTCCTGATGGGGGCATAAAGTGGCTTACAACGTTCTCCCAGTTTCCATTTTATCCTCACAACTTCCCTGTGAGGTTGTTCGGCTGAGAGGGTACAACCGGCACAAGATCACCCAGTGAGTTCCCATAGCAGTGTAGGGATTCAGGCCTTGAATTGCCAGGTCTGATCATTGTGGCAGCAAGGGAGGGACTTTCCAGGAGTGGGGAGGAGTGCCGCAAGGTGCATACATAAATGGGAAGTGATGTAAGCATGTCAGGGACGTTGGTGGCGAGGCTCTGGTTTTTGGTCAAAACTCTATGGTAGAATTCACTTCAAATCATAGCAGGCCCATAGCCAGGATTTCTTTTAATTTGGGGGGCCTTTTAAAAAGTCAGGGGGCACTGGAATTCATGGGGGGGGGCACAGCCCTTGCTTCTCCACAGGGTCTCTTTAAATGCTTTTAGGTAGAAGCGGGGGGGGGGGGGGGAGTCGCACACACCTGTACTCCAAGCCGTGAATTTGCAGCTTGAAGGTGGGCCTCCCCTCTCTGATTTGTGGGGCTGTGGGAGGAAATCAGGGGGCTGGGCCATGGGAGGCCCCACTGTAGCTACAGTCCTGAATCATAGAGTTTTGCCCCAAAACCAGAGCAGCGATCTTCCAACATCCCCAGTGTGCTACGTCACTTCCAGTTTTCATAAGCACATCATGATGATTTCCAGGTTCCTGCTGGTAAGAGGGGTGATTTGGGGGAAGAGAGGAGTACCCAGAACTGGGAGACCCCCCCACCGGCACCAGGCGGCGTGGCAACCCTCTTCAGACCTGGGTCTCCCAGATCCAAGTCCAGCATTCTCACCCCCTACACCCTGCTGGCTGCCACTTCACTGATAACATTTCTTCTTCCAGAAGGCAAACAGTATGATCTGGACAAAAACTAGGCCATGAACTCCCGTCTTTTGTAAAATCTTCTCTACCTTTCAGTGGCCCCAGCTCCCAAATGAGGATCCCCAACTAGGGTTGCCAAGTCTGAGTTGGAAAATACCTGGTGACTTTGGGGGTGGAGCCAGGAGAGGGCGGGGTTTGGGGAGGGGAGGGGGCTCAGCAGGGTACAATGCCGTACAATCCACCCTCCAAAGCAGCCATTTTCTCCAGGGGAGCTGATCTCTGTCAGCTGGAGATCAGTTGAAAAAGCAGGAGATCCCCAGACCCCACCTGGAGGCTGGCAACCCTATCCCCAGCTCTCTATCATCGACATCCCCTTATGCTGTCCCTAGCATTGCCAACCTCCAAGTGGTGGCTGGAGATCTCCTGGGATTACAGCTGATCACCAGGCAACAGAGACCCATTCACCTGGAGAAAATGGCTACTTTGGAAGGTAGCGTATATGGTATTAGACCCTGTTGAGGTCCCTCCCCAAACCCTACCCCCCTCAGGCTCCCTCCCCAAAACCTCCAGGTATTTCCCAACATGCAGCTAGCAACCCTAGCTGTTCCTCATAGGCATTTTCCTAGGTCAACAGAAAGAGCATAGGGTTGCCAGCCTCCAGGCAGTGGCTGGAAATCTCCAGCTATTTCATCTGATTTCCAGGAGACAGAGGTCAGTTTACCTGGAAACAATGGCTGCTTTGGAAGGTGGCATTATACCCAGCTGAAGTTCCTCCCCTCCCTAAACCTTGCCCTCATCAGGCTCCGCCCCCAAAATCTCCCGGTATTGGCAGCCATGTGTACTGCAATAAAATGGCTTCAACAGTATCATCACGGAGCAGACAGGGTGAATGAACTCCCTACATCTGTTTTCCTGGCACCTTTTAGATGCCAAATGATGATGCGTTTGTTTGCCTGGCCTGCTGCTGGGAGGCGATTTTCTTCCCCCTGGCCCTCCGACTACCCCTTGGATTGTCACTGTTTTCCTGGTTCTGTCATGTGGTTTGCTGCTGGTTAATGTCTTAATTGTTTTTGCCAGGCTGACTGGTTTTTAGGCAGTTTCCATTGTTACAGTTGTGCTGTCTTTTCATTAGGAATGTCACATTCAGAGGCGGCATGAAAATATCGCAAATAAATAAATAGTCCAACAGACTGAAAACACATGTCGACACAAACTGAAAGTTAAGGCAAAATATTCTCTCCACGAACTTACTCCTCTGACACAAATTGTACACTCTACACCTCCATTATTACAGAGTATGTGGATTTAGAATCACAGAGTTGGAAGGGACCTTGTAACATTCATGGCATCCCCTGATATGAAGAACACAATCTCATCTCCCCTCTGTCCTCTCTTCTACAGGGAAGACATGTCTGGTCGCTTCGGCCTTTCCTCATCAGACTTGTTTTCCAGACAACTGCTAGGGGTCTCATTCACCCATTCCCCCCATTATCCCACTCCCATTACCTGCAGGTAAAAAACTGAAAGTAACATATGTGAGCCCTAGGAAGCACCAGAAACTCTATGGTTTTATCAGAGAGTTTCCAGTGATTCCTTGAGCTGCCTATGTCACTTCCAGTTTTTTACCAGTAGTGACATGGTGGCAAAGTTGGCATTGATCCGCCTCTATCCCCACCCACAATTCTGCCAGTTTTCAGGTACTGCCCAGTAACCCTTAACCCAATCATTTTCATTGCACCTGCTCTGAATCCATATTTCAACTAATGTGCAGTCCAATCCTGTGTCTGTTTACTCAGCTATCAGTCCCCTTATGTCTGTTGGGGCACACTTCTGAGTAAATGCGGATACGACTGCAGTCTTATACCCACTGGGAATCCAGACTAAAGCTTCAAGGAACATAGACTGTGGGCATTTATCAAGAAATACCCTGCCTTTAAACTGTACCAACCACTAGGGTTGCCCAATTTTTCAAAAACCATTTCCTGCATACCACAAGGATGACAGTGGTCAAGAAGTTATTTAGAAGCCAAAGTCCAAGATACACACCTGGAGGAGAAAGAGGAAAGTCATATGAGCTGTCTCACTGCATAAGATCATATCATAGCATTCACGATTGGCCTATTATGCATGGGCGTTTCCCCCCTCTTTCACTGTGCGTGTCCATTGAGTTTTCTTTGTCATTCTGCGTTGATTTTCCTCCCTTCAGTGCTCAGTTCACTTTCTGGTCACTGTTTCTCTGGGTTTTCTGAGAATGCTTTTGCGCCGATTTCCCCCTTGTTTTGCTTCTAAGCCAAAGATAATTCCAAGGTGTACAGATCCCATTGGATTCCGCGCCCTTTTGCCACCCCTCAAAGAGCCAGTTTGGTGTAGTGGTTAAGTGTGTGGACTCTAATCTGGGAGAACTGGGTTTGATTCCCCACTCCTCCACTTGCACCTGCTGGATGACCTCGGGCAAGCCATAGTTCTGGCACAGCTGTTCTTGAAAAAGAGCAGTTTCTGTCAGAGCTCTCTCAGCCCCACCTACCTCACAGGGTGTCTATTGTGGGGAGGGGAAGGGAAAGGAGTTTGTAAGCCGCTCTGAGACTCTGAGTGAGTGAAGGACGAGATATAAATCCAATCTCTTCTTCTTCTTCTTCTAAGGTCACTCTCCACCCACATAGAAGTTGTTCCACCCACTCTGCACCTTCCAGCATCTTCCTCCCTTCAACAGTATAAAAGCTCCATTTTCTCCTTGTTTTAAAATTTAATTTTTTTTTCAACAAGCAGAATGAGTATGAGACTATTGCTAGTTAAGCCAAGAGCATATGACTAGCCCAAGGGTCACCCAGTAAGGTTCTGCAGCAGAGTGAGGACTCAAACCTGGGTCTCCCAGATCCTAGTCTGACTCTCTAATCCCAACACCATGCTGGCTTTCACACCGGACTAGTGTGAAATGCATCTGAATGCTGGCACTGATTACTGAATCGTAATAAAGCACAAGGCGGGTGTAAGCAAGGCCTCTGATAGCCAGTTGCAGATGGGGTACTATGTTAGCTTGCCAGAAGAGGGAGCTGCTGGATTCTTCTCTGTTGTACTTTCGCTTTACCACTGCAGGAAGCCAAAGGGTGGTATTACAGTGATCAGCTGAGCAGATATCAGGTGACTTGAGAGGGCCAATAGGGTTCCACTGGTCCTATAAAGCAGCTATGCTGCCAAATCCCTCTGCCTGAGCATTCAGACACAGACTCCTTCCAGACTAGCTGGCTGTTATTTGTGTGGCAGTCCTCTTGCCTCAGTTTCTTGCCCAATCAATACCTGCTTGCCATCATAACTTCTAGGCCTGATACTGACAACCAATTAGGGTTGCCAAGTCCTAACTTGGAATCGGTGGGGGACTCCTGTCCCTGGTCCAGGGCTTCAGCATGTGCACTTTGCGTGCGCGCGCTGTGATGACATCATCCAGAAGTGATGTCATCACGCTGGGCACAATGCCAGGGTGACACTGGCAATCGCCCAAAAACTCTATGGTACCATAGAGTTTTGGGGGTGATTGCTAGAGCATCGCCCCGGCAACGTGCCCAGCGTGATGATGTCACTTCTGGGTGACGTCATCACACTGGGGCAGTTGTCCAGATCAGACTACTTTGGGGGTGGAGTTCCCCCCGCCGGCCAAATCTGGGCCGGCAGATTGGGGTCCCCTGTAGCGGGGAATTCCCCACCCCCCAGCACAATTTGGCAGCCCTACAACCAATTCTTTTTTAAGCATCTGAACTAGAGTCAGCGACCCCACCCCAAGCCGGAACAGAACTCAGATCTGTAAGAGTTCGTCTCTTTGGTGCCTGCATTTGTGTGTGATAGGCCACCCCCAGCAACGCTGTGCCAGAATGTCATAGGTGAGAGACTTAGACAGAACAGATACTGTGCCAGGTGCCTCAATGCCCTCCAGCTAGAAAATCCATCTAACTATTATTCAATAACAAGTTAATCATTTGCCGCCAAAGATGGCTTCCTGTCAACTCAATGGTAACAATCCAAATGTAAATCCAAATGTGGGAGGGATCTTCCACTGATGCCCTTCCACTAACCTACAGGGTGGGGAGGTTGACTTTTAAAATGCTTTTTTATCCTACCTTTCTTCCAAGAAGGCTAAACAACAGGCAGCATTTCATAGCTATTTCACATGACATCCAGAAAGAAACACCAATTTGCTGTTAACCCTTGCAGAGTCTCCTCCCCTACCTCACTCTGTTCCCTCTCCTTCCTCCTAGCCTTGAGACCCACCCGTGAAAGAGCTGCTATCCACTTCTGGGTCCCATCCCAACCTACAATCTGAGAACCACCAGCATGGATGATTTGTGTGTTTTGAGTGCTGTCAAGTTGCTTAAAACTTATGGGGACCCGATGAATTAATGTCCTCCAAAACGTCCTATTGTTAACAGCCTCGCTCTTGCAAACTGAGGGCCCTGGCTTCTTTGATGGAGTCCATCCATCTCATGTTGGGTCTTCCTCTTTTCCTGCTGCCCAACTTTTCCTAGCATTATTGTCTTTTCCAGTGACTCTTGTCTTCTTATAATGTGAAGAAAGTACAATAGCCTCAGTCTAGTCATTTTAGCTTGTAGGGGAGAGTTTAAGATGATTTGCTCTAGAAGCCACTTATTTGTCTTTTTGGCAGCCCACGGTATTTGTAAAACTGTCCTCCAACACCATAGTTGGTCTGATGCAAATGGAAGAAAGGGATCACTGATGCATTTTAATCCATGGATGTTAGAAGGACATTTCAGTAATGCCCCAAATTTGGGGGATGTCTATTTTCGAGACAATGAATAAGTAAACAAGAAGTTTTGAACTGTTGAACAAAACACTTTTCTATGGCAGTAATACAGCTTCACTTTATTCTTTGCCAGCTAAGGTTTGGGGAGGGTTTTTTCCTTGTTCCTGTCATTAGACAAGTTTTATCCGAAGCACTACAGAAAGTACCAAGAAACCAAAACCACCAGCTGAAAAGCGACAACAAAAACATGGCACCTGATTCGGCAGACTTGTCCTCATTTGACTGAATTTTCTGGGTGACATCACCGATTTAAGCGCTAGTCACTTCACATCTGAAAAGACTCTCTTCCTTTTTAAATCTGGCCCCGAGGGGAGGAATGAGTTTCACGCTCTAAATTTAGCCTCTGATGGAAGTTTATCCACATGAAAAAAAGAGAGACAGAGAGAAAGAGAAAGGGGTGATCGCTGCGCAATTATGCACGTCCATCTAATTGGCACATCTTCTGCCCGAGAGACATCCCGGCTTGGGAAGAGCAGGGGCAGTTCGGATCAGAGAGGGGACTGGCAGAGGAAACCGGGAAGCGTCTCCATCTTCCGGCTCTCGCCAGTCTCCTCTGTCCTGGACTTGTTTCATGAACACTGACCCTGAAATGTTCCAAAGAGAGCCTAAGGACAAATCGTTACACCCCTCGGAGTGCCACTTTGAACATCACAGGAGCAACAGAAATCAGAGGCTTGGCAGTCACAGTGGCAGGAGGGAAGGTCTCCCTTTGTTCCAAATTATTTTGAAAAACGGATGTTGCTTTTAAATTACATCCTAAAATCCCAAATGACAGAAGCCGTATGGATCATAAAAATAATGAGGATGGGTCTTCAGCATTCCGGAAACATGTGGTAATGCGGATTCATCAGGAAAAAAAGAGCATGCCGGTTCTGCTCTGAGCTGCTCTGATAGGCCTGGGCTGGTTTCATATCTGTCACATATTCACCCTCAGCATTCCTTCCAAAGACTGCTGCTGCTGAGATATGAGCCCAAGTCTTGACAAGCTGTTGTTTTTAATCTAAAGAACAAATCTTTTGGGGTTTTAAAAGAGTGCAGGCAAGCTATTGCAGAGTAAATGAGTGCAAAATGCATCTGCTGGGGACAGGGATGCCAGCCTCCAGGTGGGACCTGGGGAGCTCCCAGAATTACAGCTCATTTCCAGACTACAGACATAAGTTCCCCTGAAGGAAACAGATGTGTTGGAGGGTGGACTCTACACCACCAAGGTCCCTGGCTTCCCCTGGCTTCATTCCCAAATCTCCAGGAGTTTCCCAACCTACCCCCCCCCCCCATCCCCACTAGTAGACAGGAGGGACCTGGCAACCCTCGGTGCCAGACAATTCAGCAATGAGTCACCAGGGTGGCCGTGGGGCTTGCAGAGTGTGTCTTGATAAGGAAATGGAGATGTTACCATCAGTGTTCCCTCTAAGCTGAGTGAGTGTGAGCTAGCTCACTGTTTTTTAGCCTACGGCTCATACATTTTTGTCTTAGCCCAGGAAGGATGGCTCCAGAGCAAACTAATGCATGCAGCAGCCAAATCGCTTGCTCACAACTTTAATGCCAGTAGCTCACAAAGTAGGATTTTTGCTCACAAGACTCCACAGCTTAGAGGGAGCATTGCAAGCCTGCCAGGAGCAAATTTGCTTGCTCTGCACAAGCCAGTTTGGTGTAGTGGTCAGGAGTGCGGACTCTAGTCTGGGAGAACCAGGTTCGATTCCCCACTTCTCCACATGCAGCTGCTGCTTGGGTCAGTCATAAGTTCTTTCACAGCTGTTCTCTCAGGAGCAGTTCTCAAAAGAGCTCTCTCAGCCCCACCTACCTCTCAGGGTGTCTGCTGTGGGGAGGAGAAGGAAAAGGAGATTGTAAACTGCTCTGAGACTCCTTCGGGTAGTGAAGGGCGGGGTATAAATCCAATCTCTTCTCTTCTTCTCTAAACCATCTGCATAGACTTACTGAGCCTCTGCCCACCACTGCACTACAGGGAGAAGCGGCTGAGCCCTACCTGACAATATTGTTTCAGGAACTCCTAAGATAGCACAGCCCTGAACTGGATGGCCCAGGCTACCCTGATCTCATCAGATCTCAAAAGCTAAGCAGGGTCACCCCTGGTTGATACTTGGATGGGAGACCACCAAAGAAGTCCAGGGTTGCTATGCAGAGGCAGGCAATAGCAAACTACCTCCGAACATCTCTTGCCCGGAAAACCCCATGAAGAAAATGAGGAGGAGGAGGAGGAGGATATTGGATGGTTTTATTATACTTATTTATTATACTTACATTTACTTACATTATCTAGAGCCTGCCTTTCTCACTGAGACTCAAAGGTGGAAATGCGGAAAGGTGGAAACAGGATGGAACATCCAATAACAAACAGTGCAATAGGGTTCGGACTGTAGAAATCTGAAACAGAGCTGAAATAAAGTACAAGCATTTAAACAAAACAAGATGCAGAAATTACCTAGTAGGGGCAGGTATAGCAACAGATGAAACGCTGTTGTATATTCCACAGTCTGTCATAAGAACATAAGAGAAGCCAGTGTTGGATCAGGCCAATGGCCCATCCAGTCCAACACTCCGGCACACAGTGGACAAAAATACCAGGTGCCCTCAGGAGGTCCAGCAGTGGGGCCAGGACACTAGAAGCCCCCCAAGCACCAAGAATACAGAGCATCACTTGCCCCAGACTTAGAGTTCCTACCTATACCTTGTGGCTAATAGCCACTGATGGACCTCTGCTCCATATGTTTATCTAATTCCCTCTTGAAGCCGTCCATGCTTGTAGCCACCACCCCCTCCTGTGGCAGTGAATTCCATGTCCCTTTACCAAAGCACCTTTCCGAACCATTTAATTACAGTACAGTCGCACCTTGGCTTCGTTTTACGTCTGGGTCAGGCCATTATACAAAGCGGACAGATAGACAGAAAGATAGATAGATTTCAACCGTGTGACATTAGTGAAAGATATCTGATATATCAAGGATCTTTAAACACTCAGGTAGGCCTGTTCCCAAATGAGCATCTCTCTCTGCAACATGAGAGACATCTGTCAAGCAACAGGCAAAATGGAATGAGCTATCAGGGAACGGCTGACGGAGCTGTGATGAAAATGTGCCTTGCCACTGTGTGGCAGACTTGGCAGCCCTGTCGAGGGAAAGGATGTTTGTTTTGCTTTGTTTTTTAATCAGTGCATGGCCTCACAGTTGCTTTTGGCACGGGCTCTTTCACTGCTGCTGTTTTCTCCGAAGTCAGTGAAGACCAGGTTAGATAATGAGTTGGCATGCCCTTCCGAAATGTTTACTGTGTTCCATAAAGCGAGGGTGCCTGCTGGTCTTAAACTAATTTGGGGTTTTGTTAATTGCTCTCACTCCCCTCACCCTTTCCTTGATCTTTGGAACAGAGAGACTTTCAGGCAGAAGAAAAAAACTAAAACAAAATCAAGCATAAAACTAAAAAAAAAAAAATCCACCATCTGAGACACAACAGGCACCATGTTATTGAGATGGGGAAAGGTGCCCCACTGTGGAAGCAGCAAGAAGCAGCATGGAAGATCTTTGCTCCACCCCTCTCTCCTGACTGGCTGTGGGTAGAACATACACATGGTCACTCCACCCGACCCCACCTGAGCTGGGTTTGCTGCCAGAAAACATGGGAGTTACACAGCCATACCTTGATTAGGTATAATCATTATTATTATCATATGGCATTGTGTGTAAAATAGCCAGGAGATCTTAAGATTGTCTGGCAGTCAGAAGTTCTAGCTCTTTAGGGTTATGCACCACTAGGTGGCGAACTAGACTTGTTTTAAAGCAAGAGACATTTCAGAGGTGGTTTTGCTATTGTCTGCCTCTGCATCACGACCCTGGTATTCCTTGGAGGTCACCCTTCCAAATACTAGCCAGGGACGACCCTGCTTAGCTTCTGAGATCTAATGGGATCAAACTTGCTTGGGCTATCCAGGTCAGATGGTATGACATTGTGTGTTGATTAGGTATGACATCCCTAGTCCACATAGGGGAGAATCCAGAGGCAGCTGCGGCTGCTATGTAAGATACAAACCAGGCGCAAGGGCTGCCATTAACATTAAAGCATCCCTAAGTTTTCAATTTATATGCAGAGTACATCATGCAAAATGCCAGCCTGGATGAATCACAAGCCAGAATTAAGACTGCTGGGGGAAAATCAACTACCTTAGGTATGCAGACGATACCACTCTAATGGCAGAAAGTGAAGAGGACCTAAAGAGCCTCTTGCTTGCTAAGAGGGACAGAGGAGAACGCAAAAGTTGGCTTGAAACTCAACATCAAAAAAACTAAGATCATGGCATCCAGCCCCATCACTCCTTGGCAAATAGAGGGGGAAGTTGTGGAAGCAGTGAGAGACTTCACCTTCCTGGGATCCAAGATCACTGCAGACGGTGACTGCAACCATGAAATGAAAAGACACCTGCTCCTTGGAAGGAAAGCGATGGCAAACCTAGACAGCATAACAAAAAGTAGAGAGATCACCCTGCCAACAAAAGTCCGTATGGTCAAAGCGATGGTATTCCCAGTAGTAATATATTGCTGTGAGAGTTGGACTATAAGGAAGGCCGAGCGCTGAAGAATAGATGCTTTTGAATTATGGTACTGGAGAAGACTCTTGAGAGTCCCTTGGACTGCAAGGAGATCAAATCAGTCAATCCTAAAGGAAATCAACCCTGACTGTTGCCTGGAAGGTCTGGTACTGAAGCTGAAGCTCAAATACTTCAGCCACCAAATGACACTCACTGGAGAAGACCCTGATGTTGGGAAAGATTGAAGGTCAAAGAAGAAGAGGACGGCAAAGGATGAGATGGTTGGACAGTGTTATCGAGGCAACAAACATGAAATTAAGCAAACCCCAGAGCAAGACAGAAGACAGGAGGGCCTGGTGTGATGTGGTCCATGGGGTCACAAAGAGTCGGACTCGACTGTGCGACTGAACAACAACAACAAAAGTTTTCAGAATCACCAGTAGATCTTTGGCTAAGGTTGTTCAAAGAATTCTGTGAATGCAATTCAAGTCGGACTGGTGTTGAAGAGCTTGAGCAGCAGACGGAGATCACAGAATTAAAGGAAACAGGGAAAAAAAACAAAAAGCTCTTGTGCCACTTGAAAAACTCACATCAGGTTTGAGGACCACTGCCCACTTCACCAGAAGAAGAATGTCTTCCCCTAAGAGCCCCAAGATATGTCACATGAGAGATCCCTGACTGGATCTGCTCTGACTGGATCTCTTGATCCCATCTGAAGAAGTGAGCAGTGACTCAGGAGAACTCATCCCCTGCCACATATTGTGCTCGTCTTTAAGATGCTGCTGGACTCTTGCTCTTTTCTACTGCTACAGACAGACTAACGCTGCCACCCGTCTTGATGGATCTCCTGATATTTTTTTCAGTATTAAATAGCAGCTGCCAGGGAGCCTCAGTTTGGATCAGAGTGCAGCACCAAGGAATATGGGGTTAGGCCTTATCAAGGCTTTTTTTGTAGAAAAAGCCCAGCAGGAACTCATTAGCATAATAAGCCACACCCAACCACAGAAACTCATTAGCCTATTAGGCCACACCCCTGACAGCACAGCTCCCTCCCAGGATCGGCTTCCCCAGGTGCCCCACGGTTTGCGGGGCAGATGGGGAACCCGAGGGAAGGAAGGCAATTTCTGGATCAGCTTTCCCAGGCACCCTGCAGCTTGCGAGGCACCTGGGGAACTCGGGGGGGGGGGGGGAGGCTGTAGGCGTGGCCAACTTGGAAGCCAGCCAGAACTCAGTTCCTGTGCGTTCCTGCCCAAAAATAGCCCTGGGTCTTATACTCCACACCATTTCCCAGATGGACATCCTCCCCCCCTCCCAAAGCTGTGACAAAGAAGAAAAGACGGGTACCCATAATGCATCTGTGTCTCTCTTCCTGACAGCAGCTAATAAATAGCAACATGAGAAGGGAGGAAGGGAGGAAATTTCTGTCAAGGACAGGCCAAGAGCCACGCCTCCAAGGCTCCTTGTAATGAAAAAACTGGGAGATGTCACCACAGATGTCCCACCCAATGTATAGTCTGGCCCTTAGGCCCTGAATCTCTCAAGAGCCAGTATGATCTACTGTTTAGAGTGCCGGACTAGTGTCTAGGGGAACCCAGGTTCAAATCCTTACTCTGCCATGGAAGCTCACTGGATAACCATGGGCCAGTCACTTTCTCTCAGACTGATTTCGCACAGGCACTGCCCTGGCGTTCTTCCTCCGTTTGCCCCGGTGCTGTGCTTGAATTTCACACTATTTGCCGCGGGGCACATTTTGACCCGCAGCTCTACCCGATCTTCCCTGCGGCTTCAGTGATCCTCAAAAAACAGAGTTGTTGCTGTGAGCCTAAATTGAAGCAGGGGAAAACAATGTTCTTGTGAGGCTAAAATGGAGCAGGGGAGGGGCTGTGGCTCCATGGTACAGCATGTGTCTGACATGCAGAAGGTCCCAGGTTCAAACGCTGACATCTCCAGTGAAAAAATCTGGCAGCAGGTGATGTGAAAGACCTCTGCCTGAGACCCTGGAGAGCTGCTGCCAGTCTGAGTAGACAATACCAACTCTTATGGGCCAAGGGTCCATCTGATTCAGTAGAAGGCAGCTTAGGGCTGCCAAGTCAGCCCGGGGGGCGGGGGATCCCCCGCTACAGGGGTTCCCAATCTGCCGGCCAGCATTGGGCCGGCGGGGGAAACCCCACCCCCAAAGTCATCCAGCCTGGACGACTTCCCCCACGTAATGACGTCACCCAGAAGTGACGCCATCACGTTGGGGGTGTTGCCAGGGCGACGCTCTGGCAATCGCCCCCAAACTCTATGATACCATAGAGTTTTGGGGCGATTGCCAGAGCGTCGGCCTGGCAACGCCCCCAATGTGCTGACATCACTTCCGGTGACGTCACCCAGCGGAAGCTCCTGGCCGGCGGAGGACTCCCCCCGCCGGTAAGTTCAACAGACTTGGCAACCCTAAGGCAGCTTCATGTGTGTACAGTGTGGTTTTGGGTCCCAGTTGGGGAGAAAAGTGTGGTATAAATATCCAAATAAATAAATTAATGTCCACCTGGAGTCTCTGAGAGAAAGGAGAGCTAGGGAGGGAGGGAGGGGGAGGAGAAGGAGGAGGAGGAGAAGTCTCAGAGCGGCTTACAATCCCCTTCCCTTCATCTCCCCACAACAAACACCTTGTGAGGCAGGTGGGGCTGAGAGAGCTCTGAGAGAACTGTGACTGGCCCAAGGTCACCCAGCTGGCTACATGTGAAGGAGGAGTAGGGAATCAAACCCGGTTCTCCAGATTAGAGTCTGCCACTCTGAACCACTACACCAAACTGGCAGATGCTTCTGATAAGATGAACTCAGGCCTGTGAAATCGGTTCACTTTGGCAGTCTTCCTGCAAGAGATGAACTCAGCTACCCCTCTGGAATAAAAAAATAATGGAGAGAGATTCTTGATGGTGCCTTACACTGTTATCTTTCAGAAACCATCTGGATCGCCAGGCAACACTCTCTCCTTCTTTACAACATTCTTCTGTCTGCATCTAAAATGCACGCAATTGTGTTTTAAATGGTTTCCCTCCTGAGCCAAGAATAATTCATCGTTGGGGGTCTCTCTCTCTCTCTCTTTCTGTGTTGTAAGCTTTCCTTTTAGGCTGCCGCAAATATTGCTAATAATATTTGAGTTAACAGCCCTGATCTGAAGGTCACATAAGGCTATTGCTGGGAGGATTAAAAGCTTTTCTCTTCTCCCAGAGCTCCTTTGTTCACAAGAAACAAAAAAAAGCCCCCAAACAAAGGGGAGGGGGGAATTAAATAAGGAATTAGCCAGTCGAACCAGGACAGAATAACAGAAGCCTGAAAGAAGAAGACAGCGTGGTTGAAAGAAAAAAATTAGTTCTTTTAAAAGATCCATCAGACCATTAAATCAAACTTTAAAATGAATATTTAAACAAAAATAAATAACGAAGAAATCTGGGGTAAGGCTGAGTTTATGCAACAACTGTTATTAGGAAAAACTGATACTGAAAAGAGCCAGAGTGGAGAGAGAGAGATCTTCCTAATTTATGTTGAAAGATTTAGGTTACACACTGGAAACCGTGCATTAGAAAATAAAATATGTTGCCTTTTCTCAAACAGTTCTTGTTTACGCCACATACCTTATTCTTATTTTTATTAGTCATTTTTCAGAGGTCACACTTTTAAGACCTGTCAGTTTCAGTGGGAGAAATGACAGTTTTTCCACCAGTGATAATGGGGAAAGGGGGCCCCCTTTTGACCAGTGAAAAGACTACGCCAAGCGTTGTTGGACCTGTAGGCTAGAAGCCAGATGGGCCGGGGGAGGGAAACTGAGAGAGATCCAGACACAAAATTGGTGGGCACCATTAGAGGTTAAGACGCTGAGCTGCAGACCGGAAGGTCAGTAGTTTGGCAGTTCGAGACCCGAGTGTGCGTGACGGAGGGAGCTCCCGTCTCTGGCCCCAGCTCCTGCCAACCTAGCAGTCCAAAAGCAAGACAACTGCAAGTAGACGAATAGGTACCACTTCAGTGGGAAGGTAACAGCATTCCATGCACCTCAGCGTTTAGTCATGCCGGCCGCATGACCACGGATACGTCTTCAGACAGCGCTGGCTCTTCAGCTTGGAAACAGAGACGAGTACTGCCCCTAGAGTCGGGATTCAACTGCCTTTCAAGCAAGGCAAATCTTCAGCTTTTTATGCCTAAATCAACATGGGATTCGAATCTTGAATCCTGCCTGTTGGTCTTTTTGTCAGGGGCAGTCTTGGCCAATGGGCAACCAAGACAGCTGGCCCAGGTCCTACTTGGGGCTGATCACCCACCCCCCAACAGAGGGGGAGAAGAAGCAGAAGATCAGGCTTCTATGGTTGTGTGCACCCACCCCATCCAGGGCTAGGACAGCTGACTTCTGATGGTGGCAGATATGAAGGTACGTGTGTGAGCAGTTTACCACCGGGAGAGGGCTTCCCCTCGCTTGGCCACAGATGGGAGGTGGACCCAGCAGTGGGGATAGGCAGGGATGGGGTCTCCTGACATGGATCCCCCATTCCCTACCTCCATTTGACAAGGGCAGCCATGGGGAAATGGGAGGGGGGGATAATTCAGCGTCACACCATTGCCACAACATCACTCCCAGCATGAACCAGAAGTGATGTCATTGGTGACTCCGACACAACATCACTTCTGATTCATGCTGGAAGTGACAACACAGTGTGGTTTCGTATGACAGATCAGGTAGGTCTCCACCCTGCCCAGTCTCCTGCTAGGTGCCAGCACTGGGCTAGAAGCTCTACATGAAACCTTTATGGGAGCCTTATATGGGAACCCTGAAACAAACTCCTGGGAAAGGAACAGCCTTCAGTTGCTCAGTGCTGAGGGAAAGAAACTCTGTGCATGATTCCAGAGTACTTTCCTTATTTCCTGTCTCCTTGTTTAAAGAAGCAGCAGATCAAAACTTGGAAGGAATGGGGGGGGGGGGGAGAAGAAGAAGAAATTTTTATACCCGACTCTTCTCTACCCTAAGGAGTGTCAAAGTGGCTTACAATCGCCTCCCCACAATAGGCACCTTGTGGGGAGGGGGGTGGAGCTGAGATAGTTCTGAGAGAACCGTGACCACCCCAAGGTCACCCAGCAGGCATCATGTGGAGGAGGAGTGGGGAATCAAGCCCATTTCTCCAGATTAGAGCCTGCTGCTCTTAACCCCTGCACCACGCTGGCTCTCTAGAGTGGTTAGATGGCTGTGGTTAAAAGAGGGAAGGTGGGAACTACACGACCAAGGGGCTCCTGGAAAGGGCCCTGGGTGACCTCAGTATTTGTACAAATACTGGAAGATATTTCATCCTAGTGACATGCCATTTTCTCAGCCCACCGGCCTCTGCAGTTCTGAGAAGGAAACACAGGGGCCCAGGTGTCCAAAGTGGTACCAAAAGGTTCAAGGTAGAGTTTGCTCCTCATAAATCAGCTTTCTGCAATGTCCTCTTCTTCCGGAGCAGCTGCTCTTAGTGCTGAGTCTATACCGCAGTTCAAACGAGGATGAGGGAGATCACTGAGGTCTGAGGTGACAGTTTGACCGAGCAATTCAAGGCCACGGCAATTGACTTAGCCTAAATTGCCCTCGCTTGAGGCAGAGTGGAAATCTGTCGCAGAGAGCGCTTCCCTTAATGGCTGCCTAGAGATGTGAATTGGCACCCCGAGTTCCCCTGAATGGGGGAGCGCGGAGCTTGAGCCAGTTCTGTGTCACAGATGAAGTGACAAACCCTGGCTCTCGGAGGTGCATATGACGCCTGGCAAGAACACTGTTATGTACCGAGCTGTCTTCTCATCACACCACTCATTCAGAGAGACCGAAAGCTCGACGTCTGCCAAGTATTCAGTGATGCTGGGTTCATCTGAGTGGTCAGCAATTTCTCCTCATATGACACTGCTTTGGCCTGCCATCTTGAAGCCACTGCCATTAGCCATAACACCTGCTAGCAGAAATAAGCTTATTAAATGGCTTAAACAGTGCAGTCCTAAGCAGACTTACACCCCTCTAAGCAGTGGCCTCAGAAGAGTGTCATTCTTAGGGTTTCCAGACCCCCCCTGGGGGGGGGGTTGCCAGGCCCTGCCCCCCAGCTGCCAATCAGCTAGCCAGCAGGGGGACTTATCTGGAGAGAGAGAAAGGCCCAGGCCTCGTTGTCAGTATCACACAGGAAGTGACGTCATCACACCAGCAATATCCAGCTGATATTCTGGTATGGGGGAGGGGAAACTCTATGGTAGAAGTTAGTTTTACCACAGAATTTTTGCCCAAATACCAGAGCATCACATCAGTGTTGCAGTGTGATGATGTCACTTCCTGTATAATGCCAGCAACAAGGCCAGGGCCTTTGTCTTTCTTCAGGTAAGTCCCCCCCCCCACATCCCCCTCCAGTTGCTAGGAAAGACCTGGCAACCCTAATCATTCTGTTTAGGATTGCACTGTACATCACCCCCAGAAAGACACACATTAGGACATGGCTGAACTTCTAGATCCTACCCAGGATACAACACACAGAACAGGAACATTAAGTAGAATGGCACCATCTACTGGCTGGAGGTCTGCCTACCTACTCATTACAATACATACAACATATCACACTTTCCACTTCCCAAGAGATAGGAAGTTCCAGTTTTGACAGGATCAGTTTCCTTATGAGAAGGGAATACTGGAGACACGTGTTGCTTTGGTAATATGCAATGGTTTACAATCCAAAAAGAAAGGGGTGGGAGCGGGCTGTATTATTTACACAGGCATTACTTATCCTCAGAGCCATATCAGTTCCCCCAAAACCACAGCATAAACTTGCTGCTTCCCAAAATTGTTACTCAGGGTGCTGTTGAGCCAAGTCAAAATTCAAGGGGAAGAAATCAGGTTTCTGAAGGAGGTACTGTGGCGGGTGAGAGTGAGAGAGAAGAGAAGGGAATATCAGCGGTTGGCAAGAGCCCTACGAGACCAAAAAGTAGAATATAGATGGCTTGTCCCTGAAGGCCTCGCTTTTGAACACAGAGGAAGGAGACATAAGCTAAACTCCATCTTTAAATTGGACAATTTCGTGGAATCTTTCGGAACAGATTTTGGTTTACATGATGAGAGGGACGAGGAAGAAGAGGAATCCTCACATTCAGAAAAGGAAGAAGAAGTGGGCAAGGAAGATAAAAAAGATAAGGAAGAAGGGGAAAAAAGTAGAACCAAAGGAAGGAAAAAAGCAGTGAGAGACGAAATGTCAACCTCTCCACAAATCCAAACAAGGAACCAACTAAAAACACGCCAGAAGGACACAAAGAAGCAGAATGGAGCCGAGCCTTAAAGAATTTAAGATATTCTCTATTAATATAAATGGTCTTAATGCCCCTCAAAAAAGAAAACGCATATTCCACCAATTAGTTAAAATAAAAGCTGAGATAATATGTCTTCAGGAAACTCATATTAAAAAGGGACACATAAAATATCTGAATTGCAAAAAGTTAGGATCAGCCTTTGTTGCTGCAGATCAGACACAAAAAAAAAGAGGGGTAGTAACTTATGTTAAGGAAACTCTAAATCCACAACTCGTGTTTGCCTCTAAAGACGGCAGGATGGTAGCTGTTAACGTAAATAGGAATGGGAAAGAATAATTATAGTAAACATCTATGCCCCCAATGCCAACCAAAGTCAATTTTATAAGGAATTAGCTGAAGCTCTCAGGGGAAAAAAACATGATAGAATTTGTGTGATTGGCGACTTTAATGCTGTAGTAGATAGAGAATTAGATAGGAAGACCCAGGCTAAATCGGGGGAAAAAAATAATAACAATAAAGGTCGAAATCTACCTGAGATATTTTTCCAACTAGCGGAAGAACAGGATCTCCTGGATGCATGGAGAACCAAAAATAAAGATAAAATGGCATATACCTTTTTCTCAGGTAGACACAAATCTTGGTCAAGAATAGATATGGCATGGATATCTAGACCTATAATAATGGAAATGTTAGATTTTGAGATCTGCTCTTTAACATTCGCGGATCACAATCCACTTCTGTTAACTCTTAAAGAGACTAAGAAGACCTCTAGGTGGACCATGAATAGGTATATTCTAAAAGACCAAACCTTTGTTGAATCTTTAAAAGGGGATATAAAAGAATTCTTTAAAATTAATATCCAACCCGGAATTTCCCTTAAAATAGTATGGGACACCTTTAAAGCCTACATAAGGGGTAAATTGATTAGTTTTACTATCTGGAAGAAAAAACAAGAAAATAAGGAGTACAAGAGTTTGGTTGAGCAAATTAAAATAGAAGAAATGAAAAGATTAAAGAAGCAAGGGGAGCAAGAGGCGAAGCGACGAATACAATACAAACAACACGAGTTAAACTTATTACTAAATAAAGAGATTGCGAAAAACATAGAACATAATAAATTACTTTTTTTTGAAAACGCCAATAAACCATCTAGATGGTTGGCGTATAAACTAAAGAAAGAAGAGGGAAAGAAACTTATAATTACATTAAAAGACAATAAAGGAGAAAATAAATATTTGTTAAAAGATCTAAAAAAAATAACGGAAGAATACTTTACTACCCTGTATAAACAAGAAAATAAGGAGGAAAATATGAGTAGAGATTATCTTAGGGAAAGAACAAAAATAAATAATTTGTCAGAAGAACAAAGAAGACTCTTAAATGACCCAATATCAATATGTGAGGTGGTGGAAGCTATCAAGGGACAGAAACCCAATAAGACACCTGGACCAGACGGTATTCCAAGTGAATTTTATAAGGTCTTTGAGGGACAAACATCACTAGTATTTAAAGAATTAATGAAAGAGATAGGCAGTACAGGTGCCGCTCCAGATACCTGGAACGAGGCACTAATCGCGTTAGTCCCGAAAGGAGAGGATAATCTAGATAATATCAGTAATTACAGACCGATATCTCTTTTAAATGCAGACTATAAAATCTACGCTAAGATCCTTGCAGAAAGATTTAAAAGGGTACTATCTCAGATCATTAATACCGATCAAGTAGGCTTTTTGCCAAAGAGATACCTGCGAGAGAACTGGAGGACATTAATTAACGTGTTGGAGTACTACGAGGCACATCCAGAAAAACCTGCCATAATAATGTTTATGGATGCAGAAAAAGCTATCCTGGGATTTCCTAAAGACTAAATTAGCAGAATATAAGGTTGGAGATAAATTCGAAACTATGATTAAAGCAATCTATACTAAACAAACAGCCAGGCTACGAATTAATTCTGATATCACAAAAGAGTTTAGGATTGAGAAGGGATCAAGACAAGGTTGTCCTTTATCCCATTATTATTCATATTTGCACTGGAAACACTCTGTGATCAAGTTAGAGAAGATAAAAGTATCAAAGGCCTTAGGAACAAAGGACAAGAATATAAGATCTGTGCTTACGCAGACGATATAATGTTTATTATGGAAGATCCAGAAGACTCGTTAGGCAGATTATTGGAGGTAATTACAGATTATGGAAAAGTCTCGGGTTTAAAAATAAATCTTAAAAAAACAAAGATGCTGTCAAAAAACTGGCCCCCTCAGGAACGAATGAAAGCTCAGAATAAATATGGAATTGAGATTGTTAAAAAGGTAAAGTACCTTGGAGTTGTATGCACGAATAAAACTAGCTCCCTAATAGAGGATAATTATGATACCCTATTAAAGAAAATTAAAAAAGACCTTGATAACTGGAAAAACCTAAAGCTCTCTTGGTTAGGCAGAGTTACCGCGATCAAAATGAACATCCTGCCCAGATTTTTGTTTTTGGCACAAACGATCCCACTATTAAAAGAAAATGCAAAATTTTATAAAGAAATTAATGAGCTTACGAGAAAATTCATCTGGTTCCCTAAAAAACCTAAGGTCAAATGGAAGATACTACAAGATCGGAAAGAGGAAGGGGGGCTCACCTTGCCAAATTGGGAGATATATGGGAAAGCTGTGGCCTTGCCTTGGCTAAGAGAGTGGGTGATGCTGGATAATAATAGGATCCTAGCTCTAGAGGGACACGATCTTCTTATGGGTTGGCATGCGTATATATGGTACAATAAACACCAGATCCATACTAATTTTAGTACGCATATATTAAGAGCTGCCCTCCTGAGAAATTGATTATCAATAAAGGAGAAATTTTATAGGAAGATCCCTAGGTGGGTCTCACCACTGGAGGCCTTTGTAAAATCATCGCTTGCGAATACAAAAAATATGGTAACTTATGATAAAATATTAGATAAAAAGGGTGAATTAAAGAATATCGAACAAATCTCGAAAGAAGCGGATATAAAACTGTCTTGGTGGGAGGGGAATCAAATAAATTCTAGATATAATTTGGATAGAAAAGTCGGTTTTGAGATTACTCCAAATCAATTAGATTTAAACTGGATTAGTAATAATAAACTTAAAAGCAACTATAAGATAATCCTAACCCACGAAATGCAAGATGAGAAGGTGAAGACTAACATGATAAAATGGATGGAATATCTCGGCTATAACATTCAAATTGATCAGTGGGCAAAAATATGGAGAACAGTCAAATTTTTAGGGGCGGTGAATTATAAAGAAAATATTTATAAATTATTTTATCGATGGCACTGGTCCCGATAGGCTCCACAAATGTTACAAGAACGTCTCAAACAAGTGTTGGTTGTGTTGTACTGAGGTTGGAACGTACTACCACATGTGGTGGACTTGTAGAAAAATGCAGGGGTATTGGGTAATGGTAAACACTATGGTGAAAGAGATGTTGGGATTGGATATCCCCCTACTTCCTGAAATTTGTTTGTTAAATATATTTCCGGAAGGAATGCTGAGGTGTGACCAGAAATTGCTTGTGTATATTCTGACGGCAGCTAGGATCTCGCGGGCTAGAGTATGGAAAGCGGCAATATTACCAGGGAAAGAAACATTGATTGCCAGACTGCTAGAATGGGCAGAAATTTGCAAGCTAGGCTTTCTACTGAATGCAAATGCTAAAATAGACCCATCGAAGACCTGGTCCAAACTTTATATATGGTTGGGTAATGGTGAAGGGCTCCAATAATATGTAAATGTAAAACGTACAGAACTGTATAAATGTATAAAAACTGCAAAAATAAAATTTATTAAAAAAAACAAAAAACTTGCGGCTTCCCAAAATTGTTACTCAGGGTGCTGTTGAGCCTATGTGGCATTACTCCACTGCAGGGCTTTTTTTTTTTTTGTAGAAAAAGCCCAGCAGTAACTGATTAGCATAATAGGCCGCACCCAACAGCAGAAATTCATTAGCATATTAGGCCACACCACCTCACAGCACAGCTCCCTCCCAGGATTGGCTTCCCCAGGTGCCCCAAGGCTTGCAGGGCTCATGGGGAACCCGAGGGAAGGAAAGCAGTTTCTGGATCGATTTCCCTAGGCACCCCACAGCAGGGGGGGCGCCTGGGGAACCTGAGGAGGGGAGGCAGTTTAAACTGCCTTCCCTCCCTGGATCGGCTTGGCTTCCCCAGGCGCCCAGCGGCTTGAGAGGTGCCTGAGGAACCCAAGGAGGGGGGAGACTGTAGGCGTGGCCAACTTGGAAGCCAGACGGAACTCCGTTCCTGTGCGTTCCTGCCCCAAAATAGCCCTGCTCCTCTGGATCATGTCTATCAATCAACAAAGCCCTGAAATATGTTCTCAGAATGCACCACTCTTTTTGTAGTTTAACCTTTGGACCTTGCTGGGAATCTTGCTCCTCACCTGAGATCCCCAAACCTGAAATGACTCCTTTTCCAGCCAGCGGCAAAATCTTTTAGGAGTCCTCTTTCACTAGCACATGCCAAAATGCACAGCTATTCATCTCCCCCCCCCCCCGCTGCCGCCGCCCCATTTTAACAGATACAGAAAACTGTAAGAACACTGTGAAGGAAGCTAACAATTTATCACATATGTTGTCATAAAACAATTTAATCCAACATGCAGTGAACTGATAATAGAAATTCAGTAGAATTTATAAACATATAAGGTAGAAGACATCAGAACATATTACACAAAGCATGGACAATTCAAAACGCCATCGGTGCCACCAACAAGGAACAAGGACTTCAAGCAGAAACCGATCCACAGCTGGGCAAGGACTTCAAGGACTTCAAGCCAAAATAGATCACCGGCTAGGCAAATCCCAAAGGACAATCGATGATGAAGACCATTTTGAGAAGTCCCTTTTTCAAGAGCTAACAACCTTCTATTAATTTGGTCAGATACCACTTATCTTGAATTATGAAGCAGACCATTTGGGAGTGATAGGAGGCAGTAGTGTTCCGTTATTTAATATGCCCTTCTGATAAGCACCTAGGGTTGCCAAGTGTTCTTAACTTACTGGCGGGGGGGGAGTCCTCCGTTGTCCGGGAGTTTCCCAGGCGCGCGCGCTGCTCGACAACATCGCCCAGAAGTGACGTCAGCGCATTGGGGGCGTTGCCAGGGCGTCGACCTGGCCACACCCCCAAAGTGATGACGTCACTTCCAGGTGATTTCATTACGTTGGGGAAGGGGGGTGGGGTTCCCCCCGCCAGCCGAATGCTGGCCGGTGGATCGGGAACCCCTATAGCGGGGGATCCCCCGCCCCCCAGCCCTATAAGCACCATGGGAGATTTACCTGGAGACTGTGCATATACAGGAGGACTTCAGCTTGTATATTGTATATTATGTACTCATTAGGTGGTCCTTAAATTGGTGATGCTGATTGTTTTTTGAATTGTTCATGCCTTGTATAATACGTTCTGATATCGTCTGCTTTATATGTTTATAAATTTTACTGAATTTCTATTATTAATTCACTACACGTTGAATTAAATTGTTTTATTACAACATATGTGGTATATTGTTAGTTAGTTTGCTTCACGGTGTTCTTACAGTTTTCTATATTGGTTAACTGTGACCCCCATTTGTATTTTGCTTGTTCCACTTTGACAGTTAGTCTTGATCAGTACTGCTCACTCTAAAGGTAAAGGTAAAGGTTTCCCTTGCTCAAAACCCAGTCGAATCCGACTCTAGGGGGCGGTGCTCATCTCTGTTTCCAAGCCGAAGAGCCAGGGCTGTCCGAAGACATTTCCATGATCATATAGCTGGCATTTCTAAATGCCAAGGGGCGCGGAAGTGGTATCTACTGATCCACTTGCAATTTATTGCTTTCGAATTGCTAGGTTAGCAGGAGCTGGGGCCAGAGACAGAAGCTCACTCCATCACACAGCACTCGGGTCTCAAACTGCCAAGCTACTGACCTTCTGGTCTGCAGCTCAGCGTCTTAACCTCTGAGCCACCGCAGCCACTGCAGTCCTTTTCATTGCTCCCTCTAGGAACCCTCAATTGAGCCTCAGTGCCCATGAAGCAGCTACTTCTAGATAGCTAGGTGAAACAGAGACCGTGTCCCTGGCCCAAGGTCAACCAACAAGCTTCCATGGCAGAGTAGGGATTCGAACCTGGGTTTCCCAGATCCTAATCCACTACACCACGCTGGCTCACAGAAGCTCACTAAATACAAGGTCATAGCATTCCCACAAAAAAAACCCCTACAATGCTAGGTTTCATTCCTTGATATTTTTGATTTTCTTCTCCAAAGGCAGCCAGTCGGGCTGCTTTGTCTAGCAGAAGAGCGGCATGGAGAGAGGGAGGTTCTTTAACCCTTCCCTCCCCTGCCTTCTTCCCACAGAAAAACTTCACACTTTCAGATCACCTCCTGCCCAGTCCTTTCAGTTGGAGATGCCAGGGATTGAACCTGGGACCTCCTGCATGCAAAACAGATGCTCCAGCACCAAGCCACAGAAGACTGGCATCCAGTGGCCAAAAGTCACTCTGTTGGCAGAACAGAGTGTAGCAAACACTTCTTTCTGTAACACTGGTACTTGTGGTCCCATTTTGATGCAATGTTTTCCTCTCCCAGACTGCCTTTGGACTCCGTCCCGTCAACATAAGCATGTGGAAAACATGACATCGGGGCTGATCCGTGAGCAGAAGCTGAAGGCAATCAAAAAGGAAGCGTTTCATGTACCCGGAATGCTTCGCTGTTGCACATAACAGAACTCCCTGCAAGAGCCGGTTCCCGCTTAGACTTTGAGCATGTTGGGAGGAGATTACAAACAAGTCTCCGATTGCATCCTTTGGAAGGAGTGCTGGAGTCCAGCCGGGCCCGATGTGATTCCAAAAAAAATTCCCCTGTCAAAATCAATGTGCCCTGCAGCTTTGATGCTTTGACCGAGGCCCTCGTTGCTGTGAAGAGACTGACCGGAGCATTAATAAACATGGCCTGGAAGCGCAGGGAACTGTAATCATCCCAAACGGAACTGGACGATCTTGAACTTGGAACGTTAATTTGCGAGCCCCGGGATTCCAGTTTTAAGAGCTGTCATGGGTTTTGCCTTTGCTTGTTTGTTTTCTTAGGCGTCTGTTTATTGGACGTGTACCCCTCCTTTTCACTTCGGGTTGCCAACCTCCAGGTGGGGCCTGGAGCTCTCTCTCTCTCTCCTGCTATCACAACTGATCTCCAGATGACAGACATTAGTCCACCTGGAGAAAATGGCTGCTCTGGAGGGTGGACTCTATGGCATTGTACCCTTGCTGAGACCCTTCCCTTCCCCTCCCCGGACCACACCTTTCCCAGACCCCAAAATCTCCAAGGACTTCCCAACCTGGAGCTAGCAACTCTAAATGATGTTACAACTACCTCGTTAGTTTTTAAAACTAAAAGTGCAGGATTAAAAAATTCCCAAATGACTGCATTTATATGAGGGCTATCTTCCCACTACAGTTGCTTCTGTGAACAACATCTGGAAGTGAAAAGAGTCACCTTCCTCAGCTAGTCAAAGGGCTTTCTCTTTGGGCCAAGCTTTTATATGTTTATACATTTATTCACTCGTACCTTGTCTTTCTTTCCAGTGGGGACCCAAAGCAGCTTACATTGTTGTCCTCTCCTCCATTTTATCCTCACAATGACCCTGTGAAGTACGTTAGTCAGAGAGGGTGTGACTAGCCCAAGGTCACCACTGAGCTTCCAAAAGAGAGCAGGGATTTGAATCTGAGTCTAGGGTTAAGAGCATAAGGACATAAGAGAAGCCAATGTTGGATCAGGCCAGTGGCCCATCCAGTCCAACACTCTGTCACACAGTGGCCAAAAACACCAGGTGCCCTCAGGCGGTCCACCGGTGGGGCCAGGACACTAGAAGCCCTCCCACTGTTGCCCCCCCCCAGCACTAAAAATACCGAGCATCACTTGCCCCAGACTGAGAGTTCCTATCTATACCTTGTGGCTAACAGCCACTGATTGACCTCTGCTTCCTATGTTTATCCAATTCCCCCTTGAAGCCTGAGGCCCCATGTTGAGGCCCCTCCCCCTCCCCTCCCCAAACCCTGCCCTCCCCAGGCTCCACCCCCAAAATCTCCAAGTATTTCCCTACCCAGATCTGGCAACCCTAGCCTCCCAGCACTCGTATTCATAGGTGAGCCACCTTTTATCCAAAAAAAACAACCCATCAGTCTCAAGCATCATCAGATGATTGACATTTAGAAACCAATGCATGCTGCATGCTGTGGAGAGGGTGCAGAGGAGAGCAACAGGGATGATCAGGTGTCTGGAGACTGAGACCTACGAGGAAAGGCTAAGAGCCTTGGGAATGTTTAGTTTGGAGAAGAGGAGATTGAAGGGGGACATGATTGCTCTCTTTAGATATTTGAAAGGCTGTCATTTGGAGGAGGGCAAGGAGCTGTTCCAGTTGGCAGCGGAGGATAGGACCCGAAGCAACGGGTTAAAATTACATGCAGAAAGGTATTGGCTGGATATTAGGAAAAACTTTTTCACAGTCAGAGTGGTTCAAAGGTAGAATCAGCTGCCTAGGGAGGTGGTTAGCTCCCCGTCACTGGCAGCCTTCAAGAAGAGGCTGGACGAATATTTGTCAGAGATGCTCTAGGCTGGTCCTGCATTGGGCAGGGGGTTGGACTAGATGGTCTGTATGGCCCCTTTCAACTCTGTGATTCTACGATTCTAAGCCATGCTTGCATAGCCCTGCCCTCCTTTCTGTTCCTTGCATGTGGCAAAGGAATCTAGATGTGGAACAGCTCTCCATAGAGCCTGGCCTACACAGGCAGCAGAATGAGGCAGTCAGATTCCAAGAATGGGCTGGGCCACTTCAGACTCCGGAGAAGCACCTGGTCCCACGCTTAACGCTCCTCCATGTAAAACTTTCCCTGCATGGAGCATGGCTCTCACCTCACCTTTTGCATGGTGTATTAGCCGCCCACTCACTAGGAGGGCCAATTTCCCACCAAAACTATGCTTCAGGAAGCACACTCAGGAAAGCACTGACCCACCGCATGGGTGCAGCTTGCTACCACCATGGGCATTGCAGGGTGGGATGGGTTGGGCACTACCTTCTGGAGCTGTGTCGCTGCCAGTTAGGGATGAGCTCAGCACCCTCAATTCTGGCATGGGAGAAGACAATGAACATACCTTCTTGGGAGAGGACAACCAAAGGGCTTGACTCCATGGGGCATTACTGGTGTAGGACAGGGGTCCCCATCCTTTTTGAACCTCTGGGCGCCAAGAGAATTTCAAGAGGGAGTGGAGAGCACCAACTTAGAATGGCTGCCACAGGACATAGAGCCAAATGCAATACCTCCCTCACCACTTTGCAGCCACAGGAAACCCTTCCATTTGAATGAGGGGAGCCAATAACAAGGGGGCCACAGTGGCTCAGAGGTTAAGACGCTGAGCTGCAGACCAGAAGGTCAGTGGTTCGGCAGTTCGAGACCCGAGTGCCACGTGACAGAGTAAGCTCCCTTCTCCGGCCCCAGCTCCTGCCAACCTAGCAGTTCGAAAGCAAGAAATCACAAGTAGATAAATAGGTACTGCTTCAGTGGGAAAGTAATAGTGTTCCGTGCGGCTCAACGTTTAGTCATGCTGGCCATATGACCATGGAAAAAGTCTTCACACAGCACTGGCTCTTTGGCTTGGAAATGGAGATGAGCACCACCCCCTAGAGTCGGATTCGACTGGCTTTCAAGCAAGGGAAACCTTTAGCCAATAACAAGCCCTGCCTTACAATGGCTCTGCCCCCTTTCTGAAAAGCTTGGTGGGTGTCAAGTGATGTGTTGGCGGGAGCCATGGCACACAGGGGCACCACACTGGGGGACCCTGATCTCAAATAACTTTGACGCAACCCCTCACTTCCAGTTCCAAAAGGGACATCGACCGTCTTAGAAGTCTGCCATGTCACGAATACTTCTATTATCTACCTATTAGTATATCTCTAAGCCACATTTTCAGGGTCCTGTTCAAGGTGGCTTACAATTAAACCCTTGTCACAGTATTAAAAAAATAAACCACTGGACATAAACAGCACAAAAACTATCCATACAACCGAAGCAAACCAAAAACTGGGAAGATAAAACGCCTGATTAAAACCCTCAGTTTAAAAAATGATGTATTTTAGCCTGATGCCAAAAGAAAGTTAAGTAAGTGCCAGGTAAGTCTCAAGGGGGAGGGTATACCAGAGGTAAGGTGCCAACCTAGAAAATGCCCTGTCTGTAGTTGCCACCAGTGTTCCTCTAAGCTGAGTTAGTGTGAGCTAGCTCACAGTTTTTTAGCCTCCGGCTCACACCTTTTTGTCTCAGCTCAGGAAGGATGGCCCCAGAGCAAACTAATTTATGCAGCAGCCAAACCATTTGCTCACAACTTTAATGCCACTAAGTAGAATTTATGCTCACAGGACTCCACAGCTTAGAGAGACCATTGGTTGCCACCCACTTCACCTCTGAAGGTCACATAGAGTAGGACTTGCAAGGCAGATCTTCACTGAAGGGCTGGATACGATGCACACATGGAGTCCTGGGCTTGCAAACAGGTTCTGGAGCTGAGTTCCTGTTCAAACAAAGCACTGTGTGGGGCCAGGGTCAGGCCTTGTATCTTTGCCTCACAGGTATTTAAACAGCGAAACTCCTGGCTGGCCTAGTGACCGGCAGGTATCAAAGCCTGCCACTTGCCATTCCTGAGGCAATCTCCTGTTGTTCCCAAGGTTCCTGGCTGAAGGCAGCCTCGGTTATGTTTACCTTTTGACTCTACAGATGTCTGGCACAGATAGCAGGATTACAGTAGCTCTCTATATTAGCTCCCCTTCAGGTGTGCGTTAAAGTTCCCCCAAAGGCCTGTGTTGTTGTCAGCGCATCTGAAACCCAGCAATTATGGGGAAATTGCCTATCCATCTGCTTCTGTTATGAAACTTACTTCAGAGTAGTTCCAAAAGGGGCCGACTGTAAGATTTTTAACAGCTGTGTCTAGGGATTATATATTCTGTGTCAGCAAGGGGGGGAAACATAACTGTTGCTGAGTACAAAGGAAAATGGGTCGAACAGAGGCTATGTGGTCTTGTTTCGTTAGGATTAGCCAGGCAATAAGTTACACAGGCTGTGATCACACACACTAAATAATCCACTTTCAATCCACTTCCAATGCACTTTCCAACTGGATCTTGCTGTGTGGACTGGCAAAATCCAATCCGAAAGAGCATTGAATGTGTGTGACCGCAGCCACAGAGTGCTAAATATCACATGGCTTTAACAAATAGTCTTAATAAATATATCTTTGTCCTACCATTCCTCCAAGGATCTCAAACAACACACATAAGGTTCCTTTCACTTCATATTATCCCCACAAAAACTCCGTGAATGAGGGTAGAACTAGTGATCACGGCTGGCCCAAGTCCTCAGACATTTTATTTGTTTAGTACATTTCTACCCAGACTCCACTCCGGCATCTCACCTCATCAACAAACCTGTGAGAAACAATAGGCCGACCAGCACTCAGTCACCCAGCAGGGTTGCCAGCTCTGAGTTGGGAAATACCTGGAGATTTCAGGGGTGGAGCCTGGGGAGGGTGGGGTTTGGGGAGGGGAGGGGAGGGGAGGGGAGGGGAGGGACCTCAGCAGGGTAGAGTGCCATCGAGTCCACCCCCCAAAGCAGCCATTTTCTCCAGGAGAACTGATCTCTACTGTCTGAAGATCAGGTGAGTTTCATGCCCCTGTGAGCATTTGAACCTGGGTCTCCCAGTTCCCAACCCAGCACTTGAACCGCTGCACTACACCAAGCAGACATCGCCAATTCCAGTTCATTTGTAAGGACAAGAAGCCTGATTTATTCTCAGATTTCAACTTGGTGCCAAAAGAAAGTAAGGTAGGTTCCAGGTGAGCCTCAGAGGGGAGGGTATACCCAAGGTGAGGTGCCAACCCAGAAAATGTCCTGTCTCTAGTTGCCACCCACTCTAGACCCCCTCCCTTCTGCCTCCTTGCATGCTGACCCAAGACCCTCCAGATAAGGAAGTCTTTAGAGGTAGTGTCAGACATCACTCTGCTCAGTTTGCCATGAACGCTGGGGGAGAGGAATTCCTTAGGTGGGGGGGTGAGTGTGGAGTGTGTGCCGGCACTATCTTAGAAGCCTAACTTTTCCGAAGAAGCCTTCCTCTCATTCCTAGAGGAAAGTCCTTGAAACTCCTGGTGCCAGCTTGCTCAATAGATAATGGGATCGTATATTTTCCCAGGTGAAGGGGGGGGTAGAGACGCTGGAGCTAGGCAGAGTGGTTGTGACGTGTGAGTGGGCCTTAGGAGAGGTTACATTTGAATTCCCTGTATCTTTTATTGTACCTGCCAAAACCCTCAGATCTGACACAGTACTGTTAAGACCTGGAACTTGCTTTTATCTCAATAAAGCATATCACTGCCAAAGAGAGTGTTGCTGAGGATAACTTGTCCAGGAGTCTGACAGGTAGACTGGGGGGGGGGGGGGAATTGGCCCCATCCCTGACTCCACCCCCCTGAGGGAGGGAGAGAGAGGCTGCTCAACCAGCCCTGTGCCATCCTCAACCAGCTCTGACTTCTCCTGGGCTATGCAGTCCTTGGGCAGGGCCACTCACCTCCTTCCTCACCCAGCATGGGATGAGGCCCCCCTCACTTGGGGCCAGGCTCAGCCTGATAGGAGGGCAGCCCCCCAAGTCCCATCAGTCCACAGGGACATTTCCTGGTGGCCTTAATGGCTAATCCATGTTGGAATATACAAGGTCTACAGCAGGGGTCCTTTCAAGCAGGAGCTTGGGGGAGCGCAGCTCCGGGAGTTGGTGCCAGCCCCCCGCCCTGCGGGGGAATGCCTGCTTGTGTCATGGCTGCAGCAAAATGACCCTGTCCCCTGGAAAGGTCCTTGTTTCTCCGACCAGCTTTCTGAAGGCTTCAGCCACCTCTGAAGCTATCCTCCGAGAACACTGGTATTTCTGCGGCTTGGATTAGTAGCCGTCCCCTCTCTTCTTTCTTTCTTTCTTTCTTTCTTTCTTTCTTTCTTTCTTTCTTTCTTTCTTTCTTTCTTTCTTTCTTTCCTGTTCCAACAGAGCCCTCCCCCTTCGTTTCTGTCTCTCACAGCAGTTAGTCAGTTAGTTAAGCCTTTCCCCCTGTTTTGTCAGAGTTTATTTCTTCTTCAATAAACCGAGTTATTTTATTTAAGCAGTTGGTGCTCCATTCCTCTGCATGTTTAAACTCTGCCAACGATCCTCACCTAAAACTAGCCATCAATTTTAATGTCCAAATTTAGAGATGTCAACCAAACAGCAGTACTTTCTTACCCACAGAAGGGGATTCCACACCCTAGTTTTGCCCTGGTTTAGGATCCAGGTGAGCGGGAGTGGGAGAGAAAACAACTTCCATTAGTCAAAGTACCCAAATTCAAATATGCCAACAAATTATAGATAAAGACTTTCTGATTTGAAATCAATCTTGGCTCTGCGCTAGAGAAAAAGGGATTTGGCTGTGAGTTGAAGGCACTTTAGGGTTGCCAGGTCTCACTTGTAAATTAGTGGGGGGAGTCCTTTCAAGTCCAGGAGTGTTCTGGCGTGTACACGTCACGTGCGCGTCGCAATGATGTCACCCGAATGTGACGTCATTGTGTCGGGCACGTTGGGGGCAGGACCTCTGTAATTCGAGGGGAAACCATACAGTTCTCCCTCGAATTATAGAGCGTCCCTGCGAAACGTGCCTGACACGATGATGTCACCTCCGGGTGATGGCATCATGCCAGGCACGTCTCCACAGCCCGGCAATTTGGGGGGTGAGATTCCCCTGATGGCCTGATCCGGGCCAGCGGGGAGCGGACAGATCAAGCGGGGGTTTCCCCGCCACCCAGGGGGACTTGGCAACCCTAAGGCGCTTTCCACCACCAGTCCCTCCTCCCAACATGTTGTGTCCTAATGGCGACCACGCACACAGTCGGGAAAACGCACGTGGCCGGGCTGGCTACTGGAGCTCCGCTTTGGGAGACAATAGCCCGGCTGGATTGTAAATTAGACCAATGGGTCACCCAGGATCCGCCAGGGAAGGTCATTCATAATTAACCCTATCTGAGTTTGGGCGAGGCCGGAGGTGTGGTTTAGATGGACATGTAAGCAGACCCCCGAGCCCCGTTCAGCAGTTGTGTTTTGTACCATCAATAAACTTATGAGCTAATTTCACAGCAATGCGTCTCTGGACCCAGTACTTTATACAGCACCCCTAGTTGACCTTAATAGACTTGCTTTAAGGCACCTTCATTGCCAAATTTGTTCATGACTGGGCATGTGTAACGCAGCCCTTAGTTACCTTCACACCTGACACTAAAAGTGAACTCTTTCCAAGCTGCAGATGCTGTGTATGTGGTACAAGAAGCAGAGATAGCTATTTAACAAATCAAGCATTTATTCTAGCCCAGGGGTGGCCAACCTTGCTTAACGTAAGAGCCACATAGAATAAACGTAAGAGCCACATAGAGATGTCTGAGAGCCGCAAGACAGGAACAAATATCACACACACGTTTTTATTTTTAAAAATATGCAAATTTGCTTTTTATTAACGTTAAATGAGACTGCCAAAAATAAAAACAAACGAGGAAAACCAGTTATAAGAAAGAGAGAGAGAGAAACTAGGAAAGCAAATAGATGGGAGGGAGGAGGGAAGGAAGGAAGGAAGGAAGGAAGGAAGGAAGGAAGGAAGGAAGGAAGGAAGGAAGGAAGGAAGGAAGGAAGGAAGAGAGAAAAAGCATGCCTTCCCTTTGCTTCCCCAGCCACCCTGCCAGGAGCCGCACGATGTGTGAAAGAGCCACATGTGGCTCCCGAGCCACAGGTTGGCCACCCCTGTTCTAGCCCATATCAGTCTCAAACGAACAGCGATCAGAATCATTTCAATTTTGCATTCCAGTCTCGAACCAATCTGCATTCCAGTCTCGACCAATCCCGTCATCCGCTTTAACATGGCCAGAGCAGTATGTATGGATCCCAGATAGAGGAGGGTCAGTTGTGTTGAAGGACAGTTTGAGAACAGGCGAAGGGGACAAGAGAACTAA
This sequence comes from Lepidodactylus listeri, assembly GCA_029233225.1. Lineage (NCBI taxonomy): Eukaryota > Metazoa > Chordata > Lepidosauria > Squamata > Gekkonidae > Lepidodactylus > Lepidodactylus listeri. The sequence goes on from JARCFY010000011.1 coordinate 82,572,968, forward strand.
ATCGAGCATCTCCACTGCTCAGATGGTTGGAGTCCTCACTGATTTTTAAACTGGATCTCACACCATTTGGTGTCATGGTTAGGAGCACAGACTCTAATCTGGGAGAACCAGGTTTGATTCCCCACTCCTCCACATGCAGCTACTGGTGTGACCTTGGGTGCTTTCAGAACTGTTTTCACATGAGCAGTCCTCGAAAGAGTTCTCTCAGCCCCACCTACCTTACAGGCAGTGTTCCCTCTAAGATGAGTTAGTGTGAGCTAGCTCACAGTTTTTTAGCCTCCGGCTCAGGAAGGATGGCTCCAGAGCCAACAAATTTATGCAGTAGCCAAACTGCTCACTCAGAACTTTAATGCCAGTAGCTCACATGACTAGAATTTTTGCTCACAAGACTCCACAGCTTAGAGGGAGCATGCCTCACAGGGTATCCGTTGTGGGGAGGGGAAGGGAAAGGAGATTGTCAGCCACTCTGAGACTCCTTCGGGTAGAGATGGGCAAGGTCTAAATCCAGTCTCCTCTTCTTCTTCACATGCAGCCCTGATTGCCAGATCAAGAAGAGCAGCCATGCGTGTAACACCCACTGGCATGCACATTTAAGGATATGCATCCAGCTTGGGATTTACATGTGAGGGGCTGCTTCTGTGTTATGAGCATGGCCCCTGGAAGAATCAGGGCTATTGGTGGTGGAAACTGTGAAGTAGTAGCCAACTTATGGTGACCCCCCATTGGGGTTTCAAGGCAAAAGATGACCAAAGGTGGTTTGCCATTGCCTGCCTCTGCATAGCAACTGTGGACTTCCTTGGTGGTCTCCCATCCAAGTGCTAACCAAGGCTGACCCTGCTTAGTTTCCACAAGCTCTTATCAGGGCTTTTAGCTCAATTAACAACCCCATTCATTTCCAGCAGAAATACTTCACAAATCAATGTGCTTAAGATCTAGTGCTCAGTCCTAAGAGGACGACACAAGAGGATGGATTTTCAGCTGTGTTTCTACATATCATCCAATGTCAAATAGGTCACTTACTGTACTTACTGTAATCAGCTACATACACATTTGCTGAAGTCCGGAATGGCAGGCGTGCTTATTTAAGATAAGTTAGTCATATAGAATTGGAGAGTTCAGCTGGGAAGTTCAAGGATCATGTCGGACACAACGTGACCAAGCCCGTCATTTCTCAGTACATTTTCAGTGACTCCACGTTATTACTTCTGGCATCACCACCTTTGGCCCAGTTTACAGGGTTTCACTAAAAAATGTTCCCAGATGGCACATAATGGGAGGAGCCATGGCTCAGACAGAGTGCGTGCAAAATGTCCCGTTTTGAGTCCCTGATATTTCCGGTTAAATAGAAAACGATAGCAAGAATTGGGAAAGTCCTTTCTTGGCTTGACCCCCAGAAGAGCCACTTCAAACTGGGATGGATAGTACTGAGCTTCATGGGTTGATGGTTTGACTGAGAGCTGGTTGGTGGAGTGGTTAAGAGCGGCAGACTCTAATCTGGAGGACCGGGTTTGATTCCCCACTCCTCCGCATGCAGCCAGCTGCGTGACCTTGGGTCAGTCACAGTTCTCTCAGAGCTGTTCTGGAAACAGCAGTTCTTGAAAGAGCTCTCTCAGCCTCACCTACCTCACAGGGAGTTTGCTGTGGGGAAAGGAAGGGAAGGAGATTGTAAGCTGCTCTGAGACTCCGAGTGAAGGGTGGGGTATAAATTCAGCCTCTTCTTCCTCTTCACCCAGGTGACTTTCATCGAATTGGCACATCTCCATCACCCTTACCCTCTAGTGTGATTCCTAGGAGATCTGGTTGGCTCCAAAGTTTTGCAAACATTATCAAACCCCCTTGTGAAAATTAATACTGATAACCTTCTTGAAAGTTTGAGGCATTCTTATGACAGCTAAGATATACGACAGTGTGTGAACTTTTAACAGCACCATAGAACTCAAAGCAAGAGACAACAAAATTCCAAACTGTCCAGATGTTTTCTGTACCGCCCAGTATTCAGATAATCAAGGAGGCAGATGTCTGCAGATCTGCTTTAAATCATCTGGATATGGTGTTCTTCCTTGCATCTGGGATCTCCTTCCTGAAGCAGATCAATAGATTTGTCAAACTTGAAGAGAAAAGGAAGGAAGGAAGGAAGGAAGGAAGGAAGGAAGGAAGGAAGGAAGGAAGGAAGGAAGGAAGGAAGGAAGGAAGGAAGGAAGGAAGGAAGGAAGGAAGGAAGGAAGGAAGGAAGGAAGATTTGAATTTTGTTTCCGGACTTTGTAATTCTTTGTGAATTTTTTTATATCTTACTCATTGTGACATTAATAATATTATTATTATTCCTTGTGATTCCTTATATGTTATTTTAAAATCAAATACAAAATATAAATCTCATTCTTAAATCTACCATGACTCAACTACCCCTGATTTTTTATTTTTATTGTTTGGCATCACACCACAGCTAACCCATGGCAACCCCATGGAGTTCAAGGGAAGAGATGTTCAGAGATGGTTTGCCTGCCTTTGCCTGGTTCCACGTCACAATGCTCCCTCTAAGGCTGAGGACAGACTGGCAATCTGCCCCGGGATAGGTCCGCAGGGGAAGCGGGGAAGGGAGCCTGTTCAGACATGCACAGCTGTCCCTCGGCTCCCTTCCGTGCTTACCCGCTTTGAAGCCGGTTTTCTTGCACTTTAGAAGGACACCGGGAGAAACCGGTGTCTGGAGGCCGTCTTGCGCTTGCCTCCCGCTTCCAGGCAGTGTGAACCGGAAGAAGGCGGGAGGCAAGTGGAGGCGGCAGTGTGAACGCAGTGTTTTGCCAGTTTGCGCATGAGCACTCATGTGCACATGAGCGCATGCGCACATGCACAAATTACCAAAACAGCCCTATCCCGAGCTGTGGAAGCCGGCCCACCTGGGGCCACTCCGCAGCAGTCTGAACCCTCCGTAACAGCAACCTTGCGCAATACCCTGGCCAATGTGGACAGCGAGCCCCGGGGGATTTTCCCCCCGCAGTTTTGCCTCCAGATTCATCCCACTCCAGATTGCCAGTCTGTCCTCAGTTGTGAGCAAGCGATTTGGCTGCTGCATAAATTAGTCTGCTCTGGAGCCATCCTTCCTGAGCCGAAACAAAAATGCATGAGCTGGAGGCTAAAAAACTGTGAGCTAGCTCACTCTAACTCAGCTTAGAGGGAACTTTGCATCCTGGTATTTGCTGGTGGTCTCCCTCCAAATGCTGGACCAGGGCTGACCCTGCTTAGTTTTCCAAGCTCTGACAAGATCAGGCTAATCTGGGCTATCCAGGCAGGGCACTCTGATTGAACTTTCTGGCTTATTGTTTTGTCAGGCTTCTCAGACATTTAAGCATCACCAATCAGGTAGGTGTTTCTTTCACAGCTTTCTCAGAAAAGCAACTGAGGAATCTAATTGTACAATCCTAAGAACACTTTCTTGGGAGTCAGCCTTCCTGGTTCTGAGTAGGCCTCCTTGGGATTGCTCTCTCTAATCAGACCTCCCCTTTCTGTGCCGGGGAAGAGAGGAGGGACCCGGAAAGCTCCACGTCCAGCTCCACTTTGGCTAACTGTGATCAGAGATGGTCAACATGTGTTACAAACAGTGCCCTGGGGGAGCCCATCGCCACTTCGCAAAACAGCAATAAAATGATAGAACATTCGGAACAGTGAAAGAGAACTCGCCAAGCATTCTTGACTGCCAGGATACAAACTGCACCTGCGAAAAATATGCAGGCAACAAAACATGGATTGTGCTGTGACCCGTCTTTTCTGTTGGTTTTTTCAGAGCATCTTTTGTTTTGTTTTGCTTTCCTATCAAATTATGTTTATCTGTTTCAAAGTTAAGGACTTTTTTTTTTTGGGGGGGGGGGGGTGTCCTCGTTGAGGACGTCCTTGAGGTGGCTTCACCAGAAAAGGGAAACAACCCCATCATACAGTGTGATGGGTAACATTTTAATGTTAATTATGAATTGTAATCATGTACAATTATGAAACTGCCCATGTTTAATTCTAACAATGATCCCACACACTATGGGACTGCCAAGCCTTCCATTATGGCAGGAGGCCTCCACTGGCAGCCTTCAAGGGGGGGGGGGGGGGACAGTGACACTTTTAACATAAAGTCTACAGCAATTCCTAGAGCTACGGCAATTCCTAGAACTCAGCCAACTCAGCCGATGTCATATCCTCCATCCACCTGCCAATTGCCAGTCTGCACATTGTTCTCGCATTCCGCTCTCTCCAGCAGTCCTTTCTGGCTCTTAGAAAATTTATTTTCCTCGTTGAATGACATATATCGACTAATAGTGCAGCTGCAGTGACAGAAGAGGCAGAAAGGTTGATTTCATCTCTTTCCTCCTCCTTCCCCTCCCCACAACAGACACCCTGTGAGGTAGGTGGGGCTGAGAGAGCTCTGAGAGAACTATGACTGACCCAAGGTCACCCAGCTGGCTTCATGTGGAGGAGTGGGGAATCAAACCCGGTTCTCCAGATTTGAGTCCACTGCTCTTAACCACTACACCAAACTGGCTCTCTAGAAGCAGAGAAGCAGAGGTGGTTTGCCGTTGCCTTCCTCTGCAGAGTCTTCCTCAGTGAGATAGGTCAAAATGGGTAGCCGTTTTAGTCTGCCTGTAGCAGTAGAAAAGAGCAAATGTCCAGTAGCACCTTCAGATATCTGATGAAGTGAGCAGTGACTCATGAAAGCTCGTACCCTGCCTCAAATTTTGTTATTCTCTGAGGTGCTACTGGACTCTTGCTCTTTTCTTCCTTGATGGTCTCCCCCATCCAAATACCAACACTGCTTAGCTTCTGAGATCTGATGAGATTGGCTATACAATGCCACCTACCCTCCCTTCCTCCCTAAGATCATTTATTTCCAATCTCTTCTTGTTATTGTTTTACTTTTTCTAAGGTTCCCCCCCTTTAGAGCCTGGGAAGTCATCCCACTCTTGTATTGGAGTGTGCAGAAGCTGACAGAATACTTTCTTAGGGCCAATATCATCCAGGTTGCTTCTCCTATTAACAAGATTCTATTTATTTTATTATGTGGGAATGGAATATCACAGCATCATTACTGAAAAGGGACTTTGGCAGTCCTGCACGAAGGCTCAGTTGCGGTTGAGAGAGGCACACGTTGACTAATTTGTATGCAAGGCAATCGATAGATAAAGAGCTTGGATCACATAAACAGTCGTCCCTCATCAGAGACCTGATGTCAAACACAGGCCACCCTCCTTGTGGCTTGTGTTCTGTTTCTTTGCATGTAAAATAACATCTGCCCAGCGGGCTTTCCCTGCCAGACTCCTGTTCAGTTTCATTCAGAAAACTGATGATCCGGGAAAGGTCTTGCAAAAATGCTGAGTCAGGCAGAGGTGCTCCCACCTTAAGGCATGACATAAACACCAATGAAGCCACAGAAGGACAACCCCCTTGGAGAAAGCTGGTTCACAGGAAACAAATTTAACTTGCCATTAGAGGAAGCCAGCAGCTAATCATCACTTATAATGGATAATACTCTATCCAATCTCTGCTCTTTCCTATCCAAAGTGTACTTCTCAGATAAAGAGAGAAATGGCTCTATGTACCTTTGTAAGCTGAGCAACCTGGTGAAGTGACGCTGCTGCGTTTGTGGCTTTATTTCAGCACTCTTCTAACTAATGGTGACTGGACTAACCACACCAGTTAACCTCCACAGAGATCAGTGCCAACGTTGCCTCAATTCAAAACACACTGTGCAGGTGTTGCAGACCACGTAGTCGGTCGCCGGTGAGAGCAGCATGACAGAGGGCAACACGGACCCACCTGTGTGCCACTGCTGAGCCTCCCGTCAAGCTGAAGAGTGCCCTGCAAACAACTTTGGTGCCCACACACCTCCCTCCCTTGAGCATCAGCGGCCCAATCTGCACCTAGCATTTGCTCCTTTGTTTTACCAAACCCACACTGAAACAGAAAAAGATGCGACTCGAAACCACATTCAGATACTCCAGGGCCAACACCATACTGACTGCAGAGTCAACCCTGAACGGCCATAAAACGGCCATCAGTCTATGCAGAAAGTACCGTGAAACCGAGAGACCAAAGGAAGTGAAAGCGGTATGCCGTGTGGAGGCTGCCACGAAGTCCGACAATCAAAGAAAGTGAAAGTGGCATGCACTGCAGAGGGGAATTTCTGTTCCACCGTGGGTTTGATAAAACAGCAGAGCAAATACCAGATGCAGACTGGGCCTCTGTCGCTCTCCTTGGGAGACCCATTTGGGAGGCAGCTGCAGAACTTCCAGTTCTCTCCTCACTCCTGCCATCGGATTACAAGATGTACCGTAGAAAAATGTGGGAAGCACAGCCAACAAAATGTGCTGAGCCACCCTTGGGGCTGTCTGGGCAGGGGCTCCTCAGGTCTTAGGGAGAGATCTTGTCCCAGCCTTGCCACCCATGATCATGTCGGAAGCGGAGCTGCCAGGGATATCATCTGAGATTTCCTTTGTGAGAACACAAGAAGAGCCCTGCTGGATCAGTCCAGTGCTCCGTCTACTCCAGCATCTCCTGTCTCACACAGCAGCCATCTAATTTCCCTGCAGGGACATCAAGCAGGGTGTAGAGCAGTGTTCCCTCTCAGCTGAGTTAGTGTGAGCTAGCTCACCGTTTTTTAGCCTCCGGCTCACACATTTTTGTCTCAGCTCATGAAGGATGGCTCCAGAGCAAACTAACTTAGGCAGTCGCCAAATCGCTCACTCATAACTTTGATGCCAGTAGCTCACACAGTAGAGTTTTTGTTCACAAGACTCCACAGCTTAGAGGGAATATTGCTTCTGCAGCCATATGAATGAGGACGTGGTCCCTAACTGATTCATTGAGTCCATCTTCAGATGCATTTGAGGGAGTCACAAGACCCCACAGCTTAGAGGGAGCATTGGTGTAGAGACCACGGCCTTCCACTGATGTTGTTTCCTAGCACCGGGTTTTAGAGGTTGACTGTCAGGCTAGCAGCCACTGTTGCATCTATTCTCCGTCTCTCTTAGTGGCCATCACTATATCCGCTGACAGTCTAAGAACTTGTATTGAGCTGTAGCCCTTCTCTAGCATTCTGTTAAGACCCAGTGTGTGGTATGTCAGAGAGGGTGTTAGACTTGGACTGGGGAGATCTTGGCCATAGTCCCTGTTCAGCCCTGGAGCCACCCTAGGTGGTCCTGGCCAAGACACAATCTCTCAGCCTAATCTACTTCACAAGGTGGTTGTTGTCGTAAGGAGAAAACCCACACCTTCTTCCCTGAACTCATTAGAGGAAGTGAGACACAAAACAAAACAGTGGCGAATCAAACACATCTGAGCTGCTCTTGTACTTAATCCATCCCAAACAAACTGTTCCACCAGAGCCAGGGGCAAGACAGATTTGTCAACAGCAACTGTTCTCCGCGGTCCTCTTACTCAACTCAACCACAGTTTACACTGTGGTTCTCATTACTCAGTCCCAGTGACATTTAGGTTTCTCAGGTCTTCCTTTAGAGCGGTCATGCCGGGATTTAGATGACCTCCAGAAAGAGCTTTAGGAAACACCAGCCAGTGATGTATGAATGGACAGACTAATAGGTTTCACCACCGCTGGTGGAAAACTGTAGGAGACACTGATTGCTGGCCTGGGCCAAAAGTAACAGTTACCCACAATCCATTAGGCTAACATGGAACCCCATCAAAGAGCCCAGCCCTACAACACTGAAAAGGGCTAATTTATGGACATGTGGGATTGCTGCGTTGCACATAGCTTACTGCTTGGGGTATACTGTGTGTGCTATTTCGCCTGGGGCCATGAAGTGTACTGCAAACACCACTTTCCAACCAGAAGACTGGCATCCCGGTTTTAAGTACGTTTGCTTGGAAGTAAGCCCCATTCCCTTCAAAGGGACTTGCTTTCAAGTGAGCAAACGTATTTAGGATCATGATGTTCTAACTGTAGACACCTAGGGCTTGTGGTTTGTTTCTAAAAGGAGGGGCTGCCAGAACTGATGTCTCACATCACAAATGCCCCTCCTTTTCCTGGGCAAAGCTGACCTCACCTGTCCCAAGAAAGCTATTGGCCACAAGGTACAGATAGGAACTCTCAGTCTGGGGCAAGTGATGCTCTATATTCTTGGTGCCTGGGGGGAGGCTAACAGTGGGAGGGCTTCTAGTGTCCTGGTCCCACCGGTGGATCTCCTGATGGCACCCAGTGTTTTTGGCCACTGTGTGACAGAGTGTTGGACTGGATGGGCCATTGGCCTGATCCAACATTAGCTTCTCTTATGTTCTTATGAATGACGACTAGAGCAGACATTTCCCCTCTCCTCCTTGAACAGAACTGACTCCTCACTGGCTTTAAACTTTAACCCAGCTGCCAACAGAACTGGATGCAGGGCTGATTGTCCATGTGAGGCGGCTGGAGTTTTCAAGACTGTGGAAGGCTGCAAGCCCCTTCTTCCCCTCTTTCACAGCTGCATCTTCTTCTTCCCCCCCCCCCCCAGCCTCCTGCTGCCTCCCACGCCACCAACAGCAACACCTCCTTGTCCTTCTGTATCTCTTTCCCTTTCCACCCCCATAGCTCTCCCCCCCCACCACACTGCCATCTCCTCTCTTTCCCTCCCCCACCCCTTGCTCAGAAACTGGCCCAGACCAGTCGTCCAGAGCTGGGGGTAGAAATTTTCAGGATGCCATCATCATGAACTCTATTTGGGGCTTTCGTTTTATTAAATTGTTCAGTAGAATTTTAATGTTTTATACGTTTTTAGGGCATTATGCCCCCAAGTACATCGCCCAGAGCCTGTTGTAAGCTGAGACAGGGCGATTAACACATTTAAATAACAAGAACAACAACTGCCTGTCCCTCACACACACTTCTCTCTGTCTCTGTCTCTCTCTCCTTGTCCTGCCACCTCTGCCCCTGCTCACTATATACCAGAGGTGGCAAACCTATGGCATGCGTGCCAGAGGTGGCACTCAGAGCCCTCTCTGTGGGCACGCACGGCATCGCCCCAGCACAGAGTTTGCAAGATTGGACAGCAAAAATCACATTAATTGTTCAAAAGCATGCCAAATGCAACCTTTTACCTTTCAATAAAAAGTTGTTTGTATCATTGAAAGCTCTGTTATTGTGGTTTTCTTTTAAGACAAAAGATGTTAATGTAGGAGTTGTTTTTTCTAAAACGAAAACCTCAGTATTCGGGTTAAATTGCCGTGTTGGCACTTTGTGATAAATAAGTGGGCTTTGGGTTGCAGTTTGGGCACTCGGTCTCTAAAAGGTTCACCATCACTGCTATATACACTTTGGCATGGTTTCCTGGGGTTGATAGGAGAAGAAGAGACTGGATTTATACCCCACCCTTCAGTACCCAAAGGAGTCTCAGAGTGGCTTACAATCTCCTTTCCCCTCCCCTCCACACAACAGACACCCTGTGAGGTAGGTGGGGCTGAGAGAGCTCTTTCGAGAACTGTGCATGAGAGAACAGCTCTGAGAGAACTTGAAAATGACCCAAGGTCACACTAGCAGCTCCATGTGGAGGAGTTGGGGAATCAAACCCAGTTCTCCCAGATTAGAGTCCACACTCCTAACCACTACACCAGAAGTGGCAGAAGAGATCTCATGAGGCAGCATAGTGGTAACTTTTCTCCCCTTTAACTTTTTGGCTGTTTTAAAAATTCCTCTCACCCTTTTTTTTTTTTTTACTTTAATTTTTTCTGAAGAAAAACCTCCCCTCTTTTTACACAGCCTCATCGTGTTGATTTTTTTAAAATCTGCATGCTGCTCAGAAGTGCAGAAATTCTGATCTGCTCAGAAATGAATAATTTTAAAAACCTGGAGGGAAAGAGCTGTGCATCCAGCTTAGGGGAGGCAGTGAAGGGGGCTATAACTGAAGAGTCAAGGGATGAGGCTTTTAGATTTCATGACCTTTTCCTCCACAGCCCACTGTGTAACGCTCACAAGATATCGATGGGCTGCAGCTCCTTAGCGTGTATCCTCTATTCATTTATTTATTATCCATTTATTATTTTACATTTATACCCCGCCCTCCCCGCGAACGGGCTCTATGTGTTTATTGGGGGAATATCTGCACTTCAACCTTTACACATTTATCACTGCACAAAATTAGCGTACATCGCCGCGCTGCATCAACTGACTCTGTCTGCGGTCTGTCATGTGAAGGCATGAGTAATCGAAGTCTTTGAAACGCAGCAGATGCTCACCCCTAGCTTTCTGAGAGAAGTGTGAAAACATCCACAAATCAGATGAGCATATAATTGGGAAATGGGCTCTCTTTTTTGTGCATCTCTGTATCCCTTTCGTTCCCCACTAAAGGGGTCGAATGTCAAAAATCACATCCCACTCTCCTTAGCTATGATACAGAAAGTCGACAACGGAAATTTTTTTAAAAATCCTTATGTTCTTGTGGCCACTATCTTAGATCATCTTCAACCAGGATTAGACAAATACCTGCCAGGTAGGTCTTTCAATGGCCATTTGCTATCAGGAGTAAATGGAAGCTATTACAGAGGCAGCCACACCTCTGGAAGTCAGTGGATGGGAACAAACAACTGGAGACAGACATCGTCTTCCTTGTGAAGTCTGGTGATCTCCAAGGAACAAAGCCAGAGTTGACAGCTCTGGGCCAGTCTAAGGAAACCTATTGCTGCCACCACCTGCCAAGCCTGGTTCTTCTCTTCACTTTCACCACCTGTTTGTACACCATCTTTGATTGACTGACTAGAGAGAGGCACAATGAGATGGAGCATCTATCGCCAGTTACCTAATCCTTTCCCTCAGCCAGGAGTGTAGATTTAGAATCACAGAACCATAGAGCCACAGAGCTGGAAGGGGCCACACAGGCCATCTAGTCCAACCCCCTGCTCCATGCAGGATTAGCCTAGAGCATCCCTGACAAGGGTTTGTCCAGCTGCTGCTTAAAGATGGCCAGTGAGGGGGAGCTCACCCCCCCCCCAGGCAGCCGATTCCACTGTTGCCCAACTCTTAACTGTCAAGAAGTTTTTCCTAAGATCCAGCCTTTCTGCTCTTAATTTAAGCCCCTTATTGCCAGTCCTCTCCTCTGCTGCCAACAGGAACAGCCCCCTGCTGTGACAGCCCTTCAAGTACTTCAAGAGAGCAATCATGCCCCCTCTCAACCTCCTCTTCTCCAGACTGAACATTCCCAAGTCCCTCAGCCTTTCCTTAAAAGGCTGGGTCTCCAGGCCCCCATTTAGCCATGGGACGATGGGCTGTTGTGGTTTCCTTCAGGGAGGAGAGCCCACTAAGGGATGTGGCCCCCTCAAAACCTTGAGCCAACATATATGCTGCCTTATGCTGAGTCAGACCTAGGGTTGCCAACCTGCAGGTAGCACCTGGAGACCTCCCATCATAACAATTGACCTCCAGATGACCAAGATCAGTTCCCCTGGAGCAAATGGCTGCTTTCAAGGATGGACTCAATGGAATTATACCCTGCTGAGGTCCCTCCCCTCCCCAAACCCCGTCCCCTCCTGGCTCCACCCCCCCCCCCCAAATTTTCAGGTATTTCCCAACTCACAGTAAACAAACCTAGTCAGACAATTGGTCTGTCGCAGGGGTCCTCGACCTTTTTGAGGCTGTGGCACCTTTGAAATTCTGACACAGTATGGTTGGTGCAGCCTCAAAATGGCTGCAATAAAATGGCTGCTGCAGGAAATGGAGGCAGCTGCAAAATGATTACCCCAGCTTACCTTCAGTCACACAGAAGATCCTTGTGTTGTGGTGGCAGCTGCTGCTAAAGCAACATTTTAAAAAATCTGCACAGCCAATCAAATCTCCAGTGGCCAATCAGAAGCCTTGCTGGGCAAAAGCCCCACCTGGCCCAACCCACTTTCTAAAAACACTTGGCAGACACCAGAAAGGTGCTGGTGGGCACCAGGCAGGGGACCCCTGGTCTATCAAGTTCAGTATTGTCTACTCCGATGGCAGCAGATCTCCAGGGTCTCAGGCAATGCTCCCTCTAAGCTGTGGAGTCTTGTGAGCAAAAATCCTACTTCCTAAGCTACTAGCATTAAAGTTGTGAGCGAGCGATTTGGCTACTGCATACATTAGTTTGCTCTGGAGCCATCCTGCCTGAGCCAAGACAAAAATGTGTGAGCCGGAGGCTAAAAACCTGTAGGCTAGCTCACAGTAACTCAGCTTAGAGGGAACACTGGTCTCAGGTATAGTTCTTTTGACATCACCTATTAACTGAACTTTTTAACTGGAAATACTGGGTGTAATAATTTCATGTTTTGGTGTGTGTGTTTCTTCAAATGTTTAGTTTGACTGCAGTAATGTAACAAGAATGATACAGGGAGATAAGTGTGATGTGATTGGCTGATGACTGAGAGAGTAGGAGGAGAGATGTCTAGGAGGTGATTCTGTGTGTAAAGTTTGGAGAGAGAGCATAGTCTGTATGACTATGGGAATTTGAGACTATTCTATGTGAATAAGACCAAGAGTTTAGCCTGTGTGGCTGCATATGACAGAGAGAGAGAGATAAGCCTGTCAGAGTTGAGTTTTGGTGTCTGAGTGACTGTGTGTGACACCAAGCTTTGTCAGTTATATGTTCTTTCTTCACCAACAGTTCAAAATTACCCAGAAACCTGTTTTGTTCTTTTATAAATAAATCCTTATTTGTTTAAACTTATCCCAGCAATCAAATCAGTCCTTCCTCAGGGCCACACAGTCCTCTGAAGCGCCCAGACACTGGGTCATTCTACCAAAATAGAGAGAGTTGGAATTTTTAATTCCTGGTGGCAGCAGAAATCTACCAAGTTCATGTACACAAGAGTGTTTTTTTTAAAGAGAAACAGTCCCCCCAATAAGCGAGGACATCACACTGGGGACTGAACTTGGGACCTTCTGCATACCAAGCAGATACTCTACCACTGAGCCATGGCCCCTCCCTCCATGGAGCTGCAAAGAAGCTGTGCTGCCAACAGAGTAATTGTAAAATACCTCAAGCAAGACTCTAAAGAGGCCCCATAGACATATCCCAAATAAATAAAAAGTTGATCTTGGTACAATCCAGCAAAGCCACATTTATGTTTTGTGGTCTTAAAACACACATCTCGCTGTGGGCCCTCCTCTGACAACATTAAAACTGTAAAACATGGTAAGAAGCATGAATAAAATAGTCAACCGAGAAAGCAGATCAGGAAACCACTCAACCATATTTCCCAAGCACAGGATGCACTATTTCAAATTTCAGCCCCAAACGACTTGCATGTCTAAAGGCCTTTGTTACGTTCCTCGTGTTCTTACCACCTGTTAAAAGTAACTTTAGAAGAAGAGTGCCATGTTTGTTTTTTATAAACCTTTTGGGGTCTGGAAGAAGAAAGAAGAGGAGGAGGGGGAGTTGGTTTTATACCCCGCCCTTAACTCAGAATCTCAGAGCGGTTTACAATCCCTTTCCCTTCCCCTCCCCATAACAGACACCCTGTGAGGTAGGTGGGGCTGAGAGAGCTCTTTTGAGAACTGCTTTTGAGAGAACAGCTCTGAAAGAACTTGTGACTGACCCAAGGTCACACCAGCAGCTGCATGTGGAGGAGGGGAGACTCAAACCCGGTTCTCTCAGAGCAGAGTCCTCGCTCTTAACCACTACACCAAACTGGCTCAAGGGAATGGCTCCTGTTCATTACGGTGTTACTCAAAAGGCCTTCCCAGGGCGTGGCCCCTTCGTTGTCTCCGTTGCCCTCCGTGGTTTCCAATAAACGTGGGCTTCTCATTATAATCTGAGGCAACAAACTGATGAAACTTCTGCCTCCCGTGGGAACCGAGCTCAAGCTGTTGGCGGGAAAAAAAATAGATTTTACTGCTGAGATATGGGTTTTAGGAGAGACAAGTGCGAGCAAACACAGCTGTCTCCTCAAACCCTGCAACCAGAAAGTGCCAGAATGATGTTAAAATTAATGTGTTTAATAGCAGTAAAGGGAATTTTTTTTAACCGTTTCATCATCTGCATACAACTAAGTTACCAGGCAGGTAATTCTGTTCCACAGTATTTGAAGCTTCCCCTAAGTAGCAGATGAGAGCCAGTTTGGTGTAGAGGTTAAGTGTGCGGACTCTAATCTGGGAGAACCGGGTTTGATTCCCCACTGCTCCACTTGCACCTGCTGGATGACCTTGGGCAAGGCATAGTTCTGTCAGAGTTGTCCTTGAAAGGATAGTTTCTGTCAGAGCTCTCTCAGCCCCACCTACCTCACAGGGTGTCTGTTGTGGGGAGGGGAAGGAGTTTGTAAGCCGCTCTGAGACTCTGAGTGAAGGGCGGGGTATAAATACATTCTCTTCTCTTCTTCCCCAAAGGAAAGGTCAGCCAGCCAAGATCTGGGTGGTTATTTCAAATGCCTGTGCGATTCCTCAACTCTGAAGTTTCTTCACATGAGCAGTGTTCCTCTCTGGTCTTGCCCTCTGTGTTTTGCATCGCTCAGACTCTTGTCTCCAGCCATATCTATGTTCTTTTAAATCCTCCCGTGATTTCAAGAGCCACTTCCCAAGAACCACAGCTTCACATCAAGGACCGAGGCTTCGGCTTCAGGGATTAGGCCTCTGCTTTGCACACAGAATATCTACAGTCCAATCCTCTGCATTTCCAATCAAAGGATCACTTAGTAGATGATGTGAAAGAATCCTCTCTCACCTGATACTGTGGAGAGCTGCTGCCAGCCAGAGTGGACAACCCCAACCTCAGTAGACCAGTGCTTTAAACCAGTTTGGGGTAGTGGTTAAGAGCAGCGGACTAGAGTTTGATTCCCCAGCTTCTGGTGTGACCTTGGGTTAGTCACAGTTCTCAGAGCTGTTCTCTCAAGAGCAGTCTTTGAAAGAGAAGAAGAGGAGGAGGAGGAGATTTATACCCCACCCTTCACTACCTGAAGGAGTCTCTGAATGGCTTACAATCCCTTTCCCTTCCCCTCCCCACAGCAGACACCCTGCGAGGTCGGTGGGGCTGAGAGAGCTCTTTTGAGGACTGCCCTTGAGAGAACATTTCTGAAAGAATTTATGACTGACCCAAGGTCACACCAGCAGCTGCATGTGGAGGAATGGGAAATCAAACCCGGTTCTCCCAGATTAGAGTCCGCGCTCCTAACCGCTACACCAAACTGACTCTCTCAGCCCCACCTACCTCACTGTGGGGCTGTTGTGGGGAGAGGAAGGAGATTGTAAGCCGCTCTGAGACTCCAAGTGAAGGGTGGGGTATAAATCCAGTCTCCTCCTCTTCTTCTTCATCACTCAATAGACAGCAGCTTCATGTGCTGGGGTACGGCTGTATACCCCGCCTTTCTCCCCTCCTGCATTTTATCCTCATAACAATCCTATGTGGTAGGTTAGGCTAAGAGAGAATGCCTAATTAGCAAGCTGCCATGCCAGTGTGAGGATCTGAACTTGGGTCACCCGGACCCTAGTCAGACACTTGAACCATTATATCCTGCTGACTTGTATTAAATGTAACGAAAATATTTTTTTAAAAAAAAATCCTGTACATAGAACTGCTTCCTTAGCCACTCCAGCGATGCAAATCATCTTTGCTGATACCATGTGGTGTTCACCATTACAGAGCTTTAGCAAAGAGAAGAAGACGACATTTGGTTTATACCCCGCCCTTCACTACCCAAGAGAGTCTCAGAGCAGCTTACAAACTCCTTTCCCTTCCCCTCCTCTCCCCACAACAGACACCCTGTGAGGTAGGTGGGGCTGAGAGCGCTCTGAGACAACTGTCCTTGAGAGAACAGCTGGGACAGAGCTATGGCTTGCCCAAGGTCATCCAGCAGCTGCAAGTGGAGGCGTGGGGAATCAAACCTGGTTTTCCCAGATTAGAGTCTGTGCACTTAACCACTACACCAAACTGACAAGATCATGCAAGGGCCAGATACTCAGACCCAACTGTGTTGGCCAACTGAACACTGGTGATCCCGCTGTTAGCTAGAATGCAGGGTTGGGCTGAAAGGTAAGTTAATTTTGCTGAGTCAGCAGATGACTCACACTTGCTCTGCCCCAACAGGTAAGCTGACTAAGGGTTTCTGTGAACCCCACTGCATCCACTGCAGCCATCAGGAATGGTGTTTTCCTCCTGTACTCAGAAGCACTACCAATCCAACATATCCATATTAAAATACAGGGAAACGAGCCCTGCTTCTTAGTGCAGCCGACTTCTCTCTGCTTTGCGCAGACTAATCGCAGACTACATCATTTGGGTGAGCTATTTTTAAGATGTTATCGGAGGAGTCTGGGCTGGTTACATAATTCCTTTGGAGCCCTTCTCTTTGTTGCCGTGATCTTACAAATTAGTACGTTGGATACAAAGCACAAGTTCCTCGCTTCAGAAATGATTATTAGCATGTCGGGTTTTCATCTATTTCATATCCCATAATTTTATTTATTATTCTAACCGATTTTGCCTACGTTTTTAAGCCATTCTGCAAATATAAGGTAAAGGTAAAGGTTTCCCTTGCTCGAAAGCCTGTCGAATACGACTCTAGGGATGCGGTGCTCATCTCCGTTTCCAAGCCGAAGAACCAGCACTGTCCAGACATTTCCATGGTCTTGTGGCTGGCATGACTAGATGCTGAGGTGCATGGAACGCTGTTACCTTCCCACCGAAGCGGTACCTATTTATCTACTTGCAATTTCTTGCTTTCGAACTGCTAGGTTGCAAATATACCAAGTATGTTTAAAAATCTACATTACAGCAATATCTCCCAGGATCTAAAGCTGTTTCCTCTCAAGTCATTTCACTATGGCACTCTCTGTCCTTGGGTGAAAATTTTTACATAAAATTTGGGGGAGAGGGGCTGGGAAGCAGCTGGATAGCACGAAGTATTGTTATGGGGAGGGGGATTTCTTTTCCATAGTTCACCTTCTCTAGATATAGCCATCTATTTCTCTACTTTTCCTCTTTTAAAAGAGGAATTCCTCCTTTGTTTCTTTTTTTTAATTTCTCTTCAAAGATAAATCAATGCCCCTTTTTGCAACTCTGGCCCATGCTGTTGACTTTTGTTATAAACCACAAGGGGGAGCTGTAAGGAGGAGGGCAGGAAGGTTTGGGAAGAGATCCTCTCCCTCTGAGCATCTACAGAGTCAGAGTCGAAAATTCAGCAGAACCTTCCTTCCCACCACTACTCTCTTCAAACTCCTCTTTGATCAAAACAAAATTAGAAACAGACTTCACATCCCTAAAAAGAGGGAAAGAAATGGATTGTTGGATTTCAGGGAGAAACTGGATAAAAAGGAATTAAGAAAAGTTCTCTTAGCAATACTAAAGGTAAAGGTTTCCCTTGCTTGCAAGACAGTCAAATACGACCCTAGGGATGCGGTGCTTATCTCCATTTCCAAGCCGACGATCCAGTGCTGTCTGAAGACTTCTCCTGTTGTCATGTGGCCGGCATGACTAAACACCAAGGTGTACAGAACGCTGTTACCTTCCCACCGAAGCGGTACCTATTTAGCTACTTGCAATTTCTTGCTTTCAAACTGCTAGGTTGGCAGGAGCTAGGGCCAGAGACGGGAGCTCACTCCGTCACACGGCACTTGGGTCTCGAACTGCCAAGCCGTTGACCTTCCAGTCTGCCACTCAGCGTCTTAACCTCCGAGCCACCGCAGCCCCTTAACAATACTCATCCGAAATAAATACAGCCAGGCTGAAAATGATGTGGCATGCTATGGGGGGATGGCCACCTCTCAGCTGTGTTGCAGGTCTTTAAAAGCTGACTGAGAAGGTGGCCACGCTTTTCCCAAGAGGAGGCCTTGGTGCAAAAGGCGACCCAGAGAAGCCTGCCGGGATGCACCAGCATAGGTGCCTAACAGAGGCAGCCAGCTTTTGGCAGCAGCCTCCTATATGAACGTGTCTCTATTGGAACCATCATCCACAATACGTCCTACAGTACTGTTTCACTTAGTGCTCTGTTATAGTATCATAGAGTTGGAAGGGGCCATACAGGCCATCCAGTCGAACCCCCTGCTCAACGCAGGATCAGCCTGCATTAATCACAACGTTCAAGGAAGTATTACTATACTGGTGTCCCAGAACTAATATCTTCCTGAATTGCCTGACCACACTCGTCTAATCTGTAAGAAAAACCAAAAACCCATCGGTATACTATTTTATAACAAAAAAGCATTCTTAAAATATATTTATTGAAGCATAAGCTTTTGTGAGTCCAATGTTTTATCAGATGCATGAAATGGATTCTTGGTCAGCATAAATATACACGCAGCAGGGGAAAATATTTCTGCTGACTGAGAATCCAGGACATACGCCTATTGAAGTGGGCTCTAGCACATAAAAGATTATGGTTCAATAAATCTGCTTGCCTTTAATAGATTCCTGTTGGGGGTGGGTTGCTGCAACAGACTGACAGAAGGAATACTTTATAAAAAAAATTCCTTTGTGGCGGGTTTTACAGAGTGTTTCGGAAGAATCTTTTGCAGGCATGTTCTTGTTGTGAGGAAATAAATATAAAGGATTTTGAAAATCCCGTTTCTATTTCTCTTTATATTATTTCTGATAGCTCCCACTCCTCCAAAACAGCATCTATTCAAATGAATACCTTTGAATGATGTTAATCCCCCATGCCTCTTCAAACATCAGGTTACAATCTGATGCAGATAAAAGAATAACTGAATAAAATTCTATTGCAGGTAGACAGGAGTTCTATTGCAGGAGTTAACAGAAATTCGGTGTGAGGTATGTGTAGGTTAAGACACTTCTGACCTTATGAATTAATAGTGTCCAAAACTATTGGGTTAAATGTAAAAAAAAAAAATCATTTGCCTTGGAAGCATAGAAGCTTTACTCAGCATCCCCCATTCTCCATTTTTTCCAGTTAAGGGGAAAGTGCTGTTCAAACAAATTACAAAGATGACCTGACTCCAATGGTAACAAGAGAAAGAAATTTTACTCACAAAAATAGAAGTACATCTTACATGACAGATTTCACGAGAGCCAGTTTGGCGTAGGAGAGCCAGTTTGGTGTAGTGGTTAAGTGCGCAGACTCTAATCTGGGAGAATCGGGTTTGATTCCCCACTCCTCCACTTGCACCTGGCTGGATGACCTTGGGCAAGCCATAGCTCTGTACCAGCTGTTCTCTCAAGGACAGCTTGGGAAACAGCTCTCTCAGCTGCACCTACCTCACAGGGTGTCTGTTGTGGGGAGGGGAAGGGAAAGGAGTTTGTAAGCCACTCTGAGACTCTTAAGTGAGTGAAGGGCATGATATAAATCCAATCTCTTCTTCTTCTTAGGCGCATATAACCTATTGTGACCAGATTCACTTCAAAAAGGTTAACTTGCTACAGCTCCAAGCTCAGGTAGGAGAGAGAAGAGAGGTCCTATATAAGATGAAACACAGAAGGCAAGCAGAGGCCATAGAGGCTCAACATCTAATTGATGAGAGGGTGTGGCCAACTGCCAGATGTACCCAAGCCAGAGAATTCCCTTAACCTTTTCCCTCCCAGTTCCTCTTGCACACAGAGTTACAATACCCAACAAAAATACCCTGATGTTAACAGCCTTATTCAGGCTGTAGCTTCCTTGACTGAGTCAATCCATCTCACGCTGGGTCTTCCTCTTTTCCTGCTGTCTTCAAACCTTCCTAGCTTTGACTCTTGTCTTTTCACAATGTGACCAAAGTCACTGTTTAGCCTCAGTTTAGTCATTTTAGCTGCCAGGGAGAGTTCAGGTGTGGGGGCACCGAGTTCTTGTTTTTTGTCCTTCCCATTGAGAAAGGAAGCCAAGTAGACCTGCTAAAGAAAACTCCGCTTGAGGAGACGACTTGTCTCCATAATTAGGTCAGGAAGCTGGAAACTGGAATGCAGTAGCACAGCCACTGGTTGAAGAAGGTGGGGATGACAATGAGAAAGCAGCATGAGAAATCACACATGCAAAACTGTTTAGAACAATTCTAGGCACTTAATCATGGACAGAACCTTAGTTCTCTAAGAAGTTCTTTCCTAATAAACCAGAATAAATTGCGCAGAACAGAAAATGCAAAACAAATATGCAAAATGGAGGGAAATATGCAATTGTTAAGAGTTTCCATAAATAACCCTGACCTGGATAGCCCAGGCAAGCCAAGATCTCGTCAGATCTCAGAAGCTAAGCAGGGTCGACTCTGGCAAGTACTTGGAAGGGCGACCTCCAAGGAATACCAGAGGTAGGAAGCAGAGGCAGGCTAATCAAGCCACCTGTCTGAATATCCTCCAGGCCCCCAGTAGGGGTCAGTCATCAGAGGTTGCCATGACTTCCAAGTGCACACACACACTCTCTCACACACACACATGCACACATTAAAAAAATCCAAAAAGAAACTTAAAAAAAAAAGTTTCCATAAATGAAAATGGGGACAGAATCCCAATTCATGTAGAATTTGGAATGCTTACACGTGGAGTTTTAAAATAAGCTAAACTCAGATTGTAATAGGTTATGGGCAGTGTGCCCTCTAAGCTGAGTTAGTGTGAGCTAGCTCACAGTTTATTAGCTTCCAGCTCACAGATTTTTGCCTTAACTCAGGAAGGATGACTCCAGAGCAAACTAATTTATGCAGCAGCCAAACTGCTTGCTCACCGCTTTAACGCCAGGAGCTCACAAAGTAGAATTTTTGCTCAGAAGATTCCACAGCTTGGAGGGAGTATTGGTTATGGGTACCATAGAAACTACAATAGCCCAGGAAGGAGGTCATCGTGCACATCCGAAGAGCACCCTTGCAACAATATATACAACGTTCCGTATGTGAAGCCAGAAGGGAAAAGCAAATCACATCATTTACTTAGGCACCGAGTTCAGGCCTGTCATCTTAATCCCTTCAATACGCAACAGATGTTTGGGTTACTCGCATGGTCCTTGTAACTTGAAGAATCCTGCTCTGCTAATTTGCTAACAAAAACTACCGCCTGCTCATATTTGGTTTTCAATTTTGAGGCTTGCCGTATGTAATCACCAGAGAAAACATCATTTTGGAGCGCCACCACAAAGAAGTGATTGGACTGAACAATTCCTTCTTTCAAGCCGCCGCAGCGTTTCTGGCCATCGGTTTTTTCCTGATTATTATTCCTTAATTCATCTCCATCAAAGTGGAGGGAGTCACATATAGCTTGCTCTCATGAGTGAACCTGTTCTCAGACTTCTTGTCAGCACTGATGCCAAGACATAGTGAAACTGGTGCATTTCTGGCAACATCCACTTCTGAGCTTTCTTGGACAAGTCTATGTGATTCATTTCACAATGTCTCAAGTAGTAGGCGGAGGAGGATGGAGGAGGAGGAGACTGGATTTATATCCCACCCATCACTACCCGAAGGAGTCTCAGAGCAGCTTAGAATCTCCTTCCTCTCCCCACAACAGACACCCTGTGAGGTAGGCGGGGATGAGAGAGTTCTTTCCAGAACTGCTCTTGACAGAACAGTTCTGAGAGAACTTGTAAGTGACCCAAGGTCACACCAGCAGCTGCATGTGAAAGAGTGGGGAATCAAACCCAGTTCTCCCAGATTAGAGTCCACGCTCCTAACCACTACACCAAACTGACTGCCAAGTTGGTCTTCAGCACAAAGAAGCCACTGTAATGGCTTTGGTTTGTGTCAAAAGATAACACACCAGACCATGACTCTCTGTTAAGCTGACCTTGGCATGCAGGTAGAAATCAGAAGGCAGGGCTTTCAAGAAATGTCAACAAAGTCTCTTGAGGATTTTTCAAGAATTTCTTGTGGGTTGGGGCATCAGTCCCTCCACAAGATGCTAATGAAAGAAAAGGCTTGTATAAGACCACACTGAGTCATCCATGACAGTAGGGATGCCATCTCCGGGTTAGGAGATCCCTGGAGATTTTGGAGGTGGAGCCTGAGGAGCGTGTGGCTTGGGTATGGGAGGGACTTCAATGCCATAGAATCCACCTTCCAAAGCCGCCATTTTCTCCAGGTGAACTGTTCTCTGTCATCTGGAGATCAGTTGTAATCTCAAGAGATCTCCAGCCACCACCTGGAGGTTGGCAGCAAAAGTGAGATACACGGATGAAGTGAATACAAAAAAAGGAAAAAAATCCTCTGTATAATTAAATCTCCAAAATTACTCAAAGGCTATGATCACACACACTAAATAATCCACTTTCAATCTACTTCCAAAGCACTTTCAAACTGGATTTTGCCAGTTCCCACAGTAAAATCCAGTTTGAAAGTGCATTAAAAGTGTATTATTTAGTGTGTGATCACAGCCAAAGACACTACATAAAATGCTTTCAAATTATTTGCATAATCAGCAATAACAAACATACAAAACCATCTTAATACAAATCTTGAAATTCATATAAATAAATTGCACAAATAGGGAAAGATCAAAGTTCATGAGTCACAGAACAAAGGATTCAAATGCAAACTACAGATTCAAAAGTCTGCTCTATACACCAATAGTACTTCAGGTGAATAGAATCCTTTTTTCCTGAAGACTTAAAAGTCCTGTTGATATAGCAGCTCTGCAAGTTGAGTTCCAGCTGACAGGGCAAACCAGCATTGTAACGCCTTGTTTCTCCAAAGCTTTATCCAAGATGGAGCTGTAACAACTTAACAAGAACCAAAATTACTGCATAATAAAGTATTTCATGTCACTGCGTTCTTCCAAATGGTTGTACGCATGTACCCCAGTGAGAGAATTCTCTTAACCCTTTCCCTCCCAGATCCTCTTGCGTGCAGAGTTACAATACCCAACACTCTCCAGGTATGTATACTGTTCCTGCCTTTTTACCCTCCTGGAGGGATTGTCAATCAGGGAAATGACGTGAAATAGAGCTATACCCTCCCTCCCCTCCTTAGCACCATGGCTCAGATTTATATTGTGCCCCCACACACACACACACATACACACACACTGATATTTAGAGCAAAATACCATGTCTGGAGTCCCGGTCATGTAACCTGAGCATCACATCTCATTCAGCCCTGGTTTGGTGCCAGTAATAAGTTGAGCAGAATTCCAACACAGAAGGGCATCTGTCATTCCTCTCTTTTCTTTTCACCTTCAGTTCACAGCTGCAAACTATTTGGAAATTCATCTCGCAGTTACTCTGGAGAGTCGAGGTTGATTTCACCAAGCGGATATTTGGGGTCTCGGACACCTCAGAAACCTATTAACAGTTTTCTATGCTTGGCGCTCTCTCACATAAGACTCATTGAGCCCTCAAGGGAAGCATTTGATATCTTTCCAACCCTAAATACACTTCTCTTAATTGGCCATCGATGACAAGGCTATGTTTATAACAGAACTGGAAAGTATGTTGCTGTTTTAAGGCACTCAGACATTCGTTGCCCTGACCTGAATGGTCCAGGCTAGCCCGAGCGTGTCAGATCCTGGAAGCTAAGCAAGGTTGGCTGTGGCTAGTATTTGGATGGGAGAACAGCAAGGAACACCAGGATGGCTACGCAGAGGCAGGCAATGGTCTCTAGCCTTGAAAACCCTGTGGGGTCACCAGAAGTCAGCTGTGGCTTGAAAGCAAAAAAAAAAAATCCCTCTGTGACAGTAAAAACTATCTGGGGCTGGAAGAACTTTGGAAGCGAAATTAGCAGAAAAGGCCTTTAGCTCCTTCCAAGATGACCCATAGCTCAGGGGAAACTAGTACCGAACTGGGAGATCGATGATTAGAACCCCTTGTGATTTTTTTCAAGGCCTGCCTAAAAATTGTTTCAGGAAGACTGCATTCATATTGGAGGGTAAACCAAATCCACCCCCTCCAAGGTATCCACATGCTCCCCCTCCTCAAAAAAAACCCAAGAACAAGAATAGAACTCGGGGGGGGGGGTCAAATCATGAAAATGGTAGACCAGGGAAAAGTTAAATCCTCTACTCCAGTTCTACTAGCTTGATGTGGCACTACACACACAGGAGATACTAATCATGGATTTCCCGAGTCTACTTTGGCCCTAAGTCCTAATCCCCTAAACCTTCAGTGCATCATACGGCACCTAGTCTGACCCTTAGATGGACTTTAAAAGGGGATTAGATGCATTCACCAACATCACCAAACCAAAACAGGAGTCAACAGAGCAGAGAAATCCTGCGTGCTCCATCAAATGCCCAAGATGGACAAAGGCCTCAAGTACTTCTGCAAGGAGGTGGAGTTGCCAGCCCCACCTCCCAAGGACCAGGATTCCAGCTCTTAAAGGTACCATGCCTGGTTATGGCAGTGACTGCACTCATGGGCTTGAGATGTTTCTTGGCCATGTGGGGCTGGAGTTGTCAGACAGTGAGAGGCCTCAGGAGTTATAACAGACTGTGGAATGGGGAGCTCAAAGTCTGAGTTTGAGGAGGAAGGCAGGGCAGTTATCCCAGGGTGAGGGAACTGACCTAGTGGAGGGAGGTATTTGTTTGTTTAATTGATTCAATTTATACCCCGCCCTCCCCGCCAAGGCAGGCTCAGGGTGGCTTACACAAAATGTATAAGAATACAATTACAATCCATCATAAAATTCATCATAAACAATCAAATCATAAACAGTTATCCTAAAATCCATAAAATCCACTATCCTAAAGTGCTGAGGCAGTTTTTCAAATAAAGTGCGAGAGCAGAAATTTCAGACTGAACAATACTCCACGTGTGACAGTCGTAATGATGTCCCCACAAGCTCCGCTGATCGACTTACTCGTCTAGCGAAGGCGGGCTAAAGGTGGTAGGGCCAGGGCATAGGATCTCATCTCAGATGTCACATATGGCTCCTAACTGAAAGCCTGGTGGAAGAGGAACTGTAAAAGATCTCGCAGGGCCCTGATCTTTTCTGGAAGCTCATTCCACCAGTACGGAGCTGCTACTGAGAAGGCCCTGGCCCTGGTTGTTGCCAACCTTGCGTCTTTGGGACCTGGGAGGGCCAGCCAGTTTCGCGCCCCTGAACACAGTGCTCTCTGGGGAACATATGGGGAAAGGCAGTATCTTGAATACTTCCTTCTGGGGCGAACTCAGGTCCTCCTCCTCGCCCAAGTCTTCAGCTTCTTTATCTGGTGGGGAGGAGTCAGTGCTCTGGTCCATGATCTCTATTCACCATATGTCCTAGTGAAACCTCCATGTTCAAAGGCAGTATGCCACTGAAGAACAGTTCCTGGTTGGAAGGAGAAATATTGAGGGAGGACTCTTGATTTCATGCTTTGTTTGTGGTCTTTCCTGGGACGTATGATTGGGCTCTGGACTAGGTGGTGTAACAAGCTGCTGGACTAGATGGCCATTTGTTCTCATCCAGGAAAGATTTTTTTCCCCAGTTTTGTATGCTCTCTGCTTTGTAGATTGAACAGTTCCCTCCATAAGCAGCCTTTTCCTAGAAGAAGCAGTCCTTGGGGTTTTCAAGCATGCCTGCGTTTCTCATATATAGTTCGGCACCTTCTTGATTGCTCAAAAGAGTGTAGTCCTGATGCCAAGAGCAGCAATAAAACAGACCAGTTCCCGGTTCCCCCCATGACAGCCAACAATCTGATTACCCTGTTACTGGATAACATCAGCTTTTGGGAATTAAGGCAAGTCAGCGAGGTGATGGTCTTTATTATACAGTGGTTAGTTCTCAGTTGATGGTTCACAGCGTCAGCATTTTCTCTTGGACGCTGGCTTTTCCAACCTGACACTTCCCCCAACTCTGGTTCCTCAGGGGGTTTGTAATTCAGACATAATAATGAACATTGGGTTGGAACCCTGAAGATCTGGTGTTCCCCCACGAGAGCTGCTTCGCTTTTAACATATTTTAGCCCCACAGACTGGATCGGTTTAACGTTACAGGCTTGCACAATCAATGTGGCAATTAAAACAGCCCCGACCTTTTGAATCAGCTTAGAAATGAGTCCAATGGGGGCCTTTTCAAAGCTGTCGATCAGTATTAAAATGCACATTTTCTGTTGGATGTGACTGTATTCTTTGTTTTGCAGAGCGGGGGGGTGGGGAGGGGGATGCCTCATACCTATTCCAGACTCCTTTCTCCTAAATGTTCAACTTTCACAGACAGGGAGAGGGGGGAATGGGATGTGCACAGATGGAAGACATTTCAAACCTTTTACTGCAGCGAATCCAACAGCCAAGCCACTTTGTCATTTAAAATCCATGTGCCCATTCAGCCAAGCAATCGGCTGCTGTAAAGTTCAAATGAGGAGGGGGAGAGGAAGGGAACTCACAAGTTCTACCTCCTGAGTGCTCTGATCAGGGAAAGGTTGGATCCAGGCTAGCCCAATCTTGGCAGATCTCGGAAGCTAAGTAGGGTCAGCCTTGGCTAGCACTTGGATGGGAGACCACCAAGGAAGCCCAGGGTTGCTACGCAGAGGCAGGCAATGGCAAACCACCTCTGTTCAACTCTTGCCTTGAAAACCTTTACCAGGGTCGCCATAAATAAACTGGGGCTTGATGGCACTTTCCACCACCACCTCCTGAGTGCCACCAGTTTGGTCCCCCATAGCTTTCCAAAAACAAAAATGCACTCTGCATGCATATTCTCACACAGTCCTTGTCCCACATCTTTCAACTTTGTGCTAAAAATCAGTACAAAAATAAACCAGTTCCTGCCTGGGGGGGGAGGGGGGGCATGAAGCTGCCTGGCTCTTTTCTGTTCTCTCCGTACCCGCTCAGTGCAAAGACAATGCCACGTTTCCCTTTCTCCATCCATTCTCCCAATGGATTGATGGGGGAAAGAAAAGTCTTTATGAGAAAGAGTTAGCCTTGAACCTGCTGGTTTGGGAGAAGGCAGTAGAAAATACCCAATAGCAACTGTGATACATTTACAAAGGGAATATCACTCTTTTATTGATTTTCAAAATATACATCTCTGTACATTCATACTAGAATAAGCATCAGAAAATGATTCCACGGTGTTGACACGCACAGTCCAATAATCTCAGGTTTTTACAAACAATAAATCTTCTTTGTGTCTTGGATTGTAGACAGATTGTAAAGGTCACAAATCTTCAGACCAGGCTTGCTCTGATGCCTGTTTCAGAGCAGAATATCTGTAGACTCAGTGAATCCTTTCCTACTCAGCGTTCATCTCTGCATGCTGTCTCTCTGCATAATGCTCACCCTCCAGGAAGCTTCTCTTATTCGGCTTTCTCTCTGCATGCTTTCTCTCAAAGACTTGAATAGTCCTGAAGCAGTGTTCCCTCTAAACTGAGTCAGTGTGAGTTAGCTCACAGTTTTCCAGCCTCCAGCTCACACCGGATGGCTCCACAGCAAACTAATTGATGCAGTAGCCAAACCACTCGCTCACAACTTTAATGCCGGTAGCTCACAAAGTAGGCTTTTTGCTCACAAGACTCCACAGCTTAGAGGGAGCGTTGTCCTGAAGGTGCCTGGCTTGTCTCTCAGCCACTCCATCCCAGTCCATTTTGCCTTCTTGCTTGACTCTCAAGGGCAAGTATTCATTTGTATGACACAGATTGCCATGTTCTCACACAGCTGCTGGGGAAGTGTGCATGGGCCAGCTCAATGGCTCTGGTTTTGACCCTGGGGCCTGTGCAATCCAAGCATGCTTATGAGTGTGTGTCAAGGATGGCTGCCCTACTGGCCGCCACCACTGCGCACATGCAGTGGGTGTTTTGAACTGTCAGCACAGCCCAGTCAGTTAAATGACGGAGGGAGCTGCAGTGGCTCAAGTGGTTAAGAAGACCGGAAGGTCTGTAGTTCGGCAGTTTGAGACCCGCATGACGGAGTGAACTGCCATTTCTGGCCCCAGCTCCTGCCAACCTAGCAGTTCAAAAGCAAGAAATTGCAAGTAGATGAATAGGTGCCGCTTCAGTGGGAAGGTAACAGTGTTCTGTGTGCCTCAGCATCTAGTCATGCCGGCCACATGACCACGGAGAAGTCTTCGGACAGCACTGGCTCTTTGGCTTGGAAACGGAGATGAGCACCGCACCCCTAGAGTCGTATCTGACTGGCTTTCAAGCAAGGGAAACCTTTACCTTTACCTTTGTTTTAGTTTGTATTGTGTTTTGTTGCTGTTGGGTTGTTTTGTTGTCAATTTGCAGCTGACTTATAATGACCACCCCCTAGGGTTTTCAAGGTAGGTGACATTGACAGGATGTTTGCCATTGTCGGCCTCTGCATAGCAAGCCTCGACTTCCTTGGTGGTCTCTCACCCAAATACTGACCAGAGCTGACCCTGCTTAGCTTCTGAGATCTGACAAGATCCGACTAGCCTGGGCCATGGAAGCTCGCTGGGTGACCAGTCACACTCCCTCAGCCTAACCTACCTCTCAGGGCTGTTGTGAGGATAAAATGGAGGGGAGGAGAATGCTGTAAGCCACCTTGGGTCCCCACCAGTGTTCCCTCTAAGCTGAGTTAGTATGAGCTAGCTCACTGTTTTTTAGCCTCCGGTTCACATGTTTTTCTCTTAGTTCAGGAAGGAGGGCTCCAGAGCAAACTAATTTCGGCAGCAGCCAAAGCGCCCGCTCACAACGTTAATGCCAGTAGCTCACAGAGTAGAATTTTTGCTCACAGGGCTCCACAGTATTGGTCCCCACCAATGTTCCCTCTAAGCTGAGTTAGTGTGAGCTAGCTCACCGCTTTTTAGCCTCCGGCTCACATATTTTCGTCTCAGCTCAGGAAGGATGGCTCCAGAGCAAACTAATGTATGCAGCAGCCAAATCGCTCACTCACAACTTGAATGCCAGTAGCTCACAAAGCAGAATCTTTGCTCACAAGACTCCACAGCGTAGAGGGAGCATTGGTCCCCACTGAGGGAAAAGGCTGCATATACATAAATTAGCAATAGTAACAACAGCAACAGTAGTAACAAACCAACCTATGGTGCTGATCCCATAATAAACCTCCTACGAAGACTCGAATGGGTCTCTTGGATCCCGGGAAACAAGTCTGCTGCCGGGGGGGAGGAGACCAGAGAGGCCGAATTCTCCGCTCTGCAGCGCGGGACTGGCGGCCAAGGGACTAATCAGCGTCTGTCGGAGCGCGCCGCCGTGCGTCCTGGGCCCGGCCGGCTCCGCCTCCTCCTCCTCTTCCTCCGCCTCCTCGAAGCCGGCAGCCTCCGCCTCCCCGCCCCCCCCTCCGGCGCACGCGCCTTGGCAGCCAGACGAACTCCGCCTGGGAGCCGCCGCCGCTGCCGCTGTCCTCGCCTGACCCCGCCGCCTTGGCTGCCGCAGAGGGAACCGGGGGCGCGCTCGCTCGGCTCCTGAGACGCGGGCGGTAGACTAGCAGAGCGGAGAGGCCGGGGGATGAGCCCTCTCTCTCTCTTCCCCCCCCCCCAGCTCTGAGGCATCCAGAGACGCTGCGAGCCATTCCCTCGCCCCCCCCCCCCGTCGGTGTTTTGTAGGGAGGGGGGAGAGAAGGGAGCCAGCCCTAAGTCAGCATCCGCAGAGGGAGAGAGAGAGGGAGAGGGAGAGAGAAAGGGAGGCTGGCAAGGTAAGATCCGGAAGGGGGGGGGGGAAGCAAGGGGAGGCAGCAAAATAAAAACAGAGGTGAGGATGGGGTGGGAAGAGCTGGAGGGGATGGTGTCGTCGCCCGACCCCAGTTTGGGACAGCGCTTGGCTCCCAAGGCCGGGCCGGGCGCTGGCCACGGAGGGGAGAGAGCCCCAGCCCAGCTCCACGGCGGCAGTCCCAGGAGAGGAAGCAACGGCCGGCCTTCGGAGGAGGCGCCCGGCCCCTCGCAGAGGTCGCCGGCCTTAACCCGGGGGAGGGAAGGGGAGAAAGGAGGCCTTGCCGAGAGCCGCCCCCTCCCCCACACCCCCCAGGCCAGGCTCTCGGTTTCAGAAAGGGAGGAGGGGGGGAGTCAGTCCGGTCGGAGGGGCGAGCTTTTCTCCCCCTCCCCTCCCGGGCACTGCCAGGTTGACGATTCTCCCGTTTGCTTTCTCCTCCTCCGCTTTGGAATCCGACGGCGATCGATGCCGGGGAGGGGGGGAGGCGAGGGGGACCCGGAGGGCCTCTGGGGGAGGGAGCCCAGGGGGGCTGTCCCCCCCCCCCAAGTCTGCAGGAGGCCGGCTTTGAATCCAGGCCCTTTGCCGGGCGTCGTGCGTCAGCGAGGAGCGACCCGGGCCTTTGCTGGTCCAAAGGTTTCCGGAGTCTGACCTCAGCTGCTTATCTCCAAAACGCCCGGCCCGGCCAGCACGCGAAAGGGCCCCTTGGGGGGAGGGGGCCTGCTGCCGGAGGGGAGGGACAGAGAGGAGGTAAACGGTGGCCACGGTCCAAATGATTCACGGTGAGAAGCGCAATCAAGAGCAGTAGTGATCACTTGTAACAGTATGAATAACAGGCGCGCTCGCGTGGACACGTCTGAGGCCGCCCAGGCTTGGTCAGTATCACCTGCTCAGACTGGCAGCGGCACTCCAGGGGTTGAGGTACAGCTGGCCCGCTCCCTGAGCCTCTTCACTGCCGGGAGATTCTACCTGGGACCTTCTGCAAGGCAAGCCGAGGCTCTGCCAATGAGCTGCGGCCCTTCCCTCAAGTGAACCCCGTGGGGTTTTCAAGGCAAGAGACGTTCAGAGGTGGTTGGCTATTGCCGGCCTCTGGACTTCCCTGAACATAAGAACGTAAGCGAAGCCAATGTTGGATCAGGCCAGTGGCCCATCCAGTCCAACACTCTGTCACACAGTGGCCAAAAACACCAGGTGCCCTCAGGAGGTCCAGCAGTGGGGGCAGGACACTAGAAGCCCTCCCACTGATGCCCCGCCCAAGCCCCAGGAATACAGAGCATCACTTGTCCCAGACTGAGAGTTCCTATCTATACCTTGTGGCTAATAGCCACTGACGGACCTCTGCTCCATATGTTTATCCCTGGTGGCCTCCTCTCCGAACACTAACCCGGGCCAACCCTGCTTAGCTTCCAAGATCTGAAATCGGGCTTGCCTGGGCTATCCAGGTCAGGGCAGTGACGCCTATAAGTATAATTAAATGTTGTTGCGGAGCCTGCAAATTGTAAGCTCCTCGGGGCACAGACCCGTCTTATCTTGCTACTCTCACGGGAATAGTAATAATACATTGTATTTGTTCGTCTTATTGTTATTATTTGCCCTTAAGTCGCAGCTGACTTATGGAGATGGGGGGATGGTTTCCGAGGCAAGAGACATTCAGGGGTAGTTTGTCCTGGCTTGCCTCTGGCATAGAGACCGTGGACTTCCTGGGTGGCCTCCCCTCCAAATACTAACCAGGCCGGCCCGCTTCGCTTCCAAGATCTGGAATCCGGCTTGCCTGGGCTACCCAGGTCAGGGCAGAGACGCCTATTAAGTATTGTTAAATGTTGTTGCGGAGCCTGCAAATTGTAAGCTCCTGGGGGCCTAGACTTGGCTTTTCTTGCTGTTCTCAGAATAATAGCAATAATGCATTGTATTTGTGTTTTGGGGGGGGGGGGGATTTGCCGTTAAATCGCTGTTGACTTATGGAGACCCTCTAAGGTTTTCGAGGCAAGAGCCATTCAGAAGTGCTTTGCCATTGCCTCTGCGTAGTCACCCGGGCCTTCTTTGGTGTGGTCTCCCATACAAGAAGTGCCGAGGGCCAGCCCTGCTTAGCTTCGGAGAGTCAAGGAGGTCGGGCTAGCCGGGGCATTATGAGGCCTCCTAGGAACACGAGGGGTCGTGATGCAGAGGCAGCCAATGGCCAATCTCCTCTTAACGTCTCTGGCCTTGAACACCCCACCAGGGGTCGCGTCTCCATAAGTCAGCTGCCACCTGATGTCAAAAAAAGAAAAGATGAAGAGTCAGGACATTTTTGGCGACCCTGTAGAATCACCACCACCGCCACCATTATCATCCCTGTAACAATGAGGCAAGATAGAGCAGGTCTGTGCCCCGAGGCGCTTCCAGTCTTCAGGAAGACCCCGGGGAGGGGGGGAGAAGATATCAGTTCCGATGGCGTGAGGGCGGGGGATCTCTTTCCAGGCGCTGGCTTAACCCTCGCCTCATTTGGTGGAAGGGGCGGGGAAACAAACCTCCTGTCGCCCCCTCGAACGTCACCCTTCCGAGAGGGGCTCGGCCGCCCATTCGTTCCTCCCCGCTTCCGAAGCCCAGAGGCCTGAGGGTCTCCTGTCGAAAACCGGCCCCCTCCCCAGTCCGGAGACTGACCGCCGTCTGCGACCTCTGTCCACCGCCTTTCCTTACTCGGGCTGCGCCGGGAGAGCGGGGAAGAGAGAGAAGGCAGGCTGACTCGGGGGAGCACCTTGAGGGGCCGAGGGGCTTCTCCGGGGCGAGGAGGATCGCCGCAGCGCCATCAGCCTCCTATAGTGACATAACCAAAAGGTCCGTCGTCGTCGTCCCCCTGACGAATTTACCCTCGGGAAAACCGCAGAGGAGTCACACAGGTTCCCAGACGGGTCGGAATACCTGGTTGCCGGGGTGCCAGTCCAACCCGTTCTGCCTGGGACATTTTTTAATCTCGCCCTTCCTCCAAG
Organism: Lepidodactylus listeri; assembly: GCA_029233225.1. Lineage (NCBI taxonomy): Eukaryota > Metazoa > Chordata > Lepidosauria > Squamata > Gekkonidae > Lepidodactylus > Lepidodactylus listeri. The sequence continues at coordinate 82,605,291 of JARCFY010000011.1, forward strand.
GAGCCGGGAGCGACTGGCCTGGCTCTCCCCTCCCCCGTCTTATCCGCACAACAACCCTGTGGGGTAGGTTAGGCTGAGAGGCCATGACGGGGGGCCAGGGTGGGAATTCGAACTCAGGATTCCGTGTCCCACAGGCTAACTACAATGAGCAAGCCAGACGGTAGTCTGTTTGTGTTGCAAATGAGAATGAAAGAGAGCCAGTTTGGTGCAGCGGTTAAGAAGAGCGGCGGACTCTAATTCGGAGAACCGGGTTCGATTCCCCACTTCTCCACATGCAGCTGCTGGTGTGACCTCGGGTCAGTCATAAGTTTTTCCAGCTGTTCTCTCAAGGGCAGTCCTGGAGAGAGCTCTTTCATCCCCACCTACCTCGCAGGGTGTCTGTTGTGGGTTAGGGGAAGGGAAAGGAGATTATAAACTGCTCTGAGACTCCTTCAGGTAGTGAAGGGCAGGGTATAAATCCAGTCTCTTCTTCTGACTTTCAGCTTTTGCAGCGCTGGTGAATGGGGGGGGGGGGGGAATGTCATAAGAGCGCTCCTGAGTAAGTAGGCTTGGAGTAGGTCGGTTGGAACCAGCGGTCCTTGCTCCGGCGTCAACGTTATTAGAATGGGGGCGGGGAGCGGGGGACGGGGGACGGGGGGCGGGTTGTTTCCCAGTTAATGAACTAAAAGCTCTCCCTCTCCCACCTTGAATCCTCTTTTTAAACACACACACAAGCACACAAACCCAGAAGGGGCAGCCTTGGAGACGGGGGGGGGGGCGGGGGGAACGACCCACCAGCTCCGACACCTCTAAATTGAATCAAACTCAGCCGGCGGGGAGGGGGGAGAACAATGCGGCTTGTGTTTCTTTCTTGCATCCTGAGCTGAAAGAACCGGGAGAACAATAACAATTGCCAACCGTCTGTGAAAATCCGAGGGAACAAGAGGGCGCAAAGTTCGGGCGCGATCCAGCATTTGGGTCCCGCTGAGTTCACTGGAGGCGCGGAGGAGGCCTATCAAATCCCCCCCCCCTCGGGAAAAGTGTTTAACTTTGGCTGGGATGTTCCTCCTTTCTCCCCACCTCCCACCTCCCCCCTCCCTTCAACTGGTGTTGATTATTTGCCCATTGTTACTCGGCCTTTCTCTCCAAGGGGGACCCCCAGTGGCTCATATCCTTTGGCTCTCAACAACCCTGTGAGATGGGTTAGGTTGCTCACAACAACCCTGTGAGGTGGGTTAGGCTGAGTGCGTGACGGGCCCAAGAAGGCCACCCACCGCGGGCATCCAGGGCAGGGCAGAGATTCGAACCCAGATCCTACTAGTCCCACATTCTAACCCCGCCGCCCCTGACCCTATTAGCCTTTGGCACACAGATTAAAAACAAGATCCAGCAGGTAAAATGCTGGGCTCGTCGACGTCCGAGAAACCGAGAGTGTCCCCTTGTCCCCGGGGCAGAAATCCCACAGAACAAAGGAGGTTTTCTTCCAAGTAAGCATATGTAGGTTGTGCCTGGAAAAGTGGAGATCCCATTGCATAGGATCGAGGTGCAAGGAATCCCCCGCTATTTTTACTTGGGAGTAAGCCCCATCGAATTCAGTGACACTTCCCCGTAACAGCATCTTAAACAGCCAAAGCCAGTTTCAGTTCGGTGAAGAAGTCCCGCTGAACCAACCGGATCGATCGTCAGCCTTCCATGACAACATACCGAGGATATAAATGCTACCTCAAAAGAAAGGGGCGCTGACTACTATTCCGGGCCCGTTTACACAGAAGTAAGCCCCTCTGGGTTCAGGCAGGCTTACTCCTAGGTCCGTCGCATTGCAGCCGTCGCTCCAGTCCCCCTACGCAATGCAATGCAATGCATCCCTTCATTCCGAAACAACGATACCCCGCCTTTCCTCGGGGGGAGGGCTCGAGGCGGCGTTAATGCCCGGGCAGCGGCAGGTGCAGGCGAAGGCATAATCCACCACCACCAGCACCCGGCGCGCTTTCTCGTACTGCCACATTCCCCACATGTTCCTCTCCGTGCGGATAATTAGGACTCGAAACAATGTGCAAGGGGGGGGGGGAGGGGGCGAGAAGCTGTTGATGCGCCCGGAAGCCCCCGCCACACCTCCGCCCCCTCCCCCAGTCGCCCCGTCGGGAGGGGAAACTGACACGGCCTTGCGGCATCCGACCGCCCCTGCGCGCTTCCAAGGAGGGAGCGAGGAGCGGTCGCAGCCTGCCGGGCTGGTTAAGGACGGTGTCCTCAGATGACTCCTCCGCGCCCGCCTCCGCCTCCCTCCCTCCCTCCCGCCGGCTGCGCTTCGCCTCTCGCTCTCCTCCTCCCAGGCGCTCTCGGGCTCAATACGGGTTTTTTAACAACCCAGCTTCGTGGTTCTCGATCCATCTTGTCGAAGGAGAGGAGGGTGGTGGTTGATTTATTGTTGGGGGGGGGTATCTCTCCCCACCCACCCACCACCCCCGGGCAAAAAGCACCAGCTGCAAACAGCAATCCAGTCTCCGAGCTTGTAGGGTTGGGGCTGCAGTCAGAACTGGACCGATCGCTCCCCTCTTCCCCATCGCCACCGACCGTTCGGTTCTCCTGTTCAGACGCGCGGTTCAGGGTTCGCCTTCAGATCGGGTCATTGTTGGGGGGGGAGGGGGGGAGAAGAGAGGCGCTCTGGTAGACTCCTCTGAGCCAGGATGCGGCCAGATCCGAGGCATCTATGAAGTCATAGGTGTCAACTTCAGGGGGGCTGGGGAGCTGGAGCCCCCCCCCCGAACTTTTCCAGGAAGTGCTGAGCCTCCCCCGGAGACAATGGCCTGTGATGTCTCTGGCCCAGCCCCAGCCGCCCAGCCCCCCCCCCCCCCCCCCGCCGGGAAATTGGAAAGTCTACGCCCTGGATATTAGTGGTTTAAAAGGAGAAAGCCCAGCACGTGCTGCCCTGCCCTCTCGACCCCTCCGCGGGCTCTACAGCGCGCTCCCTTTTGCCCGAGCAGTCCTGTCCTGATATTATTTATCGTTTGTCATCCGACGCACCTGCGGCCCCCGCCGGATTGTTGTCTCCCTTTGCAAGGGGATCTACTCCCTTGGAAGCGCGGGCAATATTGGCGGGGCTGATCCGTTTTGACTAAACCAGATTCTTTCCGGGAGGCGGGCGTGGGGAGGGCGTGTTGGTGGGCTTTGCTTCCAAATAACCTCTGTGGCTTGGAGGGGGTGGGGGAGGGAGTCCTTGTTGGGGCTGCTTCGGCCGGCTGGAGCTCAGGGGTGCGCGATCCATGAAAGCCGCTCTTTTAGGGAGCTGTAAAACTTTCGGTTCTCGAGCAGGGTTCCTGGTGGCGGCGTTTCCGCTGAGGCTCTGTCCTCGGCGAAGGTTACCCCGACTGTCTCGTTGTGCGCTCCTACCCCCCCCCCCCCGCGCTCCTGTTTCTGGGGTCCACCGTGGGCAAGGCGATATTGCATAAAATATGTTTGGGGGGGGGGGGGAAGAGTCAGAGGACAAAACTGGGCGCCGCCTTTGCCGCTGTTCGCCTGGCCAGTGTAGCTCTCCTGGCTCCCGCTTCCCCGCCTAGAGAAGTCCGGCGTGCAGCGCCCATTCCTCAGTTTGAATTTCGATGGCTCGGCTCGGCTTCTGCATCAGCGCCGAACAGACGGATCAGCGCTAGATCGTTTGGCCGAACACTTCTGGCGGCCTTACTTGGGAGAGCAGATTTTGGCCGGGGCGCTTGCTGAACCCGGAGGCCCGAGAAAGAGGGCGGGTTCACCTGGATTCGGTTTGCCCAGGAGCACCGCTTGCCCACTTTACCCCCCCCCCCAACCCCGGGAAGAAAGAGGGGTCTCGACTGGCCGAGTCGATGCCTTTTCTGGAACCAGTCTTCTTGCCTGAACTACTCTTTAAGCTCTTGGAGAGAAATTTATCCGGGGGAGGGGGGGGGGGCGATTCGGCTTCTGATTTCCTCTCTGTATTTATCTCCGAAGAGTCCTGCCTAGCTGGAAAACCGGCTAACCTCCGCAAGCCCGGAGGGTCCATTGAATCAGTTCGGCGCAACCCAGAGGGAACGTATCCACAGAACCCCTCAATGAGCATTCAGGACTGGATCCCTCGTTAATCAGTGGGTCGCTCCCGATTCCAATAACGCCCCCACACACACACACGGGCCTTAAACTCGAGAAAAATCTCAAGGAGCCAGTGGGTGACCTCTGAGCCGTTTCCTCGGAGGCAAGTCTCTCAGTTGTGATTGACGCTAGAGTGAATTGTCCTGCTGTTCCGTCGGGCTGGATGTATTCTCTCCCCCGCGCTCCCATCATTCGAGATCTTGCCGAGCTCTCGCGGCTTGTGTGAACGGAGTGGCCCCTTTCCCGGTCTAAATTCTGCAGCAGGCAGGTGACTCTTGCAAGGGGATTAGCGACCATATAATTCGGCTCTTCATTCGGGGCAATGCCAAGAGCTTCATTTGCACTACCCCCCCTCGTTTTCATCAGCGTAAATCGCGTTAAGAAGCTGGGGTAGCTAACAGCTCCTGGGACAATGGGGGGGGGGGCAAAGTCCACTAAAAAAAACCAATTCGGCTGCAGTCACAAACACTAAACAATCCACTTTCAATGCCCTTTTCAACTGGATATTCCCAGTTCACACAGTAAACTGCAGTTGGAAAGTGCACTGGAAGTGGATTATTTAGTGTGTGTGACCGCAGCCCTAAAGGAGGCACTCTGATGTCACTTCCTCTGCGAAGGGAGTTGGGGATCGGGTCCCTAGGACTTTCTAGACATGAAATAATTCTGGTTGGGTAACAGTTACATAAGGTGAGCCCTGCTGGATCGGAGACCTTTGATCTAAGCCGACATCCCGTCTCCAACAGCTGGCAGCCCAATATCTCCCGAAGCAAGCAAGGCGAGAAAGCAACGCTGCTGTCTCGCTCTGCCGCCCCCCCCCCCCTCGCAATAACTGGCACTGAGGTATACTACCGTTGCACGTGGAGGTTCCATTGAAGCGTCCATAAGTGTTACAGGTCTTATCCTCCTCGAATGTGCCTTGATCCCTTTTCGAGCCAACTGTGCCGATGGGCATAGCTGCCGTATCGTGTGGCACCGAACTGCCCGTTCCACAGTGCTTCGGTTTATCCAAATGCCTACAGGGCAGGACCCGCCCCAGAGAGGCCACCGACTTTAATTCGGGGGAAGTCATCGGAAGACATGGGGAAAGGAGGAGCGGGGCAGCGAGAAATGAAAGCGGGGGGTCCTTTGGGTGGGTGGCACTTCACAGGGGAAGGAGAGGAAAGCGGACGGCAGATCAGCGAACGGATTTGCCCCGACGGTCTTCCCAGTTCGAAATTCTGGATTTTGCCGAGGCTGCAGAGGGATCTTAAACAAGCGCTGGACTCTTAGCAAGCCGGGGAAATAAAACCCGAACGAATTTAAACAAGGGGGACCGGAGTCGCAGTCGGTGCCATAGGCGAAAACTAGACGTGACGGCGCAGTGGCGAGTTTCTTTAGTCCCTCCAGGAGTTTCTTGAAGAAAAGTTTAGGAAGCGGGTCGTTTGAACGGATTGGAGAGGGACCCTTTATATTTCTGTCGATGGTGGGGGGGATACAGGTACCCTTTGCACGACTGCTTCCAGGCATGTTTCCTTCTTGTTGTCGTTTTTTAAAAGAGTGGACATTTACTTTGTTTAAAAACAGAGATAACGAAGTTAGATGGCGGGAACCCCTGGCTCCCGGTCAGCAGGAGACATCGGTCCAAGAGGAAAGATCCCTGCCCTTCCACGGTTGCTGGGGGCAGGTGGATCTTCCTACAAGTTTTCAAACCCACCTTTCCTTCTACTGCAGCCAGTTCAAGGAAACCGATGCTAGCAGTCCGGGTGTCCGCGCCAGGAAGAAGCAAGTTGAGCTGGGGTGGGGGGATGGGGGGCAGGATCCACGAGAAAGTTAATGCCAGGGGAGCCGCCATCTGCTGCTGCTGCAAAGCTAAGCAGGACTCTAGTGGCACCTTCCAGACCAATAAGACGAATTCTAGTTCCTGGAACCTTTTGCAAGACTCGTTCATCTGGAAAGCGCTGCTGCGCCGGTGTTCGAAGTTCCCGCGCGCTAATTAAGGCCGGAGCGCGGCTCAGTTAAACTCGCCCACAAATCGGACCAATGGCGAGCAGGCGTTAGGCGCTCAGCCAATGGCCGGGGTTCGATGGAACCCCGCCAGCGTTCGGGTTTCGAACGCAGGCGGGACGAGGGTGCGTGATTGGCGAGAAATGTCGGGCCCAACTGAAGAGAAGCCTTAGCACGAGCTAAACAGTGGCGCCCCCCCCCCCCCCTTCCCGGGCTGAAGAGGGTCTAAGAATTCTTGTCTCACTACAGATGCTGGTGTTCTGCCTCTCTGCATTTCCCCTCTGTTTTAACCAAGCGGATTCCAATAGGCAACGGTACAATCTGCTTCCTTTCTAAGCATTCTTTCCAACACCCCTCCCAACCTCCTGGCTACAATAAAAGGACTCCGAGTTCTCCACTTCTGCTCTACTCGTGTCTGAAGAAGGGAGCTTACTGCCCGGAAAACTCTTGTGCTACCGGGCTCAGCACGAGCTAAAGTCATTCACTAGTTCCCGGCTGTATCTCCCCCTTTACCACCACCCCACCCAGCGGATATTTAAACGGTCCAGTCAGGTTACAAAAGTGATCCGGACTTGATTTGTACTGCCGCTCGCAAAGGCTGAGGGGAGGGTTTCCGGAGGCATCAGTGGGATTCCAATCAGTAAGCAATGGTTTCCAGAGAGTTGCTACCGAAATCGATTTAGGGCGGGGCATCGTGCGTCGGTTGCAGGCGCATTTGGTCCTCTCCCGAAGAGTCACTCCAAGAGCAATGTTTTAGACTGACAAGGGGTCCTTCCTTCCTTCCTGAAAAAGAGGTGCCGGAACTCTCAAGAGGGAAATGACGTTTTCAATCTGTATACTGAAAACTCACAAACTTTTACACATTTTAAAAAAAGAATTTTGTCAAAAGAGATTCCATAACTCCATTCTGGCGCATTCCCCAAGGGAAAAAAGCCCTGGACTCACAACAGTCCTGTGAGGCAGGCTAGGTGGAGCGATTTGCCCAAGGCTACCTTAAAGAGGGTGATTCTGCATTGGCTTTTCCCTCTGCTGTTTTACTAAAGGTGCAGCTCAAAACCACAATTCAGCTATCCAGGGGCAACGCCGTTCTGCCTTTCCCTCCATTGTTTTACCAAATCCACAATGGAACAGACGTTCCCCTCTGCATTGCATGCCGCTTTCACTTCCTTTGAATATTGGATTTTATGGTACCCTCTACACCGCTTGCTGCTTTCACTTTCTTTGATCATTGGGTTTTATAATACCTTCTGCATAGATTTACGACCGTTCAGGGGTGATTTTGCAGTCAGTACGGCATTGCCCCGTGATACTTGAATGTGGTTTTGAGCTACACCTTTTCCTCAGAGTTGAGAAAATGTGGAGCGAATGCCAGATGCAGAACCAGCCTAAAGTGCTCCTGGACAGTTAGATTTAACTGTTCTAATGCAAACTAGCAGAACTGCCCTCACAAGTGTCCTCACATCTCTTCCAGCTTGTGGTGACCCCATGAATTCAGGTTCTCCAAAGCGTTCCATTGTTAGCAGCCATTCTCAGGTCTTGCAAACTGTGAGCTGTGGCTTCTTTTATTGAGTCAATCCATCTCATGTTGGGTCTTCCTCTATTCCTGCTGCTTATGACTTTTCCTAGCATCATTGATTTTTCCAGTGAGTCTTGTCTTCTCATAATGTGACCAAAGTACGATAGCCTCAGTTTAGCCATTTGAGCTTCTAGGGAGAGTTAAGGCTTGATTTGGTCTAAGGCCCACTTCTTTCTTTTGGGTGCTCCATGGTATCTATCTGTAAAACTTTCCCCCAATACTGCATTTCAAAGGAATCTACTTTCTTCCTGTCTACACACTGCATAGGGCATTCAAATACCCAAGTCCTCCACTTGCAAAAAAAAAATAAAATTGAAGATAATCTTCTTGATTGAAGGGTGAGACATGTTGGCAATGTTTGCATGGTGTATAGGATATGCTTCCAAGGGCATACAGGTGTGGGGGTGCTTACTCTGTGGCTAGGCAGCATATGATTTGAAGGCACCTGAAGCAGTTTGCTGAAAATTCTCTGCTGGGTGCTGGGACAAAAGACCTCCTTGGAAACCCCTCCCTCAACACATCACCTTGAATTACAGAAAAAGAAAACTGGAATTGATAAGTAAGACCTAAGACCAAAAAGACCGCCTCTCCTGGTATATCCCCCAGAGAGCACTATGCTCAGGGGGAAAGAACTTACTGGTGACCCCTGCCCTGAAGAGTGTCTGGTTGTCCTCAACCATAGCCAGGGCTTTTTTGGCCCTGGCGCCAGCCAGCAGAATTCTCTGCCAAATGACATCCATGCCCTGCAGGACTTAATGCAATTCCTCAGGGCCTGTAAGACAAGAGATGTTCCACCAGGCCTACGGATGAGGACAGCAACAGTTTCCAGCTAGCCTGGCTCCTTCCTTCCTCCTCTCCCCCAAGGGGAAAAAGGACACTAAGTTGTGTTCCTTTAATGTGCCATCTGTAAAATGTTAGTTGAATTGTTCAGGATGTTTTTAATGTTTTTAACTTAATTTAAGACTATTGTTATTTGGAAATGTTGTCACCCACTGTGAGCCCTGTTGCACAGGGGACAGAGGCCTATAAATTGAAATAATAATAATAATAATAATAGCATAATTCATATATTTTTATCCAAGCCCTCGTGACAGAGTGGCTCCTCAATCCAAATGGAAAAATAATTAGAAATCCAGGAGAGAGACACTGTACAGACACCCAGGGAACTGTAGGTCAATGTAGGTGCTCCTGTTCATAAACTCCGTGGGCTTCTCCTCCCTCCCCAAATCTCTTTTCTGTCTTTCTGAGCAATGCTGGTTTTGCAGACATTGAAAGGCATCTTATGCTGTCTCCTAGTCACCTAATGAGCCTTATTTTTTTTTCTTTGCAGATGGATGGAAAGCTAAACTGGGTGGCATTCACATTTCAGTTTTGGATGAAAACATCTGAAACCGGAAGTTATTTGCTTCTCTCCAAATCAGAGAAAGGGAACTTTACTGTAGCCATGCAGCCTCCTTTTAAAAACAAACAAACCTGACATATTTTGCCACTCAGAAATGAAACAGAAACCTGTTTGCATACGAAGGCCCTGCCAAATTTAGAAAGAGAGAAGGGGATAAGTGTTGTTTCGTTGCACCGCAACAGTTCCCTCCAACCTACCCACCCCCAAATAATATTTCTCTTGATTGTTTAAACTCCTTCTCCTTTCAAGTCATTAAAACCCTTGAAGCCATTTTTTAAAAATATGGATAATTCTGTACATTATATCAAAACAAGGAAAAGTGAGATTTGGGAACAGACACTGTGCAGCTCCAGCTACTGTTGACAGTTGTAGTGGTGGCCACAGGAATAGACAGCTTTGAAAGGGAATTAGATAGGTTCATGGAGGATAAGTCTATCAGTGGTTACTACCCATGGGGACTGAGGGGAACACCCACATTCAGAGGCACTAATCCTCTGAATCCCAGAGCCAGGAGGTGACTTCAGGGGAAGGCCTCGGCCTCTGTGCCCTGTTGTTGGCCATCCAGAGGAACTGGTTGGCCACTCTGTGAGACAGGATGCTGGATTAGATGGACCACTGCCCTGATCCAGCAGGGGTCTCCATACGTTCTTAATGACCTTCCTGCCTACAAATTTAAGCACTGGTTTCTATGGCAACTGGATTGTGCCTAATCCATCGTCTTGCTTGTCTCCTTGTCTCTCTGTGGCACCAAATCCCACTGTATGAACAGGATGCCTCACCTTTCCTCACCACAGAGCTTACTCAGATCCCCCTCCCCGATTAATGTATGTCCTCTTTTTGAAAGAAGTGATCTTCCTGAATTTCTGGAAGGGGGAAAAATAGGCTTTGTGGTTAAGCCCTATAACGTGCAGGGCAGTTTATGATCTGTCACCTCTTAAATATGTCTTACTCCCCAAATACCTTGCAATCATCCCATATAAACAATATTTTGTGGCAAGTCTCCTCCAGCATAATTAGGGGGTTGTGCTCCGTTTGCTTTCAGGATGGAAAAAAATGGAGGAATAATTTCAAAACATCAGCGGACCACAAATGTTCTAGAGGAGGTTAAAAGGATATCTTTTATGAGACCAGCTTGTGGCTGGAGAAATGAAGGGAACTTGTCCTCAAGCCAGAAAGATTTAGAGGAGCAACTGAGGGAGGGAGGGAGGGATGAGGAAGGAAGGAAGGAAGGAAGGAAGGTCTCAGAGAAGAGTTGAGCCATTTAAAGATTAACTCCAAGATGTAGTCAGTCCACCTCTGATCATGGTTAGGAGGGCTGTGTGCACAATATTCTTCTACAGGGACAACCCACTACCCTACTGGGCTCTTGAACCTACTAACCATCAGAGAAGTAGCTTCAAGACCTCTTGGTGAACTGTCCACGCAGTGCTAGAATTATGGAGGAGAGAGAAAATGTTCTCTCTGTTCTCTATCTGTTGTTTCCAAAACCCGCCCAGCCTGTTGGACCAGAGATGACAACAAGAGAAAATAAATATGTGTGTGCACTAAAGGAAATACCCTGACATGGACAGCCCAGATTAACTTGATCCCAACAGATCTAGGAAGCAAAGCAGGGTCAGCCTTGGTAAGTATTTGGATGGGAGACCACCAAGGAAGACCAGGGTCATGACACAGAGGCAGGCCATGGCAAACCTCTGAATGACTCTTGCCTTGAAAACCCCACCAAGGGTCACCATAAGTCAGCTGTGACTTGATGGAACTTTCCTCCACCACTGCAGGAAACGATGGCCTTTTCTGCACCTGTATTTTGACTCAGTTTCTGAGCGCATTCTATTCTTCCATTCTGCATTCCCTCCCACTTTCATTTCCAGTTTGTGTCAGGGCTTTTGCTTTTTTCTGCATTTGGACCACTTCCAGTACACTGTTGCCCCACAGTTACCAAAACTTCTTTTGCTACAATTCTTTGTTCTCATCTGCTTTCGAATCGCTAATCCTTTCTAAAGTAGAATTGTTTCTGCGGGTATTTAAGTGCTGCCCACTGCCCTCCCCCATTTCCATCTCTCTCTCTTTAGGTTGACACTCTCTCCCCATTCTGTTTTCTTTCCCTTCTTCTCCAAAGACAAAAGTGGGCGTGTCCTCCCACTCATAAGAACATAAGAGAAGCCAGTGTTGGATCAGGCCAATGGCCCATCCAGTCCAACACTCTGTCACCCATTGGCCAAAAACACCAGATGCCCTCAGGAGGTCCAGCAGTGGGGCCAGGGAAACTTTTTAAAAGTCAGAGAGAGCATAAGAAGGAATCAGTAAATATAAAGGACTAGGGGATTCCCTGCTTCCAAATGTGTCAGTCTTGCATGTGTGGGCCTGGGTTTCCACTCCCCCTTCCTTTTCTTTTTGCAGAATCACAATAAAACAACAACATCCAGCTTCCTAACATACGTGTAAATACACAGAGGCAAGCAGGTTACAACATCTTCAGGCCAGCACAAGTAGCAGAGCAGAAGGTTGGAGGAGATGTAGCAAGATGGTCCATGGCCCATTACTGCTCCTGATGGTATTATTGGGCCACGCTTGGAAAACTTGTGCCAGACGGTTCCAAGCACGACTTTTGGGGGCAGGGGGGAGGTGCTGGAACTCTCAAGAGGGAAATAAAGTTTTCAATCTGTATACTAAAAACTCATGAACTTCTAAACATCTTTAAGAGAGCCAGTCTGGTGTAGTGGTTAAGTGCGCGGACTCTAATCTGGGAGAACCGGGTTTGATTCCCCACTCCTCCACTTGCACCTGGCTGGATGGTCTTGGGCAAGCCATAGTTCTGTCCCAGCTGTTCCCTCAAGGACAGCTTGGGAAAGAGTTCTCTCAGCCCCACCTACCTCACAGGGTGTCTGTTGTGGGGAGGGGAGGGGAAAAGAGTTTGTAAGCCGCTCTGAGACTCTTAAGTGAGTGAAGGGCGGGATATAAATCCAGTCTCTTCTCTTCTTCTTCTTCTTCTTTAAAAGAATTTTGTCAAAGAGGTTCTGGAACTCCATTCCGGCACGTTCTCCCAGGGAAAAAAGCCCTGGTTGTAAGCTGACTTTATAGGAAACTGGACCACTGACTCCCTGACCAGTACAAGCCAATCAAGAACGTGATCCAGAAGAGGAGCAAGACTCCCCCCCCCCCCCCAACCTGACATTGTTGAGAATAGTTAAGTCAGATTGCTTTGAATATACAAAGGTGCCATTTTAGGCTCCCCCCCTTAGCCTAGGCACAGCGGAAGACTGGTAAGCATTTGATCTGGGACTTTCCCCATGTTATTCTTTAAAGTTTGGATGACGGCTCAGGAAACATGCTGTTGCTTTAACTTTATGACATGGCCAAACGCTGGGGTTTAAATTGTCAGGCTGATTTATATAGAGGTGACCATTTCTCTTGACAATCTGAATCGACACCTGCAAAAGACACTCTAGTACTTGCAGCCTCAAGAGGTTTTTGGACAGCAGCTTCTCTAGATTAGAAACATCATCTTAACCTTTTCCTAAAAGGTTCATAAAAGTCACATCACTGTATTCTGGATGCAGAATACAGATCTGGAAGAAACAGGCTGTTCCGTTCTGATGATGGTTGGATGCAGACAACCATTTAGCACCTTATCATGGTTTACATGGAAACTTTTGGTAAGCTGGTCCTCTGCCCAGTGGAAAGAAGAGTTTTATCACCCCATTGTACAAAGATTTCTACTTTGACATAGACATGTAGTCTTAAAAGGAAGGCTGCTTTTTATTATTCTTTTTAATATGGCACCAGTTTTAATGTTCTAGGGCATACTTTGTAGCCTTCATATGTCGGAAAATTAAATTTTAAATATTTTAAATAAAAAAGTGGGGGAGAGGAATCAAGGAGTCGAGCAGCAATTTATGTCTATATGTTTCTTTCATAGAATCATACGAGTTGGAAGGGACCTCCAGAATCATCTAGTCCAGTCCCCCGCATGATGTCAGCTATCCCAGTGTCAGCTCAGATATGATATTTTTCCAGTACAGTCAGTCCACAATTAGAGCCAATATGGTGTCATGGTTAGAGGGTCAGACCCAGGTTCAAATCCCCACTCTGCCATGGAGGCTTGCTGGGTGATCTTTGGCCAATCACTCTCTCTTAGCCTGGCCTACCTCATAGAGCTGTTGTTATGAAGATAGAGGAGGGGAGAACAATGTTATAAGCTATTTTTGGTTTCCCATCGGGGAGAAAAGTAGAGTTGAAATATACAGATAAATTAAAAAGAGTTGAGAAGTCTAGAAAAAGTCTGCAGCTGACAAGTTGCTAGATGAGGTTCATTGTAAATCCAAAGTGATGCATATTGGGTCAATATCAGACTTGGATAGCCAAAACTAGCTCAGTCTCATCAGATCTCAGAAGCAAAGCAGGACTGGCCCTAGTCAGTACTTAGAAGGGAGACCACCAAGGAAGCCCAGGGCTGTGAGGCCGAGGCAGGCAATGGCAAACCATCCCTGTTCGTCTTTTGCCTGGAAAACCACCACAGGGGCACCGTAAATCGGCTGTGACTTGATGGGGGGGGGGGATATATATATATATATATATATACGGACAAAAAAAGGCTACCTTTGAATGAAGAAGAAGAGAAGAAGAAGAGATTGGATTTATACCCTGCCCTTCACTTGTAGTCTCAGAGCAGCTTACAAACTCCTTTCCCTTCCCCTCCCCACAACAGACACCCTGTGAGGTAGGTGGAGCTGAGAGAGCTCTGAGACAACTGTCCTTGAGAGAACAGCTGCTACAGAGCTATGGCTTGCCCAAGGTCATCCAGCAGGTGCAAGTGGAGGAGTGGGGAATCAAACCTAATTCTCCCAGATTAGAGTCCACGCACTTAACCACTACACCAAACTGGCTCTCAGTGTTCAGAGGTGGTTTTGCATGCCGATGGGGCCTGAACTGGCAAACCAAGACAGAGATTAGAGGGTGTGGTGAACAGCTCAGTGAAAATGCTAATTCAATGTGTGGCAGCAGCAGTGTGTGTGGGGGGGAGGCAAATTGTTAGGAATTTGCCTTTTTTCACTGCTGCCCCACACAGACTACAAAACAGGATGAAAAACAATTCAAATATCTGGTGGGTTACAGATTACGATAAAAATGATCAGCAGCCAAGATGTCTGATGAACAAGGCAATGCAGTGAAGCAGGGACGGAAGAATTGGGAAAAGCATACAAAGAACTATTTCTGGCAACAAAGCAGGCAGCATAGGCAAAGAACAGTTGAAGGCAACTCTGCTGTCTTGACACACTGTACTAAAAGAAGGATTTTATACTCTCTCTCTCCACATCAAGTTGCACCCAATTTATGGTAAGGCATTTTCCGGGCAAGTAGTGTTCAGAGGTGGTTTTGCATTGCCTGCCTCTGCGTAGCAACCCTGGTATTTTTTTCCCCATCCAAATACTGACCAGGGCCAACCCTGCTTAGCTTCTGAGATCTGACAAGATCAGGCTAACCTGGGCTATCCAGGGCAGGGCTACAAATGTAGAAAACCTTTTATCAAATAGCTAGATTTTGTGTACTGATACTGAGGTTACAGAAACTGTATTTTAATTAGGTTCTAAATTTTAATCTTTTATTTTGTATATGCTGTACATAAAATTTATTATATGTGTATGGCTGGTCTAGCAACCATAATAAAAGTCTTCCTGTCTGTCTGTCTGTCTGTCTGTCTGTCTGTCTGTCTATCCTTGAACCACAGTAAAAATATGTGCAATCAATATTGCAACTATAATGCTACCCCTTAGAGAAGCAACCTCCTGAGCTGATCCATGGCATTTCAGTTCTCATCTCTTTATAAGAATGCCCATCTGAACATTTCTGCTTTGCACTTCCTGTCAAATGAGCAGAACAGGAACATCCAAGAGGGGATTCTTCTAAAGATGCTTATCTGTCGGTCTCTGATGTTGCTGCGTTTGTGCAGTTCAGCTCAATTTATTTCGGAAAAGACATTATAGAACGGTGAGACAGCTACAATAGTCTGCATTATGTTAGACTCTAAGGCACCCCAAGGCTTTGTTTTTGTTTGACTGACTCTAAGGCTACCTCAATGCGATTTGGAAGCATGTGTCATCCAGTGAACTTTCAGGGACCCTGTTATCAAACACTGTTGCCACATCCATCTTTATGCCGGACCAGGGCCAAGTTAGAGCTGAGCTGGTGTCCCTTGTATGGTTCAATATCTCATGCAGGTTACTTTCGGCTACTTTTTGTTTCCTCTTGACGCAAGTCCTCCTTTGCCCCCTTATCAAAAGATCCATATTGTAAGCAAAATTACACAAAGAGGAACAGGTCTCTCTAGCGATAAAAAGCATTTGAGCTTCCAAATGGCAGGAAACAAGCAGCTCAACCACCCGAAACTGACACTGAGCCAGATGCCCTGCTGGTTTTGCAACCAAGTCCACACTGAGCTATCCTGAAATCCATGGCGTGAGGCATATGGAGCGTGAGGCAATGGGCGTTCCATTCTCTGGCATGGGGACGAGGGCTGGTATCTGTTGCCCCAGGTTACAAGGCCAGATTTTTAATTATGAGCCATAAAGTAGTGGGCATGTCAGTCCCCACCAAGTTAAAAAAAAAATCAGCGTGGGTATGATTGTTGTGTATCTATAAATATTTCACTGGTGACCTGGCTAGCCCAAGCTAGCCTATCTCATTTGATCTTGCAAGCTAAGCAGGGTCAGCCCTGGTCAGTATTTGGATGTGAGACCACCAAGGACTGCCAGGGTGAGACCACCAAGGACTGCCAGACCACCTCTGAATGTCTCTTGTCTTGAAAATCCTAAGTCAATTGGGACTTGATGGCCAAAAGAAAAAGAACCTCAGAGTCTTGTAATATGCCCTCCATCCAAGAATTCACCCCAAGGTTTCAGTTATTGTGACTGTTCTCTGTCCATGTACAGGAGCTAAGCTGCAACTTTAAACTACCGCAGCTTCAAGTAAAGCTAGCCTGCCCCCTATTCGAACATCATTAGGATAAGAACCGAGTGTAGGAGAGGGAAAGGTGACGGCAGGTTTTCTCCTTTTCTTTCCCCCCTTGCTCAGCCAGAAATGCATGACCAGAATATGTGTAATCTTTTTATTCAGTCAATGGAACTCTGGAAAAACACCACACCCTGTTCGGTCTTGTGATCAGAAGGGGGGTAACGGGGTGGCATGGTGGGGAAGCTGGTCATCCCTGGAGCACAAAACTCTGAATAGCAAAGATGCAATAGATTGTCCCTGTGTTTGCTTGCAGGGGTGAAGGGGGCAGGTATAGCAACTAGGCGGAGCCTTTAACTGGCAAGGCAGGTAATGAATTCTCACAATACAAGAACTCGTGGGCACTCTATGAAATTGCTGAGCAGTCGGGTTAGAACAGATAAAAGGAAGTACTTCACCCAAAGAGTGATTAACACATGGAATTCACTGCCACAAGAGGATGTGGCAGTTACAAATATGGATGGCTTCAAGAGGGAATTAGATAAACATATGGAGCAGAAGTCCATCAGTGGCTATTAGCCACAAAGTATAGATAGGAACTCTAAGTCTGGGGCAAGTGATGCTCTGTATTCTTGGTGCTTGGGGAGAAGCAACAATGGGAGGGCTTCCTGCCCCCGCTGCTGGATCTTCTGATGGCACCTGGTGTTTTTGGCCACTGTGTGACAGAGTGTTGGACTGGATGGGCCACTGGCCTGATCCAACATTGGCTTCTCTTATGTTCTTATGAATGCTAGACATATATGGCTCTGTTCAGCACACACACACACCACTTTTCTCCCCAGCTGGGACTCACAGTGGCTTAGAATATTCTGCTCCCCACCTCTGCTTTCCCTCAACAACCCTGTGAGGTAGGTCAGGCTAAGAGTTTGTGACGGGCCCAAGGTCACCCAGTGAGCATCCACAGTAGAAGGGGGAATTCGAACCTGGGTCACCCTGGATCCTAGTTCAGCACTCTATTCACTACTATGCCATGCTGGCATGAGATACTCTCTGAGCCGTTGGTGGCATCCAGCAGCTGCCCAGCTTGGTTTTGACACCCTTGGGTGCAGCAGGCCAAGCACAGACTTGGGATGGCCATGGGGTTTTTCTGATTTCCCAGAGACCAGCGACAAGGAGCAAGGAAAGGCCTGGGAGTCCATTCCTTCATGGTCTTACATGAACAGAACGGGACCTAACAAAAGGTGTCATTGTGGGATTCCACAGGGCAGGCTGGACTTTCTCGTCACGTTATGTCACCTCCAGTGCAAAAACAAATGTCGAGGAAGGCCGTGTGCTCTGCCGACGGGCATCAGCACGACAACTTGTGTTCATGTTTGAACCCACTTGGCCTTCGAATTGTTTAAACAGTTACCACTGCTAGGAGATGACAGACACAGAACAGTGGAAGCCTTTCCCTTCCAAAGGGATTTGTGTATAAGCTCCTGTATATGTCTGGCGATTAAATCGTTCTGGTATATCTTTTAAACAAGAGCGGAGATAGTCTGTAGCCCCCTGCTGGTCACTGTATTATCTGTGCGCAGTGAGCTAGCAGGAGAGTTTTGCACAGGTCCTAAACTTATACGATTGGAGGGGGGGTGCCCTCACTAGCCTCGATGAGCGTTATGTGATCTCAGAGAATCTTTAGGCACCGGGCGCACAGATATATCCTGTTTGACCCTGGCCGACCGGATGGGGGTTGAGCCTGTTTTTATGCCAACGGTTGACTGTCTCCCTTCCCGTAACATAAATGGAAGAACACTGGTGTGGGCCTGATCGAAAGCTGTCTGGTAAATCAGCTAAATAATTTGACGGCGCCCATTTCTCGTTCCTAAAGTGGTGGTATTTGGCAGCAGAACTTAAGCAGCGTTGAAGTTTGACCTCCCAAATCCTTTGCTTGATTTCAGATCTAGCTTTGGAATAACGTACCCAAGGCTATTCAGCTGCTAGGAGAGTATCTAAAGGATCTCTGAAAGAGACCTTTTCCATTCTGACTTAAAGGTGTCTGTTCATGTCAAAGACTCACAGGAGAGAATACAAGCCTCAGCCAAGAACTGATCCTGTGTATCTGTGCATAAACTTCCAGAGAAATTAAACCCCCTTCTAGATGCAAGACTGCATTAAGAACACAGCAGGGGACTGGAGGGAGGGAGGGAGGGTCCCTCTTCCCTTTCCCCATGGAGCTTTGCACTGTTCTTATACTAGGTGGAGAAGTGTTACCTGACCCCCACCATTCCACTGCCAGTTTCCCCAGATCAGTCAAAGCCTCCAAAGACTTCTTTCTCTGTCCATTTAATGAAAGGGGTCTCTGCGGAATACTATGGCAAATAAGATTTCACCTTCTCTCGGACAGAAGTGAAGTAAAGGTCTAGTTTGGTGTAGTGGTTAAGAGTGCGGACTCTA
Source organism: Lepidodactylus listeri (assembly GCA_029233225.1). Taxonomy (NCBI): domain Eukaryota; kingdom Metazoa; phylum Chordata; class Lepidosauria; order Squamata; family Gekkonidae; genus Lepidodactylus; species Lepidodactylus listeri. The sequence goes on from JARCFY010000011.1 coordinate 82,623,716, forward strand.
ATCTGGGAAAACCGGGTTTGATTCCCCACTCCTCTACATGCAGCTGCTGGTGTGACCTTGGGTCAGTCATAAATTCTTTCAGAGCTGTTCTCTCAAGGGCAGTTCTCGGGAGAGCTCTCTCAGCCCCACCTACCTCACAGGGTGTCTGTTGTGGGGAGAGGAAGGGAAAGGAGATTGTAAACTGCTCTGAGACTCCAAGTGAAGGGCGGGGTATCAAGCCAATCTCTTCTTTTTCTGTATCCAACCCATGGTCTATAATGGTCTATATCGGGGTGGCCAAACTGCGGCTCGGGAGCCACGTGCAGCTCTTTCACACATATTGTGTGGCTCCCGGCAGGGTGGCTGGGGAAGCAAACAGCCAGTGTTCTCCTCCCTGGATAGGCTTGAGGTGGGGGAAGCAGAGAAAGAAAGCAACTTTAACTTTAAATGTGTTCTCAAAGCCCTCCCCCCCCCCCCATCAGCCTACAAATATCACTGGATAAATAAATAACATTATCAATATCTGTTTTTACCCCTTTTGTTTTTTATTTTTGGCAGTCTCATTTAATGTTAATAAAAAGCAAGTCTGCCTATTTTCAAATAAAAACGTGTGTGTAATACTTGTTCATGTCTTGTGGCTCACAAACATCTGACGTTTACTCTGTGTAGCTCTTATGTTAAGCAAGTTTGGCCACTCCTGGTCTATATCCGACCCATGCAAGTCTTCTAACAGAACAGCATTTCTGTCTGGGGGGAAAGGAGGTTGCAGTATCTGTCAGATGCCCCCATGAAGGGGGGGGGGCTGGTGGTCATGGTTGTCAGCCTCCAGGTGGTACCTGGAGACATCCCACTATTACAATTGATCTCCAGATGACCAAGATCAGTTCCCCTGGAGAAAACGGCTGCTTTGGAAGGTGGACTCTACAGCATTGTACCCCACTGACATCTCTCCCCTCCCCAAACCCTGCCCTCCCCAAGTTCCACCCTTCACATTTCCAGGTATTTCCCAAATCAGAGCTGGCAATTCTATTGGTGGCGGCTAGAAGAGGGGAGGGGGCCTTGGGAACCCTCTCCCAGGGCTGCCCCCTCAGAACCAGCCCTGGCTGATCATCTCAATTAGAGGGAGGTAACTATCCTAATGCTACAGCATCATAGGGATTCACATCTGCAGTTCTGAGTTCAATGCCATTTGCACTTTCCATTGTCCAGCGAGAGCAAATTACAATCAATGGGATGTAGCGAGGGTGGTAAGCAGGTTCGGGCCTCACTCAGGTCACCTCTACCCCCGTGCCTTCTATTCTCGAGAAAACACTGTGTGTGTGGAGTGCAGTCGTTGCTTCCAATTTATGGTGATCCTATGGATTAAGTGCAGCCTCATTTGGAATATTGTGTACAGTTCTGGTCACTGCACCTCTCAAAAAATATTATAGCGCTGGGAAAAGGGCAACTAAAACAATTAAGGGGATGGGATACCTTCCCCATGAAGAAAGGTTAAAGATGCCCTGATCTAGATAGCCTAGGTAAGCCCGATCTCATCAGATCTCGGAAGCTAAGCAGGGCCGACTCTTGCAAGTACTTGGATGGGAGACCTCCTTGGAATACCAGGAGCAAGCAGCGGGGGCAGGCTTTATTCAACCACCTCTCTGAATATCCTCCAGGCCCCCAGGAGGGGACAGTCACCAGAGGTCAGCATGACTCCCAGGTGCACACACATTCACACACAGACACGTGCAGATATTAAGAAAACGAAAACAACAAAAAAGAAAGGTTAAAGAGGTTAGGGCTCTGTAGCTTGGAGAAACAACAATTGAGGAGTGACACAATAGAGATTTACAAAATTATGCATGGGACAGAGAAGGCAGAGAAAGAAGCACTTTTCTCCCTTTCTCACAGTACAAGAACTCGTGGGAACTCAATGAAGTTGATGAGCAGTAGACTTAGAACAGATAAAAGGAAGTACCTCTCCACCCAAAGAGCAATTAACACGTGGAATTCACTGCCACTGGAGGTGGTGGCGGCTACAAGCATGGATACTGAATACACATATGAAGCAGAGGTCCATCAGCGGCTATTAGCCACAAGGTACAAAGGAAACACTTTGTCTGGGATAGTGGTGGTCTGTATTCTTGGTGCTTGGGGGGCAAGAGTGGGAGGACTTCTGGAGTTCTGGCCCTGCTGGTGGACCTCTTGACCTGAGTTCTGGCCACTGTGTGACACAGAGTGTTGGACTAGATGGGCCATTGGCCTGATCCAACATGGCTTCTCTTCTGTTCTAATTAATGACCTTTCAAATGCCCTGACATTCACAGCCTCGCTCAGGTCTTCCAAACTGAGGGCCGTGGCTTCCTTGATTGAGTCAATCCATGTCACGTTGGGTCTTCCTCTTTGCTTGCTGCCTTCCACGTCTCCTAACTTTTGCTTTCCCCTTTTCTGCTTCTTGCACTCTGCCATCCTGAACGGGCAAATGTTGTTCGTTAATTGCCCTGCGGGAAATGACAGACCCTCCCAAAGGACCTCAAGGGTGATGCCAACAACAACAACAAAAAAAACACCCCACCATTTCCAGAAAGTGTGTCAGGGTGTTCCAGAAAAACACCTCCCTCACAGAGATGACCAAATCCGAAAGGGTAATGGGTTCCTAGTTCATTCGATGGCTCACGCTCATGCTGAGAACACAGCTGATAAGGTCAGCTCAGGGGCAGGCCAGTGCTGGGCTCACGCCACACAAGCCAAGGGTACCAATGCTGGACAAAGCGGCCAGGGAACCATAAAATAAGTGGGAGGTTAATCATTATTACTGGGCCTGCAACTCTAAAAACTCCCAAAGTTGCAACAGGGAGGGGGAAGGATCTGGAATTCCCCCCCTCCCCCCCCCCCCCGCCCTTCTCGGAACAGCAAATGGTGGGAACTGGTTCAACTACTTGGATAACACTTTTATGTCTAAAGATTTATTCCGAAGGTGGCTTTTTAAAAAAAGGAAAGGAAAGGAAAAGGAACAGAAACTTTCATTCAGGAATGCAGACTCTTCCATGGAGATAGCTTTAAAACAAACCCCGACAATTGTCAGTCTGGTAACACGGAATCTCCGTTAGCATTTCCACTTCATCTCAGAGTAAATCCCTCTGGCACAAGGGGCAAGTCTCTTGCACTGGAGGAAGGCTTCTTGTGCTGGAGAAGACCACCATCCATAGCTCAGCAGAGCTAATTCTGATAGTGAAGAACCATTAAAATACTGAAGTCTCAGGATAGGTCAAGACTCTCAACCCCAAAGGACAGGCAAGCCGACTAAAGGAGTGGTCAGTAAGGGTGCAACTGAGAGGCATAAAAGGATAATTCGGTGGGTCATCTTATTTATTTATTCGTTCGGAGCCAGTTTGGTGTAGTGATTAAGAGTGCAGACTCTTATCTGGGAGAACCGAGTTTGATTCCCCACTCCTCCACATGCAGCTGCTGGTGTGACCTTGGGTGAGTCACAAGTTCTTTCAGAGCTGTCCTCTCATGGGCAGTCCTCAAAACAGCTCTCTCAGCTCCACCGACCTCACAGGCAATGGTCCCTCTAAGTTGTGGAGTCCTGTGAGCAAAAATTCTACTTTTTGAGTTACTGGTATTAAAGTTGTGCACGAGCAATTTGGCTACTGCATAAATTAGTTTGCTCTGAAGTAAGACAAGCTAAGACAAAAATGTGTGAGGGAGCTGGAGACTAAAAAACTGAGCTAGCTCACACTAACTCAGCTTAGAGGGAACACTGCTTACAGGGAGTCTGTTGTGGGGAGGGGAAGGGAAAGGAGTTTGTAAGCCGCTCTGAGACTCTGAGTGAAGGGGGTATAATTAATCCAATCTCCTCCTGCTCCTGCTCTTCTTCTTCATCTTCCTCCTCCTCCTCCTCCTCTTCCATTTAAAATATTTACATTGCCACTTTCCACAACGCCTGAGGCGGCTTACAAAATATACCCATATAGTTTAAAACAGAGGTCCCCAACTTGGTGCCCCATGGGTGCCATGGTTCCCGCTGACACCTTTCCTGGTGCCCGCCAAGTGTTTTTAGGAAGTGGGTGGGGCCAGGTAGGACTTTTGCCCAGCAAGGTTTCTGATCGACTATTGGGTATTTCATTAGCTTTTAAATGTTGCTTTGGCAGACGCTTCCACCACAGCATAAGGTTCAGCACTGTGTTACTGAAGTTAAGCAGTGGCGATCGTTTTGTGGCTGGTTCCGTCTCCTGCGACAGCCATTTTGTTGCTGCGCCCACCGTGCTGTGTCAGAATTCCGAATGTGCCCGCAGGCTAAAAAGGTCGGGGGGCCCTGGTTTAAAGCACAGATGAAACACAAGTTAAAGCTGCAGCTCATGCAACATATATCACCACCTGTTGCTACACAGAGACATTCGTTAGATACTTCTGCACATAAAAAGGCACATTAGAATAATGCCACTTTGCATTTTTTATGTAGGAGACAGAGATAGAGTGGGAGTTTTCCATACCACATCTGGCAGGCTGTTCCAAAAGGCAGGCATGACCACTGAAAATGAGTGCTCATTCTGCAAGCAGCGAATCTGGAAGCTTTATCGCCAATGGTGGCATGGAATGGGCAGTCTAGCATCACCTGATTCCTCAGGCTAGGAGGATTCTAGATTGTTGGGCACAGGTTCCCTGCTTGTACTGTCAACAGCAGTCCCAGTGGTGGTTAGAGGAAGAAACCAATAACTGCAGGACCCCAGTGCCAACTTCGCTATAGGACAAGTGAATAGAAATGAAAGAACCTTTTTCTGAAAAGGGTTTTGTAGATCCAAGTGCAATCTGGCTAAGAGTTCCACATGTAGTTAGTCCAAAAAGTAAAATAATTGAAGCCTAGTGTCAGGAATCAGCAGACTTGAACCATTAACCTCGGGGTATTTTCAGGGCCAGCCCTAATATGAGTCTTCAAATTATTTCAATTCATGCTGGGTTAACTCAGGATTCTGAAAACTCCACGCATCAAGCTTGCATCTAAATGTGCTGTTGGCTTCTGTAGGGAAGAGAAAGACAGGTGCGTTTGGCTCAGTGATTTGAGTATCTGTTTGGGAGGCAGAAGGTCCCAGGTTCATTCCCATTCATCTCTAGTCGAAAGGCACAAGGAGCAGGTGATGTGGAAGATCGCCACTTGGGATCCTAGAGAGCAGCTGCCTGTCAAGACTAGGGATGTGGTCAGACAGGCGGGTTGCCATGGTGGCAGTATATTGGCTCTAAATAAACCGCTGGAGTTTGGGATGCTTCAGATTGATCACACAGCAGCCACTAGGCCGGCATCATCTACAGAATTCACTTTCCCAAGCTTCTTCACCCAAACATCGGGCTTTGCATGCGCACATATGCTTCCATGCAGAAGTACCACAGGCAGCCAGTGGGGGCACTGAAGTGCACATTGGAGTGGGATTGGGGGGAAAGCGGGATGCACCAGAAATGGAAAGGTATGATCACAAACATTTCAATGGCACGCCTGGGTGTTCAGATGCCCGGGAAACTGTCATGGAAGTGACTCACGAGGTAGCCACCAGAATCTGCATGGGAGCTGCCTTAGCACGAGGTATGGGTGACTGGGGCACAGGAGCCAGCCAGATGTGCACATTTGATTGTGCCCATTTGATCCGGTGGCTATGTCGGGCCAAACTGCTCATGTGATCACCCCCTATGTGACAGTGACCTTGATAGGCCCAAGGTCCAATTTAGTAGATGGGCAGCTCCATGTGAACAGTACAGCTGTGATTCCTCCTCTTGTGATTTACCCGTCTTGTAGAATTCCTGCACCTTAACGTTGCCAAGGGAAAGTAGCAGCCATCATACCACAATGGTAACATTTGAGTCAGGCGGAAGGAGAAGATAATCACATTTGTAATGGTGAGTAAGACTAGAATTAAGCTGTAAATTCAGATTGATATGGTAGATTTGAGAACAGGAAGTGGCTGTCCTTGTCAGTCGAATTCCGACAGCGGAGTATCCCCCTGTAAATCCTGTTAAGCCCCTTCAGCCGGCCCAGAGACCTACGTTTGCCCGCCAGGGACAAGAACATCTCTGATGTTTGTAATATTTAAATCCAATGTTTTGGTTTCAGATGTTGACTTTCCTTTCCTGATCCTCAAGTACCAGGGCAGGACGGAGACTTGCTTTACAGTCTCTCATGCTGGGCTCTCTTTCAAGACAGCCAGCTGCTGCCAACAAGAAGTTCAGGACTGCCAGTTCTTTAAAAACTTTATTGGAATGATACATTTCCACAGTTTATTCACGGCAGTAAGCGCTTCCCACCTTCAAAACTCCAAAGGCTCACGCCGGAGCAAGTGTGGAGAGAGAGGTCTCCGAACAATTTGTGAGAAATTTGTTTTCAATAATCATTGAAGAGAGGGCAGATGGCATCCCGGGGTTAGAAAATGGACAAGTCAAGAAACCCAGACTGGCGGCAAAAAGATCTCTTCCGAGGCCTACTAAGCTACCCGAGCAATTTTAACTGGAGATGCAGGGGGGGTTGGACCTCGGATATTCTGCAGGCCAAGCAGATGTCCTTCCCTCTGAACCATGTCCCCATACTTGGACATTAAGGGTCGTTAATTGGTGGGCCTTTAATGATTCCCCCCAAATATACAACCTGCATAGGCATTATCACCCTTCATGACAGTCGGGCCAACGGAGATCAACCAACACCACAACGCAAGGTGGGTGGGAGGATTGTGGGTGGGAGGTTAAGTGCCACCAAGTCGCTTCCCACTTACAGCAGCGCTATGAATTCATGACCTCCAAAATGTCCTATCGTGAACAGCCTTGCTCAGGTCTTCCAAACTGGGGGCCTGTGGCTGCCTTGATCGAGTCAATCCATCTCATGTTGGGTCTTCCTCTTTTCCGGCTGCCTTCCACTTCCCCTAGGATTGCTCTCTTTTCCAGTGACTCATTGTGTCATAATGTGACCAAAGTATGATAGCTTCAGTTTGGTCATTTCAGCTTCTAGGGGCAGTTCAGGCTTGATTTGATCTAGAGCCCACTTATTTGTCTTTTTGGCAGTCCCCGGTATCTGTAAAACTCTCCTCCAACACCACATTGCAAGTGAATCAACTTTCTTCTGGTCAGCTTCCTTCATTGTCCAGCTTGCATGCCCATACATAGTAATGGGGTTGGGAATAATGCAACATGAATTAACTTGACCGTGGTCCCCAGCGACATATCCTTACACTTAAGGATCTTTTCTAGCTCTTTCATGGCTGCCCTTCCCTTCCCACAATCACCTTCTGATTTATTGGTTGCAGTCCCACTTTGGGTTGATGATGGAGCCAAGGAATAGAAAATCTTGGACAATTTCAATTTCTTCATCGTCAACCTTGAAGTTGTGTAATTCCCCAGTAGTCATTGCTTTTGTCTTCTTGATCTTCAACTGTAATCCTGCTTTGGCACTTTCTGCTTTGACCTTAAAATGCAAGGCATTCGTAACATTTTGAAAGTAGGGTTGGAGGCATCATTCTACCTTGAAAACACACACATTTCAATGTTTTTGGATGAGCCTCCTGCTCTCTGGGCAAAAACCTACTGCCCATTGCCAATGTGCCCAGGGAAAGCTGCTTGGGGTAGGTGGAGGTTGGATCATTTTCTTTCTTTATTTAGGAGACTTATATGCCACTTCCCCAGAGATATGCTCGAGGCAGTTCACAACTAAAATGCAATACATGAGAGATCACAAAACTATTCAAACCAAACCACAAGCATTAAGAAACACCATTAAAGTGCTCCAGAGCATTAAAACAAGCTGCTCAAAACAAGCTAGAGCAGAGGTGTCAAACCCATTTGTTACGAGGGCCAGATTTGACATAAATATCACTTTGTCGGGCCAGGCCATGTGTGCCATAAAATGTAACACAAGGTACCGGAGATATAAACTTTATAAAGATGATTTCAGATGCCGAACGGCAATAGCAGGTGTGATTGGATTAGGTGTGATATGCAGAGGGGTGGAGATATCAGCATTGGTGGGATATACAGAGGCATGGAGTATTGGTAATGAGACAGGAAACCCAGGTCTCAGTTTGGTACAGGAGGATTCAGTCCACGAGGAGGCAAAAAATAAATGGAAATAAGTCTGAAGAAGTGAGCAATGACTCACAAAAGCACATACCCTACCACAATTTTGTTAGTCTTTAAAGGTGTTACTGGACTCTTACTCTTTCTACCACTATTAGAAACCACAACATTCAAAAACCAGTGGGGGAACATTTTAACCTTCCAGGGCATTCAGCTGCTGACCTAAGAGTAGCAGTTCTCTGACAAAGGAATTTCAAAGGGAAATTAGAAAGAGAGACTGCTGAATTATAACTGATAATGGAGCTCAAGACAATGCAAACTCCTGGACTGAATTGAGACCTAGGTTTCTTCTCTTATTACCAGTGCCTGCTCTCGTCTTTTGGCATCTGAAATCATTTCACTCTTCAAGAAAGAAGGACAGATGGACTCACATTCCAGCTGTATCTGAGGAAGTGAGCAGTGATTCATGAGGGCCCATGCCCTGCCAGAAATTTTGTTAGTCATTAAGGTGCTGCTGTACTATTCCTCCCTTGCACTAATAAGGAATGCAAGCTGTGCTGTTAGGTTTCTCCCCCCACAATCAGTTAGAAATGGAAATGGATCTCTCCAAGTGCGTGGGATGCTCTCTCTCCCTCTCTCTCTCTCTCATACCTGGAATAAAATGTTTTTTGGTCTTAAACACAGGATTCTCCTCCCCCCATACCTGTAATAAAATGTTTTTTGGTCTTAAACACAGGACTCCCCCACCCAATGCCTGGACTAAAATATTTTTGGGTCTAAACACAGGACTCTTTCCCCCCTACACCAGGAATAAACTGTTTTTGGGTCTAAACACAGGACTCTCTCTCTCTCTCTCTCTCTCTTTCTCTTTCTGGCTGGCTGGCTGGCTCCCTCCCTGGTCTTCTGGAAAGTCCCACAAGATGCCACTTTCCCCCTTCTCTGTGTCTCTCTTCCTCCCCCTCCCTCCCCAGAGTCAGCTGCTCTCGGGCCAGATCTGGCCTGCGAGCCGTATGCTTGACACCCCTGCGCTACAGCATAAAGGGGGGGGAGGGAAATCACCCTTGGGCAACTACAGACCATAAAGTGCCTTTTCCCCCCTGCTGCCAAGTCCCAGCTGACTTGCGGTGGCCTTGTGCGGTTTTCAAGGCAAGAGATGAACAGAGGTGGTTTGCCATTGCTGCCTCTGTGTCACAATCCTGGAATTCCTTGGTGGTCTCCCATCCAAGTTCTAACCAGGGCTGACCCTGCTTAGCAGCTGAGATCTGACGAGACAGGGCTGGCCTGGGCCATCCAGGGCAGGGCACAAAGCTCTTACCCATGATGTTACCAACACATCCCACCCTTCAAACCCTGAAACAGTTTTGCAGCTTTTGTTAAAGGTTTCTTGATTTTTCCTAATTGCTAAGGTGAAAGATGTATGCTTATAATCATGTATTGCTTTGGAATATATCTTTTAACAAGGCAAACAGCCATGGGGGTGTGTGGATCCAGCTGGCTTTCCTGCTGGTGAAAAGGGGGAGAACCCCCTTTGACTACCCCAAAAGTTTTGTAGGCAGTCATGGGACCTGTGTGGATAAAAGCCATGTGGAACAGCAACTTTAATAAGGAGGAGCGAGAAACCAATCCACAGTTTTCACAGTGGGGGAGGAACCCTCTGTGACCACAGTTACATGATCTCTCTTCTCTTTCTTTAGCAACCAGAATAGCTCAGCTTAGCTAGATCTTGTCAGAGCTTGAAGCTAAGCAAGAGTCGGCCCTGGTTAGTATTTGAAGGGGAGAACACCAAGGAAAACGGGGATTGCTATGGAGGAAGGCAATGGCCAACCACCTCTGCTTATCTCTTCCCTGGAATGCCCCATGGATGGTGTCACCATAAGCCAGTTGTGACGTTTTAAAAAATATTTTTTACTAAATTTTAGAAAAGGTACATACAAAGTTAGAAACAGTAAGTTAGCAATGTAACATTATAAACAAACGAACTAGCTAACAGTAACATCAGAAAATAGTTTAATGGGGGAGTTTTACCGTTCAAGATGTTAATATAATGAAAAGTGCAAATATTTCTTAGGTAGTACATCCTCATTTCTAAAAAAAATTGCCTTCAGCCCTCAGGGGTGAACAGTCTTGTGAACGGTCTTAAATTATTCTGCTCTCAAAGAACTGTCTCTGATTGGTCCAACTTCCTAAACTAACTCCCATCTTTCTGCCAGCAGGTTCAAAAGTGTGGCAAGGGACAGCTTCTTGCAAAAACAGAACAACAGAAGCATTCCTTCAGTTTTCAGGCAAATCACACCATTGTCCCTGGAAACTTCTTTGTGTCTGTTTTGCAAAATCTGTCATACGCAGAATCCATTTGCTGTACGATGCAAGTTACCGGCAGAACACTACTGCTGGCCGGTTCCGATGGCCAAGTCTGTCCTGAAAGGGAGATGGATGAGATCTTCCTAGCTTCCTAAAATCAGTGCAAAAATAATTTGTGACTCCCCCTGCCAATAAGAGAGCTGTCTGTACATACCAGCAACGGAAATTTTCTCTCACATAAGTGGCCAGATTTAGCTTTGGGCTCTATCCATACATATTCATGGGACCCAGTGAGTTCACCGGGGTTAGATGAGGACTCGGCTTTGAAATCTTCATGACATTCCACACTCGTCTCCGCTAAGAAAACAAAACAAAACAAAACAAAGAACAGATCTGTGGCTCAGCAAAAGGAAACAGGGAGTTTTATCCTTTTTTTTCCCACTATCATTTCAGCCTTTAATACAATAATAAATCTTTTCAAATTGGCACTCCATAAACCTTGAAATGAACAGGCCAACAAACAGGCAATTTCCTTGGACAGTTCAGCCCAGCTGTTCTGGGTACAGTAGTATTTCTACTGTTTGTAATTACGCAAAATATACTGTTGACCTAATTTTGTTTTGTCAATGTCTACATCCTCAGCTGTTTCCATATGGGTGATTTGCCCGGGATTTGATTCTGTTGGGAAGCGGGGGTTTTGGTTGTGTCCCCCGCCCCCCCATTTCCCCACAGCATTACGGAGCTTCGTGTACCACATGGGTTTTCCTTAACTTTCCTCCAAACATTCCCAAACCTGCTTGGCTGTGACATTTTAGGAACGATTGCAGCAAAACTGAGCTGGTTCCTGGAAGAAGGAGGAGGACGAGTTGTTGTTTTTTATACCCCATGTTTCTGTACCGTAAGGAGTCTCAAAACAACTTACAATCACCTTCCCTTCCCCTCCCACAACAGGTTCCTTGTGAGGCAGGTGGGACTTAAGAGAGTTCTAAGAAAATTGCTCTTGAGAGAACAGCTCCGAGAGAACTGTGACTGGCCCAAGGTCACCCATCAGGATCCATGTGGAGACAAAGTGGGGAATCAAACCTGGTCCTCCAGATTAGAGTCCACTGCTCTTAACCACTACATCATGCTGGCGGTCACAACTACACCACGCTGGGTGGGAATGCAAATCAGGATCCTTCCCCCACCTACAGGCAGCCATTTTCCCTACTGCTGTCTCTAAGATCTCCTGCCCCCCAGCAGGCCCTTCCCACTGCAACTCATCTGGGTGACGGGAGAAAAATGGGGGGATCGTCAGGAACCTGATGAGCTGACATCCCTTCCAGAATGACCGGAAGTAACATCAGCCCATTGCCAGTGACACTGTAGCATCTGGCAAAGCCATACAGTTTGGGGCCAGTTTATCATTTTTTATTATTATTTATTAAACGTGTTAATTGCCTTATCCCAGCTTACGCCGGGCTCTGGATGATGTACATGGGAGCATAATGCCCTAAATATGTATAAAACAAATGCTAGAGCATTACTGACAATGTGCTGATGTCACTTCTGGTCATGTGGCAAAAATGATGTCAGTGAGTCACTAGTGATGTCATTATGTTGCCAGCAGGCCCTCCGCCCCACACAGTGAATTCCTTGACGGTTGCCAGCCTTGTGCTGACAGCCTTATTCCTGAGGAGGCCATTCCCTCCCTCCCTCCCTCCCTCCAACCCTCCACATGCTACAAAGGGGCTTTGGGGAGAGGTTCTATTTTTAAAAAAAATAAATCATCAATTGATGTATCAATATGATGGTAAATCAGTATGTCCACTGTTGTTGTTGTTCAGTCACAAAGTCGAGACCGACTCTTCGCGACTCCATGGACCACATCACGCCAGACCCTCCTGTCTTCCATCGTGCTCTGCAGTTTGCTTAATTTCATGTTCGCTGCATCGATAACACTGTCTAACCTTCTCATCCTTTGCCGTCCCCTTCTTCTTTGACCTTCAGTCTTTCCCAGCATCAGGGTCTTCTCCAGTGAGTGCTCCCTTCTCATTTGGTGGCCAAAGTATTTGAGCCTCAGCTTCAGTATCTGGCCTTCCAGGGAACAGTCAGCATTGATTTCTTTTAGGACTGACTAATTTGATCTCCTTGCAGTCCAAGGGACTCTAAAGAGTCTTCTCCAGCACCATAATTCAAAAGAATCTATTCTTCAGCGCTCGGCCTTCCTTATACTCCAACTCTTGCAGCCATACATCACTATTGGGAATACCATTGCTTTGACCATACAGACTTTTTTCGGCAGGGTGATGTCTCTACTTTTTATTATACTGTCTAGGTTTGCCATCGCTTTCCTTCCAAGGAGTAGGCGTCTTTTAATTTCATGGCTGTAGTCACCGTCTGCAGTGATCTTGGATCCCAGGAAGGTGAAGACTGTCACTGCTTTCATGACTTCCCCCTCTATATGCCAAGGAGTGATGGGGCCAGATGCCATGATCTTAGTTTTTTTGATGTTGAGTTTCAAGCCAACTTTTGCGTTCTCCTCTGTCACTCTTAGCAAGCAAGAGGCTCTTGAGGTCCTCTTCACTTTCTTCCATCAGAGTGGTATCGTCTGCATATCTGAGGTTGTTGAGGTTTTTTCCAGCAATCTTAATTCTGGCTTGTGATTCATCCAGGCCAGCATTTCCCATGATGTACTCTGCATATAAATTAAATAAGCAAGGTGACAATATACATCCTTGTCGTACTCCTTTTCCTATGCTAAACCAGGGGTCATTTTGAGCAGAGGCTTGGGGGAGCACAGCTCCGGGAGTTCAGCCCCCCCCCCCCCGTGGGGGAACGCCTGCTTGTGTCATGGCTGCAGCAAAATGACCCCACCCCCTGGAAAGGTCCTTGTTCCTCCAACCAGCCTTCTGAAGGCTTCAGCCACCACTGAAGCTATCCTCCCAGAATAGTGGTATTTCTGAGGCTTGGATTAGTAGCAGTCCCCTCTCTGCCAGCTCTTTCTTTCTTTCTTTCTTTCTTTCTTTCTTTCTTTCTTTCTCTCTCTCTCTCTCTCTCTCTCTCTCTGTCTCTCTCTGTCTCCTTTCTTGCCTTCTGACATACTTCTGGTGATGTCAGGGGGTGTGGCATATGCAAATAAATTATGCTAATGAGTTATGCTAATGAGCTCCTGCACCTCTTTTTCTATGAAATGACCCCTGTGCTAAACCAATCAGTTGTTCCATATCCGGTTCTTACTGTCACTTCTTGACCCTTGTACAGGTTTCTCAGGAGACATGTGAGGCGGTCTGGTACTCCCATCTCTTTAAGGACTTGCCACAGTTTGTTGTGATCCACACAATCAAAAGCTTTAGCATAGTCAACGAAGCAGAAGTAGATGTTTTTCTGGTACTCTCTTGCTTTCTCCATAATAGTATGTCCATTACCAAGTTTAAAACCTCAGAAAAAGCACACCCGCCCACACAAGCAACCATATTGCAGCAGGGGAGCATGGCCACCATGGAGACTGAGGCAGGGGCAATGCCGGGAAACCTGCCATCTGGACTCCCTGTTGCCAATGTTCTGTACCAGCAGCTGAGCACGCCTAGGGCTTCCATAGGGAAGTGTCACCGTGTGGAAAAGGTGGATGGATGGATGGATGGATGGATGGATGGATGGATGGATGGGCGGGAGGGAAGGAAGGAAGGAAGGAAGGAAGGAAGGAAGGAAGGAAGGAAGGAAGGAAGAAAGAAAGAAAGAAAGAAAGAAAGAAAGAAAGAAAGAAAGAAAGAAAGAAAGAAAGAAAGAAAGAAAAGTGTGTCGTATATATATATACACATATGCAGGGCTCATTTTGTAGCAGGAGCTCCTTTGCATATTAGGCCACACACCCCTGATGTAGCCAATCCTCCAAGAGCGTACAGTAGCCCCTGTAAGAAGAGCTCTGTAAGCTTTGGGAGGATTGGCTACATTAGGGGTCTGTGGCCTAATATGCAGAGGGGCTCCTGCTACAAAATGAGCCCTGCACATATGTATATGGTTCCTCGCTGTTAGACACTGTAGGTGGTGGTGAGTCATGGCCTGTGGTAGTTATTTTGTTATTGGATTATCTTAATTGATCATTTCTCTGTGTGCCATCCCATAAATGATGGGGTAAGAGCACTGTGTGATATAAATCTCACAAGCAATAAAAAACGTCAAGGTAATCCAGATTAAATCAATGCTCATTAACTAATCTAGTTCTGTTTCTAAGGCCAGTAATGATAAGGGCTGTACTGCCAAAAAAAAAGTCCTCCTTTCCACCGATTTCTGACAAAGGAGGCCAGCAGGTTTGCCCATTCAGAGTGAAGGCAATGCTTCCAAAATGAGCTTTGTTCGTCCTCAGCAGGTCAACAAACTATAAAATCATAGAATCATAGAGTTGGAAGGGACCTCCAGAGTCATCTAGTCCAATCCCCTGCACCGTGCAAGAGATTCACAAATACCTCCCCCCCCCCCCCAGACCTCCAGTGACCACTGTTCCATGCCCAGAAGATGAAAAAAAACCCTCCTGGATCTCTGGCCAAACTGGGCTGGAGAAAAATTGCTTCCTGACCCCAAAGTGGCAATCAGCATTTCCCTGGGCGTGTAAGAAAGGGCCACGAGAACTAAGCCCTGAGGCAACCCTTCCTGCCCTCCCTCTTGTGACCTGCCTAAGTTCACACAAACGGCATTGCTGTCCGATGGCCATCTCCCGCTACATAACATGGTAATGTCACCTTGTTTACTAACACGACCGACACTGCTCCCTGAGGGCCTGACACTGTTCATTGCCTGGCACTGGGTGATTAATCCCAGGAGAAGATGGCACAGTAATTAGAAGGGAAAGAACACCATAGCAACAGCAGAACAGAAAAACAATAGCAACGAATGGGATCAAAAAAGGTGAGTATTTTCATAAACAAAGCTTTGGTGGAAAATATTTCGGCCTCCCACAAGCACGGCCATTGACCCCCAAATCAGAGTTGGAGACCTTTTGGCCCCGACCTGGTGGAACTCTCTGCCAAATAACATCAGGGCCCTGCGGGATCTGATGCAATCCTGCAGGGCCCGTATGGCAGAGATGCTCTGCCAGGCTTTTAACTGAGGGCAGCAATGGGAGGTTCAGACTGGCACCCTCTATCTTTTCTCATCTGTGCCCCCCACTTACCCTTCCCTGCCCTGCTGTGCGGGGACAGTGGTGTGACCGGCAATGGAGGGTCATGTTGCCATCTTGATGGGTTTTAATTTCTGCTGCTACCAGTCTTTTTAATTATATTTTAACTGTATCTTAAATGTTTAAAATGCTGTCAGTCGCCCAGAGCCTGCTCTGCAGGGTGGGCAGTTCATAAGTTTAATAGAATAAATAAATAAATAAAAAATTGGTGTAGAACTTATTGTAATCCCAGTTGTAATGCACAATCCTGTTTATAAATCCCTTTAGGGCATTTTTGCATCGCCTCTGGATAAAGCCACTTGAAACTGGCTTAGTTAATTCTAAACAAATTTTCTGGATGTAGGGATTTCTTTTCCATGGGAGAACAGTCACTCAGCCTCCGGTCTAAAAGGTTACAGTCTGTTGGAACAGCTTGACTGCGCGAGGAACTATTTGACTAGGGGCTCATTAACGGATCACGGCAGAAAGTCCTTCATTCAACTCGCTTGCGTAAGAACTTCATTCCGAGCACGGTCAGAAGTTTTAATGGCCATGAGTAACCATGAGTAAAACACATACCATTTCTTTTAATTAGCATCAAATGCTTTTCACTTGGAAAGGAAAGACTCCCTGTGTTATTTTTAAGCTGTGAAACAGAAAATTTAAAGGGCCTTTTAAATTATGATTTCCCAGCTCTAGTGTTTGTGTTGATTTAACCCTGTGGCCCTTACCTAATTATGGGCAGCAGCACTGAAAAGGGTTGGATCCTTTCTGGGAAGAATCTAAAGAACGAGTGGGCATTGCCTGCAGAACCGCTTCATTTCCCCTCTTTTTTACTGGCCTTGGCTCTTTGATTTTACCCACAGCCCTGCATACGGAAAACTCCCATGAGTAGCTCTACCCTTGGCCAAATGCATGAACTCAAGCCGTGTCTCATCCTGTCCAGCATTCTTCATGTGCATCTAGAGACCTCTGGGTTCTCAAATGTCCAGGTGTGAAGGCCTTCCTGAGCACTATCAGAAGGAGAGCCAGTTTGGTGTAGTGGTTAAGAGTGCAGACTCTAATCTGGGAGAACCAGATTTGACTCCCTACTCCTCCACATGCGCCTGCTGGTGTGACCTTGGGTCTGTCACAAGTTCTCTCGGAACTGTTCTCTCAAGAGCAGTCCTCGAGAGAGCTCTCTCAGCCCTACCTACCTCACAGGGTGTCTGTTGTGGGAAGGGGAAGGGAAAGGAGATTGTAAGCCACTCTGAGACTTTGAGTGTAAAGTGAGGTATAAATCCGATCTCCTCCTCCTCCTCCTCCTTCTTTCATGAGTCACTGCTCACTTCTTCAGATACAGCTAGAATGCAAGTCCATTTGCCAAATGACATTAACCGGCGAATGACAATAGCAGGTATGACTGGATTAGGTGTGATATGCAAAGAGGTAGTAGGTCTGGAGAAATCAACTTTGGTAATGAGACAGGAAACCTAGGTCTCAATTCAGAGGGAGATTAGAAAGAGAGACTGTTGAATTACAACTGATAATGAAGCTCAAGACAATGAATCCACCTGGACTGAATCAAGACCTAGGTTTCCTGGCTCATTATCAGTGCTGATTTCTCTAAGCCTGCTACCTCTCTCCATGCCCACTACTCTTTCCTACTGCTACAGAAAAACTAACATGGCTGCCCATCTTGATCTATTTCAGTTATTTCCCAGGTTCACTGCTTTGTAGGGTTCCCAGGCCCCCGGTCTGGGCAGGGGTTCCCCCACTTTTGAGGGGCCCTTTCCGCTGCTGGCCAGCTGGCTGGCAGGGGGAAACCCCAACTACAAATGTCTCTGAACACAATGTGATGACATCCAGAAGTGACATCATCACATTGCTGCCATTGGGGGGCACTCTAGTTTTTGGGGTCAAATCATAGTTTTTGGGCTATGATGAAATTGGGCTCAAATCAAAGAGTTTTCCCCATATATATCCCAGAGAACACTATGGTCGGGGGCTCTACGGTTGGAGATCATACCGGTTACCGATTTCTGTAAGCCGCCCTGAGCCTGTGAATCTATGAAGTAGCCAAATTGCTCGCTCACAACTTTAATATCAGTAGCTCACAAAAGTAGATTTTTTGCACACAAGACTCCACAGCTTAGAGGGAGCATTGGTCAGGAGTTGTCTCAAACAGGCCGCAAGGACTGCATATGGTCAGCAGTTTGAGACCCGAGTGCTGCGTGATGGAGTGAGCTCTCATCTCTGGTCCCAGCTCCTGCCAACTTAGCAGTTCGAAAGCAAGAAATTGCAAGTAGATAAATAAGTACTGCTTCAGTGGGAAGGTAACAGCGTTCCATGAGCCTCGGTGTAGTCATGCTGGCCACATGACCATGGAGACGTCTTTGGACAGTGCTGGCTCTTTGGCTTGGAAACGGAGATGAGCACCGCTTCCCTAGAGTCAGATTCAACTGGCTTTCAAGCAAGGGAAACCTTTACCTTTTACCTAAAGTCAGAAATAATTTCTATTCTCTTATTTGTGGCTAAGAACATCATAGCATCACAATGGAAAAATCAATTAATCCCACATATTCAACATTAGCACAAGAAACTTTGGAATCTATATGTCATGGCAAAAATCACAACTAACCTTTCAGATGCTGATCCACGGGTAAAGTCATTGGATTTTGTTCCAACTTGGCTTCCTATATCGGAACGTTTGATTAATCGCGATGATGAGATACCTAACGGGATAGAAGAACTTTGTTTATGGTAGAATATTATGATACTGTTATTTACTGTTAACCTATATAACTTGTCTGTATACTCGATACACTGTTTTGAGTCTTGCTATATTCTGTTTATATAATAAAAACTTAAAAAAAAACAATTGTGAAATGTGGTACAAAGTGTCATTGAGTCAAAGCTAATTTATGGCCAGCCTATTAGGTTCTCAAGACAAGAGACATTCAGAAGTGGTCCACCATTGCCTGCCTCTGCATAGCCACCCTAGACTTCCTTGGCAGTCTCCCATCCAAGTATTAACCAGGGCCAAGCCTGCTTAGCTTCCAAGATCTGATGAGATCAGACTAGCCTGGGCCATATGACACTCCATATAACTGTCCCTCCGCTTTTCACAGATTGAAGCACTAAAGCTGTAATGCATATCCTGACATCACTTTTTGCATGTTGAGGGAAGCCAATGAGCTGCAAGACAGTAAAATGATCAGTGGAAATGATTCCTCTTTCATACAGGCAGGTTGGGTATACACAAGCAAATTCTCCTTGCCTTCTCTCTTTCCCCAGCTAGGCCACCCTCCATCCCACCAACTGGTCCCTTAACGCTCCATGCATAATTGCTAAGATTTGCAGAAGCCTCTAAGCTTTGATTTTAGAAGGCTTGATTCCACAGTAGCTGAGTCATAATCCTCAGAGTTCTGGCTTTTCTTTCTGCACTGAGAACTTCAGCCCCACCAGGAAAAAAAATTGCCCCACAAGCCACAAAATCCCAGCTGTGGGCCTGCGGAGAGCTCTTCCTCCTCAAAAATGAAGTTATAGCTTCTTTCCTGTTATGTGACTTGGCTGCAGCTGCATAGACTCTGTGTTGCTATTCGGGCATTAGAAGTGAACCCTACGTTTGGGAATGTTGAAGACCATCCACTGTGGGTAAAACTTTACTCTTTGGGAATTAGGTACTGTAATATAAGGTAAAGGTAAAGGTTTCCCTTGCTCGAAAGCCAGTCGAATATGACTCTAGGGATGCAGTGCTCATCTCCGTTTCCAAGCTGAAGAGCCAGCGCTGTCCAAAGATGTTTCCGTGGTCATGTGGCCGGCATGACTAGACACTGAGGTGCACAGAATGCTGTTACCTTCCCAACAAAATGGTACCTATTTATCTACTTGCAATTTCTTGCTTTCGAACTGCTAGATTGGCAGGAGCTGGGGCCAGAGACGGGGCTGGGGCTCACTACAGTGGGCTGGGGCTCACTCCATCATGCAGCACTCGGGTCTCAAACTGCTGAACTTCCTGACTTTCCAGACTGCAGTTCAGCATTTTAACCACTTGAGCCACTGTAGCATACCTGAGTTTAAATATATACAAGCAGAGGAACCCACAATACCCACCGGGGGGGGGGGGGGGAGGACCTCATGGCTGAGGAGGAAGCGGCCACAGGTAAGCTTCCCCCCGGGCTCTGGTGGCAAGGCCCACGCAGCTCCCAGCTGCCAGGCCCGCCAAGTTCTCTCCCCCCCCCCCCAGCAGCGACGGCGAGGCCTGCGCAGCTCCAATCGTCGGCCTGCCAAGCCCTCTCCCTTCCCCCGCAACAGAGGCGAGGCATCGTTCCAACTGCATTCCCTGTGCCTGCACAGGGAACGCTTTTTACTGGGGGGGGGGGGGATTTAAGTATCCCCCAATTATTTTTTTTTACTTTT
This sequence comes from Lepidodactylus listeri, assembly GCA_029233225.1. Taxonomy (NCBI): domain Eukaryota; kingdom Metazoa; phylum Chordata; class Lepidosauria; order Squamata; family Gekkonidae; genus Lepidodactylus; species Lepidodactylus listeri. The sequence continues at coordinate 82,643,562 of JARCFY010000011.1, forward strand.
CAGATTTTTCTGCACACCTGGGGAGTCCCCCAAGTGTGCAGGAAAATCTCTTTGCCCCCTAGGTACCCCCAATGTGCAGATTTAGATATCTGCACACAGGGGGTGCCTTGGCTATCTATATATCTAATAGCCAAGGCACCCCCTGTGTGCAGATACCAATTCAAAGAGGGGGTTATCTGTGTTTCATACCTAAGGCAGTCGGGGCAGGTGATGCCAGTCCGACAGCACTGATAAACACCTATCTGCCAAATGTTAGGATTTAAGAATGGGAAAGTGGAGAAACAGCCATTCTAAAAGTGTGGGGATACAGCTGTCCTCTTGTAATTCTCAGGAGCTGGCTAGATAGACCACTGATGTGACCTGCTGTGGGAATCTTCGATGTGCTTACGTGCCGAGGAAACAAACCACAGTGAATTCATATACCGCCCCCCTGCCCGCCTTCCTTCCTAGATCATTTCCAGCACTTCATGCTCCACGTCCCGATAGCTGCAGTAAAGCCCGATGAATGATTCACCAGCCTCTGAAATTGTGGCCATCTACGAAGTGTTGGGCCTCCCAGGGCACCTTTTCCAGGCAGCTTCAAAAGGCTGACAGTCTCTGGGTCTTGCTTCTTCTTCCTATCAGAAAACAATAAGTCTCTGCTGGCTGCCGCCACAGCGGGCCCTTTTGTGCGGCTGAATGTCACATTCCGTTTGTCTAACCATTGCATCGGGGAGAAAAACGAGTGGGAAGCGGGTCAGGAGTCAGATGCTTCCAGTAACGCTGAACAGGCTGGAGACACTCAGAGGAACACATCCGACGGTTTTAGCATAAGCGGAGCTGATGGCCTAATGATGCCATCGCTTTCGTCTACCTCAGATGACGCTGGACGGGAATGAGGTGACTTCATCTCTCACGAGGCAGCCGAGAAGCCGAGTCTCCCCTTGTATGCGCGTTCTCATAAATCAGAAGCGATTACGCCAAAGTAAAAGAGGATCATGTAAGACAGGTTACACAGGGGGAAGCAAGACTCAGCTCCGCAGCCAGCTTTAGCATCATTGGGGTCAGTCTCGGAGCATCTGAGCAAATTCATGCTATAGACTGAAGGCATAATGATGTCCCTTTCAACACAGAACTCTGAAAACTGTAGTTCTTTGGAGAGACTAAATGTTCCTAGTGCAGAATGGGGAAGGGCCATGGCTCACTGAGAGGAGCTTCTGCTTTGAATGCTGAAGGTCCTGGGTTCAATCCCTGGCATCGCCAGTTAAAAAGGACCAGGCAGTAGGCGATGTGAAAGATCTCTGCCTGAGACCCTGGAGACTAGGGTTGCTAGGTCCATCAGGGGGAGAAGGTCCTGGTCCAGGATCTTCATGTGCATGCATAGCATGTACCTTGATGATGTCACCCAGAAGTTACATCATTGCATTAGGCATGTCCCTGGGAATGCCCTAGCATTTGGCTAGAAACTCTATGATACTATAGAAACTCTATGATACCATAGAGTTTTAGGCTGAATGCTAGAGTGTCCCCCCCCAGCAATGTGCCCAGCACGATGACATCACCATCATGCCAGGCATGTCAGCCCAATCCAGGCACTTTGGGGGCGGGATTCCCCTGCTGCCCGGATCCAGGCTGGCAGATTGGGGGGCCCTAAAGTGAGCACCCTCCCGCCCCCTGCGGGGGATCTGGGAGCCCTACTGGAGACCCACTGCTAGTCTGAGTAGACCAGAGCTCCCCAATGTGGTGCCTGTGGGTACCCACACCCAGAAAAAGCGGGTAGGTCCGGGAGGGATTTTTGCCCAGCAGCAATGCTCCCTCAAAGTTGTGGAGTCTTGTGAGCAAAAATTCTACTTTGTGAGCTACTGGCATTAAAGTTGTGAGTGAGCGATTTGGCTACTACATGTATTAGTTTGCTTTGGAGCCATCCTTCCTGAGCTAAGAAAAAAATGTGTGAGTTGGAGGCTAAAAAATTGTGAGCTAGCTCACATTAACTCAGCTTAGAGGAAACATTGCCCAGCAGGGCTTCTGATTGACCACTGGAGATCTGATTGGCTGAGCAGATTTTTTTTAAAAAAAATTTTTTTGCTTTGGCAGCAGCTGCCTCCATAACACAAGGATCTTTACTGTGTGACTGAAGGGAAGCTGCAGCAGTTTTGTCGTTCACTCCACCTCCTGCAGCAGCCATTTTGTGGCTGCACCCATCACACTGTGTCAGAATTCCAAAGGTGCCGGCAGGCTCAAAAAGTTTGGGGACCTCCTGGAGTAGACAATACTGATCTCCAAAGGAAAAAGCAGTGGTTGTACAAGGGTAGATTTTCCAAAATGGCATGGAGAAAATTTAAACCCCTTCTTCTGGGTACTGCAGCCTTAATCCATATATTGGCTGATCCTCCTTGGACACCTGGGTCTACTATCCCATTTTTCCATCATCGCACCTCAACTTTCATCCTCTCCCCAGTTTTTGTTTGTTTACATCTTTGATTTTGTCACAGGCAGCAGCTAGAAAGGTTCTCTAAGGGCTGCCACCACTCTGGTATGGGTCTCCTTGGGAGGGCTCAGAGCCTCTTAGTGTTTCCTCTAAGCTGAGTTAGTATGAGCTAGCTCACTGTTTTTTAGCCTCCGGCTCACACATTTTTGTCTTAGCTCAGGAAGGATGGCTCCAGAGCAAACTAATTTATGCAGCAGCCAAAACACTTGCTCACAACTTTAATGCCAGTAGCTCAATTTTTGCTCACAAGACTCCTTAGCTTAGAGGGAGCATTGCCCTACTCCTTTTTACAGTAGGTTTCCAGTAGGTTTCCCTTCACACGCAACCAAATGAGGCGTGAGAACCCAGGCAGAGTAACAAACTATTTTCATTAAAGAGAACCACCCTCTACTCCTCTCTGCTGGCGTAAGTTTTCCCTCCAAATCTCCTGTTAGCCAATCACAGGGTCCAGAGGGTGACCCGGGAAATGCAGGCCCTGTAGTCACTCCAATACAGACATCCCTGGAGCCACTAGGCCTCCCTAGAGCCTGTAGGCCACATAGGGTTGCCAAGTCCAGGTTGGAAAATACCTGGAGACTTTGGGAGTGGAGCCAGGAGAAGGTGGGGTTTGGGGATGGGAGGGGCCTCAACATGGTACAATGCCATAGAGTCCACCCTTCAAAGCAGCCCATTTTCTCCAGGGGAGCTGATCTCTGTCAGCTCAGCTGGAGATCAGTTATAAAAGCGGGAGATCCCCAGGCCCCAATTGGAGGCTGGCAACCCTAAGGCCGCACCACCTTAGGCCCAAGATCATGACACATTTATAACCCACCCTCCCCTGCATAGCAAGGCTCAGGGCAGGTAACAACAATAAATTTAAGTTAAAAGCGTTAACAGGCATTTAAAACAACTCTAAAATTTACAGTAATCGATAAGATGGCACATAAAGAGAGCACAAATAGTGCCTCATTTCAGAAACAGTGCCCCATTGTCCAGTGTATGCATATTAAAAAGCCTTCTAGACTAGGGTTGCCAGGTCTGGGATGGAAAATACCTGGAGTCTTTGGGGGTGGATCCAGGAGAGGGCAGGGTTTGGGGAGGGGAGGGGCCTCAGTGTGGTACAATGCCATTAGAGTCCCCCCCCCTTCAAAGCAGCCATTTTCTCCAGGGGAGCTGATCTCTGTGATCTCTGTAAAAGCGAGAGATCTCCAGGCCCCACCTGGAGGCTGGCAACCCTATTTCTGGACCAGGATGATGTTTTCAATTTTCTATATTGCCTAGAATGTTGTTGGTGCTGGGGGCAGGGGACAAATCCAGGACTAGTAGAGTATTGCATAATGGCAGAAAGGACAAGGGGAGTGAAGATAAGGTTGCATCTTCCCCTGAGCCTTCCCCCAAGGACACAGTGGGCTCTAAAGATCCCACGATGCAAGCAGTTCCCCGTGTCGTTTCTGACATTTCCTAAGAACAACCTTAAGAAACGTTCCACAGGTTGCCATTTCAATGCAGACTATTGGGGGGGGGGGGGATTTTTGCTTTTGTGGAGAAGTTCCAAAGACCGTACAGAAAGGAAAATAATTGAATCTCCTAGGCAACCTACCTTGAACTTCTGCTGCACTGAGTTCTACTCCACTCATTTCTCTTTGAATATGTTGCTTTTCCCCCATCCATCCGGAGCTCTTCTGAGATCCGGAGGACAATTATTGAATTTTCTTTTTGCTGGCTCATTAAGAGAGAACAACAGGGAGAAAATAAAGGGAAGGGAAAACTCAGGAGCACTCATTTCACAGCCTGCAAATGCACTGCAGTGTCAGTGAAAAGCACTTCTGCTCAAGCAAGGTGTCTGAAAGTACAATACAATGACTGGAACACCCCAAGTACCCTAGACTCTCCGACTGTGCCCCCATGAACAGCTAAATTCAAGCCCAGAAGCACCTTAGAGACCAACAAAATGTTGGGTGCTTGTGCCCTGATCTGCATAGCCCACGATAGCTCAGTCTCATCAAATCTCAGAAGCTAAGCTGGGTTGGCCCAGGTTAGTATTTGGATAAGAGACCATACCAGGCTTGCTACACAGAGGCAGGCAATGGCAAACCACCTCTGAATGCCTCTTGCCTTGAAGATCTACAGGGTCACCATAAGTCGGCTGCAATTTTATCGGGTGCTACTGGGCTCAAATCTAGCTGTTCTACTGCAGACCAACACAGTTACCCTCTGAAACTATCATGGAATCACAGAGTCACAGAGCTGGAAGGGGCCATACAGGCCATCTAGCCCCACCCCCCGCTCAAATGCAGGATCAGCCTAGAGAGCATCCCTGACAAGGGTTTGTCCAGCCGCTGCTTAAAGGCTGCCAGTGAGGGGGAGCTCACCACCTCCCTAAGCAGCTGATTCCACTGCTGCACAACTCTTACTATTAAAAAGTTTTTCCCAATATCCAGCCAGTATGTTCCCACCCTTAATTAATTGTTCAGTACAGAGTAGCATTTGGGGGGAAGAAATATTGTACTGGGGGAAAACTCGTTTGTGGATGCTTCCCCACCCCCCTCAGCCCTGAGAGCCAGGTTCCCTTTATCTTCTTTTTGGCTAGCAGCCTGTGTTCTTTGTTTGTTTTTCTGTGTGTCCCACCCAGTTGTTTAGATATATTTAGATAAATGCTGACCCAGGCTAGGGATCTAAAGGACCAATCAAAATCCTTTTTTTGTCTTTATTTGATAATGGCACATGAGAGGCACAAACTGTTTTATTTAACTTATTAGGGGAAATGACCAGATAGGTATCAGGTTTAGGGCTGAGAAGTTGAAAAGGCAGCAGGAATGAGGTAGCTTTGTATAAATATAAACAATAGTTTGTCACAAACAAGTAGCTATTTAGTTGTACAGAGAGAGGTCTTTACAGTTTGAGGAGAGAGGTTTCTTGGGAGTCTGGGCTTAGATAAGCATAAGCTTCTTTGTCTTAAAGATACTTATGTTGGTTAAGGCTGGGACATTCGCACAAGTTCCACTTTCCCTTCTTATTTATTATTTATTATTATTTATCTGTTTGTTTAATTTGTATCCCGCCCTCACTGCCAAGGCAGGCTCAGGGCAGCTTACAGAATATAGGTTGCAATCACACACACAATTCGCCCCGACATAGGCCGAATGCCAGGCAGATTAAAGGAGCATGATCAGACGACAACATCTGGGGAGCGCCCCACAGCCGTCGGCAACCTGTTTTGCTCCACCGCACAAGTGGAGTAAAAAAACACCTTGGAAAGTCCTGTAGCAAATGGGTTGCTACAGGCCACAGACAGACTTTCCTGCATCTGATCACATCAGCGCACTCCCATGGCATCAGGATAGTCTGATTAGGCTATCCCAACTCTCCGCACACCCCTGCACACTCCATAGGGAAACCTCAGTGTGGAGGTGCAATTCATCAGTTCCTTGTGTAATTGCATTGGGAACATACGGTTTTTTAAAAAAACTGACTCACCTGTGGTTGCATCTGATCATGCCGTGGTGGGCTATGCCCGCATCTACAAAAGTCCATGTGATCGCACAACTGCAGGTCAATTTACACAGGAGGAATTAGCCTCGCTTCTCCTTCACTATACCTCACGTATGTGACCGCAACCATATAGTAAAACAGTGGAATATGTTAAAACACAAGATTTAAATAAAACACAACATATAAAATAAAACATATCATAGGTGCTAGTACAGTCATAACTGATGGCGGCATTCTTAACCATTTAATAGGGATCACACAAACCCCTTTACTAGGAGCTGTTTTCCTCAGGCTTGCTAGAAATCACCCCCATTTTCTCGAAGCCATTTCCCTCAGGTGTGATAGGGATCCTTCCTGATTGTCTCACTCCCTTAACCTTCCTTCCCAGTCAACTGTCATTTCTTAACTGCCAAATCTAACTGACACTTTCAACTGTAAAATTCTGTTTGAATCTCCTGTCAAGATTCTCAGATCAGGTTAAAGCATTAACCATTTATTGTCTCTCACACTGACCATCATTAATAGCCAATGAGATGGAAGCATTCACAGGAGCAAAATAACTGGTTAATATGTTTTTCACTCTGGAAAAGGGGTACAGCTCACAAGGCCATCTCGCTCCCTGCCTCTTCCAAAACATTTTTGTGTCACCTTTTCTCAGTCCCATCAGTTTAATTCACATTGTGGGAGTTCATTCTCTTAGAAGGCAGTTTACTAAGACTTCATGTCCTGTACTGTTCAATGTTTTCTAGGAAATTCTAGGAACAATATTTGGCTGGAGTGCCTGGTAGAAGGTCCTGGCAGCTAATTGGTTGACTATATCGCATAATGAGTAAACGCCTTAATTTCTCTGCTGGCTTGGAGAGTAATCTACCAAACATTGCTGCTGGGCAACCTCTGCTCATTATGATCTACAGCGGTCTAAAATGTAGGGTTTTATGTTGACTCTCCTTTGATTAGTGGAGTGGCAGTTTTAACAGCAGCAATCATCTTGGACTGCAGGCATTTCTTATAAAACATGACATCATATGGTTGATCAGGTCAACCATCCCTCATAAATCTAAGAGAGAATATATCCTGAAGTGCAGAAGGATGACCACATGCAAGGAAATAAGGTTCCTTAATAATACTTAATAATACTTTGCATTTGTATAGCATGTCAGGTGTTCACATCTATCATCAGTATATCTAATTCTGAATAGGGCCTTAGAATGTGGATCAAGAAATCAGATCAATGGGGCCATGCACAGATGGGGGGGATTTTTCTGCAAACCTAGGGGAAATCCATAAGCTTGCAAAAAATAAACCCCCAAACTTTGTAAAAATAATTGGGGGGGTTAAACTCCTTCATTAAATGGAGAATGCTGAGATCTCACAAAATCTCATGAGATCACAGTCTGTCCTGTGGGGGTGCCTTAAAACTGGGGCAGTAGTGCCTAGGTTTAAGGAACTCTAGCATACCTGTAGCTTAGGGGGAAAGCAGCAGCAGTGAGGAAGGGGAGAGAAAGTGGTGACTGGAGTGGGTATAAAATGGGGATGGGGAGAGAAAGGGCTAGGAAGGAAGGAAGAGCAGTGTGGGGATGGGATTTCCCTCACCTATATAGGCCCACAACATGTTATTTCCTTATCCTTATAACCATCTTAAACAGTAGCTCAGAGCTATTATAACCATATTGCAGATGCAGGTCCTGAGACTGGAGAAAGAGGTCTTAGGCTGACTGCTGTATTCTCAAAAGAGGTGACATGGACACATTCTTCCCACTGTCTTTGCCAGATAGGTGGAGGACAATCTGCTTTTGGGGGAGGGTTTGCCCCCACACGCCCCCTCCCTTCCTGATATACCACCTCTCAAGCTTTACTCTTTATTTCTCTACCTGCAGCCTGAGACACAGATAAGGGCTACATGTTTATGTGTATGTGTGTGTGCTGTTCCACATCCACCCTTGGAAAAAAAGTAGCTAGCAAGGATCAGAAGAACCTTGGGAACAGTAAAGGATGGAGAACAAGAACCTGAAGCTGGGAGCGATTGGTAGAATCAGGGTGCAAACACCGCCCCCCCCCCCCCCCAAATAATCTACTTTCTTTTTTTTCTTTCTTTTTTTAAGTAAGTTTTATTAAGTTTCACTTACAAAGAAAACACACAAACACAGAGACAACAACAAAACTGGGGTTTGACATTATCACAATATCTGCTTGTTACTTCTAACTCTCTCTAGGATAATTAGTGTATCTAAAATCAGTACATGTTTTTTGTCATATTGCAAAAGAAAGTACAAAATCATGTTGTCTCTAATTCCATACAAGTCCAAGAATAATATATAAATTGCATCTCTCTTTTGACCTCACGATCTTTAAGTTCTCTATGTTGTTATATTTTAACAAATAACAAGAAATTCATCTATCTGTGCTATTTAGTAAGTTTTTGTTTTTATTTCTTCCCTCACTAAAAGCTATACTATAAACAATAAAGTAAAAATCAGATCCTTATTGGATGTTCACCTTGATATTAGTAGTTGAGCCAACAAATCTAAAGTTGATATAAAATAAAATGAAAACCTTTTATATATGGTTTCAAATATTATATACGGGATCAACCCAAGTTCAAACTTCTTTGATACTTTGATAAGACTTGATAATGCCTTAACATTATATAAAAATCTGCCCTCCATTTATCAAGCCTCCATTTTTAGATCATCAAAGGAAATGGGGTATTCTCAATACAGGTTAAGGTCTCACGAAATCCTTAAAAAGCCTCCCTAATTGTCCAATTTAAATTTTTATCTTCTTGTTAGTTTTAATCCTCTGGTTTCTGGCAATAAGTCTCAAAGTCTTAATACGGTGTCGTTTATCTGCATATATGTTAAAGTTCTCTCAGAGACCGAGGACAGATTGGCAGTCTCGGCCACTCTGCCTCCGCTTCAGAAGCGGAGGCAGAGCGGCTGTTCAGACGGCTGCATCTGCCCCCAGGAGGCGGCCCGGACGCATCGCGTCCGGCGCCGCTCCTCCCGCACCAGCCGAGCACCACTTCAAAGTCCGTCAATTCAGGTACCACATCAGGAGGGATCTTGCTGCAGCGCTACCCCAAGAGCCAAATAATCCACTTTCAATCCACTTTCAATGCACTTTCAAACTGAATTTTACTGTGTAAGTGGATTGAAAGTGGATTATTTACTCTGTGTGATTGCAGCCTCAGGTCCTTTCCACATTTGCCTGCCACTCCAGATTTTCTCAGTGTTCGAGTCGTGGCAATTTAAGTCTATGTCAAAATAGCATCCAAATAACCTGAAACCAGACTGACAGCTGAAATGAGTTAATGTATTGCAGAATGGGGGGGAAACCTGAAATAAAAAGGTTGAACTTGATTTTAGTGCAGAATAGGGGGGGAAACCTGGATTAAAAAGAAGGTTGAATTCGATTTTAGTGCAGAATTGCTCGGAAGGCACCGCAGTTGTCAGGAGTGCCTCTGAAGACCTGCCTCCTGCGGACCTAAGTGCGGTGGAGGATCAGTCCCCAGCTCCAAAGGAGCCTCCACCTGAACCAGAGGAGGCTCAAGCAAGCACCTGGGGGCATTACCAGCAGCAGCTGAGCCACAGCCAAGCTCAAGCCCACCTGATTCACCTCCTTGGGTGGAACGGCTAAGGTCATGATCCAGGCAAGACTTAGCTGCTAGGAGAAAAGAGGCACGCATGCGTAGTCGCAGATCACTCAGCCCTGAGTTTTAGAGGGAGCCAGGACCTCACTGCCAGCTGCTAACAAGCACAGGAAGTGGCTGGGTATTTAAGCACAGCACAAAGACCAACAACTTGTGCTAGCAACAAGTCATTCTGGCTAAGCTCTGCACCCGCTCAGCTCGCATCAGCTAAATCTGATTCTGGACCTTCTGGCTCGTGACTCCAGCTCTGTCTGACTTCGGCTTGATTCTGGACCCCCTGGCTCGTGACTTCGGCTCTGTTTGACTTCAGCTTTTGGTTGACTCCTTGGACTGGTTTGCTTGTGAGTTTCCCTCTCTGACCTCAGCTTAGACTGACTCTGCTTTTGGCTTGTGTTTTGGACTTGGCAATTCATTCCTGATTTGGCTTGACCTTGGACTGTCTCAGACTTTGACTCGGCTCCTGACCTACTGGCACCCAGCCCGTGACCGCGGTGAACATGGATTAAAAGGAGAGTGCAGGATGGTCTTTGGATCCTATCCTCAGTCTTTCCGTTTTATGTTCAGTGCCTAGTTTCTGTAGAGGCATAACATCCAAATCACAAGATGTGATAGTCCCGCTGCACACTGCATTGGTCAGGCTGCACCTGGAGTATTGTGTGCAGTTCTGGAGGCCTCACTTCAGAAAGGATGTGGACAGAATAGAGTGGGTGCAGAGGAGAGCAAAGAGGATGATCAAAGGCCTGGAGACCCAGCCTTATGAGGAAAGGCTCAAGGACTTGGGAATTTTCAGTCTGGAGAAGAGGAAGTTGGGCGGGAGATGATTGCTCTCTTGAAGTATTTGGAGGGCTGTCATTTGAGGAGGGCAGAGAGCTGTTCCTGTTGGCAACAGACGAGAGGACTCACAATAATGGGTTTAAATTAAGGACGGGAAGGTACTGGCTGGATCTTAGGAAAACTTTTTTACAGTAAGAGTTGTGCAGCAGTAGAATCAGCTGCCTAGGGAGGTGGTGAGCCCCCCCTCCCTGGCAGCCTTTAAGCAGCGGCTGGACAAACACTTGTCAGGGATGCTCTAGGCTGATCCTGCATTGAGCAGGGGGTTGGACTAGATGGCCTGGGTGGCCCCTTCCAACTCTGTGATTCTATGATTCTAAATATTCTAAAGGGGCTTCAGTGGCTTGTCCAAACCAATGAATTGATATTGCGGCACCAATCACAGAGTATGAAAAGTGTGCGCTCTCTTGGGGAGCTCTTGCCTGCTTCTCTGGAGCGCCGGTAAACCATCTCCGGGATATATTTTGGCCAGTCTTAAGCAAGAACAGAGGATGGCGGCACTGAGCAGTCAAAATTTTCCAGATATACCCCCCTTTGCCTGACAACTTTTTTTCCCCCATTAAGAATGTTTTTGCAGGCATGCATAAACAAACTACTCAATTGGAAACAGAAGTCTAAGCAGGGGTTCCACTCCGGTATATCCTCTCCACCGAGCTCTTAATAAGAGCAGCAAACCGTTTCCCCCCGCTGCGAGTGGCGAGGGATCTTGCTCGCATCAGGTTATTGGCTTTGACAGATCTCTCACTTTATCTGGGTATTACGCCGCTTCCAGTTTGGACGAGGCATTAGTTTCGCCATTATGCCCCACGTTATAGGAAAGAGAGAGAACTTTCTGTGCTGGACTGGCTTCGATTAAAGGATTGAATTTCCCACGACACCATACCTCTTGCCCACACTGCTGGAATTTGCGGACAGTGGAGCCACAGCCAGCCCACGGGGTATGCAGAAATGTGCTCAGCGGTGCCAAAGGCTTAATCCCAAATGGTATGAAATGGCCCCTTGCCAACCATGATACATACATTTTTTCAGGCGTCCCAGTTCAGTCAGCAAATTAGGAGGCCGCTGCCGAATGGTGGGAGACTAGCAGACAGCATACTGTTGAGCTTCTGTTGTTGCATTCAAACATACTCAGTTGCCAACAGTGCTCACTTGGGAAGGGATGTTCAGCCTGTAGTGCTGAGGAATGCGCTTCCCAAACAGGCTGCCTGCGGAGATTATAAAGACTCAAAACCAGAGCGATTGCTGACCGTCAAGGATGCAGTGAACTCGCTTTGCAGAAATTTGCGTTTGAATGTGCGATTAAATTCTCTCCTAAATTTAGGTGTTTTTCCCCCCCTGTTAACAAACACAAGGATAGGCTGCTGAGTCAGATCCCTGGTCCATATGGTCCAGCACAGTGGCCAACTTCTAAACTGGTCCTTCTAGCTGCCGGTTTGATCTGCAGCGGTTATCAGATGGTGCTATTTAGCTCCATGCCGTGAAAACCTTCAACTGCCTCTTTTTACTTACTGAGCCTCTATTAAAGGGACTCTTTCATGTGTAATCATGTTGGTCTGCAGTAAAACAGTTAGCTTTGGGTCAAGAATAGTTTTAGCGTATAAGCTTAAGAGACCATAAGAACGTAAGAGAGAAGCCAATGTTGGATCAGGCCAGTGGCCCATCCAGGCCAACACTCTGTCCCACAGTGGCCAAAAATACCAGGTGCCATCAGGAGCTTTTGAGAGTCAAAGCTCCCTCGGAAGTTTATACCCTCAAACTTCTGTTGGTCTCTAAGGGACTACTGGACTCAATGCTGATTATTAAAGGAAGACGACCTATTTTTTTCTAGGCCAGGTGCCAACCTTACCAGATGCCCTGGAAAACCCACAATATGTGAGTCAGCATGACATAGTGGTTAGAGCAGGGGTATCAAACATAAGGCCCCAGGGCTGGAACTGGCCCATCCAGGGCTGCTATATGGCCCATAAGCAACTGGTGCAAAGGGGGGGGGGACAGGAGACTGCTCGGGGGGGGGGGGGCGGAGCCACTCCAATGGTGGCTTTAGCACAGCAGGACAAACTCATCTGCAGCAGTCAGTCAGAAGTCCCTCACTTCAGGGACTGATAAGTTGGGAGCCACTGCAGCCACATTCATACCTCTCCACTTGGCCTGCAGTTCTGGGAATGCTGTCCCAGATGGCCTCAGGGATCAGCATTTGCACCGGGGGGTGGGGTGCAGATGATCCTACGCTGGGGCATGGGAGCGTCTGACCAGTGCTGCACTGCTGGGTCTCCAGTCCGCCCACATAGTTTTTCCTCTGTACCTCCTCCCAGCCCATGGGGCCTTGCAGTGGGGACACACCAACTGGGAGCTTACCAGTTGCTGTCCTTTATAAAGTTTTTATCTCCAGTACCCGGCATTATGTTTTATGGCACACATGGCCCGGCCTGACAAAGTGACATTTATGTCAGATCTGGCCCTCATAACAAATGAGTTCGACACCTCTGAAAGTATTGCACTAGTATGTGGGAGACCCAGGTTCAAATCTTCCTTCTGCCATAGAGATGTGCTAGGTGATCTTGGGCCAGCCGTACAGCCTAACCTACCTCACAGGGTATGGAAAAATTATGTAGACCACTTTGGGTCTGCATCACTCAGTGTCTCCTGCTGCCTAGCACCTGGTCACCGCAGGGACAGATTAATGCCTTGGGTGCCCTTGAAGGAATAGCTGCTCGCCAGCTGCCTGCATTCTGCCTGACTACCCTCTTTAGATAGCATGTTCGAGACAGTGGAGGTCTATGTGGCACAGACAACTACTCCCAGCATCCAAAGTTAGAAAGTATTTATTAAAAAGAAAATGTTTGTTTATTATTTAGTTATTTGTTTGTTTAATTTATACCCTATCCTCCCTGCCAAAGCAGGCTCAGGGCGGCTTACAAGCTTACTTTTAGCACAGCACCAAGCTGAGCAAGGAAGGCAAAAGAAATGGGTAAAAACGCAAATCCTCTGTCCCTTTCTCTATACGTGTCCTATCAGCTGTTAAGTTTTAGGACAGGCTCTTTAGGTTAGATATTCTAGATCTCTACAGAGTTACCACTACCTTAAAGCTTCTCCAACTCTCCCAAGCAAGCACATGCTCAATGGCCACCAGCTTGCAGCCCTCAGCTAAGAATTCTCATGAACCTCAGCATGCCAAAGAAAGGAGAGCCCCTTCCTGTTGCAAGGAAGTTTGATCATCGCTGTTTCTCCACCCACTTGACCCCATTCAGCCCAGGTCAAGGAAGCTTTTCCTGTTGTCTCCAGAAAGTTCCTTCCACAAGCCTCTCTAAAATTTAACACACACACACCCCGCCCAGTCTCTGTTCCCTGCCTGAAGCCGGGGGGGGGGGGGCAGGGGAGGGGGAAGCTTGACCATCCCTTCACAGTCCCCACTGAGGGGAAATGAAGATAAATAAACCAATAAAGTGGCAGAGGCCAAAGCCTCAGGCGATTACTTCCTCCCAGCATTCCAAATACACTCCTTGCGAATGTAGCTTCACCCCAGATCTCCACAAGGGCCTTACAATCCCAGCCATTTCATTTTCAACCCCTTTCCCTAATATTCCCTAGCATAGAATGAGCCCTAGAAATGGTTTGCTCAGGCTTTCTCTTGGTTTTCTGTTATGGTGTGTGGGTTATCTATTGATTTTCATTAGTTAGTGGGATCAATTTTGATGCTGGCCTACTGCAAGTTATGGGATTTTTAAAGTAAGATACTCTAAAATTACAAGGCTCGATTGTGATTTTTAACTGCTGCTCTGTGGCCTTTGGCTAGAAGTAATTATTGAGGTGTAAATCTCCTAATAAAGACAGAAAAAAAATTGCTTATTATGTGTTTGTTTTTTCCTCTCTGGAGCTCTGGACTGCCCAGGAAATCTGCTTCCTATCTCAGTGGTGACCAAGGCCAAGCTTAGCTATTCCCTGGGTTTAAAAGTTGATAAATATAAAGCAGGGGTAGCCAAACTGTGGCTTGGGAGCTACATGCGGCTCTTTCACACACATTGTGCGGCTCCCAGCAGGGCAGCTGGGGAAGTGAAGGGGAGGCATGCTTTTTCTCCCTCCCTCCCTCCCACCCATCTATTTGCTTTCTTTGTTTCTCTCTCTCTCTTTCTTTCTTTCCACTTCTTTCATTCTTTCTTTTTCTCTCTCTCTTTCTCTTTCTCTTTCTTAGACAAATAAATATCCTCAGGAAACAAATATCATGGGACAAATACATATCATTATCAATATCTATGTTTACCCCTTTCTGTTTTTGGCATCTCATTTAATGGTAATAAAAAGCAAATTTGCAAATTTTTAAAATAAAAGTGCGTGTGCAATATTTGCTCATATCTTGCGGCTCTCAAACATCTGGCATTTATTCTATATGGCTCTTACGCTGAGCAAGTTTGGCCACCCGTGATGTAAAGTATCAATTTAACATATTTTACAGGGTGCAACCAATGCTCCCTCTAAGCTATGGAGTCTTGTAAGCAAAAGTTCTACGTTGTGAGCTACTGGCATTAAAGTTGTGAGCGAGCGATTTGGCTGCTGCATAAATTAGTTTGCTCTGGAGCCATCCTTCCTGAGCTAAGACAAAAATGTGGGAGGTGGAGGCTAAAAAACTGTGAACTAGCTCACACTAACTCAGCTTAGAAGGAACACTGGGTGCAACCAATGCTCCCTTTATGCTGTGAGCTACTGGCATTAAAGCTGTGAGCGAGCGATTTGGCTGCTGCATAAATTAGTTTGCTCTGGAGCCATCTTTCCTGAGCTAAGACAAAAATGTGTGAGCCAGAGGCTAAAAAAACCTGTGAGCTAGCTCACACTAACTCAGCTTAGAGGGAACACTGGGTGCAACTGGCTATCTAGGGTGGAAAATTATTGTGTTCAGGTAAGGTAATCCTTTAGCAAAATGCTGTTCTTTCATGTATCACTACCACACAAAGCTTCTGAAAAGAGAAAACTAAATTAATGTTGTATCTTAATGTCTCACGCCACTGCAAACCTGTCTGTTCACCTTCTCTTTGAGAAATTGTTCGCTCATGTGAGTGGGATAGGTGTAATAGAATAGCAGGACGACTAACAGTAATGCTGATCCCCCAGTGTTCTTGGAAATAACCGTAAATGCTATGTTTTGGCAGACGGCCTGTGCAGCAATCCGGACACTGATGTGATTGAGAGTAATAAAAGCTTTATTTAGGATCTAACAAACCGGATAGGAAACTAGAAGCGATAAACTTAGCTGCCTTGCTAGCTGAGAGTGAGTTCCAGACTGTTCTAGAAGAAAAGCCTAAGAATAGCATTCTGTAGACATACAAGGAGAAGTGCCTTTAGAAAGAAGGTACTCCCCCTACAGACCTATCTAGCTAGAGCTTGCTGTCCCCTGCAGGATCTTCATCTTCTTCATACACAAGACATGACTGCAAATTCCAACAGTATGGAGGCTAGGCTTGCTGGTTCCAGGATGGGAAATCCCTGGAGATTTAGGGGTGGAAACCGGGAAGGGTAATGGGAAGGATCTCAGCAGGGTATAATGCCATAGTCCACTCTCCAAAGCAGCCATGTTCTCCAGGGAAACTGATTTCTGTTTTCTGGAGATTAGAATAATAGAATCATAGAGTTGGAAGGGACCTCCAGGGTCATCTAGTCCAACCCCCTGCACAATGCAGGAAATTCACAAATACCTACCCCCCCACAGACCCCCCAGTGACCCCTGCTCCATGCCCAGAAGATGACAAAAAACCTCCTGCATCCCCAGCCATACTGGCCTGGAGAAAATTTGCTTCCTGACCCCAAAGAGGCGATCAGCATTTCCCTAGGCATGTAAGAAAGGGCCATGAGAATTAAGAACTGATGCACCCTTTCCTGCCCTCCCTCTCATGATCTGCCTAAGTTCACAGGATCAGCATTGCTTAGTTGTAGCTCCAGGAGTTCTCCAGGCACCACCTGGAGGTTGGCAATCCTACGCACTGAATGATTAAGACCCACAAGGTAAGTCACTCTAGACCTGGGGTAGGCAACTCTTGGGATGCATAGCAGCACACCAGACCTTTTGGGTTGCCACTCAGGGCCACCTCTATGTCAGGCTTCCCAATGCTGCCTCAGCAATGCCAGGAAATAAGGAGGGTGGAGTTTAGAGAGGATGTGATATCACACCTGGTGACGCTCTAGGCTGCCTCCCCTTGTCTTTGTGGTATTTACCACAGAAACTGGGGAAATACCTAGAGCATCAGTATCTGTAGGCCATTTTTTCTCCTGCTCTTCAATTCCTTGAGGCTGGGAACTTGGGGCTGTGGGCTGACAATTCATTGCCTTGAGCGGATAAATGACGTACCCAAGGCACTGGCAGCACTGCTGGGACCAACAGTGTGGAAGAAGGCAACAGGCATGGCATATGCCCGTTATCACCTCTCAGCAGAGACCACAGCAAAATCCCTGAGGTATTGAGAACACTGTTCAGGCTTGGCTTGCTTGGAGCATGCCTGGACACATCGAAGAAGAAGAAGAAGAAGAGATTGGATTTATACCCCATCCTTCACTACCTAAAGGAGTCTCAAAGCGGCTTACAGTTTCCTTTCCCTTCCCCTCCACGCAACAGACACCCTGTGAGGTAGGCGGGGCTGAGAGAGCTCTTTCAATGACTGCACTTGAGAGAACAGCTCTGAGAGAATTTGTGACTGACCCAAAGTCATACCAGCAGCTGCATGTGGAGGAGTGGGGACTCAAACCTGGCTCTCCCAGAATAGAATCTTCAATCCTAACCACTACACCAAACTGGCTCTCTATGGTCACAAAGAATACTTGATAGGGATGCCAAGTGGCACCTGGGGATCCCCCGGAATTACAGCTCATCTCCGGACTATGGAGATCCAAATTGATGCTTTGGAGGGTGGACTCTGTGGCACTGTACCCACTGAGTTCCCGTCCTCCCCAGATTCCGTCCCCAAATCTCCAGGAGTTTCCCAAACCTTACACTGGCAGCTCTACCACCCTTGCCCCCCCATCCCCTGCTAGTGGCCAGGGGGAACCTGGCAACCCTGGCTTGAAACATAAGAACATAAGAGAAGCCAATGTTGGATCAGGCCAGTGGCCCATCCAGTCCAACACTCTGTCACACGGTGGCCAAAAACACCAGGTGCCATCAGGAGGTCCAGCAGTGGGGCCAGGACACTAAAAGCCCTCATGGAAAACATGGAGCTTGGTAAAATCTCTGAAGCCAAGAGGGCTGCAGAATAAGCTTTCCAGGCCTGAGAAGGTACAGCTTTAGTGTCCTAAACTTTGTTTTTCCATTAGCAGAGGCAGCATAAATCATGTAAATTATGAGGCGAAAGCATGTAAATGTGCTTCGGCATCCACAGGTCTGATTGGCACATGCAGCAGAAGGAGCCGGCAGAACATCTGTGGGGGTGCAGAAAGAACAGACGTGCCAGCAGCCAGACCAGCAGGTGGCAGAGGGAAGGGCCTGGAGTGGAAGACTTCAGGTTTAGAATGAAAATCAAGGGGACTGTTCTTTTGATTTGGCTCCCCTTTTCCAGCACCTCATCCATTTGTGTATTTGTGTACATACCCATTTTGGGTATTTATTTGCCCTGCTTTTCTCCGGACCCAGTCAGGACCCTAGGCGGGTAGCAACACTAAATGCAACACACGCAATAAAATTAATCATCTATTAAAATTGCAACAGCACTTCATTGGAAATAGGTAGTTAAAGGAAGGAAGCCAGAGCCTGTTCAAGCTGACTCATAAAAATCTTTTCAGTAATTCTTTACTGAAGCCTTGACAGAAGGTTCCCAGGGACAGGCAGCTGCTTTACCCCTTCCAGGACCCTGTTCCACAGGAGTGGGGCTATTGTAGAAAAGGCCCTGGATGTAGGTATAGTTTAAGTAGGTTTGCAGAATGCACGGTAGAACCCACTGACACTGGCATTGCAAGCTGTAATAACTGGCAACGTGTGTGTGTGCACACGCACGCATGAGCCTGTGCAAAGTCGGCTGCAACTCCACCATGCTTTGCACAGGGCTGCAATTTGTCTGGGGGAGGTGTTCTCCGGCTGAACCTCTGGAGAGCTTTTTAGCTTTGTGCCACTAAATTGAAAAAAAAATGGATATTTTCACCAATGCCCGAGTGCAGCTCCATAGTGGCGCTAATTTCCTGCCCTTTCTTGCAAATTTGCATGGTTTTCTTATTTGTGATTCTCTCATTTGATCCTGCACACTGGTCGTGATCTTGACAGTTTTTTAGAGGCTGTCCTGTGCAGATTGCACTCTGTCCTCTAAATGAATCAATCCCAAGCGATTCTTAAGTTTAGCGGTTTGCAGAAGGTCCATGTGGCTCAGCTGCCATTTTTAATCTTAGGCTTCCAGAGACTGCCAAAATGGTCGCGCCCTCCCCCCCCCCCCCCACTTTGTTCTCTAAAGCATTAAAGGGGAAAATATTTTCAGTGCTTTAGGCTTCCGATCCCAGTGTGTGTGTCTCTTTACATCTCATGTCAATTTCATTCTGCACTGACAATCTCCCCTTATTTTGTTTGCATGCAGCACTGAAATCCTTTTTTTTTTTTTGCACTGAGGACTCTGCTGTTTACCTCCTCTCCAATCCCCTGTTCAAATCAATACCAGCAGGGAACTAAACCTCGTGCAGTTCCTTTTAAAAAAAAACATTATTTTTTTTATTCAGCATTCTGAGACTAGCGATAGTCTCATCACTAGACTCATGCCGCTTGTCAAAAAAAAATAAAAGTGAGGAAGAAATGGAGCTTGTACACCGATGAAGGAGGGAGGATAGCGGAAGGTGCAGAGTGGATAGAACAACCTCAGTGTGGGTGGGGGAGTGACCTTTGAGGGGTGGCAAAAAGGCAAGGGGAAAGTCCAAGGGAATCTGTACATTTTTTAATTACCTTAGGCTTGGAAGTGAAACAAGGGGGAATCTAGCACAAAAGCACTCTTGGAAAACCTGGAGAAACCGCGACCAGAAAGTGAACTGAGTGCTGAAGGCAGGAAAATCAATGCAGAACAAAAAAGGAAACTCTACAGTCATGTACGGTGAAACTGAGGGAAAACACCTGTACATAATAGGCCATAGACTTACATGATTCTCTGCAGGCATTTGGCTGAATGCACAATCCTGTTCACAAGTTACAGTGAACACGTGCCATCTGTGTACACTGTACACATCATTGTTCTTTCCACATGCGATAGGTAATTCTCATGTTACAGTCAATGCATCTACAACTGAACGTGTGATTGAAAACCCACATATATCCAGGTACTGGTCCCTGATTTTATTTATAAATGTATCCACATATAGACAGAATGTCCATGCATTCACTGTAACATGTGAACAGGCCTATAGACAAGGGAGGGGGGCAGTCTAGTGGGTACAATTCCAATTCCCTTCCCCTCCGTATGTATCTATGGTTTTCATGCCAGCGCATGGCTTCCACCTATGCCTAGGGGCTCCCCAGTGTACTGCCTGTGGGTGCCATTGCACCACAGACTCCTTTTCTGGCACCCGCCAAGGGTTTTTAGAAAGTGGGTGGGGCCAGTTAGTGCTTTTGCCCAGCAAGGCTTCTGACTGGCTATTGGAGATCTGATTAATTTTTTTAAATGCTGCTTTGGCAGCAGCTGTCACCACGGCACAAGGATCTGCACTGTGTTACTGAACGTGAGCTGTGGCGATCATTTTGTGGCTGGCTCTGCCTCCAGCAGCAGCCATTTTGTGGCAGCCATTTTGTTGCTGCTCTGCCCTCTCTCCCGCTGTGTCAGAATTCAAAATGTGCCGGCAGGCTGGAGAAAGTTGGGTACCCCAGGGCTAGCCACAGCCCTGCGCAATGCAGTGAGCTCGATCCATGCTCCCCTGCTTCTTTTGGCACGCTCCATAAGCACTGGGTGTGCTTCTCATCATTGTCAAACGCCAGAGTGACAGGCACAACTGCGGCCACCTGCCTCCGGTGGGAGGAAACTTGGTCACCTCAGCTGAACTTCTTAAATGAAATGGTGCCCCAGGGAGGGAGGGGGAGGGAGGCATTCTAAATCCTGAGTGGTGCCCCACAGCTTCTCTGCTCCAGTCCCTCCGGGAACCAGCGTTAATGACTGCTTCTGGGGCCCCTCCTACACTCCGCTGACTGAAATCAACAAAAGCCGAAATCAAAGGGTATATATATTGTCCTTATTTTACCCGATATTTATTACTCTGCTGATGTTTCTAATGAACGATTGTTTGGCCTATTATCTCTTCTTTCTTTCTTTCTTTCTTTCTTTCTTTCTTTCTTTCTTTCTTTCTTTCTTTCCTACAGGTTCACCTTCCTTCAGAGTTCTTTCTGTCACCTGCAGTGCGCTCGTGTTCGCCTCTCACGTAAAAACGTGTTGGAGAAACAGAGGGGATGTAAGCTTTCTGGGGTAGAGATTATAAAGGAAGCGGAAGGGGAGGAAAAGAAGCAGGCAAACAACCCTTCGGCCTCTCAGTGCTGGATTGATAGGGGCTCCCTCCGCTTTAATGCCATCCTTTCTTTCCCCTTCTGTCCTGAAATTGCCTGTGTGGAAAAAAAAAAGTCCCTGCTTAACAATTGCTCAATTGGAATGAGGACAAGTTGTTTTCGGTGGCCTTCTTCCAAATGCTTGCGCTGTAGCTTTTGTCATGACTGGTCCCCAGAGGCATCTCTGGACCAAGTTTCGAATGCCTACCTCATCACGCTGCTCACTTCTCTTGTTCTGTTCCTCTCGGCATCATCACCAGACCCACCGGGAGATAGATCCTGGTGGCAGCCAAGACGCATCTTTGGCTCCCTTGCAGGTTTTTATTTTAAAAAGCCATCTGCTAGGACTCCAAATGTCATGGTCGCTGAAGCACAACAGCTGGGTTCTCCTTCAGGGTTGATCTATAGTGGCAGAAGGGAATCAGTACAGTGAGGTATGGGGATAACGTTATCAGAGGCGACTGAGTGCCACAGTAAGGTAGAAGGCCGGGTTTAGAAAATCATGCACGTGGGCAGCAGAATGAATGAGTGGTGGAGTAGTGAGCTGGTTCTGTGGGCTGCACCACATCAGGTATGCGGTTGCCAACTCTGTTTTGGGAGATTCCTGGACATTTGGGGATAGACAAGGGTCATTTCGTAGAAAAAGAGGTGCAGGAGCTCATTAGCATAACTTATTTGCATATGCTACACCACCTGACATTACCAGAAATATGTCAGAAGGCGAGAGAGAGAGAGAGAGAGCTGGCAGAGAGGGGACTGCTACTAATCCAAGCCTCAGAAATATCATTATTCTGGGAGGATAGCTTCAGTGGTGGCTGAAGCCTTCAGAAGGCTGGTCGGAGGAACAGGGACTTTTCCAGGGGACGGGGTCATTTTGCTGCAGCCATGACACAAGCAGGCATTCCCGCAGGGGGGTGGGGGCTGGCACCAACTCCTGGAGCTGCGCTCCCCTGAGCTCCTGATCGAAATGACCCCTGGGGATAGAGTCCAAAGAGGGCGGGGTTTGGGGAGGCATCTCAGCAGGGTATAATGCTATAGACTCTACCCTTCAAGGCAGCCAGTTTCTTCAGCGGGGCTGGTCTCTACAGTTTGGAGATCAATGGCAATTCTGGGAGATCTCCAGGCCCCGCTTGGAAGCTCAACAAACCCACGGGAAACATGGCAAGGTTGGTTGGGCAAACGTAGAAGAAGATTCTCTCGAAACATGCAATTTTTTGCCTGGGAGGCGTGTTGCTTTGATGCGTGTTGTATCTCTTTTCGGAAAGGATAACAGCCTACAACTTTGGCATTGACGACTGTTGCATCTCTCATCAGTCTCTCAACAGATAGCAAGATATCTACAGCACTGAAATCTGTCTCTGTAGCTGTGGACTTTTCCACTACATATATATTCTTCTATATGGTCTTTATAGTACATTATACAGTAGTATAGTATAGTATAGTATAGTATAGTATAGTATAGTATAGTATAGTAGTATATACTATAATGGATAAGATACACTAGGTTCTTCTTTGTATTTAAATATTTATTTATTTTATTTATTTATTTGTTTAACTTATATCCCGCCTTGTCAGTTTTTTACAACCGACTCAAGGAGGCTTACAACATATAAAAACATAAAAACAATTTTCCAGATTAAAACATTTCGCATTAAACCTTTAAACAACATTAAAATTACTTAAATTACCACAAGATGGGGCGGGGTATGGTGTAAATCAATATATGAAGACATAGCATATTAGTAGTGTGTGTTTTGTTCTCAGTGTTTTTCTACGTTTGCTCCCGCTTGGAAGCTGGCAACCCTAGACCGCAGGCGGTGCATTTCAGCTTTGAGCATTCCTTCCCATTAAAAAGTCCATGCAAATCGAAAACTGGCTCAACAGAGAGAAGGTGCTTTGCTTATGGTGCTAGGGTGCTGTTTGCAGAGTGTTTTTAACACGGGCGCATTCCTTAAACCAAGGGGACGAAGTAGTGGTAGATGCAGTTCTCTGGTGCGGGATTTGTAAATTGCCGCCATCTTTTTAGTGGGTTTATTGGTTTTATTGTTAACTTCTAACTGATTTTGTATATTGATTTTAACGGTTGTGAGCCACCTAGAGCCGCTTTGTGCAGGCTAGGCGGGATATAAATCCAAACAAACAAACAAACAAACAAACAAATAAATAAGCAAACCAAACAACTGTGGCAGTCCCCACCACTCAGCTGTTTGGAAATCCCTGTTTTCTGCTCCCCACAAAAGTTACAGGGAGCAGAAATCAGGGGTTTAAACTTTAAACGGCTCATGAACCAATACAAGCCTGTTCGGTTCACAAACTGGTTTGTCAGTTCGTGGTTCAGCCTCGAACCAAAACGCAAAAAATATGGTTCATGCCCATCCATATTCAAGATGTTTAAGGCTGCAGTACTAAGCACATTTGTTTGGAAGTTAGTCCCGTTTAAATGGGATTTATTTCTGAGTAAGTTAAAATTAGGTTTAAGCTTGCAGCCCTTCACTGACAGTCAATGAAACCTCACTGAAATCAAGAGAAGGGAAATGGTACAGAACAGCAGACAAAAACTTATATCACCGGACTACATCTGCAAACAAAAGCTAAACGCTACAAAGTAAACTGTGTGTTTTCCGTATCTAACTGTCACGGGAACGAGGCTTAGGAGAAAAAAACAACCAACATGGCTACTTCTTGCACATAAACTGAACACAACCGCCTCATAACTGCTGGAGCAACAGAATCGGAGAACACTGGGGACAGTGGGTTGGATCTCACAGAGTATTTCCACGGATATTGTGTACTGGGTTCGATGCATGGAAAGCCCAGACTACAACGTAGGGATCAGCATAGGTTTATTGAGCACACAACAAGCATGCAATACTGGCCGAGATGGCCAACTATATACAACTCCTAGGACACACCTAAAAGTCCTATTGGTGGGTTTGAATTTCCCGCCAGAGTTCTTATTGGAGGGCTAGTGGTGGTCTAGGATCCTTGACCCCTATTGTCTCTCGGAGTCAAGCTCTGACAGTATGCCGCTGGTGCCCAGTGGCGGTCAGCGGACATAGCAACAGATGAAAAGGAAGCAGTTTCCACAAATTCCGCCCTCCCACCGCACATCTCTGATTCTCCTCCCCTCCCCTTTACACTGATCCTTGACTTCTCCTTCCCGGGGTAGCATTTCAGGGGAAGATTTTGGGCTGCAAAGGGAAGGCGAAAGCAGGAAAGTCCTGATCAGTGGACAGAAGTCTGTTCACTCTGCGGGAGTCTCAGCTGGATCCAAGCCAGTGCCCTCTTTGTCGTTCCATTATCTGGACAAACTTTGCTCAGAATTATGTATTATTTATTTAATCTGTTTGTACCCCACCTTTCTCCCTCATGGGGACCCTAACTGGCTTACATTGTTCTCCTCTCCCCCCTTTTTATCCTCACAACAACCCTGTGAGATTAGGCTCAGAGAGTGTGAGCCTAACCCAAGGTCACCCAGCAAGCTCCCATGGCATGAGTGCGGAAACGAACCTGGGTACCCCAGATACTAGTTTGACGCTCTTAACCACTACACCACACTGGCTCTTGACAGTGCAACAGGTAGAAAAAATCCCGAGCAAATCCTGACATAAGCACAAGGGATCAGGCAACGAGATGCTTTTTATTTGTTTCATTTATACCCTGCCTTTCTCCCCAGTGGGGCCCAAAGCAATTTACAGTGTCCTCCTCTCTTCAGTTCTGTTCTCACAACAACCCGGTGAAGCAGGTCTGGTTGAGAGCATGTAACTGGCCCAAGGTCAGCCAGAGGGTTTCCATGGCAGAGTGGCAATTCCAGACTGGATCTCCCAGATCCTAGTCTGACACTCTAAACACCCTACCACAGTGACTCTGTGATCCTACTTCACCTTTTTGTTGTTGTTAGTTAGTTAACAGGAGGAGATGCAAAGCAGCTGGTAGACATACCACCCCAATTAATGTGTTTGATTTGCATAATCGACAAACAATTTGCATAACAGGGATACCCCGGCTTGAGGAATTGGATCTGACAACCCTCCTCAGTGACGAGAAAAGGGAACACCATAGAGAGCCTGAAACATTTTTTTCTTTCTTACTTCGTATCTTTTTCTTTAAGGAGGGAATAGGCTAAGAATGGGAGGGATGGTGCTAACTGGGTGTGGGTATAATCAGAGGGTTAGGATAATTTAAAAGATGACAGGAGCTCGCAAAAGAAGCAAGTCTGCTTCATACCTGTGTTAAGTGCCGTCAAGTCATTTCCAATTTATAATGAATTAAAGACCTCCAAAAGGTCCTCTTCTTACCAGCCTTGCTCAGGTCTTGCAAACTGAGGGCCATGACTTCCTCAGTTGATTCTATGCATCCCATGTTGGGTCTTCCTCTTTTCCTGCTGCCTTCAGCTTTTCCTGGCATTATTGTCTTTTCCAGTGAGTCTTCATGTGACCAAAGTATGATAATCTCAATTTAGTCATTTTAGCTTATAGGGAGAGTTCAGGCTTCATTTGATCTAGGACCCAACGATTTGTCTTTTTGGCAGTCCCTGGGATCCATAAAACTCTCCTCCAACACCATATTTCAACTGAATCAACTTTCTTCCCACCAGCTTTCTTTAGTGTCCAACTTTCACACCAATACATAGTAATGGGGGATACTGTGGCATGGATTATATTTGATCTTGGTTGCTAGTGACACATCCTTACGCTTAAGAAACTTTTTATGCTTATGCTTAACCCTTACACTTAAGAATCCTCCACTTGCACCTGGCTGGATGACCTTGGGCAAGCCATAGCTCTGTACCAGCTGTTCTCTCAAGGACAGTTGTCTCAGAGCTCTCTCAGTCCCACCTACCTCACAGGGAGTCTGTAGTGGGGAGGGGAAGGGAAAGGAGTTTGTAAACTGCTCTGAGACTCCTTTGGGTAGTGAAGGGCGGGGTATAAATCCAATCTCTTCTTCTTCTCCTTCATGGCTGCCCTTCCCAGTCTCAGTCGCCTTCTGATTTCTTGGTTGCAATCTCCCTTTTGGTTGATGGTGGAGCCAAGGAATAGAAAGTCTTGAACAATTCCAGTTTCTTCATCATCAGCCTTAAAGTTGTGTAATTCCACAGTAGTCATTATTTTTGTCTTCTTAATGTTCAGCGTAATCCTGCTTTGGCACTTTCTGCTTGAACCTCCATCAGTAGTTGTTTCATGTCTTTTCTATCTTCTGCCAGTAATATGATGTCATCTGCATACCTCAAATTTTTAACATTCCTTCCACCAGTTTTCACTCCACTTTTACCTAAACTTAATCCAGTTTTCCTGATTATATTGCAGAACAGATAGGGAGATAAAATACATCTTGTCCAACACCTTTACCAATTGGAAACAATTCTGTTTCTCCATATTCTGTCCTAACAGTTGCCTATTGTCCAGAATACAGGTTGTGCATCAAAGCAATCTGATATCATAGCACACCCATTTCTTTTAAAACCAACCATAACATTTCATGATACATACATACATATACCTTTATTGGCTTAACCTTTCATGATCCACACAGTCAAAAGCTTTGCTGTAATCTAGTAACCAATGTAAATTTGCAATATGATCTCTAGAGCCTCTTCTTTTTCTGAATCCAACTGGAACATCTGGCATGTCTCGTTCCCTATATGGTAACAGTCCTTGTTGTAAGATTTTGAGCATCACTTTACTCACAGGAGAAATTAATGTGATGCTTCAACAGTTGCTGCAGTCTTTGATATCTCCTTTTTCAGAATTGGAATTCAAATTAACCATTTCCAGTCTGTGGGTCATTGTTTTGTTTTCCATACTTGTTGGCATATTCTTGTTATGATTTTGATGGACTCCATTTCTGTGACTTGAAATAGCTCTGTTGGTATCCCATCTACTCCTGATGATTTGTTTCTCCCAATTTCTCTCAGTGCAGCTTTCACTCCACTTTCTAAAACTCCAGGTTCTTCTTCAAAAGATTCTTCTTTGAAGGAATCTGTCATCCTTTCATTTCTTCTGCATAGTTCTTCAGTGTATTGTTCCCATCTTTACTTTATTTTGTCCTGTTCATTTAATGTATTTACATGTTGATATTTCAGCATGCCTAACCATGCTTTAATTTCCCCTTGACCTTTGGATCTTGTGGAATAGATCTCTTGCATTTCTTTTTGTTGTTGTTGTTCTCTTCTATTTCTTTATACTAATTATTATAATAGTTCTCTTTGTTTCTATGTGCAGTTTGCTGGAATGCTGCATTTAGACTTCTAATTCTATTTCTGTCCCCTTTTACTTTTGCTTCTTCTCTATCTTGAGCAATTTTAAATGTTTCACCTTATCCATTGAGGCTTTTATTTTCTTTTGGCTACAGGAATAGTCTTTGTACATTCTTCCTTGGTAATATTTCTGGTTTCAATCCATAATTCTTTCAGTTCACATTCACGTTCACTTGAACTTAATAATGCAGATCTGCTCTTTACATGGAGTTTAAACCCTTCAGGAATGTTGTTTAGACTGTATTTTGGAATTGAGAATGTTCTGGTGTTTTTCTTCATCTTTATTCTAATTTTCGATATTAACAACTCATGGTCTGTACCACAATCAGCTCCTGGTCGTGTTTTAGCAGAGAGAATAGGGCTCCAGCTGCTGCTTCCAGTTATGCAATTTATTTTATTTCCGTATTGACCATCCCCCAATTTGTGTGCACAACCAACTGTACATTGGACAGCAGCTCTTCCTGTTTCCAATCCCAGCAGAAGGTCTTAATGTCAGTCTGCCACTCTGCCTGTGAGCTGCTTAACAGTTTGGGGGATGGTACAACCTACCAGTTCAACCTTCCTAAGAAATTGTTCAGTGGTTTGAGGGCCAGATGAAAAACCTTCAGGCTCCAGGCCATAATTTGCCCACCTGTGATCTATTACTTGCAATATAGAAGCAACCACAGGCATGGGGCCTGAAGGAAAAACTACGACAAATCATGTTTATTTATAGTTTGCCATTCTCACTGAGACTGAAGGCAGATTGCACAGTGTACGTCAATGCAATCCATAGGACAAGACATCCAGTAAGCAATGCAATAGGACTAGAATGACAGCAATCTAAAACAAAGCATAAAGTATTAGACACAATACGTTAAACAGTACAGAAAATGGGATTACATAAGTATAAAGACAAAGCAGTGAGAGCAGGATAATATATTCAGCAAACAGATAACACATACCTTTAAAAATAAAGGCCAATTTATGGTGACCTTATGGGGTTTTCAAGGCAAGAGATGTTCAGAGGTGGTTTGCTATTGCCTGCCTCTGAGTAAAAACCCTAGACTTCCTTCCCAGTATTAACCAGGACTGACCCTTCTTCGCCTCCAAGATTTGATGAGATTGGGCTAGCCTGGGCTATCCAGTTCAGGGCAATGCATATTATACATACTGGTACACTTCACAGTCCCATTCCTGTTATGAAAGCACCTTTCTGAACCATTTTGTTAGGCTAGGCTAGGCTAGGCTAGGCTAGGATAGGATAGGACAGAGATATGGTTTTATTTTTCAGAGTTCACAGTCATATTACCATTCCATTCCCGCCCCCCCCCCCCCCCCGCCCCCAGCTTTTACTACAGTCTTCTGTGGGCTGTGATGGATGATGCCCGTCTCCATAGCTAGTAGCTTCCTGTTTGACAGATGGCATATGCTGACTTGTGGTGGGCAGAGCTTGTTTGGGTAGGACATCATAGATAACAAGCTCGGTGTTGGCAGGATAAGAGGAATTGCATTTTGAACGTTGCTGCTGGCATTCGAAAAGCTTGCTAATGCTTACATGTAATATAAACAGTGGGGGAATCAGCTTCCAAGAGACAGTGGGCAGAATGTTTGCTTGGACTGAACGGAGGCTCCCACACAACAGAACATGACTTGGCTTTTCATTAGTATCACGAGGGGAGGGGGACAAGGAGCCCGTGTCTTAAAGGGACCTGGGAAATTCTTGGTTTCAGATCTCATCTCAGCCACTGACATAGGGCCAAACCATATTGGAACTGTATGCGTGAGACACAGGTTGAAATCACTCTGCCCTAGAGCTTTCTGGGTAACCCTGGCCAGTCTCTCTCTTTCTCTCTCTAATACACCTCAGAGGGTGGTTGTTGGGATAAAATGGGAGAAAGGAGAACCATGGATGCCCACTTGAGCTCTTTAGAGGAAAGGTGGGATAAAAGATGTACTACACAGGTAAAATTCTAGCCTTACTTACAGTTTGGCCTTTACTTTATTTATTTATTTATTTTTATTTTTCGGATTTGTATCCCGCCCTCCCCACGAACGGGCTCAGGCAAGTCATTGCTCACTCTTACTCCGTTTCTAATCTATAACATGGGGATAATCAAACTGGCCTGTTTTCAAAGTCAGGGGCCATGGCTCAGTAGGAGAGATTCTGTTCTTCATGCAGAAGGTCACAAGTTCAATCCCTTGCATCTCCAGCTAAAAGAATCATGTAGTGTAAAATAACTCTGTAATAAGAATAATTAGGAGCATGGACTCTAATCTGAGAGAACCATGTTTGATTCCCCACTCCTCCACATGCAACTGCTGGCACGGCCTTGGGTCAATCACAGTTCTCTCAGAGCTGTTCTAGAAAGAGCAGTTCTCGAAGGAGCTCTCTCAGCCTGACCTACCTCACAGGGTGTCTGTTGTGGGGAGGGGAAGGAAAAAGAGATTGTAAGCCACTCTGAGACTCCTTCAGGTAGTGAAGGGCAGGTATAAATCCAATCTCTTCTTCTTCTTCTTCTTCTTCTCTGCCTGAGAGCTACCACCAACAAGAGTAGAAAGACTGACCTTGACAGTCTAAGGCAGTTTCACGTGTTCAGGTAAGTAGCTCTAAGTTTATTTCGGCTTGCTCTTAAATACCATAAAACAGAGACACATTTTAGATGCTACAGTGTCTGTTATTGGAGGGGCCACATGGCTCAGTGTTAGGGCATCTGCTCTGCAGGAAGAAAGTCCCAGATCCAGTCCCCAGCATTTCCAGTGTACAAAGATCAGCCAGTTCGTCATATGAAAGACTTCTTCCGCCTGAGACCCCAGAGAGTTGCTGCCAGTCAGAGCTGATAAGAATTACCTTGATAGACCAACAGCCTATCAGCTTCATGTATGAATTTATGCGGCTTTTGTAAGATAACTAGTATATAAGCATCATGGATGGCTAATGATGACCAGTTTAGGCCAGAAGTAACCATGTAAATTAGGTTGCTAACAATGCTCCCTCTAAGCTGTATGCTGATTTGTTGTTTGGATTTAATTTGGGGGGGGGGGACAGTGAGGCAAATAAATATGTCAAACTTGGCATATTTGTGTAATATACATAGATGTGTAAATGCATCTTTCTTAATTGTGGAGTGCTAAGAGCAATCAAGAGGGCTGTGGTGGCTCAAGTGGTTAAGGCACTTGCTGGCCGGAAGGTCAGCAGTTCAGCAGTTTGAGACCCAAGTGCTGCTGCATGATGGAGTGAGCTCCCGTCTCTGGTCCCAGCTCCTGCCAACCTAGCAGTTCGAAAGCAAAAAATTGCAAGTAGATAGACCTGGCAACCCTGGTGCCGCTGGACTCAAACTTGGTTCTCTTGCTTCAGACCAAAACAGCTACCCACCTGGATCTCTGTCGGTCTGTCTGTCTATCTTTCGACATATCATTTTAACTGTTTTTAACATTGAAATGTTTTAATATTTGATGCTTGCCATCTTGGGAACTCTGTTTGGGTGGAAGGGCTTCACAGGAATGTTTTGAATAAAGAAATAACTTCCCATTGGAAGATATAGAGTTGCCAACTCTGCCTTGGATAGTTCCTGGAGGTTTGGGGGGTAGTGCCTGGGACGGTCAGAGCGTGGGGAGGAGAGGGAGTTAAGCAGGGATGTGCTTCCAGAAGTAGCCATGGCTCCCCATGTGGTGGAGGTTTGACAGCCTCTAGGAGGGCCCTGAAGTTCTCCCAGAAGTACAACTGATCTCCAGACTACTGAGATCAATTCCCCCCCCCGGGAGAAAATGGCAGCTTTGGAGGGCAGGCTGTATTAGGGTTGCCAGCCCCCAGATCTGGTCAGGGTTTCCCCCACGTCTAGAGGCTACAATCTGTCCCTGGCCAGCTGGGGTCTTTTTGCAAGCCAAGCAAAAAGCTGAGTCTTAAAGGGTCTTTTTATAAGCAGAGTGTGTGGCCTGTGACTGCCCCTAGATTTAAAGGGCCACATGGTCCCTGTTGATCAGTTGATTAAATCGGGCAGGAGGGGAGAGAGAGGTGTGGCCCGGCAAATGTTTGCTCTTGGGGCACGGGGCAGGGCTGGCCTGGGGGCATCCCTGCCCACCCGAAAACGTCCCCCCCCCAATCCACGTGCCAGAGAGACAAGGGGACCTGGAAACCCTAGGCTGTATATGGCAGCACATGCTTGCTGAGCTCCACCCCCACTTCACCCTCTCTGGAATCTGCCCCCAAGTCTCCAGAAATCTCCCAGTGCAGACTTGGCAACCCAAGCAACCTGGAGATCACTTGTAATTCTTGTGAAAATAGTCCCCCCTCCCCTTCCGTTTGCTGACATCTTCCGGTGGATCCAAGCCTCTGACACTGCTGAAAGGTTCACAGGCTAGGGATGGGCCTGTTAGACCCCAGCTGTCTGGGGCGGGATTGATTTAATGATTCTATAACTATGCCTGTAAATTGGTGTTCTGCCTCGGATCATTCTGGCGACTGCAGTTACACAACAACCCCTGGCTCCTTCTCGAGCCGGCCTGGTACAGGCCCGCTGGATATTCCACCAGAAAGCTTCCCTTTCTGCTCCAGCCAACTCCCATTTGTTCCATCCTCGTTGACTAATGAGAATAATTGATCCCTGTCCTCTTTCTAGCATTCTTTTATGCTTCCTGTTATCACAGCCCCATGTGATCTCCTTCCTCACTTGGCACCGGACGCCAAGTTGTCTTAACCTTTCCTCTTGGATCTGACTCCGTGCCAGAATTTCTGTTCAGAACGTCCCCTTGTTGCTCCCCTCTGAGCTCTCCCATTGGCCCATTAGCTGGTTAGATTCCCTCCCCCCCCCTGTCATTTCCGCATAAACTTTTGGAGCCCAGAATGGAGCCCGGCTACTCCAGTTAAGCTTTAACCACTGGCAAGCGAAGCGTGATAATTACTTGAGCAACCGGACTGACCCTCCCTCCCCCGCCCACCCAACTCTACAACAAAGGCCAAATGTACTTTGCAATTAAAATCCGGACACCGCCCAAATAATGCTCTACAGAATTAATTTCTTTAATAGCGATATGGTGTTTTCTTCAGGAAATAGGAGGGACAGGACAAGGAATGGACCTCCTCAGCAGAAGGCATCTCTCTCCTCAAAAAAAAAAAATATCCTGGTTCACACACAGTACTTTGAACTATGGGTGGTTTTATTACTACCACAGAACACACTGTACTCCGGCACTTATCCCCCCCCCCAACACACACACGCTTTGTTTTACCCAGACCCCCCCCCCTTCTTCATTGCTTCCGTTAGCCCTTTCCACATCAGTGAAATTTTCTAAATACTTTCCACCATTGCTAACATTTGCTTGGCGCTGAGAGTGCTGAAAGATTAATAGCCCGATTGGAAACATATTTACTCAGAGAAATGAAACCCACTGAGTCCAATGGGAACTTAACTTCCTAGTAAACACAATTAGGTTTATAGCCTAACAAGAGACTGGGACCCATCGTACTCGTGGGGGGGGGGGGGGGAGAAGCTTCACGTGGAAGAGGTAAGTCTTCTTCCCCCACCCCCGGGGACTGGCGAGGCCTCAGTTGCCAGGCCACTGATTTCCCCCACCCCCAACCCACTGGCACCAGCAAGGCCTCAGTGGCTCTCAGCCGCTGAGCCACCAATCTCCCCTCCCACCCACCCCAGCACTGGCAGCAAGGCCTCAGCGGCTCTCAGCTGCCGGGCCGCCGATGTCCCCTCCCACCCCCGGCACTGGTGGCAAGGCCTCAGCAGCTGTCAGCCACCAGGCCACCGATCTCCCCTCCCACCCCCCAGCACCAGCGGTGAGGCTTGGACACCTCCCAACCACCGGCCAGCCACAGAGTTCCCAGAGCGTTCTCTGTGCATACGCAGGGAACGCTCTTTTAGTTTTGGGGGGATTTAAATATCCCCCAAATAATTTTTTTAACTTTTTGGATTTTTCTACACACCTGGGGAGTCCCCCAAGTGTGCAGAAAAATCTCTTTGCCCCCATGTGCCCCCGATGTGCAGATTTAGATATCTGCATGCACGGGGGCACTTAGCTATTAGATATATAGATAGGGGCCTTTCCATACGGTTGTTTTCGCAGCAACCTGGGACTACCCTCGAAGAAGCACCAAAGTTACTCGGGATCTGTCAATGAGAGAGGTAGCCATGTTAGGCCGTTGCAGAAAAAACCAAACAAGACTCTGCTGGCACTTTAAAAATGAATAAAATTTATGCCAGCATAAGCTTTGATGAGGTAGTTGCCAGCCTCCAGGTGGTGGCTAGAGATCTCCTGGGATTACAACTGATCTCCAGGCGACAGAGATCAGTTCACCTGGAAAAAATAGCCACTTTGGAAGGTGGACTCTGCGGTATTATACTGCATTCACATCTCTACCCTCCCTAAACCCTGCCCTCCTCAGGCTCCACCCCCAAATTTCCAGGTATTGCTGAACCCAGAGCTGGCAACCCAAGTCAGAGGTCCCTCCAGCCGATGCATTGATTTATACATCCACTGAGATGATGCATTTATATTCTCATGTCCCAATATATATTTTTTAAAAGAATTTTCCAAAGGCCACCAAAGTCTTCCAAGCATTTATTTATTCATTCATACATTTAGGGACTTTAGATGCCACCTCTTCCGAGACCTGCTCAACATGTCTCACAAGTAAAAACACCATAAAACCATAAAAACATCAATTATCAATATCAAAAAGAAGCTATTATAAAGAAGCCAGAGCCATCCAAACAGCATAAACAGCACAAACACGTCAGAAAAATCTCTTCAGAGTGAGAACCAAGTCCAGTAGAACCTTAGAGAGCAACAAGATTTGCAGCTTATAAGCCTTTGAAAGCCAAAAGTGGAACAGGCTTCCTTGGGAGGTGATGGGCTGTTCTACTCTGGAGGTTTTTAATCAGAAGCTAAATGGCCATCTGACAGCAATGCTGAGTCTGTGAACTTAGGCAGACTGTGAGAGGGAGGGCAGGAAGGATTGCAGCAGTGCTTAGTTCTTGAGGCCCTTCCTTATATGCCCAGGGTAATGCACAATGCCACTTTGGGGTCAGAAAGGAATTTTCCCCCAGGCCAGATTGGCCGGGGGGATCATGGAGGTTTTTTGCCTTTCTCTGGGCATAGAGCAGAGGGGTCACCGGAAATGCTCTCTCTAAGCTGTGGAGTCTTGTGAGCAAAAATTCTACTTTGTGAGCTACTGGCATTAAAGTTGTGAGCAAGTGATTTGGCTACTGCATAAATTAGTTTGCTCCAGAGCCATCCTCCCTGAGCTAAGACAAAAATGTGTGAGCTGGAGACTATTAAACTGTGAGCTAGCTCACACTAACTCTGCTTAGAAGAAACGCTGGTCACCAGGATAGTAGGGAGAGGTAATTGTGCATTTCCTGCATTGTGCAGGGGGTTGGACAAGATGACCCTGGAGATCCATTCCAGCTCTATGTTTCTATGTCCCTTCATCAGATATCAACATGGCTACCCTCTGAAACTATGTACAGAGTGAAGGCAGGATTCAGCGTTGTCATTCTGAAATGGTGTCAGGGAGAGGGGGGGTGACATGAACACTTTCCTCCCTGGTTACCATCCCCCTCCCCACACTTACAAAATGGAAACTGATTTTCACAGAGGGTGACCCCTCTCCATTTCAGCTCATCTCTAGACCAGACTCCAGACCACACAGAAATACCAAGAATGATTTCCCACAAGGCATTGCTCCGGCGTTGTTCTTCCCTTTGCCCCGATTATGTGCTTGAATTTCCCACTATTTGCCCCGTGCCGCATTTTGACCCGCGGCTTTGCTCGAATTCCCCCATGGACCAGGAATACAGAGTATCACTTGCCCCAGGCCGAGAGTTCCTATGTATACCTTGTGGCTAATAGTCTCTGATGAACCTCTGCTCCATATGTTTATCCAGTTCCCTCTTGAAGCCATCCATGCTTGTAGCCACCGCCACCTCCTGTGTCAGTGAATTCCATGTATTAATCACTCTTTGGGTGAAGAAGGACTTCCTTTTATCCATTCTATCTAACTCGACTGCTCAGCAATTTCATGGAGTGCCCACAAGTTCTTGTATTGTGAAAAAGGGAGAGAAGTATTTCTTTCCCTACCTGCTCTATCCCATGCATAATCTTGTAAACCTTGATCATGTTACCCCTCAGTCGCCGTTTCTCCAAGCTAAAGAGCACCAAGAGCTTTAACCTTTCTTCATAGCGAAAGTGTTCCAACCCTTCCTGGAACCTTCAGGAAAAGCTTCTTTGATCCAAGCTGACCTGGTCAGTGGGAGGAGAAAGAGAAATGATAAAATTCCTGGGAGCAAGGTAGAGGGGCTCTTTCGTGCTGATTCCATTGAAGCAGAGAGAACTCCTGCCTGAGGTCTGTGGGAAGCAGCCATTGCCATGTGCTGGCCTGGAAACCTGAAAGAGTCTTGAAAGTAGTGGGAATTCTGTAGCATATCTGTAACTTTCTAAGCTAAGGTGCCTACCTTATATTTAACATCTGACAGGGCATGTGTAGAGGGAGGGACAGAGGAATTGTGTTTTACCTTTTTCTTTGGAAGCCGTTGCTCACTCTGGTGCTGTACTAAAAGTATGCTTGTGAACATGTACTTTTTAATAAATGCTTTATAACTTTTAATCCTGGTAGTGGTTCTCTGTTCCACATAGACCTCCACCATCTTGGACACGCTATTTTAAGAGAAGTGCCAGGAGGAAGGAGAGCAGTCAATTGGCAAGTGGCTGTTCCGCCAGTGACGCACAAGGCAGTAAGCTGTCCCCTTGGTAACCAGGCACTGGGTAGCAGGAGACACAGAGGCAAGGCCTCAGAACTTGGAAAGGAAGCTGGGGGTCCAGTGCTCCTTCTGAGCTGTGGAGTCCTGTAAAGCAAAAATTCTACTTTGTGAGCTATTGGCATTAAAGTTGTGAGTGAATGATTTGGCTACTGCATAAATTAGTTTGCTCTGGAGCCATCCTCCCTGAGCTAAGACAAAAACGTGTGAGCTGGAGGCTACAAAACTGTGAGCTAGCTCACATTAACTCAGCTTAGAGGGAACACTGGTCCTCCTGACCCTCCCAGTGGGTAATCCCTAATAAAGTCAGGTGGTGGTGGTGGTTGAACAGAGAGAGAGAAAAGCCAGAGTTGGGAAAACCTTGGAGGGCAGGGTGGCCTGCAGGTCAGAGCAGGATTGTTCCACCACAGGCAGCATCGAAATATCCTAAGTAAATAACTGCTACTGCAGAGCAGATGACTCATCCAGTCTCAAGGAAGAACCATAAATACCAACAGTGGCTTGTCCAATGATTTTAGGGGGGGGGGGGAGGCATCCCAACAGGTTCACTACCTGTTCGTCACCAGCATCACAGGATGATCACCAGTAACAAATGCCATACTGTTCCCAGAACAAGCCGAAAGTGGTTTCTATGGCAACCAGCTGCCAAGTGAGCCTATACGGGAGAAATTCGCATGGTGGGAACAGTTAAGCCGCTGCAGAGAGACAGATGTGATTTCTAAGGCTATCCCATAGTTCAAACCACATTTTTGTTGTTTGGTTGCATGAAATTAGACTTTTAATTGACTGCATGTTGCCAAAACCCCAAGAGGTGACTGAAACAAGGAGACAACTGACACTTCCGTGATTTTAAAAAAAGCCTAGGATTGAGTGGTGCTTTTCTGGTTGCAGCTGAGCTCTTCTCTTTCAAAACAAGAGCTTCTGGGGAGCGGGGAAGGTTTTCTGAAACCACTTCCTCTTAATGCTTTAGGGACGAGCTGTGGCTCAGTGGTAGAACATCTGCTTGGCATAAAGAAGGTCCCAGGTTCAGTTCCCAGAATCTCCAGCTAAAATGGTCAGGTAGTAAGTGATGTGAAAGAGCTCCACCCCAACGCAATTCCGTGCAAAGGTCAGGTGGCGGCAGCAAGCTACCCAAGAGTGGAAGAAAAGCCTAGGAGGGCAGGGTGGAAGAAGGCCTGCAGGCTAGAGCAGGCCCTTTCTGCCACACCATGTTTCACATCTGATGCAGAGACAACAAAGAATTATGGACTCCCATCAAGGCCGATTGGAAGGCCAGCACAGTTAATCACACAGATATGCAGCAGCAGCAGCCTCCTCTCAGGATGAGCACTTTGGATTCCCAGGAGACTAATATAATCCTCATGGCACA
Organism: Lepidodactylus listeri; assembly: GCA_029233225.1. Classification (NCBI taxonomy): domain Eukaryota; kingdom Metazoa; phylum Chordata; class Lepidosauria; order Squamata; family Gekkonidae; genus Lepidodactylus; species Lepidodactylus listeri. Next base: position 82,680,826 of record JARCFY010000011.1, read on the forward strand.
TAGCAGTCCCCCTTGCAGCGTGCCCTGGCACACAGATTGGGGATTAGTGTGACAGCCTGTTACAAAGGACACCTTCTCCTTTCCATCAAGTTTCCAAAACATTTCCCTTCTCACCAGTATGGAAGCATGCAAAGTATTAGGATGGGTTGCCAAAGCTCCAGGTGTTATTTGTGTGGATCGTTGTCCTGGCAAAGCTCATCCGCCCGAAAGAAGCGTAGGGCTGGCAGTTCAACAGTCCTTCATCTCCACCAGCAGCAGCAGCCCAAAAAATCTGCACCTGTTAAATTTCTGCAGGTACCCACCAATGACAGGGCAAACTCCCATAAATTTCAGCTGCTGCCCAATAGTGCTCAGCTGGTCGGCAAGCGGAAGCAAGCCAGCCAAATGGGGGCAGTGATCGTTGTTGCGTGATGACATCACTTTCAGCACAACCCGGAAGCAGCAGCATGGCACCAAGGCAATGTTCTAGTAGCACCCCAGCATTCTGTGATTTCCATAGAGTTTTGGGACAAGTACTAGAGAGTGGCCTTGGTGAGATGCCAGCACTTCTGGGCTGTGCAGGGAGTAATCATGTGGTGGTGACTATTGCTGCCCGCCCGCCCCCCCCCCCCCCCCCCCAGTACGCCTGCTGGTGAGTATTAATGGCATCGAACCTGACTTAGTATAATCAGGGGTGGCTGTTCTCTACTTTGGAAAGCCTGTTCAGTGATACTCAGACACCTCCAAAACAGCCCCATCAATGTGGTATCTGACCATCAGGTCTGAGAATAAGAGAATGAAGATCAGAATGACCTATTTCCAGGAGGGTAGCCAGGATGGTCTACTGTAGAAGAGCTAGATTCAAGTGTAGCAGCAGCTTAGAGACAAACAAGATTTTGGAGGTATGAGCTTTTGAGAGACAAAGCTCCCTTCTTCTGATCTAAGGCTGCCAACTCCAGGTGTTGGGAAATTCTTGGAAACTGGGGGGGGGGGGGGAGAAAGAGCCTGGGGGAGCCTGCAAAGATACTTTGGTGAAGTATAATGCTATAGTGCCACAAAGGGGTATAATACCATAATGACCTAGGGCTGCCAAGTCCCCCCGGGGGGCGGGGAATCCCCTACTATAGGGGTCCCCAACCCGCCAGTCCGGATTTGGCCGGCGGGGGGAACTCCACCCCTGAAGCAGCCTGATCCAGCCAACTGCCCAGCGTGATGACGTCACCCAGAGGTGACGTCATCACACCAGGCATGTTGCTGGGGTGATGCTCTAGCAATTGCCCTAAAAACTCTATGGTACCATAGAGTTTTAGGGCAATTTCCAGAGCGTCGCCCCGGCAACGTGCCCAGCGTGATGATGTCACTTCCGGGTGACGTCATCATGCTGCGCGCACGCAGAGTGCGCATGCAAGGCTCCCAAAACAGGAGCGGGACTCCCCTGCTCCTTGAGGTAAGTGACTTGGCAACCCTATAGTGACCTCCCTACAAAACAGCCATTTTCTCCAGGGGAATTGATGTCTGTAGTCTGGAGATGAGCTGTAATCCCAGGATTCATGGAGGCTACCAACCCACATCAGTGGTTGCCAACTCCAGGTTGGGAAATTCCTGAAGGTTTGGGAGTACAGCCTGGGGAGGGCAGGGTTTGGGGAGGGGAGTGACCTCAGCAAGGTAAAATGCCACAGAGTCCAACCTCCCCACCTATCTCACAGGGTGTCTGTTGTGGTGAGGGGAAGGGAATGGAGAGTGTAAGCCGCTCTGAGACTCCAAGTGAAGGGCGGGGTATTGTCAGTTAGCACTGCCATGGTTCTGTTGCAATGATGTCAGTTAACTCTGTCAATGGGTTCTATTGCCTTTCCTCAGGTTCAATTAACATTGCCTTTGTTTTGAGCTCTTTACCTGCTCCTTTAGGTCCTGGACAGGAGATAGCATTGGCAGAGTAACTCCCACTCCAGGAATGTGCTTCTTGCTCACTTCGTGCACGCTCACTGCTTATTAGCTTTCACTCGCTCTTATGTCTTTTTCGCTTTTTGTTAACTCACGGCCTTGAGCTGGAATCTTCCTGCTACATGTTATTTTATTCAGAGGTGCAAATTGCTCCTTTGCTTGATTTTACCCTTGGGAACATCCGCCCCACAGTGTCTTTGCTTGGGAACCTAATTCACTGCACTTTTCTTGGGAACGGTGGGCCAGTATATTTGGGTGCCAATAATTCTCCCAATTGATTGGTGGAAGACGAGGGGGGCTTACTTCATATCAAGTATAACTGTAGTTGTATTACTATGCTTGGGCATTACTAACAGAAGTGTATTTGACCAACCAGATCTTTTCTGCAAATAAAGGACTCTCTGCTTCAGGAGACCTGTTGAGGACAACATCTATTGGCACAATCTCACACATATAAATCCTATCTCCTCCTCCTCCTCCTCCTTCTTTGCCATTTTCTCCAGGGAAATTGATATCTGTTGTCTGGAGATGAGTTGTAATTCCAGGAAATTTCAGGCCCCAACTGGAGGTTTACAACCCTATGAGCGTCTCCACCCCCCACATACCAACACAGTAGGGTGCCAGCTCTGGGTTAGGAAGTACTGGGAGATTTGGGGGGGGGGGAGCCTAAGGAGGGGAGGGTCTTCAATGGGGTATAATACCATAGAGTCCACATTGCAAAGCAGCTATTTTCTCCAGGTGAACTGAACAGATCTCTGTCACTTGGAGACGAGCTGTAATCCCAGGATATCTCCAGCCATTACCTGGAGCTTGGTAACCCTACAACATAGTCACAGTTAGTTGGTGGGGGGGGGGGTTGGCTCTCAAGTGAAAAAGTTTGCCTACCCCCAGACTAGGGCATCCCATAAATCACTGTATATTTTTTATTTGAAATGTATTAGAGTTTTTCTTTTTATAAATACCAACACAACATTTTAAGACCAAGATGGGGGTGGTTAGCTTACATATCTAGATTGGTAGTGAAAGAGAAGAGGGAACATCTGGCATGAGGCAGGGGGTAGAAAAAGGAAACTGTGTTCACAGATTCAGACCAAATGTTAAGGTATTTCATTTTTCAAAATGTACAAGCCCTGCTGGATTGAACCAAAGGTACATCTAGTCCAGCATCTCCCGCTTTCAACCGTGGCTAGCCAGATGCCTCCAGGAAACTCACAAGTGAAACATCAAGGCAACAGCTCTCCTCTGTTGTTTCTCCTCTACATCTGGTATTCATAAGATCACAAGATTAAGAACATGAGAATAGCCTTGCTGGATGAGACCAAAGATCCATCTAGTCCACCACCCTGTTTCCACCAGCAGCCCATCAGTTCCTGGACACGGAATCCAGAAGTGTACTACCTCGGAACTTAGAGTTTCCAGTTAACTCTCCCAACTTAATAGTACTCAATAAACCTTTCATCCATTCTTGTCTCCTTGAAAAACCATGCAAGATAGTGGCCATCACTACATCATATGTGACAGTAAGTTTTAATGATGGGTTGTCAATGGGCATTAATCATGGGTTCTTTATGTCACCCCTGTATTAGTGACTTTTCAGCTTCAAGAGTTCTCAGAACAGCTTGCAAAATGGAAGAATATTATCACTAACCATAGTAGTGAAGAGGGTTCAGTGGAATAATGGTTAGGAAAGACCTACTGTGCTAGCAGAGAGATGGTAGAACCTGAAGAAGCCATCTGCAGTCTTCTCAGTAGCTTCATGTGGCCTGGTTGGCAGAAGAATTATCCGTTGTGTGAAGCCATTGGCCCGATCCAACATGGCTTCTCTTATGTGCTTAAGCCTCTTGTTTTGTCCTGAATTTACTGCTCAGCAGCTTCACTGGGTGCCCTTCATTCTAGTAATCTGAATGGAAAAAGAAAAAAGTTCTCCCTCTTTACTTTTTCTACATCATGAATCATTTTTATGAACTCCTGGTCCCTGAGATCTTTTAAAATCCAAAAGCTGCACATTTGCATAAGGCTGTCTTTACTTAGCCAGACCTTAGAGAAGCAGCATGGTGCAGTGGTTAAGAGCAGTGGACTAATCTGGGGAACCGGGTTCGAATCCCCACTCCTCCACATGCAGCCAGCTGGGTGACCTTGGGTCAGTCACAGTTCTTTCAGAGCTCTCTCAGCCCCACCTACCTCACAGGGGTGTCTGCTGCAGGTAGAGGACGGAAACATTATGTGTGGGGTGGAGAAAGTGGACAGAGGGGGCTTTTTCTCCCTCTCCCATCATACTAGCCACCAGGGGCGCCCAATTAAATTGTTCGGAAATAGTTTCAAAAAAGTCAAAGGGAAATACTTCCTTACTCAATGAGTAAGTCAATTGTGGAATTTGCTGCTGGGGGATACAGTGATGGCTACAAGTACAGATGGCTTTTACAAAGAGGTTAAACAGATCCACGGAGGAGCTGTCCATCAGAGGCTACTAGCCATGGTGACTGAAGGGAGCTTCCATCTTCAAAGGCAGCAAACTTGAATGCCAATGCTGGGAGGTAACAAGAAGGGAGGACTTCAGCCTCTATGTCCTGTTTGCCCTCCGGGGTATCCATTTGGCCACTGTGTGAAGTAGGATGGTGAACTAGGGGGACCACAGGTCTGATCCAGTAGGGCTCTGCTTACATTCATCAAAAGCTTTTTTCCAAGTCCAGGAACATAGACCACTGCCATCCACATATTTATTGACAATTCCAAAGAATTCCAAATATTTGGTGAAGCAGACTATCAACAGCTATGTCGATTCTTCCTCGGCAAGTCAAGGGCAAAAAACATGTATATAATAATGGTATCTTTCATAATGCTTCCCATAAATTTGCAGGGAAAAAATCCTTTTAAAGCAGCCATTACACTTTTCTAAACCCACTGATTTCAAGGGACATAAAAGGGTGACTTTTTCAGACTGCAGTTATTCTGAGTTGTGCATTTCTGTTATGTTATGCTCTCTCCATTGTGCTGTGATTTTTAAGTGGTTTTCATAAATGCCATTGTTTGTCTAATGGGTTTTGTATTCTCATCCTTCGTCTCAGAGCTGCTGTTGAGCATAGGCTGGGTGAGATACAAACCCCTTATGTAAATAATTAGTTGATTATATGTTCCCAGAGAAGATGTGCAGTTAATTGCCCAGCTCTTCTTGGATCTCTTTTTTTCAAATTTAGCCTTAAATCGACAGTAAGAAGACAAAATTGTTTCTTAAGAAATCTGCAAGTTTATAATGGAACTTTTCAAGATTCTCATGTGTCGGCACCTGGATTTTTGAATTTTTACTTTGTTTATGCGCCCCCTCCAGAATTTCATTTCTTGTCTCTTTCGTTTGGCTGACTTCTTCAGTCAAAAAACCACTGCTCACCAACATTTTCCACTGCGAAGGCCAAAAACAAATTCTCCTTCATTCTCCTTCCACTGTTTTGACACCTAAAATTTCAGTTGTCCTTCTGGTCAGTTCATGCTTTTGTTTCAAACGTTGTTACGAATGCTCATTTAGAAGTGTACAGGGTATGGAGTTGCTGTTTCACAGCCATGGCTTAATTGACACTCCCAGACCTGTGCTCCATCTAAAAATTATTTTAAATATTCATTTAAAGAGAAAGGTCAAGATGAGTAGCCATGTTAGTCTGTCTGTAGCAGTATAAAAGAGCGAGAGTTCAGTAGCATCTTAAAGACTAGCACAATTTGTGGCAGGGGATGAGCTTACCTGAAGGAGTAAGCAGTGACTCACGAAAGCTCATAGCCTGCCACAAATTGTGTTAGTCTTTAAGGTGCTATTGGACTCTTTTCTACTGCTACAGACAGACCGACACGGCTACCCATCTTGATCTACCACATTCTAGCTGTATCTGAAGAAGAAAGCAGTGACTCATGAAAGCTCATAGCCTGCCACAAATTGTGTTAGTCTTTAAGGTGCTACTGGACTCTTCCTCTTTCCTAATATGCATCTAAGTTGGTGACTAGCATACAAGGGCAGTCTTAACCAATGGGCAATAGATGCAGCTGCCCCAGGCCTGACCTATGACCCAATGACCTCAAGGAGAAGAAAAAGAAGACGAGTGAGTTCCTGCCACGATTTGTATCCATCCTGTCTGGGGCTTGGGCAGCAAGTTTGCAATGGAAGATGCTGAATCCCAGCTGGGATTCAGACAGCTGACTTCTGGTGGCAAATGCAGATCCCACCCACATTCTTGGTCCCAGGAGAAGGGAGTAGTGGTGGGATGGCAGCGATTCTGGGGGGGGGGGGGGGCATTCTGGCCTTTTGCCCAAAATCACTATGACCATCTATTAGTGGCAATGAATGTGTAAATGAAAATTTCATAAGTTAATGAGGGAAAACAATAAAACCAACATAACAGAAGCAAATGCAGAATCAGATCAATGCTCCATTTAGTCCAGCATCCTGTTTGCCACAGTGGCCCACCAGGTGCACTCAGAAGGGCATAGAGACCTATCCCTATTGTTGCTCTCAGCACTGATATCCTGTGGGCTACTGCCTCTGAAAATGTTGGTTCTAATTAGTCATTGTAGCTGATAACTATTGATAAACCTGCCCTACATAAATTTGTCTAGCCACCTGTTAAACTTAGAGCCAGTTTGGTGTAGTGGTTAGGACCGCGGACTCTGATCTGGGAGAACCAGGTTTGATTCCCCACGCCTCCACAGGCAGCTGCTGGTGTGACCTTGGGTCAGTCATAAGTTCTTTCAGAGCTGTTCTTTCAAGGGCAGTTCTCAGGAGAGCTCTCTCAGCCCCACCTACCTCACAGGGTGTCTGATGTGGGGAGGGGGAGGGGAAGGGGAAGGGATTATAAGCTGCTCTGAGACTCCTTCGGGTAGTGACGGGTGGGGTATAAATCCAATCTCTTCTCTTCTTCTTCTTCTTCATCCTAAACTAAGCAGTCTTAAGGTTTTGTATATGATGTTCTAGTGTGCAGGCTATACAGAATGTAAGATCATTCACAAGCCAATATGTTAACAGATCTGCAATGTACAACACAATATAAGAACTCCCATCTGTTGTAATCCCATTCTCTTTCCATCCGAAGTATCAGATCTCATGCTTGGGACACAATTTGTGGTTAAGCCCAGTTGTTGCTCTTGTTGTTTTTCCAGCCAGTGCTAATTCCATCCATAGTGGAATACAAAAGATAACCAAACATGGTGGTCATTTTACAATATTGATTCCGACACTGTAAAAACAAAATTACTAAACATTAATACCAACTAAGTATGATATAAAATATCATATCCTGAGGATATTTTTTTATATTTATGAATGTGAAATGCACTCTGTTACCAAGAAACTGTGATACAAAATACATTTGTTAGCCTGCCAGCACTTACGCAATGATTGTACAGTTGCCCTAGTTCATGTCCTGGGTTACAATGTCATGCGTCGTCACTATAATTTGCACTCACCGAAGCATACAAACAGAACATTTTGTGTTGAACAGACATTACCTGAAGACTTGCTGATGCTCAACTGAGAATTTTAATATTTTTAACGAGAGTGGTTGTAACACTGCCCTGTTTTCTGTTCCTCTTTTACAGGATCTTTTTATAAATCTATAGGGCTGTAGTGTTGTAGTACATGGAGCCCGCCTCTTTTAGAGACAGGCTTAGTCACAAAGTGGAACTCCCTCTCTTCACATGAATGTAGGATTGCCAGGTCCCATCTTCTCCCCGGCAGGGGGATTTGGGGGGCAGTCCAGGACGGGAAAGGGCCATCCCCTATGTGATGACATCATGCAGAGTGACATCATTACGTCGGGGACACAGCACCAGCCATGTGCACACATACCACTTTCCCTTAACCATTTAAAGGGAACCTTCCCTTTAAACAGTTGGGGGGAAAGCAGGCACTGAGCTCCCCTGCCCTACAAGTTGTGAAGTCATGGCTTGTGGGGAGGCATGCATGGTGCCTGCACTTTTTAGTGGACCTGTGGGTGACTGTTGGGGGTGAGGCTCCCCCCGCCACCCAGCTAGCCAGTGTCCGGGGAGAGCCCCCAAAATTGGGGGATTCCCCGCCCCCACCTGGAGACTGGCATCCCAACATGAACAGATGTGTCTTCTTGAATACACTAGTTTAAACTGGGTTGCTGGTTGGTCTGACACAACATGTTGGGGACAAATCCATAGTAGACTAGCCGCCTAATTTGCTGTTTGTGTGAACTAGGCCAAAACTCTTTGTCATAGGTTTTTACGTTCCTCAGGGCCTTTGCTGACTTTCAGTGGCAGCTGTTCAAGTCAAAGGAAGACGTCCCAGTTATATAACAAACTAGAACTCGGGCAGCTTACAAATGGGATGGGGGAGGACCCTGCCTGAATTCTGGGAAGTCTTGTTCTCAGAAGGAAATAAACTTAACATTCATTTGGTGACCTCAGTTTTAGTGCTGGGGAAGGAGGGGGTTTGGCCGCTCCTCTCGGATTCTCCCTTGGGATATCTTGGCATTCTTCCCTAACAGTTTTCTAGATCTCAAAGTGACATTTTCCACACTTCAACTCTGCAAGTGCCAGTTCCAGGCATTTCCTAGCCTCAAGGAGCTCTCAGATACAACTGTGAATATCGCATAGGCCTTTGAGGGTTTTGAACCAACTCCACTGAATGCAGGGAGTCCTCATGGGCTGGCACGGTGGATCTTGAGGTATTACGATAAGAGCTCACTGTAGGTTTTTGTTCTTTTACTTCCAGCTCAGTCAAGAGCTCAGCTTGGTGTACTTCCTTCACAACAACTGTCTTCATTACAATGCCGGCATGCAGTTGTAAGAAAGTGATGTTCATCTCGCAGGGCTCGTAAGATGCTAGGAACAAACTAGCAGGCTGTAAGCTGACTTGTAGCTAAGGACCATCAGCGGACATACAAGTGGGCTTGGCCAGTGTAAGATCAAAAAAGGGAGCAATCCCACCTATAGAGGGGTGGGGGGGCAAAAGAGAGCTAGCTCACCTTCCCCTGTCAAACAGTAAGAGGAAAATGATCATTCCATCCACAGATGGGGCACAAGTTATAAATTCTCTGGACCGGAAAGGGAAGCTCTCTGTTCCCACGCTCTCTTCCATTGCTCTAGACTCACGTTGGCTGGCACGAAGGACTCCCTTGGAGTCCATTTTGACCACGACCATTTCCACAGTAGTGAATTCCCCACAATGACGTTTTTAAAACTGTGTGTTCTGTGAAAGTATCTTCCCCAGTAGAATCTTCCACAGTGGATTTTTCCTCACCAGGCACAAACTCTAAGTTCTCTCCTGGTGTCTGTTGTGGGGAGGGAGAGGGAAAGGAGTTTGTAAGCTGCTCTGAGACTCCAAGAGAAGGTCAGGGTATAAATCCAATCTCTTCTTCTTCTTCTCTTTCTACTTCTCCTTCTCCTCCTCCTCCTTCTTCTCCTTCTTCTTCTTCTACTCCTTCTCCTCCTCCTTCTCCTTCTTCTTTTCTTCCTCCTCCTCTTCTTCTCCTCCTCCTTCTCCTTCTTCTTTTCCTCCTCCTCCTCTTCTTCTCCTCCTCCTTCTCCTTCTCCTCCTCCTTCTTCTTCTTACCCCATGTTTTCAGAATCCCCAGTTTCAGCAAGTTCCAAAAATGCCAGGGAAGAAGGAGAAAACTTTGGGTTTGCGCCTGGGGAGGAAAAATCTACTGTGGGAAATTTCACATAACACACAGTATTAAAAACCTCAATACAGGGAATTTCACTACTGTGGAAATGGTCCACATGTAGCCACAAAACGGGAAGAAGCCCAAACCTCACCCTCAAGGTAATGACACTTCTCTGAAGGCTTGTACCTCCAAGAATTAAGGGCCTATTCCTTTAATTACATCAGTGAGGGGGAAGTCCAGTCACGGCAAGCAAGACTGCAGATTGCCATTTTATTTGGTCTCTTTTGGTCAGTCCTGGTGCCTATACGCAATCTGGGGAGTGTGCATGATTCTTTTATTGGGCCTTTACAACTTGCATGCAAGAGGTCTGATAACTTTAACCTGCCAATACTGTGTCCAACTCCTTTTTTTTTTAAATAGATTTTATTAAATGTCTTTTCAAAACACAACACCCCCAATATTAAAAAAGGTTCATAAAAATACATATTTTGCTGGCAGTATGTGGAGAAACGTTAAAAAAGCACTTAGACACATCAACGAAGGCTAAGGCAGCGCAGTCGTCGTACCAATTTAAAATTACTCATGGTATCCTGGCTAATGAAACAGGGAGGCAGCTGGATGAAAAGTCTTAATTAAAGTTCACAGACGCAATGACAACCCCACATGAAGCTGCAAGAAGTGCAGGATGTGGTAAACTATCTTCATCCTTTAAAACTTGGGTTTCCAAGGAACAACTAAACAAAAATGAGCTACCATGGGTTAAGAAAAGTTGACAAGGGGGCAAGGGGAAGATAAAATCATGTTGGCGTCTACAACTGTTTACTAGGGGTGGGGAATATCTAGACTCAGTCCACTATGTCCTACTTTCAGTCTCAACCACATGAGCGAAGGCGATGTCAGGGGAGGGGGGCCAGCTGACTCTTCCGTTTTTGAGGGTGCAAAAGGGCACCCACTCGTTCACCCTGGAGCTCGGCTGAGCACGGTGGTCAACACAGTAAGGAGGCAGAGCCAGCAGGAGGCTCTGGAGGCAGAGAGGGCTGGAGTCCCACTCCTCCGTCTGCTTATACTCTACCCATTGAGGGGAGGCACAACCAAAGGAAGGGTTAATCTGGGAGATGGGGGAAGAAGAAGAGGAGAGTGGATTTATACCCCGCCCTTCACTACCCGAAGGAGTCTCAGAGCGGCTTACAAACTCCTTTCCCTTCCCCTCCCCACAACAGACACGCTGTGAGGTAGGTGGGGCTGAGAGAGCTCTTTTCCAAGCTGTCCTTGAGAGAACAGCAGGTACAGAGCTATGGCTTGCCCAAGGTCATCCAGCAGGTGCAAGTGGAGGAGTGGGGAATCAAACCCGGTCCTCCCAGATCAGAGTCCGCGCACTTAACCGCTACACCAAACTGGAAGCAGGGAAGCCGTCAAGTGGTGGGACTGCCAGGCCTCCCACCATGGCAGGAGAACCCCTGCTGGCAGCCTTCTTTGGCTGCCACCACCAGGTCCCCCCTGGCCACTGGTGGGGGATGGGGGAGAGGGTTGCCAAATCCAGGTTAGGAAACTCCTGGAGATCTGGCAATGGAGAGTGGGGAGGACAGGGACCTCAGTGGGGTACAATGCCACAGAGCTGACCCTCCAGAGTATCCATTTTCTCCAGGGGAATTGATCTCTGTGGTCTGGAGGGGAGCTGTAGTTCCAGGAGATCCCCAGGTCTTACCTGGAGGCTGGCATCCCTAAATGGTGGAAGAAGGAAAATTTAAGTCAGTGATAACAACAAAAAACAGTGACATTGACTGCATTGCTACCTCACTTCCAAGGAAAAGCCAGAAGGGAGGTAGGGTCTGGCAATTCCTATAGCTACCCTACTGCACTTCTGGATTGCCCCCCCAGAAGTGGCCGATCGATGTGGCCAAAGTTGCACACACACAGCTGTTTTCCTGCCCCCAACCCTCTCACAGGTTGCCAGGCTCAGCCTGACAACCCTACCAAGACTTGGGGCAGCTTGGAAATGTCCAAGCTCTCCGCGAGGAATGAGCCCTGTGCCATTTGGGGACCAGAGTGAACCCTCCACAGCATCCATTATCAAAGAAGAAAGGAATAATAATGGGCCTTTTCAGTTGTATCCGCCCACAGTGGGAAGCCTGGCAGTCCCCCTTACCTCAACTACTCATGTGTTGCCTAACTTGTATTTGGCGCCAGTTGAAAACGTTGTTCACCTGGGCATTTTTCTTCCCTGCTTATCTGGAAACTTTAGTATTGGCTACCTTTTTTAATGTTCCAGCTGCAAGCAATATTTATGTTTCACAAGCTGCCTTGAGAACTTCTATTGGTTGAGGATCTGAGGATATAGTTTTACAATCAGTAAATAATGTGGAAACCCCAAAGATACTGGACAACTTACAGCTGGGGTTTTGTGATAGGATGGTTGTAGTGAAAAAAGGATCTGTTCTCTGGTCTTGTCAACAACCTTGATTGCTGTTCCCTGTCACAGGGAGGTTAGATCAGTAACACTTATTCTAAGCAGTCTTCAAGAGTGCCTCCACTACTACTACTAGTAGTGGTGGTGGTGGTAATAGTGGTAGTAGTGGTGGTGGTGGTATTTAACTAAAGTTATAGACCACCCTCCCCTGGAGGGCTCAGGGCGGTGTATTTCAAACATAGGATAGACTGGAAATATACAATAAATAATAAAATGAGTACAGGTAACAAATAATAGATAAAACAATTAAAGTGGGTGACAGGTAGAGAAGCACTGATCCGGTTAGCCTGATTGCATCAGATCTCAGAAGCTAAGGAGGCTCGGCCCTGGTCAGTATCTGGATGGGAGACCACCAAGGAATACCAGGGTCCCTACCCAAAGGGAGGCAATGACAACCCACCTCTGAACTTCTCGTGCCTTGAAAAGCCTACAGAGTTGCCATAAGTCAGCTTTGACTTGATGGCCAAGAAAGAAAGAAAGAAAGAAAGATGTAGGACATACAAAAGAAAACACTTATTTACTCAATGGGTAAATAAATGTTGGGATGTGCTGACAGGGATACAGGGGTGGCCACGAGCATAGATGGCTTTAAAAGGGGGTTAGACAAATTCATGGGGGAAACGTCCATCAGTAGCCACTAGTTTTGCTGTTTATGACTCTGGCTGCAAAAAACAGTAAAGACAATAAATAAATAAGTAGCCACCAGTCTTGATGAGTAAAAGGAGCCTTCGTATTCGACTTCTGAAACCCAGTGCTAGGAGGCAACATCAGGGAACTGTGCCCCAGGTCTCTGTGTCCAGTTCGTTGACCCTCCAGGGCAACTGGCTGGCTGCAGTGTGAGTCAAGATGCCAGACTAGATAGACCACTGGTCAGAGATCCAGCAGGGTTCTTCTTATGGACCAGTTTTGTGAAACGAGTTACCGGTTGAATTGAGATCTGTGTTCCCTTGGAAGAAGAATTTTTATGGGTCACAATGATTTTTATTGCTTTTATATTAATGTTTTGGGCCAGTGGATTTCAGGCCCCAACTGGAGGTTTACAACCCTATGAGCGTCTCCACCCCCCACATACCAACACAGTAGGGTGCCAGCTCTGGGTTAGGAAGTACTGGGAGATTTGGGGGGGGGAGCCTAAGGAGGGGAGGGTCTTCAATGGGGTATAATACCATAGAGTCCACATTGCAAAGCAGCTATTTTCTCCAGGTGAACTGAACAGATCTCTGTCACTTGGAGACGAGCTGTAATCCCAGGATATCTCCAGCCATTACCTGGAGCTTGGTAACCCTACAACATAGTCACAGTTAGTTGGTGGGGGGGGGGGTTGGCTCTCAAGTGAAAAAGTTTGCCTACCCCCAGACTAGGGCATCCCATAAATCACTGTATATTTTTTATTTGAAATGTATTAGAGTTTTTCTTTTTATAAATACCAACACAACATTTTAAGACCAAGATGGGGGTGGTTAGCTTACATATCTAGATTGGTAGTGAAAGAGAAGAGGGAACATCTGGCATGAGGCAGGGGGTAGAAAAAGGAAACTGTGTTCACAGATTCAGACCAAATGTTAAGGTATTTCATTTTTCAAAATGTACAAGCCCTGCTGGATTGAACCAAAGGTACATCTAGTCCAGCATCTCCCGCTTTCAACCGTGGCTAGCCAGATGCCACCAGGAAACTCACAAGCGAAACATCAAGGCAACAGCTCTCCTCTGTTGTTTCTCCTCTACATCTGGTATTCATAAGATCACAAGATTAAGAACATGAGAATAGCCTTGCTGGATGAGACCAAAGATCCATCTAGTCCACCACCCTGTTTCCACCAGCAGCCCATCAGTTCCTGGACACGGAATCCAGAAGTATACTACCTCGGAACTTAGAGTTTCCAGTTAACTCTCCCAACTTAATAGTACTCAATAAACCTTTCATCCATTCTTGTCTCCTTGAAAAACCATGCAAGATAGTGGCCATCACTACATCATATGTGACAGTAAGTTTTAATGATGGGTTGTCAATGGGCATTAATCATGGGTTCTTTATGTCACCCCTGTATTAGTGACTTTTCAGCTTCAAGAGTTCTCAGAACAGCTTGCAAAATGGAAGAATATTATCACTAACCATAGTAGTGAAGAGGGTTCAGTGGAATAATGGTTAGGAAAGACCTACTGTGCTAGCAGAGAGATGGTAGAACCTGAAGAAGCCATCTGCAGTCTTCTCAGTAGCTTCATGTGGCCTGGTTGGCAGAAGAATTATCCGTTGTGTGAAGACATTGGCCCGATCCAACATGGCTTCTCTTATGTGCTTAAGCCTCTTGTTTTGTCCTGAATTTACTGCTCAGCAGCTTCACTGGGTGCCCTTCATTCTAGTAATCTGAATGGAAAAAGAAAAACGTTCTTCCTCTTTACTTTTTCTACATCATGAATCATTTTTATGAACTCCTGGTCCCTGAGATCTTTTAAAATCCAAAAGCTGCACATTCGCATAAGGCTGTCTTTACTTAGCCAGACCTTAGAGAAGCAGCATGGTGCAGTGGTTAAGAGCAGTGGACTAATCTGGGGAACCGGGTTCGAATCCCCACTCCTCCACATGCAGCCTGCTGGGTGACCTTGGGTCAGTCACAGTTCTTTCAGAGCTCTCTCAGCCCCACCTACCTCACAGGGGTGTCTGCTGCAGGTAGAGGACGGAAACATTATGTGTGGGGTGGAGAAAGTGGACAGAGGGGGCTTTTTCTCCCTCTCCCATCATACTAGCCACCAGGGGCGCCCAATTAAATTGTTCGGAAATAGTTTCAAAAAAGTCAAAGGGAAATACTTCCTTACTCAATGAGTAAGTCAATTGTGGAATTTGCTGCTGGGGGATACAGTGATGGCTACAAGTACAGATGGCTTTTACAAAGAGGTTAAACAGATCCACGGAGGAGCTGTCCATCAGAGGCTACTAGCCATGGTGACTGAAGGGAGCTTCCATCTTCAAAGGCAGCAAACTTGAATGCCAATGCTGGGAGGTAACAAGAAGGGAGGACTTCAGCCTCTATGCCCTGTTTGCCCTCCGGGGTATCCATTTGGCCACTGTGTGAAGTAGGATGGTGAACTAGGGGGACCACAGGTCTGATCCAGTAGGGCTCTGCTTACATTCATCAAAAGCTTTTTTCCAAGTCCAGGAACATAGACCACTGCCATCCACATATTTATTGACAATTCCAAAGAATTCCAAATATTTGGTGAAGCAGACTATCAATAGCTATGTCGATTCTTCCTCGGCAAGTCAAGGGCAAAAAACATGTATATAATAATGGTATCTTTCATAATGCTTCCCATAAATTTGCAGGGAAAAAATCCTTTTAAAGCAGCCTTTACACTTTTCTAAACCCACTGATTTCAAGGGACATAAAAGGGGGACTTTTTCAGACTGCAGTTATTCTGAGTTGTGCATTTCTGTTATGTTATGCTCTCTCCATTGTGCTGTGATTTTTAAGTGGTTTTCATAAATGCCATTGTTTGTCTAATGGGTTTTGTATTCTCATCCTTCGTCTCAGAGCTGCTGTTGAGCATAGGCTGGGTGAGATACAAACCCCTTATGTAAATAATTAGTTGATTATATGTTCCCAGAGAAGATGTGCAGTTAATTGCCCAGCTCTTCTTGGATCTCTTTTTTTCAAATTTAGCCTTAAATCGACAGTAAGAAGACAAAATTGTTTCTTAAGAAATCTGCAAGTTTATAATGGAACTTTTCAAGATTCTCATGTGTCGGCACCTGGATTTTTGAATTTTTACTTTGTTTATGCGCCCCCTCCAGAATTTCATTTCTTGTCTCTTTCGTTTGGCTGACTTCTTCAGTCAAAAAACCACTGCTCACCAACATTTTCCACTGCGAAGGCCAAAAACAAATTCTCCTTCATTCTCCTTCCACCGTTTTGACACCTAAAATTTCAGTTGTCCTTCTGGTCAGTTCATGCTTTTGTTTCAAACGTTGTTACGAATGCTCATTTAGAAGTGTACAGGGTATGGAGTTGCTGTTTCACAGCCATGGCTTAATTGACACTCCCAGACCTGTGCTCCATCTAAAAATTATTTTAAATATTCATTTAAAGAGAAAGGTCAAGATGAGTAGCCATGTTAGTCTGTCTGTAGCAGTATAAAAGAGCGAGAGTTCAGTAGCATCTTGGTCAACACAGTAAGGAGGCAGAGCCAGCAGGAGGCTCTGGAGGCAGAGAGGGCTGGAGTCCCACTCCTCCGTCTGCTTATACTCTACCCATTGAGGGGAGGCACAACCAAAGGAAGGGTTAATCTGGGAGATGGGGGAAGAAGAAGAGGAGAGTGGATTTATACCCCGCCCTTCACTACCCGAAGGAGTCTCAGAGCGGCTTACAAACTCCTTTCCCTTCCCCTCCCCACAACAGACACGCTGTGAGGTAGGTGGGGCTGAGAGAGCTCTTTTCCAAGCTGTCCTTGAGAGAACAGCAGGTACAGAGCTATGGCTTGCCCAAGGTCATCCAGCAGGTGCAAGTGGAGGAGTGGGGAATCAAACCCGGTCCTCCCAGATCAGAGTCCGCGCACTTAACCGCTACACCAAACTGGAAGCAGGGAAGCCGTCAAGTGGTGGGACTGCCAGGCCTCCCACCATGGCAGGAGAACCCCTGCTGGCAGCCTTCTTTGGCTGCCACCACCAGGTCCCCCCTGGCCACTGGTGGGGGATGGGGGAGAGGGTTGCCAAATCCAGGTTAGGAAACTCCTGGAGATCTGGCAATGGAGAGTGGGGAGGACAGGGACCTCAGTGGGGTACAATGCCACAGAGCTGACCCTCCAGAGTATCCATTTTCTCCAGGGGAATTGATCTCTGTGGTCTGGAGGGGAGCTGTAGTTCCAGGAGATCCCCAGGTCTTACCTGGAGGCTGGCATCCCTAAATGGCGGAAGAAGGAAAATTTAAGTCAGTGATAACAACAAAAAACAGTGACATTGACTGCACTGCTACCTCACTTCCAAGGAAAAGCCAGAAGGGAGGTAGGGTCTGGCAATTCCTATAGCTACCCTACTGCACTTCTGGATTGCCCCCCCCAGAAGTGGCAGATCGATGTGGCCAAAGTTGCACACACACAGCTGTTTTCCTGCCCCCAACCCTCTCACAGGTTGCCAGGCTCAGCCTGACAACCCTACCAAGACTTGGGGCAGCTTGGAAATGTCCAAGCTCTCCGCGAGGAATGAGCCCTGTGCCATTTGGGGACCAGAGTGAACCCTCCACAGCATCCATTATCAAAGAAGAAAGGAATAATAATGGGCCTTTTCAGTTGTATCCGCCCACAGTGGGAAGCCTGGCAGTCCCCCTTACCTCAACTACTCATGTGTTGCCTAACTTGTATTTGGCGCCAGTTGAAAACGTTGTTCACCTGGGCATTTTTCTTCCCTGCTTATCTGGAAACTTTAGTATTGGCTACCTTTTTTAATGTTCCAGCTGCAAGCAATATTTATGTTTCACAAGCTGCCTTGAGAACTTCTATTGGTTGAGGATCTGAGGATATAGTTTTACAATCAGTAAATAATGTGGAAACCCCAAAGATACTGGACAACTTACAGCTGGGGTTTTGTGATAGGATGGTTGTAGTGAAAAAAGGATCTGTTCTCTGGTCTTGTCAACAACCTTGATTGCTGTTCCCTGTCACAGGGAGGTTAGATCAGTAACACTTATTCTAAGCAGTCTTCAAGAGTGCCTCCACTACTACTACTAGTAGTGGTGGTGGTGGTAATAGTGGTAGTAGTGGTGGTGGTGGTATTTAACTAAAGTTATAGACCACCCTCCCCTGGAGGGCTCAGGGCGGTGTATTTCAAACATAGGATAGACTGGAAATATACAATAAATAATAAAATGAGTACAGGTAACAAATAATAGATAAAACAATTAAAGTGGGTGACAGGTAGAGAAGCACTGATCCGGTTAGCCTGATTGCATTAGATCTCAGAAGCTAAGGAGGCTCGGCCCTGGTCAGTATCTGGATGGGAGACCACCAAGGAATACCAGGATCCCTACCCAAAGGGAGGCAATGACAACCCACCTCTGAACTTCTCGTGCCTTGAAAAGCCTACAGAGTTGCCATAAGTCAGCTTTGACTTGATGGCCAAGAAAGAAAGAAAGAAAGAAAGATGTAGGACATACAAAAGAAAACACTTATTTACTCAATGGGTAAATAAATGTTGGGATGTGCTGACAGGGATACAGGGGTGGCCACGAGCATAGATGGCTTTAAAAGGGGGTTAGACAAATTCATGGGGGAAACGTCCATCAGTAGCCACTAGTTTTGCTGTTTATGACTCTGGCTGCAAAAAACAGTAAAGACAATAAATAAATAAGTAGCCACCAGTCTTGATGAGTAAAAGGAGCCTTCGTATTCGACTTCTGAAACCCAGTGCTAGGAGGCAACATCAGGGAACTGTGCCCCAGGTCTCTGTGTCCAGTTCGTTGACCCTCCAGGGCAACTGGCTGGCTGCAGTGTGAGTCAAGATGCCAGACTAGATAGACCACTGGTCAGAGATCCAGCAGGGTTCTTCTTATGGACCAGTTTTGTGAAACGAGTTACCGGTTGAATTGAGATCTGTGTTCCCTTGGAAGAAGAATTTTTATGGGTCACAATGATTTTTATTGCTTTTATATTAATGTTTTGGGCCAGTGGATTGTGGCAGTCAGTTTTACTAGGTGTTGTTAATGGGTTTTATCAGCAGGTTTTATTGCAATCTGACATATTCTTTTCATATTTTTAAATGCCATCTGCCATGAACCTGAAGGCAAAGGCTCTAGGGTCTAGACGCTGGCCACCACCAATCTCTGGATGTCACCATATTTGCAGCCAATTTAGCACATGGGCTGTTGTGATTCACACACATACACCCATAACAGGAATTGGAAGTGTACTCTATAGACCCACTGCTGCCCTGCTGTGTTTGTTTTATATCGTACTTCTCGAGATCATTCTTAATTGCATCAGTGTGGTAAAGCTCAACCCATTCCAAAAGCCATCCCAAAACAGGCATCTCTGAACAGAGTTCTCAAAGGCCAGGAAGGAAGGGGCCATGATGAACCTCAGAAAGGAGGAGGAGGAGGAGGCGAAGAAGGAGGACGAGGCGGAGAAGGAGAAGAATTGGTTTTATACCCTCCCCTTCACTACCTGAAGGAGTCCCAGAGCGGCTTATGATCACCTTCCCTTCCCCTCACCACAAGACACCCTATGAGGTAGGTGGGACTGAGAAAGCGCTGAGAGAACTGTGACTGACTCAAGATCATGCAGCTGACTGTACTTGGAGGAGTGGGGAATCAAACACAGTTCTCCAGATTGGAGTCCACCGCTCTTAACCACTACACCACAGTTGGCAAAGTGTTTCCCAACCTGGAAGCAGCAAGAAGGTGTGACTAGCAGCACCCAGGGTCTCCAGGTATGGGAATGGAGCAGGAATGAGCCCGGAAGTTCCCCAAAAGATGAGGATGGTTTCAGAGAATCTGCAGTAGAACAGCTAGATCCAGGTTCAGTAGTATCTTAGAAACCATCAAGATTTTTAGGCTATGGGCTTTTGACTCTTGGAAACTGATAGCCTGTTGGTCTCTAAGGAGCTACTAGATTCAAAAAGGGGAGGAATGGACTACAGGACAGAAGATCTATCATCCAGAGCCCAAAAGGATCCTTTTTGCAACATGTTGCCTGGAACATCAAGTTGCAAAGACCATTAAACTTATTTTGACAATCAGATGCTTCACACCATATATCTGTTGGCACATATGGAATGGGGAGATTTTTATTCATCCTGACAACCATCAAAATACATAACCTGGACCTTGCTATCTCATCTGTCGGTACTGATGCTCAATAACATGTACTGGTGCATGATGGAAACGGCCCAAAGCTGCATAGCTAAGCACACAACTTTTATTTTGGAAAATGCTCACACAGTACACCTATACTCTCTGATCCTAACCATGTGTGGCTGGAAGAATATCTCACGGATTGCAGAGTTTACTCGCCTGTAAATACGCCCAGGGGCACAGCTGTAGCCAGTCTGGTTTGTCCCCATTAATCAGAAGATTCCATGTTGACTCTCAAGAATACTAAAGGGAAAACGGAGCCCGTATTGATCATCATGCTAGATTGCCAGTGCCATCCTAAGCAGAGTTACACCCTTCTAAATCCATTGGCGTAGGCTTGGAAGGGTATAACTTTGTTTAAAACAGCACTAGATGCTACCCCATCCACAAACCTGCCATGGGTGCATGACCCTGTTTTAGGGCCTCTTTTCTTGCTTCGAAAATCACTGTAGGAGCCCCATCCTTACAGGGACCAGGTGCAGTTGGTTAAAGGGTTCGTCTCCCCACTACCATGCACTGTTTTCAGGTGCCATTTTGGACTTGAAGATGGCACACAAGGGGTGAGACAGGAGCCTCTCACCCCCTTGTGCTGCAGTCACAGGGACATATGGAGCTGCATTATAATGAATCAGACCAATAGTCCATCAAGGTCATTGGAGGTGGCTCTCCAGGGCTTCAGGCAGAGGTCTTTCTCATCACCTGTTGCCTTAGCCTTCTGACTGGAGATGCTGGAGATAGAACCTGTGACCTTCTGCATGCCAAGCAGAAGTTCTACCACTGAGCCATGGCCCCTACCCACCCAGGCAGGGTTGGGCCCCTGTGGCTATTTTAAAAGTTAAAAAACCAGCTGTGGCAGACTGGAGCCATCTAGTTTGGCTGTTCAGACTGCTCTATGAACACCATCAGTGGTAACTCTTGAAATTGTTTTGCTTCTAAAGCCCACCAGAAGTCGATTTTTCATCTGCACCATGTCTTTTTGATGAACTGGAAATGTAACATTATCTCATGGAGTGGCGGTTGTTAAACTTTAGAATAATTTAGTAAAGATGAATCCAAACTGAATTTTCCCACTATTTGCAGAGGGGGTTTTCTCCCCTCCCCCCACTCTCTAAGTTAATTAAAATAAGAATTTGAAAATACTGTTTATTTTTTTCAGTCTTTGGCCTGGAGTCCCGATTTTGTCTGGAAAAGACAACTTGGCCTTTGTGTTAGTTGGACATTATTTTGAAGCAGTTCTTTAAAAAAAAGAGAGAAAAACACTCCTATCTCTTCAAATCAAGGAATCGGTTCCCGGTATTCTGTTTTTCTTTTCTTTTCTTTAACAGCAACAGAGAACAGTTTATGCCAAAGAAGGGAGTCTCTTTTCTGAATTCTTTCCTTGTTATGGTTTGCTGGCCATCCATCTTCTCTTGTTAGAGACCTGGACCATTATAAATTGGGCTAGAAGCAGTGGGGGTGGGGGTTGACATTGCTCAGGAGACTCCATGGTTAGGGAGGCCAGCCTCAGATGGGCCTGGAGATCTCCTGGAATTACAACTGATCTCCAGACTACTGAGAGCCAGCATG
Organism: Lepidodactylus listeri; assembly: GCA_029233225.1. Taxonomy (NCBI): domain Eukaryota; kingdom Metazoa; phylum Chordata; class Lepidosauria; order Squamata; family Gekkonidae; genus Lepidodactylus; species Lepidodactylus listeri. The sequence goes on from JARCFY010000011.1 coordinate 82,702,227, forward strand.
GGGTAGTGGTTAAGAGCAGTGGACTCTAAAATCTGGAAGAACCGGGTTTGATTCCCCACTCCTCCACAGGCAGCCAGCTAGGTGACCTTGAGTCTGTCACAATTCTCTCAGAACTATCTCAGCCCCACCTACCTCACAGGGTGTCTGTTGTGAGAAGAGGGAGGGAAGGATATTGTAAGCCACTCTGAGACGCCTTCTGGTTGTGAAGAACGGGGAATAAAACCAACTTCTCCTCTTCCTCCTCATCCTTCCCTTGTAGAAAATGGCAGCTTTGTAGAGGAGACTCACTGAAATTACATCTCTGCTGAGTTCCCTCTGCTTCTCAAACCCTGCGCTCCCTGAGCACAACCTTCAAGCCTCCAGGAAACTAGAGTGCACAGCCCTACTCCATACCCTTCCTCCTCCACTGCCTCCAGCATTTCCCCTCTTCACTTGTACTTATTACCTATTTTAGTGTAGGCTGAGGGTGTTTTGGATAGCATATGGGCAGGAAAGGTGAGTGGAATAGTCTCTGCCCCCTCACACCCACACACACTGCCCCCCTCTTCCAGTACTTCAGATGCTGTTTCTGGTCTGCCTAGAGACATACACCACTCTCATTTTAAGTAGGAGCTTAAGAATTGCCAACTCCAGGCTAGGAAAGTCCTGGAGATTTGGGGCGGAGCCTGGGAAGGCTAGGATTTGAGGAGAGACTTCAGTGGGCTATAATGCCAGAGCCTCCAAAGCAGCTGTTTTCTCCAGGGCAACTGACCTCTGTAGCCTGAAGATCAGTTGTGATTCTGGGAGATCTCCAGGCCCCATCTGGAGGTTGGCAAACCTATAGGAGTGACCCCAGACCTGGAAATCCCTCCTTAAGTTCTCCTGACAACACTCTAGGAATTGTAAAGGATCAAGATTCCAAGATCATTCCCCAGTGACAATAACATGTAAGGCTGATATGGCCCCAGATTCAGATTTATTGTTTTATAATTTATAAGAAATTTAAACTATTATCCACTTTTCTTCATTTTGGATGAGCCTGCACACTCCAATGTAATTGTGTTAATTGTTAATGGCCATCACCCCAAAACTATTTATTTAAAACCTTTGTCCTAGATATGAGACAAAATTCCCCATTTCAGTGATCTATTTTTAAACATTTCTGCATATTTTATCAGTGGTTTCAGTTCTCTTTTGAGTGTTGGCTTTTCAAATTCATTGCTACTGTGCATGGTTTTGTACATACTATTTATATGGTCTTTATACGTATCATTATATATATATATATATATATATATATATATATATATATACACACACACACACACACAATACATATCATGTGTTATAGTTAGTTGTAGTTTATTATTATTACGGCCCATGGCCAGCATAGATCAAAGCAAACTGGTTTACATAAAATACAGAAAGTGCACAGCCATTTGTATGGGAATATTATAATAAAATGTACAAAGACTTAAGAAAGAAGTATTTAAAAGAAGAAAAGAACTTATAGTATTCTTGAGGGGACATATCATGTGTTATATTAGTTGACTGATGCACAGATAACATTTGAAATGGATGTTTTGTGGGGGAAATTTGGTATTAGGAAACAGAAAATGTCACACAAATAAAGAATCACAAGTTCTGTACACACAAAAGAGAGATCAGTCTGGGGTCAAAAGCAGTAAATTCAAAATCCCCAAGTTATTTCCTTCACACAAAGTTCTTATGGCTAAAACCAAGGGTTTTAGCTTAGAGATCACCAATATAATTCATAGTATCAGATGAAATAAATGGACAGAAATGACTTCAAATTGTACTTCTGCTGGGCACAGACAGAAATATCTGATTATTTAAAATCTAAATAACATAGCTCCCGCCCGATGACTGTGAATGTGTTCTTAAGGAATTCCAAATTTGGTTGGTCGTTTTAATTAATTTATCTGCATTTTTGACTAGGGTAATTGCTTGCCCGTCGCCTAAAAAGGAATATTTGATAAGTTAGCCTCCAGTAAGCCAGGAGTTGTTTACTTATTTTTGTTCCACATAGCTTACTTCACAAAAATTGTGTTCCCTAGTAGAAAAGGAAGCTGTGGTTTCAGACTCTTCAGATTGTGTTTATCTGGCCCTATAATGTGACCGCAAATCACTGCTGCAATTTATCATCATAATGAAGTACCAAGAAGGAGCTGTCAGGGCTAATGCCGTTCAGCACAGAAGACACAAGTAAACATTTGCAATTCAGGGTGAGTAATATATCGCCAGTTCCTGGAGCCTTCGGGATAGTGGGGGGGGGGGGGGGGGGTTTGGCAGGTAACAATTCAATCTTGCTTCAGCGCAAAACTGGCTCAAAGTAAGGAGATCAGATATGGCCTCTCCAATGTGTCCATCAGAGATTTTCGGGCAGGCATCAAAGTATAGAGACAGAAGTAGAGGATAATGTGGGGAGGCATGTGAAAGAGGCAGAAAGCCACCAAGCATGGGATCATGGGAGGACAACCAGAGAAATAGCAAGAAGCAAGAGAACTGCTGATGGGAGCCATACTCCCCTCTCTCCTAAAAAGTCATGGAGCACTGCTCTCTGCAGGAATTTAAATGAGTGGAGAATCCATTATTCCCTCTTCTATTTACTCCTATTGTCCTCTTGCCACCTCGACCTGGACAGCCCAAGCTAGCCTGATCTTGTAAGATCTTGGAAGCTAAGCAGGGGTAGCCCTGGCTAGTATTTGGATGGGCAACCTCCAATGAATACCAAAGGCATGATACAGAGGCAGGCAATGGCAATGGCAAACCACCTCTGAAATTATTTTTTTTTAAAAAAACCTAGCTCGCCACCTAGTGGTGAATAATACTAAAAGAGCTAGAACTTCTGCCTGCCAGACAATCTTAGAATCTCCTGACTATACTACACATACTGCCATATAACAACAACAACACTCTTGCCAAAGCAAATGGGTCTAACCAACTGGCAGTATTGGGGACATTTCGATTGTATACACTTTTTAAGTTCAGCAACTCTTACCTTCTTAGGATAGTTTCAGAGGGTAGCCATATTGGTCTGCAGTAGAACAGCTAGATTTGAGTCCAGCAGCTTCTTTCTTTCTTTCTTTCTTTCTTTCTTTCTTTCTTTCTTTCTTTCTTTCTTTCTCTCTCTCTCTCTCTCTCTCTCTCTCTCTCTCTCCTCTCTCTTTCTTTCTCTCTCTCTCTCTTTCCTCTTCTTGTGATAAATACCTTTTTGAAATCCGTAATAGCAAACAGTGGTCCCACAGGGAATAGTGGGAGGGGGATCTAATGTCACATCCCACTTCTGACATTATCTAAGTTTTAACTCTTGCCCTCACTCTGGCAGCCCCTACACACACACACACACACACACACCTTTCCATGTTTCCTTCTACCCCTCCCAGTCTCTCTCTCTCTCTCTCTCTCGTTACATCTCATGTCAATTTCATTCCACGCTGACAAACCACCACCACCCCGCCCCTTTATTTTGTTTGCATGCAGCCTTGAAATCCTTCTCGTTTTTTGCACTGGGGACACTGCCATTTGCCTCCTCTTTGATTCCCCTTTCAAGCCAATACCAGCAGGCAACTAAATCTTGTGCAGCTCCTTTTAAATTTCCCCCCATCATTTAATTTTTTTTTCATTCAGTGATCTGACACTAGCAATAGTCTCACATCCCCAAACTCATCCCGCTTGTCAAAAAAAAAATTAAAACAAGGGGGAAATGGAGCTCGTACATCGATGCAGGGGGGAGAATGGCAGAAGGTGCAAAGTGGGAGAAAGACCTCAATGTGGGTGGGGAGTGACCTTCAAGGGGTGGCAAAAGGGTGGGTGGGGAATCTGAAGGAATCTGTACACTTTTGAAGTACCTTCTGCTTGGAAGTGAAACGAGGGAAAAATCAGCACAAAAGCACTTTCATAAAACCCAGGGAAACAGCAACTGGAAAGCAAACTGAATGCTGAAGGGAGCAAAATCAATTCAGAACAACAAAGAAAACCCAATGGACATGCATGCGGAAGTGAGGGAAAACGCCCATGCATAGTAGGCTATAGTCTGGCCATCAGCGCTCCATAGGAAAAAAATGGCACCTTGTTAAATGCAAAATATGAACAGGGATGAGGATAGATCACTATGGGAGGGGCCTGGCTCAGTAGCAGAGCATCTGCTTGGCATGTATAAGGCTCCAGGTTCAATCCTTGGCATCTCCAGCTAAAAGGATCAGTCTGCAGGGGATGTTACCAGAGATTCAAAGAGCTGCTGCCAGTTAGAGAAGGCAATACTGACCATGATGGACTAATGGTACGATTCAGTATAATAATAAGAAGAGATTGGATTCATACCCCGCCCTTCACTACCCGAAGAAGTCTCAGAGCAGCTTACAATCTCCTTTCCCTTCCCCTCCCCACAACAGACACCCTGTGAGGTAGGTGGGACTGAGAGGGCTCTGACAGAAACTGCTCTTTTTCAAGAACAGCTGTGCCAAAACTATGGCTTGCCCAAGGTCATCCAGCAGGTGCAAGTGGAGGAGTGGGGAATCAAACCCAGTTCTCCCAGATTATAGTCCACGCTCTTAACCACTACACCGAACTGGCAGCTTCATGTGTTCATATATATGGACTTTCTGGAACACTCTCTTTCTACCTCTGTTTTTGGAAGTCCAGGGAAACTGGTTAGTTGCTGTGTGAGACAGAATGCTGTACTAGAGGGACCACTGGTCTGGTCCAGCTGGGCTCTTCTTGTGTTCCACAGAGGCCTTGTTGGCATCTGATGCCATACCGTGACCTCTCTTGAAGGTATACACAATCAAATTTAGTCATATGGTTTCATTTCCTGTCATCCCTATTCATAGCTATTTTTAATTCTGAGAGTTCTTTGTCAAAATACAAATGTTACTTGAAGTCTTGCCTCTGAAAGCATAGGCAACACTTCAGGCATTAGGGCAGGGGGTGGAGGAGGCTAATTTGTTGTTTCTGTAGTTGCTTTCACAGATGGCTTTATACAAAGGCTCTACAGAACCTCCTACGAAGGAGTAAATAGTGGTCCAACACAGATCAGACTCACAGAACCATCCCCCAAAGTCCCTTTTTTCTGCTTTGGGGCGGGGGTGGTTGGTCTAAATGATTGCCCTTACTCTTATTTGAGTAAACAAGGTAAGCACAGTAAATATCAACCAGATAATGGCCTGTATCCTACCATCTGTGTATGAAATACTTATTTTCCAGCATTCCTCTTCACTCCTGCAGCCCCAAGATTAATCCTGGTCTTGCAGGGTCCATGTCAAGTAACAGCTACGTGAATAAGGAGGCTGAAGTTAGGAGGCGAAAGGCAGTAAATCCCTTTGGAGATGGCTGCCTCCATCACAGGAGGATGCCACCATTTTGTGACTGGCCTCAGCCCTCATGGAAGCCATTTTGTGGTAGCCCCCCATGTTGGTAAAATTCCAAAAGTGCCCACAGCTTGAATGACCCTGAGGACCCCTGTTTTAGGGAGTTGTCCGTACCTCTGTGACACTGGCAGCCTTTATAGAAACCTCTGCTTATATCTTACCCTTATTTCCATGCCTGGCAACTTTCACACTGAGGAAAAGGACAAAACTTGCCATGATTAGCAGACCTGGAAACAAAGGACAAGAATGCATGTGCGCCTACAAAGGAGAGGAACAATTGGCCAAGCTACTTCATAGACATTCCTACCATCTGTGGCCAGTTTACCAGACTTATCTGTGACAACTATCACACAACGGAAGTTTTACCTGCAATGATGATTTGGGAACATGACTGTTAGGCTCTTGGTTAACCATCAGATATGAACATCTGAAAAGTATGAGGAGAATATGGATGAGGAGAACAGAGGAGAGAACTTGAGGCTGAAGCAGGAGAGGAATATTCTCCAACTGGCCAGATTTAAATACTGAAAACTTCCCATAATTCCATTTGCCTTTGAGAAATGGACTCTTAGAGCCCTTCCTTTGAAGTTTCTCCCAGCCCTTCTTACACTCTAGCTCACTGTACTTCTCCTGATGTCCAAATATCCCCCCTTCCTTCCCTCTCAAAGTATTCCTTTTATTGATATGAGTTCTGCTCCTTGGCTTGCCATTGAATCTCCCTCCCAGCCTTCTGCATTGTACTGTACGAGCGAACAGCCAAGCAATACTGAGGAAATTAGTCAGAAAGAATGAATTCTGTGGTAACAGCCACAGTTGTAAAGGAAAGCACCGTACGCGTAGGCTGTAGCCGCTCCCATGGGTCTCTGTGGCAAAATCATAAATCTGCATTTCCAGGAAGATTTCAAAACTCTTCTTTTCTAAGAAGGAATGTTAATTGTCCAACGCTTGATGTGCTCCTGTCCCTTGCCCCTATCCTTCCTTTTTCATGTTTTTATCCACTATAGCAGACATTGGCACAAGAAAATGATTGTTTAATAGCAATAATAATGTCACATTTATGGCTGGTGGTTTTCAGCCCCATGGCTAGATTTGGGGCAGGGGAGCCAGCCTCCAGGAGTGGGGAATCAAACCTGGTTCTCTCACAATAGAGTCCGCGCTCCTAACCACTACACCAAACTGGCTCTCCTTACTTATGTACGTACCGTCTGTAAGTGTAGTCAAGTCGCAGGTAACTTATGGTGACTGCAGCAAGTCAGCAAGTGAGAAGCAGAGGTGGCTTGCCATTGCTTTCCGCTGCAGAGTCTTCCTTGCGGGTCCCCCAGTCAAGTACCAATTGTGCTTAGCTTCCGAGATCTGCCAAGACGAGGCCTTCCTTCCCAAAGAATTTTTAAGCTTTAAACTTTGCTGAGCAGAATGGTAGGATACTTGCTGCCAGGGCTTTTTTCCCTGGGGGAATGTGCTGGAACATCGCTCCTGAACCTCTTTTGACAAAATTCTTTTTAAAATGCTTAAAAGTTTGTGAGTTCTCAGTATACAAAAAAGAGACAGAGCCCTGCTTGCTTCTATGTTTATGGAGAGCTAGTTTGGTGTGGTGGTTCAGAGCGGGGACTCTCAACTGGGAAAACCAGGTTTGATTCAAACTTGCCTCCACATGCAACTGCTGGTGTGACCTCGGGTCAGTCATAAGTTCTTTCAGAGCTGTTCTCCCAAGGGCAGTTCCCGAGAGAGCTCTCTAAGCCCCACCTACCTCGCAGGGTGTCTGTTGCGGGGAGGGGAAGGGAGAGGGATTGTAAGTAGGGGTGTGCAAAAAAAAATTCGGCCTGATTCGTTACTTTTTTTCCCTACCATACAGAACAATGGAGGGAAGGGGGCAACCTGTTTGGGGGCCCGTAGAATTGGACCCCCTGGTCCAATCTTCTTGAAACTTGGTGGGTATTTGGGGGAGAGGCTCCAGCAGCTACACAGCAAGTTTGGAGCCTCTCCCTCAAGCCCCCTTTCCTCCAGCCGCTTTTTAAGCTGCCACCAAATTGCTGCCAAATGCACATCTCTAATTTGTAAACCGCTCTGAGACTCCTTCGGGTAGTGAAGGGCTGGGTATAATCTGCAATCTCCTCCTCCTCCTCTTCTTCCTCCTCCTTTCTCCTCCTCACCTGACATATACTTAAAGGCTATGTTGTAGGAAGGTGCGGCGAATTTATAAAACCCTCGTATATACAAAGGGAAGGTTTTAAAATGGGGGGAAATGGGGTAAGAGGCATGACTTTTTCCTTTTTTTCTTGTTTGTTTGCAAAATGCATCACAAGATTATGAAATCGGCAGCAGATAACTGGTTGCCCTCCCAGCGTGACCTCGGTTTGGCAACCGGGTAATCTGACATATTCGCTCGCTGGAGAAACAATGGAGGTTAATTACTGAAAATGTTTTCAAGCCCCAGATGATGCCTGTACCAGACCATTGTTTTAAATGTGATCTTGATTGCCAACTTATTAGACTAGGCTACCCTGATAAAACCACATTTTTGGAACAAAAGAACAGCCTTTGTTTCTGCAAACTGGGGGGGAAGCCAGAGACGCACAGCAATGAAAAAGAAAAATCGACATACCTAGTCACAATCCCATTTGTTAGAAAACACCAAAACTTGACTCTCTCGCCTGTCCCCTTAACTCTTCATTTGTCATTTGGGAGAAAGAAATATGAAATGCAACACATAAGAGAAGGGAGCAAGGGTCAAGCCAAACTGGAAGAGAATTGGCAATACAATCCAGCCGTAAAAAAAGAAAGCAAATAGAATTCCAGGCTGTGCTGAAGAAGCATAACGTTAAATGATTCTATCACAGGCCTCTTGAGGACTCAGATATTGGGAGTCAGTATGATTTGTTGCTGGGGTCTTCGGAAGCATTCGTTTTGGCTGAGGTTTCTGTGAACTCCATGGATACGAATTCCAGGAGGGTGGCTGCCTCTGACAAAGTGAGCTCAAGCCCACAAAAGCTTATGCTACAAGAAAGGTATTAGTCTTCAAAGCAGACCACTTTGGGGAGGGGCTGTGGCTCAGAGGTAGAGCATCTGCTTGGCATGCAGAAGGTCCTGGGTTCAATCTCCGGCATCTCCAGCTAAAAGGACCAGGCAGTAGGTGATGTGAAAGACCTCGGTCTGAGACCCCCGAGATCCACTGCCAGTTTGAGTAGATCATAAATAAATAAAATAAAATATTTTAAAATATTTAAAATGAAAATAAAATTAAATATAGTTTGACCCCAAGACTGAGGATCTCAGCCAGTGTATACTTCACCCGGAATGAAAAAGCGTGGGGGGTTTTTTGTTTCTGCTTTTTTAATCTGTGGGGCCCTAAAAACTCTGCTGCTCTTAGAGTGTTAAAAACCTATTTTAAAATGACACTGGATTTCTGCGGTGCCTCTACAGTGCCGAATCTTAAAGAGCAATCCTCATTGAAAGCAATTGGATGATTAACAAGATTAAAACGAGATAAATAAGTTGCATAAACTCCCCGCAGTCACTGAGGGTAAATAAAATGTTCCGGCGCAGCTGCCAAAACCACACAGACAATCAATCGGCAGCTATCCACACCACGTAAATATGTCTTTTTCTTCAAAAAAGATGCATGGAGCAAGACTTCTGCTCTGGTTGGCCATGCAACGGAGAGGCCAAAATGCCAGATTCTTGCTGAATATGAAGCATGTAATATAAGAGGACGTTTTAAAAAGATATAACAGAATCGTCATTTTGTTATTGACCCACATGGAAGCAGGAGCTGATTGCAACATAAGAAGAGGAGACTGGATTTATACACCACCATTCACGTGGAGTCTCAGAGCAGTTTACAGTCTCCTTTCCCTTCCCCTCTCCAGCACAGACACCTTGTGAGGTAGGTGGGGCTGAGAGAGCTGAGAACTGCTTGTGAGAGAACAGCTCTGAGAGAACTTGTGACTGACCCAAGGTCCCACCAGCAGCTGCATGTGGAGGAGTGGGGAATCAAACCCAGGTCTCCCAGACTAGAGTCCACACTCCTAACCACTACACCAGACCGGCTCTCTTTGTTCTTAACCCTTTGCTCTTGCACCTTTCAGAAACTGGAACTTGTACCATTATGTGCAAATGTAGAGCCAGCAGGATGTAGCGGTGAAAGTGTCAGACAAGGATCTGGGAGAACCAGGTTCAAATCCCCACTCTGCCATGGAAGCTTGCTGGGTGACCTTGGGCCCATCACATACTCTCAGCCTAAACTACCTCGCAGGGTTGTTGTGAGGATAAAACGGAGGAGAACAGAACAACGCAAGCTGCTTAGGGTAGCCCTTGAGGAGAAAGGTGGGATATAAATAAAGTAAATAAATACATGCCATTTCTGGGGTCTATCCAAATGCAAGTTGTTAAGGGTGCCTATTTGAAGGATGCAGTTCCTACAGGAATGCTGACATTGCAAGAGCATGGAAAGAAATGGTGTTGGCGGCTAGGTCCCGCCCCCCCCCCCCCGCCCCCCCAAGTATGGACTTCCCTTTTACTAGAAATTTCAGAGGTGGGCATGGCTCAGAAGTGGGGTACATGGTTTGAATGCATAAGATCCCAAGGCCAAGCCCCTGTCACCCTCAGCCAGAAGATCCAGTATTCCCAGACCCCTCTCTTGGTCTCTATGCGTTTTGCCAACAGGCTTCGTCAGGGGAATCTGTTTGCCTTGCGGTAGTTCTTCAAAAAGAGTAAAAGATCTTTCACTCTTTTTGAAGAACTGCTGCAAGATTATCAGATTCTTCTTATGAAACCTGTTGGCGAAACACGTAGGGAATTTTTGGAAATCTAACTGCGTAATGAATACATTTTTACCTGATTTGCACCATCGGTCTTGGTTTTATTTTCAATCTCAACCGTATGCAGTTCTGTTCACCACCATGTGCCAACAGGCTCAAAAAAGGTTGGGAGCCCCTTCTTTGACCACTACACCACATTACTCTGGCTCTGCTTGCCATGCTGGGGGAAATTTAAGTCACTGATACACATGTCCCCATTGGGGACATGTACCTTCCCCACCAGAGGAAGCAAAAGATGGCACGTTCAGGTCAGTGAAAGAGCATTAGAAAACCCCTCTCTGCCCTAGACTCTGGAGAACTACTACCAGTCATTATGACCAATACTGACCTAGATGGTCAGTATGGTCTGGTTCTGTATGTTCTGTAATGTTCAGAACACTGTAATGTTCAATGCGCCAAAGGTCCAAGCTCAACTGTCTTTCAAAAGCACCTATTGGTTCTGGGTTTCAGGGAATCAGAGTTAATTCAACTTCAAATCACATTCAACTTCAAATCACATTTCAATGCGATGGAATCTTATTCTAGCGGGATTCTTTTCTCCCTGAGGGAGATTGCATTGCCTCTTCTCTAGAAAAACCATGGCCCTTGCTCACGTCTGCGGGACTTGACTCATCTCCTGAGAACCAGAGAAGCAGGAAAAGGATTCATTTAGGACGCTGGCCAGGTTTGGCAATCAGTTTCTGAAGCCCTCCAATGATAGAAAACGTGTTATTCTACAAATATACATTTAAGTTTAAGGAAATGTGACTTTAAAAAATTGAGGGAAATGCCTTTGAACTACATTTTGTAGCTGTATTATAACATCTAACAAGAAAAGCCAAACGTTTCTGAACTCCGGTTATGAATACAATAGCACATCAGCAGTACATCTCCTCCTGAGGCGATGAGGGTGGCACTGGAGAGCCAGGTTTGGTGTAGTGGTTAAGAGCGGCAGACTCTAATCTGGAGAACCGGGTTTGATTCCCCACTCCTCCACATGCAGCTGCTGCTGTGGCCTTGGGTCAGTCATAAGTTCTTTCAGAGCTGTTCTCGAAAGAGCTCTCTCAGCCCGACCTACTTCACAGAGTGTCTGTTGTGGGGAGGGGAAGGGAAAGGAGATTATAAACCACTCTGAGACTCCTTTGGGTAGTGAAGGGCAAGGTATAAAACCAATCTCTATGGCATTGTACCATGCTGAGGCCCCTCTTTTCCCCAGACCCTGCCCTCTCCTGGATCCACCCCCAAAGTCTCCTGGTATTTTCCAACCCAGACTGGCAACCCTAGAATGGAGTTTGTAAGCCCCTCTGATCCAAGTGAAGGGTGGGGTATAAATCCAATCTCCTCCTCCTCCTCCTCCTCCTCCTTTCCCTCTTCTAAATGAAATGTACTGGTGGTCCCAGTGAAGTCTCTAGTGGGCATAAATACATATGGCAGAAATAAACTCCATGCCTATATATCAATGCTCAAGACAAGATCTTTGTTGAAAGCTTGAAAAAAAATTAAAAAACAACAACTAAAGAGTCAACTGCTGCAGCTATTCCCGCTAGCCAAAGCAGAAGTTCCCCAGGAAAAGTGAGTGGGATTTCAAACATGTCTTTTAGACAAAGGGATATGAAGCAAGAACTAAAAGCCGGGACCCCTTGGGGGTTTGATGATCTCATGCCTTTCATGCAGAGATCTGTTTTATTCATTTATACAAAGTTATCACCCACTGCTTTCCTGACGGACCAAAGTGGACTATAATTTCTTGACTTTTTCTTCCCACACTCCCTCCAAGGAATTCAGGACACCAAACACCGTCATTCCCCCAACCCCCATTTTTATTCTTCGTAACAGCCCTGCAAGGTTGATTAGGCTGAAAGAGGGGGACTAAGCCAAGGTGAACTTCACGGCTGAAGGGACATTGACTTCACAGCTAAAAGAGAGCATGAAACTTTCAGGTCTGACCTACAGTACACTTGCTTCTGAAATCTAGTTACACTTACGGATGTACAACTCAATGCAATACAAATATATTTGTGACAGACACGCCACAGGAGGGGTCCCATCAGTGTTCCCTCTAAGCCAGACTGGTGTAGTGGTTAAGTGCACGGACTCTAATCTGGGAGAACCAGGTTTGATTCCCCACTCCTCCACTTGCACCTAGCTGGATGACCTTGGGCAAGCCATAGCTCTGTGCCACCTGTTCTCTCAAGGACAGCTTGGGAAAGAGCTCTCTCAGCCCCACCTACCTCACAGGGTGTCTGTTGTGGGGAGGGGAAGGGAAAGGAGTTTGTAAGCCGCTCTGAGACTCCAAGTGAGTGAAGGGCGGGGTATAAATCCAATCTCTTCTTCTTCTCTTCTCTTCCTCTTCTAAGATGAGTTAGTGTGAGCTAGCTCAGTTTTTTAGCCTCCGGTTCACACATTTTTGTCTTTGCTCAGGAAGGATGGCTCCACAGCAGACTAATGTATGCAGTAGCCAAATCGCTCGCTCACAACTTTATGTCAGTAGTCCACAAAGTCAAATTTTGGCTCACAAGACTCCACAGCTTAGAGGGAGCATTGGTTACCATATCTGGATTGGGAAATGTCTAGGGATTTTGGGGAGACAGTGGAGAGGGCGGGGTCTGGGGAGGTGAGAGCACTCAGCAGAGATGAGATGTCATAGTATCTTACCTCCAACGCTGCCATATTCTCCAGGGGAACTGATCCCTATAGTCTGGAAAGCAACTAAATTTCAAGGCAATCTCCAGGCCCCACCTGGAGGTCAGCAACCCTACTTCATAGTGATTACAAAGGCATCTTTGGGAATGGACTTCCTTTCTCTGCAAATTCGAGTGCTTCATTATTCGTGTCTGAACCCCCCCGCTCCCAAAATTCTTCAGTGAAGGATACTGGCAAGAGAGGACCAACAGCGCCATGTGAAAATTAGGAATGGCCCAATATAAGTCGCCTCCCATTGGGTCATCTATGAGGGCAAGTAATTTTGCTGCACAGGGAGTCATAGAATGACCCCACTGTACACACTCCACAGGCATGCTAGAATTTCCAGTCATCAGAGGAGGTTACCCATAGCGTCTCTGTATGAGTTGCCCAGACGATGCTTCTGCCCAATCAGTAGGCATACCCAGAATAACAGACCACAAAGAGAAAGGGTTAGCCTCCTTTGAGGGAGGGCAAAACTGGGGTATCTCTGAGTATGATATGAGGATAAAACTGAGGAGGCAAGAGCCATATACGCTACTCTGAGTTCGTTGGGGGAACTGTAATTACCCCTTGTGGCAGACATTTTGTGACTGGTCACATCTCCTTATATGTCACAATAAATTTGTTAGTCTTTAAGAAGAAGAAAGAGATATTGGATTTATACCCCGCCCTTCACTTGGAGTCTCAGAGCGGCTTACAAACTCCTTCCCCTTCCCCTCCCCACAACAGACACCCTGTGAGGTAGGCAGAGCCGAGAGAGCTCTTTCAAGAACTGCTCTTTCAAGAAAGCTCCGACTGAACTATGGCTTGCCCAAGGTCATCCGACAGCTGCAAGTGGTTGAGTGGGGAATCAAACCCGGTTCTTCCAGATTAGAGTCCGCGCACTTAACCACTACACCAAACTGGCTCTGGATTGCCACTCTCCAGCTAGGGCCTGGAGACCTCCTGGAAGTACAACTGATTTCCAGTCTACAGAGATCATTTCCCCTGAAGAAAGTGGTGGTTTTGGAGGGTGGACTCTATGGACTTATCCTCCACTGAGTTCCCTTCCTAAACCCCACCTTCCCCAGGCTCCACCACCCAAACCTCAAGAATTTCCCAACCTGGAGTTGGCAGCCCTGACCTTTAAGGTGCCGCAAGACTCTCCTGTAATTTTGGCCACAGCAGATAGATACCCATCTGGGATCTGTGTGTTTCAGGCTGTTGGCTAGTAAATTCAGTTAGTCATCCACACCTCACAGTACATGAGTCCCTCAATCATTGTTAAAACACAAAGCATACTGGGTAGAGGAGGGGAGAAACAGAAGTGCGCTAATAGGCTTTTGAAGTGATGGACCCTCGTTGTGGTAATCTGAACGGGATTCTTCTGGGCCAAAAAAAAAAAGAGAGAGTATAACCCAAAGAACATATTTTTTGTTTTGTTTTCCTTGGCAGCTGTCCTTCTAGCCATTTTTAACACAATAGTCACAACACCTCCCTGGACTAAGCCCATCTCCGTCACTCCCTTGATAGCGAACAAGGTCACACACTCCTCCCACGGCCATGTATTCCCTTGAAACCCTCGCCTTGACTTCAGGGAACTTCTTCAGTGTTTCCACTGACATTTGGCTCATCAAGGCTGTGCCGCACTGAGTGAGTCACCTGAGTGATAATCACCTATCCCTCTGCAAGGGGGGGGGGTGCGTTGTCCTCATCGGGAGGAAGGCTGAGGCCTTTTCGTAGAAGACTATCGAAAGCTGATGCTGTCATGCGATGCCGGCGTGGGCAATCCAACGTAGCTATCTAGACCTTCTCCCTGTTAACTGCGTTTACTGGTAAGATTTGGAGCTGGAACAATCTCCCTTTGCTAAGTGAAGAAATGCTTCCGTAAGAAGAGCTTTGCTACATCAGGCCACAGGTCCCATCTGTCCTGTTTTTCAGAAGGGGGGGGAAGGGGCAGAGCAGTGACAAAAGGACTGCGGCTCAGCTGTAGAGCATCTGTTTTGCATGCAGAGAATGCCAGAATTGGTTGCCAGGTCTGGGTTGGAAAATACCTGGAGACTTTGGGGGTGGATCCGGGAGAGAGCGGGGTTTGGGGAGGAGAGGGGCCTCAGCATGGTCCAGTGCCATAGAGTCCACCCTTCAGAGCAGCCATTTTCTCCAGGGGAGCTGTTCTCTGTCAGTTGGAGATCAGTTGTAATAGCGGGAGATCCCCAGGCCCCACCTGGAGACTGGCAACCCTAGTCTCTGGCAAGTCCAGTTTTAAAAGTGATTCGGTACTTGGATGTGGGGGGGGGGGGAATCTCTGCCCCAAACCCTGGAGGTCCACTGTTAGTCAAATTGGACAGCACTGACCTTGACAGGCCAATGGACTGGCTCAATTTAAGGCAGCATCATATGATGTGATGTGAGTGGGTTAACCTAATGCCCCAGGAGTGGGGTGCCAACCTCCAGGTGATCTCCAGACAATGGGAAATCCATTCCCCTGGAGAAAATGGCTGCTTTGGAAGGTGGACTCTGTGGCTTTATACTCTGCTGAGGTTCCTCCCCTCCCCCCAAACCCTGCCCTCCTCAGTTTCCACCCTCCAAATCTCCAGGTATTTCCCAACCCAGATCTGGCAACTCTACCCAGGAAGCTCACAGGGAGGCAACAGGGCAACAACCCTCCGATTCTGTACCCCCCATAAACAGGGTAGCCAACCTCAATGTAGCATCTGGGGTTCTGCTGAAATTACAACTGATTTCCAGACTAGACAGATCAGTTCCCCTGGAGCAAATTGCAGCTTTAGAGGACGGGCTCTGTGGCATCACAGCTCTGCTGACCTCTGTCCTCTCCCCAAACTCTGCCCAACCCTGGCTCTGCCCCCAAATTTCCACCCCCAAATATTCAGGGATGTCCTAAGCAGAAGCGTTAACATGTGGAATTCACTGCTGCTGGAAGTGGTGGTGACTACAAGCACAGACAGCTTCAAGAGGGGATTGGATAAACACATGGAGCAGAGGTCCATCAGTAGCTATTAGCCACAAGGTATAGATAGGAACTCTCAGTGTGGGGCAAGTGATGCCCCCAAGATTTTTGGTACTTGGGGGGCAATAGTGGGAGAGCTTCTGGAGTTCTGGCCCCACTGCTGGACCTCCTGATGGCACCTGGGTTTTGGCCACCGTGTGACAGAGTGTTGGACTGGATGGGCCATTGGCCTGATCCAACATGGCTTCTCTTATGTTCTTACTCTTACCTATATACTCCAGCCACTAATGAGTTGTCTTCAAGCTGTTTTTAAAGAACCTCCTCTAAGATCCCAACCCAACATGGATTTTGTTTTTGAATTTCGCTATGGACCAACATGGATGTCAACTCCTTTTGCCCTTAAAAATAGATAACTTTTTCTCCTTGAACTTGAGAGCATCATGCAAAGTTGATGATTAACAGATTCAGGAGATACTTCTTTATTCAATGAGTAATTAATATGTAGAATTCACTGCCAGAGGATAGTGATGGGATACAGCTATAGATGACTTTAAAGGGAGATGAGATGAAGGGAGGATGGGTCTATCAGTGGCCTACCTGCCATGGTGACTAAAGGGAACCCCCACATTCAGAGGCAGCAGACCTCTGATTTTCAGTGCCAGGAGGCAATGTCAGTGGAAGACCTCGACCTCTATGCCCTGTTGTTGGCCCTCCAGAGGAACTGGTTGGCCACTGTGTGAGACAGGATGCTGGACTAGATAAGCCACTGGTCTGATCCAGCAGGGCTCTCCTTATGCTCTTACACTTTTAATTAGATAGGTATGCCAGTCAGGGGTGAGAGAGATACAGAACAGCCTAATACCCTGCACCAACCTTCTATTAGCTCCTGAAAAAAATTCGGTACAAGTGGGACAGGGCAGAGAAGCAAAATTTGCCCCCGGAGTGATCCGGCTCCTGTTTCTGTGCGCATCTGCTTCCAGCCCAGTCATCCATGTTCACCATAAAACCCCAACCTGGTATGACTCTGCCAACAAAGGCAAAGCTGAGTGGATGGGAAAGCACAGGCAGTTATCCAAAACCTGACAACTTTCTGTCGTTCACAAGCCATTTAAACTATATTGGAAATAACAGGAAACACAAACTTAAATCCAGCTTCTGAATGTTACATTGGAGTGGGGATGACCTTAAAAATTAAAGAGAAGGAATTTTTAAATCGCTAATTTAATGCCTTCGTGACATTTTTCTTTTCAGTGTGTGGGGGATGGCTTAAAGGCTGATAGAAGATTTAAAACCTCTTGGCTTTTCCAAACCCCCAAACTCCTTCTGCTTTTATTAAGGGTTTCCATCAAAGTGGCACTTTAATGAGAGACCACAAATCAAGGGGTAATATCTGAGCAGAATGGAACTGTTACACACAGCCACTCGAATCCGTTCTACAGGCCAAAAGTGGGGGGAGGGAGAAGGAGAGGAAGTTTTATACCCCCCTTTTCTCTAACATAAGGAGTCTCGAAAGCAGCTTACAATCACCTTCCCTCCCTGTCCCCACAACAGGCAGCTTGTGAGGTAGGTGGGGCTGAGAGAGTTCTGAGAGAACTGTGACTGGCCCAAGGTCACCCAGCAGGTTTCATGTGGAGGAGGAGTGGGGAATCAAACTCGGTTCTCCAGATTAGAGCTCACCGCTCTTAATCACTTTGCCACATTGGCTCTCATGAACACATGGCAATTTATATCTATCTATCTATCTCAGCCATAAATCACAGCTGACTTATGGCAACCCCTGGTGGGTTTTCAAGGCAAGAGACATTCAGAGGTGGTTTGCCATTGCCTGTCTCTGCATAGCAATCCTATACTCCCTTGGAGGTCTCCCATCCACGTACTAACGAGGGCCAACCCTGCTTAGCTTCTGAGACCTGATAAGATCAGGCTAGCTTAGCCCACCTAGGTCAAGGCATGCAGTTGTAACAAATGGGTTTGTAAGGGTTGCAAGATATCAGTGCAGAAATCAAGCCCAATGCCATTCTACAGCAGTAAGTTTGAATGACATATGGATGCCCAAAGGCCCTTGCCCACGTACAGCATTAATCTAAATATCACTTAAACCAATTAAAGAATATTGTGTTTCACAGACACATGTAATTGCCTAGCAATTAACAAAGCCCAGAGGTTCTTAGAAAGAGCACCTGCTCATGACTCCTCTTTTTGGAACAAACTCTGCTCGGGCTCTGAACTGCAATCTGGGTATATTTTTTAAAAAACAGGTTATTCAATTAAAGCAAATGCTTCCAAGTCTTTGACTGGCAGGGAGTCTCCTGCTGAAAAGTGACAGCTGCTTCGGTTGGCATCGCAGTGTTAAAGACCGTTCAACCAGAACTGGAACAGATGGAAGATGCTCAATGCCATTAATGTGTGGTCTCATCATGGCACAGATGATGATGCTTCTAATATATATGTATGGTAGGACACCAGATTCTCTCCTAGCTCTCATCCATTTTGACTGGTAACTAATCTTTTCAGAAAGTCTGACTGGGGCACAATCTGGGGAAAGGTATGCATGACAAATAGGGCAGTCCTAAACAGATTTACACCTGTCACAATCCATTGGAGTTTAAAGTATTTAGAAGGGCTTTGTCGTAGGTCAGCCAGGGCTCAGCAAGAGTGAGGACTCCTCAGGAGAAGAGGAGCCCTGTGTAGCCAGCTCTGAGTCAGCAGAAACTGGCAAGCAGGAAGGTGAGCTGCAAGCTTGTCAGGATTCACAGCCAACAGCTGGTGCAGAGCCACTGATACCCTCCAGCCCTGATTCAACAGGTGAAACTCAGTTGATTGTTTCCAGCCCTCCAGTATCGCCCACACCCTTAGAGCGCTGCAGATGGAGGCTAGGAGCAGAACTACAGGAAAGACAACAAACTGCATGCCTCCTGGCCCAATGCCAGCTGCTTGAGTAGTTGCAGGATTACTCCTGAGCAGCTGGCCGCAAGCATGACCCTTAAGCATATGGCTATAGAAACCAGCCAAGAGATGCTGTTAGGTGAGGAAGCAGCAAGTTCTCTGGTCACTGCAGTGGATCCTGTCTCTACCCTGTGACTTTTTGGACTCTTTCCTGACTCTGCCTTTGTCTTGCTCCTGAATCTGCTTGTGAGTAACCCTTAGATTTTCAGACCTTAGATTTTCATGGGCTGACTTTGTACTTAACTTTGAACTGGACCTTGAAACTATGCTTCCTGAGTTGGTGCTCTTGTCTTACTTGCTCTGTGCTCTGACAGCATGCCCTATGCTGTTCCCAGCCTGGCTTGTGACAGGCTTAACTCTTCTAAGGACTGCATTGCAAATTCTGTTGGAATCTATAGAATTTAAGTCAATTCTGTTCATTTATGTGCTGCTTTTTGACTATTCTGTTCCCTGTGAGGCTAAGTGAATAAACACATGTTGATTTTGATATGTGCACATGATTTTCTACAGATTCCACCAAAATAACTAAGAGATGCAAGGTCTAGTTAGAGATTGTCTCAGAATTTTAACTGGAGGTCCCACACACATATGTTCATCATACACTGATTGATCAAGAGATTACTTGCATGCTTGAATGCTTGTTCATGGAGGCAGTTCACACATCCACTGGCCAGTCATCAAGGGTACACTGCAGAGAACCTAGGGATATGCATAGCTGTGTGAATTAGACCAATATGGAGTCTAAGAAATTAGATAACTTCTGTTAAAATTATTGGTACCTTTCTGGTGGGATCCCACTCTGAGTCACCCTGACCTGGATGGTGCATGCTAGC
Source organism: Lepidodactylus listeri (assembly GCA_029233225.1). Taxonomy (NCBI): domain Eukaryota; kingdom Metazoa; phylum Chordata; class Lepidosauria; order Squamata; family Gekkonidae; genus Lepidodactylus; species Lepidodactylus listeri. The sequence goes on from JARCFY010000011.1 coordinate 82,721,803, forward strand.
CCAATCTTGTCAAAGTAGGCTTGGCCCTGGTTAGTATTTGGATGGGAGACCACCAAGGAATTCCAGGGTCACTATGCAGAGGAAGGCAAAGGCAAACCACCTCTTTTAGTCTACTGTCTTGAAAATCCTATGGGGTTGCCATGAGTTGGCTGTGACTTGATGACTTTTTACACACACACTTTGGGTCAACCTATACTGGATGCTAATTATAACTCCTTGAGAAAGTCAGTAGAATGGATCCTACCCCTATTCTGCTCCTCCACTGGGCAAAGTTGGAGGAAGAGCTGCTTAAATCGGAGGAATGTTCCTTGGGCTCCTTAGAGAATGCTTGGATCCACCCCAGTGTTTCTTGGAAAATTTGTCTTAAACTCTTTGGTCTTTTTGATGCTCTTCAGCTTGCTTCTTTAGGCATGTTTTTGGACACAACCGCTCCTGCTAGTTCTTCTTGTCCTCCACAAACATTTTGTCCCTCTGCTGGACCTCACCACTACCATTCATCTGCTGAAGTTCATACCTAGAAATCCTTATGATGTCAACACAGATAAGCAAAACAAATAATGAAGAAGAGACCCAAAGAATCCAAGCGTTTCTTTTCTTTTTTTAATTCCACAAATTTTGGTGTTGAGCAGAGAACACCATCCTCAAGAGGTCACATCCTTGGTAGTACATGGTGTAATGTTAGCATGTCAGTCTAGGATCTGGGAATCCTAGGTTCAAATCAGCACTCAGCCATGAAACTCATCTTGGGCCAGTCTATCTATCTGCCTCTCTCTTTTAAAGGAAAACATGAGCTCCATAAGATGAACAAACCATTTTGGCCTCCTACATGGTAACTTTCTCTAGATACAGGGTCCCTCACCATGTTGAATCTGTAGGCACTTCTGGAATTTTGAGAACAGAGAGAGGACACCACGTCAAAATGGTTACCATGGAGGAGATCAATCACAAAATGGGGACCACTGGGTCTGGGTCCAGTCACAAAGTTCTAGGAGAGTCAACAAAAGATTAAGAGGCTCGGAGGTCAAGCATTCTCCTGTGATGGAGACAGCTGTTTCCAAATGGATGTTCCCTGAAGACACAAAGATGAGGCCTCCTGGATTATTCTTCTGCACCTCCTGTTCTAAGACTGGCTCTTTGCTTTAGGGGAGTTATGCTATGAGGAAGAAGGAAATGTGAATCAGGAAACACATTGGTGGGTGCCATAGCACCCACAGGTACCACAGTGAGGATCACTACTGTAGACATAGCAACCCTGAACATGGAACTCTGACCATTCTCAGGCATGTTACATCTGCTTCTATGGGGAGGGTACATACTGGTCCCCAACCTTGCCTGCATGGGTACATGTTATGAGCCTACAAAGTGACTTACCTTGAATGACACTAAGATAATTTACAGAGGCTGGAAGGCTATCTCCTTTACCCCCATCCAATGCTCCCCCTAAGCTGTGGAGTCTTGTGAGCAAAAATTCTACTTTGTGAGTTACTGGCATTAAAGTTGTGAGCTAGCGATTTGGCTACTACATAAATTAGTTTGCTCTGGAGCCATCCTTCCTGAGCTAAGACAAAAATGTGTGAGCCGGAGGCTGAAAAACTGTGAGCTAGCTCACACTAACTCAGCTTAGAGGGAACACTGCCCCCATCCTTTTGACACATATTTCTGTCTGAAAAAACACTGCTCCCTTTTACGATAAAAACGACTGGGCCATCATTTCTCTTCTCTTCCAGACAGTTCACTGGCTTGCTCTTCATACACACAGGGCTTCTGGAAGACAGACAACGATGGTGCATTCCATGGAGGTCAGGACAACAAATCCCCTACTCTTAGGACCATTAGAACAGTTCTGACCAGGAAAATTCTCTCCCTCTCCCTCCTGCTAAGTCTAAATAAACTGACAATGAAAATCAAATGAAATAAATAAAGATTTCAAAGAGCAGCCATGGATGTGGTTTCCCAATGTATACAAGACCGAGTTGCGTACAAAGCCAAAGGACCCTGTAAAATGCTGAGTAATTCCAGCTAGGCATTTAATTACTTGCAGTTTCCCGAGTACTGGAGGAAAAGAACCAGAGGAGTATTTGAGGGAAAGAATCCTGTTCCTGGTTATGCCAAAGATGTTCCTTCCAGCCCAGAAAAAGGAGAGTTATTAGGGTTACATAAATTGCATGTGAGTTAAAAAGTTCCATATAAACAATCCATAGATATCCAAAATAACAGGCTTCCATTTCCAAGTCTTCTGGAGCATTAAGATTTTAAAATAAACAAGGAGGATTACTTTTAACAAAGTGATAAAAAAAACCCACTGCAAACTATTCTTCAGACGCACAAATCTCAAACGTTAACGGTGCAATCCTAAACAGAGTTATTCCAGTCTGCCCACTGATTTCAATAGATTTAGACTGGAGTAATGAATGGCTTCACTTTTACCCGGCTTTCCTTCCTGATGGGGAACCAAAGTAGCTTATTCTTCTCTGTCCCATTTTATCCTCACAGCAACCGTGCAATAGGTTAATTAAGGCTGAGAATATGTGACTAGCCCACAGTCCCACCATCTTCTATGGCAGAGGGGGATTCGAGCCTGTGTCTCCTGGATCGAGTCCCACATTCTAACTACTACCCCACATTGCATAGAACTGCAGTGTAAAAGTCTATCTGGCAGGATAATTCTCTTGGGAACTGATAAATAAAAGGGTTCTCTTGCATTAAGCTGACCTTGAAGCCATGGGCTCTTTCACACTATAGACGCATGCTTAGGCGACGGTTCTGTAGACAGGGTCTAACAGCACAGAAAGGAAAAAATAACTACCAAAGATCAGGGGGAGGAATCCTGAGGTCAAAACGAGAGGGTAACTTCAAGGGAGCGCTCAGGAAATGAAAACGTACAAATCACCTCTATCTTCAAAGAGACACATTTTAAAATGTTGCATAGCTGTCATACAGCTACAGATAATGCACTTGAGGTACAAATGCCAGGAATTAAAAGTCACTGGGAAACTTCTCGGAGCATTATGTTCAAAGCACAGTCATGAAAACGAAAAAGGAGTGCTGAAAGGAGGAAGATAATATTAGATAATGACAATTTTGGGGGGGGGGAGTCAAGGAGATCTACAGGGGGGTTGAAGAGTTCAACCCTGAAACTAAATTAGGAGGCCCGTAGTTGGGTTGATGTATGGCCATTCCCAAGAAATGGGAGCAGTGCCCTTTGGCTCGCCCCCAAGGGCTCCTCCTGCCTCTGGTCCCATCCGGGCTAAAGTGCCTTCACGGAGAGGACAAGAAACCCATCTATTCCAGCATCTTTACTAAAGTGCTCGACCAGATGCTTCTGGAAAGCACATGAGCAGAACAGGAAGGTACAGCCCTCCCCTAGCTTGCTTTATTTATTCATTTGGAACATTCTATTTTCTAACAGAAATTTTCAAATAAAAAAAGTGTTGGAGCAAGCCAACGTATCTGGCAGAAACACCAACGTATCTGGCAGGTCCGCCAAACTGCCAACCACAGGCCCCAGGCTGTGAGCCAAGGACCAAAAGCCCTTTGGCCCTTGGACTTGCCCCCAGGGGTGCATGCCTCCCCCCCCCCCCCACCCCAAGGCTAAGTTCCTTCAAAGAGAGGAGAACCGTCTAGGTAGAACTCAGCTGCTGCTAGCTTGCTGCCATACAGACAGCAGAATCTCCTTCAACTGTATATGTTGGGAGGGGGCATGGTTCAGTGGTAGACCATCTGCTCTGCACGCAGGATGTCCTACAGGCAGTCCCTAGCATCTCCAGTTAAAAGCATCAAGTAGGAGGCGCTAATGAAAAATCCCTACCTGGAGAGCCAGTGCCAGTCTGGGTAAACGATACTGACCTTAATGGACCAGTGGTTGGATTCAGTAGAAAGCAGCTTCAGGTGTCCATGTCTCCAGCATGCGACTGAAACATTTATTCATTTGATTTGATTTGTTTAATTTGATATACTGCTTGAACACTTTATTTCATTATCAGTTCTAATTGTTATTGATATACCCGCTCTGCATGAGTTCATAGAATTACTGAATCATACAGTTGGAAGGGACCTCCAGGGCCATCTAGTCCAACCCCTTGCACTATGCAGGAAATTCACAAATACCTCCCCCCCACACACACACACACCCAGTGACCCCTGTTCCATGCCCAGATGACAAAAAAAACCTCCAGGATCCCTGGCCAAACTGGCCTGGAGAAAAATTGCTTCCTGACCCCTAAGTGGCAAGCAGCAATTTCCCTGGGTGTGTAAGAAAGGGCCACACCTTACACTTTTCAAAGTCATCTAAACTACTCATCATTAATAACAGCATCTTGGGGCTGTGCATCCTTCCTTGAGTCTCTATGATAAAGGTGAACCATAAAACCTGGGAACTCTTTCCCCAGGGAGACCCGCCTGTCTGTTGCCTTCTTCCACCTGCAGGGGAAACCCTTTTTTTGTCTTGCCTAGTGTTCCCTCCATGACCCTTCCTCCCTGCCTGGTTCTTAACTGTTTTTTTTATGTGTGTATATTTTATTCTATTATATGTGTATTTAACTTGGTTTTTATTGGTTGAATGTCTTTGTTTGGTTTTAATGGTTTTTAAAATGTGGTGTTATTGTTATGTATCGAACAATGTTTGAGTCCAGTGCCACCTTTAAGACCAACAAGGTTTAATTCTGGGTATAAGCTTTCGTATGCAGGCACACTTCATCAGATGTTTTTAATCTGTTAGCTAATCTGTTAGCAGAAAGGTGGGGCATATGCATTGTAAATAAATGAAATAAGATTTAAAAATAAACTGATAAAATAAATGGGAGCAGTGAATTTTCCTTCCATTATGGAACTCAGCATGGTGCGGCGCTTAAGGGAGGTGGACTCCATCTGGAGAACCGGGTTTGATTCCCCACTTCTCCTCCACATGAAGCCTATGTAACGTGCCCCTCCACCGTGCCCTAATATGCCAGTTTGGTGTAGTGGTTAAGAGCAGTGGACTCTAATCTGGAGAACCAGGTTTGATTCCCCACTCTTTCACATGCATCCATCTGGGTGACCTTGGGTCAGTCACAGTTCTCTCAGAGCTGTTCCCTCAAGAGCAGTTCTCTCAGAGCTCTCTCAGCCCCACCTACCCCACAGGGTATCTGTTGTGGGGAGAGGAAGGGAAGGAGACTGTAAGCCGCTCTGAGCCTCCAAGTGAAGGGCAGGGTATAAATCCAACTGCTCTCCTCCTCCTCCTTTTTCTTCTTCTTCTCAAAGCCAAACGAAACAGTTACATCTAAGCCCATCACCTTCAATGGATTTAGAAAGGTATAACTGCACAGGATGAAACTGATCATCATCCTAGTAAGAGGGATTACAGATTTCTCGGTCTAAGTGACTAGCTGTGCACTGAACTGTGATTGTCAGTGGGAGTTGGCTACACCTAACTTTCTTTCCTGCACTTCGCTCTTCAGTTTTTGGCCTCTGCTCAAATGGCATCAAAACCGCCCCTGGTTAAGCAGACAACTCTTCATTCATACTCGGCTGATTTGGACAGCACTGGAGGGGAGCCAGCCACCTTTTGAGAAAATTAAATGAACAACACGCCTTTCTCTGGATCTGGCCCGTGTTTACGCCCTCTCAGATGACTAGTTCGCAGTACAAAATGCAAGAATCGGTAACTCATTTGTGGCAGTGGTCCAAAGCTCAAGGTAGATCTTCAGCCAAAGGGCTGCTTGTATTTTGCCAGCACCCAACCTGCACACTATCTTGTCAGAGGGGAAATGATTGCGCCAGTTAGATCTCTTGCAGTTATTTGCACCTGGTCTCTCAACTGGTAACAGCTAGATCAAAGTGAGTAAGTCACAATGATGGTGTGGTAAGAAGATTAATTCCCAGGAGAGAAGGAAGACCACCAAGCTGGCGGTATAAATTTTTGGACTTTCGTGAAAGGTCCTTGCCAATAATTTATTTTATTTATTTAGATATTTAGGCAATATCTTTCTCCCCAATGGAGACCCAGAGCAGCTTACAACAGCATTCTCCCCTTCTCTCTTTACACTCCCAACAGCCTTGCAAGGTAGGTTAGGCTGACAGAGTGACTGATCCAAGGGCACCAAGAGCGTTTCCATGGCAGATGGAGATCCAAACCTATGTTGGCGTATCCTAGTCTAATAGTGCATTTACATGGCACTTTCTGCATCCTCTCCTCTCTCCCCTTAGCACCTATATATATCTGGCCAGTTTCTTCATACCCTCCATGCATCTGATGAAGAGAGCTGTGTTTCTCAAAAGCTTATGCTACAATACAGTTTGTTAGTCTTAAAGGTTCTACTGGGCTTCTTACTATTTTGCAGCAACAGACTAACACAGCTAACTCCTCTAGAACCTCATCCTAGTCTGGAACTCTAGCCGCTATAACACAGGCATCTCATTGGTTCAGGCTGTGTCAATGTGTTGCTGGATTAGGAGCCAGCAACACCGCAGAGGAGATATGTCAAGAACAGCATCTCCTGAATTTGTGCACTAAGAATTTTTTTAAAAACTGTAAAAGGTAAGCATGCAAGCATATTGTTTCTGCATGCATTCCAAGTGCAAAGCAAACTTGCTGACATTAATTTTAGATCTTCTGGTATTGTTTGCTTTTATAAGAGTATTCAACAGCATCTGGGTTTAAAAAATGAAACAAAATCTAAAGCCAAAGAGCTGAACTTTCACGATTTTTAAGGGTCATTAAAAAAAATGTCCTGGCACGGGAAATAAATGTCATTTTGTTACCTAAACACATAAAATATGAATACAGTAGTAGTTCATGTAGGTGGCTGCAGAATGCACTCAGAAAGAGAGTCACTGTGGTCTGGTTGCTTTTTTAACTTGTTTATTAATGATTTGGAGTTGGGAGTAAGCAGTGAAGTGGCTAAATCTGCAGATGACACAAAGTTGTTCAGGGTGGTGAGAACCAGGGAGGATTGTGAGGCACTCCAAAGGGATCTGTCAAGGATGGGCGAGTGGGCGTCAACGTGGCAAATAGTGTTCAATGTGGCCAAGTGCAAAGTGATGCACATTGGAGGAAAAATCCTAACTATAAATAAATGTTGATGGGGTCCAAACTGGCAGAAACTGACCAAGAGAGAGATCTTGGAGTCGTAGTAGATAACTTAATGAAAATGTTGAGACAGTGTGCGACTGCAACGAAAAAGGCCAATGCTATGCTGGGGGTTATTAGGTAGGGAACTGAAAACAAATCAGCCAGTATCATAATGTCCCTGTATAAATTGATGGTGTGACCTCATTTGGAGTACTGTGTACAGTTCTGGTCATCACACCTCAAAAAAGATATTATAGCATTGGAAAAAGTGCAGAAAAGGGCAACTAGAATGATAAATGGGTTGGAACACTTTCCCTATGAAGAAAGGTTGAAGCGCTTGGGGCTCTTTAGCTTAGAGAAACGATGGCTGAGGGGTGACATGATCAAGGTTTACAAGATTATGCATGGTTTACATCGAGGTTTACAAGATTATGCAAAGAACTACTTTACTTTCTCACAATTCAAGAACTCGTGGGCGCTCCATGAAATTGTTAAGCAGTCGGGTTAGAACAGATAAAAGGAAGCACTTCTTCACCCAAAGAGTGATTAACATGTGGAATTCACTGCCACAGGAGGTGGTGGCAGCTACAAGGATGGACAGCTTCAAGAGGGAACTGGATAAACATATGGAGCAGAGGTCCACCAGTGGCTATTAGGCTCAAGGTATAGATAGGAACTCTCAGTCTGGGGCAAATGATGCTCTGTATTCTTGGTGCTGGGGGGAGGGGGCAACCGTGGGAGGGCTTCTAGTGTCCTGGCCCCACTGCTGGACCTCCTGATGGCACTTGGTGTTTTTGGCCACTGTGTGACAGAGTGTTGGACTGGGTGGGCCATTGGCCTGATCCAACATTGGCTTCTCTTATGTTCTTATGTAAGCTACCCAGTGTCCCCACTGGGGAGAAAAGCAGGGTATAAATGTGTAAGGAAAGCAAATCATTTCAGGCTGCTGATCACCATCCACAGCAGATGTACTTAACAGAAATTACCAGGCAAAGCAGCCTGTAAACTTTGCAGATGTGAAGGCTGGAGCTGGAGCTAAATATTTTGCAATTATGCATGGGGAGGGGATAAAAATACTTCCCTAGAGCCTCAGGACCCATAAGGGCTGACGGGCTTGCAAGCCTATGGCCGTGATAAGGTCCACTGATGTCATTTCCAAAATGGACTCTTTTTTTTCTTTTATGACTCACAGGCAGTGTATGGCTAAACAGGGCTGAGGGGTCACATTAGAAGTTTGTTCTGGATCCAAAGAAACAACCCAGGGGCTCAGGTCATCCTGCATCTGGGAATCCCCACTGTGCTTTACCACTCTAAAATAGGGTGGGGTCTATGGTTGCCAGCTCTGGGTGGGGAGATACCTGGAGATTTGGGGGTGTGGAGCCTAGGGAGGGCGGGGTTTGGGGAGGGGAGGAGCCTCAACAGGGTCCAATACCAAAGTCCACCTTCCAAAGCAGCCACTTTCCCCAGGTGAATTGATCGGTTGTAATCTCCAGGCCTATGGTTGCCAACCCCCAGGTGGTGGCTGGAGATCTCCCACTATTACAACTGATCTCCAGGTGAACTAGATCAGTTCATCTGGAGAAAATGGCCATTTTGGAAGGTGGACCCTATGGCATTATACCCCGTTGAAGTCCCTCTCTTCTCCCAAACCCTGCCCTCTTCAGGCTCCACCCCCCAAATCTCCAGGTATTTCCCAACCCAGAGATGGCAACCCAGCCCCACCTGGAGACTCGCAACTCCAGGTGGGGTCCATTGAGGGGACAGGGATGAGTGGAAGAGAGTTGTCTCTCTTTTCCTCTGTTTGCTGCATCTGCCCTGCGACCCCACCCCACCCCCCAATCTTATTATAATTTCTACCACTCCACCAATAAGCTCATCACTTTACAAAACACAGAGGACAGATCCCTGCCCCAAGGAGTTCACATTCTAAATCTTGCCATCAGGATATCAACAAAAATAGGGCAGGGAAGTGGTGGTGAGGATAAAGGGGGGGGTTTCCACTCATTCCCCCTAGAAGTTCCTTAGGTTTGGTTTCAGATCAGACTGAAGTATTAGAGGACGTTTGTCTTTCTTAGATATACCTTTCCTCAGTTTTGTGTTGTACAGACACAGGCAATTCCAAAATAAACTGATACAGAAGACAGCCATCAGTAACGTGAGATAATGACCTTGAGGACAAGATTTGGCCTGGTTTAAACACGCAGTCCAGCTGAGGGAAAGGAACTCACTTGGGTGACTTCTTCACACCCGCTGCCACAGCAGCTCATCTAAATGTGCTGCTCAGATATCAGCGCCGTTCAATCAAAATGTTCCTCGGATGAGTACAAAGTCCCCAGATGAGATTCTTTCGTCTTGTGAAGGCCAAATGACATGTAATGTTTTCCACAAATTGGGTCTGGGTTTTGAAACCTGGCTTTCAGTCAGTCAGTCACACGCCAGCTGCGTCCTCATCCTATTGATTGTACTGACATATTACATAATTTGCCTTCAGCTTCAGTGGGAAAGGCAGACTATAAAAAACACGAAACAAGTTTCCTGGTAGGAACTGAACGCAGAGGCCCAATTCCGGTTGGGACCACAGCAGTCTGCAGAAGTTTCTGTTTCTCACCCATCCACCACTTCTGTTTTCCCAGCCACAAATGGACCCAGAAGATGTTGCTTGTTTACCTGGAGACAATGGCGAGTACAGTCCTTCCATACTAATGCAGCCTCTAAGGCCGGTTTCAGGTCACCCTCTCCAAATAAGGCCCCTCCACACTTGAGTTCCCAGTGGGGAAGTCAAAGCTCATGTGTGACTGACTGACTGACTGGAAATCAGGTCAGAGAACCAAACAAACTCACGGAAAACCATAAGGTTTTATCTTGACCCCCAGCCAGAATCCCCAGCAGGTTTCACGTACGTTCCAGCTCTCTTCTTTAAAATGCTGGAGGGTATTTGTACGCTCAGATGATCTGTCATGGCTTGACGAAGGAGCAAACATCCTACAGGATTCTAAAAAGATCCCCTCAAAGAAGAGCTTGGGAGTTCCAGAATACATGCAAGAAAGGAATACACACAGAGCTTCTTTGGGCAATTCTGCATCTGGTATTCGCTCCACCTTTTCTCAACACTGAGGAAAAGGTTTATTATTTATTAATTTAGATTTATATCCCACCTAACCAGCATAGCCGGCTCAAGGCGGCTCCCAAGGTGCAGCTCAAAACCACGTTCAAATACCCCGAAGCAACTCCATACTGACTGTGGTCACCCCGAATGGCAATAAACCTATGCCAAAAGTACCACAAACCTGATGATCAAAGAAAGTGACCACGGCATGCAGTGTGGAGGCTACCATAAAATCCGATGACGAAAGGAAGTGAAAGCAGCACGCAATGCAGAGGGGAATTTCTCTTCCAAGGTGGGTTTGCTAAAACAACGGAGGGAAGAGCCAATGCAGAATTGCCCCTTGTTTATATTCCCTCTGCCTGAAACAATGAGCAAGCCTTTCTCTAACCCCTCTGTAATTAAATCCTCAAGTCCCTGACACATTCCTTCAGACCGCTGCACAAGGGAAAGTCAAAACAAGCTGCAAAAACTGTGATTTGTAATTATGCATAGGCATCACCCATTGGAATGTGATTGTTTCTGTTACCAACGCATTCTTGAGGCTTTATCAGATCAGGATGCATTTCTCCCCCCCCCCCCCTCCCAATCTGACAAAAGGAGCTCTGACTCTCAAAAGCTCATATCTTTGACAATCTTGTTCATCCCTAAGGTGCTGCTGGACTCGAGTTGAGCCGTTCCGCTGCAGACCCAAGACGGATACCCTCTGAAACTCTTCTTCCCATAGCAGGCACAGCTCCCTGTACTTCCAGGGATTGACCAACAAGCGCACAGACGTAACCGAACCAGCACATGATGACTAATTTGATGTCAGAGTCTGCGGTTACCGATGAAACAATGGAACAATGGGGAGCCCAAATGACGAGTCGCAAGCTTGCAGAAGAATGGCAAGTATGTTTTCCAAGACGATATTAGAAATTCTGACTACAAGACAGTACCCCATTCGCACGCCCACCAGCAGTGAACGGGTGAAAACAAAGCCACTTTTGACGTTTTCCATCATTTCGTATGCGTTTATAGAGACGCGTCTGGCACACTGCCCTGACCTGGATGGCCCGGGCTAGCCCATTCTCGTCCAATTTCGGAAGCTAAGCAGTGTCAGCCCAGGTCAATATTTGGATGGGAGACCACCAAGGAATACCAGGGCCATTATGGCAAGCCACCTCTGAACGACTCTTGCCTTGAAAACCTGACAGGGTCTCCATAAGTCAGCTGTGACTTGACGGCAAAAAAAAATGGCACAGTGGAAAGGAACGGGGATGGCGTGCCCAAGGTTCTCAGTGTAGTTCCCACATGTCCTACACCTGGACTCTTGAGAACAACTAGAGTTCAGGGAGGGGGGGCTCAGTGGCAGAGCAGCTGCTTGGCATGCAGAAGGTCCCAGGTTCAATCCCTGGCATCTCCAAGCTTGAAAGATCAGGTAATAGATGATGTGAAAGACCTTCATCTGAGACCTTGGAGAGCTGCTGCCAGAACCAGTATATATAGTCAGTACGGACCTTGACAAACCAATGCTCTCATTCAGTATAAGGCAGCTTCATGCAATTTGGTGTAGTGGTTAAGAGGGGTGGACTCTAATCTGGGAGAACCAGGTTTGATTCCCCACTCCTCCACATAAGCCAGCTGAATGACCTTGGGTTGGCTGCAAGTTCTCTCAGATGTTCTCTCGAGAGCTGTTCTTGAAAGGGCTCTCTCAGCCTCACCTACCTCACAGGGCATCTATTGTGGGGAGGGGGAAGGGAAAGGAGACTGTAAACTGCTCTGAGACTCTGAGTAAAGGGTGGGGTATAAATCCAATCTATTATTATTACTACTACTACTTCTACTACTACTACAGGGTCCATGAAGGAAGACCCCATGGCTACAGCCACGATCATAATTTATCAACTAAAGCACTGTTCTCTCCCTAACTAATTCAAAAACACAATGGGGGGGGGGGGGGAGGGAGTACAAAAAGGGAAAGGAATGCATGCCAATATAACTGCCTCAAAAACTCAAAACCTATAGGATTGCTTAGCTAGCAGCACTGATTTGTGATAGTTTTTCAGAGCTCCTACACTGGGTCCGAGGCTTAAACAAACCAGACCCCATTAAAGCAAATGTATCTCATTAATTCATAGGGTTGCAGTAAATTGGAAGAGACTTGCCTGTGCTTAACACACACACACACACACACACACACACACACACACACACACACCGCTCTCCAATGTATCCTTTCCTTCTCAAATTGCAAAAAAATCGCTTTCCGACTAATTTATTCTCTGTGGAGCACTACGGGATGAAATGCAGTTTACGTAATATTATAGGTACACAAGATTATAGATGTGCATTTTTTTCAGCATGCCTTTGTTTCCATTTTGAAGATTTATGGCCTGCCAAGAGCAAAAACAGATGTTAACTCATCCCGCTAGGCTAGCAAAACTAGGATACGTACTTGTCCCACAAGGCTTGTGGACTGCCTCGTACATTTGTGGATCAATCAAAATATTTGGGCTCCCAAGTATCCATTGCAAGGTTTTTCATAACGTTCAAATAGGAATCAAATGTCAGATTCCAGGAGGGCAATCAATGGCAAGGGAGTTCTTGTGGACAAACCTAAGAAGTGGCTGTTGCTATCCAATGTTAATAATTCTACGGGCACGTTCTTATAACACATCTACAGACAAAGCTGCATGTGCTTGGACCATACAGATAACTGAATTTTCCATCAAGCCTGAACTTCTATTACAGGTAGGTGGTCCTTCCCCACTATTCCAAATGCAACATTCCATACAAGATAAAATGCCACAGTTCCTTTTAAGTAGGAACTTGATGGTGCATAACCCACACATAACATATTAATTGCTACGGAGATTGTGCATGCGTCACAAAATGCAAACCTATACAGAGTTTCTCCAAACTAAAGGTAAAGGTTTCCCTTGCTCAAAAGCCAGTCAAGTCCAACTCTAGGGGGCGGTGCTCATCTCTGTTTCCAAGCCGAAGAGCCAGTGCTATCCAAAGACTTTTTCCGTGATCATGTGGCCGGCATGACTAGACACCGAGGCGCACGGAATGCTGTTACCTTCCCACCGAAGCAGTACCTATTTATCTATTTGCAATTGTCTTGCTTCCAAACAGCTAGGTTGGCAGGAGCTGAGGCCAGAGACGGGAGCTCACTCTGTCATGCAGCACTCGGGTCTTGAACTGCCGAGCTACCAAACTTCCGGTCTTAACCTCTGAGCCACCACGGCCCCTTCTCCAGACTAAACCCACTAAAATCAAGGGGCTCAGTCTAGACTAACTCCGCACAGGATTTCACTGGCAGATGCCCAATGGGTGTTTCATGAAATTATTAGGCAAGAGTAGCAAAAACTTTTTGAAAGACCATTTGGATCCTGCACACACCTCTGCTTATCCAACCCTATTTTAAAGCAGCTAAACAGAAGGCACGATCAAGTCCTGTAACAAAGGCCCACCCTTCTGCAAAGCTTTGGTTTAATTCTTTGGAGGTTGAACATGTTGCAATCCTAAAAACACTTACTTATAAGCAGTCCTGCTTAAGGTAGCTCCTGCACACTCTCTTGGTTGTGCTGGAATGAAGTGCACATCTAGCAGAGATTGTTTTTCAAAGGTGGGGGGGTATGCAAACAACAGCTTCAGTCCACATCTAAGGGTCTTTCCCCATTTGCTATGTGGGAGGGAGATTGCACCTTCAGCATTTTAAAAAGATGCACAGAAGTTTCACAGGAAATGCAGGCATGCAATTTCTGTGGATGAGGACATCTGATCAACTGCTGGCTTCCATATTCTCTAAGAAGCACTTGGTGCACCTTCAAATCTGTTTTGCAACCTAATCCAAGTCCCGCTGAACACAGTCCTGTTCGTTCAAAGGAAACATGCGCTGGACAGCATCGTATAGCTGCAACACAGCCTATATTTTGTGTTAAAGCTCTTCAATGGACTGCAGAGGGGTTTTTTTTTTCCTGTAGACCAACTTTGTCCATGTCTATAGATCAACTTTGTTACCTATTTGGCTTCTTTATTGCTTGCTTTTTGACTAGAGGCAGATTAGAGAGGAAAGAAATAGAAAGCAACCATATTGCATAAAACATCCAATATACAGGGCGTGTGACTGGACTAGGAATAAAAAATGCAAAGCAAAGGCAATGCAAGTGACGGTGAGAACAGAAAACTGCCTGAGACAAAGGTATTGTATGAGCAAGGCAATGCAATGTAGAATGGAGTTTACAAAGAATAAAATAACGCAGTAAAAGCCAGATGATACCTACAATAATAGAGGCTACCAAGAATAATTACGAAGTTTCAGTCCAGTGGCACCTTTAAAACCAACAAAATTTAATTCTGGGGAGGTTTATTTCTGGCACGCACACGAGAGCTTCTACCCAGAATTAAACTTTGCTGGACTTAAAGGTGCCACTGGACTGTAACTTTGTTCTGTTGCTTCAGACCAACACGGCTGTCCACCTGAATCTAACAATAATTACTGCCATGTCAAGACAGGCAGAGGAAATCCCTTTCCTAAATCTATCTAATAGCCAATGCGTCCTCTGTGAGCAGATATCTAAATCCTCTCATCGGGGGCAGAGAGATTTTCCTGCACACTTGGGGGGCTCCCTAGGTGTGCAGGAAAAATCTGAAAACTTAAAAAAAAACTATACGGGGGATATTTGAATCCCCCCAAAAGTAAAAGAGTGTTCCCTGCACATGCGCAGAGAACGCTCTGGGAACTGCGGCTGGGAGCCGCTGGGGCCTCGCCGCAGGTGCCCACGGGGGGGGGGGGGGGAGACTGGCAGACCTGGGCCTCACCATTGGTGCCCGTGGGGGGGGGGAAAGATTGGCAGGCCTGGGCCTCGCCGTCGGTGCCCGGGGGAGGCGGGGGAGAAGATTCACCTGCGGGTGCTTCCTCCTCAACGTGGAGCTCCTTCTCCCCCACCCCCGGCGAGTACCACGGGTCCTCCTGCTTGTATTTCTCTAACTGAGACATCTCCATTTTAACCCAAACATAAGATTATATTATCTGCAGACCACCCCACTGATTTTCTTTCACTATCGTTTTCTTTTTCATAGAAGTGAAGTTTTTTGGAGGGGGGGGGAGGGGGAATTCAGAAGCACTGCATATAACCCCTTGCTCACAAACAAGCTACACACTATCGAGGCCATGTTTCATACAACTGTGAACCACCCGCAATGTACAAAGCAGTGGTGTGTAGATGAAGAATTCCAGTGGCTGCCTTGCAAATCACAACTTTGTGATGTTTCCTTGTTAGAGAGAAGCTGGGAAAGTGACTGTGCAAATTCAGAAATACAGTGGCGAGATAATTTTTTTTAAAAAAGACCAAATTCAATGTATTTCACCCTTCAGTAATGGTTTGGTATTCCCTGGATTCATAGACACAATAAGGAAACTATGTAAAGTGAGGCACCGACCAAGATGCTGACTGGCCACAGCCGTTCACGCCTGGGACATTTAATCATCCAGATTTGTTCATGATAAATTGTTGTTTTTATTATTTGACTGTAAACAGGAGATTATCTGGAAGGAAAGTTATAATAAAACACTTGCTGCGGTTTACAGGGATGAACATATTCCTTACCACTATTCCATTCCTATAGTGCTCTTGTATTTCTACAATGCCCCCCCCCCAAAAAAAACAAATTACCCACCGCTGTGTATAAAATAATAAACAGTCTACAACACCCCCAACGTTGCGAGACTGGCGGTGCAACTCTATGCAGACTCCCTCCAGTCTGAGGGGGTTTACCTCTATATAGTGTTGCACTGTAAGAGAGCTCGGCTTTCTGTAGAACTACAGTTCCCACACTCCTTTGCTGGAGTGTCATAACAGAGGTGTGAAGCTGGTTTACGTTTGGTAGATCAAACAAGCCCAATGAATGCTTTCTTCTCCATCCAACTTGTTTCTAGGGTCCCTGGACCCTCCCTTGGCAGTACAAAACTACACAGCTTCTATATAGTCGGTCAGACCACCAGTCCACCTGGCCCAGTATCGCCTGCTCCGATTGGCAGCCACCATCCAAGGTCTGGGAAGCGGAGTGCCTTTCCCAGCCAGGCCAACCTGAGATTCCTTTAAGTGGAGATGCTCGGGGTTGAAGTACCAATGATCCTTCTCAACTTTTGGACATTCTGGTTCAGAAAAGCACTTTCAGGCTGTGAGCCATATACCACTGCCTACACGGTGTATCATTTGTTTTCAGTATGCCCTATTCTGCTGTCACTGTATTATGTTCCACAAACGTAATACCAATTTTTTTTCTCCTGCATTCCAAATCATGCCCAATATTCTCGGCTTGTTCCAGATTTCTGTAATCTTAGTCCTAGCACATTGCTGATCAGAGGTCTCATCCAACAGATTTATCAATTTATACTGTGTAATCCATCCCAAGTCTAAGTGAGAAAGCTGGACTATACACACAGTAAAATAAAATTTAAAAATGACCTGGAAACGAACCCAGGAGAGTATGAGTCTTTGAACCATCAATGTGGTCTCCAAGTCTTTATGCAAAAAAGGGCAAGGGGTGTCAAAACTGGACCTGAGCAGTGCTCCCTCTGAGTTATTCAGTTTTTCAGCCTCTGGCTCACACATTTTTGTCTTCACTCAGGAAGGATGGCTCCAGAGCCAGCTAATTTTATGCAGTGGCAAAATTGCTCGCTCACAAGTTAGTGCCAGTAGCTCACAAAGTATAATTTTTGCTCACAAGACTCCACAGCTTAGAGGGAGCATCAGTGTTCCCTCTAAACTGAGTTAGTGTGAGCTAGCTCACAGTTTTTTTAGCCTCCGGCTCACACATTTTTGTCTTCGCTCAGGAAGGATGGCTCCAGAGCAAACCAATTTATGCAGTAGCCAAACTGCTGGCTCACAATTTTAATACCGCCAGTAGTTCACAAAGTGGTATTTTTGTTCACAAGACTCCACAGCTTAGAGGGAGCATTGGACTTGCGCTCCATAAGCGATCTGAACCGTACAACAGTAACGGACGTGCCTACCAAACCTAATTCATGCTCACCTCCATCACGTGCGCGGCCAGGTTATTGGAGAGGCTTTCTAAATAAAATGAACTTTATAGCTTTGGCCACAGCAAGCCAATACCTTGGGCTTCTGATGTTTAAGGTGAAAGAAGAGCGGGCATCCAGGCACGGGAAAGACCATTAGGGCTGGAGAAAGAGGGGGAAGGGAGCGCTTTCCCTCCTGCAGTAACGCCAACGTCGTTCTAGTAACTTCGCCTTCAGCCTTCAGCCAACAGCTACCCCTAGCGGCCACTCTTCCGAAATGCATCCCGCGGTTTCAGACGCGCTTGTTGATTTCCCTCCGATCCACATGTTTAAACGACCGAGCCGCTTCGGAGGGATCTGCAGCAGGATCGTTAACCCCTTGCTTCCCGGAGAAGGGCTGCCCCATCCAGCCATCTCTCTCCACGAGCAGGCTGCTCGGCGAAAAAGAGAAGTGGGGAAAGGACGGTCCTCTCGCAAGGGAGCAGGAGAGCTCTAGGGCTACGCGAGAAGCTAGCGGGTTGCTTCCTTCCCCTCGCGGCGCACTTTCCCCGGCTTTTGCAACCCTGCGACGGGGAATCCACTTGCGGGAGGTGAAGAAGGGAGGCTGTGTCTGTTTGCAACTGGAGAAAAGGAGAGAGAAAACGAAGCGTGCAGCTAAAAAGGCCGCTGCGGAACCGGATGCTTGCTCTTTGCCAAGCGCGCCCAGGGGGACAGGGAAAGAACTCGGTGGAACTTCGCTTGTGCGTTTGGTGCACGTGGAGAAAAGAACCCGGGAGCGCCGGGCGTGCAACTTCTCCACGCCTGCCACCTTTGTGCCTAATAGCTGGGAGCACGGGGACGGCAGGAATGCTGCTTCGGGGAGGGAGAGGAAGGGGGGGACGCCGCTCGCCTGTTGCACTGATTATTCTTGGCACGCTCGGCCGGCTATCTCCCGCTGGAGCCCCGGGCGTGCCCTCTGGCTGGCCGGCCCGCTGGCGGCTTGTTCCCTGCGCCGTTGCACGTCCCCCAAGTCCTCTCGGCCCGGCCGGATCCGGCTTCCCCCACCTCCTCCCCCCCCCCCTTTCTCACCCCACCCACCCACCCTTCCCCGTCCTTTTATTTTCTCTTTGCCAGTGTATTTTTAGGTCATCGGCGTGGCGAGGGGTAGGTAATCCCCGGGCTCAAGTTCTAGAGGGGGCGTGTCCCGGCCGGAGGTGGAGTCGCCGTTTCATTTAAATCCCCGACTATAAAATGGGCTCAAGGCGAAGCGGGATCTCAGCGGCTAAGCCTCTCGGAGGAGTGGTGGTGCGGCTGGTGATCCCCCTACCCTCCGGCCAGCGTGTGCGCCCGGCCCCCTCCTCGCCGCCGCCGCCGCGATGCTGCACTCCCTGAGCGCCCACACCTTGCAGGCGCTGACCCAGGTGGCCGCCTGCCTGCTGCTCCTGCCCCGCTTCCTCCTGACGGCCGTGATGCTCTGGCTCCTGGATTTCCTGTGCATCAGGAAGAAGCTCCTGCTGGCGGCGGCAGCGGCGGCTGCAGCAGCCCAGGAGGAGCAAGAGAAGGAAGCAGCGGCGTCGCCGGCGTCCACCCGCGGCTCCCCTCCGGACGACCCGCCGCTCTGCGTGTCCGACTCCAACCGCATGTTCACGCTGGAGTCGCTGAAGGCCGTGTGGCACGGGCAGAAGCTGGACTTCTTCAAGGCGGCGCACGTGGGCGCGCCGGCGCCCAACCCGGAGGTCGTCCAGCTGGACGGGCGGACGCGGCTGCGCATCCTGGACTACGCGCGGGGCCGGAGGCCGCTGATCCTCAACTTCGGCAGCTGCACCTGACCGCCCTTCATGGCGCGCCTGCGCGCCTTCCACCGCCTGGCCACGCGCTTCGTCGACATCGCCGACTTCCTGCTGGTCTACATCGAGGAGGCGCACCCTTCCGACGGCTGGGTCAGCTCCGACGCAGCCTACGACATCCCCAAGCACCAGTGCCTGCAGGACCGCCTCCGGGCGGCCGCCCTGCTCCAGGAAGGCGCGCCGGCCTGCCCCCTGGCCGTCGACACCATGGACAATGCGTCGAGCGCCGCCTACGGGGCCTACTTCGAGCGCCTCTACATCATCCAGGAGCGGCGGGTCATGTACCAGGGCGGCCGTGGGCCCGAGGGCTACAAGATCGCCGAGCTCCGCCGCTGGCTCGACCAGTACCAAAGCCGCCTGCAGAACGGACCCAGCACGGTGGTCGTCCACGTGTAAGGAGGCGCCGCCGCTGCCGCCGGGGACCGCGGGACGGGGCTGGGGACCCTGGGGGAGGGGGGGAAGGGGAGGCTCTCTCTCACCCCCCGCAGGCCCCCTGGGTGAGTGAGTTTGCCATGCAAGACGTGCCCAGAGAAGATTTCAAATCATGTTGATTTGCCGAACTCCTCCTCTCCTTCACGTTCAGTTCCAAATGCAATTTTTGTTCCTTTGGGTCGTGTGAATGTGTTGCAAAAATCTCTCTCTCTCGGTCGGAGGAGGGGGAAGGAAGAAGTGTTTACGTTTTGTTGAAGAAAATGGAAGTTTCTGGTCCGTGTGGGTGCGCACGTGTCTGTGTGAGTGTGTTCCCGGAGAGATCCGCCTTCTGCTCTCTGTGCGTGTGTGCGCGCGCGTGTGAGTTTGCGAGAAGATTCTCGACCTGGCCAGGTGGTTTTCTGCCGCCCGAGCAAAAGCCCTCGGCTGGCATTTCTAGCGTTTCTTTGTGACGACCGGTTTTGAAATGGTTAATCCGAGGCCAGGAAACCGAGTCTGATGACCCGAGATACTAGAATTGCCAGGGAAGGGGAAAGGGAAACTGCGAAGAGTGTTTTTATTTATGGGAGTATTTGAATTGGTTCGTGGGACACTTTTGTAAGGTGCTCATTTGCTGTGTCTTTTTTTATGAACTTTTTATAACATTGTTAATAAAGTATTGAATAAAAGTCTGATCTGGATTTTTTCCCCCTGCCTGAAAGGAGCTGAGCTAGCAAAATACCCCTCCTTTGCTGTCCAGGGTTCTACAGGAGTTGGGTCTTAAAGCGTAACTGTCTGCCTGCATCTTCACCCAATGGAGTGCAGCGCCCATAGAGCCCCTCCACCTCAAAGACGTTTTCTTGAAAGTTAAGCCTGGCCAGCAGACTTTCTCGAAACCAGGCTGCTTTCTCGACAACCATCCTCCGAAAGGAAAGAATGAGCCCGCCAACTTTTAAACACAAACCCAAATGTATGCATGACTTGAGAAAAAGCTCCATTCAATATGCACCTTAAACCTGTACATGACTACTTTGAATGTAGTCCAGCTATCGTTATGCTAAGTTGCATGCAGAAGATTGACAAATAGGGTAGGGCTCTGGGGGAAGGAGCAGGAGACTGTTTGGGGGTTTATTAAACACACACAGCTCTTTGGACGAGTGAGGGGAAAGCAGAAACCTACTGAAAGGGACATTGCCTTCAAGGGAGGTGGTCCAGTATTCCCTTTAAGCTGAGTTAGTGTGAGCTACCTCACAGTTTTTTTAGCCTCCAGCTCACACATTTTTGTTTTCGCTCGGGAAGGAGGGCTCCAGAACAAACTCATTTATGCAGTAGCCAAATCACTTGCTCACAACAATGTCCCCTCAATCTTTTACACACACACACCCCCAAAAAAACCTGTGGTTTGATGACTTTGGGAACTTCAGAGCCCTGTCGACACGTTGTCCTTGCTGTGGTCTGCAACCAAAGCTAGCTTTACTGCAGGTCCCCACCCCACCCTGGCAGGAATCAAAAGACTTATCTGTGCCTCTTGAAGAAGGGACAGACCCTCCCACCCACAGGAAGAAGTTACATCCTTTGCCCTAGCTAAACACCATGCCCCTGTGTGCAATCTTGGTACTTCTTAACCTCTTCCCTTATCTGCACCGTCATGAAGAAGGGTGCATGCACACAAAAGCTTATGCCCAGAATTAAACTCGTAAAGTTGCCACTGGACTCAAACTTTGTTCTGTGGCTTCACACTGACACGGCTACCCACCTGAATCCACCCTGCAAAATAAGGTATCTGCCTCATCTTCCCCCACGACTGACTGACAATCCTTGTGTGCTGTGCTTCAAGGAAGCGGTGACAACACCATGAAAGTGCCCCATTCTATGCACGCTTACTCAGAAGTAAGTTCTGCTGACTTGAGACCCAAAGCACCTGAGATGCTGGAGACTGATGGATCTCCCAGTGCGTGGGGGGCTGTAAGGGTGTATTCTAAGCCATCACACTCAAAAGAATCGTTTACCGTTGTTTGGGGGGGGGGAGTCAGGTGCCCTCTTCCCTAGGGAAAAAAAGGCTATTGAAGCCTAAGGGGATCGTGTCCATTTTGCACTACAGATGAGCAATTCTCACAGAGATGTGTGTTTGTACTCAGTGGCAGCAGAGAGCTGCTTTCACACCAGGGCATCCCAGCAAAGCCTGGGTCTGCCAGCCAGTGAATGCTTAACCAAGGGACTGTAGCCAGAATCCCAGCTCTCTGCCAGGGTCAAATTACACAGGAGGCCTGTGATTGGCTGTCCCAGTCCCTGCCCTCCTTTCTTTTTCGGACATACAGTCACGGAGGGCTGCCAATGGGGCTGGAGCGATGGGAGGGGGGTGGTTTTCCCAGATCAAGGCTGCTGCTGTGTGGCGTAGTGATCAGAGTGTCTCCTAGGATCAGGCCGAAATCCCTACTCTGGCAGGAAACTTTCTGGGTGACCTGGGGCCAGTCCCTCTCTCAGCCTAACCTTCCTCACAGGGTTGTTGTGAGGATAAAATGGAGGAGAGGAAAATGACGTATTCTGCCGTGAGCTGTTTGGGTTAAAAATGGATGAAATAAATATCACATTTTATCCTGCCCTTCCTCCAGAGAAAACAGGATGGCACACACGTTTCTCTCCTCCTCTGACTTTCTGTCACAACGACCCGGTAAGGTAGGTTAGATAGGTGTGGGCCCAGATTGCATAGTCTGAGCAGGGATTGGAATCCAGACCTCCCAGTTCTAGCCCAGCACACTAACCCACATACTGGATTGCCATAGCTCCTCTTTTGGCCCTTAAAGATGTATTAATTGTGTATTTACCCTTTACATACGTACTTTTTGTGTAGCAACCATTCAATCCAACAAGGGTCGGGAAGAAAAGCTTAACATTTTACATCCAGGAGCTGTCTCTTAGAATTTAAATCTTATTTATTTATTTTATTGATAGCCCACTTTCCTGCCTGACACTCAAGGTAGCTCACAAGATATAAAACAAGGTATCCAGATAGTGTAAGGCACCTAATGAACAAGGTAATAGTACTACGACTACAAAAATTAGGGAAACGATGCAAACCAAAAAAGGTGACAGATGTGAGATATATATCACAGGCAATGCAGAAAATGGAATTACAGAAAACAAACAATAAACCTTAGGATAGGCAAGAGTATTATCTGTTATCAAGAAGAGCCGGAGAGAGGGTCAGAAGAGATTGGATTTCACAACCCAAAGGAGTCTCAGAGCGGCTTACGATCCCCTTCCCCTCCCCACCCCACAACAGACACCCTGTGGGGTAGGTGGGGTGAGAGAGCTCATTCAAGAACTGCTCTTGAATGAACAGCTCTGAGAGAACTTGTGACTGACCCAAGGGCACACCAGCGGCTGCACATGGAGGAGTAGGGGATCAAACCCAGTGCTCCCAGATTATAGTCTGCGCTCCTAACCACTACCCCAAACAGGCTCTCAGGAGCATCCTCCTGAACCATTCCATTATACTACCGCCCCATTCAAACATCAGGATGGCTTGAGCAAAACCTACATGGAGAATTCATTACTTCGTATTCCAACGGGCTTCTCCTCACTTCTGTTTCATCCTTTGCAACAACAACCCTGTGAGACGGATTTGGCTGGGAGCACGTACGACTGACCCAAGGTCACCCAGCAAAGCTTCTATGGAAGAGCAGGGGTTCAAACCTGGATTTCCCAGATCCTAGCCTGACACTGGAACCACTACTCCGCACTGTTTGCAACCCACTGGAAGCCTGCCAGTTTGGCTGGTGGCTGCTGCTGTTGGCTATCGCTTGCCCTGACCCTCTGACATTACTGTCTGTCATCGGTGCCTTTCAGGGGTACGAAGGGAGGCCAGGAATCTGTCTGGGTCTGAGACGGCCCCAGAAATGAACTGACCGGGGAGGGCAACTGGTGTAAGGGAGGGAGCCCTTTGCCTGAGTTAAATGTGCTGCCAACGAAAAGTGAGGGGAAGACTGACTTGATTGGGGGGAAGAGATCAGAACCTCCGTATCATTTGTTCAATAAAGAGTTCATACAGGAAGAGTGAAGTCATTCTACACTTTGAAGAAGAAGAAGAGGAGCTTGGATTTATACCCTGCCCTTCACTACCCAAGGGAGTCTCAGAGCGACTTACAAACTCCTTTCCCTTCCCCTCCCCACAACAGACACCCTGTGAGGTAGGTGGGGCTGAGAGAGCTCTGACAGAAACTGCTCTTTTTCAAGAACAGCTGTGCCAGAACTATGGCTTGCCCAAGGACATCCAGCAGGTAGAAGTGGAAGAGTAGGGAATCAAACCCGGTTCTCCCAGATTAGAGTCCGCGCACTTAACCACTACACCAAACTGGCTTTGTTCTTCTCTGAGGGTACTATGTAATAGTCTTGAACAGTGTTCCCTCTTAGCTGAGTTAGTGTGAGCTTGCTCACAGGTTTTTTAGCCTCCGGCTCACACATTTTTGTCTTAGCTCAGGAAGGATGGTTCCAGAGCAAACTAATTTATGCAGTAGCCAAATCGCTCACTCACAACTTTAATGCCAGTAGCTCACAAAGTAGAATTTTTGCTCACACAGCTTTGAGGGAGCATTGGTGTTGACTATACCTAAAAAGCTTCAGAAGTTAAATGCTAATTATAATTCTGTTTGAGATGGGGGGGGGGGGGAGACCCCGAGAGCTTCTTTCATATGGGATGGATTATTCCCCAGTGCAAATGGTTTTTGGTAGAAATCCAAGCGGCAAACTCATCTTCTTAATAAACTTTGGATCTCAAGTCACTTGATGTTCTTCCTCACTTGCACTTCTTTCCACCAAAAATGTTCTACATTGTTGTTTATTTTAGCAAAATAAAGGCAATTCAAAACTAAAAAAAGCTAACAAGAAAAACATAGCGAGTCAATAGACCTTCTCTGGAATCCCCGGGTGGATCCCTTTATACCCGCTTGCAAACACCTGCCACATTAGAATGTATTATGCTTTACTTTTTAAATGGAGGCAGTATGGTGTGGTGGTTACAGCACATGATTATGGCTAGGGGCACCCTGGTTCAAATCCCTTTTCAGCCATCAAGCTTGCTGGACGAACTTGCGCCAGTTACTCTCCCTTCGCTTAACCTACCTCAAAGAGTCATCGTAAGCATCAAACAGAGAAGGGGAAGTACTTTCCAAGGTGCTCTGAGCTCTTCTGAGTAGGGTTGGGAATACCTGGAGATTTTGGAGATGGAGCCTGAGGAGGGCGGGGTTTGGGGGGAGGGACCTCAGCAAGGTATAACGCCATAGAGCCCGCCCACTCTCCAAAGCACCCATTTTCTCCAGGGGAACTGATTTTGGTAATCTGGAGATCAATTGTTATGGCAGGAGGTCTCCCGGTATCACCTGGAGGTTGGTAGCTGTGTGTCAGAGTAAAGATCATTTAAAACAAGCTTTCAGATCAGGGCATACAACCAGAGAGAATGGTGAGAAGGCACTCTGCCACACACCAATGATAGAGTGGTCCAGTTCTTGGGTTGCCAACAACCTGGAGGGGGGAAATGCCCTGCCCCCTTAACAGAGGCGTGTTGGGATTCTCTTTACCTGCTTAGGTTATTTACCTCCATCCCATGAAAAGCTGCAGCTGCTCTTTCCCCCACCTTAAGCCTCTTTTTGGTGTCGTGGTTAAGTGCACAGACTCTAATCCGGGAGAACCGGGTTTGATTCCCCACTCTTCCACATGCAGCTGCTGGTGTGAGCTTGGGTCAGTCATAAGTTCTTTCAGAGCTGTTCTCTCAGGAGCTATCTCAGCCCCACCTACCTCACAGGGTGCCTGTTGCGGGGAGGGGAAGGGAAGGGAAGGGGATTGTAAGCCGCTCTGAGACTCTGAGTGAAGGGCAGGGTATAAATCCAATCTCTTTTTCTTCTTCTTCGGACAGCCCTTTTTTCTGCAGGCCTGTTGGCAACCCTGTCAGTTTATATAAGAAAAACAGCACCATCAACTTGTAAGGAATGGAGCTCCTGTGTTCAGGTGCAGCATTACATATGAGTATCCATATTATATACATTCAGGCGGGGTAGCCGTGTTGGTCTGAAGCAGCAGAACAAAGTTTGAGTCCAGTGGCACCTTTAAGACCAACAAAGTTAAATTCTGGGTATAAGCTCTCGTGTGCATGCACCCTTCTTCAGATCTTCAATATCTTTCTTCAGTATCTGGGCGCGTGCACAAGAAAGCTTATACCCAGAATTAAACTTTGTTGGTCGTAAAGGTGCCACTGGACTCAAAACTTTGTTCTGCTGCTTCAGACCAACACGGCTACCCACCTGAATCTATCTGAAGAAAGGCGCGTGTACACAAAAGCTTATACCCAGAATTAATTTTTGTTGGTCTTAAAGTTGCCACTGGACTTAAACTTCGAATTACATACACTTTGCACATAAAAGGTAGGCGCAGCTTCTAGGGTGAAGCATATTTTCTACCACTTGAGAACACTGTTTTTCTCCATAGCAGTCCAATAACTTTATTTCCACACACACCCCTTGAATTAAAATTTAGTAGAACTAATGGGGCCTCAAAATCTGATCCAGCAAATGGGCTACCGGTTGGCCCTTCCTGTTTTAAATGGACTCAGCAGAAGAATTTGCTTTCTCTTTCTCTTTTTTTTAAAACTAAATGCTTCCCGTTAGTGAAAGTGGGATTATTTGAGTGTGAATGCTGGGAATCCCTGCAAGAGCGTGGGGGTTCCGCTTGGCGTCAATCAAGGTTATCTGCCCCGTCATCTCTGCCTCTTTTCAGAGTGAATCATAGTTTACAACCCCACTGGGCATTTTAGAAGACTTGTTTCAATCAGATTAGAATGAAGGGCTCAGGGCAAAAAAGGCTGTCTATCAGGATGGTTCTCAGCTGATAAGAATGCATTGAGAAATAGACCATTTGGGGAGGTATGTTTGTGGTGCCTATCTTGTTTCTCTCTGTCTTTTTTTTATTTTTACAGTTCCTTTAATGTTTGATGAACTGTGGTCAAAGGGATGACGAACTGCAGCGAAGATATCAGCGTGAGGATTATGTCATTTCAACATTTAAACAAATGAGAGTCAAGGCTATGTCATGGGAGCAAGGCCCATTGTACTCAATTCCAAATAGGCAGGGGTTGCCAACTAAGGTTCCAAAGAAGAAGAGAAGAAGAGGAGATTGGATTTATATCCCCCGCACTTTACTACCCGAAGGAGTCTCAGAGCGGCTTACAATCTCCTTTCCATTCCCCATAACAGACACCCTGTGAGGTAGGTGGGGCTGAAAGTGCTCTCTAGAGAACTGCCCTTGAGAGAACAGCTCCGAAAAAACTTATGACTGACCCAAGGTCACACCAGCAGCTGCA
Organism: Lepidodactylus listeri; assembly: GCA_029233225.1. Lineage (NCBI taxonomy): Eukaryota > Metazoa > Chordata > Lepidosauria > Squamata > Gekkonidae > Lepidodactylus > Lepidodactylus listeri. The sequence goes on from JARCFY010000011.1 coordinate 82,748,551, forward strand.
TGTGGAAAAGTGGGGAATCAAAGATTAGAGTCCATGCTCCTAACCACTATACCAAACTGGCTTACGCAGGGATTGCCTGGAAGAAAAATGCTCTGTCCCTTTAATAAAGGCTTAATTTATGTATTATTTACTTATTAATTCATCTATGTCCTGCCTTTGTATCCAGCAGGGACTCAAAATAGCTTACACCATTTTCCTCTTGTCCATTTTATCCTCACAAGAACTCTGTGAGGTGGAGGTGAGGCGGAGACTGGGTGACTGGCCCAAAATCACTCAGCAAGTTTCCATGGCACAAGCGGGGATTCAAACCTGGATTTCCCAGATCCTAGTGCTCCACTCTTAACCACTACACCACATTGGCTTAATGGGATTTTTGTTTTCCAGGTGATGCCATCTACCTCCATGCCATGAGAAACTTCATCTGCCGTTTCCTAGACATTAAGCCTCTGTTAAAGGGGCAGGACACTTTTCTCTATTTATATATAAATATTAATATTATCTTATAAGTATATATTGAAAGGCAATAAAGGTAAACAGAAAGAGAGCCAGTGTCGTCTAGTGGTCAGGGTGACTGGGAGACACAGGTTCAAATCCCCACTCTGCCATGGAAGCTTACTGGGTAACTGTGGGCCAGTTATAGAATCGTAGCTTAACTCACCTCACAAGGTTATGAGGGTAAAAGGGAGGAGAGCGATGCAAGCCCCTTTGGGTCCCCACCGGGAAAGCATTATGCTCAGGAGATAAACACTTACCAGAAGTCCCCAGCCCAAACAGCGTCCGGATGTCCTCAACTAGAACCAGGGGCTTTTCGGCCCTGGCTCCAACTTGGTGGAACTCTCTGCCTACTAACATCAGGGCCCTGCAGGACTTATTCCAATTCCGCAGAGCCTACAAGGCAGAGATGATCCGCCAAGCATACAGTTGAGGTCAGCAAGGGTTTTTTAAAATCAGTTTAAACATCAATCCGGCTCATTAACCACTTTCTACCCTCTCCCCCACGTCAATAAATACCTTGACTTGGGGACTAGAAATCTTGTATCAGTGGCGCCATGTAAATATTAAGCTATGACTGCTAATTTTAGATTGTTTAAATCTGTTTTATATGATGTGGTTGTACATTTTGAGCCTGCTCGTGGGGAGGCTGGTATAGAAATGTAATATAATGATGGAGATAGAGGAGGAGGAGGAGGAGGAGGTATAAATGAAGAAAATAAAGATTTTTCTCTTTTAAAATGGCATAAACAGTATAATTAAAGGAATCAAGCCACATTTAAATTTTATACTGAATTTCAAGGGTTGGTAGCAGAGGTATCTGGGTCACAGAGTGTCAGTTAATTTGCAAAATGAAAGTAAAGGGCTTGGAATGTAGCACAGTGACATAATATATTGCAAGATATTACATAGTTTTATTCAAGGCATAAGCTTTTGTGTGCATGGACACTTCTTCAGATACAACTAAGCCTGTTATTCCTGTTTGGTCCTTGCATTGTTAAACACTTTCAGTATGTTGTGTGCTAATTTGCTGCTCACCTATAAGTATGGACTGGTAATTTCCACTTCATTGTATCGGAAGAAGTGTGCATGCGCACAAAAGTTTATACCTTGAATAAAACTTTGTTGGTCTTAAAGGTGCCACTGGACTCAAACTTTGTTCTGCTGCTTTAGACCAACCGTCATTTACCTAAAGATACATGTTATTAAAAGGGAGTACCAATGGATTAAAGCCAAGACAATATTGGACCCAGCTGAGCTCTGAGAAGCAGCAGGAGACAGAGCTGCTAGAGGGATAAGTGTTTTTTTAATTTGTTTTCAGCTGAGGTGATTTAGCTGAGGGTACTGTGTGGGAGGACTGTGTTTGGGAGTGTGTGTGGGTGAGTTTTAAGTTGTTGCAGAGTCCTGTCTGCTTGAGAAAGGATGAGAAATGGTGATTGTTTGACTGTAATTGGATTGCCTGGGTGTAATTTGAATAGCTACTGGCCCTGCCCTCTGCTACTGGCCCTGCCTGTGGCTCTTAGCCTAGGGACTCTTAGACTAGGGGCTCTGCAAGAAGCCCAGGAAGGGCCAGAAAGCCAGGGCCCTAGTCTCCTTGTGTTCCCAGTAAGGTAAGTAGACTTTACAAGGAGAACCACATAAATACGAAGGGTTTTAAAAGGGGGATTATATATAATTATTTCTTAAAAAGCAATTATGAAAGAAGAATGCCAGCAGGGGTTGGGAGCTATCCAGTGTTTTGCACAGCATGTCACATGTATGACTATCTGCCCACTGGACAGAAGTCTTGGGTGTATGCCCAGTGTAAGGAGCTCCTGGTTCTCAGTGAACGAATTTGCTCCCTTGAGGCTAAGTTGACTGACCTGGAGAAGCAGAGACAGTCAGTTAGGCACTTGGAGAAGGCTCTCTGGGACTTGTTAGATATGTCCCACTCTGAAAAAGGCAGCCCAACCACTGTCAGGGAGCATGAGGGTCGAGAGGAAACAGCACTGTACTGAGGATAAGGGGAATGTGCCCTCAGAAGGGACCTCTTCTTCAGCTGGTGAATAGGTATCCTTTCGCATGAAGGAACCATCCCTGGACAGGGGTGGGGGCTATTGGTAATTGGTGATTCAATCCTTTGGCAGGTAGACAGCTGGGTGGCAAACCCATGTCCTGACCGTATGGTGACTTGCCTGCCTGGTGTGAAGGTAGTGGACATTACGTGTGTTCCTTTAGACAAGAACGTAGCCAGGGCTAGTACAGGAAAGCAGGAACTGAGACATGTCAACAATGACGTCCTCCAAGCACTGTCGTGACTCTGCAGAATGAACAGACTCTTGGCTAGGTGACAAGGAGCCTGTCTTCATTTGCTGGACCTGCCTCCATTTCCTTGCTCTGATGGTTCTGAATGATGAAGGCATTCCCATGGCTTGTCTTAGATAAGAGCTGTTCAGAAGAGCTTTTGGCTGCTCAGTATGACAGCGTAATCATAGAAACTCTCCATCTACGAAACAGCTCAGACAATTACCTACACACCGACTGGTGTGCCTTTAACCGAAGCCAAGCTGTTAAATAGGTTCAGCATTACGCATTAAAACCTCCACCCTGAAACGCCATTTTCGGTACTGTGAATTATGTAACATGTTCCCGCAAGGTTGGATCCAGTGACTTCCTTCCAATGAGTAAGGAGTCTTCCTTCCATCCTTACTCAGTAGAAGAGAATCATGGGACCCAACCCAATGAACTCCATTAGCATTGCTGATTTGAATACCATGTTTGATTGGCAAACTTTCCTGCTCGGTCCCTGCAGCTTGGCTTCCTGGAGAACAGGCTTGAGTCAAATGACCCACAAGAGGCTACTAGACAGGCGTGTGAGCCAGTCATGCTTTGCCAAGCGATGGAAATCCCTCTGCCAAAATAAGCTTTAATCCCAGAATACAAGGGGCAAACGAGCCACGTTGCTTCAACCCCTTTGCTTTTTTAATGCCAGCTCCTTCACCCTCTTCTCTCCTATGGGAAACCAGACTTGTTTTTTTTTTCCTTCATCACTACATTTTTGGTTTTGGCTTTCTCTTCTGCCCTTCATCCTGTCTTTCTGGCACTTGAGTGTAACTTTCAAGAATTTCCTTCTTTGAAATGTTATGAGTCACACTGTATTCTCCAAAATGTTTTTATTTAAAGAACACCAGTGATTTTTTTTTAACCACCCATGAGACCCACAAAAGGAATTAAGGGTAGTGTCCTGTTAACTTAGAGGCCAGCAGACTTTTTTTAAAAAAACCACACTCACTTTCTCATCTTGCTTCAAGCCACTCCTGCTAGAGAAGACAGAAGGAACTGGAACATTCCAGTGTGTGATTTATACAGATCTGCTGTTTCTTTCCTTTAATAAATACATTGCAATTACCAAAACATTCAGGTAAGCTAAACACTCAGAGAATATGAACAAAGTCTGAGTCCAGTGACACCTTTAAGACCCACAAAGTTTTATTCAAGGTATAAGCTTTCGTGTGCATGCACACTTCTTCAGTAGGGTTGCCAGGTCTGGGTTGGAAAATACCTGGAGACTTTGGGGGTGGATCCAGGAGAGGGCAGGGTTTGGGAAGGGGTGGGACCTCAGCATGGTACAATGCCATAGAGTCCACCATTCAAAGCAGCCATTTTCTCCAGAGGAGATGATCTCCGCCAGCTGGAGATCAGTTGTAAAAGCAGGAGATCCCCAGGCTCCACCTGGAGGCTGGCAGCCCTATTCTTCAGATACAAAGAAGTGGAAATTACCAGTCCATACATATAGGTAGAGGGTGACAGCAGTATATTAGCATACAGCATAATGAAGATGTTTAACAGATTCAAGGACCAAATAGGAATAACAAGCTTAGTTTAGAAGAGAAGAGGGGATTGGATTTATACCCTGCCCTTCACTCGGAGCAGTTTATGAACATCTTTCCCTTCCCACAACAGACACCCTAAGAGGTACGTGGGGGTGAGAGAGCTCTTTCAAGAACTGCTCTTTCAAGGACAGCTCTGACAGAGCTATGGCTTGCCCAAGTTCATCCAGCAGCTGCAAGTGGAGGAGTGGGGAATCAAACCCGGTTCTCCCAGATTAGAGTCCATGCACTTAACCACTACACCAAACTGGTTTATATGGTTACCATTTGTTTGGGTTTAATTCCAGGGGGAAACATAGTGAAGGAAATAAATACGTCAAAATTGGAGATCTCAGAACATGAGATATTGGAGGCCAGTCGGAGCTAAGTAGATGGAAGAGGCAGAAAGAGCACAGAAAGGGCTGTTTCATCCCCCTGTCCATCACAGCCCCTGGACCCACACAAATATTAGCCTGTGCAGGTCCCAGGACCCCAGGATTAAAGTTTCCTGGGATCAGATAGAATGTTTGTGGGGCAGAGGTTTCTGGAAAGATCTCAGTTGCTTGGTGGTGAGCTTCCCAGAAGTATCTGGCCAGTCACCATTGGAAACAAGATATTGGAATAGATGGACCTTAGCTGTTTTTATTTATTTTATTGCTTTCTTTAATTCATACCCATGTTTTTTTTTGCCCCAGGGGGAACTAGGAATGCCAGTCCATGTCTGGCAACTGTCAGGAGGGTCCGGGGCAGGGAAGTGTGTGTGTGTGTGGGGGGGGGTGATGGCCTGTACATCTTAAGAGATAACACCGTGACACAAATGACATTTGATAAAAATTATATTACTTTTCCAAAATAGCAATTTGCTCAATCTACTTAACTTTACAATATTACAATATTACAATGAGCACCTGGTTTAAACTCATTTCCACAGTAGTCTTCCTCAGGAGTAATTCATTACTGTATTTTGTAAGGAGGTGTCAGCTTCTTGATCCAGTTCAAAAATATATAGGAGCAAACTTCTTAGTTCCTTCGAAGTATCCTGGAAAAACCATGGTAATTAATAAAGCAACATGAAGCTGAATGGAACCCAGTCATTATGAACTACAATGTATTAGTATTTATATATTTATTTTACTTAGGGTTCCTTTATGAGTGTTTATATTGGGAGCTAGCCAATGCTCTCTAGGTGCATAAAGCCTCCTCATGCTGGCTGATGCTCTCCACAACACCATTATTCTGTGGTAGCAAACCAATCCTATCATTTTCCCCAGCAATGAGCCTTCAATGTTCTGGCTGGCAAATGCTTACTACATTGAAATGAACCCTAACTCTATAAAGGTTGTTCTAATTAATCCCATACAGCTGCATGTTGAACAACTCCTTCTTAAAGTTACATGACATATATTGGGCTGCAACCTCTTAGTATATTTCCTATGAATTTATGCAACCTGCAGCTGAATGAAGCTGATAATTTAGAACTTTGTATTTAATGCATAATATATAACTTATAATTATTTAGTATATAACTACTTCTGATCCCATTGTGAGTGTTTCTATAGGGAACTAGCCAATACTCTCTAGGTGCATAAAGCCTCCCCATTGTTGCTGGCTAATACTCTCCATACACACTATTTCATTATTTTGCAGTAGCAGACCAATCCTATATTCTCCCCGGCTAAAAAGCCTTCAGTTTTCAAATGGCTGGCAAATGCTCTCTACACTAAACAGAATCAGACTTAATAGTTCCATACAGCTGCACATTGAACATTTCCTTTCCATACAGCTGCAAGCTGAACATGTCATTTGTGTCACGGTGTTATCTGTGTGGTTTTCATGTCTAGTACCTGTGAACCCCGCTTTTTAGCTTGGCCTGTACATCTTTACATCGCTTCTGGGAAATACCATTGATTTTACAATAGTGTTTCCCATGATTCCTAGAGCTACCCTACATCACTTCCAGATTTTCCTCAGAAGTGATGTAGAGCCACACAGGATCTTGACTTTTATTTTCTCCTGCCACAGCTTGGAGCAGTGTCAGGCAAGGCCAGCTGCCAGGGGGAGCCTTCTCGTCATAGCAGGAAGCCTGGCAGCCCTCGTGGGAACTCAAACCGGCTTATCACACATTCTTCCATGTTCCACCTCATCCCCCACAACAACAACCCTGTGAGGTAGGTTAGACTGAAAGAGAGTGAAGGGCTCAAGGTCACCCAGTAAGCTTCTATGGCAGATCAGAGGTCCGAACCTGGGTTGTCCCAGATCATAGTCTGATACTCCAACCATTGTGCCATGTTTGTTCTTATATGCTTAATATTCAGTGTTCCAGAATTATCTGTCCTCAAAGGAGATTACACAGTGTGTTTCATTGTGAGACTGCGTCAGTAACTTCTGTGCCTCCTTTCATTCAGGAAGACTGAAATCAATGAAATTTGCTTTGGTAAAGAGCTGGTTACAATTTTTGGCACTTTTGGACTCAGCCTAGCAATATGTGAGAATACTGGTGTTTTAGATTTCATTGAATTGGCTTATTTGGGCATTTCATTTAATTATCAATTAAAACAGGTCTCATGCTTTAAACATACACAATCAAAATAGATCTTTTCAGATGTAGGAATTTTTTGCTCCAATTTTTATCTCAAGAAACACTTCAGGAAAACAGTGTGTATGTACCATCAGCAGAGCCGGAGCGAGGCGGAGCACCGCTCCACCAGCTCAGGACGGGCAGTAGATTCTCTGATCTGATTCGGCCCGCCGCCGAATTGCCGCCGAAATTCGGCAGCAACTTTAAAAGCGGCTGTAGGGGAGGGGGTTTGAGGGAGAGGCTCCAAACTTGCAGGGTAGCTTCTGGGACCTCTCCCCCAAAGTAATGTTTTTCCCCACCATAGAGAACAATAAAGGGGATGGGGCAACCTGTTTGGGGGCCCATAGAATTGGACCCCATGGTCCAATCTTCTTGAAACTTGGTGCGTATTTCAAGGAGAGGTCCCAGCAGCTATCCTGCAAGTTTGGAGCCTCTCCCTCAAACCCCCTTTCCTCCAGCCCCTTATATACCCTATTGATTTCAATGGCCCATAGGATATAATGGGGCTGAAACTGACATTCCCTTTCTGACACACTTCCAGTGATGTCAGGGGATGTGGCATATGCTAATGAGTTATGCTAATGAGCTCCTGCACCTCTTTTTCTACGAAAGGACCCCTGACCATCAGAAGAAAGACATTGTGTAGAGAAGAAAGATAAAGAGCGAGAATGAGTTCTCATGACCTTGAAGAAAAAGAAACAACTGCAAAGGAAAATATTTTCAAGCCTGAGATAGCCCAGAGTGAGGCTTTTTAATCCATATTTAATTTGCTCAATAATGCTATATTTTGGACTACTTTTCAACAAGAAAACATCCACAAATTCCATTTAACTCCACTGGAGCAGGAAGTGCTTCAGCTCCATTGAAGAACATGCCAGTCTTGTTTAACAGTCTAAATATGGGTCGATAAACTTAATTTTAGCACATCTTAGCATAACTTAAATTTTTTGGCCTGTTTGTATAACAGCAAAAGGGAACGATTTGGATCTCTGATGGCTAAGAAGTGTGTTCACTGGCTCCAAAAATAATTTATTAGGATAATTACTTTTTCCTCCGTTAAAAGCTTGAAAAGGCAGCTATGCCAAACATTCACTATCCTTAAATGGCCAAGTGGTAAGTAAATCTAAATTACTCAGTAACTGAGCACATTATGTAAGGCAATGAGGGAACAAGGCAATTTCTTTCTTTCTTTTGCTAAGCAGTGCTTTCAAGAATATATCCTATGATATCAAAGTGGTTACTTGCCTTCTCGAAATGGAACAATTATTAGTTATGAAGAGAAGTAATAATGTACTACGTTTTATCTAGTGCTGAACTCATTATGTACCCCAAATTGAAACAGACCTTTTTCTTCTCCATACACTAAGCTGTTGTTATCTCTGGGATGAATCCTACAGACCACGAGCATGTAATAGCATTCATGGCACCTCTCTTTTCCCCCAGAACCCTTGAGATCTCTGAAAAGCTGATCCGGGGGTGGGGGGGGGGGTGGACAAAATACCATGGAGCACAGGGGACTGCAATGAGGTGGAGGAAGACTCAGCCAAAATCACTATCTTCTGCCCACGGCGCCCCTCAGGCAAGAGCACCCCAAAACAGGCCTTCTGCTGATGATCTCAACTGGCAGGCAAATTCTTATGGGGGAAGGGTGGTCCTTCTAATAACCTGGTTGAAGACTTTTTGAGGTCTTGTGGATAGGTCAAGATGGGTAGCCATGTTAGTCTGTCTGTAACAACAGAAAAGAGCAAGGGTCCAGGAGCCCCTTTAGACTAACAAAATATGTGGCAGGGGATGAGCTTTGGTGAGTCACTGCTCACTTCTTCAGATACAGCTAGAATGGGAGTCCATCAAGTCCTATTTATGGAAGGCAAAGTGATTTCAGATGCTGAATGACATTAGCAGGCAAGTGACGGTGGCAGGTGAATAACAATAGCAGACATGATTGGATTAGGTGAGATATTCAGAGGGGTAATAGGCGTGGAGAAATCAGCATTGGTAATGAGACAGGAAACCTAGGTCTCTATTCAATCCGGGTAGATGCACTGTCTTGAGCTTCGTCATCGATTGCCATTCGTGGGTGGGTCTTATGCATACCCATACAAGCCTCAGCCTCTATGCCTTCTATGCCCTGTTGGTTGGCCCTCCAGAGGAACTGGTTGGCCACTGTGTGACACAGGATGCTATACTAGATGGACCACTGCTCTGCTCCAGGAGGGCTCTTCTTATTTTCTTAACTCTTGGCGAGTTCTCATCAAGGTTGGGCATTTGTTTTGGACCCTATACCAGCCAAGGACCTACTGCCACAATAAATCCCAGCATGGTGTAGTGGCTACGGTGTCAGACAAGGATCTGAGTGTGTGTGTTGAATTTCTGCTCTGCTATGAAGCTTGCTGGGTGAACCTGGGCCATTCCCTCTCACTCAGCCTAACTCCACAGGGTATAATGGAGAAGGAGAGAACCAGCAAGAGCACTGAGGAGGAAGGGCAGGATATGTGTTTGTGTGTGTGTGTGTGTGTTAAGTGCCATCAAGTTGCTTCTAACTTATGACGATCCCATGAATTAACGACCTCCAAAATGTCCTGCTTGCTGAGATCTTGCAAACTGGGGGCCGCGGCTTCCTTGATTGAGTCAATCCATAAGAACATAAGAGAAGCCAATGTTGGATCAGGCCAGTGGCCCATCCAGTCCAACACTCTGTCACACAGTGGCCAAAAACACCAGGTGCCCTCAGGAGGTCCAGCAGTGGGGCCAGGACATTGTTGCCTCCCCGTCAAGCACCAAAAATACAGAGCATCACTTGCCCAAGACTGAGAGATCCTATCTATACTTTGTGGTTCATAGCCACTGATGGACCTCTGCTCCATATGTTTATCTAATTCCCTCTTGAAGCTGTCCATGTTTGTAGCCACCACCACCCCCTGTGGCAGTGAATTCCACGTGTTAATCACTCTTTGGGTAAAGAAGTACTTCCTTTTATCTGTTCTAACCCGACTGCTCAGCAATTTCATGAAGTGCCCACGAGTTAAATCCATTTCATGTTGGGTCTTCCTCTTTGCCTGCTGCGTTCAGCTTTTCCTGGCATTGTTCTTTCCAGTGGCTACTGTCTTCTCCTAATGTGACCAAAGTTCAATAGCCTCAGTTTAGTCACTTTAGCTTCTAGGAGAGGTCAGGCTTGATTCGCTCTAGATCCCACTTGTTTGTCTATTTGGCAGTCTGTGGCATCCATAGAACTCTCCTCTAACAGCACATTTCAAGTGAATCAACTTTCTTCCCGTCAGCTTTCTTCATTGTCCGACATTCACACCCATGCATATTTATAGGGAATACTGTAGCATGGTTTAACTTGATCTTGGTACACTTAAGGACCTTTTCTAGCTCTTCCATGGCTGCCCTTCCCAGTCTCAATTGCCTTCTGATGTCTTGGTTGCAGTCTCCCTTTTGGTTGATGAAGAATAGCACTATTGTGCCCTAATCTGGATAGCCCAGACAAGCCTGATATCATCAGATCTTGGAAGCTAAGCAGGGTTAACTGTGGTTAGTACTTGGATGGGAGACCTCCTTGGAATACCAGCAGTCGGGAGGCAGGGGCAGGATTTATTCAGCCACCTGTCTGAATATTCTCCAGGCCCCCAGGGGGGGTCACTCACCAGAGGTTGACATGACTTCCAGACATGACATAAAATACGTAAGTGTTCGTAAGTTGTCCTCAGCTCTTTCCCAATAGCAAATTGAGTGCTGTCCGACCTGGGAGTTCCATCTTCCAGCTGGATGCAAAAAATAAATATTCTTAGTTTGAAGGGGGCAGCAGAGATGGCTGGTAACAGAGTGAGAGAGTTCTCTGATTGTGTAATCTGTCTATTTTAGGTCAAATCTACATCTGACTTTCCCGCTGGAATCATTCTAGTTTCAAAAAAACCCGTCTACACCCGTTTCTAGTTTCAAACCATACTTGTTCTAGTTTTAAAATTACTGTTTACATTCATTAATTGCCCTCCTGTGGTCAAGCTAGCATTTTACTGCTTTAAATGGATCCTGTTGCTTAGTACTCGTCAGAGCCAGGGAGTGAAATTTGAAACCAGCGTGAAATGAGCATAGGAAAAGACAGCAGTCAAACTACTTCAGAGGGGAGGTGTAAATTGGGAGGGATCCTCCGAGAGAGCTTAGGCGAGAGGCTTCCAAAATCCTGAAGCTGGCACTGCTAGCCCCACAAAAACATGTTGCCTGAAATTGTACCCCTTGTAGCTAACTGGCCTTGTGAAGCTGCTAGAGTACCCCCCTCCCCCAGGTTTGTCCACACTTAATAGGAAAAGAGAGAACAGATGGACCCCTGAAGGGTCCAGCAATCACCCATCCTGCTGCGTAGCCCCTTAGGATTCTTTGACATTTTTCTTCAATGGGCTTCCTCGCATCCCCCTACTGATTTTATTCTAAACAATGAAAACCAGGTTTCAGCGGCACCAATTCAGGAAGTTTAAAGGCAGCCGGAATTCCATTAGGAAGCTAGAACATTGCAAGGACTGATTTGACACAGATTGTTTGTATTGTTTCATGAAAACAATAGGAAAAGGGAACAAACCTAGCCAAGAGAGAACGAGGCCACCAACACAAAGCACAAACGATGGGAAAGGATGTGAAAAGGTATTGATGTGAAAGTTCTACAGAAAGTCTTCCCTTTAGCTTAGCATCAACCTTACAATCCATAAACATTTGAAAGTGAAGACAAAGGCTAGATAAAGGATAAGTGTTCTCCACCTTCCATGCAGGAAAATGTATTGCAACCCACCTGCAGTGTGGGAAAAGCTAGATGTGGAGACTCCGGTCCATTCTGCATCTGGCATTCACTCCACGTTTTCTCAGCGCTCGACCTGGTGCCCCCTTGCCTTGGAATATCTGTTTTCATTGCATTGCCTCAGATCCTGGTTTCTGCATTGGCTAGCAGCTTGCCATCTATTTTGTTTTTAACACTGGCTCCTGCATTGGTATGCAGATTTTCCTGTGGCAGTACTTGCCTCAGTGGTCATTAGCTGCCTGAGCCAAATAACTCATGGCAGGGTGATAAACACAGAGGGGGAAATAGGGGCGGGGGAACTGGTGGAGATCAATGAAGCCATGTCAAGTTGTCTGCTTATTGTTCCCTTCGAATCAGAAGCGGGGGAAGGAAAAGGTGCAGCTCAAAACCACATTCAGATACCCCAGCACAATGCCATACTGACTGCAAAGTCACCCATGAACAGCCATAAATCTATGCAGAAGGTACCATAAAACCTGATGAACAAAGAAAGTGAAAACAGCATGCAGTGTAGAGGGAGAGTAACCCCCCAACGTGGCTATGGGAAAACTGTGAGGAAACAGATGGGTGCGGAATCAGCCATAGAGTAATCAACATCCTGGCCCGAAGCTCCAGACATAGGAAATTCCTGCTGATTTGGAGGTGGAGTTTGAGGAAGGAACTCAGCCAGGGATGTGGTGCCATAGAGTCCGTAGAGTCCATGCTCCGAAGCTGCCACTGTCTCCAGGGAATCTGATCCCTGTAGTCTGGGGATCATTTGTAATTCTGGTCCCACTGGGAGGCTGGCAGTCCTAACCACACAAACCTCTTATGCATGACTACCAAAACCAGTTGTTTGCATTTTAAGTACCAGAATACTGCTTCTATATGTACATATTTAAAAATCACAGGTATCACAGCAACATTTTATTTATTCTATTTTATTTACTGAAAACATTTCTATGCCACCGTTCTACCCAACTGAGGGTCCCCAAAGCAATGAAGAGTCAAAAACAGCAAAACAAACTTTTAAAATGAGTGTTTGTGGGGGGGTGATATGCAGAGGGATAATAGGTGTGGAGAAATCAGCATTGGTAACGAGACAGGGAACCTAGGTCTTGATTTAGTCCAGGTGGATGCATTGTCTTGAGCTTCATTATCAATTGCAATTCAGCAGTCTCTCTTTCTAATCTCCCTTTGAAAGCCTATTACCCCTCTGCATATCTCACCAGAATCCAATCACACCTACTATTGTCATTCACCTGCTATTCTCATTTGCCTGCTAATGTCATTTGGCATCTGAAATCACTCCACTTTCCAATAAATAGAACAGATGGACTTCCATTTTATTTGTATCTGAAGAAGTGAGTGATGACTCACGAAAGCTCATCCCCTGCCACATATTTGGTTAGCCTTTAAGGTGCTACTGGACTCTTGCTCTTTTCTGCTGCTACAGACAGACTAACACAGCTACCCATTTTGATGTATCTCCATGGTTAATGTTGTGACTCTTACAGAGGACAGATAAACCTCTTACAAAGAGGGAACCTTTGTAACCCAAAAAAGTGTTTCCCTCCTAAAAGTGAGAGAACATGTAACAACAAGGAAGTTACCTAAGCTGGTGTGGTGGCATGTATCAGGAGAGGTGATCCATTACAAACATAACTCAAGCCAGTTTGGTGTAGTGGTTAAGTGCGCGGACTTTAATCTGGGAGAACAGGGTTTAATTCCCCACGCCTCCACTTGCAGCTGCTGGATGACCTTGGGCAAGCCATAGTTCTCTCAGAGCTGTTCTCTCAAGGGCAGTTCTCTCAGGGCTCTCTCAGCCCCACCTACCTCACAGGGTGTCTGTTGTGGGTTGGGAAATATCTGGAGATTTGGAGGGTACAGCCTGGAGAGTGCAGGGTTTGGGGAAGGGAGAGACCACATCCGGGTACAATATCATACAGTCCACCCTCCAAAGCAGCCATTTTCTACAGAGGAACTGATTGCTGTTGTCTGGAGATCAGTGGTAATACCAGGAGATCTCCAGGGCTCACCCAGAAATTGGCACCCCAACCCTCAGGGTCCTTTTTAGGGTTGCCAGCCTCCAGGTGGGGCCTGGGGATCTCCCGCTTTTACAACTGATCTCCAGCTGACAAAAATCAGCTCCCCTGGAGAAAATGGCTGCTTTGAAGGGTGGACTCTATGGCATTGTACTATGCTGAGGCCCCTCCCCTCCCCAAACCGCACCATCTTCCGGCTTCACCCCCAAAGCCTCCAGGTATTTCCCAACCCAGACTTGGCAACCTATTTCTGCTTAGGTAGCTGTGAGAAAACACTCAGTGGGGCAGAGTGGGTAGAGGAAAGGGAGTGACCTCCCCACACCCTTCTGCACCCCTTTTTTCTAAAAATCAAACACCCCTAGGTCTGAGACAGTTTCCTGCAGTAGAATCTGATTTGGCTCTACGCCTTGGGGATCGTTGTTCCTTCGAAATATTTATACTGCACATTTTCCCTTTCAGAAAAGGGGACCCAAGGCAGATGCAACATTTATTCTCCCATGCTAATAAAACAATATCAAAAGAACCAGTCTTCTCCTTTCTCACACCAAATGCCCATAACGACTTGCACGGTGGTGGCAGTGTTCCCTCTTAGCTGAGTTAGTAGTGTGAGCTGGCTCACAGTTTTTTAGCCTCCAGCTCACAGATTTTTGTCTCTGCACAGGAAGGATGGCTCCAGAGCAAACTAATTTATGCAGCAGCCCTATTGCTTGCTCACAGCTTTAATGCCAGGAGCTCACCAAGTAGAATTTTTGCTCACAAGACTCCACAGTTTAGAGGGAGCATTGGTGGTGGAGGAGGAGGAATCATTAACAGTCCCATGTTACAAGTTGTTCTCAAAATCACTGAATCATTGTGAAGTACTTTGAGTGATTCACTTTTTCTTGTGAAGTACTTTGAGTGCTCAGGAGTGTTCAGTATTATTCACTCAGTGAAAAGTACAGTGTCGAGGCATTGGCTCTGGTTTCCCCTGCCTAGATGTTTCCTGCAAATGCAGTTTTCTCCACACAAACAGAAGGTAGTAGGTCCTGGAGTTTGTTTTTCTTTTTCTGGATTGCTACCAATATTTTGGAAACAAAACCACATAAGGTGATTTACGAGTGATCGTGTGTAGCCACAGAGTGGAGGGGGGGGGAAACCCTCCCTAAACTTTATTTCCTAGACTATGGGGGGGGGGGGGGCCAGTTCATTTCTCAGAAATGGAATATTTTCAAGGCACTCCCCCCCCCCCTAAAATTCTTTGGAAGGAAACAATATTTATAGAAATTTAGTTTCACAGGCAAGCTTTTTTTTTTAATGGAGGGTAGCGTTTTTTTATTTAAACCATGCTTGTTCAATGACACACTGTTATATAGGACATCACTCCAATCTCATAATGTTTCTGCAACTTTCTACAGGTGTCTCCCCAGCTCACTTCTCTCTTATACCATAAACAAACTGAAAGACTGGGACAGAGCTTCCGCAAATGACCAGGGGTTCCCTAGAAGATTTAAGAGGCTGTTCTGTCCACTGCTTTTATTCTGAACCTACAAGCCCTGTTGATGCGGCCAGGGAATTCCAAGATTTTTTTTTTTTATGACTACTGACTCTCTTTGCCAGTTTAAGATTACAGCATTTCCTTGGCCCTTTCTAAATTCTACCCAGCTCCACAAATTCTGCTTCAAGAAGACCCCAGCTTCTGTATTCTTGGGGGGGGGGCACCCTATTCTTCAGACTGCAACCCAGAAGTGTGTTTACAACACAAGTTGACCCCTGTCAAGAAACCACATAACTTATCATGTCTGCTGAAGGTCTGGGTCAGATCAGTGCTTCCATGGGAGACCTATAAGAAATCCTCACCTGCATCCCCTTCTGTTCTGTGGTAGAAGGAAGGCAGGATAGAGATATTTAAAGTTAGCACCACGTAATAGCACAGGGTCCCCAGTCTTGTTGAGCTGTGGAGACTTGGAATTCTGGGAACAGGGAACCAACACCACCACAAAATGGCTGTTGTTATGCACCTGGTCTTTCACAAAGAAGTGTGCACCACAAACCCAGCTTCTTTATTCAGCCATTTTGAAAATAAGCTTAAGAGAGAGAGAACTCTATCGCCCCCTCTGGTCGACCAACAAACGTCAGTTCTAACTTACTTTGTATGTTATAGCTGTCATGGGGTTCTGGGCCAATCGCAAAACCTTGGATGTCGCCAGCCAAGCGTCCTCCTATAATAGAGTTAAATGCTTTCCCACAAGCACTCCCTGCAGACACAAAGGAGATCACTCCCAGGCAAGGTTGCCAACCTCCACGTGGAGGCTGATGTTTTCCCAGTATTACAACCGATCTCCCCTGGAGAAAATGGCAGCTTCAGCAGGCAAACTCTATGGTATACCGGATATCCTGCATCAAATTTCCTTCTTCAAAGACAGCACCCCTGAAGGAATTTCCCAGGCCAGAGCTGGCAGCCCTTCCCCCAGGTACTACTGAAGGATCCCTGACAATCTGCTTCTGTGAGGCAGAGGAAAACCAGGGTAGCAACAAGGATGATCTGGTTTTTTAACCTCTGGCTCACACCTGGAGACCAAGCCCTATGGGGAAAGGCTGAGGGACTTTGGCATGTTCCTTCTAGAGAAAAGGAGACTGAGGGGAGACATGATTGCTCTCTTGAAGTATTTGAAGGGCTGTCACTTAGAGGAGGGCAGGGAGGTGTTCCTGTTGTCAGCAGAGGAGAGGACTTGCAAGAATGGGTTTAAATGAAGGGTAGGGAGGTACCAGCTGGATCTTAGGAAAACCTTTTTGACAATAAGAGTTGCGCAACAGTGGGATCAGCTGCCTAGGGAGGTGGTGAGCTCCCCCTACTGGTAGCCTTTAAGCAGCAGCCGGACAAACCCCTGTCAGGGGTGCTCTAGGCTGGTCCTGCATTGAGCAGGGGGTTGGACTAGATGGCCTGTGTGGCCCCTTCCAACTCTGTGATTCTACAGTTTTTTGTTTTGGGCAAGAAGCCATTGGCTGCCAGGAAAGAAGTCCATGGGTGGGTGCCATATTGGAGAATCACACAGTGTAAGGAGTCCACCATTACAGAGCTTCTGTACTTTGGCATAGTATTATGCACAAATATGCATATATACATTTTGTAAATGTTACATATAAAATCCTAACGAGAGCAATAAAATCAAAGGGTGGGAAACTGTTTAATTTACTGAATGTATGTCCCCCTTCTCGTAACAGAATTACTAGCATATTTTCTTTGCTTAAAATATTGACACACGGATATAGCTGTTCGCTCCGTTAAAACCCTGCAGTGAAAAGCCTTGTGTCATCCTGCCATCGAAGTGAGCGTATACGTAAATTCTACACCCTTTCTGCATTTAGTGCCCAAGTTTTTGGTCTGAAAAAAATCCCCTATTTTTAGCATTCAAAAACAAGAGTCTTTATTTTTACTGGACTCTTCAAAGTCCAGCTAACTTTTCGTGGAAAATGTTGGAAAACATTTTATTTCGAAACAACCCTGTTTATCCTTCATTCACTTGCTGGAAGACTTCTCTTGAAACACTCCTCTGCTCCTGCTGGTTAATAATCCCCCTAACCGAGAGCGGAATTGTTTTTTCTGAGCCGGATTCTGCGCCATGCTGAGCCCCGGGATCCAACAAAGAGCCAGCTCAGAATCTGAATGTTGTTAAACGGTACAACATAGTGGCCAACTAGGATGTCGAAACGAGTGTTGCTTCAGTCGAAGACTGGCAGCTTCTGGACCAGCTGGTATTATCCGGAAGGAGACGTACATCTTCCATTTGTCCAAGGCCAGCATCATTATTGCCTTTCTGAAATGGCCAACCGTGTTAATCTGTTTCAGCCAAAATAACGACTTTTTAGGGCAGGATTGCCTGGATGATCCCGGCGACCAGCAGGGGGGTTGTGAGCAATGCTCCCTCTAAGCTGTGGAGTCTTGTGAGCAAAAATTCTACTTTGTGAGTTACCACCATTGGAGTTGTGAGCCAGCGATTTGGCTACTGCATAAATTAGTTTGCTCTGGAGCCCTCCTTCCCGAGCTAAGACAGAAATCTGTGAGCCGGAGGCTAAATAACTGTGAGCTAGCTCACACTGACCCAGGTTAGAGGGAACACTGGTTGTGAGTTCACTACAGGAAATATAGGTTTGCCAACCACACGTGGCACCAGGAGACCTCCCAGAATTTAAAAAAAATCTCCAGATGACACAGATCAGTTCCCCTGGGGGAAATGACTGCTTTGAAGACAAGACTCTATGGTGTTATACCTAGCTGAGCACCCTGCCTCCCCTAGGCTCCACTCCCAAAATCTTCAGGAGTTTCCCAACATGGAGCTGGCAACCCTACTCCCCCCCCCCCCCAACCTCCCAACAGTTGCCAGGAGGGGCTTGGCCATCCTGGTCAGAGCTCATTTTATCACAGATCGCCCATTATAGCTGGAGACTTCCTGCCCAAGGCTGCCAACTTCAGGTTGGGAAATATCTGGAGATTTGGGGGTGCAGCCCAGGGAGGGCAGGGTTTGGTGAGGGGAGGGACCTCAGCAAGCTATGATGTCACCAGGGCTTTTTTTGTAGAAAAAGCCCAGCAGGAACTCGTTAGCATAATAGGCCACACCCAGCAGCAGAAACTCATTAGCATATTAGGCCACATCTCTGACAGCACAGCTTATTAGCACATTAGGCCACACACCCCTGTTACCAGAAGAGTGGTCATCCAGCCACACCCACCTTTTGCTTCTTATTCTGTTTACCTTGTTTGTTGTCAAAACCCAGGGGGTTTTTTGCAGCAGGAATTAATTTGCATGTTAGGCCACATACCCCTAATGTAGCCAATCCTAATGGATGTCTGCTGTTGGGTGTGGCCTGTTATGCTAATGAGTTCCTGCTGGGTGTGGCCAACTCAGGAGCCAGCAGAACTCCGTTCCTGTGCATTCCTGCCCAAAAATAGCCCGGATGTCACAGAGTTCACCATACACAGCAGCCACTTTCTCCACAGGAGCTGGTCTCTGGAGATCGGTTGGAATTCTGGGGGATCTGCAGGCCCCACCTGGAGGCTGGCAACCCTACCCACCACCATTGCCCTCCACTGCTGTCTGGGGCAGGTGAAAAAGTGATACTTGTGGCATTGGTCGCCTAACCAGAAATGATGTCACACATTGCTGGGATGCTCTAGCAATCCTCCAACTCCCCCCACCCCCCTGAAGCTCCTGGGGGACCCAAGGGCTGGCAACCCTATTTCATCAGCTGCATGAGGTGTATATCCTCACAGCCAAAATATTTATGCTTAAGTAAGTTATCCTAACTCTGCTATGAATGTATGCAGCAATGCATCTGATCAGGTGAGCTCCAACTCACAAAAGAAGAAGAGAAGAAGAAATTGGATTTATACTCTGCCCTTCACTTGGAGTCTCAGAGCAGCTTACAATCTCCTTTCCCTTCTCCTCCCCACAACAGACACCCTGTGAGGTAAGTGGGGCTGAGAGAGCTCTTTTGAGGACTGCTCTTGGGGGAACAGCTCTGAGGGAATTTGTGTCTGACCCAAGGTCACCCCAGCAGCTGCATGTGGAGGAGTTGGGAACCAAACCCAGTTCTCCGCAATTAGAGTCCGCTGCTCTTAACCACTACACCGAACTGGCTCCAAAGATTATGCTGGAATGGGGCTTTTTTGTTAATTTTTTAGATGCCCCTGGACTCCATCTCCTGTTTGATCATGCTGTACCAGACTGACACAGTGACACATCTGGAAGTATAATTATCCCATAGCTGTCATTATTTAGAAATGGTACTATTAGCCATTCTTTGCTCATTGGGAGTGGGCCACACCCACTCTACTGGGATCAGCTCTTTTTCTTGTTCTCCGTCTTGATCCACTCTTGAAAGCAATATATGACTTTCAGGTCATATTTCTGGTCCTGTGGACACAGGCACACTCATGAAGCTGCCTTCTACTGAATCAGATCATTGGTCCATTTGAGGCAGTACTGTCTACTCAGACTGGCAGCAGCAGCTCTCCAGAGTCTCAGGCTGAGGTCTTTCTCATCACCTGCTGCCTCATCCTTTTAACTGGAGATGCCCGGGATTGAGCCTGGGACCTTCTGCATGACAAGCAGACGCTCCACCACCTAAGCCATTGCCCTTCTGGTTTTACTTTGAATGTGATAACATCCCCCCACACTGAAAAAGACATGATCTTCTTAATAACAATTAATAAAACAAAAGCAAATAATAAGAAAATACTGACTGATAAAAATTCAAACAACTATTTCAGCCAAATGGACAAAAAAGTTTAATACAAGGGTTTTCCCGCATTCTGATTTTCATTGTTTGCTTCTTCTTTGTTTTTCTGTTCTGCACATGTTTTGCTCCCTCTAGTGGTCGATTTGATATTACACCAGTTTATGCCCTGCAGAATTAAACTGCGGGTTTTTATGCCAGAGGTAAACCAGTGTAAACCAATGGGTATAACGCCGTAGAGTCCACCTTCCAAAGTGGCCATTTTCTCCAGGTGAACTGACACAATTAGAACTTCATTTTTTCAGCCAAGTCTTAATACTGGGCCCTAATATTTTATATTTTCTACATTTGATACATACACGTTTTTACAAATTATAAATATCTAAAGTACCTACATTATTATTCACCTTTTATATGCAAAATATCATTGGTATCTCTGAATAATCGATGTCTGTGAATGTTTTAAAATGTTGTTCTTTTTATATGAGCAATTCCCTTTTTCCTTTATTTTGTTTGTATCCTTATTTCCTTTTTTTTTCTTTTTAAGAAAAAAACAGGGGGGGATTTAAAAGCTCTACTGGCCTCTGTCTTGCATTCTTTATCTTCCTCCATTTGGACGAAATAGTTCTAATTTTAGGCTCAAGAAGTGGTTTGGGTTTTGAGAGGTGGAATGGTTCTCTTTCAAATAAAAACGTCTGCAGCCACAAGCCAAGGGTTGCCCTGAACTTTGAAAAGCTTTGATGGATGTGCTGTTTGGGTCTTTGGCAATGATGTGCAGATCTTCCCCTTATAAATTATACAAGCTGCAGAATTAATGCCATGTGGCAGGGTTTAATTTCTAAATGGGAGGGGCTGGGGCTCAGATTTATATGTAAGACTCACGGCCCAGCACATTTTTGTTGTGTTTATTTAGATATTTATACCCCATCATTTTTTTCCCAAGGGGAACCCAAAGTGGCTTGTAGCATTGTCCTTCCCTCCTCCATTTATTCACACCCTGTGAGTTAGGTTAAACATAAGAACATAAGAAAAGCCAATGTCAGATCAGGCCAATGGCCCATCCAGTCCAACACTCTGTCACACAGCGGCCAAAAATACCAGGTGCCCTCAGGAAGGTCCAGCAGTGGGGCCAGGATACTAGAAGCCCTCCCACTGTTGCCCCCTCCCCCAAGAATAAAGAACATCACTTGCCCCAGACAGAGTTCCCATCTATACCTTGTGGCTAATAGCCACTGATGGACCTCTGCTCCATATGTTTATCCAATTCCCTCTTGAAGCCGTCCATGCCATGCCAGCAAACTTTGTGGCTAAATAACTCAAATCAGGTCTCTTCAGTCCCAGTCTGACACACTAAACATTACACCACAGAGGGCTATGTTTGCCAGCCTCCTGAGTCCTGCCTGGTGATGGGAGATCCCCCTACCCCGACTTCCCGTTGCCCACCACCACTGCTGCAGCCAACAGGAGGAAATAAACATTTTTAAAGCGGCATTGGTGACAGCATGACATCACTTCCAGGAAAAACCCATACATGATGTCAGTCCTCTCAGTTTTACCATAGAGTTTCCAACAATTCCTGGAGAGGCATAATGTCACTTCTGGGTATTCATACTACTGCCAACACTACTGCCCCATTCCCCCCCCCCCCAGTTTCTTATGGGTCGCTAAGTTATGCCTGGCAACCCTTCACGGGGGCCCTTTGACATTAAACCATTTCTCCTGTCTGTAGATTTGTAAGGAATAGCTGAGGTATCCCACTAGGGAGATCACAGCGTTTCGCACATTCTTCAAGATGTTCTTTCCTTTGAAAGTGTAGTACAAGCCCTGTCAAAGATATTTTTATCCTACTCTTTCTCTAGGGAGAACAGCATATATGATCCTCCCTTCCTCCGTTCTCCTCTCACAATAGCCTTGTGAGGTAAACTAAACTGTTATACTGTATTATGTAGGCAAAGAGCCATGATGCTGCAACTGCCTCCATCATCATCATCTTCTTCTTTTTCTTCTTCTGCCTATGTCCTCCCATTTCCCCTCTCTCCCTTTTTATAGCCCCAGCTTCATTCCTGACCTTGCGCTAAGCTCTGCCCTCCTCTTCTCTGTTCCCTGCCCTGCCTCAAAACACCTGGGCCCAGGGAGCCATTGTTCTCCCATCCAGGCTTATTTACTACCTCCACACCCTTTGAGCTTCCCTAGGCCAGATTGCCATGGCTGCCCTGTTACTGAGACTGCACCTTTCTTCCAGGATTGCCAACCTCCAGGTGGTGGCTGGAGATCTCCCACTATTACAATTGATCTCCAGGCGACAGAGATCAGTTCACCTGGAGAAAATGGCCACAGTGGAAGGTGGACTTCATGGCATTCTACCCCACTGAAGTCCCACCTCTCCCCCTAACCCCACCCTCCTCAGCCTCCACCCCCAAAATCTCCAGGTATTTCCCTACCCAGAGCTGGCAACCCTACTTTCTGCCCCTAGTCCCATCCTACTCCACCCAGGTGAGTCTTGATGCTAGGCCCAAGGGCCTGCCCTGCCCTGCCAGGTAGTTTGTTCCTGGGTAGCCTGCCGCAGTCACCTGAATGAGTATTTGATTCCAAGTCTCCTTGGTCAGCCACTCTAACCGCTGTACCACACTGCCTCTCCAGTCCTGGCTTTGGTATGGTGGAACGAAGCATTTTGGGGTTTTTTTGCACGTTCCAACCCCATCGACTCAAAGAGTCGCCAGCTCTCATCCCCACTAATTCAGAAAACAAAAAAATGGATGAGATACTTTTCTCAGGCAGGGTATTTCCCACAACTTCCTCATCAGAGCCTCTTATCTTTTTTTTTTTTAATGTAAAGGGTCCTTGGAAAAAAGCTTGCCAACGGGCATGGAGAAAAATGTCCCACTGCTTCAGTAAGAGGGTAATGTGTGGAAATGAGCCACCAAAGCTTTTCACAGTACAGGGGTAAATAACTTCCCCTGGCAGATAACATCCCATGAAGCCTCTATTAATAGGACAGGACAGGGTCCCCCCCCCCCCCCCCCCGCCTCAAAAGCCATTGGCACCCTACATGTAAATCCTTTATGCTTATGCATTTTCAAGATAGATTTTGGCTTTGAATATGAAGTTTTGGGTCTTGCCCAAAAAGCTTAGGTTTCAATTAGCTAAGATGTCAAGGATTTCTTTTGCACGCTGCCAAAGGATTAGGGACCACCAAACTGCTGGTATTTTAAGAATCTGACCGGCTCGTTGCTGTGCACCAATCTGGACTTTCTCGATCAACTGTGGTTGAAACTCTTAAGCACTTGACATTCTTTTAGCAAGGGTGTTTTTCCTTCCCCCTTAGAGGAGACAAACAGGAACACATACCAAGTAACGATGTGAAGACTGCGCACGATCAAAAGCGCGTCTTGACGGTGTTTTATTTTAAACGGTTACATCTGGAGGCGGGAACTCTGCTGTTCTCATCTGGAATATGCTGTTTTCCCCAAAGGAGAAGAAAAGACAAGAAATACCTAAACAACTGCACGGGCATGAGCCTGTCAAATACTTTTATTTCCCTTTTAGTTCAATGGGGAGAGATTCATAAAATGCACCTACTGAAATCAGGTTTAAAATGAGTTTAATTTTGACTTCTATGCGCATCATATTCAGGAATAAAGGACACAATACTGCCAGTTTCTGCATATTTCCATGCAGTCATGGAATCTTGTTAGAGAATCTCATATCTTGGCTGTGTTTAAAAGTTCCTAGTCCTCTGTGTGATCACTGATGAGTCGTGGTCACCTTTGGAAGGCATGTGATCCTTACACTGGAGGCATCTTGGACCCCTTGATTATGGCTGTCTAGCATTCCCCATCAGTTTTTAAACAACCTCTTGAAATTGCGATTGCATTTTCCAACATAATGAAGACAGGCCATTTAGGAACCTGTTTTCAGTCTTCTGCTAAAAAATCCACTTGGGGGGGGGGAGGGTTCTTGGAAAAGATGTTTAATTCTCATAGAAACTGGTCAAGAATTCTCACAGCAAGAATGTGTCTGTGTGGCAAAGACATTAAAGTTTTCAGCAGCAGTCAGGATATTTCTGGTTTGGATTGCCTGGGATAAAGTGTGGTGTTCTGTATGGTCCAGTTTGCGTTTTATGGTTTGTGTTAGATTTCAGTCCCATGTGCCATTTGGATTGTTTTCAAACAGGGAGCATTTTCTTAAAGAGCTTCACCTCCCATTCAAAAACCAGACCTGGAAGCAGCAGGAAAAGCCAATTGGCACTGAGCTCAATTCTTCTTTCTTGTATACTTTACTGCTCTTGCTGCTTCAGAAACTAGAACATTTTTAACACTGGAATTTTAAAATAGCTGCTCACTCAATAGATCATCGGTGTAATTAGGGTTCCCAGCATGACCTTGGCAAATGCTGGGAGATTTTTGAGGGCAGTGCCTGAAAATGGTGGAGTTGGGGGAGGTGGAGAAGCCTCCATCCTGGGACATCTTCTGAACTAGAGCCAGTGTGGTGTAGTGGTTAAGAGCGTGGACTCTAATCTGGGAAAACCAGGTTTGATTCCTCACTCCTCCACATGCAGCTGCTGGTATGACCTTGGGTTAGTCATAAGTTCTCTCAGAGCTGTTCAATCAAGGGCAGTTCTCAGGAGAGCTCTCTCAGCCCCACCTACCTCACAGGGTGTCTATTGTGAGGAGGGGGAGGGAAAAGAGATTGTAAGCCACTCTGAGACTCCCTCAGATAGTGAAGGGTGGGGTATAAATCCAGTCTCCTCCTCTTCTTCTTCCTCGTCTTTCGATTACCCAACTGGAGAAATCCAAACCTAACTAATTATGCATTTTAACACCTTGCTCTGGCAGAAATATGTGCATGGTCTGCTATTGGGTCGCTCTGAACAGCTAGGATATCAGCATGTATAAACAAACATATAAATTCTTCCATGACTACAGGGAGAGAACTTGCAAACTCCACCAGAGTCTCCTAGAAAGTCCAGCACTTTTACCACCATGCCAAGCTATCAGTCTACCCACGATAGTTTCCCAGGATATTTCCTTGCATGTATTGGACTGAAGGTGGAAAGCACCATTGAGACGTAGCCATCTTATGATGACCCTTTGGTTTTCAAGGCAAGAGACATCCAGAGGTGGTTTGCCGTTGCCTGCCTCCATATCATGACCCTGGTATTCCTTGGAGGCCTCCCATCCATATTCTAACTAGGGCCATCCTTGCTTAGCTTCCAAAACAGGGCTACCTTCGGCCATCCAGGTCAGGACATATCTTGGGCTCAATGTTCCCTCTAAACTGTGGAGTCTTGTGAGCAAAAATTCTACTTTGTAAGCTACTGGCATTAAAGTTGTGAGAGAGTGATCTGGCTGCTGCCTCAATCAGTTTGCTCTGGAGCCATCCTTCCTGAGCTAAGGCAAAAAATGTGTGAGCCAGAGGCTAAAAAACTGTGAGCTAGCTCACACTAACTCAGCTTAGAGGGAACACTGCTTGGGCCAACTGTGGCAAATCATAGCAATTTTTGGCAGCAGAATTTGGGTGGGTATCTGATTCCAAACAGAATACCGGAAAACTTAGCTTAGAACAAATGATTGTTGGCTCCCCTTAAAAGTCTGTTTTCTAGGCTTGGTTTTACAACTTATACATTGGCAAGCCTGTGTGTGGTGTTGTGGTTGTGAGTGGAACTATTTTATGCATGGAAAAAAAATCTTTCTGCATCACCTTATGTGAACTTTCGCCACCAGTCTTTAGAACAACGTTGCCTACAATTCATGAGAAGTCTGGGATTATTCTTCATTGAATAGTGAAGGCTTCAGGCCAAAGGTGGGTTGCATTTAGAGTGAAGTAATTAATGTGGTTAGGGATGTGGAATATAGCCGAATCTCATCAAATCACAGAAGCTAAACAGGGGAGGCACTTGGATGGGAGACCACCAAAGAAGACTCTGCAAAGGAAGGCAATGGCAAACCACCTCCGCTTAACCACTTGCCTTCAGAACCCCTTGCTGGGGTCAACATAAGTCAGCTGTGACTTGACAAACACTTTACACACACACACACACAATAAATGTAGTTAATGCCTCTTTACACAGGATGATAGAATCAGGTTCTCGAATGCTATGAAGAATCTGATTTAGCAGCTCACTCTGTTTAGGTTTTTTTTTAAGGGAATAGAATGGAGGATGAGTTTACCAAAAAAAAGTGGCAGGAAAACTGATCAAAGACATGAAATACGGGTATTCAGAGAACCTGATAGACAGATGGTTATAGGCTGTAAAGACCTTTAAGAGGGTGCACAGGGGTTTTTTGGAACACTAGCTGTGGCACAGCCCACGAGTCAAACCTTAAAGAGCAATGTTTTCCCACAGCCTACTGCTGAGAGTAATCTGCTGGTGATCCCTGACCCCAAAGACATTTGGCTGTCCTCGACCACAGCCAGGGCCTTCTCGGCCCTGGCTCCAACCTGTTGGAACTCTCTGCCAACTTCCATCAGGGCTCTGCAGGACTTAATGCAATTCCACAGGGCCTGTAAGGCAGAGGTATTCTGCCAGGCTTTTGGTTGAGGACAGCAACGGTTTTCATCATACCTGGCACCTCCTCTTCTCTTCTTTTCCTTTTTCAATCCTGCCTACTTTGGCCTTCTCCTTAACTAGGGTTGCCAAGTCTGGGTTGGAAAATACCTGGAGACTTTGGGAGTGGAGCCAGGAGAGGGTGGGGTTTGGGGAGGAGAGAGGCCTCAGCATGGTACCATGCCATAGAGCAGCTGCTGGTGTGACCTTGGGTCAGTCATAAGTTCTTTCAGAACTGTTGTCTCAAGGACAGTTCTCAGGAGAGCTCTCTCAGCCCCACCTACCTCACAGGGTGTCTGTTGTGGGGAGGGGGAAGGGGAAGGGATTTCTCCTCCCCCTCCTCCAGGGCTGCCAGATCCAGGTTGGACTCTATGGCATTATAATGCCCTGCCAAGGTTGCTTCCCTCCCCAAACCTCGCTGTCCCAAGACTCCACCCCCAGATCTCCATGAATTTCCCAGTTTGGAGCTGCCAATGCTCAGAGGGAACTGATCTCTGTAGTTGGCAGGGTTGCCAAGTCCGAGTTGGAAAATACCTGGGGACTTTGGGGGTGGAGCCAGGAGAAGCTGGAGTTTGGGGCGGGGAGGGGCCTCAGCATGGTACAATGCCATAGAGTCCACCTTTCAAAACAGCCATTTTCTCCAGGGGAGCTGATCTCTGTCAGCTGGAGATCAGTTGTAAAAGCGGGAGAACCCCAGGCCCCACCTGGAGGCTGGCAGCCCTAGCAGGAGAGAAGGAAGCAGGAAAAGGGGAGAGGTTACAGTGGCTTTCAGGAAAGGGCGTGAGGAAATAGTGGGAGAGGTGAAAATTAGATGCTTATATGCAGTCTCTTCTCAGATATAAATCTGACAGTATTTCTTGTTATGGCAAAGGGATTTCCCAGTTCCCTTCTGTATAGTTTCTTGTATAGTTTAGCTTTTGACAGGATCACCAACAGCAGCTATTCCAGACTGAATGCAGCCCATTTTGTGCTAAAACAAGCATTTGCCACAAGAGGGCGTTGTTGACACACCTTAATACCCCACCGAGGCCAGCGAGATCAGTGCATACAACACACATGCAACTGATAGCAACAAAAGAGTTACTAACTCTGCCTTCAGTACAGTAAAGATCATCACGGTCCTCTTTTTTTTTTTTTTTTTTTTTGGAAACTGCAGGCACAGCAAACACTGAAGCTCTCTTCTCCTCCGAAAATAGAAATGTCACGCTGCATAATCGCTCATGACTAATCTGCTGTTTTATAACTGCTTCTGTTATACTCAAATGAAATGAATGCAGGTTCAATTTCTCAGTAAGACCAAGACACTGGCTATATTCTGTAATTAAATGTATTTTTGGTGACTGCAAGATGGACAATATGAATCCACTAATTTCATTTGACACAGGCTGAAACAGAAAAATTAAAAGTTCCTTGGAGATTGAGGTTTTCATTGTTCAGATTGCATTAGCGGCCTGGGAATTTAAAGAGCTGAGAGCTTTTGAAAAGGTGTCCTTGATCAAGGAAACTTGGGGGGCAATTACTCCCATTCTGCAGTTACTCCGTTGGTTGTCCGTCTATTACGGGGCTCCATTAGGGTCGCCAAGTGACTTACCTTCCGCAGCAGGGGAAAGCTGGTCTCGTTCCGGGACATCGTGTGCGCGTGAGCACGTGGTGTGATGACATCACCCAGAAGTGATGTCATCACGTTGGGCACGTCGCCAGCCAATGCTCTAGCAACCAGCCTGGAAACTCTACGGTACCATAGAGTTTTCAGGGTGATTGCTAGAGCATCAGCTGGCGACGTGCCCAACGTGATGATGTCACTTCCGGGTGACGTCATTGCAGCACATCGTCCCAAACCGAGCACTTTGGGCTTGAGGTTCCCCCCCGCCAGCCTGATCCGGACCGGCAGATTAGGAGCTGTTTCGGCAGGAAAAACCCCGCCCCCCTGGGGGACCTGGCAGCCCTAGGCTCAATTTAAGGTACTGGCTATCACATAAGCCCACCATGGCCTCCATCCTTCATAACTGGGGGAGCACCACTCCTTCTGTGCTCCACCATGGCAGCTTCAATCATCTGAACAGGGCTTTCTACCGGTGCCACCTTCCGAATTTGGGGAATCAGCAATGGTGCATGCATGTGCATTCTCCCTTGTGGCCCCCACCTTATGGGATGGCCTCCTGGTTTTCCTCAAACTGTGCACAACTGGATTATTCAAGAGGGCTTTTTGCACATGGAATAGGGCTGCACTGTTTTGTTTGACTTCTTATGTCGTTCTTTTAAAAAAAAACCAGAAAAAAACAAGGGGAAAAACTCAAAATCTAGTAACTACTAAAAGAAAAAAAGTAGAAAAGGGAGAATATATAAAGAGTATATATACCGTATACATAAAGTAGAACTCTCCGGTCAATCTCACAACTTTATCAATATTTGAACTCATGGCATATGGGCAACAATTATGTATAGACTTATTTTTAGATAGGTAACAGCGTTCCGTGCACCTTGGCGTCTAGTCATGCCAGCCACATGACTACGGAGACATCTTCGGACAGCACTGGCTCTTCGGCTTGGAAACAGAGATGAGCACCGCATCCCTAGAGTCGTATTCGACTGGCTTTCGAGCAAGGGAAACCTTTACTTTTACCTTAGTCTTTTCTAGAAAGTTATGTGCAGATCTTCCACCACTATTGTTGTTTTCCTTTCTCCTCTCTGTATACGGTTTTTTGCACTGTAACAATATGGTTCAGAAAGAAGCTGGGGGTAAAGGGTTAGGGACTGTAGACTATACCATTGTGTGTAATTTGTACTATCTGTTGCTCTGAATAAGTTCCTACTGTGTAATTTTAATACTTATGCTGTGCTTCACCTCTGGATGGTTCCCAGATTTCTACAATTCAAATCCTTTTGCATTGTCTATCGGATGTCTTTTGACCGTGTTGACTTATTCCGTGTAATCCACCTTGAGTCCCAGAGAGAAAGGCGGACTATAAATATGAATAAACAAATAGCTACTATCTAGAGCAAACTGGGAGCTTCTGGGGAGTGCAGCTTAGGTGCTAGAGCATCTTCTTTGCATGTCGAAAGGTCCCCAGTGCCCCTAGTTGACAGGTTCAAGTAGTAGGTGATCTGAAACCCTGGAAAGCCAGCTACAGTAGATGATACTGACCTCAATAGGCTGAAAGTCTGACTTAAGATAAGGTACCTTTGTGTGTGTGGTGCAGGAGATACAGCCATCTCTCACAGGAGGGGTTCGGGAGATGGCATGCATCTTCTTGCTTCTCTCCCTTCTTCCCAGAGGTTAACAATCAAATGGTCCTTGGTCCATTTAACGCCTACTAAGGAGGCACTGCGAATCCAGTGTTGTATAGAAGAAAAAGAGAAGAGAATAGATTGGATTTATACCCCGCCCTCCACTCCCCAAGGGAGTCTCAGAGCGGCTTACAAACTCCTTTTCCCTTCCCCTCCCCACAACAGACACGCTGTGAGGTAGGTGGGGCTGAGAGAGCTCTTTCCCAAGCTGTCCTTGAGGGAACAGCTGGTACAGAGCTATGGCTTGCCCAAGGTCATCCAGCCAGGTGCAAGTGGAGGAGTGGGGAATCAAACCCGGTTCTCCCAGATTAGAGTCCGCGCACTTAACCACTACACCAAACTGGCTCTCTAGTTGGCCTGGGATCTGAAAGAACCAGGTTTGAATCCCCACTCTGCCATAGAGGTTTGTTAGGTGACCTTGGGGGCAATCATTAGGGTTGCCAACCTCCAGGTGGGACCTTGCAGTCTTCCAGAATTACAACTGAACTCCAGACCACAGAGAACAGTTTCGCTGGATAAAATGGCTACTTTGGAGGGTGGACTCTGTGATATTACACCACACTGAGGTCTCTCTACTCCCAAACCGTCCTCCCCAGGCTCCACCCCCAAATCTCCAGGAATTCCCCAAACTGGAGCTGGCAACTCTACCGGTCACTCTCAGCCTAACCTGCTTCACAGGGTTGTTGTGAGAACAAAATGGAAGAGAAGACAACAATGTAAGCAGCTTTGGGTCCTCGTTGGAGAAAAAAGGTGAAATATAAATGATGAAAATAAATATTTGAAAGAATATTCTAAAAATATATAAAAAACCTCAGAGCTGGGCAGACCATGACATGAAATTCAACCCAAGGAATGATGAACCAGACATACAAGGATAAAGTGGTTACTAGCTAGATTGCTGCAATGCATGGTTTGTGGGGGTGCCTTTGAAGACACTTCAGAAACGTCAGTTGGTCCAAAATGTATTAGTGAGGCATCTACCACACCACAGGATATTTCTCCTGATGGACAGGTGGGCTGCGGACCTCAGTCTCCCCCTTCCATGTGTTCCTGGGTACCCTGCCCCCTCCACCGGAAGCATCATTTGGGAATCATTTTGGGCTGCAGCTTTTATCCTCATGTCCCCTTGCTGCCCGTACTCATCCTCACTGGTATGGGATTTTCATCCCATGATTCCTTGCAGTTTCAAGCACAAAACCTTTAGGAGGTGATTTCCAGTATCACCATGTTGCCACAAAATAGCATCAATAGTGATGTATTATATTTTAATGAGAGCCAGTGTGGTGTCCTGGTTAGAGTTGGGCTAGGAACTGGGAGACCCAGGGCTGAATCCCTGCTCTGCCATGGAAGCTCGCTGGGTGACTTTGGGCCAGTCATATACTCTCGGCCTAACCTACCTCACAGGGCTGTTGTTGAGAGGATGAAATGGAGGAGAGGAGAGTGATATAAGTCACTTTGGGTCCCCATCACGAAGAAGGAGGGATATAAATTAAATAAATAAATAATGAAATTGTACACCACCAGTTGCCAGTTTTGATTGTTTATTTTTAACCTGAGCTCGTACATCCAAACATCCAAATGTATTTATTTACTGTACTAATGGTCTGCTGATTTCACTGAGACTCAAAGCGGATTATACAGTGTGAAGTCAATACAAGCAATCCAATGAGACACCTAATAAGTGATCATCATAAATAATAATAATGATGTGTATATTTCCATATTTGTAATTTCATATGTGCACATCCATTACCTGATCTCATGATGCGGCCCCTTCTCACTTCAAAACAGAAAATACTGGCCCATGGTGCTTTCCTGCTGTGTCCCTTGTGAAATGGAAGCCGTTTCACTGCACTAAAAACAGACAACTGCTCCACACTTGGATGTGCAGTCATATTAAGAACAAGATGGGTAGCTGTGTTAGTCTGTAGCAGTAGAAAAGAGCAAAAGTCCAGCAGCACCTTAAAAAGTTAAAAAAAAAATTGTGGCAGGGTATGAGCTTTCTTGATGTTAAGATGGTTTCTTGATATTAAGAACAAATACATCAGAGAGGAAACATGGGCAAAGAAGAACATGAAGGGGTGTGGGGAGCTGGTTAATTGTGCACAAGACCAATATCACATCTACTCACTCAGAGGTACTGCTTCCGTTGTTCCCCCTTTCTGAAGTGAGGTGGGATGGGTGTGAAGGGCAGAGCCTTTTTAGCGGTGGCACCTTGCTTATGGAATCTGAGGCTGCTCAAAGACTGCAGGTGGCTCCTTTGGGAGTCTACCACCCTACGGAGCAGCCAGAAGAGCAGGGCCTTCCCGGACATTAAAATAGCCCACCATTCCATCAGCAGCTGTAGGCTAATATTGTTGGTAATAACTCCATTTGGTAATAACTCTTTCAGGACTTTTAAAGCTACAAAAACAAATAACAAGTAGATTGGATACATAACATTAAATAAAAAATTCCAGCATGAAGTCAAGGGCATTTTATCCTCCCGGGCATTTCTAAGTTGTTGATTATTCAGGCTTCTGAGTCATCTGCTTCTTTGATTGTCTTACTGGTGTCCTGACTAGTTCATGCTGACGTGCTCTGGTTCTGTGGTGCCGTCTGCACCTTTACAAGTTCCACAACCACTTCCGTTTTTCTCCTTTTGGTATGTTTTCTTTTATGCTGCTTTTCCTGTTCGTTTCCTTTTCTTTCATTGCTTTTCCTTAATGGTTGTCTCTGTTTTTATAGGGAACGTCTTTGGGCAAATTCTTGAAGAGGTGCATTCAGAAATGTGCAACATATATAAATATGCTCATCAAGATTCTTGCCTAACCTGTTGTATGATTTAGGTAAGTCTTAGTGAAAATGCTGCAAGCCCCCCACCCCCGTTTCAGAGCTCAAAAGAGACCCGGAAGTTGAACCTGTACAGAGGACCAGCATCCGAGGCTGACTCTGTAGAGCAAGGCTTAGCAAGCTATAGCTTGGGGCCTGGAGACCACCATTGATTTTAACTTCTCTCCAGACTACAGAGATCAGTTCCCTTGGAGGAAATTGCTGTTTCCGAAGGCAGATTCTGTTGTATTACATCCCTGCTGAGCTTCTGCTTCTCCCCAGGTTCTACCCTCCCCGGACGCGGCCCTCAAATCTCCAGGAATTTCACAAGCTGGAGTTGGCAACCCTATGAAGAGCACCTACTAAGGCCCGTACATGAAACTGTGGTTAGAGAGTTGGACTGCAGTCAGGGAGACTCAGGGTGGAACCCCCACTCGGCCATGAAAGCTCATTGGGTGACCTTGAGCCAATCACGTGCTCTCAGCTAGACCTCCCTTACAGGTTTGCCATTGCCTGCCTCTGCAAAGTCTTCCTTGGTGGTCTCCCATCCCAGTACTGACCCTGCTTAGCTTCTGAGATCTGATGATATTGGGCTGTTATTGGGAGGATAGAATGGGGAGAGAACAATCCACACCACCCTGACCTCCTTGGAAGAAGGGTGGGTGAGAAATATACTGATTAAATAATTCCCCTCACACTCTGGATGGTGGTGAAGATCTGGGCCCAGAGGAAGAGGTCAAATGAGTTGGCATTAGGTAGTGACAAGAAGGGGGGGGGGGTCACCTTGGCTGTGAGCCCTCCAAAACTTGGAGCCAGAGGTATGAGGAACAGCTGAAGCTGTCTTATACTGAGTCAGTTCATCAGTCCACTGTCTGTTTTCTCTGACTAAAATGCCTCTGAAGTAATCTGCCTTTAGTGATCCATAAGTTCCTTGAATAAAAATGCCATTCGTGCTGGTAGTGTGTTTGTGGTGTGAAGAAGTGCATTTTTCCTTTGGAGGTTTGAAATGAGCAAAACCTTGACTACGAGGGTTTGTTTTTTTTTAAATCTCTCTGGGCAGAGAACAGACAGGAAGGGAGGAAGGTAGTCCAATTGCTTCCCAGCTTACCTTCATACAAATGCTAATAGATCTAGCAGGAGAAATAATTGATGGGTCAAGGTCTCCCCACCCTTGTCCAAGCAGGGATCAGAGATTTGGAAGACCTTACACTAGAAAGGCTCCAGGAATAATCTCCACGAAGAAGCTGCAGGGAACGCTTCTCTGACCTGGCCTCACCTTGTCAGTGGGTGGGGAAAAGAGAGGTGACAAAACTCAGGGGAGCCAGGAGGAAGGGCTGTTTCATGCTGGGACCATGTGCTACCCTGGAGAGCTACAGAAAGCTTAAAAGTAATGGCAGCTCTGTAAAGATTTGTAATTCCCTAAGCTTTAGGAGCCTGTCCTATATTTTAACAACTGATAGGCAATGCTCCCTCTAAGCTGTGGAGTCTTGAGAGCAAAAATTCTACTTTGTGAGCTACTGGCATTAAAGATGCAAGTCAGTAATTTGGCTACTGCATATATTAGTCTGCTCTGGAGCCATCCTTCCTGAGCTAAGACAAAAATGGCTGAGCCGGAGGCTAAAAAACTGTGAGCTAGCTCATACTAACTCAACTTAGAGGGAACACTGTTGATAGGTCATGTATAGAGAGAGGGACAGAGGATTCATGTTTTATTCATTTCTTTTGAATCCCTTGCTCAGTCTGGTGCTGTGCTTAAAGTATGCTTGTGAATATTTTCTTTTTCATAAATACTTTATAACTTTTAATGTTGGTAGTGGTTCTCTGTACCACATAGACCTCCACTGTCTTGGAGATGCTATTTTAAAAGGGATGCCAGGGGGGAAGCAGGTAGTTGGCAAGTAGCTATTCCTCCAGGAGTGCACAAGACAGTAAACTGTCCTCATGATAACCAGGTGCTGGGCAGCGGGAGACACAGAGGCAAGGCCTCAGAACTTGGATGTGAAGCTGGGAGTCCTGATCCTCCCAGCGGGCAATTCCTAGAGGTGAGGTGGCGGCGGCGGGCTACCCAAGAAAGAAAAGCCTCTCCAGGTGTTGGGAAGACTTTGGAGGAAAAGGCATAATAGGGCCTGCAGGCCACAGCAGGCCCGTTCCACCACAGTAGTTATACCCCAAAGGGGTTATTGTCATGAAGAGAAGGCGGAGGAGGCCTGCTCTGTAAACTGCTTTGCGTCCCTGTTTAGCTTTCTTATAAATAAGTAACCAGGTAGGGATGTGGATTGGTACGCTACAGCCTGATATCATCAGATCTCAGAAGCTAAGCAAGGTCAGTACTGGGATAGGAGACCAGCAAGGAAGACTTTGCAGAGGCAGGCAATGGCCTACCACCTCTGCTCAGTCACTTGCCTTGAATACCCTATGGGGTCAACATAAGTCAGCTACAACTTGACAGCACTTTACACACAGAGAAGTAACCAGCTGAAGCAAATGTGGATCTCTTTCTTCTTATTCTGCTTTCAGCCCTACTTTTAAAAAGTGAAACTCTTATATAAATGAGACCTTGAGCAATTTGCTGGTTTTCTAAGCCTCACAGGATTGTCATAAGTGTAAGTTGTCTTGTGGCATTTGAGGGATTTTTTCTTTTTTTGTTTAAGCTTGTAAATAAATCTGTTTAGGAACATGGGGTACAAATGCTCCGATAACAAAATGCCTTTATTTTTAAGTCACTGACTTTCAATCCAGGGCCGCCTTCTCAGGCATGGTTCTTACTCGCTTCAGAATACTCATTTTTTATCCTATGTAAACACTGTTTTCTCATGGGGACAACGTATTAAATTCTAACTTGAAACACCAGTAGATCAAACTGTGTACATAAACCAGACTGTGAAAGCCGTTGAAGGAATTGTGTTTCTTCTTTCCCAATAATTGCATATCTTTCACTCACTCCTGATATCTATATATCTAATTCCCAAGTGCCCCCCCGCGTGCGGATACTTAAATCCGCGCGGGGGGGCACTTGGAGGGCAGAGGGGGGGGGTTCTGCAGGTGGGGGGTAACCCCCCCGCTTGCAGAAAAACCCGAAATCTATCAAAAACTTTTCGGGGGATCTTTAAATCTCCCAAAAAGTAAAAGAGCGTCCCCTGCGCATGCGCGGGGAACGCTCTTGGAATGGCAGCGGCCCGGCGAGAGTCACCGAGGCCAGCCAACAGCCCGCAGAGGAGGGGGAAGGGGGCAAGCGGCAGGCCCGGCGAGAGCCACCGAGGCCCACCGGGAATCTCTGGGGGGGGGGAAGGGGGCGAGCGGCGGGCCCAGCGGGAGTCTCTGGGGGGGAGGGGGCAGAGGAAGGAGGAGCAGCTGTCAGCTTCTCCCCCCCCCCACAAATATATGATCAATAATGATTTTAGTGAAGGAGAGCCAAAGAAATAAAACATAATTTTGGATCTGTGGTATAATTTTTTCAAAATCTCTTATGTTCAGAACAACATCGATTCTCCATGTTAATAGGTACTTTTTATTTATGTCACAGAGATGTAGTTGTATTTATAAGCATCATGCAAGCATACTCCTGGGCAGAGAGTAACATTTTAGAAAATCTGAAGCTATCATTTCCATGCTTGCCCAGCACAGAGACATACCGGATGTTCTGGTGATCATTATCAAGTAAGTTACTTTATTTTAAAGCTGCCAACTTTCTCTTTAAGACATGGTAAAAGAGATCACTGTGGCAGCCACTAACACATTGGATAGCCAAATGGAATGATAATTGTTCCATGGCATCAAGTTCCATTACAGAACCAGATGCTTCTGGACACTGCTTAAGGGGAAAACTAATGATCCTTCTCTTCCCCAAGCCTTTTCTTGTTGCTGTACTGGGGAAGGGGGTGGTTGTTTACTTGTGAGAAGAAATTCTGAGCTGAACACACATCAAGCTGCCTTATACTGAACCAGACCACTGGCCCATCCAGGTCACTAGTGTCTAGTCAGGCTGGCAGCAGCTCTCCATCATCTCTCCATCATCCACTTTACCTACTATCTGGTCCTTTTTAACTGGGGGTTCCAGGGACTGAACATGGGACATTCTGCATGACAGGCAGATGCTCTGCTTCTGAGCTGTGCCCCCTCCCTAACTGTAGCACCTTTGCCCAGTTTCTTACAAGGGGATCAAGAACAGGCAATGCAACTGAGGAGACCAGTAGCAGGTTTTGCAACTGAGGAGACCAGTAGCAGGTTAGGTGCACGGGCGAGAGCAGGCAAGATCCTCTGGCAGAAGGAGGCAGGCAAGATCCTCTGGCACAGGTTTCTTCCACTTTCACATGGAGGAACTTGGAGGTACCCTCCACGATGGTGGTTTTCAAATACATCTAAATCTAAAGACTGCACTCAGGTGGGGTAGCCGTGTTGGCCTGAAGCAGCAGGACAAAGTTTGAGTCCAGTGGCACTTTGGGACCA
Organism: Lepidodactylus listeri; assembly: GCA_029233225.1. Lineage (NCBI taxonomy): Eukaryota > Metazoa > Chordata > Lepidosauria > Squamata > Gekkonidae > Lepidodactylus > Lepidodactylus listeri. Next base: position 82,785,587 of record JARCFY010000011.1, read on the forward strand.
ACAAAGTTCTATTCAAGTTATAAGCCTTCATGTGCAAGAAGTGTGCTTGCAGACAAAAGCTTATACTTGAATAAAACTATGTTGGTCCTAAAGGTGCCACTGGACTCAGTCTTTGTTCTAAAGACTGCAGTAACTGCGCAGGATTGCACTGTTGGTTTCCCAACAGCCTTCGCATTCAAGGTTCCAGGAAGAACAGAAGAGGAAGCAACATCTGGAGTGAGAGTTAAATGGATGGCCTACAACCATACATTAGCTAAACCCTCACCTGATTGTGCTAGGAAATGTAGAACGGGTATGTTACTAAAAAAAAGCTTTATATGGTCACTGAGAGGGTGGAAGAGTAAAAGGCTGGGATTTTCCAAACACAAGGGATGTAATCTGGCAAGCAAAGCTCTGCTCCACAAACCTCCTTGAATGTTACAGGCACTCCCCTCCTCCCAGGAGAGCGATGTTCCAGGGGCCAGCATCTACCTGGATTGGCTCCTTTTGGAGGAGAGCACACTGGACCCCTAAGGCTTTGTACTATTTGCTTTACAGACCACAGGTGAAAACAAAGAAGCATACTCTGGTGGGTTCTTGGACAGAACCAGGCCCTGACACTTAAGGCCCAGTGAGGTGATACCTACAGCTGCTTTGACACATGACTGTTTCTTTGGGGAGGGACAGGACTGATATTTACAAATAAATACGGAAGGTCCTTTCCTGGAGCTTTCAAAACCTCAAGATGAAAGGAAAATTCTGCAAGATGTAACTTCTTTACTCACTGCAGTACAGCAATAGACAGGGTTCCCAACCTCCAGGCGAGGGGCTGGAAATTTCCCAGAATTACAACTGATCTCCAGACTGGAGAGATCACTTCCTTAGAGGAAATGGCTGCTTTGGAGGGTGGACTCTATGGCATTGTACCCCTCTGAGGTCCTTCCCTTCCCCAAACCCCACCATCTGCAGGCTCCAATCCCAAATCACAAGAAATTTTCCAGCCTAGCAATAGGAAAAGAGACTCCAGGCCCACAAAAGTCTGTCTTCTTGGCATATCTACAGTACCTACATTGCCTTTGTAACTGGTAAGTGGCAAAGCTTCCACACAACTTCCTACAGTCAGGTAAGGGGTTTCGAGATTGACCTGCCAGTGATCCCTAAACTTTCAAAGAACTACAGTTTCTTAGTGAGAGGGAAGAGTCCATTAAACTGATTTTAAACATGTGGTGTAGATATGCCGTTAAGGCTACAAGAGCCCTCTTGGGATCTGGTTCAAACAGGGAAGAGAGATGGAGAAATGCACCATTTGCACCCTACAAAAATATAAACCTTAAGATGGTTACTAGGATAAAGGCAGTTTTCCAAAAAAAAGAGAAATATGGGTGCAGTTTCATGACTGTACTAGCATTTCGTCACTGAGCCAAATCCCATTAATAATGTAAATATGGCCAAAGAACCTACTATTCTCTATGACTCTTGACGGAAAGAGGGGAGATGGTGTACTACAGACATATTACCTCTTCTTATTAAAAACAAATGCTGAAATGCTTCTCTCACTCAAGAGAGATCATTACTGCTCAGCAGGGATCATTTCATAGAAAAAAAGGTGCAGGGGCTCATTAGCATAACTCATTAGCATAATATGCATACACCACCTGACATCACTGGAAGTATGTCAGAAGGCAAGAAAGAGAGAGAGAGAGAGAGAGAGAGAGAGAGCTGGCAGAGAGGGGGCCGCTACTAATCCAAGCCTCAGAAATACCACTATTCTGGGATAGCTTCAGTGGTGGCTGAAGCCTTCAGAAGACTGGTCGGAGGAACAAGGACCTTTCCAGGGGACGGGGTCATTTTGCTGCAGCCATGACACAAGCAGGCATTCCCCCGTGGGCGGGGGGGGGGGGCTGGCACCAACTCCTGGAGCTGAGCTCCCCGGAGATCCTGCTCGAAATGACCCCTGCTGCTCAGGGGTGCCTTGCTTGCAAAGGCAGCTGTCACCTGAAATCCATTTTTGTGCTTCTTGTCACTACTACGCTCAACAAGCAGGTTCCCTTTGGCTCCTTTTGGAGCACACTGGTTACACTGGCCTGAAGACATATTTTTTCTATACAAAGGGGAAAAGATCAAAATGATACCCTCTCTGTCAGCATTTAATATTTAAGGCGTGGTCCAAAAAGATTTCAGAAGAGATGGGCAAGATATCTGAGCAAGATCAGAAGACTCACTCTAGATACAAGTCTAAATATTTTTTTTCATGTGTGTGTGTGTGTCTGTGTGTGTGTGTGTGTGTGTGAGAGAGAGAGAGAGAGAGAGAGCACGTATGTGCACCTGGAAGTCATGGTGGCCTATGATGACTGACCCCTACTGGGGGCCTGGAGGATATTCGGAGAGGTGGCTGAGTAAAGCCTGGCCCCACCTCCTGACTGCTGGTATTCCAAGAAGGTCTCCCATCCAGGCGTCCTTTTGTAGAAAAAGAGGTGCAGAAGCTCATTAGCATACCTATTAGCATAACTCATTAGCATATGTCATGCCCCCTGAAATCACCAGAAGTGTGTCAGAAAGGGAAGTAAAGGGGGGGGGAATCTTCAAAAGCCTCCCCTTCCCCAGCTGGCCTGCCAAGGCGGGCAGGGGGGAGCGAAGCAAAAAGGGCCCCATAGAATACAATGGAAAGATCATGCTGCCGCTGTCACACAACCCTAAACAGAAGGGGTTTAACCCTTCTCGCTTCGCTTCCTCCACAGGCCCGCGGAGAGCTGGGGGAGGGGCTTGCCACCACTGCCATTTGTGCCCACTAGGGGTGTGCAAATGAAAATGTTTTGGCCCGATTCAGATCAGGCCAAATCAGGCCGCATCTGTTTCAGCTGCCAAATGACCCCCACGTGTCAGTTTCAGCAATGCAAGCCCATTCTGGAGTCATTGGGCCGCCAAATGTCAGTTTCAGCCCCATTATACCCTATGGACCATTGAAGTCAATGGCAAAAACTCATAGGGTATATGAGGGGCTGGAGGAGAGGGGGTTGAGAGAGAGGCTCCAAACTTGCAGGGTAGCTGCTGGGGCCTCTCCCCGAAATACCCACCAAGTTTCAAGAAGATTGGACCAGGGGGTCCAATTCTACGGGCCCTCAAACTGGTTGCCCTATCCCCTCCATTGTTCTCTATCTGGGGGGAAAATGTTATTTTCCCCACCATGAAGAACAATGGAGGGAATGGGGCAACCTGTTTGGGGGCCCATAGAATTGGACCCCTTGGCCCAATCTTCTTAAAACTTGGTGGATACTTGGGGGAGAGGTTCCAGCAGCTACCCTGCAAGTTTGGAGCCTCTCCCTCAAGCTCACTCCCCTCCAGCTGCTTTTTAAGCCACCACCAAATTTTGGCGGCAATTCGGCAGCAGGCCAAATCAGATCAGAGAATCTGATTTGGCCCACGGCTGCCCTAGTGCCCACTCCTGGGCTGGTGGAGCGTTGCTCCACCTCGCTCCGGCCCAAAATGACCCCTGCTCCCATCCAAGTACTTGCCAGAGTTGACCCTGCTTAGCTTCCAAGATCCGACGAGATCAGACTTGCCTGGGCTATCCAGGTCGGGGCAAGTCTAAATATAGATAAAAGGTAAACGTTTCCCTTGCTCAAAAGCCAGTCGAATCCAGCTCAACGGGCAGTACTCATCTCTGTTTCCAAAGAGCCAGCACTGTCCGAAGACTTTTTCTGTGGTCATGTGGCCAGCATGACTAAACGCCGAGGCACATGGAACACTGTTACCTTCCCACCAAAGCGGTACCTATTTATCTACTTGCAATTTCTTGCTTTCGAACTGCTAGGTCAGCAGGAGCTGGGGCCAGAGATGGGAGCTCACTCCATCACGCAGCACTCAGGTCTCGAACTGCCAAGCTACTGACCTTCCAGTCTGCAGCTCAGCATCTTAACCTCTGAACCACCGTGGCCCCTTTTAAGTCTAAATATATTCATGATTAAATAGCAAAAAAAATTCCCCAAACTCTACAATGTACTTTAAGACCATTTGTTGTGGTTTCTTCTATCTCCTATTTATCTGATTTATTAGTAAGCTTTCTACCTTACAGAAACTCCAGGTGGCTTACAATGCAAACACAATAAAATACATATACTATATTTAAAACACATCAAATGCATAGGTCCTAATGGCATACAACAACCCCTTGCCTCCCCATGCCCCCTTTCAGCAGTGATTTGGAATTTGGCACTGCATACATATCTAGTACACAAGCTCATTTAGTGGTCTGCATTTATAGAGCCAATTAATTGTGCTAGCGCAGTTCCCACTTGGAAACAAGCCCCGTGGCAATTCTTCACTGGGGCAATTCTAAATGCCTCGGTCCTGCATTGCAATTTCAGAGTCTTGAGACCGTGATCAGATACAAAAGAGAAATTGTGATTGGTTACACAGTGCTGAAGGAAGGGCTCTCCCTATATGCGCAGGAGCACTCTTTTATTAGTTTCTCTAATCTCATAGCAGTCAATGAAGTAGTGATATCTCTAGACCATATTCACAGCATTATGAAGCCTGATCAATTGCCCTTAAGGGAAAGAAGAAAGACCTTGCTGGAACAAGCGATAACTTAGTTCTGTTTTTGTTTCATATGCCAAGGGTGACATTTATGCATAAGCGCTCATAACTTTATTTGCATAGTTTCATATACTCTGCTATAATGTATAAAATACGTTATCTGGAAAGGAAATGGGGAGTGTGTGCTTTTAGTCATGGGCTAGCCAACAGCTATGCTATGTCTGAGCAAAAGGCTGATGACACCACTAGGACCTAATTTTGGGTTCCCCCTAAACATTGCCTGAAGCATCTCAGGAATCTCCATAACTAGTGTCAACCGAGACCATGGCAAAACAGAAAATGAATGCATGCACTCTGAGCAACAGCATCACTACACTGCTGCATTCCTCTCCCTGAAAACTTATCTGCAAAGAGCCTTGTGTCAGGACAAACTTCCTGTGCGTATTGCATTTTTTATACACCAGATGAGCTTGTCGCCATATTTATACACTGACTTGTCATTCTGTTTATTACCACTGATAGTATCAGTTACCTTAAGCATGATAATCAAATATCCTACAATATTGTTGGTGTGGTGCTAGAAGGACCCTTCAGCCACTCAAGAGTGTTTTCCATCAGATACAGTTTCCCTGGTATTTAAACATGTGTGCTGTGAATAATAAGACTCTGATCGTTTAAAAAAATGTGGTTTCAGAGGACAGCCATGTTGATCTTCGGTAGAAGAGCTAGAGTTGAGTCCAGCCGCACCTTAGAGAACAAGATTTTCAGGGTAGAAGCTTTCAAGATTTAGGGCTCCCCTTTGGCAGATAGCCTGAGCTTTGACTCTGAAAGCTTGTACCCTGAAAATCTTGTTGGTCTCGAATCTAGCTCGAATAAGCTCTGTTTTTTAATTTAAATATGAAATAAGGAAATGAGTGAAACAAATCTACTGCACTCCATCCTGTGCTTTAATATACACTGCAGTTGTTTCTGTGAACACTGGAAATAAGCATGACAGGTCAGTATATTTTAATGTTTTTGTAATAATGTGGATTTGTAACAAGAAATTTAAGCAAATTTAAGCAAATCCTTGGTTTTTTGTGTACTTCACTTTGTCTAGTCTTAGTGGTTACCCTGCACTTCCCTTCCTTTTTATAGTGTTTGTAGCTATAATATAAAATTAAAAATTAAAAAAAAGAAATTTAAGGGGGGGATTAATTAACAGATTGCAGATGACACTACATTATTCAGGATGGTAAAAGGCCAAGTTTGTCAAGAACTCCAAGAGGATCTTTCCTGCTGGGTGAATGGGCAATAATACTGTCTATCAACACGAGGCCGCATCAGTATGTTGAAGTAGCTGCGTTCATTCTTAAGATTAGTATGAAAATCTGACTCATTCAGTGGAACTGGATTGTGAATGAAGCTGTCAGGTACTTAATTTCACAGGAGGCGCTGTCATAAAGCCGTTATCATAAGCTAGTTTCTTGGAGACGGAAACCTCCGTATCCATTATCCAGAGTCCCTTGAGATCTGGTTTGCTGATCCGAGGATAAAATGCTATCAATAATTTATTCACAGTTTGTAGGATCGTTTTCAGTTTTGACATAAATCCTTTTCAAGCTGTGCTGCTGCTCACACATCCTCTTTCCTGTTGGCAACACACTTCTTCATAAAGTTATTATAGTTAACATCTGGGGGGGCCCTTCAAAATTATTTATTTATTTTAAGTGTCAGGCAGATTTCTTTACAGTGCTATTTTAAAAATAATAATAAGCAGAGATGCTATGCATAGTATCCTAGGAACATGTAGCACAATAATAATTCACACTGCATTTCATGAGGTGAATTTAACAAGCAATAAAACTGAGGTGTTAGAATGTATGCGCTTTGTGGGCAAGGAAAATGGGGGAACAGTCTTTCAAGCAATACATCCAGCCTTAGAAAGAAAGAAGCTGAGAAAGAACCAAGTCAGACATCTAGGCAATTCAGCCAGATTGTGAAATGGGGCAAAAGGACTGCTCCTCCAAAAATTCAGCTTTCAAACTGCTGTTTGCAGGGTTGTTCATCAACTCCTTTGACAACTTTGTAATAGCGATCAGAAAAAACCACAAGTGCCCAACAAGCTATTAGGAGTATGTGGCAACCTGAGAGGGGGCCTTATTGGTTGTGGTGCCAAAATTATGGAACTCCCATCCCAGGGAGTATCCTAGGGAACTGTACAGTCTGTGTAGATTTAGTGTGGCAGAAGGATAATCCTCTCGAAAGGATAAATTGCTGAGCTGAGAATATGCTGGGGAAGGTCTCCCTATACCACTGTCTTCCACCTGCAGATGAACACTTTTGTTTTGTTTGGCATTCCCTCACTAGCTCTCCTTGCTATTCATGTGTTTTTGTTTAATTGTTCTAATCCCATACTGATTTCCTTACAGGTACTATTTATAAAGAAAGCTATAAAGAATGCTCATTTTGAACAGCTGGTTGGCAAGTGTTTCTAACCACAGAAATTTATCACAGAAACTCTTGAGATGTACGCAGAGGTTATATGTATCCAGTTAGTCATTAGGTTGATTAATACTTAATGGTATTTTAGTTGGCCCATTATTATTAGTTAGTCATTAGGTTGATTAATACTTAATGGTATTTTAGTTGGCCCATTATTAGTGTTTTGTCTAATATACTTGTATCACTTAAAGGGCTTAATATAACACATTTGTTAGCCTTTCAAGTGCATTTTTCTTTTTTCTATAACTGACCGATATGGCTACCCCTCTGGAATCTGATAACATTTTCAACATGTCCAATCATGCATCAAAATCAATTTGCAGATCTTTTAAAACTGAGATTCATGATACTGATTCATTCATCCCCACCTTGTATTTATTGTTAAATGAGGCTCAATTCATACTTGCCACACTCAGGTGTCCCATCCCCCCAGCCTTTCGGTTAGCGTGCATGTGAGAAAAAACCTTAGGCTGTTTGGAATGCATTTACACCAAGTCCATGAACTACTGATGGCCATGTCCGAAAACTAATTTATAATTGCATTTCAGCCTTCCTGGGCTTTACAGTGCATGTGATTTTGACCTGAGTATGTTATAAGAAGAGTTGGATTTATACCCCACCCTTCATTCGGAGTCTCAGAACAGCTTACAATCTCTTCTTCCTCTCCCTACAACAAAGACCCTGTGAGGTAGGTGGGACAGAGACAGCTCTGAGTTAACTGTAACTCACCCAAGGTCAACCAGCTGGCTTCATGTGGAGGAATGGGGAATCAAACCTGGTTCTCCAGATTAGAGTCTGCCGCTCTTAAACCACTATACCAAACAGCGTGATCTTATGTAGAGTCTAAGGCCATTGATTTCAATAGGCTTGGAAAGATATAACTCTGAACAGGACAGCACCATATGTAAGCGAGGTTTTTTACACAATATGGATGTGACATTCTGTACACACTATTGCTCATGCACTGCAAACGATGGAGATATGTCCTGGTGCCTTTGAAACAATGTGATTCTATTATTCTAAATCCTCCCTTTTTAAAAAAGATGCAAGTTATATGCCCAGGAGAACACTAAGAGCTGATTCTCACTTTCGCTTTTCTACTTGCTTGAGTTTTTGGAGCCAGATATGAAAGATATGTAAATGTGTGTATATTTTTAACATATCCACTTTAAAGTACAGACTAGCAGCGACTGGGTGATGATTATGCTTACACAAGTTGCATGTATTTTAAATTTTAATTGTTTAGGTCTCCTCAATCAGATATCTGGAGAGGTGGGACATAAATGACTTAACAGGAATGGGCCTAGAAAGACACTTGTGTGTTCTTTAGGCTCAATGGGGTGCACATATCTTTTGCACTTTCCTACACATACTCCACTACGAAAAGTTAATTGAATATTACAGAACTCAACAGCATGGTAAATGCTGCTGCTGTGCATGTGGAAGCGATTTTGAACAAATGCTTCCTTATGCAGGAAGTGTACACCATAAACATTTTACAAAATAAAATCTCAGTGACTGGGATCCCGCAGGGGGATCAATGTGTCCCTGAAACACACCCATTTATCATCAATGCGAGTATGGGGTTACACAGATAAAAGTTGCCCTTGATTTTCAAAAGTTGAGGTCATTATGGACAAAAACAGCAGTTCCCACCCCTCTGGGGTGTTTCCATGTACAGCTTTTTACTTCCTTTCATATAACTAGATTTTTAATGGTTTTTTATTCTATAGAAAAGAAGTATTAAATCTAGAGATGCCATCATGATAAAAAACAAAATCCATCTTTCTTCCCTGAACTATTTATACCTTTCAGATGTAGTATTGAACCATAGTTTGGTGCTCTGTGAATGAGCCCTGTGTTTTGTTTCCCCCTCCCAAAAGGACTGTGAGAGTCAATTACAGAGCCGAGTCAAACAAAGTTATACCCATCTAAGTCCTTTACAGTGGTTTAACTCTGCTTAGGAGGGAGTAACTCTGCAAATGTCTTCTGATTTTGCACAAATTTCCTACTACATCCATACTTCAGAAGAGCCATTTTATTCAATAAGGCCAACTCCCAGGAAACTGTTCTTGCCGCTAAGGTTGCCAATTCAGAGTCGGGACATTCCAGCAGACTTGGGGGGAGGCTGAGATGTGGGGAGGGGATGGATCTCAGCAGGGTATGATACCATAAGGTCCACCCTCCAAAGCAGCTGGTTTCTCCAGGGGACTGATCTCTGGAGATTGGCTGTAATTCTGGAAGACCTCCAGGCCCCATCTGGAGGTTGGCAAACCCCCTTACAGAATGGGAAGTATGATGAAGTTGCATGTAAATGGACATGGGCTTGCTCACATGCCATGACTGCATGGTGTAACATTATGTTTCATCCAACAGACAAGGTACCCTTGAGGAAATGGAGATGGGAGAAGTACACAGAGAATCCATTGCACCCCCTCCCTCACGGGGCTCTTTCAAATATAAATCCTCCCTCCTCACACATTTTACTGTTGTTGTTCAGTCACACAGTTGAGTCCGACTCTTCGTGACCCCATGGACCACATCACGCCAGGCCCTCCTGTCTTCCATCATGCTCCGGAGTTTGCTCAACTCCATGTTCGTTGCATCGATGACACTGTTTACCATCTCATCCTTTGGTGTCCCGTTCTTCTTTGACCTTCAGTCTTCCCCAGCATCAGGGTCTTCTCCAGTGAGTGCTCCCTTCTCATTTGGTGGCCAAAGTATTTGAGCTTCAGGTTCAGTATCTGGCCTTCCAGGGAACAGTCAGGGTTGATTTCTTTTAGGATTGACTGATTTGATCTCCTTGCAGTCCAAGGGACTCTCAAGAATCTTCTCTGGCACTGTGATTCAAAAGAATCTATTCTTTGGCGCTCAGCCTTGCCAAATAATGGGTATTTTGCTAGCAGTCAGATACATGCATGCATAAGTGGTTTCTTGTTTTTCCCTAATGTTTTAGGCAGTAGACTAAGACACAAGGAGGTCAAATGATTTACTTGCCTGAAGTTATGACCTTATTAAGGTTTCTTGTAATATAGTCTTGGTGACTGGTGTAGACTCAGTATAAATTTGTCCAGCGGGTAAAGCACATCACATGGTACATTGCTGCTTGCATGGATCAAAACAAAAGTTATCACATTCCTATTTTGCAAAACAATGTTTAAACAAATTGTAGAATGGTAGCTTGTTGCATCCAAAATAGCAACGATTCCTGAACCACTTTAAAGACTAACATTTATTATGGTATAAGCTTTGATGAGTCAGAAGTATATATAACCAGATGTATGAAGCATTACCCACATGAAAAGATACATGAATAATGTGATCGTTTATGCATCTGGCAGAAAGGGCTTTGGCTGACAAACGCTTATGCCAAAATAACTGTGTTTGGATTTAAGGTGCTATGACCCTTGCACTATTAAGTTTAAACAGCATAAACTAAATATGATTCTCCATATTAATAACTTTTTTCTACTGACCCAGATGACCCCAAAAAAACCCTATCTTGTATTACACTTGTGACAGTGAAACCTCTGACAATTAGCTGAAATGGCATGGTGTCTAGTTGCTCAGGGAAATAATTATTTCAAGTTTTGTGAGGGAAGGAAAATTGTTAGTTTGGCTGGAAAAAAATCAGTCAGGAAAAGGCTGAGAACTGGGATTGCAAAAGGCAGATGTAGACTCTGGCTCAGAGTTTATGCCATAATCAATTTGTTAGTCTTTAAGATGCCACTACCAGACTCTTTTGTTATTTGAAATCTTAAAAAAAAAACCTAGCCAAACATTAGGGGAGGGGTTAGAAACACCCCCCCCCCAAAAAAAAATAGAAGCAGCCCTTGTAGCTAGCTGTCTTCTGTGGCCCCTGTGGTGGTTGCTAGGCAGCCACAACAGCCAGCCTTCAAACCTTGGTTTCTGTCAGTAAAAGGCAGGGGGAAAGGACAGGGCTGCCTAGCAACCCCTGCAATGGTCACTGAAGATGTACATTTCTTAAAGTTACAAGGGCTGCTTCTATGGGGGGGGGGGGGGTTCCCTAACCCCTTCCCTAATGTATGGTTGGGTTTTTTAAAAAGATTTCAAATTTTTCTACAAACCTGTGTTATTGACTCCTGTTTCTGAATTTAATTATCTACTGATTTGGCCATGTTGAGAATTAGATATATTGATTTAAAGCAACAAAAGTGTCTTGCAGCCCTTTAAAGACTAACAAATGCATCTAATGGAGTGGTATCTCAATCAGGAAAACTTATGCCATAATAAACTTGGCAGTTTGTAAACTGCCACAGGACTCTTATTTTTGCTAGAGTAGACATCTACCCCACTGGAAAAATATTATTTAAAACGGCTAAGTTCCAGTGGATAGTTGGAAGGGCTACTAGATTGTACAGCAGGGGTCTCCAGTGTACCCCATACAGCAGGAGTCTCCAACATGGTGCCCATAGGGACCAAGGCAAGCACCAAGGATTTTAGAAACTGGGTGGGGACAAGGGGGGCTTTCCCCAGCAAGGCTTCTGACTGGCCATCGGAAATTTGATTGACTGAGTATATATTTAAAAACTTTACTTCTGCAGGGGCTGCCGCCACAGCATAAAGATCTTCACTGTGTCAATAGAAGTAACCTGTGACAGCCACTTTGTGGTTGGCTCAGCCTCCTCCTGCAGCCATTCTGTGATCAAGCCCACCGCTCTGTGTCAGACTTGCAAAGGTGCCTGCCAGCTTAAAATGGCTGGGAACCCCTGCTTTAGAGGCTTGAACTTAGGGACAAGGTACCAGTCCTACTCTCCTTGTTTCTAGTTCAACCAGGGGAGGATGTTTTCTTGGATGCAGTCCTTTGTTAAGGCATACTTGCACTTGTTGCCAGTTCTCCTTTATATTGCTGAGCCATCAAAGAAAGCAAAGGACAAGACTGAGTGTTAATCAGTGTGGACACTAAATACAGTGTGAGTTCTGAATTACATGGCTTTGTTCTAAAGCACAGTTATAGCTCATGTAGGTGTACAGGATACTGAGCATTGTTATAAGGGGAAGTGAAAATTCTAAAATCAGACAAATTTAGAAAACCTGGTGTACATTATTTCTTTGTTGCTCCCGGAGAATAGCGTATTCTTGTTATAATGCAGTTTTGTTATATCATAGAAGAAATAATCTATAAGCTACTGGAAACAGTGGAAATAGATATATCTTGGGCAGCTATCCAAGTAATCACCCAAATTACCAAGATGAACGCTCTATTGTTAAGTAGTCAAACTGGTTTAGGTGCGCAAGAATACAATTTTATCTATTTGTGTTAAATTTAAGTAGTGATAATGAGTATATGCTCCATCTTTGTTTTGTGTTAGTTTTTTCCCCTTTGTAGTTGTCTCTTCCCTTCCTATCCCTAAAACCAATAAAAAAAATTGAGGGGAAAAAAGTGTGTATGTGTGTGTATAATATTTATAGACAAGATAAGGCTGCACTACAGAAAGGATGCTCTCTCTTCTTGACTAACTTGGAGGTATATAAGCTAGCCCACAAAATTACTACTAGACATTAAAAAATATCAAGAGGCTCTATGGCTTGAGTAAAGCGACTGGTCCCCACAGGTTTGTTTATGGAAGCCTATTCAGTTTAATTACATGGCTGTTTCATTTTGTTCATAACATTCAGCAATACCCTTGGGGTACTTATTCCCAAAGGTTTTTAACCATTACCATAATGAAACTTTTGAACTGGACTGTTCAAATCCATCCTCCAAGTATAACTAAGCTATAAAGCAGACTGTTTGACTGAAAGAACTGAGTCTCATTTTATTTAAAACATTTTTTATGCTGCCTTTCCATCCACCTTAGGGCCCCCAGAGGTGGTGAACAAAAACATTAAAATCAGCTTTAAAATGCATTCATATATATAACAATTAAAACAATTTTTTAAAATGCATGAACTGCAAGGGGGAAGGCAATAAGGCAACATCAAAAAAACCCCCAGAAATATCTTCATCCCCTGGTGGAAGACAGTGGAGCGCAAATCCCAGTTTTAGTGCTAAGCTCATTCTTGGGTTGCCAGGACACAACAAGCATCTGGGAGCATTTAGGGTGTAGGGACTGGTGTGCCAACATCACACTGGCATGCTGATGTCACTTCCAATGAAAACTGACATCATAAAACACTCTAGGATTTGTACAGCTCTTGTGAGTTTTTGCTAATCCTATAGAGCCCCACAACATCATTTCAGGTTTTTACAAGAAGTGACATCAGCACACCAGTGTGATGCCCATTTTCCCCTCCATTTCCTGCCACTGGCACTTCAGGTTCTAGTGGGCGACAAAACAGTTGCCCACTAGTCTCACTTGGGGGCATCCAGAGCAGGCTCCATGAAGATGATCACAGTGGTTCATTATGAAAGTAGGTTATCCTTAACATATGCTGGTCCCAAGCTGAGTAGTGTTTTAAAGGTCAATATCAGCACTTTAATTGAACCTGGAAACACAATTGGGAACCAATGATGGTGAAACAAGACTGGAATTATATGGTCCCTACAACTCACTCCAGTCAGCACTTAGGCTGCAGCATTCTGTACCAACTGTAGCTTCTGAACATAAGAACATAAGAGCCCTGCTGAATCAGGCCAATGGTCTATCTAGTCCAGCATCCTATCTCACACAGTAGCCAACCAGTTCCTCTGGAGGGCCAACAACAGAGCACAGAAGCTGAGACCTTCCCCTGATTGTTGCCTCCTAACTCTCGGATTCAGAGGTTTAGTGCCTCTGAATGTGAAGTTACCCCTCAGTCGCCATGGCTAGCAACTGCTGATAGATTTATCCTCCATGAATCTATCTAATCCCTTTTAAAAGCTGTTTATTCCTGTGGCCATCACTACATCCTTTAGCAGTGAATTCCATACTTTAATCACTCTCTGTGTAAAGTAGTATTTCCTTTTGTCCATCCTGAATCTACTGCCCATCAGCTTCATTGGATGCTTTTGAGCTAGTATTTTGGGAGAGGGAGAAAAATTTCTCTGTCAACTCTCTCCACCCCATGCATAATTTTATAAAACTCTATTGTCATCGTCCCCCGCCCCCTAGCCATCTGTTTTCTAAACTGAAAAATCCCAGATTCTTCAGCCTTTCCTCATAGGGAAGGTGCTCCAATCCCTAATCATCTTGGTCGCCTTCCCTGGTACTTTTTCCAGCTCTGCAATGTCCTTTTGGAGATATGGTGACCAGAACTGTACACAATATTCCAAATGAGTCCGCACCATAAATCTATACAGGGACATTACAATATCGGCTGTTTCATTCTCAACCCCTTTCCTAGTAATTCCTAACACAGACTCTGCCTTTTTTCACTGCAGCACACTAGTTTGACACTCTCATTGCGTTATCCACTACGACCCCAAGATCTTTTTCCCTCTCAGTCTCAGCAAGTTCAGACACCATTAGCCTATACTTGAAGTTGGGACTTTTTGTCCCAGTGTGCATCACTTTATACTTACCAACCTGCTCCTCAAAATCTCTAAACTTATACCCAAGAATGACCGTTTCCCATAGATTTCCCCCATTCCACCAGTTTCTGAAATACGTACTACATCTAAATTGTCACTGAACACTAAGCACTCCGGCTCCCCCATCTTGGCTCAGAGACTTCTAGCACTGGCATACAGACGCTTATAATGTGTCTCCCTCTACAGTAACCCTTGGCCCCTTAATCACCACACCCGGCCCTCAGTCACCGTCAGCTTCTCCAGGTCAGCAACCCTAGCCTCAAGGTAACGAACCTGCTCCCTGAGCCACAAGCTCCATGCAGTGAGCACACATTCATGATTTCCATCCAGTAGGCAGATGATCATACATGTGGCAGTCTCTGCAAAACAGTGGAGAGCCCCTGTAAAGGTATCTATCTCTTCTAGGATAGCTCCACAATGAACACACTACAGTGGTCTAATCTAGATGTTACCAGGGCATGCACCACCACAAGATCTTTTTTACCCAAGAAAGGCCACAGCAGAAAAGGCTGAAGTTGGTGAAAGGTGCTCAGGTCACCCACTTATCCAGCAGAAGATCCAGGTCCAGCAGCAACCCTAAGCTATGAGTGCAACCCCATCCAGAACCAGGAGACACCTCAATTCCTGAAAGAAACCTTCCACCAACAAGTAGGACCTCTTTTTGTCAGAACTGAATTTCAGCTTATTAGCTCTCATCCATCTCACAACCGCTGCTAGGTCAAAACAAACAAAACAAGTAGAATGGAGTTTCATGTGCCTAGAATGTGTTTGAATAGGTGCTGAAGAGAAAAACAGATTTGGGCAGTATTTTCCAAACTACGTAGCAGAAGCATGCTTTTTCTGAATTAAAATTGGACGTAGGTTCAACCATGCCAGACACCTGGAAGGAAGGAAGAAGTTCCAGAAACTGAGAGTATTCTGCAGAAATTAGAACCAGAGATACATTACTCCCATCAATAGAGCTTTAGCATAGCACTCACCACAACTACAATGGTCACAGCAACTGCCTGACCCATGCCTGTGATCTTTCTTGGCTTGCTGGTTTTAGGAAGACGTATTCCACAATGCTATGTTATAGTCTGCTTCTAATACCAGCATTGCATTAATGCTCCAGTCCAGATTCTTACCAGCACAATGGTGAGATGCATTCGTACAGTTGTGTGTAATGGTTCTGTGTTCATCTCCTAAAAAAGACTGTTTATTAATAAGTTTGTAGGTTGTAAGATACAATATGTTTAAGAAAGCAGCTTCATTTCAAAAGTTTCATAAACACAGTTTTACAGCAACAATTATAGTACTCTGAGCACCCTTTTTTGTTTGTTTCTGATAAGACACTGTTCTGACTGGAAGGACGAATGCCCACAGACTCCTGCAGACATACAATGAGCAACCTCCTCTGTGAACAGGTGATTTGGGCTACCCAGAACATTTAGTTATGCACTTCTCAAAGCCTATTAGAGAATGGCTCCAATTTCTTTTTGTGCAGTAATCCTTAACGTTTTAGAGTGAGCCTTTATTTTTAAGTGCAAACTTTTGATTTTATACTATTTATCACGTTGTGTAGATTTCCTTCTCTTGCACTATTTTCTTTTAATAAACCTTTCATGTTAGTTTTAAGAATATAAGGGCCCTTATGGATCAGAACAGTGGTTCATCTAGTCCAGCATCCCATCTCACACTATGGCCAACCAGTTACTATGGAGGGCCAACAGGGTATAGAAACCAAAGCCTTCCCTTGATGTTGTCTCCTGGTAGTGGTATTCAGAGGTTTCCTGCCTCTGGAAGTGGAGGTTCTCTTCAGACATTATGGCTAGTAGCCACTGACAGACTTACAGGTGCAACCTACCTCAGAGCCAGATGCAACTTAGCTGTGCTCATCACCTTCCAGCAGAAGACCTAGCACCTTCTTACAGCACATCATAGAGGCTGGGGTTAGTGCCCTGCCTCTTGTTCAAAATAGAAGGATCAGGTGACCAGCCTTCTCTGAACGTTGCTTCTTTGGCTCAGTGGCAGAGCATCTACTTTGCATGTAAAAGTCCCAGGATCAATCCCTAGCAACTCCATTTAAGAGAATCAGGGTCCTGAGACACTGGAGAGCCGACTGCCAGTTAGAGTTAACAGTACTGATCTTAATACACCAATGGTCTAACTCAATATGACATCATGCACTCATAAGTTTATTTGGCCTTTCTTAAGCACCATCAGATAGGGAGACATTTTAGATGTTACGATAGGTCTTTGTTGGAGGGCCAAAAGCTCAGTGGTAGGGATGGGGACGAACCAAGAAATGAACTGTGGTTCGAGCACAAACCAGGCCAGTTTGCAGTTTGTTTGGTCAAGTCATTCCTGAATCCAAAAATCAACCGCCTTTTTTTCCATGGTTTGTTTGGTTTGTTAGAGCAGTTCGATCTCAAGACAGCCTGGCGCTGGTTCAATCAATTCCTAGGCAACGCTGGGGGTGGACTTGTGGAGAGCCCTAGAAACACCCATAGCACCTGCCCATAGCTTGATTGGCAGCTCTGGGAGCCAACCACGGAGCTCCTATTCTGCTCTATGGGAGCAGACTGTATATATACACACACCCCGACTCAGCTGCTTTCACTTTGAAGCAGGAAAAGAGAGGAGATAGTAATGTGAGAGCAACTTAGGAAGAATTGCTTGCAGTGTAGCTGATTTAAGGAGAGGCTAGAGCTGAACTTTCCTGGGAGCAACTGCTTTGGGGGGCTATAACTAATTTCTAATCCAATCTTCACCAAACTTGGAGGGTGGGTGGAGAAGAGCTTGTTGAAGGCTCCCTGTGAATTTGGCATCTCTAATGAGTGAGGGGTCTGTTCTACCACCTCCTCAACCCACAAGCCAAACCATGACCTTGTTTGGGAAACAGGAACAGTTCACTAAAGTTTGTGTAATCAAATGCACCACCATTTTCCCAGTTTGTGCCCATCCCAACTCAGTGGTATTTACTTTGTTTGTAGAAGGTTCCACGTGTCATCTGCAGCATCTCGTTTTGTTGTAAACCACCCTGGGCCCTGCTTGCAGAGAAGAGTGGTCAAGAAATCCAATTAAATAAATAAATAACATGGTTCAGGTCGCAGGGACGATGTGAGAGACTCCAGACAACTGCTGCCAATTAAAATAGACAATACTTACCCTAATAAGGGTCTGACTCAGTGTAAGGTCGTTAATCATGCTCAGGAGCATTAAACAATTCAGGGGAACTATATGGCCCACCTGAGATCCTTGGAGAAGCTATCACAATAAACAAAACCAAGATACACCAGTAGGAAAGAACTGCACAACCCCAATTCATTCACAATCGAAACCTGCAGATGAGTTCAGCCATTTCCTTGCCCTTGGAAGTTCTGCTTTGCTCTTCATTATGGAAGTATAGTGACTTTTGGGAGAGTGTCCTGAAGGGGCTGAAATGTCCCCCTTTCTGAACCCTGCCATTTCCCCCTCTCTGAAAGGTCAGGTTTCCCTGAAGAAACCACGACAGAGGAGCTAAAAATCAAGCATAAAAACTGACCCGAGCTAAGCCTTTCTTATGGAGCCCACAATAGCTTCCTCTCAGACACAAGAATTTGATGGGGACGACTGAAGGCTCCCAAGTTCGCCAGCCTGAAGCAGTCTCAAGGGGCGAAACTCATTGGGTGGCCCCAGCACAGAACCCCCCACAACAGCTTCCCCCTCAGACACTTTAAGGGGGAGATCACTGGAAGACTCCCAAATTCACCAGCCTGAAGCCACCTCAGGGGGCGAAAGTCATCGGGCGGCCCCATCACAGAACCCCCCCCCCCCCCAAATAGCCTCCCCTCAGACACAAGACTTTGAGGAGACCACCGCTGGACACTCCCAAATTTGCCAGTCTGAAGCCGCCTCGGGGGCGAAACTCATCGGGCGCAGCCCCACCACAGAACACCCCCCGCTCCCCGCAACACGAGAAGCGGCAGCCACCCAAGAGCGGCTCCCGCCAACTGCGCGGGAGGGGACGAGCCAGGGTGGGAGGGGAGGAAGAGGGACGTTAGTCTCACGTGACGCGGCGTGACCAATGGAGAGGAGGCTTTCGGGCGCACGGGGGGGGGAAGTGTGTGTGTGTGTGAGAGAGAGACAGAGGGGGAGGGCGCTGCTGACTGAGGCTGCCGCCTCCTCCCTTTCCTCGTCTTGAGAGCCTGAGAAGGGGAGGGGGGGAGGCTGAGAGGGAGGGCGGAAAGAGCCCTGCGCGGGGTCTGAGGGAGGGAGCCAGCCAGTGAGCGCGGGAGCCAGGCAGGCAGGGCCGGCTGGCCGGCCGGTGGAGTAGGGAAGAAGCGGAAGGCAAAGAGGCTGCAGCAGCAGCAACGGGGGCGCCTCAGTCCCTGCCACCCCCATCACCACCACCCCCCGGGAGAGGCTGCGACTCTCCGGCCTGGCGGGCCCCCAGCCACCCAACCTCTCGGCCATGCCGAATAAAAAGAAGGAGAAAGTGAACCAGGTCAGGCCGAAGGCGAGGCGGGTGGGGTGGGGAGGGGAGGGGAGGGGAGCAGGAGCAGGCCCTGAAGTGGGAGGACGGGGGGGGGGGAGGAAGAGAAGGCGAGAGTTGGCTGGAGGCAGGCCTGCGAGGGGCCAGCAGGCGACTGAGGCAGTGGGGGTGGCTGATGGGAGGGGTGGGGAAGGGGCTGCTGGTTGTTGGGGGACTCTGGAGGAGGCGGCGGCTGGAGCCTGCGGGGCTGCCCTGTGTGGCTTTTGACTTAACACGCGGGCATGCACACACTTTCTTATACGTGCACATGCATGCATACCTTATGTATCTCTGTGTAATTATGCATACGCTTGTATATATATCGGTGTAACTGTGCACGAATTTTGTATGCCTATATACAGTGTGTGAAAGCGTGTAACAGGATGTATGTTCATGTGTATGTGTATATACATACGTATGTGTGTGTTACCTAGCTACACTGGCTGATCTGTCATATAAATCCAGTTTGTGTGTTACGAAGAGTCACATACTGTTGGTCATATCTGCAAGTTAGTACTGATATGTCGTATTGACGCATGTACTGTTTTGTCATATGTACTCTGTGTATGTGCCAAGTCCGCCTTGAGCTTTCTGGGAAGGAATTTAAAAAAACAGAACACATGTTGCAAAAAACAGGCCATGTTACTCTCAAGAGTGACTCCTCCCACACCATAGTATCTATGGTACACACTGGCTGAAGGCAGCTTGTTATCATTTAACAGTCCTGATGGGGTAACAAAGAGCAAGAGCCATAAGATTGTACTTTGAAGTTGTTTCTAAAGGTGGTGATTGTACTTTGAGGTTGTTTCTGGAAGTGGTGGGTGCTCTCCGGTAAAGAATGATTGTTTTATGTCATGGTGGTGTTAGCATAAGTGTGCCACATTAGGAAAAGGAGCCACTGGCTACGGCTGATGGCCAGTATAACTAAGGCCGAAATGAAAAGGAACATCTCAGTAGAATTGGCTTTGAGGGGGTCAGTCTTCCTTAAAACCCATTTCCAGTCCCTTTTCTAGACCCATCATTTGTAAAATGCATCAATGTGCGCTTAAAACAGTTGTTAAGGTTTAACATGCTATTTCCCAACTGGATTGACATAATATTTCAATCATCTTTGCTCTCATTACTTATAAGTAAGTGTTTTCACCAAGCAGACATAATTCTAAGGCAGAAATCCTATGGTCACATACACAGAATAGGAAGACCTGTGTTTCAATCCTCTCTTTGCTCTGAATCTCACTGCATGATTTTAGGAAAATCATATGTGCTCATCCCAACATAGCTCACAAGTTAAAACGGAGAAAGGGTGAGACAAAAAAATGCTGTCAACAAATAGTGTGTAGGGCTGTGTGCCTGTCTTCTGATGGATAGCCTGACTGAGGCAGTAGCCTGGTCTCTTCAAGACCTTCTGAGAAGTCCGTGTGAGCTTTAATATTGGACATACAGGCCCCTCTTCCACTTAACAGCTTCCAGTATTGTTGAATTCAAAGCTGAACCATGCAGCATCTCCACATCTGTTCAAAATTTATGTGCTTATTGCACTGTATGTCATTCTTCTTCTGCCAATATGTTCATGCCCAAACAGTCCAAAAGGGAACTGTAGCAAGCCAGAGAAATCAGAAGAAGTGTTCTGGGAATATCTCATTGTGTAAGATAAGGTATGCAGGCTCTATGTAGGCTACATGCAGGCCACTAGCCTTAGTCCTAGATTGAGGATGCTAGCTGTATTCTAAAATGCTTACATAGAGCCATGTTTTAGTTCTGGTCCATTCTTTGCCTCTACTTGCAAGTCTTATAGGTAGCAGGTCATGGGGCTGTGCCTTAAACTATACACTGTATGTGCAGTTTTCAGTATTCTTGCATACTGAGAGGTATATCTCAGAACTATAATGGGTTCTACTTGGGGATCGTGCCCCACATGACCAGTGGGATGCCCCTCCCCCCCAGCCTCTGGATAGGGCATCTGGGACTTTCTCCTTTAAGCCAGAAAATAACTAAAACTTCCTTTGCTCCAACTTAAAGAGGAAATGGTGGGGTGGCTGTGTACTAATTCTCCATGTGGAAGTTCTGTCTGCAGCCAATATAGGGAGGGGACAGAGGCTAAGCTCTGCCTTCAAAGTAGCAGAGTTAAGTTCCATTTTTCTTCTCTCTCCTCCCAACCCTTTAATGGGCTTTTTGTTGTTGTTTTTAGTTCAATGCTGAGCCTCTGTGTCCCTTTTAACCATAACTCAGCTGTGAAAGGGGAGGGGTTGTCATCACATTGGCACTTCTGCAGTGATATGATGAATCACATGGGGAGGGTCCATGAGGAATGCTGTCCTTGCCCACGACCACCCTGCTCACTGCCACTTACACAGCACAGGCACTGTTTTGTGCCTCTGTGTGGAATGTGCCTATATTAGAAATGATGGCCACCTATTGGGCTTCAGGAATACCTGACATCACTAATCCTCTTAGCCTGCCTAGGGAAAATATTTCCCAAACTATAATGTCTCATTTCTCATTCATAAGCTATTCCTACGTTTTATTTGCTTACTTCATTTGTAGTCTACCCATCTTGCTCAAACTCAAAGTGGATTAGAAAATTATTTTCCCTTACAGTATTTTGCATTGCATCATAGGCTTCCTTTTATGTTCTTTTCGTATTTTAAAACTGTTGCATGTTTCCTTTGACTTAACGAGTTTTCTAGCTACTCTGTTTGCTGAGCGTGGATAAGGTTTAACATAACAGCATTCAGATCTTGGGTTATAATTTGGTATACTTAAAACACTGGGTTCTGTAACTAGAATTGTACTTTGTTTTTATTCCTACTTGAATTATAGGAAACTTACATGTGATTGTACATTTCAGGAACCTCCAAAAGCAGGCAAAAGTGGGAAGAGTAGCAAAGATGTGCAAGATAACCTGGACATTGAAGTAAGTGTTGTTCATGAATCTTATTTTTCTTCAGAAATTATTATGTTCGTATGCTGTAGCATTTGAAAGATTTCCTGTGCCAACTTATGCTTCTCTTGCTTTTTAAAATTCACCAGCAACTTGACTGTTACAAAATACAGTAATTATATGCAGAGTTATTCCACACTTAAGACATTAATAGATTTGGACTAGAATAACTCTGTGTAGGATTTCACTGCTAATGTCCTTAGTTTGTAAGATGTGGTAATGTTGAGTACTCAGAGTTCAGTAAAAGCTTTGGTCCTCAGTAGTTATGAGGATAATTGAGGAAATGTGTTTGGAGCATTTAAAATACTTTCCTTCATTTGGAAATGGTTTCTTTCTTTTGGCATTTTGCATTCTCTTTAAATTTGATTTTTACTTCACATTGAGGAATAGCCCATCCTTTAAATTCTACAGAGTACTTCTAGTTCATTGATTTGATTTTGACATTTTGACTGTATGCTTTTCTTGTACGTAATGAGCAATAACTTCTTAACCTTCAATATAATCAACTGAGCTAATTTGAACAAAGTTTGAGTCCAGTGACACCTTTAAAACCAGCAAAGTTTTATTCTGGGTGTAAGCATTTGTGTGCCACTGGACTCAAGTGTTGTTCTGCTGCTTCAGACTGGCACGGCTACCCACCTGAATCTGAGCTAATTTGAGTAATACAGGCGTTACTGCTATAGGTATAACTTTTCCTGGTAGATTTTGCTTTCATTTTATGTACAAGCATGCCATCTTGAGTGTGCCTTTTAAATTCCATAGGGCCTTTGCTACAACTCCTTCCTCTGGAGCAAAACTCCTCATGTAGTGGAATGGAATTTGTAGGATCTAGTCAAATGAATAGCCATGGGTAGCTAAAGAAAATAGTTACCTTCGACAGCCATGTTCTAAAATTCTATGTTAAAGGTATTTTTTTCCCTGTATAGCATACAAGTCACCTAAATATTATTACTACATGAGCATTAATGTGGAAGTGTATTTTGTTTTATTTTTACATTGCAAAATGGAGATTGTACAATTTGATTTTAATGTGTTCTCTATTAAGTATATGAATTTCAGTGGCTTGGATCCAATAGGATTACAAATAGAACAAATTCATAGGAAGGAAAGGAGAGGTGACAAAAATCCTGTGACAGCTCCTTGGATAACCACTTGTAAACTCTGGAGCCAGAGGCAACTGGCAGAAATTTCTTCCTGCCCCCTTCCACCCCATTGAAGCCACACACACACACATGCACGCCCAAGGTCTGAGATCCAATTCCCACCATCTCCAGTTAAAATGGATCTTTGGTGCCAGGCACTGGGAAAGACCTTTCTCAGCCTGAGCCATTGGAGAGTGTGGTTGGTTGAAGTAGAAATCTCTGCGCTAGATGGACCAGTCGTCTGACTCAGTGTACTGCAACTTCATGTGTTCTATAGAATGCAGCTTGTCCATGAATGGATTGATATTGTGACAGTGGTTTGATGCAACTGTATGTCTGCTGTGCTGTTTCTTGTTTGCTAGTGGCTTGGCTTAAGTGTGGTCCATTGATACTAGGCTGTAAGCACACTTTTCTACCTAGAGTCTAACAAATTTTATGTTAATCAAGTTTGGAACAGCTTGCTGAGGTGGCACAAATGCTGTCCCAGCAAGCTGTGCTTACAATGCACAGCTACTTCACCCAACTCCATGCACAGGCAGGTACATGGTTGCTTCCCTCTACTATGTATATTAGAGGCCACTTTAACTGTAAATTCTGTTTTTGTCAACATTTCATGGAAACGGAAAAGTTACTTCGGGTATCATAGAAACTTATGACTCACAGCTTCTGAGACAAAAATATACTTCCCTGTGTACAATATTTATCACGAAATAAGTGCATCTTACCTTCCCGAAAACTCCAAAAAGAGCAGCACAACTTGTTCATTATACTTGCCCCTGACTACAGAGAGGAGGAGCAATGGAGACAAATATTCTCTCCTGTTTCTGGGGAAGGGTAGAATGAGAGAGACTGGAACATTGACAGAATTATGACAGAATTATGGGCTGAACATATGCTGTGGTTAGCATCTATAACAGATATTATTTAGTTGCAAAAAATCACAGGAATCTGAACATGCAGCTGTTTCAGCACATAATTTATTATGGTAATGTGAGAAATGAGTGCAGGTACAGATTTAATATTCAGTCAAATGTCTTTAAGCAGAATTTGTACATCGGTCTGTTCTGTGTGTACCGTAGTGGGAAATTATTTGTCAGGATGCTAGAGATTTTTTATCTAACAAATCACACTATATACTCTGAACTGCCATTAATGGCTGAAGATGTCATGCCTAAATACCTTAAGATTTCCTCATTATGTGAATATTTACAGTACCTATTCCAGTGGATGGGGTACACTGGGCTTATACAATGCATGCATTTGGATGCTTCCCAGACAATGGAGTTGTAACTACCAACACATGTATTTATGAGTCAGCGCAGAGATAAGTGGAGCAAAGGCTTAGCATACAGACTGGCTTCAGTCAGCCTCCTTAATGTCAGGTCGGTCTTCAAATAAGCAGTAACTGCTAAAGTGTATCCATTAAGTGCTGATTGTAATGTCTGGATTATCCCAGAATTGCTGCAGAATTAGTGAGGGGGTGCAGAATTAGTGAGGGGTTGCTTTGTGCAACAGAAGGGGTGGCACAGTTCTGCAGAATTAGTGAGGGGGTGCAGAATTAGTGAGGGGGTGCTTTGTGCAACAGAAGGGGTGGCACAGTTCTGTGGTCCAGTCTTCCTCTGGTTACATGTCCACTCCCCATTCCCCAAATGCAGCCTTTGTCTTAGATACTTCTGTTTAATTTTTGAAAGTATTATCTTAGACCTCTGTGTCTGGAAATGTACTAGCATATGTTGTGTGTGTTTTTTTCCAAGTGCTTGTGAAAAATGCCAGATTGTGAAGACTAGAGACTGTCCCTCGTTCAAAGAACACAGAGAACGCAAGCAGCAGCATCCCACAAATACTCTTTTATTTATAGACACCTACGTAAACCTTAGCACTGTATTTTAATTCATGCTGACACTTTTTTGAATGTCTCTTTTTCTGCATACCTGAAAACATTAGTAAAATTGATATGTATTCCTAACAGCTTGCACAACTGATACATGCATCATGAAACTGCCTCTCTGAGGTCCAGGGGAAAAAAAAAAGAATTTATGGCTAGAATTGCAACCCAGCATTTATATTCTGGTAGGCTTGTAGCAGAGGCAGGAGTTGTGAGGCAGGAGTTGTGAGGCCCTCAGTGACTTCTATGCTGCCAGCTTTCCACCTAAGCAGCCACTACCAAAATTGTAACATGAGGGCAGGGAATCTTACACAGTAATATTGGTCTCATGTTTTGCACATAAGATGTAACTGGGGAGGGGGGAGGGGGAGACTAGGCTGCTGTTTTTGGCTAGCCAATGTGGCTTCCATCACGTCTTGTTCCAACCTCAGACTTCTTTGTTAAGTTTGTCTACAGAAATCTTTTCTGCTTTCAGTAAAAAATCCTGGTTGCATCAGCTCTTATGATACTACAGTTGGGGCTGTCATGTGGTTTTCTGTGCACTTAAAACATCCTGCAGAACCCTTGTTATGTGACACTTTAACAGCACTATCTGCTCTAAGTGCCTGTGTCTCTGAGCTTTGGTTGAGGAAAACATTTTGTCTTCTTTATTTTACTTCTAAGTTAGCATGCAGGGTTGATCATGAGCAGCTTTCATTATTGGTGGCAGCAGTGGACGGTCCAGGAGGCAGTCTAGCTAGGAATCTGGTCCTTGGAATGCGGAGAAACACTTTTGAGTGTTTCTGGTGGGCAGCAACCAAAAGGTGGTTGATTAGAATTGTATGTCATCAGGTTTCAAGAAGAACCATGATCTTCTAAATTCGCTAATTCTCATGGGACCAAATTAAGTTATGAAGTACTTTTTCATTATGATTGGAGGCAGTGGTCAAGTTAAACAGTCCCATTAACATCAAGATCTGGGCAGAAAGATCTGGAATAGAACTATGTTTTGATGATAATACTTTATTGTGGAGGAGGAATGGGAAACCGCCTGGTTTTTTGCCCCAGAACACCCTTTGAAACTGGGGTCTGTAGGTACTTGAAGGTTATTTTTTTTGGGCCAGTGTTCTGCTGGATTGTTCTAAGCTAGCATCTGTGAAACGTATGAGAAAAGGAGGCCTGTTCAGCTGCCTGGCAAATGAAGAGCTAAACTTTAGATGAGTGTGCAGATGTACTTCTAGGGAAATGTGGGGAAGGGTGGAATTTTTTTAATCTGAAACATCTGCAGTAAGGGACATCATAAATTCCAATGGCTTCTTTTACAGACTTTTTATGCAAGCTGCAGTCCTACTATCATGTATGTGTGTTGCATGGAGAAATGGAGCTGTGGAACAGACCTCTATAGGGACAGTGGTCAGGGATTTCCACAAATATTGTAGCTATTTTTCCAGCTCATGTGGACATGGAAATTGCTGTGTGTGTGTCCTTGTGCAGCCTAGTTAGTGTTTTCATTTATTTATCGGTGTCATTATAGATTTTGAATAGCTAAGAACAGGCTGCAGTTTCTTGCTTGTTGGAGACAATGGACTGGTGGAAATGATGTAAAACTCAGAGCTGGTGAATCTTTTAAGTCACTTAATCTGATCTTCACTCCATAGGTCTGCTTCTTAAGCTATTTCATAGAGTCATTCTTCCACATTTAGAAAGTAACTATAACTGGGCATTACTTCACTCACTTTGCTGCAAGACAGCTTAACTGAAAATTACTTGTTCCGTATAAATATTGGTAGACCCTGGAACTTGCACAGTGACAAACACTGCTGAAAAAACCTTAATCATATAGGTAACGGTCACATGCGCGAGATAAAATGGGGGGAAGCAAGGCAGTTTGCGCCAGAGTAATTTGACCCGCGGTTGTGCGATCACTCAGTTCTGTGAAGCTGCGGGCACAACTCACCACTGCGTGATCAGACGCAATCGTGGGCGAGTCGGGGTTTTTTTGTTTTTGTTTTTTGTCATTAGTTTTTGATTTGCTTAAACGGGGGATCGATGAATCGCATCTCCACCCTGAGGGCTTCCAATGGCAGTATGCGATGATGCGCATACTGAGAAGGGGGGGTGGGGAAGCAACAGCATGGCATTAGGATAGCCTGATCAGACTATCCCCGACGCCACGAGTATGCACTGGAGCGATCACATGGGAAAAGTCCATCTGTGGCCCGTAGCAACCCGTTTGATACTGGATTTTCGTGAGTGTTTTTTTACTCTGCTTCTCCGGCAGAGCAAAACAGCTTGCCGATGGGTGCGGGATGCTTGCCAGATGTTCTCTTGTGACCACACCTTTAAAATTTGGCCGGGAGTCATGCCTATCATGCGGCTTATTCTGCGTGTGATTGGGGCCATAGTACATTATTTTCTGCAGACATACTACAAGATCCCTTTATACTTGCTCAAAATTCTGTTTTCCTAATATTGTGCTATAAAGTCATGCTATCAGTTATGGAAAAACTTGAGAAATCCCAGGCACAAGGTCACCGTGGTGCTTAGAAATTTCATTACAGCACCTAGAATTTTCAGCAGTGATTTTATTGTAGTATTTCCTGGCAGCATATAGTAATAATAAAAAATTATTTATCATTTAATATCATAATATGATATAAAATGTATATGCACATTCCTTCTTTATATGGAGCTGTTGTGACATCCCCTGCCCCTCCTGCAGCAGCTTAAAACACCTCCCTTTCCAAAATCCTGTTCCTGGAAGTCGCATGGGAGGGGGGGAGCTGTGAAAGTCACATTCCATGGGCAAATACCCTTGCAGCCATGGAAATGCTCCGCTGGATCCAGCCCAGTATGTGGTAAATGGGAAACTGAGACAAAATTTTATACAGGCTAATGACTTCTATTGTAGAAGAATATTTTTGTAAATGCAACTTTCTACATTAGGATATAATATGCAGTAATATATAGCAGCTTTTAAATACATCTGTTGATGACATCAAATAGAGTTGTGGTTTCTAAAATGTTTTATCATAAATAGTTGAATAAATATAATGCTAAGAGTGAGGATCTTCAGCAAGATTGTTCTTGCAAAGGTCCCATTAAGTAACTTACTACAGTTTTTATAGGTAGGCATGAGAGATGCTGAGAGAATTTTGTCGTACTGTGTATAGCTAAGGTTTTGAATCCAAGATTTTTGAAAATACTCTTAAGGAGTATTTTATTTTTGAAAAGTGAGAAAAAACCCAAGAAATTACAGCATCATAATTTTATATAAGAAACCAATGGATTTAACGTGTATTCAACTAATTTTAGTTATTGTATATATAACTGACAGTTGCAAAATAGCAGATTTCAGTTACATTGAATGATGAATGGTAAATGGCTATATCCAGACATTTGGGACCTTGAAGAATATCTTGGAAATCAGGCTTTGTGATAAAGTCTGCATCACCTAGCTGTAAGTTTTCATGTTGAAGGAATATATTTATTTGTATTGCTTGAGGTCATACATTGGACTAGTCCAAGGAATGAATGTACTTTCCAGAAGATTCCCTTAAGGTGGGCTGGAAATGATCTTTTGCATTTTTTGAGTGTGCATGAGAGATCAAGAAAACAGAAAAGGGAATAATACATAACTCTTCAGCTGTTCTCTAAATAGCTTTCTGACAGGGAGTTACATACAAAAAACAGAGAGTGCTGTAATATTGAAGTGTGGAATTTTTCTCACATGTTTGTAAAGGATTTATCTATTCCTTACAGCTGAAATTGTTGATGATTTATTGATGGCCTTCAGGGAGTTTCCCCATTGACATAGCTGGCTGGCGCTCCTGGTGAAGCCCTGGCTGGTCTCTGGAACTGGGAGGTGGCCTGAGCAGTTGACATGATTATTCTTAAGTTGACCTCCTCCTTCTTATAGCCTGGCTCTGTGATTTGCTGCAGAGCTTTGGGTAGCAAAGCAAATAGCAGGTGTCCAGAACACAAGTACAGGAACTACGTGGAATTGACATAGCCACTGGGCATGAAATATATTCCTGTTTCTAAGGGAAAGGCTCAGAAATTAGTTTGTTGCTCATGTGAAGATTTGAGCGATAAACTCTTCCACTCAACTGCTGCCTTTTTCCACAGTTCATGCTTCTTATGATTGTTGGGCTGTAAGATGTTAAATTCATAGGGAGGACATTTCATCTAAATCCCTGGTCTTTTAAAAATACAAATAGCAAATAAGCCATTGGAAGAGGCCTCCAGTAGGCTATTGATACCTGCATGCAGCTTATTTGTAATGGTTTCACCAGTCACAGATTTGGGAAAGAAAGCCAAAAATGTGTTAAAAAACAAAACACATGGCTTAATGAACAACAAATACTGGTGTTACTTGGGGATGTTTACTTTCTGCATGTCAATATGCAAGTGTAGTAGGCTGGGTTTTTTCATGTTTCTATTCTTGTGCAGTTCTCCCTGGACAGGTTTCTGAATAAAGGTTTAAGCATACATTCATGTTGGGTTGGCACTCTACTCAGCTGATCTGCCACCTGACCCAGGCACTTTGATTGCTTGTTGAACAAGGCTAGATGTTGGCAAATACTCCTTGAAACTGAGTATATTAGTGTGTCGGTGGTAACTTACAAAAAATTCGTGGTGGTGTCTCTTGTTATCGAGACCGTCAGTGAGGGCCACTTTCCTCATAGCCCAGCATCAGTTAGTATGACTGCAGGCATCTCCAGACAGGAACATAAGTTGTCATTAGTGGCAACTATCACTGTCTGGCATCACGGATGAATCTGTCTTTCTATGGGAACCGCTGGCGTTCTAGGATAAAAGCCAGAGAAGCTGTTTCCTTTTTATAGAACTTTTGCTGAGTGTTGCTAAAAGTTAGGATTCGTTACAGTTGTCTACATATTTCGTGGTGTTTTTTCACAATAATCAATAACTGATTCTTTTTTGTAATTAGGGCAAGTATCAAACTTGTTGAATCATAATGCTAATACTTTGAAATGTATGATAATTATTTGATAGTATTTAACTTGCCAATTAATTAAACCTTTTTTGAATAATCAAATGGATAGCCTCATGTTGCTGACAGTTCTCCCGCCTCCCCCCAAAAACTTGACAATAAGCACTAGTGTGCTGAACCCAAATTACTGATCCCGCTTACATGCATGTTCTTTGATTATGCCTATCTTTTTTAAACAGGTCACAAGCAAAAAACCAAACAGCATTCCACCTGCCACGCAACTCTCTAAAATCAAAGTACCTCCTCCACAGGCTGCAGTGAAGAAAGAAAAACGGCAGAGTTCTTCTAGGTTTAGTATTAGCAGTAACAGAGAACTCCAGAAGCTGCCATCTTTAAAAGGTAATTCGTTTAATGTTCTTTGTCATGGAAGCATGTATGATCGGAGGGCATATGTTCCCAGGTGTGGGCCTGGTCAGTACCTATATGGGAGACTTTCTGGGAACCCTGCATGTATCAATCACTTTATATCCTGCAATGGGAAAAAGGCAGGATATGAGTGTATTGAATAAAAACAGGATATTATTCTTACTCTTGGGTAGAGTTCTGTAAAACTCATTTAGGAGGAGAAGGTCAGAAGCTCTTCTGTCTTGCCTAAGAGGGAGTACATTGCATTGCAGGGCAGTTCTTGAAATTTATTGAAAGTGGTCATTCAAGCAGTGCTCAGGGCTGCTTGGGATGGGTGACAAAGAAGCTAGAGACTATAAACACAGCTTACCTTGTGGTGCTTGGCTGCGAGTGCCTTATTACATTGGTGCATTTAATAACATTGTCCTGTCAAGCTGGGACAGATGTTAACTGAGATTTTGGAGGGCAGAGGGGGATTCCTGTTTATCAAGCATCATGCTGGTGAAAATACATTCTGCTGAATCAAGACTAAAAAAGTTTTCTTCGGAAGTGAGGCTGAAGGCCATTTTGGAAGGAAACTGAGGTGGCACAACAAAGCCAGCTGCTACCCAGGAAACTGAATACATGATCAGGTCTTGCTTTCAGCTATAAAAGACAAAGATATGGCCACAACGCAGTTTATATCCTCCCATGCAAATGCTGCAGCTGTGCTTGTGGCATGTATTCACTTGACTGCAGCCTAGGTGTTGCTTATCTCAAGGAACTGGTATTTTAAAGCAGGTCTTACGTTTGCCACAGATGTCTTTCTTTTCATAAATCTTGCACAGTTTAATGTTAAAATGCAATGTTTAGGATATGCAAAGTTGTTATTAAATGTGTCAGACCACTAGTTTTAAGTTGAAATCAATATATTAATGCTTATGAATAACTTTAAGGGTGAATAACTTTAAGGGCTTTAAAGGAAGGTACTCTAATCCATCGATCACTTTAGTTACCCTTTTCTGCACTTTTCCCAGAGCTACAATACCTTTGTTGATATAGGATGACCAGAACTGTATTCCAAACAGTCATAGATCTGTAGAAAGGCATTGCAATACAGGCCATTTGTTGTCAGTCCGTTTCCTAATAATCCCTGACAGAGACAACCTTTTTCACTGCTATGGCACGCAGAGTTGAGATTTTCATCGAGCTGTCTATCACCACACCAGGAGCACTTTCCTAGTCAGTCGCTACCAATTCAGGCTCCAGTTCAGTTTATATTTAATTATAGAAATTATTTTTCCCTAATGTACATCATTTTATACTTGCATTAAATTTTGTTGCTCACTTGCAATCTACTTTCATTCTCCCTGTCCTGAATAAAGTGGTACTGGCTACTTTGCTGCTCACTCCTAATTCCCAATATGTTATGAACAAATTAAATACCACCTGTCTCTGTAGAACTCCCTCTGCTTACTTCCCGTCACTGTAATAATTGTGCATTTAATCCTAGTATCTGCTTCCAGTTGTTTAATCAGTTTCTAATCCATGAGAGGCCTTCTATGAAAGACTCTGCTACGGCTTTTTAAAGTCTCTCTACATACAGTCTACTCTACTGGATCATCCTTGTACACACATTTGTTAAGACCCTCTTGACTTCCAGAAGATGGTGAGATAGGACTTCCCTTTACAGAAGCCAGATTGATTCTTCTTCCTCAGGGCTTTTTCTCCATAATGATTCTATGTTTAATAAAATTTTAAGTTTATCTGCAAGAAACAAATTATATGAACTGGACTGTAATTTCCTGGATATCATTTGGATCCCTTTTAAAAAATTAGCATTACTACTGGATTGGAGGCTGATTTTAGTGACTGTTTGCATATTTTCATCAGACATAAGCAAATTCTCATACGAGTTCTTTAAAAACCCTTGGATGAATGCCCACCCACATTAATTTTAAATTTAACCATTAAGCCTAGAATTTTATCTCTTGTCACCTCTTGTTGTCTCAGTTCTTCTGAGAATCTACCTGAAAACTGCAGCTTCGCTGTAGTAAACCACTGCACATTTCCCACAGTGAAGTCTCCCTGTTTTCCTTTAACAACTCTTTCACATTTTTGTCATCCAAGGGGGTCTAGGGGCTTTCTGGCCAAGTTCCTGCTTCTGACATATTTTTTAAAAAAATCTTCTTGCTTGTCTTAATGTTTTTAGCATTTTGCTCCTCATGTTCTCATTTCCCCACCTTGTCAATTTACATTTATTTTGGGAGAGCTTGTGCTGCTCCCCGTTCATCTCAGGTGGACAAGACTTCCAACTTGTAAGGGGAACATTGCTGCTTTTAGTGACTCCATTGGCTTTGTTTGTTAATGATACAAGGCATCCTCTTAAACAAGATGGTGCCTTTCCTAATCTGTAGTACTCTATTAGCTTCTGTTATTTTGGATTTAAATAAATTATAGGCATCCTGAAGAGATTTTTATCCTCTTTCCCATCCTTTTGACTAATCCCCTCATTTTTTTTTTACAGATTTCTTCTTCTAAAATCAAATGTCATGTTGGACCTTTTTAGTAACCTTCCTCTTGCATATAAATGCTGAACTAAATAGCCCTGTGGTCACTGTTCCCAATTGGTGCAGCTACACTTAATGTCAAGCCTGAACTCTCCCTAGAAGCTAAAATTATTAAACTGAGTCTGTTGCACTTTGGTCACATTATGGCTGTGGTCACACACACTAAATAATCCACTTTCAATCCACTTTCAGTGCACTTTCAAACTGGATTTGCCAGTTCACACAGTAAAAATCCAGTTTGAAAGTGCATTGAAAGTGGATTATTTAGTGTGTGTGACCGCAGCCCATGAGACGATAAGAATCTCTAGAAAAGATAATAGCGTTGGGAAAAGTTGAAGACAGCAGGAAAAGAGGAAGGGATTGGGTTGGATGGATTGACTCAATCAAGGCAGCCACAGCCCTCAGTTTGGAAGACCTGAGCAAGGCTGTTAACTGTAGGACGTTTTAGAGATCAGCACCCTGTGGGATTTGCTTCAATTCCACAGGGCCTGTAAAACAGGTGTTCTGCCAGGGCTTTGGCTGAGGCGACGGGTGTTGGGTTATATTGGCCTCCTTTGCTTAACCCCACTCTAGCCTGGTATGACATCGGTGGTGATTGCCCACTGCCCAGCTGGTTAATCACAAGCACACCTTTGTATAGATCTTACTGGAGGCTTATGCGCTTATGCCTACTTGTATGCAGATTTATTTATTATTGTTTGTATAGTTCATTCAACAGAGTGTTTTAACTGTTTTTACTCTATCACTTGTTGTAAGCTGCCCTGAGCCCTGTGTGCAGGGGAGGGCGGGATAAAAATTAAAAAAAAAAAATTAATTCATAGGGTCGCCATAAGTTGGAAGCATCTTGACAGCTCTTAACACACATGCTCATAATGTCTCATAATCAGCTGCTGCAAGGCACAAGGATTTATCGCATCTATACATTTTGTCTCTCTTTCATGACCTCAGCCTTGCATTAACCCAGTCACTCTAAGGGTAGTTGAAGTCTCCCGTAACTTTCTTCTTCTGGTTGCTTGCCTTGATATCAAAATCAGTCACCCGTGGAGTTTTGATCGTGCACACAACAGTACGTCCCTAATATTATCCTTCAGGTCTGGCACTCACTAGTACCTTTAGTAGGGGGAATCTGTTCCTCATACATTTTCTAGTTTATTGGACTTCAGGTTCTCTCTCTGCCAGACAGAACAACACAATCCTTGATGTATCCTCTTTCTTATATGGTTTGTATCCAGGGATAGCCTGTCTCGCTAGTTTTGCCCATCTCACCAGGTTTCTGAAATGTTCACTGTATCCTACAAGCCCATATTCTTGGAATTACGTAAAATTTTAATTTGCAACGTAAAATTTTAATTTGTGTATTTTTGGATGTTAAATTGTGTGCTGTCATTCATGGTTGGTGAAGTTATTGTCAGACCAAATTTGTACATGCCACAACATTTTTCATTCCCTCTCCAGTTTTTGGCGTGTATCTGTTTGTTTGATAGTTTGTTTATTTTAAAAAGGAGGCTGTTTTAAATGTGCTTGTATTGGGTTTCTTCCGTATTGGCCATGCAGGAAAGCTAACATAGAGTTAGAATCTGAATCTTCCTACACTTTTAGAATGCACATTGATTTCAGCCTTATGAGACAGAGGGGAAGATGAGCTCTGGGGGAAGTCAGTTTTACAAATGTTGTTTAATTTTCAAATGTGGCAAATAATTTTAATAGTGAGTGCTTGGGTTTGTTGTCAGTTGATTGCTTCATACTGAATTTACAAGATTAAACCTAAATGGTCTATAGTTTGTGTCATCTTGTCTTTTACCTCCACTTTAATTTTATATGGTTTTACAGGCTTCCATCTAAAACCTACACTGTGTGCTGGAATTTGCCTCCTCCTAAACCAATACTTGCTGTTTGTGTGTTCTCTTGTTATAGGGCTTGTGCAGATCCTAAATTTAAGAATTGTTCTCTTTAACAAGACAGAAATGTTTCCTTACGACATGAGTGGGAGACCTAATCTGCAATAAACTGAGCTAAGAACTCATGAAGAATTCCTGGAGTATGTGTGTCGGAGAGAAGCAATTAGGAAATCTTCTCCATTTGACCCAAATCCCCTTCTCCAAGATATTGTAACCTCTTAAGGAGATGGGCCTGTGCAGATGTCTATCTTATTCTTTTTCCTAGCTGCTCTTGAGATTCCAAGGATAGTGAGCATGCTCAGTCTTTGTCAAAGCCAGGTTTGGAGGACTGCTTCTTCAAAATGTACAAACTAATCTTTGACTGCATACCTAGAGAGTGCTCCAAATTTGTATAAAGTCCAGCACTATCTGTGAGCAGGCCGCTGTTGCTGTCTGTGTGGTAGATACTCAGCTGTGAAGTGCTGGGTACAATTGTGTGTATGTGGAGGAGGAGACAGTGTGGGACTCTGCATTCTAGCTCCAACTCTCCATGGTTCTGTAGGCTCTCTGGGCATCAGTAAGCAGGTTCTTCCCCTCCTCTTCCCCCTTTAACTGATGCGTGGTCACTCTGGAGCATATTTATTCCTAGTCAGGATGGTTTTTAAGGTAACTTCTTTTGGTTAATGTAGAGTGTCATATTTTTCTGCATACTTGGGAAATCCCTTGCATATTCAGAGATTCCTGTCATGTCCTTGGGTGATCCCATTGTGCAGCTTTGTCTAACTAAAGGCCAAGACAGTTTACAGTTAGATGAAGTGAAGATTATTCCCAGACTCCTTACACTATTTTACAAGGTCATTTCTAATTAATGTCATTTAAACGCTTAAGATTAGCTGAACCAAATGACTTTTGTAACATTCAGACTATGAAATGAGAAATTTGGGCTCTTCTAAGTTGGTTGATCAGATCAACTTGTGATGATTACTGCTATCTAGATTTCTGTGTGTATGCCCTCTAGTGGGAGTTAGGTATATAATATGAAGTTGCTTGTGTGTTCTTTAAACTTAGTTTAATTCTTGCTGCATACTTGGGAAGTTCTGTGAAGATGTAGAAGCGATGAACTTGTTTGCCCCTTAAGCTGCCGTCTTGACACAGTTAAGTTTGCTACTGGAAGGGTTATGGAGGGTTTGTTGATAGAACTTCATGTTGGACATTGACTTTTGTAGTTGATACTAGAATATATATGGAGGGGACGGGGAAATTTGTAAAAGGACAAAGAAATAAGTGTGGCATGATCGAAACTTATTCAGATTTCTCATTTACAAAGTACTTTTAGTCTGTATTTTTTTTCTTCTTTCCAAAAAATATTGGAGTGGAGACTGATACAGAAACTATAACTTGTCTAGTCAGTAGCGCTCCTTAGCTCTCTCAGAGCCAATTCTAACTGGCTTTCCTCTGGGCCACAAACATTAGGGTAGCTATTGAAGCTGTGCAAAACACTTACCTATATGTGATCCTTTGTAGATGACATAATAAAAACAGTAGTAGTAATCAAATATAACTAAAGAAGGTATGTCTTAGGTTCCTGCCTTGGTTAGTCATCCTTATTAAATGGATTAAAATGTCCAAATTACCACTAGTTAACGTAATTTTCCCCCCAACCAAAATAAAGGTAATGTGAATAACACATTCTAAGTTGCTTCCCAAATCTGATTTTTAAAGAAATCCTTTAAAAGTACAGTTCACAATTCACAGAATTTTGTCTTGCCCTCTTGAATTCAGGCTTTGGAAAACGGATGCACCTTTCATTGAGGTCTATATCAAGGTAGGCATCCATTCATAAGTTGCTGGTTGTGCCCATGGGCTTCTGTTGATTTGATCTTTTTATTTTAGCCTTTGCAAGTATAGACTAACTATGGAGTGCTGAGTGACGTTCTTTGGTGTGTTTGTACTAGAATAGCTGCATGTGACATGCAAATGACTGAAAGTCTGCTTAGCACTGTTTTGTTGGAGAGCCTGTAGAGCATGCTGTGATCAGCTATCTTCTGAGTTTTTGTGAAATAACCTTGGAAGAAAAGTGATGACAAAACTGATTTGTGCTCCTGGAACAATATATACTGCTAAAAGTATTGGAATGCATAACGCTGAAATCCCTCACTTCTAATAACAGTCAGTTGTTACTATCTGGTAATATATTTAAATTGGAACCACGTTCCAGTGAACTTAAGACATTGGAAAAAATCTTAAAGATGTTTGGAGGGACAGTAATTTTATGCTTTTATACTTACATCTAGCTAGCTGTATACTGCATTACTTTCATGGTTCTGCGGTTATTCTGGCAGTTTTTCCTTTCTTTAAAACAAACAAACTGGCGATGTGCATGAATATCAAAGATAATTACTCATTGTAGAACTCTGGAAGGGTAGCTCCCTGTAATCTTCATCCCTTCAAATGGAGACACAGAGCAAAGTATGAGTGACTTTCAGCTCAGTTCAGACATCTTGCAAAACCATGATTTGTTTAAACTAACTGTAGTTAGTGTGATTGTAGTTTGACAGACCCTAACTAACTACGCAAGGGAGTGCTCTGTCTTCAGACAATCTGAAAGTTCTTTTTAACTAACATTGGTATAATTTTAACTGTGTTTAATAAACCAGCTTCAGGATTTGATTGGACTGAACCCTAACCAATTGTGGAATAGAATGTCCCTCATTCAGACAATTGTACTAACTACAGTTAGTTTCAACAAACCATGGTTTCACATAATTCACTTTGTGTAGGGCTGCCCTTGAAGGCACATCAGAGACTTCGGGTTGTCCAGAATGCAACTGCCAGGCTTCTGACTGGAACATCTTGGTCTTCACATATACATCCTGTCTTTAAGCAGCTGCATTGGTTTCTGGGTCAAATTCAAGATGCTGTTTTTGACTTTTAAAACCTTAAACACTGTCATACCTGAGGGATTGCCTCTTCTTTTACAATCCCCCCTGGTGGCTGTGGTTGTACTCTCGTGGCCTACTGGTGGTGCCAGGTCCTCGAGTCACACATTTGGCGTCCACCAGGGTGAGGACTTTTTCAGTTGTAGCCCCATCCTGGTGGAATGCCCATTCAGATGAGACCCAGGCCCTGCAAGACCTCCCTGGGTTCTACATAGCCTGTAAGGTTGAAAAAATAAATAATGTCTGAACTGAGCAACCGACTGTTTTCAACAAGCTTATTAACAGGTCTGGTTTTATGGAAAGGAGTTTAGCAAAGAAAAGGCAAAAAATGTAAATGTACTTATACTGTATTCTGAGCTGCTGCTATTCGAGATGGAAAGAGAACAGAACATAAGAACATAAGCCAATGTTGCATCAGGCCAATGGCCCATCCAGTCCAACACTCTGTTACACAGTGGCCAAAAATACCAGAGGTCCAGCAGTGGGGGTGCAATAGCAGCAATTAGTATATGTAGCAGCAGCAAGCAGTAGCAGCAATTAGTATGTGTGTGCCCTGATTTATATGGCTGCATGCTGTAGACTTGTTTGGGCCTTTTTGCACAGTGCTCTTGTTTGGGCCTTTTTGCACAGATGGAAGTAGACTTACCCAGTTCTACAAGTGGCACACAATCTTATGAAGATCCTTCAGAAGCCAGCGTACAGGAGCTCCCCGTATTCTGTTCAGATAGGATTTTGTCTTCCTGTTCCTATTGATAAGTGATTTGTGGCCTCATTTTTCAGGCCCCGCTTAATATCTTCTGGGGCCTGGAATAAGAGCCACTTCACAACCTGGAAAAGCTCCACCGGATGGTATTGAGCAGACACAGTAGTGGCAGAAAAGTGAACTTGCTTTGCCACTGTTACCACAACAGAATAAGCACAGAGTATATTTGTATGCAAGTATAGTCAAACACAGGGGCTGCAGTGGCTCAAGTGGTTAAGACACTAAACTGCGAGACCCGAGTGCTGCATGACGGAGTGAGCTCCTGTCTCTGACCCAGCTCCTGCCAACCTAGCAGTTCGAAAGCAAGAAATTGCAAGTAGATAAATAGGTACCACTTTGGTGGGAAGGTAAACAGTATTCCATGCGCCTCGACATCTAGTCATGCCAGTCACATGACCACGGTAACATATTTGGACAGCGCTGGCTCTTCGGCTTGGAAACGGAGATGAGCACTGCATCCCTAGGGTCGTATTCGACTGGCTTTTGAGCAAGGGAAACCTTTACCTATAGTCAAACACAGGCATAAGGCCTTGATAAAGAGATTTCCTTCTCCTGTGTCTCTTTTAGTTTTACAGTTAGTATACAAAACCAGGGATCTGCTTTAGCTGTCATTCATAAATAAACAGTTCCACTAAACCAATGGAAACAGTTTCTTGCCAGCCCTGTTTTCCTCATAAACCTGGGAAAGTCTTGAAAATGAAGTCACTTATTTAAAGCTGTGAATTGTATTCAGCCACCTTTTCCTCCACTAATTTCATCCGGTTTTCCTCCTTATTATAGTCTCCCTCCAAGATTGATTTTGTACTTACGAGTTCCATGATTCTCTGCATGGTATTTTTTTGATGGACAAAACAGATTCTTCCTCCCCTTTTCTACTACTAGCTGGATCCAACCCTGTGCTAGATGCATTACTCTAACCTACATTTCCATTTGACCTCTTCTGAACTCCATCCTCATTTAGTCTCCATTAACTAGAAGCATTAATGTAATAATTAGTTGTTTCCTTTAATTGACATAATTGAAAATCTTTACCAGCACACTTAATTTCACTTCCCATAAACAGCTCATTATGCAAGAGCTTTCCCATTGATAGGCCGAACATCTGTATATAGTCCTATTATTTTGCCATTTGTCTCACTCTCTTTTCGAATATCATTAACTGTACTTCCAGATTAATTATCTCTGCTATGGCTCAACATCTTTAAATAATCAAGTGATTTTAGTAAAACATTCCCCCGTGCTGTCCTCCTCCAAAACAAAGTTTTTCAATATATTTTTTCTTCGGCTTTAAGCTTTTTACCGCCATTAATCCAAGCTGTCTGTTCCATATGGGGAAAAAAAAGACTTGTTGCGCAGGCCATCCAGATTCTTCTCTGAGAAAAGCTGAAAAGTTGGAGGAATTACACTGGGCACTGAACTCCCTCCAGATCCACATTCATAAAAATCTTATTCTGCTGCCTCCTGGACTTGAGGTCTCAGCAATAATTGCTTGCACAGCTTCAAGCACAACCTCGCTTTCTATGGAGGCCCAGGTCACCTCAATTGCCAGATCTGCCTTCTACCATCTTCAGCAGATTAGACAGCTGGCTCTCTACTTCTCCCCCAGGACTTGGCTACAGTGACCCATGCAATGGTCACTTCCAGTCTTGATTACGGTAACTCGCTTTATGCAGGCTTGCCCTTGCAGCTGACCTGGAAACTCCCAGCTAGTGCAAAATGTGCCGGTACTTCTGCTGATGGCGCTGCCTGTGCAGGCTTAGCTTTGACCAGGACTTTTTCTGCCCTGGCCCTTGGCCTGATGGAACATGCTCCCACCTGAGATCAGGGCCCCGTGGGACCTAGTGCCATTCCGCAGGGCCTGTAAAATGGAGTTGTTCCGCCAGGGCTTTGGCTGAGGCAGCAAGCGTACAGTGAAAAGTTGACCTCCCATGCTGAAGTTCACCAGCTCGATGTGGCCCAGAGCAAGTAGAACTTAAGAGACCTAGTGGTACCAGCTCTGAAAACTGTGTGTATAGACAAACAGTGCAATCTGTTTTTAAACTGTTGTTTATAAATTGTTGTTCTTAACAGGTTTTAAACTGTCTTTTAATGTATTTATATTATGATGCCAAATGGCTTTGTGATCTGCCCTGAGCCCACTTGTGGGGAGGGTGGAATATAAGTTAATAAATAAATAAACTGTAATGGCTGAACTGCTAAAACCTTTAGGAGAACTTTGGATAGAGAACCATCCTGGTTGCACTTTTTTGGCAGAATTCATTGACAAGTGGCTCCACAACTTAATGCTTTTTAGGGCATTGTCATTTGCACCTTAATGAGATGAGCACTGCTCCCTAGAGTCGGATTCGACTAGCCTTCAAGCAAGGGAAACCTTTACCTCTTAAACAGAGTCCCCAGCCACTTACAGTTAATGGGTTTTCTTCCTGTAAAAAGAAAAGTAACTGGGCTATGAAACAAACTCTCAAAAATACTGAATTTTGGCTTGGGATCACTTTTAACCCCAGCCAGTTGGTTAAAACAAAAAAGTCTTGGTAGTTTTTGCAATTAAAAAATTGTTCTCCCTCTGAGGTGGAGGTCATCTTTTGTGGGTGATTCCCACCTATCTTCAGGGAGGCAGGACTAAGTTTTTGCTTCTTTTTGTTTCCTGTGGTGGGAGTTACCCTGCTCAGTTTGCTTCCTGCCTCTGTAGGGAGAGCAGCTGGGTGCTGACTCTGTACAGCACCCCCTCTTTTTCTCTTAGGATTCTTGTGATTCTTCAACTTTCATTTCTCTTGTCTTGAGTTTCTCTCTCTCCTTAAAACAAAACAAAACAAAAATCCTTCTCCTCCTTTCTCTCTCCGCTCCTTCCCCATCTTGGGGAACTGTGCTCCAATTTTTTTGCTGCCGTCACAGAGGCCAGGGCCTGCCTCAGGACTCCCTTCGCCCCCACCTTTTTCAGCCGCAATGGAAGTGGCGGGGCCATCTGGCGAGCGGCGCGCCCGCGCCCTGACGAAGCACCCAGTATCCGGGGACCGGCGCTTAGAGGGCCGCAACAGCAGCAGAGTCCCCAGGAAGCGTGCCAAAATGGGCTGCGCAGAGACGCCCGATGGCGCAAAAAAGACAGTGGTGGCCATCTTAGATCACTCGGGCCATGATGTACGAACTGGAGATGGCCTGATGCGCCCCCACCCGACTTACTTTGATCCCGGGGCCGAGTGCCAATCCGGGGAGGAGCAGATTCGGTGGATCCAGGACAGCTTTGCCGGCGGAGATGCGGAGGAGGAGGAGGTCGAAGAGCAGGGAGTGGGTAATGTTGATCCCGAACCCCCTCCCTTTTCCCCTGACACCATGGATTTTTTCCACAGGGATGTTAAATGTTATAGCCCATTTTTGCAATTCCGGGGGACGTGGTAACTCCAGATCTCGTTCCCCCCCCTCGACAACCCGATGCATCAAGAAAATGGCCCACAAAGGCGGCTCAAAAGAGCACTGCCAAGCATCACCATATCCAGGAACCCCAGTACCCTGGGGAAGACGACCTCTCTCACTATTCTAGTGAAAAAGAGGAAGGGGAATTTTCTTCTGGCCCAGAAGATGAAGGGGAACCTATGCCAAAATCCCCTTCAGCAAAGGAACAATCCTTTCGGTTTTTTAAACCTGAGGACCTTCATTATTTACTCCCTAAGACCCTAGCTGCCCTCCAAGTCCAGGGCAATCAAAAGATGACCAAGCCTGTTCCCCCGCCTCAAGAACAGCCAGAAGGAACAGATGTTTTTGTTGAGTTCTTCCCTCCAGTGGACCCCTCTGAAATTGCCTTTCCCTTTCCGGGTTTTTATGTGCGGAAGGTCAAGGCAGAATGGGAAAGACCCCTGACTTCCAAACCTTTTCCTGAGGTTACTAAGAAGCTTTACCCATTACACTCCTCTGCTTTAGAATTATTACAGGTTCCTGTAGTTGACGCACCAGTGGTGGCATTACAGTAATCAGGAGTGGTCTCTGAAGATGGCCACGGAACATTGAGAGATAACCTGGATAAAAGAGAGAGTTTGCCCTTCACAAGGCCCATGAAGCCAACACTCTAGCCATCTGAGCCTCATCTGCAGCGTCTACGGTATCCAGGGCAGCCATAGTATGGATGCGCAGGCTCCTACAGATGTTACCCAAAGGCAACCGTGGCCTGCTAGAAGGAGCCAATAGGCTACTAAAAGCCATTTCTTTTTCAGCGGATGCCACCCTGGACTCCGTGGTTTTTTCAGCAAGAGCAATGTCCACAGCAGCCGCCGAGCGACGCACTCTTTGGTTGAGAGCCTGGCCAGCTGACTACCAATCTAAGGCCATGGTGTCAGCGTACCCATTCCAGGGGGACAAATTATTTGGAGACTCCTTGGAGAAAATCCTTGTGGAAACACGCGACAAAAAGAAGACCCTACCTAGAACAATTCGGACTGGTGACAAGAGACCGGGCTCCTCGTCTTCCTTTCGTCCCTACAACTCGTCTTACAGATCTCGACAGGACAACAGGCAACCTGCATGGACCCCCAACAAGCAGCTTTTTTGTCGAGGAGGATTTAACTCCTCAAACAGATTCAAGAACTTCGGAAACAGAGCTGATAAGAGTGGAGATTCCAAACCTACCAAGGCATGACTATGCGGACATCCCGGTGGGCGGTCGTCTTCTACTCTTCTTCCCAAGATGGCTGACTTCAGAACCAGATTTATGGACTACAGTCGTCATTTCCTCAGGCTACAGAATAGAATTCAAGTCCCTTCCTCCCGCCCGGTTCTTACCCTCACCAATCCACAAA
The DNA here is from genome assembly GCA_029233225.1 of Lepidodactylus listeri. Lineage (NCBI taxonomy): Eukaryota > Metazoa > Chordata > Lepidosauria > Squamata > Gekkonidae > Lepidodactylus > Lepidodactylus listeri. The sequence goes on from JARCFY010000011.1 coordinate 82,828,773, forward strand.
AACCCAGAAAAACGGAACAGAACCCTTGCGGCAATGAATCGTCTCCTTCATATTCGTGCAGTGGAACCAGTACCTCCAGAAGAACTTCGGTCCAGAGTGTACTCAATTTTCTTCACCGTGCCAAAAAGAAATGGGGATTGGAGGGCAATCCTCGATTTGAAGTTCTTAAACAGATTTGTCGATTAAAGACATTTTCGCATGGAGACTCTAAGGTCCATCGCAGAATCTCTCCAACCGGGAGAGTTCCTCACCTTGGTGGATCTGACAGAGGCATACCTCCATATCCCGATTTACCAACCACACAGGAGATTCCTGCACTTCTGCGTAGAGAACACTCATCTCCAGTTCCGTGCCCTCCCCTTCGGTCTGTCCTCAGCACCCCGCGTATTCACCAAGATTCTAGTTCACCCTGTAGCGCATCTCAGAAAACTCGGCATCCACATCCACCCGTACCTCGACGACCTCTTGATTCGCTCACCATTGCAGGACCAATCACACAGAGACGTTGCCGAGCCCATAAGATTCCTGGAAGAGTTTGGATTTGTAGTCAACAGAAAGAAAAGCCATCTACAGCCTACTCAACGTCTAGAACATCTAGGAGTGTTGATCGATACACGTTCTTCCAAACTGTTTCTACCTTCGAACAAAGCACAAAAGATCAAAGTGATAGCGACACAGATCATCACGGCTCACACATCGTCTTTATCTCTCCTGGCCAAGATGATGGGACTCATGATCTCGACACTCAATTCGCTTCAGTGGGGAAGGTTTCACTCCAGACCTTTTCAGAAGTTTCTTCGTCCCTTTCAAAACCACATAACCCTGAAGACAGATATGTCCTTGAAGGTACTGTTACAAGTGAAAGCAAGGCTCCATTAGTGGACAAGGCTATCCAACTTGACACAGGGAAAAACCTGTTGGATCCCAGAACAGGTCCAGATTTTCACGGATGCCAGTCTCTCCGGCTGGGGAGTGACCCTCCTTCATTTCCCAACACAGGGCCAATGGTCCATGGCAGAAAGGTCCCTACCGATCAACCTCTTGCACCTTCCGGCCATTGTCTTGCGCTTCTACATTTTTCTCCGAAGATACAAAACAAACACGTCCTGATAAGGACAGACAACATCTCTGCCAAAGCATACCTCTGCAAGCAGGGGGGGATGCGGTCCCCAGCTTTAGCCAGAGAAACAGCTCTGCTGCTGAATTGGTCAGAGAACAATCTATTGTCACTGCAAGCGGAGCACATACAAGGTACGATCAGTACCCAGGCGGACTGGCTCAGTCGCCAAACCATTCAGGAGGGGGAGTGGTCCCTACACCCAGACATTTTTCAGCTGATCATTTCATCCTTGGGAACACTGATAGTAGACCTCTTTGCATCTCCGACCAATGCTCAACTGGACAGATTTTGCACCAGATTTTTCCATCCATCGGCAGAGAAGACGGACGCCTTTCTGTCTCCGTGGCCTACGGGACTTCTCTACGTGTTTCCACCTCTTCCAGTTCTTCCAAGGCTACTGTGCAGGATACTATTCCTCCAAGCAGAAATCATAGTGGTGGCACCTTATTGGCCGCGTCGACCGTGGTTCACGTCTCTACAAGAACTGTCCGTGTCTCCTCCTCTCCACCTTCCAGTTCTGGAAGACATGCTCATCCAAGGGCCAATCCGACACCCCGATCCGGGATGGTTCCATTTAACCGCGTGGAGGTTGAGAGGCAGAAGTTTGCAAGACTAGGATACGATAAGTCAGTCATAGACACCATATTGGACTCCAGAAAACCATCCACAACTAGAATCTACAACATAACGTGGAAAGCTTTCGTCTGGTGGTCCAGGAGGAAAAAGATTGACCCTCTTCATCCCAGAGTCCGGTCGGTGTTAGCCTTTCTCCAGGATGGAAAATTCACTGGTCTCAAGGCATCCACACTTAGATGACAGGTAACGGCTTTGGCTTCGGTCCTTCCTCTTTATAGAGGATTACCAATATCCCAACATCCAAACATTCAACGGTTCCTCAGGGGAGCTTCGTTCAGGGGTCCTCCAACCCGTCACAGATTTCCCATTTGGAGGCTCAACACAGTTCTTAGGGCACTGACTAAACCTCCCTTCGAGCCAATTTCTACCATTTCTCTAAAGTTTTTGAGAATGGAAACCTTGTTCCTAGTCGCTGTTACTTCAGCAAGACGAGTTTCAGAGTTAGGTGCTCTCTCAGTACGATCTGACTTGTGCATGTTTCATAAGGACATGGTGGTGCTTCATACAGACCCATGCTTCTGTCCTAAAATCAATTCGACCTTTCATAGGAACCAAGAGATTTACCTGCCATCCTTCATTCCAAACCCATCTCATCCAACAGAGAGAACATGGCACACACTGGATGTTAGGCGCTCACTAAAGTGCTACGTTCTACGGACGGCATCCATCAGAAAGACGGAAACACTGTTTATTAACATCTCTTCTCCCCATACGAGGAAGAAAATGTCCACAGCAGCGATCAGCTACACGGTTCGAGCTTGCATTGCAGAAGCATATAAAAGTATGCACCTGTCGGTCCCTGAGGGCATTACTGCCCATTCCGTGCGCAGTACAGCCACCAATGCTGCCTTCGTCAACAGAGCATCAGTAGAGGAGGTATGCAGGGCGGCCACGTGGTCTTCGTTGAATACCTTTATAAGACATTATAAAATCAATTCATATGCTTCTGTGAACGCAGCCTTCGGTCGTCGGATCCTCCAACACGTTCTAAACGAGGATGACGATCTCCCACCCGGAATCTAGGACCATTGCTCTGGGAGGTCCCACACAAGATGGCCTCCACCTCAGAGGGAGAATGACCAGTGGTTACTTACCATGAGGGGTCCTTCTCCTCTGAGGGTTGGAGGACATCTTGGCCCTCCTGGATCGTCATCACTAGGTATGACACAGAATTTGCATGGGCGAGAGAGAGAGAGTGAGAGAGAGAGTTAGAGGCTTGCCTCCATGGCACCAGCGATTAACCTCACATAATCGCATGTCATTGATTGAGAAAGTTTTTTCCTATATCTTGTTCTTCCTGTTCCACTTACTTTAAATTTAGTTGTCTTATGAGTTTGATATTACTGCAGCTTTCGGCGTTCCCAAACTGAGCAGGGGTGACTCCCACCACAGGAAACAGGAAGAAACAAAAACTTAGTCCTGCCTCCCTGAAGATAGGTGGGAATCACCCACACAAGATGTCCTCCAACCCTCAGAGGAGAAGGACCCCTCATGGTAAGCAACCACTGGTCAATCTGGGTAAGCATTGAACTGGGTTTCATTGGAGAACATTCACCTAACCACAGACAGATACATGATTTGGGTAGAAAAGTAATCTTTCAAATCCCCAAAAATGTTAGTGATCAAGGATAAGACGTTTGAAAAAGGCCCTAGGTGTTTGAAGTGTACTTTCTTCTGAAATCACAAACAGAAGTGTGTTTTTGGGGGGCGTTTTACTACTTCCAAGATGCACTGGGATCTGTCTTGGGGTAGTGAGTGTACCTCAAATACAGTTGTACAGGCACTTCTGTATGACGCATGGATTAAAAGTATTAAATACACAAGTCGCTTTATTGATCCTGGCAGGCCCACAACATGAGTTTGAGAATTATGTTTTGATACTCATAGGACAGAAATGCACAAATAGTCTATTCTCGATAACTTTCACTTTAAAGAAATAAAAGGTTGGGCCTTTTTGAGAAGGCTGATTAGATCAACACTCTGATTTATATGGATTCCATTTTTAATTGTAGAATTGATATGTTCGTAGATTTGCTCTGACCTTCCCCTCCAGTTCCTGGAACTATGAATGAAGCTGCCTCCTAGAAGAAGAGAAAGAATTGTGTGCCTGGCTGCTTGGGGCAGAGACTTTTTTCCTAAGTGCAGAGTTATTGTCACTTGCTTTGCATTTCTGGCTGCTGTGTGAATGACTTTGTTGGTGTCAAGTAATTGTGAAATTTACCAGGTTTCTGTTCAGGGGCTTTTCTCTTTTGGCATTGTAAACTACTATGAGTCTGCATTAAGCAGTGGATTAAAAGCACTCAAATAAATATAATTAAACATATAGATACTTGGGAAATCTGGCATCTGCTTTGAAATACAGTTCCTATTCACAGGAATGTTACAGCTCTGCGCACTTGCAGTGTGAACACATACGGGAAAAATACATTATAAAAGGTTGAGTGTGTTAAACTCTTGTGGCAAAACAGAGTCCTTTGGCACCTTAAAGATTAACACATTTATTGGGCATGAGCCATGAATGCACTTGGAGGGATATCTCTATATATCTTCTTCGTGGTCTCTGTGCATCACACCTCTGGGATTAAGTGCGCCTGCGCCAATCCCGATCGGTAAACTTCAAAGCCTAACGGATTTTCGCGCCAGCTCCCCGGTCACGTGCACGTCCCACTGCGCATGACCCGGGGAGGGGCACGAGGATCCCGCCAGTTCTCTTCTGACCGCCGCGTCGTGAGGATCCCCTCTCCGCTTCGGTCGGTAGCTGACTTTCATTTTTCCAATTGGAAAAAGCCTTTCGGACTGTTTTTTCTCCTACTTTGACTCGGACTGTTTTCTGGACTCGTTACTGGACTTCCCTCGTCTACTCCCCGCTCGGCCTATGGCCCAGCGGTGGGGCTTCTTCAAACGCTGTCTTAACTGCGGTAGTAAGATAGCACCTCCAGACAAGCACTCGCTTTGCCTCCTGTGCTTGGGCGAGTCACACCGAGTAGACTCGTGTTCGAGCTGCGCTGCCTTTTCCAAGCAAACCCGCAAAAATCGAGCGGCAAGGCTGAGAGTGGCACTTCTGGAAGCAGCTCTATCGCCAAAGATGTCTGCTACTGAGGCCTCAGCAGCGTCGCCATCGGCCCCGACAGGCCCAGCATCGTCGACGACGAAGAGCACCGGCGGTACCGAGAAATCGGCACCGAAACGACCCCTCCCGCTGCCGCACACTCCTGCGAAGAAACGCAGAGAGGGCAAGGAGGAAAAGGGCAAGCAAAAGCACAAGAAGCCGTCTAGTGCTCAGTCGACGCACCTTGCGTCTGACGTGACCCAGCGCGGGTCTCCACAGCTTGCCCCTTCAGGGCGCGAGCGATCCCGGGGCAGCTCCATCTCCCCGATGCCGCGATCCATCCAGCTGACGGACTCAGATCCCAACATCGAGCTGACGCAAGTCCCTCGAAGTAGCCCCGAAACCGGTCCCGATCCATCACCGCCACCGAGAGATGAGCGAGACTGGCGTCTACCTCCCTCTTCGGTACCGTGGGACGTCCGACAGTGGCGGTACCTATATGGCTCCTCCTATCCTCCGCCACCGCAGTGGTACCCGGCGGAATGGGACCGTCAGTCGTTGTCGTCCAGAGTCTCACGATGCCGAGATCCACCGGCTCCGAGACCCCCTCCGTCACCGATGCCGAAACCGTTACCGATGCCGATACCGCCACAGACCCCACCCGATGTTGACCTCCCTCCGTATCAACCAGACCCGTCAAACCCCATGTCGCCTTCCGAACACTCCCACTTGTCGATATCGAACTCTCCCGCTTCATCCGATTCCGAAGAGGAATCCCCTACCCATCCGTCACCATCCCCCGATGTCTCTGACAACCTGCCGATTTCCCCTTCCAAAGATGTGAAATCTTACGGGGAGCTCATTAAAAGAATGGCTCACTCCTTGGCCCTGGCTACGTTTCAACCAACCCCTGCCGCTACCGATGCCATCTTCGACATCGTACAGATGGATACATCCATGGCAGTAGCCTTGCCACTAATTTCGGTGCTTCTGAACACCGCTAAAGAATCCTGGGGACACCCTTCATCGACCCCAATCTCTAGCAAGAGATTGGATCACATGTACAGGCTCCAAGAACCTGGAGCTGAATTCCTGTTCATCCATCCCAAGCCCAACTCAGTTGTAGTGACACCTTCAGCTAAGGGTCGTAGTGGACATTCCTCCCCCCTTGATAAAGAGGGACGGAAACTGGATTCATTCGGAAGACGTTTTTATTCAGCAGGGGCATTAGGCATCAAAACGGCAAACTATACAGCATGTATGAGTAGATATCAGTACTCCCTATGGGAACAGATGACACCGCTCCTGGCACACCTTCCTGAAGACAAACAGCGTCTTGCCAGGAAAATCCAGAAGGAGGGCATGGTCTTGGCCAAACATCAGCTAAACGCTTCCAAACACGTTGCAGATGTAACTTCCAAGACACTCACTTCGGCAATTGCCCTCAGGAGACATGCTTGGTTGAGATCGACGGCGCTCCCACAGGATACTAAGTCGCTGGTCGAAGATCTTCCTTTCGAAGGAGAAGGACTGTTCAGCACAACGACGGATACAGTTCTCCACGACCTGGACAAAAGCATGAAAACATCACGTAACTTAGGTGTCCCTCAACCGAGACAACAGAAGCAGAAGACTTGGCAGAGATCCTGGTCGAAGAAGCAACCACAGAGGTCTCCCAATGAACCACAATGGCAAAGACCTGCACCATCTGCATACCAGCAGAAACCTTACGGCCACAAGCCACGTTTCCCAACAGCTTCTGCCTCCAAAACCAAACCCCCCAGACCCAATAAACAGGGTCTTTGACTTCTGCATCCGCTCCGGTCCTCCCACCCGTCTGTCCCCATTCCTACCCACATGGCAACTCATAACTACGGACAAGTGGGCCCTCTCTGTAGTAGCAGAGGGCTACCGCATAGAATTCTTCCAGATACCACAGGAATCCTATTTTGTAGTCACCCCTCCCTCCGACACCCTGTCGTCAGAAGTCGAAGCCCTCCTGTCCAAGGATGCCATAGAGCCGGTACCCACACATCACCTCCAGCAGGGGTTTTACTCCCGCTACTTTACGGTACCAAAGAAGGATGGTGGACTCCGTCCCATCTTAGATCTGCGGAACCTCAACGCATTTATCACCTACAAAAAGTTCCGCATGACCACCCTCCAGACCATCCTACCACTGCTAGAAGCCAACGTGTGGATGGTGACGCTGGACTTGAAAGACGCGTACTTCCATGTGACGATCCATCCGTCGCACAGACCATTCCTACGCTTCGCAGTCGGTCAGTGTCACTTCCAATACAAGGCCCTTCCCTTTGGCCTTTCTACGGCTCCTTGTGTTTTCACGAAGCTCATGGCAGTGGTGGCGGCTCATCTCTGGCTTCAAGGTGTCCAACTCTATCCGTATCTGGACGACTGGTTGTTGGTCGCGCCCTCCGCGACAATTCTACAAAACCAAATTTCGATAACCCTCAGTACCCTAGACACCCTAGGACTAACAAGAAATCTCAAGAAGTCCATGCTCACACCCACCAGACGAGTGCAGTTCATCGGAGCAATTTTGGACTCCCTGCAGTGCAGGGCCTTTCTGCCCCCCAACAGGGCAGCAGACATAGTCTCCCTCCTCCAATCTATCCGGAAGGACAAGGAGACCACGGCCAGACAAATCCTCCGCCTGTTAGGCCTGATGGCCGCAACCATGGCGGAGATTCCGTTCGCCAAGCTACGGATGAGGCCATTACAACTTTGGTTCCTGAGACGTTTCCATCCCAGCATCCACCCCTTCTCCAAAATTTTCCGGCTCTCGGACCAAATCTTGGAAACCCTGACGTGGTGGCTGTCACCCCAGAATCTACACTCGGGTGCTCCTTTCCGACTCCCGCCACCTGTGGCAACCATCACCACGGATGCCTCCCTATGGGGCTGGGGAGCTCACCTGGATGGTGTTGGTGTGGGCGGCAAGTGGGATCCTGCTGTAGCCCACAACCATATCAACTTCCTGGAGCTCCTGGCAGTGCTCTATGCAGTGAGATCCTTCCGCCAATCGCTGTCGGGAAAGACGGTGGCTGTTCTTACAGACAACACGACCACCATGTATTACATCAACCGGCAGGGTGGAACGGTCTCCCGTGGACTCTGCCGCTTAGCCATCGAGCTTTGGGATGAATGCCAATCCATCGGCATTCATCTTGTGGCAAATCACCTCCCAGGATTGCTCAACACCCAAGCAGATTTTCTGAGCAGGGGAGGAGCATCTCTACACGAGTGGGAATTGAACCCTCTCTACCTGACTCCGATCTTCGATCAATGGGGTCACCCCTCAGTGGATGAGTTCGCCTCTCGGGAGAACAAGAAGTGCCATCTCTTCTGCTCCAGGGCAGGAGCGGACCCAGCATCCCTCGGAGACGGCCTCCTTCTCCAGTGGGAGACAGCTGTACCTCTTCCCCCCGATCCCCTTGATACCGAGGGTAGTTCACAAACTGATGTCGGAGCGACCATGGGCGATTCTAATCACGCCGTGGTGGCCGAGACAACCGTGGTTTCCCACACTTCTTCATCTCTCCCTCGGAGTCTATCTCCACCTCCCGATGCTCCCAGACCTTCTCTCAATGCACGGAGGTCAGGTGCTCCATCACGATGTTCCCACGTTGAAGCTAACAGCGTGGATGCTTCAACCTCAGATATAGAATCACGCATTGCACAGGTTCTCTTGAACTCACGCAAGTTGTCCACACGCCGCTCTTATGCAGCGAAATGGAATAAATTTTTAACCTTTCTAGCCTCTACGGGGCGGCCTACCGTTCCTGCCACCCTTAATGACATTTTTGGTTTTCTGTTGTCCTGTTCGGATAGAGGACTGTGCCACTCTTCTATAAGAGTCTACCTGTCGGCTATCTCAGTTAACCATCCTGAGATCGGAGGATATTCAGTATTCTCTCACCCGACTACAAAACAATTCCTCAAAGGAATGCGTCGCCTCTATCCACCAGTACGGACACCGGTTCCGGCATTGGAGCTACCCCTGGTTCTTACCAAATTAATGGGCAAACGGTTTGAACCCATGGCCTCCTGCAGCCTCCAACTCCTTTCGTGGAAGGTTGCGTTTTTGGTGGCCATCACGTCTGCTCGGCGTGTGAGTGAGCTTTCAGCGCTTCGCTGCGACCCGCTGTGTCTCATTTTTCACCACGAAGCAGTTACCCTGGCTCCTGATATCGCCTTCCTACCCAAGATAGTATTGGACTTCCATGTAGGGGCAGACATCACGCTACCTGTGTTTTTTCCTGAACCCCAGGACCCAGCACAACGTAGTTTACACACTCTGGATGTCAAGAGAGCTCTTTCCTTTTACTTGCACCGGACAAAACCTTTTCGCAAGTCTCCGGCTCTCTTTGTCACCTATGCCTTGCCCAAGCAGGGACAGAAACTATCGTCTCAAAGACTCTCGAAGTGGATAGTAGAGACGATAAAGCTTGCCTACCTCCTGGCCAAGAGGCCATTGCCGGCATCCCTCCGGGCACACTCCACGAGAGCTGTGGCTGCTTCCACGGCATTCCTCAAGGGCATCCCCCTGGGAGACATCTGCAATGCTGCAACGTGGGCGTCTCCTCACACGTTTGTGAAGCACTACGCCCTAGATGTCTGCGTCCATCAACGTACTGTGGTGGGCCATGCAGTTCTGCAAGCAGCTCAGATGTGAGACCTCCAGCACCCACCTCCAGGTATGTGGTGTATTTATTGCTCGCTATTCTCCCAGAGGTGTGATGCACAGAGACCACGAAGAAGATATACAGGTTGCTTACCTGTAATTGTAGATCTTCGAGTGGTCATCTGTGCATTCACACCACCCGCCCTCCTTCCCCTCTGCTTTTGGTCTCCCTCAATTTCTTTCTTGGGGGCTGTTAGCAGCGGTCAGAAGGAACTGGCGGGATCCTCGTGCCCCTCCCCGGGTCATGCGCAGTGGGACGTGCACGTGACCGGGGAGCTGGCGCGAAAATCCATTAGGCTTTGAAGTTTACCGATCGGGATCGGCGCAGGCGCACTTAATCCCAGAGGTGTGAATGCACAGATGACCACTCGAAGATCTACAATTACAGGTAAGCAACCTGTATTTCTCCCTCTTGGAATAGAAGCCACATGGGTGGGGAGTGCAAGTATTGGCACTTGTCACCTTCTAACATTCCCAGAACTCCAGCAGTACATGTTAGTGTTCCAGAAAAGATAAAGAAAATAGTTCTCTGTATTATCATCTTGCATCTAAGGTCGTCCATGAGAGCATGAAGATTTGCACCTTGTGCAGTCAGTCTAGGAACTTCCATTATTGCATGCAGTGCAGTTGAATGTGTGTGGGGGCACTCTGCTGTTATAGTGCAAGCTATGAGGAAGATGGGAGGGATGTTGTATTATGCCTTGGCCACAGTATAGTAGTGGGGTTCTCTTCTTTGGGAAGGCAAGAGAGCTCTCTTTCTTATTAGCACAGGTAAGAGATGTATTTGTCATCTAAGACTTGAGTCACCGATATGATGCATACTGGTGTAACTAATTCTTCAGAGGATATTGTCGCCTAGCCGAATTACAGTGGTAGTGGTAGTCAGTCTCACGATTGTGTGATTTATTTTATTACAGCATTCCCCCCCCCCCCCAATCTTTCTTGTCATCCATGGTGACTGAAGGTGGCTGGCTCGCCAGTATACTGGGAAAAAAACATTAAAAGCAGAACACTTCAGAATAAGCATTGCAGCAACTAAATGTTCCAGACGCCCACCACAAGATCTTCATTCCATTCAAAGGGCCACTTAACACGGCCGGGCAGTGTTTGCAGAACCAGTCAAGTATATGAACCCTCCAGTTCCTCTGGGAGGCCAGTCTAACAAAAAATATGTAGCCTGGGCAGTAGCTAATTCAATGATTGGTGCTGTTAGGAGGAAGCTATTAATGGATCTGAGGTGGTTGAATCATAAATGCAGCATGATTAGGGCTGTGGTAACTGGAGGCAAACTCAGTGGCTCCATTTATTGTCTTTGTGTTTGCTTTTTGTAGGGTAGCTGTCTGAAAAGCATAGTTGTGTGTGCTGGTACGAACCAAGTGTTCATTTTCATCCAGACTACCATTGTGGTCAACCAGATGCACTGAGAAGTGCATAGATTGAGCAGTAGAGAATGAGCTATCCATTGATGCTTGTCCGGTCTTCCGGTTATCAAATGTATACTACTCCCAAGTATAGACCTGTCATATTTAGCTAATTTTTGCGAATGGGTCTTTCAGTGGCTTCTGTCCTGTGAATTTTTTTATGCTTTTTAAAAACTGTCCAAGCTAAAATATTGTCACTTCTTGTAATGCTGAGTTGCATAGGCAAATACTGAATAAAGTGGTACTTTATCTTGCTAGCCGTTTACCAGCTATCAATTTCTTTGAGTGGCCTGAGTTCTAGCATAACAGTTGAACTTGGGGGCATTGGGTAGCTGGTTCATAACTCTTCGTGCTCTGTGTCTGGTGGATCTTTATCTTGTGTTGTTTCCCTTCCCAGATTTTTTAAATGAAGGCCCAAATTCTGTAGTCTTTCCTTATAGGGAAAAGACTCCATTTCTGTCATTTGTAATTGCACTTTTCTGCGCCATTTAGGTTGATGCAAAGAATTTCAGTTGGGGTAACAACTGAAAATTCTTCCAGATTATGCTATATTAAATCATTAATTTCACTTCTCAGTTGTAGTTTTGTCTCTGATCTGATTTTCTGCACCAGTGCAAAGTGTAGCTATATCAGAGCTACATAATTAAGAGTGTGTGTGTGTGTGTGAAGTGCCATTAAGTTGCAGTTGACTTATGGGGCCCCGTATAGGGTTTTCAAGGCAGGTGATTAAGCAGAGGTGGTTTGCCATTGCCTACCACTGCAGCGTCTTCAAATGTAGGTTGCCACACCGTGGCAACATAATAGTGGCGTGGCTGATACATGTGTCAGCAATGCCAAGCTTTAGGTGTTTCTGCAAAAACATAAGCATTTAGAACAACTTTCTTAAAATGCTGTCAGTAAATTGCAGAATTTGTCTTCAAACACATTTGAACTTATTTGCCTTATTTCCTATTTGTTCAGTCAGTCACTCTGGATAAGGATCGGATTTGAGTCAATATGTGTTTTAGCCCACGTTTGAAAGTGAGATTTTGTACACTGCCATTCAAATAAAACTCTGTAGCCTGTTGGTTTTTTGTTTGCACTGAAGTCTCTGATTGGCACCAATGTTGTCATTTAGCTTTAGGAATTGACAGATTATTCTCTGTTTGATCTTGTATTGCTCCAATATTTCAGATGAGTGATCTAGCAGAATTTCTGCTTATGAGAAGGATCACCCTTGGAAAAGAGTGTGCTCATTATGCAGTTGTTGGCAGGCCTGGGAAAAAACTGCACTTCACATCCAGAAACAGAAAGAGAATGGAAATGACTGAATGCTGAAATGCTTGGCAAAAAGATAGAGCTTTTGTAAGAAATGGTAGTGCATGGAGACAAATCCCTATGAGGAAAGGCCAAGAGACTTGGTAATATTTAGTCTGGAGAAGAGGAGGTTGAGGGGGGACATGATTGCTCTCTTTAAGTAATTGAAGGGCTGTCACTTAGAGGAGGGCAGGGAGCTGTTCCTGTTGGCAGCAGAGGATAGGACTCACAATAATGGGTTCAAATTAAGGGTGGGAAGGTAACGGCTGGATCTTAGGAAAAACTTTTTTACAGTAAGAGTTGTGCAGCAGTGGAATCAGCTGCCTAGGGAGGTGATGAGTTCCCCCTCTCTGGCAGTCTTTAAGCAGCAGAGGAAAACCCACATAGGTGGACTGGAGAGGCAGCAGTGCAGTGCTGGGCAGATGCTTCCACAATGTTTGGCTGCTGCAGACAAAGCTGTTCTACTATGCTGAAGCCACAGTGGACTGGCTCTCCCCCCCCCCCCCCAGCACTCCTTCCCTTACATCAGTTGCTCGTGGGCTGCATAAAAGCCCTGGATGGGCTGGTTCCGGCTCCTGGGCCTTATGTTTGACACCCCTGCTCTAGGCTGATCCTGCATTGAGCAGGGGGTTGGACTAGATGGCTTGTGTGGAACTCTGTGATTCTATGATTCTATGTGTGCCAGTGACAATAGTGTTTGATGCTATTTAAGCACAGGTTAAAAATGCAGCAAAAAAACTGAATGATATGTAGGAGTAATGAAATGTAAGTTCCATCTACAGAATAACAAAAAGAAAGCAATCAGACTCTTTCCTTGCTATTTTACCTCCTTTCATTCTACTGTTAATGAAACCTGTCTAGTGTCTTAGTAGTCTAGTTGTGCTGGTGGACACTTGTTATATTCTGCTAGAATGATGCTGAAGGCCATTTCTTACATTATTCTGATTTCCCAACAAAGAGCAGCAGGCTATTATAACTCTCAAGTGTACTTGTGTGTTACAATGGAAATGTTTCGGATTGCATTTGCACTTCCCATTTTAAAGCATGCATGTTCTGTGTAACTTTTAAAGAAATGCAATGTATGAAATGGCCTTGATTTTATTATTATATTGTTTAGAAAAGCGTGTGCCACACATATCCAGAGATTTGCTTGAAGCAACACAGTGCCATAAAAACAGCCAGGGGCATAAAACAACATATAGCAAACGTTGAGCAAGTTAAAAAAAATCCATAGAACAGGCCTTCTTAGGCTACAAACAGACCATAAAACTGGAAAATATAAAAATCCTTGGTAAAAGCCTGGGTGTAAAGAAATGCTTTTACTAGTGCCTAAAAATAGTAAGCTATGTACTAGACAAGCCTCAAGGGGTTGCATTCCAAGGAGGAAGTTCTGCCCACTGAAATGTCCTGTCTCTTGTTGCCATTCCCCTCACCCCTGCAGGGGCCTACAAAACAGGTCTTTGAAGGTGTATGTTAACTGCTGGGCTAAACAGTATGGAAGGAGGAGTTCCTTCATGTGCCCCAGCCCCAATCAATAAGGACCTTAAAAGAACCAGTAATTTGAACTGTTGCCTGGAAATAGACAGGTAGCTAATTCATATCACAAGAGCACAAGAATAATACAGTCCCTGTATCCAGTCCCTACAAGTAGCCTGGCCACCGTGGCTACCACACTTTAAACCAACTGAAGTTTCTAGAGAGTTTTCAGAGGCAGCCCCATACAGAATGCATTACAGTAATCTAGCCTGGATGTGATCTCAGTCCAAATCCAAGGCAAACCATTCAGCATCACAGTAATCCAAGTCCGTGCCCCAACCACTGACGCTGAAGAGGCTGAAGTAGACCGGTTCTATGAAGACCTACAACACCACCTAGAACTAACACCAAAAAAAGATGTCCTTATCATCATAGGAGACTGGAATGCTAAAGTAGGAGGTGAAAAGGTAATCAGAATAATGGACAAGTCTGGCCTCAGAGAAAAAAAGAAGCCAGGCAAAGGCTAACAGAGTTTTGTCAAGAGACCACGCTGGTCATAGCAAATACCATCTTTTAACAACCTAAGAGGCGACTCTACACATGGACATCACCAGATAGGCAACTCCAAAATCAGATTGATTATGTCATTTCCAGTCAAAGATGGAGAAGCGCTATAGAGTCAGTAAAAAATGAGACCTGGAGCTGACTGTGGCTCAGGTCATGAGCTACTCACTGCAAAATTCAGATTCAAACTGAAGAAAGTTGGGAAAACCACTAGGCCATTCAGGTTTGGCCTATATCACATCCCTGATGAATATACAGTGGAGGTGAAGAATAGGTTTAAGCAAGTAGATTTGATAGAGTGCCTGAAGAACTATGGATTATGTTCATGTCATCCAGTTCATGACATTGTACAGAAGGCAGCAATCAGCACCATCCCAAAGAAAAATAAATGCAAATGGCTGTCTGATGAGGCTTTACAAATAGCTGAGGAAAGAAGGAAAGTGAAAGGCAAAAGTGAAAAGGAAAGGTTTACCCAACTGAATGCAGATTTCCAGAGAACAGCAAGGAAAGATAAAGAGGCCTTCCTGAATGAACAATGCAAAGTAATAGAGGAAAACAATAGAATGGGAAGGACTAGAGATCTCTTCAAGAAAATTGGAGAAATCAAGGAAATGTTCCGTCCAAAGCTGGACATGATAAAGAACAAAAACGGTCGGGACCTAACAGAAGCAGAAGATATTAGGAAGAGGTGGCAAGAATACACAGAAGAACTATACAAGAAGTATCTCAGTGTCCTTGACAACCACGACAGTGTGATCACTGACCTCAAGCCAGACATCCTGGAGTGCAAAGTCAAATGGGCCTTAAAAAGCATTACTAACAACAAAGCTAGCGGAGATGACAGAATCCCAGCTGAGCAATTCAAAGTCCTAAAAGATGATGCTGTTAAGATGCTGCACTCCATATGCCAGCAAATTTGGAAAACGTAACAGTGGCCACAAAATTGGAAAAGGTCAGTTTACATTCCAATCCCAAAGAAGGGCAATGCCAAGGAATGTTCAAGCTATTGCACAATTGCACTCATTTCACATGCTAGCAAGGTCATGCTCAAAATCCTACAAGCTAGGCTTCAGCAGTATGTGGATAGAGAACTACCAGAAGTACAAGCTGGGTTTCGAAGAGGTAGAGGAACTAGAGATCAAATTGCCAAATTCGCTGTATTATGGAGAAAGCAAGGGAGTACCAGAAAAACATCTACTTCTGCTTCGTTGACTATGCTAAAGCCTTTGATTGTGTGGCTCACAACAAACTATGGCAAGTCCTTAAAGAGATGGGAGTACCAGACCACCTCCCATGTCTCATGAGAAACCTGTATAAGGGTAAAGAAGTGACAGTTAGAACTGGACATGGAACAACTGATTGGTTTGGACTAGGAAAAGGAGTATAACATAGATGTATTTTGTCACCCTGCTTATTTAATTTATATGCAGAGTACATCATGCAAAATGCCGGCCTGGATGAATCACAAGCTGGAATTAAGATTGCCAGGAAAAACATCAACAACCTCAGATACGCAGATGATACCACTCTAATGGCAGAAAGTGAAGAGGACGTCAAGAGCCTCTTGCTGGGGAGGGTGAAAGAGGAAAGCACAAAAGTTGGTTTGAAACTCAACATCAAAATGGCATCTGGCCCCATCACTTCATGGCAAACAGAAAGGGAAGTCATGGAAGCAGTGACAGACTTCACATTCCTGGGGTCCAAGATCACTGCAGGCGGTGACTGCAGCCATGAAATTAAAAGACGCCTACTCCTTGGGAGGAAAGCTATGGCAAACCTAGGCAGCATAATAAAAAATAGAGACATCACCTGCCAACAAAAGTCTGTATAGTCAAAGCGATGGTATATGGCAGTGAGAGTTGGACCATAAGGAAGGCCGAGTGTTGAAGAGTAGATTCTTTTGAATTATGGTGCTGGAGAAGGCTCTTGAGAGTCCCTTGGACTGCAAGGAGATCAAATCAGTCAATCCTAAAGGAAATCAACCCTGACTGTTCCCTGGAAGGCCTGGTACTGAAGCTGAAGCTCTAATACTTTGGCCACCAAATGAGAAGGGAGCACTCACTGGAGAAGACCCTGATGCTGGGAAAGACTGAAGGTAAAAGAAGAAAGGGACAGCAAAGGATGAGATGGTTAGACAGTGTTATCGATGCAACGAACATGGAGTTGAGCACGTTCCAGGGGACGGTGGAGGATAGAAGGGTGTGATTTGGTCCATGGGGTCCCCTTGGTGGGGAGGGCACAGTACAAATAAAATAAAATAAGAGTCGGACTCAACTGTGCAACTGAACAACAACAACAACAGCCTGGATGTGACTGAAGCATGAATCAGCATCCCAGAATTACATTTTCAAAGAATGGCAGTAGCTGTCATATCTGCCTAAAGGTGCTACATGCCTTTAACCATAGACCAGAATATAGTAGTACACCCCAAAACTGCCAGTCTGCTCTTTCAGAGAGGTTGCAGCTGCCTCTGGAACAGACTGGCTCTTTGAACACCTTTGTTAATGCACAGCACTACCTCAGACTTGTCTGGATTGAACTTCTGTTTATTGACTCTCATTTGTCCCAATGCCTTCTTTGGGTATCCCTGCAGGACTTTAGAGACCCACCTGACTCAGTTGATAAGGAGAAATCTGACTTTTGGTGGCACTTCATTCCAGATCCACGAATGAGCTCTCCCAGCATTTTCATGTAGATTAAAATGTACATTTTCATGTAAGATTAAAATGTAGATTAAGACAAGACGGACTCTTGCAGAACCCCACAGCATAAATGCTACCAGGCTGAGCAGCAGTCCCCCAGCTCTACGTTCTGGAGCTGGCCATCCACATGAGAGCAGATCCACTGAAGCACATTGCAACGCCACCATTTCCTCCATCCAGCCAACCTCTTTAGAAAGATACCATGGTTGATAATTTTGAAATCTTAGTCAGGGCAGCCAAAAGCCATTTCACGCTCTCTAAACCTTGATTTAAATGGGTCTAGACCAGGGTTTGTCAAACTCATTTGTTATGAGGGCCGGATCTGACATAAATGAGACCTTGTTGGGCCGGGTCATGTGTGTCATAAAATGTAATGCCAGGTAGCAGAGATATAAACTTCAGAAAGGACACAGCCAGTTCTTTACCAGACACTCTCAATCGCACAGGAGAGGTTTGCCTGTCTGTGTCTCCTGTGTGATTGAGAGAGACTGGTAAAGCAAGTTGTGCTGTGGCAGCAGCCAGAGAACTGGAAAAGAAAGTAGGAAACAGCCAGGGCCTTGGGGGCCAGATTGGGGTCCTCCGAGGGCCTGATCTGGCCCCCGGGCCACATGTTTGACACTCCTGGTCTAGACAATCAGTCACCTTTCAAGACTGCCTGAAAGCATAGCCACCCACCCAGTCAAGCACCTGGCCAAAGAATGGCCATGAGGTGATAATTATTTAGGTAATTTGGGCCATGCCACCTTCTTCAGGCGTGGTCTGTCAACTGCGTCATTTAAAGTGCACGTGAAGCTGCCTTGTACTGAATCAGACCATTGTTCCATCCAAGTCAATACTGTCTACTCAGATTGGCAGTGGCTCTCTGGGGTCTCAGGCTGAGGTCTTCCTGATCACCTACAACCTGGTCCTTATTGGAGATGCCAGGGACTGAACCTCTCAGCCTGGCCCAGTACTACCAACTGAAAGTCATTCATCCAGTTAGGACCAAGCTATGCTTCAGCAGCATCCTGATACGTGCCTGTACCAAAATGTGCTTTCAGTTTCACACAGGCTGTTGTGAAAGAAAAGATTAAGATCAATGAGATTTATTTGGCTACGTGCTTTTATTTATTTTACAAAATTTATACCCTGCCTTTCTGCCCTCACGAGGGCCACCAAGGCAGCTAACAGATTAAAAACATACATAACGTACATTTTAAAGCACATTAGAGCCAAAAGCGCATTATTAAAACAATTAAAACTACAGCTAAAGTACACAAAAATGTTAAAGCTACAATGAAAACATGGGGCAGGGAAAGAGGGGTCTGAAGAAATGTCAAATGAAACAAAAAAAAGGTCTTCACCCCCTGGAAAAAAGATGGCTACAGATGGGGAACAGACAAATGTCCCTGGGGAAAGGATTCCAGTGTTTTTGGTGCCATGAACAAGAAGGCCCTCTTCTGAGTCTCTACCCACCTAATCTCAAAAAGTGTGGGCACCCAAAGCAGGCCTTTTGAAGGTGACAGCAGTGGTTGGATAGGTTCATAAGGAACTACGCAGTCCTTCAGATATCGTGGTCCCAAACCATATAGGGCTTTAAAGTTCAACATCTGATACCTGGAATCGCACCAGAAACAGATTGGGAGCCAGTGTAGATGAGCCAAGATTGGGAGTGGTACAGTTTCTACAACCCATCCCAGTCAACATTCTGGCTGCAGCATTCTGCACCAGTCGAAGTCTCCAAAAACTTTTCAAGGGCAGCCCTATGTTGAGCACATTTTAGTAATCTGATCTAGATGTAACTTGGATATACCATGTCTTTTCTGCCTTGGAAAAGCTGCAGCTCACTAACCAGTGAAAGCTGGTAAAAAGCTGCCACCAGCTTATCCAGCACTAGGCCTGGGTTCAAGAGCACTCCCAGATTATAGACCTGTTGTTTCAAAGGGAGTGCAACCCCTTTGAATGGATAACACCTTACATCCGGGCCAGACCTTCCACTCACCAGTAGCACTTCCATTTTATCAGAATTCAGCTTCAGTTTATTAGTTCACATCCACTCCAGAACAGAGTTCAGGGTTTCTGCAGCATCCTTGGGGTCAGTCAGAAATGGAGTGTCATCTTCATATTGGTGACAGCTCAGCTGAAATTTCCAGATGACCTCACCGAGTAGTTTCATGTAGGAAGTAAACAGCATTGGGAGCAAGATGGAGCCTTGTGGGGGGACCAAATACTAAGGGTCTGAGCAGCAGTCCCTCAGCACCACCTTCTGAAACCGACCCCCTGGGCACTGCAACACGGTGCCTCACAATCCCAACGCCAGAAAGGTGGTCCAGAAAGATACCATGATCAGTACCACATATTGCTTGCATTTAAATGTGCTCAGATTTAATAGAATTTTTGCTCCTGAATTTTTTGAGGTGAGGAGGAGGGAATTCATGAATCTGTCCCTCTAGGGGAGGGGCTGTGGTTCAATGGCATACCCTCTGCTTTTTGTGCACACAGTCTCAGTTTTAATCCCCGGCATCTTCAGTTTGAAAGAATCAGGTAGCAAGTGATGTGAAGGACCTCCACTTAAGACCATGGAGAGGTATTACCAGTCAAAGCAGATACTAATTTTGGTAAACCAATGGTCTGACTCAGTGTAAGGCAGCTTCCTGTGTTTGGGAAGAACAAGAGTGTTTTAAAAAAAAAAACCCTAGCAAAGCCATGCTAAAAGCTACAGGGCAAATAACATGGAGCCACATGCACACAACTTGCAAATCTGGCATGAGTTCATTACAAAGAGGAAAGGGGAAGCATTAAGCATTTCCGGTGAGTAACTCTGAAATAGAAAATGACACCACGTGTCTGTCTGTGGATCTCTGCCGCTGCGTGTATTTACATGCTCTTGGGGAGGGGGATGCTAGTGCTCTTTAGTGAAACAAATCTAAGTGAAAGTGTCCTGCCTCTCCCGTGATATACTTGTTTACTCTGAAGGGTTCTTCTTGCTTGTATTTTCAAACAGTGTTCTAGGCATTCATTTACTGATGATGAATGGAGGTACGAGGGAGCTGACAAACTGTACAGGCTTAATGCACAGTGACAGCCACACGGAAAGCTCTTTTCATTTGTAGCTTTTTAGAGTCATTTTTAAGTTGGCGAGGTTAGCCAATCAGCTTCTCCCTCTCTGCTGACATCACTAACTAGCCAGTTCCCTCCAGCTGCAGAGAGCTTCAGTTTCTTTTTTTTTTTAAACTAAAATGGAGGCTGGTTTCTTGCCTTAAGGAGTACACTGCTTTCCCTGCTGAAGCATAGATGTTGACATGTAACAAAACAGGCAGCAGGATGGTAGTGGACACCGCCAATTCGAACGGGCCATTCCAGCCTGTGGCCCTTCTACATATTCGAGGTGAGTTATTTGTGTTCTGAATGAATTGTAGTCCTCTGTGGCACTCTAATAAAAGGCTATTGTGATTCTTGAATAAGGAAAGCAGGAAGTCCTTTGTAGCAGAATCCATTTTTGTTCCGATGCAGATTTGTCAGAGTTTAGAGATGTAGATATTGGAGTTGCATTAAATCTTAAGCTTTAAGACTCCCAAAGGGTTTGCTTGCATCGTTAAAACAGGTTTTGCTGCTTTCTCCCCTCCCCCCCCTTTTCAAGCTGTGCTGATGTCAAAGGATGTGAAGTCACTACCCCAGAAAGGTGTTTTGGGGTGGGGGAGGTGGAGAGGGAAGAGAGGCAGGGCACTTAAGTTTCCTTGCCGTTCTTTGGAGCATTAACAGTGCAATAAAGGATTTTGTGTACACAATGAGGGTTTCTTTGTAGTTGTTGCTTAGTTTATAATCAAACAGGAAAGTGAATGAAAGGTTCCTTCCAACAATTGAATGGAAGATAATCACTATATATTTAGAAAGCATTTAAAGGAATTTGCTGGGGGAGGGGGGAGAATGCCACTAGCATTCTGAATTCTAAACAGTTTTATATTGCTTTCTGTTAATCTAGAGACAGGGATACATGTATGTTGCTGTTTAGGAGCTACTGCGTTATAAATGTCTGGCAGTGTCTACATTTTTAAAACTTCCTTCATTGTCTCTGTTTTGAACACTTGTAAGATTATTGGCAATTTCTTTGAGCAGTTCACATATTAGAGAGAGCTGATTATATTTCTTTGTGAGCCTTCAATCCATGTACTTTCCTTACAAATGTATTTTAAGAAGTATTCCCTTTTCTTCTCTGATTTTGCTAATATCATGCTGCAATTATAGACAGACAATTTCCTATCCCCACCCTAGCTTTATGCTTGGTGCATTGGTAGACGACTTCAGACAACTGGATTTAAGTTTATACTGTGGAGACATACGGAATAGAGTTTGATAAGGAGTGATCCTTTACGCTTTGAATTAAGAATGTTAATGAAAACGGTTTTCAGACTTCGATACTATTTTTTTGCAAATTTCTACAAAAAGAAACTTTATAATTTATTCGAAATACATAATTTAAATGGCAAAGATTTAGATGCTTCTTACTTGGTACTTAATTGCACAGCAAAGCTTTTTGTTAATCTCTTTTTGACAAAGTTTCCCCCAAGAGTTGAGGTTGGGCATATATATGCTCACTCTGTACTGTCCCCTCAAATGCTGGATGGTGAATAAAGAACACATACATTATGCATAATGCCCCCTTAATTGTGTTATATAAAAATATGCAGATTCATTACTTGGCAAATGGTGGAACAGTTTTTTTACTTGGTATTAAAAAGAGTGTGTGTTGAATGGATGAAACGTGTGGACTAGTCAATTTCTGTTCAGTCTTTCCCAATGCTCTGTGTGTTCAAAATTTTTACAGGTTGTTTTTCTCTTGGAACTAGCCTGTCACATACATCTCATTTAATTTAGTGCTAATGAAGACTAAAACAAAACACATATAACTACACCAGATGCCATTATTCTACTGATGCTCATCCCAGATCAATCAGTAGGAAGATTTGAACTGTTGGCAACCCTTTCCTCACCCATGCCCATACACAGTTGTTAGCTAATTTCAGGTTACGGGTAATTTGAATCAAGACTTCTTTCACTTTCTTGGTTCCATGAACTGGTGAATGAAGCCACTCACACTGTGCATTTAGCCAGCTGCTTAAATCTTCATGGCTTTGTGTCTAAAGAAAGAAATGGCTACATGTTTTGATTCCTGAGTATATTCAGCCACCTACAGGGCTGGTTCCTAACCTAAATACATCTAAGGAAATAATACAGGAATCTTGAGGTTGGAAGTGTATCGCCAATCTGACTGGTCACCACTCAACAAGTTTTTCCTTACCATTTTTATGGTGTAAAATTTTTATGGTGTAAAAACTAGGCACTGTACCATGAAAAATTTTCCTCCCTGCAATCTTTCCATTGACAGGCTGCCCTCTGTGTATTTGTGTGTGTGTGGGATAACATACAGAGAATATGGTGGGATTATGGCAAAAAAGCCTCAGCAGTTGGTTCAGAGAGGACTAAGACCGCGGTTACACGGCCCTTAATTGCGGGAGGAAGGGCTATTTCCTCCCGCATTTAAAGGGGCCATCTACAATGGCTGCAGAAAGTCCCGCGCCAAAGCGGGCTCAAATGCGGGTTCCACCCGCATTTTCCGACCCCGGGAAAATTGACAGTTTTTCCGGGAGTCGCGGGAGGAACCCGCATTTGAGGTATCTGGACAGCCCTCTCTCGCAATCATTGCGAGAGTATGGCTGTCCAGATGGTCCCGTCGGCCATTTCCCCCCCCCCCTTTTACACTTGGGCGCTTGGGCAGTCAAGCGCTCAAGTGTAAAAGGGGGAAGGGAAGACCCCAAAACTTACCAGGCGGCTGGTGGATCCTTTGCTGCCGCTGCCGCCTCCTTCACTGCCTCTTCGCCGCCGCCACTTCTGCCGCCGCAGGGGTTGGGATGTGTAGACATCCCAACCTGAGCTAGAAAAATGCGGCCCCTTTAATCCGGGAGGGCTCCCAGATTTAAAGGGACCCGTGTGACCGCAGCCTAAGACATGCACAGATGCAATACCCCTCTTTCCTTCATGCTTAAGTTACTGAGAGCTGTACTTTTCTAGCAAAAAAAGTTGTTTATTTTATTTATTTGAAACGTATTTATGCTGCCTTTCAACCTGACCGCGTTCCCAAAATGCCCCCTGAGTACTGCAGGTGAAGGCTTATATGTTGTAACCTGGGGACCTGAGGATGCAGTGGATCTCTGCAGGCATATTGTACCCCCTGTGGAATCCTAATCATTGAAGCCAAAGCTGGGACTAGCATTTGAATCAGATTTTGGTTTCACTGAGATACTGTACTCAAGTCTCAACCAACAATGTTGTTTCCCCTTAAGAGTGATTGACAACCACTCTTTGAGAGGAAGTAAAGAAAAATATTTGGGGACGCCAGTGGAGTAGGAGCTTAGCCGGCTTCTCATCCCGAGTGATTCTAGCTCCTGAGAATCATGCCCACTCCCCATCAGCACAGCTTTCCAAGGGACAAACTATATTCTTTTCCCCCCTCTCTGTTTATTCTTTTCTATTCTGCCTCCCCACATTAATATGCTATGCAGAATGTTAGTTGGTTTCCATTTTCTCTCTAGATGGTGTGTAACACAATTGTCTTGCACTTCTAAAAAAGTCCCCCCCAGAACAGTATTTAAACCAAAAAATTGGAAACTGCAGTATGCTAAGGCAGTAGTTGTCAAAGTACAGCACAGGACTCAGAAGTTGGGTTGCAGCCCTCTTGCTGGTATGTTGCGAAGCAAAGAGGAGGAACAGGATAAGCTAGCAGAGGAGGCTCAGTGACAAATTTGGATTTGTTGGCTTGGTCCTTTTCTTTTTTAATCCACCCCTTCCTCTGAGAAGCTCAGGATGATATGCATTGTTCTCCCTTCCTCCATTTTATCCTCGCAACTTTGAGAGATAGGGTAGGATGAGAGAGTGACTGGTCCAAGGTCACCCATGAAGCTTCATAGGAGAGTGGGGAATTGAATTTTATTCTGCTGGATCCTAGTCCAGCACTGTAACCAATGACTATACCATGTGCAAAATCACCAAGACATGCCTGTTGCTCAGTAATGTTATATATTAAGAAATACTAAGCATGAAAAATTAAATGTAAGCCTGTTCTTTGTTATCTAATGTGAGATTCCAACTTTTTATGTTGTAGAAAAGGAAAGTAATGTAGAATTACTTTGCAAGTGGGTCCCAAAAAGTACAGTAATTGCAAAACAATGTGGGTCCCACTCAAAAACATTTCAGAGTTGCTGTTCTGAGTCCAAGAACTACTACATAAATAGGCACTTAAGCTGCTAGGTTTATTTCTGCAGGAGAATTATGCAAGTCATGTGTGTGTGTATTAATTGAGCTGTCATAATAAGCAAACTGTGACCCATGAGCTTTTCTTTAGGAAAATGCATTATTATAATAATGAATCTGTACATGTTGTGTCAATTATTAGATGGAATATGTTTATAATTGGCTTATCTCACTGAAACTCTTTTTCTTTATATCATTAGGTGGTATCTATTTATAGCAGACTTATCTCACTGAATCTGTATGATCATGTATACACTTTTTTATTTGTCTGCTGTAATCTTATAGTAAATATTATTTGAGGACACAGAAAATAACTGTGAGGTACAAATTGAAGCACAATCCTAAATTGGATATTTTGAAAAAGAATCTTGAAAGGAGTGACTGGTGATTGGTTTTATAGTGATTGATATTGTTGAATAAGGGTGCTTTTTGATGGAGTGCTGTGGTTATAAATTCAGATGTCTCTTCCTGTTAAACCTTTAGTACATATAGATGAGCTTGCTGACACATACTCTGCTAATGAATGAGAGTAGAAGAGATTGTATTTATACCCTGCCCTTCACTACCCAAAGGAGTCTTAGCGCAGCTTACAATCTCCTTTCTTTTCCCCACAGCAGACACCCTGTGAGGTAGGTGGGGCTGAGAGAGCTCTCCCAAGAACTGCTCTTGAGAGAACAGCTCTGAGAGCCAGTTTGGTGTAGAGGTTTGGAGTGCGCACTCTAATCTGGGAGAACTGGGTTTAATTCCACACTCCTCCACCTGCAGCTGCTGGTGTGACCTTGGGTCAGTCACAAATTCTCTCAGAGCTGTTGTCTCACGTGCAGTTCTGGAAAGAGCTCCCTCAGCCGCACCTGCCTCACAGGGTGTCTGTGGTGGGGAGGGGAAGGGAGAGGAGATTGTAAGCTGCTCTGAGATTCCTTCAGGTAGTGGAAGGCGGGGTATAAATACAATCTCCTCTTCTCTTCTTCATGACTGACCCAAGGTCACACCAGCAGCTGCATGTGGAGGAGTGGGGACTAAAAACTGGTTCTCCCAGATTAGAGTCCAGGCTCCTAACCACTACACCAGACTGTAAGTTGCAACTAGGCAACAGATCTCCTTAAAGGTAAAGGTTTCCTTTGCTCAAAAGCCAGTCGAATCCAACTCTAGGGATGCGGTGCTCATCTCCGTTTCCAAGCCGAAGAGCCAGCGCAGTCCAAAGACATTGCCGTGGTCATGTGGCCAGCATGACTAGACGCCGAGGCGCACAGAACACTGTTGCCTTCCCACCAAAGTGGTACCTATTTATCTACTTGCAATGTTCTTGCTTTTGAATTGCTAGGTTGGCAGGAGAACAGACCTCCTTAGATGATAGTAAATGAAAGGTAAAACTGATTTGCAACTCAAACAGCATTCATGTGAACTCAGAAGTAAGAATGCAGTTTGGGCATGGTGTTCTTTAGTGGTCAGAACCCTTGACTAGGCCTGGGGAGATCCAGGTTCAAATTCCCAGTCGACTGTGAAGCTCAGTCCATGACCTTCCTCACAGGGTTGTTGTGAGGATACAAGAAAGATGGGGAGAACTGCCTTGTGATAGTAGTTATATTAAAATCTGCTCATTGTAAAATGACAGATTGGTGTTTCAGTAGAAATATATCTAAGAACTTCTATTTGTTAAATTTAATGGCGTTTGTATTAGGTGTGTTTTATGCCTCTCCCACCAACAGAGGATACATGGCCCAGGTCTGGGACTTCATTAGAAGAACAAGGAGGTGTCAGTGGGAGAAGGTTCAACAAAAAACAGCCAAAAAGAGTAAGAGTCCAGTAGCACCTTAAAAACTAACAAAATTTGCAGTAGGGTATGAGCTTTCGTGAGTCACTGACCGTTTCTTCAGAACAAAAAACAGACCTCTTAATTCAGCACTCATAGGTACAGAAATTGCAACTCGGGCAATCATTTGGTAGGGCTGACATCTCCTTAGGGGATGAACTCGATTAAAGGCGTGGAGTTATCTTTCAGGTAGACCCCTGCTCAGACTGGCAGTCGTGCCTTCCTCATAGCCTTCTGCTTTGGTTGGCTCTACCCCTTATGGGTGTGCTGCCCGCCTCTGGAAGAGCTCTGGCAGTTCGGACTGGTAAAATCTTCAAGTGGAAACCCATCTTGCCTCTAGAAGCTCTCATGGTGCCCAGAGGTGGGCACAGGAGAGGTTTCCACAGAGGCAGTAAGCAGATTTCCTTATGCTGGGCACAGAAGGGCTAAAGTGTCACCCCTGCACTGCTGAGGAAGTAGCTGAAGCTAGGCTTGGGAGCTTCTTGACATGGTATCACAGACTGATACGCATGTGATATCTATACGATAGTGTTAACTTTTAGCCAGGTTTCAAGCAGAACTTTTGACATGTCTTTTGAAAGTGTGCCATATGAAATGGGAAGCCATTTTGTGGAATATTGGCGCCTGGGAGGGGGAACTTAACTAGTGTTGAGGGCACAAATTCCACTCCCAGGGGCTTTCATTCCTATTGCAGTGCTGAAGAAAACTGGTGCTGTTCTCATTAGGGCCTGAATTGTCTGTCTTTTGGACAACATTCTGAAAGGTACCTCCTGAAGGCTAGAACAAGCATATTGTGACCAGCCATTCTGATGCTTTCTTCTATTGCTTAAAGTAAGACTCTGCTCTCAGAGTTGCTGAATATACATTGGCTTAAAAGACCTCACACATCTCTTTGCTGTGTAAATATGTTCACTTGATGACTGTAAGCATACTCTGGACACTGCATACTGTGGTCAGGGAAATATTTGCAAGTTGGGAAGGCCAATACATCAGCTTGGCCCAGTGATTATGAAAATGCCCTACTAACCCTGCAAACATTCTGCAGACTCATCCTTTTCAGTGATGGTGCTTTTTTCCAGTTTGAGAGCCAGTTTGGTGTAGTGGTTAAGTGCGCGGACTCTAATCTGGGAGAACCGGGTTTGATTCCCCACTCCTCCACTTGTACCTGGCTGGATGACCTTGGGCAAGCCATAGCTCTGTACCAGCTGTTCTCTCAAGGACAGCTTGGGAAAAAGCTCTCTCAGCCCCACCTACCTCACAGGGTGTCTGTTGTGGGGAGGGGAAGGGAAAGGCGTTTGTAAGCCGCTCTGAGACTCCCGTGGGTAGTGAAGGGCGGGGTATAAATCCATTCTCTTCTCTTCTTCTTCTTCTTCCATCAAAGGGAAGAGAGCTGTGTATGTAGAAGACACAATGTACAAAAGGTGGGTAAAGCTGTCATATGGTGGATATTGGTGGATATTGAATTTTCCGGTTGTGACTGGCTAGTAGGCTGATCGTTTTTCTCAAATTGTAGTTGCTTTGCCTTGTTCTTTCATTTAGTTGGAACATACAATCTGGCCTCCCCCCCCACCCCCAAAACAATGTGGTTATTCAGTAGTGGTGCTCTTTTGCTGAGCAACAGTCTCCAGAATCTCGTCTTACCAATGGCTTCTACTCAGTGCAGTATGACAGCATTTGGGAACTGTTTGGGAACTGGGTCAAGAAATCCTTGGTGCTTTGGACAGCCCAGTTACTTCTTTGCTGTTTTATGCCAGTTTATTTGGACTCATGCTATTTTTGGTTTAGCTCCCACTCGTCTCTGGACTTTAGTCAACCAGAGAGACGGTACCTTGGGATCATGTACAGATTTTGCTGCACAGAGTTTCTCCTTCACAGAATGATTTCGGAAGGGACTTACTGAAAGAAAGGCAGAACTGGTAATGGTGTACAGATATCAGAACCCGTTGTTAAGTGCATCAGAGTCCGCTTCATCAGGCTGGGATAGTTTTCCCAAGTATCACATCCTAGGCAAGAGGTCACCACCACTGAGGGCCTCTTGCATCGCATACTGGTATTGCCTTAAGGAGAACAGAAACTGTGTTCAATTCTGCTGTTTCTCAATAATGGTTTGGTTCATCAGGGTCTCTCAGTGGGATTGTTCTAGATCTAAATTTTTTGCTATGGACCATAGTTTTTAATTTGCCTGTGTTTTGCCAACCATTGCATTCTCTCACACTGGAACCTGTTGAAAGTCTCCCGTTTGCTGGCTGTTCTGTAAAATGACCATAACATGCAAATGCCTTTTCATGTTTTGCCCAAAATTTTCCATGCCATGTGAGTAGCCTATGTGGTGAGAGAGACTCAGGGCTGCTGCTCTGACCATCTGATAATACAGAAGCCTGTGAAACAGACTCGCACATGGTTGCCATGATCTGCAAATCTGCCCTGAACAGGTGCCCTGATTAATATGTTTTGATTTCATAAAGGAAATGATGCCTATTTTCTATCTAGCAGCATTTTGCCCATACGTATTATTGATGACAATTGACCTGGAGGCTGGGTTTTTGCACCAAAAGTTCAGTAAAGAAATAATGAAATCAGTAATAACATGTACATTCTGTCGAAGAATTCAAGTCTGCAGACAGAAATGGCCATATAGCATTCTGAAGTGAGATACCAGTTTGAATGAAGTTGAGGCCCCAGCCTGTATCTTACTGAGTAAATCTGAAACTTATTTTCCACTTCTTGAATAGGCCAGACCCTGAACGTATGTTTGTTCAGCTTTTTTTCTTTTTTACACACACACACACACACCCCGGTAAAAATGGCACTTAGCAGTTACCATCCTGGGTGACTAATTTGCTTTGAGACGGCTTATTCTCTGTCAGTTGCACCTGGAATATGAGATTTCTTGTTTATTGTTAAATCCACAGGCTGCTTGTGGAGTTTTAGGGTCTTCCCCGTTTGAATCTTGTTTCTTGGGATATACGGGGAGGTTTAAAGCTGTTCTGAAAAAGAGTCATATTAGCTGACCATGACCCTGTTGAAACAGAATAGATCTTTCCAGTAGATTTTGGAGAAGGTGGCTATGGGCTTCTTCATGTTTTTACACTTCTCTCAGTTAATCTTTTTTCCCTGAGAAAGTATGTTGTAACAAATAAGCCATGAGATGCCTCTTCCACCTCAGGCAAGGAGGTTGTGACACTATCATGTTTGTTGGCTTTCCAGTCGGTACAGAAGGTAGGAAAAGACATTCCCATAGCTATTTATACGTTACACAATCTATGAAGGTTCCAGCAGGTTGGTCTACATATTGGTGTATGTGCAGAGGGAGAGGTGATGTGTAAAATGGCTCGGTCACGAAGATTTTGTCAAGGCTCCTTTTAGTCTGGGTTTCAAGCTGGTTATGGTACTCTGAACTTGTGGCCTTAATCAGTTGTCTAACAAAATGTAATGGATAGGTTCTATTTGTACTTCGTGGAGTTCTCTGATATCCTTTGTTGAGAACACATATATTCTGTAGGACCTGATGGGCTTTTGCAAGATTGCTTTTCAGAGGATCTACTTGTTGAGAGCCAGCATGGGGCAGTGGTTAAGAGTGGTGGACTCTTATATATAGAGAACCGGGTTTGATTCCCCACTCCTCCACGAGAAACCTGCCGGTTATCTTTGGGCCATCCACACTTCTCTCAGAAATCTCTCAGGCCCACATGGCTCACAAGAGGAAGGGAAAAGTGATGGTAAGCCACTTTGAGATTCCTTAGGGTAGAGAAAAGTGGGGTATAAAAACCAACTCCTCTTCTTCTTTCTTCTTCTTGAGTAGTTCACAGAAGACAATTTGCCATCCCCTTGAGGTCTTTCGTATATTGAATTAGTGCCCTCTTCCAATTTTGCAGGCCTTTTTGGTCAAAGCAAAATACCATCCCCTAAAGCATTTTTTTTCACAGAATATAATGAACTGTGGTAATTTACGAGGAAGAAGTTAATTCAAATAACCAGTTTCACAAGACAGGGAAACAATTTCACTTCAGAAGTATTTATTCTCAAGCTACCCTATTTTATGTGCACATACGGCATACACACAGGCTTCAGTATTGTATCTTATTGTATTAATATCTCTGGCTCTAGAACGCTTGTTTTCATTTTTCCAAAACTGAGCATAAACTATATCTGCAAAATATTTTTAGTGAATGTACATGTATCTTATTTCTAGTTACTTCTATTAGGAAAGTAGATTTCTGATATAGCACGGCAAAAATATCTCTGCCATATGTAGAAAAACAGCCTTTTGCATTTTATACTTTTCCTGGTTTCCATAGTGACATAATGCTGCTCAGACACCTTGAAACAGTATTCCCACAACCAAGGGCATATGTAAAAAATGTCTTTTTCTCATTGCTAATCCAACATTCTGTTCCATTTTCTTCTGTTTTCCTTAATTCTTTTTATATATTTATCTGGTCGTGGCAAAAACTGAAATGGTGTATCCACTATTCTTCCTGGTTTGAATTTTTCCGAGGAATGTAACGTCCTTCAAAATATGATTCACTTCCAGTTTTAACTGCATGGATTCAGGAGCAGAATAATGGCCATTCTTTCTACTTATTTTTAAAGTGTCTGCATATTTCTGTAATAAAATAAAGTATCAATTCTATAACTCGGTGCACATGGCATGACATAGAATATTTATTTTTTCTCTCACCAAGGTCCATGTTATCTGAGCTACTTCAGTTGAACTGAAGAATCACATAGGATCCCAGGGACTCTCTGCCCAGTTTTAATAACTGAGACAATGGGGTTAATATATTTAAGGTCTACATGTTTTAATGTTTGCCATTTTTGCAACCCTGTGTTGGGTAGGAAGGTGGCATAGAAATGTTTTAAAATTAAATTGCGTTTCGGCCAGAAAAGTGCTTGATACTCTGCCCATTCCACAATTAAAGAGCAGAATGAAAGAGTGTTCAGAATGCATTGCAAGGTTCTTTCTCTGTTGCTGGTCTGTCTGCTATTGTGCCAGGTATTCTTTAGTGCATCCAGCCAGCATGCCTATGTTCATGTATTAGCAGCTGTTCTCCAGTCCCCCCTGAAAGCAGTGCTCCTTTGTGGTACTGTTCAGGTGAGCAGCAGCCTGTTGCATACACAAGGGAAATGCACGAGGACTTTGCCTTACCTGCAGCGGCTGAATGTCTTGCCCCATATGCAATAGCAGTATGAAGTTACTGCTTGCACTGCAATACTGGAATACCTCTGCATTCTGGCTCTTCGTGTGCAGCAGGGGCTGGATCCTGCCCTGAATTGGAGTGGCGGTCAAACACTGAGTTCACCATTACATAAAATGAAAATGTTTTTGTTGTGATTAATATTGGGGATTGCTAATTCGATATGAATTGTTTTTAAACCTGCTCTTCACTTCAGTGGTTCCAAAATAAAGCTTTGTTAATATTTACCCAGTTTTCAGTATTTAACCTTGCATAAATTGTATAGAGTTCTGAAGTGGCATAATTTACATTTAGATTCTGAGTTTAATTTTATTCATTCAACTGGACTGTTTCAGCAAGTAGTTTTTGTCAATTTACAGTGTAGGCTCTTTTTTTGTGAAATTCAGCTGTTGTGACTGTCAACTAAACCTTTGTGATTTCTTGGTAATTGATGTACTCTTGTGTGGATTGTTACTCGGTGTGCATGCAAAGTATTGTCAGGTTGCAGCTGACTTATGGTGACCCCATAGGGTTTTCAAGGCAAGTGATTAAGCAGAGGTAGCATGCCGTTGCCTTCCTCTGCAATATCTAACCTTAGTGGTCTCCTATCCAATTACTGACCCTGCTTAGCTTCCAAGATCTGACAAGATTGATCTGTACTATATTATTCCACTGTTCAGTGCCCTATATCTCAGCATGAGTTCCTGACGTGAAAACTTCTTTAGTGTGTGAATACCAGTTTCAGATTGCTTCTGAGTACTTGTCTAGGAAGGAGTTTGACCTATAAAATGGAAGCTTTTAATGGCTTAGGCCCAGCATAACTAAGGTTACCTTCTTCCTGTGTCCTGTCATGAGGTTCCTGTTGGTCAAGACTTCCCATTGAGTTCACCAGCTGTGTGTTCCAAAAAAGAACATGGGGACATTACTAGTGACTCTTCTACAACTGTAGAATTTCCTTGCTCTTAAAACTTGCACTAGCATTTTTTGTAAGTGTTCCAAGATAGACTTAGCAGGCTTTGGGTAGCTATAGTATGACCAGTTAGGGAATGGAGATTTTTTAGGTCTTCCATATTTACAGTGCAATCCTATGCAGTATTACTCCTGTCTATGCCCAGTGAAATCAAGTAACTTAAACTGAAGTAATTCTGCATAGGATTGCACTGCTTGTTGATCAGTTGGTTAGAGGTTTTAAGAAATGTATTCCTGGTGAAACGGCAAGAACATTTAAAACATTAAAATTCAGTTTTATAAAATGCAGATGGCAGACGTCATGTTAGAAGAGCCAGTCTTCCTTCTTCCCCTCACAGAAGGAAATACCAACATGGCCAAATCAGTGGATACTTAAATGAGGAGATTGGAGCTGTGAACAGACAAGACACATCTTTCTACAAAAAAGGGGGTTCTAGGAGAGGTGAGGAAGCAGAGAAAGGATATGCTGTCTGCCAGGACAAGGAAAAGAAGAAATAGTTTGGGGAGAGGAGAGTGAGGTGCCTCTCACAAGTCCTTGCAGGTCCCCTACCATGCACTCAAGCCTACCTAGGCTTGCCAGCCTCCAGGTGGGGCTTGGGGATCTGCGTTTACAACTGATCTCCAGCTGGCAGAGACCAGCTCCCCTGGAGAAAATGGCTGCTTTGAAGGGTGGACTCTATGGCATCATACCATGCTGAGGCCCCTCCCTTCCCCAAACCCTGCCCTCTCCTGGATCCACCCCCAAAGTCTCCAGGTATTTTCCAACCCGGACCTGGCAACCCTAAGCCTATCCCAACAGCTGGCACCACACAGTTTGGCAGGACTTTTCCCAGGGAGAGGCTGCCAGTGATAGGGAAGGAGAGAAAACTGATTACAGGGGTCAGATAAAGGTAGTTTGGCTTATGGGTGGGAAGGAGAGAAGGACACAGGAAAAGAGGAGGGGCTGTGGGAGCTTTCAGTGAAGTGAAAGAGGAAATAGGAAGGGGGAAATGGGATTCAGTCACCACAAGTCCATGCAGGTCCCCAACAGAAGAGATATTCAGTCTGCAACTGAAGAGATAATTCTCCAAAGCTGGGGAGATATCCAGATGTGCAGAAAAACCCTAAAAAAGAACCCAGGTGTTACAGATTACCCCCATAACAGACAATAGTTTTTTGCACAAGTGCAGAAATCTCTTCTGTCACCACAAGCAGGCATTGCGAGAGCCGAAGCTTCTGCCCTCCTCAGACACTGAACTGGAAATGGGCAGGGGAAGGAGTGGGACCCATGCTGGAGGCTGGTGGGGGAGGAGAAACTGGAGCTGTTGCTACCCCCCAGATTCTGAGGCAACAGCATTGGATGCAGATGGGGGAAGGAGAAGCAAAAGATCCTGCTGCCCCTGCTCTGCCACTAAGGGGGCAGTGCTGTAGGTGGATTGGCTTCTCCGTTCTCCATGTGAGCTGAGAAAGAGAGGAGCTGCTACCACCCCTCCACACATAAATTTCTAGTGGAGAGAGCTGTGGTTGAAGGCAAGCAGCAGAGATTTAGTTGGGTGGGCTGGCCTGCCAAGCAACTAGGAGAGGAGGAAAAATATGAAGCCAGAAAACAAATCCTATAGTAGAAGAGAAGAAGAGGCGAGATCGGATTTATAACCCGCCCTTCAGTACCCAAAGGAGTCTCAGAGCAGCTTACAAACTCCTCTGTTATTTGGACAAACTCTGTCATAGAGGCATAATATATATAGGACTGACAGCATGTTTGGATTTTAATAATTTAATTCTTTAGTAATGTATTATTATTTAATACATTGTAGCATATTAACTGTTGTGAAAATTATTTAAATTTGAACAAAAAATCTTGAAAATATTGTGTATGACTACAATACAAGTAATTTTGGTCCTCGGGGGGGCAGGGAGGGAGATCCCCCCCCCATTTTTCCTTTCCCCTCAATTTTCTTTTTCCCCCCCCTTGGGCTTTCACTTCTCTCTCTCTCTTTTTAAAATAATTTTTAATTAATGAACAGCATACAGGATAACTCTATGAATGTTAAGAAATAGTAAAGAAATCAACACTTATATATATCTCAAACACAACTGAAAAGATGCCACCATTGCGGTGGAGGTTACAAGCCCTTGCGTGGTATAACATTATAATATTTAGAGTTACATGAAAAAGAAATATTTTCAGCTACAGGGAGCAGGCTATGATCTTAGTGACTTTTTATAGCTAAATTCTTGACCAACCGGTACGTTAACCTAAAGCTAGAAGCTTAAATTTTGTCTCTGTTATGGATTCCCATTCAAGCTTGTGTACACCTCTAGTCATTTTATCTATTGAGTACATCTGTCTTAAATTTTATAGATTAAACACACAAATCTTTTTTTAAAAAATCCACCATACAGTTGTAGTATAGCCTAAGATAAGTGTTGATGAAACACACAGGGATCTTAATATTCTGACAAAAAGGCTAAATATTTGAAGTTCCTGAGTTGTCTAAATATAATTATTCTTCTATTCATGCCTTTCCTCCAAATATTCCCAGCCCTTCTCGGGTTGGTCCCTGCCTGCCATCTTCTCATGTTCATGCACTGTTTGTCTTACTAATGGATTACTCCAAGCAGCCTTTTGTACCAGATCCTGTATACGTTGGGTGCCCCTAGCCTTACAGTTGTTGTAGGTGACCATGAGGAATAGGGCCTCTTCTATGGTGGTGCCTCATAGAGTTCCTTCTCTTATTTGGCTTACTTGGCACGCGGTCTTTATAGTTCTATGTGTCAGAATTCTTCTGCTTTGTCTTTTTGTTTATTTTCTGTTGCATATATACATGTATGTTTGCTGTTAGTTCTCATTTGTTGAAGTGTTCTGGTGCTGATTGTTGTAAATTGTTGCTATAGAAAAGATCAAGAGTCCAGAAGCACCTTAAAAACTAACCAAATTTGTGGCAGGGTATGTGCTTTCAAGTGAGCAGTGACGAAAGCTCATAAATAGTGGGAATTTTTTGATGATTGTTAGCTGTTCTTGTTTTGTGTGAACGGCTATGAAAGCAAAGAGTAATGACACAATTGAGCTTCTTTAAAATTAGATCTTCTGGAACAAGGTTGTCAAACATATGGCCTGCAGGCTGGATCCAGCCCCTGGAGGGCTGCTATCCAGCCCATCAGCAACTGGCTCTCTGCTGCTTTCTGCTCCTGCGTCGTGTTTCATGCATCGGAGCTGGCTTTTGCCCAGTCTCTCCTATTTCCTGCTTCACAGAGGAGAAAGAAAGCCAAGCCTCCCTTCCCTCAATTGGCTGAGAGCCCCTCCCCCTCCTTTGGGGAGGGTGGGGGAAGAGAGAGAGAGAGAGAGAGAGAGAGAGAGAGATGGAGTTTCCTGGCACTTTTAAGAAGACCAACAACGTTTTATTCCAGGTATAAGCTTTTGTGTGCAAGCACACCTCTTCAAAGAGAGGGGGGGAGCGAGCGAGAGAAACGGAGTACCATGGCATTTGGAGAGATCCGTCTTTCCAGTTCTAACAGATGGGGCATGCATTCTTTATTAGTGGAAGGACTCCTTCTTCTTGCCTTCCTTCTATCTCTGAGTGCGAGTGACACCTCTGACTGTCAAGTCTGCAGTTTCTTTGATTGTTCCTCCTCCATCTAGTCTGTTGGCCAAACCTTAATAACTGGGATAACAGTCTGGATCTGAAAATAAATTTGGAGAAAACGGGGGGGGGGGGGGGGGAATGTCAGAATTGAGACGCGAGTGTATTGCAGTTTGAGATCCTGGTGCCCTGTGATGGAGTGAGCTCCCGTCTCTGGTCCCAGCTCCTGCCAACCTAGCAATTAAAAAGCAAGAAATTGCAAGTAGATAAATACTTCGGTGGGAAGGAAACAGCATTCCGTGTGCCTCTGCGTCTAGTCATGCCGGCCACATGACCACAGAGATATCTTCAGACAGCACCGGCTCTTCTGCGTGGAAACGGAGATGAGCACTGCAGCCCTAGAGTCGGATTCGACTGGCTTCCGAGCAAGGGAAACCTTTACCTTTAGGTGTAGGATAGGATGTAAAGGGAGGCTTACTTGTTTGCAATAAGAATTTTTGCTGCCATTCTCATTGTTAAGCAGACTTGAGTTTTGTAAATTAAGGGGGACAGTCATCCCAGTTTTCCACCCATGGCAGCTCTGTTTGGAGGCAAGAAACACATCAAACATCTCATCATCTCGCTAGTTCCCCTGTGGTGGGATCTATACAACTAGCTTTTCCTCTCAGTCTTCTCAAACTTCCCTGCTTACTGCTGCCCCTGTTTCACATAGCAGTTGTCCACGCATGTCTCATGATACCCAGTATAACTTCCTGGGTGGCCAAAGTGGGACCCTTCCTTAATATTTCATCCAATATAACTGGTATAAAACTCAAAATCCAACTGGTTAGCCATATGAACTTTCGTGGTGCATATCATTTAAGAGTATTATCAGTAGGCATCTATATTTAAAAGAGAAGGGTTTTTTGCATGTAAAACATAATGGTGAAACGAAAATCAAATGGAAAACATACATGCATACAGTTGACTTTACTGTCTGCTGTGCTTTGAGTGCGTTTTCTTCCTCCTGTACAATTAAAAACATGGTACTGGAAGTCACTCCAGCAGGCATGACTTTAAAAAGCTGACTGCTGTGCAGATGCTTTTCCTTGGCTTTACAAAATTATCAGGAAAGGGGGGGAAAATCCCTTAACTTACTTTGCATAAGATTAGCGTTCATTTTTCCAAGACTGCGTTTTCTTGTTTTGTGCCTCATCAAAGTGTTCGTTTATTGACTTCAGCTGCGCAATAACCAGCCAGTTCTGAACAGCTACCAAGCACAATGCCCCTTATTGAAGTTATATTTTTAAGCCATGTAGCCTTCATCACTATGGTATTTTGCCCCGGACAGCAAAAGTGCTTGTAATAGAAAATGGTGCTGATCTAGGGGAAAATGTACTTGGCTTTAATGGCTGAAGCACTAATTTTCAATTTGTTTTCTCCCCATTCAAGATGTTCTTAGAGTTCAGCACATCTCAAGGACTATACCTTCCAATATAAGCCTATGCAGCAACTTTGCACTGCGCTGTAGCACCTCTTGCTTATTTCAGACCTTGGAAGGGTGTGTTCTGTTGCTGCCCACTTAGGGGCTTTCTCTGTAGCACCTCCTGCCTTGTGGAACAGCCCTCTGGAAGTAATTAGGAAGGCTCCACTTTTTTCCTAATTTTGTAAGGGGTGTGAGAGGAAACTTTTAAAGAGAGCCTTTGGAGTCTTGGTGGCTTCTATAGTCTGTTGGTTCTTAAGGGCAAAGGTCACTCCTGAGGTTGTAAGGTTTCTGCCGGCAGTTTCACTGATTTGATGTATAAAAATCCTTGGTGGAATCCAGCTCAGTCTTGCCCAGTTACCCTAATTACAGCACTTGACACATACGGCTTTTGTCAGTGCAGCTCCTGTGATCCTAGTGTAGCTTTTGGGGCAGTTAATGAGGGACCCCTCCTTTTACCAATGGGAAAAAACTTGTGTGATAGTAAGTTTATTCATTTTAAGAGGCCACAAAACTGCTTGTTATGGCCACAACACGCTAATGGGACTGTTCCCCGGAATATGGGTAAAGGTGAATATTTCCCTTGCTTGAAAGCCGGTCGAACCTGACCCTAGGGGGCAGTGCTCATCTCCGTTTCCAAGCCAAAGAGCCAGCGCTGCCCAAAGACTTTTCCGTGGTCATGTGACCGGCATGACTAAACACCAAGGTGCACAGAATTCTGTTACCTTCCCACCAAAGTGGTACCTATTTATCTACTTGCAATTTCTTGCTTTTGAAGTGCTAGGTTGGCAGGAGCTGGGGCCAGAGACAGGAGTTCATCACGCGGCTCTCAGGTCTCAAACTGGTGAACTACCGATCTTCCAATCTGCAGCTCAGCATCTTAACCTCTGAGCCACCACAGGGCGCCCCCCCCCCCAAATATAGGCAACACTTTTTTCTAGAATGCTGACTCACAGCCCAAGTCCACTCAGAACTGCTCAGCTTTACATGCTGGCACCCACAAATTATGGGTGGACTTGGTCGCTAACTGCTCTTTTCTGCTAGCCAGTTGTACAGTCCAGTCCCACCACTACTACCTGCAATAATAATAATAATTTACAGATCCCTTGGACTTCAGGCTTCATTAACAAAAAATAAAAATAAAATGTAAAGAATGAAACATAGTCTTCAGTGCTCTCGGAAGTCTCACTAAATTAATGAACCTATGAAATATTTTTGTTTTTAGGCTAATTATGTAACTTTTAGCCTGTTTGTTTTTTGGGTTTGTTTGTTTGTTAGCTGGTAATCTTTAGATTTGGCACAGATTTTAGGAAAAATAGAGAATAACAGGAGAAGCTGGAACAGTGGTTGGGGACGATTGCTGTACAATAGGGGACTTTGAAAGTGTAGAAGTAGAATTCATAGCTCAGTCAAGCTTTTTTAATGTCTTTGAAATGTGAAAATTAACTTATTAAATTTTGTGCAGGTTCACTTTTTTATTTGCATTATTTATAGTCCATCTTTCTTGGTGAGGCTCAAGGCAGTTACAGATTGTAAGTCAAATACTGTCAACATCTGATGTACAGAACAATAAGGTTTGTTCTACAGAAATCTGAAAACGCAGAGGAATCTAAAAGAGCTGAAACAAAGCATAAGCATTTAAACATGGCAAATTAAATGGTACAGAAATTACATAGTCTAGGGTTACGTGATAGGCAGCAGTACATGTGTTTGGGTTGATGGAGGGCCAAAAAAGCAAATGTTGGAAGGTTTAGCTTACAAAAAATAAATCAGAATTATTCATGTGAGAGATTAAAGTTCACAGTAGACAGGTGAAATCAGTATTATGCCAAATCTTGACAGTCAAGATGCTGCTACACCAAACAAAGAGACAAAAGAAAGTAAACTAGTTACTAGATAAATCTGAAAATTAATAATATGCAGGGAACATTCGAGCAAAGCAAGTCATACCTCGTATTGACTGTTGAAGTAGGTCTGGAATTTGACTTACATATATAGTGACATTCAGTAGGAGATGAAAAATATGCATTTTTGCTTGTGGAATGGAAGCTTCATTTTTGTGTACACATAATTAACTACATCCAGGGGTATCACAACTGTAGGAGAATTTCCATACCAACTAGAAACCTGAAATTTGATGTATGTGTAGTCAGACATCCAGTTACTACAAAGCTGGGAAGCAAGAGCCGTGAATGGAGGATATCCATCTTCATTTCATTAGTTGCATACTAATAACTGTGGATGTGTGAACGTCAGGCATTTTTGTTTTTCCCTTTCATGCCGATGCTGACTGTCACCTCTACCAGGTAACAGTGGCAGCTTTTCGGTATTCCGCCAGGTTATAACAGAGTGTTGCAGTATTTGAGGGAAGTTTTTTTGTGTGTGTAAAACAACAAACATTGAACTGTGCATCTTAGAAACTGTTTTTCATTCTTAAACATGTAACTTTTGTGAGCCAATTTGACAGGCAGGGTATGAATATATCAGATGATTTAAAAATATGGGGATGTATGGAAGTATTCAAGAAGAATGGGAAGTAAGTGTGTTCCCTGGGGTTCTCTGCTGTTGTAAAAGCACTGTGACTCAAACTTCCAATATGAACACTCTCATATATGACTGTATATGAGGGTGAACATATGAAGGAGCTTTATACTGTGATGGAGTATTGTTCCATTAGCTGAGTATTGTCTACTATGGCTGGGAGAAGTCCTACAGGGTCTTTTTTTTCTGTCAAGTCACAGCTGACTTATGGCAATGCTGTAGGGCAGAGGTTTTGAACTCATTTGTTATAAGGGCTGGATCTGACATAAATGAGACCTTGTTGGGCTGGGCCATGTGTGTCATAAAGTGTAATGCCAGGTAGTGGAGATATCCAAATGTCTCTGCTGTTGCAATCTTGAGTATGTCGTTCAAGTGTGTATCTGTAAGTTGCAAATCTACTTTTGATTTATTGACACTCACCACAGACATCTCATGCTCAGAGTTCTGAGTATAGGACCCAGGGGAAAATATGAAATGGTTGAGTGATTGAGTCTGGCAAAGCAAGTTATGATGCAGCAGCAGCAGAACTGGAAGCCAGAGATGGCCAGTTCTACTGCGGGCCTGATAGAAGCCCTCCAAGGGCCTGATCCAGCCTCCAGGCTGCATGTTTGACACCCCTGCTGTAGGGTTTCCAAGACAAGAGACATTCAGAGGTGGTTTGCCATTGCCTGCCTCTGTGTTGTGATCCTAGTATTCCTTGGTGGTTTCCCATCCAAATATTGACCAGGATCGAACCTGCTTAACTTCCAAGATCCAAAGAGGTTGGGCTAGCCTTGGCTATCCAGGTCAGGGCTTAGGAAGACAAACTCCAACTTTAATTGGAGTTGCTATTGATTAAACCCAAGACCTTATTGATGCAAAGCTACAGACCCTTACTATGGGTCAGCTGTTGTTGACTTCCAGTGCTCTTATAAAATACTTCCACAGGTAGAAATGTTACCTGTTAGATATTTCTCTGTAAGGAACATTGTTTTAGTCCCAAAGTTAGTATCATCCTGTTAATCCTCTATTATAAGGTTTTGGGAATGAAAGAGTAGCACAGCCCATTAGAAAACAGTAATTTTTATTTGATTTTTCTTGTTCGGGAAAAAGATTACTTTATATTTATGTTTAGGATTGGTCATGTTTCTGGTGTACAGAGGACATAGCTTCAGCTACAGTACACCTTGGACCTAATGTCTGGTGCTCCTTGTTAGATTTTCTTACTTTATCTGATATTTTTCAGCTGCTAGATGAAGGTCAGGTTTTTCTGAAACATTAAAAGTGCATTGTGGCTTAAGTTTGGGTTCAAATATTTGTATTGTTCCTCTAAGAAAAATTCCCTTTAATTAATTAACTAACATCTGTTGCTTGTAGGCTTGTGCTGTCGCCTGTTATAAATTTAGATAGCCTCATTCCTGGGTTACATGCAAGTTTTTTTTAATTACATTTCTCATTAGAACTGCTTCTAGGTATTTTTTTTTCAGAACTAAGCAGAATTGCCATTTGCATTACTCCATCTTCTTTGTCTTTGTTCTAATATATCTTACACAGTGAATGCCTAAGGTCTTTAGTGGTCCGTAAGAACAGCATCCATTTTTTACCTTTAAATTATACGTAACTTAACAGTATTTAAGCACTGAAGTGTGTGATGAATGGAGTAATGTTAGCTCTTCAGCATTTCGTCTTGTTTCAGTATTCATTTAAATCTTCATTAACTGAATTGAGATTTAGTTCTCCTTTTTCCTAGATTGCTGTGAGATGGGATAGATCATTTTCAAGTAATTGAGTAGTTTGTTTTTCCAGCTTTTTTCAGTCAATATGGGGCTCTTCTGCTGGGAAAAAATGGCTTTTACTCCAAATAGGGAAGTCTTTGCAAATTAGTCTAATTATTTCCTATTGTAAGACCTGGCTCTGCATATTTTTCTCCAAAACTTAAATCTTTATGAGCTCCTAGGACTCTTCAGAGAATTTTGGATAAACAAGGAATTAATTTATATTCCCTAACCTAAAATCAGCTATCAGTCATACACATAGTGGTAAAAGCTAGCTTTGTAACAGGCTGAAAAAATCATGACATTTAGTAGGTAACTTTTAAGTGTGTACTTTATCAATGGTTATCTGGATGTGTCACTGTAGGGCTTCTGTGAAGGTCTAGAGACTATGCTGAACGTGAAGGCAGCTAGTATTTAATTGAATTTAGCTGAGTATGGGA
Source organism: Lepidodactylus listeri (assembly GCA_029233225.1). Taxonomy (NCBI): domain Eukaryota; kingdom Metazoa; phylum Chordata; class Lepidosauria; order Squamata; family Gekkonidae; genus Lepidodactylus; species Lepidodactylus listeri. Next base: position 82,870,742 of record JARCFY010000011.1, read on the forward strand.
AAGGTGGTTGCAGGAGTAGTGTTTGCATAACAAGCAATTTGATACAGGTGGCGAAAGCATTTCTTCCATTTGTGTCTCAAAAGTGAAACATTTATTTAAAAGTATTTTGGCACACTGAGACTTTAGGGGCCTCATATTTCTTTAAAGTGATACCTGTATTGTGCCAGTTGTCATAAGAATTATGTTCTGTTCATAAACAGCTGTCATTTAGCACCTTCTTTGTGGTTACCAAGCTATCTGCTATCACTGGTCTCCTAGTAACACTGACGAAAGCTGTAATCGAATTTCACTTTGCATGGTGTGTTTACTTGGATATGCTCCTATGTTGTTTTGATGCTTTCACTGATTTTTGAAGATGCAATTTAGAGTAGTTTAATATGCAAAGCCTTAGTAAATGTTATAGCTGCTTCTTTGCTCATTATGGAACATGTTAATTGACTTATATAAAACATGATGCTAAAATATTGCAAACTGAGCAAGATTTCAAGTTTTCCAGCTTGCCTTCAACTGTATGATATTCTTTGGTCCTAGTGAAAGGTGTTGAACTATTGGGGACTAACTGTTAATGAGCTTACATTAATATGTTACATAAAAATATAACTGGACAACATATATTCTAAAGCAACTTGTTTCCTTTTTATAACTAACTAAATCTGTGCAAGAAAATCTTGCTATCTCTGGATCCAGAAATGAGTTGCAGAAGTTGTCTTTTAGGGAAATACATGGGCTATATTGTGTTTACTCCTGTTTACTTTCTCCAGATCAAACTCTGCTTTTCTGATTAAGCTGTTTCTTAGCTCTTAAAGTCCTTATTCTTCCCCACATACACTTTTAATCTAGGTGGACATCAGTGTAAAAAAACCAAACTTGAAACATATCAAATTTTCCATGTATGACCTAATTGATTGCAATAACCATAAAAGTATTGATTTAAAACTTTAAAACTTTATGCAGTCTTCGAAAGTGCACTACAAGTGTCTTAGGTGTTTAATATTTTTGTGACCTCAAAAAATAAACAGGGATCTACATGAACTTGGGAGGAGGATTTCATCTAGCCCCATTGGTCCTCCTTCCCACATTGTATCTGCTCCCCCCCCCATAAGCCCTAGTTCAAAGGTTGCAGACATCACACACTGTCCAGATAGGTTGTTAGATATTGCTGGGGAGGAGTCAGCAGCAGTCATGGTGCATGTTAGCACCAGTGACTTTGGAAATGTAGACATGTGGTCCTGGCAGAAAGTTAAAGGCCAGGACCTCAAAGGTAACATTCTCAGAATTGCTACTGGTTGCATATGCAGGGCCAGCGAGACAGGGCAAGCTAGACAGGCACAGACCAGGGGTCTCAATTTATGAATGAGAAAGTGGTGCTGGGAGGAAGGGTTTATATTTGTTAGGCACTGAGGAACTTTCTGGAACAAGCCAAACCTGTGCAAAAGAGAGGCTTTGACTGGAACCAAAAGGGAACCAGGTTGCTGGAGATAAATATCAAAAAGGTGCTAGAGGAGCTTTGTAAACTAATCCCAGGGGGACAGGAGCTGGGGAGCCTCTGGCTCCGGACAAGTCAGTCTAAAGGTATGATTGCATAAACACTCAGGATAATATTGATAAGATCATAATAGAACTTGGGAGTGGAGTAGGATGGTGAAGAGCCATGTGGGGTGACAAAGGGGCTGAGGGAGATGAAGGTCGCTGGCGATGGAAACACATTATTGTTGTCTATATGCCAATGCTAGAAGTTTTCAAGTCAAAATGGGGGCACTGGGGTGCCTGGTGCTCTGTGTGTCAAGGGTTAATGCCTCACAGAATCTGAGGATTTTTGAGTGACAGGCTGTTCAAATGGAATTCTGTGAAGAGCACCAGTTAAGAGATGGCATTTGGGAACTGATGAAGAAGAGACGGTTTAGCACTGTGACTGCGGCCTGGGCAAAGAGACTAAAGGAGTGAGTGGATAACAGTGGATCCCCATTCAAGCTGAAAAGAGTCCGAGCTTCTAGTCAAGAGAAGTAATCCTTGCCCAGTAGAAAGGGAAATAGCTCTAAAACGAGTGATCCCTGGTCCATGTATGAAGAAGGATTTTGGAAACTGGTTGTATGTTCCTGCCTTCTAAACCAGAAGTGTCAGTGAAACTCTGAAACCTATGCTTGAGTGTTAAAGCAGAAACTGAAAAGAAAGCCTCTCTCATCAAAGTTTTAAAGACGTTGTTGTTTACCAAAACATTTACTTGCTGGCAACATATTAATCTGGATTTAGTGTAGTTACAAAGTTACCTCAGTTTTTATTATCAGTTCACCTCATACATCCTACCCCTGATTCCACCTGACCTTTTCCCCTCCAAGTTAAATAAAATATTTTGTTTATTTTGAACTTTCAAAAGCCTTTCGAGTACTGTTACAAAAGGAGAATATAAGCAGGTGTTTTTGTCTCTTCCTTCACATCCCTGTGCTGGACCAGCATAAAAATATATTTATTTTATTTTATTCCATCTATAGCCCGCTCTCCAAAACCAGTGCAGAGCAGGTGACATCTTATAAATATACAATTAAAAACCTTCTAAATCCAGTATGTAATTACTCAAGCCATAAAAACAGTAAAATCTCTAGGACAATTTCTGTAAAAAAAAATCAAGATGGGATAAAATTCATATGAGGGGTAGTATACAGAATGACTGAGAAGTGGAAGCAGGGGGGAAAGGAAAGAGGGGGAAGCCAGACTCTAGCCCGCTACTACCCTCAACCGTAGGCCCGGCAGAACAACTCTGTTTGTACCAGATCCCCGCAGGGCCCTGATTTCTCCGGGAAAGTATTCCACCAGGCTGGGGCCAGTAGGCCCTGGCCCAGGTCGAGGACAGCCATATGCTCTTTGAGCCGGGGACCACCAGCAGATTTTGATCGTTCCAGCGTAATACTCCAGGGAGGAAATACCAGGTCAGGCAGTCCCGAAGGTATGCTGGTCCCTGGCCTTGAAGGGCTTTGAAGGTCAGCACCAGAACCTTGAACTTGATCTGGTCCTCAATCAGGAGCCAGTGCAGCTGATAAAACACCAGGTGAATATGCACTCTAAAGAGTGTTCCTGTCAACACCCTTGCAGCCACATTCTGGACCAGTTGCATTTTCCAGATCAACCTCAAAGGAAGCCCTGCATAGAGCGAGTTACAGTAATCCAGCCTGGAGGTAACCGTTGCATGGAACACTGTGGCTAGGTCAGAGGGTGGCAGGGTGGGACAGCCATAGACCAACCAATAAGAAGATAGATAGATATAGGGGCCACTCAGCAAGAAAGAAAGAAGAAAAAAGGGAAATTCCTGTGAGGGAGAGAGCAAGATCGCCTTAAGTAGGTGTCTCAGAAACATGGTGGAATGGGAAACGTCTATGGAATACAGTCACCCCTGGGTATAAGCTCTGTAGGCAGGGCATGGAGGGATAGGAGAGCATAGAATCAAATAAGTCAGAAAACATCAAGGGAAATAACTCCCCAACAGAAGCTATATGGGTGGAAATATGGACCCTAAGGCTTACTTAAAAGTGGGGGTGTATTGTCGCCCACCTGATCAAACCTTTGAGGCTGATTTTCACATGGAGAATTGGCACAGCAATCCCAGGCCAAATTAGGCCCTGCTGCAGGTTTACTCATGAGTTGCTAGTGGGAATTCACAACTACAGTATGTTTGTAAGCCCCCATGGTGAACTTGTGTGGCTCCATAACATGTAGTTAGGCTCTAAGGTGGTGGTGGGGTCATATCACCTACTTTCTTATTCTTTTTTAAGTGAGGATGTCAGGGATTGAACCTGGACCTTCTGTGTACAAAACAGATCCTCTGTCACTAAGCCACAGCCCCACTCCAGCCCACTCTGTGCCTGCTAATCTTGGACTTTTAGCTAGTTGATAATGTATTCTAGATCTACTTTCTTATTTTTTGTAATTATACCTCAGCTTTCCAGGAGCTTAAAGCAGTTTATAGATACAAGATTAAAGCTTTATGATAATTCTACAAACAATCAAAACTTAATAAATGTTGCATCCCATTAAGTACAGCTGTATCTTCCAACAAATAACAAAAATTAGCAAATGTCACCTAGCTTGTTTAGTTTATTTGGCCAGTGTTAGAATCGTGGACTCAGTGGACGTTTGGTTTGAGCCAACCATGACTGTTCTTCAATGGAAGGATATTTAATGCCCTCCAAAAGCTGGAGGAACTCATAAGTATTTTTGTAAGTGGTCCTGCTGATTAGTCAGACTCAGAGTCGAAGTTCTTGAGGAGGTGATGTCTGACTGAACGTGTGTCAATTATGTGGAAATTCAATACGGGCTTGTTCCCCAGTCTGAATACCGCAGTTGCACCTCCAAATAGACTGGACTGAATTGGGAGCAAAAGTACACTGATGTATGTTGGGAAGTGAAATAGACATAACAAACCTAAAATAACAGCAAGCTCTTGTGCACTTGTCATTTTTGTTTAATCTAAAACTTAATTTTAGTCATATTAAACAGTTCATATTTTAGGCTGCCATGTCCACCCTCGCCACAGTGTTCTGGCAGTGTACCGGTTCAGGGATTTTCTGAGTACAGGCTTTATATAATCAAAATGCTGTATGTGCTAGATAAATGGAGTTTCCTTCTGTGTGATTCTGTGGTGTCTTTGGGCAGACAGTGCTCTAGAAAACAGCTAGCAGCTACATTTCAAATGGAATTTGAAGAAGATTTCCTTTTTCCAGGACCAGAAAAAATCACTTAGCCAAAGAGTCCAATAATAAAAGTCTAATCATTTTTGAAATCCAATATAATTTATTAGCATTTTGTGACCAGGTATGGGAAGGCCACGGTAATCCTTATCCTGTGAACCGTAACAAACAGTTATAATGTTAGTAATGCCAGTATATGCTAGTTTACCAATAATGTTTATACTACCTCAAGACATTAAGTCTTCAAAGTCTTCAAAAGATTGAAGACTGCATGTCCATAGCCAGTTACTCTGATTATGACTAATGGCACTCTCTACCATTGATCAAGTAATTTACTCCCCTTCTCAGTGTCTGCATCAAATTGAAAAGTAGTAACCGGAGCCATCAACTGCTAACGGTCAAAACTCATTATATTTTTGTTATTATTTGCTCAGTTGAATGATAGTTTATAGATACACCATTGCCTTAGTCTGTTATATCTATACAAGTAAATAAAGCTCACATTCTGCTAGCATAAATATGCATTCATTCCCCAGGCTATAGCTCTCAGATGATTGTGGGCTGTATGTACGGTTTCAGATTACATGTGGGTGATACCATTTTTGAATACTTCCCCACATTTTTAAAAAAACCCTCTTGCAATAGAAGAAAAACTAGCATGTAAGAGACAGTGATTCTAATCCATCCATCTGTCTATTTTGCTAGCTTTCTACTTTCAGGAAGATATTTATAGAGCAGAGATTTCAAGTGTGTAATTTACCCCACACAGAGACATACACACTTCCATGGCATCGGTGCTTTCTTAATTCTACTGCATCAGGGCTTTGCTCAGTTTCCGTCTCATTCTGCTACACAAGTAGTTCTGGTCTGATTCAAGTCTGAGAGAGAAACATACGTAGTTTTGCTTGCTCTGTGCTGAGGTATTAGTCTTCCTCACAGGTTTTGACCGAGATGTGTAAACATCCCATTTTCAGATTTTCTTATTAATTGGGGTATCGTAATAGCTTCAGAGGGTAGCCATGTTGGTCAATAGTAGAACAGTTTAATTCGAATTCAGTAGCACTTTGCACACAAAGTTTTTTGGAATTTAAGCTTTTGAAAGGCAACATTCCCTTGGAGCTGTATAGGTACAAAATTTAAACTTCTCAGTATGCTTTGTTCCCTTTTAAGGGAGAGGTGTAGAATTGTCTTGTTGAGAGAGAGAGAGAGTGTGTTTGTGGTAGTCTGGGAATTTCAGCCTACAGATCTGCCACATTTATAGGTACTGTGGAAATTTTTGTTTTGTTCTGTTTTAATTCTGCCATAATTCCAACCTCATATTATATTGAAAGGACTAAATACTTTTTGAACTTCTGAGTTAAATATTTTTGTTTACCAACACAATTCACAATGTAGGGATTATGTAACAAGGAACAGAATTTATGCAGAACAAAAAAACCAACAAAGTTTTATTTAAGATACGGCTTTTGTGTGCACACACAGTTCTTCAGATAACAGTGAAATGGAAGTTACCAGTCCATACATATAGAAATAGAGTGGGCAGCAAGATAGCATACAGCAGAATGATGATATTTAACAGATGCAAGGACTAGACGGGAATAGCAAGCTTAGTTTACCATTTGTTTCGGTTTAACTCTGGGGGAAAACATAGTGAAGGAAATATGTCAAAATTGGAGACTGATGAGCAGATGTATCCTTAACTGTGTATGTATGCAGATATTTAAAAAGTAGAGGAAGAAAAGGTAGAACATGCATCACCACAAGCTGAAGCACAACTTTTTAAGAGCATTAGAGAAGCCATGTTGGTTCATGCCAGTGGCCCATCCAGTCCAACACACTATGTTCCACAGTGGCCAAAACCCAGATGCCACCAGGAGGTCCATCAGCAGGGCCAGAATTCCAGAAGCACTCTCACTCTTGCCCCCCAAGCACCAAGAATACAGAACATCACTGCCCCAGACAGAGTGTTCCATCTATACCTTGTGGCTAATAGCCACTGATGAATAGTTCCTCATCTTCTTGGAGAGGAGTGACAAGTGGAGTGCCTCAAGGATCTGTCCTGGGACCTGTTTTGGTCAACATCTTTATCAGTGATTTAGATGAAGGGATAGAGGGAATGCTTATTAAATTTGCAGATGATACCAAATTGGGAGGAGTAGCAAATACGGTAGAAAACAGAGTCAGGATACAGGATGATCTTTTTTTTTTTTTTTAAATTTTTATTAATTTTATCTATATCTAATTCTACAACGCTACTTTTCTAAGCTATGTTTACCTTATACAGAGTGTGCTTTATCATTTGCTTAATATTGCTATGCCATTAATACATATGAAGCGTTTTAAACCTTGGCTAATATTTAGATAAAATTGTTACTGATGATACATGAAAAATAAAAAAAAGCTGTTTGACAGACATGCTCTTTTGAAGGAGTGCTTAATTATACACATAATCTATTATATATAAGTGCAGTTTCAAAAAACATTTCAGCCTTTATTTCTTCTTTCGTCCTCTTCTTGTCTTAACAGTCTCTTCTTGTACTTTTGGGGCTGCTGCTCCCTTTTCCGAGTCAGACGTTTCTTCTTCGCTCTTTGAGCTATCAAATCCATACATACTTTCTTGCGATGCCAGTGAACCATCTGAGTCTTTCTCTTTTTTCTTTTCTTTGCTTTTTTCCAAAAAACTTTTCGCCTGTTGGACAGAGTCAATCTTGTATTTCTTGTTTTTGATGCTGAAGCTCAGTCCTTCCGGAACATTCCACCTATAGATAATAGATTCAGACTGTAGCCAAGATGTCAGTTTTCCATAGGCTTTCCTTCTTTTCCTTATTTCAAATGGGATGTCTTTCATCACTTTAACTTCTTTTCCTTTGATCTTCAGAACTGCTTTATTTGTGGTCCTGAGCACCACATCTCTTGTTGACTTTTTGGAGAACCTTATCTGAATCTCACCAGGCAGGCTTTTCTTTTTAGTATAATCTGGATAGGTTCTGTAAACCATATCCATATCGCTTTTTATTTCCGCTGCTTTTAAGCCCGTCACTGGTTCAAGCGCTTCACTTAACAGATTTTTAAGGTCTTCTCCTTTATCCTCTGGTACATTCTGAAGTCTTAGGAAAAAATTCGATCTTTCCATCTGAAGTTTCAAGAGCTGATCAGAATGGAAGGCCTTTTCTTTCTCCGCTTTTTGTAGTCTTGAATCATGATTTTTAACTGAAGTCTTAACTTCCAGAAGTTCTCGCTGCAGCTTCTCTGTAGTTTTATTCGACTCCTTCAGGTCCAATTGCATCTTGTCCATCTTAACGTTGAGAGCTGTCATTTGGTCCACTAGAGGTCGCAATAACGAGGAGAACACCGTGCTCATCTCCGTGGTATCAACCTTTGAACTCGGAGCTGTACTTCCTAGTTTGGGGGAAGGTTTCAGTTTCCCCGCCATTGTTGAGACTGTGCTTCTTTGTTGATAGTTAGATAAGATGGACGAAAGGAGCAAATTCCACGACTGCGCTTATATCTTTTTAAAGTTCATATCCTCTAAAGAGCGATGCTGCCATCAAGCAAGCCGAACATACGTTTTTTCATGCAGTAACGCCACGTAAAGAGTCCCGTAAGTACGCCAGTCTCGAGGGGGGGGGGTTTTACTCCACCCGCCTTTCCCGCTGTATTCTGTTTCTTTTTACTTCAGACTCACTGTTTCTCCAAGCGTAACTGTCAGTTCCAGCCTCATTGCTTCACACTCTCTGCTGCTTCTCGGTTTTGCGCTTTTAGCCATACGGCTCCCACGGACGGGGGAACCTATGGGGGTGATGAAAGGGGACCTCAATCCCTCGATCGCCACTGTAGGGAGAGATCCCCCTCGTGCCACCCCAGGCAGAGCCCCTTCACTAGGGTCTCTGGGGGCTCGGCACCAGTCCGAAGCCCCTTCTTCCCGCCGGGTACGGATCGCGCTCCCCGCTAGTGCGGAGGAGCGCGTCCGCCATGGTCGCAAATCTTGCCGGAAGTCCAGGATACAGGATGATCTTGATGGGCTGGAAAACTGGGCTAAAAGAAATTTAATGAATTTCAATGGGGATAAATGTAAAGTTTTGCATGTAGGTAAGAAAAATCAAATGCATAATTATAGGTTGGGGGATATTTGTCTGGGCAGTAGAATGTGCAAAAAGGATCTGGGGTTTTAGTAGACCATACACTGAACATGAGTCAGCAGTGTGATGTGGTTGCTAAAAAGACAAATGCGATTTTGGGCTGTATCAACAGAAGGATAGTGTCCAGATCACATGAATGATAGTACCACTTTACTCTGCTCTGGTTAGACCTCACCTAGAGTATTGTGTTCAGTTTTGGGCAGCACAATTTAAGATGGATATAGACAAGCTGGAACGTGTCCAGAGGAGAGCAATGAAGACAGTGAGGGGTCTAGAGACCAAGTTCTATGAGGAAAGGTTGAAGGAGCTGGGTATGTTTAGCCTGGAGAGGAGATGACTGAGAGGTGATATGATAACCATCTTCAAGTACTTGAAGGGCTGTCATCTAGAGGATGGTGTAGAGTTGTTTTTTGTTGCCCCAGAAGGTCAGACCAGAATCAGCGGGTTGAAATTAAATCAAAAGAGTTTTCGGCTAAACATTAGGAAGAACTTCCTCACAATTAGAGCGGTTCCTCAGTGGAACAGGCTTCCTCGGGAGGTGGTGGGCTCTCCTTCTTTGGAGGTTTTCAAACAGAGGCTCAGTGGCCATCTGACAGCAGTATGGATTCTGTCAACTTAGGCACATCATGAGAGGGTGGGCAGGAAGGGTTGCCTCAATGCTTAGTTTTTGTGACCCTTTCTTGCACTCCCAGGGAAATGCTGATTGCCACTTCGGGGCCAGGAAGCAATCCTGGAGATTTTTTGTAATCTTCTGTGCTGGGGGTTGGACTAGATAGCCCTGGAGGTCCCTTCCAACTAACTCCATGATTCTGTAATTCTATGACCTCTGCTCCATTTGTTTATTCAGTGCCCACTTGAAGCTGTCTATGCTTGTAGCCACCACCACTTCCTGTGGCAGTGAATTCCACATATTAATTACGCTGTGGGTGAAGAAGTACTTCGTTTTATCTGTTTTAAGTCTATAGAACATAAGAGAAGCCAATGTTGGATCAGGCCAGTGGCCCATCCAGTCCGACACTCTGTCACACAGTGGCCAAAAACACCAGGTGCCCTCAGGAGGTCCACCAGTGGGGCCAGGACACTAGAAGCCCTCCCACTGTTGCCCCCCCCCCCCGCACCAAGAATACAGTGCATCACTTGCCCCAGACTGAGAGTTCCTATCTATACCTTGTGGCTAATAGCCCCTGATGGACCTCTGCTCCATATGTTTATCTAATCCCCTCTTGAAGCTGTCCATGCTTGTAGCTGCCACCACCTCCTGTGGCTTATTAATTTCACTGAGTGCCTGCGAGTTCTTGTATTGTGAGAAAGGGGGTGGGGGAGTACTTTCTCTACCTTCTCTATCCCATGCATAATTTTGTAAACCCCTATCATGTCACCCCTCAATCATCGTTTCTCCAAGCTTGACCTCTTTAACTTTTTCTTCATAAAAAAGGTGTTACATCCCCTTAATCGTTTTAGTTGCCCTTTTCTGTACCTTTTCTAATGCTATAATATCGTTTTTGAGGTAGGTTGACCAAAACTATACACAGTATTCGAAATGAGGCTGCACCATAGATTTTTTTCTTAGCCAATACAATTTTTGTTTTTTTTGGTTTTTTAGGGTTTTTTCCCCTTCTCCCTCAGAAAAAAGGTTCTGCACTTACATCGTACTGTCACTTTCCACAATATCGACAGCAGTGTATATGCATATAACAACAACATATTTTTGCTCTTTTCAGATGTTCCCCCTGCAGAGCAAGAAAAACTCTTTATTCAGAAGTTGCGACAATGTTGTGTCCTTTTTGACTTTGTGTCTGATCCACTAAGTGACCTAAAGTGGAAGGAAGTAAAACGAGCAGCTTTAAGTGAAATGGTAGAATACATCACGCATAATCGTAATGTGATCACAGAGCCTATTTACCCAGAAGTAGTACACATGGTAAGTAATTTAAATGAAATTATTCTAAAAAAAAAAATCTCAGAATTAAGCAGTTTTGCTTGAGTAAGATTTTGACTAAAGGGTTTTCTTCACACTCTCTTCTGCACTACAGAACATAACTTTTTCAATGGCATATAATATTAGTACTTAAGAATTGCAGGAATGACTTGGCTTTCTGGAGTATTTTACAACTTGAGGCTTGTTATTATAACAAATGTAGTAAAACCTCACCATGATAACAACATGAACCTGTGCCTCATTGGTGGGCTGGCTTCAGTCTAGCAAGTTTGTTTTACTCTTTTTTTATGAATTCATGGTTCACCAATTGTGTTCTGTGTCTACAGTAGTCCATGGTCAAGATCTCTTAATATTTAAGGCACATCCTGGTTTAACTTTGAACCTTAGAAAGAGAAGAAGCCAAAAGATCGCAGTGCTGTTCTGCTCATTTTCTGAATGCAGTGAAAGTTAAATATATATTTTTTCAAAACACTTTTCCTAATTGATTGAAGTACTTCTTATACATTATCTCAATAATTTTTGCAACAGCCCTGTAAGATGGGCAGTCTTTGCAAACAGAGGCTGAGACTGAGAGATACTGGCTTGCCTGATGTTATTTATTTATTTATTCGTCTTTGGGATTTATATCCCGCCTAGCCAGCGTGAGCCAGCTCTAGGCGGCTTACAAGATTCATCAATCTACATATAAAACACAGCTAAAATATATAACAACAAAGAATCACAAGATTCCACCAAATTTGGCGGCCAACATTACTTTAAGGCGCAAAGTACAGCAGATTTCCAGGCCTGTGACCAGAAGCTTGCGCCAGTGGTATATTTTGGCGCTTCCCAGGGACCCACTTCCCCCCAGCAGCGGCTCCTTATTATAAGCCTGGCGAAAGAGCTCCACTTTACAGGCCCTGCGGAACTGCATAAGGTCCTGCAGGGCCCTGATGTCATCTGGGAGCTCATTCCACCAGTAAGGAGCTGCCACTGAGAAGGCCCTGGTCCTGGTGGTTGTCAGCCTAGCCTCTCTGAGGCTGGGGACGGTCAGGCGGTGTTGGGTGCCTGATCACAGTGCTCTCTGGGGTGTATATGGGGAAAGGTGGTCCCGTAGGTAGGCAGGCTCCTGACCATACAGGGCTTTAAAGGTTGCCCAGCAAGTTCATGTCTGAGCTGTGATTTAAACCCAGGACTTTTGAGTGGTGGCTGGTCTGGTTAGCACAAGAATACCTGACGGTCAACAAAGTGCTAATGCAAATGAGAATTTGAGAGAAATAAAGACTGTGTCTAATTGCTCCCTTAGAAAAACCTGCTGAAATCTCCCTGCCTTATTTTTCCTTTATTAAGATGCACTTCCCAAAAGTTCTCTTATAGCAAAGAGAACATTGCTTGAGGCAAAAGGATAAAGCTGAAACATGCAGAATAAAATTCTCAACAGCAAATATTATTAAACTTAACTTAAAATAATTTTAGGTTATGTAAATTCACGCAGTTCCTGTATGAAGGCTTCGTGCAAATAGGTCAGTGCTGCTCACTCCATGTCTCACAGAGAGCCCCTTTTGCAACCGCCATCAACCAAAATAGCCATATTAACTTCCTTCCCTGCCATGAGGCCTGCACCTGGGGGAGGATTACCTGAGTTCCTCTGGCAGAAGCTGTTTTTAGGGGGATTAATCTGCTAACCACAAGCATCACAGGGAAAGGGCCTTGCCCCCTTTCCTGAAACATGGTGCAGGTGCCATATTGGGGGATGGGGCCCAGAAGAGCCATGTGACATGTCAGAGATCAAAGAGCCATGTGTGGCTCCTGAACCACTGAGTATCACTGAAATATGTATTAAATTTGTTCCTTTTCTATATCAAGACTCTGACATGTTTGATTTTTAGTTTGCAGTTAATATGTTTCGCACATTACCACCTTCATCTAATCCAACGGGAGCAGAATTTGACCCAGAGGAGGATGAACCAACCTTAGAAGCCGCCTGGCCTCATTTACAGGTACTATGGAGACATACTTTATTTTCTTCTGATTAAACATAGAGTGGCTAAAGTTGCTGCAAAATAAAAGACGATAAGCTGAAATCAGAACACAAGTCGTACTGGCTTACTGTTTTGGTGTCTTAACGGGTGACCCACGGTTTCTACATTTTGCTTGGTGTGGGATAACACAGCTTGCTTGCTAGGGGGTCGGACTGCTGTTCATTGCAAGTTTATCTTGATGCAGTATTTTATTAACCATAGAAAAATATTAACGTGTTGGTGTTTGTTGCGATTACCCTTTTTTTGTCCGACTCACAATGTAGCTTTGATACATGATGCTTCTGTGTAAACAGAAAGCGGGTATATATAAATTCAGTGTCTTCGTATTAAATGACTGTGGTACAGCATCTACATCCAGGTTAAGGTGGATGATATGATGCTTGTGGGCTGCATGCATCTGCAGAACTGCAAACATGCCCTTTTGTCTCGGAGTGAGCAGCCTGCGTGGTTTCCTGTATGGCAGCTGGTGGGCCTCGCTTTACCACTCCCTGCATCGTACAAAGTGTTTCTACCTAGAGAGAGACATTAAAATAGTTCCCATGACTAGACAGACACCGATATCAGCAGCTCACAGATATAACTGCCTCAGTCTCTTAAATGCAGCGAGGGTCTGAATCCCACAGTCTCTCTTTGAAATAAATCCACTTCTCCCACCCTGATTGCTGTGAAGGGATGTACTGCCCTCAGTCTCAGTTCTCAAGTCTCCTCTTAACTAGGAATTGGCTCCAAATATCGTAGAACCTGGTTAGCATTAAATGCAGTAACATTTGATATCAGTGTATATACCCTAGTAGGGAGGCTTTCTCACCTCCAGCTCCTGATCTTTGAACTGCAGTTAAGAGAAATCTGTCATGTTTGCGCTAGCTCATAGGTTATAACAAACCTCCTGCATTCGGAAACTTAAGGCACAAGCTGCTGGGAACTTCTCCTCATACCCCATTGCAATGAGTGGGAGCTTTACAGCACCCCTTCGTTTCAGAGCAGTTTAAGCAGGAAAAGTTCTGGGTAGATTGTATGAGTGTCCATAGGAATTAACAGTTTAAGAGAACACGTTTAGAAGCCCGAATGATGCAAACAGTATCTTCAGAATAGGATTAAATTTTGCTATGAAAGCTGTTTAAAACTGAATACTATTTGACTGCTTTTTAAAAAAAATCAAATTTGCATTTCTGTTTTTTAACTAATCTTGTGTTTTGTGGATTTTTTTCCAGCTTGTTTATGAATTTTTCTTAAGGTTTTTAGAATCTCCAGATTTCCAGCCTAATATAGCTAAGAAATATATTGATCAGAAGTTTGTATTGCAGGTGAGGTTAAAAAAAATGAATATATCTTCAAACTTTTAATCCAGATTAATGTGAAATCTTTTAAACTAGTAAATATGTGTCTCTTGCAGCTTTTAGAGCTCTTTGATAGTGAAGATCCTCGAGAAAGAGACTTTCTTAAGACAACTCTGCACAGAATATATGGGAAATTCTTAGGCCTAAGAGCTTACATCAGGAAGCAAATTAACAATATATTTTATAGGTATGTTGTCATTCTGTGCTGATGCATTTTAATCAGTAAGGTGTTTTAAAACTCTTCTGTCTTGAAGTTACTGAGAGGTATGTGTTGTTGTTCTTGAAGGTTGCCCCACTGCAAAACTTGCTAGTCAGCTTTGTTTTGTAACTTCTGTAATATAATTTTAAACTGCATAAGTAAGACCAAACTAGTGGAGGGAAGTAACATGTTAGAAGATCTGGGCACAGAATTTGGATTCATCTTGTGTGAGGGCAGCTTTTGTTCTTTGTTGATTTCCAAAGAGCAAACCGTGATATTTGACACCCTTAAGGTTGTAGTTCTGTTGTATTTAACCAAAGGAACTTCTCTTAGTCCCATATGACAGCTTTTTGATATGCAGATTTTTTAAAACGTTGTTTATTCATACAATCACACAGCCGCAGGTGGTGATATATTACCTTATAAATAGATGATATGTGGACCTTTATCTTTTTATTTGATATCTCGGTATACTGGTAGTATAGAAATCAGGTGTGTGGGGGGGAATAAAGGCTTTAAAAGCCACATGCTTGCTTGCTTCCCCCACCCCCCTTTCTCCCCTCTAGGCATATTGAGCTATATTGACACTGCCTGCTTTTAGCTCATCTTTCTACATTTTTTTGCCTTGTGCAGTTTTCCCAAAAGGGAACATATGGTACTGTCCCTTGAAGAGTATAATGCCAATTACAATGCAGCTTTTTGCCAGTTCATCCATAAAAGACAAAGGCATCAACTGTAGAGAGAGCTTATCTGGCATACAAATAGTAACAAATATGCATTTGGGTTGGTGGGGGGGAGAGATGCTGTCTAAAAATAGCAATTAAGCACCAGTGTTTTGCATGCAGCAGGTTTTGGCTATTCTCTGCCAACGTTAATGTTGTAGATGAGTGTGTGTGTTTTCTCAGGATAATAATGCCAATAGAGATATGGGATGGCAAACCTAAAAATATCCCAGCAGGGAGACTGTGATTAAGACTGGTGTGCACAGTGTCACAGCACTAATATCCATACTTAGATAGAGTAGTGCTAAAATAGAATAGGATTTAATTTTGATATTTCAGCATGATCTTGCATTCTCATTATCCTGATTTAGAAAGCATATTGGATGTTCCAGGGTCTGTTGACTGCAAAAGAATCTCTAGCACTTTCAGGTGTACAAAGAGATCTGAAAAGCTCATGGCCAAAAGATTCTAGAGGTTCAAACAAGTGCCAGTGTTTAAAGGCAGATGTCATTCTCTTATGCTGCTTACTTAGGTTGCAGTGCTGAAGCCCCTTGTAAACTCATAGGTCACACTTAAGAATGATAGTCTTACATAAAGTTTTTCAGCCTGGTGCAGTTTCCCAGTTTGAAAAGTAGGCGCATGATGTAGCTTCAGTTTTGCTGTAGTGACAGATTATCAGGCTAGCAAAGCTGTAGGATGAAGTAGATTTGGTGTTGAAAACATTAATGTGCCAGGGGGTCTGAACTTGCTGAGATTGAGAGGGGAAAAGATCTTGGGGTCATAGTGGACAGCTCAATGAAAGTGCCGACCCAGTGTGCTGCAGGAGTTAAAAGGGCAAACTCTGTGTTAGGGATTATTAAGAAAGAGATGGAACATAAAACAGCCGATATTTCAGTGCCCCTTTATAGATCTATAGGGCAACCCAAGATTATTGGGGTTTGGAGCACCTTCCCAATGTGGAGTGGCTAAAGAGTCTGGGACTTTTAAGTTTAGAAAAGAGACTACTAGGGGGGACATGATAGAGATTTATAAAATTATGCAAGGGGTGGAGAGAGTTGGCAAAGGGAATTTTTTCTCCGTCTCCCAAAATACTAGAACTCACCAGCATCCAATGAAGCTGGTCAGCAGTAGATTCAGGACAGACAAAGGGAAGTACTTCTTTCACAGGCAGTGATTAAAATGTGGAATTCAATGCCAGAGGATATAGTGATGGCTACAGGCATGGACTAGACTAGACAGATTCATGGCTACAGTTGGATAGATGTGGCTACTAGCCATGGTGACTGAGAGGAACTTCCACATTCAGAGGCAGCCAGCCTCTGAATCCCAGTGCCAGGAGGCTATGTCAGGGGAAGCTCTTGGCCTCTATGCCCTGTTGTTGCCCTCCAGAGGAAGCGGCTGGCCACTGTTTGAGGCAGGATGCTGGACTAGATGGACCACTGGTCTGATCTAGCGCGACTCTTCTTATGTTCTTATCTAAGGCTTGCAACAGGGCAGATAAGGATGGTAGCTGTGGTGGCTGGTGTATAGTATTTTAAAAATAGCATCATTAATTGGCCACTTGTATACTTGAATACCACCATCTGTTTGATAACATCCCCTCCCCAACACACACTGGAATGCCGTGCTTGCTTGGGGAGCTATCCATGAAGAAATTGTTCCAGGTTGTACTGAATTCTGTGACCCATTTTCAAATAGAATGAGCTGTATAGAGCATATTGTCCATATTATCCCCCATTTGCATTTTTTTTCTGGGTCCAGTTCAGGGTGTTCATTCAAGGCCCTAATTGGCTGAGGCTTACCAAATTGGGGGACAGCACCCGAAAAGCTGGGTAGAAAGTAAGAATATTGGAAACAAAAACAATATTTTCAGCAATATCTCAAATGATTGTTATATCTCAAGTTTTTGTAGCAAAGGTGAACCACGTATGTTATCAGGTAGATATGAATAATGCCATCAGTCCTCCTTGCTCATAACTTATTTGCTTTGTCAGGTTTATTTATGAAACAGAACATCACAATGGCATAGCAGAATTACTGGAAATATTGGGAAGGTAAGCTGCATTGTAGCTATACATTATAATGCTGCTCTTTGAGCTTCAAAAGAATGACGTTGATTCAGATGAAAATGAGTTTCGGTTTGAAAAATCATTTTGTAGAGATTAATTGAATTATAACGACAGGAAATCATAATCACAAATGTAGAATCACAAACATGAGCCTATACTTTAAGATCTCTGGCAAGGAGTCTCTCTAAACTTTTTAGCATAACTGTATTTGCTTTTAATAAGTATTTAGACTATAGTTTTTAGAGAAATTTGCTTTGAAATATGTATGGAAACACAGCTGGGAATAAAATAAAATAAAATGAAGTTGAAAATGTAATAAATAAACGTTACTAAAGCCTGAATTTCCAATTTTCCTCCTCTCAGTATAATTAATGGATTTGCCTTACCATTGAAAGAAGAGCACAAAATCTTCCTTCTGAAGGTGTTATTACCTTTGCACAAAGTGAAATCACTCAGTGTCTACCATCCACAGGTAAATGAGTACACGTGTGAATTTTGTTTGGAAAAATATTTTTCATTCCATAACTTTTATCAACCAATGAGCAGCATATTTAGCAAAAGGTAAAAAGAAGGTGTTCGCAGAAACCTCATCTTCATTTGCAAAGTTTAATTACCTGGTCAGTTAAACATTTGTTCAGTCCTGAAACCTTAATGCTCGCTCTCATCAACATTTCCGTATGGTGATGAGTTTTCAAAAAAATCATGCAGACTGACAAAATGGCTTGTTTGCATTTAGTTTCAAACTTTGTGCTGCTGTGTACTTACTGTGGGAAGTTAAGACAACAGAGGTGAAGTGTAAGCAAGGCCTTTATCAGCCAGGGCTTCTGCTTTGTACCTTCCAAACAGACTTCCACTCCGACTCTCCTGACCTTCAGGAAAAGTCTGTTTTTGAACATCCTTTTGGCCGGTAGTGTGGTTGCTGTCATTTTAGGGGCTTCCTGTATGTTGGCTGATTTCTGAGACTCTGCTGCTCCATCTGCAAACTGTGTGTGCAATTTTTTTTTGGACAAAATTAATGTTTAAAATGGTTCTAATTGTTACAGGCCACATCACGCAAATGGAGAAGGGAAGTTAATGTGTGTTGAAAAAATAGTCATAAATTCAGATTTCAGATGTGTATTAAAATGCTCTAGAGGTGTGTATTTTCCTTGGATGGCTTCCTCCTCTCATCCTTCAATAAATAGTAGCATGTTTCCATTTACCAGGAAGCAAGGTGGTGTGTGTTTTCTCTTATGCAGACACAAAGAGCCATCTGGAGAGGCTCAGCATTCTGCATTACTATTTTTATAATGTGGAATACACAGCTGCCTTTGGATAAATCTGAGTTCAAATAAACTGTGCGATAGGCTGCGGCTTTGCTGGATTAAGCCCGTTTTTTGTGCTTAATTGCTTTGCCTGCCTTTGCTTGGTTCCTTACTTCACTTATCCTCTCCAGTCAACACTCCTAAGGAGAAGAGGAGGCAAACTTTTTTCAGTCTTCATTTCAAGAGCAAGGGCGGGGCTTCATCTGGGGAAATGAGGGTTCTCGAATTCCTCTACTCAGCTTTTACAAGCGTGCAGTGTAGTTTCAGTTTAGGCATAGGCAGCCGTGACTGTAAACTTTTTATCTTTCGAATCTCCTCACTTCAGCTTGTTGATTGTGCAAAGTATCCCCCATGGTTCATAACCACTGATTGCTGTGCATTTCTGCACATGCTTGTGGTGGTTTGCAGACAGTTAAAGCTCAAGTGAAACATCCTTATTTGTTACAGACTTTGTCTTTCGTAGTGACTCTTTATTTTCTATGCAAAGCTGTTCCTGATCTAGTGGGATGCAGCACCTGATTCAGTGTCTTACTAGTATGATAACAGCTGACACTCGGTAACCTGGTTCCCCAAGGATCTCTGTGTTCCCTACAGTAGGTTGGAACTACAATTGCAAACTAGGCCAATACGTGTAGGAATGTTACATACCTATACCTGTTTTGATGCATGCATGTGAAAGTGTCTGCACGAAAAGTGTAGCCTTTTCCTACTGAGAAGTGATATTTGAGTAGAAAAATGTGTGAAAGCGGACCTTTGAAAACAGCCTGTTTATGGCCTTTTTGTGGATAATTAAATTAAATATGAACAATCCTGTAAAAACCACCAAAAGGCATTTGTTGCCCATGCATCGTCCCATAGGCAGGCTGGTTCATGGATAAAAGTGCCCTGTAAATATTACAGTGTAGAAGAGATATGGTTGTCTGCTGTTGGTTGTCAGCATGAAGGCAGCCTGCTTAAATTGGAATGTCAGGTTACTCCCCCGTTAAAGACATTGATTTATTAAAATAGCAATAAATAGTAATTTGATACAAAATGGAACAGAGGTGGCTTTCAAATTAGAAGAATGGTGAAAGTTGAAGATGGGTAGCCGTGTTAGTCTGTCTGTAGCAGTAGAAAAGAGCAAGAATCCAGTAGCACCTTAAAGACTAACCAAGTTTGTGGCAGGGTAAGAGCTTTTGCGAATCACTGCTCACTTCTTCAGATATCTGAAGAAGATATCTGAAGAAGTGAGTGGTGACTCACGAAAGCTCCTACCCTGCCACAGACTTGGTTAGTCTTCAAGATGCTACTTAACTCTTGCTCTTTTCTGGTGAAAGTTGATCACTGTTCCCCATTTTGCAGCTGGTTTTTGAGGTGACTACAGACTGGTCCCCTTAGCATTTGTATACCTGTGAATGTTTATTCCCTGATTAACAGAGTGCTGCGTACTTCTGAGGGGCAAAGAGGCCTGCATATTTTTAAGCAGTGATCTGAACCAAAAGACAAGTGTAAAAAGTCAGCTCCTTAGGGATTGCTGCCATATGTTCCTCATATATTATTGCCATATATGCCTAGTATAATCTAGAGATACACAGTGACCATCCCAAGGTAAAACAAGTTTTGTCGTCAGGTGAGAAAGAGAAACCGTAATGCATATCCGTGGCTTTGATTTAGTACAGCTGAAAAAGGTAGAAATACAATAGAATTATCTGTTATTTGGGGGCAGGGGAGTCAAACTTGACAAATACCCCATATACGTCAGCATGCTTGGATCTGGACTAGAGGATTCATTCTGTTCCTTTGAACTCTGTGGGTTGGGGTTCACTGGTCAGTTTTGTGATGCTGACATGTTAAAACCAGCACAAGGAGTTTTCCACCAAACCAAGAAGTTTCCCTTGATCAAAGGAGTGTACCAGTGCCCGCAAATGATAGGATTCAGCCCAAAAGAGTCTTAAGGTTTTTTGTCATTAAGAAAAAAGACTGTAAAATTTAAGTATGTAGCAGTATTTTTCAGTAATAGGGCATACCTCATGTGTGCAGAATGAAGAATGTGCAGATAAATCATGTTTTTTTATCAGTGCTGTTAAAGTTCTGTCAAAATGTATGAGCGATTGCCTTGTGCAGAAGTATGTTATGTATTAACTGCATGTGCAAGGGGAGGGGGAGAGCTGTGTTTAGAGTACGTGCTTTGCATGCACAGGGTATCCAGGTATAAGGATTGGGTAGTAGGTGATGTGAAGGGCCTCTACCTGAGATCCTGAAGAGCTGCTGCCAGTTAGAGCAGATGATGTTGATTATGAAAGAGGTCTGTTGAAGGTAGCTTCATATGAAAGTCCCAGTTTTCATGGTTAGGCTGAGATTTAGTTTCTTGTATCAACCATTTTGAGACTGTAACTGGAATTTGTACTGGGATTTTGTGGTCTTTGCCCTTTAAGTTCCAATCCTTTCATGCAGAATAGCATGCACATTCAGTAGCAACAAAATTTGCCTGACTTCTATAGGGTTGTTTTTTGTTGAGTCTAATAATGTTCCTTTTTTTCCCTTCCTAAATTCAGCTGGCATACTGTGTAGTTCAGTTTTTAGAAAAGGACAGCACACTTACTGAGCCAGTAAGTTTTACTCGTTTTCTGCTTTTTGCCTTTTGAAATATATTAACAAAATGTTTTTGAAACATGTTTGCAACCAACATCTGGTCACTTGGAATAACTAATTATTTGTTAGAATGCAATATTGCATGCATTAGTACAAATCAGTGTAAATGTCACATGCCATCTTGTCTTCAGAATGTTAACCCATATGTTGCTGTGTGCTAAATCTTTTTGTTGAAGAGAGTCAACTTGTAAAATTTTAGTTACAGAGGCACATTAGTCACCTCTCATTAGTCTTGGCCATTACTACCAAGGTCCTCCCCTTATTCCTTCCCTTGCTGCTTGTGTTGTTCCAGTACAGCAAAACTCCTGTTTCAGAGTCTGTCTAGCAATTTGGTTACAGCCCATCCCTATTCTAACACATGCCATGGAAGAGCCCAGCTGCTCAAGCATAATTGAATGCTTAAGAACACAAGGGGGAAACTAAATATGATGGAAGATGCTTTCTATAAGCCTTGGGAACCATAATGTCCATTAACCACCGAAGCATCTTGTAATGCAGCCATTTCAGAAAAAGGCATTATTTGCAGGGCTGCGAAGTTTACTTTGGCTCAGGCCTGACAGAAATTCATAATAGAAGGAACAGCAAGATGTTTCTTGCTGGGCCTATGGGCAAAGCTGAGTGTTGAATGGTACATTTAAAGAAATCTACTCATTCAATAACCTAAAAATATTAGCCAGGACTTGGGTGTGGCCTCTCATGACACATTAAGTACAGCAGTCAGAACCAGAAGAGCACAGTAAAAATATACAGAACCTTGTGTATTGTTGCGTGTGTTAGTGGAAAGCTCTTGCAAGAGGCACTGCTCTTCAGGAGCCTCAGTCACTAGAAAGCATTCCTCTGAAATAGAGTGGTTTTATTTTGTGCACACACTTAGTTAAAAGATGTACTTCAGAAATATCTACCTTGAGTAAGCAGTTAAGGCTGCTGTTCCTGTTACTGTGAGGTCATTCCTCTTTAAGGATTTCGAAAGACCGTACCCTGCTATGTTTGCTGAATGTCGAAGTGTTTGATAGAAAGCCACATGTAACCTTGATTAACAGGGTTTTGATTGGAGGGAGGCTCCCTAACATGCCTGATCGATACAGTTATGAATCAAGAATCTTTGAGCGCTAGTCTTCAAATTATTGTGTAACAGTGGCAGCCTTACAAGTGCTATGCGATAGAGCTCTGGAAATCATTTGTTTTAGTGCATCCTGGAAAGCTGGCATTTTTTCCTTTTCCTTTATTTTTGCAGGTTGTGATGGCACTACTCAAATACTGGCCAAAGACTCACAGTCCAAAAGAAGTTATGTTTTTAAATGAATTAGAAGAAATTTTAGATGTTATTGAACCGTCTGAATTTGTAAAGGTTATGGAACCTCTCTTCAGGCAGCTAGCCAAGTGTGTCTCCAGTCCACACTTTCAGGTTGGTAGCTCTAGGAAATGTAGTAATTAAGTCTGGCATCCTCACATTACACTACATTAGTTGCTCCTTCTTCGATTTGAGACACAAAATGTACTAAACATCAGACTACTGCGAGGTACAATATTTCAGGCAACAAAGGAATAATCTCATCTGTGTGAGTTTGAGCTTTACACTGGTTAATAAAAAGAAGAAGAAGAGAAGAGATTGGATTTATACCCCGCCTTTCACTTGGAGTCTCAGTCAGAGCGGCTTACAAACTCCTTTCCCTTCCCCTCCCCACAACAGACACCCTGTGAAGGGGCTGAGAGAGCTCTTAGACAACTGTCCTTGAGAGAACAGCTGATACAGAGCTATGGCTTGCTTAAGGTCATCCAGCAGGTGCAAGTGGAGGAGTGGGGAATCAAACCGGGTTCTCCCAGATTAGAGTCCGCGCATTTAACCACTACACCAAAGGTAGGCTTTTGTCACTCCTGTGAGCTCCAGGCACCCATTAGTGGCAACCACCGCAGCTTTCCCACAGTTACCAGCTAGGGAGACAAGTAAACTGCAGGGGGAAATCACTGTTAAAGATGGAAGCCAGGCCCTCTTGGGTTTGGGAGAAGGAATACTGTGGAGGCTTGTGGTCTGCTCAAGTTGCACAAATGTTCCTCTTTCTTTTAGGTGGCAGAACGAGCACTGTACTACTGGAATAATGAATATATTATGAGCTTAATCAGTGACAATGCAGCAAAGATTTTGCCCATCATGTTTCCATCCTTGTACCGGAATTCAAAGACACACTGGAACAAGTAAGGAACTGTCGTAGTACATTGCTTGATCCCCTGAAGTCTAATTCTACATGGCTGCTATTCCTTTTTTTTTTAAAATAATTTTTATTGGTTTTACTTTTAACAAAAATAAAATAAATGAACATTCCATAAACTCAACACAGTAACAATGAGCATACATTATTCCATCCATGTATAGAATTTGGACCACACAATATTCGGATCTACTTTGTTTTCTGGATTCGTCAAAAAACTTAACTTATCCATTTCTGCCCATTCCGAGA
Source organism: Lepidodactylus listeri (assembly GCA_029233225.1). Taxonomy (NCBI): domain Eukaryota; kingdom Metazoa; phylum Chordata; class Lepidosauria; order Squamata; family Gekkonidae; genus Lepidodactylus; species Lepidodactylus listeri. The sequence goes on from JARCFY010000011.1 coordinate 82,894,238, forward strand.
GTTTGTTAATTATTTCTTCTCTTTTTGGTAAAGTTTTCGATTTCCAGTATTTTGCCTGAAGAATACGCGCTGCGGTTAGTACGTATGCTAGTAATTTTTGTTCTTCTTTCCTCAAACCATCTGGTAGCATATTCAACAAGTACACCTCTGGGATCAAATCCAAATCTGTGATGTCCCTTATTAGCGTCTTAACCGACATCCATAATTTTTGCACAAATTTACAAGACCACCACATATGATATAGAGTCCCAATGTTACTCCCGCACAACCAACAAAGACTGGATCTAGACTTAAGGCATTTATTTATTCTGTCCGGTGACCAATACCAGCGATAGAATATTTTATAAATATTTTCTTTATAGGAGACTACTTTAAGAAATTTTATAGAATTCCAAATTTTTGGCCATTTAGCTATAGTAATATTATATCCAAAATCTTGCATCCATTTTATCATAACATGTTTAATTTCTTAATCTTGCATTTCCTGTTTAAGAATTATATTATAAAGATTTTTAATTAATTTGGAGTCGTTATTTAACCAGACTACATCCAGTTCAGTTGGCCTTGTATAAAATCCGATCTTACTGTCCTCTTTATGTCTAGAACGAAGTTGAATGTTTTCCCACCATGTTAACCTAAGTCCCTCTTCATTAACTAATTTTACTTCTGGTTTTAAGTTTTCATCTTTGTTTAAGAGTGCCTCATATCTTATTACTTTGTTTTGAGTTAACAAGGATGGCTTAATAAAGGCTTCTAATGGAGAAACCCACTTTGGAATTTTTCTATAGAATTTTTCCTTCACATTTAACCATGACCTCAAAAGAGCATCCCTTAAAAGGTGTGTCGAAAAGTTGGAGTGGATTTGATGTTTATTATACCACACATAGGCATGCCATCCCATGCAGAGGTCATGTCCGTCCAAAGCCAATACTCTGTTATTATCCAGCTTTATCCAATCTTTTATCCAGACAAGGGCAGCGGCTTTACCATAGAACTCCCAATTTGGTAATCCTACTCCCCCACGTTCTTTCCTATCTTGGAGTACCTTCCATTTAACCCTGTCGTAGTACATTGCTTGATCCCCTGAAGTCTAATTCTACATGGCTGCTATTCCAAGTGGAGGCTGTGGCCCTAGGAATCAACTTTCCCCAGGGCTGGAAGGAAAAATAGGAAAGGTCTGTGATCCTTGTGCCAGTAGATCACTAGGTCCAATGCATTGCCCATCATTAATTAGTAAGACAAACCATTATCTGTGGAAGACTAACTTTGGTGGGGAAATTTTAAACCATAATGTCCAGTTGAAATTCTGTGGCAATAATTAGTACTGAGATGTACGTTTTCCCTCTTCTTCATATCTGTTTTGTTTGTTTTTCTTCTTTATATATGCATCTTATTTTTTGTCATCTACTAGTTTAGAATTTTTATGTCTAAAGAAACTGTTGTTTGAGCTGCTGTGAGGAATATTTGTTTCATTGGTTGCTCTGAAACATGGCACTAGTTGTAGACTTGAGGATTATTGATGGGGTGGCCAAGACTGTATGATAAATCTCCCTCTTCAGCACAATGAAAGAAAATCCTGAGTAAATGGCATTAAATCCTGATGTGCATTAACTGGATGCAGTTAGTCTATCAATGTATTGACATAAAGTTCTTTTTCTTAAAAAAAGGGACTTTAAAAAGCATTTTGAAAACACACACACAGCATATGGATTATTTTGTTCACTATTTATGGACATCCAATCATTTTGTATTAAACACTGTACATACACAGTTCAGCACACTTTCTCATTTTAACGTGCATGGTAGAATAACTGTTGAACAAGTTTGCCTTCCAGATCTGATGAAGGTTCAAGGGAAGAGCTTTTTCTTCTCTTTTTTCCTTCTCTTTTTTAATGCCAGTTTTTCACTGGCTAAATTGGTTTGAATTCTGAGCTAATGGGTGACCAATTCCCGCCCCCAGCAGCAATTATGATCCACCAGAAATATTTCTTGTGCGAGCTATTTTAGTTTTGCTCAGGAGACAGTTGGCTCAAAAGATAGTTATAAGTATAACCTCGTTGCATGATTTCTGCGTGGTGGTTGTGGAAAGTGCCATCAAGTCACAGCTGACTTACGGTGACCCTGCAGGGTTTTCAAGGCAAATGTTCAGAGGTGGTTTACCATTGCCTGTCTCCACATCATGACTCTGGTATTCCTTGGAGGTCTCCCATTCAAATATTAGCCAGGGCCAACCCTGCTTTGCTTCTGAGATCTGACAAGATTGGGCTATCCTGGTCAGTTATCTTTTGCAAAAAAAACAAAACAAAAACCCAATTCTGTGATGTTTGTTAACACTAATTTATCAAAATCCACTTTCTTGCCTGTTAACATTGTGAACAAAAAGGAGAAGGAGATCTTTATAGCATCTAAACAATGCATATATTGTAGGATTATTAGTATTTGTATTACTCATTCTTTGGCAGAAGAGGGCTTTTTCTAAATTAACACAGTTTTCAGTAAAATAACAGAACTGCCTACAGAAAAGGTAGACTTTGTAATAAGTCTCAACACCGTTTTTTTTTTTTTACTTGTAGGACAATACATGGTTTGATTTACAATGCTCTGAAACTCTTCATGGAGATGAACCAAAAACTGTTTGATGATTGCACACAGCAATTTAAAGCAGAAAAACTTAAGTAAGTTTCCTCTTACATGTTCTTCTCTCTGATTTTTTTTCTTTGGGATCTCCACTGGCTTTTTAAGAGAGCGCTTTATAGCGCCCTGAAAATATATTCGAAACCTGCTGTCGTTATTGTTTTTATACCACTTCTCTATAGTTTCAGAGAGAGAGAGCTAGTGTGACATAGTGGGTAGAGACCTAAGTCCAAATTCCCACTTGCCATGAAACTCACTTGGGGACCTGGGGCCAGTCAGTCCTCTCTCAGCCTCACCAGGTCATTGTGAGTATAAAAAGGAGGAGGGGATAAAACCATTGGGGGGGGGCAACAGTGGGAGGGCTTCCTGACCCCACTGCTGGACTTTCTGAGGGCACCTGGTGTTTTTGGCCACTGTGTGACAGAGTGTTGGACTGGATGGACCATTGGCCTGATCCAACATTGGCTTCTCTTATGTTCTGTTCTTAACCATATGTGCTGTCTTGGACCAAGGGCAAGATAAAAATGCACTAAATAAGTAAAAATCACAGTACTGACTTTGTTCATCCTCCAAATTCCCCTGAGAGGAGGATGGTATATTTGAGCTAAGGAGATCAAGGCTTGCTTAAAACTACCTAGATGGTCCACGATTCAGAAGATATTGGGGCCCAAATTTCTTGAGTCGAAATCAGGTAGAGTCCTTGACACCAAACTGGCTCCTTGTCAATCTGAATGTATTGAATGGCTATACCATTGCTGAATAAAAAGCACTCTTGTCTGCAAGATTTCACATAACAGACTTTTGCATCAAGAAAAAAATGGGTACGGTTTTAAACGTAACATTTCTAAAAAGTAAATTTTAACATTGCAGAAAATAAATTGAATTAAGCAGTTGGAAGGAGGCAGAATATTTTATTTGCTGTCATAGATAATTGTCTTGTAAGTCTTAAGTTCCTACAGCTTGCTGTTTGGGCAGATACCAGAAACCAAATAAAAGAAAACAGAGGCTGAAAATTTTGCCCCTATCCTAATCCCACAGTTCCATAAACCATTTGCCCAGGATGTTTTTTGCAGTTGTTTGACAGAGAGGGAGGGAGAAGCTACCATAACAATATACCCTCATTCATCAGCAGGGAATTGTTTCCAAGGCTATCTGAGCTGCCTCTCCAAACTTTGGAAGGACTTAGGGGTAAGCAGTTGGTAGAGCAAGGGGGGAGGAATCCCTCACATCCCCAGGAAACTTCTGTGCTTCTTGAACTCCGGATTCTTACTAAGAGGAACTAAAAACTGTGCTACCGATGAGTAGTAAACTGATCTAAATCCCTGAGTTGTCTTCATAAGGAAAAATAATAGGTTTGATCCAATGGAACTGCATGGTCAAATCTTCCCTTCCCTCCCCAACAACTCCAAAAAGCTGCTGTTGGGTGTTGGATTGCCAGTAAGAGAACTGGGAGGCCATTTTTACCCAGTTTCCCCTCTTCTCTGCAGTGACCCACACACCATGGCTTCTTGTCCACGAGCCACCTTAATAACCACCCCCAAGCAAAGCTTTTCAGAGAAGGGACTGCGGGAGGAAGCCAAGGAATACCTGTCTCTGCAAACATCTTTGCACTTGCATCTCAGAGCAATATGAATTAATCACATTAGCAGTTTGTATGTTAACTCTTGTTCCTTTTTTGTCATCCTAAAATAAAAAAGAAGCAACAGCTGTTTGCTTTCAAGTGGGATTCTAAATAATAAGACTGAGCCAGGCCTGTGAACCTTTTTTTTTTTTTTTAAGAGTAATTCAGTAAAGGAGGAATTCTGTGAATTCGGGCTCTTAACTTTGAAGCTGTTTACAATGCCTTCCGGTCATGAAAGAGATGTAGAGATTTCTGCCACTACTTTATTTTATTAAAATGGACCATTTATTGGAACACATGCCTTTTCCTGAGTTCAAATCAGTTTCAAGTAGTATTCTGCAATACAACTGAGATAATAAAATGACTACAAAATAGGAAATGAGTCCAGTGTTCCCTCTAAGCTGAGTTAGTGTGAGCTGGCTCACAGTTTTTTAGCTTCTGGCTCATGCATTTTTGTCTTAGCTCAGGAAGGAGGGCTCCAGAGCAAACTAATCTATGCAGTAGCCAAATCACTTGCTCACAACTTTAATGCTAGTGGCCCACAAAGTAGAATTTTTGCTCACAAGACTCTGCAGCTTAGAGGGAGCATTGGAAATGACAGCTAAAACATCACTTCTTAAAAATCCTATTAAAATGACCATGCCACACAGTTGGATCCAAACAACATTTTCTTCTAGCATAAGGACCTTCTTCCAGTGGTGAAAAGGGGTGTTTGTACAATTTGCGCCAATTCTTCCAGCCTTCCTACTGTAGTCTTCCAGTTCACTGCTAAACTGTTCCTAAAGATACCTCAGGAGTGGCATTTCTGGGATTTCAGTGGGCTGAGGAGGAAAGGTCCAGTTGACGGAGTCCTGCTGAAGATATTTCAGATCCAATCCATTGTTTTTGCTGTCAGCTGCCTTGTAAAAAAACCAAACCATGAGATACAAATACAAAAGTCAGATTTAATCACATTTTGAAGATGATCTTTGATCATCAGTAGGAATTTACAGGGTTTTTCCCCTTGAAACTGCAAAGCGTTTGGGTGTTGCATCTTTAACTGTCCCTGTAATGTGTTTTACAACAGGGTAACTATTCATCTAGATGAGCATAGTAACAATATCTATGACATCTTATTTTCATTTTTATAGATAGCTGTACAGAAAAGGCTTCATAAGAAAATTGGGGTGGGGGGGCTGTGTCTATTACCCTTTCAGTATGAAAAATATTATTTTTTTATATTCACAATTTTTAAAAGGTAAGGAAAAATTACTTTTGTTTTCTAATGTTTATGAAAGTTTGGTAGCATAATCTTTTGAAGGGGAAACTTCATTAAGCTTTAATCTGTGTGTGGGGTGTATGTGTATTGTTTTTCAGAGAGAAGCTAAAAATGAAGGAACGGGAAGAAGCATGGGTTAAAATAGAAAATCTAGCCAAATCAAACCCGCAGGTATATGGAAAATATTCAGAGGTTGAGTATTTCAGCTTTTTACTAAATACCGCTGCAAGATTAGGGATCGTAACAGATGTTACATTTGCCATACTCGTTTTAAGCATGCAAGGAGTCCCGTAGAATATGGATCAAGAAATGTGCCTTTTAGTGGATTACACAGATCATGTTTTTCCTTTTTAATTTCTTCTGTTAGTCACTTCTCTATAAAATGGACCCAAAGTGGTTTACAGCAGTATAAAAACATAAAGACAGATTATGAGCAAATCAGTGAAACTAGTAAGATTGTAGGGTAAAAGTATATTAAAACAACCTGAACTGGCAGTTAGTCCAATACAAGTGTCTCCGCAAAGACAGTCCAGGCAAAACCCACATTACAAAAACCAGTTAAACAAACAGTTTACAACTCATTACAAATTTACAAACACATTACAAAAAACAGTTAAACAAAATGCGTGGGAAAAGTGCTGAATTTTCACCTGGCATCTAAAACTTTAAAATATTAGATGGATAACTTTGGGGGCACACTCCATGTGGTGATACCAAATCTCAAACAGTAGCCTGGTTGTTAGTGACTTTTATTCCGTGGCTAGTTAATACAAAATGGAGTTTTCGTCTCCCAAGAGCAGTAGCTGCATTAAGAGAAGAACATGCTGGTTATGTGAGTTGCTTTGCTGGGGGATTGGGTTGTTAACAAATCACCTAAGTTCACACCTTTTACCCAGGGGCTTTGTTCACATTACAGTGAAGCACATACATCATGCTTCACATATATCTGTTTGTAAGAAAAAGCTAATGCATGTACACTTCACAAATGAAATGGGAGGGCCAGTACATGGATAAATGCATGGTTCCATTCACATATTCTGCTGCGCATGCATTGACTACTATCATAATTACTCTGTGCTTGTGTAAAGAAAGATCAAGTGTACACAGATTGTAAATGCATTGACTGCAGCGTATGAACAGGCTAACCCTGGACAAAGTCAGAGCACAGTATATGCTACGCAGATTCCAGTGAAGGTTCCCAGGAACCTTGCGAATTGCTTGTCTTGTATTTGACTCTTCAGATACTATGAAGACATTCTTTAGCTGTTTCTGGCTACTTCCTCAGATTTGTACAGCACATATGAGATGCTGCTGTCTTATACTGAATGAAACCATTGGGCCATCAAGGTCAGTACTGTCTACTGGCAGTGGCTCTCTGTGATTTCAGGTGATGTGAAAGACCTCTGCCTATTACCTGATCCTTTTAAATCAGCGGTTCCCAGACCTTTTCTGGCCATCACCCTCTTGGTTCTGTAAACTCATTCCAATGCCCCCTGCTCTATCCTATAAAAAGCACTTTTCAGAATGGAAGAAGAAGAGATTAAATTTATACCCTGCCCTTCACTCAGAGTCTTACAGTGGCTTACAATCGCCTTTCCTTTCCCCCTCCCCACAACAGACACCCTGTGAGGTAGGTGGGGCTGAGCTCTTTCAAGAATTCTCTCAGGAGCTCTCTTCTGAGCTCTGAAAGAACTTGTGACTGACCCAAGTTCACACCAGCAGCTAGCTGCATGTGGAGGAGTGGGGAATCAAACCCAGTTCTCCCAGATTAGAGTCTGCGCTCTTAACCACTACACCAGACTGGCTCTTAGTGGTTTGCATTACCAACTAAGGAAGATAATGACAATGAAATTCAAAACAGTAACAGTTAATTGCACATTTATGTAAAATCCAATTAAAACCTTTTCATTTAATGTATTCAACAAAATTGAACTTGATCCAGTGATACCAGCTTTTTAAAGTCTGATAGTCATTTAGCAAGAATCTTAAATACTGCATTTAGTAATTACTTCACTGTTCAGTAAACTCTTAGTGCAGTGAATGGGCTTGATGAAGTGATACCAGATTCCCAATGTCTGGTTTAAAGTCACTTAGGCAGGAGTCTTAAATCACCACATTTAATAATCCGGAGTCAACTTCTTTGCTTGGAGAGAAGTTGGATAATCACACTAAAGCCACATTCCTCCCAATATGATGTTTGAAATCCAACAAGGAGCTTCTTGAACATTGCCCATAGTGCAGGATAGCTATCAGAAATTTCCTTGTGTAACCAAACCTCTTGGTATGATTTCTTAAACTTTGGCTTCAGCTCAAAGTCATTTTGAAGCTCAGTTAGTTCTTCCTTCGCTACCTCAACTTCCTTAATATCTGAAAATTTATCAACAACAACAATAATTTCAGATTACAAATTATGCTATGTACATATAAATATTGGGAGAAAAATTGGGTATATTTTGGGGGAATCAGTGTACAAAATTGCTACATATTTAAAAGCTTCATAAAATTCGTTCACCCATAGAATAATGCTTGACTGGGGAATGTGTTTCCATGTCTGAAAATATAAAAAAATTATCGATGGATACTGGATAATAGGTTGAAATGTTTGACAGAAGTAAATGGTATACCTAGTAAAGAAATATGTTATAATTGCAATAACACAACCTTTATGGGACTTTTATAATGTAATCTCAGTTGTGAAAATTTTGCTAAAGTGAAAAAGTATATCCACTCTCTATGGAATATAGATATTTAAAACTGAAGATATTTTATCGAGTATTAATACTATTAACTTGGGAAAAGTAAAAAGTCCTGGAATACCGAGAAAAATTAAGAAAAACAATGGCTTGAACTTAAAGGAATAAAGATGATTTTAATTTATTGACTCCTTTTAATACTTTTATTTTTGCTTTCATTTTATTATGCAATTCCAAATAAAGACAATGTTATATTTCCTTTATAAAGGGTTATCTAAAAAAATTTTTTGCTGACAATATACCCAAATGCCCCCCCCCCAAAATTATATTTATTTACCATAATCTTATTACTGGAGTGTTTTGTTATTTATACCCTAAATTTCCCCCCAAGTACCCAAATTTTTCCTTCTACCCGCCCCCCTAAATTTTTCTTTTTAAAGTTTTTTTCCCCTTTTTGAAAACAGTTACTGAGAAAATTTTAATCCTTATATAACCTAAAAATATTAATATTGGGAAGACTGATAAAAATAACATTTAGCTAAAAGCATACTTCATAATCAACAGGTACAGTGATCAAGAACACAGGAAAATAAATGCCCCGTTCAAGACTATTATGTTAAGGACTTGCCAGCAAAAACTTGAAAAATGACAAAGAAACAAAAACACATGGTGACAATAGTTTCTCAAAATGCAGCATGCTGCTCTGACTAGAGCTCTGATGGTGTATTTGCTAAAAATCCCAATAGTTTCCCCCAGATTTCAGCACTATGCAGAGGCAAAAACTTGGCGTGCCATTTGCGAGCATGGTGCCAAAACCTGGTCAATCATAAATAAGTTAACAACATGGTTAAAGGGGCCCAGCTTTAGTGCCACTGCCACCCCCGTGCTTCTAGCACTCCCCCAAGGTATCCCACCACTTTGGGTACTACTGTTGAGATTCTGGGGGTTAAATCTGGGTCTTAAATTGAGATTCTGGGTTAAATTGAGATTCTGGGGGTTAAATCTGGGTCCTTCTCCATGCCAAGCAGATACTCTACCACTGAGCCATAGCCCCGCCCCATTAATGAAATGTAATGTTGGATTTGGCTACATAATAATCAGTTCCAATTGGTGATGTAAAAACATTCATGCGCAAATTGTACTTTGGCAAGTATAAAGATTTCTGATGAGCCACCTTTTTCTTCATGCATGATTATCTACACAAGTACTCACGAAAACACTTGTTGAAATTATTTCCCGTACAGACTGTCCCCAATTCCTAAGAAAAGTTAGTTGGCACTGGAAATGTATTGTCTCTTGGAAGTACAGAATTTTTAGGCTAAGTGAATTATAGCTGTATGATAATTCACTTATAATACTAGAAATTTAAAAACATTTTTAAATTGGAGGTTGCTGGGAATTGTTAGATCTTATTTTGATAGAACTAAAATTATTAGAGATCCTTATTTAGGAGCAATAACACTTAAACATGTTTGCAGTCTTGTTTAAATGTGTATCTTGGACATATCACCTGTTGGAACAAATAGCTTTTTTGTTGTTGTTGAATTTCAGCCAGATTCTTATGTTAATCCTCAAGCCGTATTTTAAGACAGAAAGGTCCTTGCTGTTTGTTCTAATTATTACCTTTCTCCGTGTCGTGTTGTAGATGTTCTTTTTTTTACTGTATCAACTGGCAGGATTCTTTTGGCATTATAATCCCACCAAGGATTTCCAAAAGCAAAACATTCCTAGTTGCTCTTTATACCAGGAAGTATGTAAACCCTGGCATGCATTCAAAACGGGAGGCACCAGACAGTTTTGCTCAGCACGCAGGACTAGTTCACTAGCAACCAAGAGAAGCTTCCTAAAATGCTGGCAGAACACTGGGACCAGCGGCATGAGAGAAGGCAAAAGGACATGCTGCCCCTTCCCAGGGTTGCACAGCCCCCAGATGGTCTGGGGTAGAGGTGCCAGCCTCCAAGTGGGACCTGAGGAACTCACTTCCAGACTATAGAGTTCAGGTTCCCTGGAGAAAACAGATTCTTTGGAAGGTGGACTCTGTGGCATTGTACCCCACTGAGGTTCCTGTCTTCCCCAGGCTCCATCCCCAAATCTCCAGGAGTTTCCTAACCTGGAGCTGTCAGCCCTATGCCCTTCATCCCCCTCCAGTGGCCAGGAGGAACCTGGCGGCCTCGTCTGGGGTGATTTTGGAAGTGGAGGTGGTGCTGCTTGGTCTCAACTGGCTTCCAGCACTCAGGCCGAAAGTGTAGCCTTTCCCTGCCATCTATAGTGAAAGACCCTTGAGTTAGATCCTTGCATTAGAATCTGTTCTTTTATTGAATTATGTTTTAAATTATATGAAAAACATGTTAGATGAGAGTTTTAATTCTGCTGTTTGGTAATGGTTCTCAAGAGGTGCGAGTCTTAAAACTGCCACAGAAGAATAACAAATATTGGCTACAGATCAGGTGTCTGGAAATGTGGACCTGATTTTAGACAAACACTTAAAGTGTTGTTCATGTTACTGCTTAGCCATGTAGTACAAACATGTCTTTTATATCCGAAATGTATAAAAATATTTATTGAACTGTTAGATAATCATTTAAATCAGCAAACATGTGCCAACTCTTAAGGTTTTTATTCTTCTAACGTTTTTCTTCACTTGGGGAGAATCCAGGGATGCCCTTCAGCTCACAGGGGGGGAACCTCCATGGAAGGATGGTTTCTACTTCAAGCGAAAGGGCATTTTGGAACCCAGTCCATGATCTCATTCCACCGTTGGGCCAGAGCAAAAGCTCAGCATGCTGAACTTTTAATCCAAGCATGTCTCTTGTTGCCATCGTTTTTGTGAACATGATTGCTTTTGCTTTTCTGTCAAATTTCTGGGGTCGGCAGTCATCCTTGTGTGAAGGTGACACTAATTCAATATAAATTAGGGTACTTCTGATTACAGTTGGGATCCAAAAGGCTGTTTAAGGGTTTGCACGGACCCAGTGGGATTTCTTAAATTTTATTTTCAGTCTGTTCCGATAACATGTCACAATCTGATTTTGAAAATCTCCTTCATTTCCAAATGACCGGGGGGGGGGGGGCATTTGAGCAACGCAAGTTCTAAAATAAGCAGCAAAAGCAGTTGCATGGTTCCTTGGATATCGGTTACATCTTGCATTTTTTAAAAAGCCCCAAAACATTCAGTTCCATGTTTCTGTTGCAGGGAGGAGAAACTAACCTTTAGTAGTTTCCCTCTTAAAACAAATGTCTGTGTTTTTTGTCAGGAAGTGTTTTAGAGCTTTATTGGATTTCAGTATGCTGTTTTGACAGCAGCTGCCAAATCTCCAGGTTCTTCAGGAAATTCAAGTGAAGACACTCCATTGTTTTGGTTGGAAGCTAAAATGCCCTGTGCATTAAAAGTGAATACATTGCTGTTTATCAAATCTGAGGTTAACATTTCTGGCATTCAAGTTCCTGAATTGCTATAGTTCTCAGGTTTTACTACCAAAAATTCTGACTCCAACATTTTGCATTTGGTTAGTACTCAGTACATAGTGAAACATGTCTGGTGACCAGTCCTGTTGCAATGGAAACTGATGGGCCTTTAATTGAAGACTTGCAGGTGCTGACAAACACAGTGAAAGACGAAGCTTGTATGGTAAGCACACAGGAAGAAGAATTAACGTTACTTATTGCAAACTTGATTCAGTAGTGTTTATGCATTTTAGCTATCCATTCCTCCTTAGATGGCAACAGAAATTTGAAACTATTTTAGCAGCTACAATCTGGTCCCATCATAAATGTGAACAGCAAGTGTTGTCTTGTCTCACATGCATTAAACACCTTCAGAACCGTTCAAATTATTTGCACCGGAGAAGCCGTGGTCCAAAGCCTATGGCCGCACTTAGACTGTTTAATGAAAGTTGTTCATTGGTGCTCATATTTGAAGGATCTCCTTGGCCCACCATAACACTCAGTTTCCTAACCACAAGCCTTTTTTGGCCATGCCCTCTATCAAGAGAAGCTCTAAACAATGACTGTCAAAAGCCCCGCTGAGAACTGTTTGCCTTTGGAGAGTACTCATAATCTTTCGGCTGTGAACACTGTCATTGTGTATTAAAATGGGCTGCAAAGTTGGGCAATAGTAAATTTTAGTTGGGGGCTTAGTTCTGAAGTGGGAGCTATACTGGCTTCATAACATATTTATCTATCTACTTGATTTGATTTATTAGGCTGCCCTTCCCTGCAAACAGGGCTCAGGGCAGCTTCCATCACATCAGAAGGCAAATGAGACAGAAAATCATCTGGCTGTCCTTCCTCCCCTTCCAGTCCTGGATTTCATTGTTCTGGTCTGATAGCACGTGCTCCCCACAGTGTGCATATCAGTATATGCATATTTGGGGCCATAAATATTCCCTGAGCAATAATGACCAAGCAGGAGTGCAAATAATTATTCAAGGACCAGTTGTTCATCCTCCCTTTCACCTCATCCATCCTGCTTTTCCCTCCCTCGTTTCTGACATTGGCAGACTACCTTGAAGTTGATTCCCTGACACTCGATATCCTTTTCCCCCAACAGCATTACTGTACCTATCTTTTTTGTTGTTGTTAGAATACTATTCTAGGAGCCTGCTTATAGCCCTTTAAATATAGATTAGCAGTGGCCATAGCACTGTCCTGTATGCCCCCAGGCATGGGAAATGCAGCAAACTGCCGTGCCCTGGCCTCGGTTTTGTGCCAAAGCGGGAAGAGCGTGGCACTGTGTCTTCCTTTTCAGGATAACACAAAATGTGTACTTTCTTCAGGACTTATTGTCCTACTTGGAAGAAGGAATGCAAATTGTTAAGTGCAGTAGTCATAGTTCTGCGCTGTTTTTCTGTGATGCTATAGTTCCTGTCTCTCTCAACATTCTGTCAGCAGTACAACTGTATTAGGGCACCTGTAGCCATGGAGCAAACACAGTTACGGACTTCCCTAGTCTCCAGGAGCTGTCCATCTAAGCAGCTCTCAAACTGTACGTGTCTTAATGTTATGAGCACTTACTGTAACACTCCTGATTTCATCATTTCCTAGAGAAGCAGAAGGACCGGACAGTAATATCAGGGGGGGATGATTTGTGTGGATGGCTCAGCAGTGTTCCCATGTCATTCCTGTAATACCCCAGAGGGATGAACTTTTCTAATAGTCAAAGCTTCTGGGGTAGACTTCTAATATGCATTTTTACTGATTTTAAAAAAAAAAACCAGAACTGTGATTAAATGTCTATCTTTCCTATAAAAAGAGAACGGTTGCTTTTTAAAAAATGCCACACTTTAATTTCAGGCACAGAAGGATCCGAAAAAGGAGCGTCCTTTGGTGCGGCGCAAGTCAGAACTGCCTCAGGATATCTATACCATGAAAGCCTTGGAGTCCCATTGCCGAGCTGACGAGCTAATATCGCATGATGGGCATTAGACTATTCAAGTGAAATCTTATTTGGAGGAAAACCTTTCTTCTTTTTCTGGACTCTGTTCCACAGTAGAGAACTTACTTTTTTTGTGCCATACTGATCAGTTACACACAAAGTCAAAGGTTTTGTTTTTTTTTCCCTGACCCAATTCTGTTAGGCAATAACTATGAAACTGTGTGCGTGCAGCTCAAGATCAGTAGTTCGAACAATGGTAAATTATCTGATTCTGTATGCAGAACCTATTATTAAACAAAATAATCTTGATGCTGTTGGCACGTTACCCGTCAGTTGAGAACATGCATGGATCTCATATGAGTGCTGCAAGAAGCAGCCCTCCTGGTGCAAAAATCACCCAAGCGCTGTTGCCACCCGGCCCTCCCATTCATTTCAGGGCTGCTTCATGTATTGCATACTATTTACCCGGTGTTGGGGAAGAAGTGCAAAACCGTAATGTTAATGATGATGGTGTTTGCTTCACTTATGCACATTATGAAACTACAGTTGGCTGCATCTCCTGGTGCATGGAAGTTGCAGCAGAAAATGTGCATACTCGTGACAATCTATAAAGGAGTTGCATGCTTTCCCCTGCAAATAAATGCTTTCTGCAGATGCGGAATGTAATGTGTGAAGCAGCCTACAGTGGATTCGCAGGAGGGAGCGGTCCTCTGCCAGTCCCACTGACGTGACTGGAGGCTGCATAGTAGCAGTGCCTGGTAGACGGGAGTTGATTTGCAGTGTCTCCCTCTCAAATCCCTTTCCCACTGATGTTTGGTACTGTGGCAATATGCATCTCCAAAAGCAAAATTCATACATAATTATTAGACATTTTTCTAAAGTGCGAGTCTTTCAAAAATGGTTCCTGCATTATTATCTTGCTGCTTTTTTGGCAGCTGGAAAAAATACCATTGAATTGTTCTCTCAGTGCAGCTTACAGAATGGTAATCTTCATGACAATCTTCAATCACGGCTAATTCCTAGGAGCTCTGAAAACCAATTATCAGAGAGACAAGCACCCTGTCCAAATACTTTATATGGATTGAAGTCATATTTTCCATTCCTTAGCATGTAATACAAAATGTATATTTCGGAACGGAGCTGATTGCATACTTTGCTTTCCTTCCCAAAAAATGCAGTTGTCTGCCTTGACTCCAAATCACTTGCATTTTTTTCACTGGATACCTTCTTGTTTTTCATATATTATGATTTACTGAGATGACTACACAGTTTTTTCTCCCTTGCTTGAGCTTTTACCACATGGCATATTTTGGACTCAAAGAGTTGGTCACAAACATCATGAAACTAGCTATTTTGGATAAGTCCCCACCCCAGACAATGTAATAAAAATTATTTTTAATATGTCAGAAAGATCCTCTGGATGCATTCTGCATCTTAAATGCCTCTGTCCTAAGAGCTGAGAGTGAAGTTACAGTAGTTTTGCTGTCAATTTTTTTTTATTGTGAAAAGCACACATGATACATATACACCTCACAAGCAAATGAAAATACACCTGAGTTGCTGTCAATCTTCAGAAGCTGCTGTGTATTCCACAAGATGACTTGTGTGTTCTGAGCTCTTTTTTTCCATTGCTGTAGATGGCAGAGCACGAGAACCCGCGTTAAGTGCTTTAACTTCAATATTTCATTTCTCTCAGGGTGGCCAGTATTTTAGATCTCCAGATTAAGAGCTTCTACAGATGAGTTTTAATTTAAAATGGGTGACTTGTTTCTGTTTGTCTCTGAGAGTAACATGGCATAACTCAACATTTAGCAGTCTTGGTGCAGAAAACGTCAAAACATGTAGCTCCTTCAAAATAGTAGTTTGTTGTTGTTTCTTAAAGAAATGAAACCTCTTTAATCCATAAAAAATTATTGTGCAAAACAGGCATTTAGAGTAACCTTGTGCAGATGTTGTGCCTGCTGCGTCCGGTCTCACTTAAAATGTCCAATATTTATTGCAAAGCTTTGGAAATAAAATCACAAAGGGTGGGATGAGGATTACTGTTAAAACAAGATGAAATGTAGACCACTCCAAACTTCAAGTGAAATAATATCCACTCGGTGTGAAAATTCCTGTTACACTTGAAAATTGAATATGCTTTACCATAATGGAAAAAAAAACTATAATTAAAGCAGTTTAAAGATGTCTTCCCCTTTTTTTGACAGGGGAAGAGGGTGCTTTTATAATTGCATAAAGCAATGTCTATATGTATTTTGATATACCATTGTTTGAACTTCCATCTTTAGCTGATAGCTTGTCAAACATCTTTTTATAATTTGGCTGTTCAGTAGGTTCCTGAAAGAGGTTTCTGGGAAGAAGCACTCTTGACTAATTTTATCCTGAGGAAAAATGAGGGGAAAGGGGGAAATATTGTATATCAATGTTTGGTTGACTGTGTAACGCTCAACGTATAAGATCTTTCACTGTCTAGATTTTATTTTTTTCTCTTTACTGAAGATAAACATTCACCAAAAAGCAACTTTCTTGGATATAGCTAGGAAAATTATGCCATGACAATTTTTGCTCTTGAGATTTAGGCCAGTTGGCAAACTTTTGCCTAAGCAATATTCTAAAAATTTAGCAGCACTAATTGTTTGGCTTGTTTGTTATCACCATTTTATGCTCTGTAGAAGTTCTGTATTAAATTATTCTTTAAAAAATTAATACATCGAAAAATAAAAATGTGCAAATACAGTACAGTTTTGGTGACTGTTGTTCTTCATAAAGTTCAGTGTTCACCATTTCCCATCTTCTCCAAAATTACGCCTGTACATCAGGAATGTCAAAAAAAAAATTACAAGTGTCTTTCTTTTTTGGTGTGGCTATAGTATGGCTTCATTTTAATATTGTACATACATTGTACTTTGTTTTATTGTAATGAGTAATAAAAATGTAGACTTCATATTTTGTACAGAATGGTCCTATGTACAGAATAAAAAGTTCCTAGAAACAGCAAAAAAAATTAAAAAGGTAAGTGGCACAATTTTTCTTTCTGCTATATCTGTATCTTTATGCTTTAGTGGAATGCTATGTTCAGATGTACTGACATTTTTTTAAAAAATTTGTAATTCAATTTTTTGTGTTCAGACATTGTTTATGAAGAAAAGCATCCTACGCCCTGCCATTTAATATGCTCTTATTCAATTTTTTAAAGTCCAAAAATGGTGTATCACATTGATTAAATAAAGAAGTGGAATCTTACCAGCTGATCATAAAACTACATTCAGCTCTAGTACAGGGACATTCTGACGGCAGTACAAAGAGTTTTAAAGAACAAAGTCACAATATTGCAAAGCCTTGCTTACCGATCACCCAGCCAAACCTCTGCTTGACCTGAAAGTAATGGAACAGCCTATACTGGTGGTAGCCTGAAGAACCCAGCATAACAAATCAGTCAGTCTGCTTGTTAAACAGTTATCCCAGGTTGTACACAACTTGAAAAATATGGCTTGTAACAGTTGGGTTTTCTTTGTGCAGCGCTTAGTGTTGGTGGGACTTGGTCTTGTTCCTTCATATACATGAGCCTCACTTTTCTTTAGTATGTGTGTATATCTCATGAGCCATTTTGTCCTATGGTGTTACCAATAATTAGGGTTTGAAAAGGTTTAGGTGACTCTTAATCTACATTTACTTAGACAACTTCATTTTCTTGAATTTCTTAAATTACCCTAAGCTTTCAGCCAAATTAAGGTTCCTTATGTTTCAGTAACAGGTATAAATGAAACATGAAATCTGAAAGACATATTGTCCATAAACACTACTCATAACACACATGAAGATGCGTAGCCGTGTTAGTCTGTCTATAATAGTAGAAAAGAGTAAGAGTCCAATAGCACCTTAAAGACTTAACAAAATTTGTAGTAGGGTATGAGCTTTCACGAGTCACTGCTCACATATTCAGATCTGAAGAAGTGAGCAGTGACTCATGAAAGCTCATACCCTACCACAAATTTTATTAGTCTTTAAGGTACTACTGGACTCTTTTCTATCATAACATCCAATCCTTTTGCCCTGCCTGAAATTCATTATCCAACATGGATTTGAGAAGCCCAGTTATGTACAAGTATTGCTGAAACACTTGAAGAACATGGACGGAGCATACTGTAGATATCTCATAATGATTTACCTCTTAGCTTGCTTGCTATCTCACACAATCTAAGAAGTGATTCTTGATCTCTCTTTCTCCCACATTCACTTTAAGACTACTGTTGTTCTCTAAAAGAGAATTCCCTTCATGTGGGCTGCAGTTCATGTCAGCCCTAGATGGTTTTCTGCCTCACTAAGCAAAATTAACACACCCTGCTTTAAAATTCTTTAGGGTTTCCTCAGTTTAGTGCAAATGCATATTCTGAGTGACAGTGGGTTATCATAACTGTCAGTATAATCTATGCTCATTGTTGCACAAACTACATTCTGGAAAAGTGCTGCATTCAGAATTTATTTTTCAACATACAAAGCCAAGGGTGGTAGCAAAGCCACATGCAGTGAGTGAACTAATGTCCTACAAAAGACACTCAAACTAAAACAGATAATTGGCCAAAACTGATAACAAAATGGAATAGCAAATCCTTGCTTTCCTCTCTTCATTTAACCTTCAGAGAATTAATTCATCTTTATTTGACCCACCTTATTGTGATAACCTGAATCCAAACGGGCTTTTAACTTCTTTTTTTTAACAGAATGCCATGTTCTGCGCCACCCCTATCCTGCCACTGAGGAGTTTCAAAAGCAGCTTGACATAAGGAAGGCATATTCAAACAAAGTGAACCATTTCACAAGCCCCCCTTGCTTGAGTCAAAGTACTACTTTGGGGCCCTATGAAGTTAATAGTATATTTCAGTCCAAGTTTGGTTATAGATACTAGAAACCCATACACAAAATTTCTTCTAGTTGGGTTTTCCAAATCTAGAGTAGAAATTGCTTCCATTTTCCAAGCTTCCTTCTGCAGAAGTGCAGTCCAGATTCTGATTAAAATCCTCCAGTTGTGCCATAAAACCAGTTTCCACGCTGCAGGGTGTAATTAGAACTACACGTATTTCTGGACCACCATTACATACCTGCTGCTGCTGTGTCTGTTTCATGGAAAGCTGGCCTGCATTCAGCCGTTCTTGAAATACTGATATTTTCCTATGGCTATGTTGTCAAAATACGCCCCCCAAACAAAGGCCCTGTGGTTTTGCGTATTTCACCTTGCCTCGTCTACCTCCACAAAACCTTAGTAGCCCTTAAATTATTGCTGTTTATCTCCCCCCCCCCCCCCCGCCCGCCGGGCTCAACATCTACTTGCCTGGTATAAAATATTCAAGTCACCACCATTTTTTCAGTTCTTTTGCTTGGGGCCAAATGCACACATCACAGGTGTGATCCTTCGCCAGCCATGATGGGCATGTATTTTCCTGGCAACAGGTGCTGTCTATATACTGTGGTTGCACCACTTACAATTATGATACAAGCCCATCCATTTTTATTTGTACTTGGGATGAGGTTCCCAAGAAGAAAAAGGGACCAATCAAGCAACCCAAGCTCAGGCAAAAATACTGATTTCTCTGTGCGTCTGTTTGAGGGGGGGGGGGGGGCGTTATGGAGGGCAGTTAGCAGGGTGCAGAGGGGAAAGGTCAGATCACTTGCAGATAAACCCAGCACTGATCATTAAAAATTCATGGAGCTTTGGGAGTTTAGTCTCCCTAAATAATGCATTTCTTTTTGTACATTTTGTATCTATGCCTGACCTCATGCAACTGTTACTCATAAAAAATTAAGGATGAAAACCGTTGCTTGTGTAGCTAGTGTGTTTTGTGTATTTGATCAGCCTCAGGGCAGTAGCTCGTGATTCTCTCACATCTCAGAGCAACAGTGATTTGCTGCTAATAATAGAAATACTAGTAAACAGTGAAAAAATGTTCAGTGGTGCCACACACAAAATGGTGTTGTCAAATCGCTGTCCTGCAAGCTATCACAATTTGCCTCAAGCTCCTCGGTACAGATTAGGTTACATCAACCAGACCACAGTGTGTCATAATCAGAAAATGGTGCATCTTTTTCTTTAATTTAAAAAAATGGTTTTGGTTCATCTTCAGCCTTCTTGGAGAGACTCGCAGCATCTATTTTTCTTTGTACCTCCTCATTCAGGGTTCTGTATTCTTCCCTACTCCTGCCAACCTAGCCGTTCGAAAGCAAGAAATTGCAAGTAGATAAATAGGTGCCACTTAAGGGGGAGGGAAACAGCGTTCTGTGCGCCTTGGTGTCTAGTCATGCCGGCCACATGACCACGGAAAAAGTCGAGTTGGAAACAGATGAGCACCACCTCCTAGAGTTGGATTCAACTGGCTTTTGAGCAAAGGAAAACTTTACCTTTATTCTTCCCTCCAGCATGAGGCAAAAGGTTCTTGTGAAGAACTGAAAGGCTGGGCCATTGAGTCCTCTGGCTGGATGGCCAAGAAACCATGGCTAGAAGCAAAGGGAGCAGGCTAAGGGCAGAAGCGCTGCCTCTTTCATTTCTGTCCAGCGTCAGTGCTCCCAGGTTCCCTCTGGTGACTGAGGGCCCACATGGTTGGAACTCAATTGGTGCTTTGTTTCTAGGGGAAAGTGCCAAGACTCAAGACTTCCTGGAAGCCTTTCCTAAATGTCTGAGGACTTTTCTGGGATTAATCAGTACTGTAAATGCACATTTGCATGACCTCAAGGACATTTCCCTTTTTGTTCCTAGTTTTCATATGGTGGGCAGTTTAGGCCCTGACATTGAGAACAAAAGCTGGGGAGGTGTGCAGTGACACTTCGACAGAAATTAAACTTTGAAGGAATCTTTGCCCACCCCTTCTGTTTTGGCGTCCTATTCAGGACAGATCCTCTAACAACCACACAATGCTGGGACTGTGTTCCAAAACCATAACTTCATTCATAGTAACAAGGTGTTGGCTGTAGTCTCTGCATAATCTGTTAATGGAAATGATTGTTTCCCCTAATGCTATACAATTACAAGTGATAAAAGGGCCCATATATGCACGAATATACAAAGCTGCCTTATGCTGAATTGATCCATCAAGGTCGGTATGGTCTATTCAGGCTGGCAACGGCTCTCCTGGGTCTCAGGGCGAGGCCTTTCACATCACCTACTGCCTGGTCCTTTCAACTGCAATTGAACCTGGGACCTTCTGCATGCCAAGTAGATGCTCTACCACTGAGTCACAGCCAGTCCCCATATACTCCCAAGGCAAATGAGTGGCACTGCCTCCGTAATCAAACTGCTCTTAAATTCATGGCCATTGGACAAGGCAGTTCTGTTGCTCCTCTTTCTCCTGGGACTCACAGATGGGACCAGAAGAGCTCCTTAAACCTGCTAACTTTGGTTCAGGCAAAGTGTACACACTCCGTTTGGGCATTCTTAAGCATGAAGCAATTTTTGAATTCTGTAGTAGATTTGTCAGCAAATAATGTTTTGATATATTCAGATTTGGAATGATTGTACATGTCTTAAATTCTCTAGAACTTTAACGCTGTAAGCTTTGAATCTTCTGTTCCCGGGGGGAAAGTAGCACATAAATTGCTAAATAAATAAATTGTGCCTGCTATCCCCTGACAAGTCACCAGACGGGAGGGTGCAGAGCAACTACCAGCTGTTTTTCTGATCTTTCACTAGATACTAGAGGAACACCCTGCTGTAAACCAGTATTTGGAGCACTGGAACAAGTAAATCTGAGAATTTTCCTCACCTGTTAATCCTCTTTGTTCTCTTGGGTAGTGGTGGTTCAAGAACTCAAGATGCAGGATACACCCAGAATAATGAATCCCAAACAATACTTGCACAAGCTAATGGTAAGGGCGTATAACTGACGGCAAGTTAGGGAGCCACCAACCTGAACCATTAAAGCAGAGTCTGATTTGGTGTGTATACTTTGCACAACAACATTACCTTGGATTGCATTTGTGTAGTTAACTGGTTTAACTGAAATAAATACTGTGCACTTGCAGAAGTACTGGAATAGACAGATGATGTGACTTTTCCCCTCCCACTTTTGGTGCTGAAGTATTGTTTTAAACACAGTTGTATGCTAGAATCCCTTGCGTGTATTCTCAGACTTGCTTTCAAAAGCAGCAACACAGTAAAAGCCAAGGCACAGCAGGGAGTCTGGAAGGTAGGCAAAAAGGAGCTATTGCTGGCAGTAGCTGAAAATCCAAATCCCAGAGCTTGGTAATTATCTGAATGAGGCTTGAATTGGACCATTTGACTCTTTATCTGAAGACTCCTATGCACCCTTAGGCAGAAATTATGCAAAATATATGCTGGAGAATAGGCAATAAATAAAAGATTAATACAATGCTTTGAAGTACGTTAAAAGTCCTGAATAGGGTAAATGTATCTGCAGTGACTAAGCAGATGTCTCTCTGTTGAGCATGCATATCATTAGCAAGTGCTGACTTCAGGAACACTTGATGCTGAATGTGGTTAAGATTAGGGCTGCAGACTGATGCACACCTGACCAGGTATAGTCCCAGTGTGTTCAGTGGGACTGAGTGTGTGTAACACTGATCTTACAGTGATGGGGAGATGGCTCCGTGGAGGGGGATGGGATGCCCAGTCTTCATTATGGTAACTTCCTCACATAATGTTCAGGGGCATGTACTTCTCGAGATCCTTTTTCAAGAACCCTGGGGATGGTCTACACGGGAAGCTACTGCAGCAACCTTGCTGAAGTTCTGCTGGGCTGAGTGTGGTCAGTGGAGGACCTCCTGAGACTCTCGCATACACTCCCAAATTCCAAGGTGGAAGAAAGCTGGAATGGTAAATTATTTCATTTACTTCATTTATAGCCAGCCTTTCCCACTGATGATCAAGCCAGATTGCAAAATATCTTTTTTCAAAATTCAGTCTGCATAAGCCATTCAATAAACAATGCAATAGGAATGGGATTACTGAATTAGAATTATACCATAAACAATACACAAAAGACGATTTATAAAAATGCCCTCCTGGACATTTCTGTTTTGCACATTCTGTGAAATGACAGAAGTGTGGAAACCTTTCTCGCCTCAGGCAGGTTCCGCAAGAATGAGAAGACAACATTGGATTTATACCCCACCCTTCACTTGGGAGTCTCAAAAGCAGCTTACAGTCTCCTCCCCCTCCCCTCAACAGATACCCTGTGAGGTACATGGGGCTGAGAATGCTCTTTGAGAACTACTCTTGAGAGAACTGTGACTGACCCAAGATCACCCAGCAGCTACATGTGGAGGAGTGGGGAATCAAACCCAGTTGTCCAAGATTAGCATCTGCACTCCTAATCACTACACCAAACTGGCTCTTAAGGTGGGAGTCGCAACAGAGAATGCACGTGTATAGGCAGTTGCTGGTCTTGCCTAGTTGCAGGGCAGCATCCTCAGAAGGCTTAGCTGAAATGCACAGCAGAAGAGGTGGTCTTGCAGATAAGTACACAGGAAGCTGCCCTCATACTGAACCAGACCACTGGTCCATCAAGGTCAGCTGTCTACTCAAAGTGGCAGCAGCTCCCCTGGGTCTCACTCTCAGACAGAGATCTTTCACATCACTTACTGCCTGGTCCTTTAACTAGAGATGTTGGGGATTGGACTTCGGACCTTCACCATGCAGAGCAGATGCTCTACCACTGAGCCACAACCCAGCATAACGAGGGCTGCAAACAGGCCTGGAGACCAAAAATGTTCTGTCCCTTTAATATAAGCTTAATGTGTGCAAATGGGCAGCCAAAACCTTTCATGCTTCTATTAAAGAAGCAGGACAATTTTTTCTTCCAGTAGTTGGCAACCATAAGAATAACTCCTGGATTCTTATCTGAGACATGAGAGTGTTAGCTGGAACCCCATTAAGTCTGGGAAGCATGAGGTCCTTCAAGACCATGGCTTTCCCTGCTAGCATGACTTCAGGTCTGCCAGGATTCATTTTCAACTGGTTCCCCATTAGCCACTGAACCACTGCAATCAGGCAGTGGCTTTAGACCTCTACAGCATCACTAGGGAATCTGGGTCAAGAAATATTAAGCTGGTGTTGATTGCACATTGGTGACCACCTCCACCGAACATGATTTCTCCTAAGGGCTTTAATGTAGAGATTAAATGGCATGGGAAGCAGGACGAGCCCTGTGGAACATACAGATAGATTCACAGTGGGCAGGTCCTATCAGCAGCTGTTAGCTATGGTGACTAAAGGGAACTTCCACGTTCAGAGGCAATAAGCTTCTGAATACCAATGCCAGGAAGCAACATCAGGGGAAGGCCTTGGCCCTGCAGAGGACCTGGTTGGCCACTGTGTGAGACGGGATGCTGGACCAGATGGACCACTTGTCTCATGCAGCACGGCTCTTTTTACATTCTTAACCCCACAGGCTAGGCCCCACAGTGATGATAAGGGGTCTCCAGCAGCACCCTCTGAGTCCAGTCTATAAGGAAACCCTTCCAAAGCACTTCCTTTAATCCTCACATCTACCTCCATACACCTCAGCAAGACTGCATAGTCCACGCTTTGTTGGTCTCAAAGGTGCTAGTTGACTCAAACTTTGTTCTGCTGCTTCTGAGCAACACGGCTACCCACCTGAATCTATCTGCATAAAACACAGTATCAAACACTGCTGATAAATCCGGTATGACCAGCGAAGACGCACAGCCCTTTTCTACGTTCAAACAGACATCACCCACCAAAGCCATTAACCAGCCCTATCTCCGTCCCATTATCTGGTTTGAAACCAGACTGAAAGGGGTTTGGAGCAGATGAAAGCTTGTGCCATGCTAAATATGCCTGCAGATGAGCTCATGACCATTCAGCATAATCAGACATAAATTGTTTTAAGGCCTTGCTTGGAACAGAATCTAGATGCACCACAGTCCCTATTCCAGCTGTGAAACACACAATACAATACATCCAGACTGTTTTTGAGTTGGACTCTTAAGTTGTTAGTTCCTACATCTACATTTCTCAAACTGGAGTCCAAGAGTCCTCTGCAAGGACAGAGGCAGAGCTCTCCTTGCGTCCAGCGGGCTAACATGAACATAGCAGCCTCCCCATTTTCCAGGAACGGGGTTAGGGAGTCTCCCAAAAGGAATCGGCTTCCCTCGCTTCTGAAGGGTAGCAGCCCAAACTGCTGCCATCCTCCGCAATCACCCAGCTTCCACATTACAATCAAAGTATTAACCAGAACGGATTGGTTGCTGGGATCCAATACCCCAGCCCTAGGAACTCCTTAAGTGGTTGGGCAGCATCAAGGAGGTACGGTCGTAATGCAGCCATCACAGTTACTTCTGGTATCAAACCAAACTAGCTTTCCCTCTTACTTCCAAAGCAAAATATTTCAGCAGAGAAGAAAGATGCAGTATTGGAGGGGCCCCAGGGTGCCATTCCACCTGCCCCAACACTTTTTCTGGTGCCCACTGTTTTTAGAAAGTGGGCAGGGTCAGGTGGGGCTTTTGCCCAGCAAGAGCTTTGATTGAACACTGGAGATTTTGCTTGGCTGTGCAGATTTTTACAGATGTTGCTCTGGAAGCAGCTGCCACCACAGCACAAGGATCTTCACTGCGGCAGCCAACTTGTGGCTGGCTGTAGTCCCGTGCAGGTAGCTGTGCATGCCACACCGTGTCAGAATTCCCGAGGTGATCACAGGCTCAAAAAGTCTGGGGACCCCTGCCATCTTGCCTCTGTCTAGTATTAACTGACAAGGAAGTTTCTTGCTGCACTTTGCTCAAATCCTTTCCTATTATGCAGTGATTTTAATTAGAACTTGAGGGTGTTGGACACCAACTATGTCCCAGATTGTGTTCCCCAACCCAACTTGAGAAAACGCACAAATCAGTCCTGTAGAGAAGAAAAACTAAAAAAATAAATTAACTAGTAAAAGGAAGAGTACAGGCAAAAAGGTGTTGGGTCCTCAAATACCCACCAGCTCTCCGGAAGTTACAGTGGGTGACAAAGGATTTTATACTCTATGACAATCAAACAAGGTATAAATTACTGGTTCCATCCAGGAGTCATTTCAAGCAGGAGCTCGGGGGAGCATAGCTCCAGGAGTTGGTGCCAGCCCCCTCCCCGGTGGGGGAATGCCTGCTTGTGTCATGGCTGCAGCAAAATGACCCCGTCCCCTGGAAAGGTCCTTGTTCCTCTGACCAGCCTTCTGAAGGCTTCAGCCACCACTGAAGCGATCCTGCCAGAATAGTGGTATTTCTGAGGCTTGGATTAGTAGCTGTCCCCTCTCTGCCAGCTTTCTTTCTTTCTTTCTTTCTTTCTTTCTTTCTTTCTTTCTTTCTTTCTCTCTCTCTCTCTCTCTCTCTCCTTTCTTGCCTTCCGACATACTTCCAGTGATGTCAGGTGGTGTAGCATATGCAAATAAGTTATGCTGATGAGTTATGCTAATGAGCTCCTGCACCTCTTTTTTCTACAAAATGACCCCTGGTTCCATCATTCACAATTTTCCAGTTGGAGTAAAACCTGGAGGTTTGGTTTTCTTAAGCAAAACTTTTTCTTTTTAGCTAAACAATAGGTGCTTCTTCCCAGGCTATGCAGTTCTAAAAGTATCTATATTTTTGCTGATTAGCTACAGGATGTAGTTGTTCTCCATTTAGCTAGACATGCTATTGGGCAGCCACACAAGATCACAAGCCTTTAGCAAAATAGCAGCATGTCAGTATTCTAATTCTCCCAGCATGCATTTTAACAATAGCCATAAATGAATTAATATCTGAATGTATGTTCATGGCTAATTTTCTGTTTCTGTGGTTAGAATCATAAATGGCACTTAACATATGTATGTATATGTATCATAGAAGTGTTAAGTGTACCTACTGGGTCAACCTGTTAGTCAGTAGTAGAGTGCAAAGTGTGTAATAATGTTTCATAAACTGCGTACAGCAAGAGTTATGGCCCTGTAAATTGTATGGAGCTGTACAATCAGCTTCTTTCTGGGATCGGACTTTGTAAGTCATACATGAGCAATAAAAACAAAATAAAAAATATTCTTCTAAAAATATAGCTAATAAGAGTCTCTCTGTTTTAGGACTACCAAGTGCCTGAAGGGGAAAAAATGTTATGTCATTTTAATAGAGGCTTAATTCATGCAAATGGACAACAGAAGCATTTAATGGCAGGGAGATAAACCACAGCTGGTAAATAACATCCCATTAAACTTCTATTAAAGGGACAGGGTGTGTCTTTTTCTCCAGGCAGCTGGCAACCCTAGTTCTACCCTCCCCAACCCCCCCCCCCGAAGTTTTACGACTGAGTGAGGAAATTCTCTAGTCTCACTAGTTCCAACTCCAACAAGCAATCCATCACCACACCAGCTTGTTTCACTCTTCTCCCACATGATCCACCTTAGGTTTATGCCCATAGTTCTGTTTTGTGAGTCCTGACAACCCTGGATTTATCTCTATCCTAACATCCAAGTCAGCCATAACTGAGGATACTTAAATCCAGAGACTGGAACCATTAATCGACAAGACAGTTTGCAGAAAAATGTGAAATCTTAAAAAGGGTGGGGGTACTAAAAAAACCCAACCTGATAAAAGTCATCCCTGTAGCTTTTAAAAAATGGATACCCTCAGTGGCTGTTGTTAGGAAACCACAAAAAGCTTGGTTTCTATCAGTAAAAGGCACTAGGAAAGACAGGGCCCTTTTCCAGGATGCTTTTTGGTCTCTGAGGGAGGACTCATCAGGTCCAGCGGGAACCACTGTTCAACTCGATACCACATGACTTGCATCATGACTCAGCTAGGTCTGGCTGTTGGCAAAATGTTCTACAGCAGCCACCCCACAAAACCAGTATGGTTTTACTAGTGCCCAGCCCATATGACATGAGGCAGGAGGCATTGCTCATCCCTGCCAAGATGAAGGGAACAGTGCCTGGCCCATCTGAGGCCTGCCTGAATCTAGGAAAGCAGCACCCAGCCAGATGGTTAGGCAGGCTGCCTCTTCTTCCCTCATGCCATACCCCCTAAATTGGGAGGGAGGGTCAGGCAGACTTCCTCTCGCTCTCTTTCCTTTGCGGAAGGGGGAAGGGTGGGCTGGAGGAGGGGCACTTTCCCGGGGTTTTTCATTCCCATCCTGCCCTGCTCGCAGGGTTTTCTGTGGATAAAATGGAGGCGAGAAAAATGAAGTAAGCTGTTTTGAGGCTTTATTCTGGATGAAGGTGGGGAATAAGTGAAGAAAATAAATATAGCAGAAGATGGAGGAACAGATAAAAGGTTTGTGGGTGGGTGTGAATGAGAGAAGGAAGCAGAGATGGTTGAGGATATGGGGGTTGCCAGGTGAAGGTAAAGAGGAAATACTGTGGGGAATTTGAGGTGGGGGAAATGGGAACCCTTTGTAAATTTTTAGAGGTTCCCATTGGAGAAAAAGGTTGCTTTGGAAGGTAGACTCTATAGCATTATACCCTGCTGAGGTCCCTCCTCTTCCCAAAACTGGCCCACTCCTCCACATGAAGCCAGTGGGTGACCTTGAATCAGTTAACCCCACCTATCTCACAAAGTGTCTGTTGTGAGAAGAGGGAAGGGAAGGCAATTGTAAGCTGCTCCAAGACTCCTTAAGGTTATGAAGAGTGGGGTATAAAACCAACTACTACTCCTCGACAACTAGTGTGACGGCCATTTTGTGGTTGTGCCAACACCATCCTGTGTCAGAATTTCACAGGCTCAAAAAGGTTGAGAACCTATGTCCTAGTTCAACCCCTATACACACTGAGTCCTACTATATATACAATCATTGCGCTAGACCAGGGTGCCTTGGGAATTCTGGCACAGGGTGGTGGGTGCAGACACAAAATGGATGCCACCGCTTACAGTCAGACACAGTGAAGCTCTTTGTGCTGTGCTGGCACCTGCTGCCAATTTTTTTTTAAAAAAAATCTACATAAGCCAATCAAATATCCTGTGGCCAATCAGAAGCCTTGTTGGGCAAAAACCCTCACCTGGCCTTGCATGCTCTAAAAACACCTGGTAGGCATCCTACAGGCACCATGTTGAGGACCCATGCTCAGTCTGTTAGCAAATTCAGACTAAAATTAAGAAACACACCCTCTCCTCCACCCCATATATGACTTAGCAGATTTTCCCTAATCTTATAGCAGATGAATCATCTTTATCTTGCAACCAGGCGTCAGTTACAGGGACTTACTTCCTAACTTCTAGGTGTTGCCCACCACATGTTTATTGAGAAATCAGTTCAATTAGTGAGACTTCTTTCCAAGTTAAGTGTGAGTAGAATGACAAGTGGGCTACTTGACCCTAGCCTAGTTTACCCTCAAGTAAGAAGACACTTGTCAGCCATGCTGGTCCAAAAGAAAAATCCTAAACCCCTGAACACAATCCATAGAATGCTTTTAAATGGACAAAATGACAAATAGTGTGCTAGCTTCCAAGTTCTAGAGAATTCTTCAGTACAAATGTTACCAAAAAATAAGAATTTAAAAAAATTGGGAAAGAAAAATTGCTGGGGATGTCATGCCAAGCCCTAGTCAGGGTTGGGGCTACATTAGGGTTGCAAACATTAGGTCTGGGAAATATCTGGAAATTTTGCCCTACAAAGGGCTGGTTTTAGGGAGGGGAGTGACTTCAATGGGATATAATGCCATAGAGTCCATCTTCCAACACAGCCCTTTTCCCCCCAAGGTGAACTGATCTCTGTTACCTGGAGATCAATTGTAACAGCGTGAGGTCTCCAGCCACACCTGGAGGTTGGGAACCCTAGGTTACCTGTTAAAGGCAGTGATGTCTGAAACACTGCTGCTGTTCTACCCAGATTCTTTCAGCAAGAGGCAATATAACCGGCATATTCGTCAGAAAACATGCAATCCAACAAATGGCTCTAATATCTTTTTCTTTTAACTCTTCAGTAAGTCTGGCTCCGTTCTATTGGGGAGGGGGGTAGTTTCTTTTCCATATGCCAACCAGCCACGGTGGCAAGAACAATACAGCAGCTTCCACCCGGATGGAGGCGTCGTTTTGCAACGCAAACCTCAAGACATCAAGAGAACGATCAGCTCCTGATACCTTGCAGCGAGCTCGTCAAATCAGCCTGGACTTTGTCACGGTTGCCTCATTCGGTTGCGATGCATTGTGGAACGGGTAGTTTTTCTACCCTAAACCGGCCCAATGAAATCTCCCGCGATACATTGCAATCACACTCCGAACGAATGCGTTATTGGCAGACCAGTTGACGGGGGCGGGAGGCGACATGAGTATTGGAGTTCATTCCGGGATGAAGGTTGATGAGTCATTTCATCAGATGTAGAACACTGATCAAGGGAATGCTTCACCTTATGCATGTGCACTTCATGCATCCAAGTGATGCGAGCTCCGACTCACCGGAGTTTATGCTGGAATAAAAAATTATTTTAATCTTTAACGTGCCACCGAACCTCTGTTAATCTCTGAAGTGCCATAAATCTTGTTTTTAAGGTGCTGCTAGACTCCTGTTCTTTTCTACTGCTACAGACAGACCAACACGGCTACCCATCTTGATCATTTTCAGCTGAGTAGTCATGACGGTGTGCACTAGTAGCAGAACAAAATTTAAATCCGGTAGCACTACACAGACCAAATTTTTTCCAGGTTATAAACTAGGGTTGTCAACCTCCAGGTGGCACCTGGGGACCTTCTGCTATTGCTCTCCAGACGACGAAAATCAGTTCTCCTGGAGTTAACGGCTACTTTGTAGGTGGAGGGTGAATTCTGTGGCATTATACCGCGTGGTCCCTCCCGTCCGTCAACCCCAGACTCCCTATGCTTCCTCCCGAGTCCCCAAATCTCCAAGTATTTCCCAACCCAGAGCTGGTAACCCTAGTATAAACTGTTGGATGTTAAAACTCACTTCCTCAGATACCTGTCATGAACTGACATTCATGGGTCGCCCGTTTCTTGTCTTGGAAATAAATTCCATTCGTTTCACCGACCCTGCCACATATTGTGTTAGTCTTTAAAGTGCTACTGGACTCTTGCTCTTTTCTATTACTCCTGTCGGTTTATCCTGTAAATTACTTGTAGAGGCTGATTTACAAACGCGCAATTAAAAAAAAAAAAAAGGCAATGTATTAGTAGAATTTTTTCACAGGGCGGACCGAACTACACTTCCCATTATCCTCTCTGGCCGGTTTTTCTATGCATGCTGGAATCTGTAGTCTTCGCTGTTTGGTTGTCGGATTGTCCAAGGCCGGCTTCATTCCAGACTCCGTTTCCCAGGGTTCTCCGCGGCAGGGCTGCCCCCGCAAGAGGCGGCGATTGAAGAACAGCGGAGAGGGGGCGGCGCGTCCAATGCACAGCGGCAAGCGCCGGAGAAGCGGCAGTCTCCTTCTTTCTCTCTTGCAGGGCGGGCAGGGAATTCGCCAGCCATGTCCGATTCGGGGGGCGGCGGAGGCGGCGGCGGGGAGGACGGCGGCTTGGAAGTGACCGGCTCGGCGGTGCAGAATGTGGCCGACGTGTCGGTGCTGCAGAAGCACCTGCGCAAGCTGGTGCCGCTGCTGTTGGAGGACGGCGGGGAGGCGCCGGCCGCCCTGGAAGCGGCGCTGGAGGAGAAGGGCGCCGTGGAGCAGATGCGCAAGTTCCTCTCCGACCCGCAGGTCCACGCCGTGCTGGTCGAGCGCTCCACCCTCAAGGGTCAGTCTCCGCAGGGCGAAGCGGGGCCGAGGCGGCTCGGCTGACTCCCGCGTGACGGGCACGGCGTGGAGGGGGGGGGGGGTGGGGAGAGAGAGAGAGAGACAGAAGAAGGAGAAGCCGCCGGACCTCGCCCTGCCCCGCTGGAGACTCGCAGGGAGGATGGAGGGAGGGGCGTGGCCGCCTGGGAAGGAGGCTGTCAAAATGGCCGCCGCTTTGTCTCTGACAGGAATGGAAGGACCGCCCCGGCCCCGCCGCCTAGAGGAAGAGCCTTGTTGTGGTGCTGAGGGAAGAATGAAAGGAACCTCTTCGCCCTCTGGGAGGTTGATTGAGGGCTCTTCCGCACTGTCTTTTTGGTCACTCGTTTGCCCCCGTTGCTCCAGATTCCCCCCCTGCGCCCCCCCCCCCACTTCATATGTTTTGCTTTCTCTGGTAGTCCCAGAGGGAACTAAACATCTGTGGAAAGGGGGGGGGGGGGGACCCAAAGCGATAGGGATAAACGAGTGACAAAAACGGCAATGCGGAAAAGCTCAGAGGCTCGGTGTAATGGTCGGAACAGGATCTAGAACAAAGGTGGCCAGACTTGCTTAAGGTAACAGCCATGTTAGATGTTAGAGCTGCACGACATGAACAAATATTGTGCACACATTTTTATTGGAAAATATGCAGATTTGCTTTTTATTAACGTTGAGTTAGACTGTGCGAAAGAGCGGCATGCGGCTCCTGAGCTGCAGTTTGGCCACCCCTGATCTAGAAGATCCTGCTTTCCAAGTCGTCATTATTCTCATTATCCTAGTTATTAATATATTTATATTTGCCTCCCTTTCTTCCTCCAGTGAGCTCGGAGTGGTGTACATAGTTTCCCCCAATTTATCTTGTTGCAGGCTAGCTGTGTAGTTGGGGCTTTATAAACAAAAGGAAGGGGAATCTGCCCTCTACGAGCTTAGCGATCTAAATTTGGAGAGCAGTTTGTCCAGCTGCTGGCAGTCTTTAAGCAGCGGCTGGAGAAACACTTGTCAGGGATGCTCTAGGGCTGATTCTGCATTGAGCAGGGGGTTGGACTAGATGACCTGTATGGCCCCTTCCCAACTCTGTGACTCTATAAGAGATGGTGAGGAAGGGAATCTTTATTTTATTTATATCATTTATACACTGCCTGCCTCTGCAGTGAGGACCCAAAGCAGCTGATATAATTCTCCTCTCCTCCATTCTGTCCTCACGTCAACCCTGTGAGGTATGTGACAGTGAGTGACTGGCCCAATGTAACCCTGCAAGCTTCAGTGGCAGAGTGGGGCTTTGAACCTGGGTCTCCCAGATCATAGTTCGGCACTGTTGCACCACACTGCAGTGGTGGTTGCCAGGGGCCTGTCACTCTCCTTCAATTTAGCTGCTTCACAGGGTTGTTGTGAAAATAAAATGGAGGCGGAGGAGCACCATAGATGCTGCCTCGGTGTCTGTGGTTCTCTGGATTGGCAAGGAGGAGGCAGTACCTCTTGGAAGGCCAGATCTGGTTGTGGATTGAGTCCTTCAGCAGCTGATTCCTTGGCTTCCATAATGAGAGAATTGTTTTGTTTTTATTCACCCCACATGGTTCCCTCAGGAGGCTGAGGAAGCAGCTCCTTCTGCTTGCTGAATTCCAGCACCCCCTCCTCTCCGAACGAGCAACACTTTTGAGCAAATATTTTCTGGTAAAATGTGGAGAAGGCATCTGGATTATGCACCTGCTATCGCTTTGTTTTACCCACCAGGGATGGGAGCACATACCCATGTCAGTGATAACTGATTGCCTCTACCCACCCACCCCATCCCTGGGGAGGTTATATGGGGACTACTTTATATAATTGCATTTGTAGAAGGTAGTTCTGTGTCACAGTTCATGGGAAGCAATTATTGTACATTCATTGGGAGCTGTCATTAACCATGACTTCCTACCTAGCAGGCGCTTTCAGTGGGGAAAATCTTCAGCCTATATAACTGCTGTACTTGTTAATTTCAGGCAGTTTTCCTGCATATCTGATACTTCTTGTACATCATCAATGTAATGATAAAGATTAGACAAGCTAAACTGCAAATGGAAATAAGAGGCATGTGTTACAGGTGTCTGAGTTTATTTCAGTTTGGTTCGGTGGTTCTCAGACTTCTGTGTGTCAAGGAATCCTTCTGTGTTTCTTTTCCGTCCAAAGAATCTGAGCACATTGTGGAGTATTCTGAGATCCACATTTGGCTCATGCTGGATATTGATGGGCACTGCTAGGCCTCAGCTTTGCTTCTCTGGAACTGGAGTGTGACTTAGGACACAGCTGGTGCCCCCTCATGGTGACTGCGCATCACTGAGGGAGCTGTCTTTCAGGGAGGTTTGCCTGCCATTGTTGTTGTTCTTTCAGGGAACTTCAGGGGTTCTCTCACTAGTTGGAGAACCACTGGTCCAGCTTACACATAGAATCTTACATCTGAGGATTTTTGCACATTAGTGCAAAGGATGGCATTAAAGGCTGCAATAAGGATTGCATACTTTTTCATCTTGATTTTTTTTTTTTTTGCTTCTAGCGTATGTTTTTATTTGGCATCTTACATTGCTCATATTCTACCTTGCAGACCCTTTCTATGTCCATACTTTGTTACTGTTTAATTTTTGTTGCCTGGGACAAAATAGATGCGGTATTTGAAGCAATTTTGAGTGGCATACAGATAAGTTTGCTTGGTGGCAATAAGTGTGTGTGGGGGGGGATTGTGAGAGGCTGTGTTTGGGCTTTTGCCTTACTCGCAGGTGTAGTAAGGGCCAAGTAGGTTCCGGTGCAGTAGGCAACAACCTTCTCCTAAACATTTTTTTAACTATACTTTTCCTGAAGGATATCATGTTAGCAAGCAATTTTTGTAGTGGACTGCACATTTTTTAAGCATTGTTAACACTGGAGGTATCTCCCATTACCCAAACATTAAAAATCTGTGGAAGGACTTGTCTGTGTCCAGGTATCATGCAGAAAAAATAACCTTGGCCACTTGCCAAGTTCTGTTCGCTTTTAGAATGTTAACAGGTTTAGCAGCCATGACAGGTAATAGGAACAATAGAATTAGGAAGTCTAAATACTGAAGTCCATAAACCACAAAGAGGGGTTTTTGAGTCCTAGACAAACTTTCCCTGTGGTTCACTGTGTTTAGTTAAGCACGATGAAACAGTCCTGGAATGAACTTTAAATAAAACTTCTGCTACATTAGATAACCTCTTGCAGTTCAGTGTGGTTGTTAATGGCATTTTAAATATAGATGAGCAGCCCTTTAAGTCTTACTGACACCCTGCTCAAAATGGTACGTTGCAGTATGAGGTATCCCAGTTATCGGTGCAGAGTCAGTGGCATAAATAAACTGCTCTTAGAAAGTATATGCTTAAAGGAGATTTTTGAGTTCAGTTTGGCTTATAACTCAAAATATTTCCATCTGCTTTAGAACTTAAAAGTTTAATAGACAGCTGTAGGATCGTTGTGAGTAGATGTGTTCCAACCTGTGTGGTAACTTCTAAAAATTATTTTTGGGTGTGCAGTTTTGGAAAAACCTGGTTTTTTGCTGCTGGAGGCTCTGTTATATATATATTGAGAGAGAGTATATTTTCCACAAAGTCTTCTTAATATATATTGTGTTTGGTGCTTTCCAGGAGGTACATATTGTGCAAAACAAGCAACTAGTCTTTCGTTGGGAAGGAGGAGGGGGGTGCCCTCAGAGAGAGAGAGAGAGAGAGAGAGAGAGAGAGAGAGAGAGAGATGCCTACAGAGACCAGAATGCATGCAGCATTATCTGCTGCAACATTTTTGTCCGTTGAGCAAGGACAGTGACCTGAACAGTACTGTCCCTTTGTAAACATATTTCAATGGTCTGACTACTTTTGGCAGAAAGTAGCTTTTATTAAGTAGGCATTTTATTATGTCAAATGAAAGGATGGGAGAGTCTAAGGGTCTTGTCAGAAGAATTCTTTTTCAGGCAGGATGCATTCTTGACTCTAGCCATACTTTCCCTTTCTGTTTCCCACTTCTGGGTGTGCCTCTGGTGGGAGCTCTGCATTGCAGTGGTTTCATGACTGCAGTTTGGCTGCCAGAAGCAGTGACGACATCCTCCCAATCGCCACTCAACACTAAACGAGGCTCTTCCACTCTGTCTAACCCTTTGTTCCTTAGCTGTAATTTCTAAAGATGTTCAAAACAAATGAAGCTGCTTTCAGATCTTGTTTCTGTTGTGTGCCTTTAAGCATTAACCGTAGATTCTGCAGACCTTGCTGGCTAGCATCCCAGCTTCAGATCCTCCAGCAGGAACTGGTCTTTGTTCAGCAGTCATGCCTAGGAGACTGAATGTGGAAACAAGTCCACAGAAAGGAAGATGTTTCAGTGTGTACAACAATGAATGTTCATCCCTATGAATTCGTTGAGCCCCAGCTTTTAAGGTCATTCATTCTGGAGAATATATGACAAATAATGTTGCAATTTATTTATTTATGTACTCCAGTTTATTACTTATTAAACTGGATTTACTAGCCTTCCCTTCCCTAAAAGTAGGGCTCAGGACAGCTTGCAACAGGGTAGTATACATTCTCAACATAAAACAAAATTAAAACAGTCCAGTACGTTCTAGTAGGTAAAAACAGTGTATATACAATATATGTCATATATATACAGTATATAAAATATTTGTTAGCAGCTTTTCTGCCTTAAGAACATAAGAGAAGCCAATGTTAGATCAGGCCAGTGGCCCATCCAGTCCAACACTCTGTCACACAGTGGCCAAAAACACCAGGGGCCCTCAGGAGGTCCAGCAGTGGGGGCAGGAAGCCCTCCCAATGTTGCCCCCCCCCCAAAAAAAACACACCAAGAATACAGAGCATCACTTGCCCCAGACTGAGAATTCCTATCTTTACTTTGTGGCTAATAACCACTGATGGACTTCTGCACCTCCTGTGCAGAAGTTAAGGCAGCTTACGATGTAAATAAAACAACAATGATAAAAAACACATAAAGGCCATAATTTAAAACCTCACATTTTACACATACTTATCTTGGAGGATGCTCCGTTGGGGAAAGTGAGCCTTTTTTTCAAAGTAAACGGGGGACACAAGCAAGGCAGAAAAGTAGGCTTAATTACATTTCTCGACATTGTTTGTACATTTTTTTAATGTTGCCCTTTTAAAAACAGTGGACTAGATCGAAACTCCTCCCTCTATCTTGGAGCAGAAGGGCGGTTGCGCTTGCACAGGAAAGGCAGTGATTTTTTTCCCCTGGCTACTCCTTCCAACTGCAAATCCCAGCATCACATTCATTTGGACTGGCTTTATAGGGGGAGGTTTCAGGGGGCTGCAGCAGGAAGGGGTATCTGTTCTGTAACTCTGTCTGTAGTTCTTTAGACCCAAGCCAGTGTCAAATAGAACTCTCAGGAGAATAGTCAAGTATGCTCATTTGAGTAATGGAAAGGTCTCTCAGTTGACGTGGAAGTTGTGTCAGCAGTAGATGGAGCCAGATTCTTCAAACTGACACTAGCAAGGTTTCTTTATTCTTTACAGAGGATGTTGGTGACGAAGGAGAGGAAGAAAAGGAATTTATTTCCTACGGCATAAGTACTGACATTCATTATGGGATAAAATCAAACAGGTGAGTCATGTCTCACAATGCCTTAAGAACTGATCCTGTAGGCTGTATAACGAACTCTTGCCTTATTTGGTTCTCTCACGGGCTGTTTTTTAGAGAAAGTTATGCTTTATTATAAAGCTGAGTTTATGATAATTTTACAAATGGCCACTTTTTCACTGACATCATTGGAACAGAGAATACGACTTGCTGGTGGGGATAGTTCATAGCAGGTTGCATGGGATAGACTTAATGGGTCAAGGGATGAGTCTTCTGGCCCTCCTGCTTCATACTCCTGAGCTAGGGGAAGTTTAGGTGGCCCATAAAGGCCAGCAGGATGGGGTGGGGTCAGTGATTCTTAAGAGAACTGCAGTTCTTTCATAGTATCAGTAACCACAGATAGTGGGTGATAGTGGGTATGTTCAGAGCATGGTTCACTGACCATCCCATGTGTATAGCTGAAACGGCCCCTCTGTGCTGAAGGATCAGCACCACTTTTCCCTGGACAGCACTGCGCCGCTTTCAGGTGGTGTCTACAGGAAAACTGATGTACTCCAGGATGCTGTGCTGTAAGTTAGAAGCCCCTTCTCAAATGGAGGTAATGTGTTTTCACACTACTGGGGAAGTTTTGTGTCACCTGCCAAGTTGGATTCAGTACTTTTTTAGAGTGGGTGGAGAGGTGTCAGTACTACAGAGAAGGTTTGAGTCTGGGAGAGTTGGTAGGAGTTTCTGTTCTGAGTCTTTGTAGGTTGTGCAGGGGAGTGAAATACACGGCTAGGAGTGCCTGAGAGCAGATCCAGTAGTGTAGACCTGTGGCCGTGGAGAACTTTGGCAAACTGTCTGGTACAGGGCCCTTCCCAGCCAGATACTCTGCAGTTTGGTTCACCAGATGCCAGTCAGAAAGAACAGCAGCAGGAAATTATGGGAGGAGGGACGTAAGACAAGTGCGTCATGTTTTTTCGGGAGGGAGTAGTTTCTAGTACAAATATACCTTCTATCCTGAGGCAGTGCTCCCATTCATCTAGCCCTTGAGGGTCTCCTGTCAAATTTATCTTCCTTTTGAGTGTAGGTCGTACCTATAGATACAGGAGAATAATGTGCTTCTTACTAATCATTTGTATTAGTAAGCTTTTGGTATTAACATATAAAACAGTTCAGTCACAGTGATCTCAGCAGCTCTGTAAAGGGAGTCAGCACTGTTGTCCCATACTGCAAGTGGGAGACAAATTGAGACCGAGTGGTTTGCCAGAGGGCACCTGATGAGACTGTAACTGAAGTGAGACTTGAGCTCAGGCAGTGTTCCCGCTAAGCCGAGTTAGTGTGAGCTAGCTCGCAGTTTTTTAGCCTCTGGCTCACACATGTTTGTCTTAACTCAGGAACGATGTCTCCAGAGCATTTATGCAGTAGCCAAATTGCTTGCTCACAACTTTAACACCAGTAGCTCACAGAGTAGAATTTTTGCTCACAGGAGGGAGCTTAGAGAGAGCATTGAGCCCAGGCATCTCTTGGATCACAGGTCACAGTCTTAGCTGCCTCTCTGCCCCACCTACTTAATTATAACTTTATTTAGAGCAGTCCAAAAATTGTATGTTGGTTCTTGATTTTTAATTTTTTTTTGGAACGTATTAAAATGTTGAAGGAACTGAAACTTTAATGGTCTTGTAGAGTCTTGCTTTAAAGCTGCACGGTTAACTAGTGCTAACCTATCTGTGCTCCGATATTAAATGGTTCAACAGCTGCTTACTAATATTTCCTTGATTGTTCTCCAGCTTGGCATTCATTAAACGAACACCGGTGATTGATGCAGACAAGCCTGTCTCCTCGCAGCTCAGAGTTCTCTCCCTCAGTGAAGACTCTCCTTACGAAACGCTGCATTCCTTCATTAGCAATGCTGTTGCTCCCTTTTTCAAGTCATACATCAGAGAGTCTGGCAAAGCAGACAGGTACTTAATGGCTTTAATTTATGCCAATTCAAGCTCCTAAACACATGCAAAAAAGGGGGCGGGAGTGAAATGCAATCTGCTTGGGAAACATATTGTGAGGATCATAAGAGCTCTGTGTATAAGAGAAAAAATTATGTGGATCAGGGCTACCTCCCTCTCTGGCTGCAGCTTTCATGTCAGAGGCAACTCCTAGAGGTCCCCAGAGTTTGGGGAGTGGCGTGACTGATAGTGTAGTGTGCTGGAGATGAAACCTCACACAACATAACGTAACATAAGAAGAGCCCTGCTGGATCGGACCAGTATTCCATCTAGTCCAGCACCCTGTCTCACACAGTGGCCAACCAGTTCCTCTGGAGGGCCAGCAGCAGGACTCAGCCAAGGCCTCCCCCTGATGTTGCCTCCTGGCTCTGGGATTCAGGGGCTTGGAGTCTCTGAATGTGGTGATTTCCTTCAGTCACCATGGCTAGTAGCCACTGATAGACTTGTCCTCCATGGATCTATCTAATCCCCTTTTAAAGCTGCTTATTCCTGTGGCCCTCATGACATCCTCTTGGGTGTTTCTTGGGTTACTGTTTACTTAATCTGGTTGACCGGGGAAGAGGGGAGATCATACTGCAAGCGCATTTCATAAGCGTCACAGTTTGTGAGATAAATTTTTATTCTCCGCTGTCTCAGGGATGGAGATAAAATGGCTCCTTCAGTCGAGAAGAAAATTGCAGAACTTGAAATGGGACTCCTGCACCTCCAGCAGAACATTGAAATACCAGAGATCAGCTTGCCGATTCATCCAATTATTACCAATGTTGCCAAGCAGTGCTATGAACGTGGAGAAAAGCCAAAGGTCACTGATTTTGGTGATAAAGTTGAGGACCCGACTTTTCTCAACCAGCTGCAGTCTGGCGTTAACCGCTGGATTCGAGAAATCCAAAAGGTATGACTTTTTAAAAAAATTACATGTATGACTTTAAAAAAAATTAACACCAGTGTGGTGTAGCAGTTAGGAGCACGGACTCTAATCTGGGAGAACCAGGTTTGATTCTCCACTCCTACACCACAAGTGTAGGTGTGACTACACAAGTGTAATCACAAGTTCTCTCAGACCTGTTCTCTCAAGAGCAGTTCTCTCAGAGCACTCTCAGCCCACCTACCTCACAGGGTGTCTGTTGTGGGAAGAGGAAGGGAAGGAGATTGTAAGCTGCTCTGAGACTCCGAGTGAAGGGTGGGGTATAAATCCAATCTCCTCCTCCTTTGGTACAGAATTTCCCTTTTTGTTTCGCTGTTAGTTTCCTTACAAGTAAGTTAGGTCTCGTTGGTTTGACTCTGGTACTTGCTGAACAGTAGAAACATTGATAAGCTCTTTTGCTCATATTTTCAAGGTGACCAAGCTAGATCGGGACCCTGCATCAGGCACTGCTTTGCAAGAAATCAGCTTCTGGCTGAACTTGGAACGGGCCCTCTACCGTATTCAGGAGAAGCGTGAAAGTCCAGAAGTCCTCTTAACCTTGGATATCTTAAAGCATGGCAAGCGCTTTCATGCCACTGTCAGTTTTGATACAGATACAGGTCAGTTCTTATGTGGCTATTCAGGAGTATAATTTGGCAGAGCTTTAGCTCTCGGCGGTGTTGGTAAACTTGGTACAAATGGATAGTTTGTAAGTTACTTCTGAGTTTTTGATTTTAAAAATGGAGATGTGAGGTCTTGTTTTGTTCTCTTCTTGCCTAGGTCTAAAACAGGCTTTGGAGACTGTGAATGACTACAATCCATTGATGAAAGACTTCCCTTTGAATGACCTGTTGTCCGCTACTGAGCTGGATAAAATAAGGCAGGCATTAGTGGCAATATTCACTCATCTGAGAAAAATCAGAAATACGAAGTACCCCATTCAAAGGGCACTGCGCCTGGTGGAAGCCATCTCAAGAGACCTGAGCTCCCAGCTGCTGAAAGTGTTGGGGACACGGAAACTTATGCATGTTGCCTATGAAGAATTTGAGAAGGTAAGCCTGATGTGTACAGACTGAGTGGGTGTCAACCTTTGGGAGGAATCTTTGGGAGGAACCCCTCCATCCTGTAAGCTGCATCAGACTGCTCCCAGCTCCCGGAAGCCTCGAACCAGAAGAGCCCACGTTTGGTCATAAAGAATGGAGCTGTATGATAACATTACCTAGCTGTCTTTAAAACACAAAAGTTCTTTAAAAATTGCACCTATAGCAAGTACTCACAATGCACTGAGACTGTGATAGGCCAGATTGTTCAGTGTCAGTGCTTTCTTCTCCCCCCCCCCCCCCCCCCCCCAGGTCATGGTTGCATGTTTTGAAGTCTTCCAGACTTGGGATGATGAGTATGAAAAACTGCAAGTCTTGCTGAGAGACATTGTGAAGAGAAAGCGAGAAGAGAACCTGAAGATGGTGTGGCGTATCAACCCGGCCCACAGAAAATTGCAGGCTCGTCTTGACCAAATGAGGAAATTCAGGCGTCAGCATGAGCAACTGAGAGCTGTTATTGTGCGAGTCTTGAGACCACAGGTAACAGCCTCTGCTCCTCTTTCCTCTCTTTAATAATGGCTTGTAGTTTTTTAATGGTGGTGTGGTATTCTGTTGTGTTTGTAAGTGGTCCTGTCAAAGCTATGAATAGCCTGTTCTTTCCTTACCACAAATTGTTTTGACCATGAATGCTTTGGGTTATGGCTACGAAGAGTGTGCACCCAGAAAAAATATCATTATACTTCTGTATTTGGGGATCAGAGCGGAGGAGATCCCTAACTGCTTATGTTTGTGTAGGATACTGCCAGTTCAGTATTCAAATCCATGTGTTTCTTTGGGTTACAGTGCTTCAGGACTATTGCTTTCAGTGGGGGGGGGTCTATTGGAGGGTCTGGGGCAGCTGTTTAGAAAGGTAATGGCACCAAATGTGCATAGAACATAGTCCCGTCCCTCTCTATTCTAAAGACACACACACACACCCCTCTTCAAACAAATTGGACCAAAGGGTTTTACTTTACAGACCCCCAAAGTAGGTCTTTCTCAGAGCAGGCCCAGTTCTCTCCACTGATCCCTAGTGGGGAGGAAATGGCTCCCGCCACCGGCATTTAAAAAAAATATAACTGTATGTATTCATTCATTTTTTTATTCTTATGATGACTGACTGACAATAAAAAAATTTACCTTTTCCCTGAAAACTGTATTTGCTATCTTTCCTTGTTGTATCTGTTCTTTGTTTCCTTTCACAAAGTGAGAAAAAGAAGGATCTTTTTCAGGGTGAGGAGCAGCTGGAATAGCTGTGTTTTTTTTAAAAACAAACAAACAAATAACACCAAAATTGCAGGGGAGCTAGTACTGCCTGTCCATTAAAGAACCCGCAGATTTAAAGCAAGTTGATCCATGGGTTCAATTCTATGGGCCCCTGAACAAGACATACCCAGCTGCCCTGATTTGCTGAGGGAGAAAAGGCCTGCACTGCCTCAGTGAAGGAGGGAGTAAAAGAGAATGGCAGCTCTTTGTCATTTGTCTCTAAAGGTGATTGGCTGGGAGTACTCCTCCCTTGCAAAAATCCGATTGGAAGGGAGAAATGCTATCGCCCAGGGAATTGGTAGAATCAGAGAAAAACATGAGCACATACTAGTAAACATCCAAACTTGGGGGAGGGGTTTTCAACAGTTTTTTTGGGGGGGGGGTTCTTAATTTTCTTTAACAACCTGAACCAGCAATTTCTGTGTACATCTTTAGCTCGGGAATTTCATCATGCTGACCTCTAATGGCTTCCTCTAGTTCAGAAAAATAGTAGTTCTGACTTCACTGCTGAAACCATTGCTTAAATGGTGAAGAGGTCCCCCTACTGGTTGCAGGATAAATGGTATTACAAAAACCTTGATAGCGACAAAGCTGTTGGAAAATAGAAGCTAAACTCTTACAATAATAAAGTGTGCATGCCAGTTACTTCTAGGTAACTTATTTTTAAAAAAATTAGCCTCCTTTCTGCCTTATGGAACTCAGAGTGGCTTGCAGTGTTAGACCATAAAACATAAAAATACATAAAAGGCCATGAATTGCATTATAATTTAAAAATGCTGCTAAGCAGAAAAATGAAACTGATGGGATGCTGTCTTGAATAAAACCATCTTCAGCTGCCTCGTAAAGACCGGGGGGGGGGGGAGCAAGAGCACCTCCCTGGGGAGATTGTTCTATAATCCTGGGGCTGCCATTGGAAAGGCTGCCTTGTGTACACACCAGATGAGCTTCTTTGGTTGATGGGACAGTCAAGAGGACCTCTTCCTGTGATCTTCATTCCCTGGCAGGAACATATGGGAGAAGACAGTCCTTCAGATGCCGCTTCTCCCAAGCCATGTTGGAGGGCCATAGTGTCTGGTAGTGATCTATGTAGTTATATGATCATGGATAAGATAATGGTGGTTGCTAATATTGCTTATCTGTATTGTATTATGTTTACAAAGGTGACTGCAGTAGCCCAGCAAAATCAAGGAGAGGTACCTGAGCCCCAGGACATGAAAGTAGCAGAAGTCCTGTTTGATGCTGCCGATGCCAATGCAATTGAAGAAGTGAACCTTGCTTATGAGAACGTCAAAGAAGTAGACGGTTTGGATGTTTCCAAAGAAGGCACAGAGGCCTGGGAGGCTGCGATGAAGCGATACGACGAACGAATTGATAGAGTTGAAACTCGCATTACTGCCCGCCTGAGGGACCAGCTCGGCACAGCAAAGAATGCCAACGAGATGTTCAGGATCTTCTCCAGGTTCAATGCTCTGTTTGTCAGGCCCCATATCAGAGGCGCAATTCGTGAGTACCAAACGCAGTTGATCCAGCGGGTGAAAGACGACATTGAGTCACTTCATGACAAGTTCAAAGTGCAGTATCCGCAAAGCCAGGCTTGCAAAATGAGCCACGTTCGGGACTTGCCCCCGGTGTCTGGGTCTATAATTTGGGCCAAACAGATTGACAGGCAGCTCACAGCGTACATGAAACGTGTAGAAGATGTCCTTGGAAAGGGCTGGGAGAACCACGTGGAAGGCCAGAAACTGAAACAGGATGGAGACAGTTTCCGTATGAAGCTCAACACCCAAGAAATATTCGACGATTGGGCCAGGAAGGTTCAGCAGCGTAACCTGGGT
This sequence comes from Lepidodactylus listeri, assembly GCA_029233225.1. Taxonomy (NCBI): domain Eukaryota; kingdom Metazoa; phylum Chordata; class Lepidosauria; order Squamata; family Gekkonidae; genus Lepidodactylus; species Lepidodactylus listeri. Next base: position 82,938,127 of record JARCFY010000011.1, read on the forward strand.
GTCTCCGGTCGCATTTTCACCATCGAAAACACGCGCGTTAGAGGCCGAACAGGAAATGTTCTCAAACTGAAGGTCAACTTCCTCCCAGAAATAATTACGCTTTCAAAAGAAGTCCGCAACCTTAAGTGGCTTGGGTTCCGCGTTCCTCTTGCAATTGTCAACAAAGCTCACCAAGCAAACCAGCTCTACCCTTTTGCTATTTCGCTGATTGAAAGCGTCCGCACATATGAACGAACCTGCGAGAAGGTGGAAGAACGTAACACCATTTCCCTCTTGGTTGCTGGTCTGAAGAAGGAAGTGCAAGCGTTGATTGGAGAAGGGATTGCTCTGGTGTGGGAATCTTACAAGCTTGACCCGTATGTGCAGCGACTGGCAGAGACAGTCTTCAACTTCCAAGAAAAGGTTAGTTGGCTTAGATGTGCTTCCTATTTGGAGGCTTGCTTTTGGGGGCGGGGGTGATTACTGAGCGGGTAAGATTTCAACATAGTCTTTGATCTACAAGGAGTTTGTGTGGGTGGAATTTGGCTTTCTTGCTGCAGGCCCCTGAGCCCTCCCAAAAAAGCTGCTACTGAAAGTTGGAAGACCCTCAAAATGTGGGGGAAAGAATCTTTCTGAAAACCTCTTCTCTCCACGAAAAGTTCTCTTCAGACTTTGCAAGAGCAGATCTAAGAGCGATGCCATATTTGGCATGAAAAGTGATGGCATATTTGGTTTTCCTGATCATGAGTGTTGTAACTGTTTCCACCAAAAATACAGTAAGATGAACTAGTTTAATTGACACGTTTTACGAAGTGCAGTTTGTATTTGCTTAGCACTAAAGGGCAATATTCCCAAGAGAGTTCATAATTGGTAAAAAGTGTGCCTTTGACTGCCCAAATACCAAATTGTTTATTAGGGTTCAAAAACTTTTTGAGGGCTGTGTCTCAAAACTAGAAGCTGTGCTGATGTGAGCAGGTGGCTTTGTGACAAAGGACCGTTTTCTATGCTGAAATTGCACTTTTAAAGTCTGTGGGTTTTTTCTCTCTCTTAGGTGGATGATTTGCTTATAATTGAAGAGAAAATAGATCTGGAAGTAAGATCCTTGGAGACTTGCATGTACGATCACAAAACCTTCTCGGAAATCTTGAACAGAGTGCAGAAGGCTGTGGACGACTTGAATCTTCATTCGTATTCCAATTTGCCCATCTGGGTTAATAAGCTAGACATGGAGGTAAGCTCATCAGGAAGCTGCTGAGAGAGGATAATTAAATTTACCAAGGAGCCGAAATAATGATAGCCATTAGTCTAAAGTTTCTAAAATAACTGCTGTTTTACACTGAAGCACTCAGCTGAACATGTCTTGTGTTGGAAATTTGGGCTGAAGTTTAGCTGTAATGAGAACTACTTTTCACCAGCTCTTCGGTTCAGTGGGATGTGAATACTGTATAGAAGAGGGGTGGGGAGGATGGGGGGGTAGACTAGAGAAGAAGGGTTTAGGAGAATATGGCCATCTGACAGCAATGACGATTCCGTGAACTCAGGCAGATCGTGAGAGGGAGGGCAGGAAGGGTGACCTCAGTGCTTAGTTCTTGTAGCCCTTCCTTACACACCCAGGGAAATGCTGATCACCACTTTGGGGAAGCAGTTTTTTTTTCCAGGCCAGTCTGGCCGGGGATCCTGAAGGCTTTTCGTCATCTTCTGGGTCACGGGGCGGGGAGGTATTTGTGAATTTCCTGCATTGTGCAAGGAGCTGGACTAGATGACCCTGGAGGTCCCTAGCTGGACTAGATGACCCTGGAGAGCCATTTTGGTGTAGTGGCTAAGTGCACGGACTCTAATCTGGGAGAACCGGGTTTGATTCCCCACTCCTCCACTTGCACCTGGCTGGATGACCTTGGGCAAGCCATAGCTCTGAACCAGCTGTTCCCTCAAGGACAGCTTGGGAAAGAGCTCTCTCAGCCCCACCTACCTCACAGGGTGTCTGTTGTGGGGAGGGGAAAGGGAAAGGAGTTTTTAAGCCGCTCTGAGACTCCCTTGGGGAGTGGAGGGCGGGGTATAAATCCAATCTCTTCTTCTTCTTCTTCCAACTCTATGGTTGTATGATAAACTAGCATAGAAATTACTTCATAAACTCCAAAGTCAATTCTTCTTTGCAGTTAAACCAATTTTATTTATATCAGTTAACGTTCTATTTACGATTAAGTAAGGTGTTAAAACTTCGCAAACTGAGCCAGAAACAAATGTGGGAGCGTCATCCCTGAAGAGTTGTGTGGTGTGAAAAATTCACAGGGTTTCTCTTGTTTTTATGAGGAATTTGGTCTACCACTCAGGGTTAGGAATGGCAATTTGCAAATGTAATATAGGGGAAAGTACTAGTAAATATAGTAAAATATTTTGTTAGTTTTGTCTAGTAGCCTGTATTAACTCCACAACTACATCTCAGACAGGACTTAACGCTCGTTAATAAATGTGTTTCCAGATTGAGAGAATCCTGGGAGTGCGTTTGCAAGCTGGGCTGAGAGCATGGACACAAGTGCTGCTTGGGCAAGCTGAAGACAAGGCCGAGGTTGACATGGATACAGATGCTCCGCAAGTCAGTCATAAGCCTGGCGGAGAACCAAAGATCAAAGTATGTGGTGCCTTCGCTCTGACCTGGATCCATGTAATTTTGCATGCTAGTGGTGGTTTGTGCGGAATTGCAGATTTAACTTTGGAAGCTTGGTCTAAATCATTGTAATATAATAGTTCTGTCATCCTTTTTTTTTTTTTGGCACCAGTGGAAGATGTAATAATCCTGCACAGAACTTGACATTCAGAGACTCTCGGCTTCCTCAGTAATAACAAGATCTTCTGATTACACAGCGAACTGTGTTTGTAGGCAACGTTTTAAAACAAAGGCCTTTGAAATACAGCTCCATGCTGATCGTTAAACCGTTCAGGTCTCGAGTATTTTAAATATTTCATTGGCCACCCAAATTCTTTACAAAATGGCTACATAAATGCTAAATGATTGAAGAATGCCTGTTTTGGAACACCACTAGTTATTTTGTTGTTGCAGCGGTTAATCCTTCTTTTATCGTTCACTGTTTGATTCATGTTCTTTATAACGTGCAATTGCTATTATACCCATCAGTGTTGCTAATAAATAAGTAGTGTTATAAAAATAAATAAATAAAACAAAGATGAAAGTTTTGCTACAGGCTAGCTGGGCAGTTGGTGCCCTAGGGTCCCATAAACAAAAAAGAAGGGCGTCTGCCCTCTAGGAGCTTATCGATCTAAATTTTGACAGCAGATGAGATAATAGAGGGAGAGGAAGGGAATATTTATTTACTTATTTACTTCATTTATACCGTCTTTCTCTGCAGTGGGGGCCTAAAGCAGCTTACATCATTCTCCTCTCCATTATATTCTCACAACAACCTTGTGAGAAAAGTTAGGCTTAGAGTGTATAAGTCACCAGCAAGCTTCCATGGCAAAGTGAGGATTCAAACCTGGGTCTCTCAGGTCCTAGTCTGGCACTCTGACTGCTACAGCACACTACAAGTGCAGTTGTGGAGGAATATTAAGGGCAAAATCAAAAGCTTCACAGCTTTGATGCATATTACAGCTTCAATTCATGTTCACGCTGTGGCTAAAAAGTTAAAGTTGCTATAACATTCAGTTTTGTAATTTGCTTCCTTTCCAGTTGTTAATACCACTGTAAAATTTAGGGTAGTTTTATTTCCGGGGGGGTGGGGGTGGGGCAGTGGTTCTGTAATGTGTTTTCTGTTACTACTTTGTGTAGTAAAACCGAACACATTGCCTTTGTATTCCTGCAGAATGTTGTGCATGAGCTGCGGATAACCAATCAGGTGATCTACCTGAATCCTCCGATTGAAGACTGCAGATACAAGCTCTTCCAAGAATTGTTTGCTTGGAAGATGGTGATACTGTCCCTGCCTAGAATCCAAAGTCAGAGGTATCAGGTAAGAACGGGTCATTTCGTAAAAAAAGAGGTTCAGGAGCTCATTAGCATAACTCATTAGCATATGTTACGCCACCTGACATCACCAGAAGTATGTCGAAAGAAAGAAAGAAAGAAAGAAAGAAGGCAGAGAGGGGACAGCTATTAATCCAAGCCTCAGAAATACCACTACTCTGGGAGGATAGCTTCAGTGGTGGCTGAAGCCTTCAGAAGGCTGGTCAGAGGAACAAGGACCTTTCCGGGGGACGGGGTCATTTTGCTGCAGCCATGACACAAGCAGGCATTCCCCCGTGGGCGGGGGGGCTGGCACCAACTCCTGGAGCTGAGCTCCCCCGAGCTCCTGCTCAAAATGACCCCTGGGTAAGAATGATCTAAAAACATATGGTTGACGATAAAAGGGACAGAGCAGACCTCACATAGGTGCTATACCATCTAGCACATAAATCTTCAAGGAATTTACCATGATCTATTTTGTGAACACATGCATGTGCTTTGTACTTAATTCTGACATTTCTTAGGTCGGTGTGCACTACGAGCTGTCAGAAGAGGAGAAGTTCTACCGGAATGCACTGACACGGATGCCCGATGGCCCTTCGGCACTTGAAGAGTCTTACTCTGCGGTCATGGGGATTGTAACAGAAGTTGAACAGTACGTTAAGGTAGGATAGGAATTCGTTACCATTCTGCTGTGATCATGTAACATTTTCTAGCTATTGCTTTACCTTAAGCCTGTGGAAGAAATGTACATGTTAAAGAACGCTACTTTAAATTTAATCAGTTCCTATACATGAGTATTAGATTCTTTTTCGATTCTGAATTCCAAATTATTCTTTCTCACGAGTTTATATTCTTCACTCTCAGCCATTGTGCTCAAGATGGCTACCAATAACCAGGTATAAAAAGAATAAAATTATAAGAAATCTGAAAAAATAAGACTGTAAAATCTAAGTAGTCGAAAGTTGTTTTATTTAGGAATTCTTTTGTGTGCTTGATCATTAGGTCTGGCTTCAGTATCAGTGTCTGTGGGATATGCAAGCTGAGAATATCTACAACCGCCTTGGAGAAGACTTGAACAAGTGGCAGGCTCTCTTAGTTCAGATAAGAAAAGCAAGAGGAACCTTTGACAATGCAGAAACCAGGAAGGAATTTGGACCCGTCATCATAGACTATGGAAAGGTAAACATATTAAAGTACCTCTTTGCCTCCACCTCTGTTAACTTACAAAGCAACTAATATTGTGTAGCAGTCTCAGACGATCAGGTCAAAGGAGATAACTTTCATTAATCTTGTAGAAGCACAGATCAGAAGGAAGGAGAGGGTTTTACCAGTTCTTATAACTAGTGAATTTTCTTGATGTTGAGGCTTGATAGCATAGAGTTTAATGCTGTTGTCTATCTTAGGTGCAATCCAAGGTGAATCTGAAGTATGACTCCTGGCATAAGGAAGTACTCAGCAAATTTGGTCAGATGCTGGGCCAAAACATGACGGAGTTCCATGCTCAAATTTCCAAGGTAAGAACACAACAGGGTAGTTGTTAAGCATGTGTATTAGCGAACTGCCTGAAGAAAATGGCCTGAGATTTCCTAACCATAGCTACTGGGACATCTCTTGTGATCTGTGATACAGGATGAAAGAGGTGGTGCCAGGCCATGTTTATCCAGGATATGCTTTGGAGCTTGTCGCTTTGAGATTGTTAAAGAAAATCCCATGCAGCACAGGCTGATGTCCAGAGGAAACATGTCCTCTCTCATTGCTCATGTTGTACTTCCCATGAATGATTCACATCTCCTAGAAGAGCACTGCCTCAATCTGGGCAGTGACTCCAAACCATATTCCCTCCTCTTGTCCTAAGAAATCTAGTTTCTTCTTGTACACCTGAAATGCCTGATTCTGTTACATTTGCAGTCACGACAAGAGCTAGAGCAGCATTCTGTGGACACAGCAAGCACCTCGGACGCAGTGACCTTCATTACTTACGTGCAGTCCCTGAAACGCAAGATCAAGCAATTTGAAAAACAAGTCGAAGTAAGTCTTCTGTGGCATGCTTTTGTAATACATTTCTTCCACTTAAACCATCATAGTTAAGATCCGACCATATGCATGTGTTCAAAGTCTGTTCTAGGGTAGAGGGCTTTTTCAGCTATGGTGACAAGGTTCTGTGTGTTAGGGCAGCAGCTGATCGTACCGTTTTTTATTATTTGTGTGTGTGCACACACGCATGTGTGCCCGGAAGTCATGGTTGACTTCTGACAACCCCTCATGAGGCTTGGACTTTCAGAGAGGTAGCTTGCTATTGCCTGCCTCTGCATCCTGACCCTGGCATTCCTTGGAGGTCTCCCATCCATGTACTTGCCAGGGTCGGCCCTGCTTAGTTTCTGAGATCTGATGAGATCAGACTTGCCTGGGCTATCCAGGTCAGGGTTCTGGTTGTACCTTCTTAGTTAAACTGGTGTGTGAATATAACCCCCATTTAATTTGTATTACCATCTAATAGCTGTACCGGAATGGCCAGCGTTTGCTTGAGAAGCAGAGATTCCAGTTTCCCTCATCCTGGCTGTACATTGATAACATTGAAGGAGAGTGGGGTGCTTTCAATGACATCATGCGCCGTAAGGATTCTGCCATTCAGCAACAAGTAGCAAACTTGCAAATGAAGATTGTGCAAGAGGATCGAGCTGTGGAGAGCCGCACAATTGACTTGCTGACGGACTGGGAGAAAACAAAGCCAGTCACGGTAAGGCTCAGTGTTGTGTCACTTAAACTGTCACTTAAATTTTATTTGTGTGCACTTGCCACCTTGGGGGGGGGTGTCCTTGGAAGCAACTGACACTACAAATCAAACCTATAATTTGGTGCGTGCATAATCAAAAGAACCCAGCTTAACAGAATAACCTGAAAGTAGGACACTTAACATTTCTCCACCTCAAACTGGGGTGTGAAGACATGGAGTAACTGAATACTAGCTGAACAAAATTCAAGTCCAGTGGCACCTTTAAGACCAAAAAAGTTTTATTCATGGTGTAAGCTTTCATGTGCAAGCTCACTTCTTTGCATACATTGAAATGGAAGTTACCAGTCCATATGTGTAGGTGTAGATAACAGCTGTATCTGATTACTACAGCTAATTTTTGTAATAACTTCTAAAATAACCATTTATTCTTGGGCTGCTCAGTCTTTCAGCCCAGCCTACCTCACATAGTGGTTGCTGTGAGGATAAAATGGAGGAGGAGAAGACAATATTGTATGCCCCTTTTGGTCCTCACTGGGGAGAAAAGCAGGGTATAAACAGAATCATAGAGTTGAAAGGGGCCATGCAGGCCATCTAGTTCAACCCCCCAACAAGTGCTTGTCCAGCCGCTGCTTAAAGACTGCCAGTGAGGGGGAGCTCACCACCTTCCTAGGCAGCTGATTCCACTGTTGCATAACTCTTACTGTCAATTTTTTTTCCCCTAAGATCCACCCGGTACCTTCCCACCCTTAATTTAAACCCATGTCGCGAGTCCTCTCCTCTGCTGCCAACAGGAACAGCTCCCTGCCCTCTAAGTTACAGCCCTTCAAATACTTCAAGAGAGCAGTCATGTCCCCTTCAACCTCCTCTTCTCCAGAGTGAACATTCCCAAATCCCTCAGCCTTTCCTCATGTCTAAATAAAATGTCATTGCTGCTTATTTAAGGGTAACCTGCGTCCAGAAGACGCTCTTCAAGCACTTACCATATACGAAGGAAAATTCGGGAGGCTGAAAGATGACCGTGAGAAATGTGCGAAAGCCAAAGAAGCTTTGGAACTCACAGACACAGGACTGCTTAGTGGGAGTGAAGAGCGTGTGCAGGTATGAAATTCCAGTAACTGGAAATGTGAATTTCAGCTGTTATTTCTGTAGTGATCAGAACCAGACAGATGTTTCATTCATAACTAGACTAACCTATCAGACATCACGAGAACTCTTGAGTCATGCCATGTGTGTCCCTTTCATTGGAAGTGCCTCTTGTCCTCATAGGTTGCTTTGGAAGAGCTGCAGGATCTGAAAGGAGTCTGGTCCGAGCTTTCCAAGGTCTGGGAGCAGATTGATCAGATGAAGGAGCAACCTTGGGTTTCAGTGCAGCCCCGCAAGGTGGGTTTATTTGGCTATGTGATGGTAGTGAGTTGAGTGTGCGTGCAGAATCTGTTAAAAAGGCAAACATTAAAGGGGACCGTTCAGAGCCCATATCAAGTCCAAACTGACCTTGAGGTTAGTTTCAGTGGGCAAATTAGCAGCTCAACAGCAGACTAAAACTCTCAGCACCCAGCCTATATATTCCTAAAAACTATTTCATTTAATTGAGTAAAAAAAAAAACCCTTCAAACTCACAGGATGTATGCACAGCAGAAATCATCCATGTCAGAGCAATTGGCAATAAAATTAAGTGCGAAGATAAGTTAGCAATTCTTGAAAGGGAAGCTGCAGCTTCTTCTTACATGATAAGTCCTCATAACAAGTTATGTAGCAAAGTCACCACAGAAGAAGAAGAAGAGATTGGATTTATATCCTACCCTTCACTCGGAGTTTCAGAGCAGCTTACAGACTCCTTTCCCTTCTCCTCCCCACAACAGACACCCTGTGAGGTAGGTGGGGCTGAGAGAGCTCTGACAGAAACTGCTCTTTTTCAAGAACAGCTGTGCTAGAACTATGGCTTGCCCAAGGTCATCCAGCAGGTTCAAGTGGAGGAGTGGGGAATCAAACCCGGTTCTCCCAGACTAGAGTCTGAACACTTAACCACTACGCCAAACAGGAGTCACTCTCATCTTCAGAGGCAGCTTATCACTTCAATGCCAAAGATACTCTGGTCCTTCCTGCAAAGTTAAATCACCATGCTAACGAGAGCCAAAAGAAAGTAAAACTTCTTCCTGGGGCTGCTGCCATTCCCTTGAGATAACAGAGCCTTGCAGCTGCCAGCAGTTTCCACCACCAAGCTACATCCCCTCCTCCAAGGTTCAGAGTGGAGTGTCTTTAGGAAAGGCACTCCTGACACATCCAGCTTTTTGAAACCGTCTTACCTCCACGAAAGGGTTGAGATTGCTTTTCCTCGTACAGTAGAAATATTTTCTGCAGTACCACCACTGCTAAAACATAAATAGGACTGCCCTGTTGTATGTCAAGATCCCAGGGCTCTTCAGAATTCATGATTTGGAGCGCTGCATCGCGCTCCACTGGAATGATCTTCAGGGTGTGTAAGCCTGGCCTTAAGTAGGGCAAAAGGGTTGACCAGCTAATGATCAATATATAACGTCATATATAAAGAAGGAGATGATGCTTGGGCAATGTTCCTGGCAGATTCTGAGGAGTGTTTTGTTTGAGAAGCATCTGTAAAGACAACAGTATTTTCTCGGTTTAGATTGCTCCTTTCTCTTTGACAGCTTCGGCAAAGTTTAGATGGCTTGCTGAATCAGCTGAAGAATTTCCCAGCTCGCCTGCGTCAGTACGCCTCCTATGAATATGTTCAGAGGCTTCTGAAAGGTTACATGAAGGTAAGTTTACTGTGGGGGGGTGGGGATCACCTCTTTGGGTGTAATAACATGTGGCTACTTAAGCCCATGACGTGCTCTTTTTCTCCCCCCTGCTCAGATCAACATGTTGGTGATTGAGCTGAAGTCGGAAGCTCTTAAAGATCGTCACTGGAAACAGTTGATGAAGAGGCTGCATGTGAACTGGGTGGTTTCTGAGCTAACCTTGGGACAGATTTGGGATGTTGACTTGCAGCGGAACGAGCTGATTGTGAAAGATGTGCTGCTGGTGGCTCAAGGAGAGATGGCGCTGGAGGAATTTTTGAAGCAGGTTACTACTGACTTTTTAAAAATACTTCTGTTGTGTGTTGATCTCTTTCCCTGCTAACATTTTTCTGAACAAAATCTGTGAACTTTTAAAAAAATGTACAGGCAAGCAGGTCCAGCCATTGACGCTGTTTGTGGGGCTTGTGTACAGACAGTAAAGGAGAAGACAAGTGTATGAGGAAAGGAGAGGTGGCAATAGGCTTACGTCAAAATACACACAATGCAGCCAATGCTCCCTCTAAGCTGTGGAGTCTTGTGAACAAAAATTCTACTTTGTGAGCTACTGGCATTCAAGTTGTGAGTGAGTGATTTGGCTACTGCATCAATTAGTTTGCTCTGGAACCATCCTTCCTGAGCTAAGACAAAAATCTGAACCGGAGGCTAAAAAACCGTGAGTTAGCTCACACTAGCTCAGCTTAGAGGGAACACTGAATGCAGCCCTAATCAGGGATACACCTTTCTGAGCCCATTCAGTGGATTCAGAACACTGTAACTCTTCCAGAATACGTTGACAACTTCCGGAATACATTGACAACTTCCGGCAGTTTGTTTCCTGATCAGATCAAAGTGCATTAGTGGCACCAGAGGGGGGGGGGGGAAGTTCTGAATCGGTCTTCTAGAAGACAGTTACACTAATCTTCCTTGGGCTGTAGGCGGGCTTGCCAAGTGCTCACTTCAGGCAGGCAGTCTCCAGAGGAAGGATCCTCCTCACCCGTCCTTGCCTCTTGGGTTGGTGGGAAAAGCAGTGGGAGACACAGTTGATGTGTAATGTCAGTTAACAGTCTAGAAATCCTATGGTGGTACCCTAGAGTTTCTAGAGCATCAGATACCATAGAGTTTTTAGAGTATCAGTCGATGGGTTGATGTCATGTCTGGGCAAAAACCTGGATGTGACATCACATTTCCTCATCTAACTTCCACCCATCTCTGAAGCTCCCAAGGATGCTTGGCCTTAAGGGTTAAAGAGTAGATATACTCTAAACAGCTTAAATATCATGCAGATACTTAAGTACAAGAGAAATCACTTTGGACCCAGTGGGCACCAGGCAAAACATACAACTAAAAGATTTCACCACCTTTTCATGTAATTAAAGTATCATTTATTTACGTTGACCCCTCCAGCTCTCTGTATGGAAACACAGACAAAACTAGTCATCTTAATAACACACATCCTGAAGCATAATTTTATATTTTCTTTAAAGATCAGAGAAGTGTGGAACACTTACGAACTAGACTTGGTGAACTACCAGAACAAGTGTCGCTTGATTCGTGGCTGGGATGACCTCTTCAACAAAGTCAAGGAGCACATCAACAGCGTCTCTGCAATGAAGCTTTCGCCGTACTACAAGGTAGAGATCAAACTCATCTTTTTTATTGCATCTCTCTCATTAGCATGTGCCTCGTTACATACTTTTGTCTGACTTCAGCAAACCAGCAAGCACTGAACAGAACCACACACAACTTAAATCTGTTAAACGAATGCTGGCAAAGCTAGAAGAGTTGAATTGAGGTACATAAGTTAAACTCTCTTTGCTTGGCCTGCAGGTGTTTGAAGAAGATGCCCTGAGCTGGGAAGACAAACTGAACCGTATCATGGCACTCTTTGATGTCTGGATTGATGTCCAGAGGCGCTGGGTTTACCTGGAAGGCATCTTTACTGGTAGCGCTGATATCAAGCACCTCCTGCCTGTGGAAACACAGAGGTTCCAAAGGTAACAAATCAGATCTCCATTTTGAATGTGAATATGAGGATCCTAGTAACTTGCTGGTTTATTCCATCCTTGGAGAGTGCCACGGAGAAGCTAACCAAGCTTGAGCCAGTGATATCCTTACCCAGAATGGGTGGTGGGTCTCTTTTCTAATAGTCTCTCTCTTCTTGAATTTGTAGCATCAGTACGGAGTTCCTGGCTCTCATGAAAAAGGTGTCCAAATCTCCCCTGGTCATGGATGTTCTGAATATTCAGGGAGTACAGAGATCACTGGAGAGATTGGCTGACTTGCTTGGAAAGATCCAGAAGGCCTTGGGCGAGTACTTGGAAAGAGAGAGATCTTCTTTCCCCCGGTAAATAATTGTGCCTGTTCATAATATGATGATTAAGACTGTAAACAGTTTGGCTTGAATACATTGGTTTCCCAAATTCTTTATGCTTATCAGACTCCTTGTTCAGTGTCTTTGAGTCATTGACTGGGTAAGTTCTGACATTAAGTTTTGGCATTCAGATGCATTCCCCTAAAATTGTGGGCTTTTACATGTTTTATAATTGTTTTATTTACATTGTAAGTCGCCTTGAGTCCCGCAGAGGTAGAAAGGTGGCTAACAATTTTTAAAAAATAAATAAAATTATTTTTAAAAATCAATATAATATTGATATTGTTATGTCAAGTTCTCGAAATATCTTGAAGGTGTTACAGTTGGGTAAAGTGGTATATATCTAAGGTAACTGTTTAGCCTAAATTCAGGTGGGTAACCGTGTTGGTCTGAAGCAGCGGAACAAACTTTAAGTCCAGTGGTATCTCTAAGACCAACAAAGTTTTATTCAAGATATCAGCTTTCATGTGTGTGCATGCACACGAAAGCTTACACCCAGAATAAAACTTTGTTGGTCTTGTAGGCGCCACTACTGGACTCAAACTTTGTATAGCAAAAATTTAGACTGAAGCTTTAGTACTTCACACAATGCTTGACAGCTATCCTATTCTGATATATCGCTCTCTTTGCAGTGGCGTCCTATGCCAAAGCAAAAAAAATCGTATCTAGGAAGGCATGTTTGACTTACAAATATAGCATGATAATGTTGCGCCAGTCTTCTAATATTGATCTACTTGACCAGTCAGCATATAAGAATACTATGGCTACAATGACTGCGTAAAGGATTGTTATATTGTTTGTTTCCCTCCACTGTATCATTTTCGAACCATTTAAAAGTTTGAACTTTGTTCTTCAGGTTTTACTTCGTTGGCGACGAGGACTTGCTTGAAATCATTGGGAACAGCAAGAATGTGGCAAAGCTGCAAAAGCACTTCAAGAAGATGTTTGCCGGCGTGTCGAGCATCATTCTGAACGAGGACAGCTCTGTGGTTCTGGGAATATCTTCGCGGGAGGGCGAAGAGGTACAGGACCCATTTTCTCAATCGCTTGGGTATGTTTAAAGAATAACTTAAAAAAGAAAAACAAAAAGAATGAAATTCTCTGTATTCATTAGGTGCTGTTCAAAACGCCGGTGTCCATCACTGAGCACCCCAAGATCAACGAGTGGCTCACGCTGGTTGAGAAAGAAATGAGAGTGACGCTCGCCAAACTGCTTGCCGAGTCGGTCACTGAAGTCGAAATCTTTGGCAAAGCAACCTCAATTGACCCATCTACCTACATCTCCTGGATTGACAAATACCAGGTATTTGCACTCTCTGAAGCTTTTCAGAAAACATTGTCCTTTGAAAGGCTGAAAGGTTCGCAGAAGGCCAGTAGTATGATTTTTATTTCTCTCTCTCTCTTTAGGCCCAGCTCGTTGTCCTGTCAGCACAGATTGCCTGGTCAGAGAATGTGGAATCGGCACTGAGCGGCATGGGTGGCGGTGGTGACAGTACTCCCCTGCAGTCAGTGCTGGCCAACGTTGAGGTCACCCTGACAGTGCTTGCAGATTCTGTGTTGATGGAACAGCCGCCTCTCCGCAGAAGGAAACTGGAACATCTGGTAAGCCCCCTAGTCTTCACAAACCCTTTCTGAGCCCAATATCACACTTCCTGTTCAAGGTTAACTAGGCAGTACCTACCTGGAAAGTGCTGTCAAGTCACAGCCTATTTATGGTGACCACCCCTAGGGTTTTCAGGACAGTGAGGAGAGGTGGTTTGCCATTGCCTGCCTCTGTGTAACAACCCTGGACTTCCTTGGTGGCCTCTCGTACAAATATTAACCAGGGTTTACCCTGCTCGGCTTTTGAGATCTGACGAGATCAGGCTCGCCTGGACCATCCAGGTCAGGGCAGTACCTGTTTTAAGTTACTGCAAATGATTCAATGCTGCGTTGTTGCATGTCTTTCTTTCCCTTTTGCAAAAGATCACTGAACTGGTGCACCAAAGGGATGTCACAAGATCATTGATCAAAAGCAAAATCGACAACTCCAAATCCTTCGAGTGGCTCAGCCAGATGAGGTTCTACTTCGACCCCAAGCAGACAGATGTGTTGCAGCAGCTGTCCATCCAGATGGCAAATGCCAAATTCAACTATGGCTTTGAGTATCTTGGCGTGCAAGATAAACTGGTGCAGACTCCCCTGACTGATCGCTGCTACCTGACAATGACACAAGCTCTGGAGGCCCGGCTGGGAGGATCTCCATTTGGTAGGTCACTGCTGCTACAGGCCCGCCTCTCAAGAACTGTCTGAATTCAATTCTGCTCACATTATTATACTTACCTGAATTCTACTTTGGGCTACGGCATTGCTTGAAGACATACAAGTAGTACCCGCGTAAAAATTTGGGTCATTTCAAAGACGAAGGGGCGAAGGCATGATGATATGTGTGGGAATAGATGTGTGTGGTATGACTGTAGTGTGGCAAAACAAGAATTTCTCATGTAACATGCTTTTCTTTTTTAAAACAGGGCCTGCTGGGACTGGTAAGACAGAATCTGTTAAGGCACTTGGACACCAGCTTGGCCGATTTGTCCTTGTTTTCAACTGCGACGAAACGTTTGATTTCCAGGTACGGGGCTTTCCCCTATAATGGGTGATCTTTAGCCGCATGGGTGTACGGGCTCCAAGTGACTTAAGGATTGTATCCTAAGCATCCTGAGCACAGAGCTGTCATGCAGCAGATCTCTCTACTCTCGTGCTCTCTAGAGCTCATTCTGCTCCTTGAAATGCAGCCCCTGAGGATTGGGGGTCCATCTGGGGGAATGTGCTTAGGATGCAGCATAGGAGTCGGCAGTGAAGGGGAGGGGGAGCCAGCAGAAATCTCTCCCTCTCACACTAGCAGATTCACACAAGCAAGGGAGGTCCAAATCCATCCCCAAATGTTTCTCACGCTGAAATACAACAGTTTAAACGCCAAGTGCTTAACTCAAAGGTCAATGAAAGGATGCCACATGCCCTCCAGTGTCTTAAGACGGTGGTATCCTGTGAAGAGCTATATTATGACCCAACCTAGCAAGTGATGCTTCTGCCTCTTTAAGAAGCAGCCCTCCCAGAGAGACACAGGGTACAGTGGTGCACTTTCTCAATATTCCAGAATGTCTCAATATTTATGAAGAAACTTCTCCTTTCTTTGTCTCCAGGCAATGGGTCGCATCTTTGTGGGTCTCTGCCAAGTAGGCGCTTGGGGCTGCTTTGACGAGTTCAACAGACTTGAGGAGCGGATGCTTTCTGCTGTGTCTCAGCAGATCCAGTGCATCCAAGAAGCCTTGCGGGAGCATTCCAATCCAAACTATGACAAAGGTAGGAGGGTGTGAGTGACAGGTTAGTCGTTCTGTGTCTTTATCTAGCAGGAGAGGTTTGCTTGAAACTTTTAAAGTAATGGAGTGAAAGGAACTTTCTGACATCTTTTGATTCTTGCCTGTTATTCTCCCAATAATTTAACATATCTCTTAAATTGGCTGTTCTCTATTCCACTGCGATTTGTGTTCATTGTGAGGGGGACTCCAGGTGAGAGGTGGAACAGAAGCATAAACGAAGCATGCTTTTTCTGAAGCCCTAGAGAGATGCCGTATCTATTGGTGTCTCCTGGAGAGACGCATGCACTTCGGTCAAGACTTGGGGAACCATAGCAAACAGATATGCGAATCCTGTCATATAGACTTCCACACTATCCTGTTTTGTTGGGAGCCCAAAAAAAGCTGGAATAAATACAAAAGTTAGCAATAGTTCATCAAATGGAAAATTTGCATTAATGTTCAGGGGTGATTAAAAAAAGGGAGCTGCCTTCTGTGTTGGTTTGAGTAGGGGGTCCCCAACCTTTTTGAGTCTCCGGGCACTTCTGGAATTTGAAGCAGGGTGGCAGGCACCACCCCAAAATGGCTGCCCTAGGAGGTGAAACCAAGCACATATATGGGAAGAAGGGAAATGAGGACTATAAACATCCAGAAGGAGCCCAAGGGGGGAGGGTAACAGGCACATATAAGACAACCAATGGGAGAGAAAGGGAGGATAAAAGACAGAGAGAAGACAACCAAAGGGGGGTGGGAAGCAGTGCTCTGTTGCTCCCGAGTCCCCTCTGCCTTACAGCTGATTGGCAGGGTTCTGGAGCCTTCTCCAGTCAGCGTAGGAAGGATCCAAGTGAAGGCAGCCAGTCACTGGTTCTGCCTTTACAGTGGTCTTTCCTAAATCACATGGCTGGTGCTTTGGGTAAGTGGGGCTGCTCTGCCTCACTTTTGGTACAACAACATTGAGGAAGGTATGAAAAGTTAGATCACAGACGACAAAACACAGCCTATTTTTGGTGATTTGGCTTTGCATGCTTACTCTTTTTAAAGAATGACTGAGGGTTTTGGCCAACTTGTTTTCTCCTGGCTGCAGCTAAAAAAGGTATACTACTCCAAGAAAACCACACAAAGTGTTTTATACTGGAATTATATATCCCAGTGTGTCGACACTCTCAGAAACAGGTACTCAGAGTGGCTGACAATGTTTTCCCCCTCTGCCTTTTAGCCTCACAACAACCTTGTGAGGTAGGTCAAGCACCCACCATACTTCAGCCAGTGGGGAAAAACGTGTAATACAGGCCATAAGGAAAACTGTACAGAAAGATTATTATTATTATTATATTTACTTATTTTATTTATGTGCCTCCCTATCCCACGAGTGGGCTCAGGGAGGCTTACAACATAAGATTCGTAAAGCAATAAAACAACAGATGGCACAGTTAGCAATAACAGAAAGGATCCCTGCCTCATGTCAGGTGAATAAAAAGCTCCAGTGCCCAAGTAATGTTATCTAAAACATGGGGAATGCTTGTGGGCACCACGGTGCTCACGGGCACCATGTTGGGAAACCCTGGTTAAGCTTAATCTCACCACCTAGACTGTAATACAATCTGCTCTTGACGGGTACTGGCTCTCCAAAAGTCTAATGACATGGTTTTGCTAGCTTGGGTTCCCAAGGTCCTTTTGATTGGAATGTTCCGGGACTGAACCTCCACGTAAAACGTGTGCCATCACTGAGCCATTACTCATGGTACATGACACTGGTTGCTATCATTTGATTTTAAAGTTCTTTTTGAAATTTCTTTTAGCCTTTTATTTATAAAAAACAAACACTAGGAACCATACATTACCATAAGCAAAAAATAAGGAACGACGATAATGTATCCAGAATTTACCATACTGAACAAAAAATCAATATTACAAAATAATAAATATTTTAGAAGTTGATTTACCTGAGACTGGCATGCTGATGGGCTAATGTTTGCTTTCAGGTTCTGCCCCCATCACCTGTGAGCTGCTGAACAAGCAAGTGAAAGTGAGCGCGGACATGGCGATCTTCATCACGATGAACCCCGGCTATGCTGGGAGATCAAACCTCCCTGACAACTTGAAGAAACTGTTCCGCAGCTTGGCCATGACAAAGCCTGACCGTCAGCTGATCGCCCAGGTCATGCTGTACTCTCAGGGCTTCCGGACTGCAGAAGTGCTCGCCAACAAGATTGTTCCATTCTTCAAGTAAGTAGAGGCGTGTCTCATAAGGACCACTTACTCCCATAAGGGGCTGCAGTGGCTCAAGTGGTTAAGACGCTGAACTGCAGACTGGAAAGTTGGTAGTTCAGCAGCCCGAGACCCTAATGCTGCATGACGGAGTGAGCTCCCATCTCTGGCCCCAGCTCCTGCCAACCTAGCAGTTCGAAAGCAAGAAATTGCAAGTAGATAAATAGGTACCACTTCAGTGGGAAGGTAACAGCGTTCCGTGCACCTCAGCGTCTAGTCATGCCAGCCACATGACCACAGAAACGTCTTTGGACAGCGCTGGCTCTTCAGCTTGGAAACGGAGATGAGCACTGCCCCCTAGAGTCATATTCGACTGGCTTTCGAGCAAGGGAAACCTTTACCGTTACCTTACTCCCATAAGAACCTACTCGACTGCAGTAGTCATCTTTGGAGGCCCTGCTTCATGTGGCCCCCTAAGGCTGAACATGCAGCAACCCATGAAAGGGTTGTGGCACCAAAACTATGGTATTCTCTCAGAGAGGGCAGGTTTGCCTGTTTGGTGTAGTGGTTAAGTGCGCAGACTCTAATCTGGGAGAACTGGGTTTGATTACCCATCCCTCCGCTTGCACTTGCTGGATGACCTTGGGCAAGCCATAGTTCTGGCATAGCTGTTTTTGAAAAAGATCAGTTTCTGTCAGAGCTCTCTCAGCCCCACCTACCTCTCAGGGTATCTGTTGTGGGGAGGGAAAGGGAAAGGAGTTTGTAAGCCGCTCTGACTGAGACTCCTTTGGGTAGTGAAGGGTGGGGTATAAATTCAATCTCTTCTTCTTCTTCCTCTTTATCACGGTCTTCTGCTAGCAAGTGAAGACTTTTCTGGTTTGTCTGGCATTCCCTCACTGGTTCCCATTGACTGTTCCTCCCATTCATGCGTTCACATGTTTTGTTTTTATTATGTTATATATGTTTATGTATGTTTTAGTCTTGTTTTAGTGTGCTTATTGTTTGCCACCCTGGGGAGCCCAAGTTGGGTGGAAAGACGGCTTAGAAAGGTTTTAAATAAATAAAACAATTTGGCTTTTGCAGAGCTGCTTTAAATTCAGCACAGGCTGAATCCTGGCTGTTGCTGCATTTCTGAATCCCAGGCTTAAAAAATGGCCATGATGCCTTTGTTCTGCTGAAGGACTGGCTATATCGCAGAACAGAGTTTTTGAGTCCAGCAGCACCTTTAAAACCAATAAAGTTTTATTCAAGGTATAAGCTTCACTTCAGGTATTGGAAGAAGTGTGCATGTACACAAAAGCTTATACATTGAAGAAAACTTTGTTGTCCTTAAAGATTCCACTGGACTCAAACTTTGTTCTGCTGCTTCAGACCAACATAGCTACCCACCTGAATCTGGCTATATCGCAGCCATCCATGATATAACTGCTTCTGGACAAAGGATTCCCAGTTCCCCTGTGCTGTCTGATTTGCTGCCAGGTGAAAGTACCCCTTAGCTTAGGCCCATAACGATTTGAATAGTCTTGAGTGCCTTGTTCTCATCAGAGCTTGGAAACTAAGCCAGGTTAGCTTAAGTGAGACCACCAAGGAGGTCCAGAGATGCTACACAGAGGAAGGCAATGACTAACCACCTCTGTTCATCTCTTGCCTTGAATGCCCCACAGTCTTGGGGTCGCCATGAGTTGGTTACAACGTGACAGCACGGTGATAATTATTAGCCGCTTAGGCCCATTCAGCAAGACTATTATATATGAAGTTTAAAAACAATCGTTTGTGGTTGTCATAACATTGACACGCCCAGGGCTCCGTTGGGGCTGGGCGTGCCGGGGCGCCGCTCCAGGAGAGAGGAGGGCGGTGGGCGGGACTTAACAAAGCCCCGCCCCCCGCTCACTCTTCCCGGCAGCGGCAGGCGGGAAGCCATCGAGGACCCCGACCCGGCGGCGTGGCTCAGGGAGGGGGAACCCGGGCGCTGGCAGACCCCACTCTGAGAAGGCCTCTTCGCCGGGGAAGCCTGACAGCCCGACCAGGAGGCCCGATTCCACCCCAAGGTGCCCAGACCCAGCTGCGCCCCCCCTCCGCCCACTCCGCCAGGGGAGGAGGCAAGAGTTCCGTGGCCGACAGGAGGGCTGGCCGAGGGGCCTGGATGGGGAGGGGGGAGGCCAGGGCCCCCCGCAGAGGAGGTCATCCGGACTGGGGGCGGCTGCAGGCAAAAGGGGAGCGCCTTCACCCACCGGCCCGCCAGCACAAACGCCAGGGGGACCATGGAGAAGGCGCGTCAGAGCCGGTCTCCCTCCTGCCAGTCGCCTCGGGGGCTTCGGTCTCTGTCTGGGCGCCTTCGGCCACTCCGGGAGCCCTGACTCCGGCCTGGCTGCGGCCCCTCCCTGGGGAGGCGAGGGGGAGCCGGTGGTGGGGGCCCCCAACCCCCCCCCCCACGCGCGATCCAAGTCCGGGCTGGTCCGGTCCCAACGGACAGGACAGCGTTTTGAGGAGAGGTTGCGGCACTGGCCCGGCTTCACTTCACTCCCTCCTCCACCCCCCCCTTTACACTCCCGGGGCCGCGGCAAGCGCCCCGGCCCCAGGAGAAGCCTTCTCCTTTCCCCCCCCCACTCACACTCCCGGGGCCGCGGCAAGCACCCTGGCCCCGGGAGAAGCCTTCTCCTTCCCCCCCCCACTCACACTCCCAGGGCCGCGGCAAGCGCCCCGGCCCCAGGAGAAGCCTTCTCCTTCCCTCCCCCCACTCACACTCCCGGGGCCACGGCAAGCGCCCCGGCCCCGGGAGAAGCCCCCTCCTTCCCTCCCCCCCACTCACACTCCCGGGGCTGCGGCAAGCGCCCCGGCCCCGGGAAGAAGCCCCCTCCTTCCCTCCCTCCCCCACTCACTGCTCCTGGGCCCGAGGGGGGCGCAAGGGAGGGAGAAGCCGGGCCCCAGAGGCGTGAAGCCCCTGAGGCCCAAGCAAGAGGGGGGAGGGAGGGAAACGCTGGCCCCTGTGGGGGGAGAAGCGCCCCTTCCTTCCTTCCTTCCTTCCTTCCTTCCTTCCTTCTCTCTCTCTCCCCACCTACCTACCTACCTACCTTCCTGTTCCTTCCTTTCCCCCTTCCTTTCTCTCTCCCTTCCCTTCTTCTCTCTCTCTCCCCCACCTACCTACCTTCCTGTTCCTTCCTTTCCCCCTTCCTTCCTCTCTCCCTTCCTTCCTCTCTCCCTTCCTTCCTCTCTCCCTTCCTTTCTTCTCTCTCTCTCTCCCCCACCTACCTACCTTCCTGTTCCTTCCTCTCTCCCTTCCTTCCTTTCTCCCTTCCTTTCTTCTCTCTCTCCCCCCCATCTACCTACCTACCTGTTCCTTCCTTCCTTCTCTCTCTCCCCCACCTACCTACCTACCTTCCTGTTCCTTCCTTTCCCCCTTCCTTCCCCTCTCCCTTCCTTCCTTCCTCTCCTCCCCCCTTCCTTCCTTCCTTCTCTCTCTCTCCCCCCCAACTACCTACCTACCTTACTGTTCCTTTCTTTCTTGCTTCCTTCCCCCCTTCCTCCCTCCTTCCTTCCTTCCTTCCTTCTCTCTCTCTCCCCCACCTACCTACCTACCTTCCTTCCTTCCTGTTCCTTTCCTTCCTTCCCCCCTCCCTCCCTTCTTGCTTTCTGACACACTGCCGATGACGTCAGGGATGTGTGGCCTTTTGACACTTCCGGTGACGTCAGGGGGTGTGGCATATGCAAATAAGTTATGCTAATGAGCTCCTGCACCTCTTTTTTTACGAAAGGACCCCTGCACACGCCTCTAGAATGCGCATTTCCAAGCTGAGTTCAGTACGACTCGTTTACTTAGATGTATTCCGTGACACTTGAATGAATGTCTTTTGCTCCCTAGGTTGTGTGATGAGCAGCTGTCTTCTCAAAGCCATTATGACTTCGGCTTGCGAGCGCTGAAGAGCGTTCTGGTCAGTGCTGGCAACGTGAAGCGAGAGAGAATTCAGAAGATAAAACGGGAGAAGGAAGAGCGGGGTGAAGTGGTTGACGAAGGAGAAATTGCTGAGAACTTACCAGAACAAGAGGTACTGAGTGGGTTGTAGTAAGGAAACCAGTGCGATCTCTGCTGACACGGATGTGCACCGTTAATACAGAAAAGGGTCTTGTATCACCTTAATCATTACTGCACGGTGTATCCAGATATGCATTGCTCTGTGCTGTTCTGCTGTATTATTTATTTATTTAATTATATTATATTTATATCCCGCCTTGCCAGCGGACCGGCTCACCTAACAGCAGGTGTTTGGAGTAGGACACCTGAGTGCCTCGCAAAAATCCCACCCCTTGTGTTATTCGTGACCGTTTGCCTGAAATGGATCACCTGAAACATGTTTGGGCTTCCCTTTTTTGCAAAGGAAAGCATTATCCACAAAGCTTTTATTGATTTGTTTTCTAACATGAAGCTGTCATTTGTCTACATCTTCTCTATTGCTGAGGCAGAGCTGTTTCTGGGTGCTGTAGGCCCCTGGGCTCCTTTCAGATGGATTGTTGGGGGGAAAACTGCCTTGCTTTCCCCATTTTGTACTCAGCAACCAATTAAATATTTTTCCACGTAGATCCTGATCCAGAGTGTCTGTGAAACAATGGTACCCAAACTGGTTGCAGAAGACATCCCACTGCTGTTCAGCCTCTTGTCCGATGTGTTCCCTGGCATTCAGTATCACCGTGGGGAAATGACTGCCCTGAGGGAAGAACTGAAGAAGGTGTGTCAGGAAATGTACCTCACGTATGGCGATGGAGAAGACGTTGGAGGCATGTGGGTTGAAAAGGTAGGCTGGCAGCTCTGTTCACTGGTCTTAACAAGGTGTGGTTCCCCACCACCACCACTCCATTCTAGATTAAGATGGAATCATGTGAGAGTCTGAATTTCCTCCCCCTTCTGTCACAGGTTCTCCAGCTCTACCAGATCACCCAGATCAACCATGGCTTGATGATGGTGGGTCCTTCTGGAAGTGGGAAGAGCATGGCTTGGAGAGTGCTTCTGAAGGCGCTGGAGAGGCTGGAGGGTGTAGAAGGTGTGGCCCACATAATCGATCCCAAGGCCATCAGCAAAGACCATCTGTACGGCACTCTGGACCCCAACACCAGAGAGTGGACCGATGGATTGTTCACACATGTCTTGAGAAAGTGAGTGGGGGGGGGGGAACCATGTCAGAATCTTATAGTAGATTATTTCTTGAGTGCCAGGCTGTGAGAGTTGAATGTGTAGATCCAGCTCATGCTATGTCATTTCCCTTGTCTAGGATTATCGACAACGTGAGAGGGGAACTGCAGAAACGCCAGTGGATCATCTTTGATGGAGATGTTGATCCCGAATGGGTGGAGAACTTGAACTCTGTCTTGGATGACAACAAGCTGCTGACTCTGCCAAATGGGGAGCGTCTGAGCCTTCCGCCAAATGTGAGCCTGGCTTCCTTTTTATAGTCACCTAGAATAAATCATTGGGACTGTGAGGGACTATGAGTGGGCTTAGTGCAATGGTAACGTTGTGTGGACAGTGGAAATTGTTGGGCAACTATGGGGGAGAAGTCTATATATGTATATACACACACACACAACCATTTTACTATGTAAGTACTGTCCATGGAAACTTGTTCCTAGTGAGCATTTCTGCCTTAATCAGTTACACACACGGTGTTTCCAAACACCTTATGAGGGACATTGCCTTTATCACACTGGCCCTCATTTCGCAGTTGTATTAGGAAGAACTCCTTGGGAATGTGGGTACCTCTGAAATACACAGAAGGCTGATGCCTTCTCACTGCTGTGGTGGACAACTGAAGCCTTCAACAGGGACAGGATCCAGAGTCAGCTGGAGGAGGAAATTCTTGCCGAAGACAGGACATAGAGCCTTATGTGCAGATTATGCATCACTCTGAAAAGTAATGCCTAAAAAGTCTCCTTGCTGCTTCTCCTGTAGGTGCGCATCATGTTTGAAGTTCAGGATCTAAAATACGCCACTCTAGCCACAGTGTCAAGGTGCGGCATGGTTTGGTTCAGTGAGGACGTTCTGAGTACTGATATGATTTTCAACAACTTCCTGGCGAGGCTGAGGAGCATCCCTCTGGATGAGGGCGAAGAGGAAGCTCAGCGCAGGCGGAAGGGCAAAGAAGACGAGGGGGAAGAAACAGCTTCCCCAATGTTGCAGGTACGATGGAGACAGCAGTGACAAATGTACTACACATCTTGTTGACTCACTCGCTTCCACCTTTTCCCTGCTCATTACTATTAGACTCTCACAGAATGGTAGTTAACAGGCTGTAAAACGAACGAAATACTTTATCGACAGATTCAGAGAGACGCGGCCACAATTATGCAGCCCTACTTCACATCGAACGGGCTGGTGACAAAGGCACTCGAGCATGCTTTCAAGCTGGAGCACATCATGGACCTCACGCGCTTGCGCTGCCTTGGCTCCCTCTTCTCCATGCTGCACCAGGCTTGTCGCAACGTAGCACAGTACAACGCCAACCACCCGGACTTCCCGATGCAGATAGATCAGCTCGAACGCTACATCCAGGTAATCCCTGTTGTGGTTCTGGGGGAGAGGTGCCAGGCTTGTTAATTTCGCTGTTCTGCATGTAATTATTTTGTGCTTCCTAAATCTCTTGATCTGGCTTGTGTTCCGCAGCGCTACCTGATTTACGCAATTCTGTGGTCCTTCTCTGGAGACAGCCGCCTGAAGATGAGAGCAGAACTAGGCGAATACATCAGAAGAATCACCACCGTGCCACTGCCTACAGCGCCAAATATACCAATCATTGATTACGAGGTAATCGTCCAGCTATGAGCATTATATTCTGGTCTTCAAACACTTAATGCAGTTTGCATCTGGGAGTGGTATTTGGGCAGAACATGATCAGTGCAACAGATTCTTCCAGAGGCCTAACAAAACCACACAGATCTTTTCTTCAGTATACAAACACTAAGAACATAAGTGGAGCCCTGCTGGATCAGACCAGTGAGGGTCCATCTAGTCCAGCCTCCTGTCTCACACAGTGGCCAGCCGGTTCCTCTGGAGGGCCAGCAACAGGACACAGAGGCCAAGGCCTCCCCCTGATGTTGCCTCCTGGCTCTGGGATTCAGAGGCTTAGTGCCTCTGAATGTGGTGGTTCCCCTCAGTCACCATGGCTAATAGCCATTGACAGACATTACCCTCCATGAATCTATCTAATCCCCTTTTAAAGCTGTTTATTCCTGTGGCCATCACTACATCCTCTGGCAGAGAATTCCACGTTTTAATTGGTGTCTGTGTAAAGCAATATTTCCTTTTGTCAGTCCTGACCCTGCTGTCCATCAGTTTCATTGGATGACCTCAAGTTCTAGTATTTTGGGAGAAGGAGAAAAAAATCTCTTAAATTTTGTTCCACTTACTTAATCTATATTTTAGGGATCTCTCCTTCCCCACTGTTTAACTCCTGAAGTTAGATGGTTGAAAGCAGCGTATCTGACTGCTAACAGAAGCAAGCAATAACAGATCATGTCATCTATCCATAGGTATCTATTACCGGAGAATGGGTGCCCTGGCAGTCGAAGGTTCCTCAGATTGAAGTCGAGACTCACAAAGTGGCTGCTCCAGATGTTGTGGTGCCCACCCTAGACACCGTCCGCCATGAAGCGTTGCTCTACACTTGGCTTGCTGAGCACAAACCACTCGTCCTCTGTGGCCCACCAGGTTCTGGAAAGACCATGACTCTCTTCAGTGCGCTCAGGGCTTTGCCAGACATGGAGGTAAATAGTTCTTTGTGTGTAGATCTAGCGTGTTTGAATCTCAATTTAGGAGCAGAAGACCCAGAATATGTCATTAGCTCCAGTTCAGCTGGTGTTGATTGGAAGTTTTAGGAGAACTGCACTCGCCGTTATCAGAGACAGTTGATCGTGTTTCGCTGAGACGCAATAAAGGAGGTTTTTTTCTGTTAGATCCTTGTTTAAGTTTCTAACCTATAGTTGCTTTGGATTTTTTGTTGTAACAACAGCCACTCATTCCAGTGGCATTTTTTATTTTTTTTAGTAAGAGGAATGCCCAAAGTTGCTTAACAGAGCACTGGGGTTCACCGTTCTAAAGAAGAGTCTAAAATCTCTCTGGGCACACACAAGTTCTTGGTCTTGCCTAAAGTAACCCTTACTTGACCCTCATCAGTCTCTGAGCTAATTCTGATCTTTGACCTCAGGACTATTTTTTCGTAGTCCAGACTGTTGTGTAACTATTTCATTGCAAACCTGGATTGTATGTCTGAAGATCTTCTCCCACCCCCAGCAGTGGCTTACAGTCTTGTGAGCCCAGATTTTATAAGCTCAACTTGAACCATTAGATGATTTCTCAGAAAAAAAGATAGCAGTGCGAAGGAGCTGCTAGGCTAAGCTGACTCTATAAGCACAACTTGCTTTCCCAATTGCTACAAAGATGGGCAGATACATTCCTTAAATAAATGCATATTTTAAAAATTGTTCAAGACCAGGATGTACCACTAAAATGCTACGCTGATGAAATATTACATATGGATCTCAGTGTGTCCTTCGGCTTCCTTAATCGTGCCCTTGCATTTTTAGGTGGTTGGACTGAACTTCTCCAGTGCTACTACTCCAGAACTTCTCTTGAAAACCTTCGACCATTACTGCGAGTACAGGCGTACACCGAATGGTGTGGTTCTGGCTCCCGTTCAGCTGGGGAAATGGCTGGTACTCTTCTGTGATGAAATCAACCTGCCAGATATGGATAAATATGGCACACAAAGAGTCATATCCTTCATTAGACAGGCTAGTATAAATTGAGTTATGAGTTCAGCTGCCTCTCTTTTGTATGTGACTATGGGCCTCCCCTTGTAACCAGCCTTTTTATTTCCTTAGATGGTAGAACACGGAGGCTTCTACCGTACGTCAGACCAGACATGGGTAAAACTGGAGCGAATTCAGTTTGTTGGGGCGTGTAACCCACCTACAGATCCTGGAAGGAAACCTCTTTCACACAGGTAATATGTCTGCAGTAAAAAGGCTACATACACAGTACACATTTTTAACATTACTGGTATGAAGTTTCATGGTTTGAACCCAGTTCCTATATTTGTACTCTTGTGTTTTATTAATCAGCTAGGATTAACTTTGCAAATGGGCTTTTACAATTAGAGTTATAGTATATTAGCTTAATCAGTATCTGTTGAAGTGTGTATGTTGCTACCATATTTAGCAGAAGGTTTGCGTCAGTCTGGGGCAGTGTTTTATTTTGTAAGCCGTCGCAGACACATTCCCTGGAGAAGCAGTATAAATATAAGCCAGCTATGCCAGTTAGGTGGGATACAAATCTAACCAACTAAGTAAATAAATAAACATTCTCTAAATATTTACAGGCCATGAAAATGGTCCTTTTTCAGCAGTGGTGCAAAGGGGCTGCACTGGTGCTGAGAAACCACGATATGAGGTTCTCCTTGGTGCATGATGCCAGGGCTGTTTGGAACACTACATCATTTATTTATGCCCTGCTTTTCTCCCTAATGAGGACCCAAAGTGACTAGCAATGCAAAATAGAAATAGAACTGAAGTCAACAGAAAAGATGGGGTTCTGAGGGCCAAACAGGTTTCCTCCCTTTCTGCTAGCTGATCTTCTGCTAAGAGCCAAATTGCAGGAACACTTCAACGCTTGCTTGAGTCCAAGGGCTCGTGCTTGTGGGGGTGCCTCATCCTTAAATACGCATGGCATACAGACAGCAGTTACATAAGGACTGACTTTTAGATATTTGAAACCAAAGAGTAATTAAACTATGGAATTCACTGCCACAAAAAGTGGTGGCAGTTACAAGCATAGACAGCTTCAAAAGGGAATTGGAAAAACATGGAGCAGAGGTCCATCAGTGGCTGTTAGCCACAAGGTATAGGTATGAACTCTCGGTCTGGGGCAAGTGATGCTCTGTATTCTTGGTGCTTGGGGAGGGGGCAACAGTGGGAGAGCTTCAGGAGTTCTGGTTCCACTGATGGCACCTGGGTTTTGGCCACTGTGTCACACAGAGTGTTGGACTGAATGGGCCACTGGCCTGATTCAACATGGCTTCTCTTGTGTTCTTATGTTCGTTTATAAAAACTTATTTGTAGATCTGCTATCATTGTTGTTAGAGTTTTGTCTGTGCTTCATGCTTATCTTCTTTTTTTTAAATCTTACTTAGAAGCTGGATAGTGGTCTGATAGTGGCTGCTGTAACATCTAGTTTGGCCCTGAGCAAGTGGCTTTACTGACTTTACTTACAACATTTAAGGCTGTATATTTAGGCTAGCAGACAAAGTACTAAAGAGTTTGTCCAGCATTAATCTCTTGCGTGCCTTTCTAGATTCCTGCGCCATGTTCCAGTTGTGTATGTGGACTACCCGGGGCCAGCTTCTCTCACACAGATCTATGGCACTTTCAATCGGGCAATGCTGAGGCTCATCCCATCTCTCCGCACCTACGCAGAGCCTCTCACCGCTGCTATGGTCGAGTTCTATACAATGTCGCAGGTAACTTGGTGGCTGCTGCCTTTTAGCTCCTTAATAATAGCTACAATGAGAGCAGTGAATTTGGAAATGTGCTTTTAACTTCTCACAACTTGGCTTACTTTGGTTCTTCAGGAAAGGTTTACTCAGGACACTCAGCCCCACTACATCTATTCACCCCGTGAAATGACTCGATGGGTGAGAGGCATCTTTGAAGCTCTGAGACCATTGGAAACTTTGCCTGTCGAAGGCCTTATTAGAATCTGGGCACATGAAGCTTTGCGTCTCTTCCAGGACAGGTAAAAAGTGAAAATACCAGCCTGTCTGTTCTTTGAAACAGGGCGAAGTCCCATCTACCAAAATACTGCATCTGCAGGAATAAAGTATTATCTCTTTTTCTTTTTGGATCACAGACTGTTAACAGTACTCTTCATGCATGTGGGCTTTCAGGTTGCAGAGAACTCTTTTATGTCCGTCCTGTAGCAAGTAGTTCTAATAAGAGACTAATTACTCTCTGTGATGAACACAGCTTAGCTAACGTGTTTAATCATTTGGCTTCTTGTTTACTCAGCAAAAGGCTTCATGCCATAATAAATTAAATTTTTCTTGTGTTAATCAGAGCTTTTCCCCTGGTTAGTCGTGGCTGACTTATTGCAACCCTGTAGGGTTTTCATGGCAAGAGACGTTCAGAGGTGTTTTGCCTTTGCCTGCCTCTGTGTCATGACCCTGGTCTTCCTTGGTGGTCTCCCATACAAATACTGACCAGGGCCGACCCTGCTTAGCTTCCAGGATCTGACAAGATTGGGCTAACCTGGGCTGTCCAGGTCAGGGTATATTTATCAGCGGCTGATCAAAAATAGACTGCTCTGTGTATTCAGATGTTCTTAAAAGGCACAGGTAGCGGACAAATATGTCTGTGTCACAAGTCTAATGTAATGATCTAAGAGACTACATTAAATCTTTTGCAAGCCTGCCTGATAAAGTAGATTGTTCTGAGTAAAATCCTGTCAGTCTGCATTTAGTGGTGGAGTTCTTCAGCCACTCTTCCTTATGTGTTGTTGGTCCTAAATGCAGCTGTTGTTAGCAGGTATGTTACTGTTGTCACTCTTCCATTTTTCCCCCTAGGCTTGTGGAAGATGAAGAGAGACGTTGGACTGATGAAAACATTGACATGGTAGCTTTGAAGCATTTCCCCAACATAGACAAAGAGAAAGCCATGTGCAGGCCCATTTTGTACAGCAATTGGTTGTCAAAGGTAAAGGCAGATAATGGATATATTCTCCACTGCTTGCTTGCACGTTATGTAGAATAACCATGTTTTTATTACTATATTGGATAGCAAAGTGGATCATTCCAAAGAAGTTATGCTTTCCCTCTGAGTGACTCTTAAATTTCACTTCTGAACCTAAAGATGGGTACAGGCTAGGAAACTAAGGGAAAGCAATTGCACTATCAACTACAAATGGGGTTCTAGTTAAATTAAATAGGAGGCATACAAGAACTGTAACATTATTACCTCTGCCACTGGCCATGGATGTGGAGTTTTGCCTGGAAACCTTTCTTCTGGGAGTCTTTTGAGTCAGGAGGACTGTTGTTTGCGGTAGGGGGAGTCTTCTTTTAAATTTGAGTTCCAGTCCCCACTGGCAGAGTTACTTGGAGAGCATCTTGTGAATATTCTAGCTAGCAGGATCCCAAGACATGAAGCTACTGGAGTATTTTGCATACAATAGTGCAAGGTACTTGGAAGAACTTTGCAACTTGGGGTTTTTTTAACTGTCCCTCTGCAGAGATTCCTGGTTCTCCCAAAATCAGTTTAAAATGCAGACAAATATAGCTTTGTGCCTTTTTTGATCCCTGTTTCCTGTGGAATAAAAACTGCTATACATGAGCCTTCAGCTGTCTTCTCACCCAGCACATGTGTGGCTTTGCCCTACTTGTCCACACAGAGACTTTGTCCCCATTGGGGGAATATGGTTTGACAGCTGATTAAAACTGAGGAGAGGGATGCTTAATATCTTGCAGCAAATGGGCCATTTGCAGGCTCTGTACTACTTCCCGTACGCACAAGACCCTGCCTGCGTAGTGGTTTCCATCAGTCTAGTACATTTTTACCCCATCCTCCAGGGATCTCAGAGCGACTTACTTGACCTACATTTGAAAATCTTGGTTGATCATTCAAGTTGATATTCTCACGTATCACCTTGTTTTGGGAAAAAGTGTTAGGCTGTTATTCATGACTAGGGATGCGCCCAAACTGAACCCTGAACTGCCTGGTTCGGGCCAGTTCGGGTTGCCTTTCTCGCATGCATGGCAAGCCACAGCCGGGAGAAAGAAGGGGATTGCCCAAAAAGGGTTAAATGGTTGTGAGCCATTAAACCAGTCCATTTCGCTCCCACCCCCCAGCTTGGAGGCGGAGGGGGTGAAAGGGATTGCTGAAATGGCTTCAGCCTAACAGCGGGACTAGTGCGCCTGAAATCGATGCAAGCCATTTCAGCGATCCATCTCGCTTCCCATCACCACCACCACGACCCACACAAACCTCTGAAAAAATGTGGAAGGGTCATGGAGGAGAGCTTGCATGAACCTTGGTTCACAAACCACGACCCAGGTAATTTTAGCCCGAAATGAGGGTCATGGGCAGGTTTGTGCCCATCCCTATTCCAGACTTGGGAAAAGCCTGAGGATGTTTTGAGTCATGTTAAGCATCAACCGCTTGATTTAGACTAGGGAACTATCTTTTTGTGAACGGGAAACCCTTCTTGCATCTCAAAGCATTACCATAAGCAAAACCAGCTCCAGCTCAAACTCTGTCTCGTTTGAGTCTGATACAGAGAGAGAGAGAGAGAACCTGCATTTACTTGTCCATACTTTTCTCTAGGATTACATCCCAGTCGATCAAGAAGAGCTGAGAGACTATGTAAAAGCCAGGCTGAAGGTTTTCTATGAAGAAGAGCTTGATGTACCACTGGTCTTATTCAATGAAGTCTTGGATCACGTGCTCCGAATTGACAGGTACAACTAGCTTATTATCCAGATGCATTTGTGTTAGTAAACAGTAAATCCATTTATCAGGGGGATACCATTCATCCTGGGTGTTGCGCAAGTAAATGATGTTTACTTGAATGCAATGTAAGGGTTCATCTTCAGGCACCATCGTGTACCAGTAATGCATCATGTATTTTAATAGGGAAAGAAGATAGGGAATTTAGTACTGACCCTGAGTCAAAGTCTGTCTCTGTCTCTTAAGGATCTTCCGTCAGCCTCAAGGTCACTTGCTTCTGATTGGCGTTAGTGGAGCTGGGAAGACGACTCTCTCACGATTTGTGGCTTGGATGAATGGCTTGAGTGTCTACCAAATTAAGGTTGGTATACCCACTTTTCTGAACCCTCCCCCCAAAAGGGTTAAGTTTGCATTCCTTCTTAAATTCTGTAGGGTACATACAGGCTGTAAGATATTTATCATAACTGATGTTTCTAGGTGCACCGAAAATACACTGGAGAAGACTTTGATGAAGATCTAAGAACGGTGTTGAGACGCTCTGGCTGCAAGAACGAGAAGATAGCATTCATAATGGATGAGTCGAATGTGCTCGATTCTGGGTTCCTGGAGAGAATGAATACTCTTCTGGCCAATGGAGAGGTAAATTAGTTTGTAAATGTGAGCCAGCCAAAGGCTGGATTTCTGGTACAGCAAATTTTAAATGGGGGGGGGGGGGGGACCAACAAAACAAAAAAAGTACAGTCAGTTTCTATTCAGGTTGCCAGAAATGTTGCCATTATATTACATGGAAAGTGGATAACACCCATAATTTGCAGCCAAACAATGATGTAATCTCTTATAATTTATCTATTAGAACACTTACTAGCCACCTTTCTACCTTGCGGAACTCAAGGAGGCTTACAATAGAAATAAAATAATGATTATAAAAAGCCTAAAGACCACAATTTAAAATCTCCAGCTAGGACTGCCAGTAAATAAAAAATAGGTTAAGTCAAACGCCTTCGTCAATAAAATTGTCTTCAGCTATCTCTTGGAGATCAAAAATGAAGGGGCCAGAAACACCCCCTTCGGCAGTTGTTCTGTAATAGTGGAGCTGAGCTGAGCTGCCACCAAAAAGGCCCTCTCTTGTTTTGGTGGGAAAGTCAGGAGGGTCTCTCACTGCAATCTTAATTCCTGGGCGGAAATGTATAGGAAAAGATAATCCTTCAGATACCCTGGTCCCAAGCCATGTAGGGCTTTAGAGCCTTGAATTGGGCTCAGAAGCTGATCACTAGCCAGTGTGATTGCTGTAATATCAGGGTCACATGCTCCCAGTAGCTGGCCCTGGCCAGCAGTCCAGCCACAGCACTCTGCAGTGGCTGCAGCTTCCAAACACTTCAAGGGTAGCCCCAAGTAGAGTGCATTGCAGCAATCCAGTCTAGATGTAACTAAGGCATGGATCTCTGTGGCTAGTTCTGGCCGAACCAGGAATGGACATAGCTAACACCCCAACCAAAGCTGGGCAGAGGCACTCTAAGCCACCACAGGCACCTGGTTTGCTAAGGTGACTGTTGTGTCAAGCAGCACTCCCGAGCTGCAAACCTGGATTTTCCCCCATCCAAGACATGAGAGACCTCAGGTCCTTGGTCTGCTGTTCTACTAACCCAGAGAACCTCTGTCTTGTCAGGATTAAGTTTCTACCCAGGTAGAGCTGAGTATCATCCTCATATTATTGACATCGCAGCCCATACCTCCTGGTGGCCTGTCCCAGTGGCTTCATGTAGATGTTAAGTAGCACAGGGGGATAAGATCGAACCCTATGGAACTCTACAGGCCAGCAGCCATGGGGCAGAGCAGGAATCCCCCAACACTACCATCTGAGACCAACTTCCCTTCGACTGTGAATATTGTATTCCAGCAGGGTTTGGAAAGAAAGTCACTCTGGTCTTCTGCTCACATGATCTGGTTTCAGAAGCTCTGGTTTTAATGTTCTTTATGTCCCGTTTGACTGGACCCCCTATTCTTGACTTTGGGATCTGACATTTCCCCCCCAGAAAATTCCACATGATGCCCCCCCACAACTTTTCTAAATACAAAAAACTTCATCAGTTAGCTTGAATAACTTGTGTATCCCTCAAATTAGGTTCCGGGTCTGTTTGAAGGAGATGAATACGCCACTCTTATGACTCAGTGTAAGGAAGGGGCTCAGAAAGAGGGCTTGATGTTGGATTCGCATGAAGAGCTTTATAAGTGGTTCACCAGCCAAGTCATTCGCAATCTCCACGTCGTCTTCACCATGAACCCATCTTCTGAGGGCTTGAAAGACCGGGCAGCCACGTCTCCAGCTCTCTTCAACAGGTACATAAGCTGCTCCTTTTTCGTCATGGTCTGTTTACATCACACCGATAGGATCCCAAGTGTGCAGCTTTGGAAACTTTCAGAGCTAAAAATGTTTTCGGCTCAAGCTCCACTCATTCTAGCAGTAAGCATAGCCTGCATGTGCAGGAGTGAGCAGACCCACCTCCCGCACCCAGATCTTTGGCAGCTGTTGCAGCAATAACCTCGTTGGGAATTCTCTCTGTCAAAATTTGTTGTTGTTGTTTAAATTGCTTCCTTTCTAAGGAATTTATTCTGTGCCAATTTATTTAATGAAAAAAGAAGCGAGCTGGAAGAACAGCAGATGCATTTGAACATTGGTCTTAGAAAGAGCCAGTTTGGTGTAGTGGTTAAGTGTGCAGACTATAATCTGGGAGAACCGGGTTTGATTCCCCACGCCTCCACATGCAGCTGCTGGTGTGACCTTGGGTCAGTCACAGTTCTCTCAGAGCTGTTATCTCAAGAGCAGTACTTGAAAGAGCTCTCTCAGGCTCACCTACCTCACAGAGTGTTGTGGGAAGGGGAAGGAGATTGTAAACCGCTCTGAGGCTCCAGGTAGTGAAGGGGGGGAAATCAATCCAATCTCCTCCTCCTCCTCTAATAGAATACTTGGGTAACTGAGACAAGAGCAAACCTTTTAGAGAAGTCTCATGCCTGTGGCACAGCAGAGCTTTTCAACCTTTTTTCTTGGGGGGGAAAGTTGCACAGTGTCTGAATACTCAAGAGTTAAATTAAATTTCAAAATTTGGGGTTGGGCATTCAGAGATCTTTTTTTTTTTTCCTTGCTCAGGTGTGTCTTGAACTGGTTCGGAGACTGGTCAACTGAGGCCCTTTATCAAGTTGGCAAAGAGTTTACTAGCAAAATGGATCTTGAAAAGCCAAACTACGTTGTGCCCGACTACATGCCAGTTGTGTATGATAAGCTGCCACAGCCACCATCACACAGGGAAGCGATCGTAAACAGCTGCGTGTTCGTTCATCAGACCCTTCACCAGGTGAGGTTTCCTTTTTTGTTGCTTGTTCTTCCTAGCAGCTTGTTTTATTTGGCTGTCTGTAAAAGTTGCAGAATGGTTTGCTGTTCTTTCTAAAGCGTAAACACAAAGGATTTCTAAAGCAATGCAGTTAGATCAGTCAGCATTCTGTTTCCGCTGGCAGGCTAACGCGCGCCTCGCAAAACGTGGAGGCAGGACCATGGCCATCACTCCTCGCCATTATTTGGACTTCATCAACCACTATGCCAATTTATTCAATGAAAAAAGGAGCGAGCTGGAAGAACAGCAGATGCACTTGAACGTCGGTCTTAGAAAGATCAAGGAAACAGTTGACCAGGTAGAAACCTTAAAGAACGAAAGCAAAACCTTTGTTCACAATCCATGGGGCCTGTAAGTGTCACATTCTCCTGGATCTTGATGTAACTGAGAATCTGCTGCTTTTCACAGGTAGAGGAACTGCGCCGTGACTTGAGGATCAAAAGCCAGGAGCTGGAAGTCAAGAACGCAGCAGCTAATGACAAGCTGAAAAAGATGGTGAAAGATCAGCAGGAGGCAGAAAAGAAAAAGGTGGGGAAAGCTTTTAAGACGCCATTGCACACCGGCTGTCTTAAACTCTCCGTAGCGGGCATAAGGAGTCTTCATCCTGTGTAACTTGCTTGTAGGTTATGAGCCAAGAAATCCAAGAACAGTTGCACAAACAGCAAGAGGGCATTGCAGACAAGCAGATGAGTGTGAAGGAAGATCTGGATAAAGTGGAGCCTGCAGTCATTGAGGCTCAAAATGGTATGTGAATGCTACCTGCATAAATGGTCCCTCTGAGTCCAGTCTAGACGTCTGCAGGCAATGGGCATGTTCATGCTTCTGGATGAGCTATCTTAGCGATAGCTCACTCTTAATGCAGACCCCAGCAGAAATTTAATGATGGCCTCCAGTGTTAATGGGCCCCAGGCAACCAATATTTTGATTTAAGCTTAATTATTTTGGGTAATAATTTTAGATTAATCATGTTAAGTATTGTTCTTCCCTGCTGAAGCCAGTTCATATTGCTGTAATACATTTTTAGGTCATGTGGCCAATCAATGTACTTTACGGTGATTCTTTTAAAGAAGTTAAAAGGTTTTAGATTGCAAAAGACCTGTTTCAAAAGTGATTTTGCTGCAGTGAATGTGACTGCTGCTCCTGGCTGTAAGCTGTATGCATGCTTGCAGAAAAATTGTTGCAAGTCCATTGTTCCTTTGCGTATTTGAAACGGAACTGCTGAAGGGTGAGAATCGGAAAAATCAGCACAGACATCTATGATCTCTCCGTTCTTCCTTGCAACCTCTGATGGTCAGTCAGTGAAAAGAATTATCTGTCAGGCAGTGCTATTTGATTTCCCCCCCTCTTTTGAATAAGCTAAGTTGATTTGTGCTGAAGCTTAAAAACTCTTTCGAATCTTCCTTCTCTCAAGACTTGCTAATCGGCTCGCTGTTTGCTTGTTTTCTCCCAAATCAATGTCCTTTTCTCTCCTGGTTTGATCGGGGTTTGCTCCTGCATAGCTGTCAAATCAATCAAGAAGCAACATCTGGTAGAGGTCCGTTCTATGGCCAACCCTCCTGCAGCAGTGAAGCTGGCCCTAGAGTCCATCTGCCTGCTCTTGGGCGAAAGCACAACTGATTGGAAACAGATACGCTCCATCATTATGCGGGAAAACTTCATCCCCACCATTGTAAACTTTTCAGCTGAGGAGATCAGGTGAATAACCGGAAGTACACAGCGGCTGCTGCTGGGAACAGAAAGAAATTGTTCTTGAGGGCCTCTGCAAGAAAACGAAAGAGACAAGAACATGAGAACATACATAAGAACATAAGAGAAGCCTGTGTTGGATCAGGCCAGTGGCCGATCCAGTCCAACACTCTTGTCACACAGTGGCCAAAAACACCAGGTGCCCTCAGGAGGGTCCTCTACAGTACATGTAATTTTTACAAAAAGCGCATACTCATTTCCGGTGTGTAGCCATGCTGGTCTGCCGTAGAAGAGCAAGATTTGAGCCCAGTAGCACCTCAAAGACCAACAAGATTTCCCGGGGAATAAACTTTCGGGAGTCAAAGCTCCCTTGGTCAGACGCTTGGCGAAAGGAGCTTTGAGTCTCAAAAGCGTATACCCTTAAAAAGTGGTCTCGGAACGGAAGTTTCTTTCTCCCATTCCCAGCGGCAGCCTTAACACATGGTGGTGTTGCATGCTGAATGCTTTTTTCCATCCCCCTTTACCAGCCGTGAGCTCTATAAAGAGGCACCACCTTATCGAAGTGAGAACCATGGCCAACCCGCCCGGTGCAGTAAAACTGGCTTTAGAATCAATCTGTCTCTTGTTGGGTGAGGAGACAAATGACTGGAAAAAGATCAGGCCAGTTATTCTCAGAGATAATTTCATCAGCAGCATTGTCAACTTTAATATCGAAGACATGAGGTATTTGGGTTTCCTTAGTTTTTACCTACCGTGGTGATGGGATATCTGGCAGTCTCGGTGGTAGCAGCTGCGTGCTGGAGGGTGCAGTAGACTTAAAGTTCAGTTCCTCAAACTTTTCGTTTCCCTCCCCCTCCTCTTCCAGTGATGCCATACGGGACAAGATGAAGAAGAACTACTTGTCAAATCCAAGTTACAACTACGAAATAGTGAACAGAGCATCCCTGGCCTGTGGTCCTATGGTAAAATGGGCTATTGCACAGGTAAACACCTTGTGGCGTTTGGATCACATGGAGTGGAATGGTGCAGTGCTGTAAAAATTGTGTTGTGTTTTGAAAGCGATGGGAAGGGGGCAGGAAGCAGCTTGCCAAGGGTCACTCTTGGTGGTTAACTCTGCAGTCCTTTGGTCGTCCCACAGTAGCTTGCAAAACAGCAAAGCATGCAACTCTGAAGGCCCACCACAGGCCACCCGGGGCGTAAGGCTGACGTATCCTCCTTGTGTTCCAGCTGAACTACGCCGACATGTTGAAACGAGTGGAGCCCCTGCGGAATGAGCTTCAGAAGCTGGAGGACGACGCCAAGGACAACCAGCAGAAAGCTAATGAAGTGGAACAGATGATCCGAGATCTGGAGGCCAGCATTGCCCGCTACAAGGAAGAGTATGCCGTGCTGATTTCTGAGGCTCAAGCTATTAAGGCAGACCTGGCTGCTGTGGAGGCGAAGGTAAGTCTCCCTCCCCCTTTCAACTTTTTTTTTTTTAAGTTTTCTTGGAATTTATCGACTGCTTTTCTCTTCTGTGCCACTGATTTTTTTTTAAAAAAAAATCATAATATGGTTTTTTTTTAAATACAGTCTAGTATTGACAAATATATACCTTTAACGTGTGGAGATGGAAAGTGCCATCAGATCACAGCTGACTTGTGACCCCATAGGGCTTTCAAGGCAAGAGGTGGTTTGCCATTGTCTGCCTCTGCGTAGGAACCCTGGTCTCCCCTCCGATTACTGATAAGGGGCAGCCCTGCTTAGCTTCTGAGATCTGACGAGACTGGGCCATCCAGATCAGGGCTCTTTGATATGTATCCATTATTCACATTCTTATGCGATTAAGCAGCTTGACAACAAGTGCCTGGTGCCCTCCTTCTGGATTTTCAGGCTGTCTTTAAAGTAACCTTGGTTCCGTAGAGTGTCTTGCCCACATTTGTTGCATCCCAAACTTTGAACAGCCATTCCTCTTTTTCTTTATGTTCACTGTGATTTCTTTTTGTAAAATTATGATTTCCACCGCCTTGCAAAATATATCCTGTCGTTCATTGAAGATCAAAAGATTTTCTTCTTGAGAGCTCTGGGTTAGACCTTAACAGCTTTTTCTACCCTACCAGCAAAAAAAGGGAGGAGGGGGCACTTCTTGGCAACCAGAAAGGCTCTCCTAGGGATTGCGGGGCCCGTGTGGATGCAGCCACATGGGACAGGGGTTGTCGTAAAGAGGAGGCGTTAAAACAGAAAAGCAGATAAGATCCAACCCCATGTATAATTGCTTTCTTGATTTGGAAGAGGCATCAATGCTGCACAGAAAAACTTCTTTTAAAAACCTTTTTCAGTGTTTTTGGTTTCAGAGGGCGGCCATGTTGGTCTGTAATAAAACAGTTCGATTCAAGTCCAATAGCACCTTTCCCAGCAAGGTTTCCAGGGTATAGGCTTTCGAGACTCAAGGCTCCCTTCATCAGTGTTTTTTGTGATGTGTGTTAAGCGATACTTTGCCACTGCAGACACTCACACCCATCCCCACATACATGTTCTGCCCACATACTTTAAATATGAGTTTATTTTTGGAACTCTAAAAACCTGGGCAGTGGCTTTACTTAGTGTGAAAGCATCCCCAACAGTATGAAAGCATCCCATAGCCTTCTTCACCTAAGCCTATTGACCCATTTTGCTTCCAGGTAAACCGTAGCACGGCTCTCCTGAAGAGCCTGTCTGCTGAACGAGAAAGATGGGAGAAAACAAGTGAAACTTTCAAGAATCAGATGTCCACCATTGCAGGGGACTGCTTGCTTTCGGGAGCTTTTATTGCGTATGCTGGCTATTTTGACCAACAGATGCGTCAAAACCTCTTCACAACGTGGTCCCACCACTTGCAGCAAGCAAATATTCAGGTAAGAAGCTGTGTCCTACAGGTCATAAGACCCAGTCATTGCTGTTCACTTGAAGGCTGGGCATTTCTTCTTCTTTTTTGCTTGTACTCCATTCATCCTCTCTCAAGCAGCTTATGCATGTTTCACATCTGACCAGCTGGACTTGCTTCAGCCTGTGCTTTCAGACTATCGCCTGTTATGCAAAAGGATGTGGTGTTTGAGCAGTTCAGGGATATGGAAAGCAATGCTCCCTCTAAGCTGTGGAGTCTTGTGAGCAAAAATTCTACTTTGTGAGCTACTGGCATGAAAGTTGTGAGCAAGTGATATGGCTACTGCATAAATTAGTTTGCTCTGGAGCCATCCTTCCTGAGCTAAGACAAAAATGTGTGAGCTGGAGGCTAAAAAAACCTATGAGCTAGCTCACACTAACTCAGCTTAGAGGGAACACTAATGGAAAGTGTTTCCCTCGGTCTAGCGTTTCTATTGTCAACTAACCATTTGAATGATAAGATTCCATCTTCTTTGAAGACATGCTGTAGGGAGTGGGTCTGGTTTGCAGCCAATGATGCATCTTCTCCTTGACATATCTTGGCACAGGATAGCTGTATTTTCAGGGGTAATAGCCAGTCATCCCTAGCCTGTAACCTGCAAGAAGTAGATTTGTTTTCTTAGCCACAAGAGTAGTCAACCCTTTGGTACTGCTTTACTGAATCACAGCAATTCTTAATCCACAGTTCCGTACAGATATTGCCAGGACCGAGTACCTGTCCAACGCGGATGAACGCCTTCGCTGGCAGGCAAGCTCTCTACCTGCTGATGACCTGTGCACGGAGAATGCAATTATGCTCAAGCGATTCAACAGGTACTTTTGCTGTTCTTCACATCTTGTATGCATATCAGTGACTCTTCTGAAAACTACAACAAAGTACTACTTGAGTGCTTCTATTATTTATTTATTTTTATTATTTATTTTATTTATTCAATTTATACCCCCCCCTCCCCACAAACAGGCTCAGGGCAGCTTACATAATTGGTATAAATACCATTAAAATACATAAAATACATAAATTAATAGAATTCAGTACATTAAAATCATACGATTATAAAATCATAAGGTGCTAATGCTGTTGAGCCAGTTTGGTGTAGTGGTTAAGTGCGCGGACTCTAATCTGGGAGAACCGGGTTTGATTCCCCACTCCTCCACTTGCACCTGGCTGGATGACCTTGGGCAAGCCATAGCTCTGTACCAGCTGTTCCCTCAAGGATAGCTTGGGAAAGAGCTCTCTCAGCCCCACTTACCTCACAGGTTGTCTGTTGTGGGGAGGGGAAGGGAAAAGGAGTTTGTAAGCCGCTCTGAGACTCCCTTGGGGAGTGGAGGGCGGGGTATAAATCCAATCTCTTCTTCTTCTTCTTCTTGATGTCCCTTGAGATGGAGTCAGGTTACTTAAGATGGTATTCTGTAACCATAGCAGACAAGAAATTACTAGCTCGGTGGTCTTCCTGAGTCCTAATAGAATAAAGCCACTGTCGAGGTTAAAGGCCAGGGCTTGTTAATGATAGTAGGGTGGCTCCTAGTTAAAAGCCTGGTGGAAGAGCTCCGTCTTGTAGGCCCCGCGGAACTGCAAGAGGTCCCGCAGGGTCCTGATCTCTTCCGGGAGCTCATTCCACCAGTATGGAGCCGCCACTGAGAACAACGACCTGGCCCTGGTAGTGGCGAGCCTGGCTTCTTTGGGGCCCGGGAGGGTCAGTCTGTTCTGAGATCCCGACCACAGTGCTCTCTGGGGTATGTATGGGGAAAGGTGGTCCCTCAGGTAAGTCGGACCCTGGCCATATAGGGCTTTAAAGGTAAGAACCAGCACCTTGAAGCGAATTCGGTAGGCTATTGGCAGCCAGTGCAGTGTCCTCAGCACAGGCTGGATGTGCTCCCATTTAGGGAGACCCATCAAAAGCCTGGCTGCAGCATTCCAAATTTGTGACAAGGGCAGCCCCATGTAGAGAGCGTTACAGTAGTCTAGTCTTGAGGTGACCGTCGCCTGGATCTCTGAGGCCAAGTTGCCGCGGTCGAGGAAGGGAACCAACTGCTTGATCAGCCGAAGATGTAAAAGGCCGACCTGGCAGTGGCTGCTACCTGGGCCTCCATTGTTAAGGAGGCATCCAGAATCACTCCCAAACTTCTAACCTCCGGTGCTGGCACCAATGGTGCCCCATCAGAGGTCGGGAGGGGGATCCCCGCCCCCAAACCGCCCCAGCTGACACACAAGACCTCCATCTTCACTGGATTCAGCTTCAGCCAGCTCAGTCTAAGTCAACCAGCCACGGCTTGCAACGCCTGTTCCAGGTCTTCCAGTCTGGAGTCCAACCAACCGCCCTTATTCCTTTCCAAACTTTCTGGTGAAGGAGTATTTTTGGAAGTGTTCAGATTGCTGGCATTTGGACAATAAAATAAAGTACTGCAGATTAGTGCCCAAACTTCCTACCAAATGCCAACAAAGTGTTCCATGCCGCATCGTTAATTTATGGAACTTGTTGCCCAAGGATGTTGAGAGCGCCACTAACGTAAGCGGATTATATGCTTGTTTTATGGAGGATGTCTCTGATCGTAAAAACGGAAGCTTCATGTTCAGAGATTATGTATCTTGGAGCAGATGATGGGCGTGAATTTGCCTGCTGTGCCCAAACTTCCAAGGGTTTGGAATACTGACGGTAAACAAAACTTGCCGCTGGAGGCATCTGATGTTGTGTGGTAATGCACAGAGCAAATTAAATCAAAATTGAATCTTGCTCTTCATCTTTTCATGAGCTTCTGGATCCAGTAGCACCTGAAAGAAGAACAGGTTTTCCAGAGTATAAGCTTGCAAGATGCTGCCTCGTCAGGTGAAGTGAGCGTTGACTCTCAAAAGCTTATACCCTGGAAATCTTGTTGGTCTTTAAGATGTTACTGGGCTTGAATCTTGCTCTTCTACTGCAGGAAAACACAGCTGTGGTGGTAGAAGGTGCCATGAAGTGGCAACCAGCTTATGGCAGCCCTGTAGGGTTTTTAAGGAAAGGGATGTTCAGGGATGGTTTGCCATTGCCTGCCTCTGGTGGTCTCCCATGCAAATATTAACCAGGGCTGACCCTGCTTAGCTCTGAGATCGGGTTAGCCTGGGCCATCCAGGTGAGGGCTCCAACACGACTACCCACCTGAAACTATTGGAAAAGTGGCACACAGGTGATGCACATCTCTGTGCACAAGGCACACCAAGTAATTTTTGCCCAATTCCATCATATCAGGGAGCCCACATAGCTGCGTAGGATTTTAAAGGATTGTGGCAGAAAGGGAGAGGCAGGGAAGTCTGTTCCTAAAGCAGAGGCCTCCTGGCTGTCTTTTGGATTCAGCCCCATCATCTCTGAAGTGAAAACTAACCAGGGCCACCGTCCTCGTTACTGTGGTAACAAACTGCACATGAAAAACCTTGGGTCTCTGAAGGATAACGGATATGTTGATTGTAAACATTCTTGTGAAACTGTGTCTTAAAAACAAGTATTTTTATTGTCCGTTGAGCAGACCTTCTTTAGGTCTCCCTAAATCTTAACTGACCTTGTAAATGATTTGACATTTTCTTTAGGTATCCTCTGATCATCGATCCCTCCGGGCAAGCTACAGAATTCATAATGAATGAATATAAGGACCGTAAGATAACTCGAACCAGCTTCTTAGATGATGCGTTCAGGAAGAACCTGGAGAGCGCCTTACGGTTTGGCAATCCTTTGCTTGTCCAGGTGAGTTGCAGCTGCATGCAGCTTTTTCGCTATCAGCTAAGTCCCTTTGTCCAAGTCATTCCCCTCTTGTAAAATCAAACCAGGGTTTTGTCAGTGCATAAATTACATAGGTATTAACAAACATACAGTTGTGTGTGGTGCCCAGTTGTTCAAAGCCCTTGCAGTCCGTGGCCTAGCTGCTCTTGTGCTGCCTTCTAATGTATCACTGTAATGATGCATAGAAAGTTCTGCATGCTTTAACCCTCATTGAAGCGAATGGGCTGGATCCAGACTAAATTTTCTGCTAATAGAAGGGGAGGTATAATTTCTCCTAATTCCCCATTCCTGCTGCAGATCCCCAATTTGCCCCTCACACTGTTTGCCCTCCAGGACCAGCATGTCAGGGAGATCAAAAAGCTTAGCTGGGAAGAGATGCAGGAAAGTTCTGCTTTCTTTCAGCAGAAAACTTAGCCTGGGTCCAGCCCAAGGAGAGAGACACGTAACTGAACGGGTTTGCAGTTGGTGGCCATGAAGCCACATAGCACGTTGCTTTTGAAATTAAGGCAGCAGCTTGTGAAATTGCATGAAGACTTGTCTTTATGGATCCCAAAATCCCTTTATTGGATTCTGGCTCATGTGTGACTTGCAGTTGTTGTTACTAGCTCAAGAATTATGCTTCATCCGTATTCTGCTGACATATTGTCACTCTCTTAACACTTTATCCAGGATGTGGAGAGCTATGACCCTGTCCTGAATCCTGTGCTGAACCGAGAAGTCCGGAGAACTGGTGGTCGAGTTCTTATTACCCTGGGAGATCAGGATATTGATTTGTCGCCATCCTTCGTCATTTTCCTCTCCACCAGGGACCCAACGGTAAGGAACTAATGTTTATGTGGCTTAATCCAATGGCAGAATGGAAGGGAAAGAACATGCTTTTTTAAAAAACGACACTGGTACGTTGTGTCTTGGTAGGTTGAGTTCCCACCTGATCTCTGTTCCCGTGTGACATTTGTGAACTTCACCGTGACTCGCAGTAGCTTGCAGAGCCAGTGCCTGAATGAGGTGCTGAAAGCAGAAAGACCAGACGTGGATGAGAAACGCTCTGACCTCCTCAAACTTCAAGGTACAACACTGAGACATCAACTCTTAAGGGGGTGTGCATTTGCCATAGCTATCACAAACTTAATACTGTGTGTCAGTGGCAGAACATCTTAAAGCAAGCATGGACATCTTAAAGCAGGGGTGGCCAAACTTGCTTAACGCAAGAGCCACATAGAATAGACATCAGATGTTTGAGAGCCGCAAAACATGAACAAATATTA
Source organism: Lepidodactylus listeri (assembly GCA_029233225.1). Taxonomy (NCBI): domain Eukaryota; kingdom Metazoa; phylum Chordata; class Lepidosauria; order Squamata; family Gekkonidae; genus Lepidodactylus; species Lepidodactylus listeri. The sequence goes on from JARCFY010000011.1 coordinate 82,981,973, forward strand.
CACGCGTGTTTTTATTGGAAAATATGCAGATTTACTTTTATTAATATGAAACTGATAACTTTAGATGGGGAGGGAGGGGAGAAAGAGAGAGAAAGGAAGGTGGAAAGAAAGAAAGTGGAAAGAAAGCAAATAGATGGGGGAGGGGGGATGGTGGAAAGAAAGCAACTTTAACTTTAAATGTGTCCTCCAAGCCCGCCCTGCCCCCACACTGGCTAACTTGGCTTGGAGAAGGGAGTTAAAGAGACAAATGCTTTCTCCAAGCCAGCTGGTGGGCTTTGAGAATGCATTTAAAAGTTCAAGTTGCTTTCTTTCTCTGCACTGACTGTGGAAGGGAAGACCAATTGGAGAGGCATGCCTCCCCTTTGCTTCCCCAGCCACTATAGTGAGAGCCGCACAATATGTATTAAAGAGCCGCATGTGGCTGCTGAGCCACAGTTTGGCCACCCCTGTCTTAATGCATATCAAATTTTGTAGTGCTTGGCTTGAATTAGACTTGAAAGTCCTCTTTTTATACTTAAAGGTGAATTCCAGTTGCGCTTGCGGCAGTTAGAGAAGTCTCTTCTCCAAGCCCTCAATGAAGTGAAGGGGCGGATCTTGGACGACGACACCATAATAACAACACTGGAGAATCTGAAGAAAGAGGCGGCTGAAGTTACCAGAAAAGTAGAGGAAACAGACATTGTCATGCAGGAAGTGGAAACTGTGTCTCAGCAGTATCTTCCGCTTTCTACTGCTTGTAGCAGTATCTACTTCACAATGGAATCACTCAAACAGGTATGGGGTGTGTGAGTTCTCTCTCCTCTCTCACAACATTTTTAGCAAAGTATAGCTAGATGAGCTAGTGCATAGAGTCAGTAAGTGGCTGGATGAGGGGTGAACAAGCTGGAAGTTAATCCTGACAGAGGTGCTCTGGGTTAGTGGGCCAGGGACTTCAGATCTCTCCTGTCTGGGATGGTGTTGTACACACCTTTAAAAGCCATGTTTGCAGCTTTGAAGTGCTACTTGACACAACAGTCCCCTTAGAAAACCAGATAGCAGCGGTGGTCCGAAGTGCTTTTGCCCAGTTTCAGTTGGTGCATCAGCTATGTCCATTCCTAGTCAGATCTAGCCACAGTGATCCATACCTTAGTAACATCTGGACTGGACTATTGCAGTGTGCTCTGCTTGGGGTAGAGAAACACCTTGAAGGTGTTCAGAAGCTGCAGCCAATGCAGAGCTCTGTGGCTAGACAGCTGGTTGGGACCCACCATCTGGACACTGATGTTACAGCAATTTCACTGGCTGCCAGGCCCTTCCTGAGTCCAATTAATGGTGTCATTTTCAACCAGGGTATCTGAAGGGCCGTCTTCTCCCGTACGTTCCTGCCAGGGAATTAAGACCACAGGGAGTGGCACTCCTGACTGTCCTGTCGATCAAATAAGCTTGTTTAGCGAGCACATGAGAGAGGGCCTTTTCAGTGGTAGCCCCACAATTACAGCACGACCTCCCCAGGGAAATGTGCCTGGGAACCTCACTGTTGATCTTTAGGAGGCAGCTGAAGATGATTTTATTTAGGACTGCATTTGACTGAAACAGTCCTGAATTGTGATGTATTGTTTGTATTTGATTAATATTGTAAGCTGTCTTGAGCTTCAGAAGGAGGACAGGTGGCTAATAAATATTTTAAATGAAATAAGTAGATGCAACAGCACCCTGCTTACTTCCTCAATGTCTGACCATATTTTGGGTTTTTAAAAACTTTTTAAATTTTTTTCAGATTCACTTCTTGTACCAGTATTCTCTCCAGTTTTTCCTGGACATATATCACAATGTCTTGTACGAGAATCCAAATCTGAAGGGTATCACCGACCACACCCAGCGTCTTTCCATTATCACAAAGGATCTCTTCCAGGTTCAGTACAGCCATTTCATACTTTTAAAACCATGTGCTGATAGCATTCTTTAATGATTATTCACGGAAAACTGAGGACTGCCTGCCAAGCTGTTGACCTTTCTCGTTTTCGGATCGACAGGTGGCTTTCAACAGAGTGGCTCGTGGCATGCTCCATCAGGATCACATCACCTTTGCTATGCTGTTGGCAAGGATTAAACTGAAAGGCACTATTGGGTAAACATACAATTTTAATTTCTTTAGTTGTTGTTGTTGTTGTTCAGTCGCACAGTCGAGTCCAACTCTTCGCAACCCCACGGACCACATCACACCAGGCCCTTCTTCTGTCTTCTGTCGTGTTCCAGAGTTTGCTTAATTTCATGTTTGTTGCATCGATGACGCTGTCTAGCCATCTCCTCCTTTGCCGTCCCCTTCTTCTTTGACCTTCAGTCTTTCCCAGCATCAGGGTCTTCTCCATTGAGTGCTCCCCTCTCATTTGGTGGCCAAACCCTGAACAGTCAGGGTTGATTTCTTTTAGGATTGACTGATTTGATCTCCTTGCAGTAATTTCTTTAGGGTTACCACTAAATTGAAATGAAACTGTGGTGCAGTGTTTCTTCTACCCAAGCCCAGGTGCAGGTTGAGGGCAAAAACAGGCAAGGTGAAGATCATGCATTTCGGCTGTCTAAAAAAAATGCTGCTTGCCATCTCAGTTTGCTTTGAGGCCATGGAGAGGGGAGTTTACCTCTTCAGCCTCTGTTCAGATTCACTGTTCTAAACTGGGCTCCCCTCTTTGTTAGTCTTGAATTTCTGAAAGGCAAACTGTAAATGAATAAACAAGTAAAACTCAAGAGGAAACCATGTGTGGCTTTCTTTAAAAAGCTCATATCATAGTTTAAGGCCCCTTCTTCCCTTCTCCGTGTGGGCTCAAGGCTGCATGGTCTAGATCAGATTGCTTAATATAAGAGCCACACAGAATAAATGTCAGATGTTTGAGAGCCGCAAGGCATGAACAAATATTACAGACATGATTTTATTGGGAAATATGCAAATTTGTTTTTTATTAACATTGAATGAGACTGCCAATAATAAAATCAAAAGGGGTAAAAACAGATATTGATAATGATATTTATTTATCCACTATATTTGTAGGCTTGGAGGGGGGGGGGATGACTTTGAGAATGCTTTTTAAGTCGTTTTCTTTCTCTGCTACCCCCCACACACCTCAAGCCTACCCATGGAGGGGAACACTGGCTGGAGAAGGGAAGACCAATCAGGGAAACGTGCCTCCCCTTTGTTTTCCCAGCCGTCCTGCTGGGAGTTGCACAATATATGTGAAAGCCACGTGTGGCTCCTGAGCCACAGTTTGGCCACCCCTGATCTAGATGGACCCAGCGATATAATTGTCATCTGTTTGTCATCGTTGGTTTCATGTTGTCCTCAGCAACAGACAGTGTTAGTTCCTGGAGCGGAGTCCTTGCAGGATAGAGGTGGATAGTTTTCCATCCTGATTCTGAGTTTAAGTTTTGATTTAGTAACGTTACCATAAGCTCATTTCTTCACCATTTTTATGCACTGAATTCTTGTGACTCCACATGACAAAATCTGGGACTTAATGCATCACAGAGAGTTTCAGTTTTTGATTGGTCTCGGGGACATGTAAACTCCAGATCTTACTATTGGTGGGGGAGAGAAAAGCCAGAAACAAGATCCCCCCCCCCCCGCCGCCACCGCCGCCGCCACCGCCACTTTATTTTCACATAATAAAATACAGACTTGGCTTTCCATACCAGAACCAAAGTGAGCTATTTGTGGCAGCTTGCACATTTGCTTCCAAGGGATGTTCAAACTGGATTATTTTTCCCATTCCTACACAATTCAGGCAACTGAAGAGTCTGATTCTGGTGTTTAGCAACTAGAAGTACTATTGTCCTTGAGCACAAAGTGCAGAAGGAATTTGTTCTTCTCAACATGAGCTTTGTATTTTTCAATTGAAGAGAGCCTGCATATGATGCGGAATTCCAGCATTTCCTAAGAGGGAAAGAAATCGTTCTCAGCAACACGTCCCTCCCCAAAATCAGTGGCCTGACTGTGGAACAGCTGGAAGCCATGATGAGACTGAGCTGCCTTCCTGCATTCAGGGACCTGGTCTCTAAAGTACAAGCTGATGATGTAAGTCTGTTCTTCAAACAAGGCAGCAGAACTGAACTTAAATGCCTGGGTTTGGGTGCATGGAGGCAAATTTTTATACCAGGTTTAGTGTGAGTTTGTTGGGATCAAGTCACATGTGGCACCTCTCTCCCCGCACTGAGTGGCCGTTGCTGCTGACCTGCTGACTGGGCAGCCAAACACCCCCTTGTGATGGTGTCATGCCCTCTTCCCGCCGCAGAGGCCAACACCATGTCAGGAAACTGTCGATAGCTCTTGATCTAATTAAAAAGGGGAGTTGTTTTTGTTGCCTCAGAACTGACTCTCTTGCCTGCGCTTGGTCTCTAGCAATTCTGCATCTGGCTGGATAGCAGTTCACCCGAACAAACTGCCCCCTATCTTTGGACGGAAGACAAGCCTGCAAGTAAGTTCAGCCAGAACCTGATCTTCTCTTCCAGAATGGATTTTTATACATCCAGGTGCTTGTGGGGGAATGCACGTACTTCTTCCATCTTGGCCTCCCGTTTGAGGAGAACTATTTAGCGGAGGGGCTGGGATTCCGTCCCCTTCAGTGGGTGAAATCAGTCACTGTACTGCTTAAGGCACATTTGCGTGAACAAGCAAGCATGGAATACTGCGAGCAGCTCTCTTTTTCTCTCATGGTCTTTCTGTTCTAAGCCCTTGAAATACAGATCTTAACTTTTTAAAGATGTGGTGTACAAGGTAGCCAGGCAGTCTGCCTCTCCCCTGATTTGCAGCTTGTTCCCTGGCAGGCATGACTCTCATGTTCGGGAGAGCTGCCCCAGAGGGGCTCTGTCACATGGCTCTTTTGCTTGGTAGCAGTTCAGCTCACACATTCCTGAGTTGGCCGCCAGGCCCCAACAAGCACTGGGAGTAAAGAGTCCCTGAGCCAGCCTGGTCCCCATCACCACTGGAGCACAAGGGAAGGGATGGATGCCAGGAGCAGCACATGGGGCTACAGTGCCTTCAGTCCTTTCTTGCAAGACCCCCTCAGGCAGTGGTTCCAGGTGCAAGTGACCAACCCCCTTTTATCCACTGCACAGCTGCAGCCAAGATATATGCGGCCCAAATTATGGCTAGTTGCACTGGAGTGGATTCGAATTTTCTATAATGTTCATAGACCCTAAATGGAAACTTGGCACTTTAAAACTGAATTGGGGGGATGGGGGATGGAGAATTGGGAGCAAAGCTGTCACTTGCTTTGCAACTTCAAAGCCGAGCACTAACCTCCTTGTCCTTCTTTTGTCCTCAGCACCCATTGGGCAGGCCATCCACCGCTTGCTTCTGATCCAGGCTTTCCGTCCCGACCGTCTTCTGGCCATGGCCCATCAGTTTGTTTCAACGAACCTCGGTGAAAACTTCATGTCCATTATGGAGCAGCCCTTGGATCTGGCACACATTGTAGACACTGAGGCAAGTAGGCGTTTATGTAGCATGCTGGGTGAAGCTGCTGCAGAAGTCTGATAAAAGTCTCGGAGCAGAGACTTTAACATGGAAGGCTGCATCGGCTGCTTCTCGGTTCTTTGGAACGCGCTTTGTGGCCCGGCCAGGCATTCTCAAGTCAGTTCCTCAAAGGGAAATGCTTTTGAAGGACACCAAGCACCATGCCTCCCGTCCCCTGTCTTCTCCTTTGGTTCTGCATTTGCACGGTGCTTAACTCCTTTGTACCCAGGCATAAGCGAGGAGGGAGATCCCTGACTCTTCCCTTTCCCCCTCTCCCCTCCAACCTGGCTCTTGGGAATGGTTGGTGGGCACACGCACACAGACTGACTAGTAAACCCAACCAATATTTGTGGATTTCCAGTATACGTGGGAGGAGGGAAAAACTTATAGAGAAAAATCTGGCCGTTGTTGTTGTTGTTGTTGTTGTGTACCTCACTCCATATGCTCCATTGAGGGAATGGCCTGGAACATGGAAAGAAGAAATAAAAGGAAGGCCTTTGTTACTCTGGTCACAGAGGAGGGACAACATAAAACAGACATCTTGCCTTAGTCCATCTTAGTACTGCAAGAAACACAAACTTCCTAAGCAGTCTGATTTGACGGGGGGGAGAGATACCTGTTGTTGTGGGTGATGGTAGAAGCAAAGTCACCCGCCTTGCACCCGTACTGATGCTTCTTCACTCTTCTCCCTTGGATTTTAGGTGAAACCAAACACTCCGGTGTTGATGTGCTCGGTGCCCGGCTATGACGCCAGTGGCCATGTTGAAGACCTTGCTGCCGAACAGAATACACAGATAACCTCTATCGCTATTGGTAAAAACAAGAAAGCTTTGTACTTGTGTTCAAAATACTACAAAAACGATAACGTGCAGCTTCTGACATAAAATCCTAACTTCTTGCCTGTAGGTTCTGCTGAAGGATTTAACCAAGCAGAAAAGGCCATCAATACAGCAGTGAAATCGGGCAGGTGGGTTCAGTGGTGCCTGCCGGACTGTCTGCCCTTACAGTAGCACAATCTAGGACCTCATTAACATCTTTCTTTCCCCGCCTTGTGCTCCAGGTGGGTCATGCTGAAGAACGTTCACTTGGCACCTGGGTGGCTGATGCAGCTGGAAAAGAAGCTGCATTCCCTCCAGCCTCACGCATGCTTTAGACTCTTCTTGACAATGGAGATAAATCCCAAAGTAAGTGGCTCGCTGCGGGTAAAATCCACCTTGCCTGGACTTTTATCTCAGACTGTTTTGAAAAGCTTGTTCCTCTGACAGGGAGATCTATGAAACAGGCAGGAACAGAAGGAGCCCCTTTTCCAAATTGTAGGGCTGTTTTAAGAATGTTTAAATACAATTTACTTATGGTATCTTAAGCTCTGGGATCTCTGGAACTTGGACAAAATCTCCAGCAAGCTCAAATGATCAAGAATCCATTAGATATAACTAATTTCACAAATAGATGGCAACTCTTTTTTAATTCATTCTGAAATATAAGCAGCCAGTTGATAAAAGGCGTTTGAAACACAGCTCTTTAAAGATACTTTTATTAATTTTCCACAATATCTAACGCACAAGTATAAAATAAATAATATAACAATAATACAAAAATCCATAGATTATAAACCAACACCAAACAACCTTATAACCATAACAACGATGCAACTATATATAAATACACTTTTGTTGTTGTTGTCGAATTTCCAGTACTTCCGGTTAAAAATGGAATTATATTAACCAACTAGTTTTCAAAAAATTACAAAAACGATAATCTTGAATATTGAAACACAGCTCCATCCTGGTTTGTTAAGTAGTCAAACCCAGAATATTTGAAATATTTCACCAGCCATCCAAATTTTAAGCAATGTGATTACCTAAATGCTCTCTAATCTAGGTATGCTTATTTTGGAAGACCTCTGGTTACTGTTGTTATTAGTCCTTCCTTATTCATTAACTGTTTTATTCATATTCTTTAAACATTTTTAATGCTTCTCCCCAGTAAAGCCAACTGATGCAAAAATTGGAAAACACATAGCATGGTTATATCTCTCTTCAGAGAGCTTCACATTATCAATCAGGACACTATGAAAAATACTGCAGAATGCCTAAAAGGTTCTCTAGATTTTCTTATTCTCCATTCTCCAATGTTGGTCAGTGAAAGGTTAACCATTATTTATGGGCACTTTCACACATGCTAAATAATGCAGTTTCAATTCACTTCAGCGAATGTTTGCAAGTGGATTCTGTCATTTCACACAGTAAATCCAGTTGCAAAGTGAATTGGAATTGGATTGAAAGTGCCTTGTTTAGTGCGTGTGGATATAAGTCCGGGAAAGAGGAGAGTATCTTGGAGAGTATAATGGAGAGATTAACTTGATGCTGGTAACAAAGTGACTTGTCTTGTCCTCAGGTACCAGTGAACTTGTTGCGTGCTGGCCGAATTTTTGTATTTGAGCCGCCACCCGGTGTGAAGGCCAACATGCTGAGAACCTTTAGCAGCATTCCTGTGTCCAGAATGTGCAAGGTAAGCTCTTGGCTTTAGTCGCACAGACCCCACCAGGATCCACAGCTGCAGAGCTGCATATGGTAGCTGCCAAAATGCCTTGGTCATGGGACCCCTTCAGAGTTCTAATTCAGTTGAAGGCCTGGGCTGGATGTCATTCATCCCGCAATTCCTGGTGCAGCAGTGGCGCTGGCATTCTCATCAGCATCATTGATGGACTGCTTAGCCATGAAAAAGTCAAAGCTTCTCCTTGTGACAGCCACACACAAAGAAAAGCCCTGATCCTTATGACGCTTGGTTTGGCGTGTGACAAAGGGAAAGCAAGGAGAACACAGCATAGTGAACTAAGGTTGAGCACTCCCAAAACCTTTGTACTCCGCAACCTGTGTGAATGAGGCTTCATTTGGCAGCTGGCCCTAGGTGCAGTGGGGCTACTGGGAGCTCTGCCCCCTTCCTTAAAGCCCCCCCCCCCCGCTTCTTCCCAAAACCATTTAAAAGGATCCTTTAAATGCCTTTGAGAAGCGGTGGGTGGCCCGCACTCCTCTCCCTCCCTCCTGCAAGATTTAAAGGGCCCTCCTGCTGATCGGTAGGCCATATGCTCCCTGTCGATCAGCTGAAGAGCCCTTTAAGTCTTGCAGGGGGGGTAGGGGTGCATACCATCCCACCTTCATTATGGAGCACCAGCCCCACCAGAAAAAAAAATTACCCCACAAGCCACAGAATCCTGGCTATGAACCTGTTTGGCAGCTACTTCATCTGAACCCTGACTCCTGAAACACCATTTCTGAGGCAGCATGAATAGCTCCAGTGACAGTCAAAACCCTTTAACTAGATGTTCATATGCAATACCTTGGCTGTGCCTGTTCTCTAAGTCTGTCTTGAGACACACACCAAAAAAAACACCTGTAAGAAGAGCTCTGTAAACTCTTGGAGGATTGGCCACATTAGGGGTGTGTGGCCTAATATGCAAAGGAGTTCCTGCTACGAAATGAGCCCTGCCTCCTTGTGAAATGAAGAAGAAACAAAATGGTGCACCATTTTATTTCTTCTTCTCTATTTTGCCTTGGTGCGGCCCCCTTTTCTCTTTCCTCCGTGTGAACAGGAATCTGGGGATGGAGGATATAAATTAATCCCCAGCAAGAATAGCCAGCCGTCAGTCTTGGTCTCGTTGCATGCAGCGTGAAGAAGTAAACTTTTGGGTTTTTTCCCCTTGTCTAGTCACCAAATGAGCGTGCTCGCCTCTATTTCCTCCTGGCATGGTTCCACGCCATCATTCAAGAGCGTCTCCGATATGCTCCCCTGGGCTGGTCGAAGAAATATGAATTTGGTGAATCGGATCTCAGATCTGCATGCGATACTGTAGATACGTGGCTGGATGACACAGCAAAGGCAAGTAACTGCAAATGTGCCACTTTATTTCTGTGTAAGAGGAATGTACATGGCTCTCTTGATCTGGAGGACAGCTTGGCTTCCCAGTACTGTTAATGTGGTGATTAGCCAAAACACACAAGCAAAAAAGCCCTTGTAGTAACTTTGCTCTTGTAGTCTTTGCTGTCTCCCCTTTCAACAAACGCTGTCTGCATCTCCAGGGCCGTCAGAATATCTCACCTGACAAGATCCCGTGGTCCGCTCTGAAGACGCTGATGGCCCAGTCGATTTACGGAGGCCGTATTGATAACGAATTTGACCAGCGCTTGCTGAACACTTTCCTGGAGCGCCTCTTCACCACTTTGAGCTTTGACAGCGAATTCAAGTTGGCCTGTAAGGTGGATGGACATAAAGACATTCAGATGCCAGATGGAATCAGGTATTTAACATTTCCCTTCTAGAAGTAAGGACAAGCTAGGCTGGCTTGTAGAAGTTGGTCTTGCAAACTTTGTGATGTCTCCGTGACTTTATCATTCCCTGCCGTTTGTGACTTGACAGGCGTGAAGAATTTGTCCAGTGGGTGGAGCTGCTGCCGGACACCCAGACCCCATCCTGGCTGGGCTTACCAAACAACGCTGAAAGGGTTCTTCTCACCACCCAAGGTTAAAAAAAAAATCATCATACTTTGCTCTACATTTTCTGTTGCAGTAGATTACACTCAAATGCAGGGATTTGCCACTGGAGCCCCATCCCCCTACATTCCAGGAAAGTACACAAAACTCCCCACTTCTTCTTGGGTCAGCAAGTCATTCCTCAGCAACCTCTGTACCTCCCAGATTGTCACGTATACTAACACTGCTAGCCATCTTACGGATGATAGATGTCTGAGTGAGGGGATCCACAGGAGGGCCAGAGGGAGGAGGGGCATGTGGAGAGACCTCCAACACAGGCCACAGCTCCAGTGCCTCTAACTTCTGTGAATCAGTCTCCGTAAGGAGGAGAAGAAGAGATTGAATTTATACCCCACCCTTCACTACCCAAAGGAGTCTCAGAGAGGCTTACAATCTCCTCCCCTTCCCCTCCTTACAACAGACACCCTGTGAGGTAGGTGGGGCTGAGAGAGCTCTCTTGAGAACTGTCCTTGAGAGAACAGCTCTGAAAGAACTTATGACTAACCCAAGGTCACACCAGCAGCTGTATGTGGAGGAGTGGGGACTCCAATCTGGTTCTCCCACGCTCCTAACCACTACACCAAACTGAGTTTGCCTTGTGACACTTACCAGTAAAGGATATTGTAGGTCAGGGGTGGGCAATTGTTTTGGCTCGGGGGCCACTTTGTGGGAGCGGAGGTTAGCGGAGGGCCGCACCTTTTAAAATGATTGCATTCATTACTTAACTTTGCATTTCAGAAAAGGTATAAATTGTATCATAAAAATCAATAAATATAAATTAAATAAAATAGTGGTAGTTTTATTCAATTTATTTATTGTGCTGATTTCATGTCATCTATAGCTGCAAGCACATTTAATTTTAGAATCAGTTTAATGAGACAAATGTACCCTATCACACTTTTCTACAATTTTTTTGAAATCAGGAGTGAGATTGCTTGTTGAGATTCTCATCACAGCCTGCAAGTTAATGTCTGTCAAAGAGCATCTATATTTACTCTTGTTGATCTTCATGTCTTGGCGGGCCGCAAAAAACTGGCGGGCCGCATGTGGCCCCCGGGCCGCCATTTGCCCACCCCTGTTGTAGGTGGCTCAGACACAGCATGAACTAAATCTGGCAAGGACCTGCTTGATGAGAAGGATCTTAGGGACAGCAGGTTGATCCAGCCCCCCCCCCCCTTCAACACTCTACATTTTCATAAATGCTTCCAAAAGATTTAAGGGGCCACAATGTTCTAGCAAATTAAAGGTGTTGCAGGACTTCTTTAAAGTGGGTTGGATTTTTATTGAGTGGAGCTACTACAGTTAAATAACACCAAGTGAGACAGTGAAAGCTGTGGAAATCTGATGCACATATATATATTATGGGGGAGCTGAATCCAGAACGATGGTGTGCAGAGTTGAACTCAACAATATCCAGTTAACAAACCCATAGCAGGTATTGGAAGGGGCTGCAGTGGCTCATGTGGTTAAGACACTGAACTGCAGGTCGGTAGTTCAGCAGTTCGAGACCCGAGTGCTGCATGACGGAGTGAGCTCCCATCTTTGGCCCCAGCTCCTGCCAGCCTAGCAGTCTGAAAGCAAGAAATTGCAAGTAGATAAATAGGTACCACTTTGGTGGGAAGGTAAACAGCATTCCGTTCACTTCGGCGTCTACTCGTGCCAGCCACATGATCACGGAAACGTCTTTGGACAGTGCTGGCTTTTCGGCTTGGAAACGGAGATGAGCATCATATCCCTAGAGTCGGATTGGACTGGATGTTGAGCAAGGGAAACCTTTGCCTTTACTAGCAGGTATTGGAGGATAAGTAGGTGAATCTTGCATTTATCCCTGTACTGTAAGAGGTCAGGAACCCTTAAAAGTCTGTAGGGCTTTCAAATTTCAGTTTTTAATAGGGAGTTGTTGGAAATCATCCCTGAATCTTAGCAATTTTTTATTTAGTGGCCAAGTAATACATCGAATTGTAAAACCAGCTTCTATTTGACATCTAGAGCTTTCAATTTCATGTCACATTTGTTCACTTTCAGGTATTGATATGATCAGTAAAATGCTGAAAATGCAGATGTTAGAAGATGAAGATGATTTAGCCTATGCAGAGACTGAGAAGAAGGCGCGTAGAGACTCCACATCAGACGGCCGCCCAGCCTGGATGCGAACGCTGCATACTACGGCTTCCAACTGGCTCCATGTTATCCCGCAAACTCTGAATCACCTGAAACGAACTGTAGAAAACATTAAGGTAAGAAATGCAGCTTAGTAAGGGGTTAGGGTGAAAAAGCAGTGAGGGAAGGTGTGGTACAAGATCAGATCAGTAGCTTCTTAGCATAAGATTTAGACAACAAACTTAGTCTTGGCATAGCACCAGAGCTGGGACATGGCAGAAGTTTTATTCCCTTATGGTAAGGTTATGATTATCCTTCTAGCTGATGCACCAGATTTCCTTGTCTTATTCAGGCGCCTCTTGCTCAGCAGACTTAAATTTCTTCTCTCACATTTCAAATCAAGGATCCGTTGTTCAGATTCTTTGAGAGGGAAGTGAAGATGGGGGCCAAACTCCTTCAAGACGTCAGACAAGATCTGGCAGACGTCGTTCAAGTGTGCGAAGGCAAAAAGAAACAAACCAATTACTTGCGGACCCTTATTAATGAGTTGGTGAAAGGTAGGTTGCTCTGTGCTGTTATTTAAAATGTACACTGAACCTCCTGAACAAAGTAAGAATGTGGTACAACTGAGTCATGATAGAAAATGGAACATAAAAACATAAGAGAAGCCAATGTTGGATCAGGCCAGTGGCCCATCCAGTCCAACACTCTGTCACACAGTGGCCAAAAATACCAGGTGCCATCAGGAGGTCCACAAGTGGGGCCAGGACACTAGAAGCCCTCCCACTGTTGCCCCTCCCCCAGCACCAAGAATACAGAGCATCACTTGCCCCAGACTGAGAGTTCCTATCTGTACCTTGTGGCTAACAGCCACTGATGGACCTCAGCTCCATATGTTTATCGAAGTCCCTCTTAAAGCCGTCCATTTTTGTAGCCGCCACCACCTCCTGTGTCAGTGAATTCCACATATAATGAGGCTACATAGAGTCTTATGGCAGGGGGTTTAACATACTTTTAAAACTAATTTGTGAGATCAAAAACTCATTGGAGTGCCCTCTAATGGCTGAATACAGTAGCCCGATCAAATTCCCTACCTTGTATAAACTCAGCACTTGTCAATACTTAGTTTGTAAAAAGAAAAGATGGCGAACTTGTGAATGCTTTCATTGTAAACTTGAATAGTTTGGACTGTTAGCTCTGGCCATGTTGTGGCATTTGTATGTTATCTAATGGAAGTTAACCGTCACCATCTTCCTTCATTATAGGTTATAGTTTAAAATGCCAAGTTTAATTATTGGCTGTTGAGCTGTTTGCATTACTTCAACTCACAGCTGAAGAACTTCTGGTTTAGCTTTATCTGATTTGTAAATGTGAATTTAACAGCGACGCACGTTCACGGTGTAAGAAGTCCTCTTATACTTTTTCTGTAGGAATTCTGCCTCATAGCTGGTCTCACTACACCGTTCCTGCCGGCATGACAGTGATACAGTGGGTGTCTGACTTCAGTGAGCGCATTAAGCAGCTCCAGAATATCTCCCAGGCAGCAGCCTCTGGTGGAGCCAAAGAGCTTAAGGTAGGCTGGAAGGCTCTTCTGTGTCAACACTACTGAATTTCCTACGTGAAGCAAGGTGTCTGCGCAGAAGATCTTCAGCTTTTTCAGTAACTGGGAGCTGAGCTACATGTTTCGTGGAGAACTTTGCCCAGTTAAGCCTGGCGCGTTGGAGAGCAATGCTTTAGAATACCATGGCAGAAAGCTGCCTCTAACAAAGCCCCCGTGGGACTCGAAGCATTGCTTTCTGCATATACGGACGATTCAGTCAGCTCACGGATCACGTTTTCACGGTGCTGCAGTGCATGTATAGTAAGGCCTCTCCACAATCTCTTTATGGGGGAAAGTAATGTGAAATCTTTCTCAGTCCCATCCAGCAGATGTGGTTTTAAACCCCTTGCTGCACTAAAGGGTTTTGTGACGGTGGTGAAACAGAAGGGGGGAGGCAGAGAGTCTCGGGTTGCCAGTTGCCAGAAGGAGCTAGAGAAGTGGGGCTGAAGGATTTGAAGAGAAAAGCAAGGGGACCTAAGTCCTAGGAAAGCAACGGGGCCTAAGAAGAAGTTGGAAGAGAGGGGCGGGGAGCAAGAACCAGAGAAGGAGGCGGGACAAAGGTGAGAAGTCGGGAAGGAGGCCAGCTGGATCTCTGGCTACAAGTCCCTGGTGCTGATTCAGAAGCATCAGACAACGGAGTCGTGCACTTCTTTCTCAACAGAATATCCATGTGTGCTTGGGGGGCCTCTTTGTGCCTGAGGCCTACATCACCGCCACGAGGCAATATGTGGCTCAGGCCAACAGCTGGTCCCTTGAAGAACTCTGCCTGGAGGTCAACGTGACGACCACTCAGAACGCAGTTCTGGATGCCTGCAGTTTTGGAGTGACAGGTTAGTGGCCTCATGGATTTCAAGGGTTGGCAAAGCACATGCTGGGGGGACGGGGTGACTCCCTATGTGAAATGCCCAGTCGCGAAGCAGTTTGCCAAGAAAAGTTAAATTGCAAACAAGATCAGTAGCTCTGAAACAAACGATGACTGATCTTAGCCTAGAGTGGCTTGTTGTGTTGGATCAGAATATAAACCTGGGCATTGGTAACCCTGTGGGAAGCCGGAGAGGGCAGGAGACCCACAAGCACGGAGGGAAGGTCTTGCAGCCTGGCAAGCTTTGGATCCCGTCTTCTTACAGCACCAGCCCTCCCCTGGGGGTTTATATGGGTGGCCCGTAGTCAGGGGTTGACAGCTGGAAAGTATGAATGGGAGGTGATCCAAAGACAAAACTTCTTAACTGCATAACAGTCTATTTCCACTAATGGGGCTGTCTCTGTAAAGGAGGACTGTGCTGAAAATAACAGGTGTGAATTCATCAGGGTTTGATCCAGACTAAATTTTCTGCTCATGGAATTTGATGGGTGACTTCCAGCAACTCCCTCTTCCTGCTGCAGGATGCCCCCCCCCCATTTGCTTAGCGTGCTATTAACTAATGGTCCCCTGTCCCCTAGAAGCAACATTTGGGGGGGGGGAATCATTGGGAGATGGGGAGGCAGAAATGTTCTGTTGCTCAGACAAAAGTAACTTGCTCAAGCAGAAAACTGGATCTAGCCCATACCTTGCAAGTGCACAAGCATTTAATTTCTTGTGCTAGCAAAAACTCTTAAGCGAAATTGCTGTCCATAACTCAGTCAGTACCTGAACTGTGCACCTCTGAAAATGGGGCGGTTTGGGACACCGTATGTGCAACCTTTGCTAAAGGCTGTGGTTACATCTGGCATAGCTCTGCCTCAGCAGTAAGCAACACAATAAAAATAAGTTTCTCTAATGCTTTCTCCATTGGTGGAGGGAGAGGGGAATTGTTCCTCATCCCCCCCTTCCCACACACACACACACATCAGGCTCTCCCCTTATGCTGTTCTTGGAGGGCGTCCCCCAGAAGCAACAGTTCAGGGGGCAGGTAAGGAAGTCCCACCCCACTGAGGGAAATCTCTTACATGACTGCAGAGGTCCCAGCAGTAAGCTCTGGTGCCCAGATCGAGGGGAGAGCATGCAGAAGAGCCAGGAATACAGACAGGTTCCACAAGCGCAACTACCAGCGTTTTAGGGGGAGCTGGCATTCAGAAGGGATGGGCTTGAGCCAGCATGAGAACTTGTAGGGATTATACAGAATCTTTGCTAGGAGCTGTTACCTGCACCTCTTTTGTGTTTGGGTTGAATGATATTCTGCCATACTTGCTTTTGATGATATCTGCTGAGATCAGCCCAGCATCAGGAGCTTTTATTTATACACACACACACAGAGGTGAAATCTAAGCTGCCTGCAGGGCAGTGTTCCCTCTAAGCTGAGTTAGTGCGAGCTAGCTCACAGTTTTCTAGCCTCCAGCTCACACATTTTTGTCTTCACTCCGGAAGGGTGGCTCCAGAGCAGGCTAATTTACACAGTAGCCCAATCGCTCGCTTACCACTTTACTGCCAGGAGCTCACAAGGTAGAATTTTTGCTCACGAGACTCCACAGCTTAGAGGGAACATTGCTGCAGGGACTCCATCAGCTTGGGTCACCACCCCTTAAATAGCAAGCAGAAGTGCCTCTCTTGTGGGTGCTTCATCAAGGCTTTTAAACACCTCTTCCTTCTCCCATGCCAGGTCTGAAACTTCAAGGGGCTACTTGCAACAATAACAAGCTGTCCCTCTCCAATGCTATTTCAACTATTTTGCCCATCACGCAGCTGCGGTGGATCAAGCAGACCAATGCTGATAAAAAGGCTAACGTGGTAAGATTGCCTGTTCAGTCCCGTACCTCTGGCTTCCTGGGATGTAGCTTCTCGTGCTCTCCTTCCTGTTGGTGTGCCACCCCCACCCTCCCGCTAATCATCCCCTGAATCTGCTTGCTTTTCAGGTGACTCTGCCGGTGTACCTGAACTTCACTCGCGCTGATCTGATCTTCACTGTCGACTTTGAAATTGCTACGAAGGAAGACCCCCGGAGCTTCTATGAACGTGGTGTGGCTGTTCTTTGTACTGAATAAAAAGCTTAACACATAATAGCAGTATATCTATATATCTATATCTGTGTTCCAGTTCTAGAGTGTTCGTTTAACACAGCAGGGCATGTGGTGAAGTTGTCGGGTGGGTTGCGCAGAGCTGAGCAGAACGGATGTAGCTGAAAGATGACAGATGGTCGGAAGGACTGGTTTTAGATGGTTCTAGAGAAGCGTATTCTTGATTAACTGGATTTTACATGAAATAAAACTTTAATGCACAGTTCCTGCCTTTGTGTCTTTACAGTCGCTCAGCTCAGTTTGGAGGGGGTGGGGGCAAAAGCAAAACTTTTGCAGACTGTTAGATGGAGTGTTGCTTAAATCTTGGACAGGGAGTGGTGGGTGGGTGGGGGGTGGTTTGAGGGGGGGGGAATCTGTGTTGATTGGTTCTCCTAAAGGAATAAAATATATCCTGTGCACCTGTAAGGGCAAGGTAGGAAGAGGCAATTGGGAAATAGTTCAGAAAAGGAACTGGGTTAATTACATCAATATCCTGTTTATCTTTCCCACCTACCAATAACCACTGTTCCCCATGAGCAGCCTTTTTCTATAGGGTTCCAATACAGAACTAATTACCAGTGCTCATTTGTAGGGGTCATTCGATATAATCTGAAATGACATTGACTTTTGTGTGCCACAGCCAGTTGCACTCTCCCACGGAGCTGCTTTATTATAACCCCGTAGCTATTTCTACCTCTGTGCAGTTCTTCTCCCCCCAGCTTAGTCTTCCTGATACTAAATAAATTTCATGTAAGCCTTTTGACTGGGAAGAATATGACCAGCAGGGCCTAACTACAGAGAAGCCTTTGCATGGTGTTTAAGGCAGAAAAATGGTATCTGGTACAAAGACTTTTTGTTTTAGAGCCAAGCCTATACAACCATCTAGATATTTATTTACCTGCCTCATTTTTAGCCACCTTTCTGTCCTGTGCAACTCAAGGTGGCTTACAGTGGATGCCTGTTGCTGCTTTTTCCTGTTCCAGAGGGGTTGCTGTGTTGGTCTGCAGTTAGATTCAAGTCCACTTGCACCTTAAATACTCTCAAGAGTTTCAGGACATAAGCTTTAGAGAGTCAGAGCTCCCTCTGTTGGCTTATACCCTGAAACCCTTGTGGGTCTCTAAGGTGCAACTAGACTTGATTTTTTTCTGTATGTAATATTGGCTTCAGAAGCCAGAAGTGTAGCTGAACAAAGCACACTCCGTGTCATTCACACTTAATATTTCCAGCAGCACTGAGTACTTTGTCCTGCTCAAGAGACATGTTCTCCGTTCTGTGCTGCCCCTCTTATAATTGATACACTGAAATATTGCTACCGTTGACTGCCACATAAATCCATGACTAAATCTACCTGTGCAAACACCCTTCATGTATTCAGACCTAGTGCCCTTAAGAGACTTGTCTGGACTTATAGGAACAGGCACGGAGGGGTTTTCACTCCAGACCCTCACTCGGCATTACTGCCCCATTTTACCACATCTTATATGTTGGTAGCTACAGCTGTCACATGAACGCACACAAGATGTCAAGCCTGTTTTCCAGCTTAAGTAGTAGGATTTGTGGGTTTAGATCAAATTAGAAAGCTCTAAAATATATCTGTGCCCACTCATTGCTTCAATTATTTAAACTGGATCAGGATCTAGTTTAATGCTGAAGGTACAGCTAGTAGTTACAGGAACATAAGGACATAAGCGAAGCCAATGTTGGATCAGGCCAGTGGCCCATCCAGTCCAACACTCTCTGTCACACAGTGGCCAAAAATACCAGGTGCCTTCAGGAGGTCCACCAGTGGGGCCAGGACACTAGAAGCCCTCCCACTGTTGCCCCCACCCACCCCCAAGCACCAGGAATACAGAGCATCACTTGCCCCAGACCGAGAGTTCCTAATAGACTGATGGACCTCAGCTCCATATGTTTATCTAATTCCCTCTTGAAGTCGTCCATGCTTGTAGCTGCCACCACCTTGTGTGGCAGTGAATTCCATGTGTTGATCACTGAGTGAAGAAGTACTTCCATTTTATCCATTCTAACCCAACTGCTCAGCAATTTCATAAAGTCCCCAGGAGTACCTACCAATACATATCTGCCACTGCCTCTGCCGCTGTTAGTATGCTTCTGTAAAGTACACCAAATCTTTGAAATCTACTGCTGGCCTTGTGCAAACTAGAATTTATAGCTACATGCCAGCTTCCCTACATTCATCACCGGTACATTATATATTTAGCGATCCTGAAGAGCCAGTGGAATTGGATTAAAACCAGTGTGACAGAGCTTGAACCCCTTCCTTGTCATGTGATAGTGCAAGAGGGAGGGCAGGAAGAGGGAAGAGCTGGTGCATGGCTCTTGTGGTGCTTTCTTATATGCCCACGGTAATGCTAATCAGAACTTCGGGGTCAGGAAGGAATTTTCCTCCAGGCCAGATGGGTCCAGGGACCCTGGAGGTTTTTGCTTCCTCTGGGCATAGAGCACGGCTCATGGGGGGAGGTAGCTGTGAATTTCCTACATTGTGCAGGGAGGGTTGGACTAGGTGACCCTTGGGCCGCCTTCCAGCTCTGTGTTTCTATGTAGCTTACTGGGTTAGCAGGGACCAATCCATACACCCAGCCTAATCTATACTCACAGGCAGTTAAGTCAAAAGAGAGAGAAAAGCATCTGCCACCCTGAACTTACATAGGAAATGCAGAATCATCTTCATATGGAAGTATGAGGCTGCTATTTATCCTTTCGTATGCAGAGTTTTGCAAAGACTGGGAGAACAGCTCCTATTGTTTTTCTCTGGAATTGCCAAGGGAAAGCTGTTAATTTTAGCGTTCAGTTTACAAACTGGGGTGTACCTTTGCTGGGGTATATCTAGGTGCCCTTTTGAAGGAAGGGAAAAAACGCTTCCTTCTCCTCCCCCACTGTTCCAGAAGCTGGGCAGGTAATGTAGAAAGGATTGTTACCAATGATTTCTACAACAGTTGGAGGAATTGGAGGGAGGGCATAAAATCAGCCATAGTGATGTACATTAACAAGCAGGGAAATATTCCCCAGTCGCCATTAAAGCAAGCTTGCAGAGATACATGTAGGTTCTTGCCTTCAGATCCACAGGTGTGTGCTTCAGCCACACAGGTCGGACAGACGGTTTGAAGAGGAGTCATTATGCAGAAGAAAAACAGCTTTCAGTCTGGGTGGAGCATGGTACTAGGTAGCAGGGAGTGTCTGGGAAGACGCTGAATCAATAGGTGCTGAGTCAACAGTAGAAGCAAAGAGTTGTTTGTAGCTTGGCATGTAAAAAATGGCACTGGTTGGCTTGACTCCAGAAGGCCTGTTTTTGTGGGCACACATCCCCCCACCCCCCAAATAAGGTCAAGAATACCAAAATGAACAGATGGCATGCCTGCATATGCAAGGAATACTAAGTAAGTGGCTCCTTACTAGTTGAATGAGCTCCCGGAAGAGATCAGGGCCCTGTGGGACCTCTTACAGTTCCACAGGGCCTGTAAGACAGAGCTCTTCCACCAGGCTTTCAACTAGGAGCCGTCCACCACCACGACCAATGATTACCATCTGAACACCTATGGTTTAGGACTGGCCCCGGTGTGGAGATAGAGCCATAGCTCCGCAGGAGGCCGGAAGATAGCTGAATTGGGAACTCTGATAGTAGATCTTAAGTACGCCATCTAATTTACTGAATGACTAGCATTGTGAGCACTTTAAATGTAGGATTGTTTTAATTTATTTAAATGTTTTATGCACAACCATTGTAAGCCACCCTGAGCCTGTTTGCGGGGAGGGCAGTTGTATAAATACAACAAATAAATAAGTTGTGAAATCAGGCCTACAAGAAGTTCACACCACTCCTTACTGGGAAGTCCTCCGATAGTCAAGGCATTAACGGGCCATCAGCCTTACCCTAAGGCCAGTGAGGAATGTGTGGATCATGTAGCCCAGTCCTCCTTAGATATTGCCACCTCCCCACCCCTCAGATAATTCAGGTTTGTAGAAAGCATTTAACACTCCATGTTTTGAATCATGCTCATGCAGAAGAAGAAGAAGAAATACAGCACTCAGCAGTTTTTAATGTTCAACCAATGTGGTAAGCACAAAGGATCTGCAGAATGGCCTGCCTCCAGCAGAAAGCGCCAGTTCACAAACTATCTCTGCTTCCCCCCATATTACATTTACACTGAAATCGGCCCACTAGTAATCAAGTTGCTCGCAGTTTCTTCCTCAGTTTTTCCCCAGCGCACTCTAGAACGGGCTGCCCCTGCTTCCGTTTGACGATGGCATCTTCACGCGCTCTCTTATCGCTCAGCCTCACAGTGGGCCACGGGACGGAAGCCAGAGCTACGTTTTCAGAGAATCGGCTACGTTCGGAAGGATTGTGCTGTATGAACCAGGAAGATTCAGTTGTCGGCTGCGATTCAGTCTCGTAGGGTTCAGCTTCCTGGGAGAGTCGTGAAGGCAAACCCTTCCCGTCATCTTCCGTGGGGGTTTCCGTGAGCATAAAGTTATCTCTCGGCTTCGTGCAACTGGTCTCGTGAGTGACTGTCGCAGAGGCTCCCCAGTATGGTGATGCAAAGAGGGACTCCTGGTGTTCCGGAGGAAAGTTTTCTTCCCCAGTCAGACCCTCGGGGATGGGATGCCTCAGAAAGGTCCCCCTCCTGGGACGTGCATCCGCAAGCGAATCCAGACTACAATCAGAGGTTCCAGATGCTTCTTCATAATCACCATCGTAAGGATCCAGGAACTAAGGTGACAGATACTATTACGTATTTGTGTCACTTACAGCTAAGGTAGTCAACAGCTCCTACGACCATGTGCAACCTCTATGCTGCTGGTACCAAATCAGTGCACATGGAATTGCCTTCCACTGAAAGAAATCACTAGGCTCTCAAGAGAGGCACTGTCTACTCCAGAAGTCCCCAACCTTATTGAACTCGCAGGCAGACTTGAAATTTTGAGTAGTGGACACCACAATAAAAGGGCGACCATGGGGTAGTTGAACTAATCACAAGATGGCTACTATGTGGCCTGCACCCAATCTCAAAATGTTGAGAGTTTCCACGAAATGTTAGGCGGTTCCAGCCCAAACACCTCCCCTGTGATGGAGGCAACTATTTTTGAATGGGTGCTCTCAGCTGACACGGGCTTTTCTGAAGTACTATCATAACGCCCCTGTATAAATCAATGGTGTGGCCTCATTTGGAATACTGTGTGCAATTCTAGTTGCCACACCTCAGAAAGGATATTATAGCATTGGGGGAAAGTGCAGAAAAGGGCAACTAGAATGATAAAAGGGTTGGAACATTTTCCCTGGGAAGAAAGGTTGAAGCGCTTGGGGCTCTTTAGCTTGGAGAAACAACAGCTGAGGGGTGACATGATTGAGGTTTACAAGACTATGCATGGGACAGAGCACAGAGAGAAAGAGGTACTTTTCTCCCTTTCTCACAATACAAGAACTCGTGGGCACTCCGTGAAATTGCTGAGCAGTCGGATTAGAAAGGATAAAAGGAAGTACTTCTTCACCCAAAGAGTGATTAACATGTGGAATTCACTACAGTGGCAGCAACAAGCACGAACGGCTTCAAGAGGAAACTAGATAAACATATGGAGCAGAGGTCCATCAGTGGCTATTAGCCACAAAGTATAGATAGGAACTCTCAGTCTGGGGCAAGTGATGCTCTGTATTCCTGGTGATTGGGAGGGGGGGGCAACAGCAGGAGGGCTTTTACTAGTGTCCTGGCCCCATTGCTGGACCTCCTCCTGAGGGCACCTGGTATTTTTGGCCACTGTGTGACAGAGTGTTGGACTGGATGGGACCACTGGCCTGGTGCAACATTGGCTTCTCTTATGTTCTCATGTACTTCCTTCTCCAATGAGGTGGAGGAAAGACAAGATGGGCTCTTTAGGAGGTAATGCTTTGGAGAAGGAGCGCACAGGCACCAGGAAACACACTGGTGGGCACCATGTTGGGGACTGCCAGTCTACTCTGTCAGTGGTTCTCCACGGTCTCAAGCAAAGGCCTTCCATATCACCTACTAACCAATCCTTTTCACTAGAGATGGT
Source organism: Lepidodactylus listeri (assembly GCA_029233225.1). NCBI lineage: Eukaryota > Metazoa > Chordata > Lepidosauria > Squamata > Gekkonidae > Lepidodactylus > Lepidodactylus listeri. The sequence continues at coordinate 83,004,702 of JARCFY010000011.1, forward strand.
GGGAACCAGGGCCGTAGCCAAGTGGGGGCACAGCAGGCAGTGCCCCCATCACAAAATGCCCGCCCCCCCAGTGTGGGCTGGGGCTGATGCTGACGTGATGGCTGGGAAAGATGGGGAGGTTGCTTGGCTCGTGGCTGCTGCTGAGGCTTTTAAATGCGAGCGCTCTCACAAGTACAACATGATCTGAATAGACACAGGGCAGTCTAGTTGCACCATCAGTGGCCAGTTGCCTATAGGAAGTCTAACAAAGAAGAAGAAGATGATCATATTGGATTTATACCCCGCCCTTCACTTGTAGTCTCAGAGCGGCTTACAAACTCCTTTCCCTTCCCCACCCCACAACAGTCACCCTGTGAGTTAGGTGGGGCTGAGAGAGCTCTGAGACAACTGTCCTTGAGAGAACAGCTGGTACAAAGCTATGGCTTGCCCAAGGTCATCCAGCAGGTGCAAGTGGAGGAATGGGGAATCAAACCCGGTTCTCCCAGATTAGAGTCCGCGCACTTAACCACTACACCAAACTGGCTCATATAACATACAACTATACATTTTTTTAAAGTTTCTAGCCATCGCAGTTCAAGAGAGAGAATATATGCTGGTACTCTGTAAAGACTTAGGACATAAACCAAGGCTAGTATGCAGATTCTGATGGGTCAGGAAACAGAAAAGACCCAACAGGAGCCCTGCTGGGTCAGTGGCTGAGCAGATGCTCCAGGAGACCCCTAGCACAGGAACGAAGGCAAAAGCCTCCCCCTTCTGCTTCCCCCCCCCCACACACACACACACAGAGTGGCTGAGTAGTTACTGTCCATCTACGATCTGAGAAAGCCAGCCAGGTTCAAATTCCCACAATTGCCATGGAAGCTTGCGGGATGACTTTGGGTCAGTCACAAACACTCAGCCTAGCCTACCTCACTGGGTTGTTGTGAGGAAGAAATGGAAAGCAGGAGGATGTAAGCAGTGTTCCCTCTAAGCTGAGTTAGTGTGAGCTAGCTCACATTTTTTTAGCCTCTGGCTCACACATTTTTGTCTTAGCTCAGGAAGGATGGCTTCAGAGCAAACTAATTGATGCAGCAGCCAAACCACTCTCTCACAACTTTAATGCCAGTAGCTCACAAAGTAGGATTTTTGTTCACAGGACTCCACAGCTTAGAGAGAGCATTGGATGTAAGCTGTTTTGGGTCCACACTGGGGAGGAAAGCAGGGTATACGTAATTCAGAAATTCAGAAATTTTCTCCAGATGCAGAGATCCCATTCAGCAATCATGGCTGATAATCATCAGTGGGCTTCCTTTATAGATTTGTCTGATCCCCTTGTGTGGTGATCACTACGGCAATGAGTTCCACATCGTGTTAGACGAAAAAGTACTGCCTTTTGTCTGTCTTGAATCTGTGGCCCATCAGTTTCATTGAGTGCCTTTGGGTTCTAGTTTTTTTGGGTTCAGGAGAAAAGTTCCCTCCCCCCCACTTTCTGTAGAGAAGATGTAAATTGTTTTTTTGCTTTTATGTATGGGTGCTTGTTTAAACTGAAACGCCTAATAGAATTCTATTTTAAAAGATAAGTAGAAGTTGCAAACTTACTTCAGGTTTTTTGTAAGCTCTTTTCTTAAGCGATCCTCCAGGAAAGGAACTATTCAACAGAACCTGTTTTAGAAAAGACTCACTTTCAGATGTCTGCACTGCTCAGGACTCCCATGTAATTTTCAGTGGTAAGGGCTGATTAATGTTAAAAACATAATAAACGAATGCAAACAATCCATTTCTTAATTATTGCCCACTTTATCCTATTATACTAAACAGTGTGATATACCTTCATAAGCCTGGTTTCGGAATAATAAATGAATGCAAATAATCCATTTCCTAGGCAGATCATGAGAGGGAAGGCTTGGCTCTCGTGGCCCGTTCTTACACGTCCAGGGAAATGCTGATCACCACTTTGGGCTCAGGAAGCCATTTTTCTCCAGGCCAGTTTAGCTGGGGATCCTGGAGACTTTTTGTCATCTTCTGGGCATGAAACAGGAATCACTGGGGGTGTGGGAGGGAGGTATTTGTGAATTTCCTGCATTGTTCAGGGGGTTGGACTAGATGACCCTGGAGGTCCCTTCCAACTGTATGATTGCCCATTGGGATATGGAGTAAAGGATTTTATCCTAACAGTGTGATAGAGAGTCATAAGCCTAGTTTTGGAACATTTAGAACATCCTTTGTTACAAACAACAGACTTCTGGAGATTTCAGCTTAACATTTAACAATTCCTGAAGCCATCTGGTTCACGTGTTGACGATCGCTCACTATGGTTGTCATTCTCAGATAGCTTCAGATCACTGCCTGCCTAAAAGTGTACAGTAAATAATGTTTTTATACTGCTATATATTTAGAAAATGTGTTTGCCACCTCTCCAGACCTGTGCAAGGCAACTCACAGCTAACACGATACAACAAAGTCAGTAAAAACAAACGATGCATTAAAATAAGACAAATAAAAAACAAAAAAGCCAAGCTCTAGTCCACCCTACCCCAGGACTAGTGAAGATACCATACTGGTAATGCAACAACTGGGTTTGTTCTCCAATATGCTAATGGTTCTTGCATTTTTAATCTCTTTATTGAAAAGTACATAAACTACTACTGACAACTGCATGAAGAACAAGTGTCATGTGCAACTGATGTAAGCATTAACTTCATGTCTGGGCCCTTCCTGGTCTCACCCTACGCCTATTACCCTGCGGCTTCTCTCTTTCTTCTAGTAATTGGCAGGTGGGGTGAATTTCCACAATAGCACCTGTGCACATCTGCATTCATTAATAATATACATAAAGAACAATGCTTCACTCAAAACACGTGTGTGCAGAGAAGGAAGACTGCATGGACAGAAACTTTTACAGCAAGGTCTGTAAGAGAAAGGAAATAAAGACTCCACGTGGGAAGAGTGATACTGCGTAAATGGAGAACAGTCACTGTACATGATGCCTCCAGTTCTGAATTCACTCAGATGGCACCAGGGCAGATGGGGGAGGGGGAAATGGCCCTGGAAAAAGGACCCTGCCTCCCAAGGAAGGGAGAGGCAGCCTCTGTCCTACTGAGGAGCCTCCCCCTTCCCCTAGAACAGTGGAGCTGCAAAAGCCTCTCTGTTGCCATGTGGAGCTTGAGTGGGCTACATACCACCCTTCTGCCACTCCCTGGTCTGCACGGCTTGGCATCTTGCTGTTTTGGCATGCACAGTACCTGAGGGAGCTGTATTCTTGCAAAAAGAGGGAAGTTGCCATGACCTGGATAGCCCAGGCAAGCCCAGTCTCATCAGATCTTAGACGCTAAAGCAGGGATGACCCTGGGAAATACTTGGAAGGGAGACCTCCAAGGAATACCAGGGCTGGGACGCAGAGGCAGGCAATCAAGCCACCTCTCTGAAACATCCAAATCCCAGTAGGGATCGCCAGAAGTCACCGTGACTTCTAGGCATGCAAGTACACACACACACACACACACACACACACAAAACCCACGCCCCCCCCCCCAAAGGACAGCAGCTGTACTAGCACACCACCAAATGCAAAGTACCCCCCGAGTCCAAAGTGCTGGGCTCTGGGCACATCGCCACAGCCCAGCAATTTGGGGGCGGGGTTCCCACCCACGGCCCAATCCAGGCCGGAGGGGAACGGACCAATCGAGCAGGGGTTTCCCTGCCCCCCCTGGGAGGACTTGGCAACCCTAAGTGGAATGGCAGTGAAATGAGGACAAAAAAACCCAAAAACCTGCAGCTGCCTGTCTCATCACCACTGCTGATTTCTTCACCCCTCTGCGTGTCACACTTAATCCAGTCAACACCTGCTATTGTCATCTGGCATCTGAAACCACTTCACTTTCCACTCTCCAAGATACAGCTACACTCACATTCTAGCTGTATCTGAAGAAGTGAGCAGTGCCTCAGGAAAGCTCATGCCCTGTCACAAAGTTTATTAGTCTTTAAGGTGCTCCTGGACTCTCGCTCTTTTCTACTACTGTAGACAGACTAACACGGCCACCCATCTCAATCTATCTGCAGCATTTTAGATTACAGGTGGACACTATCACTTCAGAATGCTCCCCTACATGGGGAAAAGCTCCCTACACATAGAAGATTATCGTCGACTTGGAAACGGAGATGAGCACCGCCCCCTAGAGTCGGATTTAACTAGCTTTCAAGTAAGGGAAACCTTTACCTTAAACTGGAATATAATGTGTTAGCTTTTAAGATGGTGCTGAACTCCTGTTTTATTTTGCTGGTAAAAACCAGTGTGCCTATCCATCTGGAATCTGGTGTCTGAAATGGTACAGAATATCCTCACCCAACAGGCATAGGAGACAGAACCAGAGCTTTTCAGTGTCCAAACAGCTGTATGCATTACCTCTGTGTTAGCATCAGATTCGGAATCAGTGCTGGACTCTACTCTGCACTTCTGCTATAAGCAAGAGAAACAGAAGCTGGTGAATATCAACGCATATTTAATTTTGTTAACTTACTGATCTCTATTCTGCTTCCTGACCGTGGTTCTTAAATGTTCACATTATGGAGAATTCTTGTTAACTCTTGGATACATTAAAGATGAAGCTACCGAAAAACCCCACAGTAAATCTCAAAGAGGATTTAGTTGCTTTGTATGCTTCTGTAAATTACAGCAATATTATCAAAACATGCCTAACAATCATCTTCTATTTTTAATTTAGAACAAAACAAAATTCAAGTCCAGCGGCACCTTTAAGACAAACAAAGTTTTATTTAAGATATTAAGTTTTCATGTGCACACGCACTTCTTCAGATACAGTAAAGTAGAATTTCCTCAGCCATTATACATAGAAAGAGAAAGGTGACACTGGACTCAAACTTTGCTCTGCTACTTCAGACCAACATGGCTAGCCACCTGAATCTAATTTATACAAGTTACTGATAATACTCATAGTTTGTAAGGTATAAAATTTAGCCACAACAAACTATCTTTGAAATACACTACATATTTTAATGGATAGGTTGGGGGGGGGGCAGTATAATCTCTAACTGATGTGCTTGCCTGCGTTTAAAAAGAGATTTTTTGCTAGTGTGTACAGCCTTTTATTTGTTTAGCACGCTAGCAGGAGAGGGGAGAAAAATGTTGGGATGGCAAGAGACAGGAAGATTCCTTCTTGCTGTAGCCCCTGTTCAAATAAGCCTGGGCAAAGTGGTTTTTTTCTAGTGTGTTTAGCTGGTAACCTCAAATCCCATATACTAGGGTTGCCAACTCTGGCCTGGGACATTCCTGGAGATTTGCAGTTGCCACCCATTGCAAGGAGGGATTTAACCTAGAATCTATGGTATACCACAGCATCTGCCCTCTCCAAATCCGCCCTTTTCTCTAGGGTAATTGATTTCTGCAGTCTGCTGATTAGCCGTAATTACGAAAGAACTCCAGGCCCCACCTAGAGGTAGGGAACCCCAGGGTTTCACCAACCCTCCCCTCCCACTGCAGCCCTCCGTGGAGTTCCTGAGGGGGTCACTGGGCCACAGGGGCACCATTTCTGGGAGCATGGAAAGCTGGAGTAGGGAATACCAGGGAAGCAGCTGCTTAAATAACACGGCTCTGCTAGGGTTGCCAGCAGGCCCGGAGCTGCAGTGGGGCATTTCAGGGCCCAGCCCCCTTAATGAAAAACCCTGCCCCAGCCTTGAAAGAGAATGCTAGAAACAGGCTTGGAGCCTCCTCCTTTAAAGACAGACATTCAGATTAATTTAATTAACCATAATTTAACTGCCCCCTTAAAAATTTAAATACCTCTCGAACAAAAAAGTCCTGGCTACGGATCTCCTGCTTTTACAACTGATCTCCAGCTGACAGAGATAAGCTCTCCTGGAGAAAATGGCTGCTTTGAAGGGTAGACTTTATGGCATTGTACTATGCTGAGGTCCCTCCCCTCCCTAGACCCTGCCCTCTCCTGGCTCTACCCCTAAAGTCTCCAGGTATTTCCCAACCCAGACTTGGCAACCCTAGGCCTCAGCTGGGTACAGTGTCATAAAGTCCATCCTCCCAAGCAGCCATTTTCTCCAGGGGAACTGATCTCTGTTGTCCGGAGACCAGCTGTAATTCCTGGAGATCTTCAGCCACTACTTGGAGGCTGGCAACCTTATTAATTCATAGGGTTGCTATAAATCAGAAGCGAGCTGACAGTACATAGCACACACACAGCTTTTCAGAAAGAGAATTTTACCATGTACTTGTGAGCTAACTGTGTCATGTCCGCAGAACTTTTTTCTGAGTTTACCAATTCACGCGAGTCTACTGCAGAAGAAAGGAGAGGGGGAGAAGACATTTTGGTTACAAAAATGCCAGATACTAATTGATATTTTCCTCCCACAGTTTGCTCACCGGAATCTAATTAAAAGTTGAATATGTTTACAGTACACACAGACTATATGTGTTCACTGTTTTAGTACAACATTTAAATTGAAAACACACACAAGCTGGCAGGAACAATACATAGCTCCTAAAAATGTGGGTACAAACTTCCTTCTCATATTATTACAGTTGCCAGCTCTGGCTTGAGAAATTCCTGGAGATGGCAGTGGCCTGGGAAGGGCAGAATATATGGAAGGGAGGGAGTTCAGAAGGGGTGCAGTGCCATAGCGTCCACCCCCGAAGGTGCCATTTCCTCAGAGGAAACTCATCTCTGTATTCTGGAGATCAGTTGTTATTTCAGGAGAATTCTAGGCCCCACCATGGGACTGGTAACTTTAGTTATTGTACTACTCTGCTCCACTTCTCCCCTGTACTTAGGTTTCCTCCGTGTGGCTGGCTCCACCTCCTGCAGAAGCCATTTTGCTAGGGTTGCCAGGTCTGGGCTGAAAAATACCTGGAGGCTTCGGGGGGTGGGTCCAGGAGAGGGCAGGATTTGGGGAGGGGAGAGGCCTCAGCATGGTACAACGCCACAGAGTCCACCTTTCAAAGCAGCCATTTCCTCCAGGGGAGCTGATCTCTGTCAACTGGAGATTGGTTATAAAAGCGGGAGATCTCGAGGCACACCTGGAGGCTGGCAACCCTATTTGTGGCTGCACCACTACCCTGTGCCTGAATTCTAAAGGTGCCCACAGGCTCACAAAAAGTGGGCGACCCCCTGCTGTAGCAAGAGAGCTCCTAACCTGGTGTTGTCCCTCTGACTACAACAAGCTGCCCTCAACGATTAGCTTGTGGAGCTGAGAAAAGAACTTTGTGCACATTTGTTCCTCATTTTGTTTGTACAGGGGAGTGTTGAAAGAAAAGACTGTGGGAATCTAGCAGCCCTCCGACTTCTGCAAACCATATGGGGCTCAGGTCAATGAGCTTGGCTCCCTACTGAACTATTCAATTCAGTGGGATCTACTTCTATAAAATGTATGTAAGGTCACCAGCCTCTAGGTGGGGCCTGGAGATCTCCCACTTTTACAGCTGATCTCCAGCTGACAGAGATCAGCTCCCCTGGAGAAAATGGCTGCTTTGAAGGGTGGCCTCTATAGCAGGGTACCCTGCTAAGGCCTCTCCCCTCCCCAAACCCCACCCTCTCCTGGATCCAACCCCAACGTCTCCAGGTATTTTCCAACCCAGACCTGGCAACCCTATATGTAAGAAAAGCAGTATAATCATTGACTGTGCTTTGCCATTCTGTTTTATACATTGCCACCCCAAAAGTTACTAGAGACCTTAAAAAGAGGGAGAGAGAATCCTGCTCCCCCCCTTGGAAAAAGAGAACAAGCAGAAGCTCACTGCAGCCACATTTATGTAGACTTACTCCAGGGCAATTTTTAGAAGCATAACAGCCTTAAAATCAAACTTGTTATATGTGCTATTTTGCTGAAGTAAAAAAACCTCCTTGTTCACCAGGCATTTCATTTATTTAACTCATTCGTTTGTACCCAGGCTTTCCCCCTTGATGGGGACCCAAAGTGGCCTGCATCATTATCTTCTCCTCCATTTTATCCTCACAACAACCTGTGAGGTAGTTTAGGCCAGCTTCCAGGGCACGAGTGGGGATTCGAACTGGGTCTCCCAGACACTAGCCCAACACTCTTAACCACTACACCATGCTACCTCTCTTTACGTCATTGATATCCCACCCAAATGAGGACCCAAAGCAGTTTCCATAGCTCTCCCTTCCTTTTTATCCTCACAACACGCACTATCAGGTAGATTAGGTTGAGATTCTGAGTGCGTACCTGGCCCAAGGTCACCCAGCAAGCTTCTATGGCACAAAGTGGGGATTCAAACCTGGGACTCCCAGATCCACTGTTTTGTTCTGTTGACAGTTCTGTCTGTACCAAAGTGTTTTATCTATTACCTATGCTACCTGGGGTATATTTTATTTTATTTATAATTTGGATTTATATACCACCCTTCTCTGAATTCACAGAGCTCAGGGCTTTTATTGCCCAACTGACTATTGTTAGTTATGTTATTTTTTTTCTGTTAGTCTAGTTAATTTTAAAAAATTAATTTCAAGAGAGCCAGCCAGCCAACCAGCTTCTCTCTCTCCCTCCCTCCCTCCCTCCCTGCCTCCCAGAATTGTTGTGAAGAGAAAATAACAGAAACAACTGCATATACTGCCCTTAGCTCCTTGGAGGAAGGAGCTGGACAAAAAAAATGTATTTTTATATTATAAAACAGCAGAGAAACAAAACAAAATCTTTTAGAACCAGTCTTTAAATCAAGAGAAAACTATGAGTATTGCCCACTGAAAAGAGTCACCTCCCTCATACCTGCCATGGGCTTCCCACTTCGGCATTTCTTCCTTCTGCGTTTCCTTTGCTCCATCGATGCCACCTTATTAGTTTCCACAGCCCTCCAGTTGTAAGAAAGTCACTTCTCTCTTCAACTCCCCCCCCCCAATGCTTCTTTACCTCAAGTACTCGCACCTGAATCCCCTTTGAGATTCCCTTGGGCTTCCAAACAGAAAATATCAAATGGGCATAGGGTTGTCAACCTCCAGATGGGGCCTGGAGATCTCCTGGAATTATAACTAATCTCCTGACTATTAATTATTTATCTAAAATTTATCCAGGGCTTTTGAGGGGGGAAGAGGTGCTGGAACTCTCAAGAAGGAAATTACCTTTTCAATCTGTATACTAAAAATTCATGAGCCTTTAAACATTTTAAACAATTTTGTTGAAGAGGTTCAGGAACTCTGTTCTGGCATGTTCCCCCAGAAAAAAAAGCCCTGCATTTATCCTACTTTTCCTGGGGAAAAATGACTGCTTTGGAAGGTAGACTGAATGGTCTAAACCCCCACACTCAAAGCTCACACTCTCTAAACCCCTCACACTCTCTAAACCCCCACACTCAAAGCTCCAGGTATTTCCAAACCCAGAGATGGCAGGACTAAATGGACACAACTTTAATATCAGACTCTGCTAAAGGAGGTAAAAAGGAGAAGAGACTCTTATGAGAAGAAGTTCCTAGTTCTTTCTCTACCTCTCAAAATAACTATGGTTTACATTAGACTTGAGGCAGAGGGCTAGACGCCTGTACATTTAACAGCTACTACAAGAGGCAGAAATTCAGCTGTGGTGCTTGTCTGCAGCAAGGTTCCCAGCACTCCTGTAGATTAAAAAAAATGTCTTGCCCTTTTAACATGGGCCTAATATGTAGCATGACACAACTTCAAGGTTGACAATGAAGAAATTGAAATTGTTCAGTCTTTTCTATTCCTCGGCTCCATCATCAACCAAAAGAGGGACTGCAACCAAGAAAAGATTAGTGAAGTGTGAGGATGTGTCACAGGTGACCAAGATCAAGTCAATTCAAGCCATATTATCCCCCATTACTATGTACGGGTGTGAAAGTTGGACAATGAAGAAAGCTGACAGAAAGAAAGTTGATTTATTTGAAATATGGTGTTGGAGGAGAGTTTTACAGATACTGTGGACTGCCAAGAAAACAAGTAAGTAGGTTCCAGACCAAACCAAGCCTGAACTCTCCCTAGAAGCTAAGATGACTAAGTTGAGGCTATCATGCTTTGGACACATTATGAGAAGACAAGAGTGACTGGAAAAGACAATAATGCTAGGAACACCTGAAGGCAGCAGGAAAAGAGGAAGACCCAAGATAAAATGGATTAACTCCATTAAGGAAGCCACAAAGGCCCTCAGTCTGCAAGACCTGAGCAAGGCTGTTAATGATAGGATACCTTGGAGGTTCATTAAATCATAGGGTCGCTGTAAGTCGGAAGTGAATGAACGGTACTTAACACACACCATGTGTGGAAATGGGCAGGTGAAACTTTTTGTGGTATGGAGGCAAATAACATCACCTGGTAAAGAACATCCCATTGTGCCTCTGTTAAAGGAACGGGCCGTTTTTACCTCCAGGAAGTTGGCAACCCTAGGCAACAGCTGCTAAAATTCTCCCTTCTCCACATAATAGTCAGAAGTAGTAGGAAAAACCCAGTATTAGTTCATGCCTCAAGGCTGGCTTGGCCCTTCTCAAAACTAAGCACAGTTCGCATACGTTTGGGCATTTTTGTGCAAGCACATTCAAAACTCTTCACTGACTAGCACTGAGACTGAGGTAAAGAAATACATCTAATATATCCAAGAGTGTAGTGAGCAGGCAAAATATCTCTCTCTCTCAGGTGAAGTTTTTTCCATGACAGCATCCCAATGCTTCAAACTAGGGTTGCTAGCTACCTGGTTGCCAATGTCCTGTCACTTTAATAGAGGCTTGATGGGCTTTTTATTTACAAGGTGATATTACTTCCTTCCATGCCATGAAAAACTTCACTGGCCCACTTTCATACATAAAAGCCTCTGTCCGATGGACAGGATATTTGTAATGCAGATAATCAGAATTAAATTTGCAGCACAGAATATGATTATGAGAGCTAATGGTGTATAGCAGGGGTGGTCAAACTGTGGCTCAGGAGCCGTATGTAGCTCTTTCACACATATTGTGCAGCTCCCAGCAGGGCAGCTGGGGAAGCAAAGGGGAGGCATGCTTTCCCTCCCACCCACCCACTCATCTATTTGCCTTCTTTCTCTCTCTCTCTCTCTCTCTCTCTTTCTTTCCACCTCTTTCATTCTTTCTTTTCACCTCTATTTCTCTCTGACAAATATCATTAGCAAACAAACAAATATCATTGGACAAGTAAATATTATTATCAATATCTGTTTTTACCCCTTTTGTTTTTATTTTTGCAGTCTCATTTAATGTTAATAAAAGGCAAATTTGCATATTTTCCAATAAAAACGTGTGTGTAATATTTGTTTATGTCTTTTGGCTCTCAAACATCTGATGTTTATTCTATGTGGCTCTTACACTGAGCAAGTTTGGCCGCCCCTGATGTATAGGCCGCCCTGTCCCGCAGTATAGCTTGTTTTATGTTATAATCTGTGCAGATGGTTTAATGTTTTAATTTTTGTAGTGTGCACTGTTTCCTGCACTTCAGCTTTACAGTGTGTTTCCTCCCTTCACAGTAGTTGCAATGGTAAAAAACACTTTCATGGACTAGAGGCTGCGGCTTCTTTAGATTCTTCAGCATCTGAAGGAAGGGGCTCTAGGCTACAAAAGCTAGTACTGGAGTGAAACGTCATTGATTGGTTCAGGTGCTACAGGTCTCCTGTATTTTGGTTTGCTTTTTGATTGAAACAGAATCATACAGATGCTAGGGTTGCCAGCCTCCAGGTGGGCCTGGAGATCTCCTGGAATCACAACCAATGCTCCCTCTAAGCTGTGGAGTCTTGTGAACAAAAATTCTACTTTGTGAGCCGCTGCCATTAAAGTTGTGAGCGAGCCATTTGGCTACTGCATAAATTAGTTTGCTCTGGAGTCATCCCTTCCTGAGCTAAGACAAAAATGTGTGAGTCAGAGGCTAAAAAACCGAGCTAGCTCACACTTACTCAGCCTAGAGGGAACACTGATCACAACTGATATCCAGAAAACAGAGCGGAGCCATAGCCACGATTTTTTTGTGGGCGGGGCACTAATTAAATAAGAAAAAGAGAAGAATAGATTGGATTTAAACTCCGCCCTTCGCTATCCAAAGGAGTCTCAGAGCGGCTTACAATACCTGTCCCTTCCCCTCCCCACAACAGACACCCTGTGAGGTAGGTGGGGCAGAGAGAGCTCTCTTGAGAACAGACCTTGAGAGAACAGCTCTGACAGAACTTATGACTGACCCAAGGTCACACAAGCAGCTGCATGTGGAGGAGTGGTGAATCAAACCTGGCTCTCTCAGATTAGAGTCCACACTCCTAACCACTACACCAAAATGAATCTGAGGGAGTCCAAACCGAATACTGGGCAAACCAAACCTCACCAGGCGTGTAGCAGGAAGGCCAGCTCAGCCCACAGGTGTGGCCACAGCAGCCCAAGGTGGCCACGCTCACAGCCAATGTCAGCACCCGGCCGGCCGACATGGCTTGCTCTGCATGCTGCAGGAAAGACAGCGCTGGCAGCGACTGCTGGAGCTGGGCAAGGGAGGGCCCAGGAAGGCCCCGCCCCTGCCAGCCAGAGGAGGGGGAGAGAAAGAGGAGACGGCTCTCTTGGCCCCGCACATTCCTTGCATTTGTGGCAGCTGGGAGGCATGGTATGGCTCCTGGGTCCTTCCTCTCCGGATCTGCTCTGCTGGGGTCCATGGGGGTCGCTGCAGATTCGATAGGAGGTACAACCCCCAGTGCTCCACCGCTGCCTTCTTCAACAGAGATCACTTCCCCTGGAGAAAATGGCTGCTTTGGAGTGAGGCCTTGTACCTTGCTGAGGTCCCTCCGCTTCCCCACCCCCACCCTCCCCAGGCTCTACTCCCAAATCTCCTGGAATTTCCCGAGCCAGAGTTGGCAACCCTGGTGGATATCCCTCTGGAAACAATGAAATGATGCTGATACTTCTCCCAACTCATGAAATTCTGTTCTGTTGTCCTTTCTGCCCTTTCTCCCTTCTGTTCTAGTTCGCCAGACTAACAAACTGACTATACATATGTATACGAATGAACCTTCTTTTTCCCCTCTCTGACCCAAAGAAATCCCTTTTTTTGCCTGCTCAGCCTGCTCTGTAGGTCACACAGTTCTCACTTGTCCTGGGATATGTTTCTTGTAACCTGCTGTCTGGTCCCCCTCATGTTCTCCTCCCTACCCACCACCACCACCCCACTCCTTCTCCACCCAGGTGCCCCTCCTCTCTCCTTCCCTTCCTCTTCCACTTTATCTCTCTCCTTTCTCCACCACCTGCCTGACATGGCCCAGCTTCAACACTCCTTTCTACTACAATCACCCTCCATTCCACCTCCAAGCAGAGGCTGTGACTGTCAGGAGAAAAGGTGGGGCGACATGCCGTGGGTTCCCACAACCGTCTTCTCCCAGGGAGAGCTGTCAGCGTGGGAAAGGAAACCACCCAGTGGCTGAGAGGTGTGCCAACCCTGGTCTTAATTCCCGAAACATGTCAGAGTTGCCCTTATTTACACAATGGAGAACACTGGTGCATCTACCGCCGCTGTTTAAGTCAAATCAAATGTCTTCTTGTGTTTGATTCCACTAGAGCTTTTAAAAAAACAACAACATTGAGGAAGGCTTTGAAAAATCCATTTGCACACGGCAGAACCGATCTGTCTCAGAGAGTGGGAAAGACTTCGAGGAGCAGTTTCGTTCCCTTTCAGCCCCCACTGCAAAAACGGAAGGCAGCTTTAGAAGCAATTTCAAACCACACCTCACCAAAAAAATGTACAGTACTTTGCTGTCTGCTAATACCAAGAGACAATAGGGCCATGACTCCCAGTGAGGTGACTCAGGCAGGGCTGCTGGCCATTCTGGCTGCTGAAGGCAGATTTAACCCTTCAATTGCTGGTCTGCACTACCTTAGTCGCAGTTGGAGATAGGCTGGAGCCCCAAACTTGTTGGATTATATAGTTAGCAGAGTGCCCAGGGGTCATTTTGTAGAAAAAGAGGTCAGGAACTCATTAGCATAATTCATTAGCATAACTTATTTGCTTATGCCACACCCCCTGACATCACCAGAAGTATGTCAGAAGGCAAGAAAGAAAGAAGAGAGACAGAGAGAGAGAGAGAGAGAGAAAGAAAGAAAAGAAAGAGAGAGGAAGGAAGGAAGGAAGGAAGGAAGGAAGGAAGGAAGGAAGGAAGGAAGGAAAGAAAGAAAGAAAGAAAGAAAGAAAGAAAGAAAGAAAGAAAGAAAGAAAGAAAGAAAGAAAGAAAGAAAGAAAGAAAGAAAGCTGGCAGAGAGGGGACCGCTACTAATCCAGGCCTCAGAAATACCACTATTCTGGGAGGATAGCTTCAGTGGCGGCTGAAGCCTTCAGAAGGCTGGTCGGAGGAACAAGGACCTTTCCAGGGGACGGGGTCATTTTGCTGCAGCCATGACACAAGCAGGCACTCCCCCGCGGGGGGGGGGGGCTGGCATCAACTCCCGGAGCTGTGCTCCCCCGAGTTCCTGCTTGAAAGGACCCCTGAGAGTGCCCAAGGCTTATTAGCGCAGTGTCCTGGACTGGAGGCTACCTGGGAAGCCAGCCCCATTGACAGTAAGTGTTCAATGCACAATTACTCATAGACTCAGTAAAATCATCCTTTTTAGAGCAGCAGAAGCCCACGAAGATGTTCTGTTGCTCTTTCCCCCTCTTTGTTATAATCTCAACGTCAAGGGAGTCGAGAGAACTCACCTCCTTTTCACCATGAGTCACACAATGGACGAAAATTATTAAGATGCAATAGGATTGCCAGACCCCCGGTCTGGGTGGGGGTTCCCTCCATTTTCGGGGCTTAGATCCAGCGCCAGCCAGCTGGCTGGCAGAGGAAGCCACACCCCTGAACATGCAATGTCCCCAACATGATGATGTCACCCAGAACTGGCAGTGTTGGGAAGAGTTCTGTATCACTACATAGGGACCTTCACTGCTAAATATGTGTGTGTCTGTGTGAGAGAGGGAGAGAGAGAGAGAGAGATTTACCTTTTGCGAAAAATGGCCACGAAAATTCAAGATACAGAATCAGGCTCTTATTGTACTAATTCTGAGGCTGTGTGGTTTCCCTTTTTAAGCTTTGTGTCTCAGCATGACCAGACAAGATGGTTATCAGGTTGTACTGAATCGGTGGTAATAAACCGACTTGCCTGAGATATTTCCCGTCCTTTTAAGAACTAGTTACGATGGCCTTGGGAGAGATGGAAATCTTGTCATATTGAGTATTTGGCATTTCCTTTATGCACTGTATTTGTATATTTAGATTTGTTATTTTACGTTTGGTATATAGATTTTGTAATTTATTGGGTTGAATAAAAAATTTAATATTAAAAAGATGTTGGGGGTGACACTCTAGTTTTTGGGCAAACTCCATGGTTTTGAAGCTAAAAACCATAGAGTCCTACCCAAAAACTAGAGCGTTATCCCCCTCACGTCGGTGACGTGATGATGTCACTTCTGGGGGACATTACGCTGCACATGGAAGATTCCAGGCCGGACCCAGGAGCCCTCACTGGATCACAGGTAGGACCTGGCAACCTTATTATTTAGCTCCCAATCATCCAAAGGATCAGTTACTCATGACCTGGCTGTTGAATGCCTGACAGGGTGCATCTTAATTAGCTTAGTCCATGGTGTGACTCATGGTGAAAAGGAGATGAGTTCTCCCATCTCCCTTGCCATTAAGGTTACAACAAAGAGTAGAAAAGACCAATAAAAGATCTTTGCGAGCTTCTGCTGCTCACCGGAATTGGGGCTTATCTAACCAATCGGGGAAGCTACTTTAGAACATCTGACTTTGAACTACAGTTCCCAGAATGCTGTAGTTTTAAAGGTACAGCACTTCTTTACATTAACACAGGCTACTTACACTGCTGAGGCAGTACACACTGCAAAAGCCTATCTGGAGTGTGTGTGCTAGCAAGTAAAATTCCACACGGAGCCTCTTTATCTATGCAAAACTAATAAGAATTCTTTATAAGAGGGAACTCTATTTCTAGAGAAGATAGGGTAGAGATAGGTTCCTAATCTAACTAACCTGGATGGATGGAGATACGGGAGACTTGTCCTGCTCTCAGGGTGCCAAGATGGAGTGACATGTGTGAAGAGCTAGGGTGAAGCCGGATGGAAAGAAGTTTCCCTGAGAGTGGCAATCTATTCTTCAAAGGAATAGCATCAGAAATTAGTAAAAAGAAAGGTGGTCAGTGTCCTGCCTATCTATCTCTCTGACTCTGTTGTCGTCTTCTCTTCGTAATCTGAGACTAAGAGACAACATAAAGTCTTTCTCTTCCAACACTGGGGGGGGGGGGGGCACCTCAGTGGACTATAACGCCATACAACCCACTCTCTAATGCAGCATCCTCTAAGGTAACAAATACTGAATGGCTCCAGGGGAACTGCTCTCCATAGTTTGGGCATCTGTTGCAATTCCAGGGGATCCCCAGGTCCCACCTGGGGATTGGCAAGCCTGCCATGGGTACTGTGGTGCCTGCTGATATATTTCTTGCCTTGCTTCCTGCCCAGTGCTCCTCTTTCCTGAAGCTGTGAGCCATTCCTGTACTTACTTCCCTGGAATAGGTGTTTCTAAAGAGCCCAGGAGGGTATCATCTTTGCCTCTGCAGGGAGCAGCCATTTGGAAACTGCCACCTCCGCTGAGGAATCCAGGGGCATCAACCTTCTCCCCGTTTCCCAGCTCAGAGTTGGCAACTCTAGTGGAACATCCCAATATTTTGTGATTGGACCCAGCCCCATGTTAGCCATTTTGTTGTGGCACCCAGTTAGGGAAGCCAGCCTCCAGGATGGACCTGGGGATCTCCTGGAATTCCAGCTCATCTCCAGACTACAGAGATCAGTTCCCCTGGAGAAAAGGGATACTTTGGAGGGTGGACTCTATGGAATTGTACCCCACTGAGGTTCTTGTCCTCCCCAGGCACCATTCTAGAATAGAATCACAGAGCTGGAAGTGAACCCCCTGCTTAATGCAGGACTGGCCTAGAGCAGGGGCGGCCAAACTTGCTCAGTGTAAGAGCCAAATATCACACGCACATTTTTATTGGAAAATATGCAGATTTGCCTTTTATTAACATTAAATGAGACTGCAAAATAAAAACAAAAGGAGTAAAAACAGATATTGATGATATTTATTTGTCCAATGATAATTGTTTGTTTGCTAATGATATTTATTTGTCTGAGAGAGAAATAGAGGTGAAAAGAAAGAATGAAAGGGGGGGGGGAGAGAGCAAATAGATGGGAGGGAGGAAGGAAGGAGAGAAAAAGTATGCCTCCTCTTTGCTTCCCCAGCTGCCCTGCTGGGAGTCACACAATATGTATGAAAGAGCCACATGTGGCTCCTGAGCCACGGTTAAGCCACCCCTGGCCTAGAGCATCCCTGACAAATGTTTCTCAAATCTCCAGGAGTTTCCCAACCTGGATCTAGCAACCCTACCCCCTCATTCTTGCCAGTGGTCGGGGGGGGGGGGGGGACAGGACCTGGCAACCCTACCACAATACATGTTCTTGGTTCAACAAGACCAGGGATCCCTGCAATAGTGTAACCCCTGCAGGCCCTTGTGCTAGGATAAGAAGATACAAAGACTCGACTCCTCCTGCTGGGTGGTTCATCAGACCTGTGGTCCATCTACACCAGCATTAGGACTGCCAGGTCTGGGTTGGGAAATTCCTGGAGATTTTGGGGGTGGAGCCTGGGGAGGGTGGGGTTTGGGGATGGGAGAGATCTTAGCAGGCTACAATGCCATAGAGTCCACCCTCCAAAGCAGCCATTTTCTCTCGGGGAACTGATCTTGGTCATCAGAGATCAATTGCAATAGTGGGAGGTCTCCAGGTATCACCTAGAGGTTGGCAACCCTAACCAGCCATGTTGTTTCCGATGGTGTTTTTCTTAACGGGTCAGGATGGTAGTTGAAATTTTGAAGGAGAGAGATGGAACCTTTGCTCACCTTCTCCACAGAGGGCAGCAGAAGATACAGAATACAGCAAGATAGACAGAGAGTGATATTAGAAAATGTGTGTGTGAGAACTGCCATCAAGTCTCAATTCTCTGACTTATGGCGACCCCAGCAAGGGGCTTTCAAGGCAAGTGAGAGGCAGAGGTGGTTGGCCATTGCCTTTATTCTGCAGAGCCTTCCTTGGTGGTTTCCCATCCACAACCATCCCTGCTTACCTTCTGAGATTTGACAAGGTCAGGCGATATACCATTCTGCCTGCCCTCCCATCTTAGGAAATACTAACTAATCTTCAAGAAGGCTGACATACTACTTCTGAGGATATAGTTTTGAGTCCAGTGGCACCTTTGAGACCAACAAAGTTTAATTCTGGATATAAGCTTTCATAATGCATGCACATTTCTGAAGATTTAAAACTTTGTTGGTCTCAAAGGTGCCACTGGATTCAAACTTTGTTCTGTTGTTTCAGACCAGCACGGCTGACCGCCTAGATCGACTTCTGAGGATGTATAGGAAATTGCATTCTCAGGTTTAGCCTCTAGGTAGCACTATATTTATTTGCATATAGGGCTGAGGCTGAAGCTTGCTTTTGTTATACATTTCCTGTTCCTTCAAGACAATGCAGGACAGGCCTGACTGGTGTTCTGAGATGGCTGAAGATACATGTGCATTGTAAAAGTATAGTTGTAACTTTGGGGGGGGGGGGGAAGCATGGCTCATTTGCCCCCCGCCAGAACTGCTGTGCAATATTGCCCACCCCCACCACACCGTGGAGCCAGTTTCTTAGCCTGCTTCTGCTTTGGCTACCTGTGAGCGGTAGCATAACGGAGGTCTCTTTACAATGCGTGGAAGTGATGGTTCTATTCCTGATAGACTCACCTGAAATAGTTCAGTATGGCTCCTCCTAGAGTTGCCAGCTGTGGGTTGGGAAATACCTGGAGACTTTGGGGGTGGAGCCTGAGGAGGGGAGGGACTTCAGTGGGGTGTAATTCCATAGAGTCCACCTTTCACAGCTACCATTTTACTCAGGTGAACTGATCTCTGTCACCTGGAGATCATTTGTAATAGCAGGAGAACCCCAGCTGCCACCTGGAGGTTGTAGCTCATTAGGAAAACAACCATGATGTGATAACGAAGTTGTGGTTTAAATAGAAAAAAATATTTTTTTAATGTGTCCAGTGCATAACAAGTCATTAAAGTTGTTTCCTTTGAAGCAAAATGGTCTCAAATCTATCTTATGATGGTGCAGTGCACATTGGACTGTTTCACTTAAAGTTTCATCAGATTAGACCTTTCACCATATTTTCACTGCGACTTAATGCTCTCTCTTTCGGACTAGCTCATGCTGTTTTGCTGTGCGCTTGGCTGCTTCTCTCACAGCAAAACTGCGTGAGCGAGTCTGAAAGAGGGAGCATTAAGTTGCAGTGAAAACATGAAGGGTGAAAGTTTTAAACCACAACTTCGTTATCACATCACGACTGTTTTCCTAACGAGCTACGGTCTGTCCCATGATCTGTCCTTCTCCAACACAACCTGGAGGTTGGCAGCCCTAGTTGGGAAATACCCGGAGAGTTGGGGGTTGGAGCCTGGAAAGGGTGAAGTTTAGGGAGGGGAGGGACTTCAGTGAGGTCTAATGCCACACAGTCCACCTTCCATACATGCTAGGTACTGTGAAACACACTTCCTCTTCCACAAAACCTTCCATTTGTGCAAGATCAATAGATTTCAATGGGCCCTTGTCAAACTCCATTGCAGAATGTATCCAACGCATACGTGGAAATCATTCATAGGATCCAAACCAAACATGGTTGGACTTCTCTACATGCAGCCTCTATGGAAGCAGCTTAGAAAGAGACCTCAGTCATGCTAGGTGAGCGGAAGGGAAAGGAGGGAGGTTTGTATCTTACTGGCCTGCTCAGCCAGCTCTGAATCTGAAACCTTCTTTTCAGGCAAAGGCAGGAAAACGAGAAGTGTCTTCACCCCATGCTCTGCCCAGTGCACCCACTGTGATTTATTGTGTTCACACATAACATCAGCAGCAAAATCCCATTTTTTTCTGTTTCAAACCTGCGTCGCACGCAGTTTCTGTTTCCTCAGAGTTTCTCCAACCCGCTCTAGAATGGGTATCTCCTTGGTCTTTCGGATACCCGTTTCATTGTGCATTATGATGTCACCAACAGGGGCTGCCAGCAGAGGCTGCGCCGAGGGAGTCCCACGGAAATTCTCCCGGAGTTCTGAAGGGTCGACATCCATGAGGGAGGAGGGGTCAAGCATTGGGTCTGCTGCTTCACCAAAGACCCCCATGCCTTTAGGATGGTCAGAGGCCCTAGAAGATCTTTGGGGTAGATTAACTCTGACGCCGGCACAGAGGTTTTCATTTACTCTGTGGAGGTCATTGGCCGTTTCCATGTCAATGTCTGCATGTCTTCCTGTTGAGACCCATATTGCAGTTTTCTGGAAGGATTTTTGTTCTTCTGAAGGGATGGTGGCTTCCAGTTCTGCCATGTGTGTGATGTACAAGTTAGCTTTTGGACGTTTTCTGTCATTAAGAGAGTTCACTGTACTATCGGGATGAGTTGCCAGGTCTTCCCAGCATCTACCACTGGACTCTGAAAGCTACCAAAGCAGAACAATCACTAAGTACCATTACATAGACACAGAATCAATGCTCAGTGAAAATGGTGACTCCATATGTGCAGCAGTGAAAAAGGTAAAATACCATGCTGGGGATTATTAGGAAAGGGATTCAGAATAAAATGGCAAGTATTACAATATAGAGTCATGTAGGCTTGCCATTAATTCATAGAGTCAGCATAAGTCGGAAGTTACTTGACATCACTTAACATACACGGGCTTGCCAGTTCAGCTGCCATGGTAGGAAATCTCCCACCACCACCTCCTGGCCCCCACCACTGTTTGAATGAAAACCATCTCTGAAAAGGAGCACTTTCTCCTTTTAGTGTGCTGAAATTCCTGCAAACTTGGTGCCCCAAACCCACCAACTCCACACTTGTCCAAGCTTGTTCTCTGCTTGTTGAAGGTGAACAGCAATTGCCATTGGCTCAGGGGGCCGACAGCTAGCCACACCTGTCCCATGCAAATTGCATTTATTTTCCTATTCCTCCTCCTCCTCCTCCTAGACACCCTATCCTTTTCATAGTAATGCTAGTAGAGATGAGCACAAACCCGCTCACAAACGTTAAGTTTGTGATCAGTTTTGGCCAGTCCGTGGTTCGCAAACTGAAGTTCACAAACTGAAGAGCCGCCACGAACTTCCATGAATTTTAAGGCAGTTTGTGGCTCCAAGCAATTTAAACCCCTGCTTTCTGCTCCCTGCTGCTCAACTGTCTTTCACCTGGAGCAGGAAGCAGGGCTTGGAGCCATTTAAACCTCTGCTTTCTGCTCCCTGTGAAAAGTAGCTTTTTTTAATCAGTGGTCAAGAAGTGCTACGTACCAGTTCAGTTCGCAAACCAACCTCCTGGTTCGTATTGGTTCATGGTTCAGTTTGTGGTTCAGCTACGAACCATAAACCAAAATGATCACAAAAATGTGGTTCATGCCCATCTCTCATGGCAAGTTAGGGCATACTCATCTAGATATACACTTGGGTATACACAGGTCTTGAGCAGTGTTCCCTCTAAGCTGAGTTAGTGTGAGCTAGCTCACCGTTTTTTCGCCTCCGGCTCACACCTTTTTGTCTCAGCTCAGGAAGGATGGCTCCAGAGCAAACTCATTTATGCAGCAGCCAAATCGCTCGCTCACATCTTTAATGCCAGTAGCTCACAAAGTAGAATTTTTGCTCACAAAGCTCCATGTCTTAGAGGGAGCACTGGTCTTGAGTCCTCTGAGTCTGAAGGAGGACATATCAGAGCCGTGCTCAATTCTAAAAGGCAGCAGGCTGGGGCTAAGAGAGCGTTAGGGTAGGCAGAGGCTCTGGCAAATGGAGTTTGCCAATTACACCCTACATAATTACTTGCAAGGCTATGCAAATCTAAAGGGTAGTCTTCCCAAGATCAAAATTAAGGCAGGCTACTGTGCCAGTAGCATTCTCAGATTCATTTGCAACACCCTGCAATCTGAGCATCTCAAATTTAAGGTGCAAGCTCAGCTTTTAATTCAGTTATGGAATAAGGAGGTGTGAACTTAAAAATCCTGCATAACTTCTTAAGGAGGCTGCTATTGAACCCCGGTTCTTCCAGCAGCGTGGTAAAGGCTGGGACCGGAGCCAGCATCAGTGTACCCTGAGGCAGTGCAACTGTCAGGGCCCAGCGTTTCGGATGGGGCCCACTGCTGCCAAGCCCTACTCGCTAATTTGCTAGTGCTCCGCCATGCTCCCAGCTACACGCGTTGCTCCGTACCACTAGGACAAGTGCTGTAGGCAGTGGGAAAGCCCACAAGCAGGCAGGGCTAGGACACTCAGGCAGGTGGGAGGCAGGTGAGTGGAGGGAAGGAAAGAAAGGCATGTGTGGAGGTAGAAGGGGGTGGGAGCCTAGGGGCCTGGGAGCTCTGTGCTCGGGGCCCCTAGAAACCTGGAACTGTCCCCGAGGAACCCAGGAGTATCTCTGTGCAAAGGCCCCAGGGCTTGATTTAGCCAAGGGGCATCTGGGTTCAATTCTCTGGTACAGCTCAGTCCTTTTTATGAAAATGACAAGAAGAATCTTGCACCAAGCGTCTTTTCCCCTTGTGTTATCAAGTAACCAAAATTTAAAAGAATGTATATTCTACCTTTCCGCAGTTGTTTAGTGCTGCTCGGAAATCCCTTAATGTCTTTTACAAGGCATTTTGTATCAACTCAAGAAATGTTAACAATTGTTAACATTATAGCTAATCCTGGCTACTACTGCTGCCCATTTATTTTTATTTTATTTCATTTATCTAAAACTTTTATTAGCCTCCTTCCTACCTTATAGGAACTCAAGGCCATCTTACAATGTCAATAATGACAAAATACAATAAAGTACATAAAAACCACTAGTTAAAAATTATAATTTCTAAATTATCATTTTTGGGGGCTGGGTTGCCAGATCCAGGTTGGGAAAGTCCTGGAGATTTGGGGATGGAGCCTGGGGAGGACAGGGGCCTCAGTGGGGTACAATGCCCTAAAGTCCACTCTTCCAAAGCATCCTTTTTCTCCAAGGGAACTGATCACTGTACTCCAGATATGAGCTGAAATTCCAGGGGATCTCCAGGTCCCACCTGGAGGCTGGCATCCCTAGCAGAAAAACTAATCAAATGCCATAATGAATAAAACTGTCTTCAGTCGCACCTAAAGAATGAGAGTGAGGGGGCTGGCCAGGTGCCTCCAACTACAACTGGCCAGGTACCTCCTCGACTACCTTGAGGAGGTAGTTCTTCATTTGTGGATCCTGGAGGATGTACCTAAGCTGCCTGCCTCTCCTGATAGCAGACAGGTTGTATAGACCCAGAGCCCCAGCCTCCCGGCATCATTTCCAGCTCAACTGGATTCAACCTCTGCTTGCTAAGCCTCACCCACCAGACTGGTTCACAACTATATCACAGATTTAGGGAGAAACACTGCCAGAAGAAAAGATGCAATTTTCCAGATAGGCTTGAACTCCTGAATCTTAAATTAGAGAAATGAAGCCCTGAAAAGGGTAGGGATGCCAGCCTCCAGGTGGGACCTGGGGATCCCCCAGAATTCCAGCTCATCTCCAGACAGCAGAGATCAGCTCCCCTGGAGAAAATGGAGGCTTTGGAGGTGGACTCTGTGGCATTGTGCCAGGGTCGCCAGGTCCCCCCTGGCCACTGCTAGGGGATGAGGGGTTAGGGTGGCTGGATCCAGGCTGGGAAAATCCTGGAGATTTGGGGGTGGAGCCTGGGGAGCCAATTTATCCACCTGCCCAGGCCTCATACCACTCTCCCCCCTCCCCAGACAAATAGAGCATCCCTTAGGGCACCTTTTTGGGGAAGCCGGCAATTCTCTTTCGCAGCTTCATGGAACCCGTTGTGCTAATGACGTGGAACGCTCCCTTCATGCAGTTTCTTCTGTTCTGCCTTTCATCTGGACCAAAAACAAAAGGTTTGTTCCTTGTTTATCATGTTTTTACGGCCATGCACAATGAAGTTATCTCTGCCCCCACCAGAGAAGAATTCCTGAATCAATCTTTTAACTACCAGTTCTTGTTCCCAGGCATTGGGGGGGGGGGGGGGGACCTTTAATTACCACTTCTTTCTTTTCTGCCAAAGCCATTGATCTAGAAATGCAGTGGTCTCTGCAAGCGGAGAACCAACCTGAGCAGGGATTTAGAAATGTGAACTGGGACTTATTTCCAAGTAAAAGTAGCAGCAAGATCTTAGGTGTGCACTAGTAAGTTTTCATGTGAAACGTAGAATTATATCGAGTGCTTTGTAGAACTGCAATTTTAATCCTGTTTGTGGTTAATAGCAGAAAAGGAACAAACAAGCTTAGATTCCAGTGGCACCTTTAAGACCAACAAAGGTTTATTCAAGGTATGAGCTTTCATGTGCAAGGCACCCTTTTTCAAATACCTTGGAAGGAAGGTAAGGTTCAAACTTATAGGTAGGGACTGAATGGCCAATTAACATGTAGCATGATGAAGATGTTTTAAGATATGCGGAGACAAAACTAAATAACAAGCTAAGGTTATAAGGTCAACACGGTTGTAAAGCAATAAACATTGCAAAATAGCAGATCTATATATCTAATAGCCAAGTGGCCCCCTCTGTGTGGATATCTAAATCCACACCGGGGGGGGCACTTGGGGGGCAGGGAGATTTTTCTGCAGAAAAATCCTAAAAGTTAACAAAAAATTAAATCCCCCCAAAAGTAAAAGCGTTCCCTGCACATGCGCAGAGAACGCTTTGGCCACTGTTGGGGAGGGGGTGGGAGATGGCTCAGCGGGCCTTGGGCCTTGCCACCACCACCGGTTGAATGGGGGAGGGGTGGGAGACAGCTTGGGGGACTGGTGGCTGTGAGCTGCTCAGCCTCGCAGGTGCCGGGGGAGGGGGGAGGGAGAAGGCTTTTCTGGTGCCGCTTCGTCCTCCTGTGGAGCTCCTCCTGCTTCTGCAGGCCGGGAGCTGTGGGGAATACTCCCCCCCCCCACGAGTATTGCAGGTCCCGCCTCTTGTAAATATCTAAAGGTGTCTTTTCTAATTGTGAGAAGCAAACTGAGAAAGGCATTTGAAAATGTCCTAATCTGGAAGATCCCAGTCACAAGAATATCAGCCTAGCTGGAGGGGGAATTGACCACTTCCACCTGGTGACGAATTAGCAAAAGAAGACTGACAGGGCAAATAATTTCTGCACAGTGGCAATTATTTTCTGTAGCTCTCAGTCCCATACTAGAAAGCAGCTCCCAGTCCCATAATTAAAAATGATAAATGTTCAGAAAGCCAGATCACATCCCATAAACACGATGGATCTCAGAAGCTTAAGCAGGGTCAGTCCTGGTTAGTATTTAGATGGGAGACCACCATGGAGTACCAGGATCACAACACCGAGGCAGGCAGTGGCAAACCCTTCCTTTCCTTTTATACCCTTAGAAGCTCATTGATTCACGAATCTTGAGCAGTGGGAAATTCTTATTTCTCATTTTTCCGATGCGAGGACTAAGAGGACAGAGACAAATTTTGCAGTTGCTAGAGTGATCTTAGGATCTTTATCACTGAGCAAGAAAATCAGGGTTTCCGGAGTGTAGAGGAACGACTGGTTGATGAAAGGCTTAATATAGTAATCCCTCAAAATCTTGAAAAATCTGCATTCCAGCAGGGCGTGGGAATCAATCCTATTAAGGCCAGAAGGGCAGATTCTGTTCAGAAATCTCCCCTGCAAAGCCATTGATTGGTACAACGTTCAGTCTTGCAAACAAAAAAAGCTCTACAAATAACGTGGGATGGTAAGAATAAAGAGTTTGGGTCAGAAAGACCAAAAAACAGGGGTGAGCAAACTGCGGGCTCTCTGAATCAAACTACCATAGTCAATTTCCAGGACTCACTTTTTGATCGGAGAAAATGCTTTGCCCATCTCAAAAATATCATCAATCAACATTCCAGCTATCATCAGTTTCTCATCCAGGGCTTTCTTCCAAGTTGATTTGTGGGTATCCGGATTTAAAGTGGCTAACAAACCATCTTCAGCACAGAGCTGTTTTAGTTTGAAGGCATATAGCCATGCTCTTGTTTCCAAGGTTATCTGTACAAATTCTGCCCACGATACGACGTTTGACAAGCAGCAGGGAATATTCAATATTTTCCTTAAGAACTGGGCTAGTGGTTGGTCAATGTTATCAGAGATAGCTTTAATCCAAATAGCTGAACCGTAAAGAATGAGGGGAGCCATTTTCAATCAAAGGCTTGCACGGCTCCAGAAATATACTCCCCCCCTTAATGTGGAAGAACCCACTTATGGTGCTTGCGCATGGTTTTGCTTTATTAAGTGCTGTTCTAAATTGGGGGGGTGGGGGTTGTCCAAGATAGATCTGCCGAAAATAGAATCCCCAAACAGGAGAAAGTCTTGACTTGTTCAATATTGGACCCGCTGATAGACCATTGAGATGGGTTCCATATTCCAGTGCAATAGCAAACCATCTCTGTTCGTTTCTTGCCTTGAGCGCCCTTAGAGGTTGCCATAAGTTGCCTACTACTTGACAGCAGAAAGAAGAGAAAAACTTTATTTCCCAGTTTTCTCCCAGTCAATGTGACTCAAAGGGGCTTATGTCAAACTTAAAAACAAATGTAATCCCACATCAACAGAAATATAAGTAAAAGGAAGCTAGCCACGGCCTCCACTCAGAGGCCACCTAAAGCCCATTGAAAAGGTTCAGCTTCTGAAATCTCTGCAAGGGAAGCCAGTTCCAGAAGCCCTGAACAGCCAACCGAAAAAAACAGAAACTGGAACCTGTAAACAGTGTTCCCTCTAAGGTGAATTAGTTC
Organism: Lepidodactylus listeri; assembly: GCA_029233225.1. NCBI lineage: Eukaryota > Metazoa > Chordata > Lepidosauria > Squamata > Gekkonidae > Lepidodactylus > Lepidodactylus listeri. The sequence continues at coordinate 83,031,502 of JARCFY010000011.1, forward strand.
CCTCTAAGCTGAATCACAGTTTTTTAGCTTCCGGCTCACACATTCTTGTCTCAGCTCAGGAAGGATGGCTCCAGAGCAAACTAATGTATGCAGCAGCCAAATCGCTTGCTCACAACTTTAATGCCGGTAGCTCACAAAGTAGCTGCTTATCTACTTTCTGGAGTCTAACAACACCAGAAGGGCATTCACATTGGCCAGAAGTTCGACTTTGCCTTCGGCAGTGCTGGAAGGGAGGTTTAAAGCAATTCCTTACTCCTTAAGGCTCTGCTCCTGCTCCATGGGTGAAATTGAACATATTTTTTTTAACTGTCCTAATTATACAAAGGTTCGATCAGAAAGTATTAGTCCTCTGTTAGAAAGCTCCACTGGAAGATCAAATAAAACCAAGCTTGATTATCTTTTGTCGGATAGAAATCACCAAACTACCCATCAGGTGGCTACATTCCGTGCTCAGATTTATAAGCATCAGAAATCCCACATGGCAGCATGATTTTATAGTTACTTGGTATTTTTTATGTAGCTAAGATTTAATTTTATCTCTTTTTATCACCTTAGAAAATTTTAATCCTATTGTAGTGCTGGTCGCTGACTGTTGCAGTAAAATTGATCGATCGATTGATTGATTGAGAAGGTGAATAGGCAGGTGGGCACAGGTATATTTTTGCCATGGTGACCTTTATATTTTATCCCTTTCCAGCCAAATCCATCTTTAAGAGCTTATTACATTCTGTGAGAATTAGTCAGAATAAAACATCTTGTTTTTGCTCGTAAGACTCCACAGTTTAGAGGGAGCATTGCGTGTAACCCCTTCTTTTTCTTTATGGAATTCCTGGGCGGGACGGGGACTGGTATTCCTTTTAGAGAAACAGGGTAGCATAGCAGGAGACCAGATCATGTGTCCTTAGTATCACATGTTGGGCCTCAGAGTTGGGAAACAGCAACTAAGAGGGCCACATATCTGCATGACAAATATATTGATTTTATATCTGCCAAGATTTCCCCAAACAGCCTTGTGTTGAAGAAAACCGGTGCTACAATACCATGCTGCTGCAGCTGAAGGTTTCCTGACAAAACCCATCTTCAGAGCACCGACGCAAATGAAACTTCACCACCACCTTTCTCTGCCAGCCAGGGTTACTCCATTCCAGGAAAAAACAGGTTGCTTACCTGTAACTGATGATCTTCGGGTGGTCATCTGTGCATTCACACCCATGGGTTTAGTGCGCCTGCGCTGAAACCATCGGTATTGTAGAAAGCTCAATGGATTTTCGCACCCAGCAACTCCGGGCATGCGTGGGAGCCCCAGCACGCATGCCCAGAGGGGCGGGGGGCAGACATCCTGCCAGTTCCTTTGACCACATCGAAGATCTACAGGAAATCAACAAAGCTGTTAACTGTGCTAAAATCTTGAAGGTACTCAAATGTACAAACCTATTTGATGAGTCATCTGGCCGGATTTTTCTTGGTGCCTGTCTCTGGGCACGTAGAGTATATCCTGTTTCAGGGAAAAAATGCTATCAGAAATATATGCAAGAAAATGTATATATATCTAAGGTAAGGCTGTGATCACACAGACTAAATAATCCACTTTCAATGCACTTTCCAATGGGGTTTTACTGTGTGAACTTGTGAAATCCAATTCAAAAGTGGATTGAAAGTGGATTATTTAGTGTTTGTGATCACAGCCTAAGACCTGCAGCTGGGCAGATGTAGGTCTACTGTGAAGTGAGCCCCCTGTTCTTCAGTGGGCTTACTCCCAGGGAAGTATCCTTAGGATTGCATCTGTAGAGAACTACTTAAAAGTCCTGCAAGGTGAGTAAGATGCATGCACAGTAGAATCAGGGAGGAAGAGACAGGAGAAACTTGCTGTTCAAATGAGATAGATGATAGAAATCACAAGTACCTTCCGTCATTTAGAAGTAAATCTGTGGTCTCCAGGTTGCAACCTGACAACCTTACCGGTGCAAGAATACAAGTTTTGAACTGCAGGCCAGCTAAGAAATCCCATTTGCTTCAATGGAACATACAAACTTGTCCCCGTTGGGAAAACTTCCAAGTAGCTCTTCACCTCTATAGACCATAAGTACCCACATAGTCCTTCAGTACCCATAGGTTGCCCCAGTGAGGCAAATGGCAACTCATCAGACTGTTTTCAGGTAGGGAAAACAGTGCAGAGACGTCCTAAGACATTTCTGCCCACACATCACAGTGCTGATCTGAATTGAGCCACTCCACACTAGGGAAGGGAGGGCAGGAAGGGTTGCATCACTGCTTAGTTTTTGTGGCCCTTTCTTACACGCCCAGGGAAATGCCGATTGCCACTTTGGTGTCTGGAAGCGATTCCTCTCCAGGCCAGTTTGGCTGGAGATCCTGGAGGGGGTTTTTTTTACCTGGAGGGTTTTTTTGTCATCTTCTGGGCATGGAACAGGGGTCACTGGGCGTGTGGGGGGGAAGGTATTTGTGGATTTCCTGCATTGAGCAGGGGGTTGGACTAGATGACCCTGGAAGTCCTTTCCAACTTTATGATTCTATGTGGTGGGTACAAACGGAGAGCGTGCTGAGTAACACCCAAAATGAACTGCAGAACACCACTTTAAAAAAAGGCAGTCTTAATATATTCTGTAAATGAACATTACTTCTCATACATTGTAATGGCTTGCTTATACGTTATAAATTTTTAACATCACATTATAAATGTTTAACTTTTTGAGGATATGAATCCTTACGTAAGTGATCTAAACACCTAGTCTACTGACATAAAGAATCCTCAACAAAAAGCTAAAGAATACATGACAGCAATGGGGTATTTTGGTGCAATTCTTTTTGCCACAGTTCACTCTTCACAATGCACTTTTTTGGCATTTTTATGTGTGCATGTGTGTGCACCTGGAAGTCATGGCGACCTCTGGTGACTGACCCCTATGGGGGGTCTGGAGGATATTCAGAGAGGTGGCTGAATAAAGCCTGCCCCTGCCTCCTGACTTCTCGTATTCCGAGGAGGTCTCCCATCCAAGTACTTGCCAAAGTTGTCCCTGCTTAGCTTCCGAGATCTGACAAGACTGCGCTTGCCTGGGCTATCCAAGTCAGGATACAATGCACTTTTTAACAACAATCTTATTTATTTATTTCCAGCGAACTGGCTCAAGGTGGCTCACAACATAATCTTATTTCACAAAGAGTTACAACAAAAGTTATTCATAACGCAGAAAGTAAGCCTTCGCTTCCAGATTAATTGTGATCCGACAGATAGCCGCGGATTCCTCCTTCAGTTTCAGCTTCCTCTTTCTCAAGAATCGCCTGCATAAAACATCCACAGAGGGAGGAGGGGCACTCCTAGTCTATTAGGAAGCTTGGAAATCTTTTTTTCCGTGGCTGGCCTGCGACTGCGCAGTCCCATGTGGGACTGCACAGAAGCCACGACGATGAAAAAATACCGATCTCTAATGATTTCTGCATGCCACTAGGCAAAGGGAAGTGAGGAAGGTCTTCCTCCCATCATAGTTGACTCCATGAAAACAGTGGCCTTCTTGGCCTGTGATTCAAAAACAGCCAGCTATGTTGCATTGCTTCTCTGCCCTGAATGACCCAGGCTGGCCCATTCTCATCAGGTCTGGGAAGCTAAGCAGGGTGAGCCCTGGTTAGTACTTGGATGGGAGACTACCAAGGGTCGCAACACAGAGGCACGTAATGGTAAACCGCCTCTCTTCATCCCTTGCCTTGAAAACTCTATGGAGTCGTTGTCAGAAGTTAGCTGTGACTTGATGGCACACCACCCACACAAAAAAATCCCATTGCACATGCAGAAATTGCAGGCACTGAATCAGGATCACAATCTCAACAGAGGGTCACAACAGCAGGCTTCACTTTGGAAGTACAGTGTTGTGCGGCCCCGCACTCTAAAGGGAGGGTCCCATCAGGGCCAAACTAGACATTACCTCTGACACAAGCGGGGTCAGAGTCTCCTCTGACCCATGTGGGGTTTTTTTGTTTCTGTATTTTTTCCTTATGTGCATGTGTGAGTGTGTGTGTGTACCTGGAAGTCATGGTGACCTCTGGTGACTGACCCCTACAGGGCACCCGGAGGATATTCAGAGAGGTGGCTGAATAAAGCCTGCCCCCACCTCCGAACTGCTGATATTCCAAGGAGGTCTCCCATCCAAGTTCTTGCCAGAGTTGACCCTGCTTGGCTTCTGAGATCAGGTGAGACTGAGCTTGCCTGGACTATGCAGGTCAGGGCTTCCATGTTCTTTTAACAAACAAACGTGGCACTGGGGCATCTGACATGCCCAAGCATACCAGGAAGCGATTCAGACTGGGAATGGGGCAAAGAGGAAGGAGGGGTTTCAGCTTATACACCTGCAACTTTTCCCCTAGATGAAACTGCCGTAGGAGAATTTTTGTCCTGCTGTGGGGCTCTACGTACTGCAGTTACGGAACCTGACCCGACTCGTAATGTCTTGTTTGGCCCTAAGACCATTAAGTCCAAAGTCTAATATTATCTAGCTGCATGACTTACTGTGATGTAAAATATTTATTAAAATCTTGGGATTGCTTTGCTCTGAAGAAATATTAATTTGTCCAGTACAGCAGATATATTCTGTCCTCCAAATCTTGTTCTCCAGAAAGTGAGAAGAAACTATTGCTTGGCTAAAAGGACAGCTTTGGAGTTGCCAAGGGAAGCTGCAGTCTCGGAAAATCCTCCCCCGCTGTCCCCCTGGCCTACATTCCATAGAGGAGATGCTGTTGGAAGGGGCCCTCTAGTCACAGCCAACTCATAGCAACCCTGTAGGGTTTTCAAGGCAATGAACAGAGGCGGTTGGCCATTGCCTTACTCTTCATAGCCATCCTGGTATTCCTTGGTGGTCCCCCATCCAAATACTAACCCGAGACAACCCTGCTTAGCTTTTAAGATCTGACGAGATGGCTCTGGCCTGGGCCATCCAGGTTAGGACCTAGAGGAAATACTCTCCTACTAGAATAGCAGCAGGTGTTACCTTCAGGTTGGTGTCAGAAGCTGGTCTTGCGACAGATTCTACTGTGCATTTCTGCTGTAGGGAGAGAGAGAAAGTGGAGGCACGCTTGCAAATGGCTGACCACAAATCACGCAACAGAAGTGTCTGTCTCATCTATACGAAAAGATACAGAGTGGGTGGCGGTAGCATGTTTTTTTGGAGGGGGGCGTTTCTGTTGGTTTTTCAGTGGGCAAGCATTTTAGTTAGACGGGATTCCTCCAGCTGATGCCTTTTTTTAAATTATGCCGAGTTGCAGAGCTGCACAGAATACTTCATCGGGCAAGAAACACAAACCACGAGGGCAGAAAGGTGAGGTATACATTTTTGTAAATAAAACAGACAACAAAAAAGGGGGCTCCAAGTCTTGCTAGTGCATCAGCAGACTTTGTTGTGGGCGATATTATTTACTTCATTTATACTCTGCTTTTCTCCCCAGTGGGGAGAGATCAAGATGGGGTAGCCGCATTTGTCTGTCTGTAGCAGCAAAAAAGAGCAAGAGTCCAGGAGCACCTTAAAGATTAACAAAATATGTGGCAGGGTAGGAGCTTTCATGAATCACTGCTCCCTTCTTCAGATACAATTAGAATGGGAGTCCGTCTGTGGCTGTATCGGAAAAAGTGAGCAGTGACTTACGAAAGTTCATAACCTGCCACAAATTTTGTTAAGTCTTTAAGGTCCAGCATTCTAACCACTCCCCTACACTGGCTCTCATTCGTATGAGATGAATACGTAAGAAGAGGAGCAAACCAGGCAGTCCAATATCCTGTTTCTAAACACGGCTATGATCTAAGAGGGTCAAGCTAACAAAATAAGTCATTATAAAATTACAAATATTTATTATGGTTGTACATATTAATAAAAGATAAAACAGGTTAAAAGGAATGGTCCAAATATCAGACTCATAAAACTTCTGACAAACAGAGTAGATAGTTTTATATATACAATTGAGGGGTATATCTTAGGTAAAAGATCAGTAGACCATACGCATTTCGGCCCCTTATGACCTTCCTCAGTGGTCAATATTACTATTGTATCCAGAAATAAATATATGAAAAAAGCTTTTCTTTAAAGCCAGGTGTTGCTTTCTCGAGTGATTTGCAGTTGCTAAAAGTTTACCCAGTGGGCCATGGAAGACACACACCTCCAGACACACTGGATATTCGTTACCAGAACTATTTGGAGAGCATGCGCAGTTACCATGAGAGACTATCCATGGCCCACTGTGTAAACTTTTCTTATAACTTATTTTATCTTTTACTAATCTGTACACCATAAATAAATATTTGTATTTGTATTATAACTTATTTTGTTAGCTTGACCCTCTTAGATCACAGACATATTTTGGGTTGAGTCCCCCCCCCCTTTTTTTTCCCTCAGTTTTTTTCTAAGCATGGCTAACCACAAACACCTTAAGCAGGTACTGTTAGAGAGAAATTTCCCCATTAGACAGAAAATGGCAGAAAGCGAAAGAGCTCAGGATATCCTCCTCCTCCTCTAGTCTCTGCAGCTGCATTTTGTCAGTGGGGAAGCCATGCTGTTCACCTCAGCATAAAAAAAAATAGAACATTGTGTCCTTGTAAAGATCCATCAGATCATTCGGGGGTACCTGACTAGCAGTGAATCATTCAGACATGCAGTGGGCAGCATCCTCCGAGGGTACAAAGTCTGGGCTCACAAGAGCTTTTAGCAAATTCGGTTCCCAAGGCACCCCATCATTTTTCTCATGACATGTTGTTTACTATTTCCGTAAAGCCAGTTTTATTTGCAGTCCCTTTCTTAAGACTGGGCACGCCTACTACTTAAAGTCTGGGAAATACCAGATAATATTAAATAAAACCTACTACCTTTATTTTATTATCTGTAATGGGTGCATTGGGAGGGAAAGCAGCATGGTACAGCCCGATCTCAAATGCTAAGCAGGGTCAGCCTTTGGCTAGCACTTGGGTGGGAGACCTCCAAGGAAGACTGCAGAGGAAGAGGAAGGAGGAGGAAGAAGATGAAGATATTGGATTTATACCCTGCCCTTCACTTGGACTCTCAGAGTGGCTTACAATCTCCTTTCCCTTCCCCCTCCCCACGAGACACCCTCTGAGGTCAGTGGGACTGAGAATACTTTCGAGGACTGCTCTTGAGAGGACAGCTGTGAGAGAACTTGTGACTGACCCCAGGTCACCCCAGCAGCTGCATGAGGAGCGGGGACGCAAACCCAGTTCTCCCGGATTAGAGTCAGCGCTCTTGGCCACTACACCAAACCACCTCTACTTCTCATTTGTCTTGAAGGCCCCTTGCTGGGGTCGCCATAAATTGGCTGTGACTTGACAGCAGTTTACACAAACGCACACACACACACAATGAGTGCATTGAAATAATTAATAACCAGAAAGAAGTTACCATGAATCTGTGTCTAAGTCCCTCAATGCAGTCCGGATACTTGGCAAAATCCATCAGAGTGCAAACCTGCACCAAAAGGAACAGGAGAGCTTTGCTAAGGGACCACTGTCACCAAATTCCTTCTTCCTGAAGCAGCTGCTTCTATAACCCCAGCATTGCATCATCCATCGTGGGCACAAGTGGAAAGCCACTTTGGAAGTGACTCATTGCACCCTGTCATTCACCCTCTGAATAAGGGAAATCTTAATGACTTACAATAAGGTTGTCTCACCTCTACGGCAAACAAGATTCCTCCCATAAGTGAGGGAGAGTGGTCCAAGCACACTAATAGACCACATGCCTTGCACACTCAAGGCTCCAGAATCAGTCCCCCACCCCAGTTAAAAGGATTTCAGGGTTACATTTTTGGCAAAGACCTTTCTCTGTGTGACTCCGCAGAGCAGGATTTTATACATGCCCTCTGTTTAGGTCTAGGAAATAAACATAGTGAATGTATACTTAACATTTTTGTATCAACACCTACCCAAATTCATTGTAAGCACACAAAGTATAGAAACTCACCCCCCACTGAAATGTTTCAGTAGTAAAGTGTAGAGGAGACAGAAAGCATTCATTTTTATCAGGTGGTATTAGCTTAATAGCCCTGACCTGGATAGCCTAGGCTAGCCAGATCTTGTCAGATCTCAGAAGCAAAGCAGGGTCAGCCCTGGCTAATATCACAACTAGGGTTGTGATGCAAAGGCAAGCAGTGGCAAACCACATCTGAACGTCTCTTGCCTTGGAAACCCTACTGGGTATACCATAAGTCAGCTGTAATGTGCTAGCACTTTCTGCCACTATAAGTGTAATGTGCAGAGAGAAATACAGGGCACTTGGAAAGGAGATTAGGGTCACTTTGCCATGGACTGATAGTGATTTACCAGAGAGTTTGAAACAGTGACATTAATGCCTAAGTACATTAATATTTGCTGACTAGTTTGTCACCCCTCCTCAGAGTAGTGCTGTGAAACAGGTAGCAGCTAATTAGGAAAGGGAAAATGCCCGGGCCCGTTCATGTAATTGTAATACCACTACTTGCTAAAGGTCTGCAGGTAAGCTGTACAGGATCGTGTCCAAGGACAAAACAAAACCTGTCAAGTCATTACTGTTTCTGTTTTACAGACAGGCCAGAATTCTGCTGCAGGTAAGACAAATAAAAGCGAAGATTTGCCATGCTGCTATCCCACAGCAGAAGTGGACTCCAGGTCTCACTATCCAACCTTGTGCTCACTCTCATTGGCACCAACTCAGCTTAACTTAGTTGTGACTAAGTCGTGATTCACTGGTTCCATTATTTCAATGGCAGTTAGGGCTAAATGAGTACTCAGCTCCGTTTGATAGGATTTCAGTAGATTTTGTTGCGATATAAGCCTTCTTGAAAACACTGAACATGAAATCAAAGATTTATCTCTAAAATCTTGAAAAATCAAAATACCTGCCAGGAAGTATCTTACTCCTAATTTTAGTGCCAACAGCATGCTAAACCCACCTTTCTGTCATTTTGTTACCCTTCAAATGCTGGCCCTTGCAATCAGAGACCAGACATTTTAAAAAAAATCAAGGTGATTCGATTCAGGGCATGGCTGTTGTTATGGTAACCGTATTGCAGCATGTGCTGCATTATGACATCACTTTTACCTTCTGAAAACTTCCCAGCAATGTATTCCACTACAAAACCACCTGAACAATATGCATTACAGGACAAGCATTAAGACCATCAATCTTACATCCATGTGAACAGCCGCTTATAAATGTTTAAGTGGGTTTTTTTTGGCTAAAGTAAGCCATGTAGCAATACATTCCAATGCTTAATATCGTGACTGAGTTTTCGGTTTGTGGTCACTGTCCAGAGTTCCTACAGACGCTTGGTCACTCACATGCTTTTATTTATTATTTTAAACTATCTAGATTGCACTCTGCCTTCAGAGCCCAGAAAGGCATTTATGGCTCTTCTCCCTTTATCTTGACATATCAGACTGAGGTGAACTTTACAGAGAAATAGGAATTTGGACCCTTGTTCCCTCACCTGGCCTATTTATGTATTTTTCTGTCTTTGTACTCCAATTATCCGTATTTTGAAATGGCATGCATGGCGTATCAGAAATAGCACATATAAGCTTCTAAGAGTCACCAGCCAAATATCTTGGCGCTCTTTGCAAACAGGACATGGTAGCACTTGGCCCCAGGCATTTAAGGATGCTGAGAGACTGAACTCATGGCTATAGAAGCTACTATTGCTAAGGCTGAAAATGAGCAACTGTGGATTACAAGAGTCCAGTAGATTTCAAGACAGAGGTGCAATTTGAAACTGCATTGTACAAACAGAATTACAACAAGATGCCAAATGTGACCTCAAGGTGTTCTTAAAAATCCATCTCAACATTTCATACATTCGACCTCAAAATGAGTTGAGTATGACTGAAAGCATTAAAAAAAGATGAAAAGGGTGAGACTGATGAAAAAAGGCATTATATCATTGAGTTTGCACGGGATGAATTTTAGAACATACAAGTGGGGACCCACAAGAAACTTGTGGGAGTGACTATCTCATTCCCCCTTCTTCCCCTCTCCACCTACAGGTCTTTCCCCTTCTCCTTCCTGCCACCCCTTTTCTTACTCTCTCCCCCCTCCATGCCTGTTACTTCCTTTTTGCCCCCACCCCATCAGTCTTCCTGCCCGTCACTCTCCCGGCCTCCCACCTGCTTCCTCCCCTCCACGGCAGCAGTGGCAGCAGCCACTCCAGGAACCAGAAGAGATTGCCCAAATACAAAGATCAGATCCTCTTAAGGTTGCCAGTTCCATGTTAGGAAATTCCTGGAGACATGCGGTAGAACCTTGGGAGGATGAGGTTTAAACTTAGAAGTGATCTCAGTAGAGTATACCATAAACTCCACCCTTCAAAGCAGCAATTTTCTCCAGAGGAACTGATCTCTATCATCTGGAGATCAGTTGTAATTCCAGATCTCAAGACCTCACCTGGAGATTGGCAATATTAGTTCCCCTGGAGGAAATGATTGCTTTGGAGGGTGGAGTCTACAGCATTATCTGTCTGAAGTCCCTCCCCACCTCAATCCCCACCACCCTCAGGCTTCACTCCTCAAATATCCAGGAGTTTTCCAACCTAGAATTGGCATCCCTCTCTCCTTCTCACCCAACAGCAACCTACCCTCATCTGCCCATCTTCAGCTTTCCATATCCCTGCTTCTACTGAGGAAAACTGGTCTTTCTCCACAGTGGGGACTAAAGCAGTTTACACTATTATCTCCTCCATTTTTCCCCACAACAACCCTGTTAGATTAGGCTGAAAGTATGTAATTGGTCCAAAATCACTCAGTGAGCTTCCACAGCAAGATGGGGATCTAAACCTAGGTCTCACAAATCCTACACTGAAGCTCTGACTATCACTACACACTTTCATAAGGTGGCTGCTGTCGGAACAGTAACAAGCAGCCAGGCCTAGCTGAATCAGGCAAGCCAGGTGGTCTCAAGTCATCCAGTGTGCTGCTACACCTAGGGTTGCCAGCCTCCAGGTAGGGCCTAGAGATCTCCCAGAATTACAATTGAACTCCAGACAAGAGATCTGTCCCCCTGGAGAAAATGGGTAGATTCCAGGGTATTATATCCAGCAGACTGCTCCCCTCCTCAGCCTTCACCCAGAATCTACTGTAATTTCCCAGCCTGGAGCAAGCGGGTCCTAGTCCCAGTCCTGGCTCCAACCCCCCTGCTATTTAGCCATTCATACTGCAGGAAGAATCTTTCCCAATCCCAGATGAGTCCTGCTTTTGCTTCCTCCATTCTCTCTCTCTGGCTATTAGCCAGCCTCACTGTCAAATGCAGCAGGGTCTGGAGTAGACCCTGTGGTAGCCATTTTAAAAGGTATTGAGGGGGGGATTCAACCCTCCCTGAGTTTTTTAAAATCTTTTTGGGTTTTCCTGCAGATCCACGTCCCCAGGTCTATAGAAAAACTTGTTGGGGAAAGTGTGCCCTTTATCTGCAGAAATAAGTATCCACACACAGATAGGACTGTTGAGAATTAGATATATAGATACAAGAGTATTATTTTAGAAGCAAATTAAGCCCTGGACTGATGGTACTAAGGGTGTGCAATATTTTTTTTTACCTGTTTGGGTCTTATTGGACCCCCCAAAATTTAGAATTTCCAAAAAAAATCCTGGATCCCAATACCTGTAAAGTATATGGATCCTGGATTTTTCAGAAACCCTGGATTTTCGGGTCCAGTAGACCCAATTCAAACTGGGGGGGAAATTAGGGGGGGGGGCACCCAGGAGCAACAAACCATCAAAACACAGCTGAGCTAGAGAGCACATTGCTTTTCCCCTCTCACCTCCCCCCCCCCCCATTTCTTCTGCAGCCCGTTTAAACCAGGCTGGTTTAAAGAGACTGAAGATGGGGGGGGGGGGGGCACAGCTGAGGCAGGGAGAGCCATCTCCCCATCTCTCAAGTGTTTTCCTGGATTTTTTTCTGCAATCTCTTTAAAGCAGCCTGGTTTGACTGCAAAAGAAGTCGGGGGGGGGGGGGGCAGGGGGACAGCTGAGCGGTTACACACATCTGCTTGTAACATTCTCCAGATCAAATGGTCTGCATGATCATCTGGTACTGGTGTTTATTGGGGAGGGAACGGATTCAGTGCTACCACCTTGAATTAAAATCCTAACTGCCCATTGTCAGCTGTGTGAGGTTCCATAACCTTATGATAAAATCCCTCCAACAGCACTCAAAAACTTATAGCAGGAGTTTCTATGAGTCAGTGGATCCCAGGACATGAACCCATGAGCTCCTGGTTTGTTCATTGAGGAGCATGTCCTTCCAGGAATATTGTTCCTATAGACTTCTATAGACTTCTTTCAGGAGAGAAAGGCGCTTCAAAGCAGAGAACTGACTCCACAACTCTAGGAAAGGCATACAACTAGGAAAAAAACAGAACACTAAGCCAGTATTTGTGTCTATGGCCTCCTTGGTTTTGGGCCTCCCCTCTATGCTAGCAGACATGGAATATCTCATCATCAAACACACTTTTTGGTCCACAAGATACAGCATTCGCTAGGGGCAAGTGACACAAATGTCATAAACATCTCACTTTATGCAAACTTCATTTATCTCAAGCTGCAAGGGAATTCCTTACTTAATTTGAACCAGAAATAGATTCAAATCAAGGAAATAGGATTACCAGCAGGTTATTGCTTTTGGTCTATTATGACACTAACCAATTTTTTTTCTCAGCTTGTACTCCATTTCCTGCAAAGCTGTAATTCTCAAACTGGACAGAAAAGTGATTGCTAGACCTAGTGAAAACAAAGACTTCGACAAATCCAGTATGTCTATTTGCCCCAGGATCCTGATAAATAGGAAAAGACATCCAGACTTGACTAAAGAATACATCAGACACATGCAATTCTGTGACCAATTAGTTCAGAACATTTTATTTCCAGATACTTCCAGAGTAGAACTGTACATGCAAAACTGCATTAGTCACAATAGATTTTACAGCAGATTCTATTCTATGGTAGAGTGGAATTCAGAATCCTTTTTACAGTATAAAAAGACTAAATATCAATACCTTGGAACTCTGAACAGGAAGATGTTACATATTCCAATATTTTCAGTTCCAGTACCTAGCTACTAGGTATTGCATGTTATGGATGTTCAGTTATTAGAACTTAAAGAGGTTTTTAACATCAACATTGCAGAACACATAGATCCCCACTTTCTCCTTTTCCACTGCCATCCTAAAACCCTGCCAACACACTAACCAATATTCCTTACTCACCAGTATACAAGATTGTACAGTGTTATACATCAAGAAAGGATATTCCCTCAATGGCATCTCACATTACCTTAAAAAAAAAAGCAATGTAACAAAAATAAAGGTATAACATCTCCAAAAATAAATACAAAGAGGGAATGCAGACAAGTGTCAAAAGACTTTTTGGCAGGTCACATTCATAATATACAAAATATAACTTATTCAAAGCCAAGGGCAAAAGGAAATATCCAATTTTTTGCTCAGCTAGTCAGCCATTTAATCCACTTCTTCCATACGTGATGTGTCATCATCACCTTCAAGCGGGGGCATCTCTTCAGTAACTGCTGGGCTAGCTTCTTCTGTAGCAGTATCATCTTCATCTATGCCTGAAAGTATATAAATAATTGCACTATATGAATAGCTGCTTCTACGAGAAGAATTTCAATCAACTCACCCCATGTAACATAGTTGCTAATATGGTTAAAAAGCTTTTTAGGAATGTCCTCACTATTTCTAACAGCATGCAAATGGAGGACTGCCCCACTGGCGAGTGAGTGCCAGAACTCCAAAACAAGTTCTGTTACAGCAAAGTCCTGTTACCATGTGTGATAAACAGACCACAAAAAGATGTCTTTCTGCATGTATGCCTTGAGCTGTTTCTGTTCCTTCAACTGCTTGGCTAATGTTTTATTGTTGCTAGATCATATACCCGTATGGTCAAAGTATTGTTCACCTAGGTTTTCCCAATGACCTATGCCTTTTCAAACAAAAACCAAAGCAAGAGCTATTTAACTAAGAACTGGAAAATGTCTCACTTACCCAAACCAAGTTTGATCATTCTATAAATACGGTTGGCATGTGTCTGAGGATCCTCAAGACTGAAGCCGGAAGACAGCAGAGCAGTCTCGTACAGCAAAATAACCAGGTCCTTCACAGACTTGTCATTCTTATCTGCTTCTGCCTTCTGCCTCAGAGTCTCAATGATGGAATGATCAGGGTTGATTTCCAGGTGCTTCTTGGCAGCCATGTAGCCCATTGTGGAGTTGTCCCTGAGTGCCTGGGCTTTCATGATCCTCTCCATGTTAGCTGTCCAACCATATGTACTGGTCACAATGCAACATGGAGAAGTCACCAGTCGGTTGGAGACTACAACCTTAAGATGACAGGAAAAGATTAGTGAGAAAAGCCCTGCAGAGTGCTTAATGGACTGTTACACTGCTTATCCTTTTTACTTAACATGCAGCACTGCTTATCCTTTTTACTTAATGTGTGGCATTGTTATTATAAACTGAAAGGCAAACCAAACCCCAGGCTACCCTGTCTCTCAAAAAAGAAAGTAAAAACAGAAAACTCACTCCACCTAGTGGAAATCTCAGATGCCTCTAGAAGTCCCTCAACCAAAGCAGATTACCTTAATATATGGGAGACATTAACTCATATTGAGAGTAAAATCAGCCCACAATTATTTGAGTTTACTATAAAGATCACTATTGCCTTTGACTGATACTTGGGGATAAAGCTGTGCTTTATTTACCTTTTCTACTTTCTTTTCAAGAATATCTTTCATGATTTTGCAGAGGTTTTCAAACTTTGTTTTCTTCTCTTCCTGCTTCTTTTTCTCCTCTTCATCTTCAGGAAGCTCCAGACCCTCTTTTGTTACTGATACCAAAGTCTTGCCCTCAAACTCCTTTAGTTGCTGTACACAATATTCATCAATAGGCTCAATCATGTAGATTACTTCCAAACCATGTTTACGAAGACGTTCCACAAAAGCAGAATTTGCTACTTGATCTTTGGTTTCACCTATGAAGAGGAAAATTGAGCTTCAGCTGAATTCACAACGTAAAGGCAAGCCCTACACCATTATCGTGGCCAATTTTGTTTTAACAAATATTCTCAAATAAAAATCCACTACTGTCTTTGAATATTAGCAACACTGAGATTAAAAAATTGTCTCAAACAACTTAACGTACAGAGTTTATAAAAAACAACACTTATGATGTTATGCAACATTCTGTCTGTTACCCCCAAGTAATCGTGTTCAACTACAAAAACCTGCAACTATCTTGACAGTAAGTCATGATCATTGCTGACTATTTAAACTGCACTTACCTGTAATGTAATACACATGTTTCTGGTTTTCCTTCATTCTTGTACAGTAGTCTTTCAGTGACACCATCTCATCCCCTGATGCAGAAGTGTAATACCTCAACAATTCTGACAGTTTCTTGCGATTTTGTGAATCCTCATGTATGCCGAGCTAGAAAAAAAAATGTTTGGTAAGCTATATTATGTAAAGAATTATTCCTAGAAAAATTTTAAAGAAGCTTAAAACTTAAAACCAATCTAACCTTGATGTTTTTAGAGAATTGCTCATAGAACTTCTTATAGTTTTCTTTATCCTCTGCAAGCTCAGTAAAGAGTTCCAAACATTTCTTCACCAAGTTTTTCCGGATCACCTTAAGAATCTTGCTCTGCTGTAGCATTTCACGGGAGATATTGAGAGGCAAGTCCTCTGAATCCACCACACCCCGCATGAAGTCTGTGGGAAAAAAATCTGGTTGGTATTGTATAGTCACAGAAAGAAAAATCCAAATTATTTGAATAATGCTGATTACTAATTTAAATGCACTAACTGTAAGTGAAAGCAACATCTTAGAAGGGACTTTTAAATTTTATGGGAAAATGATCAAAAGTATAGCAAAACCTTATGTTTTGCGAATGAAAAAGTTGGACATTTCTCTCATATACTATAGAATTCACTCAAAGTACATTCAGAATAATAGAGTACTTCAGCTCACAGATAATTAACAGACATATTAAGTAAAACCTCCACATCAACAGCAGTATTCTGAAAACAAAATGTGGTGGAATGCGAGGGTCCCTCCTTGTGATATTAGCTAGTGCAGGATACTGTTGTGGTTTATCCAAGCTGCTATCTTTACATTTTTAGATCCCTTACATGTCTTGTGAAAACTCCCCAAGCAGCAACAGATTCACCTAAATGCCTTCTAGCCCATGTAAAAGTTTACTTACTCAAATATTCAGGAATTAACTCTTCACAGTTATCCATGATGAACACTCTGCGCACATACAGCTTGATGTTATTCTTTTTCTTTCTATTTTCAAACAAATCAAAAGGTGCACGCCTTGGGACGAAGAGAAGTGCTCTGAATTCCAGCTGTCCTTCCACTGAAAAGTGCTGCAAAAACAGGAAACCAAATTAAGTAAGAGAAATAAGAGAACAAAATTCAATGCCATCTACTTGCTTTCAAATCAGCAAAGGAGAGCATTCATCCAGTGACAATGATTTTTTTTAAAAAAGCTTAAAAATGCCTTAGAATGCCTTAAGCTTGGTTTTTAAGTTACAGTTAATATAACACTAACTCACTACCTTCAGTTATCTATGCAAAGCCCAAATTCAGATCCACATTACTAGCACTCTCCCAACAGAAGCAGCAAACTTACTTTTACTGCTAGGTGGTCTTCCCAGTCATTGGTCAGGCTCTTGTAGAACTCTCCATATTCCTCATTAGTAATGTCATCTGGGTTCCTGGTCCAAATTGGCTTGGTCTTGTTGAGTTCTTCCTGGTCAATGTACTTTTCCTTGATCTTCTTTTTCTTCTTCTTGTCACCCTCTTTCTTTTCTTCTTCCTCATCAGAGCCAACATCCTCAATTTCTGGCTTATCTTCTGTTTTTTCTTCCTTTTCCTCCTTCTCTTCTTCCTTTTCTTCTGCCTCATCATCACTCACCTCCTTATCACGTTCTTTCTCCACCTGCACAGGAGTAGAGAACCAAAATTACTAATTATGCAAAAGCTGTACTCAAATTGTAAATTTTGGAAAATTAGAATAACTAAGACTCATCAGTATGAAAACTACTGACTGTTTTATGTGATTAATTATGTCTCGACTCCTTTTTCCTAAAGGCTCTGAACTTTTGACCTTCATGGGTCACAAACGTTAATATAGGCCTCACTGTCAAGTTCAAGAACTGAATTCTACCATGTTCCAAAGAATTTTCGTACATTAAAGTTGGGTTCATCTTTTTTAAAACAATATATGGCACTGTTTAGTAAACATTCTACGTAGATTATTGTTAACTAATATTTTATATTATGTGTAACAGCGATACTTCAGGAAACCAGAACTTACAAAAAGTGTTATTGGGTAGCCAATAAACTGAGAATGCTTCTTCACAATTTCCTTGACTCGCCTTTCCTCCAAATATTCTGTCTGATCTTCCTTCAAGTGTAGGATAACCTTTGTTCCACGACCCAGAGGCTCACCTGCAATATGGAATCTAATTCTGTAACTGCCAGTAACACACCTGCCTTTTTCTTCCCACACCCAACTAAAACATGATTACACATTAAAAAAATTGCATTGTTTTCTAGACATGATAACCAATACCAAGAAATAGTCACAGTACAATCCCGCATCTGTAAATTGTTTATCTCAGTTTTTGTGTTCTAAAACCATTAAGAGACAATCAGCTATTGCAGCTGTATTTTCTCCTTCCTTATCCATACTAACAATAGCATTATAATATTGTTTTAATCCTCTGTCACACACATAAGCAACCCTTACCATTGTCCAGTCTGACAGTGAATGAGCCCCCAGCTGAAGACTCCCAGGCATACTGCTCATCATCATTGTGCTTGGTGATCACTGTCACTTTCTCGGCAACCAGATAGGCAGAGTAGAAGCCAACACCAAATTGACCAATCATGGAGATATCTGCACCAGCCTGCAAGGCTTCCATGAAGGCTTTGGTGCCAGACTTGGCAATAGTGCCCAGGTTGTTCACGAGGTCAGCTTTGGTCATTCCAATGCCGGTATCTATGATAGTCAGGGTACGGTCATGCTTGTTAGGAATAAGATTGATCTTCAGATCTTTTCCAGAATCCAACTTGCTTGGGTCAGTCAGGCTTTCATACCGAATTTTATCCAAAGCCTGTAAAAAACAAGGCAGCCATTTAAGCAAAGAAGCCTTGGAGTAATTTCCCCCCTAATCCTTTGAAGTTTTACTTACATCAGATGAATTAGAAATCAGCTCCCTGAGAAAGATCTCCTTATTGGAATAGAAAGTGTTGATGATCAATGACATCAACTGGGCTATTTCTGCCTGAAAGGCAAATGTCTCCACATCTTCTTCCATTGGCTGATCTTGTGTATGCACTTCTTCAGGCATCTGCCAATAGATCAAGAATACAAAAATGTGTTAGTTAAAGTAGTCACAAAATAACACATTAAAACCTCATAATAGCAGTTCCAAAGAGAATCCAACATTTACCTAGGCATGTAAATTTTGTTTACACTATACCTGAGACATTAAAAACTGAGGTTTTAAAATAACATAATCATTAACATAGATCCAGACGGTCAGCCGTGTTTGTCTGTAGCAGTAGAACAAATTTAGAGTCCAGTGGCACCTTTAAGACCAACGAAGGTTTATTCAAGGTATGAGCTATTGTGTGCAAGGCACACTTTTTCTAATATGTTGGAATGGTAGATGAGGTTCTACACTTATAGACAGAGCTTTAACAGCAAATTAACAGAATTGCTGAAGAATTGCTTGGCAGTTCTCCAGTTCCTCAAAAAACAGTACATGGCCCCTTCAGTAAGCATTTAAGATTTTTTTTGTACATTTGATCAAATGGATCTAATACCACCATCACCATACCAGACCTCTGTCGTACCTCTGCACAGGCTTAAACCCATGCTTCCCCAAATGCCAATCTTTCTTGTGCACTCGCTCACACAGACACGCTATATTCTTTGTTAACTCTCTCTCTCTGTCTAGGACAGGAGGGCTGTTTCAAACACTAGTTTGGACCAATACCCTCCCTCCACACTAATCTACCCGGATGTATAAATGAGAAAGGGCCAGCAAGAGCAGCAAGAGGTTGACCAGACCTCCTGAGTGACCTCTCGGTCCCCACCACGCACGGGTTTGCAAACCCGGGCTCGCTCCTGCTTCACAGGCAGAACCGAGGCTACAAATTAAAACCTGGGAGTAGGGAGAAAAGAAACTCAGAACACCCAGGATGGATGAATGAATGGACGAAAGGGCACCAATGAGGGGCGCTCGGGACGCCAGCACGCGACGCCACCTGCCGGTCTCCGAGTGGAACGCCCGAGGATTCTAGAAAGTGCTAGAGCCTTCCCGCCCCCACGCGCCCTCTGCCGTGCGCGGTGTCTCCCCCCCCCCCCCCCCCCCCAAGGCACGCTGTGCTCCTAAACCCCTCCCTTCCACCAGCGCGCCTCAGTGACAAGCCGATTCTCCGGCCGCGTCGAACGTGCACGCGCGGCCACGGCCAGCCATCCTCCCTCGCCTCATTCTGACTCCCAAGCCCCCCCCCCTCCGCCAAATCCTGTCTCCTATCCGACATTAACCCCGTCCCAACGGGACCACCACCACCTGCCCCTTCCTTGTAATGTCTCCACCGGGTTCCTGCATCCGTTCCTCACAGTTCTGATCCCCACGACCCGTTCACCAACCCCCCCCCCCACCAACGGCATCAAAGTCCGAATTTTAACCATTTCCCTTACTCCCCCTGATCAGGAAGCCGCGTCTCTTCCCACCCGCCGCCCAGGGTTTTCTTCGTGCCCCCCCATACAGTTCTCATCTCGCCCCAGCCGCTTCCTCCACCTCCTTAGACACGGTTGGACGGTCATTCAACATCCCCCCCCCCCGGCTCTTTCATGGTTCGGTCTTCCCCACCCCCCGGGAGGAATGAACCAACGGCCGGGGCTGCTTCACGGACGCGCGCACGAGAGACGCGCCCCCCCCCGCCATAAAGAGTCGGCCGTCCCTCGCTGTCCTCGCGGCTCCGCTCCGGCGGCCGACTCCACTTTCCCGAAAGGGGGGGGGGGGGAGACTTCGTAAGGGAACCGAGGCGAGGGTCCCCTTATGCTTGCACCTACGACTCGCCCTCCCCTCCCCTCCCCTCCCAGTTTAGCCCAGGAGGCCAACAACTCCACTTCCTACAGAAAGGCGGCTCAGTTTTGTGAGAGGAAAAGGTTCAGATGCCTGCCTTCATCCCGCGGGTCGCCGTCACTGACCAACCCGGGCGGCGGTCCTCACCTTGGCGGCGGGCTCGGTGAAGCACTCACAGCACCGGAGGAGAAGGCCAGAGGACTCGCACCACTCGCTGACTCCTCGCGAACTGCACTGCGCGGCTCCCTGCCTGCCACCCCCCCTTATATAGCCGCGCCCCCCCTCCTCTTTCCAGAACCATCGGGAACCTTCACCGACGGAGAAAGGGAGGGGGCGGAGAGAGGGCGGAGAGAGGGCGGGACTCCTCCGAGCCGTCTCCCGTAGGAGAGGCAGGGCGAGGGGAGGAGCTTAAGGTGGGGAAGGCGAGGGGCGAGGCGCCGCTCGGAAGGGTGCGCGTGCGCCGTTCCCCACTCGCGGCGCTGTTCGACCGCCTGATCCCGTCCTTCAGTCCCAGGACGTAAGCAGTGCGCACGCGCCGAGCGGGAGACCCGGGCGGGCTCTTCTCCTGGAGGGGTAAAAGGCCGCATGCGCAAGAGTTGGCTTCCAGTGCCTGGAGATGGCCGTTGGGGTTTTATTCCCCCCTGGCGCTCCTTCAAGGCGGGTGGAGGGATGACGTCATTATTATCGCCTATTCACCAGAACAGTCTATATAGGGGAGGAGCCACGCACACATACGTAACGAGGCTGGCTGGAATTATCTCCCTTCCCGCCACGATGCCCTCGGAATGCCCGAGAAGCTGGAGGAAATCGGTGCGGTTCCTGCCCTCTTTTCCACCCTTCCGCTCAGAAACGTGAAGGAACGACTCTTTCGACACTTGTGTTAAGAGAAAAAGGCCATGTAACATTTATCCAGCGATACCACGGATTTCATGGGTAGCATCAGCTTCCCTGGAAGGCGCTGGTGTTTTGGAGAGATCTTATCCCAAACCGGATTGTGTCCAGAGGGGCTAGCTGTCCTGATCCGCTATAGTTAAAAATAACAACAACCCAAAAAAGGGCCTTTTTTTGAAACCTCAGTTACTAATGAGTTCACCGAGACGTGAGCTTCTGTGAACCAAGTCTGCAACGTTATGCCAGAGATTCTCCCATGGATTCCATGCAGGCCTGTAGCCAGGATTATTTTTTGTTGGGGGGGGGGCTTTTACATTTTTAATGAGGCAGTTAAAGTTAATTAAATTAACCTGAACAACTGTCTTTAAAGGAGGAGCTTGATTCTAGCACTTCCTTTCAAGGGACAGGGCAGCGAGAAAGACAATTAGATGCCCTCTCTGCTGTCTTCCCAGGTCCCGTGATGCCCCCCCCCCCCCAAATTCCACAGTGGGAGGGAGAGGAAAGCCCAAGTGCAAGCCACAGTGCTCTCAGCAGCAGAGGGTGCCTCCTCAAAAATAAGGTTTCTGGCATGGCTATTTGTGGGGAAGGGTTTTTAATTGCGGGGCAGGGCCCCGAAATGCCCCCCTAGCTATGGACCTGGTTTCATGGTACCACTGCTGTGCTAAGGATGCCAGGCTCCAGGTGGGACCTGGGGATCCCCTGGAATTACAGCTCATCTCCAGACTACAGAGATCAGTTCCCCTGGAGAAAAATGGCTGCTTTGGAGGGTGGACTCTATGGGATTGTACCCCTCTGAGGTCCCTGTCCTCCCCAGGCTCCATCCTCAAATCTTCAGGAGCTTCCCAACCTGGAGTTGGCAACCCCTATATCCCTCGCCAAGGAGTCCTGACAATCCTACTGCTGTGGTTTCAGGTACTTTACCTTAAGAGGAAGGGTGTCAAAAGCCTGGCTTTTGCGGGTAGGAAGAATCCAAAAATCCATCTTAATATCCACAGACAGTGCTTGTTTGGGAACAGCTGCCTCCACCTCATAGGAGGAACTTGGTTTGGAACATTCTAACTTTCTGTGTGACTGGACTAGGGTTGCCTGGTCTCCCCCCCCCCCCCCCTGGCTACAGCAGAGGATGAGGGGCAGGGTTCCCAGATCTAGGCTGGGAAACTTTTTGGGAGGGAGCTTGGAAAGGGATCTCAGTGGGGTACAATGCCCTAGAGTCCACCCTCCAAAGCATCCTTTTTCTTCAGAGGAACTGATCTATAGTCTGGAGATGAGCTGTAATTCCAGGGGATCCCCAGGTCCCACCTGGAGGCTGGCATTCCTAGACTGGACTGAACTATGGCAGCCAATTTGATGTTTATTCTCTGATCTCAACAACCCCAAAGTGCCCACAGATTCAAAAAGTCTGCTTTCACGCAGGCAGTTCTCTGTAGATTTCATTGCTGGGGCAAAGGAGTAGCTACACACCATTATCCCTCTCTACTTTCCTTGCCTTTTCAACCTCACTTCCACAGAGGGCAAAAAAACAGGAATTGCAAGGTAGTTATAACATTATAACAGTATAAGAATATATTGCCACAGTGTATTCATTTCCAGCTCTTACTTTTAAAGAAACAAGAACCCAACCTTTTTTACGATGCCTCCATTCCCTGGGATGAAGAGAAACAACCTTGGACACTTTCACAGTCATAGATAATGTAATGGTAGTCTTGCAGGTGGGGGCTGGAGCACGCGAACGTTAGGCGGGCTGCATGGATGATGTGATTGGACTGGGCCTGGGGGGGGGGGGCTTGTTTGAATCATATATAACTTTGGATCTTGGCGCCAGAACTTAAGTTTTGACTCAGAAAAAGCTTGAATCATCTTTACTACTCAATAAACAAATCACTGCCAAGAGAGTGTTATTGAGAGTAACTTTGTTCAAGAGTCTGACAGAGGGCCTTTTTTCCTCTTTGCAAACATATCTGCCAGGATTGCTTTTTCAAGAAGGAAAGGGGCAGAAAGTAAAACCTCCCCTTGCTTTTTTCTCTTAATGACAGCTACTCCCAGTAGTTTTCATCCCCACTAGGGTTAAAAACTTATGGTACCTGTATTTGTTTCTTCCAGCACAGGCAAAGACAACTCTGAGTGGATTTTTCCATCAAGAAAATTGGAGGGGAAGAAAGACTAGCCCCCACCCCCAATCTCCACTTTGAAGAAGCAAGTTTAGCTGCCAGATTTGCTGAAGAGAAAAGACATATTTAAAAAGCCACAGAAGAAATCCTAAGGCTGAGCTGAGCAATGGTCAATAAGCGACACAAGGAAAGGACAGCAAACAGAACTGCATGAGGCCTTTTACTGTTTTGGATCCCTGCTCAAGCTGAACACTTATTTCAAAATGTACTGCTTTGCCTCATCAATATGCCAAATATAGTTTTGCAATAGATGCTGGATAATCTATAGCTATAACCCAGCTTCCAATCATCCATCTCTATGTATTGATCACATTCATACCTCCCTCCAAGGTGCTCTGACATGGAGTTACTCCATCTCACTGTCACACAATCTTTTCAGATGGTAGTATGACTTGCTCAGGGTTACCTATAGTTAAGTGTGGAGTGTCATTCAGGTCTCCCTGCACCAGCACTGCCTTGCGGCACCAAACTAGCCATCAGGGTTGCCTGGAGATCTCCCAGAATTACAACTAATCTCCAGACGACAGAGATCAGTTCCTCTGAGAAAATGGGTGCTTTGAAGGGTGGACTTTATGGCATTAATACCCTGCAGAGGTCCCTTCCCAAACCCCACCCTCTCCACGCTCCACCACCCAAATCTACAGGGGTTTCCCAACCCAGAGTTGGCAACCCTCCTGGCCATCAATCCTTGATGGAGTTTCAGACATTAAAATGAAAGGTATCTGCAAAACTGGCTTCTTTTGAGACAGCAGGACCAAGTCTGTAGTTCTGAGAAAACTTAGAGACAAGGCAGGATAAACATGAGTTAGATATTATAGAGTAAAGCTATAGGCATATATATAATAAAATCGTTTTCTCTTTACAACCATAGCAGGTGAGACTTGACGGCATGTGGCTGTTCCAAGGCCACCTAGTGAGCTTCATGGGGAGGGGGGTAGATGTAGAATCATGGCTCAAGGGAAGGTGCCTGTTGTATGCCCAGTGGTAGTGTCCTGGCCCCACTGCTGGACCTCCAGATGGCACCTGATCCTTTTGGCCGCCGTGTGACAGAGTGTTGGACTGGGTGGGCCATTGGTGCCTCTCACTTTCCATCTGGCAAAAGCAGAGCAATAGAACCCAAGCAAGGAGGAAAGTTTGTACTGTATTATTGTCATTTACAGCACATAACAGGTCACAAGAATAAATGGTTGCAGAAGTGGCCTACAAGGGGGGGAAAGGGTTAGATGCAGGAATAGTAGGGCTCAGGGCAGAAGAAACATACATGTAACCAATGTTCCCCCTATGCTGAGTCAGTGTGAGCTAGCTCAGTTTTTTAGCCTCCGGCTCACACATTTTTGTCTTCGCTCAGGAAGGATGGCTCCGGAGCAAACTAATTTAAGCAGTAGCCAAATCGCTCGCTCACAACTTTAATGCCCGTAGCTCACAGAGTAGAATTTTTGCTCACAGAACTCCACAGCTTAGAGGGAGCATTGCATGTAACAAGTCTGCACTGCTGGCGGAGAATGGGGAAATGGTCAGATTATTCGGTCACCACTCCAAGTTAAACTCCCATGTTTTTTCTTCTGCCAGAATGGATGCTACAGAGCCAATCTGGTATAATTATCAAGTGGAGACGGTTTAATATGCAGACATTTTATTTAGGATTTCAGTAGGCAGATGCTTCCAAGTGACATTGCTTAACCTTAAACCGTACAAAACATCATCTTTTTGCACTGGACACCAGATACATGCCTTGTGTGGAGTCGGGACTGTGAGTGCTGTTCTTATGATTAGGCTAAAAGCCATGCTGAGCCTGTTTTATCACTTATTAAAACAAGCCCAAAAGGGGAACGTGTTTAGCTGCTTGCTTCCAGCGCCAACTGACAAGACCAGGATTGGCAGAGGTAAAACATGTTCACAGCACAGGTATGTTGTATGGCAAACTTTCGGAACAGTAGGAGCTGATCAAGAAGAGTAATTTGTAATCAACTTCTTCCCTTTTTGGAAGCCTCTTCAGGTGATACTGTCTTCGCAGATGCCGCAGGACTAGGTGCTTGTGTTGGTTCCTCAATGCCTGTGTAGGGAGAAAGGGCCAGTCAGCATTATCTTTGAATCTTCATTTCGTCATACCTTCCACTTACTAGTAATAGGTTGGACCTTCCTCTTGCTAGCAGCACTTCCAGGTCAGACCCTTTCACTTACTGGTCATTTCGTAAAAAAAGAGGTGCAGGAGCTCATTAGCATAACTTATTTGCACATGCCACACCCCCTGACATCACTGGAAGTGTGTCAGAAGGCAACGCCCACCGCTCAGGCTCCACCCCAAAATCTCCAGATATTTCCCAACTCCGAGCTGGCGAGCCAGTTTTTTGTTGTTCAGTCGCACAGTCGAGTCCGACTCCTCGCGACCCCATAGTTTGCTCTGGAGCCATCCTTCCTGAGCTGAGATGAAAATGTGTGAGCTGGAGGCTTAAAAAACCGTGAGCTAGCTCACACTAACTCAGAGGGAACACTGCTCCAGAGCAAACTGATTTACGCAGCAGCCAAATCACTCGCTCACGACTTTCATACCAGTAGCTCAAAAAGTAGAATTTCTGCTCACAAGACTCCACAGCTTAGAGGGAGCATCTGCAGCCCCTCAGCACATCGAGCCCCCCCCCCCCCCAACAGCTCTAAAACTTCAAAAGAGGTACTCGGGAGTGATCATGTCAGCCACCCGGGTTGCTTTGTCCTTCCAGAAGCTGACCAGGGCACCAACAGAAGCTCCAACCCTATCAAAAGGAAAATCCCTTAACTTTGAGCCACTAGCGACGAAGTGTGCACGCACACAAAAGCGTACACCCAGAATTAAACCTTGTTGGTCTTAAAGAAGCCACTGGACTCAAATTTTGTTCTAAGGGCAGTTACGGTTCCACTTTAACATTATACATCTGAATAGACAATGGATATTTGCTACTATCAGAGAGGCTGCGGAATCCTTGGGTTCCCACGTTCCCTTCTGCACCAAACAGGATACCTAGAGACTAACATGCCTGCTGCATATCATTGCCTGTTATATAAACTAGGCTGGGAGCAATGTTCCCTCTAATTTCTCACCCCTACTGAGTGGTACAATTCACGTCCTGAGCAGAATATAACTGCTGTAATCTTAAAATGGGCAATGGGCAGTGCAAGAGACCCTGCGTGGCTCCAGATTGCTGCTGAGCAGGGCTCTCTGTCTTTATGAGCGGCCACTCGTGCGCACAGCTTAGAGGGCACACGGCTTGGGAGTCTGCCGGCTCATGTACTTCCTCTTCACCTCCCACGTGACCAGTTAGAGAGGCATTCAGATTTGCAACAAGCCACCAAGATTTGGGCTGCTATATACAACCGACATTTGTGCTGTTCTTTACAGGCCAGGATTGAGATGAGTTGATACAATGGCCACGCTATAGAGCCACCAGGAAGCCATTCAGATTCATCTGGCTTGGGGGGTTGGACGGTTGGATCACTTTAATAGATCCCCCCACCCACCCTTGCAGAGTCTTATACAGAGTACAGTCACTGAGCCACATTTTTTCTCAGTATTCTGGCCTCCGAGAAGACTCCCCAAACCAGTCTCGTAGCTAGGATTTTATTAAGTCAGGGAGCATTGAAATTTCTTAGGGAGCACTGGTGAATTGAATTTAAGGCAATTTAATTACGTTTCGGGGGGAAACAAGAGAGGTGCTGTCTGGTTCCGTGTGGCCACCGTAGCTGGCCCTTCGTGTCAGACAGCTGTGCAGGAATATCTGGCTCCTTCCCTGCACCTGCTGCTGCTCATAGGCCTGTGGATGGATGGGAAGTCATGGGGCCTTGCCGGCATATCAGGGGGCCTAGCCCCGAGATGCCCCACTGTAGCTATGGGCCTGCCCCAAACCTTGAGATGCCAAGGATCAAAGCTGGGTCCTTTTGCATGGGAAAAAATGCTGTAACTTTGAGCCACGGCCTTTTCCGCATGACTGGTTATCTCTGTCGTGTGACAAGGACCAGCATCTCACTTACCTAGACCGTATCTGATTATTTTATAGATACGGTTGACATGTGTCTGGGGATTCTCTAGAGTGAAGCCAGAAGACAGGAGAGCTGTATCATACAGAAGGATGACCAGGTCCCTCAGCCCTTTGTCATTCTCGTCAATTTCTGCCTTCTGTCTCAGTATCTCAATAATGCCATCATCAGGGTTTATTTCCATGTGTTTCCTGGTAGACACGTAATCCAATATGCCACTGGACTCTAATGCTTGCACTTTCAGGATCCTTTCCATGTTGGCACTCCAGCCATACGAAGCGGTCACAATACAGCAGGGAGAGGTCACCAGTCGGTTGGAGACTGTGACCTGTAGTGCACACATCAGCAATCGGAGTTGGAAATGAAAACACACACAGAGAGACAGTATGAAGTTTAGACTAGAGAACCAGTAAGCAATGTACTTGTTCGGACAAAGTTAAAGAAACCCTTAAAGTCACGCTCCAGTTTTGTTTTAAGGTGACTATTAACCAAGTAGTTTCCTTGTCTGGAGAAATCTGATTTGTGGATTTGACCACGGGAGAAATTCATGCCTTTGTTTCTTGGCAGACCTACTGAGCTGTAATCAAAATTGGGGGTGGGGGAACCGTCCCACTTCAGAAGACCGTAATGGGGAATATGCAGCCAGCTAGAAGCAGCCAGCTAGAAGCAAGTGACAGGAAGACTCAGCAGTGGCTAGGTAGGTTATATTGCTGGCCTACCAAGGATGCAAATGGAAGCCATGAGGCTGTTATCAACTTGCCTTGAGTATCAATGCAGCCAACATGTAGCAAGTTGCATTCTGAAGTATTTACGAGGGCAGAGCCTTTAAAAAGGATCCTAGAAACCAAGGCCGATTCTGAAACTTTGTTAACATGAGTACCATAGACATTTCCTTGCTAGAGGGATTCCCTGTATGTGTGTTAAGTGCCATCGATCCCATCGTTAACAGCCTTGCTCAGGTCTTGCAATCTGAGGGCCTTTGTGGCTCTCTTTACAGAGTCAATCCATCTTATGCTGGGTCTTCCTCTTCTCCTGCTGCCTTTGACTTTTCCTAGCATTAGTTCATAGTATTAGATCCTAGAGGGACTCCAGGCACATTATAGTTTTTGCAGCTGGTATTCTCAGATGCCTACATATGTACATGTTTGTGACCCAGGCTCATTTCGTAGCAGGAGCTCCTTTGCATATTAGGCCATACACCCCTAATGTAGCCAATCCTCCAGGAGCTTACAGAGCTCTTCTTACAGGGGCTACTGTAAGCTCTTGGAGGATTGGCTACATCAGGGGGGTGGGGCCTAATATGCAAAGGAGCTCCTGCTACGAAATGAGCCCTGTTTGTGACCATCCTGTGTTTAAAAAGTATCCAGTATTTTGTTGAAGAAACATATATTTTAGATGCCTGTAATATGGTTACAGGGGCTGCCGGTGGCTCAGAGATTAAGACGGTGAGCTGCAGACCGGAAGGCCGGTAGCTCAGCAGTTCAAGACCCTAGTGCCATGTGACAGAGTGAGCGCCCCTCACCGGCCCCAGCTCCTGCCAACCTAGCCGTTCGAAAGCAGGAAACTGCAAGTAGATAAATAGGTACCGCTTCGATGGGAAGGTAACAACGTTCCGTACGCCTTGGCATCTAGTCATGTCAGGCACATGACCACGAAAAAAGTCTTTGGACAGTGCTGGCTCTTTGGCTTGGAAACGGAGATAAGCACCACTCTCTAGAGCAGTGGTTCTCAACCTTTCTAATGCCGTGACCCTTTAATACAATTCCTCATGTTGTGGTGACCCCCAATAATAAAATTCTGCCAACACACACAACAATGAAGCTACTTTTTCAGATGTTTTCTCTTGCATGGCAGTTAGCACCAAACAACTTTAATACAGACTTTAGACACACATATTTGCAAGCTAGTCCCAACTAGACACAACAAACACTCAGGCTTCAGACTTACTTTTCTTCAACAGAAAATGCCATGAGAAAACAAAGGTAGGTGGGGGGGGAGAGGCTGTTGCAGGTAGGGGGGAGAGAGGGGGGGAGAGAGAGAAAGGGGGAAAAGAGGGGGGAAGAGAGAGAAAGAGAGAGAAAGGGGGAAGAGAGAGAAAGGGGGAAGAGAGAGAGAGAGAAAGGTGGGAGAGAGAGAGGATGGAAGGAAGGTAGGTAGGTGGGGGTTGTCGGCGCGGAGCCTAGGGAAGGTGGGGGCGGCTTTTGCCACCTTTCCTGGGCTCTGCGCTTTGGCACAGAGCCTGGGGAAGGCAGCAGGGGTGGTGGTTTTTGCCACCTTTCCTGGGCTCTGCACTTTGGTGCGGAGCCTAGGGAAGGTGGGGGGGCTTTTGCCGCCTTTCCTGGGCTCTGCGCTTCGCCATGGAGCCCAGGGAAGGCGACAGCAGAGCGCCCTAAAGGTGGTGGTGGGGAGGGGGAAGCAGCCATTGACTTACCTGCTGGCTTCTTTTTTCTCATGGCCCCTGCTAGAAGGGCTGCTGGAAGCAGGGGGCGGGGCTCCGGCCCCAACCAACTCCTGCTCTTTGCCCTTAAAGGGAAAGCTCCCTTTGAGGGCAAAGAGCCGGGAGGCCAGACCTCGCACTCGATCGAGCGCAGGGCCATTTCCTGCTGGCAGGGAGGGGCGGGGCGGGCTCAGATGCCAGTCGGCGACCCCTGTGAAATGGTCATTCGACCCCAAAAGGAGTCCCGACCCCCAGGTTGAGAACCACTACCCTAGAGTCAGATTCGACTGGCTTTCGAGCAAGGGGAACCTTTACCTTTAATATAGCTACACTGGGATTTTAGTTTACTCTTCTACTACCCAGTGGATGGTGAATTTAGTCTTTGACTCTTCATGGAAGATTAATAGAATTTTTAGCTACTGCAGTAATAGTTGGTTGGTGTTCCCATTTTGTTATTCTGGGGGGGGCAGGGAGAGGGATCGTATGTTCTCCTACCTTTTATATAATACATTAAATTAATCCTTCCCAGTGTGTAGAGCTGCTTTTCAGGTAGCAGCACCCACTCAGATTCATGCCTTGTTACCCAGCCTGCCCCCTGCTGCTTGAAGTTTGAACTGCTAGCTCCCCCCACAAGTACGATTGGCAGCCTCCAGGTGGGGCCTGGAGATCTTCCTGGAGTTACAACTGATCAAGACTACAGAGATCAGTTCACCTGGAGAAAGTGGGTGCTCTGAAGGGTGGACTCTAAGAACACATGAAGCTGCCTTACACTGAATCAGACCCTTGGTCCATCAAGGTCAGTATTGTCTACTCAGACTGGCAGCAGCTCTCCAGGGTCTCAAGCACAGGTCTCTCACGTCACCTATTGCCTGGTCCTTTTAACTGGAGATGCTGGGGATTGAACCTGGGACCTTCTGCGTGTAAAGCAGAGGCTCTTCCACTGAGCCACGGCCCCTCTCCAAAAGTAGCATCGTATCACCCTGAGGTCCCTCCCCAAACCCCACCCTCTCCAGGCTCTACCCCCCCCCCCCAATATCTCCAGGTATTTCCCAACCCAGAGCTGGCAACCCCGCCCCCAAAGCATGAACATGCTACAAATACCATCAAAGCCTATGTGGCGTCCTCATGTGTTGGAGAGACAGTTTCTCCTTTAAAACACACTCTGTATATATGAATTTATTAGATTTCTGCTGCCACCAGGAATTAAAAATTCCAACTCTCTATTTTGGTAGAATGACCCAGTATCTGGGTGCTTCAGAGGACTATGTGGCCCTGAGGAAAGACTGATCTGATTGCTGGGATACGTTTAAACAAATAAGGATTTATTTATACAAGGTTTCTGGGTATTTTTGAACTGTTGTTGAAGAAAGAAAATATAGCTGACAATGCTTGGCATCACACACAATCTCTCAAATACCAAAACTCAACTCTGACAGGCTTAGACACTCAATCTAAACTGTCTTTCTCATATAGCCATACAGGCTGAATTGTTTCTCTCTTGCCCACACAGGTTAGACTCTCTCTCATATAGCCACATAGGCTAAACTGTTTGTGTTAGCCACACAGGCTGAACTCTCGCCACTCATAGTCACACAGGCTAAACTCTTTCAACAACTCTCCACACTCGTCTCTTCAAGAACACTGAATCTCCTCAGAGACATCTCTCCTCCCACTCTCTCAGTCATCGGCCAATCACATCACACTTCTCTCCCTCTATCATTCTTCTTACACTACTGCAGTCACACTAAACATTTAAAGAAACACACACACCAAAACATGAAATCATTACAACCTACTTCTTCTATTCTCGGTTCCAGTCTCCTCTTTATGGCCTTGCAGAGCTTCTCTAGCTTTGCTTTCTTCTTTTCCAGTGTGGCTTTTTCCTCTTCAGTTTCTGGCAGCTGGAACCCTACTTTAGCGACAGAAGAGTAGGCTTTGCCCTCAAAGGTTTTCAGCTGCTGAATACAATACTCATCCATGGGCTCCATCATGTAGATGACTTCCAAGCCACAGTGCAAGAGGCGCTCTACTAAAACAGAGTTTGCCATCTGCTCGAGGCCTTCACCTGCCGGAGAGTGACATTTAGAGACTCTTTAACGAGAGGCCTCAAACCCTTCAGCATTTCTTGTTATAGCTACTGTATTGCATGCAATCCAAGATCACTGCAGACGGTGACTGCAGCCGTTAAATTAAAAGATGCCTGCTCCTTGGGAGGAAAGAGATGGCAAACCTAGACAGCATAATAAAAAATAGAGACAACACCCTGACAACAAAAGTCTGTATGGTCAAAGCAATGGTATTCCCAGTAGTAATGTATGGCAGCGAGAGTTGGACCATAAGGAAGGCCAAGCGCCAAAGAATAGATGCTTTTGAATTATGATGCTGGAGAAGACTCCTGAGAGTCCCTTGGACTGCAAGGAGAACAAATCAGTCAGTCCTAAAAGAAATCAACCCTGACTGTTCCCTGGAAGGCCAGATACTGAAGCTGAAGCTCAAATACTTCGGCCACCAAATGAGAAGGGAGCACTCACTGGAGAAGACCCTGATGCTGGGAAAGACTGAAGGTCAGAGAAGAAGGGGACGGCAAAGGATGAGATGGTTGGACAGTGTTATCGAGGCAACAAACATGAAATTAAGCAAACTCCGGAGGACGACAGAAGACAGGAGGGCCTGGTGTGATGTTCCATGGGGTTGCAAAGAGTTGGACTTGACTGTGCGACTGAACAACAACAACGTTGCACGCACACACGCACACTCTATGCAGTTCAGTTCACTACACATCATAAATCCATAAGCTTAGCTTAAGTATCAAGTTAACCAATGAGAGGGAATGGTATCCTCTAACCAACTGGCTGTATTTTTGTCCCTGTTGAATTACTTCTGACTGGCTGCGTTCTCATTCTCGTCAACCCAGCAGAATAATGAGGAAGAAGAGCATCCAAGAAAATAGGAGAGGCCATTTTAGAAGTGAGGTGTGGAGCGGTACCCTTAAGAAAGCTTGTAAAAACACAAACAGGTACGTAAGTAAGGGAGAGCCCTTCCTCCAAATATGTGCGGGGGGGTGGGGACGTCCCCAGGAAGATCAAGTGTCAGCAGGTGCAGCCTTTCACATAAAAACACGAAACTGCCTTTGAATCAGACCCTTGGTCCATCAAAGTGAGTACTGTCTACTCAGACTGGCAGTGGCTCTCCAGGGTCTCAGGCAGAGGTCTTTCACATCACCTAGGGCCTGATCACTTAACTGGAGAGACCAGGGATTGAACCCAGGACCCTCTGCATGCCAAGCAAATGCTCTATCACTGATCCACAGCCCCTCCAACTTTCCCATGTTGGTTGACAAGCCTGTATTTGCCCACTTCTCTTCTCCAGACGCAGCTTGCCATGCATGTTGGAGAAATGAGTATGAAAAACAAGACCTGGGATTTCAGTCATTATAGGGTTAACCTATGCAACTTGTTGTGTTTCTTAGTTTAACCTGGAAGTGCCTGGCAGCTGGCCAATTAACTCTAAGCCCAGAAAACCTAAAGGTGTACTGTTTTGCTAATTGGTCAATGATATCAGGTGTTTCCTTTCAGGGGTCAAGAAGAAGGAGAGATCCTCCATTGTAATCTCTCTCTCTTTGTAGTAGGATGTCTTAGTGTGCAGACGCAGCACAATGCTGCTTAGTAAGCATGTTTTGTTTATTTGTAGCTAATCCCATTTCCCTTTTCCCTTTAGTAATAAAGTTTATTTTTAAACTAAAAGAAGCAATCTCTTCTTTGCAGAAAAGCAAGATCCATTACTCTGAATTTTCTTGAATATTGGACAAAAGTCCTAACAATGCAAGGGAGAAAGAAAAGCATATTTGCATTTCTTCTCCATCCCTGTTAGAGGTAGAAGAGGCCTTTCTTCTTTGTCTGATCACCCTAAATTAATGTTCACATGAACTCCAAGGACTAACATCTTACAAGAGGACCCATATTTCCCACAATGTGAAAGAGAGGAGAGTAGCATGAAACTCCGAGTTGGAACAGGTAGCTGAGTTGGTCCATATCAAAATCCCAGAGTCACAATACTACCCACTAGACAGTTAACAAGCTTCTAAGTTATTTAGAACTCTTCAAACTGGAATATTAACAGGGACTTGGGGAGGGAAAAGTTGCAAATAGCGACTAAGTCTTCTTCCTCAGTGTCCTGGGTAGAATGTTTTGCAAACCTCAATATGCACGGGATGTGACAAGCATCGGGATGAACTAGGAAGGGAAGCCATCCAAGTTGAAAACCAGTACCTGACATTTGGTTAAACAATTTTGGCACTCTCTCCCTAATGGTTTAAAGACCTGGAATTTTTCAAATATTAGGAGTTAAAAGTAGATAATGTTCACAACTATCACAAATGACAGTTCAGAGATGCATTTGAGTTGCAACCAGCAGCATCTCATTGTGATTTTGCTGTTTGCTGGTGTAGTGGTTAAGTGCGCGGACTCTAATCTGGGAGAACCGGGTTTGATTCCCCCACTCCTCCACTTGCACCTGCTGGATGACCCTGGGCAAGCCATAGCTCTGGCACAGCTGTTCTTGAAAAAGAGCAGCTTCTGTCAGAGCTCTCTCAGTCCCACCTACTTCCCAGGGTGTCAGTTGTGGGGAGGGGAAGGGAAAGGGGATTGTAAGCCACTCTGAGACTCCCTTGGGTAGTGAGGGGTGGGGTATAAATCCAATCTCTTCTTTCTCTCTATTATTTCATGTCTACATGTGTTTTTCTAGCCAGGACCCAGTGTACACACTGGACAAGTGGATTTCACAAATCCACAGAAGCTTATGCCACAATAAAATACTAGAATCTTTTAAGCTGCTACAAGGTTCTTGCTTCCCACCTCCCACAACACGGTAACACAGCTGCTCCTCTAGAATTAGAATCAGAAAGTGTTTTTTTAAAAAGGTTACTTTGCAAAATTGTCAGTGCCCGGGAAGAAAGTGCTACAGTCCCATTTCATCAGATTGGACTTGCTCCCGAACACACTCTTTCCCCCTCACTGCATGGGAAAAACACAGATCTAGCAATATAAACATTGTACAGAACTACCACTATTAAGGCTCCTTTCAAGGGACTATGGGGCGACAATCTCTCCACAGTGAGAAATGATCCATACACTAGAATTACAGATTGCTTCTACACACCAGCTGTAGGAACATTAAAGGCTAAGGTACAGAAAAGTTACTCTTTAGTTCAACAGCATAGGAAAAGGCTATACGGTAGAGGAAAGACAGGCACTAGTAGTGATCTCGACAGAATAAAGGTGCATAGTGAACAACAGAATGCCCAAAATATCCCTGATAAGAAACTTTTAAAAATGGCATTAGCCAGCTAGTCTGACAAACGGAAAGCAGGATTTTTAAAGGAAAGACATTCTGAGAAAGGGCAATTCTGCGTCTAGCATTCGTTCCACATTTTCTCAATTGGGAGGGCAAAGTGCAGCTCAAAACCACATCCAAATACCTCGGGGCAAGCTGTACCAACTGCAAAGTCACCCCTGAATGGCCATAAAACGGCCATAAATCTATGCAGAGGGTACAATAAAATCCAAGGATCAAAGAACTCAAAAGTGGCATGGAGTGTGGAAGCTTACCATAGACCCCGATGACCAAAGTGAAAGTGGCATGCAATGCAGAGGGGAATTTCTGTTCCAATGCGGGTTTCATAAAACAATGGAGGGAAAAGCCAAGGCAGAATCAGCCCCTGTTAAAGCTTACCAGCAAGGTAGTATATTAATGTCTGGTTCTTCTTCATCCGTGCACAGTAATCTTTCAGGGACACCATCTCACCCATCGAAGCAGAAGAGTAGAATCTCAACAACACTGATAGTTTCCGGTGGTTCGGGGCATCATCATGTATTCCAAGCTGAAAGACCAAGGGCAGTTACATTCAGGTGGGCAGCCGCGTTGGTCTGAAGCAACAGAACAAAGTATAAGCTTTCGTGCACATGCACTGATGATTAAGTGTGCATGCCCATGAAAGCTTGTGCCCAGAATTAAATGTTGTTGGTCTTAAAGGTGCCACAGGAGTAAAATTTTGCTCTAAGGGCAGTTACAGTTCCACTTTTAAGATCATACTTCTGAACAGATAATGGATATTTGCCAGAAAAGGGGTGGTAGTTATGTTGTTCCCTACAAGCCAGGATAGTAGTAGTAGTAGTAGTAGGAGGAGGAGGAGGAGGAGGAGGAGGAGGAAATTGGATTTATACCCCTCCCTTCACTTCCCAAAGGAGTCTCAGAGCGGCTTACAATCTCCTTTCTCTTCCCCCTCTCCACAACAGACACCCTGTGAGGTAGGCGGGGCTGAGAGAGCTCTTTCAAGAACTGCCCTTGAGAGAACAGCTCGGAAAGAACTTATGACTAACCCAAGGTCATACCAGCAGCTGCATGTGGCAGAGCGGGGAATCAAACCCGGTTCTCCCAGATTAGAGTCCATGCTCCTAACCATGACACCAAACTGGCTGGAGATTAGTTGATACAATGGCCAAGTCATGGCTTAGTCGGCATGTTCAGATCATACAATTGTCATCTGGCCGGAGGTCTAAGCAGGAGGTCCAAGCAAAAGCTGGAGAGCTATCCTGGAATACTCTAGTTTTGGATTTCTTGCAGCGAACAGGGGACTGAACTACATAACTTATAAGGCCTCTCTGGCTAAACAACAGGGGGACTGGAGAGCATCTACCTTTATGTTTCTGGAAAACTGCTCATAGAAAAGCATGTATTTTTCTTTGTCTTCTGCCAGCTTGGCAAAGAGCTCCAGGCATTTCTTCACCAAGTGTTTCCTGATTGCCTTAAAAATTTTGGTCTGCTGTAACCTTTCACGGGAGACATTGAGAGGCAGGTCTTCGGAATCCACCACACCCTGTATGAAGCCTACAAGAAACAGTGTTTTGCTTGTAAAGGCCAGGCTCCCATTAAACCGGGATAAAGGGCAATTCTGCATCTAGCATTCACTCCACATTTTCTCAGCTGGGAGGGCAAAGTGCAGCTCAAAACCACATTCAAATACTTCAGGGCAGCCATACTGACTCCAAAGTCACCCCTGAACGGCCATAAAACAGCCATAAATCTATGATCAAACAAAGCGAAAGCAGCATGGAGGCTACCATAAAGTCCGATGATCAACGGAGGTGAAAGTGACGTGTAATGCAGAGGGGAATTTCGGTCCCAACGTGAGTTTTGTAAAACAACGGAGGGAAAAGCCAATGAAGAATCAGCCAAAGATACTACAACTAGGGGTCATTTCGAGCCGGAACGCCATTTTGGGAGTGACAATCCCAGGAGAGGGCACATATGGTGATGCGCTGTGGAAAAAAGCAAACTTGATCTGTATTTCCATGCTTGTTGTAGGGGAAGTCCCCTGCAAGAGCAAAGGAAACCTAAAGTGTTTTTAGTCAAAGGGAAAAGCTGGCTCGCCAGCTCTGAGTTGGGAAATACTTGGAGATTTTTGGAGTGGAGCCTGAGCGGTGGGTGCTGCCTTCGGACACACTTCCGGTGATGTCAGGAGGTGTGGCATATGCAAATAAGTTGTGCTAATGTGGTATGCTAATGAGCTCCTGCACCTCTTCTTTACAAAATGACCCCTGACTGCAGCTGTTGATGGCCTGCTGCGGAAAAACTCCTGGATTCCAAGAATGGTTAGTGCTCTACCCTCTGCAAGCAACTGAACTGTAAGGTTCTGGGCATACAGCTTTGTAGAGGTATGAGGAATGCTCCATCCGCCTGTTCCATTCATAGCCTCAGGCTTTATATATAGAATTGGAAGGAGTGTATATGCACTATGATGCAATGGGCACTAGCTCTTAGGGGCAATTTCCTCTGCTTCCGTTTCACCCTCACTCTCCCTCTTTCTCTCTCTCTCTCTCTCCTGCACACAGGAAGATGGAGGCTGGACATGCGTCCAGCATCCAACACGATCCAGCTAGCTAGAATAGGTAATCTGTATCTATCTTTGACCTGCACTCTCAAGCATGTATTTCCTTTAATAAATACTTATTAGTTTTAGACTGACTGCTGACTTCTTGTGACTCTGTAAGTCTGTTGCCACTCCAAGCCGCAAGCTTTGCTGCGTTTAAGCCTTTGTGCACTCTGCTGTATTCTTGTGGTTCCCTGGCAGTACCTAGACCAATGAATCCAACAACTGGGACACACTATAGCACTAGATCTTAAAAAGTTATATCTAGCTCTTTGTGGTACGTCTTCTCCTTCTATGGCTTTATAAGTGGCTAGATTAAGGCGATAGGGCCGCAGTGGCTCAGAGGTTAAGACGCTGAGCTGCAGACCAGAAGGTCAGTAGCTCAGCAGTTTGAGACCCTAGTGCCGCGTGATGGAGTGAGCTCCCGTCTCTGGCCCTAGCTCCTGCCAGCCTAGTGGTTTGAAAGCAAGACATTGCAAGTAGATAAATAGGTACCACTGTGGTGGGAAGGTAACAGCGTTGCGTGCGCCTCGGTGTTTAGTCATGCCAGCCACATGACCACAGAAACGTCTTCGTACAGCGCTGGCTCTTCGGCTTGGAAACGGAGATGAGCACCGCCCCCTAGAGCCGGATCCGACTGGCTTTCAAGCAAGAGAAACCTTCAGATTAAGGTGAGTCCAACACAGTTTTGGGGGCATACTCTTTCAATAGTCAAAGCTGCCTTCATCAGGTGACAAAGGAAACTTTGATGCTTGAAATCTTATATCCCCCAAATCTTTTTGGTCTCTAAGGTGTGCTACTGGACACAGATCTAGCTAATTAATCATTATTGTACAGCATTGTGTATAGAATAGTCAGGAGATCCTGAGATTGTCTGGCAGCTGCAAGTTCTAGCTCTTAGCGTTGTGCTAGTGGTGAGCTAGACTTGTTTTGAAGGGCTGAGAGAGCTCTGAAAGAACTGTGACTGGCCCAAGGTCACCCATCTGGTTTCATGTGAAGGAGCAGGGAACCAAACCTGGTTCTACATACTAGAGTTCACTGCTCTTAACCACTACACCAAACTGTTCTAGCTGTTCTACTGCAGACCAACATGGCGATCCTCTGAAACTAGGATTATACACAGTAATTACAGATGCCTATTGGCTAGTGCCCATTGCATCATAGTGCATATAAATGTCTATTCCCCCCCCCCCCCAAAACCCAACCATCTGGGAAAGTATCCCCTTTTCATACACCAGGTCTAGGGAGAAGTGCTGGAAGTTTAAGGGGGGATTAAGTAATTTGTCATTGTTCTGAAAGATGAATACTGTTACAGCAGGATTTTAAAATACTGTCACAGCCAATACATGTCCTATGAATCAGACCAGTAATGATAGCACTATGGTATGTCTTACTGACCAAACCTTCAAATGCCTCATTCCTTCTGCATCAAGCAGAATAAGGAAAGGAACACTTGAACACACACCCAGACATGTTAGAAGCTGAGAAGGTCATTCCAGTTCATGTAGAACTTTCAGTTTGGGAAGTCTATGAAGTTCAGCAATTAAACTCGATCAGGAGCTCTATAGATCTTTCAGACTAGAAAGTGGTAGATCCCTTTTCACCTATGCTCCCTCAAAGCTGTGGAGTCTTGTGAGCAAAAATTTTACTTTCTGAGCTACTAGCATTAAAGTTGTGAGTGAGCAATTTGGCTGCCGCATAAATTAGTTTGCTCTGGAGCCATCCTTCCTGAGCTAAGACAAAACTGAGGGAGCCAGGGGCTCACACTAACTCAGCTTAGAGGGAACACTGCTTTTACCCACATAGTATAGTGATTAGTGTCAGACTAGAGTCTGGGAGACCCTTGAACCAGTCTCACACACTGAACCAGGAATGTAAAGATAAAATGGAGGAGAATGCTGTATTTCATTTATACCCCACTTATCTCAACAACTGGAACCCAATGTAGGTTACAAATGGGGAGAAAAGTAGGGTATAAATTAAATATAGTATTAGTATGGAGCAGGATCTAGTAAGTATGGCCACATCGCTAGATACTGCACTCTCACTGTGCTACAGAAATAACTTGCCATGGAATTTCCTGTGTGGACCAGGCAGGCCACTTGCAAACAGCTAGAGCACAAGAAGGATGCTATAACTGGTGGACAGTCATGCAGGTCTGCATATCATGACAAGCTTTAACTGTGCAGGCCAAAATGCTCAGCGACTGCTAAAAAATAGCAGTGAACAGCCTGGCTTTCTCTTAATCACTCAGCAGACCCAACAGCAGGTCATTGCTGCATTTACATTCACAGATGCTGCAACCATCCCACAAGGTTCAAAGGACCTTCAGTGAAGATCTGATCAAGAGAGCTGGGAACAGTAGGATTAACACAGGAATTGCCAAGTAGGCAGGTGAACTAGAGACCCATCTTGCTCTCCCCCCGCCCAAAGCCAGGCTCACAGCTTACTCAGATATTCAGGCACAAGTTCTTCACAGTTATCCATGATGAAGACCCTGCGCACGTATAGTTTGATGTTCTTCCTCTGCCTGTTGTCAAAGAGATCAAGAGGGGCACGCCTTGGGACATACAGGAGAGCTCTGAACTCCAGCTGTCCTTCCACTGCAAAATGCTGCGGGAAGAGAAGCAGAGCTTTGTCAGAAGTGGCCTTATGGCATTCCACAGATGCCTTTCCCCACGTTACTTGGTCACAATACAGACGACCAAGCACGGCTTTGGTGGAAGACAGGCAAGTGAGCACTTCTCTTACTTTTACTGCCAAGTGGTCTTCCCAGTCATTGGTCAGGCTCTTGTAGAATTCTCCGTACTCCTCATTAGTGATGTCATCGGGGTTCCTGGTCCAGATTGGCTTGGCCTTGTTGAGCTCTTCTGGGATAATAACTTTCTCCTTGGTTGTTCTCTTCTTCTGGTCACCTTCTCTCTTTTTTTCCTCAGATGCCATATCCTCAACCTTTGGCTTGGCTTTAGACTTCACTTCTTCTTCCTTGGCCTCATCGCTCACTTCTTTCTGACACTCATATTCTACCTAGAGAGACATACGGAAAAGCTACATAGAAATACAAGTCTGATTCCACGGACCTTTGGTAACCAGGGTGCAGCAAAAGATCTCACTAGCTTGTTTTAGGCTAGGTGGAATGATTCCTTCCCTGGAGGAGATGTTAAACTGCCTCATAAACCCAGACCGCTAACATCCTCCATCTTGATAGCAGCAGCCAAGGAAGACAGATGCATCACAGTCTTTTCTCTCAGCCCAAGTATCTTGTCCATGTCTGCAAATATCATCTGTGGAGTACCAGGGGATGACCTACACATTCCTATTTATTTGGAGGATCAAGCTCCAGTTCTCTAGCCTATTGTTGTAAGATCCAGCTGAGCTCCCCCTTG
Source organism: Lepidodactylus listeri (assembly GCA_029233225.1). Classification (NCBI taxonomy): domain Eukaryota; kingdom Metazoa; phylum Chordata; class Lepidosauria; order Squamata; family Gekkonidae; genus Lepidodactylus; species Lepidodactylus listeri. Next base: position 83,072,468 of record JARCFY010000011.1, read on the forward strand.
CAGTACATGAATATATATATATAGTGCTATGGTATGTCTTACTGACCAAACCTTCAAATATTGTACAGCATGGAATATTTAGGAGGGCGTTCTGGCCATCTGCCAGCCCTATTGCTCCGTCAGCTCAAAGCAAGCTCAAAGTTTGTACAGCCGTCTCCAGCTCCTGTCCCAGCTCCTGTCCAGTGAACATGTCATCCCCAGTTAGAGGTTTTGATCTTGCCTCTAGCAAGAGAGGTCCTAAGTTCCTAGTATAAAATTCATTTTATGCAGTATGTACACCCCTCTCTGCAACTTGGTTATTTACACTCGATTGTTTTATGAGAAGAATACTTACAAAGAGTGTTATTGGATAGCCAGTATACTGGGAATGCTTGTTGACCACCTCCTTGAGTAGTCTATATTCTGAGTACTCCAAATGGTCTTCCTTCAGAAACAGAATAACTTTCGTACCACGGCCTAGAGGCTCTCCTGGTTAAACAAATACAGTAGTTAGAGCTGACTCCAGCCTTAAAAACCTAGTTACCAGCCTTAAAAACCTAGCTACACTTCCTTTCGTTCCATGTAGAGCAGAAGGCAAAATCTTAGCTACTGCTGAGTTATAGGAGACACTATGGCTGCGGTCACACACACTAAATAATCCACTTTCAATGCACTTTCCAACTGGATTTTTACTGCGTGAACTGGCAAAATCCAATCTGAACGTACACTGAAAGTGGATTATTTAGTGTGTGTGTGACTACAGCCTATGAATTCTGAACCATTTCAGAACTTCACAACAATTCTCCCAGAGGAAACTGCGGTAGTTGTATTAGTGTTGACTGTGCAGGGGAAATGTTCCTGTACTACAGTGGAAGTAAGTTGACAGGAACAAAATGGATTCATTTGAAATGTGGTGCTAGAGGATAGTATTATGGATACCATGGACGGCCCCGAAAGATCAAATCAAGCCTGAATTATCCCCAGAAGCTAAAATGACTAAACTGAGGTCATTAAGAGAAGATAACACTCAATGGGAAAGACAATAATGCTAGGAAAATTTGACAGAGGAGAAGGAAAAGAGGAAGACCCATCATGAGTTGGATTGGCTCAATCAAGGAAGCCACAAAGGCCCTCCATTCGCAAGACCTGAGAATGGCTGTCAATTATATGACATTTTGGAAGTTGTTAATTCATAGCACTGCCATAAAATGGAAGTGACTTGACTGCATATAACAGCCACACACGGTCGGATCTCATTGGTTGCTTATCCATCAGCACCTTCAGCACTACCTGAACATGATATAGAGAAAGGCCCTGATCCGAGTTTCCTGGAGCAACAGACTCATCTCTGAAGACCCTGGATTATACAGTACTGTGGCAAGGCAATTCTTGAGGCTGAGAGAGCAGATGACGGGTTCCATCCACTATTCTACTCTTCTCCCAGTAAGTACGGCAGACTTGTGGAAGTATTTGACAGGTCCTCCTACAGCACTATTCGCAGTTGCCCACTCATTTTATGAGCAGAGCCTAAATCTAACTCCATCTGACAAGCCCTCCTTCCTTTAGTTGCTACCATAGGAAGAGGAGGAGGCAGCCAGGTAGCTCTCCTTCATGCTGACAATCACCTTCCCCAATGAATTAATACTAAGAACATAAGAGAAGCCAATGTCGGATCAGGCCAATGGTCCATCCAGTCCAACACTCTGTCACACAGTGGCCAAAAACACCAAGTGCCCTCAGGAGGTCTACCAGTGGGGCCAGGACACTCCCTCCCCCCAAGCACCAAGAATACAGAGCATCACTTGCCCCAGGCTGAGAGTTCCTATCTATACCTTGTGGCTAATAGCCACTGATGGACCTCTGCTCCATATGTTTATCTAATTCCCCCTTGAAGCTGTCCATGCTTGTAGCCGCCACCACCTCCTGTGGCAGTGAATTCCATGTGTTAATCACTCTTTGGGTGAAGAAGTACTTCCTTTTGTCCATTCTAACCTGACTGCTCAGCAATTTCATTGAGTGCCTGCGAGCTCTTGTTTTGTGAGAAAGGGAGAAAAGTACTTCTTTCTCTACCTGCTCTATCCCATGCGTGATCCTGTAAACCTCTATCATGTCACCTCTCAGTCCTCATTTCTCCACGCTAAAGAGCTCCGAGCACTTTAACCTTTCTTCATAGGGAAAGTGTTCCAACCCTTTTATCATTCTAGTTGACCTTTTTCTGCACTTTTCCCAATGTTATAATATCCTTTTTGAGGTATGGTTTTGATACTTGCGTGGGGTTGTTAAAGAGCCAATTTTTTGGCTCAAAGCAGGATAAACAGACATTCGTTGATGCCTTCTTACTCTTTCCATATACAGATGTTTAATTTACTAGGAAAAACAGTCTCGTCAAGATATGCATGCAGTATGCCCCTTCTATAGCAGAGATAGCTAACCCTGGATTTCCTTGGTGGTCTCCCATCCAAGTACGACCCAGGGCTGATCCTGCTTAGCTTCCAGGATGTGGACAGAACAGACAATATTTGTGGGTTCAAAACACAGCTATTAAAACATCCAGTCATGGAAACAACTTAAGAGGAGAAAGTCCAGGACTTGCCCAGTCAGCTCAGTCAACATGTGACCAAATGGAAAGTCATCCAACAGGATCCCATTAAGTTTTTTAAGAAGAGGACCTCCAGGTTTAGAGGCACAGATAGCTTCTGAATATGAGTTTCTGGGAAGTACCTTTTCCCAGAAAGGTCTGCTACCTTCACAGGCTGCTTGTGGACTCCCTAAAAGAAGCCACTGCTGCCAGCAGGACGCCGGACTGCATAACAGATCCTTCACCTGATCCAGCATGGCTTTTATGTTCTTGTTCATCTAAAAATAAAAGAAATCAACCCCTTACCATTGTCCAGTCTGACAGTGAATGAGCCCCCAGCTGAAGACTCCCAAGCATACTGCTCATCATCGTTGTGCTTGGTGATCACTCTCACTTTCTCGGCAACCAGATAGGCAGAGTAGAAGCCAACACCAAACTGACCAATCATGGAGATATCCGCACCAGCCTGCAAGGCCTCCATGAAGGCTTTGGTGCCAGACTTGGCTATAGTGCCCAGGTTGTTCACGAGGTCAGCTTTCGTCATCCCAGTGCCGGTATCTATGATAGTCAGGGTACGGTCATGCTTGTTAGGAATAAGATTGATCTTCAGATCCTTTCCAGAATCCAGTTTGCTTGGATCAGTCAGGCTCTCATATCGAATTCTATCCAAAGCCTACAAGACACAAAAGTAGGCCTTTTAGTACACAGGAGACCTTGGTGGTAGGATTGCCAGCCTCCAGGTGGGGCCTGGGGATCTCCTGCTTTTACAACTGGTCTCCAGCTGACAGAGGTCAGCTCCCCTGGAGAAAATGGTGGCTTAGGAGGGTGGACTCTGGCATTGTACCATGCTGAGGCCCCTCCCCTCCCCAAACCCCGCCCTCTCTTGGCTCCACCCTCAAAGTCTCCAGGTATTTTCCAGCCCAGACCTGGCAACCCTACTTGGTGGAAGTAAAATCTATCCCCTTTGGACAAGGTTTACTTACATCAGATGCATTGGAAATCAGCTCCCTGAGAAAGATCTCCTTGTTGGAATAAAAAGTGTTGATGATCAATGACATCAACTGGGCTATTTCCGCCTGAAAGGCAAAGACCTCCACCTCATCCCCTTCCAAGGAAGAAGCCATCTTTTTACTTCAGTCTAAGGGAGGAAAAGATATTGATCAGTTCCTCCCGTGCCATTGCAAATTCTCAAGTAACTTTATTCTGAGATAGTTTGTAGATGAGACTCTTTAGGGCTTTTTGATGGCTACTCGTTAAAAAACAACACTGAAACCACAGGAGTGCCATTTGGCAACAAGAAGGCACATTCTTGCCTCTCTACTTGAGAGCTGGTGCGGTGTAGGGGTCAGAATGCTGGACTAGAACCTGGGACAATTAAGGCCCTAATCCACCTATGAAAACTGTTGGGGAAATTAGAAGTGGTGGAACCTTTTGCTGGGGAGGCAGAGAAACTGGCAGGAAGGGACCCCAGTGCTGGCTAGGGTTGCCAGCCTCCAGGTGGGGCCTGGGGATCTCCCGCTTTTACAACTGATCCCCAGCTGACAGAGATCAGCTCCCCTGGAGAAAATGGCTGCATTGAAGGGTGGACCCTATGGCATTGGACCATTCTGAAGCTCCTCCCCACCCCAAACCCTGCCCTCTCCTGGCTCCACCCCCAAAGTCTCCAGGTATTTTCCAATCCAGACTTGGTAACCCTAGTGCTGGCGCTTCAGCTTGGAAACGGAGATGAGCACCGCCCCCTAAAGTCGGATTCAAGTGGCTTTTGAGCAAAGGAAACCTTTACCTTTATATATATATATATATATATATATATATATATATATATATATATATATATATATATATATATATAAGAGAGAGAGAGAGAGAGATGTTTCAGAGAACCTCCTATTTGTCAAGGCATTTGAGCTTGAGGAGTGAGACAGCCCGTTTCAGGTGAAAACCTTATCCTCCCCCCCCCCCCCCAGCAGAAACTCAGTGGGTGACCCTGGTCCCTGTCACAATCTCAGTTTAACCTACCTCCCAAGGTTGTTGTTGTGAGGATAAAGTGGAGGAGGGGGGAATATGAAGAGATGCTTTGGGTCCCAGTTAGGAAGGAAACCAGGATAGAAAGTAAATGCATTACATTTGCATCACAAACCAGTTTAATCCAGAGTTACTTCAAGGTTTAGTTTTATACGCAGTTGAATTCACTAGGATACTTCTGAATACATAGGACCGTGTATGAAAACACCCCACTTGACCGATTTCCCACAAGTGCTGCCCGGCGTCGTTCTTTGCTTTGCCCCAATTGCCCGCTTGAATTTCCCACTATTTGTCGCGGGGCGCATTTTGACCTGCGGCTCCGCCCAATTTCCTCCAATTTCCTCCATGGCTTCAGTGATCCTCAAAAAACAGGATCACTGAAGCCGCGGGGGAAATTGTGCAAAGCTGCAGGTCAAAATGCACCCCGCGGCAAATAGTGGGAAAATCAAGCAGGCAATCGGGGCAAATCGAAGAATGACGCCGGGGCAGCGCTTGTGGGAAATCGGTCTCTGTGTCACATGGTAGTCAAAACCCAGGTGCCATCAGGCAGTCCACCAGCTGAGCCAGAACTCCAGAAGCCCTCCCACTGTTGCCCCCCAAGCACCAATACAGAATCACTGCCCCCCCCACCTTCCAGTTACTACTCCAGAACTTTAGACACCACTAGGGCTGCCAGCCCCCAGGTGGGGCCTGGGGATCTCCCGCTTTTATAACTGATCTCCAGCTGACAGAGATCAGCTCCCCTGGAGGAAATGGCTGCTTTGAAGGGTGGACTCTATGGCACTGTACCTTGTTGAGGCCCCTCCCCTCCCCAAACCCCACCCTCTCCTGGCTCCACCCCCAAAGTCTCCAGGTATTTTCCAAACCAGACTTGGCAACCCTAGACACCACATTGGCTCTTTTGATCATCTGCTGATGTTCAGCTCCAAGCCACTAAAGTACAGAAGGTGGTAAATGAAGCTAAGACTTGTTAAAGGTTGCTTCTAGGCTGAGTTTAATTTTTTTACCTGATTAAAAAGCTAACTCCATTTTCTTCTAACCAGGGTCCAGTTATGCACTTTTGTTACATGGTATTTGCCAGCTACTACATCCCTGCTCTCTCTCTCTTTTTTTTTCTTTTGAATTCTCGAAATGTTTCCCCCCTGAGTGTACAGAGACCTCTGCTTTCCTAGGGTTTCTGACTTCCTAGAGAAACAGAACTGTCCTTTCTCTTTAACAGAGATTTACTTGGATGTTTATCAGGTGATGTTGCTTACCTCTATGCAATGAAGAAGAAGAGTGGGGTATATACCCCACTCTTCACTCAAAGATTCAGAGCGGCTCCTTCCCTTCTTATCCCCACAACAGACACTCTGTGAGGTAGGCAGGGTTGAGAGAGCTCTGAGAGAGCTGTGACTGACCCAAAGTCATCCAGCAGCTGCATGCAGAGGAGTGGGGACTCAAACCTGGTTCTCTGGATTAGAGTCCGCCTATTTTAACCACTGCACCAAACCGACTTTAGCTACTCATTTGCACCCATTAAGACTCTACTAAAGGGACAGGACATTTTTCTGCAGGTTAGTTGGCAACCATGTCCTTGCCTGTAGTTAGCCCCGTGGTGTAGCTTTTGTTCCCTGACACAGAAACCAGCCAATTACTTGTTAGATACTACACCTCCTCCCATAGCAAGCCAAAGGCCACAAAACCAGCTATCTCACCCTTGCTGATAAAACCTACCTTACAACAACTCAACCCAAAACTTCAAGATTCTCCAAGACTGAGTCCCTTCCATTTAAATATAGAACAAGCCAGGATGGGGTGGAGTTAATTAACTGAGCGTTTACCATTGGCTCTTCTCTCTCTGTGTTTGGTTATTAAAGAACAAGAGCCAGTGTGGTATTGCATTCAGAATGCTGGACTATGGAGACCAAGGTTTGAATCGCCATTTTGTCAGGGAAGCTTTCTAGCTTCCTTTTGGAGTTTTACGTGTGCACAGCAGTACATTAAAAAGAATTATATTCTGTACCATTTTTGTACACTGAATCTGCCTTTCTGCTGTTAAGCAACGGAGGGCTCTGCTACATGCACTGATTGTTTGTGTAGGGCACTATAGGCCCAGGTTATATATTTACTCAGAAGTCCTGAAAAGTTCAGTGGGATATGCTCCCAGAGAACTGAGCAAGGAGTTGCTTAGTTCCTTTAAAAGCACCCTCTCTTACAAGCACAGCCCAGGCTAGCCTGACCTCATCAAATCCTGGAAGGTAAACAGGGTTGGCCCTGGCTAGGATTTGGATACGAGGCCTCCAAGGAAAGCCAGGAACTCTATGCAGAGGCAAGCAACGGCAAACCTTCTGAGCGTCTCTTGCCTTGAAAATCCTTTGGGGTCTCCGTAAGTCAGCTGTGACTTGATGGCACTTTCCACCACCATTTCAGACACACACAGGGCTGGAAAAAAGATAAGAAGAATGCCGCTCATCCCTTAGAACTGCCTTTGTTTGCATCAGGGCCAGCAGCAGGCTGGTTTACCCAATAACAGAAGGAGGTGGTAGAATCCTGAGCTGATAAAATGGGCTGTACTATAGCAGACCACAAGCGGGGGGTGGGAGGTGTCAACTGTTTTAACAGTTGTTGAAACCGCTGCTGAAATTATGTTTGGGGAGCACATTTAAAAGTGACAGTGGCTGGCCCACTCAGTGAGCTTCCACTTCAGAGACAGGATTCTAACCCAGACCCTCCAAGGTACCAGTACTGGAACTCTACATCGCTTTGGCTTTTGACACTGACCCTTTTGGTATATTTTTTTCCCAGTTTTGTTAGCTGCCTTTAAGCCTAGGAGAAAAGCAATGTATCAGCATGCCATACTGGTTAGATGTTGGACTCAGATCTGGGAGACCCAGGTTCAAAGCCTCACTCTGCCTCGGAAGATTGCTGGGTGACCTTGAGCTAGTCACACACTCTCAGCCTAATGAACTTCACAGGGTTGTTGTGAGCAGGACTTTTTTTTGTACAAAAAGCCCAGCAGGAACTCATTAGCATAATAGGCCACACCCAACAGCAGAACCTCATTAGCATATTAGGCCACACCCCTGGCCGAGCAGCTCCCTCCCAGGATTGGCTTCCCCAGGTGCCCTGGGGCTTGTGGGATGCATGGGGAACCCGAGGGAAGGAAGGCAGTTTCTGGATTGGCTTCCCCAGCTGCAGGGTGCCTGGGGAACCCAAGGCCGGGAGGCAGTTTAAACTGACCCCTCCCTGGATCGGCTTGGCTTCCCCAGGTGCCCTGCGGCTTGCAAGGGGGGGGGAGGCTGTAGGCGTGGCCAACTTGGAAGCCAGCGGGAACTCCATTCCTGTGTGTTCCTGCCCAAAAATAGCCCTGGTTGTGAGGGTACAATGGAAAAGAGGAGAATAATGTAAGCCCCTTTGGGTCCCCCCTGGAAAGGAAAGCGGGATAGAAATGAATGAATTAATTAATTAGAATTAATAAACAAATAATGCTCCCCCATGGGGGAAAAATCCCTTGAAATAAATGAGGAAGAAGAAGAGGCGAAGGAGATTGGATTTATACCCTGCCCTTTACTACCTAAAGGAGTCTCAGAGTGGCTTATGGTCCCCTTCCCCTCCCCCTCCCCCCAACAGACACCCTGTAAGGTAGGTGGGGCTGAGAGAGCTCTGATGGAACTGCTCCTGAGAGAACAGCTCCGCAAGAACTCGTGACTGACCCAAGGTCATACCAGTAGCTGCATCTGGAGGAGTGGGGAATCAAACCCAGTTCTCCCAGATTAGAGTCTGTGCTCCTAATTACTACACCAAACTGGGGGAATATTCTGTCCCAGCCCTTTTATGTGCTGTGCTAGTTTTCCACTTACAAAGAATTGTTAATGTATGGGACCTTTACAAAATGTAAGAAGAAGAAGAGAAGAGATTGGATTTATACTCCACCCTTCACTACCTGAAGGAGTCCCAGAGTGGCTTAGAATCCCTTCCCCTCCTCACAACAGACACCCTGTGAGGTAGGTGGGACTGAGAGAGCTCTCTCGAGAACTGCCCTTGAGAGAACAGATCTAAAAGAACTTATGATTGACCCAAGGACACACCAGCAGCTGCATGTGACGGAGTGGGGAATCATACCCGGTTCTCCGTAAACCCTTCCCCTGCAGTCTGAAGTGGTACAGTCCATCCTACCACCTCAGCACCCTGCCCCCTCATTACCACCTCTTTCTGCTGCGTGCCTGGATTAGGCCCTATAGCCTGATCTAAAGCCCCTGGATCGGGTAGGCTTAGGCATGAGTTACTAGGCAGTTTACCCCCCCCCCCCCCTCATTGGCTTTGAAGGGCATGTGCAGCTGGTAGCAAACACCTGGGCATCCTTTTTGCATCTGCTTCTGCTATCAGTGCTTCAGCCAGATCCAGCTAGGCCATTTCCCCAAGTATAAGGCAGCAGGGGAAATATCACCTGCAGCTGCCTAGCAACCACAGGATGCGCTTCTTCCTAGCCTCTGTATCTTGTGATTGGCTGGGGGAATCCCTGCAGGCAACAGCAGCAGGGCAGCTAAAGGAACAGGGAAAGTTCTCTTGGCTGCCCAGTGAAGGGACTCACAGCACATCTGACAATGGGAGAGGATGGCTGTAACTCTGAAGGATACCTTCCTGGGAGTAAGCCCCATTAAGTGACATGGGGGTTACGTCTGAGTAGACCTTAACTTGGCCCTGATGTGCGTGCGAATGCTGAGGTTAGATCTGTACATGCAGACTGGGGTAGGAATAACATGGTAGAGTCCTGCAGTGCCATGGAAGGGACTGTACCATTCCATTCTGCAGATACAGGAAGTCATATTGTTGAATGCTCTCCTATGTTTAAGAACATAAGAGAAGCCATGTTGGATCAGGCCGGTGGCCCATCCAGCCCAACACTCTGTGTCATCAGGAGGTCCACCATGGGACCAAAACTCCAGAAGTCCTCCCACTGTTGCCACCTCCCCAAGTACCAAGAATACAGAGCATCATTTGCCCCAGACTGAGAGTTCCTATTTGTACCTTGTGGCTAATAGCCACTGATGGACCTCTGCTCCATATGTTTATCCAATCCCCTCTTGAAGCTGTCTGGGCTTGTAGCCGCCACCACTTCCTGTGGCAGTGAATTCCACCTGTTAATTACTCTTTAGGTGAAGAAATACTTCCTTTGGTTCGTTTGTTTGTAAGAAAAAGAAAACACTCCCTGCAAGCAGAAAACTAGCACCAAAGAGGAAAGGAAACTAGCAGAGCAGGGAGGAAGGCTGGGTTAGGATTTTCCATGTTGAGGAAGCTTTCCCTAACATAAGGTCTCAAGTGATAAAAGGCATTGCACCCCTTCTGGTTTCTGCCCCCCTCCCATGTCTATACTTTAGAAGAAAAAGGAAGAAGGAAAGGAGGACATAGAGCTGGGCCCGGACCAGAGCATTCCTCTGGTTACAGCAGGACCTGAAGGCGAATTTGTCCCTCTGAATACATGCAGTTTAAAATAAGGTAGGATATTAATTTTTCTGGCTTGCAGTATGGAACAGGGGCACCAGAGGGAGCTAAAGCAATACGTTCCAATTCAGATCTGCAAAGGTTTGACTGCATCACCAAACCTCCGCTTTTCACCTACTAATATTGTATTAGAGTGGCGGACTCTAATCTGGAGAACCTGGTCTGATTCCCCACGCCTCCACAAGCAGCTGCAGGGTGACCTTGGGTCAGTTACAGTTCTCTCGGAGCTGTTCTCTCAAGAGCAGGTCTTCTCAGAGCTCTCTCAGCCCCACCTACCTCACAGGGTGTCTGTTGTGGGGAGAGGAAGGGAAGGGGATTGTAAGCAGTTCTGCGACTCTGAGTGAAGGGCAGGGTTATTATTCCAATCTCCTCTTCTTCTATTCCACAACACACTTTCTTTTTTGTTCAAATATACTTGGCCTATAATCTATCAAGGGTTTTGTTTTTTGCTAATTGAGCAGACGCTGTGGGAATATGGGAACACGTTTTTGCAACACTGTGCTTACAGTAACACAGACTGTATTTATTTATTTGTTTATTTTATTTGTTTGATTTATACCCCACCCTCCCTGCCAGAGCAGGCTCAGGGCGGCTTACAAGAATAACACATACAATTGTAACAAAGGTAAAAGCATCTAAAAACAGTTTAAAACATAAGGTGCTAGCTAGTTGTAACTGATACATGATGGCAGCAATGGTTACTTGATTCTTCAGTTCTCAATGTTTGTCGTGTATATACGACTGGTGCAGTTAGGGTTGCCAAGTCCTTATGACTTCCCGGCGGGGGGGAGTCCTCCTGAGGCCGGGAGCTTCCCCGGGGTGCGCACTTGCGCCACGATGATGTCACCCGGAAGTGACATCATCACATTGGGGGCGTTGCCAGGGCGACGCTCTGGCAATCGCCCAAAAACTCTATGGTACCATAGAGTTTTGGGGTGATTGCTAGAGCATCGTCCCGGCAACGTCCCCAACGTGATAACGTCACTTCTGGGTGACGTCATAACGCTGGGGAAGTCGTCCTGACTGGACGACTTCCGGGGGTGGGGTTCCCCACACTGGCCAAATGCTGGCCAGCGGATCGGGAACCCCTTTAGCGGGGAATCCCCCGCGCCCCAGGCTGACTTGGCAGCCCTAGGTGCAGTCTATAATGGTGGAGTCGGGCATCTCTTTAATAATGATGTAGGTAAGGATGAGGAAGATGGTGGCAGCGGCTCTTTAATCGAAAGCCTGGTGGAAGAGCTCCGTCTTGCAGGCCCTGTGGAACTGTAAGAGGTCCTGCAGGGCCCTGATCTCTTCTGGGAGCTCATTCCATCAGTATGGAGCCGCCACCAAGAAGGCGCTGGCCCTAGTTGTTGCCAATCTGATGTCTTTAGGGCCTGGGAGGATCAATTGATGCTGTGACCCTGTGTCAATATCTGTGCCACGCTGGAAGACAAGCCTAGTGTGGCCTAGGCCCAGGAGAGACCTGTGCTGGGGGTAGAGGGCTATCAGCCTACAATTCCCCTGATGTTTGGTGATGGTGTTAGCCAATGGGAGCTCGGGGAATATGTGACGAGGGAACTTTAGCTGTGTAACTGGCAAGCGATTCTTTTTCTCTTTACTACGGCCTTTCCTCAGACAGAGAGTCGAGCTGAGGGGAAAGTCTGGGCTGGGAGAGAAGTCCCTCAGTGAGATGGAGTGAGTACAGGCAAGAGACCTGGTATAAGAGGCTGTAGGTCTTAAGTAGTACCAGTTAAGGAAAAAGTTAGTAACGCTAGATTCATTTTAGTTTATCTTTAAACACTATTATTGATTTGAATGCACCTTGTCTCGTTTTCCCTACCCCAGTATTGTTTAAATAAACCCTGTTGTTCAAGTGCTCTGCCTGGTCATCATGCCTTATGTTTCTCAGTTAAAAGAGGGCATTTATTTGGTTGGGCTTGGGAGGGTACCCTGGGCCTTCTCAAGAGACCCTAAGTCCAGGGTGGTGGTGGCAGAAGGTGGCAACCCGCAAGGAGTCATAACACCCTGTCAGACTATGTCAATCATTTTTTCCTGTCTGGTAAAAGAGGTGGGTATCAGACAATGACAGAAATGCTTCAGGGATGCACTTAGTGTGGCCGAGGTGGCTTTGATCCTTGTATAGTTTGCACCGTTGTTAATGCCTCGTTCTCCATTTTTGCAGCCCAGCTCTGTTGCAACTTGCATTGTTTTATGGATTGTTCACTGTTGGATGTCTATTTTATACTGTTCTTATTGCATTGTTTTGAATTGAGAGGGATTTATCACTGAAATAAACAAAGAGCTTGTGGTGTGCCACCACTTTAAGAGTAGTAGGCCTCGGAGCAAGCTGGAGGGTAGGAGGGACTCGGTGCTTCTCTTCTCAGTCTCCCTGCTAGGCGTCTGCAGGAGTGCAGGGCCGACTAAGAATCTGTGGAACCAGGCCAGGAAAACACAGGCCTACAGCTCTGGAAACAGCTTAATCCAGTATTGTTATTCCATATTCCAATAGCCTACAGTTACTGTCAACAAAGAGGCCTTCAGCCTGACAGAACTGGGTGTTTGCTGTTTGCTCCACTATCCAAAAAGATAGATAATGTTCAGAATGACACAGAACTACGGTTGCCAGCCTCCTGCTTTGAAGGGGGGACTTTATGGCATTGTACCATGCTGAGGCCCCTCCCCTCCCCAAACCCTGCCATCTCCTGGATCCACCTCCGAAATCTCCAGGTATTTTCCAACCCAGACCAGGCAACCTTACAAAGAACTGAGAGTTTCATTATGCAGCTTCGTCTAACAACTGAGCTGGAGGGACAGGAAAAGCTGTTGCTGATGGAATTTTCCCTGTTGTGCTGTTTTTAAACATACAGGAGCCCCTTCCAAGTGTGGACATGCAGTCCCCGCTTCTGGATCAGACCAGTGGCCCATCTAGTCCAATATCCTGTTTCACGCACTGGCCAACCAGATGCCCTGGAGGGCTGATGTCCAAGGCGGAAAGGCCAAGGCCTCCTCTTGATGTTGCCTCCTAGCAGTAGGATGCAGAGGTTTGCTGCCAGTGAATAGGCACCTTCGGCCTTTTTCTATGCATTAAGAAACTGTTTTCCAGTCTCTTGCCAAGGTTTTTGTTGTGTCATCGAAGGATAAGGAGGCTGGTCAACGGAAGCAGCTCCCTTCAGGCAGCTGGTTTCCAAACTTTTACCTGTCTTGGCATATCCTTGTGGGTAATGTGCATGTGAGTGGTGTTCAGTAAATACAGGTTACCCTGTAGGTTTTAGGCTGCAGAGAGTTCACTCGAGCAAGGGACGGAGAGGGTCAAAGAGGCTCCCATCATTGCTTAACATAAGAAGAGCCCGCTGGATCAGACCAGTGGTCCCTCTAGTCCAGCATCCTGGCTTACAGAGTGGCCCGGAAGGCCAACAACTGGGCATAGAGGCTGAAGCCTTCCCCTGATGTTGCCTCCTAGCACTTGGATTCAGAGGCTGACTGCCTCTGAATGTGGAGGTCCTCTTTAGTCACCATGGCTAGTAGCCATTGATGGATCTTTCCGTGAACCCATTTAACCCCCTACTATAGCTGTGCATGCTAGTGGCCACCACTGTCTCCCCTGGCAGTGAATTCCACAGTTTAATTCCTTGTTGGGAGAGGTCATCCAAAGATTTGGGATGAGTAGCCATCAATATGTGGATGATACTCTTTTATTTCCAGGAAATCGCAGGCGGGCTATGGAAACCATGAACAGGTGGAGGCAGTTTGGAATGGATGAAGGACAAGGAGCTGAAACATAATCCTGACAAAAACAGAGGGGCTCCTTGTGGGGGGAAGGTCTGACTTAGGAAAATGGGATATTTGCTGTTCTGGGTGGGTTTTACACCCTGTAGAGCAGTAGGTTTGTAGCTTCAGGGGTGTTGCTGGAGCTGGAACTTCTGATGGATAAGCAGATGGCAGGTAGGGTTGCCAGATCTTACCTGGCTGCTGGCGGGGGGGGGAGGGGAATCCAGCATCACTCCAGGAGTTTTATGGCACCTGGAGGTGACATCATCACACTGGGTACGTCAGGGGAGACGCGCTAGCATTTTTTTGGGGGGGGGAACTCTATAGTCACCATCAGGGGTCATTTTGTAGAAAAAGAGGTGCAGGAGCTCATTAGCATAACTCATTTGCATATGCCACACCCCCTAACATACCAGAAGTGTGTCAGAAGGCAACACCCACCCCTCAGGCTCCACTCCACAGGTGAGTGAAACTGACCTGCTCTTCCTCCATTCCCTTCCCCATCCAATACTTTGAGCAATAAAAATAAGTGTAAAGAACACACCCTCATTCTCTTCCTGCTCCCTTGAGACCACCAGGTTTCAAGTAGACTTGAGATACCCAGGACATGTGCACCACCCATCCCTTTCCCTTCCCCTCCCCACAACAAGACACCCTGTGAGGCAGGTGGGGCTGAGAGAGGTCTTTTGAGAACTGCTCATGAGAGAACAGCTCTGGGAGAACTTGTGACTGGCCCAAGGTCACACCAGCAGCTGCATGTGGAGGAGTGGGGAATCAAACCCGGTTCTCCCAGATTAGTGTCCAACTCCTGACCACTACACCAAACTGATGGGGTGGAAGCTGCTGAAGGGTTCGTGAAATTTCTCCAGTACTTATGTGCCATGTGCCCAGATAAAAAATGGTACACTTAAAAAAATTATATGCCACCTTGAGCAAGTCTCTGGAAAAGCAGCACACAGTCATAAAAGGAACAATGATAAAATTATCAATATTAAAACAAAACATTAAAAACAATAAAGACCCTAGCAGGGCTTTCCCCGGGGCGCTGCGCCTCTGCACTGCTCGGGGGAGCCGAGGAGGGGGCGGGGCTTGGTCATGTGCCCGCCCCCTGGGCTCCTCACTCCCGGAGCTGCGCTCCTGTGCGCTCCAGCTCCAACGGACCCCTGGTCACCATAGAGTTTTTCCCAAATACCTGCACAATGTGCCTGGTGTGATGATGTCACCTCAGGGTGACATCACTGCCCTGGGCACGTTGGGCAGGAAGGGGCTCTTTGGGGGTGGGCCTCCCCCTGCTGGCTGGCTGGCAGAAGATTGGGTCTCCCAAAATTGGGGGAACCCCCACCCCCATCGAAGGGATGGCAACCCTAATGGAAGTAGTGGCCAGGGATACTTTTCACCAGCTGTGGCCCTTCCTGGGCAGAAAAGATCTTGCCATTGTAGTGCATTCCCCGGTAACATCTAGGTTGAAGACTGTCTATGTGGGGCTGCCCTTGAAGAGTGTTGGGAAACTACAGTTGGTACAGAATGCAGCAGCAGGAAAGTGGACTGGAGCAGGCTGTAGGAATCGTATCACTCTAGTATTTTTTTCTATCTACACTGGCTCCCAATTCGTTTCCAAATTCAATGTAAGGAGCCGGTATTGACCTTTAAAGCTCTGTAAGAAGAAGAGATTAGGTTTATACCCTGCCCTTCACTTGGAGTCTCAGAGCGGTTTACAATCCCTTTCCCTTCCCCTCTCCACAACAGACACCCTGTGAGATAGGTGGGGTTGAGAGAGCTCTTCGAGGACTGCTCTTGAGAGAACAGCTCTAAGAGAACTTATGACTGACCCAAGATCATACCAGCTGGCTTCCTGTGAAGGAATGGGGAATCAAACCCCATTCTCCCAGATTAGAGTCAGTGCTCTTAACCACTACACCAAACTGGCTCTCAGCTTGGATCCAGCATATCTTAAGGGCCACCTTCTCCCCTATGAACTGACATAGGGGTCAGTTCATAGGGGAGGCCCTGCTTCAGATGTCCTCCCCTTCAAAGGCTAGACTGATGGCAACCCAAGAAAGGGCCTTCTTGGTCATGGTGCCAAAAGTTTTGCAACTCCCTCCCCAGGGAGATTTGTCCATCACCCACTTTCGCTGTCTTGAAGCGATAAGTGAAGCCTTTTCTTGTTTTGTTTGTCATATCTTGATAACTGTTCTTGGCCCTCCTCCCTAGTTTTTATGTAATATGTGTTTACATGTTTTTATTAAAATGTTTTATATATACTTTATTTTAATGCTGTTTTAATGTTAAGATGTTTTAATGTTTCAAAGTTTGCTTCCTTGGGGACCCTATTTGGGTGGGAAAGGCAGCATGGAAAGGTTTTAAATAATAAATAGCTGAATGTAAGTCATCCTGAGATCAACGAGTCTTGTTTCACTGCTTTACTTTTGCTGTACTGAAGGCCCTAATTGGGTGGAAAGGTGGGACAATGTGAATAACCCATAATTGAAGCTCTGCTTCCTGTCCTCACGCACTTTCTGGAGCTGTATGAACAATTTCTCATCACGTTTCTGTGTGCCAGCCCAGAGTTTGGGATGCCAGATGTCCCAATTATTTTCAAGAACTTCCCACTCACTGCCATCAATCTCCACATCTCTTGGGTCATATTTGAAATCAGCTGTAGAGCAGAGCATCAGAGGATGCGGTGTGTACAGATTCCTCATGTCTTCCATAGCCTTCATGGTTAATGTTAAACAGACCATTTAATACATACTGAATGCAGAGGGGGAAGAGGAGGCGCGTCTAATTGTAACGAAGCATCAGTATTATTTATGGCAACAGAGGCATGAAATGGATGTGGGATGAGCATGAAACGATTGCTCCAACAGCCTTCCCACATCGAAGACTTCACATAATTTTCCAGCCTACTGGGAATACCATCACGGAAAATATTCGTTGATTCCCAAAAGTATTTTAGCTTCTTATTAATAACTAGGAGTAAGGTCCGTTGTGGGAAGAAATACAACAGGCTCCAGAAGGAAGCTCCAGGTGAGTGTCCCGGCTGTGGCTGGTGGGGCGGCAGAGGGAAGGGGAAAATAGAGGGAGGCAAGCCATGTTTATTTCCTTCTGCTTAGCTATAAGGCAGGGCTGTCTCAAGTCATTTTGCAGCCCAAAGTGGGTAGTATGGGAGGACAGCCTCATGGTGACAGGTATGGTTCCCTCCACCCCTGACTTATGTTGACTTGGGGCTCTGCAGTGGCAGCTAAGGTAGAAAAGCACCTCCTCCTATGCCATGTCTTCTGGGTTCCAAGGGTTTGGAAAGCGGTTCCATAGCCAGTGACAGGGTTGCCAACTCTGGGTTGGGAGTCCACTGCCCAAAGCAGCCATTGTCTCTAGGAGAACTAATCTTGGTCATCTGGAGATCAGTTGTAATAGCGGGGAAATTTTCTGTAGGGTAAATGATGTGCTGTGGCTGGGGAACACGGTGATTTCTGGGAGATCTCCAGGCCCTACAGGGAGATTGGCTACTCCAGTGAACGTTTAAGGGAAGATTGGGATATGTATTTTACCTCAGGGCACATTCAATGACTCCCAACAGCAACAGCAAACTGTTTAGAATGTTAGAGGCAAAGGCCAATCAGGCCGCATACGCAAACAACCTCTGTGTTGGGGGGGACGACAGCAAACTGTTTAGAATGTTGGAGATGAGACTCAGGCAACACAGCCAGTGGATAGGGACAGCTTCTGAGTAACACATCATGACGCCAACTGATTTAGGAGTGTGTGGAATGTTCAGAAAGTGCCACCCCACTACTCAATTATATATAAGGAGAGATAAAACATGCTTCTGTTTTCTGTGTTACTATTTTACACCCTAAAGATCTTCAGAAGTCTTTCTCAGGGATTTCTCAATGGAAAAATCAATAGGATAATGACTTCAAGTGTGTGTGTGTGTGAGGTTTTTTGGGTTGCTATGAGAACCCAAAATGCTCTCTAGGGTTGTCAACCTCCTCATGGTACCTGGAGACCTCCTGCTGTTACAATTGATCTCCAGACAACCGAGATCAGTTGGAGCAAATGGCTGCTTTGGAGGGTGGACTTTATGGCATTGTGCCCTGCTAAAGTCCCTCCCTTCCCCAAACCCCACCCTCCACAGGCTCCACCCCCCAAAATCTCCAGGTATTTCCCAACCCAGAGATGGCAACTCTACCCCCAAGCTTAATTTTTCTTGATGTCTCTGCATGTGCAGCCATGATTGTTTATTTATTTTCTTTTTAAACTACTACTGTTTTTATTTTCCTGCAGACCTGGGTGTTTTTCTTTCACATGGGGGGAGGGCAGACATTGCACTTACATATAGTGGTCTTTTTACATGGCCTCTTTCCTGCAGTTTGGGTGCTGAACTACAGTGCTTTGTCTCAGAACTTCCGCACAATGCCACTTCCCATTTGTTGTCTTCCCATGCTTTCCTTGTCATTTCTCTGTGTTTTTTTCAAACTATATATCCAATTGCAGAAAGCACAGAAAAATGACAGCAACACACACAAAATGGAAAGACAAAAAATGGAGAACATCATAAAGAAGCTCAGAGTTCGGCATCCAAACCACAGGAAAACCTCAATTTCCTTCTCATCTCTGTGACATCAACTGTTTTCCCTGCTGGCAGCCAATTTGGTGTTATCCAGATACAGATGGTCAAATAAAACCCAGGTACTGTCTTTGTAGCGCAGATACTTAGTATAATTGCCTTTCCACTTATGAGTTTAAGTAATCATACGTCTAGTAGATTAGACGTCTGTTGGCAGGTGGTGCTTCCACTCCATGGCAGCTGATACTGTCTTTTCTTCTTTGCTCTTCTCTTTCTCCCACCTTGCAGAGGACCACCAGAAAGGATGCAATCCCATGTACACTGCCTTGGTAGTAAGCCCTGTAACATCCTGAATAAACAGGATACATAGGATTAGGCTGCATAGTAATCAATATTTCTTCCCTGACAAGGGGGGAAAAAAACCCTGGATCAGCAGCTTGTTTTATATGACTGACACTTTGCAGGAACGATGGAGGTTGCCAGACATCCTCCAAAATGGATCGCCAGCTAGTGCTGTTGTAATAGTTTTCCCCACTAATACTCTTTGCCTTGGCATTGGCAACTGGTAGCCCTTCAGGGTAAGGATGCCAGCCTCCAGGTGGAACCTGGTAACCCCCCAGAATTACATCTCCAGACTACAGAGATCCATCCCCCTGGAGAAAATGGATGCATTGGAGGGCAGACTCTATGGCAGGGGTGACCAAACTGTGGCTTGGGAGCCACATGCGGCTCTTTCACACATATTGTGCGGCTCCCAGGAGGCTCCCCATGTATTTGCTCTCTCTCTTTCTTTCTGTCTCTCTTCCTTCATCCCTCCCCCTCCTTCCCCCATCTATTTGCTTTGTTTCTCTCTCTCCACTTCTTTCATCTTTTCTTTCCACCTTTCTCTTAGACACATAAATACCACTAGCAAACAAATAAATATCACTGGACAAATAAATATAATTATCAATATCTGTTTTCCCCTTTTGTTTTTATTTTTGGCAGTCTCATTTAATGTTAATAGAAGGCAAATTTGCATATTTTTACAATAAGAACGTGTGGGTAATATTTGTTCATGTCTTGTGGCTCTCAAACACCTTTTATTCAGTGTGGCTCTTACCTTAAGCAAGTTTGGCCCCCCCTGCTCTATGCCATTGTAGCCTTAGGCTCCACCCCCAAATCTCCAGGAGTTTCCCAACCTGGATCTGGCAACTCGAGCTCCCCATCCTCTGCCAGGATCTGGCAACCCTGCTTCAGGGTTTGGGTGCTGCTGCTTCCAGCTGCTGGAAGAACGGGATGCTTTTTCTGCCTTTCTTGTTTCCATTTCTGCCTCCACGCACAACAGCAGCACAATATTTGCATTGATGGACATAACCCAAAGTTACTTAGGCAAATGCGAAGAATAATCACTTCCTCTTCACATATAGCTGGAGTGGATCATCCCCAAATATATAACAGGCTATGCTTAGCTCCCAGAAGGCATTACTAGCAGCAGTTAATTTGTGTGAGAGCGCACCAGCATGTTTTTAATGGCAGCTAAAAAAAAACCCCTAAATGTATTTAGAACATTTTTGTCCCACTCTTCCAAAGAGCTCAGCAGCATATGTATTTCTCCCATTATACATTTTGCCATCACAACAGCCCTGTGAAGTAGGTTAGGCGGTGACTGGCCAAAGGTAATCCCAGCTATCCCAGATCCTAGCTCAACACTTTAAACCGCTACACTATATTATAATTTCCTCCTTGCTCTATTATATAATTGCACTATTATATAATCTCCCCCTTGCTCTTAAATTGTATATGGGAACCTTGGGCTAGTTTGGTGAAGTGGTTAAGAGTGGCAGACTCTCATCTGGAGAACTGGGTTTGATTCCCCAGTCCTCCACATGAAAGCCAGTTGGGTGGCCTTGGGTCAGTCTCAGTTCTCTCAGAGCTCTCGCCCAATGCTCCCTCTAAGCTGTGGAGTCTTGTGAGCAAAAATTCTACTTTGTGAGCTACTGGTATTAAAGTTGTGAGCGAGCAATTTGGCTACTGCATCAATTAGTTTGCTCTGGAGCCATCCACTCTGAGCTAAGACAAAAAATCTGTGAGCTAGAGGCTAAAAAACTGTGAGCTAACTCTCACTAACTCAGCTTAGAGAGAACACTGTTTTTGCTGCTGCTGCTTCATCGACCTTCGTAGGGTTGACAATCTCCAGGTGATGTCTGAGGAGCTCCTACAATTACAACTCAGCACCAGCCTGCACAGATCAGTTCCTCTGGAGAACATGGCTGCTTTGAAGGGTGGGCTCTGTGGCACCGTATCCCACTGAGACCCTTCCCAAATCCTCACGTCCCCAGGGTTTGGGGAGGGGAGCGGCCTCAGCATGGTACAATGCCATAGAGTCCACCCTTCAAAGCAGCCATTTTCTCCAGGGGAGCTGATCTCTGTCAGCTGGAGATTAGTTGTAAAAGCAGGAGATCCCCAGGCCCCACCTGGAGGCTGGCAACCCTAGCCCCCAAACCTCCAGGAATATCCCCAGAGCTGACAACCCTCCACGGATTCTGTGAAGATTAACACACAGCCACGGATGCCTCTGAGCTTCTTACAAGGTAGAGGCACTAGTAAAAAACGAACTAGATAAAACAACGGGAAAGTGAAGCATGTATGAAGAATGTAGTAATGAGGTACACGAGTGCTTCTGAGCATACGCAGAGTGCTTTCTCCCATACAGGCAACATTCATGTTGTTAGCCTTAAGTTTACCTGGCGCGTTTCCTTCCCCGAGCTAAAGTTCCCATCTGCTTCCCACAACACCCCCCCCCCCCCGAGAACCTTCTGCGCATGCTTCCACCTCCCAGCTCATCCGCCTCTCACGTACTGAGACACCTCCCTTCTATTTTCTTCCCCACCTGAACTCCGCCCCGCCCCTCCAATCCCCCCGCTGAGTGGGCCGAACGCCAACGCATGCGCCGCGCAGGAGTCAACCGGGAGAGGCCGCGTGGCTCCTCCCACTTCCCCGGCGTGAGCTTTTCCCTTCCCTTTTGGGCCGGAGTCGAGATTTTCCCCCCTTCGGTGCGGCTGCGCGCTGAGCCTTACATCCGGGTGCTGGGGCAGGATGAATGCTCCTTTCCAAGATGGCGGCGGAGGGAGGAGGGAAGGAGATGAACGAGATTAAGACCCAGTTCACCACCCGGGAGGGGCTGTACAAGCTGCTGAGCCACTCGGAGTACAGCCGGCCCAACCGGGTGCCCTTCAACTCGCAGGGCTCCAACCCCGTCCGCGTCTCCTTCGTCAACGTCAACGACCAGAGCGGCAACGGGGACCGGCTCTGCTTCAATGTGGGCCGGGAGCTCTACTTCTATATCTACAAGGGGGTGCGCAAGGTAACGCGCGGGAGTGGGCCTGGCGCCCCTTGGTAGGTAGGGTGGAGGCGGCGGGTTGGCCGAGGGGAGCTGAGGCTGACGGCTGGAGGGGGGTGGCGGCGGCGGCGGCGACGCTCGGCCCTTTGGCTGGGCTCCTCCTTGGTCAGAGGGCTCTCGGCTGCCTCAGCCGCGCAGTTGTCAACAAGCCTCCTCCTGGCCCCTTCTCTGTTGGGGAGGAGGTGAGGGGTATTGGTGTGGCTCCTTCAGTCCATCTGGGGAACGGGCGGAGTTGTTTTTGCTGCCCCGCGCGCCCCGTGTGTTGCATTGGTTCCCAGCTGTTGTGAGGATTGCACGCTATGGCGAACGAATCAGGAGCGTCTCGATGCCTGGCAGGAAGAGATTCGGTGCATCTGGTTTTTAGTGAAGGGGCCTGGGGTGGTCTTGGTCAATAAAGTGTTCGAGCCAATGCTCCCTCTAAGGTGTGGAGTCTTGCGAGCAAAAATTCTACTCTGTGAGCTACTGGCATTAAAGTTGGGAGCAAGCGATTTTGGCGACTGCGTAAATTAGTTGGCTCTGGAGCCATCCTTCCTGAGCTGAGACAAAAATGTGTGTGAGCCGGAGGCTAAAAAAACTATGAGCTAGCTCACACTAACTCAGCTTAGAAAGAACACTGGTTTGAACCTGTGAATGCTAATGCTAGGAGGCAACATGAAGCGAAGGCCTTGGGCTCTAAGCCCTGTTTTTTTTGGGGGGGGGGGGGGTTGGACCTCCAGGGCAGCTCTTTGGCTGCTCTGTAAAACAAGGTGCTGAACTAAAGGGGCCACTGATCTAATCCAGCAACCAGGCCTCCTATGTTCTTGAAGTGTGTGTGAGCTATAAAAAGTAGGTATCTTAAAAGTTGCTTGTTGCATATATTGCTGGCCAAGGGGTGGGGAAGTGGTATGAATGGCTGTTAAGTTTACTGCTGCTGTTTATTAGCTAGAATGTTTTGGATATTTTGAAGTTCCTGGGATGTACAGACCTTGTTTAAAGGGGAACTTTCAACTATGTATCTGTATAATGATGTTCTAAGTCTCTTGTTAGAGAACAGATGAAGTCAGCGTACAAGTGTGTTCACTTGTTTTTCTTGCAAGATGAGTTCATAGTCTCTGGTAGCAGATATGAAGTCAGCATACATGTGTGTTCACCTGTTTTTCTTGCAAGATAAGTTCATAGTCTCTTGTAGCAGATATGGTCTGTTGTGGTGACAGCGTATGCATGTATTAAGGCTTGACTTTCTGTGGAAAGAGTGGAGTATCTTTCTATTGAGAGGTTAAAAGTTGTCTCCTGTGGGGGAAGTCTCCTGTTGGCTAGCATATGTTTGAAAAAAGTAGATAGGCTGTGCACTTAAATATAAATGCTTCTATATGACATAAGGGAGATCTATCTGTCTCTGATTTAGGTAAAACAAAACTGCTTTAGTCTACTTGTTTAAGAAATCATGCACTTTCATTTACGCATCAATTTGGTGGAATTCTTAATGCAGTTTTAATGAACACAGATGTAACAAAACGAAGTCTGAGTCCAGTGCCATTGGACTCAAACTTTGTTCTGCTGCTTCAGACAAACGTGGCTACCCACCAGATTCTATCATAGATGTAACAAATCAGGGTTTCACAAAATTACAAATAACATTGCGGTGTTTGCTTTTCTGTACAGTAATAACACAGTAATTATGGAGAGAGGTGACTTTAGTGGGCAATTATTAACTCATGTAAATAGTCTCCTTTAAAGGATCTAGGCTTTACTTCAAGTAAATTGTTGTACCCATGTTGCAGTTCTCTAACTGTGCTGCCACCTGACTTCCCAATATATTGTATCTGGTTTCTTGTAGCAGCAGTTCAGCTTCTCATTTTCATTAAATAGGAGCCTTTTAAACTAAGTAGTTTAGAGTAAGTATTGTTGTGAAACATATAGATTCTTTCAGATATGGTTGTAAAAGGTTTTGAGAGGCAGTTAATATTATTCTAGATAGCTAAAGACTTTTATAAATTGAAAGATGTTTCATTAGAAAAACATTCTTTTAGGTGGTATTCTCCAGGCTTGTAGATTTACAGTAAATTGTAAATAACTCGTGTTGAGCAAGAATTGCCTTCATGCAGGAAAATTATTGTAAAGTAGATGAGCAAAGATTTTTCACTTATACCTCTTCCCCTGGCTATTATGTTGTACAAATGACTTGCACTGATATGCATGGACATAAGAGCTAGTTTTTGAAGACTTCTGTCTTCATGAATTTGCTCATGAGGTTGTGGCACTCAGAACAACAGATGAACTTCTGGAAGTGTGGAACATTTATGGATTTCAGTGCTGTATTGTTTGGATTTGCAGAGTACACAGTAGCTTCTTATGGAAGAAAGATGGCATTTGTTCAGTGGTAACCACAAAAAGTTAGAACTTTTTGATGAAATGTTTATATTAAATTTTCTCCAAATTAGTAGAAAGAAGCAGAAAATTTGCAACACATTTGCTACATTTCCAGGATTTTATCTGTTTGACTGGAAATGGGGCTTAATTCTAGAGTCAACTATTAAGCAGTGGTAGAACAAATGCTTTGTACTCTTCGTTTGCCTAATGCACCAGGTTGTTAGTTTGAAATGCTGCTGCTAATCCTTTAGAGGAAGGGTGAAAACAAATGTAACATGGAGAGATCGTTTAATTGGTCCTAGACTCCATAGTATCCAAAGAATAATAGGCTCCCTCCCCTATTAAACTTCAGTATCACAGAACTAATTTGTATATCCTTGTATATATCAAAGACCTTATGTATTCAGTTTCTGATAATGATATTGGAACTATATAGATAGCCAGCTTTTGCTGTATCTTTGGGAGGGATTGACGACACAATTGAGATCACTTATGGATTGCTTATGCCTTGACATCCTTGAACAAGAGGTGTGCTTGCTGAGTGGTTTACAAAATTTTATATAACGAATTTTGCTTCCATTTAAGTGGTGTGGTGGATATTCTAATCCATGTTAGAACTGTTTTAGAATCCAGTGGCACCTTTAAGACCAACAAAGGTTTATTCATGGTATGAGCTTTCGTGTGCAAGGCACACTTTTTCAAATACATAGTTCTTTAAAGTTAATGTCACTATGATTTTGCTCATACATTGGTTCCACTCTGAGTAGTGTGAATTAACTAGATGCTTTTTCATGTACAAGAGTGAGATTTGAATTCAGGTATCTTGTAGAGAAAACAGCTAAAATACAGACCATTTTAAGAGATCTGTGAGAAAGGAGCCAACAAGAATGAAGTACCAGAAATCTAAGTGCTACAGTCTTGCTGTAAGATATGTCTGCTTACTGAGGAATCTGTCCCTAATGTTCTAGCCTGTCAAGACAATCTGTTGATAGATACTGATTATTGAACTTACATCTGTTGAGCAGGGAAGTGACTGCTTATGTTCTTACAAAATATTTAAGATTCTAATTCATTCCTCCTTAGCAACGCATTGATAGATGGAGACAGATTCTACAAATGGTGCTTGTGGGTCTTCCCCAGTGCTCAAAGCACTGGAGGCCCAGGAACAAAATGCAGTGGGGTACAGAGAAGAGGGGGAATTGTATAATGTTGTCAGTCCTTGCCCTTCCACTAATGGGATTCTCACTGACACAACAGGAGAGTGGGGGCAATATTTCCTACTTCCCTCTCCTCATGCATTTTATCCACAGGATTTCCAGGACTTTTGCCACCAGTGTTCTGGAAGCTGTCAAGGCACAGAGGGTGTGGGGAGATCAGTAACCTTGAATATCCTTCTGCTCAGGATTTGTCCATTCTAAGTATTTGTAGCCGTCCTTTGAGATCCAGTATGGCTGTTTCTGGCTTTGAAACTATCCACAACTTAGGTAGAAGTTAATACTGTTGAAGCCAACATTGAACTTGGGAATACCTTTGACTTCAGAATGGCTGTCATAAACAGAGCTAAACAAAATTCCAGATTTCTGTTTGTTCTCTGAGAATGTAGAGTGTCAGTTCACTGTCACAAACTTGGCAACAGTGCATTGCATTAATTAACTCGAGGAAATTTTAGGGAATAAACTTGTTCTAAACAGGCATTCTGTCTGCCTTGTAAGTCAGTTGCAGTAGCCTTGTTTAAATACTGTTGTAGAAAAGAGAGTCACTGTGGAGTCTAGTCTTGTTTTTTTAAATGGGAATACTTGTAATCCACCATTGCATTTTAAACGTACAGTTTAGGAGCGCATATAGTGAAGGCCATTGTGGTGTAGTGGTTAGAAGATGATGGTGACAACTTTGCTTGCTGTGAAAAATTCCCTATGTGATCTTGGGCCAGTTGAATACTCTCAGCCTAACCTACTCTGTGTATAGATCCAGATGGTCAGCCGTGTTGGTCTAAAGCAGTTGAACAAATTTCCAATGTATATGAAAAAGTGTGCCTTGCACATGAAAGCTCATAACTTAAAGGTGCCACTGGACTCTAAATTTGTTCTGCTATTCTATGTATGGTCATTGTGAGGATAACATGGGAGGTGAAAACCGTGTGTGTCACTCAGAGCTCTGTGGGGGAAGGATGGGATGAAAATAGTGCAAGATCTCTGAACAGTGAAGCCATAACTAATCTGTGTTGAATAAACCTCGGTATACACTCTTTTTGCTTAAAGCCATAAATTGCACTGAAGCAAAGTTGGCCTAATCCAACAGTCTGTACAAGATTCCCAGCGGCCTGTTCGGTGCAAGGCAGTACCCCAGAAACTGGCCAGTAGTATGCTTGTAGATCAGACCTACCCTAAATAGTAACTAGTCTAATTTGAACTACAGACACTTTCTCAGACTTCTATGATAAAAAGTTGTGTTAGACCACCAGTTGGTTTGATAAATATCAGGAGCATGGCAGCAGAATTTATGGTTGGACCATATTAGTTTTCCAACCTGCACTGCAGCAGGACTGAATGATTTCAGGATTATTTAGCTGACCTGGCTTTTCAGCTGTGGGATGACTGAGTCAGTATGAAGGACAATGATACCTGACAAGATGTTTGCCCCAGGTTCACATGTGGCTGGGCTTAGACCAGCAGTATCCCTGACTGTAGATAAATTATAGTAATCCAGACTTTGTCTTGTGGAATTTTGTATGTAATGGTTTCTACTTCTTTATTGCTGTCGTATTCTTTCTCGATGACTTCACTCTCCCATGGTTCTCTGAGAATTTTGAGTTATGACCTTATGTCCTTGACAGGCATCGGACAATATGTATAGCTTCTGGCCTTATTGCTTTGGGGGCGAAAGCATAAATGTTTTGCAACCTGATCCTATAACCATGTAATTCAGAAGTAAATCCTGCTATTTGGGGGGGGGGGGGGGACACACCTTTCCCCTGCTGTCTCCTTTGTGCTTACTTATTCTGCAGAATTGTGTCCAGCAAACGTTTACATTCTTTCTTATTTAGGTAATGGGTTTTTTGTAGCTGTATCATCAAGTGGTTTTTAATATTAAGCTTTTCTTTATTTCACAGAATCCCTAGTTATAGAATGATCAGTAAAACATATTAGTTGCATAGCGTAGTGGTTAGGAGCTAAGTTGTTGGCTCCTGGTGAATGTATCAGCAGAGTCATGAATAACTGGTATGTCTTAGCCAAAGCCGCCATCTCTTAAGGATAATAGGCCCTGATGGGTCTTTTGTAAGGATTATGGAGGATGAATGTGAAGCTGTTTGAGGACTTCAGAAAAATACTATATTTTAATAATAGTTAAGAGTATACAAGAGGGGGGCAATTGTGGATTTGTAGAGGAGAAATCTGAACCTCCCCTGCATCCTCTACCTCTTGCTTTGCCTGAAAATTTACTTTCATCTCTGGTCATGTGGTCCTCCCCCAATTCCTACCTTTTTGGGGGGTGGGGAGAGTGTTTGATCAGGAAATTTGTTTGCAGAAAATGTACCTAGTACAGATTTTTTGTACCTAGTACAATTCATAGCTATAAGATATAAGGGAAGTGGATTCTCTGCATCCTAGTCACAAATTTCTCTGGAATGAAGATGATCTGGGGAGTGTTTTTTGTCGTGGTTTGGTTTTCTGTGTTTCATTGATTGGTATTGTGTACACATGTACAGTTTTAAGAATCCTGAGCTTTATTACAACAAAACAGACGCAAAACTGAAATGGGGATTTTCTGGTTGAACAATCTAGGGTATGGAATTTGAAATTATCCCTTGTTCTTATTTTGTTAGTTAAGAGGACAACTGCGTTTATTTTGAGTTGACTATGAGTTGCATGTTTTGGACATAAATATTGTTTGGACTGTGGAATTAAAAATGTGATCACTTTTTGGATTACTAGCTATCTAGCTAATGATGTTAGCAACAGATTTGTTTCTGTGCCTGCTGTGTGGGATGCTTGAGAGCTGGTAAATTTTCTGAGTTCTGGATCGCATTTTTCCAGCTTCAAGATTCCATTGTACTACCAATGGATCGTGCATACTATACTGGCCTGCATTTCTTTACACAGTTCTAAAGTTCGCATGCCTAATAACAAACTGTAGCATGCTGTTGACAAGCAGCCGTGGGCTCTGTACATGGCCCTGAAGATGTATTAAAAATAAAATGTTAATCCACTTGTCACTGCATGCTTCAGGTGTCACGGGTTACCCAAAATTATAGCTGTAGCAAATGAAATAGATTGTAAGCAGGGCTGCCAGAGTTTACTCGTTTTCAAAGTGATGTTTCCATTTACTTTTATTAGCCTGCAGGGCTAATTCTGAAGTGTGAGTTAATGCAGAGGTGATGGGATCTTGTGATTGGAACAAATACCTGGACTGACAACAGAACATTAGCATTTGAGTAGTTTTATGGACCCTCCACAGACTCTGCAAGATTTGCAAATCCTATATTATTCTTAGAAGAGAGAAACAAATGGAAAACTTCAGATTTGTGTATATATTACGTTCTGTAGCCTGTACCCCTTTCACAGTCATACTTTCTCATTTACACAATATTCAAATTTGTATGCACACCTTTAGATAGATATCTGTGCATTGTCAGTAGTACTGATTCCTTTCTGTGTATCCATTCCCACCATCAGACAGTATCATCTGCCCCAAGGCCTTGTGTGCTGGTAGCTTTTTAAAACAAACAAAGCAAACAAACCTCAGTAGTTAGAATGTTAAATAGCCCAGCGTGCCTTGGCGCAGCAGCCCTAAGTTAGATCTTATGAAGCACAAGAGGAAGGTGCTCACAGTTACATACCTTTCCTGTCTCCTCCAGCAGTCTGAGACCTCCCAAAAGCTGGAGTTGAATGTCACGAAGAATCACATGGGCAAAAAGCTGTGTGCGTGCATGTGCACATACACAATGTATAGTGGAAACAGAAATCTCCCTTACCTCACCACTGGCAGAAGTAGTAGTTGGGCTGGTTTCGGCCAGTTCCTCCTCGTCGCTGCAGCCCCCTGAACTGCATGGCTCTTTCCCCATACAAGTCCTGCAGCCTTCAGCACCAACTTTTCAGTGGTCTTGGAGCTGCTGGGAGAACAGGCAGGGTGGGAGAAGTCCACGTCTGCCACCACCATTGTGTTTGTGCTTTGTAGGATGCAACTCATAATTGGTGATCGAAGTAGCTCAAGTCTGTAGTTTAGCCAATCCACATGGAGATGAGCTCCCATTTCTTCTTTGCTCTGCAGTTGTCCATTTAACTACCAGTTTTAAGCCTAAAACTTAATATTATGGTAAGAATAAATATTTCAGACTTCTGTGTAGCTTTTGAAGCAATCATGTCATTTCCCAGTGCTTATTTTTCTAAGCTTTCTGCTTATTTGGAGTAGCTGCGGACGATGACCAGATTCATATGTCACAGCCAAACTGTGGTTTGCTGGCTGTGAGCACCCCTTGGACTCTTGCACCACCTGGTTAGCATCAATGGTAGCTTTCCTGAAACCCTCTTCTGAGCAAAATTTGAGGAGGAGGAAGGAATCTGTGGATACTGAGGAAGACTGTGAGCACATTGCAGTTGCGTTTGAAGCATAGCTTACTTGTTGGCGTGGATCCAAGCAGACAGTTCCAAAGACTTAATGGCACTTAAGCCACTAGAAAAGGGGCAGCAATTTCTACTTATTTCCCCCCTCACTGCAGTGCAGACCCATGCTCTGCCTGATGCCAGTCCTGAGGGTCTGCTGATGCCCAGGAACAAAATTTCAGGGGGTTCAGTGGGCAGCCAAGGGAGTGGGGAAACAGTAAAGTCCCACTCTGCAAAGTTCATGACTCTGCTATATTTCCTTGTTTCATTACTTGCTTTCCATGTTTGAAAAGACTCTATCCCCCCAGGTCTCTATCAGGAGGGGGAAGAAGAAGAGTTGGTTTTTATACCCAGCTTTTCTCTCTACCTCTAAGGAGCCTCAATTCTCCTTCTCTTCCTCTCCCCATGATGAAGTACCTTGTGAGGTAGGTGGGGCTGACGGAGTTCTGAGAGAACTGTGACTGGCCCGAGGTCACACAGCAGGCTTCATGTGGAGGAGGAGTGGGGAATCAAACCTGGCTCTCCAGATTAGAGTCTATCTTTCCTAACCTCTACACCACACTGGTTCCTGTGCTCACACTCTCCATTTGCCACAGATTGCTTATCACATGGTATTCCCCACTTTCATTAGTGAGGGTTTTGAAACACCCCCCTCTGGCACTTCCTCAGAGAAGTAGAAGAGGAGATTGGATTTATACTCTGCCCTTCACTACCCAAAGGAGTCTCAGAGCGGCTTACAAACTCCTTTCCCTTCCCCTCCCCACAAAAGACACCCTGTGTGGTAGGCGGGGCTGAGAGAGCTCTGACAGAAACTGCTGTTTTTCAAGAACAGCTGTGCCAGAACTATGGCTTGCCCAAGGTCATCCAGCAGGTTCAAGTGGAGGAGTGGGGAATCAAACCCTCTTCTCCCAGATTAGAGTCCGCGCATTTAGCCACTACACGAAACAGCTACACAGAATGTCTTGAGACCGCGTGTGAACCAATCAGTCCTTTTCCCCAGTGCCTGAATGTACACATGTGTGAGAGTTGCTATTAGGAAATGGAAGGCCTTTTATTTGACTCTGAGGATGTGTGGGAGACTCTTGTGGGTAGAAGGGTGTGTCCTTACTCCCACTCTCTCTGAGACAGGCCCCTAGAGGTTGGCATAGCAGCTTCGTTTAACTACAGTCTGTGCCAGCAGCTGTTCTAAGCTCTGCTGCGAACTCAGAGAGCTTCTCTCAGGAGGCACAAAGTCCCTGATGGAGGCGAGACTTACCCTTATATGTGTGTGCGCACGTGAGCAGGTGGGGGAGGGAGGCACGCAGTGAAGAAATCCCTCTAAGCTCCTCACAGCCTCTTCCAGATCAGATCACTTCCTGTGCTCTCCCCACACAGTAGCTGTGGGATTTGAGCTGCACCTAACACTGAGAGTAAGAATGATGGAAGGCTGAACATTTCAAGTTCCCAGTCACCTCCCACTATTACTGGCTGCTTGGCTCATTAGCTCTTCGCTGATACGTCTTCCCATTTTTCTCAACGTGTGGGGGTTGGATAGAAATAATATCTACAGTGCACAAGGCTTTGTACAAATTTAAAAGTGGTCTAAAAGGAAACAGTTTTGGGTACATGAAGTGATTTTATGAAGCAGCCTATTCAGGATGGGGTAAGCCAGGAAGAGCCAGAGAGCTAAAAACTTTAAGAGAACAATATTTTAACTTAATGGTGGATGCTGTATAAAGGTATAGCCGGGCAGGCCTGCTTGGGAAGGCTGTTGTACAGTTGAGGAGCTACCGCTGAACAGGTGCTTCATAACTCCATTTCTGTATGGTCATACTTGCAAATGAGATGCTTTGGTTATATCTTCATATTGATTATTCCCCTAGTTCTCCCCCCCCCCCAATTCTGGTTCTGTGTCTAAGGTGCTTGCTATATCTCCTTGTCACATTCTGCAAGTGTCCCTTTCTCTCACCCTGTCCCGCCTATCCTGCATTTATTGGGCTTATTTGCAAGTATGTCACAAATACCTAATGTCTTACAGCAATTGTTCTTCTCACAAGGGAAGCTAAAGATTGGTTTGGCTAGAGATGTGAGGGCCCAGATAAAACTGAGAATATTTTTTTTTCAATCTGAAGACTTTTTTCATTTTTTCCATAGGAAAATGAGAATTTTGGGGAGCACTGGAACTCAGGGTCCCCCTCCCCCCCAGTCTGGAGAAGATGGAATACTTTTTTAAAAGTCAAGATGTTACTAATTCAAACAGTGTTGGAAAATTTTATATAAAACAGTCAACAGCATTAGTTAATTCCTGTCCATGCTATAAACAGGCACAACATATATAAGCGTCTCTGTGTATAATTATATAGTTGAGTTTGGTTCACAGTTTTCTGTGTATGATAATAACACTGTTGAAGAGTTTAGCATTCTTAGTTATAAATTTTAGCTTGATCTCCAAATACAGTACTAAAAGTATTATGACTTTTGTTTGCTACCAACTTTTACGTGTACTTAAGCAGCAGAAAGCTGCAGTTTGCAGTTTTCTCTCTCTTTCTACACTATTGGATATATTCAGATTTGTTTGTAGAAGGCAAGCATTTATACTTTTAAATTTCATAACTATATCAAATACTACAATTTCATATGCCAACTTATAAATGATGCCTTTTATGTTAAATCAGTAAAATAATTTAGATTTAATGACACATAGAATGTATTCCCCCCCCCCAACATTTCTAAACACCCTCCCCCCCGAGGGAAGGGGCTTCAGAATTTTTAGAAATTTTACTACTGGTAATCTACACCCCCCCCCCCTGAATGTCCGGGACCATTACATTGCTTGGCTTGGTATTTGGAGGGAAAATCCTGCTGGTAAATGAGATGCTTATACATTACCTGTAATTTTATGTATACATGCAGTTCCCAGATTTCTACCTGCCCTCTTTATATTTTCACCACAAACCCTATTTGTTACTTGGATTGCATGCAGAATGAGCTTTCAAGATCATAGCTAATGAGCTAAAAATTCTTTAGTGCTACCAGGTAGTGCAAGGTTATGTTTGAAATACCTATTGATTCAGTAACCCTGGACCGATCTTTCCTATTCTCTTGTATCCCTACCCTGTTTGTTCTAAAGCTTAATTCAAGTAGATCAAAGAGCAGGAACCTTTGGGCAGCTGTTGGCTTTTCAGGTTATGCAGCGTGTTCTTGCTAGGCTCTGGAGATACCACCTTCTTTCTCTCGCTTAGAATTGTCCCCCAAATATTAGCATGAGGTCCCCCCCCCCCAGTGTGTGTTAGAGCTAGCATCACTATTCAGGAGACCTACCCTGGATGCAGATTCATGCTTATTTTTCATTTTTATCTGGCTTTTCTCCCCAGTCAGGACGTAAAGCAGCTTTCATATTGTTCTCTCCTCTTCCACCTAGTCCTCCCAACAGATACCTTGTGAGGGTAGGCTAGGCTCAGAGATTGTCATGGGCCCAAGATCATCTGGCAAGCTTCTGTGGCAAAGTGGGGATTCAAACCCAGTCACACCAGTTCGTAGTCTGACACTCTGTCTGCTATAATTATCATTGCATGTTACATTGCCTAATACATGCTGTGCAGTTGTCCTCCCCTGCTCCATGGTTTCCCACCATAGCAGGCTATGGTGAGCCTACTGTAGCTTGAAATAGGAAGTGCTTTTCTGTAGTATTCACCCCTCTCTTTACTGTCGTTTTGAGTTCTTAGCACCTGCTCAAAGTAATCCAGCCATTAACACTACAGTGGGCCTTGCTAGGAGTGATAATAGGAGTTTAACAGGTTCAGCTAGTGCTTGTTGATCATCTGTAAAAAAGTACAAGGGATCCTGTAACTTATCATTGAACACAGCCCTATATTCATTAAACTGCTCAAAGTTACAGATAGCTTCTATCTGATAAAGGGAACTTTGACTCTCAAAAGCTCCTACCCCCCAAAAAACTTGTTGGTCTAATTGATGCAGTCATCAAAACCTGATTCACCTGTGCCAAACCCTAGAGGTACAATGAAGTGCCCCTGAACAGCTACAGAATTCATTGCTTGTTGCTGGAAGGTACTACACAGAGTCCCCAGTCATCAGGAATTAGGTCAGAAGTGTGTGGATTGCATGTGTGACTGTGCTATAGATGTTATGGTTTTACGATGCTTCTGGGTGTCAAGGAAGTTATCTCCATGTGCTAAGGGCCCAGATGTTCTGCTGACATTGAGAACCCTAATTCCAGGAAGCTATGCATTTAATTGGTTTCAGTATCTATCTTGATCACATCTTCAAGGAATATTTGATTCCTCATACTTCCTTTCCTAAAGAAGCAGATCTTGTTGCTACAGCTGGCAAGAAGCTTCTTCAGTGCCAGCCCCCTCTGTTGATGTCTTCCTGCATACATTGACAGCATCTCCTGGGCCAGCTGGTTATGTTTGTCCCAGGATATCCTGAAACAACATCTAAAAAGAGCCTGCCCCCCACTCATTTGCTTCTCTTTAACACTGACCCAATGGTTCAACACTGGCAGTACCCGTTTATTTCCATGAACCGACTTCACATCAGATAGGACCCTAGAACATGTGTTTCACCCCAGTGATAGTATCTGCTAAATAAAAGACACTTCCATTCACATCATGGAAATTCCTTGATCCTTGTCTCTTCAATGCATCCCACTGATCTGCCTAAAATGCTGTCCCTTGGGGGAATGGGGGATTGGTCAAAAATTGCTCGCCCTCCCATTAGTGATAATCATCATTCAGATCCAGCCCACTGAGCATAGTGGCCAACAAGTTACTTGGCCAATATGGGGAGGAAGTTATTGGCTCCCTAGCCAGGAGGATTGTAGTTGAGCTGCAGACTTCACATCATCCGCTCTGCTCGAGGTACCCTGTCCTCTTCTGATAGAAATCTTATTTACCAGCTTTGCTGCCCTGTATGTTGGAGTATGAAATGGGAGGGGGGTGTTTTGGGGATATTTAATTGCTTATAGGAGAAGGAGCTTTAAGGTCCTGAAGCACTATAGTGTTGAAAGTTGCTATCCCATAGCTACCTAACTTAAGCTGTTGGGTATCCACCTTGAAAATAGTTCTCATTGGAGAAAAAAAGAAAAGGGTTAGACGTGGTTACCAAAGTATGCACAGAATGCATGGTATGTGTGAAAGAGAGAGCACTGGGATAATCACAGAGAATTTCAAATTCTGATGCAAGTCTTTCTAGAAACAGTCAATTAAATGCCATGGGGAATTGGTCATAGACTTTAGCTAAGTCACTACGAACCTAAAATGCAGCAAATATTCTTTAAAATCATGAGTGTGAGCTCAAACAGCAGTGTCGTGCCTTCATTGCAGGAGGAGGTGCAAATCATATATTCAAATGAGAGCATGAAACTTGCAAATTAACTCCCACATCTCTCAGTAGATTGAGGCTTAGTTCTCACTGAAGTGGCAATTGTGTCTGGGCTCTACCAGTTCAGACTGTGAGTGGGAGCTAACTTGATTTAATTCCCCCTCCATATTAAAAAGCGCATGGTTGACATAGAAGGCTGCTGTATAGTGGGGCAGGGGGATGGGTGAGATGAAGTAATTTAGGAAGAAATGCGAGCCAGAAGCAGGTGCTTAGTATTCTGAAGTTTAGTGGCAGGTTGGAAAACAAGGTTTGGGAGGCCTAAATGGAATGTAAGCTGTACATCATGGCTTCAAGAAGGGAAGGAATGTTCCAGCTTGCTTTACAACCAAACCCTACCTAGCTTCCTATCCCCTACAGGCGATGCAGAATTTTTTTAACCTCACAGTGGAGAACTAAAACTTCTTTTTTTAAAAAAACAAAAACTTTTGGTAATAACTGTGTTTTCAAGACAGAATCAGAGTTTTGAGGCCTAGCTTCAAAAATATTAATGTTTCACCTTAGAGCTGGCTTTGAAATGCAGTGCTTCCATGATCTTTGTGTATATCTTTAACTAAACTTAATTTTTTAAGAACCTCACATAAATTTAGTCCGCTTTTGCCATCACCCCAGTCAGTTGACTGTGGGCATGGTTTGGACAGTAAAGACAGCAAGAAAAACAGACACTGTGATGTGATGGCTGAAACATTTAGTAAATCTTAAAATACAAAAACATTGCATGACATTGTTATGGGTTAATTCTTTATATTATAATGAATCAATCAATGAACATGTTATACAATGTTTTTGCATGTTAAGATTTACTAAATGTTTCAGCTATCAGATTACAGAGTCTGTTTTTCTTGTATTTTCTGCTAGGATAACTGTGTTTGTCCATACTTTGAACAGTGACAGTCTCTTCTGAGTGTAGATTGTTTTTAGAAGAACAGCTGTTTGTCTGCAGCAGAAGAGCTAAATTTGAGTGCTGTAGCACCTTAGAGACCAACAACATATTCGAGGTACGAGCTTTTGAGAGTCAAAGCTTCCTTTGTCGGAGCCAACAAAACTTTGACTCCTAGAGAGCTTTGACTCTCAAAAGCTCATACCTGCCTGTGAGGTTCTTGCTACTGGGGAAAACGGCCTTTCCTTTTAACACTCTATTTGTAGATAAACTGGGTAGTTTCTTGCTGCCACCAGGAATTTCAAATTCCAAATCTCTCTCTTTGGTAGTATGACCTAGGGTCTCAGCACTTCAGAGGTCTATGTGGCCCTGAGGAAGTACTGTACTGATTCCTGGGACAGGTTTAAACAAAAATTGATTTATTTAATAAAGAACAAAATAGGTTTATGGTTATCTTGAACTGTTTCTGAAGAAAGGAACTTGTAAATATAACTGATAATGCTTGGTGCTACAAACAGTCTCTCAAACTCCACTCTAACAGACTTATATTTCTCTCTCTCTCTCATATAAGTAGCCAGACAGGCTAAACTCTTTGACTTTGGCCACAAGATAAAACATTTGTCTAACCACATAGTTTAGACACAACTTGTTTCTTTGCCTTATAGACGCTCACAAAACTCTTAGTCACATAGACTGTGTACACTCTTCATACTTCACACACAGAAATTCTCCAGATAACCGCACACAGATTCCTCTCAGAGCATCTCTTCTCCCACTTTCAGGCAACAGCCAATCAAATCATACTTGTCTCCCCCTATTACCCCCCTACAGTACTGCAGTCACACCCAGCATTTAAAGGAACACACACGCCAAAACATGAAATCATTACACCCCCAAATCTGTCTGGTCTCTAAGAAGCTACTGGACTCCAATCTAACTCTTCTCCTGAGTGGAGGTGCTGCTCCAGCAGTTCAGGAGGCTGGTGTTTCCATGTTTGACCATGGGTTGGCTTACTTGCCCTTGAACGCTTTGCAGTGCCTAGTTGGAACTGATAGTTAAGGTACAGAATACTTCTTCCATTGTGGACGGTACTTTGTAGCTCGGGAATATTTGCGTAAAGCTTTTTTTCATGCATTTTTATCATAACCTTTCTTCAAGTAGCATAGGGTTCCTTGTTTTCTCTCCATTCTTCCACTTTATTTTCACAAGAAGCCTGTGAGATAGCTTAGGCTGAGTGTGCGTGACTGGCTTTAAGATCTTTCCTAACATAATGCAGCATTTTAATCCCTTCACCACAACAGCTGAGCCCAGTTCTGGAGTATAGCTAGAAACTGGGTAGAGAGTTCCACTAATGCAGCACGGTTAGTTGCTTCCCAAACGTGAGAGGTATCTGGTTTTCACATACAGCACACCAAAGCTTGGAAGTGGATTTGGAATGTCATGAAGAGTGGGGCTGTGAGCGGGCTGGGACCGGTTAAGTGGGAAACTTGTCTTAACTCTTGTAAGGACAATTTATTTCCTTGGTTGTCTTATTTTAACTCCTAAGTATTGAAGGTGCCATCAGACAGCACTTGGTCGGTGGATGGATTAGAGCACCAGAAGCCTCTTGTCTTGACCAAAACCACACCACACTCCACTATGGTGTAAACAATGTCCAGAGGCCAGGAAACGGGTAGAATTATACCTTGCCCATTTTGGTCTTTTGGCAAACCACCAGTTTTGCAGGTTGGTGTCAGGCAGTGATTTCCCACTTCATCGCAAGCCCCATTCTCCCTTTAAGGTGGAGGACATCCTGGCGGGTGATTCCGACCCTCCATTCAGGGAGGTAGGAACAACTTCTTTCCACTTTGTGTCTCCTTGGTAGGAGTCACCCATCCTTTGTTTCTTTTCCTGCCTTAACTGGCAGAGCAATTAGAATAGGCTTAGTCTCACCTATTCATCTAAATTTCTTCCTATTTACTTTTCTCCTACTTTTGCTTCTGTTTCTGTTCTGTGGTCTCTATTTCTCTCTGTTACTCTCACCCTTCTCTCATGCATCCATGAAGAGACATCAGTGATCTAACCATTAAGTTGGGAGAGTAACAATCAACCATGGCCGCCATTTTCTTAGTGGCTCAGCTGGCCAGGATTTCAGAGCGTGTCTTTCGACCGCTTTAAATGGAGCATTGTGAGCACAGTGATGGCTTCCTCTCAGAAAGAAGTGTTAGAAGCCCCCCTTACAGCAAGTCCAGGTTTAAACACTGGGGAGACTGTGGCAAGTGGATCAGGAACAATCCCGAAAGCCAGTCCTGAGGCGAGGAGAACTGAAAAGCAAAAGCATGCCCCAAAGAGGTTCCATTCCTCCCTACTGACTGAAGACGTGGCAGACATCTCTGAGCCTGCCGCTGGAGAGGGTCATGCCAGCCGACTGGGAGGAGAACATGGAGTGGTCTGCTCCACATCCATAAGCTGTAAAAAGGTTGCAGGATAAAGAGAAAAATATCAAAGTTGTACTTCAGAGCAAGAAGCCACAGCATCCGGATCCACTCTTGACAGAGACCCAATGGGTCTCCTTGTGAATAATGTGCAGGGATTAGGACCCTCAACGTTTTCCTCTGAATTTCTTGCCGTTCTGAGACAAACTGTGCTGGAAGAGATCGCAAACTTCTGCCAGGGTGGAGAGGAACCCCATTTCTCCCCCTCTTCCAGTCCTTCCCCTCACAGGCAAAGGGATATGGAAGGGACAGCTTCTCCCAAAGAGAGTCCTAGCTGGCACACTAAGGCATCTAGGAAAGAAGATTATACTAAACAAAGAGGGAGAGATTACTCTCAGTGAGAACAAGACATATATTCAGATAGTGAAGCGGAGGAAAGGGAAGAAGAGGAATTCCTCTCAGATGAGGATGAGATGGAGATCCCAGAACAGTCCATAAGATTCTTTAAATTGGGACTACCATCCCCTTTTAACCAAGACCATGGCAATACTAGAGCTGCAAGAGAATCCCTTAGGGGAGGAATTGGACCCTTCTGCCTCAGACCCCAAAGGGGACCAAGAATTCTTCCCATTCCCTGAATTCTTTCAGAAGCAGCTAAGGGCAGAATGAGCCAAGCCTATGGCCAATAGGCAATTCCCTGGCTTTATCAAAAAACTGTGTGCGTTGCCATCTTCCACTAATCAACTGCTTCAGGTCCCATTAGTAGATGCTCCAGTAGCAGCATTACAGTCATCTGGGCTCCTATCCAAAGATGGTGAAGGCACAATTAGAGAAAGCATGGATAAAAGAGCCAACTTTGCTCTGAACCTACCACAATGGCCATCAAGGCCTCAGTGACTGCATCAGTAGTCTCAAGAGCAGCTATTGTCTGGACCAGGAAACTTCTTCAGCTTATTCCAGCCAGCAGTCGTTGTCTGGTGGAGGAAGCCAACAGAGTGCTCAAAGCCACTTCATTTACAGCAGATGCAACATGAGATTCCCTAAACTTTTCTTCTAGAGCTCTGGCATCTGCAGCAGCTGCAAGAAGAACTTTGTGGCTTTGTGCCTGGCAAACCAGCTTCCATGCCAAGGCAATAGTTACGGCTTACCCAGTTAAAGGCAACAGACTGTTTGGAGACTCACTTGACAAAATTCTCATCAAAACCAGAGACAAGAAAAAAGCTATGCTCAGAACACTAAGCTGGACAGAAAGATCTTTTACAAATTACTCCTTTTGTTTCCAACAAGTCCTTCGGAGATTTAACAAGGACTACAGAAAGCAAAATGGGGTTCCTTTAGACAGTCTGTCAGAGGAGGACCATTTAACAACCGCTTCAGCCAACAGTTCACAAACATCCAACAAGACAGTTCACAAGACAGTTCACAAACATCCAACAAGCCAATCAAAGCATGACTATTAATCTCTTATGGTAGTGGTGGGGGAACGTCTTCTGCATTTCCAAGACATGTGGATCAACTCTCAGACCAATCATTGCTCCCAGGAAGTAGTCAGCAGAAGGTACTCCATAGAATTCATCCAACCTCCACTGGAATGTTTCCTAGTCTCTCCCCCCCCCCCCAAGAACCCAGAAATTTTTTTGCAGAACTCATGGAGCTATCCAACGTCTTTTCACAATTCGGGCCATAGAACCTGCCCCTTCTGTAGAAAGGGGACAAGGAATTTACTCTCATGGTGCGCAAAAGGAACAGAAATTGGAGAGTGATTGTAGACTTTAAATACCTCAGCAAGTTTACCAAACTAAGGCTCTGAAGAATGGAGACCCTGAGGTCCATCACACAGCCTTGCAGCCAGAGAAATATCTCACTTCAGAAGATCCGACGGAAGTGTACCTCCACATTCCAGTCTTTACAAGACACAGAAAATTCCTCTGCTTCTATGTCAGTGGATTCCATCTGCAGTTCAGGGCTCTTCCATTCAGCCTCTGTGGCACCAAGGGTTTTCATGAAGATCTTGATAAACATAGTAGAAATGTTAAGGAAGCAAGGGATTCACATCCAGCCTTATCTTGACAACTTGTTAATCAGGTCAAGTTTGGCATCCAGATCACTCCAGGACACAGAAACAACAGTCAGATGCCTACAGGTTATGGGTTCCTGATCAGCTTTCAGAAAAATTCCTTGATGCCCACACAGAGGTTAGAACATGTTGACATCATATTTGACACAACACACAGTTGTCTTTTCCTAACCAAAACAAAGGCAAAGAAAATGAAGATGTCTCAGGTGCTCATCAAGAGCAGGTGCTCATCACTGGTGACACGAAATGGATGGGTCTACTGATTTCATGCATAGACACTGTTCACTGGGGTTGATTACCCTTACAGCAACTCCTGAGACATTTGCAGTTATGAATTATGAACAAGGAAGAGCTTTCTATTTGGGTTCCCCTGAAAGTAAGAACTGTTTAGTCTGGTGGACAAGAATGTCCAGTCTATTACAAGGAAAGACTGGCATACCTTGGATCTAAGACGTACTCGAAAAGCCTTCATTTGTAGGACAGAACATATTAGAAGAACTGATTCCTTATTAATTTCTATCTCTCCATCTAATACAGGATGGATTATGTCCAAATTGGCCATCAGCAGCACTCTTAAAGCTTGCAACATTGAGGATTACAAACCTCAAAGATTATGCATACTGGTGGTGGGGATTACTGCACATTCAGTCAGAAGCATGGCAACCAACGCAACCTTTGCTAAACATGCTACAGTTGAGAGGTCTGCAAGGCAGCCACTTGGTCAACAGTATCAACAAGCTGAACACTTACAACTCAGCCAATGCAGCATTTGGTAGAAGAGAGTCGTAGCATATTCTGGAAACTGAAGACAATGACCCACCCAGGGTTTAGGGACACTGCTTTGTGAGGTCCTGCCAAGATGTCTTCTGCCTCAGAGGGAGAGCAGACCATTGGATACTTACTGTGAAGGGTCCTTCTTCTCTGAGGAAAGGAGGACAGCTTGTCCCTCCTGAAGTCATCGTCATTCTTCATTCTTTTGTATGGTAGGGCCACGTCCTGTCCTATAGTTCTTTGCCATTATTCACCTTTCCCTTTGTTATACTTCCAGAGTGTTAATTCTTTCTTAAATCAGGAGTTCATTTACTGCTTTCGGAGTTACCAGAACTGAAAGGATGGGTGACTCCCACCAAGGAGACAGGAAGTAGAAAGAAGTTGTTCCTGCCTACCTGAACAGAGGTTGGGAATCACCCACCAAGATGTCCTCCTCTCCTCAGAGAAGAAAGACCCTTCACAGTAAGAATCCAATGTTCTGTTTTCTTAGGTGTGAGATCTGAATGGAACTTCTCTTATAGGCAACTCCTCAAAGGGGTTTTGCTTGGCTTAAATAAAACCCCTCAAGATTAACAGACAATCTAGTCCATCTCTAATGGTTAAATATATTTCCCAGCAGGAGAACACTTAAACAGGCTACAAATATTTTGCTTGCTGCGTGTCTGCATGAAAAGATTATTTGCTTGTACCTGAGGGAAATGGGCAACTGCAAGGGGTTGGACTAGGTGACCCTGGGGGTCCCTTCCAACTCTATGATTCTAAGTTACTAACTCTGTGTTTTCTTCCTCATTTGTACATTTTAATATTCTTTTCTGCCATCTCTTAGGGCTAAAGATACAAGGACTGCAGGAAAGATGAATATGAAGATACTTTAAATCTTTCAGTGTTCCGGCTCTTTTCCAGTCTTCAGTATAAGAGGAGAAAATGGCTGTCTTCCCAACAGTCTTTCCTTTCTTCCCCCTGACCTGCACATTTCTGGATTGAATTTTAGCAGTGAATTAATGCCACAGTGGTTCCCTCACTTAGGATAAGGTGCCAAAAATAAAGAAGGGACTCTGGGGAAGATTAGCTTAAGTTGTTGACAGGGGAGGATCCAGATGAGTATTAATTAAAATTAGATGCTAAGTATCCAGAGAATGGAAAATGACGCAGAAAGCAAAAAAGGAGCTGATGTTACCAGAGGACAGTGATATGGGACCCTTGCTATATCCTTCTAATAGGATTTAGAAAACTGTGCT
Source organism: Lepidodactylus listeri (assembly GCA_029233225.1). Taxonomy (NCBI): domain Eukaryota; kingdom Metazoa; phylum Chordata; class Lepidosauria; order Squamata; family Gekkonidae; genus Lepidodactylus; species Lepidodactylus listeri. The sequence goes on from JARCFY010000011.1 coordinate 83,114,941, forward strand.
GAGAAAGCAGGGATTGAATGGCACAATATCACAGTATAGGAGACATAGTAATTACATTTTCAAACATAAATAGAAGTCTGTCTGGGATTGCAGTTCCTGGAGGCATTTGTGTATGTGGCACTAAATGAATTTCTCACTCCTGTGATGGGTTCTTCAGTTGAGAAGATACCTTGGCTGTGTGAGTTAAAGCCAATAGTTACAGGTTTTAACCAGGACAGGAAAGTGCTAAATTTGTAGGGAGTGTGTCATAAGCACATGGCAAACTTAGTTTTCTATTTCTAGAACTGTTGTAGCTCTGTGTATTAGGTTAGTCTTGTAGCAAATGCTTCCTGTTTTTTCTCGGGTTGGGATTCATTACATTCTTTAAAAAAAAAGCATGTGTAAACAAAAGTTTTATAACAAGTGGCTGAAGGATTTCCCTCTAAACAGTTTTTAAAATTTTATTTCATTTCTTCATTTAAAAAAAATAGTTCTAGGAGGTTTTTTAACTTAGCTTAAATTGGCACTGATTATCCAAATACTCCATCGACTTGCTGTTTTTAATGTCCTGTTGTCAGTGGTGTTCTAGTGAATATTAAGAGTGCACAAAACACCGTGAGAAGTAGTAGTTTTCTCACTAGAATAATGACTGATTCATGTACTTCGATTACTTCTACGTCTTTGTGTTCTGCTCTCCAAGTACCAATATATTAGGTAACAGAACACACTTTCTGACTATATCAGATTTTGAAGTGTTGAAATAATTCAGAGTCTAAAGATTTTATTTTATTAGAGAAAAAGGAACAAGGCCCTATTTGAGAGGGTTGTCTGTGTGGGTTCGACTGTGGGAAAGATTGTAAAGTTGATGGGGAAGTATTCTTTAATTAGTATCGCCAACCTTCTGTTTGTGGCTGTGCATGCAAAAATACCAAATATGGGTTGTGTATATGAAGGTTGTTGCTGGGTGTGATAGCAGGAATCCCCTTTTCTTACATAGCACCAGTCTCGCACTCCCTTGTCCTCAGAATCTACCCAAGGAAGAAATAAAGGGAAAGCACTGGGTGGTGTTGACACCAATGTCTTGTGTTAACAAAGTATGCTGGCTTGGAAATTGTGGGGGTTGGTATGTGAAAGAGCTTCCCTGCCAGGTAGGCAGGAGAGGTTTTCATGGTGTGGGGTGTATAGGGGGGGGGGGGGGAAAGAGACGAGAGATATGTAAAAGGGATTCTGAACACCAGGAACTGAATGAGTACTTTTTCAGCTAAGTTCTTTGTTTCATTTCATTCTTGCTCATGGCCTTAACTCCCATCACTTCAATCTGTGCATTCAGCTAAAAAGCCCAGGAACCTGTTGGGCAGGGATGCTGGAGATAGCAGATTAGATTCCATGGAGGGTTTTTCCAGATTTCCCCCTCCATGCTGTTTTTCTTGAGGTTCTGTTGGCCAGGAGCAGCATTTCAGGGGAGCACTTTGCGCCGCAGCGTTATGGGAGGGAGTTTAGAAAGTTGCACTCTGCTGACGGAAATCTTTCCATCTGTCAGTATTTTCAGCAAGATCCAAGCCAAAGGATGGGAGACAATACGTTTTCAGGAGAGGATAATACACATTTATTTGTCTTTTAGCAATGGCGGCTGTGAACTTATTGTCTCACTTTCCAGCCCCACAATTATTTTGTACTGGGGGGGGGGGGGGGGAGAGACAGCAGTAGCACAGGCACGGACTGTATCAGATGACAGTTTCAGCTTGAGAAAATGTGAAGGCTTTTCTCCGTCTCCTGATAACAAAGCCAAATTTCCAAATGCCACTAAACCAGACTAACGAGCTGCACCATTATGAAACGAACAAGGCTAATTGCATCTGCGTTTGTGCTGCTAGGGAACACCTTTTAATAGTTTCATTTTGACTGTGGTGAAAGGAGAGGAAACCATTTTAGGAGAGTTTCCAAAATCCAGTTGATCTTCCACCATTGGGGTCTTGGCACTGGCATTCAGGTCCAGTTCTAATGCCCAGAATCCTTCTGTTCCCTCCCCCCAATCCCCTGCCCAGAACACATGCTAAAAGGAAGGAGATTTGAGACAGTGCATGCAAATCTAATTCCTGTGCTCTGGTGTTAGTGTCCTTCCACAATACATATGGGAATAACTTTTAAAAATCAGAAATGTTTAAAGCTTTTTCCAGCAATTTTTTTTAGTCAAATGCTTGGGAATTTAAGTTACATGGTCAACTGATCCAGTTATGAGCATGAGTGGATCAAGAGAAGTAAAAATACTAAGTGAAGCAATAGGGGTGTGTGTGTTGACTTTATTTTAGGAGAATGACTAAAAAGCACGTGCACATATGAAAATGAGCATTAACCTGTCAAGAGGCTTTAACAGGGTTGGATCTGTGTTACTCTGAGGGGGAGCAAATGTGGGGGAATGAAACTCATGAGACAAGACTTTCCCACCTCCCCTTCCTCCTGTTGTCAGTCATCCCCCCCCTTCCTGCCTTGGAAGAATCTGGGCACCCCACAGACAGTTTGAGGGGCTAAGTGGGACTGTACAGTAAAAGGAGGAAACGGAACCAACCCCCTGCTAACATAGGTGTCATTGCGTCAGCGGAAAGGCTCCTGTAGATCCAACTCATAATGTCTTGCATGATAGGATTGATAAAGGATACCAAACCTCAAGTTATTTAAGTATGTTCCAAATGCCTTTCTTGTTCAGAGAGAGCCTGGTTTCATCATTGCTAAGCTGCATCATTTCAATAGATGGTTCCTCAATATTCTGACCAAGGTGAAGCCTTGTTCCTCCTATTGCTTTGTTCATTGTACGGTGAAGCCCTTCATTCTACCTCAAGTGCTGTCAAAACATCTGCTCGGGTTTGTTAACGAATAGTTATATAGATAGTAGGAAGACAGACCACTACATGAATAAACTGTTCAGTGGAACAGGCTTCCTGGGGAGGTGGTGGGCTCTTCTTCTTTGGAGGTTTTCAAACAGAGGCTAGGTGGCCATCTGACAGCAATGCTGATTCTGTCAACTTAGGCAGATCACGAGAGGGAGGGCAGGAAGGGTTGCACCAGTGCTTAGTTCTCGTGGCCCTTTCTTACACGCCCAGGGAAATGCTGATTGCTACTCTGGAGTCAGGAAGCACTTTTTCTCCAGGCCAGTTTGGCCAGGGATCCTGGAGGTTTTTTGTCATCTTCTGGGCGTGGAACAGCGGTCATAGTGGGTGTGTTAGGGGAGGTATTTGTGAATTTCCTGCATTGTTTAGGGGGTTGGACTAGATCCCCCTTCCAACTCTATGAATCTAAGGAAACGAAGAGAACTTTCCCCCTCCTTGTACTTATATTAAGAGTTGAGGAATCATGGCTTGGATCCTCCCAGTCCATTATGTTGGTACCTGTGGGAGGAGTCTTCACCACCAGCAGAATGGGCTGGTAGGAGCCCATCACTGTGAGTTACCCTTCTTTAGTCACTCTTTCTTCTTTCCTTCAGCTTGCCAAAGGGTAGTGCTGAATGGGTCAAGGGGGAAAGGGGGGTATGGCTAAAAGGGGGATATGGAGATGTGAAGCTCGTTGATCTATCTGTCCAGTCTTGCCCAACCCTGCTCCCTGATATACTTTTAAGTAGAGATGATAGGAACGGAACCAAGGAACTCATATGGAAAGCATATGTTCTAGGATGTGACTTTGGGTTCTCTGCTTTCCTCCATTCCCCAGCACCTAAACCTTGACTCCTAAGAGATGCATCCCCCCCACCAAATTCTTTATCATAGGTGATACTGAGTTTGGGAAAACATTTAAAGGAAACACAGAAGGGGTAGTTTGCATCTTTCTGGCTACCAAAGTCTCCTAAGAAAGGGAATGAAGGAGCAAATATTGAAGCATTTAAAATCTGCTGTAAATGAGAGGATCTGCCTACAGTTATAAATGCTGTGACCCCATTAATAGATGTTTCATATGTAACGGGAAATGGGAATGTGACAGTAGATAAGCTGGGGATATTTAAGAGTTGAATTAGTATTCTGCTGCCTCATGCGGGCTTTCTGTTGTCGATCTCGCCCACTTCCCCCTCTTCACTGCAGCCTTCCATGCCACGTGGCATTTTGTCTACATGTCTCCCCTGATCTCTGGCATTGGGTTTTTTTTGAGGGGGGGGGTTGTGTCATTGGGAGCTGCTGGGAGAAAAGGAGGGCTGGGAAAGATCCACTACCACGATCACCTTCTGTTCATGATTTGTAGAATCCAGCCCATCTTAAGTAGATATTACGAAGACAGCGGGGGGGTGGGGTGGATAATGCTGTGCTCTCAAGATAGATGGATTTGCAGTTTGGGTACAATGTCAAAAATAAGCTAAAATAACACGAGCAATTATGACGCTGCAGAAACTGGTATAGACTACCCCTGGATTTGCTAATCAGTCCTAGATGTGTCACACAGACAACAAAATTGTATTATTCTAAGCTTTCACTTATGACCATTTCCTTGATTCCCCCCCCAAAGTCAAGTTTTATTATCATTGACAGTGTTCATTATGAACATGAGGAGCCCTGAGGATTGAATCCTGAAGCCAAATTTGCCTTGCATAATATCTCTAAAACTAGCTCCCAAAATGTCTAGAAATCCCAATATGATTTTGTAGAACTGCCCTGCTGGGCCGCTTTTCTGCTTCAAGCAGTGGTCCACCCAGACAGCCCACAGGCAAGGCACAGAGGTGTGAATTTCCCACAGTGTGTCCTAGTGGTGTGGTATTGTTACTGTGCTTTTGAACTTGGGGGTCCTGTTTCACTGTTGCAGCTATATAGATTTGTCAACAGTGATCTTCTTCAGACTCATCTAATAACAGTACTGTTTTCCTTCAGCAATTAGTCATACATAAAAACAATTTGTATGTTGTTTTGAAGGCTCCTTTGACTTTTTCCTGGATGCATACAGGTTGCGAAGTACAAGGTAAAGATTTCCCAACCTGCAGCTGAAAAGATGGAACATGGCAACCCAACATATTGCAGTGCAAAGAGCCAGCATGGTGTAGTGGTTAAGAGTGGCGGACTCTAATCTAGAGAGTCAGGTTTCATTCTGCACTCCTCCGCATGAAGCCAGCTGAGTGACCTTGGGTCAGTCATAGCTCTTTCAGAGCGCTATCAGCCCAAAACATTAACTCTAGCTCACCACCTAGAGGTGTATAACATTAAAGAGCTTGAACTTTAGGCTGCTAGACACTCTTAGGATCTCCTGGCTATACAGCATACAGTGCCGTATGATGATAATTATTTTGCAGTGCAGAAAAAACATTTAAAAGCAGTCTTCAACTTAAATTGTCTCTGCGTTAAGGAGTAAAATATACTGAGAACTGAAAGCCAATGTGCTGTAGTGATTAAAGTGTCAATCTAGATACAGGGAGTTGGCTTAAAATCCCTGCTATCCCCCAAATCTGTCTGGATAACCTTGGGCCAGTCTTTGGCTTGAATCCTGTGAGGAACAGAATGAAATTTGGAACATGATTGCCTTGCCTCTCTCTCCTACTGCAGTCTATTGGGCTCCTAAAATCCTGTTGGGGGGGGGGGGAGGTGTCGTGGGTGCTTATGTAAAACACGGGGACAAAGTGGAAATCGGTGTGTGGGGGGAGGAATCAGCAAAATCCATCCCATTCCCATGGCTGCTGACAGAAATGCCTTCTGTCTTTAGAAATGGATAACAGGATCCATGCCCTTAACTTTGAGCCATTATCTCCTATCCCAGCCTGCCTTGCAAGGTTGTTTTGAGGATAAAATGGAGAGGCGGGATTTAATCACATATGCCACCCTGAGCTCTTTGGAGGAAGGGTAGGATAAAAATAAACTTGTTGAGACTTTGGAGTACAAGGGTGTTTAGGACTGGGTTGATTGATAACGTGGTAGACATGCTAATTCCTGACATTTGTTACTACAGTAAGGTGCAGGAACAAAAACGTGTGTTGACTCTCACAAGCTGTTCGCACTTTTTAAAAAAAACCTAGCAGATGTAAGTCTTTTAGAAAATTATTGAAACAAATTATTTGGGCTTTTCCAGGAGTCTCAGCTCCTTCACTGGCTGGTTTATGTGGGTTGATCTGTGGGAGTATGGATATGTGGATGTTCCCGGTCTTCTGTTTCATAACTTGTACGTGATGGCCTTACTAAGAGTAATTCCGCCTTTACGCAAGTAATGTACTTGACAAAAGATACCCGTGGAGTGGGAAAGTTGTAGAAGGCTCTGCTCAGGATTTTTGCCCCTGCAGCTTCAAAAACAAAACAAACCCTCCACTAACTGAGAGGGTCTTAGAAGTTGCCCCTGACAGCGCAAGGGACTTCAGTCAGAAGAGGAAATTGGGAAAGTTCCGGCACATGGAGCACAGTGCTCGAACACCTGCGTGAGGTTCCTAGTATCCCAGCCAGCTTGTTCAAAACAAATAAACAAATCTGTTCCCGATTTACATGGGATGCCTGCCAACTCAAGTCGAAAGGTAGACTCTTACAACTTGTGCAGTAAGAATGTCTGTAGAACCTCAGCACTGCATTATACTGTAATGCAATGAGTAGAAAACCATGGAAAGGAGGGAGTGTAGTCATTCCAAGTTATGGATTTGTTTAACCAAAGTTCAAAGTTTAAGACAGTGGTTGGCATTTACATGGCATGGCATCTCTTCTTGCTGTGACGATCAATTCAGAATACATACATAAACCCACTGCATCTCATTTTTAGAATTCACACAGCGCTGTGAAATGACATTTTATTCATACCTACTTTGAATAAAATATGTGCATTCCAAGGCTAAAAGCAAATTAAGGCTTCTACGTATTCCTTATGTGCCATAAATCAGGCGCATAGTGGCTTTTTTCAGTGAGTATTTTTACAGGCTGCAAAGACTGAACCTTTTGAATCATTCTCACTGGTTCCTTCTAGCCATTTTCTTCTAGTGATCCAAAGTTACTTACCGACAACACTGCAAAGTACGAAATCAGGATTTGACAGAAGTGTTGCAATGACGTGAATGTGTACTCATTAACCACCATAGGTAGTTCAGAATGCCTCTTTAGCAAACCCAGGATCCAGTTATGCAATCTTCATTTCACTTGTGGATAACTTATTTTCATTGCAACGAAACTCAGGCCAAGATATCGTGGGCAATGTTAAAGACTTTTTAAAGTGTTTTTTTTTTTAAAAACTTGCTGTGTAATGTGTGCACTAAGGATGGTCATGTATTGGAAAAATACGGTTTGTTTTGGTTCATGGGGCCACATGAACCGTGAACCTTCACGTTTGCGGAACCAACTCATTTCATGAGTTTTGTGGTGCCGTAGAATAGCCCCTCTGCGGGCTAGAGACACCAAGGTCGCAGTGAGTCTCTAGCTGAGAGTAGAAGAACAGGTGGCTCAGAGCCCTGAGTAACACCAAACACCCCCAACCCCACTGTCCACACTGAGAAATGACTTCCAGTTCCCTTCCCTCTCTGCCTCTAACTGCTGCCTGGCGCACCTGCTGCCAACAGGGAAAAATGGCTGCATGTGAGCTTGGGGATATATATACCATTCTGCTCCTGTAGAGCAGAATGGGAGCTCTCTTATCCCAAGGGGCACTTCACCCCCTCCTTTCTGCTGGCCATGACTTTCCGCAGCCAGCAGAAAGGGAGGGGTGAAGTGCCTCCCATGGGGCATATCACCCTCTCTTGTCTGCTGTCCGTGGCTTTCCCCTTAGAGCAGAATGGGAACTCTCTTACTGGTGGCCAGTGCTGCCTGTTGAGCTTTGAAGGGCCACTATTAGTGTTTCCAGGGCTGCAGAAGTCCATTGCCCTTATTGCTTTGAGGATCGTAATTGATCTGCCCCAACGTGTCTGCCTCAATGCCGCCAACATGCACCACTACCAACCGCCCGAATCTCCGAAAACCACATGGATGGTTGCGGTAGGTTTGTTGAAGGCGAGATCACATGGACCTCAACTCATGAACCACGAACCAGGCGATTTACATTATGAATTTAGGTTCATGGGCCAATTAATGGCCACCCCTGGTGTACACTCAATTATAGACTGCAATCGAGTGAAGTTTCTGGGCTTTCACAATTGTTTGTTTGCATGGTTTAATAGGAGTGTTCATTGACTGTTATATTTAGGTGTTTTAAAAACATTGCTGCGTAAGGGCTAGACTAGATGCTATATGTAGATCTGTGCAAAGCTGCCTGGTGCTATCGTCTCTCTCTCTTTTCATCAACCAGAAGCAGCTTTGAGAAGGTATGATTGGGATCAGGGAAACGGTAGGTGGAAGGGTGTACGATGCTTTCTCTTATCAGTTTGCTTGCCCCAAATTAGCTCTGCAGCCTGTTTTCCCCTTCCTGAAAATACACGAGGAGGAGGGATATATATTTTTAAAAGCTGTTAGCGGAGGATTAAGCACTCCTCTTGCCTGATTGAAATGTCTCCAGTTTAGCCTAAAACGCAGCCCAGTGGGGCTGTCTCCTTAAGGAGTCCTAAAGCGGCTTACAATCTTCTTCCCTTCCTCTCTCCATAACAGCCATCTTGTGAGGTAGGCGGGGCTGAAAGTGTTCTCAGAGAACTGGCCCAAGGTCACCCAGCAGGCTTTATGTGGAGGAATAGGGAATCAAACCTAGTTCTCCAGATTATAGTCTGCCACTCTTAACCACTACACTATGCCGGTTCTCAGTTTATCAACTAGGAATTATCTGAAGGATTATGTTTAGAAAGCAGCAGCGTTACCATCGAGCATAATTTGAGCATACATTAAAGTGGTCTTAGGGGAGGACATGCCTAGCAAGTTGCTCTTGACTAGGGTTTTTCTCATGACAGTGAACGTCATTCCGCTGTTATGGGTGAACTGGAGAAAATTAGTGTCAGTTTGGTATAGCTCTGTCATGCAGGCTCCAACTTAATGTTGTTATGCAGAGGAGAAACGAAGCATCTGTGTGACAAGAGCTGTGTTTGTGTATGTGCGTGACAAAATTTTGAGGCGAACAAAAGAATGAAAAATCTTCATACATTCGTGTAGGACACTTGTACAATGCACCGTGCTGAACAGCCATCTGAAGAGCTTATTCAAAAGACGGACGTTGACGCAATGCAGAATAGACAGTGCTTGGGGTGTTTGTGTTAAATGAATGCCTTTTGAATGATGCTGGCAATCTCCATCTCCACTTATCTGAAGCAATGCAGAAGCTTGGCAGGAGGACACAGCAGCTTGAGATTTTTGTGTTAAAGGCAATCATTATTTTGTTGTATTGACTGGTGTCTTAAGCAGGTAAGACTTCTGAGGCAGTCAGAGAGACCCCTTTCTTTTGGTATCAGGCTGCCAGAAGTGAGGGGGCGGCAACTGACTGGGGCTTTACCAGTGGGAGGGGAGGAGGGGCTGGCAGTGCAAGGGGAAGACCAACAAGTATAACTCATGCCCCTCGCTGCCTCCCGGGGCCCTTCACCCACCACCTGGGTCTGAGGCACTGGTGACTCCTCTGGTGCTTGGCTTGATCACAGTGGATCTGGCCCAGTAGACAGCCCTTATCTCCCATCTCCCAATTTTTGTTTGCCAGCACAACATCTTCATAGGTGGATTCTTCACCCATAGAGTAATTAACAGATGGAATTCACTGCCATAGGAGGTGGCGGTGGCTACAAGCATGGACGGCTTCAGGAGGGAATTAGGTAAACACAAGTGGAGACCCGCAAGAAACTTGCGGGATGGTTATCCCATTCCTCACACCTTTGCTTCCTCCCTTCTCCCCCTACCTCTCTCACACTCTTTCTCCCTTCTGCCCCCCCTTTCTTACTTCCTTTCTCTCTCTCCTCCATGTACGTTACTTCCTCTCTCTTTCTGACCCATCATTCTCTTTGTTTTTCTGCCTCCTCACTCTTTTTCTCTCTTTCTGCCTTCCACCTCAAATCCCACCCTCCCCAGGCTCCACCTCTCAAATGCCGAGGAATTTCCCAACCTGGAGTTGGCAACCCTATTGCCTTCCCACCCAACAGCCAACCTACCTTTATCTGTCTTCAGCTTTCCATCTCCACCCCCCTCCCCCGCAGCCTCTACCTAGGAAAATTACAGTCTTTCTCCCCAGTGGAGACTAAAGCAGCTTACATTATTAATTCCTCCTTGTTGTCTGCACAACAACCCTGTGAGGTTAGACTGAAAGTATGTGACTGGTCCAAAATCTCCCAGTCAGCTTCCACTGCAAGATGGGGATCTGAACCTGGATCTCGCAGATCCCAATCTGAAGCTCTAACTGTTACATCACAATGGCTTTCATAGGGTGGCTGCTGATGAGCAGTAGCAAAACAGCTGGACCTAATTAAGTCATGCAAATCAGGGGTATCAGGTCACACAGAGAATGCTGCCTAGGGATGCCAGCCTCCAGGTGGGACCTGGGGATCCCCTGGAGTTACTGTTCATTTCCAGACTACAGAGATAACTTTCCATGAAGAAAATGATGCTTTGGAGGGTGGAGTTTATGGCATTGTACCGCACGGAGGTCCATGTCCTCCCCAGGTTCCACCCCCAAATCTCCAGCAGTTTCCCAGCCTGGATCTGGATCTGCTGCTGGTGGCCAGGTGGGGTACTTGGCAACCCTAGACTGCTGCCAGTAAAAACCCTGCCTTTTACTGACAGAAACAGTTAGAACCTCCCCCCCCCCCCCCGAACATTCTAATCTCCTCACAGTTGATGCCTGGAGCTGATGCCATTTCAAAAGGTATTTGGGGGAATTCAACAGTCCCTGAAGTTTTTTTAAAACTTTTCGGATTTTTTTGCAGACGAAGGAAGGGGCCTGACTATGTAGGAAAAGCTGTTGGGGGAGATTGAGCTCTCTTTTGGCAGATATAAGTATCCACACAGAAAAAAAACCCTCTTGGAATTAGATATATAGATATGGAGCAGAGGTCCATCAGTGGCTATTAGCCACAAGGCATATATAGGATCTCAGTCTGGGACAAGCAATGCCCTGTATTCTTGGTGCTTGGGGGTGGGTGGGGGCAACAGTGGGAGGGCTTCTAGTGTCCTGGCCCCACTGGTGGACCTCCTGATGGCACCTGCTATTTTTGGTCACTGTGTGGCAGAGTGTTGAACTGGATGGGCCATTGGCCTGATCCAACATTGGCTTTTCTTATGTTCTTACATTCTTATGATATGCTTTGTTGTCACTTGGGGCAGAAAAAGCCTGCCCACCCCTAACCTGTCATGCCTCGGGCAGCTGCGCTGCTCACGTTGAGTAAAAATAGCAGAAATGTTATCAACTTCTGTCATAGAGAGCAGAATCTTCCATTCACTCACCTTAATTTTCCCCTTCGTTTAAGTCCTAAAAATTGAAATGTGTGGACAGTCTTTGGGTGTAAAGGGTGCATGTGAGTATTCCGTGTCAGCAATGATTCCCAATAAGCTGCCATGGAGTTTTGATTTTTTAAAAATTTTTTTGGCTTTTCTGTTTATACATCCAGTGAATGGCTACGATGTCTCCTGTGTGTTTAGTAGTGGCTACTTTTGTGCAGGAAGAGGTGATCACTGAAAACGCAATTTGGGAGTTGGGCTAGACAGTCGACCCCAGTAGAAAATTGGGTAAAATGTTGAAGAATACACACACACAAATTGCAAATCTTAAAAATGTACACCTTCAGAGCATGGATCTTCCTCAGGAAAGAGAAATGGAAAAGGGGTCTCTACTGGAAGGGGCTTCATTTATATTGGGTTGCATCCAATCACGTTGTTCAGCTAAGTAGGGGCTGCCTTCCACTGTTACAGAGACATAATTTATGTGGATGGAATATGCTGCCTGTCCACTGGGCCAGGGTGGTTGGAGATTCGAAATCAAATGGGCTTGTTCCTTCCCCTTCTGTCTGTTTAGTGAATCTTGGGAAAAGGTTGTAAATGACGAGGTTGCAGCGCTGTGTGTTTGCAACACACTTTCCCAAGGATTTATATGTATGTGCACTCAAGTCATTCATTCACTGCTTGGGCTGGTTTAATAATTTAGGGAAAGTGCTTCCTAGTACAGAAAATTCTGTTTCTAAGTGTTCCATAATACATTGACTTTCTGCTCACTTTAGGCTGACAAAGCAATCTTTACCCTTTGGGTTTATATTCAGGTGCTGCTTAAATTGACTTATTATGCATTAAAGTTCAAGGAATAATGCTGGATACCTTGATGTATGTTAGCAGAAATGGAAAAGGCAGTATGTTCTGCTGCCAGAATGCTGAACTGGAATGAGCAGTAATGAGAGTAGCCACATCTTTGCTGTTTCTATGTCTGAGCCTCTTCTGGCAGCCGGACAGGCCAGTAAATCTCATTCCCATCCCCATATATTCATAGCTGACTTTGTTGATAAACAGGTAATGCTTTTCCTGGCACAGAGGTAAGATGGAGAAAACGTTATTTGGTATATACTGATTTAGGTTCTTTTTAATTTTCTTGTGCCATTCCTTGATTTTTAGGTTTTCTTCCATTTCTAGTAATGTTTTAGCGTAGTAGGTGTTTTTGTGAAATTATTATGGCCTCTTAATTGTTGTGTGCTGGCCTGGGTAATTTAATTAGAAAGATGAGTTTAAAAATCTGTTTTATGATGCTTGTGTGCTATGAGTGGAGCGAGTGAAAAAGGTGATAGCCCTATAAGCAACTGAATTTTGAGTAACCCAACCCCCACCCCCAACTTAAAAGTTTTTACTGGGGTTTTGAAGAAGAAGAGTTGGATGTATACCCCACCCCTTCACTCAGAGTGCTTACAATTTCCTTTCCCTTCCTCTCCCCCTGTGAGTGGGGCTGAGAGAGTTCTGAGAGAGCTGTGACTGACCCAAGGTCACCCAGCTGGCTGCATGTGGAGGCGTGGGGAATCAAACCCGGTTCTCCTGATTAGAGTCCACTGCTCTTAACCACTACACCAAACTGGCTTTGAAAGAACGATCCCATTTACTGCCGGATCAGTGTGTGCTAATAAGGTTAGCAAAAGAAGGCAAATACACCATGTACAAGCACTGGGTGTGCCCATGCTTCATGTCCCGCATGTAGCTCACCTGACATGATTGATTGGCAGCACAACAGCCCTGACACTTATAACCAAACTATATTTACATATGTGGGGCAGAAGAATATTGCGTCAGAAATATTTGCTGCCCCACATCACTGCTGCCTAGGATATACTTCTTTGGCCAAAGTATCAAGGAAGGAGTGAATTCAACAGCAGCAGATACTTTTGACATTTTCATTCTTTAGTAGCAATGTCATTTGATAGTATTCCTGGCAACTCTAGAACAGCAGTTTTCCTTGTAGTAAACTTTGGTATTTGCTAAGTGACTTAGGAAATTTGATGTCACAGGACTCGGGAAGGGTGACTTGCTTAGACAGCTAATTGCTACTGAAGATCTCCTCCATGCATTTTTTGTGATTGTTGAATGAAACCTCTGCACTGACCAGTTGCTGGGGGGCATACAGTTGGGCAGGGCCTTCATGCCATGCTGGTTGGGCTTCTCTGAAGAGTCCAGTTTTTGGAAACAGGATGCCGGATCTTGCATGTTGCTCTTAGGTGCAATGTTTTATACTGTAGATACCAGACCTGGGTGAGATTTCACACATTTTTTTCACCTCTAGGAAGAGAGATTTGAATCCCGAAGGACTTTAACACAAATACATACTGGGGAGGGGCTGTGGCTCAGTAGTAGAGGGTCTGCTTGCCATGCAGAAGGTTTCAGGTTCAATTCCCAGCCTCTCCTACGAAAAGGATCAGGTAATAGATGGTGTGGGTCCTGAGACCCTGAAATTTCAGTATTTGAGGAGAGGGGCATGACTATATGGTAGGGCTTCTGCTTGGCATGTAGAAGGCTCCAGGCTCAATACCCGGCATCTACAGTTAAAAGGACCAGGCAGGGACGATGTGGAAGACCTCTGCCTGACACTCCAGAGAGCCATTGCCAGTTTGAATAGACAATACTGACCTTGGTGGACCAGTGGTCTGATTCAATAGAAGCAGGGGTCATTCCATAGAAAAAGAGGTGCAGGAGCTCATTAGCATATGTATTAGTATAACTTATTAGCGTATGCCACGCCCCCTGACATCACTGGAAGTGTGTCAGAAAGGGAAGCAAAAAGGGGGGCATCTTCAAAAGCCTCCCCTTCCCTTCCCCAGCTGGCCTGCTAAGGTGGGCGGGGGGGGGGGGGGGAAGCGTGAAGCGAGAAGGGCCCCATAGAATACAATGGGAAGATCGTGCCACCGCTGTCATGCAACTCTAAACAGAAGGGGTTTAAACTTTAAACCCTTCCTCACTTCGCTTCCTCCACAGACCAGCGGGGAGCTGGGGGAGGGGCTTGCCACCAATGCCATTTGTGCCCACTAGGGGTGTGCAAATAAAAATTTTTTGGCCCGATTCAGATCGGGCCATATGAGGCTGCATCTGTTCCAGCTGCTGAATGACCCCCGCATGTCAGTTTTGGCAATGCAAGCGGATTTGAGAGTCATTTTGCTGGCCGAATGTCAGTTTCAGCCCCATTATACCCTATGGGCCATTGAAGTCAATGGCAAAAACTCATAGGGTATATGAGGGGCTGGAGGAGAGGGGGTTTGAGGGAGAGGCTCCAAACTTGCAGGGTTGCTTCTGGGGCCTCTCCGCAAAATACCCACCAAGTTTCAAAAAGATTGGACTATGTGGTCCAATTCTATATGCCCCCAAACAGGTTGCCCCATCCCCTCCATTGTTCTTTATGGTGGGGGAAAACATTACTTTTATCCCACCATAGAGAACAATGGAGGGAATGGGGGCAACCTGTTTGGGGGCCTGTAAAAAATTTTTTACAGTAAAACTCCTGAAGTCTGTTTCTTAGTCACTTCCACAGTAATTAGTGCTTCTGATCTCACTTCCGCTACCGGAGAGCTAATGAAGAAACAGAACACTCCATTTTTTTAAAAAAACAAAACCTTTGGCAAAACTTTGTTTTATGGGTATACTTTAGCTTGCAATCAAGTTGCTAGTCCACCTGGTTGCAGAATAAGAACCAAAATTACATGATTCATTGAAGCTTAACCAAACTCTTTGGGGCTTCTAGCGATTTGTGATAGGGAATGAAGCCTTTATACATATGCTAGTTTGAAAGGAAAGGTGGGTGTACTTGAAGCTTGGCCCTGTCTAGGTGCAGACATGATTTGATCTTGAGTCAGAGCTGAGTTGTTTCCAAGTATGAAAACAGAGAAAAATAATTATATACTAATAGCCAAGTGCCCCCCCCGTACGGATAGCTAAATCCACGCGGGGGTCACTTTGGGGGGGGGGGGGAGGTTTTCCTACACACGTGGAGGAGTCTCCACGTGTGCAGAAAAATGCGAAAAGTTAAAAAAACCTTTCGGGTGGTTATTTAAATCCCCCCAAAAGTTAAAGAGCGTCCCCTGTGCATGCACAGGGAACACTCTTGGAACGGCAGCACCCCGGCCGTTGGGAGGCATCCAAGCCTTGCTGCTGGAGCCGGGGGGGGGGGGAGAAGCGGCGGGCCCGAGCAGCTCTTGGCCGCTCGGGCCTCGCTGCAGAGGGTAGGATGGGGAGGAGAAACAGTGGGCCTGGGGGCCCTCCTCTTCCTGGAGACACGCTGGCAGAATCCCTCCTATGGACCCCTGTCCCATCCCATTGCTTTTTGGGGTCCCCCTCCTTCTCCTCCTGGCCCTTGGGGGTGGGAGGGTGAAGAGGGGACGAGGCGCCAGCTGCATCCTTCTCCTCTTTCGGAGACATGCGGGATCTTCCTTAGGGAGCGCAGCAGACCTCCCTCCCTCTGCCGGCCAGCCAGCTGCGTTCCTCCCGAGCAATCCCATTGAGCGGTGCAGGGCAGCCCGGGCGAGGCTCCTCCTGGCGGGGAGGGCAGGACGGGCACCTCTTTCCCCTTCGCCCGCTACGGCCCTGGAGGGGTTAAGCCCGCCAATCCTGCTGCCGGAATGGTCCAGCAGAAAGCCCGATGGGGGGAAGGGAGGGGAAGGGGAGGGGCTTCGAAGAAGAAGGAACTGCGTGGAGCAGCCAGAGGATAGTGGCAGGAAAGGGTCCCTGGGGGTGAGTCGCTCGCTGAGGGGTCCCGAGCTTGGAGCTCGAGGGAGGGAGAGAGGGAGGGAAGAAAGCGGGGATCACGTTTGCCAACTCCGGGTGGCGAATCCCTGGACATTTCGGAGGGGGGGTTACATCCCAGGAAAAGCCTGGATGGGGGGGTGGGGAGAAGAACCCCGAGAGAGCCAGAGAGCCCTCCCTCCAATGCCGTGATGTTCTGGGGGGAGACTAATCTCTGCCAGCTGGAGGGTGGTTGTAGTCCTGGGAGGAGTTGGCAACCCTGTGCATTCGGGGGGCTCCGCGGGAGTCCAGCACCAGGGGGATAGCGGGGGGGGGGAGAGAAGACTCACCTGTGGGTGGTTCCTCCACTCGGTGGAGCTCCTTCTCTCCCCCCCCCCCCCGTGAGTATCGCAGGTTCCCCCCCCCCTTCTTGTGTGCATATAATGTCAGTGGCTCTTTTGATTCTCGTGTCTCCTGTATTCTAGATAACAGCATTTATAATCTGTTCATCACCTGCTTCCTCCCTATATCAGTGTCCTTAACGTTTCTTGGAGACCAAAGTACAATATGCAGTTCAGGGGTGGAACAAAGTCAAGTATCTGGCTCCTGGGTGGCTTTAGAAATGTGGTGCTTCTGCCAAGGAATCTGAAATATTTTCTGGCATCAAGACTCAAAATACAGAAATTCATTTCCAGCTCTGACATGCTACTTTGTACCTTTATGGCCTCATGCCGATACGTTCTCAGTAATCTCGTGTAGGCTGTACTTTAATATTTGCCATTCGGCATCAGTATTTTTTTTTTTAGCAAGAAATTATGAGGCACTTCATTGGCATCTTCAGAACAACATTTAAACCAAGCAGACCAAAACAATTATTTTAAACTTGGTGTTGAGTTCAATCACTTATCATTTCAGACCCATTTTGCCAGTTTTTGCCTTATTGTTAACTCAGCATTGATTGATTTTTACCATTTTTTAAAAGTGTAAAATAACATTCTGTTCTACTGATGTGCTCCTCCAGTGTAAAGAGCCTTCCACGGATGCAAGGGACAGAAAGTGACTTGCACTGGAGGAAATTCTGGCACCAGCAGAACAGACTGGTACTATCCAACCCATAGTGTGCAAGTTATATGGAACTAAGATTAGGTACTTGTTTACGATGTCCTTTGCACTAAAAGCCACTGGCTAGCTACATGAACCCGGTTGTTAACTGCAGAGATGTATGGAAAAAGTACCTTCCGTATTTTAACTAATTCTGTTGTTGACCCAACTAGAACAATGTATATTCATTTGTAGTAGTCTTTAAAAATTGAATTATCTTGCTTTTCCCCGTAACTGTTGTGATGGATTGTCAAGGGGTTAGTGTGTCAGAGTCTGAGAACCTTTGAGTGACAAGCAGTTCAAAGGGAATTCTGTTCAGCGATAGTTAAGAAACGATAGTTGGGAACTGACAGTTGAAGAAGAGACAGTTTAGCACTGACTGAGGACTGGGAAGGAGGCTGAAGGAGTGAGTGGATCCCTAATCAAGCCAAAAAGGGACAGAGCTTCTAATCAAGAGAAGTAATCCTTGCCCTGTGGAAAGGGAAAATAGCTCTGCAGCGAGGAGTGATCTCTGGTCTGCGTATAGAAAAGGATTTGGGGGAACTTTGTTGTATATTCTTGCCTTCTAAACCTTAAGAGTCAATGAAACTCAGGAACCTATGATGGAGCGTTCAAGCAGGCACTAAAAAGAAAGCCCCTCTCAAAGTTTCAAAGACCTTGTTGAAAAGAAAAAATGCTTGTTGGCAATGTATTATCAGGATTTAGTGTGATTACAGAGTTACATCAGTTTTTATTTCCAGTTCACCTCATATGTCCTACCTCTGAATCCACCTGACCCTTTCCCCTCCGAGTTAAATAAGATATTTTGTTTATGTTGAACTTTCAAAAGCCTCTCGTGTGCCATTACAGACATAGAATATAAGCTGGTGATTCTGTCTCTTCTTCCAAGTCTGTGCTGGGCCAGCATCAAAACATATAATAATGTGACAGGGTGGGAACAGCTGTAGACCTAACTAATAAGAAGAAAATAGGTATGGGGCCACTAATCAAGAAAGAAAGAAGAAAAAAGGGGAAATCCTGGGAGGGGGAGGGGGGGAGGTCGCCGTAACCTTCAGTCACACTGACCCATGGACATGATATCAGATGGTGGATTTCACTACCTTAGTCAGTGGCAGCTAAGGAAGGAGGTGCTTCAAAGTTGGGGAAATGTGGTGTTGTGGTATGGGTAAATACGTCTGAAGTTTACAGAGGAAAGTGAGAAGTCAGTATAGAGCAGCCCCTTTTGACAGCCCTGCACTGAGTGTAATATCTGTTTCCACCCTTAGCTCCGACTGTTGTTAGTAGTCCATTTTCTCACACCTAACCAGATCTTTATCACAGGATGAAGGATTGGCTTGTCAGGTTAGGCAAGTGGGAGGGCTCACCTAGTGGAAGGAGCCAGTGTGATGTAGCGATCAGGGAGCCTCCACTCTGTCATGGAAGCTTGCCGAGTAACCTTGGGCCCATTACACAGTCTTAGCCTAACCTACCTCACAGGGTTGTTGTGGGGATAAAACTGAAAAGGGAAGAACGAAATAGGTTGCTTTGGGTCCCCAATGGGGAGAAAGGCAGGGTATAAATGAAGTAAACATAAATCACGGTGGTAGATTTTTCCCCCTGCCTCCCCTTCCCTATAGCAGTCCTCTGCAAAGACATGGATGCAGCACCTACAGGTACAAAAACCCCACCAGGCAGGAGAGGTTGCAGCAAGAAGTTGAAATTGGGCAAAAATCTCCTTGCTTCACTTAAGCAAGTGTACCACTTTACCCATGAGGAGGTTGCCCAGCTGTCAGCAGAGATTTGCTGGGAGAACTGGCAAAAATCCTTCTGTTGGTAGGGTCCAAGCCTAGGTTTTCTGCATCAAAACCAAAAGCTCTCTTCACTGTGAAATCACTTTGTGTCTTGAGTGGGCAGAGAATGGAGGCTTCCCACATGCTAATGATGCAACTCTTTAGGCCAGGGGTGTCGAACTCATTTGTAATGAGGGCCGGATCTGACGTAAATGAGACCTTGTTGGGCCGGGCTATGTGTGTCATAAAACGTAATGCCAGGTAGCAGAGATAAAAACTTTATAAAGGACACAAATACAAAGATTTTTTAACTTAATATAAAAACATGCTTGAAACATTAGCACACTTGCAATATTTTGCTTATTTAACAGTCTCTGATAACTGACACCTCTTGCTCTGAACTGTGGTATCAAAATGTCTGTGCTGCTGCAATCTTGAGTATGCTGTTCAAGTGTGTATCTGTAAGCTGCAAACCTACTTTTGATTTATTGACATTCACCACAGAAATCTCATGCTCAGAGTTCTGAGCCTAGGACCCAAGGGAAAACATGAAATGGCTGAGCAATTGAGAGAGTCTAGCGAAGCAAGCTATGATGCAGCAGCAGAATTGGAAGCAGGAGATGGCCAGTTCCAGTGCGGGCCTAATAGAAGCCCTCCGGGGGTCTCATCTGGCCCCTGGGCTGCATGTTTGACACCCCTGCTTTAGGCAGTTAGCATGCGTAAACGCCTGAGTGCATGAACTAGATTAGTAGAGGATGCCAGCCTTAGAACTTACTTGCCAGCAAGTCAGCTTGTCACAAAACATTCCCTTAGCTCTCAGACCGCTGCAATGTGAGTGAAGTGACCCCTTGACTGCACGAGCTAGCAATAAACCGGCACTGAAGGTGGCTCAGTTCTTGAAGCTGGTCTTTTAAAACTGTTTCAATTTTCTCAAGCCTTTAGGGTTGTTACTAGAGATGTGAAGGCCCGAAAAAAACTGGGAAAATTTGGGAAAAAGACAGTTTCCCCCCCCGTTTTTTTCCTGAAGCCTTTTTTTGGGGGTTTTTTTCTGAAAAATTGGAAAAATTGAAAAGATTTTTTTTATCATGGAATGTTTTATTTTAACATGATGAATAAAATATTTTAAGACAAGCTGTTCAGATATTTTCCAGATCATTTCTAAAAAATATGTATGATATCAGATTAATCTAATTTCTGTGCACTGAGGACAAGCAAGTCCTAGGTTACAAACTGAACTCTCCAATGCAAGAACAAGATGCATTCCTTCCTTTAGGAGGTGCTATTGTCACAAGAAAAGAAAAAGGTGTCCGTTTTGTTTTTGCTTGTGGGTGGGCATACTGGCACTCAGGCTTCACTAGGCCTCAAAGCATTGTAAGAAAATACAGAGCAACAAAAAAGACCTGAAAGTATAGTTTTTAGAAGTCCATAATAACTGTGATAATGACAGACACAACAGTGTAGCTGCAGAAGCAGAGACTGAAAGTGATACTGATATTACAGCTCAGAAAATAATTCTGATTAAATGTCATGCCCATTCATTGAAACTTAGTCCTATACTCCCTTCTATAAACTTCCCCCCTTTCAATTCTTTTTATGAGAATGGGTTTTTTATTTTTATTTAATACTGTGGAGAGGAAATATGAATAACTTACTTCTGGATTTTTAAAAATTGTTTTGTGGAGGGGTTTTTTGTCTGTTCCACATAAACTAGTAAGCAGTTCAGGAGATTGTTGCTCCATTTGTTACAATTACAAATAAATATTATTTAAAAAGTAAATTGTTTGTAATAATTGGATATACTATTTTTTTAATATGCTAGTTGTGATAATTTCTTGCCAAGTAAAATTGTCTGTAGTCATATTTTGTGTTCCTAAAGTAACAGAATGACTTTCAGTCTGGAAAAGAAAAAAGAAATGCTAATGTAGCATTTTTTTTCAATTTTCCCCAAAATTTCCATTTTCCAAAAATTCTGGTTTTTTCCGAGCTTCAGAATTTCTGGAGATTTTACATCTCTAGTCGCTACATACATTAGACTTGCCTGTTCTGTTGTAAAGCACCAATTGTTAATCTTGTTTTCATCTTTTTGCAGGCTGCTGACTTGAGTAAACCAATAGATAAAAGAATATACAAAGGAACACAGCCTACGTGTCATGACTTCAATCATTTAACAGCCACGGCAGAAAGTGTCTCCCTACTAGTGGGCTTCTCTGCAGGCCAGGTGCAACTTATAGATCCTATTAAAAAAGAAACTAGCAAACTATTTAACGAGGAAGTAAGTGGAAGTCTTACTCTTTGGTGCATGCAAATATATTTGTATTTTTTTAAATTCCTCACTGCATTAGTCACTATTCTAGATTGAAGCAAGTCTGCCTTTGTGAGCAATGATAGGAAAATACTTCTGTTTTATATACTATGGAACCATTGCTGAAACACTGCACTACGGAAGATGCTGTTCTTCTCTCTCAACTCCCCCTTCAGCTTACTGCTAGAAGGCAGGAGCTCTTTGCCATGGCAGTGTCCTACAACACAATGCTTTTGATCCCCTGGCGCTTTGAGGTCCTCTTCTTGCCTGCACATTCTCCACACACCCCAATTTCAGTTTAGGAGCTAACTTTATTTAGTGTTTCATCTGCATCAGCATTTGCTAGCCATAGTGTCGAACCATAAGTGTTGCAAAGGGGTCAAAGCCAGTTTGCAAGCAGTCAGTTTGCAAGCAGTGAGTGAAAACGCTGACACATACGTCACACGAATCATCACTTAGAAACTGAAAGGAGGAGCAGGTGAGTGTGTGAGACATCTCCTAACTGTGAGGGGGAGGCTGGGCAGAGTTGAGCCTGCACGGGCCTCTCTTTGAAAAGGGCCTCAGAGACCAGAGATGACTTTTCAAATGGTTAAGAAGAGGAATAAGGAATATATCCAGTTTGAAGCACCTTAGCTTCAGATAGCAGTTCACATGTTGAAGCTAAGGTACTTACAGGCCTTGGTTCTCTGTTCTGTATCTTATCTCCATTTATTTTTTGCTTAGTTAGTAGATTTAGGGTTGCCAAGTCCCCCTGGGGGGGTAGGGAAACCCCCGCTCAATTGGTCCATTCCCCGCTGGCCCGGATTGGGCTGCTGGGGGGAACCCCACCCCCAAATTGCTGGGCTGCGGAGATGTGCCCAGCACGATATCACATCGGGCACGTTTCGGGGTGGGGGGTGCTCTATAATTTGTGGGAAAACTCTACGGTTTTCCCTTGAATTACAGTGGTCCTGCACCAACGTGCCCGATGCAATGACATCGCTTCCGGGTGACATCATTGTGCTGGGCACATCTCCGCAGCTTGGCAATTTGCCATCCAGTGCAAGTGGGGTATGCTAGACACAGACACTTGGTCTTGACTCTTGCTGAAGCCATTACAATTGTATGGCTCAACTCTTATTTCTTGCACAGCCCAGCTCTTTGGGAGGCAGTTCAGAACACTCCTGTAAGCCATGTCCTGCCTTTGCCACACACCTCCCTTCTCTTTTGTATTAATCACATCCTTGTCTTGCATTCCTATACGCTATACCAGTTAGGTTCATGCCTTTTTTGCCAAGCTGGTGCCAGCATTTGCCGACTGTCTTCATACAAATACGGCAGGTTTTGGTAACCTTTACATAGTGAATGTGCTATATCTTGTGTTTCTGTATGTCTTGTGTTGAATGAGAAGATAAGTGCTTTGTGGTTTCCATGCATCCCAAGAATACGTGACTGCAGCCTTTGCAGAATATTGTTCAGAATCAGAGCTAAGCTAGAAATGCTGGTTCTGCTTATCTGGAGGAAAGGGGGGGGGGTGACAGCATGCATACCTCAGGCAGGAGGAGCCATGCCCTCCTGGTCAGTTCTGCAGTGGTAACGGGAAGAATTTTCTCCGTGGACTTCATAAGCTAAATTGCCACACACCTGCTGCTGTTCTCTACCTTCTGCTATCCTCTGTCCTCTGCTACGCTGCTTCCCCTACCTTCTTATGCAGGTGAGTCCCTTTATGGCTTGGAGGACCATGTTTAGAAAGTGCCGAGCACTGACCAGGCATGCATGTTGTCATTTCTTTTGGGGCAAGGGGCCATTGGCCAAAAGTGTCTCTAGCTTAGCTTTAGAAGATTCCAAACGCTACTCTGCACAGGCTTGACTCCTGTCTGCATGGCTGTGCAGAACGATCACTGGAAGAAAGACCAGCTGCACATAAGCAGGCTGTTCTCAAGGATGGAGTTGTTGCATTCCTTGTAGACCGTAGACTGTTACAGTCTTCACTGTAGACTACGATCAGCCCTGACTGAAGCCTCTACCTCAAGAACAGAGTATGCTAGTGCAAAAGGGTACCACCGTTTCTCAGCTGAAGCCGTCAGATACAGCTCCAAGAAGAGGGAGGATGTGTAGTTTTACAGCCAGCTCTTGTAAACCAGTACCATTTGTCTTCTCCCCATTTTGGAGCTGCTTTTGAGTGGCTTGGATTAGCAGAATAATTACACAGTCATTTAGAACTAATGAACCCATAGATCAAATGGAACTGGTTCTTCCCAAGAGCCCCGCAGAAATAATTGCAGTCAGAATAAACAAACTCCAAATTCTCTTCTGTTGTCACTTATAGCTGCCTGCTTTTCTTTTGTGGCCAGAAGCAGTGCTTTGTAAGAATGTGAAACACATTTAAATTGTCCAGATGCTAGATTGCTTTCCCCCATCCTGGGTTCAGCCTCACCAAGTACATTTCTGTTTAAGTTGCACATATCTGGGGATCACCATTATTGCTGTTCCCTTTGTTTGCTTCCTTCCCGTTTTCACTTCAGTGAAGTAGAACTAGAATTCCAAGAGTAAATACCATTATTACCCTTACTTGCCACTAATTTGAAAATGCCAGTGTTCTACTGATCCCTCATATTAGCTTGTTCCCCCCCCCCAAAGATGAACTCAAGTGAGTGTCTTTCAGTTTCTTGTTTTCTATATCCCCGCCAGGTTTTTATTGGTGAGTAGTTTCCCCCCCCCCCCGTCCTGCAATGTATAAAGCTTCCAGAGTTCAGTTTTTCTCTCCTCTTCAGTTCTTTTCAACAAGCGAGGCTGAGAGTTCCGACTTCTAGCCGTTATTTATGATTGAAGGGCACCATAAGCTTGTTTTTTAATGCCTGTTAGAATAGCTGTGTATCTCCAACACTACTGGCAGTAAATTAGTGACTGCACCTTATTAAATGAGAAGTGAGAAACTGAGAGGCCTCTGATGTGTACCTTTTGTTTTTCTCTTTCAGAGACTAATAGACAAGTCCAGAGTAACCTGTGTAAAATGGGTGCCAGGTTCAGAAGGCCTTTTCTTAGTAGCTCATTCCAGTGGCAATATGTACTTGTATAATGTGGAACACAATTGTGGCACCACAGCCCCACATTATCAGCCACTTAAACAAGGTGAAAACTTTGCAGTCCACACTTGCAAAAGCAAATCTACACGAAACCCTCTGCTTAAATGGACAGTAGGCGAGGGGGCTCTGAACGAATTTGCTTTTTCCCCAGATGGGAAATTCTTGGCATGTGTAAGCCAGGATGGCTTTCTTCGTGTGTTTAACTTTGATTCAGTGGAGTTGCACGGTACAATGAAAAGCTACTTTGGAGGATTGCTTTGTGCATGTTGGAGTCCAGATGGAAAGTACATTGTAACTGGTGGTGAGGACGACTTGGTGACTGTCTGGTCTTTTGTGGACTGTCGAGTGATAGCTAGAGGCCATGGCCACAAATCGTGGGTCAGTGTTGTGGCCTTTGATCCATATACCACTAGCGTAGAAGAAAGTGATCCAATGGAATTTAGTGGCAGCGATGAGGATTTCCAAGACCTTCATTTTGGAAGAGATCGAGCAAACAGCACGCAGTCTAGGTTATCGAAAAGGAACTCTACAGACAGTCGGCCAGTAAGCGTAACGTACAGGTTTGGTTCAGTAGGCCAGGACACACAGTTGTGTTTATGGGACCTAACAGAAGATATCCTCTTCCCTCACCAACCCCTCTCGAGAGCAAGGACACACACAAATGTCATGAATGCCACAAGCCCGCCTGCAGGAAGTGGCGGAGCTAACCCGGGAAGTAATGGAAACAGCATAACGACCCCTGGAAACTCTGTGCCCCCTCCTCTTCCACGATCCAATAGCCTTCCGCATTCTGCAGTCTCCAATTCCGGCAGCAAAAGTAGTGTCATGGACGGCGCCATTGCTTCTGGCGTTAGTAAGTTTGCAACCTTATCACTACACGACCGGAAGGAGAGACACCATGAAAAAGATCATAAGAGAAACCATAGCATGGGACATATATCCAGTAAGAGCAGTGACAAACTGAATCTAGTTACTAAAACCAAAACGGACCCAGCAAAAACTTTGGGGACGCCTCTCTGTCCCAGAATGGAAGATGTTCCTTTGTTAGAGCCTCTTATCTGTAAAAAGATAGCACACGAAAGACTGACTGTGTTAATTTTTCTTGAAGACTGTATAGTCACTGCTTGTCAGGAGGGATTTATTTGCACATGGGCAAGGCCTGGTAAAGTGGTAAGTTTTAATCCTTAATGCTGCATCAAAGAAGTAGAACTTGAATAGGTAGTCCCCCCCCCCCTCAAAACATAACTGAATGTTGAATATAAATTTCTTTCTGCTTAATGTAAAAAAAAAAAAAGGATTATTTCCTCAGAGCCATACTTTTGGATACTGCATGCCGTATTTCTGAACAATTTGAAGTGTCTGGCCCAGGTAAAAGTTCTTTCAAAATACCATTGCCTTCCAGCCAGAGGTGCGTTGTGTATCCAAAGTGTCACTGATAGTTTTCTCTATATTTTCAAAGCTATTTTTGTATGACATGATTGCGACAAAATTGGAGAATCAGTTAGTGAGGGTGAAATTTGCTAGGGCATTCAGGAATATAGAACAGCCGCAGCTTGGGCAAGCTGTGGCTTGGTGTTGTGATAAACCCACACGTTCTGGGCAGTTGTGCTTGGGAGACCTACTTGGTGGAAATCCTAAAAGAAGGTCAGGTTCTCAGTTTCTTTCCCAAAAGATAGTCATAGCACTGAGAGTTCTTAGTTTCCTTTCAGAGATAATCTAGAGGACAGCTTATGGTGTCTACCTTTTCAAAGCAGAACAAACTGGTCTTAAATATGCATTGTAATATTCCAGCTTTTACTACCCAAATCTTGTCCAAGCATTTCTGTACAAAAATGTCACTTTTAAAACTCCCTTGGTTAAATGGTATCACATTCTCCCCCCCCCCCCCCGTCACTTTAGCTCCCCATGTTAAAAAAATATATGTTTTTTTCAGTGCACAGGCTTAAACGTGGCTCTGTCAACGTTTTCTTTCATACTGAGCAAATCTGAATTTAGCATCTTAATTTTTAGCACTTTACGCAAATACTGTTTGGTTTTTCCTCTCTCATTAGAAAGTTGCATTCTACAGCCAAGAGCCGATCCCCCCTCCTCCCCAAAATATTTGGGCACCTTTTGGTCATCTTTTCCACAGCGGCACTCCCTCGTGCCTCCCAAAAAGCCAGTCCGTAAAGGTTTTAGTGGTGGTCCACTGCAATATTGGACACAGTAGGAGAGGCGGCAGCTGAAAACTGCTGGCAACGTCCAGGGTGCTCATATAAGCACCAAGTGGTCTGTATCTTAGGCAATAAATAAGCAAGCCTGGAATGGAAGTGAAAACAGATAATGGTAGTCTTCTGGAGGTTTAGTGTTGGGCACTGTTTTTCTGCTGTAACTTCCTGAAGGTCAGCTGTAAAGTACTTGAAAGTTACCAGAGTTCCTGGAATGCACAGGTTTCAGGGAACTAATACACAAGATCTTCTGATAGAAACTAAGGCCCATTGTGATGACTTCCGAAACAACTCTGAAAAAAAAATGCTGAGTTCAGTATTTAAGTGGAATCTTACCGAACATGCTCTGTTCTCTCCTGTATGCCTTACCTTGAATAGACTAAATATGGAAATGTATAGCCTTCCTTTTTTTTCAGTCGGGAAAATGTGCACGTTCTAAGAATAAATGGCAAAACCTCATTAGTCCTTGTATGTTAAAATCATGGACACCTTTGTACTTCAGCAGAGGACCAGTAGTCTTGAAGGGGAATTGGGTAAAAGTAGGCCAGCCATAGCAGTGGGTAGTGTTCTTCCGCTTAGTCATCATTTCAAAGAAACATTGGTTTGGCTGCTTCCACTTCATTAAGGTATTTGAAAAGAGCTGCAAATTATGTTCGTTGACCACAACTTCCATGTAGTTATCTGTTTGACTTGGGAACATGTTTCAAATATTCCAGAGATAGAGTATGCAGTACCAAAAGCTAGGATTTATGTATTTTGGCCAATGCGGAAATCTTTAACTAAAGGTAAGTTTCATGCTGATGCTCTTCACTCGGTCTTTGAAAACTAATATCGCACACTGATGTAAATGCCATATTGTTTTAGGGTGTGTTTACTTAGAATGGGTTTCAAATGATTTCTTTTCTTTATTGTTGCAGTCAGTGAGCTCACTTAGCTGGCCTAAACTAGCAAATTAAGCGATATGTTTACAGGGCTCTGGCCGGGGAGGTATTTGTGCCAGAAAGGTGTTAATAAGCATCCTTTTTTTTGTTTGTTTGTTTTATAGGAGAGCACTTACTAAACTTTATACCTATTTAATGAGTCTTCAAAACACTCATGGTAACATATTTCTTCCTCCTGGGTTATACGCTGCTATTTTTTGTCTTGCTTGGTAGTTCAGTCCCATAGCAAAGCTGTGTTTCTTTGGCAGTTTAAAGCTGCCACCTTCCCCTGCCATTTTTGCCCCCAAGAGTCAAAAGAAAATCTTTATTTCCCCCATCACTGTGTATTCCTGCTCAGATTCCCTATACCCTTTGCCAGTTGTATAAAAAAATTGTGACATTCCAGCCTAGGCAGATTGCTTGGCCATTTGGGCAGTCTGAAACCTGACTGCTCCTGAGCTGGCCTTTCCCAGTCTTCCCCTGCAGATGGGTGCAGTCAGGATAGCAAATGAAATGGGTTGGGTCTGAGCCAGCTCCTCCTGCTGTCAGTGAAAAGACAGTCCCAGAGAACCAGGGGAGAGGGGGTTTTTTGGCTACACCCCCCCACACACACACTGCAGCCCCCCACAATGCACCCACTTCTGTTCCTGGGAAGTTCCGTTATCCTTTGGGAGGACAGCATTTGGGAGGGTG
Organism: Lepidodactylus listeri; assembly: GCA_029233225.1. Taxonomy (NCBI): domain Eukaryota; kingdom Metazoa; phylum Chordata; class Lepidosauria; order Squamata; family Gekkonidae; genus Lepidodactylus; species Lepidodactylus listeri. Next base: position 83,142,975 of record JARCFY010000011.1, read on the forward strand.
CTGAGGGTTGCACAGGAAGTGGGCACGGTCCATCCTGAAGCTCGCCATGCCTTAGATTCAGGCCTGTATTTCTACAGAAGAAACAGGGTATATGGATGAATGTCCATTTCTTAGAACAGCATCTTTGATGGGCTGCCGTCCTCTACATAGTTTAAGTATCAGGAATCACTGAATGGGAAGATTTTACACTGCTAGCCTTGGCATACCATGATGTCCAGCTTCCTTCAAAGAGTTCAGATGGGAAGTGTTAGTGTAAGATGAGGCTGTGTTTCATATCACAGTAAGACTTCTGGGGAGACTTGGCAGGCACCAAAGGTTCCCAGTAATTACTTTGCGAAACACGACCATCTTTGCTATTGGGAAAACTCGGTATAAATCTTTTGGCCAGTGCCATTCCAGTTAGTCTGGTAGAGGCAGAGGGATGTGTGTTCCTTATGTAGCGCTGCGATCACAATTTTGTTCTAGTCAGAGGCTGTTGCCTTAAAGGACAGAGCCTCCCCAGAATCACATGCAAATTCAGGGAAATGTGCCCCTTCATATCCTGAGAGCTTATGATAAGAGTGCACAGCTATGGGAATAGTCGAGTGGAATGGCAGCATGTACTCCCCGGTAGAGTAAATGTGTTACCAGTTTGTATAACAAAAAAAATAAATAAAAATGCACATGAGATTTAGAATATTTATTTGAACTATATTGTACAGGAGAATCTAGATTTAAATTATAGAACGTCCTTAAGTTTTCCAATAATCCGCAACTGTAGTTACAGCATCATGTTTTTGTTTTTTTTAAATGAGTTCTGTTTTTGCTAAGGCATTTAGCAGACATCTTTGTGCTTCTATATACGGCTGCCGGAAGAAGTTCCATTTACTACTAAATTCTCCTTGTTGGGAAGGGACGTTTTCTTTGTTGCAATTTGAAGTATAAAGTGCTGTTGTTGGGGAGCACTACCCTATATCATTTGCCACAAATTTGAATTCAGGGATGGTTTTGGAAGATCAGGATTAGTGTCTTGGTTTGGTGAAAAAGCGTGAAACATCTTGAAACATAAACAGATTGGAAATGGGAGCCTGGGAGTTTCCTTGAAGTCGCCATACACCTCCATTTGCAGGATTAATGTAGCCTTATATACCAGTGTGAGAAGTTGGCCAGTTTGATAAAGGGTCAGTTCTGTAAATTTCAGAGAGAACGATTGCCTTATAATTTGGGTGTCCAGAATAGAAAAGATTCTTTTGGAAGATTTTTTTTTTTTTTGGAAAAAAATTGTTTTAATTGCTTGATTTTTGGAACTCAGTTATGTACTTGAAAAGACTGTGTATGTCTGTCTCTCTCCCCCTCCCCTTCCTGTCATGTTAAAGCTACTACCCCTTGCATTTAGAATATCTGTTGGGCTGCTTGTGTTAAGAGAGAATACCAGCTCCTTTTACTGTCACATAACTTGTGTAAAGTTTTTTTTTTTAAAAAGCAAGATTTTTTTCCTGCATTTATGAAATATGTATACATGACTTTAAGATTGACACGTTAGGTGACACTGTACAAAAAATTGTAATGATATAGTGAAAAAGAAATCAACAGTAAAATTCATATGTATTTTCTTTATAAACGTCCATCTAATTTCTTGACAACTTGAATAAATTTCATAAGAGCCTTTCTAACATGACAAATTGTTAAACTTAAATTGACTTGCAATAATAATGAAGCTTTAATAAGTATTGTTGGTATATTTATAATTTTAAAAAAAGAGAATCATGTTTGTTTCATACTGCTTATTTTTTAGCGTTTTATGTCACTGTTTCAGCTGAAGAAGCCCTACGAAATACTTGACATTACAGAATAATTTACCAGGGTTGTCCTCTGTATACTGACGCTAAATAAAAAAGAAAGTGTGACTGAACTGTAAAATGTAGATAACTGTCAGTAGTGCTTCGGATGCCTGAAGTTAAAATGTTGATTTGTCACGAGCTGAGACTTTCTCCCCTATGCAGTCGGCACCTTCCTGAACTAACGGCCACTGTGAAACTGTTGCCTTTGTAATTGCCGTTTTATAACTCTAAAAGATTCATGTACAGCCTTTTGAGTATTTCATACCTATTTCAGATGTTGGGTTCTTTACTTCTGATGTTGTTCTGTGTCCATTTGAACTATCATAAACAGCTGGTTTAAGTACTCTGGATTGAAATGATGTACGGTGGATCTGGTGAACTGCTGTTTTCATCTTACCTAATCAGACCAACCAGTGAGGCAAAAATGGTTGTGTAAATCCATTAAAGAGCCATTGGAATGGAGGAACGGCTGGTGTTTGGATTCTACAGGAGCTCTTTCACTTTAAGGAGTCTCTTCAAGCTCTTCCTTGTAGGGAGGACATTGAGATAAGAATTAATCAGATGCAGAGAGATGGTGCATAAACAAAACAATTCAGTTATGTTCAGTGTTCTTTCCAAAGTAGACTTCTCATCTTGTTCATGTTTAAGGTACGAAAGGTAGTGCTGGCTTCCGTCAGGCCAGCACTTCTCAGAAGCCTGATTCTTTACCAACTACTATTCACAAAATTATCTTCTAGCGGCCAGTTTCCTCTTCCTAACGTCTCTGTGCTTATTATAGTGATATTAAAACACTCTCAGTCTGTTCTTACAGTCTGTCTTGCTTAAAAAACAAAACAAAATGAAGCCTTCCCTTCTAACCTTCTAAAAGAGTTGACTTTCAGTGGGACCTTCCCGTCTTTATAATCTGTTACATCCTGGTCATTTCCAGTCATTCTTCTAATTTCCCTTTTGATTTGGTTGTATACAATTCCCCAGGAACAGCATTATACCGATTCTCTGTTCTGGCTTCAATTTACTTCTTAAAGGGGTCCATACCTAAATACCAAAGCCTCTGCTCAGGACAAACCAGAGAGCTTCCTAAGCTCTTGTGTTCCAGTTACAAGAACTCCTCTATAAATATTACTATGATTGTGCTTCTGGGTGTGTCTCTTTCTACAACATTTAGTGATCTTAAATCATTCCTTGGTGTGATATAGTACATGTAGACATTTATTTACCTTGAACATGTGAAGATGCTACCAATTGAACTGAAATATGTGCTATAACACATATGTATGTGGGATTAGACTGCTGCATAGCAATGGTATACTCAATATGTGGTTGGTTCTTCGGAATGAATTGTAATCCATAACTAGAGCATCGTTTCCCCAGTAACTACTAATGCCATGTATCCTCATGGATGGAGATTCTGAAAAAAATCTATCTGTTTAAGACTTCAAGAAGAAGAAAGTTGTTAAAACTTAGCAAAGGGGATTCCCATTTCCTGTTAAGATCTGTTGGATCCAATGCGCTTGTGCTAGAGCTCTTGCTTAAGCAGAGATTCAAGGAAATGGTGATGAGTAGCTGCTTGCGCTAAAGCAAACTTAACTATATCTGCATCTGCATTTCTGCTTACGCATGATCTTGTTCAGTCAGTTTTTGGCACTGCGATATACAGGAAGGAAAGTGCTAGATGTTGTACAGGATCCATTTAAGTTTCTGCATCGATGGATCCAAACCCGTGGATTGTATCCTACCACTCCACTTGGCTGACAATGGCACCTTCCTCAGGTGCAAGGAGCACAAGACACTCTTCTACCCTTAGGTAGTATTTTGAAGAATACTGAACACCGATCAGCTGAAAAGCCTAAAACATTTGTTTATACAAGAAGCACATTAGGAAGAAGCCTATTGTGAAAGGGCTACACCCATGATCCAGTACCACTTCTCTACAGGGAAGGGCATTCAGAGAATGGCTGGATTATTTCCTCGCAAATAAAAAGTGGGAGTAGAAAAATGTCTCTTACTCTGTTGGGTGGTTGAAGATACAGTAAGATTTTTTTCTAGAGAAAGGTATTGTCTTGCATACTTTGTGTTTGAGGGCAAGAATGCATCACTTTGAAGCATCTTGAGCATGGTCAGTGCACACTCAGTCCATAACTCCCTATTAAAGAATCTTAGTGTAAAACTGGAGTGGGGTTGAAGGACTTCTACTGATGTATATGCATTGGGGAAGTCATTGATTCATCAGTGGAGAAAGCAGTTAGACTAGTCTTAACAGATAATAGGATTTGGAACTGATATGCAAGAGAACCATTGCAGCAAGTTCCTCCCTACGTCTGTAAACTGTAGAGGAAGGGTGTACGGTGCTTCATGTGGGTGAGATTTCAGAGTTTTTCTTTGGTCATGGTAGTCAAAAGCAGGGGGAAGAATCCAATGAAGTCTAACAGTGGTTTCAGCTTAAATGGCTGGATATAGTCATTGTTCTATGACTTTTCTGCTAAGCTATATTGATGCTTGCAGGTCTGAAGACTGACTAGCAAAACCTGCATGGAAATCTTTTGGCAGATTGGTGTCATGAGCAAGGGCTTTAGAATACCCACATGCAGCATACAGTATGTTTTTGTCATAGCCTTATCATTATCATACAGTTCAGTTTGCATCCTATGATGGTAAAACCAAAATCCAGAGTTTTTTCTGAGCAGTAGGTATGCTAGACACTCAGACTCCATAACCTAAAACTAATATTCTTGTAATATGGCAGAGTTGATGTTTGTGCAGATACTTCCTTGTTGGTTTTCATGTGTGCACTGATACTGCGTTACCAAGTGTCTTCATTTGAGATGCACACTTAGAATTACTGCAGTTTGCCAGCCACCCCATCTTTGAAGTCCTTTTCATCTTGTCCCATTCTGTCTTGTACTGCTCGGAAAATCGAAGCTCCTGCCATCAAGATCTGTGTGCATCTGATCAAAGGCTGCTCTTGAGCTTGATCCCAATTTCAGCAGAATTAAATTGGCTGAATTAATGCGGTTTGCACAGCTATTTCACAGAATTAATGGCTGTCTCAAATAGTTTGACATTACAGAACTATTACTTAATCACTGGTTTAAGCTGTGCAGGATATAAACAGTAGTTGAGCTTGGATCAGTCTTCCGTTCTGAAAATTGAGGGGTTATATGCATCGTGTAAGGAAACTAAAGGGAAGCTGTACTTTTATTTACTTAGGGACTACTTGTCCTGCCTTTTTCTCATAACAGCACACACATGGGTTTGACATAATTAATTCCAATTGATAACTTGAAAGATTGTAGTATCAAATTTAAAATATCTAGCAGTAAAGCTGTAAACTATTAAAAATAGTTGTCCTTGATCTGTTGATAAGATCACTGGCAAACATTGTGGATGTCACCTTGCTCTTGCAAGATACTATCACAGGCACTAGATTAATTTGGGCAGCAGTAGGGTTCCACCACAGAAAAGGCCCTTCTTGCCACAAAACAGGACTGCACGCCACTCACAAGGGCCGGAGATGAATTCTGGTTTACAGGGTGATCCGTATAGAAGCAAGTGATCTTTAAGATGCACTAGTCCAAGGCCACTTAAGGGTCTATAGATCAATACCAGAACTTAGAAGTGCTCAGAAACAACCTTCCATGAAGAAGAGGGTAGCTGTGTTGGACTGCAGTAACACAGCTAGAGTCAAGTCCGGTATCACTTTAGAGACCAGTAAGATATTTGCAGTATGAGTTTTCAAGAGTCCGTTGAAAGGAGCTTGTTGGATAGGACAATCTGCAGTTGCAGCCAGTGTTCCCTCTAAGCTGAGTTAGTGTGAGCTAGCTCGCAGTTTTTTAGTTTCTGGCTCACACATTTTTGTCTTAGCTCAAGAAGGATGGCTCCAGAGCAAACTAATTTATGCAGCAGCCAAATCATTTGCTCACAAAGTAGATTTTTTGCTCACAAGATCCCACCGCTTAGAGGGAGCATTGGTTGCAGCATAAGCCAATTGCAGGCCCTCTTGGAGAGCAGATTTTTGGGGGGGGGGGGTGAGCTTTCAAGAGTCTGACGAAGGGAGTGCTGACTCTTGAATGCTCATACTCCCAAATTTTGTTGGTCATTAAGGTGCTACAGGACTCAGACCTTCCTGTTCAGAAACAATCTGGGATCCAGTGAAGTTCTACTGACACCTCTGAAATACGTTCTCTCTGGCTGGTACTAGTTAATACTGGCTGCTGTAGCCTGCATACCCCAAACTCAGGCTATTAGTAGGCACCAAGAAGAAGAAAACGTGGGAGTGGAATGTGAATTTTTATAAACATTTTTGCATCCTAAAGTGCCGGTAAGGCAAGGCTGGGAGACCAGGAGTTAGATCCTGCCACTAACTTCTCCATAACAGGACTGATTCCTCTTCTTGCAGCAGATTTTAAGTACCCTGTTCCCTGAAAGCAGTACCAGGGAGGGGGGCATTTTGGCTGCTGGAGAGGCCAAGTTGGAGAGGTTGCATTTTGCTGATGGAAATCCTTCTGTCAAGTGGAGATTTGGGATGGGATCCAAACAAGGTTGCTCATCTGGACCTTTGGTCTGACAGAGCAAGACAGTTTCTATGAGCTGTTGTTCCAGGTGGATGTTCACAGAACATTTTTACTACACTGGGCTGTCCATTGACATCAACGGTTCTGCCTGTGAGATCTGTTATTGGGGACAGGGAATCACTCCTGGAGGATGCTGGGCATAGCCTACATTAGCTTTGTAAACAGCTCAGAGGCCTAACGTTGCTCTTCTTCACTACTTTCTCCATTTATTCCTGTTAATATACATTATTCAGAGCAGGTGCTCTAAGCCTCCTTTTGCTATTTCAGTTCAAGGGTTTGTGCACCTCTGGAACTACTGACTCTCTAAAGTATGCTATCCTGTGGAGTGCATAATTGTGTAAGGTACAATGAAAAAATGAATGCATAGCAAAAAAATCTGCTAGCAACCTGGCATAAATGATGTGGCACAAATCATAGTACGCCAAACCTGGAGTCGCATTCTATTTTCCCTTTGTGCCTCTAGCGGAAATCATTAACCTTGGAGTAGAAAAAGTTTAAGGGATGAGAATGTCAGAGAAGCTTTGGATTCCCTCCAGTCTGGAGGTTTCTTGTCATTCAGCCTGGTTTTCAAGAGCTGGGAATGTTTTCTTTCCGTTGTGAATATTTGGGTCAGAGCCAGAAAGAGCTCCTGTAGACTCTGAGGAACTAGCTAATTCTGCATTGCAATTGCACTTGAGTCATGAGCTGGACCAGCCTGAATTGCAAAAAAAACGAGGTATGAAAAAAGTCTGCAAAACAAGATGTTGGAAAGGGACATGACTTTTTAGAATGGAACGCTGTATTTGTATTGCCCTGCAGGTTTAGACGTAGTTTTACTTTGTCATCCCATTTTCACATGCTTGGTAGCTACAAGGTGAGGTAAGGCAGATCTCTTCAAGTAGTTTAAAAGCCTAGCTTGCCAGCTTTTACCTGTTACTTCGTTCCTGATTACTGCTATCGATGCTTCACTGTGCAGGACTAGCCCCAAGATTACTTCCTGAAATTTCCAGTATATACCAAAATATATTTTTTAAAGTCTGTGGGGCTGTAAACACAGTTGGCATAGCGCTGTGGTTGTAACGTTCCACTGAAGGGACGTGGCTGCAGAAAAACTCATTCTTACAGGGGGGACTTCCTTTCTCAGGAGGAGGATCCATGTTGTGTCTAAACAGACAACAGGAGCATTGGATCTGTTGGGTAGGATGTCTTTTTGCCAACAGGCTGGCCGAGGGGCACATCCCCGAGCTGGGGGGACCCCCTCCATGCCACTTGCAATAATAGAGTGGGATCTTCTCCAGCCGGTACTTCTTGGTCTAAGGAAGACAGTCCAGTACCCCACAACTTGTTTCTGGGATAGATCTTGTGACCACAAGGCCCAGGCTCGCTCTTTCAAGCATCATGTTGGAGCTTGCCTAGTTCTGAATAAGCATTCCAGCATGTCAGTCTGCTCTTTGTGGGTTGAACTGCGCTCTTGCAAAGGATGCCAGTAATCCAGAAGGATCAGTTAGCCTTCTCTCCTTTCCCCACAATAAAGAATATTAGGTGAAAACACAGCTTGCCGCTCACCTGTTTTCCCCCAGTGCGTCGATATCATGGCTTTTTAGGAGGTCCAGAAGCTTTTTGCAGAACCCAAGTTGAGATCTGATTTTCACAGAACGTTCCTCTTGAGTTCTCAAATCGCATGAAAACAGCCAAGAGCCCCGTGGCACCCAGGAGGCTAACTATTTGCATTCCAGCATAAACTTATGCGGAGTAGGGCCAAATCATCCGATACGAATCTGTGAAAGCTCATACCACCGTACCACCTTTAGGATTCCTAGACGAAAGCCCTTTAAAGCACATGCCCTGCCCCAGTTGTTTGGACGATGCATTCAGTGGAAGCAAGCAAGCTACCAGGTTGAGAAAAAGGTGAAATTAATTCACAAGCGTTTCAAACGGCCTCCAGACAGAAGTCCAGGGTACGCAAAAGCACTGTGCAGTGAAATCTACAAAAGTGTTCAGAAAACTAAAATGTTGGGTTCTCTTGCTGGATTAATGTAAGTTACTTTGTTTGCAGGGTTTATTGCCATCCCAAAACCAGGCCAGTTCTCCAAGTGGAACAGTAGTATAGCCACCACACTCCTGCTAGCAAATCTATGAACACAGAACAAGAAGTAATGACATTGGAACCAGAAGCTGCTGTTCAGCCAGAGAGCACCACAAATTCTTTACAGGCAGAGTGTAAACCTGGAGTTATGTGAATCACATAGTGTTTTACAAAAAAAAATATGTACTGAGTTATTTTTACATCTAAGATTTCTAGTCTGCGCACCAAAAGAAGATTTTGCTTTAAAAATGGTTCTTTTGGTTTTGCGATTAAATAGCGAAACTTTCCAGTTTCTTTATACTTTTCGAATTCAGTGTAATTTAATCATATATATATATAAATAAAAGATATAGTGTAAAATAAAACCTTTCTTCAATCCAAGTGAGTTTAATGGTTAGTACTTCACAGTTGTTTGGTTTTTTGCACTGATTTTTTTTTTTAACCAGAGACGGTAAGCCTGGAATTCTGTCATGGGAAATGAAAGTAATTTTCTGGCTTAACAATTGTAATTCAGGAAAATGAATGCTGCAATCATAGGGTTTTTTCCCTAAAAAATAAATAACTGTGTGCACTTAAATAGCTTAATGCTAATAGAGAATTACTTTTAAATGGGTGTTTTGGACACCCTGTAAAGCTATGTTATGGAGAAAAAGAGATCCTTTGTATCTATTAAAACATTTTATTTTAATAATGTTTTCAACTGCAATCTGATATGTATTATATGTGTAAATAATGTAATTGAGTGATTGGGGAGAAGTTGGTCATTACACGAGTAATTTTCATTTAAGAAAGTGATATTTCTAATTCAGAAAATCCATATTAAACTATCTTGAATATGCAGTTTTGTTTACATTGCTTTAAATTAAACCAATTTTGATGTAATTTTTTTTTTTTTGAATTGCATGTTTTTGGTATGTGGTCTAGTCTTTGTAGAACAGTCGTTTGAAAAGTACACCACTTCGGCTCGCTAGCTATTTAATTTGACTTACCATTAAGAAATTTCATTCCCTTCCTCTTCAGTCTGCGGTGTTCTCCTCTGAACATACTCTGTATCAGGTTTTAATAAGCCTAGTGTTTGTTTGTTTTTAATCAGTGATCACTTAATTAAGGCATACTGTCTGTTTTTATGCAACAGTAATGTAGTTTTAACACTTGATGTTTCAAACTCTTTATCCTACAAGTAAATAACACAGTACTCTGGAGTACTACGACCAAGTACGTGACTTACCTGGGTAAAAGAAAAAAGGTACCTTGTACTGAAGGATAGTTATAAGAATTTCTTTGGACTAAATTGGGGTAGGTGACTCTTTTTGCTTCTCTGCCACACACCCTGGACGCATACCTGAGAAATGGGAGGTCGGGGGAGGGAGATGAAGGTTGTACTTCGCCAGACATACCGGGAGCAAGCTGAGCTCCAGTGGTACTTCATGGGCTCACCAGCCCTACCTGCTGAGAAAATGGTCTCATGTGTTGTCTGGTGCATATGCTGGGGAGTTACTTTAACCCTGGTCTAAATACTGCTTGATTAAGTACATTAAAGACTGTGCCCAGCAATGTTTCACTGAAGAAAACATTCACCAGGTAAAATGCAAGAACCATGGGGCTAAGGCACTCCAGATGTGAAGCTCGGCCTTCCGGTGGCTTTTGGGGCAGGAGAATTGAGTGTTTCCGGACTACATTTCCCCTCATGCTAGACCGTTCCATACCGATCCTTTGCGTAAATGAAATGGTAGTAAGCTTCAGTACATAACTGGGTTGGGAAAGAGGTGATCTGAATACTCTCAAATGCTTGGTACTATTATTTCTGCATGTGAGCTTGTCACATAGCACAACACTAGCAAAGAAAGAAGCTGCAGCAGAGTCATACAGGTTGCTGCGAAGTCCATGCAAACAGTGGCGGGATTTGAACATTAAGCTACTCATTTCTCAACCCCCCCACCCACCCCCCATGACAAATCATATTTTGAATTTTAGGATGCTTCAGAAGCAAATTTTTGGTGCATAACGGCTACAGTTTTTTAGATTGCAAACTGCTTTTAAATACTTTTTAAAAATGTCTGTAGTGGTCTTGGAATTCCTCCTGATCGAGACCACTTTTCCACCCGTTTTTCTGTCATTCTCTCCGTAACACTTCTAAGCTTGAAATAGGAGAACACCAGGTGTTTTGGCTCAGCAGACAATTGTACATTTCAAAGCAAGAACTTGAAGACGTGTCCATTGTACAGGTGTTTGCGAGCTCACCTATTCCTTTGCCAGTCATTAATGGCCTCTTGCTGTTCTAAAAAGTTGGGGGGAGAAGCAAACTTGTCCAGTTCAGAGGCATCACTGTCTGCTGACTGGAGCAGAGTAATACTTTCCCCGGGCAAGAGCTTTGTCTTAAGCAAACAGTACAGTAAGGTTATGCACCTTTCATAGAATAAGCCTCATGGCTGGGAATTTTGTGTCAATAACCCCTTCTAATGTATCCCCCCTCCCCATACAGTATCTGATCAGAAATGCTTCCAGAACTTGGTTGAGCAAGACGTATTTCACTGGAGGGGTAAGCTCTGTGACTTCCAAAGATGTTCACCCAAGTCATCTCTCCCATGTTCTATTTGTTTAGTCAAAAAGGGAGAGCTTTCATTACGGTGTAGAATAAAGGCAATGGATTAAATAATACCTGGCTTTTCCGTGCGCTGGGCCTAAGAAGGAAATGGAGAAGAGGGGACCCATTCTTCAAAACACACCGGCGTCACCGTTGCTTGAATTTCAGTTAAAGGCCCACCTTTAGGCATTCCTTCCTCACCTTGATGGCAAATCAAAAACTGACCTCCAGCGTATCGTGGGAGGAAGGGAAGAAGCTTCAATTTGTGTGCTTTTTTTCTGTGCCTCAGAGGGTATACATGGAACAGTGACATTCATGCAGTTAGCATTTTAGATTCCTGTCAAGCAAATCTGAAATAATGATTGGTCTATTTCTGAATATACACAACTCCCATTTTTGCTGGGCTTCTGCTCCTGGTAAGAAAAATGCTATAGAAGAAAAGCTGAATTCTGGCGCTCTGGATCAGTTTAGTCACATCTGCTCCTTTTGTGTAAACATTCTGCTTCAGCTAGCCAGCTGGAAGGACAATCAGGGCTGTGAAACCCTACCCTTGGGCAAGAAGAAATCTTATCCAGCTGCCTCTGAAACTGTCAGGGTATCTCTGCATTTGTAAGGACTGCATACCTTAAAAAGAACAAAGTGTATTAACCAATCCCAGTAGATTCTCCAAAAATTAAAATGTCCCCCACAATCCTGTACCAGTGGGAGCTGTTGAAAGCCCAGCCCTACCTTTTAATCTCTGCCCATTTGGCCCAAAGCTTCCCATGCTACCAGAATGTAACAGCAGAACGTGTCTGTGTTACACTGTTAACTTCACTTACAAGGGAACTCATAGGGTTGGAAAGGATCTCCAGGGTCATCTAGTCCAACCCCCTGAACAATGCAGGAAATTCACAAATACACCTTTACACCCCCAGTGACCCCTGTTCCTTGCCTAGGTGATAAAAAAAATCCTCCAGGATCCTTGGCCTGGAGAAAAATTGCTTCCTGACCCCAAAGTGGCAATCAGCATTTCCCTGGGCATGTAAGAAAGGGTCACAAGAACTAAGCATTGAGGCAACCCTTCCCACCCTCCCTCTTATGATTTGCCTAAGTTCACAGAATCAGCATTGCTGTCAGATGGCCATCTAGCCAAAGAAGGAGAGCCCACCACCTCTTGACGAAGCCTGTTTCACTGAGGAACCGCTCTAACTGTCAGGAAGTTCTTCCTAATGTTTAGCCAAAAACTCTTCTGATTTAATTTCGATCTGTTGGTTCTGGTCCGACCTTCTGGGGCTGCAGAAAACAACTCCGTACCATCCTCTATAGGACAGCCCTTCAGGTACTTGAAGATGGTTATCCTATCACCTCTCAGTCATCTCCTCTCCAGGCTAAACATACCCAGCTCCTTCAACCTTCCCTCATAGGACTTGGTCTCCAGACCCCTCACCATCTTCATTGCCCTCCTCTGGACCTGTTCCAGCTTGTCTATATCCTTCCTAAATTGTGGTGCCCAAAACTGAACACAATACTCTAGGTGAGGTCTAACCAGAGCAGATTAAAGCGAAACCATCACTTTGCCAGAAAGGCTTCTGTCCCCCCCCTCCCTTTTAAAGCCTGCCAGCTAAGCCACCCCAGAATTCAGTGAGGAAAGGAAATGGCAGCTACCACTTCCAAGGCTATGCAAAGAGCTTCTGCCAGAGGAGGGGGGAAAAAAGAAGAAAACAGATTGCATTTAACTAATGGACTCCTTGGATAGCAGCCCATGCTGTGATCTATTGCAGTAGTTGATTCAAGGGTGAAGGGGAAGCTCTGCTGTTTTGTTTCAGCTTCCTGGCAAGTCACCTCAGTCTCAGATGATCAAGGCATTCGATGGGTTATCTCATGTAAAGGGAAGCTGTGGTTTTGTGGAGCATTTTGATGGAGCAGTCATTGAAAGCAGTATAGCATCTACTACGCTACAGGTGAAGGATGTGGTTCTTCAACCTGTCATTTTGGCATCATCGTCATTCACTTGCTCTGTTAGCTCCAAATACCTAGCCTCTGTGATCTCTCTACCCACTGTTCAGAATTACGTTAAAGTACATCATTTAAAACACCCATATACTGTAAGGGAAAATGTCCCGGGGGCTACAGAGCTACACTCAGCATGTGAAAGGCAGCCAGGCTCTGAATGTTCAGAATTCAACTCCCTTCTGACTCTCATGGAAAGTCAAAGATGCTGTGGGCTCCTAGGTTTCCCCCGCATTTCCTCTTGCTGTGGTGCCCCCTACCCCTATCCAAACTGCTGGGGTTAACTCACAAGAGATAAACAGAAAGGAAAAGCCTACTGCTGGTTCCCTCAGGATGATTTCAAGGTGAGCCCCTTGAGGTTTCCTCTGGTGTGTATGTATGGGAGGGGGGCTGGACACTCAGAAATGGTGAGAACCATGTTGCTTTTCACAGGGCAAATGTAACATAATCAAGCTCTTAAGGACAGCGGTCTTCCAAGGATTTAAACATCAGTTGGAGATGAATATCCTTCCAAAGCTCAGTATACAAATCGGAGACTAGTGAAAATGTTTAGGATCCTCTGCTGTTTCTGTTGCATTGGAATTCTTTTTTTTGGAAAGGGGGGGTCCTTGGCTTGGACACTTCTGTCCAAAACAAAACCAAAGCTTGTAAAAATGCCAATGCTCACAAGGTTATTGATTTCCCTGCAGCTTAAAAATATTCCTCATGGTATGAATTTTTGGCATTTTGTAGAATTTTGCAGTTTTACACGAATGCCTCTGACAGCAATCCCACCCCAGTGGAAAAATTACAGAGCTTCATATGAAAATGCATGTGGGTTCCTTTGGCTTATGCCCTCTGAAGTCTTTTCTGAAAAGACACCACAGCAGCCTTGCATTCAGGTTTCAAAAGGTAAGGCTAATCTGTCTGGTAATTATCCATGTGGCATTATTGATTTCTGGAATTACTTTTTTGCTGTTCCCTGCGATTCTTTCTGGTTCTGTGAAAGGTTTTAACTTATTTCATTTGGGAGGTCAGTGCATTTGTTGATGGATATTGACATGTACGCTCTATGTAGCTGGTGGATCACTACTGACAGCGAGTGAGATCCATTAATGCTCCCTACTATGAAGAGAGAGTAGTGCCAGTTAAAAGACCATTTCCTCCCTTATAGAATGATATAGATATTTTTCCCCTTACAGAGTGATATGGAAGCAGATTTTTTTCAAAAAGGGACAGTAGAGTTAACTTCAATAGCATTTGACCAAACACCATTTTCATCATCATAAACAGACCATGCTTTTTTAAAAAACAGAGTCCATTTATGCGGAGAGATTCTGAAATACTAAAGATCATGTCCATGGAGGTGGGAAAAAATTCCCCAATGGTACCAGCAAATACAATTGTCTCCTATAGCACAAACAGACAAAATACTTTTTGAAATTAGTCTGTATTGAACTATGCTGGTAAGATACATCGTAGTTCAACTGAAATGGCTGGCTTAGATGATTCACGCTTTCCGACTGCAGGATAACCTTTTGGGAGACAGCAACATTTAAAACTGACAATCCTTGTGTGAATGTTTCATGCATAAAATACCTGCTTATTATATAGATAAACGTGTTTTGGGGGAGAGGCAGGTCGATTACATTCAAATCAGGTGTTAACAACATAACCCAGAAGATACTTTAACAAGACTCGAGTTCAGAAACTATCAAAGGACTATCTGAGAAGTTGATATCTCTACAGAGAACATATACAAAAATACACAGATTCAGTATTATCATCATAAATTAACACTTTTTAGCATTTTAATATAAAACTTGTAATAATTTCATTCCTACCAGTCCAGCACAATTGAACAAATATATGATCCACTTAAGGGGGGGGGTTGTTGTTGTTTACAAGGAACATTTAAAAAAATCATAAAGTGCATTCTGAGCTACGAAAATGGTGCTTACATAGACAACCATGTTTAAAAAACAAGTACCAAAAGATCTGCTTGTTGTAGCATCTTGCTTGTTGTAGCATCTTGCTTGTTGTAGCATCTGCTTGTTGTAGCATCTTGCTGCAGCATTTGCAAAGATAAGGCACTTTTGCTGTTGATGTACCTTTGAGAACACGGAAAGCATGGGGGATCCTGCCCATCAGTAGCCGCCACCTCTTCTTTCCAGAGCAGGCAAGTGGAACTGTTTCATGGCAGATTTAAACTCCTGCTTGTCAGACTGTTGATGAGACAATAGAAGTTACAACCGGCTGTAATCTAGCTTCGTGCAATTGTAGCATTAAGATAAGCAAGGCAGCATTTTACCTTGCGGTGTGTCCCAAAACATGTGATGGGTTGCAACACTTGGACTGGTCTGTTGGTTGCTGGTAAGGTTAAAACTGACTGAAATGGAGGACAAGGGTAAGAAGTCAAGTTGGGAACTGCAGGAACAGTCAGTTTTGGCAACTCTACCGCACAGGGAGGTCCATGATGTCCCAGTGGATTCTCCTGGGCATTCCTCAGAAAGTTCTTTTAAAATAAAAAATACAAAATTCAGTGGCTCAAAGTTTTCATCTTTCTGTAGGTTAAATGTTAAGTTTATAAAAACAAAACGCTCTTGTGGCAATCCGTGTTGATGTGGTTATCCCCACATCTGTGGTGACTCTCAGGACTTCCACCTGATAGTTCTTCCTTATCGGGGGTCTTTGTGGGTAATGTGAACTTGTCATCCAGAAGAACCATCCTGGTGGAGGTCTTTAGACGAGTGTGGACACAACCGCAGAGATGATAACGGTGCCCAAACTGGTATTTGCTTGGGGGGGGGGGCTCTCTCCATGCAAAGCAGCTGGGCATGAATGGCTGGGCTTAAAGAAACTGGGGTGCGTGTTGGTAAGGTGGACACTTACCAGGAAAACAGGCTTGCATTCTTTTGTTTCGCTAACTGGAAAGAGAATCCATCATTTCATCTAAGGCTTAGAAGCGCATCTAATTTTCTTAATGCGCTCTGTTGCTGGGAGGAAATTATAAAAGAACTAATAGCTAAAGCCTCTCCCTGTAGTAGTCATTGAAACAGCATGAATGGGCAAACAAAGATCACAGGTACATTAAAAACAGAATGGGACAAACTGAAGGAGTGGAGTATTAGAAGCTTGTGCTGGTACTATGCCAGGAGGGAAATGTCACTTTCCTCCTAGTTTTGGAGGTTGTCTTCTTTCAGGGGACAAGACTAGTTGATGTTAACAAAACACTGGTTGCTTATCTGACTCCTTTTTTCCTTAAATGACCTGCAAGAGCAGCAAAAACCTGGAGGGGTTATGCTGGAACAGTTTCTCTCTGCAGCTCAGATCCACCAGAAGATTTCTGCATGTGCTAGGGCCCCTGCGCAAACAAAGGTGTGGAAAAGCCCTTGTGCTGGCCCTCTGTGCTCAGGTAAACACAGTATATCCTGATTTGTCTTCCCACTTGCAAATAATTTCTGGGCACTCTAAGATGCAGGAGGGGAAACGTTCGGTGCTGCCCAACATCTTGCTGAAGCAGAACTTCTGCCAATGCATCACTGGATCTAAGACTGTTTTCAATTGCACGGAATCCTCTGACAGCTCATAAACGGATTCTAAATGGAAGCCACTGCCAGCATTGTTTTTGCAGCTGGGCCGGATGCTATTTGGTCTTTCCTAATATAATAACACTAGGATCCATGTAACCCTGACCTGGCTAGCCCAATCTCCTCAGATCTTGGAAGCTAAGCCAGGTTGGCCCTGACTAGTATGCACGTCGGATCCCATACCCAGAATCATTCCCCAGAAGTTACACAAATATCCTGTTCACCTGAGCCCCAAATATTGTGCCCAAAGCTGGCCATCCTTCCTCCTGTATACTGCCCTGATCTGTTGTAATGATATGCAGAATACATGCAAAGCCTTTCAGAACTGACAATATCGGGATGCAGCACAAATCCACACTTGGAACCCCCCTCCCCCCCAAATGCCAAAGCCATTGCAGCAGATCAAGGCCGCTGATCAAATCACCCCATTCGACAGACAAATGTTTTCCCAGTAAGCCAGAATGACATTATTTTAAATAAGCTTATTAGTTAATTCTTTGATTTAAAAATTACCTGCCTTTGATCCTCCTTTGAAATACGCCGCAAGCCGATGCAATCCCTTTCTATGGGGTTTTCCGCTAATCTCATTTTTCTGTGCATAGTCAAAGCTTGCTTCTCTGCCATCCTGTTCGGTGCAAAGCCAGACAAACCCCAGATTTGAAACTGACTGGCACAGACTGGAGAGCCAACTGTCATAGAAGTCTGATTGTTCAGTTACGCTAAGCGGTGATTTAAAATGAAACTGTTAGTCGCCTAATCCTTGTCGGGTAAGAGTCCGGATTTTGATTGGCATCCCATAGATTTAACAGGCTAAATTTAACTCTGGGAACAGACAGCCTGGGGACGAACTCCCACCTCTGCATCTACCATGCAGCTCAGAGTCTGCCTGCGTGAAGAGCCTCTACTTACCTCAGCTCTCTGAAGTAAGGGTGCTGCAGTGCTTTGCGGGCATCGATTCTATCGTCGGGATCATACTGTATCATTGCGTACATGAGTGCCAGGCTCTTTCTGGACAAACTAGGCATAAGTGGAGAGATTCCTCTCCCTTTTCTGATGGGGAAGTCAAAGCTCATCAGTCTTGACCTGCATTAAATCCAGGGAAATAGAATGCAGTTCTGTCAACTGACTCTCAGTATCACTTCGCGGGGGGGGGGCGGGGGGGGGGGCTAAGAAAGAGAATTGACAAAACACAGGCATTAAAGCCTACTTCTTGCTGAGCTCAGTTAGACCCTGATTTCTAAGTGACACATTTCAACTGTGCTGCAACCTCTGCAAAACAGCCATGTCTGCATGTCAGGTAAAGGTAAAGATTTCCCTTGCTCAAAAGCCAGTTGAATCCAACTCTAGGGGGTGCTGCTCATCTCTGTTTCCAAGTCGAAAAGCCAGTGCTGTCCGAAGACTTCTCTGTGGTCATGTGGCCAGCACGACTAGATACCAAGGTGCACGGAATGCATGCTAAGCATGGTAGCCCATATTCCCGGCTCACCCTCTAAGGACTCTGTGCAGGGAAGCGAGGGGGGGAGGGCCCAGGTTTCACCCTTGCCCTGCTCTCCCCTCCACACGCTATTGGGGCACGTCAGGAGCCAGCCTTGAGGGAAGTCCCTAACCCTGGACTGCTCAGGTTTATAAAAGCCTGCCCTCGTCAGGGAGGTCTTATGAGGCTACCTGGCCTCATTTCGCCTCCAAGTCCTGGATAATGCCAAGGGCAGCCGGGCCAGCTTCTGTGGCAGGGTAGAATGTTCAAGGCACTTTGCATAGTTTATTCTAGCTGTCTTTACAACAGCCCTGTAAGATAAGTCAATACTGTGGGAGGGTGAAGGGAGGAGAAGTGAGGCTGAGAGCAGCTCACTGAAGGCTCCCCAGTGAGTTCATGAGAGAGAGATGATGTTTGAATGTCTTGGCTCCACAACTTGAATAAGTGTATCTTGCATGCAAGGTATTTCCGGAACATCTGCGGCTGTCTTATTTTGAGTTGGGCTATTGGTCTGTTAAGGTCAGTATTGTCTATTCTGCTGCAGCAGCTCTCTGGTGTCTTGTGTGCTGGTCTTTCACATCATCCACTACCTGATTCTTTTAGATGGAGATGGCGGGGATTGAACTTGAGACCCTCCGCATGCAAAGCAGATGCTCTGCCACTGAGCCGCGGCCCTTCCCTTAGGCACTCTCTACTGCCGCTGTTGCATCATTTATGCTAACCAAGGTACTTCTTGCTCAAAGTTTAATACAAGCAAGATAGAAGAAAAAGATGGATGTGACCTGCAGTATATCTTGGTTGGGGCTGGTAACCATGGGGAGAGAAAGGCATGAAAACTATGTATGCACCCCTGCCAGGCACCCAGAACCTGTGTCTTGACCCTCTCCAGTCTTGTAGCCTTTAGCAGATGCTTCCGCCATACCCTTAAAGCTCCCTTCTGCAACAAGGATAACAGGAAGCTTGCTTTTTGAAAGCAAAAGTAGATGCTGAACAATCTAACGATGCGTTCAATAGATACCATGATTTGGAAAGAAATCTGTGGGGTGATCATAGGTCACAACTCCTGCCTACAGAAGCCCATGCCATGATAAATCCATCAGCTCAGAGATCCAGAGGAGTCAGCAGTGTTAGTCTGTTGCTGAAAAATAGTAAAAAGCCCAGTAGCACCTCTAAGGCTAACAGACTTTATTGTAGCAGGAGCAGGGGTCTTTTGGGGCTGGAGCTAGGTAGAGCTGAGCTCCGCCAGCCCAGGAGTGGGCACTAGGGAAGCCACTGGCCAAATCAGATTCTCTGATCTGATTCAGCCTGCTGCCGAATTGCCGCCGAAATTCGGCGGCGGCTTAAACAGCGGCTGGAGGGGAGGGGGTTTGAGGGAGAGGCTCCAAACTTGCAGGGTAGCTGCCGGAGCCTCTTCCCCAAATACCCACCAACGTAATTTTTTCCCACCATAGAGAACAATGGAGGGAATGGGGACAACCTGTTTTGGGGCCCGTAGAATTGGACCTCCTTGTCCAATCTTCTTGAAACTTGGTGGGTATTTCGGGGAGAGGCCCCAGCAGCTACCCTGCAAGTTTGGAGCCTCTCCCTCAAACCCCCTCTCCTCCAGCCTCTCATATACCCTATTAGTTTTTGCCATTGACTTCACTGGCCCATAGGGTATAATGGGCTGAAACTGAAATTCAGGCGGAGATGTCAGGGGGCATGGCATATGCTAATGAGTTATGCTAATAGGTATGCTAATGAGCTCCTGCAGCTCTTTTTCTACGTAATGACCCCTGAGCAGAAGCTTTCGAGAAACACAGCTCTCATCTGACAAAGAGAACTGTGTTTCTTGAAGCTTATGCTACAATGAAGTTTGTCCGAAGAAGAAGAG
Organism: Lepidodactylus listeri; assembly: GCA_029233225.1. Taxonomy (NCBI): domain Eukaryota; kingdom Metazoa; phylum Chordata; class Lepidosauria; order Squamata; family Gekkonidae; genus Lepidodactylus; species Lepidodactylus listeri. The sequence continues at coordinate 83,162,923 of JARCFY010000011.1, forward strand.
ATTGGATTTATACTCTGCCCTTCACTTGGAGTCTCAGAGCGGATTACAATCTTCTTTCCCTTCCCCTCCCCACAACAGACACCCTGTGAAGTAGGCGAGGCTGAGAGAGCTCTGAGAGAAACTGCTCTTTTCAAGAACACCTCTGACAGAACTACAGCTTGCCCAAGGTCATCCAGCACCTGTGAGTGGAGGAGTGGGGAATCAAACCTGGTTCTCCCAGATTAGAGTCCGCGCACTTAACCACGACACCAAACTGTTAGTCTTAAAGGTGCTACTGGGTTTTTTTTCTGTTAGCTCAGAGACTCTAAATCTACAGTACACTTTAATTTTGTCACTAGTTTAAGCATTCATTTTAGAAATAATTGCTAGGCAAGTTTCAATTGCAGCTGGTGCATTACTTACTGTTTGAACTTATTAAGAGTCTTCTTGGGAGGAGTACCTATAATTTCGTGGATTTTTGAGATCTGGTCCAGTTCATTTAATCCAGGAAAGAGTGGGTTGAAACTGTAAACAAAAGGAAGAACAGAACGGGCAGTGCTGAAAACAAAACTTTCTCCATGGTCAGTAAGCCAGGCTGCTGCCCCTCTCTGATTCATGACGTACCTTGCAATTTCGTAGAACACGCAGCCAGTGCTCCACATGTCCATTTTGTAGCTATAGTAGCCATCAGTGAGAAGGCATTCTGGTGCTCTATACCAGCGTGTAGAGATGTATTCTGTGTATGGCTGTTTGGAATGTATGCTCCTGCAGGATCCAAAGTCCCCCAATTTCAGAAGATCCTGCTGCAATGAAACAGTTGTGCATTTCAAAGGAGAAGGGATGTTTTTAAAAAAAAAACGCAGAAGGGTTTCTAAAAGAACGGACCAGCCATTTTGAGCCTAAGTCTTTGCCAGTGTCCTATACAGGAAATGTGACTCATTTTTTCCCCTTTAATTCATGCTCTGGGCTAGCAGTAACTTGTTGGGTCTGTGGTCATTGTGCACAATGTGTGGACCTAGGGAGATATGTAAAAATGTACAGCCTTGAGTGCTAGCATTTTAGAGACCCTCACAGAAGATGAATTTGACAACAGAAACCAGGTTGGCTGCTCTGAAACGAGACAATGCCTCTCTCTTTTTTAAAAAGAAGACTCACTATTTTTACCAACAGTGACAAAATACACGTCCCGCCAACAATTGGAAAGAGAGTGGGGACAATACTATCAGGTTTTGAAAACCTCAGACACTAATACTGGAACAATGCAGTCCCAAAGCAGAGAGTTACACCCTTCTAAGTCTAATGAAATCAGTGGGTTTAGAAAGGCTGTAACTTTGCTTAGGGTTGCATTGCACGTCCCTTGGGAGTGCCTTATTTTCCACAGGAGCATGATGCATTTTGAAATCCCAGCTCTGGAGCGGGGAACAAACAGTCCCAATGATTTTGGTGTAGATTCAATGCAACTATTCATACGAGAGGTTTTTGGATGGAAGCCATATCTTGTTTATACTAAAACATTACCCAGCATGAACCTACCTTTATTAATATGTTTTCTGGTTTCACATCTCTGTGGAATATTCCATTCCTGTGTCAAGAGAAGAAGAAGAGCTGAAGCAAGCACTTGTATACCAAAGCCAGGATCCATACAGCCCCACGCACGTCACGATTTTCAGGATACATGCACCCTCCTCCCATCTAGCCTCTTGTACCTCTTCTGCAAAGCCACAGATGAAGGAGTTGGAATGCTCTGGAGCAGCATCCAGGGTGGTGCAAGAGGCTGCAGTGAGGACAAATCAACAACCCTTTGTGCATGCACAGAAGCACCTTAGGAGCACAGACCCCGGCCTGGTTCAAAGGTCAAACAGTACTTTTTTGTAACAACAACAAAACACAATCCTACCTATGCATGTGATCGAGAGACTTGCATAACTGGTACATGTAACTCATGATTCTTCTTTCAGGCAATGGTTTTTTTCTCCCTAGATTTTAAATTAGTGAAATTAAAGAGTTGTCCCTTTATAGTTTTACACAAATATCACTTTCAGCTTACTACTGCTTTAAGTTTCATGTATGAGACAGACTGTTCCTATGCTGGTGGTAATGTGCACTTAAATATCATTTGTAACATTTTAATCCCACCTTTTCTCCATCGAGGCTTGGGGTGGCATATGCAACCCTTCCTCCGTTATATTATCCTCACAATGACCCTGTGAGGAGGTGACTTTCTCATCCCTGCCAGTTCGACTGGAAAATCCTTGTTTAGAGTTTGCTTCTCCCTTGTGAGACTTGAACTCTCAAAGCTGTGCACACAGAACTCTACCTCCTAGTAATTCTGTCTTGACAAGAAGGAGGTTGTAAAGGAGGAGGCTAGCTTTCTGTGTCGACAGAGGAAAGGCAAGCCACACCATCGTATTTCTCCACGGCTTCCTTATTACGGAACAAGAAAGGCATTTCTTTTGATCCGGGAAGTGCTTTCAAAGCATCACAGCCTCGAAACCAGAACAGGCGCTCCCTACTAAACACAGAAGGGATACAGCGGGGGTCCTATTATACTGCGCGCTTGTCGCTATGATTCCTGTTCCCTGTATGCTGCTTCTTTCTCATCGCTCCCTGCCCCCTACTTTCCAGCATGCAGCCTCTGCAATTAGATCGGCGGTGTCTGCTCCATATTCCAGAACCCTTCCTTGCCATCACATACCGGGAAGGAAATGGTATGTGCATGTGGACAAAGGGCTGGATCCAAAGGTCATTTTCCCACCTGCAGACAGCAAAGGCAATTCACACCAATCCCCCTTCCCAGTCTGCTCCTTGCACTGTTCCTGATAAGCACCTTGTCTCTCTCCCCCCCCACCAGCTAAGAGCAACATTTTGGAGAGGTGAGTGGGCTGCAGTAGAAGAGAAAGATGAATGATAATTCCCCACCCCACCCCACCCCACCTGCGGGCAAAAGTGTCTCATGCCAGAGGGAAATGACCTTTGGATCCAAACCATAGCAGATGTCTACATAAAGTTTCATAAATGGCTTCTGCAAGAGTACGGCTGATGTTCAGCATTTTAAAAATGTTCAGTTGGCTTCATCCAGCTTCTCCGCTGATGAAAAAGGTAGGGAGAGTCCTCAAGTAAGCGCCAAAACAGGGTTCTGCATGTCCAAAAGGCACAAGAGATAGGAGGGGTAGTGAGGATGGGAACTAGGTAAGACTGAAAGGAAAAGCTGGTTGAATCCCATCCATCCTGTTTGTTGTCAGGAATCTGGATTTTCTGCATATAACTAAATGCAAACAGTGTTTTTAGCTGTCATGGCACAGCCCACCTACCTTTTATCAGTTCATATATGTTCATGTCCATAAGTTCACATATTAATGCAACAGCACCAGCTTTCTTGTCACTAAACAAGAAAAAAAGTTTCAGTTTTAATGTAACTACATGAAAACAGAAGATTTCTCTCATTCATTTGGTTTGATTTTATTTCTCCTTTGCAAAAAGGCCAGCTTTGCCACCGTGGAATTTATTTATGGCGCGGGAGAGAAGGCGGCATGGCATAGCCCGATCTAGGAAACTAAACAGGGTCAGTACTTGGAAGGAAGACCATCAAGGATGACTCTGCAGAGGAAGGCAATGGCCAACCCACCCTTGCTTAATCACTTGCCTTGAAAGCCCCTTACAGGGGTCGCTGTAAGTCAGCTGGGACTTGACAGCACTTTGCATACACACGTTTATTTATGGCGATAGTTTCAAACTTAATTTTTTAAACTCTGCTTTTACGAATGTTTAATGTGAAAAAGAACTGAATATTCAGTAGCAGGTTTTGTCCTAGTAGAGTCAAGAAGCCTAGTAGAGTCTGTGTGTTTCAATATGCATTAGAAATATTCTAGAGTTCTGGGCTACATCTGAAGATTTTGGTAGTTTATAGCAGGAAGCTGTGCTTGTCACCACCACTACTAAAGCCATGTTCTATGCTCTATAATGTCAAAACTACCTACACTCTGTGAACAATGATATGTGACACCTCGTATTGTTTGAAGGTAAAACAATCCTTGGATTATCAGTCACTATTTGGTTGCCAACAAGCTACAAGGAAGAGAACCCTGCTTTTCTCTAGGAAGAACCAGGTGATGACAAAGTTAACTCAAACAGTCTTCTTTCTCGAGTACGGAATAATGGGATTTAATAGCAGCATTAGAATCTAGTCTAAAAACTGTAGGCAGCATAGTTGACAATCATTTATTGCCTGTACAGAATAGACAGGTGCCACAATGTGGTTCCTTACAATAGATGCAACACTCCTTTAGCTTAAATTCTTGATTCCCAAACTGCATTTCCTTTGTTCCTTTGGCATTGTTAATTTGGCACCAAGACCAGTGATAAAAATTGGTGGGAGTGGGAAATGCATTTCAAAACTGGATTGTGCAAAGAAATTGCTGGGAAATTTGCCATTCCATTGATACGTGTGTACTGCTTACACGATACAAGCTTGAAGAGATCAGGAGCCCCTATTCCCAACAACAGGGGTCTTAGGGCACAATTTGACATGATGGTGAGAGATCTGTGACTGGGTTTTTCCTGTGTATGTCTTTTTTAAATAAGATGTAATAGTGGCAATGTGAGAAGAGGAGACTATTTGGATTGGAGCCACAGCCATGGGGAAGGGGTGGTTTTAACCTCTTCTCCTCTGCCTTTTTTTTTGTGATGCAGACTCCTCACTTCCTGTTGCAGGAATCATACAGGCACCCATATATTTTAAAACTATTTAAGCATTTATGTGCTGCTTTTCTTCCCAGTGGCGACCCAAAGCAGTGTTCAATACAAAAACACAATGTACACCAACAAACAGAAAAAGGGGAAAGAAAAGGCTTCCATGTACAGGACACATCTTTTTCTCTGCCAGCAGGTCTTCCTCCTTGCTCCCAGCTAGGAGAATCTGTTAAAAAGCTGAAAAGCAAGAACCCTTGGACTCTTCCCCTTCTGCTCACACCTCTGGGTCAGATCTGGCTTTTTAAAAGTTGCCTGAAAAGTGCCTGCACATTTCCTTCTTGTGGGCAAAAGAAAAACCATCTGGGGGTGTGGGCAATTTGCACTGGGACTCACCTTTTCCCACCGCTGTGGTTCTGTAAAGCTTATTTCTCACTGTCTTTTAGCAGAGGCAGTAAAGTGAGTACCAGAAGTGGTGCAACTACAGTCCGCTAGCTAAATATCCTTCCGCTGTAGTCCCCAATCTGAACTCTCCAGCAATTATTAACTCTTTTTATTATTTTTATTGTTAACTTGTGGGCACTCAATGAAACTGCTGAGCAGTCGGGTTCGAATGGATAAAAGGAAGTACTTCTTCACCCAAAGAGTGATTAACACATGGAATTCACTGCCACGGGAGGTGGCGGCGGCTACAAGCATGGGCGGCTTCAAGAGGGAATTAAATAAACATATGGAGCAGAGGTCCATCAGTGGCTATTAGCCACAAAGTTATAGATAGGAACTCTGAGGCAAGTGATGCTCTGTATTCTTGGTGCTGGGGGGGCCAACGGTCGGAGGGGCTTCTAGTGTCCTGGCCCCACTGATGGACCTCCTGATGGCACCTGGTATTTTTGGCCACTGTGTGACAGACTGCTGGACTGGATGGGCTCATGTTCTTAAATATAGAGATCTCACCACAGATCATTTCTCATGTCTCGCGTAGACCCTTGGCTGCCATGTTGGGAGACAGACACACAGCAAAGGGCAGGCTGTCACCATTCAGTAGCAAGAAGCAGGGTGGTTGCCTCAAATATTAATGTGATTGATGTTGTTGAACACATAGACACATGAAGCTGCCTTATACTGAATCAGACCCTTGGTCCTTGAAAGTCACTATTGTCCACTCAGACTGGCAGTGACTCTCCAGGGTCTCAGTCAGAGGCACCTACTGACATATCCATTTAACTGGAAACGTGGGGGATTGAACTTGGGACCTTCTGCATGCCAAGCAGAGGTTCTTCCACTGAGACATAGCCCCTTCCTAGCTGCCTTATACTGAGTCAGAGCCTTGGTCCATGAAAGTCAGTATTGTCTACTCAGACTGGCAGCAGCTCTCCAGAGTCTCAGGCTGAGGTCTTTCACATCGCCTCCTACCTGATCCTTTATTTTTTAACTGGAGATGCTGGGGATTGAACCTGGGACCTTCTGCATGCCAAGCAGATGCTCTGCCAGGGAGCCACAGACCCTCATTAAGTAATGATCAGATATCTCCCACAATCTCATTTCTTAAAAAAACCCCAAAACACTGGTGAAGAATAAACAGTATACAGGAAGGGGTAAAAAAAATAAATCACACAGTACTCACAATATCACTTCACGCAGCGTTAGGATGTTTTGGTGTGGATTCAGTCGCCTCAACGCTTGTATTTCTCTCAGGTTGTTCACATGTTCGAGACTAAAATACGGTTTAAAATAAGAAAACCAGGCTATACTGTTTAGGATTAAATTTAACCCTCCCTAATTAAAGAATAAACACTGCTTTCTTATACGTTGCTCTGTGCACTTGTTGGGTTAGATCAAGATGGGTAGCCGTGTTAGTCTGTCTGTAGCAGTAGAAAAGAGCAAGAGTCCAGTCGCACCGTAAAGACTAACAAAATTTGTGGCAGGGTTGGAGCTCTTCTGAGTCACTGCTCCCTCAGTGACTCACTTAGTGAGCAAACAAATTTGTTTGGAATCATAAGAACATAAGAGAAGCTGTGTTGAATCAGGCCAATGGCAGTGGCCAGAACCCAGGTGCCATCAGGAGTTCCACCAGCGGGGCCAGAACTTCAGAAGCCCTCCCACTCTTGCTCCCCCTCCAAGCACCAAGAATACAGAGCATCACTGCCCCAGACATAGAGTTCCATCAATACTTCGTGGCTAATAGCCACTGATGGACCTCTCTGTTCCATATGTTTCTCCAATCCCCTCCTGAAGCTATGCTTGTAGCTGCCACCCCTTCCTGCGGCAGTCACTTAGTGAGAAGTGACTTGCAAAAGGTCATACCGTGCCACAAATTCTGTTAGTCTTTAAGGTGCTACTGGACTGTTGTTCTTTTCTACTAAATATAATAAAAAAACCACTAAGGTGCCTGCACACAACTGTTGGCCTGTGCTGGGATTTGATGGTTTTCCTTCCCCCTGGCAACAGCTTCTTATATTGCATCAGAACCCCCTTGAGACGTTCCCCTGCAGTCTGAAAGCCACTTATGTTGATCTCTGGAAGACAAGCCGCTCAGTCTGAGCTCTAAAGATGGTCCTCTTGTTCTGTTTCCATCAAGCATATTTTATACGCGAGGTGAGCCCTGCCCCCACGGGCTCATTTAGACTACCTCTTCATCTGCACTGATTTCTCAACCACGTGAAGAGGAAGAAGCTTGGATATTCATACTGATAACCCTTGAATCAAGTAAGATTATAGCGTTACTCAGGGGTCATTTCGAGCAGGAGCTCGGGGGAGCGCAGCTCCAGGAGTTGGTACCAGTCCCCCCCCCCCCACCGGAGGAATGCCTGCTTGTGTCATGGCTGCAGCAAAATGACCCCGCCCCCTGGAAAGGTCCTTGTTCCTCTGACCAGCCTTCTGAAGGCTTCAGCCACCTCTGAAGCTATCCTCCCAGAATAGTGGTATTTCTGAGAATGGGATTAGTAGCTGTCCCCTTTCTGCCAGCTTTCTTTCTTTCTTTCTTTCTTTCTTTCTTTCTTTCTTTCTTTCTTTCTTTCTTTCTTTCTTTCTCTCTTTCTCTCCTTTCTTTCTTGCCTTCTGACATACTTCTGGTGATGTCAGGGGGTGTGGCATATGCAAATAAGTTATGCTAATGAATTATGCTAATGAGCTCCTGCACCTCTTTTTCTACGAAATGAACTATGCTAATGAGCTCCTGCACCTCTTTTTCTACGAAATGACCCCTGGGGTTACTCACCAACAGGGGTTTTGTACTGCATTTTAAAATATTCAGAATCCACTTTAGAATCACTTTTTTTAAATAAGGAAGATTAAACAAATTAGTTCAGAATTTGAGGTCAGTGTTTTTTAAAACTGAAAATACCGTTTGTGCTTACCTTTCAAAATGCTGTTTCATCTGTTTACATGCATAATATTTTCCATCTCTCAGACACTGTACCTTCAGAACGTCAGAAAAAGTTCCCTCTCCAATTTTACCAATTGTTTTGTATTCTAAAAAGATCAGCAAGACTAGGTTTTAGTGCAGATTGCGAGTTTATTATCTTTAAGATAGCTTGAGAAAATTCTGCTTGAGAAAACAATCGTACTTGTGGCTTACTGATGGTATCCTCTTTTCCCATCTAGAGATTCATCAAATTGAGCCCTTTGAACCAACTCTATGATCACTATAGCTGTCAAAAGCTAAGGTTAAATCTTTCATGAATGCATAATGATTCTGAGAAGTACAGCTCTTACTACGGAATGTTATGCAGAAAGATCATGTCCAGCGATGAATTAATTCCTGGGATTTTAAGCGCACTTCAAATTCCTATTAAGCCAAGCACAGATAGTCATTTTCTTCCACAGTAGTTCACAGAATTAAAATGCTAATCAGATACATGGCTATTTGGTATTCAGAAGTTCAAATTGGATGTGCATCCATGCCGAAACAAGTTACAGACATGCAAAAAGCTTGACAACTATAGTGTTTAAATTAAGCAGACAGTTATTGTGTTGGCTTTGTCCTCTTGAGAATCTTGACAACATCTGTATCACAGTTTACAGCTGGAGCAAGATTTTGTGATGTCCCACAGATCTAAAACATAATCTTGATCCATTGTTTTTCCTTAGCTCTTGTGTTTGGCTAGACTCTAGTTTATTTTATCACTCTTTCCATTATTCTTTATCCATTTAAAAATAAGTACTTGCAGATCCATACTAACTTTCTGCCCGGCATCAGAAAGCAGAGAGGAATCGCTAGTGTTCTTCCTGCCCTCCTTCTCATGATCTGTCTAAATTCATAGTCATAAAATCAGCACTGCTGTCAGATGGTCATCCAGCCTGTTTACAAACTTCCAAAGAAGAAGGGCCCACCACCTCCCAAGGAAGCATTTTCCCCCAACAAACTGCTCTAATGAGCTTTTGATAACAGGAAAACATTGCATCCCCTCAACCTATCTTGTGTGTTCATAACTCATCAGTCATCCTTCGGTCCAGGCGGAATGGGCAGAGGATGGTGAGGAAAAGGTCACTGAAGGCATAAAGGGAGAACAGCTTGTTCGCATACAACAGCGAGACAGGCTCACTTTGGAGTTAATGGGATTATGTGGGACATCAGTCACACACAATGTGATTTCTTGTAAAACACCAGACAGCCACATTAGCCAGTAGGGTTGCCAAGTCCAGGTTGGAAAATGCCTGGGGACTTTGGGGGTGGAGCCAGGAGAAGGTGGGGTTTGGGGAGGGGAGGGGCCTCAGCATGGTACAATGCCATAGAGCCCACCCTCCAAAGCAGCCATTTTCTCCAGGGGAGCTGATCTCTGTCAGCTGGGCATCAGTTGTAAAAGCGGGAGATCCCCAGGCCCCACCTGGAGGCTGGCAACCCTATTAGCCAGGTATGTCAGGGCACCAGTTTTAAGGTAGACTGTCTGGCTACACCCCCTTCATTCTGATGCACTGGTCATTCCTCAACATACGCCCATGGATCATGGGCATTGCGACAGCTGAAATGTGTGAGTACCTACCTCTCTATGTGAGACCACTGCTTGGAAGGGGCTGAGGCCTCCCAGGTGACCATGCTGCAGGGTCAAAAAGGGTGTTGCTTGGGCGGATCTTCCAAAGAGACAGAGGCAGGCAGAGATATCTATCTTTCAAGCAGGGCCATTTAGAGAGGTAAGATTTATGGAAAATTTTAGAACCATGGGGGAGTATGGAAATTTTTGAGGAAATGGAAATATATACAATTTTACAGATGCGTGATTATTAATAGGTTCAGGACAAACAAAATGAATCATTTCTTTACTCAGTGAGTAATTAAACTCTGCAATTTACTGCCAGCAGATGTGATGGGCCAAAAGTATAGGTAGAATCTCCACATTCAGAGACATTAAACCTCTGAAGCCCGATGCTGGGAAGCAATGTTAGGGAAAGCTTCGGCTTCTATGCCCTGTTTGTTGGCGCTCAAGGGCAACTGGTTGGCCACTGTGTGAAACAGGATGCTGGATGAGATGGACCACTGGTCAGATCCAGAGTTACTTCATTCTAAGCCTACTGATTTCACTGGAGTAACTCTTCACAGGATTGCACTGTGACACGGCATAACACACAAATGCATGTCCCTGCATGTGTTTAGCAAATTTTGCATTCCAGGTGTAAATGTCCTTTCCTCTTTATTTGCATGTTCTCCAGCAGGCTTCACAAAGCTCTCCTGCTCCCCTCCATGAACCCAAGTGCATTGGCTTCCTCTGAAGCCTTTTTGTCTCTGCAGGCTGGGGAAGCTGCTGGTTACAGACATGCACCTCTTTTTTCTCCCCACTAGGTACGTAAGTTATTTCCTATATGCACTATTGCCGTCTCTTCACAGTAACATTGAGGAAGGGAAAAGAGAGAAAAACCTGAGCTGGCAGCTACCAATGCAGTCCTTCAAGGACTGCACTGTAAGAAAGGCAGCTGCTGGTTTCTACATTATGAGAGCTGCATTGGCCCCATAACACTGGCCCACTACAGCTCTGAGGGCTTTAAAGACCTGCACTTAGAACTTCCACCTTGCTTGCAAAATTACAGACCCCAATGGAGATTACTGAGTCTTGACATGCCGCTTTAAGATAGTTAGGGGACAGCTATGGTCAGGAACACTTTTAATCTGCTTTGGTTGATTGGCCAGCTGTATTCCTTTCAAGTCAGGAAGGCTTTGGCCATGGCTACCCATGCCTTTGTGACACACAGATTAGATTACTGTAATAGGGTCTTCGTACAGTATTCAGGAGAGTGTCTGAAAATGCTGCTCACTCAAAATGCTGCTGCTGTAATGCTGGGAGCAAACACCTACTGTTCTGTTCCATCTTCTGGCTATCTATTTCTGAGCACACTTCAGAGGTCTTTAACTGATCTTTAAAGTCCTAGACAAGCCTGGAGCTACAGTAGTACAAAGACTGCTTTTCCCTATATAGTTCTCCCTGCCTGCACTCCATGAGTATCTTTGGATACCTTAGTTTATGTGCTTCCATCATCTGAAATACTGTGAGTGGCTACAAGAGACAGGACGATCACAGGAGTGACAAGATTCTAGAATGGTCTCCTAGGAGAAGGCCACCTGACCCCATCTTCTCTTGGCCTTCTGCCACATGCTGGAGATTGTAATCTCTGAGAGGGCCTTTGATGGTCATCTTTGAGAGTCCAGCAGCACCCGTATGGGAGACTGGTGCAATAACTGGTGCAATCTGTTTTGAATTCCTTGGTTTAATGTTTTAATTAACTATTTATTATTGTGTTTTTGTGATGCCGAATGGCCTAATTATCTGTTGTGATCTGCCCTGAGCCCATTCACGGGGAGGGCAGAATATAAATTTGAATGAATAAATAATTTTAAGCCTGTACGTTCTGCTTAAACTGTGGGCTAATTACATGGCATTATATGTAGTTTCACTGGCATTTCCTTTATCTTTTTCATCTTTCGACTGACTTTTAGGTCTCTTTTTCTTTTAAAAACCCTGCATTCTATATATTTTCTAAAGTTCTTACATTGTTTTGAATCTATGAATCACCCTGGTGGTCTGTAAAGATGGAAGGTGCTTTTAATTAAATGAAAGGCATGATCTGCTGTGATATCTAAACAGAATTTTATTAAGCATCAGGTGTTCCCCAGCAGCACACCTGGTAGCCGCTAACCACAGTGTGACCACACCAATCCTCCATACTGACCCTTTCTAGCTCACATAACACAACTGATCTTATCAAGATCAGTGCACAAAGCACAGTCTGAAAGTAAAACTGTTGCATGCCCCCCATAATACTTGATGTCTCTTTTCCACAGGCTATCCGATAAGAAAAATAACACTAGTCCACCCACAAAGGTATTGCCTGCTCTCCAAGGTCTCAGGTGGATATTTTCCTGCTGTGCTACCTGAGTACCTTTGCCTGAAGATACAAGGGAGAGATTTTATGCATACAAACCATATGGTGTATGACTGAACTATGGACCCTACAAAAATTCTTCCCCTACTTCTTTGTTTAGAATTACAATGTGTGGTCTATGTACATTAGCTTTCTGTTGACTATTCTATTTATTCAAATAAAGCTGATTTCCTGTACACCTCTGCCTGAGAGTAAGACCCACAGAACTCTGTTTCTGTGAGTGCATGCACATAGGATTAGCTTTTAGGTATTTAGGATGGGCTGCAGTGCAAATGTTTCTTTTTAACAAGAGCCTTCATAGACAAGTATGACCACCCGGTGCATGAAATGGACTGAAAACATAAGTACAGGTTTACTCACTCGGAACTGAGAGAAATTGGCTGGTGGACCAATAAGAATTAAAGGGGCAACACACTCAATTTCAATCCATGCCTAGCTAAATATAAGAGGATTTTATTTTATTTTAGCAATATGAGAAGTGTTCTTAATCTTTATGCAGTTCTTCAGAGTCAGGTTTATAGACGAATCCAAGTTAATTGAGTTCTAGTTCATTAGGATCAAGGTACTTGATGCTGTGCTTTTCCTGAGTGGCATGGAATGGAAATTTTTAAATAACTATTCCGTAGCTTCACATTCCTACAGCCCCTTTGAAAAGCTTAATGCCATGTTCCTGATTTTCTTTCAAGCTTCTTTCATCTCACCTATTTCCCCCTACTCCCCCCTCCACACCTTTCACCCCAAATGCTCATATCCTCCATTACTAGCACCACAGATTCATTATTAGGGGGCTACAGCATTACATAGCCACCTAATTTGGGACAGAGAAAAATGGGGGAAGAGAGAGAGAACAAGGTGTTGTATTTATTGATTTACAAGACTTATACCCCTATACTAAGGTGACTAAGCACTTCTCAGTAGGTCTACTCAGACTCCTACTCTGCTCTGCTCAGTGGGGCTTGTTCCCAGGAAAGTATTCTTAGGCTTGCAGACAGTGTAAAGCTGTCTCTTTCTGCTACCGGCCAGTACTAGTTGTTATATTAGGTCAGATGAGGTCCCCAAAAGGGGATATCACTCAAGAAACCATTTTTGCTGTTGTTGTTTTACACAGAAAGGGTGTGTGTGTGTGAACACGGTGGGATCATGTCCCCAAAGGGACAAGTCCGGTGACATTTTTTGCACAGCCACTGGGGGTGGTGCTGGGGCATATCCACGCCCCCCCCATTCTTCTATTTATTATCTTCTCCACCCACATGCGCCTGGCCTATCTTCACCGTCAAATGTGGGTATAAAACCCCCAAATACCGTTCCCACAAGCCGACCCAAGCCCCCTCCCCAACCTTTCCCTCGGCGAAGTCCTGCTGCTCCTGCCCTTCCTTACTGTTCATCCTCCGCTCGTTTTCCCCTGGGTGCCCGCCGGGCCGGGCGGGGCGGTGGGGAGGGGGTGGGTGGCGAGGACGCGGTCCTCTCTGCGGCTCCAGACCCCCTCCCCACGGCGGAGCTGTCAGCGCGCCATGTTGTATCCCCGTCACCCTGGCAACCCCAGAGCGTCGCGCTCTCCCTCAACCCTGGGGCGCGACCGTGTCAGCAGCCCCGCCTCCCTCCCGCCTCCGCCCGCAGAGCAGCGCAAACGCAGTGGCGCCGCCCTCCGAACCTTTGCACACACATCCTCACACCTCACCCGCCCCTAGGGTGACGCAAGCGCAGTGGCTCACCTCCGCCCTCTCCTATTAACTGCGGGAAACACAAGGTGGTCTTCATGATCGCGGGGCTTTGACATTCGCGCATGCGTACTGGCGGGCGGGCGCCTCGCCCAGACACCTCCCAGCTTTCTCCTTGCGCCGAGGACGCTCGCTGTGCGCAGGCGCCGTCCCCCGTCGCCCTTAGAAAGTCGCCCCCACCTGCCAGCCCTTACGCACATGCGCGATGTCTTATTTCTGCGTCTCTTGTTGTAGTACTTCTAAGCAGAGTGGAGGCTTGAGGGCTGTTTTACTGTGGTAGAGAGGTCCTCACTTTTTACGTTGCCAGCTCTGGGTTAGCAAATACCTGGAGATTTTGGAGGTGGAGCGGGGTGAGGAAGAAAAGGAACCGCAGGAGGGCACCGTGATATAGAGTCCCCTCCCCCCAGCAGGTATTTTCTCTAGGGGAACTGATTTTTGTCTTCTAGAGAACAGCTGTAATTCCAGGAGATCTCCAGGCCCCAGCTGGATGTTGCAGCAACCCGAGCTGCAGTGTTAGGAGGGTGTAGTGACAAATCAATATACACTGCAAGAAGCTTTTAAAATTAACATGTTCTATTTATAACGTGTTCTATTTATAACGGGGGGGGGGGGGGGCTGCAGTGGCTCAAGTGGTTAAGATGCTGAGTTGCAGACCAGAAGGTCTGTAGTTCAGCAGTTCGAGACCCAAGTGCCTTGTGATGGAGCGAGCTCCCATCTCTGGCCCCAGCTCCTGCCAACCTAGCAATTCGAAAGCAAGAAATTGCAAGTAGATAAATAGGTACCGCTTTGGTGGGAAGGTAACAGCATTCCGTGCATCTCAGCGTCTAGGCATGCTGGCTACATAACCACGGAAACGTCTTTGGACGTCTTCGGCTTGGAAACAGAGATGGGCACCGCATCTCTAGAGTCGGATTCGACTGGCTTTCGAGCAAGGGAAACCTTTATCTATTTATAACTATCCTTCTATAAAGTGCATAGTGTGCTATTACAACACTCTTACCAGGTGCATGTTTTCAGTACATTCAGTTTTAACAACTACCAGTCAATTTTGCAGCAATATTTTGGGGCTTGACTTTTTAAATTGTGAATTCAAGCATTGCTACAGAAACAGGCAATTGGCAAACTACATCTGCATGCCTCTATGGGGTTGCAATAAAGCGGCTGCTACTTGGAAAGAAGCTCAGGAGAGGCTCTAGTTTTCCAGGAAAGCTTTAGCTACAGTGGCTGGTACCATGCATGGAGCCCTGAAATGCAGAACGTACAGCGTGAGGTACGATTTGCTGAAACTGATGTTCCACTGGTCTGATCCAACAGGGCTTTTATTGTTCTTATGTTTTTATGCCAGTTTGGTGTAGTGGTCATGAGCATGGACTCTAATCTGGGAGAACCGGGTTTTATTCCCCACTCCTCCACTTGCACCTGCTGGATTACCTTGGGCAAGCCATAGTTCTGGCACAGCTGTTCTTGAAAAAGAGCAATTTCTGCCAGAGCTCTCTCAGCCTCACCTACCACTTCGGTGGGAAGATAGCAGCGTTCCGTGCAGCATCTAGTCATGCCGGGCCCGCCCCGTGACCATAGAAACGTCTTTGGACAGCGCGGGGTCTTCGGCTTGGAACGGAGATGAGCACCGCATCCCTAGAGTCGGATTCGTTTGGCTTTCGATCAAGGGAAACCTTTACTATGTCCCCTGTCTGCGGATTTAGGCGACTGTTGAGAATTAGATATATAGATGATGAGGAAGCGAGGCCTGACTGAGGAACGCTTATGCTGGAACAAAGTTTGTAACCCTTTAGCGATCCACTCTCCCGTTTTAATTTTGATGCGCTAGCCCGCGGGAATCGTTCCAGTACAATAGAAACAGGAGTCGCCGAGAAGGATAGAACGGCGCCCCCTCCGCCCCCAATAGCGGTTTTCCGCTTTGAAACCGGAAGTCCTCTCCCGAGTCCATTTCCGGTCTCTATGGTTGACCGCCTCTTCAAACCATCTGCCGCGGAGCGGCACTAAGATGGCGGCTCCAGGGGAAAGCGAAGGGGAAGCTGCCTCGGCGCTCTCTGACAGGAACCACGATACGGTCGCTCAGGGCCTGGCGGCTCCCTCTGGGGCCGTTCTGCCTCCGCAGCTCCTCGAGAACCGTCCCGCGCTGGCAGCTGAGGGCCAGAGGTTGTTGGGGGTTATGGCCGAGGAAGTGCCGTCCGGCGAGGCGCCTCCTGGAAGAAAGGCCGCCTCGGAGCTGGTCTTGTCCTTCGGACTTTCACGGCAGCCCGCTCCAGCTCCTCCAAGGAACGCGGGGCCTTCGTTGGCGGCCCCGGAGAGCGGCTCCTTGGCGCCCTCTGCCTCTCCCTCCGCAACGCGGCCCTTCGGCGGCTCGACCGTTCCTCCCACGGAGCCCCTGCTGGTGTCCCGGGCCCCGCACAACGCGGCGCAGCGGTTGCAGGATGTGGCCCGGCGGATCGCCCTCCAGCAGGGCAAGTCGGAAGCGGCCGGTACTGCTGCTCCTCCCGCCAGGCTGCTTCCACCCCAGGCACGTCTGCGGAGTTGCAGAAGGAGAAGAATGGCGGGCTAAAAATGGTTTTCTGGGGTGTGTTTTGTACATGCAAGGCCTTGCCAGCCTCCGGGTGGAGCGTGGAGTTTCCCTGGAATTATAGTTGATCTCCAAGACTGGAAGTCAGTTCCTCTGGAGTAAACAATGGCTTTGTCGTGTGAGCTTTGGTATTATACCCCACTGAGTTCCGTCTCCGGGCTCCACCACAAAATCTTCAGGAATTTTCCAGCCTTGAGTTGGCAACCCTTGCAGGGAGGAAGCGGGGGGGGGGGGGGTCAAGTGGATTGCAGTGTTAAAGACTGGAATGTTGTGGCTTGTGGCTCTCTACAAGCTGGGGAGTGAGTGCTGCTGCTTTAGCTCTATTACAATCCCATGGCAAGTAAAAAGGGCAGAGTGAGACAAGTCTGCCTCAGTTGCATTGCAGAAAGTCATTCTCCTTTAGCTATAAGTGGTACAATGGAGCCAGTGAGGTGCAAGTGTCTTTTTTGACTACTTCCTGGACTCTAATTCTTATTAGATCAAGATGGGTGGCCGTCTTAGTCTGTTTGTAGCAGTAGAAAAGAGCAAGAGTCTAGTAGCATCTTAAAAATGAACAAAATTTGTGGTAGGGTCTGAGCTTTCAGCCGTTAAGGTGTCACTGGACTCTTGATCTTTTCTAATTTCTACTGGAAGAGCTAAAATGTTTAGCATTAATAGCAAGGTGTTCTTATAATAGTGTTACTGTGGATAATATTTTCCTGTGTATAGGAGATCTAGATTAAATTAAAAGGTATCAATTTAAATTCTAGTTCAAATCTGTTTGGAAAGCAATATGGTGTTGTAGATCTCTAATGTTCAAGAGTTTGAGGGAAGTCTTTGTAATCTTATACTTAAATAATCTCTTTTTCTTAAAGCATTTGGAAACCATCTACATCCCAGTACAGCCTGATCAGACAAAAGAAAATGAAAGACCAGCACTATCTTTTGCCACAAATCAATCCCGGAATGTAACCACAGCTCAGCCAGTTGAGAAGAATGCAAAGATTTTGGGACTCAGTGTTATTAATCCTCAGATCATTAGGATAGAACCTCTTACAGGGTCGGGATCACATCAGTTCTTCTTACACAACTCTTCTGGGCCGACAATTCAGCTGCTCCTGCAGAAACCTTTGCATCCTCATGGACAAGTATCTGTGGATAAGATAACAACACACCAAATATTAAATGAGCAGAGAAACAAGTCTCCTATGCAAACTCCAAGTGGTACTGTGGTTTCAAAAAATCTAGCAAACCCTATTGTAAACTGTGAGAGGAAACAGAGAGAACAAAAGCTTAAAAAGAACCTGAAGGTGAAAACCCGATCTGGGCGGATTTCACGTCCTCCCAAATATAAAGCTAAGGATTACAAATTCATTAAAACTGAAGACTTGGCAGACTGTCATCAGTCTGATTCTGACGACTATTCTGAGCTCAGTGTAGAAGAGGATGAAGAGGGCAAGGAGAAGGAAATGCCTTTGTTTAGTCCCTTGACCTATGACTTGAGGCCAAAATTATTCAAGTGTCAGACTTGTGAAAAATCCTACATAGGAAAAGGAGGATTAGCACGACATTATAAATTGAATCCTGATCATGGGCCGCAAGAATCTTCCCCTGTGAATCGGCTTTGTAGTGTGACATTGCTGGAAGACACTGGGAAAGCAAACAGTGAAAGTGGCTATCACACTCTTGTACTACCACAGGTTACTGTAACAAATGAAAAGGCAGATGTCACAGAAAATGGGCAACAGGTAAAAAAATTATTTTGTCCTTTTAGTGAATTTGAGGAGATAGATATAATCCCAGCATTACCAATTATTCATGGAGTGAGATTTGAATACTGTCACACCTTAGAAACCAACAAGATCTCCAGAGTATAAGCTTTCAGGAGTCAGGGCTCCCTTCATCAGGTACTACCCATAGGCTAGACACAAGCTTTACCCACGATGCAGTGATGTAGTGGGGTAAGCACACACCACTGTCAGTCTGGCAAAGTGTGGCTTCAGAAAAGGAGGGGGTTTTTTGCTTGACTTGACAAGTGTGTGCTTTGGGGTATGGGCTCAAAGTTTGTTGCTGCTATCATTTCAGGCTAAAAAAATGAATACATAAAGGCCAAAGTGTTGAAAAGACTGTTCTGATGTTCAATTTTGATTTAAAAGTCTGGTACAGGTGAAGGAAAGAGAATGTTTGCAGTACAAAAAGAGGACATCTGTTTGTTACCCTTGGGTTCGAGGAGACCTCGACAACCAAGGCGCCGTGGCCGCCCAAGGAATGCTGAAAGATCAAAATATCCTGGAAGATTTAGCAGACCTGGAGAGTTCCCTTCCAAGACATGTAACAACATATCTGCAGAGCACCACAGTGTATTTAGAAGAAAAGCTAGGCTAAAAGAGGTATGACTTATTTTCATAATTACTCAATTTTAATTTATTGACAAAATTTATACCCTGCCTTTCTGTCCTCATCAAAGCCATAGTCTACCCTCCTTTTTAGGGCTATGATTTTAGTCAGTTAATTTAGACCCAGTGTGCTGCAGCGGTGGAAGAGGAACACTCTGTTGCAGATTATTCGGAAAGAACCTGAAAATAAAACAGCTGATATTATAATGGCCCTGTATAGATCTATGGTGTGGTCTTGTTTGGAATTCTGTGTGTAGTTCTGGTCACTGCATCTCCAGAGGACATCACAGAGCGGTAGAAAGTACAGAAGAGGGTAACTGAGATGATTAGGGGGTTGGATCACTTTCCTCGTGATGAAAGGGTGAAGATTCTGGGAGTTTTTATTTTAGGAAAGAGACAACTAAGAGGTAACATGATAGAGGTTTATAAAAGTTTGCATGGGGAGGAGACAGTTGCCAAAGAACTTTTCTCCCTCTCCCAAAACACTAGAACTTATGGGCATCTAGTGAAGCTGATGGGCAGTAGATTCAGGACAGGCAAAATACTTCTTTACACAGCAGGTGATTAAAATGTAGAATTCGTTGCCAGAAGATATAGTGATAGCTGCAGGTGTGGACAGCTTAAAAGGGGACTAGACAGATTCATGGAGGATAGATCTATCAGTGGCTACTAGCCATGGTGACTATGTTGCACAAATAAATTCCAAAGCCAAAAAATTGAAGTCACAATGAGGAGGAAGTTTGTTTGGTATTTTATTGCAAGGAAATACCCAGAAAACAGTTAGGCCAAATTAGCCTTTCAAAAATTGACTGCTTTCTGAGCAATATCAGGAAGTACATGAAGTTTTATACCCACGATGACATAGATAGAAAGTTAATGTGCAGAAGTCATCGTTGGTCACAAAAGTACTGAGCATCATCTGAGTAGTCATTCATTCATTGGTCAGTTACAGAAAAAGGTGTGACTTCATAATATCTTAAATGTTTATTATAACCTAATCTTAATAATAATACTCAAGGATTCTTCATACCCAAACAAAAATGGTTGTTTTCTGATAAGAAACTAAAGGCCCTTTTTGACCCAGAGACGGCAGAGTTTTACTCCAAACAACTAAAACCATGAACTTTATACTTCAAGCAAATACATTTATTGAAAAACAGCTAGATAGCTATTTCATCCAAAAAAACATGAAAGGAAAGAAAAAGAACAGTTTCTTGTCTGCTAGCATCAGTTAGAAAGACACTCTAACCTACAAAGGAGAGGCATTACTATTCAATAGGCATTTACTAATAAAATCTGAATATAAAAACTCATTAAAAAACCAGAAAAATATAAGAATTTGAATACTCTGAATTAAAAATCATTATGCATTCCCATCTATGCTACAACTAGAGGGAACCTCCATGTTCAGAGGCAGTAAGCCAGGAGGCAACATCAGTGCCAGGAGGCAACATCAGGGAAAGCCTCTATGTCCTGTTGTTAAATCTCCAGGGGACCTGGTTGGCCACTATGTGAGACAGGATGCTGGACTAGATGTACCACTGATCTGATCCAGCAGGGTTCTTTTTGTGATTAACTAGTGTATTCAAATCCTTTTTATCATCTTAAACAGTGCCCCGGTTTAAATGCAAGTACGAGCTTAGAGGCATTTCCCCTTTTAAGATACTATCTACAGCAATGCTTCTGTGCACTATCTACAAGCATTTCGATTGGATCTATTCTTCCTCCTCCTCACTCTGCAATGGGCAGCCTGCCACTGGCACAAGGGGATGATTGCCATGGATTCCCACTGCAGCCTCCTGTCCCGCATCTTGTGTTGTTCCAGAGGGTCCTCTGATCCTCAAGAGCAGCATTTGGAAGGGGTGCAGAGCTGCAGCAAGTGGGAAGACGGGGCAAAGATCTGTCCCATCAGCTTTATTTATTCACAGTTCTCTGAAAATAAGTGCGTGTGCTTTTGCCAAAATAATTAGGTTAGTATGCCCATTGGTGCCATTTTAATGAACTAAAAGGTGTATAGCTCATTGACAGTGCATAGTAACTAGCAGTTCTTGTGATTAAGGAAAGGGGAGTGTTATAAATAAAACTGGCATGGTGTGCTTATGCTGTATCTGTTCACAGCTGGGAAAGTTTGCCATAAGTGGTTCATGCGACGATGTATATGTCTTGTATATCTGTTTCCTACATAGACAGGTAGTGTAAAATTGCTTTGGGTATTACAATTTGGGATTTCTTTAAATGCAGCTTTTATCCTGGTAATGAAGATAGGAGCTAATTTCTAACATTGATGTTACTCGCTGATTTGACTTGAGTTCCATGATTTCATATATCCTTCTTTCTCTCTTAATCCTCATATGTTTAGAGTTGGCGTTTTAGCAATGTGATTTATGGCTTCTCTAAAGAAATCATTGTGGTCTTTAACAGCTGATTCAGCAATACACCAGTGAAGATTTCACGGAGTTGGTGGTTCCACATCTTACAGCATTTGTTACTGTGTTTGAATTCCTACTCATGAAGGCAAGTTTATAATGTTAAGGCTTGAAATTTCAAAGTCTAAGCAGCTGAAGTTTCTTTAATCAGGTCAAAGCTTATCTTGGGCTAAGAATGTGCTGACTGAGCCATTGCATTCTTATTTATGTTATTTGTGGTCCATCCTCACTTGGACTTAAGGTGGATTACGCTGAACGAATCAATAAATTCAACAGGATGGGACATTCAGTGAACAGTGTAATAGGAATTAGGCTTGTAAAACTAACCAGAAGTCTAAAAACAGAACTGAAGCCAAGCATAAATATTAACAGGACACATTAAATGATGCAAACCACTCTTGTGAATAAGGAAGGAAATAGAGGTTATGGAAGTCTTTTTAATTAGAGTTTGCACAGTAAGTTCTTGCTGTGTCTGCTAAATGAGAAATATTTCACTATCATCGGACAATTGCCTTAAGTCAGTCTCTTGCTATGGAGCTGAGGTTGAAGCAAAAACAAAAGTGAAGTGGGGCATGGTCAAGGAGAAGTCTGAAAGTGAGAGTGGTTGGTTTTACATTTCTATAGGAAATAGAGACTAAGGTTTGGATCCACTGGCTTTGTTCCACTAGTAGCAGAGCCTTTCTCCTGTGGAGCATGCTGCTTATGCTAAAAGCAGGCTCTGTCATTAGTGGATCAGAACCGTTAATCCAGCTTTAATAGTTATTTCAATAACAGATTCTTCTCCTAAGAAGTGCCATTTGTCAGGGGCTGGTAGCTTCCCTCCAAAGACTCAAATTTCCCAGCCAGTTTGTGTTGTCATGTTCGCAGAGTGATGTGTGCAGTACTCTGATTAAAAAGTGTATCAAATGTTTGTAACCTTTGGGAATCAACTTCTGCAATCCCTAGAATTGAGAGCCAGTTTGGTGTAGTGGTTAAGTGTGTGGACTCTAATCTGGAAGAACAGGGTTTGATTCCCCATTCCTCCACTTGCAGCTGCTGGATTGACCTTGGGTAAGCCATAGTTCTGTCACAGCTGTTCTCTCAAGAACAGTTCTCTCAGAGCACTCAGCCTCGCCTGCCTCACAGGGTGTCTGCTGTGGGGAGGAGAAGGGAAAGAAGTTTGTAAGCCGCTCTGAGACTCCGAGTGAAGGGCGGTTAGAGGTGGAGTGGCTCTGTATCTCAGAGAGGGTGTAGTCCAGTAAGATTGAGAATATAAGAAGTAGATTTGCTTACAGAAACACTATGGGTGGAAATAGTGGTTCCAAAAGGAAGCCTAACTCTGGGAGTTTGTTACTGCTCACTGGATCAAAGGTTAGAGAATGACTTAAACAGCAAAACAATTAAGGAAAGCAGCTAGATGAAATAACTGTCATAATAGGTGATTTTTAACTACCCACACATTGATTGGGTTCAAGGCAGGAGAAAGAGGTTGGGTTTCTAGATACTCTCAGTGACTGCCATGGAGTAGATGGTCACAGAACCTACTGGGGGAAGGCGATCCTGGACTTGGTCTTAAGTAATGCTCATGATCTGGTGAGAGCTATAAATGTGATAGCACCAGTTGACAACGGTTTATTAAGTTTAGCACTTATATAAATAGGGAGTTGCCCCAAAAGACCAACACAACCACATTTAATTTTAGAAGGGATAACTTCTCTAAAATGAGGAGGTTTGTGAAGAAGAAACTGAAAGGAAAGGAGGCTCAAATCCCTTCTGGAAGCTTGGAGATGATGTAAAATGACAATACTAGAAGCTCAGATACAATGTATACTGCAGGCTAGGAAAGGTTCAAATAGGTGACCCAGTAGATGTTAAAAACAGATTAAAAACTGGTTAATTAACATGAAACAGTGAGTATAAATGGGTAGAGGATGGTAAGCAGTAGGATACCACAGGGCTCGGTACTAGGTCCAGTGCCTTTTAACTTGTTCGTTAATTATTAGAGTTGGAGTAAGCAGTGAAGTGGCTAAGGCTGAGGACAGACTGGCAATCTGGAGCGGGAGGAAACCGGGGCCAAAAGCTGTGGGGAAAAGTGCTCCGGGGTTGGCCATTCACACTGGCCAGTGTATTGCGGGAGCATGCCATTAGGGAGCGTTCAGACTGCTGGGGAGCGGCCCCGGGTGGGCTGGCCTCCGCAGCTCGTGGCGGGGCTGTTTCGGCAATATGCGCATGTGCGCCTAGGTGCATGGCTGCATCAGCAGTCTAGAAATTTAAAATCTCCCCACCTCCAGTATTGGGGCATGGGTGCATGAGCGCTTATGCACATATCTCCACGATGGCGCGTTCACACTGCCACCTCCGCTTGACTCCCGCTTCTTCCGGTCCACACTGCCAGGAAGCGGGAATCAAGCAGCAGATGGCCCCTGGACACTGGTTTCTGCCAGTGTCCTTCTGAAGCGGCAGGGAAGCGGGTAAGTACGGAAGGTAGCTGGGGAACAGCTGCGGCTGTTTGAATGGGCTCCCTTCCCCCGCTTCACAAGCGGAGCTCTCCCACTCTACTTCCTGAGTCTGTCCTCAGCCCAAGTCTGTGGATGACACTAAGTTGTTCAGGGCAGTGATAACCAGGGAGCACTCTGAAGCACTCCAGAGGGATCTGGCGGGGCGAGTGGGCATCAACATGGCAAATGAGGTTCAATGTGGGCAAGTGCAAAGTAATGCATACTGGAGCCAAAAATCCTAACTATAACTGTACATTGATGGTGTCCACACTGGTAGTAACTGACTGAGATCTTAGAGTCGTGGTAGATAACTCATTGAAGATGTCAACACAGTGTGGAAAAAGGGGAAATGCTGTGCTGAGAAAACCAGTCAGCCAGTATCATAATACCCCTGTATAAATCTCTGGTGCGACCTCATTTGGAGTACTGTGTATAGTTCCGGTGACTGCATCTCAGAAAACTTTATAGAATTGGGAAAGCTGCAGAAAAGGGCAACTAAAATGATTGAGGGGGTGGAATACCCTGTGAAGAAAGGTTGAAGAGGTTAGGGCTCTCTTTAGGTTGAAGGTTGAGGGGGTGACACATGATAGAGATTTACAACATTATGCATGGGACAGAGAAGGTAGAGAAAGAAGTACTTCTCTCCCTTTCTCACAATACAAGAACTCGTGGGCACTTAATGAAGTCAATGAATAGGCTTACGACAGATGAAGTACTTATTCGCCCGAACAGTGATATGTGTAATTCACTGCCACAGGAAGAGGTGGCGGCTAGAAGCATAGACAGCTTCAAGAGGGGATTGGATAAACATATGGCGCAGGGGTCCATCTGTGGCTATTAGCCAGAAGGTACAGATGGAACACTATGGGGCAGTGATGTTCTGTATTCTTGGTACTTGGAGAGCAACTATGGGAGGGCTTCTGGAGTTCTGGCTCTGCTGGTGGACCTCCTGAGGGCAACTGGTATTTTTGGCCACTGTGTGACAGAGTGTTGGACTGGATGGGTCACTGACCTGATCCAGCACGGCTTCTCTTATGTTCTTATGAGAAGTAAGAGCTGGAGAGAAAAAGCAGGACTCTTGTGACTTTCAAAAGTCCTTTCAACAGTTAATCTCTGAAAATAGCACATGCATAATCAGAGTATTTCCTGTTGATGTAATGTGGATGTGAACGATGTTTATAGCCAGCCCACTTAACATGCTGCTTTTTTGTTTTTTTAACCAGGTGAAAAAGGATGACCCAGCAAAAACGCTCTTCCCTGATGTATACAGGGAATTTGAAGAACTGCATGCTATGGTGATGAAAATGTGCCAAGAGTATTTCAGTAATCCTGAGATAAAGGAGCCCCTGGAAATTAAAAATCCCAAGGTAACTGTGAGTTAGTAAATACGGTTATTCGTTGCTAGCCAACACCTACTAGCCACATTGCATGTAGGTTAAATCAGACATAACTTGCTGGAAAAGAAGAAGAATGAAGGATAGGTGGGCATAAAATGTTTACATTTACTCTGGCATGGAATGCGTTACATTTTACTGAGGGCTGGATCCCAAGAATTGCTAGCAGTGCTTGCTGGCCAAATTTATCCTGCCTCCCTCTTCCCACTGCTGTCCCTGCATCCTCTAGAAAGCGGCTGCTGAGGATCAAGAGACCCTCGGAAATGCCATGGGATGCAGTGTCGGTGTCCAAAGGAGAAAGGCAAAAACAGAATTCACTCACCCTTATTGAGCCGTGGCAGTCTGGGGCAGTGATGCTCTTTATTCTTGGTGCCGGGGGTGGGAGGACAGTGGGAGGGCTTCTGGAGTTCTGGCCCCGCTGGTGGACCTCCTGATGGCGCCTTGGACTGGATGGGCCATTGGCCTTATCCAACGTGGCTTCTCTTTTGTTCTTAAGGCTGAATTTGGATACAAGTCTATGATCTTAAATAAAACTGGCAGTGCAGTAAAGATATTTGGATCATTCTGGGGAGACTAAACTCAGGCTGAAGGAAGCATTTAGTTATGGTCTCCTGCTAAATACTCTTGAAGTGGCCGAGATGATGTCCGTACCTGTGTTAAATTACAAGTTAAATCTTTAGATAACAAGTGAAACAGACATGTCAAATAAACATGTAGGCAGCGTGTTCCAATATCTTAATGTTCCAGTGATTACTGTAGTAACGCTTGGTTATTTCTGTCTGATAACTCCCTGATGAGACCAACCCTTCTTTTGTAGGTTGCTGAATCATTAGGAATGAATTGTGATTTATTTGGTGCACAGAATATTCAAGTAGGCTCTTCCTCTGAACACGTTAAAATTGGTGGTGAGCATGTCTTTGCAGAGACTCCAGGACAGAAACGAGCAGCTGAGGTACAACTGTGGATGGATTTTGCTCTGTTAATCTAAGAGAGCCAATTTGCTGTAGTGGTTAGGAGTGCAGCCGCTAATGTGGGAGAACCGGGTTTGATTCCCCACTCCTTCACATGCAGCTGCCGGTGTGACCTTAGGTCAGTCATGGCTCTCTCAGAGCTGTTGTCTCACAAGTAGTTCTCAAGAGAGCTCTCTCAGTCTCACCTACCTCACAGGGTGTCTGTTGTGGGGAGGGGCAGGAAAAGGAGATTGTAAGCAGCTCTGAGACTGACTCCTTTGGGTAGTGAAGGGCAGGGTATAAATCCAATCTCTTCTTCTAAATACCAAAACAGTATATGGAGCTTTCTGATTGACTGGTTTTAAGGATGTACCTTTGTGTCAGTAAGAGTCATTTTTGCACCATAGTTTGGTTGAAAATAAAAAGTTTTAGCTTCATAGCTCTATTTTGTAATTCTACTTCTATATAAAATTGGACCATATCTTATTGTGGTTTATTCTTTTTGGAATTCATGTTCCACACTGATGAATGACAATTGATATAACAAAGTAAATTGCAACATTTTGTTATATAAATACTCTTAAATTGTCATTTTGATTATATATCAGTGGATGGTTCCTTATGCTGCAGCTTTGAAGCATTTGAGGCATTTCTGCATTTGTGATGATTCTCTGGTGTTGGTTAAATATGTGGCTTGACAGCAACCATTCATCTAAATTTTATATCTACAGAGTTCTGATGAAACGTTGCCACTTGCAAAAAGGAGTAGAGAGCAAATCCTGCTGGAGAACACAAACAATTACTCGAGTCACCATGGAATTAAAGAAATAAGTGCTACAAATGAAGGTGCTATTTGAATTGTAGAAACTGACTTTAGCTAAAAAGATATTTATTTCAAAGGGTACTGTAGCCCTTAAATAAAAAGATGCTTTAGTGAAAAAATGAGTTGCTAGGTGGGAACTGGAGTATCCAGAAAACTTTGTGTAGCTTTTGCTAATATCACTTTGTAATTGTATCACACCTGTGGCCACTCTGGTGCTTTGCAGCACACCATGCCATCAGTGGGCACTGCTAAGGAGCAGCGAGGGTGGCAGTGACCAGTGTTTTGGGAAGCGAGAGAATGGCCACTACAAGTGGGTGTGTGCAGAGAATCCAAGAACACACACGCGCACGCACACACTGTCTGGTGGCTAAGTAGTCCAGGTATAGGGCAAAACCCTTGTCTGGGGCAGGCTGATGTATTTGCCCCCAAAACGATAACTTGATTGCTTTTTCAGAGGTAGACAGTGGGAGAAGCTTGATGTGATTTCCTGAGGTTGACTGTAGATGTAAATAGTGTTTGATGACCCTTTAAGTAGCAGATGGGAAAAGCTGCCAGGTCTGATGAATGGTGTTAAGTGTTGCTTAATTAGGTAAATGGCTGAGGGAAAGTAAAGCTGGACTTTGTTGGGATTAGTCCAGTGTGAGGCAACAGGTTCTTGGGAGACCCATTGTTCCTAAATTACGCATCTCCCTTGGATGTGGAGAGGGGTCATTGGCTAGCCAGCTGCTCTTTCTCACAATTCTAAACTAAATATCTAGGCTTGTCTCTGGCTGGCATCTATTTTTGTGGGATGTTTTAGGAAGGGTGTTTATGATTTCCTAGCTATAAACTGCCGCTCAGCGAGCAGAGGGGTCTGACTACTAACAGAAGTACTACAACTAAAAGTAGTTTCCAATCTGCCTTTTAAACAGGAATATGCATTTAACTGTTTTTGAAATTTGAATCCATCTCTCTTTCCAGAAGAGAGCTCTGCTGCAAATAGCTGCTGTCGAAGCCAACTGGCAAAGGAACAGCATGAATCACTTGAATTAGAAGCTGCAGTGGATTGTGAAAATCCTGATCTGCCCTGTCAGCCCATGCATGTGGGGCTTGAGAACCTGCACCTTTCAGGAACATTGGGGCTGGACCATTGTCTAAGCTGCCTGTTCTCATGTGATGAAATGCAACCATCTGTCAGTGCAGAAGTTTTGCAAGAGAAACCTATGGATGCAGACTCCTGTTGGAATACAGCAAGCAGACCGAGGGCTTCTGAATTCCGTAACTCTCTTGCATCTGAAGAATCTAGCCAAAGTCCTGACCTGTCAGTGCTTCAAGAAAGCAATCATAATGAAAAACACCAACTTCAGCAGGAAGAAAATGAAGACTCTCCTATTAAAAAGGTGGAACCTAAGAACCCTGACAGTGTTGATGAGCTTGAAAACTACCTTTCCGGTAATGCTGTGGCAGTACCTCATCCATGTGAGACTTCAGTGGAGAGAGCTGCTCCTGTATAAAAAGCCTGACAATTCAGTAGCATAAGTGATTTAATTTCTGGGGTGTAACAATATGCTGGTTGGAGAGGACTGGCAAATGCATAACAGTGGAAAGAATAACATTTCTCATGGATAATTTCTCATGGATGAAATCCATGAATTCTTCTCTTGGACAAGAGCAAATCACTAAACCTTGTGGTGGCCTGGATCTGCTTTGTCCTAGTGGTTCTGCTGTTTAAAAATGTTTACCACTGTGCTCCTTTGCACAGCTAAAAGTTGTTTGAAAATCCTGGAGGTGTTTAGCAGCAGAAACGGACAGAAGCAAAGATCTTGCTTCTGTAATGGCTTTGTTTCCTTCTCAGAGCATTTTTTCTTGGGGGAAAATTATTTTAAAACACATTTTTCTCATTTAAATGTTGAAATACAATGCGTTATCTGTTTTGTTTGGCTGAATGTGCTTATAGAGTAATAACCAGAACTTCTAAAGGTTATTTAAACTGCTTGATAATTTTGAGAGAGATGCTCCTTATAGGTTGCATTGTCTGCTTTGTTGATACAATCGTCCAGAATGGATTTGTTAGCAGATATGTTGCACTGTTTCTTGCCAATGTTCTGATAAAGTAAAGGATATTCTGAAATTGGAACTGCTGAGGAATATTAAAAACAAAAATATTCTTGAAATCCGTGTTGTCTCAAGTTTTACAACAGATTTGGTGGCTCTGTATTATGGCCCCCTCTCAACTTGAAAAATTCAGCTGGAAATCATGCTGCTTGATTATCTTTGCAAAGTGGATGGTGGCACAAGCTTGTCTTAAATGTCAGGTGCATGATTTTAAGCACTAATTCAGTTATGTGCATGAGGCATTAGCAAATGGCGTGATCAATGCAAGCTCACCTTTAGGCTTTGAGACCCGAATCAGGAAAAAACAAGTTTTGCACACCCCTAGTCATGACTTCTTTAAGGACAATCCCCTGACCAGTGTTTAATTTAACAGTGGTCTTGCAGTCTGTCTGATCAGGACCAATTGTCTGCTTACTGTCATTAAGCAGAAGCCGTACAGTTAATGAGACAAGATCAAAATCCACATGCTCTTGAGAGTGAAAGATTTGTTGCTGAAGGAAATTGGAATCTTTTTGTCAGTAGTCTGAAGGCCATTAAACGTGCTAAAAGGCAAGTGGTGCCTCCCTGGCTTCATAGGAAAAATTAAGGGACCTGGGACTGCTTTACCTGTTCCCCATTCAAGTTTTAGAAGATGTCCTTTGTTTTAAATGCAGTGTTGATCATGGCCACTATAATCACAACAAGTCCTATCATTTGGTACAGTTATCCTCTAGTGTTCTTCTGCAGTGCATAGTATGACAGAAAAAGATTTGATCTTACGAACACTATATATTCTATGAGCCAGATGCTTCATTTCCCTGTTATTCCAAACATGGAATTGTTTACTTCTTTAGCTGGAAGTCTTCATATCTTTTACAGCAGCTGACTTTTTCCACAGACAACTTCTCATGTCTTCTATTCAGATTTTGAGGTCTGATCATTGTGGGGGTTAGAACACTTTCTGTGTACTGTCGAAAAGCACTGGGTTTGTCTATAAGCAAGGCCCCATGTGGTTTAAATGCCAGTTTTTCAGGCACTGATGTACAGGCAGTCACAATATCTACAAGCAAACGCTACAACCTGAATCAACTAGAACTGATTTGCTAAGGAAACTGCATTCTACTATCAGTAGCTAAGCAGGTACTTTGCTTATGTTACAAACTTGTGGCCAGGGGGAGAACAGGTGCTTGAAACAAAAAACATGTCTTGAATACTATTGGTCAAGTACTGCTTTAGAATTTCACCTATTTTACTTTTTGGGGGTAAAGTATACCTACAAAAGTTGTGATAAAACCAGTATAAACTTAGTAAAAAAAAACCCTTTCAGAATAGGATTATATTAAAATATCCAAATATATTTTAAAACATTGCTATGAACATACTACATACATTAAAAGATTCTGCAGCTTAACTTTCCATTCAAGGATCTTCAGGGTAGGACTCAGCTTTTCAAATAGTTCTGAAGTGCCTACTAGAGTGATCTGTGTCCCGTTTCCAACAACATACTTTCTAGCATAACTCTGCTGCTCTGTTCAATATAAGGCTGATACAACCATGATGATAAGTAGACCATTAAGAGATCTTGGTCAGCAGTATGAGCAATCTCTTGCACAACAGTTTGCTTCAGTTTCAGTTCCTTTGAGTACATTTCTAAGAGTTTGATAGATGCTTCGTCTGAAATAAAAAAGCAAAACCAAGTAGTAGTTCTACAGTGGCATCTTCCTTTACATTCCATTTTTTATTATACCAAACACCACAATACTTGATTCTCTTCTCCATATATTAAAGTTCCTACCTTCGTTCACTTTATTGTCTTAGAAAATTAAAACACAGCAACTTTTTAAGCTCCCAAAGGGAGATTTTCTGCCCTACCTCTGCTGGAAAAAATTAAAATCAGATAAAATTTTTAAATAATTTCTAATTTAATTCTCTGTCATACAAGGAATTGCTTTTTTTTTAAAATTATCATATAAAATTACAACTTTTCAACAGAACAGAGTACAAGCATTCAAGTATATAGAACTGAAATACTGAACAGTATAATAAGGATACAAATCAGTAAAATCGAGTGTGAGCAACTAAACACGTTGAACTAGAAATAAAAATGCAGGGCTGAGAAGTTCATTGAAAAACACAGATTTACACCTGCAGTGGAACAGGTTGTTAGACTAAGGAGTAGACACAATCTGTTCAGTGTGAGAAGAGAGAGTTGGCTTTTACTTAAAACATAGCAATCATTTGAGAGATCAGACCAACATTTAAGCATTAGAGGTTGCCATTTCTCTAGGAGGCTGGATTGGCCTGAGGTATCTCTAAATTTATCCAGATTGTGTGTAATTTATCCAGGATTAATAAATCCCATAACTTCACGTGCCATTTTTGTACTGATGGAATTGATGCAGACTTCCAATGAGATGTAATAAGACATTTAGCTGCAATTAACATTATCATAATTAGTTCTTGTTTTGCTTTGGAGATTTTGAAATTTTCCCACAGATTGAGAAGAATTAATTCTGGGGATAGGGGAACCAAGTAACCAGTGATTATATGGATTTGATTTTGAATCTGAGTCCAAAATTTTCCTATCAGTTTACAGGACCACCAACCATGGTAAAAAGTACCTCCGTTCCCCACATTGTCTCCAGCAGGTCGGAGGCATCAAGGGGTTTTAATGGGCTAGTTGTGCAGGGGTTAGGTACCAGCATGAAATAACCTTGAAATTTTGCAGTCAAATGTTCAGAGCTCTTGAGGTGGTGAGAGGAGAGTCCCAGATTTGGTTCTACTGATTTACAGTGAGCTCTTTAAGTCTGCATGCCAGGACAACCGATATTTTAACAGTCTAATGAAAACTGGCTGTATTAAGATTTTGTAATTGCAGAGACTAGACCCTGAACCAAGTTTACTTTGCTGACCAGCAACCTTTCAAATTCAAAGATTTACAAAGAGGGGACCTTTTAGTTGAATGAAGAGAAGATTGAGTTGCATATATTCAAACCAAGGCAAGGATATTTTGTTCTCATGTTCCAGTTTCATATGGGGAATTGTTAATTGTGAAAATACAGTACACCCCAGGAAGGCCATAATCCCCTCAATAGAACTGCAGTACAGTCCTCATGCGCTACAATGAATTCGTTGCCTGTATTTTGACTATCATTTTCAACTAACAGCCAGCACTTCAAATTGGAAAGACAAGCAATTCCAAAGGAAGAATTTACTTACAGAAATAGGATGTGGGCCATGTGTAGAATAATGGTGTCCTGTGGTCCCCATGATGGTATTTTTCCAAGTCACAGATTCCTTTAGTGGTTGAACACAGCTTTTCCATTTTTTGATGTATTTTTGTCTTAACAGAATTCAGAACAAATGCATATGTAAGGTATTTTATGTAATAACTGGGCAGCAGCTCATTTTAACAGTAAGCATACATCAGGTTCTTTGATTCTCCCATTTTACTTGTTTAGGAAATTTCAGTGCCGGGAAAAGATTTCTCCCAAGGAGCCTAGAGAACTGGGGTGGAGATAAACTGCTGGCCAAGGTCAGACATTCTCAAGAAGTGCTTTTTGCAAGTGATGGAATGCTTCTAAGCCTCCCTTTGTAGCACTTCTGAACGGCTTGCTTCAAAGTATATATATTCATTCCTTGATGCCCTGTTTAGATCTCTCTGAATGGATGTTGGCTCAGACAGACAGGTGGATACAGTTAATTAAAAAAAGAGAGAGACCTATATTTCTTAGCTCAGGATGTGGTCTTAGTCTAAAAGACAAGAATGTAGCCATTATGGCTCTGAAGAAGAGTACCATATTTTCAAAAGTCCCGAGTAGTTCTGTGCAGTGCTCTTCCAACTCTATGTTATAATCGGGTGGCATGCTTCTATCATTGGAGGCAACGTTATCACATTCTATCTCCAACTTGTCTTTAAACCTGAAGAAAAATATCCTTCATTATTAAGGACAGTGGTTGCTACCTCTACCCCCCTAGCTGACAACA
The DNA here is from genome assembly GCA_029233225.1 of Lepidodactylus listeri. Lineage (NCBI taxonomy): Eukaryota > Metazoa > Chordata > Lepidosauria > Squamata > Gekkonidae > Lepidodactylus > Lepidodactylus listeri. The sequence continues at coordinate 83,195,763 of JARCFY010000011.1, forward strand.
GCATTGTTGCCCAGAAGATCACACTCTCCCCACCCACCCACCACGGAGAAGGCACCCCATACTGGACATTTTATTTCAGCACTTACCGTGTAGCAATTTTGACGTTCACGATTTTGGTAGCACTGGTAAATCCGTTTTCATTCAGCGTCTCCCACTTCATTATTAAATTATGCCAGTCTGCTGCATTATCTTTAATTTTTCTTGCACTGACTGATAACCCAGGTGTCTTAGGAGTAAGGCTTCTACCTATTCAGAAACACAAAATCAAAAGTTCTTTAAATCAGAAAAATTAAAGTTAGCTGCAGGATCCTATTTTTTGAACTGTCTTCATGGTTCCAATCACATTCCCCTAATTTCTGTATGCTTTTTGCAGTCCTGTACATACAACCCTGACCTGGATGGCTCAGGCCAGGCCAATCTCATCAGATCAGTGTGATATAGTGGTTAAGAGTGTTGGACTAGTATCTGGAAAACCCAGGTTCGAATGCTTGTGCTGTGGAAGCTCGCAGGGTGACCTTGGGCCAGACACACACTCAGCCTAACCTACCTCACAGGGTTGTTGTTCAGGATAAAATGGAGGAAATGAGAATGATGTAAGTTGCTTTGGGTCCCCATTTGGGAGAAAAGTGTAATATAAATGAACTAGCTAAATAAAAAATAAATGCTTTAGTGGTGGAGTATCTGCTTGGCATGAGATAGGTCACAGATTCAACCCCCAGCATCTCCAGTTAAAAAGATCAGGTAAGGAGATGATGTGAAAGAGCTCAAGCTAAGCCATTTGGAGAGTTGTTGCCTGTCTGCAGGTAATACTGATCTTGATGGACCAATGGTCTAATTTAGTACAAGGCAATTTCCCTTGTCAACACCTGCACTCAAAATTCGCCCCTTTAGGCAAATCCAGAATGATTTCTCCTGCTCCTGTGTTCACTGACATCTCCTGCTCCTGTGTTCACTGACACTAACATGAATCAGAATCTTAAGCTAATTTCCCTATGAAGACACACTGGAGAAGACTGAGGGAGGAGGATTCTTCATTTATTTAGTTTATTTATAGCCCGCCTTTCTCACTGAGACTCAACATGGATTATAGAGTACAAAAAGAGAAAAGGTAATCATATAATTTAAGGATTTTGAATGAACAATGCAACGCACTAGGATAATAGTACAAAACTGAACGACAACTCAAGCAACAAATATGAACATAGAGTATAAGATAGACAAAGAACAATGCAAAAGAGCTAGAATACAAAACTGAACAGCAAATTGCCTTGCCTAAAGAGTGAAAAGGGATAAGTAAGGCACATTAATAATGCAATCCTGTACAGAGTTGCTCCAGTTTAAGGCTGCATTCACACCCACTAAATAATCCACTTTCGGATTTTTACTGTGTGAACTGGCAAAATCCGATTCAAAAGTGCACTGAAAGTGGATTATTTAGTATGTGATTACAGCCTAAACCTATGGATTTAGAAGAACAAAGTTTGAGTCCAGTGGCACCTAGAAGACCAGCAAAGTGTAATTCTGGGTATAAACTTTCGTGTGCATGCATCCTTCTTCAGAAGTGTGTTTACACACGAAAGCTTATACCCAGAATTAAACTTTGCTGGTCTTCAAGGTACCACTGGACTCAAACTTTGTTGGGTACTGCTTCCCACCTGGATTCATGGGTTTAGACTGGAAGGACACTGCACACTGTCTAGAAGTAACCTCGAACAGGAATCCCGGCTGAGCCTGAGACTCTCGACCAGTGAGTGACCTCTAAGCTGAGTTAGTGTGAGCTAGCTCAGACATTTTTGCCTCAGCTCAGGAAGGATGGCTCCAGAGCAAACTAATTGACGCAGCAGCCAAATCGCTTGCTCACAACTTTAATGCCGGTAGCTCACAAAGTAGAACTTTTGCTCACAAGACTCCACAGCTTAGAGGAAGCGTTGCTCTCGACCCTCCCCTGCAAAACACCCCGCGCTACACTCGCTCGAGCTCCCCGCCACGATGAAGAAAAGCGCGGCGGACCCTCTCCTCTCAAAGAATCCCCTCCCTCAGCACTTACCAGCCATCCTTGTGCGGCCTACACAGACCAGCGCTCCGGCTTAGGCCGCTCCCCTCGGAAGTGTTCTCACGTCCGGCTCCGCCCCTCAGGACCGTCCCGCCGCTGCCGCTTGGAGGCCGCGCTAAACGCTCGACTTTCCCTGCCCAGCGCTGCTGGGGGCTTGCGGGGTGGGCGAGGGGCGATGCCCACCCCGAAAACCATGAAGGGCCCCGGGCCCTGCTGAGGTGAGTAGGCGGCTGCGGCCTAGTCTGGAGGCGGTGGTTGTCTCCATCGAAACGGGTTGCTGGGATCCGTGTTGTGCCTGTGGAGAATTCCTCTCCTGTAGCCTCCTCTCCTGGGGACTCGTCGTCGTCGCCACCCCACCCGTGGCTACTTTGCAAAAGGAAAGGACGCTTCTCTCAGGGTTTCTTGGCTTCTCTAACATCTTTCCGGAGAATCTTGTAGCCCCTCAGATACGGATAATGCATTTGTTATGGCGGAAGCTTTCTGTGGACAAGCATCTTGTGCTTATAACATAGGGATTCGTCACCCTGGTAGGGTTGTTGTAGGGCGTTCTGCACATTCTCAGAAGTACTCCTTGCAGTAGACACTGAGGCGAGGTTCTGCTTAGCAGATTTCTTAAATGCCTCTCAAATGGACAGGAGGGAAGTTAAGTGCAAATTCGGAGCTTGCTAAATGTATATTGCATAGTCGGTATTACAGAGGAACTGATTTGGCGTCACTCAATAGAGATTAGTTTCCCTCCTTTCTATGCTTTGGGCACCAGTTTGTGCTTGACCTCAGAGTGGTGTTTTTTGTTTTTTTTTGCTTATAAGTGGTCTTGGGCTTCCTAATAAAGTTACTTGCTGGGAATATGGAGATGGGAATGGGTAGTTACTCTGTGTTAGCCACTCCAGAAGGTACTGTATATCTGGAGGTGTTGTAATAGTTTAGTACATCTGTCTTTTTCATCATTGGTGTGCCGGGTGGGTGGAGGGAGAATACACACTTCTTAGGGAGCTTCTCTTCCTACAGTATGCTTTGCTGAATACTGCAATATATGTATTCATCAACTGCTGAGACAAAAAACAGACCTCTGGGAGTCTTTCCCTAGCGTACAGGCATACATAGTCACATATTTCCTATCCATTGCAAGTGGTGCATTGGTTGGAGGAACTTGGGTGGAGTCTCCTTCTTGCCATAGGCTCCCAGTTCTTAGCAGCCCTGTGTCCTTTAGCAGTTTATCTTGCGCACCTTGCTGTGTGGTACTTGTTGAATTTTCCTTCAGAGACATCCTGTGTGGGTTAACTAATGTTGGTTGCAGACTTTGTGGGAAAAGATATATCTCATGGTGGCCCACTTTGTTTTTTAAAGAATGAGTGTAAAGACTAGGCTGAAGGTTTGACAAAACTGCAATTAATGCTGTCTTTCAAACTATTCCTTCTCTTTGGTTCCTCATTTAAGCGAGAAGAGACTATCCTTTGTCCACTCCTGCTCCTTGAGAAGAAGAGTAACCATCATTTCCTAATGTGTTGGTCAGCTTAGAGAGATGTATCCTACCTTAGAACAGGGTGTTGAATGTGCTGAACTTCTGGGTCTATTAAAGCTGTAGGATTCCTTTAAATTTTGGTGGGTATTTCTGTGTGTGTATGCCTGGAAGTCATGACTGACTTCTGGCACCCCTAGTGTGGCTCGGACATTTCAGAGAGGAGATTTATTATTGCCTGCCTCTGCATCCCAGCCCTGGTATTCCTTGGAGGTCTCCCATCAAAGTACTAACCAGGGTTTGCCCTGCTTAGCTTCCGAGATCTGATTAAAGTGGGCTAGCCTGGGCTATTCAAGTCAGGGGCAAGCTGTAGGATTCTACAATTTTATTCTAAAAATAAATAAAATAAATAAAAATTCTGTGATGGAAAATCATTGGCAGAGTGAGTGTGAATCCATACTTATTCAGGCGTGCGACTAATATTCATATTGGAGGAAGAATGTAAATATAATGTAACTCTGGCTCCCTGCAGGTAGTGTTATACTCCAATACATCTTTTTGGAATAGGAGGCCTGCATTAGCTTTTCAGCATGATCACACTCTCACTGCATCCCTTTTTTAATGCTAATGTAATTCTGACACCTTACATTGACATAGTACAGTAGTATTCTCAAAACATTTCACTGTGTTATTTGTAATACTTATAACAGCCCTGTAAGGTAGGCCAATAACAGTGCAGATTCTGTGCATTTTCTCAGGTCCCAGTTTATTCAGTTGGCGCTGACTCCCATGTAAGCATAAATAGGACTGTAGCCTTAATTAGTTGTTAGTTACAGTAGAATTATTAGAGTTTGAAACTTTGGTTACTTATTTGTGAGATAGAGCACCAAAAAGCTTGAAGCTCCTGAAAGAAAAATAAAGCCCTCTAAAGAGCAAAGGGCACCTTATGATGAAGATCAGGGTACGCAGTTCTGGTTACGCAATGCAGCTTTCACATGAAAACTGAGATATGAAACCAGATAGCTGACGCTAACATTGACTTTTGACGCTGGCCTTACTCTGACTTTGAATCTGACATGTTTCATATACAGGTAGATGGCAGCTGACCTTCCCTGTTTGTAGTCATGACTACATGCAAGGTAATTTGATACTGTATGAGGGATTGGGAAGTCTGGATGGTCCAGGCTAAGCCGATCTCCTCAGCTCCTGGAAGCTAAGGAGGGTGAGCCCTGGCTAGTATTTGGATGGGAAGGATGTACAGCAGGGGTGGCCAACCTGTGGCTCGGGAGCCACATGCGGCTCTTTCACACATATTGTGCGGCTCCTGGCAGGGCAGCTGGGAAAGCAAAGGAGAGGCATGCTTTTTCTCTCTTTCTCCCTTCCTTCCTTCCCTCCTCCCTCCCATCTATTTGCTTTCCTAGTTTCTCTCTCTCTCTTTCTTTCCACTTCTTTAATTCTTTCTTTCCATCTCTCTCTTTTTCTCTCTCTCTCTCAATATCATTAGCAAACAAGAAATATCATTATCAATAACCGGTTTTCCTCGTTTGTTTTTATTTTTGGCAGTCCCATTTAACGTTAATAAGAAGCAAATCTGCATATTTTTAAAAATAAAAACGTGTGTGTGATATTTGTTCCTGTCTTACGGCTCTCAGACATCTGACGTTTATTCTATGTGGCTCTTACGTTAAGCAAGGTTGGCCACCCCTGATGTACAGGCTTGCTACACAGAGGCAGGCAATGGCAAACCACCTCTATTTGCCTGTTGACTTGAAAACTCTGCAGGTCACCATAGGTTGAATGCATCTTGAAAGCACTCTCCACCACTGTGATTGTCCTCTGGATGTGTACATACTTTGGTGTTGTGGTAAAGTGTGTGGACTCTAATCTGGGAGAACCAGGTTTGATTCCCCACTCCTCCACTTGCAGGTGCTGGATCACCTTAGGCAAGCCATAGTTCTGTCAGAGCTGTTCTTGAGAAAGACCAGTTTCTGTCAGATCTCTCTCAGCCCCACCTACCTCATAGGGTGTCTGTTGTGGGGAGGGGAGGGGAAAGGAGATTGTAAGCCTCTCTGAGACTCTAAGTGAAGAGCGGGGTATAAATCCAGTCTCCTCTTCCTTCTTCTTCCTGCCTAACTGAACTATGCCAGGAGGTAGTATAAATCACATGATTTAGCCCATAAGGAAATGAGATGTTAGATCAGGGAATGCCAGGATTTACTATGTTCTCATTTTTGGCAAAAGAAAAGTATTTATTTGGGATTTAGCTTTCACTGCAGCACACCCTTTCAGAGCAGTGCTAGTTAGCTAATTCAGTTGCTATCAGTGCCATGTGTGGGTTCTACTTGCCCTGGCCTCAGGCCTTTTGCATTGCCATTAGTTCAGGCAGACTTGGTAGCACAGGCATTTAATAGATTGCTGAAATGGGATTTATGTCTTTATTAGATTTCTCGCCTGCGCACTTATGGCCACAAGCAGGCTAAATATGGTGTGGGTGTGGCTAGTACAGGCAGTGGCATCATGAAGCCAAACATTTGTGTTAACTCCTAATAATAATTTTTTAGAATTTAGATAGCACCTTCCAAACGTTCAATGCACTTTGCATGCTTCGGTTTGTAACAGCAGTCCTGCAAGGAAGGCCATTATCCCCATTTTGTGTACAAAGACCTGAAGTGAAGAAAGTACTGCCTTGCTTCTAGTTGCCTCATAAACATGTGACTAGAGAGTTTCTAGGCTCTCCACAGGGGATGTGAGGGAAGAGAGACTCCGCCATTTAGTGATGTCTTTGAAGTCCTGCAGGAAGTGAAACAGAGCCCTGCCCTGCTGACCCCAGTTCCTCTGTGCATTCCAGAGCACCAGGATGGGCAGGAGTGGGTCCTGGGTCCCCCGCCCCCCTCAAGCAGGGGTTTTGCAAGAGGAAGAAGCTAAGTGAGTTTCTAGGGCTGGTTCTGCAAAGCCAGCACAAAGGAAGGCAACCCCGTCTCCCTTTTCATGTGCCTTGCTATTTACAAAAGCCAAGAAAGGGGCTCACCATTGGTGAGCTGGCCAAGAGCATTTGTGGAGCCTGAATGTCCATGTAGGAAATGAACTGTGTATTAGGTGCTGAATTAGTCACTAGCATCACGAGGACTTTTGTGGCTTGTGAGCAGTTTCTCTTTGCGGGATCACTGCTGTCAATTCTGTGGGATTATGAACAAAGTCCAAGAGAAGAGCAAGGTTCAAGTTCAGTAGCACCTTAAAGACCTGCAAGATTCATTGGGGTCAAAGCTCCATTCATATGGAGCTTTGACTCTTGAAAGTTTGTACCCTGGAAATCTCGTTGGTCTTTAGGGTGCTACTGGACTTAGATCTTGCTTTTGTACTGCAGACTAGCATGGCTACCCACCTGAAAAAAAAAAAGGCAAAATCCTTATTTTGGAGCCAGTTTGGTGTAGTGGTTGAGTGCGTGGACTCTAATCTAGGAGAACTGGGTTTGATTCCCCACTCCTCTGCTTGCACCTGCTGGATGACCCTGGGCAAGCCATAGCTCTGGCACAACTGTTCTCTCAAGGACAGCTTGGGAAAGAGTTCTCTCAGCCCCACCCACCTCACAAGGTGTCTGTTGTGGGGAGGGGAAGGGAAGGGAAAGGAAAGGAGTTTGTAAACTGCTCTGAGACTCCTTCAGGTAATGAAGGGCGGGGTATAAATTCAATCTCTTCTTCTCTTCTTCTTCTTCTGCAAAAATGCCATGACTGTCATGATTTTAAACTGGAAAAATGTAAGAGCGATTTGTGCTCCCCCTTCACATTTCAGTGAACATATTGGAAAACCAGAACCAAAAGAAATATGTCTTGTCTGCCTTAAATCACAAAGGATAATAGTTTGATTTCTAGGTTAGTATAACCATTCTTCTCATGTCCCTAATCTGCAGTCAGTGGTATCATAAATCCAAAACCACTTATTTATCAGGAGATAACCAGTGTGGTATAGTGGTCAGAGTTCTGGAATAGGATCTGGCAAAGTTTATGAGATGCTCTGGGGTCACACACACACACACACACACACACACACACACAGCCATCCTCACAGGATTGTTGTAAGGATAAAAATGGAGGAGAGGAGAACAATATAAGAACATAAGAGAAGCCATTGTTGGATTAGGCCAGTGGCACATCCAGTCCAACACTCTGTCACACAGTGTCCAAAAACACCTGGTGCCATCTGGAGGTCCAGCAGTGGGGCCGGGGACACCAGAAGCCCTCCCACTGTCCCCCCCCCCCCCCAGCACCAAGAATACAGAGCATCACTTGCCCCAGACTGAGAGTTCCTATCTATACCTTATAGCCACTAATGGACCTCTGCTCCATATGTTTATCTAATTCCCTTTTGAAGTCGTCCATGCTTGTAGCCGCCACTGTGGCAGTGAATTCCATGTGTTAATCCCTCTTTGGGTGAAGAAGTACTTCCTTATATAAGCTGCTTTGGGTCCTAATTGGGGATAGGGGAAAGGTATTAATGAAGTAAATAATAACAAATTGGAGAGAGGATTATATGTTCATCTTTACTTGTATTATATTTACTCTCAGTTATTTGGATTCTAAGGGTGATGTTTAACAGAAATTGTCTCTGTTGTGGAGAATAAATTAAGTGCATCTTTCCCAGTTTACAGGTAACACATACAGCTGTTGACCATGGCATCGGTGACGCCATCCTTTACTTTCAAGGAGTTCTGCCCCTTGTATTACCTCCTGAATGCCATTCCTACGAAGATCCAGAAGGGATTCCGTTCCATCGTGGTGTACCTCACTGCCCTTGACACCAATGGGGACTACATTGCTGTGGGCAGCAGTATCGGGATGTTGTATCTGTACTGCAGGCACCTAAACCAGATGAAAAAATACAATTTTGAGGTAAGAGTGCACACATGTTCATTAAAAGTGTGCGGTTTCATTTTTTCCCCAGAATACACCTGAGTTTTTTGCTCTCAGTTTTAACATCTGTTAGCTGTCTGCGAGCAAAAGATGCAGAGGTTGCTTTAAAAACCAAACAGGAATCATGTGGCCCCTTAGGAAATTTATTCCAGCATAAGACTGGACTGGAATCCAGTTTCTCATATGCATGAGGAAGTGGGCTGTAGTACAAGGAAACTTATGCTGCAGTAAAAAAAAGTCTTTGAAGTTTAAGATACCTGTTTGTTTTCACTGTGGAAGACTAATGCTTCTGTCCCTGTAGACCAGGGGTGCTGAACTCATTTATTATGAGGGCCGATCTGACATAAATGAGACTTTGTTGGGCAATATTTTGTTTATTTAATAGTCTCTGATAACTGACGCCTCTTGCTCTGAATTTTTGCATCAAAATATCTGTGCAGTTGCAATTCTGAGTATGCTGTTCAAGTGTGTATCTGTAAGCTGCAAACCTACTTTTGATTTATTGACATTCACCACAGAGATCTCATGCTCAGAGTTCTGAGTCTAGGACTCAGGGGAAAACGTGAAATGTCTGAGCAATTGAGAGAGTCTGGCGATGCAGCAGTGGCAACAGAACTGGAAGCAAGAGATGGCCAGTTCCAGTGTGGGCCTGATAGAAGCCCTCTGGGGGCCTGATCTGGCCCCCGGGCTGCATGTTTGACACCCCTTCATGTAAGTTGATCTAACACTAAGTTCAGTTTCACTCTCTCCCTAATTGTCTATAAGCCTCTTATTCTGTTCAGCATGTTTTATTGGTTGGTTTTAAGCTGCATCGGCTTTTATAACCTTTTGATTTGTCCTTTTCTTGTTGTATAGCTGGTGCTTTATTTAAATAGTTCAACGACCAAGACTTTAGAATGCAACTGGGTGATATTTTTATCTAATCACACTAAAATATATTTCCCACCCAACCAGCCAAACATAGATTTCATGATGGCAGAAAGATACCAGTGATTTGTTTTATTGATTTATTTCACTTATGTCCTACCTTTCTTTCATTATGGAGCTTTAGATGTTGCATTATGGAGCTTTAGATGTTCCCAGGCGAGATCTGAGATCCGGGCAGTGACCAGGAGCATACTATATTAACATCACCATGGTTGCTGCATCATGTGCCGTCATACTAGCGTGATGTAGTGGTTAGAATGTCAGGCTAGGATCTGGGAGGACCCATATTTGAATCTGCGGTGGAAGGTTGTTGGCCACTCTCTGCCTAACCTACATCAGAGGGTTGTTGTGAGGATAACATGGAGGAGAGAAAATAATGTGAGCTGCTTTTAGCCCCATTGGAGAGAAAAGTGGGGTATAAATGAAGAGAAATAAAACAGTACCCTGAGACCAATAGGTAAACATATAAATTAAAAGCAGTTACATTAGTAAAAAAAATCCAGAGGTCCAACAATGTATTTATTTCTTTTGGTACTTTAGTGCTCTGTTTTAGAGTGGCTCACAAAAACATCCAATTTAAATAATAATTTAATTAAGAAAAAACCCCAGTTTGTTTTTTTTTAAGCACAAAACCAAATCTTATGCAAGTTTTAAGTCCGCTGACTGGTCCATTCGATGGTTGCTGGCTGTGAGCCAGCGACTAATTTCTTTTGCTAAACGGCTTGTGCCCCTGGCCCCATCTAGTCTTTATACATGTAAGGACAGGAAAGAGACAGACATAAAGGTGAGAAGTTGTGCAGCTGACAAGCTGTTCCCCAACAGTTCCTCTCCCTGTACTTTCACAAATCACAGAAGGAGCCTGTTCAGTTTCCATCCTTCATTCATGCACACAACATACGCAAACTTGCTGGCTGAAAACGTCAGCAGGAAGTTGGAGGAGGTTCTGGTCCATGCTATATATTTATAGAGTACATCCCCCCCGTAGGTAGTTCAGGGCAGTGTATGTAGTTCTCCTCTGTTTTACCCTCACAATAGCCCTGTGAGGTAGGATAGCCCGAGAGCAAATGACAGGTTCAAGTAAGTTTCATGGCAACTGGGAGTTTGAACATTGTTTTCCGTGGGGCTAGGGTGCCACATCAGACCCTACACCACACTGATGTTCTCAAATATCTGAGCACAGACTCTGAAGCAACGTCTTGGTGAATTTCAGGTTCTGAGGGTAAGGATCAGGGGGATGACCCATACAAAGCAGGCGCTCCTTCGGGCAGCCCAGTTCCAGCCAGCACAAATAAAATTGGCATGTTGCATCTGGAAACTTGCTGCCTTAATTTCACACTTACTTTTTTGCTCTTCTTTGATCAGGGGAAAAGTGAGTCTATTACAGTTGTGAAACTCTTAAGCTGCTTTGATGATCTCGTTGCGGTTGGAACAGCTTCAGGCAAGATTGCTGTTTTTCAGCTGGTCTCTTCATTGCCTGGGAGAAACAAACAAGTAAGACCCAAACTTGATTAAAACTTGTGGTGTTCAAGACAGCCTCTAAATTAATTTTGCAGTTTCCTGGCAGTCAGATTAAGGACATGTATCTAGCAAGTATGTTATAGCTTCATGGTACGAGTAGGGCTTTTTAAAAAAAATCTCTAATTACACAGGCCATCTTTGTCTGGAAACAGACTTCTGTGAAATTCCTGACACATGTTCAAATGAAATAGCTTGCCTAAACAGAGAAAAGCACCAATATGTTAATTGGACCGTAGACTAGGCTTTCTGCCCATTTCCTGCCCCTTATTCAGTTCCTTTGGTATGTTCACTTGGGAGTCTTTTTTTGCAGCTTCGAAGATTTGATGTGTCTGGAATCCACAAAAGTAGCATCACAGCTTTGGCATGGAGTCCCAACGGAATGAAATTATACTCTGGAGATGACAAAGGGAAAATCGTCTACTCTGCTTTGGATTTCGATCAGGTAAGGAGTTGCTCCAGATCAGGGGGCAGGTATTTTCTGAATCGATACTGGAGGCATTGTTGGAGACGAGGAAGGCTGGGCCTTTCATTTCTGTGAGCACTTTTTAATATGAGCAATCGTATAATCGTAAAACGTCTCATCTTTTTGTTTCTCATCTGGCCTGTACAATAGCAGTTAGTGGCCCTCCTTCTGGTGCTGCTTTTGTGTTTTTAATATAATTATTTTATCATTTTAACTGTATTTTAATCATTTTAATGTATTTTACGTTCGCCACCATGTGGACCCTGATCTGGTGGAAAGGGGGTGCGAAACTATTTTAAATAAATAAATAAAATTTGCTGTATTCCAGGAACAATAATTATACAGTGCTGGAGGGATTCTGGGAAGTCAGCCTATCCTGTATCTAATAGTGCTTCATCATGTAGGAACTGCCTTGTTTGCTTAAGTCACCAGATTAGTGCTTCCTACAAGTGCTGGCGTTGTCGAATTCGGCTGGCTTGAACCAGAGAGGCAGGGCTTTCTCTGCGGTGACACCCTCATTATGGAACCCTTCCCTAGAGAGAGTTAAGCAGGCCTGCTGTGTTTTGAGTTGGGAGACTGGTTAAGACTGTGTTATTCTGGCAAATGTGGAAGGAAAAAAAATATATTCCCAATTTAAGGAATATTAGAGCTTGCTGCTGTTAATGGAGTTGCAATTGTTCTTTATACAGTTCTTACTAAAAATTGATTTGATTTTATTGATTGAATGTCATGATTTTCATCTGTTGCTAGCTGGTCTGAGGATTATGGTAGGATAGAAGTTGGAAAATAATAAAATATGCTGTGGAGTTACCCTAACATTACAAATGGTGGGGATGGGGGAGGTAATGCTTTGATTAAAGGTAGTAGGCTTGTTGGAGCACAGTTTCCTGAGGACTTGGAGTTATGGCAGCTTAATGTAGATACAAAGGCACAGTGTTCCATTCATAAAGACTTTGTGGTGCTAATCATAACAAGACATTCAAAACTGGCAGTGACTGGTATATTTGGTGGCAAAGCTTGTTTGTCAATCAAGTCTGAATAATTTCTTAGCAGTTTGGTCCCCTTTTCCGGAAGTATGCTACAATTTGCTATAGGGTCTGCTGAAATTGCCGCACTTCTCCCAAAGTAGAAGTCTGGTGGCTTTCAGAAGATTTAACAGAATTGATTCCAGCATAAGCTTTTGGGAGTCTGAGTTTCCATCTAAAGCGTTGTTTACTCATATCCCAGTTTATGTTGGATCATTACTAGATTCACAATCTGTGTTCAGCTGTGGGATTGCTGGTCCTTGCCTGTCTTCAGGCTTGTTCTAGGAGATCTCCCAAGCCAAATATCAGGAAAAAAGAATATTTGCTCCTTCTGCATAAATGGCCCAGCATGAACTAAACTCCAGTGGTGCCTATCAATTTCAGGTTCTGTCTGCTTACCTTCAGGTTCTTAACTTGGGAGACGATGGTGTTTTATGTCCCTATTATGTCCTCCAGGGTCGTTGCAATTCCAGTTTGGTCTTGGAAGAGCCATCTTCAATTGTGCAGCTAGATTACAGCCAGAAAGTGTTGCTGGTCTCCACTCTGCAGCGAAGTCTCCTGTTTTACACAGAAGAAAAATCCATCAAGCAAGTTGGAACCCAGCCCAGGAAAAAGTAACTCCATTAAACTTTGATGCAAACAAATACCATTTAGTTTCAGAGCTGTAGAGATGGGCTTTGGGTAATGAATGTAATTCAACCTAACTCCCTGCATAAAATATTTTTTCATTCAGCTTCCTTTCTCTGCAGCTTTTAAGTAGATCATTTGAAGTACGATGGTTTTATGACTTTGATTATTCTGACGAGAGATAGCTGTGCTTATCTGAAATTCTCTGAGTTCTGCTTGTCATGAGCAGCGCGTTAATATCCCATGTTGCTCTCTTACCCTTCTTGGCTATTATCCCATGATCCCTGAGTCTAATTTAAACTTCGGTGTCCATTCATATATTTTCCTCTCTATGTTGCTTGCCAATAAAGTCCTCTACATTTGTTTGCAGAGCAAAAAAAAATTGGAAGCAGGATACATCCCTGGCAGACTTGCAAATTCATTGTTCGCTTTTGGCATATCCTTACATTATTCGGATTGAAAATAGTTATCCATCCTTCTTTTGTGGGAGACACTTGATCAGGATTCAGAGAACCCCGTATATAAGTAAAAATCACTTCTGTGTGCCGATTGCTTGATTTCTTTCCTGGGCTGCCTCTCCCTGTGGTGGTGGAAAGTGCTGTTAAGTCACAGGCAACCACCTAGGATTTTTAAGGCAAGAGACAATCAGAGGTGGTCTGTCGGGGCCTGCCTCTGCAGAGCGGCCCTGGACTTCCTTGGGGGGTCTCCCATCCAAATACTAACCAGGGCCAACTCTGCTTAGCTTCTGAGATCGGGTTGGCCTGGGCCATCCAGTTCAGGGCCCTCACCCTGTACTGGGCCCTAAAATGGCCCAGAGACTCTTCTGACCTTCAGAAATAAATTTCTAGGGGCTGCAACAAGGAAGGAGCTGGCAAAGATTACGGTGTGCACAAGGAAGATGGCGCATGTTTCTCTGAATCCTGCTTTATCTTCTTCCTGCTCTGTATTTCAGGTCGTTAGTTGCAAATATGCAATGGTTATGTATTCACAGCAAGAGGCTCCTTATTTTGTTGAACATTGCAAAGCATTTTCAGATTTACATTGTTTAGGCCCTAACCTCAATAGCCCAGGCAAGCCCGATCTCGTCAAATCGTGGAAGCTAAGCAGGGCCGACCCTGGCAAGTATTTGGATGGGAGACCTCCAGAGAATACCAGGGCTGGGAGGACAGAGGCAGGCTATCAAGCCACTTCTCTGAATGTCCTCCGTGCCCAAGTAGGAGTCGCCAGAGGTCACCATGACTTCCAGGCACGGGTGCACACACATACACCACACATACAAAAATGCAAAAATACCAGAACAATGCTGCCTTGCTAGGACACTAAAGTGGTTGGCATTAGTGGTCTCTTTTTCTCCTCCCCACCCCGCCCCCTGATCTTGTTGTGTGGTTTGCCAATACTTTCGCTTTTCAATTTTAGCACTGGAAAAATCGGAGCATGTTTCATACCTGGGCTGTGTAAGCAAAGTGACCTGATGCTGTTTGCTGCAAGGCCTGGGATTCGCCTTTGGAAATCGGACGTCCGTGGGACTGTGCAGGCCACTTATATTTTGAAAGACGTGTTTGTTGCTGGAATGAAACCTTTTGAATTATATCCCCGGATGGAATCCGCTGACAAGGGAGGCTACAATTTCCCCGAGAGGCAACTGGGCCTTGTTTCCTGCTTTTTCCAGGAAGGTTGGGTGCTGAGCTGGAATGAATATAGCATCTATTTATTAGACACTGTCAACCAGGTGAGTGAAACCAATAAAGCTGTGTTATAAGCCAATTTCCCCTTTAATTTTTCCCCTCCTAGTGAGCAGAGCATTTCACATCCTGAGCCGAATAGAACTGCTATAAACTTTAAATGGGGAGTGCAAGACCCAGCGGCGCTCCAGATTGCTGCTGAGCAGGGCTTCCTGTGTTAATGAGTCACCATTAACGTGCACAGCTTAGAGGGAACGCTGCTTATAGCTAGTGCATTTTAAGACCAAGACAGTGGACTCTTTCTTGAAGTGTTCCAACAACTTTCCCAGCATGGTGCCCTTTTTCATGCCTGCCAAATGTTTGTAGAAAGTGGGTGGGGCCAGTTGGGACTTCTCTCCAGGAAGGTTTCTGGTTGGCTGTGCAGATTTTTAAAGACGTTGCTTCCACAAGACGGCAGTTGCTTCCACAAGACAACAACCTTCACTCTGGAATTGAAGGTCAGCTGCAGTGGCCATTCACTGGCTGGTACCACCTCCTGCAGCAGCCATTTTGTGGCTGTTCCCACTGTACTGTGTCGGAAGTCCAAAGGTTCCTGCAGGCTCAAAAAGGTTGGGGACCCCTCTGCTACATTATGGTGGTATAAAAGGTTTTTGGCATCGTGACAATTATTAGCACAAGCTTGGAAGCAGGAAAGGTTACTTCAGCCAGATATATGGTCTCGCAAAGTACGGTATGTTGTGTCGATGGGTGAAATCTCTTTATAAAGGAAAACGCGATGCACAGGAGAAATTTACTGAGAACTTGGTTACCCTATCATTCTTTAGTAGAACAGAAACAAAACCTAGTGGGCAAGCAAAATATCATTTATAAAGATATTTCTGAATAAGGAAACGTAGAACCAGGGCTTTTTTTTTAGGGGAACACACCGGAACAGAGTTCCAGAACCACTTCGACAAAATTCTTTCAAAAATGTTTAAGAGTTCATGAGTTTTGAGTATACAGATTGAAGACTTCATTTCCCTCTTGAGAGTTCTGACATCTATTTTTGAAAAAAAGAAAGCACCGGTTAGAACAGTAGAGCATAGTCTGAGTATGGGATTGACTTGTAGCCAACAGTTATTGACTGATGTGGGCTGCTCAATGTATGGTAGAAATTTGTAGCTGAATAGTTTTGGGCTGGTTGAAATTCTTGAGAATTGCAGTATCTGTCTCTATGTTTTTTGCAAAAAAAAGAAAAAAGAAGAATATTGTTACATCCAGTTCTTTAACACAAAGGTTGTGGCACGCTGACTCACATAATGGGTTTGCTGCTTGATCCTCAGGTATACTTGAACAGCCCTTGGTGATGTATTGTAAGGCAGCGGCACACTGCTCCATCAGCAGCCAGCCGTTCGGCTGCTTATTGGAAGGAGAGAGGGGAGAGCACAGGGCCCTTTCCATTGGCCGACCCTGCCTAAGTGTCCCCCACCCCGGTCCCTTACCAGTCGGCCAGCCATTCTGAAGGAGGGGGAAAGAGCATGGCCCCTTCCATTGGTCTCCTCTGACCCATTTGTATTTCTTGAGTTTAACCACCTTGTGTTACTTTTGCTCAGTCCCTATCAAGTTGGAAGTTTTGTGTCTGTGTGCACATATAGTCTTTGGTGGTGGGAAGTGCCATCAGGTCCCAGCTGCCTTATGGCGACCCTGTACGGATTTCCAGGCAAGAGATGTTGAGAGGTGGTTGGGCCCCCTCACCCCCTCCAAAATTTTATATACTGTCAGCAATTTGAGCAGGCCAATTTCCCCTCTCCCTTTTCCCACCTCTTTTTTTAACTTGGTTTCAGCATTCTACACCTGGAGTATATATGCTGTCCTCATCCATCAATTTTTTTTTTAATTCTCTTCTGGTTAGTTTACAAAGTTGTGTTCTTCTGCTCCCCTGGGAAGACTCCCACCCCTGAGAATGTGGGGACCCTACATAATCTGTGGGTGGCCTGCTTTTGTGATTGCCATGGGGTTCAGCTGCCTTGCTACTAAGATACTAGGATACCAGGGTTCTTTTTCATGATCCTAGAGTGGAAACCATACTGTAGTATTTGGACTGATATGATATTAAGGCAGCCATTGCTCCTGAACACACTGGTAGGAAGCAGAAGTCGAGTTTGTGACTGTCTGCCTAGTCCCTAGTTCTACGGTTTAGTAGGGTTTGGATGAGGGTCACTCAGGCTGAGTCGTCTGTTCTCTACAAGCTAGATTTATTGCTAACTTTCCATTAAATTAATACACAGCACTGGTATTACAGTGCATATTAAGTCACTGTAACTTACGGATCCAGCCGCAGTGAGACTGCAGGCAAAGTAGCAAATGCATGAAAGATGTGCATTTTTGTGTTAAGATTCCTGTCCCCAAGGATTTTTGTGTTAAGATTTCCTGAGTGTATGTCATGGCTTCTTCTGGCTGGGTTTCCCATAAATGGATTTTTGGGTGCCCTGTTCATGACACAGAACTGTAAGGCTGTATTAGTAGACTATGTTTCCAGATTAACTGTTTCCAGATTAATGATCAGGCGTCCATCAACACAGCTGTATGTTTTTTCCTTCCTTCATCTTAACAGACTTCTGAAGGCTCTTGCCAGCCATCTTTGCGGTGCTTTGAGCGTTGAAAGCATTGACAAACGTAATCTGAGATGATGCTTCCTGGGCTGGCGACGCTGAATATGCTTCCACAGAGCTAAACTTATAAAACATGTATAACCCATTTCAGTTCCATGCTCTTTGCCAAGCTTAATGAGAATCACCCTCACCCCAAACCCCCCTTTCCTTTCAGTGGTGCTCTTTGTTGTATTTGAATAATGTTCCAAGCCAAGAGTACAATACAAACTCTCAAGTGTTGTCTGCATTCTAGAGAGAGATTCTCAGCACGTTCAAAGCTTCTCTTCCTCTCTCCTTGTTTTTCACAGGCTCTGATTGGCAGCTTGGAAGGGTCTGGTGATATTGTGTCTGTGTCTTGTACCGAAAATGAGATTTTTCTCTTAAGGGGAGACCGAGATATCATAAGGCTCTCGAGCAGACCTGAAGGGCTGGCATCGATAGGTTTGCACAAGTTAACTTATTAAATTTATAGCATATGTGAAATGACTGTTGTGTGGTGAACATTCATATCCGGAGGCAGCGAACCTCTGAATGACATCTCTGGGAGGCAGCAGTGGGGAAAGGCCTTGGCCTCTATGCCCTGTTTGTTTGGCCTTCTTGGGCTTGCGGTTGGGTGCTGTGTGAAACAGTACACTGGACTAGACGGACCACTGGTCCAATTCAGCAGGGTCTCCTTATGCCCTTATTTTGTTTTTTTAATGTGCATGTATGTGTGTGAGTGTGTGTCTGCACTTGGAAGTCATGGGGACCTCTGGTGACTGACCCCTACTGGGGGCCTGGAGGATATTCAGAGAGGTGGCTGAATAAAGCCTGTCCCTGCCTCCTGGCTCTGGTATTCCCAGGTGGTCTCCCATCCAAGTACTTGCCAGAGTCGACCCTGCTCAGTTTCCAAGATCTGATGAGACTGGGCTTGCCTGGGCTATCCAGGTCAAGGCCTTATATTCTTATTCTTGGAATGGATTCAGATAACTAGTTTACTTCTTCATGGATACATACAGGTCCCTGTTGACTGCTGTTTTCTCTTCTCTTATTATGTTGAATTTAATCAAATTTTGAGAGGGAGAGTGGGATGAATGATCTCAAACCATTCTCTGTCAGCTGTAGGATTCTTGCAGTGTATGCACATAATCTTGGATCCAAAATAAATGTGTGTGAAGTTCTGTTTGAGTATGGGGGCTTTCCTACCCCTGCTCCTTCATCCGCCACTCATTACATTCCTCAGAAGGCAGTGCTTGAAGTTCAGTGGACTTTCCAGAAAAAAACAGGCATTTTTGTGGCATAAGACACTATAGGTAGGGAAGAGAATTTGCAGAAATCTCCTTCCCTTGCACAAGAAATGCCTTCTGCTTATGCAAGGGTATCTTTGGATCCAAAACACTGTGTTGAACATTCATGGGCTAAGCAATGAAACTGATAGGTACCAGACTTAAAACATTTATAAAGGCATCTCTTTGCATAACCTGGTTTAAAGTGTCCACTGTGACTTGTGGTCACTGGTTGTAGGCCATATACGTTCTTGAAAAAGAGATTCAGTGGTTGCTTCTCAGGCCATGCTATCCAGTGACAGACTCACTGTTTGGAAGTCATCTAACTCTTCCATTTCTGGCTGTTTTGTCTAATAAGGACCATAAATGCTCTGTTGCTGAGAGCTCTTGGGCGTTTGGACAGTCGCTGATAACACAGGATTCTTCTTCAGTAATCCAATACAGCTTGTAAGGATGTGTTTGGAACTAACAACAGAGGCAACTCATAAATTTATTGCCTTCTTTGCCTCTGTCTTGAAGGATTAGATGTGTCTCAACACGGACATCCCACTAAAACAAAGCAGCGGAACGAGTCTTGCACTAGTGTGAAAATGGCTGTGTTCACTCATGATCATAAGGCAAGATTACACCCAATTGTCAGTACAAATTAATCTAGGGTTGGTTTTTAGTGATTAAAAGTGGCACTTTAAAAAAAGGAACTTAAAATTCAGAGTATTCAGCATAACCTGACTTGTCAAGTTCTGTAGCACTTGGAAGAGTTTGTTTGCTTTTAATGCAAGGTGTTAGTTCTTTGGCGGTATTCCCTTTACCTGATTTCCCCCCCTCATTTCTCAAGGAAAACATGCATTTCAAAGTGCCTTTTCTTTATAGGAATGTCTTACAGAAATTCCCCATGGAAAGATCCATTTAGTCAGACACTTGCTAGCCAGGTGCTATGAAATATACAGTGCTTGTGTCAACAGCCCTCAACCACTTGTGTGTGCACACCTGTGTGTGTGCATGTTTGTCCCTAGCAGTTGGCATTCTGAGGATGCTGCCTTCAAGTGCGCAAGGTTCTGTTTCACTGTCATTACTCATAGCTGTCGATAGACCCAACCACCATGCCTTTTTCTAATCCTTAAAAAAAAGGCTTCTTCAGCCTGTGGTCCCTGCCACATGTTGTGGTGGCCTATACAGGCTGCATCTGTAGGCTGCGTATTTTTTCCCTATCCACTATGAATCTCCAGCCCATCATTTTCATAGAATGATCCTGAAATCTAGTGTTATGAACAGGGAAGACTATTTCTGGCTTATCCATTTTGAATTCCCAATTCATAATTTTATTGACCTCTGTCACCTTTTTAATGCCACCTTTCCTCCAAGGAGTTTGGGGTACCATGTGCTCTCCATCTCCTTTTTTTAAATCATCGCAACAAACTTGTGAGGTAGGTTTGATCGTGTGTGTGTGTGAAGGGGGGTGGTTCAAGTTCACCTTCTATGTACTTCCACAGTTCCCAGCTCCCTTTGTAATCTCTTGTTTATAAATGTTCAAAAGTATCCTGTGCCATCTAACATTATAAATTTTGTGTGTGTTCAGTTTCAGATGTAAATTCGAAGTTGGCATGTCCCTCATCTGATCTGAGCCCCAAATTACAGAGCCCACTCTCGGTAGTTGCATCGGTGTCGCCTGATCCGTTTACGCAAGCGAACCAGAAATCCAGTAGCTTCCCTTCACCCCAAACTCCTGGTGATAAGAATGATTCCCTGACAAAAGCTGATCTGGAAGCAGCGCTGTTAATGGAGAAAATCCGCTCGCAGAGCTTTGATGGACTAGGGGACTTGACCAGAGACCCAAGGAGAAGAGGCTACTCTGTAGCGAGTGAGTCGAGAAGTAGGAGCAGCTCGATGAATTCTGTGGACAGCAGCTCCAGTTTCATGATTACTGGAGAGCAAGCCTCCCTGGATGGTCAAAGAGAAGGTCCACTTTCTTCTCAGAGATTTAGCACGATTAGCTCTGAAGACTTCAACCAGGAGCTCGTTGTCAAGCCAATCAAAGTGAAAAAGAGGAAAAAGAAAAGACCTGGTAAATAACTAGTTAAGGAAAGACTTCGCTAACATTTTCAGTTCCAGTGCCATCTTTTGGTATGGAGCATGCCCCGCTGTACTGTTCCTTCCCATGTAATTTTTTATAGGGGTGTCATTGAAATTTGGTATTCTGAGGCGTAAGAGAGAGACTTTACAGCTCCAAACACTCTCACCTGCAGTGTGGAGATTACAAACCTTCTCTGGCATTGAGTGCATATCCAAACAAGAGAAGAACTCCTCCTAAATCTTCTTCCAAGTGGTAGAAGGAAAGAGTCCCACTCTCCCTTCTTTCATGCCCCCCCTCCCCTGGCACTTTGGGCCTGTTTGGAAGCTAATTCCTTGCTAATTTTGTTTGTTTGTTTTTGCAGAATAGCCCAGTTTACCAAGTCCAAATTGAGCCAGTATGTGGGGGGGATGCCCCTTCTCTAATATTTATTGAAAGAGGGTTTTGGCTTTTGCAAACCTATGCTTTGCAGAATGCATTAATATATATCTTTACAAAGAGAATGTGGGGGGTTTTCTCCCAGGGACTGCTCCACACCAAGCATAAGCCATTCCTTAGTTCAGTCCCTATTTACACCAAAGGACCGAATCAACATAAATCCAGAATATCTAGTTTAATAGTTAGTGGGAAATCTAGCATGTGGTGGTGGTGGTGGGGAACAGTGCATAGTTATCCAGTTTTCTATGCCTATTCATGCATGGGGTCAGCACCCCATCAGTAGATTGTCCATTAAATCTGGTGCCCATTTACACCTTTTGGCTTGGAGATACCCATCTAGTATGAGATTCAGATTCTGAGAAGATGGACATTGTACTTAATTGCAGCAATGCTGGAGTTGGGAGGATCCACAACTCCAGATTTGATTCCCGGCATCTCCGGGTTTTTGGTTTTCTTTTTAAACAACTGAACCTTAAGAAGCAGGGATGGGGAGAAACTCTGCCTTGGTCCATGGAAAGCAGCTCCAGTTGAGATGTGTCTCCAATGCAAGAAGACTGGAGTAGAATGATTTATGCTGTTGCTGTTTAAATCATGGAGACACTTTATAGCTTGCCAATATAGGTCAAAGTCAGGATTGCCCACTGCTTTAAAAATACAGTTGTAGCCCTGACCTGGATAATTCAGGCAAGCCCGATCTCGTCAGATCTCGAAAGCTAAGCAGGGCCGATCCTGGCAAGTTTTTTGGATTGGAGACCTCCAGAGAATACCAGGGCTGGGAGGCCAGAGGCAGGCTATCAAGCCACTTCTCTGAATGTCCTCCGTGCCCTAGTAGGAGTCGCCAGAGGTCACCATGACTTCCAGGCACGGGTGCTTGCACATACACAGGCACACACACAAATGCAAACAATGCCTCCCAAAATGCAGTTGTTGCATATATTTTGTTTTTAATTCACCCTTAAATGGTATTTCCTCAATCGACTGACAGTGTTCTTTTTGCTTTCTCCCTTTCCTCACTGCCCCCCCCCCCGCCCTTTAATCTCCCAACTATACATGAGTTTAGAAAATGGGACCAGGAGAAATCCAAGCTCTCTGGAGAGCACACCATGCTCGGAATATCAAGGTTCTGCCGACAGTCCCCTGTCAACAAACACAGACTCCCTCTCCATTGCTTCAAGCCTGATGGGCGGCGTTGTAGACCGCTCGGGTATAGATTCTCCAGACCAGGAAAGTCTGGAATCGCAGAGTGTGCTGGGGGAGGAGAACAGCCCTGAAACATTCAGCGTGCTTCAGTCTCCAGAGTTGACGGACGCTCCGACCCCAGAGGGGAACGGCGAAGCTCCTGAGCTGCTGACACTTTCTAAAGGGGAGAACGGAGCAGGTGCGTTGCCTGCTACGGACTTCTCAGCTTCTGGCTCTCCCTTGCTGCTTGCTGGTGATCAAGTGGACAGTGATGAGACTGAACAAAACGGGAACCTTCCTCCCGAGCCTGCTGAAACCAGCTCCAAGCAGCCCTCCCAAGACGAAGAAGATTGTTCTGCCCTGTGTGAAACAGAGCAGACAGTAAATCATCCTGGCCAGCAAAGTATTGTAGATCTTCTAAAAGACACTGAGACTGTGAACGGAATGCTGGGAAATGGTGCTGAGGAATCTTTGGGCTGGGAAACAGGGGCTGAGCCCCTCCCAGAGCAGAAATCCCAGCAACCTCTGACGTATGGCGTCCCCCCAAGCCCCCTTAATGACCTTCCTGCTGTTTCTAGAGATGAGCCACATCGCCAAGAGGATGCCTTACCTGGGCAGGACTTCAGGGAGGCATTCAGCCCTAAACGCAACGTGAACACTGCCAGCGGATGGATAAGCAACGATGCTGGAGCTGAGAGGTCAGCCTCAAGCGATGAGGAGGATATCTACAGGCACGGCCTGCCATACTCCTCTTCGGAGGCTAGTGTGGCAGATGCGGGGGGTGGCCTCGCTCCCCCGGAGAAAGCCCCAGCAAACGGAGAAGAAGGGATGCTTTTGAAGTCCGACCAGGTACGTTCTCGAAGAAGCAGCTGCAGCACAACATGCAGAAATATGCTTTGTTATACCTTTTAAATGAAACTGTTTGTTTTGAGCCAGTCTCCCTCTCCGGGCTGACCCCTAGGAGTTTCCCAGCCAATCCCAGCTGGGCGCTGACTCACCTCGTTCTGTGTTAACAAACATTTCCACCAGTAGGTGGCCCAAGTCCAGCCATTGAAATTAAAAAGAAAAGTGGAATGGCACCATGGAGGAGGAGTAAGAGGGCCTGAGATGAAGGAGAGGGTGGTTGGACATACCATAGTGTGAAGAGAAATTCACCTGTTTCCTTAGCCAGACAGCTTAACCAAATACAGTTTTCTTAGCCAAGAACAGCACTCAGCCTTTCTGGTTTATGAATACTTCAAGATGACCCAAGTTTGTTCTTTTGGCTAAACTGGCAGCTGAGAGTTTGAGAATGCTGATGGAACTGTGGAACTGCATGCTGGGAGGCCTAATTCCGTAACTGATGGTGGGCATTTTGGTGGTGGTGGAAAGTACTGTCAAGTCCCAGCCAGCGTAGTTGACCCAGTAGTGTTATCAAGGAAAGAGACATTCAGAAGTGGTTTTTCATTGCCTGACTCTGTGTCGCGACCCTGGGCTTCCTTGGGGGCCTCCCATCCAAATTCTAACCAGGGCCAACCCTGCTTAGCTTCTGAGATTTGACAAGGTGGGGCTAGCCTGAGCCATCCAGATCGGGGTGGGTATTCCTGCCCTGAGTTTCTCTAAAAATCCTGCTCATGGTTATGAAAGCAAGTGCTGGGGGGGGTCAGTGGTGGTAAAGGTAGAAGAAGAATTTGGATCTGATATAAATGCAGTTTCCCCCAAAATTGTTATATTAACAGTTGAATGAAGTTCTCTGGCAGCCGTCAAACAGGCATTAATATAAAACAAAAGTTTTAGACCAAGGGTGTACAGCAAATCATCTTTTGGGTTGCCTGAGGCACCCCCCCCCCCAACAGATGTGGTTTGGCGTCTTAGCAGGAATTGCTGGATTTCTTGCTCAGTGGTGTCAAGCCAGCTGGGTGCCAGTAAAGCTGTGCCCCAAGAGATTGACAGCAGAGATTAGGCAAGCTGCTGAGAGGTGCCAACATCTGGGATCCTTTTTTCCTATAAAACACAACAAAGGAGGGAGTCAGGTTTCAGATGGTGAAACCAAGTGGGAGGCTGAAGGGTTAAATCTTTCCCTGCACAAACCTGAGGCAAATTGAGGCTGCACAAACCTGCCATTTGCTCTGCAGAAGAAGATGGTGATATTCATCTCCCCAGTTTGAGCTGTAGGCATTGCTACTCCCCAGCACCCCAAAACCCTGGAATTCACAGGGACAAGGCCTTATGATGATATCAGTGGGGGAGAGTGTGTGGTATTCCCATTTACCTATCAGGGTTGATTCTGGCCAATGTAACCGTTTTGAGAAAAGAACACCCTTCTTTAAGTAGATGCACTGTCAGCGTATACTGTTAGCTTTCTTATACCGATAAAGACACCTCACTACCATCTAACTCTCCAGTCTTTAGTTTGCAGAAAGCTGGATGGGCTACGCAGGTCCTGGCTATGGAATACTGAGCCTGGTTATCTCCGATAAATACATTTGGTGCCTGGATTACAAAGGTGGCCTGTACTGTAGTGCTTTACCTAATGCTGGTCTGCGCTGGCAGAAGTTTGAGGAAAACGTCCAGCAGGTGGCAGTCTCCCCTTCAGGTGGGTTGGCTCTGCCTTTCTGCTTTCTGTACCTGGTTGGAAGATTGAATTTGCATGAGTTTTCAATGCCGTTCCTTCAACATTGCCGCATCTTGGCTCTGTCCTTTGTATTGTGTCTCAGAGCAGACGAGGTTCGCAGCTCGTGAGCCTTGACACATCTGTGAGCCATTTTAAAAACTTGATAGCAAAACAAATGCCATTTCGTTAAGATTTTATTAAGATTTCCCATGTTAAAAATGAAATTTTGGGGGGCTGGGTGTGTGGCTGCTGGAACCATAAAAAGTATAACTGGAGACAGTGTGCCTAAGTTGCCCTTAAAGGAAAAATGCGGTCATGAATATGGAAGGTCACACCAGGTATTGGGCGGGGGGGGGGGGGGAGTCAGGAAAAAAGCAGTAAAGCTTGTCTGGACTGTACCTGGCTGCAGGTGGGGTTGGGCTGATTGGATATTTCAGAGCTCCCCTAGAACAAAGCAAAACAAGGGACTCCCCCCCCTCCCCCGCACTGGCAGACTTAACCGAGCCAGTGTGCTTGTAATGGTTAAGAGTGCCAGACTAGTATTTGGAAGACCCAGGCTCAAATCCCCACTCATGCAATGGAAGTTCACTAGGTCACCTTGGGCTAGTTACACACTCTCAACCTAACCTACCTCACAGGGTTGTTGTGAGGATAAAACGGAGGAGAGGAGAATGATGGGAGCTATTTTGGTTCCCTGTTGGGGAGAAAGTTGGTGTATGAAAAAAGAATGAAAAAAGAACCAGAAGTTTATTTTGCTTGCCTGCTTCTGTTTATGTAGAGTGAGACTTTTCTGTGAGGAAGTGTTCAGACCCACACAGACTTCTTTTTTACATGCATCAGCCTGGAGGTGGTATAGTTTGGGGACAATTTTACTGCTCTATTCTGCTGGTTGTATAAACTGGTGCTCAGACTTCCTGTTTGAATTATGTCTAATTTCTGTGAAAAATGCCGTTAAAAGAAACTAGGATGTATCTGCTTTAAATTTTAGCACTATGCTGTGGCTAGGCTGTAGGCTGTGACTTATTTCACATTTGGGATCTGTCTTTCCGTTTAATAGTAGCATTTAGGGATGCTCCTTCTTAAAACAGGACAACTCAGCTCCGACGCCATTATCTGAAGCAGTAATAAAAGTAACCTGCTAAGTGGGAGCAGAAAAGAGCAAGAGTCCAGAAGCACCTTAAAGACTAGCAAAATATGTGGCAGGCTAGGAGCTTTCGTGAGTCACTACTCACTTCTTCAGATACTTTGGTATCTGAAGAAGTGAGTAGTGACTCACGAAAGCTCCTACCCTGCCACAGATTTTGTTAGTCTTTAAGGTGCTACTGGACTCTCGCTCTTTTCTGCTGCTACAAACACTGCTACCCATCTTGATCTGTCTGCTAGGTGGGAGTTGCGTTTGCTTTGTTTTGTATTTAATTGGACATATAGCGGTGCCTAAATCAGGCCATTGGCCCTTCTGGCCTAGTATACTCTGTTCTGATTGGCCAAAGCACTCTTGGGCAGACATCGCTTTCCCAACCCATTCTGATGTTCTCTTATACTGGCTCCTGCACCTGGCTTGCGGCTGTTCTTCCAAACAGCACGACTTTGTGTTGCCTCCCTTCTTCCATCAAAGCCTGTCTCCTGGAGGTCCCTTTAAACTGCAAAGTAACTACAACTAATGAGCTGAGCTAGAGCACGCAAAAAGAGGTCGGGCAGGGCCACGAAATGTGCTTCGTCTTGTTTACGTGCCGTGTTCTTCCTCAGGGACTCTTCTCTGGAAGATTGAACAAAAAACCAATAAAGCCTTTGCCTGTGGGAAAGTCACCATAAAAGGGAAACGTCACTGGTACGAAGCTTTACCCCAGGCAGCGTTTGTGTCTTTGAGTGACGACACAGCCTGGATTATCCGGACAAACGGTGACTTGTATCTGCAAACAGGTACCCAGCTGAGTGGTTGCTCTTTTCCTAGATCTTTATTTATTTATTTATTTATTTTTCAGATTTATATCCTGCCCTCCCTGCAAACGGGCTCAGGGCGGCTTACACGGGCACAAGGCCAATTCAGTACATTAAAGCAGATAAAATCAACCTAAAAACAGTACCAATAAATAACATAGTTTACCATAAAAATGCTTCCAGATCTCTTCTATTCAGATCGCTACCCAGTGGTAGGTCCGGGCCCCCCTGCCGCCAGGCCTGAGTTACACTAGGACCAGCTACATCACAGATCTCATTCGTGGTGGGTGGTACCATTGGTGGCGGCTCCTATTCGAAGGCCTGGCGGAAGAGCTCCGTCTTGCAGGCCCTTCGGAACCGCATTAAGTCCCGCAGGGCCCTGATCTCCGGGAGCTCATTCCACCAGACAGGAGCCGCCACCGAAAAAGCCCTAGCCCTAGTTCTGGTGAGCCTGATGTCCCTGGGACCCGGGACACAGAGTCGATGGCATGACCCCGACTGAAGTGCCCGCTGGGGTATATACGGAGAAAGGCGGTCCCTTAGGTATGTTTGTGTGTGTGCGTGTGTTTGTTTGTTTGTTTTCCTCCAGACTGCTTTTCAGGCAGTGCAGGGGGTTCCTTGGCAAAGTGTTTTGGGGCTTCTTCCGCTAAGGCTGGTGATGGAAAGTGCTGTCAGGTCGCAACGGCTTCTGGCAACCCCTAGGGTTTGGGCGGGTTGCCTTTGCCTGCCTCTGCATAGCAACCTGGGACTGCCTTGGTGGTCTCTGTCCAAGTACTAACCAGGATGAGCCCGCTTAGCTTTTTAAAAAAATATATTTTATTTCAATTTACACACATACAGACATAAAATATAAACTATATTCATTTATGTTAAACAAAATCATACATTTACATACATTATAGAGACCAGTGGTGTCAAACTCATTTGTTATGAGGGCCGAATCTGACATAAATGTCACTTTGTCGGGCCGGGCCATTTCTACCATAAAACATAATGCCAGATCCCAGAGATATAAAACTGTATAAAGGACAGCAGCTGGTAAGCTCCAAGTTTGTGTATCCTCACTGCAAGACCCCATGGGCTGGGAGGGGAGTGCAAAGGAAGATCCATTTGGGTGGACTAGCGATCCAGCAGTGCAGCACTGGGGGGACACTCCCACCCTGCTTGACTGCTGCAGAGGAGGTTGTTCCACCATGCTGAAGCCAATTACTTCTTCACCCAAAGAGTGATTAACATATGGAATTCATTGCCACAGGAGGTGGTGGCGGCTACAAGCATGGATAGCTTCAAGAGGGAATTAGATAAACATATGGAGCAGAGGCCCATCAGTGGCTGTTAGCCACAAGGTATAGATAGGAACTCTCAGTCTGGGGCAAGTGATGCTCTGCTTTCTGGGTGCTTGACGGGGGGGGAGGCAACAGTGGGAGGGCTTCTAGTGTCCTGGCCCCACTGCTGGACCTCCTGAGGGCACTTGCTGTTTTTGGCCACTGTGTGACAGAGTGTTGGACTGGATGGGCCACTGACCCGATCCAACATTGGCTTCTCTTATGTTCTTATGAAGCCACAATTGGAGTGGCTCTGCCCACACCTCCCCCGCCGAACAGTCTCCTGTTCCTTCCCTTGCAATAGTTGCTCACAGGCTGCATAAGAGCCCTGGATGGGTTGATTCCAGCCCCTGGGCCTTAAGTTTGACACCCCTGATATAGACCCTGCTTAGCTGTTTTTGATGAGTTCAGGGTAGCCTGGGCCATCCAGGTCAGGGCAACCTAAGACTGGTTTCCTGAAGGGCAAGCTTGCTGCCCGTGCCACTCTTCTACTTACTGGAGCAAAATCTGAGTCCAGTGGCACCTTTAAGACCAACAAAGTTTAATTCTGGGTATAAGCTTCCGTGTGCATGCACGCTTCTTCAGCTACCAGTAGCTTATACCCAGAATTAAACTTCATTGGTCTTAAAGATGCCACTGGTCTCAAACTTTGTTCTGTTGCTTCAACCCAAAGACGGCTACCAACCTGATTCTATTTATTAGATTGTCCTGGGGCGAATTCACAGTTCATTCAGACAGACAGTGAGGTCAAGAAGGACTGGCCAGCCCACATACACATGACCTAGAACACTCCAGAGAATCTTTCACAGTGAATTCAAAGGCTCCTCAGCAGATATTTTCAAACAAAAACAGTTTCTTGATCAGAGAAGGTTTTGGGGGAAAGGCATTTAGATTTCACAGGGTAAGGGATAGCCGCCCCCTTTCCAGGGCCGACTTGGCTTCACCTCCGAGATCAGGCTAGCCTCGCTATCCAGGTCAAGGCAATTCATCAAAATACCACCCAATGAAAACGAAGCTTTGACAAATCACCATGAGAAACATGGAATGTTAGGGGACCCTCTATGCCTGCTCTGCCTTGGTCTTAAAACACAGTGCCTGCCTTTTGGCATCATGAACTTAAAATAAATGAAGAATCCTAGAGTTGCCCTCTTGAGGTTTCTTCTTCTTGGTGGGTACACAGCAGAAATTTAGAAACACACGCTGCCTGAATATAAAAGATTTTGAGTAATGCAGCAGCACATATTCTTCAACATAACCCTTGCCTTGAAAACCCTACTAGGGGTTGCCATAAACCAGCTGCGACTTAACAACAACAAAAGTTGATGAATTAATGGTCGAGGATTTTGGGTGTGGGGCAGGAAAAAGGAAACAAGCGTTTGTGAAATAACTGTTAATATTTGCATCTAATCGGAAAACACCAAGGTGATGTGTTGAAGGGAGCGTGTTGTGAAAGGGCAGCCCACTTTCTCAGTGAAACCATAGATAATATGGGTAGCAGACAAAAGTGACCTTGAAAGCAAGTAGATTTTAAGTTTCAAAAACCTTCACTGCTGCAATGAATTGCAATTGGTCGAACTTGCTGCTCTGTTTTACTTCAAGGCCTGAGTGTCGATCGCCCCTGTGCCAGAGCCGTTAAGGTGGACTGTCCGTATCCGCTCTCACAGGTTGCTGCCAGAAATAATGTCGTGTGGGCGTTGACCGAGCAGCGTGCACTTCTGTACCGGGAGGGTGTGAGCAGTTTCTGCCCGGAAGGGGAGCAATGGAAATGCGATATCATCAGGTGAGCTGTGTTCAGGCAGGAGGCGTGTTCTGTGACGTCCCTCTTTGATTTTGAAACACTTGGGTTTTTAATCATCTTCAGTTGTACTTGCACTTGTTTAAACTTTAGCCTATTGCAACATGCAAGAAGGCCAGGTTCCTAATCAGGGCACTGTGTAGCTTTTGACCTTCTGTTCAGTAGCAGTAAAAGCATTGCTGTTTGAAGCTGTACAGAGGAGTTGAAAATATGCACATTTTCAAGAACCGTGGCTTAATTAACACAGAGATATGCCAGTTGGCACTGGGGCTTCTTGGGGTTTGGAATACATTTATTTGTTTGTTTGTTTGTTTTATTTGTACCCTGCCCTCCCTGCCGAGGCAGTTTAGTATGGCTGCCTTATAACAGATATTTAATAAATGCTTCTTCAATCCCCATTTTGTCTTTTTTTTTTCAATTAAAGTTCTTTACATGAATTGTGCAAATGTCTGTGAATTCTCTTGTGTAGTACCTTTCTGGTTTTATTAGCCATGGAGAACACTGACGAGTTATGCGGGGCACAAAGTCCTCATCTCCTGACAGTCTTGTTCAGTTTCATTCCATTACCCCTACTATGTCATGCATCTTTTTAGGAACCCGCTTCTTCTGAAGTGTTGAGAGACGAGATTCTTAAGAAGTTGAATTCTGAGCCCAGTATAGTATTGTGTGCTTTTTCCTGCATTCTCCCATATCTAATAATGTTGATTGTACAGGTGACTTTGAAACTGAAAGGTTAATAGTCAGTTGAGCCTTTGTGTAGTGTGTGCACACATGCCTGCAGTCTGTTCTTAAACAAAAAACAAACATGCAGGTGAGGGGAGCTAAAACCTGCTCTTTTCCATTGGGGGACCCAAACCTGTATCTTGCTTTGTTTCCTTTAGCATTTTTTTCTCTTAACCATGAAGTCAGAAGGACTGGGATAAAAATGCTTAAGTGTGTTCACTATTTGTAAAGTGTTTGTGTGTGTGTGTATATATAACCTACAAACACTGAGCTTGCAGCTGTCAAGGTGGTTTACAGCATGAGAATAAGCAATTAAACTACTGAAGTAAAAGCCAACACTGAAACAGAAAGACAACAGCCTAAAAAAGCACTGGAGCGCATCAAAGCAAGGCATCGGAGGCGGCAGGGTTTAACTCTTCTTGTCAACAGTGCTCAGATTATTTCATCCCTCCCTGGGGCCTTTATGCAAGTAGGTGTCTCAGTTTCCTCTTACAATAGGCAGAGAGATACTCTCCTGTCTGTTAAAATTTGCCAGGGAAAATTCCTTGGTGAAGGAATCCTGGTGAGATAGAAGCAAAAGGTAGACTGAAATATTTAATTGAAGCCAATGGAAAGGAATAAAGAATTTAAATGGGTATAATAATAGCCCAGGCTAGCCTGATGCCATCCCATCTTGGAAGCTAAGCAGGGCCAGCCCTGGTTAGAATTTGAATGAGAGACCACAATGGAAGTCCAGGGTTGCTACGCAGAGCCAGACAACGGCAAACCACATCTGAACGTCTCTTGCCTTGAAAACCCTACGGGGACACCGTAAGTTGGCTGCGACTTGATGGCACACTCTGCCACCGCAATGATGAAAACCTGGAGCCTGTTTCAATGAGTCGGGTTTTTGTTGTTGCTTTCAAATCATATAATTGCAAATAGCATTTGCTGAATGGCCGTAATAATAAAACTGAGCTGAACAGCTCTAACTCCAGTCTACCAAGCCATAAATAAGTCAATTGTGAAACTCAAGCCAGCTGGGCATAGCGTGGGCAACATCTGCCAAAGAAATGCTTCTGTGTAAAATACTTAATTCCGTTTGTCTTTGCAGCGAAATGCAAGCTCTAGAGCCAGTCTGCATTACTCTCGGAGACCAGCAGACTCTATGGGTCTTAGACATCTATGGGAATCTGTGGTTCCGAACTGGCATCACCTCAAAGAAACCGCAAGGGGATGATAACCACTGGTGGCAAGTAGGCATTCCTTATTTTTCTTTCAGCATATGTGGAATGGCCCTTAGCTCACCGACAGAGCACATCTTTTGCACGCAAGGTTCCAGGCATCATCCCTGGTCATTGATTTTGGGGAAGGGGAGCAGCAAGTCTACAAAAGTTCTCATCATGAGACAGTGGAAGATTGATGCCTGTCAAAGTAGACAGTACTGACCTGACTTGGAATCAGGCAGTTTCCCTCCCTCCCCCCACCCCCAAATTTCTAGATTTTATTGATAACAGAAAGAAAAGAAAAAAACCATTAAAAAGAAACAGGAAAAGGGGTTTCCAGTCCTTAATACGTGAATTAATTGTCTTTCCCCTAACCAACGCAGTGAGTTTAGCCATTGCCGCAAGGTCCAACATCTTCTCCAATCATTCTTCTATTGCAGGTGTTGTTGGACACTTCCATTTGGGATCAGGCAGTTTCCTACGTGCATAAAACCCAAAGATGTATCATTGAGAGGGGTATTTTTTGGTGTAAGAATCCTAATGGGAAGTTGTCACATAAACCACTTTACAAATAGCAAACCCACTTTGTTCCCAGCGAAAGGGCTCCTGGGCCTAGGGCTACTGCCTTTATAAACTGGTTCACAGAGTCCCTTCCTTCCTCCTCATCACGAAAGCTTCCAAAACAAAACAGAGAGAGAGAGAGACCAAACCTCTGTGGGAATTCTTAGATGGCTGGATGAAGGGCTCGACTTCTTCAGCTTCTACTATCGGCTGTCCACAGAACATCCAGATCCCTTCCTTCAGCCACATCTCCAGCTGAAGAATGAAATGGATGTTTCTCTCTTTCTTATGTAGAACGGCAGTGATGTCACTTGGTTTTTTTTGTGTGGGGGTGGGTTCTTTGCCCTTCACCTATTTTGCATATTCTCTTTCAGAGGAAGTCACTAGGTGTGCTTTGACTCTGATATCCAGTCCTGCGGTGCCTCTTTAATTTGTTAATCTGTCCCTGCTTTTCTGGAATAGTCCAGACTAGAGCCACTGAGTTTTGCATTAATGTATGATATTTGCTCATTGTGGCGCTCTGGCAGTTATCTTTTCCCATGCCTTTAGTTCTGAAAGGTAAAGCTCAGAAAGCATGCAGAATTCATTACTGTGAGAATTGCCTGAAAAAGTGGAGAGGCTGTGGCTCCGTGGAAGAGCTTCTGCTTTTGCATGGACAGGGACCCAGTTCAATCCCTGGCATCTCCTGTTAAAAGGATCTGGTAGCCGGTGGTGTGAAAGACCTGTGCCTGAGACCCTGGAGAGCGGCTGCCAAACTGAGTAGGCACTACTGACTTTGATGGGCAAGAGGTCAGACTCCGTATATGGCAGCCTCATGTGTCTTAAGGTCTCATGTTTTTCATGACATTGCCTGACTGCAGTACCATGTAGCCAAAAGGAAGCTTTCCATTCCTGTCAGTTTCAACTGGAGAGTTAAACTTGTGGCTAACTAGCTGAAAACTGATAATCTATAAATCAGGCCTGTGTGCTCTATGTTTTCTTGTCTCTAACAGGTGGAAGGGTGGTTGCTTCAAACCTTGTCTGATCCCGCCAGATAGTTCTTGTATTTTCTTGAATTAAGCTGGTCATCTTGTATTCTTTTCCCCTACTAGGTAAGCATTACAGATTATGTCGTGTTTGACCAGAGCAGCCTTTTCCAGACCATAATCCAGGCAACGCAAACAGTAGCCACGGCCGCTCAGGCTCCCGTTGAGAAGGTAGCCGACAAACTCCGCACAGCTTTCTGGTCGCAGCAGCTGCAGTGTCAGCCAAGCCTGCTCGCAGTCAACAGCAGCGGCGTCTGGATCTCCTCTGGGAAGAATGAGTTTCATGTAGCTAAGGGAAGCCTGATAGGTATGTGCGTTTGAGTTGCTAGAACGTTTGCAGTGCTGAAGCTGTCCCAGTTGAGCCTCTTCAACAGCATGGTAATGCCTCTGTGTTCACGCAATATAGAAAATGTGCAGAAAGTCCCATTTTGGCTTGTGTTTGGAGTGTTAATGACAGTATGTCGGTCACCATTTAGTTATGAGCACCACAAGTCCAACACCACATAATGGTACACAGTTTGAGTCCAGTGGCGCCTTTAAGACTGACAAGAGTTTAATTCCGGGTCTTCGTAAGGTTGATGGAGTTCCATTCCATGCGCTTAATGGGCTGCCCTCTGTGAAGATAGTGCCATTCCTGGGCTCACTATTCTGCATAACAGTCCTGTGCTTTGATGAGGCTTTCTTTGAAGTCTGTAAGTAGTAATGCAGCAGGGATTCAGGCAGGAATGTAGGGCTATGGCCAGACCACAGCCCTTTTCCTGCTGTCCCAGCATGTCTTAAGCCTGTGCCACTTGCGGTGCTTGTGCTGCAGATTGTGTGTGTGTGTTAAGTGCCATCAAGCAGTTTCTGATGTATGGGGACCCTATGAGTTAATGTTCCTCAGAATGTCCTGTCATTAGCAACCTTCCTCAGGTCTTGCAAACTGAGGGCTCTGGCTTCCTTGATTGAGTCCACCCATCTCCATATTGGGTCTTTCTCTTTTCCTGCTGCTCTCAACTTTTTCTAGCTCTATTATCTTTTCCAGTGATGTCTTCTCATAATGTGACCAAAGTATGATAACCTCAGTGTAGTCATTTTAGCTTCTAGGGAGATGCCACGGGGCACCTGGGGAAGCTGATCCTGGGAGGGAGCTGCACTGTCAGCGGTGTGGCCTAATATGCTAACGTGTTTCTGCTTTTGGGTGTGGCCTATTATGCTAATGAGTTCCTGCTGGGCTTTTTCTACAAAAAAAAGCCCTATTCTTGTGCATTCCCCGGCTGCATTCATGGATCTGTCTCTCTTCCTGGATTTCATCCACTGTCTTGAAACTTCTCATTTTCCGCTGTACTTGCCTTTTGCTGTGAAGCTGGTGGGCTACTCAGTGAAGACTTATTTGAGCCACAACTTTACCTGAGCTTGCCGTGTTCAGGCCTCCCTATGATGAAGTGTGTGCTGTCTGAGGGTAGTGCTCACAAGTCACATTAGTTCCTTCTTAGTTCTGCTCTTTAGGAGTTGCGAGAAAATGTAGTTCTGATGGCATTTTGCCTGTCGTTGTTCAGCAGCCTTTCATTTCCGTGAGGCCTGGATGGGGCAGGTTTCCAGGAGACTTCATCACCAAGAATTGATTTTCACCCTTCAATAAAGGAGTCCCGAATTCTATGCAAACGGATTCTGAAATCCGTTTGCAGAGCCTCTGTGCCGTGTCTTGATTGAGAGGTGTCTCGACAGTATCAATAAAACTGAAAATAGTAATGAAGGATTCATCTTCTGGGGAAAGGAAGACATTGGGGGGGCATTGTCAGTCACAATGACTGGAATATATTTCTTGGAAGAGCCAAAAGGAGAGCCCTTGAGAAGATTTAGGTCAAAATTGGCATGACAATATGCAGAACTCTGTGGTGTTGTCTTAGGAAGCGGATCACACATGAAGCTGCCTTATGTTGAATCAGACCATCGATCTATCAGGGTCAGTGTTTTCTACTCAGACTGACAGCAGGCCTCCAGAGTCTCAGGCAGAGGTCTTTCACATCACCTGCTAACAGATCCTTTTAACTAGTGATGCCGGGGATTGAACCTGGGACCTTCTGCATGCCAGGCAGAGGCTTTTCCACGGAGCCACAGCCCCTGTCTGAATGATCTTCTGTTTGTGTATTTACTTTAGTAGATACAGGCATAGTCTGAAACAGCCATGAGCAGAGACTTGAGAATCTTCTGTGTTGCTGCTGTATAATTCCAAGGCAAACCCAAGATATTTATTTATTTGATTGATTGATTGATTTAATTTGTGCCCTGCCCTCCTTGCCAAAGCAGGCTCAGAGTGGCTTACATAAAGTTAAAACACATAAAACAGCAATTATAAAACAATCATAAGCAATCAAAAACCATCATAAAGTGCTAGTGACAATGGTATTGATAATAGTAGTATTACAAAGCGACGGCGGAGACATATCATGCTGGAATAGTCATAGTGGAATACAGTCTGTGTCAATGTTCAGCTCATCTTGATCTATTTATGCTGGCAGGCACAGGCTACAGGTGGTAGTTCCAGGGGAACAGGGCCTTATCACCATTCAGTTATTAGATGTGGCTCCTTGATTAAGGGCCTGGTGGAAGAGCTCCATTTTACAGGCCCCACGGAACTGTAAAAGGTCCCACAGGGCCCTGATGTCTTCTGGGAGCTCGTTCCACCAGCATGGAGCCACCACTGAGAAGGCCCTGGCCCTGGTTGTGGCCTGCCTGGCATCTTTGGGACCCGGGAGGGCCAGTCAGTTTTGAGACCCTGAATGCAGTGCTCTCTGGGAACATGTGGGGAAAGGCAGTCCCTCAGGTATGTAGACCCCTGACCATAAAGAGTTTTAAAGGTGAGAACCAGCACCTTAAAGCAAATTCAGTAGGCTGTCGGCAGCCAGTGTAGTGCTTTCAACACAGGCTGGATGTGCTCCCGCATGGGGAGACCCATTAGAAGCCTGGCTGCAGCATTTTGCACCAGCTGGAGCTTCCAGACTTGGGGCAAGGGCAGCCCCATGTAAACAGCATTGCAGTAGTCTAATCTCAAGGTGACTATTGCATGGATCACTGTTGCCAAGTCATTGCGTTCAAGGAAGAGAACCAGCTGCCTAACCAGCTGAAGATGGTAAAAGGCTGACTTGGCAGTGGCTGCTACCTGGGCCTCCATTGCTAAAGAGGCATCCAAGAGCACTCCCAAGCTCCTAACCTCCGGCGCTGGCACCAGCGGAGCCCCATCGAAGCTCAGGAGTGGGATCCCTAGCCCCAGGCTGCCTCAGCTCCGGCACAGGACCTCCATCTTCATCAGATTCAGTTTCAGTCGGCTCAGTCTAAGCCATCCAGCCATGGCTTGAAGCGTTAGGTCCAGATCTTCCAGTTTAGGATGTGCACATGTGTTCTTTGATTTCTGGGGGGAGGGCTGCAATATTCTAAATGGAAAATGTCTGCATGGAGGCTTCATTTGGGGGAGATACTGGTAGGAGAAAGTCTATCTAAAGGACCTTGGTTGAAGTTCTTTTGTTTTATCTGAGTACACAGATGGAGTATATCAGTTGCATCACCAGCCCAATGCTGCTAAGCATGAAATTTTCTAATTCGGCAAGAAAAATACATTGCTGGAGGCAGTTATTCAGCAGTAAATGTTTTAAGTGTGGGCTGTCTGTTCTTCAAATTCCTTATTCGAGGTCCAGTTTAGACTAGGTCTTCAGCCAAATTTCCTGCATAATCAAGGAGAAACCTGAAATAACCAAAGTGTGTTTTTTTTAACTGTTTGTCTTTGGAGAACTATATGAAAAAAAATGCTGAGCATAGCTGTTCAGATCATTTGGGAGTACATTTTGGAAAGCAAAGCTGGGAATGTAGCCAGTGCGAGGTTTTTAAAATTTGTTTTAGAATCTAGCAAATTATCTGTGGGGGAAATGCTGACTTCAGTTTAAACTGATCTTGTTACCTTCATTGTTGGAGAACCAAAGGTACTGATTCTCTGTTGCAGTGGAGGGTTGCATTCCTACCCAGGCCATTTCCAGGTCACCCAGGTTTAAGCTAAATTTTTTGCTGCTTTTGTGGACAGCTATATTTTATCAGTATTCTGTATCTCAGTATTCTGTCAGTGTTTTTGTCTGTAAAATGGGAATAATGTTCAGTGATTCACATAACACGTTTCAGAGAGCCAGTTTGGTGTAGTGGTTGAGTGCACGGACTCTAATCTGGGAGAACCGGGTTTGATTCCCCACTCCTCCACTTGCACCTGGCTGGATGACCTTGGGTAAGCCATAGCTCTGTACCAGCTGTTCTCTCAAGGACAGTTGTCTCAGAGCTCTCTCAGCCCCACCTACCTCACAGGGTGTCTGTTGTGGGGAGGGGAAGGGAAAGGAGTTTGTAAGCCGTTCTGAGACTCCCTTGGGTAGTGAAGGGCGGGGTATAAATCCAATCTCTTCTTCTCTTCTTCTTCTTTAGAGTTAGGTTTACCTGCGGGATGTCCACATGCAAATTTTTTACATAGCCCCGAAACTTGACTAAAGTTCTTAGGGTGTATGTTAAGCTGGACTGGAACTTGTCCTTTGAACAAGGTGCAGCAAAATACAAATAAAACACCACAAACGTCTCTCCTTGGTGAATGGTGTTATAAAAAACAAAATGTTCAACATGCATTTTAAGTGACATTAGGTGAGGGGAAGTGTGGAGGCACAATATTACCAGCATTGTAGAATCGTAGAGTTGGAAGGGATCTCTAGGGTCATCTAGTCCAACCCCCTGCACAATGCGGAAAATTCACAAATACCTCCCCCTCCACACCCGCAGTGACCGCTGTTCCACGCCTAGAAGATGACAAAAAATCCTCCAGGATCTCCAGCCAAACTGGCCTGGAGAAAAATTGCTTCCTGACCCCAGAGTGGCAATCAGCATTTCCCTGGGCATGTCACGAGAAAGGGTCACAAGAATTAAGCTCTAATGCAACCCTTCCTGCATTTGAGGGGGGGGGGGGTGTAGCTTGGCATGCAGAAGGTCCCAGGTCCAATCCCTGGCATCTCCAGCTAAATGAACCAGGCAATAGGTGATGCGAAAGACCTCTGCCTGAGACCCTGGGGAGCTGCTGCCGGTCTGAGTAGACAATACTGACATTGACAGACTGATGATCTGGTTCAGTATAAGGCAGCTTCACGTGTGTTTCTTCCAAATCCAGAGAAATTTTCATTACTTGAACCAAGAATGAAAGATGAAATACAGCAAATGTAGAAATCTTGGGGGCACCAAAGGGGGTTTGTATCTAAGCTGGTTGCACTGGGAGTGTCTTTCGTGGCTGAAAGTATTCCGATTTCTCTCTCCAGGTACATACTGGAATAACATCGTGCCTCGTGGCACTGCTTCAGCCACAAAGTGGGCCTTTGTGATGGCTTCTGCCGCTCCGTCAAAAGAAGGTAAGAGTTTGAATGCCTTTGTGCGTTTGAGGTAACTTTATAACCTGAAACTTGGGATATGCCTTTTGTGTGCACAGATTTACCCATTCAGTAATTACGGTAAACAAAAAGAAATCTTTCAAGTGCAGAGTTCAGGCAGAAGCTTGGGACATTATACTTAACGAAAACAAAGAAAATAAGCAATTTGCACGCTCGTTGATAACCTTCACTCTGCTTTGTGACACCAACTAATAAAAAAAGATCATTGTAACTGGCCCTTCAGCCTTTCTTTAAGTTAGAAATCATGTTTAAAGTTCCTAAATTATTAAATTATGGTTTGTAAGTTTACAGTTTATCTTAAATTGTTCCCCTTCGCCACCATGAATGACACTGATTTTAGCTGAACATTCTTAATTTCCAGCATTTTCCTGTTTCTTTAATAGTTAGGGTAGATTTCACTCCATAGCAGTTGTGTGTTTTGTTGTTGTTACTTGTGTTGGGGCTACAAATTTTATTTTAAAGCAGTGCCTGCCGTGTTGGGGAATCTGGCTGGCTTTATATGGATTTGCGGGTAGGGTATCCAACACTGCCTTGGCAAATGCCAGGAGATTTGGGCAGCAGTGTCTGGAGAGGGTGGAGTTTGAGGAGGATGGGATGTCACTTCTGGGTGCCACTCTTAGCTGCCTCTCCTACCGTCTGTGCCCTTTACCACAGAGACCAGAGGGAATTCTTAGTGTCAGTATATGGCGGCCATTTTTCCTTTGTCCTCAGTTCCTCAGGGTGTAAAATTGGGGCTGGGGGCTAGTAATTCCCTACTCTGGGTGGGTAAACGGGAGCCCTATTTGCTAGATATAAGAAATATTTCTAGTTAATTACCTTCTTTAAAAAAAATCTTATAGCATGAGATAAAAACCGTATTTGGTGGATTTTATTTCTACTTAATTGCTAAAGGACATTTAAAATCATGAAATGTGGATATCTTAGAAATGTTGAGTAACCCACAGTTTGCACTGCCTTTTATTGTTCTTTTCTGGGCTTTAATAGAAAGTTGAGTTGGCCAACTTTTACAAAACTGCATGCAGTGTTTTGAGCAAAGAACAGAATAATTAATTTTGTATTTCCATATCCCTAACAGCTAAAATTTATGGCATAACTGGACATGATCTTAGTGTATAAAATGGGAGAGGAAGGGTCTTGAAGTATAAAACGAGCCATTAAGATGGTGTGTGGAATGTTATAAATATTCTTACCTTGCCTTTGACCTCATAAGGGCCACTAAGGCAGCTAACAAATTAAAAAACATACATTATACAATTACATCTTAAAAACCATTAAAATCAAGAAAAACATATTATTAAAACCAGAGCCAAAATACATACTAAAGCATGTATTTATGTTTTATGTGTTCTAAAACATTGGTCTGTGGCTGTCATGTTTAGTTAGCCAGCATGGTATAGTGGTTAAGAGCAACAGACTCTAATATGGAGAACCGGGTTCGATTCCACACTGTTCCACTTGAAGCCAGCTGGGTGACCTTGGGTCAGTCATGGGTCTTTCAGAACTCTCTTGGTCCCCAAAAATAAGTCTAGCTCGCCACCTAGTGGTGCATGATGCTAATGAGCTAGAACGTAAGGCTGCCAGACAATCTTAGGATCTCTTGGCTATACTTGGCTATACTCTTGGCCCCTCTGTTTGCGGGGAGGGCAGGGTATAAATTGAATAAATAAATAAATACAATTCCATATGATATTTAATGAATTAATTAGACCCTTAAACCTGGATCCAGTGAACTGCAAGTGAGTCGACACGGGGATAGCTTCCTATTCTGCCCTCCCTACATACCAGAAAAGGCACTCTACACCTAGTGACCAGTGTTCCCTCTAAGCTGAGTTAGTGTGAGCTAGCTCACAGTTTTTTAGCCTCCAGAGCAAACTAATTTATGCTCACTTACAACTTTAATGCCAGTGGCTCACAAAGTAGAAATTTTGCTCACAAGACTCCACAGCTTAGAGGGAGCATTGCTGGTGACCCTTAGGAATTGTGTGATCTGTGGCTCAGGCTTCTTCCAATGGGAAGGGGGGAATCAGCAGAAATTGTTCTCTCTCTCTCTTTCATGCATGCATACAGCATGCACACACATCCAAGCAAAAATGCCCTTCTCACTTGCAAAAGCAGGTTTGGAGTCAAGCCTTGGGTAATTTGAGCGTATTCTTTTATTAGAATTCCTTTGCGTCACAAAGAGCTGTGTTGTCTTCTGACCTGCTGTTCATACCTTCTCCAAAAGCTGTTTCTGTTTTATTTGTGCTGCAGCTGCTTGATGCTTAGATAGCAACTTGATTTTTTTTAAAGAATTATGCCCGATTATAGAATCTAGTGTCTAAAGCAGTTCACATCTCACCTGAGACACGAACTCGCTGTCTTTCAGTCTCTGTATCTGTAAAATGGCCATAATAATGGTCTGCTCTGCAGGGCTGCTTTATGATTTACTGAGATACTGTGAGTGAGACAATTCGAATGTCCTTTATAAGTAGTACAAATTTAGAGTCAAATGTACTCAGAATATTGTTTTGGGTTTTTTTTAAATAAATGCACAAGTCTTATAAGTGGGTTTGCAAGACGCTGATCTCTAGAAAAACAGATTTAACAGCTGAGGCTTTGCCCTTCCCACAGGAAGCTTTCTGTGGCTGCGGCAGAGTAACAAGGACCTGTTTTGTGTCAGCGATCAGAACCCGCAGTTCCACCCTTCAACTGTTCAGCTCCCCCTCGATTCTGAGATGGTGCATTATTCTGCTTGTCAGGATGCCATTTGGGGCTTGGATAACCTGGGGCAGGTCTTCATAAGGACGCTTTCACCGACTTGCCCGACTGGGATGCACTGGACCAAACTGGACCTTTCTCAGCTAGGTATGATTTCTTGTGTGCTGCGTTCAGAAATTCCGGATGTAGATGGGATGCATGTCTTCTGAGCACTCTGTGAGGTGCCTTGTCTCTGTGCCATTGGCAAGTGGGCATCAAAGCGCATGCTGCTGTGCTAAATGCAGAGTGAACATCCAGATTTATAGACTTCGAAATCAGTGGCGGTGTTTGGGGAAAACAGTTTTGTTTAGCACAGTTGTCTGGGAGGGTAATGAAGACATCATATGCTTGCTCCCCATCACAGTTCGGAAGGAAAGCATGCTTTCTGGTATCATGGTGCATTTCAGTAATACAGAACAAGATTTCCAACCTCTGGATCTGGCCAGGAAGCTCACAAGAAAGTCAGGGTGAGTCAAGGAAGCTAGTTTCAGATACCCTATCCATTTTGGTTCTGATAG
Organism: Lepidodactylus listeri; assembly: GCA_029233225.1. NCBI lineage: Eukaryota > Metazoa > Chordata > Lepidosauria > Squamata > Gekkonidae > Lepidodactylus > Lepidodactylus listeri. Next base: position 83,237,864 of record JARCFY010000011.1, read on the forward strand.
TGACACCACCAACTCCTGGAATGTATAAACATCCTCTAAGGCAAAAGTCACATACAGAGTTATCAGCACCAGAGGCCACAGCACCAGCAGAGTCCTGAAATCTCCTGGGAAACCGAACCAAAGATTTAACTATGGAGGCTAATTTACTGTAGAAATTAGTATCAGAGGCTTAACGGTGGACTAAAGCTCAATCTGGGCCCTAATTCCGCAACCCAAACTACTAGAGTTGTGTGGAAGTCCTGGGCATCAGATGGGAGAGTACAGGAAAGGTTAGTCATAATGGTGTGTATCTTGATATAAAGGAAACAGTCCCAGAAATGCCTCCATCATCTCACTGAGGAAGTATCTGGTTCTATGCAGGTCTGTGTGAAGACGGGTCTTCCTCATAGGTAGGCCTCATCTTCTCCAAATAACTATTTATTGCCAGTGTAAGATGCAGTGAATCAGGAAAACAAAGTATTATTCAGAAAAAAACAATTATCATGAAACAAAGGGAGGAGAATGAGGTCCAGCAAAGTCCTTCGTATCACCTTGCCTTGATCCAGCCAGTGGATGGCCGTAAGGAAGACCTGGCGTAGAACTGCTCCAGATTCTGTTATCTTAGAACACGGGTTGTGTTCATTACACTGCCCCAAAGTCCAGCCCTGATGACACAACTGTCTGGGGTAACCAGTGACCCACATATACACAACCCTCCCCAAGCAACAGCTTCCGCTTTCCCCCTTGTGTCCAGGTCATTTAATTGATGGTGGAAAGTGCTGTCAAGTTGCGCCGACTTTAAAGGCAACTGCATTGAGTTTCCAAGGCCAGAGAATTTTGGAGGTGGTTTACCATGGCCTGCCTTTGTGTAGCAACCCAGGACTTCCATGGCTGTCTCCCATCCAAGTCCCGACCAAGACACTGACCCTGCTTAGCTTCTGAGATCTGGGGTCTGGAGACCACATCCTATGAGGAAAGGTTGAAGGAGCTGGGTATGTTTAGCCTGGAGAGGAGATGACTGCGAGGTGATATGATAACCATCTTCAAGTACTTGAAGGGCAGTCATCTAGAGGATGGTGTGGAGTTGTTTTCTGTTGCCCCAGAAGATCGGACCAGAACCAGCGGGTTGAAATTAAATCAGAAATGTTTAGGAAGAACTTCCTGACAGTTAGAGTAGTTCCTCAGTGGAACAGGCTTCCTTGGGAGGTGGTTGGCTCTCCATCTTTGAAGATGGCCATCTGACAGCAATGCTGATTTTGTGAACTTAGGCAGATCATGAGAGGGAGGGCAGGAAGGGTTGCCTCAGTGCTTAGTCCTTGTGGCCCTTTCTTACACACCCAGGGAAATGCTGATTGCCACTTTGGGGTCAGGAAGCAATTTTTCTCCAGGCCAGTTTGGCTGGAGGTCCTGGAGGTTTTCTGGCCATCTTCTGGGCGTGGAACAGCGGTCACTGGGGATGTGGAGAGGGAGGTATTTGTGAATTTCCTGCATTGTGCAAGGGGTTGGACTAGATGACCCCGGAGGTCCCTTCCAACTCTGTCATTCTATGATGAGATCAGGTTAGCTTTGGCCATCCAGGTCAGGGCAAGGTTTAATTACATTACATTAAAAGGAATGAGGTTCTCTTTAAGTGCCTTAAAATCAAAATGTCAGTTTCACACCAGAAAACAAATTAGGAGTGACTGTTGATGAAATAATATGAAAGAATTATATGAAAGATGTGAAGAATTAGTGTAGTAGGCCAAAAAAAATTGGCTTTTCAGTGCTGTGCAGTCAGCTGCTTGTGCTTACGAGAAATCCTGGAGCGTAACAGCTGACTTGATAAGGGTGGCCCTGTTTATGTTCCAGAATTTTTAGAAAGGGGTCCTCGATGATGTGCCAGCAAGCAGAAAAGCTTGTTTTCGAGATGAATTATTAGGTAAACTTAAAACAAAATGTCATGAAAACGTTACATAAGGAGGACTTCTTTGAGTATCAAATTGTGCCACCTATATAAATAAATACCCAGCAATGCAGAGTTGGCTGTTACCTGACTCCTTGTTTAGAGGGGCCTGATGTTTATTTAGGTACAAACTAACAGCTGAGCCATCAAGCTCCAAAGCCCCCATGGTCCAGCGTGCTTCTTTGTACCGGGAGGAGTAATAAGACTTCATTTAAAATAGCGTAGCTGAATGTCAAATCCGGAGGAGCAACTGAATTATGCTGATGGTTGTTTTTTCCCCCTCCTCTCAGCTATTTTGAGCCGGGCAGCAGGCCTTATTTAACAAGGCTAGAATAAAGGCAGAACTCTAGACATTATAAAGGAATAAACCAAAAAAGTTCATATACTTAAAACCAGGGCTTTCTTTGGAGGAAAACCCCAGCAGGAACTCATTAGCATAATAGGCCACACCCAACAGCAGGAACTCATTAGCATATTAGGCCACACCCCTGGCCACGCAGCTTCCTCTCAGGATTGGCTCCCCCAGGTGCCCCGCAGCTTGTGGGGCACATGGGGAACCCGAGGGAAGGAAGGCAGTTTCTGGATCAGCTTCTTCAGGCACCTCACAGCTGCGGGGCGTCTGGGGAACCTGAGGAGGGGAGGCAGTTTAAACTGCCTTCCCTCCCTGGATTGGCTTGGCTTCCCCAGACACCCCGCAGCTTGGGAGGCACCTGGGGAACCGAGGGGGGGAGGCTGTAGGCGTGGCCAACTCGGAAGCCAGCCGGAACTCCGTTCCTGCGCGTTCCTGCGCAAAAATAGCCCTGCTTAAAACACTACTACTTTATTCATTTTGTGTGTTTGTGCCCTACTCTTCCATTAAGGAGCTCGACACAGCTTAGGTATGGGGGTTTTCCAGTGTCATGGGCTACATGGGGGCCCCCCACATAGATTTCTGCCTCTGCGGAGAAACACAGTTGTGGAGCTTTCTAGAACTCAAGCCTAGTTGCACTCCATATCCTTCTTCCACGTGGGAGGATTTTGCTATTGGGGGTTGTGGCAAGACCTTCCCCACTCTAATGTTTTGACCACCAGAAAAATGCATCTTCACAGAAAATTTACCTGAAAGGTTCTCTCTGTGAATTTTTTCCTTCAAATTTATTCATTTTATTTAAAGCATTAATTAGCCACCTTTCTGTTTTACATAACTCAAGGTGACTTACAACATATTAAAAATATGTAAAAAGCCACAGGTTAAAACCCCAATTTAAACTGCTGATAGGCAAACAGACTAAATTAATCCTGAATAAAACCATCTTCAGCTGCCTCCTAAAGATCAAGAGTGAGGCGGCCAGTTGCATCTTCCTAGGGAGGTCGTTCAATAATAGTGGGGCTCCCACTTAAAAGACCCCCTCTTGTATACCCACCATGACAGCTTCTTAATTTGGTTAATCTGCATTTTCATTCAGTAGTGTTCCCTCACATATACCGCTGTTGTCCTGTTTTAGGAGAACAATTGCACGGTGAATTTCTACTCTCCTTGTCAGAAATGTACAAGACAAGCTTGGGGGAAACCACATTTCATTTGTGGGCCCTCTTAGAAAGTGAGCTTTAGAGGCCTCCAGTATAAAGGGTAGGAGTGGGTTGAATCTAGGCAGACAGAACTTTCCTACCTTTCTCCTCCCGGTACAGCCCACTCATCTACCTGAAAGGCCACTCATGGGGGGCAAGGAATCCTCAGAAACAACATGAGGAGCAAATTGGGGGTCTCCAGCAGGAAGGAGAAATTGGCAGAAATTACACCTCCTAGTAGCAGACAATTAATCAAAATTAATCAAAAAAGAATTAATCAAAATCCAACCCTCAGATACCACACAGACTGATATTCTGCTCAGTTTGTCATGACTGAGGTCTGCAAGGGGTAGAATGAAGGTCTCAGCTCACCTAGCAACTACTACTTCTACCACCAGCCCCAGTGTCAAGGCGGGTTCCAAGGGATTGGTTCTACTGCTTAAACTGGCTTTTGCATGTCCATTTCTCAGGCAATAGACTGTTGCTTCTAAGTGACCTAAAGATGGGAACCAGTGCTGTGGTTCCTGTAGCCCTATTGGAGATAATTGTCTCTCTCCAAGAACAAAAGAGAAGGCATCATGGAAACCGTGTAATCTCCATGCCTGTGCAGTGTACACATGGAGTGGCGATTTAACTTGTGCCAGCTATGTTGGGGTTTTTTTCACAGTGCATTCAATGCCTTGTATGGTATCTGCATTCTCCCACATCGGTATCAGTCACACACGGCATCATTCAGTCCAGGACAGAATATCAAGGCTGTTCCCGGGACAGATTATACAGCCATCTGCCCATGCTGTTTCCTTGAATGCAGAATTTGCAGATTTCTTTTCTAAAAGGGAGATTAAAGTGGGACAGGAATCACCCCTGTTTGTCTGAAATGCCCGGTTCCCTTTGAGACCTCTCCAGAGATGGGTTTACGTCAGCCTTCCACCCCACCACAGCAGTCAATCCAAGTTTCTTTCTGCCTCTCAGCCTGTATCACCCTACCTTCTATCAGTGCTTTGTGTGGCTAGCTATGCAGACAACAACCTGCCCACTATCCTCACGGTAGCTGTCTCTTTAAGGGAGTTAAGGAAGAAAGGCACTGTCTTGGTCCACTCTTCCAGTCGGAGCCTTCCCTTCTGAGGGAAAGCTGTCAGTGGCAGCTTGTTGGGCTTGACCTCTCCAAAGCATGCTCAGCCCAGGAATGGGAACCTCTGTGTTGGGATGGCACAGGCGACCACTTGAAGAACACCAGCTCTAGGAAGCAAAGAATATCACTGGCCCCAGGCAATTCAGGAAGCATCATGTTTGAACAGCAATTTGAAGCCTGGGTTTTCCCCTTCCAAGCTGGGACCTCTGCAGTAGCCTGGATCTCGCTGTAGAAGAGCTCTGAGCGGTTCATATAATGGCCAAAAAGCATTTACTCCTTAACAAACAGTGTTAACAACACAGTGGCTATCTTCCTATTTATCAGGAAGTGCTGTCAGATGTCGTGAAATATGATCCTAGGCTGTTCCCCGTTTTGCTAACCTGGGTGGGATTACCCTGCCCTTATTCTCGGCTGCACATAATCTAGTGTAAGGGGTCTCTCTGTGCCTGTATATAAGGAGGCAGTCTGTTTCATCTACAGCCCTTCTGCACTAGCAAGCAAGTGATTCCTTTGAGCCGCTGTGTGACTCCGAAGCACTGTTCCGTTCTCTCTGAGGCATCCTTTGGAATCCCCCCTGGGGTGTCCTGCATTAAGAAGCCATTCAATGAGCCCTGACCGGGATAGCCCAGGCAAGCCCAATCTCACCAGATTTTGGAAGCTAAGCAAGGTCATCTCTGGCAAGTACTTGGAAGGGAGACCTCCTTGGAATACTAGCAGTCAGGGGCAGACTTTATTCAGCCACCTCTCTGAATATCCTCCAGGCCCCCAGTAGGGGTCAGTCAGTGGAGGTTGCCATGACTTCCAGGTGCACGCGCGCACGCACACCCACACGCACATCTTAAAAAATACCAACCCACCCAAAAAAGAAGCTGTTCAATGAGAAGAAATGCAACACTCTACGACTTCGTCACTCTTGTGCAGGACAGGGTCCTGCTTCTGCTTGTGTTGTAGCAGCTGCATCCACACAAATCCAGCCTGCCCACCCCCTTCTGTACCGGCTGAAAAGGTTCTGTTAAAGTAGTGTTCTTGATGGGTTTCTGAAATCACAACATCTGTCCTAACTAAATGCGTCGTTCAGGATTTTTCATCCCTTGGGTTGCCATCCCTTTCCCAAAGACGCTGCTATTATCTGGTAACAGGCTCTCCTGGTTACAGGGCAGAACAGTCTGTTGTTCAGTTAGATTAACACAGGCTGATTTTTTTCCCAATTTGGCGTCTGATCCTAATTCTGTACATGCTGTTATCTGTGCTACTTGTGTGTTTTCCAGGTACATGTCATGAAGGATATGAGAGGGCTCAAAACTAGATAACTCATCATTTCTGTCTACGACCTTCTATGCCTTCTTTCAGACCTTCATCTGTGTAAATAACATAGTTTGAATTTCCAGTGATATGCATCCCACTGGATAATTGACCAAAGGCTTGAGCAAGAGAGATTTCACAGCTTTGCACTTTCTATTTCAGTCCTAAGGAGAGTGGCAAAGCTTCGAGGCTGTCGTTCATCTGGAAGTAAAAATATATTGATGTTACGCAGCCCCTTTGGAAAAGGGCTCCCTGTTTGCATTGCACATCAATGACGAAAGCAAGCTAATCTCGAAACGTTATCCCATATACCCATCCGGCAACTCGTGTTTACTTGTTACATTTGGAATGTTAACTTGTTACATTTGGAATGTTAAGCACTAATGTGTATTTATAGACCTCATCAGCAAGCATGGTCAGCGCCCAGAACAGAGTTCACTGGAGGTCATGTGAAAAACTTGCATCTCTAGTTATACAGAGACCTGCTGTTCAAGTATGCTGTCTGGCAGCTTTATTTCTCCTTGAAAATAATGTGTCCTGGCTGTGGAAGGTACTGTGCCTTTCAACCTAAGATGTGTGAATAAAAAAAGGAAACTACATAAAGAAGGCCTATTTTTTTTAAAAGAAGAAACCAATGGGATATAAAGGTCGGACGAGAATCAACGGGTTGAAAAGAGTTTTCAGCTAAACATTAGGAAGAATTTCCTGACAGAGAGGTTCTTGGGTGGAACAGGCTTCCTCTGGAGGTGGTGGGCTCTCCTCCTTTGGAGGTTTTAAAGCAGAGGCTAGATGTGAAAGGTGTGATCTCCTGCACCTATATTACAATATCCATAACAAACCTACCTGTTTGTTTCTATCAGATGGGAGAATTTATGTGAGAGTTCTGTTTGCATGGCGTTGACTTGGCTACTGAGAGCCGGTTTGGTGTAGTGGTTAAGAGTGCGGACTCTAATCTGGGAAAACCGGGTCTGGTTCCCCACACCCCCACATGCAGCTGCTGGGGTTACCTTGGGTCAGTCACAAGTTCTCGCAGGAGCAGTTTTCAAAAGAGCTCTCTCAGCCCCACCTACCTCACAGGGTGTCTGTAGTGAGGAAGGGGAAGGGGAAGGAGATCGTAAGCCACTCTGTGACTCCTTCAGGGAGTGAATGGCAGGGTATAAATCCAATCTCTTCTTCTCTCCTCTTCTATTGAAGCCAAGGGGAGGAGCTTGTAAATGGAAGAGAGCGGTGCACCTCCTGGGAATTGCTGGCAGCAGAGGCAGAATACAATTCAGACAGTGGCCCTTGTATGTCAGGGGATGCATCTCGCTTTCTTCAGGTCAAGAGGAGGGCTTATCCTAGCCGGGAACTGTTGTAGGCCATTACACCATCCATGATTTGCCATAACCAACAGCATACTATTTAGGAACAGATTGTCTCTGTGATGTGGATGTTACCTTACGTTGTTTAAGCCACAGAGATAGTTTGGCTTGGATCCTAAGCAGTGCAAGTGGAGTTGTACTAGAGGAAAGCAGTTACTCCTCCTCTCCCTGTGTTTTCCTTCTTAAATTGTGCTCCTTCCAGTCAGCAGACCTGAAGGAATAATGTGAGGGCAGATTGGGGGGGTGAGGATCTCGTTTCCCTCCACTGCAAATGAAAATGTTGTACTGGAGGAGCTGCAAGTACGCTGATGGCAGTGTCATAGGAGCCAAGCCAATGTTCTCTCCCACCTTGGAGTTCTGTAGTGGGTTCTCCAGTAACCACGCACAGGAAGGATGATTTAGTTTTCCATCCTAGACCTTGACCTCTGTTGCCCTAAATGCTGAACTTCTGTCTCTTAACGGCTGGACTTTTGTGGTCTTGACTTTGGCAGCCCTCAGGCTGTCCCCAGGGAGTTGCCGCCTTCTACCTCAACCTCAGCTCTTCCCGCTTCGTTGTGCCCACTGCTTTGGTTGTCTCTTCACTTTGCCGTGCTGTTCAGCCCTTCATTGTGTTGGATCCCAGGATTCCGAAGCTCTGCTAATTGCTGTATGTCTCTCTGCTTCCTCGTTTTTTCTTCTTCTCAGCCTTCTTTACTTCCCTTCTCTGTTATTGTGGCCAGCGCAGCAGACGAATGAGTGCAACAATTGAATCATCCTCTTTCTCTAGTTAACTCTAGCTAATCAAAATTAAAGTTTGACCGACTTACTGAATATCTTGCCCTTTTAAATAGGTGCTGTGAAACTGACCAGTTTGGCATGTGGAAATGAGCACATCTGGGCTTGTGATAGTTGTGGTGGTGTGTACTTCCGAGTTGGCACTCAGCCTTTGAACCCAAGTTTGATGCTGCCTGCATGGATCATGATCGAGCCGCCAATCCAGGTAAAATAATCATTCACTCAAGTTACTCACCTGTGCACCACAGATGCTAGAGATAATCCCTTCTGTTTGTCTGAAGTGATGGCACATGATTCAGAGCTATGTCTACAATTCTTGTAGGAGGGAGAAGAAAGCAGGAAAAAATTTTCTGTGGAGAAATGTGCAGTTTTGTATCTCGAAAGCACCATCTATCTAATTCTGAACTAGACCATTGGTATGCGGATTGTTAAATCCACACACTGGGTTCAGACGCAGAGTAGGGAGATGTTTGTACAAACCTGGGTCAGCCCCCAGGTTTGCACAAAAATCTCCTCCAAATAAAATAAAATAAATGAAAACATTTCTTCATTAGAGGACATTGCTGCTATTTTGAGGGAATGCTCCTCCTGCTTCCACAGGGGCAGTTCTCACCTCTGACAGGTGTGAAATTGGTGGAGTGGCCTCCATCGCCCAGCAAAAGCAGGAGGGCAGGGACAATGGGATTCCCCCTCCACATGTCTCACAGGTCCTCTGCTTGTATATTTCTATTTTCCTTGTTCTTCAAAACTTTCCGTTACAATCTGTTGCTATAATAGAATTTCACTGGTAACAAAATCTTGTCCCTGGAGAGTTTCCCAATCTGAAACTGTCTTGGAAACTCTCCTTACTCTTCCATGTATTTATAAGCTGAGCAAAAGGTCGTCGCTGGCTCACTGTGCTTATTTGCCATTCTGTTTATAAGTTTGTTTCATACAAAAACTCCCTTGGATGTTAAGATTTCAGAATGAAATTTTATACATATGTTCAAAGCTTAGTTCTGTGGGTTGGATCCTAGCTACCATTGGCAGGAGGAACCATGGATCTCAGTTCCCTTCTCTCTGCTTCTACAGTTTTTCCTGACCCCCCAGAAGGTAGATTCTGAGATTCATTGGACCCCACGTGGATTTATAGCCACAGATGTAATGGGGCCTCAGTGGAGAGCTGAAAGTAAGGGAGAATCACATTTCCAACCTACCCCTTCCATCAACAGATTTGTACTGACAGAAAGATGAACGCACATGAAGCTGCCTTGTACTGAATCAGGCCCTTGGTCCATCAAGGTCAGTATTGTCTACTCAGACTGGCAGCAGCTCTCCAGGGTCTCAGGCTGAAGTCTTTCACATCACCTCCTGTCTGGTCCTGTAACTGGAGATGTTGGGGATTGAACTTGGGACCTTCTGCATGCCAAGCAGAGGCTCTACCACTGAGCCACAACCTCTCCCTCAAGGATAGTGTCAATTCCACCACCACCCCTATCCCCAAGCTTACCCTGTGTGGCTATAGATCCATGTGGCTCTCATGAAACTGGAGATTTATTTTTCCAAGGGTCAGAAGGAACAGATGTTGGAGGAGAAAGCAGTAAAGATCTGTACTATTTGACAGTAGTAGTAGGTGGTAGTTAGGGTCCAAGCCAGTACTTCAATTTGTTAATGCCAGTAGCTTCTTTTAAGGGGGAAAGGTACAGGAAATTTATGAAATCCAGTGTGTGGTATCTTCCTTGAAGACTGGCGCATCACAATGAAATCAAGCACTTGAAGAAGTGGTCTCTAGCTGGTGAAAGCTTCTGCCACCTTAATCCATTTGTCCTCATGGTGCCCCAAGGCACCCTGTTTGTTTGGCTGCAGCAATCTGATCCCCTTCTGGAACTGGAGTGAATGTTGGGGTGAGTGTCCAGGATCTTGGTCTGCTTGACAAGTAGAACCCCCGCATCTTAACATACACACCCCTGCAACTGTTTGAGGGCGGGATGCAAAACAGATTGTGATGCATCGTATGAAGCACAGCCTCTCAGAAACTATATGTGGCTCTCTGTGTCTGAATAAAAAGCCAGCGAGTCGCAGCCAACTTACGGCGACACCTTAGGGTTTTCAAGGCAGGGGATGAACAGAGGTGGTTTTCTATTGCCTGTCTCTCTGAATAGCAACTCTGGATTTCCTTGGTGGTCTCCCATCCGAATACTAACCAGGGCCAGCCCTGCGTAGCCTCCAAGCTCTGATGAGCTCAGGCTGTCACTACAAATATTAAAGCAGTAGAAAGATGTTAAATACGAGTAGCCAGTGTGATGCGGTGACAAAAAAGGCTAATGCAGTCTTGGGTTGTATCAACAGAGGCATAACGTCCAAATCACAAGATGTCATAGCCCCGCTGTACACTGCATGGGGTCAGGCCACACTTGGAACATTGTGTGCAGTTCAGAAAAGATGTGGACAGAATGGAGTGGGTGCAGAGGAGAGCGACGAGGATGATCGGGGGCCTGGAGACCAAGCCCTATGGGGAAAGGCTGAGGGACTTGGGAATGTTTAGTCTGGAGAAGAGGAGGTTGAGGGGGGACATGGTTGCTCTCTTGAAGTATCTGAAGGGCTGTCACTTAGAGGAGAGCAGGGAGCTGTTCCTGTTGGCAGCAGAGGAGAGGACTCGCAAGGATGGGTTTAAATTAAGGACAGGAAGGTACCAGCTGAATATTAGGAAAAACATTTTTACAGTCAGAGTTGTGCAGCAGTGGAATCAGCTGCCTAGGGAGGTGGTGAGCTCCCCCTCACTGTGCGGCCTTTAAGCAGTGTCTGGACAAACCCTTGTCAGGGATGCTCTAGGCCGATCGTGCATTGAGCAGGGGATTGGACTAGATGGTCTGTGTGACCCCTTCCAACTCTGTGATTCTGTGATTCTGTGTTGTATTCAAAGCCAGAGGGATCCTCCCCTCCACACGCTGCCTGAATTCCAGTACTGCTGCTGCTTCTTCGAAGACCTCCCGTTTGAAAGCCTATCCCACAGTCATAGCATCACCAGCAGTACTTCTTGGTTCTCTCTCTCCAGCTCTGTCCCCAGCACAAAATATCAAAGTACATTCTGTGCGCAGTTGCAGTAACTCACTCTCTTACACCATCATTCACTAAACTCCATTGGTCTCATGACTGACAGCTGCCACCTGCTGTGCTCCTTAGCAAGGTGGCAGCGGCAGTAGGGTTATTTAATTGTCCCCCTTTTCAAGCTGATTCAGTACTGGGCAGTAACCTGAACTGTCCTTAAGAGAGATTTAAGCGGCGGCAGCAAGGTTATTGGCAGGCCCTGGAGGGAGGAGTTGGATAACTTTGTGTCGTCCTGCCTTTCCTGTCCCTGGCCGCCCTTTCGGAGAGAGAGCATCAGTTTAGGTTTACAGCCCCAGATTCCTGGTCTATCTTAGTATCTGTGGTTAATTTTGCCTTAAGCTACTCTAAAGCTTTAGGCGCAAGCATTGGTGGAGTGGAGAGACAGCAAGTTGGTCTGCAGTAGAAGAGCTAGATTTGAATTCAGTAGCATTCTGGGGGTCCCTGGCCTGGATAGCCCAGGCTATCCCGATCTCATCAGATCTTGGGGGTTTAGTAGGTTTGGTCCTAATTAGCATTTGGATGGGAGAATACCAAGAAATACCAAGGTCACTATGCAGAGGCAGGCAATGGCAGACCACATCTGAATGTCTCCTGCCTTGAAAACTCTGCCGGGTGGCCATTAGTCATCTGCGACTTGACAGCCAAAAAAAAAAGTGCACCTTAGAAACTGACAAGATTTTGGGGGAATAAGCTTTCGAGAGTCAAAGCGGACAAAAGCTTATCTAGCAAAGGGAATTTTGACTCTTGAAAGTTTATTCGCCCCAAATCTTGTTGGTCTCAAAGGTATTCCTTGACTCTAATCTAGTTCTTGAGTCATCAGATATAACATGATTTGGGGAGGGGGGGGGGTTGCTTGGATGGAGGGAGGTGTTGTGGAAGGCAGTGATGAAGAAGAATGAAGATTCATGCCAACAAAGAGAGTCCTGTGGCACCCTAGCAGCTAACAGACTTACCTCGGCATTAATTAATTAACTATCGTATGGCATGGTGTGTTGTTTAGCCAGGAGATGCTTAAATTGTTTGGCAGTCCTAAGATCTAGCTCTTTTAGTGGTGAGCTAGACTTATTTGGGGGCTGAGAGAGCTCTGAAAGAGCTGTGACTGGCCCAAAAGTCACCCAGCTGGCTTCATGCGGAGGAGTGCAGAATCAAGCCCAGTTCTCCAGAGTAGAGTCCGTCGCTCTTAACCACTACACCACACTGGCTCTCTGCCTCAGCATATGCTTTAATGAGCCAGAAACCACGTCACCAGATACATGATGTGTTCTTTATATCTTACTATGCGTCTGGTAATGTGTGTGCAGGTTCACGAAAGCTTATGCCACATTATTTCGGTCTATTAGACACCATTTTGTCTGGGGTTTATGTCGGTCTGCATCAGAAAAAGCATGCATGAATTGGAAAGAAGAGCAGCTTCTTAGTGTACAGCAGCTTATATAGAAGTTCCTCTGTGCACTGGTTTTACACCAAAGCACAGGCTCTCCACTGTGTGAAAAATTGAAGTACCATGCGAGGTGCCATCATTGGCTTATGACAATAAGAAGGGGCTGTACTTTTTAGAGATACTTTTTTCCTTTAGTCAAATGTGGCATTTTCCAAATAGTAAAGCTACTTTAAAGCTGACACAGAAGGTAGAAATAAGGGAGGGGCTGGGATTAAGGTTTTTATGGAGGGGGGGGGGATTGTAGGCCATGAATACAGGATGGTGCTGAATATGGCTCTCACAGGATGGATCTGTGAAGGGATATCCAGTCTTCAAAGATCGCTGTAATTGTTTACTTAAATGCAAGACTAGGTTTTTTCATAAGTGTGAATATGAATTGTCGTCAAGTTGCTTCCGATTTATGGTGACAGTATGAATTAATGACCTCCAAAACTTCCTATCGTGAACAGTCTTGCTCAGGTCTTGCAAACTGAGGGCTGTGGCTTCCTTGATTGAGTCAATCCATTTCATGTTGGGCCTTCCTCTTTTCCTGCCGCCTTCCACTTTTCCTAGCATTATTGTCTTTTCCAGTGACTCTTGTCTTCTCATAATGTGACCAAAGTACAATAGCCTCATTTGTGTCGTTTTAGCTTCTAGGGAAACTTCAGGCTTGACTTGATCTAGAAAGGAAGGGGTTGTCTTACATTTGTGTACAAGTTACAGTTCTGTTTAATAATATTTGTGCGTGTTTGTATGTATAACTTTTTAAAAGGGGATGTTTTACATCCATGGGCTTCTTCCTCTTGAGTAAATATGGTAGGAAGAGGAGACTGTGTGAGCATTATGCTTCCGGGGTAGGGATGCCAGCCTCCAGGTGGGGCCTGGGGATCCCCCAGAATTACAGCTCATCTCTAGACTACAGAGATCGGTTTCTCTGGAGAAATGGCTGCTTTGGAGTTGTACCCCACAGAGGTCCCTGTCCTCCCCAGGCTCCATCCCCAAATCTCCAGGAGTTTCCCAACCTGGATCTGGCAACCCTATTCTGGAGAGCAATAAATACATGGATAGTTCTTGAGGGAAAAGGGGAATTTAAGCCTCTCCTCCCAAATGCTCACTTACCCTCAGGCTTATTTCATGCTGTGAGGACCCTGGAAATATTACAAGCATGAGTGTGAAAATATAATAAGAGAGAATTGCCTAGCTGTTATCATTACTTTCCACCTTCAATCATCTCCTTTCCCCGAATCAACTAGCTCGCTTTCACTTTCCTGTCAGCTATCCACAATTTCAAACCGGAAATATTTGGGTTCTGTGGTCTCCCCCCCCCCCCATCCTTTTTTTCCTTTCCTCTCTTTTCTTCTCTTTCTCATTCTCTTGTCAGTCATGGACAATAAAAACAGTAATAAGCTGTTTTCAAAGATCACAGAATTCAGAGAGGGGTCTTTTTCCCCATGCACAGAAAAATAATCTCTGTTACATAATAGTATCTGAGAGAATTCTGGTGCAGGTTGTCACAAAGGGAAATTTGGAAGAGCAACTCCCCCCCCCCCCAAAAAAAGTCAGTTCAAATCGAGCTTTTGGCCAGCAGGTATTAGCACAAAAACAAGTAGCGAGCATTGCGAAATACAGATTAGCAGTTTGTGGGGTCCTCCTCCTCTTTAAGAATACTGTTAGATTAAGATGGATAGCCATGTTAGTCTGTAGGACTAGAAAAAGAGCAAGAGTGCAGTAGCACCTTAAAGACTAACACAATTTGTGGCAGGGTAGGAGCTTTCTGAAGAAGTGAGCAGTGACTCACGAAAGCTCCTACCCTGCCACAGATTTCGTTAGTCTTTAAGGTGCTCCTGGACTCTTGGCTCTTTTCTACTGCTGTAGAATATTGTTGTATTTATAGCAACAGACAAAGTAAGAAAAAAGGGAAGGCAAAGTACTAAATCTCTCCGTTTGGATTCCTTGAGGCACAGAGGAGCTCTCTGTAGCTAGTGGGGCAGAACAGTCTGAACTCCAAGTCAGATTGAATCATTGCCACTATCTCAGCACAAGAGTCATATCGCTTGCCTGTGAGCTGCTCCGTTCTGGTCTCCAGTTGGGCCAGCTTGCATAACACACTCCTCAATTCTGGGGTAAATACGGCTTCTTGTCAGCATTGACAAAGATCATAAGACCCTCCAGCTTAAAATGAAGATAACCGTAGCTTGGATTTCACCTGCTTTTAACAGTGACATTCTAAAGCAAGAATCCTACTCGGGTTTGTTCAGTGGGGCTTGCTCCGACAAAAGTGTTCTTAATAGGGTTGCCAGGTCTGGGTTGGAAAATACCTGGAGACTTTGGGGGTGGAGCCAGAGGAGGGGCCTCAGCATATTACAATGCCATAGAGTCCACCCTTCCAAGCAGCCATTTTTTTCCAGGGGAGCTGATCTCTGTCAGCTGGAGATCAGTTGCAAAAGCGGGAGATCTCTAGGCCCCACCTGGAGGCTGGCAACCCTAGTTCTTAACCCTGCCCTGTAAACCTTGTATCTGCCGCTAAATCTAAGCCTCAATTGTGTTCTGCATTGTTTAAAAACCAGCTAATGACTGTTCACACATTAGAATACTGGTAGAGGTAAGCATATAAGGGCCGCGGTGGCTCAGAGGTTAAGATGCTGAGCTGCAGACCAGAAGGTCGGTAGCTCGGCAGTTCGAGACCCGAGTGCCGCGTGATGGAGTGAGCTCCTGTCTCTGGCTCCTGCTCCTGCCAACCTAGCAGTTCAAAAGCAAGAAATTGCAAGTGGATAGATAGGTACAGCTTCGGTGGGAAGGTAACAGCATTCCGTGTGCCTTGGCGTTTAGTCATGCCGACCACATGACCATGGAAAAAGTCTTCAGACAGCACTGGCTCTTCAGCTTGGAAACTGTTGGTTGTGAGAATGTAACCTGCTTTGTTCTGTGCTTCTCAAAGACACAAACGAGCTGTCCCCTTTTGCTTCATGGGAGTTGCTCTTTTCTTTAAGGCTGCTCGTGTATTTGTTCAAAAGTCTCTTGTGTCCTGGCATTTGAGAATCTAAAATGTAAAATCCTCTCTTTACCTTTATTCAATACAGTACAATAGTTTTTACTTTACTGCATAAAACAGATCGTGTGTGGCTTTTGATGACTGCTTCCCAAGTTTGATAAATGCTTCTAACAAAAAACTCAACAGTGCACTTTGGAACAATTTACTAATGCCTGTTCTTTGGATAAATCACTGTATAGAAGTAATTACTTTTGTGAATGTCCTTTTCTTGGGGAGTTCACGTGATCTGTGGCCCCGATCGCAGAAGAGAGCGTTCGCTTCTGCTGTATTGTAGTGAGGCTATTAGTTTAGTTCCTGGTTCCTTTTTAATTAGGGCACTTGTTAATTACCGTTGATTCTCTTATCTTGCCTATAATGAGGTTCCCCTAGTACAGGCTTATCAAATTTATAAAGATATCCCTTGTAGCGATTCCCCCCCATTTTCTCTTCTTGTGCTGACTCGCTAGGAAAATTTAGTTATTAATCCTGCTGAGAGAGAACACCTGTCTACAGCATACATAAATCAGTTATCCTAAGGACTCCTTTTTCCCCCACGGACTTATTAGGTTGTTTTAAGTAGATATTAAGCATTTTGGTGCCAGAGCGTGGAAGTCCAATCAGCACTTTCCATAGTTGTAATCGTAAATGAAATAATTGACACTTTGTGGCCCTTTAAATGTACCCCCAAATTCTGCTGGCTGATATTCCCCCCCCCCTTTTTTTGCTGTCGAGTCACAGCCGACTTATGGCAGCCATGTAGGGATTTCAAGGCAAGAGATGTTCAGAGGTGGTTTGCCATTGCCTGCTTCTGAGTAGCAACCCTGGACTTCCTTGGTGGCCTCCCATCCAAATGCTGACCAGGGCCGACCCTGCTGAGTTTCTGAGAAGATCAGGCTAGCCTGGGACATCCAGCTCAGGGCCCCTTAACTCTGCCTAATTCGGGGGTACCCCTGACTTAGAAAGACAGAGATGCGCAGGAATGCTCAGTGAAACATGTGTTGCTTTGTTTATGCAGAAGGGGTGGATGATGCTATTTTCAGCGGCTTCCTACGTTTCGGCATATGAGTTAGAAGCAGGGAGAGGTTTTTGCTTACTCATGTAAGTGAAACCAGAAAGGGAACAGATGATACCGCTCAGGAATTCGTGATCTTTATCTAACAGCAAGGAATTTCGAAACCCCTGTGAATAAACAGCCCTGAATGGTTTGAAACAAAACCCAGCAGGGTTGTATCACTAAACTGGAGCGTGCAGGCTGACCTGGCGGATTCCAAAGAGGACTTGCTTGTTGCATCCCGCCAACACTTGGCTGTATTAAGTTCCCTCCCTCCCTACCAGAACAGGAACCTGAGCAAATAGTGTAAAAACACAAACTTTTGTTTCTTAACCTCTGTGTGCATAGAGTGTTGGAGGGGCCATGGCTCAGTGCTTGGCATGCAAAAGGTCCCATGTTCAATCCTCAGCATCCCCAAGTAAAAGGATCCAGCAATAGGTGATCTGAAAGACTCCTGCTTGAAACCCTGGAAAGCCACTGCCAGCCTGCGCCAGATCTGACTTTGATTGACCAAGGATTTGATTCAGTAAAAGGCAATTTTGTGTGTTCATGTGACTTAGCCCTGGAAAACCCCAGTTCAGCTCCCCAGCTAGTCACAAGACAAACTTTGTGATTTTGATCTGTTTGCTTGCTTTCAGCCTGTGCGTTGTAGTGGTTAAGAGCAACGGACTCTAATCTGGAGAACCGGGTTTGATTCCCCACTCCTTCCTAAGAAGAAGAAGAGTTGGATTTCACTCAGAGTTCCAGAGCTGCTTACAATCTCCTTCTCTTCCTCTCCCCTCATCAGACACCCTGTGAGGTAGGTGGGACTGAGAGAACTCTGAGAGAACTGCTCTTGAAAGAACAGCTCTGATGGAACTATGGCTTGCCCAAGGTCATCCAGCAGCTGCATGTGGAGGAGTGGGACATCAAACCCAGTTCTCCAGATTAGAGTCCACCGCTCTTAACCACTACACCAAACTACACCCAGCCTGCTGGATGACTTTGGGCCAGTCACAGCTCTCTCAGAACTCTCTCGGCCCCTCTTGCCTCACAAGGTGCCTGTTGTGGAGAGAGGAAGAGAAGGAGATCGTAAGCCACTTTGAGTCTCCTTAAGGCAGAGAAAAGTGGGCTATAAAAAACAACTCTTCCTCTTCTTCTACCGCCCTACTTGCAGAATTGTTAGCCCCCCCCCCCTTTTTTTATCCCAAGTATTCTAACAAACTTTCTGGAAGAACAGTGGAACAAACATTGATAAGATCAATGAATAGAACTATGGTAAAGTAAGGTTATAAATAGTCTGAAAGGACAGTTTTTCTGAGCCCTTGCACCAAGGCCGAGCTTCCTTTATAAAGACCCCCCCCCCCTTTTTGCAGTTTATAATAGAAAATATGTTGCATGTCTATCCTGCTTTTCCACAGAATGGCTCAGAGTGTAACACATAGATGTTCTCAAGTAGCTTCCCATGCAGCTGATAGTTAGCTGGCCCAGATGTGCTTTAGCTTTGTACCTCCATCCAGGGCTCCAGCTGTTCTCTGGGTCTGTGGTCAATAAAATACGGAGTACCATGAACTTGAGTGCCAGTTAGAGTCATCGAAAGCCTTTCAGTCAAGGAAAGTGCTCTGTGATAAGGGGCATTTTAAATGTAATGAAAGAATAGGAGAGCACCTCCATGCGCCAGAATAGAAGGGCAGCCAAGCAGCAGGTTTCTCAGAGAGCTTGCAGGTGTCTGACTGATCACCTGTCCAAACTTGCCCAGCCTGACTTTAACCTTGGGGTGCCTTGTTTTGAAGTTCAGGAACGGAGCTTGTAAAATGAGATTGCAGGATAGAATTCAGCGTTTAGGTGTAGTGTGTACCTTCTGTCCTCAAGTGACATTTCCATCACAGCGCTTGCTTTGCTGCCCGATCTGGCGGTATTGGTGCAAACAGTCTCTGACAGCTAACTTCTCTGTAGGGTGACCCACTTCTGGGTACTGTTCAACCCCTGTTTCATACATTAGTAGGAGCGCTAGGGACATATGGCACTTCACAACTAAACATAAGAACATAAGAGAAGCCAGTGTTGGATCAGGCCAAGGGCCCACCCAGTCCAACACTCTGTCACACAGTGGCCAAAAATACCAGGTGCCATCAGGAGGTCCACCAGTAGGGCCAGGACACTAGAAGCCCTCCCACTTTTGCCCCCTCCCAAGCACCAAGAATACAGAGCCTCACTTGCCCCAGACTGAGAGTTCCTATCTATACCTTGTGGCTAATAGCCTCTGATGGAGCTCTGCTCTATATGTTTACCCAATTCCCTCTTGAAGCCGTCCATGCTTGTAGCCGCTGCCACCTCCCATGGCAGTGAATTCCACATGTTGATCACTCTTTGGGTGAAGAAGTACTTGCTTTTATCTGTTCTATCCCCACTGCTCAGCAATTTCATGGAGTGCCCATGAGGTCTCGTATTGTGAGAAAGGGAGAAAAGGACTTCTTTCTCTACCTGCTCTGTCCCATGCATAATCTTGTAAACCTCGATCATGTCACCCCTCAGTCGTCGTTTCTCCAAGCGAAAGAGCCCCAAGCGCTTTAACCTTTCTTCATAGGGATAGTGTTCCAACCCTTTTATCATTCTAGTTGCCCTAGTCAGCTTGCTGCTCTTTGTATTGTCACCAGAGTTTGTTTCGTTTAAAGCTTTTGTTTAAAGCTCTCTGTGGAATTTTTAAGGCCATTGTGCTCAGTAAATTTTTGGTATTTGTTCTTTTGCATCAAAATTCCCACCCTATGAGATGCTTGCTTATATCAAGATACATTCAAGACGTCAAATGTCACCCAGTGGGATAAAGATAACGAACCTTCTTGTGCTGGTGTGGTTGACTGCTTTTATTGTACTGTGTGTTTAAGTGGTAGCCACATTGAACGGTGCAGAATGCAAGAGGGAATTTTAAGTCAATGAAGTACAGGGCTGGGAGACAAGTGGTGGAAATGGGAAGCGTCTCTAGATCTGCTTGCCACAACTGCCTGGTAGGTTTCCCCCCTCTTGGTAGCAGAAAAGCAGTGCCTAGGTACTTGAAAACTCAAGTTGGCTGATTTTTGTTGTTGTTCAGTCGCACAGTTGAGTCCGACTCTTTGTGACCCCATGGACTGCATCACACCAGGCCCTCCTGTCTTCTGCCTTCCTCTGGAGTTCGCTCACTTTCATGTTCGTTGCATCGATAACGCTGTCTAACCATCTCATCCTTCGCCATCCCCTTCTTCTTTGACCTTCAATCTTTCCCAGCATCAGGGTCTTCTCCAGTGAGTGCTCCCTTCTCATTTGGCTGATAATGCATACTTAATCTTGGGATGAAAAGAGTAATTTCAGTTTACAGCCTGGATCCTGCTACAGAGTCTTCTTTCTTATTTTCTCTTTAAGGAGGTTTTTGTAATCTCACCTTGCAAGATCTGTGCAAAATCAAAGGACATTCCCTCATTCTGAGTTGTCTAATTGTTTTATCTCTCAATAGTTTAGCAGTCTTCAGTCACTACCCAGCTGCCATTTAAGGTGCCTAGTTCACTTAGACAGATTAGACCAAATGAGAATTGACTTTAGACCCCCTAAGATACCAGTAAAGTGACTGAAGAAATCATCTTGTGCAGATAAAATACCGTATCTCATAAGAATGGAGTCCCTGGGCAACTGAGTTATTCTAAACTAGGTGCTGTAATTCCACTTGGATCCTTGAATAATTTGAACTGTCCTAGCATAATGAGAGGGCCGTGGTGGCTCAGAGGTTAAGACGCTGAACTGCAGACCGGAAGGCCAGTAGTCCGGCAGTTCAAGACCCGAGTGCTGTGTGATGGAGTGAACTCTCGTCTCTGGTCCCAGCTCCTGCCAGCGTAGCAGTTTGAAAGCAAGAAATTGCAAGTAGATAAATAGGTACCGCTTCAGTGGGAAGGTACCAGCGATCCGTGCTCCTCGGCGTCTAGTCATGCCGGCCACATGACCACGGAGAAGTCTTCGGACAGCGCTGGCTCTTCGGCTTGGAAAGGGACATGAGCACTGCAACCCTAGAGTCGGATTCGACTGGCTTTTGAGCAAAGGAAACCTTTACCTTTTTATCATAATGAGAAAATCTTCAGGCTTGTCAGGACATTAATAGCTAAGCCACATGGGGAAATAACTATTTTCTGCTCAGTCACTGATTAAATAGGGAACTGCAGTGGGGGAGAAGCCCCCCTCCCCCACTTTCTGTTGCGATTGCTTTCTGTGTCATTAAAAATTGTCAGTTGGCACTTGGCCATTAGTTAGAGTGAGTGACCAGCTTTGTAAATAAAAGGATCATTAGAAAATCTTAGCTGTGGTTAAAAAAAAAAGTCCTTAAAAATGAACAAATTATTCCATCCCCTAACGATGTTAAAATCAACTGATACCAAAGAAGGGGCAAAAACCCAACCGCAAACTGAAATTGGATTCATTTGAACTCATGAAGCTGCCTTATACTGAATCAGGCCCTTGGTCCATCGAAGTCAGTCCTGTCTACACAGACCGGCAGTGGTTCTCCAGGATCTCAGGCTGAGGTTTTTTCCACGTCACCTCCTACCTGAGCCATTTAACTGGAGATGCCGGGGATTGAACCTGGGACCTTCCGCATGCCAAGTAGATGTTCTGCCACTGAGCTACAGCCCCTCCCAAAAGGTTGAGGGTGCAAGCCTTTGTAAAAAGGATTGCTGCTGTCATGTTTCAAAGGACCTTGGATGCTGATTACAAAGCGGTTTGGGAGATAAATGGAATTGGGGCCGTATTTTTGGTTGTGTTTGTTTGTTTGTGCCTTCCAGGAGTTGGCAGAATGGAATGATGGACCTTTAGCTGGTGATGTGTGTTCAGAACGTTCACTTGCCCAACAGTCTGTTTTTCTAAATTCGGGGGGGGGGGGGGGGGGGCGGTTTGTCCTGGTCACAGATTATCCTGAACTGAGTGGAATGTTCAGTTAAAGATAACACCAAAATGTTGGGTTGGGTTCTGTGCAGTGCCAGCAGAAAGCACAGGTGTGTGTGCCGGATCTTTTCCGTCCTCCCCCTCTGCCCAGATGCCGTCTGTGAGCACAACAAGGCTTTGCTAGCAGCTGGGGGACCTTGAGGATAAGAAGTCATGCAAAGCAGAGGCGGAAACGGTCCCAGTCGCCCCTCCAGCTTCTTGTCAGCAGCATTTCTGCTGTTGGCAGAGGGCTCCATGGACAAGTGGAAAGACAGCCTAGGATTCACAACTGATTTGTGTTTAACTCTTCTAGCCCGTTGGAGTCAACTTGACCGCCATCTTCTCGAGTCCCAATGACCAGAGCCTGTGGGCGATTGACAGCAAATGGAACGTTCACGTCCGCACCGGGATCACAGAGGAGATGCCCGTGGGAATTGATTGGGAGCACATTCCAGGTAGGAAGGCTTACTTGGTGTTCCTGGTTGTTGTCGAAACGCCGTCCTGTGCTTGATCTGCAGTAACTGGCGACCACTTTGTCACTGTTTTGAATATACACCTTTCTCCTGCGTGGAAGCGGCCTTTGCGAAGTAATGGAAGAAATGGGGATAGTTGGGCTCTCTTCCTGATCAGACCCATGGGGACTCCCAGGCTTGTCCCTTCTTTAGGTCATGAGATGGGTTATTGCTCCCCAGCTTATTGGGTCTCTTCCTTCCCTGTGGCCATCAAAATCCTTTGCCGGTAATCTGACTTCTGGATTTTTCTTGAGGCTGATCAGAGTCACAGACGTGATAATTCCTTACCAAGGGAGGCCATGATGAGAATCCTAACATCGTCTATAGAACAGTTGAAGCGTTCAGAGTAGTGCACGTGAAAACATCTGTGATATGTAGAAAAGCTTGCAAGGAATAGAATGCTAATGCAACCAACTGTGCAGTTACTTAGAAGAAAATCCCTTTTTTTCCCAATGGGGTTTGCTCCCAGATAAGTGTGCATAGGATTACAGCTTAAACATGCCATTTCAAAGTGCTGGTTCTTACCTGTAAGGCTCAAAAAGGCCTGGAACCAGGATAACTGAAGGGCTTACCTTATTCTGGGCAAACTTGCTTGCCAGTTAACATTGGGATCTGAGACCCAGCCGTGTCTTCCTCCACCTTCTCAAGTAAAGTGGGTGGCAACAGGGGGCCTTCTGCGTGGTGGCAACTGGAGCCAGTTTTAATCCTTTAGGTGCCTGGCGAAACCCTTTTTATTTTCCCAGGGGTTTTGTTAATTGTGTAGTGTAGTTAGATCCCCCACCTTTTACTGTTTGTTCTTGCTAATGTTGATACTGTCGTTTTTATGCTGCTGATTTCATTGATAACTGATTTTATTGGTTTTTGTAGAGTATTTTTATGTCTTCTTGTACCATAAGCCATCTGGAGCACTTTTTTTTGAACGTGGGCTATCAAAGCAGTCCTAAACAGAGCTACACCCTTCTGAGCCCACTGACTTCAATGGACTTAGAAGAATGTAAACTCTTTTTAAGATTGCACTGTAAGTGTTCTAAACAGAACTAGTAGTGTTTTTATTCCTAACATACAGGCATGTTTGCTGTTTTAATTTATCCTGTTAAAATATTTTGATTTTCCTTTTTTCTGTGTGAAGTTCCAGATGGATCAAGGGAAATGTGTACCGTGCATCTCTCAGTTTCTCATTATTTGGGACAAGCATTTCTTTCTTGTGTCTTTGGGTTTAGGGCTTCAGGCCTGTCAGTTGGCAATAAGTACAAGAACGGTTTGGGCCCGCTGTCCCAACGGGGACGTAGCACGACGGTATGGCATCACAGATAAAAATCCCGCAGGGGACTATTGGAAGAAGATTCCCGGAACTGTTTCTTGTTTGACAGGTAAGTGGGTCCTTTGACCTGCCCACTAGCCTTATGGGGCTTGTGCCAGGCAAAATTTATCAGCCTTTCTTCCCCCTAAAATTGGGACGCCAAGCCAGAGTTTTCCTGGAACAATGTGTGTAGTGGTTTAAAGTGTCAGGCGAGGGCTAGGGAGAGCTGGGTTCAAGGGTTCAAATGTCCACTCAGCCTTGAAGCCCATTGTGGGTCAGCCTGGGAGACTGCGGGTCAGTTCTTAGCCTAACCTACCTCACAGGGAGGTTGTAAGGATGGAGGATGGGACAACCTTTTGTCTGAGCTCCTTAGAAGAACAGTACAATGATATGTGACCGATAGAGCTTCCACTTACTCTTTTCCCATGCTGGCAGGGATCCACCATCATGAACCTTCAGAGCAGGTCCATGCTGTTGTGCATGGCGCAGAAAGCTAGGATTTAAAGAGATTTTAAAGCCATGTTTCCCAAGCTGTTGGGCAGGACCTAAATGTGGGTAACGAAATCGCCGAAAGTGGGTTGCAGGCCCGCCTTCCCTCATGGCCACTCCTGCCCTTTGCATCATTCTGTCTCTCCTGTTCTCCTGGTCAACATCTCACATTCTCGCTTTCCCATCTCCCTTTTTGACAAGGAGGAGAGGACATCTGTCCAGCAACTAGTTAAAAATGTATGGTAGTAGCTGGAGAGAGGGGAAATTGGAATGCCACTTGCTTGGGGGCAACTGCACCCCTTTGTACAATGTTTGTGGACTTCTCAACAATATCTAGTTGGCCTCTGTAGACAATGGAATGATGGATTAGATGAGCGACAGGGTCATAGTTTGCCTGGGGTGCCCAAAAAGCTCTGGGCTATAAATTTGTACTTGTGGGTCACCAGACCAAAAAAGTTGGGAACCACTGTTCTGAAGGAACCTGGTAACTTCTTTGGAGATAGATCAGGATGGGTAGCAATGTTAGTCTGTCTGTAGCAGTAGTAAAGAGCAAGAGTCCAGTAGCACCCTAAAGACAGCATTTGTGGCAGGACTTTTGTGAGTCACTGCTTTTGTGAGTCTTTTGTGAGTCACTGCTCACTTCTTCAGTTCTGAAGAAGTGAGCAGTTCTGAAGAAGTTCTGAAAAAGTGAAGAAGTGAGCTGTGACTCACAAAAGCTCCTACCCTGCCACAAATGCTGTTCGTCTTCAAGGTGCTGCTGGACTCTTGCTCTTCTCTACCGGCAACTTCTTGTTTTTGTTCCTTCTCTTGTTAGCTACTCCCCTCGACGAACTGTGGGCCGTTGGTGCTTCAGGACAGCTCCTTCAGCGTCTCACAAAGAACTTCCACCACTCCCACTCCATGCTGAAACACGGGGATGCATCTGGATCGTTTCACTCTGACGACTTCGAAGACGAGTGGGAAGTCATATGAGGCCGTCGAAAGATGCAGAGCTGTAAAATAGCGAGGAAATATGCACTTGGAGGTCCTGTTACACGCCAGAATGTCGGGCTTTTAAAGCCGCTCACATTTTGACAAATATTCGCACTTTGGTATTTAAAAAAAGAAAAGAGAAAACTGACCTGTCCAAAAGTGAGGTGTCTTGTTGCAGTATCTCCCAGGCGAGATGGACAAACGTGGCTTACAAAGTTGTCAACTTGTCTTATTGTAGCCGTTCTATTTTGAAATATAACTTATAAAATAACCTCATTAACAGCAAAACTATTTTGCTATAGCATGCTCACTCATCTGTATTATGATAGGAAGGGCTCCTGGTTACATTAAATGTTTCTCGACAGCAGAATACATTTTTTTTTCTTGTTGTGTTTAAAAACTCCAAGTAGAAGAAGGTGGGTACGAATGGGATGCAGACCACAACGCACCGTGTTGTTTGCAAAGATCAACAAAATGTGGAGGTACATTTATTTGGGGGGGGGGGGGGGGTGAAAGGTCAAATTCAGTTTCGTGATGTAATTTGGTACTAAGCTGAAGATCTTTTGGGAAGTGTGCTTCATATAACTTCCAGGACTCCCGTGGAAGAAAGCTGGGAGCTTGGTTCCCCCTCACAAGTACAAGTTTCTTCCACAGGTGTCCAAGAATGGACTAACCTGACCGTTGTTGGTTAGACTTGTAAAAACAAGAGTGCCTCTGTGGTTTGTGTGAGTCCCTTGGCCCAACCGAACTGTGCCTCTAACTAGAGTAGACTTCCTTGTTTTGTAAAATAATTAAGAATGAAAAAGAAGCGGCATAAAGGAATATATTTACCCCAGAGGGTGAGCCTGTAGTAATAGTCACAATGATGGACTTTAGCTAAATTAGCTAAATCTTGCGCAGTGTCTTACCTTATTTGAGATGTTTACAGCAGAAGTGCAGAACTTTGTTGGTTTGTTAAGCACGGCAGCTTGTAGTTTATGAAGGCTAATTTTCTTAAGAACAGAACTGAAGGTCAAAAAAACCTTGTTCGGTGGCTTAGACAGAAAGGCTGTGGTAGCATTTGGTTTTTCTTTTTAAAATACTTAACCAAATTAAACTGAGTGTCTTTTAGAATGTCTAAACAGCTGCTGAAGAATCTGCAAATGAGCCAACTTCTAGGGTTGTTTTTTTTGAGGGGGGGCGGGGAGGAACATAAGAACCTGGTACCAGTTCTGTACCAGCTTCTCCCTCCACCCTTGTTAATTACTACTTTTGGGGGGTGGGGGAGATTTACATAGGAGAAACAGCACAGGAGGAAAAAGTTAAGTCCCCCTCACCGCCGCACACACTACCCTAATCTTCAGAGCAGATATTGGGGCGTGCAAAAGACAGGAGATTTCCCTCCTACCATTTAGTTTTGGCCTGTAGTACAGAGCAAAAAGAACAAGTGTTTCCTCCTCGTTGAGAAAAACCAGGAATCGTGGGAACCACAGCTCCTCAGAGTCTCGAGAATTACCTTTGTGGCCGTGCACACCTGCTTTTGAAGCAGGATGTGCGTCATTAATGCTTGGTTACTGCTGGGTTTCTCACTCTACTCTTTCAGCAGTTCATTGTGAACTTGGAGGCCATATTTGTTTCCCGCTAAGAGCCGATATGTTTTGCTCAATCTCTTCCTCCTCTGTATAAGGAATCGGCCTCACAAGAGTTTCTTTTTTTAGTCCGTCACTGGGTTGTAAGAGGCACTTGGCTACTGATGTTCACTTGGTTCCAATGGGTGGACTGTTTCGAGAAGTCCCAGTGGGAGGCAGATCTTCAAGGAAGTGTTCTGACATTGAGGACTTCGGAAGAATCGGGGTGAATGGGTAACATGCCACCTAGCCAAGAACCAGATAACTCACCTGCAGTCCTGAAAAATGATATTTTTATGGGTATTACACTTTGGGGGGGGGGGGGAGCCCTCTTGGTCATGGCTTGAGCTTGCTAGCTGTTCATACTCCATACAGTAAATCCACGTTGCTTTCTCGATGAATATTAACTGGTGTTGACACAGCCCTTCTAAGCCCATGGGACTTTTTGTGTAGTCTCATCTAACCATCAGAAAGGTTTTTCCATCCTTAGTTTCGCTTCTGTACGCTTGTGTTTCTTTTGTGCTTTCTGACAAGTGCAATAAACGACCCTTTTTCTTAAAAAAAAAAAAACAATCTGAAGTTTGGCTGCTTAATTTTAAAGTAACATTTCAAATTAAGGCAGGATGTGTATCGTAATTAAAAACTCCCACTGACGTCAAAAGAAATACTTGAGGACACCCCCCCAGCCACTCCAAAACAGAGACTGGCAACATATGGCACTTGGGTGTGGACCAGGCACTCTTACCAAAATCTTGAGCATTCCAACTTCTTAGGTTTAGTTAGACAACAACGCTTCCAGAGTCTACATTACTACAGAGATACATCTGAAACTGCAGTTCAAACAATGTCCACCGTGGGGATCCAAGAAGAACACGTTCTAGAGCAATGTTTCCCAACCTGTGGGTCAGGACCCACAGTGGGTCAGGAAGCTGCAGAAAGTGGATCACAGACCACCCTTTCCTAGAGGCAGCTCCTGAGCTGTGCATCGTTCTTTCTCTCCAAGGCCGCCTTGTCAGCATCTCTCATTCTCGCCTCCTACCTCCCTTCATGACACTTAGGGGTGAAATCTGTCCAGCAACTAGTAACTTCAGGGTAGCAGCTGGAAGGAGGGGGAAATGGAATGCCACTTGCCCGGGGGCAGCTGCACCTTTTCGGTGATGTTCACAGGTTTCTCAACAACATCTAGTTGACCACTGTAGAAAATGTAGTGCTGGACTAGATGGGCGATAAGGTCATAGTTCACCTCAGGTGCCATGGCCCTAGATGGGTCACCACACCAAGTCAATTTGTATTTGTGGGTCACCATAAAAAAAAAAAAAGGCTGGAAACCACTGTTCTAGAAGAAGAGGAAGAGAGGAGATTGGATTTATACCCCCCTTCACTACCCAAAGGAGTCTCAAAGTGGCTTACAATCTCCCCTCCCCTCCCCACAACAGACATCCTGTGAGGTAGGTGGGGCTGAGAGAGCTCTCTTGAGAACTGTCTGTGAGAGAACTTGTGACTGACCCAAGGTCACACCAGCAGCTGCCTATGGAGGAGTGGGGAATCAAACCCGGTTTTCCCAGATTAGAGTCCACACTCCTAACCACTACACCAAACTAAGAGTTCCAGCTTATAATTAGTTTCAGAGGGTAGGCCGTGTTGGTCTTCAGCAGAACAGCCAGATCCGAGTCCATTCGCACCTTATAGACCAAAAAGAATTCTGAGGCATAAAGCTTTCGAGAGTCAAAGCTCCGGACAAAAGGCCCCTGACGAAGGAAGCATTGACTCCCAAAGATTTACACACCTTAGAAGCCTTCTTGGTCTCTAAGATGCTGCTGGACTCAAGACCAACTATAATCAGGTAGATGTAGAGACGACACCTCTCTTCTTGTATACATGTGTATATATGCAGGAGATCTTTGTTAAGAACCAAGATCTGACTGGAGGGAATGATCAAAACAGATGAATTCTGGCAATATTACTAAGGGGAGGGGGGGAAGCAAGGGGTTTAGCAGTGAATTGAACCTGAGAAAGAGGAACTTGGTGCCTGAAGTGTCATTGATCGCTTACGTGTGATTAATAATGGCAGCCTCATTAATTTCTAACTTACCCCATTCGGCGGCTGCTAAAACTATAATGTGAATTAATAATGATTCAAACTGACTCCCGGCCATGTATCACATTCCACTTTAGCTCAGAGGTAGGAGGAAGAGAGTTTTTATTGCCGGCAAAGAACAAATTCTTATAATACTGAGGGGAGGACTTCACAGGCTGTTTCAGATTTATGTAAAGCTGAACAGACATACAGTCCCTCTGCATTTCAGGAAGCAAGACTGGAGCATTTTTCTTCTAGGTTCTAGTGATGCCACATAACAAAGTTAATACTCATCTACTCTTTATCGGGTGAAAGAATTTTCAGAAGATCTCTCTTTTAGATGAAAACTCTTCAAAAATCAGTTTGTTCTGTGATACATGCTATTTTGCTCTTTTGTCTTCTGTGTTTCAAAAAGAAGAGTGTGCTATATAGCAGCCATTCTCAAATTTTAGCAACCTGAGGGCAAACACACACCCCTCCTCCCCGTGGCAGATGCTGTAGGCCAGAGAGACCCCCTTCAAAGCATGTGCAGCAATCTGCCGGACTTCTCAAAGTAAAACAAGACCCCCTACCTGTCACTCTTTAAAAGCAAGTTTTTAAAAATCATGTTTATTTTCTGCACATGGCTTACTAGATCAAGGTAGCTAATTCGACAGGGCCACCACTCAAAAGGCCCTGACCCAAGTTCTAATCACTATCACTCCTTGATTGGAAAAGACTTCACACCAGTGATCTCAAGAACTCCCCCCCCCCTCACTTAATAACTCCTAGATAAAGGTTAACTGGAAAGAGGTAGGAAGTGGCCTCTTTTGAAGCTGCTTGCAAAAACAGGAAAAGACCAGTGTCCCATGAAAAAACGAAGTGGTATTCAGCTGAAAATTATTGTGGGCCGTGCAACGTAATTACAGCATTTTTACAAATGTGATATTTCAGGAGACTTGACAGCTATTACACAGAATGCGGCGGTCTGAGGAGGTCAAAATCTGTATCACTTAAAACTTCCAAGTGGCTCTGGGATAAATCCTCCTCCCTGTATGTAGCAAACTAGAATCTCAGGAAGGAAGGCTTCTCATAATCTCGCCCTAAAGTACATGTTTCTACAACACTTCCCTTTGCCACCCGTGTTTGGTGTAGTGATTAAGTGCGCAGACTCTAATCTGGGAGAACCAGGTTTGATTCTCCACTCCTCCACTTGCAGCTGCTGGATGACCTTAGGCAAGCCATAGTTCTGTCAGAGGTGTTCTCTCAAGAGCAGTCCTCAAACGAGCTCTCTCAGCCCCACCTACCTCACTGGGTGTCTGTTGTGGGGAGGGGAAGGGAAAGGAGTTTGTAAGCTGTTCTGAGTGAAGGGCGGGCTATAAATCCAGTCTCCTCCTCTTCCTCCTTCTCGGAACTCATTCATCCAGCTGCTGATGTGACCTTGGGTCAGGCACAAGCTCTCTCAGAGCTGTTCACTCAAGGGCAGTTCTGGAAAGAGCTCTCTCAGCCCCACCTACCTCATAGGGTGTCTGTTGTTGCGAGGGGAAGAAGAAGAAGAGATTAGATTTATACCCCGCCCTTCACTTGTAGTCTCAGAGCGGTTTACAAACTCCTTTCCCTTCCCCTCCCCACAACAGACACCCTGTGAGGTGGGTGGGGCTGAGAGAGCTCTGAGACAATTATCCTTGAGAGAACAGCTGGTCCAGAGCTATGGCTTGCCCAAGGTCATCCAGCCAGGTGCAAGTGGGGGAGTGGGGAATCAAACCCGGTTCTCCCAGATTAGAGTCTGCGCACTTAACCACTACACCAAACTGGCTCTCAAGGGAAAGGAGTTTGTAAGCTGCTCTGAGACTCCGAGTGAAGGGCAGGATATAAATCCAATCTCCTCCTCCTTCTACATGCAAGGTACTTTTTATGTAGAAGAGTCTTTAAAATTATAAATTCCCTCCTGCAGTTAGTCCAGTTCAGAATTCTACCATGAAAACACACCCACACATGCACACAGCTGCCTTATACTGAATCAGACCATTGGTACATCAAGATCAGCACTGTGTCTACTCAGATTGGCAGTGGCTCTCCAGGGTCTCAGGCAGGGGTCTTTCTTTGTGAGGGTTGTGTAAAATTGCTCTTGGAATGGATCTGCAAAAGAAAAATCTCCGCACAGGCCCAACACTAAGCTCAGTTGTACAGGAGGGACAACGGATCGTTTTTCCTTCCTCTCAGAGGCAGGCAATGGCAAACCACGTCTGAACATCTCTTGCCTTGAAAACCCCGTGAGGTCGCCATCAGTCAGCTGTGACTTGCCGGCACTTTCCACCACTTCCAAAATTAATTTCTATAGAATCCTGCCGGCTTTGACTTGTGGGAAAGCACATGCAGTCCAGCCGTTCATCGTCCTTTTACTGACTTAAATTTATGGCTTAAACGTTCTGCCAAAATTGGCAGTTCAGAAGGAGCTCACAGCAGATTCTCTCTATCGATTTATGCTTTTCGAGGTTGCTTTCGCTATTTGATGTATTGCCATCGCTTCAGCTCAAGAAAGGGACCTCCTTCACGTTAGCTGCCACCATGTTAGGGGACATAACAGCCGCCACACTATATCAGCTCCTCTAGCCATTGAAGAAATGGCTTTTAAGAGGACAGATGGCTGTCAGCAGTAGTTATATTTACTGGAAATAATATGTGCCTTCCAGTTTAGATCCTAAGAGTGCAGATAAAGTTGCCTTGTCAGGGACCATGTGCCATCGATATGTAACATCCACAACCTCCCCGCTCCTGAAGCAGTATCACTGCTGCACATCTGAAACTCAGCCACTGTTAAATAAGAGCGTTTCCCTTCACCTGCGATGGTGTTGTTTACCGTAGAGCCACATTCCTTGCCAAGTGAACGTTCAGGTTCATGCACGGAGTGAGAGAAGCTCCGCTTTCCCTTGAAAAGGCCACGCAGGATTTGGACTGGAGGTCAGCTGCGTCCTCAAAGCCAGTCACACCAGAGGAGAGCTCCAGGACAAGAAGGCTCTAGCAAAATTCCCCATGGAAGGCAAGCACAAATTGCAGATCTGAAAAGCTATGCTAACAGATTTCGAACACACCTGAGGCTGCCTTTTACTGAGCCAGACCAATGGTCCATCAAGGTCAACACTGTCTACTCAGACTGGCCGCCACTCTGCAGGGTCTCAGGTAGAGGTCTTTCTCATCACCTACTGCCAATGCTCCCTCTAAGCTGTGGAGTCTTGTGAGCAAAAATCCTACTTTGTGAGCTACTGGCATTAAAGTTGTGAGCAAAAGATTTGCCTACTGCATAAATTAGTTTGCTCTGGAGCCGTCCTTCCTGAGCTAAGACAAAAATGTGTGAGCCGGAGGCTAAAAAACTGTGAGCTAGCTCACACTAACTCAGCTTAGAGGGAACACTGCCTACCGCCTGGTCCTTTTTCACTGGAGATGCCGGGGGTTGAACCTGGGACCTTCTGCATGCAAAGCAGAGGCTCTTCCACTGAGCCACGGCCATTTCCGTTTGATGCTTTCCCTGACAGAATTCAGTTAATGATCATATCTATTATCTATACAATATATTATTTTAATCCTGCTTTGCCTGTTACAGGCCCAGCCCCAGGACTTGGCTCATGATATTTCTCCCGGCCCTTTTCCCTGTTCACACGAGATGAGCCGCTCATTAGGCTCCTGCAGAAGGTCCAGTCTTTATGTTGCAAAGCCCTGGAGTTTGTTAAGTGGACAATGTGAGAGCTTTGTGTCAGACATGCTATAAACGTTTTTGTGCATCTCAGATGCCTGCCAGCCCTCGTCTGCTCACAGCTGTTGTGTGAGGGGAGAAGCAACTTTGCCCCGCCCCCATTTTAATGTCCTCAAACTGCCCTATGGAGTCGCTGTGGGCTCTGTTGTGAAATCAGGTTGTGTGGCTCCACAGAGTTTTTGCACTGGTGGGATCCGCATAGGAAACTGCAACCTACAGCTCTAGGGTTAGATGTGGCTCAAAATGAAATATTTAGGTTAAGGTATAGCAGAGGGATATATGGGATGCTACAAGTACCAGTACACAAAGAATTTGGCAGGCAAAGGTTTTTTTAAAAAAAATGGGACTAAAGGGCTTCTTAGAGATGCTTCATGGTAAGGAAAATAACACAGATGATGCAAATGCTCCCTCTAAGCTGTGGAGTCTTGTGAGCAAAAATTCTACTTTGTGAGCTATGGGCATTAAAGTTGTGAGCCAGGGATTTGGCTGCTGCAAAAATTAGTCTGCTCTGGAGCCATCCTTCTTGAGCTAAGACAAAAATGTGTGAGCCGGGGGCTACAAAACTGTGAGCTAGTTCACACTGACTCAGCTTAGAGGGAACACTGCAATGCACTAAAACGGTTGTACAAAGTGCTGTTTATTTTTTACTGAGCACATAAACACACGAAACTGCCTCATACTGAATCAAACTCTTGGTCCCTCGAGCTCTATGGCTGGCAAGGGCTCTCCAGGGTCTCAGGCAGAGGTCTTTCACATCACCTCTTGCCTGGTCCTTCTGACTGGAGATTGAACCTGGAACCTTCTGCATGCCAGTCAGAGGCTCTGCTGCTGAGCCACACACCCCTTTTTGTTGTTAGACCTCATGTGTGCCACTTCCTAACAAAGGACTTGTGTGGGCTGGTGATACCTTATGGATTTATTAAACAACATGTCTGTTATCATCACTAATGTTAAGTGGCATGTTTTCAGTTATGCACGTAGGCTTTTCTTGGACTGCCTTTCTGTTGCTCTCTTGCTCTGAATTTGGATGTGGTTTGGCTCTTTAATCTGAGGCTCCATGTGGCAGTTTGAGGATGCAAAAAGAATAGGCGAGGGGGAGGCGAAAACGACTTGAACACACATGAAGCTGCCTTATACCGATCAGACCATTGGTCCATCAGAGTCAGTACTGCCTACACAGCCTGGCAGCAGCTCTCTAGGGTCTCAGGCTGAGATCTTTCACATCACCCACCCCCTGATCCTTTGAACTGGAGATGCCGCGGGGATTGAACTTGGGATCTTCTGCATGCCGAGCAGATGTTCTATCACTGAGCTACAACCCCTTCCTCTTTCCCCTAATTGCTGCTGTTGCAAGCAGAAAAGGGCCAGCATCCGTCTGGAAGGAACAAAACTCCTATTGCACACTGGATACAAAGTCCTCCAGTCATTTGCCAACAAACACAAAGACTTTGGAACATGAAGATTGGTTCACACAAATTATCCCTTCGTATGGCTTTTGAAAGACGGAAAGCAGCACACTGTGATTTTTGTTTAATGAGCATGCTATCGTGGTGAAGATGTGCTGTGCCTGGATACCTGCCCCACATCTAGCCCGGGTGCCTGCCTCACATCTACTCACCTGTCTTCCTGATCTAAGCAAATGTCTAAACACCTTGATATAACCACTGTGGATGTTCAGGACTCCGAGAGCACACAACCACCAATATTGTCTGTGGAGTCAACCTAGTCAGCGTGTGAGCCAAATCTGGGAAGGTTAGATAGAATGCAAAAGACTCCAAAGGGAGACTGTTTAAAATAAAATTTATTACAAAGGAAAACAGAATCTGCTTGACATTAAAAGCTAAACATGTCTAGAAATAACTCAAGTGTTGGAGTACAATGCAGGTTTCCTACACTTTCCAGGTCAAACTACAGGGCAGGTCTTTTTATTTAAACAATTGTCCAAGATGAGGAAAGCCACCTGGTGTCTCCAAGAAACAGGAAAATTGCCCCAGATTTAAACGTCGCTAAAAGTTGGAATCTAAGTTAGAAACTACAGAAAACAGACCCAGCTCCCATTTAAAGCTTCTAGAAAGAGAGAGACTTAGCTAACGCTTGTTGAATGTGGAACTTGTTCTGGAAATCCAAAGCAAAGGCAGAAAGAGATGAGATTGCTTCTGCTCGTGACTTGGAATACCCATTTCTCCGCCAGAGCAGCAAGAGGAAATTGAGCATATATACATCTTTATATCTAATTCTGAAGACAGCTCAGAAGTGTGGATCGAAATATCCAAACAATGGGTCCATGTACAGATAGGAAGGATATTTCTGCAGCCCAAATCTGCAGAAAAATCCCCAAATTTAAGAAAAAAAAAAAAACCGGGTTAGTCCACCAAAGAAAAACAGTGACATCCATGCATGTAAAGAAGTCATTACACTTCCAAAAGAGATTGTATAACTGTTTCAATGGATTGTATAACTGTTTCAGTGGTAGGAAGGCAAGGCACACTTTCTTCTGGAAGCCTCTTGGTAGAACTGCCAACCTCCAGGTGGGGCCTGGAGTTCTCCCTGGAGAAAACAGCTGCTTTGGAGGGTGGACTGTATGGCATCATAACCTGCTGAGGGACAAAGAAGGGTCAGTGGGATGAGAACTTCTCTACCCCACAAGTTCTCTTGTGTGCATTGACATCCCTCCACAAACAGATTGCTGACAAGGGAGTGAGGATTTCTACTGTGAGCAACAAACACAAAGGACCTTAGCCAGTGGTGGGCAATTGTTTTGGCTCGGGGGCCACTTTGTGGGAGCGGAGGTTAGCGGAGGGCCGCACCTTTTAAAATGATGGCATTCGTTAGTTAACTTTGCATTTCAGAAAAGGTATAAATTGCATCGTAAAAATCAATATATATAAATTAAATAAAATAGTGGTAGTTTTATTCAGTTTATTTATTGTGCTCATTTCATATCATCTATAGCTGCAAGCACATTTAATTTTAGAATCAGTTCAATGAGACAAATGTACCCTATCACACTTTTCTACAATTTTTTTTTAAATCAGGAGTGAGATTGCTTGTTGAGATTCTCATCACAGCCTGCAAGTTAATGTCTGTCAAAGAGCATCGATATTTACTCTCGTTGATCTTCATGCAAGAAAAACTTTGCTCCCAAATATATGTAGATCCAAATATAGAGAACATTTTCCCAGCAAATGTCTTCATACATGGAAATTTTTTCAGCAGACAAAGATTTGTAGAAGTCAACTAATGTCACAGCATTAAACATTTCTTTCACAGTGTGATCTGACTGCATGTCAATAAGTTCGAACTGCAGCTCCTCAGGTGCTGTATCAATATCAGCAGTGATGGGATAAGAGAGCAAATTGAATTTAGGCTCAGTTTTCTTGAAGTCCTGAAATCTTCTTGGCGGGCCGCAAAAAACTCTGTGGCGGGCCGCATGTGGCCCCCAGGCCGCCATTTGCCCACCCCTGACCTTAGGCATACCCATGTGTCAGCTAGGGTTGCCAACTTCAGACTGGGAAATACCTGGAGATTTGAGGGGTGGAGCCTAAGAGGGGCAGGGTTTGGGGAAGGGAGGGACCTCACTGGGGTATAATGACAGAGTCCACCCTCCAAAGCAGCCATTTTCTACAGGGGAACTGATCTCGTAGTCTGGACTCTGGAGATCAGTTGTAATTCCGTGAGATCTCCAGGTCCCACCTGGAGGCTGGCAACTGTTGGTAAAGCTGCATCCTGTGAATAGGGTTTCTTTAGCGATAAAACTTGGTCAATACAGACCAGGGGTCATTTCGAGCAGGAGCTCGGGGGAGCGCAGCTCCGGGAGTTGGTGGCAGCCCCCCCACCCCCGCAGGGGAATGCCTGCTTGTGTCATGGCTGCAGCAAAATGACCCCATCCCCTGGAAAGGTCCTTGTTCCTCCGACCAGCCTTCTGAAGGCTTCAGCCACCACTGAAGCTATCCTCCCAGAATAGTGCTATTTCTGAGGCTTGGATTAGGAGCTGTCCCCTCTCTGCCAGCTCGCTCGCTCGCTCGCTCTTCCTTCCTTCCTTCCTTCCTTCCTTCCTTGCCTTCTGACATAGTTCTGGTGATGTCAGGTGGTTTAGCATATACAAATAAGTTATGCTAATGAGTTATGCTAATGAGCTCCTGCACCTCTTTTTCTACTAAATGACCCCTGATTCAGCTAAAATGGGCTTCTATTATCACAATTATCCCCCCACCTGGATATCTCAGACCTCATCAGATCTCGGAAGCTAAGCAGGGTCGGCCCTAGTTAGTATTTGGATGGGAGACCGCCAAGGAAGTCCAGGGTCATGCCATGGAGGCAGGCAATGGCAAACCATCTCTGAACACCTCTTGCCTTGAAAACTCTACAGGGTTGCCATAAGCTGCCGTGACAGTCCATTTCTATCAACTGAGGGGACTCACACAGCTGCCTATAATTTGGCGGGAATCCAGTTTATTTTGAACTATTAACTTTCCTCTCCGTTTCTGAGTGTTCCAAAGGTAGCGAGTGCCTAGGCTTTGGGTTCACTGCTGTGAGGTAAGTTTTGGGGTGCCCAAGTAGAATGTGGAGGTCACCGAGGCAGGAAGTACATATTAACAACAAAAAAGATTTATCTATTTACAACAAGTAGGTTTCTAGGAACGGATCAGCAGCACAAGTCTCCAGATAGATGAAAGATAAACCTGGCTGAGGCACATTAATGTAGAGAGTAGTTTCAGTTTTCTTTAATACTTCCAAGCATAAGCAGGCTTTCATCGATTAGCCACTAGGTGGGATCCCAATACACACACACAGGATTCCACCAGAACCAGCCTGCTCTCTCCCAAAAGTCAGACTAGATGGCAAGGCCTGCTCATTGCCAGAGACAGGCCTAACAATCGGGTACTCTATTCCCTGTCAGAAGTAGAGCCAAACCACTCTGCCACACTACCAAGTAGAGCCACCCTTCACTCTGTCTGCTCTTTTCCTGAGCCAGACCTGAGCTCTCACTGCCCTCTCTCCCTGAGGTAGACCTGAACTCAGCTCCTCTTGTGTTTCCCTCCAATAGTCCATCCTCTTCTCAAAGGTGATTGGATGCTGGAGCAGCACTCCCATAGGCTCAAGTGAGTGGCTGTTTTCCCCATCAGGGGTGGGTCTGTCCATCAGCCAGCGGCGACGATGGTTCTTTCCACTACCACATCACAACTATATATTGAGTTGAAATTAGGATTACCGGATGGCCTCTTTTTAGAGGACATGTCCTCTTTTTTGTTTTTTTTAGTGTCCATCCTCTTTTGGGCTCTTTAAAAAAAATGGTGAAAATGTCCTCTTTTGGGGGTTGGAAGATTAGGAATATTTCTAAGTAAAGGTAAAAGTTTCCTTTGCTCGAAAGCCAGTTAAATCCGACTCGGGTGGGGGGGTCATCTCCGTTTCCAAGCTGAAGAGCCAGCGCTGTCCAAAGACTTTTCCTGTGGTCATGCGGCCGGCATGACTAAATGCCAAGGCACACAGAACACTGTTACCTTCCCACCGAAGCAGTACCTGTTTATCTATTTGCACTTTCTTGCTTTCGAACTGCTAGGTTGGCAGGAGCTGGAACCAGAGATAGGAGCACACTCCGTCATGCAGCATTAGGGTCTCGAACTGCCAAGCTACCAGCCTTACAGTCTGCAGCTCAGTGTCTTAACCTCTGAGCCCCCACAGC
Source organism: Lepidodactylus listeri (assembly GCA_029233225.1). Lineage (NCBI taxonomy): Eukaryota > Metazoa > Chordata > Lepidosauria > Squamata > Gekkonidae > Lepidodactylus > Lepidodactylus listeri. The sequence continues at coordinate 83,275,778 of JARCFY010000011.1, forward strand.
CTGTAGGAATATTTCTAGTTAGCAGCAATGATCACAGCTTAAATTGGAGGGCTATTTAAAATAAGATTTGTCATAGTGATCACTTGTTTGAAGTAGTCAGTCGGGAAATATGTCCCCTTTTTTGCTTTTCGAAATATGGTAACCCTAGTTAAAGCAAAACTTCATTTTCTGTTAGCAGAGAAGGAAAAAAATTCTCACTGATTTCCCCTCCTACTGCAGACCCCCACATCTCACCCAGGGCTGTTCCTGGGAAGCAGGAAAGTTCTATTCCAGGGGCAAAGCTCTGCCAACATGGCTTTGGATCTAACTCATAATACTCAGCATACTTAGGTTGAGCTTACCTCTTTCCTTGCACAGCTGAAAATGAACACCACCCATTCTCTCTCAGCCTAACCTACCTCACAGGACTGTTGTGAAGTTAAAATGGAGAGGGTGTCATATATCTCACCCAGAGTTCCTTGGAAGAAGGGTGCTATAAAAAGAGGGAAATTCTGTACTCCCATCTGACATTTCACCCTGCTTTTTTTTTTTTTACTTCTTAATACTTTATTATAAATATTTCAATACAACTTTTAATATTACAACAAACCAATTATAAAAAGAAACCAAGTAACTGAGGTTAATACATACAACAATAATACTATCATCAGAAACATTACAAGAATTCTAAAGCAATACTAGTGAAAAGACATTAACACATTTAAAAATCTATCATGCAGAGCACTATATGAACAGTCATAACAGATTTAGATATTTCATTCCTTTCAGGACTACATCATGTCCAGACCAGTAATCTAACACAATAAACCATTTCTCATCAAACCTAGAGCATGAGGGATTAGATTCATGTTTATTTATTTGGTCATTAATTTTCTCCATCACATATTGCTCCCAAATCTTACAATGTCATAATAAGAGAGTCGGTGCAACCGGATTTTTGAGAAAGATCTGGGCTGAAACAGAGGTCACAGCCAGTGTGCCCTCTAAGCTGAGTTAGTGTGGTAATGGATAACCCACAATTGAATAATAATTTTCTGGATAAATGGTTTAAATTTTTTGTTTATATAAATGCAAAACAGAGCAATTTGTGATTCCCAAAAGGTGCAAGAATATTGTATTCTACCAACAAGAACATAAATTGAGCTCTGTTTTATGTACGTTGAATTGGTTCTTTTAAAACTACTTAGTAAAATATAAGGTATTATAGTAGTTGATAGTTTAATAGGTTGTAGTTTTAGTTATAAGTTGTTATGTTTTGGTGTTTTAACTGTATAAACATTGTATTTTACAAGACAATGTTCCTGACATTAGTGAAATATTGTATTGTTGGTTAATATAATTTTTGTTAAAGAAAATTTAAACAATTAAAAAAAATTTTTTTTAAAGCTGAGTTAGTGTGAGCTAGCTCACAGTTTTTTAGCCTCCAGCTCACACATTTTTTGTCTTATCTCAGAAAGGATGGCTCCAGAGCAAACTAATGTATGCAGTAGCCAAATCGCTCACTCACAACTCTAATGCCAGTAGCTCACAGAGTAGAATTTTTGCTCGCAAGACTCCACAGCTTAGAGGGAGCATTGGTTCACAGCTAATGTGGCCCATATACTCTGAGACGAACGTCAAGAGGTGCCCAGATCCACAAAACAAGTTTGTCTCCTGTAGCCCCACCTTCCATGCATTCTTACATTCACAGTCTTGGATGGGCTGTTTGCCTCAGATCTGACCTTCCCTCACTGAGACATATTTGGGTCAGCTGATTTCAGAGAGTGTTATCTTTCTAGGCCAGGGGCTGTTGCATCAGCCTTCCCTATCACACACACAATATGTGTTCCCTGAAACACCAACCCAAAATACATAAACCGGCAAACCACGGAGATCAAGTGGCAAACAAGACACGGAGCAAAGGTAAAACACAATCCTCAAGAGTTAAGACTGTCATAAACAATTCAAAATGACTGGGCCGAAATAGCCAAACTCTATCCTGGATTGTGACACTTACCCACCTAAACAGTGGATTATGTAAAGGTAAAGGTTTCCCTTGCTCGAAAGCCAGTCGAATACGACTCTAGGAATGCGGTGCTCATCTCCGTTTCCAAGCCAAAGAGCCAGCGCTGTCCAAGACGTTTCCGTGGTCATGTGGCTGGCATGACTAGACGCCGAGGCACATAGAACGTAGTTACCTTCCCACCAAAGCGGTACCTATTTATCTGTTTGTAATTTCTTGCTTTCAAATTGCTAGGTTGGCAGGAGCTGGGGCCAGAGACGGGAGCTCATTCTGTCATGCAGCACTCAGATCTCAGACTGCTGAACTACCGCTGTCTGCAGCTCAGCGTCTTAACCACTTGAGCCACTGCAGCCCCAATCAAACAGTGGATTAGCACTTCCCAAAAGAGTCCTAGGGTTACCAGCTCTGGGTTAGGATATACTGGGAGCTTGAGGAGGGCGGGGTTGGGGGAGGGGAGGGACTTCAATGGGGTATAATGCCATAGACTTCACCTTCCAAAGCAGCCATTTTCTCCAGGTGAACTCTGTTGCCCGGAGAGCAGTTTTAATCACCAGCCCGTTGTGTTTCCCTCCGGTTTTAAGCACCAGCCACCACCTGGAGAGTGGTAACCCTAACAGCTCCCCTGCAGAAAGCGGCTGCTTTGGAGGGTGGACTCTGTGGCATTGTATCCCACCAAGGTCCCTGTCCTCCCCAGGCTCCACCCTCAAAATTCCAGGAGTTTCCCAGCCTGGATCTGGCAACCCCACCCTCTAGGCTTGCCAGACTCCAGGTGGGGCCTGGGGAATCTCCCACTTTTACAACTGATCTCCAGCTGACAGAGATCAGCTCCCCTGGAGAAAATTGCTGCTTTAGAGGGTGGACTCTGTGGCATTGTACCATGCCAAGGCCCCTCCCATCCCCAAACCCCGCCCTCTTCTGGATCCACCCCCCCCCCAAGGCCTCCAGGTATTTTCCAACCCAGACCTGGCAACCTTAGCTCCATAACCCTTAGCTTAGTCTTTTTTTGGTGGTCAAAGAAGACTCCCCTTTTCACCAGTAGAAAAGCTGTCTGGATCCAGTCCCCCCTGCAGTTCATGTTCATTCACTACTAGGCCGCCTTTGCCTCCGTAAATGAAGTGCCGGCAATTGCACAAGGAGCTAACCAGTTTGCATCATGCCCGCACGTGCAGTGGGCTGGCCAGCCGGGTGACAGGCAACCGTGATTCTGGAAACACCCAGGTTGCTTCTGTAGGCATAGTCCGTGCTTGCCTACACCTGAGGTTTGGAAACCCAGTTTGGTTCGGCTTCCCAAGGCACAGAGAAACCCAACCCATCCTTACAGAAGCACAAGCCTGTGGTTAGAATCAGCTCCTGGCATGGCTTGTTTAATATCCACGGGATCCCCTTTTTCTCAGAACGAAGCCAGATGCGACAGCGGCAGATTTGAGTCACTGCCAATTCCCTATGAAGCAAGAAGGCTTTTTTTTGCAAGGGGAGGGGTAGTGATTTAAAGCTCCGCAGGAAGAAGCAGAAGAGAAGTTGGTGTGTGGCAATGAACCAGGAAGACCCAAGCTCAGCCCTTTCCTCTGCCTGAACTTGCTGAGCGGCCTTAGTTAAGCCTTTCTGACAAGACTGTTGCTCAGTACTGTTGTGATCTTCCTACCCTATTTGTGTTTGTGCCACTAGGGTGTCTCCAGGACCAGAAGTCACCCCCTGCCAGGAGCAAACCCACTGGGGATGGGGAGGGTTCAGCACATGGGTTGCCAACAATTGGGGGGGCGGAGGGCCTGTTTAATACAGGCTTACTGTATGGAAATAGACAGCTGCCACTCTGCAGGGAAGTGAGGTAAATAATGTCACCTGGTAAATAACATCAGAAGGAGGAGGAGGAGATTGGATTTATGCCCTGCCCTTTGCTTGGATCTCCGAGCAGTTTATAATCTCCTTTCCCTTCCCCTCCCCACAACAGACACCCTGTGAGGTAGGTGGGGCTAAGAGAGCTCTTTTGAGGACTGCTCTTGAGAGAACAGCTCTGAGAGAACTTGTGACTGACCCAAGGTCACACCAGCAGCTGCATGTAGAGGCTTGGGGAATCAAACCCGATTCTCCCAGATTAGAGTCCGCGCTCCTAACCCACTACAGCAAACTGGCTCTCTGTTAAAGGACAAGATGTCTCCCTCCAGGCAGCTGGTCACCCTATCACGTTCAAATCAGTCCCACATGGTTTCTGCTTGATACTATTGTATGATTTTATCCTGTATTGAGGCTACTGTTTGGGCCCATGTCTGTTTTTATTTGATTTGTAATAAATACATGTGTTTATTGTATATTTGACAATTTTGATGTTATATATTCATAATTTATATCATTTGGCCCTTAGATTTGCTGTAATTAACCTTTTGGTTCTTAGTTCAATTCATTCGAGGTTAAGTTTCCCCCTCCTTCTTTTGTCCTTTGTTTTTAACCCTACCGGAAGTCAGCACGGCCCACAGTTTGGCCCATTCCTCACTCTAATGTAACGTGGAGAAGGATATGGCGCCTGTTTCTATGAAACAAAATACTAGTGTTGAACTGCCAAATATGCACATGAATATGATTGTACTGACCGTATTTTGGGGGGTGCATATATGGTTAGTACAATATTATGTTGATTTTAATATTGTTTTATATTATTGTATTGTCTATTAGAAATTGTCTTAAGCAGTGACTTTTTATGTATTATTGGAACTTATATCCTTTCTGTAAGCTGCCCTGAGCCAGCCTAGGCCAAAGGGCAGAATAAAAATCAATAAAATCGATAAATAAATAAATAATGCAAAGCGTGACATTCCCTATTGGGGCATTCTTGAACCTATATCTCTGCTTAAGAGTTCCGCATTCGGGTGTTGTCCCCTTAGTTCCAGTGGGGTAGCCATTTTAGACTGTTACAGCTGAAACAAAAAGGAGTCTTGTAGAGGAGGAGGAGGAGGAGGAGGAGGAGGTTCTTTCGAAGACAGATCTCTTTCGAGGACTGCTCTTGAGAGAACAGCTCTGAGAGAACTTTGACTGACCCATATGGTCATAAAGTTGGTCATAAAGGTGCCGGTGGACTCAACTTTGCCCTGGGTAATACTTACTGATAAATTCCAGTTCAGTGACTATAATTATTTAAATGGAATCAGTGACCTTGCGTATATACCCACACATCCGGTCTTTCACTCCAATGGAGACCCAAAGCAGCTTATATCATTTTCCTCTTCACCATGTTACTCTCACAACAACCCTGTGAGGTAGGTTAGGCTGAGAGTGTGTGACTGCCCAAGGACATCCAGTGCATTTCCACTGATGAGGTGGGATTTGACCTTGGGCCTCCCACAGCCTAATCCAACACCACTACACCAGCCCCACACTGACTCTCCTAGAAACTTCTGCTTCGGTAAATCTTTTAATAACTGTGGCACAAGACTTCTTTAAACTTTATCCTAGGAAAATGAATTCCTCATTCCAAGATGTATTTTTGTTCCTGCAACATTCTCTGTGTTATCTGGAAATCAGCGAGACTTGCCTTTTTTTTTAACAACAAGATTAATGATGAAAGCAACATAGAGAACACACGCAGGAGCACCCTATCCCTTTATTTGAGGTTGCCAGCTCTTCTTGAACCTATTTTCTAACAGCCATTTCACCAGCAGAACAAAGGTGAGGTGTCATTGTAAGCAGTTCTACTCAGAAGAAAGCCCCGCGTTATTCATTGTGGCTTTCTCACAAGAAAATTTCTCCCAAATAAACTTCAACAAAGAAAGAAGAAACAGGCAAAGTTGTTCCCACCCAGGCCCCTGGCTCACTGGCAGACCAGTTCTTTGGTGTCATATCATGTTCCCAACCTGAGAATCAGGCTCTGATAGCAGGATACAAGCCTCTACTGTGCTGAGTGTGTGTTAAGCACCCTCAGGTCTCTTCCAACTTATGGCATCCCTATCCTATGAATTAACAATCTCCAAAGCATCCTATCCAGTAGCACCTTAAAGACTAACAAAATATGTGGCAGAGGATGAGCTTTCGTGAGTCACTGCTCCCTTCTTCTTCAGATACAGCTAGAATGCGAGTCTGTCTGTCCTATTTATTGGAAAGTGGAGTGATTTCAGATGTCAAATGACATTAACAGGCAAATGAAAATAGCAGGTGAATAGCGATAGCAGGCATGAGTGGATTTAGGTAAGATATGCAGACGGGTAACAGGCGTGGAGAAATCAGCTTTGGTAATGAGACAGGAAACCTAGGTCTCGATTCAGTCCAGGAGGATGCATTGTCTTGAGCTTCGTTATCAATTGCAATTCAGCAGTCTTTCTTTCTAATCTCCCTTTGAAATTCCTTTGTAAGAGAACTGCTACTTGTCAGGGAACTGCTACTTGTCAGAGAACTGCTACTTGTAAGAGAACTGCTACAGACAGAGAGCAACTTGTAAGAGAAGTGCTACGACTGACATGGCTACCCGTCTTGATCTTTCACCTTATTGTGATTCTTATGCTACACTAAATTGGGGGGGGGGTCATTTGGGGAACGCCAATAAAGGATTTCAGGGCTTCTGTGCATCTCATCTCCAACAAGGGGCCTCCTCCTTCCTTATCCTGCACTATACCACACAGGCTTTATTTGAATGCGGCTTGAGTTCATGTCGTGCAGCAGGACTGGAAGCAGTAGGAGAAATCCTGAGCGTAATCAGCAACCCTTTGTTCCGAAACCAAAAGACTCCTCTCCTGGCCTCCTACTTTGGCACAGCGGCTTTAGAAACAGTTGCCCAGATACCAAAGAAATTGTGTTCTGTTTCCATGCAAAGGCCAGCAGGAGGGAAAAGCCCACGTTCAGCTTTAGACCTCTTTGGAGCACGATCTCCTATAACCTCGGATCAGCTCTGCAGGCATCACTTTGAGCCAGTGTTCCAATAAAAAAACTTCCAGACACCCAAGGGGTAATGAATCAGAGATTCTGCTTCCTCCTGCTGTCAAATGACAGGAAGGCCTGGTGTGAGTGCGGCCTGGTGAGGAATGTTGATATTACAGGAAGCTGGCGGTGTTGCCAAGATCCCCAGACTCCAAACAAAGCATTGCTATGCTACTCAGCGATGTCTTGGATCACTAACATGCATTTTGTCTCTGGTCGCTATGCAGCCTCCATCATTTCCTGATCACCCCCAGCTTGGTGGTGTGAGTTTCCTTCGTGTTTTGTACTACAGCAAATAAACAAGCCTCTGTTTGGCACAGCGCAAAACGTCAGCAGGACCACACCTGACTCAATGATTCTAACTGGGGCTGAATTAGGGTTGCCAGCTTCCAGGTGGCTCCTGGAGACCTCCTGGAATTCCAAGTGGTCTCCAAGCTACAGATAATAGCTCCCCAGGATAAAATGATTGCTTCAGAGGATGGACTCTATGGCATTATGCCCTGCTAGGGTCCCTCCCCAGGCTTCACCCCCAGGAACTTCCAAACCAGGAGTTGGCAACCCTATGCTAAATAAACATTTCAGGATAGCCCCACCCCCAACCTTGAGCCCCACCCCTAACCTTGAGGGATCCTGGAGGGGTGGGGTTGCCATCTTCTGGGCATGGAGCAAGGGTCACTGGGGTGGGTGGGGGAGTCGTTGTGAATTTCCTGTGTTGTGCAGCACTTTGGACTAGATGACCCTGGAGGCCCCTTCCAACTCTATCATTCTATGGTTCTGGAACTCTGAGAACAGGTAATGGACACAGGTTACCAGGCCTGTGCCCAGGAGCTTCGGGGAGCAGAGCTTGGTAAGGGGAAGTATAACAGATAGCTACATGTGATGCTCTCATTTGAAGAGGCTTTGGCAATCAGGAAGGACTGAGTAAGATTTTTTCTTGATTCATGCAGACTTTGTATCAGGTGGTTTTGTGTGATCAAGCGTTGGCAAAACACGGCTCTCAATTAGCCAGCTCGCCCATAAAGAAGATTTGGACCGTAGGAAGATGTGGACCAACATTACTGAATTTACCAGACTATTTGGGGTGCACAGTTTGTTTGGACAGTGCATAACTATATGTTTGAGAGCAGGTACAAGGCTATAAAGCCTGTGGATTTTTCATAAGCAGAATATATTTCCCTTTTGTATACAACAGTTGTGTTCTAATGTGATTTGTAGTATTGTAACACAAGGGCTTATGCCATATTTTTTGGAATAATTATACTATACTTTATATACTTTTGTGGAATTACTGCATTTGAATTGTGTTTTTGTACACAGTTTCTGTTGGATGGTATCTTATACTGTGTATCTCACCTATTTTTGGTGTAACCTCCAAGTGGTGGCTGGAGATCTCCTGCTATTACATCTGATCTCCAGGCAATGCTCCCTCAAAGCTGTGGAGTCTTGTGAGCAAAAATTCTACTTTGTGAGCTACTGGCATTAAAGTTGTGAGCGAGTGATTTGGCTACTGCACAAATTAGTTTGCTTTGGAGCCATCCTTCCTGAGTCAAGACAAAAATCTGTGAGCTGCCAGAGGCTAAAAAACTGTGACCTAGCTCACACTAACTCAGCTTAGAGGGAACACTGTCTCTAGCTGACAGAGATCAGTTCTGGAGAAAATGGCCACTTTGGAAGGTGGACTCTCTGGCATTATACCCCACTGAAATCCTTCCCCTCCCCAAACTCTGCCCTCTTCAGGCTCCAACCCCCCAAATCTCCAGATATTTCCAAGCCTGGAGCTGGCAACCCCAACTGGACTACTTAGATATGAGTTGCTGTACCCTGGAGACCAAGCATGAACATTAGGAAGAAGCAACCCAGTTTTAAACAGAACCAGACTGTTAATAAAGAGGTTTCTTCTGTGCATAAAGTCACAGGACGCTCTAAAACAAATCTAGGGCACTCTAATATAATGGCATAGATCAAGGAAAGGGTCATTACAAAAACCACATGGGTGCTTCCAATTGGCAAGTCTCTTCACCTAGACAAGTTTCTGAGAGTAGCCCTGTTGTTCTGCTGTAGGGTTGCCAGGTCTGGGTTGGAAAATACTGGAGTCTTTGGGGGTGGATCCTGGAGAGGGCAGGGTTTGGGGAGGGGAGGGGCCTCAGCATGGTACAGTGTCTGAGTCCACCCTTCAAAGCAGCCATTTTCTCCAGGGGAGCTGATCTTTGTCAGCTGGAGATCAGTTGTGAAAGCCAGAGATCTCCAGGCCCCACCTGGAGACTGGCAACCCTGTTCTGCTGTAGAACTGCTAGATGCGAGTTCAGTTGTACCTTGGAGATCTACAAGATTTTGGGAGTATGAGCTTCTGAGAGTCAAAGTTCCCTTCATCAATCCTGAAGGCCTGACTGAAATTAATTTCGATATTTTTGTCTTGCTTTCCCCCCCAATGGGAGCCTTAAGTGGTTTATGACATTGTTCTTTCCATTTCAGTTTTCCTCACAACAACCACCCTGTGAGGTAGGTTCACTGGAGAGAGAATGATTCACCCAAGATCACCTGGTGAGCTTCCGTGACGGAGTGGGGATCCTAACTTGAATCTCCCTGATCTGAGTGTTTACACTGCGCTGGCTTTTAACGGATGGGTTACTTACCAAACAGAATAGCAGGTTTGATTGGCATGCTTTATTACACACGAGAAAAGGCTTTGGAAAAGGCTCAAACTGGCACCTCTGCTTTGGTTAGCAGGCGCTGCCAAGAAGCCAGATGGCAGGACTGACATGAGCACAGACCGCTGGGACAGGTCTTTCTGGCAGGACCACAACTGAGGCACACGGTCAAGACAGAGTGAGGAAACCAAATGGTCGCTTGTGAGGTAATGCCAATTAATGAACAGAACGCTTCTTGTTCGGAGAGCTGGGCCATCCAGCCTTTTCCAATAGCAGCGATCCCCAGTGAAGGAAGAGACACCATCACTTTGCTTTTATTTGCTTTTGTTTCTGACTCAGCTGTGATTCCGGCCAATTACGGTGCAATAGCTGGTGTGTTGCTTTACCAAGAGAGTGAGGCAGGAAAACAGGCAAAAACCGAGGAAGAAAAATTCCACAGAGGGGGAAACCGGTTTGTTTGTTTTTAATACAAGCCTTCTGCGTTTTAAGCTTTGCAGCTCTTTCGCAAGAGGTCCTTCCTTTTCCCCAAAGGACAGGCTGTTTCTTCCCCCCACACACACACAGTTATTTCAGCGGTTCATGACATTGTTCTCCTCACCTCAGTTTTCCTCATAACAACAGCCCTGTGAGGTAGGTTCACTGGAGAGAGAATGATTCACCCAAGATCATCCAGTGAGCTTCCACCGGGTGTCACGATGGTGCACATACCTGTGGATTCGTATGAGCAAATACGGCTCCTGCAACATATCCATATTACCTAGAGCAGAGACATCCGGACAGCCTCAGCTTATCCACACAATGGGATCTATTTTGCTGGCAGAGGAGCCTTCCCTCAATATATTTATTATTTATTTATTAGTTCAATTTATACCCCGCCCTCCCCACCGGAGCAAGCTCAGGGTGGCTCCAGACCTCTTCTGTCAGGGACAGCTTCTTGTGCCAAAGGAAAGAGCCCCTGCTAGGAGTCCGCCTTCCAAAGTGGCCATTTTCTCTAGGTGAACTGATCTCTGTCACCTAGAGATCAGTTAAAATCACAGGAGATCTCCAGCCACCACCTGGAGGTTGGCAACCCTAGCCAGTGAGAGTGGAAATGGTTTGTGGGATTCAGCCTAGTCGTTTCCCATGTGTCTGTGTTGAAAGCCAGTGTGGTGGGGTCGTTAAAGTGTTGGGCTAGGATCTGGGAGACACAGGTTCAAATCTGCACTCTGCCATGGAAGTTCACTAGGTGACTTTGGACCAGGGTTGTTGAGAGGATAAAATGGAGAGGAGAATGATGTTGTAAGCCACTCTGAGCCCACATTGAAGAAGAAGAGGTTGGACTTATACCCCGCCCTCCACTACCCGAAGAAGTCTCAGAGCGGCTTACAATCTCTTTCCCTTCCCTTCCCTACAACAGACACCCTGTGAGGTAGGTGCGGCTGAGAGAGCTCTTCTGAGAACTGCCCTTGAGCTCTGAGAGAACTTGTGACTGACCCAAGGTTACACCAGCAGCTGCATGTGGATCATGGGAGAATCAAACCCAGTTCTCCCAGACTGGAATCCCTGCTCCTAAGCACTACACCAAACTGGCTCTCAAATACAGAATGGAGCAGGATTGCCCAGTACTGCTCCTTCATTGGTTGTACATCCAGTCCTTCATGGTGTTCTTTATGGTGGCACCTTTGGAATTGTCTGTCCACAGCTTCTGCTAAGTTTCAGGTGCCAGGTGAAATCAGCATCATCATTCCCCCAGCGGTTTTGTTTCTATCTTTTGTCCCTCTCCCTGTTGCCACAATAGTTTCCATTCTGTGATTGGTGAGGCTGTCTATATTCACTACCGTTGTAAGATAAAACTGGTTCTATGGCTGTGGTCAACAAGCTTCACCGGAAGCCCTGCTGGGCCAAAGCCTGACTTAGCCCTGCCCACTTTCTGAAAGCACTTGGTGGGCCCCTAGGGTTGCCAGCTCCCCACTGGAGGCAGGAGTCCCCCTGCCCCAGGCCCTGCCCCCCCAACACCAATCAGCTAGCTGGTGGGAGGACTTACAAGGAGCAAGAGGGAGGCCCATGCTATGTCGCTGGCGATACATCAACATCACTTCTGGCGTTTACCAGGAGTGATGTCATCATGTCATCGATGTCAACGTGACACTCTGGTATTTGGGCAAAACCTCTATGGTAGAAGCTGTTTGGGCCCAAATACCTCAGCGTCACCACAGCATCACAACATGACGACAACACTTCCAGTACAAGCCGGAAGTGACAACACCACGTTGCTGGCAACATACCTGGGCCTCCCTCCCACACCTGGTAAGTTCCCCCCATTCCCTGTTGGTTGCCAGGAGGGACCTAGCAACCCTACAGGCTCCAGGAAAGGTGCTGGAGGGAGCACTCGGGCACCACGTTGGAGACCCCTGGTATAAAAGCAACTTTTTTTCTTTCAAAACTAAGCCCATGACATAAAACCTGTTTTAAAAAAACTTTCCTGGTTGCTAAGAAAACTTTCTTCCAGTGTCTCAAGATGGGCTTTGATCTCGGAGCACTGTTAAGCTGAAGTTCCACATGAGATCTCTGGCTGAGAAGGATTTTGTGCAGCGCTTTGTGTTTTCCCTCCTCAGCTGCCGGCCCTGCTAATCTTCCTTTACAGTGAAAAGGGCTTTTTATTCTTTCTCAGTTTCTGGTGCTTGCAAGGATGGGGTCTTATCCATCATTATCTGACATTTACTTGTTTGTCCCTATCAGATTTTTCACTCTTGGGATGCATTGTGGGAATTGGGACGGGGCAGACATTCGCAAATGGCCTTTTGGTCTCCCGGCAGATTCTCTTTTAACAGTCGTTTGAGGTGCAGAAGATGGCAGGTGATAAATGTTGAGTGCTATACTCTGAAAATATTCACCTGCCAACTTATGCGCAGCAAACTGATGTTGAAGGCAATACAGCAAAAGCAGGCATTTCATTTTTTTTTTTGGTCAGCTGGCCCTCCCAATCATTTCAACAATTTTCTGAAAGGCCTTAGAGGAGTTTTTCTAGGGTTTACAGTCTCCAGGTGGGGCCTGGAGATCTCCTGGAATTACTGCCAGACGACTGCGATCAGTGTCCCTGGAAGAAGGGCAGCTCTGGAGCATGGGCTCTATGGCATTGTTCCCTGCTGAGGTCTCCTCCCTACACCAAACCCCACCCCCTCCTCACTCCGCCCCCAGATCTCCAGGAATTTCCCATCCCAGAGCCAACAACCCTAAGTTTTTAATAGATGCTAATGTTGACTGGCAGACTTTGTTTCCCAAAGTACTTCTCTCAGCCTTGGGGAAATATAGAAAATTGTTATGCCGCCTTAGGGTTGCCAGGTCCTTCCTGGCCACCTGCAGGGAATGGGTGGGGCCAGGGTTGTTAGATCCAGACTGAAAAACTCCTGGAGATTTGGGGATGTAGCCTGGGGAGGACAGGGACCTCAGTGGGGTACAAATGTCATAGAATTTAGTGCCCTCCCCCAAAGTACCCATTTTCTCCAGGGGAACTGATCTCTGTAGCCTGGAGATGAGCTGTAATTCCAGGGGATCCCTAGGTCCCCCCTGGAGGCTGACATCCCTCTTGGCTGATTTTTTGAAAACTTGTTTAGCTTCTATGCCTTGTTCAGTAGCAGTCTGAGAAGCAGAAATGCCAGAGGTAAAGCTTTTCTTCCCCCCTCCCCCCTTAAAAGATGCCTGCCACTTAACCCCCCCCCCCTCAAAAGTCCTGGCAAAGAGGCAGGCCTCACCGCACCTGCTGAAGGTCTCCCAGGCGGGGTTCCCTCTCAGCTCTTCAGGGAGCCCATTGCACACGATGTAAAAGGCCAGGCTCTGGTTGATGCCAGTTGGGCCACCCTGAATGGTAAGACAGCCAACATATGACTGCCTGATTTGTCACAGTTGGTGTACAGGGACATATGGAAGGAGACGATCCTTCAAGTATGTTGGTCGCAGGGCTTTAAAGGTCATAACCAGCACCTTGAATTGAACACAGAAGCAGACTGGCAGCCAATTTAGCTTTATCAAAATGGCAAACATATGTTCCCAGGGTCTAGCCCCTGGCAATAGTGGGGCTGCTGCATTCTGAACCAACGGTGGTTTCCAGGTTGTCTTCAAGGGCAGCCCCACATAGAGAAAATTGCAGTAATCCATCTGTGAGGTTACAGAAGCAGGGATCAGAAAGGCCATATCAGCTGCATCTAGGTAATGAGAAAGCTGGTGAATCAGGTGCAGCTGATAGAAAGTGCTCCTGACCACCATACCAGCCTGCTTGTCAAACAGCATGGCAGGGTCCATGAGCACCCCCAAGCTCTTAACCTACTCTGAAAAAGCCAACGTTACTCCATCTAGGACAAGTGGATTCATTCCCTGTAGAATACCAGCCTTCCCAACCAGCATTACCTCTGTTTTATCTAGATTAAGCTTCAGTTTGTTCTGCCTTGGCCACCTGACCAGAGCCTCAAAACACTGGTTCAGAACAAAGGCAGACACATCTGAAAGCTTGGATAATGAGATACAGATCTCATCTGCATATTGATGACACCCAGCCCCCAAAGCTCCGGTCCATCTCATTCAGTGGCCTCAGATATAGATATTAAAGAGCAGGGGTAAGAGTAGGGGTCATTTCGAGCAGGAGCTTGGGGGAGCTCAGCTACGGGAGTTGGTGCCAGCCCCACCCCCCGCGGGGGAATGCCTGCTTGTGTCATGGCTGCAGCAAAATGACCCCATCCCCTGGAAAGGTCCTTGTTCCTCCAACCAGCCTTCTAAAGGCTTCAGCCACCACTGAAGCTATCCTCCCAGAATAGTGGTATTTCTGAGGCTTGGATTAGTAGCTATCCCCTCTCTGCCAGCTCTCGCTCTCTCCCCCTTTCTTGCCTTCTGACACACTTCCGGTGATGTCAGGGGGTGTAGCATATGCTAATGAGTTATGCTAAAGAGCTCCTGCACCTCTTTTTCTATGAAACGACCCCTGGGTAAGAGAATAGAACTCTGCGGCATCCCACAAGGTACATTCCATCCAGTTGATTCTGCACCTCCAGTGGAGACTCATGCCTGGTCAGATGGAAAAGAGCAAACCCACCGAAGGGCTATGCCTTTAATACTTCTAGGATTTCCAGTCTCCAGGTTGGGCCTGGAGATCCTGTCTGTAAGTTTGTCTATAAACTTATAACCTGGAGATCCTGTCTGTAAGTCTCTGTCTATAAGTCTGAACCCTACCTTCCATTCCAATGTATTTGAAAAAGTGTGCCTTGCGCACAAAAGCTCACACCTTGAATAAACCTTTGTTGGTCTTAAAAGATGCCACTGGACTCTAAATTTGTCCTGCTGCTTCAGACCAACACAGGCAACCACCTGGATCGCCCTTAATACTTAATATTAAATCCATATTTCAGCCAATGGAGAAGAATGGGGTGGTCAACTGTATAAAAGGCTGCTGAGAGAGATCCAACAGTATCAATGGGGAAGATTGTCCCCTGTCCAACTTCAAACAAAGATTGTCCAGCAGGGCCACGAAAGCCATGTTGATACCAAACCCAGGCCTGAAACCAGACTGAAATGGGTCAAGGGCAAATGTGTTGTTAAAGGGACAAGATTTTTCTTTCTTTTTCTCCAGGCAGCTGGCCACCTTAATTCCATCCCAGACCAACTTCTCGTCCTTTAGTATTCACGTAACAAATAATTTCAACAAGTGCAGCTTCTCTGGGCAATTTTGTTTAATGGTGAGAAGAACAAGTGCAGAAATTCTAAGTAGCTCCATCCTGCAGACACTTAACAGAAAGAAAACCCCTGAGCTGGGCTCCTTCCTTCTGTGGCCCTTCAAAGAGAAGAGAAGAGGAGATTGGATTTATACCCCACCCTTCACTACCCAAGGGAGTCTCAGAGCGGCTTACAAACTCCTTTCCCTTCCCCTCCCCACAACAGACACCCTGGGAGGTAGGTGGGGCTGAGAGAGCTCCGACAGAAACTGTTCTTTTTCAAGGACAGTTCTTATCAGAACTATAGCTTGGCCAAGGTCATCCAGCAGCTGCAAGTGGAAGAGGGGGGAATCAAACCCAGTTCTCCCAGATTAGAGTCTGCACACTTAACCACTATACCAAACTGGCTCTCATAGAATCACAGAGTTGGGAGGGTCCATGCAGGCCATCTAGTCCAACCCCCTGCTCAGTGCAGGATCAGCCTAGTGAACATCCCTGACAAGTGTTTGTCCAGCCGCTGCATAGAATCATAGAATCAGCTACTTGGAAACCTGGGTCATAAATATACAATGGCTGTAAAGGAGTTCTTCATAATTTGTGTCTAGAATTGCCAAAACTGCCTAGAGAGAAAAGAGTGCCCTGTCCCCTTTAACAGAGGCTTTAAGGGCTGTTCTGTACCGGGTGATGTTACTGACCTCCCTGCCAGGAACAGCTTCAGCTGCAGACTTCCACACATTGAGCATCTTAAAGGGACATTTCTCCAGGCATGTTGGCAGCCTTACATGTCACCTGCCAAGCTTAGTTCTCTGGGAAATATTTACTTGACCTGCCAGGTGCACGACAGCTCCCGTTCCTTTTTAATAATCTCTGCCAGGAAAGGGTGGAGTGGGGTGCTTTTCCAAACCCTTGTTTTTTGCAGTGATCTTCCTTATGAATGAAATGGACTAAGAATAACAAACAATAAATAAGCATTTGTATAGCACATTTCCTCTGTTCCAAGGGCCACCCTCACTTTCCTGCATCCCAAGGGCTGATGGACAAATGGCTGATTTTTTAAACTGATATTTTGGTTTATGCTTGAATCTCTTTACATTTTGTGTCTTTATATGACTTGATGCCTTTGTCACGCAAAAGAGAAACCTTGTTTTGCCAAGCAGCGTCAGCAGAGTTACCATCCTCCAGGTGGTAACTGGAGATCTCCTGAAATTACAAATGACCTCCAGATGGTACAGATCAGTTCCCCTGGAGAAAACGAGTGCTTTGGAAGAGTCTGGGGATTATCCCTGGCTAGGATCTCTCCCCTCCTCAAACAAACCTCACCCTTCCCAGGCTCCACCTCCAAATCTCCAGGAATTTCCCAACCTGGAGTTGACAACCTTAGCAGAGCTTGAAGTATACAGAAGGAACTGTTCTTCCTCATGGTAAAATCCCTCCCCCCTCAGTAGATCATGCAGGCAGCAAAACCAGGCCACCCAGGGACAAGGTAAATAGTTCTATATAGCTGGAGCAGAAAAATAGGACTTTGGTTAATTTACCAGGGTGGGGGCAAAATGGCCTAATGAGAATTGAGCATGCTCTAAGAGGCCCTGGATATTGAGAGCAAGTGGGAGGAGAGTCTGGGGGGGGGTGGGGTGGAACGGGACTTTGCTTGCTCAAGCCCTTAAAAGTGTACAGAATCTGGGAGATTTAGATGTGCACAGAGAATTTCCAAATCATCCTCGTGGTTCTTCAGCTTGTCTCATCTTATTTCAAACTAGCAGGTTAACCAGTTTGCCATCCTTTGAGACACCACTGCTCCAGAAGCTAACTTTTAGGCTGTACCCAGCCCATGAGTCCCATGCAACAACAGTGTTCCAGTTCAGCAGGCCTCTGTGTTTCTTCCTCGCTGGCTGATGGATAGGAAATCACCATAAAGTTGACATCAGTTGTTTCCATTCACTTAGTCTGGAAAGGACAGCATTCATTTACTCAGTTTTTACAATTAAACTCCTGACAAACATCATTGCCTAGCCATTGCATTCCACTGTTTTCCTTGTCATTTCCCCATATTCTTCAGACCTGATTTGTGGTGATTTTTCTTTCCACCTAAAACCCAATTGCAGTGCTGGCCTGGCTAAGAGCTATTTAGGCTTCCCATCACTACTGTCCCATTAATTTTCCTGTGAGGTAAGAGGAAGTAACTATCTAAAAAGCCAAGAAGTAGAAGCCTCTTTAGAAAGAGGGGTCAGGTAGAAAATGAAAAAATAGCGACAAACAGAGATCATAACTGAATGGGACAGTTATGTGTAAACTTTCAGCAGGATCTTGCCCATGGAGACAGGTAGTGACAGGTCAAACTGGCAGAGACTGAACGAGAGAGATATCCTGGAGTCGTAGTAGATAACTCAATGAAAATGTTGAGACAGTGTGCGACTGCAACGAAAAAGGCCAGTGCTATGCTGGGGGTTATTAGGAAGGGAACTGAAAATAAATCAGCCAGTATCATAATGCCCCTGTATAAATCGATGGTGCGGCCTCATTTGGAGTACTGTGTACAGTTCTGGTTGCCACACCTCAGAAAAGATATTATAGCATTGGAAAAAATGCAACTAGAATGATAAAAGGGTTAGAACACTTTCCCTATGAAGAAAGGTTAAAGCACTTGGGGCTCTTTAGCTTGGAGAAACAACGGCTGACGGGTGACATGATTGAGGTTTGTAAGATTATGCATAGGATAGAGCAGGTAGGGAAAGAAGTACTTTTCTCCCTTTCTCACAATACAAGCATTTGTGGGCACTCCATGAAATTGCTGAGCAGTCGAGTTAGAACAGATAAAAGGAAGTACTTCTTCACCCATAGAGTGATTAACACATGGAATTCACTGCCACAGGAAGTGGTGGCAGCTACAAGCATGGACAGTCTGGGGCAAGTGATGCTCTGTATTCTTGGTGCTGGGGGGGGGGGGCAACAGTGGGAGGGCTTCTAGTATCCTGGCCCCACTGGGGGACCTCCTGATGGCACCTGGTATTTTTGGCCACTGTGTGACACAAATTGTTGGGACTGGATGGGCCACTGGCCTGATCCAACATTGGCTTCTCTTATGTTCTTATGTAGAGCTAGATTTTTAGGGGGCATATTGCACTATATTAAGTGTTATGTAGAACCACAATTTCAGTTCCATTTCTGGATGATTACAGAAAAGGAAAGCTTCAGCAGCACTAATAAGCCCTAGGTTCTGCTGTGGAAGCAACTCAGTTTTATAAGAGATTAGCTTTTCTATTTAAAACACCTAGAGACAGCACCTAAACTGCAACAGGATCAGAACATGTTGAGGCCTTATGCTATGACAAGGCATGTTGAGGCCCTATGTGATGACAAGGCATGTTGAGACCCAATGCTATGATAAGGTCCCATTAGCATTACCTGATCCCCCCCAAGACTATTCTAACACTGAAATATAGTAATTAAAATATATTTGGAGGCCTCTCATTATCTGAGGGCTTAAACCATAGCTTACTTAGATTGTGTGTAAATCCTACTC
Organism: Lepidodactylus listeri; assembly: GCA_029233225.1. Classification (NCBI taxonomy): domain Eukaryota; kingdom Metazoa; phylum Chordata; class Lepidosauria; order Squamata; family Gekkonidae; genus Lepidodactylus; species Lepidodactylus listeri. The sequence continues at coordinate 83,294,525 of JARCFY010000011.1, forward strand.
TGAATAGAATGAAGTGCAGCCAATAATAGTGATATCAAGTTGCAACTGACTCGCACCAACCCCAAGACCATGAGGTTTTCAAGACAAGAGATGAACTGAGGCAGTTTACCATCGCCTTCCTCTGCACAGCAACACCCATCTTCCTTGGTGGTCTCCCATCCAAGTCCTAACCATGGCCAACCCTGCTTAGTTTCCAAGCTCTGACAAGATCTGGTTAGCCAGGGTTATCCAGGGTACCAAGGCTCAGCTAGGAGAACCTGTATGCTGGTTACTTTATACTTCTGGACCTAATCTTCTACTTGCCCAAAGGAAGCTGTTAAGATACGTATGTCACAGAACACAACCCCACCCCCCGCCCAAATGCAGATTAGGTATTCCTCTCTGCCTCCGTGACACTACTAATAAAACACAAGGCCAGAGTCTTTTTATATATTTATATATATATATAAAAAGGTTCTAATTCAAACAAAGGCTCCCCCCTCTCCCACACAGTTTTTACATTAAAGTTCTCCACACAACAGGCCAAAAAACCCCGTTTTCATCACACAAGCAGGAACTGTGAGGGGAGGCCTCGAAGTTCTTTTAACTTTTCAGTTTCAAGTCCAAAGGCTTCAGAAAGTGAGGTAAAGGCAAGGCGTCCAGAGCCTCTGGGAACTGACCCGGCACAATGGTCCCAATTAAGACTTGCATGGATATGACAAAGAGAGAAGGCGGGGTGAGGCCTGCCAGCCACTGGAACCTGTGCTTGCCTAAAAGGTCCTGCCACTGCTGCTGGTCGTCCAACAGCCGCTGCTTCATCGAGAAACAGAAGCCCTGAGGCACAAAGAGGAAGAGGGAGTCAAGGAGGAGCAGTTTGGCACGCCGACTGGCCGCGGGGCTCTCCCAGATCTGCTGCAAGAGGAGGTCCAAGGGCGTGAGGCCAGCGCAGTCATTCAGGCCAAGGGAGGCCCCGTGGCCTAGCAACAGAAGCAGACACTCCGGCCTGGCCAGTTCGCAGGCCACATGAAGGGCCGTTTTGCCGCCTTCCACGCGGCTGCACCCTCTGCGGTCCAAATAGCCAGCCCATTCGCTGGCCGGGAAGTCTCTGATGGCCTTGAGGATCTCTAGAAGGATGTGGACACGGTTGTAGCGGACGGCCATAGCCAGGTGAGGCGCTGAGGAATGGCAGCAGCTGAAGTGGAGGCTGGGTATTGCCAGGGCACTCTTGGGAAACTTGCGGAGGAGATGTTGGGCGTAAGGCTGGTGATCATGCACCAAGGCATAGAGGAGGGCCTCAGAAGGGGAGTAGGAGCTGACTTTGCCGCCCTCTTGCCAGTGGAAGGCCTCCATGAGCCTCATGTCCTCCAGGAGCCACACCGGCAGCTGGTCCCTCACAGCTTGGTAGAAGGCAAATGAGGACTTCTTGCATTGCTTCTGGGAGGCGGAGTCATAGCCGCGGTAGCTGTTCAGCCATTTGACGTTCCAGGGCATTGCTGAGGTCAGGCTTCAAGGGTAGGCGTTTCCTCCTGGCCTGCAAAAGTGCTTCTTCATGGAGACCTGAGGGCCACGGGACTGCTTTAAAAGGAAAGCACAAACAAAACACAGAAGCGCATTAATGGGCAGTCCCCATAGCAAAGTCTTGACTGAGGAGCTTAGTCCATAATGCAGGTTTTGTTGACTATCCTGAACCTTTGCCCCCCACCTCCTCTGAAAAGCACCATCTGTCTTCATCAACCAACACTTATTGAGACAAATGAACACAAATCACCAGTTGCACAACCCATGGAAGTTAGCTGCAGCTAGGGAGAGCTGACTACATTTGCAATTATCAGACGGGAAGAATGAATTTGCCTAGCACAGGGAAGAATGAATTTGCCTAGCGCATAATGCTCATGCATATTTACAAGGCTAACTACCTGTTCTTAAGGAGTCATAAAATGGCTCATAACATAAAATGAGATTCTGCATGTCGGTGGTGGAAACTTTCGCCAAGTTACAGACTTGTGGCAACCCCGGCGGGTTTTCAAGGCAAGAGAGGAACAGAGGTGGTTTGCCATTGCCTGCCTCTGTGTAGAAACCCTGGACTTCCTTGGTAGTCTCCCTAGTCAGTGCTGGCCCCACTGAACTTCTGAGATATGATGAAATCTGGATAGCCCGGGGCCATCCAGGCCAGGCTTAAGTCTATTTTGCATCTTAATGGGCATAAATTAAAGGTTTTGTGCAGGGCTTTTTTTAATAGAAAAAGCCCAGCAGGAACTCATTAGCATAGTAGGCCACACCCAACAGCAGAAACATGGGGAACCCGAGGGGGGGGGGGAAGGCAGTTTAAACTGCCTTCCCTTCCTGGATTGGCTTGGCTTCCCCAGGCGCCCCATGGCTTGCGAGGCGCCTGGGAATCCTGAAGGGGAGGGAGGCTGTAGGCATGTCCAACTCAGAAGCCAGCTGGAACTCCATTCCTGTGCGTTCCTGCCCAAAAATAGCCCTGGTTTTGTGCAAATACCCCCCCCCCCCAGGCTGATTTTTAAAGGGTCTGGGGAGCTGTTGGTAAACTCAAGGAAGCTGTGCAATCCTTGAGCTTACCTGACAAGCTCAGGGAATTTTGTCAATCCAACATCTTATGTAAAAGCTTCCTATACATTCTCTACTGGAAAGAATAATATACCCCTGTGCACCAACTTGAGTCATTAGGCAGCCATCTGTTGGCTATCCCACCACAGTTTGGGTGGCCTGTCCAACACCGACCAGAACCCGGGCCTTTTCCATCACGGCTCCGACTCTGTGGAATGGGCTTTCTGAAGAGGTGAGGGGGGGACCCTCCTTGGAGATCTTCAGGAGGCACTGCAAAGCCTGCCTCTTTGCCAGGATTTGAATGGCAAATATCTTTTAGGGGGTGGTGGTGGAGATTTGGGTTTTGCTATTTTTTTTTCTGTTTCAACTGGAAATGTTTTTAACTATTATTGTAAACCACCCTGAACCACAAGGAAAGGTGGGATATAAATGTTTTAATTAATAAATTTAACAAATATTAACTGTGCATTCTTGCTCATTTTTGTTTATGGTGAGCAAAAAAACCCCTGCTCCCCAAAAGCCTCAGTCTGAAATGCATGCCTCTCCCTTCCCGAGGCTGCCGCTCTGACAAAAATAATAATAATCAGAAATCCCCCTTCCCCAATTGCTTGAAATACCATTAAAGAATCAGGACATCCATTTGGAAAACTTCCTGCACCGTATGTACTTTTCCTGTATGTAATGACTAACAGAGGTCCCCAGTGATTTTACTGATACATCCTCAACTTAACTTTCTGCAGTATCCCAGATCTTTTTATGAAGGAACTCTCTCTGCAGTGCAGATACATTTCCAGAAGAGCTGTTCACACAATGTGGAGAGGAAGAAGGGGGCGGGGTCCCTTCTCCCCCCCCCCCAACCAATCTAGTGCCAGGCAGTGTTCCCTCTACGCTGAGTTAGTGTGAGTTAGCTCACTGTTTCTTAGCCTCCGGCTCACACATTTTTGTCTTCGCTTAGGAAGGATGGCTCCAGAGCAAACTAATGTATGCAGTAGCCAAATCTCTCACTCACAACTTTAATGCCAGTAGCTCACAAAGTAGAATTTTTGCTCACAAGTCTCCACAGCTTAGAGGGAACACTGGCTGTGAGAGGCTTCTTTTTGAGAAGGTCTCCTGAAGGGGAACTCCTTAAGTCCACTGACTCATTTTTACTATTCTCCCATGCAAAACCCCATGTGTAGCAGTCTCATTCCCTCTACCAGTTCCTCAACATTCTGCATTTCCCCCCTCTGCCAATTCCTCAGCATTCCTCAAAACACTATGGGGCAGTGCAGGACTCAGCTCCCTCCGCCTCCCAAAGCAGTCTACTTCTTTCTCATTCTCCCCACAGCAAAACTTGTGGATTCATTTCCACCCACCCTAAACACATGAAACTGCCTTATGCTGAATCAGACCCTTGGTCCATCCAGGTCAGTGTTGTCTACTCAGACTGGCAGTGGGTCTTGGGGGGTCTCAGACAGAAGTCTTCTTTCACAACATCCACTACCTGATCCTCTTACCTGGAGATGCCAGACAGCGGACCTAGGAACCTTCTGCCTGCCTAAGAGATGCCCTGCCACTGAGCCGCAACACTTCCCCACGCACACCTTCCTATTTACCAATCTCGTTTTAACCCCTCCCTCCCTCCCTCCCTCCCTCCAAGGAGCCTCTGTGGCTTGCCTGATCTTCTTCCCCTTCTCCAACTGGTCCTTTCAACCACCTAGGAAGGTAGGTTAGCCTGAGAGAAAGCAACTGGCCCAAGATCACCCAGTGAGCTTTTTGTCCAGTGAAGATTAGGACCCGACACCTGAACCACTATACCACACTAGAATCTAGGACAACAGGCAGTCAGTAACCTATTCCCTTCAGCAGCACACCTGGATAATTATTACCTCGCCCCCGCCCAGGCTGTATTTCCTCGTTCCAGTCTTCATTTGTATCTCTAAAATCCCAGTTTGCAGCCCATGTTGGCAATTCGCTCTTCTTTCCTTTCCTGAATATAATGTCCAAAGGGAGGGCCGAGCGGATTGATCGAGCAACCAGCTTAAATCCAGCCCTCTTCCTTTCCTCCCCAGGCAGGTGAAGTTAAAAACCACACAGCCTGGTGTTTACCAGACACCTGGAATCTCACCGCCTCTGTGGGGTGAGGCCACTGCCCTTCAGGTCTCCTTAGATGCAACCAGGGGCGAAAGGAATTTTAAAAATGCTGCACGGAATGTTCTCTTGCTTTTTAGGAGTAGAGCTGTCAATGTCACCTCAACCACAGGTCTCCCCATGAAAGGAATGTTGTGAGCCCCCCCCCCCCAACTATGCTGAACACAACTGAGGAAAATCCTTGTCACCAACATGAAGAAGAAGGAGATTGGATTTACCTGGAAGAATCTCAGAGCAGTTTACAATCTCCTTCCCCTTCCCCTCCCACAGCATATACCCTGTGAGAGAGCTCTTTTGAGGACTGCTCTTGAGAGAACAGCTCTGAGAGAACTTGTGACTGACCCAAGGTCACACTAGCAGCTGCATGTAGAGGAGTGGGGGAATCAAATCCAGTCCTCCCAGGTTAGACTCCGTGCTCCTAGCCACTACACCAAACTGGCAAAACTGGGAGGAAAGGAGGAACGACACCCCATGATGACACCTTTCTCCTTCAACCCAATTTGGCAAAGACAGGTGAGGCTATTCAAACTTGAAGAGCAACTCATCAAAAGTTTAACAGGGTCATAATAAGAGACTTTTCCTAACTGCTAGCCGTCTCCAAGTGTGCAGAAAGTCTTTCCCTGGAGTCACAAGCTATCCCTCCAGTCCTTTGCATCCAAAACAGAAATTTTTGTGCAGAAGTTTTACTTGATTATACCTTTTCCCCTATTCAAATATTCTCCCTCCCCCACATAACTACTTCCCCTTTTCTTTCTACCTCACCTTTTAGCCTTGCAAGTGACCTCCCTACAGCTTTCGGAGTTGATGGAACTAATGAAGTACCCTGGCAGCTACTGCAGTACCATAGGCCCAATCTGCCTCTACCATTTGCTCCGCTGTCTTACCAAACCCAAGTTGGCACAGAAATTTCCCTCTGTGTTGCATGCCCCTTTTCACTTTGATTGATCATCGAATTTTATGGCAGTGTCACACTGCATGCAGCTTTCACTTTGTTTGATCTCTTGGTTTTATGGTAGCTGTCTACATAATTCATGGTTGTTTTATGGCCATTCAGGGGTGACTCTGCAGTCAGTACGGCATTGGCCTGGAGTATTTGAATGTGGTTTTGAGCTGCATCTTTTTCTGTTCCATTGTGGGTTTGGTAAAACAACAGAGCAAATGCAGATTGGATATATATATATATATTTTAGAGAGGCGCCTCAGAGCACACCTCTTGTCCCTGCTGCCACCCGACATGTCTGAGATGACCAAACACGGCTAATCACGTCCTCTTTGTTTGGTCTTACTGGAGAAGTGCTGGAGAAATATTAATTTCAGGAAGGCATGCTGCCGTGAAAACATTTCCATGCACACCCTGGAAAAAGCTGGCTGCTTGTTCCTGTCCCCTTGGAGGTCAAGGCTTCCAAAGCCTTGCCTTGCTGAGGCAATTAGCACAATATATGCACATGAAGCTGACTTCTATCAGGTCAGATTTTTGGTTTATCAGGGTCAGTCTCGTCTGTTCGGACTGGTAGCGGCTCTCTTGCAAAGGTCTTTATCAGGACCTACAACCTGATTCTTCTTGCTGGAGCTGGGGGGATTTGAACCTGGGGACTTCTTGCATGCCAAGCAGATGCTCTACACCACCCAGCCCAGGAGGTGTCAAAAGTTCAGCTAGAACTAGCTCTGCATACTGAGAATGCCTGTTTGGGGGGGATCATGCTCCCTCTAAGCTGTGGAGTCTTGTGAGCAAAAAAATCTACTTTGTGAGCTACTGGCATTAAAGTTGTGAGTGAGCGATTTGGCGACTGTGTAAATTAGTTCGCTCTGGAGCCATCCTTCCTGAGCTGAGACACCAATGTGTGAGCTGGAGGCTAAAAAACGTTGAGCTAGCTCAGACTAACTCAGCTTAGAGGGAACACAGTTGCTCAGTGCAAAATGCAGCCAGTCCTTGCAGGATGCTGTCCTCACGTGCCCCGCTCATAATATAAATCACATTTTCTGCTCCACTTCTCACCTCCCTCTTCCGGTGCTGCGGTGAATGGGGCTCACACCGTGAAGGGGCGGCTAATGGAGCAGGAATTCCGACCCTGTTTAATTCACCACAGCTGGGCCCGTTCGGTATCCTTGGCCCGACTTAACGTAGATTTCAGCAGTTTGCAACATCTCGGAGGGATCCAGGCTCTCCAAGAGCGGCTCGTATTTCCTGTTCCTCTCTCTCCTTGCAGGCCCCAGACCCCGCCGTCTCCCAAGCTCCCTGGCCCTCTCCTCGCTAGCAGAACTCCGTCCTTCCAACCGCACCCCCCCACCCCCGCCGCCGCCGCCAAAGCCTCCACGGCCGCCGGTGCCGCTTGCTTCTTGCCCTTGGGGAGCCTTCCCAGTCACAGCAACAAGGGGACAAACAGCCCGGCCACGATTAAGAAAGAATCCAATTGGGGGCTGGGGGGGGGGGGGGGGGGCGATTCCAGGGCTTCGGCGCTGAGGAGGGGCGAACGGAAGGCTCCGATTTCACCGCACCGGACTCCCTGCCACTGTGCCACTGTGCCCCTGCCCTGTGCTCCCTGCCACAAGTACACCTTTTGTCCTGGATCCGCCTCGTTCGCCAAAGGGAGGCGACGTGCCAAGCCTTCTCTCTCTCCCCCCCCCCCTTCTTCCCGGGTCTCCATCTTGGCCCTTCCTTACTCCCCCCCCCCCCCGCCATCTCCTCCCCTGGCAGTCCCTCCCCCCCCCCCCCGCGTCCCCGCCTTGAGCAGCAGCCCCGATCCGGCTGGGCAGGAATGTCTGGCTCGGGGCAGGGGCGAGAGGGCCCAGGGATCTCTAGGTTCCGTCACAGGCGAGGCGCCCACTCACCTCTCCGTGGCGCCCCTCGCAGCCTCGAACCCGGGGATCCGGGGGGTCGCGGGCGCCGCCGGGGCTTTCCCTCTGGCGCGTGGGCTCGGCGGCTCCTTCGCCGGCAGGCTCCTCCCCGAGCCGGCTCCTCGGAGGCGCCCGTTCGCTGCAATGAATTGGAGCCGCCGCTGCCTCCCTTTCGCTCTGCAGCCACGCCGAGCGGCTCCCTTTCGCCCCCGTGCGCCCCTCGCCTGCCTGCCTGCACCAAGCCGGGCGCAGAAGTCCCCTCCTCGGAGAGAGCAGCAGCAGCACCAGCCGCCGAGCAAGCGCCACCAAGCCGCGGCTGCCTCCTCCGGGAGGTTTTATCTCCTCCCCGCGCCGGCCCCGGTGAAGGTCGGTCAGGACCGGGGAACTGTCCAGCGGGCGGCGATTGGCGGCGCCCAGGGCTCCCCCCGCTACTCATTGGCTGCGCGGAGAGGACGGGGCCCCGCGACGATTGTTTGCGTCAGCCGGAGGCAAAGTTCCAAGAAACTTGCCTGGGCCGCTTTTTTGGGTGCCGCAGAGGAGGGGGGGAAGGGGGAGGGAGGGAGGGAGCGAGCGCTCTGTTTCGTTTCCCGGCCGGGCAGCCCTCTTTCTCTTTCCCTTCCTCCTCTCCCTTGCTCGTTCTCCGACCCTCTCTTCCGCCTCTTGGGACTGGAGTTAGGCAAGTTGCGTGGTTCTTATTCACCCCCCCCCCCACCCTTTGCAAGCAGCCACTGTTGCTTTGTAAAAAAAAGAAAAGAAAAAAAAGAATCCGCATGGCGAGTTAGTTCCCAGGGCGAATGCTCAGTGTTCCCTCTGAGCTAAGTTAGTGTGAGCCAGCTCACGGTTTTTTAGCCTCTGGCTCACACATTTTGGTCTTAGCTCAGGAAGGATGGCTCCAGCGGAGACTGAGGCTGCAGTCATACACGCTGAATAGTCCACTTCCACTGCACTTTCCAACTGGATTTTTGCCAGTTCACACAGCAAAATCCAATTAGAAAGTGCACTGAAAGTGGATTATTTAGTGTGTGTGATCGCAGCCCGATTTATGGGGTAGCCAAATCGCTCGCTCACAACCTTAAGGTCACAAAGTAGAACTTTTGCTCACTAAACTCCACAGCTTTAGAGGGCGCATTGGACATGACCGTTCTAGGCAGGTTTATGTTTGTGCTAATTCGGTTGAGAGAGAGAGTGAGTGAAGTGCCCTCAAGTCAGGCTTCTTTATGGTGACCCCATAGAGTTTTCAAAGCAAGAGAAGAGTAGAGGTGGTTTGCCATTGCCTGCCTCAGGGTCATCCAAATATAAACCCTTAAGACCAGCAAAGTTTAATTTTGGGTATAAACTTTCGTGTGCATCTGAGGAAGGGTGCATGCACAGGAAAGCGTATACCTAGGGTTAAACTTCGTTGGTCTTACAGGTGCCAGTGGACTCAAACTTTGTTCTGTTGCTTCAGACCAGCATGGCTAAACACCTGAGTACTCAGTGTATTTAGCTTCTGAGATCTGGCTATCCTGGGCCACCCAGGTCAGGGCAGTAAAAGGTTTTATGTAGAGTTTGTTCTTGTTCGGTGGCTGCCAGAGGGGTAGCTGTGTTAGTCTGTAGCAACACAGCAGAGTAAACCAGAACTCCAGTGGCTCCTTAAAAGCCAACAGCACCAGGTTTTGTGGAGTTGTATCTCACTTCTTCAGCTGCATGTAGTGTAGAAGTCCGTAAATGCATCAACACGAACAGAATATATTCCAGCATAAACTTTTGTTGAATCACAGCTCAGTTCATCAAATGCATGGCGTGTGAATGCCCGTAATTGCTACAGACATACATTTAATGCATCCGAAATCTAAAATTAATTTAACAATAAGCCTCTGGTACAAGAAAATCTGGAACATTTACATAATGGAAAAAACCTCAGACTTTGTAAAACAAAAAAAACCCTATAGGTGAACAAAATGACATTACAAGTACACGGTCACCCATTATTATATATCGAACCTCTAAAGAAACAATACCAAATGTATTAAATAACCTGCACTTATGGTAACACTAACAAAGCAGAATCATAAAATGTATGAAAAGTATAAATTTGAAATGTATCAGCCTTCAGATAAAAACCTAGGAATAAGCCTATTCGTAAAACTTAAGCTGTAAATGAAAAATGAAAAAAACCTGAATTGGAAAGGAGCACTGACTCACAAAACCTTGTTGGAATAAATGCTGTTAGTCTCCAGATTGTCACTGCGGAACTGTTTGTTGTGGTTGGATGTTTTGCTTTTTGCGCTTGGATGTTTTGCTATGGATGTACACCGTAGGGACAGGGCCGTAGCCAGCGGTGGGGGCAGTGCCCCCTATCACATACCTTAATGCCCCCACCCCACCGCTGCCTCCCCCCAGAGAAGTACGTGGTCTTGAGGGGCTTGTTAAACCGCACTGCCTGGGGCTGCCACCATACCATGCCTTCTGTCCATCCTTCCTGCCTTCTGTTTGAAGGGGGAGAGGGAGCCTGGGGTGTGTGGTGCTACTGCGCCACACTGCCTCCCTCCTTCCTCCCCAACCAGAGAAGTACCTGTCCTTGTGGGGCCAGCCCTCCATTGACCCAGCTCATGCAGCGTGCTCAGCTCACCTGGTATATATCTAATGAAGTGGAAAGCTTCATCACCAAAGCTTCTGAACACACATGGCTCTACCTTATATTGAATCAGACCACTGGTCCATCAAGGTCAGTATTGTTTTCTCAGACTGGCAGCGGCTCTCCAAGGTCTCAGGCAGGGATCTTTCACATCACTCACTGTCTGGTGCTTTTAACTGGAGATGTTGAGGATTGAACCCGGGACCTTTCTGCATGCCAAACAGATGCTCTACTGCTGAGTCACAGCCCCTCCCCTTCCTTGTTAGAATAAATTTTGTTGTTGGACTCTAAATTGCCACTGGAGTTCTGTTTGTTGTGCTCAAGTATTGCATTATCATTCTGCTAATAGCAAACATCCATAACTGGTTTTTCCTGCATCTACACATTGTTGGATGTTGTGCTGTAACAATCTAATGGGTTTTCCTGTGTAAATACCGCAGCCCGGTTGCACATGATTGCTACAGCACACAACAGTAGCGCAATAGCCGACATTGTGTGGATGCAACCCCAGCGGCAGTCCCTGTTCTCTGGACCTGCCCCTGATAAATCAGTGTTTCAGTTTTGCTTCTGTTTTGCCTTTGGGAACAATTAGTCTAATTGCCAGTCCAGTTAATAAATGTGCCTGAATGTGATCGAGTGAGAAGTCATCTATAACAACCAGCTGCACTGTGAGATTTATTTATTTAATTCATTTATACCCCACTTTTCTGCTCCATGGGGACATAAAGTGGCATACAACATTTTCCCCTCCTCTGATCCATCCCTGTGAGGTGGGTTAGAGAAAGAGACAGACATTTGGCCCAAGCTCACTGTTATGTTCTGGCTGAGGAACCGCACATGTGGTCGGCCAAACACATGGCCAGGCAAAGCCATCGAGCTTCACTTCTAGAGATAATAGATCCCCTGGATCCTAAAAGGGACCAATGAGCAACTCTGCATCCTGGGATAGACCAATAGGGTGCAGGGACACTGTAAATAGCAAATCATGGGTGTTGGGTGTGTGCATGGGTGCGGTCGAGAATGGGGATAAAAAGCGGACCTGTGAGTCCAGCTAACCAGTCTTGTTCCAACCTCTTAATAAAATATGAGCTGTTTTCACTCGACGCGTCTCCGACCTCAGTACTTTTCACTGGCGACGAGGATGGGATCCTGATGAGCGACTCTCCAGCCGACACCAAGCATGCACCACACCACACACCAGCATCACCTCTAGAGTCTCTTCTCCGTGCTCCAGCACCGCCTCCAGGAGATCGCTCTCCATACTGCACTGCTCAACCACTGCGAGTCATGGCTGCCACTCCGGGACAGATCACAGCATACAACCCAGTCCACCCCAAGCTCTGGGAAGCATGGTTGCAATAACTTTTTTATCTTGATGGACACTTACACCAAATGGCTCGAGGTGGTTTCCATGGACTCCACCTTTTCACAAGCAGCTATCCGGGCCATGTGGAAGATCTTTAGTACACATGGCATCCCTGACACCCTAGTCTTGGACAACGGCACCGCCTTCACATCCACAGAGTTCATGAAGTTTGTCCAGTTCTACGGGATCCGGCATGTCCGCTCAGCACCGTTTCATCTTGCCACCAATGGCCAGGCAGGACTGATGGTCTGCACAATCAAGGAAGCCCTGTGCCACCTGGACAAAGGTGACTGGGACCACAAGCTGGCCACCTTCCTATTTGGCCAGCGCATGACTCCCCACACCACAACAGGCCACAGCCCGGCGGAACTTCTGATGGCCAGCGACTCACCACCTGTTTGGACCGTCTACATCTGGACTGGGCCCCAGAACACAGTGCCAATCCCGAGACATGACTGGCTTCAAGAAGATTCTTTCCAGGAGATCCCATCTTCGCCCGGAGCTGTGTGAAAGGGCCTCAGTGGGTCCCGGGCTGGGTAGTGCGGGTAATGGGCCCCTTGTCCTAAGAGGTCTCCAGGGAGGACGGCCAAGTGTGGCGGTGATACGTCGACCACCTCCGGAGGTGGGTGATTCCAGATGACCTGAAGGAGTCAACTGATGAGTACGGGGGCGACAGGGAGGCCCCACCAGATGCAAGCAGAGAACCCAACACTGACATGCCAACCCAGACACACCTCCTGAGGAAACAGCCGTCCTCCCCCAAGACATTCCTCCCACAGCCCCAGAACCACAAACGGGCATCGAAGACACTCCCCAGACACAACTAGGTGCTGGTGCCTAGTGGCGATCAGCGGACACAACACCCCTCCCACCCACCCCGTAGTTCTTGCAGTGCCTATGGGATGTAGTCCTTTAAGTATGCTGGTGCCCAGCAAGTTTCCATGGCAGAGCAAGTAACCTAGAGCAACCAGATCCACTATGGGATTAAACATTCTGAAAGGCTTAAAACAAAATTTTGGATGATTTTGCCAATGCACCTGACTCTGGCTGTCAGGGGGTATACGAATGCAGCATCCTGCAAAGTACACTCTACTTAGCTGAGCACTGAGAATTTCCGGGCACTTAGGTTGATTCCCTTTCAGGGAAAGAGCACTGGAGGCCTATGTCATTTTTACAGTATTTACTTTCTTTTCAAATCCACAAGTGAAACCCAAGCAGGGGAACAGAGAGGCCTCTACAAATAACAGATAAGCTCACTAAGAAGAATAGGAAATTACCCATTTCCTTTCCTGAAATGCCAGAAAGCTTATGCTGCATACTTGTTTATTGTTTGTGGGTTTTATGGTTTTTATATGTGTCCCCCCCCCCCCCCCCTTGTGCTTGTGGATCCAAACTGCCCGTGCATTTGGGGCTGCAGTAGTAGGGGAGAAAGCCGTCCATGCTTGTAGCCGCCACCACCTCCTGTGGCAGTGAATTCCACGTGTTAATCACTCTTTGGGTGAAGAAGTACTTCCTTTTATCTCTTCTAACCTGACTGCTCAGCAATTTCATGGAGTGCCCACGAGTTCTTGCATTGTGAGAAAGGGAGAAAAGTCCTTCTTTCTCTACCTGCTCTATCTCATGCATAATCTTATAAACTTCGATCATGTCACCCCTCAGCAAATTAGATAAACATATGGAGCAGAGGTTCATCAGTGGCTATTTGCCACAAAGTATAGATAGGAACTCTCAGTCTGGGGCAAGTGATGCTTGGTATTCCTGGTGCTTGATGGGAGGGGCAACAGTGGGAGGGCTTCTAGTGTCCTGCCCCCACTGCTGGACCTTCTGAGGGCACCTGGTGTTTTTGGCCACTGTGTCACAGAGTGTTGGACTGGATGGGCCATTGGCCTGATCCAACATTGGCTTCTCTCTTATGTTGTTATGTTCTTACGTATGCTTGGTCAGAAATCCTTGCAGTTGGAGAAATTGTAGTCTGGATCCAAGCTGTTATTCCTTACTGGCATCCATTTGGGGGGGAGGGGCTTAGATTCAGACAAAATGTCAAGGCTTAGTGCAGCTTTCAGATTGTGGGAAGGTGGCCATGCAAGTATGTGCGAGACTGCCTTGTACTGAATCTGACCATCATCCCGTCAAGGTCAATATTGTCTACTGAGACTGGCAGAGGCTCTCCTCTGCCAGTTTCACATCATGTACCGCCTGGTCCTTTAAGCTGGAGATGCTGGGGAATTGAACTTGACACTTTCTGTATGCTGCACAGATGCTCTGCCATGGAGCCACAGCCCCTCCCCTAAGTGCTTTCAAGATAAAGGACCTTCTTGGACATGAGCACAACTTACCAAGGCTGGTTCTGGTACAGCAATCATTCACAACTGGACTGGCATGCCCGCGCAGGAAATTCCAGTGTTTAATGATCGTTATAGTGTAACAATAAGGCAACTTCTCACAATGTGTGGCTTCATCCCATGTTTACATCATGGCCCAGTTCTGTCCAGTCCCTGTGCCCTGCTGAGTGTTCTTGTACGCTGTTGTTTTTGCAAGCATGTTTTTGTTGCATTAACAAAGGACATTTTGAAGAGGATCCTGGTTTCCTGTCTCCCCTAGCAAAAGAATTATGTGAAGAGGCCCCATTGAATGCTTGTGTTCAATTGTATTTAGGTCTCTTACAGAACTACAATTCCATGATTTCATAATTAGAGCAGCATTTACATTGTTTTTGGAATTGCCCTGTGGTTAAGAAATTCTGGAATCAGGTACTTCCACAAATATAAGAAATCTCAGGTACAACAATCTCTTGACAACCTGAAGTAATCCTGTTGGAAACAGGCCAGATGAGTCACTTAGAGAAATCTAAACAAACTATGATAGCAACTCTATTGTCGATTGCTAAGACAGAAATAGCAAGGAAATAGAGAAAATCAACAGGCCTCTCTTTAGTGGACTGGTACAATGGTATATGGACTCATTTTGTTTCATGGAAATTAAACCAGTCCTTGGGGACTGCAGAACTTAGATGCTTATCTAAGCCAGCATGGTGTAGTGGTTAAGTGCACGGACTCTAATCTGGGAGAACCAGGTTTGATTCCCCACTCCTCCACTTGCACCTGCTGGATGACCTTGGGCAAGCCATAGTTCTGTCAGAGCTGTTCTTTAAAAAGACCAGTTTCTGCCAGAGCTCTCTCAGCCCCACCTGCCTCACAGGATGTCTGATGTGGGGAGGGGAAGGGAAAGAAGTTGGTAAGCTGCTCTGAGACTCCTTCGGGTAGTGAAGGTCAGGGTATAAATCCAATCTCTTCTTCTCTTCTTATTATTATTATAAAAACTTTCAAGTGGTCTGGTTCCCGATCATACAGTTTCTTCAAGAAAAGGAAATTATGTCATCCAATCTTTTCTTTCATGAGCTACTTTATTTTTAAAGAAGGCTTTTAGAAAATATAACATTAGTTGTGTAGTTTCTTCAGTAAACTTTGTTGTAATTATATTTCTGGAATGGGATTTGTATTGTCACACTGATCTTATTTATCATATTGTTTTTGTTTGATATTTTAATTAAAATAATAATAATAATAATTAGAGCAACGAGTGATAGGAATTAGCGGCCAGCTCCTCTTCTCCTAACATGCTACTCTTCAAGTGGACAGTCACCTGAAGGGAAACTGACATCCAAGGCCTCAAGTTGTTTTCCGGAAGGCAGCTGAATTTGAAGATTAAAAGATGAACATTTCCCTCAGGTCTTCTGCACGCAACTGTTACTGACAGTGATGATATTATGGCTGATACACCATTACTGTTATCTCCTGTCAGAAAAATCTCGAAATTTCTTCTCTGAGGTGGGACGTTTTCCTGGCCAAAGGTGCTGTCATCGGAATGAAGTGAAAGTGAACTAATGACTGCTGTGGTTATACCACATCCCTGACGTCTGAGCTGAGATTTTGAGTATTCTTAGCAAGCTCAGCAAGTGACAGAATGCAGCCTCGCTCAAAATGGCTGTAGGCCAACCACTCACTCAGTCTCCTTCCTCTGCATCTTATCATACAAGGATAAATAAATGTCTGAGTATCATATCCTGATGCTAAATGGCTTCTGTCTGTCAGGCGGAGTTACAAGTTCCATTATTTAGCTCCCCTGTTACGCGTGAAAAATGAAAGGAAAACACTGTTAAGTGACTCTCCCTTATCAGTGGTAAGTAGGGAGGTAATTCAATCACTAATTGGTTCAGTTATAACATGATTTGCCTGCGTAGAGGAGTCCAAATTGTGTATTTTCTCCAGTGCAAATAAGCCTTTTTATTAATTTATTTTTGGCTCCTCCCTTCAAATTGTAATTGTTTTCCTATGGTAGGTTGAAATTATGCCAATGAAACCTCTAAAACTGTAATGTTTTGTGTTATGTGATTCTGTGTGTGTGTGTTCTTTTGCAAGTTGTTTTGAACATCCAAGTTGGAGGGAGGATTATAATTAAAATGAAAAAGAATAAAATACCTCTTTTGTAAGATCCCCTGATCTGGAGGGCCCTGGCTAGCTTGATCTTGTCAGATCTCGGAAGCTAAGCAGGGTCAGCCCTGGTTAATATTTGGATGGGAGACCACCAAGGAAGTCCAGGGTTGCAAACTCCAGGCAGGCAATGGCAAACCACCTTTCTTTGTCTCTTGCCTTGAAAACCCTGCAGGGTCATCATAACTCGGCTGCACCCTGACAACACTTTCCATCACATAAAATATGTTTTATTTGCAAGAGTCAATGGCTAGTCCAGGTTTCTCGAAATTTATTATTCCTTAGCCGGGCTTTTTTTATGTGGAAAAGAGGTGCCGGAACTCTCAAGAGGAAAATGAAGTTTGCAGTCTGTATACTGAAAACTCATGAACTTTTAAACATTTCAAAAAGGATTTTGTCAAAGAGGTTTTGGAACTCCGTTCCAGCACATCCTCCCAGAAAAAAACCTCTGTAATCCTTAGAATTGTCTCATCCTAGTGTTTGAACATAATGTGTTGAACAGACCACACAGATACATCTACCCTCAAAATATTACCAGGCTTATAGCTCTGTAACTGTCACAGCTCCCCCTGGATATTGTGAACCAGCACAGGATAGTGGCTACAGTGCCAGGCTAGGATTGGAGATCCAGGTTCGAATCTTCACTCTGCCGTGGAAGCTGGCTAGGAGATCTCAGGCCAATCATTTTCTCTCAGCCCTGCTTACCTCACAACGCTGAGAATAACGTAAGCTTCTTTGGGTCCTCATTGGGGGGAAAAGTTTCCCTTGCTCGAAAACCAGTCAAATCTGACTCTAGGGGGTAGTGCTCATCTCCATTTCCAAGCCACAGAGCCAGCGCTGTCTGAAGACTTTTCCATGGCCATGTGGCTGGCATGACTAAACGCTGAGACGCACAGAATACTGTTACCTTCCCACCAAAGCGGTACCTATTTATCTGCTTGCAATTTCTTGCTTTCAAACTGCTAGGTTGGCAGGAGTTAGGGCCAGAGATAAGAGCTCACTCCGTCATATGGCACCAGGGTCTCAAACTGCCGAACAACAGACCTTGTGGTCTGCAGCTCAGCATCTTAACCTCTGAGCCACCATGGCCCCTATTGGGGAAGCAGGGTATAAATATCTAAGTAAAGCAGGTTTGTGAAGGTGCTGGGAATTCTCTGTTAGAGGCCCCTGCGCTCCCCTCACAGAATTCCAACTCCAAAGGCTCCCTCTGGAGAAGGGATTACTATTCAACCAGTCTGAATCTGTTCTAGAAGTGGAGCACCTTTGGACTTCCATCTGCTGCAATGCAGGTGGCTGCGAGGACAGCAATCTCTGTTTTCCACTTGCTCTAATCTTTGATTTTTGTTTTAAGCGGCCACAGTCAGCTCCTTGGCATTGAGGAGAGCTTATTAGGACAAGGCCTGGTTAATGTTACCTATCATTTCGCACTGTGCCATGGCAAGGTAATTGGCATCAACAGAGGGATCTGCTTTGTTCCCCGTTTCTACTGTATTCATTTGGAAACTCCACTGTGACTCAGACTTTGAGGGAGGACTGAATGGGAAACAATGGCCTATACAAGGAGCTGAAGCTGGTCCTGGCTGTTGTGGTTTGGGCCTTCCTGGAACCCTTGTATAGCGCTTGGAACCCTACATGACATCTGGGGAATTGTAGGAATCTGGTTAACAAAGCAAGAAGTATTGGGCCTGGGACCAAAACTTCCAGGCAGCATTTGTGCACCCCGGCAAACTCTGAGGAATCCTGAAAAGGAAATGTTTCTCTTTGCTCCCTTCATTCACATGATAAATGGTAATAAAATACCAAATGGAGGAAGCCTCTTGCAATATTGTTATGCAAAACACAGGGGGGGTGGGGCTCAGTGCAGGGAACCAAGATGTCAAAGTGAAGCAGCTTGACTCCAAGGTCAAATGAAAGGCATCCAGGGATGAAGAGACACAGGGCACTCTCCAGCAAAAGGGCATGGCATCTGACCCCACCCCCCCAATAGGGCATTTAAAACTGGCCCTGATCTGTACCTAAATTTATCCAGGAGCAATGCCGATCGATTTTTACCTGGCCTGCTTTCTAGGGAATCTGTTTAAGAATTCAGTCTCACAGCCTGAACTTGGGCAGAAGTCAAGCCAAGTGAACTTAGTTGGATTTGCTCCCTTGTAAGTGCACACAGCTGGGCAGCTAGACAGGCTTGTCCTATGATCTGACAAAGGGGGCTGCCGTCCTGTTGGCTTCATTGGGACCTATGCTTCTGTGGCAACAACTTCAAAAGCACAGTAGTAGGCCCTGCCCTGGATAGCCCAGGCAAGCCCCATCTTGTCAGATCTCAGAAGCTAAGCAGGGCCGACCCTGGCAAATGCTTGGAAGGGAGACCTCCAAGGAATACCAGGGCTGGGACGCAGAGGCAGGCAATAGCAAGCCACCTCTCTGAAATGTCCAAGCCCCACTAGGGGTCGCCAGAAGTCAACCATGACTTCCAGGCATGCACGCACACAAACACACACACACAATACAAAACAACAAAGAAAAGCATAGTAGTACCTGGGGGTGGGGTGGAGGTAAAACCCAGCTAATATAACAATAATGACAACCCCTACAAAAAACATGGGAAATACAACAGCACCGGATAAAGGCCATTGTGGTATTTTATTAGTGTTTTAATTGTCTTAATTGTGTATATTGCATTTTTATCAAATTTGATGTAACCCGCCCTGAGCCTGCCACGCGGGGGAGGGTGGGATAGAAGTCAAATAAATAAACAACCAGCCACCAATTTCACTGACAACGGACACACATGCATGGAAGGAATCAATCATATAGCAGGGCAGGGATGACATCATGGAACTCTTATCTTCTCCCAAACACAAGATGCAAACAGCCAGCACCAAATAGCCTTCAGCACATCCATGACGCTGCCTTATACTGAATCATATCCATGGTCCATCGAGGTTAATATTGTCTGCTCAGACTGGGAGCAGCTCTCCAGGGTCTCGGGCAGAGACCTTTCACATCACCTACTACCTAATCCTTAAGTAGAGATGCCCAGGATTAAACCTAGGACTTTCTGCGTGCCCAGCAGAGGCTCTACCACTTGTAGAACATCTACTAGTCATGCAGAAGGTCCTAGGTTCAATCCTCGGCATCTCCAGCCCCTCCCCAGCATCAATTAAAACAAGGCTGTTAGATTCGGAGCGACAAAATTTATATAGCATAGCTAATAGAACTTGCTCCCCTCTGAATTTTGAGATTCCCCTTCCAATAGGGCCGATAGCCTCATACCTAACATCTCTGCAGGTACCCCAGCAACGCAGAGCGTTTACCCTGGCCAGATGCAATGCTATGCCATCAGCCATCTTATATGGCAGATTTAACAAGGTTTCGCATTTGGCCAGTTATTGCCCATGCAGAAAGAGCTGTGTGGAATCAATTACTCATGTGCTTTTGCACTGTGACTTGTATGTAGATCTAAGGAGCACACATTTACATTCTCTGTTAACTAGTATGGGTGCTTGTTCTGATGCACTCAAGGTGCATAGACTTCTAAGAGATTCCAGTCCGGACACCACGGAGAAGGTGGCCAAGTTTCTTTGTCTGGTCTTAAAATTGCGCCAAAGGTTCTTTTAGAATTTTTATATATGTGTTTATAACGGGTTTTAACATGCAGAAATTGTTTCTCTAATTTATGCCAATAAAGGCTGACTTGACTTGAATCTACAGCGTGTGTCTCAGTGCATGCTCTGTCACCCTTGTTGGTCCTGATGTGGTGAGGTCATGGGAAAGGTCTAATGGTGGAGAGCAGTGTTCCCTCTAAACTGAGTTAGTGTGAGCTAGCTCACCATTTTTTAGCCTCCGGCTCGCACATTGCTGTCTTTGCTCAGGAAGCATGGCTCCAGATTTATGCAGTAGCCAAGTTGCTCGCTCACAACTTTAATGCCAGTAGCTCACAAAAGTACCATTTTTGCTCACAAGACTCCACAGCTTAGAGGGAGCATTGGTGGAGAGCCCACTGCTCTCTTTTGTTTGTGCATCATAACATTAAACCACGGGAGGCAAGATTAGGATTGCAATACCTGATGATTGGGGAGATAGCGCCTGGGGAGGGCATGGTTTGGGGAGTGGAGGGACTTCATTGGGGTGTAATGCCATTGAGATCAGCTTTCAATTCAAATCCTGGTATCCTTGAAGGTCTTCCATCCAAATACGAACCAGGGCCAACTCTGCTTTGCTTGGGCTATCCAAGAAGAAGAAGAAGAAGAGATTTGATTTATATCCCGCCCTTCACTCACTAAGAGTCTCAGAGCGGTTTACAAACTCCTTGCCCTTCCCCTCCGCACAACAGACATCCTGTGAGGTAGGTGAGGCTGAGAGAGTTCTGAGACAACTGTCCTTGAGGGAACAGCTGGTACAGAGCTATGGCTTGCCCAAGGTCATCCAGCAGGTGCAAATGGAGGAGTGGGGAATCAAATCCGGTTCTCCCAGATTAGAGTTCGCGCACTTAACCACTACACCAATTGGCTCCAAGTCAGGGCACTGGTATAGATGCAGCAGCAAAACATTTAAGTTTTAAGTTGGGTCCTGAGACGTTCAGGAGAAAGGCAGCTTTATAGATATTTTAAATAAATAACTGAAATTATGCCGCTATAATCTAACTGTACACAATGCCATTGTAACCTTAAAGGAGGAGGAGGAGGAGGAGATTGGGATTTATACCCTGCCCTTCACTATGAGAAGAAGTCTCAGAGGCTCACAGTCTCCTTCCTCTCCCTACAACAGACACCCTGTGAGGTAGGTGAGGCTGAGAGAGCTCTTTCGAGGACTGCTCTTGAGAGAACAGCTCTGAGAGGACTTATGACTGACCCAAGGTCACACCAGCAGCTGCACGTGGAGGAGTGGGGAATCAAACCCGGATCTCCCAGATTAGAGTTTGCACTCCTGACCACTATACCAGACTTGCAGTCGCCATCTTACTAGTTAAAGCCTGCAAACTGTCTTCAGTGGCAGCCCCGGGCAAAGCAGAAGCCGGCAAGGCAGTCCTCTGAACATTCCAGGGGTGAGACCTTAGCCCTGGAGGAGAGCTGCAACCAGCTCACCAGCCAAAACAGGTCAAGAGTGCTACAGGGCACTACTGCCACCTAGCAGCAATGCAGGATCAAAACACGTGCTGTGCATTTGTGCCTTAAAGGGGAGGATTGGTTTCCCTAGAAGCTGTGGGGGTGGGGGTGTTAGTGTGTTAAAAGAGGCTCCTGGATCTGGAAAGCTTGAAGACCACTATTGCAGGAAGCTTTTATGGCGGTGGTCACGATCCAGACAGCAATACCCTTAGGGTTGCCAGGTTCCCCCTGCCACTGGCAGAATGGGGAGGGGGGGGGTAGGGTTGTGTAAGTTGTGTCAGGAGGTCCGTCCCAACCCACCAAGGGCACCCACACAAGCGTGGTTAAACGGTCGAAGTGGCCAACTATATACACACCCAGGACACACCCCTGGTCCCACCTACAGTCCTATTGGGGGGATTGAATTTCCCGCCTAGATCTTCTTGGAGGACTGAAGGAAACCTAGGATCCTTGGCCCCTATTGTTCTAGGAGCCAAGCTCTGGGCTACAATCACTGGCACCTGGTGGCTGTCTGTGGACACAACAGGTTGCAACCTCCAAGTTGGGAAACTCCTGGAGATTTGGGGGTGGAGTGTGGAAGGGACGGGAACTTGAGAGCGGTACAATGCCATAGAGACTCAGGGCTCATTTCGTAGCAGGAGCTTCTTTGTATATTAGGCCACACACCACTAATGTAGCCAATCCTCCAAGAGTTTACAGAGCTCTTCTTACAGGTGCTACTGTAAGCTCTTGGAGGATTGGCTACATCAAGGGTGTGTGGCCTAATATGCAAAGGAGCTCCTGCTACGAAATGAGCCGTGCATAGAGTCCATCCTCCAAAGCATCCATTTTCTCCAGGGGGGTTGATTTCTGTAGTCTGGAGATGAGTTGTAATTCCAGGGGATTACTAAATCCCACCTGGAGGCTGGCATCCCTGTCTCTACCCTGCTTATTGGGCATAAGATGGCCTCCAGTTGTAGCAATGAAACTCAGGTCTGCTGTATGGCACCTAGAGAAAACCTGTGATAGGGAACGGTTCATCTTTTACACACAAAAGCGAAACCCCAGCAAAGCAGAAAGTGTCGTTTCCTCTACAAACAGGATCTCTGTTCCTTTGTACTGGGCCTATGGAAGGGTCAGTCGCAGAAATGAATGAAGGGTCAGTTGCAGGAATGAAGAAAGCCACTATTGATAGTGTTTCTGCCAGTTTCCTCTGTTGGAAAGGAATTAAATGCCGCACGCCTTGCCTGACAGAGGTTTGAGGATTTACTTTGGCCAGATCAGCAATCTGGCCTTTTTGATGTTTGGGGTTCTGACTCATCATCCAGTAGGTAAACTGTAGCTGTTCCTGATCAAAGAGTGCTGGATTTATACCAGAGATTAATCTGACTCCAGATGCTCAGGAGCAGCGCTAGATTATCTGATTATTTTTTTAAAAAAGAGACAGGTAACATCATTCTTCTTTTGCCTGAAGCTGTCTGAACTCTGCCGAGGATTGAAGTTAGTTAAAAGGGATGTGGGGGGAAATGTGAGTGCTTTCCCCCCAATGTCGCAAAATAAATAAATAAATAAAAGGCCCTAATCGACTGATTGACTGATTTGTTATATTTCTTAGCCTTTTTTCTTCCTACAGAGCTCGAGGCAGCTTGCAATACTAATAAAACACATCAAAAACATTTAAAGAAAACATAAAACCAAGGCATTTACAGTCTAAATTTCAGCAAGGGCTGTACTAACCAGAACTGATCTCCACCAAGCCTGCAGCGACTGAGCCTGTTGCGCTTCCGTAGCAAGGGGCCACGACAGGGAGGGTCCTGCTCTTTCTAGATAACAGTGCAACTTCTGGCGATAAAGGGATGTGGCTCAAGGTTACCCCTGAGGATCCCAGGCTATGAAGAGGTCTGTAAGGGAGGAGGCGCTCCTTTAATAACCTGGGATGCTTTCAGGGTTTTGGAACGGTGAAATTGTATGTGTGTGTGGGGGAAGAGTATTTGGTGTGGTTGCTTTTGTTGGAAAGGAATGGCCTGTCCAATGTCACTTAATGCTGGTACTGAGATTGGGGTCTCAGGGAAGGGCAGTGGAGAGGGGGCTTCCTGGTCATTCCTTCTGTTAACTTGTGTTGCTCTCTCTGTTATCCACAATGCCAGACGTACTTTCTACAATCTCTTTCCCTCCTAGCTTAAACAGACACCTTTACTCTGAGCCAAACTAAACACGATGGCACCCACGGGTCCAACCTCCTGTGCCTTTTGAAGGCTAGGGGTGTGTTTCTGTACCTGCGAGCGGCGCAGTGGGAGGAGGGGGAAAGCTCCCAGGGCCGTGGGTCCATTTCCAAAGAACTACAACTGCTTCTGAAATGGTGTCAGTCGCCCCAGGATGGATATGTGGCTGCCACTGCTTTTAGTCCCACTCTCTGCCTTTCCTATCAAGAATGAATTTTTCTTTCAAGGACTTCCGTTTCATTTCTAAGTGACAAGCCCCAGTGTCAAGTCATTTCTCAAGCAGTCAGTGTATAAGAACATAAGAAGAGCCCTGCTGGATCAGAGCAGTGGTCCATCTAGTCCAGCATCCTGTCTCATAGAGTGGCCAACCAGTTCCTCTGGAAGGCACACAACACGGCATAAAGGCCAAGGTCTTCCCTTGATGTTGCCTCCTGGCACTGATACTCAGAGGTTTGCTGCTTCTGGAAGTGGAGGTTCCATTTAGTCTCCATGGTAGTAGCCACTGGTAGACTTATCCTCATGAATCTGTCTAAAACCCTTTTAACGCTGTCTATGCCTGCGGCCAGGGGCTGCAGTGGCTCAAGTGGTTAAGATGCTGAACTGCAGTCCGGAAGGTTGGTAGTTCAGCAGTTCGAGACCCGAGTGCTGCATGACGGAGTGAGCTCCCGTCTCTAGTCCCAGCTCCTGCCAACCTAGCAGTCCGAAAGCAAGAAATTGCAAGTAGATAAATAGGTACCACTTCGGTGGGAAGGTTACAGCGTTCCGTGCATCTCGGTGTCTAGTTAGGCCAGCCACATGACCATGGAAATGTCTTTGGACAGCGCTGGCTCTTCGGCTTGGAAATGGAGATGAGCACCGCATCACTAGAGTCGTATTCGACTGGCTTTCGAGCAAGGGAAACCTTTACTTTTACTTTATGCCTGCAGCCATCACTACATCTTCTGGCAGCAAATTCCACATTTTAATCACTCACGGTGTAAAATATTTTCTTTTGTCGTCCTAAATCTACCGCCTATCAGCTTCACTGGATGTCCTTGAGTTCTAGGATTTTGGGAGGAGGAGGAAAAGTTCTATCTACTTCCATGCCCCATGCATAATTTTATAAACCACTATCATGGTCCCCTTTAGTCATTCCTTTTCTAACCAGGAAAGACCCTGTCTCTCCAGCCATTCCATATAGGAAAGATGCTCCAACCCTTTACTCATCTGGGTTTTCTCGTCTGTCCTTTTCTGCTCTGCAGAAGCTCAGCTGTGTTTTCAGCTTTGACATCACAACAAGCTGGCTTTGCTGGGACATCCAGTTTGTTGCTGGGCTCCTGCATCCACCTTGCTCCTTTCTCCTCCCTCCCTCCCTCCCTTCTTGCACAGAGAATCCCACTTAGAAACTCATTCCAGTGATCTCTGACATATGAATGCAGGCATGCTAGTTAATTGGAGTTTGGTTCCTGTCACCACCAACAAACAAATTAAATCCTGGTTAGCTAGCTTTAGTTAACCTGTGTACATATAATTGACTGGAGTTACAGGCTGCGGTCACACTGGTGGCTTGGCATGGTATGGTATGGTGGCTCCTCAAACTGTACTGGTGCAAAGTATAGCGGAACATTTCATCCAGACTGCACACTCTGTGGCAGGTTACCCATGTGGCTGTCCTGTGGGGGAGCATCCACATTAGTGATGTGCTTCAACTATGGGATAAGCTGTAAGGGTGGGTTTTATTTAAATGCAGATGGATGGATAAGCATATGCGCTCATGCACATATGCGCATATGGGCAGCAACTAAAAAAAAAACAGTATCGGAAATGGATCTGCAAGTTCAGACGTCCCTTCCGGGTTCCTTTCACTACAGGAGAGTTCAGACGTCGGAAAACCCGGAAGGAACCGCAAACAATCCATTCATACTGGACTTTCCCCGGTATCTGTTTATTCCGCTTCCATTGCGGAACACACAGGCTGCCAACGACTGTGCCACGGGAGGCAGATGTCCTCATCTGGAGTGGCCCATTTATTCCGCTCAAGTAATGCCACTAGAGTGCCACAAACTATGCACGTGACCACAGCCACAGTGAGATCCTAAGCAGAGTTACAACATACTAAGTCCATTGAAGAAAATGGACTTAGGAGTATGTAACTCTGTTTGGGATCATTAAACAGTAATGCAGGTTCATAGACGTCCCAGCCTACATGATGGCATTGTGCCATCTGAATGCAGCCCTGTGTTATTTTATAGCTGGGTGATTTTTTTGGTTGTTGATGCTGATAATGGACAGCCTTTTATGAAAATGGACATTCATGGGGGTGGAGAGCAATGCTCCCTGTAAGCTGTAGGGTCTTGTGAGCAAAAATCCTATTTTGTGAGCTACTGGTTTTGAAGTTGTGAGACAGCGATTTGGCTACTGCATGAATTAGTTTGCTCTGGAGCCATCCTTCCCGAGCAAAGACAAAAATGTGTGAGCCGGAGGCTAAACAACTGTGAGCTAGCTCGCACGAACGCAGCTTAGAGGGAACACTGGTGGCGAGTGCTCTGAAGTCACAGCCAACTTGTGCTAACCCTGTAGGGCTTTCAAGGCAAGAGACACATTCAGAGGTTGGTTTTGCCATTGCCTGCCTTTGCGCTGCTATCCTGTACTTCTCTGGTGGTCTCCCATCCAAGTACTAGCCAAGGCCAACCCTGTCTTAGCTTCCCAGACCTGATGAGATCAGGTTAGCCTAGGTCAAGTCCGGGCATTGCTCCTGCCATCTTCACATGGCTTGTTACCAGCGCTGTGCTAGATATGCATTCTTAGTGAGAATAGGCAGAGCAGACTGGAACACTCTGAGCCTCGGGCTTTGGCATAAAGATAGAAACAGGGAGAAGAGGCATTTGCCATCCATAACCCAACATGCAAAAAAGCAGCTCATGTGCTCACTTGGTCTGGCTGACTCCTTGTTATACTGTTACCCAGTGGCCACACGTGGCCAAAATGTGTGGGCTGAACCTGAAGCAGGAATGCTACACATCCAGCCTATTCAGTTGCCAGGAAAACACCTGGGAATGTGTCCAGTTCAGGCTTGCAAATGACTCAAACCTTCTTCTAGCCCATCTGATCCCCAGCGTGGTGCCCGTGGTTGCTGTGGCCTGGTGCCCATCAAGTACTTATTAAAAGAGAGTGGGGCCAGGTGGGGCTTTTGCCCAGCAAGGCTTCTGAGGGGGCCACTGGAGAGAGTTGATAGGCTGTGCAGATTTTTTTAAAATGCTGCTTTGGCATTAGCTGCCAGCACATCACAAGAATCTTTACTGTGTGGCTGAAGGTAAACTTCAGCAGCTGGCTGGCTCCAGCCTCCTGTGGCAGCTATTTTGTGGCTGTGCTCACTATGCGGTGTCGGAATTCCAAAGGTGCCCGCAGGCACAAAATGGTTGGGGACACCTGCACTATGGTACCCCAATGGCCTGGCAAAAGAGGCTGGCCTGAAAAGAAATCCTTACTTGCCACAAGTGACCACTGGCTCTCTCTCTCTGGCTGAAGACAGACTGGTAGTCTGCCACACTGCGAGCGGGGGGGATTTCCCCCGCAGCGCGGCGTTTGCACGCCGCTGGAAGGAAGCCGCCTGCAGCGTTCAGACTACGGGCGGCTTCCTACGGTGGCGTGTGGACGCCGCGTGGCTCCCCCTCCCGGCGCGCATTCACACCCGCTCCGGCGGGTGGAACGCGTGCCGCAGCAGCCGAGCACCACTTTGAAGTGGTGCTCAGCTGCTGCGGGAGGAGCGCGGCGCTGGACACGATGCGTCCGGGCCGCTTCCTTGGGGCAGAGCGGCCGAGACTGCCAGTCTGTCCTCAGCTTCTCTCTCTCTTCAGTGTAGTGGTTAGGAGCGCAGACTCTAATCTGGGAGAACCGGGTTTGATTCCCCACTCCTCCACATGCAGCTGCTGGTGTGACCTTGGATCAGTCACAAATGCTCTCAGGGCTGTTCTCTCATGAGCAGTTCTTGAGAGAGCTCTCTCAGCCCCACCTTCCTCACAGGGTGTCTGTTGTGGGGAGGGGAAGGGAAAGGAGATTGTAAGCCGATCTGAGACTTCCTGGGGTAGTGAAGGGCAGGGTATAAATCCAATCTCCTCCTCCTCCTTCTCCTCTCGCCTTGGGGAAATGGTGGTTTGGGAAGCACTTGGATGGGTGGTGGCGGAGCACCTGCTCATTACCTGAGAAAAAAATCTTTAAAAAAAGATAAATTAAAAATGTCAACTCCTGATCCTACTTAAACAGATTTTCAGAGGTAGATCAAGATGGGTAGCTGTGTCAGTCTGTCTGTAGCAGTAGAAAAGAGCAAGGATCCAGTAGCACCTTAAAGACTGAGAAAATCTGAGGCAGGGTAGGAGCTTTCGTGAGTCACTGCTCACTTCTTCAGAAATGAGGGGAGCCATGCTGGACTGCAGTATAACAGATTTCAGTCCAGGAGCACCTTAGAGACCAACAAAATTTTTGGAATATGAACTCTCAAGAGTAAAAGCTTCCTTTGTCAGACACCTGATATCAGATATCTGTTGCAGGAAGATTTGACTTTCAAAAGCTCATACTCTGGACATGTTCTTGGTCTCTAAGGCCCTACCGGACTCGAAGCTAGCTGTTCTACCTCAGCACAGTTTCCCCAACAACCATTGGTAGTTCCTTCAGGGACCTCCAGTCATTTTGACAATCCCATCCAACTAAATCTGACCCTGACTTCGTCACGCATTTTGAATACTCAAAATGCTGCATAAGGGTATTTCTATTCAGTCACTTGACATGTTATTTAAAGAACTATGACACAGTACTTTATCAGCAGATTTTTTTGTGTGTGTGACGAACATTGTTGAGTTGTCCAACAGTTTTCAATGTTAGTGTTCTGTTGTGTGTACAATAATACAGTTTCTCCTCAGGAAGTTGTTCATCACAGCTCACTGGACTTTTGTACCTCTTCAAGCACAAATCTCATTTGGGGTTCACCTCTCTCCTTGAAAGGTACCAAAGCCCAGGGGCGTAGAGTTTGTAAATCCCCCGGGGGGGCGGGGGCTCTCTCGTGCGCGCGCGCAAAGCGCGCGCGCGTGCACGGGACCATGTCCCCGCCGCTCCTCCCCCCCCCCCCGGCCCCAGGGAGGCAGGCTCGGGGCGCAGGCTCGGCGGGAAAGAAAGACGGGAGGGGCAACTGATGAATGGGAGACCCCGCTGCAAAAACCAAGGGCGGCCGCCGCCTGGCCGCCTGAATGGCCACTTCCGCCGCCTGTGAAAAGGCTGACTGAGCTGGGTAATTTATAAAGGGGGGTGTGTGTCAAGCCAAGTGCCCAAGGCAGCCCTAGTCTCGCCGCTTGTACTTGACGCCTCCTCCTTGAACAACGCCTCCGCTCGACCTCTGCGTCCTCGGGGCTTCCCAAGAGGGAGGCCCGCAGACTAAAGTTGCTCCAAAGCGTGCTCCTTCCAGACGAGCATGCGGAGCCAAAGACCATGTCCCCGCCGCTCCTCCTCCTCCCCCCCCCCCCGGCCCCAGGGAAGCAGGCTGGGGGCGCAGTCTCGGCGGCGGCGGCGGCAGCCAGCTGGCCGGCTGACTGCCAGCCGTGCGCGCGAAGCGCGGGAGCATGTCCCCGCCGCCTCTCTCCCTCCCCCCCCCCCAGGGAGGCAGGAGGGCAGGCCGGGAGTGGGGGGGAAGGAGAGGCAGCGACGGCAGCTGGCCGGTTGACTGGTCACCGGCAGTGGGCGCTCCCTTTTGCCGGGGGAGGCTGAGCCCCCCCCGGGAAATTTCGGGGGAGGCTCGAGCCCTCGAGCCCCCCCGTAGTTGACGCCCATGCCAAAGCCCAAAGATGGGATAAGTGGAATCAGTCTCATTGGGCAGAATTCTGAGGTAATTTCACAAAGTAGTCCTTCTGCACCCCCATCTGGATGGCCTAGGATAGCCCGACCCTGTCAGATTACAAAAACTAAGCAGGGTTGACCCTGGTTAATCTTTGGATGGGAGATCACTAAGAAAATTGAGATTTCCCACGCAGAGGTACTCAATAGCTAATCACCTCTGAACATCTCTTGCCTTGAAGACCCTATGAGGCTGCCATAAGTCAGCTGCAACTTGACAGAACTTTCCACCACCACCAGTCTGTCCAAGTTGTGATGGGAACAACACTTCCATGAAACTGTGGGAAAATTCCCAATTTATGCCTTGGTAAGGCAAACGTTATGTATATTTACCTTGGGGTTAATGTTCTTTCTGTAAACAGACTTTAAGCATCCTGGCTGCTTCTTTGCCTCAGTCCTGTTTTTCCACTATTAAGCAGTTTTTAAAATGACAATGCAGTCTGTCACAGACCTGGTCAGCAACTGCAAATGAATGTTTGCTGCTGTTGTTTGCTCAACAGGGTTAAGCAAGTATTAAAGTTTATTGCGCCAGGACAGCGACCCGGCCTTGGCATAAGTAAGCAAAGTCTGAGGAGACCAAAGGATCACCCCATATCCCTCCCATCCTCACACTGCTCTTCTGAGCAAATGTTCTTGTCAGGGCTCGTTCCAGACAGCACCTGGGGGCCCCCTCTCATAAGAACATAAGAGAAGCCATGTTGGATCAGGCCAATGGCCCATCCAGTTCAACACTCTGCATCACACAGAGGCCAAAACTCGGGAGCCATCTGGAGGTCCACCAGTTGGGCCAGAACTCCACAAGCCCTCCCACTGTTGCCCCCCAAGCACTCTCCTCCTCTAACTACCACCAGGAACCCCACTCATGCCTGCTTTCTAGCCCACCCACATCTCCACCTGCCTGTGTATTCTTTCACTGATGGTAGTGGGTGGTATGTGGGATCAGGGGTCTGTTGGAGCCGGTGCACCGCGGAGCAGTGCTCCAGAAGTGAAGACGCTGGGGGGCAGGCACATGATGAAGCCCCGCCCCCAGCAGGGCCACCTCGCGTTCTCCAGGCCCAGCGCCAGATGCCGGGCCTGGGAGACAACTTTGGAGGCTGCCTTCCCCTCCCTGCCACGTCTCCCAGGCCCAATCCTCTCCCGGGGAGAACCCCCCATCCCTCCCCCCACTCACCATTCTCGGGCTGCAGCAGGCCGCCAGCCCGGGGAGAACCTCCATCCCTCCCCCCGTTCTCCCTTCCTAGGCTGCAGCAGGCCGCCGGCCCGGGGAGAACCCCCATCCCTCCCCCCACTCTCCCTTCCCAGGCTGCGGCAGGCCGCCAGCCTGGGGAGAAGCCCCCATCCCTCTCCCCTCACCATTCCTGGAACACGGGGGGTGGGCGGGAGGAAAAAGCTGGGCCTGAGTGGCGTTAAGCCACTCGGGCCCAAGCAAGAGCGAGGGGGGGAGGGAAACGCTGCCCGAGTGGCTGACAGCCACTCGGCCCGAGCGAGGGGGGGAGAAGCGTCTAGTCCAGGGGTGGCCAACCTGTGGCTCGGGAGCCACATGCGGCTCTTTCACACATATTGTGCGGTTCCTGGCAGGGCGGCTGGGGAAGCAAAGGGGAGGCATGCTTTTTCTCTCTTTCTCCCTTCCTTCCTTCCCTCCTCCCTCCCATCTATTTGCTTTCCTAGTTTCTCTCTCTCTCTTTCTTATAACTAGTTTTCCTCGTTTGTTTTTATTTTTGGCAGTCCCATTTAACGTTAATAAAAAGCAAATTTGCATATTTTTAAAAATAAAAACATGTGTGTGATATTTGTTCCTGTCTTGCGACTCTCAGACATCTCTATGTGGCTCTTACGTTAAGCAAGGTTGGCCACCCCTGTCCTAGTCTGTCTGTCTATCTTCCTTCCTTCCTTCCTTCTCTCTCTCTCCCCCCACCTACCTACCTTCCTGTTCCTTCCTTTCTTTCTTCCTCCCTTCCTTCCTTCCTCCCTCCCTCCCTCTTTCTTTCTTTCTTTCTTTCTTTCTTCCTTCCTTCCTTCCTTCCTTCCTTCCTTCCTTCCTTCCTTCCTTCTCTCTCTCTCCCCCACCTACCTACCTACCTTCCTTCCTGTTCCTTTCCTTCCTGTTCCTTTCCTGCCTTCCCCCCTCCCTCCCTCCCTCCCTCCCTCCCTCTTCCTTCCTTCCTTCCTTCCTTCCTTCCTTCCTTCCTTCCTTCCTTCCTTCCTTCCTTCCTTCCTTCCTTCCTTCCTTCTCTCTCTCTCCCCCCACCTACCTACCTTCCTGTTCCTTCCTTTCTTTCTTCCTCCCTTCCTTCCTCCCTCCCTTTCTTTCTTTCTTTCTTTCTTTCTGTCTTTCTGTCTTTCTTCCTTCCTTCCTTCCTTCCTTCCTTCCTTCCTTTCTTCTCTCTCTCTCCCCCACCTACCTACCTACCTTCCTTCCTGTTCCTTTCCTTCCTGTTCCTTTCCTTCCTTCCTTCCCCCCTCCCTCCCTCCCTCCCTCTTCCTTCCTTCCTTCCTTCCTTCCTTCCTTCCTTCCTTCCTTCCTTCGCCATCAGATAGGCTTGCCAGCTCTGAGTTGGGAAATACCTTGGAGATTCTTGGGGTGGAGCCTGAGCGGTGGGTATTGCCTTCTGACACACTTCCGGTGACGTCAGGGGGTGTGGCCTTCTGGCACTTCCGGTGATGTCAGGGGGTGTGGCATATGCAAATAAGTTATGCTAATGAGCTCCTACACCTCTTTTTTTTACAAAAGGACCCCTGTGTGGGATACCACCATTGTGACTATCAGGAGTGCTGCCATTTCACACCATGAGCGCTTTGTTCCCTGGCAGTGTGTGGTTTGGGAGCTCTGTGGCAGTGGACCCTGTCAGAAACCCTGGGCCCTGGCAGCTGTTCCACATGAGGGCCCAGCTTCTTGTTTATCAGGAAGGTCTGAAGCAGAGGAGCCAAAAATCACACCTCTCATTCAACCTGTAGACTCAGTTTGCCCTGGGGCTGAGCAGGGAAGGGAAAGGGTGTTTAACCCTTCGATCTCCACTCAGTCTCACTCTTCAGAACTGGACTCCCTTGCTTTATTGGCATTTTAAAGGGAGAAAAACGTTGTTATTGTAAACAGCCTGTCTCCTTTAAATTATAGAGCACAGAACCTGGTTCTGAATAGCAAAACTGAGTAAGGGTCAACAGGTTAAACACTGTGTCCCTTCCTTGCGTGGCCCCCGAAGATATGCATGTAGAATGTTAAACTGGAAATTTTAACATTTCTGTATTTTTCTTTCCTTCTTTCCCTTCCCCCCCTTCCTGTATACAAACTAATTTTAAAAATTCCCAAAAAAGAAGAAGAAAGAGAATGCCTTTTATGGTCTTGTCCAATGTGAGAGTGATCCTCTTCTGTGCTTGAGCCTGCTTGGCCTAAAGTTTCAGCTCTCCTACATACAATACTTGCAAAACTTTTGGGTTTAGGGTTGTTGTTGTTCTTTATTGCTTTTCAAACTAAGTATAGTACTTGTTTTCTGCAAAGACAGTGCCATTTCCCAACAGATGACAACAGAAGATGACTTTGCAAGTATGTGGCAGGCTTATGCAAGGTTCCCATTAATTTCAGTGGGGCTCTAGCAGTAACGTCCTGGTGGATTGTGCCTATTGTGTGTTATGAACCTACCTGACCACTACAATCACCTTCAGGGGTCTTTGGGTGTTCGTGTCACCTGAAGCTAGATGGATAGCAACCCAAGAAACAGCCTTCTTGGTTGTGGCACCAAAATTATGGAACTCTCTCCTCAGGGAGCTTTGTCGGTTCCCCTCTGTAATTGTCTTCTGCCAGCAGGCGAAGACTTATCTGTTTCATCAGCCTTCCCTCACTGACCGTCCTTCCCATTTATGTGTTTTAATTGTTTATGGCCCTGGCCACACACACGAGATAAAGTGTGTGGGAGAAGCGAAGCTATTTGCGCCAGAGCAATTTGACCCACAGTTGCACGATCACACAGTTCTATGAAGCTGTGGGCGCAACTCGCCACTGCGTGATCAGACGCAACCGCAGGCGAGTTGGATTTTTTTTTGTCGTTCGTTACCGATTTGCTTAAATGGGGGATTGATGAATCGCATCTCCACCCTGAGGGCTTCCAATGGTAGTATGCGATGATGTGCATACTGAGAAGAGGGGGAAAACAACGGCATGGCGTCAGGATAGCCTGATCAGACTATCCCTGATGCCACAAGTCCGCGCTGGAGCGATCACACAGGGAAATTCCATCTGTGGCCCGCAGCAACCAATTTGATACTGGAGTTTCCCCAGTGTTTTTTTACTCCGCTTCTCCAGCGGAGCAAAACAGCTTGCCGACGGGTGTGGGACACTTCACAGATGTGCTCTTGTGACTGCACCCTTAAAATCCAGCTGGGAGTCGTGCCT
The DNA here is from genome assembly GCA_029233225.1 of Lepidodactylus listeri. Classification (NCBI taxonomy): domain Eukaryota; kingdom Metazoa; phylum Chordata; class Lepidosauria; order Squamata; family Gekkonidae; genus Lepidodactylus; species Lepidodactylus listeri. The sequence goes on from JARCFY010000011.1 coordinate 83,328,059, forward strand.
ATTGCACGGCTAATTCTGCGTGTAAACGGGGCCTATGTTTTGTCTCACTGTTGTTTTTTAATTGGGCTTATAACGTGTTGTTAAAAGCTGTTAAAAGATGCATCTGATGAAGAGAGCAGTGTTTCTCGAAAGCTTATGCCACAATAAAGTTTGTTAGTCTTAAAGATTCTACTGGGCTTTTTACTGTTTTAACGGTTGTGATTGTTTGCTGTCTTGAGGAGCCTAAGCAGAGTGGAAAGGCAGGACAAAGTTGTTCTAAATAAACAAATATTGTTTCCACATTAGAGAACGTGCCTTCAAAGGAGAGATTTTTGAACATTGCCTAATCAAGCAGAGACCCCCTGCTGGCTAGGCAAAGGACGGAATTTGTATTTCTGCTGTCCATTTTCACTGCCTCCCTACGTTGGCACCCATGGATCTGCACAATTCTCAAGCAACCACAACAGCTATTTGATGGTACGTTGGCCTGGATGGTTATTTATTGCTTAGATTGCACCAACAATGTGCAAATTACAATAACAGTTAATTAACTGCAAAGTCCAAGTGTGCTTTTACTGATCTTTAGATTGTAAACCCCCATAGGGACCAGGCTCTTATTTTGCATAATGCTGCGTGCACTGAAAATACAGTAGAAATAATTATCCCCTTAGTGCCCAGAGACTAACACCGCAGGGAACACCCCCTACTGCAGATAATGTGGCCACAGAAGAACATACACATTATACGAACCCCGTGGATTCAAAGAGAGGTCTTTAATGTCATAGCCTGATGTCCACAGCAGTGCTTCCGATATCTTAATTGGCTGCGGCACGCAGGAACATTATTCTCCCCACAGGGTTACAGCTTTTCATGCTGTTGTTAGAACTGTTCCATCAGAATCTCTTCTCTTGAAAGGCTTTTTTTAAAAACCAGGAAGAAAAGACTATCACAGTCAGAAGAGGTTATATAGTCTAGATGTTAGGGACACACACACACACACATTTTGTGAGAGTAAGGGTAGATGGCTTTCCCCTTGCAGGAAAATCTGCACAAGTGTGAAGAAAGGGTGGGCAGATGCAAGGGTCTTAGGGCCACATCTGGAACCCCGATTCCTTTTGATGACTCTCCAGTGGTCTCCTGGAGACCAAGCCCTATGAGGAAGGGCTGAAAGACTTGGGAATGTTTAGTCTGGAGAAGAGGAGGCAGAGGGGAGACATGATCAATGCTCCCTCTAAGCTGTGGAGTCTTGTGAGCAAAAATTCTACTTTGTGAGCTACTGGCATTAAAGTTGTAAGCGAGCAATTTAGCTATTGCACAAATTAGTTTGCCCTGGAGCCATCCTTTTTGAGCTAAGAAAAAATGTGTGAGCTGGAGGCTAAAAAACTGTGAGCTAGCTCACACTAACTCAGCTTAGAGGGAACACTGGACATGATTGCTCTCTTGAAGTATTTGAAGGGTTGTCATTTGAGGAGGGCAGGGAGCTGCTCCTATCAGCAGCAGAGGAGAGGACTCGCAAGGATGCATTTAAATTAACGATGGGAAGGTACCGGCTGGATATTAGGAAAAACTTTTTGACAATAAGAGTTGTGCAGCAGTGGAATCAGCTGCCTAGGGAGGTGGTGAGCTCCCCCTCACTGGCAGTCTTTAAGCAGCGGTTGGACAAACACTTGTCAGGGATGCTCTAGGCTGATCCTGCATTGAGCAGGGGGTCAGACTAGATGGCCTGGGTGGCCCCTTCCAACTCTGTGACTCTGTGATTCTATGACACCATCTCAGAGGCCTCAAAAGTGAGCAGAGACTCAGATGTGGCACTCTCCCCCACTTTGCTCTTAATGGCACTGTACCTTTGAACTGTGGAACAGCTGGAAGGGGGGGGGACACTGTCCTGCTTGCCTGGTGATCCCTACAAGAGCAACGCCTCAGGGGCCACTCCGCTTAGCTTGCTCCAGCACTGTTTTCACTTCCCAATCCATTCCTGATTCAGTTCCACATGTTGCTTATTTATTTTAGAAGTATTTGGAACGGGATCTTGTCCTGATAGTTCAGGATGGCTAACAAAAATTTAGTTAAGTATATGGATGTCCTCTAAAGAGAGCCGGTGTGGTTGTAGTGGTAAAAAGTGTTGGACAGGCACCTGACAGTCCCAAATTTGAATCACCACTCATCCATCCATCCATTCATTTTGTTCAATTTATAACCCGCCCTTCCCGCAAGTGGGCTCAGAGCGGGTAGCATCAGTAGAAAATATCCAGACAGTTTAAAATAATCACATAATAATAGTTAAAAGAGAATTAATCTAATCGGCAATTAATAAGTCCCATGGCGTTAAAACAACAGCAAAGAGAGGGCCTGCCGGCCAGAGTGCAGTAACAAATCCTTAACATGGGCAGGTTTCAAGGGGCTATTTTCAGCAGGGGAGGCAGATAAAATCGGGTGTCCACCACCTCAGCCAAAGGCCTGGTGGAATAGGTTTGCTTTACAGGCCCTGCAAAACTACAATACCACGGAAACTTGCTGGGTGACCTTGGGCCAGCCTGTAAGACATCCATGAAACCGAAAGAGTGCTCTGTGTCCCCCAGTCTGCCAAATGGGAAAATTGTCTGGAGTTCCTTGTCAGGAAACTTAGTTCAGGACTGATTAGAGCACCCCTCTTCACCCAAGGCAGGTGAAAGCCCACCTGGATGAAACAAAGCAACTTGTGAATTAACAATTAGAACTTGGGGGCGTGGCTTAGGCGCCGAAGAAGATGGACGCCTAAACCTTAGCTCTGACCCCTACCCCCTCAGAACCATAGAAACATAAAACCTAGAGACTAAAAAACTACCTTAGAATGGGAGGAACTGATCCGGTAACAAAAAACAAATCACAAGTGGCACAGAAAGGGATCCAAAACTACTTTTCTAAACAACTAAGAAGTGACTTCACTGAAGACGACAAGGAAGAGACTAACAAAATGGCGACCGGGATCGCCTCAGCGATCGCGCCAAACACCCAGACAACAGACCCAGCTTTGATGAATCATTTAGCCACGATGGAGAAAAAAATACTGGACAGTATGGCAGCCCTAATTGCCCCGATAAATGATCAGCTGGCACAGCTTAATATCTCCCTAAATAAGGTCAGTGAAATAGCAGAGCAGGCCCAAGAGCTAGGAAAGAACCTGAAAACAGACATTAACTCCCTTCAAAATGAAACCTCATCCCTGAGGGAACGTTTACTAACCTTAGAAACCTCAGCCAGAAAAACACACTTGACATTTAGAGGTTTTCCAGAAAAAATAAACACCAATAAAGACTTACAAATATTTTTATCAGAGTGGCTTGCGAAGGAAATGCAGCTAGAGGAAGAGGTGGCTCCGTTTATAATGTCTGCCTATCGTTTGGGGTCAAATGACTCAGCTCGTTTCAGAGGACCCAGAGATGTGCTGGCAGATATCCCCAATTTCAGAACAAGGAGAAAATTTTTAGAAATGGCAAGAATAAGTGGAGCATTAAATTACAAAGGTCTCCCAATTCAAGTATTTCCGGATCTTCCCAAAGAAATCCTCTCTAAGAGACGTGAATATCGCCCTGTCACAGAAGCTTTGAGGCAAGCTAAAATCAAGTACAAATGGCACAACTTTATTAACCTCGCAATTGAATTGGAAGAAGGCACCTCAGTAATCAAAGATCTGGATGCGGGACTGAAATTACTTGAAGACCTAAATATAGACTCTCAGATGGACACGAGCAGATATTCAAATAAAAGAAAACTACCACCATCCCCGGACAAGGAACGCAATCCAACAGCCAGCACGTTTAAGCAGAGTCACAAACGTTGAGCTCCCACACTGAAGAAGGATGTAATGCAGCCAAATAACTTGTCTTTAACTGTCTATAACAACATTCAGTCCTCTAGGCTTTGTTAAGAAATTATTACTTTCATAAGTAACAGCATAGTGTTAATAAACTAACTCAAACTAATGGTTCGGGGTGGGGAGGGGAGGGATTTTAGTTAACTGTTTCTGTTACCAGTCCCTTTCTTTTCAGATAGGGTTCTGTTAGTTCTGGTAGAAAGTTTATTCTACTAGGCTAAAAGGGACTGCCTAGAATACCAGTTGATTTAGACTCAGCTTAGTAAGTTTTTTGTTGTTGTTATAAGTTTTCCTTTTTTAAAAAGTTTTTTATCGGTTTTATAGCCTAATTTTTTTTTTAAAGTTTAACTGTTGAAATACACTGATCAAATCTCTTAGAAGAATACTTCAAAATAACTTAGTCATAGGATATCATAGATTAATTCCTTAATAGAATACTTAAATACAAAGCTAATTAATTGCTCCTTAATTATATATTAGTCAACTGCATATTTTATTCTATAGTGTTGAAGGTGAATACAAGGTATATATTGTGTTTATAACTTGAAAACTGTAATATTATTAATTAATTGGTGTGTTTGGTTCTCAAAGATTTAACAAGCAACTGCATTTTCCCCCTTTTATTTATTTATTTATTTATTTATTTTAACCTACAGTGTTGAAATTAACTACAGGGTGCATAAATTGATTATAACTTGTAAACTGTTTTTATATTAATTATTTATAATAATTAATTAGTGTAATTGTTTCCTAGTATATATTATTAAACTGCATAAATTAGACTACAGTGTTGAAGGTAACTACAGGGGTTTCAAATTGTTTACAAATTGAAAACAGTTTTAAAAACAATTAATTAGTTCAATTGTTCTTTAATCAAATATTAATCAACCGCATATTGTAATCTACAGTGCTGAAATCAAATACAGGGTGGGTAAGTTGATTATAAAGTGTAAATTGTTTTTAAGATAATTAATTAATGCATAACTTGTTTTTAATTTAAAAACTGTTTTAATAATAATTTTACTAGAGAAAAATATAGTTAAATTAATTTGTTACTGATAAAGTGCTACGATAGTTGGAAAAGATATCTTTGAACTGCAAGCTTAATAATTTACAAAACTAGTTCTTTACCTAAAGACTTAAAGAAAACATTTTTGTCAAAACAACTAGAGTAAAGTAATTAAAATCGTATCCAGTAGTCACTCCAGAAGTGGTGATCAACCAAAGTAATCAAGGTATAGTAAGTCACAGCTAGAAGTGTCAGTGGAAAACTTTCTTGTCTACACTAGGAACTCAGCCTCTCTCTCACTGAATTACCATCTCAAACACTACTCCCCTACACTTTTACACAACTGTAAAAATCTATCACCATAGGAATTCCATAGCCGCCTTAAAGTAAAGTCTAGACATAAATTCAAGGCGAGATACACTTGACACCCAAAACATGTCACAAGTCAACTGGAAAATTGTAACACAAAATGTGCGGAGCCTTAACAATTTGATTAAACGTAAGAGGGTGATAGCAAACCTAGCAAAAACAAAATCTGATGTAATCTTACTACAAGAAACCCACCTACATTCTAAAACTCAACACGAACTAAAAGCCAAGTGGATACAACACCAGTTTCACGCCAAAGGAAATTCAAAGTCACGTGGGGTGGCGATACTGTTAACTAATAAGGTCCGCTACCAGCACCAAGATACTCTGGCAGATCCTGAAGGGCGCTACATTTTTATAAAAGGTATTCTCAATAATCAACAGATCACGCTAGCCTCGATCTATGCTCCTAATTTGGATCGATGCCCATTTTTGTTAAAAACTTTCACAGCTCTAGAATCGTTCCAGGAAGGGGAAACACTTATAGGGGGAGATTTCAACCTTGTGATCAATCAAAATATGGACAAATCAAAATTTTTTGAAACAGGAAAACAGAAAAGTCTACCAGACACAGGACTAACAGAACTACTTAATAGATTCAAACTAACAGATATTTGGAGGCAACTACATCCACTGGACAAAAACTTTACCTTTTACTCTCCCAGACATGATATATACACCCGTATTGACTTTATCTTTATGTCAACAAACCTAGTCCACAAAGTGATAAGTGGAAAAATAGGCAACATTACTTGGTCTGACCATGCAGAAGTGAGCTGTCTCTTAACATACCCTTCTAAGAATAACATAATGAGATCGTGGTCCCTCAACAAGTCCCTGTTATACAACATTCAAATCTCAAAAAAGATTGAAACTCATATTCAACAATACCTAAAGGAAAACACCTCTGATGACACAGCTCCCCCTATAATCTGGGATGCACTGAAAGCTGTAATTAGAGGGAACCTTATATCAATATCCTCACGTCTGAAGAAAGAAAAAGCTGCACTAAAAGAAGAAATATTAGCAAAGATCAGTCATCTGGAAAATGAACACAAAAAGTCTGGAAACAAAAAATCTATAAACAACTTATCTTGGAACGCAAGGCTCTCGAACTTCTTGAAAGCTCTGCAATTCAGAAAAATCTCATCTACGCTAAACAAAAATATTGGGTGAACTCACCCAAAACACTTCGTCTCCTGGCATGGAAAGTGAAAGATAGACAGATGTCTAGACATATAATAACTGCAAAAGATCGGGATGGGAAACTACATACAGACTCAGCAATCATCAACAAAATTTTTGCACAATTTTACCAATCACTTTACACATCTACTAATCCCTCTCATGAAGACATCCATAAGTATTTGTCAAGAAACAAGTATATCCAGAAGCTCTCAGACGAACACTGCAAAACACTAAAAAAACCCATTGAAACCGAGGAAGTACTAGAAGTAATAAAACACCTGAAAAATAACAAGTCAGCAGGACCAGATGGATTCCCACCAGCATTCTATAAAAAATATGCAACAGTACTAGCAGGACCACTGGCAGCAACCTGCAATAACATACTATCTACAGGTCAACTTCCACTGTCGTGGGGTACAGCTTCAATAATAACGATACCAAAAACAGGAAAAGACAATACAAACCCAGCTTCATACCGACCAATTTCTCTTTTGAATCAAGACTATAAAATTTTCACAACAATACTATCCAGACGATTGAACTCTTTCATTTCTAGCTATATCCATCAAGACCAAGCGGGATTTATCCCGGGTAGAGAAATAACAGACAACATCTTTAAAACGATAAACGTAATATCTGCTTGTGAACAAATGAAGTCTGACTCAATCTTGTTATCACTAGATATAGAAAAAGCATTTGACTCATTGGAAACATCATACTTGACAGCACTTCTCCACCACATGGGGTTTGGTCCTAGATTCCTTCAAGCCATTAAATCAATCTATGCAAACCCAACTGCTTGCATCAAGACTAATGGCATGACTCCCCAAAAGGTAACGCTCAGCAGAGGAACCAGGCAAGGCTGCCCACTGTCTCCGATCCTCTTTGCTATAGCACTTGAGCCCCTGGCAGCAGAGATCAGACAAGACCAAAACATAAAGGGGATCAAGATAGGGGAACACACCTTTAAACTCAGCCAATTCACGGATGATATGCTGGTCTATATATCAAACCCTAAGAACTCCCTAGATCATCTCCAAACAGCATTGAAAAACTTTGGAAAGGTCTCTGGACTCAAAGTCAACCACACAAAATCTTACTTAATTATTGGTTCCAAAGATCTTGAAAGAGATTTAAAATCTAATTATGAATTCCAATGGGCTCCCACAGAACTTTCATATCTTGGTATCCAGCTGCCCAATAAAACAGAAGAGTTGTGTGCCAAGAACTATAAAACTAAAATCTTAGAAATCAAGGCCGATCTCCGAAAATGGGAGAAACAACGTCTTACATATCTTGACAGACTACATCTTATTAGAGCTTTCATACTTCCAAAAATACTTTTTCTGTTTCGCACAATACCAATTACGTTGTCAAAAGACATTCTCCATCAATGGCAAACAATAACAAACACCTTCTTATGGCAAAGCAAATGTTCAAGGACTAGCTTCACAGTGATAAGGAGACGCACTTCGCAAGGAGGCTTTAACTACCCTGACTTAGCGCTGTATTACAAATCTGCTTTAATGGTCCCAATAATAAAGATCTTGCGACAGGGAAAACAACTAGAATGGGTCAAACCCCTAATTCCACTATCTTCACCGCAAACTGTACAAGAAATTATCTGGAATACTACGAGCTCTCATCTGCAGCTAAACAAGGATAACAGATTCCTGACAGCCATATTAAAAAACTGGGGTTCATGTAGATCACTTTTGCTTCCCAAATACTCTAGATTTTCAACATTTCTAAATCAAAATTGGTTCCCTCCAGGACAAGACCAAAAAGCGACTGAAATGTGGAGACTAGGCAAAATAACAAGCTTAAACGATATCTTAACGAAAAAAGGCTTACTACCTAAAATAGCACTGGAACAAAAAGTACACAGACCCATCCCTTGGTTTTTCTACTTGCAACTAAATCACATGATCCACAGTATTGATGCAACAAAAACTCTTAATGAACAACTCACCCCCTTTGAAAAACTCATTGACCCTAAAAACTATAAATCAAAGGGGTTAATTACGACCACCTATGACTCTCTGATCAGTCACCTGGGGAAAAAACCGCTGTGGTACCAACAACAATGGGAAACTAAAATCACTAACCAGCAATGGTCAAAAATATGGACATCCAAACTAATATCTTCTCCTGTAATAACCACAAAACTACAAACACACAAGATCATCTCCAGATGGTATCTCACACCGGAACGAATATCGAAAGCAACTTCTGTGCACTCACCAACATGTTGGAAGAACTGTGGAGAAATAGGATCATATGCCCACTGCTGGTGGAAGTGTAATTACATCAAGAAATTTTGGTTAGAAGTACTGTCCCAAATAAAACTCATCACTGGTATTAATATCCCTCTTGACCCCACACTAATATTTTTAGACATATGGAACATTAAAAACATACAACCTCTTCAAAGAGAACTTATAACCAGCTTACTGGTTGCTGCCAAAACCTCAATAGCATCTAAGTGGAAAGCAGACAAGGCTCCTACCACTACTGACTGGCTCAACAAAGTCTGGGACCATCTGATTTTAGAAAAAATCACGGACTACATCAAACAAACAGACATTTATCCAAAACCCTCTAATTTTGTAGGGAAATGGTCTCCATTCCTGGAATATTTATATGGATCAGATATTCAACCATATAAACCCATATATCACATTCTGCTTCAATGAACATTCATGTAATCACCTGAATACACAAACACCCAAACAAACAAACAAAAATATTTATACCTAAACAAAAACAAAACCCTCTGGAAATCACAAGCTCACTCTAAAAAACAATAATTACTACCTTCTAGCTCTGACTTACATCAGTACTATCAGCATTGTTAACTATTAGTTATTGATAAGTATAGCTCATATTTTGGTGACATTTCCCTAACACCGCAATGTTAATAACTTTGTGCAACTTGTTATTTAATCAGTTCTATGTATCTGTATTACCAAAAAACCAATAAAAAGAATTTAAAAAAAAAAGAACTTGAAAGAGCAGATTGTGAATTAACAATGAACCATTTTGACTGGAGTTATTATGACAGGCATAAGTGATTAATACTCTGGGCCAGAAAAATACAGGCTGGCATTAAAAAGCACATAAAAATAGCTTTTTTTAAAAAAAAATCAGAAATGGTGATTTAAATAGCTTCTCAGTTTGAACTATTTGAGGTGTTCAGGAACCAAACCCTGCTGTGCATAACTTGCATCTGGCAAACTCTTTCCACTGCTACTCGTCATTACTCAAATTCCCAAATGGGCAAATTCATGTCTCTATGCGTCTCTGATTAAGTGTTCTGTGATTTTTTTCCCCTCTTGTGCCTTCTAGGAACTTCGTAGGAATTATGGGGCAACTGATGCTCTGTATTCATGGTACTGGGGGGGGGGGGCAACAGTGGGAGGGCTTCTAGGGTCCTGGCCCCACTGGTGGACCTCCTGAGGGCACCTGGTGTTTTTGGCCACTGTGTGACACAGACTGTTGGACTGGATGGGCCATTGGCCTGATCCAACATTGGCTTCTCTTATGTTCTCACAATAGTCACTCTGGGACTGGGACTGGCCATGGTGGAGGAGCAGCTAGACACAGCATTTTGGACTTGCTGGTTATCTTGGGTGGGTGAAGAATAGAACCTTGAAGAGCAACCCCAGAGAAGCCAGCTCATTTTTTTTAGTGTATTGCCAAGGCTACGCCCCCCCATGGCCTCAGAGGCAAAGGAATGCTGCTCTAAAAAACCCCAACAAAACAAAAATATTGCTCACGCATGGAATATTGCCATGTTGCGAACTACAACTTGAAAGAGCATCACAACAAAGTAATGGGCCCCTACTATGAAAAAGCTCCCCCAGAATACTACAGGATGAACACACATGAAGCTGCTTTGTACTGAATCAGACTGTGAGAGTCCTACAGAGTCAGTCAGCAACAAGGGTCCTTAAACAGGAAAACTTTACTGAGAAAGGTCTGTAATGGTCATCTACACTTCTTGTGTTTGTAATGGTGGGCACTATGGCACCCAGTACAGTTATACAGAATTCAAGAGGAGTCAGACAGTATAATATAACCAATCAACATATCAAGAAAAAGGCGCTTAAAATACTGGTTCTTTGTTCCCAAGGAAAACGCGGGAAGTATGATAGCCAGACAGGAGAAAAGATACATGGCCTGGTACTCACTGTCTCTCAAGGTCAAAGCAATAGGGAAAGCGATAAGCATGTCTATGAGAAGTATAACATAACATTCCACAGTGCTGACATACAAGGTCCACTCATCCCACTTCCCTGGCAGGAGATGGCAGCGTTAGCTGACACAGACCATTGGTCCATCAAGGTCAGTATTGTCTACTCAGACAGGCGATGGCTTTCCAGCCTCTCAGGCAGGGGGCTGTCACATCACCTCCTTCTTGTCCTTTTAACTGGAGATGCTAGGGATTGAACGTGGGATCTTCTGCATGCCAAGCAGATGCTCTACCACTGAGCCACAGCCCCTCCCTAATATACTATTAGGCCAAACTGCATAGCAAAGAACAAACAGGGAAGAATGCACTTCTACGTTCTGTTCTATGGAGTTTGAAGGGGTGCTTTCTTCACCAAACTCTGGGCTTCAGTAGCAAAATGTTGCCCCCTGCAGTCAATTTGAAGTTACTACATATAGGATAAAAGATAAAATTCTTCCTGTTTCTTCCCCACTGATGGGGTTCTTCCCCCAGTTATATGGGCTAGACTTGTCACATTCTCTGCCAGGAAGGACTTTGATCATTTTCAGACGATAAGTCATTTAAATATGTGCCCCTTTAAAATGTCCTTGATGCTGACGTTTAAAAAAAACACCCATTTAAAAATAATCCAGGTAATGAACAGCCTTGTTTACTGGCAGCAAACCGTGAAGACTTGCAACTTTGCAAGGATGACTTGATGAAGGTTAGAGCAGAAATTTCCAAAGCAGGATTTTACAGCTGAACATCGAGAAGTTATTCCCCATTAGTATGTAGGGGGTGTGGAGATTGGACAATGAAGAAAGCGGACAGGAAGAAAGTTGATTCATTTGAAATGAGGCGTTGGAGAAGAATTGTACGGATAATATGGACCACCAAAAAGACAAATAAGTGGATTCTAGAGCAAATCAACTTCTAGGATCTTCCCTAGAAGTTAAAATGACTAAACTGAGGCCATCATACTTTGGACAAGACTCACTGGAAAATGCAATAAGGCTAGGAAAAGAGGAAGACCTGACATGAGATGGATTGACTCAATCAAGGAAGCCACAGCCCTCAGTTTGCAAGACCTGAACAAGGCTGTTATTGACAGGAGGTTGGTTGTTCATCGGGTCACCATAAGTTGGAAGAGACTTGGTGGCACATAACACAGACACTACAGGGTGGAAGCATTAAATCAGTTAATCATTTTGATCAGCTCATTGGCGTATTTGAGGCTGCGGTTAGGGGTGTCCACCCCCAGTTGGGAAATTCCTGAAGATTTGGGGATGGAGCCTGAGGAGGGCAAGGTTTGGGGAGAGAAGGGACCTTGGTGGGGCATAAGGCCAAACAGTCCATCCCCGAAGCAGCCATTTTCTCCATGGGAACTGAGTGGGAGATGGGAGGTCTTTCACTTGCTACTTCAACCGACCATAGATACGTGTTTTCTATTGTGGTGACCCCCACCCTGTGGAATGGTCTGCCTGAGGATATCTGGAGGGCTCCCAGGGTTCTGTTGTTCCACAAAGTATCCTGAACAATGCTTTTTCAGGAGAGCATTTCTACAAGGTAACAGGGTTCGGGGTGGGGGATGCTTTATAAAGGGAAAGGGATTACAGACTGGACCACTGTGTGCAGCACTCATTATCAGTTTGCAGTGTGCCTCATCTTGCTGTCGCTGCATTATTTTCTACTGATGTAACAAAAAATTTCTGCCTTGTATCTGCATTCTGTATCATCATGTCTAATATCCCAGGCTTGTTTCAGATTTCGGCGGCTAGTTGTGTGGCGGGGTAGGGAGGATATCCCTCCCGGCTTTGGCGCTCTGTTTGGTTCATGTTCCCCTGGCCACCTGTTTACAGCACAGCTGCCTCCGAGCTCTTTGTTGGTATTAAACACAAACGGATCTTTATTTGCGCGGTGTTGGGGGATGGCTCTTCTTGGTACCAAGCCCTCTTATACTGTAAAGCATGCAAAAACGAGTTGGCTGTCGAACAGCAGGCTTTCCAGCGGTTTTTGTACCTGCAGATTATGTCAATGAAGGCAGCAGAAGCTTTCCATCATGTCGACCTTTAGCAAGACAGGGAGTCAAAGGATTTTGCTTTTTTTTTAACAAGGAGTTCCAGAAATATTCATGGATGTTGAACAACCACTTGCGGATTTTCTGTCTCAAAAAGCTCTGGAACCACTCGACCTATTGTTAGAAGGTTCACCTTGAAATCTTACGGTTTCTCCTGAGGAAGTTTAATGTGGAATTCTAGTTCTAAGGGCTCCCAAATCCAGTTTAGCGTATATCCGCCTGGCTTGTAGCTGCCGGCCCCTTATGTGACATCACAGCAGCTAAACCAGTGGCAGCCAGGAAAGGCTGTCTCCCTCACACACACTTCTTCAGGCCTTCTTTGACACCATGGCAAGTTGGAGATCCGTTGTAATTCCAGGAGGACTCCAGGCCTCATCTGGAGGTTGGGAACCCATGGATCAGTGTATATGTATTTGTGGAAGTTCGACCAAGGACTTACCACACTCTTGTTTTAAATTCTCCTTTATACGCAGAACCAAGGGAAAAATTTCTTGCTAATATGTTATCTGGTCTCCGCCTTCTGCCTGATCTCGATAAATTAAGTTTCATGCTATCAGATATGGATTCTTTTGTTCCCAAACAGATGGCACTCTATGCCCTAGCTACGAGGAAAATGAGAGCAAATGTGGTAGCCAGGAAAGTAAAGAGCTGATATACATTGTCATTTAATGGTTTTTAGACATTATCTGCTTTTAATGTTGATTAAATTGTAAACAAATATGTTAAATATCCGTATCTGCATCATATGTATGTTTTTATTATGTTTGGATTGTAAAGGCCTATGGCTATACACAATAAAATTTTCTACCCACCTATCTATCCTAATTTGAAGGCCCGAGTTACCTGGATCTCCGCCCTCTTCCCCATCCATTCTGCTATGCTGCTGATCCTTCATTCCCAATTTCCCCAGCACTGTCCCCAACCCCATTCCTTTCTAAATAGGTATTGAGAATTTAGATGAACTGGCTGGCTTAAAAATCGTAAACAATGTAAAAAATGTAAGCAAACAGACAAATAGAGAGACAGATTTTCACTGTGGTACAGTTGCCAACCTCCAGGTGGTGGCTGGAGATCTTCTGGGATTGCAACTAATCTACAGGCAACAGAGCTCAGTTCCCCTGGAGAAAATGGCTGCTCTGGAAGGTGGCAATGAAATTAAGCAAACTCCAGAGCAGGCTCCACCCCACAAAATCTCCAGTGTTTTCCCAACCTGGAGCTGGCAACCTGTGTTCCCTCTAAGCTGAGTTAGTGTGAGCTAGCTCACAGTTTTTTAGCCTCCGGCTCACACATTTTTGTCTTAGCTCAGGGAGGATGGCTCCAGGGCAAACTAATTGATGCAGCAGCCAAATCGCTCGCTCACAACCTTCATGCCAGTAGCTCACAAAGTAGAATTTTTGCTCACAAGACCCCACAGCTTAGAGGGAGCGTTGCTGGCAACCCTACAACTGTGGTGAAATGAACGGAAGTTTTCTCCTGCATGGTTTTCCTTTCCATGTTCCACTCCCATAAATCCCTAAAATATCAGATGTGACTGATCTCTGTTCCCGACCCAACTGTCCCCAGCCCCCCCCCTCTGCCATCTTTATTGCTAATGAAGGCATCTGTGTCTGAAACAGCTAGGTTGCCAACAGGCCTGGAGAAAACAAATTCCTTTCCATTGAATAGAGGACTAATGGGACATTACGTATAAAGTGATGTTATTTACCTCCGTCACTGTTTCCCCACATCAAACCCACATGGAAGGGAAAGGACATTTTTCTTCAGGCCTGTGGGCAACCCTGCCTGCATGACAGGCAGTAGTTCAACAGGTTCTCCTTTCTCTGTTGCTGCCTCTCTGACAAGGAAGGGTGTGAAGAAGCCTGTGCCCCAGCAAGGGATGCCAGCCTCCAGGTGGGACCTGGGGATCTCTGAGAATTACAGCTCATCTCCGGACTACAGAGATCAATTCCCCTGGAGCGAATGGAAGCTTTGGAGGGTGGACTCTATATGGCATGACATCTCACTGAGGGCTGCCTGTACTGAAACACCTCTGTTCCCGGGCTCCCCACCACCACCACATCTCCAGGTATTTCCCAGCCCATAGTTGGCACTTGGTACTTCCAAGTACTGGCTAATCTATGTCATTTGGCATTCTAAAATTACTACACTCCTGTTGGGGGAAAACCACTGAATATATCAATGATATCTCTTGGAACAGTATATTTGGACTTGCAAAAGCCACTTCCGTAAGCCCCAGACAGCTAGGAGAGCTTCACTTGATAGCCAAGAAATGACATCTGTATGGGTGAGTAGGCACACAAGTCATCAATGCTCCCTCTAAGCTGTGGAGTCCTGTGAGCAAAAATTCCGCTTTGTGCGCTGCTGGAATTAAAATTGTGAGCGAGCGATTTGGCTGCTGCGTAAATCAGTTCGCTCTGGAGCCATCCTTCCTGAGCGAAGTCAAAAAGGTGTGAGCCGGAGGCTAAAAAACTGTGAGCTGGCTCACACTAACTCAGTTCAGAGGGAACACTGGTCACAACTTATGTAGGACTGGCTAGAAGGCAAGGGGGACTTCTAGCTAGGGGTGCCAGGCTCCAGGTGGGACCTGGAGATCCCCTGGAATTACAGCTCATCTCCAGAATACAGAGATCTGTTCCCCTGAAGAAAATGGATGCTTTGGAGGGTGGACTCTGTATGGCATTCTACACCCCTGAGGTCCTTCTCCTCCCCAGCCCCATCCTCCTTAGGCTCCACCCCCAAATCTCCAAGAAATTCCAAACTAAGAGATGTCAGCCCTAGACCAGAACACGCTTTTTTTTTTTTTTTTTGACTATATAAACCAACCTAGGAACTGCTCCCACTCAGGGAAGTGGTGAACACAAAGAAACAATATTATGAATACAGAAGAACAAATATTGTACAGACAAGTGTGCTTTTTATTTTATGAAACTTTAATCTGGTATTTTAAAAGCTGGAAAGCTTGAGAGAAGTGACACAGTTTGCCTGCTGTGACCTATAAACCATCTTTTTTATTAAAACTCCATGGGACCTTTTTTTTATTTTTTGTCTCCTGTCCCCAGAGCACTATAAACTAAGTGAGCAAAAGAATGCAGTTAAAAAAGAACTCAAGGCCTTCTGCAGTCTTAAAGCACACGCAGTATATATTTTAAATGGTTCCAGTTAAAAGAGAGACAAACGATATAGCTCGGATAATTTTTTTCCCAGGAAAACCAAACTCTGATGCTCCACAATGTAAAGATCGATGCATGTAGTTTAACTTTACAGGTGGTGGTGATTTCACTGCAAAGATAATTGCATATATCTTTTACATGATTAATATCTAGCACTATGTGGACTTGCCAAGTGCCTGGAGAAAAAAAGGTCCTGTCCCTTTAACAGAGGTGTAATAAGATGTTCTTTACCAGATGATGTTATTTACTTCCTTGCCATGAAATCTTCCACTGCCCATTTCCACACATTAAGCCTCTGTTAAAGGGATAGGACCCCGCCCACCCATTCATCCCGCACTATATTAGGAAGGCAAGATTAAAATTTTAAAGACAGAAGTGTGAAAATTCACAATCTGAGATCTACACAGGCGGCATCTTGGAAAGCTGCATGTTTTACTGCCCTGAATGTTTTCCTTTAGTGGGAGAAAGAGCTGAGCCATGGGTCATTGCACAAATTCTAAGAACCCAGTTCTACTATTCAAGAACATTCTGTTCCTTCAAGAAATCATAGCATAGGACCTTGAAGAGACCAGGACACAACTAGTTCTCCTCTTAACCATGATTCCAGCACATAAGAGAGGGTATATGAAGTCCTGGTAGGTGTTCCCAGGTAGCATTCACTTACTTAACTGAATCTTCAGCTTTTCCTTTCCACAAACAGCTTGGGATGTACCTGGTGTCTTTTAAACTTTACCTGTAAGGCTGAGAAAGTACAGAAAAGGGCAGAAAAAGTACAGAAAAGGGCAACTAGATTGATAAAAAGGTTGGGACACTTTCCCTATGAAGAAAGATTAAAGAGCTTGGGGCTCTTTAGCTTGGAGAAACGGTGACCAAGGGGTGACATGATCTAGGTTTACAAGATTATGCATGAGATAGAGCAGTACTTTTCTCCCTTTCTCACAATACAAGAACTTGTGGGTACTCAATGAAATTGCTGAGCAGTCGGGTTAGAACAGATAAAAGGAAGTACTTTTTCACCCAATGAGGGATTAACACATGGAATTCACTGCCACAGGAGGTGGCGGCTGCTACAAGCATGGACGGCTTCAAGGGGGAATTAGATAAACATATGGAGCAGAGGCCCATCAGTGGCTGTTAGCCATAAGGTATAGATAGGAACTCTCGATCTGGGGCAAGTGATGCTCTGTATTCTTGGTGCTTGGGGGGGGGGGGGGGGGCAACAGTGGGAGGGCTTCTAGTGTCCTGGCCCCACTGATGGACCTCCTGATAGCACCTGGTATTTTAGGCCACTGTGACACAGAGTGTTGGACTGGATGGGTCATTGGCCTGATCCAACATTGGCTTCTCTTATGTTCTTGTGAGAAAGAGTAATTGGCCCAAGAATACAATGAGCAGAGATTTACGTTTGAGTGGCAGTTTCTAGCCCTGACCTGGATAGCCCAGGCTAGCCTGACCGCATCAGATCTCAGACGTTAAGCAGGATCAGCCCTGGCTAGTAAATAGATGAGGGGGATGCCACCCAAGAAATACCAGCATCATGATGCAGAGGCAGGCAATGGCAAACCTGTTCGTCTCTTGCCCTGAAAACCTTGCAGGGTTGCCGTAAACTGGCTACAAATTGGTGGCAACCCCCCCCCCCCAAACGAACACTGTAGCCAATATCCCACATTCGATCTAGGGTGCCTCATATTTTGCACCTACATTTTGCAAACATACAGTGCTGCAGTAGATAAAATATTTTATTTTGACAGGGTAGACCTGGGTACACATCCCAGCTTGGCCACTATACACATTGGATAGCCTTGGGCCAATTAATCTCTCTCTCTCTCTCTCTGAGACTAATTTATTATGTGGATAAAGTGAGATAAAGCCCAGGGCTCCTGGGAGGACTGGATGGATAGAAATGAAATATTTATTTCATGTAAGATATGCAGGATAGCCAAATGTGCTTTAAATGGTTTGAAAATGAGAAGGCAGGCAAAATGGATACTGTAAGTGCAGATGATGATGGCAACAGCATTGTACTTTGACTGGAGTAACTCTGCCTAAGATTGCACTGCAAATGTCTTATTGAGTGAAAATTTAAATATATATTTGGAATTTTCCCTTCAAGACTCAGAATGCTAAGGGGGCCAAACCAAGTCCCGGAAAATGTGCCTTTCCTCTTAATAGCAATGATGCAACAGGATATTGCACAGCTGCCGAACCTTCTGTCTGTTCCATCCATTCACCCTCTTCTACGGTTGCTAGGTTCCCCCCTCCAAATCACTGGCGGGGGATGGAGGTGTACACTTGCCAGATCCAAGTTGGGAAACTCCTGGAGATTTGGGTATGGGGCCTGGGGAGGACAGGCCCCATACAGCCCACCCTCCAAAGCATCCCTTTTCTCCAGAGGAACTGATCTCTTGTGGTCTGGAGATGAGCTGTACTTCCAGGGTCCCCAAGATCCCACCTTGGACAGTGGCATCCCTACCCTCTTCTCAACCTGGTATAGCAACTGGGACTTCCATATCACCCGATAACCAACGGGGCAGGAAGGATCAAGGAAACAACAGGCAGATGAAATAGCAGGACTGTCTTTCACTGCTTCACAGGGCCTCCCGTTTACCAGCTGGGACAGGAAATGACCGTCACCGTGTGGCCTGGAAGGTGTAGATTTTTGGACCTTCCTATCGATATCGGTACCCTTTTCCTTGTGCGTGCCGTCCCATCCCATCCCATCCCACCCCGGCAGGCTTTTTTGCTAGCTTTTTAAAAAAGTGGCAGTTGCTATAGCACCATAGTCTTAAACCACTACATCATTATAACTTACTGGTTATTTTTAAGTCAACAAAAAGCCATCAGATTAAGAACATCAGAAGAGCCCTGCTGGATCAGACCAGTGGTCCATCTAGACCTGCATAAAGTCTCACACAGTGGCCGACCAGTTCCTCTGGAGGGCCAACAACAGAGCACAGAGGCCAAGATCTTCCCCCTGATGTTGCCTCCTGGCTCTGGGATTCAGAGGTTTAGTGCCTCTTAATGTGGAGGTCCCCCTCAGTTACCATGGCTAGCTTTGCACTAATAGCATGGCACAGTGATTAGAGTGTTGGAAGAGGATATAGGAGACCCCAGGTTGGAATGGGTTTGAATCCCCATTCTGTCGCAGGAGGTTGCTGGGTGACCTTCCGCCAGTCACACACTCTCAGCCTGAACTACCTCACAGGGTTATTTTTGTGAGGACAAAATGGAGGAGGGGAAATGTTGTAGGTTGGTTTAAATCCCCATTGCGGGGGTGGGTGGGGGGAGTAGGGTATAACTGAAGTACATTAATTACAACTGCAGCCTTCCCAATCCACTGTTGTCATAATGCTGTCCAATTTTTCAAAATGGGAACTATGTAAGCACATCTCAAGCATCCACTGTATTATTCCCTCCTGCACCTGCGCCTGAGAACCATTTTTTTCTTTTGCAGGTTTAAAATAAACTAGAGGTTTTTTGCTGAAGGAACAAACTGTTAATGATCTGTGCATACATAGAGGATGACACCACGTGGAAACATGGGGGGGGGAGAACCTACACGACTTGGTTTGCTGAAATATGAAAAATCCTTATGTGAAAGCAGCCCATGTTTGTTTGTTTTTGAGCATCCACACGACATCATTCCCTTAATGGTCTGTGTCCCTTGTTTCCCCCCTCTGTGATGCAGTAAGATCAGTCAAACCATATGCCATGTGGATAGGAAGCTATACATTTTTGCAGGCCCCACCCAAATCTATACCTTTTTCTTGCCTCAGCCCTTCCCCCAAGCCACTGTTTCCTCCTGCCACTAGAGGCTTTATTATAAATCCTCAGCTGACACATCACTATAGTGTTACAAGGTTATAAATTACCTATCTGCTAGTCCCTCTATATTCCCAGCTTTCTTTTAAAAGCAGTAAGTCTCAAGTCTTTCTCACTGTGGAGATATGCCTTCCCCCTTATATCTCTTCAAGGAAAAGGGCTAGAGGCTTGCTTTTAAGAAACAATAAAAGTAGGAATTCAGAAGTACCAGCAGACAGATTGCAGAAAGACCTCTTGCCTGAGACCCTGGAGAGCTGCTGCCAGCCTGAGTGGGCAATACTAACCGTGGTGGACCAAGGGTCTGATTCTGTATAAGGCAGCTTCATGCGTGTTCATTGTTCTAGTGCGATATCAACTGACAATTAAAGTAAAGCCTGAAAAGCCCTCCAGGGGCATTGGGGGACTAGTGGCAGGGGGGAGAAGCAAGGAAAGCGCAGTAAAAACTGCCATCCAAATGCTCAGTGCCATCCAAATCATAGAATCATAGAGTTGGAAGGGACCTCCAGGGTCATCTAGTCCAACCCCCTACACAATGCAGGAAATTCACAAATACCTCCCCCCCCACACACCTCCAGTGACTGCTGGGGTGCTCAGTGCTCGCCAACAACAGGCTAACTCTTTGGAAGGACCTAGGGTTGCCAACTTTGAATTGGGAAATACCTGGAGACTTGTGGGGTGGAGCCTGGGGAAGGAGGGACGGGACCTCAATGGGGTATAATGCCCAAAGCAGCCACTTCCTTAGGGCTGCCAAGTGTTGGAAACTCACCGGTGGGGGGGAGTCCTCCTCTCGCTGGGAGTTTCTTCTGGCGCGCGCGCCCATCAATGTCACCGGAAGTGACGTAGCACGTTGGGGGCGTTGCCAGGGCGATGCTCTGGCAATCGCCCCAAAACTCTATGGTATCATAGAGTTTTGGGGCAATTGCCAGAGCGTCGCCCTGGCAACGGCCCCCCAATGTGCTGCGTCACTTCCGGTGACGTCATTACGTCGTCCTCGCTGGACGACGTTGGGGGTGGGGGCGGATTGGGAACCCCTTCAGCGGGGGATCCCCCGCCCCCCGGGCTGACTTGGCAGCTCTACACTTCCTCCAGGGGAACTGATCTCTGTCACCTGGAGACCAGTTCTAATTCTGGGAGCTCTCTGAAGGCCGGCAACCACAGGAGAACCAATCTTTCTGGCCAGTAATTGCACAGGCTGAGTGACTATTGTAAACAATTAAATGGGCCTATGTAGGCTAAAGGCCTCTTTTGCTTAAATGCAGGGTTGAGACTTTGGCCTGTGCTGATAACATTTCTCTACATGCATATTATTGTGAGGAACAAATAAGAAATGAACACGGCAAATGTTCTAGGGTTTATTTTAAATTCAGCGTTCTCCTTCCACTGAAATCTCTTCCCTTCCTTCTACATCTGAAATGGGGTTCCTGCTGTTTCTTTGCTGGCCATAATTATAATTTGGGGCTCTATGCTTTTGGAAATCTGGAAGGCAGAAGGTGGTTAAGGGCAGAGCAGGGTGTTAAAGGAAGGTACATTTCCTACTTGACCTTTTTATTAAAAAAAAAAAAAGTTGAATCATTAAGGATTTTATTCCTGCACCGCTCTGAACTCAGAGTTTGTGCCAGAGCTTGCAAAGCTGTCTGCTGCTCACATCATACCTACGTCACGCGTGCAATTTTTTTTGACAGGTAGGCTGTTATCGATGTCCTGAATCACAGAAAACGCTCTCCCTGAGACAAAATCTGACAGGTAGCATTTTCTGACCTACACCAGCAGGCAGGAGGGGATGTCACCATGCCGGAGATTGCTGCCGCATCTCTACCCAGCTGTCATGTGCAAAAGAGCATAGAGAGCACGAGACCAGCTTTCTCTGCAACATGACCCTGTGAGGTCAGTAATCCAGCTGCAGTGTGAGCAAACTGGCCAGGTGCTTCAGCAGTGAGCTCTTGGAGAGGGAAGTTGGAGAAGGAAAAGAAGGGCCATTCCTATCCTTTTTGCTTTTGTTCCCCAGTCGTTGGCTTTCCTCCACCAAGGTTCCTGCCACAAACTGTGCTTTGTTTTTAATCTGCCAAAAAACCCCAACCCTCTGTTTTGGAGGTTTGTTTTTGTTGTTCCAGGGAAGAGGGAAGCCTGCAGTTCTGAACTGCCTGGCAAAAGAATAAAGGAGAAGTCTCCAGCAGCCTTTGCAGAGAAAGACTCACTCCTTGCCTTCCCCAAACAGATACCTTTTGTTTTCCTAACCTTCTCTGCCTCCTCAAGGGGCTGCCTCAGCATTTTGGTGACACTTTGATAAATGTTCCAAGTTCTTCTCACACATTTATTGGGCACTGTTTTCACACCCAAAAAAAAGCAATAAGGTTTATGAATGGATCGATTGATTCCAATGTTTCCATAATCTTTGTAACTACCTCATAAATTAGGTAAAAATCATAAATCCAACTCTAGGGTGCTCATCTCCGTTTCCAAGCCAGCACTGTCCGAAGATGTTTCCGTGGTCATGTGGCCGGCATGATTAGACGCCGAGACACTTGGAACGCTGTTACCATCCAACTGAAGCGGTACCTATTTATCTACTTGCAGTTTCTTGCTTTCGAATTGCTAGGTTGGCAGGAGCTGGGGCCAGAGATGGGAGCTCGCTCCATCACAAGGCACTTGGGTCTCGAACTGCTGAACTACAGACCTTCTGGTCTGCAACTCAGCATCTTAACCACTTGAGCCACTGCAGCCCTACCTCATAAATTAGACCAGTGCTATTCTTGAAAAATGTGGAATTGAGAATAAGAAATAAGTACCCTGACCTGGATAGCCCCAGGCAAGCCCGATCTCGTCAGAGCTCGGAAGCTAAGCGGGGTCAACTCTGGCAAGTACTTGGATGGGAGACTTCCTTGGAATACCAGCAGTCGGGAGGCGGGGGCAGGCTTTTCTTAGCCACCTCTCTGAATATCTTCCAGGCTGCCAGTAGGGGTCAGTCACCAGAGGTTGCCATGACTTCCAGGTCCATACATATGCTCACATGCACATTCACTCACGCACATATGAAAAATACAAACAACTACCAAAAAAAGAGAGAGAGAATCAGAGATAAGGGCTGTATGTCCACTGGCATAGGGTCACTGCACATGGCAGAGAGTGGGTGGGACGGCACCCTCCTCACCCTCCTTCCATATCAGACTAATTCACAGAAGTGGTCTCGGAACCCAGCCTTGGTCATTTAAAGTTGCCCTAGCATCACACAGAAGCGCTGATCACGTGGGTTCCCCGATCTAGTATTGTGTGGATTCTACTTATTTTTTAAATTTATACCCTGGTTCCCATGCCCCCAAATGGACTCAAAGTGGCTTATCACACCATTCTCCCTTCTACGCTACCCTCCCAACAACTAGAGTTGCCAACCTCCAGAAAGTGGCTGGAGATCTCCCGCTATTACGGCTGATCTCCAGGCGACAGAGGTCAGTTCACTTGGAGAAAACGGCCACTTTGGAAGGTGGACTCTGTGGCATTATAGAAAAAGAAGAGAAGAGACGGAATTTATACCCTGCCCTTCGCTATCCGAAGGCATCTCTGAGTGGCTTACAATCTCCTTTCCCTTCCCCTCCCCACAACAGACACCCTGTGAGGTAGGCGGGGCTGAGAGAGCTCTCTCGAGAACTGCCCTTGAGAGAACAGCTCTGAGAGAACTTGTGACTGACCCAAGGTCACACCAGCAGCTACATGTAGAGGGGTGGGGAATCAAACATGGTTCTCCCAGATTAGAGTCTGTGCTCCTAACCACTACCCCAAACCAATATACCGACTACCCCATTGAAGTCCCTCCCGTCCCCAAACCCTGCCCTCCTCAGGCTCCAACCCCCAAATCCCCAAGTATTTCCCAACTCAGATCTGACAAACCCTAACAACAACAACCCTGTGAGGTAGGCTAGGCTGAGAGAGTGTGATGGACCACAGGTCACCCTCAGTGAGCCTCCATGCAAGAGTGGAGATTCGGACCCTGTTGTTGTAGTTGTTATTGACAAAATTTATATTCCACCTTTTGGCCCTTACAAGGGCCGCCCAGGTGGCTAACAAAAATCTTGCTCCAATGCTATGATGTGCCATCTGGAGGTAGAGTAGGGCTGCCAACCTCAAGGTAGTGGCTGGAGATCTTCTAGAGCTACAGCTGGTCTCCAGACTACAGAGATCAGTTCCCCTGAAGAAAATGGCTGCTCTGGAGGGTGGACTCTCAATGGCATTGTACCCCACAGAGGTCTGTCTCCTCTGGAAATCCAAACCTTCCCAGGCTTCACTCTCAAAATGTCCAAGAATTCCCCAACCCAGAGTAAAGCCCAGTGCTCTTGTCAAGTCCAGGGCAAACTGCAGCAGTTTTTAGTGGACTCAAGAGTAGGAACCCAAGCGCGAAAGCTACCTATTCTGTTAAAGTGCACTGTTTTGCTAAAATAATAAATAAATAAAATGGCCAAGGAGGAAAAACAGCCTTGCATCTTATTTCATTCTCTGGCAACTTGTCCCAAAGAAAGAAAACCCTGGCCAGGTGGGGGTGGGGGGATTTCTTCTTTTTTGGGGCGGTTGCTTGGCAACCTCCGAACTAGGATTGCCAGGTCTGGGTTGGAAAATACCTGGAGACTTTGGGAGTGGAGCCAGGAGAAGGCGGGGTTTGGGGAGAGGAGGGGCCTCAGCATGGTACAATGCTATAGAGTCCACCCTTCAAAGCAGCCATTTTCTCCAAGGGAACTGACCTCCGTCAGCTGGAGATCAGTTGCAAAAGCAGGAGATCTCCAGGCCCCACCTGGGGGCTGGCAGCCCTACTCTGAACTGATCATGGAGGTTATCTCATAGGCGTAGAGTACGGGGGGGCTCGAGGGCTTGAGCTACCCCCGAAATTTCCCGGGGTGGGCTCAGCCTCCCCCGGGAAAACGGAGTGCCTGCCGCCGCGCCTCCCCGGGTCCTTCCGAGGCCCGGCGGCCGCTGCTGGAGAGGGAGAGGGTAGGGGTGGCGGGGGGGGGGGGAGAGAGGCACTGGCAGCAGCGGCTGGCAGGCCTCGGAAGGGCCCGGGGAGGCGGGGCGGTTTCCCGGAGCGCGTGCGCTAAGGAGCCCCCATCCCCCCCGGGATTTCCAAAACTCTACGCCCCTGGGTTATCTTACTTATTGCTTATAAAGCTATGCAGGAGTCTCTTGGCACATCGAAGACCAACAAAATGTTATTCCAGAATAAACATTTGTGGATGAGGGCCCACTTTCTGGAATGCTTTTGAGTGGGTCCTTCTAGTTGTGTGACTACTGGCTCTTCTCACACACTGGGGTGAGTGAGGCTGGCTACGGAAACCACGATGTGATCACAAAAATTTCACGTGGCTGGAATTGCCATAAATTTCTGTGGTGAGGACAAGCTGAGCTAGGGACAAAAAAAAGGCGGGGGGAGGGATTTAACCCTGAAACCTGGGAACTGGAACCTAAAGAGGTAAGTCAAACAGAACAGAGGGCCAATAAAAGCTGAATGTATATAATATAAAAAGATACATGTATTTATTAGCAAAGAATTAAAAAACATATAAGGGCCCAATTACACCTCATGTAAAAATACCAAAATCTTACCCACAAGGGCCAATGGACATGACCTGATGCGTTTCAGCCTGTAAAGGCTTTCTTCAGAGGTCAGAGACAATGAGGAACAAATTGGCTTATATCATAATACAATACAATCATACAGTTATGCAACATAGATAAAAGATGGACCAGAAAAGAATTGTTCCAAAGTGAAACCACTAGTCACAGAATAAAAGTATAAATGAGGCCTCCAAAGATGCAATCACGTTAGTGCTAGGTCCCCGGGGGGGGGGGGTTTCCCTGCCGAAATGACTCCCAATCCACTGGTCCAAATGAGGCTGGCGGGGGAACCCCGCCTTCGAAGTGCCCGGTTTGGGCCAACGTGCCCAGCGCGATGACATCACTTGGAGGTGACGTCATCGCGCTGGGCACATCACCGGCCAATGCTCTAGCAATCAGCCTGAAAACTCTATGGTACCATAGAGTTTCCAGGCTGATTGCTAGAGTGTCGGTTGGCGACGTGCCCAACGTGATGACGTCATTTCCAGGTGATGTCATTACGCCACACATGCGTTTTGCGTGCATGCAAATGTCCCAGAATGGGACAACTTTCCCCTGCCATGCCAGATAAGTCACTTGGTAACCCTAAATCACATGCCAAATGATATGCCACTGATAAAAATTTCTGAAAGTGTCAGAAAGTGCCTTCCAATGATTGTTTAGCCACTGTTTGTTGAGGAGTGGCTGCTGTTAAACACTACCAAGCAACCCGTCCTGAGTGAGTCATGGAAGCCTGGATCCAATGAGAGCTCTCTCAGAGGCCAAAACAGCCTAGGAAAGGGCCTTTTCCTGTCCCCCTGCTTTTCCAGTTAGAAGCCTTGCCAGGCAAAATCCCCACCTGGTCCCACCTACTTTCTAACAGCACTTGATGTTGGCAGGCTCCATGGTGCCCATGAGCACCACGTTGGGGTGTGGTATTTTATTATGTCTATGTATGTAATGGAACAGTCTGCATCTCCCCTAATATCTGCGTGATTTAGTTTGGTCCTTTTGGGTGGAGCTCTTGTTTCATTTTCCAGTTTTGTATGTTAGCTGAAGTTGGGGGTAGTTGGGGTTGTCTCCTTGCAAATAAATGGTTGGTGTTTTGAGCCGGCTCATCTCTGCTGAATGGACCTGAGAACGGGTGCCTGAGTGAGTAGTTCTGTCAGAGCTGTTCTTGAAAGAGCAGTTCTCGAGAGAGCTCTCTCAGTGACACCTACTTCACAGGGTGTCTGTTGTGGGGAGGGGGAAGGGAAAGGAGGTTGTAAGCTGCTCTGAGACTCCGAGGCCGCGATCACACACACTAAATAATCCACTTTCAGTGCAATTTCCAACTGGATTTTACTGTGTGAACAGGCAAAATCCAGTTGGAAAGTGCATTGAAAGTGGATAGAAAGGGAATTATTTAGAGTGTGTGACTGCAGCCCGAGTGAAGGGCGGGGTATAAACCCAGTCCCCTCTTCTTGTACTCTAACCTGGGAACCCACAGCCGAAGGGGGACATTACCTGTGGGGATCCCAGGGTTAGAGTGTCATATGGGCTCATAGGGTTGCTGTTAAGAATAAAACGGAAGGGGGAGAACAAGATATTCCACCCTGAGCTTCTTGGAGGAAGCAAGAAGGGATGTGATAGACAGATCTGCTGAGTTTGAAGTGGTTTATTCCCAAGAAGCAGACACACAATTGGGGCCCTGGAATCTTTTTTCAATTTTCAATTAATTTTTGCATTGATCAATAAAGCCATGGTAAACATCCCACCCCTCTGTCGATCAGCATTGAATAAATGCCTCGGACTGATGCAGCAGAGCTAACTTCTCCTTTCTCTCTCTCTCTTACTATTATGCAAGCAAACTTTATGAATCAAGCCAAATGACAAAAGGGGAGAGAAGGAGAGGAGATCAATAGACCTTTCAAAAGGAAAGGCAAGAAAGAAAGTGAAAACACGCCAATATGACAGCCATTCATCCGGGATCAGACCAACTGTCTATCTGCTCCAACATCCTGTTTCTTACAGTGGTCAGGTCAACCAGATTACTCCAGAAAGCCTACCAATAGGGCAACGAAACTCAAGTCTCCCCCTGCTGGCTACCTTGACAACTGTAGTCAGAGGTACACTGCCTCTGAACATGGAGGCTTCCTTTAGCTGTCATAGCTAATATGACTGATTTTTTTGTGTGTGCTGTCAGGTCACAGCTCACTTATGGTAACCCTGTGGGGTTTGCAAGGCAAGAGACATACAGAAGTGGGTTGCTGTTGCCTGCCTCTATGTCATGACCCTGGTATTCCTTGACGGTCCCATCCAAGTACTAACCAGGGCTGACGCTGCTTAGCTTCCGTGCTCTGACGAGACCAGGCTAGCCTGGGACATCCACTTCAGGGCATGAAAGATCTCGCTTCCATGAATTTGCCTACTGCGAAAGCCTTATAAACTAGTGCCACGACCACATCTTGTGACAGGACTCCCATAAACTAGGCATGTGTGAGAAGTTGTAGGATTGCCAATTTTGGGCTGGGAAATCTTTGGGGATGTTGGGGGTGGAGCCTGGGGAGGATGGGGCTTGCGGAGTGGAGGGACCCTAGCAAGGTGTAATGCCACAGAGTCCACCCTCCAAAGCAGCCATTTTCTCCAGGGGAACCGATCTCTGTAGTCTGGAGATCAGCTGTAATTCTGGAGATCTCCAGGCTCCACCAAGAGGTTGGCCGCTCTTAGTAGTAGGAGAAGAAGAGATTGGATTTATACCCCATCCTTCACTACCCAAAGGAGTCTCAGAGTGGCAGCTTACAATCTCCTTTCCCTTCCCCTCCCCACAAGAGACGCCCTGTGTGGTAGGTGGGGCTGAGAGAGCTCTCTCGAGAACTTCCCTTGAGAGAACAGCTCTGAAAGAACTTGTGACTGACCCAAGGTCACACCAGCAGCTGCAGGTGGAGGAGTGGCAAATCAAACCCGGTTCTCCCAGTACATGCTCCTGACCCCTACGGGCTCTTGTACTCTCCTGTCTTGAATCTACTGCTCAACAGATTCATCTGGTGCCACCTATTTCTAGGATTATGGGAAAGGGGGGGTTGCTTTTTGCACTCACCGTGCTTCACTTTGATAAACCTCTGTTGCCTCCCCCTCTTAAAGACAAAGGGGAAGAAATGTAAATGTAAGTATCATAAACAGAAATAACTAAGAGGGACAGCAAGGTGGAGCTCTTAGCTAAACGTCTTAACAATGTGCCGCAGTGTGGGGCATTTCCACGAAGGCAACCAGTTTGACCCATCTTACCGGCTCAGCGAGTCAGCTTGCCTCAGGAGAGGCAGGGCCAGGTAGATTGTTCATGCAGCCTGAGAACACTGGCTTCTTCCCACATAGATTGCGGCTTGGATAACTGTATTCTGACTAAAGCTACGTGTGCGTTTGCGTGTATGCGCACCTGCACACACACACACAAATGCACACCCTTTCTCCTCCTGCCCTTGCACTTTCCCCAGGGAAAGCTGTGCCCTCTGGTCTGCGCCTGACCGTTTTGAAGGAGTTTCTGGAACAGCTGGCACGTTCCGCCCCAGACACAGCTGCATTTCAGAGCAGCCGGATGGGATGACTGTTCCATTTCTCACACCAGAGGGAAATGCCCAGGCATGCAACGGGAACACAGCTCAGAGGCATCGCCTTTGTTCCAGCTGTATTCAGAAAGCAGCAGCTGGTGGACAATGAAAAACTGGAATCCTCAAATGCAAAACAATTGAGCGAGATGTTATCTAGAGAAAGCCTCCCCATTTGCTGTATGATGGTGGGGCTGGTTCTTTGAAGGGAGCGGGGAAGCGGAAGGAATTCTGTGCTGGTTTCCGGATGGGGAGTAAATAGCCTAACCAGGCACTTCACGTGTCTTCTATCCATCGGGGATAGGTGAGTGGGGCAGATTTCAACTTGAGTCATCTGCAAGATCAGGGATGCAGTGCCAGGAACTTAACAGAGGTTCTGTGATTTCTTGAGTGCTCTTGAGTGGACAGATCTAATTCAATGTCCTCGTGAAGGCCTCTCTGTGTCATGCCTCCGAAGGCTTAGTTATTTGCTGGCGTGTTCACAGGGAGCTCATCGTCAGTGCCTGTTTAGACCCAGAAATCAGTGCCAGTCCCAGAATATAGATCCTCCCAAAGGGACCCAGGCTCAAGACCACTGCATATCGAAAGGAAGACAGGCCCAAGGGCTTCCCACCCTGTGACTAAGAGAGGGAACAATCTTCTAGAAAGTTCTCCTCCTCAGGTCCTCAAGCCATGATGGTGCTCTTGCGTTCATTTAGAAGGGGCTTGCGCTCCAGACAGCGCACAGGTGATGCATTTATTTATTTATGTCCCACTTTCCTCCCCACAGCTGAAACGCAAAGTGGCTTTGAAAATTGTTCTCCCCTCCTATGTTTTCTCACAACAACAGCCCTGTGAGGTAGGCCATACTGAGAGTTTGTGAAGGTTGCCCAAGGTCCTAATACTCTACTCTGTCCACTACACTGCACTGGCTCTGTGGTGTAGTGGTTAAGGGCAGTGGACTCTAGAGAAGAAGACAAAGAAAAAGAAGAGATTGGATTTATACCCCGCTCTTCACTCGGAGTTTCAGAACGGCTTACAATTTCCCTTCCTCTCCTCACAAAAGACACCCTGTGAGGCAGGTGGGGCTGAGAGTGCTCTGACTGAGAACTGCTGCTGAGAGTACAGCTCTGAGAGAACTGTGGCTTGCCCAAGGTCACCCAGCAGCTGCATGTGGAGGAGTGGGGAATCAAACCCTGTTCTCCCAGATTAGAATCCACACTCTTAACCACTACACCAAACCAGGTTTGATTCCCCAGTCCTCCTCCACATGTAGCCAGTTGGATGACCTGGAGACAGTCACAATTCTCTCAGAGCTGTTCTCTCAGAGCTCTCTCAGGCCCACCTACCTCACAGGCTGTCTTTTGTGGGGAGGGGAAGGAGATTGTAAGCCGCTCTGAGACTCTGGCGGGGTATAAAACCAACACACTTCTTCTCTCAGTGGCACAACAGACTTTGGGTCCTGTGGTGCAGTTCTGCTAATTAAGGGAAGGGGGAGGGCCATCAGTTTCCCCTTCCCACGGCAGCCTGGGGTCCACAGCTTTTGAACCAGTCCTTCTAGCTGTCAGTTTGATCGGCAGCAACAATCAGGTGATGTTATTTGGTTCCATGCCCTGAAGAGCTTGGCCTTCCCCTTTCAGCATATTGAACCTCAGTTAAAGGCAGAGGGCCTTCCTCCCACGCTGGCTGGCAACCTTACGGACCCCCAAGTCGTTGGCAGGCCACATTTTGAGGCTCCTTTCAAGGGGGGAGTGGGAGGGGAGGAGGCCAGGAAGTCCCATTCTGCTCAGGGGAATGCCTTCTGTTAAAAGAGATTTACAGCGGGATCCAAGTCACCATCTGTTGCCTCAGGCAGCTGCCTTATCTTGCCTCATAGTTGGAGGGCTGTCTCTGCATATCCAGGTCTGCCCAAGAGATTTCCAGAGTGGACTACACACTTTGGGATGCCCTTGGACAAGACCCGTCCGCAGGACCTCCCAACAAGTGAAGGGCAAAGGGAGCTTTGGGGTGTTCCCTGCATTCTAGCTTTCACACCTCCTGTTATGTGAACGGTGGTGAGATAAAAAAGCATCTGTCCTTCCCATGCTGTTATTTCAAAAATCATTTCCTCCAGTTTTCATCTACTGAGTACAGCATGGCTGTCCCCTTAGCCCATTTTGTCTTCACAACAAGCCTGTGAGGTAGGATCAGATGTTACAGTGTGAACATAAGCGAAGCCAGTGTTGGATCAGGCCAATGGCCCATCCAGTCCAACACTCCCACATAGTGGCCAAAAATACCAGGTGCCACCAGTGGCGCCAGGACAGTAGAAACCCTCCCACTGTTGCTCCCCACCCCCCAAGCACCAAGAATACAGAGCATCACTTGCCCCAGACTGAGAGTTCCTATCTATACTTTGTGGCTAATAGCCACTCATGGAGCTCTGCTCCATATGTTTATCCAATTCCCTCTTGACGCTGTCCATGCTTGTAGCTGCCACCACCTTCTGTGGCAGTGAATCTGGATTTGCATGCGGTGATGTGGTTCAAATACTAGACTTGCATCTAGAAGTAAAGGTAAAGGTTTCCCTTGCTCGAAAGCCAGTCAGATCTGACTCTAGGGAGCACTGTTTCCATGCCAAAAAGCCAGCACTATCTGAAGACTTTTTCCATGGTCATGTGGCCGGCATGACTAAACGCCGAGGCACACAGGACACTGTAACCTTCCCACTGAAGTGGCACTGGTACCTATTTATCTACTTGCAATTTCTTGCTTTCGAAATGTTAGGTTGGCAAGAGCTGGGGCCAGAGACAGGCGCTCACTCCATCACGCAGCACTCGGATCTCGAACTGCCAAGCTACCGGCCTTCCAGTCTGCAGCTCTGCATCTTAACCTCTGAACTACCACGGCCTCAGGTTCAAATTCCTACACTGTCAAGACTTTGAGTCAAAATAACACAAATAAAACAGGATAACAGTGTATAACAATCATTAGAAAAAGACCACTGTAAATAATGATGGCTCGGCTCTATGTAGAATACTGTGTGCTAAGTACATGGCTTATGAAAATCACATACCATAGACCTTTTGGTCAGTCATATCGTAGGGTTGCCAAGCCCAGGTTGGAAAATTCTTGGTGATTTTGGGAGTGGAGCCTGGTTAGGGATGCTAACCTCCATGTGGGGCTTAAAGATCTGGAATCTCAACTAATATTGACACTACAGAGATCAGTTCCCTTGGAGGAAATGGCGGCTTAAGAACTCTATGGCATTAGACCTTACTGAGATCCCTCCTCAAGACACCACCTTCTCCAGGCTCCACCCCCAAATATCCAGGAATTTCCCAACTTGGAGATGGCAGACCTAAGCCTAGGTAGGTGAAGGATCTCAGCTGGGTACAATGCCATAGAATCCTTCCTCCAAAGTGGGCCATTTTCTCCAGGGGAACTGATCTCTGTTGTATGGAGATCACATGTAATTCCATGAGATCTCCAGGTTCCGACCTGGAGGTTGGCAAACCTACCTAGATAACTGTAGACCTTCTGGTACCACAGAGTCCTTCTGTATATATAACTTAAAGGCAGAGAGAGAGATGAAAATTAAACCAAGAAGACCACTCAACAAGCTGAGAGCAATGTTAAATTATGGCTCCCCTAGAGCAGCCCCCCCCCCCGTGCAGTTCCTATGAGCACCATCGTGCCCACCCACAATTTTCCTGGTGCCCCACAGGTGTTTTTAGAAAGTAGGTGGGGCTTTTGCCCAGAAAGGCTTTGGATTGGCCTCTGGAGATTTGATTGGCTGTGCAGATATTTAAAAATGTTACTTTGGCAGCAGCTGCCAGCACCACTCAAGGATCTTCACTGGGTGGATGAAGGGAAGCCACAGCTGCCATTTTGTGGCTGGCTCTGCCTCCTGCAGCAGCCATTTTATGTCTGCGCCCACCACAGTGTGTTCCAAAGCTGTCCCCTCTGCCTTAGAGTTAGAACGGACTAAACAGACCTGGGTAACAATAAGACGTTAATCAAACTGTTGACACACACCCTCCTCTATGCTGAGAGATCGTATTTCTGTTTTGGATATCCTAAAGGGGCTATGGCAGTGCTAAGTATTATTTATTTACTTATTATTACTGGGGGGGGGGGCGGCGACTTGTTCCTGTTATGCCTCAGGACTCAGTTTAGCTGCCCTTGCAATGTGGCCTCCGTTTTTGTTCAGGAGTACAACGTTCGTTCCTTTGCTCTGGGCAGAGCAACCCCAGTTCTTCCCCATAAAAAGCCATTTCTGCATGGTTGCTGAATGGAACAAACAGCTGAATTCATGTAGAAATTGCCCTGGAGACCTCTGCTGAAACCCTGGCTCCATATAGAGCATTATAAATATTCTGTGTGTTTATCATGTATTAGTGTTACTGCTTATAATTATGCTCAATTATATAATACACAGCCTTCTGACTGGAGATAATACAGCAGGATTCTGAGTCAAACTTTTCTCTTGCCTTCAGAACAGTACACCCTTCACTAAACTCCTGATAAGAACGGGTTATTTGCATTACATTTTAGAAATTTTTAAAAATGTTCTAACTTTAAAATAAGCACTCCAGACCAAAGAAGGAAGGAAGGAAGGTTGGTAGGTTGCCGTCATACACATAGGGTTGCCAAGTCCGAGTTGGAAAATACCTGGGGACTTTGGGGGTGGAGCCAGGAGAGGGCTGGGTTTGGGGAGGGGAGGGGCCTCAGCAGGGGACAATGCCACAGAGGCCACCCTTCAAAGCAGCCATTTTCTCCAGGGGAGCTGATCTCTGTCAGCTGGAAATCAGTTGTAAAAGCAGGAGATCCCCAGGCCCCACCTGGAGGCTGGTAAACCTACATACACACGAGATACAGCGGGGGGGGGGGGAGTGAGGCTATTTCCTCTGATGGAAGTTGACCAGCAGTTGTGCGATCACATGGACTTTGGAAGCTGTGGGTGCAGCCCACTACTGCGTGATCAGGCACAACCGCAGCTGAGTCGGGTTTTTTTTTTTTTTTGCCACATGTTCCCAATGTGCTTACACAAGGAATCGATGAATCACACCTCCTCACTGATGGAATGTGTGGGGGTGTGCACTGATGCGCATACTGCGACAGAAGTGGGGAACAACGGCACAGAGTCAGACTAGCCTGATTAGACCATCCTGACATCATGGAAGCGCGCTGGGGCGATCAGACACGGGAAGATCCATCTGTGGCCTGTAGCAACCGATTTGCTACATGACTTTCCAAGGTGTCTTTTAACTCTGCTTCTGGGGTGGAGCAAAATGGGTTGCTGACAGCTGTGGGGTGCTTCCCAGATGTTGGGTACCCATAGCATACCGGATACAGTTCAAGGTGCTGGTGCTTACCTATAAAGCCCTATATGGCCAGGGACCTATCTATCTGAGGGACTGTCTCTCCCCATATGTACCCCAGTGAGCACTACGATCGGGTGCCCAGAACTGCCTAAGGAGGCCCGGTTGGCAGTAACGAGGGCTAGGGCTTTTTCGGTGGCGGCTCCGCACTGGTAGAACAAGCTCCCGGATAACATCAGGGCCCTGCGGGACCTCTCACAGTTCTGCAGGGCCTGTAAAACGGAGCTCTTCCGCCAGGCATTCAAGTAGGGGTCACCTCAATCTTTATAGCCCCGGCCCAACCAACCACTAATCTGACCATTCTGTACCAACTGGAAGTTTAAAAATGCCTGCTGCCACTGCTCAGACAAAGGTTTGTTTTATGGAATTTTATTGTATATGAATCTGTTGGTAGGTGTTCTGAGCCTGCAGGAAGGCGGGGAGGGCGGGATAGAAATCTAAAAAATAAAATAAATAAATACTGTTGTCGTCTGATCGCGCTCCTTTAATCTGCCCGGCATTCGCACCTGTGTCAGGGCAAATTGTGCGTGCGATCACAACCACTGAAAGAAAGATAACCTTCTTGGGTATTTAAAATTTCTGGAACTGGACGGAACACAAAAATCCAATACCTCTAGGAGGACCAACTATAAAGCAGTAAACAAGGTTTTGATCACACCAAAACTCATCTTTAGGCTGGACATTCAAGAAAAAAAAGGAGGGGTGGAAAGAAAGATACTGATGGCAGAATGCAGATTGTATAATGGCTTCGGATGGAGCAGAGAGGGTGTTATGCAGACCTAATTAGTTTAGACCACTCTAGGTGCCAAAAAGAGCTCAGATTGCTCCACCGTATTTGAACCCCCTCGCCCCCCCCTTCCCGTGGATCAATGCTGCAATTTCTGGAATTAGTTAGGTCAGGGCTTTCATGTGTGCAAGTCCTTGTCTCTCCAGCAGAGGTCAGCAGTTCATCCCGACTGATGAATCTGGTATCCATTTCTGTCAGGGTCAGAATATTTTGGGATAGGACAGTTACCAAAACCTCCCACAGAGTATAGCATATATTGTGCTGGAATCTCCGCTTCTTCACGTCTCAAGAGCAAAGCTTGGTAAGGAAAACTAGCCCCGTATTGGTGACATATAAATTCATGTATTTATGAAAGCTAAAAAGGGGATTTCCACCTTTAGAGAATGCTAGGGGTTGGGAAAGAGGGCTCCATTCCTTACTTGAGTGTTTCCCCAAAGACACTTGGGGGGAAAGATGAAACTTTGCTGTGAAGCAGCATGGTTTTAGGGTACTCTTAAGACAGCCCCATCTTTCAATCAAGTCCTTCAGCGGCAGAACCAGAGCCTCTTGAAGGGTTTTTTTAAATGCTTTTGATATTTCCAGGAGAGAAGAAAAAGGGACATTTTAACATGCCCACCTACCAACCCTGCCAGCTCTGGGTTAGGAAATTCCTGGAGGTTTGGAGGTGGAGCAAGGAGGGAGCAGTTTGGGTAGGGAGGGAATTCAGCAGGGATATGATACCATAGAGTGTGCCCACCAAGGCAGCCATCTTTTTAAACAAGAAAACTGATCTCTGCATTCTGGAGAGCAGTTGTAATTCCAGCAGATCTCCAGGCCCCACCTGGAGGGTGGCAACTCTGATACCTCTGCACAGAAGACAAAATGCACAGCTACGTAGCATTGCTCTGCGCAACTAAACATGGAGCTTTCCTCCAGCGGAAGGAAACTGCGGCTGGTAGCCTTTTCCATTGCTTTTGGATGACACAGGACTCCTTTGTGTGTTAAGTGCTGTTAAGTCATTTCCAACTTAAGGTGTCCCTATGAGCCATGGTGGCTCAGAGGTTAAGATGCTGAGCTGTAGACCGGAAGGCCCGGTAGCTCGGCAGTTCGAGACCCAAGTGCCCCATGACAGAGTGAACTCCCGTCTCTGGTCCCAGCTCCTGCCAGCCTAGCAGTTCGAAAGCAAGAAATTGCAAGTAGATAAATAGGTACTGCTTCAGTGAGAAGGTAATAGCATTCTGCGTGCCTCTGTGTTTAGTCATGCCAGTCACATGACCACAGAAATGTCCTTGGACAGCACTGACTCTTTGGCTTGGAAACAGAGATGAACACCACTCCCTAGAGTTGGATTTGACTGGATTTCAAGCAAGGGAAACCTTTACTTTACCTTTATGAATGAATGACCTCTGTAATGTCCTATCATTAATGGCCTTGCTCAGGTCTTGCAAACTGAGGACTGTGACTTCCTTGACTGAATCACTCCATCTCATGGTGGGTCTTCCTCTTTTTCTCCTGAAGTCAACTCTTCCTAGCATTATTGTCTTTTCCAGTGACTCCTGTCTTCCTTTAGCAGTATGTTTTTTTTTTTTAAATATATACAATTGTGTTCTGATTTAAAATATTTACATCTCTACTTATCTCCTTAGACTCAAGGTGGCAAACCACGATTTAGTTCCAGGTTGTGATTTCTACATTTGCTTCCAAAATGCTGTTTGGTCTCCTGGAATAAGAGTGCCACGTGACTCAAATGCTTGCATCCTACTTTTTAAAAAAACAACACTAGACACCAAAAATCTCACTTGTTCTAATTTTTTTGAGATTTTTTTGAATTTTTTTCAAGAGCCAGTGTGGTGTAGTGGTTAAGAGTGGCGGGGTTTGATCTCCCACACCTCCACATACAGCTGCTGGTGTGACCTTGGGTCAGTCACAAGTTCTCTCAGAGCTGTTCTCTCACAAGCAGTTCTCGAGAGAGCTCTCTCAGCCCCACCTGCCTCACAGGCAATGCTCCCTCTAAGCTGTGGAGTCTTGTGAGCAAAAATTCTACTTTGTGAGCTCCTGGCATTAAAGTTGTGAGCGAGCCATTTGGCTGCTGCATAAATTAGTTTGCTCTGGAGCCATCCTCCCTGAGCTCAAACAAAAATGTGTGAGCCAGAGGCTGAATAACTGTGAGCTAGCTCACACTAATTCAGTTTAGAGGGTACACTGCTCACAGGGTTCCTATTGTGGGGAGGGGAAGGGAAGGCGATCGTAAGCCGCTTTGAGACTTCTTCAGATAGTGACTGGACCCAAGGTCACCCAGCTGGCTGCATGTGGAGGAGGAGTGGGGAATCAAACCCGGTTCTCCAGGTTAGAGTCCACCACCCTTAACCACTACACTGAACTGGCTTCTGTCCCCCCACCCCACCCATTTTCAACTGCCAAACAGCATTGGGGGGTGGGGTTATTTCCCCATTTTTTTCCTGCTCTTGCGGGAACCTGGACCCAGCTCTTTAAAAACATGAACATGCAGTTTGGGCTCTCGTTCATATCTATTCCACAGAACACATTGCTTACAGAACCCATTGGGGAATGTTCATTGCATCTGCCAATTATTTTCGCTTACATGTATTTCGGCTATGGCAACCCCGGGGTGCAGACAAGATAGCTGGAGAAGTTCAGCCCCTTAAATGCTCACTTGATCCTAGTCCAGTCTTGCTAATTAATTCTACCACAGGAAGACAGGCTAGTATAATTCAAATGGTAATTGCCTCCATATGGGAGAGGATAACCCCACCCCCTTGAATAGAATCAGTGGTAAGTGAAACCATTTTTTTTAGAAGCCATTAAGCTTCACAACAAAAGGGGCCAGAAGTTGTTGTTTTTTAAATAAAAGCTGATAATTCAGAGGAGCTAATAGATCATGGAAATAAAGCATTATAATGTCATTAAGCTATACCTCGATAGCACTTAATAAGTAATAATTGCCTGTTCCAAAGGGTAGCCGTGTTGGTCTGCCATAGAAGAGCTACACTCGAGTCCAGTAGCACTAGAGATCAACAAGATTTTTGATCCATAAGCGTTCAAGAGTCAAAGTTCCCTTTGTCAGGTATTTCTACTCTGAAAATCTTGTTGGCCTCTAAGGGTGAGCTGCGCTGGCTTCCAGTGGAGCACCGGATCAGGTTCAAGGTTCTGTTTTTGACCTTTAAGGCCCTTAGCGGTCAGGGACCTACATATCTTCGGGACCACCTCTCCCAGTATGCCCCTGGAAGAGCACTACACTCAGGAAATAAGAACTTGCTAGTGGTCCCCGGCCTGAGAGAAGTCCTGCTGTCCTCGACCAGGGCCTTTTCAGCCCTGCCCTCTGCCTGGTGGAATGCTCTGCCGGAAGACATCCGTGTCCTGTAGGGTTGCCAAGTCCTACCTTCTCAACTGGTGGGGGACTCCTGTCCCTGGTCCAGGACTTCAGCACACGCGCATGAAGAGTGTGTGCGCCGTGATGACGTCACCCGAAAGTGACATCATCACGCTGGGCACGTTGCCAGGGTGATGCTCTGGCAATCGCCCAAAAACTCTATGGTACCATACCTTACGGTACCTTACTTACAGGTGACGTCATCACGTTGGGGCAGTCGTCCTGATCGGACGACTTCAGGGGTGGGATTCCCCCCACCGGACGAATCCAGGCTGGCGGATTGGGGACCCCTGTAGCAGGGGATTTTCTGTCCTCCGGCGTGACTTGGCAGCCCTAGTGACCTGCGAGAGCTGTTACCTTTCCACAGGGCATGTAAGGCAGAGATGTTCCGCCGGGCTTTTGGCTGAGGACAGCAACAGGACTTCTTCTGGCACTCTCATGTGGTTCTCATGTGGTTCCTCATTCCTCGTAGCCCCTCCTCCCAGGGAGGCTGGCGAGTTAGGATTTTCCGCCATCTTAAGTATTGTATATATACTGTTTTTAGCTATTGTTATTTATTGGACTGTTTTTAATGTTGTTGTATGTGACTGTATAATACTGTTGTAAGCTGCCCTGAGCCCTGCTTGTAGGAAAGGTCGGCCTAGTAAATCTAATTTAATTAACAAACAAACAAACAAATAACTGGGCTCGAATCTAGCGGTCATAATTGCCGAAATGCCTCTGTGGTGATGACGGGGAAACAGAGAGTCCTCACCCTGTGGATGCGGCTCAGGTGCCGCAAGTCTCTTGGCTAGTGTTGCTTCGACAGGTTTAATGTGGCTTATCCCTCTGGAGTTTGTTCAGGTAAATCCAAATCTCTTCTCAGCAAATAAAACATTAGCATAACTTTGTACTCTTCTAGCAAGAGAAAGAACTAGGCACGTACTCATAAGGATGGTTGTAGAAGCATAAAATAGTATAATTTACCTCATGCATCCCCTCCACTTTCAGGACTTATCCCCATGTTGGGATGTAGGCTTCTTCCTACCAAGTGCTTCCTGGCAGGAAGTGCAACCGCATCTGCTACTGAAAGCGCATCTAAGTGTGCCTCAGAGGACGGCCTGCCTTTTCACGAAACCATGACCCTGGCAACTGCAGTGCAGGAAGAACTTTACAGGCCCAGAGTAAGCGTCTGGGTGCACCTCAAGTGCTGCTTCTTCCTTCTTTCACTGGCCCCTTCACTCCACACACACACCCCACTCCATTCCTATTGCAAAAAATGGTGTGAAAACACTCCATTCAAAATATGATGTGCTAATAGGATTGCCAGCCTCCAATCTCTTGGAGACCTCCCAGAAGGAAAAACTGAGCTCCAGATAGGGTTGCCAACCTCCAGGTGACAGCTGGAGATTTCCCAGAATTCTGATCTCCAAGCTGTAGAGATCAGTTTCCCCAGATAAAATGGCTATTTTAGGAGGTAGACTCAATAGCGTTATACCTTACTAAGGTCCCTCCCCAGACTCCACCCTCTCCAGGCTCCATCCCCAAAATCTCTAGGAATTTCCCAACTTGGAGCTGGCAATCGTATTTCCTGACTACAAAGATCAGTTTCCCTGGAGAAAATGGCTGCTCTATGGCATTATGCCCTGCTGAGGTCCCTCCCCACCTGGAGAGCCAGTTTGGTGCAGTGGTTAGGAGCATGGACTCTAATCCGGGAGAACTGGGTTTGATTCCCCACTCCTCCACATGCAACTGCTGGTGTGACCCTGGGTCAGTTACAAGTTCTTTCAAAGCTGTTCTCTCATGAGCTGTCCTCGGAAGAGCTCTCTCAGCCCCACTTTGGGTAGTGAAGGGCAGGGTATAAATCTCTTCTTCTACTACTTCAGCCTCCAACCTCTCCAGGCTCCACCCCTGAATCTTCAGTAATTTCCCAGTCCAGAGCTGGCAACCCTAGTCATGATAAAGAAGTTCTGTCTGTGGCACTGCCATGGCTTATTTGCACTGAGGGAGCAACAGTGAGGGTAGGACCGCACCTCAGTGGGAGATCATCTGGTTGGCTCATAGAAGGTCCAAGGTTCAATCCCCAGCATTTCCAGTTTAAAAATTCTAGATTTGTTACGCCACCTTTCCAGAATCCTTCTAGTAGTAGGTGATGTGAACAGACCCTGACTGAGATCTTGGAAAACCACTGTTGGTCAGAGCAGATAATACTAATCTCAGTAACCCAAAAGTCTGACTCAGTATACAGCAGCATCATGTGTTCACTATCCATTGAATGTCCATGTGTGAACCATCCCGATTACACATTAGTGGACATTGATGCATCTTGACTTAATGGATTCCATAATTTATGCATATGCTCTCATATAGCTTTGTTCTGGGGCTAATCCTTGTATTATATTAGAAGTCTTGCCTGGATTTTATTGTGTCCTGTACTATGGATTCACTGTGACATGAAACAATAACTTTCTTAGACTGAAGAAGTGTGCCAGTTTGGTGTAGTGGTTAAGAGCATGGATTCTAATCTGGGAGAACCGGGTTTGATTCCCCATGCCTCCACATGCAGCTGCTGGGTGACCTTGGGTGAGCCACAGTTCTCTCAGAGCTGTTCTCTAAAGAGCAGTTCTCAGTCAGAGCTCTCTCAGCCCCACCTACCTCACAGGGTGTCTGTTGTGGGGAGAGAAAGAGAAGGAGATTGTAAGCTGCTCTGAGACTCCGAGTGAAGGGCAGGGTATAAATCCAATCTCTTCTTCTCTTCTTGCACACAAAATCTTTTACCTTGAATAAAACTTTGTCTTAAAGGTGCCACTGGACTCAAACTTTGTTCTTCTGCTTCAGACCAACATGGCTACCCACCTGCATCTTTCTTAGACTTTTGCTAAGTAATATATAAATGATCACAAGTCCCCACCTCTGCAGGGCACTACATTCATTAATTTATCCTCTGTCCCTCCTCAAAAGGGCCATTGCCCTGAACAGTTCAAACTGCCTTTGTAAATCCTAATTTATGCTTCTCATTAAGTAAACTGGAGAACCGCTGCAGTCGGGAATGGCACGAAATATTCTCTGTGTTCGGGATCACAGGCCTTCTCAGCGTCTCTTTGGTGTGTGTGTTTGTTTGTATGTATGTATACATACATACATATACATACATATATACACACACACAATATCGAGGGAAGGGCTCACAGAACAAACCACAGCCGACTCTAGCTTAGCCAACTCTGAACTGCATTTCCTTTATTGCATATGCTGATATCCATTCAACCTATTGACTCTGTTTTATTACTTTTCTCTGGGTGCCTTTAACAACAGCCTGATAAGCCAGGATATAGCCTAAGACACCCCCCCCCCCTCAAACATACATGTTGCACAAGAAGTTCCTGTAGCGTTCCTCCTGCCCCCGCCCCCTTCCTAAACACACTCACTGGAACATTAACTGGAAAGAAGGAAGGAAAAATGGGAAAAGAGTGGAAGGGAAAATTAACAACATAGAAAGGAAGGAATGAAAGCATAAAGGAAAATGACAGAGAGAAAGTATTAACTGTCTGTTTCCTTTCAATCTCTTTTTATCGTCTGTTTATTTTTTAAGATATAGCCCAGCTCCCTCTTGAACCCAACTGTGCAAACATGAATTTCCCATTGCAATGATTTTTTTGTGTGCTGCACAAAGTGTGTCCAGCTGTGTGCTAGAATGAACTCTGTGACATACAGAAATGAAGCGGTTGCCGAGGGACTGTGGCTCAGTAGCAGAGCATCTGCCTGGCCTGCAGAAGGTCCTAAGTTCAATTCTTAGCATTACCAGCCAAAAAGATCAGGTAGATCATGATGTAAAAGGTCTCCACCTGAGACCTTGAAGAGCAGCCGCCAGTCAGAGTAGACAATATTGACCTTGACAGATGCTTGCAGTAGAAAGCAGCTTCATGTGTTCAAGCTCCATGTAGCATGTGACTGTCAACTATCCTATGAAAGCTTAAAGATTAACACACCCCATTGTGGCATAAGACTTCATCAGTCAGCACCCACTGCTTGAAATGCAGATTTCCTCTGTAGGAGATTCAGAGTTTTGTGGGTAGGTGAACGGGTCTATACTGTATGATTTAGTGTCATCCAGTGTGCTGATTTTTTTCTGTATTGGCTGAAGTTGCATTCCACTGTTCAAAATGGTGTTCCACCTGCTAATGGGGCAGGAGTGGCATTTCAAGCATGGACTGTGAGGCAAGCAGTTTAGGTGGTCAGAATTCCACAAAGCATCCCACTTATTCATACCAAAGATTGTCTGAAACTGTAACACCAAATGAGTGAATTTCCCACAAATTAAACAGTTAAATACAAACACAGCCACCACAGATAGTAGAAGAATACTCGGAATTTGTATGTAAAAGCAGACTACTGTTTATTGTGGGCTGAAATAACCTTCCTTCCTTCCTTCCCTCCTTCCTTCCTTCTTTCCTTTCCTGACAGAGAAATTTATCAGGAAAAGGTTTTCTGCCACGGCTGCTAAAGATTTCACCAGCTTCATTTTCGCATGTCAGCTAAGTGTGAAAAACACGGGTTCACAGCCAATAAAATAACAACCTACCCCAAACGAGTTTCTGGAGACTTCCTATTTTAAAAGGTTTTTTTAATTTTAAAAAATCCAAAGTCTAGAATGTAACTACTTATTTATAAAATTTATGTCACTTCTTTACAAATCCGCTGGAGGCTGTTCACAAAGTAAAAACAATATAGCATAAAATCATTAAATAGCAACAAGGTAGAACAAGCCAGGGCACAAAAACAGCATAAAACAACACTCAGGAGCTTAAAATGATATTCACAGAACAGTCCTCGAGCTAGAAGCATATCATAAAATCACCATACACAAAAAAGGTTGGCATCTTGTGTTCAAAAGTTTAACTGAAGGACTTTTAAAAGTCGGTAGGTAGGCAGACAAACAAACAGATAAGGGTTGCCAGCAGCTGGCAACCAGTGGGAGATGAAGAGGGTTAGGGATGTGGGGAATGATGCAGTGCTGATGGCATTATATGTTTTTACCATCGGCTAGGGGGGATCCTAGAATGTCATGCTACTGTGGTGATGTCATGTCCGGTCCCCCCCCCCCCATTTTTATCTCACCGCCCTGCTGAGTGACAGCAAGGACAGCAAGCAGAGGGCGGGAGGTCTACGGTAGATAGATGGATGGATAGATAGATATTACTTAACATTCTCTTTGAGGGGATGCATACTATGAACTTTATGGTTTGGATAACGTTGCTCAGAGACCAAGGAGTGCCTGGTTCCTGTAACTGTGTAGGACTGTTGGCCGCCATCTCTAATTTCTTACATCCTCCATGACAAACAGCACCTGCCAAAATCCTTCCTTTCTCCACATCCCTTCTCTACATTATTCCCCCTCTTCCTTGCTTTGCATTAAGCCACCCTCCCCTCTGACACGTTGATTCAGAAAGGCAGGAATCCCTGGGCACCTCCCTCATCATTATTTTAAAGCCAGCATTATTCTCCGTGCTTGACAATTTGGTGTTTGCCCTTAAGTCTCCATTAGTGGGAAGGAGAAAGGCCCTGAACAAGGCCACAACCTAGCGTTCTGTATTTGAAGTGACAGCAGGAAAGAGGGCCTTACGATTTAAAGGCGCAGGATACCGCAAAGAGTGGCATTACTAAGCAATGAACTGGATTCACAATACTCCACCTTACTCTTTCTTTTCATTTTTTAATTTGTAACCAGAAAGATTTCCACTGCCACTTGGTAAAGCGGCTGGTATTTTCACATGAATTAAAAAAAAAAAATCCTGTCAGAGAAGTTTTAGCATTTATCAACGCAGCTCAGCCCATCCTTCAGTGTTTAGTACAACTGACCTTGTGGGGAAACAAAAGCTTCCACTCTCACAATAACTCCCAGG
This sequence comes from Lepidodactylus listeri, assembly GCA_029233225.1. Lineage (NCBI taxonomy): Eukaryota > Metazoa > Chordata > Lepidosauria > Squamata > Gekkonidae > Lepidodactylus > Lepidodactylus listeri. Next base: position 83,372,278 of record JARCFY010000011.1, read on the forward strand.
TACAATAGAGTGGTTTTTTTTTTAATGTGGAATGTTTCTGCTACGTTTCCCCCCTTTTGTGAGGTTTTAGTGACAAGAGTCAAGAATTGGCATCCTGTCCTTCACTCAGGCAGAATTCATTTTCCAGAAGAGCCTAAGGATAAAAGAAAATTTCAAAATGTAAAACATTGTAAACATGGCACAATGCAACAGAGACTATGAATTGAGACATCATATAATGTAGTCCAACACTAAAGGGTTGTCAACCTCCAGGTGGGGCCTGGAGATTGCTCAGAATTACAACTGGTCTCCACATTAGAAAGATCAGTTTCCCTGGATGAAATAGCTGCTTTGAAGGATGAATTATATGGTGTTAGACCCCTCTGAGGTCCCTCCCTCCCCAAACCCTACGCTCCCCAGGCTCCATCCCCAAATCTCCATGAATTTCCCAACCTGGAGTTAGCAACCCTATGCCCTGCCAACTGCACTCAGTCCACTGTTCATATCTTGGGTCAATGGTCTGAATAAGGATTTCTCCAGTAGATAAGACTGTCCCGAGTTAGACAGGGTTCAAAGCCTCCCTCAGCTGTGGGAGCTTGCTGGTGACCTTGGACCAATCAGACCTCTCTTATTTATTTATTTTTATGCTTAAATTTATACCCCACCCTCCCCGCCATTTGGCAGGCTCAGGGCAGCTAACAACATATTAAAATTCCAACATTTAAATAGTCAAATTCAAGTTAAATAAAACCATAATCAGGGGTCATTTGGGGCCAGAGCGAGGCAGTGTAATCCTCCTTGAGTCCCAGTGAGAAAGGTGGGCTTTAAATAATCCAAATAAATAAATACATGACCTCTGAACGTCTCTTGCCTTGAAAACCCTATGGGGTTCCCGTAAGTCAGCTGTGACTTGACAGCGCTTTTCCACCTAGGGTTGCCAGCTCCCAGTTGGGAGTGACGGATCCCCCGATTTCGTGGACTCTTTCCTGCTGCTGCCCAGTTGTCTGGTGGGGGGAAGCCCTACCCCCAACAGCCATGAGCCTACCAGACGTCCCTGACGTGATGATGTCATGCAGAAGTGATGTCATCACGCCAGGGACATTGCATGGCGACACTCTGTTATTTTGGGCAAAACTCTATGGTAACTATAGAGTTTTGCCCAAAATGCCAGCATGTCGCCGCACAACATCCCTGGCATGATGACATCAGTTCCACGTGACGTTATCACGTTGAGGGCATCGTGCACGGCGATGCTGCCCTGCCCCTTCTGCTTCTGGAGAGCTCCCTTCCACCCCTTGCCAATGCCATGTAAGGACCTGGCAACCCTATTTCCACCAGTAAGTATTTATGACACAGACACAAATTCCATTGCTTAAAAGAAAGTGTTTGTATGAGTGTGTGATTTTGGCTGTATTGATAACTAGGCTTGCCAACAGGCCTGGAGTAAGATGTCCTGCCCCTCCAATAGCGGCCATTTTCTCCTGGTGAATCGATCTCTATCGCCTGGAGACCAGTTGTAATCCCAGGAGACCTCCAGCCATCACATGGAGGCTGGCCACTTTCATCAGCAGCCCTAGCTGTAGCTTGAATAAGGAACGTTCTTAAATTGTGCAGCTTTCCCCAGAAACTATCTCAAAGTACAGCCAAGAATTTGCACCTTTATGAATGGCAGCCTGTTTTGCCCAAGGGGTGTCCCCCCACCCCCGCCAAATGGCAGAGGTTCTTTAGGATTTGGAAACAATGAATGGAAATTGAGTTTGTTGGGGAAAAGGGTGTTTATTAACAAAAGCCAGCAAATAAGTACTAACAAAAGGAAAAGAATGCTTGCAGGAGCAGATAAGGATTTCAAGAAAGCCAACAGTGCGTCCTTTCTATGGCTCAGCTGGGGTTTCTGGCTCCTGCTTGGCCTTATTCAGGCTGAGGATCTCTGGCTTATATACGACAGGAGGCTTTGTGCCTGTGTTGCTGATCAGCCATTACCAGGGCTATTTTTGGGCAGAAACGCACAGGAACGAAGTTCCGGCTGGCTCCTGCGTTGGCCACACCCAGCAGGAACTCATTAGCATAATAGGCCACACCCAACAGCAGAAACTCATTAGAATTGGTTACATTAGGGGTATGTGGCCTAACATGCAAATTAATTCCTGTTGCAAAAAAAGCCCTTGACAACAAACAAGATAAACAGAATAAGAAGCAAAAGGTGGGTGTGGCTGGATGACCAGTCTTCTGGTAACATGGGGGTTTGGTCTAATATGCTAATAAGCTGTGCTGTCAGTGACCTTATATGTTAATGAGTTTCTGCTGTTGGGTGTGGCCTGTTATGCTAACGAGTTACTGCTGGGCTTTTTCTACAAAAAAAGCCCTGGCCATTACTAACCTCAGGAGGGATAGCATAGCCTTGGCCCTCCTGATGTTGGCTGACTGGTCTCTGCAGTTGCCTTTGCTGCTTGTGGCTATTAAAGTCTTTGGTTGCGATCAGACGCACAATTAGTCCCGACATAGACATGAATACTGGGTGGATTTAATGTGCGTGATCAGACACGAACATCTGGGAAGCGTCCCGCAGCCGACAGCAGCCTGTGTTGCTCAGCCGCAGAAGCGGAGTAAACAGGCACAGGGAGAAGTCTGGTAGCAAATGGGTTGCTACGGCCCATGGGTGGACTTTCCCATCTGATCACTCCAGCGCACTCTCATGGTGTCAGGATAGTCTGATCAGGCCATCCCGACTCCGTGCCGTTGTTTTTTTCCCTTCTCAGTATGCGCATCATCGCACACTCCATAGGGAGCCCTCAGGGCTGAGGTGCAAATCATTGATCCCTCGTTTAAGCGCATCGGAAACAAATGGCAAAAACCCCACCCCTGACTCACCCGCGGTTGTGTCTGATCACGCAGTGGCAGGCTGTGCCCGCAGCTTCAAAAGACTGTGTGATCGCGCAACTGCGGGTCAACTTCTGCCGGAGGAAATAACCTCTCTTCCCCCCACTTTATTTCGTGCGTGTGACCGCAACCATATACCTCCAAATGCAAAGGAAGGGAAAACAAACATATAGCTGCTCACGGCACTGGAAAGATGGGTTTGAGGAGAATTGTGGCACACCACCTAACTCCTTGAGACAACCTTCTGTATTTACACGACACAGCCTTCCCCAACACCCTCTAGCAACTGAAATTACATCTCTGTGGTTATCCTGGGATATCAGTACTGGCATTACCTTTGGCTCCTTATGTTCTTCCCTGACTTAGATGGCCCAGGTTAGCCTGATCTTGTCAGATGTCAGAAGCTACGCAGGGCCATCCCTGGTCAGTATTTTGATGGGAGACCACCAAGGAAGTCCTGGGTTGTTGGTACGCAGAGGCAGGCAATGGCAAGCCACCTCTGAACATCTCTTGCCTTGAAAGCCCTACAGGATCACTGGAGGTCGGCTGTGACTTGATGACACTTTCCACCACCGCTATCTTATTTTCTTTACACATAAAAGCTGAGTGGAAAAGAAGGTAGAATCCCAGGTAAAACATGGGCACTAAGCAATTGAAGTCTTGTTATCTCTTGCACGAAGAAACAGGCGCAGCAGAGTTCCTTGCAGAGAGAAGAAACTTGGAAATGACCAGAACTGATGAGAACAGGAAGAGTAACACTGTGAAGTTTCTTTTGCTCATCCCTTTCAGAGAGCCTTTGTAATCTGTTTTGGTAGTCGGTTGCTAACGGATTTTTTTTGTGTGTGTCGTTTTCAGACACAACTGTTTTAGCAACCGGCTGCCAGCGGATTTTATTTACCTTTTCATAACGAAGCCGCTGGCGTCCAATCTGCAAAGCGTGGCTGAGCTGTTCTTAAGGTAAACGGCTTTCTTCTCTTTTCACCTCTTTTTTGTGCTTCTGAATTGCTGTAGCGTGCTGTTTAAAATGCCTGCAGTGCTTCCAGTAGTGCTGTTGCACCGTGCTTCCCCCCCTGCCCTTTTTCACTGCACCATCTTCCTCAGACTTTTTTTTGTTTTAACATTCTAATTTGTGCTCAACTTAGAACGTTCCAAAAAAAGTTCGAGGAAGATTCCACGTTGAAAGAGGGTGGCAGGGAGGAACATGGTGCTGTTTGAAATGGGCAGATCGCTTCAGGGATGGTTCTTTAATGGAATGGAATTCACTGTATGGAACCTCCATCCCTGTATGGCTTTACTCAGAACCAGGCTAACAATGGATAACATCTGGTTTAAAATGGTAATGTGAAAGGGGTTGTGGTAATAACCCTGGGTCGGCAGCCTTTGAAGCAGCCTCAGAGGAGAAGGAAATGGGGATTTGCTTACCAGTTTGGTGTAGTGGTTAAGTGCGTGGACTCTGGGAGAACCGGGTTTGATTCCCGACTCCTCCACTTGCCCCTGCTGGGTGACCTTGGGCAAGCCGTAGTTATGTCAGGGCTGTTCTTGAAAAAGAGCAGTTTCTGCCAGAGCTCTCTCAACCCATTGCGCAGAAAGATCAGGACCAATGCTTTGAAATATTTTGTTCACTGAGGCACATACACTACAGAGTACTGAAGGAAGCCTAAAGCACATCATCCTGAAATCTGTAATGCTGCTTTAGCCTGTGAAAAATCTTCTGGCAGTCTTTCTGCTAGTTCCAAGATTAGTTTCCTTTCCCCCTTCCTCCTCTGGCTGCTGCTTCTTGGTGTACACACCCCACACTCAGCCTGCACAGGGAAACTACCTTTGCCTTTGATGGGTGTGGGCGTAACTTGTTGAGCATGTGTATAACTCCCTCTCACCTCTTCCTTCAGTCAAATTCCAGTTCACCATTCATTTACTTTGATCATTTTTCTCCAAGGACCTCGGGGCAGCATATATGGACCTCCCCCTTCCTCCATTTCATTTTCACAATAACCCAGTGAGATAGGTTAGACTGAGGCTGTGTGACTAGCCCCAGGTCACCCAGCAGGCTTCCACAGTAGAGTGAGGATTCAGACCTGAATCTCTGAGATCTAGGCATTGCCTTTTCCCTCTGTTGTTGTATGCAGGGGTCATTTCGAGCAGGAGCTCGGTGGAGCTCAGCTCCGGGCGTTGGTGCCAGCCCCCCCCCCCGCCCGCGGGAGAATGCCTGCTTGTGTCATGGCTGCAGCAAAATGACCCCGTCCCCTGGAAAGGTCCTTGTTCCTCCGACCAGCCTTCTGAAGGCTTCAGCCACTACGGAAGCTATCCTCCCAGAATAGTGGTATTTCTGAGGCTTGGATTAGTAGCAGTCTCCTCTCTGCCAGCTCTTTCTTTCTTTCTTTCTTTCTTTCTCTCTCTCTTCTTTCTTTCTTGCCTTCTGACATACTTCCGGTGATTTCAGGTGGTGTAGCATATGCAAATAAGTTATGCTAATGAGTTATGCTAATGAGCTCCTGCACTTCTTTTTCTACAAAATGACCCCTGGTTGTACGAAAGCCATGTTGGAACAGAAATTCCCCTATGCATTGCATGCTGCTTTCACTTTCTTCCATAATCGGATTATATGGTCCCCTCTGCATTGCATGCTGCTTTCACTTTCTTTGATTATCAGATTTTATGGTACCTTCTGCACAGATTTATGGCCGTTTTATGGCCATTCAGGGGTGACTTTGCAGACAGTATGGCATTGCCCTGAGGTGCCTGAATGTGATTTTGAGCTGCACTTTCCCCTCCCAGTTGAGAAAACGTGGAGTGAATGCCAGATGCAGAATTGTCCCTAGTCCAGCATTCCAGCCACCACACCACGCTGGCTTGGTTGGGTCTAAGTCGCCACTGTTGGTGGAATGGAAAGACTGGGATCCAACCCTCGTCTGAATCTGGAGGAAAGTCCCTTGGCACCGCACACCCTAAAAACGCTTAATCTTTATTTCCGCCGCCACAAATGATTTTGCGAGTCCCTGCAAAGCGTTGATGATGGGCCCTGGCGAGATTCCACCAGACTCTTCTCACTTGATTATGACTCAGCGGGAGATCTTGTCGTTCGTGAGGCTTCCATATGGAACACTGCCCACGGTGAATGACAATGAGGGGGGGAGAAAAGGACGATTTAGCTGCGTTAAACGGAGAGAAAGCACTGAAAGGGAGATAGGAGGGACAGGAAGCTCCGGAGCAGACAGGTGTGGGTTTCCTTTGACATGTTGCAAAATTAGGGTTCCCAGGTCCCAGTGGGGGGTTCCCCTGCTTCTGGGGGCTCCCTAGAAGCTAAAGTGACTAAAATGAGGCTGTTATACTTTGGTCCAGTCCAATGCTCCCTCTAAGCTGTGGAGTCTTGTGAGCCAAAAATTCTACTTTGTGAGCTACTCGCATTAAAGTTGTGAGCGAACGATTTGGCTACTGCATAACTTAGTTTAATCTGGGGCCATCCTTCCAGAGCTGAGTCAAAAATGTGTGAGCTGGAGGCTAAAAAACTGTGAACTAGCTCACACTAACTCAGCTTAGAGGGAACACTGGTCACATCATGAGAAGACAAAACTCACTGGAAATGACAATCATGCTACCAAGAGTTGAAGACAGAAGTGACTTATGGCAGCCCTGTGAATTGATGACCTCCAAAACGTCCTGTCGGCAGGGCTTTTTTTGTAGAAAAAGCACATCAGGAACTCATTAGCATATTAGGCCACAACCCTGCCTGTGCAGCTCCCTCCCAGGATCGGCTTCCCCAGGTGCCTCGCAGCTTGCAGGGTGCATGGGGAACCCGAGGGAAGGAAGGCAGTTTGTGGATCGGCTTCCCCAGAGGAGGGAACCCAAGGCCGGGAGGCAGTTTAAACTGCCTTCCCTCCCTGGATTAGCTTGGCTTCCCCAGGGGCCACACGGCTTGCAAAGGGGCGGGGAGGCTGTAGGCGTGGCCAACTTTGAAGCCAGCCGGAACTCCATTCCTGTGCATTCCTGCCCCAAAATAGCCCTGCCTGTTGGTAACAACCTTGCTCAAGTCTTGCAAACTGAAGGCCGAGATTTCCTTGATTGAGTCACCGTTATCGTTCAGTCACAGGCATTAAAGGAGGTCAGAATGGAGTTCCTTTCCTAGCTCAGTGTTGGTGTCTACATCTCCCCAGGCCTGGAGGAGGAAGAGCAGCGATCTTTTGTGATGCAAATGCGACACTGCTGATAATTTTGCAAAGCTCCAGTTAGGCAACCTTTATGTTATGCGAACTGTTATTCTGACAACCTTGATTCAAACCAGAGACATATGTTTCCCATTTTTGGCTGCTTTCGCAGGAGGGTATTTCCCACGCAGGAAGCCCCTGTGAGTCCTTTATTGTGAGGAATTCCATTCTAGACAGGATAGGGTAGAGATAGGATTCTAATCTAGTCTAACTAGCTAGGATGGATAGAGAAGCAGAAAGCATGTCCTGCCCTTATGGTGTCATGGTGGAGAAGTCTAGCATGCTGCAGAGAGAAGGTGTCAGACCGCAAGGAAGGAAGATTCCCTGAGAGTAGCAATTTACACATCAAAGGGATAGTTCCAAAACAGTAGAAAGGGAAGGATGATCAGAGTCCTGGGCTACCAGTCTCTCTGACTCTCTATAGTCCCACTCTGAAGTCTGAGGCTAAGAGACAGTGCAAAGCCCTTCACTTCCAACAGCAAAAACACCCATTTGGAGGCCAATTTGGACTGGGTCCACTGGGCTGGAGTGCTGTGTAGGGTGATTCCTTTCAGGGGAATTCCTTAGTGGGGGAGGAACTGGTGCTTTATGTAAACGTCTGAATTTTCTCAGTGGTATCTGTATATTAATGTACAGGGTGTCCACATGAAACCTTTACAGTTTCGAATAAGTACAGCTTCTGAACGGGTTCACATAATGTAATGCAGATTCAGCAATGCCACAACAGAAGATCACTGACAGATGCAAGTAGGTTTGCCAGGTTCCCCCCTGGCTGCTAGTGGGGGGGGGGGTAGGATTGCTAGCTCCAGGTTGGGGAACACCTTGAGATTTGGGGATGGAGCCTGGGGAGGACAGGGACCTTAGTGGGGTACAGTGCCATGGAGTCCACCCTCCAAAGCATCCATTTTCTCCAGGGAAACTGATCACTGTAGTCTGGAGATGAACCATAATTCTGGGGGATCCCCAGGTCCCTCCTGGAGGCTGGCATCCCTAGATGCAAGCATGCCTGAGCAAACCTGAAGAAGGTTAGAGCATCAACTTGACATCTTCCAGGTGACCAGGGGAGCTCATGTCAAAGTAGGGTGTACAAATAAATTTTTGGATATGTTCTATTCCATAAAGCAAACTTTGTTAATTTACGTGTTTTCATAGAATCATAGAATCACAGAGCTGGAAGGGGCCATACAGACCATCTAGTCCAACCGCCTGCTCAGTGCAGGATCAGCCTAGATCAGTGTTTTTCAACCACTGTGCCGTGGCACACTGGTGTGCCGCGAGATATTGTCAGGTGTGCCGCGGGATTTTTTCAATGAAAGAAATGTGCCTTCCAGGCTGATCTTCCGGGATGCGTTTGCGCATGCGAGAAAGAACAGTGGCGCGCTCTCGCTGATTCCACTCGCACGCTCTGTGGCTGGCCTGAGGTAGGAGGGAGCCGCCATTGAGGCGCAGATCCCCTTGGCCTTGCGAGGACTCGAGGGAGGGAGGGAGAGTGCCGAGGGGCTCTGTCTGTTCGCCCACCCGACCTGCCAGCGCCACAACGGAGGCAGCAGCCATGAGCGACTGGCCGAGCAGGCGGAGAGATACGACGACATGGCCATGAAAGCGGTGAGTGGCTGGGGGGGAGGAGGAGGAGAAGGGGGGGTCCTCCTCAGGAGATGCACGGTGCCCCCCACGGGCCCCGCCGTCACAGCCTCCGCTTGGCCGCGATGGAGCCAACGCCCTGGCTCGCCTGCGCCGCCCCCCCACGAGCCTCGGAGGGGGCAGCTGAGCCTTTTCAGGTGAGGGCTGTCTTCTTCTGCGTGGCCTCTCAGCCCGGAAGGTGGAGGTGGGCCTCTGCGGGTCCCGCGTCACGGCTGCTCTTTTTCCATCTCTGGCCCTGGCGCTGATGTTGGCCGCCTCCAAGCCGTGTGTCGGCGGCGGCAGTTGGGTGATGCCCGCCTGCATGTTGGAGAATGAGCAGGGCGAGGCGGCGGACTCGAACGGCATCCAGTTCGTGGGGGCCGGAGGCAGGCTCGCACATGGCAGATGGTTTTAAATGAATGAGGAGGACTCGTGTGCTGAATCAGAGTCATGCTAGACCTGTGGATGTTAATACAGAGGACAGGAACATTCGGTACCAAGGGCATTCACTCCTCCAGCAGAGTAAGCTGGTTTCTTCCAGTGCCTGGCTCCTGGGTTGTGTGTGTGTGTGTGTGTGGGGGGGTGATTTGCACCAAGACATTCCAGTAAACATGAATATGTTTGATGGTAACAGCTAGCTGTTTCTGTCAGGGTGGGGTTCAAATCAGTAACTGTCCCTCAGCGAAGAATGGGTGTACTGTGTTTCTCTTCAAATCACTTATGGTCAGCAGAATGCCGTTCACATAAGAGTAAGAGTTTAAACTCTCTATTTGAAAAACTTTAGCAGAATCGCAGTATTAAAATACATCCACACAGGGGTCCTTTCGTAAAAAAAGAGGTGCAGGAGCTCATTAGCATAACTTATTTGCATATGCCACACCCCCTGACGTCACCAGAAGTGATGACGTCATCGGCAGTGTGTCAGAAGGCAAGAAGGGAGGGAGGGAGGGGGAAGGAAGGAAAGGAACAGGAAGGAAGGTAGGTAGGTAGGTAGGTGGGAGAGAGAGAGAGAAGAAAGGAAGGAAGGAGGGAGGAAGGGGGGAAGGAAGGAAGAAAGAAAGGAACAGGAAGGAAGGTAGGTAGGTGGGGGGGAGAGAGAAGGAAGGAAGGAAGAGGGGAAGGAAGGGGGAAAGGAAGAAACAGGAAGGTAGGTAGGTAGGTGGGGGAGAGAGAGAGAGAGAAGGAAGGAAGGAAGGAACAGGAAGGAAGGTAGGTAGGTGGGGGGAGAGAGAGAGAAAGAAGGAAGGAAGGGGGAAAGGAAGGAACAGGAAGGTAGGTAGGTGGGGGGAGAGAGAGAAGGCAGGAAGGAAGGGAGAGGGGAAGGAAGAGGGAAAGGAAGGAACAGGTAGGTAGGTAGGTGGGGGAGGGAGAGAGAGAGAGAGAGAGAGAGGGAAGGAAGGAAGGAAGGAAGGAAGGAAGGAAGGAAGGAAGGGGCGCTTCTCCCCCCACTGGGGTCAGCGTTTTCCTCCCTCCCCCCTCTTGCTTGGGCCCCAGGGGCTTCATGCCACTGGGGCCCGGCTTCTCCCTCCCTTGTGCCCCCCTTGGGCCTGGGAGTGTGAGCGGGGGGGAGGGAAGGAGGGGGCTTCTCCCAGGGTCGGCGGCGCTTGCCGCGGCCCCAGGAGTGTGAGTGGGGGAGGGAGGGAACGAGGGGGCTTCTCCCTGGGCTGGCAGCGCTTGCCACGGCCCCGGGAGTGTGAGTGGGGGGGAGGGACCCCCGGCCCGCGCGCCTGCCTGGACCTGCACCTCCCCGGCCGCCCGTGGCGCTCCTCCTGCTGCCCCTTCTTCTTCCTCTCCTCCTCTTCTTCTCAAGGAATTTGACTAGGGACAGGGTTTTTCCACAAGCAGAAACCTCTGGATAAAATTCTATGGCCACTCTACTTCACAAGGACATAGTGTTTTCATTCATTATTATACCCCCATCAGTTGGACACTATTGATAAGCTGATATAGACATTTTTAAATGTCATAAATTGTCACTGTCACTCACCATTTTCAGGCTGTCTCATGTTTGTTGCTATCAGAGTTGGTTCCAGGGCTCCGTTGGGGCCAAGGCCAGGGCGCGGGGGGGCAGGCGCGGGGGGGGCAGGCCCCAGCAGCTTCTGAGCCCAAGGACTCGGGAGGGGCGGCCGGCTCCTCCTCCTGCTGCTGCTGCTGCGCCCCGGATGCCGAGCCTTGCGCGGGAGGGGAGGTGCAGAGGGCCGGGTTTTCCCCTCCCCCCCAGCCAGCCATGGGCCGCCACCGCTGCAGGAGGCCCTTCCCTTCCCCTTCCCTCCCGGGAGGAGGGCTCTGTGTGGGGGCCAGGCTGGGCCGAGCCGGCCTTGCTCCGTCAGGAAGGGAGGGAGGGAAGGAGTGGGCGAGACTCAGCGAGCGGCGGAGCACGTGGCAAGCACAGCTCCTCCGGCGGCGGCGTGGTCTCGGGCGCAGTCCGGCGCATGCCCAGGTGGCCCCGTCGCTCCTTCCCCCTGCCCCCCCCGAGGCAGCCCCAGACGCGCCGCACCCGCCAGCCCCCACCTGCCAGGGAGGGACGGGGGCGGCTGCCTCGGGGCCCGCGGCGCTCGCCGCGGCCTCGGAGGCTTGAGTGCGGGGGGAGGCGGGGAGGGACGGGGGCGGCTGTCCCGGGGCCCGCGGCGTTTGCCGCGGCCCTGGAAGGGGGGAGGGAAGAGGCTTTTTGCAGGGCCGGCGGCGGCCTGCCGCTGCCGGGAGGAGTGAGCGGGGGACGGGGCTTTGTTAAGTCCCCGCCCCCCGCCCTCCTCTCTCCCGGAGCGGCGCTCCGGCCCGCTCCGGCCCGAACGGAGCCCTGCATCCACATTATATTTCTTCTGAAACTCAGGTCAATGTTATGGGAAGGAGCCATTACACTTTGGATCTGTAACTTACGATTTCAATTTGAGTGGCTATTATGTGTATTTGTAATACTGTCATAGTTAATACTTGAGCTGAGGCAACTAATGACCCATTTATCTTGTATTTCAGTGTTTTTCAACCACTGTGCCGTGAGATATTGTCAGGTGTGCTGCGGGATTTTTTCAATGAAAGAAATGTGCCTTAGCTCGGAAAAGGTTGAAAAACACTGGCCTAGATGACCCTGGAGGTCCCTTCCAACTCTATGACTCTAGGGAGGACTGCAGTATGCATGAAGAAAGCACTTCAGTCTTTCCCCCCATCCCATTTGCCTGTCCAGAAAATGTCCCAAGGGATATATGTGGCCCATGGCACCTCCATTCCCAGACTGCTCCAGCAGTTTCAGCTTCCCAAACACTATTAGGAAAAGATGGCTCTCCTAGAACTGTCATCCTTAAATGGCCAGTCAGTTTCTGCATATAGTTTACGAGTACACCTGGCAGGGAGGGGAGGGACACGCTCAGACTCTGAAGACCGGAACTGTCAAGACCGAAGCCGCAGCAAATAGTAGGACCAATTAAGCTGCGTAGCAGCACTCATGCAGCCTGCTTGCGTTCTGCCAAGTCTCTTCTGAATTCTTGGCTCTTTCTCTGGGGGTTGTGGGCCAGCTGGTGCGGAAGAATCATGTGAGGGGCCAGGCGAGTCCCAGGGTCTGGCAGCCAGATCCCTCACAGATGTGAGCCACATAATCGGCACATAATCATCTGAAGTCAATCTATCCTTTTTATTAATCGAGGCATCGTCTTTAAGCTTGCGAGGGGGAAGGACGTACATCTTGTGGCAATGCTGTTCCTTGGGAAGAAGAAAACAGTGATTTTTTTAAAAAAGTGGCGTATCTGTGAATGCGCGGCTTAAGAATGTCAAGGAGGAAGTAGACAGAGTTCAGTGATAAGGCACGTGCTTGGCATGCGAAAGCACACCCTGCGCTCTGGTTCTCTCGCTGGCGCTTTCATCTGAAAGGATCTTGTGGAACAGGCTGGGAGAAGCCTGGTATTAAGGCCCTGTATGCCTGGGCTGCTTCCAAGTGGAGGTTCTGTTCCAGTGTGGCAGCCAAATTGGAATGGTTGTGTGGGGGAATTACCCACTCAGCACCGTCCTTTAATCATTGCTTTCCTGGTTTCCCCCTGCTTTGCTCTGGTCTTTCCCAAATCTTGCTTGATATGATCTTTTTGATATGTTTGCATGGCACACTATCTAGACGGTAGGTTTGCCCTTTGCCTGGCCGTGGTAGGCAAACCCCTGCCCTCAACTCCACACCACAATGTGAAATTCCCCACATTGGTGTTTTAAAAACTGCATTATGTGAAACTTTCTGCAGTAGATTTTTCCTCCCCAGGTGCAGAGAAGTTTTTTTCCTTTTTACCCTGTTTTTTTTGGAATCCCCAGTTTAAGCAAGTTTCGAAAACATGGGGTAAGAAGGAGAAAATTTTGGGTTTGCGCCTGGTGAGGGAAAAAAATCTGCTGTGGATAATTCCACATAACATACAGTTTTAAAAACACCAATGCGGGGAATTTCACTACCGTGGAAATGGTCCCAGTCTCTTTCCTTCGATGAATTGAGGATCGGAAGAAGGGGATAGCTTTGATGGTGACATTCTAGGAATCTCCTCGATCTTTCTTTTAAAGACTGTCACTTTCTCTAAACCTACACTCAGAAGAGATTGGGGAAATTCCTAGAGCGTCATGGAGGATGTAAAATCACAAACCCTGAAACTCCATCCTTGAACACATAAATCTGCCTTATACTGAATCAGGCCATTAGTCCATTAAGGTCAGTATTGTCTACTCAGAATGGCATTGGCTTTCCTGGGACTTAGGCACAGCTCTTGCACATCACTTGCTGCTGTTTCATCCTTTTAACTGGAGATGCTGGAGGCTGAGCCTTGGCATACAAAGCAGATGCTCTGCCACTGAGCCAGTTCTGCTCTCCCCTGGCAAACCCCCCCCCCCCAATCTCCTGAGATGTGCCAGTCCAGCTGGCAGCCCTAGTGCCCAGGAAAGTATACAATTTTAAGGTCCCGCCCGGATCAGTGCAATTTTCCTTGTCTTGGCCCCCCTTGGCTTCCAAGCACCCAACCAACTCTAGTCCTTTTTGTTTTGAAGAGGCACCTTTCCCTTTATATCACTGCAACAAAAAAGGGCCAGAGACTTACTTAATTTTTTTTAATTGAAAACTGAAAATTCAGAGAATCTAGTGGATCATGGTAATAGATTGCTATAATGCTGTGGCAATTACTGATTTAAAACCCCCACTGAAAACAACCCTCAGTGGTACAGCTGGTTAAGATGCAAGGGAAATGTCAGCTGATGGAGTATAGATAGTGGGCAGAAAACTCCCACATGGATGCTCTATTGCTAGTGCAAATGCTTTTGTTTCCATGGAAATAATGAGAAGGGAACAGAGAATCCTTGCCATGTGTAGGTGCAAGCTCAGTGATAGTCCTGATTCTTGCCACCTTTTCCTTAAACACATTCTGCCACCTGGGCTTCTGCCTTGGACCAAGTGCAGAGTTCTTTCCCCTTTCATAGAAAAGTAGGACTTAATGGCAAGGTGCTGATAAGCATGTACAGAGTGCCTTTCCTCTTTGAATTGAACACTCCTTACCTTTTTTTTGGCACTTTTAGATACTGTGCCACCTGAGAAGCAGCCTCAGGGGAAATGGCAAGCAGCCAGATGCAGTGTTCCTTCTAAGCTGCGTTAATGTGAGCTAGCTCCCAGTTTTTTAGCCTCTGGCTCACACATTTTTGTCTTAGCTCAGGAAGGCTGGCTCCAGAGCAAATTAATTTCTGCAGTAGCCAAATCGCTCGCTCACAGCTTTAATGCCGGTTATCTCACAAAGGAGAATTTTTGCTCACAAGACTCCACAGCTTAGAGGGAGCACTGGCCATAGGACTGAGAGACAAATGTGTCGCTCTGGGCTTCCTGTTTTCCTTCATGTGAGACCAACACATACACTTTCCCGGTGCACCCAGCAAACGGCTATCAGCCTTCCCAAGACAAAGCTCCCACGGCACGAGGGAATCACTACAAATTAATGTCAGAAGAAGGTAACCGTGCTGGTCCGCAGTAGAACCAGGGCTATTTTTGGGCAGGAACGCACAGGAACGGAGTTCCTGCTGGCTTCCGAATTGGCCACACCTACAGCCTCCCCCTCCCCGGGTTCCCCAGACACCTCGCAAACTGTGTGGTGCCTGTGGAAGGCAAGCTGATCCAGGGAGGGAAGCAGGGGCGTAGAGTTTTGGAAATCCCGGGGAGGATGGGGGCTCCTTAGCGCTCGCTGGGACGATATTCTTCCCCCCCCCTCCGGGAAACCGCCCCGCCTCCCCGGGCCCTTCCGAGGCCCGCCAGCCGCTGCTGCCGGCACCTCTCTCTCCCCCCCCCCGCCACCCCTTCCTCTCCAGCAGTGGCCGCCGGGCCTCGGAAGGACCTGGGGAGGTGCGGCGGCAGGCGCTCCGTTTTCCCGGGTGTGGCTGAGCCCCCCCCCCGGGAAATTTCAGGGATGGCTCAAGCCCTCGAGCCCCCCCCATACTCTATGCCTATGGAGGGAAGGCAGTTTAAACTGCCTCCCCTCCTCAGGTTTCCTAGGTGCCCCGCAGCTGTGAGGCACCTGGAGAAGCCGATCCAGAAACTACCTTCCTTCCCTCGGGTTCCCCATGCGCCCCGCAAGCCATGGGGCATCTGTGGAAGCCTATCCTGGGAGGGAGCTGTGCTGTCAGAGGTGTGACCTAATATGCTAATGAGTCTCTGCTGTTGGGTGTGGCCTATTATGCTAATGAGTTCCTGCTGGGCTTTTTCTACAAAAAAAGCCCTGAGTAGAAGACTTGTGCAACCCTAATTCATCATACTGCTAGGCTCAAGTCCAGTAGCCACTAAGGGACCAACAAGGTTTTGGGGGTATAAGCTTTCCAGAGTCAGAGCTCCCCTGGGATGGATGAATCCCTTGTGAGCTTTGACTCTCAAAAACTCATACCCTGAAAATCTTGTTGGTCCCTAAGGTGCTACTGGACTTGAGCCTAGCTGTACTATGAATTAGGGACGCCAACCTCAGGGTGGGGCCCAAAGTTCTCCCAGAATGATGATGGACCTCCAGCGGTACAGAGATCAGTGCCCAGGAGGAAATGGTCACGTCAGAGGTTGAATTCTATGGTAGGCCACATAGAGTAGGGCTGTCAAACTGATTTATGAGGGCCAGCTTTGACAAAAACTGGACTTTGTCGGACCGGGTCACATGTGTCATAAAACTTAATGCCAGATAGCAAAGATGCAAACTTTATAAAGGACACAGAAAAACACAATGAAAGATATTATAGCAGCTATTCCATTTGAACCCCACATTAGGGGCTAATATTTCTCTGCAAAACTGAAGTTCCTTGAGTTTGTTGAACTCTATATTTTAACTGTGGTTGGTCCCAAACCTCCCCTCCCTCCCCAGAAGTATAAACTACAAATATAAATGGTCTGAGCCTGGGACCCAGGGGAAGAACATGAAACAGCTGAGCACTGCAAGCCAAGGGCGTAGAGTTTCTCAATCCCCGGGGGGGGCGGGGGCTGTCTTTCGTGCGCGCGCGCTTCGCGCGCGCGCACGCTCGGGACCATGTCCCGCTGCTCTACCCCCTGCCCCAGGGAGCCGCCGCCGCCGCTTCCCTCCCCCGGGCCGTGCCCGCCCGCCGCACTCCCCGCCCCCCTCCCTCCCCCCCGCTCACCTTGGGCGCCGGCGGGGGAGGATCGCTGCTGCTGCAGCCGGGGGCCGGCGCGTCGCCCTTGCGGGCTCCCGCTCCGCCTCGCATTTCCCGGGGGGGCTCAGCCACCCCCGGCAAAATGAACACCCGCCGGTGGCCAGTCAGCCGGCCATCGCCGCCTCTCTCTCCCCCCCACCCCGCCCCAGGGAGGCAGGAGGGCAGGCCGGGGGTGGGGGGGAAGGAGAGGCGGCGACGGCCGGCTGACTGGCCACCGGCGGGTGTTCATTTTGCCGGGGGTGGCTGAGCCCCCCCCGGGAAATTTCGGGGGAGGCTCGAGCCCTCGAGCCCCCCCGTAGTTGACGCCCATGCTGCAAGCTTCCCCCCCCACACACACACACTTTTCCAGGTCTACTCAGAGTGGCAGTGGCTCTCCAAGGTCTCAGGGGTTTTTCCCCTGGGTGATTTGAGGTAATAATTTTGGGTGTCCTCTTTAGAAGAAGAAGAAGACGAAGAGACTGGATTTATACCCTGCCCTTCACTACCCAAGGGAGTCTCAGAGCAGCTTACAAACTCCTTCCCCTCCCCCTCCCCACAACAGACACCCTGTGAGGTAGGTGGGGTTGAGAGAGCTCTGACAGAAACTGCTCTTTTTCAAGAACAGCTGTGCCAGAACTATGGCTTGCCCAAGGTCACACCAGCAGCTGCAAGTGGAGGAGTGGGGAAGCAAACCCGGTTCTCCCAGATTAGAGCCCACTGCTCTTAACCACTACGCCAAGCTGGCTCTCCACTTGTTCTGCTATTATTCCGTTGGATCTCCACATTAGGAGGGTGTGGGTGTTAAAACTAATATTTCCCTGCAAAACTAGAGTCCCTTGCGGTTGCAGAACTCTATATTTTAACCCTGGCTGGTCCCAAACCTTCCCCCCCCCCCACCACCTTGAAACGTGCCTACCTAAACTGGAAAGGTGGGGGGGATGATGGGATTTTGCAAAACCAGTTTTAAAATAAAAAAGAAGCACAAGGATCACAGCAGAAGGAACCCCACCCCAGCTCCTACTTGTGACAAGGTCTATGGAGGCCTGGAGCAGTGGCTGGGAAGTTTGGCAGCCCTGCCCTCTGCTTCGGGCACTCAGAGGCAGCCCTGCCCTTGGCTCTTTATACTCCCACCAGCTCAAGCTGAGAACAGTGAGGTGGGGCAGGGGAGGGGGGAGAGAAGAGAGCCCCACTCCTGGGCTGGATTAAAGCTCTGGATTCCAGCCTGTGGGCCACAGGTTTGACACCCCCGACATAGAGTCTAGGAGAAACAGAAGCCCTAGAGTGGTGGTAAAAAGTGGGTGCTCTAAGACTCCTGTTTCTTCTGTGGAAGAACCATTTCCACGGAGCTTCCTGCCCTCCTCAAACTTTGCCCTCCCCAGCTATCACCCCCCCCCCAAAAAATCTCAAGGAATTTCCCAAGCCAGAGCTGGCAAGCTTACATAGGGTTGCCAAGTCCAGGTTGGAAAATACCTGGGGACTTTGGGGGTGGAGCCAGGAGAAGGCGGGGTTTGGGGAGGGGAGGGGCCTCAGCATGGTACAATGCCATAGAGTCCACCCTTCAAAGCAGCCATTTTCTCCAGGGGAGCTGATCTCTGTCAGTTGGAGGTCAGTTGTAAAAGCAGGAGATCCCCAGGGCCCACCTGGAGGCTGGCAATCCTAAGCTTACATGAAGTCATCAGCCCCCATCAGATGCCTTAGCTTGTGCATTGGTGCATCGTTTGATGGGGCACATGCGAACAGCACAAACACTTTGCACCCTCCAATTCTGGTTAACTGGCCTAGAGAATAAAATTCGAACCGTTCTGGTAGGCTGACAACGCCGCGCTCCTGCACTTTGGACTCTATCCCTGTTCGAAAGGGAGAGGTCTGCAGTTACATACTTGACCTGTAGAGGAGTTGAGCCGGGCTTCTGAATGGGCGAGGACTGGTTACGGGGAGGGGGAGCAGCTCAGAAGCTCTCTGGAGAGGACTGTAGGTCACTCCGGAAGATGCTGTTGATCAACGAGGTTTGGAGATGTGATCCCATAGGCGATGACTCCATGCTCCCTGATATTTGTTGATACGGCATTATTGTTACAACGCGCTATCGGTGGCAGCAAAAACTGCCATTACCTCGAAGTGGAAAGCCGAGACAGTCCCAAAGCTAGTGCTGTGGTGTGAAAAAATATGGGACGTCTTGTGTGATGGAAAAGCCAACTGATTGCTTGTTACAATACGAATTGCTTCCTACATCTTCAGACTTCACTAAGAAACGGTATCCCGTTCTGGATTGCATGCCAATGCATGGATTACTTCCTGCAAGGTCTGCTTATCTGAAAGCTACTGATCACTCTGAGTAATATTGATTAGCTCTGAATGTTCTTTGCCGATGTTTCCAAGTCAAGTTTGAAATATCCCCATCGGCAGGGCTGTTTTTGGGGCAGGAACACACAGGAACAGAGTTCCGGCTGGCTTCCGAGTTGGCCACGCCTACAGCTCCCCCCCCCCCCGGATTCCCCAGGCGCCTCACAAGCCATGGGGCGCCTGGGGAAGCCAAGCTGATCCAGGGAGGGAAAGCAGTTTAAACTGCCTCCCCTCCTCGGGTGCTGTGTGACACCTGGGGAAGCCGATCCAGAAACTGCCTTCCTTTCCTTGGGTTCCCCATGCACCCTGCAAGCCATGGGTCCCCTGGGAAAGCCAAACCTGGGAGGGAGCTGTGCTGTCAGGGGTGTGGCCTAAGATGCTAATAAGTCTCTGCTGTTGGGTGTGGCCTAATGCTAATGAGTTCCTGCTGGGCTTTTTCTACAAAAAGAGCCCTGCCCGTAGGAATGAATTTCAGTACAATGTACTTTCCCCACTGCTCTGTTAGTGAAGTGTCCTGTGCTCCTGGAGATTTAGGGATGGAACCTGGAGAGGACAGGGACCTCGGTGGGGTACGATGCCAGGGAGTCCACCCTCCAAAGCATCCATTTGCTCCAAGGGAACTGATTTTTGTAGTCTGGAGGGGAGCAGTAATTCGGGGGGGGGGGGATCCCCAGGCCCCACCCGGAGGCTGGCATCTCTGGCTAATACATGTCTGCATCCTAACTTTTTTTTTTTTACTCCCCAACATTTCTCAGAAGGCCAGATGGGGACAATTATTTAAACCATGTCTAACCCTGCTAAATAAGGACAGCCAGGATATACACAATTCAGGCCACTGTGGGTTTAAATAAGGCCTTTAACAGTACAGCAAAAACCTCCCCTCCCCCCCCCCCCCCCCCCACGGCTCCCTTGCTTTCCCATCGTTCCTTCCACCTGTGCAGGAAGCTTGCTTATCTCACAAGGGGATAAGCAGAAATTGCTGTCACTAGTTAATGAGGGCATAGTTGAGTCACGGTTGAAACACAGAAGGAGCATGTAAACACGGTGAAATGAGAGGCTCGGAGCAGATGAGAGACTCTCGACTTTCCCTGCCGTCTAATTACGCGTGGTAGACCCGCCTGCCAGGATGCAAGGTAGAAGTGAAATGCAGCCACAATCTTGGCCTAGAATACCCAATTCTGGAGGTTACTTACTATTGTCCTCTCTTTTTTTTTAAGGGAATATTAATAGCTCCACATTTTAAAGTGCTCTGTGGTATCCCTGGAAGTCACAAGCCGGGTAACAAGCCGCTTCATGCATTATTACGTTTCAAATTGTACCCATAACCTTTCTTTTAAAAAACCATGGACATATGCAAATCAACACACATTTAGAAAGGCATACGTTGTATTGGTAGATCGGTTATGAAAACTGGGGTCCATTGCATCTTGACAACGAATGTACAATCAGGTCTGCGACTGTGTAATGTGTGACTGTACCATAGACTGTGTTGATGAATCCGTTAATTTTCCTAGAGAGAATTCCAAAGCGTGCTGAGCCAGCGGAACAGAGAAAGGGAGACCGGAGACTCATTGTGTCAGATGTAGAATAATGTGAGACAATTACATGAAATACTAAATGCTGGTCTTCCTTCTCTATACGTGGAAGATTACAAAAACAGCTGGTATCTTACCTTTGCTTATTTCCCTCTGCCTTCCCTGTCCCTGTTTCCGTTTGTATCTTAGCTATTATTTTATTTATTTATTTAATTTATCCTTTCGACTTCTATTTATCTGCTCTCCCTGCTATTGCAGGCCCATTATTATAACTGCCTCGGGGCAGTGCATAAAAGTAGAAAACAGGCTTTAAAAAGGTGCATCCTAGTGGGCCAATAAACTTCGTGTAAGGGGCAGAGCTTTGCAGATTCCAGATTATTTGCAAAAAGGACAAAATACTACACATTTAGTCTTGCTGTACTTCCTTATCTTTGTTTGTCTTTTTAACCCACACACCTGCAAATTACAGAGATAAATTAAGCAACGGACCTTAGATGGATTTTTTAAGGATAACGTGAACATGTTAAAACTATTTATCCAATCAGAGTTTACAGTCAAGGCCTCCTGAAACAGAGAGAAAGAGATCTTGCATCTTCATTGTGCTGCTGGGTGGCTTCTACCTGCCAGTCAACAAACCTGGGCCACCCACAGACAAAGGAGGGGGTTTCTACACACTTAGGAGAATTCCCAGATATACAGAAAGAATATGAGTTTGTAAACTAACTAAAAAAGAAGCCCCACCCCGCATGAACGGGATGAGAGCTGAGCATGCTCCAGGGGTCACGGAATGTTGACCATCAGGTGTGTGGAAGGGAAGAGGTTTGGGTTGGGAAATACCTGGAGACTTTGGGGGTGGAGCAGGGTGAGTGCAGGGTTTGGTGAGGGCAGGGACCTCAGTAGGGTACAGTGCCATCAGTTTCTCCCTCCAAAGCAGCCATTTTCTCCAGGGGAACTGATCTTGGTCATTTGGAGAACAATGGTAATAGTGGGAGATCTCCAGGTGCAGGCTGGGGGGTTGGCAACCCTAGGAAGAAGGGAGATAAAATTAGCCAGCCCAGCCCCCTGAATAAGCTTACAGAATCTTGGAGAGGGGAGATGTGTGCACCTGCAACTGGGGCTGGGTTGTTCTCAATATGTGGATGATGCTCAGCCTTGGCTTGCCCTTCCGCCAGATCCCAAGGAGGCTGCAGAAATTCTGAAGCGGTGCATGGTAAATTTTTTATCTTTTATCAGTAGAGCAGCAAAACAGGATAACTAGTACAGATGTCAGCAGTTTCCGCATAAACGGGGATTTCCTGGGTGCACAGGAAAATATTATTTTGTAATTGCATAAAAGACGGGAATCTGCCTCTCCCAGTGCCCTGAGGAGAACTGAGTCGGCTCATTGTCCCCCAGAATGTTGAGGGCAGGCTGAATATTAGTTCAAGGGGGAGGGGGAACTAAGGAGAGAGGTCAAATTGGAGCCAGCGTGGTGTAGTGGTTAGAGCAGGGGACCCCAAGCTTTTTCTGCCTGTGGGCACCTTTGGAATTCTGACACAGTGTGGTGGGCACAGTCACAAAATGGCTGCTTCAGGAGGCACAGCCAGCCACAACCCTGGCTAGAAAATTGCTGCGACAGCTTACCTTTGGTAAAGGTCCTTGTGCTGAGGTGGCAGCTGCTGCCGAAGCAACATTTTAAAAAAATCTGCACAGCCAATCAAATCTCCAATGGCCAGTCAGAAGCCTTGCTGGGCAAAAGCCCCACCTGGCCCCACCCACGGTCTAAAAACACTTGGTGTCACCAGGAAAGGTGGGCACTAGGGTTGCCATCTCCACAATGGGCCCGGGGGTTGCCACACTTTCGGGAGACCCAGTTTGCTGACGGCCAGCTGACTGGCAGGGGGAGCCCTGCCCCTGAAGAGCCCCATCACGCCTGATGTGCCTGGTGCGATGACATCACCTGAAGGTGACGTCACTGTCCTGGGCACATCACGTGGGGGATGCTCTAGAATTTGTGTTAAAACTCTATGGTGACCATAGAATTTTTTGCCTAAATGCTAGAGCGTCCCCTGCACGACATGCCCGGCATGATGATGTCACCCCTGGGAGCACCCTCGCCAGCAGCCAGGTAAGACCTGGCAACCCTAGTGGGCACCATGATGCCTATGGGCAGTAGGTTGGGGAGCCCTGAGTTAGAGTATCTGACTACGATCCAGAAGACCCAGGTTCAAATCCCCACTCTGCCATGGAAGTTTCCTGTGTGACTTTGGGCCAGTTGCACACTTGCGACCTAACCTACCTTACAGGGTTGTTGTGAGGATAAAATGGAGGAGAAGAGAACAATGTATGCCATTTTTGGTCCCTTTTTTGGAGAAATGTGAGATAAGTATGAGGTAAATAAATCTCTACACTTTAATTCTCTCCTTTCTTGATGCGCAACCAGTACAGGAAGTGCTAAGCTTTTTCTAAAGGCTTTAAACCATTTTGAAGCTAAAAGTGTCTTGGCAGGGGAATTAATTAGGATCAGAGGAAAAGCCTTTACTTCTATCCTAATTAATCCCTGGGTATGGTATGAAGGCCCAAGGTATGTTTTACCTTGCTGAAGATCAGCAGGTCTGGATCTGGTCAGAGCCTCCTGGGAGCTTCAGCTCCACGGTGGGAGATAGGCCCGATATCACTGCGATAAAGAAATGATAACAGTCTTGCCTCTCCAAGAATTATTTAAACTGCATGGAGAGGGGAATCCCAAATAGTTTATAATTTCTGGGAAAGGGGTGGGGGTAGGGTTGCCAAGTCTAGGTTGGGAAATACCTGGAGACGTTGGGGGTGGAGCCAGAAGAAGATGGGGTTTGGGGAGGGTAGGGGCCTCAGTATAGTACAATGCCATAGAGTCGACCCTTCAGAGCAGCCATTTTCTTCAGGGGAGCTGATCTCTGTCAGCTGGAGATCAGTTGTAAAAGCGGGAGATCCAGGGGCGTAGAGTTTTGTAAATTCCGGGGGGGGGGGGCTCTTTAGCGTGCGTGCTTGATGTCCCCCCCCCCCCGCCGGGAAACCTCTGTGCCTCCCCGGGCCCTTCCGAGGCCCACCAGCCTCTGCTGCCGGGGCCTCTCCCCCCCCCACTCCTTTCCTCTCCCTTCGCCGGGGAAAGAGGGAGGGAGAGGAAAGGATGGAAGAGTGGCCAGGTGGGGGGGGGGGAGAAAGGCACCGGCAGCAGCAGCTGCCGGCCTCGGAAGGGCCCCAGGAGGCACGGCGGCAGGTGCTATGTTTTCTCGGGGGGGGGGGCTCAATCCCCCCTGGGAAATTTCAGGGGAGGCTTGAGGCCTCGAGCCCCCCCATAGTCTACGCCTATGGGGAGATCCCCAGGCCCCACCTGGAGGCTGGCAGCCCTAGGTGGGGGTGAAATACAGTTTGGGGGATATATGTCACGAGCCACTCATTTCTCAACCACAATCCCTCCCATTACCCACAATGCACAGAGACAGAGAAGGAATCTCTTTCTCTCCCCCTGTTCCCCCTGAGTTTCAAGGCCTCCATGTACCAACTATGGTCTTCTTCAGGCTGCCACCTGCTGGCTGTTTCCTCATTCAAGGTGGCCAAGCAGGGTTGTCAACTCTGGTTTGGGAAATTCTTATGGATTTGGGGGTGATGCTTGAAGAAAGCGAGGTTTGAGGAGGGAGCTCACTGGGGACATGATTCCATAGAGTCCACCCTCCAAAACTGCCATTTCCTCTATGATTTCTTGGGCTGGAAACCTAGGCTACAATATTGAGCTTGATGCTTGGTCCAAAGTTTGGCAAACAAATATGAAATATGCTAAAGCTGTATCTCTTAAAGAAAACTTATACAAGATGTTTTACAGGTGGTATTTAACACCTGAGAGACTGACAAAATTTTATTCAAATTAGTCTAACAAGTGTTGGAAATGTAAGTGGAAAGTGGGTACATTTTTGTACATATTTGGTGGACATGTGATAAGACTAAGAAGTTTTGGGTAGAGGACCATAAAATGTTAAAGCAAATACTAGGAGTTTATGTACCCTTCAAACCTGGTATGTTTTTGTTAAATGTTATTCCTAAACAACTGCAGAAAGTAGATTCATATATGATTACTCATATTATAACTGCATCTAGAATTGTATTTGCTAGCAAATGGAAAGAAGAAGACTTACCTTCAAAAAAAGATGTAGTTAGTAAAATAATGGATATAGTGGAAATGGTCATATTAATGATGCAACTTCAAGGAAGAGGACAAAATAAATTTTGGGACGCTTGGTCAAGATTCTACAGTTGGATTGAGAAAAATAGCCAACTGTGAATATAAAATACGATAATCTGAATAATTGTAATTGGAAAATAATTTAAAGGGATAGATTTGGTTTAAATAGGTGGTTGATGGGCAACCTTTTTAATGTTATTTTTGTGTTTCTGAAACCAATAAATAATTTTTTTTAAAAAAACCTGCCATTTCCTCCATGGGAAGAGCGAAAGCTGTCAAGTCAAACACTTCCAGGTCACATTACAAGTGACATAGACACGTCACCACAACATCGACTGGACCTTGCTCTTTTTCTGGGTAAGTCCTCCCCACCGGCCAGCTGACTAGTGGTGGGGCTTGGAGATCTCCCAGAATTACAGCTGATCTCCCCCAAATATCCAGGAATTTCCCAGCCTAGAACTGGCAACTCCCCATGAATTTAAAGGGTGGGTGACTTGAACCTCAGTGTCCCCATTCCTAACTCAATACTCACGCCGCTACACCATGTGAATGCTCCATGACACCCGATTCACTATAGCACTGCTATCAGCCTATGTCCAGATTCAAACAGGGGCACAAGTCCAAAGTTTTTGCAAGAGAGAAGACAAAGAAATGGGGAGGGGGGATTTACCTGTAGAGTTTTAAAATGGGCTCTTTGTTTGTTTGAGGCAGTTTTCTTAAAAAGGATATTTTAAGAGCATTTGCTGTTGTTGTTTTCACACTTTCACACAAAGCCAGTTTGGTGTAGTGGTTAAGTGCGCGGACTCTAATCTGGGAGAACCAGGTTTGATTCCCCAGTCCTTCACTTGCAGCTGCTGGATGACCTTGGGCAAGCCATAGCTCTGTACCTGCTGTTCTCTCAAGGACAGTTGTCTCAGAGCTCTCTTAGCTCCATCTACCTCACAGGGTGTCTGTTGTGGGGAGGGGAAGGGAAAGGAGTTTGTAAACTGCTCTGAGACTCCCTTGGGTAGTGAAGGGCGGGGTATAAATCCAATCTCCTCTCCTCCTCCTCCTCTTCTTCTCCTTCTCATACCCAGAGCTTTAGCCAGAAGAATAATCACAGGTGGTCTGAAACGTGGAGGGAGGGGAAATTCCCCGTTCTCCCTAAATGATATTCCTGTTCTCAAAATGTCACCTTTTCCCCCTCTCAGCACCCTTCTTACTTTAAGTCAAAGGAGCTGCACCTTTGACAGCAGTGTCCAGACAGTACAGAGGCCAATTAAATAATGTATAAATAGCTTTTGGCCTAGTTCTTGCTGAGGTGATAAACTCATGTTTGGATGTTGCTGTTTCAGACTGCATATAGAAGCTGCTATGACTCACTGAATACTCCTTCATTAAAAAACATTCCATCTACACAGGAAATTAGATCTTGGAGTTG
The DNA here is from genome assembly GCA_029233225.1 of Lepidodactylus listeri. Lineage (NCBI taxonomy): Eukaryota > Metazoa > Chordata > Lepidosauria > Squamata > Gekkonidae > Lepidodactylus > Lepidodactylus listeri. The sequence continues at coordinate 83,398,066 of JARCFY010000011.1, forward strand.
CCAACTCCTGTTTGGCAACTACCTGGAGACTTGGGGGTTGAACCTATAGAGGATGAGCTTTGAGGAAGGGAGGGGTTTAATGTAATGGGGTTTAATGTAATTCAGCCCACCCTCCACAGCAGCCATTTTCTCCAGGGGGACTGATCTCTGATTGTCTGGAAATGGGTTGTAATTCTGGGAAATCTCCAGCCCCACCTGGAGGCTGGCAACCCTAGGGGGAAGGGTTTTTACTTTTCTACGCACAGAATTAAAAAAAAAATTCTTATGGGGAAGTTTTGATCATTTAAGCCTCCACCTACAGTTTGAACCTCCAGACCCAGGTCTATAACCTCAGTTGGTGAAAATGTAAACCCGTTGATCAGCAGTCATTTCAGCACTTGGCCTTTCCTTTCGTTCAGCTGTTGTTATTTGACTTGCAAATTTAATCACATAGAGACACTAACTTCTTACTTCCTCCTTTCTTCCTCACACTGTAAAGCAGATCAGTAGTTTTTCTGATAGCTCAGCCAGAGGGCCAGGCAATGGAGCCATTCCCCCAGCCAATAGCAGCAAGGAATACTTACAGATTCCTTTCCACTTCCTGACAGGCCCTGTTGCCAACTTTGGTTTTAGGAATCCCACTAATTTTAGTGATCCCCTGTCCACTAAACAGTGGTGGAAATTCCATTTGCCAAAGGACTGCTGTACTTCTCTAGTTAGTCCAAAAGTTTTATTTTTGACCCCGGGTTCAGATCCCCACTCTGCCATGGAAGCTTGCTGGGTGACCTTGGGCCAATCACTCTCTTCAGCCTAACCTACCTCACAGGGTGGTTGTTATGTGGATGAGGGGTGAATAATGTTGTCAGCCTCTTTGGGTTCCCACTGGCATGAAAGGTAGGGGGAAATATCTAAATAAATAAATTAAAATGTCAAGACCTAAGAACTTAGTGATGTAGTTTATCCTGATATGAAATACAAACTTTTTGGACAAGATTATAGATCAATTTTTCTGCAACTGAGAAAAAAATAAAACTGACACAGCTGGCAGTGAAAAGGGGGGGGGCATGGACATTCAGGCCCCTCCAGACGTCTTTGTAGGATTGCTAGATCTCCTGCTGTGTGGCAGGAGATGTCCTGCTGGCAGCCTTTGTTGGCACTCTGCATAGTGGTGGAAAGGGGGGGGGGGAAGCAGTGCGATGTCACTTCCCAGGGAAATCTGGAAGTGACGTTATGTCACTCTAGGAATCTCTGGAAATCCTACAGTAAAATCATAGAGTTTCTGGCAATTCCTAGAGAGATGTCACTTCCATTTCCCCCCAATGCTGGCACCTCCCCATATCCCACCTGACAACCATACTTCAGGCATCTTTAAAAGTACCTGAGTTACAAGTGGTCTAAATCAGGGTGGGCAGAGGAGGAAATGGGTCCATACCAAATGGCACTACCCAAGGTCATTAACAGGGACTACACTCTCTGGACTTGAAGACCTTAAGCAGGATTACAGTACAGGAGAACAATAGAAGAGCATCTTCTAAGAGGACAGCTGCCACATAGTTTTTGTCAGAGATGACAGTTGCAGTGTGACTCACAGCACACGACACTGGTAAAAAAAAATACATCACTCTGTAAATGTGTAAATAATTTGCTCTCTTGACACCTGCCTGATTGCTCTCACGTGCCTTCTCTGCTTGCCTTCAAACGATTATGCAAACTGATTTCACTGCGCAGGATTTATAAGGTCACATCGATAATCTAGCATTAGAGAAGAACCATGTAATGCTTGACGTAAAGAGCCATCTAGTGTGGGTTTACTGTATATGGAAGAGAAAGTGAAATCTGTGTGGGCATTTTGCACGTTCACCACACATTCTTGGAAGAGCTTGACAGCCAAATCAACAAACAAGCTGAGGCATAGGTCTTTAAGATTTGACTTTGGTTAGACCGGAGAGCATGCCCATCAATGGATTTCGTGTGGATACTGTGCCTTATCCCATTTGCCTCTTGGGTTGATCCAGCACAAATCCTGCAGTGGTCCCATTAGCAAGCATCCAGGAATTGGGGAGTCCGCATGGGTCAGCACAGTGTACACAATATCACTGGTGCCCCCCACTTCTTTGGCAAGAGGCGCACAAGTCAACTCCAAAACTCAGCATTATGGCATTACAGAATGTGCAGTTTCATCTAATCGGGGGTGATTTTTCCACTGGGTTTGACAACAGGCAGCACAGCACCTGAACATATGAAGCTGCCTTCTACTGAGTCAGACCTTTGGTCTATATGCATTGGCTACTCTGATCAGCAGTGGCTTTCTATGGTCCAGGGGGAGGTATTTCACATCAGCTACTCCTAGGGAGACTAAGTGTCCCTCTTCATTACCTGCCACCCAGCTGAGGGGCGATGGGTGATAAAATGTCTGAAAAAAGACAGCACTCTGATGGCGTGACATCCGGTGTATGCCTTCAAGTGATGTCACATCGCCGATGTGACACTCTAGGATTCAGACAAAATTTGTATGTTTTTACCACAGAGCTTGGTCTGAGCCCTAGAGTGTTGCACCAACATCACAACAGCAACGTGATGTCACTTCCAGGTATTCACCAGATGTGATGTTGCATCATTCCCCCTCATCCCCACCCCCCTCTCTCCTTCCTGACCCACAACCTTCCTGACTACCTGATCCCTTTTAAAACTGGGAGTGCCAGGGATTGAACCTCAGATCATCTGTATTTATTTGCCCACTTCATTTATATTCTACTTTCTCCTCAGTGGGAAACCAAAGCATCTTAGAGCATTCTCCCTTTCCCCATTTCATCTTCCCAACAACCCTGCATGGTGGGTTAGGCTGAGAGTGTGTGATGGACCCAAGGTCATCCAGCAGCCTTCATGGCGTGGTGAGGATCTGAACCTGGGTCTCTCAGGTTGTAATAACTTGGCTTCAGGAGGGAAAGGTATTTTCCTGAACCCTGCTTGCTAATTTGCCCCAGGAAATGCCCCTGATTTTCAAAAAACAATTTCTTCTCCCACAACAGGGCTCCGAGATTGGATGTATGACTTGAGAGAAAGAAAACAGGAAGAGTGTGTGGGTGCAGGAGGGTTAAGCAGGGGTCATTTCATAGAAAAAGAGGTGAAGGAGCTCATTAGCATAACTAATTAGCACAACTTGTTTGCATATGCCACACCCCCTGACATCACCGGAAGTTTGTCAGAAGGCATCACCCCCCACTCAGGCTTCACCCCAAAAATCTCCAGGTATTTCCCAACTCAGAGCTGGCGAGCCAGCTTTACACTTTGACGAAAGACACTTTAGGTTTCCTTTGCTCTTGCAGGGACGCTACCTACAACAAGCATAAAAATACAGATCGAGTTAGTATGCTTTTGCTTTTTCCTGCAGCGCATCACCATATGTGCCCACTCCTGGGCTTCTTACTCCCGGAACGGCATTCCTGCTCGAAATGACCCCTGGGGTTAAGTACCCTTCCTGTGAATATGTTCTATAAAATCCCCATACTCTCCTTATCTTGGTAAGGGTCGCTTTGGTAACACACATTTTGTGAGACAGTATCTAATTCTCTGTCGTCTTAGTGATACTGTGGCCCTGGGCAAAAGTTCAAGATGCCCCCATCAAATCACTGCCACCCTACCACTATCCCCCTCCCTTGCCAGGGCCAAGCAAGGGGTGGCCCTCACCCCATGTGAGGGAGGGTAGGAGCCACCACTGCCCCCAGAAACCAGCTACTTGAGCTCTAGATGGAGCAGGTGCATGCAGCAGCAACACGCCCTCTAAGCTGCGGAGTCCTGTGAGCAAAAATTCTACTTGGTGAGCTACCAGCATTAAAGTTGTGAGCAAGTGATTTGGCTACTGCGTCAATGAGTTTGCTCTGGAGCCATCCTCCCTGAGCTAAGACAAGAATGTCTGAGCCGGAGGCTTGAAAACTGTGAGCCAGCTTGCACTAACTCAGCTTAGAGGGAACACTGGGCATGAGGATTGTGCCCTTCTTTTCCCCCTGTGGTGTGGAGAGCCCATAAGTGGTTGAGGCCCTCCAAGTGCAGGGCCCAGGGCAGTTGCCCCTGTTCCCCATTGACTAAGACCGTCCATGGTTCTGCCAACATTTTCCCCACAGCCCTTCTGGAAGGAGAACACTGCTGAGGGTCCTCTCTTGGAATCCAGAACGAACATCTCCAGCTATTCCCAGGCTACATATCCCAGGAAACGAGTAAAGGCAAACACACCCCTATTTAGTTTTTTTTACTTAACCCCCCCCACACACACACACTGGCATTCAACGGAATGAGACGACAATGTTATATTTATAACTAAGGATGTCAATATGCCAAAGATAGCAAATCTGAAGTAATTACTCCCACAGCGACCGTAACGTCAGCCAACTACGGATCCTGATTGTTATAAATTTAACAGTATGTGAGGCTTGGAAGGAGTCTGCGTGACACGTCCGAGGGGAGTCGGTCAGAGGCGGAACTCTGCATCCATCTGCTGGACTTTTGTGGGAGTCCGCTGTGCTAGGCTGCCTCTTTGCACTGAGCTGGGGGAACTCCCAGCTGTGTGCCATTAATTCAACCCAGTATTTGGCAAATGTAAAACATAGGGGGAGGGGGGAAGAGAGTTTTCCGGCTGGAGCCATATCCTGTTTGTGTGTGCATTGGTATAAAGTACTTAGTCCAGAGAAGCGTTCAAATGAAATCAGCTCATGGTTTATTAGGAGGTTCAGGAACACATGTCTGAGCTGGGCTCGGGGGTCTGCTTAGATGCGCGTCTAAACCACGCCCCTGGCCTCGCCCACACACTCTGATAGGATTACAGTTAAGTTTCCCCAGATCATTGGTCCCTATTTGCATCCGATAGGTCTACATCACAATCCGGCCAGTCTATTGTGTTCTGGAGTAAAGCTCTGTTTGCGCCCGGCCATGTGCTTGCCCCGGGCTGCATGGCGAACCGCATGGCGGTTGCCAGGGCTTTTTTTTGGTAGAAAAAGCCCAGCAGGAACTCATTAATAGGCCACACCCAACAGCAGAAACTCATTAGCATATTAGGCCACACCCCCGACAGCACAGCTCCCTCCCAGGATTGGCTTCCCCAGGTGCCCCACGGCTTGCGGGGCACATGGGGAACCTGAGGGAAGGAAGGCAGTTTCTGGATCGGCTTCCCAGGAGCCCCGCAGCTGCGGGGCACCTGCGGAACCTGAGGAGGGGAGGCAATTTAAACTGCCTTCCCTCCCTGGATCGGCTTGGCTTCCCCAGACACCCCACAGCTTCCGAGACGCCTGGAGAACCCAAGGAGGGGAGGCAATTTAAACTGCCTTCCCTCCCTGAATCGGCTTGACTTCCTCAGGTCCCCCAAGGGCGGGAGGGCTGTAGGCATGGCCAACTTGGAAGCCAGCCGGAACTCTGTTCCTGTGTGTTCCTGCCCAAAAATAGCCCTGGCGGTCGCCATTAGAACACAACAATAGGCAACATTGCTTGTCTAATGGCTCACAAACAGAATTACACACAGTCCTCCCTAACAGCTCCCTAACAGCTCCCTAAGAGCTCACACAAAAAAGCACCACCATGAGCATCCCCTCATTTCCATCCACTGGTGGAAGAGGAGACTTGGTGGTGGTGGAAAGTGCTGTGCAGTCACTGCCAACTTATGGCATTTTCAAGGTGAGAGCAGAAGAACATGAGAGAAGCCATGTTGGCTCAGGCCAATGGCCCAACTAGTCCAACACTCTGTCTCACACAGTGGCCAAAAACACCAGGTGCCCTCAGGAGGTCCATCAGTGGGGCCAGGAGACTAGAAGCCCTCCCACTGTTGCCCCCCAAGAATATAGAGCATCACTGCCCCAGACATGATGTTCCATCTATACCAGGGGTGCCGAACTCATTTGTCATGAGGGCTGGATCTGACATAAATGAGACTTTGTCGGGCCGGGCCATGTGTGTCATAAAATGTAATTCCAGGTAGCGGAGAGATAAACTTTACAAACTTTGTAAAGGATACAAACACAAAGATTTTTTAAAACTTTAAATAAAACATGCATTTCTCCTGTATGACTGAGAGAGACTGGTAAAGCAAGCTGTGACATGGCGGCAGCAGCAGAACTGGAAAAGGAAGCAGGAAACAGCCAGGGCCTTGCGGGCTGGATTGGAGCCCTCCGAGGACCTGATCCAGCCTGCAGGTTGCATCTTTGATACCCCTGATCTATATCTATAATTAATAGACACGGATGGAGCTCTGTTCCATATGTTTATTTAATCCCCTCTTGAAGCTATGCACGCTTGTAGGCACCATCCCTGCTTCCTGTGGCGGTGAATTCCATGTATTAATTACTATTGGGGCGAAGAAGTATTTCCTTTTATCTGTTCTAAGTCTACTGCTCATTGATTTCATGGAGTGCCCATGAGTATTATGAGAAAAGGAGAAAAGTACCTCTTTCTCTGTCTTTTCTATCCCACAAATAATTTTGTAAAACTCTATCATGTCACCCCTCAGTCGTTGTTTCCCAAGCTAAATTGCCCAAATCTCTGTAACATTTTTTCATAGGGAAGAAAGGTCCCATCCCCTTAATAATTTTAGTCGCCCTTTTCTGCACTCTTCCCAGTGCTAGAATATCCTTTCTGAGGTGTGGTGACCAGAACTGTACGCAGTAATCCAAACAAGGCCGCATCATTGATTTATACAGGGGCATTGGGATACTGGCTGATTTGTTCTCAGTCCCCTTCCTAATAATCCCCAGCACAGCATTTGCCTTTTTTATTGCCATCGCACACTGGGTTGAGAGATAATCAGAAGTGCTTTTCCATTGCCTGCCACTGTGCAGCAATACTTGACTTCCTTGCTGGTCTCTCATCCAAGTATTAACCAGGACCAACCCTGCTTAGCTTGTGAGCTCTGATGAGATTGAATTAGCCTGGGCCATGTAAGTTAGGACAAGAGGAAAGGCACTGAAAGCCAGGCCATACAATAGTGGAATGCCTTGGTTCAAGCGCCAGGTGTGCAGCTGCAGGGGTGGAAGTGACAGGATCGGGACTAGGGTGTGGGGGGCGCAGGGGTCCCCCACTGTTTCCCTGGTGGAGACTTTCACTCTCGTCCATGTTAAACCCTGGCAGCAAGCAAGGACAGGCACCCCTCTTTTGCCTGTCTTTTTCCTTACTACGGCTCAGGGTGGTTGGAATGTCAGACTAGGATCTGAAAGACCCAGCTTTGCATTCTGACTCTGCCATGGGAGCTGGCTGGGAGACCTTGGACCAGTCATTCTCTCTCAGCTTTATGTATCTCACAGGACTGTTGTTGTGAAGAACGAGGGGAGAATGAAGTGGCAAGCCGCTTGGTGTTGACCCACTGGGGAGAAATGCAGAATATAAATATCAAAATGAAGCGAAAATGAACAAAGTTAAGTCGCTTAGGGGCCATTTTTGACTGGAGGACTGGGACAGGGGAAAGAGGTGAAGACCCTCCCTTTTTCCTTAGTGCTGGAACCTCAGTACATAAGAATATAAGAAGAGCCCTGCTGGATCAGACCAGTGGTCCATCCAGTCCAGCATCCTGTCTCATGCAGTGGCCAATCAGCTCCTCTGGAGGGCTAACAACAGGGCAGGGAGGCCGAGGCCTCAATAAGAACATAAGAAGAGCCCTGCTGGATCAAACTGGTGGTCCATCCAGTCTGGCATCCTGTCTCACGCAATGTCCAACCAGTTCCTCTGCAGGGCCAACAGCAGGGCATAGAAGCCAAGGCTTTCCCCTGATGTTGCCTCCTGGCGTTGGCATTCAGAGGCTGACTGCCTCTGAACTTGGAGGTTCTCTTTTACTCACTGTGGCTAGTAGCCACCTGTTACCACTTCCACAGCTACTGCTTAGATCCAAATTAGCCCATTTTTAATTCCAGTCATGGAATTCTAACATTATGAAGAGTTTGGCCCAGACTGTGAGCAACTAGAAAACTTAGTACTTTAGGGAATTACAATCTTTCTTTCTGGATTTTTAATTTATTGACATCATTTGTAGTTTGCCTTCCTCAATGAGACTCAGGCTGCAGTCAGACGTGCCTTTAGATCCAACATAGCTGTGAATGACTGATGGATCTAAGGGGCATGATCAGACAACAACATCTGGGAAAGGTCCCGCAGTCGTCAGCACCCCATACTGCTCCGCCACAGAAACAGAGTTAAAAGACGCTGGGGAAAGTCCAGTATTAACTGGTTCCGACAGGCCACGGATGGGCTTTCCACTGTCTGGAAGGAAGACATCATTATGGAAGATATACCTCACAGCTCCTGAATTACAGGGCATACTCCTGGGATGTCCTCACAGTTCAAGAATGTTATCTTTTGGCCAAGATTTGGAGCCTTCTGTGGATCACCTTTGCCATGACCGATGCCTTGGGCCCTCCTCGTCATGGACAAGTGTCAATAAATGTAAGCTTGTACAGTGGTATTTTGTTTTGCTTGTTTGTTTGCAAGACTTCAAACGGGTCGGCGACCTGGACCTGCTCTGGAGAACACATTTCCAGCAGTTTGTAAAAAAATCCCGAAGAATAATTAAGGGAGGAGCTGTGGCTCAGCAGTAGAACACCCACTTGGCATGCAGAATGTCCCAAGTTCAGTCCCTGGAACTGACACTGAAAAGGACCAGGCAGTAGGTGATGTGAAAGGCCTGTGCTGGAGACCCTGTGGAGCTGCTGCCAGTCTGAGAAGACAGTGCTGACCTTGATGGACCGAGGGTAGAAGGCAGTAGAAGGCAGCTTCATGTGTCCTGTTCTCTGTATAAAAAATGATAATGTTGGCCTGTGTGCCGTAAATAACTTTACCTGCTGATTTCTGCGCACGAGACTGCTGTTTAGTCACTGTTAGAAACCAAGATAGGTGTGGTTTTTTTAAAATGGTCAGCTGGCACCTCTTGTAGAGGTGTGTTATGTGGGGGAAAGGAAATGTGCCTTTCTCCCATTCCCGGTTTGATCGCAACACACAATTAAAAGCTCTGATTTAAAAAAACCCCTCTGATTTGTTCTTTGAATGCAATGCCATATCTCTTCGACAAGATATTTACTGTCGTCCTATGAGTTTACAGTTGTATTTTAATCCTGGTTTTAATTGTTTTTATGCTGCTTTTTAATGCTTATTTTAAATGTTAGCTACTTTAGTTGCCCTGATGGGGCAGAAGGGCAGGGTAGAGATTTTGTAAACAATGCAAGACAAGATTGCAAAAGAAGAGCCCTGCTGGATCAGGCCAGTGGTTCTTCTAGTCCAGCATCCTGACTCACACAGTAACCAGCAGCTACTATGGAGGTCAAACAGGGCACAGAGGCCAAGGCCTTCCCCTGATGTTGCCTCCTAGCACTGTTATTCAAAGGCTGACTGCCTCTGAATGTGGAGGTTCCCTTTAGTCCACATGGCCAGTAGCCACTGATAGACCTGTCCTCCATGAATCTGTCCAGCTCTCTTGTCTGTGCTCCACTTGCAGCAAATCCCAGCATTTTAATCACTCATCGTATAAAGAAGTATTTTCTTTTCTTTTGTGAAAAATATACACCCCTTTTGCTTCAGGACAATGAAATGACTCCATACCTGCATCTTTTGTGATATTTTGGTTGGTCCTAATAGAAAGGGGTTTTCCCCCTGCTCTTGTATTTGGATTCCCCCCCCCCCACCGCCCCATATGGATCATTGCTGATACCTACAGGGACAGATCAGCAGGGAGTCCAGGGTGCCGTCCCATCTTAGTGAAACTGCATGGTCAGTGTTTTGGGACAGGGCAGTGAATTTGTCAAGGAAATTAAAATGCAAGCAAAACCTACTGAAAGGTGTGGCAAAAGGTAAGCAGCAGCACTGCTGTTTCCAAGCTGCATAGTTTAATGTCCCCCCCCCCCCCCCCACTCCCGGTGGAACAACAGGAATGAATGCATGAGATCTTGTTTACTCTATAGTTTCCCATGAGTTAGTCTTCCTAGCTGTTTCAAAAGTGAAAAGAGAATGATCAATTCATTAAAAACCTTTCTGCAAAACAGAAAACAATCTTTCTAGTGCAGAAACCCCCAGTCCGCAGAGGGTGGTGTTTAGGAATGCACTACCTTCATTTATAAGTGAGCACAATAGTGAAGGATTTCTTTCTTTCTTCTTTGTCTTAATGTTTCTCCCTGGATTTTGCAAAACTTGAATACAACATTAACCGTTTGTGATCTGAAAATCAGCTGAATTCAACCCAAGTGGTTTGCTCTTTGTCTGTCTGCGGTCACCATAGCTACCATTTCAGTCTCCTAACATATGTAGTATGATTTTGTTCTCAAACTCTTTTTTATCCACAGATGCTGTCAAGATTTTTCTTTTGTACGCATCTGATCTGTGCATCAGACATTGGCTGTCAGGCTGAGTAACTCAGTAGTCGCTGCTATATGACTGTGTACTGTGGGGTAAGTGGAACTTCTAAACATCTACGAAGAGAGTGAAAATCTTACACATTTCATTGATATTAGGATAGCGACTGTTTTCTTGCATTATCTGTACTATTTTTAACGGTAGCCTTGCTGTTGACGATAGTAATAAAAATAATAGAAATAATAGCCTCCCCCCCAGCCCCCTCTGACTTTTAAATGATGTTATCAGCAGCTGCTATGTGGGTCAAAGGCAAATCATGGGAACCCAAACACAACAGTTACAAAGTCATAACCTGTAATTTGCGTTTACGATGTCTAGGTAGGAGATTTTCTGGGAAGGAATTACTCTGTGAACAAAGTGTGGAGTTTTATTCAGTGCTTAATAGCTACCATTGAAGAAAGGATGCAAGGATCCTATCACCCTTGTCCTGAGAGATCTGCACTTGCTGCCCATTAAAGTGCTGTTAAGGACCTAAAATTAAAGGGAATGGATTCCCCACACTGCCTTAGTGAACACTGGAGATTTGGGGGCTGGTGCCTGGGTAGGGTGGGTTTTGTGAAGGATATGATGTCACTTTCAGGCGATGCTTTAGGCTGCCTGCTGTAGTCTCTAAGGTGTTTACCATAGAGACAAAGGGAAATTTCTAGAGTGTCACTATGTTGAGGCCATTTTCTTTCCTGCTCCTCAGTTCCTTGGGAGTGGGAAATTTGGGGTGGAGACCGGCAAATACTTGCCCCGAGCGGGTAAATGGGAGTCCTGGCTAGGAAACTTGAAAGACTGCCTCTGCCTATATTTCACCTCTAAGATCTTCCTCACGATCTCTGCTGTTTTTGCCCCCAGCCTTCAGAGGTGAGGTGGGTGGCAATAAGAGATGGAGCTTTTTCAGCGGTGGCATCCTGTCTGTGGAATCCCTTCCCTTTGAGGTGCCTACCAGGTAAAAACAAACTGAAAAAAACATTATCATAAGAGGTGGTGAAAACATTTGAATCTCACACTCTAAGAGTTGAGAACGGCAGCTATATTTAGCAATTTCTGTCTTAGGTGTAAAAAACAACCATAATGAGTATGGCCACCAATTATGTCACTTTTTAATGGCACTGTGTTGTCACCACGCTCTTTTTGGAATTGCTGATAATCCCTCGCAGACGTTATCTTGATACCTTTAGTTCATCAGTTTGCATTCTGCATTTAGTTCATATGTTTGTATTCTCTCCTGCAGTTCTCTGGGCAACCAAAAACAACATAAAAGCAAATGAAACATAAAGGTGGGGGAAAAGGTCATTTAGTTTGTTTACTTATAGCCTTTTAGCTAAAAAGTCCCCAACATAGTTCAGAGGACAATAAAACAAGTACGTCACAACACCCCCCCACATACAAATATAAATACCCAATATAAAGTACATGGTGGTGGAAAGTACTAAGAAGTCAGAGCCAACTTATGGCAACCCCTTAACGGCATTTTCAAGGCAGGAGATGTTCAGAGGTGGTTTGCCATTGCCTGGCTTGGCATAGGGACCATGGATTTTCCCTTGGCAGTCTCCCTTCCAAATACTAAACAGGGCTGACCCTGCTTAGCTTCCAAGATCTGACAAGATCAAGCGAGGCTGGCCCATCTAGGTCAGGGCACATAAAATATGTAAGTCAGTATAAGACAGTAAAACACGACATACGCTCAGTTAAAATTCGGTAAAAGCAATAAATATCAGTTTTCCATTTATTTACTTTTTCAAATCCTTAAAAATCACTTTTTCAATACAGTTTTACAGTACTGTTAACAATAATTTTTTCAGCGCTGCCACACTATTGCTTATTGATCTGGTCCAAAGGCTGGAAAAGGCAGGCCTTCAGCTCCAACAAGAAGGTCTATCCCAAAACGTCAAACTTCTTAGAGAAATGGTTCCCGTTCCTGGAATATGTCATGGAATCTGGTAGCCAACCGCACAATCATACATACATACACATATTAAATTCCTAAAACACGCGTTCTCCTAAACTTTACTCACGCCACATTGATCTGGATCTACATATTGTCTGTCACTGGCATGGGCGTCAACTACGGGGGGGCTCGAGCCTCCCCCGAAATTTCCCGGGGGGGGCTCAGCCACCCCCGGCAAAAGGGAGCGCCCGCCGCCGGTGGCCAGTCAGCCGGCCAGCTGCCCGTCGCCGCCTCTCCTTCCCCCCACCCCCGGCCTGCCCTCCTGCCTCCCTGGGGGGGGGGGGAGAAAGGCGGCGAAGACATGCTCCCGCGCTTTGCGCGCGCGGCCGGCAGTCAGCCCGCCAGCTGGCTGCCGCCGCTGCCGCCACCAAGCCTGCGCCCCGAGCCTGCCTCCCTGGGGCCAGGGGGGGGAGGAGGAGCAGCGGGGACATGGTCCTGTGCGCGCACACGCGCTTTGCGTGCGCGCACGAGAGAGCCCCCGCCCCCACCGGGGATTTACAAAGTCTACGCCCCTGGTCACTGGTATACATGTAGTTGTTGAACATAATCGCAAAACAGGTTGTTTGTTATACAGTTCAGATTTCCTTCTAAATCATAACAGTTTAGAACCTATTGTTTGTGTTGGTGACTTGTCGGGACACATTGTTTGTACTCTTTATTGTTGATGTTATTCAAAGTATTTAGATTGTGACTGTATAATTGTTGTCTGTTTTCTTTTTGAAAATCAATAAAAAAGAAATTTTTTAAAAAGGTCTATAGATTCTATAGGGAAATATCAGTTTTCAGCTCCTGAGTGAGGAAGTTCCAAAGCCAGATGAGCAACAGGCAAAGCCGTCCCCCTGGCTCCTCACCAGCCAGACTTCTGGTTCCTAGAAGAAGGCTGCCTGGGCTGACTTGAAAGTCTCAGATCTGTTGTTATGAACAGAGGCAGTAAAACATTATTGTCCGTATTCAATGGATGTTGGCAGAATAGCAAGCAAATGACAGGTCCTTACCCCATGGGGCTGATAAATGACATTTTTACGGTACACCGAGGAAGAGGGTTGGAGGTCCTGACAGAGAGGAGACTCCTAGGAACAACCTTGGGGGGGCTGTTTCAGGCTACCATGGGAGGGAGGAGGGAGGAAAATTATGCTTTGTGGGTGGAAGTCCTTGCGTCTCTGGAAATGCTAATCTAGATCCAAGCCAATGGCTACAAAGGATGAATGTGCATATTAGTGAAATTGGTTTGGATCCTATGAATGAGTTCCGGGTGTGCCGGACAGTCACTACTGTGGAACGCACAAGGGCAAAAAAACAACAACACAACAACAATCAATTTGCACAACTGAAAACCATTGATCTAGCAGAAAGGGTAGTTTTAGAGGAAGAAGAAGTATGCTCCACAGGAGAGACTGTGTAGGGCGCACAGAACTTCTTTGTGGGGTCCAAGTAGGGCTGCCAAGTCCAACTTGGGAAATATCTGAGGACTTTGGGGGTGGAGCCAGGAGACTTTGGGGGTGGAGCCAGGAGAAAGGAAGTGACATCATTTTGTGATGTCACATCCTGTGATGTTGCTTCCACATGCTGACACATGAACTCATGAAGTTTCCTAATACTGAGCTTCTGCTGCTGCCTTGAGCTTTATAGGCTTGCAAGCAGCATTACCCAGACTGTGACTTTTATGCCACTGTTTTTTGTCGCTGAACAAGAGTCAGTGTTATGTAGCAGTCAGTTTGTTTGGCTGGGATCTGGGAGAGCCTGGCTCAAAACCCTGCAGTGCCATGGAATCATTTTATTTAATACTGAATCAGGCCATTGGTCCATCAAGGTCAGTATTGACTACTCAGACTGGTAGTGGCTCTCCAGGGTCTCAGGCTGAGATCTTTAATGTCACCTATGACCTGATCCTTTTTTAGCTGAAGAGGCTGATACCTCCTGCATGTCAAGCAGATGCTCTATCACTGAGCAACGGTCCTACTGAATCCTTCCTCATCTCGGCAGAATATGAAGCACTAAGTGCTACACAAGTGCTAAATATGATTTTCATATCATAAGAACAGGAGAGAAGCCACAGTGGATCAGGCCAACAGCCCGTCCAGTACAACACTCTGTGTCACACAGTAGCCAAAAATACCAGGTGCCCTCAGGAGGTCCAGCAGCGGGGCCAGAACTCCAGAAGCCCTCCCACTGTTGCCCCCCAAGCACCAAGAATACAGAGCCTCACTGCCCCAGACAAAGGGCTCCATTTAGACCTTGTGGCTATAATAGCCATTGATAGACCTCTGCTGGATGGGGACAGAGAGAGACAGACAGACAGACAGACAGACAGAAAAAAGAAAGAAAGGGGGAGGGGGAGAGAGAGAGAAGGAAAAGAGCAGGCAGACCCCAGCAGCTTACCCCAAGCAGCTTACTCCAGCAGCAGGCCACATGCAAAAGCAGGCCCTTCAGCAGAAAGAGCCTCTCTGGGCGGGACTCTCTTGCTCTTTCTTAAAGGGGAAATGTCTGTTGAGGCTTTTTACTGCAGGGCAGGCTCTCTGCAGACATTTCCCTTTTAAGAGGCCAGGGCAGCCTCTGACGTTTCCCTGCTGGCAGCCATTGCCTCCCCCGGTGGCCAATTCTGAAAAAGCGGGGGAAAGCTTTAAAAATCGGTGCTTCCCCCGCCCTACCCGGGGACTTGGCAGCCCTAGGTCCAAGCCAATTTTGTCCTTTTTTGTATGAGATTTATAAGACAAAAAGAACACATCTTACATTTCCCCCTCCCTTTTTCTTCCTCTAAACTTTTGCCCAATGACTTTACAACCAAGCGGGATTGGGAAAGAAACAGTTGATATTTTATGAACTGTGATTTTTGACAATATAGCCTTAAACATACTGCCTATCACTGAAAATCTGGAGTAGCACATCTGCAGCATAAATTTTTGGAAGTTTTGGAATAAAGTTTGGAAGCATAAAGTTTTGGAAGATTAGCATTTTTTCTTCTTCCAGCCCTGTTCATTTGTCCTTGAACATCAGCTACTTAATGTTACCCCCCCCACACACACACACACACCAACTTTTCAAAGATCTCGTAGAGTTGCCAACCCCAGGTTTGGAATACCTGGAGATTTTAGAGTAGAACCCAGGAGGATGGCCTTTAGGGAACGGAGGGACCTTGGTAGGGTATAATGCCACTCAGTCCACCTTCCAAAGCAGCCATTTCTCCAGGAGAAGTGGGATAAATGTTTTAGAGCAGGGGCATCAAACATGCAGCCTGGGGGCTGGATCAGGTCCCTGAAGGGCTTCTATCAGGCCCGCACTGGAACTGGCCAACTCCTGCTTCCAGTTCCGTTGCTGCATATGTAGCTTGCTTCGCCAGACTCTCTCAATTGCTCAGCCAATTCATGTTTTCCCCAGAGTCCTAGACTCAGAACTCTGAGCATGAGACTTCTGTGGTGAATGTCAATACATCAAAAGTAGGTTTGCAGCTTACAGTTACACACCTGAACAGCATATTCAAGATTGCAACAGCACAGACATTTGGATGCAATAATTCAGAGCAAGAGGACTCAATTATCAGATTCTGTTAAATAAACAAAATATTGCAAGAGTGCTAATGTTTTAAGCATGTTTTTATTTTAAGTTAAAAAAAAATCTTTGTATTTGTGTTTTTTTATCTGCTATCTGGCATTACATTTTATGACACACATGGCCCGGCCCAACAAGGTCTCATTTATGTCAGATCCAGCCCACATTACAAATGAGTTCGACACCCCTGTTTTAGATAAATAATAAATAAGCAATCCGTGCAGGCTGGAGATCTGCTGTAATTCCAGATCTCCTTCCCCCACCAGGAGGCTGGCAATCTTACTTAAGATCCTCAAAAGATCTGCTCAGACTCTTATTCCTACTCAATTGGACTTACTCCCAGGAAAGTGTTTTTAGGATTGTACTGTTTGTGTTAATATTGATTTTATAATTAAATTTTAACCTTCTGTGAACTTCCTTGCAGATCTTTGTCCAGAGGTGTTCCAGAAATACACCAAATAAAACAAATAATTATAAATTAACAAATGAAGCCTTTTGTGGTTTAGAGACAAAACAGAGAGGAATTTCTGCAGGTTAGGCTGCTATTAAAGGCACACATAATACATAAAGAAAAAGTGACAGTCTTCTATTTGGAGGGGGATTATTTGTAATCGAGGTTCCTGTTCCTTCTATGTTTTCTGTTGGTTAGGAGCTATTTTCAAAGTCATTTGAAATGCCTACAAAAAAAGAGCCGGGGGTGGGGGGGGGGACAGATTGCCACCTTCTGTGGAAAATGCTTGTGGGAGAAGGGAAATGCCAGAGGCCTCCCCCTCTCTGTTACAGGCGCCAGTTCCCAGCCTGAAAGAGATTGGAACGCGGGGAAAGCTTTTGCTGCGTAGAAGCCAGGAGGAGAGCTGCAGAGAGCGAACGGCAAGGCCTTTCTCCCTTTCATTATGCTGCATTCCTTGGGAACTTTTGAAGAAAAGCAAGGGGGGGGGGAAGAGAGGGAAATGTAGGCAACCTCTTCCCCCTTTGGCACAAACGCCTCCAGTCTTTGGCCGACGCTCAAGGTAAAACCCAGAAAATCTGATTAGTTGTTTTCATGTTTGCATTCATTCAAATAATAGTCCTACATGCATACCAAAGCAAAAATGTTAAGAGTGATGCTTTGGTCTGGGCATAGGACTCTTCACCGTACCACAGTGCTTCAAAAGCACTACATTCTAGGTTTCAGTTGCTGGTTGTTTCCAAATATGGACGATTCCCCATTCTGCTCTGCTGGCTGCTGCAACGGCAAACACACTTGTAGGAAGAAAGGTGCTTCTACACAAGGATTTTGACATGCTGTCCCTTCTCCACAAAAATACTGGGGTGAGGGTGGGGGGGGTCTTACTCTGTAAGTAAGCAACATTTATTATTGTTCACTTGTATCCTTAGCTAAGTGTGAAGTCTTTCTAACAAAGGAATCATCTTTCTAGAAGAAGAAGAAGAGATTGGATTTATACCCCGCCCTTCACTACCCAAAGGAGTCTCAGAGCAGCTTACAGTCTCCTTTCCCTCCCCCTCCCCAGAACAGACACCCTGTGAGGTAGGTGGGGCTGAGGCTGCAGTCACACGGGGCTTTAAATGCGGGAGGAAGGGCTATTTCCTCCCGCATTTAAAGGGGCCAACCACACGGCCCGCACCAAGTCCCGCGCTGAAGCGGGCTCAAATGCGGGTTCCTCCCGCATTTTCTGACCCCGGGAAAAACAACAGTTTTCCCGGGTGTTGCGGGAGGAACACACATTTGAGGTATCTGGACAGCCCTCTCTCGCAAGCATTGCGAGAGCAGGGCTGTCCAGATAGTCCCGCCGGCCATTCCCCCCCCCCCTTTTACACTCGGGTGCTTGGCCACTCAAGCGCCCAAGTGTAAAAGGGGAAAAAAACCCCCCCCCCAAACTCACCAGGCGGCTGGAGGGTCCTTGGCTGCCACCACCGCTTCTGCCGCTGCTGCGGCCACCTCTTCAACAGCCGCCGCGGCCGTTCCTGCCGCCGCGGCCGCCGCTTCAGCCGTGGCCACCACCTCTTCAGCAGCCGCCTCTTCAGCAGCCGCAGCCGCCGTTCACACCGTGGCGGCAGCCACCGACGCTGCCGCAGGGGTTGGGGTGTGTAGACATCCCAACCCGCAGTAGATAAATGTGGCCCCTTTAAATCCAGGAGCCCTCCCAGATTAAAGGGGCCGTGTGGCCACAGCCTGAGAGAGCTCTTTCAAGGACTTCTCTGAGAGAACAGCTCTAAAAGAACTGTGACTGACCCAAGGTTACCCAGCTGGCTGCATGTGGAGGAGTGGAGAATCAAACCCGGTTCTCCCAGATTAGAGTCTGCCCTGCTAACCACTACACCAAACTGGCTCTTTCCACTGAAGGGAGACTCCATACATGACTGAGTACTGTCACAGTGTAAAAGCCAAGATTCGTGCCTTTTAATGTACACATTTGCTATGAGGTCTGCTGTTTGCAAGACCTTAGATTTTTCCCAGAATCTCAGATTTAGCACTGTTTAGCCTTTAATATTAACTCTTTTGTTAACTTGCTGAGTGATGAGATCTGGTAAAGAAGTTTGGTTTAACCTAGAAACTTGAGTCCTGCAAAACACATTTAAGAACCTGGAGCCAAGCTTGCTAGAGCAGATCAAAACATTTGACATTACAGCTCAGTTCTCTGCAAGCTAAGTTTATTTTATTGTGAATTGTAGTAATTTATTTGTAATTTATTGGAATTCTTTTATCATTATTTCTGATTTTAACTGTTTTACGATGTATTGATTGGCACTTGTGCCCTTGTAAGCCTCCCTGAGCCCGCTTGCAGGGAGGGCAGGGTATAAAAATGAAAAATAAATAAATAAATAATTTTGGCGCCCCCCCCCCCCCTTTCTGCCCACAAGATGGCAACACAGTCCAGAGTGGGCTTAGGAAGAAAATTATAGGCGCCATCTAAAATTGTTAATTGTTGTTTTTATTGATTTTAACATTAGTTGTTGTAGATACTCTGGGCTGTCTGGCCGTGGTCTTGGTATTGTAGTATCTGACGTTTTGCCAGTAGCTGTGACTGGCATCCTCAGAGGTATAACACAGAAAGATGGAGTACTCTCTGTGTCGAGGTGAGAAGAAAAATGGTAGGTAATTTGTCTCTACTCAGGAAGTTGGGGTAGGGCTGAGTCATTATCTTGTAGGAATTTCCCAGGCTGTGACATGCTAATGGAGGGGCTTTCCTGAGGAGGTTCTTTTGCATATGGATTGGCTGTTGAAATTCTAATTTTATCTGTAGTGCTGTTGTAAGTAACAATAATTTTTGTAGATATTCCGGGCTGTATGGCTGTGGTCTTGGTATTGTAGTACCTGACATTTCGCCAGCAGCTGTGACTGGCATCCTCAGAGGTAAAACATAGAAAGATGGAGTACTCTCTGTGTCGATGTGAAAAGAAAAATGATAGGTAATTTGTCTCTACTCAGGAAGGTGGGGTAGGGCTGAGTCATTATCTTGCAGGAATTTCCCAGGCTGTGACATGCTAATCGAGGAGCTTTCCTGAGGAGGTTCTTTTGCATATGGATTGGCTGTTGAAATTCTAATCTTATCTGTAGTGCTGTTGTAAGAGGTAGAGCATTTTAACACTGTTTTTAACTTTGTTGGACATCGCCCAGAGCCCTGTGAATGCAGGGACTGGGCAAGTTATAGATCCAAAATACAAATAAATAAATAAACAAACATTATTTCTAATGGGTCAGGTCCAAGTTCCCCCGATCCCACATGCTTTCTTCACAACTATGTCATTTTAAAAGTCTACTGTGACCCAGTCGGTGCTCAGGACCATGGTTCGGGGGAAGGAGGGGTTCCTGCCTTCCTCCCCAGGCTGTTTTCCTGAGTCAGAATGGCCCAGCAGGAGAGTTAACTGCCCCATTTTGGAGATGCATATGGAAGAATACTGTAAGATGATGTGCAAAGCGGGCTATATACAAAGTGGGCCATATATCCCCTAAGGTGTTTAATTCAGCCTCAGAACACACCGGCTGCAATCTGTGAAACAGCCAGACTCCTCTTTGTTGCTACGGAACTTTAATTCCAAACAGAAAACCATGAACACTCTTGCACTAAGATGCCCCTCGATGGCAGAAGAAGCCATTTAAATGTCGCTAAATGCAAAGGCTCATAATACAAACGCGAGCTTATTCATAAGGCCAAAGTATGGTGATGGGTGGCAGCTGGTTAAGAAATGCCACTCCCACGGTGGAAACAGCATATGTTCCAGCTCAGTGTCTTGGTATTTTGCTTGGATTAATAGAAATTAAATGGGTTTTTTTTTTAATTGTCAGTCAGAAGGTAGGTTGAACAGTGCTCCCAGATTGATCTGTGGACTTTGCGTGTGTGCCCTAAGCCCACTTGGATTCCTCTTGGCAAAGATATAGATTATTTAAAAATTGTGGAAAGTACGTTTTCTTGAACACCCAGAAGATGCCAAACCTATATGCACACACATCCTAGCACTTTATGATCAGTTTTTAGAAATGTATTGTTTTAGCTGTTTCAAAATTCTATGTTAACTGCCCTGAGCCTGCCTTAGTGGGGAGGGCGGGGTATAAATTGAATAAATAAATAATATAAGATGATTTTTATCCCTCGTACACAGAAGTCAAGGTCTTCACGAGAGGGAAGAAGAAGAAGAAGAAGAGGAGATTGGATTTATACCCCACCCTCCACTCCCCAAGGGAGTCTCAGAGCGGCTTACAAACTCCTTTTCCCTTCCCCTCCCCACAACAGACACCCTGTGAGGTAGGTGGGGCTGAGAGAGCTCTTTCCCAAGCTGTCCTTGAGGGAACAGCTGGTACAGAGCTATGGCTTGCCCAAGGTCATCCAGCCAGGTGCAAGTGGAGGAGTGGGGAATCAAACCCGGTTCTCCCAGATTAGAGTCCGCGCACTTAACCACTACACCAAACTGGAAGGGCCTGTGGCTTAGTGGCAGAGCATCTGCTTGGCATGCAGAAGGTCCCAGGTTCAATCCCTGGTGCCTCCAATGATGAATGACTAGGCAGTAGGTGACGTGAAAGACATCTGCCTGAGATCGTGGACAGCGGCTGCCAATACTGACCTTGATGGACCAAGGGGCTGAATTAATTACAAGGCTGTTTTGTGTGTTCATGTGTCCTCTAGCAGAACGTAGGCTGAACTGGACCACGGTCACCTAATAAAGCAGCTGAGTGAGAGTCTGAACCCAGATATCCCTGGTCCCGGCCTGATTTGCTAACTACTACATCACAGTGGTTCTGACTTTATATTTTAATGTCAGGCAAAGTACCCAGCGTGACAGTGACAGAAACACTAATGTTGGCCAGCTGGCTTGGTTTTCCTTCCCAGGCACAGGGGAATTTACTGCTAGCCCATATTTCTTTTCCCTGAGAGACAAGCTGTGACTTTATCAAATGTGCGGTGCGCGTAAATTCAGTAGGCCCGGCTCTCCCCATAATGGCAGCTCAAATCAGGGGAAAGACTTCCTGATGCTGAATTTCTCCGTGGCATACCGCTGTGAAACAGGACAAAATCTCCACAGGGCCAGATGCTGAAATTCTTCTTTTTTCTGCAACTCTGGCAAGAGTGGAAGACCTTCCAAAGAACAGGCCTGGCTGGCAACTCCCCTTCCCTCCTTAAAGACATTGGGCCACAATCCAAGATGCTACTTATAAAGTTATTCACACCTTACAAAGTCAGCCTGGCAAATGCATGATCTGTCAGCTCTCGGAGCAGACCTAAGCAGAGTTATACCCTTCTATGTCCATCAAAATCAATGGGACTAACTCTGTTTAGGATTGCACTGTAGATGTGTTCTGCCTGGGAACTGAATCCCCAAGCTCATGTGGGCCCAATTCAGACTGGGGTGGGGGCTTCAACTTGTGTCTCCCTTGTGCCATTTTCCTGACTGAAAACAAGAAGGAGGAGATTGGATTTATACCCCACCCTTCACTACCTGAAGGAGTCTCCTTTCCCTTCCCCTCCTCACAACAGATACCCTGTGAGGTAGGTGGGGCTGAGAGAGCTCTGAGAGAACTGCTCCTGAGAGAACAGCTCTGAGAGAACTTGTGACTGACCCCAGGTCACGCCAGCAGCTACATTTTATTTATTTATTTATTTTTGAATTTATACCCCGCCTAGCCAGCATGCATGTGGAGGAGTGGGGAATCAAACCCGGTTCTCCCAGATGAGAGTCCGCGCTCCTAACCACTACACCAAACTGGCTTTCTACCTGACTGGAAACAGCTCTGGGGAGGTGCTGTTGGCCCACTGAGGAAACCTAGAAGTACTGAGCGGTACACAAACGTTTCTTCAGCTGGGCAAATAGCAGCCTTTTGAGCTATTTCAGTCTGTGAAAATGGTGCATATGTATTTCTGTGGCAGGGCAAGCTTGAACCTCTTTCTCTGTGCGCCCCAATTCCATGCACTTGGAAATTAAGTTCTCAGCATGGGACTCCCAAACCACATCATAATTTTAAAATAAACAGGAAAAAAGTGAGCTTGTAGGGTTGCCATCTCCCAAGTGGGGCCTGGAGATTTCCCAGAATTATAACGGATCTCCAGATGACAGAGGTCAGTTCCCCTGGAGGAAGTGGCAGCTTTGGAGACTGGACTCTATCCTATTATATCCCACGGAGGTCCCTCCCCTCCCCAAACCCTGCTCTCCCCAGGCTCCACCCCTAAATCTCCAGGAATTTATTTCCCAACCTGCTGGCAATCCTATGAGGGTGGCTGAACATCTGCTTTGCATGCAGAAGGCCAGAGAGTCAAGCCCAGACAAATCCAGTTAAAGGATCACAGGAAACAGGAACAGGTAAAGACTCTAGAGAACTCCTGCCAGTCAATAGGTAGCACTGGGGCAATGGGCTGGTTGGATATTAAGCAGGTTTGTGTAATGGCTGCTGTCTACATTGCGCTTGAATTGCTACCCACAAACCCTCTGGCCACAAAAAGATAATTTACGTTTTAAAATAAAACCTCATCCTGACTTGGGATGATCTTGTACAGTCAGGCTGACCCCTTTTTCCCTGACCCTAACATCAACCTGCCAATTTAAAAGTATTTATTAATTTGCTGACTTCGTGTATACCCTGCGCTTCTCCCCAACAGGGATTCAACGTGGCTTACATTAATAAATGGACATAGGTCTGACATTAAAAACTACAACATTCAAAAACCAGTGGGGAACATTTTAACCTTCCAGGACATTCTGTGGCTGACCTAAGAGCAGCAGTTCTCTTACAAAGGAATTTCAAAGGGAGATCAGAGAGAGAGACCTCTGAATTGCAACTGATAATGAGGCTGAAGACAATGTATCCACCTGAACTGAATTGAGATCTGGGTTTCCTGTCTCATTATCAATGCTGAGTTCTCCATGCCTGCCGCCTCGCCCCTCTACATATCACACCTAATCCAATCATGCCTGCTATTGTTATTCACTTACTATTGTCATTGGGCATCTGAAAGCACTCTACTCCGCAATTATAAGGACAGAGGTATCTGAAGAAGTGAGCAGTGACTCATGAAAACTCATACCCTGCCACAAATTTTGTTCATCTTTAAGGTGCTACTGGACTCTTGTTCTTTTCTAACCCTGTGAGGTAGTTGAGGTGGAGTGTGTGTGACTGACCCAAGTTAACCCAGAGAGCTTCCATGGCAAAGTGGGGATTCGAACCTGGGTCTCCCAGATCCTAGTCTGATGACTTATGCAGGGCTCATTTCATAGCAGGAGCTCTCTTGCATATTAGGCCACACACCCCTGATGTAGCCAATCTTCCAAGAGCTTACAGTAGCCCCTGTAAGAAGAGCTTTGTAAGCTCTTGGAGGATTGGCTACATCAGAGGTGTGTGGCCTAATATGCACTCCTGCTACGAAATGAGCCCTGCTTTTGGGATCCAAAAAAAGAGAGAGGAGGAAAGTTCTAGCTCTGCAACAAAAACAATTGTTGTGGTGCCATATTTTCTCCTGGAAGGATCCTATGTGTGACAAGTTGACATTCCACAGGTACAGCTTTTCTCCATTACCCAATTTCTGTGTAACCAAACCCCCCCAGCATTTCTGCCAGTTAAGTACCTCTGTAAAAAGCACAGAACCTAGTTTGAGGTAGGGGGCGGGGAGCAGAATCGCAGAGCTGGAAGGGGCCATAGAGGCCATCTAGCCCAACCCCCTGCTCAATGCAGGATCAGCCTGGAGCATCCCTGACAAGTGTTTGTCCGGCCGCTGCTTAAAGACGGCCAGTGAGGGGGAGCTCACCACCTCCCTAGGCAGCTGATTCCACTGCTGCACAACTCTGACTGTAAAGAAGTGTTTCCTAAGATCCAGCTGGTACCTTCCCACCCTTCATTTAGACCAGGGGTGTAGAGTTTTGGAAATCCCGGGGGGGGGGCTCCTTAGCGCGCGTGCTGGAGCGATGTTCTCCCCCCCCCCCCCGGAAACCGCCCCGCCTCCCCGGGCCCTTCTGAGGCCCGCCAGCCGCTGCTGTGGGTGCCTCTCTCCTCCCACCCGCCACCCCTTCCCTCTCCCTCTCCAGCAGCGGCCGCCAGCCTCGGAAGGATCTGGGGAGGCACGACGGCAGACACTCCGTTTTCCCAGGGGTGGCTGAGCCCCTCCTGGGAAATTTCGGGGGTGGCTCAAGCCCTCGAGCCCCCCCGTACTCTACGCCTATGATTTAGACCCATTACTTTGAGTCCTCTCCTCTGTGGCCCACAGGAACAGCTCCCTGCCCTCCTCTAAGTGACAGCCCTTCAAATACCTCAAGACAGCAGTCATGTCTCCCTCAGCCTCCTCTTCTCCAGATGGAACATGCCCAGGTCCCTCAGCCTTTCCTCAAAGGGTTTGGTCTCCAGGCCCCCCCCCCCATCATCCTCGTCACTCTCCTCTGCACCCGCTCCATTCTGTCCACATCCTTTTTGAAGTGTAGGCTTCCAGAACCACACACAGTACTCCAGGTGTGGCTTGACCAGCACAGGGTGCAGCGGGACTATGACATCTTGTTATTTGGATGGTACGACACCTTTGCGATTTGGAAGCCTACCGGGATTTTAATGCATTTAAAGTATTAACTAATACCCATATGTCTGCTGGAATGCCTCGTCGTTGCAGTGAATGAGGCTTGCAAGACTTTGAGCCCATTAGAACACTGTAGAACCAACCTAGGAAATGGATTGCCAGAGCAGAGGGGACGCTGGCTGACTTCAGAGCTCAGATTCCAGTATACAAACCATTCCCAGCAGCGATTGGCCGTGGCTCAGTTTAAATGTGAAGAAGAAGAAGAAGAGATTGGATTTATACCCCGCCCTCCACTCCCAAAGGGAGTCTCAGAGCGACTTACAAACTCCTTTCCCCTCCCCTCCCCACAACGGACACCCTGTGAGGTAGGTGGGGCTGAGAGAGCTCTTTCCCAAGCTGTCCTTGAGGGAACAGCTAGTACAGAGCTATGGCTTGCCCCAGGTCATCCAGCCAGGTGCAAGTGGAGGAGTGGGGAATCCAACCCGGTTCTCCCAGATTAGAGTCCGCGCACTTAACCACTACACCAAACTGGCACTACACCAAACTGGCACTACACCAAACTGTGACACAATGTGTATTAAAAAGAAGCTGGAACATACCCGTACTGGATCCCATATGCTTGGCAAGAGGTATACAAGCCAGGTCACCTCTTCCTGGCGCATGCCAGATAGATCAAGACGGTGTTAGTCTGTCTGTAGCAGTAGAAAAGAACAAGAGTCGAGGAGCACATAGAAGACTAACAAAATATGTGGCGGGGGATGGGCTTTTGTGAGTCACCGCTCACTTCTTCAGATGCGTGTGACATTAAGACAGCTGTGCTCTGTGTCTTCTGGGGTCATGTAACTCTGTGCACCTGTATTGCAATGTGCATGCGGCAATCCAGTTTAAAAGCACGGAGCCCTGTGTGGGTAAGGGCCTTTTGTTTTAATACTTGGTGTGATGTCTCAATTGCTGTTTTATATTTAAAAAGAAATACAGCCGTTTACCAAAAAAAACAACCACCACAAAATCCTATCACAAAACACCACCAGTATGAACAATCCTCAGTGTGGCCTAAATTGCAGTCTGTCTCATAAAACCATGGGGGGATGGGGGTGGGGGAAGAGTCTGGTTAAAACTGAATAAAAACTTCAGACCAGAAAAATAGAAGAAAACGCCCTTATTTAAACCACTCATTCATTCATCAGCCTTATTAGGCATTTGTCTCACCAGAACCAGACAGACATTTTACAAGATTTTACATTCAGCAAACTAAAATTGTATTAAGAACTGAGTGACACAGAAATTAAGATAAAAGTATACCTAGATGGTTCATGGATCCTTACTGCGCCTGACAAATATGTAACCACCTGCAAGGTGATATAGGGATTTCTTTCCAACAAACTGCTCTTCTGGGAGACCCTGAACATTATGCAGAAGAGATCTATTTGATTGTTTAATCCCAGTCCAGACTTGGGAGGACCATTTTACAAATATCTTTTTTTGCTTCCCTAGATCACAGTGCTGAGTAGGGTTGCCAAGTCGTACTCACGTACTGGCGGGGGGGAGTCCTTCTTCACCCGGGAGCCTCCCTGGCACGCGTGCTTTGCGCGTGCGCCCGATGACGTCACCCGGAAGTGACGTCACCACGTTGGGGGCGTTGCCAGGGCGAATGCCGGCCGGCGGATCGGGAACCCCTGTAGCGGGGGATCCCCCGCCCCCCGGGCTGACTTGGCAGCCCTAGTGCTGAGTCACCAGATTTCATTCCTTCTGAACTTCCTCAGTGGTTGCCTCTGAATCATAACAAAATCATTTGTTTACTTAATTAGTTGAAGGAGAAGAGTTGGTTTTATACCCCACCCTTCACTTCCTGAAGGAGTCTCAGAGCGGCTTACAATCACTTTCCCTTCCTCTCCCCGCAACAGACACCCTGGGAGGTAGGTGGGGCTAAGAGAGCTCTAAGAGAACTGCAACAGCTCTGAGAGAACTGTGACTGGCCCAAGGTCACCCAGCTGCCTTCATGTGGAGGAGTGAGGAATCAAACCCAGTTCTCCAGATTAGAGTCCGCCGCTCCTAACCACTACACCAAGCTGGGTCTAACGGTAGAGAAGGCCCCTGGTCCTGATGGACTCCCTCCTGAACTGTTCAAGAAACACTTGGCATGGTGGGTCTCTCCTCTAGCCACTCTCTTTTATTGATAAAACAGGGAAACCACTTATCAGAAACGAGCGTTGTGTAGTGGTTTGGAGTGTTGGACTGGTGTCTGGGGGACCCACGTCTGACTGAATCCTCACTCTGCCCAGAAGTCTGCTGGGTGACCTCGGACCAATCAGTCTCCCTCAGCCTAACCTACTTCACAGGGGTCTTATTGTGAGTGTAAAATGGAAGAGCGTGGTGAGCTGCTTTGGATTCCCACTGGAGAGAAGAGTAGGGTATAAACGTCTACATAAATGTCTAAATCCAACCACCTGAAAACCACTGAAACCAGCAGAAACTGCTAAATGTCAGGCCAAGGAAATCTTTCTTGACTTACCTGTCAAAATATGGGAGAGACGTAGCCAAGGGGGCCTCCAAAGGGAGGGAGTTCCGTGGTCTTGGGGTGATTACTGAGAATGCCCTCCCTCTGTCAATCGATCTGGCATCGACCCACGTTGCAGTCAAGAGCACAACTCCAGCCTGCAGTAAGCAAGGCAGATTGCCTGTTGGTCTATCCTAGGCAGATCCCCTCTCCCACCATGTTTTGTATGCTTTAGAGCAGGGGCACTCACTCTGCGGCTTGTGGAGAGCGACAATCACATCTGCCATCAACCAAAAGAACCGTGTGGCCGCTGCACGCCCTGTGTTTCACCCACGGACGTTTTCTCTTTTTCTTATTATATTCCCGGTTCCTGTGGGGCTTTCTTTATACTGTGTTTCACGCAGCCAAACACACATGTGCAATAATATATCATACAGCTATTAATATTAAATATAGAACTATAACCTTTTAAGTCACCAGAGTACCTCTGGGTATGTAGGGTTGTCTCTCCCCTTCCCTGCCGAACCTTAGGCAGGCGTTGTGTATCTGGAGTGAGGGGAAGGACTTCTCTTCTTAGCTTCTCACTCTCTCCTCTGCATGAGGCATAGGAGATCAGGTAAAAAGAGTGAGATTGCCAAGTTCCCCGGAGGAGAGCCAGCTGCCCACGGAGAAAGCAGAGTACAGTAATCACCAGTCCAATGCGGCCAGCTTCTTGTGAGTTTTCCTAGGTGGCTGTTGTGATGGTGGTTTCATTCTCCTCTGTGATCAGATTGATGTCTGCAGGGCTGGTTCCAGATTTTGAGGGGCTGCTGTCCAGGGACCCCCTCCCATCTACCCACCACCAGGGAAACCCGTGCCTTTGTTTACCCCTTCACATGGGCATGCCCCTCAATTGCCTGTGAGTCCTTCTGCTTGCAAGCCTTCCTGCCGTCCATGCTCAGATGCCCGCACCACCCTGCTGTTGTCACTAAGAATGCCACCATTATACGCACCACCCACTTGCCCTTCCTCAATTATTCCGGGCAGCTGGAAAGCACAGGTAGGGGGCAGGGGAGGTGTGTGGGTGGGTGGGGGTCAGCAGCAGTGGACCCCATCAGAAGTCTTAGGCCTTGACTGCTGCCCTGCCCCACTTCAGGGTGTGCTGGCTGTTCTCTGTGCAATCACCCAGGTGCTGGGCTGAGTGGGCATAGGGTATGGGGGGGTTATTGGAAAAGATGGGCCCTTTATTCCCTTCCCTAGAATAAAGTCCAAAGGGATGGTTGTAGTTTACCCAGCCTTTGGTTCTTCCAGTATTTTTAGGTGGAAACAGCAAGCCCACCACGAGCCCCAACAGGCACTTCCCTGAAATATGGGCAAGTGCCATACTGGGAAACAGTGTCCAGAAGAGCCACGTGTGTCTTGTCAAAGAACCACATCCGGCTCCCAAGCCACTCAGTATCACTGCATTAGAATGACCTAGTAGAAAAGAGCAAGTGTCCAGTAGTATCTTAAAGATGAACAAAATTTGTGGCAGGGTATGAGCATTTGTGATTCACTGCTCACTTCTTCCGATACAGCTAGAATGGAAGTCTGTATAACTGGAGAGCAGAGTGATTTCAGATGCTGACTGACAACAGGAGGTGAATGACAATAGCAGGTGTGATTGGATTAGGTGAGATATGTAGAGGGATAGTAGGTGTGGAGAAATCAGCATTCGTAATGAGACAGGATACCTAAATCTCAGTTCAGTCCAGGAGGATGCATTGTCTTGAGCTTCATTATCAGTTGCAATTCAACAGTCTCTCTTTCTAATCTCCCTTTGAAATTCCAAGAAACAGAACCCAGGATGGAGCTATGCAGATGCAGATGGAGTGATTTCCATTCATTACTATGGGATTAAATAAACAATCTGTATGTGGCAAGATTGGGAGTAAACATATTCCCCTCCCAATGGGTTTATCAATGACGGGGAACACTTTTAGGTGCTACCCCTGAGTGTCCCTGAGTCTGTATGTACACGCACGCACACTTCATGCACATGAAAGCTTATACCCAGAATTAAACTTTGTTGGTCTTAAAGGTTCCACTGGACTCACACTTTGTTCTATAAACACTTTGTTTTATACACAGGAAGCGTTATTGATTTCAGATTAATCCATTATTTCAAAAACGAATATAACAACAAAGGGTGTTGTTGTTTAAAATGGCTTGATTAGTTAAGAGCGCCAAATGTTCCCTCTAAGCTGTGGATTCTTGTGAGCAAAAATTCTACTTTTGTGAGCTGCTGGCGTTAAAGTTGTGAGTGAGTGATTTGGCTACAGCATAAATTAGCTTGCTCTGGAGCCATCCTTCCTGAGCTAAGAAATATGTGTGAGCTGGAGGCTAAAAAAACTGTGAGCTAGCTCACACTAACTCCGCTTAGAGGGAACACTAGATCACATATATTTTTTAATGGATCTGAGCACCAGAAACCAAAGTTCAGGACTGGTCCCACCTCCTTAATACTCTGTATAAAGGTGGACAATTAAACAGGGATCTTTAGCACCGAGGATACCCCAGCACTGGAATGCTTTCCCCATGTCTGTTCGCTGGGTGCAGAGTTTATGTTAACTTCTGATGCCAAGCTAAAACATTTACTATTACAGGCTTCTCCCCACTTCTTTTCTTTCTTGCTTATGGAGGTTTTGTCTCTGTTTCTTCCTTATTTATTTATTTGTTTGTTTGTTTGTTTGTTTCGATTTGTACCCCGCCTAGCCAGCAGGCCAGCTCTAGGCGGCTCACAGCATAAAATCATTCATTTACAAAGTTAAAACATAACATAAAATAGCTTAGTTTAAAATTACAACAACATTCAGCGCAAATAGCAGCGTCATACCAGCACCAGATAACCGCCACTAGCTTACACCAACCAGGAGGCTACCACCATAGGTGTTTTAGAGATGGCCATTGTGCCATCTACTAAGGGCCGTTCCTCCCGGTGGCGGCCCCAAAAGCCTGGCGGAAGAGCTCCGCTTTGCAGGCCCTGCGGAACTGCAAGAGGTCCCGCAGGGCCCTGATGTTCTCTGGGAGCTCGTTCCACCAGTGAGGGGCCGCCACCGAGAAGGCCCTGTTTCTGGTGGCTGCTAACCTTGCCTCCTTCAGGCCCGGAAGGGTCAGGCGATGTTGGCTGCCTGACCGCAGTGCTCTTTGGGGTGTATATGGGGAAAGGCGGTCCCTTAGGTAGGCAGGCCCCAGGCCTTCCATGTTCTGGATCTTCTAATGTGATTGATGTGTTGGATTTATTATTGTATTCCTGGACGGATGAAAAGTGTTCACTGATCTTCAGTTATTTATCAGCTAGGGCCCTGTTAAGAATTGGGAGATGGGAGAAACAATATGCCCACCCACACTTTATTTTTTTTTACTCTGGGATTCTATAAGCTCTCAGGAGTCAGAAGAAATTTCCAATCCCCCCCCCCCCCCCCCCAATCTTTGACTGTGGCTTCCAGCTGCTCTCAACGTTCAATTTTCCTGGAGAATTTAGTCCTCATCAAGCCTTTCAATTGTTTGGGCAAGAGGTCTTCTGTTGGTTAATTTGCAAAGTCAAGATGGAGTGTCTCCTGATACCTTGTCCATGGGTAGCCTGGTTTGTGATTGAAATGGGGGGCCAGCCACTTTAGGACTGGATATAACGATGATTATCTGCCCTCTGTATATTCTGCTGCTGTCATTTTCAGAATCCTGTTTTAAATTGTGCACATCTTTGGATTTTGTTATTTATTTATTTATTATTTGATTTATATGCCACTCTCCCTGCATTTGCAGGCCCAGAGCGGCTTACGCGACTTGGCAAGCCAAGATTCATAAATACATTAAAACAGTTAAAACATTTAAAAGTTACAATTAAAACAATAACATTTTACAGTTATCTGTTTGTCTTGCTGATTGTGTGTGTAGGGAGTAACTTTAAAATTTGCAAAAATTATTTTAAATTGTATTTTAATTTTTGTTGTAAACTGGCTTGGAAATCAAGTTGAGGAATAAGTAAGCATAATGAAACAAACAATATCTGTGTTTGTAGTCTGATTCCCCCCCCCCCCCCAAAAAAAAACTCCAGAGGGTGGGACTATATTCTGCCATTTAAAAAACGTAATCTGTCCCAAAAAAGACATCTCTAAGAAACGTTTGCATATTTTTTTTCAGTTAAAAGCACTCAGTTGTCTAGATCTGCTTATTTTATGGAGTCTTTGAATTTTTATTGTTTGGGTTTGTTTTTTGTTTTTCTCAGTTGCATAACCCTGGCATATATTTCCCTTGAATGAAGAGGAGGGAAATGGTGCAGAAGTATCTAGGCATTTCTGTGGCCGAAGGAAATGCACAGAGTTTTGTATGCATGTATCACATCTTGTAGGAAGTGAAACTTGGGAGGAGGACTGCACAGCCTTCAATTCACTTGCTGTTCTAGAGCAAGAAAGGGTGGTTCCTCAGTTTTTGAGGTTCATTCTCTTCTCGCAGAGGGAGAAGGAACTTAAGCTTTCCCCCCATGCTGATATCATTATTATAACTTTTTGTGCTATCAGTTCACAGCTGATGTATGGCAACCCTGTAGATTTTTTTAAGGCATCACTACCCGGGTATTTCTTGGTGGTCTCCCATCCAAATACTGACCGGGGCTGACTCTGCTTAGCTTCCAATACCTGAGAACAGGCCAGCCTGGTCAACAAGGTCAAGGCCCATGCTGTTATATGGACCTGAAGCGGCCATGGGGAGCTACTACATGTACCACACTGTGCGGTTACATACAGGAGTTACATGTTAGTTTCCCCACTGGGGCAAAGAGAAGCCCCCAGGGCCATTTTGAGTCAGGAAGGCTTATATACCTTCTGGTTGTGGTCTTGTTCCAAATCTGGCCCACATTCGCTTGGGAATTCAATTTTTCTCCTGGAACTTCCAGATCACATCTGGTGTTGGCAGCACCTCGGTGGGCGACACAGGAGGGAAACAAAAGACTTTATAACTGTTATGTATTAGGGCTGGAACATTCCAGGACTGTCCACCAGAGACTGGCTGAGCTTGGAGCTCTGGAACAATAGCCCACCAGGACTCTGGAAGTGACCAATGACAAACTAATATTATGTAAATAACCTATCCTGGGGAGTTGGATGTGTTTGGGTGTGGTTTTTGCATGCTGTTTAAACAGTGCTGTTGCCCTGGTTTTTCAGTCTTGTTCTTGCTGAATTGCTAATGAAGCTGAGCTGATCACTAGGCTTGGGGTCTGACCATCCATGGAACCCAGTATTAAACAATAACATATGAATTGGTCCGTGTATTCACTGTATGCGCCACTTCTCCAGCTGCCTTTAAGGGATGTGAAAAGTGATGGGAGGATGGAAAAGTTGCCCTGGGGGTGACGGGATTGGTGGGGGAGGGGAGAGAGCCACGCTCCAGCTGCTTCCTGTAAAGCCTAAAAAATAGCCACAGCCGAAAGGGCTAATGAGCTCTTCCGTCGCTTCCTTAGAGGCATGCCTTCCCTTGAAACAACTTTGCTAATTCCACGCTCAGGAGAAAGGAAGGTTGGGAGAGCGGCCCTCCCTCTGTATGAAAACTGAAAGGAAATACAAGAGATAAGAGCAGGAAGAGAAGAATGGAGTACACTCTGGGGTTGCCATCCTCCAGGTGGGGCCTAGAGACCTCCCAGAATTGTATCACAGAGTTGGAAGGGACCTCCAGGGTCATCTAGTCCAACCCCCTGCACAATGCAGGAAATTCGCAGATATCTCCCCCCACCCCACCATACACACCTCCAGGGACCCCTGCTCTGTGCTCAGAAGATGGCAAAAATCCTCCTCAGCAATTATACTGCAGACCAGCACAGCTTAGCCTCTGAAACTAACTGATCTCCAGACCAATGCCCCTTCTACGCCATGGAGTCTTGTGAGCAAAAATTCTATGTTATGAGCAGCTGGCATTAAAGTTGTGAGCAAGCGATTTAGCTACTACTGCATCAGTCAGTTTGCTCTGGAGCCATCCTTCCTGAGCTAAGACAAAAATGTGTAAACCAGAGGCTAAAAAATGGTGAGCTAGCTCACACTAACTCAGCTTAGAGGGAACACTGCTCTGGAGCCATTATTGGCCTGATGTTCAAATGTCTAAATACTTTACTGAATTGACACCTCTATTCCTACTAGCAGCCAAAACACTCATTCCACAACAATGGAAAACCAAAAATATTCCATCGATAAGCCAGTGGTTCTCGAAACTCTGAGACTTGGCTGTATTGGACAAGCTGGCAATACAAATTTCAACAATAGAATCACCAAAGATTCAGAATAATTTTCTGGAAAAATGGTTTCCCTTTTTTGAATATGTCAACAAGGTACAACCAAAGCAGGGTAAACTTCCTAAGAAATATATGGACTTTGTATTTTATTTTAAAAGTTAGTGTTAGCTTTGCACTATTCTATGTATTGATGTTTGCTCAACTGTATTTACTAGCCAGTTTTATTGTTGGTTGTTTATAAATTGTTCAGATTAATGTATTTAATGTTTATTGAAAAATAAAAAAAATTAAGTTAAAAAACCCCCCTCAGCTTAGAGGGAACACTTCTCCAGACTACAGAGATCAGTTGCCCTGGAGAGAGTGGCAGCTATGGAGGGTGGACTCTATGGCATTGTACCCTGCTGAGCCCCCTCCTTTTACCCCACCCTCCCTTGGTTTCAACCGTGTAATGTATGTAATGGTGGTCGCCATGTGCTCCGTGTAATGGCGACTGCCACATGGCCAAACACACATGGCCAGGCCAGCTACCTGAGCTTGAGTCTGGCAGAGACAATAGCTGGCTGGATTGTAACTTGTCATCAGTCCTGCACCTAGGATCCTCGAAGGGACCTATGACATGTAACCAGAATCGTAAGGTCCTATTGGGACATTTGGGCGAGGTCGGAGGTGTGGCTCCGACTGGAATAAAAGAGGGCCCCTGAGTCCAGGTTAGCATGCCTCATCTGACCACCTAATAAAGAGCTTGCTATGAAATCACTTCCACTGGTCTCCCGACTCCAGTACTTTTCAACCCCCAAATATCCCGACCACTCTCAGCCAAGGAGCACGCCCCAACCCCGTTTTCTTTTCTTTTTTGCTATCAAGTCACAGCTGACTTATGATGACTCTATAGGGTTTTCGAGCCAAGGGACATTCAGAGGTGGTTTGCCATTGCCTTCCTCTGCATCATGACCCTGGTATTCCTTGGAGGTCTCCCATCCAAATACTAGCCAGGGTTGACCCCGCTTACCTTCCGAGATCTGGCTAGCCTGGGCTATCCGGCTCCTATCATATCTACCTCACTACACATACATCAGATAAAACCCACGGTATGCAGGCTTTCATCCTTTGACAAGACTTCTTCGTCAGAGTTCCCAGTCTTGCAAAGACAGAATATCTAAAGCCACACACCACAATTTATTTCAGTTGGATAAATACTGGGAAACTCTGGCATGTATCCGGTTATCTGAAAGTTTTCTTGCCTACCCTTCAAAAATGTAAATCTTCCCTTTATTGCCCTGAATGCTTCATTTACTTAAAAAAAAATGTGTATAGGGAAAGGGACGGGAAGAGCCAACGTAAACACTCAATAAAAGCTTAAATATATTTCAACAGGAGATTCCACCACCTATGGAAAAGCAAAAATAGAACGGGGCCCCCAGACATGGCAGCCATGTTGTAGTGGCACACATATCTGGGTAACATTGGGTCAGTCTCTCTTGGTCTTTCTCAGCCTAACCAACTTCATAGGGTTGTTGTGTTGAGGATAAAATGGAGGAAGAGGAGATTGGATTTATACCTTGCCCTTTGCTCAGAGTGGCTTACAATCTCCTTTCCCTTCCCCTCCCCTCCCCTCCCCACAACAGACACCCTGTGAGGTAGGTGGGGCTAAGAGAGAGCTTTCCAGTACTGATCTTTTGAGAACAGCTGAGAGAACTTGTGACTGACCCAAGGTCACACCAGCAGCTGCATGTGGAAGAGTGGGGAATCAAACCTGGTTCTCCCAGATTAGAGTCCACGCACTTGACCACTACACCAAACTGCCTGTATGGACTGCAGTCCCTAATATTATCCAAAAAAGTTTGTGAAGCCATTTTGTGCAGCATGACCCTATTATCTGCACAGAAAAACTCTCTTGAATAGTTCAGTTTTACATAGTGGCTTACCTCGTTCCCCTTTCTTCCTATTCTATCTTCACAACAACCCTGTGAGGTACATTAGGCTCACAGTATGTCACTCACCCAAGGTCACCTGGCAAGCTTTCATGGCAGAGTGGGGATTTAACTTTGGTTCGGCCGCATCCTTGGCAGATGCTCTAACCACTACACCACATCAGCTCTCAATACATACAGCAGAAATTGCTTTTTCTGATATTTATTTTGTTATATTCCTGTGCTGCCTCTTCAAAGTCCAGCTCCAGACACTTTAAAATTAAATAAATTATCAATACAAAAAACCTCAAGCCATTAAAATAAGCAGGGTAGTTGAGGAAACAGCAGTTACTAAACCAGATTGACAGTCCCACTCCACCATTATTTTGGGCCTGCAATTCTGTTTGTAATTATTCAGATACCAGATTGGTAAATTAAAATTTAAAAAGACTTCAGTGGGATTTACTTCTAAGTAAGCATGTCTAGGAGCAAGGCTGTTGCAGCAGCTTCTGGATTGGGGCCTACAGCGTTCCTATTGTGATTCACAAAACTCCTGCATTTTAATTCCCCCGCCTGTCTTCTTAGGTTTTTTTGCGATCTGCTTTGGAACAAGGAATTATAGGGGAGCACTGGGCAGTCAGGATGCAACATTCAAACGAGACACACACGTTGTACAGTATATTCTTGGTTTCCTCAGCAAGAGGGGGAAAAAGCAGGCCTGGAAAATCAAAAGGACAGGCATAGCCTCCCGGGCTCCAGCAAGCCTCAACTTCAAAACTCTTCAAGGACTGCCTCTATTTTCCTCCTTCCCGGTGTGGGAAAAAAGGGTTAGATGTTGACAAGTTCTCTCCCAAAGCCTCTATCTCCTCCTCCTCCTGGTGGAGGGTGGAAAAGAAGAGCTTCCCTCACTTTGGCATGAATGTTAAATACAGCTTGGTGCATATACATACACATACACACATCTTGGAATATATACATATACACACACATCATTGGTCGTGTTGTAGGTCTCCTGCTCTCTTCTTGGTGAATCTCAGGGGTGGGCGAAGAGGGCAGATGCTGGCTTCCTCTCCCTGTGTGTGTTTGAAGGAGAGATTCGAAATCTCCTTCGGAGATTTAGTGGGGGAAAAGCGCTATTCTGTTGCGCGACAACTCTCTACCGTTTCCTGCCCGGGCGGCCTTTCCTGGGAAGTTGCCCCATTTTCGTATCGAGAGGAACGGGAGGTTCTCTCGCGTCCCCCTCAACTCTGGCGCCCCGGGAGACAGAAGACCCGATCTGCTTCCAAACTCCCGGCCAAACCCCGAGGACTACTCCCCCCGTTCTCCGAAGGAGGAGAGCTCCACTTTCCCAGAGGCAGGCCGGGCCACGGCAGAAAAACGGGAAGGGAACCCAACCCAACCCCCTCGCCAGGCAGCCGCCACGCGCCCGAGTGGGAAGCGGCCGGGGAAGGAACCCAGCCTAGGAAAGGACTTCGCGGGTTCCAGACTTGTTCCTTCTCTTTGTATGGCTATTTCATTCAAACTGTGCGGCATGTCTTCGGTAACCCTCCGCCGAGGAGGAGGAAGGGGGGGGGGGTGGAGAAAAATAGTCCCAAGCTACTCTTTCTGTCTGATGGGGGAAGTATTTGCGGGCGGGCATTTGTGGGGAGAAAAGCTAGGAGAATCGGGTTGCGCTCTCCACCTCCTGCGCCCCCGCTCGCTTTGCGCCCTCGCGCCATCCCGTGTTGCGTGCAACTACCCCGCTTCGGGGGGGCAACTACCAAACTACTACCTCCCCCCTTGCCTCTTTTTCCCCTCTCGAGCTACAATGTAGCCCTACGGAACGAGCTGTATCATTGGGCGTTGGATTCGCCCAGCTCCCCCAACCACGTAGAGAGCAGCCGATACGCCTCCACCTAACCTGACAAACGGAAGCGCCGGGCGGGCTTGACGGACAGGGAGGGGGAGCCTATGGGAAAGGAGGACGGCTTCCCAAAATGTGGGGGCGGCCAATGGGAGGCCGCGCGAGCGGAGCGGGGGGCCGGCCCGTGGGCAGGCCAACAGCTCAGGTTGACAGAGCTCAGTCCCAGCGCAGGGAAGTGCAAAGGAAGGGATGAGCTTGAAAGTTCGAGGCTGGGGCGCCTTGCAGGGCATTTAGAGCTGCAGCTGCGCCAGGGGGGCACAGGAGGGGGTCCCAGCCCATCTCTGCAATCCTCGGGCACTTCCCAACTGGTTTCTCCCCCCCCCTTCCTTCTTTATCTCCCCCCTAGTTTTTTTAAAAATATATATATCTATAAAGCCTTTCTATTATTCCCCCCTCCCGGCGCAGATTTTGAGCTCTCATCTCGCTTTTCCTTTACTTTCTTTAACACCCCCCCCCCCCCCCCATGCCAGCCATGATAGAGAAGGGCGCAGAGGTCTCGGGGAAAAGACGAGGCAGGAACAATGCCAGCAGCGCGGCGGGCGCTTCTAGCAACGCCTCTGCCGCCGCCAGCGGGGCTCCCAGCAGTAACAATGGGAATCCGAAAAGTTTGGCCGCGGCAGCAGCGCCTAATGGGAATAGCAGCAGCAACAACTCTTGGGAAGAAGGCAGCTCGGGATCGTCCAGCGACGAAGAGCACGGTGAGTGAGCATCGCAGGAAGGGAAGGCTGGGACAATAAGGACAGGAACTTGGCTCGCGGAGCTTTTTCTGTGTCTTGCAACAGCCCTCGAAAGAAACCCCTGTTGTGTTTTTTTTGCAGGGGGAGGCGGTATGAGAGTGGGGGCCCAGTATCAAGCGGTCGTGCCCGACTTCGATCCCGGTAAGTCAGGGTTTTTTTTTTTTTTTTAAATATCCCCGAAAGAAGAAATGTAGCCTTGCAATGCCTGCCTGCCTGCCTGCCTGTCGGTCGGACTTTTCTTTCCGGACTCTGCCAGCGGGTGCTGCCCTCGCGTTTCAGCCTCCCTTGCCCTCTGGTCGAGACTCGCGCCTAGGCCGACCTCAGGAGGGTTTCCTCGGAAGTAAGCCCCACCAAGTTCAGTGGGGGTTTATCCCCGTGTGCTTATGCCGTTCTTTTTATGGTGTCCTCAAGACGGAAGGGTCGAGTGTTGGGGTGGGGGAGGGTTCGAGCACTTTTCTTCCTATTTTTAGTAGCGGGGGTGTGATGTAATTTTAAAGAAGCGGGAAGGGGACAACTCCGCCTCCCCCGTGTGTACCCTGCCCCCACACCTTGGGGGAAGAATAGCACCAAGCGGGTGCGGGGGGGGGGGGGTTGTTTGGCATTGAAGTGGGAAACGTGTTTGGGGAAGGTGCCAGTACGCTGGGGGTGGGGAGAGGAGAGATTCTAGGGTTTTACTTCCCTCTGTGAAATCTCATTAAAAGTACATTCTTTTATGCCCCTCTTTTTCCGTTCTCCCAACAAGAGTGTTTGGGGAGGGGGGGGGAGAGAGAAGGAGACATGGCTGATTGATTCTATCTAGTCCGGATTATTCCTCCCCCCACACACGCTTTCAGGTGTGGCTAGTATTTTCATATGCACATTGGCAGAGGGGGAGGGGGGAGAGACGCTGTCCCTTTATGAGAATCCCTGCCAGTCTACTCCCCCAGACTCCTCCTCTCTCCCACCCCCTCCACCCTTCCAAAAAAAAAAATCAATTATTTTAGATGCAATTGACCTAAATCAAATTACTTAAAAGAATTAGTGGCTTATCTAATTGGATTTTTTTTTGAATGGCGCTGGGGAGGGCCGGGGGGGGGGGGGTTGCCCCACCTCTTCCTCTCACCCTCATGACAAAATTTAGGGCGAGTGGAGTGTAAAGGGGGGGGGGGGAATTGATTAAGAATAATAAAGTGATTTCAGCAGGAGACTTGGGGGAGGACAAAACAGGAAGCCAGGATTCGACCAGCAAGAGAGACAGACAGACAGTCGGGAAAGGTTTATAATTCTCTCTTTTTCTTGTGGCTCGAATATCTGGTGCAACTGCTGGAAGTGGCAATAACAGAAGGCTGGTGTTCTGCCACCTCAGGGTGGATGATTTATTGAAATCTACTATTAACTCTAGTAGCGGGGATGCGGGGAGAGGAGAACAGACTTCTCCATGTGCTCGTGTTCCCTCTGCTTCAGTTTTCCACAGGCTCGGTTTAAAAAACGAGGAAACGGGAGCAAACAAAGGAATTCCAAGTATTACTGTAAGCGAACTAAAAAATCGTGCTCTGTGTGAATGTGGGGCAGTGATACTTGGCTATTTCATTTATAAACCGTGGGGTTCACTTCCTCACTTTCAGAATCGTGAGCATTCTTATATATAATTTCTTTGTCACTGCAGTGTAATGCTGTATTTTTAAAGTTCTCAGTGGTTTTCTAGTCTCAGCACTGCAAGTGACTTTTGCATAGCGCAAACTTAATAGGATCCTCTTGTTTATTTCAACTCTTTGTTTTAACACCAGAAGAAGACTTGCTCCTTCATATATACTTCATAAAGCACATCACTTCCGTAGTGTGACCCTGAACTCCTAAGGATTCTCCCTTCCCTCCAGCTCCTCCCAGCTGCTGTTTGTGTGATTGTACTTGTGTTATGTAGAACAGCAGAAGCACTGCCCCTCAGGAAATCTCCAGTTCAGATCTTGTCCCTGGCTACAGACTTGCCAGAAACAGGATCCTTGTTTGGAAGCAACTCCCGATTGCCTAGCGTTGTAGCCCAGGGCTGTATGGAAAGGGTCTGGGAGCCCGTGATGCCTTAAATAAGTTGTGTTGTCCAACCACACCACACCCCTGCAGTTTTCAGATATAAAAAACTTAGGTTATTGTAAAGGACTTCTGAACAGTGTGCCATGCATGGAGTAAAATGCTCCACAAGTGGAAACTATATTACAAAGCTACACATTGACTTCCTTGTGCAGTCTTTACGTTTTTGAGCGTAACGGGGTATTTATACTTCTGCTTTTCTCTTTCCACCTCCCTGGCCTGTCGCTTATGGATGCAAAGCCATATATGTCTGCATATGACACATGAATCCCACGTCACTGGTTGTGTGATGAATGTGCGCACATCTGTTCGCCATGTATGTGTGTGTGAGTGCGCATGAGGGGAGGTGATTTTCTGTTCTGTGTACAAATGGCAAAATTAAGTGTGTGTGTATATGGTGTAAGTAACACCAAAGGGGATTCATGTGGTTAACTTCAGTGCAGGAAACTCCTTTTGGGTGAAGTCACCCTTCTCTCTCTTTAAAAAATATTTTGCTCCCCACTGTTGCATTTTGAATGTGTAGTGGTCCAGCCGTCTTAGCGGCATAGACTAAAATGACTATTTGTGGCTCAGTGGGGCAACTGTTGCCTCTAAAGGGCTAGACAATTTGTAAGCTCCATTGTGGTGGAGTAGGTTGTGGCTGATGTCTGCTCATGCCCCAGTAACTGCTTAGGCAATATCTACCGTACAAAAAAATAAAGCTGTTTTAGGCAGGATGAACTGTCTCTAGCTTCCCTGCAGGCCTGGGATGTGCCGTTAAAGTTGGGTGCAGAAATCTGTGAGAGAATCCTTGTCCTCCCCCAGAGCCTCAAGTTGTTTAACCAAACTAAGTTTGTGAAATGGTGCGTTGTTATGGATGAAGGCGCAATTCAATTCTCTTTGTGGCATGGAAGATGTTTTGTTGGTCTTAAAGGTGCCATTGGACTCTAAATTTGTTGCACTGCTTCCGAACAACACAGCTGACCAATTGGATCTATATAAATCACAAATCTTAACTGAGGCTTAAATTGATACAGTACGATAGATTTAGTGTGTTGGAATAAGCACAATTATCCAAGAATAAGAAGACACACACCACAGTAGCTAGCTTCTAGGTTTTGCCATAAACCTCCATCATCTATAATTTTAGGGGTTTCTTGTTGGGAGGACAAATACTCTAGGATAGGTAGCCAGACAGAAGAAAAGGTAGAGCGTGAAGAAGGTTTATTAAATTTATTTATTTCATTTATATCCTGCCCTCCCCGCTGAAGCAGGCTCTGAGCAGCTTACATAAGAATATAAAACAATTAAAACACGAATTAATAAAATAAAACAATACAGTTATAAATATTATAAAGTATAGAGTGCTAGTATGTATCAGATGGCGGGCATAGCAGCATCCTCAGACGACAGGCAGCTGACAACACAGGCTGGGTAAATTGGCTGCTGACGGTGATGTTGGTGTTGGGCCAGGGTTACAGTTTCTTGGGTGCGGCTCCTAATTGAAAGCCTGGTGGAAGAGCTCTGTCTTGCAGGCCCTGTGGAACTGTAAAAGGTCCCGTAGGGCCTTGATGTCCTCTTGGAGCTCATTCCACCAGTGCGGAGCTGCCACTGAAAAGGCCCTGGCCCTCATTGCAGCCAGCTTGCCTCCTCTGGGGCCCGGTAGGGCCAAATAGTTTTGGGACCCTGATCGTAGTGCTCTTTGGGGAACATGTGGGGAAAGGCGGTCCCTCAGGTATGTAGGCCTTGACCATATAGGGCTTTAAAGGTAAGAACCAGCACCTTAAACCAGCCAGTGCAGTGCTTTTAGTGCAGGCCGGATGTGCTCCCGCATAGGAACGCCCAGCAACTGTCTGGCCTCCGCATTCTGCACCAGCTGCAGCTTCTGGATTTGGGACAAGGGCAGCCCCATGTAGAGAGCATTACAGTAGTCCAATCTCGAGGTGACCATTGCATGGATCACTGTAGCCAGGTCATTGCGTTCAAGGTAGGGAACCAACTGCTTGATCAGCCGAAGATGATAAAGTATGCCAGATTGTCCGTGAGTCTGGCCATACTATATAAGCTCCATATCTTTTGTTGGTTTCCAGTTCACAGCAATGGTTTTTCTAGCCACATAGAGCAGCAAAAAAGATGTTTTACTACCGTTGTACTGTGGGAACTGTGCAGAATGTGCCAATGAAGTGGTTAACTTCCCACATAGTTTCCAGGTGTTAAGTTCCATGCTGCTCTCCTGTCCTGTGTGGATTCATATGACTAGGCCATGTGAAAATGGCTCCCATAATACAATCGGCTAGAATATACTTCTGTGTTTAGTTGGAGCAGTTCTGAAGTTCTGTGAGATCAGAGATTGTATGTCCATCATCCAAGTAAATCCTTTGTGTTGTTGTAACATTCAAAAAAACCTGTCCTTATTTTAAAACTTGAACTAAGCTTGTTAGACATTCTAATATTGTATCACTTGGTTTGAGAATCTGATGGTTGCAAATGAAATACCTGTGTGAATGGCGAAATTTCCCCACTGGCTTGGCTTGCAGGTTACTAACTGGGCCCTGGTCTAGTGGATCCTGTAACCAAGATGCAAGAGACTTGTAGGCATACAGGGTTTTTAAAAAACTTTGTCTCTCTCTCACTCCCATTTTAAAAAGGACTTAGGCCTGTAAGCCTGTTTTGCAAGAGTGAGCGGAAGTTCACTTCACATACACACGTCCCCCCTATAGAGCTCCGGTCGATGGAAGCACGTGTGCCGCCTTTTATCTTCCTTGAAGTTTCATTTTCAACCCACCCTCCTCCTAATGAAGTTCGGTACTAATTGGAGGAAAGAACTGTCAAATTACTCCGTACAACCTGACACTGAGGTGTTGCTTGACTCACACAAATGTCAGAAACGGCAAATGAATCTTTCCCAGAAGTATTTTTGTTCTTGAATGTCAGCAATTCCCTTTAAAAAAAAGAAAGATATTGTTTAAGCCTTTCCCTGAGGCATTAAGGAAACAGTTTATCTAATCAGGACTGGGAAGAAATCCCAGGCACTTTGTTTCTCAGGTGCCTACACATCTGATGTGGCTTTCTAAAAACTAGATCCCCCCCTTGTTGCTTAACCCAGAGTTACTTTTTCAAAAAAGTGGACAGTTTAATGATGGCACAGAATAATAGGGTGTGTATATGTCTTCAGTGGCGGTTGCCCAACTGTCATCTAGTAAGGTCTTCTCAGGAGCCTGAAATCAGGAGTATGAAACTTTACAATCTCCTTGTCTACGTACCATCTTGGTTGTTTGCAGAGCTTGCAGGGGTCATTTATTTAGCTATTAATTAAAACATTTTGCTCCTTCCTTTCTTTGTGGTTCAAAGCGGCTTACAATAATAGTTAAAACCCTAGACATAGCCCTAGCTGGATTTCACCTTGCCTGATCCTATAACCACACTTTAAGCTCCATTCCACCCTGCTAACCACATTGATTGTAACGAATACCAGAGGGGCCTGCGCCTCTTGGTTGTCACTCACACTGGCCTGAGCTAGGGCCTACTTCATCAGTTGCGTTAAGTGAAGTTCTAAAAGGGTAGCTGTATATATCCATAAAGGCTGAGGAGGGGGAAAACCCTAACTGCGAATAGTGGGGCTAGAAGGCCCAAACAGTGCTTAAGGTGGCAGTAGATGGGTTCCTTTCCTATGCGGATCCCAAATATATACAGTGAGAATTCAGGCTTGATTTGATCTGTTTGGCAGTTCATGATATCCATAAAACTCTTCTCCATCACCACATTTCAAATGAATCAATTATCTTCCTGTCAGCTTTCTTCATTGTCCAACTTCCACACCCATACGTAGTAATGGGGAATACTGTGATATGAACTATTCTGATCTTGGTTCCCAGCAACACATCCTTAAACTTACGGATCTTTTCTATTTCCTTTGTGGTTGCACTTCAATCTCCTTCTGATTTCTTGGTTATAGTCCCTCTTTTGGTTGATGATGGAGCTAAGGAATAGAAAATCTTGAACAATTTCAATTTCTTTGTCAACCATAAAGTTGTGTAATTTTTCAGCAGTCAATTTGTCTTCTTGATGTTCAGCTGTAATCCTGATTTGGCACATTCCCTTTTCACCTTCATTACTAGTTGTTTCATGTCTTCGCTGTTTTCTGCCAGTAATGTGGTATCATCTGCATGTCTCAAATTGTTACTGTTCCTTTCACCAGTTCTCACTCTACCATAATCTGAATCTAGTCCAGCATGATATGTTCTGCATATAGATTGAACTGATAGGGAGATAAAATGCATCCTTGCCGGACACCTCTGCCCATTGGAAACCATTCTGTTTCTCCATACTTCATCCTAGCAGGAGTCTTTTGTCCAGTGTATAAGTTGTACATTTATTTATTTGACTTGTACCCCGCTCTCCCTGCCAAGGCAGGCTCAGGGCGGCTTACATAAAAATAGCAGCAGATAAAACAGCAATATAAATATCAGCATAAAACACACAACATAATTATTAAAAACAGCTTACATGGTGATAGTGGTACAATAGTA
Organism: Lepidodactylus listeri; assembly: GCA_029233225.1. Taxonomy (NCBI): domain Eukaryota; kingdom Metazoa; phylum Chordata; class Lepidosauria; order Squamata; family Gekkonidae; genus Lepidodactylus; species Lepidodactylus listeri. Next base: position 83,442,739 of record JARCFY010000011.1, read on the forward strand.
GCAGAGTACATAATAAGCATACAGTGGTAGTCAGCGGTAGATTTCATGGCAAGCTCAGCTGGATAATGATATTGGCGCAGGGCATAGATGGTGAAATGCGAAAGACGAGCAACTTTGGGAACGGTTCAGAGTATTCTAGCTTTGGGAAGGAGCAGTGTGTGATGGTGCAAGAGAAATCCCTGCGTTAGGCTGAATCTGGCTTCTTTCCTTAATTGCTCGGCGGTTCTCATTCCAAACTGTAAATTTGCTGCTGGAAGATCAGCAGTGCCCTTGGACAGTAGTAGGTTTCCTGGGGGCTTGCTTCTGTACAGATACACGGTCATCTGGCTTCTTCTGCAGCGACTTTACTGGGGAGTGGTGGTGTTCACACAGTCTTTCCATCTGAAGACACTTGTTTTGTATTGGTTTCCTCTTGTAAATACTATCTATTCTTCTGGGGGGGGGGATGTATTTTGACTTCCACTTCCTGCTGGCTCTTTGTTTTTTTCTTTAACATCTTTATACCACTTATTTCTGCAACATTTTCACGGTGTGCTGTTTTTGGCCACTGGATCTGAAAACATGTCGGTTCGCTTGAGAGAGAAGAGCATAAAAGGAAACTATATTTTACTTTCACTAAAGGCTCTTTGGATGGGGGCTTTTATTTGGTTATTTATACCCCTGATTGTTTTTCTTCTTCTTCGCAATGGGGGGATAGTGACTTCTAGCACAGTACTCCCTGCTTCCATTTCATCCTCAGAACAACAGCCCCATGAGGTAGGTTAGGGTGAGAGAGTGACTGACTTAAGCCCACTCGGTGAGCTTTCCCAGCACAGTGAAGATTTGAACCCGCGACTCCTAGATCTCGGTTTGACTCACTTAATTGCAACAGCAGGCTGGCTGATTCAAAACACATGATTTCTTTCACTTTCCTAAAAGCATCCGTGGTTGCCCTGAACTTAGTTGGAAGCCCTGTAAGGCTTTCTTGGTAAGATACATTCAGTAATTCAGTGTGGGGTTAAATGCAAACCTCTGTTTTTTATGCAAGTAACCTGGCTCCCGTGGGACAATGGTCAGGGATGTTCTTGCTGGCAGTGGCTGACATTTGCTATGCCTGTTCTTCAAGAAACCTCGACTACTGACCCATTCTGATTACAAAACATGTCTATTGGCTGAAATTTGGAAGGCTGTAATGTATTGCACACGCAAGGTGTGTGCTGGTTCTGCTTTAAGGGGAAAAAGTTCTTGCAGGGAATGAAGGCCAGGTAGGTACACAGTTGTAGCAGGGAGTTCTCAAGGTGAGATACTATAACCAAAGGAGAAATGTGGCTCACTGGAAGATCCTCTGCATTGCATGCAGAAGGTCCCAGGTTCAATCCCTGGCATCTTCAGTTAAGAAGGCTCAGGTAGCAGGTGGTGTGGAAGACCTCTGCCTGAGACCCTGAAGAGCTGCTGCCAGTCTTAGTAGACAATACTGACCTTGATGGACCAATGGTCTGACTCAGTATAAGGCAGCTTCTTATGTTCAGAAGTGAAAGAAGCAGGAAGTGGCAAGGAAGGATATGGCAGCTGTGTTCCTTTCTCACGCTTGTTGGACCATTGTGAGACGGGGGCGACGAACAGGGATTTGTACTGTTAGTGGGAAATGTATCTGTATTTGGGAATGCCAGCTAGACTTTTATTATCAGTGTGTGTGTGTTTTCCCCCCTGAGCCCCTGGAGCAAGATGGAAATTGAACTAAAACTCCCTTGCTAACAGCAAGCAAGGAAAGGGAGCAGAATGCTACGCAGAGTTTTCAATGCGATAATTAACACGAGATTTTAAACTCCTGAACTTAGCTACACAGAAGCCCCTCAGCATCAAAGGCTGAGAGTTCAAGGTTTGTCTGATTATCAGCAGCAGGGAATCCATGAAAAGCAATCTTCAAGGGCAGGTTTTTGGTTTCTGCCACAGGGAAGAGTCAAATATCATTTGTAACATGGGGGAGCATTTCAAAACTTTATCTACTTCATTTATACCCCACTTTTCTCTCTGGTGGGGACCAAAAGTGGCTTACATCATTTTCTCCTCCATTGTATCTGCACAACAGCCCTGTGAGGTAGGTTAGGCTGAGAGAGTGTGGTTGATTTCACATTACCTTTTTAAACTGCATGGTTTCCATTATTGGCCCGTCATGGAGTAAACTGGTACAGGGATGGGGTTCACACAGCATTTCCCTTTCAGTAAGGAGCCATCTCTAAAGCGCTGTGGCCATTTCAAACTGAACTGCTTTCTTTTCCTGCCATTTTACCTTTTGAAAGCCATTTGAAAATCCCAAGTATATGAAGTCTACTGAGTCACTTCTTGTTCACTTTCTCAAAGAACTCCAAAAGGTTGGTGAGGCAGGACTTCCCTTTGCAGAAGCCATGCTGATTTTCCCTCTGATCCTTGCTTGCCACGAAACTAAGTTGTTGGGAATTGGGAGCAAGCCCTCGCTGCACCATTTTTCTGGAATTGGCTGGCAGTATTGTACTATCCTTTCTGGAGTTTGCTGATGTTACGCTGTGCAGTGTCTTAATATGGCTAAGAAATGGCAATATTGCCAGATGTCAAGTAATATGTTATGGGAGTACAGCTGTAAACAATTGTGTGGGAGAAAATGATGTCTTTGAGCTAGCTGTTACCATGATGGATTATGGGAGCCAATTTACAGCGTGTGTTCTCCCCCACATACACTTGTAGAGTTTCATGTGCCCCATGGTTTATGTGTGGGTTGAGAATGTGTCGGAAAAGGGGTGAATAGATTGTGCATGTGGGGCATCAAGCAACATTCTGTATGGGAGGAATGGAGGCATGCAAACCAGATTCGTGGGGCAAGGGTTTTCCCTCCATAAAAATACATAGAAGTGTCACCACAAGCTGAGAGAGAGCTTTAATTCTTCTATAGCGGTTCTTTAAATGGATTTGTTTAGTGCGTTTTTATTCCTCTCTTCCTGAAATAAGCTCAGTGGTGGGGGAAGGGGTTTTCCTGTTCTGCATTTTATCCTCCCAACAGCTGTGTGTTAGGTAATTTAGGCTGAAAGCAAATGATAGGCCCGAAATTGCCTAGTAAGTTTCACAGCAAGCAGGGGTCCGTACCTGGGTTTCTGTGGTCTTAATAGTTTGTTCTAGCCACGACGGCACACCAGCACGTCCATGCGGTGGCACAGAGGCCCCACTGCAGAAATCAGAACTACAAGGGTTGGGTGCTTAAGCTGCGTGAGTGGAATTGCACTACAGGAAGTCAAGTTTCTCTCTCCCGCTGCGGCCATCTTTGGCTCCTCCTCATTTGTGCTCCAGTGGGTGAGGGAACTCCAAAAGAGCAGCGTTGGAGACTGGGAGGCCGGAATCAGTGAAACCTGCCCTCCCCTTCCTGCTCCAGATAGAAATGCTGTTCAGTTGGCAGTATTGCTGTTACCCAGCTGGAATGGTGGTTTTCAGATCTAATCAGCTGTTTTTCACTGGAAGGATTTCACGTCATATTCAGACCCTTGTGATAAAACTGGGAGGATTTGAGCTTAAGCACAAAGAAGTATGAAATAATTAAAAGGGATTTCTCCCCCTGTGGGGAAACTTACCTGTTCTCTTTTTAAGGGGCTGGGAGAAGAGGGGTTTACAGGGGCATTTAAACAAAAGGCAGTTGAATACAAAGCTGTTATCTTTTATCTTCTTGGGAGTAGTTTGTCATCGAAGTGCCTTATCTTCTGGCTTTTTTATGGCATATTTAACTGCTGGATGAAGCTTTGGCTCAGCTGTGGGTTTGGTAATCTGAATAGCTGTTGAGTGTTTACCATTTTTTATGCATCACCTTGTTGAGTGTAGGGTATGGGCTATTAAATCTTATTTTTGCCATTATATGAACCATCCTTGGGGAGAAATGGCTAAATTACTAATTAATAGCATTTACTAGAAGAAGAGGCGATTGGGTTTATACCCCGCTCTTCACTACTTGAAGGAGTCTCAGAGCAGTTTATAATCCCTTTCCCTTCTCCTCCCCACCTACTGTGAGGTAGGTGGAGCTGAGAGAGCTCTTTCGAGGACTGCCCTTGAGAGAACAGCTCTAAGAGAACTTATGACTGACCCAAGGTCACACCAGCAGCTGCATGTGGAGGAGTGGGGAATCAAACCCGGTTCTCCCAGATTAGAGTCCACACTCCTAACCACTACACAAAACTGGCTCTATATCTGCCAGTGATCTATAAGCAAGAAAAAAAGGTTGGATCCGTCACAGGCAATCAGTCCAGTGGACTGTTCTTTATTTGCATACTTTATTTACTTTATAGTTCACCTTTCTTGCTGAGACTTAAGGCAGATTACCAAATAGAAAAACGATGCATTCAAACAGTGTAAGACATCCAAGAAACAATGCAGTGGGATCAGTTTACCAAATTGGATAAGGATTCTAACAAGAAACAGTAAGACATGCAATAAGCAATGCAGGAACTGGATTGTGAAAGTAGAAAACAATGCATTAATGACAGGTTAAAACAACAAGTGCCCTAACCCGGATGGTCCAGAAAAGCCCCATCTTGGAAGTTAAGCAGAGTTGGCCCTGGTTAGTACTTTGACAGGAGATCACCAAGTTAAGTCCAGGGTTGCTACACAGAGGCAAGCAGTGGCAAACCACCCCTGTTTGCCTTGAAAATCCTTGACGGCACTTTCCACTGCCAATACAGCGAGAAGTGAAATAAAGCACAACAAAATTTGTCCCAGGGTGTGAGCTTTTGTGAGTCACTGCTCACTTCTTCCATGCGTATCTGAAGAAGTGAGCAGTGACTCACGAAAGCTCATAACTCTGTCTCAAATTTTGTTAGTCTTTGGGGTGCTACTGGACTCTTGCTCTTTTCTACTGCTACAGACAGACAGACAGACTAACACGGCTACCCACCTTGGAATAAAGTATGCTCCTGTTCCCTTTATATAAGCAACCTCTGGAATAATTCCATTATACAACAGCCCTGGCCCCCTTCAGAAAAACACTGCCCTGAACAAAACCTGGCATATCAGGATATAGAAAGGGTTTGATTGGCTGAAAGATAAAACTACCAACATAGGAATACCTTTCCCCCCCCCCTAAAAGGGAAATGGGAGTGGATGGGACTAACTCAAGCCCATCTGAAAACATAAATACTGCATTGAATCACTTCTAGAGCGCTTTTGTGTTTTATTTCTAAAGCATGACACTATCCGGCCTCTCCTGTGCCCTAGGTTAGCTCATAACACCCTCCAGCACCCTTTTATGCACAAGTGTATAAGTAATTAAGATGGCTTCTGTGCCGTAGTAGCCACAGCACACAGCCCAACTGGTGGAAAAGAACAAGGGTTTGTGCACCCTCCAAAGAAATAGCGCATTGTTGTTGGCCTGTTCCTTTACGGTCATTGTGCAGACTGATTTATCTCTCTCTGTCCAGTGAGCTTCCAGGACAGAGAATGATTAGAAATAAAGACAAAATGGGGCACTTTGTAAAGCTGCGCTCCTCTTGGGAGCGTGGCTTGCTGAAGATTTGTCCGGCAGTCTGTAACCTCTGAGAGTTCAACAAGACGGGCACGGAGGAGTGGGCTATGGGGCAGGTCTTGAAACTGGCTGTTTTCTTTCTCATCATGGTTAGTTTGTGTGATTTGGCCAAGCGCAAGGCTCCAAAATCCCTGCGATTAAGACCTTATTATTAGCTTTGGAGAGCTTGACTGTGATTGAGGTGAACTGTGTAAGGAAGCTTATTGGGGGGGGGGGGGGTGTTTGCTTTCACCACCTTAATACTTTGTGTGCTGTTGCAGGGCAGAGGTAGGATTTTTCCCTTCTGGCAACCAAAGGAACGGTCCACTGTTCTGATGCAGCTGTAATTGCTGAGGTGATTGGAGGTGCATGTAGCAAGGAAAACTATTTTTGTGTGTGTGTGTGTTTGTGCATGGGTTATATAAAACTGGTCTCCTGAAATGTGTATAGGATGCAATCATTTATTTATTATTATTTGTATTTATAGCCCGCCCACCCTGTGAGCCGGCTCAGGGTGGGTCAGATCATATTGGCACTACAATAAATACAATTAAAATATACAATACAATAATAAACATTAAAACAATAACCGCGGATGGACAGAATTAGCTGGCTGTGAGAGGCTGCCTAGCATATTATTTGGCTTGGTAGGTGGGTGACAAGAACCTCAGGGAAGCCATACACGGACGCCCGCTGCTTCAGCCAAAGGCCTGGCGGAACAGCTCTGTCTTGCAGGCCCTGCGGAACTGAAGAAGACCCCACAGGGCCCTAATCTTGACAGGGAGCATGTTCCACCTGGCAGGGGCCAGGGCAGAAAAAGCCCTGGTCCTGGTCATATTACACAGCTCTGGCCTACTTGCATCTCCTGACACCCCAGGGTGAGGAACTCCATACCCCAGTCTTTTATACCAGCTTGAAAATAATAATCCTTATATCCAGTTCTATTTTTCTAAAAAAGTATATACTGGCTGTTCTAGAGATGCTACAGAAGCTTTCCCCCCCCCCCCCCCCGCCCCAAGGGTTAGGTGGATGGCTTCCAGAGAGGGGGCCCTTGGTATGGTGGAGTCTTATTTTTGCAATTTCCCCCCAAGCTGTTCGCCTGACTACTTTTTGTGCCAGGGAAAGACTTTTCTGCATACCTCGACTTTTGGTTGAGTTTATTGTTGGGCTTGGTGGTGGTGGTGGGGGGGGTGTCTGCCTTTGTTTAGCTTTATTGTTTTTGGGTTTTTTTTTAGTTCTAGCTGCTGGGTATTGTCTTTGATGTTCTTATTATTGATGAGTTTTATTAATTAGTATGTAAGCTGCCCCAGAAACTTCGATGGAGGGGGTAAGTAATAATCCCCAAAACTTTAAAGCAGAAGAGAGAATGAGTTTCTGAGCCCTGTGTTTTTACTTGTAAGGCTGACGCAGGGACGTTTGCAGGAAGAGAGAACTGGTGTTGGGGAATGGGTGCTGAACTCTTCCCCCTGCAGATGTTCCCCCAGTTGCGTTTTTACTTCCTGCCCTGGCCCTGTTCCTAGGTCAGAAAAAATTGGCTGTAGGCAAAACTGAGGGTTTTCAAGGTGTGCTTGTGTTTGGGTTTGTGTTTTGCACAGTGGAGCTGCTGGGCAGAACCCCTTAAAACTACTTTGGACATCTTTAAAAGCCTGCTGGAGTGACGTTCTTTGGGATGTCACCAGTTGCCTGCCACAGGGTAATAAAAACTTATTTTCAGCTGGCAGAAACCTAACCATGGTGGAATCCATGGTTAAAGTTCACTTTTACAGCCTACATTTCGAAGATGCAATCTTGGTCTAGCTACTGCTGTCCCATAAAAATTTTACTGTCCTGACTCTCCAGAACTGCACACCTGTAAAAACTTAAGTTGGAACGTTGCTTGTATGTATCTTAAATTTTCATGGCTGCTCTAGAATCCTCTGAAATTCACCACGTAGTATATATATGCCAGTTCCCTACACTTACAAAAGCTTCGTCATAGTGTATGTGTATCAATAGTATGCCTTCTAACTTCTACTCTCTGTCGGTAGCTACTAGCCATAGCGAGTGAAAGGAACCTCCACATTCAGAGGCAGTAAAACTCTGAATACCAGTGCCAGATGCCTCTGTGCCCTGTTGTTGGCCATCCACAGAACTGGTTGGCTGCTGTCTGAGACAGGATGCTGGACTAGATGGACCACTGATCTGATCCAGCAGAGCTTTTCTTATATTCTCTCAAAAATAAGCAGTTTTCCAGGGAGTACTTCACAGATTTTCAAATGAGCAAGTCTGACAAGTTCTAGTAGACCTGAAGTCAAGAAGCATTTTTTAAAAAATGAGCCAGGTACAACACAGATTTGTAGAATCCTATGTAGTTACTTGGGACAAGATCCACATTTGCCTTTGGGTCTGCATTTTGCATAATTGAGGTAGGCCTCAGGTATTTAACAGTTCCGTCCCTGACATGGCTTACAAAGGCCCTTCCTTGTATCCTGACTCCACCTAATGACTTCTGTGTCTGTGCAGGATTGTGTGTAAAGCTTTCCATTACTTAACCCCGGCTCAGCAATTGAAAAAAGAGCAGGCTGTGTGCTAAGACAGCGGTTAAGGCTAACCAGGGTTTCATCTTAATTGCAGCAACCCTGATTATCCATAGCCCTTGCCTAATGTTAGTATCAGTGTAATGCTTAATTGTGTTTATCATTGTAACGGAAGGAGAGGGCATGTCATTCTCTAAAAGGAGGCTGAGGTGGGCTGTGGCTCAGTGGTAGAGCATCTGCTTGGCATGGAGAAGGTCCCAGGTTCAATCCCCGGCATCTCCAGTTAAAGGATCTGGTCATAGGTTATGTGAAAGACCTCTGCCTGACACCCTGGAGAGCCACTGCTAGTCTGAGTAGACAATACTGTCCTTGATGGACTGATGGTCTGATTTGGTAGAAGTCCACCTTTGTATATGTTCATATGCAGTCCTGGGGCCTTCCCAGGAGGACAGCTTCTGCCTCCTTTTCTTGAATGCTAGCAGCCCCTATTACATTTATTTATACTTTAGATTTATGAATTGCCCAAGTCCTGTATGCTCAGGGCTTTGGGCGACAGACAGCAAAAGTTAAACCATCAAACAGAACAAGTTAAAATTATTGAATAACATTCATTGCATTCTTAAAATAATCTCAAAATGGTGTTACTGACCTGTTCTTAACCCATTCTGGAGTGTGTTGCCGCCTCGTAGGTGGGGTAAAGAGGAGGAAGAAGATGGGAGAGCAAGGGAGGGTGCCAGCCGTGATGGTAAGCCGTTGCGGTTCTCAGCCAAAGGCTTGGCGGAACATCTCTGCCTCCACATGCAGCTGCTGGTGTGACTTTGGGTCAGTCGTAAGTTCTTTCAGAGCTGTTTTCTCATGAGCAGTTCTCAAAAGAGCAGTCTCAGCCCCATCTACCTCACAGGGTGTCTTTTGTGGGAAGAGAAAGGGAAAGGAGATTGTAAGCTGCTCTGAGACTCCTTTGGGTAGCGAAGGGCAAGGTATAAATCCAATCTCTTCTTCTTCTTACAGGTGCTCTGACTTTATGCTAATTGTCACTCTGTATTATTGCATAGTGTAGATGTTGATGTTTTCTTCAGAAGAAAAGACCCGTTGCTGTAAAAACAGGGTGGTCTTCAACCCAGTGCTCAGTGCCGAGGAAACAATATTATTGTATTATAGTCCTACGCCGGTGGGTCGATCTTTGTATTGCTTTATTGCTGATCACTGCTTATAATAGGTATTGCGCACTCAGGCGGTAGGCAGTGAGTGGAAAGTAAAGAAACTCGTGGACTGGGGAGGAAGGCCGCTCTGTTCTGATAGCATTGATTGCTCGCTGAGGTCAGACCCTCTCACAGATAGCAGAGCTCTATAATAAAGTTGACTTATTGTTGTAAAGGCTGTGTAAGTATAGTGGCCATGTGATAGATGCTATGCTTGTTTTTTTTTAGTGTGGGGTGGAGTTGAAGAATCAGAGTACTTCTCGAAAGATAGGGTTCTCAGCTCTGGCTTGGGAAATACCTGGAGATTTTGGGGGTGTAGCTTGAGAACAGTGGGGTTTGGGGAGGGGTGGTGACTTCAGTGGGCTAGAATGCCATAGAGTCCACCTTCCAAAGCAGCCATTTTCTCCAGGGAAACTGATACCTGTTGTGTGGAGATCAGTTGTAATTCCAGGAGTTCTCCAGCCAAGACCTGGAGGCTGTCAACCCTAACGAAAAATCATCCCAAGTGGCATGTGGCCCTCACAGTTTTCCAGGAAGTGCATGAGAGTGTAATTCCCTAAAACTCATGCCCAGTTCCTCCGTTTAAAAAAAAAATGGCTTGCAAGCAGTTGCCTCCCATGAAGACGTAGGAAAGGTGTCTTATACTGAATCAGACTGTCTGTCCATTAGGGTCAGTAATGTGTCCACTCTGACTCTTCAGCAGCTCTTCAGGGTCTTAGGTTGGAGCTCTTTAACATTACCTCCTACCTGGAGCGCTTTTAAATGGAGATGCCAGGGACTGAACCTGGGACCTTCCGCATGTAAAGCAGACACATTTCCACTGAGCCGTCCCAGGGGAGATCACATGTGCACTTTCTTAGTGTCAACAGGAAGCACAAGATTCTCTTCGATCTTTCGCTGGACTTTGAGAGGGTCATTGCTGGAGAGTCATTGCTGATCCTCTCCTCTTGGAAGTGAAATGTCAGCAAGTTTTAAAATATAGCAAACCACATCAAGATTTTAAAAATTTCGTAAAGCCATCGGGGAATCACTTAATTTAAAAGAGCTAGATTCAAGTCCAGTAGCACCTTAGAGACCAACAAGATATTTGAGGTGTAAGCTTTGAGAGTCAAAGCTCCCTTTTGTGGATACCCTGCACTTTGACTCTCGATAGAGAAGAAGAAGAGAGAAGAGACGAGATTGGATTTATACCCCACCCTTCACTTGGAGTCTCAGAGAGGCTTGCAAACTCCTTTCCCTTCCCCTCCCTACTACAGACACCCTGTGAGGTGGGTGGGGCTGAGAGGGCCCTGAGAGAACAGCTCTTTCAAGAACAGCTCTGGCAGAACTATGGCTTGCTCAAGGTCATCCAGCAGCTGCAAGTGGAGTAGTGGGGAATCAAACCTGGTTCTCCCACGTGAGAGTTCAGGCACTTAACCACTACACCAAACTGTCTCCTACCAGCTTATATGCCCCAAATATTTTATTGATCTCTGAGGTGCTACTGGACTTAAATCTAGCTCTTCTGCTCCATACCATCATGGCTTTTCTCCTGAAACTTAATTGAAAGGTGCCATGGAGAGCCCATATACTATGCCTGCCGGGAGGAAATGCTGTTGTACACAAAGGGATAGGATAGCCTGTAATTTCTTAGGGGATCCATTTCGTCCCTGCAAGAATTTATTTTGAGAGAGAGAGAGAGCTGTCCTGTTGTGTTTGCTCCTTCATGTATTTCTGCCTCGAGACACCATAATTTTACCATCACTCTCGATTTAGGCCTACACTATCGATTTGGACTTCAATCTATTTTTATTTTTATGGCCCTCGACTTAAACACCATTTTTAGGAGGACTTTCGGTGAGCGCTGCCTTGCAATCTTTTGCGTGTGTCTCAGTGTGAGGTTGGCCTGTCACACAGGCTAATATAGGAGATAAAAATCCAGCTTGGAATACTATAAGCAAAATGCCTATATGCTGTTACATAAGTGACAGGCTGCTCTCCTTCCTCGTTAGATGGGAATAATTAGTCATGACAAACAGCAAAGCCATGTGAGCCAGAATTCCAGCCCAGGAGAGAGAGAGGGAGAGAGGGGGAAAAAAGGCTAATATGGGAACTCAGTGCTAGAGGGAAACTAATTCTTCTTTTCATAATAACATCAGTCTTGAAAGAGGCTGGATCACACAGTTGAATCAACTTCCTTTTTCTCTGCTTATATAGAAGTAAAGCATCAAGGTACAGGGTCTCTTTCCAGTTGTGCCTGCTTTATTCTTTCATGGGAAATTTGTCCACCTGCTGCTCTCTTAACAAAGTTTTAATTTAAAGCAGATGGCGAAGCAATGAGAGAAAATCCACAATGAGAACTTGATGAACGCCAGTAGATGGCTGGAAAGCACACAAGAGACTACTGGGCAACCTTGTTATCTGTCTAGTACAGGGGTCCCCAACATGGTGCCCCGAGGGCGCCATGGCACTTGCCAGCACCTTTCCTGGCACCTGCCAAATGTTTTTAGAAAGTGGGTGGGGCTCCTGTCCAACCAATCTAATTGCCTATTTGGGATCTGATTGACTGTGCAGGTTAAAAAACAGTTCAGCAGCAGCTACCACTCTATTATTCAATCCTGCTGGAATAAATATAGACTGCTGTATACAGTCAAGAGAAATACATAGAGCTTGGTGCTCCATCACTGGAGGTGGCCTCATGAAGTCCTGAAAGGAAATGGATGGGAACCTAGGTGGTCTGCTGCCACACCTCTTAAATTCCATTTATTTATTGCAGTCGCACACTGTCTTGATATTTTCAGTGAGTTATCCACTATGACTCCAAGATCTCTCTCTTGGTCAGTCTCTGCAATGTGTATTTATAGTTAGGATTTTTTGCTCTGATGTGCATCACCTTGCACTTGGCCACACTGAACCCCATTTGCCATATTGACGCCCACTCGCCCATCCTCGACAGATCTCCTTTGGGGTGCCTCTCTGCTCCCTGGTACTCACTACCCTCAACAACTTCGTGTCATCTGCAAATTTAGCCACTTCACTGCTTACTCCCAACTCCAAATAATTAATGAACAAGTTAAAAAGCATAGGACGGCATACTGATCCTTGCGGTACCCCACACCACCTTCCACTGAGAAAATTGTCCATTTATACTCACTGTTTCCTATTAATTAGCCAGTTTTTGATCCACAGAAGGACTTGTCCTTTTATCCCATGACTATTGAGCTTACTTAGGAGCCTTTGATGAGGAACTTTATCAAAAGCATTCATATTTTATCAAAATATGCCCCCTTAAGTATATTTTCTTCCTCCGTCAGAATCTTAATGCCTTTCAGAGCACCTCTGTATGATTCTAATTAGAAGACTGCTTCGCAGACTTTGTGTAGAGTGACCACAACTGACTGCTACTGACGGCTGACTTCAAACTTCAGACTGAACACTCTGCCTTCCCTCTCTCCACACACACACACACACGCACACACACACATCCTAGCTCTGCCCACACACTCTCAGTCACCAACCAATCACCTCACTCCCTCATCTCCCTCTTTCACCCCGTTGTTCTACTGGCACTTACCAACCATTTTAAAGAAACACACGCACATAACTTGAAGTCATTACAATGAAGGTATAGATATTAAAACTCCAATCAGATGAACAGATATAGAATGATGAAATGTATAGAGCATTTCTAGACATTAATACTTTATTTAAAAATCCCTTCTTGAACAGTTCTGCTTAGCACAACCTATGGAATGTTAGTACTGGTATCGTACAAGCCTGTGATATACAGATTACAGATATATACATATTCAATGAGACTCTTGTGCCCTGATGGTAATCAGTCAACCCCTTAATGTTAAACTCGATTCCTATTTGCTGTGTGCCACTTGAAGAGCCTGTGGGAGATATCTGGGATTTCATCCTCTGGGGGTGGGTGAGCGGTATAAAACAACTCTCTGGTGTTTGTGGTCAGAAACCACTGCAAATGGGAAGAAGGGGCTGCCAGAATTCTTGAATATCCCTCATTGGTTGCTCAAAGTCTCCCCCCCCCCCCCCCCAATTTGTAGATCACCACCTTGTGACCTACAAGGCTTGGGTTAGAATTGCTTGCTGTTTTTACTGTCCAGTTCCATTGCTACCAGGGCTATGAAGAAGAAGAGAAGAAGGGATTGGATTTATACCCCGCCCTCCACTCCCCAAGGGAGTCTCAGAGCGGTTTACAATCTCCTTTCCCTTCCCCTCCCCACAACAGACACCCTGTGAGGTAGGTGGGGCTGAGAGAGCTCTGACAGAAACTGCTCTTTTTCAAGAACAGCTCTGGCAGAGCTATGGCTTGCCCAAGGTCATCCAGCAGCTGCAAGTGGAGGAGTGGGGAATCAAACCCGGTTCTCCCAGATTAGAGTCCGCGCACTTAACCACTACACTGAACTGGCTCTCCACACCAAACTGGCCACTTGCAATGGGATGGTGCTGATTAGTGCAGTAAACAGCAACAGTTGTCGCCATGGGTTACTGCTTCTGCTGGCATCTCTGTGCTTGGTGTAACTGATACAGCAGCACTTTGTGTGAGCAGCGGTGGCTCTGTTTTTAAAACCAGGGGTTGGCCCCTGGACTGTGTGAAATAATGACAAAATGTACATCTGAACATGTGCCTTTCCTTCCTCAACCAAGAAATTGCATCTTCCCTCTGCCTTTTTTATTTATTTAAAACAGTTATGAGTCCACCTTTCTCACAGAAATCTTGAACCCCTATATCTCCTCCACTTCACTTTCAACTCACTAAAATGTTATCAAGGTGGAAAAGGCTTTCCACTTCAGAAGATGCATCTTTCCAGTGGACAAACAAAGTTCGAGTCCAGCGGCACCTTTAAGACAAAATAAATAAATAAATAGTTCAAGACATAAGCTTTCGTGGGCACACACACTTCTTCAGATACATTGAAATGGAAATTACCCGTTTATACATATCTGTAGAGGGTGAGCAGCAGATTAGCATACTGCATAATAAAAGCGTTTAACAGATGCTAGGTCCAAATTGGAATAACAAGCTTAGTTTATATGGTCACCATTGTTTTGGGTTTAATTCGGGGGGGGGGGGGGGAATAGCAAAGGAAATAAATATATTAAAGTTGGAGATTGATTGGCAGATGAACGCTTCTTAAATGTGGAATGCTGAAAGTAATTAACTGAGACTCTATTATGCTCTATCCATCTCCTGTGGATGGAAGCCAGGGCACCTCTCTTGATAAGCACTCCAGAACCATTACAAACAAGTACTCTTTTCCCTTCATTTTTATGTCCTTCAGAGTAGCGGTGGCAAGTTGCCGCACCGAGTTCCATAGCAAGCAAGCCCTTTTGTGTCTAGTCGGCTTGCAGCTTCAGGACTTGAGCGTTTCCTTTTCCAGCTGCAAACCTATGCACCTGTTGGAAATGTGCTGTTAAAAGCTTTTATTGGAATGCTATTTGCATTCTGTAGGCAGTTGTGGGAAGCTACTTCTGAGTTCCTGGTAGGGGGGGATATAGGCAGAGGTGAGTTTCTGACGGAAAGCGAACCTGGTAGCTTTATTCATACTACTCCTGGCACGTTTCCCCCTTTCTCCTACATTAAATGTGGCCCTCCTGGGACCCTCTGGCTGATTGTGTGTGGCTGCTAACTTCGCTGTTGGTGACAGTAGCCATGGAAACGCAAGCAGGAAGATGGGAGTTTATAACTCCCTACTTGTTGCTATGCAGGTCTACCTCAGTGATGGTATTACACTGTCTTAATGATATAAAGACAACTTCCGATACTTTATCTGTCCATGAAAGGCAGGGAAGGATCTTTCATCCCTCCATCTCAGTTTCTAAATATTTTGGGGAGCAGAGGGTTGCTTACCAAATTGTAAGACTCGGGGGGTTAAAAAAGAAATAAACACAAACTCGTTCCTGAATAGTTTAATGTGAACAGTAGCAATGGGGAGGGGGGGACTTGTGATTGGAAGTGGATTTACAGACCACATTAAATGCGACTGTGTACAGCACTTAAGAATTAACAGTGTTTGAACAGATGACGAGTGAGGCAATATTAGGAAATGTGGTTTGCACAGAGCATCCCCCCCCCCACTCATGCTAATGCTTGGTTGTGATTTCTAGCATGGAGCTACTGCCAGGTTCATTTTTTAAGCTGTAAGGAGGATGAGGGAGCTAAATATTTTCAGATCATACTCAAGGCTGAAGATTCATTTGTATTTGGTCCTTTCTACACTGTATTGTTTCTCAGGAAAGGTTGCATGTAAGTTTCACGATGCCCAGGTGAATCGACACAGCGTTGTTGTTCAGTTCCTTGGAGGAAACTTGCCTTGTGTGAGGCAACTGTGAAGATGAGATGAGTTTTGGAATACTTTAAGGAATTTTGGATCTGATTTAGTTGTCACTAGAAGAGCATAAACTTCTGTGCATCCCAAGGAAAATGGTGTTAAAAGGACAGTGGACTTGATTCTCTGATTCAGGATGTCCCCTGTCCTTCTGAATATTTGTAGAGGAGAGTGACAGTGTTTTTCCCTACCAGTAATGACTGTACATGATGTAAAAATGGGAATGTCCAGAGAGAAGCTGAACTCTCTTTGAAGTGACCATTCGTGTCAATTGTGAATGGAAGCACGAGAGACCTGTTGGGATAAAACCAGAAGTAAGAGTATAAGATTGACTATACAGAAGGAAGGGATCGAAAAATTGTCCAGTACAACCTGCCTTCTGAAACAGAATTTTGTCCTGCCCCTTTGTTTTA
This sequence comes from Lepidodactylus listeri, assembly GCA_029233225.1. NCBI lineage: Eukaryota > Metazoa > Chordata > Lepidosauria > Squamata > Gekkonidae > Lepidodactylus > Lepidodactylus listeri. The sequence goes on from JARCFY010000011.1 coordinate 83,458,690, forward strand.
GGTTGTTGTTGTTGTTGTTATTAGCAGCCACCCTGAGCTGACTTCAGCTGGGAGGGCAAGGTAGAAAAATTGAGGAATAAATTTATTATTTTTTTAATTTTAATTTTCATTATTGAATTGCCCCATCCCTACTATTGTAGGGCTCCGGGCAATGTACATGGTATTAAAAACAACCACAGTCATGTGATTATGTAATGTATTGCTTCCCCATAGAGAGCCTAGCATCATCCTGTGGGTTTCAGCCAATGCTCCCTCTAAGCTGTGGAGTCTTGTGAGCCATAATTCTACTTTGTGAGCTACTGGCATTAAAGTTGTGAGTGAGCGAGCGATCTGGCTATTGCATAAATTAGTCTGCTCTGGAGCCATCCTTCCTGAGCTCAGGCAAAAATGTGTGAGCTGGAAGCTAAAAAACTGTGAGCTACCTTGCACTAACTCAGCTTAGAGGGAACGCAGGTTTCAGCCCCTGGGTTGGAATCCTCAGGTGGATTGCAGAACCCCCACCTGTTGGGTTACGAGCCCGTATTAAGCTGCCGGTTTAGAAGGGCTCACAGCTAATGTGCGTGTGTAGAGAGCAGTGGCTCCACATTTCCGTCTTCTCCTTACACTCATGCCAAGAAGAGCAGTGGGATGGTAAGGCTGAGGTGGAAAAGATTCATTTTTGGCACAGGCAGATATTCAGAGACTGGTGGTTGTGGTGTCATGTGATTTCCTGCTGTGCACTTGCAGTTCATTGGCTTCTGTGCCGACTCCTGGAGCTAAGGCTATTCCCAGGGAGAAATGTGACGGCCTAGGGAGAAAAATTCAGGAAACTTTAAAACAACACCCGCCTCCCCTGGACTGTTTAGGGTTTTTTTCCAATGGAAAAATTGGATATTTAAAAAAAAAAAACTCTGAAAGAAAAAAACTCTTGTGTTTCTTTTTCAAACCAAGTGAAGTGCTAACTGTTAAAGACACTGAAACTATGTTGTATGAAGATTCTTTAAGCAAGGCAATCTATAGCATTATTTATTTTCTCTTATAGGCATGCATGTTGTCAAGATATACTGACTCTTCAAGTATAACTAATCTTGTCCACAATTAATGTGTGTGATGATACACTATCAAAGTGTTCAGGGTTTACAATGTTATAAAATTTAACTCTCTATGTTCTGCCAGTCCTGTTAGGACTGTATGAGGTTGTGTCTGATCACATAATACTTTCTTTTGTTTACTACAAACGTTTTATTTCAACCTCTGGTTTTTCCTACCTCTCAGCAAAAACTGTGTGCTAAGGTAGCGTAGGATGCAGCAGTTTGAGTTTGTTATTTCTCTCTCTCTCTCTCCAGTTTTCCTTGCAGAAAACTAAGGCTTTTATGCTTCTAAGTTCCATAAATATGCCAAACAGTAAAATTTTGTGCACAGGGTTATGGATTATGCATTTTCTGCTGCTAAAGCAATAAAATACTTAGGTTTGATAAGAAAGAGAAGATACTGTCTCTCTCTCAATTCCACCCCCACCCCCCAAATTTAATTTCTTTTATGGGGAAAAACACCCCATGGGTTCAGGATTCCTGGAAACTTTACATCCGTAGTCCCAGGTCAGGCAAGGCTGAAGATCACTGAGAAATAAATATATAAAATTTTCACATTCCTGCCCAAAATTCTAGGAACAATTCAGTATTATGAACCATAATGCCTACTCTGACTGAATCATAGCATCACAGAGCTGGAAGGGGCCACTCAAGCCATCTAGTCCAACCCCCTGCTCAGTGCAGGATCAGCATACAGCATCCCTGACAAGTGTTTGTCTGGCCGCTGCTTGAAGACTGGGAGAGCTCAGGACCTCCGTAGGCAGCTGATTCCACTGCTGCACAACTCTTACTGTCAAAAAGTTTTTCCTAAAATCCAGCTGGTACCTCCCCGCCCTCAATTTAAACTCATTCTTGTGAGTCCTCTGCTGCCAACAGGAACAGCTCCCTGCCCTCCTCTAAGTGACAGCAGCCCTTCAAACACTTCAAGAGAGCAGTGGCTCTCCATGGTATTGGGCAGGGGTATTTCTCAAGCCTTTCTGCCTGAATTGGGGCTGCCGGGGAGTGAATCTGAAAGTGTCTACACACAAAGGATGTTCTCTCTTCACCGCTACTTCTTACTCCCCCCACAAGACAAGCAGGTGCTGGTGTGTTCAGAGGCAGGTGTCTCCAGCAATGTGTCAAGACCGACTGTATTCCATGGAACGCTGCTTTGTTTGATTGCCTCTTGCTCTGCTGTGTGAACGCAAGCTGCTTCTCGGCCTAGAGCTGTTCCTGAAATTAGCACCAGGTTGCTGTAGCATAGCGGCAGGGACCTGGAATGCAAAGCCGCAGTGTTTTTGCTAACCAGTTTTCAGTGACTGTTTGGGCGTTGGCCAAGATGCTTCGTCAACAACCTGAGTAGAAAAAACTGTTCTCTTCAGTGTTTGGAAACTGGGAAAGGATTTGAAGCTGCAGTCCTCCTTTGGAGAAAGAAGTGCAAGCAATAGTTTGCTTGTTTGGCAAACTGTAGCTTGCACTAAATTGGAAGTTGGTGATTAATTTCAGATCACACGAATGGAGGATGAAATGCATGAGCCAGGGCTTGTTCAGTTAGCACCAAACTGTGGTTATGTCTGAGCCAGTGAGTTTAACACCTGCTTTTTTATGTATTAATGAACCAGGGCCTCCAAAAAATAATGTTTTGATCTCAAAAAAATATACTGAGATATTGTGCCATAGTTATACATCAACCAATCAAAATTAATTTCCATCTCATTAAAAAAACTCTGTTCTGCTTAGGCTTTGCTTCTGGAAAGTTCTGGTCATTTTGATCTGCAAGTAAGTGATCGTGTTTAGAGTCCTTGAAAGTATAAAAAGAGAGTCAGTCCCCCACTCCTCCACTTGCACCTGCTGGATGACCTTCGGGAAGCCATAGTTCTGTCAGAGCTGTTCTTGAAAGAGCAGTTCTGGAAAGAGCTCTCTCAGCCCACCTATCTCACAGGGTATCTGTTGTGGGGAGGGGGAAAGGAAAGGAGCTCGTAAGCCGCTCGAAGACTCCGAGTGAAGGGCAGGGTATATATCCAATCTCTTCTTCTCTTCTTAATGTCACAGTTGTTTCCAAGTAGATATCGCTTCTGTAGTGCAACTGGCAGAAGGGTGTGCGTGATCTAGAACTTCTGGTTATGTTCCTAGATAATTTGAAGGCTCCGTCTAGCTGCAAACTGCTACATTTAAATTGCTATACATACTGATTTACGTGCATGGTTGGGCAGGAAATATGTTAAGGAACTGGAATGTTGATTTAAAACAGCCATTTTCTTGATTAGTTTAATTATTCCATTCTGGTTATGTGCTTCTCAGTCCAGTAGTATTGGGATAGTTGTGCCAATTCTTCTCTCCCCCCTCCATTCCAGTAAGAGCAAGTAACTTCTTCAATAAAACAAACCAATCCATTTTCTTTCCCCTTATCTCATGCCGTTTAAGTGATTTAATATGGGCGTGACTAATTCAGAAAACACCGTTTCTCAAAATTATTATTTTTTATCTCTTTCCCTTTCCACATAGCATGTGGCTATTTAAGGAAGATGTTTAAAAGTGAGTGCCTTGGATGTATCTGACAGAAGAAGTGTCCTCTGTCACCTTGAAGACTTTAAGGTGACAGTGGAATCCTCTCTCTGTGTATTTTTGTTCTTCTTCAATATCCCACTGGAATTTGATCTGATGTAACTCAAGCCTGGCTCTGTACCAAGCGCTGAGGGGAAAAATACACCAAATTGCTTCAACTCCAGTTTAGCAGAATTGGTTTAGATCAGTAGAGGGAAGCAATAATCCTATCCCTTTTGGTTTTATGTAAAAAGGTTTGATTTTGTTGAAGTACAGTAAAATGTACATGGGGGGGCAAATTTGAAAACAGCTTTCTAGCGCTCTCACACTCTCTCTCAGAAGCTCTGTCAGGAGAGCGTTTGTAGCTTGGGAACCTTGAGCTGAGACACTGGGAATTAGGATCCGTATACAGAAGAAATCCAAATTATTCTCTACTCTAAACCAAAATAAGGGGTGTTCACCCTTCCACATGGATTCCATACATTAGCTGGACTGGGAAGTGTTGGGGGGCTGCTACTTCTGGCCGTGGTGTGTATGGGTTTCCTTACAAATCAGTGCTGCTTGTCGAAGAACACTGCGTCCAAGTCTGTTGGGGCCGAGTTGAGCACTGTAAGACAGCATTTTATGGATGGTCGTTTCATTTATATATTCAGGGCTCTTCTCTGCCGTTTGAGTCAAAGTTTCCAAGGTGGCATCTAGCGGAAGGAAATAAACCCACCAAACATTTAATAATGGGACATTACAGTACAATGAAACGATGGCTTTATTTTGAAATGTTTTTGCCTTGTCCTCTTAAAGTTGGAAATTGCTGAAGGGGGCAAAACTCAAAGGAACGTCTCACAAGGCGGCCGTATTTCCATAGAATGTATGTTGCCCCATCCACAAAGGCCTTCTGAGTCCAATTGACAGCCTTCTGCCATCAAAAGGCAGTCAAAGAGCAGGCTGGGATGAGAAAAGAATACTTTTTTCTGCTAGATGCTGATGAAGGGGCTCAGAATTGGGGGAGGTCATTATTTGAGAGGACATCTGTCCTTCTTGCCTGTCAGTCTGCTTCCAAAGCAGGGGACGAGTCCCCTCACTGGCAGTTCCTGGGTAAAACCGGCCTTCAGGCTCACACAGGCCTGGTATTTGTCCCCTGAACACGGAGAACTGAGGCGAGCCTCCCACTGTGTTGGCTGTGCGGTTGTGTTATCCGCCTCAATGTTCTGGGCTGGAATAGTGAGGATGAGTGGCTTCTGGATGGGGCCCCCAGCTGGGGGAGTGAGCAGATGGGTGAGAGGGAGGATCGGCAGTCCTGGAAACAGTTTAATTAAGCCTCAGTTAGTAGGTCAGCTGGGCTGCCTCTGGCTTCAGACCGATAGGTAAGAAACCAGGCACCACATTTATGTCACAGCCCCCTGATCCAGGCTTTTTGTCTTGTTATATTGTTTTTTGTACCCCTTTACCAATAACAAGCTGGAGAGCTGTGGATCACCTCACCAACTACATGCTCCTTTTATTTTTTTACACAAGGTCCACTGTCAGCTTTAGGTATGTTTAGTAAAGTGGATTTCTGTTATTTAGCATGTCTGCTTTGGTGCATACATAGGATTCCTTAGTCCTGTTCAAGGGAATTGCATCAGTTTTGAATCCAGACTCCTTTGTCTTGGATCTCACAGGGAACGTAGTGGGTTATCTGGGTTGAGGAGAACGCAGGAGTCATATATGACAAAACAAAGAAGTTTATTTAGTTGGTGAATATGGCTTGTAATTCCTTTCCATTCCAGCCTGCTAGCTGACACAGTTACCAGAGCTGGGGGGTGCATTATCCATCAAAGAATGAGGTGGGTAGTTGTGTTGGTCTGAAGCAGCAGAACAAAGTTTGAGTGCAGTGGCACTTTTAAGACCAACAAAGTTTTATTCATGGTATAAGCTTTCAGTCATACCTCGAATGAAACTTTGGTGGTCTTAAAGGTGTCCCTGGACGCAAACTTCATTATCCTTCAAAGTTATAGCATTTGGCCTTTCAACAGTTCTACCTTTTATTGTTGTTCACTGCCCTGAGCCTTGCGTACTCAGAAGAGGGCGGTTTATAAATTTCATTCATTTATTTATAAATAAATAAAGTAACTAGGCAGCCTGAACAGGCTCCCTGTTTCTTTTATCCAGGGACAGCACCAAAACTCTGTTTTTCAAAATCCATCACTGCTGCCCCCACTCGACTTCCTGCCTAGTCCAGAATACTTCTTATTCCTTCTCCCTCCAAAACCCAACTGCCCTAATTGTCCATTGATTGATGACCGTTAAACTGCTTCAGTTTTTTTCCTTATTTCAGCCTTTTAAATCTGATTGGTCCTTGCTGAACAGGGAGAAAAGAAGGCAGAATCTTTTCCTGTCCATCTCAGTGACCAGTCTAGGTGGTGGGCAAAGCTCCCGCTATGCTGTGGGTCTTGTGAGCAAAAATTCGAGTGATAATGTTCCCTCGAAGCTGAGTTAGTGTGAGCTGGCTCACAGTTTTTTAGCCTCTGGCTCACACATTTTTGTCTTAGTTCAGGAAAGATCGCTCCAGAGAAAACAAATTTATGCAGTAGCCAAATCGCTCGCTCACAGCTTTAATGCCAGTAGCTCACAAAGTAGAATTTTTACTCACAAGACTCCACAGCTTAGAGGGAGCATTGGTTATTGCATACATTTGTTTGCCCTGGAGCCGTCCTTTCTGAGCTAAGGCAAAATGTGTGCGCTGGAGGCTAAAAACTGTGAGCTAGCTCACACTAACTCAGCTTAGAGGGAACACTGGTGGTAGGAAGGTTGGTGCTCTGGTGAGCGGAGGAAATATGGAGCATCTAAAATCCTCAGATTAGTCCAGGGGGACAGCTTGAGGGGGACAGATGGGGAAGGAAACTGGAGGAACTTTGGGGGTTCGGATCTCACCTTTTGGTCATTCTGTCCAGAGAATTAGGATGGACAGGCTTTACTATCCTGCCCTAGAGCTCTAAAATCAATAATCCAAACTTTGGGGTGATTGGCCAGCACTGGTTTGGTGGGAAACTTTTAGCGCCCCCCCCCCATGTTTGGTTCTATAAAGACATTCCCTGCTGTAGAAAAAGGGGGGGGGGAATCTGTCAGCCTGGATCAGCTCTTGGTGCCAAGAAGAGAAGTCTGTGTTCCTTGGCCTGAAGTCGGGGCCAAAACTTGGGGACAGTCTATCTTCTTGCATCCCTTCCAAAGGAGAGGAATGTAGAGGTCTCTGTGGTAGTACAGGCATAGATAGTATTACACCTTTCCATTATTTTGTTTAGTTTTCTTCTGACTTCAGAGTGTTCCTAGTTATTTGTGTTTAATAGGATTTATGCTTGGTTATTAAAGATCTATTCCTGTAATGGTTTTAAGTGTGGCTTGACTGGTTTTGAGGATCTTACCCACAAAGCTGGCTGTTCACACAAGCTGAATCCAGCCAACTGCTGATAGGAGAGAAAAGGGTGGGTGGGTGGGTAAGAAAATTCCATATGTTAGGGATACCAGCCTACAGGCAGGACCTGGGGATCCCTTGGAATTACAGCTCAATTCCAGACAACAGAGGTCAGTTTCACTGGAGAAAATGGATGCTTTGGAGGGTGAACTCTATGGCATTCTGCCCCTCTGAGGTCCCGGTCCTTTCCAGGCTCCACCCCTAAATCTCCAGGAGTTTCCCAACCTGGAAATGGCAACCCCCTTTCTGGTGGCCAGGGAGGACCTGGCAATCTACTCAAACATCTCTCTCTGTCACACAGGCCAATTTGGTGTAGTGGTTAAGGGTGCGGACTCTAATCTGGGAGAACTGGGTTTGATTCCCCACTTCTCCACATGTAGCTGCTGGTGTGACCCTGTGTCAGTCATAATTTCTCTCAGAGCTGTTCTGGAAAGCTCTCTCAGCCCCACCTACCTTACAGGGTGTCTGTTGTGGAGAGGGGAAGGGAAAAGGATTGTAAGCCGCTCGGAGACTCCTTTGGGTAGTGAAGAGTGGGCTATAAATCCAATCTCCTCCTCCCAGGGTATAAATCCAATCCCCTCCTCCTCTTCCTTCATCATAATCATCATCATGTTGGGGACACATAATCATCATCGTCAGGGACACATACAGGGTGATGGCAGATCTCTGCTGAAGGAGAGATGAGAAATAAGGTTTTTCTTCCCATAGTTTGGATTTTTGTTTTAAGGAACTGTAAACCAAGAGTCCACCCAGACCTGAACGGGGAGGGGGCAGGAGGGAGATTTAGGACAGGTGTAACCTGTAACCTTACAGTGTACTTGCTAGCTGTGTTTTTGCAGTGTTTCTTCTGCTGTCAGAAAGACTAGAATGCTTATGGGTATAATGTACTGAAATCAAGTTTTATAATCTCCAGGCAAAGTCAAATTATGTTGTGAGGCAGATATACCCTGTGGCTGATCTCAAATGGCAAATCTATAAAACCTAAACCTCTTTTGACACTGTTTGAAGAGAGAACCCCCGTCTTCCTTTATTCCTAAAATATATCGACTGCCTTAAAAAGTACACAAGTTCAAATGTCTTTCAGTGCTGAAGAGCCAAACAGAGTAACAATGTGAGTGGCATGATGTTTTTTTAAGTACAGAAAAGGGAACACATAATTGTCAGATCATCATCCTGAAGACCGGCCTACGTACTGTTAAAAGTAGAATTATGTTTCTTGCCAGGAGCTACTGTCTCCATGTATAGAATTCAAGCTTTCAAGGAGAGTATTCTGTTTAAGGTGAACACAGCTAACTGCAGTACTTGTGTTGGGGTGGAGAGAGAGCTGATCTACCTGTTGTAGAGAGGTGGAAGATCTCTGGATGTACCCCTTCAAACTACTGGTATGAAGAGATTCATATTTCTGAATGCTCCTCTGTGAGAACCAGTGAGGTTAAACCTTGATTTCTACTGTGTTTGCTTCGTGTAGGAAACTTCTTGGTTTTTGTTTTTTTTAACATAGAGTAGTTCTCAAAAATACGATTTCTAGCTGCAGTTTGAAGTGGTATATCTTGTTATCATCTTGGAAGGACACTACACCGCAGTTTTCCTGCTCTTATCAAGCGGCTTCTGTCGTCTCCCAATTAAGGTACCGGGGCTTACTTTGCATTGCAGACATAGGTCTGAAACGGTGTTTAACTTTCCACTCTAGAAAACAATTTGAGCATGTGCGCAAAAACTCCTTCCAGATTGCTCCTTCTGTGTCCTTTGCCAAGAAAAGTAAAGATTTAAAAATGCACGCGTGCCATTTTGTAGTTAATGGGAGGCTTGTGCATCATTTCACACTCCTACACAAAAGAGGCTTGATTGTATGGGCAAACTTCGACCGAGGAGAGCATTAATGGGAAGTTGACTTCATATTGAATGGCCTTGAAGATGTGCTCAGAGACTTGATTGTAATGGTCTCTTTGGACCTTGAATTTATTTTATTTATTTAAAATTTAAAATACACATCTGCTGCAGACATTTCCACAGATTTGCCTCTGTCTTCCTCCCTCCCCTTTGTTGGTTTTCCCTCTGCCAAAGTTGAGGATGCATGTTCTCCCTCTGAGGTGGAGGCCATCTTGTGGGTGATTCCCACCTATCTCCAGGGAGGCAGGATTAAGTAAATCTTCTTCCTGTTTCCTGTGGTGGGAGTCACCCTCAACTCAGTTTCGTTTCCTGCCTCAATAGGGAGAGCAGCTGGAACTTTTGCCTCTGCCAACTTCCATTGCTAATTCTTTCTCAATACCTATTTTATCTACTTATATTTTCTCCTTACTTATTTCTCCTTATTCCTTACTTCATTCTACCTCTCTCAAAAAACAAATAACAAAAAAGAAGCCTTCTTCCCTCTTCTCCGATCCAGCTTAAGGGGAAGGGCCCTGCCCCCCCCTGCCTCTTTCTCTAGCTGTTCACTCAAGCCAGCAGAAAAGCCTCATAGAGAGACACGGATGGAGCGGAGTGTGCCTCTCGATGCTCCAGGAGCTGGCAGCAACAGAAAATGCCCAGCCGCAGAGGAACGCCGTGGGGAGGCCCACAGTGGCGGCGGCACTAAAAAAAGTGCGCCAAAACTGGCCATCTTGGGGCTCTGGAAGGCCCATCTACATCAACAGCGGCGGCCATTTTAGAAACATTGGGCCGAGTTTGACAAGTCGGGAAGGGCTCTGAATGCCCCCCCCCCCACAGTTTGACAAGTCGGGAATGGGTCTGAATGCCCCCCCCCCCCGCACTCCAACTACCCCCGGGCCCCAGGCCAATCGGGGAAGAACAGATCCGGCTAATCCAACAAAGTTTTGCCGGTGGCACGGAGGAGGAGGGAAAGTATGAAGGCGAGGCTCTGGAGGACAACTTGGTAACGTACAAGGCGATTTACCTTTTTCCCCTGAGGCAATGGCTTTTTCCAGAAGAGCTATGTGGGATGAGATGACCCGTTTTTGCTCCTCGGGGGGGTGTCCTCCCTCTAGGTCTTTGTCCCTCTTATCCCCCCCCCCTCTCCAAATAGGCCCCCTCCTAACCGGGGTAGATGGCTCACTAAGGCAGCTCAGAAGAGCAATGCCAAATATCATCACATGGCATATAATTACCCAGAGGATGATGACGTTGTATCCCATGTTTCTATTGAAAAGGAGGAAGGGGAATTTTCCTCTAATGAGGAAGAAGGGGAACCTATTCCAAAGCCTCAATCTGCTAAGGAACAGGCTTTTAGATTCCTTAAACCAGAGGATCTTCATTATTTGTTTCATAAAACCCTGGCTGCCCTCCAAGTCCAGGGCAATCAAAAGGCAGTCAAGCCCAATCCCACACCACAGGGTCAGGATGAAGGCTTAGATGTCTTGGATGAATTTTTTCCTCCTGTGGATCCTTTGGAAATAGCCTTTCCTTTTCCAGGTTTTTATGTCAGGAAGGTTAAAGCAGAGTGGGAAAGGCCCTTGACCTCAAAACCCTTCCCGGGTTCCACCATAAGGCTGTACCTTTTACATTCATCTGCCTTAGATTTATTACAGGTCCCCGTGATTGACGCGCCGGTGGCAGCTCTGCAACCAACAGGCGTAGTTTCAGAAGATGGTCACGGTACCTTGAGGGACAATTTGGGTAAGAGAGCTGAATTTGCATTATGCAGGGCTCACGAGGCTAACACTCTGGCAATTAGGGCTTCCTCTGCAGCTTCCACAGTATCTCGAGCGTCCATAGTCTGGATGCGCAGACTCATTCAGATGCTGCCTGAAAGCAATCGGGGACTACTGGAGGGAGCCAACAGATTACTCAAGGCAATCTCCCTTACGGCAGACCCCACCCTGGAGTCCATGGTTTTTTCTGCCAGGGCAACCTCTACAGCAGCAGCTGCACGACGCACTCTCTGGCTGAGAGCATGGCCAGCTGATTACCAATCTAAAGCTATGGTGTCGGCATATCCTTTCCAAGGGGACAAGCTTTTCGGGGACCCCTTGGAGAAAATCATGGTGGAGACCCGAGACAAAAAAAGAAGACACTGCTCAGAACCATCTGTACCGGAGATAAGAGACCCGGTGCAACATCTTCCTTTCGTCCCTATGGTTCTTCCTACCGATCTCGACCAGATACCAGACGTTCTACCTGGACACAGAATAAACAGCCTTTTCGTAGAGGAGGATTCCACAGCACCAACAGACAAGACCAACGATCCCAAACCTTCCAAGGCGTGACTATGCGGACTTGGCTGTGGGAGGTCGCCTACTTCTCTTCAGTCAAAGATGGCTGACCTCCCAACCAGACTCCTGGACCATGGACGTGGTGTCCATGGGCTACAAGATAGTCTTCAAATATCCACCACAGTCGCATTTCCTTTCCTCTCCGGTTCACAAAACCCCGATAAAAACGAAACAGAACACTTGGTGCAATAAGTCATCTACTTTACATACAGGCAGTAGAACCAGTGCCTCAGGAAGAGTAAGGGACAGGGGTGTACTCAATATTCTTTACAGTGCCAAAAAAAACGGGGATTGGAGGGCAATCCTCAATTTGAAGTTCTTAAACAGATTTGTAGAGCTCAAGCACTTTTGTATGGAAACGCTTCGATCCATCGCGGAATCCCTTCAGGCGCAGGAGTTCCTAACGTCAGTAGACCTGACGGAAGCGTATCTTCACGTACCCTTTTTTCCTCCACACAGAAGATTTCTTCATTTCTGCATTGGGGACACTCACCTGCAGTTCCGTGCACCCCCCTTTGGTCTGTCTACAGCTCCTCAAGTGTTCACAAAGGTCCGGATACATCCCGTGAGCATCCTTCGTCAGCTTGGAATCCATGTCCATTCGTACTTAGATGACCTCCTGATTTGTTCGGCGTTGGAGGCTCAAGCATTCAGAGATGTTACACAGACTATTCAACTCCTATAGAGCTTTGGCTTCCTGGTCAACTAGACAAAGAGTCACTTAAGACCCACGCAACGTCTAGAACACCTAGGAGTGATAATAGTCACGAGTTCTTGCAAGCTTCTTCTACCCTTACCCAAGGCGCAGAAGATCATGTCTACAACAACCCAAGTCATCACAGCACGCACGTCATCTCTTTCCCTACTGGTCAAACTGATGGGCTTGATGGTTTCCACCCTCGACACCCAGCAATGAGGTTGTTTCCATTCCCAGCAACTGCAGAAGTTCCTACGGCCCTTCCAGAATATCATAGCCCTAAAAATGGACATGTCAATGAAAGTTCCACTACAGGTAAAATCAAGCCTACGCTGGTGGACCTTTCGTCACAACTTGACTCAAGGAAGATTTTTCTGGATTCAGAACCAGGTCCAGATCTTCACGGACACCAGCCTATCGAGCTGGGGGTCTGCCCTTCTTTGTCATCCGATTCAGGGGATGTGGTCGAGTGCAGAATCCAACTTACCCATCAATCTCCTGGAACTGCGGGCCATTCGATTGGCCCTAACTCACTTTTCACACAAGATACAAGACAAACATGTCATCGTCAGGACGGACAATATTTCTGCCATGACTTACTTCAGCAAGCAAGGCAGTGTGAAATCCCCGAGACTGGCCAAGGAAGCACATCTCCTCCTAACCTGGGCAGAAACTCATCTGTCTTCCCTTACTGCAACTCACATTCAAGGCTCAGCCAACATTCAAGCCGACAGGTTGAGCCAACGGACGATCCAGGAAGGAGAGTGGTCCCTATATCCAGAGATATTCCAGCTCATTTCATCGGAGTTGGGAACCCCGAAGGTGGATCTCTTCGCGTCAGCCACCAACACACAGCTAAAAAGATTCTTCACGAGATTCTTCCACCCAGAGGCAGAACAGACGGATGCACTACTGTCTCCATGGCCTCACGACCTCCTGTACGCATTTCCTCCTGTTCCAGTACTTCCCAGACTTCTGAGAAGGATTCAACTCTTGCGGGTGGAAGTCATCCTGGTTGCCCCATACTGGCCACGTCAACCGTGGTTCATGTCTCTACTAGAGTTAGCAGTGTCTCCTCCTCTTCGACTGCTGGTCCGGGAAGATATGCTCCTACAAGGTCCAATCAGACATCCTGACCCAGGATGGTTCCATTTGACCGCGTGGAGGTTGAAAGGCAGAAGTTTGTTAGATTAGGTTATCAAGAGTCGGTAATAAATACCATCTTAGATTCTAGGAAACCATCCACAACCAGGATTTATAACACCACATGGAAAGCCTTCGTCAGATGGGTCAAAAAAAAAAAAAAGATCGATCCTCTCCATCCACATTTACGCTCCGTCTTAGACTTTTTACAAGACGGCAGGACTCTGGACTAAAGGCCTCCACACTAAGAAGACAACTAGCGGCATTATCCACAGTGCTTCCCCTATACAGGGGACAGGTAGTTTCCCAACATCCTCACATAAAGCGGTTCTTAAAAGGTGCTGCCTTCAAGGATCCCCCAATTTGTCACAGATTTCCCACGTGGCGTTTAAATTTGGTCCTTACCACACGGACAAGAACTCCATTCGAGCCCATACAGAGTATTTTGCTTAAATTTTTGAGACTGAAGACACTGTTTCTCGTGGCCATCACTTCAGTTAGAAGAATCTCTGAACTTGGAGCCCTTTCCGTCCGTTCAGATTTATGTGTCTTTCATAAGGACACCGTGTTCCTACGCACGAATCCCTCTTTTTGTCCGAAGATTAACACCAAATTTCACAGATCTCAAGAGATTTATCTACCGTCCTTTGTTCCGAACCCCACACATCCAAAGGAAAAGTCCTAGCATACCCTGGACTTGGGGAGGGCACTTAAGTGCTACATCCGGAGAACGGATTCAGTTAGGCGTATGGAAGCCTTGTTCATCAACATGTCTCCCCCTCACACTGGAAAAAAGATGTCCACATCGGCCATCAGTCGTTCGATTCGAATGTGCATCGCAGAGGCGTATACCATCATGCACCTTAAAGTGCCACAGGGGATCACGGCACATTCAGTACACAGCGCTGCCACCAACGCAGCATTCCTCAACAGAGTATCTGTAGATGAAGTGTGCAGGGCGGCCACCTGGTCTTCCTTATCTACCTTCATAAGGCACTACAAAATCAATACCTATGCATCCACGGACGCTGCCTTCGGTTGTCGTATTCTGCAAACTATCCTGCAAGAGAATGACGATCCCCCACCCAAAACATAGGACCACTGCTCTGGGAGGTCCCACAAGATGGCCTCCACCTCAGAGGGAGAACGACCAGTGGTAACTTACCGTGAGGGGTCCTTCTCCTCTGAGGGTTGGAGGACATCTTGGCCCTCCTCGGATCGTCACCCACAGGTAGGGGCATGCATACTGACTGAGAGAGAGGTGCATGGGTGATATTGATTATGGTCATCCTCATGGTACTTCACTTTGATTATCTATGAGAGAGTACCTTCTTAACTTTGTCTTCCTGTTTCTAACTGTTATATTTGAGTTTAGCTTTTTCTAGCTGTCGGAGTTACCGAAACTGAGTTGAGGGTGACTCCCACCACAGGAAACAGGAAGAAGATTTACTTAATCCTGCCTCCCTGGAGATAGGTGGGAATCACCCACAAGATGTCCTCCAACCCTCAGAGGAGAAGGACCCCTCACGGTAAGTTACCACTGGTCGTTTCTTGGGGCAAGGGCCTGCCTTTTGCTTGATGTTACATTTATTCATATGGTCACCCATGCACAGTGCTTTATGGAGTAGCTGAAAACCACCAGTTGCATTTTCACGAACCAAAAAGACCACTGGAACATTATGATCCCTAGTGATAACAGTGTTTTAGAAGTGGCTTTTGAAATCTAACATCTGTTGGCAGCAAATGCACAAAAGCTTCAGCGAAGAAAAGGCACAATTGCTCTCTCTCAGCCCTCTCAGCCCGCCCCTTCCACTTCCTGGAATGTGTACATACTCTATTTCCAATATTCTTAAGAGTCTGTTAAAGACTCCCCAAGTATTTTCCCCCCTTCAAGGCTGATGCTGAAATATCAGTCTTCACTCTCCTCCAGAAGTGAGCGTGTCTGATCCAGGCAAGCGGAATAGCAGAAAAAAACAAAGCTCCAAGGCTTTGCTGTAATTTGTCAAAGGCCTGTACAGGGAGGAGGAGGAGAGGACAAGGAGATGCAAGAAAACCCTGTGACAAGCAAATGGGACAGCCCAGTCTTCCAAACACCATTCTCACAGCCATATTGATAAGACAAGGTGGGTTTTTTTTTAAAGGAACCTGTGTCAAATGGGTCTGTGGCAGTAGCTGCCACGTGATGGATGGTTTGATGATGAGTTTGCAATGAAGTTAGCTCAGAGCACATAAGAACATAAGAGAAGCCAATGTTGGATCAGGCCGATGGCCCATCCAGTCCAACACTCTGTCACACAGTGGCCAAAAATACCATGTGCCATCAGGAGGTCCTCTAGTGGGGCCAGGACACTAGAAGCCCTCCCACTGTTGCCTTAAAACTTGCTCCAACTCTTGAGGCGAGCACAAGGCCAAAATGGCTGCCTTCCCAGAGGAGAGGTCTGCATCACCTCATGGATGCAGCATCCAAGGAAAAAGAGACTTTCTTCCTTGGCAAAGAGTTTGGCATATCTGTGTCTCCACCAGGTCAAAGAAGACCAGGTCAGAGAAGTGATTCCTGCTGTTGCTTCCCGGAGATCATCTAGGATTCTATCCCTCCAAATCTTTTTTCCCTACTAGGGAAAGGGGAAGGACTTGCCCCATCCCTTCTCTCCCTGCTAGATCTATTTAGCATTTGTATGAAGGTGAGCTCAGGTGAGCCTGAAAAGCCATTGAAGTACTTCCTCTTTCCCAGCCTGTTCTCTGCTCAGAGAAAAAAACTCTGTTAAAACGCAAAACTTTGTTCATCTCAAACCTTCAAGGAGAAAAACCTGCATCTCTTCACAGTTACCGTATTTTTCGCTCCATAAGACACACTTTTTCTCCCCCAAAAAGTGTGGGAGAAGTGTGTGCGTCTTTTGGAGCGAATATGGAGCTTTTCTTACCTGTAACAGGGCTCTTTCTTCAGCAGGAACGCAGGGGAACGCCATTCAGGCTGGCATCCCAGCATTCCCCGCCCCTCCCTGCTGGGCCTGAGCTGTTAAGACTTAAAAGGGAAACGGCAGGAAAACCCCCACCAGGCTAAGTACTCTTTCCCTTTAAGTGCTTTTCCCCTTTAAGACAGCCAGCAGCAGACAGCCCCGCCCACAGATTAAGCTCCTGGCTACTTTGCACAGAAAGGCCTGGCTTTGCATGCTGACGTCTCTCTTCTTTCCTTTCTCTATCTTTCTTCCTTCCTTCCTTCCTTTCCTTTTTTCTGTCTGTCTGTCTTTCTGTCTCTCTCTGTCCCCACCTTTCTTTCTTCCTTTCTCTTTCTCTCTCCTCCTCCTTCCTTTATCTCTCTCTCTCTCTCTCTCTCTCTTTCTTTCTTTCTGTTTAATTTTTTCCTGTTTTCCTCCTCTAAAAACAAGGTGAGTCTTATGATCAGGTGCGTGTTATGGAGCGAAAAATACGGTACATCTCTTTGGAGATGCCAAAGCATTTAGGAAGGAAGGAAGGAAGGAAGGAAGGAAGGAAGGAAGGAAGGAAGGACTTTAAGAAATAAGCAAGTAATACCTCCAATTTGGGGAGGGGGCTGTGGATGAGAAAGAAGAGAATGAGTGGCTTGCTAGACTCTTGCCTAAATGGTATAAAGATGTGTGGTATGATGATTTATGATCGTTCGTGAAATTAGCAGATAATATTTTGTATCTTATTTTTTTTCCTTGTTAGGCCACTACTAACACTGTTAACATATTTATAATTGTGAAGACAATAAAAAAACCAATCGACCAAATGAATTCATGGCAGAGGCTACTTTTGATCCCGTAACTTCACGGCTTGTTCTCTAGACTAGTGGTCTGTCTGATTGGTAGCAGTAAGCTGTTTTGCAGGATAAAGATTTTATTATTATTTTTGTTAAAATAAAGTTTAGGTCTGTTTCTCTGTATTCTTTCTCTTTTGCAAGGGGTGTACTTTATATGCTGCAGTTGCCCCTGCAAGTGAGTGTCCACACTTTCCTAGGGAGCAGAGTGCTCAAAGGGAGGCTTGTGATATCTAAGTTATACATGAGCTGGCCTTTTGGTAATTGCTTGTGTGCTGCTCCACATGGTGGTAAAACTTCTCTGGCTGGGTTATGCTTCGACATCTTCTGAGGCACATGCATAATGATGCCTCTTTCTGAGGCAAGTCGCCGCAGGGCCCCCTGTTGACTGTGAAGGACAGGAAGGGCTTTATTTTTCATCCCACCTCAAAAGGCCTCTGGTAAACGGGTTGAGGAGCTAGAGAAAACCCCCAGTGGTTGGTAGAGGCACCCCAGGGAACCAGAGGGGCTGGTTGCTCACTGCTTGATGAGGCGCTGTCTGAATGTGTGGAAGCAGCAGAGGTCTGGTTTTAATGAGGTCGTGTGCACTTTTCGGGTCCCCCTGCAGGGCACTGTTAATCAATAGATCCTACTTAATCCCTGCAGCATCCTCCTAAGGGGGAAAGTTTTAAAATTGTGTGTGTGTGTGTGTCTAAGGGTTGGGTGCCACCAGTTTTTAAAGGTATAAGGAAAATGGTTGCCAGCATTAGTGATTCCTTCACTTTAGAGCTGTGAACAAAATATGGAAGGTTTTCAACCAGCCCAGAATATCTCTTCTAACCATTATTTTTCGTGCTTTTCCTTTTGAAGAGGAGAATAGGGGAACAGTTTTGTATTTATAGGATTAGAACCTCTCCCATGGCATTATCCATATACGCCTTGTGGCCCTGTGCCTTCTTTCTCCTTCAAATGGAGATGTGGCATTGCCTTTGCTTGCTCTTTTGACTTTGATGCGGTCTGAATATACACAGAGGTATAGAGTGTCGGATTCGACTGGCTTTCAAGCTAGGGAAACCTTTACCTTTACAGAGTGTGCATCCTCGCCTCCCTCACAGGTTTGTTGTGAACGTGAGATGGACAAAGAGAAACGATGTATGCCAGTCTGATCTCTTTGGATGGAGAGTGGAATTTCAAAATGGATAGGTATAGTTGGGTGTGATACACAATGCAGAACAATGAGGACTAGAAACCCTGCTTTTTAAAAGAATGCACAGGCTTCCAGCCCCAGTTACCAGATCCTGCAATGAGTTCTCATGTTTCTTCAGCCTAGAAACTGCCAAGGTTGTCTCCCATTATGTTCATCCACACCATAATGAACTGTTTGAATATTAGACATCAGCATATACTGTTTTATGGGAAAGAAGAGTACCAGTGATATCTGATGAAGGGAGGTTTGACTCTCAAAAGCTTATTCCCCCCCCCCCCCCAAATCTGGTTGGACTCTTAAGGTGCTACTGGATTTGAATCTAGCTCCAGGACTACCGAGAGGTACCATGGGATCCCTAGACAAAGATTCCATCTGGGCCTCCTGTATATGACCCTGATCCAAACCATCTGCCCAGTTTTGTCATTTTATATTTGTACGCACGTGTGTACCAATATAGGACGAAGTGGGCTGTGGTTAACTGAAACTTCATATCACAATAAATGTATTAAGTGAATCACTAAGAGATCTATTTGTTTACCCTTGTACTTTTACCTAGCACAGAAGCTGGGACAAATTGATTATGTAGTGGTGCTGGATAAGAACCACTGGGACTGATTTTGCTGAAATCTTTTCTGAAAAGATGTCATTTGTCATATAAGATGAAGCTTACTATCTACAGTTAAAGCAATGGTATTCCCAGTAAGTATTGTATGGCTGGGAGAGCTGGACCATAAGGAAGGCCGAGCGCCGAAGAATAGATGTGTTTGAATTTTGGTGCTGGAGAAGACTCTTGCGTCCCTTGGACTGCAAGGAGATCAAACCAGTCAATCCTAAAGGAAATCAACCCAGACTTTTCCCTGGAAGGCCAGATCCTGAAGCTGAAGCTCAGATACTTTGGCGACCGAATGAGAAGGGAGCACTCCCTGGAGAAGACCCTGATGCTGGGAAAGTTTGAAGGTAAAAGAAGAAGGGGATGGCAGTGTTATCGATGCAATGAACATGAAGTTGAGCACACTCCGGAGGACGGTGGAGGACAGGAGGGCCTGGCCTGGCGTGGTGTGGTCCATGGGGTCGCGAAAAGTCGGACTTGACTGTGCAACTGAACAACAACAACAACACTATCTACAGTAGCAAAGCAACATTTACAATGGCATATTAGGTATCCCACGAATACAACCACAACCCACTGCCTGAACAGTATTTAAAATGTAATTAAATCTAATTAAGAGGGGGAGTTCTAACTTGTGTTCCACATGTGTAACCACTAAAGCAGATAAACATTCCCATACCATGCATGTAAGGCGGTGGGAGCATCCTTTTACTAGTTTGATGGATCATGGGGAAATCTTATCTCTCCCTACCCCCCCACTTCTGTTCATAATATTAAGTACATTCCAAGTTGCCAGCCAGTGATGAGAAGCAGTTGAAACCATGACTGATAAATGGGGGTGGGATTAGAAGGAGGAGCGAGAGAAACAAAAGGAAGACAGTAAAATGAAGGAGGAGAAAAGTGTGGAAAAGAGAAAGAGAAATTAAGAAAAGCGGAAAGGCTGTTTTATTTTCTGAAACACGCTAACAGGAAAGATCTGGCCGAGGAGACAAAACTCTAGAGCTGGGTGGAAGGAGAGGAAAAGGGACACAGACTGCTGGAAACAGCAGCCTTTTTAAGAGGCCGCAGCCCGGCAATTACTGTCGCTGCAATGAGCTGTACTTGTTGGTCTTGCCTTGCTGCAGTGCTGCCTTGGTTGATCGATTTAGTAGGATATACAAGTGTTTGCCCCCTTGGAGTAAACTTTGCAGGCCGGCACAATGAGCCAGAACAGAGCTTCTGCTGCTGATTGTGCTCTGCCTTCCCGCACCCTTAGTGGCTGCAGTGCTGAACTGCATCAGAAGTAAAACAAATGAGATGGCTTCTGAAAGCACCGTGATGCTGGTTTCAGGGGCCCTCCAGCTTGCTTGGGCCCCGGGAATCCCCCCCCCCCCGGCAGCCTACTGCAGACCAACATGGCTACCGTTTGAAACAATCTGTGGTTTGTACGACATGCTTTGGTTGGTCTACTAGAAGTAAGTAACAAAGCCCAATATTTTTTTTTTTTTGCCTCCTGCCCCAGGGAAGGAATCCTTTCTAGGCTGCCCATCTCTGTGGTCAAGGAGCCACAGAGTGGTCTTGCTTTCTTTGATGGTGGTGGAATTCAAACATCACAAATCCCAATTTCAATGAAGTATGGTGAATGACCTAGTTAAACACCCTGGGTTGAATCTAGGGTTGCCAGGTCTTACCTGTTCCCCAGCAGCGGGGTCCCGGTCCTCATCCTGGAGTTCTTCAGTGTGTGTGCAGCTCTTATGGTTTTCCTTAAACGATTGATCGCCCCCCCCCCCCGCAACATGCTTTGTGCGATGATGTCACTTCCGGGTGATGTCATCACGTCGGGTGTATTGCTGCAGACAGGGCCCTTTGGGGGTAGGGTTCCCCCCACTGGCCTGATTGGGACCGGTGGTTCTGGGGCCTAAAAGCAGGCAAACCCCTGCCCCTGTTGGGAAAATGGCAGCCCTAGCTGAATCCCATCTAAAATAGGTGTCCAGAAGGGCTTTTGTACAAAGAAGCATAACTTTCCTGCCTTCCATGGCAGCTCGAGGCATTTGCAGAAAGGCTGCTTCTGTGGCATGCTGAGTCTTCCTGAGCAATATGTGTTGGGCTGGGGGGAAATTGCACCACCAAGATCCAAGTCCCTACTTTACATTTGTCAGCTAGCAACCTCTGGTGTTTTGAACAGTCTGCCTTCGTGTATATCACAACTAACGAGAGTGATTAAACCACGAAGTATGATGTGAGAAGTGAGAATTCAGCTAGAGGTTTTATTTGAAGTCTTTTTCAAATCCCCGTTATCTTGCTCCCTTTGTTTTCCCTGCTTTTGATTTTCTGTTTGCCTCCTGCTTCTCCAAACCCATCCAAAGCAGCCCGCTTTTTGCTTGCGCAAGGGAGAAAGAGTATCATCTGATATCATGGAGGTGGCAGCCTGCAGGCATGCAAGACCAGGAGGCCAAAGTTAGCTCCGCAGCTACAGGGGATACCGCTCCAAAGAGCAACGTGCTAGTCACACTTGAGTCACATTTCGTCTGCAGCGATGTGGAGCAGACAGTGGGGAGTCATGATGCAGTCACACCTTTGTCGTTTTTCATGGGTTGACTTCATCGTCCCTGTGAGGTGACTCTGGGTGCTGATGAAGCAAATGCTTCCCTGGCTGTGGGCGCTGAGCCATTCGCTAGCTGAAAGTGGTGCTGGAAACTTCTTAGTGGTGCTGGAAACACTGATAAGGAGGACGCATGAGCAGGGTGATCCCTGATCAGATCTCCTTTCTAAAATTCAAAACGGGCACATGGGTTTTTGAAAGGTACCACAGCAGCAACAGTGAGTAGGGTTGCAAACCTCCAGCCGGGGGCTGGAGATCTCTTGGAATTACAGCTGATCTCCAGGCTACACAGATAGCTTGTTTACATAAAACATTTATTCCATTCTCCCAGAGAAAACCGCTGCTTTGGAAGGTGGACTGTATGGCATTGTACCCTACTGAGGTCCCTCCCCTCCCTAAACCCTGCCATCCCCAGGCTCCACCCTCAAATCTCCCCGGTATTTCCAGACCTGGAATTGGCAACCCTAGCAGTAAGGGAGAGCAGATTATTCTTACTGACCCTTCCTCCCATTTGTGCTGTTTAAAATATATATTTGTGTGTTTAATAATCCTGTAATTCTTTTTCCTTGTTTACTGCTTGGGGACTCTTAACTTGAGTGGAAAGCCAACATAAAAATGTCTTAAATAAATGTTGAAGAAGAGATTGGACTTATACCCCACCCTTCACTACCCAAAGGAGTCTCAGAGTACCTTACAATCTCCTTCCCCTTCCCCTCCATACAATAGACACTCTGTGAGGTAGGTGGGGCTGAGAGAGCTTTCTCAAGAACTGCTTGTGAGCTCTGAAAGAACTTGTGACTGAACCAAGGTCACACCAGCAGCTGTATGTGGAGGAGTAGGGAATCAAATCTGGTTCTCCCAGATTAGAGTCTGCACTCCTAACCCCTGCACCAAACTGGCTCTTCTTCTTAAATAAATGTGTTTCGTTGTTTCCTCTGAGCCAATATCATGTGTCCCACATCCCCCCATTATTTATATATTTATATCCCACTTTTCTCTCCCAGTGGCAATCCAAAGTGGCTTACAATGGCTTTCCCCCCTTCTGTCTCTTATCCTCACAACAGCCTGTGATGTAGGTTAGACTGAGGGTGACTGGCCCAAGGGTCACTCAGCAAGTTTCTGTGGCAGGGATATGTGTATGTGAAGCCTACCTCTCCCAGAGTCTGTCTTGGCACTCTGACCACTACACCATGCTGGCTTACTTATCCCTACAGGGGAAAAGAAATGGCGGCTGGTGTTGTCGTTAACAATCATACATCTCTTTTAAAACCCAGTTCTAAGCCTGTAAGGAAGCAGCAGCCTCATGCAGAAAGGGGGGGGGCAAGATCTTGGTGTTTCTTACTTGTACTTGTGCATTAGTCAAGCGACATGGCCCAGGCTAAGCCCTGGTTAGTGCTTAGATGGGAGAGAGCCAAGGAAGACCTCTGCTAGGCAGAGGCAGGCAATGGCAAACTGCCTCTGCCCTTCTCTTGCCTTGAAAACCTTGTGGGGGCTGCCATAAGTTGGCTGCGACTTGATGGAACTTTCTACCAAGCGAGAGACCTTTGTCCATAGTCTCCATTTGAGACTCCTGAAATTCTGAGGTTGGCAGTGCCAATTAAGTTTGTGTCCCTACCAGACAAAAGATCACAGCTAGGTAATAAAACCCCTCTGGCATACAGGTGGCAACAGTGTCTGCTGGGGAGGAGATGGAGGGCCTTGCCTGATGCTCTGCTGTGATGCTAATAGCAAAAGTGGAGATTGTAAAGTCTGCTGGGTGATTGTATACATAGCAGTATAGTCCCAAGGTCCCATACAAACCAGTGTGGTACTATAGTGATTGAGAGGGCCTTGCTAGATCAGATCCAAAATAAAAGTCTAGGCTCCACTGGACTTTTGTTCTGTTTTGCTACTACAGACTAACATGGCAACCCCTTTTGATCAGATCCAGTCTAGCTTCCTAAATCAGCAGCCATTACTATATCCCATGATGGTGAGTTCTGCAAATTAATTGTGCAAAACCCCCCCACTTCATTTGTTTGTCTTGAGCTACTGCCCGTCATCTTTGTTGGTCCCTCAAATCTTAGTCCGACCCTGTAACCGCTATACCACATTGGCACTCAGGAAAGAAGGGGCCTTCTGAAACTCTCCTGGCAGGAAGTTCCATAACTAGGGAGTCGGCAGCAAAAAGATCCTGTTTCTGGTGATAAGTTGCCTGGCCTCTAATGGGATGGGAGGTATGAAAATAGACTTTGGGTGGTAACCTGTGTGCATGGGACAATTTTGTATGCACCTGGGAGTCTCTTAGGTACCCTGACCTATGTTTAACATTGCCAGCTTAAGCAAAGTTACACCCTTCTAAGCCTATTGAAATCAATTGATTTAGAAGGGTATAACTTTGTTCAGGGTGGCACTGTGTTAATATTTACTCTCCCCTCCTCACCCCCTCAATGAAGCTTGTCAAGTGTCTTTTTTTAATAAGTTTATTTATTTGCATTTTTATATCATACAATCCACAAGGAAAGGTGAATGAAACAATACTTTTTACATGTTTTTGAGCCTAACCACTAGTATTTACCTAACCATATATACAATTTTGACCACTTATCATCTTCTTCGTACGGTACTCCTTCCTTATCACTTAATTGCCTTAGACCCATTCGGTCACTTTCTGCAGCCTCTAAGTGTCTTTGGGCCGTTTTTGCTTTCTTAGCCTAATCTGCCTCACAGGGTTGTTGTGTGAACCATGTACACTGGGGGTTCCCCAACCTTTTTGAGGCTGTGGGCCTAGGGTTGCCAGGTTCCCTCACTGTGCTGGTGGGGTGACATGGGGGGCATTCTGGGACATCAGGAACACGGTGACATTATGTTAGCAACGTCACATGCTGATGCTCTGGTTTAAGGGCAAGATTATGGTTTTAGGCCAAATTTACCATAGAGTTTTGCCCTCAAAACCAGAGCATCGCAAACATCCCCAGCATGGTGATGTCACTTCTGGGTGATGTCATTGCATTGGGGATGTGCAACTGGCTGGCGGTGAGCAGAAGCCCCCCAAAATGGGGGAAACCCCTGCTGGGACCTGGGGACTGGCAACGCTATGTGGGCCCCTTTTGGAATTCTGACACAGTGGTGGGAGCACGCACAAAATGGCTGTCTGGGGACTGGAGCACCCGCTGGCTGCGAGCACTTAAAGGGGTCCCTTTAAGTGCATGCAGCTGAAGGGCCCCGCACTCCTGAACCTCTCAGAGATTGGGCGTGCGGCCTTCCGCTTCCCTTCTCCCTCCTCTCTTCTCTCAAGGGAGAGCGGTGGCTGCAGGTGTTGGGACTTGGGGGCGGGGCTTCCCCTGCTGGCCAGCTGGCCAGGCGGTGGGTAGAAACCCCCCCCCCCAAAAGCGGGTAACCCCTGCCAAACCCTTCATTCACTCACTGAAGATATTTGTGCTGTGGCGGTGGCTGCTATCAAACCACAGGTTTAAAATTTTTTTTACAGCATGTCAGAAGTCCCTGCTCGGCAAAAGCCTTATCTGGTCCCTTCCGCTCGCCAAAAACACTTAGCATGAACAAGGAAAGGTTAGGATTGCCAGCTCCAGGTTGGGGGATACCTAGAGATTTTGGAGGTGGAGCCTGAGGATGGTGGGGTTTGGGGAGGGACTTCAGTGGGGTGTAATGCCATACAGTCCACCTTCTGCAGCAGCCATTTTCTCCAGATCAACTGACCTCTGTCGCCTGGAGATCAGTCGTAATCCCAGGAGATCTCCAGCAACCCTAGGAAAGGCGTCTGCAAGTGCCATGTTGGGAACTCCTTATATACACCATCTTGAGTTCCTTGGGAGGAGAAAGTAAGAAAAAAAAAGTATACTAGAGAGCCTAAGGGGCGGGGCGGGGAGGAGGACTAGTTGCCTGCCTCTAACATTTTTGCCAAAGCTTTTCTGCTTGGATGTGGATTCTTACTCGTCACATGCAGGTGAATCTGTATCTGTGTGTGACTGTAATAACCAGAAGCAGCCTAATACGCCAGAGACTTGGATCCTGGCTCTTTCAAAAAAGAAAGCAAGTAGCCCAACAAGAATGGAGTTACCAGCAGAACTCCTGCATCTTTAATGGCTGCGCTTGGAGTTCAGCAGAATATACAGCCTTCCTTCCTTCCTCTGGTGCTTCAACTGCACACTCAAGGCCAGTTAACACAAATTAGTTTAAAACAGTGGCATCCTGGGTCTTTTGTGTGGGTGTTTCTGTACAGTTGGAGGGAAGGGGTTAAAGACGGTTAAGAGCAGGGTTTTCCCTTCCCCGTGCATGCATGCTTATGAGGTGAAGTGCTGATAGAGTGGGGAGGGAATAGAAGGTTATGAACCCGGAGATCTGTCTCTTCAGGATTAATAAATCTGGAAAGAAGGCTTTGCGCTTCGGAGAGTGCATCCTTCGGCAGGCACATGCTCCCCCTGGTGCTACATTAGCAGGGAAAAGAACGGATATTAGCTGATTCTCCCTCCCCTGTGGTGGCTGTAGCTCTTTCCTGTATCATTAAAGAGACTCCCCAGGATCTGAGGCCCCTTCTTGATAGCAAGGCATGGAAAAGAGGAGACGTGCCCTTTCTGTAAAGAAAGTGTGCAAATTTAAAAAGACACAGGAAAAAGGATATTGATTTTGTTCTTAATGCAGGCCGTTACTGGAATTTGTGACTTTCTTGCGCTCCCAGTCTCTTGCCGAAGTTCAAACCGCCCCTAACCGAACAACAGGGAAGGCAATTGTAGAACCCGGGTGGGGCAAGAAGGAATTCCTAAAGACACATGTGAGGTTCTCCAGGGACTGAAGTTTCAAATCTCATTGCAGAGAGATGAGAGAGACCCACAGTGGCGTAGTGAATGTAGAGTGTTAGTCTAGGACCTGGGAGATCTGTTTGAACCCTCGCTCTGCCATGGCTGGTCTTGTTGTTCACTCTTTCAGCTTATACCCCCAAAATCCGGTTGGGTGCTAAGGTGCTGCTGGGCTCAAATCTAGCTCCAGGACTACCAAGAGGCACCATGGGCCCCCAGACAAAGATTCCATCTGGGCCTCCGGTTATGACCCTGGTCCAGACCATGGGCCCAATTTTTATATTTGTATGCACACGTGTACCAATACAGGACGAAGTGGGCTGTAGTTAATCAAAACTTCGTATCTCAGTAAATGTAGTAAGTAAACCAGTAAGAAATCTATTGGTTTGCCATTGTACTTTTACAGAGGTGTGTGTGTGTGCGCGCTTCCCTGAGTTCCTTGGAAGAAGGGCAGGGTTAGGATATACTAGAAGAAAATGGGTGCTGAAACTATACAACATGCCAGCTTTTAATTTTTTAAAAAAGAGGGTCCCCCCCCCCAATTACTTCTGATTAGCTGCTCCTGGACTGGCAGGTTTTCAGGGCAGGGGAGTGCATAAAGCAGCTGCATCAGCGTAAGGGAAGAAAAAAAATCTGTCTGTGCCCTGAAGTCAAAAAGGGTGCACCCATGGCCTTGCCAGAACTGCCTAGGAAGCAATTTATCTAGCCTGACATACCCCCTCATACAGTAGCCAGTACTCAGGCTAAAAATAAGCCTGCCTCAAGAACCTCTAGACTCTAAATCTGCTGCCTGTTGTGAATTAAGCAAATAAATCAATATATCCATCTGGTATAATTAAGTTTCCGATAGCCATGGGGAGCCCTGCTGGCTAGCCTGATCTCCTCAGATCTTGGAAGCTAAGCAGAGTCCTTTGGAGGGGAGACCTCCAAGGAATACCAGGTTTGTGACAGAGCGGCAAGCTACCTCTGAACTTCTCTTAACCTTGAAAACCCTAGAGGTCACCATCAGTCAGCTGTGACTTGCTGGGGGAGGGGAAGCCATAGGATGGGCATCGGAACAATGAACATTCA
Source organism: Lepidodactylus listeri (assembly GCA_029233225.1). Lineage (NCBI taxonomy): Eukaryota > Metazoa > Chordata > Lepidosauria > Squamata > Gekkonidae > Lepidodactylus > Lepidodactylus listeri. The sequence goes on from JARCFY010000011.1 coordinate 83,485,798, forward strand.
CCCCACTGGAAATATATGTGATCTCTTTGGCAGAAGCGTGAGGTACTAATAACAAAATCAGTCTAGCTGCCCAGCAATTTGGTATTTCATTAGGGAAACTCACATGCTTCTGAATCTGTGGGATGGATCCTGCAGATGCCTTCTGGCTGCAGAATCAATGGGAGGACAGAAGTTGCCTTGTAGAGAAGCGCTACTACAGAGAGAATGTCTCTGTTTCCAAGCGCAGGGTTTTCTGGTAGTGCTAGGGGCTCCAAGCAGACTTCCAGACAAGCTGCTGTCAAACTGTGTTGGGGCATGGCCAAAGGTTATGGCAGCGTGCAAGTACAGAAGCAAAGGAACATGATGTGTTAGCGGGGTTTTGTATTTTACAGTCAGCATGCAGAGATTTTCACCTTCCAGAGCGGCAGGAGTGGGGTTGGATTCTCTGAAGTGCTAGTACAAACTATACCTATGATGGTTCTCTGCATCTAAATCAGGAACGGAGCTTGCAAGATAAATTAATTTTAGAACTGAGTTCGAGTCCAGCAGCACCTTTTAAGACCAACAAAGTTTTATTCAAGGTATAAGCTTTTGTGTGCGCATACACACTTCTTCAGATACGTTAACATGGAAGTTACTAGTCCGTACATACAGGTAGCGGGTGAGCAGCAAATTAGCATACAGCTCAATGAAGATGTTTAACAGATGCAAGGACCAAACTGGAATAACAAGCTTAGTTTATGTGGTCACCAGTGCTCCCTCTAAGCTGTGGAGTCTACTGTGCAAAAATTCTACTTTGTGAGCTACTGGCTTTAAAGTTGTGAGCAAGCGATTTGGCTACTGCATAAATTAGTTTGCTCTGGAGCCATCCTTCCTGAGCGAAGACAAAAATGTGTGAGCCGAAGTACCTAACAAAGAAGAGCTTATAAGTAAAACACTGAAAACTGCTGAAATGGACAAATTAACTTTATTTTTGAAAGGATCACAGGATGAAAAATTCATGGTCCAGATTCTCTATATGGCTGGAGTAATATACAAACTGAACTGAATTTATATACTCGATTTACAATCAAGTCACACTAATAAATAGATAATTATCATAGATCATCTGAATTGTTTTATTCTTTTCAGGTCAACCAACGTATTCTGTCTTTATATACATGAATCTGATAAGTAGATAGCATGAGAGACTATATGGTAAATTTCCTTTTATTTTGTCCCCCACATGTTTTATGTATTATTTGTGTATGTATGTTTGTATTTATGTTTGTTAGAAATAAAAAATTATTTCAAAAGAAGAAAAAAAGAAATGTGCAACAGTCTCTTGAGTACAGCTTCTCCAATCCACCCAAGTGCGGGATTCTTTCGATGCATTCCTCTTGCAAAAGGAATTCCGTTCCAACAAATTGGGCAACACAGGAGCCAGGTTGCAATTTTTATTGTAGTTCGCCTTTCTTTCTTGAGACTCAAGGCGGATTACATAATTAAAACAGTGCATAAGAACTGCATAAAACTGGAGTTACAGACGTATCAGGTGGATAGCCATGTTTGTTTGCAGTGGAACAGCAAGGTTCAAGTCCAGCAGCATGTTAAAAGACCTACAAAATTCCCAGGGTACAAGCTTTGGAGAGCCAAAGCTCCCTTCGTCCAAAGTTAGAGAACAATGCATTAAAAACTACGTAAGGCATACAAACTATTCAGCAGAGCTGGATCTCAAACAGAACAATATGCTAAAAACGAGTGTGATTGTCAAGGGACAGAGCCATGTGCCGCTTGGAAGACCTAGCCCTGAAATAATAGCATGATTACAACAGTCATAGAATCATAGAGTTGGAAAGGGCCGTACAGGCAGGATAAGCCTAGAGCATCCCTGACAAGGGTTTGTCCAGCTGCTGCTTTAAAACTGCCAGTGAGGGGGTTCACCACCCACTAGGCAGCCGATTCCACCACTGAATTACTATTACTGTAAAAAAATGTTTCCCAATATCCAGCCGGTACCTTCCCACGTGTAATTTGAACCCATTATTGTGAGTGCTTTCCCCTGCTGCCAACAGGAACAGCTCTCTGCCCTCCTCTAAGTCACAGCCCTTCAAGTACTTCAAGAGAGCAAACAGGTCGTCCTCCTGTTCTCCAGACTGAACATTCTGAAGTCCCTCAGCCTTTCCCCCTCTCTGCTAATTAACTTCTTACATACACAGTTTTCCAATTACCTGATAAAAGGTGATAAGAGCCCAGAAAATCTTATCCAGCTCCCCAGCAAAACAGTCTCTCCACCCTTGCTAACCTCCGCTGACTCCACCCTTGCTTGGGGAAACCACCCAGTTTCTGGTAGTTCTACTAACAGAACAGAAATGGAACAGACTTGGTGTTTTTTTCATTGGTAAAAGGCTGTGATTAAATGGTATCTTATGGTTTTTATAATTGAAACTTTCTGTAAATTTGTTACACTGTACCTTTTTTTCCTTTTATGCCAATAAAGGTATTTGGATTGGATTGGAACGGTTATGGACAAAACAGTTTCTGCGCCTTTGCTTTCACTTGCCATTGGGGAACCCATCTAAAAATTACTTGGTTTGCTCAGGCTCCACATATGGTGAAGTTGAGCCTGATCAACAAAGGAGCTCCCTACATTGGGGGGGGAGAGTATGAAAGCAAGGGTTGCCAGACCACCTGGGGAGACCCCCCCCCCCACCCGCTGCTAGGCTTCATCTCTCCACTGATGATCAGCTGGCTGGCAGGGGGGAGGGACTTACCCCCTCAAAAAGAGAGGAACACCCGATGTTTTAGCAATGTGCCTACGCTGGTTCACCATGACCCAGAAGTGACATAGGCACGTCGGGGACATTGGGACAATGCTCTGGTTTTTGGCCGAAAACTCTGTGGTAGAAGCTAATTCTACCATAGACTTTTTTGCCCAGAAAACAGAATGTTACCCCTGATGTCTCCAGTGTGCTTACGTCACTTCCGGGTTATGTTGGAAGTCACGTGGGCATGTACTGAACAGTCAGATGGAACTCCCTGCTCCTGATAAGCCCCCTCCCCATCACTTGCCAGTTGCCAGGAGGGACTGGGCAACCCTAAGGGAAGCCAGTGCTTAGCGTCACCTCTTGGATGACTTAACTTCTGGATTCTTAAAGGGAATAGCTTGCTGATAGCTGTGTTAATCCATAGGTAGGGGTGGGGATCAAAGCAACTGTTGATCTGTTTGAGAGAGACATTTTAAAAACCCTGCCTTTTCTCCAAGGAATTCAGGTTAGTACACATGATTCTTCCTTCCCTTCTTATCCTCTTAACAACCCTGCAAGGTAGATGAGTGGCCCAGTATGTGTGTGGCGTGGCAAGCTTCTTGGGAATGTGGGGATTTGAACCTGGGTCTCCCAGATCCTAGTCCAACATCTAATATATCTTCTTTTTCCTAATAATACAGCATCAGGGGAGACTTGCACTTTCCAAAGAATGCACTCTGAGAAGCACAGGTTTTCATGGTTTGCTCCCTCTAAGCTATGGAATCTACTGAGCAAAAATTCTACTTAGTGAGCTACTGGCATTAAAGTTGTGAGTGAGCGATTTGGCTACTGCATGAATTAGTTTGCTCTGGAGCCATCCTTCCTGAGCTAAGACAAAAATGTGTGAGCCGGAGGCTAAGAAACTGTGAGCTAGCTCACACTAACTCAGCTTAGAAAGAACACTGGTTGGATCCAGATAAAATGAGCCATTTCCTTCCTACTGTAGGGTCATCATCCCCCATCATTCTCAGGGTTCCCTGAGCATCATGTCACAATTCAGATCTGCGGCTCAGCTGGCGGCTATGTAGGTCTGGGGGGGGGGGAGTGATGACAGGCGTAAGGCATGGCTGTTGCCTTCTCCCACACTGCTGGTCCCAGAAGAACTTCTAGTGCCGTGATTGCTTGAGAGGGGCTGCAGTGGGGAATCAAACCCGGTTCTAATAGCCCTGGGGGGGGGGGCACCTGTCAACCCTAGAATATATTTTGTGCCCTTTCAGATGTACTTTTCATGTTTGATTGTTCACTTCTTTTAACACTTGAGATTCACACCGCACAAATCTGTGAAACTTGCCTAAACTCAGAAATACTTGGTTTCTGTTGGGCTTAAATCAGTATCATCTTCCTTCTAATTTGTAAGCAGCCTATTAAATGACGTGTTCTCTTACTTTAAAAAAAGACTATGGTTTAATGCGCTCTAAGCCTCCGGGATGTCTGGCAACAACGAGTTCAGTTTCTTGACTACTTTATAAATAGAGATGATGATGAAGAAGAAGAGATTGGATTTATACCCCACCCTTCACTACCCAAGGGAGTCTCAGAGCAGCTTACAAACTCCTTTCCCTTCCCCTCCCCAAAACTCTCAGCTCTTCTTAGTTAAGAAGGAAGAAATATCAAGTACACTCAACCCTTTCATCTCCCTCGCCCCGCACTATAATATTCTAAAAATGTGGTGCCTAGATTGTAGCAGGAGATGCGTGTATTCTAGGTGGCATGGTCTTTAGGGCCCCCCCCCCCCCGATATCTTGGGCTGTGACCATAGCTCCTAGCTTAAGCAGTGATGTGCTATAAGCAAATAAAAAAGTGCTCAAGGTTAATATTCCTTCATGTTTATGTATTGAGTTGTGTGTGCAAGGGAAGAGATGGCTGTTCCCTCCCATAAATCACTGGCAAAACTGGTTACCTCTCCTTTTTCAACCAGGTGTCAACCTTCCTAACGGCTCAGTGCTGGGATTTTTGAAGGAAGTACAGCTGTTTGCAGATGTTTGGCATTCTTCTGGGGTGCAGTGGTGATGGGGGGGGATGCTTTCCCCATCACTAGTTCTGACAGAATAGTTTACCTAGTATCAACTGCAGTGTAACAATCAGTTTGGTGTGGTGGTTAGGAGCACAGACTCTAATCTGGGAGAACCGGGTTCGATTCCTCAGTCCTCCATGTGCAGCTGCTGGTGTGACCTTGGATCAGTCATAAGTTCGTTCAGAGCTGTTCTCTGAGGAGCAGTTCTCCAAAGAGCTCTCTCAGCCCCACCTACCTTACAGGGTGTCTGTTGTGAGGAGGAAAAGGGAAAGGAGATTGTAAGCTGCTCTGAGACTCCTTTGGGTAGTGAAAGGCTCAATATAACTCCAATCTCCTTCTCCTCCTTCTGGTAGCCAGTTTTTTAGAAGCCTGGGGTTACTTGCATTTGGGATTTCTATAGCTCTGCCTGTCTGGTGTGCCAGTTAGTGTGTTGGGCTAGGATCTTGGAGACCTCACTTTGCCTTAAAACCTGCTAGGTGACCTTAAGCCATTAGTCACTCTCTTTCAGCCTAAGGGGGGGGGGTGTTTGTAGGGATTAAAGGAGGAATGGAAAACAAGGTATGCTGCTTTGAGCTCCTGTGGGGAAGGACAGGACTAAAATGTACTGAATAAACCTGAATAACTAGGTTACCATGTTGGTACATACTGTTTATCAGGTTCCTAAAACTTAGGAGGAAAATGGGTTAGAGGTGAAAAAGAAGCGTTCACTGTGGAGTGGAGTATAACAAGAAGCAGGTTAAAAAAAGAAACAGAACGGTGTATTAGTTAAGTGTGCAGATACTAATCTGGGAGAACCGGGTTTGATTCAGCACTCCTCCACCTGCAGCTGCTGGATGACCTGGGGCAAGCCATAGCTCTGTCCTGTTCTCTCAAGGACAGTTCTGTCAAGAGCTCCCTCAGCCCCACCTACCTCACAGGGTGTCTGTTGTGGGGAGGGGGGGGGGGGGGAAGGAGTTTGTAAGCCATTCTGAGACTCCCAAGTGAGTGGAGGGCGGGGTATAAATCCAATCTCTTCCTCCTCTATAGAAACTCCCAGCGTGCTACAACCTTGGAATAAAAGTCAGGACTGGGTGGCGGGGGGCCTTTATTTCCTAACTGTGCCATCCGCTCTTCTCTCCTCCCCCCCATTTCCACTGCTGCCTGTTCCAGGCACAAATACAGGGATGAATGCCTTGATTCTCCCCAGAGGATTGGAGTAAGTGGGTCTGTCTCTCCTGTTCTGGGGAACGTGAATCATCTGCATCTCCTCACACTATTATTTCTTACGTATGCCGTGTTGAGCTTTGTAGCCAGTAAGATGTTGCACTGTGTCCTGTCGCCTCCTGGTCCCAGTCGCCAGTGGCTTCTTGCTGCTAGCAAATTTACAAAGCTGGCATACCCAATGGCCGATCCTATTCTAGGAGTGACATCGTTTCCTGGGGCTGCGTGTCCACAAGTCTCTTTCCTCCACAGCTTGCTTCTCCCCAGCTTTTCCTTTTTACAGTAGTGCACTTTGTACTGCCTTGCTTGCTGTCAGATCATGACTGACTTAGGGTGACCCTGCAGGGTTTTTAAGACAAAGGGATGAACAGGAGAGGTTTGCCATCGCCTTCCTCTGGGTAGCAACTCTGGACTTCCTCAGTGGTCTCCCATCTAAGAGCTAAGCAGGGCCAACCCTGCTTAGCTTCCAAGATCTGATGAGACTGGGCAAACCTGGGCCATCCTATCCAGGTCAGGACACCACCAACCCAGCCAGTTCCCAAAGCTCCAGTTAGAACTCTGGGCTATGTGCTCAGTGGGTTACATGACAACCTTATCCATCCCAATTACTTTGGGGCAGGATGGGAGGGTGAGCAGGGTGGCCACCGTGCAGAAACTTTGTGAGGAGCCAGCAATAATGTCTGTTTAGATTGGAGATTGGCTTCAAGAGGGAATTGGATAAACATAGGAAGCAGAGGTCCATCAGTGGCTATTAGCCACAAGGTATAGATAGGAACTCTCAGTCTGGAGCAAGTGATGCTCTGTATTCTTGGTGCTTGGGGGGGGGGACAGTGGGAGGGCTTCTAGTGTCCTGGCCCTACTGGTGGATCTCCTGAGGGCACTTGGTGTTTTTGGCCGCTGTGTGACAGAGTGTTGGACTGGATGGGCCACTGGCCTGATCCAACATTGGCCTCTCTTATGTTCTTATGAGACTTCCTAAATCAGGCTGTAGCGCTGCTCACAAAGGGAGGAGGGAGGCAGAGACTTGCAATTTACTTATATTTATTAGTGGTGTTATTTATTTAAAACAATTATTAGCTACCTTTCTACCTTACAGCAACTCAAGGTGGATTACAAGGTGGCTCGTTTGTGTCACAAGCAAATGGTTGTTAGTATGGTTGGCATTTGCATAAAGCCGTAATGTATATTTTTTTCCAAAAAGGTGTGTGTGTGTGCACTTATATAAAAGTGTACATGTAACCCATGAGGAGTGTTCCCTCTAAGCTGAGTTAGTGTGAGGTAGCTCACAGTTTTTTAGCCCCCGGCTCACATATTTTTGTTTTAGCTCAGGAAGGATGGCTCCAGAGCAGACTAATTTATGCAGTAGCCAAATGGCTCGCTCACAGCTTTAAAGTCAGTTGCTCACAAAGTAGAATTTTTGCTCATAGTACTCCCCAACTTAGAGGGAGCATTGGTCAGGAGGACACTACCAACCCAGCCAGTTTCCAAAGCTCCAGTTAGAATTCTGGGCTATGTGCTCAATGAGTTACGTTAAAACCTTATTCATCCCAATTCCTTTGAGGCAGGATGGGTGGGTGAGTGAGGGGGGCACCATGCAAAATCTTTGCGAGGAGTTTACTTAGCCCAGACTCCCCCTCCAATCTGGGATGTGTGCAGCAGCAGTGCAGAAAGTATCTGAGCACATGCCAAGTGCATTTCCTTATGACTAATCGTCACTCGGATTCTGTTCCAGAGGCACTACTGGTGTGTGGCTCTGCTCCTCTCCCTCTCTCTCCCCCTCCCTCCCTCTCAAAAACAAAACTCGGGCCTTTAAAATCTCTTGGACTTCTGTGCTCTCGGACCAGGGTGGGGAGAAGGAAGGATGTGTGTAGCAGAAGTATATGAAGCTGTCTTCCCTGTGTGAGACCCTCAAGCTCAAGGGTCTCCAGCAGAGAGCGGACTTTCCCAGCCCCGGCTGCTAGTGATGCCAGGGATTGAAGCTTCCACTTAGTATATACGCCAGGGGTTCATTTTTTTTTAACAGAATGGTTTCACCAGTCAGCTGAGCCCCCCCCCCCCCCGGTCTCCTCCAGACTGAAAATACAAACATACCTCTTCCGTACCTAGCAGGTCAGTTTCTAAACTGTCCTGTGTTCCTTTCCACACTGCTTGAGGCAAACTGAACCCTGGTCGCAGCAGCATCACCCCCCAGTTAGTGCTTACCCCTTGACTAGTATTCTAAGTTGTTCCTTTCGTGGCACCGTAGTGGGACCATAGCGAGGGAGCTCTCTGCATCCCTCCAGTGAAGGCGGGCAGAGGAAAATCCAGCGTGGGTGCAGTGCATTGTGTTCATTCTGGCCCGGCTTGCAGCAGGAGCGTTTGGGTGTGGGTGGCTACTTCCTGGATGTGGAAGCAGTTGAAAAAAAATGTGAAAGGCTAGAAGTGCAGCTCTCCTACTTGTGCCTGTATGCAAACTGTTAGCAAAAAGTTTTAAAAGGGTTTTTTTTTTGGGTGGGGGTTGTCCATTTATGATTTGGCCTTTTCTTCTGCCCGGTCCAAACATTCAACGTAGGATGCAACTTTTTAAAAGAGCTGTGTGTTATTTTTTTCGCTTGTATTCCTCGCTGAAGTTTGGCCTGAAGCAGCTTCTGTTCTTTGGCTTGTTCCGGGCCTGGCTGGACTACCTTCCCCTTTGTACTATGCACCACCGCCAGGGTTCTGCTCGTTATATCAGGCGTGAGTGGGGAAGAGATGGGGAGGGGCGGGTAGCAGACTATATGGCCACCTCAGATCCCACTGCGTGGGGAATGTAAAAGTACAGTGCAGATTGCCTGGATTATAAACTAGCACCTTTAAATGCTAGTTCATTTTTGTGTATAAGAATTTTCCATTTTCATATATAGGAGAAGGAAGAAGAAGAGTTGGTTTTATACCCCGCCCGTTCAATGAGGCAGGTGGGAGAGTTCTGAGAGAATGGTGACTGGCCCAAGGTCACCCAGCAGGCTTCATGTGGAGAAGTGGGGGATCAAACCCAGTTCTCCAGATTAGCGTCCACCGCTCTTAACCAGTACACCACGCTGGTTTTTTGGTGACTTTGGCACTTGACATCAGCATCCTTTGAAGCCGGCATCATAGAAGACTCTGTGTAGTTTAGTGGTTAGAGTGTTGGACTAGGGTGTGTGTGCGTGTGTGTGTGAGTGTGAAGTGCCCTCAAATTGCAGCCAATTTATGGCAACACCATAGGGTTTCCAAGGCAAGAGACATTCAGAGGTGGTTTGCCATTGCCTCCATGTCATGACCCTGGACTTCTTTGGTGATCTCCCATCCAAGTAATAGCCAGGGGCTAGGGATGCCAGCCTCCAGGTGGGGCCTGGGGACCCCCCCAGAATTACAGCTCATCTCCAGACTACAGAGACCAGTTCCCTTGGAGAAAATGGGGGCTTCGGAAGGTGGGCTGTATGGCATTATACCCCACTGAGGTCCCTGTCCTCCCCAGGCTCCATCCCCAATTCTCCAGCTGTTTACCAACCTGGATCTGGCAACCCTACTCCCCATTCCGTGCTGGTGGCCAGGGGGGATCTGGCAACCCTAACCAGGGCTGGCTCTACTTAGCTTCCGAGATCTACCTGGGCTATCCAGGTCAGGATCAGATAGGGTTGCCAGGTTCCTGCATCACTCCAGCAGGGGGATTTGGGGATGGGTGTTCTGGGGGGTGGGCGGGGATGTCATGTGGGGGATGCTCTGGTATTTGTGCGAAACTCTGGGTTTTTTTCCCTCTCCAACCATAGAGTTTGCCCAAATGCCAGAGCGTCCCTGCACAATGTCCCTGTTTAGAGGTAGGGTTTCCCCTGCCAGCCAGCTGGTCTGCAGTGGGGAGGAGCCCCTGAAATTGGAGGGTCCCCCACCTGGACCTGGGGGCTGGCAAGTCTAGGATCAAATGTGGGAGACCCAGGCCCAAATGGCCTGGGATCAGATGTGGGCGACCTTAGGCCAGTCACACACTCTCAGCCTAATCTACTTCATACGATTATTGTGAGGATGAAATGGAGGAGAGGAGAACGATGTGAGCCGCTTTGCGTCCCCATTGGAGAGAATGGCGGGGCATGAATAAATTACAGGAAAGGAAAAAAACCCAAAATATATAATACCAACTTTAAGAGGGGAAACCCACCCATGAATCAGTTTTGAATGCATGGAATACTAAGGAAGTGAGAGTGGTAGAAGATGCCATGGCATACCTGGTTAAGAAAAAAAGCTAATTTTAAAAGCAGGAATATAGCTGATTCCTTCTCAAACTCTAAAGGTAAACGAAAGCAAGGAGGGGGTGCCAAGAAAAAGAAGCAAGGCCTCTGTGGAACCACATGGTTTTGTAAACTGTTTGAGGAAATTTCCATGCGAAGTTTTAAAAACTACAGTTGATCTATGGACCCCTTTTTTACTCCTCTCCATCTTGGTCCCCCCCGGCCCCACCCCTTACTGGAAATAGCACCTGCATACTCTGATGTAGAAAAGAGCAAGAGTCCTGTAGCACCTTAAAGACCAACAAAATTTGTGGCAGGGGATGAGCTTTTGTGAGTCTCTGCTCACTTCTCGAAAGCTCATACTCTGTCTCAAAACTTTGCTGGTCTGGAAGGTGCTGCTGGACTCTTGCCCTTTTCTGCTGCTGCAGACAAATAAACAGGGCTACTACCCATCTTGTGTTTTCTCCCATTCAGCCTCTCTTTTGTTATGGAGCATGGTCAGCACGAAAAGCGGTGGGAAGGAAGTAGACTGTGATTAAACTGTGACTACACCAGAGTAGCAGAAGAACTGAAGGAATCTATGAATGAGGATTTTTTTAAAAAAGTCTCTCTTGATTTAAGGCACTTAATTCCTTTGATCTTTGGATTCCCTACTTAAAAGTATTCCCTGAATTGGGAGAGATGCAAAGGTTGTTTACACCACTGTTATCAGCTCCTTGCAGAAGGAGCAATGGAGCCATAACCCAGTTGCCGCTCTTATTTTAAGTCAATGAATCAGTACACGAAAGTGATCCCCCCCCCCGCCCCCCTCCCGTATTGGAAATCAGCAACGCCTTTTCACTTCACAAAAATTAGTTTTAATTAAATCGTACCGAGTACCCACGAAAATTATCTTGATGTGCATTCCTGCTCCTTGCTTGATTTTGTGGTGTTGATTTGTGGTGTTCCGCCCCGTAACTTGATTTATGTGTTAGTATTGATCGACTGGGATTTCTAATTTAGCATTTCTTTGGTTTGGTTGATGTAAACAGCTATGGGATCTATGTGTTCAGGAGAACACTTGAGGCTTGATCTTCACAAATGCTTGCAGGATTTTTCTTGAGAGCTGTTGGAAGTCTCATCCTCAGGGTAACAGAGGGCATATTCATACCTGAAAACCCAGAATTACAACTTCAAACAACCAAGCTTGCTTAGTATTGTATTGGCAATGGTGTCTATTTGCTGCTGTTGATTTTATGAAATAATGTCCCTTGGAGTAGTAGTGAGAGTGTGAGGCTAAGATCTGAGAGTCGCAGGTTCAGTTCTTTATTGTTACGGTCATTTGACCAAACATATCACCAACTTTACAGTTTATGCAATAAACAAAATTTATAGAATAAATAAAGCATGATCTAATAAAACTTAAACCGTGGTTTAAATTGTCACTTTGGGGGACCTGATGCCGGTCTCTCAGCCTAACCTACCTCACAGGGTTGTTTGGAGGACAAAATGGAGGCAGGAAAACACTGCAAGCTCCTTCGTGTCCCCATTAGTGTGAAATGGATACAGAAGTGAAACATTTTCCACATAAGAAAGCACTGTAAAATGTTCCTTTGTGTATCTCTACTGGGATTCCTTTTTCCTTTAGCATCTTCTCTTCCTTCAAACAAAAAAAGAAGAGAAGAGATTGGATTTATACACCGCCCGTCACTACCCAAAGGAGTCTCAGAGCGGCTTACAATCCCTTTCCCTTCCCCTCTCCACAACAGACACCCTGTGAGATAGGTGGGGCTGAGAGAGCTCTTTTGAGAACTTCTGTAGAGAGAACAGCTCTGACAGAACTTATGGCTGACCCAAGGTCACACCAGCAGCTGCACGTGGAGGCGTGGGGAATCAAACCTGGTTCTCCTGGATTAGAGTCCATACTCCTAACCACTACACCAAACTGGCTTTTAAAAACTCACTGCCACAGGATGTGGTGGTGGCTACAAGCATGAGCGGCTTCAAGAGGGAATTCGATAAACATATGGAGCAGAGGTCCATCAGTGGCTATTAGCCAGAAGGTATAGATAGGAACTCTCAGTCTGGAGCAAGTGATGCTTGGTATTCTTGGTGCGGGGGGGGGGGGACAGTGGGAGGGCTTCTAGTGTCCTGGCCCTACTGCTGAACCCTCTGATGGCGCCTGGTTTTTTTGGCCATTATGTGACGGAGTGTTGGACTGGATGGGCCCGATCCAACATTGTTCTTATGTTCTTATGATGTTGCCTTTTTGAAAAACAGTACAGTACCCCCAGACCAGTATAGAATTAAAAAAAAACCCTTTAAAAAGAAATCCTTCTACGTTTAAAGCATGAACTAAAGGAATCTTAATGGCCCCTGAAAATCTAACAGATTTATTACAGCATAAGATTTCAGGGAGCAGAGCTCATTTCAACATGTTATGTATTAAAAGGGCATGTAACGCATGTCTAGTTCATGACATTTCCGCACAAAACTCAACTATACATGAGGGGAGCCCTGTGCCCCTTTAGAGCAGCTGTACCGGGACAACACAGCCACTCTGTTAAGCAATTTGACCCCTACTTTGGTTAGCAGAATTAAACCTACTGATGATGATGGAGCAGTTTTGTGCTCCCTCTGACGTTCATTTTAGAGAATGATGACTCGCAGGTTATGAACAAGAGTCCCCAGTGACTGAAATTTTCTCCCACAAGTTTCTGCGTGGTGCTGTTTTTGATGTTACACTCTTGGAGGAAACATACTTAAGCTACCCCACTGGAATACAAAGCATGGCAAGCTCATTACTAATGATGTGTGTGTGTGTGTGTATATAATGCATATATATATAAAACAATATATATATTAAAAAATGGTGTTCACCTTCAGTATCTGAATAACTTATTTGCATTCATGCTAAGCACTCCGCCTTCTACATTCCCTCACGTTTTCAAGGCTTCTTCATTCCATCAAACAGCCTGCTGGTTTTTGTATTTAACTTAAGAGAATCTGAACAAGCACCCTTCCTTGTTTCCTCGGGAGGAATTGGAAGCACATTATTAATATAGATTTTAGGGGATCATCAGGTGTAGCTGTGTACCGAAGGACTTAAACACCACTTAATTTATAACTCTTTAATTAAAAAGGAACGACTTGATTTGTGGGGGTTTGGTCTGGCAGCATTCCACTGCATTTATTGGGACTTCTAAACGGGCAAACCAGACTGTTCGTCAGCAGAGGATTTGCTGTGAAGTCTTGAGGAATCTTGCTGAGTTACAGAGCTGCTATTTGCTGATCAAGGCTAACGTTGCTTTCAAAAAGAAACTATGCGTGGAGAGGGATCTAAAGCGAAACATGGGTGAATTCTCTCTAGGTTGCTTTAACACGCCGATCTCTTGGGTTGCTTGAACTTCTTATTTTGTAATGATGTCTCTTCGCTCCCACACGCTGCCCGTCTGCGTGTCTGTATAGAGAGAGGTTATGTTAGCAACAACAAAAAAAATAATCTTTCTGCCACTATTGTACCAGCTGAATCACATTCAACATGGTTATCCAGAGTAGTTTGGCTAATTATTTCTGAGACTGGAGCCCCCAAATAGGTTGGAACTGGCATTTAGCTGTATGTGATACTATTTTGCATGATTCTTAGCTGATAAAATCTTTGTGAAGTGCTCTGATCTAGATGCCAAATGGGGAGCAGATAGCTTTGCCAGCCTCCTGGTGGTAGCTGGAGATTTCCTGGTATTACAGCTGATTTCCAGGGGACGGATCAGTTCACCTGGAAAAAATGGCTGCTTTGGAAGGTGGACTATGTAGCATTATACCCCATGGAAGTCCCTCCCTTTCCCAAACTTTGCCCTCTTCAGGCACCATCCCCAGAATCTCCAGGTATTCCCCAGCCCTGAGCTGGCAACCGTAGGAGCAGGTCATCTTGTAGATGCAACTGGTGCAAAATGCAGTAACCCATTCATCTGGTTGGTGCTATCACAATGAAGACATTATGCCTACACAGAACATTGTACTGGCTGCCGGTATGTTTCCAGGTTCAATTCAGGGTGCTTGCGCTTTCTAAAGTCATCTTGGTCTAGGGGCTACTCACTTGAAGGATTGCCTTTTTCTATATGAACCCATCCAACTGGACTTCTTGGTTTTCCATGTTGAGCCTTTCCCTGCTCACAGGTCTTTTTGGTGGTTGCCCCTTTCTTATGGATTAGCCTTCTACACGGGTAATGGTTCCATACACTTTGTGAGGCCAAAGCTTCGTATGAAAGCTTTTTGTACAGGGGGAGGTTAGGTTTTATTGTTTTTCATTCCTGTGACCTTTGTCCTACCACCAGGGGTGGTGCCAGGCTTTTTTGCACCCTAGGCAAAGCTAACAACTTGCGCCCCCCCCCCCCCCCGCCAACCAATTATCAAAAACAGATGAATTCTAGGGAAAATTAAAAGCACAAAACTTGACCCTGCTAATTTTTAAAAAAACTGTGCGGGCTTGGGCAGGCAGGGTGCGAGGCAAAGCTGAAGGGAGCTGCTGCTGCAGTTGCCATGACTTTCTGGAGGAGGAAAAGAATGGGAGAGCCGGGGCTGGTGAGTGAGTGATTGAGTGTGAGAGCCTGTGGCTGGTTGGAGGGGCACTGATTGTCCGTTTCTGCCCTCCTCTGAGGTCTGTGCCCTAGGCGGTCACCTAACTTGGCCTAATGGTAGCACCGGCCCTGCCTACCACATTGTTTGTTGGAGGTCTTTGCTGTTTGATTGAATTGCTTTTCAATATTTTGTAATCTGCCTTGAATCTTGGCTATAAAGATGGCGTTATAAATGAGGTTAACAACAACAACAATAATTAATGTGTCTTTAATTATATTTTATGTAGCTATATCTGTTTTAAGCCACCTTGGAGAATGATGGGATAGACATTTTTTAACTGAATAGTTGCTACTGCTAACTGAGGATAAGAGTCCAGTAGACTAACAAAATTCGAGGCAGGGCATGAGCTTTCGTGAGTCACTACTCACTTCTTCAGATACACTGGATCACTATAGATTGGTAATGAAAGCTCATACCCTGCCACAAATTTTGTTAGGCTTTAAGGTGCTACTGGACTCTTTCTCTTTTCTGCTGCTTTTTGTTGTTGTTGTATAGTTGAGTCCGACTCTTCACAACCCCATGGACCACATCACGCCAGGCCCTCCTGTCCTCTACCACCCTCCGGAGCCTGCTCAACTCCAAGCTCTTTGGATCAATGACAGTGTCTAGCCATCTCATCCTTTGCTGTCCCCTTCTTCTTTGACCTTCAATCTTTACCAGCATCAGGGTCTTCTCCAGTGAGTGCTCCCTTCTCATTTGGTGGCCAAAGCATTTGAGCTTCAGCTTCAGTAGTTGGCCTTCCCGGGAACAATCAGGGTTGATTTCTTTTAGGATTGACTGATTTGATCTCCTTGCAATCCAAGGGACTCTCAAGAGTCTTCTCCAGCACTATAATTCAAAAGCATCTATTCTTTTGTGCTCGGCCTTCCTTATGGTCCAGCTCTTACAGCCTTACATTACTACTGGGAATACCATTGCTTTGACCATATGGACTTTTGTTGGTAAGGTGATGTCTCTACTTTTTATTATGGTGTCTAGGCTTGCCATAACTTTCCTCCCAGGGAGCAGGTGTCTTTTAATTTCATGGCTGTAGTCACTGTCTGCAGTGATCTTGGATCCCAGGAATGTGAAGTCTGTCACTGCTTCCATGACTTCCCCTTCTATTTGCCACGGGGTGATGGGGCAGGATGCCATGATCTTAGTTTTTTTGTTGTTGAGTTTCAAGCCAACTTTTGCGCTCTCCTCTCTCACTCTTAGCAAGAGGCTCTTTGGGACTTCTTCACTTTCTGCCATTAGAGTGGTATCGTCTGCATATCTGAGGTTGTTGATGTTTTCCCCGGCAATCTTAATTCTGGCTTGTGATTCATCCAGGCCGGCATTTCGCATGATGTACTCTGCATATAAATTAAATAGGGTGACAGTATATCTCTGTTCTCAGAATTCTTAGAAATACAGTAAACCCTGCTAGGAATGAAGGTGCATTTTGAGAATGTTAGCCCAACTAGATTATAATTAAGCACGTCTTGACAAAGACTTTCTGGTGATTCCTCTTTTCTTAGCAGAAGGCAGAAAAGGGAATTTTGAAGTTAATGTCTGATACAAAAGAGCCAGAAGTACTGATACTGTTGTCTGCACTGATATCTTTCTGTCTTCAGCCTGAAAGACTAGTGGCTTTGCAGGCCTAGTGACGGTGGAAACCTCTCCAATTTAACCTTGTGTGTTAGATTGTGACACTGCAGTTGTGGGGTTCATGTATTTTGCTGTATGAGAACTGCTGGAATTAATTTTCAAAGGGTGGGGGAGAAGCTCTGCTGCTTGTTCGCTACACATCTGTCTGTACTTGGAATTCATTTTCTTTCCCTCTCTCGCGCACGTACACTTTCTCTCTCCTGTATAGGTAAAGCTTTCTCATAAATAAATGTCAGGTCATTTTTAAAGCAGTCCTGGATTCCGCTAAAGATTATACCAAGGTTTGATCTGTGCTTGAAAATCCACGATATGAAGAGGTGAGAAGGATACTATGGAATTTTAAAAAGAAATTCTAACAGGGCATCTTTTTTGAGCTGTAATCTCACACCTTTCACCTTATTTTATGCATATAGGGAGGCTCCTTCATTAAGACTGTGAGAATTCCCACCTCCCACAAGAAAAGGGGGGGGGGAAAGCAATATAAAGATTCTTGTGTTAATAAATCACTGCACTAACTGGTGGATTTGTGTTTTCCTTCCCATTGTTTTCATGCTTTCTTGAGAAGTGGCAGCTGGTGAATTTTAGAATTTTAGCTCCATGTGCTGTATTTGTGTGATCTTTGCACACATTGCTTCCGTGTCCTGGGGATACAGAGAATTAGACATCACAGTGTAACATAGATGGAGATTTTGTTCAGGGGATCCCCCCTGCCCCCCCAAACCTTTTCAGTGCTTGGCCAGAACTCTACAAGGTATTGAGTAATATGCCTTTGTGTTCTTCTGTTCCAGTTCAATTACATTAAAACGTCATACTTCTAGTGCTCAAAAGTTCAGTGGCTTCCGGTCTGAATTTAAGTGATCCTGGTTCATTGCTTGAATGTTGTGTGTCCTGTTAAGTGTCCAGGAGCTAGGAGTGGGTATCCATCTGCTACTTTAAAAATGCCTTAAGGGATACACTGGGAGCAAACTTGGAAGTGTTGGTCATTCAGCGGCACAAATTAAAGGGTTTGTCTATAAGAAAGTAGGGGTATGCAAAACCACACTGAAACGTTCATGGTCTTTATTATTCAGTTAGCAAATTTCTATCCAGAAGCTTAGGACTGTATGTGGCTCTCTCTTTCCTCATTTTGTCTTCACAACAGCCCTGTGAGGTAGGGCTATAATTACTTGCCCAAGGTCATTCAGTGAGTTTCTGAACGTGTAGGGGTTTGAACTTAAACCTCACCAAGCCTAGTCCAACACCTAACCACTGCACCATTCTGACTTCTCCCTCCTCCTGGAAATTCCTTGGCTATTTTACCTTTGGTGACTTTGGAATTTGGAGACTGCTATTTAAAGTGGAATTTTAGGGGCAGGACTATGAAAAATTAAGCTCTCTTAAAAATGCATTTTCATCTGCGGAAACCTCAAATTTCCTTTAAATTTCATTTTTGGCGAAAATTGGGAACAGGTGCGAAATAGCAGATAGCATGTATCTGATTTTATTGTCCAGTGACCACAATCTTATAATGCAGTAGCCGTTCTGGTTAGCTGGCAGACATTTATCTGTCTTATCGTGATAAGACAGGGAGGTTAGTCTTGTGTAAGTTTTCATAGAAACGAGCGTGCATTTTTGGTGCACAAACTGTAGAATAGGTATGTCTTCCTTGTGTAGTATTCTCTAATCTTAGTAAGGTAAACCTAACTGTAGCACAGTTCAGTTATTCTCGGTGTGCAGTCAGCCAAATAACAGCAATGCCCAGTTCTTGCAGACCAAAGAAACATAGCTAAGATTATTCATTTAGTATTTATATGTTTAGAGCATGCCACATTTCTACCTTATGGAACTCAAAGCGGCTTACAATGTAAACAGAGCATGACACATAAAAGTACATAAAATACATTGGGGCCATGAATTTAAAACTGACAGTCAGAAGGACTAAGCTAACCAAATGCTGTCCTAAATAAAAACATCTTCAGGTGCACCTTTCTGAGGGACTTTTGGGAACAGCTGTGCTCTGTGCCCTTAACTTTTCCTCAGTGTCACTTAGTGAGTGAGGGAAACACTTGTGGCTCTTTGACATGTCTTAGACCTCTGGCTCTACTGAGCACCATTCCCCAGTATGGCAGTTGCCCCATATTTCAGGAAAGTGAGCAAAGCCATTACCCAGTGGGGCTTGTCGTTGGCACGTTGTTCCCACACTGAAGCAGCTGCTAGAGTAACAGGTAATCTGTGAGCCTCTCCCTGGGACGCAGGCCTCATGCCAGCAGGCACGTGGCTCTTTTGGTTGGTGTAGTTGAGAATATGGCTCTCCACAAGCTGCACAATGAGTTTAACTGCCTTACGTGGTCAGGGTTGACTCGCTACATTTTGGCTTGGCTTATTGGCCAACCCACGGTTTTGCTCACATTAACCCTTACCTTCCTCTTTCATCTTCGCATGCCAGAGAACTTGAGGAGCGGGGCATATGCCCTTGCGCGTGCTTCTGGTCAAGCAAAAGTCTTGGTCATTTTTACTGCCTCTGCCTGCTCCAGAATAATATGGGGAAACTATTCCTTGCCTCCCTTTGTGAGGAGATGAGAGGTGAGAGTTTGCTTGTTCTGCTGTAAGTTTTGGAGATGGAAGAAGCGGCTGTACCAGCTGCAAGCTGTCAGGAAAGCCCTCCAGAATTTGCTTGCTCCTGGTGAGTGTTTAAGTAGTCTGAAAGACCACCTGGGAAAGTCTTCCTCCAAGTATATGTAGTACCCGTGGTCATCATGAAATGTCCTAGTCCAGGGGTCTCCAGTAGAACCGGCTGTCACCTTTCCTGGCCAAGTGTTTTTAGAAAGGGGGAGGGGCCAGGTGGCGCTTCTGTCCAGCAGCACTTCTGACTGGCCACTGGAGATTTGATTGGCTGGGTGGAATTTTTTTTAAATGTTGCTCTGGCAGTAGCTGCCACTACAGTGCCAGGATCTTCACAGTGTGACTGAAGGTGAGCTACGGCAACCATTTTGCAGCTGGCACCACCTCTTGCGACAGCCATTTTGTGGCCATACCCCCCCCCCCTCGGGGCTCCGTGTCAGAATTCCAAAGGTGTCCACAGGCAGGAAAAGGGTTGGGGGGTCCCCTATGCTAGTCAGACAGGATTGTCTTTTGTCCTCTGTAATAAAAATGGGACTCCTGTGGCATCTTAAAAAAACTTAACTATATTTTTTATCCCAGCATCAGCCTTTGTGAATTGGAACTCACACGATCAGATGCACTGTGGGGTGTAAATCCATCAGGCTGATTTATATGTGCCACAGAAAGGTGGGCGGAAATATTACAAAGACATGTGGTGCAAAAACAAGACCCAATCCAAAGAGTAATCAGTTCACTTCAAAGCGGATGTGGGGCACACCCAAGTGTTGTTAGATAGGCAAACGGTCAGGTCACACCTAGCACAGGATGGAACAAGATAAGCAGGTACAATAGGGCTGCATAGAGGTATGCCTGAAGTAATTAAAAATCTGTTAAGGGGGTGGGATATGTGAGATATTAGCACCTGGAGTGTGTTCTCTTAAACTAGCCTTTTGGCACTAATCCGCCCCCCCCCCCTCACAGGCAGCTAATTTGGTGACTCATGGTGATGCTGGATCCCTTTTTATTCAATAGTTACAGTTCCTCTTATGCAATAAAGACACCTGGATTTGGAGAGGAGATTATGGTAACACTTTCAGCTGCAGGGCAGTAATCCTTGAAAAGAGCAGCTAGATTGGAATCCAGTTGCACCTTAGAGAACAACAAGATTTTCGAGCTATGAGCGATTGAGAGTCAAAGCTCCCTTTGTCCGATAGGAAAATAGCAGGTTTTTTTAAAAATTGCCAACATGCCCTGTATCTGTTAATGAGGAACATGGGGAAACCGTGCTTGTTTGCAAAGGCAACTAGGAAAACTGGGTTGCTCTGGGGGCAACGCCTCGATTGTTAATCCTTCAGTTTGCTTTACTCTGGATGTTGATTTTAATATAGAGTTTCCAGTCCAAGGGCTGTCATTAGTGCATGTGATAGGAGTTCATTCCGGTTGTGTATATGAGGCCTGTTCAATGTCTGACCCACCAGGACAAACATACATGCCCACTTGCAAATAGGGTTGCCAGCCCTGTGCCAGCAAATGCTGTGAGGTTTGGGGGAATGGTGCTTGGTGAGGGTGGAGTTTCAGGAGGATGTGATGTCACTTCTGTGTGATGCTTTAGGAATTTCCCCAATCTCTGTGGTAAAGACCATAGAGGTTGGGAAATTTCCTAGAGTGTGACAGATAATGTGGTGTAACTTCTGAGTGGAGGTTTGGGGGAATGTGACATTGCTTCCAGGTGACTCTATATGAATCCATCCCAATCTCTAAGGTCTTTACTCTCGTTCTCCAAATCATCAGGGGCAGGGGACTGAAGGCAAAGATAGGGGATTACCCTCTAATGGCAAACCTACTTGCAAATATGGTAGTCCACTAGGGGCTGTCTATAGCAGGATGATAAGCGTGCAGCGGATCACAATAGAAGGCTGTCGCGGTGTTCAGCTTGATGGATGAATATCTGAGCAGACGTCACAGTATCAGTATTTTATTTAGACTATTCCTGTATTTCCCCTCTGCTCAGAAAGATTCACAAAGTAGTTTTGCGGTTCAAGCCAACATTAATGCAATAAAACCAAAACAGTATACTAAAATCAGCCATAACAACTGTTTAAAACTCTCTAAACACTTCTTAATGTTAAACCAACTCAGCTTTGTCATAAACATTGACTGTGACTATAGTTCCCTGTATCAGAGGTCTGGTAGAACAAAAAAATGTTCACTTGCCTCTAAAAAGAGGCAAATGAAGAAGCAAAATAGGCCTCAAAGAGAAGATGATGCTTCACTTTTAGGGCCAGTTACTGAGAAGGCCCTGCTTCTTATGGGTGCCTGTCTTGCATCTACCCATGACAGTATTCTGAGGACAGCAGGTGCTAATTGGTGCTGTTCTGGATGCAGACTCTGTGGGGATTCCAAACCAGCATCTTAAATTGTGCTCAGAAACAAATAGGTAAACAATGTATTTGTTGGAGCACCCGTGTCCTGTATTTTTTCACCCTATACCCTGAAAAAAGTCAGTTGGCAGTACTTTGGACTAATTGCATTTTTCTGGAGAATCTAGAAAATCTTCTGGTATAGGGGTCAGGAACCTATGGTTCCAGAGCTAGATTTGGTACAGTACAGAACCGAATAAGGCTCTTCAAAAAAGAAAATGGAACCTTTCTTAAGGTATTTTAGAGGGGTAGTAAAGATGTAGAGGTAGTAGGGATATAGGGTAACCAGCATGTGAAGGGAATGGCAGGAAAAAATTTTTTATGGGACTGAAGGGTTTCTTAGAGATGCTTTACAGAAAGAGGAATGATAGAGATGAGCAGTTGCACATAATTCCAAGTGCCGACTATGCACAGGTTCCTGTCAGTGCATTAAAACAATTGTGCAGGGTACTCCTGCGTATATCTATTGCTACTTGTGAAACCTTGTGTGTGCCACTGCCTAATAAAGGACTCGCAGCAAGTAGCATTTCAGCCCTGGAAACTTTATATGTTATTAATTAGCATGTCACGTACCAGTAATGTTAAGATGTATAGTTTCTTATGCAAATGGGCTCACTGTTGACCTGTTTCTCTGAATGTTGACATTGTTGGGTTCTTTAATTATAAAAGCTTGCTGAGCCCTGCTCCTGTAGGGACTGGTGCCTCCCTGCCTCTGTGAAAACCTCTTCCTTCTAGACTGGCCACTGCAAGGTGCTACAGGCACTCTTAACCGCTGTCTTTTCTGGTCGGCAGCTGCTTTCCAGGTCCCCAGGCAGATGTCTTTCCAGGCCTTGCTACTGCAGATCCTTTAACCTAATGGTCCTAGTAGGGTCAATCTATGCTTGTCATTCCCCCCCCCCCCCGGGGGGGGGGAATTTGCCCACTGTAGGAGTCCTCAATCCGCCAGCCCGAATTTGGCTGGTGGACAGTGTTCCCTCTAAGCTGAGTTAGTGTGAGCTAGCTCACAGTTTTTTAGCCTCTGGCTCACACATTTTTGTCTTAGCTCAGGAAGAATGGCTCCAGAGCAAACTAATTTATGCAGTAGCCAAATCGCTTGCTCACAACTTTAATGCCAGTAGCTCACAAAGTAGAATTTTTGCTCACAAGACTCCACAGCTTAGAGGGAGCATTGCTGGGGGGGAACCCTGCCCTCAAAATGCTGGGATTGTGGTGACGTGCCTGGTGCGATGATGTTTGATGTCACCCAGCGGTGACATCATCGTGCTGGGCACATCACCGGGGGGACGCTCTAGCACTTGGTGTAATAACTCCATGATACCATAGAGTTTTTGGCCGAATGCTAGAGCACCCCCCGCTGACGTGCCTAGCGTGATGACGTCATTTCTGGGTGATGTCATCGTGGCACATGCAGTACACACACATGCCAGAATATCCTGATGAAGAGGCTCCGGTAGGGACCTGGTAACCTTACTTCAATCCTTTGACACCTGTTCTTAAATAGGCCTGGGCACAGAGAGGCATTTCAACTAGGAATAAAATGGGATACTTTTGGAGACTGCCACCAAGAAATCAGGAGACTAAGACTGGATAGGTCAGCCATGAAGCAGCCCAAAAAGATCCTGAAGTGTAAGAGTATGTAGCTGGAGACCGAGATCAAGATAATTCATGCCATAGTATTCTTCATTGCTATGTGAGGGTGTGAAAGTTGGACAATGAAGAAAGCTGACAAGAAGAAAGTTGAGTCATTTGAAATGTGGTGTTAGAAGAGAGTTTCACAGATACCAGAGACTGCCAAAAAGACAAGTCAGTTCTTGATTGAATCAGACCTGAACTCTCCTAGAAAGCCCAAATGACTGAGGCTATTGTACTTTGGTCACGTAATGAGAAGACAGGAGTCACTGGAAAAGACATTAATGCTAGGAAAAGTTGAAGGCAGCAGGAAAAGAGGAAGACCCACCATGAGATGGATTAAAGCCATGGTCTTCAATTTGCAAAACCTGAGCAAGGCTGGTAACAATAGGACGTTTTGGAGGACTTTAATTTATAGGGACGCCGTAAGTTGGAAGTGACTTGATGGCACTTAACACACTTTTGGAGAAGGAGAACTGGGGACCTACCTGAGCTTCTATTCCCATGATATTTAGAGGACGCTTCCTGAGTGTAAAGGCAGGATATAGATTTTCTAAATGATGCAACTTCATATATCTGTTGTGACAAACTCTTGTGAAAACCATACACTCTGCTTTAATCCATGAAGACTGTAAGGCCCATAAAACTACAAAAGATACTTCAACTGTGTAGCATTGTGTCACACTCACTTGTTTTTTATGTCTCGGATTTTTTTGTAGAATTACTAAAGCTGAACCCTTTTCCATTCATAATCTGTCCCACCTCTGTAAAATGAATGAAAAACAATCGGTGTTGCCAACTCTGTTCTTAGCTCAACTTTAAGTAAATGGCCCTCCTGAGACATCACCCTGGTTTGCTTTGGGTGTGTAGTCAAGTAATTGTCCATTTTTTAGAACTGGGAAAAACTACTAGAGGTTTTATATGGAATTATAAGAGAGCCAGAATAAAAGGGAAAATATTATGTGAGAAGAAAGAGAGAGGGGTTTTTGCGGTGTCAAACTGGTCATTGTATTATATGGCAGCTGCGTTAGGATGGATAAAAGATTGGGTCCTACTAGATAATGTAAGAATGCTAAAACTAGAAGGTGCCGAGCTGAGTATGGGTTGGCACGCCTATATCTGGTATGGGAAAGAGAAGATACACATGAATTTCCATAATAACATTATTAGGACTGCACTAATGAAAATTTGGAATAAAATTAAAAGATACTATCCACCCAGAGATTCCTAAATGGATATCACCATTAGAGGCATTTATAAGATCCTCATTACTATCTGCTAACAAAAAGGAAACTTATGAAAACTTATTACATAAAAATAATGAACTAAAAACAGAAGAAACGCTACTAAGTCAAAATTTAGAGCTCTCGTGGTTTGAAAGAATGCAGTTGGTAAACAGACATAAAGAAGACATGAAAATAGGTTTCCAGGATTGGAATGAATTTGATAAAATCTTATTGCTTACAGATAGTAAACTGATGAAGAAAGTATACAATTACCTTTTAGAAGCAGACATTCAGGATGAAATTGTAAAACCATCAATGATAAATTGGATGAAGGATATTGGGTACACCCATAATATTGATAACTGGACAAAGATATGGAAAGCAGTGAGTTTTATGAAATCGATACTGTATAAAGAAAAAATCCTAAAAATGTATTATAGATAGCACTGGTCCCCGGAAAAAAATTCAAAATGTTTTATTAATATCTCTAAGAATTGTTGGAAATGCAAGACAAATGTTGGATCCTTTATTCATATTTGGTGGAGATATCCGAAGTTACAAAGATATTGGCAATTTGTACATCAACTAATACAAGATGTACTTAAAGTTTCTTTACCATTAAAATAGAAATCTATCTATTAAACATAATACCAGATGACTTTAGAAAGGAGGCATATGTAATAACATACATTCTTACAGTGTTGAGAATCTTGATTGCTAAAACCTGGAAGTTAGAAACACTTCTCACTAGAGAGGACTTAATATACAAGTTACTAGAAGTAGCTGAGATGGATAGACTGAACTTAATATTGCGAAACAGAGAAGGTGATTATTTCTGGAAAAGATGGTCTTGTGTATATGTATGGTTAGAAACGGAACCTAAGTTTCAGACCCGGGAAAAATAAAATATGTATAAGACAGAATAATAATTAGTCACAATATATCTAGGTATATGTATATATACATTTATGTTTGTCTTTTGGTACCCTTTTTATTTGTTGCAAATCAACAAAAACTGTCTTCTAATTGCTAACTGTATAATGTAAAAAATCTAAATAAAAGTTTAAAAAAAAATAGTTCTCCAGGCTATTAAACATTAATCAGACTTCGGTACTTGTTTCCATATGTGGATTTTTTTTCTTGGATCGGTCTGCCTTTCTGCTTCAAACAGTTGATACTATTATCTGAATGGAATCTAGGATCTTCTTCAAAATGTTAAACAAGCTGGGACCTGGGATTGCTGGTCTAGATGTAAAAAATCCATAACTTGGCAAGCAGATTTAATTTGAGTAATGCGTGAGTGAATTGAAATACTGGAAGGGTTTTGCAGCGTGAAATTTCCTAGCTTTCCTGTTTCTTACAGGAGGAATGTAAAAATGTCAGGCAAAGCTGTATCCAGGTTTGTATAGGAAGCAAAATTGCTTTCACTTAATTTAAATGCGACATTTAACCCCCTCTCAGGTAATGAAAATATTGCAAAAGTTGTTAACAGGGCAAGACCAGAATTAGGTTGCAGTCTTTAAAAAACACCCAGGGAATAACCACCTAGATGTTCCAAAACACATTTCATCTTTGCAGCACTTTCCTTTCTGTAAGGGAATTGTGCAGTTGGACCGTTTTAAAACCATCCTTGTGGCAGCTCCAGCTTGAATCTAATTTTCTGCAGTAATTTGGTGAAGCCTCTCGGCTGCCTCCCTTCTCTTAATTTAAAGGACAAACAGCAAGAGTCCTATTACTTATCTAGGGAACCTCTTGTCAGAAAGTCTCCTAAGTCCTCACTGGGTTTTAAAAACTTGATTGGGGGTGTGTGTGCGAGGGTGGTAATTTTTCCAATAGCGTGATAAATATCCCATGGTTATAGCATACCACAGCCGACAAAGATCAAAAGGAATTTGGTATTACAACTGTAGGAGAGAAAAAGCAAGTATGTAAGTTTGATCACTTTGTTTATAATAAAGGGAAGAACTAAACAAGGGGGTGGTATCGCATTTTAGGCTGGAGGTAAGGTTGCCAGCCTCCAGGTGTGGCTTGGGGATCTTTTGCTTTTACAACTGATCCCCAGCTGACAGAGATCAGCTCCCCTGGAGAAAATGGCTGCTTTGAAGGGTGGTCTCTATGGCATTGGATCATGCTGAGGCCCCTCCCCTCCCCAAACCTCACCTTCTCCTGGCTCCCCCCCCCCCCAAAGTCCCCAGGGATTCTCCAACCCGAACTTGGCAACCCTAGCTGGAGGAAATTTCGCCCTAAGGAGCCTCTGTCTTGTTTAAATGGTTCTGCCTCCAGTTTGGAGGAAGGAGGTGTCAGGATGCGGGCCAGTATCCTTATGCACTAAATGTCGAATAGCTGGGACACTGCAGTCTCAAAACTGCACAACAAATTTAAAAACGTCCTTATCTGCTTACCAATAGGGTAAGCAAAAATAGAGCTTAATCTCATCGGTTATTTGCAAAAAGAACCGCCACCACTGCCCTGTCAGCTGGTTCAGTTAAAATTTGCTATTGCTTGGTAGCAAATGTCCCCTTTTGAATAAAGCACTGCAGTGGCTGTTGGTTGCGCAGTTCCAGGCTTTCTTTGATGAGAGAGACTTAAATGGGTCCAGATAATTTGACTTCTGACCTGGTACCCATAAATATGTGGATGACACCCAACTCCTCTTCTTGTCGGCAGACTGGTGAGACCTTAGAGGCTTTAATGATTCGGATGAGAAGCTCAGTCCAGACAACTGAGGCGCTGTTTGTTGATGTACTTCATTGAATATTAAGGAGTATTAGGCTAATGTGCCCTGGTTTTGTACCTAGGTTAGATTATTGTAATGGACTTCATACAGGATTGCCCGAAAGACAGTTTGGAGTGCAGCAGTGAGATTGTTACCTAGCATTGATTATAGAGGCATGTTTTGCTAGTCCTAAAAGAAGAGTGTTGGCTGCCAGTTCATTTCAGGGCACAATTAAATGCTGTTTTTGACCTTTTAAAAACTCTAAATGGATTAGAGTGAGGTTATCTGGAGGTCTCCTGGCTCAGATACAAAAGTTTGTGGTTGTTAATTTAAGATAGGCTGTAGGAGAAGTCTGCTCTGTACACTCTTGCCTTCTGAGGTAAAGTGGGTGGCCTTTTTCTGTGATGGTGCCTCAGGTTTGGAATTTGTAATCAGTTCAGCATGAAACAAACTGTTACGTTTCAGGTGTAGGGGAGGAAATGCTGTTGATATACTGACTGCCCTTTCCACACCTGTTGTGTCATGTTTCTTCTTTGCTGCTTTGATATTCTTAATGTAGTTTCTCTGGTTCTGAATCTTCTGCTTTGTTTTTTTTGTGCTGTGTTTTTCTTGTGTTTTTTTTCCTGCTTTTTGCTACCATAGTTTTTTCCTGCTTTTTGCTACCATAGTTTTGAAGGATCATGTTACGAGCCGCCTTGAGTCTTTTGCTAACAGAGTTCCAGTGGTTCTAAGAGTTTTAAGAAAATGCAGGGGTCATTTGGGGCCAGAGCTAGGTGGAGCAGAGCTCCGCCAGCTCAGGAGTGGGCACTAGGGCAGCCATGGGCCAAATCAGATTCTCTGATCTGATTCGGCCCACCACCGAATTGCTGCTGAAATTCGGTGGCGGCTTAAAAAGTGACTGGAGGGGAGGGGGTTTGAGGGAGAGGCTCCAAACTTGCAGGGTAGCTGCTGGAGCCTCTCCCCCAAATACCCACCAAGTTTAAAGAAGATTGGACCAGGGGGTCCAATTCTATGGGCCCCCAAACAGGTTGCCCCCATTCCCTCCATTGTTCTCTATGGTGGGAAAAAGTAACGTTGCAGCTACCCTCTCCCTCAAACCCCTTTGGAGCCTCTCCCTCAAACCCCCTCTCCTCCAGCCCCTCATATACCCTATGAGTTTTTGCCATTGACTTCAATGGCCCATAGGGTATAATGGGGCTGAAACTGACATTCGGCCGGCCAGCTGGGGAAGGGGAGGGGAGGCTTTTGAGAATGCCCTCCTTTCTTCCCTTTCTGATGTCAGGGGGTGTGGCATATGCTAATGAGTTATGCTAATAGGTACGCTAATGAGCTCCTGCACCTCTTTTTCTACGACATGTCCCCTGAGAAAATGAAAAATAGCCTTTCACCTTCAAAGCTGACAGAATATGAGTGTTTCGAAGTTTTCCTACATTGAGGCATTTTGTCTGCTAATAATTGGATTTCCTGTATATAATATAATTCAGGGATGGTGTGGCAACTATGGGCCTGCCTCAGGTAAATAACTGGTCCTACACATTCTGCAGGTCACGCTCTTGATATGGTATTTTGTTCTGGGCAGGAGGGAATGTGATCTGAGGGTGGAGGAATTGATGAGGGTTCCTTTGCCAGGGACAGATCAGTATTTGCTCCTGTTGAGACTGATGGGGAAATTCTCGAGGGTCGTCAGTCTCAACTTGAGCAAATACTGATCTGTCCATGGCAAAGGAACCCTCATCAATTCCTATTTTTTCATTTTCGTAAAACTCTTAGAACCACCGGCTCTCCTTTAGGAAAAGATGCAGTTTGGTGGGTATTTGGTGCAGCCAGTGTGGTGCAGCAGTTAAAAGTGTTGGGCTGTCTGGGAGGCCCAGGTCTGAATCACCACTCATGCCAGGAAGCTTGCTGGGTGACCTTGGGCCATCACACCCTCCTACCTCACAGGGTTGTTGTGAGGGGAAAATGGAGGAGATGAGAATGATGTAAGCCTTGAGTCCCCCTTGGGGAGAAAGGCAAGGTATAGATGAATTGGGAATCAGCTGGGCCTCAGGAAAGGAGCACATGTTCCCAAATCCAGTTCCTGATTGGCTAATGCAAATGTCTTGGCAAGAGCTTGAATGGGAGCTTCTGACCATGGTCCCCTAGGGTCTGCCCTGTTGGCCTTCCACACAGCCTGAATCCTTTAAGATGTTTTAATTAATTTACCAATATCAGCAATATACCCACCAAAGTACTGGGTGGGTGCTTTCATACACGCTAAATAAGCAGGTGGTCTCTGGTAAAGGGCGGGGGAGGCCTCAAGGAGGCTGAATGGTGCTCTTTTAGATCAGGATTCTGCACAACTTCCTGTTGTTCAGACTTTGAACCACTTCTTCCTATCTGTCCAAGCCCCCTTTTTTAAAAGAACAGAACTGCCATACCTCTATTTGCAAAATCCTGCATAAGCATCCCCCTGTCTACTGTAGAAATTATGTATGTTCAATGTAATTTGCATAATGCACGTTTAAGGATATGCAAAGTAATGGTCACATCTCTCTCCCCTTCTTGCCCTGAATAATATACACTGTTCATTTAGAACAGTATATATGATTTGACTAGCACTGCCGCTGGAAATCTGTTTGGTCTTATGAGATGTGGTATAGGCATGGTTTACTCGTAGGCAGACTGTATCCACACAGAGGCTTTTCTCCACTTTGGCTTCCAAGGTGAAGCAGTTTATTTCTGGAGCATCCGCAGGACATTGTCCTCTGGTCCGGGCTTTTCCTGACTTCTGTACTCTCTTTCTCAAACCCAGGTTTGGTATGATCTTTATGGAAAGCGCATTAACAGTACACTGAGGCGAGATAAATGTGCATTTTTGAAGATCCTGCCCACATCGGCATCATTTTCCATCCTCCATGCTCGGCTACCCCTTTCTCTGTTGCGCTACCAGAGGGCTTTTTGAAAAACTGGTGATTGCTGTTGCGCCAACGTTATAGCAGCCAGGATAGCTCGGTTTAACCTGAGCTTATTGGAGCATGAGAGCTAAACAGGGTCAGCCATGGTTAGTACTTGGATGGGAGGCCACCAAAGAAGACAGGGGTTGCTATGCAGGAGAAGGCAATGGCAAAACCTCCTCTGCTCCTCTCTTGCCTGGAATGCCTCAGCATCGGGGCCGCTATGAGTCGGTTGCACCACGGTGGCACGTTCTTCTTTTAACGTTATAATCCATTAACACAGTCCGTTAGTTCCTCTAAATTTTTAGTAGTCCTTTAAAAGAGCTAGAGATTTTGTTTTTTAATTGCAATAGCAATTGCAATAGCAATTGGTGACTTCCCCCCTTTAAAAGCCCTCTAGTGGTGAAGTGTGGGGGGAAATACAGGGAAAGCAGAGGCTGATGGGAATGCAGACCTTTCACGTGGGCGCTCCACTGCCAGCGCAAATGGTAGGGAAACAAAGAAATCTTGCCCTGGACATGTAGCCCTAGCTCTAAGATGTGTTATATATGAAGCTAAGTCCTAACATTTGAGTTTAATATTGTCTTTTCTAATTGGGAGCAGCTCTCCAAGGGTCTGAAAGACTGTGGAAAAGAGTTCACCATCCCAGTTTCCTTCCTCCGTCCTAAGTAGGAGGATGACTTATTACTATTTGTATTTTAATCTGTACGTTTGTGTTTTTTCTCCCCCTCCCCAGCTAAACTCGCAAAGCGATCTCAGGAGAGAGAGAATCTTGGTATGCTGGTCTGGTCGCCGAATCAGAACATATCTGAAGCGAAGTGTAAGTCACTACATAATTTTCTTTGTCTTTCTTAATATTTTTTAAAAAAATGTGAACCTGGCGATGCCTACATTCTGACTAGGGAGCGTCTGCAATTTGTGACCTATTCCACTTCTTTAATGATGTCTTTTTAAAAAATGGCATGCCATTGGGAGTAACATTACCAAAAGGCTTTCTGGACATCTTCCCAGATTTCCAAGTCCTATCGGAAGGAGAGCTGGAATTCTCTAAGGACGGTCCTTCCTGGTCACGAATCTCTGAAGAGCTTGCCCGCAGGCTTCCACTGATTCCTAGCCAATCAAAATTTTGATGCATGAGGAGAAGAGCTGTTGGGTTAGCTGGAAGGAGAAAAGGAAATTATACCTGGTTCTCAGCAAAAAAAAAGTAGACAAACCATGAGGTTGGGGGCAATGTTCCCTCTAAGCTGAGTTAGTGTGAGCTAGCACACAGTTTTTTAGCCTCTGGCTCACACAGCATAGAGGGAGCATTGGTTGGGGGTGAATACTTGAATCTGAATCTCTTGCTGAATAGGGTAGAGGAAGAGTGGGGCGGTGGATTTATGCTAAGAAAGAGAAATCTTCTGGCATGGAGAGAACCGGTGGCCTCAGTTCTCTTTTCTGTCTTGCATGGAATCCTAGCCACAGACCATAGCTAGCCTGACTTCAGTTCATTACACTGAAAGAAGCGGGTGGGCTTCTAATAATAATAATTGCATGCTGTCAAGTTGCAACCAACTCATGGCAACCCCAGGACCGTGAGGTTTTTAAAGCAAGAGATGAGCAGAGGTGCTTTGCCATGGCCTTCCTCTGCATAGCTACCCCAGTCTTCCTTGGTGGTCTCCCGTTCAAGTACTTAACTGTGGCTGACGCTGCTTAGCTACTGGGCTCTGGCAAGTTTGGGCTAGCCAGAGCTATTAGGCCGCTGGGTGAACATATAAAGCTGCTTTATTCAGAGCCAAGATCATTTGTTCCCCGTACTGTCTGCTCTGACTGGAAGTGGCTTCAAAGGTCTCTGGAAGTTCTCTTCTTTCTCCCCTGGCCTGCTATCTGATTTTCTTCTGCTGCGAATGTTGGGAGCCCAGTCTGGGATTTTTCTGTGTGCAAAGCGTATGCGCTGCCGTTATGTCTATGGAGCTGAGATGGGTGGTCTTAATTTCAGATGTGTTTGCCATTGACAATTATCCCAAGCTTACATCATTAACTACTTACCAATATCATTAATAGACACCACCCTGGAAATCTGGGTGTAATTATCCATCTCCATGTTAATTACATGCATGCTATGATGACGGGTTGCTTGCATCCAGTCAGCAGTTGCACGGAATAGGATTCCGCATCAGCTTACGCTGAGAGAATAATAGGAAGGAACGCCCTTATTTAACTGTGAAGAGCACTGCATTCACATCCTAATGGGGTAGGAAGGAGTTGCACAAGCCACGGGGGCATTATTTAGGGACAGGGAGGTCTGGGTTAAATGCAAGCAAACTTGACTAAGGGTTTACCTGCTGTTTGTAGTATTTGTACATGCCAGTAAAGATGACTGACTGACTAAAGGTTTAGAATACAAGGCTCGAACTTTACAGTAAAGCCAGTGGATTGGACTGTGACTACTTGACATGCTTGCTTGGTTTCCTCGTTCCATCTCTGGGCCCGCCAGATGTCTGCCCATTGCTCCAATATATGTGTAGCTGTTGTCAACTTACATTAAAAAATGAAAAATGACTGCATAATTGAGGTCTATGCCTGTTGGACTTTTTCATGTAAGCCCTATTTAGGTGTTTTAAGTTTGAAACGAGGATATGATCTTGCTCCCCCACCATAGACAAGACCCTACACGCGCTTCTGAACGATTGTGTTTTTACTGCGGGTTCTCTTGCATTGGTTTGTTACGGGGTGTGCATTGGTGCAGACTGTATCTTGTGGGGAATGAGTGAATAAGTAAGTGCATTGGGCTTTCCATGGCGCCTTTCTGTTCGTTGCAATGCATGTGTGCTCACTCTATGTATATCTTCAAACAAGTTGTATCGCGTGCGGGATGTGCGAGTAAATAAGTTATCTTGCTTTCCAATGAGAGGCAGCTTATTAAATTAGTTCTAGTGACTGAAGATCTATCTTTCCCAGACCCTTTAAGGACTGTATGCAAATATATCCCCCCCCCCTGCTTTCCCCATACACGAAAAATAAATAAATAAAAATATGAAAAATAAATATAAATAAATATTCTCAATGTAAATGGAAGTTGATGCTCCTTATTTTTTTGTACATTACTTTGTTGTAAGCAGTGCTCCCTCTAAGCTGTGGAGTCTTGTGAGCAAAACTTCCATTTTGTGAGCTACCGGCATTAAAGTTGTGAGCGAGCGATTTGGCTGCTGCATAAATTAGTTTGCTCTGGAGCCACCCTCCCTGAGCTGAGACAAAAATCTGTGAGCCAGAGGCTAAAAAACTGAGAGCTAGCCCACACTAACTCAGCTTAGAGGGAACACTGGTTGTAAGCTACTCTGAGACCTGCTTGTAGGGGAGGGCGGCCAAGTCAATATAATTAAATAAATATAAATAAATAAATAAATAATGTTAAAATCCACCAGGGTGTGTGTGTGCGCGCAGGAATCTACCCTTTTCCCTTCTGAGTTTGTCTGCATAAACTTACTGCTGAATTATGTTGAGGAGTAAAATAAGAATATAAGAAGAGAGATAGATGCTGGAACAGACCAAAGGCCCGTCCAGATCAACACTCTGTTCACACACTGGCTGACCAGCTGCCTCTAGGAAGACCACAAGCAGGATGACTGCAACCTGTGCTTCCCCCCCACCTATGCTTCCCAGCCAGTGATACAGAGTGGTAGACTGCCTCTGGTACTGGAGGGTAGATATCCATCAGTAACTAGTCAGAGATGAATTCCCAAGGTTCCCGAGCATGCATTAATGCTGTTCCATTGCTGCTTACCATGCTTCTGTTAATCGCAAAATATCAGGGTGATTTAAAAGTGGCTCAGTTTGCACTTTTTCTGGTGTTTTTAGTTTGTTTGTTTTAAAAAAGGTGCATTGGTGATTCGATCTGCAGTCCTGGCTCCAAAAGGAAGAAAAAAAATGCTGGTTAGGAGTTTTGCGCTCTCTCTTTCCTTGAAAAGACAGGCTCTTTACTATTTGCACCAGATGCTTTCTAACTATGGTGTTGCCCTTTTTAAATATATCGTCTCAAAGGACTGCTACTCATCGGTTTCTAGGGGGAAGGGAGTTGGGGCCGCTGCAGCAGCCTGTTTGAATTGCTGGCAATAAATATTGAACCGCTTGAGGGGTGCAGCTGGAGTGATAAAAGGGGAAAGCCTGGTGGTGCATCGATGCAGACAAGCCAAAGATACAACCTTAACCCTCCTGAGCAAATCCTTTGCTCCCATTTATTTCAATCACAGTTTTGTAGAAGGAACTGGTGGTGGATTCGGTCCTCAGTCAGTTTAGGGCATCCTTGCAGTTAGGTCGCTTCTTACCTTTGCTGCTTATCTGAAAAGAAAAAAACCCTCAGCAACACCTTTTGGGAAAAGGTGGGGAGAAGGTGACTGTGAAAGAATGCAGACTGCACAAGCCTTTGATCTTTCTCCTCTTTTCAGCATGTTCGCAGAGAGAACTGTGTTGGAAGCCCACGCTGGCTTCTGTGAATATTTTGAGCATCCCAGTTTTCATCTGGGATCACTGATCGACTGACCACGGCTGCCGAAAGTATTGTGCGTCTTCTCTCATTCCTTTTGTGTGCCAATGTGTTCAAATCAGTTCGAATTCCAGCAGTTTTTGCCAGCAGTTTTTGCTCGCAGTACAGGCAAACCGGCCTGACCAAACCTTTAGTTGTGGTGAATTGCACAGCAGAAAATATAAAGATATGACCGTGTGCCCATCTGGAGGGATGAAGGCACCTTCCTTAAGTCTTAAGGTTCTTTTTCCTGCTTAGCCTTGCAACAGGCGTTTTCCACGAACAGAAGATATTTCTGAGAAGTAAATAGCTGAGGCTTCTAAAATTAATTGAAAATATGTATTCCATTGGGGAATAAAAAAACCATCCTCTTGATAGCATCCAGAAAGCTCATAAGCCACACTTTTAAAATGTGTTCTGATCAGGTCTCTTCAAGGCCAGGACGGTAATTACTTTTTAAAAAGTGATCCGGGATGTCAGTTCTGATAAAATGTTTGGCCTTTACGAGAACACGGTACCGGGTGTGCTTGACTGGGGAGGGGCGTTACAACGATCCATGTCTTTAACAGTCAGTGAGCTGGATTCAAAGTTTCTGTTCTACTGGCAAGTGATGTTTTGCAGCAGTAGAAAACTCCACTGTCAGCGGAGGTAGAAGTTTCGGATTCAAACCCTTCTTTTTTAAATGCTACTTGCAGAAGTTCTCAGAACTTCTCTGGGAATCTTGTGAAATTTTAAATTAGCACGTCTGCTAATTTGGGTGACTCATCAGTACCGTAGACCTGATGTTCCCAAAACGTGTTGGACTTAAGAGAACTTGGTGTGACAAGAACAAAACTCTGTCTGCAGTTGCCTTTTGTTAAATTTTAAGAAGAAACAAAACTGTATCTATTTGGACTCTTGTAATCCTTGGCTCCTGGTAAAGTAGAACAAAGTAAAAGTTAGGGATCAGGGCCACTTAAGTATAGGACATAGCCTAAAGTATCCTCAAGGAGAAAAACTTGAGAAATAAAGCGCAAAAAGGCTCTACGACAAGATATTTTTGTTCATGTGTTTTTCTGTAAAACACTTCTCATGTCACTGCCTGATATGTAACCAGGAGCATTCCTCTGACATCTGGAAAGGCCATGTCCTGCCCACATCAGTGCCATTTTTGCCACACTCAGACCCTTATGGGTGCCATTTTCCTAGCATCTTTTTTTCCTCTCCTGAGTCTTTGCTGGCCTTTTTGCTGGCTTAAGAATCCTGGATAGTATTTGTGGCAGGGTTAGTCTTTTGTCAGTCTCTAAAGTGCTACTGGACTCTTGTTCTTTCCCACTGCAACAGACAAACACAGCTACCCATCCTGATCTATCTGGATAGTATAATAGTGTTATAAAGATCTACTGCCACTTATGCAAAAGCAGGCAGTGAGTTGCCAGGGCACTTGTGACAACCATGTCCTCTGGAGTCAACACAGAGTTGTGGGGCAGGTGTGGAAGGGAAAAGTTGGGAGGGGGGGAGTTGGATGAAAATGCCCAGCAAGCTTCCGCATATGGAAACTCGGGTGACAGAGCACATGTCTTTGCGGCACTTTTCACTGGGCAGGGATTACCTCTCTTAACTAGAAGCAATTTTCCTGTTTGGCTTGAATGATAATCCTGTCTGATCCTCCCACTCCTTTTGCCTCCTTCCCAGTCCACAGTCAGTGTGTAACTGTCTCTTCTTTAACTGTCAGTTCCCAACTGTCATTTCTTAACTAACTCTCCACAGAATTCCTTTTGAACAACACTCAAAGGTTCCCAGACTGTTAGGCATTAACTCTTGACAGTCTGTCACAACTGGTTTAAGCAAATAGTGTGAAGAGTATTTCATTTAATTATTGAAGATATTTCTACTCCTTCTCATCAGACTTCAGCTCTTGGTGGCTAAATTTTTTAAAAAATATATCAGTATAAAAACAGTAAGCCATTAAAATAAGCTGTTGGACATAAATACCATAAAACAACCCACAAAAATTACTGAGCAAGTGAATAATGAAGGAAGGAGATTTGCAATGTGTTTAGGACAGTAACTGGTCTACACTTCTAAAAAAAATTATGAGCCAAATTTTCGAAGAGAACATGGTTTTTTATATGCATTTGTAACTGATGGTAAAGCTATTTAAACAAATGTTTAGAATAGTGTTATAAAACTTGAAATTTAAAGTGGTACATGGTTTAGGTTTTTTTTAAATAAAAGGTTTTTTAAATTTTAATACCAAACGAACAAACATAACAAACAAATCATAAAAATCGGGGGTTCCATTTTACATCTTTGTCATATCTGTTATAATATCACCTACAATATCCAATTGTACAATAGCCATTTTTAACACAGTCTCAATTGTCTATATATTTCTGCTTTCTATATTTTTTTAAAGTTCTGTATTATCTCTGGGTGTAATTTATAAGTCTGCATAGTTCATTTATTGTTATCTTCCATGGTTTGTTTGTTTTTTAAAGTGTGGAATATCTGCATAGAAATCAGACTAAATGAGGTATTTGTTTAGCTCTGTATAAACACATTCAAAAATAGACAGCTCTTATGCTGATTCAACTAAAGCTTCAGCAAGACTCATGCGAAAGTGAATCACAGACTCAATGCTGAAACTGAACATCAGAAGAGCCGTACTGGATCAGACCAAAGGCCCATCAAATACAGTATTCTGTTCATACAGTGGTTGACCAGTTGCCTCTAAAAAGTCCTCAGGCTGGATAACCACAACTGCATCTTCCTGCCTGTACTCTTCAGTAACTGATATAAAAAGACATCATGCCTTTGATACTGGAGTATAATATCCATCTTGACTAGGACCCACTGATAGCCCCATCCTCCAAGAATCTGTCCACTCTCACTGCCAACCTCACCTAAAGAAACTAGTGGCTGGTGTTGGACTTGAATGGTGGAAAGACCTGGGTTCAATTCCACGTTCACCAATAAAGGTACCTGTGAGCCAGTTAACTTACACTTAGCATTTGTGGTACATTTGTGGGAATTAAACTCAAGTAAGGTCCGTGTACACTGAACCTGGTGTTTAGTCTCTTGACCAGTATTGGAGTAGACGTTATAGAGACACACAGGTATGAATCTCCGTCTATCTTAAGACTCACTGTGGGTGACCTTGGGCCAGTATTCCTTTTTTACCTAACCTTGTGAGAATAAAACAAAGGATAGGAGAACCCATGTTTGCCAGCCTAAACTGCATTTGTTGTTGTTCGGTTGCACAGTCGAGTCTGACTCTTCACAACCCCATGGACCACATCATGCCAGATCCTCCTGTCCTCCGTCGTCCTCCGGAGTTTGCTCAACTTCATGTTCGTTGCATGGATGGGGGGAAACCCTCAAATGCATTATCTACTCTATGATATGGTTATCAACAGAATGCAAGTAGGATAGGTTCAGCTACAAAATCAGATATTTATGTTTTAAAAATATTTTAATTGTTTCTGCGAAGGACATTAAATGTGCTTATGAAAAGGTCATGCTGGCCATGAACATAAATGGCTTTAAAAATGGGCATGGCATACGGTTACCATCCCCCTGGTGGGGCCAGGGGATCCCCTGATGTCAGGGGCTCCAATCTGTCGCCGGCCACCTGGCCAGCGGGGGACAACCCACCCCTGAACTGCAGCATTCCACAGGGTCACCACCAGTGCAATGATGTCATCATGCTGGGGATGTCGCGCAGCGATGCTCTAGCATTCCAGGAGAGACTCTGGTTACCATTGAATAACTATGGTTGCCATAGAGTTCTGCACTCAGCAGAAGATCCCCGACAAGTTGGGAGCCCCCCACTGCAGCAAAGGTGAGACTTGGTGACCCTCGCATGGCAAATTCATGCTGGATGTCAGTGGCTCTTAGGCTATAATAGAAATGGAACCTCCACATAAGAGTCACTGTACCACTGATTCCCCAGATGACAAAGCAGGTAGCTATTATTCCCTGCTGGTAACCTTTCTAAGGGGCATCTGGAAAGTTTCAGGGATGGTTGCCAGGCCAGACCGATTCAACCGGTCGGCTTACCTTCTCCTTTTGGATATACATGTTGTCCAAACAGTTCATAGCCCTATCTGGTATCTCTGGATAAATGACCCAGGAGTAATGAGCGCCTTTTGTCTCATTATTAAAATGAAGTTTAATTACCTCTGTAGGAATACCCTTTCCCCCACATACTGTTTAAATAGGTGACTAGATTATATTAGAGCAAATAAATGTAAATAGATTTGTGCTCAGTTGTATTGATTTAATTCAGTAACTTTCTGTTTCACACATAGCATAGGAAAGCCCTGCTTGTTGATGAAGGATATGGCTTTGCCTTATGGAAAAACCTAGGCAACCATCTCATATATATTGTATGTGTGTGTGTGTGTGTGTGTGTGTGTATAGAGGGGCAGGCAAAGAGGAAAGGAATTCTGTTTTTGTCTTGCTAAGCAGATAGTGGTGAAGAAGAGCTGGCTAAGTCAGTTTCACAGGCCAAGGGCAAAGACCTGGGCTATGCTATAGGGAGGACTTAGTAATTCAAGGGAGGGGACAACCCCAGCCTGCCTCTGGTTGCCATGGGGACGAAATATTGATTCCCCCCCTCCTCTTCAGTGTGAAGAAACAGAATTTTGAACCAACTATGTTGTTAACCATGTCCAAATTAATATATAGAACTGAAACTAAGCAGTGGGTATCTGTGCGTGTGTATTTTGGAGGGGAAGGGGAAAACATTGGGCTTACTTACCACTTAAAATGTTTTTGACATTTGACCGTAGACTGAGGGTGAGAAGAAGATTCAGTGCTCCAGCTGAAAGACTTTCTTTAAAATGTATATTTTGTCTTTCAACAATGGAAGCAAAGCAGCAAAACAGCTTTGATTATAACTATTCGTGTTGTTTATTGCCCTTTCAGGATTTGTGATGAAAAATTCTGAAGAGATGCTTGTTATTTGGTACTTTTATGCCCTTATTGTAGTGATAGAATGATTGTATTTTCCAGCCTGGTTTTTTTTTGGGGGGGGGGGTGTATTTATTACAAAGGCTACAAAACATGGGAAGGGACATTCAAGACATCCAGGCATGTAAACTGTGTTGCTTACTTTAGACAGGGGCCAGTGCTCTGAACTGCTGGCTTCTGTGACATCACAG
Source organism: Lepidodactylus listeri (assembly GCA_029233225.1). Classification (NCBI taxonomy): domain Eukaryota; kingdom Metazoa; phylum Chordata; class Lepidosauria; order Squamata; family Gekkonidae; genus Lepidodactylus; species Lepidodactylus listeri. The sequence continues at coordinate 83,525,395 of JARCFY010000011.1, forward strand.
TAGCTCAGGGATCCCCAGCCTTGTTGAGCCTATGGGCACCTTTGGAATTTTGAGAAAGGTGGTGGCCATATCTACAAAATGGCTGCTGCAGGAGGCGGAGCCAACACACAGTGTCTGGGAGTGAGGCCAACATTTCAGGCAGAAGTGCTGTTTAATGGGATGCCTTTGAAAAGGAAGATACTGTTTGAAAGTATTTTCTTGCATACACACAGCTTACTGTGTTGCGCTCCTTGGGTTGTGGAGGCAGCAGCTGCTAAAGCAACTTGGAAAAATCTGCTCAGGAAATCAGATCTCCAGTGGCCAATCAAAGCCCTGTTGGGTACAAGCTCCACCTGTCCCCACCTGCTTTTCTAAAAACACTTGGTGAGCATCAGGGAAAGTGTTGTGGGCACCCATGGGCACCATGCTGGGGACCTCTGCAGTAGCTTGACCAGTGTCTAAGAAGAAATGCAACTTCTAGTCCAAAGTTTCGCTTGTGTGTTCTTGCTCTCTCTTTTTAAATTCTGTGGATTATCAAATAGTGCCTGGTTATTGAGAGCCAACATGGAGTAGATGGAGTGTCCAACTATGACCCTGGGAAACCTGGGTTCGAATTTCCACTTCTACCATGAAAGCTTGCTGGGTGACTTTGGACCAGTGTTCCCTCTAAGTTGAGTTAGTGTGAGCTAACTCAGTTTTTTAGCCTCCGGCTCACAGATTCTTGTCTTAGCTCAGGGAGGATGGCTCCAGAGCAAACGAATTTATGAAGCAGCCAAATTGCTCGCTCACAACTTTAATGCCAGTGGCACACAAAGTAGAATTTTTGCTCACAAGACTCCACAGCTTAGAGGGAGCATTGCTTTGGACCTGTCTCAAACTCTCAGCCTGACCTACCTCATATGGTTGTGAGAAAATGGAGGAGGAGCGAACAATGTTCTAAACTGCCTTGAGTCTGAACTGGGTAGAAAAAGCTGGTGTGTGTGTATGTGTGTGTGTGTGTGTGTGTGTGTGTATATATATGTGTGTGTGTGTGTGTGTGTGTGTGTGTGTATATATATATATATATATATATATTTATTCCCCTTTCTGCCAAGGCTCTCAAGTTGGCATACCCAGTTGATCTCTCCACCCTTTATCTTTGCAACACCCTGTGAGTTCAGTTAGGCAGAGAGAGTGGCCCAAGATAACCCACTGAGCTTTCTGACTGATCAGAGGTTTGAATCCAGGTCCTCTTAGTCAATGTAGAGCAGCCCATATACTGTGTCACATTGTCCCTAGATGTTCTTTGACCTTCTGATGTGACATGTGGACAAAAAACCTTGTGTGTGGAAGTAGCATGCAAGCAGTTCCACAATCATGGGGAGCTCTGTTTTTAAAATATCTTTAATACGCTAGGTTTTTAAAAAAATAAATAGATTTGTAGATATAATTTCCATGTCAGCGTTTCTGTTGTTGTTGTTGAGTTGCGGGTCTGATAGCTTTCTTCCTTTTGTGGGAAAGATAAATGGGAGCTGTCATTTCTTTAAGACCTGCCAATGCTTGACCAATGGGGGGAGCCCATCTCTTTATTTTTTTTTTTAAACTCTTGCTTTCATTCTGCTAAGCTTCTAAAGCATTACACGATTCCCTCAGCAACTGAGGGAGAATTCCTGAAGAGATGAAATAATATTCCCCATTAAGTCACACTTCGTTGAAAGGTCATCTACTAATTTTTCTGCAAGTAGAAAAGTCCCCTGCAAATCAGTTAAGAGTAACACTTAAATACCAAGGAAAAAGAGAAGTAGCTAGGGTGCGTTCTCCGTTCCCCCCTTTGCTTTTCCATGCACTTGCCTTCATTTATAATTTAGCTTGTGCCTTACCTTCTCCATAAGGTACAGCTGATAACTGGTGTAGCTTGTGAGCTACCACATTAAAAACCATCCCAGATAGGAGAAGAGCAGTATGTAGATCTAGATGTCCCAAGTTCACATTGCAAGAGAATGTTCCCTTTGATGGACAATTAAGCCTTGATTTTTGGCTGTCTGGCTGTTCGTGAACTGGGCTAGTTTGTCTGTATGTGTCTTTTCACTTAGAGAGCCAGTAGAGTGCAGTGGTTCCAGTGTCAGGCTAGGATCTAGGAGACTCAGCTTCCTAACCCCCACTCTGTTGCGCAGATTGCTGGGGGACCTTGAGACAGTTATCCATCCTCAGCATGAACTACATCTCAAGGTTGTTGAGAGGGTAAAGTGAGGAGAGGAGAATCAAGTTCACCAGGGTCCCCCAACTTGGCGCCCATTCAGGGCTGGCCCCAGGTTTTTTTGTGCACTAGGCGAGACTACCTTGTGGCACACCCCCCCCCAGGCGAGGCTGCCTTGTAGCCCCCCCAACCACAAGAGCCGCCCTCTCCACCATCGGAGACCCCCCCAGCCCCAGCTCCCGCCTGCCTGCCCGGGCTCACGAGCTCTCCAGCCCTGCTGGCAGCTGCCTGCACTGGCTGGCCGCAGCACCTACAATTCTATTTGCATTGGCTCAAGGCTAAGTTTGGTTCTTAGCCTGAATGGAAAGCTGCATTCAGACATAAGGGTAAATCATGGTTTGCATAATGCCCACTATCTCCTGGTTTAAGTCTCTCTCAGGCTCTCCGCCACCCCATTTGCCAACTGCGTCCCTTAGGCAGCCGCCTAGTTGGCCTAGTGATAGAGCCGGCCCCGCGCCCATTGGTACTTTCCCTGGGGCCTGCCAAGCTCTTCAGGAAATGGGTGGGACCTTTGTAAGGCAGGGCTTGTTATTCGCTGTCCTCATTCAAATGAAAGAATTTCTGTCAGACACTTTAGTAGCTGTTGCCTATGGTGGATCAGAAGGACTTAGTAAGCATCTAGGGGTGGATCCATTCCAGGCCTGTAGCTACAGTGGGGCCTCTTGGAGCCCCCCCCCCCCCCCCCGACTTACCGCCAAGGCCCCCCTGACTTTTCCAATTTTAAAATTTTACTTATGGTGCTCGCTTGGGGATGTGTGTGCGAGGGTGTGTGTGGGGCCCCCCTGACATTTAAAGCTCCCCCCGCAATTAATCCTGGCTATGGGCCTGTTCCATTCTCCCTTCAGAGTTTCTGTCTTTTTATTCCCTCGTCTCTTTTTGCCTTCTTCACCATGGGCTTTCCTTGGTCCCTTTTTATTCCCCTTCTGCTATTCTTTTGTAGGGTGTGTGGGGGGAGGTGTAGGGCCCTGCCCCCTGTGGCAGATACTTTGGGGTGGTACTCATCACCCCCTCTCAAAATTTCAAAGGTTTCTGCAGGGTTCAAAACGTCGGGGACCCCTGAGTACACTGCCTGAGCTTTTTGGAGCAAGGATGGAATGAAGATGTACGTGATAGATACTCCTGCCTGCCCTTGACTCCAACCTGCTGTACAAAAGATTTGTGTCTCGGGGTGAATGCATCATTCATAGGTTTCCATACCTCCCCCCTCCTTGCTTCTGTTTTATTCGTCACATTCTAATATTGGAACATTTAATAATGATCCTTACTAAGAAAGTGAGAAAACAAACGTACTCCACCCCTGTCTCCTGCATAGTCCAACACTGTGGAAAAGGGGAAAAGGCGGCCTGGGGTGGGGGAAGAAATATAAGGTACGAAGGCATGGCCAGAAATAGCAACTGGAAGCAAAAATCTGCACTGGAAGCAGAAATCAAAGAAGATGGTAAACAAGACATCCTTCAGCTGTAGACAAAACCTGTAAATCTACTGTGTCTGCTTCAAATATTGCTATGTCTGAATATACGTGCTTTAACACTTTATAGTGTGCTAGGTGAGACGGTACATACAGCCACATGATCCCTTCCTAGAAGTTTTGTGCGACTACTCTGCAAGGCAGAGGAGTGGGATGTGCCTGTGATTGGGTTTTCTTGTTAAAATCCAACCTGATGAAGGGTTCCGGTGAGCTTGAAAGGCTTGTGCATGGTTTTGTGTAATTTTTCCTGGTCTTGACAAAAGGGTATTACATGGATTGTATGTTTTGGATTTTAAACTGGACTGACATGCCTACCTTGAATCTCTTCCTAAGGGGCGATATCCATTCTGGGTTGGGGTTTTTCCCAGTGCACCTCAAGGTAAACATGGCTGGTAGGCTAACTTAGGCAGCAACCTAGGATGCCAGAGCTGAGGGTGGTGTCAAAATAGTTAGAAGTCCATGGTAAATCCATGGGTGCAGGGGAGAGAGGGAGCCAAACTTGTGTTCCTCCTATGCATGTGTACCATGCCCACTCAGAAGTCACATTATATTCAATGGGATTTACTCCCAGGTAAGCATGTTTAGGGTTACAGCCATTGAAATGAACCGACTGATGTTCTATTATGTTTGTGTATGTATATTGAATTGGTGGGGGGAACAGACGGACCAAAGTTATAGTTTGCCTAGGTGCCAGAAATCCTTGGACTGGCCCTGAGGTTGAAATGCACCTGTGAATTCTGAGTCCACCATTCAAGGGCAAAGCAATTGTTTCCCCCCGCTTGCCACATTCCTTTGTGTTAGCCGTTGACTGGAGTTAACCCAGGGCCAGCTCTGGCTCCTGTCTAAACAAAACTAAAGTTGTTGCAACCTTCTCTGAGTGTCTGTAGAAATACCATGGGGCAGAACCATTGGTGGTTGGAGTTTCAGATCAGCAAAGCTTAGCTGAACAGGACTGGAAACTTTGGTTGCTTCCTGTATACTGCAAAGCATAAGAACATAAGAGAAGCCAACGTTGGATCAGGCCAATGGCCCATCCAGTCCAACACCCTGTCACACAATGGCCAAAAACACCACGTGCCATTAGGAGGTCCACCAGTGGGGCCAGGACACTAGAAGCCCTCCCACTGTTGCTCCCCCCCAAGCACCAAGAATACAGAGCATCACTTGCCCCAGACCGAGAGTTCCTATCTATACCTTGTGGCTAATAGCCACTGATGGACCTCTGATGGACCTCATAAGTGGTGAGGAGAGCAAAGCAGAATGCTAAGCTTCAGCGTATGTGCCTAGTCCTTCACCCCGTTGCAGCTTGCCCCTTACATTCCCTTTCCTACTTTTTATACCATTTGTTTTGGGAAATGTTTTCCTGGAGCTTAGCTAGGTCTGTGATGGGGGAACACAAGAAAAATGGTTGGTGGGGAGGCTGGCTGATAGAACGAGCTAGGGAAGAATCGAACAGCAGCAAAGGTAAGGTGAGTTCACCTGTGGCCTCAACGCATTTTCTGTGCTAGAATGAGTATATAGGATCCTCCCTCCCTTCAGAACCCTCTCTGCTATTTTTTTGTAAATGCAAGCAAAGTTCTTCCAGCAACAAGCAAAAAGAGATTAATAGGTTGGCTGGCTGTAACCTAAATTCCGCGGCGTGCAGTGAACCTGGCGGTCGGGGAAACCTGGGATTAAACGTGTCTCAGCGACAAGTCAGACACATTTCAAGTTTGTGTGACATGGGAAGCAGAGAGATTAAACAAGGTTTTAAGTTGAGATTAAGTGGATGAATAGGCACCTAGTTGCAGAAGACGCTGTCCCGTGTAATTGGGCATCAAAATCCGTACGCTGAACAGTGGTTGGTATCTATGCAAAAAAAAAAAAGGTACCTGTGAGTGACTGGGAGGCCTTAGTTCTGTGGCTTTTCTTCACTGCTGTGCAGACTGCCTCTAATGAAATGAATGATGCTTGTTAGGTGATCCGGGGAGTATCCTGTGGCTGCAAGGCCTTTTTTTCTTGCCACTCTGCCTGCCCATACTTGCAGCCGGGGAGTGACTTCAGCAGCACTGCATGTGGAGTTCTTTTGCTAATGCGTGTGAGCTTCTTGGGCATTCACTTTGCTGGCAGAAGGTTTACGGAGGTGACCCAATGTGGGGCACCATCCTTTCCCCTTCCCACTGCCTCTTGCCCCATCCCTCTTAATGTCCAGGTACCAAAACAGGTAGTAATGGTTCTTCTTGCTTGGCTCCCCAAAGCAGCATAAGATAATAAGAAGAGCCCTGCTGAGTTAGACCAGCGATCTGTCTAGTCCAGTATTCTGTTTCACACAGTGGCCAAGGAGGTGCCCTGGAGGGCCAACAACAGGGCATAGTGGCCAAAGCTTTCCCTAGATCAGAGGCACCATGGCACCTGCCAACACCTTTCCTGGTACCTGCCAAGTGTTTTTTTTTTTAAGTGGGTGGGGCCAGGTGGGGCTTTTGCCTAGCAGTGCTACTGATTGGCCATTGGAGATTTGAATGGCTGTGTAGATTTTTTTTAACGTTGCTTTAGCAGCTGCTTCCACCACAGCACAAGGATCTTCACTGTGTGTAAGAAGGGAAGCTGTGGCAGCCATTTTGTGGATAGGTCCACCTCCTGCAGCGGCCATTTTGTGCCCACCATGCTGTGTCAGAATCCCAAAAGTGCCCACAAGCTCAGAAAGTTTGGGGACCCCTGCCTTAGATGTTGCCTCCTAGCGCTGAGCTTCAGAGGTTTACTGCCTCTGGATGTGGAAGCTCTCTTTAGTCACAGTAGCTAGTGGCCATTGACAAACTGATCCTCATAAGATACTTCACAGAGGTTTTTGAGGATTAAAATCAAATATGTCCCTTGGACACTGAGCTCAGTGTGATCTAGTGGATTAGGCTCGGGTTTGATTAGACCTGAAGGAGGCACAGGTTCCATCTAAAGTTCAACATCAAATTTACCTGGTTGGCTGTGTGGGTCATGTCATTGTTTTAATTTACATCTCTTCTCGCATGGTGGAAAGGGTATTGCAATCACCAATCTGATGTAGAAGGAACAAGTAATGAAAGTGATGCTAGAAAGAGTGAGTGAAATTGAGACCTCTGTGGGGAGCGTGTGTTAAATTCTGTTGAAACAGATGGAGTGGACAACCATGTTCATGGCATATGTATTTATTGATTTAGAATTTGTCTATGTTCTTCATAGTTCTGCTCAAGGTGGCTTACAACTAAAATAATATAACAATAAAAAACAACAAGCCATTAGATGTAAGTGGCATAAAACTGTCCAAAAAAACAAGCTTCAGCACCCTAAACTAACGGCTGGGAAGATAAAACCCCTTAATGAAAAACCTGGATAAAAAGATGTTTTTGGCCTGGCACCTAAAAGACAGTAAAGTAGCCACTAGGCAAGCCTCAAGGGGGTAGCAAATTCCTTTCCCTAAAAAGAACTTAAAAACTAGCCTCTCTCCTGCTCTTTTCATTGTTGTGGGAGGGGGGAACCATCTAGTAGCTGGACAAAAGAGGGGGGGGGGGAACCAGCCACAGAGCAGGAAAAGTGGCTGGCTTCAATCCTGTTTGATGTCTGATCAGTCCACGTGTAAAATTATTTTGTTTACCCATTTCGTTAGTTTCTTAATGGATGCTACTGTACTAAAGGCTAGACAACTGAATCACATCTGTGGGTTTCCACTGATAAGAGGAAGAACTTCTGCACTCCTTCCTGTTTATTCTCTTCCATTATTTGCTTTGTTCTGCAGCTCTTTTGGTGATGTCTGCAAGTGTGTGCGCGTGCACCATTTACACCCCAGTCGTTCATTTTCTTCCATCTCCCTTGGAGGGAATTATTTCAAATACCAGGAAGCTCGCAATCACAGGTGACCTGTAAAAATGTTTGCAGGTTTTGCCTTGTTAATCTAATGTATTCTGACGGTGAAACTTTTTCATTGTTGAAAAAAAAAGTTACAATAATGGATATGAGGGTCCCTGAAAAATATTTTACATTTTGGAAGAATCATTGAAATGTAAAAGAGCAAGAGAGCTCTACTGGGAGGCAGTCTCTAGTTACAAACAGGAAATAACAACAACAATATCATCATCAACTGGGAGACTGAGATTCAAATCCCATTCTACCATGGAAGCTTGCTCAGCCTAACCTACCTTAAACAGTAAAACCATAAAATACTAAACTAGCCTGTTTGCACGGTATTTTATGGTTTTAGTGTTTTTAATTGTTATTTTAATTGTTGTTTTAATGGTGTTTTATTGAGATTGTTGTGAACCCTCTGAGCCCATCCATGGGTGGGAGGTATATAAATCAAATAAATAAATAAAATACCTCACAGGGTTGTTGTGAGGATAAAATAGAGGAGAGCAGAATGATGTAACCTGCTGTGGCTCCCCACTGGGGACAAAGACAGGTTACAAATCAAGTGAACAATCTATTGCTTCTCTGTAATTGCAGTCTAGGTGCTGTTTGGCACAAACCAAGTCTGGCAAGACCAGAAAAAAAACCCTCTGGTTCAGACATTGGCTTAGGAGAAACCCCTGCCCGGCTGCTGTGTGTAGTGAAGGAATACCATTTGGCGCAGATCATACGAGGTTTGCTTTGATCCTCTGACAGATTCATTTGGGGTCACGGCTGCTGCATTCTCATTTGATCCCACATGTAAACAAAGCAGGAGGGCAGGGCAGCATTTTTCAGGGGATTCTTGCATTTAGCAAGCTCCATATATGCCGCAAACAGTGATCTATTGGATACTGACCTTGGGAAATGTTTTCCAAGGTGTTCTAGTTTAAACTGAACGTTTGCACCAAGGGGGGGGGGGCGGTTTGCACTTTTTCCTTGAGGCACGGGGGCTTTCTTTTTGTCTGGCCACCCTGTGGTTCTACCAAGCTGCTGCAGGAGCCAGGGGAAACCTTCATGAAAACTCATTTCTTCCTGAGCAGTACCGGGTAACGTAATGCACGCCTGGCTTCCGATCTCGATTTATAACTCTGTCTTTTATCATTGCTGTAGAAGCAACCGGGTGAAAGGGAGACTGACAAAACCCTACTTGCTTGGGGTAGATGAACTCTGCTCCAGGACTCAAGAGGATGAAACAGATAAGAAAGATATAATCTCTCCCCCCCCCCCCCCCACCTTCCTGGGAGCTGCTGTTGCTGCCGCTTTCTTTGTGCTAGCCCAGCTAACGGTAAAGAGCGACAGTTGTGGTAACTAGTCGCACACTGAGAGAGGCTGAGCCGATGTACAGAGGGCAGAGAGATCCTGCTCTTTTACTTTATAAAATTGCCATCTGCCTCACTGCAAACAAATTGTCTTGGATCTCTTGTGCCAAAGATGTTCTTTTTTTTCAAAACAACAGCTTCTGTTCTGGGAGCTGAGCAGTTCTGAGCCAGTTTTCATTTAAATATGCAAAGTTTTAGTGGGACAGACGTACAGTGATGTCTAATGCACTATAGACACCATGAATTGGCTCAGAATTAAGGGAACTTCCAGTTTAGGTCACTCCAGTGCTAGGAGCTCACTAGGATGTCTTTGGCAAGTGATTTTCTTTGTTTCCTGCTTCCTGCCTGCTGCCCCCAACTCTCCAGTGTGGGGATAATAATGCTGACCTAGGGCTTTCCTGCCACATTTCTATCCTGCCTTTCTTCCACAGAGCTCAGGTCAGCACACGTGATTCTCTTCCCTACTCCCATTGTGTCTGTGAGGTAGGGAGGCTGGAAGTGACTGGCCCCAGGTCACCTGACCAGTTTCACAGCCGAGTGGGGATTTGAACTTGGCTCTCCAAGGTCGTTGTCTGACTCTCTAATCATTATGTCACAGATGTAAGGTTACAGTGTCCAAAATACTTTAGTTGTTCTAAAGCTCTAGGCTCTTGTTTTTGAACGTCTGGATTTATTTTCATGAGCTACTTAGTTTGAGCCTCAAGAACATAGAATAGGCCATAAAAAAAGGTTGGTTTCTGATTTAGCCATACATGAATATATGTATTTTTAACATAATGTTACCCTCCTCTGAGCAGCTGTGCATTTCACAGGTGTAAATGAGTAGTCTCCCCCCCCCCTTCCTGGTCAGACTGGGTAAAATAGAAACTCTCAAGTTATTCGAGGAGTGACAACTCAAAATTGTTTAAAGCATGGGTGCACCTGGAGGTCTGTTAGTAGTTAAATGCAAGAGATCTACTTATGGTGAGGTATTTCCATCCGTGCAAATCCACTGAAGTTATTAGCATGATGATGATAATAATACACACCCAGGGGAAATGCTGATCACCACTTTGGGGTTAGGAAGCAGTTTTTTTCCAGGCCAGTTTGGCTGGAAATCCTGGGTTTGTTTTATTTTGACATCTTCTGGGCATGGAACAGGGGTTACTGGAGGTGTGGGGAAACATCTAGACAAATACCTCCCATAGTTGTGAATTTCCCGTCTTTTCTCTTAACTCAAGCTGGGTTATCACAAGGCAAGGATTATTTACAAGCCTACTGTAAATGCTGTAGGAAATAATGGAGGTATTTAGGGGGAAACCGTTGCACAGAATTCCCTCGTGCTGAGAGTGGCCAGAGTGGCATAGTGATAAAGATGCTGGAGTAGTGAAGGTCAGCTGAAGTCCCCACAGGACAGTTAAGTTTTCTGTGTGACTGTGGATCAGTTGTGCAAACTTGGCCTAGCCTACCTCACAGGAAGGTTGTGTGGGAAAAATAGAGAAGGGAGAATGATGTATTCTGCCCTGACTCTCCTTGGAGGAGAGGGGAGGAGAAAAATGTACTAGGCAGAATCTTGGTTTGGTGCTTGGATGTTGAAGTGTGAGGAGGAAGAAAGTCCATGGTTAATATTGTACAACCCCCATCCCCATTTGCATTTACTCAGTGGCTGAGCATCAGACCAGCCTAGGCTTGAAGGCCCAGCATGGATAAACTCCAGTGTTACTGTTTTGTCTGAACATTTATACACTGCTTTTCTTCCCCAGTGGGGGCCCAAAGGAACTTCTCTATTTGGTCCACACAACAACCTTGTGAGGTGGGTCAGACTGAGAGAGTGACTGGCCCAGCATCGCTGAGCGAGCTTCCATGGCAGAGTGAGAACTGGAACCCAGTTCTCTCAGTTCTAGTCCAGCAGTCTAACTGCTATATCACGCTGTCAAAAGTTATGTTGTGCATTGCCTGACTCTAACATGCACGTTCCAAATCAGAATCTAAAACATGAAGGCCCCGGACGTTTTTAATGTGTTAGAGTGATGTCTGACAGCATAAGAAGCACAGGCCAGTTCTTCTGCAGTGGTGTCCAAAGGGAAATGCCGCATTAATATGTGATGCTCAGAGCTGGGTGTACGTCTAAATTGTGCATATTGTCACTCCTCACATTTCCCATCAGACGTCAGGGGGCAGAAGCATGCATCCTTTTTACTGCACTTCCAACATCTAAAGTTAGTCGTGAGTCCATGACTTGTAATTATTGTATTGTTTCCTTAGAAATGGGGTTTTTTTTGCTGTCAGGCCACAGCCGACTTATGGTGACCCCTGGTGTGATTTTTCAAGGCAAGAGATGTTCAGAAGTAGTTTGACACTGCCCCATAGCAACCGTATTTCTTGGAGGTTGCCCATCCAAATACTAACCAGGGCTAACCCTGTTTAGCTCCTGAGATCTGATGAGATTAGGCTAGTTTGGGCTGTCCAGGTCAGTGCTAAAAATGGCTGAATGTGAGAATTCTTGAATGTGAGAATTCTGTCTAAACACCCCCAGGTAGAGCTGGGGGAGGCTGTAGCCATCTTCTTGGTCACAAAAGGCTGTTTGTTCTACAGGCTAGTGCTAAAATATATTTTGCACCTTTCGGCTCTGTTTCTTAACCTGAAGCGCTTTGTGGAGCAGTTGCAGCAGGTCGGATAGGCAGTGAAAGTTGCAAGACTGGAACGTTGGGAGCCCCATGACAGCTCCTATCCAGACTGGGGCCAGCCCACGCACAGTTGTTATTAACCCTGTGAGAATGCGAAGGCTTTGAACAGTTCTCTGGCTATGGCCTCATGCCAGATACTTCTTGCCTTTGGGCTATAGCTGGGTGAGAATTTGAGAATTGCAGAGATAGGTGTGTGTGGTTTGGGTTGGTTCCCTCCCCCCCCCCCCCTTTTGCATAAAGCTTGCAGATAAGCTTAAAGCTAATTCGCAACTCCAGTTTGGGAACCAGGTTTGGAAGCAGCAGCTGTGGAGTAACAGGGGAGCAGTTCTAAATCTGAATAAGATGAACCCATAGTAGGGTTACTTAACACCAAGAATTTTTCAGGGCAAGGTTGGGCTGTTACATGTGCTCAGTCCCATGAGGTCATACACCTGGAATGTGTTAAGACTGTATGTGGAGAGCGTGCCCTCATTCCTTACCCGAGCGCATCTTTTTATACCAACATTGCCCTGAAATTCCTTTGTGTCGAATACTCACTGGACTTTTCTTTATGCTTTAGAAGTATAACAACTTGACACATTTTTGCCATTTATTTATTTTTGTTTGTTTGTTAGTGAAGATGTAAACTTTCCAGGAATTTTGAAGTCATGGAGAAAAATGTTCTGAAAAACAGAAATTCTTAGGGGTATATAAAAAATGTGCAATGTTTCTTCATCAAATCAAAACTTATTTTACTGTTTCAAACAGCAGAAAAAGCTGTAACTTACAGTTTAGCATATAAAATTGTAGCATTTATCATACTTACACAATTTAAAAGTAGATTTCTTAAGGCAAAATGGTGAATATACCCAATATGAGAGAAAGACATACAGACTGTTGTACCCTATGCTTCCTTAGCACATGTACCTTAAGTCTGGTCATTGGAGAGGTAGGAAAAAATAAGTGGAAAATAGAAACCAGATTTTCTAGCAAATAAAAAAAAGTGTTTGGCCAGAAATGCTCTCATACAGTCACAGTAGGACTGTCAGCAAATTAATTTATTAACATTTATAACACTGAGAATACGGATCTCCAGTTTTCCCTCTAAGCTGAGTTAGTGTAAACTAGCTCACAGTTTTTTAGCCTCTGGCTCACAGATTCTTGTCTTAACTCAGGAAGGATGGCTCCAGAGCAAACTAATTTATGCAGTAGCCAAATCGCTTTCTCACAACTTTAATGCCAGTAGCTCCCAAAGTAGAATTTTTGCTCACAAGACTCCACAGCTTAGAGGGAGCATTTGACCTCTTCAGTAGTGTGGATGATACATGTGGCATATTCTGTGAAAAAAACTAGTCATATTTAAACAATTAACATATTTTTGAAACTGTTATGTCCACAGTATGTGCCAGAAGTATCAGTATCTCATACTGTGTATTGTCTTGCATAAAAACCTTTTTGATTAACAGCCCATCTTAAAAAGCATTTCACTTATTCCAAAAGAAAGAGTCTTCAAGGTGGGGGGGGGGGGGGGGCTGGGCAGTTTTCCGTGAATTTTTCTGAAACCCTCCCCCCTCCTTTCACATGTCTTAATTTTGCCTGGCATTCCTAAGGAGCAGTCAGTTATGGATGGCATACATGAGGTCTCTCCTACCCCTCCTTTATCTTCACAACAGCCCTGTGAAGTAGGTTCCAGAGGCATAGCCCTGTTAGTTTGTTGTCGCAGAACAACCAAGGGCTTTGTGGTATGTTAGACATCATGCTTCTGTGGCAATGTGGGGATTCAAATCTGGGTCTCCCGGACCCTAGGCCACCTCTCTTAACCACTATACTGCAGTGGCTCACATCTTCCAGATCTTCTTTGTGGTCTCTGTGCATTCACACCTCTGGGATATAATGCGCCGTTAGTGGCAATCACTCCATTCGGTGACACTGAATTCCACGATGTAAATAATGTAAAAAGTTCCTTTCTTCTGTGCATCTTGGAATGGACCTCATTGTATACGATGTGTGATCTTAGGCAAGACTCCCCAAACATAATTCATGAATCAAATGTCCCCCTCCTCCCAATTTCTGAGCGTGGGTTACACATTTGAATGGATCCCCATTGAAATGTTGTTTTTGTGTCTGTCGGCCAGCGAAAATCTGCCCAGGGATTACATGCCAGCCTGGCGCTGTGCCTGTAAGATATAATGTGTGAATTGGCTCTAATTTGCCCTATTAATTGCACAGTAGGTATCTTCTCTTCAGTACTTCCCTCTCCATAGGAAGCTCTAGAACTGAGGTCTGTAAGGAGAGGCTGGATATAGCTAATTACCAGTGTGCTTAGCAAGTGACGGTTTCTAGGCTTCTTTGGTGGAAGCCAAAGGAACCCTCTTTTGTCCATCCCTGGCCATTTCCAAACACAGCGTAAAGAGCTGTTCTGAGCAATACTTTGCCTGCCAAATAGAGAAGACCATTTATGGAATTAATGGTTATTTATTTACTCAAACTATTTACATACCAGCCCTCCCTTAAGTGTCTGAGGCAGCGTACAGTTCTTCAAACATAACCAGGGCATCAGTCTCCAAAATAAAAGTCAACCGGCCTCAGGAAATGATAACAGCAGATTAAAAAAAACAGGTTAACCGTAAAACCACAATACAGCAGATAAAAGACCAGCCAAGTTAGTACATTTTTATCTCACCATTCTTCCAAGGAGCTCAGTATGGTGTATTGTATCCCCACAGAAGCCCTGTGAGGTAGCACCTTAGAGACCAACAAAATTGGGGGGCGGGTAGTAAGCTTTCAAGAGTCAAAGTTCCCTTTATCAGATATGTTGATTCTGACAAAGGGAGCTTTGCCTTTCAGATGCTTATACCTCATTGGTCTCTTAAGGTGCTACTGGACTCTAGTCTCACTGTTCTACTCCAATGCTCCCTCTAAGCTGTGGAGTCTTGTGAGCAAAAATTCTGTTTTGTGAGCTACTGGCATTAAAGTTGTGAGCAAGCAATATGGCTACTGCATAAATTAGTTTGCTCTAGAGCCATCCTTCCTGAGCTGAGACAAAAATGTGTGAGCCAGAGGCTAAAAAACTGTGAGCTAGCTCATACTAACTCAGCTTAGAAGGAACATGGCTGCCCTCTGAAACGAACTTCCTCTGAGGTAAATTAGACTGAGAGACAGTGACTGGACTAAAGCCACCCAGCAAAGTTTCTGTGGAGGAGTAGGGCGTCTGACCGTGTTATTTATTCATTTGAACACTTGGTATTTATTTATTTATTCCATTTATTGAAAACATTTGTTAGCCTCCTTTCTACCTGTGGAACTCAAGAGGGCTCACAGTGTTATAATAGAAATAATTAATCTTTAAGTTGCCCCAAGACCCTTTGCTGTCTCTTCTTCCCTAGGAATCCCACATTGAATTTATCTCTTAATTTTTATTTTTATTTTCACATCCATGTTGCATAGTGGAACAGGGGCATTCCTCAAGAACGGTGAGGTGTTTCTTTGGCTCCAGGCATAACAGTTTACAGGGCGCTTTCACACATGCTAAATAATGCCGTTTCGATCCACTTCCAGTGACCGCTTGCAAGTGGATGTTGCCATTTCACACAGTAAAATACAGTTGCAAAGTGCACTGGGAGTGGATTGAAAGTGTGTTATTTTGTGTGTGTGATACCTTTCCTGTGAGAGACAGGGATTTTGTGTGTGTGTGTGTGGTGTGTTACTGAACTAGTACTGAGTACCTGCACCTTTTGGGGGGGCTCTCCCAAGTCCTAAGGGGGGAGTTGGTGGAAATCAGTGCAACCTTATATATGAGGACCGACACCTTTTTCCTTTAACAACAAATTTTTGAACACTGAATTCTTTCCCTTTTCCAGTCAGAGGGATAATTTGCCTGATGGCATGGTAACAGTCTGGCAGTATACAACCTACCCACGAAGAGAAAATGTCAGCGCTAGCTCCGTGGGGTTAGAATGTTTCTCTTTTCACCACCCCCAGTTCATATGGATTTTGTGTTCACTGTAGAAATATTCACCATTTTACCCAGCTTTCAATTTTTAAAATGCTTGTACCCAAATTCATGCCTTGTTCTTCTTTATCACATGGGTGTGACTGGCTTAGTAAAAGAAGAAAATGGACAAATTCTCATAGTGATCCCCCAGTCTCACTCAGGGAAACAAGTTATGGCACATGCCTTCAGTCACTGCACGAATGAAGAAGGAGGCATTGGGGCAGTGGTAGGGATTGCACTGGCCACTGCCAGGCTTTAACTTTCCCCTCAGCTGCAGTGGTTTTCTCCCCCCCTTTCAGTATATCCCCACTGCAGGGAGCTGCAGTAACACTGGGTTTTTCATTCCATATGAGCATCTGTCCTTTTAAGTCCCAGCAGGGTAGATTAAAAGGATAGGCCCATTTGTCTATGCTTTGTTCACTGAGGGAAATATGTGCACGCATGCTCTGGCTGGTTGCCTGACACTCACCACCACAGATTAGCTGGTTTGGGCATAAGTATTGGACACAGAACTGAACGTCTTGAGAATTTTGGCTCCTGTTTGTTTTTTTCCTGCCAATATTTTCTGCCTCAGATCTCCCCACTCTTATTAAACCTGTCAGCACTGATGGGCTTTTGAAAGCAGGTAGTAGGCACTACTAAAATATGACTGCCTTGAAGGGGGGGGGGAGACATGGGCAACCCAAAATGGCTGCCATGTCAGTCACAAATGTTAAGAGGTTCCAAGCCAAGTGTCTTCCTCTCATGGCACCACATAATTCCAAATGGGTACTCATAATAAACAGAAAGAAGACCCCCCCTCCTGGGCTCTTCTGCTCCATGGAGGCAAAGGGAAGCCAGGATTGAGGGAGACATGCTTCAGGGAAGAAGGAAGTGGACACCAGGAAATGCATTGATGGAAACCATTGCATCTCGGCACAGTGGTGGGGAATCACTCCTCCAGTCCTTAATTCCAGAGTGTTAGGTATGTTAGTCTGTTCCAGAAAAAAACAATAGGGCATCTGTGTGTCTTCTTTCTAGCAAAGACTAGGGCTAGTGAAGAAGTCAGGATGCGGGACTGAGAAAAATAACAAGCATTAGAAGACCCCTGTTTATACCTGTATCTTCGCAGCCAAGAAGCCTGGGCTGTAGTAGGTACAAGGTGGGGGTGGTAAAAGGGTGAGGGTTCTAGGGCCTGCCCCATCACACCCTTTTCTTAAACTGTAACCCTACCACTTCCTGATTTGGTAGCATCTGGCCTGATGAACAGTTCTAGTGAACTTGAAAGCTGGCACACTGCTCGGTGTCCTTCTGGTTAGTCCTCATAAAGGGTATTACATGGAAGAAAAAGAGCAAGGACATGGTAGGCCCACTGCAGGGACAGGAAAGTGGAATTGTAACAGGTGATGAAGAGAGGGCAGAGCTGCTCAGTTCCTACTTTTTCTCAGTTTTCTCTTAGGGAAACGGTGCTCAGCATGGCAAAAATGATTAGAACGTTAACGTATTTTATTTGAGGATTTTAATTGTTTTTAATTGTTTGTAAACTGTACATGGTGTTTTGATGGAACCCGCTCTGGGCCTGCTATGTGGCGGGGATACAAATCCAATAAAATAAACAATTTCCTACATTGTGCAGGGGGCTGGACTAGATGACCCTGGAGTTCCCTTCCAACTCTATGATTGTGCATTGGTTTTGGTTTCGAATTTTGAACCAGCACTGCTGCAAGCAGCTTTTTTCACTAATGCCCTGCCATTCATACCTTTATGTTCTTGTAAGGGACTGAAATATGAGCACAAAATACTGCGGCCCGGGGTGAGTGGAGACAAACAGTGTTTCGGGGCCAGGTTCAGTCCTGATTTACCCTTACGGTCTGCTTTCCAAGAAGTCTGTGCTGGCTAAATTAACCCACTACACTTGGTGGGTGGAGTCTTACTCTCGGAGATAACACATGCTTTTAAAATTTGCCCTGTTACTTGAGGGATTTACTGTAACCTGAATCCTTCCAACAGTGTCTATTTTGTAATCTAGTTTAAAAACAGCGTCCACATTAATTACTGCATTAGTTTTATAGGGGGAAGATGCCAAGATGGCTAGGAAGATACCAGCCTGAGAATGCAATGTGCATCTCCTCTTTGTTCTGGACAAAAAGTTCTGTTACTTGAAATCCCCCCCTCCGGGTGAAAAGGGCTGTAGGTTGACTTGCTCTCTGTTTTGAGGCTGACATGATTTCTCAGCCTTTTCTGCCTCCCACTGGCACCCATATGGTATTGTGGGTAGACTTCTGGACTAGGTCTTGAGAGGCTCAGGTTCAGATCCCACCTCACCCACAGAAACTTGCTGGATGACCTTGGGCCAGTCTCTCTATGGCTCCCAGGATTGGTGCTTGGAGGATAAAATGGAGGCGAGGAGAACAGGGTTGTAAGCTGCTTTGAGTCCTCATTGTGGAGAAATGTGGGCTATACAATACCGTACTGAAATCATAATAATTAAGGGCTATTAGGCAAACAGTATGGATCCAACTCTGTCTTTATGCAGTGAACCTATACCTTGTCTGTAACATTATTAAATACTTCAGAGACCCAGAAATAAAAACAGAATAGCTGGCTGCAACCGAAAACACATCAAAAAACTCCAGTAACTACTGGTAAATGTGAAAAATATTTTCTTTAGAGGGTAAAAAAGTCCATCAAATCAGCACCGAGATGCAATAAATCAGTAACAGGCGAGCGGTGTGTTGAAAGCAAAGTTAAATAGCTATTATTGCTTTCGTATTGGCGTCTCTCCAATGCTACACAGCGGGTTACGGTATATCGGAGGCCCTTCCAGGTGCTTCAGTTGAAGCCGGAAGACTGCAGCCCATGACTGAACTGGGCTGACGATGTCATCTAGTGAGCTCTCCTGTTGTGGAGGAATTGCTTTAAAACCAGTAGTAAAACTGCCAAGTTCTGGAAAATCATGTTTCATGTCCAGAGCGAGGTACAGGCACATTTGCCAAGGGGCTAGCGACTGTAATATGAATGCCTCCTTTGCGCATGGGTGGCTGATCTCTCTCTCTCTCTCTCTCTCTCTCTCTCTCTCTCTCTCTCTCTCTCTGTGCTTTCTGCTCCTCATCTGCAGTACTCGGGCAAAAGATTTCTGCATTTCTTTTGGCTGTTTCCTATAGTGTCAGCAATGGATCTATCCTTGGTTTGCACCAGTGTCCCTAAACTCCAGAAGTGAAGTGCTGGCTCCTGTTCTCATCTCAGATTTTAATTCTTGCTTCCAGCGTGTCTGCTGTCTGACAGTCATCCATTCAGATTGTTTTGCTGTAGGCATGTATGCAACTTGGAATCTCTCCCTCCCCCTAGAATTATTCCATTTGCCCTGGATTTTCATACAATTCCAAGCAGCTCCCAAGGGGGGAAAAATAAATCAAAACCATTAATACATTTAAAATGTGAAAACATTAAATCATAAATACTTGGTTTCAGAAACAATACAACACTATGTGGTCACTATACTCCAGTTGTAGGTCTAGAGGAGTTAGCTGTGTTAGTCTGTTGCTGCAAGACTTAAAGGGCTTTTTACTATTTTGTACTCCGGTTGCATATTTAGAAAATCAGTCATCTTCCCATTTGTGTACCTGCTTGGGCTTTTATAAATGGAGGAGTCGTTACGCCTCCTAGCAGGCCCACTGCGGATGGTTCAGCTGGACAGTTCCCAGATTATGCAGAACATTGTATCTGAGGAAATGTGCATGCATACGAAAAGCTTATACCTTGAATAAAACTTTGTTGTTCTTAAACTGGACCAATAAAACTGGTTCCCCTTTCCCCTGTTTTCTCATCTTCTTGCGGCAGCTGCCCAAGAAGACCACGAGGTGGCAGTATTGCTTCATGAATGGCCTCTGTGCCGAGCCACCTGCTCCCCACAAAGCGATGCCACTGGTTCGTTTCTTTCTCGCTTTTTTTTTTATATATAGCTAAGGTTAAAACCGCTCCAGGTATTTTGTTTAGGCTGTCACCGTGTTCTGGAGCTTGGAGGGGTTTACGGATCTGTATGCAAGAGATCGGCATCAGGTCCGCTATATGATAATAGATTTTGGGAGCAAAGAAGGGAGGAACGAGAAATCTTTTGCTTGCTTTGCTCCAGCCTTCTCATTGTTTGATCAATGCTAGAACCCGCAGCAGGCATACTAATACGGGGGATGCTGCCGGAACTGCCGCTGTGTCCTCAAGTCACCCTGTTCTCTCAGTGCATTTCGGCACGTAACAGACAAGGTGTTCAGAGCCTCCTTGCGGTACCTTGTCACGTACCGGTGATTTAAGGCTTGCCCGGGTAGCTTTGCTTTAGGATTTCTTGAGCTTTCTTCAGGCTCGGCTCGTACGAACCCCCCTTGCCCTGGACGGTGTGATGTGGGGAGAGGGTCCGTGGGTCCTTTCTGCAGCAATCTGTATGTAGCCAGCAAAATGGTCAGGAAGCCAGATCTAAAGACTGTGGTGTGCGTGTGCGGGGAGGGTGGGGGAGTGGGAACACATACAGAAAAGGGGCTATTGCTTCGGAGGCTCAGCTCTGTCGAATGGAATCGGTCATGGCAGAGCTGTTGTTACCGGGCTGTGTAGTAGCTAGTGGGTCTGGAGCTCTGGAGCTGAGCTAGTGTTCCCTCTAAGCTGAGTTAGTGTGAGCTAGCTCACAGTTATTGAGCCTCCGGCTCACACATTTTTGTCTTAGCTCAGGAAGGGATGGCTCCAGAGCAAACTAATCTATGCAGCAGCAAAATCACTCGCTCACAACTTTAATGCCAGTAGCTCACCAAGTAGAATTTCTGCTTACAAGACTCCACAGCTTAGAGGGAACATTGGAAGCCCTACAGATGGCTTACCCAAAGAGCCACAGTTCCAGCTGATATCTCTTGAAGAGCTAAAGATTTTTTTTTCTTCCGACATTATGCTTTTTTCCAGATATGGGACACCTTTATGGTTGTTGCCCAGTCAAAGAATCTGTTGTTGATTTACCACATTGGCATAAATTTGCATACAGATAAAACAGCAAATGGTGTACTTCTGAGTTTTGTTTTTTGTTTCTGTTTTAGATGATGCACGTTCTAGCATTTGCTGTCTTGGAAGAGGCATTCCCTCCTGGGCGACAGAGAGTGGAGAATGCCTCTTCTTAAAGTAGAGGCAGCCACCTGTGGTTTTTTAAATAAATACTTGTATTAGTAATAAAATATTTTGTTGGCTAGCTCCTCTTTTTTGATCAAAAAGGTTTTGAATGAACTATTCTAACCAATCATTCGACTAGATGTTGCCACCCTGGAGGGTTGGTAGGACATTCAACTTGTGTGGCTGATTCCTTAACAAAATGAAATTCTAGAAACTGGCTTAGGAGTATGTGGGCCTGTTGTGGAAGCCACTCACATGAACTACTAATTCATAAAATAAATGGGTGCATGCACAAAGGCTTGGGAAGGGCTTGCAGGAAGTTTGTGCAAAAACATCAGTATTAATTATAGCCTGAAGTGTGCAGTATATGTAAAAGCCTCTTTACACTGGTTTCTAGGTGTACACATAAAATGTTTTAAATGCAAGCCTATAAACCTGACAGGTTTGCAAATCTGTGCCTTATGCAGGTGCGTTTGTTAGGAAGCTTCCCATCTTTTGTGGAAGGGCTGTATGACCCAATGACAGAGCAAATGCTTGTCATGCAGAGGGTCACAGGTTCAGTCCCCGGCATCTCCGGTTTAAAAGCAGGACCGAGTGGCAAATGATGCGAAAGAGTCCCTGGAGAGCTGTTGTTAGTCTGAGTAGAGAATACTGACCTTAGACCAAGGATATGATTCAGTATAGGGCATCCCCAGATGTATATCCTTGTTAAGCTTGAGGGTCATTGTCGAATTTTGAGAGAGGGTAGTGGGTACCATAGGGCTGCCAACCTCCAGGCAGTGGCTGGAGACCTCCCACTTTCACAGCTGATCTCCAGGTGACAAGAGATCAATTCATCTGGAGAAAATAGATTCTGAAGTCCCTACTGAAGTCCAAGCCCCGCCTTCCTCAGGCTGCACCCCCAAAATCTCCAGGTATTTCCCAATCTGGAGCTGGCAACCCTAGGGCACCACCACAAAATGGCTGCCACGGAGGGTAGGGCCAATGACAAAATGGCTTCTAGAAGGACAGGGGCCAGTTGCAAGTCATCTACCTTTGGGGTGACTCTAGTACAAAACAGCTCCCCCAAGGGGGCAGGATTGATTCTTTTCATTTGGCAAGGATACATGGTTTGGTTTCAGTTTCCAAAGAAAGGGGAAGGTTTGCTTCATGTGTCTTTACAGGTAGAGATTACTAGCAAATCAAGGGCAATTTTGCCTGCCCGTTTTGACTATCTCCTTTTCTAATCAGTCATCTAGTAGAGAGTGACTTAAAACCCCTGCATTATTTCCCTGTTACTCAAGACCCTGTGGGTTTTTTCCTTTCAGGACTCAAGAACCAAGCAAGTGCTAGGAAACACTTCCATGGGCCTCCTGGGGGGTGGGGGCTGTCCTTTAAGAAATTTCTCTTCTCATCTCTCCAGTACTGTATCCAGTTCACAGTTCTACATCCCAAGCAAGGACATCATCCTTTTTGGAAAAGGATCTATAGGAAGAGTATTAGAAATAACAAAGGATCTACAAGGCAGGCTGTTTATTTAAAACCATTTTTATAGACTGCCGGACAACGGCAGTTTACAAGATAGTAATCGATGAAACAACTGAAGCCAGCCATAGCTAAACTGCAGCACCTTCAAAAGTTTAATATCCCTTAAAAATCGACACAGCAATAAAACCAGCATCAATCACAGCAAACAAGAGAGGGGGCAGTCAGCATACCAACTGAAAGTCTGGGTGCCACGAGAGATCTTCATCTGGTATCTCAAGTTAAAGAAACTTGATACCAGGCACTTAGTTATGGGAGAGAGTTCTAGAATTGAGGCGCTACCACCAAAGAGGAAGGGCTGTGGCTCAGTGGCAGAGCATCTGCTTGGCAGGTAGAAAGTTTTGGATGAGAGCCAGTTTGAGAGCCAGACT
This sequence comes from Lepidodactylus listeri, assembly GCA_029233225.1. Classification (NCBI taxonomy): domain Eukaryota; kingdom Metazoa; phylum Chordata; class Lepidosauria; order Squamata; family Gekkonidae; genus Lepidodactylus; species Lepidodactylus listeri. The sequence continues at coordinate 83,547,946 of JARCFY010000011.1, forward strand.
GGTGTAGTGGTTAAGTGTGCGGACTCTAATCTGGGAGAACCGGGTTTGATTCCCCACTCCTCCACTTGCACCTGCTGGATGACCTTAGGCAAGCCATAGCTCTGTACCAGCTGTTCTCTCAAGGACAGTTGTCTCTGAGCTCTCTCAGCCCCACCTACCTCACAGGGTGTCTGTTGTGGGGAGGGGAAGGGAAAGGAGTTTGTAAGCCGCTCTGAGACTCTTGAGTGAAGGGCGGGGTATAAATCCATTCTCATCTCTTCTTCTTCTTCTGAGTTAGCTGGCGACGAGAAAGACCTCTGCCTGACACCCTGGAGAGCTGCGCCCAGTCTGAGTAGGCAGTACTGGCTCTGATAGCCCAGCGGTCTGATTCAGTAAAAAGTGGGTTCGTGTGTGAAAGAAGCCCCCTTCCTAAAGGTTGTCCACCCCTCCTCCAAAGGCGCACTGCTGGTTAACATAACTGACAAGCAGGGTCACGTGGGAGCAAAAGATGAATACTCTGCTTATGTTTACGCTAGAAAAAAAAATAATTGGAATGTGGAACCGAAGGAGAAAAGACTGATCTTAAAATCCGTTTCTAAGAACTCTGAACAGCTCCTGCACAGAGATGCTCGAGACTGTGTGCTTGCTTTACCACAGAATAAATGTCACCCTGCAGAAGAAGCAAAGCTACTTAAAAACACCAGCTGCCAAGGAAAAGCAGAGTATTTATCTTCCATTTTGTATTCTGTGCCCCCCCCCCCCCCCGAAACAGTTTTCTCCTGGAAATTAGTCTTTATACAGCCAGTTCTATCACTAGAATTTGCAGTGTATAATAGCTTTTTAAATTAGCGGGGACTTGTGTTTATGAAAAATTACTGATTATTCCTTAATTAATCTCAATTGCTGATGGTTACTTAAGCTTTCCATTTTTCATAATTAACATAATGAGCTAAAAAGATTAGAGTGAAAAAAGATGTTCATCCTTAGTGTACTGCTAACAAATGAGCTCAGACAATTGCTGTGGGCTCAGTCACATGTTCGAAAATGCCGGAAACTCTTGACACGTCCATTGGGGAAAGCACCTGCACATGTGTCTAGCACCGCGCACAGAAGGCAATGTGTGAATTGGGCACACACGTGTGCAGTACCACCATGAAAAATGTGGCAGGATATCAGAAATCAAGAATGTGGCCTCTGTGTCTGACTTTTCATATCCTCATTATGTCTAATACCAAACCAAGCCATAGAGTGTGGATCAGAAAATACACAGAGTGAAGGGAGGGTCAGAGAGAAGTGATTTCTCTGTAATGTAAAGGAACACGTGGAATTCACTGCCACAGGAGGTGGCGGCGCCTACAATCATGATCGGCTTCAAGAGGGAATTAGATAAACGCAAGCAGAAGGACCCGCGATACTCGTGGGGGGGGGGAGGTCCACATCGAGGAGGAGGAGGAAGCACCTGCAGGTGAACCTTCTCCCCTGCTCCCAGCACTGACGGCATGGCCCGGACCTGCCAATCCTCCCCCCCTCACGGGCACCGGCAGCAAGGCCTGAGTGCTCTCAGCCGCCGGGCCTGCTGATCTCCCCCCCAGCACTGGCAGTGAGGCCTCAGTGGTTCCCAGCCACTGGCCTGCCGCAGTTCCCAGAGTATTCTCTGTGCATGCACAGGAAATGCTCTTTTACTTTTGGGGGGGATTTAAATATCCCCGTATAGTTTTTTTAAGTTTTCGGATTTTTCTGCACACCTGGGGAGCCCCCCAAGTGTGCAGGAAAATCCCTTTGTCCCCTAGGTGCCCCCAGTGTGCTGATTTAGATATCTGCACACAGGGGGAGCCTTGGCTATTAGATATATAGATATGGAGCAGAGGTCCATCAGTGGCTATTAGCCACAAAGTATAGATAGAAACTCTCGGTCTGGGGCAAGGGATGCTCTGTATACTTGGTGTTTGGGGGAAGGGGGCAACAGTGGGAGGGCTTCTAGTGTCCTAGCCCCACGGCTGGACCTCCTCCTGATGGCACCTGGTATTTTTGGCCACCGTGTGACAGAGTGATCCAACATTGGCTTTGCTTATGTTCTTATGTAAGTCCTAGGTTTGGAAAAATATCTCATATCTTAAAAAAAATAATAATAATAGAGGATTAAACTCCAAAATCTCACCTGTAGCTTTTGGTGTCCATTTCAGTATTGCTGAAACTTTCAACCCTTGGTTTCTGTAAGACAAAGTCATTGGGGGGGGGGGGAAGCAGAGGAGGACTAAGAGGTGGATCCTGGGGAGGGTGGGGTTTGGGAAGGGGAGGGGAGGGGAAGAACCTCAGAGGGGTATAATGCCTGCCCTCCAAAGCAGCCATTTTCTCCAGGAGAACTGATCTTTGTCATCTAGGGATCAGTTTTAATTCCCAGGAGACCTCCAGGCCGCAACCGGTGGTTGCCAACTCTACCCTGCCTGGCTACTTTTTTGTGCTACTGTAGGGTTTAATTTATATTAAAATTTGCACAAGCTTATATATGAATATATATACATAAATAGGGTGAGAGATTGCCTCCTGCTGATCTCATTGGCATCCTAAGAACGTAATACAGTGAACAGCGCTGAATGAATGTTACAGAAGATCAAAATGTGAAGGGTGTGCACGATAGATGGAAGAAGCCAAGGAATATTCTCAGGGACCTAAAAAGTTGCCTTTCTGGATCTGCTCAGTAGTCCCATTTCCTTTAGGTTCTCAGGTCCCAGCAGCAGCAGCCAAACACCTAGTGAGCCTGAAGATGAAGCCCACTTTCCTTTTATTTATTATTTAGTGATTTCATTTATACCCTGCCTTTATCCCCATGGGGAACCTGATATCATTCTCCTCTCCTCCATTTTATCCTCACAACAGACCTGTCAGGTCGGTTAGACTCAGTGTGTGTGACTAACCCAAGGCCACCCAGCAGGCTTCCTTGGGAGAGCAGGGGTTCGAACCTGGATCTCTGAGCTCCCGGCCAACACTGACCACTACACAACACTGGATCTTTTCTTTTTCCACAGCACCCAAGATTTCGAGATGCCACTTCCAAGCATGGGGGCTCTACTGAAGTTCTCACAGCTGACATAAGGTTGCCAGGTCCTACCTGGCTGCTGACGGGGGGGGGGGGGGATGGGAAACACACACTCCTGATCATTTCTCATGTTTTTTTGGCACATGCGCCACTATGACACCACCCAGAAGTGACAACATCGCATTTTTGATGTTGGAGGTGACGCTCTAGGTTTTGGGCAAAACTCTATGGTTTTCTGGGCCCCCAAACCATAGAGTTTGGCCCAAAACCTAGAGCGACACCCCCAATGTTGGAAACACGATATCACTCTCGGGTGATGTCATCACACTGGCACTGCTAGGAGGGGGCTTCTCAGGGGTGGGGCTTCCCGTGCTAGCCAGCTGGCCCCTGGTGTATTGGAGGCATTAAAATCAGGATCCTCTGGCCCCACCGGGGGAATGGTAGCCCTAAGATGACAACTGCTAATAGTCCTCACCATTGGTTTTTCAGATCCTCCTAGCTCTACACGTTTTGTAGAATGTAGTGGTGTAGCATGGATTGTACCAGTTCATACAACTCCCCAGACAAACCATTTTCAGTGTTTTTTTATGTTTGTGTGTGCTGGGGGAACCCCAACTCCTTACTAATAGAGAACTAAGACGTCAGGGGAGGAGATTGTGGTCTAGCTTTTTGCCTGCTATAGTCACTTTCTGTTTCCAGGCTGTTTTTTAGCTTTCAGAATGTTGATTCCCCCAAAATATAGTCTGAAGAAATTGAATCCATTCTGCCACATCATTCGGCTGCATTTATACAGTGGTCTACAGGCAATGGATGATTTTCATGAGCGGCATATGAAGCTCTTCCTTTTAGCTATTGCAATCTTTTATGTGGCGGGTGACCACAAGCTTCATTATTCTGAGAGGGGGAGAAAATTTTTACATTCTCCACACTTTTATTGTACTCCCTTTAGCTATCTTCTCCCATTTCTCTAATCTTAAAAAGTTGCGAACACTTTGGCCTTTCCTTCCAGAAAGTGTTCTAACAAGCCACTTGATTTTTTCCCTGTTCCTTTCCCAGCATTTCAGTAACCTTTTTGAGATTGCACAAGGCGTTCAAAATCGGGCTGTTAAATCATAAAACTAAAAAAAAACACAGAACAAACCCCAACAACAACAAAAATCAAAGACACATGATCGTTGTTTTTAAATGTCCATAGAGTTTCTGATAATTCCTAGAGAGGCATGACACCTGCCCCCTCTCATGTCCCTGCCCCATCCAGTCTCCCACTTGTTGCAGTGCTGGGTCTGTCACCCCCTAGTCCCACCCACAAGATAAGGCCCTCTTTCACCTGCCTTTTGTCAGAAGGAAGGGGCCTCTGGAGAAGGGACTGCCAAAATGATCTTGTCAAGTTTCATGAATAGAAATGCCAGACCCCCTGTTTTGGGCACTCCTCCACCCCTCCAGTTACCCCCTCCCCAACAGGCAAAAAGCTGGAAATAAACGAGACATGCCAACATCACCCGGAAGTGACGTAGGCACATGTGTGGGGGGGTGCTCTTGTTTTGTTGCAAAGCTCTATGGTACAAGCTAATTTTACCATAGAGGTTTCACCCGCAAACCATATTGTCACCTCCGGGTGATGTTGGAGTGTCATGTTTATTTCTGGCTTCTTCCTTCCCCGCTCCTGGTAAGTTCACCCTCATCCCTTGCTGGTCATTCTGACAGACTGGCAACCCTGTTCATGAAGGAGAAACAGATGTTAGTGAAAACTTATACCTCAGGAGGTTGGGGGGGCAAAGGAGGAGACTCAGGGTGGAAGTCCTTGGTATCTGGCCACCACTACACCATACTGAGAGTCACTGTGATACAGTATTCAGTGTCAAAAAGGCAGTTTGGTGTAGTGGTTATGTGCATGGACTCTAATCTGGGAGAACCGGGTTTGATTCCCCACTCCTCCGCATGCATCTGCTGGGGTGACCTTGCGTCAGTCACAAGTTCTCTCAGAGCAGTCCTCGAAAGAGCCCTCTCAGCCCCACCTACCTCACAGGGTGTCTGTTGTGAGGAGGGGAATGGAAAGGAGTTTGTAAGCCGATGATCTGAGACTCCGAGTGAAGGGTGGGGTATAAATCCAATCTCCTCCTCCTCCATCCAAATTCCTACTCATCCACAAAACTCACTGGGTGACCTCGGGCCAGTTACTGCCTCTCTCAGCTTTGCTTACCTCACAGGGTTATAAAATGGCAGAAGAACCTAAGCTTTGTGGAGGAAGGGGTGGGATAAAAATGTTGGATCTGTAACACAGCCACTGGGGTGTGTTTTTTAAGAAGCTGTTTGCTCGTGGCTTTGTATGAAATCCTCCATCATCAGACTGATCATTCTTATCCTGTCATTTCCCCCAAGGAGTTCAGGGTGGTGACCTTGGTTTCCAAGTCTGTTCCTTCTGTTTTAGCCTCACAGCAGTTTTGGAAGGAAATTGAGGCTGAGAGTGTGTGTCTGTTTGAACATCACCCTGTGAGTTTAGGGGCTGTGAGGAACTGAACCTGGGTTTCCCCCTGGTTCTAGTCCAGGACTTTAACTGAAAGTAGGTAAAGGTTAACTGGTAGAGATCTGCTTATTTTGAATTCACTTAGCCAGCCCAAATCCCGTTTTTATTTTTTATTTCATTTGTACCCTGTCTTTCTCCCCAGTGGAATCCGAAGTTGCTTATGTTGTTTTGCTTTCCTCCATTTTATCTTCACAACAGCATTCCTATGAGATAGGTTAGGCTTGAATGAAATGACCCAAGGTCACTCAGCAAGCTTCTGTGGTAAAGTGGGAGTTTGAATCTGGAGTCTCCCAGATCCTAGACCAATACCTTAACCACTACACCTTCCTGGCTCTCATGTGCATCCTTCCATTTTGGCTTAACTTGAATTCTAATCCATTTTCCCATACAGCAACATAATAGAAGGCAAGGCAAGATCAGTTGCTGAACTATGTGGCTTAATGGAACGGTTTAGAGGACCTTTTTTTAAAAATAAGAAATGTTGTTTATAAGTAATTTTTTAAAAAATACATGTTTTAATGTGTGTAGAAAATTTCCGGCTAGGTTTTTATGTATGTATATTATTGTACTGTGGTGCTTTCATTTTTGTGACCCGTCTTGAGTCTTTGGCAGAAAGGTGGATTAGAAATGAAGCAAGTAAATAAAATAAAAATCATGCCCTGGATCAGTCTTAACCTTCCTGCTAGTTGGAACATCAGTTGTCTCAAGCAGCCTTTTCGGGAGGGGTGGCAAAGTGTCAGATGTGGGTTGCTCAACAGCCATTACAAAACAATGGGGCACCTGTAGATCACTGGCTGATCAAAGGAATGACACAGTGGCAGACAAACAAATGGGTGATTATTCTTTGTTTGAAGTAGGGGAGTCCTTTAAGAACAGATCCTTCATAGCCGGTGGAGTCCAGACAAGATCACAAAACCACAGTGTGGCTCCGGTGGTTCTGGCTGACGTAGTTAAGTGCGGAGTACCCAAGGTCTCTGTTTCGCACTGATCTGAAAGTTGAAGAGGAGGAAGTTAGGCCTCGTGGTGCACTGAAAACCGTACCAGACTTTGAAGGGGGTCAGAGGAAAGCTCATTTCCCCCTCCACCTCTGGTGTTGCATAGTTTTGGGAATCAAGGGGGTTTCCTTCTCCTTCTTTCTGACATCATTATAGCCTCAAATAGAGACTTTTATTTATATTTCTTCCTTGCTCTGGTAAAAAGGTCAAGGTAGGTTAGCACAATCTTCTTGTTAGGGGGGAGCCCAGTTGTGACTGAGGACTAGAAATTGCCTCCAGGCTATTGAGAAACTGGCGACCCAGCAGTGACTCACAGCCCCCAACGTGCGGCCTTTTCTCCATTGGCATGAGCCTAACATGCTCATACACACACACACAAAAAAAAGATTAACTGAACATAGTTCAGGTTCAGTGCCAGAAGCTTTCTGCAAAGCCTTTTGAAAAAGCCCTCTGATATTTGTACCTTTTAAAAAATTCACTGGAGCAGAAAATTTAGAGCAGCATTCAGTGGATCAGGACAGCAGGAACATTCTGTGAATAACAGGGCTAACAGGTCTCCTTCTGCCAGACCTTGTTGCCCTCTGCTATTCTGAGAGGAAGTGGGAGGAAAAAAGCCACTGCTGCGTGCACCATGACATCACTTCCAGGGAAAACCTAGAAGTGGCATCAGGTAGCTCTAGGAATCGGCAGAAACACTGTGATTTCAGGGGATTCATAGAGTTTCGGGATTCCTAGAGCTACCTGGTTTAACTTCCAGATTTTCCTGGAAATGACATCATGTAGTGTGTATACCCCACTTCCCAAGCTCTTGGTGATTGCCAGGCATGGTAACTCTACTGAATGATCCCTCTCCCACATATACTTAGAGTCGATTAGCCCAAATCATAGATTGCTAGGACATCCAAACTGCAAAATGGCATGGTTTGCATTCTTCACAGAAGGATTGCCCACCAGTTTTAAACCAGGGCCCACAATCTCGGTTTGGAAGGAGGAAGCACAAACACTGGTTGACTGGTTTAGATGACACAGTGGAAGTACTGGCTCAGGGTCAGGGGGGTGGGTGAGTGGGATAAACATAGGCCTCATACATACAGCTCCAGAGCATGGTTTGGCATCACACCGGGATCTGTGTTGACTTTACATTTTTTGCTACCTTTTCCCCTGTGGGATCATAGGAAAAAAATTGCAAAATGATTGCCTCTGCAGTAGCTGATGTATACGTGGCTTTATGAGGAAAGTTGGGACATTAAATATTTTTAACCTGCTTTTCTCCCTGGTGGGGATCCAAAGTGGCTTACAACATTGCTCCCCCCTTCTCCGTTTTATCCTCACGTCAACAACAGCCCTGTGAGGTAGGTTGGGCTGAAAGAGAGCAACTGGCCCTAAATCAGCCAACAAGCTTTTGTAGTAGGGATCTGAACCTGGGTCTCTCAGATCGTAGTCCTTACACTCTAACCACATCACCACTTGAGAATTATGCAAAACTGCTTATTCCTTACTCTTACTCCAAGAGTGCGGGGGAGGGGGAACACTGCTCAGAAACCATCTATTAGTTTATGTGGTGGTGTGCTAAACCCTGGCAGTAAGAGGCATTTGGCCTGAGTTCTAGCAGACTGTGCCTCAAGCTGAAGTGTTGGGGAGATACAAAGTTCACCTACAAATTCCTTCACATGTGTCTTATAAACAGGGAAGCCAGTTTGGACAAAACATTTTTTGCTTTGTTGCCCAGGCAATTAAGATCCGTAAGGGGAGTAGATGGTACTCCCATAGCACCGTAGTAAAAAATGCAAGAAAATCCCTGAACGTTTTTAGCTTTGTAACCCCAGAACAGCTCTCTCATGCAGTTTTTCTCTTTCTCTCTCTTTTCTGATAGACCTGTATTTTTCTACAGTCTGGGATTACAGAAACTTCAAGTAGTCCTCTCTCCCCCCCCCCCCCCCCCCATTTCTCATACAGCAGGCAAGTAACTTTTATAAACTTATCTGCAAGACTTCCACAACCCCTCCCTGCCCTCAGTATGCCACAAATGACTAAGCACAGGTCTGTGTGGGCGGGTGAATTCACGATGTTTTTGTGGGCTCATAAATTTGGGAGATTTATTTGCTAGACAGGGTTAACAGTATATCCTTATCTTGTGGTCTGGAAATAGCAAAAGCTCTGTGAGTTGGGCTTGTCTGGGTGCCAGCTGAAAATCTGCAAAAGCAGTGTGGTACAGTCCTTTCCGGGCTGTGTGATCACACACTACAGATAGTGGAGGGAATGGCATATCTGAACGCTACCTTCTGGCCATGTTAAAAAAAACAAACATGCCCTCGCATACTGAAAGGTGTGTGTTTCAGTGGGGTGCAGAAGTCCCCCTGCACATTTAGCAATCCATCCACAGTGTACAGAACACCCCCTCTGCCCCGCCTCGGCTTCAATTTCAAAGAAGGAAGGCGATTCAAGCGCGGGAATTCGTTTTTATTTATGAAACCTAATAGCGGTAAGCCATGGAGCTGGGTTGGGGTGGTGCTCGCATACGGAATGTCAGGCAGGCTTCATGGAGCGGTCTCATCTGCTATCAATAATTCCGCAAGGTAATGAAACAATCTCTCACAGCCTCCACTTTCCTCCTGGATATGTGCCTCTCCGTTTGGCAGAGCTGATTTGTTGCACTTCTGGTTCCTCCTCCTAGGCATGTTGCAATGGCCACTCCACACAGCTGCGACCGGTAATTATTTTGACGCAGAGTTCAGTCTGGAGTCAAATGAGTGCCTCTTAAACTTTCTATTGAAAGAGAAGGCTCCTCTTCCCCCCCCCCCCCATCCCTTCTATGCTCTTGAGTTATGCCGAAAGCTCCAAGAAAGATCGTAATGGACAGTAAAACCCCGGACTTTAATTGCTGCAGACATTAGGACATTAAGAGTCTAATTTATAAGAGAACTTTTTAATCCCTCTTCCTTTATAGATCCTCGGAGATGATAAAAATGGTTAAAATACTATCTGGAAGGTGAGCTCGGCTTCATGCTAAAAGCCATATAATCGCAGCTCTGCTCTACCTGGGGGGAGCGCCTTGATCTGCCAATACATTTTTTTTTTACCGTCAAGTCACAGCTGATTTATGGCAATCCCGTAGGGTTTTCAAGGCAAGAGACGTTCAGAGGTAGTTTGCTGTTGCCTGCCTCCGTGTCATGACCCTGGTATTCCTTAGCGGCCTCCCATCCAAATACTGACCAAAGCCGACCCTGCTTAGCTTCCGAGATCTGACAAGATCGGTCTAGCCAGGTCAGGGCCTGCCAATACACACTAGGTCCTTTATGAGCCGAGTTCTTGAGGGAAGATGAAGTAGAGTGAACGGAAGAGAAAATAGCATTTAAAGTAAACTGAGGGCCCAGCCTTTGGGGCCTGGCCCAGCCGTCAAGACAGTATGCATGATAAGATGGAAAAGCCAAATTCTGCAATGTGATCAACAATTTGGATATACTTAGGAGTGCAGCCTAGCCTGATAGCAGTTTGGTCTACCAATCGTGTAACCGTAAACAGGAAATGGTACCAGGTGAGGGCTTTCTGATGTGTGGGATGTGGGAGTGGCCGTGGTTCAGTGGTAGATGAATCACTTTGCATGCAGAAAGTCCCAGGTTCAATCCCCCCACATCTTCAGCTAAAAGGATCAGACAGCAGGTGAAATGAAAGACCAAGGTCTGAGACCCTGAGACCCTTGCTCCATCTAGGTCAGTATTGTCAACTCAGACTGGCAGTGGCTCTCCAGGGTCTCAGGCAGAGATCTTTCACATCACCTACCACCAGATTTTTTAGCTGGAGACACTGGGGATTGAACCTGGGACCTTCTACATGCCAGGCAGATGCTCTACCACTGAGCCACTCCCAAATAGTAGGCCAGCATCACTGATATTGATTTGGCTTGTGTCAGTTGAGCATGCCAGACTTTTTCATGGCTCTCTGTCATGAAGACACAATCTTGTTTTTACACAGTTCAGTCAATTTCTGCAAGCCATAGAGAAGGGCCACTGTCTGTAGATACTTGCTCTGTAACTGTACGCAGCATAAATATATTGAAATTGGAGGGAGGGTACCAAAAACTGGGGGGGGGGACTATTTCTCTTTCACCCATCCCGCCTTGCCTTTTCTGGATCATGTCCATGATCTTGTGCCTTTCGGTGGGTGGCACCATACGGCTAGCTGGAAAATATCCTTCTTAAACATCCTTCAGCGATGTAAATTTGCTGTCATTATCAGAATAGTTGCAACTGTGAGATAATATAATCTGGCCTGAATTGGATCCCCCCCTCCTTTCCCCCCTTTCTGGGCATCGGGGTTCAGTTTAGCATTGAGCTAGAATTATAGATGCTTCCTCCCACTTCGAGGTATGTTGTGTATCCACAGCAGAGGTATACCACAACTGGAGAGGCATTGCTGGCCCTTTCTTTGTCACTTGCAAGACAAAAATCTAAGTGTATTTTCTTTCTTGACTTTGGTGCTTTGGAATAAGGAACATTTTCCCTGAACTGCTTTTGGAAACACTGCTGATAGTTGAGCTGGTTTCTATGAACTGCTTTTGAAAACATTGCTGATAAGTGGAGCCGTGAGAGTTATCTTATTCTACTTATTAATAAACACACATTGTATATTCAGTTAATAATTCATCTTTATTGGTTGTTGGCACATGTAACGAGATTACATACACAGTCTTCTGTTTTGTCAGTATCGGCATACCATGTTCTCACTTTGTCTTGTTGGAATAAGTTACAGCAGTGGTGCAGGAACTGTGTTTCTGTGTCTTCATCTTATACCGTGCATTATTGCAGAGCCAGAGAATGAAGCACTGATTTTTTTTAAAAACTGCCACTGAGCCATTTTTTCAACATAAAGGAGACCTTCCTGTGTGGCAGATGACAGATGCATTGTTGTAGGGAAGCGTGTGAAGATGCAAAGCTGCTTCTGCTGAGGCAGACCATGGATCAGTTGAGCTCGGTATTGTCTGATAAACATATGGAGCAGAGGTCCATCAGTGGCTATTAACCACAAGGTATAGATAGGAAATTTCAGTCTGGGGCAAGTGATGCTCTGTATTCTTGGTGCTGGGGGGGGGGGGGCAACAGTGGGAGGGCTTCTAGTGTCCTGGCCCCACTGCTGGACCTCCTGATGGCACCTGGTGTTTTTGGCCACTGTGTGACAGAGTGTTGGACTGGATGGGCCACTGGCCTGATCCAACATTGGCTTCGCTTATGTTCTTATGCCTGCTTTGACTGGCAACAGCCCTCCAAGATCTCAGGGAAAGAGAGGTCATTCCCAACTCCTGTTAGCTCCTTCAGGACTTCTGCTTGCAAAGTAGGTGTGCTACCAACTGAGCTACAGCGCTTCTCACCTGTCACAAGGAACCAAGCTTGTCTCTTGGCTAAGCCTTTCAGTCACCACCTGGGGAATAGTTTATGTCTCCTAAGCTCATGGGATTCTTCTACATTGTTCAGTTCACGTACCGCAGTGTCTGGCCTGTGCACGGCAGGACTGAAATGGGCATGTCCTTAATCATAGAAAGGAAATGGTTTGTTTAGGTTTTATTCAAGGTCTAATCTTCAAATTATCTTTTCTTTCCCCCCTCAGTGGATGAATACATCGCCATTGCTAAAGAGAAGCACGGCTACAACATGGAGCAGGTAACAAAACAATATGGGGTTTAAAAATATATTTATCATATAGATGTGTGACTTCTGTACTTCCCAGTCTCTCTCTTTTTCGTATTTGGGGGGTTGGGGGGAGAAAGTTCTCATAGCCACTTTGGGCTTGGTTAAGTTACCATAAGGTGACAGTTCACATAACAAAAATGGCAAGTGAATGGTAGTTGTGAGGAATCACACTAGGGATCTCCAGTGTGGTGCCCGTTGGTGCCATGGCACCTACCGATACCTTTTCTGGCACCTGCCAAGTATTTTCAGAAAGCAGGCAGGGCAGTATTTGGGGCCTTTCCCCAGCAATGCTTCTGATTGGCTGCAATGCTCCCTCTGAGCTGTGGAGTCCTATGAGCAAAAATGCTACTTTGTGAGCTACTGGCATTAAAGTTGTGACCGAGCGATTTGGCTACTGCATAAGTTAGTTTGCTCTGGAGCCCTCCTTCCTGAGCTAAGACAAAAAAAGTGTGAACCAGAGGCTAAAAAACTGTGAGCTAGGTCACACTAACTCAGCTTAGAGGGAACACTGATTGGCTGTGCAGATTTTTAAAAATGTTTTGGCAGCAACTAGCTCCATAACAGAAGGATCTTCATTGTGTGACTGAAGGTAAGCAGCTGCAGCCATTTTGTGGTGGGCTGTGCCTCCTGCAGCAGCCATTTTGTAGCTGTACCCACTACGCTGTGTCAGACTACCAAAGGTGCCCATAGGCTGAAAAAGATTGAGAACCCCTGCGTTACACTCTCTTCAAAAACGCTGAACCACTAATGTTGATATTATGAGTGAATCCATTAGACCCAAGAATTAATAAGGCAAAGTCACAGAGTAGCGGTAGAATAATGTCATCATAAAGCTCCCAGATCTAGGCCCAAGCAGGCAAGCTTTGTGGTTTTACTAAATGCCCAACAAGTCACACACTGCTAATAGCACCACTAGCAAATTGTTAACTGAACCTTGAGACCATGACTGAGAGAATGCCTCATAGCTGAGAGAGTGCCTGACTAGTATCTGCGAGACCTGGATTCAAATCCCTGTTCTGCCACAAAAGCTCACTGAGTGATCAATATTTATTATTTATTTACAAAACCTCCTGATGGCACCTGGTGTTTTTGGCCACTGTGTGACAGAGTGTCGGATTGGATGGGCCATTGGCCTGATCCAACATTGGCTTTTCTTATGTTCTTATGTATACCTCCCTTTCTTTCCTCATCGCAGCCCCCAAAGCAGCATTTCCTCAGTCTGACCTATACCATCGTGTTCTCAAGATAAATTGAGGAAGGGAGGCCCAGATATACAGCCCTGAGTTCCTTGGGGTGATAAAGATGTTCCCAATGAGTAAATAGGTTCATCACCATCTTAAATAGGCCTCAGCTGGTAATCTTGAGAGAGCCCTCCATCCATGTGATGAAACCTTAGCTAATCTTGGGGTATTGGAGCCTAGAAACTTCAGTAGATTTCAGTCAGCAAGGGTACAGGCCCATGCTTTTCTGAGTCCCCTCAGGTAAATGGAAAGTACCATGTATGCTTGTGACAGGAACGCCACCTCAGGGAACTCTGAGGCGTCTTTGAGCTCCTTGTGTGTCCGATTCCCAATTTAATATAAATGGGATGCTTTTGGAGAAGCGCAAAACTTGAAACTAATGGCTGATCCAAACAATAAAGGCTTAACGCTTGAAAATGCTGAAAGTAGAAGAGCGCATTATTTAAGCTTTCATTATTCCACGGTTCTGTGAGGCACACCCCTACTGGGAGGTTTGAAAAACTACCATTATGTCTACAGATTCTTCTCGCAGTGAGTCATGTTTAAGGGAATTCCAAAAAGGAAAACTCCCTAGATGTTAAGCAATGAGTGCGTAATGACTTGTGGAACGGAGCAGTGGGGGTGATGCGCTCATTCACAGACGTGGAGCGGCAGTAGGTTTTGAAGTGAAAACTTTGTGCCAAGAAAAGGATTTTTTTTTTTTTGCACAGCGAAGTGGGAACGGGGGAGGAGGGAAACCCCAGAGCCAAAGTTAGCAGTCTCAGTTTGAATGGTGAGAGAAATGTTGAACCTGGGGTGGGCGGGGTGTGTGTGTGTGTGTGAGGAGAATCTTTATAGGATTGCAGAATCAGAGCTGACTTTCTCCTGGCACAGGAGTGTATTCTGTGATATTTTTAGCTGGCAGATTGGGGATGATAATTTCACTTGGCACTTGAGAAATGCAATTTTTCCCAGCGTTGCTTCAAGCGTAAGATGGTTGGGCTCTTTTAAAACATCCAGAGTGTAAGGAAGGGGACAATAGGATTGTACAGCATAAGGAATTTACTGGTGTGATGTTATCCCTTTGCGCATCGGTTTTGTGCATTGCTGCTCAACAGCAATGCAGTGAACTTGCATGTCCTTTCTGTGGCTATGCCTCACTTGGGGCCTGTTGTGGGCACAGCACTAACCATAAACTCTGAGGATCTTTGGCAGTTAATTGCCTTTCCCCAAGTTCACAGGGTCTCCTGCATTGCCAGGGGCTGCCCAGCAATGCTCCCTCTAAGCTGTGGAGTCTTGTGAGCAAAAATTCTACTTTGTGACATTGAAGTTATGCGTGAGCAATTTGGCTGCTGCATAAATCAGTTTGCTCTGAAGCCTTCTTTCCTGAACTAAGACAAAAATGTGTGAGCTGGAGGCTAAAAAACTGTTAGCTAGCTCACACTAACTCAGCTTAGAGGGAACACTGCTGCCCAGTCATTTTGAAGCAAAGGGGAATATAAGCAGTGCTCATGTTAATGGGCAGATGTTGGACTTACTTTTCTGCCCTGATCAAGGAATTGGTAAGCTCCAGTTTGGCAGAATTGAGACTGTAGCATTTCCATAACCAAATCACTAGCTTTTTAAAGGCGTGTTTGAGTTTATCTGCTTCTTTTCATGGGAATGGTGGACTGCTTTGGTCGGTTCAGTTTCAGAGACTTATTGAACTGGTAGGATATCAGAATGCTCAATGGGATTGTTTGCTGATGCTGGGTTTGGAGAGACGTTTTGGGTTCAACCGCCCGTGCCCCCACCAAAGTAGTCTGTATTTGAACTGTGCATTACCATGTCAAGGTTGTGTGGGTTCCCATAAGACCATTATGTCGGAGTAATGCTATCTAATTGCACCATTGGATTGTTTGAGGAATGGCAGTGATGATTCTGTCAGTGTCACTGCTGCAGCTTAGAACGAGGGTTCCACTGTGGCAACTCATAAAATTGCTTCCCAGAGTCTTTTCTCTTCTCCTCATTGAGCAAAACCCCCCCACCCACACACTCTTCTGGGTGGTTTTTGACAGTTTTTGAATCCAAGATCCAAGCCACTGGAAGATGGGCCATCTGTAGCATGTTGTAATGCTTCTCGGTTATTTGCTGATAACATTTCTCATATTAGTTACGGGGACTAATGTGTAGTAGCAAGCAGTTATCATCATAATTCCCTCTAAGCTGCACTAGGGAGTGCCAGCGAAAAATTTTTAGTTGCCAGCTCAGGGGTTTCTGCTTCTGCACACAAAGTCCCCCCCCCTCCATTGGAAACAATGGAAGATGGGGACACCTCCTTCTGGGGCCTCATAGAATTATTTATTAATTATTTATTTTTTGTATTTATATCCCGCCCATCCCATAAGCGGGCTCAGGGCGGGTCACAACGTTTCAATAAATACAATAAAATTTAAAACACATTAAAAACATATAAAATCAATAGTCGTGCTTGCTGTAGGGAGAATCCGCCTGGTCCAATCTTTTTGAAACTTGGGGGATTCTTAAGGAGAGGCACCAGCAGCTATGCTGGAAATTTGGTGCCTCTGCCTAAAAATATAGTCACCCCAGAGCCCCAGATTCCCCCAGATTGATTCTCCATTATAGCCTATGGGGATGGTCCCCATAGGCTACAATGGAGTCGGAAAAATGATTGCCCCGGGGGGGGGGGGGGACAACACTATTGTGCTTTTCAGTATGATTTGTAAGCTGCCTTGAGTCACTGGGGAAAGTGGGATATAAATATTTGACTAAATAAGTCGTTTGGACAGGTTGATAACATTTAAGCAGTTTCCTGTTTCTTAGGTTAGGCAGGGTTCTAACAGCGATTGTTTCTCCTCTGTTATACTTGACCTGCAATGCTGATTGTCGTATTTCACTTTTTTTAAAAAGTAGACTGCAAATTGCTGGTATGTTTTCCAAGGCTCAGCACAAGGCGCCGGTCCAAGCCCAGGTCTACCAATATAGTAGAAGGGGTGGGTAGACCTATTTTCTGGAGTCCAGGTGTACCAATGTAGTGGAAAGGAGTGGGTAGACCTGTTCTCCAGAGTACGGGTCTACCAATATAGTGGAAAGGGGTGGGTGAAATTTGACTTGATTCTGTTTTCTCTTATAATGTTTAAATTATTCTTAAAATATAGTTTAAATATAATTTGAAAGACTAGATCTTTACAAGGTTATGGAAGTAATCTTTAAAGAAACTAATTTACACCGTAGTCAAATGTAGACTCGCTCACAACTTTAACACTACTAGCGGTTTTTTGCTCACAGAGTAGAATTCCTGCTCACAACACTGTGGAGATCAGAGGGAACATTAGTTGTCATGACTGCTTGGATCATTTCAGCTTGCTGATTGCTCTTGGCTGATGTTTCTTGAAATTGTGAACATTACTGCTTCCTTGACTGTCTTGGTGGACAGTTGGAACAAGAGCTTAGAAGGTCATTGGTGTTAAGAGATGGAATGATGTACTATTTTTTAAACTTCCTTAGATGAATATAATCTGGCCGACTTCCATCCTGTTCTTTGGCAAAGTTGAGTGTGTTTGAGAGCAGCTTCAGACAATTTTGAACTATGCATCATTCTTTGACCCTTTTCAGCCTATCTTCAGACCCTACTACAGGATAGTGGCCAGTTCTGGTCATGCTGGTGAATGACCCGCAGTCTACAGATCAGTAAAGGGAATTCTTTTCTACCGATTTTGCTGAATTGTTTATCAGTTTCTGGTGCCATGCTGTCAATGATTCCGTTCTTCTGGATTGTTTAGAATACCAGGCTGGAATCTTACGGGGTGGTCCTCCAATGATTTGTTTTTGGCTCATGGCCTGTGCTCTGTGGGATGTAGTTGGAGTTGTTGAGTCACCACTTCAGGATCTCTTACATTTAGTATCCCAGAGGCCAGTTCTGTCACCATAATACCTACATGAAGTTGCTGAGTGAGCACTGGGACTGGGTATCCTCCATATGTTAAGGACGCCCAGTTCTGTGTTTTGTTAAGCAAGGATCCAGGACTGGCTGGCTGTGGTCCTGAACGAGTATCTGAATGTCTTAGTCAAATGCATGCTGAGTGAACAAGCTGAAATAGAATGGATGCTAGTGGAGAATAATGTTCTAGAGGATAGTGACTTACCAATGATAGATCAAGTGGGGGATGCTCCTGAACCTAGTCTTACATTTTGAAAGCCATGGCTGGGAGTTTTTCCATTTACATCTAGTGTGTAGATTGAGATGGGTAGCCATGTGAGTCTGTCTGTAGCAGTAGAAAAGAGCAAGAGTCCAGTAGCACCTTAAAAGACTAACAAAATATGTGGCAGGGTATGAGCTTTCATGAGTCACTGCTCACTTCTTCAGATACATTTAGAATGGGAGTCCATCTATCCTATTTATTGGAAAGTGGAGTGATTTCAGATGCCGAATGACATTAGCAGGCAAATAACGATAGCAGTTGAATAACAACAGCAGGAGTGATTGGATTTAGGTTCGATATGCAGAGGGGTAATAGGCTTGGAGAAATGTCTGTAGGTTCTCATAACCTTGCTGTACTGATCTAATATTCTGTAGCTTTCAGGCTTGACTACTGCAATGTAGTTCTATGTGGGACAGTCCTTGGAAACATACTGGAAGCTTCTACTGGTGCAGAATGCAGCTGTTCATCTTGTTAATTGGTATTGGGCAGCATGTACGATATGCCATACTCTGCACAACTTGCACTGGTTGTCAGTATACTTCCAGGACTTTAAAGCCCTTTGTAGTCTGTGATCCACATCCCTGAAGGCCTGTGTCTCTCTGTAAGCGTTTGTGTGCTGTTTTTGTCACGTACTTACGACAGCAGGAAGAACCTGTGCTGTTTAGTGTGTGCCTTCATACTCTGCAGCAGTTTCCCTGAAGAAGTCCCGACAGGTTTATTCGTCGCCTTTCTGTGATGGGTGCAAAATTTCTTTCCCGGCAGTCATTTAAGCAACTGCGTGGTAGCTTTTAGTGGGCTTTGTTTGACCTGATACGTGTATTGTATTTCATATTAGGTGTTGGTGACTTCCTTAGAGCCTCTGGTGGGGGACCTTTTCTTAGTGAACACTGTTTCTGCTGGTGGTGGAAAGGGCCATCAAGTCACAGCTGACTTGTGGTGACCCTCTCGGGTTTTCAAGGCAAGAAACATTCAGAGGTGGCCTGCCGTTGCCTGCCTCTGCATTGCGACCCTGGGCTTCCTTGGTGGTCTCCGTCCAAGTACTTGCCAGGGCTATTTAGCTTCTGAGGTCTGATGAGATTGAGCTAGCCTGAGCCATCCAGATTAGAGCAAACATTAGGTTTTTTGCATTATTGTATTTTTTTCCTGGCAGCTGAAGGCGCTGTAATCCAGCCGAATGGTTCCTTTCAGACAAGGGCACGGAGTTCAGATCAACGTTGTGTTAAAGGAGCACCTCTTTGTGACAGTGACACACTCTCTCTCTCTCTCTCTTGTAAGAATGCAGTGCGGTAAATATTCAGTAGAGCAGGAATGCATCAGAGTGTTTGCAGTGAAATTATCCACTGAGACTTTCTTCGTGTGTGTGTGTTGTGTTGTGTGTGTGTGTGTTGTGTGCTTGCCTGGAAGTCATGGTTGACTTCTGGTGACCCCTACCGGGGGCTTGGACATTTTTTAGAGAGGTGGCTTGATTAGCCTGCCTCCGTGTCCTGCCTCTGGTATTCCTTGGAGGTCGCCCTTCCAACTACTTGCCAGGGTCAGCCCTGCCTAGTTTCCGAGATCTGACAAAATCCTGGCTCGCCTGGGCTATCCAGGTCAGGGCTCCACTAAGACCTTCTTGTGGCAGAGGTAGCCTAGACTTGAGAGCAGAAGGATGCGCTCTTCAGACATGAAAACTATCAGCGTTGTTACTTTCCTTTCATTGCACATCCAGTTTTTATTTACATGGATTGTTATCTCATTTCACCCTTCCCTCCTGCAGGCTCTGGGGATGCTCTTCTGGCACAAGCATAACATCGAGAAATCTCTGGCGGACCTGCCTAACTTTACCCCTTTCCCGGATGAATGGACGGTTGAAGACAAGGTCTTATTTGAACAGGCTTTCAGTTTCCACGGGAAAACATTCCACCGAATTCAACAGATGGTAAGGAATCCGGGAGGCCACAGGCAAATATGTGTGTGACGGCCCTGGCATGAAAGCCAGGGAGGCCCATGTGGGTCTGGATTCTTTGAAAAACACCAGTCTTTCTTGTTTTGCCCATTTTGTCTAGAAAGGAATCCTGCTGAAAAAAGGGACTGGCGACGTGTGAAAGTTTGCATAGCAAAAACATTACGTGTGCTGGGTTTGGGGGCAGAGTTAAGGTGATAGAAAGACAGGATTTCTTGGTATCTATTTTAAATCAAAAGTTAAGCCTTTCTCAGTTTGCCTTCTGTAGTCTGATATTCAGTCTTCAACACTAAGGTGATGCTCCAGTGGAATGGCTTTTTTGCCTGGGGAGGGGGAGCAGGGAGATTTTGCCAGTTCCCCCCATCCTGTTGCAAGTTCCCAGTTCGAACCCATGAAGCTGCTTTACTGAGTCAAGGTTTATCAAGGTCAGCCTTGTCTACTCAGACTGGCAGCAGCTCTGTGGAGTCTCAGGCAGAGGTCTTTCAGGTTGCCTACTGACCTGCTTCTTTTA
Organism: Lepidodactylus listeri; assembly: GCA_029233225.1. NCBI lineage: Eukaryota > Metazoa > Chordata > Lepidosauria > Squamata > Gekkonidae > Lepidodactylus > Lepidodactylus listeri. The sequence goes on from JARCFY010000011.1 coordinate 83,568,040, forward strand.
GTTGGAGATGCCAGGGATGGAACTCGGGACTTTCTGCATGCCAAGCAGATGCTCTACCCCTGAACCGTGGCCCCTCCCTGCACTGTTCTCTCAGTTCTGCTGACCTGTTATAGCTATGTGCCATCAAGCTGCAACTGATTCACAGTGACCCCAGGGCCCGGAAGTTCTCGAGGCAAGAGACGATCAGAAGCGGTTTGTCTTTGTCTTCCTCTGCACAGCAACCCCAGTTTTCCTTGGTGGTCTCCCATCCAAATACTAACTGTGTATGAACCTGGTTAGCTTCCAAGTTCTGATGAGAGAGGGTTAGTCAGGGTTATTCGGGCTGCTGACCTGCAGAGGCACAACTCTGGGGGACACAGAAAGGTGCAGTGAGGGGGGGAGGGGGAGAAGTTGCCTTCCTGTGGCGTGCCTCTTCACACTGCTCAGGATCGAAGCCATAATAATTCAGTATCGGCTGTGAGAGAGCACTCCACTGCAAGCCGCTGTCTTTGCCCAAGATCTCCGCCCGCTTGCTTTTTATAAGAGCAGAAGCTTTCTTAATATTTATATCCACTGGAGACTGAGGGTCACACTAAAAGCTGTGTGTTGTTAATTAGTGGGAGCAACAGCTGTAACTAATTTGGGTCTGCCAAAGCTGCTGGCTTAATCGGCTGTCTTAAGTTGCGCTTTTTCTCTTCCGAGATGTTCTCAGTTCTGCGTACCTAACTTTTTTTATGGGCAGAACTAGATGTGCCGCTTGACGCGGGTCTGTTGCCAAAAGTAAAAAAAGCCTGCCCCAGGTTGAATTCTTCCTTCTCTCCCCCCCCCCCCCCCTTTCCCATAGTGTTTGGCTGACTTATCTGTATTGATTAGCTGCCCATGGTGGCAGCCAATGATCTAGAGCGGAGTTGGGTGAAAAAATGATTGTCGCAGCACAGGGTAGATCTGCCTAAGCACTTTCTCCACGATAGCCAGTGCTGAGTTGTGTCTTCATCCTATCCAACTTTTCACTACAAGTAAATGTTGACTTTTATGTTTAACAAAAGGAGGACATTTTAAGAACTGAAGTGTACATTACTGGAACACTATGCCTTCAAGTACTCGTCAAGTGGAACAGTCTGGCAGACAGAACTTTGCAGAGAAGTCTGGATTTTGGGCAGGGTGAGGTTTGGGGGTGGCTCAGTGGCAGAGCGTCTGCTTTGTGATTGCAAGGTCCCAGGTTCACTCCCCGGCATCTCCAGTTCAAAGGATCAGATAGTAAGTGGCGCGAAAGACTTCAGAGCCAGTTGTAGGCCGAGCAGACAAAGAGTGTTGTTGGTGGGCTATGGAGTAGACTCCGTATAAGACAGCTCTGTGCATACATGTGGGACATAAAGGTTTTGCAAACCTTTGACTTTTAAATTTGTATGCTTCTTGGACAGATAAAATGATCTCTTATTGGCATATTTAAGAAATTGGAACAAGGGAGCGAAACTGACGTCTCTGTGTGCGGTCCATTTCTTTGCAGCCAATAGTGGGGGGAAATTGAGCAGATGGTTCCAAAGATGTCAGAGTGGTTAGGGTTTCTCGTAAAGTTTGTCAGAAGAAGTAGCTTTCCTAATCTTCCTCAGAAATTCCTTCTTCTGACATTTAGAAGCCTACCGTGAGGACATCTGTGGGGTCTTTCTGTCACTTCAGATTATCCCTGTAGCACCCCGTCAGTGCTGAATAACAGCAAAAAAGTCTCAACGTTTACAGTCTAGATACTGAGGAAGATATGGCAGGGGTGGAGATAACAAAAGATGAATGGAGTGAATGTGTTTAGGTTTCATTTCAGTTGGGGATGAGAACTGAAGACAGGGGAAGGCAGTCTTTCCTTTGGCCTGAGTGTCCCTCCCCCTCAGCATTTGTCTGTGTCCTTACAAAGGGGGGGGGGCAGGAAGAATGGAGGGTTGTGTGGTTGTGGAAGCCAGTGGTTTTGCTTAATTCATGCGCTTAGAGATGCGATTATAGAATCGCTGAATCCCAGGGTGGGAAGGGGCCATATAGGCCATCTAGTGCAACCCCACTGCTCAATACAGGATCAGCCTAGAGCATCCCTGAGAAGTGTATAGAGATGCGATTATGGATGGGGGCAAAACACTTTTGTGAGCAGAATTCTAGGGGAGCAGGAAGGCACCAGTGCAAGGGTTTACACACACATTTTCACGGAAGGTCCACACTCCAAGTTCTAATTTTAATTAATTGCTACTTTACAGGAGGGGACACCCCTGTCATACTGGCTTCCAGCCTGTCCTTCTGAGTCCCATCTTTGACTTGAGTCCATTCCAGCTCAACCACACCCCTCCTTTGGAGGTGGAGGAGGGCACTGCCAGGCTGAGCAAAATAAAGTGGGGTGCCGCTGTCTGATATGCACATTGGTGGTTGCCTACCTCTGGGTTAGCTGGATTTCTCTTAGTAGGAGGCATACCAACCTGCTTTCTCCACAGCTGGTGGACCATCTAGAGCAGGGGTGTCAAACTCATTTGTTATGGAGGGCCGGATTTGACATAAATTGGACTTTGTCAGGCCAGGCTGTGTGTGTCATAAAATGTAATGCCAGGTAGCGGAGATATAAACTTTATAAAGGACACAAACAGAAGGATTTTTTTTACTTAAAATAAAAACACGCCTGAAACATTAGCATTCTTGCAATATTTTGTTTATTTAACAGTCTCTGATGACTGACACTTTTGTTTATTTAACAGTCTCTGTTGACTGACACTACTTGCTCTGAATTATTGCATCAAAATGTCTGTGCTGTAGCAATCTGGGAGGAGGAGGAGCCTCAGCCCAGGGCAGGGAGCAGAAGCTTGCCTATCTATCTCTCCTGAGCGATTGAGAGAGTCTAGGAAAGCAAGCTGTGACGCAACAGCAGCAGCAGAACTGGAGGAAGAAGCAGGAGACAGCCAGTCCCTTGCGGGCCTGATTGAAGCCCTCTGGGGGCCTGATCCGGTCCACGGGCCGCATGTTTGACACCCCTGATCTAGAGGTACAACTGCACATCAGTGTAGACTCAGTGCCCAAGGCCCATGAGAGTGGCCTTGCTCCTTGTACCCCTTTGTGCTAGTGTGGTGCAGTGAGCAGATTATCGAGCTAGAATCAGGGAGGCTTGAGTTCAAATCCCCATTCTGTTACAAAGCTCAACAGGTAACCTTGGCTAGCTTAAATGGCCTTACAGTGTTAGTTGTGAGGATAAACTGGAGAAGGGAGGGCGGACCCTGGCTTCCTTGGAGGAAAGTATTGCACAAATATAATAAATCTAACGATGTAAAGAGGCACATATAGCCCTGATGTCCATGCTGACTTGATTTACATCTGTGCTTTGCAAAAATCAATCCAGCGTGGGTTCCCTGAGCAACAAAGAATCAACTGCTCTGCATAGCCAGCTAAAATCTAACCATAAAACCTGGTAATTAGAGCAGCCCTTATCCTTCAAAATTAAGGATGTGTTTGTGTCTGCGGATGGGGAGGGGAAGACGATAACGATCACACTTTCTTAGTAGCTACCATAAAAGTGAAATTGCCTTTTTTTTTTAAAGGCCAAGGTGGCATGACACGTAGTGCAAGCTTCCTCAGTTCTTCAAAATGCTTTATCGAACTGGGTGTTTAAAAAACAACCCGCCCGCTCCCCCCCCCCCCCAAAGTACGCCAGGGTGGTAGAAGCAGGGAACAGATCTTCTGGGTCATGACCTTAAGACCTCTTTGTCTGCATTAAGGCTGCCAACCCCCAGGTGGGACCTGGAGATCTCTCGCTTTTACAACTGACTACAGAGATCAGTTCCCCTGGAGAAAATGGCTGCTTTGGAGGGTAGAGTCTATGGCATTGGACCATGCTGAGCTCCCCCCTGTCCCCAAACCCTGCTCTCTCCAGGCTCCACCTCCAAAATTTCCAGAAATTCCCCAGCTCAGAGCTGTCACCCCTAGTCGGCATCCAGTTTAAGATGCTTTACTTACTTTTGTAGAGCCAGGATGTGAATAGCTGGTATCAGACATACCCCTGGCATTCTGGCAGAAGAAGCAATGGAAGCCATCCCACTGGGAATGCAAGAATCAGTAGTTGAGAAATGCCGAGAGAGGCCAGGGTTTGCTGGCCTCACCTTCTGTCCATTTCTTGCAAGTATACGAATAGGAGTCTGCGCTCATAAGGAGCAGAAGGCATTCGGGCAGAAGACCGGAGTTTGCAGAATTCAAATACGATGTGGGCCGTAAGCACACAACAACAACAGCAAAAAGCAAAACATTGAGAGGCGGCTCCTTAATTGCAAATTGTGTTTTCTGAAGCAGGCTCGACTAGAAGCAAAAGCAGAACAATTGATAACGTAATTAGTAGTTAAGTAAGTGAGAATGCAGCCTGACTTAAAGCAGTGTAGTGTTGAGGGCAAAGGAAACGATGAAAGCTGGGGGGGGGGGGGGGAAGGTGTCGCTCTGTGAAATGGGAGGTTGGCCACTGAAAGGCCAAGTGAAGGGAAACAAATACAAGAGCTTCAGCCAGCACTTCAGAAGCATTTCCTTTGGAAACGTACCTCCTGCTCTGTGACTTAGTCACTGGCTGTTGTTACAAAAACGGCACCATTTCTACAGGCAAGCCCGGTCTTGTCGGATCTCAGAAGCTAAGCAGGGTCGACTCTGGCAAGTAATTGGATGGGAGACCTCCTTGAAATACCAGAGGCAGGAGGCGGGGGCAGGTTTTATTCAGCCACCTCTTTGAATATCCTCCAGGCCCCCAGTAGGGGTCAGTCACCAGAGGTTGCCATGACTTCCAGGTGCACACGCACTCACACGCAGACACACACACATGAAAAATACAGAAAAATAAATCCCCCACCTCAAGGCTGCACCATTTCTAGAAAGGCATCCAAGATGCCAATTAATGTGCCCTCGATTTCTGGAACAGCACCAAGATGTGGCACCGCTGGGCAATTGTGCGCTTGGCACTTTACATTCTGGGGTCAGGCATGAACAGAATTGGTTTATGCCTCTGGGGATAATATAGGATTCCCAGCTCTGAGTGGGCAAATTCCTGGAGATTAGGAGATGGAGCCTTGAGAAGGAGCGGTTTGGGGAGGGAAGGGACCTCAGCAGGCTAGGATGTCATAGAGTCCACCCACCAAAGCCGCCATTTTCTCCAGGGGGACTGATCTCTGTCATCTGAAGATCACTTGGGATTCCAGGAGATCTCTGGGCCCCACCTGTAGGTTGGCAACCCTAGGAAAAACGGAGTCCTCTGCTGGCGCCACAGCATGATGATGGGCAGCTTCTGTTCACAGTGGTATTGTGGCACTATCCCAGGCGGGTGTCACTAACTAGTCCAGAACTGGAGCACGCAAGAGTCTCAGTGGCAACAATCTTCTGTGTTTCTCAGCTTCCAGACAAGTCGATAGCGAGCTTGGTGAAGTTCTACTACTCCTGGAAAAAGACGAGAACTAAAACGAGTGTTATGGACCGTCACGCTAGGAAACAGAAAAGAGAGCGGGAGGAAAGGTAAGTGTGTCAATGGACTTGCGAGGTTAAGGATCTGGAGATGAGGGCCTGTCTGATCTGTCTACTGTGCGGATAAATATTTATTTGCTTTTTTAGTCCCCCTTTCTCACCGTGATTCAGGGCCAGACTCCCAAGTGCAATAGTTATTTGGTCAGTCAAAGCCCGCTACAAAATTTGGTGATATTTGAATGGTAATGTTTGTATCTGATTGCAGAGATTCCTAGTAAAACAAAGCTATTTAGTCAATCAGCAAGCAGATTACAAAACGTGGTAACATTTGAGCCTTAACACCAAGGATCCTTAGGAAAACAACATAATGCAATGGGGCTGGGACTGAAGATCTGGAAGAAAAAGGACACATTATCTCTGATAAAGGTCAGCTCCTGAGCTGATCCATCACAACACAGCTTTACTCTCTCTAAAAGAATTCTCTCCAAAATAGTTCTGTTCGCACATTTTACAGAAAAATAGAAGTTTTGGGACCTTCCTAATAGACCACTTATACTTTTTTTGGGGGGGGGGGGGAGGGTTGTATACAGGAATATAGCCAATTTGAGATACTAGCACAAATCTGTTTCAGTAATTTTAAATAGCAGTGCTGCTCAAGATGGGTGCAAGGTGGAAAAGGTGGATATTTGATGAGTCACATTATGGAAACTAGGGGGTTGTACCATTTCAAAGGACTTGAAGAGCAAAGCTTGTCAACTTGCTGCCACTCTGCAAATGGCTGCCATGTTGATGGGAACACTTCCTCTTCTCTTGAACTGATAATGAAAGCATCTCTTGTGTTTTATGGCCCCCTTCTTTTTATAGACCCCTTCCTTTATAGTCCTATTGCATAGGGCAGGGGTTCCCAACATGGTTCCCACGGGCCCCAAGGTGTCCACTGCTAGCTTTACTGGCGCCCACCAAGTGTTTTTAGAAAGTGGGTAGGACCAAGTGGGACTTTTGTCCATCAGGGCTTCTGATTGGCTACTGGTGATTCGATCGGCCACACAGATTAAAATAACATTATTTGGTGGCAACCGCCAAAACAGTGTTGGTTTTATTTTTTCCTCACACTCCTCTTTCCCAGTGTTTTTTTTTAATTACCACTCTTATCCCCTGCGCTTGGGCTTCCTCTCTGTGTGGCTCCACTTCCTGCAGTGGCCATTTTGTACTTGACTCCACCTCTCATGGCAGCCAATTGGTGGTTGGGGCCACCACCCTGTATCTGAATTCCAAAGGTGCCCATAGGCTCAGATAGGTTGGGAACCCTTGGTACAGGGTCACTGCGCAACCACAGCACAAATCTTCACACGGTACTTGTGTTTGCTGTGGGTGTACCATTGTTTAGAACATAAGAACATAAGAGAAGCCAATGTTGGATCAGGCCAATGGCCCACCCAGTCCAACACTTTGTCACACAGTGGCCAAAAATACCAGAGGCCATCAGGTGGTCCGCCGGTGGGGCCAGGACACTAGAAGCTTTCCCACTGTTGCCCCCTCCCAAGCACCAAGAATACAGAGCATCACTTGCCCCATAGTTCCTATCTATACCTTGTGGCTAATAACGACTGATGGACCTCTGCTCCATATGTTTGTCCAGTCCCCTCTTAAAGCTATACATGCTTGTAGCTGCCATGGCAGCTCCTCCTATGGCAGTGAATTCCATGTGTTAATCACTCTTTGGTTGAAGAAGTACTTCCTTTTATTTGTTCTAACCCAACTGCTCAGCAGTGTTTCACCTAGCAAGAACTCGAGTGCACATCCTCTGTCGAAAGCATGGCGGGGCTTTTAATCATTGAAAGACTTCTGTCGTTCATATGTACAGATGTGCTCACTGTGGATGTGCCCCATCACAAACACAACTGCTGAGTAAATGAACTGAACTGAAACAAAATCCATCGAAGATGGAGGTCCTGTGCCTGAGCCATGGGGGGAGGGGGCTTGGGAATTCACTCGCCCCCTTTGATGGGGCGCCTCTGATGCCACATCAATGGTGAGGAGTTTAGGTGTGATGTTGGATGCCTCACTTTCTATGGAGGCCCAAGTCATGTCTTTTGCCCAGTCAGCCTTCTACCATCTTCATCTGGTCAGGCAACTGGTCCCTTACCTCTCCCCCCCTGCAATCTAGCCACAGTGATCCATGCAATGGTCACCTCTAGACTAGACTACTGCAACTCTCTCTACACAGGGCTGCCCGTGTCCCTGATCAGGAAACTTCAGCTGGTGCAAAATGCAGCAGCACACCTCCTATCTGGAGCGCCTGTGTAGACGCACATACAGCCAGTAGTGCGTCAGCTGCATTGGCTACCAGTTGTATACTGAATCAGATTCAAGGTCTTAGTGCTGCACGACTGACTCTCCCCGTATGTTCCCCAGAGGGCCCCTTGTGCCTCTCAACAGCACCTTCTGGTGGTCCCTGGCCCTGGAGGCATCCATTTAGCCTTGGCCAGGGCCTTTTCAACCCTGTCCCTGGCCTGGTGGAACGATCTTCCTGGTGAGATCCGGGCCTTATGGGATCTGTTACAATTCCGCAGGCCCTGCAAAACTGAGCTGTTCCGCCAGGCCTTTGACTGAGGCAGCAGACATCTATGCATAGTGGCCTCCACCACCCCGCTTTCCCCCACATATGAAGATAAGTTATAGGTGGTCAGTATCTACTGCCTAACCTGTGGTCCATCTGACATACTCACAGGCTCAACCAGACTTCTGGAAATGGCCATCTTGAGAACATTTGTTGTCTTGGTATGGGGTTGTGATTTTATTTGATTTATTGGAGCTGTATTTTAACTTTTTTAATCAGTCGTAACCCACCCTGAGCCCGCTGGTGGGAGAGGGAAGGATAGAAGTATAATAAAGTATAATAAATAAACAAATAATTAATGTAAAGAACAAATTTGTTGTGTTGTGAAGGACAATGTTGTTGCAACAAAGCACTCATTAGTGGAAGGTTGTAACTGGGGTTTTGATGTGTGCCGCATGATGTCCAATAGTGCCAGGGCTCATTTCGTAGCAGGAGCTCCTTTGCATATTAGGCCACACACCCCTAATGTAGCTAATCCGCCAAGAGCTTACAGAGCTCTTCTTTCAGGGGCTACTGTAAGCTCTTGGAGGATTGGCTACATCAGGGGTGTGTGGCCTAATACGCAAAGGAGCTCCTGCTACGAAATGAGCCCTGAATAGCGCACCAGTGGGTGGAGCCAATATTCTAAGATTCATCAGCACCAGCACAGCAAAGCATTAGGATTTAGTAGTTGCCGCTTTCTTCTGATATAAGGCCAGATCTATTCCTGGTGGGATTTCCTGGTCCCTCGATCTTCTAAGAACCTTGCCGTAAAAATACTCCACTTGGATCTCCTGGTTCCAGAATCCCGGTAGATATTGGGCACTTCTTGTGGGGAGTGACTTCATGAGTTGGCAGATTTTTCCAGCTGCCTGCCAACAGGGTTGGCCCAGCGTGTTCATAGGAAACTGCAGCCAACATGTGAATTCCTTGTTTGTGAGATTGGATTTTCTGGAAAATGTGATCCTCGCTCAGGGTTTTCTATCCCTTTTTGCACCACTGTGCTACTTTCTCAATTGCGCTTTATTCCTAAACGGGGAGGGGTTGTGGGGGAATGCTCTTTTTTTGCAATGCATGAGTAATTCTGTACTACTGCTTAAAAAATTTAGGATCTATAAAAGACCACGCTTGTGATTAAGTATCACATTATAGTAATCGGAAATTTTTTGCAGTTGAAAGGCCTACCACATACAGTGATTTGGATATTTTTTGGGTCCTTTTGGTAGGGGTCATCCAACCAGTTCTGTATTGCTTATTCTACAGGCTCAGGAGTGGTTTGCAACCATTGGTTCTGCAGTCCATTTGTCCTTACCTTATTCTTTGGGGCCGGAGGTTTGTTTCCGTAGGTTTGGTCCGTGGAAACGTTCTTTGAAGATACACCCGAGTCTGGATTTTTTGCATTAATTCAGTGTTCTTGCAATGTAGGAATATTGATTTGAAATAGTCTGAGAGCCTGTTGCTATGGAGATGGTGATTCCACTGCTATAGTTCGGGAAGGGGCCCGGCTGGCACATGTTAGTTTTTTGTGTTAATTTTTTTGCCAGCTTTGCAGTCGTTTCAGCAGTAACACCAAAACTGCGGGTCTAGGTCATGCTGGCTTTAATGATTGTGAGCTGCCCGAGACGTGTGTGCAAATTTTGAAAGGGGTGGGGGCGGGGGGCGTGTATGTATTAAATACATCATTGAAATAAGCGATGATCTCTGGATGGTAAGAGCCACTACAGCTGGTGCTTCTTTTTTTAAAAAATAGTTTCTGCAGACAAGCAATATCTGAATATACAGATATGATTAAAGCAACCCTGTTGCCCTTAAGGGCTGCAGTCTGCAGCGGCTGCTTATGGTAATTGGAGTAGAAATCTGTACAGCTCAGGCAGCTGCAGCTCCTCGTCTCATAAGTGACTTTTGCAAGGCGTCAGATTGACACTTTTCCAGCTTTAACACGCTTGTCTCAAAACTGTCACAGCCAAACCTGAACAGATTTTGTTAGGTCTCTCTTTTCTCTCTCTGTTTTTTCAAAGAGCACTTCACCTGCTATGCTGTTAGTGTCAGAAAAACGGAGGGGGGGGGGGGAGCAAAGTCTAATTTGTGCCTATTTTTATGGCTTGTCTTTATGTTGTTTGTGGGTCTTATGCTTTACTCAAGCAGGTCCAGATCTGAATATATGCACAAGTTTAAGTAAATGATAGTTTAGGGCTGCAGATTATGAGGGTAATTTCAGAGGGTAGCCATGATGGTCTGCAATCGAAGAATGGGATTTTTGGGTTAAGACGCTGAGCTGCAGACCGGAAGGTTGGTAGTTTGGCAGTTCGAGACTCTAGTGCCGCGTGATGGAGTCAGCTCCCATCTCTGGCCCCAGCTCCTGCCAGCCTAGCAGTTCAAAAGCAAGAAATTGCAAGTAGACAAATAGGTACCGCTGCGGTGGGAAGGTAACAGCATTTCGTGCACCTTGGTGTTTAGTCATGCTGGCCACATGACCACGGAGAAGTCTTCGGATGGCGCTGGCTCTTCGGCTTGGAAATGGGGATGAGCTCTGCCCCCTAGAGTCGGATTCGACTGGCTTTTGAGCAAGGGAAACCTTTACTTATGAACTTTTGAGAGTCAAAGATCCCGTACTAGACAAAGGGCGCTTTGAGCCTTGAAAGCTTGCATTTTACATATTGTGTGTTCTCCCCCCCCATCCCGTTCAGATATTTATACTTTTAAGTGTTGAAGTTTTAAGTAGCAAAGGTTACCAGATCTTCAGATGCGAGAGGTATGGCTCAAACCAAATCCCAGTAAGGATTTATATCATGGCACTAGGCACTTCCTTCCCCCCCCCCCCCCGCCCCGTCCCAGCACAAACAGCCAGCCCCCCTTTTGAAACCAGTCTGGTGGAGGAGAGAGAAGATGTAACCCTTTAGTCTCTGCTCAGGTTTTGATCCCCGCCCCCTGGTTACCATTTTAAAGTGAAAAAGATGGTGTCCATTAGCAAAACTATGGAGTGGAAATGGAAAGGTCTCTTCCTCTTCTCTTTCTTTGTGGCCCTGCTCTGAATTGTGGCTCTACGTTCAATTTGCCCTTTATAGAGAACTAGCATGGTATAGTGGTTAAGAATGGCAGACTCTAATCTGGAGTACCGGGTTTGATTCCCCACTCCTCCTCCACATGAAGCCTGCTTGGATGACCTTGGGCCAGTCAGAGTTCTCTCAGAACTCTCTCAGCCCCCCCGCTCCGCCCCGCGATTCTGTGATTCTACCTCACAAGCAACGCACCCTCTAAGCGGTGGAGTCTTGTGTGCAAAAATTCGACTTTGTGGATTACTGACACAAAGTTGTGAGTGAGCAATTTGGCTGTTGCATAAATCAGTTTGCTCTGGAGCCATCCTTCCTGAGCTAAGACAAGAATGTGTGAGCCGGAGGCTAAAAAACTGTGAGCTAGCTCACGCTAACTCAGCTTAGAGGGAACACTGCTCACAAGGTATCTTTTTCGGGGAGAGGAATGGAATGTGATTGTAAGCCACTTTGAGACTTCTTAGAGAAAAGTGGGGGATAAAAACCTACTCTTCTTCTATAGACTAATAGAAATCCATTGTGTGTGTCATGTCTGCTTGGACCTCAGCCTACGTGCATTCTGTTCTGCAGTTCCTTATGGGATCCCCAATTATAAGCTCTCCGGCTGCAGTTCACTTTATGATAATTTCACATGTGTCTCTATACCGATTGTACATAGAGCACTGCATTGTCCTCAGACATGGTGATCTAGATGTGGGTTGCTTGCCATCTCACACCTGAATGAATTTTCCTTGCAGGACCAAAAAAAAAAGAAAGAAAGAAAAGAAAGCAGTCTATGAAGCATGGCGTTTTGTAATAGACACGATATGCAAATGCTAACTCTAGATGCAAAATCAGTGTCTCTTTTTAAAAAAGCAATTGCATATACCCTGGCTGTTCATTTGTAAAGTAACACATTAGTTCAGCTTGCCTTGGAACCAGTGCCCCCTGCAAAATAGCTGCACACGTTATTAAGTTCTTTTCACCTTAATTTGTGTAAACTGGAGTCTGAAAGTAAATAATATTCTGCACTAAATAGATGAAGACTCCAGTGTCTCTGGAAGGAATTCTAAACAAGATTAGGAGAAAATAACATTGGTTTCTGTCACCCAGGCTTCCACAGTATGTTTTTTAATTTCATGGATTGTTGGGAAAGGTGTGCTGTTCTTTTCCATTGGATCTGAAGCCTATGCATGTATTAAAAAGGTGATCCAATAAATTTCTGTACTCTTGTAACGCTTCTTACGTGGCGCATCGCATTTCAGCTGCATCCGGTACAGTAGTTCTGAATCGTAGATGAGATCGAAACATTAATTTGAACTCTGGTCTGATATTTCATTGGAATGAGCAAAGCATAAGAACTCGAATGATCTTGCTGGGTTATAGCCCTGGTCCCTCTGGTCGGAATTCAGTCCACCTGCTGGCATCCCACAAAGAGCTCTACGCAGATCCGCAAATCAGCAGTCGCCAGGCCTTCTTACTGATCTCGTTGGGCCTAACAAAAAATGGTATTCCGTGGCTTTTGTTTCTGGATCCTCCATACCTATCACAGCCTGAAAGCCAGACAGGCTGCAATAGGTATGGAGGATCCAGAACTAAAAGCCATGGAATCCTATTTTTTGTTAGGTCTAACCAGGGGTCATTTCAAGCAGGAACACCCAGAAATTCTGTTCCGGGAGTAACAAGGCTAGGAGCGGACACATTGGTGATGCGCTGTAGAAAAAAGCAAAAGGATATACTAACTTTATCTGTATTTTCATGCTTCTTGTAGGGTAGCTTCCCTGCAAGAGCAAAGGAATCCTAAAGTGTCCTTAGTCAAAGTGTAAAGCTGGCTCGCCAGCTCTGAGTTGGGAAATACCTGGAGATTTTTGGGGTGGAGCCTGAGTGGTGGGTGTTGCCTTCTGACACACTTCCGGTGATGTCAGGGGGTGTGGCATATGCCAATAGGTTATGCTAATGAGGTATGCTAATGAGCTCCTGCACCACTTTTTCTACGAAATGACCTTTGGTCTAACCAAAGAATGATGCACAATGGTACGCAAGTTTTCAAGATTAGATATTATTAGCAGCTGTGACTTCCAGAGATTAGATGAGGCAGCTTGGTTGGTTGAAGTGCTTCCTTCGGGGCGGGAGGTGTATTTTAAAAACGGTACTTAGGAACTTTATTCCTCAATAGGGAAGGGAGGGCAGCTCAGTGGCGACCAGAATTTGCCCAGAAAACTTAGCAGGTCACAGAAAATGGAAGTTGTACTAATGCTTAAACCCTGAGGGTAGCCAGAGGCAGGAGCCCAAGGACCCTTAGATTCTGAACGGCAGCCATTTTGTGAGCTGCCTTACAAGGTTCAGAGTCTATTCAAGGTGTGGCCTTGTATCCCCCTCCTCTTCATGGTTAAATTGAATTCTGTTTGCTTAAACTGTATATTTAAATCTGTAAACTGTTTGAATTTAAATCTGGCCGTTTCTGTAAGTCACTTGGGCTTCCTGTGAGGGAGAAAAGTTTGGTAACTAACTGCCAGCGTGAATGAAATGAATAGGGAGCCTGTGGAATGACTCAAGCGCGCTGCTATTGCCCCAGCTAGTCCTCTGGATCGCTGCCCCTTCCTCTCCCGTCCCCCCGTCCCCCCCCCCCCCCCGGTTCCCTTTGCTCCTGCATTTTTCTCATTACAGCTTGTACCGGTTACTGGCTGTCCTTGCCACATTGTTTTGGCACTACAGAAGAGGCCATCCACTAGAGACACACGCAGGATAATTAGGCTGTCCTCTCCCAAAATTAAATTTCATAATTCTGGGTGGGATCCTGAGAAGCCTGTGGTGTATGATATCCCCACCTCCCCCTCGTGCTGAAGCACACTGAGTCCCTGAAATTCTGCTTCATGGGGACTAGTGGAGGTTCACTTTGGGAGGGGGAATCGTTACACTGATAGAATACTCTGAGTGAGCCAGTTTGGTGTAGTGGTTAGGAGTGTGAACTCTAAACTGGGAGAGCCAGGTTTGATTCCCCACTCTTCCACATGCAGCTGCTGGTGTCACCTTGGGTCAGCCATAAGTTCTTTCAGAGCTGTTCTCTCAAGAGCAGTTCTCAAGAGAGCTCTCTCAGCCCCATCTACCTCACAGGGTGTCTGTCGTGGGGAGGGGAAGGGGAAGGAGATTGCAAGTCCCCCTGAGACTCCCTCGGGTAGTGAAGGACAGGGTATAAATCCAATCTCTTCTCTTTGGGTCCAACCTGTTGCATTAGCCCTCTGCAGAGTATCTTCTGCATCCTTTAGGAGACCCTGTAAAAGATCCAAGAAGATCCTCTCAAAAAAACAGTTGTTAAAAAGACAAAGCTTTTGTGTCATAGGACTTTGTTCTGTGCTGTTTCACTGGTGGCTTCATTTCTTGTGCTTTTCCTAGTCTGTGTTTTGTTTCTCAGAATTAGGTAATATGCTGAGGACAGCTGAGGGGGGAACGAGTTGCACTGTTTTTCAGTATTCAGAAGTAGCTCTTATTCAAGAAAAAGTTGGCAATTGTGAAGATGACATGTTTTCGGTTCTCTTCGTAAGGGGCACCTCCAGCCAGCCAGTTGCTGCTAGGAAATGCTCATGATGGAGATCAGCTGTATACTGTCATTTTGTCACACTGAGTAATAATGTTTACTGCTTTTGACTGTGGAGGCTCCATTGTTGGCTGTTGCAGCTCAGAGTGATTTCGATTCATATTGTGAATCCAGGATGGGAGTAGCTTTATCCTAGCAGTTTTAGCTCGGGGAACAACTTTGCCTGTATGGCTGGTATTGCAAACAGCAGCAGTGGGTTAATCTAAAATATATAAAACACCAGTGTATTTTGTAGTCAGGATTTGTTTTAATGTTATAAGATACATATTTCGGTATGCTGGATTTCAAAAAAATTCAAAGGTTTTTTTTAGAAGTCTCAGCATCCTTAATTGTTTGATCACAATTGGACTTGATTTCAGTTTGATAACACATTATTATTATTATTATTATTATTAGTGGGCTGTATTTTCCCCAGCCAGGAATTGACACAAAAAAATAGAATGAAAAGCCAAACAACAGGTTGTGGAACATATGCTTGGATGTGCGTGGCAGATATAATCAGTCACCTGTGGTTCCTTCCTTTAGAGGGAAAAAAAGGGTGGTGGGAGAAAGCATTGGGTTTTGAAAGAAAAATCTGATTTGTTTGCCATGCAGATTTAAAAACCAGTTGGACTTGGGGTTGGCCTGTGCTGTAGCCAGTGTTTCCTCTAAGCTGAGTTAGTGTGAGCTAGGTCACAGTTTTTTAGCCTCCAGCTCACAGGTTTTTGTCTTAGCTCTGGAAGCAAACTAATTTGTGCAGTAGCCAAATCACTTGCTCACAACTTTAATGCCAGTAGCTCACAAAGTAGAATTTTTGCTCACAAGACTGCACAGCTTACAATGTAGCTTGTGCCAAAGCTTTAAAGCAAAATAGCTTTTTGTGAGGGTTCCTTGTCTCAAGTTTTAATGGACTAACAGGAGTTCACCAAGAACAATTGTACAACTGTAATGTACAACAACCCTTGCTAACAATAGACGGAGATGGAGGAGGATGTAGCCTTTAGTCAACCTAGTCCAGAATTCTGTTTCCCACCAAGGCCAGCCCAGCTGTCCCTTGAGAAGAAAAAGAAGAAGTTGGATTTATACCTTGGCCCTTCACTACTCGAGGAAGTCTTAGAGCAGCTTACAATCTCCTTTCCCTTCCTCTTCCCACAAAAGACACCCTGTGAGGTAGGTGGGGCTGAGAGAGCTCTTTCGAGAACTGCTCTTGAGAGAACAGCTCTGAAAGAACTTACGACTGGCCCAAGGTCACACCAGCAGCTGCATGTGGAGGAGTGGGGAATCAAACCCAGTTCTCCTGGATTAGAGTCTGCACTTCTAACCACTACACCAAACTGGGGCTCTCTCTCTCCCTCCCCCCCTATAAGCTGAGGAACAGAAGCCAAAGCCCTTCTCCTCCTCCTCCTCCTCCTCCTGACTCTCAGCAACATATTCAGAAGCCTGCTGCCTCATAAGGTGGAGGTTGGTATTCAGCCATTGTGGCTCATAACCAGTGAGGAATTGGTTGTAGTCCCCCTTTTAAAACCTTCTAAGCTAGTGTCTTTGGTACATCCTGTGGCAGGTTTCACAAGTGAGTTAGAAGTTGCCTAAAGTATTTCCTTTTGTCTGTTTTGCCTGTTGCCCCAAGTTGTAGTGTAGTGTTCGGGAGAGAATGTTCTTACCATGCTATGTCCACTTTGTAGTTTTGGTGCCTATTGAGAGAAGGACAACATAGGTATAGCAGGAAGGCTTTTTAAATAATATAAGGGTCCTGATCCCCTCAATACTGGAACCAGCCTTGCTGTTTTATACTTAACCTCTATGAAACCGTGTCCTCGAATTGGAGATCAATATTTCCTAATTGAAAAAAAAAACCCTATTTCCTTTCAGTGTCCCCGTGATTTCTTTTTTTATTTTTGTACTGGCATCTATCATAATGGGGAAAAACTGTGACTAAAAATATTTCTTTGTGTATGGGTTTTATGGTACATGATTAAAAGATATACATGCAATTATGGACAAATAATACGGCATTGCCTTCCTCTTTATTTTCTAGTGAGGATGAAATGGAAGAAGCAAATGGAACTAACCCTATAGATATTGAGGTTGAACAAAACAAGGAGAGCAAAAAAGAGGTATTTTCCCAAAGAATGTTATATAATGTATTAAGAATATACTATCAACTTGTATAGAAAATTACTGTGTTCTTACTGCTTTCTTTAGCTGTTGTATATAAGGATTCAGTTCTCTCTGCCAGGTATGTGTCCCTGCCTTTTATCCAAAACACTCAGGGTGGCGTAAATGGTTTTCCCCTTCCCCATTTTACCTTGTGTGGTAAGGTTAGTCTGAGAGTGTGACAGGGTTGTGAGGTCTTACCTGCATCCCGGCAGGAGGCTCCAGCCCGGTTCCCGGGGTCTTCTGGCTCCCGGGGTCTTCTACACCATAGAATTTTTACCCAAATGCTTGAATGTCCCCCTGCACAATGTGTCTGGAGCAATGATGTCACCTCTGGGTGACATCATCGCAATGGCTCTTTAGGGGTGGGTCTCCCCTCATCAGTCAGCTGGCCAGTGTCAGCCCCACCTGCTCTCTCAGCCCCACCTACTCCACAGGGTGTCTGTTGTGGGGAGGGCAAGGGAAAGGAGATTGTAAGCCACTCTGAGACTCCCTTGGGCAGTGAAGGGCGGGATATAAATCCAGTCTCTTCTTCTGGTGACTGTGTGTGCACCTGGAAGTCATGGCGACCTCTGGTGCCTGACCCCTACTGGGGGCCCGGAGGATATTCAGAGAGGTGGCTGAATAAAGCCTGCCCCCGCCTCCCAGCTGCTGGTATTCCAAGGAGGTCTCCCATCCAAGTACTTGCCAGAGTCGACCTCACTTAGCCTCTGAGATCTGATGAGACTGAGCTTGCCTGAGCTATCCAGGTCAGGGTGAGACCAACAACATTTTTAGAGTATAAGCTCTCAAGAGTCAAAGCGCCTTTTGTCAGATACGAAGATGGTATCTGGCATAAGGGAGCTTTGACTCTTGTAAGCCTATACCCCCCCAAAATCTTGATGGTCTCTTAAGATGCTACTGGACTCAAATCTACATTTCATGACTATTTTACATATTCTGCAGAGGCAAACCCAAATTTGCCCAGAGCCTCCTCACCCTGTTCCTTGTGACCCTCCTGTGTGAGAGACGCGACCCATTAGAGGGTCCCAACCCACAATTTGAGAAGCCCTGGTTTAGAAGGAGGTTTCATCATGTCACATGTGGGCTGTGCCTTGCACATTGCCTGCAGCACTATGGTTGTCAGCACCCCATGGTTGTTCCCATACTATTCCTGGCAATGCACATGAATTCATGCACACAGAACAGATCATGCGCTAACACATTATGCTAGGAATGCTGCCCTGTTGTAATGTGTTGCCAGTTCGGTACAGTGGTTAGTGCCAGTGTGATGTAGTGGTGAGAGTGTTGGGAGACCCAGTGTTGAATTTCCACTCTTCTGTGGAAGATCAGTGGGTGACCTTGGACCAGTCCTGTGCTCTCAAGCCTAACCTGCCTCACAGGGTTGTTGTGAGGATAAAATGGAGGAGAGGCGAATGAGATAAGCCACTTTGGGTTCCTGTTGTGGAGAAAGGTTATGTATAAATGATGTAAATCAGTAAATAATAATGGGGTCTGCCCTAGCTACGTGGGACGAGGTGGTGTAGAGGCATGCTACTTGGGTTAAATTTATGAATTGGGCCTTGTTTTGGCAAAACCCATCTCTATGCTGAGCTCTGGAAGTGTGTTTTCCTTCTGTGTCTGTGGGTTTGTTTGTTTGCATTCCTTTTCGACAGAGTCCCTTCATTATTTTTGCAGTTTCAAAAAAAAAGACAGCAACAAAAAACCTTGCTTAAATGACAGATGGATAAATTCATTTGATATACCTAATGAAGTTCTGCTGAAGTAAACTTGTGCTTAGGGAGTATAGTGTGACATTGAGTGGTAATTAAACATAAATTTAATATAGTTTAAATTCGGCTAAAATTGTCTCCCTGCCAACTCTGCAGCCGAGGTATGTAGCGCTGTGCTTCTGCAAGAGCTGCTTTCGTATCAGCTCCCCGAGTGCCAGCAAATCCAGTCTCCCTGTATGAACCAGGATGAGTCTGGCACCAGCCACTTTCTCCCCCTAAGTCCCAAGATCAGCTTTCCTATGCCAGACCTGCAGAAACCACAGTTGCACCTCAGCAAGATGAGTCCAGGGTTCCAGATGAGCAAAGAAATGCTAAGTTCTTCAAATTTGTCCCACCTTGAGACGTTGTAGAGGAGTCTTTCCTGAGCTCAAATGTAGCAAACAAGACTCCGTGTGTGAAAGAGTCACATCTGCAGGGGATCCCAAAGGAAAGTTCAGGTCCCCGACACCTGATGTTTTGTCTCCAGATAGGTTGGGTTCCTGATGTGCCTGAAGAAAAAGCAGGCTTGGGGGAATCTTAATCCTTGTGGGTGTGGGAAGCAGAATTCTCCTGTCCTGTCACTGGGAGAGAGAAGCTTTACCCCCCACTAGAGCATGGAAATAAGGTCTCCAAGACTTTCTCTCTCTGTGTGTGTGGGTGCACACGCACGCACGCAGAGTGCCATCAAGTTGCAGCAGGCTTATTGTGACCCCAGCAAGGGGCTTTCAAGGCAAGTGAGAAGCAGAGGTGGTTTGCCACTGCCTTTCCTCCGCAGAGTCCTACTTGGTGGTACCTCATCCAAGTACCATCCCTACTTAGCTTCAGATGAGAGAGGGCTATACCATCTCCCTCTCAAAGACTTCTTTTTTTGGTTGCTGTCAAGTCATAGGTGACTTATGGCGACCCCTTGGGGTTTTCAAGGCAAGAGACCTTTAGAGGTGCTTTGTCGTTGCTTGTATCCCCATCACGACTCTGGTATTTCTTTGGTAGTTTCCCTTCCAAATACTGACCAGGGCCAAACCTTTTTAGCTTTCAAGATCTGACAAGATCCGCCTAGCTAGAGGGACAAAATTCTAGGCCCCCTGGTGAGTCTAGAGACCAATGGACAAGGCTGGCATCAACATACTCCCAATGTGGGGCAACTGGCAAGACCCACTGCTGCAGCCTGTTCACTTGCTGGTGAGCTGTCCCACCACCCGCATTCCCAGCTGTGTGCACTGCCCAGCATCGTTAGGGTAAGGGCATATATTGAAGTGTGTGAGGCTGGGAATGTGGGCCGTGGGAGGAGTCAGAAACTGACAGGGAGGACGGACAGGTGGGTGGTGGGAGAGGGGCAGGCTGGTGAGTGGGGAAGGGGGGCACAGTGGCCAGCAGAAGAGGAGGCCCCAGGTACTCTCTGGCTGGGCCCATGGAACTGGGCAAGGCACTGATTTATTTCCATATGATGCTTGGCATGAGCCTGGGTACTGTGAGGGAGTACAAAGAGGGAATGGGGGGGGGGGGCGTTGCAGTGACTCTCAGTCAGGTCTCAGTAGTTATGCAGCTATGGTATGGATGTGAGTTTGGGAGCCAGATGGGCAGGGACACGAATCACATGGCCTTTCCCTTTTGATTGCCATGTGATTGGTGGCTCCAGGACTGACTTGCATGTGGCAATTGCTTGAAGTGGCAAAATTAGAGAAATTGCATGTGTGCAATGGTGTGTTTTTGTGAAACGGGCTGCTTTGGGCTTTAAAATTATACAGGTGTGAGAAGAAGGGAAATCGGAGGGGAGGGCGCTGTGTCAAAGCACACAGATGTTTTGAGGTCCCCCAAAGCCAATGTCATTAGTTCAGTGAAAGACAACGCCTCTGCTGGCACCAAGAAAACCACATCTGCCCCAGTCAAATGATGATATAGGATAGGTCTATAATTAGCTAAAGTTTGTAATGTCTTTGACAAGGCTTTGCTTATGACAGATGCAGGCGCTGTAGACTTCAATTCTGCCTTATCCCCCCCCCCCCCCCGGAAAGCCTTTGATAGCCATTGGCTCCCTGCCGTGCAGGCGAGAACGGTGGATGTAGCCATGCATGGTGAAAGTCAAAGTTAATTTGTGTCTGCTGCGCTTTCCAAAAGGAAACAGATGGTTGCAATGTTTGAGTTCAAGTTGTCTTTGCAGCCAAGCTGCGTGCTTTGGATTGTACACCCTCGTTTTTCATACTTTTAACAGCTCTAATTTGTGCCATTTTTGATACCCACCTTACCCTCCCTCCCATAGTTACCACAAGACGTTCAGACACTCTGCCTGTGTGATAGGCAGCTTCCAAAGGGGTGTGTGTGACTGTGTGTACACTCCGTGGTGCGTAACTAATTTATACCTCACTTTTCTCCTCAATGGGATCCGAAAGCAGCATTCACAACTTCTGTTCTCCGATCCTCTGTTTTATCCTCACTACAGCCCTGTGTGGTAGGTTAGGATGGCCCAAGGTCATCCAGCAAGCTTCCATGGGCAGTGTGGAGATTTGAACTTGGGCCTCTAAGATCCTAGTCTGAAACTCTCACCACTACAGCACACTGATGAGTTGTCTCGATTATTGGATGATGGGAGCCCTTAACTATAAGACCCGGTAGCAGCAGCAGTTCAGATATAGATCTGGGTTACCAAGTTATAACTCTGGGGGAACTAGGTGATTTGGAGACTGGAAAATATCAAATGGTTGCTATGCCTTTTTTGGGAGCAAGTTAGCCAAATGTAAGCATCCTGAACTGAAGAATAAAGATGAAGCAGGCAGCCGCCGCAGAATTCATCAGTCTTTGTATCTGAAGTCTTTTTGCCTGATGCAGTCCAAAATTATCCCGCGAGATTAATCGATGGGAGCGGGGTGACCATTTTTCCTTCACAGTCATATTTTTTTTCAGTCCGGGCTTTTCTCCCCCTTCCTCTCCTCTCTCTTTAATTAAAAACTTGATGAGCTCAGAGTTCCTCACTTCATCATTTGGTTAACCGGTATTAAAAATTAATATGGGTAAAGGAAGAAAGGGAAGGCGCGCCTCCCCCCTCCCCACCGTGGTGTTTAGGCCTCAGTCAGTTTTGTTGAAGGAATATCTCTCCCCCCCCCCCTCCCCTGAAGAGTGGATTCTTATTTTCTTCTGTTTCCCCACCTGCTGGTTTCTGCCTTCTTGGTACATACCTTCATCTGTGCCCCTCATGATTGCTGGGGAAGCCCGCTGATTTATCTTTCATATCTTCTCTGGACTAGCAGAAGGAAACTGATTGGCTCTCCAACTGCTCCCTGAACTACCAGGAGGCCATCAGGATGTTAGGCAGTAATCGACCCAAGTCTGAACGTTCTCCAGAGCTCATCCTTGAAGTGTGTTGACAGGGATGCGCTTGTTGTAGGTGTATTGCCAGGGATCCGCAAATGTTGTCTTAGCTCCCTAGCCAGTGATCATTTGTAGCAGTCAGTCTTCCCTCTAAGCTGAGTTAGTGTGAGCCAGCTCACAGTTTTTTAGCCTCCGGCTCAGACGTTTTTGTCTCAGCTCAGGAAGGATGGCTCCAGAGCAAACTGATTGATGCAGCAGCCAAATCACTCGCTCACAACGTTAATGCTGGTAGCTCATGAAGTAGGATTTTTGCTCACAAGACTCCACAGCTTAGAGGGAGCATTGGTAGCAGCCCTTAGATCTGTCCTGCATTCTTTTGCACTCTTTTGTAGACAGCATTGCCAACCTCCAGCTGAGGCCTGGAGGTCTTGCAGAATTACAACTGATTTCCAGAGGGTAGCCATGTCGGTGTGCAGTAAAACAGTTAGATTTTATAAACTTTTGAGAATCAAAGCTCCCTTCATTCCCTGTGTCTGAAACTCTTCTTGGTCTCTAAGGGGCTACTCGACCCAAATCTAACTGATCTCCTGCCTACGAAAATCAGTTCCCCTGGAAGTAATGGCTTCTTCGGAGTCTGGACTACATGGCTTTATACCCAGCTGAGGTCCCTGCCCTCCCCAGTCTCCACCCCCCAAATCTCCAGGAATTTCCTGACTTGAAGTTTGCAACCATATGTGTAGAGGACTTGGGAAGGGGGTCTTCTTGTGCTTGTGTTGGGGTAAGACTGAGAGTCTGTCCTGCTGTCTGGAGAAGCCATTTCCTCTACTAATAGATATTGTGTTTTCACATCATTCAAGAAGAAAGGCTTTTTGTCACTTGAAAAATACAGTTCCCCTGTCCCTTTCAGGGCAATGTAAACTGGGCCTACGTGCACGGTATCTGTGTTAACTTGAACATACAGTCAAGGCTTGAAGGAGGGGGATGTCCCCTGATACACATACCAGATCTGTAGCCCAGAGGTGTTTGAACAAGGCTAGTATAATTTGGCTGAAGTTCAGAGAGGCACACCACCTTGACAGGGGATCTCTCCCCCACCCAAGTTTGCTTCTCTCTTAGCAATTATTTCTGAATTAAACCTGAAGGCTGTCCCTTGGCCCTCACACATTTCCCCTTCTTCTTCTGCTTTGTGATAAATTAACGCCTGAACTCATTTAACTAAAATTAGCTCTCAAATGAGAGTTTGACACTGAGGTTTAGAAGTTTCAGTCGCTGGTTTGAAACCCAGTTACAGTTAGGTATGGGCTACCCCAGTTTAGAGAGCGCTGGTAACCATAATTGCAGACCTGGACAGATGGGGAAAAAAGAAAGAGTGGGGGAACCTGCTGAGGATTCCTAATCAGGCAGTGGAGTGTTGGAATGATGTAGGGGGGTGGTTGTGGCTGAGTAGTAGAGCACCTGTTTGGAATGCAGAATTCCCTGGTTCAATCCCCAGACGCTTCAGTTTAAAGGATCGGGTAGAAGGTGATGGTATTCCCAGTAGTAAGGTATGGCTGCGAGAGTTGGACCATAAGGAAGGCCGAGCCCTGAAGAATAGATGCTTTCAAATTATGGTGCTGGAGAAGACTCCTGAGAGTCCCTTGGACTGCAAAGTAGATCGAATCAGTCAATCCTAAAAGAAATCAACCCTGACTGTTCTTGGAACACCAGATACTGAAGCTGAAGCTCAAAAACTTTGGCCACCAAATGAGAAGGGAGCACTCACTGGAGAAGACCCTGATGCTGGGAATGATTGAAGGTCAAAGAAGAAAGGAATGGCAAAGGATGAGGTGGTTAGACAGTGTTATTGATGCAACGAACATGGAGTTGAGCAAACTCTGGAGACCAGGAGGGCCTGGCGTGATGTGGTCCACGGGGTCGTGAATGGTTGGACTTTACTGTGCAACAACAACAAGGAGGTGATGTGAAAGAGCTTGGCTTAAGCCCCTGGAGAAGCACTGCCAGTCTGAGTAGACGAGGCTGACCTTTATGCACCAAGGGCCTGATTCCGTCTAAGGCTGCTTCATTTGTTCAACCATCTCTCCCGATTCAGCCTTTCATGCGTGACTGGGAATAACTCCACATTCCCCACCCCAAGTTGTTAGGATGAAAAATGGGAGACTGTAAATAACTAAAATTAAACAGACTGTGCTGCAGCTATAGCTAATGCGGCTGTTTCAGTGATAGCCATTTCACTCAGCCAAGCTGTTGTGGGTCATCTAGCTTTTTGGGTATTTGCCAAGGGGGAGGTGGCCAGTCCCCATAGCTCTGTATGTGTTGTCTGCTTAGGGGGCAAAGGGGGGGGGGGTGAACCTTTCTGCTTCTGGCTTAAGGACATCAGCATGGCTTTTCCATAGTCTGCAGCTGCAAAAATGAATAGTGTTGGGGGTTAAGTTGCCAGCTCTAGAATGATAGAATCACAGAATCATAGAGTTGGAAGGGAACTCCAGCGTCATCTAGTCCAACCCCCCTGCATAATGCAGGAAATTCACAAATACCTCCCCCCCCCTTATACTCCCAGTGACCCCTGCTCCATGCCCGGAAAATGACAAAAAACCTCCAGGATCTCCAGCCAAATCAGCCTGTTGAAAAATTGCTTCCTGACCCTTAGGTCGGGAAATTCCTGAAGATTTATAGGTGGAGCCTGGGGAGGGCAGGGGAGGGACCTCAGCAGTGTATGATGCCATCCAGTCCACCCTCCAAAGTTGCCATTTGCTCTCAGGGAACTGCTCTCTATAGCCTGGAGATCAGTTGTAATTCCAGGAGATCTCCAGGCCCCAGCTGGAGGCTGGCAACCCCTGGATGGAGGCAGACTTGTCCAAATGTTTTTGTGGGTCCTTTTACATTCTGCCCTGTATGTACTTGGAGCTCTTCTTGCTGTGCTTTGACACAGCAGGAGAGAAATATAATCCAGTCTTTCCTTTCTTTTAAATAGATGGAGATCAGTATTATAACTGCAGACAAATCTATTCCTTTGCAGAAATGAATATCCCAGGTTCATATTCAGAAAATCACATCCCATCCCTTGTCCCTAAAAGACCTCTTTCCGGGCAAATTTCATACCCATGCAAAAAAATCTTTATCTCCCCGTGTGGCGGTGCTGCATATAAAAATGCGAGAGCTTTAAGGATTAGACGGCAGTCATCTGACCCCTCATGCTTTGTTTTAAATTAGTTTCTGCTTTTCCCCCTCTGGCTGACACGTAGGAAATTGCATATCAAACTTAAACTTTACTCTTCTATTCTTTCCCTTTCTTTCTCTCTCACTCTCTCTCCCACCCACACACTCAACAAGCTGGATTTCCTTTTTGTTTCTGGTACAGAATTAAACTGACACGCCCTGGCCTGGCATTGGGAAGCTGGGTTTGGCAGATCATTAGACAGCTTTGAATGACACGGAGAGCTCTGAATTCATCGGTGTTTGTGTACGACTAGGGTTCTTTTCCCCTCCTTCTTTTCCTAATTGGGGGAGAGCTTCCCAACTGTGTTTCTCAAACCTTTTGCATTTGTTTTGCCCTTCCGAGCTCGTGCTGCCTTCTGGGACTCCCCAATCCATCAGCAGCCATCTGTTCCACAAGCAAAATGCACTGAGATCCTAGCGTGCTGTTCTAACACACACAGCCCTCTGCTGCGCTCAAAGGTCTGGTATTATTAGAAGACTAATAGAACAGAATATGTGACCTCCCTCTTAAACCCACAGACAGGAAAACCGAAGAGCAAAACAGCAGCCCTTTCTAGTTCCCTTCCCCAGTTGCATCGGGACGGTGAACAATAGCTCTAGTCCCAACCACAAATCCAGTGTAGTTTGCACGACTGTACATTGTTGGGGGGGCTTTCAAATCATTTTATATTTGGCTAGTGGGGGGAGGAAGGCACCTCTCTGCCTTAGGATCTGATCCCTTTCCATGGTACCCATTGTGGGGGGGGGGGGGGGGGTGTTGTTCCCCAGACTTTGAAAACTGCCCTGCTGTTTTCTTTATTTGCAAAACTAGAAGATGCTGGGGAACCTTGTTTTTATTCATTTATTGTAATCCCAGTGTGAATATTTCATAGGCAAATTGACTTTCTGGGTTTAGAGATGTTTGTGCCAGAATTCAGTGGTGCTGGTTCAGATCTGTTAACTTGCATGAAGCAGGTTTTGTGGAGCAGTGTACAGAATAGGGAAGTCAGCATGTATAAGTCCCTAAGCAGCAAGCAAGATGGGCTCCTCCATGTCCCCCCCCCCCCCCCAAGAAAAGACTAGTTCAGGTCCCTAGCAATGCTCCCTCTAAGCTGTGGAGTCTTGTGAGCAAAAATTCTACTTTGTGAGCTACTGGCATTAAAGTTGTGAGCCAGCGATTTGGCTGCTGTTCAAATTAGTTTGCTTTGGAGCCATCCTTTCTGAGCTAAGATAAAAAGGTGTGAGCCAGAGGCTAGAAAACTGTGAGCTAGCTCACACTAACTCAGCTTAGAGGGAACATTGGTCCCTAGTAGCCTTCCTGTGATCACATGTGACAGTACACCAGCGGCTATGGAAGTGGCATCAGCTTGAGCCACTACTGGCCACTGGGGGCCCATTCATGGGACTCCTGCAATCTGTTGTAGCGGTCCCTTTTCAAAGTTGTGTGTATGGCTAGTTTTAAAATTAGGAATCTTAGTTGATAGGAGCATATGAATTTTAATTGACCAAGATCTGCATTAACTTGCATGTGAATAAAACAGTAGTCCCTAAGGAGGGGGAAGAAGCATAAATTTTGGGGTTTTTTTTTTAGATTGTGCACGTTTATGTCTCAGCAAGGCACCCCCTTAGAAGAAGCATTCCTTCCTGTTTGCTGGCGAAGAGGGAAATCCTCTTGTGGAATGATTCTGCAGCAGTTTTTAAGACTAGCAAAGGGAGCTCTGATTCTTGAAAGCTTATACTCTGAAACTTGTATTGATCTCTGAGGTGCTACTGGGCTCAGATCTAACGGGTTTTTTTAAATAAATGGTTTAAAACATTTTAAAAACAATGTCTTTTCTCCATTAATTGGGGTGGGCGCCATTTTAGTCCATCAGGAATTCCCTCCCAAAGCAATCGATGCAATTTATTAATCTCAGAAAGTTTTCTGCCCGACATCAGACGCGACACCCAGGCTTATGTACAGTAGACTTCTACCTTGCAGGCACCTCCGGCTGAAACCATCCCCCAGGTGAAGAAGGAAAAACACAGCTCCCAGGCTGCAAAGAACAGGGCCAAGAGGAAACCTCCCAAAGGCATGTTCCTTTCTCAAGAGGACGTGGAGGCTGTTTCCGCCAACGCGACGGCTGCCACTACCTTGCTGAGACAACTGGATATGGAATTGGTCTCCATCAAGCGACAGGTATGAGTATTTCCCTGTAACAAAATGAATGCATTTTTTTTTTTTTAAAGAGGAGCTGCCATCGGTCTCAATTTCCTGGCTCCCCAGGGGATTTATAGCTTGGACGAGAAGTTTTACATCAGGATGAGACTTGATTAAGAAGCTGTCTGCTGAGCAGCGTGTGCTGGAACGGAATTATTTTTCAGCTTGGCTTTCTGTTTGCAGTGCAGAAGGGAACAGAGCCGGGCTCGCCAGATTCTTGTCTCTTTCCCAAGATGCTACTGTGGGCTTCCATAAATTAGAGCCCACGAGCTATGTCCTTTGGAATGAATTCCTCTCTCTCTCTCTTTGGAGGACATTCATATCAGAGAATTATTTGCATATGTATTAGGTCAGTGTCCCCACCCCACCCCAGACTTGGGGGTAGCAAACTTCCACGTGTTTGAGGCCAGAGGGTCTGGCATGGTTTCTGCCATACTGCTCTTGTGCCGCAAACGGGGTCTCTCTTTCTCCTTCACGTCTGAAGAGGATTCTCCAAATGCAAGGCTCACTTTCCCAGGCAAATTGACTTTCTGGATTCAGAGATGTTTGTGCCAGGCGTGAATTGTTGCCAAGGGAGACATGAGCCCCTCCTAGTGTGACTCGTTACTGGTTGTTCCCCCCCCCCCCTTTGGTGTTATGAAGAAGGATGTGCTCCTTCCCCAGTGTTATCCGGTCATGTTGATAATTATCCCTGGATTCCTCTCATACGGAAGCAGAGATCCTCAGACGGGAAACGTTTCCTGGACAGAGCAGTTTGAGCGATTCGGTCAGGCAGTAGATTTCAAGCATTTCAGGTTCCCAAAATTACGGGCGCCGGCACTGTCTTAGAAACAGCACTCCTCTTCTTCCTATTCCTCCTTTAGAGTGGGCAGCAGCCAAAACCCATGCATTCTCTTATTTCAGAGGGATCAGATTCCTTCTCTTTCAATTAGAGGAGTCTGCTTCTTCTTGCAGCAGCCTCATAGCCCGGACTGGCCCAATCGTGTCAGAATTTAAAAGCTAAGCAGGGTCGGCCCTGGTTAGAATTTGGATGGGAGACCACCAAGGAGGCCCAGGGTTGCTATGCAGAGGAAGGCCAAGGGCAAACCACCTCTGCTTGTCTCTTGCTTTGAAAATTCCATGAGCCTGATGGCCTGCTTTACTTCTACCTCTTCTTAGAGGTGCTTTACAGTGTCGCTTCCTTTTCTTTTGAACCAGTTTCTAGATCTGAATAAGCTATTTGCGCTGTACATCTTAAACTGCTAATGATACAATTCTAGGATAATTACCAGCACAGTGTAGTGAAATCCCTGCTTTGTGGTGAAGCTCATTGGGTGACCTTGAGCCAGTCATTCATTCACAGCCTAATTTACTTCAGAGTGTGGGTACAAAGATCCTCAGAGCATGATACAAATGTACTAAATAAGTATGTGGGGCTGTGGCTCACATGCATGAACAAATGCCTTATGCTGAAGCAGCCCATTGGCCCATTAAGGTCAGCCTTGTCACCATTGACTGGCAGTGGCTCTCCTGGGTCTTTCACATCACCTACTATCTGAGCCTTTTAACTAGAGATGCTAGGGAATGGACCTGGGGCCTTCTGCATGCTAAGAAGATGCTCTACCACAGTGGAAGAGCACCTCCTTGGCACGCAGAAGGTTTTAGCTTCAATGCCCAGCACCTCCAGTTTAAAAGATCTGATAGGAGGTGATGTGAAGAGCCTCAGCCTGAACCCCTAGGGGGCCACTGCCAGTCTTGAGTAGACAAGAATGGTCTTGATGGGAACAATGGTCTGATTCAGCATAAGGCGGTGTCATGCTCCAGGGCACATTTCGTCGCAGGAGCTCATCTGCATATTAGGCCACACCAGGGGTCCTTTCGTAAAAAAAGAGGTGCAGGAGCTCATTAGCATAACTTATTTGCATATGCCACACCCCCTGACATCACTGGAAGTGTCAAAAGGCCACACCTCCCTGACGTCATCGGCAGTGTGTCAGAAAGCAAGAAGGGAGGGAGGGGGGAAGGAAGGAAAGGAACAGGAAGGAAGGTAGGTAGGTGGGGGAGAGAGAGAAGGAAGGAAGGAAGGAAGGAGGGAGGAAGGGGGGAAGGAAGGAAGAAAGAAAGGAACAGTAAGGTAGGTAGGTAGTTGGGGGGGAGAGAGAGAGAAGGAAGGAAGGGAGAGGGGAAGGAAGGGGGAAAGGAAGGAACAGGAAGGTAGGTAGGTAGTTGGAGGGGAGAGAGAGAGAGAGAAGGAAGGAAGGAAGGGGGGAGAGAGGAAGGAAGGAAGGGAGAGGGGAAGGAAGGGGGAAAGGAAGGAACAGGAAGGTAAGTAGGTAGGTGGGGGAGAGAGAGAAGGAAGGAAGGAACAGGTAGGTAGGTAGGTGGGGGAGAGAGAGACAGAAGAAAGGAAGGGAGAGAGGAAGGGAGGGGGAAAGGAAGGAACAGGAAGGTAGGTAGGTGGGGAAGAGAGAGACAGAAGAAAGGAAGGGAGAGAGGAAGGAAGGGGGAAAGGAAGGAACAGGAAGGTAGGTAGGTGGGGGAGAGAGACAGAAGAAAGGAAGGGAGAGAGGAAGGAAGGGGGGAAGGAAGGAACAGGAAGGTAGGTAGGTGGGGGAGAGAGAGACAGAAGAAAGGAAGGGAGAGAGGAAGGAAGGGGGGAAGGAAGGAACAGGAAGGTAGGTAGGTGGGGGAGAGAGAGACAGAAGAAAGGAAGGGAGAGAGGAAGGAAGGGGTAAAGGAAGGAACAGGAAGGTAGGTAGGTAGGTGGGGAGAGAGAGAAATAAGGAAGGAAGGGGCGCTTCTCCCCCCCACTGGAGCCAGCGTTTCCCTCCCTCCCCCCTCTTGCTTGGGCCCCAGGGGCTTCACGCCTCTGGGGCCCGGCTTCTCCCTCCCTTGCGCCCCCCTCGGGCCCAGGAGCAGTGAGTGAGGGGGAGGGAAGGAGGGGGCTTCTCCCGGGGCCGGGGCGCTTGCCGCTTCCCCAGGAGTGTGAGTGGGGAGGGGGGAGAAAAGGAGAAGGCTTCTGCCGGGGCGCTTGCCGCGTCCCCGGGAGTGTGAGTGGGGGGGAGGGAAGGAGAAGGTTTCTCCTGGGGCCGGGGCGCTTGCCGCGGCCCCGGGAGTGTGGGGGGGGGGAAGGGGGGAGTGAAGTGAAGCCAGGCCAGTGCCGCGACCTCTCCTCAAAACACTGTCCTGTCCGTTGGGACCGGACCAGCCCAGACTTGGATCGCGTGTCGGGGGGGGTTGGGGGGCCCCGCCACCGGCTTCCCCTCACCTCCCCAGGGAGGGGCCGCAGCCAGGCCGGAGTCAGGGCTCCCGGAGTGGCCGAAGGCGCCCAGACAGAGACCGAAGCCCCCGAGGCGACTGGCAGGAGGGAGACCGGCTCTGACGCGCCTTCTCCACGGTCCCCCTGGCGTTTGTGCCGGCGGGCCAGCGGGTGGAGGCGCTCCCCTTTTGCCTGCAGCCGCCGCCGCCCCCAGTCCGGATAACCTCCTTCGCGGGGGCCCCTGGCCTCCCCCCTCCCCATCCAGGCCCCTCAGCCAGCCCTCCTGTCAGCAACGGGACTCCTGCTTCCTCCCCTGGCAGAGTGGGCGGAGGGGGGGCGCAGCTGGGTCTGGGCACCTTGGGGCGGAATCGGGCCTCCTGGTCGGGCTGTCAGGCTTCCCCGGCGAAGAGGCCTTCTCGGAGCGGGGTCTGCCAGCGCCCGGGTTCCCCCTCCCTGAGCCACGCCGCCGGGTCGGGGTCCTTGATGGCTTCCCACCTGCCGCTGCCGGGAAGAGTGAGCGGGGGGCGGGGCTTTGTTAAGTCCCGCCCCCCGCCATCCTCTCTCCCGGAGCGGCACTCCGGCGCGCCCCGGCCCCAACGGAGCCCAGGGCCACACACCCCTGATGTAGCCAATCCTCCAAGAGCTTACAGTAGCCCCTGTAAGAAGAGCTCTGTAAGCTCTTGGAGGATTGGCTACATTGGGGGGGGGGTGGCCTAATTTCCAAAGAGCTCCTGCTACAAAATGAGCCCTGAAATTTAGCGAAAAATTATGGGCTGGTGGTAAGAAGGAAGGGAAGGGAAGGGAAGGGAAGGGAAGGGAAGGGAAGGGAAGGGAAGGGAAGGGAAGGGAAGGGAAGGAAGGTAGGTAGGTAGGTAGGTAGGTAGGTAGGTCTAAATTGACACCAGAGCTGTTGCCACTTCTACCATCACTTCTGGAAACATAATCAGTATTGTTTGTTCATTTAATGATATTTTTATACTGGGTTTTGAGTCTGTTTCAGCTATGGCTACGAATAATAGATCTGGCTCAAATCCTGCTTCTTAATCTCTTCGATAATGAAGGACTGTGTTGTGGATTATGAATGCCTCATGAGTGACTGGAAATGAAGAACGAACATTTTAAAAAATTGGTGGATGCCAACTCTGTTCTTTAATTACATAGAAAACACATATGCCATCGTTTCAGAAAACCGCCCAAGAAAAATCAGAAAGACGAGCAAACCAATGGAAACTCAGATTATTAAAAATGCATAGCAGAAGCACGTAAAAACGTATAGCATAAAACACATAAAAACCTATCCACTGCTGCAGAACCTCAACGTAGATTGAGAAACTACCGGAATTCTCTGTTTCTGTCACTGCGTAACAAGTAATATCTTGATTTGCTGCTTTCGGTTCTTCCTGAACCCAAAACTAGAAGTTCATACTTGTGCGCCAGTGACCCCACTTCTTCTCCTTAACTGTAACTGTCTCTTGAACAAAAAGCCCCGTGTCATGATGTCATTGAAAGCAGCGAATGCTGCAGATTCTCACCTTTGGTTTCCTGCTGTGTCTCAAAACTGCCAGGCTGCAGAATACACTTCAGGACTGGGCCTCCATGTTTTCTAGTTGGTTTCTAAATTTAAAACGTGCAAGCAACTTTTTTATTTTATTTTGCAAAGTAAAACAAAAGGGGCAGGGGTGGGGAAAGCCTAGCCAAGTGTATTCCAGGATAAGTTTTCATGAGTCAGAACTCCTCCAAAGCGTTATAGTGCAGAAAATCATTTTTTAAAAGAGATTATTTTTTTTACATCAAAGATCATGGTGGTGAGGGAGAAACATGGACAAGCTGTGGGAAAGAGAGTCCTGTCATAAATCATTCAGGTGCA
The DNA here is from genome assembly GCA_029233225.1 of Lepidodactylus listeri. NCBI lineage: Eukaryota > Metazoa > Chordata > Lepidosauria > Squamata > Gekkonidae > Lepidodactylus > Lepidodactylus listeri. The sequence continues at coordinate 83,600,380 of JARCFY010000011.1, forward strand.
GGTCCCTGCATGAGGGACTCAAAGGGGTGAGGTCCGGCAGTCAGCAACACTTTACGCGTCTGTATTTAAATTGTTGAGGTAAAGGGCAAAGGCCTGAACCACCTTTCCCTGGTTACTCCCTCCAGGGCCTGACGCCCTTTCATCTGTGTCTGAAATCATCCTGACATCCCTCAATCTTTAACTATTCTCTTAGAGCCTGAGCAGGTGTACCTCTTCAGTTCCTTAAGCCCTCGTCATGCCCTAGGTGTGTTTCAGCTCTGTAGGGAACAGCAGTGACAAAATTTGCTCCTGCCTCACCCCCTTCCATACCCCCCAGGAAGGTGAGCGTGCTACAGAAAATTGCCGGCCAGAGCTTGCAGGTGATTTTCTGAAAGAAAAGGTTGCTTTCTTGTTTTTTTAGTTGCTTTTATCCACATTGATAGAAAACCTTTATTTTCAGATTCAAAATATCAAGCAAACAAACAGCGCTCTGAAAGAGAAACTTGAAGGGGGGATTGAAGAATATAGGCTGCCGGAGGTAAGTTTACATACAAGTGGAGCACGGTGCTTTTATCTTCTAGAATGGTGTGGGGGTTCTGGAAAGTTTAGCAAGTTTTAACTTACCAGCTAGCAGCCCCGGGCTCCCCCAAGATCAATAACAGTGGCCCAAGAGCATGTGGAACTCCTTGTATGAGAGAAATTGGCTGCTTGGAACATAACCGTGATAGAGTAAGTCTTGCAAGTGCATAATCAGTGTCCTTCTGTACTGGGCACTCCTCGAGGGTCCGTGCATAGAAGGGGAAGGGTAGGATGTCTTATTGAACAAGTTCTCTTCCTTTTATCCACCATTTGAGGGATTACACAGAGAATGGATGCAGAGCAATTTCAGCACTTGGGAGTGCTTTTAAATATATACGTGTGTGTGATGTTTAATATAACATTTCATATAAGTGTGGAATGCTAAATATCAGTGGGGAACGGCTGTGGCTCAGTGGAAGAGCCTCTGCTTTGCATGCAGAAGGTCCCAGGTTCAATCCCCGGCATCTCCACTTTAAAGGATCAAACAGTAGGTAATGTGAAAGTCCTCTGCCTGAGACCCTGAGTTGCCGCTGCCAGTGTGAGTAGACAATAATGACCTCGGTGGACCGATGCAGGGGTCCCCAACCTTTTTGAGCCTGCGCACAGCTTTGGAATTCTGACACAGTGTGGCGGGCACACCCACAAAATGGCTGCTGGGGGAGGTGGAGCCAGCCACAAAATGGCTACCGCAGCTTACCTTCGGTCACACAGTGAAGATCTTCATGCTGTGGTGGCCACTGCTGCCATAGCAACATGTTTAAAAATCTGTAGAGCCAATCAGATCTCCAGTGCTCAGTCAGAAGCCTTGCTGGGCAAAAGCCCCATCTGGCCTCTCCCACTCTGGTGGTGGTGGGCACCATGGCGTGGGAACCACACTGGGGACCCCCGGGCTAATGTATAAGGCAGATTCATTTGTGCTTGGGTGTTGTTCTGAGACTGTAGATGAACTGGGTGACTCCATTCCACTAATGATGGTGCCTTCCTGTCATGGCTCAGGGAGACCCTGACTGATGAACGCTCTCCTTACATCAGAGGAAGTCACGTCCATTAGCAGAAGGGATTCCTCGGTGTCAGCCAATCCATTGTCATCGCAAGTAGATTGGAGGTTGTTTGGGCTCGGCAGATAAACCAGGTTGATCCTGGCATCTGACTCTCAGCTTGGATTGACTGGCCACCCCTTCTCTTCTCTTCCCTTCCCTTTAGCCTGTCAACACTGGAGTTTATAATTAATGGATTCTGCCATTTAACTGTTCTTTTTGCTGAGACCGATTAATGCAGTCTTTGTTTAACAAATTACTCTTCTCCCTCTGATGGCTTAAGCAGTTTGTTCATTTGTATGCAGTTGCCAGGCTGGGATTTGAAAGCAGGCCTGTTGCCTAAGTCGATGATTCCTTTTATTTTTGGTGACACTTAGGTTACGCAGAAGTTTAATGCGCGCTGGACCACAGACGAGCAACTTCTTGCTGTGCAAGGTATGTATAAATCGATTCCTACTTGGGGCAAGGAGGGGTGACCCTTTGTTGCTTCATGACAGAAAAATTCCCTCTTGACTAAAAACTCCCCCTTGCTCTGCCAGTTGCACGGGCTACCTGTTGAGTACCGGATCCATTTCAAGGCGTTGGTATTAACCTTTAAAACCCTGAGCGGCCTGGGACCTGCATATCTAAGGGACCGCCTCTCCCCATATTCCCCCCGGAGAGCTTTGTGCTCTGCTGATCAACATCTACTGGTTATCCCTGGCCCAAAGGATGTCCACTTAGCCTCAACTAGGGCCAGGGCCTTCTCTGTCCTGGCCCCTACCTAATGGAACATGCTCCCGCTTGAGATCAGGGTCTTGTGGAACTTATTACCGTTCCACAGGGCCTGTAAAACGGAGCTGTTCCACCAGGCTTTTAATTGAGCCGCGGGGCACCCAAATAATTGGCCTTCCTGAATACAGGCTGCCCTGCATTGAGGCTGTCCTGACCATCTGCCCATGTGGAGTCCTGGGATTATTTGAGTATAACTCCGGTAACCATCAGTCCAGCTTATGGGAGTCTGAATTATTTATTCGCCATCTTTTAGTTGTTTTTCTGGTTTTAGCTGCTTTTAGATTTAATTGTATTAATTTGGTGTTGATTGCTATGCACTTTGTTGTTACCCGCCCTGAGCCCGTTTGGGAAGGGTGGGCTATGAACTTAAATAAATAATAAATAAATAAATGAGGAAGTTGTCTGGATCCCCCTACATGTGCTGTACTGCTCAGACGGAGGATGTCTCACGATGCAACAGCTCCTCCCTCGGCACGGACGCTGTTTTACGACATCACAGATATGACCAGCAATAGAGGGGGACTAGACTGCAAAGACCCCAAAGAATTTATCTGCATGCAGGAGCAGAGCTAGCCTGGTCACTCAGCTAACCACTCTCAAAGGGAGTTTAGAGTCCTCGAACAGCCTTGGAGAAGGGCAGGAAACAACGAAGTAACACAATGAGATGGGCTTGTGTAAATTAGGAGCTTCCTAACTCGTATAAAAAGATGCTACGTTGAGGCCCAGGGGCAGAAGCATCCCAAAATGGCAAGAATGTCCAGCGTCACAGAAGTGAAGATAATTAATCAGCCAAGAATGCGCTCCTTTACCAAATGAGGACAGTTAGATGTTGTTTGATGATTTTAAAAGCCTTTAAATATGGGAGGCTGAACTGATGGAGAGCTTCTTCGCGGAAGGGGCTCCTTGGTTGTGATCTACTTGTCTTGGGGTCAAGGTACTTTTATGGACTCGTGTAATGGTCCTCTCTTAGTTATGTACATTACAAAGTTTGAGTCCAGTGACACCTTTGAGGCAAACAAAGTTTAATTCTGGGCATAAGCTTCCATGTGCATGCGTACTTCGTCAGGTATGGTATCTGATGAAGTGTGCATGCACCCAAAAGCTTCTACCCAGAATTAAACTTTGTTGGTTTTAAAGATGGCACTGGATTCAGACTTTGTTCTGTTGCTTCAGACCAACATGGCTGTCCACCTGACTGTCTGCATAACAATAATGGAAGGTATAGTTTTGTTGATTTAGTTAATGTTCAAAATGCAATTGTTAAGTTTTAACAAAAGATTAAAATGGAAAGCAGTGGTTCTCACTTGTGTATTGTACCAAATCAGAGATGTTACTGGGGTATACCTGTTGCTAGGAATCAAATGATCTGATACAGGGAAGTTAACTAGAGATCCCTAGATGCTTTGACCAGAGTCATCCAGAACAACTACCGTAACTGGTGAAATGCCAAATGCAGTTTGAAACATCCTGCACTTGTTTAGTTGGTAAGATGAAAGGTGTTTTGTTGGAAGTGATAGACCCACCTATGTACCTCCCTTCCTGTGGTCGAAGACTTCCAGCAAGAACTACAAATGCTGCTTCAGGTTTGCAAGGAGAGTTACCATTGCAGCTATATCTGTTTGCCGGATATTGGAGGGATGGTCATAGGGATGCAAAATAGGGTGTTCAACATTCCCAGCCATTTTGGGTTTTGTTTAGAAAAAAGCAAGTGTGCAGTTTGAGCCAGTTTGGTGTAGTGGCTAGGAGCACGGACTCTAATCTGGGAGAACCAGGTTTGATTCCCCACTCCTCCACATGCAGCTGCTGGTGTGACCTTGGGTCAGTTACAAGTTCTCTGAGAGCTGTTCTCTCATGAGCAGTCCTTGAAAGAGCTCTCTCAGCCCCACCTACCTCACAGGGTGTCTGTTGTGGGGAGGGGAAGGGGAAGGAGATTGTAAGTCAGACTCCTTCGGGTAGTGAAGGACAGAGTATAAATCCAGTCTCTCTCTGTGTCTTCTTGTTATACCTGTGAAGGTGGTCTTGAGGGTATGGGCAGCAGCCTGGTGAGATCTTAGTTGCTGGAGAGGATACTCAAGGAGCAGTCTTAAGTAGATCTGCTCAGAAAATAAGTCCCATGTTATCTAGTGGGGCTTAACTCACTGGAAAACATCTTTTTAGGACTGCATCATCGCTGAGGCAGGGTGGTGGTGTAGCCAGAGTGGTCTAGGGAGACCCAAGTTCCAGTTTCTCACTCTGCAACAAAGAGTGACCCTGGGCTGGCCAAATTCACTCCACCTAACCCAACTTGTAAAGAGGTTATGAGCATACAAAGGAGAAACATGTACACTACCCTAAGTTCCTTAGAAAAGGAGGGGGGAGGAGTGAAAGAACAAGAAAGCTAGTAGAGTTTCAGTGTACCACAGATCAAGACGGGTAGCCATGTTAGCCTGTCTGTAGCAGTAGAAAAGAGCAAGAGTCCAGTAGCACCTTAAAGGCTAATAATATTTGTGGTGGGGGATGAGTTTTTGTATCTGAAGAAGTGAGCAGTGACTCACGGAAGCTCATACCCTGCCAAATATTTTGTTAGTCTTTAAGTGTACCACAGAGCTCCTTATAATCTTCTGCCGGCAAAAGTGGAATGCATTATGCAAAACATGGAAAGTTTGCTGAATTTTGCATAATTTACACATCCAGTTTTTTTGGTGCCGAATATTGACCTGGATAGCCCAGGCTAGCATTATCTTATCAGACCTTGAAAGCTAAGCGGAGTTGGCCTTGGTTAGTACTTGGATGGGAGACTACCAAGGTAGGAAATCTAGGGTCGTGACACAGAGGGGGGTAGGTAATAACGCAGAACGTTTGTATTTTATTTTTTTAAATCACATGATTAATCTGCTTTTCTTATTTGTTTAGGGAGTTTATATGCTGCCTTTCCAGTGTTGCTCTAGAGGCGGCTTAGAGATAAAAGCAATATTATAAAAATATAATAAATTATCAATATAAAAATTAAGCAAGCCATTAAAAAGGGGGGTATATAGAAACAATAAAACAATCGTTGAGTAGGAACCCTAAAAATCCCCATAAAATAGACCACAGAGCATAAAACAATAAAACCTTTTAGTTGTAAGCCTGATTATAAAAAAACTTTGAGTTCCATACTGTGGTTTGCCAGTTGTGATGAAGTTGGTGTGTTCCATTTACAGCACTGTAGATCCACTGGGGCAGACTTATCCCATTCAGTCAGTCAAAACCTTTATTGGCATAGATTGAAAAAGAAAACAACAACAACATAGGAACCACAGATTTTAAATATACAAAGGCAGTCATCCCACCAGAGCTTTAACCTTATATTCTCAAACCCTCATAGCAATAGAGAGAAACCTCGCCATTGCAAAGGTGATATGAGGGCAGAGATCTGATAGAAGGAAGGATACTAGTCTCTTCTGGACAGCTGTGCCTATTGATCAAAAGGGGGCTGATTAGGATATCTCGCATTTTTTTGTAGAATTCACATCTAAGCAAGATGTGGGTAATTGGTTCTGTTTTCCTGCTACTACACAGACAGGTCCTTTCAGGGTAGGGGACATTTGCAAAGCGACCGTAAAAGACCGCAGATGGTGAAGCATCAAAACGGGCTGGCATAAAAGCTCATCTTAAAGGTGGGGCTGTAAGCTGTGAAAAATACCTTAGAGGGGAGGAGGCAATACCGGAACAGAGAGTTTGTTTTTCAATTATCCCATTCTCAATTTCATATTGATCCGTGCCATCCCGGCTCCTTTTCATTCTGATAAGTCCCCGCAAAGTGAACCCTGGTTTGGTGTTATTCTCCCTGCAGTTTTATCTTTGAAGCATCCCTGGCTGCGGTGGCCCGTCTCACCACCCTTTCCCCCCCTCCCCTCCATTTTCTAGCAATCAGGAAATACGGCCGTGATGTTCAGGCAATCTCTGACGTGATTGGGAACAAGTCTGTGGTGCAAGTGAAGAACTTTTTTGTAAACTATCGGCGACGCTTCAACATAGATGAAGTCCTGCAGGAGTGGGAGGCAGAGCACGGGAAAGAGGAGGCGAATGGGACGAACAATCAGAAACCTGTAAAATTGCCGGATAACACCATTAAAGTGTCTGAAGAGGAAGATGAGGTAGGTCGCCCTCTCTCCCTTGGAGTTCAGGTTGGATCCAGTGATCTGTCAGTGGAAAGGGCTGGCAGTCATGGATCCTTTCTTGCATTCCCCTCCCTGCAGCAGCTCTAAGCCAGTGTGGGGCAGTGGTTAAAAGTATCAGACTAGTATCTGAGAGAGCTCGGCTTAAACCCCCACTCGTGCATTGGAACCTCACTGGGTGCCCTGGGCTGGTCCTAACTCTCTCAGCCTAACCTACCTCACAGGGTTGTTGTGAGGATAAAACAGAGGAGAACAGCATAAGCCGCTTTGAGTTCCCATTGGGGAGAAAGGCAGGGTACAAATGAAGTAAGTAAAATAAAATAGAGATGGCAATACAAGAGAGAGGAGAAGGTGATTTTGCACCCTTCCTCTTCCCCATTTCAGCTTCTCAACCTGCTTTGAGTCCCACTGATCAGGAGAAAATATTAGCCTGTGTTGACTCCTGCACGCCCAGGAATAAAACTTTCCTGGGATCAGAAAGGACTGCTGAAGAGGAAAGAACGCAGGAAAGATTTAGAATCCTTGCATTTGCAGATTGCTGGATCCAACCCATCATTTGCTCGTCCAAACATGAGCGTTTATCTCCTTGACAGAGGAATCTGCTTTGGCTAACTACTCAGAGATACTTATAGGAGACAAACCAGTCATCTCTTAGTTGACTGCATGTGATAATGGTCAGATACTGAATGGAGCCAAGAGTTGTCTTTTGCCAGCAAGGTAGTGACGCTTTGATGACCTTTAACTTTTTTTGTCAGGAAATTGTTAAACTGTATGACCTGGTGGTTCCAAAAGTTGGCCTGCAGCCTGCTTACTATAATATAGAAAGAACAAAAAGCAAACAAGCAGGGAGATGGTTGCCAGTTAATGGTTATAAGCCTACTGCTCATAAATTTCACTGAGTGCCCTCGAGTTCTTGCATTGTGAGAAAGGGAGAAAAGTACTTCTTTCTCTACCTTCTCTATCCCACACGTAATTTTGTAAACCTGTATCACTGTCACCCCTCAACTGTCGTTTCACCAAGCTAAAGAGCCCTAGAGGGATCAGTTCCCTTGGAGAAAATGTCTGCTTTGGAGGATGGAAATCTATGGCATTGGTACCCTGCTGAGGTCTCTCCCCTCCCCTCCCCTCCCCAAACCCCACCCTCCCCTGGATCCACCCCCCAAATCTCCCAACCCAGATCTGCCAACCCTAGCAATGTTACAGCATTGATAAAAGTGGCATCGTAGCTGGATGCTTCAGCTTCTGTGTTTGAAACTTACTGAGAAATCCATGAACTGAGCTCTGGAGGAGGAAAAGCTGCAAATCAAGACTCTAAATAAATAAATAATAAATGAGCAGAGGGAAGTGCTGAGCCCCTCCATTCCCCATCAGCTCTCCCATGCATGATTTTCTCTCTCTCTCTCTCTCTTTGGCAGTTTCTATGTTTGTTTCCTTGGGGATGGACAAAGAGGCTTGGGAATGGGAAAATATGTCACGATGAAACCACATGCCTCTTTGCACACGTTCTCCTTCTTTGGAGGTTTTCAAACAGAGGCTGGATGGCCATCTGACAGCAGTGCTGATTCTGTGAACTTAGGCAGATCATGAGAGGGAGGGCAGGAAGGGTTGCCTCAGCGCTTAGTTCTTGTGGCCCTTTCTTACACGCCCAGGGGAATGCTGATCGCCACTCTGGGATCAAGAAGCAATTTTTCTCCAGGCCAGTTTGACTGGAGATCCTGGAGGGTTTTTTGGTGATCTTCTGTGCATGGAACAGGAGTCACTGTGTGTGTGGGGGGGGGGGGGGGGGGGCGGTATTTGTGAATTTCCTGCATTGTGCAGGGGGTTGGACTAGATGACCCTGGAGTTCCCTTCCAACTCTGATTCCTTCTTTTCTCTTCCAGGCTACTCCTGTCTTGGACGTCAGATACGCATCTGCGTCATGAAAACTCAGGTAGCCGAGAACAATTTTTCTCTTGTTTTGTTTTGACTACTGTGTTATCCACAATATCAGGTATTAGCAAAACCTCAGATGGCCATCTGCATCATATCTCTGTGGACAAGCAGCTGTTACCAAAAAAGAGAAAATGAGAGAGACAGAGAACAAATTTTGGACTACAGGCAAAGACCCTCCTCCACACACACACCAGGTCCTGCGCAACATTTGCCTTAATTTTCTCCTCCCTCCTCTGCGCTGCCTCCATTTTATGCTCCTGCATTTCCCGGGATAGGTTCTCCGTTTTCGTCGAAATCCTGTCTAGAGCATCGGCTGCTCCTCGAACCACCTATGCCGGATGTGCTGGCCTCGTTCCGACGACTCTCCTCCTCCTCCACTGCCTCCCCCTGCCAAGTACTCACCTGCTCACAGCAGGTGTTTCCAACAGCTCCTCCCAGTTTGGACGTTCGTGTATTCATGGCCTTGCGTGGTTTCTGCTTGTTTTCTAATGTCATCATTACTCCTGAGGTGACCCTCTCTCTTTTTTAAAAAAATAAGTGAACTCTCTCTCCAGAAAAGCATTGTGTAGGTGCTGGGGGGTGGGGGGGTGGGATGCTGGCACGACAAGAGTTTGAAGCCGGGGGTGGTGATGGTGAATGTGGTCGGGGAATGGAATTTCAGAGCCGGGGCCCGTTTTGATTTCTGGCCCCATCCAGTTCTTTTCCCGTGGCTGTCTTCTGCTTCTTTTAGAAAGTTCACCGATTGGTTGTGATTTTTTTTTATGGTTGTTAATGATTCTTGTAGTGGTTTTTTTTTTTTTTTTAATTTAGTGCAACAAGGAATGCGTAGCCTGTAATCTGCTTTGACGTAATCTGCCCACAACACACGCACGCACCCACACCCACTTTATGGCATTCAGTGTACTTGTATTGTAATCTCTGAACGCCAACGCAGGTGAATCTTTGACCAGAACATTAAGGGGATTAAGACAAAAATTCAGTTTTCTCTGTTTTTTTAAAAAAACAGAACACCATGTTTACCTTTCTCTCTCTTTTTAAATGCTTAGAGCTCATGCCCCATTGAAGTGAATGGTGGCTGCACAGGTTCTCTGTTTGGTAGGTTGCTCACCTTGAGAGGAGTTCAGCCATGACGTCGCAGCACATGTTTTGAATAGGGATTTTTAGAGCTTAACACAGGCCTGCCCAAAGGAGGCACCCATGTTTTCTAGCCCTGTTTTTTATCCACCAGTACCAAGAACCTTTTCCTGATGTTCTTCCAGCAACATACAGACCACTGTAGAGTCAGAAATGCCATGGCAATGATGGACCGTCAAGTGGCCTAGGCCCTTGGGAAGGGCTGCCATGGCTACACGGTCATTGCCGTTTCTAGGAAGCGGGTAATGCTGTGGGAAAAGTCAAGGACTCCTCCCGTGTGACATCAGATGTCTCTCCTGAGCAGCATGGGAGACCCCTCTCCCTGCATCACCTGCATCACATCCAAAGAAGCCCTTCATCTAAGCCGGTGTTCTTAAATATTTTCATCGGTTACCTTGCAGTAACAATGTAAATTAAGCTAAGATTTTATATTTTAAATTGACTGATCTGGTTGTTTTTAACATGGCAATCAAATCTAACTATCACCCAAACCTCAGTGCCAGGGGCCTTTTTTGGATACTGAAGGGAAGTATAAGGTTAACTACTTAATACATAACATGAATACATGAAGCTGCCTTATACTGAATCAGGCCCTTGGTCCATTGGGGTCAGTATGGTCTACTCAGACTGGCAGCAGATCTCCAGGGCCTCAGGCTGAGGTCTTTCCCATCATCTGCTGCCTGGTTCCTTTAACTGGAGATGCCAGGAATTGAACCTGGGACCTTCTGCATGCCCTGCAGATGCTCCACCGCTGAGCCACGGTTCCTCCCCAAAACAAAGAACAAAGTCTTCTCTCCATTAGAAAGGGCCCTTCTTCAGTATTCTCTTTATCATGTCCTGTAAGCAATAAGTCTTGCAACTATGAGAGTGTGCGGTCTCAGCTGGCAATCCCTCTAATTAAAATTTGCCATCAGCAATTAAAACTGAGCCCCCACCATCACCGAAGACATACCTATTAACTAAAACTTTGGCTGATTAAACTTCCAATTAAATACATCAAAGCTTCATTTTTATTTTGTTTAGTACACCAAACAACAAATGTGTCGAGGCAGGGGGACAGAGACTTGGATTCCTGAGGTAAATTGTGTGGTAGTGTTGGGTGTTGCCAGTCCCTTCTACTGTAGTCATATGAGTTGAAGCACAATAGCTTATTTCCAATGACCTACGTTAGTGTCTTTACATAGGAAACCTTCAGTGGACTGGGAATACATTTTTTAAAAAACACTAGTTGATGCCAGTAGTTGAGATTTACAATATCATCTTAAACAGACTTATGCCCTTTTAAACCCATTGATATCGGTGGATTTAGAAAGGTGTTACTCTGCTTAGCAAAGCACTGTAAGATACCTCTGAAGCTCTTGGATGAGGGGGACTTCCGTTATGCATGAGAAGGCCAAGCTTGGCTTTTTGGTGGGTTTGACTACAAAAACATGACAATTAGTTGGTAGCCAGTTGTCAGTGAGCATTCCTTAAAAGCTCATGTATCAGTAGTCCATAGTGGTCCTCCACCACCTAGGGTTGCCAGCCCAAGGCTTACATTACTTCCAGGTCACATCGGTACTGATGTAACTATGTCACTTCCAGGTCGCATCAGAAGTGGTGTCACAGAAGTGATTTCACACCAAGGCTGACAATTGGTGGGAGACTTAACTTTTTAGAGGGAGAGATCATGGACGATGTCATGATGTTACCAGTGACGTGGTGACATCACTTCTGATATGACCTGAAAGTAACATAATTGTGTCACCACAGTGACACTCTAGCATTTACCTGAACTCTATGATTTAACCATTCAGTTTTTGTCAAAGACTATAAAGTATTGCCCATGGCATGATGATGTTATTTCTAGGTTGTGCCAGAAGTGACATGACACTGCTGGTGAAGCTGATGCCCTCTGGCGTTTCCCCCCACTACCCAGCTAAGCAGTGGCATTCACCAGCTTCCCTGCCACTGCCCCAGTTGACCATTTCTGCATCTTTGCTTGAGGCCTGTGGTTCATGAATGGCCCTGCAAGAGCTCTCTATTGGAGCCGGCCAAGGCTCATTGTAGCCACGTGGGAAGTACCTTTTGAGAGACATCTGATTCTGGGTGTTATCTGATGCAGGGAAAGCTTTAACTGCCCAGTGTCTTATCCGAGCCTGGGCAAGAATGAATTCTCTTCAAGAGTCGGCAGAGAACCAGCAGCCCTTTGAAAAATAGCACCAGCTAGTCTCGTATAGAAGAGAGAAGCAAGAAACTGCTAGCATGCTGATGATGGAATCCCCAACTGTGTCCCACAGTTAACTTTTTGAGTGATGCCTCCTCGTCCCTGTGATATCTAGTACAGCCTACCAGCTGTAGGAGCTGTTTTTAAAATTCCTGCCCTGGGCATGCTTTAAAGCATGGCTTGTTCCGTACCAGTGGCGCTTACGGAATAGCCACTCTCAAGTTCTGCAGTGGAAATTTGGCATTTTCTGACCGTATTCTTCATTAAAAGCTTTGAGTTGACACCTGATCAGTTTTGGTTTTTCCAAAAAAATAACCAGTTCCTTTTTTAAAAGTTTTTTTTGACCCAGCAACATACAGTACAGTGTGCAATTTTATTGAATTTTCGTGTCCTTTTAAAATTCTGAACTACTGAGAAATAGAGGTAGATTGGGATTGGCTGTAAATACTCTGCCTCAGAGTACTGGCTTAGAATGGACAGGTGTGATCTCCCCCTTTCCTTGGATTATGTACCATTGCTGGACTGTACCATCTCAGACTGTGGATGGGAGGGTGATTAGTTGAAAGCTATCTCATGAATATCTTTTTTTAAAAAAAATGTTTCTAAACACAGGAGACCTGCTCAGTGTTACAGAAAAACATGCTAGATCTGAAAGTGGATGGATTAATATGGGAAGGAACAGTTTTAACAATTATTCCCCACCTGCTGTGTCAAGTCGGTATGGTCCAGTGATGCGGCTGTTGTCTGTGTGGCTTGGGTCTGAGTCCAGGTCCAATAATATTGCACTCTCGCTGCAAACCAACCGCACCTGTGTTCAGAAGAACGCTGAGTCTTGGCTCAATCCCCTGTGGAAGGTCAACACAGAAAATCCCTTCAAGAAAAAGGAAAACCTTCCGTATTCCCTCACTTTTCCCACTGGTAACTTTTAAAAATTGTAGCTGCCTATGAAATAGAGCAGCAGTGACTCTTTTGCAAAGTTATTTCAGCTATGCCTGCAACTGTTACATAATGAAATATTCTTTTGCTTGTTTTTAAATAATCAGGTCTTCTGTGTGGAAATGCCTCGGTTTTATCGTTCAAGCATTAAATTAATTGAGGCTCCGCATTCTGATTAGAAGGGTCCACAAAGACTACCACATAAATATGTAATATTTGCTTAAATTTTGTTTCAAACTTATCAATGTGAATGTCATAATTATATATTTTGTGGAAGATGGGGGATTTTTATTTCCTCCTAAGTATATAAGTTATTGTGCTTAACAATGGTATCGCTTAGGCAAAAAAAGTGGTACTTAAAAAAAAACCCTTTTAGTTTTAGAAATCTTAACAAATGTATTGTGTATGCATCCAGATTTTACATTTGTTGTATTTAATTATTAAATATAGCTGTGTAACATGCTAGGCAATATCTGTTCCCCCCACCCCCATCCCTCCGTTTTTTCTCTCTCCTGCTTATACATTGAAATACCTTGTTACTTGAATATTGTATCCTAAGTGGTCTGAAACACAGCGATCAAAACATCTGTAATTCTAGAACCGAGGGAGGAAACAAATGTAAATAAGTTTGAACAGCTTCTGGCGACATCATACAATTAAATGCTTTACATTCAGATGTTATGCTTAACCTGGCCTATTCAAACTATGTTGGCTTGGATCCATAAGAGTGTTTCTGAAAAATGGAAGGATTTCCACCCATAGAGTGTGATTTTCTCACCTCTAGCCTCCCTCCGCAGCCTGAAATGCTTCCCGGGGGGGGGGGGGGGGGGCAAAAAGAAGGTGGCACTCAATGGGCAGAAATTGCCCCATCTCTGGAAATGCTCCAGCAGAGCTAAGCAAAAAGTTACACATCCCATCCTGTGCATAAACCCACGAGGTCTGCTTCTTGGCTCCCGTCTGGCTCCCATCAGTGAGGTGCCATCCCTACAGCCAGGACCCAGCAAGAGGCAGCTCTGTGCAGCAAACTGTAGCTCATGGATTCATATATCAGAACAAACCACAGTGGGTACAAACTGGTTTTCAATACCCAGTTGGGCACCAGCCGACAAACCCTAGATTTATTGGCCTGCCTCCATTCGGACATTGCCATTAAATGTCAAAATTAACTGGGGTTTGATTCAACCATAGTTTTACCATGCCATCTAAGTACTGCCTACAAGTGCAGCCAGAAGGGCTATTGGTATACATCTTTTTTTCAGGGACTTCTGAACAGCTTTTGTGAAGTCTCCCTTTCAGAAATTGATTCCTTCCTTCCTGCCAGCGAGTAGATAGTCTGCCTGGATGCCCAGACTGTCCTCATCTTACATGACTCTGTGGAGGTTAAATAGCATCCTTCCATCACAAGGATGAGAGAACCAGTGCACCATTTGAGCATGGAAACCTTGAGCTTGGAGGGAATCAGGAAGCCATCTAAACTGCAGCTTGTGCAACAAATTCCAGTTAGTCTGCCCGCCATAAATGACAAATGTGTTTCTTGCCTCTCTGCTGATGAGCATCCATTCCCTGTACTGCTGTCTCTGTTGGCCAAGCTACTGCAAGGGATGGCGCTATGCAAAAAACTGCAGTTTAAGAATTCTGACACTATAGCTGCAAGCCTTAGTTTGTCAGTTTGGTACCCAGCAACAAACTCAAATTTGTTGGCCTCTCTGCATTCGGAGGAGGCAGAGGGGCAGTAGATCGCTGGTAGGGCATCTGCTTTGCATGCGGAAGTTCCCAATTCCAAATCTGAAATCCCCCACTTAAAACGTCAGATAACATCTGGTAGACCTTTACCAGAGACTCTGGAGAGCTGCTGCCAATCAAACAGATGCTGAATTTCATAGACCAGTGGTCTGATCAGTATCAGGCAGCTTCAGAAAGCACAACTTCAGAAAGCCGCCTAGAGCCGGGTTACTGGCTAGGCGGGGTATAAATTGAAATAAATAAATAAATAAATAAACTAACTAGGGCTTGATCAAACAATGGTTTACAAAACAGGATTTATCACACCGTCCTTTAACCTAATTCTGCCCCTCTTATTTGCATTCTGTGTCCTCAAACGCCTCACCAAAGAGGAATGAGAATGGTATCTGACAGCTCTTGTCCCAACTGACCCTGACTTGGTGATGCTTGGCGTCATGCGAGAAGCTCGCAAGAGCTCAGTGGAACTTTTCGCTGCTCTCTTTGAACTGCTGGCCCCAGGTCATATCTCCAGACTACCTTTGGAAACTCCCCTCGGTTTCAAAAGGAGTTTGCCATGTGGCTTTGGAGGCAGGGTGGGAAAGGCCTGTTGTTTTGAGAGAACAAAATCTGAACACTCCCCTGCGCTCAAGAAATTAGTTCCACGGGTTTTCTTTTTAATCTTGAGTTAATCTTGAGTTTTAGACGGTAATGCCTCATATGGTAATGCCTTATTACAAGCCTTATTACGGAATGAAAACCTCCTCGGCTACACCTCTTCCATGAAAAGAAAACTTTCTAGGACTGTTCCAGTGAAATAGAACTTTTTAGAAAACACCATCCTGGCAGAAAAAGTTTCCTTCCTGCTTTTGACCTGGCTAGAATATGCTTATTGTCACTCTGCATCCTTCTTCAGTTCTCTTCCCAACCCCCCACCGCCAGCCAACTATGAGCTGATCCAGGTGTGAGCCAATAAGAACACAAGGAAAGAGCCCTGCTGGATCAGACCAGTGGTCCATCTAGTCCAGCATCCTGTCTCACAGAGTGGCCAACCAGTTCCTCTGGAGGGCCAACGAGAGGGCATAGAGACCGAAGCCTTCTCCTGATGTTGCCTCCTGGCTCTGGGATTCATAGGATTAGTGCCCCTGAATGTGAAGGTTCCCCTCAGTCACCATGACTAGTAGCCACTGATAGACTTACCCTCCATGAATCTATCTAATCCCCTTTTAAAGCTGTTTTTTCCTGTGGCCATCACGACATCTTCTGGCAAATTTCTGCAAAAAACCCTCAACTATTAGCCAAATTCATATTCGCAAAGTCCTGAATGAGACTTTTCAGAGACTATATTTTTAAATGGCCCCAGAGATGACTGAACTTGAAAATGTGTGGCACTATTTTAATGAGAAATAAAACTGTTAATTCTGTTAGTCATCTTTGTGCAATGCCCCCCCAATCCGATTGTGGGGTTCCATGGAATCAGTGCAGCTTTCTTTTTCTTGGGCACAATCCACCGTGTTCTTGAGCAGTGCAGCCTCCATTCATTTCAACAGTTTACTTGGGGGATTCCTCAAGTGTAATTGGTACTAGAATGAGGGGAAGCTGCACGGCCCCAGAGCCGATTGGGTTGTTCTTGCTGTGGATAATAAAGCACAATAAACAGTGAAAGCTCTAGTTCTGGAAACAGAAGGTCAGTATATGTCTATGCATGTTGTATATTAATGAGTGTTTACATTCATATTCTCAAATTAAATTTATACTGGAGTGTATAGTATTCCATTATGTAGATTTTATCGATTTTGTTAACTTCTCATAGACAGCTACCCGTTTTTGTTTTGTTTTTCCTCCAAGATTTAATGATGTATAAGGTTAAGTTTGCAAATAGAATAAAACGCTGTATAGCCTTTGAAGTGATAAAAATTATGCATTGGCAGGGGAGGGGCTAGGGTTTTTTTTAAAAAAAACATATGTAGTAATAATGCTGTTGTAAGTAATATTTTCATGTCTCTTTTTGCCTGTGTTTCCCTGCCTCCCTATAATTTACCACACTTACTATGATGAATGTTCATAGAATTATAAAACTGCTTAGCCATTGAAAAGAAATAGTTTTTTTGGGGGGGGGATCCCCCCTCCCCTCTCCTTGAATTATCCATTTACTGTAAGAGGAATTAATGGGAGGGTGGAGGGGAGTTTGCGATTTTTCATTTGTAAAAATTATATGCAGTTCATTTTTCTATAATTCCCAATGTTCGGCAACATGAAATAAAAAAAAAAATCAAGCCATTGATAAAATTGAATGGGTATTACCAGCCTTGTCATTCCAGAGCAGAGGGGACTGGGTGGAGTGTAAATACAAGGGCGCACACTTTCCAGTTTCCCGGGGGGGGGGGCTGGGGGGGCTGGGCCAGAGACATTACAGGCCATTGTCTCCGGGGGAGGCTCAGCATGTCCTGGAAAAGTTCAGTGGGGGGGGGGGGGCTCCAGCTCCCCAGCTCCCCTGGAGTTGACGCCTATGTGTCAATATACAGTTCCACAAGAGACTTGAATGGTTCTTTAAAAAAAAAAAAACTTAGAGTAGATTTGGTTTCTGTGTATTTGGCGATTTTGATCTTGTTCTGAAGGATAAGGGAAAGAAGATATGTAGGGGTGCCAGTAGGTCCTCCCTGGCCCCAGGCCTGGGATGAAGAAGAAGAAGAAGAAGAGATTGGATTCATACCTCGCCCTTCACTACCTGAAGGAGTCTCAGAGCGGCTTACAAACTCCTTTCCCTTCCCCTCCCCACAACAGGCACCCTGTGAGGGAGGTGGGGCTCCAAAGCATTCATTTTCCCCTGGAGAACTGATCTTGTAGTCTGGAGACAAGCTGCAATTCCAGGGAATCCCCAGGTCCCACCTGGAGGCCGGCATCCCTAGCAGATGTGTCTCATGTTAGTGGGCAACAGGCACATATGAAGGAGTTGTGCGGGTACACTCTGGCGTTTCCTCTCTTCTCCCACCGCCTACCCCATTTTTCCGGCTGTAGTAGCCCACGCTGCCAGAGAAGCTGCATCGGATGCATGTCCTCTTTGTGTCCAGCCAGCTGCCTGTGATTTGACACAGATATGTATAAACAACACCTGCCAATTAAAAAGGTTATTGTCTGTAAACGTGGACAAAGTAGCTTGCTGCCAATGCTTCCTCCAAGCTGTGGGGTCTTGTGAGCAAAAATTCCACTTTGTGACCTACTGGCATTAAAGTTGTGAGTGAGCCATTTGTCTACTGCATAAATTAGTTTGCTCTGGAGCCATCCTTCCTGAGCTGAGGCAAAAATGTCTGAGCCAGAGGCTAAAAAAACGGTGAGCTAGCTCACACTAAGTCAGTTTAGAGGGAACACTGGTGGCTGCCGCTGGAAAGTGCCCCTCCCTCCACCAAACTCTGGATCAAGAGAAAGGCGGACTCCTAATTGTTACATTTGCATATATTCCTGGCTGCTCCTGCTGCAAATCTCTTTTCCAACAAACCAAAATAGAGGATTTATTGACTTCCAGCCTCTCTTTCTCACTCCTGATTTAAGGCGGATTACACTGTTTTAAGCCAAGCAATCAAATGGCATGAGATATCTAATAAATACGTCTAGGATTACTAAAAATTAGAAGGAATGCAAAAAAAAAGGGGGTATCAGACATGGTAACCTCAGTGCAGAGAATGGGATTACAGCATTAGAACACAGTGCCTCCATGCATAATACATGCAATTAACAGATAATACATAACCATAAACCAGAGGTTTCTCAACCTTTTTTAGCCTGTGGACACCTTTTGAATGCATTATGCAGGGTAGTAAGTACAACCACGAAATGGCTGCCACAGGAGGCAAATGCTAACCACAAGATGTCAGGGAGTGAGGTTATAGGTAACTCTGATAGTAACTCTTCAACATTCCAGGCAGATGCTCTGTTTAACATGATGCCTTTTAAAATGAACAAGTTGTTTTCAAGTACTTCCTTGCATACACAACACTAAGAAGAAGAAGAGGAGATTGGATTTATACCCTGCACTTCACTACCTAAAGGAGTCTCAGAGTGGCTTACAATCTCCTTTCCCTTCCTCTCCCTACAACAGACACCCTGTGAGGTAGGCCGGGCTGAGAGAGCTCTCTCAAGGATTGCTCCTGAGAGAACAGCTCTGAAAGAACTTGTGACTGACCCAAGGTCACCCCAGCAGCTGCATGTGGAGGAGTGAGGAATCAAACCCGGTTCTCCCAGATTAGAGTCAACACATTACACCAAACTGGCTTACCAGAAACCCTGCTGGGCAAAAGCCCCCTCGACTCTTTTTTTTAAAATTATTTAAGGTTTTATTATATTATATTTAAAATCAATACAGAATCCCCTTGACTCTTTTAAACACTCGACACCAGGAGAGGTGTCAGTGGGCACCATGTTGGAGATCCTGGTCATAAATCGTGGCCTATACTGCAGCCCTGTTTCATCTCTAAAAGGATCTGTATAAAAAATGCCCCCCCTCCCGGGAACAATTCTGTTCCATGCAGTGTGTAGAATGACAGTAGCGTGGGACCTCCTCAGGCAGGCCATTCCACAGCATAGGGGCCACAAGAGAGAAGGCCCCGCGTATGGACACTTGTTGATTCGCCCTTTTGCAGGGTGGCACCTGTATGAGAAGGTGAGTCTCCGCCTACATTTCATTGCCCAGGCATGTTTCCATTGACCTGCTGACAAATACTAAGTGTGAATGTATGGCTATCCCGTTTTCCAGTCTTTTCTCGCTAACGAAATGCCTTGGGTGAATACGTGCTCCAAATTTCAGCTTTCTATTGTATAAAGTACTTTAACAACTTTAATCCTGCTCCCAACCTTCCATTTTGTTTTTCCTACATGATGTTTGACAATATAATCCTACTTCAAGGCGTTCAAAGAAGAACTAAAAGGCCTCTGAGGATGCCTGAAGTCTTCTCATATTGTGTGCAGCAAATTGCTTTCATAACATAAATTGAGGAAGAAAGAAACGGTTGGGAAATCATCCCCAACACCCTCTAATCTGCTCTTCCAAATTTCCATAATCTCTCAGTGGCCTTGAGAAAGCCAATATCCCTTCCCCGCCCTTCTCCTCCCCCCCCCCGCCCTTTAACACTGCTGCTGTCAACATCCCATGCTCCCAAAGTCCTCACCAGGGTGTGTTGGGGGGGGGGGGAGGTATCTGAATTTTCTGCATTGTGCGGGGGGTTGGACTAGATGACCCTGGGGGTCTCTTCCAACTCTTATGATTCTACCCAGTCATAGTTCTCTGCATCTAGTCTCCTGAGTAGGCAGAGATTATACTGTGTCTGTGAGCAGCCATGTCGGTTGGCTTTTGTTAACTTCCTTGAGAGCTGGCCAGTGAACTCTTGGGTCAGTGATGTCTGAAATCGGTAACACTGGTTCCTGCTGAATCCAGGCAGGTATGTTCTTCTCCAGCCCCTAGCCAAAGGGAGTCTAGCAGTTGTCAAACAATTCCAAGAGAGCTCTTGACGTCCTTTGAATCCTGAGACTTTTGGGTAATCGAGAAATATTCCTTTTAGCCGAAGAGGAATATCATATCCAATAATTCTTTGTAGGATCTCTGTCATTCTGAGACTTTCAGGTAATCAAGAAAGGTTGCTTTTAGCTGAAGAGGAATGCCATGTCCAATAATCCATTGTAGGATCTCTGTCATTTTCTCCATTCATCCTTTGCCCTTATATCATACCCTTACTCCAAGGAGCTGAGGGTAGCATAAACGGAAGGAGTTATCCCAATTTTTTCCACTCACAGCAACCCTGTGAGGTGACTTAGGCTTAATGATTGGCCCAAGGTCATCCAGTGAGCTTCATGACCCAACTGGGGATTCAAACTCAGATTGCCCTGGTCCAATTTCAACACTCTAACCACTACACCACACTAGTTTTATCAGTCTCAACTTGTCTACAGTTCCACACATTACATAATAAATATGCATTTTTTTCAGATCACACTGCCAGCCTACATTTGGGACAAACATAAATTGTGTCAGTGAAGCAGTAATAATGATGCTACATTTATTAAAAATTCAGGTTAACAAATATGGAAGATTTACCTCGCAGCCTGCTTGTGTATTCGATCATTTGTCGTTAGAAAATGACTTATTCAGATCCCTCTGCCACAGTATTTTGCTTTTGTATGATTTTCTAGTTCCAATAGGGGCCAGTTTGGTGTAGTGGTTAAGTGCATGGACTCTAATCTGGGAGAACCGGGTTTGATTCCCCACTCCTCCACTTGCACCTGCTAGATGACCTTGGGCAAGCCATAGTTCTGTACCAGTTCTTCTCTCAAGGACAGTTGTCTCAGAGCTCTCTCAGCCCCACTTACCTTACAGGGTGTCTGTTGTGGGGAGGGGAAGGGGGTTTGTAAGCCGCTCTGAGACTCCAACTGAGTGAAGGATGAGATATAAATCCAATCTCTTCTTTTCTTCTTCAATAAGAGCTCAAAAATGAGAGATGGGGGGGAGGCTCATATAATTGATCCAGAAGACATTAGCTGTGTTATTCAATGACAAATGTCTCTCATGTAAAAATATTTTTATCTGCTGATACTGAAGTGCTTGACTTTAAACATTTCAGGCTGTCAGTAACTGGAGGGTCTTGGGTTATGTGTGTACAGTTTTAAAAATTTCCCTCCCCCGCCAGCCTTCATGAGTCAGTCACTGCAGCCCAATGCACCTTATGATAGGGACTTAAAAAAAAAATGGTTTATATAATTCAATTATAAAGAAGGATTTAAATCCAACCTATTTCACAGCACTTAATGGATTTGAGATACCCGGGAATCTGTCCAGTACATGAAAATACAGCTTTCGATGCGTGTACATAGCAATTACAGGCTTAAATGATGTGGATGGATTATTTTAAACGTTAATATGTTATTTTAAAATGATGGGAGCCGCTCTGAGCCTGCCTTTTGGTGGGGAGAGCGGGATATAAATTTAAGAAAATAAATAAATAAATAATAAAAATCAAAGTATTCGATTTATTAGTTTGCATGGGAGTGGTCTCTGGGGCTGCTTTAGGAAAGAGAAGGAAGGGGGAAATGCATTTGAAAATGTGCAAAGACCACACCACGGAGTTAATTATGTCTTGCTTTCGTGTGGCACTGTGTGAAGTGTGTAGTTTTGCATTTCACGTTGCATGCATTAGACCCACTGCTTGGAGTACATTTTCATAATGGTACTGACAGTGGCTGGTCTGTCAACATGCACAGCTTCTCACACCACAAATATGAGTACTGCTGCACATCTCCAAGTTTCACATCTTGTTTTTCATGTACGTGTTTTCCCTGGCTGCATGGTAGTGTACAAATATGTACGCGTGGTCATGCACGCAGCATGGCAATTGGCCTGCCCAGCCATCAGGCTCTTCTGGTACCATGTCATTTCTGCTCTATGGTTTCCTACTTGGCAGGCACCGCACCATAATCTGCATAACGGGATGTAATGATGGTCACTACTCCAAACTACTCAGGCAAGTTAGGGACATAGCAAAAGGCAGGGGAGCATGGAGATCTGCACTGGAGGAGCTGATCGTCTGATCACTACCACACAATGAACTATGCCGTGTAAAAGGGCCATGTGTGCCAATCTTATATGATACACAGTACATGTTACCAGATGTAGCTGCAGACCAGAAGGCCGGTAGCTCGGCAGTTCGAGACCCGAGTGCCACGTGTCGCAGTGAGCTCCTGTCTCTGGCCCCAGCTCCTGCCAACCTAGCAGTTCGAAAGCAAGAAATTCCAAGTGGATAAATAGCTACCCCTTCGGTGGGAAGGTAACAGCGTTCTGTGTGCCTCGGCTTTTCGTCATGCCAGCCACATGACCACAGAGAAGTCTTCGGACAGCGCTGGCTCTTCGGCTTGGAAACTGAGATGAGTGCCACCCCCTAGAGTCAGATTTGACTGGCTTTCAAGCAAGGGAAACTTTTACCTTTGGGTAGCAGTTAACATGCAAAGAATCGTGTGATCCTCCTCCCTCCTCTCAGTTTGGCTGTGGCTCATTCCTGCTTTGAAGAACGAGGATGAGACACTGGAGTTACCTCAAGGATGCTGACAAAAGTGATTTGGTCTCCAGCTCTTCTATCCAATTAACCCTCTGCCTTAACTCCTCCACCCCCCTCCCTTTGCAACCTGCCTCATAAGAAGGATTCTCTGTTTGGTTTCCATACGTACCAGAAAAAATAGTTTCAGAGCATAGCCAGTTCAGAGCTCCCTCTAAGCTATGGAGTCCTGTGAGCAAAAATTCTACTTTGTGAGCTACTGGCATTAAAGTTGGGATCAGATGATTTGCCTACTGCATAAATTAGTTTGCTCTGGAACCATCCTTCCTAAAAAAAAAAAAAAAAGGGTGTGAGCTGGAGGCTAACAAACTGTGAGCTAGCTCACACTAACTCACTGGTAGCCATGTAGGTCTGCAGTCGGAGCTAGATTTGAGTCCAGTAGCACCTTAGAGCACAACAATATTTTCTGGGTATGAGCTTTCGATAGTCAAAAGGGGATGAAGGTATCTGGCGAAGGAAGCTTTGACTCTTGAAAGCTTGGTCTCGCAGAGTGTTAACTGGACTCAAGTATATCTGAAGAAGTGAGTAATGGTCCACAAAATCTTGCATTCACACAAATGTCAGTCTTTAAGATGCCCCTGGACTTCTGTTCTATTTAAGGAAGTCTGGCATCTGTGCAGAATGGCCAGCGAAGCACAGTGCCTGTCATCTCATGGGTGCCCTAAGGAGCACCACATCTTGACTGGGAGCCTGAAGGGGTATTAGAATCATAAAACCACAGAGTTGGAAGAGGCCACACAGGCCATCTAGTCCGACCCCCTGCTCAATGCAGGATCAGCCTACAGTATCCCTGAGAAGTGTTTGTCCAGCCGCTGCTTCAAGATGGCCAGTGAGGGGGAGCTCACCACCTCCCTAGGCAGCTGATTTCACTGTTGCACAACTCTTAACTGTCAAGAAGTTTTCCCTAATATCCAGCCGATACCTTCCCACCGTTAATTTAAATGCATCCTTGCGAGCCTTCTCCTCTGCTGCCAACAGGAACAGCTCCCTGCCCTCCTCTAAGTGACAGCCCTTCAGATACTTCAAGAGAGCAGTCATGTCCCCCCTCAACCTCCTCTTAGATATGGTAGAGGATCAGTCCCTTGCTTTGTCCTGCTTCCCAGTATAGCAGACAGAAGCAAACATCTAGCAAGGGCTGGGAAATTGTAAATATGGTAGCATGCAGCGGAGCAGCATGGGACTGGCCACCCAAAAGGTGTAGTGGTCCTATAGTCTACCTGCTGCAAAATAATAATAATAATTGGGCACCTTGCCATTTGTATTAAAACGCATTACCAGGTGGAGGATGGGAGAAACCAGGTTTCCTGCAGAACTGCATTTAAATGAATGAAACTGTCAGTACCTTGAGCAATGCATCTGAATAGTTCGATCTGCAAGCCAGCCAAGCCCAGAGGTTTTCTTTACTTTTTCCTCGGCAAAGCCCAAAAGATTCATGGTGGAAACAGAGCAAAACAATGGTTGCATGAATGGAGACCGGCATTTAGAACATTAAAAGGCAATTAGACAGCTTTCATGGGAGCGCCTATTTATATTCTGCATTGATTGTGTTACATTTAGCAAGTAGGTTACAAGTGCTGCTGTAGATCCTGGTCTTATTTGCGTGGGACAAAAGGCTGTTGGTTTGAAAAAAAGCTTTTAGTGCTCCAGTAATAAAGATATATTTGACACACACCTACGATTCCATTACAAAATGGCTTTGCAAGCTGCTTGTTGTGAGGATGTTGGAGAGGTGGTTGCGTCATGCTCCTCGGAGTCCAAAACAGTGCCCTGGCCATAGATCTTTAATTCATGCACATCTTTATTGGGATTGTATTGCGTTCTCTCCTTTTCCAGGTAGAAGCTAATAAGTCCCCTTTCTTGAGAACCGTCCAGGGATGTGAGCTGTGGCTCTGGAGTACCTGGTACCACCGAAGGCTGCAGTTTCCAGTCGTGAACAGACTATCTGCCAGCTCCAACCAACCTGATTGGAAATTGGTTGTAAAGGCTGGGGCGAAATAGTAGCTTTTTGCACTCCCCAATTCCCGTTAAGTGGAATTTGGAATTCTCCTTCAGTAGCTTGCCACTACCTCTAGTTATTTGCCCCCATCCCCCACTGGGGACTCCTCCCCCCTGCAACTCGGCAGCAGCCCCGAGGTACAGTCACCCAGGGGTTGACTCTTGGGTTGCCAGCCTCTAGGTGGATCCTGGAGGTCTCCTGGAACTACAACTGATCTCCAGACTGCAGAGATTAGTTCTCTTGGAGAAAATGGCCGCTTCAGAACTCTGACGCTAAGGCATGAAAGCCTGCTGAGGACCTCCCCAGGCTCAACCCCCAAATCTCCTGGAATTTCCCATCTTGGAGGTGGCAGCCCTTGTGAACTCAGTAGCATTGACAGGCAGTCTCGGATGTCGGAGAGGAAACCAGGCAGTGCTTAACTAGAACAACTTTATTACTACAGGAAATAAAACTCATGAGCAAAGGAAGGATGGTCCTAGCATGCAGGCTTTTAAGAAGGTAGAGGAACATGGAAAGGTTACTAGCTACCTGAGACTTCACGTTTCTTGAACATCTGGCCTGGCCTCTGCTAGACCCTGGCCGATGGGTGCATGATGCACCCACACACATGCACCAAACAAGCAACTAGTGACCCCACACAAAGGGGCAGCCACTTTGGTGTAGTGGTTAAGAGTGCGGACTCTAATCTGGAAGAACCGGGTTTGATTCCCCGCTCCTCCACATGCAGCTGCTGGTGTGGCCTTGGGTCAGACACAAGTTCTCTCAGAGCTGTTCTCTCAAGAGCAGTCCTCAGAAGAGCTCTCTCGGCCCCACTGAACTCACAAGGTGTCTGTTGTGTGGAAGGGAAGGGAAAGGAGATTGTAAACTGTTCTGAGACTCCTTCGGGTAGTGAAGGGCAGGGTATAAATCTAATCTCTCCCCCTCCTCCTCCCCCTCCCCATATACTGTATGTGCCAAGAGGACAATGACCAAATCTGGATGCCAGGTTCTGGAGCCCAGAGCTCACCAGAACCTAGTCACCCAATACAGAGGCACTAATCCATCCTGCAGATGGCACATTTTCTCTCTGGGTTGTACAACCAAGCCTATCCAGTGAAACAGAGCTGTTCCCAAGCTTTGGGGCTCCATCTTCATTAGTTCATCTTGATAACTGTCAAGCTGTATCTGCCCATCTGGGATTCAGCCATAACAGTGGTCTTCTGATCGACTGGGCTGGGGAAAACAAGAATATTGGTCCTGGTTCTACTGGGGCTTCGAGTCAACAAAGTGTTTCTGTGGGTGGAAGTGTTTCTGCTCACAGGACATGAATTTGTCGGTGCCCCGCAAGATGCGGCTCCTCCAGAAACAGCTTTTTGTGGGGGGACACTTTGGGCTGAGGGAAGAAGGGGGGGAGGCAAGAAAGTCATGTACTGTGGGCATAAATCCCTTCTGCCTATGAGAACAGCCTAAGTCTGGTGTTCTACGCATGGTATCATCGGCACAAACTGTGACTTGAAAAGGTGTGTACGAAATGAAGTCCAGCACAACAAACCACAGTGTTGGTCCTGTCTGAGTTACGGCACAGTGAAAGGGTACACTGTGACTTCACCGGGCAGTGGGATCAGGCTGCTAATAAATAAAAACGCGGCAGGCACAAATTTGAAACGATTACCCATCAGCCTTTCTCATTAGTGTCAGCTTCTACTTGGCCCGTGACAGCGCGAAAGACAGAAGATCTGCACTGGATCATGTTCTGCGCTCTCCTGTCTAAAGAAGGGAACATATTAGCATAGAGCTTGTGTGTGTTTGTGTTCAGGCTGCAAAATATGGCCACTGTACGCTTTCCAGCAAGTAGTCATCAGATTCATGTACTAGGCAGAAACTACTCCCCTCTCCCCCAAAGCCTGATTATTTAAAATATTTATGTCTTGCCTTTCTCCCACACCTAAGTGAGATCAGCCTATGCCCAATCTATCTCAAAATGTGGTTTAATTCAGAATTTACACTTTTGTCTTTCTATTTTTCTCACCCCTTCTTTTTTCACTTTCTCAGGGAATTTCTCTTTAATAAACTTTACTTGAAAACAGAAATTCCACCCCCTTTAAAAAAGACCCGGCGGAAGAATCCAGTGTGACGCAAGTGCTTTCTTTTTGTGTTTTAATCTCTAATTTTGCCATGTAGAAAGTGAGGCTTACCTCCTGACTTGGATGGCCCAGTCTAGCACAGTCTCGTCAGACCTCGGAAGCTAAACGAGGTCGGCCTCGGTTGGCACTTGGGTGGAAGACCACCAAGGAAGTCCGAGGTTGCTGTACAGGGGCAGGCAATGGCAAGCAACCTCTGCACCTCTGTATCTCGCCCTGGAAACCTCGCAGCAGAGATCCCAAGCTTTTTGAGCCTTTGGCCATCTTGGGAACCCTGACACTGGATGGTGGGCTCAACCACAAAAATGGCTGCCAAGAGAGGTGGAGACAACTTCAAAATGGCTCCTGCAAGAGGTGGAGCCAACCACAAAATATCAGGGAGTGTCACACACAACTCTGAACAGTAACTCTTCAGTGTTTCAGGCAGAAGCTCTGTTTAACAAGACTCCTTTTAAAATGGACATATCACTTTAAAATATTTCCTTGCGTACACACAGCTGATCTTCAGTCATACAGTGAAGGTACTCATGCTGTGGTGGTAGCTGCTGCTGCTAAGCAACATCTTAAAAATCTGCATGGCCAATCAGTTCTCTGGCGGCTAATCAGAAGCCCTGCTAGGGAAAACCACCACTTGGCCCCGCCCACTTTCTAAAAAAAACACTTGGCAGGTGCCATGGTGCCCCTGGGCTCCGTGTTGGGGAACCCTGTCACCAGAAGTCCGCTGGGACTTGACTGCACTTTACACACACAGAAAGGCTTAGATCCACTGGACAATCTGTTTCATGTTTCACCTGAGGTACCTTCAAGTCAGGCCATCAGCCTACTTAGCTCTGTTGTCTAGTCTGACTGGCAGCAGCTGTCGCATTACCTGCTACTACCTGATTCTTTTAGCTGGAGATGCTAAGGGTTCAGCCTTGGAGATGCTGGGTGTACTTTACTACCGAACCACAGCCCATTCCTGATAGTCAGGGGCATCTGCAAACAGCATTTAGTACAGAAATGCCTGTCATTTTGAGAGAGAGGTGGAGGTAACGTTCTATTGACAGACACGACGCATCTCTCTGTGCAAAGACATATTGGATCCCAGCAGGATCCCTGCTTAACTGGGACAAAGCTGCCCAGCACTGGAATTTGGGCCAACATTCCGAGAAAAATCAGGGAAGTATTTTTTATCTTCCCATGGAAGAAAGAGACAGGCGTCAATTTATGTGTGGCTGACATTAACGATCCTAGTGCTGGAGACGGGGAACAGGATTTTTGACACAACCCAAATTCTTTCCTCCAGAGCAGCCTGCTAACTTTATCTGTGTCAAATGGTGCCCACTGAGTTTTCAGGGACACCGTGATATGCCAGGGGACTCAGCATATCTGTCTCTTGGGCTTTGCTTTTTGGAGGGGAAAACAGGTCTGATTATCAGAGGAGTCTAAAAACGAAGAAAATTGCTTGTGTGTTGCTGCGGCTGCTGCCGGGCTTGCGCTATCAGATAGGAAGGCAGCCTGAGAGACACCATCGGGGAATTTTTGTTTCCTCAGTGCTTTCGGTGTTTTTGACATTCAGATCTAGCTTTTCACAGGAGTGCCAAGAGTGACAGACGAGTCCAGAGTTAGAGAAGGTGGCTTTGTTCTTTTTGTTGTTGTTTCTAGCCATTCTGTATAAGTGCCTTCCCCTGGCCTGGAAAGCTCAGCAGGGCCGGCCATGGTCGGTATGTGGCTGGGAGACCACCAAAGAATACCAGGGTCACGACACAGAGGCAGGTAATGGCAAACCACCGCCGAACATCTCTAGCCTTGGAAACCCTATGTGGTTGCCAAAAGTTGGCTGTAACTTGATGACAAAAAGCAAAAAATGTCTTGTGAGATTATTGGCCAGTAGGAGTGTGTGTGTGTGGGGGTGTCTCTTAACAAATCTCAGGATACCCATTCTGCAGCAAATTCTTGACATTATTTCTATTAGAGGTAAGAGTGGCTGGATGCCACACAGCAGCCCAGTGGGATTCTCTTGCCATTGGCTGACTGGCTGTGATGTCATCCATAGTGGGTGTTGACTTGCACACCTTAGCCACTGGCTTATCCGCTACTAGCCTGATGCCCGTGGTTTGCTACGGTATTTAAGTTCCGTACATCCAGTTATAATATTGATGATGTGAAGTTTGGAATGTAAGATTTGTTGTAGGAATTCTAATGGAGAAGATTGTAGTGTAAAAAATGAAGTAAGATATACGTACTTTTTTTTTCTCCACTGAAGAACCTCTCTGTAGACCACATTGGTGGTTCTGCCCTCAGGTGCTAAGATCATCAGGCTGTTTGGTGAGCTCACTCTGGAGCAGGCAACATAGAACTGTCTATTTAAGAAGCAGTTGTCTGTTAAGTCAACTCCCGCTACCTTCCATGTAAGTGATGGCCTCTACTTGTGTTCCTGGATTGTTTGGCTGTAAGCATCCCATCCCAGTGTAGGAGGGGGAGGGGGGAAGAGTATTAGAAGCCACTGTGGAGGCGGGGCTGGCAGGATCACTAAGGTGTCACTGCTGGGGCAGGCTCCCTCATGGCTTAAAGGCATCTGGGATGCTGGGCCAGCAGCTGGGCTAAGGCAATCCTGATTTCCTCAACTGCCGTTAGCTCTCTGCAGTCCCCCATGACTGGGGTTTTTTTTACCTCGGAACGCTGAGCTCTGCAGCTGAACAATCAGAGAGTGGGGGGTGCAAGTAGGCAGCAGCCTGGCAGCCTCATAGAAATCAATGGGGGAGCATTGACCTTTGACCCACTTAGGGGTCAAATTTCTAAACATCCCTTCTTAGTGAGCATCTACTCCATGGTAGGAGCGCTCTCCCCGAATTTGGTGCTTCTAGGTCCAGCAGTTTGACCCAGGCGTTGATTTTTCGGTGAGGGGACTTTCTTTTATATATATAGATGACGCCACAACATATTTTGGAATGGACAAGGTGGGCAGGGAGAGGAGTGGGGTTGCTTGATGTTTTTAACTTCTGTTGTACGTTGCCCAGAGCCTTGCACATGCAGGGATTGGGTAATCCATAAATCTAAAGTATAAATAAAAAAATAAAAAATAAAGGACTGAAATATGATCTTCATCTTGTTTCAGCTCCTTAGCATATAATGACACTTGAATGGATTTGAATAAATAGTTAAAACGTCCAAGGAAACAATTTGGTTTGCTTCAAAAAACTTCTAAGCTGCCTTTCTCTTCAATCAATCAATCAATCAATCAATCAATTAACTAACTAACTAACTAACTTACTAACTTATTTATTTATTTATTTATTTGATTTCTAAGCCACTCTTCCCACAATTGCAAGGGGGACCCAATATAGTTTGTTGTTATTGTTATTTTGATTTATGTCCCACCCTCCCTGCCAAAGCGGGCTCGGTACTCCAGAATCACAATGCAAATCTGCAGGAGGAGGAAGAAGAAGGAGAAATTTATACAATCCCCTTCCCCTTCCCACAACAGACACCCTGTGGGGTAGGTGGGGCTGAGAGAGCTCTGACTGAGAATTGCTCCTGAGAGGACAGCTCTGAGAGAACTTGTGACTGACCCGAGGTCACTCCAGCAGCTGCATGTGGAAGAGTGGGGAATCAAACCTGGTTCTCCCAGATTAGAGTCCGCGCTCTTACCCACTGCACCAAACTGGGTCTCACAAGCATCACAAAATGACAATTAATTGGCAGCCATTCTTATCAGACTGACAGCCAACAATGTCACCTGATTTGTCACTGCCAGTTTTTCAGCAGTGTCACCCAGCCAGTTCAGCTGACGTCTTAAAAGTCTAATTGGGAAGAAAAACCTCTTCTTTTGCTTTTTTTTAAATGCCCCCCTGGGAGTGGAGGTTGTTTCAAGCCAAAATTAAAGCACCCTCCAGTACATCATTCCACAGTGCCACAGCTGCCACTGAAAACACCCATGACTGAGCACAGGAAATTGTGCTGTCTACCAAGGGGGGAAAGACGTAAAAGCCCTGCAGAGAGGAATGTAGGTTCATCTTGTTGGTGAGACTCTGGGCTGGTCTGGACACGCTGCAGAATGAGGTACTCAGGAGATGGCAGAGTACTGAATGAACCGTACTGCTGCACGTGAGGGATTACTTCACTGACAGTTCCTTTACGTCAATAATTCCTTGTGAATGGACAGCGAGCACAGCATGTGAAGCACACTAAGTGAGAATGTTTTACTCATTTATACCCCACCTTTCTCCCCAGTAGCAGCCTGAATAACCCAGACTAGCCTAAACTCATCAGAGTCTAGAAGCTAAGCTGTGTCAGCCCTGGTTAGAACTTGGATGGGAGACTGCCAAGGAAGAGGGGGTTTGCGGTGCAGAGGCAGGCAATGGCGAATTAGCTCTGATGGCCTCTTGCCTTGAAAACCCCATGAGGCTCTGCCAAAAGTCAACAGTGGCATAACATCCAAATCGCAAGATGTGATAGTCCCGCTGTAGACTGCATGGGTCAGGCCACACCTGGAACATTGTGCGCAGTTTTGGAGGCCTCACTTTAAAAAGGATGTGGGCAGAATGGAGCGGGTACAGAGGAGAGTGATGAGGATGATCGGGGGCCTGGAGACTGAGCCCTAGGAGGAAAGGCTGAGGGACTTGGGAATGTTCCGTCTGGAGAAGAGGAGGTTGAGGGGGGATACGATTGCTGTCTTGAAGTATTTGAAGGGCTGTCCTTTAAAGGAGCTGTTCCTGTTGGCAGCAAAGGAGAGGACTCACAAGAACGGGTTTAAATTAAGGGCGGGGAGGTACTGGCTGGATATTAGGAAAAACTTTTTGACAGTAAGAGTTGTGCAGCCGTGGAATCAGCTGCCTAGGGAGGTGGTGAGCTCCCCCTCACTGGCAGTCTTGAAGCAGCAGCTGGACCAGCGCTTGTCAGGGATGCTCTAGGCCAGGGGTGTCAAACTCATTTGTTATGAGGGCCAGATCTGACATAAAGGAGACCTTGTTGGGCCGGGCCATGCGTGTCATAACATGTAATGCCAGGTAGCGGCAATATAAACTTTATAAAGGACACACACACAAAGATTTTTTTTTACTTAAAAACATGCTTAAAACATTAGCACTCTTGCAATATTTTGTTTATTTAACAGTCTCTGATAACTGACACCTCTTGCTCTGAATTATTGCATCAAAATGCCTGTGCTGTTGCAATTTTGAGTGTGTTGTTCAATTGTGTATCTGCAAGCTGCAAACCTACTTTTCTTAAAAACTTTATTTATAATTTTACAAAAGACTTTCAACATGTTATAACATTCACATGTAATATATTATATTAGATACCCATACATTAACATTACTTCCTAATTAGTTTACATGTCCAGCCTATTACGATTCTACGATTTAGTCATTGAGTGTATCCATTCATATACATTTGTCCATCTGTTCCAAAACAACATTTCACCTTTATTTACCCAGACTGCATTCAACCTATCCATCTCAGCTAGTTCCAACATTTTATTGATTATGTCTTCTCTTGTGGGGAGTATCTCTGCTTTCCAGTTTTTTGCAAGTAAAATCTTTGCCGATGTCAAAATATATGTTATTATATATGAGTTTGTCTTGAAATCATCCAGAATCATATTTAATAAATAAATCTCCAGTTTAAATGGGACCTTTATCTTACATATTTCATAAATGATTTTTTGGATTTTGCACCAAAATTTCTGGACTCTGGGGCATTTCCACCACATATGAAAAAAGAGCCTACATTTCTCTTACATTTCCAACAATTTTTACTCGTATTCAGGAAGCATTTTGCAAGTTTTTCTGGACACCAATGCCATCTGTAGAACATCTTTAAGATATTTTCTTTATAAGGAATTGACCTCATATATTTTACTGAGTTCCAAATTTTTGCTCAGTCATCGATATCTATTGTGTAGCCCAAGTCTTTCATCCAGTTTATCACTGATGGTTTAACTATCTTGTCACTCATATAGTCCTCAAGCAGAAGAGTATACGTTTTTTTAACAATCTTGGTACTATCCACATATAAGATTGTATCTATTTCATTCAGGCAAACCTACTTTTGATTTATTGACATTCACCCCAGAAATCTCATGCTCAGAGTTCTGAGTCTAGGACCCAGGTTAAAACGTGAAATGGCTGAGCGATTGAGAGAGTCTGGGGAAGCAAGCTATGATGCAGCAGCAGAACTGGAAGCAGGAGATGGCCAGTTCCAGTGTGGGCCTGATAGAAGCCCTCCAGGGGCCTGATCTGGCCCCCGGGCTGCATGTTTGACACCCCTGCTCTAGGCTGATCCTGCACTGAGCAGGGGGTTGGACTAGATGGCCTGTGTGGCCCCTTCTAGCTCTGTGATTCTCTGATTCTATTCTAAGTCGGTGTCGACTTGATGGCACCTAATTATTTTATTATTTTTCTCCCCCACTGGGGACCCAATGCAGTTTATAGCATTTAAATTTCTATTTTTCAAAAATGGTTAGGTGAGCACCACCCAGAACCATGTTTTTCCCCAGCGAGGTCACGCAGCTTCCTACTGCCTCAGAATCTAGGGGTTCTCTCCTCTCAGACAAAGAAATTCCTCTTCCATTCATTCATAGATTCCCGCCCCTTCTACCTGGTTCCAGAAGATGCTCACATATAGCACCACCTATTTATTTGATTTATTTTAAAATTTACATTATTTAGAATCTACCTTTCTCACAGGATCTCAAGGCGGATTACACAGCTTGAGTCAGTACAATCGACACAATGGGATATTCAGTATCCAATGCATTAGGATTGTAGCAGTCTGGAACTGTCAGAAAGAACTGAAGTATAGCATAAGTATTGATGTGACATACTACTTACAATAAGCTATACACAGCAGTATAGATCGCAGTTCCTTATCATTTCATAGAATCATAGAGTTGGAAGGGACCTCCAAGGTCATCTAGTCCAAACCCCTGCACAATGCAGGAAATACACAAATACCTCCCCCCCCCCACACACACACAGTGACCGCTATTCCATGCCCAGAAGATGACCAAAAACATCCAGGATCCCTGACCAAACTGGCCTGGAGAAAAATTGCTTCCTGACCCCAACATGGGGATCAGCATTTCCCTGGGCATGTAAGAAAGGGCCATGAGAATTAAACGTTGATACAACCATTCCTGCCCTCCCTCTCATGATCTGCCTAAGTTCAAAGATTTATCATTGCTGTTGTTGGAGAAATGAGCATGTAACACAAGGCCTGAGAAATTCTGTCATTATAGGGTTAACCTATGCAACTTGTTTGTTTACCTAGATTTAGCCTGGAAGTGATACCTGGCAGCTGGCCAATTATCTCTAAGCCCGGGAAAACTAAAGGTGTACTGTTTTGCTAATTGGTCAATGATATCAGGTGTTTCCTTTCTGGGGTCAAGAATAAGGAGAGATCCTCCATTGCAATCTCTCTCACTCTCTAGCAGGATGTCTTAGTGTGCACACGCAGCACAATGCTGCTTAGAAAGCATGTTTTGTTTATTTGTAGCTAATCCCATTTACCTTTTTCCTTTAGTAATAAACTTCTTTTAAACTAAAAGAAGCAATCTCTGAATTTTCTTGATTATTGGACAAAAGTCCTAACAGCTGTCAGATGGCCATCTAGCCTCTGTTCGAAAACCTCCAAAGAAGGAGAGCCCACCACCTTTCAAGGAACATAAGAACAAAAGAGAAGCCAATGTTGGATCAGGCCAATGATCCATCCAGTCCAACACTCTGTCACACAGTGGCCAAAAATACCAGGTGCCATCAGGAGGTCCAGCAGTGGGGCCAGGACACTAGAAGCCCTCCCAGTGTTGCCCCCCGCCCCAAGCACCAAGAATACAGTGCTGGTTCCACTGAGGAACCACTCTAACTGTCAGGAAGTTCTTCCTAATGTTTAGCCAAAAACTCTTCTGATTTAATTGCAACCCATTGGTTCTGGTCTGACCTTCTGGGGCAACAGAAAACAGCTCCATACCATCCTCTATATGACAGCCCTTCAAGTACTTGAAGATGGCTGTCATATCACCTCTCAGTCGCCTCCTCTCCAGGCTAAACAGACCCAGCTCCTTCAACCTTTCCTCATAGGATGTGGTCTCCAGACCCCTCCCCATCTTCACTGCCCTCCTCTGGACACATTCCAGCTTGTCTATATCCTTCTTAAGTTGTGGTGCCCCAAACTGAACACAATACTCTAGGTGAGCTCTAAGCAGAGCAGAGTAAAGCAATACCATCGTTTCGTGTGATCTGGACACTATACTTCTGTTGATACAGCCCAAAATCTCATTTGCCTTTTTAGCTACTGTATCACACTGCTGATTCATGTTCAGTGTATGGTCTACTAAGACTCCTAGATCCTTTTAGTACTTACTACTGCCAAAACAAGTCTCCCCCATCCTATAATAATGCATTCGATATTTCCTATGCAGATCTTTACATTTATCCCCGTTGAAATTCATGTTATTTTTTTTTGCCCAGTTTTCCAGCCTGTCAAGATCATCCTGTATCCTGCTACCCCTACCCCTTATCCCGGTAAGCTTGTGAAACATTCACCTATTCTCCAAGGCAGTACTTTTTCAGCTTTGCAATACTTGGAACCCACACAGCTGCAAGCATGTGACATCAGTCACAAGACAGGAAGGGGAGGAGACAAACAGTACTATGACCTCACAGGTGTGAAGATGACATCTGCAAAGGTGATTGCAACTGGATTTTAATGTGCTAAATGGCAAAATCCACTTGCAAATGGCCGCTGAAGTGGATTAAAACTGCATTATTTAGCAGCAGCAAAAGAAGAAGAGATTGGATTTATACCTCGTTTTTCACTACTCGAAGGAGTCTTGGAGCAGTTTACAATCTCCTTTCCCTTCCCCTCCCCACAACAGACACCCTGTGAGGTAGGTGGAACTGAGAGAGCTCTCTCGAGAACTGCCCATGAGAGAACAGCTCTGAGAGAACTTGTGACTGACCCAAGGTCACACTAGCAGCTGCATGTGGAGGAGTGGGGAACCAAACCTGGTTCTCTCAGATTAGAGTCCGCACTTCTAACCACTACACCAAACTGGCGTGTGTGAAAGCACCCAATGGTCACAGCTACTGTGCATGCAAAGGGGGGGAGGATGACAGATGGTGTCTGTGCATACACATTTGCATGAAACTGCCTTATACTGAATAGGATCCAGCAAAGTCAGGATTGTCTACTCAGACCAGCAGCTGCTCTCCAGGGCCTCACAGTACCGATTGCCTGGTCCTTATTAAACTGGAAATACTGGGGATTAAACCTGGGACCTTCTGTATGCAAATCAGCGGCGCTTCCAATAAGCCACTCATTACAGGGAGCAAAAAAATGGTGGTTCTAAAGGGGCTCCCCATCAAATATCATGGGCTACCGTGACTCACCTGATGGTTCCGATGCAAGCGTTTGAATACCGCTGCTCTATAGGACATGAAGGGCCCTTTGACACGAGCTCTTCATCACTTGCAATTATTCCCAGGCTGAGTTAAATTCCCATCCCACTGGGGGACACTGTTTTGTGACTAGCCTCTGAGCATCAGCAGAATGCACGTGGAACATTTCTTCTCCCAAACTTTCAACATTTGCACCAGTTTTATAAAAGAGAGGAAAGGAACTAAAAAGATAGATTAACATTACCCTCCAGAAGGGCTCACTGCTGGCAGAGATTTCATAATGAAGGTAAAGTTATTAAAAGGGGCATTCTTCCAGCAGATTGTCACAGCAGACAGAGAGCCAGCTTGGTGTAGTGGTTATGAGCATGGACTCTAATCTGTGAGAACTGGGTTTGAGTCCCCATTCCTTCACATGCAGCTGCTGGTGTTACCTTGGGTCAGTCATAAGTTCTTTCAGAGTTGTTCTCTCGAGGGCAGTTCTTGGGAGAGCTCTCTTAGCCCCACCTATCTCACAGGGTGTCTGATGTGGGGAGGGGAAGGGAAAGGGATTGTAAAGTGCTCTGTGACTCCTTTGGGTAGTGAAGGGCGGGTTGTAAATCCAGTCTCCTCTTCTTCTTCTTTTAGCAGGACTCCATTCACAAACCTTAATTTCTGAGGAGGCTGATAAAATGCTTTATGGGATGCCTATAAATGCTTCAGGAAGGAAGATCAGGCAAGCGGCTGTGGTGCATCTCATTGTAAGTAGGCCCTGGTTCAAACCCCTTTGAGACCGTGCTTTCACACACACTGAATAAAGCACCTTCAGTGCACTTTAGCAATTGTTTGCCAGTGGATTTTGCCATTTCACGCATTAAAATCCAGTTGCAAAGTGCATTGAAAATGGATTGAGAGTGCATTATTAAGGGTGGGTGAAAGCCTCAGACACGCTGGGTGGTTTTCAGGGCAAGACGCTGTGTCCTGGAAACAGCATTGTTCGTAAACTGGGAATAAGAATCTACTTTTCCGTTTTGTCAAGAGGATAAACGACGGCTTGTAAAGCATTCATCATCATATGATTGCTATATAAAATGATAATAGTATATTTTCCTCTGCTTTTAACCATGCTGTTATCTGCCCTGGGCTTCTCTTGAACAAGGTGTGATATAAATCCAACCAACAGTAATATAGCAGTTTAAAACTCAACTTGAGTTACTGCTTTCAGAGTCCCCTAGGGAGAATGCATGCAGGGGGGACAGAAAAGCAAAATTTGGATAATGAAGCTTTTCTTGAAGAGTGGCAGCAGCGTAATGAGGCAGAGATGGGTTACTCCGTGTGGTGAGAGCAAAGCAAAGGAGAACGGTAGCAGACTGAATTTCCCCCATTTTTTTGCTCTAACAGTTTATTTCTAGGCCTTTAACCTCAGTAGTGGCCTGCTGGTCTCAGAGAGGGAATTCTTTCCAAAGAGGAATTTTTCTCCTGTAGCTACCAGAGAACAGATTTTTTTGGGGGGGGGGGGGGGGAATTAGGGTTGCCAGGTCCCCCCAGCCACCGGCGGGGGGTGAGGGGTAGGGTTGCCTTATTAGGGTTGTCAGCCTCCACAGCAGCTGCTGGTGTGACCCTGGGCCAGTCATAAGTTCTTTGAGAGCTGTTCTCTCAAGGGCAGTCTTTGAAAGAGCTCTCTGAGCTCCACCTGTCTCACAGGGTGTCTGTTGTGGGGAGGGGAAGGGAAAGGAGATTGTAAGCCACTCTGAGACTCCTTCAGGTAATGAAGGGCGGGGTATAAATCCAATTTCTTCTTCTTCTTCTTCTCTTCCTCCTCCTCCTCCTCCTCTTCAACTGATTTCCAGCTGACAGAGATCAGCTCCCTTGGGAAAAAAAGGCTGCTTTGAAGGGTGGACTCTGTGGCATTGTACCATGCTGAGGCCCCTCCCCAAACTCCACCCTCCCCAGGCTCCACCCCCCAAAGTCTTCACGTATTTCCTAACCCAGATCTGGCAACCCTATACCATATCCAGGCTGAGAAACTCCAAGGGATTTTGGGGGTGGGTATGCCTGGTAGGGCTGCCAAGTCGGCCCGGGGGGCGAGGGATCCCCCGCTACAGGGGTTCCTGATCCGCCGGCCAGCATTCGGCCGGCGGGGGAAACTCCACCCCCGAAGTCGTCCAGCCTGGACAACTTCTCCCACGTAATGATGTCACCCGGAAGTGACGCCATCACGTTGGGGGCGTTGCCAGGGCGACGCTCTGGCAATTGCCCCGAAACTCTATGATACCATAGAGTTTTGGGGCGATTGCCAGAGCGTTGCCCTGGCAACGCCAAAGCGCACACGCCGAGAAAGCTCCCGGTCAGCAGAGGACTTCCCCCCGTCAGTAAGTTTAACAGACTTGGTAACCCTAATGCCTGGGCAGGGCAGGGACCTCAACCACAGCAGCCTTTTTTGGAGGCCTTGTTCTGGGTGCCCCTGCCTTCGGAGATTTAGGCAGGTGGCAACCCAGAAGAGGGCCTTAGGGGCACCAAAACCCTAAAACTCTCCCCACTGAAAATTGCCTTCCCCTACTGTTGCCATATTCTTCCAGTGGGTGAAGCCTTTTTTTGTTTTGATTGGCATTCCCTCAGTGATCCCTCCTTTCTCACTGAGAGCCAGTTTAGGGCTGCCAACCCCCAGGTGGAGCCTGGGGATCTCCTGCTTTTACAACTGATCTTCAGCTGACAGAGATCAGCTCCCCTGGAAAAAATGGCTGCTTTGAAGGGTGGACTCTATGGCATTATACCCCATTGAAGCCCCTCCCCTCCCCAAACTCCTCTCTCTCCTGGATTCACCCCCAAAGTCTCCAGGTATTTTGGCAACCCTAAGCCAGTTTGGTGTAGTAGTTTAGAGCGGCAGACTTCAACCTGAGAGAACTAGATTTGATTCCCCACTCTTCCACATGGGTCAGTTACAAATTCAGTGGGGTATGAATGCAGTAAACATGGATGTTGAAAATTCTACTGTATGTGTGGAATGTTTTCCCTAGTTTAGGTCTTGACAAACTTTCTTTGCATCTAGGAACCAGCCCCAAAATTTAGGACTCGTTTTTTTGGCTTTCAGGTTTTGCAATTTAATGACCCCCCGCCCCTGCAATTATTGCTAACATAAAACCTAATCCTAAACTCCTTTAACGGTTTCTTGTAGTTTTATAAATCCTCTCACAAAAATGCTGTAGTATATAAATGAGTAGTCTTGGTTTTCATCACCACAACAAAAAATGAATCTCTGACTCAGATAATAAAACACCTCTGTTTGAAGAACCGGTGAACTGTGAAAAAAGAAAAAGAATAAACCCCTGGAGAGCTCAGGTGCTGACTTACAAATACGCCCAAGGGGCTCTTTCGATCTCAGTGAAGGACCTCAAGATACATACCTCTTCAGGGCTCTAGCTGCCATTACTTAAGGTGCATTAATGTAATATGAATGTTACACTATGCCTTTTT
The DNA here is from genome assembly GCA_029233225.1 of Lepidodactylus listeri. Classification (NCBI taxonomy): domain Eukaryota; kingdom Metazoa; phylum Chordata; class Lepidosauria; order Squamata; family Gekkonidae; genus Lepidodactylus; species Lepidodactylus listeri. The sequence continues at coordinate 83,639,854 of JARCFY010000011.1, forward strand.
GTGCCAGAAAAACCAGCTCTTAATAATCTGGATGGGGATTCTAAAGCTAGCCAAGTCCCTCACAGTTATAGCTGGGGAGGAACAAACTGGTGGGCAAGCACTGTCAGGAGCAAAGAAAACGTAAGAGATGAAGCGTCTGTTGTGTTTGGCAAAAACACTAGGCCCCATGATGAAATTTGTAGGCACCATGGCAACCTAGCGCCTGGGATTTGTTAAGCCTTTCTCTACTATCTCCTTTCTTCTTTGTAAGCAGTTGCTGCATGATTACAAAGGTTATACTGCGAAGAGAGCCAGTGCTGTTGTCCAGCCCCCCCACCGCTACTCCTTTTTTGGCTCTGCTCATGGGACCACTCCTCTAGGCCGTAGCTCTGACACATTTCCTTCCCTTGCCTTTTCTTTCTCTTCTCTTCCTTCTGATCTGCCCCGCTCCTCTGGAGGGAAAATCCATCAAACTGGCTTTCCTGTCATACCTCTGACTCTCTCAGCTCTTTTTCTTCCTAACCCTTCTTGACATCAGAGTTCAGAACTCCTGCTGAACCTTTCACATCCTTGACTCAGTTCTTTAAACCCTGCTCCAGCCTCCTTGCTTTCAGATCTCAGAAACATAACGGAAAAGATAATCGTAGGAAGTTCTTCAGAGGTGAAACTTGACAAGATCTGGCGTGAACTTTCACCCAAGCGTCTTCATCCTTCTCAGTCCCTCACCGTCTCTTTGCCCTGTCTCTGACTGCTTGGGATTGGCCCAAGATATCACACCACCAACCCAAAAAAAACCCTTTGCTTCCCCCCCCCCCCTCATTGGGTGAGACCGCACTGTGGGGCATACATGAACAGATGTTGGCTAACCTCAGAGAGAAATGCTTAGGGTCTGGCTAGGAAATGTCTGTCAGAGTGAAGATAGATATATTTATAGTGCACCAGGGTAGCTTGGAAACTCCCTCGTTGTTGTTGGGTTTTTCTTGAAAGATGAACCATAACTCGGTGAACGAAAATATGGCTCTAAAAAAAAAGCAGGGTGATGCTTTGAAGCGTGAAGGAGAGAGCCTGGTGGACCCCTGACCCAATATTTTATTTGACAGGATGTATGTCAGGCAAATGGGAAAAGACCATGTAGGGTCTATTTGTTATATTTTTTACACCACCCTTCCTTCAAGGAGCTCAGGTTCAAAGTTCTCCCTTCTCCATTTTGCCCTCACAACGATTTGTTTATTAATTAAATTTCTAAACCTCCTTTCCCTGTAGAACAGGGCTTAGGGCGGTGTACAACAGTAAAATACCTTCACATAGTAATCCACAATTAAAACAATAACGGTAAAGGTTTCCTTTGCTTGAAAGCCAGTTGAATCCAACTCTAGGGGGCAGTGCTCATCTCCGTTTCCAAGCCAAAGAGCCAGCGCAGTCCGAAGACTTCTCCATGGTCACGTGGCTGGCATGACTAAAGGCCGAGGCGCACGGAACGCTGTTACCTTCCCACCGAAATGGTACCTATTTATCTACTTGCAATTTCTTGCTTTCGAACTCCTAGGCTGACAGGAGCTGGGACCAGAGACGGGAGCTGACTCCATCACGCTGCACTAGGGTTTCGAACTGTCGTTCTACAGACCTTCCAGTTGGCAGCTCAGTGTCTTAACCTCTGAGCCACTACCGCCCAGTAAGTGGCCTAATTTGATGACAAAACCCTCTATTGTATCACTGCCTTATGGGGGGGGGGTGCAAGGAAATAGGACTGCTGGTCGAGGGCAGCTGGATATCTCTCGGGCCAGGGACTACCAGGATGTTCTTATCTGCTGAGCGCAACGTTCTTCAGGGGGTATTCCAGGAGAGGTGGTCTGGAAGATATGTGGGTCCAAGACTGTTAAGGTCAACACCAGAATCTTGAACCTGATCTGGCACTCCACCCACAGCCAGTGCAGCTCACAGGCTGAATACGTGCCGTTCGTAGAGTCCCTGTTGAGGACCCACGCCGGTGCATTCTGTACCAGTTGGAGTTTAGGGGTCAGTCTCAAGGGTAGCCCTACACAGAGTGAGTTACAGTAGTCTAATCTGGAGGTGATCGTTGCATGGATTACTGTGGCTAGGTCAGGGCGAGACAGGTAGGGAGCTAGTTGCCTTACCTGGCAAAGCTGGAGGGACACCAGTTTGGCAGTATTTGTGACCTGGGCTTTTACTGATAGGGAGGCATCCAGAACCACACCCAAGCTCTTGACGATTTGTGCTGTCTTAAGGGCACACCGTCAAGAGCTGGGAGTTGGCACCCCAATCCTGAAGCCCCCTTTCCCAGCCAGCTCTGTTTCAACCATCCCAGCATGGCCTCCAGCCCCTCAGCCAGATTTCCTGGGGTGGTGTCTGGCCACCCGCCCATCGACAGATACAGCTGGGTGTCATCAGTGTACTGGTAACATCCCAGCCTGAAGCTCCGCATCAGTTGGGCGAGGGGGTGCCCTGTGAGGTTGATTTAGAGACATCGACTGACCTACGAACCCAGTGAACTTTTAAGAAGTGGCTGTTTGAAGCCAGGTCTTCCCAAGGCCTAGTCTGAGATGCTAACCACTACCCAGCACTGGGTCCCAAGATAGGAGTAGGGTAGGGTTGCCAACCTCCAGGTGGGGGCTGAAGATCTTCTGAGGAATGGATTCTATGGCATTTTACCCTCTAGAGGTTCTTTCCTTCCCCAAACCCTGCCCTCCCCAGATTCTGCGCCCAAATCTCCAGGAATTTCCCAACTTGCTGGCAGCCCTAAAGCAGGGTCCAAGCCCAGTAGAAACTTGTGACACTCACCCCACATAGACACATTTTAGAAGAAGAAGAGGAGGAGGAGGAGATTGGATTTATACCCCACCCTTCACTACCCGAAGGAGTCTCAGAGTGGCTTACATTCTCCTTCCCCTCCCCACAACAGACACCTTGTGAGGTAGGTGGGGCTGAGAGAGCTCTTTTGAGGACTGCTTATGAGAGAACAGCTCTGAGAGAACTTGTGACTGATCCAAGGTCACACCAGCAGCTGCATGTGGAGGCCACTGTGTGACAAAGCATTGGCCTGGATGGGCCATGGGCCTGATCCAAGACGGGCTTCTCTTATGTTCTTATGAGTGGGGAATCAAACTTGGACTCCCAGATTGGAGTCCACACTCCTAAGCACTATACCAAACTGGCTCTCTTTATTTATTATTTATTTTCTTGCTTAATGTATATCCTGTCTTCCTCCCCACTGGGGGTCCAAATCAGCTTGTATCATTCTCCTCTTTTCTGTTGTGTCCCCTTCTCCATTTTAGCCCCACAACAACCCTGTGAGGTAGGTTAGGCTGAGAGTGTGCAACTGGCCCAAGGTCACCCGGCAAGCTTTCATGGCAGAGTGAGGATTTGAACCTGGGTCTCCCAGATCCTAGTCTGACACTTAACCACTACACCACGCTGGTTCTCCACACATAGAAGATCCTATGCCATAGATAAAATCTGAAAAGGAATCAGAAAGGAAACTATTTCTACTTTATTTCTGAAATAGCTAGAGCCCTCTCATGGTAATGGGCATCCCTGAGCCCCATAGCCCTCCCCCAATGTTTGGGTCAGCCCTGCAATGATTCTGTCTCAAGGAGTCTTTTAAGAGCAGCACACAGAGGCTGTGGCATCTTAAAGATGGAGCGCTCGGTTTCTGTAAATAACTTCCTGGCACGCAGGCACCTGTGCTTTAAAAATTTCCCTGGTAAGTTATACAGCTGCATAGCAATAATGCTCAGCGCATAACCAGAGCAATCAATGAGGAACTGGCAGAATCCTCTGCTGGTAAAAAAAGGGGGTCTGGTTTTCCCTAGAGCAGTCCGGAAGCACTGCAGAGCTCCGTTGCCATCCAGGGTCATTATTATGGCAGGGAGAGAAGCTGAACATTATGGGTTGCACCAAAAATAAAACCAAGGTTAACTTGCCTGTGATCTGAATGCAGAAGGAGTGCCAGAAGAGGCGCGGAGAAATGAAAGCAGGCGCTGACGTAGGTGAAGTCTGTTTCGTTTGCTCTAAAGATTCCTTTGCCGTAGAGCTTTCTGCAAGACGAAGTTAGGGGTGCAAATATCTTCCGACTGCAGCCTACTTCTGCATGGATTACTAGGTCCTGAGCAGGAATCAGATAGTTGGCAGTTCAGGGAACACTGTGAGGCACACAAGACACTGCTTTTAACTGAACCAGACCCTTGGTCTATCAAGGTCAGGGCTGGCTCACTTGAAGCTGCCTTCTACTGACCCATGGTCCATCGAGGCCAGTATTGCCTACCCAGACAGGCAGCCACTCTCCAGGGTCTCAGGGTAGGGGTCTTTCACATCATTTCCAACATGTTCCCTTTTAACTAGAGATGCTGGGAATCGAACCCGGGGCCTTCTGTATGTCAAGATTATGCTCTGCCACTGTGGCACTGCTCAGATTGGCAGAGGCTTTCTGGGGTCTCAGCTGAGGTCTTTCACATCACCTATGACCTGATCTCTTAACTAGAGATGCTGAGGATTGAACTGAGAGGGCTAATGCAAGTCAAGCAGATGCTCTGCTGCTGAGCCACCATCTGGAAGAACCCTCCCTACCAAGAAACCCTCCCCGTATCATGTGGCTCAAATACCTGCTTCCATTTCGCTTTGTCTCTTTCATGGGTGTCAGCAGTTGGAACCAATATCGGCGACCCTCGCTTTTTACTTTGTTCAAGCTATGGCCCCTGTTGGACAAGGCCCCTGGGTAGGATCAGGTTTGGGGCAAAGAGGGGCGCTACCTGCTCTCGTCTTGGGCCTCATCAAGCCAGGGATTCCTCAGCCTGGGTGGGCACTAATGTGCTAGCAGAAAATCTTGGTATTTCAGTTCCACGCACAGGTTGTGACCACTGCTCCCTCTAAGCTGTGGAGTCTTGTGAGCAAAAATTCTACTTTGTAAGCTACGGGCATTAAAGTTGAGAGCAAGTGATTTGGCTACTACATAAATTAGTTTGCTCTGGAGCCCTCCTTCCTGAGCTGAGACGAAAATGTGTGAGCTGGAGGCTAAAAAGTGTGAGCTAGCTCACACTGACTCTGCTTAGAGGGAACACTGCTTGCGACCATTTCTGGTTCCTTGCTAGCAGCTTCAGCAGCCCAGCATAAGGACTCAGTAATCAAGTATCAATGGATGAGCTCCGCCTATCAGGCTGATACAGTTTCAACCCCAGAATTTTCCAATTTGAAAACTCTGAAGGGGACTATCATCCCTAACCAGATTCATCTGGTCCAATGTCACAGCAAGTGAAGCAAAATTTTAGCAGTTAAGTAGGGGACATCCGACTTGCTACATTTCCCCAGACTCCCGCTGCTGGAGGGAGGGGAGCAGAGAAGCTCAAACTTCTGCCCCCTCAGGGACTCCATTGGGCCTTGGATAGTAGCCTACTCTAATGCCTGGCCAGAATTCCCAGTTTGCTCAGCGGCCCAGGACAGCAACTCAAGACACCCATAGCCTCATCCAAACAGTAAGGTTTCCAGGTCCCTCCTGGCAACTGGCAGGGGTGGGCAGGGGGGGTGTCTTATGAGGAGAAAGAGAAAGGCCGAGGCCTCATTGCTGGTGTCACACAGGAAGTGATATCATCATGGCAGCAACCTCTGGGTGACACTCTGGTATTTGGGCAAAAATTCTATGGTAAAATTGGCTTCTACCATTGAGTTTTTGCCCAAATGCCAGAATGTCAGATGGACTCTGCTGGTGCGATGATGTCACTTCCTGGGTGTTGCCAGCAGCAAGGCTTAGGCCTTCTCCTTTCTCTTTGTAAGTGCCTCCCCCCCCCCCGCTGGCCAGCTGTTTGGTGGCTGGGGAAAGGGCCTGGGAGTAGGGGACCCTATTCAAACAGTCTTGCAGCAAATAAATTTTAGACTGTTAAAGCCAGGAGGTCTCTGCTCCCTTTTAAATATCCTACAAACCAGAAATTGTGGGGAGGGGCAGACAGGGAGGGCAGGCCACTCTTGCACAAGGGGATTCATCGTTGCTCTGCTAAGATTTTTGTCATGGCATTTTGGCTCAACTCCAGGTGTATGTTTATGAATTCTAGTAAGCCACAACTAGGGGCTCAAGGTTAGTGGAAGGCCCTGCTCTATACAACATTCACAGCAGTAGTTAATCCAGCCCCCAATTAACATTACAGGTAGCTTTATGTGTGACCTTGGGCTGTGAGGGAGTCTACGAGATGTCTACAGGTTAGTTAACGCATGCCTGTATTTGATTTTAACGCGGCTCCCCACAGCTGCCTTGATGCTCTTGTTTTTATTGTGCTAATTATAATGTACCGTATGCTTTAAGTAAACTCCCATCGAACGGAGACTGTTGGGAACCATTTTAAGAGCCCTGCAGCCGAAAGAATAATATTGGATTAAATTTGCTCGTGCTTTCCCGTAATTCGGGCTGTGTGCTCAACTCTTCAGGATCTATATATTTAGGTTTTATTTCAGCCCTGGCAAAAGGAAACGAGATCCACCGGTTTAACTGTCAATGTCTGTCTTGCAGGCCCGTAGCTGAGGCCTGCCCCCTGACTTCCTACCAAAGCCCCACAACTTACTATATACCCCAGGACCCCGACTCTTTGGGCCATCTGGGGCTCCCAGGTGAGGAAGTGGCACCAGGCGGGCAGGCGAGATGGGGCCAGCTCAGGGATTGTCCTTTGGGCGATAATCCCTTCCCCTTCTGAAGAGCTGCTTACACAGAGAAAGCCCCCCCCCCCACTTTCTGCCACTTGGGCAGAACTTGGTTCCTGTGTGCAGTGGCGGCAATGGCACTCCTGAGGAGCTGGTCTGATGCACACCGCCTCCTCCTGAGATGCAGACTCCAGGGGGGCTTGAAAGTTGAACAAGAGCGAACTGAGAGAATGAGGAGGGTGGAGTGAAGCCATGAGGCTTGAGACTGGGTGCGTGGGGGGGAGGGGCTGGTGGCACCTTTTCCTTCCTCCGCTTCCGATTCGAAGGGAACAATTAGCAGACAACTTGGCACAGCTTCGTTGATTTCCATTAGTTCCCTCATCCCTATTTCACCCTCTGTATTTATCACCTTGCCATGAATTACTTGGCTAAGGTGGATAATGACCACTGAGGCAAGTACTGACGCAGGAAAATCTGCATACCAATGTAAGAGCAAGCATTGAAAACAAAATAGATGGCAAGCTCTACACTAGCCAATGCAAAACCAGGAGCCGAGGCAATGAAAACAGATATTCTGAGGCAAGCAGAACCAGGTCAAGTGCTGATAAAATGTGGAGCGAATGCCAGATGCAGAATGGACCACAATCAGAAATAAACTCAGAAGTAAACACACTGAGGGAGGGGAGTCTGGGCTGCAGTGGGAGGGGCGGCAGTGAGAAAGTTATGCCATGCAGGCAGGAATCCATCTATTCAACTTGGGTGTAGGAACTATATATGCACAAATGGAAGCATTCCTGAACAGTTTGTATGCACAGAGGCACTGTGCCTGCTTTGGAGCAGATGTACACAGATGGAGGCTGGGGGGAGCACGCTTAGTCATGAGAATGGGCGAAGCCAGCAAGCTTGATCCCAGTCCTCTGTTATTTGTGCATGCAGAAATGTTATGTGTTCAGAGGTAGTGTGACAAAATCTTGGCCTTGTAAAGTGGTGTATACACGACACGACATATCTGCATAAAGGGCCAACATGTGTTGGAGGAGAGTTGGGATACGCGCCCTTGTCCCACCCTTTCCTACAGGCATTTATCTGAACATGAGCACAGCAGCTACATGAAAGCTTTATGGGCATTGGCTTGGATCCTTACCTGTAGTCTGGAATGTTCATGATAGTTTCTGATCACAGAGAAAAGAGCCAGTGTTTGTACATCTTGTTCTAGTAGGTGCTGGGCCTACAGTTGGGCTGGGTGTACCTGACTGCCCATGGGCATTCTCCCGGCGCCAACTCCCAGTCCCTGCTGTTGTTCTTCACTCCAGTAGGAACAAAAATGGGGAGTGGAGGAAGTGATGCTGCAATGTTACTTTTGGCTGTATGCAGAAGTCACATCACAACTCTTCAGGACTTCCTAAAATCTCGATGGTTTGTATCAGCGAGATCAGGGAATTCCTAGAGCATCATGATGTCACTTCCTGGTACAACTAGAAGTGATGTGCAATGTCACTCCCTCCCCATTTTTGCTCCCACTGGAGCAATACGCTTAATTGGCAACTCTAAATTGGGCAAATATGTGGAAGGGGTAGTGCTAGAACAGTCATATTATAACAGATAAAAGCAAGTACTTCTTCACCCAAAGAGTGATTAACACATGGAATTCACTGTCACAGGAGGTGGTGGCGGCTACAAGCATGGACAGCTTCAAGAGGGAATTAGATAAACATATGGAGCAGAGGTCCATCAGTGGCTATTAGCCACAAGGCATAGATAGGAACTCTCAGTTTAGAGCAAGTGATGCTCTGTATTCTTGGTGCTGGGGGGGGCAACAGTGGGAGGGCTTCTAGTGTCCTGGCCCCACTGCTGGACCTCCTGATGGCATCTGGTGTTTTTGGCCACTGTGTGACAGAGTGTTGGATTGGATGGGCCATTGGCCTGATCCAACACTGGCTTCTCTTATGTTCTTATCTTCTCAGATGCAGAATGGGCCATTGTGTGAGCTCTATGGTCCAGTTAATCTTTCTTGCAAGCATGCCCATGAATCTAATGCCGATAGGTCAGCTCTGTCTCTCCCCCTTCCTGCCCATTGCCACCCTCTCTTTAATTTGCTTCCTGCTTCCTGGTGTCCCCTCCAGAGGAGGAATTTCTGCCATTTCCATGTCAAATACTCAGCAGTGAGGGGTGACAGGAGGAAACACTGATAATGGCCGGGTGAGCAAGGAGGGCTCAGACTGATACATCAGGGTTCAGTTGTTGGTGGGCTTGACCCGTGTTCAGGTCAGATTGGAACCTGCCCTCCAAATATACTAGTACACAAAACAAAGAAACAAGACAACTCCCCCCTCCAGTAATAGCACTGAGCACATATTCAAGTTTCAGTGCCTGTGTTGTGTTGGATGGCCTGAAGGAAACCTTCTTTTTCTGGCTACCTGGAGGCAAGTTCTGCTTGCCAAAGATGGCCCATGGACAATGCTCCCTTTAAGCTGTGGAGTCTTGTGAGCAAAAATTCCACTTTGTGACCTACTAGCATTAAAGTGAGTGAGTGATTTGGCTACTGCATAAAATTAGTTTGCTCTGCAGCCATCCTTCCTGAGCGAAGACAAAAATATGTGAGCCGGAAGCTAAAAAAACTGTGAGCTAGCTCACGCTAACTCAGCTTAGAGGGAACACTGCCTGTGATTATCTGCAACTCTATGGTAGCAAAAACTGTCACGGTGATTTTAGACACCCCTAAGTTTTAGCCTTATGATCAGCGATTAAATCAAAATGTTAAAAAGATGCCTTTGAAATCTTAGAGATGCAAGCTTTAATGTATCAGTTAATAACTGAGAGCTTGATTATCCAATAGGACAAATTTTAATTGCTGGGAAAACTAAAGACAATCTCCCCCCCCCCCCTTGTTTTAAGTTTATTTTTGCTCTTGTGAGTCACTGTGACAAGGGAGTGAAAAAGATAAAGATTAATTTTCTGTCTAACGAGGGATGGCATCTGTCATTTAGTAAGAACATATTTCCATGCTGGATCAAGTGCAGAGTCCATCTTATCTGAGATCCTGCTTCTAACTAGGGTTGCCAGAACATGCATGATAAAATAAATAAAATAAAAAAGGAGCTTGTGTGGTGAGGACATTGGGGGGGGGGGCAGCATAGTTTGCACTGTGACATCACTTCTGGGGAAAACCAGAAGTGATATCATGTCTTTCTAGGAATTGCCAGAAACTCTACGATAAAACCATCTGGCATTCGGACGTATACCGCATATGAACAGGGAAATACCGTTTAACAGCTACGGATAATAGCTACCGCAGTTTTTAATCTCTCTCTTGATTTATACGGCGACGTCTCCAAGGGAACCCACCCTACCCTTTTGATTTGTCTTTGTGCTTTAAGAATTCCAAATCAGTCTTCCAGGATAAATAAGAATCAATATTGTTGCAAAGATGTACAAGGAGAAGAAAAGAGATCTGAGATTGTGTGTGTGTGTGTGTGTGTTGTCTCCTAAGCAGGTTTTTTTTCTCTCCTTATTTGATGTTTATCAGCTAAGCCTCTTACTTGCAACCTACGTAGAGGGGGACAGTTTTCATTATGTCTGAGGCTTTTTGGAAAGGGGCTGAGCAACTGATAATCTTCAGGTGCCTAAGAAGGCTCATCTGCTTACGAGGCAGCTCGTATATCTCAAGATTTTCCTTGATCCCCTTTCTTTGCTCTCACAAATACTCCCTTTTTCATTGTCCTTTCCATAAATGCTGCGGTTTCTCAGGCTTTTTACACAGTGGCTGGTCTGGGTGGTTAATTGATACACGGAGTATGAGGGGGATTGATTCTTCTGGGAAACCCTCTCCTCACATTTTAAGCTCATGTGGACGGGCAGGTTATGTTGAGTGTATGCTTCTGTGGCAGAACGTGTCTGCTCTGACCCGCAAGCCCTGTTCTGCCTTGCCCTCCTCAGGATTCCTAACTCCCTAGAGGGGCTTTTACTTCTCCCAAGGGTAGCTCGCTGCTGCCACCTGATCGTTGTAGCGATTTCCCACTAGGAGGGTCAGGACTCCCAGCTTACCTTCCAAGTTCTGAGGCCTTGCCTCTGTGTCTCCTGCTGCCCAGCACCTGGTCACCACGGGGAACATTTGCTGCCTTGTGCATCCTGGAGGAATAGCCACTTGCCAACTGACTGCCTTCCCCCAGCGCTCCTTTTAAAATAGCATCTCCGAGATAGTGGAGGTGTATGTGGTACAGAGAACCACTCCCAGCATCCGAAGTTATAAAGTATTTATTCAAAAGAAAATGTTTACAAGCACACTTTTAGCACAGCACCAGATTTGAGCAAGGGAAACAAAAGAACTGGGTAAAAACACAAACCCTCTGTCCCTCTCACTATACATGTTAAAACAGGATGTTAAAACAGGATAGGCTCCTTAAGCTTAGGATGTTAAAAATATTGGCTGAGTTTCTGTCACCTTGCAGCCGTCTGTAGCTCTCTGGGTGAACACGTGGAAAAAAGATGGCTGCCTTCCCAGAGGAGATGTCTGCGTGCAATCATATTCTAAGCACCCAAGGAAAAGGGAGAACGCCTTCCTCTAGCAAGGAGGTTTTATTATCTCTGGTACTCCACCCCCCTTGACCAGGTCGCACCAGGTCAAACAGGCCTTTCCTGTAGCATCTTCCTAGAGAATATTCCTGGAAACTATCTAGCATTCTAGTCTTCCAAATCTCTGTTCTCTGCTAGGAGGTGGAGGGAAGGCTTACCCCTCCCATTGTCTCTAGCTAAATCTATTAGCATATGTATACAGGTAAGCTGGAAAGGCATTGCACTGAGTCCCCCAGAGGGGAAAAACTGTTGAAATGCAAAAGGAAGTTTTGGTTCGTTCCCAACCTCCCAGGAGAGAAAAAGGAATTTTCTTCACAGCTTCAATTTTCTTAATCTTAGTGTGGAAGAACTGTGGAGAACAGCTTTGGGACAGAATCCATGTATCTGGTGAAGTAGGACTTGTCAGTTAGGAGTTGGGAAATTCCTGGAGATTTGGAGGGTGGGGCCTGGGGATGGCCAGGTTTGGGGAGGGTAGGGACCTCAGCAGGGTTCAATGCCTTAGAGTCCTCTCTCTCTAAAGCAGCCATTTTCTCCAGGGGGGCTGATCTCTGTAGTCTCAAAATCAGTTGGAATTCTGGGAGATCTCCAGGCCCCGCCGGGAGGTTGGCAGCCCTTGATGAAGCGATTGCTGACTCATGAAAGCTGATGCAGAAAGAAATTTTGTTAGTCTTTAAGGTGCCACTGGACTCCTGTTTTGTTTTACTATTGCACATGGTCTAATATGGGCAATTATCCCTCCAGGATAGAATTCAGATTTTTGGGTGTTTTTTATTTTAAAACAAGCATGTTTCCTAGCCCTTTTGTTTGTGATACTATTTTGTTTCAAAATATTTACCTCTTGTTATTCCAGTAGGTATTCAAAGCCACTGACAATGTTAGAATGGGGAAAAAAGGAAATTATGATAAAATAAATAAAAACTCAAACATGTGTCAGAGAAGTGGCTCCCAACTAAAAGCTCCCAACCTCAACAACACATTAGTGTTTTCTAGTTCTTTTGACATTCAAGCAAGGAAGAATAATTTTTCTGTTCCAGAGGAGAAGGGGCTACAGTTGTAAAGACCCTGCTTTGCATGAATAAATAGTTAACACAAACAGGGTCTGACATGTTGAAAGTGTGGGGTAGAATTGCGAGCCCTAGCTAGCACCCTTGCAGAAGAATTTGGAGTGGGTAGGGACAGGCTATGTGGCAGAGTGCTGATGCATGATGTCGCAGAACTGGTGATGTCTCTGCAGTGATGTCACTCCAGTGCAGTGATGCTCTAGTATTCACATAAAACTCTGTGGTTAAACCATAAAGTTTTGGGGGAATCCTAGAGTGTCAGGACAACATGGCAATGTAATTTCCAGTTTTATGCTGGAAGCGTTGTCATGCTGTGTATGGGTGCCATGCTGAATTCCCACCCCCTCCATATCCCCTCTCCTTCAAGCAGCAGTGGGGAATGGGGGCCCATATGTGGATTGCACACACTTACTGTGATCTTTTCTTTGCTGTTGCTTTTTTTCTTTTTTATACTTCATATAACTTTCTTGGGCTTCTGAAACTTTGGATCCCAGAGGTCTGGCTGGACAAGATTTCCAGTGCCCAGGAGTGGGCCATTATCATTGCTAGTCTCCCCTTTGCGGGGCTACCAAAGCCAGATAAATTACATCAATTAGCCTGAATGGCAGCATAAATCGTGCAAAATGAGATAGCATGCCACTGTTCTTAGTTTGCAGACTGCAGGGGTGGCAGATTGGGAGAAACGCTGCTTGCCGGCAGCAACATCTTAGCTGGGCTGTTTTTGTTTTTGCACTTCCTGTCTCTGGTATATGTCTTGGATGCCGCCTGGAGGTTCGAGCACTTGGATGTGAACCGAAGAGCAAGAGCTGAAGAGCTCTTGGCCCTTGGCTCTCAGCTAGTGGCTTGTGCCCTGTGGTCTGGAGAACTGGTCTTGGATTCTGGATTGACCGCCCCCCCCCCCGGATACAGTTAGGGAGTAGGCCTGCCAACCCCCTGGTTAGGGCAGGTGGTCCCTTGCCCCAAGCTCCTGTCTCCCATACACCACCCCAAGTGGTGGTGGGGATATTTCTTCAAAAAATCACTGGCATTGTGAGTGATGATATCACTACTGGGGGGAAATCAGGAGCTCTGTGAATCACTGGCAACTCACTGGTTTTGCACTCGTGATGTCAGCACCATTTCCCTGCCCCCTAGCCTCCTACTGGTTGCCTGGCCCAGTCTGGAAACCTTATGGAGACAAGTGGCCAGTAAATACACCAATTAATGTGTTACCATCTGCCCTGGTGACAGGAAGAGAGAATTATATTCCAGCTAATCGTAGATTATGTTGGTGCTCTGATAACTTGATTGAATCACTAACTTCTGTATGATTTCACTGTAGATTTTGTATTCAAGCACGCCTGGATTTCCTGAAACCTATTTTGGCAGTTTGCCCAGTTTGTCTCTAAGGTGCTGCAGTACATGAATCCAGCTCTTCTGCTGCAGACCCACACGGCTACCCTCTTGAACTCATGTCACACAGGGTTAATCTGCACATGCTCAGAAACACTCACTCCATAAACACTTTTATTGTCAACCGGTCCAAGGGTCCAAACGTAGCAGAAACTGAGCCCGGTAGGATGGATCTGTCACAAGACAGATGCTCTATGTATAACCCAGCACAACTTGGCCATAAACAGAACCACTGCTGAATTTGCCAAAATGCATAACCCAGCTCGAAAGGAATGCTTGATGTATATAGTGGAAGCATCCTACAATTCAGTGCAGTAACCGAGTCTCTAAAACACACAAAGAGTTGTAGGGGCTTTCACGGAAATGCTCCATAAATCTCGACCTAAGCAATCTCTCGGGTTCTAAAGATGAGTAATCAGATGTGACCAAAAGCACCAGCGGATGCAGATGCATTTGGAAGCAGCCGAGGGTGTTGTATTGCGTTTTTTGGAGGTAAATTTTCATCTGGAGGTGACCCATCGCTCAGATCCCGTATTCCCGTGAAGGATTATTTAGCACCTGAGCTGCTGAAAGGATCTGGTGTCTTGTCAAGTAATTTGTATGGCCTTTGGGTCTGTAGATAAATGGAAGGTCTTAAAATTACCGCCCGTTAATGTTGGTATGAAAAGCCTGCCAGTAGCCGGTAGATTAGAAACAATGATCACGGAGGGAAGTGTGATTTCTGGCCAAGCAGGATTTATGAAGGTGCTGCTGCTATTGCTATTAATAGTCAGAGAAAGGAATTATGTTCAGGGCTTGAAGAGAAATTTTACAAGCATCACTACAAAGCAAGTGATTAGTGGGGATCAGTGGAAGCTGAATGGTGCATGTCAAACACGAAGCCAGCGATCCCTGGTGTGATGCCTACAGGTGAGGTGGACTGGATAGAGTGGTGGACTAGGACTCCGAGTGACCTGGGTTCAAATCCCCAGTTCTGCCATGGAATCTTGCTGGGTGACCTTGGGCCCGTCACAAGCTCTCAGCCCGGCCTGCCTCACAAGGTGGTGGTTGTGAGAGAATGGAGGAGGGGGAGAACAGTGTTCTCAGCTATTTCGAGTCCCATCTGTGGGGGAGAAAAGCAGGATATAAATAAATAAATTGTGAACAAGTGCACAATGCCATGACACCCACAAATGTGTTCCTGGTGCTCCTGTCCTTCTTCCACAAAGCATCATTTCCCCAAAGCAAAGAGCCAGTCCTGGCTTTTCTCTGCCTCACTGAAGGTAAGAGGCTTCAGTGAGAGCCAGTTTGCTGTAGTGGTTAGGAGCACGGACTCTAATCAGGGAGAACTGGGTTTGATTCCCCACTTCTCCACATGCAGCTGGGTGACCTTGGGTCAGTCATAAGTTCTTTTAGAGCTGTTCTCTCAAGGGCAGTCCTCAAAAGAGCTCTCTCAGCCCCACCTACCTCATAGGGTGTCTGCTGTAGGGAGAGGAAGGGAAGGAGATTGTAAGCCACTCTGAGACTCTGAGTAAAGGGTGGGGTATAAATCCAATCTCCTTCTCCTCCTCCTCTTCTGCTTCTGCTGCTTCTACTTCTTTGGCTTTGGCTTCTTCTGCTTCTTAAAAATCTGCACAGCCAATGAGGTCTCCAATGGCCAGCTGGAAGTCCTGCTGGGCAAAATACCCACCTGGCTTTTTTTGTTTCTTCCTCATATGAATCAGTTTTTTATTTCATGCCATTTTCTATATCTTGGCACCAGATTTCCCCCCCCCCCCTTCAGATGTATTCATTTTCCCAGGATATCTGAGGCAATAAACACACAATAGGCATCATTTATATGGATAAAAAAACTGTCAGTGCTCTGCTTTTAAGATCTACATTTTTATGCTGGGATGGTGTTTTTTTAATGCTGGATTGTTATTAATATATTTTAAATGTTTGTTTTTATTATTTTTATTTTGTAAGCCACCTCAGGCAGGTTCCTGGAGAGACAGCATTAAAATGTCCTAAATAACTTTTACCAGGGGTCTGCAATATGAGGCTCATGGGCACCATGGCACCCACGGACACCTTTTCTGGACTCCCCCAAGTGTTTTCAGGAACTGGGTGGGGCTTTTGCCCAGCAAATCTTCTGGTTGACTATTTTTTTTTTAAACCATTTATTTATAACCAAGAATACATGAAAGAACATTGGTACTTCTGGTTGACTATTGAAGATTTGATTGGCTGGGCAGATTTTTTAAAACATTGCTTTGGGAGCAGCTGCCACCACAGCATAAGGAGCTGCACTGTGTGACTGAAGTTAAGCTGTGGCAGCCATTTTGTGGCTGGTTCCGCCACCTGCAGCAGCCATTTTGTTGCTGCATCCACCATCCTGTGTCAGAATTCCAAAGGTGCCCTCAGGCTCAAAAAGTTTGGGGACACCTGACTAGAAGGGGGGGGGGGGAAACTGGATTTATATCCCACCCTTCACTCGGAGTCTCAGAGTGGCTTACAGTCTCCTTTCCCTTCCCTTCCCCTCAACAGACACCCTGTGAGGTAGGTGCAGCTGAGAGAGCTCTGGGAGAACTACTCTTGAGATAACAGCTCTGAGAGAACGTGACTGACCCAAGGTCACCCAGCTGGCTGCATGTGGAGGAGTGGGGAATCAAATCCGGTTCTCCCAGATTAGAGTCCGCCACTCTTAACCACTACACCAAACTGGCTCTCCTTTTTTATCTGTTTATGGTTATGTATGTTATGTATGTATATATGTATGTCAAAAATCCGTTAAGACATACACACACACCCCAATCCCAGCAACAAAAATGAGCACAGTAAAACAGGTCCCAAAGAAAATGGATTTAAACGAACAGGGACATTAAAAGAACAGGCACCTTTACGAGCCCTGACACAGATAGCCCAGGCTAGCCTGATTGTGTCAGATCTCAGAACCTAAGCAGGCCCGGCCCTGTTAGGACTTGGATTGGAGACCACCGAGAAAGCCCAGGGCTGCTATCCACAGGCAGGCAATGGGAAACCACCTCTGGACGTCCCTTGCCTTGAAAACCCTACAGGCCTGCCACAATTAGGCTGCGACGTGGCAACACTTTCCACCACCGCCATGGGTAATAAGAGCTTCCCAAGACGGACAGAGACACAAGCTCCAAACTGGAGGTAGAGATGTGCTAGATTCCAGAATCCCAGCCTGACAGTCCTGGTTCCTGTGTTGCAAAATTCCTCCAGCAGGGGTCTTTTCTTACATGAATTTTTTCCAGGATGTTTGTAAATCATGTGTTACAATCACACGCCGCATTGGAGATGCATTGTTTCCCTTCTTCCATGGAAGGGCGAAACGGAGGGGGGAAGTTCCCTTTCTGGGGGGAAAAAGGACTTTAATATTATAAAGATTTTAATCCATTTTTTTTTCTTTTGCAAAAGGAAGCACATTCCAAACCATTCCAAGCCCGAGTTCGCCACATCTGACGCTTGCCCAGAGTGGGTGGGTTGCACGTTCTCTTCAGTTGGGAATTTCATAGCTACAACTTCATTAAATGTAATGCTGCATTATAAATCAAGTGTTCTCTGGTGTGCAAATGTTTGCCTGGATGCTTGTACAGGTTTCAGCAACATCGGTTTGTCTTTCCCTTTCTTCCTTCCTTTCTGCCAAAGTCCTTTAAAACTGGATTCTAAATGTAAAGTTTGATTCTCCTGGTAGCTTCAGCCACTGAGCATCATCAGCTAGACTCACCACCTAGGGTTGCAATTGCCAACTCCGGCTTGGTGAAATCTGGGAGACTTAGGGGCGGTGCTCGGGGAGGGTGGAGTTTGGGGCGTGAAGGGAGTTCAGCTTGGATGGGATACCATAGAGTCCATCCTCTGAAGCTGCCCTTTCCTCCAGGAGAACTGATCTCTCTAGTCTGGACCTCAGTGGTAATCCTGGGAGAACTCCAGGCGCCACCTGAAGGATGATAGCATTGCCCCCACAGAAACACATTTTCACAGCTTGCTCTTGCACATATTGGAATTAAGCCCTCCTGCACTCAGTGAGACAGAAAGAACAATTCCAAGCAGGTCTGCGTACAAGTAACTGCCATTTGATTCAACAGGGTTTATTCCCAGGAAAATGTTCTTTGGATTTCAGCCTTAGGCTGCTATCATGTGCCTGATGGTCAGACTCATTTTACTTCCACTTAGTAGCAAGTACCCACAGATTTCAACAGGGCTTATGCATAAGTAAGTGTGGCTACTAGTTTTCTATCCACATAGTTTGAGTCTGTGCACTTAGAAAAATACATGCAGCCCAATTCCCCCCCTCCATGTTTGCTCACAAGTAAATCACACTGTCTTTCATGAATCTTCCTCCCAAGTATATGGTCTAGGGTTGCCAGCCTCCAGGTGGGGCCCGCGTTTACAACTGATCTCCAGCTGACAGAGATCAGTTCCCCTGGAGAAAATGGCTGCTTTGGAGGGTGGACTCTATGGCATTGTACCATGCAGAGGCCCCTCCCATCCCCAAACCCCACCCTCTCCTGGATCCACCCCCAAATTCTCCAGGTATTTTGCAACCCAGACCTGGCAACCGTAGTACGGTTGCAACTGAAGGTTGACAACCTGCAAGTGGGGCCTGGAGATCTCTCAGAATTACTGCTAATTTCCAGACAGCAGACCAGTTCCCCTGGAGAAAATGGCAGTGTCAAAAGGTGGACTCCTGCAGGGGTGTCAAACTCATTTGTTATGAGGGCCAGATCTGACATAAATGTCACTTTGTTAGGCCGGGCCATGTGTGTTGTAAAATATCAGGTACCGGAGAGATAATCTTTATAAAGAACAGGGGCAAACCCAGTTAACAATTTTATTTTTTACTCAAAATACAAACAAATGCAATTGATTCCTAGCAGTGAAAGCAATTGATTTACTGGGGAATCCACAAAAACCCCAATAAATGTATTTAATCATATAAAAGATGAGTTTCCCCACAAGAGATACCATAAAAGGAGGGTATCTTACACTTCCATACAAATTAGCTACTTTTTGTATATATAGCTTTTTTAGGAGATGAGTCATCTTCCTTGCTAGTAAATAAGGTTGTTTTCCAGCGCACACCCCCATACGCCCAGCATCAGCAGCCAAGGATGGCTACAATCAGTCTCTCGCTCTTTGTTTCCTTTCTTCCCCGATCCTACCTCTGAGGATGTCAAGGAGGCACACTGGACTCCCCCCCACCAACCCTGTGAGGTGGGCCAGGCTGAGCAACTGGCCCCAGGTTACCCAGGTGATAGGGTCCTGGCTTGCAGAGGGGTCTGAACCAGGCCAGGGGCATAATGTTTTCTATTTCCCGGGGGGTGCGGGCTCCAGCACGTGTGCGCGCATGCCAGGACAATGTCCCCCCCACCGCCTCTCCCCCCCTGGCCACTCCTCCCTCCCTCCCGGGGCCATTGGAAGTGATGCCATCATGCTGGGCACGTTGCCAGGGCGACGCTCTGGCAATTGCCCTGAAACTCTATGGTGCCATAGAGTTTTGGGGCGATTGCTAGAGTGTCGCCCCGGCAACGTGCCCAGCGTGATGGGTGACGCCATCATGCCGGGCATTTGCCCCAATGGCCCCCGGAGGGAGGGAGGAGTGCAGGGGAGTTGGGCAGGGGGGGAGGAGGTGGCGGCAGTCGGGCAGGCAGTGGGCGCTCCATTTCTCCAGGGGGGGCTCAGTCCCCCCCGGGAAATTTCAGGGGTAGCCTGAGCCCCCGAGCCCCCCTGTAGTTGACGCCTATGAACCAGGCTCTCCCAGATCCCCCACCCCCAGTTTTCATCCCTCCTCCATTTCCCACAGAAGCAGTGAGGCTGAGAGGAGGCCTGACGGAGAGGTTGTTTCTGAAACCTCCAGGGGGCGCTTTTTGTCCTCCTGCAACCCTTTTTCTCTCACAGGCTGAGAACGGGGAGGGGATGAGAGGTTGCCATTCCCCCCACTCGCCCCAACACACACTCTGTCTCCCGGCTCTGCGACTGCTCAGATGTGTGGTGGCAACATTAGTGCCCCCATTTCCTTTTGCTCCTCCACTTGCTGCTAGAATGACTTTTCCCTTCAGAGCGGCACACACAAGGCAGCTTAGTTGCCTCTCAATCCACCTGCCAGACTTCTTCCTCATCTCTTTCCTGCTGGCCCTGGCCCTTTGTCAGCTAACTGCCACTCCATGTGCCAGCTCTCACCAACCGCCTCTCACAGTTGCTATTTGGAAAAAAATGTGAAGCTGGTTGACGCGGCGGTGGCCACTCTCCATGTGGGCCTGCTCGTCTCCCCCCCCCACACCCCAGAGCAGCCTCCTGCCTTCCTTCCCTCACATCAGTTGCTTGCAGGTGGGTAAGAGCCATGGAGGGGCCAGTCCCGGTCCCTGGGCCTTATGTCTGACACCCCTGCTCTGTGGCATTATACCCTACTGAGGTCCCTCCCTCTTTTCCAACCCCCTTCCTCTCCAGGCTTCATCCCTCAAATCTCCAGACATTTTCCAACCTGGAGCTGGCGATCCCATATGCAACCCCAGGAATGAGTGGTGCTTGAATTGGGGAGGGGGGGAGAGAAGAAAGAGGAGGCGGAGGCGGTACAGAGTCTAAGAGGAAAAGACTGGTCGTGGGGAAAAGGGAGACGGACATTTAGAAGATTAGATCAGTTAGGCTTTATCGATCGGGCCAGTTCTCCCAATCCTGTTACTTCTACAGAAAGCATCCTCTTGTCTGCCAAAAAGGCCAGCTACGAGGTCAACGCTTGACCTTGTCTATTTGCATTTGCATTACTGAACTTCTGTTATCGGGTTTTGCCCCTGATTTTAAAAGTTCCGGGGTTGGATCGAGGCCAAATTTTCAGTCAGCAGAATGGAACTTTCCTGCTTCCCCTCTCCCTGCGTGCAGTGCTTCTGCTGGGGGATGAGGGACTCTGGGAACAACACGAGGGGGTGGTCTGCAGCCAGAAGAAGAAATCAGTGGAGATCGCCGGTTAGGCTGGATCTAACCCCTGCTGTGTCTCTCCACCACCCACTCTGACAAACTGCAGTTTTTCTTCTCCCCCACTGCTTACGCATGAGAAGTTCATGAAGCCTTAATTCTAAAATTCTATCGTCTTACAGGCTAGTATTTTGACTTATTAGGTAGAACAAGGTTTAATTAGTGGCGATACATTAAGTATGACTTTAACATGGCATGGAGAATTAGCAAAAAAGGTTTTTAAAAGTACATGTGCTTACCTTGCAGCTCTCAGAGTTCTAAAGATGTTGTTTCATTGGTCAGGAAATTTAGTCACCTATAGCCAAAAAAAAAAAAAGCATTTCTTAATGACTGTGGATTTTCCCTGTATGGGTGCTGACTGTTCAGTGATAGTTTCCTGATACCTCTCTTTGAATAAGGGTGGAGCTGAGGCTGTAATGTGAAAATTACTCAATGCATGTACAAAGTACAATCCAGTGTACGCTGTACACAGATTGTATATGCATTCACTGTAATTTGTGAACAGAGCTTTAGTGAATCCGCATTACCTACAGAAGGTTCCCTGTTCTATCCACTGTACCGCCCCTTTAAATGACCAGGTAGTGGGTGATGTGAAAGGCGTCTACCCTGAGACCTCAAAGTGCCACTACCAGTTAGACAAGACAATACTGACCTTGCTAGACCAGTATAAAGCACCCTCAGATGTTCACGCGTACCATGAGAGGTTGGAGAAGATGACTTCGCTCAGGTGATCAGAGGTGAAGACTGTGTCTGTGTGGAAACAGGAGTTTGAGTGTGGAATCAGACAGAAATATGTGGACAGACTAAGATGTGAGTTGATTGGAAGAAGAAGAAGAAGAGGAGGAGGAGGAGGAGGAGGAGGAGACTGGATTTATACCCCGCCCTTCACTACCCAAAGGAGTCTCAGAGCGGTTCACAAACTCCTTTCCCTTCCCCTCCCCTGTGACACCCTGTGAGGTAGGTGGGGCTGAGAGAGCTCTTTTGAGGACTGCTCTTGAGAGAACTGCTCTGAGAGAACTTGTGACTGACCCAAGGTCACCCCAGCAGCTGCATGTGAAGGAGTGGGAAATCAAACCCGGTTCTCCCAGATTAGAGTCCGCGCACTTAACCACTACACCAAACTGGGGGGAAGTGCAGGAACTTTCCCCCAACCGTCTCTGGGGATCCGATGTGTGGTAATAGTGGCGCCTTAGATTTATTTATTTAATATATTTTTATCCTGCTTTTCTCTCCAGCGGCTTACAAAAATGTACATTGAACAAACTTACAAGTACAGTATTTAAAATCCAAACAAAAACCAGAAAGTATACAAGACATCCTGGGCTGATATTCTCCAGATCAATCTGACAGACCAAAAATGTGGGCTGGAACCTACAAGCTAAGGACCATGGACAACCCCCCTCCCCTCAGGTTCTTATAGGACTGCCTCTTGGCCTCCACCAATGTTCTAATTGTATATTTGTAAATTTTAAAAAATCATATCGTAGTCTCTCTTGTCCAACAGAAACCAAACCAGGTAGTGCTGATGAAGCAACAGCTCCATTTTCCCATACCCCCTATTACTAGCAGCCAATGAAATAGAGTGAGGGAAAGCAAACAAAGAACCTGAGGAAAATATGTGTAGACCTTGGGTCCCCAATATGGTACCCAAGGTGCCTGCCAACACCTTTTTTGGGTCCCACCAAGTGTTTTTTAGAAAGTGGGTGGGGAGGGACACGTGGGGCTTTTGCCCAGGAAGGCTTCTGGTTGTCCATTGCAGATTTGGTTCTTTGTGCAGAGCTTTAAAAACATTGTTTTGGCCATAGCAGAAGGCTCTTCACTGTGTGACTGAAGGGAAGCTGCAGCAGCCACTTTGTGGCTGGCTCCACCTCCTGCAGTAGCCGTGTTGTGGCAACTATTTTGCATCTGAGCCCACCAAGCTGTGTCAGAATCTCAAAGGTGCTTCTAAGCTCAAAAAACTGGGGGACCCCTGTTCTAAACGTCATGCAGGAAGGGGGGAACTAGATATGTGGCAGCCATATTTTGCAGCAACATCCATAACACCTAGTTTAATCCTTTCTTGTGCGTTATACAAACTACAGCATTGGAAGTTTCCCTGAATGTCTTGGAGTCTCACAAAGAACGTGCTTCATAGGGTAGAAATGCTTCAACCAGGGACCTTCTCTCCTTTCAAGGAACATGAATCCAACCTCCTCAGAAACAACAACGCTTGGTATAGCAGGAGTAGAATTTACTTCCATTTTGTGGGCTCTAAATGCTGCCTTGGCAGGAGGGTAATGAGTCAACCTTGCAGCTGTATCCCATAGTATATACAGCATACAGAAATGACAAATTAAGCTTTCAAGAGAGGGCAAAATGTAATTCCAGCCCAATTCCAGGGTGTCTAGTTATCGCCATGTGTGTTTTATAGGTATCTTCCTTTTTCCTTTACTTTTCTTCACTTTCTCTCCCACATAAAGTAAAAGAAAAATGATATTATTAATCAATCTGTAACTCTGAACAAATAGCTGTTTTTTGCCTCCAGTGGGGAGAAAGGATTACAGTTTCAGTTAAAGAGTCTCCACAAGTCTATAGGCTAGATGGGGAAACTCAGGTTTGACTTATGCACTGAGGTAAAGATTTACAAACGATGATATGGTTAACCCCAGCAGAACTGACAACAGATTCTGCCTATAAAAGAGTCAAATGGACTGGGAAGGTAATTAAATACAACACAGATTTCCTCAGCTCACACAAAGCCTCCCTATTACACACTAAGATAGGGTTGTCAGGTCCATCCTAGTCCCTGGTGGGGGACTTTGGGGGGTATTTACAGAGGGGGCGGGGACATCCCCAAAGGGATGACATCATGCAGAAGTGACATCATCCAGCTGATCAACGGGAGCACATGGCCTGCTGATCAGCTGGAAGGTCCTTTAAATCTTACAGGAGAGGAGGGAGAGGGGTGGCCTCTGGTGGTTGCTGTTGGGGGCAGGGCTTAAGGGATGGGGCTTCCCCATTGGCCAGCCAGCTGGTGGCGGGCAGGAGCCCGCAAAAATCAGAGGATCCCCCGCCCCCACCTGGGGACTGGCATCCCTACACGAAGACGATCATGGCAAAGTCACATGACTCTGTCTTCGGACTCTACACAAAATTAATACGTGGATGGTATGAGGTGGCAGTGAAAACCCCCTCTCATCCTGACTGCCCCAAAGCAAGACACATCTCAAAACCTTGGTTCGATCATGAGTTCAGTATAGCCAAGAACCAACTAATATCTCTGTTCAGCCAGTATAGATGGAGAACTTTCCCCCCAGAATTACAAGCCCAAAAGAGATGATCTAAAATGCTAATTAAATAAAAAGAGAGACACCCAAAGGGCACTCTGGCATCAATTTATTCAGGCGGCCAGAGCCAAAGATTCCTCCCTCTTCTGGCATATTGTCTCAGGAGAATTTCTGGCAGAAGCTCCCAAGTTCTTCTGCACAGTCCCTGCCAATGCTTGGGAGACATATTTTCATGCTCTTTACACTGCAGAGCTGAACACTGAGGTCTGGTATGATGTCAACAGTGGAGACGGCCCTACCTGGTGCCCAGTCACAACAACTGAAGCAGAGAAGCTAGTTGGTTTACTTAAGACAGGGAAAGTCCCAGGCTGTGACAGACTGGCATAACATGAGCCAGTCTGGTGTAATGGTTAATAGCGCAGACTCTAATCTGGGAGAACCAGGTTTGATTCCCCCACTCCTCCACGTGCAGCTGCTGGTATGACCTTGAGTCAGTCACAAGTTTTCTCAGAGCTCATCTCTCAAGAGCTCTCTCAGCCCCATCTACCTCACAGGGGGTCTGTAGGGTCTTAGTAGATAACTCATTGAAAATGTTGAGACAGTGTGCGACTGCAATGAAAAAGGCCAATGCTATGCTGGGGGTTGTTGGGAAGGGAACTGAAAACAAATCAGCCAGTATCATAATGCCCCTGTATAAATCGATGGTGTGACCTCATTTGGAGTACTGTGTACAGTTCTGGTCGCCACACCTCAAAAAAAATATTACAGCACTGGAAAAAGTGCAGAAAAGGGCAACTAGAATGATAAAAGGGTTGGAACACTTTCCCTATGAAGAAAGGTTAAAGCACTTGGGGCTTTTTAGCTTGGAGAAATGATGGCTGAGGGGTGACATGATCAAGGTTTATAAGATTATGCATGGGATAGAGCAGGTAGGGAAAGAAGTCCTTTTCTCCCTTTCTCACAATACAAGAACTTGTGTGCACTCCATGAATTGCTGAGCAGTCGGGTTAGAATGGATAAAAGGAAGTACTTCTTCACCAAAAGAGTGATTAACACATGGAATTCACTGCCACAGGAGGTAGTGGTGACTACAGACATGGACGGCCCCAAGAGAGATTTGGATAAACATAGGAAGCAGAGGTCCATCAGTGGCTATTAGCCACAAAGTATAGATAGGAACTCAGTCTGGGGCAAGTGATGCTCTGTATTCTTGGTGCTTGGGGGGGGGGGGGAACAGTGGGAGAGTTTCTAGTGTCCTGCCCCCACTGCTGGACCTCCTGAGGGCACCTGGTGTTTTTGGCCACTGTGTGACAGAGTGTTGGATTGGATGGGCCATTGGCATGATCCAACACTGGCTTCTCTTATGTTCTTATGTTGTGGAGAGGGGAAGGGAATGAGATTGTAAGCCGCTCTGAGACTCCTTCGGGTAGTGAAGGGTGGGGTATAAATCCAATCTCCTCTTCTGCTCTTCTTCTAACACCACCATAGTTGATTAAGATGGACACTGAGTGGTGGGCACTAGTCTTGGCCACTCTTATTACAACAATTGACCAGACAGCACAGATTCCTAATGACGGGGGCTTGGCCATCATCGTACCAATACAAAAAAAAGGAGACAAAGTTAATCCATCCAATCACTGCCCAATTAGTTTGCTCAGCATAGTGAGCAAGCTATATGCAAGGCACCTATGCTGGAAACTCTGGGATTGGCTAGGCAGAGACAACATCAGGCTGTGGTTAGGAGCACAGACTCTAATCTGGGAGAACTGGGTTTGATTCTCCACTCCTCGCATGCAGCTGCTGGTGTGACCTTGGATCACTTACAAATTCTCTCTGAGCTGCTCTCTCAAGGGCAGTTCTCAAGAGAGTTCTCTCAGCCCTCCCTACCTCACAGGGTGTCTGTTGTGGAGAGGGGAAGGGAAAGGGATCGTAAGCTGCTCAGGTAGTGAAGGGCAGGGTATAAATCCAATCACTGCCTCTTCCTCCTCCTCCTTCAAATTCTCCCCCTTTTTTTAGCAAGCTGGATGCATCCTCAGGATTTGGACCATTAAAATTAACGGAAGTGAGTTTGAAACTCTATGACCGATTTCCCACAAGGCGCTGCTCTGGTGTCGTTCTTTCCTTTACCCCGATTGCGTGCTTGAATTTCCTGCTATTTGCCCCGCGGCGCATTTTGACCTGTGGCTTCACCCGAATTCCCCCGCGGCTTCAGTGATCCTGTTTTTTGAAGGGAAAGGGAAGAACGACGCCGGAGCAGTGTTTCGTGGGAAATCAGTCTATGTTTAACACTCCTTTTGGGTGCTATAGATTTCACTGCTTCCCCTTCAGTATTGCTTCTGCCTCAGAGGCTTACCGTAAGAACTGTGTGATTTATGAGCACTTCTGTGAGGTGGACACCTCTATGGATGACGTCATTGTCTGGGGTTCAACTAAATCAGAGCATGTCTAATGACCTTGGGAGGCTCTGACTGCTACTGGGGGAGCAAATCTAAACTGAGTAGGGAGGAATGTGTTGGGAGGGAAGGTGTCGTGGGACAACCTTTGATGAAGATGCTATTTCTGCCGAGGGAGTGAAACTACATTTTTAAAAGGTGCTAGCTATAGACATGATACCACATCAACAGTTCAAGAAAGATGTTCAGCAGTTCTTGGGAATGGTGAATTTCCTGGGAAAATTCATCCCTCATCTGTCTACAGTGCTGGCTTGTATTGTCCTGGGGGCATCCCAGTTTGGAGCAGCTGGCACAAGAACTGGGCTTTGGACCAGGAAACAGCACATCTCCTCTTGAAGGTCAGAGTACCCTGAATGTGCAGGTATATGATTTATGGTGGTCCAAACCTTATTTTGGGGTTCAGAGCTTTTAAACTCTCCTCAATGGTTTTGGTTGGATTCACGAATAAGTCATGAATAAGGAACAAATAAGGAACTGGGTCCAACTTCAGCGTTCTTCCAAGCGAAAGTATTTAGCTTCCTCTAGAGGCCTCTAAGGATGGTGGAATTTAGTTGTTTTAGATTTTCTGGGCTGTATGGCCGTGGTCTTGGCACTGTAGTACCTGACGTTTTGCCAGCAGCTGTGCCTGGCATCCTCAGAGGTATATCGCAGAAAGATGGAGTACTCTCTGTGTCAAGGTGAGAAGAAAAATAGTAGGCAGGTAATTTGTATCTACTCAGGAAGGTGGGGTAGGGCTGAGTCATTATCCTGTAGGAGTTTCCCAGGCTGTGACATGCTAATGGAGGAGCTTTCCTGAGGAAGTTATTTTGCATATGGATTGGCTGTTGAAATTCTAACCTTATCAGTGGTGCTGTTGTAAGATGTAGAGGATTTTGTGTTTTTCAGGACTGGAAACCATGCCCTATTTATTTTTAAACTCTCTTTCCTGTTGAAATTATGTTTATGTTTATGAATTTCAATGGTTTCCCTGTGTAAACTGACATGGTAATTGGATGTGTTGTCCAGCATTTCAGTGTCTTGGAATAAGATACTGTGTCCTGTTTGAGTTAGGCTATGTTCAGCCACTGCTGATTTTTCAGGCTGGCCAAGTCTGCAGTGTCTTTCATGTTCTTTTATTCCTATCTGGATGCTACATTGTGTGGTCCCGATGTAAACCTGTCCACAACTGCAGGATATACGGTATACTACAGAAGTGAGCGGTTGTCTTCTGTCTTTTGCCGATTGTAGCATCTGTTGTATTTTTCTGGTGGGTCTGAATACTGTTTGTAGGTTGTTGTGGAAATCTCACCTCCCAAACTCACAGCACACAGTCTATTGGTGGCTACTAGCCATGGTGACCAAAGGGAACCTCCACATTCAGAGGCAGTAAACGTCTGAAATCCATAGCCAGGAGATAACATCAGGGAAAGGCCTCAGCCTCTATGCGTTGTTCTTGGACCTCTAGAGGAACTGGTTGGCCATTGTGTAAGACATGATGCTGGACTTAATGGACCACTGGTCTGTTCCAGCAGGGATGTTCTTATGTCTGTGCAGGCCCGAGAAGGACCCAAGGAAAAAAATATAACATGTATCTAAGCCCTCAGAGCCTCATCCCTATAAACTAGCCCTGAAGAATATGCCAGGAAATCTGGGTAATTTTAATAGCACCATTATCTGAGAGGAGTATGTAATTTGGTCCCAGCATTTGTTGGAAAAACAGGGTAAGACGTACAGAATAAGTTAGCACACACATGCCAGCCCAGATCTTGGAAGGAAGATAAAGGCAAGCGGGATTTCTTCCCACGCAGATCAGAGCTGAACAGAAAAGATGCAATTTTCTTTTTTAGAATAGTTCATGCCAGTTCTTTGAGGCTCACTCTCGTATAATTAGGCTGAAGAATTTCGGCAGCTGAGATTTTTGACTGGCCTTCGCAGGGTACTTCTCTTACACCTACAACCTCCTTTTGACAGTTAATTGGTTCACATCTTGAAACGCACAAGAAAAAAAATCAGGTGCTCGGTTGGCTGTGGGAGACGACAATTTATTCTGACTGGGACAAGGTCACCGATTCACAAATTTCAAAGCCTTATCTTGTGGTCATAATGGATCCGGGGGTTCTGTTGGTGAGCAAATCCATAAGAACCTGTTGTGATTTATGTGTAAAGCAGCAACTGCAGAGTACAGTGTGTGTGGGGGGGGAATAAACCTAAATATCTCTCTAGATGAGATTCTTCTTATTTTTTTGTGTGTACTTCCACCTACAATGTATTTACAGCCCAGGGGTCCATTTGTTGCAGCAAAATAAAACAGAAGTCCAGGGCATTTTTTATAGAAAAAGCCCAGCAGGAACTCATTAGCATATTAGGACACACCCATGACCACACAGCTCCCTCCCAGGATCGGCTTCCCCAGGTGCCCCTCAGCTTGCGGGGCGCATGGGGAACCCGAGGGAAGGAAGGCAGCTTCTGGATCGGCTTCCCCAAGCGCCTCACAGCTGCGGGGCACCTGGGGAACCTGAGGAGGGGAGGCAGTTTAAACTGCCTTCCCTCCCTGGATCAGCTTGGCTTCCCCAGGCACCCCACAGCTTGCGAGGCGCCTGGGGAACCCAAGGAGGGGAGGCTGTAGGCGTGGCCAATTCAGAAGCCAGCCGGAACTCCATTCCTGTGCGTTCCTGCCCAAAAATAGCCCTGCAGAAGTCTAATGGCACATTACAGACTAGCAAAATTTATTCCATCATAAACTTTTTGTGAGTCAGAGTCCTCTTCATCAGATGCATTGGAGTAGTGATAATGTGGTGGCAAGGAGCCTTGGTTGGCCTTGGATAGTCGGGCCGCCCGGCCTGGTGTGAAGAGCTGTCTGCCTCAGGAGCAGAGTGAAGCCATAAGGGCTTTCCCTCTTGCCTGTAGCACACCACACCACACATTTGTGGGGAACCCAGTGCTAAAACATATAGGGGTGCCTGCTTCCAGGCTGGACCTGGGGATTCCCCAGAATTACAACTCATTTCTAGACTGTGCAGAGAGGGTTGGACTAGATGACCTTTCCAACTCTATGATTCTATGACTAGAGAGATCAGTTTCCCTGGAGAAGATGGATGCTTTGGAGGGTGGATTCTATGGTATTGTACCCCACTAAGGACCCTGTCCTTTCCAGGCTCCACCTCCAAATCTCCAGGAGTTTCCCAACCTGGATCAGGCGACCCCCCCCCCCCCCATCCTCCTCCAGTGGCCAAGGGGGACCTGGGAATCCCCTGTAGACTACCTGATTCTGGGATTTCCTGTGGATGTAAACTCCACGCGATAATCATGAAGCAGTGAAGTGAATTTATATTGGAATAATTTTTACTAGTCTTTAAGATGGCACTGAGGTCTTGTTTCATTTTAGTCTATTTCCAGATTTTCTTTTTCTTTTGGAAGCAAACCATTTTTGCTCTTTAGTTTTATTCAGCCATTCTAGACAACCAAAGTTAAACCAAAATTCACATTGCTACCAGAAGAAGAGTCGCACCTTTCAAAGTCCCTTAAAGTCAATGGGGAAAGCAGGTACCAAATAGAAACAACTACGAGCAGTAAGCGAGGGGGGTGACTTTGCTGTGGGAACCACTGGGGTAGGGAGTTAGTTTCCACCCAGCTCCAGGTCCGTTTTCTCAGAATGAGAATAAGATTCTTGTGTAAACCACTTTGTTGCTGTGACACAGGCAGTTAAACAAAGTTTGAGTCAAGTGGCACTAGGGTTGCCAAGTCTTAGGGACTCACCGGCAGGGGGGAGTCCTCCTCTGGCCGGGAGTTTCTCCTGGCATGTGCGCCTTGTGCGCTCGTCCAGTGACATCACCGGAAGTGACGTCAGCACGTTGGGGGCGTTGCCAGGGTGACGCTCTGGCAATCACCCCAAAACTCTATGGTATCATAGAGTCTTGGGGCAATTGCCAAAGCGTCGCCCTGGCAACGCCCCCAACGTGCTGACGTCACTTCCGGTGACGTCATTACGTCGTCCTTGCTGGACGACTTCGGGGGTGGGGTTCCCCCCGCCGGCCAAATGCTGGCCAGCAGATCGGGAACCCCTTTAGCGGGGGATCCCCCGCCCCCCCAGGCTGACTTGGCAGCCCTAAGTGGCACCTTTAAGACCAACAAAGTTTAATTCAAAGTATAAGCTTCCGTGTGCGAGCACGCTTCTTCAGTTATCTTTGTTGGTCTCAAAGGTGCCACTGGACTCAAATTTTGTTCTGCTTCTTCTGCTGAACCTGTCTTCATGACAGGCAGTTAAGTTAGTCAAGGTTCAACTGGCCTTACTTTTTTTCTATAGAAGTGCATGGAAGGAGGTTGCCACGTTGGTATGTCTTGAAGAGAGTGGACTAAGGGGAGGAGAAAGGCTTCTTGTGTCGGGCAGACAGAGGGCAGGTGGAGGCTTGGCACTTGTGAGGCCAAACTGAAGGCAAGAGTGGTTTTGTTTTTGAGCTGCTTTTGTCAGGCAACTCTCTAAGCAGGGCTTTCCAACTGCCTCGGCTTAGCAGCGAATTCCTTACCCGCAAGATATTGAAGAGCAGAAGGGGAAAAAATGGCCTTTATGGTGATGCTCTAGGAATTTTGTCTAGTTTCTATGGTCTTTACCTCAGAGATCAGGTGAAATTCCTAGAGTGTCATCTTTGAATGACCATCACATCCTCCATATGAATGACCATCACATCCTCTACCATCCCCAGGCACTGCACTCCAAATTTCCCTAGGCAGTGTTAGGAACCCATCAGGGCAAGCAAAGAGCATTGTTAAACCAGTTTAATCCATGAAATGCACAAGCGTAGTTAAGACTACCTGTGGTTAATAATCCAGCTTCAAAGCCTGGCTTCAGGGTCCTATTTTGAAACATCTGAACTAATAATAGTTTGAGAAGTAGTGCAGGTTAAGACAATCAATTAATTATGGTTAGTTTAATTAAATCAGGTTTTCATTTAATGGCTGAACCAACCCAGTCCTGGTTTCCCTCAACAAATGTTGGTTTCAGTGCCTTCTCTCTATAACCAGGGTGGGTATTGCCAAAGGGCAAGCCGGGATTAAGCAAGTGAAAGCATAGTTTTACAAACCAGATTTAATAAACCAGATTTAGACCCTAACTGACAACAGTAAGTGGTAGAGCTGCCAACAGGCCTGAAGAAAAATCTCCTTTCAATGAAGACTTAAATGTGTGGAAACTAGGGCAACCAATTTAACTTGGAACAACGTTTGAGTCCAGTGGCACCTTTAAGACCAACAAAGTTTAATTCTGGGTTTAAGCTTTTGTGGGCATGCACGCTTCATCAGATAAGTTGAAACAGCTTTTCTCAAGCCTTACGTATAGGTAGAGAGAGGGTAGGGGATTAGTTGCCAGGAAGGGCTAGTTAGAGTTAAGATACATAAATAACTGGGCAATAAGTATAGCTGAGATTGGATTAAAGCAGTTGTTAAGACCTGTGAATGGCAGCAAATCAGTATAACTTTCTAAAAACATGGCGACGTCCCCATTTAGGAGTGGGCTTTTCCCCACTGGCCAGCTGGTCCACAGTGGGGAGAAACCCCCAAAAGCGGGGGATCCCCTGTTCAGACCAGGTAGCTGGCAACCCCATGTGGAATTTAGTGCTAACTTTTCTCAAAATTCCAAAAGTGTCTGCGGGCTCAACAAGGCCAGGGACCCTGAGGAAGAATGCATGTTGTTTCAGATTTAGGAGGGAGCATTATGAAATTTCAGCAATGTGTGTGTTAGGGTTGCCAGGTCCCCCCTGGCAACCAGTGGGGGATGGGGGGGGACTTAACTGGGAGCAGCAGGGGAGGCCCAGCTGACGTGCAGCAATACGTCTGCATCACTGACCATGTGACCTGGAAGTGATGTCATCATGTCCAGGATGTAAGGGAACACTCTGGTATTTGGACAAAAATTCTGTGGTTAATTTGCTTTCTACCACAGAGTTTTTGCCCAAATACCAGAGCACCGCCCCAATGATCTGGACATGATGATGTCACTTCCAGGTCACATGGTCAGTGACATGGACACGTTGCTGCATGGTGGATGGATCTCCCTCTTTTTTGCTTTAAGTCCCCCCCCCCCTTGCTGGCCAGCTGATCAGTGGTGGGGCAGTGGGTCCTGGCAGCAGGGGGTAAGGTTGGGGGGTAAGGTTCAACACAGGCCCTTTAATAGCTTCACAAATAATAATTCATTATCCCAAGTCCCTTGTCTGCATTGGAATCTCCAGGACTCTATTACTGTCTAAAAGCTTAGGAAGAATTACATTTAAAAATATTTAATAGCATAGAAAGCCACGTTGCTATGCTGTGCACGTCCCACCCTGTAATTCATAGGTTATGAGTCTGCCCAAGCTGTCTAATTCATGGGTGTGATTATTTAAACTTCTTTTTTTTTTGGAAGTTACTGGGTGGATTTATAGCTTTCATCTGAAGTTTCAGATTCACCTTTTGAAACGAAGCCATGCTGGGGATTTTTTTTTTTTTTAAAAAAAGATCCATCAGTAACACCATTAGAATCTGACACTACTTAGCACAGGATTTTATGCACAAATAATATTATTTAGCATGGCATATGCCTAATCAGGGCCATACTTAAAAGCAACACTCCATCCAGACTGGTTTGTTGATGTGCATTTTGTAGAGCCAGTTTACATAACCGATAGCTGTAGGGTTGGGGTGGGGGTAGGGATGCCAGCCTCCAGGTAGGACCTGGGGATCCTCTGGAATTACAGCTCATCTCCAGACTAGAGAAATCAGTTCCCCTGGAGAAAATGGATGCTTTGGAGGGTGGACTCTCTGGCATCATGCCCCACTAAGATCCTTGTCCTCTCCAGGCTGGGGAAGAGGGACTAAGCCTCCCTCTTGTGTCATTTTCACACTAGCAAAAAAAAAAGAGAGAGAGAGATACCGTATTCCCTTGTACCTCCTTGGCCCTCTTACCCTCTTCCTTTCCTGCAGCTGGCAATGCCAACAGCCACAAACAGCAAGTCAGTGACTGCATCCCAGGCCTGTAGCCAGGATTTTGTAGCTTGTGGGGCATTTTTTTTTTCTGGTGGTGCTGCCCTTTTTGCCATTATCTTTCTGTCTTTACACAACTGTACAGAACAATCTGTGCCCCTTTTTCTCGCCCTGATCTTGCAGTAGATTCTCCCAAATGCAAAACCCATTTGGCAGATATTGGGACTCGGGAGGGGCTGAGGCAAGAAAGGGAACTTAATGTTGATGCTCCCCCCAAATTTCTTTCCTCCTTGCTCTCCCTGGCTCCTTTCCTAGAACAATCTGTGATCCTTTCCTCTCTTTTGTATAAGTCCTCAGGGTATTTAACCCCCTCCCCAAGCCACATGATAGCCGAATGTCTGTCTTCCAAGACTGAAATGACTTACTCAAGAGTAAACCCTCCCAGGATCCAGCTGCAAGGCTCTTCTCTACACTGAGGACTTACACATAAGAGAGGAAAGGATCACAGATTGTTCCAGGGAAGGGGCCTGTGGGGCTGTCCCTTTAAGAAAGGGGGTGGAGCCCCGAACAGCCCCACTGTCGCTACGGGCCAGCCAGCTGCATGCCCTGAATCTCATTGGATATGCTATCAACTGGTCCTTTGCCCTAGCCATCAGAATGATGCTGTTTCAGGAAACGGTACTGACAAAGCAGACATAAATCCCAATGCTGACCAATGTCTTTTCGACAGCCTTCTCAGGATACTGGCCTGCTCGCTGCCACCCTCTTACTGCTCACAACCTCCTCAATTCATCATTCTGGTCTGTACAAGATTTGGACTCTTGTCTGCAGACTTTGGCAGAGCTGCTGGCTT
The DNA here is from genome assembly GCA_029233225.1 of Lepidodactylus listeri. Lineage (NCBI taxonomy): Eukaryota > Metazoa > Chordata > Lepidosauria > Squamata > Gekkonidae > Lepidodactylus > Lepidodactylus listeri. Next base: position 83,673,953 of record JARCFY010000011.1, read on the forward strand.
CTCTGCCTCATTGTCCTGGCAGTTGTTTTTATAGCCAGTGAGCTATGACAAATGTACAGCCAGTCATGGCCCTACTGTGGGTGTTCACTGCAATCCCTGGATCTCTTGGACAAATGACCAAGTTGGAAGAGAGAGAGAGAGAGAGAGAGAGAGGAGCTGCCATGTATTTATCAGCAAGCACCTATGAATGATGACTGATGAGACGGAAGGGTCTAGCTAGTGCTGGCACCAAGGCAACTTTGCTACATGCCTGCTGGTGGCCTCTGCACATGAGTCTGCTCATGAAATCTGAACCAGTTGAGTCAGGCCATCCTCCTGCAGTTGTCACTTATCAACTGTGGCCAGTAAGCTTCTGTCTTTTTCATACCTGGCTCCTAGTCAGCATCTGTACTGCCACCACCTCGACTGGGGAGGAAGGCTCTTGAAGAAAGTAGGAAGAACCCTGAAGGGATGAGGATCCTTCCTATAATATTCCCTTTCACTTGTAGGTCAGATTCCTTCTCTCCAGTTTGTATAGCAGGGAAGACTAATAAGGTATTTGTGAATTTCCTGCATTGTACAAGATGGACAAGATGACCCTGGAGGTCCCTTCCAACTCTATAATTCTGAGGAGGAGGAGGGGGAAGAAGACGAAGAAGAGATTGGATTTATATCCCACCCCTCACTTGGAGTCTCAGAGCGGCTTACAACCTCCTTCCCTTCCTCTCCCCACAACAGACACCCTGTGGAAAGGTGGAGCTGAGAGAGCTCTTTCAAGAACTGCTTCTGAGAGAACTTGTGACTGGCCCAAGGTCACGCCAGCAGCTACATATGGAGAAATGGGGAACCAAACCCAGTTCTCCAGATTAGAGTCCGCTGCTCTTAAGCACTACACCAAATGGGCTCAAAACAACATTTGTTTATTAACAAGGAGATACAGAGACAGGAACAACTGGCTGCAGAGCGCGGGAGCTCATGCAGTCAACAAGTCTTGACAGCAAACAGAACTAACACAGCAAGGACTCCACCCCGTGGGACTAAAGGGACTCACAGAAACAGCCCTGGAAAGGGGACCACCCCTCAGCCCAGCTTGGCCCCACACTCAACCCACCTTCACCACCACCCCGGAGGGAGAGTGAGCATTCCTGGCCCAAGGAAGCCACGTGTAGCCAAGCCACGGGACTATGCAGAGTGAAGCCAGGCTGGGCAAGGCTGGTGAGTGTTTCCCTTACCATGGCAAGGCCAGGGCCAGGTTGGAGGGGCAAAGGATGGGCTGTGAGTACAGTTGCCCTATTCCGGGTGGCGTCTGGAGCTCTCCTGGAATTGCAGCTGATCTCCAGGTGACAGAGATCCGTTCCCCTGAAGTGAATGGCTGCGCTGGAGGATGAACTCTATGGTGTTATATCCCATTGAGGTCCCTTCCCTCATGAAACCCAGCCCTCCCCAGGATCAGCTTCAGGATCTGGCCTTCCAGGGAACAGTCAGAATTGACTTCTTTTAGGATTGACTGATTTGATCTCCTTGCAGTCCAAGGGACTCTCAGGAGCAGTGTTCCCTCTAAGCTGAGTTAGTGTGAGCTAGCTCACAGTTTTTTAGCCTCTGGCTCACAGATTTTTGTCTTAGCTCCAGAAGGATGGCTCCAGAGCAAACTAATTTATGCAGTGGTCAAATTACTAGCTCACAACTTTAATACCAGTAGCTCACAAACTAGAATTTCTGCTCTCAAGACTCCACAGCTTAGAGGGAACATTGCTCAGGAGTCTTCTCCAGCACCATACTTCAAAAGCATCGATTATTCAGCACTCAGCTGAAGCTTCACATCACATGCTTCACATCACCTGTTTTTTTCAACTGGAGATGCCAAGGATTGAACTTGGGACCATCTACAGCCAGTTTGGTGTAGTGGTTAAGTGCACGGACTCTAATCTGGGAGAACCGGGTTTGATTCCCCACTCCTCCACTTGCACCTGCTGGATGACCTTGGGCAAGCCATAGCTCTGTACCAGCTGTTCTCTCAAGGACAGCTTGGGAAAAGAGCTCTCTCAGCCCCACCTACCTCACAGGGTGTCTGTTGTGGGGAGGGGAGGGGAAAGGAGTTTGTAAGCCGCTCTGAGACTCCAAGTGAGTGAAGGGCGGGGTATAAATCCAATCTCTTCTTCTTCTTCTCTTCTACATGCAAAGCAGATGCTCCACCACTGAGCCACAGTCACTCCCCCCCACACCCCCTGCTTGCTACTGTACTTGAGGGTTCTGCCACTCCAACTTTTTCAGAGAAATACCCCCTGCCTTCTCTGCCACAGTGGACTCCTGCTCAACAGCCGGCAGAACAAGCAGACCAGGAACCTTCTGAGTAGACCTGCCCACTTCCAGAGCCCCCGGTCTTTCCGATGAACCCAAGGACAAAGAAGACTAAGAGCCAAAGCCAGGAGTGGGCAAAGTAGCGCAGGCCCAGTAGCTTGGGGCATCCCACATTCCAAGTCTCAGGTAGGAGGAGATTCCCCCCTCTAGATCTTTGTAGGACCCAACTCTGGCTGAAGGAAGGGGTGGGGTTGTTGTCACAGACATAATGTGGAGACTCAAAAGATACCTTGGCTGCTAGCCTTTCGCATGCTAGAAAAGGGTGTGAATCCATTAATAGGATTATTCTCCAAGAGAATAAAAAAGAGGAGATGAAGCGTTTCATCTTTTTGTGGGTTTTTATTAAAAATTTATATCTGTATCTATTATCCAGCTGTAGCAGGTATAAGGAACAAGCACGGGTAGAAAATCCAGCAAACTCTTTGGCATCATTTCAGGCTCTCTAGTTTGGTGTAGTGGTTAAGTGTGTGGACTCTAATCTGGGAGGACCAGGTTTGATTCTCCACTTGCAGCTGGTGGATGACCTTGGGCAAGCCATAGTTCTGTCAGAGCTGTTCTTGAAAGAGCAGTTCTGGAAAGATCTCTCTCTGCCCTGTCTACCTCACAGGGTGTCTGTTGTGGGGAGGGGAGGGGAAGGGAAAGGAGTTTGTAAGCTGCTCTGAGACTTCAAGTGAAGGGTGGGGTATAAATCCAATCTCCTCCTCCTCCTCCTCTTCTTCTTCTCTTTTAAGCCAAAAGTTCATGAAACTTCCCACGAAGCTTCACAGAGCAACATGCTTGTATATTTGTGACTCCATCGGCACAAACAATTCTGAGCCGCAATGCCTCTTTTCACAAAAGGACACCCTGACCTTACACACTACTCCAATATCCGCTCTTTGAAATCAAAGGCATGGTTCACCAAGCTGAAATCAAGCAGAGGGCTGAGCTGAAGTTCAATCCGGAAACCTTTTGAGCCTTAGTGCAGAGTTATCCACTCCCTGTATAAACCTTTGGCGGAACTCTGCCCTCCGCATTAACAGCTCTGGAACCTATCTTAGGCTGAGCTCCGGACAGCCGCTCGTCACAAGGTTCCTGGTATCCAGCACCTCCTGCGACCTGATGTTGGGCTGCTGCTGGAGCCCCATCCTATCATCCCTAGACACAGCGATGGGAGCGAAGCATTGTGCAGTGCCATGCAAGCAATTGCTAGGGTGGCCACCCCCCATTTCATGGGTCTAGCCAGTAAAAGCCGAGTAATGTGATCCAGGAAGCCAGTCAAGAACAGAGTCTGCTTGTTTTCCATCTCTGCAGTCCTTCCAGATCGTGGTCTGACTCTTTGTGCCCTGCCACGGAGGCCTTGGAGCTGTCCATGTTTTTCAAAAGAAAATGTTGGCAGTCATATCTTCGAGAGCCAGCATATTGTCAGCGGTTTAACATCAGACTAGGGGGGAACAGGTTTAAATCCCGGATCAGCTATTGACTTCTGTTGATTGAAGGAGGAGGAGGAGATTGGATTTATACCCCGCCCTTCACTCAGAGCGGCTTACGATCTCCTTCCCTTCCCCTCCCCGCAACAGACACCCTGTGAGGTAGGTGGGACTGAGAGAGCTCTCTCAAGGGCTACTCTTGAGAGAACAGCTCTGAGAGAACTCTGACTGGCCGAAGGTCACCCAGCAGCTGCAGGTGGAGGAGTGGGGAATCAAACCTGGTTCTCCCAGATTAGAGTCCACGCACCTAACCACGGCACCAAACTGGCTCTTGGGTTGGTCACTTGATAGCCTTGGATTGGTCACTTTCTCTCTCTCAGCCTGACCTGCCTTACAGGATTGTTGTGAGAATCAAAAGAGAGGAGGTCTGAAGTACGGTCCTTGGAGGAAAGATGGGATGAAGGTGTACTTGAAAGACAGCTGCCACTATGTATTCTTAAGTGGTATTTTCTGGGCCAACATTTCTCCACCCCCACCCCTTAGCCTGTCCTAATACAGCTTGCAATACTCTTCTTGCAAAGTCCCCAGTCCTGCAACAGTGCTGAGTTAGTCCATGCAGGTCCTGCATATGGTACCCCCACAAGAACTGCCCTATAATGAATGTTTTAACATTTATTATTTTTATTTTACTTCATTTATACCCTGCCTTTCTCCCCAATGGGCACCCAAAGGAGCTCCTGTTATTCTCTTCTCCTCTTCTTTGTCCTCACAACAACCCTGCGAGGTACAGTAGAGAGGATGTAACTGGCCCAAGGTCACCCAGAGTGACAGAGTGGGGATTTGAATGTGGGTCTCCCAGACCCTCCTCCAACACTGTTACCCTCCACACCAGACTGACTCTTCAAAAACTGTTCCCTGCTTTCCTTTGGCAGTAAACCCCTGTAACACAATTTTGCCCATCTTGTGAGTCGGGACCCCAAACTGGGTTGTGGGCAAGCCCTTCCTCATGGCCACTCCTGCCCTTCCCTTGCCCTCTTTCATAGTTTGGAAACCAAGATCTGACCCTGGAAACAGTCTCTTCCGTGTCATATGTTAGTTGGTTTTTCTTCTTCTTCACTGCATCTACATGTTGATCAAGCAAACTGTGTCCCGAGGTTACTGGAGTGAGTTTCTTAGAATCTTTGGGGAGGGATTAGAGGGCGTAATGGAGAAGGAGAGGGTGGCCAGAGGCTGGGATGTAACCTCCATATGCAAAGGCCGGGTATGTTGGAATGTCACTTGCTTGGGGTTCATAGAAGCAGTGTTTGTTGGTTTCTCTAAAACATCTGGTTGGGCACTATCCAAAATGGAGTGCTGGAATAGACAGGTGGCAAGGTCATAGTTTGCTTAGGGCACCAAAAACCTTAAACCAGCCCTGGACGGGTTTCCATATAAAGTAAGTGTGGACTTGAGGGTCACCGTACCCAAAAAGTTGAGAACTGCTGCTGCAGCACGTGCAGATGGTTATCAAGGACAGCTTCTGGACACAATCTGAAGCAACCAATGCCCACACCATTCTGTGAGCTTTGTTTCGGTGCTTTTCCTTTAAGATGCCTGAGGATAATCAGCAGGGTACCTTTATAGGAAGCCCTGTTGATTTCCACGAGAAAACCTTCAATATGGTTTTTAAAACAATCAATAAGCTGCACCAAAAGACTTTTTATTCCATTCTAATATTCAAATTACAGCATAATCAATACGTAAGAAATTTTACAAATGTATCAGGCCGTTTGGAACAGACCTTTGCCGCTGAAACGAAAAAGAACAACAAACTCAATTCAGAATCAACAACAAGGTTGTCAATGCACAGTGAAGTCGGTCATGCATCCCCTCATAAGAAATCATAAGTCCTTCAATAATAATGCTTTACCAAAATTAATTAGAAATTAACTATTAATGGCAAGTCAATCCATTGATAAGAAACCAAATGATGTTGATTAATGAACAATGGATACTCAGTTCCTTCGTTGTATGTATTGATTTTTTAAATCAATAATATCTCACCGAAGATAAGAATATCAGCACACAACACACAAGAAAATACCAAAACGAAGAATAATGCCAATGCTGAAATGTCTCAGATTACAGAATTCCCAAGGAATGGGCAAACTAAGGGAATAGCTAACTCTGGGCTTTTCTTAATGCTCAGCATACTGCTGATTTTCCTGGCAATCGATCTACGAGCACTGAAATTGGTTTGGGCAGGGTTCTTCTGCACGTCTGCTTCTCTCGGCATTTGCACAGTTGTGGAGTCAGTTTATTTTCTTCTGCGCACAATCAGGATTTTCAAGGGAGGGTGCTGTTGCCATCAGTGGCATCAAACTACACCCCCTTTGCATTTTTTCACATGCTTATATTGATTTACTGATCTTTTAAAAGATCAAAAATGAACACACGCTGTAAAACTAAAAGAAAGAGCAGGGGGACTCCATAGACACCTGCAAGGCTGCTTGAGGCGGCGGGGGGGGGGGGCGGTAGCATTCCTGGGGGTCTACAGCTAGCTATTGGGGGGGGAGGGTCAAAGCAAGTTCGCACCATGCCTGTCTGTCTTTACAAAGTAGTTCCGCTACTCATCTGAGGGTCATAGTGCTGGTAGAAGGTTATCCAGATTGTTCCTTCTTCTTCCCCCCCACCGGATTTTAAAGAAGTTTGGAGGAAGGTGACTTTTCATTGTGAAAATGGTGCGAGAAGAATTGACCCATTCCCTAGCACTGGGACCCCAATACGCATCCCCCCACCCTTAGCTGATGTCTTTTTTGCAGCTAAATTATGTGTTGGGGATCCAGACACAGATCTCTTGCATCATGTATAATGTGGCCTATACTGTTGATCTTGAACTGAGTTGTGGGTGTTGAAAGGGAGGCTGGGGGATGGTCAGAACAAAACGCAACTGGGAAAGGAAGCCAATAGGTGCAAAGTGGGTAAGGTTGGCTGGTCGTCCCAAAATGAATCTGATTTAAATGTTCACATTGCTGTAAGAGGAACTCGAGGTAGCATAGAGAGTTTGGAGGAGAATAAATTGCTGAAGAGCTTCAGCCCTGCTGCTGGATACCCACTGCGAGACAGGGTTACTGACCTCCAGGTGAGGAGATCTATGGGCATTACAACTGATCTCCAGACTAACTCCGGAGATCAGGTCCCCTGGAAGAAATGGCTGCTTTAGGGGGTGGACTCTGTGGCGTTATATCCTGAAGCGGTCCCTCCCTTCCCCAAACCCCACCCACCTTAGGCTCTGCCCCCAAATCTACAGGAATGTCAGAATCCAGAATTGTCAACCTTACTAGGAAATGGTACTTAAGGCCTGGGTGAGGCCATGGGAGTGAGCCAAAGCTTGTTGGCCGGAGGGTTGTGTTAAATATTGAGATGAGACAGCTCTTTTCAAAACAATAGGCTTCATTATTGAACTGTGAACCAAAAAAAACAGGCTCAACAGGAGCCAGTTTATACTATTGCAAAACCACACCCGCCTCAAACAACAACCAATAACAAGTAGGCAGACAGAATCCTTCATTTGCATGAACTACATACAAAGTAATTTTATGCCCTTGCAGCTATTGGGTTATATTCCATAGTTCTGATTGGCTGTTGCCGGTAAAACCACCAATAGTCTTGTAGGCTTTTGGAGCCTTGTTGAGACTGAAGCTCCACCAGTACATTACAGGTTGTAGCCTGAAGTTGGCAGGAAGATCTGCTTGCCATGAGACTAAGGCTGTCAACTCTGGGTTGGGGAATTTCTGGAGATTTGGAGGTGGAGCCTGGGGAGGGTTGGGTTTGGGGTAGGAAAGGACCTCAGCGGACAACCATTGCCCTGCAGTGTGTTTTCTCATTAGGTGAGACTAGGTTCTGTGGTGTTAAAAAGGGAGTAGTCTGTAAAGCCTCCAGTGGCGTTGGGGAAGTACCCTGGGAGAGCGAGGGAAACCGCATGAACCCAACCAAGGTGAATTCTCTTCCCCAAGGTAACTCTTTTAATAAATCTACAGTGAAGTGTGCGTGTAAACACCACCACAGCTTATTTATACTGCAATTAACATAGCTAGATTCTCCCAGCTCTCCGTTTAAAGAGCAGTTTCTTTCCCCCTACCCCCTGCTAAGTCCAGCAATCCTCCAGAACGCCAGCTAAGCACTTTCCAGATATCAATGCCTGTCTTCAAGCCAGCATTTAGCAAGGGCAGCTGATTAGTTATGCTGTCATGGAACGAGCCCAGCTATTGAAGGAACATTCCAAGGTAACTACTGAATAATAATGATTTGGGTTTTACTTATTTAGAAGGAAGCGTCCGGAGACGCGAGAGGGACGGCTGTTTCGTTCTGATCAGCTCAGATGTTTTTCCACGGCCTCAGTTCACCCCAGAACAAAGAGATTATACCACAACAACCAGGGTGGGGCAGACTCCTACTCTGCCCTAGTCAGCTGTGGAGGGCAACGTTTTCATTGCCGTAGTGCGTATTTGAATCATAGTGAGTCAGAACCTTGGTGGATCAAGGTCAGTATTGTCTACTCGGACAGGCAGCTGCTCTCCAGGGTCTCAGGGGGAGGTCTTTCCCATCACCTACTCCCCTGACCCTTTTAATTGGAGATACCGGCGATTGAAGCTGGGACCTTGTGCATTGAAAACTAGGGTTGCCAGGTCGAAGGCTTCCTGCTGATTGCTGCTGTCGTCTGCCACCACTCTGGGAGAAAATTCTTTTGACAAGCCAGCATCGCCTGTGCTCCTACGTCCCTTCTGGGTTGTATCCAGGGTCCCCTCTAAGCTGAGTTAGCGTGAGCTAGCTCACAGTTTTTAAGCTTCCAGCTCACACATTTTGGACTTAGCTCAGGAAGGATGGCTCCAGAGCAAACTAATTTATGCAGTAGCCAAATTGCTTACTCACAATTTTAATACCAGTAGCTCACAAAGTAGAATTTTTGCTCACAAGACTCCTCAGCTTAGAGGGAGCATTAGTTGTACCCTAGGGTTGCTAGGCCATGTAACCAGCAGGAGATGGGGGAGGCAGGTACTTACTGTAGGGGGTGGTGATCTTTGTAGATCATGCCACTTCTGGTGCAATGTAGAAGCTCCAGCATCACGCCAGGGCAACATTCTAGCACTTGCCCAGAAACTCTATGGTTTCCATAGAGTTTCTGCATGAGTGCTAGAGCATCACCCCGGTGCAATGCTGGTGCTCCTGGGTTGCGCCAGACGTGATGACCTGATGCCCCAATGAAGATCACTGTTCACCCCCAGTTTTGCCAGCCTGCTTTTGCCTGCTGACGAGATGAGAATCAGCAGGCATCAGAAAGAATTACTGGGAATTTGCCCACCATTAGCAAGCACCTGGTAAGCCTATTGTACTTAGAAGTGATATAGTGATGTTGTTGACATAAGCCTCTTCGTGTCCCTGCCCCCAGTGCTCCCTTGTGGGTTTGTTGCTTGTTGTTTTCTAATTCTGTAATCTGCCTTGGTTCTCAATGAAAAAGGTGGACTAGAAATGAATTATAGCTCATTATAAAGTCTATCTCTACACTTCTTACCATGTAATCTAATTGAGTCTGCAACGTATCCCGGTCTCCATTTTAAGAAAAGTACGAACTGCAGACTTTGGGTTCTCCCACCATATCCAGAAACATCTTTGCCTTCTCTTCCTCCAACCCCATTTTTGTCCTTAACATTCCAGTTTGAAAGCTCATTGGTCGCAATTAAAAAGTATTACACAAGTGTGGTTTTGGGATAACTTTGATGGACCAACATGGCTATTTATAATTTTTGCTCATGAAGTAGGTTAAACTGAGGGTGTGTCATTGACACCGGCTCACCCAGTACATTTCATGGATTGAAGCCTGGGTCTTCTCACTCTACTACACCACACTAGATTTCTTGATGTGCCCCCAACATTTGGCAGATGTGTACGCAAGAGTGGGTTGCTTCTGTAAGAATGCTGGGGTTGTGAAACTCCCTCCCCAAGAAGATTCTCCTTGTCTTCTTGTGTATGGATTAGGATTGCCAGTTCTAAATTGGGAAATACCTGGAGATTTGGGGGGTAGAGCTGGGGGAGGGTGGGGTTTGAGGAGGGAAGGGACCCTCAGCAAAGTGTAATGCCGTACAGTCCACCTTCCAAAGCAGCCATTTCCTCCCAAGGAACTGATGTCTGTTGTCTGGAGACTAGTTGTTATGCTGGGAGGTCTCCGGATGCCCTCAGGTAGTTGGCCCTAGTGGATACACACCAAGCCACTGACCTTTGTCAGGGACTTTTGACTTGGATAGTTCTCATCTTACAGAGACCATAATGATCCCCTCCCCCCCGTTCTCCATGAAAAGAACCTAACAGGTATGATCCAACAGGTGCTGGATTCGAGTTAATGAACAAACTGAAGACAACGTAGCCCCGTAGGCTTAAGAGGGACCTTGGAGTCCTCTGTCTGTACATGTGCAACCATATCCCATCTTTACAGGTGCTAGTAACACTATCTCTTTTCATCCTTCATGAGATCCATTGTGTTATTATTCTTTGCTGTTGTCAGTTAAGAATGCCTCACACTCATTCTGTATGAATGGATTACGCTGCTGACTGGATCTTATTTCACGTTGGCCTCTCTTTGTGACACCCCACCCCAGATATTGGGCAATTCTGCATTGGCTTTTCCCTCTGTTGTTTTAGCAAACCCACATTGGAACAGAAATTCCCCTCTGCATTGCAGGCTGCTTTCACTTTCTTTGATCATCGGATTTTATGGTGCCCTCCGCACTGCATGCCGCTTTCACTTTCTTTGATCATTGGGTTTTATGGTACCTTCTGCATAGATTTATGGCCATTCAGGAGTGACTTTGCAGTCAGTACAGCATTGGCCCAGAGTATTTGAATGTGGTTTTGAGCTGCACCTTTTCCTCAGTTTTGAGAAAATGTGGAGTGAATGCCAAATGCAGATCCAGCCAGATAGATAATAGATGCTAGATAGATAGATAGATAGATAGACAGACAGACAGACAGACAGATAGATAGATAGATAGATAGAATCTGACCAATAGTTTAGGGTTGCCAGGTCCCCCCAGGACAGCAGTGGGGGGATAGGGTTGGCAGTGTTCCCTCTAAGCTCAGTTTGTGTGAGCTAGCTCACAGTTTCTTAGCCTCTGGCTCACAGATTTTTTGCCTTAGCTCAGGAAGGACAGCTCCAGAGCAAACTAATTTATGTTTACCACTGGCCCCGGAAGCTGTATAATTCTTTCTAACCATTCATTTAAAGCAACAGTAAGGTCCTTGTTTAGCTCAAAGTTCAAAGAAATTCCACGAAATTTTACTTTGGTTTCCCATGATTTGCATTCCAACAACATTAGCTTACTTTTTATCCATCCTTCAAAAGTTTTCAGTTCAGCTATTTCTTTAGAGTTCTTTTGGGTGCCGGCAGCTGCTGACTCCTCCTTCTCTTGTACATCCTGTAGCTTTTTATTGAATTCACCCAACTTATTTATAACAGGAGTAATGCTGTTTCTTATCTCTTCTTTTAAGTCTTGTTTTAAATCTGTCAGCATCTCCTGTAAATGCCTTTTGGTAAAGAGTTTTCTCTTTTCCTTTTCCTTACACGAGCTTCTGCTTCCTCCATTTCCAATGGGGGAGGACAGTCTTCGTCCGAAGAGTTTTGGCTTTCTTACATTGCTCTAGGCATTGTTTTGGAAGGATTCTTGCCACTTTTTGCTCCTCTATTCTTCCCCATTGTTTTAGTAAAGCTGTGGTGTTTAAATAGCAACCTGTTTTTTTAAATTTTGATTCTTTTGTAGGAGCCCGACGTGGAGGCTGTATTGGGTGCGACTGCGCAGCTCGCTGTTGCTCGCTCCTCCCGTCAGCAAACTAATCTATGCAGCAGCCAAATCGCTCGCTCACAACTTTAATGCCAGTAGCTCACTCAGTAGAATTTTTGCTCACAAGACTCCACAGCTTAGAGGGAGCATTGGTTGCCAGCTCCGGGTTGAAAAACTGGAGATTTGGGGAGCCTGGGGAGGACCGGGACCTCAGTGTGGTGCAATGCCATAAAGTCCACCCTCCAAAGCCTCCATTTTCTCCAGGGGAACTGATCTCTGTAGTCTGGAGATGATCTGTAATTCTGGTGAATCGCCAGGTCCCACCTGGAGGGTGGCATCCCTAGCAATGGTTGTACACTTCATGAATTGGAAGAAGACGGCCACAACTCATGAAACCTCACACTGAAATAATCACAGCTAGTCTTTTAAGGTGCTACTTGACTCCTGTATAAACTCTGTGACAACAGACTAACATGGCTAACCCTTCAGAGTGACTTTGAGTTATTTTATTCTCATTCCTTCCTTGACGACATCAAGAAACCTATTTGTTTCGCTTGTGAATACTCTGTCGAGAATCAAGGCTAGAAGTGTCTGGCTGCTATGGGAAGCCGATAAAGAACTGAGAGGAGCTTCCAGAGTTAAGAAGATTGCATATGTGAAATGATGACCTGAACTGAGGATCAGAAAGCACAGGCTTTTGGAGGGAAAGGGATAAAGGAGAGACTTCTGGCTGCCACATTTTTATTCTTTGTAACGCATGTTTACATCCCTGAAGATAAATATCTTAAACGTGGCTCTCTTGAACCAGTTCTTTTTCACTCCGGAACAGTTCCCCTTTTGGCCAGTGGGGTTTAAGGAGCAAGTCCAGATAACCGAGCTGCCATTTCTCAAAGAGGGTGCTTTCCTCTGGCAACCGTGCCTTCAGACTCGTCAGATTTGGGAAACTAAGCAGGGTCGGCTCTGGTTAGTACTTGGATGGGGCCAGTTTGGTGTAGTGGTTAAGTGCACAGACTCTAGTCTGGGAGAACTGGCTTTGATTCCCCACTCTTCCACTTGCAGCTGCTGGATGACCTTGGGCAAGCCATAGCTCTGTCAGAGCTGTTCTTGAAAGAGCAGTTTTGGAAAGAGCTCGCTCAGCCCCACCTACCTCACAGGGTGTCTCTGTTGTGGGGAGGGGAAGGTAAAGGAGTTTGTAAGCTGCTCTGAGACTCCGAGTGAAGGGCGGGGTATAAATCTAATCTCCTCCTCCCCTCCTCCTCCATATGAACACATGAAGCTGCCTTATACTGAAGCAGACCCTCGGTCCATCAAAGTCACTATCGTCAACTCAGACGGGCAGCAGCTCTCCAAGGTCTCAAGCAGAGGTCTTTCCCATTACCTACTGCCTGATCTTTTAACTGGAGATACTGGGGATAGAACCTGGGACTGCCTGCATGCCAAGCAGATGTTCTACAACTGAGCCACAGGCCCTCCCTAAATCTCCATGTGTTTCCGAGCTGGCAACCCAAGTCCCCAATCTCCTCCTCTACTTCTTCTTTTTCTTCCATGGAATATCAGGGTCGTGACATGGAGGCAGGCCATGGCAAACCACCTCTGAACATTTCTTGCCTTGAAAACCCCACTAGGGGTTGCCATAACTCAATTGCAATTTCACCGCGGTTTCCACACACATTGCTTGTTTTCCACCATCTACTTAACATTCTTTTGTTTCTCCAAAAGAATTTCTTCTGCATGAGATGCTGCTGTTAAGTTTGATTTCTTTTATTTTTTAGTTGAAACTTTGCAAAGTTTTTACTGGCTGTTCTTTGTTTCAGTCTCTGTTTCTGGAATCCTTTGATCATTGTTCTTTAATACAGAGTTTTAGCTCTACTGTAAGCCGCTGTCAGGATCCACTGATGGAAGGAAGAGTAACCGTGTTTTAATAAATGAATCAAACCATCCATCAGGAAAAGCCTGGGTGGAGGAGAGGCCGACTGCAAAGGCAAGCATCCATGCCAGCGGTTCCCTTTTCAGTATGGTGACCCACAACGTCCAAATTTATGCGGTATGATGACCCACCCAAGCTGGCACCCCCAGGCAAACTATGACCTTGGCACCCATCTAGTTGAGCATTCTAGTTTCTACGATGGCTAACAAAATGTTTTTGAGGAACCAACAAGCGTCACACAAAGGGCACAGCTGCCCCCCCATGAACCCCAGGCAAGCGGCATTCCAAAATACACAGCCTATATCCCAGCCTTTGTCTACCTTCTCCTTCTCTATGACTCCCTCTAACCCCTCCCCTAAGGTTCTAAGAAACACTCTAGTAATCATCAGGACACACTTTACTTGACCAACAAGTCCATACAACGGTCACCTCCAGGCTATATTACTGTAACTCGCTTTTTGCTGGCGCTTGAGATTGATCTGGAAACTTCAGCTGATTCAGAATGCGGCGGCATGAGGCCTGACAGGAACATCGCGGATGGCACATATTCAACCAGTGCTGTGTGTACACTGGTTTCCAGTAGGGTGCCTGGTCAGGTTCAAGGCCATCTGGGATCTTTTATTCAGGTTTTACTTCTTATTAATTGTATATGAATATTTTAAAATTTGTACTTTGTTTTACGGAATTCTGCCCTTTTTTTGTATATTACCCAGCGCCCAGCGTAAGTTGGGATACGTCAAAAACAACAACAATAACAACAAAAACAATATGCAGTGAAGGGGGAAAATTAATTAATGTATCCTAGATTCTTTCCCCAGGGTCAGATCTTGGTTTTCAAGTTACAAAACAGAGCAATGGAAGAGACGGGTGGCCATTTGGGAGGGCGGGTCTGCAAGCCACCTGCAGAGGTTTTGCAACCCACTTTTGGGTTCCGGGCAACAGATGTGGGAAACAGTGCTCTATGCCAAGCTCCAAATGGCCAGGTAAACTCATTGCTGTTTCCTTCTAACTGATGATGCGGACACACATGAAGCTGCCTTAGACGGAATCAGATCATTGGTCTATTGAAGTCAGTCTTGCCTACTCAGACAGTCAGTAGCATTCCAGGGCCTCAGGTCTCCATCTCACACACCAGACACCACCTATACCTTGACTGTTTTAGCTGGAGATGCCGGGGACTGAACCTGGGACCCTCTGTGTGCCAAGCAGAGCCTCTACCACTGAACCACAGCTCGGCCCCACAAAAGCGGCTGCTTAGCAGGGAATTACTTTCATGCCTAGGTGAGCTGCCAAACACCAAGCATGACCAAATATGTATTTCGTGCACGGGGAGGAACTCCAGCCATAAATTTCACTCTTTTTGGATTTGCGAATGTTTCATCCACATCCTTTAAAAAGAGAGAGAGAGAGAGAGCTCTGCAACAGCTTCCATCTAATAGCGGGAGCGTTAGTGCCATCCCATCTCACCGCCTTTAGAACGAAAGGAGATAACAAGCAGTCATTAGTCTACATTTACAATGATCTATTATGTTTTCGGTGTCTAATTTCCATCGGTCCCTCTGCATGGAAATGAAATTAGCACGATCATTTCCAGGATGGTTCTTATTTCAAACACAATTCCTTCAAATGTCAGCTACGCAGCTGCTCATTGGGCAGAGAAGCAGTTAACCTCCCCACCCCACCCCAAATCAAGATCTACTGAGAAGCTGGAATCCTTTCAAGCCTGCCGGTGAAGAAAGCAGAAAGAAATGATATAATTTGTCTTGCGAGGGCCACTTCCCACATAACATTTTCCAGTTTGTAAAATGGCTATTAAAGAAAGACAGAGAGAGCGATTATGCAGTGAACTGTAGATAACGAACCATGACTACTCTGGTCGGGCTGCCAGTAAGATCTGATATTATACACACTGGGTTTTTGCCTTGACTATAAGACTGAAGCACAGGAAGCCAGAGGGACTGACGTTAACCTAGACAACCAAAACAGCAGAGAAGCACGGAAGGGAGTAAGTTATACAAAAGATACAAAAAGATCCAACCGTGCATAAATAATCAAAAACTATACAAAAGATCAAACCGTGCATAAATAACAAAAAATATTCAACAGTCAATGAATATGATAATTTGAACCTCCCCTGCCTTGGTGGGGAGGCAGGGTACAAATCAAATCAATCAATCAATCCATGAAGTTTATCAAAAAAATACAATATAATAGTCCGAAACTAAGCCAAATTTCTGTTTTTGGCTTCTAAGAGGAGGGAATGGATAATTAAGTGCACATGACTTGTATTTCCTTGCCTGTCAGTTCTAATATGATATTCCAATAAAGGTTTGATTGATTGATAGTCCGAAACTCAAAAATACATAGTCCAAATACACAATCCACCTTCAGAAATAGTCCAAGTCAAATTCCTCAAACAGTGAAAAGTCCGAATACAAATGTTTACAATTCCTCTTTGAAAAACTCGTCTCGCCGCTTGTGTATCCACTTAACAGCCCTGCCAGCTTCCAGTTGCTGTATTGCCTCGCTTCCTCAGAAGTGGAACACCAAAACCTAAACAAGGCCCTGCGGTTGGGAAAAAGAGGACAGCTGCTTCAGGGGAAAGTTTGGATGCTGCGGATTTTACTGTGAACACGTTTTGCCAGTCGAACTTTCCACGCCCAATGGTGGTGATCGGATGCCGGTCGATTGCTCAGTCTGTTCAGTTAGTGCCGAACAGCCTGCCAAGCCGGTTTGCATTGGGCTTTTGCAAAACTGTGTCTGCGCAAAGATCCTGCTGGTTCAAACTGATCAGCAGCCATTAGCATCACTAAGGACTACTTAGAAAAGCACCAAAGGACAGGATTGTATGGAAACACAGTGTTCATTTATGACCGATTGGTATGATTTGTGAGTGGTCTAATGGTCTGTTTAAACCATTGCCTGCAGAGAGGAACAGTTATGTAGCAAGGGTGGGCGTGTAGTAAAACTCAATCAGATGGTATGAGAGTGCACATAGGCGGAAAGCCAACTGCACTGCACTGCATGGTTAGGAAGCGAAAGAGTGAAGCCGCTTGCTGAATGCATCACCCGTGAACAGATCCATGAGCTATCAAAACAATCATTAAAAAAATCAACACCACTGTGCATAACTGGGGAATTACAGCTGCGATCACACACACTAAATAATCCACTTTCAATACACTTTTGAATTGGATTTTGCCAGTTCACACAGTAAAAATCCAGCTGGAAAGTGCATTGAAAGTGGATTATTTAGTGTGTGTGACTGCAGCCAAAGACTAGCAACTGTGACTGGTTTGGATCCTAGGAATGAATCCCGTGCGCCCTAGATAGTCTCTGTCATGGAGTGCATTTCCACTTTTTCTAAAACATCTACTTGGACAAAATCAGTGGTTTTCAATGGGTCCCTGTGGAAACGGACTTTTTGCAAAAGAGGAAGCATATTCCACAGCAAGGACTATTTAGCGTGCACAAAATACATTCATAGAATCCAAGCCATTCATCGAGACAATGCAAGAATTCACCATACAGAAGTTTAACTTTAAGGGGTTCCAAATCAGCCCAACACAAGACTGCAACAGCCAATTTTGATTTTTGTTGAAATGGAATGTTCACACAGCAGACACAACTGAACGGCTGTCTGGTGGTTGGCATGTTTGGGTGAGCGCATTCCTCACCTCCGCCTTCCAAAAATCTGTTCAGATCACACTTCATTTCTTTAATATTTTTTCTTTAAATGTAATGTTGTCTAACATTTACAGAAAGCATAAAGAATCGGGCCACACTGCAAAATTAAAAAGAGAAAATATTTTTAAAACACCACAACTGGTTCTACACAACAGCAACGTTGGCAGCAAATTTGGTTTGCAAAATAAGATTGTATTAGTAAATAATAAGAGTGTGTGTTTTTGACAGCCCTTGCCAATCTCCATATGAGTTCATATGGATGATTTTAGCTGCCTTTGAACTAGAGTTTCTACTGTGTGTCATGGCCCATCAAGTTGCTTCTGACTTATGGCAATCCTATGAATTAATGACTTTCAAAATGTCCTATTGTTTTGCTTAGATCTTGCAAACTGAGGGCTATGGCTTCATTTATTGAGTCCATCCACCTCATGTTGGGTCTTTCTCTTTTCCTACTACTTTCAACCTTTCCTAGCATTATTGTCCTTTCCAGTGTATCTTGTCTTCTCATTATGTGACCAAGGTATGATAGCCTTAATTTAGTTTTAGCTTCTAGGGAGAGTTCAGGCTTGATTTGATCTAGAACACACTGATTTTTCTTTTTGGCAGTCCACGGTATCTGTAAAATATCCTCCAACATCAGGTTTTTTTACTGTCAGCATTCTTCATTGTCCAGCTTTCACATTCATACAGGCTGTGACCACACACACCAGTTGAAGCGGAGGGGAAGAGAGGCTATTTCCCCCAGAGGAATTTGACACACAGTTGGGAGATCACACAGTCCTTTGGAGCTGCAAGGCAGCCCATCACTGTGTGATTAGACACAACTGTGGGCAAGTTCTAGTGGGTTTTTTGCCATTTGTTTCCCTTTTGCATAAAGAATTGAGGAATCACACCTTTGCACTGAAGGCCCCCTATCGAGTATGCTATGGTGTGCATAGTGCAAGGGGGGGGGGACACAGCACGGAGTTGGGATCGCATGATCAGACCATCCTGACAACATGAGAGTGTACTTGAGTGATCAGACAGGGGAAAGTCCATCTGTGGCCCATCAGCAAGCATTAGGACTGGACTTTCCCCAGTGTCTTTTAATTCCGCTTCCGTGGCGGAGCAGCGAGGGTTGCTGAAGGGGGATGCTTCCCAAATGTTGCTGTCTGATCACTCCCTTTAGATCCTATGTCAGATCTAAAGGAGCATGTGATCGCAGCCACATAGTAATGGGGAATATCATAGTATAAGTTATCTTTATCTTGGTCTCCAGCGATACTACTTTACAGTTAAGGATCTTTTCTAATTCCTTTATGGCTGTCCTTCCAAGTCTCAGTCCCCTGATTTCTTGGTTGCACTCTCCCTTTTGATTGATGGTTGAGCCAAGGAGTAGAAAATAGTCATTACTTTTGTCTTCTTGGTGTTCAGCTATAATTCTCCTTTGGCACTTTCTCCTTTAACCATCATCAGTAGTCATTTCAAGTCTTCACTATTTTCTGCCAGTAATGTGGTGTTAGCTGCATATCTCAGAATTGTTAATGTTACGTCCAGTTTTCACTCCACTTCCATTAAATCTAATCCAGTCTTCCTTATGATATGTTCTGCATACAGATTGAAGAGACAAGTAGATAAAATACATCCTTGACTGACACCTTTGCCAATTGGAAGCCATTCTGTTTCCTCATATTCTGTCCTAACAGTTCCCTCTTGTTCAAAGGACAGGTTGCTTATCAAAACAAACAGATTTTGTGGCACACCCATTTCTTTTAACTGTCCAAAGCTTTTCAATAGTCCACACAGTTGAAAGCCTTGCAGTAATCTATGAACCACAAACTGATTTTCTTCTGAACTTTTCTAGGATGCTCCGGTAACCACCGTAAATTTGTGATATGATATCTAGATCCTCCTCCTTTCCTGAATCCAGCTTTAATCTCTGACATTTCCTGTTCCATATATTGTAACAGCCTTTTTTGTCAAATTTTGAACCTCACTTTGCTAGCCTGGGAAAATAATGCTACAGTCCAACAGTTGCTGCAGTCTTTGAAATCTCCTTTTATTCAGAATTGGAATGTAGACAGACCATTTCCAGAAGAAGAAGAGGAGGAGGAGGAGGAGGTTGGATTTATATCCCGCCCTTCACTTGTAGTCTCAGAGCGACTTCCAAACTCCTTTCCCTTCCCCTCCCCACAACAGACGCCATGTGAGGTAGGTAGTGCTGAGAGAGCTCTTTCCAGAACTGTCCTTGAGAGAACAGCTCTGACAGAACTATGGCTTGCCCAAGGTCACACCAGCAGCTGCAAGTGGAGGAGTGGAGAATCAAACCTGTTTCTCCCAGAGTCCACGCACTTAACCACTACACTAAACTGGCTCGCAAAAAGACCCTCCCTCCTGCTGGATTTAAAGGGCTCTCCAGCTGGTCGGTGGGCCAGATCTTTCTTAAATCTAGTCTCAGCTATAATCACCCAGTTCTTATTCATCTTGACTCTAAAAGGCCCTTCCTGACAACAACCCATCCTGCCCCCTATAAGTAATGACTGAGGAGGTTCTGTTCCACTGTATCTGAGGAAGCGTGCATGCACACGAAAGCTTATACCATTAATAAAACTTTGTTGGTCTTAAAGCTGCCACTGGACTCAAACTTCGTTCTGTGGCTTCAGAGCAACACGGCTACCCCACCTGAATTGATCTCCAGGTGACAGAGATCAGTTCCCCTGGAGAAAATGGCTGTTTTGGAAGATGGAGAAGCATGACATCCCACCGAGGGCCCCCCCTCCCCAAACACCTCCATCTCCAGGCTCCACCCCCCAAATCTCCAGGTATTTCCCAATCCAAAGGGGGGAACCATACTCCTGATGCTTGTTTTAGTTTCTTTGCTTTGCTGTGTTCTCTGTTTACATTATCATATTTCTCCATTTTGCTTTTACCAGTTTGATCTTCCATGTGCTTCTATGAGGTTTGCATACCTTCTTGACATTTCATGTAAGTACAAAATAAGTAAGTCTTTGCGGCTGCTCATCACTACTTTTGCCGCACGTATTCCAGTAATCTATTCCCACCATTTTTCGCTTTCCATTTTCCAGCTTTCCAGTTTTCATGTAACGAGTTTTGACTTCAGGATGCATCAGGCCATTTCTGCTCATCGGTTCGTGCTTCACTAAGCACCCCAAGGCCTCTGGACTCCTCGCCAGCCCCATCAATTTCTTGTTCCCTGCCTCTTGGCTACCGTGTAGCATCTGGGCCTCCAGCCATCCTGACATTTCACTAAAGCAGTGCTGAACAAGGAGATTCCCTTCCACCCACTTGGGCTGGGGCTAGCAGCAGGGCATCTGTTTTGCATTTCCAAGGTCCCAGGTTCAATTCTTGGCAATTCCAGGTTAAAAGATAAGCTAAGAGGTGATATGCAAAAGGCCTGTGACACCCTGGAGCGCCACGGCCAGCCAGAATAGACAGTACTGGCCTTGACAGACCAATGGTCTGATTCAGGATAAAGTAGCTTCATGTTGTGGGATGGGTTCACGGCTAATTTCCTCTTAGCAAGCTTGTGTGTTTTCCTGTGTGTTTGTGTTTTGTCCTTTTGTTCCTATTTCAATGAAACCCTTTCCAGTTGAACATCTGACTGATTTATTTTGAGAGTTCTCTAAGGATCCCCTGTTATACATGGGTGGAGAATCTCAGTTATCCCCTTTGGCTTCGTCTCCTTTAAAGCTCATTTCCCCCAGTTAGACAGGAGACTACCTCTTTGGGTAACAGCATGGAGTAACTTTGCCAGTGGGTTTCAAAAAGTGCAGCACATTTCTAAGTGGGGACTTAAAAGAGCCACTGGCGTGAAGAGATGGGAGCAATCTGTGAAGGTGACTTAAGGCCCTAGGCATAGAGTTGCCATCTCCAGTTTGGGATATTCCCGGAGACTTGAGGGTAGAGGCTGGGGATGGTGGCATTTGGGGACGAGAGGGACCTCGGTGAGGTATAATGCCACAGAGTCCACCCTCCAAAGCAGTCATTTTCTTCAGGGGAACTGATCTTTGGAGAGCGGTCGAAATTCCGGGAGATCACCTGGCCCCACCAGGTGATCTAAATTCTATAGTCTCCTCCAAGAACAGGATTTTGGAGGCACCTTAGACTGCCATGTGAGGGGGTGGACAGAAAAATCGTGCTCCAAGAGCGCACTCATGGAAACATCTATTATTTATTTATTAGTACTATTATTAATCATCTATTATTACATGATCTATTATGCGGCCTCTAAACACTGATGTTGCATTTAGTTATCATGACTAAAGACCCTGGATTTTTTTAAAAGGTCATTTTATTCCAATGGCCATTGCTGTAGGTCAGGGGAAGTCAGACTTTACGTTTCTGAGAGCTACTTAACTGTTTTCCAGAGCCTTGGGAGCTGCCAGTCACAAAATGATGGCACGGTGGGCGGGGCCAGTCACAAGATGGTGGCTTGGATAACAGTTACAGCACTTCAGAGCAAGTCTGCATTGCTTGGATGAGGAAACCTTTCCTCTTCAGTTTTTCCAAAGCAAAATACCACCACCCCAAAGAGTAACTGGCCATGTTGTGGTGGTAATCTGGGATATACTGCTAGCTAGGGTTGCCAGCTCCAGTTTGGGAAATACCTGGAGATTTTGTGGGTGGAGCCTGAGGAGGGTGGGGTTTGGGGAGAGGAGGGGCTTCAATGGAGTATAATGCCAGAACCCCTGGTGGAGGCAGGAGTCCCTCGCCGCCAGACTCTGCCCCTCAGATGCTGATCAGCTGGCTCAGAAAGGTCCAGGTCTCATTGCCAGCATCACACAGGAAGTGATATCATCACACCAGTGATGCCTGGGCAACACCGGTATTTGGGCAAAAACTCTAAGGAAGAAACTGGTTTTACCATTGAGTATTTGCACAAATACCAAAGCGTCACCTGGACATCGCTGATGTGATGACATCACTTCCTGTGCAACGCTGGTGATGAAGCCTGGGCCTTTCTTTTTCTCCTGGTAAGCCCCCCCCCCCCCATCTCCTGCCAGTTGTCAGGAGGGACCTGGCAATCCTACGTAGTGCCTGTCCACCTTCCGAAGCAGCCATTTTTTCCAGGCAAACTGATCTCTGACACCTGGAGATTCGTAATCCCAGGAGATCTCCAGTTACCACCTGCAGATTGGCAACTCTACTGCTACTCCTATTTATTCCAGGGAAGAAGCAGATAAGAGCTTTGATGCAGGGGGGAGAAAAGGAGTCCATAGTATATTCCTTCCCTGTCCAGATCACAGTGGGCATGTAAAGGAGGAGGAGGAGGAGAGGTAGAGGGGAAAGGTTGCTGGCAGGACCATAGCCAGCAGTGGGGCGCATGGGGCGGTGCCCCCGATCGAATTTGCAGCACCCCTCACCCCCGAGTCCCGTCACAGCATTCGAAAGAGAGATTTCCCCTCCCGATGCCTGTATTCCAAACACGCCTGCTCCGGAAGTGTATATAACGGCGCTCCATTTGTCATTTCATTTTCAATTCAACTCATCATAATTTTTCAGAACATCGACAGAACAATCCTAAGCAGGTCTACTCAGAGTCCTGATGGAGTCAGTTCGATGGGACTCACTGGGAGCAGTGTTTGTAGGACGGCATTGTGAGCCTCACACATGTGATGATAGGAGATCCATGCGCTTAAACGTAACCCTGCACATCATATAGAAAGAGCTGGGTGCATCTGATTTAGTGAGCAAAAGGGGGCAAGATGAATGAGCATACACTCCTGCTGCCTGCCACTAATTGGCGTAGCACCAATAGTGCATGCCATACATTGGTGTACCACCAGTCTCAGCTGGCCCCACTTACCAAGCTGTGCAAATACCCTTTTTCCTACTGGCAGCACGGCCAGCTCTGCCAGTGGGCACACAGGCAGAGATGATGGGTTTTTGAAACCATGTTAGAGATAGGATTGCCGGCCATTGGTTGGCAACTGCTAGCAGACTGGGGTGTGTGTGTGTGTGTGTGTGTGAGTGAAGGCATGCAAACAGTGTCCTGCAATGCCACAACATCCCTTTCTGGGCATGTACTGGAAGTGTGTCACCGCATTGTGAGAAACTCTAGGATTTCCCCTCAATTCTATGGTTTTTATCATATTCCTCTTTAACAACTCTCTCCACCCCATGCATGGTTTTATAAACCTCTGTCATGTCCCCCCTTCGTTGTCTCTCTTCTAAACTGAAAAGGCCCAGACTCTTCAGCCTGTCTTCATAGGGAAGGTGCTCGGGCCCCCTAATGCTCTTGGTTGCCTTCTTTGGTACTTTTTCCAACTCTGCAATGTCCCTTTTGAGATATGGTGACCAGAACTGTACACAGTATTCCAGATGAGGCTGCACCATCGATCTATACAGGAACATTACAATATTGGCCGTTTTATTCCCAGGCCCTTTCCTAATAATCCCTAACACAGAGTTTGCCTTTTTCACTGCTGCAGCACACTGGACTGACACTGTCATTGAGCTACCCACTACAGCCCCAAGATCTTTTCCCCACTCAGTCTCAGCAAGTTCAGACCCCATTCACCTGTACTTGAAGCTGGCACACAATCCTCCAAATGCTGGCGAGAATGTGGAGAAGAAGGCTCCTATATACACTGCTGGTGGGCATGTAAGATTGTACACACTTTTGGGGAAGATGTAATAACTCAAATAGCCAAAATAACTAACTATACGGTCCCTTTAAACCCAGAAACTATATTACTAAATATGTGGCACGAAGACACTATCTCTAAATCAACGAGAGACCTGATCAGTAGTTTATTAACAGCAGCAAAAACAAGAATAGCGCAAACCTGGAAATCCACACAAAAGATTGAAAGAAACCTCTGGATGAAAAAAGTATGGGATCAGTTTCTAATGGAAAAGTAACATACCGACTACATCAAACAGAAATCTACCCGAAAACTACAAACTTCATAGAAAAATGGTATCTTTTCTATGACTATGCTGTTAAACACGAAACACTGCCACAAAACAAATTTTGTAAAGATCTAATACTAATGTAATACACTAAATCTTTACTCCTTACAAGAAACTCTTGCACACTATATAACACTCAATCGTGAACAACCCAATTCAATGTTAAAAATACTAGAAATACAACTACTAGATATATTGGAATAACCAAAGGTTAGTATAAGAAAATAGAAATAGGAATAGGAAACTGTCTATTGGTAAATTGTTAAATGCTTTATTTTAGATGTCAACTATTTTTGAACAATGTAACAGCTATGTAAACAACCACCTATGCTGTATGTTATATAAATATCAATAAAGTTTATTTAAAAAAAAAAAAAAAAAAAGCTGGGATTTTTTTGTCCCAGTCTGCCACAGTCTAGGGCTGTGGACAGACTGGCAGCTTGCCGCGGTATCCTGCCGCCTCTAATTGACCCAGTTTAAAACGTTGCAAGACATATCAGCCACACAGCACACCCGACTGTGGGTTACCCATGGAGACATCTCGTGGGAAAGCATCCACATTACGGTAGCGCATCAGCCACGGAGTGCACTGCAAAAACGGCCAAAATTCATGCACGCACATAGGCAGTTTTTTTTTAAAAAGCCGCTTCTCTAGTGGCAGGTTCAGACTGCCAAATCCATTCTGCACGTGCTCCCCCATGTTCAGACAGCTGGCCATGTGTAATGAATGCGCGAGGAAACAAAAACTCCACTTCAGAGGTGGTGGCTTTTCGCAGGGCTCATTTCGTAGCAGGAGCTCCTTTGCATATTAGGCCACATACCCCTGATGTAGCCAATCCTCCAAGAGCTTACAGAGCTCTTCTTACAGGGGCTACTGTAAGCTCTTGGAGGATTGGCTACATCAGGGGGGTGGGGCCTAATATGCAAATGAGCTCCTGCTACAAAATGAGCCCTGGGCTTTTTAACCTGGCTCCAAGTCGTCCTCTGAGGGGTGAGTATGCCTGGGGAATGCCCGACAGCTGTGGCTGTGTGAACGGGCCCATTTAATCCATTGGTGAAAGGTGCCTATATCAGGCCAAACTGCCAGTCTGAACGCAGCCTAGGTGATTGCAGCAGGTCTGGATTTAAGCACACAGATTTGACGCCACCATCTCTGATGTGAGCCTCAGTCGATGCTCGGAGCATCTATAGCAGAACCACAACCTCTTCCTTGCTTATTTTATAGCCACATGAAGCTGATAGACCATTGGTTCGCCAAGTTCAGTCTTGTCTACCCAGACTGGCAGTGGATCTCCAGGTTCTCAGGTCTTTCACATCACCTACTACCTGATCCCTTTAACTGGAGGATGCCAGGGACTGAACTTGAGACCTTCTGTCTATGAAACAAAGGCTCAGTTACAGAGCCACGGCCACTTTGCAGGTAAGCCAGCTGAGATGACATCAGTTTCTATGTGAACGTTGGGGATTTTCTTTTTTGTGCTTACAATGAACTTCATCGACCATTTTGTTGTCTCATTCGCTCTTCTCAGAGGATCACGGTATTTATATTCACGAATCCAACGGCACGTGGAAGCACTTTTGATTGCACTGACCTCTGACTACGAAGGACTGAAATCACAAAAGGGTGCTAGTTCACAGTTAAATAGATGTCTGTGCTTCCACTTTGGGCTTTGGGCTCATGTTTCATCGTTTGAACCAGGAACAAATAACTGCCCTTTACATTTCCAAAGCCTCTTATGAGCATTAAATATGCAGTTCACACATCTCTGTTATCCAGAAGGAATAGCTACAGCAAAAAAACCAACAACAAAAAAACCTCAACCAAGCTTTTCTCTTGCCTGGGAGCTGAAAATGTCACCATTCATAATAATACCCCTAATCTCCACTGGCCAGGAAGTGAGAGAGATGGATTGTTGTGCAGAGGCTGTTATCCAACATATAGGAAGATGTCATGCATCTGCAAGAAAATTTACCCAAATAACTCTTGGGATCCATACATAGTGCTGGGCAGAGACGTAGTGCTTGCCTAGACAATCCATTACCCAAGGTTATCAGCCACTAAGCTTGCTTGGAATGGAGACGTGGTTCTCATAAAAGGGAGTACTGCTGAGACCGATTTGGGGAGGGGAGCGGATAAGTCACGCTGCTCTTCATTATTCATTTAAACTGCTCACCTGTATACTGTTATGTTTATGCCTCAAATAGGGTTGCCAGGTCTGGGTTGGAAAATACCTGGAGACTTTGGGGGTGGATCTGGGAGAGGCCGGGGTTTGAGAAAGGGAAGGGCCTCACCAGGGCTTTTTTTGTAGAAAAAGCCCAGCAGGAACTCATTAGCATAATAGGCCACACCCAACAGCAGAACCTCATTAGCATATTAGACCAGACCTCTGGCCGCACAGTTCCCTCCCAGGATCGGCTTCCCCGGGTGCCCTGCGGCTTATGGGGCACATGGGGAGCCCGAGGGAAGGAAGGCAGTTTCTGGATCGGGTTCCCCAGGCACCCCGCAGTTGCAGGGTGCCTGGGGAACCTGAGGAGGGGAGGCAGTTTAAACTGCCTTCCCTCCCTCGATCGCCTTGGCTTGCCCAGGCGCCCTGCGGTTTGCAAGGCGCCTGGAGAACCTGGGGGGGGGGGGCTGTAGGCATGGCCAATTTGGAAGCCAGCCAGAACTCCGTTCCTGTGCGTTCCTGCCCAAAAATAGCCCTGGGCCTCAGCATGGCACAATATCACAAAGCCCACCCTTCAAAGCAGCCATTTCCTTCAGGGGAGCTGATCTCTGTCAGCTGGAGATCAGTTGCAAAAGCAGGAGATCCCCAGGCCCCACCTGGAGGCTGGCAACTCTAGCCTCGCAGGGCTCCAGGTGGTCTACCAGTCCCAGGTTTATCCTCACCAAAATCCTATAAGGGTGATTAGTAGGAAATAGAGGCAGTTTGGTGTAGTGTCAGATCAGGATCTGGGAGACGCAAGTTCCAATCCCCATTCTGCCCATTCTGCTCACTGGGTGACCTTGGGCCAGTCACGCTCAGCCTAACCTACCTCACAGATAGAGTTGCCATCTCCAGGTTGGGAAACGCCTGGATATTTAGAGGTAGAGCTGCCAACCTCCAGGTGGTGGCTGGACATTTCCTGGGATTACAAATGATCTCCAGAGAGCAGTTCCCCTGGAGAAAATGGCTGCTTTGAAGACGAACTCTATGGCATTATGGTTCCTCCCCTCCCCAAACCCTGCCCTCCCAAGACTCCACCCCCCAAATCTCCAGGAATTTCCCAATTCTGAGCTGGCAACCTTATTTAGATGGGTGGGGTTGTGGAGTATAATTTACTGATTTAAAAACATTTGTATGCCACCTTTCCACCCAAATAGGGTCCCCAAAGGGGTGAACATAAAAACATCTGAACATTAAAACAGCATTTAAAATAATCTCGTAAAAACATATACAAACATAAACACACAACACCAAAACCAGGGAGGAAGGCCAATAAGAGTTTATTGGGGGCAGGCGAAACAAAACAAGAAAATCTTCGCCCAACGGCAGAAGACAACAACAGAGGGAGACAGAGGGATCTTCCTAGAGAGGGAGTTCTAAAGTTTTGGTGCCGTGACTGAGAAGACCCTTCCTCACGTTGCCAGCTCTCCAGCCTCACATACTTCCCTGAGCTCCTTGGAAGAAGGGTAGGACGACAAAAAAACAACAACCCTGAACAAAGAGTGGCTTGACCAGAGCTCCATCCTTCTGTAGCAGAAGCATTATCATTTATGGATTGAAGCTGAATTGGCTCAGAAGTGACAAGGAGGGTCAGAAACCGGCCCCTCTATGCCATTCGGCACTGAACCAAGGATTCTTGAGAACACATCTCCCTGCCCACCCTGGAAGCTTGTGGGGATTGCAAACAGCTGCGTTATTACTGCGGGACAGGAGGTGAATTAGTAAAATGTGCTGCAGAATTCCCACAACCTTGCAGCAGTGGGCTGCTTCTGCATGCATTCTGGGCCTTTTTCTGATTCAGCGCTTTCTCCTGCTATAGATCTGGACCCGGCAGCAATGAGGTGTGATTAGAATATACAGAGCTGCTTTTCGCGAGAAGCTGTTGCTCCGACTGGTTCCCCCCCCCCTTCCTGAAAGCTGCTGTTGAGTGGAAGGGATGTGCAATCTTGGCACAGGCGGCGGCTTTTGCAGGCTTTGCTAACCATGATAAGAAGGATGCCGGCGTTCTCGAAAGCCCGTTGAAAACCAGCAGCACCTCCCGCCAGCACGTGTGTTGTTGGTGCTATTTAGAGAAGGGGGTGGCGGAAATATGTGTATTTTAAAAGGTTGTGGGTCTAGCTGAGCCCTAGCAACCAATGCAGAGGAGAAGGAAATCCATTTCGGTCTTTGAGGCTTTCAGCAGAAAGCACAGTCCGCACGCTTGTTCGCTGTTGTCTATTCATATTGTTTGCACACCAGGATGAGCACAGCGCAACCCCCCGCCTTGCCCTACAGCAGCAACTGTTGTGTGATCAAACGAAAGTCAACATTTAATCCTCTGGAATGGAGGGAAGTGCAGCGCCGGCAACCTAATTGACTCCTGCTAGAATTATTGCCGCTGTGAATGGAGAAACCAAAATGAATTATTATACTGGATCTATATATTGAAAACGTTGACGCTGCGGCAGGGAAGTCTTTGAGACTGCAATGTGTAATGCTTCCTTGTAAGGCCCCACTGAATGCAAAAATACTTAATAATAAGCAATCATGCATAGGTTTACCTAGGCTTAACATTCGCTGCCCGTGGTGGGCAAACTCCTGCCTTTGTCCTATGCTTGAGCGATTGAGCAGTGGGAGAAAAATGCAGGTGATGACATCATAGGTCTATTATGCACAGGTGTTTTGCCTCGCTTTCACCATGCATGTCCATCAGGTTTTCTTTTTCATTCTGCATTGTTTTTCCTCACTTCAGCACTCAGTTCGCTTTCTGTTCGCTGTTTCCCCGAGTTTTGTGAGAGTGCTTTTGTGCCGGTTTTCCCCTTGCTTTGCTTCTAAGCTGAAGGTAATTCAAAAGCATACCAATTCCCTCGGATCCCCCCCACTCTTTCCCCACCCCTTGAAGGCCACTCCCACCCCACTTCCGGGTTGTGCTGCCCACTCCATACCTTCCGCCATTCATCAGTGTGTCCCTCGTTTTTTGACGTTTTAATCTTTTTTTTTTTTACAAGTGGCATGAGTCTAGTGATATCAGACTATCGGTAGTCTCATGCTGCTGGGGAAAAAATAGAAATGGCTCCTGGCTGGATTGCCCTCTCCTGACACCTGGTTTAAACTGGGCAGTGGGAGGAGGCGGCACAGAGCTGTGCCTTCGGGGACCCATTGGCTTTCTGCAGGCACAGTGATCCTGGATGGGCTGCCCTTTCCTGCTGCCCAGTTTAAACCAGGCAGCAGGAGAGAGCAGCCCAATGGGGATCACTGCAGAATAAATACACCAAAGAAAAAAGAATGGTGCATACTGCCGGAACAGAATCCGGAGTCAGGCTTAAAGGCTTGACTGCTCAGATCCTCTGCAGTAAGCTGTGCATGCATAATAGGCCATAGTGTCCATGACACTCTAGGAATTCCCCCTAATCTCTGTGGTCTTTACCATAGGATTGGAGGAAATCCCTACAGTGTTGGGGAAGGGGCTGTGACATGACTTTTGGATGATCACCTCGAAGTGATATTGCAGCATCTGCTGAGCAAAAGGCTCACCTAGTCCTGGCCACTTTCAAAAAAACATTGGGCAGGTAACAGAAAAAGCGTTGGCAGGGACCATAGAGTATCCATGGCTACCAGATTGGGGATCCCTGCTTTAGAGTAACTGGTTGGCCCCTGTGTGAGGCAGGATGCAGGACTAGATGGACTACTGGTCTGATCCAGCAGGACTCTTCTTACACTCTTATCTTAGACTCTAGTTGCACTCTAATCAGCTCAGAGCCTATTTAAAGGTTTTGAAGTATGCATTTCAACAGACAGTAGAAAAGAGCAGGAGTCCAGTAGCATCTTAAAGACTAACAAAGTTTGTGGCAGGTTATGAGCTTTCGTGATTACCCTGCCACAAACTTTGTCAGTCTTTAAGGTGCTACTGGACTGTTGCTCTTTTCTATTGCTACAGACAGACTCTTGGTCTATTTCAACATACAATGTGTGAATGCAGCAAATGTGATAGTGCAAATAAATATCACGTAGATGCATTGGCTCAGAGGTCAAGGCGCTGAACTGCAGACCGGAAGGTCGGTAGCTTGGCAGTTCGAGACCCAAGTGCTGCATGACAGAGTGAGCTCCCATCTCTGGCCCCAGCTCCTGCCAGCCTAGCAGTTCGAAAGCAAGAAATTGCAAGGAGATAAATAGGAACTGCTTCGGTGGGAAGGTAACAAGTGTTCCTTGTGCCTCGGCATTTAGTCATACCAGCCACATGACCACGGAGAAGTCTCCAGACAGCACTGGCTTTTCAGCTTGGAAACAGAAATGAGCACCGCCCCCTAGAGTCGGATTTGACTGGCTTTCGAACAAGGGAAACCTTTACCTTTAGATGCATTTAGGTGAGACTCCTGGAGATTTTTTGGGGTGGCGGTGTCTGAGGAGGGCAGGAAGGGGATGGACTCCAGCAGAACAGCTCTGCCAGAACTACGACTTGCCCATGGTCATCCAGCAGGTGCAAGTGGAGGAGTGGAGAATTAAACCCAGTTCTCCCAGATTAGAGTCCGCACACTTAACCACTACACCAAACTGGCAATTATGCTGGACAGGCTAACTTCTGTCTCTCCCTCAGAGTGACCAATGAGAGCCTGCCAATTCCAGCACTCATTGGTTACTCTTAGGTAGAAGCAGAATCTAGCCTGTCCATCACAGCAATTTTGACAGGTAGACATTTTTAGTTGCCCCGAATAACAGAAATGCCATCAAACAACTAAAATTGACAGGTGTAGGGTTTGTTGGGTGTGTTCCATGTAAGCAAACGGCTACCCTGCTGTAGACAAGTAGGTGTTTTTGTGGCCCAGCGTAACAGAAAATGCCACCAAATGGCTGAAATTAGGAGTCAACCAATTTGGCTGCATCTCACATTATCAGTATTTTAGGCATGAAGCTGTATTTCTGTATCTAGCCTTTGTTTTCTTACGCCTGTTTTCTGTTTCACTTTTTAGCACTGTGCCCTGACATTGCTTTTAACACAGCTTACCCTTTAGCATCCTACGTTTAAATAAATATGCAAATTATGTTTGTTTGATAGTGTTATTGATTGAATTGTCCCCGAAGAGCCTGTGTGCTTCCCAGCTCATTAAAGCCTGGAATGTATTGTTCTTTGCTATTGTGTTTTTCCTGTAGACTGCTTCCCAAACAGTATGAGTGAAAGAAATGCCGCTGCTTTGAAGGTCCCTTTTATGTGCACTGAAGGGACGGGAAAATTAAATTTAAAAAACCTTTAAAAAAAAGCTGTTCCAAAAATAAGAGACTGTAATCTTCAAATTTTTAATCCTTATTTGCAGTTCCTTTCATTTCTTCATTGACAACAAAGCAGACACCGAGTATCTGTTTTGTTTGCATTGTGGATTTAGTTTGGACATCAGTCTTAAAACAGTTCTGGGGTGAGGAGAGAAAGCTTTCAGCAAAAGAGATAGAAGGGGGAAGTGGGGAGTCCTTCCCTCCCGTTGCTTCTCCGGAAATTCTCTCTTCATGTGGAAAATTCTTCTCTATTCACACACGCGAAATAATCCACGTTGGAACAGAAATTCCCCTCTGCATTGCTTGCCACTTTCACTTCCTTTGATCTCTCGGCTTCATGGTACAGTCTGCATAGATTTATGGACGTTTTATGGCCGTTCAGAGGTGACTCTGCAGTCAGCACTGTGTTGGCCCCGGGAATTTGAATGTGTTTTTGAGCCGCATCTTTTTCTGTTCCAGTGTGGATTTGTCAAAACAACAGAGTGAATGTGAGATGCAGAATGGGCCAGTAAAATCTACCTGAAAGTACACTGAAAGTGGATGGAAGGGGGTTTATTTAGTGTGTATGACCGCAGCCTTAAGCAGCTTTTCTTAAATAGAAATGACCATCAGATTTTTATTAGGTGAACCCAGAAAGGATGAATTCATCATGTCATGATAACTAAATGGCACTTCCGTGTTTCAAGGCAGCGTATCATACTGTAGACAAGCTACGGGGGAAGGCTCTTGCCCTTGTGTTGTGCTTGGAAGGAGCTGGATCATTAGACGGACTTTTGAGTTGCTTCTCGACTGCAAGGATACTCCTGTTTTAGTTGCTGCTGCAGATGCAGAAGCGTTTCCATTGGCAGTGAAGCTCCCATGTCAGGCTTTTCTCTGCTGCTGTGTTCCCTGCACTGCTGTTGGTCACACTACCAGGGAGCTTTCTGAGGCCTTTAAGTTTCTTTTAGAAGCTTCTCAAAGCCCCCCAGTATCTTGGTGGGGGAAATGGTGGCTGCAGAGAGGCCCGGCAGCAGGAAAATACTGCCAAGGTGGGAAGAAGTCTTGGAAAATGCACACCTTTCCATGCAGAGGGAAAGCTTGGACTGTGCTATTCCCAAAAAGACTGCAGCTAATACCACTCACCCCCACCCCCGTGCTGTTGCCGGGTAGAGCCCCTCTTCCTTCCAATTTAGTGTAGTGGTTAGGAGTGCGGACTCTAATGTGGGAGAACCAGGTTTGATTCGCCACCTCTCCACATGCAGCCAGTTGGGTGACCTTGGGCCAGTCTCAAGTTATCTCAGAGCTGTTCTCTCAGAGCTCTCTCAGCCTACCTCATTGGGTGTCTGTTGTGGGGAAGAGAAAGGCGATTGTAAGCCACTCTGAGACTCCTTCAGGTAGTGAAGGGTGGGGCATAAACCCAATCTCCTCTTCTTCTTCCTCCACCTCCTCTTCTTCTTCCTTCCATACCATAGAGGTCTTAATTAGATTTGGGCCCCCACAGCACTGTTAAAAGAAGTTCCCTGGTGGGAACTCACTTTACAAAATGTTAGCACATCTCCAAGGTAAACCAAGGGGTACCATCTCATCTAGTTTGGCCCTTGGACTCTTAAACTGAACAGAGATGAGAGTGCAAAGGCTCCAGGAACAAAGCATATAACAAAGGGTGATTCTGCATCTAGCATTCGCTCCACATTTTCTCAACTGGGAAGAAAAAGTGCAGCTCAAAGCCACATCCAAATACCCCGGGGCAACTCCGTACTGACTGCAGAGTCACCCTTGAACAGCAATAAAACGGCCATAAATCTATGCAGAAGGTACAATAAAATCCGACGATCAAATAACGCGAAAGTGTGGCATGGAGTGTGGAAGCTACCATAAAACCCGATGACCAAAGGAAGTGAAAGCGGCATGCGATGCAGAGGGGAATCTCTGCTCCAGTGTGGGTTTCGTAAAACGACAGAGGGAAAAGCCAGTGCAGAATCAACCGAAGTTCCCTTGGCTGTCTTGCCATCACCTGAGTTATGGGCCTCTTGCCAGAGAGACAGTAAGAAGACAGGGACAGAAGTCAAGGGTACATGGTTTCAAGAGTGGTGGGAGAGGCAAGACATGAACACATGAAGGCACCTTCTCCTGAATCAGACCCTGGGTCCATCAAGGTCAGTCTTGTCTACTCAGACTGGCAGCGGCTCTCCAGGATCTCAGGTCTTCCACATCACCGGCTCCTTGGTTCTTTCAATTGGGGGTGCCCAGGATGGAATTTAGGACCTTCTGCACCACAGCATGCTCAGAAGTACTCAGGTAGCTAAAAAGGTTATAGTTGTATATTTGGTTATAGCTTATATTAGTGTATATTAGGGCTGCTGGGTACCCCTGCTGGGGGGGCGGGGTGGGAATGAGGGTACTTACCAGTAGCAAACTGAAGCCTAGGCCTCTATTGCCAGCGATGCGGCAGTGTCATTTCCAGCACAGCCCAGAAGTGACCTCATCACAGCAGCTGCAAACTGAGGCCTAGACCTCTGTAGCTGGTGACGTGGCAACATCACCACGCTGTGTGACGTCATCAAATTGCCAGCAATGTGGGGACACTCTGATATTTGGGGAAAAACTCTATGGTGGAAGCCGTTTTTAATCATAAAGTTTTTGCCCAAATGCCAACGTGTCCCCACATTGCCAGCAATGTGATGCCATCACTTCTGCTGCACTCTGATAGTGACATTGCTTTACTGCTGGTGACAGTCTTAGGCCTCAGTTTGCTGCCACGAAGCCCTCCAGCCGGCCAGCTGATTGTGCTGGGGGGGAGGGGCCTCAGAGTGGGGGATCCCCTGCCCCAAGCGGGGTCTGGGAACCCTAGTGTACGTGAGCGTTTGGTGGGGTTGTGCGCACAGTAGTCATGGAATTCTTCCAGTCGAAATTAAGTGCAAGTGTGGCTCTCCATGTGTGGCAGATTGAGTACCACTTGCTCTAACCTGTTCCCCAGCCATTTCAAAAGTTGCTCTGGACAGCAAAGGTAGACCTTCCATTCCTGTACTGTCTGGCTGAAAAATAGGCAGGATGGTGGCAACCGTACTTTGGGGGAGATGTTAAATGATGTTGTATGCATTCCGTAATGAGCCCAGAAGATAGGCTCAGACTAGAGTTAAAGTGAATTAATTGCCAGTTCTTTTGATCTAACAGAGACATATGTACTTGCTAGGTTGCCCATACGTGATCACATTAATCATTCCGCTCGCATTATTACCGAGCCTCCTGTGTGTTCTTGATCAAAGGTTTGCACCTCCTGATGAATGATGGGACTCTGTCTCACCCAGCACGCTGCTTCTGCTTCCTACAACGTATGACTCAAGGTCTTTGCTTACAGGTACAGAGAGGAAATGAGGCGTGAGCCCAGTGATATACCTGTGATCTACTGAGTGGGGTGTCTACACATGTAAACGCACAAGATTATGGTACAGGTGTGGAGCAGGGGGCCATATGGCACAGTTGGTGCATTACTGAGAGAGAGAGAGAGAGAGAGAGAGAGAGAGAGATTGGATTTATACCCCGCCCTTCACTTGGAGTCTCAAAGCAGCTTACAAATTCCTTTCCCTTCCCTCCCCACAACAGCCACCCTGGTTGCGGTCACACAAACGAGATAAAGCAGGGGGGGAAGAGAGGCTATTTCCGCCGGTGGAAGTTGACCCGCAGTTGCGCGATAACACAGTTTTTTGAAGCTGCGGGCACAACCCGCCACTGTGTGATCAGACGCAACCGCAGGTGAGTCAGGGTTTTTTTTTTTGCTGCTTGTCTCCAATGCGCTTTAACAAAGGGATTGATGATTCACACCTCGGCCCTGAGGGCTCCCTATGGAGTGTGCAATGATGCGCATACTGAGAAGGGCAAAAAACAACTGCATGGAGTTGGGATGGCCTGATCAGGTCATCCTGACACCATGAGAGCGCGCTGGAGTGATAAGGCGTGGGAAAGTCCATCTGTGGCCCGTAGCAACCTGTTTGCTACTGAACTTTCTGAGGTGTCTTTTAAATCCGCTTGTGCAGCGGAGCAAAATGGGTTGCCAACGGCTGCGGTGTGCTTCCCAGATGTTGTTGTCCTCCCAGTATTCGCTCCTATGTCGGGGCTAATTGTGCATGTGATCGCAACCCCTGTGAAGTAGGTGGGGCTGAGAGAGCTCTGAGAGATTTGCTCTTGAGAGAACTGCTCTGAGAGAACTTGTGACTGACCCAAGGTCACACCAGCAGCTGCAAATGGAGGAGTGGGGAATCAATATGCCTGAGGAATTCAGAGAAGCTGACTGTGAGGGAATCGATGATACACAGATGGCAAAGACAAATTCACTTTGAGTTAGAGCAAGCAGATGTATAAGCAGATGGAAAACCTGAAAAACAGAAAGGCAAAGTTGGTTAGCAGTGTTCAATGGCCTCTGATCCCTTCTAAGTTACACGCTCTTCCTCAGCCCTTAGGTCACTGAGGGTGGTATTTGTTTTGCTACTATAGGAAGCAGGCTGGTGAACTGGACTGACCTTTGGTGTGATGCAGCAGGTCTCTTTGACTGTTTTGAGCTACAAAATCTTGTTCCCAAGGAAATCACTTCT
Organism: Lepidodactylus listeri; assembly: GCA_029233225.1. Taxonomy (NCBI): domain Eukaryota; kingdom Metazoa; phylum Chordata; class Lepidosauria; order Squamata; family Gekkonidae; genus Lepidodactylus; species Lepidodactylus listeri. The sequence goes on from JARCFY010000011.1 coordinate 83,710,055, forward strand.
CTCTTCTCCTGTTGCTCTTCAACATCAACTCCCTGAAACTCTTTGCCCCTTCTGCTGTGTTCTGTTGCATAGTTCCTGGATTTTAAAAAAAGGGCGTTAAAAATACTGAAATTAGTTAAACCATAGAATCACAGAGTTGGAAGGGGCCATACAGGCCATCTAGTCCAACCCCCTGTTCAATGCAGGATCAACCTAGAGCATCCCGGACAAGGGTTCGTCCAGCCGCTGCTTCAAGACTGCCAAGGAGGGCAGTGAGAAGCAAAGGTGGTTTGCCATTGCCTTCCTCTGTGGTCTCCCATCCAAGTACTAACCAGGGCTAACCCTGCTTAGCAGCCAAGATCTGATGAGATCAAGCTGTACCATGCCATCTTCCTTTCCTGGCCCCAAGGGGCCTGTTTCCTGTTGGGTAAATGGTACAGAAGCCCCGACCTGGAAACTCCAGGCTAACCCAATGTTGTCAATCTCAGAAGCTAAGAAAAGTTGGCCCTGGTTAGTATTCGGATGGGAGACCGCCAAGGAATTCCAGGGGAGGTATGCAGAAGCAGGCAATGGCAAACCGCCTCTGAATGTCTCTTGCTCTGAAAGCCCCATTGGGGTTACTGTGAGTCAACTGTGACTTGACAGCACTTTATACACATACACAAATAGTACTTAAGGAGAAAGTTAATCCCAGTTTGGTGCAGTGGTTAGGAGCACAGACTCTAATCTGGGATAACCAGGTTTGATTCCCCATTCCTCCACATGCAGCTGCTGGTGTGACCTTGGGTTTCTCTCAAGTTCTCTCAAGGGCAGTTCTCTAAAGAACAGTTTTCTGAAGCGCTCTCTCAGCCCCACCTACCTCACAAGCAATGCTCCCTCTAAGCTGTGGTGTCTTGTGAGCAAAAATTCTACTGTGTGAGCTGCTGGCATGAAAGTTGTGAGCGAGCGATTTGGCTGCTGCATTACATTAGTTTGCTCTGGAGCCATCCTTCCTGAGCTGAGACAAAAATGGGTGAGCCGGAGGCTAAAAAACGGTGAGCTAGATCACACCAACTCAGCTTAGAGGGAACACTGCTCACAAGTTGTCTGTTGTGGGGAAAGGAAGGAAAGGAGATTGTAAGCTGCTCTGAGACTCCCTTGGGTATTGAAAGGCGGGGTATAAATCCAATCCCTTCTTCTCTTCTTCTCCTTCTCCCCCCCCCGAGATTACATCCCACTACAGTTGCTTTCTAAGAGCCAAACTACCTGCCACAAATTCTAACTGTCAAACTCCTGTGTCACACGTAGCTTGGCCCTCATCCTCAGTTACCTCACAGGGCTATTGTGAGCATAAAGCGGGCTGATCCCCATTGAGCTGCTCTAAGATCTTTCGGTAAGAACCCGGATGCGCATTTAATAACCCCTGCCGTGCAAAGATGAAGAAACGGGTGATGTGCTATTACCACCAATCATAACTCCCGTAAAAGCAAAAATAAACCTTAAGTATGAAGCCCTCAACCAAATAAGTACTTTTTGTGCTGACGTGCGAGCAAATGTAGACCGACAGCGGGCTCCGTTGAAAGCCGACTTTGGAATACAAGTAATAATCTCCGGTGGAGGGGAAAAAAACTCGGGGAGGATTTTTCATTTTCACGCCGCTTTCAGATGAGCACAAAACGCGCCTCACACGGCGGTGTCAAATGAAGATGTTGACAGCAGCTGCCGCTCTCGCCAGCTTTCGGAGCCTGCTGTTTCCTTGGGCAAGAACAGGGTGTCATTCTCACGCTGAAGCCATTCGCATTGACTTCCAAGGCCGTCACTGGGCTGGGTTTACAGAAATGAATACCAGCTTATACAGCCCTGACCTGGATGGCCCAGGCTAGCCTGATTTTGTCCGATCTTGGAAGCTAAGCAGGGTTGATCCTGGTTAGTACTTGAATGGGAGACCACTAAGGAAGTCTCAAGGTTGTGACATGGAGGTGGGAAATGGCAGACCACCTCTGAGTGTCTCCTGCCTTGGAAACCCCACTGGGGTTGTGATAAGTCAGCTGTGACTTGATGGTGTTTTACACATGTATATAAATGGGAAAGAAGGGGAAAGTTAACCCCTCTTCCCCAGTGCTGCATCCTCAGCTGAGATTACCATATTTTTCGCTCCATAAGATGCACCTGATCATAAGACACACCTTGTTTTTAGAGGAGGAAAACAGGAAAAAATGAAACAGAAAGAAAGAGAGAGAGAGAGAGAGAAAGAGAGAGAGAGAGAGAGGTAAAGGAAGGAAGGAGGAGGAGAGAGAGAGAGAAAGAGAAAGGAAGAAAGAAAGGTGGGGACAGAGAGAGAGAGAGAGAGACAGACAGAAAAAAGGAAAGGAAGGAAGGAAGGAAGATAGAGAAAGGAAAGAAGAGAGACGTAGGCATGCCATGCAAAGCCAGGCCTTTCTGTGCAAAGTAGCCAGGGAGCTTAATCTGTGGGCGGGGCTTTCTGCTGCTGGCTGTCTTAAAGGGGAAAAGCACTTAAAGGGAAAGAGTACTTAGCCTGGTGGGGTTTTTCCTGCTGTTTCCCTTTTAAGTCTTAACAGCTCAGGCCCAGCAGGGAGGGGCGGGGAAGGCTGGGATGCCAGCCTGAATGGCGTTCCCCTGCGTTCCTGCTGAAGAAAGAGCCCTGTTACAGGTAAGAAAAGCTCCATATTCGCTCCATAAGACGCACACACTTTCCCCCCCACTTTTTTTGGGAGGAAAAGTGCGTCTTATGGAGCGAAAAATACGGTACATCCTACTGCAGTTGCTTTTGTAAAGCCAAACTGCATGCCCCAGATTCTTATTAAGAACATAAAAGCGTAAGGAGAGCCCTGCTGGATCAGACCAGCATCCTGTCTTCACACAGTGGCCAACCAGTTCCTCTGGAGGACCAACAGCAGGGCATGGTGGCAGAGATCTTCCACTGACGTTGACTCCTGGCACTCATAGCGGATGGTCTACAGGATGACACCCTGACCTGGATGTCCCAGCCTAGCCTGATCTTGTCAGATTTCATAAGCTTAACAGGTTTAACCCTGGTTAGTACTTGGATCGGAGACTGCCAAGGAAGTCTAGGCTCATGATGCAGAGGCAGGCTGGGGTCCCGCCTGGTGGGTGCTGCGCTTGGCCTGGCCACCAAGCCCCGCCAAGCAGCGCTGCCTTCTCAACTCAGCTTACAAAGCAGCGCCTCCCCCCCCAATCTCCCGGAATTCCCCAGCCCAGGGTTTGCAACCCTAGCTAAGCATGTGCTTGAGTGGAGACTAGTAGTCTGCATGGGGTTGTTAAAATGCATTTATGTTTGAAAATTGGGGGGCGGGGCACACAGGGGGTGCCAGAAGGTAGCCTCGCCTAGTGTGTAAAAAAACCTGGGGCCGGCCCTGGAAGCACCTTGTGCGAGGGGGAGGAGACATCTCTGGGAGCCTGATGGGGAAAGCAGGTCTGTTGCCTTGTAGGAGTACCTCTGTGCTACTACCTGCGTTCTACCTGTACATTCATAAATAAATACATACACCATAACCAGTGTTCCCTCTAAGTTGAGCTAGTGTGAGCTAGCTCACAGATTTTTTAGCCTCCGGCTCACACATTTTTGTCTCAGGAAGGATGGCTCCAGAGCAAACTAATTTATGCAGCAGCCAAAGCGCTCACTGATAAGTATTGGAGTCGGGAGTCCATGGAATAGTGAAACAGCTAGATCTTTATTGCTGGTCTGGATGAAGCATACAACCCAGGGCTCCAAGCCCTCCTTTTATGCTGGTCAGGGACAATCCCCTGACCTCACCCAACTGGCCTGATAGGCTATTAGAAGTCTATTTACATTTCATAGGTTCCCTGGGAGAAACCTAGGTACAGGATTGGTGGCCGGTTTGAATCCACCTGGCCTTTGTTCTACCTGGCTGAAGCTCAGGTAGTTTCTTGGCCATGTGCTCTGGCCATGCTCTGGCCATGTGCTCTGGCCATGCGGTCGCAATTAAGAGAGCACATGGCGACCGCATGGTCAATACATAACACCCCTCCCTCCATAGTCCAGAACCCCTCTGCACACATAGTCTTTGAGATAGTCCGGGCGTCTGCGCTCACGTCCAGAGCGCCGGGGGGTTGTAAGGCGGGGCGTGTTGCTAGTGTCGGCAGGTTGCGGTGTGGGTAGTTGTTCTGCTGGCGGGGCCTGTCTGCTCGGGGGTTGTTCAGGTGTGGATGGTGCGACTGCTTCGTCCGCGGGCAGGAGTGGCATCTCCGCAGTCTCCGGATCAGGGTCTGGCGCTGCTTCTGGAGTCGTGTCGATGTCACGGTCTGTTGGTGCAGGGAGTTCGGGGGCCTGGGTATCATCGTGGTTCTGGGTACGGCGTCGAATCTGGTCAATGTGCCGTTTCCAGACTACGCCATCTTCCGTAAGGACCTCGTAGGAATAAGGCCCTGTGACTCGGACGATCCTCACGGGGAGCCATGTCGGACCCCGCGCGAAGTTCTTTGCGTATACGGGGTCTTCGGGAGCGAATCCTCGGGCAGCTGGCCGGTCCTCCATTGTCGGGTTCCCCTCGATTGCTCGGTCGGGATGTAGGCGGTCCAAGACGGTTCCCAGTCGTCTTCCCATCAGAAGTTCGGCTGGCCGGCGCCCGGTCCCTGAGTGGGGTGTGTTCCGTTGGCAGAACAGGAACTTGTACAGCTGCTCCTCCCAGTCGCCATGCTCCATCTTCTTTAACGCATCCTTCGTTGTCCTCACCATGCGCTCGGCCTGGCCGTTGGTTGCGGGGTGGAACGGAGCGGAGCGGATGTGGCGCAGACCGCAGGCTTCCACAAACCGTTGAAACTCGCCGGAGGTGAAGGCGGTCCCGTTGTCAGTCACGAGAGTTTCTGGCATTCCGTGTGTCGCGAAGATCGGCCAGAGACTTCTTAAGACAGCGTTGGTGGAGGTCGAAGCTACCGGCACTACCTCAAGCCACTTGCTGTAGCTGTCAACAAGACAACCGGCCCTGGACCGGTCCCGCGAAGTCTAGGTGCAGGCGGGACCAGGGCTTGTTAGTAGATTCCCAGGATCGGACAGGAGCGTGTGGCGGATCTGGCCGTGACTCCTGGCATTTGGTACACTTCTGGACCCGCCCCTCAATGTCTTTGTCCAGGCCTGGCCACCATACGTAACTCCGGGCCAGAGCTTTCATGCGCACAATTCCTGGGTGAGCCTCGTGAAGGGCCTCTAGCACTCGGGGCCGCAGGGGCCCGGGGATCACCACTCGAGATCCCCATAGCAGGCATCCCTTGTGGGCCGATAGTTCGTGCCTGCGTGCCGTGAAAGCGGCAAAATCTGGTCCCGGTTTTTCCGGCCACCCCCTTCCCACCCAGTCCGAGACACGGGAAAGGATGCGGTCCCGCCGCGTGCGACGGGCCACATCTGATACCTGTACGGGGCGCTCTGGTAGATCCTCTAGGAGCGCGATGTGGAAAGCGGGAGCCGGATCAGGGTCGCAGGACGGGAGGGGAAGATGGCTGAGGGCGTCTGCATGACCCATCGCCTTCCCCGGGCGATGTACCAATTCGTAGGAGTAGCCTGACAAAAAAATTGACCACCGCAGGACCCGCGGGGACAGCATGTGAGGGGTCTGCCTGTGGGGGGCAAGGAGACCCAGCAGCGGCTTGTGATCTGTGGCCACGGTGAACGACCGTCCGTAGAGATAGTTGTGAAATTTCCTGACGCCAGCTACGATTGCTAGGGCCTCCTTGTCGATCTGGGCGTAGTTCCGTTCTGCCGACGACAGGGTCCTGGAGTAGTAGGCAACCGGTACCTCCTTTCCGTTGGGTAGCCGGTGTCCCAAGACCGCCCCAACGCCATAGGGGGATGCGTCGCAGGCCAGGATGACAGGGAGCCTCTCATCGAAATGCGCTAAGACCGCATTTGAAATTAATAAGTCTTTGATGGCCCGGAAGGCTGCATCATGCTTGGGACCCCAGGCCCAAGCCGCTCCCTTGTCCAGGAGACGATGCAGGGGTTCAGCGACCGCCGCCTTGTGCGGAAGGAAGGCGTGGTAGAAGTTCACAAGTCCCAAGAACGCCTGGAGTTCCGCCTTTGAGGACGGGCGAGGTGCACCTGTAATTGCCGCTACCTTCTCCTTTGTAGGGTGAATGCTGTCTGCGGTGACTTGGAACCCCAAGAAGGTCACCGAGGAGACTCCCAGAGTGCACTTGTCTTTTCGAACCTTGAGACCCGCGTCCTGGAACCTTTGTAGAACCATCCGGAGGCGAGCTGCGAACGTGTCGGCGTCCGGGGCGGCGATGAGGACGTCGTCGAAGAACGGCTTCACTCCTGGAACATCTTTTAGGAGAGAATCCATTAGATTTTGAAAGATTCCGGGTGCTATGCTGACCCCAAATTGGAGGCGTTTTACCTTGAACGCTCCCTTGTGAGTCACAATTGTTTGTGCCTCGGCCGTTGCTTCGTCTACGGGAAGCTGCTGATAGGCTTGGGCCAAGTCTAATTTTCCAAATATTTTGGCACCCGCGAGGGAGGCCAGAACATGGCTGACGACCGGTACCGGGTACGCGTGGTCCTGTAATGCCTTATTAATTGTACATTTGTAATCCGCGCAGATGCGGACTTCCCCGTTAGCTTTGAGGGGGGTCACAATGGGAGTCTCCCACTTGGCGTGGGAGACCGGCTCGAGCACCCCTTGTGCCACGAGCTTTTCCAACTCTGCCTCCACTTTGGGCTGGAAGGCGAGTGGTGGCTGGCGGACGGCCACGCGGATGGGCCGGACTGCCGGGTCCAGGTCGAAGGAAACCGGGGGTCCTTTGTAGCAGCCCAATGAGCCATCGAAAACAGCGGGAAATTCCTCGCAGATGGATGAGAAGTCAGTAGAGCCCATGCGGTGTATTCCGGTCCACTGCACTCCGAGCGGCTTGAACCAGGCGCGACCTAGGAAACTGGTTAGATTGCGCTCCACCACGAGAAGGTCCAGCAGGCCATTAAAGGCATGGTACTGGACCCGGACCCTGGCTAGCCCCTTAATAGCCACTGGTTTTTTCTGGAAGTCCCGGAGGACCAACCCAGCCGGCAGCCGCAGCCAGCGTGCCCCCTTCAGGCAGAGGCGGCGGAACGTAGCTGCGAACACAATTGAATATGCTGACCCTGAGTCCAGTTCCATGGAGCAAGGAACTCCCTCTATTCGGAGAGACACGGAAATTGCGCCCGGGATGGGCTGAGGCAAGTTCATTACCGTGGCCGTGGGAACGACACAGGCCAAAATGGTTGAGGATCTTTGCCTTAGGGGAAGTGGGGTGCACTTAAAACTACAAACCAATAAGCATGTAATAAACGGAAACCATTTAAGAAACAAGCCACAATAATCAAAATATTTGAAACTGGACAGGCTCCCAAAAAAACCCTCCCACAAATTATCATGAAAAGCAGCAGGAGTACAAATACTCCAAAACAATATTGGGTGGAAAATCCACTCATTAGGCATGGGGATATAAAGCTCAGTAAAATACTCCAAAAGAACCATATGGAGGGTGGGTGAGGAGTATCAGCAAAAGGTACAAATTAGGCCAGACAAGAGAGAGAAGAGTGGGCTTTCCCTGTCTCAGCTTGGCTTTCCCATCACTGTTTGGCTTTTCATTGAAATAATTTAAATGTCGTTTTGTTTTGCACATGCGTGCACTGCAACACTTGGCGGGGGAGAGGTGAGAGTTGAGTGTGTCTGAACATGTGCACGCTGCTCAAGCACATCGGTTGGATCCAGTGCAAGATTTCCGCTTGCATTAGCACTCTTGTGCAAGCGGCAATGCAAGAAAAAGACAGCAGTAGCCGCTTCCGCATAAGTCACACTCATTGTATCCCCACTTGTATCTCTGCTTGGGCAAAAGCAACCAATTTCTGGGTACTATTGTACATAGGGAGGAAAGCACTAGGTGTTTCAGAAGATCTCATCCATGCAGAAGCGCACTAAGTTAATTTATGTTTCTGTTTGCACATTGCTGGATCCAAGCCAATTCCTTTGGAGATGGTGGGCTCTCCTTCCATGCAGGTTTTCAAACAGAGGCTAGATGGCCATCTGACAGCAATGCTGATTGTGTGAATTTGGGTAAATCATGAGAGGGAGGGCAGGATGAGTTGCATGCATCAGTGCTTAGCTCTTGTGACCCTTTCTTACATGCCCAGGGAAATGCTGATTGCCACTTTGGGGTCAGGAAGCAATTTTTCTCCAGGCCAAGGATCCTGGAGGATTTTTTTTATCACCTAGGCAAGGAACAGGGGTCACTGGGGGTGTAAAGGTGTATTTGTGAATTTCCTGCATTGTGCAGGGGGTTGGACTAGATGACCCTGGAGGTTCTTCCAACTCTCTGCTTCTATGGCTGCAATCATACACACAATTTGACCCGACACAGGCACAAATGCCGGGCAGATTTAAAGCGTGGGATCAGACAACAACACCTGGGAAGCACCCCATTTTGCTCTGTCGCAGAGGCAAAGTTAAAAGACACCAGGGAAAAAACAGTAGTAAACGAGTTGCGACGGGCCACAGATGGACTTTCCCATGTCTGATCACTCCAGTGTGCTCTCATGGTGTCAGGACAGTCTGATCAGGCCATCCCGATTCCGTGCTGTTGTCCTCCCCCCCCCCCTTTGCAGTATGCGCATCATCGCACTCTCCATAGGGAGACCTCAGTGCAGAGGTATGAATCATCAATCCCTCTTTTAAACACATAGAAAACACGGCAAAGAACCCCCTGACTCACCCGCGGTTGCATCTGATCATGTAGTGGCAGGCTGTGCCCACAGCTTCAAAAGACTGTGTGATCGCGCAACTGCGGGTCAATTTCCTCCGGAGGGAATAGCCTCGCTCCCCCCTCCCCGTTTTATCTGGTGTGTGTGACCACAACCTATGATTCTATTTTTTGCTTCATTTATAGCCCGCCTTTCTCACTGGGACTCAAGGAGGATTACAAACATGATAACAACGATTCAGTCAATCAGCAGGTGAATTACACAGAATGATAAGAACATTTGCCTGGAACAAGAACGCTTGCTCGTAAAACAGAATAACGCAGTGGACTTGGGCAGATTAGAGGTAAGAGGAAGGTTCCCCCATGTGATGCCCGTGGGTGCCATGATGTCTACCAGTACTTACCTTGGTGCCTGCTGAGCATTTCAGAAAGTGGGTGGGGCCATTGTAAGGCAGGGCTTGTTACTGGCTGCCCTCAATCAAAAGAAAGAATTTTCCACTGGAGCATCTGGAGGATTGGTAAGCATCCAGGCTTTCCTTAGCCAGAGCGTGGTTCTATTCCCTGCTCCGGGCTTTCCTTCTCTCCAGAAGTGTGGGAGGGGAGGTACTCCATTTGCCCCCACCTCCTGTGGAAGCCAGTATGGGGTTGGCATGGGCCTGTAGCTACAGTGGGGCATATCGGGACCCAGCCCCCCGACTCTCTGCCAGGGCCGCCAACTTATTTCTTGCACTCCCAGCCACCAATGGTGGCGGTAAGCCTTGCGCCACCCTTTCTCCCCCCAGCAGCTCTCTGTATGTCTCCTTGGCAACTTGCTTTAAATGGGAGAAGCAGGGGGGAGCCTAGTGTACAGATTCGTGCCTTGGAGTGCAGGCATATGGCGCTACTTCACCCCCAAAGCAGTTAAAGGGACCTTTTAAATGCTTTGAGGGAGAAGCGGGGGCCACACAAGAATTTCAGTGCCCCCCACTTTTTAAAAGCCCCCCCCCAATTAAAATCTCCTGGCTACGGGCCTGGGTTGGCACCACCTTCTACGGCGCCACCTCTTCTCAAAATTCCAAATGCACCTGCAGGCTCCAAAAGGTTCAGGACCCCCTGGGATGTACGAGAAAGACCAGTCAGTAAATCAGCGAGCAGAGTGCAAAGTACGATTTAAACGATTCAGTCTAACAGCAAAGGTTCTTAATAAAGCAAACTAATGCAGTAGGGCTGAGATGGAAGTATTGGAAAAACAACACCGGCAAACAAACAAACAAAAAAGAAACTGTCTAAGGCAATGAAACAATCAATGGGGGTAACATTTATGCTTTCCATAAAACAATTCAATCTAACAGCAGGATTCTTAATAAAACAAACGGATGCAACGGGGTTAGGAATTGAAGCCAATGTTTGCCAAATGTGTCAGCTGCTGCCAGAGCAGCTTTGCATGGGAGCATATCTGCAGGTTACAACTTCCCAGCCCATTCTGAAAGTGGAATGGTAGAATATTGTGAAGTTCATTGGGGCGGAGGCTGCACGTGAGTTTCCATTCTCAGCTAAAAAAAAAAACACAGGCTATAAGCAGATGCTTTTGGGGGACAGGAAAGAAGGAAGGAAGCAGCTTTATGCTTCCCTGTACTAGCTTTGCACCTATGAACATCTCAGTTATATGCTTCGTTTTTTGAAGGAATGACTGTCCGCTGGCCAAAAAAGTGCAAGTAGCTATGTCGATTCATGAGGGGGAAATTCCAAAGGACGAAATATTACAAGACAGTGAACTCTAGTTTTTGAGATCTCTAGCAGTCTTCAATAGACTGGATCTTAAATGAGAAAGGAAGGCAGGAAGGCAGGAAGGCAGGAAGCAGGGAGGCAGGGAGGCAGGGAGGCAGGGAGGCAGGAAGGAAGGAAGGAAGGAAGGAAGGAAGGAAGGAAGGAAGGAGGCCGAAACATCTCCCCTCCATCCATTTGTACTTAATATCAAACCTGATGGAGAATTCTGGAAAACAAAAACGTGCACTCTTTATTTTGTGATGTTTCACTCCGTCCTAATACAAGGGGATTATCCCACTGTAGTTTTTTTTACCATCTGGATGATCTTAGGGATCGTCACAGCTGTACTTTTCCTGTGCAAAGAACAATAGCCAGACAAAGATTGAAGAGAAAATATTTGGGTATGTTTTTTAGTTACTCATTTTTGCGTTCTGCCCATTTGTAACTATTCCTGTTTAAACAAGTCCAAACATATATGCCTTCACGGTGTGGCTACTACTAATAATTAACGGCTGTATTTAGCGATAACCATCTATTTCTGTCTAGAACAGTCACTGCCGAGTACTCTGTCTGTATTGTTTTGAGCTCCCTCTTCACAAAATGGGGGAAAGTTCATGCTCAGTTTCTGAGAGAGGAGAAAGAACTTATCTGCAGCTAATGATAGTGAAGTAGAAGAAGAAGAAGAGAGAAGAGGAGATTGGATTTATACCCCGCCCTTCACTACCTGAAGGAGTCTCAAGAGTCACACCAGCAGCCTCATGTGGAGGAGTGGGGAATCAAACGTGGTTCTCCCAGATTAGAGTCCACAGTCCTAACCACTACATCATACTGGGTCTCTGGTGGTGTCATGACTGATGTGTCAGATGCAGGGCCGGCCTGTCCACTAGGCACACCTGGGTGATTGCCTACAGTGCCAGAGGTGGTGGGGAACCAACCGGCTCTGTTGTGGACCCACCCATCACCCCATGACATTTGCCTGGTGGGCACCCCAAGCCCCAATGGGCAGCCTACCAGGAGCGTGGTCCTTCCCTACCTCTGTTGGAGGAGGCAGGGACAGTCTTCCTTCCTCCACTGCTCTCTCTTTCCCTCTTCCACGGTGAGGAGGAGGAATGGCATCCAGAGGTGCAGAGGGCAAGGACACCAGGTGGGAGGCTCACCTCATGCTGCCTAGGGGCATCGGGGTAGGGTTGCCAACCTCCAGGTGGTGGCCGGAGATCGCCCACTATTAGAACTGATCTCCAGGCAACAGAGATCAGTTGACCTGGAGAAAACAGCTTTGGAAGGTGGGCTCAATGGCATTATACCCCATTTCAGTCCCTCCTCTCCCCAAACCCTACCCCCCAAATCTCCAGGTATTTCCTAACCCGGAGCTGGCAACCCTGGGGGGGGGGAAGCAGGCTGCGGTTGGCACACTCACCTTCCCAAGGCATGTGGGGGGGGTGTTGCCAGGAAGGTGGGTGGCAGCTTTGGTGCCTAGGTTGCCCAAAACCTTAAGGCCGGCCCTGGCCAGAGAGTCAGTTTGGTGTAGTGGTTAGGAGCAAAGACTCTAATCTGGGAGACTCTAGTCTGGGAGACTAATCTGGGTTTGATTCCCCACTTCTCCACATGCAGCTGCTGGTCTGACCTTGGGCCAGTCACAAGTTCTCTCAGAGCTGTTCTCACACCAGCAGTCCTTGAAAGAGCTCTCTCAGCCCCACCTACCTCACAGGGTGTCTGTTGTGGGGAGGGGAAGGGAAAGGAGATTGTAAGCTGCTCTGAGACTCCTTTGGGTCGTGAAGGGTGGGGTATAAATACATCCTCCTCCTTTTCTGGAAAGGCCACAGTTCAAATCTCCTAGTGTACCATGAAGTTCACTGTGTGACCTGGGAGGGGCGTATGCCACCCTGAATTACTCGGAAGAAGAACCCAGCCGCCAGGGTTGTCAGGACCCGCCTGGCCACCAGCGGGGGATGGGGGTGGGGTCAGGTAGCCAGAGCCGGGTTGGGGAAACTCCTAGACATTTGGGGATAGGGCCTGGGGAGGACAGAGACCTCAGTGGGTTACAAGGCCATACAGCCCACCCACCAAAGCTTCTCCAGGGGAACTGATCTCTGCAGTCTGGAGAGGAGCTGTAATACTGGGAGACCTCCAGGTCCCACCTGGAGGCTGGCAACCCAACAGAAACAAACGTAATCACTGGGTCTTGGCTCTGTCCCAATAAATCCATTGGCTTTCAGGTTTCCTCAGGGTTCTTTTTCAGAAAGAAGCTACGGTATCTTCTTTTTTTGGGGTGGTGGTGGTGGTAAATCTTATTGTGTACAAACATATCACCTGAACAGGCAGTCTGAGGGAACAGAAAGAATTACAGCCATCTGAACATGCACTCCAGACCTAATAAGAAGACTCTGGCAGCAGCTACAAGCCCTAGCCAACGTCTTCACATATATGCACAGTCCTTCTAGGTCGTGTGTGACGACTGAGAGAGTCCGCACATTCTAGGTACATTCCAGTTACATAGAAATCAAAATGGGTTGAAGAAATAGCTGTTAAGATTGGAGGGGGGGGGCCTTTCTGCAGCCTTGTCATGTCCATATTTTACTCGGAAGTGTATAGGTATGCTAGCCACCAGGTGGGACCTGGGAATCCCCTGGAATTACAGCTCAACTCCAGACTACAGAGAGCAGTTCCTTTGAAGACAAGCAAGGGTAATTTCGTAGAAAAAGAGGTGCAGGAGCTCATTAGCACAACTCATTAGCATAACTTATTCACATATGCTACACCACCTGACATCACTGGAAGTATGTCAGAAGGCAAGAAAGAAAGGAGAGAGAGAGAGAGAGAAAGAGAGAGAAAGAAAGAAAGAAAGCTGGCAGAGAGGGGACAGCTACTAACCCAAGCCTCAAAAATACCACTATTCTGGGAGGATAGCTTCAGTGGTGGCTGAAGCCTTCAGAAGGCTGGTCGGAGGAACAAGGACCTTTCCAGGGGACGGGGTCATTTTGCTGCAGCCATGACACAAGCAGGCATTCCCCCGTTGGGGGGGGGGGCTGACACCAACTCCTGGTGCTGCTCTCCCCTGAGCTTCTGCTCGAAATGACCCCTGAAGACAAGGGATGCCTTGGAAGGTGGACTCTATGGCATTGTGTCCCATTGAGGTCCCTGCCTTCCCCAGGCTCCACCCACAAATCTCCGGGAGTCCCTCAACCCGGACCTGGCAACCCTATCCCCCATCCAATGCTCCCTCTAAGCCAGGGGTGTAGGTTTTGGAAATCCCAGGGGGGGGCTCCTTAGTTTGCTGGGATGATGTTCTTCCCCCCCCTCCGGGAAACCGCCCACCTCCCCGGGCCCTTCCGAGGCCTGCCAGCCGCTGCTGCCGGTGCCTCTCTCCCCCCCGCCACCCCTTCCCTCTCCAGCAGCGGCTGCCGGGCCTCGGAAGGACCTGGGGAGGTGTGGTGGCAGGCGCTCCATTTTCCCGGGGGTGGCTGAGCCCCCCCGGAAAATTTCGGGGGTGGCTCAAGCCCTCGAGCCCCCCCGTACTCTACGCCTATGCTCTAGGCTGTGGAGTCTTGTGAGCAAAAATTCTACTTTGTCAGCTACTGGCATTAAAGTGGTGAGCGAGCGATTTGGCTACTGCATAGTTTGCTCTGGAGCCATCCTTCTTGAGTTAAGACAAAAATGTGTGAGCTGGAGGCTAAAAAACTGTGAGCTAGCTCACACTAACTCAGCTTAGAGGGAACACTACTCCCAGGTGCACATAGGACTGCCGCGTGAATGAACCCAGTTTGCTTCCATTCACTATAAGGCATCACCAGTAGTTAAAGGTCTAAAAAGAGAAGGTGCCCCCCAGGGACTGCTTGTATTCCAGAATCCTATCACTGCTCTGCACAAGAGCGGGACGATAATAATAATTTATAATTATCATATGGCACTGTGTGTAGGAGAGCCAGGAGAGCCTAAGATTGTCATCTGACCCTGCTTTGCTTCCGAGAGCTGACGGAATCGGGCTAGCCTGGGCTATCCAGAGCGGGACTATGTACTGAGCACAGAAACCAGCCTCCTGAGAATCTCAGCTGAGGAAGTCAAGGTAAGATAGAGAATGCCTGGCAGATACATAGTGACACTTCAGACCTGGGATGTGATTGAAGCCCTGGGTTTCCAGAGGCCAATCTGTGGGATGTCCATGCTCTGGAGTTAGTTGTCCTTCTCTCTAGCAGGCTAATAGGACAAAAATCATGGTCACATAATCATATCCAGGGATTCCATGAGTTTCAGGGCAAATATGTTCAGCCAGCAATTGTAACGTGTTGGTTGGCTGTGATCGCTCATGAGCTGATCTTCCCGTGTGTTCAGTTCACTGCTGTCAGCGACGACGGCAGCCAAACAGCTTCATGGCTGCATCGGAGTGGTGATGGTTTAGGGCTGCCAAGTCCAACTTGGGAAATATCTGGGGACTTTGGGGGTGGAGCCAGGAGACTTTGGGGGTGGAGCCAGGAGAAAGGAAGTGACATCATTTTGTGAAGTCACATCCTGTGATGTTGCTTCCACATGCTTCCACACGAACTCATGAAGTTTCCTAATACTGAATCAGGCCATTGGTCCATCAAGGTCAGTACTGACTACTCAGACTGGTAGTGGCTCTCCAGGGTCTCAGGCTGAGATCTTTAATATCACCTATTACCTGATCCTTTTTTAGCTGAAGAGGCTGATACCTCCTGCATGTCACGCAGATGCTCTATCACTGAGCAACGGCCCTACTGAATCCTTCCTCATCTCGGCAGAATATGATTTTCATATCATAAGAACAGGAGAGAAGCCACAGTGGATCGGCCCATCCAGTACAGCCCATCCACTACAACACTCTGTGTCACAACAGTGGCCAAAAACACCAGGTGCCCTCAGGAGGTCCAGCAGCGGGGCCAGAACTCCAGAAGCCCTCCCACTGTTGCCCCCCAAGCACCAAGAATGCAGAGCATCATTGCCCCAGACAAAGGGTTCCATTTAGACCTTGTGGCTAATAATAGCCACTGACAGACCTCTGCTGGATGGGGACAGAGAGACAGACAGACAGACAGACAGAAAAAAGAAAGAAAGGGGGAGGGGGAGAGAGAGAGAGAAGGAAAAGAGCTGTAAGAGAAACTTACCCCAGGCCCAGCAGCAACCTTTCAATCTTACACCAGCCGCATGCAAAAGCAGGCCCTTCAGTAAGAGCTTAGTCCCTCGTTAATCTCTGGGCGGGGCTCTCTTGCTAACTCTTAAAGGGGAAATGTCTGGTGAGGCTTTTCACTGCAGGCTCTTCAGACATTTCCCTTTTAAGAGGCCTGGAAGGGAGAGGGCCCGGCAGGCTCCGACGTTCCCCTGCTGTTGGCAGCCATTGACTCCCCCCAGTGGCCAGTTTTGAAAAGGCGGGGGTAAGCATGAAAAATCAGTGTTTCCCCCGCCCTACCGGGGGACTTGGCAGCCCTATGATGGTTCAGTTTCTTTGCCTTGCAAAGTTGCTTTAGCATCTGGGCAGGAGGTCAGATCCGAGAGACATGAAGGGGCAGGTTGGATCAGGTAATGACATGACGGGGAGGAGACAGTATGGCGTAAGACTGAGAAAAAGTCCATACACAGAACATCTTTATTTTTATTATTTAAAACATTTCTATGCTGCATTCCCACTGGGGTGTGCATTCGGCAAAAGCTGAGCCGAATATATACCCGGATAACATCTTATCGGCATTATTCAGGCATATATTTCAGATTAATGTGATTCTCCAGTGTAATTTCTGAATCTATCCATCTTCATTATACCCTATAGGGCCATTGTGGTCAATGGCAAATCTCTTCTAGGGTATATTCAGGGACTGGGGTGGGAAGGGGTTTGAAGTAGAGGCACCAAATTTGCCATGTAGCTGCTGGAGCCTCTCCCCAAAAGAACCCCAAGTCTCAAAGAGTTTGTACCAGGGGTTTAATTCTGGGGCACCCAAAGACAGTCCTCCCATCCCACTACTGTTTCCAGTGGTGGGGAAAATAGCACAAATTCAGCAGAAAAGAGATTCTCTCGTATAATCTCTACAGTAGAAAGTGAAGTTGGGAGGTGGGTATTGTTTGCTAGGCCAGCAGCAGAACCAGTGTAGTGTAACCTGCAGAACTAGTGCCACTGTGGCACTGCCAAGAAACCAACTGGACTAAGGTCAAATTTGAGAATCTCTGAAGTACAAACTGGGAGGTGGCGTTTCTGCAAGGACAGCAGAAACAGTACACTGTACTAGTGGCCAGCAGCAGAACCCAACCAGTGCCAACCTATTAGTGCTCAAGGTATGAGCTTTCATGCGCACACACACTTCCTCAGATACATTGAAATGTACATTGAAAGCTCATACCTTGAATAAAACTTTGCTGGTCTTAAAGGTGCCACTGGACTCAAACTTTGTTCTACTGCTTCAGACCAACTCAGCTGCCCAACTGGATCTGACCAGGAAAGAGATCTTGGAGTCATGGTAGATAACTCACTGAAAATGTTGACTCAGTCACTTGTTAAAAAAAAAAAAAGGCAAATGTTATGGTGGGGATTATTAGGAAGGGAACTTAAAAAAAAATCAGCTAGGATCATAATGCCCCTGTATAAATTCATGGTGTAGCCTAATTTGTAATACTGTGTACAGTTCTGGTCATTGAAATTCAAAAAAGATATTATAGCATTGGAAAAGGTGCAGAAAAGGGCAACACCTTCCCTGTGGAGAAAGGTTAAAGAGGTTAGGGCTCTTTAGCTTGGAAAAATGACAACTGAGGTGATATGATAGAGATTTACAAAACTATTTGTAGAATAGAGAAGATAGAGAAAGAAAGAAGAACTTTTCTCTCTTTCTCACAATACAAGAACTCGTGGGCACTCAACGAAATTGATGAGTAGTAGGTTTAGAACAAATGAAAGGAAATACTTCAAAAGAGTAATTAACACGTGGAATTCAGTGCTGCAGGAAGTGGTGGCAGCTACAAGCACAGAAAATTTCAAGAGGGGTTTGGATAAACATATGGAGCAGAGGTCCATCAGTGGCTATTAGCCAGAAGGTATGGATGGAATACTCTGTCTGGTGCAATGATGCTCTGTATCCTTGGTGCTTGACGGGGGTCATGGTGGGAGGGCTTCTGGAGTTCTAGCCCCACTGGAGACCACCTGATGACATCTGGGTTTTGGCCATTGTGTGACACAAAGTGTTGGACTGGATGAGTCATTGGCCTGATCCAACATGGCTTCTTTTATGTTCTTATGTTCTTAGTGGTTAAGAGGGGTGAACTCTGATCTGGAGAACCAGATTTGATTCCCCACTCCTCCACATGAAGCTTGCTGGGTGACCTTGGGCCAGTCCCAGTTCTCTCAGAACTCCCTCAGCCCCACCCTGCCTGTTGTGGGCAGGGCCATTTTTATTCATTAGGCACAGTAGGCACAGTGCCTAGGGTCCACAATACTTTTAAGGGCTCACAAAAATATTTTAATTTCTTTTAAAATCAGAAAAAAACCATGAACTTTTAGGGTCAAAGAAAATGTTTTAATTTTTTCCTCATGTGAGAAAAAAATGAAATGTTTAGGGCCCAAAAAATCTATTGAATTTTGCCTAAAACAGAAAAAAAATCAAATGTTGAAGTATTTAAAGCTATATCAAAAATAATTTTATTATTAAGATTATTGTGGTGGGAGGGGCCCAAGGAGGCATAAGTGAGCCCATTTTGGGGGTAGGGTGGGATATAAATGGGAAGAAAGGAAGGAAGGAAGGAAGGAAGGAAGGAAGGAAGGAAGGAAGGACATTGTGTACACAAACCTTTTAGGGCCCACAAAAATGTTTTATTTTTTCTTTAAAAATTAATATGTAGTAGTAATATTTTTTCACACTTTTTGGCTTTAAAAGTACAATTATATTCGTCTTTATACCAATGTAATTATAAAATATAATTTTTTTTTAATGGAGGAAGTGGGTGGGGCCCACAAAGGCAAAAGTGCTTAGGGCCCATGAAAGTCATAATATGGCCCTGGTTGTGGGGAGAGGAAGAGAAAGGCAATTGTAAGCTACTTTGAGACTCCTTAAGGCAGAGGAAAATGGGGTATAAGAACCAACTCTTCATCCTCTTCTTCTCCGGTGGGGGGGCTGAATCCAACTCTTTAATCTTTACACCACACTGACGCTCTACCTTACAATAAATCCCTTGGTCATGCTATGTAAAATAAGGGCATCTATTTTCTTCTGGCAACTGTTGGAGGTCATGAGAGCTGAAATTTGTTTATAAGCAGACTCTGAGGCACCTAAAAGACTCTCCTGCGAAGGGGGGCGGGGCGTCCCTCTACAGCCAAGTTGAACATATTCTGGGTTTCATTGAACTACTCCTGACCTACGCTCCCTTGTGAAACCTTGGCTGCTTGTGACGCCTGAAACACTACATATAAAAACAATAGTAAACCTTATTCAAAACCCCAACATTATGGACAATTTTTTAAAAAGTAAACAAAACATTTTTTTTTAGAGGGTTGTCAGAGGAATACCCTCCTGAAAAGTCCCTTAGAGCAAGCAATGAAATCATGCTTATCCGCGAAGACAAATTTCACTTCCTAAGTATAGTTGATATGCGTTCCTCAAATAGATGTAAATCATTATTTCGGGACTGCCCAGCCTGGTGCCACTTACAAATTAATTTTGGCTTTCGACCAAGCCAGCTTCCTATTCTTAGAATGGGACATAATACAGAACTTAGACTACATCTCAGTACATGCCTCCAAGACCGCGTCCTGGGGTAAAACAGCCCTTTCACACATACTAAATAATGCCATTCCAATCCACTTCAGCGACTGTTTGCAAGTGGATTTTGCCATTTCACACAGCAAAATCCAGTTGCAAAGTGCATTGGAAGTGGATTGAAAGTGTGTTATTTGGGGTATGTGCATTATATAGTTGTAGTGGTAAGAGTGTGGGGCTAGGACTGGAGATCAGTGTTCAATAGGGTTGCTAGCAGTGTTCCCTCTAAGATGAGTTATTGTGTGCTAGCTCACAGTTTTTTTTAGCTTCTGGCTCACACATTTTTGTCTTAGCTCAGGAAGGATGGCTCCAGAGCAAACTGATTTATGCAGTAGCCAAATCAGTCACTCACAATTTTAATGCTGGTAGCTCACAAGGTAGAATTTTTCCTCACAACACTCCGCAGCTTAGAGGGAGCATAAGTTGCCAGCTCTGGGTTAGAAAATACCTGGAGACTTTGGGGGTGGAGCCAGGAGAGGGTGGGGTTTGGGGAGGGGAGGGGCCTCAGCATAGTACAGTGCCATACAGTCCACCCTTCAAAGCAGCCATTTTTTTCAGGGGAGCTGATCTCTGTTGTAAAAGAAGAGATTGGATTTATACCCCACTCTTTGCTACCGAAGGAGTCTCAGAATGGCTTACAAACTCCTTTCTCTTTCCCTCCCCACAACAGAAACCCTGTGAGGCAGGTGGAGCTGAGAGAGCTCTGACAGAAACTGCTCTTTTTCAAGAACAGCTGTGCTAGAACTGTGGCTTACCCAAGGTCATCCAACAGGTGCAAGTGGAGGAGCCGGGAATCAAACCCGGTTCTCCCAGATTTGAGTCTGTGTTCAAACCCCCCACCCCACCGCCATCAAGTTCCCTGGGTCACCTCGGGACAGTCACTCTTTTTCTCTCAGCATGACCTTCCTCACAGGGTTGGTGTGAAGATGAAGTAGAGGAAAGCAGTACCGCATACATAACCCTGAGCTCCTTGGAGAAAGCGTGGGAGAGAAAAAAAATGTGATGTATGGAAGTTGGCAGGGCAATCTTCTCTTTCCTTGCTGTCACTTGCGTCTGTTCACTCTGAGTAATGAGAACTGTCTCGCACAGGCAGGGCCTTGATTTCTTCCACTCTCTGGGATCTGCTCCTGTCATAATATCTTAAGACTGTAATCAATGGGTTTAGAGAAAACGGGGCCGGATCCCGCGATGGGCGGGTGGAAGGACCGAGGATCTTTCCCATGTCCACCCCAGCAGTCCTTTCTGACTCCAAGAAAGTTTATTCCTGGGGTCACAGTGCCCACAAGGTGTAATAGCCATGCAGGTCAGAAGGGTGTGTGTGTGTGGGGGGGGGGAGATAACCCTAGGGCTGCCAGCTCCCGGTTGGAAAATACCTGGGGATTTTGGGAGTGGAGCCTGAGGAGGGCGGGTTTGGGAAGGGGAGGGACTTCAATGGGGTATAGTTGTTTATTTACTTATTTAATTTATACTCCACCCTCCCTGACAGGGCAGGCTCAGGGCAGCTAAAAAGGCCATAGGCATCATAAAACAATAAAAGCAATTTAAAATCATCAGACCGTTTAAAAGTACAACATATATGGCGGAAGACAGCGGAAACTGTCTTATCGTCCACCATGGGGAAATCAGCAGCTGGTGTCTGGCTCCTTAGGGCTTACTTCTTTAATATGGGTACAGATGTTAAGCTGGCGGCCAAGAGCAGATTGTAGGGTGTAGTATTCGGCTAGATGGTAGGCTGTTTAATGAGGCATCTCACTCAAACATTTGGTGGAAGAGCTCTGTCTCTCAGGCCCTGTGGAATTTTAATGAATAGTGCCATAGAGTCCAACTTCCCAAAAGGCCATTTTCTCCAGGTGAACTGATCTCCAGCCACCACTTGGAGGTTGGCAACCCTCAATAAACCACCCTCTGGTTTGGGGAACACCTGGAGATTTTAGGGTGGAACCTCATTGAGTGGGGTTTAGGGAAGGAAGGGACCTTGGCAGGTTATAATGCCATGCAATCCACCTTCCAAAGCAGCCATTTTCTCCAGGAAAGGGGAATAAATGTTTTAAAATAAATAAATAATAAGTAACTAAGTGACTGATGCACTCTGGAGATCAGCTGTAATTCTGGGAGACCTCCATCTCACTCATGGAGCTTGACAACCCTATTTTCCCGTAAATGCGTTGATGGAAGAGACAGGGCGATTTCCTCCCCTGGCCAGCTGTAGCCTCCCAGTCTGTATGGCTGTTAGAGAACATGGGTCCCATGACTCCCGGAATAAACATTCCTGGGGTCTGAAAGGACTGCTGTAGGAAGGAGAACATGGGAAAGATCCATGAACACCAGAACCATCCGCTGATGAATTGCAGGATACAACTCTGTCCCCTCCAACACTATGGGAGTTTTCCTTCTGTCCTGTAACTATGGTTGCCAACCTCCAGGTCGCAGCTGGAGATCTCCCACTATTACAATTGATCTCCAAAAGACACAGATTGGTTCCCCTGAAGAAAATGGCTGCTTTGGCAGGTGGACTGTATTATACCATGCTGAGGTCCCTCCCCTCCCCAAACCTCCCCTTCCACCAGCTCCACTTCCAAAATCTCCAAATATTTCCCAACCTGGGGTTGGCAACTCTACCCATAACCAGGAGCTCTGGGTTACCCAATTAAATCGGCCAACAGTATCTGGGGATGGCCACTGCCAGTGTTCCCTCTAAGCTGAGCTAGTGTGAGCTAGCTCACAGTTTTTTAGCCTCCAGCTCACAGATTTTTGTCTTAGCTCAGGAAGGATGGCTCCTGAGCAAACTAATTTATGCAGCAGCTAAATCGCTCGCTCACAACTAATGCCAGTAGCTCACAGAGTAGAATCTTTGCTCACAAGACTCCTCAGCTTTGAGGGAGTATTGCTGGACATGTGGCTTTCTCATGCCATAGTTCCTGAGGTTACAGAATGGGCAGTACCATTTCAGACCACAAGCTGGAAAGCTTACTTTTTTAATGCTCCCCCAATATAAAAAAACATTCCCTGGATTATTATTTTTTTATGCACACGAGGGAAACAAAAATGCTAGCCTAGCCCTCTGTGTACTGTGCTTGTTATCCACTTATAGGGAATTGTTAATCTGCTACTCGCCTGAATCAATGCTTGACCGTGATACCCTTACTGATCTTTGTCTTGCTTTAACTTGTCATTATGTTTTCCTTTTTTTCTTTTTGAATAAAGGTCTTGAGTCACATAAATCAAATGTAAGATGAAATGGCACAACTATAGCCGGCAACAGACATTCATCCCTGGTACCGAGTGAGATTTTCCTTCAACTGAATGCTTGTGCCATTTAATGTCATTTTTATATATGCATAAACAGGTATTCTTAATAGGCTAGAAACATTTAAAAAAAAATTCTGACAGGAGAAATTGGGTTATGAGTCAAAATGTATTCTTTTGACTGAATATGTTGTGGTTATGAATTTTAATGTGTGTTTAATTGTAGGTTTGGTTTCTTTTTGTACAGCTGCCTTCCCCTCAAAATAATAATTAAAAATATTTTTTTTAGTTCCCTTGTTTTACTAGTGAAGAAGAAGAAGAGATTGGATTTATACTCCGCCCTTCACTACACAAAGGAGTCTCAGAGTGGTTTACAATCCCTTTCCCTTCCCCTCCCCACAACAGGCACTCTGTAAGGTAGGAGGGGCTGAGAGAGCTTTCTTGAGAACTGTCCCTGAGAGAACAGCTCTGAGAGAACGTATGACTGACCCAAGGTCACACCAGCAGCTGCATGTGGAGGAGTGGGGAATCAAATCCAGTTCTCCCGGATTAGAGTCTGTGCTCTTAACCACTACACCAGACAGGCTCTAGTCTCCAGAAAGGATGCAAGAAAGGCAATAGTCACTGGGTTTTATGTAGGAGTAAATCTCCTACTCACTTAATTTGCAGCCTAACAAAATGGGCTGCTTATTGCTAGGATTACACTGTGCAGAATAAGAAAGAAGCTGAAAAGAAGCCTTGCTCCAGTTCCGAAATACCCTTTTAGGACCTCAGTTTTTGTGTTGAGGGCTTCATCGTTTTCTTTTATGGACTCCATCTGGGTTTCTTTAGCTGATAAATGGAGCTTCTGTAAAGTTCCTAATTGTAGCTTCCATTATCTGCTGCCAGTGCTACAATTTTGGCCCAGGTTTGACTCCCCCCCCCTTTTTTTGTCAGCAACTGTCCTTGAATTTTCTGTTTTTGCCAGCAACTGTCCCCCCTCCAAAAACCAGCACCTTTCTCAACATTTCCTCCAGGCCACTGCTATGTGAGTAGTTTTCAAAGAGTTTCTGTCCTGACTTTGGTTGCTTCCGCACAGACATTTTGCTCCGTGTCCCCACTCAAATGGCAGCAGGGTTTGGGGTGGCGGGGGTGGGTGGGGCAGGGCTATCTCCTTGTAGTTTTTCCCTGGCTTGGATGCATTTTTCCACAAACCTGCTTTGGTATGATCTTTCCAGAAAGATGCTTCTCAAAGCAGGTGTGAGATCCACGTGGGTGGGAAGTTATAGATTTTCACACCTCGCTTGCCCACATCTGGAGCCACTTCTTGTGCCCACCACGTTCCTTAGTTGTACTCATCCCGCTGTACAATGAGTTGGAACTGAAGTAAATAGCCACCACATGCTTTTGGTTCCCCGTGCATTCATCGTGAGTGGCTGGATGTCTGAACACAGAGGAGTGCAAACAGAACAGATTGATGGTCTGAACCTGCAGATCCATTCCTGCTGCTAAGGTGGGTTTTTAAGGCTTTTGCCTATGTGCGCATTAGTCTGCATTAGTGCACATGTGTGCACATTGTTAGCCAAATTGCCTTGATTTCTTATCAATATTGGGGAATTAGAGCTTATTAATTGATTGGCAATAGGCAAAAAGGGTCACCATCAATATATACAGAGGTCCCACCTCTTCCAGACGCACCAGAAACAAACAAGGAGGCTGGCTTCAGTAATAAAAGAGTTTCTTTACTAGAGGTTCTTATTCAGGCAAACAATACTGATTCACACATTCACTTATACAGAGCCTAAGAAATAAAGATAGAGCAAAGACTGTTGCATTAGCAGGAATATCGTTGGTATCCGTCAAGGGCAATAATTACCTGTCTAGAGAGATGTTGCGTTCCCACTGGAAAAATAAGGGGAGGCTAGGAGGGAATTAGGGGCATGTGTCCTGAACCTGCAGCAGCATGTGTAGACTCTGGCTGTGCAACCAAGAGCCGTGGAGGTAGGGTAGGGTAAGAGGTAGTAAAAGATAGAGAGAACATGTTGCTGAGTGTCCTCTTTTATTAGGGGGCTCTGGGGGAGGGCTTGACTGGACACCTCCCTTGAGACCACCCCTTGATGATCTGCCCCCAAAGTCCTGTCCACTAGAGGAGAGGGGCTTAAGGAGTTGGGCAATGTTGCACTCTACCTGGTTGTGACAGAGATACCTGGAGGGTGGATATGACTCATCGGCTAGAGCCTTTGTTTCGCTGATGGGCTTAATGTCTCTGAGCAGCCAGAACCAGTTTCTGGCTAGCCAAATCCATTGTCTATGTTGAATTGGGAATAATCCTTTTATTTCTCCGGAGAAAGGAATGTTGGGGGGAGGGAGGTTTGCCTGCGAGAAGAAGAAGAACAGTGCTAATGGCATCTGAAAGCACATGTTCAAGCCACAATGGCGAGTGGCTATTTCTGTGTAAGTAGTTGTGTGGGAGCTGGTGACCTCGGGAACCACTGGCACATCGTCTCAGGTGTCAGCTGGCGTGTGTGTACATCTGACATCGTGATCTGGTCATTTTGCATCTTAGTCCCTTGTATACATTCAGCAACACAGTTAATTGTTAACACTTACAGACTTTATATCTATAAGAGTGCATAAGTGCCTTGCAGGGCAACATTATATGCCCCGCAACACTTTAAACTGGTGCGATTAGAGGCGGCACCACATCATGCCAAACTGCCAGTCTGACCACAGTCTCAGTGTAGTGTTGGGGGCGGGTACCCTGAGCGCATCTGGGGCTCATTCTTATCATGCTCAATCCATGGTTTGTTCATGGCATCTGACTCCAGCCTAAAGGGGAGCTGAGGTGGGGGGGGGGGGAGAGGGATGCAACTAGCATTCTGTAAGCAGGGTAAGGGTCCCCATTTTCTCAGACCAGTTAGAAAGCATGATTGGGAAGTCCTTATAAGGGTCAGGGGAATGCCACTGGATCTGCTCTGCATACTGCAATTAGGGGCTTCCTTTGAGCGACTGACCTCCCAGCGTTCCTTCTTTTGGTTCACAGACTAGCAATGTAGTCCTCTGTACAGGATTGCACCACAAATCTATACCTGTCATATTCTGACCCTCTGTGGGCTCAGGACTCGAGAGCTTGCAGCAGCTGTGATATCCGAGTAATGAGATTTCCGAGCGTGTATACACCCACCCACAACTAGTAAATTGAAAAGAAGGCGCAGTGTGCAGATGGCAGGAATGTGCTGATGCTCATGATTATGGGTTCTAGGAGTTTTTCAGCGAGGATAGTCGGTGTCAGATGGCTAGTTAAAAGAACCTCAGCTCAGAGCTCAGACATGAAGAGCCAATGCAGATGAAATAGGTCTGGGACATCTGTATTTATTCTAGCTGCCTCTCATTATCTTTTTGGGTTTCAGCATGAAAATGTGTGAAAAGACAGGAAATGACCAGAGGTCTAGCACGCTGCAGCTGTTATACATAACAAAGGTAAAATTCCAGGCTGCTTGCTAAGAAAGTCACCCTCTTTTATGTTAATAGTGTGTTTCAGAATGGGAGTTTGATTATCATAACTTCAGCTTCCAGAAATTCTTTTAGGTACACCATAGCTGCCCTTATTTTTATTGCTGATTTTTATACCTCTTCTGCGTCTTTCCGTTTGCGTCTCTCCCCTTCCCCCCCTCCGATAGTGCCCAATTAATATTTCTGTTTTCAAGGCAGAGGTAGTTTGCCATTGCTTGCCTCTGTATAGCAACCATGGACTTCTGTAAGAACATACAAAGAGCCCTCCTGGATCAGACCAGTGGTCCATCTAGTCCAGCATCCTGTCTCACACAGCAGCCAACCAGTTCCTCTGGAAGGCCAACAACAGGGCAGAGGTTGAGACTTTCTCCTAATGTTGTCGAGAGCCAGATTGGTGTAGTGGTTAGGAGCGCAGACTCTAATCTGGGAGAACTGGGTTTGATTCTCCACTCCTCCACGTGCAGCTGCTGGTGTGACTTTGGGTCAGTCACAAGTTCTTTCAGAGCTGTTCTCTTACGAGCAGTTCTCGAAAGAGCTCTCTCAGCCCCACTTACCTCACAGGGTATCTGTTGTGAGGAGGGGAAGGGAAAGGAGATTGTAAACCACTCTGAGACTCCAAGTGAAGGGCAGGGTATAAATCTAATCTCCCCCTCCTCCTCCCTGCTCTGGGATGCAGAGGTTTAGTGCCTCTGGATGTGGAGGCTCCCCGTAGTCACCATGGCTAGTGGCCACTGATAGACCTATCCTCCGTGAATCTATCTAATCCTCCTTTAAAGCTGTTTATAGTCCTGTGGCCAGCAGTACACCTTCTGGCAGTGAATTCCACATTTTAATCACCATCCAGTTACTAACCAGGGCTGACCCTGCTCAGTGTCCGCGATCCAATGAGATCGAGCTCTCATGGGCTCTCATGGGCCATTCAGGTCAGGGCTCTGTTATCTGTATATTATGCAAATTGGAGTAATCACTTGGTTGGTAAAATAAATATATTTAGTCAATTGACTGGTCAAATATTGCTCGGAGTGTGGTATATGGCACAGCGAATCCTGAGAGAGCTAGTTTGGTGCAATGGTTAAGTGCGCGGACTCTAAGGCTGAGGACAGACTGGCAGTCTCGGCCGTTCTGCCTCCGCTTCAAAAGCGGAGGCAGAGCAGCCGTTCAGACTGCCGCATCTGCCCCGAGGAGGCGGCCCGGATGCATCGTGTCCGGCGCCACGCTCCTCCCGCAGCAGCTGAACACCACTTCAAAGTGGTGCTCCGACTGCTGCGGTGCGCATTCCACCCGCCGGAGCGGGTGTGAACGCGCGCCGGGAGGGGGAGCCACGTGGCCTCCACACGCCGCCGTAGGAAGCTGCCCGCAGTCTGAACGCTGCGGGCAGCTTCCTTCCGGCGGCATGCGAACACCACGGCGTGGGGGAAATTCCCCCCGCCTTAGTCTGCCGTGCCGCAGAGGCACGGCAGACTTCCAGTCTGTCTTCAGCCTAATATGAGAGAACCGGCTTTGATTCCCCACTCCTCTACTTGAAGCTGCTGGATGACCTTGGGCAAGCCATCATTCTGTCAGAGCTGCTCTTGAAAAAGCAGTTCTCAAAAGAGCTCTCTCAGCCCCACCTACCTCACAGGGTGTCTGTTGTGGGGAGGGGAAGGGGAAGGAGATTGTAAGCCGCTCTGAGACTCCTTTGGGTAGTGAAAGGCAGGGTATAAATCCAATCTCCTCCTCCTTCTTCTGTCTCATTTTTGATCAGGGAAATGCTGTGGGAGAGAGTTAAATCTTCCCTTCCCCAGTGCCATGGCCTTGATCCACGTTGCTCTCTTCCCATTTGGATGGGTCCCCCCCCCAACTAAATTATGTCCAATCACAGGTCTTCAAGGTCATGTGTAATTTGGCAATCTGCTAAGCAGTTTTGGCTTGGTAAACTGCCTGGACGGTAGGCCGTCCAAGAGTTAGCTGCTGTGGGCTCTTTGGAGGAGAGATGGGGTATACGTGTGATAAATAAAAATAAAATGCGGCCAAGCACTGTCAAATAAATGGTCATTATTCAGAGTATTTCTTAGAACCGTAACAAGCACGGAGGCTTATGCTAATTACAGAAGCAAGTTGGCTAATTTATGGAACAATGAAATTAATTTTTGTACTGTGGTAATCAATTGTTATTCATAACTTACTATGTTATGCAAATGACAGGGTATGTGAATAAAATTCAAAAGTAGATTGCACCATGACATTAGGCCCTTTCGGGGGGGGGGTGGTGAATCAACTGAGGTAATCTTCCCCCAGAGATTAGTGGCTTTGGTGGACTTCCAAAATATCCTTGGGTCTGTTGGCAGCCAATCCCACTGACTTCTCCTGTTACGATCATAATTGCTCTCTGGGACAGGGAGATGACTCAGGCATTTGACACAATGGTTTTTACCCCATGGTCTGTTCCTGGTGCTGGATGGTCACTTCTGTTGTTGGTGGTAGGAATTTACAACCTTTCCACTGAAGCCCCCCCCCCAGCTTTCCCGTGTGTGTTGTTCATGAGGGTCCCCTTGGGTTGCCAGATCCCTGCTCCCAAGCCCCACCTCCCTGCTGCCAATCAGCTGGCCGGCAGGGTGGGAGCTCACCCAGAAAAGGAGAGAGATCCAGCGTCATTGCTAACATAAAATGGAAGTGACACCATCACTTCCGGGACATCAGTGGTGACACTCTGGTATTTTGGGCAAAAACTCTATGGTGGAAGCCAAACTCACCATAGAGTTTTTGCCCATATACCAGAGTGTCACCCTGACAATCCGGAAGTGATGCCATCACTTCTGAGTTATGTGGGCGGTGATGTGGTTACACCACAGTACAAAGGCTGGGCCCCCGGCTGCTCCCGGTAAGTCCCCCCACCCCCTGCTGGTTGCCAAGAGGGACCTGGCAACCCTAGGGTCCCCGACCCAGCTGGGACACAATAGGAGGGCTGCAAAGGGCTACACTGAAAGGGTGAGGTGGGAAAGTGAATACATGAAGCTGCCTTACACTGAACCAGACTCTTAATCCATCAAGGGCAGAATTGCCTACTCAGACTGGCAGTAGCTCTCCAGAGTCTCAGGCAGAGGTCTTTCATGTCACCTACTGTCAAGTCCAATTTGGTGTAGTGGTTAAGTGCGCAGACTCTAATCTGGGAGATCCAGGTTTGATTCCCCACTCCTCCACCTGCAACTGCTGGATGACCTTGGACAAACCATACTTCTGTCAGAGCTGTTCTCTCAAGGGCAGTTCTGGAAAGAGCTCTTTCAGCCCCACCTACCTGACAGGGTGTCCGTTGTAGGAAGGGGGAAGGGAAGGAAGAATAAGAAGAGGAAGAGATTGGAGACTCCCTGAAGGAGTCTCAGGTCAGCTTACAATCTCCTTTCCCTTCCCTTCCCTTCCCTTCCCCACAATAGACACGCCGTGAGATAGGTGGGGCTGAGAGAGCTCTCCCGAGAACTGCCCTTGAGAGAACAGCTCTGAGGGAACTTGTGACTGACTCAAGGTCACACCTGCAGCTGCGTGTGAAGGAGTGGGGAATCAAACCCATTTCTCCCAGATTAGAGTCTGCGCTCCCAGCCACTACACCAAACTGGCTCTCTGAGGAGTTTGTAAGTCACTCTGAGACACCGAGTGAAGGGTGGGGTATAAATCCAATCTCCTCCTCCTGTTCTTCTACTGGAGATGCCATGGATTGAAACTGGGACCTTCTGCATGCTGAGCAGCTCCTCTGCCACTGAGCCATCGCCCCTCTGCACTGGAGCCCTGAGCTCCGTTCCACCAATGGATCTCATGGGACATAAACCCCTAGCTTCAAGGTATGCTTTCCTGAGGGCCAGAGTCTGCTCTGCTCCAACACCATGACGCAGCTGAAAAAAGGCACCGTTCTCTCTCCTATGCTGTGCAACATCTATATACGCCCTCTTGCCCAGCTGGTGTGGAGCTTTGGGCTGGGCTGTCACCGGTATGCTGACGACACCCAGCTGTATCTGATGATGGGCGGTCGGTCGAGCCCCACCCCCTCTAATTTGGCTGTGGAACTGGAGGCTGTGGCTAGGTGGCTGAAGCAGAGGCGGTTGAGACTGAATCCATCTAAGACAGAGGTCCTGTGGCTGAGGTGTGTGGGTGGGTGGGATCCGAGGTCGGGGTGCCAACTCCCAGCTTGTGATGGTGTGCCACTAACACTGGCATCAGCTGTCAAGAGTTTGGGCATGCTTCTGGATCCCTTCTTAACTATAGAGGTCTAGGTGGCAAACGTTGCCAGGCTAACATTTTTCCAGCTGCGCCAAGTCAGGCAGCTAGCCCCCCTACCTCTCTAGCCCCAACCTTGCTACAGTGATCCATGCAACGGTCTCCTCAAGGCTGGACCACCGTAACTCAATCTATGCAGGACTTCCCTCGGAAGCTGACCCAGAAACTTCAGCTTGTCCAGAATGCAGTGGTGCGGGTACTTACAGGTACCCCGATGACAATGCACACACAACCTGTGCGTCACCAGCTATACTGGCTCCAAGTCAAGTACCAGATCCGCTTCAAGGTTTTGGTACTGAACCTTAAGGCCCTTAACAGTCTGGGACCAGCATACCTGTGTGACCGCCTTTCCCAGTATGGTCCCCAAAGAGCCCTGTTGTGAGAGTCCTAGAGAGTCAGTCACCAACAAGTGCCCTTAAACAGGAATGCTTTATTGAGAAAGGTCTGCTATGATCATCTTCACTTCTTGTGTTAGTAATGGCTGACACAGCCCCAAACAGGATAATTATACAGAATTCAAAAAGGGGTCTGGTAATGCATTGCAACCAATCACCATGTCAGAGAAAAGGCGCTTAAATTACTGGTTTACAGTTCCCAGGGAAAAAGTGGGAAGAATTAGAGTCAGACAGGAGAAAAGATGCATGGACAGGCACTAACAGTCTCCCAAGGTCAGAGCAGCTTGGAGAGCAATAAGCATGCCATGAGAAGTATAACATAACATTCCACAGACCCGATGTCAAGGGTTCACTCAATTCACCTCCTGGGCAGGAGATGGCAGCATTAGCTGACATTTGTGCTTGGAAGATCAAAACTTATTGGTGGTCCCTGGCCCAAAAGACATCCAGCTGTCCTAAACCACAGCCAGGGCCTTTTTGGCTCCAGTCCCGGCCTGGTGGAATTCTCTGCCTGGTGACATCCACGCCCTGTGGGACCTAGCTCAGTTCTGCGGGGCGTGTAAAACAGAGACATTCCACTAGGCGTACAGCTGAGGACAGCAACTGTCCCCACTGTGGCTCTCACTTTGGCCTCCTCCATGGCCGGCCCCTGATCCACCCGAGGGAGGGAGGGGATGAAGTGCAATTTTATGCCACTGACTAGTGCTGCTGGTTTTATTGTAAATGGAAATTAACTTATTTGTATTTTAACCTGTTGTGCACCACCCTGATCCCTCCAGGGACACACGGTCTAACAACAACAACAACAACAACGACAACAACATTGCCTCTCTCACACACAGTATTTGCCAGCATACATAATCCAAACTAAATAGCCTCAAGGGAGACCATGGAGGAAGGCCAACGTTGTGAAGTGGAGGCAGGCAATGACAAATCACCTCAGTTAGTCAAACATGAACACACATGAAGCATCAGTCCCTTGGCCCATCAAAGTCAGTATTGTCTACTCAGACGGGCAGCAGCAGATCTACAAGGTCTCATGCTGAGGTCTTTCACTTCACCTACTGCCTGGTTTGTTCAACTGGAAATGCCGGGGATTGAACCCGAGACTTTCTGCGTGCCAAGCAGATGCTCTGCCACTGAGCCACGGCCACTCCCCTAAGCCTGTTGCCTTGAAAACCCCTGGTGGCTGCCATAAGTCGGCTGCAACTTGATGGCACTTCCCACCACCACCACCAAACAGCTTCGATGCACTTTGGAGAGACAGTACGGAGTAATGGTTAGTGTGTTGCACTAGGAGCTGGGAGTCCCAGGTGCCTATTCCTCTCTCTGCCATTGAAGCTCACTGGGTGACCAGGGACCAGTCACACACTCCCAGCCTAACCTACCTCACAGAGTTGTTGTGAAGATAAAACAGAGGAGAGGAGAACAGTGTAAGCCGCTTTGGGTTCCCATTGTGGAGAAAGGTGAGGTATAAATGTACTAAATAAAAATTTGGATTCTTTCTCTTTTTATTTGTGAAGCAGGCTGTGGCTTCCGCCTTCCCAAATACAAGGGGTCCATAAGCTATCATCCCATTGGTGTGTATCATGTTGTCAAGCTGCTTCCGACTTATGGCAATCCTATGAATGAATGTCCTCCAGAATGCCCTATCGTGCAAACTGAGGGCTGTGGCTTCCTTGACCGAGTCAATCTGTCTCATGTTGATAGCTCCAGGTGGTCAGCCGTGTTGGTCTGAAGCAGGAGAACAAATTTAGAACTTTAAAAGTGCCACTGGACCAGTGTTCCCTCTAAGCTGAGTTAGTGTGAGCTAGCTCACAGTTTTTTAGCCTCCGGCTCTCACACTTTTGTCTTAGCTCAGGAAGGATGGCTCCAGAGCAAACTAGTTTTTGCAGTAGCCAAATCTCTCACTCACAACTTTAATGCCAGGAGCTCACAAAGTAGAATTTTTGCTCACAAGACTCCACAGCTTAGAGGGAGCGTTGCACTGGACTCTAAATCTGTTAATCTCATGTTGGGTCTTCCTCTTTCCCTGCTGCCTTCCTCCCTTTTAGATACAGCCACACTGATCCATACTGCTGTGCAACGCTCCCTCTAAGCTGTGGAGTCCTGTGAGCAGGACTTATACCCCAGCCTTCACTTGGAATCTCAGAGCGGCTTACAAACTCCTTTCCCTTCCCCTCCCCACAGCAGAGACACGCTGTGAGGTAGGTGGGGCTGAGAGAGCTCTTTCGAGGGCTGCTCTTGAGAGAACAGCTCTGTGAGAACTGTGGCTTGTCCAAGGTCAGCTGCATGTGGAGGAGTGGGGGAATCAAACCCGGTTCTCCTAGATTAGAGTCCGTGCTCCTAACCACTACACCAGACTGGCTCTCCAAGTGGACATTATTTATTTATTTGTTTAATTTATGTTATTTATTTAATTCGATTTATACCCCGCCCTCCCTGCCAAGGTAGGCTCAGGGTGGTTATCTCCTCTGAACTGTGTTATGAACTGTACCTTTATTCAATTTGCCCTAGGTTTAGACTGAGGATTTTCCGATGATGCCTTGAGGAGGACATTTTTATGTTCCAGGCCCCCATGGCCGAGCAGAAGTATTTTGCACAAAGTTCACAGTGCTGCTACCTCATTTCTCAAATATAACACCAGAAGATTAATCTTGCTACTTCTCTGAGGCCTTTGGGTAAGAGCACGGAGACCCAACGGGTTTAAATTTCCTACGCTAAAGAAATGTAAGCAGAGAGTTTTTCAGCGCCGTTTGTTTTGTTGCTGTGCTCTCTGTTTTTAAATTCATTTTTTTAAAAAATGGGGTGTCACGTTGATGTGTTTCTGCTGTGCAGTTATAAAATGGCAGCTGATATTTCAAAACAAGATAACATCGCACAGCACATTGGTTTGAGTTCTGATTAATTTTAGCAGATTTATC
Organism: Lepidodactylus listeri; assembly: GCA_029233225.1. Lineage (NCBI taxonomy): Eukaryota > Metazoa > Chordata > Lepidosauria > Squamata > Gekkonidae > Lepidodactylus > Lepidodactylus listeri. The sequence goes on from JARCFY010000011.1 coordinate 83,743,538, forward strand.
GGCAAAAGATTTTTTTTTTCTTTACATGCCGAAGTCTTATCTCAGAGTAGGGCTTGCCAGTCTCTGGGTGGTAAGTAATACAACAGATACAAAACTGTGCATGGATGATGAAAAATAATATATTCAACAATTAATAAGTATAATAATCTAGACCTATTCAAATGGGGTAGTTTTTTATAAATACATTATGTTAATCAGAAACTCAAAAGTACACAGTCCAAATACAGAAACAGTCCTGTTAATACCCTTTCAGAAATAGTCCAAGTCAAATCCCTCAGAAAGTGAAAAGTGGAGAAAATGGCCGCCTTGGAAGGTGGACTCTATGGCAAACCTCACTGAAGTCCCTTCCCCCCCCCAAACTCCACCATCCTCAAGATCCACCTCCAAAATTTCCGGGTATTCCCCAGCCTGGAACTGGCAACCCTATTTCAGAGGGAAGGTAGTATACTTATGGCTCAAATATACCACATGCCCGACACGCAGGGATGTGCGTCTGGACTCGCTGTCAGACAAACATTGAGAGAACTCACCTTAAAAAGTACTTGTTCACTCTGTGCTCTGAGGGAACACCACGAGGGGAGAGAAGGAGCTTCCGGTTTCCCTCCTACTCTGCTTCCACCCTTTTCTCTACCTCCAGGGGCCCTTCCTATGGATCCATGACCCAGCCCACTGGACATATTGCGTATTTTAGCCCTTAGCTTTGTGGTCAGTCCTTTTCCACCCATAGCACTTAATTCTAATAGTTCCCACTAGTTTGTGACAAAACCCACACTCTGTGGAATCTGTGAATGAGGGTAAGGAATATATTTATTCAGGGGTCCTTTTGTAGAAAAAGAGGCGCAGGAGCTCATTAGCATACCTCATTAGCATACCTCATTAGCATATGCCACATCCCCTGACATCACCAGAAGTGTGTCAGAAAGGGAATGTCAGTTTCAGCCCCATTATACCCTATGGGCCATTGAAATCAATGGCAAAAACTCATAGGGTATATGAGGGGCTGGAGGAAAGGGGGTTTGAGGGAGAGGCTCCAAACTTGCAGGGTAGCTGCTGGGGCCACTCCTCGAAATACCCACCAAGTTTCAAGAAGATTGGAACAGGGGGTCCAATTCTATGGGCCCCCAAACAGGTTGTCCCATCCCCTCAATTGTTCTCTATGGTGGGAAAAAATGTTAACTTTTTTCCTCCCATAGAGAACAATAGAGGGAATGGGGACAGATTAGAGAATCTGATTCGGCCCATGGCTGCCCTAGTGGCCACTCCTGAGCTGGCAGAGATTCGTTCCGCCTCGCTCCGGCCCCAACGGACCCCTGTATTTATTTCATTTATAATCTTGCTTTTCTCTCCAGAGGAGACCCAAAGCAGTTTACATTGTTCTCCTCTCCTTCATTTTATCCTCACAACAACCCCGTGAGGTGTGTTAGGCTGAGAATGTGTGACCAGCCCAAGGTCGCCCAGCAGACTTCCGTGTAATAACTGGGGATTCCAGCTGAGGTCTCTCAGATCCAAGTCCAGCCCTTTAACTACTACACCTTACTGGCTACGATTATTTTCCATTACTGCTGCTGCTCTTATATTTGAGTAACAACACTCCATCTGTGTATGCCAGACAAGGTAACATTTTATTTATTTATTTAGGTATTTATGCCCTGCCTTTCCCCCCTGGGGGCCCCCAAAGCAGCTTACTTTCCCCCAGGGGGGGCCCAAAGCATGCTGTTCTCTCCTCCCCTGTTTTATCATCACAACAACCCTGTGAGGTAGGTTAGGCTGAGAAGAACTGGCCCAGAGGCACCCAATGAGCTTCCATGGCAGAGTTGGGACTCACGGATCTCAGCTAACCACTAAGTCATGCTGGATCTCAAGGGATGTCTTAAACTTGGCAAATGTGACACACTATAACCTCATAAAAGAGACAGGACTGAGTTGAAAGTTCATTGGCATTTAGTTTGTGGCAGAAGTGAACATTGCCAGAGAATTAGGATTCTCCAGGTAGCTCTTATCACTGTAGAAAATAAAGGAGTATGCACATTAACAATGGAGCTTCTGCATGTGAAACTGCCTTACACTGAATCGGACCCTTGGTCCACCAAAGTCAGTATTATCTACTCAGACTGGCAGCAGCTCTCCAGGATCTCAGGATCCTTTCCCATCCCCTACCACCTGTTCCTTTTCACTGGAGATGGTAGGGTCTGAACCTGGGACCATCTGCCAAGCAGATGCTCTACCACTGAGCCGTGGTCCCTCCCCAGCGTGGAAAATTTCTGTGTATCTTCTCATTCCCTCCCAACTTTCCCCTTCCACATGTTCTCCGCAGAGACTCTGCATTGCCTCTTGGAGGCAGAGTTGTTAACAGCTGCCGTGGTGACTCAGTGGTCTTTTGTTGTTGTTGTTCATTTCTTCATGCTTGAAGTATTATTGTTAGTAGACACCTGGACATACAGGGGCACCAGGGACAGGCTTGTGTGGTTTCCCCATTGCAGGTGCAGCTGCTAATATAACACACGGCCAGTGGGGCTTCCGCATGGCATGTTCCCTCTAGTTTCCCTGCCCCAGACCTGTGGAGTGGCCACCCCCACACCAGGGCTTTTCCAGTAGTTCTTTCTAAATTAGCAATTGAATATCATTAGAATGCTATGATGATCTTTATATCAGGTTCTTTGAATTCCCAGCTTTCATTTTTTTTTTATCAGTCTCTATCTGCTTTCATTGAATCACAGAACCACAGAGTTGGAAGGGGCCACACAGGCCATCTAGTCTGACCCCCTGCTCAATGCAGGATCAGCCCAGAGCATCCCCGACAAGGCTTCGTCCAGCCACTGCTTAAAGGCTGCCAGTGAAATTGCCTTTCCCCTTGTATCTCTGCAACAGAAGGAGCTAGAGACTTACTTTTTAAAAATGAAGGGTAGTGATTCAGCAGACATGATACCCAGATTGTTATACTGTTGTAACTATGTCCATCTGCTGATTAGAAAACAGTAAAGCCCATGAGTGGTGTGGGGGAGGGAATTGACCACCACAATGACAGGGGCAGGGAAAATCCGAACTTACCCACCCTTGCAACAGGTTTTGGTGTGATCTTTCCCAAAACTTTGCAGCAAGCTTTGGGAACATAGCCATTCCCCCCCGCCCCCGGACTAATCTCTGCAGTTTCCTGATCAGTTTAGTTATAATCCTGGGAGAACCCCAGGCCATACCTGGAGGCTGGCAACCCAAATACTACAATCTATTCTCCTATGACTCATCCATCTCAAAGACGCTTTTCTCTCTCCCCCTTTGCTGTCATCACTGCTGGCAAGCTCCTGGACAGACCAGGCCTCTTGCTCTTCTGTTACTGACTGCACAGTTCCACAATACACACTCACAAGCTGGGTTCAAATAGATTTGTGACAAGTGAACTGGGTTCTCTCCTGTGGATAAATCCCCCGACTCTCTCCTTGCGAGAAGCATCTTTCTTGCCTCACAACCAAGGGGGGGGGGGGGAGAGAATTCTCTCTCTCTTTTTGCTATTTAATTGGAAAGCTTGTGTCACTGGCAATAGTGTGAGAAGACATCCTTGTCATCCTTGTTTTCTGGATGCTGGAGTAGAAAGCATCTCTCTGCCCTCTGTCACCGTGGTTGCACCCTATTTACTCTACCATTTACACTGCGAATTGTGACAGTTGTAGCACCGCTTTCGTTTAAGCTCCCTGACTCTGCGTCTGTTTGACAGTCTGACTCAGGAGCATGTCTACATGGAATATTTCCCGCTTTAGTCATTATTTTTGGTTTGTTTTAATAGACAAAGAAAGGATGTTCCCACTTACCAGAGTATATGTCTTGGCATCCTATAAATGTTGATTTTCAGTATTTTTCTCTCTCTCCTGCTGGTCCAGATCTATCAGCAGAACGATTTTATTTTATTTTTTTGCATTTGCTAATTGGTTAGCATAAAATCTAAGTGTGGGTTTGACTGGACTGGTTTCACCAGGTATTTTAATCTTGTTCCCATCCATTCTGTATGGACTCTGGCGACTTTTTATAGGTCCTTCGGAGAGCATCGAGTCTTGCAATAATGAGAGCACCACTTTTTTCTCATGCTACTTTTCTCAGAATGGAAAGTAGAACTCTTACACATGTAAAAAAGGCTACTGTGTTACTCTGGGGTGGCACACCTTTGCAGTAAGAGTAACAAAAAAAATGGCCTTCCCGGCCACTGACCCTGATGTCCTGCTTTCAGGAAGCTGTGCTGATTCACACGTCACTAGGGTTACCAGCCCCCTGAGGAGTTGGGGGACCCCACTGCCAGGCCCCGCCCCCCACCGTTGATCAGCCGGCCGGCCGACTTACCAAGAGGAAGGCCCAGGCGATGTCACAGGCAACATGGTGACCTCACTTCCCATGCATATAGGAAGTGACGTCATCAAGCCGGCAACGTCTGGTGACACTCTGGTATTTGGACGAAAACTCTATGGTAGTGGCCCAAATATCAGAGTGTTGGTGCGATGGCACAGTATGATGACACTACTTCTGGAGCGTGCTGGAAGTAACATAGCTATGTCGCCAGCCACATCACCTTGGCCTCCCTCCCTCTCCTGGTAAATCACCCCCATCCCCCGCCAGTTACCTGGAGGGACCTGGCAACCCTACACATCACAGAGGATACAAGTTGGGTCCATGGTCTCCACCCGGTATCCTGTGTGAACTCACACAGGTTGTGTGTTCATCTTAGTTCCCATGCGTATGGGAACTAAGACCTCCAGCTGTCCTCAACCAGAGACAGAGCCTTTTTGGCCCTGGTGCCAGCCTGGTGAAACTCTCTGCCAAATGACACCCGTGCCCCGCAGGACATAATGAAGTTCTGCAGGGCTTGTAAGGCAGAGCAGTTTCGCCAGGTCACTGGTTGCAGACAGCAACGGTTTTCACTGAGCCTGCTCTTGTCCTTCTTTCCTCCCCCCAACAGGGTTAAGGACATAAACTGGTCTTTAAGTGCCAGCTGCAATACTAACAGAATTGCCTGTTTTCAAACTGCTTGATTTGAATATGTTTTACTGAAATGTTTAGCAAAACACTGTACACTGCCCTGAGCCCTATGCACATGGGGAAGGCAGTCTATAAATCAAATCATCATCATCATCATCATCTGCACGATTCACATTGGGACAGTGGCATGTGTGCAGAAGAGACTTCATTTTCTCCCCACATGCCATTTTCCTGAGCTGAACGGGCCCTGGGGTCAGGAAAACGGCACGGGGAAGGCTGAAGCTCCAAGCACAATGGCAATGGTCATGGCAGCAAGTGCCACCAAGTCACTGCCAACTTATGGCAAGGCAACGCTGCAGGGTTTTCAAAGCAAGAAGTGGACAGAAGTGGTCTGTCAGTGCCTGCCTCCGCAAAGAGACCCTGGACTTCCTTGGTGGGCTCCCATCCAACTTCTAACCAGGGCCAACCCTGCTTGGCTGGCCCGTAGCTATGGTGGGGCTACCTGGAGCTCCGCCCCTTTCTTAAAGGGACAGCCCCACAAGATTTCCCCATGAAAACCCCTTTTTTGCCTAAAGTTTTTTTTTTTAAAGGTGCGTGGGCTGGCATGTTGCAGGAGTTCCCATTTCCTTCCAAGAGGCCCCGGGCAGGCGCGTTTTGCAAACGGCAAGACAGTTTCTAAGACTGTTTGTGCTTCAAACGCCTTGCAGGTGGGCAGCAAGCAAGGCCAGGAGACTTCTGAGGGGAGGTCCCTCCTCCTTCTCCCGGTCAGCTCGCTTGGGCGGAGGACGGCTGGAGTACGTTAGACCCAAGCCCCCTTAAAAATTAAAGCCCTCGTGGGAAAAAGGCCCCCCCGGGGGGAAAGAAATCCTAGCGACAGGCCTGCTGCTTCGCTTCCAAGATCTGACAAGACCAAGCTGGCCATTCAGGTTAGGGCATGAATGCATCAGGTCACTCTGTGCTTACCTGTTGCAATCCAAATCAGCATTCCACGTACAGGACTTAAGGAGAACCTGCAACTGACGTATGGTGGCTGCACATAACCCAACTTACGATCTCCGTAACATGTGACTTGGCCATCTTAGGTAGGAAACCCGAAGAGGTGGAAGCATGACCCAAGAGAGATGCAGCCACCCCTCTTGCTGCCTGGTTCAGTGTGTGTCCAGGGGGCACAAACAGGGAAGAAGGTCATTGTGACCCACGGGTGGCAGCAGTGCAGGTACGTGTGGTGAGGGCTGCAGAAGGGCTCAGAGGCAACAACAGGGGCAGGCCACTCCTATCGCCTCCTCTCCACTGATCTCCCGGCCAGTTTGGTGCCCCCAAGGAACTGCTCGGGCAGTGAACCGTCCCTGGTGACAGCAGAAGTGGTAACTGGGAGAAGACCCTCTTACCCTGCTTTCCTAAGCAGGTCTACTCAGAATCCTACCAGAGTCTACTCAATGGGTCTTACTTACAGTTACCAGCTCTGGGTCGGGAAATACGTGGAGATTTTGGGGGCGGGGCCTGGAGAGGGTGAGGTTTGGTGAGGGGAGGGACCTCAGCAGGGGATGATTCCATAGAGAGCACCCTCCAAAACAGCCATTTTCTCCAAGTGAACTGATCTTGGTTGTTTGGAGATCCACTGTGATAGCAGGAGATCTCCAGGTGCCACCTGGAGTTTGGCAACCCTAGTCCTACTCCCAGGAAAGTGTTTTTAGGATTGCCCTATTAGCCAACTTGTCTCTTTAGCCATAAGCTGTGTGGAGTTTTTCAGAATCCCCTCTCCGATCAGCTCCTTCTTTCTTTAATGACCTCTCTTCTCAAGCCACCTACCCTTCCTGTTACCTTCCTCTTTTCTTGGTCTCTTCCTGGTCTGAGTCTTACATTCAGGATCTTTACCTTTAGGTCCCTTATATTTTGGGACCACTTCCCCACAGGGTTGCCAGTTCCCCCCCAGCCACCAGCGGGGGATGGGGGAGTAGGGTTGCCAGATCCAGTTTGGGAAACTCGTAGAGGTTTGGGGATGGATCCTGGGGAGAACAGGGATTTCAGTGGAGTACAATGCCACAGAGTCCACCCTCCCACACATCCCTTTTCTCCAGGGAACTGGTCTCTGTAGTCTGGAAATGAGCTGTAATTCTATGGGATCCCCAGGTCCCACCTGGAGGCTGGCATCCCTTCTTCCCCATCTTCAGCCTTTCCCATTGGAGGTTTTTATTTTCAGCCACTCACAGTTTTCCCTTCCCACACAGAAGTTGGACTGCAGATAAACATTTTGTGCTACCCAGTGTTCCCTCTAAGTTGAGTAAGTGTGAGCTAGCTCACAGTTTCTTAGCCTCTGGCACACACATTTTTTGTCTTAGGTCAGGAAGGATGGGTCCAGAGCAAACTAATTTATGCAGTAGCCAAATTGCTCGCTCACAACTTTAATGCCAGTAGCTCACAAAGTAGAATTTTTGCTCACAAGATGTCACAGCTTAGAGGGAACATTGGTTACCACTTGGGTGTAGCCAATCAGTATAAAGCATCTATTAAATGTGACATTTATCAGGAGAGAGCCACTTACCCATGTGGCTTTACATGCACCCAGCAAGTAAAGCAGAGTGTGGAACATTAACATGCCAGCCAAGCGCAACATGTGCCTGAGCCTCAGAGCTGGGGGTGTGCTGATGTTGCGTATTTTAGCAGCTGACTCTCCAGTTTTAAGGAGACAGTGGGTGTAGGCACAGCAGCTGTGGGTAAGTTCTCTTGTCCTGCCAATGTCATCTTTAAACCAGGTCTTTCGGGCTGCACTGCCTGCCAGAAGAAAAACATATCAAAAATTCAGTATCTGTAGGTGAGTCTCTCATTAATCGAAAATGGCATACTGTTAGTTTGCTGGGCTGTTGCTCCAGTGCGTGATCTCTGTTTGCAGATGGACGGAGGAAGTGCTTCTGATCCCACTTGGTCTTTCTGCTGCCTTTGATTTCCTAAACCATTCTGTACTGAAACCAGAGTGGGTACCAAGAGGATGGTACTGAGGTGGATTCAGTCTTTTTTTGCTGGAATATACTCAGAAAAGTCATCATAGGCAATTCTGAACCAGCTATGTAGGATTCGTCCTTTAGTGACCCACTGGGCTTTTTCACCAAATTATTTTACATTTACATAAGGCTTTTAAGTGAGAGCATTTGGAGCTCTGAGGCAGGGTGTCCCCCAGTGTGTGGATGACTCCTAGGGTTATATTATTTTAAATAAGCAAAGCGGTAGTATCCAGTGTTCCCTCTAAGCTGAGTTAGTGTGAGCCAGCTCACAGTTTTTTAGCCTCCGACTCACACATTTTTGTATTAGCTCAGGAAGGATGGCTCCAGAGCAAACTAATTTTTGCAACAGCACTTGTAATGTCTCACTAAATTGGACTGTGTGGCTCTTATGTGAGGGTCTTTCCCCACAAGAACAGCCTTGCTAGATTAGACCAGTGGTCCATCTAGTCCAGCATCCTGTCTCACACAGTGGCCAACTGGTTGCCCTGGGGGGGCCTGCAAACAGGGTGTAGAGGCTAAGGCCTTCTGCTGACGTTGCCTTCTGTCACTGGTATTCAGGAGTTTAATGCCTCTGAAGAATGGAGGTTCCCTGCGGGATCTGGTGCAGTTCCGCAGGGCCTGTAAGACGGAGCTCTTCCGCCAGGCATTTGAGTAGGGGTTGCTGCTTTCACCTTCCCCCCCCCCCTGTTTTTCTCCTGCAACATATCTACTAAAGCCTGACCGCCACGTGCACTATCAGCCACAAGTAAACAGGGGCTCCGGAGAGATTAGGATGCCGCCATCTGAATTTTTAGAACTGAGAACTGAGCACTTTAGATTGTTAATTGTAAATTTGTAATCTGTATTTTAATGTTTTATATTGTTTTAATGTTTTAGTATGTGAATCCTGGAGTACCAGGTCTTGTACACCGCTCTGAGCCTGCAATCGCAGGGAGAGCGGCTTAGAAATCAAATCAAATCAATAAATAAATAAATATTTAGTCACCATGGCTAGTAGCCACTGATAGACCCGTCCTCCATCAATCTGTCTAATACCCTTTTAAAGCCATCCATTCCTGTGGCCATCCACTGGCAGCGACTTCCACGTTTTAATCACTTGTTGAGTATAGAAGTATGACACAAATGATGAATCGTGTAGTCATGTGTCTATACCAGGGGTGGCCAACCTTGCTTAACGTAAGAGCCACATAGAATAAACGTAAGAGCCACATAGAGATGTCTGAGAGCCGCAAGACAGGAACAAATATCACACGCACGTTTTTATTTTTAAAAATATGCAAATTTGCTTTTTATTAACGTTAAATGGGACTGCCAAAAATAAAAACAAACGAGGAAAACCAGTTATAAGAAAGAGAGAGAGAGAAACTAGGAAAGCAAACAGATGGGAGGGAGGAGGGAAGGAAGGAAGGAAGGAAGGGAGAAAGAGAGAAAAAGCATGCCTCCCCTTTGCTTCCCCAGCCGCCCTGCCAGGAGCCGCACAATATGTGTGAAAGAGCCGCATGTGGCTCCCGAGCCACAGGTTGGCCACCCCTAGTCTATACAGTTCAAGCCTCAGCCATGCTACCTACATAGCCTTCATAGAAGCTATATTTTTATACAGGCTAATAGATGTCTAATATAGGTTAGAAAATGTTTGCTGGAAGCAACTCTCTCTCTCTCTGTGTAAAATACAATCAAGTGGTGACCCTGTACGGTTTTCAAGGCAAGAGATGAACAGGGGTGGCTTGCCATTGCCTGCCTCTGCAATAGCAACCCTGGCCTTCCTTGGTGGTCTCCCACCCAAGGACTTAACCAGGGCCAACTCTGCTTAGCTTCTGAGATTTGACAAGACCAGGTTAGTCTGAGCCATCCAGGTCAGGGCTCAAGAGCAAATGACACGTTTCTAACTCTAGAAATTGATTTACAATCATTGACTGGGTTTTAGGAATTCGCGCAAGGCTCAGGGGTCAGCCCCCACCCCCCCCATCCACTTGAGACTTCTTCAGTGCCTCTGATTTTGGGGTAAGAAGCTGCCTTATACCAAATCAAACCAAGATCAGTATTGCCTACTCTGAAAGGCAGCAGCTTTGCAAGCTCCCAGGAAGTTGTCGTTCACATCACCTACCTTCCTAGTCTTTTTAAGCGGGGGAATGCCAGGGACTGAACCTGAGACCTTCTGCATGCCAGGGAGATGCTCTAGCACTGAGCCGTGGCTTCGCTTCTTCGTCTTTTACTTCCCAGCATTAAGATTTGAGCCAGTGTGATGTGGTGAGATTACAGTGCTGAACTAAGATTCAGGTGGGTAGCCATGTTGGTCTGAAGCAGGGGTGGCCAAACTTTAGGAGCCACACAGAGTAAACGTCAGATGTCTGAGAGCCACAAGACATGAACAAATACAACCCATATAGGGTTGCCAAGTCTGGGTTGGAAAATACCTGGGGACTTTGGGGGTGGAGCCGGGAGAGGGCGGGGTTTGGGGAGGGGAGGGGCCTCAGCATGGTACAATGCCATAGAGTCCACCCTTCAAAGCAGCCATTTTCTCCAGGGGAACTGATCTCTGTCAGCTGGAGATCAGTTGTAAAAGCAAGGGATCCCCAGGCCCCACCTGGAGGTTGGCAACCCTAAACCCATGTTTTTTTATTGAAAAATATGCAAACTTGCTTTTAATTAACATTAAATGAGACTGCTAAAAATAAAAAACAAAAGTGGTAAAAACAGATATTGATAATTATATTTACATGAGGAGGGAGAGGAGAGAGAGCGAGAGAGAGAGAAAGTGGAAAGAAAGCAAATAGATTGGGGGGAGGGAGAAATGGAAAGAAAGCAACTTTAATTTTAAATGCATCTTCCAAGACCCCCATGCCCCCACACCAGTGTTCCCTCTAAGCTGAGTTAGTGTGAGCTAGCTCACAGTCCTTTAGCCTCCAGCTCACACATTTTTGTCTTAGCTCAGGAAGGATGGCTCCGGAGCAAACTAATTTATGCAGTAGCCTAATCGCTCGCTCAGAACTTTAATGCCAGTAGCTCACAAAGTAGAGTTTTTGCTCACAAGACTCCACAGCTTAGAGGGAGCATTGCCCCCACACTGGCTGGCTTGGCTTGGAGAAGGCATTTAAAGAGACAAATGCCTTCACCAAGCTGGCCAGTGTGTGTGTGGGTCTTCAAGAAAGCATTTAAAGTTGCTTTCTTTCTCTGCTCCCCCCATCTCAAGCCTACTCAGGGAGGGGAACACTGGCTCAGGAAGAGAAGAATGATTAGGGAGGCATGCTTCCCTTTCGCTTCCCCAGCCACTCTGCCAGGAGCCGCATAATATGTGTGAAAGAGCTGCGTGTGGCTCCCTGAGCTGCAGTTTGGCCACTCCTGGTCTGAAGCAACAGGACAAAGTTTGAGTCCAGTGCTGATCTAAGGCTGGGGAGTTCAGCCCCCCCCCCCCCCCCAGCTGAGCCTTATTTAGCCTTTTCTTCCTTATAGGGCGAAGGAAAACTAGGGGGAATAGAGAATTATGTACGCTGCCCAGGGTGCCTTAGAAGAAGGATGGGGTAAAATGTAATTGATGTGTGTCTCATTCCAACCCCCCTTTACCTCTTGCAAATGTTACCTGTAGTTAGGAAAACCTGTTGCAAAGTTCCCAGTAGTTATAGCGGCCGGCAGGGTATATACTTAGGCAGGAGTGGTGGTTGTGGTTGCATGCAAAATCTAGGCCTGGGCTGAGGCCTGGTCCATCTGTGCAAGATAATTGGGTGGCTGAATGGACTTTGGACTGAAGGCCACATCTTGGAATGCTCCCTTCTGTTAAAATCTCCTTGTTACTAGAAAGCCAAAAAAGGAAGCGAAGAGAGGGGGGGCTGAACTTCTTTCTCTAACAAAAGAAAACGCAGCCTTGGGGAACCACCTCCTTCTCCTTGTGCACATAAACCAGGTCCAAAGCTGAACTAGGGCTAAGGTTGCCAACTCTGGGTTGGGAAATTCCTGGAGACGTGGGGAGGTGAAGCCTGGGAAGGACAGATGGGTATATTTGGGGGGGGGGGGGGAAGGGAGCTCAGCAGCAGGAATGTGATGTCTGAGGCCCTTAGAAGCGGTCAGGAGAATTGTTCTCTGGTGATCAGTTGTGATTCAGTGAGAACGCCAGACCCAACCTGGAGGTTGGCAACCTTATGGTTCCCCTCCGTTCTGGCAGAACTCTGCATTTTATGCACTACTGAATAATCACAAGTCGACTCCGACATCTGGAGTTAGTGCTTTTGAAGCGAAAGATGCGGTTTCTTAAGCAAAACAAGTAAGAAGAATAATGCATAATTGCCCATCTTCTGCAAGAGAGTCCTAAACCCATGGCAGAGGTTACTTCGCATTTGCACGCTTCCCGCACCGCTGGCAACCTACGAAAACAGGGCTTAAGGAGGTAAAAATGGGCGCCTACGCAGGAGGAATAAAACAAAAATAGTGCATAATGTCTCCACAACAAAAAAGAAAAAAAGAACGTGGGGGCACAAAGAATCCTCCCCTCCACCAAATACGTGGCAAAGGTTGCGACGCCCGGCAGCACTCTGCACACGCTCAGAGACGCTCTTCCTTCTCGAGCACAGCTTGCCACGACTCAGAGCAAAGGCAAAAGCAGGTTCCGGGGCACCAATTAAAGAAGGGACTGCTTCACAGGGCTGTACGCGATCTCTCCCTCCCCGGTGCTAGCGAGGTGAAAGCCAGCCGCGGCTTGAATGAAATCCCCCCCCCCCCGGAGAAAAAAGGCCGGCTTCTCTCTCTCCCCCCCCCCCCCGCGCCTCTGCCTGGCAGGGGAGCCGACCATTCAGCCGGCGGCCGAGGGGCGTGGCCGGCGCGTCCGCGTCCCGCCCCCCTGCCCGCCCTCGCCTGCGCCGAAGAGAACCGGGTCTCGCGCCGCGCCTCCTGCTGTGCGAAGAAAGAGCCGGGCAAGGCGCGAGGAAGGGAAGGCGGCAAGCCGGGGATTTCCAAGCCTGGGCTTGGAGGGCGGGAGAGGAAGTGCGGGGCGGGGTGGGGGAGAGAGCCGGGGCAGCGCACCAGGGACTTTCCAGCCGGGGCCGGGCGGCTGCGTTTCGGGGCTGGCTGTGCTGCAGCGCCGACGGCACCAGCGAGCGGCGGCGGCGGGTCTCTCCCCCTCCTCGCAACGCAGGGAAGAGAGCAGCAGGTAGGGCGGGCTGGGCGACGGAGCGGGGGCTGCTGCTTGCTTGCTGCGACGGCGGCGGCTTCTTTTGCTGCATTGCCAGGGCTTTGGTGGGGGGCGAAGATGGTGTGTCTGGAGGGGCGGGGAGGCGGCGGCAGGAATGCAGGAGCAGGGGAGAGAGGGAGAGGCTGTTGCCCGAGGGGTGTGTGTTTTGTCTATCTATGTGTGGATGTATGTTTGGGGAGCGGCGTTGGGGCTGCACTGTGTGCTCGGTGCAGTCTCGGTTGCTCGGGCAGAGAGACGAACGCAGCCCGGTGTGGCGACCTCCCCGTGCATTGGGGGGCTTGGCGCCTTGCAGGCTTTGCCGACAGACCGGAGGAGGCGGGAGGCCGCGCTGCAGCAGCTTGTGGGACACTCCCCCCCCTTTCCAAAACAGGGCTGTTGCTTCTTTCTTTCTCGCCCCCCCCCCCCCCCCCCAATAAGCCCAGACACTTCTGCAGGCTGCGTGGCAGACAGAGGCAGAGGCGAATTCAGTCAGTCTGCTGCCCCTGCGAGAGATTCCCTCGCCGCTCACGCGATGTCGGATAGTCTAGATGCACGCAGTCATGCTCCAAGCTGTTGCTTCTTTTTTTGTTTTTTTCTAGCTGGTCTGTGTGTGTCTGGGGGGGGGGGAGGCTGCAATTGTTGTTTTTTTGGAGGGGGGGAGAGAAACAACACTGCAAGCCCCCCCCCCCGCCCGATCTTTGCTCGACAGTGGCTCTGATCAGTCAGTCTGTGAATGCAGAATCGTGTGGAGAGAGGGCGGGGGGAGCATGTTTGCTCTGCGCCGAGAAAGGTGCCTTGCATGCATTTGATGTGTCGTTTGAATCCAGAACGCTCTCCTAATTTCTGGCTCCCTCCATATGCAGTCAGTGTGTGGGCGGGCCGGAGCCTTTAAAGGGGCAGCGTCTGTCTTTCTCAGCAGGTTTTTTTGGGGTGGTGGGGTGGGATGCTCTAATTCACTTGTGGCAAACTCCTCCTTGTACCAACTTTGCATCTCTCAAGGCTGCTTGTGGCTTGAACGCTTCGCAGGGACTGCGCGGATGCTCAGGCGAGGTTGTATTTTCGGTTTCAGTGGAGGATTTGCTTGTGTCTTATGCAGGTTGGGGGGGAAAAAACAGAAAGGCATTATTAACCTGAGATACAATTCAGTATAATAAGGGGTCCGTCCTTTCTGATTGGGAACATCTTTTCTCTCATAGGGGAAAGCTTTGTAAGCCAGTGCTGAAGAAACAGCTTGTTACTGTAAAAGGAGACAGCAAGAAGGTATTATAACATTATATTATACATTTTCCTGTTTGGTGTAAACCCTCTCCCATGCTTTTGATGCTCATGATGTTAGCGTACAATGATTACTTGTTTGTGTATCGTGACATCATTGCTGTAGTGCTGTGAAGAAAAATAATTCATGAAAAAGTTTATACTGAGTCATTTCTCTGCAGATGAATCTATTAATTGTTAAAACAGTAAGCAGATATGTGCATGTATATGTACATATGAGACAGAGAGAAAGCCAGGAAGCTCAGCCAGTAACAGATCCAGCAGAGATGTACATTGACAAAAAGGTATAAAAAACCAGGAGAATCATGGTTAACTTTTCATTCTGTTCATGTCTCCATAGTGTGGTTACCAACGCTGTGCTGATGTACGCTTTGTAAGGTTACTAACTGCATGGAATTCTGTGCTTCAGCCATCTACATTTATTTAAGCATCTTCGTTTTCTCTGTCATGTGGTGGTAGCAAAATGGAAGAGAAGGAAAGCACATTTTTAGGGTGTTGAGGCTATTCTTGTGTAGCCAACAAGGAGAGAACAGTTGCTGGTGTATAGTGAGAAATGAATCTTGTACATAGGGATCAATGAGTTTACAGGAAAACCATATGTTGCTATGGCTTTGGTGGGGTGCGTGTAGCCAAGCTGAGCTTGGTTTTGCCTGGTATTGACCTCCGAGCCTGAATTTCTTGTGACTTCTTAGAATTGCACCAGTTGTATTTTATGCCAGGTGTCTAATGAAGGCAAGAGAAGTTGGGGTTCTCCCTCCCTTTCCAGCATCCATGTCATTGAATGCAGTGCGGTGAATGGCTTACAATATGGGTTCTGGCACTGGCTGTTGAGTAAAACAGATGTTTGAAGTCATGGTTAGGGTAGCTGAATTGTGACAGACGATCACATCTGGGTCCGTAGCCCTCTTTGGCATTATTTTTGGCAGGGGGCATTTAAAAACGAACCACGTTTTATGCTCTGTAAAATAATAGGTAGTTCTGCAAACTTCTATTCGGGTTTGAAAATATATGTGCACATGGTTTGTAAAATGCTTCCAGCAGACGTGTTCTGCATATGAGACAAAATGACTCTTGTGCTTTGCATGCGTGGTTTCATGGTTATGTCGGGAAGCCCCTGAGTGTGCTGGTTAAGAATGGAAACAGTGATCTAGCTTCAGCTTGGGCAGCAAAAGTATGCATGCTATGTGGGGTTTGTGCACACGCTTTGAAATGTAACTGGTACTGAAAAGAGCTATGTTGGCACCTGTACGAAAGGTGCATTTCTTAAAATGTACCTTGGTTGCAAATTTCAATTGATGTGAGGGCTAATGGATATAAACCCATCTTGTGTACAGTAGCAAAGGACTTAATCCCAACCAAAAGCAAATTGCTGAAGGATATTGTGGCTATCGTTTTCTGAAATTCTTGAGGAACAACATTGGGTACCCGTGCCAATTTGTTGTGGAATTGGAACTAGGTAGATAATTCCGGATGCAAGGCATTGAAATAAATCTAATGTACAAGTTGTTGCTGTGTCTCCAGAAGATAGGAAACTACCTCGGGCGAGATTAACTTTTTAAGGGTATTTTTCTGTCGTGGTTATTTCCTTGGTCACTGATGAAGAACAGCATCTACGAAATTTTGGAATTCCATGAAATATTCACAGAACGAGGCTGCCATATGAATGGGAGTGTAGAGTATCTGGATGCGTGCGGACTTGCTGTGTACGTGCGTGAATGTCCTCGAATGACTTCTCTGTTGCAGTACGTACACTTGTGGCATGGGAGGGGGGAAGTCGGGAATGGGGTTGAACAGTGGAAGCGCGCATTGTGCTGCCGGAGCAAAGTTCCTGAGTTGTGCTTTTGATTTGGATTCCAGCTATTCCAGATATGTCTGGCTTTGTCTACATAAGCAAAGTACATAAGATTTTAGTAGCTGGACCTGCCACTACAATCTTTATTCCATAAATATTAGCATGCCGTTTTCTTCCCAAAATGATCCGCTGGCTTAAATAGGATGGGGCAGTGTTTCCCACTGTTCCCTCCAACATGGTCTGTTTGGTTAACTTGCTGTCTACTGGAAAATGCAATAATTTTTTCCTGATTTTCCTTGGCCCCAGCTGTTGAGTTAGTTCCTATAAACGTCTCTGTGCAAAGAAGCTACTTCACTGGCAGGGAAGTAAAACTGTGCTTTTCTAGCCTTCTCACTGGATGTGTGTAACCCATCCCCAGGTCCATGTTGCATATGTGCAGTGGCTTATTATTTGCATTGAGCCTGGGCTCATAAAATGTTAATGTGTGTAGTTCTGCACCATGCACTTGTGTTCCTAACTTGAATCTGGAATGTTGAATAGCCTGCCCAGGCTTATTTCATTGGATTTTATGCCTGCAGACCCTTTGAAAATGCTGTGACCATACGTGGACATCTGGTGGGACAGAGGCTCTCAGAAGGTATAATCTTACTTCCCGACCATGGATAGCTTTTCCTAAGTCATTCATTTGGACTGCCCCATTGTGCAGCAGTGGCTGATGGGAACTGTAGTTTTCTAAGATTGACCTATTGCATGGCTTTCTTCTGCAACCAAATGACTTTAATATCTTCTAAGGAATGTAGAATGTTTCAGGATTTCTTCATGGGAACACTGTATGGGAGGAAAATCGTAAGTGTATCCAAGCTTTCTTCTGGTCCTTGTATTTTTTCTGATTCTACTTTCACAGAAAATTCTGTGGTAGTTGTGCAGGGTTTCCTTTTACATATGTTAATTTATTGTGTATGTGCTGCCGCTGATGTTTGGGGATAATGCTTACTATGAATATTTTAAATAAATAAATATGAACATAATACTCTTCCTGTTCCAAGTGGGATGTCTCTTTAAAGTGAACAAGTTGATAATGATGGATGCTGCGTTTGGTGAGGTGGCTCTAGTGAACAATTTATCTTGTGGGAAGACAAATAGTTGCTTGTAATTCTGGGATTGTCTTTCCACACGGGTCCCCTGAGGATGCTCAGAACTACTATTGGAGCCTCCTGTTGATCTAAAATGTATTTGAATTTGAAAGTAAAGCACTGGAGGGTTGTCAACATTCTGTAGACAAATATGAAAATACCACCTTATTGTTGATGTGCACTTTAGAAGCTCATCTTCCTTTGCAGAAAGTAGAAATTCTGTTGGGTGGGTGAAGATACTAATCACAGTAGAGCTCTTGATGGATCCTCCAGTAATATTTATGTTTTTGTTTTTTTTGAAGAATTCTGAAATACAGAGAAACATCCTTATTTATTATTAACAAGCATCATTTAGATACATTTTCAGCTTCTAGGGATGATAAAACTACGTATATGGATCACATCATTCGTTTTAACTTTAGGCTGCCTTATCCCAAAGAATAGGAAGCTGTACACAGCAGGGAACCTTTAGGGCACCACAGTCCCAGCAGATGTCCAGACGTGGACATAGTGCTTTCACAGGGCCTACAGACATAAAATCCAATGGAAGAGGCCTGAACTGTATCCCACATATACCCTGGAACTCACTTGGTGGTTCTGAACTACATCTTTAAAAGATGATATAGAAGGTGCTGTAGAATTATGTATTAAATTTGTGCCAAAGAAGCAAATATATAACATCTGCTAACATTCTTCTGGATCACCTGGTTGTCCCAACTGTAGCCACCAAACTGAGCCCAAATACAATACCTTTTTATCTTTTTCAATCTCAGAATTTTGAGTCTGCTAAGGAAGAATTTCCTACAATTTTGCCATTGCAAAGAAATCCCTCTGCCTGCTTTTTTTTCATTTTGAGTGTAGTATAAAGATTCACCTTTAATCCCTGTCTACAAGATGGGTCCATTTCATTTTTTTTTATCCTACTGCTTTTTAGAGTTTCTGAATTTATTTGTTGATCGTGACCCTCCTCCCTCTTTACCTCATTAATTTTTACCTCATGACTTATTTTCTGGAGAAGTGGCTATTGCAGTATTGGTGTAGCCTCCTTTGGGTCAGATGAGTTGTGGGTTGAGACACAGTAGTTAAAGGTTGGTGCTCTAGTAATGCCTCAGAAGAAAAGAGTGGATTCAGTGTGAGGCTGTTACTGTAACCTGACGCAACATTATGAAGATCTGAATAGCATAAGTGGACCTTCATCTGAAGAAAAGTCCTGTCACTTTCCTGATTGATGTGGTGCTGAATGATTCTAGAAAACCTCCGTTGAGGTAATGTGTGTCCAGGAATGCCCCAAAAGACAGAAGGGCCCCATGAATGATGAGTGTTCACATTTACCTCTTTGCTCCATTGATCATGAGGACAGTTGGTCATTACGCAGGAGTAGTTTGGTTTTGGTTTTTGGGTGGTCATCCCTGTCTAGGCCCTTGTGAGATGTAGAGGAGGGAGCAAAGTGCTGTCAGTATCGCAGTGGCTCCTCCCTCCAGATCTTAACACGATCTCATCCAGTGTTTATTCTTTTCTTTAATTTAAGATCAAAGTGGTGGGAAGGCTGAAAATATGAAGAACTCAGTCCTCTCTCAAAAATGTCTCCGTGCGATGTCCATCACCACTCTGTGCAGGCTTTTACTAAGAAAGGTTCAATGGTCTTCCAGATGCTGCTTGCCAGGTTATATATCTGAAGTGGCAGCCCCTTCAAGGTTAATAATCAGGACTCGCTCAGGTGTGCCTACTGCTTCAGAATCCAACCACCCATTCCACAGCCTTCTCTGAGAATGGCAACTTCCTAGGACGTCAACATTAAAATTGTGTCCACTTAAATATAGGCTAATTGGACACCAGTTTGGGATATATGGTGTTCTCCACTGAACTGCAGACCGGAAGGTTGGTAGTTCAGCAGTTCGAGACCTGAGTGCTGCATGACGGAGTGAGCTCCCGTCTCTGGTCCCAGCTCCTGCCAGCCTAGCAGTTCAAAAGCAAGAAATTGCAAGTAGATAAATAGAGTAACAGTGGTCCGTGTGCCTCGGCATCCAGTCATGGCGGCCACATGACCACGGAAACGTCTTTGGACAGCGCTGGCTCTTCGGCTTGGAAACAGAGATGAGCACCACATCCCTAGAGTCGTATTCAACTGGCTTTTGAGCAAGGGAAACCTTTACCTTACTTGCCTTGTGGAAGATGCTCCAGACAACATTTTTTTGTTTTTTAAACATTTGTATCCAAGGAACATTGAATAGATTCTTTCTAACTATGTGGCAGAATGTGCTAACGTCCCCCTCCCCCTGTGATTTGCTTATGCTGTCCCAGAGAGCTTATTGAGTAGGAATTCAAACTGGGTTTCACATTCTCAACACTCTAGTCCAGGGTTCCCAGCATGATGCCATGGCACCTGCCAGCACCTTTCCTGGCACTCACCAACTGTTTTTAGAAAGTGGGTGGGCCTTGTGGGGCTATTGCCCAGCAGGGCTTCTGAGTGACCCCTGGAGGTCTGATTGGCTGGGTGGATTAAAACAAAATTGACTGTGGTCACACACACTGAATAATTCACTTTCAGTGCACTTTCCAAATGGATTTTGGAACTGTGAGCTGGCAAAATCCAGTTGAAAAGTGCATTGGACGTGGATTATTTAACGTGTATGACCGCAGCCATTGTTTCAGCTGCAGCTGTGACCCCAGTGTTGGTTTCATTCTCTCTCACTCCTCTTTCCCAGTGTGTGTGTGTTTTTTTAATTACCCCTCTTCTCTCCTATGCCTGAATTTCTTCTGTGTTTTGGCTTATCCTCTCTCGGCAGCCAGTTTTTGGTTGACTCTGCCTCCTGTGGCAGCCATTTTGTAGTTGGGCCTCTGCCACCCTGTGGGTGTGTTCAAATGCGCCGTTTGATCCAGCTTCGACCCACTTCGAAAATGGATCAAATGTGCACGTTCAGACAGCCGCAGCTGCCTTCCATCCCCAGCCGTTGCTTACTGGAGTAAATTCCAGAGCAAACCTTTATTTATTTATTTATTTATATTTCATTTTTATACCCCACCCTCCCCGCTAGTGGGCTCAGGGTGGCTCACAAGGGCAGAAAGTGCCAATCCAATACGTCATAAAACAGTTAAAATCAACAACAATAATAAAACAGTTCCAATAGATTACAGATAAATTGTCCTCAAGGACAGCTTGGGAAAGGGTTCTCTCAGCCCCACCTACCTCACAGGGTGTCTGTTGTGGGGAGGGGAAGGGAAAGGAGTTTGTAAGCCGCTCTGAGACTCCAAGTGAGTGAAGGGCGGGGTATAAATCCAATCTCTTCTTCTTCTTCTACCATAAATTACAATAAAATGCTTCCACTCATCACTAATCCGATGGCTTCCTATCGGTTGGGTTCAATCCCCCTGACCATCGGGCCTGGGCTGCGTTCAGGGCTAGCTGGCATCACAGATGTTGCTCGCGATGGGTGGTACTACTGCTCGCAGTTCCTAGTCAAAGGCCTGGCAGAAGAGCTCCATCTTGCAGGCCCTGCGGAACTGCATTAAGTCCCTCAGGGCCCTGCTCTCAAACCTTAGTATTTTGATACCAAGTCCTTAAGTGTTGTTTTCTGTGCTCTCCCGGTTGAAGGCTCATTTCCCCCAGTGTGATTGCTCCACTGTCGCCGAGCCACTTCCAAATCTTAAAAAAAACAAAAAAAACCCACCGCAGAAACCTTTGGCTTCTGCTTTTTGCCCGCCATTTTTATTTTTGCATTGGCAATATGTGCATAAGTGCTCCTCCGCCCCCGTGTCAAAAAAATAAAATAAATGGCCACTACTTTTGAGTTCGGGATCCCAAGGAGGTCAGTTTCCCGTGAAAAGTTTAAAGGGACGTGTTCTGTCACGGTGGTGAAATCACAGTGCTTGTGGAACTGAGAGGATTTGCTCTACTGCTTTTGCACATGCGCATAGTTGTAGCTCCAGATGAATGCTTATGCACATGTGCAGACTTAGAAAAAACAACAACACCCCCCCTGCATCCCAGCGGGGTGATTTAAAACGGCTCCAGCACACCATCTGAACGCACCCTGTGTCAGAATTCCAGAGGTGCTCACAGGCTCAAAACCTCTGGGAACCTCTTATCTAGTGGCAGTACTACACTGCCTTTTCATGTGTCCTGGATTCAGCTAATTTTCTTACACACATGGGAGTTCAGCCCATTGGCATCCTTTTATGCTAGCAACAAACAGCTCAGGTGGCCCCTCTTACTCATGCGTTCAGCCTTATCCAGAATTAAATCACAAATGACTGGTGTTCTTGTTTGTATTCCAGTTTACATTTAAAAGACTCTTCAGAGATTCATCTTCTCATAAAAACAAATAATCTTAAGAAAAATGGATGGCATCTTTGAAAAAGACCCAGTCTGAAGAGCGGCTAGGTGCTACAAATAAATTTGTACCATCCGTTCTGCAGTGTGTTTTATTATACATACAATAACTTGACGAATAGTAGAGGAACATTTTCTGTTGTTTTTAATGGATGATCTGGAAGTTGTTTCCAGGCCTCATAAAAATGGCAGAGCTCTGGAGAGCTTTTCTTCAAGATAATGTGTTAAAGAAGAGGATGTGCATGTACCGCAGTGTACAGACATTGAGGGTTTGCCCTGTCGGGGAAATACCAAGTA
Source organism: Lepidodactylus listeri (assembly GCA_029233225.1). Lineage (NCBI taxonomy): Eukaryota > Metazoa > Chordata > Lepidosauria > Squamata > Gekkonidae > Lepidodactylus > Lepidodactylus listeri. Next base: position 83,765,481 of record JARCFY010000011.1, read on the forward strand.
ATTCATGTAGCAGGGGACCTGAATCCTAGGAATGTCTGACTTAAAGCCGTGTTTGTGCTGCAGATGGTTGTTTGGATTTTGTTATCTGCAATGAGAAAGACAATAAACGAAGGAAATAAAGCATGGAATGCTTATATCAAACTAGGTGTTACAGTAGCTTTTCAGTGGATGTCATCACTGATGGGAGACCATTGATACTTGGTGGTGAAATGGAGAAGTGTCTCTTAAGAACATAAAAATCCTGCTGGATCAGACCAGTGGTTCATCTAGTCCAGCATCCTGTCTCACACAGTGGCCAGCCAGTTCCTCTGGAGGGCCAACAATGACATAGAGGCTGAGGCCTTCCCCTGATGTTGCGTCCTGGCTCTGGGATTCAGAGGCTTAGTGCCCCTGAATGTGGAGGTTTCCCTTAGTCACCATGGCTAGTAGCCACTGATAGATCTGTTCTCCATGAATCTTATCTAATCTGCTTTGAAAGCTGTTTATTCCTGTGGCCATCACTACATCCTCTGACACCGAATTCCACATTTTAATCACTCTCTGTGTAAAGGAGTTCTCTCTTGGTTGACTATTGTGCAAAGTGCATGTTTTAAATACCCATTTATCCTCCCCAGTTATGTTTCTAGTGGTGTTGGCATTTGGTCTGCACTTAGCTTAGACTAGAGCAGGGACAGTCTTCCGATTTTCCAGTCTTCCATTTTCCAATACACTTAATGGGAGTTTTTTGTGGTATGCTCTGTTGCTTAATCCACGTTTCCCACTGAAGGCACTATAACCTAACTAGCATATGTGGTTGATTAAAGAAAGCTAGAGAAAATAAAGAAGCATTACCAGTGGCTTGATGCATTATGGTGTCTCTTGCAGGTCTTGACAATTTGTCTTTGGTTTGAGGAGCTGGCCCCAAAATTTAGGAGACAAGCTCATTTTTCAGCCTTTGATTTTGTATAGTAACGATCATATTTTTCTTGCTATTGCTACCACAAAGCCTGATCCAGTTTGGTGTAGTGGCTAGGAGGGTGGACTCTAATCTGGGAGAACCGGGTTTGATTCCCCACTCCTCCACATGCAGCTGCTGGGGTGACCTTGGGCCAGTCACAAGTTCTCTCAGAGCAGTCCTCGAAAGAGCTCTCTCAGCCCCACCTACCTCACAGGGTGTCTGTTGTGGGGAGGGGAAGGGAAAGGATTGTAAGCCTCTTTGAGGCTCCTTTGAGTAGTGAAGGGCAGAGTATAAATCCAATCTCCTCCTCTTCTCTCTTCACAGTTTCTTGTGACTTAAGTGTTGTCAGACGCATAAATACATAGAGGAGTAACTGGTTGTCGTCAGTACTGCAACAAAGTTTATCTCTAACTCTGACCTACCATCTCCCCCAAATTCTCATAATTTTATTGTTACTGCTAAAAGCTTCACTTATTTTAATATTGGAGCCAGTGTAGAAAGGAACTGGTGAAGGAATGAATTCATCCACCACCATGGAAGGTGGGTGATGACAGGAACTTCATTTACATGCATTTTGTGTTACACAGCAAAACTTACTCTGATCTGAAATTACAGATGAGCTTGGTACATTGTGCACAAACTGAGAATTGACAAGAGGCACTACAATAAAAATCACTGCTGAAAATACTAGATATCACAGTGAAATTTACATGTGTCATGGCAACCTGGTGTCTGGGATTTGTCAAGCCGTGCTCTGTTGTGTGATTTTTAAAAACTGAATTATGAATACACACACGAAGGATCCTTATATTTAATCGGACATTGGTCAGTGCTGCCTACTCAGACTGGTGGTGACTCTTCAGGGTCTCAGGTGGAATTCTTTCACATTGCCTCTTTCCTGATTCTATTAGCTGGAGAGGCCTAGGATCGAACCGAGAACCTTGTGCAAGCAAAGCAGATGCTCTACCATTAAACCATGACTCCACCCCAAGCTTATCAAAATGAAACTGATGTGTATAGGTTGTGAAACTGATGGTGTATAGGTTGTTTTGGATGCCATCATTTCCTTTTAATTTTACAACTAAATTTTAAAAAGGCAATGTTTGGAATTTCTTTGGTTGCTGTTTGTGCAGGCCTTCAGCTTTGCTACTTGGGATTCTTGAAGGACTTACAGTCATGCATAGATGTATCCACTCCTTCCTCTGTAAGTGAGATTGGATGCCAAAGAAACTTAAAAATGGATCTCCTTCCATTTTGTATCGTAAAGCTAAGAGTTGTTTTGCAGTCAAACAGTGCTTATCTTCTGCTAATCTTAAGAATACTTGTTTGTATTTGAATTATTTGGTGTGTTTTTAGAACCTACATTTCACAGTTTGAAGATGGTCTTTGCTTCGGACAATGTGATTAATAGGAGGATTTCATATTTGCGTGAAGTTGTATCTTTTACCATGGAAGATTTTCCCTTCAAGGTCCTAAAAGAGAGCCTTCATTTCAAAATATGAATTTTGCAATTAAAGAACCAGGCACAGAGTGCGACCAACAAGAAGAAATGTTAAATCGATTACTTTATGTTCATTTTTCTATGGTAAAGAATGAATTTATCCAATATATTGTTAAGAATGCTTTGATATTCAAAGGCTGAGTTTTACATTTCCAAAACCCCCATCTGATTTCAAGCGGTGCTAGCCATGGTAAATGTGGATATGAGTTGATTCTGCAGTCAGTGAAATGAGACTGTGTGATAAATCTTCTGGCCCTAGTCTCAGAAACTGAGAAACTGTTGTACTTTTTAAAAAAGCATGGATATTTATTTTTATTTTGGTATGTACCCCACTCTTCTCCCACAGCAGCTAACACCATTCACCTCCTCTATTTTAGCCTCACAACAACCCTGTGATGTAGGTTAGGCTGAAAATGTGTAATGGATCCTACCTCATCACCCAGCAAGCTCCTATGGCAGAGTGGGGATTCAAACCTGGGGATCCTAGATCCTAGTCTAACACTCCAGCCACTACGCCATACCCTCTTTGTGGCTGGATGTGGCCATGCTGTGCCAGCATAGGGGTGAGGACAAAGTTCATTTGAATCAGATATGTGTCTCCATACTTATTTCTACTTGATGATTTGTCTGGGGCATTTTTTAAAAGTCTCTTTTGATCCCAGAATACAATTGCTCTACCATGGCTAATTTTCTCCTCTGTTGTGAACTGGGGGGCAGGGATGTGTTCAAAACTAGTGATTGTAGAGACATGCTGAATATGAACATTGAGGGGTTTGACTGTATTTTCTTATGCTGGCTTCAGAATTCACATGCTGTTGAAGTCATTTCCTTCTCGATGGATATTTGACCTTTGACACTGCAGGGTTCTGGAGGGATGCCATTTCCCTTAACGCCTCAGTGACATAGCTGCAAGTTCCACTGAGGCAGCTGTGTTAATCTCCCACCACAAAAACGAGTCCTTTTATGCCTGCTTGGAGAGTTCTCATTTTCTGCATCTGCGTGGAGTAACCTTGTAGCCCTTGAAAACGGTTCAGTAAATATGTTCTTCTTTACAATTGATAAGAAGCTCCTTGTTAATTGGAAGATAGGTGCGAACTTGGCATTTAGACTCAGACACATGTCTTTAACCTCCATATTTGAATACTGTATTGCGGATGGGGCTGCTCTTGAAGACAGTTCAAAGGCTATAACTGGTGTGGTATATGACCGCTTCGATCTATCATTCTATATCTTCAGTTTATTTGTACTCCTTCCTGTTGCTGTAGAATTAGAGTTGGAAGGGATCCCCAGGGTCATTTAGTCCAACCCACTGTACAGTGCAGGAAATTCACAAATACCTCCCCCCCACACCCCCAGTGACCCCTGTTCCATATCCAGAAGATGATAAAAAACCTCCAGGATCCCTGGACAAACTGGCCTGGAGAAAAATTGCTTCCTGACCCCCAAAGTGGCAATCATCATTTCCCTGGGTGTGTAAGAAAGGGCCATAAGAACTAAGCACTAAGGCAACCCTTCCTGCCCTCCCTCTCACAATCTGCCTAAGTTCACAGAATCATCACTGCTGTCAGATGGCCATCTAGCCTCTGTTTGAAAACCTCCAAAGGAGGAGAGCCCACCACCTCCCGAGGAAGCCTCTGTTCCACTGAGGAATTGCTCTCACTGTCAAGAAGTTCTTTCTAAAACTCTTCTGATTTAATTTCAACCCGTTGGTTCTGGTCCAACCTTCTGGGGCAACAGAAAACAACTCTGCATCATCCTCTGTATGACAGCCTATATGTACTGGGCAGAAAGAACCTGAACCTCAGATTTATAAATCTACGAATACATGACTGAGTAGGAGAACGTAGTGTTAAATGCCAGGTAAGTAGAAGTAGACATGAAGACAAGTTGAGAGAAGATTTTACAGTAATACCTTAGAACAGAAGTCTGTCATATTGATAACGGAAGAGCTTTCTAGGAATTCTGGCACAGCAAAGTAAACAAATGAGAAAACGTAGCCAAAAGAGAGCATATGGAAGCTTGAGTTTGGAAGGAAGATTTGTATCTGAATGAAGACATAAGAAGGAGAATTAAAAAGAGATTAAGGAAGAAAAGGTGGCGGTTGTAGACTTTGGAACCCAAACAAATGCCTCACAGGGTAAATGGGAATTGAAATCTCACAGAAGTGAGGCAGGAAGCCACACAGATACTTAAGCTCAGTTTATTATTTTGCTAGCCTGGCTAGGAGAGTGGAAGAAGATTCACCTCTTTTGGGAAAGAACAAATTCAAACTTCCAGGACTGAAATATAGTAATGTGCATATGGAGAGCAGAGCCTTGCTTATAGCTGTGGCCTGAACTAAAGATCCTTCAGTGCTGGCAAGACTGATTCTGGTGACCCCCTTGGTGCTGTAGAGCAGTCTGAGAATACTCTGCATCTCAAAAAGGGCAGGTCGTCATGCTGAAGGAGTGTGTTACTTCATGAGCTGAACGTTTTCCTTTCAAGCGGGTCTGTGCTTGGGGCAGAGAATGCTTTTAGGGCACAAGGCCTCTTGATGTGAATGAATCATTGCGATAGCCTCTAGAATGCAGCAGGTTCCACACACCAAGGTGGAGTATGAAGATTCAAAATGGAGTCTGAAATGTTTGTGTCCATCTGCCCAGCCAGTCACAGATGAGCAGGTCCCCCATTATAGGCCAGCTGGAAAGACCTGAGTGCCGTGAAGGTAATAGAACCATCACAAAAAAGAACTGTGAGCATTACCCTTTGCACGTTTCTCTGTATTTGTTCTCTTCCCTATTGGATTAAGAAAAACGCAATGATGAGAGAGAGAGGCTACAACTAAAGGCGAAAGAGAAGGCTTCCGTTGTGTTGTAATGTATCCTGTGTGAAGCAATAGCTGAACTTTTCTAGCGTAATGAATTTTAATAAGAGTTTCATATTTAAAGTCTTCTTTTCATATTCCGTGGCATTCAAGACGCACTAATTTTTTGACAGCTGTGTCCTTAGAGGGTGTTTCATTTAAGACTTGCTAGGGCCTGTGAGGCTATCCATAGATTAAAATTATAATAACAATAAAAAATCTTTGGTATCTATATTTATAAAGCTGGCTGATATTTTTGGCTTCTGCTTATGGCTCATTTTAGGGCAACGAGATGGGAGTTAGGGAAATGATATGTGAAGCCAGGAAAATGCTGAGTTTAGAGAATGGAGGTAGCCTGAGAGATAGAGAGTGGGAAGAAAAGAAGAAAACACAAAGGAAGAGGGAAAAAGCAGAAGAAGAATCAGCAGAAAAATGGGACAGAGAACAATGTACAGCTGTAGTTCCCAACTTCTTTTATTACTTGCAACCTACTTGGAAACCATCTTCAAGCTACTTTCTTCCAGAGCCAGTTTGGTGTAGTGGTTAAGAGCGCGGACTCTAGTCTGGGAGAACCAGGTTTGATTCCCCACTTCTCCACATGCAGCTGCTGGTGTGACCTTGGGTCAGTCATAAATTTTTTCACAGCTGTTCTCTCAGAGCTCTCAGCCCCACCTATCTCACAGGGTGTCTTGTGGGGAAGAAAAGGTGATTGTAAGCCGCTTTGAGACACATGAGGCCTGCTGGGTGACCTTGGGGTCAGTCACAGTTCTCTCAGAACTCTCTCAGCCCACCAACCTCACAGGGTATCTGTTGTGGGGAGGGGAAGGGAAAGGGATTGCAAGCCACTCTGAGGCTGGGGTTACACACACTAGATAATGCACTTTCAATCCAGTTTCAGTGCACTTTCAGATTGGATTTTGCCAGTTCACACAGTAAAAATCCAGTTGGGAAGTGCATCGAAAGTGGATTATTTAGTGTGTGTGACTGCAGCCTGAGACTCCTTTGGGTAGTGAAGGGTGGGGTATAAATCCAATCTCTTCGTCTTCTACTCCTCCAGTATCAAATGCAAGAAGCACACATCGGTTAATATTGCACAAGTTATATATCATTTCATTTTGGGGGCTGGAAAGTGCTATAGAGTTGTAGCCAATTTATGGCAACCCTGTTAGATTTTCAAGGCAAGAGATGAACAGAGCTGGTTTGCCATTGTCTGCCTGTGGATAGCAACTCTGGATTTCCTCGATGGTGTCTCATCCAAGTACTAATTGGGGCTGACCCTGCTTGCATTCTAGATGTATTGAGATTGGGTCATACAGGTCAGACTGTTTAATTTTTAGTGTTTATGAATACAGAGCAATAGACTATACTTCACTGCTGTTTTGGACATTCTGTGGAGGTAGACCCAAATTCTGCCTTAGAACCTTCCAGAATCTCCTTTCCCAGCTCATCCTCTTTTTCCCTCTTGGCCTTGCAGTCTACCTGCAAGACAGCTGCTGTCCGTTTGACTAGAGTTCCCTCCTTTTCAATGTCACTCAAATCTCGAGGGGAACCCACAGCTTCATACTCACTGCGGTGGAGGGATTTATGACTGTCTACTTTTTTGCTATTTCCCTCTTTTGAAATAGGTATTATCTTGTATTATATTACAGAATTTTTCCACAGCGGTTGGTTCCATTTAGGAGCCTCAGTATCATGAACAAATGCTGGGAACGGAATTGATACTTTCTTGGAATTATAACTGGGTTAACAGGGCAAACATCTTTTTCAAGTTTAATTTCACAACAGTAAGTCATTAATCTTCTGCACATCTGCTGAAAGGTTTAAGTCTTTGATTTCTGTGCCGTTGCTTTCACCTTCTGCTGAGGCTCCACACAATCTCGCTAGAATTCTACTTTGAAACAAGTCGGGCAAGAAGCAATGAAAATTAATATTTGCAGTAGAAATAACATTTTATTTCCTCATTAAAAGCATCTATGTTCTGCTCTTCCATCCCCAGGACAGACCTGTAGGGCAGGTAATATAGATCCTTAAAAAAAAAATTATAGATCACACCAACTATAAATAAGATGACAGCCAGTTTGAGGTAGTCCCTTATTTCCCAGCCATAATAAAAATAGTTACTGCACAGTTGAAAGCAAATCAGTGTTGTAGTAGTCCATAAAAATTCAGCTTCACCAGCACTCAAACCAAATGTCCTCTTAAAAGAAGACGATCTTCTGACTGGAAAAGGACACTAGTAGAGATGGGATCCGGCAAACTCATCTTGGGAGACTCATAATTGGTGGTCGCAGTCAATTGATGGCAACAAGCCATGGTGACCGAAACCTCCACATTCAGAGGGACTACGCCTCTGAATCCCAGAGCCAGGAGACAACTATAACCAGTTGTTGGCTGTCCAGAGAAACCTATTGGCCACTGTGTGAGACAGGATGCTGGACTAGATGGACCATTGGTTGGATCCAGCAGGGCTCTTTTTATGTTACGACTCTGGAGGGTTTTTAAGGTGAGATGAACAGAGGTGGCTTGCTAGATAAGCTGTGTTTGCCATTGCCTGTCTGTAATGGTTTGCCATTGCCCACCTCTCCATAGCAACCGTGGGCTTCCTTGGCAGTCTCCCATCCAAGTACTAACCGGGGCTGACGTTTCTTAGATTTTCAAAATCTAATGAGATTGGGCTATCCAGGTCAGGGAGTTTCATATTTCTGGAGCTTCTGTCAAGAATGCCCCCTCTTACAGCTCCCCTCTGTGTTATATGGGGCCACATAACAAAGGGCTTCTGTCAGTCTCAGGACTCAGACAGCAGTCAGGGAAGTTGGTCCTTGAGATACTGTGGACTGTTCAGTGCTTTGAAGGCAATACCCAACCCTTTGAATTGGTCCTTGGATATAACTGGCAACCATTGTCGATGGAGTGAGGAAACAGAAGGGGGGGGACTCAACCCAACAAAATTGAATCAAGAACCTCGAAGGTAAGTTAGAAAACAAATAAAGAGCCATTAGTTAACTTAAATATGAAATAATTATAAGTAAAATACATGTATTTATTGCAGAGACATTTACAAACATACAACGGCCCCGATCAAACCTTATAACATGATAAAAGTGATGTGCACAAGAAGAAACACTTAAGACCTAACACATTTTGGCCCAGTAGGGCCTTCCTCAGAGGTCGAACACTATAGGGTACATATAGGCTCCTGTTACAATCAAAAGGCAGTAAACAAGTCGATATAGGACCAAAAAGGAAATTTTCCAATATGAAATAAAATGACACACACACAAAAATTATTTGTGAGGCCTCCTTGAAACTAGCCTTGTGTCAGTTACAGAGGCATACAAGCTGTGTAGTGTTGTCTGTGTATGCCTTCCAGTTTTGGTCCTGAAAGTAGGGGTGAAAATACCTAATCAGAGCCAATGGGCCTTGGATATAGAGCAGTTTAGAATTCCCACCGACTCCTTGGGGTTATATGGAAGTGAGAGCAAGAAAGAATGACAGGTTTTATCTGCATATTGATTGATTGACAGCACAGTCTGGATTTCTGGATGACTTAGATATTAAACATCCCAGGGGATGATGAAACGTAAGCATATATTCCGCAGGCCAAAGGGTATGGGATGGTGCAGCAGTCCCCCAACAACCTCTGGGAGTTTCCTTCCAGTGAAAAATAAAACCGCTGCAAATGAGTATTTCCATGGGAGGGGCTGTGGCTCAGTGGTAGATCACATGCTTTGCATGCAGAAAGTTCCAGGTTCAATCTCCAGTCAAAAGTATCAGGTATTGGGTGATGTGAAATACCTCTGCCTTTTACCCTTGAGTGTCACTTGGTTGTCATTGCCAGTCTGAGTACACAGTATTGATGGGAGACAGTGGTCTGATTGATATAAGGCAGCTTCATGTGTACCAACATTCAGCTCAACTAGACTGTCTGGAAAGAATCCGTGGATGATGTTGGAAGCCACTGAGAGATCCAGGAGAACCAGCAGGGATGCACACCCCCCCTCGGTTTAGCCAGCTCCTAATATTGATAGTCCACAAATATAACCCAAACCATCCCTCTGACAACCAAGGCAGAAGCCAAATTGGAATGGATTTAAATAACCAGGATCATCCAGAAATATCTGCAGTGCCACCATGAACTGAAGTACCTTACACAAAATGGTATACTGGAGAGAAGATGGACATCAAATCAGCAAGAATAAATGGATGAAAGGCCCTGACCTGGATATTCCAGGCAAATCCAGTCTCATCAGATCTTGGAAGCTAAGCAGGGCTGACCCTGGCAAGTACTTGGAAGGGAGACCTCATTGGAATACCAAAGGCAGAAGGCGGGGGCAGGCCTTATTCAGCCACTTCTCTGAATATCCTTTGGGTCCCCCCAGTAGGGGTCAGTCACCAGAGGTTGCCATGATTTCCAGGTGCATGCACACTCACATGCGCGCGCACATACACACATATAAAAATACCCCCAAAAATGGATAAAGGGAGAGCTCCTTAAGTTAACAGTTGAACAGAGATGGAACATTCTGCTCAAAACGGCTTGCTGTTCAGAACTAGTGGAAGATGTACAACAAATACTTAAACTAGTATGAGAAATCTCCCCTGTTCTTTCCTACCTTCATCCAATTTCTTCTTTCTCCAACAATCTTGTTAAAAAAAAATATTTTTCGTTATATCTGGCTCCCCCCCCCCCCCATAACGTTGTTCTCACTTCCTCCACTGTATCCATACAGTGACAGCCCTGTGAGGTAAATTTAGGCTGAGGAATTGTGATAAGCCCAAGCAAATTCCATGGCACAGCAAGAAGAAAGAAGTACTTTTCTCCCTTTCTCACAATACAAGAACTCATTGGCACTCCATGAAATTGCTGAGCAGTTGGGTTAGAACAGATAAAAGGAATTACTTCTTCATCCAAAGAGTGATTAACACGTGGAATTCACTGCCACAGGAGGTGGCGGCGGCTACAAGCATGGACGGCTTCAAGAGGGAATTGGATAAACATATGGAGCGAGGTCCATCAGTGGCTGTTAGCCACAAAATATAGATAGGAACTCTCAGTCTAGGGCAAGTGATGCTCTTTATTCTTGGTGCTTGGAGGGGGTCAACAGTAGGAGGGTTCTAGTGTCCTGGCCCCACTGCTGGACCTCCTAATGGCACCTGGTGTTTTTGGCCACTTTATGACAGTGTTGGACTGGATGGGCCGTTGACCTGATCCAACACTGACTTCTCTTATGTTCTAGCAGTGATTCAGACCTGGTTGTCCCAGGGCCTAGTCTGTCTAAGAACTACACCATACCAGCTCCCTTTTTAGTAGCTTCTGTCCTGATGCATGGACAGATGGAAGGCTTTTCAGAGTACTCAGGCTGATATGGGAGACAAACAGGAAAATCAGCATTTAAGATTGTATCTTCATATTTTTATTAAGATTCACTCAGACTTGGAGGTTTTGCCTAGATCCAGGAGAGTATTCAGAGAGGTCAATCAACCACTTCATATTTTTTTGTGATCTGAGGGCACATATACAACAGCAGTAACGTTGAGAATTGGTGCAGTGTAATGGTGAATGACTGAAGGTAAAAGAAGAAGGGGAAAGCAAATGATGAGATGGTTAGACAGTGTTATCAGTGCAATGAACATAAAATTGAGCAAACTCCGGGGGATGGCGGAAGACAGGAGGGCCTGGCGTGATGTGGTCCATGGGGTCACAAAGATTCGAACTCAACTGTGCGACTGAACAACAACAGTGAACAGCAAACCTTCGGAAGTCTCTGATTCAGATTTTAGCTCTGCCAGGTATTTGCAGAGTGGCTTTCAGCATGCCAGTCATAGCCTTAGCTCTTTGGTATGGTGATAAATTAAATAAAGTACAGTAGGCTGTTATTAATTTAAAATCTAGACTGTTTTTTTTCTGCAGCCAGAGCAAACTGAAGGCACTTTGAGAAAACAACAACAAACAGGGAGATCGAGAGCAGTCCATACTCCTATAACTCATCACTACCATTTAGAAGGCCCTGGAATAGGCTGTGACTATCTCAACCTCTTTATGACTGGCGACAGTTAGGAGAAGATGACATGATGAGTTGAGTCCAGGCATAGAATCATAGCGTTGGAAGAGACTTCCAGGGTCATCTAGTCCAACCCTCTGCACAATGCAGGAAATTCACAAATACCTCCCCCCTAAACCCCCCATGGACCCCCCCTGGTCAATGCCTATAGGTTCATACCAGGAGAAGCAGTCCTACAGATATATGGGCCCCGGGCTACCAAGGCTTTAAAAATCAAAACCCGACCCTGGAATTGAATCTAGAAACAAATCGGCAACCAATCTGATAAAGGGAGCTTTGACCCTGAAAATCTTGTTGGTCTCTGAGGTTCTACTGAACTTGAATCTAGCCATTCTACTGCAGACCAAGATGGCTACCCTCTGAAGCCAGCAACCAATGTTCCTGTCTCATGAATGGTGTGATAGGTCCTAACTAATAAATTTACCTCAGTGTTTTGTGCCAGCTGCGGTTTTCCCAGGTTGTTTTCAGGGGCAGCCCCAAGTAGTATGCAGTACTTTAGTCTCAAGGCAATCATGGCATGGATCAGCTCCATAAGGGGTCAGCCTGTGTCTTGAATGTCATTGATAAAAGGCAGTCTTGACAGCACACCCATCAGCAAGATTTGAGTCAGGAGTAGCCTCCCCCCATGTTCTTCATATGATCTGCTGTAGATGATGCTATCCCATCTAGGTTTGCCGGTAACACTCCCTCCAGCACCAGCTTAATCTTATTGTAGGAATGAGTTAAAATGCATTTGGAGCATTTAAGGGAAATTATACGTCAACACCAAGTAATGCAGTTAGGTGTTTAGTGGGGCAGGTCAATTAGTGGGTCTCTTGCGAGGTTAAAAGCTCTGTTTTGTAGGTTGCATTCTTCGTGAGACAATTGAACCAAGCTCTCTATTAGAAATTTGTCCATTTTTAGCCTTTTCATCAGATTTTTTCCATTGTCTTACCAATTTTGAGTTCTGTGTGCACTACACAACTACTTCCTCCTGCCCAGTACCTTTTTAAAATGTCATGTTTTCTTTTCCAGTAAACCTTTTTTACACATTTTTTTCTCCCCACTTGAAACTTGGCCAACTTGTATAAGTAATCAGAGCCTCTTAGGACTCTTCCCCCCCCCCCCCCCCCCGGTAACAGCCTACCCACAATGAGTTGTGGGGATACCGGTGAATGCAGGCCTCAGAACTGTGTGTGCAGAACCAAGGATCCTACTTAGGTTCGAACATTATAAGCTGTTACCAGGAGAGTGAGTGCTTGAGTAGTCCTTGGGTAGGTACTTGTTCCCTTTACTATGTAATTGTATGTCTATAACTAACCTGCTTTCCCTCCTTTTCGTCTCCCAAGGCTTTTGCCCACAGATATGTAGTTGCTTCAGAGATGTTTTAGTTGTGCCCCTTAAAATGATGAAGCTGGTCTGCATAAAGCTCGATGGGCAGTGCAACAGATCTGTCTCTCACCCACTCTGTCTTGTTCCTGTTGGATCATATCCAGTTGTGAAGAACAGTTTAGTAGCTTACTGTGTAACACTCTCAGAATGGTTGACTTCTCATCGAAATCTTATCAATTTTTTTTTCTTACTGTACTTCTGAAATGCTCAGGGATCTCCACTCCTCTTTTTTATTCTCACACCAGCACTGTGAAGTAGATGTGGGGGGAAAGTGTGACAGACTCAGACACACCCAAGTGAGAGTGTGACAGTGATTTTTGTGGCAATGTGGGGAATTTGAACCTAGGTCTTTCTGTTTCTGGTCTGCCTCTAAAGATTGCATCACACTTTTTCTTGAACAGAGATTGAAATGCTATTGGCTTTCATTATAAAGTGGCAGCTTCTCTCTTGGAGGCGTTTCAGGGTGTAGCTGAGATTTATTTCCCATTATTTCAAATATCTGATGTATGTCTTATGCCAGTGGTCTTCAGCCTTTCCAAACTTTGGAGCTGCTCTTCACATCCAGGTGGCAGTGTAGGACCCACTAGAACCACATGATAGAAGGAGGAGGAGCCAGAAGTATGATGTCACCAGTACGGGAGGAAGGTTCCACACCACAAACATCCTTGGAGGACTCATGCACAGTGTGAAGTGGAGGTGGCCTGACAAGGAAGAGAAAGAGTATTTTTCTGTGTGGTAGTGGCCTGTGTCTGTGCTAAAGAGGCATCTTCTCCACTGATGAGTGATCTTGCTTTGCCATTCTGCTGCGATGCACAATGTGCATACAAAAGGATGTAGGATGTGTGATGTCCTTGCTCTCTATGCATGTGCTATAGCAGCAGATTCTTCCAACCCCCCCCCCCCCCCCCAGCAAAAATATGTTGACTCTGTAAAGGGGTTGCAGCTCACCAGGTGAGAGGCTCCACAATCCACCCGAGGGCCCTCACCTCTAGGTTGAAGATCACTGCCTTGATGACTCAGAATTGTAGACTATCTGAGACTTCTGTACAGTTATGGCGTCATCAACAGATCTGGTTACATCTCAGCTTCAAGATAATTTTCAAATGTTAAATAGTACCATTCCCAAACAGGTCCTTGGGTGACCCCAGTTCTAGCTTCCCTCCGTGGCAAAAGCTGTTGATTTATTTCCACCTCCTGCTTTCTGAGCAGTTACTGAACCATAAGATGTTCTAATTTGTCCAACTCAGCGGTTGCTTTTCAAAGCTTCTGAGTTCCCTGAAGCTTCATTGACATCACTGAGGGAAGATTTGTTGTTCTAAGGTTTAAAAATATACCTTCCTTGTGGTCTAGAGACGGTGTGCTTTTTGTAACTGGTAAGCAGGTGAAACAGAAGCCTAAGCAAATAAACAAAAAAGTCAAGGATGTGCTAGTTATAGAGCCCAAATTGGGGCAAGGTTGATGAACAGTCCTAAGGTTTCTTCCAGTCACCTTCTTATACTCTTTATCACTGACTGTAGCTTGATTTGTCTTCTTTTGCTTGAAGTATTTGAATGATAATTTGGTATCTGTGTTCACCAGAACATTCTATCTTTTTTTGACTGGGGAAAAAATTATTGGTGAATAACTTTCAGACTTCACAAAATGGGCTATGAATGGACCATGAAGTGTACTGTTGGCTTTGTGGGGAAGGAAATGGGCAAATTTTTTATATTCAGTTGTTTATTTAACTGGCAGCGGGCCTTGCTTCAAAACTTGGCAAAGTCAGGCTTTGGCCAAGGCCTACACATCATCGGGGCCCACTGTTGACTAGAACTTGATGGTGCCATCCTGGCAGGCTCCCTCCCGTCCATGCTGGGAGAGTGTGCAAGAACTGAGTGTTGTGATGGCTTCATGGCAGAAAACAGGTCCTCCTTGAAGTTGTCTCCTTTCTTCAGCTGTTCTCTTTGCCCATATATCTTGTGCAAGAGTATTTGTTTCTCTCTGGGCAGGAAAGAAAGAACTTAGGTTGCTATTGAAAAGTGAGGAAGGGGGAGGTGTTTTTGATGGTTAGACAGCTCAGTTGGTGGTGTGTGTCCTGTCCTGTTGTGTAGGTCCTGTAGAACAACTGATGGTGAGGTTCGGCCCTCAACTTCTGTGAAATTTGAGAGGGAGCCATCTAATGAAGTCTGGGCAACTGTCTTGACCAGGTCTTTGTGGTGCACAGAATGAAGACTTTCTGGTTTGATACTACAAACCAAAGTTTGGCATGGATTCCAACAAGGTAAAACAACAAACCATGGTTTGTTCCTTTCCTCTAAACCAGGTGTCCCCCGTATTTTTGGAAATTCTGCCACAGGGTGGTGGACATAAGTGCAAAATGGCTGCCACAAATAGTGGTGCCAACCTCAAAATGTCAGTTAGTGTGGGTATGCGTAACTCTAATAGTAACTTCAACATTTCGGGCAAGAGCTCTAACAGAATGCCTTTTAAAATGAACATATTGTTTTTAAATACTTCCTTGCATACATAGCTTATCTTCAGTCATACAGTGAAGATCTTTGTGGTGGCAGCTGATGCCAAAGCAACTTTTAAAAAATCTGCACAGCCAATCAAAAGCCCTGTTGGTGAGCACAGTGTTGGGGGTCCCTGCTATAAACTGATATTCTGAATGATAGGAAAATTATCATACTGATTTTCCATCTTCTGTTTCTGAAGTTAAATGTGATCAAAGGTGAATGGTAACCACATAACACTCTTGTAGTAACTGTCCCTTAGTAAACAAATTTTGAACCTAAGGTCTTCTCCTGCAATATATTTTTCATAAAAGTACACCACCATTGAACGCACACATGAAGCAGTCATATACTGAGTCAGATCATTGATTTATCAGGGTCAGTATTCTCTACTCAGAGTAGTAGCAGCTTTGTAATGTCTCAGGTGGATGTCTTTCACATCATCTACTGCCTGTTTCTCATAAATAGAGATGCCAGGAATTGAACCTGAGAGCTACCTCACACAAAGCAGATGCCCTACCACTGAGCTACAACTCCTCTGCTTCACTACGCAAGTAACTTTTTCTAGTGGTAGGGGCAGGGGAGAGAACAGAGGATTCAACGCACAGTTGATATTTTCAGCACCAGCTGCACACTCTGCATAATCAGTCTCACCTGAGGAGTATCTTCAGAACGTTCTGACCAGTCAGTGTCTTGGAATAGCAGAAGGATGGAGAGAAATCTGACTACATTGAGACAATCAACATCTGTAGCTGGTAGGAGTTGAGGAAAACTTATGTGCCTGATATGAGAGCATGAATAAAAGTATCCTGTGCAGAATGCAGAGGTGAATTTGTATGCGTGAAGGGTCCACAGTTGCTATAACATGTACTTCCAGCCTCAGATCAAGGAGATTGATATGACCTATTGTCACCCAGCTTCTTTTGAGTTTCGGTGGTGCTCACTGAGTTGTCCTTTGTGAGCAACTAGCTTTGGAGGCACTGTCCTCAGAGATAAACAGTTGAAGCAGTTCTGAAGCAGTTCTGTGCGTTCAGTATATAGTTGCCTCACTTCCTTTCCCTATTGAGACAGAGGCAAGTTAAAAGCAACAGCTGTGCCCTTAAAGCTTTTTGCAAACTAATTTGCTGGGGGGGTGGGGGCATTGTTGGTGATCATTTCCATGGTATCTGGAGGCTAGGCGATGAGAATGGAGACATTTTTATCAGCCTGGAGTATCGGGAAGCATTAGTAACCTCTGAACTTCATTCTTCTCATTTGTTCTAAAGCACCTCTTGACAATTCACTTGACTTGTCCCTGGGGCAAAATACGTGTTCTGAAACTTGACTCAAAGGACTTTATACTTCGACATTCATCACCTTTGTGAATACACGCTGTTGCCGATCAAGAAATTAATACATAATAATTTTTTCCCCTGGAAATGAGTAAGTGGGATGTTTTTTAAACATTATAACATTTATGGTTTCTCAGGATTATGATACAGATGCTTGTGGGGGGGGGGGAAGGAAATCCCAGGAGTACTTTATTAAATCAGAAGCAAGAAACATCAGCCTCCAAATGCAGTAGAACTACAGCAGCACAAAAAAATATACAAAAAAATACTGACATGGAGATATGGAATCTATGCAGACCTAGGAAGTAGCCCTCTTCCAGAATGTAAATCTGTGCATCACATGTCCTCTTCAAACTCTTCACTTGGGCAATTGTCTGAACAGATAGTTGGTAGCTTTCCATTTGCTCTTCTAAAGAGCGAAAGATCTGGCAAACGTCCAGCAACAGGATTATGCAATAAAACTTCAGCAGTACACACATCAATAATGTAGATTGCCTCTACCCCTGATACTTAGAATCCCAGAGCCTCACCTCCCCAGTCGTACAGTTCCCTGTTGTTTCCTGAACACCTCCTCCCCTGTTGATGTCACCTTTTTGTAGGCAGTGGCATATACTTCTTGTCTGCAAATACTATGGGGAAAGTGAGTACAATCTGTAAGCTCCATGGAGACATGCTATGTTCCAAAATGTCATCCATATGTTTCCAGAGGCCATGTGTTCTTTACACCAAACAGATTGATACTTCCATGCTTGAAATTATTTATTTATTTATTAATTAGATTTTTAGGCCGCTCTTCCTGGCAAGCAAGGCTCAGGGCGGCTTACAACAGAAGAGGACATACAATAAGTAATTAAATGTTAAAACCCAAAAATAAATACATAAAAACATACAGCTTGTGGAGTTTTAAAAGTGTGGTCCCCCCACCCCCAAGAAGTGACAAGAAGTCAGGTCAGTTGCCTGCTAGATTACATCTATATATATGCTGATGGCTCTGATAGGGAAACTACCTAAGGAATTCAGTGCTAGGAAGACTTGGTGCTAGGGATTTGGTTTTGGAGGTTTCCCAGAGTGACTGGGCCAAGAGGGTGGAGGTAGTGATGTAAAGGGGGTGGAGACATAGGTTTGATAAAAGCTCTTGCTCTGAGGAGGAAAGGTCTCTTGGTGCTGATTCTTCGAAGGGAACAGACTTCTGAGCAACGGTCAGTCACGGTGGGCATCTTTTGCTGACCACGCGGTCCCCCCAGGTAATGGGACATAGATAAGAACGTCGTAGTTTTTAAAGATCATTAGTGGCTGCCTTATTTTAACATCAGTTAGGGTATGTCTCGAAAAGGGAAAGAGGATTGCATATATGACCAGTTTTCATTTGGAATCCATATGCTGATTTAGTGCTGTGCTTATGGAGGCAAGTAAATATTTTCATTAAATCTTTTTTTACTTTGGAGGTTGGTCCTCAGTCTCTGTACCATTTAGATTCCCCCACCCTCTTGGACATACTAGTGTAAGAGGGCGCCCCAGGTTGGGAGGAAAGCAGTCAGTGTGCAGGTGGCTATTTCTCCAGGGGAGCCCCTAACTTTGTATTTGGTCCCCATGGTAACCCGTTGCTGATAGTGGGAGACACCAAGGCCAGGCCTCAGAACCAGGGAGGGGAACTGGGAGTCCTGTTCCTCCCAGTGGGCAATACCTAAAACGAGCAGGTGGTGGCAATGAGTATCCTAATGGAAGGAAGAAGTAATCCCTTCCAGAAGTTGGCAGCGCCAAGGCGGGGTGGGCAGAGTAGGGTCTTCTTAAAACAACAACAAATGAGATTCTGAAGAAATTGCATTTTTAAAATATGGCATGGTCCTAGAATGGTTTCGTGTTTTGTTTCTACAATCATCTTTTGAAGTACAAAATGCTTTATAATTGCATTATGTTCATCCTTGAAATGGCTGGATTCGAGTCCAGTAGCACCTTTGAAACCAGCAACATTTTTGAGGTATAAGCTTTTGCAAGTCAAAGCTCACTTCATCTGATGAAGGTATCTGATGAAGGGAGATTTGGTTCTTGAAGGCTTATACCCCCAAAATCTTGTTGGTCTCTAAAGTGCTCCTGGACTCAAATCTAGCTGTTCTACTTCAGACCCAACATGGCCACCTTCTGAAACTATCCTTGAAATTGTTGCACAAGGTAAGTGATGTTAACTTGATAACTTAATTATTTGCTATGACCCTTTGACACCATCTTTTCTCCTGATAGGCATGATTATTTGTGGCTTAATTTTTTTGCGGTATCGAGACCTGTTGTATTTTGAAGTACATGTTCTTTTTATTGGAACGTTGTAATGTGATAATCTGTATTTGGCATATGGCAGTTTATTGTCATTAGTTTGCCTTTGTGTCTGGTGTTACATTTTCAATAAAAACCTTTAAAAAAAAGTTCTGTCCATTTCTCTTGTGCATTTTCTTTTCTAGCATTCTGGATTTGGGTCTTGACTATTAGGTGTCTGTTCCTATTTGATATTTAAATAGTCATGGTTGACTAGCCATGATGATTAAAGGGAGCCTCCACATTCAGAGCAACTAAACTTCTGAATTCCAGTGCCAAGAGGCAACATCAGGGGAAGGCCTCAGCCAGTTTGGTGTAGTGGTTAAGTGCGCGGACTCTAATCTGGGAGAACCAGGTTTGATTCCCCACTCCTCCACTTGCACCTGGCTGGATGACCATGGGCAAGCCATAGCTCTGTACCAGCTGTTCTCTCAAGGTCAGCTTGGGAAAAAGCTCTCTCAGCCCCACCTACCTCACAGGGTGTCTGTTGTGGGGAGGGGAAGGGAAAAGGAGTTTGTAAGCCGCTCTGAGACTCCAAGTGAGTGAAGGGCGGGGTATAAATCTAATCTCTTCTTCTTCTTCTCTATGCCCTGTTGTTGGTCCTCTGTAGTAGCAGGTTGGCCACAGTATGAGACAGGATTCTAGACTAGTTGGACCTCTGGTGTGATCCAGCAGAGCTCTTCTTAAGTTCCGTCTAGTAAAGCTAGACCTGTCATGTTTGAATCAATGCCTGAATTGGATTCTATGAACTGTTATTGGGAGGTTCTTGCAGTTGTCGATCTCCCTCAGTAGATCCCTGGGAGCCCTGAAAAAACTGATGTGGGAGTGTGTGTGTGAGAGGAGCCTTCTGGACAAGATGCTGCAGTGTGGTAGGAAAATCCAGTCAAGTTGGTTCTCTGTCCCCTTGTGCAAATGGAAAGCTTGATCTGCCTATAAGATTGCAGAGATTCAATCCAATGCCACCCACCCCCAGTACTACATGTGGTGGTGGAAAGTGCCCTCAAGTTACAGCTAACTTATGGTGACCCCATGGCGTTTTCAAGGCGAGAGACATTCAGAAGTGGTTTGCCATTGCCTGCCTCTGTGTTGAGCCTCTGGTATTCCTTGGAGGTCTCCCATCCAATTACTAGGCAGGACTGACTCTGCTTATCTGACCAGATTGGGCTAGCTGGGCTATCCAGGTCAGGGTCTAGTACTGCATGAAAAGTTGTAAAATTTTCAGTAACTTTGAAGCCCCCAGGGGGAAATGCTTTCTTCTGGGAGGGGGGCTCTCCAGAAACCTTGAGAAAAATTGATATATGCAATGTTGTCCTGTCAAACCAACACATATTTAATGCTTTCAAAACCTAAAATACATCATTTGTAAATTAGCATATAAAACAGCATTATTTGGCAGGTTTATGAAATTTTAAAATTCCAATGCTTTAATTCTCTGCAAGCAAAATTGTGAATATACCTAATACTGGGAAGTGAGAGAAAGAGAAAGTATGCACTGCAATCAGCAGCACTCTGTGCTGCCTTAAGAGTTGTATATTAATGGAAGGTAAGGAAAAATAAAAGTTAAAATAAGAAAACGTGGGTTTTGTTCTTACAAAATTTATTATTTGGACAAAAATAGTCATAATTGGTGGGACTGAAAGCATATTTGGGCATCAGGTTATGAAGGTTAGCATTGAAAACAGTGCACTCTTTAATAATGTAGTATCATCATGCGTAGCATATTAATTGTTGCCAGAATTATTCACATTTAAAGAATGAACATAATCTTGAAAAGACGTATACAACTACAGCATATGCAGGAGAATTTTCAGCCTGTAGTCAGTAGATTGTCCAGTCCTACATAAAAATTTTCACAGTGTGTATTTTGAGTGAGTAAAATCATGTGTTAAAAATCATTTCAGTCAGTCCAAAAGAATTTTTTTGGTAGGATTTCCTTTCAGTTCTCTCCCGAATTTTTCATTTTTTCTCAGTTGGGACCCCCTCCCCCTGAGGGACCCAATCTGTTTTCCTGACTGCTCCCCGCTTTCACATATCTACATGCATGGTAAGGTAAAGGTAAAAGTTTCCCTTGCTTGAAAGCCAGTTGCATCCGACTCTAGGGGGTAGTGCTCATCTCCATTTCCAAGCCGAAGAGCCAGCGCCATTACTGTTACTTTCCCACCGAAGTGGTACCTATTTATCTACTTGCAATTTCTTGCTTTTGAACTGCTAGGTTGGCAGGAGCTGGGGCCAGAGATGGGAGCTCACTCCATCACGCAGCACTCGGGTCTTGAACTGCCGAGCTATCAACATTCTGGTCTGCAGCTCAGCGTCTTAACCTCTGAGCCACTGCGGCCCCTCACATGCATGGTAGGCTCCCCAAGTACCAGCTTTTGGGGGCTCACATATGGCCACTGGAGGAGGAGTGGGAGGCGGGAAAGATCGAGTGCCACAGTACTTGGGATTCATAAGATACAAGTCTCTATCTTTTGATGGCAGAAAGTGCTGTTATTTTGCAGTCAGCTTATGGTGGCCCCATAGGGTTTTCAAGGCAAGAGATGTTCTGATGTGGTTTGCCATTGCCTGCCTCTGTGTAGTGAACCTGGATTTTTTTGTGGTTTCCCATCCAAATGCTAACCAGGGCCAATCCTGCTTAGCTTCCTAGATCTGATGAGAACAGACTAGACTGGGCCAACATTTTCAAGCCCTTAAAGAGCTCTTAGTGGAGTGTTTGCTCATTTGTCTCCAGAATAAGGTCTCAGTGGATTGTATTTGTATTGTTGTAGACAAGAGGAAGATCAGCTTTCACAGGGAAATCCTTAGGAAGTTAGTGAATCTCCATACAGTTATTTCTTTATTCTTGTGTTTGTATATTTTGGAAGATTTAATGTATGCCCGAAGTTCTGCTATTTATTTTCTGCCTTTGGGGTTTGCTTCAAATTGTTTTTGCATATTAATAGTAGGCAGTTAAAAACCAGCTTCACCGGTTTGTATCTCAGCAGGAAAATCTGAATGTTTAGACTTCAACAAAATCAGGACCGGCTCTCAGCAGTGGGAGATAATGTATTCATCCATTGGAATCACAGAGTGGGGTCTTGAGTCTTGCTTTGCTATTTTTGTTTTAACGAATGGTCTCTCCCTTTGCAGATGGGAAGCTCTTAGTAGTACTTTTTATATAATAAATATCCAGGAGCTTCAGAGTGGCCAAGTAATCCTTTGTTGGAGGGCGGGAATAGTCAAGTACTGATTATTCTGCATGGCTTTTCCTGCCTTTATAGAAGGAGAACTGCATACATTATCTTAAACCTCCCAAGGTTTAGAAGGCCCCAGACACAGTGCTGGACCCCCATCTATCTGCCATCAGACACCCCTCATGTCTTCCTTTTCACTACCTACATGCCCTCTCCCAATGAGTCTGGGTAGCTGGAAACAAGCAGATGGGGAAGGGCATGGAGAGAGGTGGCAAGGGAGGTGCCTGGGGTGTGGGGAGTCAGTGGCAGGGGGCTCTCAGTAGCCCTGGGCCCTGGCAGCTGCTCCACTTCCGGGCATGCTGATGCTGTCTCTGACTAATCACTTCAAGTTGCTGCTCTGCTGTTCTTCCTCTGTAATATGCAAAGCAACTTATCCTGCGTCCTGGTGACATTATGCTGACCTTGTGCATCCTCTTCCCCGTCCCCCCAGGCAACAGCTGGTGAACAGAGGGAAGAAGTAGATATCACAATGACATTTGGTCATAAGGTAAATTGTGGTAGACATTGTGGGGGAGGGAGGAAGGAAGGAGGGACAACATGGGTCTGAATATTTCCAGTCACAATCCCGGAGGTTGGTAACATTTTGTTCAGTTTTAATGGTTTTAAAGTGTGTTTTTATTATGCATTTTTTACTCTATTAGCCGCCTCAGTGGCCCTGATGAGGGCAGGAAAGCAGGGTATAAATTTTGTTAAATAATGAAATACTCTATAAGAATAGGATTGGGAAGTGAATGACCAAACAAGATGGATCAGTTGACGGATGTGCCAATTCTCCAAAGGAGGTGGATCTAAATAAATGTCATAGAGCTTTATGCTGTAATGATCTCGTCCATTGCTATATGGTTCTTCATCACTGGTGTCTGTCATAGTATCTTTCCTTCCCTCTTTGTGCAGTACCTGGGTTGGATCCGGACTGAATTTTCTGCAAACAGAATTTCTGCCAGTTTCTCCTTCCCTGCTGCATACCACCAATTTCCCCCCACACCATTCTTGTCCCCCAATGAGTAGCATTTCAGGGAGATCAATGGACTGCAGTTGGAAGGGGGGGAGAGAAAATTCTGTTCCGCTGATGGAAGTGCCTCCTTTTGGCAGAAAATGTAGTCTGGATCCAACCCTATTTTGAGAGGGTATAACCACACCTCTCTTGGTTTTATGAATAAATATGTTTGTGAGGTTATCTGTGTTCAAATTAGTAGTGAAAGTAGAAAGAGTTTCCAATTTATCACTTTCGTTTTTTCCCCTGTGCCTTAGGGCTGCATGTTTCTTTGGGTGAGATTGGAATACCATCTGCTTTGTTTACTTGACACAGAGGAAAGGAGGTTTTTTCTTTAATTGGTTTGCTAAAATAGGGATCATGTTTGGCTATAAAAGCCAAGTGTTGGTGCATTTTTTGAATACTCAGATTAAACTGTCAAGGAGGTGCCTTCAGTGTTTAAATGTTTGCCAAGAACAGACTGATTGTGGCATCTGTTTTCTCAACAGTTATGCTATTCAGTGGTAAAATCTTGGATGGACGTTTGATGCTTGAGAATAGATTTAGAGACAGAGGAGGTGTTGCCTCTATTTCCTCTAGATTTTTTTTTTTAAACAATTTTTAGAAGAATTGTGTTTTTTGGGTAATTCCTGTTTTTAAAGGGAACAGGAATCGAGCCTGTCATTTGATCTGCAAGGAGCATCTTAAGTTCTGCACACTTGAGGGATTCTATCGTAACCGTTTTTTTCCAATGGCGCATTCCTCCGGAGCGAGGAGTCTTTTTGCCAACGCAAGAATTCTTTCATTGAAGGCTCTTTCTGCCAAAGTTATGCACCACCAGCAATGGACCAAAAATAAGAGGACCTGACCCAATATCATTGTTTCTCTCAAGATTCTCTCTAAGTTTCTCTCAAGAAACTTAGCTGATTAAAACCAGAAGAACCTTCTCCCATCTTAGATCTTGGAGCAGTTTTATCCAGTGTTGACGTGCCTTCCCTTGTTTATATCAAAAGACCATCCAAGGAGACTTATGATTATTCTGTCTTGTATTACTTGTAGCTCTCTCCCCTCTTTCTGCCCCTGAAATCACTGAGATATCACCAGCTTGCACTTGAAGTAGTCAACAGACCTCCTTGGGCAAGATCTTTGGCCTGCCACTTTAATCAAGTACGTGATAAATTATCCACAAAAGGACCAAAACGCACTCTTGTTGTGGGCCAGTTTTATGATGTTCGGAAGCAGTGACAGAGTTTTAATGAAGACTGTTGTAGGCCTGCAGAGACTGGTGGCCTAACCTTCCTCACCTAGCCATCTGTCTAACTCTTGGCACATTTTCCTGTAGGATTGTTTGCTTCAGAACTCGTAACAATTCAGCCCTCTAGTTCAACTCTTGCTGGTAGATGGGATGTTTCCCCTGTATATTCTATAGTGAGTCTATTTTATCTTCATTGTAGGTCCCATGCCCTCAGTTCTTGCAAGGCATGTGACAGTCCAGAAACCCCCCCAGATTTTCCCCATTTTTTCCCAGGGCCCCCTTTTTAGTTTTCCTAATGGAGAAATTGGAAATTTGGGGAAATACTGGAACATTTTTTTCCTTTTAGAATGACAGTGTGAGCATGGTGTAGACTTAAATCTCTTAAATCCGAGATGCCTTTCTGCACCTAGAAGCCTTTGATATTTATCTTGATTGCAGTAAAGCTTTTGATAAAGTTCCACATAATATTATTTTTGACAGATTGGTAAAATGTGGTTTGGATCCTATGACTGTTAGTTTGGTGTAGTGGTTTGGTGTAGTGGTGTAGCCAGTTTGGTGTAGTGGTTAAGTGCGTGGACTCTAATTTGGGAGAACCGGGTTTGATTCCCCACTCCTCCACTTGCACCTGCTGGATGACCTTGGGCAAGCCATCGTTCTGACACAGCTGTTCTTGAAAAAGAGCAGTTTCTGTCAGAGCTCTCTCAGCCCCACCTACCTCACAGGGTGTCTGTTGTGGGGAGGGGAAGGAAGAGTTTGTAAGCAGCTCTGAGACTCCCTTGGGTAGTGAAGGGCGGGGTATAGATCCAATCTCCTCCTCTTCCTCCTCCTCCTCCTCCTCCTCTTTTCTGTAACTGGTTGACAGATTGCACCCAAAGAGTGCTTGTGAATGGTTCCTCATCCTCTTGGAGAGGAGTGACAAGTGGAGTGCCTAAGGGATCGGTCCTGGGACCTGTTTTGTTCAACATCTTTATAAATGATTTGGATGAAGGGATAGAGGGAATGCTTATTAAATATGCAGATGACACTAAGTTGGGAAGGGTAGCAAATATGGTAGAAGATAAAGTCAGGATACAGGATGATCTTGATAGGCCAGAAAACTGGGCTAAAACAAATCAAATGAATTTCACTGGGGATAAATGTAAAAGTTCTCCATTTAGGTAGGAAAAATCAAATGCATAATTATAGGATGGGGGAGACTTGTCTTGGCAGTAGTATGTGAGGAAAGGATCTAAGGGTCTTAGTAGACCGTGCATTGAACATGAGTCAGCAGTGTGATGCAGTAGCTAAAAAACCAAATGTGATTTTGGGCTGTATCAACAGAAGTATAGTGTCCAGATCATGCAAAGTGAGGTATTGCTTTACCCTGCTGTGATTAGACCTCACCTAGAGTATTGTGTTCAGTTTTGGGCACCACAATTTAGGAAGGATATAGACAAGCTGGAAGATATCCAGAGGAGGGCAACGAAGCTGGTGAGGGGTCTAGAGACCCAAGTCCTCTGAGGAAAGGTTGAAGGAGCTGGGTAATGGAGAATATATTCCTCACAATTTAAAAAATCTTATATTGATTTGCGTATTATGTATTTTGTGAGGGATGGTATGTCAACTAACTGGGGTTCAGTTCCTGTCACCCCCCCCCCCAAAGGAATAGGATGGGTATTGTACTAGAATCCTCAAGCATAGTGTATGTCTCTTATTTCTTAAGGAACCGAGTAGGTAATATGCATGCTTCTATTTAAGGGGCTTTTGAATGCCTCTCAGAATTTTCATGGCACACCACTTGAAGGTTTGAGGACTCCTGGAGGGCTGCTTGTAAGACGATGATTGTTCTGCAGCAATTATGCAGAGTCTTTGTAATGGTTTAATTTGACTGATCAAGAATCAAATCCCAGCAAAGGCCCCTTTTTAGTCCCAGTATTTCACATACCATTTCTGAGAACGTGCTCTTGAGTTGGTCTTTGCATTGTTGGTATGAAGTATATACAATTTATGTGAATTGTGGAGCTTGCTGAATGCTTGTTGTTGTCTGTCAGTATTTCACAAAGCCAGAGAAGAACAGCAACAACAAACCACTGAATGCCAGCATTAGGAGGCAGTGTCGGGAAAAGGCCTTGGTTTCTGTGACTTCCTTGGCCCTCTGGGGCAACTGGTGTACCATAGGTTGCTGGAATAGATGTAGATGGACCACGGAGTCTGACCCAACAGGGCTGCTCTTGATTAAACTGCTTAGAAGTCCTTCTTGTGTAGTAATGGACTTCCTGATGGCACCTGGTATTTTTGGTCACTGTGTGACAGAGTGTTGGACTGGATGGGCCACTGGCCTGATCCAACCTTGGCTTCTCTTATGTTCTTACGTTCTTTGTAGTTTCAAAATCTAAGTAGCCTAATCTGCTACTAAATTGTCTGCTATTAGACAACTCTTTTACAAGGCACAAGGGCCAGTTTTGCTTTTATCTCGAGCATCTGATCAACTTTACTGTCAGTAGAAATGGAATGCCTTGTATGCATTGTAATGTCTCTTAGGGAGTTGGATTTTACTTTAGAGCAATTATTGCAGTGCAATGGAAAATCACGTAGCCTTTTCCTCATAGTGCAAATCCTTACTAATCGTTACAGAACTGACCCTAGTGTGCAGTTGTCAGTACTGTTGGCTACTACTACAACTAGTAGAAGAAACCCATTTAACAGTATAGAAATGAGCATTTATATTTTTTCTCGTGTACGGGATGAGATATGGAGGTGTGAGCCTGGTTTAATATTTCGTGTGGTTATCCATTATTTATAATTTGGACACTAATTGGCAGGGTAGTACATACTATGAGGCAGGTTATTGTAATTGATAAGGAAGTTTGTATTACTGTATACTCTGGATTCCAGTAATCAGTGCTGTTTTAGCGGTGGCCATTTTACTAAACTTCAGCTGATGTCTGACCGGTTCTCCATACTGCTTGAAAGAACAATGTATACCACTGGATTACCAAGTGGTTTGCATGTACATTGTGATAACAATGACAAAATGAGAGGTCTTTAGTACCTGGCATTACATTTTATGATGTACATGGCCCGGCCCAACAAAGTGACATTTATTTCAGATCCGGCCCTTGTAACAAATGAGTTTGACACCTCGGTGTAGAGCAGGGGTGGGCAATTGTTTTGGCTCGGGGGCCACTTTGTGGGAGTGGAGGTTAGCGGAGGGCCGCACCTTTTAAAATGACTGCATTCATTAGTTAACTTTGCATTTCAGAAAAGGTATAAATTGCATCATAAAAATCAATAAATATAAATTAAATAAAATAGTGGTAGTTTTATTCAGTTTATTTATTGTGCTAATTTCATATCATCTATAGCTGCAAGCACATTTAATTTTAGAACCAGTTCAGTGAGACAAATGTACCCTTTTCCACAACTTTTTTGAAATCAGGCATGAGATTGCTTGTTGAGATTCTCATCACAGCCTGCAAATTAATGTCTGCCAAAGAGCATCTATATTTACTCTGGTTGATCTTCATGCAAGAAAAACTTTGCTCACAAATATATGTAGACCCAAATATAGAGAACATTTTCCCAGCAAATTTCTTCATACATGGAAATTTTTCAGCAGACAAAGATTTGTAAAAGTCAACTAATGTCACAGCATTAAACATTTCTTTCACAGTGTGATCTGACTGCATGCCAATAAGTTCAAGCTGCAGCTCCTCAGGTGCTGCATCAATATCAGCAGTGATGGGATAAGAGAGCAAATTGAATTTAGGCTCAGTTTTCTTGAAGTCCTGAAATCTTCATGGTGGGCCGCAAAAAACTCTGTGGCGGGCCGCATGTGGCCCCCGGGCCGCCATTTGCCCACCCCTGGTGTAGAGGATACAGGTCTATAAATAGTCATGGGTGAATGAGGGGTTAAGGTAACTATGCTCCTGGACTAATAGCTGTGGCACTTGAATTTCTGGAATTCCACCACACTTTCATCCCCAGCATAGTCACTAACTGCAGATGGATTGCCTTGTCCACCTCTGTAATGATAAAACCAGGGGTCATTTCGAGCAGGAACGCCATTCTGGGAATAACAATCCCAGCAACGGGCACATATGGTGATGTGCTGTGGAAAAAAGCAAAAGCATACTAACTTGATCTGTATTTTCATGCTTGTTGTAGGGTAGCTTTCCTGCGAGAGCAAAGGAAACCTAAAGTGTTGGTGATTAAACCTCTTCTTCTTGTTGTTGTTCTAACAATTTTAAGGGTTTAAAAATATTTGACCAATGTTTGAGTTGTCAGTTGGTTTTTCTTTTATGACTAGTCAAATTCTTCTTCTTAATAAAAATCATAAACCGTGAGCTGTCACACAACTGGTGTTCCATTACTTGAGGTCATTACTTGAGTTATGTGATTTCACTGCAGTCACCCAAAGTTTAGCCGCACACAAAGTTACTTGTTTGTCTTCATCTCTTAGTAGACAAGAAGACTTAGCTTTGAGAGTGAGAGAATCTTGCTAAAGTGAAGGAAAAATCAATTCACCTCTCAAATCTGAAAATTCAGGGCCATCCGAAAGAATAAGATCTATAGAGTCAATTCGGTTAGTACCGCATCCACAGAATCTATTAGAGTATAGAATACCATTAAACGTTCCTAACAACACCGCCGATGGCAAAGGCATTCAAACGCACGGACATAAATGCCCTTCTATACTTTGGAAGAGATTATTCAAACAGGTAGTGTGGCATTTTTATCGGAGGAGGAATACCATCTGAAAAGGAAGCACATACTCTGCAAGCTCTAACCAGTGTACTCTTATAATCAAGATCCCTCAAACGTCTTTTAATTGACTGAGACCAGTCAGATCGTTAACCTGTTCCAGATATGTTGATGCTCTGGAAAGTGACTGAACTTGTGGTTTCCTTGTACTTGTAAATATTCTCTAGCAAACAAATAATATGGAGGAGGTGGAGACTGATGATATTATGCTGCTTTGGGGAGAACAGTGGGGTATAAATGCCTAAAGCAAAATGGAAGGTGGTTCTCAAGATCTCAGGTAGGTTCTCATCACCATCTTGATGAACAGCCTTGTGAAGACGGTTGAGAAAGCATTATTAGTTATTTTATGTATGTGTTTCTATTTTAGCTTTGTAATTTTCCTCCTTTGTAACGGTTTGGGGTAAGTAACCATGAAGGATTTAAAACATTGAACAGTCATTAAAAAAAAATCCCCTTTTGCTTTTAGCTATAACCTTGCCTGCTAACAGTATTTCATTTTGCCGTTGTAAATGTTGGAGGGAACAATGGCTGTTCCTTGTTTGTTAGTGTGAAACAGCTCTGCATATGTTCTACCAGCTTCAGCCTGTTAAAATTGCTTTGGGACTAGTTGTAAGCACCAAGCCTTGAATTGTAGGCTTATGTTCAGGAATATGATGTAAGTGCATTCCATTCAAGAATTTTTGTGAATTTACAGTAGGCAAGCACTGTGTATGCGTGTTTCGCATTATGTGACTCTTTATTGTTGTGGAATCACCGAGATGTTTTGTAAGATAACTAATTATTTTTACATTTATATGAAGAAAACAGCAAGGAGCTCAAGGTTGTGTTGCTGGCTGATAAAAGAAGTGGAAAGAGTCCTGGTTCCCCGGGCTAGCATTCATCTTCTTTATTATCCATGTTAAAAAGTGTAGGTTATTTGAAGGAACCTGCAAATCCGGATCGGCATCCACTAAAATAGATATCGCTGAGGCAGCACATTTTTGTTCTTCTATTTCCATAGACTCTGCTTTACTGTAACAACACAAAATGGTGGATGTCCTCTGGATACCTTTTGATCTGGCTGTTTCCCAGTTAGAAGCTGCTGTGTATATGCAACTTGGAATATCTTTAGCATCCGTGTATGGCTTCATGTAATTCCACCAGACAAAACCCTGTCAGCAGAAATTCCCGAGGACCCTTAAGTGATTCTAACAATATTGCCCGAGCAGCTTATGGAGGCCTTCACGCATGATCACCCTCAAGATAAAAACTCATTATTAAATGCCAAACAGCTCTTAATGTGTTAAAAGGAAAAAAAAAAAGACCCTGGCTTCAAAACTCATTTGCCGAGCCAGCATCATTATGCCATTAGAATTTGGTAGCAACGACTCCTGGCTCTGAGGAGTGGCGTGGAGACTCTGCCAAACAGGGTGACTTCGCGACACATTTACAGTGGAGTCCTGTGCAGAGTTACTCCAGTGTAAGCCCATTAAAAATTTAAAAAAAACCCAACCATATGGCTGGAAGTGTTGACTAGCATCCCCAAAACTGCTCATGTTCAAGCCAAGGGCCTTACAGTAGCCCTGTGGAATTCTGACTGTCATTGAGTGCTGGTGAAAAGTGTCGTCAAGGCAAGGAGGAGGAGATGGAGATTGGATTTATACCCCACCCTTCACTTGGAGTCCAGAGCGGCTTACGATCTGCTTTCCCTTCCCCTCCCCACAACAGACACCCTGTGAGGTAGGTGGGGCTGAGTGACAGAAACTGCTCTTTCCAGAACAGCTCTGATTGAACTATGGCTTGCTTGCCCAAGGTCATCCAGCAGCTGCAAGTGGAGGAGTGGGGAATCAAACCAATTCTCCCAGATAAGAGTCCGCGCACTTAACCACTATACCATACGGGCTCTCAAGGGCTGGCACATATTCCATACTGTAAACAACCTTCGAAATTCCCTTCATTTTTCCGAGCAGTTCGACATGTAGAAAGGACTGGGCTTCAAGAGAAACAGTATAAATTCCCTTTTAGCCTGGTAAGACCCTGGGGCCTTTGGCTCCTTGCTTTAATAGATCGGCCGGTGTAGTTTTGCCAGAATGTGTGTGGTTTTCAAGGCAAGAGACTTAACAGAGGTGGTTTGCCATTGCCTTCCTCTGAATAGCGATGCTGGACTTCCTCAGTGGTCTCCCATCCAAGCACTAACCAGGGCCGACCCTGCTTAGCTTCTGAGATATGACGAGATGGGGCTAGCGTGGGCCATCCAAATCAGAGCTGGCAGTGCTGTTAGACTTTAAAATAACTTGTATAATGTTCCACATTTCTTTGAGTCTGTCCACTTTCTTTTCAAGAAGACTTCCCCATAAGAACTGTATGGGGTGGACAGAAAACTTCCTTCTTGCTTAAGTTCTTTGTGCTGCTCTCTCACACCTTATGCCCAACCCATCCAGGGATTCAAACCCTGTAAAATCTAAACAGCCACTGGCTTGGATCCTAAATGCACCCGATTATCCTCTTGCAAAAGGAGCCAAAGAAACCTGTATATTTAATGGACTTAACTCCGGCAGGATAACTAAAGCGTTCCATGGTTGTAGTGAGCATGAAATATTCCAGAACTGCAACTTTAAAAAAGTGATTTATGGTAATGAAAGTCAGAAGTCTCATGGCATTAAAAGTTTAATACAGATATTTATTAAAGTATGACAGTAGTAGTACATATAAACATCATGTTGCTCGGTGATGGATTTTAA
The DNA here is from genome assembly GCA_029233225.1 of Lepidodactylus listeri. Lineage (NCBI taxonomy): Eukaryota > Metazoa > Chordata > Lepidosauria > Squamata > Gekkonidae > Lepidodactylus > Lepidodactylus listeri. The sequence goes on from JARCFY010000011.1 coordinate 83,797,245, forward strand.
GCCAGGCAGTGCTCCGAACTGTGATAAAGAAATCTGTGTTTCTCCATTTCCAAAATGGAAACTTGGCTCCTGATGTCAGATTTAAGGGAAGGGAAGGCTGGGCTTAGCTAGTACACATCTGGGAACTCAGTTTCCTGCTGGAACCACCTCTTCTGTGTGCCTCTCCTTAGGTGGGATTAAAAACCCAAAATAAATAAAGACTAGCCAATAAGTGGGTCAGTGAAAGGTAAACAAATATTCTAAAACTTGATGCATATGAAGGCCATTTTAAACCTGTGGAGTGCTGAGGACAGGAACCAGGTTGGATTCCCCATTCCTCCATGTGCAGCTGCTGGTGTGACCTTGGTCAGTTACAGTTCTCTCAGAGCTGTTCTGGAAAGAAAAGTCCTCGGAAGAGCTGTCTCAGCCCCACCTACCTCACAAGGGTGTCTGTTGTGGGGACGGGAAGGGAAAGGAGATTGTAAACCGCTCTGAGACTCCTTCAGGTAGTGAAGGGCAGGGTATAAATCCAGTCTCCTCCTCTTCTTCCTCTTCTTCCTCAGGGTATGCCATAGAGTCCACCCTCCACAGCATCCATTTTCTCCAGGGGAACTGACCTCTTTAGTCTAGAGATGAGCTTTAATTCCAGGGGATCCCGAGATCCCACCTGGAAGCTGGCATCCCTAACTCCACACACATCTCTGGAGTGCAGGGAGCATAATTGGGGCGGGGTGGGTTGAAGGTTTCTTCTACAAGTGGTGGACACCGTAGAAATTGTAGACAGCAAACAGGCAACCTGGAAATAGGGTTTTTTTAAAAACTTGTTGTCCCTGAAATATGGAGATGGTCTAGATAGTTTTATTGGAACTTGAGAATCCAAACAGGAAAGGCCAGCTGTGTCCTAGCACCACTGGAGAGAGAGAGAGAAGACTATTTGTGGATGTCTGCAAACTTTTCTGCATCTAGGAGAGCCTGCAAACAAGCTTCCTTTCCTAAGAACTGTGGTAGAAAGAGCCCTCAAGTTGCGTGGCAAAGAGATAAACAGGTGGTTTGGGACTGCCTGCCTCTGTGTAGCAACGCTGGACTTCTTGGTGGTCTCCCATCCAAGACACTGACCAGGACCAACCCTGCTTAGCTTCTGAGATTCGATGAGATCAGGTTAGCCTGGGTCATCCAGGTCAAGGTTCCTAACAACTGCATTGGAGAATATTTATTTATTTATTTCATTAGATTTATAGCCCGCCCTCCCGACATTGTAGGCTCAGGGCGGGTAACAGCATATACGTATCTGCAATTAATGCAGATTTACCATATTAAAAACATATTACAATACTCAGTACACCATTCTTTCGATTTTAGTTTGCAGTCACTGCCTTGGTGACTTCAGGGGTGATTTAAAATCACTCTGGCATCTTATCTTGGGTTTTAGGAAACCCAAACTGGGCATTTTGCTAGTTAATGTTTAGTTCTGAGAGAAATGTATTTCTCTGACATTTCATGTTTATCAGTTCAGGGTACCTTATGTTGTTCCATGTTAAGCCTCTCAAATACTAATAATTAGTTACCTGATTACATATTGGACGTGATTAAGGAGTAGGTCTGGACTAAATTGTAACAAAGCTGCAATGGAGATATCTTACTCCTCAATTTGTCTTTTAGAAAAGTGCTTTTATATTTATCTTTTTGTGTAGCTACTGTGCACTCTTTTTGAAATCTGTAGTTCTTCCAATTCAGAAAAGTTGATTTCCCACAGTAGATAGGATTATTCTAGAACACTGTAGCCTTTGCAGGTCTCCTTTGATTGGTACCTGTGTGAGGTTTAGTGCAAAGTTGTCCTTGAATGCAGATTGATTAGGGTCAGGTGATTTCCTCTAATTATCAACTGAGTATTTTGTCCACTCCCAGCTAAATTATCCGAAATATTGTCTTCCCCTTTCATCAAAGTATGTAGCTAGAAGAGAGTTTCTGTATTTTTGTATATTGTGATTGCAACCGGTGAATGGACACTTAACTCTCAGGAGAATGTTTGATTCATCGAGGAGTAGCTGGAAACCGTTCCCTGTAGAGAGAACGCATGTAGTTCAGCTGTGTTTTGCATGCTTAAATCTGTCTTTGAACAATAGGGAGATTAGGTTTGGTATCGCAGCCAACCATTGAACACCTGTTATGATTGGGTGGAACTCTTACCTGGCTTTGGCTGATCGTATTCTTCATCCAGCTTTGTGTTTGTTTCTTTTACAAAACGAGATGCTGGAAGGTGTGTTTCTTTTGCCTGAAATTACAGTGTTGTGTAGGTGCATAACTTACTGCCCAGCGTTAGTGTATGGACTCCCAACACCGGTGGTGCCGCTCCTGGACCTTACCAATGTGATGACTTTGCAGGCATTGCTGGGTTTTGTGTCCCCAGTTGGCTGCAGCTGTAAGTAAGGGCTAGCTAGCTCCACAAGACGTGAGCGGCAGATCTTAAAACAAGCTGTTTAGAGAAGCCAGAAGCACCCAGGATATTTTGTAGGAAGCCGGATTTCAAAAGTGAAACAGAGTGGAAGTTGAATGCTTAATACCCCTCTACTTTCCTTGCACAAATCCAAGGCAAGCCGAGGCTGCATGCACCTGCAGTTCTCCCTCTGAGTGGAGGACATCTTGATGGGTGTTTCCCACCCCATTTGCAGGGAGGCAGGAACTGATTCTTCACTTCCTGTCTTCTGGTGGGATACGCCCCTTGAGATCAGTTCTGTTCCTGCCTCAGTAGGGAGAGCAGCACCTAGTGGAACTTGTGCCTCTTTTTTGGACTTTCGGTTTCTATTTTTCTAGCTTTTAGCTCTACTTCTACAGCCTTTTCTTCTAAGAACTATCCTTTCCTGTGAATTCAATCCTCTCCTCCTGCCTCCTTCTTAAAAGCCTTTCTCCCTCCTCCCCCCCCCCCTCACTGCCTCGTCTTCGACCGCAAATGGAGGGCACCGATGGCTTCCTTTCGGAGGCAGAAAAGGATAGAGACGCCCCCCCGGTTCCCCGCGGGGAGAGCTCTAAAGCCGTTAAAAAGGCTACAGCGCCAAAAGAAAAGCGCGCGAAGAAACGGCCCCACCAAGACGCGGGAGACCACGCGCGCGCCATTTTACTCCCAGCTGGGAAAGCGAAACCAAAGGCGCATGGCTGCGGAGCGTCTCTCGCCGCCTCCATAAGCCCAGGAACGGCATGCAACGATGGGCAGGATATCCCTAATGCCCAGCTCACACCATAGTCCCTGCCTGACGACTCGCCAGATGCGGAAGCTCAGCAATTCGTGAGTACCCCTCCAGCAGAGGAGGAAACTATTTCCCCCGCTCTTCTTCGGGCTATTAAAGCGGCGGTGCGGGAGGAACTCTCTGAAAATCGTGCCCAGAGGACCCTCTCCCATAGGGGCCATACCTGCAGGGACTGTCCACCCAAACCTCCTGCCATTACCCAGGCAGACGAAGGGGAAGAGGAAGATCCTGAGGGGGAGGAGGATAGACCTCGCTGGCCCACTAAGGCGGCGAGAAAAGAACACAGTCATCCTGGCTGGGTCCCAGATCATTGGATTCCCAATGCTCCAGATAGCGAAGCCGGGGAATCTGGAGAGAGGGAAGAGGGAGAGTTCCTTTCTGATGAGGATCAGGAGGAAGAGTTTGAGGTCCCTGAAACCTCCCCATGTTTTTTCAAAATAGAAGATTACCAGTATTTACTTTCTAAAGCCCTCTCTGCCTTAGAACTGCAACCCAAGTTGCAGGGAGAGGATTTGCCCACCTCTGCTAAAGCAGATGGATCCAGACCCAAGGGCAACAAGGATTATTTGCCCAGATCATCAGGCAATGAAAAAGTTTTCCCTTTCCCAGAATTCCTTGAAAACCAACTAATGAGCGAATGGGCTAAACCCATGACTAATAAACGTTGCCCACTCAATGTTAGAAAATTGTACTCTTTACCTTCTTTTACTAATAAGTTTTTACAGGTCCCCCTTGTGGATGCCCCTGTCATTGCACTCCAATCTTCCGGAATTCTGACTGAAGATGGAGATGGCTTACTCAAAGACACCCTGGACCGCAAAGCTGAGGTCGCCCTACGCAAGGCGCATGAAGCTTCGGTAATGGTCATCAAGGCCTCTTCCACTGCCACTATTGTCTGCAGGGCAGCCATCGCCTGGTCCAGAAAACTGATCCAGCTGGTCCCACCTTCTAGTCCAAGACTGGCAGAGGGAGCAAACCGCCTACTAAAGGCCTCCTCCTTCGCAGCCGATGCTACCCTAGATTCATTAGTTTTTTCTTCTAGATCCCTAGCCTCAGCAGTGGCGGCCAGACGCACTCTCTGGCTCAGAGCCTGGCAAGCAGATCTACGTGCCAAGACCACCGTTGCTGCTTACCCCTTCCAGGGGGATCGGCTCTTTGGAGACTCCCTTGATAAGGTTCTTGTTGAAACCCGGGACAAAAAGAAGGCCATGCCGCGCAGCCTGGCTAGACCTGACCGAAGAGGCTCTGGAAATTATTCCTTTCGCACCAAAAGAGCCTTGCCACGCTTTGGCAGAGACGCGTACAGACCACCCTGGACTCCAGCCAGACAGGGTTTCAAAAGAAACCCCTTCCATGGTCGCTCCAGCAGACCCTTTGTCCCCAGAGACAACAAAACCGGACGGGACAACTTCAACAAATCTACCTCTACATGACTACCAGCATGCACCGGTCGGGGGCCGCCTGCTTCTTTTCCACCGCCAATGGATCCTTTCCAGAGCAGACATTTGGTCCCAGGAAGTCACCTCCACAGGCTATTCCATAGAGTTTCAAACAAGACCGGCAGATCGCTTCGTTCCCTCTCGGCTTTGCAAAGATCCAGCCAAGCTCTCCAGGACAAGAGAGGCTGTCCAGCACCTCCTATCCATCTCAGCCATAGAGCCTGTCCCCCCAGAAGAATGGGGACAGGGCTTCTATTCCATCTTCTTCACGGTCCCCAAACGCACAGGCAACTGGAGAGCGATCCTGGATCTCAAATATGTCAACAAGTTTGTAAAGCTGAGACACTTCCGAATGGATACACTTCGATCTATCATGGAAGCCCTACAGCCGAACGAGTTCCTGTCTTTCATCGACCTAACAGAGGCCTATCTCCATGTCCCCATGTTTGCAGGCCACAAAAGATTTCTAAGGTTCTTCGTTCTCGGCCACCATTGGCAGTTCAGAGCGCTCCCATTCGGGCTGTCTTCAGCTCCAAGAGTCTTCTCAAAAATACTTATCCTCCCGATTGCCCTACTCAGAGAACGCGGCATACACGTTCACCCTTATCTGGACGACCTGTTAATCCGCTCAAGCTCACGAAAACTAGCGCTCGCCCACACCCAAGAGACCATCCAATGCCTTCGCGTGCACGGATTTCTGGTCAACCTGCAAAAAAGCTCCCTGACTCCCACTCAATCCCTAGAGCACTTGGGAGTCATCATCAACACTACTCAAAATCGCGTCCTTCTACCATCCCACAAGGCGGACAATATCCGTCGCCTTGCAAAACAAGTCATATTGGCCAGAAGTTCGTCTCTCATGACCTTAGCCAAGCTCCTAGGTCTCTTCATCTCGTGCATGGACTCCGTACCCTGGGCACGGCTTCACGCAAGACCTCTACAACAACTACTCAGACCTTTCCAACACAGCATAATGCAGAAGTTGGACCTCCCAGTACACGTCCCTCACCAAGCCAAAGTCAGCCTGGCATGGTGGACCAAGTCCCAAAACCTCTCCCGAGGAAACATTTACTACATCAGAGACTGGATACAAATCGTTACGGACGCCAGCCTCATAGGCTGGGGCGCGATCCTCCACCATATACCGGCGCAGGGAACTTGGTCCAAAGAGGAACAACTCCTACCAATCAACCTCTTAGAGCTCCGGGCAGCACGACTAGCCCTTCTCCGCTTCAGGGAACAAATCTCCGGTCACCATGTCCTCATCAGGACGGACAACGTGGCGACCAAGGCGTACATCAACGACCAAGGAGGGTCCCGATCCTCCAATCTTCATCGCGAGGCTCTAAGACTCCTATCCTGGGCGGAACGCCATCTCCTCTCCATCTGAGCGGAGTACATCAAGGGCTCCCTGAATACCCGTGCAGACTGGCTCAGCAGACAGACGCTACAGGAAGGGGAATGGTCCCTGAAGCCAGACCTATTCCTTCTCATAACTTCCCACTTCGGCCAACCGAAGGTAGACCTGTTCGCCTCACCTCTCAACCACAAGACGCCCAGGTTCTTCTCAAGATTCTACCATCAAAAGGCAGAGGCCACAGACGCTCTGACATCCCGCTGGCCCAAGGGTCTTCTATATGCCTTCCCTCCGACCCCAGTACTCCCAAGGTTACTGCGTCGGATAAAACAGTTGAGAGCGGAGGTCATAGTGGTGGCCCCTTATTGGCCAAGAAGACCCTGGTTCTCGGAACTTCAGACCCTGGCGAGCGCCCCGCCTCTGACGCTTCCGCTGTCTCCGGACATGCTGTCCCAGGGTCCCATTTGACACCCGGACCCGGCTTGGTTGCATTTGACCGTTTGGAAATTGAACGCAAAAATCTCCTAGACTTCGGATACTCCAGCTCGGTAACAGACACCATGATGGCCTCCAGAAGTCCGTCGACCAAGCGGATCTACAACATAACCTGGAAGGCCTTCGTCCGTTGGTCCAGAAGGAAGAAGATCGATACACTTCATCCACCCATGACCAGTATCCTGTCATTCCTTCAGGACGGCCATGAATCAGGCCTGAAAGCATCCACTCTACGACGACAAGTGGCCGCCCTTGCAACCGTACTACCTAGGATTGAGGGATGGACACTCTCTACCCATCCTCACGTGCGCCGATTCCTAAAAGGAGCCTCCCTCAAGGATCCCCCGATTTCCCACAGATTCCCCACGTGGAAACTGAACCTGGTCCTATCGGCATTGACCAAACCACCTTTTGAACCTATACAAGAAATCCCCCTTTCTTGGCTTTTAATGAAAGCCCTATTCCTAGTAGCCCTCACCTCGGCTAGAAGAGTATCTGAGCTAGGGGCGCTATCTGCTGACCCAAAATTCTGTACCTTCCGTAAGGATCAAGTAGTCCTCACTACCATCCCGTCCTTTCGCCCAAAGGTAAACTCCAGATTTCACCGTTCCCAAGAAGTCTGCCTACCTTCCTTTTTTCCAAATCCCTCCAATTCAAAGGAGAAGACATGGCATTCCTTAGACGTGCGACGGGCACTCAAAGCCTTTCTCTACCACACCTCTTCTTTTCGCAATACTGACTCCTTATTTATCTCGGTCTCACCGCCCAACAAGGGTAAAAAGATGTCTACAGCATCAATCAGCGCGACTCTAAAGCGATGCATAGTAGAAGCGTACAAGACCCTGAGGTTGCCCCCTCCTCCGGGCATCACGGCCCATTCCATCAGGAGCGCTGCTACGTCGACGGCCTTTAGCAACAGAGCCTCTGTAGAGCAGATCTGTCAAGCTGCCACGTGGTCCTCTGCCTCCACTTTCATCAGACACTACAAGATCGACTCCTTCAGCTCTGCAGATATAACCTTCGGCCGAAGAGTCCTGCAGCAGGCGCTCATGCCAGAAGACGACGTCCCACCCAGTTAAAGGGACACTGCTATGGGAGGTCCCATCAAGATGTCCTCCACTCAGAGGGAGAACGGACCAGTGGATACTCACCATGAGGGGTCCTTCTCCTCTGAGATAAGGAGGACATCTTCGCCCTCCCAAGTTTCATCGTCTTCCTTCCTTCCTTCGCTGTATTCTATGTTTTTACTGCAGTCTATCTTCCTTCCTGTCCTGTTACAGTATAGACCAGTTTTTTCACGGTTCAGACCAGTTATATTTATATAGATTTGATTGTTAACCTGGTTATGGTTAGTTTTTCCAGTTATAGCTCACTACTGCTTCTGGGAGTCCCCGAACTGATCTCAAGGGGCGTATCCCACCAGAAGACAGGAAGTGAAGAATCAGTTCCTGCCTCCCTGCAAATGGGGTGGGAAACACCCATCAAGATGTCCTCCTTATCTCAGAGGAGAAGGACCCCTCACGGTGAGTATCCACTGGTCCGTTTGCCATTTATCTACAGAATGAGAAGGTGGTCATCATCTCATCTCCTTGAGTTCCTGAGTGTTGTCATATCAACCCATGCTCCCAGCCCTGAAATTCATGGGGCAAAGCCGGATGACATCCTGAGAGTGGGGCCTGGGGATATCTTACTTTCACAATCAGCCCAGTTGGTTCCAGTCAAGGTAAACCCCTAATCTGTACTGTGGTGTATGGTAAGAAGAGCTGTGAAGTCACCATAGAATCATAAGAGTTGGAAGGGACTTCTATGGTCATCTAGTCCAACCTCCTGCGCAACGCAGGAAATTCACAAATACCTCCCCCCACCCCACCCCCAGTGACCCCTGCTCTATGCCCAAGGCAAACCCCCCCCCCCAACCCTCCAGGATCCCTGGCCAAACTAACCTGGGGAACAATTGCTTCCTGACCCCAGAGTGGTGATCAGCATTTCCCTGGGCATGTAAGAAAGGGCCATCAGTAATTAGATCAGTGGTTATGAAGGAACTCATAAATTGCCTGGTGCCCATTACTGAAACTTCTTGGAATAGCCCTGTACGTTCAACTACAAGGTCTTTTAAAAAAGCAATTTGTCTTCAGGCGAACTGTAGCAAATGAATATATCTTTTTCATTATTTCTTATAAGCATGCTTATGTGTGTCTTTAGTTTTGTGGGTTTTTAAAAAAATAAACAAATTTGATAAATTACCCTGGGATGTGCCTGGGAATTCAAGATTTCTAGTTCTGATACATAACACCTTTCTATTACTACATCTGTTTTACCAGCTGTATCACCACCAGTACTCATTGCACTGTGCTTAGTGCTTGTGTACATTAGGGAATCTCCTTTCCCCATATATAAATTGACACTGGGTAGGATCCAACAGAACAATTCTAGGTGCGCTGAGACCACCAAGACTAAGACCACCGTACTGGCTGCTTCTGTTAAATTAATCCTGCCTGGATTTCTGCTTGTGCAAGACACTGCAAGTAATTTACTGGCTGGTTCTTCCTGGTCTTTATTGCAGTGTATTTAATTAATTAATTTATACCCTGCACCCTGGTCCCACAGGGCCCTTTGGGCAGCTTACAACTATTTTGCCTCAGTTTTTTCCCTGAAGAAGAGAACATGCTCATGTAGAGATGGTAGTAGTCAAGGCTAGGCTACTGGTGGACATGGATAGAGAGGTAGTTGAGAAGCACCTGGCTGCATTGAATGAGTACAGATCCCCTAGGCAGATGGTATGCACCCAAGAGTGCTCAAAGAACTTTCTAGAGGGCTTGCAGAGCCTTTGTCCATCTCCTTCCAGAGCTCTTGGAGGATGGGAGATGTGCCACAAGACTGGAGGAGAGCAGATGTTATCCCGATTATCAAAAAAGGAGGGATGACCCAGGAAACTACAGGCCAGTCAGACTGAAAGATACTGGAGCAGATTTTAAAGGGATTGATATGCAATCTAAAGGACAACTTGGTTACCCAGGGAGGTCAGCATGGATTTGTCCCCAGCAGATTCTGCCAAACCAGCCTCATTTCCTTCTTTGATCGAGTGGCGAGCTTAGTGGATCAAGGGAATGCTGTTGCTGTTGTTTACCTGGATTTCAGTAAAACTTTTGACAGGGTTCCCTATAATGTTCTGATGGGTAAACTAAAGGACTGTGGACTTGACTCCAGGATAGTTAGGGAACTGGTTGGAGAACCTTACTCAGAGAGTAGTTATCAATGGCATTGTATCTGAATGGAGGGAGGTGTCCAGTGGGATGCCATAGGTCTTGGTTCTGGGGCCAGTACTTTTCAATATTTATATAAATGATCTGGAGGGAGGGGCTACTCATTAAATTTGGGGATGACAGTAAATTGGGAGGAGTACTGAACACACCAGAAGAGGCAGAATTCAATGAGACCTGAATACACTGGAAAAGTGGGCAGATGTGAACAAGATGCAATTTAACATCTTCTACATCTGGGTAACAAAACCGAGGAACACGCATACTGGATGGGGGATACACTTCTGAGTAGTGGTGTATGTGAACAAGATCTTAGAGTACGGGTGGACCATAAGTTAAATATGAGCAGCCAGTGTGATGCAGTTACAGAAAAGGCTAATGCAATCTTGGGGTGTATCAACAGAGGCATAACATCCAAATCACAAGATATCATAGTCCTGCTGCACACTTCATCGGTTAGGACGCACCTGGAGTATTGGCAACTAATAGAGCAATAAAACCTGTATGGCCCCTTCCAGCTCTATGATTCTGTAATTCTATAATTTAAAAATACAATACATATGAATACAGTGCAAATAAAGAAAAGCAACAAATAGAGCAATAAAACCCAATTAAAACATCAACGCAACAACAAATTACTCAGAGATATTAAAACTGGTTAACTCCCCAGTTTGTAACATTAACCAAAGGCCAGACAAAATGGAGTAGCTTTACATGCCCTGCAGAGTGCTGGAAAATCCCGCAGAGCACAAACTTCCCAGGGGATCTGATTCCATAGAGAAGGGGCAACCACTGAAAATGCCCTTGCGGTTGACATGCGGGCAGTTTGTGGGCCAGGCGCCTGTATAAGGCCCTGCAAGGATGATTTAAGGAAGAAGAGTTGGTTTTATACCCCGCCCTTCACTACCAGGTGAGCCAGTTTGGTGTAGTGGTTAAGTGCGCGGACTCTAATCTGGGAGAACTGGGTTTGATTCCCCATTCCTCCACTTGCACCTGCTGGATGACCTTGGGCAAGCCATAGCTCTGTACCAGCTGTTCTCTCAAGGACAGTTGTCTCAGAGCTCTCTCAGCCCCACCTATCTCACAGGGTGTCTGTTGTGGGGAGGGGAAGGGAAAGGAGTTTGTAAGCCGCTCTGAGACTCCAAGTGAGTGAAGGGCGGGATATAAATCCAATCTCCTCCTCCTCCTCCTCTCCCTCCTCCTCCTCCTCTTCGTCTTCTCTCCCCCCCCCCCCAAGGAGTCTCAAAGCAGTTTACAATGGCCTTCCTTCTCTCTTCTCACAACAGGCACCCTGTGAGGTAGGTGGGGCTGAGGGAGCTCTGAAAGAACTATGACTGGCCCAAGGTCACCTAGCTGGTCTCATGTGGAGGAGGAGTGTGGAATCCTACCCAGCTCTCCAGATTAGAGTTTGGCTGCTCTTAACCACTACTTCAGACTGGTGTGCGGGGTGTTGTATGTGTCATATTTAGCGCATATGTAAGTGGAACTGCAGTAATTTTGTTCATCCAGCCCACGATCTGAAAAGGCCGCCCCAGTCATAAGGGAGATTAATTCAGTCATGGCCCATGGCATGGTTTTTCTCTTGTGGCTCTGCCTACATGGAATTTTGTCTCTCAGCAGGCTTTTTCTGGCCTATTTTTCCATGTTGCAATGCGGAAGCTTAGTTATAAAAACACTTGTTCCATCAAGTGTTTGGGGGTATTTAATGTTGCTTCTCTTCTAGTGCTTTAGTAGTTGCTTATGATCTACATCTTGGATAACTTTTTAGCTTGATTATTTTTGGTATTGTGTCTCTTACTGCTTTAATTTTATGTGTCACCTTGAGTACTTTTTGTTGTTGTTGCAGAAATGGGATAAAGAAATTCCAGGCATGAGTTAAATGTGTTCTTCGTCTTTCCCTTGTGAGGTTGGTGGCGCAAAGGAGACTTCAGTGATCCCCAGACACAATTTAATGCGCTGCCCTCACTGATGCTTGCATGAAAAAAAGAAAGCACCAGTGATAGCTCTGTAAGTTTTCTCTGAATCAGTGGAAGGATCAAGGCTCCTTTTTGAAGAAATTCAACTGTGCCATTTGTTGGAACATGTTCTTTTCAGACATTTCTTTGTTATTGAAGTTGAAATGTTGAAAGGCATCTTGCCGGGAAGAAAAATCACTACATCCCTCAGAATGGACCGTAATCCAACATTTTCAGGCTGGGAACATCAAGCTGGGCAATTTGGGGTCACTGTGAAGTTGCCATGGGACCTGTAGCGCTCTAGACTGTTAGTCTAAGAATGAAAAAGACCCACCATCTACTAATAGCGTGTTGTTGCGATTAAGAGCGGTGAGCTCTAATCTGGAGAACCGGGTTTGATTCCCCATTCGTCCTCAACACAAAGCCTGCTGGGTGACCTTGGGCCAGTCAGTTCTCTCAGAACTCTCTCCGCCCCACCTACCTCACAAGGTGCCTGCTGTGGGGAGAGGAAGGGAATGCGATTGTAAGCCACTTTGAGAGTCGTTGAGGTAGAGAAAAGTGGGGTATAAAAACCTACTCTACTTCTTCGAACAGCATAAATGAAAGGTTTTTCAATGGAGCCATTAAATACATGGAAACATGAAAATGTTCTTGTGCGCGCTTGGCTTTATCTGTTAGACATATGTTTCCTCCCCTTTTTTGAAACTGGGGTCAAGACCAGTCATTGTGATTTAATTAACAGACTGTGCCTTGCAAGCAGGGCGGCAGAATTTATTTACGTATGTATTTATTAAATGCATTTCTATCCCACCGTTCTGCATGGTTCAAGGCAGGTTACAATCATAGTTAAAACATCCCCAGCTAAAACAAAAAATAAAAATAGTAAACTCCAAATCTCTCCCCCGTCATAAAGATACCTGCCATTCAAACCCCTTCAAAACCCCTGACAAACAGGCAAGCCTTGCAGTGCCTCCTGAAGATCTCCTTTTTAGGGAATTCACAAGAACACAAGAGAAGCCATGTTGGATCAGGCCAATGGCCCATCCAATCCAACACTGTGTCACTCAGTAGCCAAAACTCAGGGGTCATCAGGAGGGTCCACCAGTGAGGCCAGAACTCCAGAAGCCCTCCCACTGTTGCCCCCCAAGCACCAAGGATACAGAGCATCACTGCCCCAGACATAAGAACACAAGAGAAGCCACGCTGGGTCAGGCCAATGGCCCATCCGTTCATTCCAGAGCCACAGTAAAAAGGGTCCGGGCTCTGTTTGGTGTGAGACAAGCCACCCTAAGTGATGGGGTAGCCAACAGATGGCTGCCTGATGACCTTAGTTGGTGTGCAGGGACATATGGAAGGAGACCGGAACCGTTACATTTTCTTCTTGCATTTTTTAGCCTCATCCACGCAAGACAACATGAGCAGGTAATGTTTGTGGCCCAGGTGCCAAAAAACCTTGCCTACCTGTGAAGGTGGGTGCTGTGGCAAAAAAACAAACAAAATAGGGAGTAGGTGGATGGAGAGAAGGTTGTTTTTTTTTGCTTGACTGTGTAAATATGTAAATATCACAAGTTGTGTAACTCTGCATAAATATCACAAGTTGTGTAACTCTGCCTTACACAGCTTGTGTAAATGTCAGAAATTATGGAACTCTTCCTAACAACTTCAGCAAGGCTGTTCCGTAAAAAAGGGGCAGCCACTTGAAAAGCTCCGGATCCGCCATTGGCTAGCCTGACTGCTCTGCAAGAGGGGGTGCTGCTGGGACTCAGGACTTCTGCTCTTGCTCAAAGCTGACCTCCTGCTCACATGCAAGGTCTTCTTCTCCATGTCTTTCTGATCTGGCGGCACTGCCTGATGCTGTTAGGGTAGGGTGTGTGTATGTGTGTGGAGTACAAGGCTGGGAGCATGGGCAAACTGTGCAAGAAGGTGGGAAGGGGTGTAAGCAGAGTGCAGCAGCAGGCAGGAGAGGGGGCTGGAGGACCCAAAACTGTCCCAGGAAAAAAAGTACCAGTATCTGGGAGACCCAGGTTAAAATATGCAGTACTTTACTGGCTGACTTTTGGCCAGTTAACACAGTCTCTCTCTGCCCCTAAACCACATCATAGGGTTGGTTATGAGGATAAAATGGAGAATGGCAACTGGAAAGTGTGTATGCTCCCCTGAGCTCCTTGGAGGAAGTAAGGTATGAAAATGTACTAAATGAATAATTACCAAGGTTATTTCATTGAGTGAAGCTTCAAAAACACCACCTTCCTTCAAGCAGCAGCATTTAAACCATCCAGCAAATGTTCCTAAGTCTCCAGGTGACTGTAATGTTAGCTTTCAGGACTGACAGCTACTGACACTCGTGGATTCATCACTCATTCATTCATCACCCGCTGTTCATTTTCAGTCTTCTGTGCAGTTCCACATTGGGACTGTGCTTGCGCAGGCCAGCCACCGGAGGCTCTCTCACAGCTACTCTGGTATTTCTTTAATACTCCAAGCGGAGCTCCCTCCCCTGCAGAGCTCATTAGAGGCAGTCTCCTCCCCCAACAGTCACATGTTCCACAGGGAGGAGCCCCCCCCCCCCCCAGTCCTTTCTTCGCTGCTGCATTGTGAGGACCATTCTCCTCAGCTCTGGTTGTCGCGAGTTTTCTCAAAGGTTTTCTTTGCTTCGTGGGGTCTCTCCCCTCTTTTGGAAATGTTGTAGAGAAGGCTTTGTTTTAAAAATGTACCCGGCGCGGTACAAAAATGACCTGCTCGGATGGATACCTTCTCTGCCTTTTCTGCTTGGGTGAGGCCCATAATACAGCCACATGAAAGGTTGCCTCCAGTTTACCCTGAAAGCCCACTCAGATTGAGCAGGGCGCTTAAAGGCAAGCTTATGGGAGAAAGCGTTCTCTTGAGTGAGAAAGCATCTTGCAGTGAAAGCATCTGACCCAGCAGAGTACAGTGTGCATCCTTGCCTTTGAAATTACCGGTTAAAACCGACCAACTTGCAAGCCCACCTTCAAGAATCTTGGTTCCGGGGACAGCACTGAAGTCTTGGGTCCGATGGCCTGCCCACTCAGCTGAATGCTACATGTTGGAACCCCCCACCTAAGAAAGCTCATTCCAAATCCAAACATAAAGAGAAGCATTGTTCCAGTTCCAATACGCCCCTGGACTCAATTAACTCCTCGGTTCCGAACAAAACCAGCTTCGATTCCGATGGAACAGAGGGAAGTCTCACCACAAATGCCTTTTCCACAGGCCTCTCCGGCTCATTCGTCCTCATAAGGGGAAATAGAGCCTGGCCAGTGTGCATTGGTGGTCCCAGCAGCTAGTTGACTGTCGAAACCATCCTCCCCAACACCGTGGCAGAGTTGTATGCCTCCGCCTCCTTGGCAAGGCTACCCTTATTATTCTCCTTCTCTTAGGCCTCAAGAAGGGGGTGACTGGCAATCACGAAAAGCAGCACTGGAACTGAGGCACCCCCCTTTCATGTAAACTGTAGTGCTGCGGGTCCACTAGTCCACTGGTATCCTCCTGGAATCTCCCCCCACCCTCTTATAGGGTGTTTGGATTCCGAGGAACAGCTGGTTTGGGGGGCTGATTCCTTTTCTGGTCCAGGCTCAGACTTATCATTGGACCCTTCCCCTGATGACAGTGTAGGGAGTCTCTGATCCCATGTCGCCTAATGAAGATCTGATGCTCTATGCAGAGCAAATCGTGCAAATGGCTAAATCGTTGGAAATAGAGGGGACCTCCAGCAATGCAAGACCTTGAGACAAGCTCTTAGGCAAGCTCTATGCGGAGTCACCTGGAATAATCGCCTTTCCTATCCTGGAGGGTATTGCCAACATCTCCAAGACCCTGTGGCAAAAACCAGCTAGCATTGCTGCCGCATCCAAAAAGGTGGAGAATTTATACGGGATGCAACAAGAAGGTCATGCCTGTTTATTCAGCCATCCTCCAGCTTCATCCCTCATAGCCGTGGAGATGCTGTGAAACAGCATACAGGTGCGCATTCCTCACCAGGTGATGGAGAGGGGCAAAAATATTGATGCAGTTAGTAGAAAAGTTTACATTTCTGCTGCACTCAACCGTCACGTTGCCAACTATAGTGCAATTACGGGAGGATACTAGTTGTTCTTCTAGGGGAAAATGGCTGCGTATGTAGAACTTCTGCCAGAAGACAAAGCCTTTGGCTAAACTTCTCCAAGCAGAAGCATTGTGCCTATCTAAGCAACAGATGGATGCAGGCAGACACGCCGCTGACTCCCTCCTTCAGGGCCATGGCTTCAGCTCTCATACTGAGAAGGCACGCTTGGCTGCGCTTCATGGCTCTCCCTCCTGACACCTGGCAGAAGGTGGAAGACCTCTCGTTTAAGGGAACGACACTATTTGCTTCATCGACCGATGATCTTTTATCCCAAATCAAGAAGACTAAGTAAACATTCATTTGGCATCACAGCTGGTCCTGCCGCTCAGTACAGGCCTTGGCGGATATATAGATTCCACCAACTGCAGTCACCATACTCTTGGCACTCACAGCAGCAGCCTTCCTGATCACAGTATCCCACCAGTGGCCCTTTTCAGGGTCTGTGGCACAGGGCAGGCATAGGTCCAATAACAGAGCTAGACATTTGGGCTCAAAGCATCAGCCAGTTCATAAAGAGCCGTAACAGGCTCCAAAAGGTTCTTTCTGACTAGGGCTTATAGCAGACCAGCCACCTGCCATCTTTAAAGACAAATGGCAGGTCACTCATAACACTTGGGCTTTGTCAGTTGTTAGCTTTGGTTATAGATTAGAGTTGGTCCTGCAGCCGTTAACTTGTTAACTTGACCTTCAGGATGCTTATTTCCATGTAGCTAACCCACCCCTGTTATTGCTGGTGCCTTTAAATATAATCATATTACTTAGCAGTACATGGCCCTTCTGTTTGGGCTGGCTGCTCCCCAATGGGTATTTTCTGAACGTGTTGCCCTTGTGGTAGCACACTGAGAATGTTCCAGAATTTTGGTGCCATGACCAAGAAGGCCCTCTCCTGGGTTGCCACCTGCTTAATCGCAGAAGGTAGGGGCACCTGAAGCAGTGTAGCAGACTATGACCACAGTAGTCAGGTAGGTTCATCGTGATATGTTGAGAATTATAGGAAACAAGCATGGAAAGTCTTGGGGGGAGAATCATATTTCCCTTTCTCCACTATTGCCTCTTTCCCTTTCCTGAAAGCCCCCATCGGCTCTCCCCTTTTCCTAACTCTTCTCTTTCCCACCCACCAGCCAAACTGCCTTTAAATGCCCCCCCTTCAGCTTCCTTTCCTTTCCCTGGCAGCTCTTCCTCAGCAAAATCTTCCCTTTACTTGATGCCAGAGGGTGAGCCAGTTCCTGTTATGCAGTGCCAAACTGGGCTGTGCCCAGTTGTATTAGTAGTGAGTCTTCAGTGGTTGCCACAGGCCTGTCCCCAGGTAGTCCTTCTTTGTCAGAGGACATGACAGGGGAAAGTGATAGGACCTTCGCACGGCTGTTTTGTTCCATCACTTCCTGGGTTTGCTTTACAAAAACCTAGGCTTCGAAGATGCAACAATATTGTTGTGGTTGCCTAGCAGCCTCCAAAATGGCTGCGCAGCACCTGGCATTATTTTCTTACATTTACAGGTGTTTTGTTATTTTGGGAAATTTTAATCCCTTAATGGTTTTTTTTTTTTAAGTTTCAGATTTTTCTGCAAAACTTGGGACTTTGGGGGGGGGGTTGTCTCCATCCCTAGCTCCATTTTGTAGATCTGTTGATCCTATCTTCTGGGGTGCTATTTGGAATTAGATATAAGCTCTACATAAGCTTGTGTTCTGTGGTATTTTTCTTCTTTCATGGTCTTTCTGCTCTTCCTCCTGTTCTTAAACATACACACACTCTGATGATGATCTTGATCAAGATTGAAAAGAGTACTATAAGCCCCATTCACCCACTCATTTTTGAAGGAAGTAAGGTAAATATAGTAGGTATTCTTGGGAAATATAGTAGGCGTTCTAGGGATTCAGGTTCTTCAGCTCGCTGGAAGGCAGTTCAAAATAAAAAAACTGAGTATGGAAAAAAGGGAGAATCTATGATACTCTGAACCAAGTCTCTGTGAGCTCTTGATCCCCCCCCCCCAATGCCATTAGTGGCTCCATTTTCTGTTTCATTATGACCTGAGGAATGCTAGGTATCAAGTTGTGCAGTCAGCCTTGCAGGCTGTCTATGCATTTCTTAACCATGGACTTTCCCCTTGAGGGTACTTCAAACCAGACAAAAGAAGCCTAGTACACTGCCCAGTACACTTGTCCCATGACTTCCTTTCATTGCATTAAAAATCCCCATAATTTGAACGGTCTGTAACTGTGCTGGGGAAGTGGCAGTACTGATGACCAACTTAAAATGAATCTTTTGTAGTACTCGCCAAATACAAAGTACATTTTGGATGTACTACTGAAATGATCTGGGGGAAAAAGATCATCTAGAACTTTTGCATACAGGTTTGTAATGTTAAGAAGTTCTTGTCATACAAGAACAATAACCAAATATTTTTTAAAATTACTTTACCATTGTTTACTTAGATCAGTTGAGTCTTTTGAGAGAGAGACACAGAGAGAGATAATGAGGGGGGGGAGAAGGGAGAAAGCAAAAGCAGAACTGGAGGTGGTATTGGGGAGGATTCCTCCTGCACTATGAATGGCTAAATAGCAGGAGGATGTTTTAAAAGGACATCTGAGCTTCTCCCTCTGAGAGGAGGACATCTTGATGGGTGTTTCCCACCCTATCTGTAGGGAGGCAGGAACTAATTCTTCACTTCCTGTCCTCTGGTGGGATACGCCCCTTCAAGTCAGTTCTGTTCCTGCCTCAGTAGGGAGAGCAGCACTTAGTGGCCACTCGTGCCTTTTTTGTACTTTCACTTTCCATTCTTCTTCATACCTTTTCAAACTTTTTTCAAACCTTTTTTCTTAAATGTTTTTTTTCAAAAAACGGACGTGGATGATTGCGCAGGCGCCATTCTGAATTGCCCCGATCCCGGGAGACCACAGAAAATGGTGGCCCAAGGCTGCGGAGCGGCTGTCGCTGCATCCATAAGCCCAGACATGACTAGCGATGAGAAGGAAAAGCGCGCCAAAAAACAGCCCCAGAAAGACGTGGATGATTGCGCAGGCGCCATTCTGAATTGCCCCGATCCCGGGAGACCACAGAAAATGGCGGCCCAAGGCTGCGGATCGGTTTTCTCCGCATCCATAAGCCCAGACATGACTAGTGACGACGGGCAGGAGCTTCCCAATGCCCAGGTCGCACACCAGCCCCATTTGGGAGACACACCAGCCGAAGGTCTACTCGTGAGTAACTCCAGTGACGGAGAACAGACTATTTCCCCTGCCCTACTCCTGGCTCTTAAACAAGCAGGGAGGAGGTATTGATCATCCACTCATGGGGGGCCCCTTGTCACCAGGACCAACCCCATAGAGATGTGCCAGACAGGCACTACCAAGAGGGCGAGGAGGAAGACAGACCTCGCTGGCCCACTAAAGCAGCTAGGAAGGAACTTTCCTACCCTGGCTGGGTCCCTCATCACTGGATCCCACCTAATTATGAGGACAGTGATACTGGGGTTACCGGGGAAAGAGAAGAGGCTGAATTCCTCTTTGATGAGGAGGAGGAAGAGGACTTGGAGGTTCCAGAGCCCTCCATGTGCTTCTTTAAACCTGAAGAATATCCTTACCTCCTCTCCAAATCCCTGTCAGCATTAGAGTTACAACCAAAGCTGCAGGGAGAGGACCCAGCCGGATCCTCAAAAGCAGATGGCTCCAGACCCAGAGGGAGCAAAGACTACTTCCCCAGGACCCCAGGGGCAGAAAAGGTCTTCCCCTTCCCAGAATTTCTAGAAAATCAGCTAGTCAAGGAATGGTCAAACCCGTGGCAAACAAACGCTGCCCACCTAATGTGAGAAAGCTCTTTACCTTACCATATTTTATTAATAAGCTTGTACTTATTAATGTAATAAGCATCCCTCTAGTGGATGCTCCTGTTATTGCGCTCCAGACTTCGGGTCTTTTTCCGAGGATGGCGATGGCCTGGTCAGAGACAGTCTAGACCGCAAGGCCAAGTTTGCACTCAGGTAAGTGCATGAAGCCTCCGTTATGGCCATCAAAGCATCCGCTACAGCCACAGTCGTGGGCCACACAGCCATTGCCTGGTCCAGGAAACTAATACAGCTTATCCCAGCTTGTCTAGTAAGCGTCTCACTGAAGGAGCTAACCACCCTCTCAAGGCCTCCCCCTTCTCCACTGATGCTACGCTCGATGCCATGATTTTTCCTTCCAGGGCTCTGGCTTCAGTGGTGGCTGCCAGGCGTACCCTCTGGCTCAGGGCCTGGCCAGCGGATCTGCGCAGCAAATCTACCGTCACTTCTTACCCATTCCAAGGAGATTGCCTATTCAGAGATTCCCTAGACAAAATCCTAATAGAAACTAGGGACAAGAAAAGGCGATGCCACATACCCTGGGCAGGCCTGATAGGAGGGGATTCGGAAATTACCCTTTTAGTTCCCAGACGACACCATTAGACCGCTTTGTTCCCTCTCCCCTGATCAAAGACGCCTCCAAGCTACAAAAAACGATAGAAGCTGTCCAACACCTGTATACCATCTCAGCCATAGAACCTGTCCCTATCCAGGAATGGGGACAGGGAATTTGTTCCATTTTCCTTACTTTTCCCAAAAGGAACGGCGGCTGTAGAGCGATACTGGACTTAAAATACGTCAACAGATTCGTAAAACTTAGACGCTTCCGAGTGGAGACCCTGCAATCCATCTCAGGGGCTCTACAACCGGGAGAGTTCCTTCCTCCATCGATCTCATAGAGACGTATCTGCACGTCCCCATGTTCCCGGGTCACAAGAGGTTCCTCCGATTCTTCGTCCTAGGCCAACATTGGCAGTTCAGGGCGCTCCCATTCAGACTCTCCACTGCTTCAAGAGTCTTTTCCAAGATCCTCATCCATCCCATTGCCCTCCTTGGGGAACAAGGCACCCATGTCCAGTGTTCCCTCTAAGCTGAGTTGGTGTGAGCTAGCTCACAGTTTTTTGGCCTCTAGCTCGCACATTTTTGTCTTGGCTCAGGAGGGGTGGCTCCAGAGCAAACTAATTTATACAATAGCCCAATCGCTAGCTCACAACTTTAATGCCAGTAGCTCTCAAGTAGAATTTTTGCTCACAAGACTTCACAGCTTAGAGGGAGCATCATGTCTATCCTATCTAGACAACCTGCTGATTCGCTCCAGCTCTAGAAACAAAGCGCACAAAGACACTCAGGAAATCATCTGCTGCCTGAAAGCACACGGCTTCCTTGTAAACCTCCAGAAGAGCTCCCTGAACCCCTCGCAGTCCCTAGAGCACCTCAGGGTCATCTTAGACATGGTTCGGAACCGCATGTTCCTACCTCAACACAGGCAGACAAGATCCGCTTCTTCACACGACAAATTATCACGGCCAGACAATCCACCCTGATGTCCCTGGCTAAACTACTGGGCCTCTTCATCTCCTGCATGGACTCCGTGCCCTGGGCGCGCCTCCATGCCAGACCATTACAATAACTCATATGGCCCTTCCAATCCAGGATAATGCAAAAAACAGGACCTCCCCATGTCAGTCCCTCACCTAGTCAAGGCCAGCCTATCCTGGTGGATCACGCCATGAAAGAGGGGCTGCAGTGGCTCAAGTGGTTAAGAAGCTGAATTGCAGACCAGAAGGTTGGTAGCTCAGCAGTTCGAGACCTGAGTGCTGCATGACAGGCTAAAAAACTTGAGCTCAGGCATTCTTAGCATTGAGTTCCACAGGCCTGTGGCCAGCTTCCTCTCATGCCTGCCCTCTAGAATAAAACCAACTTATATCTATCCCAGAGGAACAGCTTCTATGTCAAGACTGGAAGCAGATTGTCAAGGATGCCAGCCTCCTGGGATGGGGCGCAGTCTTCCTCCACCTCCCTGCACAGGGATTATGGTCCAAGGAAGAACAACTTCCGCCCACCATCCTGTTAGAGCTTCGGGCCATCCGCCTAGCCCTCCTCCACTCCAGGGAACAAATCGCCGGTCATCACGTCCTCATCAGGACAGACAACATAGTGGCGAAGGCATACATCAATACCCAAGGAGGCTCCGGATCCTCAGAACTCCGTCGAGAAGCTCTGAAGCTCCTGTCCTAGGCAGAACGCAACATACTATCTATCAGAGCGGAACACATCAAGGGCTCGCTGAATACCAGAGCGGACTGGCTCAGCTGTCAGACACTACAGGAAGGGGAATAGTCCCTCAAAGAGGACCTATTCAACCTCATAACATCTCACTTCAGACGTCCAATGGTGGACCTATTCACATCTCCACTCAACCACAGGGTTGCCAGATTCTTGATACTACCATCAAGCAGCAGAAGAGACGGACGCCCTGGTCTCCCAATGGCCCAAGGGTC
Organism: Lepidodactylus listeri; assembly: GCA_029233225.1. Classification (NCBI taxonomy): domain Eukaryota; kingdom Metazoa; phylum Chordata; class Lepidosauria; order Squamata; family Gekkonidae; genus Lepidodactylus; species Lepidodactylus listeri. The sequence continues at coordinate 83,819,416 of JARCFY010000011.1, forward strand.
TCATGTATGCTTACCCTCTGACTCCGGTTTTACCAAAGCTCCTCAGAAAAATCAGAGAACAACAAATGGAGATCATAGTGGTAGCCCTGTATTGGCCAAGAAGACCTTGGTTCTTGGAACTCCAGAGCATGGCAACTGCCCCGTTACACTCCCAGTATCCCCAGACATGCTGACCCAGGGCCCCATCTGGCACCCAGATCCTGCATGGCTCCGTTTGATTGTCTGGAAGTTGAACGGCAAAACTTGCTCAGCTTAGGCTACTCCAGACCAGTAACAGACACCATGCTAGCCTCTCGGCACCCTTCCACCAAGAGGATCTACAGTGCCACCTGGCAGGCCTTCGTTTGCTGGTCCAGGAGAAAGAAGCTCAACCCATTACACCCACACTTGTCCAGTGTTCTGTCCTTCCTTCAGGGCAGTCACGACTCGGGTCTGAAGGCGTCCACTCTCCGCTGTCAGGTAGCTGTCTTGGTAACCGTAGTTCCCAGAGTAGAAGGCTGGACCCTGTCCAGACACCCTCACATCCACCGTTTTTCTGAAGGGTGCATCACTTAAGGACCCACCGGTTCCCCACAGGTTCCCCACATGGAAACTTAACCTGGTTCTCTCTGCAGTAGCCCAACCAGCCTTCGAGCCAGACCAAGAGATTCCTCTGATGTGGCTGAGAATGAAAACCCTATTCCTGGTAGCTGTCACCTCCACCAGAAGAGTCTCCGAGCTTGGGGCCCTCTCTGCCAAACCGACTCTTTGCACCTTCCATAAGGACAGAGTAGTCCTCACTATCGGCCCTTCCTTCTGCCCGAAGGTCAACTCAAGATTTCACCGCTCACAGGAGATCTGCCTACCATCCTTCTTCCCGAACCCTACCCACCCAAAGGAAAAGTTGTGCCACTGTCTGGACGTCAGATGTTCACTTAAAGCCTTCTACATCGCACCAGCTCCTTCTGGAAGACGGAATCATTATTCATCTCAGTCTCACCCCCCAACAAGGGCAACAAATGTCCACAGCATCCATCAGTGCCACTCTCAAAAGATGTATAGCAGAAGCCTATAGGGCCCTCAAGATACCCCTCCTCCGGGTATCACGGCCCACTCCATCAGAAGTGCAGCGACTTCCGCAGCCTTCACCAACCGAGCCTCGGTGGAAGTAACCTGTTGGACAGCCACATGTCTTCCATTTCTACCTTTGTCAGGCATCATAAGACCGACTTCTACAACTCGACCAATGCAGCCTTTGGCCGGAGGGTCCTGCAGCAAGCTCTCATATCTGAAGACGATGTCCCACCCAGTTAAAGGGACACTGCTATGGGAGGTCCCATCAAGATGTCCTCCTCTCAGAGGGAGAACGGACCAGTGGATACTCACCGTGAGGGGTCCTTCTCCTCTGAGATAAGGAGGACATCTTCGCCCTCCCAAGATTCATCGTCTTCCTTTTCTATATTCTGAGTTTATCTTCCTTCCTGTCTTGTTCAAGCCACATTATCTGTTTACTGTTCAGACTAATTATGTTCATATTTTTCTAGTTATGGTTAGCCTTTGGTTTACAGCTGACTACTGCTTCTGGGAGTCCCCGAACTGACTTGAAGGGGCGTATCCCACCAGAGGACAGGAAGTGAAGAATTAGTTCCTGCCTCCCTACAGATAGGGTGGGAAACACCCATCAAGATGTCCTCCTTATCTCAGAGGAGAAGGACCCCTCACGGTGAGTATCCACTGGTCCGTTCTTACCCCTATCTCTTTTGTTGCAGGCTCCACTGTCCTCTTAAAACTTTCTTGGAGGGGGGGGGGGGTTACCTGCTTCTCCCCCTCCACCAGCTTGAGAAAGACTGACTGGGTGAGAGTGAAAAAGACAGAGAGAGACAGACAGATAGTGGGTGTGGGAAGTGGGGAGGAAGCAACAGTAGAACTGGAGCTGGGATTGGGGATGATTCTTCAGTACCACTGACCCATCTCTAATGCTGTTGAGTCTTTTGGTGACCCTCCACTCCATAAATCTGTGACTTGTTCCTGCCACTCACTCTGCATAGCTTTGTTCAGCAGGGAAATAGGATGGTTGGAACTAGAAGGAAAATATTTGGTTTTTATACTCCACAGTTCTCTACCCTAAGAAGTCTCAGAACAGCTTACAATCGTCTTCCCTTCCTCTCCCCACAACAGACACCCTGTGAGGTAGGTGGGGCTGAGAGAGTTCTGAGAGAGCTGTGACTGGCCCAAGGTCTCCCAGCAGACTTCATGTAGAGAAGTGGGGAATCAAGTCCAGTTCTCCAGATTAGAGTCCACTGCTCTTAACCGCTACACCATGCTGGCTCTAGAGGCAGCAGTGGGTGCCAGGATATCAGGCAAAATCAGGCTTGTGATTAAACTTCTTTAAAGGGCCAGCAGAATCCACCTATGTTGATGAAGTATTAACCCCCTAGAGCATGTGTGAGAATGTTTGCCTATCTATATGTTTTTGTTGAACCAGCAATCTATGCTAAAAGTTGTGTTTGTTTGTTTGTTTGTTTTATACCCCGCCCTGCCCACATGCGGGCTCAGGGCGGCTTATAGTAGTTGGTTTTATTAGATTCGGGTATCACAGATTTCATACTGAAGCACATAAGAAGGCTGTGCTAGAGAGGCATAATATATTGTGTGCGTGTGTGAGAGAGGTTTTGTTGTAGTTGTCGTCAAGTCACAGCTGACTTATGGTGACCCTGTAGGGTTTTCAAGGCAAGAGATATTCAGAGGTGGGGTGCCATTGCCTTCTTCTGCGTCATAACCCTGGTATTCCTTGGTAGTCTCCTATCGAAATACTAGCCAGGGCTGACCCTGCTTAGCCTCGGAGATCTGAGCTATCCAGGTCAGGTTGTGTGAGCCATGGGTAGGCTAATGAAGCAGGCATTAGGGGAAAGGTAAAGAAAATTATGGTGTTCTGCCAGAGAACAAGTGCATCATTAGGTCCTACTTCCTCTTTGAGAGTTTTCAGCTTTTAGTTCCTGAATCCAAACGGTAAATTACTCTTCTTTTTCGCAAGTGATAATACTCTCATTTGAAATGTGGGTAACAGTGTGATGTCAAAGCAAATGTGATGTACGGTGTATTCTCATTCCATGGTGCAGTGTTATTCATACAAATTTGTCAATAATGCAGCAGTCTCTCTTGATCTTGCAGACTGCAGGAAAAAAAGGAACCTTGATTCATTGTTTTCGACATTTTGTGAATTCTCAATCTGAGAGCTCACGCTTATTGGTTGGATTAAAGAGTACTATAAGCAAAATAGCTCAAAATAAAATAGAGGGGTAACCTGGGTAGCCCAGGCTAGCCTGATCCTGTAAGATCTTGGAAGCTGGATAGGGTCAGCCCTGGTTAGTACTTGGATGGAGGACCACCAAGATGGAGGACACCAGGGTTGTTATGCAGAGGCAGGCTATGGGAATGGAAACCGCCTCTGAATTTCTCTTGCCTTGAAACCCCTATTGGTTGTGACTTCATGACAAATAAATAAATAAATAATCCCTGGATGGGTCCAGGCATGGTGAAATGTGTATTAGCGAGGAGGTTGAAGTGATAACAGGTGACAAAGGGAAGGCGAGCTGCCCAAAACCGATTTTGCCTGAGGTCTGGTCTAAACGTACACGTACCAAGCTGTTGGCTGGTGACATGATATCTGGTGAGAGTACTTGCCACAAGTATTAATTGTTGCAAATGTGTTGAGTGGTGTGAAGGATTTTTTTTTTTTAAAGTACTCCCGCTGGGGGTTTCATATCCCTTAAGTCACTGCAAATGTCCTAAAACAAGTTGGTTTCAGCAAGTCTTTAAACAAAATCCCCCATGACGTTTTGGTTAGCGAAATGGTTAATTGTGGGTTAGAGAGTAGTACTGTCATGTGGATTTATGACTGGTTGGAGAATCTTACTCTGAGAATAGTTATCGGTGGCACTTCATCAAACTGGAAGGTGGTCTCGTGGGGACCTTTCAACATCTTAATTCCTAGCAAATCTGCAGATGGTTCAAAACTGGTGGGATAGCTAACACCTTATACAACAGAAATTATATTTTAAAATGACCGTAATACCGTATTTACTAAAAAGGAAGGTGGCCCTGAATGTAGGACTGCCTCTTCTTCTTTTCCTTCTCATTGGAGTATATACTCTAGGTTGGAAAGCTGGGCTGAAACTAACAAAATGAAAGGAAATGCAAACTTCTGCATTTAGGCAAAAACAATCAGATATACAGGTACAGGATGCGCAATATGAAAAGGATCTTGTGGCTGTTCACAAGGGGAGCATGAGTCCGCTCTATACATTAATAAAAGCATGGTAAGTAGCAGCCTAAACTGTTGAGGGTTTGGAAGCCAAGCAGGAGCTGGCCATCGTTAGTACTTGGATGGGAGACCACCAAAGAAGACCATGGTTGCTAGGCAGAGGCAAACTGCTTCTGCTCATCTCTTGCCTTGAAAATTCTATGAGGCACTGCTGTAAGTCAGTTGTGACTTGATAGAATTTTATTATAATAATTATTATCCAGGTCACAAGAAGTAATAGCTCTACTCTGCTCCCTGCTTAACAGACCTTTTCTAAAGTACTTTGTCCAGTTCTAGGATGTGCAGAGTGGAGTGGGCTCAATGGTGTGTGGGGGGCAACAAAGAGAGGGGAAAGTTGAGGAATGTGGCTGTGTTCGGTCTAGAGAAGAGAAGACTGAAGGGAGACATGATTGTGTTCTTCGGGTCCCTTCAGTGTTTTTCCATGGAAGATGACAAGAGTTTCTTCTTGGCTGCCCCAAAAGGCAAGACTAGATCTAATGGGGTTAAATTAAAGAAGGATAGTTTCTCAGTTGAACATTAGGAGAAGCTTCCAAATGGTAGGATTGGTTCCACAACAGAATCAATTTTGTAGACATCTGATGAGCTCTCATTGCTAGAAGCCATAAGTCAGGAGTGTGCTAGCTTTGCTTTTCCTATATTGAGCAGGGATTTGGAGTGGATAAGACCCCCTTTAAGTCTAGAGCACTATTACTTGTGGATGGAGCAAATGAAAAGATCAAATGAATGGAATGGATTTCTCACACTGTCCCTTGTACTCACTGAAAAGCTGGTCTAAGGTTGAGGGATCTTCAGAAACCTAATGGAATGGGGACAGAACTATAGCATTGGAGGGGGAATTGGCAGGAAATCTCACACCTTCCAATGCAAGCTCTTGATCTGCTCAAGGGGGAGGTTTTATTTCTTCTGATTTTTTCTCTCCCTTTCTCATTGCCTCCGTCATATCTCACTATTCCCAGTGTTCCCCCAATTCGTAGGAACTGTTTTTTTAGTGAGCTCAGGGGGCTGCAAGGAAAAACGAGTAAGAGATCTGTTTTGTGAACTTGTTCTATTCAGGTCTTTAAATGGAATCCAGTGTACGTACGGTAGCACCCAGAAGGTGTCACTGTGATAATTCATCATTGGTTATAACTAGCAGTTAATCGTGGCAGCATACACATCTTAGAAATGGATGTATTTAAAAAAATTTTTCTCCTTGCATGAATCTATAAAAAGACTCTTGGGTCTATTTTGGAGCAATTATAATTGAAGCGTCCGTAGAGCATCATAAAATGTAGCAATACAAAATAACAATAACAGCAAAGGATGAGATGGAGGAGATTTCAATTCATAGAAAAACCTCAGCTGTGCTTGCAAATTTAAATGGTTAGAAGGTATAATTTCTGCAGTGTGATTATCCTAGTCTCCGGAGAGTATCCTGTGTAGTGATAATGCTTTTTAAAAATACTGAATATTGACTTTTTTAAAATTTTGATTTTGTTCTTCCTTTAGGATAAAGAAGTCAACAATTGGCAGCCTCAACTTGGAACCGATTCACTGTTAAGTTTTCTGTTGCCTTTTCTTCTGTGTTCAAACGTCAATGTCATTGTGTTTTCCCACTTCCATTATACCGGTAAGCAGCTGTATTATTTATTTTGTTCATTCATTTATTTATTTATATTTAACAAAAGTTATACCCTGCCTTCTTGCCCTCATAACAAATGACAGCATATATGGTAAAATACACATCTTAAGACCATTGAAACCAACATTATTTATAGTAAATAAGCAACAGGATTGATGATTTAGATTTTGATCTGTCATTTTTAATTTTGACAGTTTTGTATCCCGCACTCTCCACCAAAAGCAGTATAATCAACAGCCTAAACAAGCAAGCATATCTTTAGCAGGCATTTGAAATGGAGTGTACTCTGGGTCAGTTGCATACTTGTTGCAGGAGTGTTCCATAGTTGAGGGCAGTGTTCCCTCTGAGCTATGCAGGTGAGCGGCCGCTCATTAACATAAGAGGCCCCACTCATCAGCAGTTTGGAGTCGTGCAGGTTCTAGCACTGTCCATTGCCCATTTTAAGATTACAGCAGTTATATTCCGCTCAGGATGTGTACTGCTCAGCTCAATAGGGAAAAAAAATTAGAGGGAACATTGCTTGAGGGCCACCTAGAGATGTGAAACTCCTGGAAACTAAACCATGGAAGAACCTGGGGGTGGGGCAGGGCAGGGCAAGAACAGAAATATTGGGAAAATGGAAATGTATGTCAGACTTAACTTTCATATCAAATCTAAAATTGCTTTAAAAGTGTAGCATAAATAGTTTTATCAGTTGGCCTACATAAAATTATTTGGTGTGTTTAGAGAGTTTAATAGTATAAATGACTGATGCTACAATCCTAGAAGACTTAGAAGGATAGAATTCTGTTTAGGATTGCAGTGAGTGTTCCACAAATGAAATTGCGCATTTACTCAATAGTTGAGAGAGAGAGAGAGAGAGAGAGAGAGAGAGCGCACTCCAAACTGCTGCACCCTATACTTGTTGTTGTTGTTCAGTCACACTGTTGAGTCCAACTCTTTGCGACCCCATGGACCACATCACGTCAGGCCTCCTGTCTTCTGTTGTGCTCAGGAGTTTGATTAACTTCATGTTCGTTGCATCGATAACACTTTCTAACCATCTCATCCTTTGCTGTCCCCTTCTTCTTTTACCTTCAATCTTGACAATCTTCACCCTATACTACCTTAGCACATGTATCTTATTTATTTGCCATTTGACAGGTATGAGAAAAAATTGAAGGTAGAAAACAAATTCTATAGTAAACAAGAGAGTATATTATTTGGACAGAAACAAGCTCAAAAGTCACAATAAGGTACGACTATCTGCATATTTGGATATTAAGTTAAACTTTGTAACATTGAATTATTGAATAATTTACTGTCATTAAAGCATATTATTGCCCAAATTGTTGTCTGACTCTTTGCGACCCCATGGACCACATCACACCAGGCCCTCCTGACCTCTATCATGCTCTGGAGTTTGCTTAATTTCATGTTCGCTGCATCAATAACACTGTCTAATCATCTCATCCTTTGCCGTCCCCTTCTTCTTTGACCTTCAATCTTTCCCAGCATCACGGTCTTCTCCAGTGAGTGTTCCCTTCTCATTTGGTGACCAAAGTATTTGAGCTTCAGCTTCAGGATCTGTCTTTCCAGGGAACAGTCAGGGTTGATTTCTTTTAGGATTGCCCAAATTATTCACATTTAAATAACATTTCCTTGAAAACAGGCTGTATATGTCAACAGTATACCGAGGAATTGTCGTTATCTAATGCTGTAGAGTCTTATACATTTTGAGTGAGTAAAACCTTGTCCTACAGAGTATTTCACTCTAACTGGTACATGTGGAGGAGTGGGGACTCAAACATAGTTCTCCCAGATTCGAGTCTGCACCTCTGACCACTACACCAAACTGGCTCTGTCAGTTAGGATTGCACTGTCAATGTTTCCCAGTTCTAGCCTACAGATGGGTTATTCTTAATTTTCCCACATCATCTACCACTTCAGGCTTGATGTAAACTAGAGGATCGGAATAAAATTAAAAATATTTTCAACAGACTGTGGAGGATTTGGCTGAAAGCAATACTGTAGACTAAAACAAAGATGAATGTACAACCTTTAGCCACAAGGACGAGGAACTAAATATTCTGGTATGGAATGGTAGATTGCTGACTTAACAGTGGCCTGCTAAGGAGGATGTGGAGGATTCTAGGGGATCATAAACATTGTCCTGCTGATCCTCTGTTTCTGCAAAAGAAATAATGCCAGCTTCTGAAGTAGTAGCGAAAACATTAAAAAAAATAAAGCACTGCTTAAAAAAAAAGTATTCATGAATTCCAGGAGTTGACTGAGAAACTATCAGGTAAACATTTTCATGTGGAAAGCAGCTCAAAACAGGTTGAAACAAGGGGGAACCCACAAGGACTTGCGAGAGACATCTCATTTTTCCCTCCCCGACTATTTCTTCTTCCCCTTTCCTGAAAGTCCTCCATAGCCTCTTCCCTTTTCCTGCTTCCTTGTCTCTTTCTAGAGTTGTCAACCTCCCAGTGAAGCCTGGAGAGCTTCTGGAATCACAGCAGATCTCCCAACTACAGAGATCAGTTCCCTTTTGGGTTGCTAGCTCCAGGTGGAGAAATTTCTGGAGATTTGGGGATGGAGCCTTGGGAGGGTAAGGTTTGGGGAGGGAAGCAACCTCAGCTGGGTATAATACCATAGAGTCCACCTCCAAAGCAGCCATTTTCTCCAGGGGAACTGATCTCTGTCATCTGGAGAGCAGTTGTAATTCCGGGAGATCTGGAATTTGACAACCCTAGTTCATCTGAAGTTTGACAACCCGAGTTCCCCTAGAGGAAATGACTGCTTTGGAGAGTGGAGTCTATGGCATTGTACTCTTCTGAGGTCCCTCTCCTCCTTAAACCCCACACTCCCAAATCTCCAGGAATTTCCACATCTCCTTCTCATGCAACAGCCAACCTGCCTTTATCTGCATCTCTGTCTTAAACGCCCCCAGCCCGGCAGCCTCTGCCTAGGAAAGCTGTGGCCCAGTTGTGTGGTGCCACAGTTCCATGTACCATTCTTTCCTTATCAGCCATTCACCAATCTACAGTTTATCTGCCTCCCATCTTCAGCTATATTTATTATTTATTTACTTAATTTATACTCTGCCTTTCCCCACATTGGGGACCAAAGCAGCATACATTATTCTGTTCTCCTCCTTTTTATTTGCACACCAACCCTATGAGGTAGGTTAGAAGAAGAAGAAGAAGAGATTGGATTTATATCCCGCCCTTCACTCACTTGGCGTCTCAGAGCGGCTTACAAACTCCCTTCCCTTCCTCTCCCCTCCCCACAACAGACACCTTGTGAGGTAGGTGGGGCTGAGAGAGTTTTGAGACAACTGTCCTTGAGAGAACAGCTGTTACAGAGCTATGGCTTGCCCAAGGTCATGCAGCAGGTGCAAGTGGAAGAGTGGGGAATCAAACCCGGTTCTCCCAGATTAAAGTCTGCTCACTTAACCACTACACCAAACTGGTTAGGCTTGATAGTATGTGACTGATCCAAAAACACCCAGTCAGCTTCCACAGCAAGATGGGGATCTGAACGTAGGTCTCACAGACTGTACTCTGAAGCTCTAACTACTACACTGCACTGGCTTCCATAGATTGGCTACTGTTGAACAGTAGCAAGCAGCTAGGACTACTTAAGTCATGCAAGTCAGGTGGTATCAAGTCAGCCAGAGGTTGCTGCTGGGGCTAGGATTGCCACCCTGCTGGTGGGACCTGGATATCTCCTACAATTACAGCTGAACTCCAGATGACAGAGGAGTGCCCCTGGAGAAAATAACTGCTTTGGAGGGTGGACTCTATGGCAGCATATTCTGTTGAGGACTCTCCCCTCCCCAAACCCTGCACTCCTCAGCCCTTCCTGCAAAATCTCCTGGAATTTCCCAACCTGGAGCTGACGACTCTAGTCAGGCCTGGCCCCAATGAATCCTCCCTCAGTGGCCCAAATAGGCCTGGAAAGGACCCTGCCGCCTCCTTCTCCCCTTTTACTCACAGAAACTGAAGCCTGGAATGCTGTGGTTGCTTAGCAACAGCCACTGAGGGGATCTGTTGCTTAAAGCGACAGGCATTCCTTTTATCATTTCTGGATTTTTTAAACCACCGAATATATATTTTTTTAAATTCAATTTTTTTCTGCAAACTTGGGCCTTTTTGAGCTTTGTAGTAAGATCTGTCTTGCCTCTTTACAGTTCCGGTCACCAAATTTAAGTATCCAAAGATGTGTCCAACTTCACTATTAGATTAGCAAGACTCATGGCCTCTGTTTCCCCTTGGGTCCGTAGTGGTGGCCAGTGTCCTTCTCTGCTGTGGCTATACCTGCAGCAGCTGTTAGCGACTGTGGCCAGCAACTGCTGCAGCCCCAGAAGCAGCAGAGGACATCAGCTGCCACTCCAGTGTCCTTCTCTGCTGTGGCTTTAGCCGCAGCAGCTACCAGCATCCTCCTCCTCTGCGTCCATGCCCAAAGTGGATGCCACTGGGCCCAGAACAGCTGCCAACATCCATGCAGAGCTCAAGTGGTTCCCTAAACTGCATTTTTTTGTGTCTCTGCAGACAATGCAATTCTATTTTGGCAAGATTTTTTTAAAAAACCCTTAATTTCTTTTATTTTAGATTTTTCAGCAGAAAATCTTTTTTTCAGCAGAAAAATCTCTTTAGCCTCCTGTCGTGGGCAGCAGTTGGAAAGGTTCTCTACTGGCTGCCACTCTCCTTGGGAGGGCCCAGAGCACCCATCCGACTCCTTTATATGGTCTTTTCCACAGAGCTCATTTCATAGTGTAGAGCTCCTTTGCATATTAGGCCACACTTCCCTGATGTAGCCAATCCTCCAAGAGCTTATAGTAGCCCCTGTAAGAAGAGCTCTGTAAACTCTTGGAGGATTGGTTACATTAGGGGTGTGTGGCCTAATATGCAAAGGAGCTCCTGCTACGAAATGAGCCCTGCTTTTCCAACTTATAAAGTTTCCCCTTATAAGTGCCCAAATGAGATGTGAGGACCCAGACAGAGTAACAAACTAGTTTTATTAAAGAGATTTAATAACAACTGCAGTTCAAAAACATGTAGGAAAAATGAGCACGGTAAAGGTAGGTAAACCAGCAAAATAATAATCCTAATGAGTCTTATTATATTGTCCTAGCCTTCTCTAGGTACCTGGTTCAGATTGACTCACCCTTTTGGAGGAGGGATCCCTCTCTCTGCAGCAGCCTCTCCAGCTCTGCTCCCTGAGAGTGAATACCCTCTCACTTTGGGCAAGGTCCTTTTATTCCTTCTTCCCAGGCACCACCCTCTACTATTTTACTAGTATAAGTTTCCCCTCCAAATCCCCTGTTTGCCAGTCACAGGGTCCAGAGGCTACCTGGGAAATGTAGGCCCTGTAGTCACTCTAATACAGGCTTCCCTGGAGCCACTAGTCCTCCCTAGATCCTGTAGGCTGCTCCACTGTAGACCCAGGATCATGACACCTCCACATGGCTCTGATCTTCAGATTTAGCTATCCACAGATGTGGGTTACAAATGGCTATTAGAATATAATTGTCCATTATCTAAAGTTGCTTTCTCAAGCAGTATTTAAAAAAGTCCCCTTCCATTCTGATTTTAATTTGAGAAGGTTTATTAATGTGGCATGTTGAGCAGGAGGGAGGCATTTTTGATTGAATTAATCATTCCTAGAAATATGGCTGTTCATTAAACCAGGATGCCTAGAATGATTTAGTGGATTCATGTTGCCATTTTCCTTCTGAATAAGCAAAGATTTGCATTGCCAAGTACGCACTTTTTGTCATATTGAAATATGGTGTGCCAGTTTTATTGGTGGCCTAGTCCCATTCTGTGCTAGAAAATGATGGATCAGTGTGATGTTGGTACACAGGAGTACAGAATGAATGCTGTGGTGGCGCACTGATGCTTGCTCTCACCTTTTAGCCAGGTTGACTCTCCCTGCCCTTTCTGTTGACTGTCAGTGCCCATACTGTTGCAAAGAGACCTGTATTACAAGAGACCTGGAGAGCAGTGTTCCCTTTAAGCTGAGTTAGTGTGAGCTAGCCCACAGTTTCTTAGCCTCTGGCTCACACCTTTTTGTCTTAGCTCAGGAAGGATGGCTCCAGAGCAAACTAATTGATGCAGTAGCTAAATCACCTGCTCACAACTTTAATGCCAGTAGCTCACAAAGTAGAATTTTTGCTCACAGGACTCCATAGTAAAATAGAGGGAGCATTGCTGGTGAGGCAAATGCCCATCTTCCACAGCCCAATGAATTGAGGACCTTACAATCTTATCAACATTTGGATGTATGGCATATAGATGACGTCTGCGTACAGACATATTTTTAGATACTAGGAAACCTTTTGTAGGTGTGTATGTGTAGAATTGCCACCATTGTTGCTATATTTTGGGCTTTTTTCTGTCTTGGGGGTCGCAGTTAAAAATGGGGGGGGGCATTTTGGGCAAGTGTTTCTTAGTTCCTCTGCTCCCTGTTGGAAACACAATGCAAGACTAGATGGGCCTTCCATTTGATCCAGGAAGACAACGCTTGTTGTGCTCATAAGTGTGGAACATGAGCCTAATTTCACCTGTTTTGTATGAGGTTGTGTAGACCCATGAGCCTAACTTCACCAGTGCTGTATGAGGCTATGTGACTCAGCATCTGAAGATGCCTCATAGCACATGGCAAGAAAAGAACAAGGTGTACAACACAAACAGGGGTCATAGTTTGGCAGTCTCTCTCCGTATTTCAGTACATAATACATTGCTTGTACTTGAAGTCTGTTGCCTATTTTTGGATTTCATGTTGCAATCAGAAATCTAGTGTGGGGACCAAGTCATAGTTCCATTCCTTCTGAGCACCATGTATATCTCTTTTCTCCCCTACCTGCTTCTCCAGACAAATCCATTAGAGTGTTAGTACTGCTTCCTGCTAAGAGATGACTCGGTGGTGTATTTTCTGCCAGCTTTCTGAAAATCAATGGCCAGTATATGTCGTTTCATAAAATGGAACCCTGAGGAGCTGTGTGTTGAGTTGATCATGATTTGCCAGCTCACAGTCTGGCCTCTTAACTTATGAGAAGCCCTTCTGTGCCTTTCTGTCTGAACACAGTTCTTTGCCTGTGTGATTTTTAAGTATTTTGCCACTTTCTCTGGTGAATGAAGCTGAAAAGGAGTGGGTTTTTTGTCCTTACACTTTGGTTCTGTTTCTTCTCTTGAATGTGTTTTGTCTATTAAATCATGAATACTTTGTCTTATGTCAGTCCCTGACATTTTGCGCTCTTCTAACTCTTTTTAAATTGCGAACCATTTCTTTATCATCTGCTGTAGTAACCTTCTCTTTCCCAATTTATACTGCATTCAAGAGTGTTAAGCCCACGTTTATTTCTCTTGGTGATCTCATTTTCTCAGGTGACTTTTCAGCAATCTCCTGTGATAAGTCCCTGAATCAACCGCTGACCTTCCCCATCTCTTCTCAATCCAAAATAGACATGACATGGAGTTCTGTCTCCCTTCCCCATTTTTTCAAAAAATGAAAAATATCATTGGAAGACTGCACTTGGAAAGAGAATTGCACCTAGGCCGTGGGAGGACTCCCCCCCCCCTTCAGCTGCTGTCCACTAAAAGGTCTCTCCACCCACCCATTCCAGCTTCCCTCTCTTCTGTACGGAAAAACTTGTGTGATTCCATCTTCAGTGGTGCCAGTTCCCATCTGAATTTGTAATGTAGTGGTTATTGTTGAACTAGGAGAGGTGACGCTCTGGTTCAAACCCCCACTCTGCAGTCATGTTCTCTCAATACAATTTATCTCACACAGTTCTGAGGCAAAATGTGGGAGGGGAGAACATATATGTTACCTTGGAGGGAAGGGTAGGATAAAAACATAATAAATACATCATGAGACGACTTGTTTTCTGGGGCTGCCAACCAAAAAATAGTACTAGTTGATCAATTATATGAATCTTAATTAAGATATCCATAATAATAAGGAAGGGATTACTTGAATACAAGTATGGCAACCAGTAGCTGCTTACTTATAAAACAGCATATAAATCAGACCTAGCCAAGCCACGTCTAATCTCATGTTTGGTTGTTTGAGGATTTTAGGTTGTGGAGGGGCCCAAAGTAACTCGCAAAAAGCCAAATAAATGAAAGATGCTGGGCTGGGCTGGGCTGGGTCTAAGCCCTACACTGCAAGATCTGGGCTAAGAGCCAAGGCCCAAATGCTTGGGCCTTTGGCCCTACCTGCAGAAAGAGAAGGGGAAAAGTCAGCCTAGACAGTACTCAGCTGTAGCAAGCCAGCAGAATCGTCCACAGTTCCATCCTCTGCCGGGCATACAAAGTTATACTTACAAAGATTGTCAGTTCTTCTTTCATTTTCTATCTAACATCTTAGATTTGCTTTATTCTGGGTAGGGCTACAGCAATGGTGCTTGCTCTGTGACTCACAGAGGCACGTATTCATGTAACCTATGGTTACCATGTGGGGTACTTTACCCTTTATACTTGGAAATAATATTAATGTATTAGTTAGAGGGATGTCAGGGGATGTCAGAGATGCTCTGGCACTTGTGCAAAGCTCTGTGGTATAACTAGCATCAGCATGTTATCAACATTTCACCCCCACTTCCCACTATTTTCCTGCCCTGCTGCCCAGCTGACTGAAAGCGGGGAAGTGGTCACTGGGGCAGGGGACCCCCAGTGAGGTAATGGCAGCTGTAATGTAACCTTGTGGGCTTTGTACTCTGATGGAATGGGGGAGAGGCGGTATTTGATCCCTGTGAGGGAGCCGTATAAGGCATCAAGGAGGAGAAATTTCTGAGGGAAAAATAGCTTCCTGAGGAGAAAGGGAAATGGAAAACCTCCTCCTCAGATATTTTAATGTACTATTATGGGGTATGAGAACATCATATCCTAGTGAGGAGCCTAAAGGAGAGCTACAGCCTGTGGAGATGTGCAGCCGCACAAAAGAGCCCAGGAACAGGACAGAGAGCCAGCCAGACTGCAGGAGAGGCTGAATGTGAGAGACTTGGAGAAGGCCTCAGAGAGTAAAAGACAACTATCACCTCTGCTTTTCCAATTTCCCATTGTGTTGACTAAGGCTGAATATGCATCCTACTTTAAGTACCCATCCCTGTGTGTTGAGTAAACCCTTTTTGTATCTGAACTATTCGTGAAGGGTACAAGATGGTCAGAGAGTCTGGAGAGCTGCTTTCAGATTGTACTTTCCTTTATTTTGCCTGCTAGTAATTCCCCACCTTAAGTTAGGAGCAGTGGAAAAAAACAGTGGGCTGGAGGTATTACAGCTTCCTTTTTCTCACATGACCCTTCTATTTAATTGTCCCTGATCCCATACTTTCTTCCTTCAGTTAGGACTGGTGGAAGAAACTGGGATTACACTGACAATTACCATTGACCAAAAGAGCCACATGGCTACTGTATGCTCTGGGTGCCATCCCACCAAACATTCACCTACAGCAACAACAACAACAAATCTTTATCGCATTATACATTAAGGAGAATGCAAGGCATATGAAGTACTCAATACAGTTAACATAAATCTCACTTTTTAGAAGCCAGATACAAAAAAAGTTGCCACTATTTCAACAGTTACAGCATTTCTTGAGGAAAGAGGAAAAAGAAACTTATAATTATCAGAATGGCCTATTAAATCCTTTAACAACCGATCTACAATAATGCGGCAGGTTAGCCTGAGAAGGGGTGACTGGCTCACCCAGCAGTTTTCCATGGCCGAGGAAGGATTCAAACCTGGATCTCCTAGATCCTAATCTGTCTGCCAATCTAAACTTCACTTCATGCTGGATCACACACCTGAAACCTTCCTCTTGCTAAAATTTCCCTGCATGTTGGAAGCTAGCACAGAATAAGGAGAAGAAGAGATGTGTTAATGTTAAGTGAATCACTATCGCCTTTTGAATAGATTATTTCTGAGCATGTAGTGTTGTCTCTCCCCACCATTACTGAACCCTAGCCATCCCTTTTGTATCTGGAGTGAAGGGAATGGTGTCCATCTCGGCCTTCTTGGTCTCTTTTTAGCATCAGGTACCACACGTTGGTTGAAGAGGGTGTGATTGCCAAGGCACCCGAAAGATGGCCAGAGAAAGGGAAGCAAAACCATCAGCATTCTCGTGTGTTTGGCCTGCTCTTTTCCGGGGTGTCTGCCATGGTTTTTATTCTCTGTTCTCTAAGGCAAGCTTGTTCTCCTCTCAGCGGTCGCAGAGAGTGCAGATGCTGGAATGAGAGTGCAGAGGCTCCAGGGGCGATGTGCCCTTTACTTCCATCCCTGGTATGAGGCCCACAGCTTAGGAAGGCTTGCATCTTACGCATCTTATGGTGGTGGCGGTTACAAGGTAGGAACCATCTGCCAACCACAAGTCCTACTAGGCAGTGGCCTTTCTTACTTTCCTGGAATGCAGGACAGGTAGCGCATTGGGAAGCAGTGCTCAGAAGAGCCGCAGGTGGCATTGATGAAGAGCTACAGGTGGCTCCCAAATTAGTGAATAAATATCACTGGTGTAGAGAGACTGTAGATCCCAGAGTGCCCAAATAATGTTCTTTAAAATGGCTGTTTTTAGGGTTGCAAACTCTGGCTTGGGAAATTTTTGGAGATTTGTAGGTGGATCCCGGGGAGAGTGAGGTTTGGGTACAGAGGGAGCTCAGTGGGTATGTGATTCCATAGAGCAGTGTTTTTCAACCACTGTGCCGGGGCACACTGGTGTGCCGCGAGATACTGTCAGGTGTGCCACGGGATTTTTTCAATGAAAGAAATGTGCCTTCCGGGCTGACCTTCCAGGACGCGTTTGCGCATGCGAGAAAGAACAGTGGCGCGCTCTTGCTGATTCCGCTCGCACGCTCTGTGGCCGGCCTGAGGTAGGAGGGAGCCACCGTTGAGGCACAGCTCCCCTTGCGAGGACTCGAGGGAGGGAGGGAGGGAGAGTGCCAAGGGGCTCTGTCTGTTCGCCCACCCGACCTGCCAGCGCCACGACGGAGGCAGCAGCCATGAGCGACCCAGAGCAGCTGCTGCAGCGAGCCCGCCTGGCCGAGCAGGCGGAGAGATTCAATGAAAGAAATGTGCCTTAGCTCGAAAAAGGTTGAAAAACACTGCCATAGAGTATACCGTCCAAAGCTGTTGTTTCCTCCGTTGGAACTGATCTCTGTGCTCTGGAGGAGGTCCAGTGTAATTCTGGAAGAACTCCAGGTCTCACTTGAAGGATGGCAACCCTACCTGTTACAATGGGGTAACCACGTAAGGGCGTGATCATACGCACCCATTTGCCATGGAAGAGGGACGATTCACCACCAGCGTGATCACACCAGCACATCTGGGAAGCGTCCCACAACTGTCATCAAACCGTCGCAAACCATTTTGATCCAGTGGGGAAGCGTAGTAAAAAGCTACTAGTGAAACTCCAGTATCAAATGGTTTGCTGCAGTTCACAGCCGGAGTTTCCCCATGTGATCACTCCGGTGGGGAAGCGTGGCATTGCAGATAGTGGGATCACATGCTATCCCGATGCCACACTGTTGTTCCCCCCCTTCTCCATGTACACATCGTCGAAAGCCCTTAGAGTGGGGAGGCGATTCATGAATCCCCCGTTTAAGCACCTCGGAAACCAACCACACACACACACAAAAAAAACTCGCCTGTGGTTGCGTCTGATCACGCAGTGGCAAGTTGCCCCAGCAGGTCCACAGACCTGTGTGATCACGCAACTGTGGGGCAAACTGCCCCAGAGCAAAAAAGCCTCGACTCCCCTCCGGATTATTTCACTCATGTGGCCGTGACCTAAGTCTGTCATAGCAAAAGAGAACAGGATTTCCAGTGGCACCTTAAAAGGCTATCAGCATTTATTTCAACATAAACTTTTTAGGGCAACACTCACAGCTCACTCTTTTTCAGATCTGAAGAAGTGAGCTGTGATTCACAAAAAGTCATATTGAATTAGATGTTGTTGGTCTTTTAAGGTGCTGCTGGACTTGAGTTGCAGTGGTAGAACTGGAAGCAACAGTGGATGGGAGGAAAAGCAGGAAAAATATAAGGACACATTGCTGACCAATAAATTTAACAAGTTCGTTAACCGCAACATTAGAGTCTTGAAAGCTTTGCTAGTGTTCTTTGTCAACCTGTTCCATTTTGTACCCAAGCAAATCTAAACATATCTCTTCTACAGATTTTGTTAGTCTCCATTCCTTCCAATCTCTCCAGTATAGCAGATTTAGAAAGGAGTTAGAAATGGTTGGCAGCCCAGGGAAATACTAGATGGAACTCAACTGTGATGAATATACGTTCATTTATATTCTTTTTCCAGTTCTCATGGAAAGTCTTGCTTTTGGTAGAAACTGCTGCTTTGCTTACTTTTTCTGGGTCATAGGTAGGAAAATTATGTCTGCTGATATCTTGCCATAAGGGATAGAGCAGGCCTGGGGACAAATTATGATGTAGCTTTGTTTAAGCACCATCACTCTTTCCTACAAAGGGTAATAGTGAAAAGATCAATTGAAAACAAAAGGACGTGTGCTTTCCCCCCTTTGGGTTTTAACCATCTATAGTAGTATAGTAAGTTATCTGCTTCTTGTTAGTCATATTTTGCTTCCTTCCCCAAGACTTATTTGCTTAATCTCAAATGAGTATAAATCAGGTGCAGACACCCATTAGGTTGTGGAATGGTACTGCTGAAAAACTGGTGTTATGGTACTTCTGTATTAAAAGGTGAGGTGTTTTTTTTTAAAAAAAATTATACTCTGATACAGCAGCACACAAAATGGGTTCCAAGCATAATAAAAATGCAATAATTACATAAAATGATAAAAAAACACAACTATTGTAATAGAATCTGATGAAAAATACAAATACTTCTTCACCCAAAGAATGATTAACACGTGGAATTCACTGCCACAGGAGGTGGTGGTGGCTACAAGAGGGAGTTGGATAAACATATGGAGCAGAGGTCTATCAGTGGCTATTAGCCACAAGGAATAGATAGGAACTCTCAAATTGGGGCAAGTGATGCTCTGTATTCTTGGTGCTTGCGAGGGTGGAGGCAACAGTGGGAGGGCTTCTAGTGTCCCAGCCCCACTTCTGGACCTCCTGATGGCACCTGGTATTTTTGGCCACTGTGTGACAGAGTGTTGGACTGGATGGGCCATTGCCCTGATCCAACACTGGCTTCTCTTTATGTTCTTAAACCTGAATAATCAGCTCTCAAAAAGGAGTATATTCTAAATCCAACAATAGCAGAAAAATAGCAGAAAAATTTCAAAAAATGAATTGTATGCCCAGCATCAACAGGAGTCCTAAACAGTGCAATCTTAGCCACAGTGGAAGTCACTGTTGGTTGTTGGAACAAAATAGCTTTACACAGCTTTTGAAAGCTTGCTATAGAAAAGGCACCCTTTCCACCTTCTTTGGTTAGGCCATACCACATGTTGGGTTCTGCATCCAAGAATACCATGGGTCTTGTTGAGGCCAGATTTACCACTTGAAAGGGACATGGGGCTGATTTGAGCTGTTGAGTAAATCTAGTGAAATGAAGTCCTTCAGATATATGGGATATGAAGGGTTTTACAGTAAGCTTAAATCTTCATGAGTCTTAACTGTCTTCTGGCTGGCCAGTGCTTTGGTTTTTACACACCCGCATGTTTTCCTCCAGAAATGTCTGTTCTTCAAATGTCAGATACGTTTGGATTGTGCATGGGAGGTGTATTTATCTGGTTCTGACCAATATCTAGTTTCATTTGTTTTAATTCTCCTACTTAAGTGCTTTGATGCATTTTGGGTAAAATAATTAATGGTAAGGTCAGTGAAAGTGAATCACTCAGTAGTAAGTGTGGGAGGCTGATGTGTGAATTGGGGAGTTTGCTGAATTCTTACAGTATCAAAGAAAATCCTTGAAGTAGAGGGATCAAGCAATCGGTGTCAAAAGCAACACTTTGAATTGGGCTCTCTAACTAGTTGAAAACTAGTAGCAGTGTTGCAACACTAGCATGCTGTGATGTGATCCACAAACCTATCCCACCAATGGTCTGATTGCATAATTTTTACCAACTGCAATTTTTGAACGCTTTTTAAAAGCAGCCCCACACAGTGTGTGTGTGTGTTGTCAATTGTGTATCCACTCACTATTTTATTTATTTATTTAAAACATTTCTATGCCACCTTTCCTCTCAGATAGGGGTCTACAGAATGGCAAATGGTAAAGCGTTTCAACATTAAAATATCAAGACATTAAAACAGTACTTAATGTACAGGTGTATATAAAATATTTAAACAGTTCAATAAAATATATGAACAACCAACACGGAAGCCAGAGAGGAGGGCCGATAACAGTTACTGGAGGTATGCCGAATAAAACAAAAAAAGTTGTCACCTACTGGCAGAAAACAATAAAGAGAGACAGACGAATCTCCCTGGGGAGGGAGTTCCAATGTTTCGGTGCCAGGACTGAGAGGGCCTTTCTCAGATTAGCACCCATCTAGCCTCAGATTGGGGGGGGATACCTGAAGCAGGGACTCCAAAGATGACCAGCTTGGATCAGTAGGTTCATATGGGAGAAGGCGGTCCTTAAGATATGCTGGCTCCAAGCAATCTAGGCCTTTAAAGGTCAATGCCACCACCTTGAATTGAGCCCGAAAGCAAACTGGGAGCCAGTATAGAGTGGAATAAGACTGGATTGTTGTAGTTCCTATGACCCCCTCCAGTCAGCATTTTGGCCATAGCATTCTAGGTGTTGGGTGGGTGTTGCCTTCTGACACACTTCTGGTGATGTCAGGGGGTGTGGCATATGTGAATAAGCTATGCTAATGAGCTCCTGCAGCTCTTTTTGTACGAAATGACCCCTGCAGAGATAGATACACCTAGGCTTGGCTGAGGAACAGTTGACAGTTGACCAGTAAAGAAAATGGCCAGTACTGTCAACTAAAAACCAAGCATTTAAAGCATTGATTTCACATGGCTGTAGCAGAAAGGGTTCTGTTAATTACAAAAATGCAAGTTAGTTAAATTTTCCAGGGTACAAGATTTTACGGAGCAAAGCTCACTTCATCAGATACAAGAAAAAGAGCACCTGATGGAGTGAGCATTGACTCACAACAGCTTATACCATGGAAAACGTTGTTAGTCTCAAAGGGGGTACAAGACTTGAATTTTGTTCTACTAGCGCAGATGAACATGGCTGTTGACCTAAAACCAATTTAGTTATAAAGCAATGAATTTACCAAGTATTATTTAGAGCCCAGTGCTATTGTATATTGTCTTTGCGATTTTTGAAAATACCAAGTTCTTTGTGGCTTTTATTTAGAAAACCAAGGATAGCCACTGGGAGTGTTGGGGGGAGGTATTTATGAATTCCCTGCTTTGTGCATAGGGTTGGACCAAACACCAAAACAGCTGGCTGTATCCTGTCATTCCAGCAAAGTCTGATGCCATTCTCCAACTTTAAGTGGCATTTCCTTCAGTGGAAGTTAGTATCATAGAATCATAGAGTTGAAATGGATCTCCAGGTTCATCTAGTCCAACCCCCTGCACAATGCAGGAAATTCACAAATACCTCCGCCCCACACACCCCCAGTGGCTATCCTTGTTGTACCCCCAGTGACTCCTGTTCCATGCCCAGAAGATGACCAAAAAGTTGGAAGAAGGCCTTCCAGATTTGCTGAGTGGAGTGGGTAAGATACAAACCATTACAAATTTTGCCTATGATGAGGCAACCATGGGTATATTTGCTTGCCAATTCAATCCACAGATAAAGCCGCAGGTGTCTGTTTTATATGAAAGGCAAAGTTGAGGTTAGAGAAAGCCTCACATACACATAAACCTATTTATCTTAGTACATTCCACTGTTTGAAATACTGTATTTGTCTGAAAGAAAACTGAATTGTGAATGTAAAATGATTGCTCCAAAGGAAGTTACACACAAAAGGCCTTTTATTACTGTATGTGACTGTCATTTGTATGCTAAGTTAAGGTAGCCCTCTCTTTTTCTTGATGACACATACAAAAAAAACCCCTAGTCTTTTTAGATAAATAGGGTACTTTTGAAGCTGATCTGGCAGAAGGGCCACTGTAATGGCTGCCATGGAAGGCGTCGTGAACCACTAATGTCAGGGAGGGAAGTTATGCATAACTCTTGATAGTGGCTCTTCATCATTTCAGACAGACGCTTTAAAACAGCTTTAAAAGGGGATTAGATAGCTTCATGGAGGATAAATCTATCAATGGCTACCAGCCATGGTGAGTGAGGGGGACCAGAGCCAGGAGGCAACGTCAGGGGAAGGCCTCAGCCTCTAATGCCCTGTTGTTGGCTGACCAGAGGAACTGGTTGCCCACTGTGTAAGACAATGCTGGACTCGAAGGGCAATTGGTCTGATCCTGCAGGGCTCTTCTTATGTTCTTATGCTATGTTTAACGGGATACCTTTTAAAATTAATATATTATTTTAAAATATTTTCTTGCATATACAAAACGAGTATACAGGCAGTATCTTTTTCATTTTGTAGGCATCTAACATACTTATGCAAAAAGAAAAGGGTGAAGCAATAAGAAAAATTAATCAATAATTATGCTGAATAGAACTCTGCATATTGCTTAGTAAGTTAGAAGCTTTGAAATGCAAGGTCAATGAAACAAGATTCTTTGCTGTTACATGGAACACTAACAACATCTAGCTAACA
The DNA here is from genome assembly GCA_029233225.1 of Lepidodactylus listeri. NCBI lineage: Eukaryota > Metazoa > Chordata > Lepidosauria > Squamata > Gekkonidae > Lepidodactylus > Lepidodactylus listeri. Next base: position 83,841,992 of record JARCFY010000011.1, read on the forward strand.
GTCTTACATTGTTTAGTGGGAAACATTATTGCTCTTAGGCTGGGCTAAAGAACCATGGGAACGGCAAGCAATTAGCAACATTTAGATAGAAACATTCCTAACACTTGAGCAGCTAGTTAGGCGGAGTTATATTGTATGATTTGTTAACAAATATGATGCTGTATGACACTGTCCCCTTCCTTTCTGTGCGTCCCCACCCCCTGGTATAAAACACCAAGCCTCAGTAAAATCGGGGCTCGGTAGCTTTAATGGATTACCATTGCCGAGACTGACGTCATAAATAAAGGCTTTCTTCTCTACCTGATGTTCGGACCTTAGGATCATTGGGAAATCTCTATTCTTGGTTTATAGTGCTTCATTTGGTTCCCTGATGCAACTCCTGGCTTCTCTGATTTAGAGACCCCTTCTCTCATGAGTCCAGACATTATCAGCATGCGCTGTTTCTTGTAACAACAACAGCTAGTGGTGAAGGGCTTGTGAGATGTCATTGTACATGTGATACTTCCATGAAAAGAGAGATTCTGGCCAAATGTTGATGGACTTATAAATTATTTTTGAAAGATTATCACCCGCTTTCTAAAAACATTTGACAGGCACCAAGAAAGGCGTTGAGGGTGTTGTGGCGTCCCCAAGCACCACGTTGGGGACTCTTGCAGGATGCTATTCAGTCTTGACTGGGCTCACAAAAGTGTATATGGTATACTGCAGGCAAATGTGAGCATGATGTGCAAGTGGGTTTTCTTATGCACACTGATGAGTTAATTCGCTATTTCTTGTGTGTATCTTTTTTCCTTTGTAGAATAAACCAGTCGCAACATGGACACTACCAAGAAGTCTGATCCACCAGTTTCAGTGGAGACGGTACAACAAAAGGCCAACCCCGAACGCAGCCCCATAACATCAATTTATGTACCAATGCAAGGTGGTTACAAAGAGAAGTTTGTGAATGCCGTGGAGGACAAATACAAATGCGAAAAGTGCCATCTCATATTGTGCAATCCAAGACAGACCGAATGCGGACATCGATACTGTGAGACTTGTATGGCCGCTGTATTAAGGTTAGTGCTTTCTTGGTGCCGAGTTGCTCTTGACAGGGTTGAAAATTCTGAAGGTTGTATTGTATATCTTGCAAATCTGAATGCTTTCTGTTTCTTCACATTAAGTAACTTCATGGATGAAAGAAGAAAAGGAAAAGTTCAGAGTATCCACACAGGCCAGATTCATATTGGAAGGTCCCAAAATGGTCTCACTCTATCATCTGTGGCAAGCACGTATTTGATTTGGGGAGAGATGAACAAGAGGCTCCCCTCTAACTCTGTGCTAGGCTTTGGGGGCCCTTGGAAAGCAGGAAGAGTTATTGCTGTATTGAATGCTGCCTCTACTCAGACCTTTGCGTAGAGGTCCCACCCTTCCTGGCTTGGGGTCAGTGGTGACCCCAATGAATGAACGGTTATCAGACGACGTTTATGAATTCATATTTCATTACTGAGAGAGACAGCATCTGTTCTCTGTTTGTTAAAAATATTTGCATCCCACCTTTCCCGTAAAGGGGAAGCTGTATCTTTTCCAAACTCAAAAGAAACAATAGGATTCATACATAAAGGTGCCCCTTCTGGATTAGACTATGGGTTGGATGTAGACTAAACTGGCCATTTCCACAGATCCTGCCCTTCCCACTGCAGACCCCCATTGTGTCATTCCTCAGGGTCCCATATTCCCCGGGAACAGCATTTGGTGGAGACGAGGGGGGATCTTCTGTTTTGCTGATGAAAGGGTTAGTTGGGAACAAGCCCTACTGGTACAGCCTCTTGTCTCTCACAGTAGCCAGCTAATTGCTTTGAATGGCCAGCAAACTGGACATAAAGGCTAAGGACTCCCCCGTGCACAAGACAACCTAGCGCTGGTATTCATCTATGGTTGTGACCTTCGCTATGTGGTAAATTCCACAGTTCAAATATTTGTTGAGTAAAGAGTAGCAGCCTGAATAGCCCAGACTAGCCTCAGCTCTTCAGAGCTCAGAAGCTAAGTGGGGTCAGCCCTGGTTGGTACTTGGATGGGAGACCACCACAGAAGTCCAGGGTTGCTACACAGAGACAGGATATGGCAAACCGCCTCTGCTAATCTCTTGCACTGAAAACCCACTGAGGAGCAGTGATAAGTTGGTTGCGACTTGACAGTGCTTAGTTAATTTTTTTTTTGAGTTTTGATTTTTAAAAAATTAAATAACAATCGTTTACAAAAGAGAAAAAGACAAACCAGATTAATCCTCGAATAACAATCGTACACCCACAAAGTATGGTGGCCAAAAAGGCATATTAAACAGTATCAGTTTAAACAATATGTATCACCTTCTTCCTGAAAAACCTTGTATCCATTTTTAACCTTCTAATTAAATAGAAAGTAAGTATGTTGTCAGATATTTATTGCAAAACATTCCGTTGTACACTACTCGGAATCACAAGTTCTCCCTCTGAGGTGGAGGCCATCTTGTGTAGGTGATTCCCACCAATCATCAGGGAGGCAGGACTAAGTTAAACTTCTTCCTGTTTCCCTTTGTGGGAGTCACCCAAGGCTCAGTTTCTTTCCTGCCTCGAAGGGAGAAGCAGGTAGGTGTTGGCTCTGCCTAACACCACTATCTTGCTATCTACTACTAACTACAAACTACTACTACTATTTACTCTCATTATTCTTTATTCTATCCTCTCTCATACTAAAAAAAAAAAAAACCCTCTCTCTCTCGCTACACTTTCACTTTCCTTCCTTGTTACTATGAGGGACTTTTCACCGGCGTCCGATTCTACAGATGGCCCATCGGTCGGAAAATGATGGATTCCTCTCCACACCGGAGATGGAGAGCGGAGGACTCCCAAATGAAGGGCTTGAGCAGACGGCGCAAAAGCAAGCCGCAGCAGGGTCGGCTTCGCTCTTCATAGATTGAAACAGAGAGAGCTCCACAAAGTGTGCCAAAACTAGCTCCTGCGCAAAAGTGGAGTCTGCGAAAACGGTGGCGTCCATTTTGGAGGACAATCGTCATGATCTGACTAAAGACGGGGGCGGCCTGCAGTGCCAAGACCCGCATAACAGAGACCCCAAGACCTCTGGTCAGCATGGGGCAGAGGGGCAAGAGTGGCGCCCGGTATCTTCAGTCCGTGAAACAGATCGCGAGGCTGGCATGAGTGGTAATGTAAACTGCGTCCCACCCACCCCCATCTCCCCAAACGCAATGGCATTCTTCAGACATGCGATGCAGGAGGAAATAGCCTCTTACCACAGATCAGGCGGGTGTAAATCATATCGCTCCAGATCCTCCCCCTCCCCTTCTCCCCCACCCAAAAGACGGAGACACAGGGAAGCCTGGCCAACCAAGGCTGCCCAAAAGAGGTTTCAGCCTGACCCTCCCGTGCCGGATATCCATATTGAGGAGGGCAATGATGCATCTTTGATACTCAGTGAAAAAGAGGAAGGGGAGTTCTCCTCAAACCAGGAGGAAGAGGGGGAGGGTACCCCAAAAGGATTAGTTAAGGAAAAATCCTTTTGGTTTTTTAAGCAGGAGGACCTTCCCTACTTATTAGATAAGACCTTATTGGCCCTCAAGAGCCAAGCCTTACAACAGGCTGAGAACAACCTGGCTCAAGGCAAGACCTTCTGGATCCAGGATCACTGCAAATATTCACAGATGCCAGTCTGTCCGGATGGGGAGCCACGTTAGAACATCAACCAGTTCAAGGCAAGTGATCAACTGCAGAAACGACACTCCCGATCAGTCTACTAGAGCTTCGGGCCATTCAATTAGCACTCCACCACCTGGCCAGTCGAGTTCAGGGGCGTCATATTCTGATACGCGCAGCGACAACATCTTGGCCAAGGCCTACTTAAACAAGCAGGGGGGATTTCGGTCCCCAGCACTACATCAGGAAGCGACGCTCTTACTGTCTTGGGCAGAAAATCACCTGGCCTCACTCAGAGTGGAACATGTGAGGGGCACTGTCAACACACTGGCTGACTGGTTGAACCGTCAGACTATCCAAGAAGGAGAATGGTCACTGCACAGAGACCTCTTTCAACTGATCCAAACCGAGTTGGGAGTTCCACTAGTGGACCTTTTCGCCTCTCTGAACAACAACCAAGTGGACAGGTTCTTTACAAGATTCTATCATCCATTACTGGTGGGGATGGATGCTCTTCTAACTCCTTGGCCTGTGGGCCTTCTTTATGCATTTCCCCCACTACTGGTCTTTCCAAGATTACTTTGAAGGATAAAAGAACTAGAAGCCGAAGTCATCGTTGTGGCACCATATTGGCCTCGTCGACCTTGGTTCACATCCCTCCAGGAACTGAAGGTGACTGCCCCACTAGTCCTTCCAGTATCAGGGGACATGCTACTTCAAGGCCCGATTCACCACCCCGACCCAGGGTGGTTCCGTTTGACCACCTGGAAGTTGAAAGGCACAAACTCCTAAGACTTGGCTAGAGCCCCGCAGTCATTAACACAATTATGGCATCCCAGAAACCTTCCACCTCACGCATTTACAATGTTACGTGGAAAGCCTTCGTACGTTGGTCTCGGAGAAAGAAGGTAGACCCTCTACACCCCAGGATCCTGCAGATCTTGGACTTTCTTCAGGAGGGTCATTCCAAAGCCCTCCGGGCCTCTACCCCTCAACAACAGATGGCCGCCCTGTCCACGGTTCTCCCCCGCTATGGTCTCTCAGCATCTCAACACCCCCACATACGACGTTTCCTCAAAGGGGCTACACACATAAACCCTCCACAACAACACAGGTTCCCTACATGGAGGCTCAATACAGTCCTTTCGGCCTTAACCAAAGGACCCTTCGAACACTCTAAAATTTCTACGAATAAAGACGCTGTTTTTGGTGGCAGTCACTTCGGCACACAGAATCTCGGAAATCGGAGCTCTATCCGTCCAGAAAGATCTCTGCATTTTTCATAAGGACAAGGTGGTCCTGAGAATGGACCCCTCCTTTAGCCTGAAAGTGAGCACCAGATTCCATAAGTCTCAGGAGATATGCCTACCTCCTTTTTCTACGAATCCCAGCCATCCCACAGAAAAGTTATGGCATACCCTGGACGTAAGAAGGGCATTAAGATGCTACATTTTGAGGACGGTGACCATCAGACGTACTGAAGCCCTATTCATTAATATTGCCCCGCCGCATACTGGTAACAAGATGTCCATGGCAACCATAAGTACCACTCTAAAAACTTGCATTGTTGAAGCATACAGGAGCCTAAAAATGAAAGTGCCGGATGGCATCATGGCTCACTCTCTCCACAGTGCGGCTACTAGCATGGCATTCTCCAACAGAGCCTCAGTGGAAGAGGTTTGCAAAGCTGCTACATGGTCATCCTTGTCCACGTTTATCAGACACTAGAAAATCAATGTGTTTGATTCGGCCATCGCGTGCTGCAGTCTGTCCTATCTGAGGTTGACGACCCCCCACCCAGTATTTAGGGACATTGCTCTGGGAGGTCCCACACAAGATGGCCTCCACCTCAGAGGGAGAACGACCAGTGGACTTACCGTGAGGGGTCCTTCTCCTCTGAGGGTTGGAGGACATCTTGGCCCTCCTGGGGTAGTCACCCCTGATGCTGACAGACTGCTAGCACGTAAAAACAAAACAAAACAAAAAAGACAGAAAGAAAGGAAGAGAGAGAGAGAGAGGGATAATTTCAAAGATTCGATCTCATTCAGAGAGAATTACTACTGTTTGTTCTATTCTTCTTCCTGTTCTAGTTTTTTTCGTTGAGTTGATGGTTTAAAATTTCTCAACATTATTGTGTTACTTTACATTGCTTTCGGAGCACCAGAACTGAGCCTTGGGTGACTCCCACAAAGGGAAACAGGAAGAAGTTTAACTTAGTCCTGCCTCCCTGATGATTGGTGGGAATCACCCACACAAGATGTCCTCCAACCCTCAGAGGAGAAGGACCCCTCATGGTAAGTCCACTGGTCGCTCTGTTCTTCGGGTTTAATTCTGTTCCAGTGCCTTATGAACAGAGACCATTTTGTTCAAATAATGACTACCATCTTAGGTTCTCTTCCTTTAACTGCAGCTTTGACAGCATGTATACCAAATTGGAATGATAAAGAAGATTAGCGTGGCCCCTGCACTTAAGTAATTTTGAGTAAAGAAGTTGAGAGCCAGTTTAGTGTAGTGGTTAGGAGCACAGACTCTAATCTGGGAGAACCAGGTTTGATTCCCCACACCTCCACATGCAGCTGCTGGTGTGACCTGGGGCCAGTCACAGTTCTGTCAGAGCTGTTCTCTCAAGAGCAGTTTCTGTCAGAGCTCTCTCAGCCCCACCTACCTCACAGGGTGTCCGTTGTGGGGAAGGGAAGGGAAAGGAGATTGTAAATTGCTCTGAGACTCCGAGTGAAGGGCTGGGTATAAATCCAATCTCTTCTTCTCTTTTCTCTCTTCTTTCCTTTTGTCTTTCCCTGGACCTATTGCCCACCTCCCTCATTGGGCAACCTCAAATTCTAGAATTTTGGGAGAAGGAGAAAAAGTTTTTCTTTCCACTGTCTCCACACTGTAGATAACTTTATAAACTTGTATTATGCCCCTCTCCCCAGCCATCTTATTTCTGAACTGTAAAGCCCCATTCTTTGTCAACCTTTCCTCCTCGGCTGAAAGTGTTTACTGTGGATCAAGTTTAATTTTAAACGGTATCTCTTGATAAACTGATGCTGATGGCACTTGGGTATAAATTATGACAATTCTGAAATAATGCTGAGAGAGAACAGGCACTTGACATTTTCCTCCTTGCTAGGCAATAGCGTTGCTGTGTTACACAGGTGTAAAAGAGAAGGGGGAAGGGAAGATTGTGCTCAGCTGAAGGCATTCAGTGGCTCCGAGCTTCTGAAATGAAAATCTGGAATATTGTTAGATCCAGGTGGGCAGAGAGCCAGTTTGGTGTAGTGGTTAAGTGTGCGGACTCTAATCTGGGAGAACCGGGTTTGATTCCCCACTCCTCCACTTGCACCTGGCTGGATGGCCTTGGGCAAGCCATAGCTCTGTACCAGCTGTTCTCTCAAGGACAGCTTGGGAAAGAGTTCTCTCAGCCCCACCTACCTCACAGGGTGTCTGTTGTGGGGAGGGGAAGGGAAAGGAGTTTGTAAGCCGCTCTGAGACTCCAAGTGAGTGAAGGGCGGGGTATAAATCCAATCTCTTCTTCTCTTCTTTTTCTTCTTCTATGTTGGTCTGAAGCGGTAGAACAGAGTTAGAGTCCAGTGTCACCTTTAAGACCAACAAAAGCTTACTCAAGGTATGAGCTGCTGGACTCAGAATTTGAAATATTGTTGTCAGGCAGTTCTGAATTGCAGGTGACTGTCTCAGAACTCATTGCCCACGTTCCAGTCTCCTTTATCTTTCTTACCCCATCACTCTAAATATACAGAAATCGGAAACCAGTGTTATTGATTCTTACTGATAAGGGTTTTTTTTTTTAAGGTCGCAAGGGGGAAAATGTCTAATAACTTTCATCTTGAGCCATCTATTATATTGATTAAAAAGTAGGAAGGTGTCACCTGTAAAATTAAGAGGTGATCATAGAGAGAGATAGTAATAAAAATGTTTAAATGAGCTAAAATAGAAGAGGAAATGTGTTCCCCATTTCAGTAAAGTCCACTAAGAAGAATGATACTTGCCGATGTGCTGCGTCGTCGTCACCTTCTGCTGCAGTAAAGTGTTTGGTTACCTGATGTGATAACATCCAAACGCTTGCTTAGTGTTAGGATATAGGGACCCCCAGGGAGGGGCCCTGGCCCAGTGGTAGAGCATCTGCTTGGCATGTAGAAGGTCCCAGACTCGATCCCCAGCGTCTCCAGTTAAAAAGACCAGATAGTAGGTGGTGTGGAAGACCTCTGTCTGAGAACCTGGGAAGCTGCTGCTGGTCAGAGTAGACAATACTGACCTTGATGGACTTAAGAGTCTGATACAGTATAAAGCAGCTTCATGGGTTTCAATATTGATTTCAGCTTTCCAAAGCTGAAAGGGTTGTTGGGTGGGCTTTGGGAGAGAAGGTTAAAAAGAAAATTTTCCTGCATTGATACTTTGCCTATAGAACTCCGTCTGAGGGCTTCTTTTCTCCTCCCACTTCTTCAGCCAGTACTTTTTGAAATTTTGTGCAAATTGGACTTCTGCTGAAACTCATTCTGAGTTTTCAAAGGGCCAAATGAATGGGAAATCTGCTGTGATGAGTTTGGAATCACGGCTAGAAAAGGAGGCTCAACAGCAGCTCCCTTCCCATTTCCCATCGACTTGTTAGCATATGACGATTCTGCTGGGGAGCTTTTCTAACACTCTGGGTCGTCTGAGGATACGAATGCAGAAATCTTTGAAGAGAGCTCTGCAAAGATTACTGCTCAGTATGCGGCAACCGTTTTTTAAGAGAGCAAACAGGATACTTGAGTGCATTCAATAAGAACGAGGAGACAACGATGCTCTCTCGGATCGTGTGTGTCCTAATGCAGTTCCTGTCTTTTGTGTTCACCTCAAGGCAAGGGGGAAGGATGAGAGAAAGCTATAACAAATATCGAAGGTAGCCAGTGGAGATGTTTTATTAGAAGTGTGCTGCTGTCAGCATGGACCACAGTTTTAAAAAGAGATAAGGACTGTGCTTACTGTTGTAGCCGGAGAGTGCAATTGAGGTAGCCAGTACAATAAAGAGTGCTGACAATAACCACAGTGGCTTCTACAAAGAAGCTCAGCTCTTTTGTGCAAACACACAAGCCCGGCTTCTTCCCAGAAGAGCAGGCTGCCCATGCTCCCAGTACGAGCAGCCTTGTATGGCCGGGTACTTGCAGAGAAGCACAGTCGCTGGCTTTTCTCTACATACCCCATTGAAGGTATAACAGCCAGGTGCAGTGCAGTGCTCCTAGCGCAACATGCATCCAGCAGAAGAGCGGACAAGGGAAGAGATGGCGGATGGTAAAAGGGCCCAGTGTGCTTTTTTCACGCTTCTGTCCCATTGCTGCAGAGCTATGTGTTGGGAGTGTAGGCAAAAAGAAGCATGCACTGATTTGATGCTCTCCTAAGTTAGGCTTCATATTGCATCTCAAAGCAGCAAGTAAAATATTTAGCATGGAGTTTCCAGATTGTGTTGTGGCAGTGTTCGCCTCTTGTTCCCGGGACCCCTCTCTCAGGGCCGGCCTGTCATTGACAAAATTTAGGCAGCTGCCTTTGGGCGCCGGCTTGACAAGGGCACAGTGGTGGGTCTTCCGGCGAGGGGGGTGGCCTTTGCCACTGGCTGGGATGCTGTTTCAGGCCTCCGGGGATGTGGGAAGGGGAGGCGTGCACATGGGGATGTCCCCACGGGGTGGAGGAAAGGTGTTTGGCAGCTGCCCTGGGCAGGCAGAGCTTGCTCTGGCACACTCCTGCTCCGGAGCCATCGTGCAAGCGGCCCTGTCCTGTGGTTCCAGCCAGGAGGGACTGCAGCAGGCCGGGCAGCCTCCCTTCTTCCTTACCTCTCAGCAGTGGCCCATCTCCTCAGGCCCGATCTCCGCCTCTTCCCCTTCCTCCCAGAGCGCCCACCCCCCACCTTTGTTGTGCCCCTGAAATCAGACCACTGGCGCTCACAAAGGGGAGGGTGCCAGAAAATTGGTGGGCACACGGGGGGGGCAGAATGGGGGGGTGCCTAGTACGCAAAAAAATCTGGGGCCGGCCCTGCCCTCTCTGTTGCAGATCAATATTCCTGTAATATGTGCAATGCTTAAAACTGCTTGTCCCATCCCTTTCTAGACAGCTGCCTTGAACTGTAGTGCAAACAACATTTTTTTAAAGAACATAAGAGCAGCTAATGTTGGATCAGGCCAATGGCCCTTCCAGTCCAACATTCTGTCACACAGTGGCCAAAAATACCGGGTGCCCTCTGGAGGTCCAGCAGTGGGCCCTCAATGGTGTAAATTGTATCAGTAATGGTGAAGTGTATGCAGAAACTGACTTTTACCAAGCATCTGTTCTCATGGAAGCAACATGTACAAAAAGTTGTTTGTGTGCATTTCTGTATCAACAAAATGTGGACAACTTTAGCCTATTTTGTTTTCACCAGTAGAATGTGGTCTATGTTTTATTTTATTAAAAGGCTTATACTTTTCACTCTTACAAGGAGTGCAAGGCAGCTTACATAAGACCACAACTGCTTGGTGTGTGTGATTCTTTAAGGCCCCTATGGTCGCAGACTTTGACTCATTTTTATTCTTCTTTGCTAGCCAAGTTTTACAATTTTTATGAAACGTAACATCCAAGTAAACTGTTCTTGAGCATAAGATAAGGGTGTCTTTTCTTCCCCTCTTTTAGTTCTGCAAGTCCAAAATGTGCAGCATGTCAAGAAATAATAGCAAAAGAGAAGGTAACAGTTTTTCCCACTCCCACAATTATTTCTGTGTGTGTTAAACTATGTCAATAATTCTCAGTACTTGTTTTGCCAAGCCCATTTCACTCTAGATCTCAAATGTGGTTGATTCATGTATCTCTAGTTTTCTTGGACTTCAATGGCTTTGCATGAGTATAGCTGCAGTATGAATTGACCCATTTCAAGGGTTGTTTGAAGTAGCTGGGTTTAAATAAATAATGGCTTGGGTCCAGAGAGCAAGTAAGGAACTTCTACTTGTACAAGAGGTAGGGTTGGGAGGAGGGGTTATACAAATTCTCTGCCTGCCTGCCGGGGGGAGGGGAAAACCCTCTTGTGAAATATTTTCTCTTTTGGAATGAATGAAGAATGCTTTTTAAGATGAGTTGACTCTCCCCAAATGCTTATTATGGAGATTTTTTAAAAATGTAAGACAAGTCTACATCAGGGGTCCCCAACCTTTGAGCCTGCGGGCACATTTGGAATTCTGACACGTCGTGATGGGCACAGCAACAAAATGGCTGCCACAGGAGATAGTGCCAGCCACACAATGATTGTCGCGACTTAACTTAAGTAAAACAGTGTAGTAGATCATTGTGCTGCTGCCGAAGCAACATTAAAAAAATAATCTGCACAGCCAATCAAACCTGGCCTCTCCCCCTTCCTAAAAACATTTGGTGGGTGCCAGAAATGGTATTGGCAGGTACCATGGCACACATGGGCAAATCATTAGGGACCCCGATCTACAGCATTACAGATAATGGTAATCCCTGTGTTTACTGTGGCTCAGAGGTTAAGACACTGAGCTGCGGACCGGAAGGTCTGTAGTTTGACAGTTCGAGACCCGAGTGCCGCATGACAGAATGAGCTCCCGTCTCTGGCCCCTCCTCCTGCCAGCCTAGCAGTTCAAAAGCAAGACCTTGCAAGTAGATAAATGGGGACCGTTTCAGTGGGAAGGTAACAGCATTCCATGCACCTCAGCATTTAGTCATGCCAGCCATAAGACCACGGAGAAGTCTTCAGACAGTGCTGGTTGTTCGGCTTGGAAATGGAGATGAACACTGCCCCCTAGAGTTGGATTCGACTAGCTTTCGAGCAAGGGAAACCTTTACCTTTAACTTTTTCATAATTAATTTACCAGCGCTCACCTTCAAATGGTGCTGGTGGGAAAATGGGCTCCCAGGCATGTGCGTGGCTGCAGGAAAGGTGTCGTCATTACCTTCCTTCCCACCCAGCACACTTTTGCAGACAGAATAGGGCCATGGTGTGTGTGTGTGTGGGGGGGGGGGGGCACTGGCTTATAAGACAAGTAGCCCACCCCATGGCCCTATTCTGCCTGCAAAAACACATTGGGTGGAGGGATGAGAATGACGGAGACTTTCTTGCTGCCATGCGTGCCCTTGGGGGCCTGTTCCGCCCAGACACACCATTTTGAATATGAGTGCCAATCATGCATTGAATGCAAGTTGGTTTGGGGTTTCCAGCCCAACCCAACTCGCACATAACATAATCTAGTCTTGGGGTGTCGAACTCATTTCTTAGGAGGGCTGGATTTGACATAAATTGGACTTTGTCGGGTTAGGCCATTTGTGTCATAAAATGTAATGCCAGGTAGCAGAGATATAAACTCAACGCACATGGCCCAGCCCAACAAAGTCCAATTTATGTCAAGTCTGAAATGAGTTTGATACCCCTGACCCTAGGTTATGAAAGGCACAGTGTCCCCACACACAGTCTGTCTCCCTGCAACTGCTGTTCAGAGCTACAACGCCTGACTATAGAGTTTCCATTTATCTGTCATGGCCAATAGCCATTGATAGACCTTATTTTCCATGGATCTGTATCACTCTGGACTTTTCTTCTCTAGGAAAGCATAATCAGATTCTACCTATGGTGGAAGTCAGCTAGCACCTACTAGGTGGCATAAGTTTCTTTCCTAGGCATTTGAGAGGGAAAAGAAATCCGTGTAACGCTTGGCCGCTCCTGAGCCAGCTGGAAGCTTTGGAAGTGGTGATACTGCTTTTAGTGCCTAAAGATGCAACTTAGAACTTAACTGCTGTTCTTTTCATTATCCGCCCCCCTTGATCCTTTCTTCTTTCTGCACGTTCCCTGTTCTTTTCGCTGGTCCTGCAAGCGAGTTGTTGGACTCATTGCCTTGTTCCTGCACGTTGGTGTGCATCTTATTAAACCTCTCTGCTCTCTGGTTACTCACAGCAGATTTTCATTACTCCGTGTGAGGTTTTATGATGAAATAAAAAACAATTTCTTGTCCTACGAGATTTCTGCATCCAGCCTGTCGTGAGAAATTAGGATCCTTCCTGGATTAGAACCAGGGTGGAGTGGAATAGCACAGTAGTTAAAATGTTGGGCTAGAATGTGGAGCACCCGGGGTCGTAGTGTTCCCTCCAAGCTGAGTTAGTGTGAGCTAGCTCACAGTTTTTTAGCCTCTGGCTCAGACATTTTTGTCTTAGCTCAGGAAGGGTGGCTCCAGAGCAAACTAATGTATGCCGTAGCCAAATTGCTTGCTCACAACTTTAACGCCAGCAGCTCACAAAATAGTATTTTTGCTCACAAGACTCCACAGCTTAGAGGGAGCATTGGCTCACGTGATGTTCCTTTGAATGCAGAGTGGCCGTTTAGCCATCATGGCTCATAGCTATGGATGAACTTATTCTCCATGAATGCATCTGATCCCCTTTATAAAATAAACATACCCTTGTGAAGATTATCTGTAATCGTGCTTAAGTTTGAGAGTTAATGTGGCACAGTGAATGGATTGCTGAATGTCAGTCTGGCAAACATGGGGGTCAGATCACATCTCCAGTGAACGTGCCAGATGGCCAGAGGCAAGATGTTCTCTGTCAACCTCCATCGCCTAATAAGGGTGAACTCTTACTAGTCTCCTTAAGAACCTTGTAAATTTTAAATTAGTGTGTCAACTTCCAGCAATGCCGATGATGGTATGGTCATTTGTATACTTAGATTCACATACAACCTGTGAAGTTCTGGAGAGACTCTAGAGTCTGGAGCTCCATGCAGCCTGTGAAGCTCTGAAGCCAGTTTGGTGTAGTGGTTAGGAGCATGGACTCTAATCTGGGAGAACCGGGTTTGATTCCCCACTCCTCCATGTGCAGCTGCTGGTGTGACCTTGGGTCAGTCAAAAGTTCTTTCAGAGCTGTTATCTCAAGGGCAACTCTCGAATGAGCTCTCTCAGCCCCACCTACCTCACAGGGTGTCTGTTGTGGGGAGGGGAAGGGGAAGGGAAAGGAGATTGTAAGCCGCTCTGAGACTCCTTCGGGTACTGAAGGGCAGGGTATAAATCCAATCTCTTCTTCTCTTGAACATAAGAGAAGCCAATGTTGGATCAGGCCAAGGTCCATCCAGTCTAACACTCTGTCACACAGTGGCCAAAAATACCAGGTGCCATCACTGGCCCAGTGGGGCCAGGATGGAGGAGGAGCACATCAATCTGGTTGGACGCAGCTCATGCTGGTTCACTTGGCTGCGATCTTCTTGGCTCTGTGGTGCTCAGAGAGCTGTGGGCATTCAGAATCATCTTGCTGGTGGATGTAGTCTGTAATCACCAGTAGACTCTTCTTAAGGACAGATCGGGGAGTGTCGTGAAGAGTAGACTAGTCTGTAGTAAGTCACACTCCGTGCTTGATGGTGGGGTAGGAGAACATGGCTCAGGTGTGAAAATTTGATGATGATGATGGTGATGGCCTCTCCTGATCATGATTCCCCTTGCCTGATCTTCATCACAGCACCTACTGCAGGTGCCTGGTCCACAAATTTGTCATTTTTGTGGTGACTATCCCTGCCCTCTGGAAGCAGCTCCCCGAAGAGGTTCATATCCTGTGGGATTTATTAGGGTTCCGTAGGATACGGGAGGCTGCCTTGTTTTGGGCCGCATTTAATTTAACCGAGAGAATGGTGAACTGGCTGGCTGTCCAGATTTGCTCCAGAGACGATGACCAGTTGAATTCTAATTACAGCCTGTTTTTATTGTGTTCATTTGTGGTTATATATAGTTATATATATCAAGATGGGTAGCCATGTTAGTCTTTCTGTAGCAGCAGAAAAGAGCAAGAGTCCACCTTAAAGACTACCAAAATATGTGATAGGGGATGAGCTTTCGTGAGATACTTCAGATACTGAAGAAGTGAAGTGAAGAAGTGAGCAGTGACTCCTGCAAGCTCATACCTTGCCACATATTTTGTTAATCTTTATGGTGCTGCTGGACTCTTGCTCTTTTCTACAGTTTTTAAAATATATCTATATAATCTATTCAAGTTTTAATGCCATGTTCAGTTATACAGTGAACCACCCCGAGTTCTCAGAAGGTGCAGGCCATAAATCAAATAAGTAAATAAATAAACAAACTTACAGACATTCAAGTCATCATGTCATGGGTTGCAGAAGATTTCAGTGGACAATACATCACCATTTTTTAGATTATTTGATCTGTAAGGTTGCTTTTTTTTTTTTTGTAAGGGCCAAAATCTGTATCAGCTGAGAGTTTTCAAGGTAAGCGGCAGACAGTATTCAGCAGGAAATTTCTTGCTTGTGAAGTGGGATGTCAAACTATATTTTCTCCATTTGATTTCTTGGGACAGCTATGGAAAAATTGCGGCTTTTTTCCTACCGCTTCGCAAAAATAAGGACATGATGCACAACCGAGTAACCTTGCACATTTTATACAGCTAAAAACAATAGAAATAACTTCAGCAGACCAGCGAATGTTTAAAACACACACCCGCAGATCGTCAGATTTGTGCACACAGTGCATGACACAAATAATTTTTTCTCCTTCTTGAGCGACACCGGCCATCACAGCAATGTAGTTATCTTGCTGTGCATGCAGAAATCAAGAGGCTTTTGTATTGTTGATTTATAGCCCGTCAGCCTGTGATGACAACAGCAGCAACTGTGCTCAAAACCCGAAGTTAGCTTCATATTGTTCTTCTGAGGGTGTCCTCAAACATTTCTTGCCCTTGTTCCAAGTGAATTTGTGTGTAGAACTCTTAAGGAGCAGTCAGTCGGGGCAGCCGTTCACACAGGTGAATGGAGTATGGTTGCACTGGTATAAAAGGCGTAGACCACTGCCATGATAATTTGTTCTTAAATGTGCCTTGTTCTAGGTGTTTAAGGATAACTGCTGTAGGAGGGAGCTCCTTGCTCTTCAGATATTCTGCAGAAACGAAAGTAAAGGCTGCCGAGAACAATTGACCTTGGGACAGTTGCTTGTAAGTAGTGGGACATTTTTATGTATGTATGTATGTATGTATGTATTTATCTATTTATTTATTTTACCCCACCCTCCCCGCGAGGGGGCTCAGGGTGGCTTACAGTGTGGCACACAGTGCCAGGTCAAGATAAAACCATTAAAAACAATTTAAAACAACACAACAATAATATATTTACAATACAAATTTGCTGTTCAA
This sequence comes from Lepidodactylus listeri, assembly GCA_029233225.1. Lineage (NCBI taxonomy): Eukaryota > Metazoa > Chordata > Lepidosauria > Squamata > Gekkonidae > Lepidodactylus > Lepidodactylus listeri. Next base: position 83,857,810 of record JARCFY010000011.1, read on the forward strand.
AGTGCTCGCAGTGATGGTACACAGGCGAAATCAGCAAAAATCAAGATGGCGTCCTGCAAGTTCCCTGTATGGCATAGTATGGCTGCGTTTGGGCCAGCCCTCATCTCTGATGTCACTAGAGATGGTCGGTGGTAATACCACTTTGTCCTAATACCACTTTAAAAAAAACAGTGGAAGCATCAAACTTGTTAGTGATTAAGGTGTATTTTTTATTTTGTTTGTTTATTTAATTTATAAACCGCCCTTCCCCAAGGGGCTCAGAGTGGTGTACATCGCAGTAAACATAGTAAACAATTAAAACAGTGAATAAAATTAGCAATTTTTTAATTTGAATATTTGTTTATCCTGCTTTTCTTCTGTGAGGGGGTACTTGAAACAGTTTGGTGAAATGGATGGCAACCCTGTAGAGATGAACAGAGGTGGTTTGTCATTGTCTGCCTCTATGTCGTAACCCCAAGTCTCTCTTTGGTGTTCTCCCATCCAAGTACTAACTAGTACTATCCAAGTACTAACCAGGGCTGACCTTGTTTAAGTTCCAAGCTCTGAGGAGGTCAGCCATCCAGATCAGGACCAAAACAGCTTACAAAACGTTTTAAAAAATCACAATACAACAGTTTTTAAAAGAGCTATCAAGGGGTGGGGCTAAGAGAAAGAAGGCCTTCGTGGAACAATCTCCCCAGATTACTGAATGACCTGATCTCATCCAAATTTGTTCAACAGAAATCCCCCCCCCCCCAAGTTTTGGTTGCTGTGACAGGTAAAACAAAGGAAGGTGCCTCAGCAACACAGGAGCCAATTGTAGCTGCACTCTGAATTAGCCAATAAGAGCTGTGTATTGGGAAAAGTTGAAAGTTTACTCAGGAGTTAGGTTTTGAGAATGGGGAGTTAGCTTCATATACGCTTTAATGTTTGTTGGGAAGCAACATAGGACTTTGTATTACATCTGTGATGGGAGTTTTGTATGCCCCCCCCCCCCCGAGGCTGATTTTGCATCCTCAAACCATGCCATGGTGCTACTATTGTATGTTTGATACAAGGTACTTGTGTTGTTTCCCAGCAAGCATGAGGACTTTGTTAATGTGTAGATGGAGCTTTAGAGGTTGGCAGCTATGAGTGAGAGAGCAAAGGGTTAGATTAAGAGAAGTGTGGGTTAAAGGTCTGAGGAAGAACCAGATCTTTGGTTACGTTTCCCTGTCTGAAAGTAACTGAGGTGTTACAGTATGGATAGGTTTCTGCTGGGGCACAGATTCTATCCCGCCCCCCCCAAAAAAACCTTTTAAATTCTTGCTGGGGTCCTTGGTGCAACGGGGTGGACAGGAAGCTGTGTGGCAGTGGGAAAATCCTATAGGTTTGTGTCTGGCTCCCAGGAAATCCATCATAGACCCATAAAACAAGGTAAAGTTTAACACTTACCCAGGAATTGGTGGTGTGTTAGGTTTTACAGATCGCATGCCCAAGGAAAACACTCTTTTAGGTGGGTTTATAAGATTTACATATAACACACTTATTCTCTTGTGCAAAGAATGTAGAGAGATAATGTTTGTGTTTCAGATCCAACTGATTTGCTTGCAAAACAAGGATCCAGTGAAAAAGGGATCCTTATGTCAAATTCTCCCACTCCTTCTTATAATGTTTGGGTTCGCTTGTGCCTGATTATATTAAGGTGTTGTCAATTCTCATGCGCAGGAACATCAGTAGACTTCTAGGTTATAACATTTTGCGCAGTACGGTTTTATTTATGCTTAGCAGGATTCATCTTTAATGGATGAAAGACTATCACCTCTCTATAATATCTTTTTCAGAACCATCTGAGAAATGATTGTCTTTTTGAAGAACTTCCGTGCCCTCGTGCTGATTGTAAAGAGAAAATTCTGAGGAAAGACTTGCCCGATCATGTAGAAAAGACCTGTAAATACCGGGAAACAACATGTAAATATTGTAAGAGCCAAGTTCCAATGATTATGATACAGGTGAGTATTGTCCTAATACCACTTTAAAAAAACACCAGTGGAAGCTTTTAAGAAAAAGTTTAAACCAAATAAAGGCCTTTGTCCCATAAAGCTTGTTTTGGGGCATCTTAACAATCCCATTTTTCCTTAAAGCCAAATCCTAAAGTTTTTATTTATTTTAAAAATGTCTATGCCACTTCTCTGGAGAACCCACATGAGGTTGCTTAGAAAGTAATACATAATTATTTTGTTGCCATGTCATTTATTAGCAGTCCCGAACCCTTCAGCAGTCAGGGTCAGGTTTAGCGGCGTAGCTGTGCTCCTCCTGTTGGCCACCTGCTATAACTGCAGGTATCTCCAAGCAGGAAAAATTGGTCTGCTGCCTACTTAACCCAGCTGCCCGTAGAAAGACTTTTCAATAGTTGCTGTTACTGTTGTATTTTTGTTTTAATTTTGATTTTTAAAATATCCTTGTGATCCACAATAAAAGGCAAAGAGAAGAATCATTTAATGAATTGTTAATGTTGTAAACATTGCCTGACGTTAAAATTTACTGTTTTTGAAAATTGAAGTGATTGATTCACAGTAATGGTTAATTTTTTTTTCTTTTAAGCGTAAGCATCAAACTTTTTAGTGATTAAGGTGTATTTTTTGTTTATTTATTGAATTTATAAACTGCCCTCCCCCCAAGGGCTCAGGGTGGTGTACATCATAGTAAACATAGTAAGCAATTAAAACAGTGAATAAAATTAGCAATCATTAAGCAGTAAAACAGTATACAGTCCAACATACAGCACATAGTTGATGGCATACAAATCACTTCACTCCCCCATGGGGTGGATCCCCTATTGGGAGGTTAATAAGGCAGATAGAGGCCATGGTCAGGAACTGTTGCTGTCCTCAACCGTAGGCCTGGTGGAACATCTCTGTTTTGCACGCCCTATAGAACTGAGCAAGGTCCCACAGGGCACAGATATTACTAGGTAGGGAATTCCACCCGGGGGCAGGCAGAGCTAAACAGATCACCAGGTCAAGGAAGTATCTCATTGCTTTTCAAAAATACTGCAGAAATTTTATTTGTTTGGGGGTCTTACAGCTTTTACAAAACATTTAAGCAGATGAATGTGAGTTGTGCTCATAATTAAAAGAAATTTATTTATTGCTTGAAAGCCTGGTTTTTAGTTACAAGACTGTCTGGCCATATTTTAGTACAGTGACAACTTAGGCAGTTTTTTGGTGACCCTCAAAGTAAAAATGAAAGCAAATATTGTCTCTGCCTGTACAGAGTGAGGGGGGGGGAGAGAAATCAAAGCTATGCAAATATAAGCTTTTAAAATCTCTTTTGTTCTGGCTTAGCTCAAGGGTTCATAGACTCTGCATGCCCTGCAGGGTAGGAAATCCCCTTTGTGGCTTTAGTGAGCTGATTTTCAATTAAAGGAATGGGAAGTTCTTTTTTCTAGAGCAGATCTCTTTTGCATCGGTTCTTAACATTCATCAACTTTGTGTTTTTAAACAAGCACCTATACTATTTACCTGGCCTTCTGTTGCCAGAAAGTAAAACAGGTGTATGAAGGGCAGTCACATAGAGGTTTGGGGGTTTTTTACCAAAAAGAAAGTTTATTTAATGGGCAAGTTTTTAAAAAATCCTCACTTTCTAGTACTCTTGGTAACTGGGTTTTTTTTAATGTAGGGGGGTGTGTGTGGAAATCTAAGATCTCAGATGCCATGGGTAGAATAATCATTAAGCTGCGATCCTGAAATTCATTGCTAGTCAGAGTAGATAAACCTGGGCTAGATGGCTCAGTGATCTGATATGTTATAAGGCAATTTCATATGTTCAAGGCTTCAATCCTATGCACCATTGCCAATGAGTAAGCATGCATATGATCAGGTTGAACGTCACTGAAACTCCTTGACGGCGTTGGAAAAAAACCCTTCTAAATAGAAATTGGTAGCAAATCTGATTTCAATTTTTTTAAAAAACAAAACAACCCCAGATAGCCAAAAGCACAATGTAGGGTGCTTTTTTGGAGGTGCTGCTCTGTCTTTTTGACGGAGAAAGTAATGACAGGAAAGGGAAGCTTGAAAGGGGTGCCAATGACCGACCGCTAATTGCTTTTGAGACAAAAGTCTCAGATGAAAATGATTGTAAAAATCGGCTTTGTGCTTTGTATTATGAAGCCCTTAATGACATAGAGCAACACATTCCTTTGCCTTAGGAGGCACTTGCCAGGATGGAAAACAGCTTCACCACTAGCAACCTGAGGCATCCTTTTCTGGATCATTCATGCTTAGAGAGAGGCTGCTGTAAAGGACATTGTGGGTGTGTGTATCTACTTTAAGGATTACAACAAGCCTGTATTTTTTCCCTCTCAAGGGCACGAACCAAAGTTCGTGACGAATTTTGCCCTGTTCATGGTTCGCAAAGTGAAGTTCATGGCAGGTCAATCAGTACGAATTTCCCACAAACTTTCAAGCTGTACTGCTTTTTCTTTTGCATTCTGAGAAAATTGCTCTAGACTTTCTGGCATGGGACATAATTTCTGGGTCTTTTTCATTCTAGAAACATGAAGATGCTGACTGTCCTTGTGTTATGGTTACGTGTCCGCATAAATGTAGCGTTTCTGCACTTCTCAGAAAAGAGGTAAGAGAGCATGGTGGAGTCATATGTATTTTAGAATATCCTTCTTAATAATGTTGTGCAATAACTTTACCAGAAGCAGCTCTGCTGTATTTTTTTAAAAAATACTGCTCTTAAAATCAACTTTAAGGACATTTCTAGATTTCTTGGAAGTTGTATTTCAGACTTCTCCAAAAAAATACCCTGAATTGATTACGTCCATTTTCTCTTTTCTTCAGATTTAGTAAATACTGAATTTGCAATCCTTATTGCAGGTATCAGATAAGAATTTACAGGAACCATGATTTTTTTTTTTTTGCAACACTTAGCTGTAGGGTTGCCAATCTCCAGGTGGTGGTTTGAGATCTCCTGGGATTACAACTCATCTCTAGGCGACAGAGATCAGTTCACCTGGAGAAAATGGCCACTTTGGAAGGTGCACTCTGTGGCATTATACCTCGCTGAGGTCTCTCCCCTCCTCAAACCCCTCCTCCCCAGGCTCCACCCCAAAATCTCCAGGTATTTCCCAACCCAGAGCTGGCAACCCTGTTTAACTAGCATGAGACATCAAAACCTTTTACTATTTCCGTGTTGTGTTTTAAGTGACTTTTAAAACACAGGTGACTAACATTGGACGTTGGCACATATTCTGCAACACATTGTTAAGTGTTGTCAGTGAGTACAAAGCTATTTGTACTCTTACATTCTTAAGAACAAAAAGACTCAGCTGCATCAGACAGGAAGAATTATCTCCCTACTTTTTTATCTGGAGGAGATATTTGCAGAGGTGTATTGAAGGGTGCTTAGCCCTTCACTTGCCTTCCCCTCCACACACCATCCACCCAGCCAGCTCAGAAACCAGAGGAAACCTTGGCTGGAAGCGAGATGCTAGGGTAGAGGACTTTGGGAGTAGAATTGGTGGGGGCAAAGGAATTAACTCACCCACCAGTTTTCCACTGCTGTGCCCCCCTCCCATGTTACTATAGATAAATTAAGGCTATCTATTTAGTTTGTATAGCCAGCTTGGTGTAGTGTTTAAGAGCAGCAGATTCTAATCTGGAGAACTGGGTTTGATTCCCCACTCCTTCACATGCAGCCATCTGGGTGACCTTGGGTCAGTCAGAGCTCTCAGCCCCACCTGCCTCACAGGGTATCTGTTGTGGGGAGAGGAAGGGAAGGTGATTGTAAGCTACTCCAGGAGTTCTTCGGGTAGTGAAGAGCGGGGTATAAAACCAGCTCTTCTTCTATGGTCAAGTTCATTGGTACTAATTAGGACAGACTTAAGTTTATTATTACATGAAACATCATATTTGGGTTTCCAAATATGACTCATATTTAGATAGGTTAAACTTGTTGCGTTGTTTTGTTTATAATGTTCTACTTATTTGTTTGGAACAGAAATCAGGAAGATACAGACTAGGTAGTTTTGTGATGTGTAAGGGAGAGTCTTGAGAATTGAATTTTATTTATTTATGTAGGCTATTCATTAGGTAATTCTCCAAAAAAATGTTTGACACTGGCTAATGAAATCAGAATAAAAATATAAAAGCATCCTCAAAAAAATGGGTAAAATGGTAAAACAGCAGGAAGACATACAATAACCGTTGTTCAGCAAAGGTCATCAGCAATGCTCCCTCTAAGCTATGGAGTCTTGTGAGCAAAAATTCTACTTTGTGAGCTACTGGCATTAAAGTTGCATAAATTAGTTGGCTCCTGAGCTAAGACAAAAATGTGTGAGCTAGAGGCTTAAAAACCGTGTGCTAGCTCACACTAACTCAGTTTAGAGGGAACACTGGTCATCAGTAATAATATCTTAAGCATAAAAATGAGGATGGTCTTCAAAGGCAGCTCCACACAGTAATGTAACCTAGGTTTCATCAGCACAGATGATAGTGGCCAGGTTTTGCCTCTTAAGGTTAGAGGCAGCACATGCCACAGAGGAAACCTGGGTGCCCATCTGTAGGCATGGATCTAATAGCACTCCCAAGCTAAGAACATGCTTCTTTAGGGGTTGTACAGACTCATCTAGAACTGGCCAATTCCTTAATTCTTGATCACCTGTATTATCCAGGAACAGCAGCTCAGTCACAATCTAGAATGAGCGTTGGTTTCTTGCTTCTCATCCAGTCCGTTGCCAACTCCAGACAATTGTTCAGACTGTCTGTTGACTTATCTAACACAGGTGACTACATTGGGTGTCATTAATGGAACTTTACCTCAGGCTTCTGGTCAAGATTTTCCAGCAGTTTCATGCAGATGTTAAATATTCTGGGGTCAAGAGAGAACCTTATGAGGCTCCAAAACGCAAATGCTATGGGGTCAAAGAGTTATTCCCCGGTATCGTCTTCTGGAACTAATCAGCCAGATAGGATCAGCTCTGGTGGTTGTGATGCTCCTCTTCTCCAGACTAAACATTCCCAAGTCCCTCAGCCTTTCCTCACAGGGCTTGGTCTCCAGGCCTTTGATCATTCTTGTCGCTCTCCTCTGTACCCACTCCATTCTGTCCACATCCTTTTTGAAGTGAAGCCTCCAGATAGTGTATGTAATGGCAATACACAAATAAATGTTTATATATATTTATTTATTATTTATATCCCACCTTGTTGGGCAAGCTGGCTCAAGGCGGCTAACAACAGTTAAAATATCAAAAACAATTAAAACGGTGGTTAAAACAGCGTAAATTACAGAATAAAATTACAGGTAAAACAGACTGGTGATGGAAATGTTTCTCAGAGTAGGGTACAGGCCCAACTTGGTGATGATGGGGCAAAAATGTTTCTTGTTAGATGGATAATCTGTATCATAAAGTTTCGGGCGTAATTGTGTAACCATTCCCGGAAAACGGGGGTTATGCTGTTCCCGATTACTCTTGTCTAGAGCTGAAGTGCTATAGTGAAGGGCATGTAGAAGCCGGGGGGAGAAGTAGCACTGGGGAGTAAGCTTGATAGATGGGGGTGGGTGGGAAATATTGGCCTTTGCTGATATGAGTTGGACATCTGTTTCTGAGCAGGTGAGGCAAAGTGAGTGATGTGTGGATGAGGTGCTTAGTTTAGAAGGCACATCCACAGTTTCAGAAAGCTTAACAGCACAAAAGCGACAACCTAAGCTAAGCTCATAAGAACTCGATTTACATTGTGATGGACAGGTGATTGAAATCAACAGCACCTAAACGTTGGTTTACAGTCAGGCTTGAGGAGACGGATCCTCTACAGGACTTTCCAGAAGGCAAAGATGTCTTTAACTGTTGAACAAATTCCCCTGAAGAAGAGCATTGATGGTCTTTGAGAATTTTTTCCTAAATAGGTTTCACATCATACTGAGTTCGTGTTAAGTGGTTTCCACTAACTGCTTCCCCCCTTCCTGTAGTGCTCTGGCACAAGTATTGTAGAATGTTTGAAAAGGGCTGGGTGGGGGTCTTCTCATTTCTGCTGAAGTGTAGAAGTAGGTTTGGAAGTGAGTCTCATGTCAGTGCTCAGAAGAGAAGAAAGCCTTCAAACCACAGCACAGATGAGAATTCTAGCGGAAGGGCTGTGTGCGCGCAGCTGTGTATTGTGCTTGCCACAGGACCTGGTGAGCTTCTAAGTGAATTTGTGGAGGCCTGTCAAAAACGCTTGGAGTAAAGCCATCCTGTTTGCTAGGATGATTTGTTTAATAGCTTACCTATTATGGTGAGTTTGGGCCTTAGAAAACAAATTCTGGTCAACTGTGTTCTCCCTAAATACAGTTTTTCTCCCCAGGGCTGACCTCATGTTGCTTAGAAAGTAGATATCTCTTGGGGAAAAAACCTTGGCATGGCTGTTCTGTTTCTGTTGCTCTTTTGGAAAATATTTATGTGTACGCATGCATGAGAAACAGAGGTTATGTATTTGGGGGGCATCTGTAGCTTCCAGTGCATTCCAGTTTCTGAATGATAGATGAGAGAATTCAAAAATGGCGCCATGGAGTTTACACTAGTAGGACAGAAATGCCACTAGTCTCTCTTCTCCACCATTTTTGCTGATTTCTGACTCCCATTGTGGATCCCCACTTTGAACCTCTGCTGTTCTTGTGGGTCACTTGTCCCCCTGGTAGAACTATAGGGGGCTTCAGCAGGAGGTGATAAAGACCCACAAGTTCTTGCTGTGGTACTACAGATCCAGTCCTGTTTCAGTGCTGTACAATGCATCTGTACATACAGTGTTACCTACTAGACACCATAAGCAAAACAAATAGCATGCAGCATAGCTTTCTTGGTCCTGCAGGTTTCCCCATCGTTTTTGTAAATGGGGTGGGGGGCAGGAGGTTCAGGAACCCTGAAACTATTTGTCTCCTGTAGGAGATTGTGAAATCAGTATGAGAGCAACCTGTTCTCTCAGATGTTCAGACGTGTCCTGAAAGATCCTGAAATACATTATGAATTATGTTAGAGTGGTCATGATTTCCTTTTTTTCTACTTGCTCCCTTTCTTCCTCGTTCCTGTTTTGCTCTTAGTTGCTGTCCTGTAACCTAAAGATAGCTGCGTTCCCAGAGTGGTGTATATGCTGAGTGTCCCAGAATTTCTTTGGTACTTAAGTGACCCTTATTTCTATGTGCTGCTTTTGTAAATATGAGACCTGTTATGTTTTTATTGCAAATTATATGTTTGTTTCATTCAATATTTGTTCTAAGTCTCTGTCCTTCTGTTCTTTATTCTTATCACTGAAATTCTGCATGACACGTTTTGCGGGGACTATATATGTTCCTAATTAAAAAGTCCTAAGGGGGGGAAGGCACTTTAATACAGTGGAACTACTATTCAGGGTGGCCTGAATGGATAATTTGATGGATAATTTATAACTAATTTACCTTTTGAGAAACAAGCTTATCATGAAAAATCAGAAGAACATAGAAAATATTGAGGTCCCTTGGACTGAACTGAAACATTCTTTAGAGGTTCCACTGTAAATGTGTCATTTTGTATATTCTACTGGAACATTCATGTGGTTACATGTGTGTGTGTATATCCTCAAGTACAACTGGAGGTAATATGAACACGTTTTTAAAAACCAAAGAAAAACAACAAATCACACACAATACAGATTCATATTGCGTGCCCTATTTATATATATTTGAAACTTTATTGTGCATACATTTGCCGTCAAAAAAACAAACTCACATTTTTTTCCCGTTACAGTTGAATGCACATTTGTCAGAATGTATTAATGCCCCAAGTACCTGTAGTTTTAAGCGTTATGGCTGCACTTTTCAGGTCAGTATATATTGATTATATACTTGATGAAAGTCTGCAATAAGAAAGCTTAATATTTTGGTACCTCTCTGGATGAGTGCCTCTTGTTATTGTTAAGAGAAATGCATCCAGTCGCTTGAGTGATTAAAAGCTACGCATCGGATGTGCTTTTGCCTACTTTAAAATGTGTAACAAGCACGTGTGCAAAAAGAATGATGTGTTGGGATTTCAGTATCTGTCTCCTACATAACAAATGTATCAAATTTTGAACAGGAGAGGCGCTTAAAGTTTATTCCCCTACCACCTCCCCTTGAGAAAGTAGTTCAAGATCACATTCCGCTGTTTTTATGGAACGAGTTTTTTCCCCATAATGAAAATTCCCAAACCCTACTGCTTGTATACAATATAATCTGCAGTAGGCATGACCTTCTAGCTGTTTTTTTTAAAATAAACCTTTAAAGCTTTTAGAAGCATTTGTGGTAAAAGAATCAGAAGGACCAAATTCTCTTATATGATCCTACCAATTCAACGAAGGCATCATCCAAGACTTGGGTCATGTTCCTCAGGCCATCCGAAGTAGACTGAATAGTTACAGCTAACAAGGCCTTCTCAGTAGTGGCACCTGCACTCTCCTGTGCAACTTCTGCCCTTTTTTAACTGGAGTGTGGTCAGAGGCTACACATACATAGTGATTGTACTCAAGAAGATGAAATATACCAGGTCAACTGAACCATGTAGCACTCTACATATGTACGGGAGATAGATTAATTGTAACTCCTGGAAAGTGAAAATGAAGCCAGCGAGAATGAGCACAGCAGAAAGTAGCACGCAAGTTTTTTCTCAGTTTTCTTACATGAGATACCACCTTTTCTCCCATTGCTTGTCTAAAATGGCTGTCATAATCTAGCAAGAGGTTTGTTGAGAGAGGGTTTGTAAGATCAGTAGATCATACAAATGGAACAACTGTATGTTGTTTGTTCCTTTCCAGCGGGTTCATGCCAAGACAGTACTGTTAAGAATGCATCTGATGTTCAAGCTTGTGGTTTGCCACTTTTGTTGGCTTCAATTTGTTATCTGTGCAAAGATAAACCTTTTAATTCTCCCTCTATCAGCAATTTTTGTGAGACTTTTTGGGCGGGAGGTTCCGTTAGTGATCTCCAAGTTCCTTGTAGAACTTCAGTACCCACTATTCATTGCTGGGGTTAGAGGAAGGCATGATGGTTAACCTTAGTTGCATTTATCAAACTACCGTATATTGGTTTGGGCCACTGGTCCATCTAGCTTAGCATTCTTTGCCCTCTAGGGTCTCAAGCAGGGAAGGTTGTTTTCCATCACCTGCAGAGATCTTTTAATGCCAGGGATGGAGCTGGGGGCCTTGAGCGTGCAAAACATGTTCTCTGCCACTGAGCCGTAAGTTTGTTCAGTGAAGAGCAGCAGGAGAAACAAACTATCTTCCTCTGGGGAGCCGTGGATATGATGCTGCAAACTCGTTTAATGATGAACAAAAAGCATTCAACATTTTGTACACAAACACAATTGCTCTCACTCTTAGAAATAGTTTCGTCTTGTAGCTCTGCTTGCTTTTGTCTCATCACTGTTCATTATTTATGTATCTGTATGTGTGTGTATGTCTCTCTATCTATAGATTTAATATGAAAACATTAATCAGAACATATCTGTTGAATATCATCAGAACATTTTGCAATTTAGGTGAAAATTTAATTTTAAAAAAGGTAAATACTCTTCAAGTAGCGTGAATGAAATGAGTTATAGTGTGGTCTTTGTCTTCCATACATACTGCTTATGTTCCGTGTGTAACCATGCAGTAGTTATATTGATGTGTATAGTTAGTGCTAGGATGGCAAAACTTCTGAATGCTTAAAATGTTAAGCAAAAGTGGTTTGCGAATTTTCTAGAATGGAAAAATTCTGCTGTCTGTTTAAAGCAATGGGTTTTTTTTTTTAAAGGGTGATTAATTCAATTCTAATATTTTTGTTTTTTTCTATTCACGAGGTGGTGGTGGAAATCACATTTATATAAATATCATGTAGATAGTTTCAGAGCGTAGCCGTATTGGTCTGCAGCAGAAGAGCTAGATTTGAATCCGGTAGCACCTTAGAGACCAAAAAGATTTTCGGCGTATGACCTTTCAAGAGTCAAAGCTTCCTTTGTCAGATACCTGGAGAAAGGAACATGACTCTTGAAAGCTTATAGCCCCGAAAATCTTGCTGGTTTCTGAGATGCTACTGGACTCAAATCTAGCTAAGTGTTTAGAACACTATTTTGATTCCCTAAAAGTTTAAAGGTACAATCCACCAAGTCCCACTTCTGTGAGATTTGTTCTCTAGGTCAAGCAGGGCCTTTGGGAAAGGACCTCAGAATAGGTTGCTAGCAGCAGCAGAACTTGACTGCTGTCCTCTTGGCTTGAGAGAAATGAATGTTTCCATTTTACAGTTCTCTCATTCATACCTTTTTTCCACAGGACAGTGATTGAATGTTGTAGGAAAAACAAGTTGAATTCAGCATGGTACTTTGAAATATAATTACTTGCAAATACACTATAGATGTTACTGCTTTTTTCATTTTTAATGCTTCTGAAGCTGGGGTTGCTAACAGCTGGTTGCCTGTAAAGAGCAAAATGATCTCCAGACAAGCCATCTTCCCTCTCTCCTCTTCTACAGTGAACTCTTAATCTCTGCAACTCCCTCTTAACTTTAAAGGACAATTAGCTGTTCAAAGTTAGAAGGCAACCAAAAAAGCGGCAACACTTTTTAACACAACACCCTATGCAAGTGGTTGGGGTTGGGTTTTTTTGGTCCTTTCCAACCTCTGAACCTGTTCTGATGATGTAAAACAGTCCTGCAGCTGGTATCCTTGCACTGTTGGGACTGAGACCTTTCCCAAAAACTGTCAGATCCTGAGTTGCAGGAGATGGAAATAATCTAACTGCAATAGAGAAGAGCGGTACTGGAACCCAGGGGCAGGGAGTGGGTGGAAAGAAGAGTTAGGGTGAAGTGGACCTAAGGTGTAGTAAAGGAGGAAGGCTAGATGAAATGACTAGTTCTCTCAAGAAATATATGAAACGCAGTGGCAAAGCAGTGGTCTTTCCACTGTTTCCAGTACATGGATTTAAATGTTCAGGATCTCAGGCCTGTGAAACAGAAGATTTTGTTTACATAGCAGGGTCTGGTGGATTGAGCTTTTGCTTTGTGAAGTGTGTGTTCTTTGCTTGGTTAAACAAATGGTTTTAAAACACAATTTAAAAAATGTTTTCTTTAAAGTGTGTTAGTGCTTCCTGAAGAAATGTAGGACGAATTTTTGGCACGACCCATCCTATTGGAAAGTTCGTTGGGTGTATCTTTTAAAAATACTTTTAAAAGAAGGGTCCTTATAAGAATATGTCTAAAAATGGATAAGCTGCTCAAATTTACATTATTGTTTTATTCGGGAGGCAGTTATGTGGGGTGGTATGTTTATGGAGACTTGGCGAAGAAATGAAGTTGGCTAAAATATATACATTCTTTGTCACAGGGAACAAATCAGCAAGTTAAAGCACATGAAGCCACCTCTGCCGTGCAGCATGTAGACTTATTGAAAGAGTGGAGTAACTGTCTAGAAAATAAGGTACCTCTCCTACTCATGTTATCTTTCATTACTTTATATTTTGTTAATCTGGGAAATTATTACTGCCCTATCCGTTCAGTTTTCAAAAACAATTAAACAGTTTGATTTCCTTAGGTAACAAAATTTTTATGTTGGGTTGGGTCCCACACCATTGGGGAAGGTTCCTCGGGCAGGGGGAAAGCTCTTATATTAGCAGGTTATATCCTTAAGATCCAGCCCACTGTCTTCCTGCCAACTATTTCCAAGCAATTTTCAATATAAAATAATGGCTTGCAGTTGAATGTGTTTCGTTTTTTCCTCCCACAGCATCTCATAATTAGCTCAGTTCCTCCAGACCCCTTGCCCTGACCCCTGAGAAAATTTTAGCTTTGGTGTATTATTTTTTTAAATTTAAATATATCCTTGGAAAAGGCTTTTATTAATTGATTAACTTCCTGTATATCCTTTGGCATGTATAATCACCTAATGAAGATTTCCCTTCATTTCTCATAAAGAGAAGCAAGTATGAAAAGTTCTGCACAATTAGAAGCTGCATTGACAACTGGATTTTAAAAAAACAAACAAACCACGATCCGTGATCTTGGAAGAGAGAATGGGCCCCATGTAATCAGTGGTCCTATTTTTTCCCCATTGTAGTTTTTCAAGATACTCTGTTCTTCTCTAAGAAGTTTGTTGAAAGAGTTGTGATGTTGGTTTGAGGCATAAATTGATTCATTTTCTCTTTGGTAGCTACTTTCTAACAATAGTCCACATTATTGCTGCCAGACTTTTTTATGATTACAGCAAAAAAGCTTCCTGCCAAAAGATCCTTTGACTCTTGTGTATGCTGGGTCATTGTTTTCATAGTACATGGGCAGTGCAGTTTTTGGAGGGTGAAGTGCTATGAACTTTGGACTTGATGGAAGCTGATTTTACCAAGCACCCAGAAAACATACATACATACTATATGTGGAGAATTGTATATATTGACAGTGTAGTTTTGTGAGCCAGAAACAGCAAAGTGCTGTAGCAGACTTTGGCTAGTGTATTTTAAATAACACTGAAACACTATAACAACTTAAGAAGAGCCTTAAACAGGGCATAGAGGCCAAGGCCTTCCCCAGTGCTGCCTGCTGCCTCTGAATGTGGAGGTTTCCCTCAGTTACCATAGCTAGTAGCCATTGTTAGACTTATTCTCCATAAGTCTATCTAATCCCCCTTTAAAACTGTTTATTCCTGTGGCCATCACTACATCCTCTGGCAGCAAATTCCACATTTTAATCACTCTCTGTGTCAAGTAGTATTTCCTTTTGTCCATTCTGAACCTACTGCCCTTCAGTTTCATTGGATGCCCTCAAGTTCTAGTATTTTGGGACAGAAATTTCTCTTTGTCAACTGTCTCCACTTCTTGCATAATTTTATAAACTTTTGTCATGTCTCCCCTTAGTCATCTCTTTTCTAAACTGAAAAGTCCCAGACTCTTCAGCCTTTCCTCATGGGGAAGATGCTCCAACCCCATCAATCATCTTGGTTGCCCTCCTCTTTACTTTTTCCAGCTCTGTAAAGTCCTTTTTTGAGATATGATGACAAGAATTGTACACTGTATTCCAAATGAGGCCACACCATAGATCTATACAGGGGCATTACTATATTGGCTATATTATTCTCAGTCCCTTTCCTAATAATCCCTAATATGGAGTTTGCCATTTTCATTGCTGCAGCACACTGAATTGACACTTTCATTGAGTTATCCACTATAACCCCAAGATTTCTCCCCCGCTCAGTCTCAGCAAGTTCAGTCCCCATTCGCCTATACTTGAAGTGGGGATTTGTTTGTCCCATTGTGCATCACCTTACGCTTATCGACATGGAACTTCATTTGCCACACTGTCACCCACTCACCCAGTTTATTTATGTAAAAATGTATATCTTTCCTCTCTGTATGTTCAAGGTGGATAACAAATTATATTGGATTAGAATACATTTTCATAAATCACAATACCTTAAAATTTGCCACAGCTTCTCCTTATTCAAGGATGATAAAAATACAGTTACAAGAGAGAAACAAAAAATAAAAGGGCAATCTTGTGTTGGCTTCTGTAAGAGAACAAAAAACAAAGTCTGAGAACTGGAACTACAACAGAAAAATGAAGTAACTGAAGAGGTTTAGACCTGTTAAGGAGAGGGCATGGAGAAGAAACTGTTCTGAACATCTTAAGAGGTGATCTTTCCAATTGTGTGGGTACAAGCTCATGAAGGACTTTCTAAGTCAGAAGCAGCATCTTGAATTAAGATTGCCTTGAATTGAGTACTTCTTGCCTTTCTGATCTCTTCCAGGTATCACAAATGAACTCCCTCAGTGGAAATCCAACAATATTGTCAGTTTCTTGGATTAGCAGTTGTGCATTTTGTGTCTGGAAAGGGATGATAAACACATGATGATCTCTGATCAAAATCTACTTAAGCTAATAACCCCAGAAAAATAGTAGACATCTCTGTTGGCTGGTTGCTTACAGAAATAAACTTGTTTAACAGTCATTCTCTCTCCCCAAGGAAATCTGAGAACTGTAGTTCTCTGTGCACAACAAGGTATCTTAGTACATTTACCAAACTACAGTTCCCAAGATTATTTGGAGAAAGGGTTAGGGGCTAGGAAACGGATACAGAAATAATAAGTTCGTAATGTAGCTTTACCTTGATGTGAAAATAGCTCCTATCTTAGTGGGCCAGGGCCAGAGTTAGACAGATTTTGAATTTTTCTTGCCACCTTAAGCTGGGGTTACATATGATGGTTATAAGGGTGTGCCCCAGAATTTCTAGAGATACCTCAGAAGCAGGGGTCATTTTGAGCAGGAATGCCATTTAGGGAGTCACAAGCCCAGGAGCGGGCACATATGGTGATGCACTGTGGAGAAAAGCAAAAGCAGACTAACTTGATCTGTATTTTCATGCTTATTGTAGGGTATTCCCTACAAGCTCTTGTAGGGTATTCCCTACAAGAGCAAAAGAAACCTAGAGTTTTTAGTCAAAGTGTAAAGCTGGCTCACCAGCTCTGAGTTGGGAAATACCTGGAGATTTTGGGGGTGGAGCCTGAGTGGTGAGTGTTGCCTTCTGACACACTTCTGGTGATGCCAAGGGGTGTGGCATATGCAAATAAGTTATGCTAATGAGCTCCTGCACCTCTTTTTGTATGGAATGACCCCCGCTCAGAAGATTTTTGAGTACACATTCAAATCCTTCTGTAAAGAAACAAAGCTAAGAAACAGGGAGAGTTCAGCTTCGGTGCAGTATTTTTCATGTATGGCAAACATTTCTTGAGAACTGCTTGTTCTGCCTAACTCTGGCCCTAAAATATGGGCTTAAATAGTCTTGTTCCAGCTTTGGTGTGTTGTAGAAATGTAGGAACCCCATTTTCCTAGTGTTTCTGAGCCTTTAAAACAGCACTATGAGTTCTACTAGTTCCTTCAACTATAGTTTTTAACATACTGTGAAGCAACTGTAGTTTGGGGGAGCAGGGAGAAGGAAGCCATGTTACTTTGGGGGGGGGGGGGTTGATGAGAATGGCGTGAAAACAAAGTGGGGGTTTGATCCTCTCATCTGATGGTCTAAAATTGGATTCTTAGTGTATTTTGAGATATCGTTCCTTTTTTCTGGATTGACCACCACTGGTGCTGCTTGGCAGTCTGTGGTAATATTTCAGCTATGCAAAACATCCTCTCAAGCTGTTATCTTCATTGTCTTACTGATGAACGATGATTGTAAAGCGTGCATTTTGCTAGGGTCAAGAGGACAGTGTTCCAGATGTGAGACGTTTATGGAACAAAAGCATTGATGAACAGAGGAAAAGATCCTTGCGGCGAATAAAACACGTTAGTTAGAAGTTCTTCATGGCCTTAGTCTTGTAGGCGAACAAAGAACAAAAACTTCTTATTTCTCTTAGAGTAATACATTTCTCCTCCTCTTTCATATTGTTTCTTGAGTCCACTGCTTTAATCTAATACAGTCATTACTGACTGTTTTTTGGCTTCCTTCCTTTACTGCAGTCACACTCAAATACCATACTTTGTGGCAGCTTTAGCCATGAATGTAGGAACAGCCCTCAGTGTGCTTTTTAAATCTTTCTCTGTCTTGGATAATTAAGTAGGGATGGGCATGAACCTAAAAATTGTTTGGTTCAGGGTTCGGGTCCACCACTGAACCAAGCCAAAAATGCCCTGAACCAGCCAATTCAGATCTCCCTCTCTCCCAGCCATGGTTTGCTGCGGCCAGGAGAAAGGGGGGATAGCCCGGGAAGCTATTTAACCCATCTGTTTCACTTTAAAGCAGGGAGCAAAATGGATGGGTTTAATGGCTCACAGTCATCTAAACCTTACAGCTGATGGGCGGACCTGCCCCGCTGTTAGGTTGAAATGACTGGCAGCCATTTCACCGGTCGGTTTTGAAGCAAGGAGAAGCAGAACCGACCAGTGAAATGGCTCGCAGCCATTTCCCAAGTCTGTTTTACTTCCCCCGCATCAAATCGGGAAAGTGAAACCAACTGGTGAAATGGCTTGCAGCCATTTCGGCCTAATAGGTTAGCTGTGGACCCATGCTGCTCAGCTGTTAGGTTTAAATGGCCCAAACAGCCGAACCGTACAAAAGTCCAGTAAATGTTCAGGGGAAGCACCTTTTGCGAATATTGGTACAGGGGCTCCGAACCAGGCCAGGTTCATGAGGAATTTTGACTCCTGGGCCAGTTCATGCACATCCCTAATAATAAGGCTTTCTGTTAGCCTGTTTAATACAGATGTCTTGGATGAACATCATGGGTTGGTGCTGAAGAACTGGGTTTTTCCATCCTCCTTTCTGAAATTCAGTAGGTTTCTCTTTTGTGAGCAAATGAATAAAGGGCAATGTGTTTAGAAGCAAGATATTTTTTTACAAATAGGGTGCCTTTTCCCATTTAATTCTAAGGGGAAGAGAGGAGAAAGCCATTAAGTTTTCCACGTTGAGGAAGTGCAGGGCAAATATTCTACACAGCAGGAAGACGCACTTTTTAATGGAACCTCTCTCCATTGCTTGTGAGAGACAGCGCATACCTTTTTGGGGTTTTTTATTTTCTTGGTAAAGTCTGGCAGGAGTAATTGTAGAATTTTTTCCAGGTGGCCATGCTCCAGAATGAAAGTTTGGAAAAGAACAAAAGTATACAAACTTTACATAATCAAATTTGTACCTTTGAAATAGAAATTGAGAGACAAAAGGAAATGCTACGAAGTAATGAATCTAAAATACATCACTTACAGGTAAGATCTTAAGACTCTTCCCCGTTGCAAGAGTGTTTCCTGCTTTGCCATTTTATTTGCATATTTAGGTGTATTGATTTGTTTAAAGCAGGAGTCCCCAATGCAGTGCCCGTGGGCACCACTGTACCTGCAGACACAGTTCCCGGTGGCCACCAGAAAGTGGGTGGGGCCAGGTGGAGCTTTTGCCCCACAAAACTTCTGATTGGACATTGGAGATTTGACTGGCTGTGCAGATAATTAAAAACATTCCTTTGACGGCAGCTGTCCGCCTAGCACAAGGATATTGACTGTGTGACTGAAAGTAAGCTACGGCAGCCATTTTGTGGCTGCCTCCACCCATGACTCTCTGCCAGAATTCTAGAGGTGCCCGCAGGTTCAAACAGGTTGGGGACCCCAGTTTACAAATACCTCTTTGGCGCACATATCAGTGGTTACATCCCCTTTCTTCTTTGTGATAGTGGGTTCTGTGCCTGTTCAGGGACATGTTTCATATTACTGGGGTGGGGGGGGACACACTTCATGACTTGGTTCAAATGTTAAGCTCAACTACGGCTTAAGTAAACTAACTATGGTTCGTGTGATTCTGCAGATGCAGGTCACTCCACTAAGTATGGTTGAATGGGGTATGACAAACCAGGGTATGACGCCACAGTTACTCTTAATTATGATTTTCACGTGACAAATGAACATGGACATCTTGGCCTCATCCTGTCTTTTCCCCCTATGCCATCCTCGTTGCAGTACAGTCAGGATTTCTGCTGGTTCTCTGCAGACCAGGTAGGGGAAACAACAAAGGCAAACCAGTTGAATGATCGTCTTCCAGCCAAATCCTACTTTCTCAATCTAACCAGAGTTAAAATAGTCCATGCTTTTATATTACATCTGAACCAAGCCAATACAAATGTTTTGCGCTTGTCACCTGAAAAATTGCATTTCAGTTTTAAAAAACCCAAAAAGTCCAGGGAAGGTCTGTATAATTTATAAAAGTTTGGGAATTATAGGCAGGCTTTTGACTCGTGAGAGGAAAAGAATTTTAAAATTTGGTTCCATTTTTCTAATCCAGCATTTCTGTTCTCAGGAATGGCCAGGCTACACAAGGCACCGAAGTGTCGCCATAGGAACTTGTTAGGACAGTAATGAAACTATATATAATCTGGGGGGATCTTTCAGTGGGTGCTTGGATGTCATTGTTCACAAATGGGCAGCCACAGGGGGAAACAGCCTTGTATCTTACTTGGAAGCATCCAGTTGGTCACAGTGGGAAACCAGATGCTGGACAGATGGACTCTCGATCTGGTCTGGAAGACCTCTTCTTCTGTTCTTACCTGTGCACCATCAATGACTTTTCATCTCACCATCCTTTGGAACCAGAGATGCGCCTCTCCAATAATGTTTGTTGTCTCCTGGTGAGAGACAACAAATTATGCTTCATGTAATGGCAAACAGTAGCGTGCTAGGAACTGGGACCAGAGTGACAGAACTGCAACCGCAGGGGAGAAGTAGACAGCAGAAGCCCACAGTGTGTCCTCATGCTTTAAACATTGGGACTAACGTGTCTGAAATGACCCATGTTTGACATAATTTTCAAGTATCTCCTTCCCCTAATACAAATGATCTAAAAGTCTTTTTAATCAGATTGTTTGGGGAGTTTTCATAGGCATAGCTGGTACATAAAATGAACTATTCCAATTAAATATCTCCCAACAACGTTTTTTAAATGAGTTTTTGGAAGGGTGGGCTTAGTTCAAGTTAGGTGTTGCAAAGAAGGTCGTCAATCTGTAGAGGTCAGACACTGAAACAGAAAGCTATTGAGCACTTACTTGAAAATGGGTAAGAATGTGGAGCCTCTTCAGATATTGTAATTACGCAGAGCAAAATTGCCCTCAGCTGTGTTAGATTCCGTTCTGCAAAGCTGGTACTTTTCAGTGTAATTTTTACATGACTCATTGGAGTGGAGAGTCTTAATGCATAATATCTTTTACGGAACCTCTTCCAAGATAAAAATCAAGGAGTAAGGCACAGTGTGATCCTGTGAATTCAGTGGGTTTAGACTGGTGTAGCTCTTAATAGGATTGCACTTTATTCATGGTGGTGGAAAGTGCCATCGATTTATTTAATTATTTAATTTGGTTTGTATCCCGCCCTCCCTGCCGAGGCAAGCTCAGGGCAGCCTACATTAAAAGTTAACGTATATTAAAACACAGAAGCAGTGACACAATGCAACATTATAAAAACTCAGAAACATAACAGATCGCAAATACAGGTAAAGTGCTGATGGCGGTAACATCCCAATAGGCCGTGTTCAGATGGTAACAAAAGTCTAGCCAAAATCAGTGTCCAGTATATCCCAAGCTATTGATGTTGACATAAAGGGCCTTAACAATTCAGTTGTTATTAGTAGTGGCTCCTAATCAAAGGCCTGGTGGAAGAGCTCCGTTTTACAAGCCCTGCGGAACTGTAAGAGGTCCTGCAGAGAGCTTCCGGGAGCTCATTCCACCAGTATGGCGCCGCTACTGAGAAAGCCCTGGTCCTGGTAGAGGTCAGTCTGGCATCTTTCGGTCCAGGGAGGATCAAACTGTTTTGAGACCCTGATCTCAGTGCTCTCTGGGGAACATATGGGGAAAGGCGGTCCCTCAGGTAGGCAGGCCCTGGACCATATCGGGCTTTAAAGGTCAAAACCAGCACCTTGAAGTGAATCTGGTATGCTATTGGCAGCCAGTGCAATGCCTTCAGCACAGGCTGGATGTGCTCTCCCTTAGGGAGACCCATCAGCAGCCTGGCTGCTGCATTTTACACTAGCTGCAGCTTCCAGAGTTGCGACAAGGGCAGCCCCATGTAGAGAGCATTGCAGTAGTCCAGCCTCGAGGTGGCCATTGCATGAATCACAGCTGACTCATGGTGATCCTGTGGGGTTTTCAAGACAAGAAATGTTCAGAGGTGGTTTGCCATTGCCTGCCTCTGCATCTCGACTCGGGTATTCCTTGGAGGTCTCCCATCCAAATACTGGCCGGGGCTGACCCTGCTTAACTTCTGAGATCTGATGAGATTGGGCTAGCCTAGGCTATCCAGGTCAGGGCACTGTATGTATAGTCTAAAGAAAATACAATATATTTGAAACCACATAAGAAAAGCAAAAATCCAAGACAACCACAGGGGTATCCTGTGGGATATATGTATTTATTATTTCAATGTATATGCTGCCCCTCCCCCACAAAGTGGGGCTCAGAGTGGTTCACAACAATATAAAACAAACATAATAAATATGGTTAAAACAGCATTAAAAATACAAAATATTTTTTAAAAACCCATAAACCACTCACAACTGATAATGGTGGATCCCAATATTAAGCTCCAGAAATAAGCTCAGCCAGGAATGACCTGACAGAGAAGCTCAGCCAAGCCTTGCGGAACTTCTGAAGAAATGTTCTCTAACGCAGTAATTTTGCTCCTTTCTCTTCTCTTGCCTGCAATTCAAATTCACATTTTGCTCAAACGAAAGATAGTTTCTAGAGCTGAGATTCTATACAAAATGGCCAAGTTGGTTTTGAATTCTAACACTTGCTGTTATGGTAGCAAGTATTACAGAATTTACTGTAATTTAAATCACATGGTTGTGATAGTTTCTAGCTAAAATTCCTGCTCTTCCAAATTGTGTGGGACAATTCAAAGTGCTGCATTTAAACGGGTGCAAATGGTTGTCTCTTGAAACCATGATTCCATTTTTTTAAAATCTGTTTTTCCCCCAAAAAAGACAGGGACACAAACAGTATTGTGACCAGTGGTACTGGGGTTGCCAGCTCTGGGTAGGGATATTCCTGGAGATTTGGGGGGGGGGGGGGGTGGAGCCTGAGGAGGGCAGGGTCTTGGGAGGGGAGGGGACTCAGCAGGGTATAATGCCATACAGTCCAGCTTCCAGACCAGCCATTTTTTTCAGTGGAGCTGATCTTGGTCATCTGGAGATTGACTGTAATAGTGGGAGATCTCCAGGCACCACCTGGAAGTTGGCAATCCAAAGTGTTACATGCTAGCTGATACTGGAGATTCTGACCATTGCATTTAGTTACCTCTGTTGCCTCTGCAACATTATAGGACCATCCAATCAGACAATGTGGGAGGAGTTTCTAAAACCCAGCAGAGATGCACTCACATGATGTACCAGTATTGGCAGGGCCATGCCTCCAGACTGCATCCATTTTGGACACAAAGGTCTCCCCTGCTGGCTGTGCCATTACATAACTAACGTTGAGACAGTTTCTTGCTGAAAGTTACAGAGTTGCATCTGCTGACAGAAGTTACAGAGCTGCTTCTGGCCCACCTCTGGCAAAAATTTAATCTTGTGTTGCATGGCGCGATGGCATTTTACGGAGATGGAAAGGGGGCAGAAGGGAGGAAGATGTAGAATAAACCCTGTGGTCGTGAATCTGGGTTTCCCTCCTCCAACTCTATATTTTCCCTGTTCCCTCTCTGCAAAGACTAAACAGTGTTTACAACTGCACAGCAAGTGTATAGCAGTGTGCTCCTCTTTCTTTTCTCTGCCCCACCTCCCCCCTGTGGAAGGTGGGGCTGATGGAAGTAGGATTTAAGATTTGTTTTGCACTGTGTAAATGTTGCTGTAAACTATCTGTCCCAGCCGTGTGGAATTGATGACTAGTGTTAAGAGCATAAGTAGAGTTTTCTGGATCAGGCCAGTACTCCATCTGGTCTAGCATCCTGTTTCACACAGTAGCCAACTAGTTACCCAAGCAAACAGGGCATAGAGGCCTAAGCCACCCTCTGCTGCTGCCTACCAGAGCTGGTATTCAGAGTTTTGCTGCCTCCGTAATATGGAGGCTGAACATACTCAGACCTGTGCTTCAGGGTGCAGAGGTGTGGGCAGAATAGAATGTAATGATTGCATTTTCTTAATGATAGTATGCTTCTACAAAGTCTTACTATGTGGTTAAACAGTTGTTTGGTACTAGTTGGGTCAATTTTATTTGTTTATAAAACTGCTTATATATATTTTTTTAAAGTCCAGCTTTAAATTCTGTTCTTTAAAAGTCCAGCTTTCCCTGTCTGTTGCTTTCTTGGTGATTAAATATATATATATTATATATACTGTTTCCACAAAGCGGGTGATAGATAGCCAAGCCGACAAGCTGAAAGAACTGGACAAAGAGATCCGTCCCTTCCGACAGAACTGGGAAGAAGCAGATAGTATGAAAAGTAGTGTGGAGTCCCTCCAGAACAGAGTGACTGAGCTGGAAAGTGTTGATAAGACTACCGGGCAAGGAGCTAGAAATACGGGTAAGTTTGAACTCAGTGCAGTAGAGTGCTCGCTTGGCAAGCTCTGTGAACAGACAGAATTAAGCATTCTGAAGCAGAGATTTGTGTTCAGTTGATTTCTTTGAAACCAGCAGCAAGGGAAATTCTGCTACTTCTTGAAAGAGTCACTGCGATGTAGTGGTTAAAGTGTCAAACTAGGGTGTGGGGAACCCAGGTCTGAATTGGCGCTCTGCCATCAAAGCTTGCTGGATGACCTGGGTCCAGTTACACGGTCTCACTCTAACCACTTGTGAGGATGATTGTGAGGATAAGATAAAATGGAGGGGAGGAGAACCATGTGTAAAGCAGCCTTGGGTCTCCACTGGAGAGGAAGGTGGGCTATAAATGAAGCAATTAAGTAAGAGTTGCATGCCTAATATTTATGGCTAAATCTGTCAGTCTCAGCTCCCATTAGGGTTGCCAGGTCTGGGTTGGAAAATACCTGGAGACTTTGGGGGTGGAGCCAGGAGAGGGCGGGGTTTGGGGAGGGGAGGGGCCTCAGCATGGTACAATGCCATAGCATCCGCCCTTCAAAGCAGCCATTTTCTCCAGGGGAGCTGATCTCTGTCAGCTGGAGATCAGTTGTAAAAGCGGGAGATCCCCAGGCCCCACCTGGAGGCTGGCAACCTTAGCTCACATATGGAGCCCCCATTAACATTACAGCAGACCTTAGGAAAGCAGATACAATTCAGCCGAAATTTTGGAGAACAATTCTACAAGTCCCTAATGGGGTTCCAAATGCCCTTATTCGTATAGAGACAGGCATGATTACAGTTGAGGCAAAGCTATGGATTGCAGTGATAACATTTTGGTTAAAGCTCGCTTTTTTACCCAAGGGATGGACAAGTTTAATGATGTTAGACCATTTTGAACCCTCTTGGCTTAAGATGCTAGATAAGAAATTAGCCTCTTACAGTTTGTCTAAGCAAAGGACACTAAGAAGCTGACTGTATCAGAGGAAGTAAATTAAAGCACTTTAATATTTTGTTATATCTGCAGTTTTAAATTTGTGTATTAATGGATTTTATATTATATATTGTATTATTATATTATGTTGTTTTATACTGTCTGTGTAAGCCACCAGCTCTGCTGGGAGGGTGGGGTAAAAATCTAAATAATAATAATAATTAAATAATAATATTTGTGCTCTTTGGGTTATGAAAAGGCCAAGTCTATGGCAAAACAGAGAATACTGAATATCTCAAGACAACATGATTTAAATATGGTAGAGAAATGGCGAGTCCTCCTGGCTCCAGATAACAGAGTAATCCCTATGCCTTACCTTTCCCGTTTATTAAATCTGCACTACAGAAGAACATTGACACTAATGCATTGGGATGTACTCCCATCTGCAATCCTAGAAGGAAAATTTAACAAGACTCCTTATGAAGAAAGGATATGCCCCTGTTGTGCGGATGGTATTGAGCCTGTAGAACACGTAATTTTTTACTGTAAAGGGTATAATCACATCCGCGAATCTCTTCCTTTCCCTTAGACACTCCCTCTCTCTTGCAGGCAAAGAATCTGCATTTTAAGAAATTTTCTATTGGATAGCCAAGCAGAAGTTACTTATCGGGTGGCTAGGTTCGGATGGCTTACCCTAAGAATTAGAAAATCTACAAGCCAGGGGACCCGCGATACTCGCGGGTGGGGGGCAGGTGAGCCTCTCCCCCTGCCGCGTGCTGAGGCTTTCCCCCCTCCCTCTCCGAAATCGCTGCTCCTCTGGCCCCCCTGCCCTTCTCCGCAGCACTCCACTCAGGCCGATCCTCCTCCGGCCCCCTCTTCTCCGCTCTCTCTCCCCCCTCCCGCCCCCAGGTTGCCTCGACCCGCCACGCCGCCTCCCACCCCCCACCCCGAGCTCCGGATGGCGGCGAGGCCTAGGCCCACCGCGCAATCTCCCACCCCCCCGACCCCCCTGAACTCTGGACGGCAGCTAGGCCTCACCATGCCACCCCCCCCTCCAAGCGTTCTCTGCGCATGTGCAGAGAATGCTTTTCACTTTTCAGGAAATTTAAATATCTCCTGAAAATTTTTTCAAAGTTTTTGGATTTTTCTGCACATGGGGGGAGTGCCCCCCGTGTGTAGAAAAACTTCCCTGCCCCCCAGGTGCCCCCCCGCATGGATTTAGGTATCCGCACCGGGGGGTGCCTTTGCTATTAGTGTATAGATAGTAGCTCGAAAAGAGGAGAATTAAGATCAATTTTAACCATTATAATTTTTATGGTGTTTTTTATAACCAGTCTTAAAATTCTATTCCTATTTTAATGTGCTATCTTTTGCCCATGTTACAAAATGTCATTGGTTTATGTTTTGGTCAGTGACTGTGAATAAAACGTATCTATATGATTCATTCGCTTTTCTTTCATCACTGCACCCCAGTTCAGCCGACACTGCCATGTGTTATCAAATCTTAGATCACACCAGATGTTACACAGACTGTCATGTGGACTGGCCATTAGTGGGATGCATTGAGTAAACTGTAGGCTCTGTGAGGTTCATTGCCTTCAGCACTCATTTTTGTCCAAAATCTATAGTAGCTTGATGGCGGAGGTAAGTGCCATCAAGTCATTGGCAACTTACGGCGAACCCATAGGGTTTTCAGGGCATGAGACATTCAGAGATGATGTGCCATTGCCTTCCTCCACGTAGCAAACCTGGACTTCCTTGGTGGTCTCCCATCCAAATACCAACTAGGGCCAACCCTGCTTAGCTTCTGAGATCCAGGGCTATTTTTGGGCAGGAACACACAGGAACGGAGTTCCAGCTGGCTTCCAAGTTGGGCACGCCTACAGCCACCACCACCCCTCGGGTTCCCCAGGCGCCTTGCAAGCCGCGGGGCACCTGGGGAAGCCAAGCTAATCCAGGGAGGGAAGGCAGTTTAAACTGAGTTCCTTTCCCTCAGGTTCCCCAGGCGCTCTGCAAGCTGCGGGGCACCTGGGGAAGCCAATCCTGGGAGGGAGCTGCATGGTCAGGGGTGTGGCCTAATATGCTAATAAGTTCCTGCTGGGCTTTTTCTACAAAAAAAGCCTTGCTGAGATCTAATGAGATTGGGCTAACCTGAGCAATCCAGGTCAGGGCTTTGTCCAGTGTATGCATTAGTTTATCTGAAATAGGTTGTGGATTTTTTCTTCCAGTTAGAATTAAAAAAACACACAAACCAAAGCTGTAATAGCAGTCTTTGTCTAAGAAGAGAGTTTTAAAAAAGCAGAGGTTTTAACTTTTTTGTGTGTGCTTAATATTCTCCATATTTGCAATTTTTTTGGTTACTTTTACAGTACGGCTGACAGTCTTTCATGTCTAGTTCAGAGTTACGTTTCATCTGAGCAGTACAGTGAGACTCGGTACAATAAAAGGGTCACCGCCTTATGCAGGGAACAAAGTAATAAAACCACAAATTAGCAATATGACATGGACCCTTCTGAGTGTCTCACACAACGTTGTTTGGTTCAAAGGGAAATTAGCATATTAAGATAATTCTGGCAAGTGACCCTGGTATTGTTCCCTGTATGTGAGCTGCTCCATTATTGCTTAACAATAATGAATAAATCCAGAGCTCGTGTGAGCCTCTCATTGATGGTGTTGGTAGATAGAGAACAGCTTACTTTCCAGGTAAGGGGTTTTCCCCCCGTCAAATCACAGCTGACTTATAGAAACCCTGTGGTGTTTTCAAGGCAAGAGACGTTCAGAGGTGGTTTGCCATTGCATCACGACCCTGGTATTCCTTGGTGGTCTTCCTTCTAATTACTGGCCAAGGCTGAGCCTACTTAGCTTCCGAGATTGGGTTAGCTGAGCTATCCAGGTCAGGGCAGAGAACTAGTATTGAAAATGGTTCCTTTTACAAGTCAGAGGCCTATGAAGAAGCTGGAACGGAAATTGGTCATAGAGGACTCTCCTTCCAGTTGTGATGAGCTAATATTTCCCATGAAATGAGTACAGGCTTTGGAGATGGACACTTATCTAAATTGTGCGCTGCCTCTGTGGGTTTGGCTGGCCTGTAGCTACAGTGGGGCTATTGGGGGCTCTACCCCCTTCCTTAAAGTGCCCGCCCCACAAGATTGAGAGGATTTTTTTTGAGATTGAAAAGAATCGGGGGGGCATGTGTACGGGCCCCCCACTTCTCCTCAAATGCATTTAAAGGGATCCTCTAGATGCTTTTGAGAAGAAGCAGGGGATAGCACACACCCCTCTTCCTCCCTCCTGCAAGATTTAAAGGGCCCTCCAGCTGATTGGCAGGCCACATGCTTCCCACCAATCCACTGAAGGGCCCTTTAAATCTTGCAGGAGGGGAGGGAGGGGGGTGGCTGCCGGCTGTTGGGCTTGGGAGCAGATTGGAGCTGACATAAAAATAATGGCAGCCCCACCAGAAAAAAATTTGCCCCACAAGCCACAAAATCCTGGCCACAGGCCTGGGGCTCGGGTTCCTAACCTGTGTCCTTCTGTTGGGCTATGTCCCACTTGTTCAAAGGGATTCGAGAGTGGAAGATGCATTGTGAATTTCTCTGTTGTTTGAGGACGTTCAACTTTACCTGTGTTAGTTAGGAGATATTCTTGTGAGGAGTCTGCTTGGGATGTTATGTATATAATTCACATGTTGGCAGACACTCTGTAGTGACAGTAAGGAGATTTTTTGGGGGGTGGGGTAGATGGATGCTTTAAATCCATGAGAACAAATGCATGAAAAGATTTAGAGAAAGAGAGAGAAGGCATCACCATCTTATAATTAAAGGGAACATGCACGGAGTACTTTTGTCTGTTGAGGATCTATCCCCCTGAACAGAATACACCCTTTGAAAACTTAGTCAGAATACTAGGGTTTGTTGTTAGTTTAGTTTTGGTTTTTTGAAGGAAAGGGTGCATAGTTGCAAAAATAGGTAAAAAGTTAAAAATGGAAAAAGGAGTAACAATCTATTCATTGTAACCCCAAACATCAACAGATTCATGGTCAGGTATACTTTGCGGGGGGGGGGGGGGGGGGGGGTGATGGCAGCATTCAAACATATGGTCAGAGTATTTTGGATACATGTTGTTAGTTTTAATTCATTGAGCATTTTAGGTTATGGTGTGGGCAGTAGTCTTACTCTTGGAGTAACTGTTTGTGTGAGTGACAGTATGTAAACTGTGAGAGCCATGAGTTATCCTTTTGTGTATTATATGCCTCATGTTGAATGTTCAGCACTCTCTACGTGAGGAAAAAAGCAGCCTGCAGCGGAACCAGCCTTTGGGAGCTCTCCTAAATAGGTCTACTCAGAAGTAAATCCCATTTAACCAGTGGGGCTTTCCCCCAGGAAAGTATCTTTAAGTCTGCAGCCTTTGGATCTTGTAATATATCTTGGTTTTTCTCTCTCTTCGTTTTAGGTTTGCTGGAATCGCAGCTGTCTAGGCATGACCAAATGCTGAGTGTTCACGACATCCGACTAGCCGACATGGATCTCCGGTTCCAAGTTCTGGAAACTGCCAGTTACAATGGAATATTAATCTGGAAAATCCGAGATTACAAACGTCGGAAGCAAGAGGCGGTGATGGGGAAGACTTTGTCCTTATACAGTCAGCCTTTTTATACAGGATACTTTGGCTATAAGATGTGTGCCAGAGTTTACCTCAATGGTGATGGGATGGGCAAAGGGACGCACCTGTCTTTGTTCTTCGTCATAATGCGGGGGGAATACGACGCATTGCTTCCATGGCCATTCAAGCAAAAAGTCACCCTTATGCTGATGGATCAGGGGCCTTCTCGACGCCATTTAGGAGACGCTTTCAAACCAGACCCGAACAGCAGTAGTTTCAAGAAGCCCACTGGAGAAATGAATATTGCTTCTGGCTGCCCAGTCTTCGTCGCACAGACTGTTCTAGAAAATGGAACCTATATTAAAGATGATACTATTTTTATTAAAGTCATAGTGGATACATCGGACCTACCGGATCCCTGACGTATAGCACTGAGGCCAATTCAACAGAAGACAACTCCATTGGGGGCTCTTTTTTATATCAGTCTGTCTTCAACAAGAGGTCCCGAGAGCTCAGAGGGGATCACGGTGTGTTAACAGAAGGAAGAGATTGGAGGCATAACTTGCATAGGGTCCAATGGCAAAACCGTAGCAACCCATTAAAGAAATCATACCATGGTATATTTTCTAAGTAAAACTTAGTAGGAACACTTCAGTTCTGACTTGATCTTCATGGGGATAAAGATTACGTCAGAAAAGCTTTTCTTAATATATTGGTAATCTAATCAGTTGGAAGGGAGAAAAAAAAGACAAAAACATCAGACTTTTCTTCCTGTATGACTAGAAAACAAAAGCCGAAGTTCATACGTGGGTTAGCTAGAAACTGTCAGCATGTTAAGTAAAACAAAACAAAACAAAACAAGAAGAAGAAATTATGAAGTAATGTTGCAGTTAAGATATTATTACTTTGAAAATCTAAGTGCAATCTTGTCTAAGATATAGTATATTGTCTATTTTTAAGGCCTCATCTGGTCTCTGTTTTAAAATAATTACTTTGTCAGAAGACCTTGACAGGCTGTCCAGATCTTCTTGAAAGTGTCTAAACCAGAGTCATATTTTTGTTTAGAGTTCTATTAATTGCTACAGAAAAACATTTTATTTTAAAACTGTTGATAGACTGATATTTCTTGGAAGAAAAAAAAAGATCAAATACAGGTTATCACTTGTGATATGAAAAGAAACTATTCAACTACTGCTGTTATTTCTCTTTAGAAATGTAAACCTACAATATATGTCGTAGTTAATGACACTATTTCAAAATTAAGGAAAAATAATCACTCATGGATGCTGTGCATCATTATCAGATTTATAATTTTCACCCTAAAATAGGGCATTTGTTGAACTTTGGAGTTCTAAACGGAATCCTGTATGTTTTTAAAGTTCTGCCTCATGCGCTCAGACCAAGCTCGATAAAGTGTATATATATATATAATATCTATTTTTTGCTAAAGCATAAATGTGCAACATATTTTTGGTGTTTGAGAAGAGGCGTAGTGCTGAATAATACCTATATGGGAAAACCTGCTGATTCATCCTCTACTTAGCAATTAGCGTATCTTAGCAGAGGATATCCGTTAGGAGAAAGCAGTGTCTTAATGGAAAGACGGTGGCTTGCATGCATTCATGTGCCTTAGCTGTAATGTGCTGCTTTATAGCTCATAGCTTTGTATTTTCAGATTTTAATTTCATGGTACCCGACTGTCATTTTAACTGGACTTTAGGCATAATGCGCTGACAGATCTGTAGAGCCCATCAGTGTTTTGCAGCATGTGGAAATAGAAGCCAAGACTCTGTGCTTCTGGCTTACCAGAGATTCCATGGACTCATTGTCGTGGAATACGTACTTACTTATTCAGGTGCTATATTTTACGCATGATGCTCCTATGGAGCTGGGACTTTCAGCAGCGCCCCCTGTTCCTAGCACAGTAGAATATCTGCTGCTCGGCACCATGCTTATGGGTGGCTGGTGACAGAGCTAACATCGTTCCAAATTGGCTCAGTTCAGGGTTGTGAGGGAGTATATCATATATATATGTAATCAGTGCGTTTGTGGTGGTTATTTTCTGGCAGATTGACACATGCTCCTGCAGGGAAATCCACAGGATCCTCTTACTATAAATGACTACCTGAGCTTTACTAGAAAGCATTTTCCAGCCTTTGAATCATGCTGATTGCAACTCACAGAAATTACCGACTTCTGTTTTAATAGTCCCTTCTGCGACTTGTAAGTCTAATGGCATAACTTGGACTTGGACTTGTACACCAACCATGTGGGTGCTGCTCTATTGCATGGGTGATGTGTAACAATGGAGTGCTCTCCCCTGGACAGAGCTGACATGGCACATTGGAAGGAAAGGAATTGTGTGCTCTTGTGTTCTCTGGCTAGTCATGTTGTGCCCGCCAGGCTTTTCCCTTAGGGTTTGGGTGTTTTATCGCCAGGGTTTGTGTCTAGGGCTCAGTTGGAATGTTCATGTCTTTGTAGTTAAGTTTCCTTGCTCTTGCCATTGTCTTTTATGGCTGTGCCTTCCCACGCAGTGCCTGCCAGAAGTATTTTTCTGTTAATAAATATACCAGTTGCATGCTGAGTTGTCCTCATGGGTTTTCCAGGCACCTGCTTGAATACTGCCTGCTTTTTTGGCAGCCAAAAAGCACCCAGTAGCAACACGTCTTCCTCTTCTTGCCTTCCATTGTCCAGGTACTGTATTCTCTCTTATGGTACTTAGCTGTCAATTGGTACAAATTAGCATTGAGAAGGCAGAATTCTAGCTGTGATAACAAAACAAAAAAAATAGGAGGACTTCCTGCCAAAGACAACACACGGTGCAGTGTTACGCAGGCTGATGTAAACCCATCACCTTCTGCTTTGGGGGGGGGGGAAGAGTTAACTCGGCTTGTGATACTCATTCTAATAGTCATGACTGTAGGCAGCTGAGCTTTTGTATATGCATTACAGAATTTTACTGAAAACAGGATTCCCTAGTGGAAATGTCCAAAGGGCTCACCTACCCATTGCTACCGCATATTATCATGAAATAGTTTTGAAGTACGAACAGTTTACTTCCTGTCTGAATATGATACTGCTAGAAAATAATTATTCCAATCTCAGGCCCTATGCAGTGCAGCAGTCTTTTAAAAAATAAGTCTTGTTTCAAAACCCTAGAAAATGTGAACAGAGTGAAAACCCTGAAACCCTGTGGTTCCCCTGGACAGTGGTAACTCGGGGGCATTGTGGTGGGTTATATATCCTGCCATCTTGCATTGTTAAGGGTGGTATATTCCATTGGCACAAGGCATGTTCATTTGGCTCTGGAGGTACTTGAATGGACAGGATACACCTTGCAGTGACGAATCATCCTGAGTGTGGTGGGATATACAACTCACTGTAATCTCTTCTTCCCATGTCTGCAAAATTAGCTGATAAGAACTCTGGTTTATGAATTCAGTCAAGATCCAGATTCCATCTGTTTACTGTTAGTGGTTGAGTTTTTGTTCTCGGATAAAAACTAAAGCTCATGTTTCCACAAAGCTTAACTTTAGTTAATTAATTAATTAGGAGCAGTGCATTTTTAGCAAAAAACAAACAAACAGCTGTTAACTAAGATTAAACAAGGCCTAAAATGCTAATCAGATTAAATCAGTAATCACATTAAAAGTGTGACTTGCTAATCAAGAGTTGTTCCCCATAGGAAGGCATTAATTGGTTAGCGGTCGGTATGCAAGTATATGTTCTTCCTAGTCCTGTGTGTGTGTGTGTGTGTGTGCTCCAAAAACAGTCTTACTGATAATTAGAATTTACTCCCAAGTAAGTGTTCTGTAGGGCTGCAACTTCACAGTGCAATCTTTTCATTCCTTACTTGGCGGTACATCCAACAGACTTCAGTAGGGCTTGCTCCCAGGTAACAGTGCATAAGATTGCATTCTTAGTTACTTGATCAGCCCAGTCAAATCAGGTCTAACACCTCCGACCCATAGAAAAGCACTTTAACTGTGAGTTTGCTAATAACTCCGAAACCTACGGTTCATATTTAAGGTTCTTAATATTTGTTTCTAAGCACAGCTTTAAGGATGTTCTACAGGTGTTCTTAGAGAAGGGTAAGCCCGCCACTCAGGTGGTGTGTTTTGTCTGTCTTCCACCCTCAGAGATCAGCACAACTGCAGCAGCTCTCACTGTGGATTGTCACAGCTGTTAAAAGAATAATCCTTCCCACCCCCTATGGAAAAAACCCATATGATGAGAAATAAGCTCTCTTGGGTACCCGGTTCTCTTTTGAATAAAGAGAGGAAGGGGGAGGGGAGTGCAAGCGATCTTGGCCCACACGCTTGCAAGGAACAGTGTAAAAGCTGAATACGAGATGAATGTAGGACTTGTTTGTCCAGGCGTCTGTTCATCCTACCACGTTCAGCTTGAACTGTGTGAAGATAGCCGGCTCTGGTACCTGCTGTGGTCCCCTAAAGAGTTTTGGTGTTGACTCAGCGAAACCAGTCAGCTGCTAGCTAAATTGTATTGAGCTTGGGCCGCTCAGCGCTGATCTGAGGTAAACTTGTGGCATACCGAGCTCTCCGTGGAGACTGGCACAATTTATAGCCTTGATGGAGACTCTACTCTCTGTCTTCAAGGTGTTGCCATGAGAGCCCAGGGCCTATGAGAAGACTGACTCTCATAGCTTGATTTCCTCACATCAACCATTTATTTTCAGTAATATATTCATATTTATATATGCATTCATATATTTAATAATATATTTCGATGTCAACCATGCATGATCCCAGTTTAAGAAACAAGAACAACACCTGAAAATTCGGATAACAGTAACTTTGATTGATGCAGCCTGCAAATGGAATTAAGAGTTGCACTAAAGTCGCATGAATTTTAAACTTCCTTGCTTTCCTTTGTTTTTGCTTCAAGCATTGTCAATTATTTACTTGCTTTTGTAGCCCATCTCTAAAGTTCAGAGACATAAAAAGAGGTCTTTAAAACTTCATTAAAATAAAATAGGCCTGACAAATATTCAAACTTACCACACCTCATCCCACCAGACTCTGGTAGCCCAAAACCAGCCCAAATAAACGGCTCTTAAAATTCCTCTGAAAGGTGGTCAGATTTGCAATTTTATCTCTCACTTTCTTGCTGTCCATCTTTCCTCTCTTGCTCTTTCTCAGTCTCTCCCCACCCCATTAAATGGTGATCATAAACTAAAATATATATTTTTGCTTGGCCTTGGTTCATGATGTGAAATACAGTGGGAGAGGCAGATAAAGGTCATGGCTTCAATAAAAAGTTCTGTTACCACTTGCTTTCAAGAAAAATAGAGGAACCAAAGGTGCTACTAATTTTTCTTCAATTACAGATTTATAAAATAAACTTGTTAGAGCCCTTTGACAGGTGCTGTTTGGAGAAACTCCCTGGTATCATTTCACCTTTCTAGTATTTTGTACTGCCTTGCAAGTGCATCAGTTTCGGTTTCAGACTACAATTCCGGTCACTGGCCCTTGAGGGCCTCTGAACAAAGGCACAATGCCAGCTTCGCGGCTGTTGTATTTCCCCATGCTAGATGTCAAAACAGATTTTGTATGTACATTTAACAAAGCACTTTAGTCAGCCCCAAGTCAAACATAAGTCTCAAATCCAAACAGGATTAAACTGTTCTAGTGCCTAAAGATCAATACATGATCCTTCTGCATGACCGTATGAGCATTGCTCCCCTGCTAATTTCACTTCAGCTACTGTCTATTTCTTCAGAAAGGCGTGGATGGCTTATATGCAGTGTTGACAGTCAGCCTTTTGTGCTGTAACTTCCAATGTTCTTGCGGAAAATGCTGGAAGGAAGTGGAGGTGTGGCTTTATAAGCAATGGAATGTAATAGATATCTTTTAACCTGTAAAAGGTGAAATGTGCTCTAATTCCCTTTTTTAAAAAATTGGGTTTCCTCGTGTCTCGGGGAAGATAAAACTTGAAAATACAGAATGTTTGTATTGTGCCTGGCCCAATCCCATGTGAATACTAAGTAGAGATTTTAGTTTAATTATCTGCCCCACAAATGTCTGGGGGTTGTATTGTTCAGAATGCAGTTTGACCCACTTAAAGGAGTCTGACTAGTAATGAGCATTTAAAACCTCACCTGTTTATATCTCTTATCTTGCTAAACAGGCATTTTCACTGATAAATCAGCCTCTCGGAATATTGAACGGTGCATACCAGGGCTGGTAAACAGTAGTCACTCCAGGAAGTTTTCTGTATCTTGGTGAATTTACAAAAGTTCTGGAAACTTCTGCAGTCTTGATGCCTTCTTGTAAGGAATCTATGCAAACATATAAATAGGTGATCGGTTTTTTAAAAAAGGAAAGTTTTGATTATGATATTAGCAAATGAGTTTCGATTATGAGCCTAATGATTTGGCCTGCACCTGCCTAATTTTTTTATAGTGCATGTATTCTCTCTCTCTCTCTCTCACTCTCTCTCTCTCTCTCTCTCACTCACTCACTCACTCACTCTCTCTCAGAAGCGATCCTCGTAGGACCCAAAACCTGCTCTTTCCAGGGGTAAGAATTGCTTACATGCCTAACAACATTTTGACCGATTTCCCACAAGCCACTGCTCCACCCTTTCACTTTCCCCCGATCGTATTCATCAGTTTCCCACTATTTGCTGCATGGCTGCATTTTGACCCACAGCTTCACCCGATTTCCCCTGCGTCTTCTCGGTCCTCTAAAAACAGGATCGAGAAGATGCAGGGAAAATCGGGTGAAGCTGCGGGGCAAAATGCGGCCACGCAGCAAATAGTGGGAAATTGACACATATAATCGAGGGAAAGGGAAGAGCGAGGGTGAAGCAGTGGCTTGTGGGAAATTGGTCTTCCATCTTGAAATGTTTTCTTACCAAACCCCAAAAGAGATTGGGTGTCATCTGGGAAGATGGCTCATAAAAGAAATGTTTGTAAAAAAAGGGGGGGGGGTCTCATAGGCGGTGCATGCACAACCTCATGAATTATGGCCTTAGTTTGTTACAAATTCTGAGCTTTCTTGTTTTAAGAAACAAAACAGAATCTTTACTCTGAATTCTAGTCACTAAATTGGAGTGGTACAATTACCCCATCCCCCTTACTGTGAAGGCAAGGGGTTCCTATTAAGTGGTCCTTAATTGTGTTGGCAGTGAAAGCTCATAAAATGTAAAAAAATTAGCTTTGCTTGGTATGAAGTAGCAGCTTGCTGCTGCTTTGAAAAACACACATGTGCTAATCCTCATAGTGCCATAGGAGATGGTGTCTTTCAAGGCTAGATAGAGAATGTAAGAAACAGCAGATCATAACAGAAAATGGAGAGGGGGATATACATAAATTACCAGAAAGCGTATGAATGTCTACCAGCTTCCACAGTTGACCTTGTTCAATACTTTCACTGTTATCCAAAAAAATAGTTGCAAAAGCCAATGAATCTGGGAGTTCAGTCTATATTTAAAATAGTTAACACTTGGTGCTTGGTGCGTCTTTTGTCTGCACTGCTTTACAAATATCAATCAAGCCTCGAAACAAGGATTGCTTATTTCTGTGGAAACTGAGATTGAATGTTACATGGAGGAATTGTCCGTGTTGGTGCTACATATAGGATACACGGGCTTTTGCTTCCTTGTGCTGCTTTCAGGCTACTGAAGCATTGATCTTTACCCCCAAAAAGAAGAGGGACAAAGGAGGAACTCGCTTTATTGATTGTGAAGTCTGTAACTGTAATGCTTTGGGGACTCATTTGTGATAACTGCATTATAGTTGTTCCTCTTTGGAACTGATGAGGCTAATGGGAGATTCAACATGCTTATCCCTGTCTGCACCCAACAATAAAGAAAATCTGTGTCTCAGTTTTATAGGGTCTTCTAATAACAGCAATTTAAAAATTATAAGGGGGGGAGGGGATTGTTTTAGAGGTTTTAAGTTTTTAAGGGCTTTATTGGACAAGGAGAACTAAAAATATTTTTAGGTGCATGACTTGATTCTGGTTCTGCCAACTTTTGCACTGTGAACATTTTAATTACTTATTTTAAACAAAAATTACTGAGGGCTTAACTGTTTGACTTCCTGCCTTTTTAATCCGAGGGTCACTTCTGACACAATTCTTGCATTGGTGGCATGGCTCTTGAAATGATTCCCAAAGGATGTTCATGTGGGATCCCTACAGGGGTGGGTCCTCAATTTGCCTTATGTGAACTGCTTGGTCTGAAGTTCAGCCTTAGCTCATAGGATCATCTTTAAGCAGCTTAAGAGTGACTGAGCCATTCTGCCAAAATGATTTCCACGTATCATTTCAGGAGCGATCCCACAGATGCAAAATATTACACTGGGACTGACCCCCATCTTTGTTAAGACCAGTGCTAGGTGGAAGAAAAACAGTGTATGTGTTTGGATGTAGACTACAGGCATCTGTTTTGAAACGTGATAAAAAGGTATCTGTTGAACCCAAA
Source organism: Lepidodactylus listeri (assembly GCA_029233225.1). NCBI lineage: Eukaryota > Metazoa > Chordata > Lepidosauria > Squamata > Gekkonidae > Lepidodactylus > Lepidodactylus listeri. Next base: position 83,895,727 of record JARCFY010000011.1, read on the forward strand.
ATTATCTGCGAGCATACCTGCAAGACTATGTAGCTTTTTTGTCTTCCACTTCACAATAGATGATTCTTACACCCAGATGCTAAACATTTGTTGGCAGCTCAGGCAGAATTTCTCTTTTAATGACTTGCTGGAAGAGGAATTTGGTACACTCTATTCCAAGCACTGATTTGCATTGTGTATCAAGGCTTAGGACAGGGCAGTTAATGTCTGTATTAGGTGATCTCTCCCCTGCCGCTGAGTTCAGTTGCTTTATGGTTCATGATAACATTTTGTAGATGTGTTGCTGGAGCCAGAATCCCAGATCTAAACATACCATAATGTGTCTGACATTAAGATCTGGATTTCCCCCAGGTATGCTGATTTAGATACATCAACCCAGGGGCTTATCCTTCAGAATGAAAGTCTGCATTTCAGTTGCTGGTTCTTTCATGGTTGTAGCCCCTTAACCGTGCCAGGTTAGTCGCCAGAGCTGCTTGGTAAAAACTGGGTTTTTTAAGATAAACCAGCATAGCCATCATGAAGGGTCTCCTTCCCTGCAGAGAGTATTCCAAGCTTTAAAGTGTGCTACTGCTTGTGAGCAAAGTGATGCATTTTCCAACAATGACCTACGGGCAGAGATCTGAGTTTTTGGTACTTGTAGAACAGTGGAGATTCATGCTTCTGCCTTTGCCCAGCATTCAGTCCTCCACATAGTGTTATTTCCATGTAGCTCTTTAGAATGTGTATCTTCTGAATTTTGTAAGACTGTAGGATAAAATGTAAGATTTTTTTTTTTACTATGATCCAAACACTCCAGTGATATACAGATTAAAAGGGGGTCCTAGAGACACCCCATGTTGAAGTGATGGACGCTTGATTCCATTCTTCTTTAGGACAAGTAGGATAACCGTTAACATCCATAAAATGCCATTAATTAAATGAGCTGGGGGAAAAAGGCATCCTTTTCCAAGAAGAGAAATATCTGCTGAAAATACATCAGTAACTGTGTAGAAATCAGTCTGTGTAAAAACTTGTGTGACTTTTTTTATTTCATATTCTTTGGTAAAAGGTACATTGGTTGTGTTCAGTTTTCTGATCCAGAAACAAAGACCAAAGAAGGCCAACCTCATTTGATTGTGTATATTCTGCCTGTCTTAATTATTGATAGCTATAAAGGATACAGTGCAAGTAAGTGAATCTGGTAATCAATGGTTTTTTTGTATGTTTTTTTCTTAAGGAAAGGAAACTTTAAAAGTGTATAATTTATTGCTCAGCAATATCCATGTTGTTAATAAAGATTAGCAACGTGTCCTAATTTCCCAATAGCATTATTATATGTTGTCCTTCAGTTCGTTGTATTGTTATTTGGTATTTATTTGTGTTTGAAGGTCTTGCTGTGTCTTGTGTTTTGATGCTAATAAATGAGAACAGTGTGTAGAATGCAAAACTTTGAAATGCTGAACTGTATTAAAGGAAAAAAATAAACCTAAGTAGGAAGTCATATTTTTTAATAAACAGAATTCTGTCTTAATTTTATTGTATGTTGTTCACTTACAAAGTGCTTGCTAGTTTTCTACTCCATTATGTTGATTCTAGGAAAAAACCTTTTGATTATTCTATCCCTCATATAGATCTCTTCATTTAGAAACTTAAGTTCTGCCTTACTGTGGGTTGGATCCAGTGGAGTCTGCTGACCATCCATGGTGTAGAACTTTCTTGTTGTCCTCCCTCCACTGCAATCCCAAATGGCCTCTAAATTGCTGCTAATATATGGAAGGGGCTTTGATGGCTTGCAGAGCAGCTGTAGGGCACTGGTCCAGTCATTATATAATTTGCAACACAGGCTTGTTTTGAGAGAAATAATGGGATCATCCCATCTGGTTATTCCTTGAACCAAAAGTGGGTTGTAAATGTGATGGACTGCTGGATGAATGAATCTGAGAACAATACCTGGTTATTTATTAATTAATTTTTTTATATTTGTATCCCGCCTTGTCAGACAAGCTGGCTCAAATTTTGTTAGGTTATTTTGATGAGACGTCAACCACTTGACCATACTGTTTTGGCTTGCAGTGTCAAGATTTGTGACCTCAAGCATATACATTATCCTAAGGAAACTACAGCATACTCTTGGAGCTAACAAAATTTGATGCATAATTGATGGATAGGTTTTCTTTCAGAATAACATTTATTGGATTTGCTGCAAAGTAGAGACAATAAATGTGATTTCTCACATTGCATCTCAGGTATCTGCTGTTGTTGGTTAGCCAGGGCTCAGTGAGTGAAGGACTCTTCAGGAGAAGAGGAGCCTTGTATAGCCAGCTCTGAGTCAGCAGAAGCTGGCAAGTGGGAAGGTGAGCTGCAGGCTTGTCAGGATCCACAGCTAACAGCTGGTGCACAGCCACTGGCACCCTCCAGCCCTGATTCAAAAGGTGAAACTCAGTTGATTGTTTCTAGCCCTTCAGTATCACCCACACCCTTAGAGCACCACAGATGGAGACTATGAGCAGAACTACAGGAGAGATGACAAAGTGCATGCCTCTTGGCCAGATGCCAGCTGCTTGAGTAGTTGCAGGATCCTGAGCAGCTGGCTGCAAGCATGACCCTTAAGCATACAGATTTAAAAAATGGCCAAGGGAGGCTTTTAGGCATGGATAAAACAAGTTGAAATCCCTCTGACTGCGACCAATGCATCAGATCCTGCCTCTACCCTGTGACTCTTCAGACCATTTCCTGACTCTGCCTTCATCTTGCTCTTTAACCTGCTCATGAGTAACTCTCGGATTCTCAGACCTTGCTGTATGGACTGACTCTTGGACTAGACTCCTGATTCTGTGCTTAATCTTGGACCAGACCTTGATTTCACTTCTGAGTTGGTGTACTTGTCTTACTTGTTCCATGCTCTGACAGCATGTTCTACGCTGTTCCTGGCCCGGCTCACAACGTGCTACCTTTGTCTACCGACTTGGTGAACAAAGCCTCTTTGTCCAAGTTATTTCTTTTTGGAACAGAAGACAGTAGAGGTAAAGGAAGAACAGATAATTTTAAAAGTGTGGCATTTAGGTTAAAGATTAAGGAGAAACAGCATTACGTTTTTAGCACTTGCTTAACCTGCCTAATATGGTGTGGATGCAATGCTTTGGATCTTTTTTATTCTGGAGGAGAATAATCCTGTTAATGGATTTCCCTCCTTTTCTGGTGGACTAAAGGTTGGCAACTGAGATGACTGAATAGTGTGGCTGCTTCCTAGATCCTGATCTGTCTAGCCTCTCTGAAAAGGATACCTGTGACTAGAAAGCATTATCCGTGTTAAGTCTTGAAAATGATCCCTGAACCAAATTCCAGGCATCACACTTGAACTTGGCATGTCTATAGTATTGGGATACTGACCTCCTTTTGGGACACGAAGCTTGCTTTGTTTTTTAATAGAGTTTTGGATGATTAATTCTGAATAGAATTTGGCAGGGAATGATTGCTTGGTTGGATATCAAAAGGACATCAATGCACTTTTTCCAGATAAGGCTGAAATAAGATTATTTCTCACATACATGACATTCACTTTCTGCAAGGAGAAGATTGAAAGAGAAGAAATTGCAAAGTGTATTGCTTGAAAATGATGCTAGTGCATTTCTTCCCCTCCCCCAGTTTATTGTATTAAGCTTGAAACAAAAACAGTATCACAAATAAAACCTTTAGGGGTTTGTTGCTGTGCACTTAACAATGCAGGCTATATGAAGTTACATTTCCTAAGGGATATTGAGAGGCCATTTTACTTGTTCCTTCAAATATGGTACTTTTTTATTACTGCACACAGAGATTTTTGTCCTTGCTGTTTAGAAGTTGAAAACAACATTAAATTTACCTCTCAAAAAACTTCCTTTCATCCTGGTATTTCATATGTTTCCTCTGCCATCTGTTTTCATCAATTCATTTGTGTCGAAAGCACTGAAGATGATTTGCCCACCTCTAGAAACGGGGAAAAAAACACAGGTTGCTGATTTTTTTTAAAAAAATACATTTATTTTTGAATATTTTGTCCTGTGCTGAGGGTGTTTTCAAAGTGTGTGCGTGCACATACACTCACAAAGGAGGGGGAGAAGGGTGCCTGTATTGATTGTCCTACATTAATCCACCTTGTGCAGTTCAGACTCTTTGCACACCTTACAAGTTCACATGATATTTTGGGAGCAATTTTAAAAGTATATGCACAATAGCCCCCTCCTTTTCTAACCCTTAAGTCTGTTCATCACCTATCCAGTGCGCTCCATACATCGTGATAACCTGCAATATACTTGGGCAGATATTTATCTATATACTTCATATTTGTATCATTGTCAAATCATCCATTCTTTCCTCACAACAACCCTGTGAGGCAAGTTCGACTGAGAGTATGTGATTGGCCCAAGGTCACCCAGCAAGCTTTCATGGCATAGCAGGGATTTGAACCTGGGTTTCTCTAATCCTGGTTCAATGCTGTTATCGACTACATCACACGAGCATGACGCTCACTCCCCAAATTTAGGAATGTATGCTGGTGAGCACTAGCCTTTCTGATCCACTGTGCTCTTAAGAGTGTACATATAAAAGAAACAGTATAGAATGGAGAAGCATAATGATGTTTTTACATAACTAGGCTGTAAATACAACAGTCCTAAGATTAACAGGACTAATGATGAACGAACTTAGGTACTATATATAACGTATGTGTGTCCATAGCAAACTCTCCTGTGCTCTGCAACTAATGCACCAGAGTAATGTAATGATTGGGAAGGGCAGGGGTCATTTCGTAGAAAAAGAGGTGCAGGAGCTCATTAGCATAACTCATTAGCATAACTTATTTGCATATGCCACACCCCCGACATCACCAGAAGTATGTCAGAAGGCAAGAAAGAAAAGAGAGAGAGAGTGAAAGAAAGAGAGAAGAAAGAAAGAAAAAAAGAAAGCTGGCAGAGAGGGGACAGCTACTTATCCAAGCCTCAGAAATACCACTATTATGGGAGGATAGCTTTAGTGGTGGCTGAAGCCTTCAGAAGGCTGGTCGGAGGAACAAGGACCTTTCCAGGGGATGGGGTCATTTTGCTGCAGCCATGACACAAGCAGGCATTCCCCCACCGGGGAGGGGGCTGGCACCAACTCCCGGAGCTGCGCTCCCCCGAGCTCCTGCTCGAAAAGACCCCTGGGGAAGGGTGTCATGTAAAAGAAATGTAACCCTGATTTCTCCTACTAACCCCAGCTGTGGGAAGAAGTTATGGGACCTGGGTTTGTTAATGGAGGGGGGTGACAAAAAAAAGAAAGAAGCAGTGCCTACTGCCCACTGGCCTCCACTTTCTAACGGGAGGGATGGCCAGTAGACAAGAAAGAAGAACATTCAAAACTCCCAGACCCTCCAATCATCTATAATCAAACACTAAAATAGAAGTAGGGTTTAATTCAATAAATAGGGATGGGAAATCAAAGCTGGATGCACACATAGAAAACTCAAATTTAGATGACACAACTTAAAGTTGGAAGCAAAGAGATGATTGGAGGCTCGCTGTCTCTGAGGCCTTCTGAAAGTCTTTCACACTCTGCCTGCGCTGGTTTGTGTGGCTTTGGTGGTGGTGGTGCTGCTGTCCAGGATGTTGTGTTGTTGCAGTTCCCTGGAGGCTGCAGCACTCTTGAGTTCCTTCTGGGACCCAGATGGCTTCCGTCTCTTTTTCCTCAGAACTCTTTTCCCCCTCAGGACTGTCCTTTCCCTCAGGGTTCTCCTATGGCTTCCCCTCAGGGAGAAAATACCTCCCCCTCCCAAACTCCAATAGAGGGCCAAACCCATAAGATTACAGGAATATGGATCCAAAGGAAGCGATTATGAGGCAAAATGGAAAGGGGAAAATGGAGTGTCAATGGGTAAGCATGACAAACTACAAAAATCCCAGTTTTTTACCCCCACATTCAGAGATGTTTTCCCACAATGCCAGAGCACAGTAATGGATTTCTGATAGCTGGGAGTCATTTCCAGGAGCCATCTTGACTGGTTACAGAGTTTGCCTCAGGACTGCAGATTCTCCATGTGTAGCACCTCAGAATCTGCTTCCTCACTAAGGTCCCTTGTTTTTTGACAGCAGCTTGCCGTTCTCCTTACGGCTTTCTGCAGACGCACACCCACACCCCATGACATGTGCCTTGCACAAAACATCATGCCTAGCAGTTACGCCATTTGAGCAGCAAGCCCACTGTGGAACTGCGTTTGCCCAGTTTCAGTCAAACACACAAGCTTTGAGCTCAAGGTTGGGAAGAGAATTAGATTGGTTTTTTTAAAGGAAATACTGAGCAAATGTTTGAAAATACATAATTCTGAAGGGGGGCAAAGATGGACAGCCTCCCTGACACATATGGAGGAGGAGATTTAGGGACCAGTACCATGTGCCTATGGAGGAACAAGACAATGTAGGAGAATCTAGCTAGGTCCCTGGAATCTGTGAATTATTATTAACTTAACTGATAGCCTGCCTTTCTCACTCAGATTCAAGATGGATTACAAAATATGAAAAGCAATTCAACTGGACAGCAAAGACATAAAACAATGTTATAGGGCTAGGTTTACAGGACTAGAAAAAGCTGAAAACTGAGGCAGGACATAACCATAATGAAGAAAGGCAGTTACAAAGTCAGAGGGCATTGCACTAAGAAGGGAGGCGTTGTGTACAATAAACAGTGCCACATAGACTCGTTACTATCCTTTACAGAAATGACCTGCGGTGTTCCACGAGGCCTTCCTGCAGGACTCTTTCTTGTCTGAGGTAAAAGTTGGGGGAATTCATGAGACAGCCTTTTCAGATGCTTCCTCGAGTTATTGTACTCAGCCCCCAACTGGTGAGGTAGGTGCCATCTCTATAGACTTTCTAGAAGAAAACAGTTTTCTTATTCCAGAAGGCCTTCAAACTGATTGCCTGGTCATTGTCAACTGTGTCACGTTCTCTATTGGAATGGTTTTAAATAGTTTTTAGGCTATTTTGATGGTTTATGCCTGTTGTGAGCTGTCCTGGGGGCTCAAAAAGTGGCACAGAAGTTAAAGGGATAAACAACCCTGTTGACACATTTATAGGTATTTTGTATCACTCTCCTCTCTCTATTCCTTTTTTTTTTAAGTTAGAGTGGGGGAAAGAAGCATGGAATTATTTTTGCTAGTGGTTCCTGAAAAATAGAGCAATTTTCTAAGTTGGTTCTGTTCCAAAACACTGAAATCTACTGTCCTAGAAAGCTTAGCCCTGAATGAAAATCTTGGTTCTTTTAGTTAAAAAATAAAACCATTGAATAGGCTCCAAACCATAAGGTCTGGAAAGTGAAAAAAGAATTTGGGCTTTCTTTTTTCTTTAAAGTGTTTCTGATAATTAATCGCAATTTGTTAGTTACAGTTTTAAAAAAAACCAGTATGAAATGAAAGTAGAACTAGAAAGAGGAGAGAAAACCTACAGACTCAGAATCCAAAAAGTGGCTTTGGTTCATTCTCAGTAGCCTGTTCATGTTACTAGGGTTATCAGCTCCAGGTTGGAAAATACCTGGAGATTTTGTGGGTAGAGAGAAGAGAAGAAAAAGAAGAAGAGGAGGAGGAGATTGGATTTATACCCCACCCTTCACTTGGAGTCTCAGAGCGGCTTACAAACTCCTTTCCCTTCCCCTCCCCACAACAGACACTCTGTGAGGCTGAGAGAGCTCTTTTCAGAACTGTTCTTGAGAGAACAGCTCTGACAGAAGAAGAAGAAGAAGAGAAGAGATTGGATTTATACCCCGCCCTCCACTCCCCAAAGGAGTCTCAGAGCGGCTTACAGAACAGAACTATGGCTTGCCCAAGGTCATCATAAGAACATTAGAGAAGCCAATCTTGGATCAGGCCAGGGATCATTTCATTAAAAAAGAGGTGCAGGAGCTCATTAACATAACTCATTAGCATAAGCCATGCCTATCACCTGTCGAATATCAGTTTCAGCCCCATTATACCCTATGGGCCATTGAAGTCAATGGCAAAAACTCATAGGGTATATGAGGGGCTGGAGGAGAGGGGGTTTGAGGGAGAAGCTCCAAACTTGCAGGGTAGTTTCTGGAGCCTCTCCCTGAAATACCCACCAAGTTTCAAGAAGATTCGACCACATGGTCCTTACTTTTTTCTTACCATAGAGAACAATGGAGGGAATGGGGGCAACTTGTTTGGGGGCCCGTGGAATTGGACCCCCTTGGTCCAATTTTCTTGAAACTTGGTGGGTATTTCGAGGAGAGGCTCCAGCTGCTACTCTGAAAGTTTGGAGCCTCTCCCTCAAACCGCCTCCCCTCCAGCCGCTTTTAAAGCCGCCAACGAACTTCAGCAGCAATTCGGCAGCGGGCCGAACCATATCAGAGAATCTGATTTGGCCTGTGGCTGCCCTAGTGCTTACTCCTGGGCTGGCGGAGCTCTGCTCCACCTAGCTCCAGCCCCAAATGACCCCTGGATCAGGCCAATGGCTCATCCAGTCCAACACTGTCACACAGTAGCCAAAAATACCAGGTGCCCTCAGGAGGTCCAGCAGTGGAGGCAGGACCCTAGAAGCCCTCCCACTGTTGCCCCCCCAAGCACCAAGAATACAGTGCATCACTTGCCCCAGACTGAGAGTTCCTATCTATACTTTGTGGCTAATAGCCACTGATGAACCTCTGCTCCATATGTTTATCTAATTCCTTCTTGAAGCTGTCCATGCTTGTAGCTGCCGCCACCTCCTGTGGCAGTGAATTCCATGTGTTAATCACTCTTTGGGTGAAGAAGTACTTCCTTTTCTCTGTTCTAACCCGACTGCTGAGCAATTTCATTGAGTGCCCACGAGTTCTTGTATTTTGAGAAAGGGAGAAAAGTACTTCTTTCTCTACCTGCTCTATCCCATGCATAATCTTGTAAACCTTGATCATGTCACCCCTCAGCCGTCGTTTCTCCAAGCTAACCCTTTTATCATTCCAGTTGCCCTTTTCTGCACTTTTCCCAACGCTATAATATCTTTTTTGAGGTGTGGCAACCAGAACTGTACACAGTACTCCAAATGAGTACTCAGTACATCCAGCTGCTGCAAGTGGAGGATTGGTAAATCAAACCCAGTACTCCCAGATTAGAGTCTGCGCACTTAACCACTACACCAAACTGGGTCATCAAACTGAGCCTGAGGAGGACAGGGTTTATAGAGGGGAGGGGTATAATGCCATAGAGTCCACCTTCCAAAGCAGCCATTTTCTCCAGGTGAACTGATATCTGTCACCTGGAGATCAGTTGTAATAGTGGGAGCTCTTCAGCCATCACCTTGGAGCTGGCAGCCCTACAGGTTACAGTCAGTGTTCCCTCTAAGCTAAGTTAATGTGAGCTAGCTCACAGTTTTTTAGCCTCCGGCTCACACATTTTTGTCTTAGCTCAGGAAGAATGACTCCAGAGCAAACTAATTTATGCAGTAGCCAAATTGCTCCCTCACAACATTAATGCCAATAGCTCACAAAGTAGATTTTTTTTTGCTCACAACCCTCCACAGCTTAGAGGGAGCATTGGTTACAATGTATGCATGTACATTCTGTCTGTGTATGTGTACATCTGTTTATAAGAAAGGCAACACACATTCCCCTTTATGAGTAAATTTATTTGCATAAATATGAGGTTTGTATCACACGTTCAGTGGCACATAGATTGTGATCAAGACTGCTCCGCCATTGCTCTTCCCTTTCCCCCAATTGCGTGCATCAATTTCCCACTATTTGCCCCGCACCTCATTTTGACCCGTGGCTTCACCCGATTTCCCCGGCAGCTTCGCAATACTCAAAAAACAGGATCACGAAGCCGTGGGGGAAATAGGGTGAGGCCGCGGGTCAAAATGCAGCACGGGGCAAATAGTGGGAAATTGACACACGCAATTGGGGGAAAGGGAAGAGCAATGGCGGAGCAGCGCCTCGTGGGAAATCGGTCCAAGTGTACACTGTGCACAGATCCTATGTGCATTCACTGTGACTTGTGAACAGGGCTAGTGTCATCCCACAGTTTCTACAAAAGGTGACACTGATGTGGGATTTAGAGGCACTGTGGGGCTCCTTCAATGCAGCTTGTGGTGTCACCCTTGCACTGTAGGAAGGAACTATACAGGAACTGTCCCCCATGCAATGAACATAATGGCACCCCCAAGCTTTATGTCCTGGCTGGAAGGTGCTTTCCCCCCCTTTTAGAATCTGCCACCTGTCAGAGTGGTGATATATATTTTAATATTCTGCCTATCCTTGTATACTGATGAGACATGTTTCTGCTCTCTCTCACCATCAGTCACGATACTCTGTGTGTGCCCTTTTCACATTCCTCCACATTACTTCCTGCTCTGTCTTGTCTTTTCTTCAAGGCAAACAGCCCCCCTTCGTTTCAGCCTTTTTAATCGGCGGAGTTCTTCTGTTCCCTTAATCATTTGCTGTGAATTACTTCTGCTAGTGATATGCCAATTGCTTGGATGTCGTAGGAGAGCAAGCACAAAAGGCCATAAATGTAGCTGAAATTAATTAAAATCACTTGGGGGTGGGGAGGATGAAGCCCAACAGGCTGGTTATTATAACTGCAATCCTTTTGTAATAATATTTGTGCCAGATGAAAGGAGGCAAAGATGTGATGCTGAATCTGACCCTGTGACCTCACTTGCTTAGGTTTCATTCAAAATTCACATGTCGACTTTGGGAAATCATCGTGAAAACGTAAATAGCTCCTACGGCAGTATCTGAGCATGGTTAAGAATAGTTGTGCTAATTAACATACAGTAAATCCAGGACCCACTTTCAGTTGGATTGTGGGAACTAGGTGGGGTTTTTATTGTTCTCCTCACTGATGAGACACGTTTTGCTTTTTCTCACCATCTGTCATGACCCTATTTGTACCCTTTTCACCTTCCTACGTATCACTTCCTACTCTGTCTTGTCTTCTCTTCAAGGTGAACAAGTCCCTGTCATTTTGATGTTTTTTCTCTCAGAGCTGTTCTTTCCCCTTAATCAGTTTCTGTGAACAACTTTAGCAGAATTCTTGATTTTTTTCATTTTAAGTGTGGTGTTCCGGTTACCACCGTCTGGTTGTTCCACTGATTAAAATGGCCTACTTGGTGTCTTACTAGTACCCTGTTCCTTCTCTATAGGCTCCTGCCTTATGGAAGAGGTTCCCAAGGAGATGAGGGGGCATGGTCTTTGGAAGTTTTCAGGAGGTACTGTAAAGCTGTTTTGTTTGGCAGTTTTGTTTTGTCAGGCCAAGGGCCCATCCAGTCCAACACTCTGTCACACAGTGACCAAAAAAACCAGGTGCCATCAGGAGGTCCAGCACTGGGGCCAGGACACTAGAAGCTCTTCCACTGTTGCCCCCCCCAAGCACTAAGAATACAGTGCATCCCTTGCCCCATAGTCCCTATCTATACCTTGTGACTAATAGCCACTGATGGATCTCTGCTCTAAAAATCCAAAAAAGGTGGTTACAAAAAATTGTATCCTGTGCAAAGTTTCAACTGTGGGAAGGGATTTCAGTCAACGGAATGGGACTACCCCTCTCACAGCCTCCCAAATCCTCCCTGCAGTGCTGTTCATGGGGGACAGGAGGGAGTATGAAATTTGCCACAGGACAGTGGTAGTGGAAAGTGCTATCAAGTCACAGCTGACTTATGGTGACCCCAGAGGGTTTTCAGGACAAGAGACATTCAGAGGTGGTTTGTCATTGCCTGCCTCTACGTCACAACCCTGGATTTGCTTGATGGTCTCCTAGGGCCTACCTTGCTTAGCTTCCAAGTTCTGATGAGATCGGACTATCCTGGGCCAAGGGTGAGTAGAATCTGCAAAAACCATTGGATCCAACCTAAAGACCTGGAGGAAGGTAGGGATAAACAGGAGTATGTGTTGATTTCAGTGACGTGTTGTGAGGAGTCATTTCAGTAAGGGATGGGACGAGGGAGGCTAGGAAGTTGTGCCAAAAGCTTGAGAGAAGAAGTAGGCTTTAAAGACAGATGTGCAGGCTGCAACAACTTCAGAGAATTTCCCAAGCTTCAGTAAATACAATCATTTTAAGAACTAATGCATTTCTGATTTCAGTGGCTTCAAACAGCAGTATAACTCAACATGAGAGATTGGGTGAAACAGTTCAGATTGATGATTTATTAGGTATTATTCAGTTTGTTTAAAAGCCAATCCTTCCAAGGGAAAACATCAGTAGCCATCATTGAAATTCAGCTGATTTTTAACTTGTGTACCAAATCCTTCTGAAGCACAAGCCAGAGTGATACAGATTTTCATCTTTTAACCCAGGGCTGGCATCAGCATACCCTCAGGTGGGGTAGCTACCTGGGCCCGGGGTTTCTGGCAGGGCCCAGTGCGGCTGATTCAGGTCATTTGTGAGTGCCTTGCTACCAATCATGGGTAACCCATGCATCCAGCTGCAAACATTGCTCAGCTGCTGGCAATGCAGGCATCTATAAGCTGCTGGAGGGCTTGTGAGCAAGGCAAGGAGGGATGTAGTGAGACTCACGGGTGAGTGGGTGGGAAGGGGCTCCCAGGAACTCTCTGCCCAAGGCCCCCCCAGATCTGGAACTGGCCCTGTTTTAACCTTTGCACTTCCTTTTTGGAGTTGACCTATGGAGACTAGCCCTCAACAACAGAGCGATAGAACATATTGCTGCATTAGACTTCAGGAGGAAAGATGGAAGACAGAAATTTGCCAGGCACCCTTCTTTGTTAGCATTTTGATACCAGTCGAAATTTTTGCTTGGCTTGCCCTTGATCTTTTTCTGTTGGGCTTGCCTGTTTTGATTCTGCCCTTTCAAACCTGCCTCGGGCTTTTGGTTAAAATGTTTTTGATCTGATTGTGATCGGTTTTGTATATATCTGTTGTTATAGCATTCTGCTGCCTGTGCTCGTCTCATTTTTCATCTCTTTTCTCATTTCTGTTTTCTTGCACGCAACGATGCACACGAAACACACTGAAATGCTAAGAGTTATTTGTGTTTGTTAATTTGTTGATGTCAGCCACTTTGGACAATGTTTTAAAGCTCCACATCCATCTCTTCCTAGTCTGTTATCTTTAACTTAGTGGTTATTCTTCCAATGGTTATTCTTGCTCATCGGATTCCTCCAGTTGTTCCCGGTGAAATTGATTGGACAAAGGAAAGCTAACAACATTTTGCATGAAACATGTCATTGAATAGCTTTTTTAAAACCCTGCTGAACAGTCTTGTGTAACTCAGAAGTTGGTGTACTCCTAAAGTCTCCGAAGATCATTCAGTGACGGATATATATATTTTTTAAAGAGCATACATGGTTGTTCATCACAGTTAATCAGTAGATAACCCTTGTTCTCTCCAGCTCCTTCTGGCCTCCCAAGCAGAATTAATGGCATAGTGTGTGTTGGAAGTGTTAGCTGAAAGAAGAAGAGATGACTTTATCATAGCCCTGAGATGATTTCCAGCAGGAGTCATTAGAGGCCAAGTGCATTAATTCAGCCACTCTGTTGTCTGTTCTCAGTGCCATTCATGCTGATTACTGGTGTTCATTCCCGCTGGCAACATTGCACTAACCTCTCTGGTTCCAAAGTGTAGACTGTGATCCACATTCTTTTGAAGTTAGACTTCCCGATGACAGATGCAAGATCCTTATTTGTGTAAAAGGGATTTTAGAGGCTACGGATATGCAAACAGAGAAGCAGGACACATCCAGGCAAGCTGTTAGAGATCCATAAAAATAACCCATATTTCTATTTAAACGTCTGTTAATAGTAGCTGGGACTGTGGCATCGCAGTGATGGTTCCCATCCAGTGTTCCCTCTAAGCTAAGTAAGTGTGAGCTAGCTCACTGTTTCTTAGCCTCTAGCTCACACATTTTTGTCTTAACTGAGGAAGGATGGCTCCAGAGCAAACTAATTGATGCAGTAGCCAAATTGCTCGCTCACAACTTTAATGCCAGTAGCTCACAAAGTAGAATTTTTGCTCACAAGACTCCACAGCTTAGAGGGAATCTCTCATATCTTTTGACCTTGTCAAGACAAGGCTGTGTATGCATGCAAGGCTGTGCAGTTTATAAAACACTGGGGAAAGCAAGCACTGGCATGGATATGACTAAGCCTGTAGTTGTCCCCTAAAGAATCTGATGTTTCACACATTACACAACAAAAAGCCATCAAGGACGCAAACAGATTCTTTGAGCTGCCTACTGTGAAACACTTACTGATCAAGGGAAACGTTTACTTGTGGTCCTTGTTTTGTCATATGCAAGCAGGTAGGGTCACTAGAGGTGCATTTTATCATTTATAAGGAAGCTTTCCTTGAATGTAACCTTGCCACCCAGATCAAGGCATCTAGGTTGCAGTACTGTCACACATTCTATGAAGTGCTGCCCTTGAAGGTAACTTGGAAATTTCAGCAACTGCAAAACTCTGTGGACAAGTACTGATAGCTGCAAGCACATTGGCTTATACTATATAAACGAGTTCCATGCACAACAGATCGTACCTACCCCAAAGTGCACTTCCTCTTCCAGTAGAACTTCCATTTGCACAAGGGCCTGCTGAAAACCACTGATCTTGCACGAACAGAAATTTTATTGGAAGAGTATCTGCTGTGGACCGCACTTCATTTCTAGCATGAATGGAATTCGTTCAGAGGATCCTAGTCTCTATGCCTGTTTTGAAAACTTCATTGGCTTCCTGTTGTTTCTGGGCTCAGTTCAAGAAGCTGTCTCTTACTTATTAATCCATTCATGACTTGGGGCCCTCATATTTGAAGATTTGCCTCTCCTTACTTTCTGTGCGGCTTGGCGTCTAATCATGCCGGCCACATGACCACGGAAACGACTTTGGACAGCGCTGGCTCTTCGGCTTGGAAACGGAGATGAGCACTGCCCCCTAGAGTCGAATTCAACTGGCTTTCGAACAAGGGAAACCTTTACCTTTTTATGTAAATCTACTGGCCTGCTTACTGCATTGTTTATAGTGTACATTGTCTTAGGCAGTTTGTTGCTTGTCTGGGTGACATTTGCCTGTTTTTTGGCAGACAACCCCCCACCCCATTTAAGTACCCTGTTCCCCATCAGTGCACAAATGAGCAGTGAAAGAAAATGGGGGTGGGGAGTTGTCATCAACGTCACTTACAGCTAAAACCTGAGGATTTTGCCTAAACTGAAATTAAATTTTCTATGCCTTGGCCCAGTCATCAGTGAAGAAATCAGAAGGAGGCTGAGACTTGGAAGCACAGCCATGAAGAGACTAGAAAAGATCCTTAAGTGTAAGGAGACCAAGTGCAAGGAGACTTTGCTGGAGACCAAGATCAAGATAGGGTTGCCAGGTCCTCTTCGCCAGGGGTCATTTCGTAGAAAAAGAGGCGCAGGAGCTCATTAGCATACCTGTTAACATAACTCATTAGCATATGCCACACCCCCTGACAGCACCAGAAGTGTGTCAGAAGGGGAAGCAAAAGGGGGGGTATCTTCAAAAGCCTCCCCTTCCCTTCCCCAGCTGGCCTGCCAAGACAGGCCAGGGGGAAGCAAAGAGAGAAGGGGTTTAAAGTTTAAACCCCTTCTGTCTAGAGCTGGGCCGCAGCAGCGGCACGATCTCCTATTGTATCCTATGGCCCCATTGAACACAATGGAAAGATTGTGCTGCCACATGACTCTAGACAGAAGGGGTTTAAACCCCTTCTTGCTTCGCTTCCCCCCACCCACCCACCCACCCGCCTTGGCAGGCCAGCTGGGGAAAGGAAGGGAAAGGAAGGGAAGGGAAAGGGAGGCTTGCACTTCGGCAGCCCAGAAGTGGGCACAAATGGCGGTGGCAGCAAGCCCCACCCCCAGCTCCCAGCAGGCCTGCAGAGGAAGCGAAGCAAGAAGGGGTTTAAAGTTTAAACCCCTTCTCTCTAGAGTCATGCAGCAGTAGTGATCTTTCTATTGTATTCTATGGGGCCATAGGATACAATAGAAAATTGTGCCGCTGCTGCTTTAAACCCCTTCTTGTTTCACTTCCTCCGCTGATATGCTATGTTTATAAATCATAAATAAATTTGTTAAAAAAAGAAAGAAAGATGACTGGAAGAAAATTGATCTTGTCAAAATGTGGTGTTGGAGGAGAGTCTTACCAATATCATGGATCTCCAAAAAGATGAACATGGGTTATAGATCAAATCAAGCCTGAATTCTCCTTAGAAGCTAAAATGACTAAACTGAGGCTAATGTACTTTGGTCACATCATGAGAAGACAAGAGTCACTGGAAAAGACAACAATGCTAGGAAAAGTCGAAGGCAGCAGGAAAAGAGGAAGACCCAAAATGAGATGGATTGAATCAATCAAGGATGCCACAAAGGATGCCTCAGTTTGCAAGACCTGAGCAAGGGTGCTTATGATAGGATGTTTTGGTGGTCATTAACTCATAAGGTTGCCATAACATAGAAGTGACTTGATAGCAGATAACACAGACATGGTTACAGTACGGTTATGGATCAATGACATCTTTTCCCCCCATTTCTCATCCCACCAAAGTCTCCCAGAGGTTCCAAAGATGTGTCTGGCAATCCAGTTATTCGCATTGCCTTCTAATTCTGTAATCCTAGCCCTATTGCATTGTTCACTGGATGTCTTATGCTGTATGAGTACTCTGTTTTTTTCTGTTCTGTAATCTGCCATGAGTTTCAATTAGAAAAGTGAGCTATAAAGTAAGTCAATAAATAAGTAGCCACTTCAGCCGGACTGTTTGTGTTCTTTACTATAACCCATTTCCTGTGGACATTTTTCTTTGTCATAAATATATCATGGTTGTTTTGCTCTTTACCACTGTCCATCCCGTGATCTCTTTCCTTGGTCTGCAGCCTCCAGGTGGGGCCTGGAGATTTCCAGGAATTTCAAGTGCTCTCAACTACAGAAATCAGTTCCCATGGAGAAAACAGCTGCTTGGGAAGGTGGACTCTATGACATTTTACCTGCCGAGGTCCCTACTCTCCCCAAATCCCATCCCTAAATCTCCACCCCTAAACCTGCAGGAATTTCCCAACCCAAATATGGCAACCCTAGACTTCTGTGTCTTCTGCAAATGATAAGGATTCTCTCCACCTGTTCATCACAGCCACTGTTAAAAATGTCAAAGACTACAGGGCCCAGGACAAAGCCCTGCAGCATCCTGTTGTGGCTCTCCCTTCCTATGGCAAGTGTATTGTTTGATTGATAGAGGATGTGTTTCACGTATTCCAGCTCTAGCAAGAGCTATAACTTATTATTTTTACTGTTCAGAGCTTGTTGAATGCTTCTCTTGTTTTCCTCTTCCTTCTGTTGTGGTTTTTTCTTTGCATGGAAGAAGGAGGAGGAGGAGACTGGCTTTATACCCAGCCCTTCACTACCCGAAGGGGTCTCAGAGCGGTTTACAATCCCTTTCCCTTCCCCGATCCACAACACACACCCTGTGAGGTAGGTGGGGCTGAGAGAGCTCTTTGAGAACTGCCATTGATAGAACAGCTCTAAAATAACTTATAACTGACCCAAGGTCACACCAACAGCTGCATGTGGAGGAGTGGGGAATCAAACCTGGTTTTCCCAGATTAGAGTCCATGCTCTTAACCACTACACCAAACTGGCATCCTGAAGATCTGCTTGCTACTGCTTTTTGCAATTCTGTTACTGCAGTAAATTTTACAGAATGCAGTGTGTGGGGCTGGTTTATTTCACCAGCACAGCTAACAGGTTATGGGCCCAGGTCCCAAAATAGACTGTAAGAAATAGATTTGAGTCAATAAGAGAGGGAGAGCACACCCAATTATCCAGAGGAGAATGACAAGCAGTGCAGAATTTAAGATTGTAGTGACCAAACTAAATAAAGGGTAATTATCAGTCAAGAAAGTTCAAAGTGGAAGTTTTGCTCTCCAAGAACTACTCCTGGGATTTTAAATACGTGGCAAACCAGTAGATGATCCAGGAGAATATGGCAGGGAAACAGGCAGGCAAAGGCAATCATAAGCCTGCTAGTAGAAGAAGATATGATGATTCATGCATGGAAAGAATACCCAGCCAGAGTTCTATAGAATGCACTGTAGAAACTGTGTGTGGGGAACTGGTTTATTTCCCCAGCTCTGCTAACGCCTCCAGACCAGTGACTTGCCACTGATAACTACTCTAAGATTCCTCAACCAACTCTGAATACTACTATCTAACCTGCCTTTAGTGACTTTGCGAATAAAGATAACATGGGGGACTTTGTCAAGTACGTTGCTGAAATCAAGGTATATTATATCCACAGCATTCCTGCAATCCTGTAGGCTAGTAACTGTCAAAAAAAAATGCAATCAGGTTAGTCTGGCAGGATTAGTTCCTAACAAATCTATGGTGGCTTCTGCTAATCACTGCATTATTTTCAAGATGCTTGCTGCTTTACAATCTACTCTACTATCTTTCCTTGTATTGATGTGAGACTTATTCATTTGTCGTTTCCCAGATCCTCTTCCCCCCCTTTCCTGAAGACTCTTACAGTATTCACCTGTTTCCAGTTGTGTGGTACTTCACCGCTCCTCTGGAGTTTCTCTGATACAAAGAGGCTTTGAGACTATGTCAGCATGTTCCTTTTGTACCCTAGGATGATTCAACCAGCCCAGAAGACTTGCACTCATTTAAAGCCCAGAAGACTTGCACTCTATACCATTCTTGAGCTGCAGTTCTGCCCCATCATGATCACACTATTTTTTGCTAGGTTGTACGCAGCTCCCCTTTAGCGAGAAAACTGATGCAAAATAGGAGTCAAACAGCTCTGCCTTCTTTTTGTCACCCATTAGTGTTTCACCAGTGTCAGCGAGCAGCAGGCCAGCCCTTTTCTTCCAGTTCGTTAAGTGCACAGACTCTAATTTGGGAGAATCAGGTTTGAATCCCCACTCCTTCACGTGCAGCTGGGTCAACCACAGTTTTCACAGAGCTGTTCTTTTTAGCAGTTCTCTGAGAGCTCTCTGAGCCCCACCTACCCCACAGGGTGTCTGTTGTGGGGAGAGGAAGGGAAAGGAGATTGTAAGCCACTCTGAGACTCCAAGTGAAGGGTGGTATATAAATCCAATCTCCTCTTTCCATGGGTGAGGAGGGATGGAATTTGGTGGAATTCTGCACTTTCTTAGCATTGTAAGAAGTTTGTCACAGTCTGTGCTTTGCCCAAAGAACTTAAGGGGCTTTTGTGTCTGTTGCTTTGGTGGCGGTTAAATGAATATCTGAAAGATAATTTTGTGCTTCTGCACCAGTCATTAATTTTCTGGCTGGCCAAATTCTCAGAGGAACCAGCCTATTTAAAGGATGTATCACATTAACAATATGATTAAAATGGCTAAGGTTGATGTAGGCAAGACGTTCCAATCCCCTGGCCAATTTTCATGACTAGTTGCATATTTTGGTTGAGAAATTATCAGTTTCACATTTGTAAACCTACTGGTATATAACGTCTGGACCCAATGACTTCTTTTCATATTTGGCAAATAGCCCAAGCAAGGCATCTCTTGTGACTTCAGTTTGACTTAATTCTTCAGATACCCTATTTGGAAGTAGTGATTCTGGTATCAGCTTCTTTTTAACATATTCTACAGCAAAGAATGATAAAAAAATTAATCTCTTCAATCTCTGTGTCCTCTTTTGCAATCCTTTTGCTATCTTGTCAGATGGTGTAGATAGACCAAGGGTCGCCAAATTCTGTGAGCATCTCAGAATTTTAAGAGGAGGTGAGTGAGTACCATCCTAAAATGGCGGTCACAGAAGATGGAGCCAAACCCCAAATGGTGGTTGCAGAGGCGGAGCCAAACTCAATAGCTCACTCCTGGTTTTGCAAAAAGAATTGCCTAGCAACTACGCTAAACTCATGAAGCTGCCTCATTCAGAGTCTAGCTCAGAGGTATCAAACTGATAAATGTCACTTTGTCGGGTGGGGCCATGTGTGCCATAAAACGTAATGCCAGGTACTGGAGATATAAACTGTATAAAGGACAACAGCTGGTAAACTCTGAGTTGGTGTGTCCTCACTGCAAGGCCCCATGAGCTGGGTGGGGCATGCAAAAGAAAACCCATATGGACGGACTGGAGAGCCAGCAGTGCAGCACTGGGAAGATGCTCCCACCCTGCTTGACTGCTGTAGATGAGGTTGTTCCGCCATGTTGAAGCCACAATCACAGTGGCTTCGCCCACTCCCCCGAGCAGTCTCCTGTTCCCTCCCTTGCACTAGTTGCCCATACGCTGCATAATAGCCCTGGAGGGGCTGATTCCGGCCCCCAGGCCTTATGTTTGACATCCTGGTCTAGCTATTAGTCAAGATTGGTATGATCTGTTCTTTGGTTGGAATCATGGTCCAGCCTCTGCGGGGGACAACAAACCTGGAGAGGGAGTTGGAAGGCACTCGTGCACACTTAATCTTCCCTCATGGAACAACTGAGCCCCCTGGACTCTTAGAACAAAGCTCCTTCTCTGCTTTGCAAAAGAAGCTCACGACAACTGTCAGTCAGAAGGGGAAATGGAACTATAAACTGACTAACGAAAGCCTGGGTGCTTACCAGTCCTCCCGATCCACTAGTGTCCGTAACAGCTATTATAGCCATGGAAAACCCTTTTATTTGAATGAGGGCAGCCAATAACAAGCCCTGCCTTATACAGGCCCTGTTCACTTTCTGAAAAGCTCAGTGGATGCCAGAGAAAGTTGTGATGGGTACCACAGCACCCATCTGTGCCATACTTGGAAATGCTGGTATAGACTCAGAATTTGTAGTTTATTATTCATAGCCAGTATGGGTATCACAAGGTAGTGAAAACTGTTAGGAATCCCCAACCCAAAAGATTTTTGGTGCAGGCCAGCAGAGCACAAAATTATAAAATCCTGGGGTGTACATCCACACACTCACCAGTCTGGTATCTGCCACCAGCCCCTTGGACTACCCAAACATTCAGAAGCTAAGGGGCAAGCTTCTAACTTTCCTGGGATTAATCAAGAAAGTCAATCCTGCAAGGTAGACCACTTGCAGAATGAGTTTCCACAACAATTAACCTGGTAGGTGGACTCTTAAGGTCTAAGGTACTGAATTAAGATTGAGGCATTTGAAACACAAAACACCAAGTATAATCAAAGGATATTTATTAAAGTGTGCAAGAATATTTAAAGGAACATTAGCAGTGAGGGCTAAAACAAACTACGTTTAAGAGACTAGCTTACACAGTATGCATGTGCTGGTTCTGGCTTTGCAACAGCTGAAGTCTGGCACTCCTCCGTCTCTCCCACACCTCCAGACACTGGCCTGGGTGCTGGGTGCGTCTGGGACATTCAGGTGAGCTGGGTGGGGATTCTGGCCTTGAGGTGTCTCCAACTGGGGGTCCTGGGCCAGGTTCTTCCTCAGGCTCTTCACCTTGCTGCACCTCAGATGGAGCCTCTCCTTCACCTTCCTCAGGCGCTGGCAAAGGTTCCTCTTCGGGACTGACTCTGGAGGAGGCTGGGTTGCTCTGTGCCTCTTCCTCGTCTGAGGAACAGTCAGCCTCAGATGAGCCAGGACCCATGACAATGCAGGAATTCAAAGTTATCAGATGTTACCCTTCAAGGTTGAAGTCAGGCAGCATTCCTTCTCTGCCTTTACTTTACTCACTTTCACTATTTGTGGTCGTCTACCTGGGAAAACAATGGTACTTTCAATATTTTTTTGCTGTTGTGTTTGCTTTTATAGATAGCAAAGCTAAAATGAAGAGAGGTGAAGTGGTTTGCCTTGAGTCAAACATAGCCGGACCCAAAAAAAGGCTCCAAGGTTGCCTGCACGCAGTTCTTCATGTAGCAAACAGTTTTGTGGTGACTGCAGATGCTCCCTCCTTTGAAGGAAATTGTCACAGTGCCCCTAGAGCGAGTCATTTCTCTTTCATCTGCTGCCAGAGCATCTGTGGTTGTGCTGGGAGTTCTTACTTCGGGCTAACCCAGGCCTGCCAGTCTGAGTTCCTGGGAATCTTTTCAGATGCGTAGAGCAAAGCTTCATGGGTTACTCAGCAAACACAATTTATCTATATAAACACACACATACTGTTTGCTGCATTGTTGTGCATGATTTCCACACACATGCATACACACACAGGAATGGGAAAAGGTGTACCCATTGCAGAACAAGCAGATGGGCAGTCGCATCGCACACTCAGTGCCTGCACTGCTTGCTGCCCCTTCCACCTCCCGCTCCCCCCTGTGGCCCCGTGACCCTTCTTTCCCAGCTGAGCTGTGGTGTAATGCCTACACCTTAGTTTAGCTGTGGGGGGTGATGCCCATTAAAAGGCTAAAAGGGGGAGAGGAAATGTGGAGCTTACAGGCCTGTAGCTACAGTGGGGCCTCTTGGGGCCCGCCCCCAGACTTACCACCAAGGCCCCCTGACTTCCAGCCTAAAGGCGAGGAGGTGCTGGAGAAGGGGACATGCGCGTGCCCACACCAGCTCTCCCTGCTTGCCATTCATTCAGAGGCAGCCTTTGGAGGCTGGCTGAGGAGAATGGAAGGAAAAGTCCACTCTGGCGAGCTGGCTCTTTCTCTCTCCCCCTCCACCTGGTTGCCTTTCTGATGTCCTCCTTTCTTCCTTCCTCGGGCTCAAGTTGGGAAGCTGGACTGGTGGCAGCGACTCTCTCTTGGAGGGAGGCTTCTCGTGCTTCCTGGTCCAGCGTGAGGGATGGATGACCGAAAGGAATCCACAGACTCAGTCAGGGAGGAGGGCAGCAATGGGGAGAGATCAAGTCCAGTGGCTTTGGGAGTAGCAGCAGCAGCAGCTGCTGCTCCTCCTCCTTCTCCTCCAGCTACAGCTCTCCTTGCCCACCATTCAGTGTGTGTGGGGGTGCCCCCCAACATTTAAAGGCCCCCTGAATTAAAAAATTCTGGTTACAGGTCTGGGAGCTTAGCTTTGTCCCTTTGAAGGCAATGCTCAGGTCTGCTCTCTCTCTTCATACTGGCTGTGGGCCAAGCGTCAACGTGGACGTTCCAACAGCAGCCACCCCACAGGCCTCCTTTGGTCAGCTCAAAGAAAGTTCTTCTTCCATCCAGGTCAAGGGCCATGAGTGGTGCCTGGATTGCGCATGGCATTTGTGTGGGTGTTCCCAGAAACTGGGGGCATTCAGCTGTCAACACGGAAAAACACATCCCCATATGGAAGCAGCCACTCTTTAATCACTTATATACAAGTATCTTGGACCTGGGCCAATAATTTTTTTGTCTTATGCTGCATGTGATTTTGGGTTCACTATAATAATTATTATTATAATTATTGTGTGAAGAATAGCCAGGAGATCCTAAGATTGTCTGGCAGCCAGAAGTTTTAGCTCTTTTATGCACCACTAGGTGGTGAGCTAGGCTTGCTTTTAAGGCAAGAGATGTTTCAGAGGTGATTTGCCATTGCCTGCCTCTGTATCGCAGCCCTGGTGTTCCTTGGAGGTCACTCTTCCAAATACTATCCAAGGATGACCCTGCTTAGCTTTCAAGATCTGACAAAGCTGACTTCCGGCAAGGCTTGCGATAATGGCGGACGCTCTCCTCCGTAACTGCGGGGAGCGCGATCTGTACCCGGCGGGAAGAAGGGGCTCTGGACTGGTGCCGAGCCCCCAGAGACCCCAGTGAGGGGACTCTGCCTGGGGTGGCACGAAGGGGATCTCTCCCTACGGTGGCAATCGAGGGATTGAGATCCCTTTTCATCACCCCCATAGGTTCCCCCGCCGTGGGAGCCGTATGGCTGAAAGCGCAAATCCGTGAAGCAGCAGAGAGTGCGAAGCAATGAGGCTGGAACTGACAGTTACGCATGGAGAAAACGTGAGTCTGAAGTAAGAAAAGCAGAACAAAACGGGAAGACGGGGGGAGGAGTGAAACCCACCCCCCCCTCTCCAGGACTAGCGTACTTACGAGACTCTTTACGTGGCGTTACTGCAGAAATAAAAGCCCATCCGCCTTGCTAGATGGCAGCATCGCTCACTTGGAGACATAAACTTTAGAAGGACATAAGTGCTGTTTGAAAATTTGCTCCTTTCGTTCATCTTATCTATCTATAAACAAAGAGCGTAGCCTCAACAATGACGGAGAAACCGAAACCTTCCCCCAAACTAGGAAGTACAGCTCCGAGTTCAAAGGTTGATACCACGGAGATGAGTGCGGTGTTCTCCTCGTTATTGCGACCTCTAGTGGACCAAATGACAGCTCTCAACGTTAAGATGGACAAAATGCAGCTAGAACTAAAAGAGTCGAATAAATCCACAGAGAAGCTGCAGCGAGAACTTCTGGAAGTAAAAACTTCAGTAAAAAACCAAGACGTAAGACTACAAAAGGCAGAGAAGGAAAAGGCCTTCCACCACGATCAGCTTTTGAAATTACAAATGGAAAGATCGAATTTTTTCCTAAGACTTCAGAATGTGCCAGAAAATACAGGAGAAGACCTTAAAAATTTGCTAAGTGAAGCACTTGAACCAGTGACAGGCATGAAAGCAGCGGATATAAAAAGCGATATGGATATGGTTTACAGAACCTATCCAGATTACACTAAAAAGAAAAGCCTGCCTGGTGAAATTATGATAAGGTTCTCCAAAAAATCTACAAGAGATGTGGTGCTTAGGACCACAAACAAAGCAGCTCTGAAGATCCTGGGAGAAGAAGTAAAAGTGATGAAGGATATCCCATTTGAAATAAGGAAAAGAAGGAAAGCCTATGGAAAATTGACATCTTGGCTCCAGTCTGAGTCTATCATCTATCATTGGAATACTCTGGAAGGACTATGCTTCAGCATCAAAGATAAGAAGTATAAGATTGACTCTGTTCAACAAGCGAAAAAATTTCTGGAAAAAAGCAAAGAGCAGAAAACTGGGAGAGACTCAGATGGTTCACTGGCCTCGCAAGAAAGCATGTATGGATTTGATAGCTCAAAGAGTGAAGAAGAAGAAGTGTCTGACTCGGAAAAAGGAGCTGCAGCTCCAAAAGTAGTTGAGACTGTTAAGACAAGAAGAGGACGAAAGAAGAAATAGTGATTAAACTGTTTTATTAAGCATTGCACTTATGTATTACAAATTGTTTAATTAACCGTATTTCTCTAGGTGGGCGTATCTGCCAAATAGTTTTGATATTTTTTATAGTAGCAGTAACAAAGTAATTGAAATTTATCCAAGGTTCTAAATGCTTCATAAGTATATTATGTAATAAAGTAGTATTAAGCAAATGATAAAGTACTCTCTGTATAAGGTATATGTAGCTTAGATTGTAGCGTTATAGTTGTAGTTATAGGGAAAAATCAATAAAAATTTATAAAAAAAACAAAAAAAAAAAGATCTGACAAAGCTAGCCTGAGCTATCCAGGTGAGGGCTTTTGGGTTCACTGTGCATGCAGTACTCAATGGCAGCTCAGCTGTATTGTGGAAAGCCAGTTGTTCCATAGGGACACTTTGCTGGATCAGACTAAAAGCCCATTTAGTTCAGCCTTTCATAGTGGCTGAAAAGATGAGCCCATGAAACTTAGAAGCTGAGCAGGAAGGTCATAGGCCTTCTATGCAGTTGACCCTTCAGCAACCGGTAGTTAGCATATTCAAACTGTTTTTCAGTAGCTGATAATTATCTATATACTAATTCCCAAGGCGTTCCCTCTGTGCGGATATCTAAATCTGCACATCGGGGGCACTTGGTGGGCAGGGAGATTTTCCTACACACAGGGGGCACTCCCCCGTGTACAGAAAATTCTGAAAAGTTAAAAAAAATATTTGGGGGATATTTAAATCCCCCGAAAAGTAAAAGCGTTCCCTGAGCATGCGCAAGGAACGCTTAGGGAACTGGGGTGGCCTGCCGGTTGGAAGGTGTGTAAGCCTCACCACTGGAGGGGAGAAGTGGCGGGCCTGAGCACCCAAGAGGTGCTCGGCCCGCCACGGCAGCCGGGGGAGGGGGATGGTGGGGGGGAAGAAGCGGCGGGCCGAGCACCTCTTGGGTGCTCAGGCCCACTGCAGCAGCTGGGGGGGAGAGAAGTAGCGGGTCCGAGCGCCCAAGAGGTGCTCAGCCCACCACGGCAGCTGGGGGGAGGGGGATGGTGGGGGAAATAAGCAGTGGGCCGAGCACCTCTTCGGCGCTCAGGCCTGCCGCAGCAGCCGGCAGGAGGGGGGAGAAGACTCACCTGTGGGTGGTTCCTCCACTCCACTTCTCTCCCCCCCCACGAGTATCGCGGGTCCCCCCCTTGTACTGCCTATTAGTATGGGGGTGGTATTCAGTCACTGCAGTTAATAGTCACCAATAGACGGGTTCTAGTGTGACTATTCTGTATGAGACATTAATATATAGTATTACATCTAGTGTGGAAAGTTGGAAAGGAAAGACGTGATGAGTTCATTAACAAGAGCCTTATGCAGAAATCAACACCCTTCCATAATGTAATTTTAAAATAATGATCTGGCAGCATGTCCCTTTTAATAGCAAAAGTGTTTTGTTATTTATCACCCTGCTAATCTGTGCGTTGTCAGCTCTTTTTATCAGCAATGGCGGGGGGGAATTGGTTCTTTACTTCTAAATCATTAATAAAGTTGAGCAAATTATAATCGCAAAAGGGAATGATAAGTCACAGGAAATGCAAATATGGTAAGATAGTCTATCTCTCCTGGTATCAGAATCAAATCAACATTCTGCAGCAGTCGGGGCTCAAGCTTTTTCAGTAGCTGCCCTGTGTCTGTGGAACAAGAAGAAGAAGGGGAGTTGGATTAATACCCTGCCCTTCACTCAGAGTGGCTTACAATCTCCTTCCCTTCCTCTCCCCACAACAGACACCCCGTGAGGTGGGTGGGGCTGAGAGAGCTCTGAGAGAATTGCTCATGAGAGAACAGCTCTCAAAGAACTTGTGACTGACCCAAGGTCACCAAGCAGCTGCATGTGGAGGAGTCTGCAAATCAAATGGAGGAATGCTGCAAATCAAGTGGAGGAATGCTGCAAATCAAACCCGTTTTTCTGATTAGAGTCCGCTGCTCTTAATCACTACACCAAACTGGCTCTCAAACAACTTCCCAGAGACTCTGGGGGGGAGGGCTTACAGAAGTGGCATCTGTCACTATCAAAATGTCACTACTGCCTGTGCAATCAGAAGTGGCTTCAGTGGGTTGCAAGATACTTTAGGGTTCATCTGGAAACTCTATGGGGAAAAATCAATCATAGAGTTTTGGGTGCATCTTGGAGTGTCCCACAATGCTGTTGACATCATCACTTCTGGTTACACAGGCAATAGTGACATCATGGTGTTGACAGTTGCTGTTTCACCCCTCCCATTTCCCCCCCATCCCGTCCCATAGAGTGCTAGCAGGAGAGTCCCAGGAAAATAGCAAGCTTGTTCCTGGAAGAGATTGGGGGGCTCCTTCCCACTTGAATTTCTATGAATGCTGCAAATCATTCCATAGCACTTTAGAGGCAGCCTGATCCTGGGCAAAGGGGAGGAGGGACATATTTCTAGATTTGTTTCTAATATGGCCTTAATGTGCTATAGATACTTTAATGTTTGGTTTTTATTGAATCGTTATATATTTTTTTTGGCACTCTTGTTACCTGCTTTGGGTCCTGAGGAGCTCTGGAGAACTGAGTAATCAGAACAGAACGAGTGAGACAGAGAATGCAGTGTCCTGTGCCTTGGGGCCAGTCTGTTTATGCTGACGGTAAGAAACATCCAGCCCCCAAGAAGTGCTTTCCCAGCTCCAGTTTCATCTGTAAATGTGTATTCTAGACCTCATACGAACTATTAGTGGAATCGTCACGTTGCCTGGAACTGAGTCTCAACTTGCTACGTTCATTTTTCATGAAATACTGGATGGGATACCAAAGGACTGATGTTACTGCAGACACATGCCAAGAAAAATATCTCATGGCATCTGAAAGCTAGATAAAAGGAATGGATGATGTCTACAAAAATCAAGGTCCTAGGGGTAGTCTCCCTGTGCCTTTCCTTGAATTTATGAGCACTGCAGCCAGGAAGAGATGAAAGACTTATGTCTTAGTGAGTATTTGGCAGGACAAAGGTTGAAGTCGCACGTGCCAGTTAAAGCACCTTTGAGCAACTCTTCCCCTGATGTACAGAAAAGCAGTTATGCTTGCTCTGTGGTCAAGTTTCTGATACAACTGAGTGCCATGCAAGAAGGTTGATTGTAAAAGGTTGATTTACAATTCCGTTCCAACCTTTTCTGTGCTTTGCAATGTGCATGTGATTTTGGCTAAAGCTTCAACTAAACAGGAAGAGAGAGAACTGCATTTTTCAAAGGATGGCGACGGCAATCAAACTACTAAAGAGCAAGCACCTTTGCTTGGATTGTTTTATTCAAATAAGGCTAACTCAAAGATGACTTTGCATGGTTCACAAAACCATTGTTCTGGAAGGCTAGCCTAGTGGTACTGAGTTCAACATTTGGTGATAATATTACTAATCCTATTTTACTAGCAGGTCTTCCTACTGCAAAATACTCACCCTGGACAATGGGAATGGAAAAACCTGGAAACTGATTAATCTGACTTGGACCCTTTGACCAGATGTGACTAAGAAAGCATTGTTAGGGCAGCGTACCTTTACTGGAAACATTGCTTTTTGTTCAGAGAAGAAAGGAAGTGTGGTGTATTTTACAGAGCAACGAATTGTACGATTATTTTAATGGGGCTAAGAGTACACTGGAAAGAAGGATTTTTAGGTATAGCATAGGGATGGAAGAATGCCAACACAGCCCTCCCAAACCCCTTCTGGCAATGTTTATAGACCCTGACCTGGATAGCCCAGGCTAGCCTGATCTTGTCAGACCTCGGAAGCAGCATCGACCCTGGCCAGTATTTGGATGGGAGACCTGCAAGGAATACCAGGGTTGTGATGCGGAGGCAGGCAATGACTAACCGCTTCTGAACATTTCATGCCTTGAAAACCCTGTAGGCATGCCATAAGACAGCTGCGACTTGAAGTTACTTTCCATCACCATAGGTAGGCATAATGGATCTGGTTACCACAGAACCTAACATTACTGTGTGAGGAGATGGGCCAGGACTAGCAGTATGAAGGGAAGGCTGTCCAGCAATCCATGCCTGGCAGGTTGTTGAGTGCAGGTGTTTGCATGTCCACCTCTTCAAAGATGCAGCCCCCAGTGGGTGGACCAAGTTCACCCTCCACCCTTTAGAGACCTCAGACTGGGAGGAATCAGTTACTCATCCATCTTTCCAACTACTTAAGGGGCGCTCTGCAGTAGCAACAATTACTGTTGACACTCCTGAACATCGTGTATGGCTTTAAACCCAAAACTGGTTCAAAATCCAGAATCTGTGACCCTAAACAATTCTTCAAAAGATTGCCTCCTGCCATTATCCTCTTGCTGTCCCACTGAGATCTCCTTCTGAGCTGCATGCCTCCAGCTAGAGAGGTAAAGCTGGTAGCAGAGATGGGACCTTTCTGGTTGTGCCATCTCATTAGTAGAACTTTCTTCCTTCTAGTGGTTTGCCAGAAACCCAGTCTGCTATCTTAGAGGCCAGTTTTATTTATCCAGACCCATGGCTGTTGTTGTTTTTTTTCTCCTTGCCCTGTTTTACTGGTTGTAACCCCAGTCCGGTGCTCTCAGACAATCATCTGTCATGACAGAATCCAGCTGACACCCATGTTGGCAGCGGGGAGGCTCATGATACTGGCTGGTCCCACTTGTCCTCACAACTTTTGTCTGTGCCACTGCTGGTTGCCATTCCTGCAGCTGTCCAGGAGAGTGTCAGGAAAGGAGGGCCACACTGACCCTTTAGGGTGGCCAGCAGATGCTGGAGGAGAAGAGGCCTTCTCTCAGCACACCTGGGAGTGAGAGCAGTAAGTGTTAAAGCTCAAGGGAGATGTGGAAGAAGGAAAAGTAAGGGAAGAAAGATGGTGCCAGATTTATCAGATCTTGGAAGACACAGTGGGCCCAGAGCCTCTTGGTGCAGGGGAGATTCAGAGATGTAGGGACTTGCCATGCTGTAACTGTAAGCCAAGAACGTCATAATAAAAAGACTGCCCATGCCTCTGCCTTTCGGATGGAGGGACAGGAATTCATGTGCCCCTACCACTGGGGTGGACATGACACATTTCACCTGCATGTTGCTTTCATTTGCAAGGCACTTTGTCTGTCTAGCCCTGTATTTATTACCTGTTTTATATTACTATTGAACTGGGTTTTATTGTATTTTAGGTTTATATTTATGGTTGCTTTTATTGTTGTTAATTCTTGATTTAATATTTCTAATTGTTTTATTGTTTTAATTTCATTGCAAGCTGCCTCGTGCAGATTTCTGGAGAACTGGCAAAGAAATAATCTAAAGAAAATGTGTTTGTGGTAAAACAGAAAATAGTGGTATTTATTAGGACATCTCACTCCTAACTCATTATTGTAGGCTTGATAATAGTGATAACAAGAATCATGACAGTTACGTTGCAGAACTGTGAAATGATAGTTAAGTGATGATGAGGTAAGTATAAGTTCATCACAGAAGATAGGATAGGACAATGGAATATGCTTCCAAGTTGTAAGTCCTGGATACTGGTTGTGTTTTTGTTATACAGTGGTAACGAGCAACTTGGTAAATGCTGCTTAACGAAACGTTTATGGTGCATAATGCTTATCAGCATTTTGAGTGTATGCAATAGTTGCAGTATCTATAGCAAAATGACTATTCCTAACAATGAGCATCCTTGGATGGCTGAATAACATAAAAATTAGGATTCGGCATTACAAAATCCCATAACACAAACCAACTCAAAAGTTCACCTTCACTACTCACTATCTCTCATCTTCCCCAAATCATGCCCAGAAGTACTTATGCAATCTGTTATAGATAAAATGATTACTTGTGATGGAGCATTGCATTTTCACAGACCCAAAGGGAAGTTCACAGAAAAGGGCAGAGTGGTTCTCTGGAAGGCAAAACACAGAATCTCTGCCCTGAGACAATTTGTTCAGTACCCAAATGTTTCATGATGAAACACCACTCAAATGATCCTACTCCTTTGCCTGCTCCTTGATGGAAGCTCTTCACAAATTTAACCCTGTATTAAACTAAAGAAAGAGAAATGTTATTCAGCCAAAAAATCATGGTGGATTTGCAGTTATGATCCCTGAAGACTGGGGCTGAGAAACTCGAGTGTTCCTATGATGGATCATTACATCCCAGAATACCTAGCTGATGTTTATCCTCTGACCTTTCATAGTATGGGAGAATTAACAATGGTTCTCCCAAGCTAACGGATGCCATAAATACAATTAGGCTTAAAGGTTATGGCTCATTTGGCATCTAGCCTAGGGGACCTGAATTCTCCTTACCCTAAACACTCATTGGCTGTATTCAGACAGTGTGTGCCACTTGTGGTTAAGAAAAAATGCATATGAACTCACCTTGTTGTCTGGCTTATGTGCATGATTTCTTTGTCTCCTCATTTCACACAAAGACAATGGTTAAATATTAACCCCAGCTATCTGTGATGTACTGATGAAGGTTTGTGGGTTAACCAGAGGTTGTTCCCCTTTGCTAACTGGGGGATTTTTTACATGTTTGTTTTCATTGATTCTGGTCCCATAATGTTTTGGTTTATCCCCTGATTTCCATATGCATTTTTGTACCTTTAGTTTTTGCTTTGTTTGTTTTTCCCCTGGGTTTTTTTTTTTTGGTTCTTTTGAGACCACCTTTACCCCAATCTTTCTTTGGAAGCCGATTTTGAGTCACCTTGTGTGTAATGTTTCTTTCGATATTCTTTGCCCCGCCTGCTTCCACCCACCTCCAGCCCACTGTTTGATGGATTGTTGTCATCATCAAACCATCACCTGCCCCCTAAAGATGAGTGTGTTTTTAAAAGGCACTAAAATATGCCTTTTGCATATAATGACTATAATGACAGGTCAAGCAAGTTCTTTGAATTCCCAGTTTCCTTTTCACTTTTTTGTTTGTGCACATGTGGGCCCGTGCCTGGAAGTCACAGTGACCTTTGGCAACACCTACTGGGGCACGAAGGACATTCAGAGAAGTGGCTTGATAGCCTGCCTCTGGTCTCCTGGCCCTGGTATTCTCTGGAGGTCTCCCATCCAAGTACTAACCACAGTAAACCACAATTTGACAAGACTAGGCTTGTCTGGGCTATTCAGGTCTGGGCCAGTTTCCTTTTCTTACTTTTTAAAAGTAAGTCTGTAGCCTTTTGTGCTCACAGAGAGGTATAAGGAAAAGGGTGTCTCTCTCTGAGGGATAGGGTTAGAGACGTTTTTAAAAAATGAAAGCTGGGAATTCAGAGAACCTGTTTGACCTATCATTACGGCAATATATTGATATCTTAGAAGGTTTTTTTTAAAAAATGCAGCCTTAGTATATTAATATAGGCATATGCAAAAAATAAAGGGGTATGTGTGCTGTGATGCCACCGATGATCACAGCACCCTTTTTTGAAAATCCTGATTATTTAAGGCATGTGCAGAAGAAAATAAACCAACTCCAGAACTGAAAATGTAGACGGTGGGCAGATGTTCAGAGACCCATACCCAAACCAGTTCCCGTGCTTGTAGATCAACTGCCAAGAAAATCAGGAGTAAGTGGAGCAAAAAGCCCTGGTCATTGGTAAAGTCCCGGGATCCCAAACCAGGGTTTAACAGGCAGAGGGAGATGCTTGGCTAACCCTAAAAATCAACCAATTTCCTGCACATAGCAAAATTATTTATTTATTTATTTATTTATTTATTTATTTATTTATTTATTTATTTGTAGTGTGCTTTTCTTAAGGCAGATTACACAGAGTGAGCCAATATAACCAACAGGATAGGATATTCAGTTGATGATATAATAGGATTAGGGTTGTAGAACCTGTCAGAAATCCAAAAACAGAACTGAAGCAAAGCGTTAAGTATTAACAATGACGCATTACATGATGCAAAAATTACATAGCAGGGTTCTAGTTTCAGTGAGCTAAACCACAGTAGTATTGACTGCTGTCCCATATGATTTACCGAAGCAACTTAGTGCAACTCTATTGCCTGAGTAGAAAAGCCTTCTTGAATAATTCAGTTTCGCCTAGTTTTCAGAAAGCCAGAAGGGTGGGAGACTTCTTGACTTCTTCAGGCAGGCTGTTCCATAAAGTGGGGACCCACAACGGAGAAGGCATCTGTACAGGCAGCTGTTGGTTTTGCCCACTGGCAGGTTGGCACCTTCAGAAGACCTTGCTCAGATGAGCGAAGCTGCAACTGAAGGACAGAGCTGAAGCTGTGTTTGTATATATGCTGCCAATAAATTTTATAATCACAGGAAACCTACTCAATGCTATGATTTTACAACATAAAGCATAAGAAATAAAGAACTACAATTGCTGTCCAGTTATTGGGCTATTGGTCAGTCAGAGTGCTAGTAACATTCAAGCTAATGGTGCCGGTGGTGTTGACGAGACTCTCCGGGATATGGGTCCCATTTTGAGATAAATATCTTCTTCTGAACCAATATCTAGGCAAAGAGCAGACAGTATTCTACATCTGGCATGGAACAATATTAGTGTGCCTTCAAATATTAAATACCCCTTAGGGAATATACATCTAATCAGCAATCTCATATTACAGGTGTATGTGATAGCTAATACCTTAAACTGAACATGGTAAGAGGCGAGCATCAATTGGAGCATCTGTAGAATGGGAGTCATGTGAATGAAAATAAGAAACAATGGCTGAGAGTAAGATGCTACAATAAACTCATTTATACCTTAACAATGGTCACCCAGCTGGCTGCATGAGGAGGAGTGGGGAATCAAACCCGGTTCTCCCAGATCAGAGTTCGCGCTCCTAACCACTACACCAAACTGGTTCTCCGCAGAGGTGGAAAGTCAACTGGGGGTTTTGCTGACAAGGCCAGACCTATAATTAAGAACATAAGAGAAGAAGACAAACCCCGCTGGATCAGACCAGTGGTCCCTCTAGTCCAGCATCTTGTCTCATACAACCTTGGAGTACCCTGAGGTGGGGCAGCCATCAAGGCCCAGGACTTCTGGTGGGGTCTGGTGCCACTGACC
Organism: Lepidodactylus listeri; assembly: GCA_029233225.1. Classification (NCBI taxonomy): domain Eukaryota; kingdom Metazoa; phylum Chordata; class Lepidosauria; order Squamata; family Gekkonidae; genus Lepidodactylus; species Lepidodactylus listeri. The sequence goes on from JARCFY010000011.1 coordinate 83,929,678, forward strand.
CCTACCCACACACTTCTGCTACCTGTCTGTACCTACCCTCCCAGAGTCATTGAGGAAGGGCATGTGGGCAGTGCACAGTGGTGGCACGCCTGGTGCAATGGCAGGCAACTGAGCATGGGCGGGGGGGGGGGGGGCTTACAAGCAGGAGAAGGATGCACAGGCAAGTTGAAACCAGAACCAATGGGTTGAAATTAAATCAGAAGAGTTTTCGGCTAAACATTCGGAAGAACTTCCTGACAGTTAGAGCGGTTCCTCAGTGGAACAGGCTTCCTCGGGAGGTGGTGGGCTCTCCATCTTTGGAGATGGCCATCTGACAGCAATGCTGATTGTGTGAATTTAGGCAGATCATGAGAAGGGAGGGCAGGAAGGGTTGCATCAGTGCTTAGTTCTTGTGGCCCTTTCTTACACGCCCAGGGAAATGCTGATCTCCACATTGGGGTCAGGAAGCAATTTTTCTCCAGGCTGGTTTGGCCAGGGATCCTTGAGGTTTTTTGTCATCTTTTGGGTGTGGAGCAGGGGTCACTGGGGGTGTGGAGGGAGAGGTATTTGTGAATTTCCTGCATTGTGCAGGGGGTTGGACTAGATGACCCTGGAGGTTCCTTCCAGCTCTTATGATTCTAGGTGAGGGGCATGCAGGTGTGGGGGTAGAAAGGATAGCATGAAAGGCCCCCTGAACACTGTCTGCCCAGGGCCTCCCAAAAGCTGGAACTGCCCCTGTTCAGTAAACAGGACATCGAGGCTGAGGCCTTTCCCTGCAATTGCCTCCTGGCACACATTAGGCAGAGCAAAGAAGCCACTTCAAGTAACCGTGTTTGAGCACCATCAAAATCTGGTGGAGTGGCTATTTTCATTGATTATTAGTTGCTTACTTGTGGGAGGGGCTGCCATTTGGATTTTATTTATTTATTGGCTAGGAGTGCAGCCTTGAGGCCTTTTGTTGTTTTCCAAGCAACCCTCTGCAGAAAACTGACTTTTGGTTTGCTGGTTCTCTCGTGTATGCAGATCGTCACCATTTGCTTTTCTTTATGGGTAATTCTTGGAGATTTAGGGGGTTTTCTGCAGAATGTCCAGCTGTGCACTAGATGCATTCCCAAATGGCACAACTGGCCATCATTTCACACTCTGCTGCTGTGCCATTGGTATTCTTGCCTTGGTATTAAGCCATCTTTCTTTCCCGAAGCTTTTATGGGCAAGCATCCCTTTCCTTCACAAACTGCCAGTTTCAACGGACCTAGGAAAACAGTAATGCAGGTAATTTTACCAGAATACTGCGCTGATTTAAGCACTCCGGAAAGGCATCCTCGATGCTCTCCATCAGAAGGGCAGCCCATCATCTTTTTGAGTTTATTGTCCCCGGTCCTTGCATGGGAAATACTATTAGCGAGTTATCCATCTTCCGCTGTGCCACAGCTGGCCTGCCCACTGTGCTATCGAACTAAAATCCCTTCCAGAAGGCTGAGCATGGCACCCTTCCGTGGGTTTATCTGCAGCTCATAAAGCGATGCTCATGAGATCAAGAAGCTGCGGCTCTTGTTGTACAAGTCGCTTAGCATGCTGCCCATTCTCCATTGGACTGCATCCCTGGGGAGAAATCAGGCCACTATCAGGTCGAGCTGTTTTGTAAAATGTAAAAACCACCCCGTAGCAGCCTTAATAGCCTGAGCCTGACAGATCTCAGAAGTTAAGCGGGGCTGGCCTTTGTTGGTTCTTGGATCTAAGACCACCAAGGGAGATCAGGGCTGCTATCCAGACAAAAGTACTGGCAAATCACCTCTGCTCATCTCTTGCCTTGAAAACATGGTTGTAAACAGCGGTGGGGCTTCAGGGGCTGAGCCCCACTATGGCTAAAGCTTTCCTCTCTCACCCCAACCTGTGCTAGTCAGCGAGAGTTGATGGCCTGACTTTATGACTGGCACAGACACAGCGAGGTGCCTGGGAGGGCCATTCTCTAATGGGAGGGCCATTCTCTAATGGCCCGCCCAGGTGCCTCACTGTGTCTGTGCCAGCCAGTGAGCCGACTCTCTGAGTCAGCTCTCCAAGGCTTGCTAGCTGGAGCAGATGCAGTGAGGCGCCTCTGCGTCCAAGGGCATAGACTTTCCAATTTCTGGGGGGGGGGGGGGCTGGGGCTGGGCCAGAGACATTACAGGCCATTGTGTCCGGGGGAGGCTCAGCACGTCCTGGAAAAGTTCGAGGGGGGGGGGCTCCAGCTCCCCAGCCCCCCTGAAGTTGATGCCTTTGTCTTAGGGTTGCCAAATCTTATGGACTCACTGGCGGGGGGGAGTCCTCCTGTGCCCGGGAGTTTCATCTGGTGCGTGCGCAAAGTGCGCGCGCCTGGCGGCGTCACCAGAAGTGACGTCGGCACGTTGGGTGCGTTGCCAGGGCGACGTTCTGGCAATCGCCCCAAAACTCTATGGTATCATAGAGTTTTGGGGCGATTGCCAGAGTGTCACCCTGGCAACGCACCCAATGTGCCGACGTCACTTCCGATGACGTCATTACGTCGTCCTCGCTGGACGACTTCGGGGGTGGGGTTCCCCCCGCCGGCCGAATGCTGGCCGGCGGATCGGGAACCCCTTTAGCGGGGGATCCCCCGCCCCCCGGGCTGACTTGGCAGCCCTACTATGTCTGCGTCTGCACCAGCCAGCAAGTCAGGCCACTGGATCTCCAAGGCTCTTGGAGAGCCAATGGTCCATCTCACTAGCTGGCGAAGATGGGGGGGTGGGGGAGGATGAATGCTTGAGCGGCTCAAGTCGAGCCTGGCTGTCTCCTCTTCGACTCTCCTCCTCCCTCTTCAAATGGAGAGGGAGAAGGAGAGTCACTTATGGTGATGTTGCTAGTGACATCACTATGGGGGGGCACGATGCCCCTCCAAAGTCCATTGGTTGCATTGGTTGTTAGATGTCCCATCCTGTGGATTGTATTTGACTTATCCTGTGTAATTCACCTTGAGTCCCAGGGGGAACAGGCATACTCTAAATAACATAAATGAAATATATAAATAATATAAGTTTGGACTGAATCCTACAGCTTCATTATTTGAAAAGAGCTACACACTCTAGAAATGACTGTATGGTCTTATATTAGTTTCCCCCCCAGCCAATAACAGAAAGCGGACAAAATTACTCCATCAATAGACAATGGGTGCAGTCCAATTATAGGCACACACAGCAGCTAGGAATGTCTACATAAAGCATTCTCTTTGAGAAAGCAATAGTTGTGCTAATATCCTGTTTGGCGTAGGAGGGGCATAATAGGTTCCCCTTGCTCAAAAACCAGTTGAATCCGACTCTAGGGATGCGGTGCTCATCTCCATTTCCAAGCCAAAGAGCCAGCGCCATCCAAAGACTTCTCTGTGGTCATGTGGCTGGCATGACTAGACGCCGAGGCGCACAGAACGCTGTTACTTTCCCACCGAAGTGGTACCTATTTATCTACTTGCAATTTCTTGCTTTTGATCTGCTAGGCTGGCAGGAGCTGGGGCCAGAGATGGGAGCTCACTCCGTCATGTAGCACTCAGGTCTCGAACTGCTGAACTACTGACCTTTTGGACTGCAGTTCAGCGTCTTAACCACTTGAGCCACTGCAGCCCCTGGGGCATAATACCAGCCCCGTATTCCCCTTCCCAATGAGTTAGTGGATACAGTTATTTCTTTCAGCTTCCATTTGCACGTTTGCTTCCCCTTCCATATAGGGACATATACCCAGAAACCTGCTAGCACATGCATATTACTCTAAACTGGATTGCTGCGGACTGTCTCTAATCTAGATATTGATTATTGCCATCCCTCTTTGTATAGGTCATCTTTTAGAGAACAGTTTTAGCCTACACAAAATGCTAAATTGTTGGATTAGACCCAATGGGTCCATTCTGCTAACACCAGGTCTCTCCCTCAGTGCAAGGAACCTTCCCTGGTCACAGGGCCTCTTCCAGGTTTTGGTGGGACTTGGGAAAACAATGCCCAAGGTCTTCCATCTGCTCACCACCAGAGGAGGAGGAAGAGGAGGAGGAAGAAGAATTAGATTTAAACCCTGTCCTTCATTACCCGAAGGAGTCTCAGAGTGGCGTACAATCACCTTCCCTTCCTTTCCCCACAACAGACACCCTGTGAGGCAGGTGGGGCTGAGAGAGCTCAGAGAGAGCAGGGACTGACCCAAGGTCACCCAGCTGGCTGCATGTGGAAGAGTGGGGACTCATACCCGGTTCTCCAGATTAGAGTCCAGCCGCTGTTAGCCACGACACCAAACTGGCTCTCATTACTTCCTTTCCATGCCCATACCGACATGCTCCCCACCAATGTTCCCTCTAAGCTGTGGAGTCTTGTGAGCAAAAAAAATCTACTTGGTGAGCTACTGGCACTGAAGCTGTGAGTGAGCGATTTAGCTACTGCATAAATCAGTTTGCTCTGGAGCCATCCTTCCTGAGCGAAGACAAAAATATGTATGAGCTGGAGGCTAAAAAACTGTGAGCTGGCTCACACTAACTCAGCTTAGAGGGAACACTGTTCCCCCACCTTCCCATGCATCCTTCTCCCACTTGCAAGCCCTCCTCCCACCTGTACTCAGTTGCCTGCAGCACTTGAACACCCTTTCCCCGGCAGCACTGGCCAGTGTATGCAGCTGGGAGTGTTGTCGCCATGGCCACAAGCAGTGCCTCCACTGTGCACTACCCCCGTGCCCTTCGTCAGTGGTGCTGGCAGTTGGGGACATGGGTACAGGCAGGTGGCAGGGCAGGGGCATGGGTGGGGGTAAGCCGCAGTGGGCCCCACCAAAAGTCTCGGGCTCTGGCAGCTGCCCCACCTCAAGGTATGCTGATGCCGGCCTCCAGCCTGTACAAAAGCGCTTTCAAGGCTCTTTGTGCCAGGGGCCACGTCATCTTTAGCAGAATGGGCCAACAGGGCCCAACGCTTTATTATGAACCAATACTGTTCCCTCAGTCCTCTAAATCTGTTCTTTGCGGGTCATGAAACCCCTCCTTGTAGATAAGTAGAAGCTGCACTGGGCTCCCCATCCTCCTGATGCAGGCAATTGGCAGTACGTGGAAACACTTATTGTTCACCCGTTGTGCTATCAGGGAAGGTGTTACAAATGTCTCCTCCGTTTCTTTTCCTTCGGAGAGAGAACATTACCAGAACACACGTTCCTCCTCCTCCTTTATTTGTTCACATTACAAGTTGTGGTCACCTTTTGACCCCTTCCTGCCTTAGCATTGTCTTCGAGAGCCACGGCTGAATTCGTCAGGTAATCATAAAAACCATTCGGTGTCCGAAGTGCAAATGTGCGAAGCTTTCCGTTCGCTGTTCTTGTTTGAGAGCATTCACTGTGGGGAGAAAAGAGAGAAAACTTCATTTGACACCATTATTAGTAATTATAAGATAACAGGCATTTCAGAGAGGGAATAAGCATAAAAGGATAATGCTTCGCTGTTCTATAGAACGCTACCATTTTGCAAACAATGAATGAAATCCAATTAAGGTTTAATGATATCTCCCAAACCAATTCCAGACGAAGGCTCTGATAGCTCTACTCTACGGCCTGTTTCCATTGGAGCAGCCCCATTAATTTTAATAGAACTACTCTGGAGTAAATGAGTTGTGGCTTGCTGCCTAATACCTGGGCTCTAGGACTTGTTGAACAGGCAATGACAGGTTCGGAGAAGGGGAGCGCTGCTTGTAGTAGCATTAATTTTCTATTCGTTTTCTTCCACATCGGTAAGTATTGTGCCCTGTGATATTTCTTTTCCTTAGGGCCTTTGAAGTGACTACAGCAGTACAATTCCCCCGGCCTTTCACGCTACCCTTTTTATTACTTTTTAGAGGCAGAGGAACATTTTGGTAGACTGAACCACTTTCAGAAGGTATGTGAAAATGTATCATAAGACCTGTGTTACATATCTGCTTCCCACCAGCACATGGCTAATGTCGTGGTTTATCCCTGGACTGTCTAGACTGCCTACTCCGATGGCAGGAGAACATCAAAGTGGCACAGGTGCATTTTATGTCTCTATCGTATTTCCTCTAAAGAGCTCAGAGAAGCTTATATAAGGTTTCTAGGCCCAGCCTCGTTAGTATCAGCAGGAGAACTATGTCACTGACCCCAAGACCCTCAGTCCCTGCATCTTGGAGTGGATTCACACAGCCATAAGGCTCATGGCAGCTGCTGCATGTTACCTACTTGCCAATCACATGCTGGTCTTAGGTACCTACTACCAGGTCCAGACTGGTGTTTTGCCCATAACTCTCTGGCATGGTGCATACTTTGCATGTATAGATTCTCAAGTTCAATTCCAGATGGTGTTGAAAAGTGCCGTAAGTCATAGCCTGTGGGTGACCCCATAGGGTTGTCAAGGCAAGAGACTATCAGGGGTGGTTTGCCATTGCTTGCCTCTGCATAGCAACCCTGGAATTCCTTGGTGGTCTCCCATCCAAGTATTTGTTGGCAGAGTTTAAATATGCAAAAGAAGTGAAGAACTGACTGTTCAGAGAAAAATAAGTAGGTTTATTTAAAGAAGAACAAACTGTTATAGAACATCGAAGAGAGAGAGAGAACCGTAACTGTCTAACCTAACTGCTGTGAGAAGAGACAACAAGAAAAGGAAGCTGTGTAGGAGCAGGAAGTCTCCAGAAGAGCCAATCAGGAGACAGCAAGGACACAACTTGAAAAAGTGGGGAGTCTCTAGTCTAGCTATGCTAACTACAAGCCCTTCAGCTGTCCCCCTATAGAATTATCTTCAGATTTTCTTTATAAGGCTGCACTATGGACCTCGCATATCCCAACAATATTAACCAAAGCCAAGCCAACCTTGCCTAGCTTCTGAGATCTGATGGGATCAGGCTAGCGTGGACTATTTCAGATCCCTCCAGTTAAAATGTAGCCAGGGCTGGAAAGGATCTCTGCTTGAGAATTTCAGTAGAGGCAACCAATGAGAGCACAGGAAAATAGGCTTAGTGGTCCAATATTTTATTTATTTTATTTAAAAACATTTCTATGCTCATTTCCCACCCAAATAAAGTCCCTAAGCTGGCAAACATCAAAATAGTAAAACATCTGCACATTAAAATGGCATTTAAAATAATATGTAACATAATTCAATAAAAACATATGAACACACAAACCAAAACCAGGTAGGAGGGGCAATGACAGTTGTTGCGGGCGTATCAAACAAAACAAAACAAAAGAAGTTTTCACCTGTTGGTGGAAGACTCTAACAAAGGGAGACAGACAAATCTCCTTGGGGGGGGGGGGGGAGTTACAAAGTTTGGGTGCCATGACCATGTCCAAGAAGGGCCTTTGTTGGATTTCCACCTGTCTAGCCTCAGATGGTGATGGGACTCAAAGCAGCAGCAGAAGAAGATATTGGATTTATACCCCACCCTTCGCTACCCAAAGGAGTCTCAGAGCAGTTTATAATCTCCTTCCCTTCCTCTCTCCACAACAGACGTCCTGTGAGGTAGGTGGGGCTGAGAGAGCTCTTTCGAGGACTGCTCCTGAGAGAACAGCTCTGAGAGAACTTGTGACTGACCCAAGGTCACCCAGCTGGCTGCATGTATAGAAGTGGGGAATCAGACCTGGTTCTCCCAGATCAGAGTCCGTGCTCTTAACCACTACACCAAACTGGCTTATAATATGAAGATTATCTGGCTGGATGGGTAGGGTTAAATAGGTGGTCGCTAAGGTATGCTGGCCCCAAGCCATGTGGGGCATTAAAGGTCAATACTAGCACCTTAAACTGAGCCCAGAAACAAAGTGAGAGCCACTATAGATGGAACAAGACTGGAGCGGTAAGGTCTCTACCACCCACTCCAGTGAACATTCTTGATGCATGTTGCTGGGCCATCAAGTAACAGTTAGTGATGGGCACGAGCTGTATTTTTGTGATTCATTTTGTGGTTCATTTTGTTCAAACCACAAACCCATCTGATCAAGTCTGTATTGGCCTGTGAGGCATTTAAAGTTTAAACCCCAACTTTTCGCAGGGAGCAAAAAGCAGCATTTAAATGGCTCAAAGCCATTTAAACCAAACAGTTGTTTTTCACGAAGAGCAGAAAGCAGGGGTTCTGCTCTTCATGAACTGCCATAAACTGCATCAAAATTTGTGGAAGTTTGTGGTGGTCCTTCACTCACAAACATGACTTTGCAAACTACAAACCACCAACATTCATGACAAATTTTAGTTCATCAGCTGGTTCATGCCCATCCTTACATTTCATGATCCCCTTAATCTGAAATGATGATATGACTATTGATAATTCTTTGACCCTGACTTTCTTAAGTATCCCATGTAAAGGGAGAATGGTTACACCGCTGGGGAAGAGTAAGACCCAATGCCTGTCTTGGGCTCTGGCATATGCCTGCCCTTGCCTCCCTCTAGAGCCAGCACTTGGTGTCCCATCCTTGTTAAACAGCCTTGTACTGAACTTCATTGCTTTGCATCGTCCCCTGCAAACTCCCAAGTGTCATGCGATACTGCATGGTCCAAAGTTCACTGGGAGATTAAGGAAAGTCAAAGTGCAATTCACAGCCTGCGAAATGAAGACGCTGCTTCTCTTCTTCATTTTCCTACGTCTCCTTGGTAAGTAAAATAGTGTTGAGGAGTATCTGGAGCAAGAGAAGGAGGACAATTATTTCTCCCCTCTCATTGCAATAATATTCAATGGCGTCATGGACTCGGACGTTCGTGACTTATTTAAAATGCAGGAAGGAAAACTCATTTCCAGATGGACAAAGAGAAGACGATGGAGCGATGGTCTGCGTATGCAGTGTGCTGTACCTCTGCTGCTTGGACCTTCTTTTCAGTTTCTTCTTTTGTCCTTTCTTTCCTGTCCCCCACTTTCCCCACCCCCACAGCAATGTAAAGCCTGAAGCTCAGAGCCGGCTTCTGTTGAATATGCATGGCTGTTTAACATTCAAAGGCCATGATTCCATAGTGGGAGGACTGATTAAAGCAGAATAGGGTGATATTTATAGAAATACATCAGCTACATTAAGGCAGCCATGCTGTGGCTGCTCTCTTGAAATCTGCAAATATAATAATGATGATGATGGAAAATGTTGATGCAATAAAATGCAACACTTGAGGTTCATAACAGGTTAAAATTAAGCTGCAGGCAAACAAAGAGCCTTGTCTAAGTCAAAACCACTCCAGTGGAGGACTTGGCGATATTATATTGCAATATGCAATTTTGGTTTTGTTCTATAAAATAAAACGGTAACTTCGCCACAAGAAGGAGTAGAATACAATCAAATGAAATACGTATTTTTGCTGCCAGAATATGTTATTATTAAAAACTGCTAATATGTAACACATTTATTTACTCATACACACATGCACAAACAGCATTCTGTTATTTCCATTCATTTTATGACAGATTTATAAGCCAGGTCAGTATGCTCTGGGCATAGAGCAGGGGGGGTCACTGGGGGAATGGAGAAGTAGAAGGTATATGTAAATTTCCTGCACTGTGCAGGGAGTCTTTCACAGCAAGAATATAGAATATTTTTTTTTAGCAAGATAAGAACTTATGTCCTCCTTAACAGTGTGCAGGAATGTCCGCCATCTTGTCTCCACTATGCAGGGAGTTGGACTAGATGACCCTTGAGGCCCCTTCCAGCTCAGAGAGCCAGTTTGGTGTAGTGGATAGGAGCACAGACTCTAATCTGGGAGAACCGGATTTGATTCCCCACTCCTCCACATGCAGCTGCTGGTGTGACCTTGGGTCAGTCGTAAGTTCTCTCAGAGCTGTTCTCTTGAGCAATTCTCTCAGAGTGTTGTGGGGAGAGGAAGGGAAGGAGACTGTAAGCTGCTCTGAGACGCCTTAAGGTAGTGAAGGTTGGGATATAAATCCAATCTTCTCCTCCCCCTCCCCTCCTCCTCCACCATGTTTCTATGATTATTCCCATTTTTCCATTGGATGGCTGAGAGAATACCTGCTTGTCTAACACCCCCTTCATGAGTTTCTGTCTCATTTAAATCCAGAACTTCCTAGGTGGCTCATATTTCCAGCTTTTGCACTGCGTTGCTTGAGCTTTTCATTGTTGGGGGATTTGTAATGGACTTCTAAGGGAATAATGAGAGCAAGTCTCTCAGAAGTAAGTCCTGTTTTATTGAGCGGGTCGTATTCCCAGGAAAGTATCCTTAGGATTGCATGAAAATCACACACATCAAAACACTTTCCAGACTGCAATTCAGTCTGAATATCACTGATGGCATGGCAGAGGTGAGACTCATAGCTTATTCTTTTGTTATATTGCAAGGTATGTATAACAGCCCTAGTAACATTAAATTGGGTGGATCTTACTCCAGGTATCAGTCCAGGGAAGTGAAATTGCTGAGCAGTCAGGGTAGAACAGATAAAGGGAAGTACTTCTTCACCTAAAGAGTGATAAACACATGGAATTCACTGCCACAGGAGGTGGTGGCAGCTACAAGCATGGACAGCTTCAAGAGGGAATCGGATAAACATATGGAGCAGAAGTCCATCAGGGGCTATTAGCCACGAGGTATAGATAGGAACTCTTTGTCTGGGGCAAGTGGTGCTCTGTGTTCTTGGTGCTTTGGGAGGGGGGAGGGCTTCTAGTGCCCTGGCCCCACTGCTGGACCTCCTGATGGCACCTGGTATTTTTGGCCACTGTGTGACAGAGTGTTGGACTGGATGGGCCATTGGTCTGATCCAACATTGGCTTCTCTCATGTTCTTAAGGGACCAGTTACCACTTTGTTTGTATGTTTTCCTGCTTTGTAGGTAGCTAGGACTCCCAACTTCCAAGTGGGGCCTGGAGATCTCCCAGAATTACAACTGATCTCCAGACCACAGAGATCAGTTCCCCTGGAGAAAATGGTGGACTCTATGACATCGCATCCACGCTGAGCTCCTTCATCTGTCCAAACTCCACCCTCCCCAGGTTCCACCCCCACAAATCTCCAGGAATTGCACAACCTGGAACCGGGAACCCTACAGGTTGCACTGTCTGCACTGAGGTGGACAGCCTGTTCCACTTGAATATTCCTCCTCCCCCCAAATAGCCCATCCCTCGCTCCCTAACATGAAAAACCAGGCAAAAGGGTTCTCCCTCAAGTCTTCTCCCTGACATATATCAGCAGTCTTTTGGAATGGAGAAACATTCCATTCAATAAAGCCCCACAATGGTCAAAAGTGGTACAGATGCCAGACACGGGTTTCCCACCAGAGTGCATTGCGGGCCTGAAAGGAGAAACCCGCCTCCAACTAAAGAACTATGCCTCTAACAAGCTTATCAAATGACAGTCAGTTGTTCTTTCTTTGGTTGTTTACCTTGATTGTGTAGCGTGTCAGTGTTCAGCACTGATCTCTGTTCTCCAGGGATCCCTTGCATACAACTAATTGCGTATCATGAAACTGAAGACGTCCCCTCTTAACCACTATCTTCTCTAAAAATTTCTTAATTAACGAAAAACATACACAAGCCTTCCTTGTCGAAAAGTATAAAAACTGTTGGTGGGTGGGGATGGTAGAAATAAAATTATTCCATAAGAATTGTTTAGGGTTTGCAGCAGGGGTCCTTTCGTAAAAAAAGAGGTGCAGGAGCTCATTAGCATAACTCATTTGCATATGCCACACCCCCTGACGTCACCGGAAGTGTCAAAAAGCCACACATCCCTGACGTCATGGGCAGTGTGTCAGAAGGCAAGAAGGGAGGGAGGGAGGGGGAAGGAAGGAAGGAAGGAAAGGAACAGGAAGGTAGGTAGGTAGGTGGGGGAGAGAGAGAGAAGGAAGAAAGAAAGAAAGAAAGAAAGAGAAAGAAAGAAAGAAAGAAAGGGAGGGGGGAAGGAAGAAAGGAAGGAAGGAGGGAGGAAGAAGGGGGGAAGGAAGGAAGAAAGGAACAGTAAGGTAGGTAGGTAGTTGGGGGAGAGAAGAGAAGGAAGGAAGGGGGGAGGAAGGGAGGAAGGAAGGAACAGGAAGGTAGGTAGGTAGGTGGGGGCAGAGAGAGAGAAGAAAGGAAGGAAGGAAGGAGGGAGGAAGGGAGAGGGGAAGGAAGGGGAAAAGGAAGGAACAGGAAGGTAGGTAGGTAGGTGGGGGGAGAGAGAAGAAAAAAAGAAAGAAAGAAAGAAGGAAGGAAGGAAGGAAAGAAAGAAAGGGAGGGAGGGAGGGAGGGAAGGAGGGGGAAGAAAGAAAGGAAGGAGGGAGGGAGGAAGAAAGGGGGAAAGAAAGAAAGGAACAGTAAGGTAGGTAGGTAGTTGGGGGAGAAAGAGAGAAGAAAGGAAGGAAGGAAGGGGAGAGGGAGGGAGGAAGGGCGAGGGGAAGGAAGGGGGAAAGGAAGGAACAGGTAGGTAGGTAGGTAGGTGGGGGGAGAGAGGGAAGGGAGGGAGGGAGGGAGGGGCGCTTCTCCCCCCACTAGGGCTGGCGTTTTCCCCCTCCCCTTGCTTGGGCCTGAGTGGCGTTAAGCCACTCAGGCCCGGCTTCTCCCTCCCTTGGGCCCAGGAAACTGTTGAGTGGGGGGGGGGGGTTCTTCCCTGGGCCGGCAGCCAGCCGCGGCCCCGGGTAAGGTGACTGGGCGAGGGAGGGGGCTCTCCAGCGGGGCCAGTGGCCAGCCGCGGCCCGGGAAGGCGACTGGGCGAGGGAGGGGGCGAGGGAAGGCAACTGGGTGAGGGAGGGGGCGAGGGACAGGGCGAGGGAAGGCGACTGGGTGAGGGGGCGAGGGAAGGCGACTGGGCGAGGGAGGGGGCTCTCCAGCGGGGCCGGCAGCCAGCCGCGGCCTTGGTAAGGCGACTGGGCGAGGGACGGGGCGAGGGAGGGGGCGAGGGAAGGCGACTGGGCGAGGGACGGGGCTCTCCAGCAGGGCCGACGGCCAGCCGCGGCCCCGGGAAGGCGACTGGGCGAGGGAGGGGCGAGGGAAGGCAACTGGGCGAGGGAGGGGGCGAGGGAAGGTGACGGGACGAGGGAAGGTGACGGGGCGAGGGACGAGGGAAGGCGACGGGGCGAGGGACGGGGCGAGAGAAAGCGACGGGGCGAGGGACGAGGGAAGGCGATGGGGCGAGGGAGGGGGCGAGGGAGGGGGCGAGGGAAGGCGATGGGGCGAGGGACGAGGGAAGGCGACGGGGCGAGGGAAGGGGCTCTCCAGCAGGGCCAGCGGCCAGCCGCAGCCCCAGGGCTGGTGACTGGCGGTGGGAGGGGCCTCTTTGCCGGGGCCGGCGGCCAGCCACGGCCCCGGGGCCGGTGATTGGGGGAGGGAGGGGGTGAACGGGGGAGGCCCCCCCGGCCCCTTCTCTCCCGGAGCGGCGCTCCGGCGCGCTCTGGCCCCAACGGAGCCCTGGTTTGCAGAATTTACCCTGTGCAATCACATTGTCTTTATATCAGATACACACAATTTGCCTGAAGCCCTAGAGGTAGCAGTGAAGCCAATTAAATATCTACTATGGCTGGCCCAGGGCATAGTGCCACCAGAGAATGGTGTGATTACAAACCAGGCTATCTTATTCAAAACCACCCTCTAATTTTGCTGATATCGGCAATGCAATCCTGAGTAGAGTTACACCATCTAAGTCCATTTAAGGGTGTAATTCTACGTAGGTTGCTGTCACACGCATGAGATAAGGCTGGGTTGGGGGGGAAGAGAGGCTGTTTCCTCCAGCAGAATCTGACCCGCAGTTGTATGATCACACCTCCCTTTGAAGCTGCAGGCAGTCCGTCAGCATGTGATCAGACGCAATTGTGGGTGAGTCGGGGGGGGGGGTTGCCCCATTTCCCCCCCATGTGCTTAAATGAGGGATCAATGAATCGCACCTCTGCACAGAGGGCTCCCTATGGAGTGTGTGATCATGCGCATTCTGCAAAGGGGAGGGGGAACGGCACAGAGTCCGGATGGCCTGATCAGACCATCCCAATGCCATAAGAGAGTGCTGGAGTGATCAGACAGAAGAAAGTCCGCTTGTGGACAAATCACAACCCATTTACTACCAGTTTTTCCCTGATGTCTTTTAACTCCGCTTCTGCGGCGGAGCAAAACGAGTTGCTGATGGCTGCGGGGTGCTTCCTAGATGTTGTTATCTGATCGCTCCCATTAAATCTGCCTGGCATTTACACATATGTCAGGTCTAATTGTGCGTATGATTGCAACCTTAGGATCTTTAATTGTTATGGGCTTTTATGAATGATTTTAATTGTATTTATATATGTATTTTTATGTAAGCTGCCCTGAGCATGCCTCGGCGGGGAGGGCGGGATATAAATTGAACGAATAAAATAAAATAAGAATAAATCTCACTGTTGACCACTGGCAGTAGACGCTATGGAATATGCAGTCATGGGGCAGATCGGATCACCCATTTGAGTGGTCAGCTTGTAGGCTGGTAGGAGGTTCGAAAGTAGTCTGGTGGTTTCAGAAGGGGTTTCGCTGTAAGGAGCCGTATTCTTTTTAGTTTGGAAATTTCTGGCAGAGCCGTTCAGCAATTTCTGTAGAAAAGCAGGGATAGGGGATACTTTGCTATGAGGACAGCGTAAAAGAAGTAACACTTCCAGGCTTAATTAGAAGTTGTATGTTTCAGAAATGATTCAGAAAATCTGTGGCAGAATTTAGAATGTGCGAAGGAATGATAAAACAAGTAAAAGCGGGCAAGAAGGGCCTTTGCACCAGAGACAGCAAGAAACTTATTGGTTAATAGCTTCTAACCCGTGGTCAGTTGAATAAGGATAGGAAGTGGCCCAGACATTTTTCAAAGCTCCATACAGTAACAGGAAAAGAGCAGAATACCTCCCCAAAATGGAATTTAGAGTGCTTGGTTGAAAACTGTCATTTGGCTGTTTGTGGGAAACCTTTATCTATGGATGCACAGTGGCATCTCTTTCTTACTGTTTCCACTGAAATCTTTACCAGAAGCCACTAGAACTGTCAACCCTTTAGAGTTCCTAGGGTTGAATGATTGGTTTCCACCAACCAGTTAGCACATCTCACGGATAATTGCCTGAGGTAATCTGCAAGCGAGGTGACAGTCGATACTGGCAGCTGCATGGGCTCCTGCCCTTCGAAAGTGACAGAAACCAAATCTGTCTCATTCCCACAAGATGGAGAGTCCTCGCCCCACTCTTTGAAAACATGTTCCCCAGATGGTGGTGGAAATTGCAGGGCTGTGGCTCACTGGAAGAGCCTCTGCTTCGCATGTAGAAGGTCCCAGATTCAATCCCTGGCATCTTCAGTTAATAAGGACCAGGCAGTAGGTGATGTGAGAGAGACCTCTGCTTGGGACCCCTGAGAGTCACTGCCAGTCTGAGGAGACAGTACTGACCTCAATAGACCAAATTTCTGATTCAGCACAAGGCAGATTCAACTGTGTTCAAGTCAGAGCTGAATTATGGAGACCCTGTAGGGCTTTCAGGGCAAGAGTTCAAGAGAGGTGATTTGCCATTGCAGCACCAATTGGAGGTCAGGGAAGGCGTGCAGCCAGCAGCCGCCCTTCTCCCTCACCTCCTGTAAGGCAGAGGGGCAGCGACACGCCTTCCCTGAACCCTAAGCAATGATCTCGCTCCTTGGAGATCAGGCAAAGGCAGCCCCTGCTAGAAAAACAGCATTTAAAGGGTTCCCTTTAAATGCTGTTTTTCTAGCGGTGGGTTGTCCATGTCTGATCTCCGAGCGGCGAAATTGCTGCTTGGCATTCAGGGGAGGCGTGCGGCTGCCCTCCCCCTCCCCCTCCCCTGCTGCCCCACAACATTTCCCCATGCCCCAACAACCCAAAATTTCTGGCTATGGGGCTGCTTGAAATGTATGTATGCGATTTTTTTTGGTGTGTGGGCTAGTCCAGTCTGTTTGCGAGGCTGTTTTAACTACGGGAGATGCTCAGAATCACAAGTTCCACTGGAGTCGATAACTATAATCCAAAAGCAGAAATAGTTTTGGGAGTAGCCATGTAAATCTGCAGTAGAAGAGCTAGATTCGAGTCTAGTAGCACCTTAGAGACCCAACAAGATTTTGGGGGCACAAGCATTTAAGAGTCAAAGCTCTGATGGAGGGAGCGTGGGCTCTTGAAATCTTTTTTAAAAACCCCACCCGATATTGTTGGTCTCTAAGGTGGTACTGGACTTGAATCTAGCTCAATAAATGGAGTTTCCATCACCGAGACTCTGTCTTTTGCTGAGAGTTCGATCATCCTGAATTATGGACATTTTGGTGTAGTGGTGGACTCTAATCTGGGAGAACCAGATTTGATTTCCCCATGCTTCCACATGCAGCTGCTGGTGTGACCTTGGGTTAATTACAAGCTCTCTCAGAGCTATTCTGGGAAGAGCAGTTCTGGAAAGAGCTCTCTCAGCCCCACCTGCCTCACAGGGTGTTTGTTGTGGGGAGGGGGAAGGGAAAGGAGATTGTAAGCCGCTCTGAGACTCCCTTGGGTAGTGAAGGGCAGGGTATAAATCCAATCTCTTCTTCTTCTCTTTTGTTTTTTCTGTAGGTCCTTCAAGAGCTGTGTATAAACAGTGGATCCCAAACACCAATTTTGAAAATGCTTCTAACTGGGATCAAGGCCGAGTCCCATGTACCAACGATATGGTCATTTTTGGGAGCAGTGAGGTATTTAACTGGGGGGGAAGGGGACGGGACCCGCAACATTTAGTGCAGTCTTTGTGGCAGCTGGTGGAATGATGTGCTCTTTGTTTCTTTCAGGCGGTGTCAGTCTTCGTTCAGTCACCCCACTCCTTGGCAGACATGGTAAGCTAAGCATGCTCAGCATTGCAACGCTGTAAGAGATACAGTAAAGGGTCACAGTAAACGTCTGTTGACTGTGCTGTTGGCAAAACAAAATGAGATCCTCCAATCTTGGAGTTGAATTGTCTTGGAATTTGTTCTTCAAAGGAGGACCCTCGTGGAAAGAGTAGATGCAAAAACACGCCCTGGAAAGTATTGGAGTCGGGAGGCCGGTAACAGTGAAATCAGCATAGTAGTTTATTGCGGGTCAAGACGGAACATGAGAAACCCCGGGCCCAGAGCCCTTTTTTATGCCAGTCGGAGATAATCCCCCGACCTCGCCCCAATGTCCTGATAGGACCTTAAGATAGTGGTTACAGTTCATAGGTACCCTGGGGGAAACCTAGGCTCCTGATTGGCGGTTGTTTAGGATCCGACCGGCTATTGTTCTACCTGGCCAAAGCTCAGGTAGATTCTGGCCATGTGCAATGACCACGTGGCGGTCGCCATTACGAGAGTCCCTGGCGACCGCGGTCTTGATACACAACATGCCTTATAAAACATGATTGGCCAGACCAAGCTGCACTTTTAAGCTGGGAGACACATTTTTACAGGGCTTGAGTGGAACGGTGGCAATTTTGTAAGCACACCACGAGGGATGGTTAGATACTAAGGCAGTGTATTGAAAACTTCCTTCTTTCAGGGGCTGCTTTCAGCATTAGTTGGTCTGTTAAGGAATGCTTGTGAATCTGATGCAAGACCACCTCGTGTTGCAGAGGCCTCAAGGGGATGTCCAGGGACCCTCTTACAGTTAATGGCTGGGATCTGAACTGGGAATTTCCTGGCTCACACACTGATGGCCAGAATACATGTTATAAGCTGGGTCCAGGGACCTCGGATGTGCAGTATTCAGTATGTGTGTGGCTCCAAAAATGGGCCAAATAACTCCACCCCTGGGGCCATTTCAGCTTGAGAAAACAGCATGGGGGGAATTAGGAGGAGGGGAGGGCAGAGTGAGGGTAAGCCCTAGGAGGCCTCAAGAGACCCCCAAAGCATGAGGACCTTAAACATATATCATTTGGGGACTGAATTAACAGCTGTTCCCCACAACTGCTGGGTGGTTGAGGGGAAGGCGAGTCAGGGCCTCGACCTGACATTAGAAATCATAAGGTGTAGTATCTGATAAAGGGAGCTTTGACTCTCAAAAAGTCATGTGGGTCTCTAAGGTGCAACTGGACTTGAATCTAGCTGTTCAGCTACAAAACAACTCAACTATTCTCTGAAATAATCTATACCTTGGCCCTCAGTCACCATCACAATGCACTTTTATCTTGTGGACTCCAGGTAGAGTTGCCAGACCTCCTGATGGAGGCAGGGATCTCCCACCTCCAGGCCCTGTCCCCCAGCCACCGATCATCTGGCCAACGCTGGTACTTACCAGTAGAAAGAAGAAGGCCTAACCCATGTTGCCAGCACCACAAAGGAAGTGTCATCACACCAGTGACTTCCAGGTGACATTCTGGTATTTGGGCAAAAACTCTATGGTAGAAGCCAGTTCTACCATAGAGGTTTTGTCCAAACAGCAGAGCATCACCCAGAACTCACTGGTGTGATGACATCACTTCCAGTGCAATGCCAGGAACATTGCCTGGGCCTTTTACTTTCTCCTGGAAAGTCCCCCACCATCCCCCGCCAGTTGCCAGGAAGGACCTGGCAACCCTAACTCCAGGTGGGGTTACATGATGTATAGTTTATTTCAGGGGTGGGCAAATGGTGGCCCGCGGGCCACATGCGGCCCGCCACAGAGTTTTTTGCGGCCCGCCAAGACATGAAGATTAACAAGAGTAAATATAGATGCTCTTTGACAGGCATTAACTTGCAGGCTGTGATGAGAATCTCAACAAGCAATCTCACTCCTGATTTCAAAAAAACTGTAGAAAAGTGTGATAGGGTACATTTGTCTCATTAAACTGATTCTAAAATTAAATGTGCTTGCAGCTATAGATGATATGAAATTAGCACAATAAATAAATTGAATAAAACTACCACTATTTTATTTCATTTATATTTATTGATTTTTATTATACAATTTATACCTTTTCTGAAATGCAAAGTTAAGTAATGAATGCAATCATTTTAAAAGGTGCGGCCCTCCACTAACCTCCGCTCCCACAAAGTGGCCCCCGAGCCAAAACAATTGCCCACCCCTGGTTTATTTAATTTCCATGCTTCTTTCCTCCTGAAGAGTTTGTTTTAACATAAAATAGACTCAGGTCGCGGTCACACAGTCATTTTGAGCAGGTTTTGCTGCTGTTCCCTATTGGATTTAAAAGGGCTGATCAGATGGGTGCATCTGCCTCCCGTCTCGCAACCCACTTCTTCCCGCAATCAACCCTGTTTGGTGGCAGTTTTTCTGACATTGGGAAAATGGAGTACTTAACAGATTCTTGCAGTGTGAAGCCACTATTCTGCATTTCTGGACCTCCAAGTCTCACTATAAAGCCGGTTTGGACGTCTGAACATCCTTCTTGCACTTTAATTTTTTTTTAGAGTTCTGCCATTGTGCGCATGACTGATCCCGTGCTGCATGCAACCAATGTGTGAACGGTGATTTGTCTATGTGCATATGTGCATGCGCAAGGAAAACGAAAAAAATCTCTCGCCACACCACTGCCTGGGCAGCACTGCTATCTGGACGGTCCATGGAGCCTTGTCACATGATGAAAGCAGTTTGGGGAGGGATGTCTGATCATCCCAACCCACAAATAACTACCCCCGATCAAATATACAGTGGGAACAAACTGCTGTAAGCTTGCCGTGTGACCACAGGCTCAGATACAGTAGTTTAAGGAGAGACCAGCACAGTTGAAGAGGCCCTGTTGGGGAAATACATGAAGATTTTGGGGATGGAGCTGAGGTGGGTGGGGTTTGGGGTGGGGAAGGACCTCAGCATGGTGCCATGCCATAGAGTCCACCCTCCAAAGCAGCCATTTTCTCCAGGGGAACTGACCGCTGTAATCTGTGTTTGTAAAAGCGGGAGATCTCAAGGCTCCACCTGTAGACTGGCAATCCTAGTGGGGGGAAAGAATAGCCCTCAAGTACACAGATAATGTGAACCAAACTTTAAAATGTCCCCTGGGTCATCTTAATAAAGGCGCTAGCCTGACAGTATCCCTATAGTAGCCTTTTTCTTGCTTCTATTCCTAGGCTGCAGCCTCTGTTGAGAAACTCCCTGCATCCAGTTTGCTATGCACTAACTGGCTGAGCACAGCTCTCTCCTGTGTTCTGTAGGGAGCAATTTTATACTCTCGAAACAGCCAGGCTACGTGACAGGGTAGGTTCACCACCACCTCCCTCCGCTCTGTTTTCTAGTCAATGCAGTTCTGCTACACCCGACTGCCTGAGCAGAGAGTGCCTCTCTCGTAAGGATGGGGTGATGCTCCAAGATGACCCTTTCCATTCAATAGCATCAATTTTAGCTCTCATGCTAGGGTTTTCTTAGGGCATTTAATAGTACAGCCAGCATGCTCAGATGGAACAAAAGCTATTTTTTGAAGCAAATGGTGTTGCTGTAAACAATGATCTTGTCAAAAATATCTGCCTTTTGATGTGTGTGTATGTTTTTTCCCCTTTCCTCTCTGCAAACCACATTCATTCTGGGAAATGGCAGCTGAGGTTGCCACGGTGATTTGATTTCTCAGCCACTGAGTTACCAGCCATTAAGTAGCGGCATTCAGAACTGTTTATATTCTGTATCTGCATAGCGCACAGAGCCAAGGCTGGGATTCGAGATAGAATTGGACATGCTGGAAGTGTTTTGCAAAGCAGGTGTCTGCAGGGATACCCAGTATGGTGAGAATGTCATTGGGTTGCCAACTCTGGGATCAGGAGTTCCTGGAGATTTGAGGGTAGGACAGGGGGAAGGCTGGGTTTGGGGATGGGAGGGACCCTAGCTGGGTATAATGCCACAGCGCCTGACCACCAAAGCTGCCATTTTCTCCTGTGGAGATAATTTCTGGAGTCTGTAGGTCAGTAGTAATCAATGCTCCCTCTAAACTGTGGAGTCTTGTGAGCGAAAATTCTACTTTGTGGGCTACTGGCCTTAAAGTTGTGAGCAAACGATTTGGCTCCTGCATAAATTAGTTGGCTCTGGAGCCATCCTTCCTGAGCTAAGACAAAAATGTGTGAGCTGGAGGCTAAAAAAACTGTGAGCTAGCTCACACTAACTCAGCTTAGAGGGAACACTGGTAGTAATTCTGGGAGATCACCAGGCCCCACCTGGAAGTTGGCCACCTGTGGGCACCATTGTGCCTGACAGTAACTTGGCACCCACTTACTTGTGTCTTCCTCAAAGAAATGAGCCTGTCCTGGCTTTTCTGTACTCCACAGTAGTAGGAGGTCCTTCATTAGAGCCCAGGGGGCTCTTGCAGGGGTCCCCCAGTTGAAAACAGCTGTCTCGGCCATAGAAAGGAGTGACCCCTTCATGGGTTCACCGAGAGTGTGCGCAAGCATGCTGGGCCTGCCTCTACGCAATCGCCGGCTCGTTCAGAGGATGCATCCATTTACATACTCTCTCCCTGTGGTAGACAACATTTGGAAAGCAGCATCTGTGATCACGAGGCAGGAGTGCATGCATGCGCAGACACCTCCTCCAAGCACTCACTCTGGGCAGGCAACCTAGCAACCATGTGCTGGCAGGGGGCGGGGCTACCATACTCTTGTCCACTGTCCCTCCCAGTGTGTTTAGTCAACATATGTAGGAATCATGCGCAAAAGGCTACTGTAATTAACAAATACTGGGTTTTGATTAGTTACTCTCCAAATGCCCATCCCTAGATTTTTTGGTGGCTCTGGGGTTTGTTTGTTTTTTCGTTTGTGTCACTTTTACTTTTGGCATAAAGCACCACTGGTTCTGCCTTATATTTCCAGTGTTTCGGTGAAACAGCATCGAGCTGTCAACGACTTTCTTTTTAATGAACTAGTATGGCTTGCCCAAGGCTAACCTCAGGATTCATGGATCTTGCAGCTTGACTTGTGGGTAACCACCTCTGACAATTTTTAAAAACCCTGATTGGTGGTGATGTAATAATGTGTGACAAGTTCACGCATTTATGAGATCTAAATGGCAAATGTGTCTGCTTAGTTGTACGGCGCGTACAGTTTGGATCTGAGGATGTCACTGAGCTTCATGACTGTCGTGCTCCCAGGTACATAGTGTTCAGTGTAGCTGTTTGCAGTTACAAGCTGTTGGGAGGTATGCAGTAGGTCTGAAGGGCATAACCCACACGGATACAAGAAGATGTTTTATATACCAAGTCACACCCTTGGTCTATCACCTTGGCTTCTCTGACTGTCAGTGGCTCAACAGGGTCTCAGGAAGAGGCCTCTCACATCACCTATGATCAGTTCCTTTTTAAATGGAGATGCCAAGGATCGAACCTACAATCTTCTGCATGTAAAGCAGATGCACTAGAAGAAGAGATTGGATTTATACCCCGCCCTTCACTACCTGAAGGAATCTCAGGTCAAATCTACATCTGACTTTCCCACTGGAATCATTCTAGTTTCAAAAAAAACCCCTGTCTATACCTGTTTCTAGTTTCAAACCATACTTGTTCTAGTTTAAAAATTACTGTTTACATTTGTTAATTGCCCTCCTGTGGTCAAGCTAGCATTTTACTGCTTTAAACAGATCCTGTTGCTTAGTACTCTTCAGACCCAGAGAGTGAAATTTGAAACCAGTGTGAAATGAGCATAGGAAAAGACAGCAGTCAAACTACTTCAGAGGTGAGTTGTAAATTGGGCCTCAGAGTGGCTTACTATCTCCTTTCCCTTTCCCCTCCCCACAACAGACACCCTGTGAGGTAGATGGGGCTGAGAGAGCTCTTTCCAGAACTGTTCCTAAGAGAACAGTTCTCAAAGAACTTATAACTGACCCAAGGTCACACCAGCAGCTGCATGTGGAGGAGTGGGGAATCAAACCTGGTTCTCCCAGATTAGAGTCCATGCTCCTAACCACTACACCAAACTGGCTCTCCCCTGAGCCACTCCGCACTGATATAGTTGGCAGCCCCAAATTTCCATGCCCCAGTTAACAGTTTATGGCAACCTTTGGGGAGCAGTAGGAAAATTCGCTGTGTGATGGACAGGCTTTGCATGGGGAATTATGCAAAATGAGATGGCAGCAGAGGAAGCAGGAGGAAACAGATGCCCATGGTTAGTATAATTTCTAGATTAGCTCTAAGCCCTCTGAGATCTCATTGCTTGCAATGGGACAGTTAAGACACGCTTCATCCCTTTCCACTGAAATAAATTTGCGAAGAACAGACAGGCATTTTTAACGTTGTGGAAATGGGTTCGTACACAAATTCTGTGCCCTGAAAAACAGACCTTGGAATGCAGCAGCTGTGTGTTCCAGCCAAACCTATTTAGCTAGCGCATTTTTATCCTGCCATTCCTTCAAGGAGTTCAATACATGGTTTTCCCTGACCTCACAACAACCTTGTGAATCAAGTCAGTCCAAAAGAGAGAGTGACTGGCGTTGGAAGTTCCAGATGCGATGTCCCCTGTCCAGTGCTCCCTCTAAGCTATGGAGTCTTGTGAGCAAAAAGTCTTGTCTCCGTCTTGTATCCGTGCCGTGATTGGGATGGGATTGGCAACCTCCAGGGAGGGCCTGGAGATCTGCTCAAGTAACCGTGAAGCTGCACACTGCAGAGACTACAGTCCCCTTGCAGAATAGGGCAGCTTCAGAGGGTGGGCTCTGAAGCATCAATATCTCTACTGACCCTGTCCTTTCCCAAGGCTCCACCCCCCCCAAATCTCCAGGAGTTTCCCAACCTGGAGTTGGCAGCCCCCGCAGAGGGAAGATACCTTCAGAAATGCCCTTAGAAGACCGGCTTTCGGGGGGACCAGGCTGGCGGTGCCCACCCAGAGGGGCTAGCTGGGCAGGAAAGGGAGGGCCAGCCAGAATTATTCTTTGTTGGTCTTAAAGGTGCGGTGCCTCTGGACTCAAGCTTTGTGCCTTGGATGTCATTAATTCATAGGGTCACCAGGAACCAGAAGTGACTTTACAGCACTTAACACGCACATTGCCTCAGTGCTTAAACATTTTTGTGTAGGGGGATATGTACAGCTTGTGCATGTGTAATTGGGTGTATGCCCTGAGAAATATAGGGGCCGGGTTGGCTCAGAGGTTAAGACACTAAGGGGCGGGGGTGCCACAAGGTAGCCTCACCTAGTGTGCAAAAAAACCTGGCTGCTGCTCCGGCCCTGCTCTTCCCTTTGCCCCGATCGCAAGCAGTGTTCCCTCTAAGCTGAGTTAGTGTGAGCTAGCTCACAGTTTTTTAGCCTTCGGCTCACACATTTTTGTTTCCGCTCAGGAAGGCTGGCTCTGGAGCAAACTAATTTATGCAGGAGCCAAATCGCTTGCTCACAACTTTAATGCTAGTAGCTCACCAAGTAGAATTTGTGCTCACAAGACTCCACAGCTTAGAGGGAACATTGATAGCAAGTGTAAATTTCCCACTATTTGCTGTGCATCTGCATTTTGCCCCGCAGCTCTGCCTGATTTCTCCCACATCTACTTGATCCTGTTTTTTGAGGATCAGGTAGACGTGGGGGAAATCGGGCGAAGCTGCTGGGCAAAATGCGGCCGCGCAGCAAATAGTGGGAAATTGACACTTATGATTGGGGCAAAGGGAAGAACAGGGGCAGAGCAGTGGCTTGTGGGAAATGGGTCAATGTTTAGCTTCACCCTTAATGCTGATTGGCCTCATACCTTGGTTTTCTGCACACACCCCCATGTACACATGAAGCTGCCTTGTACTAAATCAGACCCTTGGTCCATCAAGGACACTGCTGTCGACTCAGACTGGCAGCAGCTCTCAAGGGTTTTTTGCATCACCTACTGTCTGGTCGCTTTTAACAGGAGATGCCAGGGATTGAACTTGGGATGTTCTGCATGCAAAGCAGAGGCTCTTCCACTGAGCCACAGCCCCTCCCCAGATTCTGTTCTTAGGAATCCTCCAACATGGCCTTGGATGAATGTAATGGATTTCCATTGCCCAGTTTTTCCAGTATCCTGCAAGTCGTCATCCTATCAGGTTCTCCTCTCTCTTTTTCTCCCTCTCTCCTTGACTGACCACCAGCAGAAGGAACTGAGCCGTGCAGTTCAGGGAAGGATAAAAGAAAGTGGGTCAGGGGAAAGAGGGTCAGCCGTCCTTTAAGGTAGCACAGCACGGAGTCGCTTTTGGCTTGCATCCTAATGTTGTGGGGGGGGGGGGTTGTGAATGTGCGAAGGAGCACAAGTGTCTCTGTTCGGATCGCCACTATTAATTTATGTGCCATAATTTACTCACACTGCTTAAACTGCTAATTACTTGGATGTTTTAATAAGACAGCATGCTGAGTTTAACTGGTCTATAAATGTCTGCTTGAGGAATTCTGTGCTTCTGTGTGTGTATATGTTGCAGCGCTGAGTTTTAGAAGGAGGAAGGAGATATACCAGTGATTTCTTTGGTGTGGTGGTTTGGAGCAGCGGACTCTAATCTGGGAGAACTGGGTTTGATTCCCCGCTCCTCTACAGGCAGTTGCTGGTGTGACCTTTGGTCAGTCACAAGTTCTTTCAGAGCTGTTCTCTCAAGGGCATTTCTCGAGAGAGCTCTCTCAGCCCCACCTACCTCACAGGGTGTCTGTTGTGGGGAGGGGAAGGGAAAGGAGATTGTAAACTGCTCTGAGACTCCTTCATGTAGTGAAGGGTGGGGTATAAATCCAATTCTTCTTCTTCTTCTAAACAGCCCCCTTTTCAAAAGCAGTCACTTTGAAATTAATGCATACTATTGGTAAGCACTCCCTAAGTTAAAAAAAGAAAGAAAGAAGTTCAACAAAAGTAAAACCAGCAAAATTTGTGGAGGAGGGGGGGTCCTTCATTTTTACCCTTTTGCTTCATTTCCTTTCTCCCCCTCTTTGCACACCAATCTTCATGCCTGCCCACTCCAGTACTTTCCACTGACCATCTTTCAGTTTCATAGTGGAACAAATTACTAACAAACTGTCATTAGACTAACTAATTATATCCCACGGAGATAGATAAAGAAGACAGGTAGCCGTGTTAGTCTGTCTGTAGCAGCAGAAAAGAATAAGATTCCAGTAGCACTTTAAAGACTAACATAGTTTGTGGCAGGGTATGAGCTTTCATGAGTTTCTGCTGAAGACGTGAGTAGTGACCCACAACAGCTCATACCCTACCACAAATTTTGTTAGTCTTTGGGTGCATTCAGACAGCGTGCTGGAGCCGGTTCAAATCACCCTGCTTTGATGTGTGTTTTTTTTACTCCGGACAATCGCGATCACACTTACCCAACTTCATCCCGCATCAACGTGCAGTCACACGGCTCCCCGCCATCTACACTACCAATGCGCGGGAGCCTCTGCATGATCACTCATTCATCTAAATGCTAAAAAGATTGACCATTCAAACGTTGGTTTTCTAGATGCGTGGGCGGAGCAGTGCTTATGCGCACATCGCCGACACAAAAATAAAAATGGCGGGCGGAAAGCGGAAGCCTCTGGCTTCCATGGTGGTGGTGGTGGGGTGCTAAAGACTCGGAAGTGGCTCCACAATGGTGGAGCGATCACACAGGAGAAAATGCATTCTCAACTGGAAGAGCACAGAAAACACCACTTAGAAGAAGAAGAAGAAGAAGAAGAAGAGATTGGATTTATACCCCGCCCTTCACTCACTTGGAGTCTCAGAGCGGCTTACAAACTCCCTTCCCCTCCCTACAACAGACACCCCATCAGGTTGGTGGATCTGGTATCAAAATACTACGGTTTGCTCCAGAATTTGTTCCAGAAAGTGATGGCTGAGAACGGGAGGCAGCTGATGCTGTCTGAACGCGCACATTTGATCCGTTTTTGAAGAGCGTCGAAGCTGGATCAAATGGCACATCTGAACGCATCCTTTACGTCTTTAATGTGCTACTGGACTCTTACTCATTATATCCCATCTGCCATTTTAGGTTGGCTAGGCAACCAGCGAGCTCAGTGGTGTTTTGTCTGCTGGTGCCTAGAAAATCCAAAATGGCTGCCAAAATTTCATGCGGTTGTCTTGAGAGATCTCAGTACTGTCTTACACTATTTTATGTTTATTTTCTTCCACCCTCTTTTTTTTTGCTTTTAAAAAGTTCACCCAAGTTTGTAGAAAAATCCCCCCTCTTTCTGTACATAGCCCCATAGTACCACTGTGCAGATTTTTTGATCCATACTTTGGGTCCAAGTTCAGAATTAGATATATAGATAAAGAAGAATTAATTTACAAAATAATGGAGATCGCAGAAATGGACAATTTAACCATACTATTGCAAGGAAGAGATGAGAATATGTTCAGGTATGTTTGGTCAAGATTTTATGGTTGGGTAGAAAACGGTAAATTATAAAGTCAATATGATGAAACAATTTAAGCAAAATAGATGCAAAATTTACTATGAAGGCTGAAATAAGAAGGAACCGTTTATTTGTTTGTTAAATGCTTTCTCTGTTTTTGTATGGTTGTAAGTTTTGTTTGTTTGTAATGTGTCTGAAAATAAAAATTTGGGGGTGGGAAAGAAGAATTAGGTATATAGATGATGTCCAGAGAAGATGTCACTGCTGTCCTTTCTGGCACTGCAGAAGACATGAATGAATTATGGATTGTGCTCCATTTTCCTAAACAACCTTGCTTGTGTATCTAGTGTGTTGCAAGCCTTTGCCTCTGAAGAGTACTGGACTCAGGAGACCAGGAACGGTGAAATCATGAAGCCTTTATTGAGTGATTCAGCATGCCTAGTAGATGGTCAGAACAAGCATGCTTCCAGGACTCCAGGGCCCTCATTATATGCTGGCCGGAGCCACACCTCCGGCCACACCCAAAAGACCTGATAGGGGCTTAACATATGTGCATGTTTGTCATAGGTTCCCTGGAGGAGCCTTTGATTGCATTGGCTCCCCAGGGAGAACCTAGGTCCCACATTGGTGGAGGCTTTCAATCCGGATGTCTGTTGTTCCTCCAGATTCAAGCTCCCCTCTCTGCCTGACCATGTGCTCTGGCCATGCGCGGGTGCCATTACCTGGGAGCACATGGCAGGCTGGTTGCTACACAGAGCATACTTCATTACAGCCTCCTAGTCAAGTGTGTGAGGAGAGACGCATTACTCCCCGAGGCAGCCAGGGCAGATTGGCTGTGTTGCTTTTGCATCTGCCTGGGCTGCTTCATCCCAATCTACAGCCTATAGCTCTCCAAATCACCAAGCAAACAAAGCTTTTGTGTGCTATTTAAATCTCTCTAAAATGGCCTGTCCTTGTCTGTTTGCTGGTTTTCATTCACAGGGCATAGCTGCGCATAGGAATGCATCACATAAGAATGGGCAGCTGAATCTGCATTGTGCATTTCTCTGTACCATTGACTGACGTGATGGATGGGCAAAGAGAGAGAGAGTCATTGTCCATGGGTTTCATAGAAAGCATATGAAGGAGAATGTTCCGCAATCCTGCAGTAGCAACAGAAAGGGGCAGTGGGGAAATATGCTGATTGGCTTAGGCTAGCAAGATCACATGCCCTGACTGGGCTGGCCCAATCTTGTCCGATCTTGGAAACTAAGCAGGATTGGCACTGGCTAGTATTTGTTTATTTTATTTTATTTTTCATCTGTGCATGCATGTGTGCGCTTGAGAGTGTGTGCGCACCTGGAAGTCATGGCGACCTCTGGTGACTGACCCCTACTGGGGGCCTGGAGGATATTCAGAGAGGTGGCAGAATAAAGCCTGCCCCCACCTCCCGACTGCTGGTATCCCTTGGAGGTCTCCCACGCAAGTACTTGCCAGAGTCGACCCTGCTTAGCTTCCGAGATCTGACGAGGTCAGGCTTGCTTGGGCTATCCAGGTCAGGGCGGTGCTGGCGAGCAATTTTCTCCAGGGGAAGTGTTCTTGGTCGTCTGGAGATCAATTGTAATAGCAGGAGATCTCCAGGTACACCTGGAGGTTGGCAACCCTACCTTCTCTCCTGCTCTGCTGTCACAGCTCCACTTGTTGGAGCAAAGCCCTCTGATGGTGCCGCCCTGGCAACTGCCCATTCGCCTGCATTCTCTGTGGCTGTGGCAGCTCCTCCATCATGGAACAGTCTGCCCGAGGCGCTTAGGAAAAGCCCCCCCACTTCTATTATTTCGCAAAGTGCACCAAACGAAATAATTCAGGAAGGCTTTTTTGAAGAGGTAGCAGACCTGTGGTGTAAATGGATCGACTCAGGAGGTGACTGTTGTTGGGGAGAAATTTTCCCCTACACTGATTGTCTTCTTGCCTGAAACAGAGACGTCTGCATGCATCGTTCCCCCCCCCCCCCCCCCCCGGCAACTGCATTATTTTGTCTTCCTAGGAATCTTAGCTTTTAGACTGAAATGTTGTCATCATATCTTCTAATCTGCTTACCAACTGTTTGAAAAGTTTTATTTGTAATGCATCTTGAGTCCCAGTGAGAAAGGCAGGCTATAAATGAAAACAGTAATAATTTCTTCCTTGGAAGAAGACTTGGCAGAATAGAATCACAGGATTTGATTTAGGAGAAGGAAGTCATAGGGTTCAGTCATAGGATCCAGTGTGGTATACTGGTTAAGAGTGGTGGACTCTAATCTGGAGAACCAGGTTTGATTCCCCACTCCTCTGTTCTTTCAGAACTCTCTCAGCCCCACCTGCCTCACAAGCTGTGTTCCCTCTAAGCTGAGTGAGTGTGAGCTAGCTCATGGTTTTTTTAGCCTCCAGTTCACACTTTTTTGTCTTAGCTCAGGAAGGATGGCTCCAGAGCAAACTAGTTTATGCAGCAGCCAAATCGCTTGCTCACAACTTTAATGTCAGTAGCTCACAAAGTAGAAATTTTTCTCGCAAGTCTCCATAGCTTAGAGGGAGCATTGACTGACCTATAGACTCCACAAGGTGCCTGTTGTGGGGAGAAGAAGGAAAGGAGACTGCAAGCAGCTTTCAGAAATGTTAGAGTAGAGAAAAGTAGGGCATAAACTCCTCTTCCACTTCCTCTTCCTCTTCCTCTTCTTCTTCCCGCAGTTTGCTTGAAAGCCAGAATTGCAAACCACAGTTTGATTGTGTTTTGTACTTCTGCTTTCTAGATGAACTATGCCAAGTATGCATATAACAGGAAACTGTGATTTGCTGAGAAACAAGAGGGGAGAGGGAACAGATGTGGAAGCCTACAACATATTCTTAGGTCAAATTTACATCTGACTTTCCCACTAGAATCATTCTAGTTTCAAAAAAACCTGTCTATAACTGTTTCTAGTTTCAAACCATACTTGTTCTAGTTTATAAATTAATGTTCACATTCGTTAATTGCCCTCCTGTGGTCAAGCTAGCATTATACTGCTTTAAACAAATGCTGTTGCTTAGTACTCTTCAGACCCCCTGGAGTGAAATTTGAAACCAGAGTAAAATGAGCTTGGGAAAAGACAGCAGTCAAACTACTTCAGAGGGGAGGTGTAAATTGGGCCTCAGTCCCCCACACAATGTTTTTAGGGTTACCGACTCTGGGTTGAGAAATTCCTGGAGATTTGGGTAGAGGAGCCTGGGGAATGTGGGGTTTTTTTTGGGGGGGGGGAGGTATAATGCCATTACAACCCACCCTCCGGAGCAGCCATTTTCTCCATCTGAACTGGTCTCTGTCATCTGGAGATCAGTTGAAATTCTGGGAATCTCCAGGCCCCACCTGGAGGCTGGCAACTCTCTGTTTTGGAGAACCAAGGTCCATTTCACCCTAACCCTATAGAGCTCTCCTTATGTCTTCTTATTACAACCTGAGGGCTCTTAATAATGTTTTAGACTTTCAGGACTGGTCATCCAGCTGAGTTACTGTATATAGTTTCCATTTGGGGCTTAATCTTTTATGGTCTCCTCCCAGGTTAGGACTGGCAACCAACTAGGAAAAAAATCATAAATGGCCTGTCGGGGATTTTTTTTTCCTGACCAGTTGCCAGGACAGAAGAGAACAAGGCCATTTTTCTCCCTCTCACTACTGCAATATATGTATGTGAATTCAGAATTTGCTGCCGTGGATGCACTTGGGGCATCTCGGCTGGCCTCAGTGTTTCCCAGATGTAAGAAAGAAAGAGTCAAGATTAATAAGGAGCATTTGCATGAGTGCCTAGAGTCCTCTTATTGATCACTGTGTTTGGGGGGGGGGGGGGCGCTCAGTGCAACCTGGAGGTACAAAGGGAGTAACAGGAATGGCTAGGTTTTAATCAAATTCTGATTTTAAAATCTGGAGCTAGGTATAGTCAATGGTGAGATCAGGTAACCAGATAAATCGGAATCAAAACCAAAATTGTGCTAAAACACAAGAACATATGAAGAGCCTTGCTGGATCACAGTGACTGACGGTCCATCTAGTCCAGAGCAGAGAATCATACAGCTGTGACAACACACTCTCACATTAAAGCATATGCATCAAAAATTTCAAAAACATACAACAATATTGCAAAATATGATTAATTTAATATAATAGGTGATGGGGGTCCAAAGTCATCAACAACGAAACATCCGGTAGATATGTTCGTTTCCACAAGTCTTCATCAGGTGTGGACCAACAATTAGCTATTAAAAGACAATATACACTATGCAAGATCAGTACAGGTTACAGTTTACAAAAATATATAATATTCATAAAGCTTAAAGAGGACTTATAATATCTTCAAACACAATAAAGGTACTTCTACCATATCTGGCTGATTCAACAATGGCAACTTTCTGCAGACAAACAATATTTAAAAATTCAAAAACATGGATCAAATAACTTTGATAGTATATTAATACTAGACAAACAGTACAATTCACCAACTCATAACATATCTGGAATACTCCTAAGTTGATGCATGTCACTCAAAGACTTTACAGTGTAATGCATCCTGCATCTAACAACCATTTTAAAAGGCAATCTCAGGGTATACACCCATCAACTCAAAGATGTAACATCTAATTACATGGAAAGGGACTTAAATAAAACTAGAAAGTTCCAAAAGTATATTTGACCCAAATTAATGTTGTATTTTTAAACTATGTATACATTTCTCTCAATACAGGTTTCTTCCTGGTCTCTACTCTGTTGAATCTGGGCACATGTAAAGTTGCCAAAACCAGAAGCTTAAAGACTTCAGGCTTATGATATTTTTGCAAGATGTGAGACCAGGGAAGCCTCAAGATTCAAAAACATACAACAAACAACTCCAATAGTATATTACTGTTAGTAGTAGAACTCACCAACTCACAGCATGTCTGGAATACTCCTATGTTAATGCATGTCACTCAAAGGCTTTACAGTGTAATGCATCCTGCATCTAACAACCATTTAGTAAGCACTCTTAAGGTATCCACCCTTCAACTTAAAGATGTAGCAATTAATTACGTGGAAAGGGACTTGTACAAAACTAGAGAGTTCCAGAAACATATTTACCCTAAAGGATGATGTGTTTCTAATCTATGTATACACTTCTCTCAGTGCAAGTTTCTTCCTGGTCTCTACTCTGTTGAATCTGGGCACATGTAAAGTTGCCAAAACCAGAAGCTTAAGATCTTCAGGTTTGTGATATTTTTACAAGATGTGAGACCAGGGAAGCCTCAAAATTCAAAAGCATACAAACAACTTCAATAGAATAATAACTCACCAACTCATAGCATATCTGGAACACTCCTAAGTTAATGCATCTTGCTCAAAGGTTTTACATTGTAATGCATCATACACCTAACCATCATTTAAAAGGCAATCTCAGGGTATCCCCCTTTCAACTTAAAGATGTAGCATCTAATTACATAGAGGGAAATCTATACAAAACTAGAAAATTCCAAAGACATATTTAACCCAAAAGGATGGTATGTTTTTAATCTATGTATCCAGTACATTTCTCTTTGTAAAAGTTTCTTCCTGGTATCTATTCTGTTGAATCTAGGCACATGTAAAGTTTCCAGAACCAGAAACTTAAAATCCTCAGGCTTATGATGTTTTTCTACAAAATGTGAGATCAGGGGAGCCTCAAAATTTTGTGACCGTATACGAGACTTATGTTCAGTCATACGGACCCTTACTGAACGCATTGTGGCTCCTACATTTAACATTAGACATGAACACTGCAAAAGATATATAAGTCTTTTTGAGCCACAGTTTGTGAATGTCTCAATCTCCTTTCTAAAGTTACAAGTTGGGAAATCCAAAAACTTAGTTTCCCAAACTAATGGGCAGATTGAGCAGCCATGACAACGATAGTGTCGCTTTACAGAAATTTCCAAGGGAACATCTCTCAAGAGATCACTGTGTAGAAGTGAGTCTCTTAGGCTAAATGTCTGAGTGAGTCTCTTAGGCATCCTGTCTCACACGATAGCCAACCAGTTCCTCTGGAGGGCCAACAACAGGAGATGGAGGCCAAGGCCTTCCCCTGATGTTCCCTCCTGGCACTGGGATTCAGAGGTTTACTGCCTCTGAATATGGAGGGTTTTTTTAGTCGTCTTGGCCAGTAGCCACCTATCCTCCAAGAATCTGCTTCATCTCCCTTTAAAGCCACCTGCGGCATTCCTCTGGCAGCAACCTCCACATTTTAATCGGTCACGGGGTAAAGCAGTATTTCCTCTTGTCCATCCTGAATCTACTGCCCGTCAGCTTCGTTGGATGTCCTTGTGTTCTGGTCTTTCGGGAGAGGGAGAAAAAGACTTTGCCAGTTTTAGTGGAAGGTAGTTGGGATAAAGTCAAGCAGAAGGAGGAGGAGATTCCATTTATACCCTGCCCTTCACTGCCCAAAGGAGTCTCAGAGTGGCTTACAATCCCTTTCCCTTCTCTTCCCCACAACAGACACCCTGTGAGGTAGGTGGGGCTGAAAGAGCTCTTTCAAGAACTGCTCCTGAGAGAACAGCTCTGAGAGAACTTGTGACTGACCCAAGGTCACACCAGCAGCTGAACGTGGAGGAGTGGGGAATCAAACCCGGTTCTCCCAGATTAGAGTCTGCGATCCTAACCGCTACACCAACCTGGCTCTATAGGCTTTATGACAGACAGATAGCCAGTGTGGCACAGTGCAGTGGTCTTTAATCTTTTCAGACCAGGCACCCACTGACCTGTAAGCATGTGAGAGGAAATCACCTGATATCATAGTTATATGACATGAAGGGGAGTGAGTTATCTTAAAAGAGGCGTTAGGCAGATCCGTGGAGGAGAGGCCCGTCTAGGGTTCCCAAGTCAGCCCAGGGGGCGGGGAAACCCCCGTTCCAGCGGCCCACTCCCCACCGGCCCAGATTGGGCCGCCGGGGGAACCCCACCCCCAAATTGCCGGGCTGCCGCAGTGGTGCGGGGCCTCAGCCTCTCTGCCGTTTGTTTGGCCCTCCATGGCAAGTGGCTGGCTGTTACATGGAACAGCATGGTGGCCTCAGTGGACCACGGTCTGATCCATCCAGCTCTCCTTATGTTCTTATGAAGTGTGACCTCACCAACATCAAGGCCAGGAACTTGGGCAGCAGAGTAGGCACTGGAAGCACAGGCTGAACAGCAGGATTGTGTCCTGTAGTGAGGAGCAAGGCAAGGATCCTCCCCACCCATAAGTGACCATACTCATTGTCCTGCTTCTCCTCTAAGCATGAATGCAAGGAGGGGCAGGAGACATGGAGACTAGGGTTGCCAATCTCCAGGTAATAGGGAGATCTCTTGGAATTACAACTGATCTCCAGGTGACAGAGATCAGTTCACCTGGGAAAAAAGGCCGCTTTGGAAGGTGGACTCTGTGGCATTATATCCTGTTGAAGTCCCTTTCATCCCTAAACCCTGCCCTCCTCAGGCTCCACTCCCAAAATCTCCAGGTATTTCCCAACCCAGGGCTGGTAACCCTAGGCTCAAGTTCAAATCCTAACTGAACTATGATCTGAGGGAATTGCTGTGTCTACCCCTAACCTACATCACAGGGTTGTTAGGCTAAAACAAAGGAGGGGAAAACCATAAATGCAGCCTTGATGTCCTTAGATTAGAAAGAAAGACTGCTGCACTGCAACTGGTAATGAAGCTCAAGACAATGCATCCACCTGGACTGAATCGAGACCTAGGTTTCCTGTCTCATTACCAATGCTGTTTTCTCCATGCCTACTACCCCTCTGCATATCACACCCCATCCAGTCACACCTGCTATTGTCGTTTGCCTGCTAATGTCATTTGGCATCAGAAATCACTCCACTTTCCAATATATAGGACAGACAGACTTGCATTCTAGCTGTATCTAAAGAAGAAGGGAGCAGTGACTCATGAAAGCTCCTACCCTGCCACACATTTTGTTAATCTTTCAGGTGCTACTGGACTCTTGCTCTGTTCTACTGCTACCATTAACACGGCTACCTGTCTTAATCTAGCTCCTTGTAAGCAGGGCAGGATTTTTTAAAAAACCCAGATAGGAATCTGCAATAGTGTGAAACTGTATTGAGGTGACCCCCTCTCCTCGACTTCCTTCCACTGCCTTTATACAGAGACACTGAAATCAAAGTTTGCAGTCCATTTCTTTAATGGCGTTTAGGTGCCATCAGCAAGGAGAACAGATGCTCCCATTATTCCAGCTACAATCCTGAAAAACAGGAAATTGTCCTGTTCTCCCAGGGTAAAGAGAGACGAGAGCGTCACTGCTCTGTCCCTGTGCTATTTTGAAGTCTCCTCAGTGCTGCCGAGTCTCCTTCGAATCCCTTTTAAAAATCACGGCATGTCCACACCACCCACACGCTCCCACACCCGCCCCGCGTTATCCATTTTTTTAACGGGGCCCATAAACCAGCTGCAAGTGGCAATCTAATAGGAACTGAAGGGGAAGGAACAGGCTGGCGTACTTGGCTCTCCAGCTGCCAAGTTCGCCCCTCACATTTTCGGCAAGGAGGCATGGCATGAAATATTTAAGCAGCCCTGGAAATGCTTTCCTCTCCTCCAAGCGCCTAATGCTACGGGGTACGAATCCCGGCTCTCTCCCCAACAGACCAGACCTTCTAGAAACTGGAACAAGGAAAGCAGCAGGAATAGGAGGAGGCATCTAGCAGGGGCAAGAGGACTCTCTGTCTGTCTGTCTGTCTGTCTGTCTCTCTGTTAAATAGTAGGTTTCATGGATCCTCAGATGCACTGCTAGTGATCAGTTCTATTTTATTTAGTGATTTCAGCACACCACAAGGACAAAATCCTGGGCTTGCTGCCATTTATAAAGCATGCAAAGACCACGCCCTAACACACCCCACTCCCAACTATAGGCTATTTATATAATACTACATCTCTATTGGCCTTCTTCAGGATCCTGACAAGCTATTGTTCTGGGGGTAACAAGCTCAACTAGTTCCAGGGATGACTCATGGCTCGGGGATGATTCATGGCTCAGTACACAACTCTCTCTCTCTTTCTTTCTTTCTTTCTTTCTTTCTTTCTTTCTTTCGTTCGTTCGTTCGTTCGTTCGTTTGGTGTAGTGGTTAGGGAGAACCGGGCTTGATTCCCCACTCCTTCACATGCAGCTGCTGGTGTGACCTTGGGCAAGCCACAGTTTTCTCAGAGCTGTTCTCTCAAAATCAGTTCTCTCACTCAGCCCCACCTACCTCACAGGGTGTCCATTTTGGGAAGAGGAAGGGAAGGAGATTGTAAGCTTCTCTGAGACTCCGAGTGAAGGGTGGAGTGTCAGTCCAATTTCCTCCTCCTCTTCCTCTCCTCCTCCTCCTCCTCTTCCATTAAATTAATATGGTGGGATCAGGTTTCAGCAAAATGCAAAGAAGGAAGAGGCGGAGGCAGATGGTAGTGAATTTGAAAGAAGGCTCTCGTGGTTCAAGGAGTGGGTGTGCATCCCTCTTCTGCCTCAGGTAAACGGATTCAGCAAAACTTTGTACTGCTTCAAAAACCTTTAAAACCCATTTGACCAGAAGGGTCAGTGAAAGGAGAGATATGTGCATGTGTGTACAATGGCAGAGTGAAACCCTAGTCTTGCAAAAGAAGGCACAGTTCTGTCTGTTGGTGAAGTTGATTTGGCTCAGTGGTGATGGTTATGGATTCAACCATCTGTGCATGGAAGGCCCAGGGAGTTTCTCTGCTTTCCTTTCTGTCCCTGAAGGTTCTTCCTCTCTCCAGAAAAGTCATTTCTGTAGTCACGGGATCCATACAGAATAACAGAACAACAGACATGTGGGTGGGTAGGCAGGCTAGAGAGAAGAGAGAGGAGGGTAAGAAACTCCGGAGCACGGCGGAAGACCGAAGGGCCTGGCAGGATGTGGTCCATGGGGTTGTGAAGTGTTGGACTCGACTGTGCAACTGACCAACAACAAAAGACCTGGGGGAGTCCCACAGAATTACAGTTCATCTCCAGACTACAGAGATCAATCTCCCCCCCCCCCCCCACGAGATCCCTGCCCAGGCTCCACCTCCAAATCCCTAGGAGTTACCCAGCCTGGATCTGGCAACCCTACCTCCCATCCCCTGCTGGTGACCCGAGTGGTAGCTTCCATGGAGGACTAACAGAGCATAGGGTTGCCAGGTCCCCCAGGTGGGCAGGGGGTTGCCTGCCCGATGAGCCCCTTGCCCACTGGCCCGGATCCAGCCACTGGGGGGAACCCCACCCCCAAATTGCCAGCATTGCAGCAATGTGCCCAGCATGATGATGTCACCTGGAGGTGACATCATCACGCTGGGGCACGTTGCGGGGGGACGCTCTAGCATTTGAGGGAAAACTCCATGGTGCGTGATGCGATGACGTGCCCCGATGCGATGCGATGACGTGCCCCGATGCGATGACGTCAATTCTGGGTGATGTTATTGCAGTGTACACGCTTTGCACATGCGCTGAAGAAGTCCCAAAGAGGGACTGGGACACCCCCCCCCCCCCCCACCGCAAGCCAGGTAAGACCTGGCAACCCTAACACAGCATTTCCTTAAGAGGTGAAAGTGCTTCACATTCATCCTCTCAGTCAACCTTGTAACAACCCTATAAGGTAGGCCAGAATTATTATCTTCCCCACATTACAAACAGGGAGGGCTGCCGCTTAGGAAGTGGTTTGCCCCAGGCTACTGAGTAAATTCATGGCAGGGGCAAGGTTTGAACTGGGCAGCTTCCAATTTGTGATTTAGTCTCTTAGCTACTGCACTAGACAATCTGGTAAATACAACACAGAGGTCCTTTCCGCACTAGATCTTAAATCCTAGTTCAACCCCGTCCCCGAACTGACATTCTACACGACATTCAAGTTCACCCCTGTAATTATCTCAGGGTATTTTTTGTTTCCACATTACATTGAGGTCACCCTGGTTTCACCTCATGGTTGTCCTGGGATAAATAGATGCAGTTATAACCAGGGATAAATGCAAGGTATTTTGTCGCAAGTCGAACTCTGATAAAACCAGGGATGAGATCCAAATGCGGAAAGGACCATAGAGACAAAACTTGGCTTCCCCACCAATTATACTCTCCGCAGGGAGCTGCAACCAGTCATGACACCCTGCTGTCTTTCTCACATTCCCATTATATGGTCGTAGGGAGTCTGAGTTTGTTTGTTTGTTTTGCTGTCAAGTCACTCCTAACGACTGGCAGGGTTTTCAAGGCAAGGGATGTGCAGAGATGGTTTGCCAATGCCTGCCTCCCTGTGACAACCCTAGTCTTTCCTGATGATCTACCACTGAAGTACTAAAGAGGGTCCACCCTGCTTATATCTGATGAGATAGGGCTAGCCTGACGAGATCAGGCTATGAGGTGTATACCTAATAACATTTACTGTGTGAAACAGCCACTATAGGTAACACTCCTCCAAAAACCTACCATAACTGGTGTACTTTGACAAAGATTAACGTTGCCAGCTCTAGGTTGGGAGATACCTGGAGATTGGGGGGGGGGTGGAGTTTGGGGAGGTGATGGAGTTCGGTGGGGTATAATGCCATAGAGTCCACCTTTCAAAGCGACCCTTTTCTCCGGGTGAAATGACCTCTGTTGCCTGGAGATAAGTTGTGATCCTGGGAGATCTTCAGCCACCACCTGCTTTACACCTTTAAGAAAGAGGCACTCAACATGCAGCTGCATGGAACTAATTATGAAAGTATTCTTCACGGAGTGGTTCCAGCTTGTTGTAGAGAGCATTTTGCCTGCCAGATTTAAAATTTAGAAGGCTTCTAGCCAGTTAGAAAAGAAGGACTGGCTTGCTCCTGATATAAATATTAATATAGTGTTAATGGAGAGCATTTAAGCCAGCAAAATTAAGAAGGCTTCTGCGTCTATTTAGAGAAGATAAGGCTGGCTTGCTCCTAATACAATATAAACACTTTAAATGGAACCAGAGGTAAATTCTAAATAATATCAAATAACATTCCATTCAGATTCATGTTGTTTTTCATTTTAAATAACCATGGGTTTTCCCCCAGGATAATAATTTGAAGAATGTACACTCTTGAGGCTTGTTGAGAGCAGTTTGTCAGCCTAATTCAGAAGGCTCTTGCATCTGTGTAACAGTCAGGGTTGATTTCAACCCTGACTGTTCCCTGGAAGGCCAGATCCTGAAGCTGAAGCTCGAATACTTTGGCCACCAAATGAGAAGGGAACACTCTTTGGAGAAGACCCTGATGCTGGGAAAGACTGAAGGTCAAAGAAGAAGGGGACAGCAAAGGATGAGATGGTTAGACAGGGTTATCAATGCAACGAACACAAAATTAAGCAAACTCTGGAGCATGACAGAAGACTGGAGGGCCTGACGTGATGTGGTCCATGAGGTTGCGAAGAGTCGGATTCGACTGTGTGACTGAACAACAACTTGTAACTGTGTAGAGAAGAAGTTAAGCACTGGCTTGCTCCCAAACATAATACTGAGCTGTATCAAGAGGCTGACAACTTTCAAGAAACTAGGATTACTCCTGAGGAAGATTGGGATGAAATCAGCCTATATCCAGGTGCTCATTGAGAGATGAATGGATTTTTTCTTGTAATATTATAAAGATGTATTTCTCTATAAATGTTTAACATGAAAAAATTCACCAAATCTCTTAGTCGTTACATCACAGTGGTTGTTTGGTTGTATTTCCTACATGGATAACTGTGATCCCTCTTGTATATTTTTGCTGCTATCACCTGGAGATTGGCAACTCTAAGCCTTGTGGTATTTACGGTGGGGGGGTGGGCTTCTCAGCCATCTACCCTAAATATGGAATTACCTCCCTCGGGAGCTGAGAAAAGTGGAGCACATCTGAAGGCCTTCCATTGCATATGGAATTGCATATGGGCACTGCTATGGAAATTGTCTTTCAGGGAAGTAGGTGATGCGTCCTGATATGGATAGCTGTTGGGAAAATTGGCAGAGTGCTAAAAACACAGTGGAATGAAGGCAGCTCATAGTCGTGTGTGTTTAGTTATGAAGAAAACTTTTACTAGAAAAAGAAATAAAGGGAAGGGTTACGTTGGACTGGAAAACAATAAAGAATAAACAGTCAGCTAGCTTCTCGTGATCTAAACTCCATCTTGTCTAAAACCCTTGTAACCTCAAGAACAAAGTCCCCCCCCAACTACACCCAAATGAGTAGGTGACAAACAACATGTAACTTTCTCCAAAGACTCAATTAGCCAATATAGATTCTACATTGGCTTTTCCCTCCATAGTTTTATGAAACCCAAGTTGGAACAGAGATTCCCCTCTGCATTATGTGCTGCTTTCACTTTCTTTGATCATTGGGCTTTATGGTACCCTCCACACTGCATGCTGCTTTTGCTTTCTTTGATCATGGGTTTTATGGTACCTTCTGCATAGATTTATGGCCGTTTTATGGCGTTCAAGGGTGACTTTGCAGTCAGGACGGTGTTGCCCCAAGGTATTTGAATGTAGATTTGAGTTGCACTTTTTCCTCCCAGTTGAGAAATGTGGAGCAAATGCTAGATGCAGAATCACCCCTAGATCACCTAAGAATACTACATCCTTCTTTTCTAGCGGGGACATCTATATGGAGTCTAATTGGCTCTATGCTAATTAACTACTATTTGTAAACACAACAGATTAACTCTTTCTCGACAGAAGTGGAAAACACTTGCATATTCCAACAGTAGCCCAGGCTAGCTTGATCTCGTCAGATCTTGGAAGCTTAGCAGGGTCAGCCCTGGCTAGTTGTGATACAGGGCAGGTGATGGTAAACGACTCCTGAACATCTCTTGCCTAGAAATCCCCATGGGGTTGCCATAAGTCAGTTGTGACTTGACAGTAAAACAAGAAGTTGGTGATGTGAAAGATCTCTCCCTGAGGCCCTGGAGAGCTGCTGCTGGTCTAAGTAGACAATACTGACCTTGATGGACCCAGGCTCGGATTTAATATAAAGCCGCTTCATGTGTGTTCATGATCATTATGCTGTAAGCTGTAAACATGAAGAGAAGGGCAGTGCATTTATTCACCTGGCAATTATCAGTATACGGGGCTGCCTCTCTTTCTGCACTGCAGATTAAAAGGTGAGAGAAGTGACTGTAGCAATCCCCGACGTTGGCGGCTCCCAGTTCTTAGCCTTCACTTTGAGTCCATGCTGGCCGCTCACATCCCTTGTGTTTCAATAATGCATAAAGGGCAGCAAGATGTGTGGCTTCAGTTCTTGCCTCTGAAGAACAAGGGATTGTTTCCTGCTTAGAGCTTCCTCTTTGGACCCCTCTGGCCCGAGAGACAGTCCTGGAGGAAGGAAGATAATTCCTTTAAAAATGGAGCTGAGCTGCTGATATGCAGCTGGGAATGCAGAGTTTCTCTCCGGCATCTGTCCCACCAAGATCAGAGATAAAAGGCCAGAGACTAGCACCTTCAGGATCTGGTCTATCCAGCACTTTTATCATTGCTATCTAAGCTGGCCAAGTGGGGAAAACATACAGAAATGATTGCTACTGGGGGAAAGCCAAAGGGCGACAATGTCTAACTAGACTTTGTAATCCCAGCGGTTTATTGCCAGGCTCCTAATTGGTAGGAGAAGAATGTATGAAACATGGCTTCAGGATCCTCATCGCCGGCAGAGAGACTGATCTTGAAATGTCAGCTGCTCTCCAGAGAGTCTGTTCTTAACCAATCGAATGTTCCCTGCTAGCCCTAAGGGTCGGATGCTTCTCCGCTTCCTCCTTTTCTTCTAAAATAGCAGAATATGGGTTAGAAACACAGGCAGGAAAGATAACGATTCACATTGAGCAGTTTGGAGATGGATTTTTAGGGTCAAAGCATCATTAAAGCACGATAGTATACTGCAGAATGACAACCCAGCCCAATGGTTGAGGCTACCAAAATGCGGGATGGTTACAGGGCTGCCAGGGAATTCAGAGCTGATTCCCCTGACCCACTGAGGACAGGAGTCAAGTGAATGTGGAGTGAGTTCTTGTAGGACTAAGTGGCCTTACCTGAGGCAACAAGAGCATCAGGTGACTTGACCGTAGAGTCAGCT
This sequence comes from Lepidodactylus listeri, assembly GCA_029233225.1. Taxonomy (NCBI): domain Eukaryota; kingdom Metazoa; phylum Chordata; class Lepidosauria; order Squamata; family Gekkonidae; genus Lepidodactylus; species Lepidodactylus listeri. The sequence continues at coordinate 83,971,756 of JARCFY010000011.1, forward strand.
GACCGACTGATACATCATGTGATATGGGCAGTCTTGTGTCAAGAAGGGGCTGCATAAAGGGTCTAAAAACAGAGTCGTTTGGGGGTGAAAAACTTGACAGTCTTATGGTAGAAAGGCAAGAGTATAAATTTAAATAGAATGAGCTAACTCTCTTGGGTTTGGGAAGGAGTACAATCACCAGAGCCAGTTTGGGGTACTGGTTAGGAACACGAACTCTAATCTGGGAGAACCGGGTTTGAGTCCCCACTCCTCCTCATGCAGCTGCTGGTGTGTCCTTGGATCAGTCACAAGGTCTCTCAGAGCTGTTCTGTCAAGGGCAGTTCTCAAAAGAGCTCTCTCAGCCCCAGCTACCTCACAGGTTATCTGTTGTGGGGAGGGGAGGGGAGGGGAGGGACCTTAGCAATGTGTAATGTCATTGAGTGCAGCCTCCAAAGCAGCCATTTTCTCCAGGGGAGCTGATCTCTGTCACCTGGAGATCAGTTGTAACAGCGGGAGATCTCCAACCACCACCTGGTGGTTGGCAACCCTGGTTCAGAATACTGCATACTCTTGAGTAAAAGCCAGGATCTCTTTTCCACTCTGTCATTATAGATAGTAATGCTTACATAGGTGAAGGAGATAAGTTTATTTTTCCCTGAGCAGGAGCAGCAGCAGCAAAAAAAGTGGTGTTTTTTTTAAAAAAATGGTGGGCATATAAATAAATACCCCCCCTTTTTGCTCTGAACCCTGCCTTCCCCAAATGTGATCAATACATCATTTAGCAGCAGTGCTCCCAGCAAAGTGAACATCTATTCCATTATCGGCAGTAGCCCAGCATTTTGGAAGATCGCTCCATCAGGTCGTGTAAGAATAAATGGCAGCTGGAAGTCAGCTCCGGCTGTCTGATGGTCTCTCTTTCCAGGCATGCTTTTGTGGCACTGCAAAGAAATTTTTTCCCCCAAAGGTGTACAGCATTTGAGACAAGGCAAAACAAAGCAGAGTGCAATTTCTGATGAAACAAAAGTGTTGGCGTTCGTGGCTAGGGAAGAGACATCAAGTAGTCCTTTTCTAAAAAGTTCCACAGGTCATCGCAGAATGATAAGGTATACTTGTGTAGTCTTCAATGATGGTCAGGTTTTTTTTATAAACCCTTTTCAATCCACTTTTCTCCCAGCAAGGACTCAAAACAGGTGACGGCAGGGGTGTTTTTCATGGAGTGTATGAATAGTTGTGCGTGGCACTGCAGAGGGCAAAGGTCACAGAGGTCTAAGGAATGTGGCAGCAGGGGTGATTCTCTGAGCAGAATAGACCAGACGGAGATTAGGAACCTCTGAGCATCTTTCAACAGTAGATTTCAGGCACACGTAGCTCCAGCTCGATTTGGAGTAGTGCAGAGTGGATAAAAGGTTCTTAATTCTTCTACCCTGCGGGATTTTTGCCTACCAAATCTACCCTCTCCAAGTTGCTGTTAGTCCCGGAAGGGAGAAAACTTTGACCCCTGTCTTTTGCCCATTTTTGAATTCCAGGGTTTATTCCAGGGTTCATAGGAATGCAAGGAGATGGTTTTGATGGGCGAAACCACGCCAGGGTAGAAGAATTGCACTCCTTGACAATCTTGCATCAGCGTTGCCTCTTTCGATATACTCTGTCAGATAGAAACAAGCACCCAAGTTGTACGATCGTTGACTGGAAGGATCTGTATCTATTTTTGAACACTTTGTGAAGTTTCTCTGGAATTGTTACTATTCCTGCACGAATAGCAACGTTCACCAGATTTGTGGACCCTCGTTGTGACATAAACCACATGAAGAAGTCTGTGGGTCGCCCGGCTCAGCAGATTTGTTTCAGGGGGACCATTTCTCATTTTATACAAAGGAACTGAGAGTTGATTATAAAATGGATACACCTCACAGCATAGGCGTCAACTTCAGGGGGGCTGGGGAGCTGGAATCCCCCCCCTGAACTTTTCCAGGAGGTGCTGAGCCTCCACTGAAGACAATGGACTGTGATGTCTCTGGCCCAGCCCCAGCCCCCCCCCCCCCCCCCCCCGAAATTGGAAAGTCTATGCCCTTGCCTCACAGCTATCACAAAATCCAGCCACTGGGCTAGAAGACTGGAGAGTAGGAAATGTGACACCGGTTTTTTTGTTTTTCTGTTTTTAAAAAGGGATTCAGTGGGGAACAAGGAAATTACAAGGCAGTCCACCTAACGTCAGTCCTGGGCAAATTAGTAGAAACTGTAATCCAAGACAGAATTGTTAGGCACGTATTATTTATTTATTTATTTCAATTTTTATCCTGCCTTGCCCGCAAGCAGGCTCAAGGCAGCGTACAACAATTTAACAAGTTAAAATCCGGTAAAACACAGATGCATTATCCGGTGCAATAAGTTACATTAAAATTACATAATCAACAATATAAATACAAAGTGCAGATGCATAAAGGTGGCGACTGCTGTATGATGATCCCATATAGCCAGCATCCCAAATGTTCTTATGAGGGCCATGATGGTTCAGATATAATCATCAGTGGCGGTTCCTAATCGAAGCCAGCTCCCAATCGAACATTACTTTTTTCCCACCAAAGAGAACAATGGAGAGAATGGGGGCAACCTGTTCTGGGGGCTTGTAGAATTGGACCCCCTGGTCCAATCTTCTTGAAACTTGGTGGGTATTTGGGGGAGAGGCTCCAGCAGCTATCCTGTAAGCCTCTCCCTCAAATCCCCTCCCCTCCAGCTGCTTTTTAAGCCACCGCCAAATTTCAGCGGCAATTTGGCAGCGGGCCAAATCAAATCAGAGAATCTGATTCGGCCTGTGGCTGCCCTAGTGCCCACTCCTGGGCTGGTGGAGTGCCCACTCCTGGGCTGTAGCTCCTGGGCTCCACTTCGCTCCGGCCCCAAATGACCTCTGGATAGGATTGTACTCCTTTGAAGGCTCCAGTTCACATTTGGATGTATTTCTTGACCTGCTGTTGGTTCTTTGTTGTCAGACCATGTATATGGAGAGGAGTATATTTTACCAGTTTAGGCTGATAAACCAGTTGTGGCACTTCCTGGGAAAACCTGAAGGGCCACAGTTATACATGTTCCCTTAAATTCCAGAGAGGACGAAACTTCAACGGATTCAAAACGTGGCCACCTGGCTGTTGTCTGAGTGAACAGTTTTGGACACATTGCATAGATACTGTATCAGCTTCATTAACACCCTAATTCTGTCTGTCTGTCTGGTTTTGGAACCAGGAAACCTGAAGGAACACCTTCTCTAACATAAGCCAAGCCGTGTATTTAGGTTGTGGCATGGATGGGAATATGTAATGATTTTTAATTCAGAACATTCATATATTTATATTTTCCTGGTTCTACAGAGTTTAATATTAAGATTTTATTTGGATTTAACAAGAGTCTGTTGTTGTAAGGCCTCTTCTCTGTAGGCTCAGTGTACTTTCAGCTGATGCTAGCGGATGAAAAATACTCATTTTTTAAAAATCGAATTCCTTGGCTGGAATAGTTGCTTTAGCTGTCTGGCAGTTTTAAAAGGCCTTAAGTGTAGTGTTAATGGGAGAGGTGAGGATGGGCTTTCTAACAGAGGTATTTACTTGACTTTATACTCAAAGTATAGAGCTCGTGGTTTTAGTTGTTTAGGGTAAAACTTTGCCGTGTCTGGGTGAACAAGGGCTTTAGTTCTTTATCTGAAAACAACACTTTTTGCTTGGGTGTAGAGGATCCTTGGGTAAAGTTGAATAGGGTTAGTTTAAGTAAACATTTAAGATATCATGTAGTCACACCTCTTGCTGTAACTGACCAATGAATGTATGCCTACTCAAATGATGCTCTGCCATTTGTAACCAGTTATGATCTTTTGCCTATGCCATTTTGGGTATAAAACTTCATGTACTTCCTCATATTGTTCAGAAAGCAGTCAATTTTTGACAGGCAATTTTGGCCCAACTCCCGGTATTTCTTGCAATAAGTACCTAAAGAACTTTTCTCCTCTCTGAGACCTCACTCGTGGGTTCGTTTTTGGGGCTTGGGAACATACAAGCCATATTTGTGGAACAAAGTCAACAAGGGATGCCTTGTGTGCCGCCATCTTTAGAGCTTTGGTGGGTGGCCATATATGGTGCAGCCTTTTCTGGTGGCCCCAAAGACCACTGTCACCCATGATGAGCAACAGGCATCATCCATTCTGGCTTTGGGGGGGGTGATCTTTTCCCCCTCTTTTCTTATCAAGCCATTGCGGTGTAGTGGTTAAGAGTAGCAGACTCTAACCTGGAGCACCAGGTTTGATTCCCAAGTCCTCCTCCACATGAAGCCTGCTGGGTGACCTTGAGCCAGTCACAGTTCTCTCAGAACTCTGTCAGCCCCACCTTCCTCACAGGGTGCCTGCTGTGGGGAGAGGAAGGGAATGTGATTGTAAACTGTTCTGAGATTCTTTAATGTAGAGAAAGGTGGGGTATAAAAATGTGCTGTTTTTCTTCTAGTTAATTGTTGCTGAATTGGATAGTTGTAACTGCTGATTATTGTGCAGCTATTTGGTTATGTTGTATGGTTGAATGGGTTTTGACCGGGGGTGGTGGTGGGCTCTGTGGGTTTTGTTGGAAATTTCATATTCTACCCTGTTTGTTTGTTTTTCTCCTCCAGTTACCGGTTAATATGTTCTATCCTTTTGATTGCTTTTTTTTTTTAAACCTCTTTATTTGTATAGCCTTATGAAAGATAATTACATCCTGTATCACAGTACAGGGCTTTGCAGTATAACTAGAGATTAAGAATTTCTGCTGGTCAGTGGAGTGTAGCAAGAACAGGCTAACATGCAATGTATTATTTATATCATAGAATTACAGCATCTTATATAAGGTTTATGGGGAGAGAGAGAGAGAGTGTGTGTTTTTCAGGGCACATGCCAAATTTCTTATTTGAGTAAAAAAATGATAAAAAGGAGATCCAGTATTCTATGTCATTATTTACATCATCATCTTAGAGCAAAGTTTGAGTCCAGTGGCACCTTTAAGACCAACAAAGTTTTATTCACAGTATAAGCTTCCTCAGATACAGTGGAACAGAACCTTTTCAACTATTAGTCATAGGAAGTGGGGTGGAGGTTGTTGTCAGGAAGGGCTGTTTAGAGTCAAGATACATAAGTACTGGGTGATTATAGCAAAGACTGGATGTAAGAAAGAGCTGTGAATGACAGTAAATTAGCATACAAATACAACAACCTGACAACAACCCCCCCATCCCATAAGTAATGGCTGAGGAGGTTCTATTCCACTGTATCTGAGGAAGTGTGCGTGCGCATGAAACTTTATACTGAGATAGCCCTGAGACCTGGATAGCCCAGACAACCCCAGTCTTGTCACATCTTGGAAGCTAAGCATGGTCAGCTGTGGTTAGTACTTGGATGGGAGACTTCCTTAGAACACCAAGTCCCGAGGACAGAGGCAGGCTTTATTCAGCCACCTTTCTGAATATCCTTCAGGCCCCCAGTAGGGGTCAATCACCAGAGGTCAGCGTGACTTCCAGGTGCAGGCACACACACACACACACAACCCCCTGCCCCAAAGAAAGCTTATACTGTGAAATAAAACTTTGTTGGTCTTAAAGGTGCCACTGGACTCAAGCTTTGTTCTGCTGCTTCAGGCCAACATGGCTACCTCACCTGAATTTAATTTATGCAGTTATTTTATGAGCTATTAAAATCCCCCATATTCACCGGGAGTGACTGATTAGTGGGACATAATCCCCCTATCCCTGCCCCTCCCTCTCCAGCTGGTGGCCACCCAATCAAACCTATCTGCATCCCATTCAAAAAAATCTTTACATACTTGCTTGGCTTTTGGAAGGAGGCCATTCATTTGCTTCCAGATCTCATGCCAGCACAGCTTGTTTACTCTGGCACTGGTAATTTTTAAAATCGTTTATCAAGCTACAGTTTGAAACATATGCTCATTCATTTTTACAGGCTATGATAGGTTTTGTGTGTTCTTTGCTTTCAGTAAAGTTCATTAAGCTTAATCCTTAAAAGGATTTCTATCTCTTTAGCATACCTGGCCTAATCTCCATGTTCTGAGGGCCGGCTGTCTACATATAGTCATTGTGTTGATGGGATTCTAAGGAGATTCCTCTAATATCTTGGGGTTGAGCACCAGTATGATTGACAGGACATTGTCCTGCCCCGGAGAGGTAAAACAGTGTTTTGCATCCTAATAGGAAGCTCAGAAGGGAAGTTTGGTCTCAGTGATTGCTGCAGGAAGGTATAGAAATCTGGTATATGCTCAGTGGTCTTTAATGAAGCTTTGAAAACCATGCGGTATGATTTGTGAACTTGTGATTTCCTGGAGCAAGTTTCCTGAACTGGATCACTCAGGCTCACCGGATCTTGTCAGATCTCAGAAGCTAAAGCAGGGTTTGGGCCCTGGTTAGTAGTGGGATGGGAGACGACTGAGGAAGCCCAGGGTTGCTGTGCAGAGGAAGGCAATGGCAAACCACCTCCTCTATTGCCTTGCTGCACCTTCGCAGCACTTTCCACCACCAGAACAAGGTCTGATTCAAATACTGTGTTTCCCTGTCCTAGAGAGCTGATTCACATTTATGAAGAGGAAGGTGATCTTTCTGTTCCATTTTCATATGCTAAGAGCTGTGATTTTCAAAAAATCATTTCTTTAGAAAAAAACCCAGAAAAAAGCAAGGGAGGGGGGATTTAAAACCAGCAACTAAATAAAAGAGGGGGGGAGGAGGAAAAAATTGTGTACGTAAAGACAAAAATATAACAACTGTGGTGGCAGATCTACACATAAGTTTCTATTAAAGGTTTCCAAATGTCTAAAAACAAGTCCATATGCAGTTGTCATCTATATGCCATGTATTGAAATATTGATAAGGTTCAAATGTTCCCCCAGGAAAGGGATAACCTACTGTACTCTGAAAAAATATTCAGTTCATGTGAATCCTTGTTCACTTTCTGGGGGCTTTTCTGTCCCAGAAATGGTTGTGTGAAAGAGGAAAGCAGGGAGGGAATATGGATAATGCAGGGTTTTATAATGACAAAAGATGTCTGATATTCACTGTTAATAAAATTCATCAAAGTGCTCATGGTCAGATCCAATCCCTGTACAAACAACAATTCTGTTCACAGTGCCATCCTAAACAGTTACACACCCTTCTAAGAACATAAGAGAAGCCAATGTTGCACCAGGTCAGTGGCCCATCCAGTCCAACACTTTGTCATATAGTGGCCAAAAATACCAGGTGCCATCAGGAGGTCCAGCAGTGGGGCCAGGGCACTAGAAGCCCTCCCACTGTTGCCCGCCCCCAAGAATACAGTGCATCACTTGCCCCAGACTGAGAGTTCCTATCTATACTTTGTGGCTAATAGCCACTGATGGACTTCTGCTCCATATGTTTATCTAATTCTCTCTTGAAGCTGTCTATGCTTGTAGCCGCCGCCACCTCCTGTGGCAGTGAATTCCATGTGTTAATCACTCTTTGGGTGAAGAAGTACTTCCTTTTATCTGTTCTAACCCAACTGCTCAACAATTTCATGGAGTGCCCACGAGTTCTCGTATTGTGAGAAAGGGAGAAAAGGACTTCTTTCTCTACCTGCTCTATCCCATGCATAAGCTTGTAAACCTCAATCATGTCACCCCTCAGTCGCCATTTCTCCAAGCTAAAGAGCCCAAAGCGCTTCAACCTTTCTTCATAGGGAAAGTGTTCCATTGATGCTAGGAAAAGTTGTGGGCAACAAGAAAAGGTGAATACCCAACATGAGATGGATGAACTCAATCAAGGAAGCCACAGCCTTCAGTTTGCAAGACCTGAGCAAGGCAGGTATCGATAGAACGTTTTGTGTGTCCATCATGGACACAGGACAGCCCCATGTCCACCACACATGCCACAACACAACTAGGGTCGCCAGCTCTGGGTTGGGAAATTCCTGGTGATTTGGTTGTGCAGCCTGGAGAAGGTTTGGGGAGGGGAGGGAACTACAAAGGGATGTGATGTCATAGGAGAAAAAATGTGACAGTTTTGATGTTCTTAAAAATATGAATATCTTTAAAAATAACACATTCACCCATGCATAGATTATACAGTTACACACACACACACACACACACACACAAACTTACACACATAAAGTATTTATAAACATTAATTATATCTATTCATATATATTGCATTGCAATTAACTCCAATTAATAATATTCATTAGTATTCTTCAAAGACTGTAATCCATGATTAAATAGTGACACATCTGCAGAATCTTGCTGTGGAATAAGGCACTTTATTTTTTAATCTACCACTTGCTACTGTTAAGATCTGAATTCTAGTCAAAGCAGTGCAGGGAAACAATGCCACCAAGTCACAGCCAACTTAAGGCGACCTTGCAGGGTTTTCAAGGCAAGAGACAAAGAAAGGTGGTTTGCCATTGCCTGCCTCTGTGTAACAACCAGGGACTTCCTTTGCGGTCTCCCATCCAAATACTAACCAGGGTCAACACTGCTTAGCTTCTGAGATCTGATGAGATCGGGCTAGCTTGGGCCATCAATGCCCTTCTTCAAATAAACCTGTATATATCGACAGCAAAGGGCATGAGTCAATGGTAGTCACTGGTAAACTCGTCAACAGTAAAGCCGCTTTGAACCAAGAGGAAAAGCAGGATATAAATGTTTTAATAAGTAAATAAACAAATAAGCACTTCTGGGTCTCATTGATGTCAATGGCAAAGCTAAAAACATGCTTCATTCTTATCCATTGAAACCAATGGAATTTAAGAGCCCTTGGCTTTGACTGGATCATGCCCATTGTGGAGACGATGGAGGGTGGAGATCTCTAGAGGACACGAGGCACCTGCCGGGAGAGACACCAAGCTCCCCCCACCCCGCTTATTTTATTTGATTGTGCCATTCTTATCCAAGCCCTTCAGTGGAGACCAAGGAACTGTTTGCCTCACCTGTCCTTTTATTTGACTGTCAAAGCGATTCGTCCAGAGTGTGATGTTTCTCACACTCTCTTCCCCATGGATGTTGGCAGGCCCTTTGTTTTGTAGAGGTCCCTTGTTCACTGTATTGTGCATATAAGCAAGAATTATAAGCCTTGTACAGGAAGGAGATTGTGAGAGTCACTGGAAGAGGACTCCAGGATGCCTTCTCTGTACCACTTGGTGATTTTAGATGACTTTGTATAGTAGGCCAATGAGAATCAGTCTAACGCCAGAGGTATTTCAGCTGAGACTAACCGAAGCTTCCTGGCATGAGAATACTAGCCAGTGATATCATAACAGATAGACATAATGATACAAAGCTGAGCAAGACTTAGGGCTGCCAAGTCCCCCTAGGGGGAGGGGATTCCCCTGCTAAATGGGTCCCCAATCCACCGGTCCGGATCTGGCCGGCGGGGGGGACCCCACCCCCGAAGTGGCCCAATCAGGCCAACGTGCCCAGCGTGATGATGTCACCTGGAAGTGATGTCATCACGCTGGGCACATTTCCAGGGTGACACTCTAGTAATCGCCCTGAAAACTCTATGGTACCATAGAATTTTAGAGCGATTACCAGAACGTCGCCCCGGCAACATGCCCAGCGTGATGATGCCACTTCTGGGTGATGTCATCATGGCGCACATGCACTTTGCACACGTGCCAGTCTCCTGGACAGGGACCAGGACTCCCCCGCTTTTTAAAAGGTAAGGCTTGGCAACCCTAGCAAGACTATGACAAGAAGACAAATGTATTAAACTGAACGCAGAAAAAAATGTGAGGGGAAACAGAAAGTAGTAGTGTATATTGAGCACAAATTAACAGCACCCTCACAAGACTGAGACAATCGGGTGTGAAAGGGATGCAATGTGTTTTTGGAATGACAGAGAGGACATGTGGCCAGACAAGACGTTGAGTCAGGATGAGGAGAGCCACAAGCTTTCAGTTGAATGTAAGCCTTCCCCTGGTGCCATTTCCCTGAGCTAAACTGGCCACATGGGGCTGTTTCGGTTGGTACAAGGGAAAGGCTTACCCTCCCTTCCAACCTGCCGTGGTGAACTGGCCTGCAAAGGGAACCTCCACATTCAGAGGCAGCCAACCTCTGAATCCCAGTGCCAGGAGGCAACATCAGGGGATGGCCTCAGCCTGTATGTCCTGTTTTCTGCCCTTCAGAGGAACTGGTTGGCTGCTGTGTGAGACAGGATGCTGGACTAGATGGACCACCACAGGTCTGATCCAGCAAGGCTCTTCTTATGGTCATACCTTATGTTTAAAAGGGGAAAATGCTGGGACTGTTATTCATCTGGTTTATCCCAGGGCGAGACATCTGAGAAACCCATAGCTGCTGTCCCTTTACTGGACTGTATAAGAGCTTGGAAGATAAGGAGGGTTGACTACAGTTGATACTGGGATGGGAGACCACCAAAAAAGACTTGGATTGCTGTGCAGAGGAAGGTAATGGCAAACCACCTCTGCTCATTTCTTGCCTTTACCTTCCTCTGCATAGCACAATCCCAGTCTTTCTTGGTGGTCTCCCATCCAAGAAACTCCATGAGGTGGCACTTCATGGGGTTGCCATGAGTTCCCTGTGACTCGATAGCACACCTTAACTTTTTAAACAAGCAAAGTTCTGTCAGAGACCTTTCCAAGGCAAACCCAGCCACAGAAAGAACTCCTGGCAACGAGAGTAGACTTATTCAATTAATACATCTATGGTCATGCAGCCATAGTGTTATCAGGCCATAAACCTCTTAAGAAAATAATATTAAAACCACTTCTGAGTGCTCTAAAGAGATTATGAAGCATGCTGACATGCCCACAGCACTATATTGCGAAGATTAAATAATGCCAGATCGATTAATAGTGTTAGTGGAACATCTGCGTTGAATCTGGAGATACCCAGCTTCAGGCAGTCAAGGAAACAAAACTGAAAGGGTGTCTTGAGGATAAGAGTCAGGTACATTTGGAAGCAGAATCGTATTTCCAGTTAGTGATGAACTCATGGGGTAGGGTGGAACAGTATATTTAAGAGCAGCAAGCAGTCCCACTTTCTTTACCTAAAAGAAATTGTGCACAAAATTAATGTATCACACCTGGCAACTACAGCTGGCTTAAGAGGGCTAGGGAAGTTTGTTTACTGGCCAGGAATGAATTCGTAACTTTAGTCTCTGATAAGAAGGTGTGACACCGTGAACTCATGAAACTGCCTTATACTGAATCAGACCCTTGGTTAGGGTTGCCAAGTCCGGGTTGGAAAATACCTGGGGACTTTGGGGGTGGAGCCGGGAGAGGGCGGGATTTGGGGAGGGGAGTGGCCTCAGCATGGTACAATGCCATAGAGGCCACCCTTCAAAGCAGCCGTTTTCTCCAGGGGAACTGATCTCTGTCAGCTGGAGGTCAGTTGTAAAAGCAGGGGATCCCCAGGCCCCACCTGGAGGCTGGCAACCCTACCCTTGGTCCATCAAGGTCAGCAATGTCCACTCAGACTGGCAGCGGCTCTCCAGGGACTCAGGTAGAGGACTTTCACATCACCTACTGCTTGGTCCTTTTAGCTGGAGGTGCTGGGGATTGAACCGGGGTGGGACCTTCTGCATGCCAAGCAGATGCTCTGCCACTGAACAACAGCCCCTCCCTAATGATGAGGGCTTCCTCGAGAGGTAGTGGGCTCTCCTTCTTCGGAGGTTTTGAAACAGAAGCATCGGACAGCAATGCTGAGTCTGTGAATTTAGGCAGGTCATGAGAAGGAGGGCAGGAAAGGCTGCACTAGTGCTTAGTTCTTGCAGCCCTTTCTTACACACCCAAGGAAATGCTGATTATTTATTTATGTATTATTTATCTAATTTATACCCCGCCCTCTCCGCAAAGCAGGCTCAGGGTGGCTACTTCAAGGTCACTTTGGGGTCAGGAAGCAATTTTTCTCCAGGCCAGTTTGGTCAGTGATTCTGGAGGTTTTTTGCCATCTTCTAGGCATGGAGCAGGGGTCACTGGATGTGTGTGGGGGAAGGTATTTGTGAATTTCCTGCATTGTGCAGTGGGTTGGACTAGATGACCCTGGAGATCCTTTCCAACTATGATACTATGATCCTATGATGTTTGAATCAGCAACTGATGGAGACTCTTCTGCCACATGAGTTTCTTATCAAATCATGGGGGAAGTGTTGCTTATTCTTCTTCTGGGAAAAAGCAGCAACTGGTCACAGATGATGTTAATTTCAGTTTCTGGGAGGTTAACACTGTATCCAACACAAAGAGTAAGGAAACTATTAGTAAACTTGAAGTTTCACTTTGAGAGATTCTGCACCCCTGACTCTATAGTTACAGATAACAGGCCTTAATTAGCCTCTGAAAACTTTGTTGTTTGCAAAAAATTACTGGGTGTTTGATCAGTTCTTTTCTACTTTGTCAGTACTGTTACTGGAAGGTGGAATATGCTGTGAAAACTGTTGGAGTAGGGCGACTCAGCATCGGCAGGTGCCACATAACTCTAGATATGTCTATGTGTTACGTCCTTAATGAATGGGATGTCTCTCTTTGTCTGAACCTGGGAGCTTCTCTCTGACTCCTCCTCTGTTCATGTGCCCTTTGTCTCTCATTCCTCATGACTCTTCAAAGAGCAAGATGCACCTACAGGTCTCTCCTGCAAAAGTGATATCCTCTGTGCAAGTAAGAGGATATAACTTTTGCAGAAGAGACCTGTAGATGCATCTTGCTCCTTGAAGAGTCATGAGGAATGACAGAGAATACCCTACAGTATTCTTTAGATTAGACTTCGTCCTTCTTGACTGCAACATGGATTTGAGTTGAATTTGCTTTAAAAATGTAAGTTTTATCTTTTTGCAATATACTTTCTTGGAGTTTATTTAATGTACGTAACACCATGCTTCTATGACTGTGCAACTCTGTTATATTAAGTAATACATATCCTCAATAAAAACAGCTTAAAAACAGTGTTATCAGACTCTGATCCCTGGTTAGTCTTCCTGGCATTCAAGAATGCCCCATCAACACACAAACATGGCTGGGACACGCACCAAAATGCTGCAGCCGGCTGGAGGAAAATAACAAAATTAGCCAATAGTCAAAGGACACAAGGATCTCAGTACAACAGGTCAACCAAGGACTGTCCACTGACTCCACGCACTCCTGTTAGTATCCATGTTGGCAGAGTTCAAGAAATAATCCAATCCATGATTCGGAGTTTGCTTGCAATGAATTTACTGCAACAGGCTTTTGCAGAGAGACAATAACTGACTGCAGGACATTATTGCAACAGAGAGGCTTTCGGAGAAGAAGAAGAGGAGGAGATTGGATTTATATCCCGCCCTTCACTCATTTAAGAGTCTCAGAGCGGCTTACAAACTCCTTTCCCTTCCCCTTCCCACAACAGACACCCTGTGAGGTAGGTGGGGCTGAGAGAGCTCTTTCCCAAGCTGTCCTTGAGGGAACAGCTGGTACAGAGCTATGGCTTGCCCAAGGTCATCCAGCCAGGTGCAAGTGGAGGAGTGGGGAATCAAACCCGGTTCTCCCAGATTAGAGTCCGAGCACTTAACCACTACACCAAACTGGCTCGCACAAGCACTAGTGTAAACTAACACACAGCCGAGAAAGAGAAACAACAAGAAGTAGGCTGAACTGCAAGAGAAACCAATAAACCGTAAACACTAGAGAATGCTCCACAGCTCCCCCTACGGTTCAAGTGGACTAAACTACTCTTTCAGCAGTATTTACAGTAATTAGGCTCTTAGCAGGCTGTCGCTTCGCCAACAATCCAGGCACTCAGGATGAACCAGAAAATATGGAAAAAAGGAATGGTGTGATAGAAAGTAACACACATGTCAGATGAAGTGGTTGCACAAAGAAGATGACTAATCAATAAGAACAGAAAACACTGGCAATCCACCATACGTTAAGTTCAGGATCACCTTGGAGACCAACAAGCACTGTCAAAAGAAGAAGTGAAAGAGAGACACCTGGAAGCTAATTCATTAGAAAAGGAAGGAAAGGATAACCAGTTACCAGAGATCAGGAGTAGGCGTTCCCAGTATGGGTGCCTTTGAAGAAGACCAAATATTATGTGACCTAACAAGTTTAAAATCAATTAACTTCAATCAGTTTTAGCAAATTCTGTTCATAGGCACTGGGAGTATGTTGTGTGGTGTTTGGTGGTAGAAAGTGCTGTCAAGTCACACCAGACTTATGGTGACCCCATAGGGTTTTCTCTTTTTTGGTATTGTGTGTGTCTGTGTGTGTGCTTGCAAGCCTGGAAATCATGGTGTCTTTTGGTGACCCCTAGTGGGGTTAGGATGTTTTTCAGAGAGGTGGCTTGATTGCCTTCCTCTATGTCCTGACCCTGGTATTCCTTGGAGGTCTTCTTTCCAAGTACTTGCCAGGATCGGCCCTGCTTAGCTTCTGAGATGTGACAAGATCGGGCTTGCCTGCGTTATCCAGGTCAGGGCACATCATAGGGTTTTCAAGGCTAGAGACGAACAGAGGTGGTTTGCCATAGCCTGCCTCTGCATAGCAAATGGTCACCTCCAGGCTAGACTACTGTAACTCACTCTACTCTGGCCTGCCCTTGAGACTCACCCTAGGGTTGCCAGGTCTTACCCGGCTTTCGGCGGCGGGGGGGTGGGGGTGTCCCTGTCCCTCTCTGGGATTTTTTTGCATGGAAGTGACATCATCACATTGGACACATTGGAGCGGGGCACTGTCATTTGAGGGGAGAACCATAGAGTTTTCCCTCTAATGCTAGAACATTCCCCGCAACATGTCCCGGTGTGATGATGTCACCTTTGGGTGACATCATCATGCTGGGGCATGTTGCCGCAATGCCGGCACTTTGGGGTTGGGGTTCTTCCCAGCGGCCAGTTCCAGGCCGGCAGGTAAATGGCCCATTGGGTGGGCAAACCCCTGCCCACCCGGGGGACCAGGCAACCCTAACTCACTTGGAAACTCCAGCTGATCCATGGATAGCCATGGGTAGCCATGTTAGTGTGTAGCTGATCCAGAATGCAGTGGTGCGAGTCCTGACGGGAATGCCACAGATGTCATGTATACAACCTGTACTGCGTCAGCTGCACTGGCTCCCAGTGGAGTGCCACGTCAGGTTCAAAGTTTTGGTGTTGACCTTTAAGGCCTTGAGCGGTCTGCAACCTGCATATCTTCAGGACCGTCTCCTCCGGTATGTTCCCGGGAGACTGTTGCACTCTGCTGAGAGCAATCTACTGATGATCCCTGGGCCCCGTCTGTCCTCGGCCAGGGCTGGGTGAGATAAATACATTTAAATGGATGGGGTTGCAATCCTCCTAAAGGAGCAGGTTCATAACTTAGGTGCCCATCTGGACCCAGGTCTCCTCTTGGATAAACAGGTGGTAGCATTGGTCAAGAGCACCTTTAATCAATGTTGACTGGAGAGCCACCTGTAGCCTTTCTTGGGCAAAAAAAGGCCTTGCCACTGTGGTGTATGCTATAGCGAAGTGCCTTATACCCCAGAATTTACATCAAAGTTGACAATAGTTGGGCCTACGCACTGCAAAGGCTCAGATGCTACAAAACAAATTCTGCAAACTAACAGGTACACAAGAGAAAAGCCAGGTGGGTATAACTCATCTCCCAGCACAAGAGCTCTCCAGCTCCATAGATATGTAGTGCAGGAGGAAAAAGGAAACAGTGGTCATACCTAAGCCACAGAGCTTGGGAGACTAAAGAAGAAGAAGAAGAAGAGGTTGGATTTATATCCCGCCCTTCACTCACTTGGAGTCTCAGAGCGGCTTACAAACTCCTTCCCCTTCCCCTCCCCACAACAGATACCCTGTGAGTTAGGTGGGGCTAAGAGAGCTCTTTCCCAAGCTGTCCTTGAGAGAACAGCTGTGCCAGAGCTATGGCTTGCCCAAGGTCATCCAGCCAGGTGCAAGTGGAGGAGTGGGGAATCAAACCCGGTTCTCTCAGATTAGAGTCCGCGCACTTAACCACTACACCAAACTGGCTCTAGGAAAAAGGAAACAGTGGTCATACCTAAGCCACAGAGCTTGGGAGACTAAATAGGAAATAAGAGATGCTCCTCTTAGAGCAAGAATGTGAGATGACTCACAAGTGGGTAGTAAAAAGTTTATATAACTCATGAACATGAGGAAGAAAACTCTCTTATTCTCTTAGACATCTTGTCTTCTTACAGATGAAGATGGGTAGCCACGTTAGTCTGTAGCAGTAGAAAAGAGCAAGAGTCCAGTAGCACCTGAAAGACTAACAAAATATGTGGCAGAGGGTGAGCTTTCTGAGTCACTGCTCATTTCTTCAGATACAGGGAGTCCATCTGTCCTATTTATTGGAAAGTGGAGTGGTTTTAGATGCGGAATGACAATAACAGGCAAATGACAATAGCAGGTGAATAACAATAGCATGGATGATTGGATTAGGCGTGATACGCAGGGGGTAATAGGCGTGGAGAAATCAGCATTGGTAATGAGACAGGAAACCTAGGTCTCGATTCAGTCCAGGTGGATGCATTGTCTGGAGCTTTGTTATCAGTTGCAATGCAGCAGTTTCTCTTCCTAATCTCTCTTTGATCCTTCAAAGGAATTTCAAGGGGAGATTAGAAGGAGAGACGTGAGCTCTCAGGAGCTAAACAGGGCTGGCCCTGGTTTGTACTTGGATGGGAGAACTCTAAGAAAGACCAGGGTTGCTACGCACAGGCAGGCAATGGCAAACCACCTCTGTTTGTGTCTTGCCTTGAAAACCCTTGGAGGTTAGGGGGGACTTGATGGCATTTTACGTGCACATTCTGCGCAAAAACAGCCTTCTTGCCTTGTGCTGGCAGGGCTGGTGCGGGGAAGCTATAAAGTTCGAAGAGATCCTAGAAAGTCTCTCCTCCTCTCCCGCTCCCTGAAACCCTGGCTATAAATCACAAGAAGGCAGCTTCTTCCTGAAATGCTGGGTCAGTGTCACGGTGCCCTGCTCAGAGATTGATGAGCACTGCCATGGCAGCAACTGTGGACAGCAGCAGAAGGAGGCTGACAGCTGAGTGTATCTTAAGCCTTCTCAGGAGGAAACAGTGAGATGTATTGCTGTGTTAATACCAGCAAGCCAGCATGGTGGTGTGAAAAGGGGATGGCTAAATGGAATAAGACGGAACAGCTAGTTGTAGCTGAGAGGCGCACGTTAACCTGGGCGTAGATTCCCTTTTGTTACTGCATCGTTCGGATCAGGATGAAATTACGACATAAGAACTGGATGTCAGTTGTGCCCGAGTCTGTTAGACTCTGGGACAATGCAACCCTAAGTGGATCTTTACTCTTCAAAGGCAATTGAAGTCAACAGACGGAGGAGGGGGTAACTCAATTTAGGATTGCATGGCGAGAGACCCAGGGGCTGAATATTCATTGGAGAGCTCCTTTTCTTCAACACTCTGTGTCAACATCATTTTTCCTCTTGAGGAGGAGGTGGAGGAGATTGGATTTATACCCTGCCCTTCACTACCCAAAGGAGTCTCAAAGCGGCTAACAATCTCCTTTCCCTTCTCCTCCCCTCCCCACAACAGACACCCTGTGAGGTAGGTGGGGCTGAGAGAGCTCTTTTGAGAAATGCTCATGAGAGAACAGCTTTGAGAGAACTGGGACTGACCCAAGGTCACCCAGCTGACTGCATGTGGAGGAGTGGGGAATCAAACCCGGTTCTCCCAGATTAGAGTCCGCACTCCTAACCATTACAAAAAAGATAGATACACATACAATCTGTTTGCAAACCACATGTATTTGATGTTGGGATTTAACACAAGCAAAGATTGCAAATCTCTTTTTTAAAAAAGGATTAGAGTCACTTGCAAATGTAGCACTTCTTTTGCCTGCTACCTGCAGATTCTTTTTACAGGGAGCAACAAGATTTCCCGGAGCTGAAACTTTCCAAAGTCACAGCTTCCTCCATCAGAGTCACGAGACAGTGTGATGTAGTGGTTAGAGTGTTGGACTAGGAACTAGAAGACCTGGGTTCGAACCCTCACCCTGCCATGGAAACTCACTGGGTGACCCTGGGCCAGCCTAACCTACCTCACAGGGGTTTTGTGAGGATATAACGGAAGAGAAGAGAGTGATGTAAGCTGCTTTAGGTTCCCCCTGGAAAGAAGGTGGGGAGTGAATAAAGTATAAATGAAGTAGACCCAGTTTGGCGTAGTGGTTAAGAGCGCAGATTCTCATCTGGGAGAACCGGGTTTGATTCCCCACTCCTCCACATACAGCTGCTGGTGTGACTTTGGGTCAGTCACAAGTGGTTTCAGAGCAGTTCTCGAAAGAGCTCTCAGCCCCCCTACCTCACAAGGTGTCTGTTGTGGGGAGGGGAAGGGAAAGGAGATTGTAAGATGCTCAGAGACTCCTTCTGGTAGGGGGTATAAATCCAATCTCTTCTTCTTCTAAGCAGGGGTCCGCTGGGGCCAGAGCGAAGCGGAGCAAAGCTCCACCAGCTCAGGAGTGGCCACTAGGGCAGCCACGGGCCGAATTGGAGCCGAAATTCGGCAGCAACTTTAAAAGCGACTGGAGGGGAGGGGGTTTGGGGGAGAGGCTCCAAACTTGCAGGGTAGCTGCTAGGACCTCTCCCCCAAATACCCACCAAGTTTCAGGAAGACTGGACCAGGGGGTCCAATTCTATGGGCCCCCAAACAGGTTGCCCCCATTCCCTCCATTGTTCTCTATGGTAGGAGAAAAGGTAACATTTTTTCCCACCATAGAGAACAATGGAGGGGATGGGACAACCTGTTTGGGGGCCCATAGAATTGGACCCCGTGGTCCAATCTTCTTGAAACTTGGTGGGTATTTCAAGGAGAGGCTCCAGCAGCTACCCTACAAGTTTGGAGCCTCTCCCTCAAATCCCCTTTCCTCCAGCCCCTCATATACCCTATGAGTTTTTGCCATTGATTTCAATGGCCCATAGGGTATAATGGGGCTGAAACTGACATTCCCTTTCTGACACACTTCCAGTGATGTCAAGGGGCGTGGCATATGCTAATGAGTTATGCTAATGAATTATGCTAATGAGCTCCTACAGCTCTTTTTTTACGAAAGGACCCCTGCTTCTAAGTAAATAAATACTTTGACTCTTGAAAGCTTCTGCCCTGGAAACCTTGTTGGTCTTTAAGGTGCTACGGGACTCAAATCTCGCTCTTCTGTCGCAGACCAACACAGCTATTCACCTGCTGCTTCCTACAATAAGTACATGAAATCACCAAATCGAGCAGCCCACCTAGCTTAGTAAGTGAGCTCTCTGTGCCGCCATGCCGCCATGCAGACAGAGAATGGCCTTCTCCTTCAGTCACTTTCTATGGGAGATAAGGGTTACCAACAAGGTGGGGGGGGGGGGGGGGAAGGCTCAATATGTGGCAACCGGCAGCTGCAGCTTTTCATATCAGGGAGGGAAATTGCACCGCCTGGTTAGCCACCACCTGTTATAGGGGCAGCACATTTTGTCCCCAGGTTGTTGGCAACTGTATTTGAGATCTTTAAAAGAAAAAAAGGAAAAAGGAAAGAAGCCACAGATTGAACCTGTGCCCTTTTGTACCCAAGGTATGTGTTCTGGCACCGAGCCGCAGCTCTTCTTCCCACCTTCTGTGCTGATGAGCATCTTCCCTTAAGCGTTAGCGGACCCCTGTGCCAATTTCCTTCCTCCTGAAAGGCACTGGATCAGGTCCAGCTTTCCCTGGGTATGAAAAAAAGCAAGTGCATTTCCTGCAAACAGATTCTGTAGCCAGTGGATGTAGGCAAACTCTCGTCCTTAAATCCACCCCCCTCCCCTTTTCTCCCATTCATCTCTAGCTGGAACAATAAAAATATAAAAAGGAATTATTTCCGCCCGTTTCTCTGTGCGTAGATCGTGCAAGGAAACTGCTGCCACCTACAGGCGAGAGCTGGCAAACTCGTATAAAGACAAGGACAGGTTGTGGTTGTTGTTGTTGTTTTAAAAAAGAAATAGATGGAAAGTAATTAACTGGATGACAGAGGAATCTGCTTCCCTTCCTCACGCCGCCCCCTCCCTTTCGGTTTCTAATTCCGGATGCAGCTTCGTTTTAAAGGACCTTGCGGGGAACTTTCTGTCTCAAAAGCCGCGGCGCGTCCCTTCCCGAATCCCCAATCAGTGCCCAGGCTCGGCTGAAAAGGCACTCGGCATCATTTTATGGCGAAGAAGAGGAAGGGGGGAGGCGAGGGCAGCGCCGCGGCCAATCAACTGTCGTCACCGGGCTTGATTGCGAGCGAGCTCCTCTGCGCAGCGCTCGCCGGAGTTTCCAGCATTGCAGAACAGCCTGCTCTCTGGTGCAGCCAGCGACAGGCCAGCCGGGCAGCTCTGGCACGCTTCAGGCACAGCACAGCATGGGGAGGGCGCGCGCACACGTCTCTCTGGCTCGGGAAGGGGGAAAACGACTGCCTAGCGGGCCTCCATTTAATCAAGCCCGTCCCCTGCCTTGGAAGAACATTTAATTCCTCTCTCCCCCTTATCTGATTCACTCTCCGAGAGGCGGCGGGGTGGATGGAGTGCTGGATGCGCCCGGGCTGAGAGGGCTTTCGGAGGGGATTAGATGCAGGCGTTCCGGGAGGCCTCTCAGCCCGATAGCGAAAGAGAACAGAATGCGGGTGAAAATCCCAGCTGTTGGGGGGGGGGGGTAACAGCTGGGGGGATTTTTTAAAGTTAATTTTTAAAAGTTTTCTCGAAGAACGTGGGATACAGAAGGGAAGAGGGGGTCAGGGAGAAATAGGGTTTATCAAATATTATGACTTATTACAACAAGTAACGTCAAATGTATTATCAGCCGGGCTCCCTCTAAACTGTGGAGGCCTGTGAGCAGAAATCCCACTTTGGGAGCTACTGGCATTAACGTTGTGAGCGAGCAATTTGGCTCCTGCGTAAATTAGTTTGCTCTGGAGCCCTCGTTCCTGAGCCAAGACAAAAATCTGTGAGCTGGAGGCTAAAAAACTGTACGCCAGCTCACACTAACTCAGCTTTGAGGAAACACCGACTATCAGGTGTGTTTCATATTTCAAACAGGCCCGTAGCCAGGATTTTTTTTGTTGTGGGGGGCATTTAAATTTTTTAGGGGGCAGTTATATTACAGTTAATTAAATCAATCTGAATGCCTGTCTTCAAAGGGGGAGGCTCCAAGCCTGTTTCTAGCCCTTCCTTTCAAGAAACGGGGCAGTGAGTGCATCAGTTCTTAGGGGGGGAAAGGTTCAGAGGGCATTTAATTGCCTTCAGAAGGCATTGGAATGCCTTTTGAGTTCCCTTCCACAAGGCAAGACAGCTTAGAAGGCACCTTCAGTATATCTCCAACAATCCTGCTTTCTGCCGGCCCAGTATTACCTAGGTCAGGGGTGGGCAAACTTGCTCAGCATAAGAGCCACCTAGAACAGGGGTGGCCGAACTTGCTTAACGCAAGAGCCGCATAGAATAAACATCAGATGTTTGAGAGCCACAAGACATGAACAAATATTACCTGCTTTTATTGGAAAATAAGCAAATTTGCTTTTTATTAACATTAAATGAGACTGCCAAAAATAATAACAAAAGGGGTAAAAGCAGATATTGATAATGATATTAATTTGTCCATTAATAATTAGCATTATTTGTTTGCTAATGATACTTAGCTTCCCCAGCCGCCCTGCCGGGAGCCACATAATATATGTAAAAGAGCCGCATGCAGCTCCCGAGCCACAGTTTGCCCACCCCTGACCTAGGTCATGGTCAAAAATAAGGTTTCTGGCATGGCTATTTGTGGGGGCAGAGCTTTTAATTAAGGGGGCAAGGTCCCGACGTGCCCCATTGTGGCTATGGGCCTGATTTCAAATATAGAAACAGACAATTAAGCATCAATATTACAGTGTTTGGGGATAGATGCTCTCTTTAAAAGAATAAGCAAAAACTTTCCTAACATTAGCGATAATCTATTAACAATAAAAGATATTATATGTTTAGTAGCTGAACAAACATCTATGCGTAGATAGCTGGGGAGGAGTGCTGATTGGGTGCCTTGCTTGGAAGTCACTGACTGGCCACTGTGGGGAACAGGATATTAGATGTTGCCTGTTCTTTGGGTCGGGAGGCCTGGGCTGGAAGAACACCTGTGCGAGGCACTGCCTCTTAGATTAGCCTGCCTGGCAGGGTTGTTGTGAGGACAAAATGTGATCTCCTTCCCCCACATTTAAGCTGCTCAGAGCTTCTTGAGGATAGGAGCTACATGGGATAAATGCAGTAATAAATAATTTCTTACAAACTTGTGACGTTTGACTTTTGACCTTTGAGAGCCAGGGTGGTGCCATGGTTAGAGTACTGGCCTAGGATCTGGGAGACCCAGGTTCAAATCCCCACTCTGACATGGGAGCTCACTGGGTGACCTTGGGCCAGTCACATACTTTCAGCCTAACCTCCCTCCCAGGGCTGTTGTGATGATAAAACAGAGCAGGGGTGAATGCTGTAGTAAGCCATGTTATGTTCTTATTGGGAAGAAAAGCAGGGTATAGTTATTTAAATAAATACTGCAGAATCACTGTGTAATATTTGTTTCTATTGTTGAAGACATTGGGAAGGCCAGCTGCAAATGAAAACAGATTCCCACTAGCCTTCTGTACGTGCATAGAAGGGGACTGGTCACAGGCATGCTGAAACATGGAAGTGCTTTGTTGGGATTACTTTTTACATATAAAGTGCAAGTTAACTGCGTTCTTAACTGCAAGTTAAGGTTTTAAATTCAGCAGCTGAGAAATTTTAAATTCTGCACGTGCACTATTTCCAACCAGAATAACTGATGCATGATGGTTGATTCAGGTCATAACAAAATTCATTCAGCATCAGTGAAAGTATCCCCCCCCCCAATTTGATGCACAATTATAAAAGGACAGTGCTACCAGATACAGGGTATCATAGACTGGAACATAAGCAAAACAAAAACCATGCAGGTTTTCAAAGAAGTAGCACTGTAAATTTTAACAGTGGGGCGGGTGTGTGTGTGAGAGAGAGTCCTACAGAGTCAGTCACCAACAAGTGTCCTTAAACAGGAATGCTTTATTGAGAAAGGTCTGCTATGGTCATCTGCACTTCTTGCGTTAGTAATGGCTGACACAGCCCCAAACAGGATAATTATACAGAATTCAAAAAGGGGTCTGGTAATGCACTGCAACCAATCACCATGTCAGAGAAAAGGCACTTAAATTACTGGTTTACAGTTCCCAGGGAAAAAGCGGGAAGCATTAGAGTCAGACAGGAGAAGAGATACATGGACAGTCGCTAACAATCTCCCAAGGTCAGAGCAGCAGGGAAGAGCGATAAGCATGCCATGAGAAGTATAACATAACATCCCACAGACCCGATGTCAAGAGTTTGGTCATCCCACCTCCGGGGCAGGAGATGGCAGCATTAGCTGACAGGTGGGGGACAAGAAAGACCACAAGAGGCAAGGGAAGGGAAACCAAGGACAGCTCCAGGACTGTAGGCTCCTGCTTACGGAATTTTCAGAGACAACAGGGAATCCTCCATGTATAAGTATAGCCATAAATAAGACCCACCAAGGGAGGACCATCCACAATTCTGGGTGTGGCTATATGGAATCTTCAAGGCAGAGGGATGCTTCAGATTAATCCAGGACAACGATCATGAACAAAACAAATGCTCCTGTAGGCCTGGTTTCAGCTGGGGATGCGGACTAAGGACAGAGCCTGATAGGAAAGGGTGGGTTTCAGGAGAGATTTGAAGCAACCCCACCAAGATATTTTGTGTGCCAGGATCGTCAGCTGACTGAGAAAGGGGTGGCAGGAGTCATTCGGACAGGAGTCTGTGTGTGTGTGTGTGTGTGTGCTGGAGAATCACTCAGTCTGAAGGATGGGGTGAGGGGAAGGAGTTTAGCACAGGCCCCTAGTTACCGTGGGGCCCACAGGGCCCGGCCCCCTAGTGGTTTTTATGGACTTCCCTCCCTCAGCCTTGGCTCCTTCTCCTCCGCTTGCCTGTCGGCGGGAGGATGAGAGCGGCGCAAACAGCAGCAGCGGCACAAGCAGCAGCAGAGACAGGGAGGCTGGGCTGAGAGATGCTTGCCACCTGGCCCACCAGCAGCAGGTAAGCCCAGCCAGGCAAAGTAAGGAGGAAAGCAGGCACGTCATCAGGCCCTGGCCAGGCACGCCTAGCACTGCTCCTGCTCGCCAGTGCACCCACACGCCTCCCCTTCATGGCCAGCCCAGCCACTGCATGCATCACATCTCCGGGCCCCGGAAGGGAGCCGAGGGTGGGAGGTCAGGCTGCGCCGACGCAGGAAGCGGCACTGGGGCTTCTCTGGGAGGGAGGGAGCCAGATGCTCCAGGGGGAAGGGCTGCCCTTCCTGGGAGGGAGGGAAGCTGCCCCCCAATTTAATTAGCTGGTGGGAGCCCCCAAGGCCCCCTCACAAAAAATCCCTAGCTATGGGGCTGGTTTAGCACCAAGCTCTGGGCTGTGATAAGGCTGGAGGAAGGAATGGTGGAGCAGTCCTGGCAGAGTTTTAGCCAAGGGGTTGAGAGGGAGGGGTACAGAGAAGCAGCGTTGGGCAGGGTGTCAAACACAACACGCCATGGACTTTGTAGGTGAGGTGAAAGACCTCTGCCTGAGACCTGGAGAGCTGCTGTGGCTCAGTTGGAGAGCCTTTGCTTTGCACACAGAAAGTCCCAGGTTCAGTCCTCGGCATCTCCTGTTAAGAGGACCAGGCAAGGAGGTGATGTGAAAGACCCCCAGAGAGCTGCTGCCAGCCTGAGTAGACAATACTGACTTTGACGGGACGGAGGGTTTGATTCAGTGTAAGGCCGCTTCATGTGTTCACGTGTTAGTTAAGGTCCTTCTCACATTGCTGTGTTGATCCTCACTGGATTCCAGGGTTGGGCCGTGGTTGAGGGGCTGTCACCGTCAGGATTTTTCTCTTGATATGGACACTTGAAGATCAGAAGTAACAAAGCAGCATTTCGTGACACCCCCCCCCCCCCAAAACTCCTGATTAGAGCTGTCCTAGAGCTGAGTTACAGATTCTGAACAATTGTGCAGCATGACTCTTCCTCAGATAGCAGTCACCGGGGGGGGGGGGGGGGAGAGTCAGTGTTTTAATGCTCCCCCCCCCCACACACACAACAGGAACATCAGCCTAAAGGAGCATCATACTGCACACGCAGAGAACACGCTGTGTTAGAACCCTTTTTGCTGATCTGATCACTTTCCGTGTGAGAGTTACTTTGATTTTATACAGGGGAAGAAGACATTGGCATGCAAATTAGAGCTACTTTGCAGGAAGGACGTCAGCTGACTTTTGGGTCCTTGCTGAGTCTTGATCCATTCCCAAAATATGGAATGGCATCCTCACTGCTTGTGCAGCCTAGAAGTCAACTGCAAATCAGGAAGACCCTGATTCCAATCTCACCTCTGTCTTAAGTAAGCCATCCACCCCTCTCTGCAGTACAGAGTGAGGACCTATTCACACACTGCAAAGTCCATAAGTTTTCCAGAGATGTTTTGAGAGTTCCCAAAAGAGAACAGAGATACCTAGTATCTATGACATCTGTACTGCAAAAGTTGCCTTAGTTTTTTAATCCAAATGTCTGCTACTATTCTGGTCTTCATTGGGTTGCCACCTGCCACTAGTGATCCCTAAGAATGTTTCGGGGGCAGAGCCTGGAAAGAGGGAGCACCATGGACACCATGATATCACATCCAGGTGAGTACCTGGAAGTGATGTGACAAATGTCCATGGCACTCTAGGAATCCTTCCACTCTCTTTACCATAGAGACCTGAGGAATTCCTAGAGTATCACGGATGCTGTGATGTCACTTCTGGGTGCTCACCTGGATGTGACATCACAGTTTCCTTGCCTTTGTCCACCTCCCTTTTTTCTTCCTGCTTCTTCATTGATCCAGCAAGAGGAAGGAAACGCAGAAGCAAGAGGTTGCCTAATTTGGGAAAGTCTAATTCTGGATAGTAATTTTGGATGGCTAGATGGATGCTACTGAAGTTCATTGATGTTTGGTGTAGTGGTTAAGTGCCGGACTCTTATCTGGGAGAACTGGGTTTGATTCCCCACTCCTACACTTGCACCTGCTGGATGACCTTGGGCAAACCATAGTTCTGTCAGAGCTGTTCGCTCGAGAGCAGTTCTCAAAAGAGCTCTCTCAGCCCCACCTACCTCACAGGGGGTCTGTTGTGGGGAGGGGAAAGGGAAAGGAGTTTGTAAGCCACTCTGAGACTCCGAGTGAAGGGAGGGGTATAAATCCAATCTCCTCCTCCTCCTCTTCTTCTTCTCATTATAGGTGGTAAAATACTAGTAATGCAGGAATGCTGTTAACGTTGGAATGCCAAACAAAGCCTACAAACTCTGCTTCCCTTTGTTTCTTTTACTGCTTAGTACCTTCCACTGAACGGAGAATTCATTATGGCCCCTGGTGCTGGGTTTGCAGCTTTTGACGGCAATTATGAACCAGGATGTGAGACAGGTATTGTGCACAATCTACTATTCATTAGTCATGCAAATTAAGCTCATTGAGAATAAACCTCCATTACACTGCTCGCCTGAGTCATTTGCAAAGTCATAATTAACTTTTCCCCGGAGCCTCTCAAAGTTTTGAAATTATAGTTGGAGCTTTCCTTTTTTTTTTTAAGGAAGGGGAGAGGAAGGAGGAAAGGAGATGATAAACATTGGTTACATACATTCCACTAGGAATGTCTCCTTTGGGAACCCCATTAAAATGAATTGTGCTGTGTTCTTGCCAAACATACGTCCGTTTCCGTGCTGTTTGCACGGGGGATGTTTCCAGCAGAATAACGCTCATTGTTTGCACTGTTCATTGTCTTGAGGACGAATGTACTGAAATGGAAGTTCACAGGCCCTTCGCTGCAGAGGAGGATAGGAATGTTGCGTCTGGGCTTAATTGAATTGGGGGCTGAAACTTCGGACCTGCAGGTTCTTTCAGGCCCAGATCTGACAGTGTAAGTTAAGTGAGCAGGAGGGCTATTTTAATTTAATATAACGGCACTACCTAAGTGTTTGTAACTGACTGTAGATTCCAGTTAAGAAATGAGCACTATCGTGTCAACAGTACCAATGTTTGCATTTCTTGCATGCGTGGCTCATGTTCTGATTTCAGTGGTTTAAGCACATCTTGGTAGTGTGTTGGATCCAGCAGAATATAAGAAGAGCCCTGCTGGATCAGATCATCGAGTCTAGTATCCTGTCTCACACAGTGGCCAACCAGCTCCTCTGGAGGGCCGACAACAGGGCTCAGAGGCCGAGGCCTTCCCCAGTGTTGTCTCCTGGCTCTGGGATTCAGAGGTTTAGTGCCTCTGAGCATAGAGGTCCCCTCAGTCGCCATGGTTAGTAGCCACTGATAGACCTGTCCTCCATGAATCTATCTAATCCTTTTTCAAAGCTGTCTGTGCCTGTGGCCATCACTACATCCTTTGCTAATGAATCCCATATTTTAATCACTCTCTGGGTAAAGAAATATTTCTACTTGGTCCATCCTGAATCTACTGCCTATCAGCTTCATTGGATGCCATCCAGTTCTAGTGTTTCGGGAGGGGGAGAAAAAGTTTTCTCTTTTCACTCTCTCTCCCTCTCTTTGGCCATCAAGTCCCAGCTGACTTATGCTGACCTTGCTCCACATTTTCTCAACTGTGAGGAAAAAGTGCAGCTCAAAACCACGTTCAGATACCTTGGGGCAACACTGTACTGACTGCAAAGTCACCCCTGAATGGCCATAAATCCATGCAGAAGGTACAATAAAACCCGATGATCAAAGAAAGTCAAAGCCGGCATGGAGTATGAAATCCGATGATCAAAGGAAGTGAAAGCAGCATGCAATGCTGTTCCGGCACGAGTTTGGTAAAACAATGGAGGGAAAAGCCAACGCAGAATCAGCCCCTGTGGGGTTTTCAAGACAAGAGACATTCAGAGGTGGTTTGCCAATGCCTGCTTCTGCATCACAACCCTGGACATTCTTGGTTCTCTCCCAGCCAAATACTAGCCTTGCTTAGCTTTTGACATCTTTCAGGATGGGGCTGGTCTGTGCTATCCAAGTCAGGGCACCACTGTCTCTACCCCATGAATAATTTTATGAACCTTTATCATGTTCCCTCTTAGTCATCTGTTTTCTAAACTGTGTGGGTTTTTTTTAAAAAAGGGGTGGGGAGCAGGAGTGCCAGTGTTTATGTAGAGCTTCCAGTTCTGCAGTCTTCTCCATACATGTCAATGGAAGGGGGTGCCTTGGGCATGCAAATGATGCCCATGAGAAGCAACCTCCTCCATTGGAGTGGATGGGAAAGCTCACTCACCTTGCAGCTGTGAAATGCATATGGAGCTCCAGATCAGTATTCACCAACACGGAACCCACCAAGAAGTTTCCTGATGCCCGTTTGCTACTTCCTTGGAAGAAATAGCTGCTCCTGGCTTTCCTTCACCTACGTGGACCAGGAAGTCATACAGAAGGACCTTGGAGACATCACCTTTATACCTGCAGAGAGCACCCGTTCAGAAACAGCTGCCTGTATCACTGGAGGAGGGATGCCTTGCAACTTCTTGACATTATCGAGATCAGTCAAACCACAGCAGCCATTTTGCGATGGGGCCCACTCCCTGTTTTCAAAGTTCCCAAAGTGACCATAGGCAGAACAAAACTGGGAGTCCCTGCTCTAGACGATGGTGATATTGCTGTTTTATCTGGAAAGGGGGATCTCCTGGTCCCATACAATCTAAGTTCCCCAGGAGTTAGATGCAAATTCACCAGCAGGGCTGCCAAATCCCCACTGGGGCAAGGGATCCCCCCACTTCTGGAGCTCATTCCCTGTTGCCACTCCAAGCATTGGTGGAGAAAAAAAATAAGGGAAGAAGGCTGTTTGGCTAATGGCGTCACTTCTGCAGGAAACTCAGGAATGACGTCCGTCCTCTCTAGAAATTGCAGGTAGCTCTATGGTTTTACCATAGAGTTTTACCATAGAGTTGCTGGCTATTCCTCGAGAGGCACAACGTCACTTCCAGGTCTTGCCTAGAAGGGATGTCATGCCATCGGTGACAGCCACCCCTCCAACGCCTTCCCAGTTTCCTGCTAGTCGCTAGGCCTTGCTTGGCAACCCTCTCTGCAGTTCTTGCGGTTTGTGGTTCCTACGAGCACACTGGATTATGTGCAAATCCATGACAGCTTCATTAATATTAAACACAAAGAAGATGGTTAATGAATTAAATATGAATTTCAGTAATACACTGTGTTCAGCAGCCCCTGTGTATTGTTTGTTTCATATTAAATTCCCTAGTGGAGGAAGGATGAGAAGCAGTTTCGTGGATGGCATGTTTACAGTCACACCGGCAGAGAGCTGTGACTTAGCCCTGCGCACAAACGCACACACACACCAATGGCTAGCATATTGCTAATAACATTGTCAAGTTTATTGTCATCCACAGCTTCCCACTTGGGCCCTATTCACTTGGAATATTTTTTGGGGGGGCTCCTCCATGATCCTCTCCAGTGACTTCTAAAAGTGCAGCATGCCAGTTTTTGTCATATGTCTAGAGTAGGAAGCCAGCCACAGCAGGAATATCATGGCTTATCACTGCAAGGAGTTTGCTTGCCCTCAGTAATCTGTGTGTCTGCGCCCTGACATGGATGCCCAGTCACATCAGGTTCTTTCTTTCTTTATTATTTAGATTTCTATCCCGCCCTTCCCACGAACAGGCTCAGGGCAGCTAGCAACAATAAATAATACAATCTAAAAGTAATGCAATAAAATAATACAATAAGCCCAGTTTAAAACATTTAAAATGGGCAGTGCCACACATTTAATTCCAGTTTTGACAGCCAGAAAAATAAGTGGGCCAATGCCGAGCCATGGTGGTCTCGTGTAGCAGCAGTAGGGAGGCCAGCTGGTAGATGCATACTGCTGCCTCAGCCAAAGGCCTGATGGAACAGCCCCGTTTTCTGAAAGCTAAGCCGGGTCGGCCCTGGTTAGCATTTTGATGGGAGACCACCAAAGAAGCCCAGGGTTGCTACGCAGAGGCAGGCAATGGCAAACTACCTCCCTTGCCTCGAAAACCCTACAGGGTTGCCATGAATTGGCGGTGACTTGACAGCACTTCCAAAAATCTGTGCTAGCGACACATACCTATCAAAACTAAGACTAGATTCCCTTGGTTGGAGCCTGTGTCTCCTTTCCCTAATGGCAGAGCTTCCCTCTGTCACAAGAAGAGGCTCTTGCTGTGGTACAGAATCATGGAATCATAGAGTTGGAAGGAACCTCCAGGGATGTCTAGATCAACCCCCTGCACAATGCAGGAAATTCACAAATACTTCTCCCCCACCCCCAGTGACCCTCTGCTTTATGCCCGGAAGAGGGAGGGGGGAAAAACCCTCCAAGATCCCTGGCCACACTGGCTTGGTAAAACTGAACGATCTGGCCAAGGTTGTCAAAGACCAGTCAAGACCCCCCCCCCCCCACAAACAAAGACTGCATGACATGACTGGGTCCATGGGCCGTTAGGATGACCATGATCCTTGGAATTTGGTCCCCTCCTGTTGACAGCCTTGCTTCTGATGGCAAGATCCTCCATTAGCAGAATGGAATGGTAGGACTCAGTCTCCTATCTAGTCCTGTGAAGGGCTACAGGAGAGAGAACAGGGTTGAGTTCCTTTACATACTGGACTGCACTATCTGTGGAATCCCGCAATGGGAAAGGGGTGAGCTTTCAGCCCTATTAAATTACTTACCACAAGCCAGCTGTGCCTGGTGCCCGAAGGGGCATTGTTTTCACCAGACCCCCTGTGGGCCTGGCCTTGTATTAAATGTCCTTGGAGGTTCTTCCATGGAGGGTAAGCCCTTGTGTGGGAAAGGATGTGTATACAGCTCCACTGAAATGAGTCAGGATGTTTGCACATGTGGGGGAAGGGCTGTGGCCCTGCTGGTCCACCATCATACCTCACATGATGGAGATCCAGTTGCCCTGGAAGGCCAACTAACAGGGCATAGAGGGCAAGGTTTTTTGGCTGATATTAAGGACATAAGAAGAGCCCTGCTGGATCAGACCAGTGGTCCATCTGGACCAGCATCCAGTCTCACAAAGTTGCCAACCAGTTCCTCTGGAGGGCCAATAACAGGGCATGGAGGCCGAGGCCTTCCCCTGATAAGAACATAAGAACAGCCCTGCTGGATCAGACCAGTGGTCCATCTAGTCCAGCATCCAGTCTCACAAAGTGGCCAACCAGTTCCTCTGGAGGGCTGACAATGGGGCATGGAGGCTGAGGCCTTCCCCTGATTAGAACATCAGAGGAGCCCTGCTGGATCAGACCCAGTGGTCCATCTAGCCCAGCATCCAGTCTCACACAGTGGCCAACCAGTTCCTCTGGAGGGCTGACAATGGGGCATGGAGGCTGAGGCCTTCCCCTGATTAGAACATAAGAGGAGCCCTGCTGGATCAGACCCAGTGGTCCATCTAGTCCAGCATCCAGTCTCACACAGTGGCCAACCAGTTCCTCTGGAGGGCTGACAATGGGGCATGGAGGCTGAGGCCTTCCCCTGATAAGAACATAAGAACAGCCCTGCTGGATCAGACCCAGTGGTCCATCTAGTCCAGCATCCAGTCTCACACAGTGGCCAACCAGTTCCTCTGGAGGGCTGACAATGGGGCATGGAGGCTGAGGCCTTCCCCTGATAAGAACATAAGAACAGCTCTGCTGGATCAGATCCAGTGGTCCATCTAGTCCAGCATCCAGTCTCACAAAGTGGCCAACCAGTTCCTCTGGAGGGCTGACAATGGGGCATGGAGGCTGAGGCCTTCCCCTGATTAGAACATCAGAGGAGCCCTGCTGGATCAGACCCAGTGGTCCATCTAGTCCAGCATCCAGTCTCACAAAGTGGCCAACCAGTTCCTCTGGAGGGCTGACAATGGGGCATGGAGGCTGAGGCCTTCCCCTGATTAGAACATCAGAGGAGCCCTGCTGGATCAGACCCAGTGGTCCATCTAGTCCAGCATCCAGTCTCACAAAATGGCCAACTAGTTCCTCTGGAGGGCCAACAACAGGGCATGGAGAGAAGAGAAGAAGAGATTGGATTTATACCCCACCCTTCACTTGTAGTCTCAGAGCAGTTTATAAACTCTTTCCCTTCCCCTCTCCACAACAGACACCCTGTGAGGTAGGTGGGGCTGAGAGAGCTCTGACAGAAACTGCTCTTTTTCAAGAACAGCTGTGCCAGAACTACGGCTTGCCCAAGGTCATCCATCCGGTGCAAAGTGGAGGAGTGGGGAATCAAACCTGGCTCTCCCAGATTAGAGTCTGCACACTTAACCACTACACCAAATTTAGGCCTTCCCCTGATAAAAACATAAGAAGAGCCCTGCTGGATCAGAGCAGTGGTCCATTGAGTTCAGCATCCTGTCTCACAGTGGCCAGCCAGTTCCTCTGGAGGGTGAGCAACAGGGCAGAGAAGCTGAGGTCTCAATTAGAACATCAGAAGAGCCCTGTTGGATCAGACCAGTGGTCCATCTAATCCAGCATAATGGCTCACACAGTGGCTGACCAGTTTCTCTGGACGGCCAACAACAGGGCCTGGAAGCCGAGGCCTTCCCCTGATGTTGCCTCCTGATTCTGAGATGATTATTGATCTTGTACCCTAGCATCGCTACTCTGAGGATTACTGGACCCATGCCCAGTGAGAAATGGGATGTACGAAGAAGCTCCAAATTCACCTGCCAAGAAGAACCCGAGCTTTAGTGTGGAGAACTCTGTCAGATCAAATGGCAAAAATGCTTATTGGCGTCACAGGCCCCAAACTGCTTCCCAGTTCCTTCACCCCCCTAATGGACTTCCTGTATATCTGAACAGCCCACAAGATTATTGTTTCTGTCGATATTATATAAGGCTTTAAAAAAATGAACATATTTGGGAGCAGAACTTTAAGACAAAAAAAAGATGCTGCGATTTTGGAATACCACAAGCCTTGGAAATAGATCATTTGGATTTCAGAGTACTACCAAACTGTAGCTTGGGCCCGATAGCCCAGGCTAGCCCCATCTTGCCAGATCTTGAAAACTAAGCAGAGTCAGCCTTGGTTAGTACTTGGATGGGAGACCTTCAAGGAAGTCTAGGGTGGCTACGAAGAGTCAGGCAATGTAGAGTCCCCAGTTGTGGGATGGAAAATACCTGGAGACTTTGGGGGTGGAGCCGGGAGAGGGTGGGGTTTGGGGAGGGGAGGGACTTCAGCTTTGTACAATGCCATAGAGTCCATCCTTCGAAGCCACCGTTTTCTCCAGGGGAGCTGATCTCTGTCAGCTGGAGATCAGTTGTAAAAGCGGGAGATCTCTAGGCCCCACCTGGAGGCTGGCAACCCTAAGACGATGGCAAATCACCTCTGAATGGCTCTTTCCTTGAAAAAAAACCCCTACCGGTTTGCCATTAGTCCGCTGTGACTTGATAGCACTTTAAATACACACACACACACAAAGCTCACAAAGCACATAGTGAAAGACAGTTCAGAGACTGGAGTCAAGGGATCTTCCCACATTATCGTTCTGTCAGTCACAGAATATGCAGTTGAAATTCTTTCCTGCAGGAAGATCCCTTGACTCCATACTCTGAACTGTCTTTCACTATGTGTAACAGTCTTTTATTATGCGCAACACAACACAATTATGGAACACAACACAATCGCTGCCTCTGCCAGTAGCCTAGAGCGCTATTTGCTTGCCTCAGCCTGCTCTCTGGATCCAGCCCTCTCTCCCCCAAGCCACGGCAGACCTCAAAGGCAAGAGTCTCAGTGTCAATGCTGTCCAGACCTATGAATGAATAAGACAAAAACAATGACTGAAGCATGTACCACTCACTGTTATCTCTCTTTCGTTAGCTTCAGAAATCAAATTTACCAGTTCAGGGGGTTACCAGTGGTATGACCCCACACTGTGGCGTGCCGCTGTCTCCTTGGACGATCTGGAGAAGGGCAAGTATATGTTCTCTGTGGACGAAGAGCGTGTCCCGTGCCAATACGATGATGTCCTCTTTCAGCCCGAAACATCCTTCTGGGTGAATATCGAGTCGTCTGAGCAGATGATACGTCTCAGGAGCATTTCTGTCATGGGTCAGGTAAAAAAAAAAAAGAACACCCGTGTGTTGAAACAGATATGCTGCTTCACCGTTTTCCGTTTTGAGAGTTTTGAAAGAACAAGTGTGCTGATGTGCACAGAAGCATTAGCGCATCTTGGTTAAAGGAAAGACAGCTTGTCAGTGTTGCCAGATTTCACTGGCTGCTTAGCCACCTTGTTGATTCACAGATTATTATATAGATTGTTATGTTCTAATGGCGACCACCATGCGGTCAGGCCATGCGGTCTGGGGCAAGCACATGGCCAGGCGCAGTCAGAGCCTTGCTCCAGAATACAATAGGCTGGCCGGATTGTAATTTAGACCTATCAGTCAGCCAGGAGGCAAATAGGGGCCAATGATCTGGGGAGACTTAATTGTAATCCTATCAGAGTGTGTGGGCGAGGCTGGGGGTGCGGTTTAGATGCACATATAAGCAGACCACTGAGCCCAGCTCAGACATGTGTTCCTGAACCTCCTAATAAACCATGAGCTGATTTCATTTGAACATGTCTCTGTACTTTATATAGATACAGCAAAATAAACCAGATGTTGGCCATGCATGATCAGACTTTTGACTCATAGCTTGATTTTGTTTGTGTTTTTTTCCCCTTTCGGGATACAGCAGTCCCCCTCCACCAGATAGAGCAGTGGAAGAAACAATGGACAGGTAAAATGGTGATGCAGATGGTGTGACGGCACTCCTGGGAGGTGCTTGCAGCCCTCTAAGAACTCTACAGTGCTTGCAGCACTCTAGGAATTCTATGGTCTTTGCCACAGAGATTGGGAGGAGGAAGTGATCATATGGCCTTTACCAGGGGTCCTTTCGTAGAAAAAGAGGTGCAGGAGCTCATTAGCATAACTCATTAGCATAACTCATTAGCATATGCCTCGTCCCCTGACATCACCAGAAGTGTGTCAGAAAGGGAATGTCAGTTTCAGCCCCATTATATCCTATGGGCCATTGAAATCAATGGCAAAAACTCATAGGGTATATGAGGGGCTGGAGGAAAGGGGGTTTGAGGCAGAGGCTCCAAACTTGCAGGATAGCTGCTGGAGCCTCTCCTTGAAATACCCACCAAGTTTCAAGAAGATTGGACCACGGGGTCCAATTCTATGGGCCCCCAAACAGGTTGTCCCATCCCCTCCATTGTTCTCTATGGTGGGAAAAAATGTTACCTTTTTTCCTCCTAACTCAGACCTGGCAACCCTAGAGGGGTGAGACCTTAGCAGTGTATAATGCCATTGAGTCTTCTCTCCAAAGCAGCCATTTTCTCCAGGGGAGCTGATCTTGGTCATCTGGACATCAATTGTAACAGCAGGTTGGCAACCCAGCAGTTGCTTTTGGAATTCTGACACACTATGGTCGGCACTGCCCCACAAAATGGCTGCCACAGGAGACAGAGCCAGTCACAAAATGGCTGCCGCAGCTTCCCTACATTCACACAGTGAAGATCCTTGTGCTGCAGTGGGAGCTGCTGCCAAAGCAACATTTTTAAAAATCTGCACAGCCAATCAAATCTCCAATGGCCTATCAGAAACTTTGCTGGGCAACAGCCCCATCTAGCCCCATCTACGTTCAAAAAAGCTGGGCGACCCTGGTCTGTGATGTATCCTTTTCAGGTGATCTCAGAGGCAATTTCCTCAACAGCCTGCATTTGGTATTCCAGGAAACAGCATGGGTGTTAATTAAACCACTCTGATTGTGATTTTTGCTGCTGTTGAGCAAACTGATTTACTGCTAACCACTCATATTGATCTGTGTTTGTTTTCTGAACTGTAAATTAGAAGTTCACCGACAATGACACTTTGGCAGAATATATGAAGAGCCGTTCCGCAAAGCTGCAGTTCCATGGGCAAGGGGCATTCCAGCTGTCAAGCACCAGATGTCCAGACAAATCCGGCTGTGAATGTGGAAACACAGCTGTGAGTTTCATCTTTGTCGCCTCTTGAAAGGCACAAGCTTTCTGCCTGTGGCAAATGATGGGTGGGAGACCTCAGAGAGTCAGGTCATTTGTGTAGATCTTTCTCTTCCATGAGTGATCCAGCTGTTCTCATTAAAGGACCATCATAGAATCTGTGCTGCCTTGCTCCTGAATTCTGGAGGCCAGTGTCCCGCACCTACGTGCAAGAGCCCCCTGAAGCCTGCTGGCCACTGTTGTGAAATCTGTGGTAAGTGAAGGGGCTGTTCTATTTGTATACGAAATATGATCACAGAATCACAGAATCGTAGAATCACAGAGTTGGAAGGGACCTCCAGGGTCATCTAGTCCAACCCCCTGCACAATGCAGGAAATTAACAAATACCTCCCCCTCCACACCTGTTGACCGCTGTTCCATGCCCAGAAGATGACAAAAAACCTCCAGGATTTCTGGCCGATCTGGCCTGGAGAAAAATTGCTTTCTGACCCAAAAGTGGCAATCAGCATATCCATGAGCGTGTAAGAAAGAGCCACGAGAACTAATCACTGAAGCAGCCTTTCCTGCCCTCCCTCTCATGATCTGCCTAAGTTCACAGAATCAGCATTGCTGTCAGGTGGCCATCGAGCCTCTGTTTTAAAACCTCCAAAGAAGGAGAGCCCGCCACCTCCTGAAGAAGCCTGTTTCACTAAGGAACCGCTCTAACTGTGAGGAAGTTCTTCCTAATGTTTAGCCGAAAACTCTTCTGATGTAATTTCAACCCGTTGGTTGATGATGAGAGTTGCCAGCCTCCAGGTGAGGCCAGAGTTCTCCCAGAATTACAACTGAATTTCAGACTACAGATATCCGTTTCTGTGGAGGAAATGGCAGCTTCAGAGGGCAAACCTTATGGTATATCATATAATGTAATATTTAACTGTCATCAAGTTGCAACCAAATTACGGCAACTCCTCATGGAGTGTTCAAAGAAAGATGAGCAGAAGTGCTTTGCCACTGCCTTCCTAGAATCATAGAGTTGGAAGGGACCTCCAGGGTCATTTAGTCCAACATCCTGCTGGAAATTCACAAATATTTTTCCCACACACCCCCAGTGACCCCTGTTCCATGCCCAGAAGATGGCAAAAAACCTCCAGGATCCCCAGCCAAACTGGCCTGGAGAAAAACTGCTTCCTGTTTGTACCAACTCTGCTCTTCCTTGGTGGTCCCCCCCATTCAAATACTAACCATGGCAAACCATGCTTAGTTTCTGAACTCTGATGAGCTCGAGCTAGTTGAGTCTATTCAGGCTGCTGTTATACCATACATTTTAGGTGATATCCCATCCTGAATTCCACCCTCTACTGGCACCTCCCTCAAATCTCCAGAAATCCCCCAGGCTAGAGTTGGCAACCCTAGTGGAGCCAATTTCACAGTTCCCTTGTGGATAGGATCTCCACCAATTCCCATTGCAGTCAGCTTGGCCCACAGGTGTAAGTACAGTGCAAATTTATGTGCTCAGTTAAGACCTTGTGCAGACCCTTCATTTATTATAACTGTGGTTAGTGTCTAAAACCAGGGCTCCCCTCCCAGGCAATCACTGAAACCCTGGCTTATCTCAACAATTGTTGGTTCCAGTGCCTTCTCTCTGTAGCTTGGAAACAAGCCAGGGTTAAACCAGGATAAAGCAAAGACGCCTGCACTCATACTTCATGCAGAACTACAACTGAGAATGGCTGTTGTTAATAAGAGCAAGAGTCCAGTAGCGTCTTAAAGACTAAGGAGATTTATGGCAGGGTATGAGCTATCGTGAGCCACAGCTCATCTCAATCTATCTCCATGCAGTGAATTAAAAAATTCAGATTCTCTGGTATCTAGTTAATGGTACAATCTACGCCTTCTGCCTTTTCATTACCATGTTGGGCTTGTGAAACTGGCTCGAATTGGATATTGTAGAGGAAAGCATGTACCCCACAGTCAATAGGGGAATAAGAGAAGAAGAAGAAGAGATTGGATTTATACCCCGCCCTTCACTCACTTTGGAGTCTCAGAGCGGCTTACAAACTCCTTTCCCTTCCCCTCCCCACAACAGACACCCTGTGAGGTAGGTGGGGCTGAGAGAACCCTTTCCCAAGCTGTCCTTGAGGGAACAGCTGGTACAGAGCTATGGCTTGCCCAAGACCATCCAGCCAGATGCAAGTAGAGGAGTGGGGAATCAAACCCGGTTCTCCCAGATTAGAGTCCGCGCACTTAACCACTACACCAAACTGGCTCTCAATAGGGGAAAAGATTTAGGTAAAAGGTTGATTTTCTGACCATAATGTGAAATCAGAAAAAACGGCTGTTGGTTCTGCTTCTGGATAGGACTCTTTGGTCATGGCTGATGCCTCCAAGTAGAGGTGTCGAACCTTACTGGAAACCTCTATCTCTTAATCACAAACATGGAATCATTATCCCATTTTCCTTCTAGAAGCCCATGGTTGCATCCATTATATATCCCACACCCGACCTCCCTTTTTATCTTGACAACAATCCTGTGAGGCAGAGAGGGGGAGGGGCAGTGGCTCAGGGGCCGAGCAGCTTTTTTGTACATAGAAGGTCTCGGGTTCCATCCCCAGCTAAACAAATTAGATCAAAGATGAAGCAAATCACCTCTGGAGCAATTTGTTACAACCCAGAAGACAGCCTTTTATCTCAGAAATAGGCTTGCCAGCCTCCAGGTGGTGGCTGGAGATCTCCCTGGGATCACGACTGATCTCCAGGCAACAGAGATCAGCTCGCCTGGAGAAAATGGCTGCTTTGGTAGGTGGACTCTGTGGCATTATCCTCCATTGATGTCCCTCCTCTCTCCAAACCTGGCACTCCTTAGGCTCCCCCACCCAAATCTCTAGGTATTTCCCAACCTGGAGCTGGCAACCCTATCTCAGAAACGACACAACTTCTTCTCTTTGGAGGTGAAGTTGACACTTGTACCTTAATTGAAACTTTTAATGCTGACGGTTTTTATGGTTTTAATGTGGTTGTTTGGGCGTTACTGTGTCTTTTGCCTTTATTTTAGATTTATTTTGTAAGCTGCCTTGAGTGTTCTGTGAACAGAAAGACTGGATATAAGGTTTTTTTTCCGAAACCAATGAAAGAATATTTTTGAAAATGCGATTGTTATCCTTTGTTTGACCAAATTCTGTGAGGGCCTGTATTTTCTCTTCCTTTCCAGACCTTTTATTCATGACCCCAGAGAGCTGCTGCCTGTCAGAACTGTAGCTCAGACAGTTGCTTTTATAAGGGAATAGGATTGTAGTCTATTATGATGTTCTCCTTGCACACAGTTACTGCCTTGGCTTCTACCTTTATAATCCACCTTCTGTATTATGGCATGGTATGCTTCTTAGATAGTATTTTATTGGCATAGTTTTTGCATCCTGTATTCCCAATCCAGTTGCAGTGTTTACTGACTGGTTTAAGCTATCTGATTGAATTGTTTTTTATATTTTGTAATCCACCTTGAGTCTCAGTGAGAAAAGTGAGCTAAAAATGGAGTACATTGGACTGGGCTGAATGGACCATGTAAGACAGCTTTACGTGTTCACATATGTGAGGTAGTAACTAACTGAAACTCACCCAAGTGAAGCTCCCCCCTGAGAGGGGGGTTTGTCTCATACTCTGTCCAGCATGTCGCAGTGAGCCAGTGTGGTGTAGTGGTTAAGAGCAGTGGACTCCACTCTGGAGAACTGGGTTTGATTCCCCACTCCTTCTCCACAGGAAGCCTGCTGGGTGACCTTGGGCCAGTCACAGTTCTCTCAGAACTGTTCTCAGTCCCACCGACCTTACAGGGTATCTGTTGTGGGGAGAGGAAAGGAAGGTGATTGTAAGCCTGTCTGAAATTCCTTTGGGTAGTGAAAAGTGGGGTATAAAAACCTCTTCTTCTTCTTCTGCTGCTGCTGCTGCTGCTTCTCCTCCTCCTCCTCTTCCCCCTTCCATACAACCACTTTGTGTGATTCAGCTAGACTGGAGTCCAGTAGTACCTTAGAGATTTTCGAGGTATAAGCTTTCAAGAGTCAGATATCTGACAAAGATATCTGATGGGGAGCATTGACTCTCAAAAGCTCATAACCCCAACATCTTGTTGGTCTCAGTGGCGCTACTGGACTTGAACCCAGCTCTGCAGACCAACACAGCTGCCCTCTGGAACTCACTTCACGTGATAGCGATCACAACATCTTAAGTGGCTGCTGGGAGAGTTAGTTTATTTGTTTACTGTGTTATTTGTTTACTGCCAGTGCCTGGCAGCTCATGGGAGGTCTGTGGGTAGTGATTGGGGGGGGGGGGTGTATGACACTGGCTGCACCGTTGCACCAGTTCTGGTAAAAAAACCCGGACGTACCGCAGGTAGTGCTAGGAATTGCTGGAAACTCTATGGTAAAAACATAGAGTTTCCAGTGAGTCTTAGAGCTACCCGGTGTCACTTCCTTATTTTCCCTGGAAGTGACATGGCACTGTATGCGATGCTGCGGTTTAAAAAAAAAATTCTGCTGCTGCTGCTCAGAACAGTGGGGGGCAACAGGAGTGGGTGGGTGGGGATGCTCTGCCCCCAGCAAGGAAATCATACCCCTAAAGTACTGTAAAGTAGGCTGAAGGAAGGAAGCAGTGGGAGAAAGTGCCCTGAGGTTGACAAGTGTGCTTCACAACTGAGTGGGGTTTTAAAAGCTCGTATCCCAATTCCTAGGGCTTTTCCACATTCTTATTTTATCGCTGCTAAATTCCTCTTTCTTCTGTTTTTCTCCCTGTTCTGTGTATGTTTTGCTCCCTCCAGTGGTCAGTTCAGTATCAAACAGGTTTATTTCCAGCATATCTCCCTGCAGTTTACATCTGCAGGGAGGTATGCTGGACATAACCCGGTATAATATCGAATCGACCACTAGAGGGAGCAGAACATGTGTGGAAACAGACATCCTGCCCTGAAGAAACAGGAACTTACCAATGAGTAAAATAAGAATGCTCAACATAAAGTCTTCTCCGAGGCCATTTCTCCTCACAAAGCTCCCCACATGATCATCATGTGGAGAAAGATTCTGGGAATTTTTTGAAGTGTGGATGGAAGTCCATGAGGTTAGGAGCTGCTCTTGCCCTGTGCTGTGGTTAAACATCTATTTTTGTTGGCTGTTCCATCTCCCTTCCATCCTGAGGCCAGGGACAGCTCCTCTGTTAGACACATTTGGGGGTCAAGGGTTTCTGATTCTGTCCACCCTAAAGGCTGGGGTGAGGGAGACCTCATCAAAGTTTATGAAGGAATGAGAAATTCGCAGAGAGAGAGGGAGAGGCCAATAAACTGCCTAGTGCTGGGCAATCAGACCGTTAATCAGGACCTCTTAAGCTATTAATCAAGGTACACTTAGACACCGAGGATCCAGCTGCATTAACATTCCTGCCAACAAAGACCTATGTTCGCATTAGCATTTTCTTCTGAGAGGTTCTTACTTCAGGCTGATCTAATTTGGGCTCGTTTGACTTTCCTGCAGAAAAGCCAATCAATGAGGTAACTAAGTGCTTCCAACATGCCTCCTCTTTTCCCAGAACACACCTCCCCAATTCCTTTTTTTTGGAATATAAACTGCCTCCTTCTCATCTTACAACCAATCGGTGAGAATTTTACTAGCTCGCCTTGCCCCATCCATAGCTAGAAATCTGGCATTTTTGGTCCTTGTCATAAAATCATAAGAAGAACCATGCTGGATCAGACCAGTAGTCCACCTAGTCCAGCACACAGTGGCCAGCCAGTTCCTCTGGAGAGCCAACAAAAGGGCATAGATGCTGAGGCCTTCTCCTCAATGACTTGTAGGGAGCACATCACGTTGCCCTGTATCCCCCTCATCCCCACAGTATGTCCCCTTTCCCTCCTTTTGGCAACCCCCATATACTAGGGTTGCCAGGCCCCTGGTCTGGGTGCAGGTTCCCCCGCTTTTGCGGTCCCCTTTCTGCCACCAGCCAGCTGGCCAGTGGGAAAACCCCACGTGCAAATGCCCCTGAATGCGATGTAATGATGTCACCTGGAAATGAGGTCATAGTGTCACTGCTGTTGGGGGGTTAATGCTCTAGTTTTTGGGCAGAACTCTATGGTAAAATTTGGCTCAAACCATGGAGTTTTGCCCAAAAACTAGAGCGTCACCCCCCCCTCAGTTGTCGGCGAATATTCCAGACCAGACCCTGGAGCCCCCCACTGCAGCTCGGTAGGACCTGGTAACCTTACCATATCCTCTCCCCTTTCCCTGCCTCATTCTTTCCCTCTGAGCCATTCACCACCCTGCCTTTTATCTACCTCCCTTCAGCTATAGTTATTATTTACTTCATTTATACCCCACCTTTCTCCACAGTGGGAACCAAAGCAGCTTACATTATTCTCCTTTTTATCCACACAACAGTCCTGCAAGGTAGGTTAGGCTGAAAGTATGTGACTGGTCCCAACATCACCCTGTGAGCTTCTGTAACCACACTGGCTGTCATAGGATAGTTGCTATTGAACAGAAGCAAGCAGCCAGCCCTAGCTGTGTCATACAAGTCAGGTGGTATCAAGTCACCCAGAGGATGCTTCCAGACCTAGGCTTGCCAGCCTCAAGGTGGAGATCTCCCAGAATTACGCTGAACTCCAAATGACACAGATCTGTCCCCCTGGAGAAAATGACTGCTTTGGAGGGTGGACTTTATGTCATTATATTTTGCTGAGGCCTCTCCTCTCCCAGATCCTGCCCTCCTCAGACTCAACCACAAATCTCTAGGAATTTCCCAACCTGGAGCAGGCAACCCTACCCAGTTCTGGTCTCAATGAGTACGCCCCTCAAAGGCCAAAATAGGCCTGAAAGGGACCCTGCCCTTTCCCTTTTTACTCACAGAAACCCAGCCTGGAATACTGTGGTTGCTTAGCAACAGTTACAGAGGGCATCCATTTCTTAAAACCAGAGATGCTCCTTTTATCATTTTTGGGTTTTTTTTAACCCCCCCGATGTTTTTTTTTTTTTTTAATCATGGTGTTCTGCAAACCTGGGGCACTTTTCAAGTTTGTAGAAAGATCTGTCTTGACCATTTACAGCTCCAGTCACCAAATTTACATATCCTCAGATCTGGCCGCCTTCACTATTAGTATATAGAAGAAGTTGCCCATGGGTGAACTACTGAGTATCACATCTCTCTTGGCTTTATGATAGTTGATTAATTTTCCCCTGAAGGAAAGAAAAACACCACACAAGCCTTCTGGAAAACATTATTTTAATTGCTTCCGAAGGCTTCCTAAGAAACGTATGTTGACACCCCTATAAAGTGTTTGGTTTTCATATGGTAATTAAGAATTAGGAACACAGTCCAGAAAATCTCTGCCTCCCAGGTAAATTAACAGATGAGCAGCCCATATGGAGAGGAAAGGAATGTCTCTAACCCATCGGACGCATTTTCATTTTAACATCCCAATTAAATGTAGATCCTGAATGTGACCGTTACAGGAAATAAGAAGGCATATGTTCCTTGGCTTTATTGGTTTGATTTTTTATTTACTGAAAGGATTTATACCCCACTTTTACAGACTCTGGATAGTATGGGGTAGAAATCACTGGAAGAGTTAGATAAATAACAGAAAGTCTACCCAGGGTTTCTTCACCCCATGCATGTCTCTCCTTTAAGGAACCTGGGGGTAATCCTTTTTTATGTTTCCCAGCTCCTGTCAGATGGTGGTAGAGGAAAATGTCTTCTAGTTGCAATTGACTTGTGGCGATCCCAAGAGTTTTCGAGGCAAGAGCCATTCAGAGGTGGCTTGCCATTGCCTGCTTCGGCAAAGCAACCTGGATCTTCCTTGGCGATC
Organism: Lepidodactylus listeri; assembly: GCA_029233225.1. NCBI lineage: Eukaryota > Metazoa > Chordata > Lepidosauria > Squamata > Gekkonidae > Lepidodactylus > Lepidodactylus listeri. The sequence continues at coordinate 84,015,528 of JARCFY010000011.1, forward strand.
TCCCTTCCATGTACAAACCAAGGCCAACCCTGCTTACCTTTAAAGACCTGACAAGATTGCGCTAGCCTGGGCCATCCAGGTCAGGGCCTGTCAAATAAGTTGAGCTAACAAATTACCTTAAAACTCACGCACCGAGGTTGATGGTTGAGCAGACTTTTGGACCCTGCCATAGGAGTCAACTTCAGGGGGACTGGGGAGCTGGAGCCCCTCCCCGAACTTTTCCAGGAAGTGCTGAGCCTCCCCTGGAGACAATGGCCTGTGATGTCTCTGGCCCCGCCCCCTCCCCACGGAAATTGGAAAGTCTACGCCCTTGGACCCTGCCCTTCCTTGTCCAAGAGCTCTCCGGCATTTTCATTTTCCTCACTTATGTGTTCCCGTTGCATGGGGGGGGGGGGAGTCTGTTCTGCAAGTGTTTTGCTCCATCTAGTGGTCAATTCTATATTGCATTGCTTTGTGTCCGGTATAAAAACCCTGAAGTTTAAATCTGCAGCTTCTTATGCCAGACATAAAGCAATGTAATATCAAATTGACCACCAGATGGACCAAAACACGTGTGGAACTGGAAAAAACACACAGCTAAAGCAACAGGAACACCCCAAGGGAGGAAAACAAGAATGCAGAAAAGTCCCAAGTTCTATATGCATGTGAAGCTCTAGGAGGCGCCTGCTGCCTTAAAGTGGATTGCCCCCCCCCCCCCCCGCCTGACTCTGAGGTAGCTTGGAGGGATCTGGGCTGATTTCGCATCCTTGGGTGCTTCAGGCCAGTGGTTGGGCCACTGGCTACAGGGCATTGTGGGTTGCCAGGATGGGTCCTAAGCAATGCTCCCTCTAAGCTGTGGAGTCTTGTGAGCAAAAATTCTACTTTGTGAGCTACTGGCATTAAAGTTGTGAGCGAGCGATTTGGCTTCTGCATGAATTAGTTTGCTCAGGAGTCATCCTTCCTGAGCAAAGACAAAAATGTATGAGCCGGAGGCTAAAAAACTGTGAGCTAGCTCACACTAACTCAGCTTAGAGGGAATGCTGGTCCTAAGGAAGCTGCCCTGCAGCTAAGACAGGCCCTAAGCCAGTGGTTAGGAGTGAGGTGTAATTTGGGAGAACCTGGTTTGATTCCCCACTTCTCCACTTGCAGCCAAAACCCCCCTCCCCAGGCTCCACCCCTAAATCTCCAGGAGTTTCTCAACTTGAGCTGGCAACTCTGTCCATGTCTGCCTGTCACTCCTGTGTCATGACATACATTGCATTATCCAAACAAGTAGTGCTGTATCAGTTCACTGAGATGGGAAGAAGGTTTCAAGGGTGGCTTGTTCGCAGTTGCTAGATGAATCACCCCAGGCTGTTTGTTTGTTTGTTTATGTACCCCCTTTTATACCCCTCCTTTCTCCCCGTCAGGGACTCAAAGCAGCTTACGTCATTCTCCTCTCCTCCATTTTATCCTCTGGGAGGTAGGTTAGGTTGGTGGGGTGTCCCCAGCCCAAGGCCCCCCAGCAGGCTCCCACGGCAGGTTCGAAACCTTGTTCCCCAGATCCTAGCCCAGCACTCTAACCACTGCACCCTACCGGCGCTCATATTCTGCCTTGTCTTTCTCTGTTTCAACTGCAGGAGCCATCATTTCCTGGAATACTCCACTGGTTTCGACATCGAGCTGTATCGGGACAGAATACGCCATGCTTTTCTGAGCCTGGTATGCCAGACCTTATTTCTGAAGTGGTTACTCAAGGGAGAACCCCTCAACCAATCTGAAATGATTCCTTTGCGGGACAGAACCAAAATGCAGTGGTCACTTTTCTTAGAATTCACAATGGAATACCATAGATTTTTTTTTTCCAACCTCGGAAGAGATTTCTAGTTGTGCGACCACAGTGGCTGTGCAGGTCATCAGGCTACTAAGTCAGAGTTTCTGGAAACTGCCAGTCCCCTTTCAGTAGCATTTTAAGTCAGAGGTCACAGTTGTAGAGCCGTGGAGGTAGGCGGCAGCATGGGCGTCAACTACGGGGGGGCTCGAGGGCTCGAGCCTCCCCCGAAATTTCCCGGGGGGGGCTCAGCCTCCCCCGGCAAAAAATCTCGCCCAGCCGGCCGGACGCCGCCTCTCTTTCCCCCCCCACCCGGCTTGCCTCCTGCCTCCCTGGGGCGGGCGGGGGGAGAGAGGCGGCAGTCAGCCGGCCAGCTGGCTGCCGCCGCCGCCGCAGGTCTGGCCTCCCTGGGCCGGGGGGGGGGGGGGAAGCAGCAGAAACATGGTCCCGTGCGCGCACGCACAAAGCGCGAACGCACGAGAGAGCCCCTGCCCCCCCCCCCCGGGGATTTAGAATGTTGACGCCCCTGGGCAGCAGTGCCCTGTGTGCATTCACTACAAAGGTATCCTTTTCTAATTGCTCTCTTGAAGTATTTGAAGGGCTGTCACTTTTAGAGGAGGGCAGGGAGCTGTTCCTGTTGGCAGCAGAGGAGAGGACTCGCAAGGATGGGTTTAAATTAAGGGCGGGGAGGTACAGGCTGGATCTTAGGAAAAACTTTTTTACAGTAAGAGTTGTGCAACAGTGGGATCAGCTGCCTAGGGAGGTGGTGAGCTCCCCCTCACTGGCAGTCTTTAAGCAGCGGCTGGTCAGACACTTGTCAGGGATGCTCTAGGCTGGTCCTGCATTGAGCAGGGAGTTGGACTAGATGGCCTGTATGGCCCCTTCCAACTCTGTGATTCTATGATTCTCTCCCACTGAGAGCTTTGGAAAAAACACCACCACCCTACTTTTGAGAATGTTTTAACATGGAAAAGCGACTTGTAGATGGCACCAACTGGCTAGTGCGTGTGACGTTACCCACACACATACCCCTTGCCCAACGCCCAGATTCTTTTGTTATGTACATGTGCCACTTAAAATGTACATGTGCCCACTTGTCTAATGCAGTGTTCAACTGTTGTGCACACACTTTGAAGTTTTGAAATCAGGTGACCTGCAAGACATCACCTGTGTGATGGGGCGGGATTGCTCTGTTCTGGCGGAAAACAGACTCTTTTCCACCCGATGATTACCTTGATTAATTCTCTTCCCCCCCCCCCCCCCGGACATACCTTCTCAGTAGACCCTGAACAGCAATGATGGGATGACCCGCTCTTTTGTTAGCGGATTAAGATTTATATTTTGAATTTATTTTAGCATCCATTTATTCTTCAGTGTATCTAAACGGGAAAGAATAATAGCCTAGTGATAAAAATACACTCTTCTTGCAAAAAAGAATCCAGCATGAGTTCCTGCCACTTGTAGTTAAATGTTTCAGGGAGCTTAGGAAACCTTCCATCCAAGGTCTTCTAGGCCTGTCCCCCGATCAAAGATGACAGGTCTAGTGTAATCTCTGTCTTCCCCTGCTGAGTACTTTTTATGTGTGGTCTTGTGTGTTTTGAAAGCCCAAGAATGCCGGCGTCCAGATGGCTATATCAAAGGTGCACAGACCTCGCACTTTCCTGGGACTCTTATCACGCAGCTCTGCGTCCTTCATCCAGATTGTGCTAATGGATAACAGGACCGGGTCCCAGAGTGGCACTCAGGCAGAAGAGCTGGCTGGGGACATCATGAGTGACATAGCCGAACATGGTAACTTCTTCTAGTCTTCTGCTGTTGCAAATCTTTGCTAGTTCACCAGTGGATTAGGATTGGCCGTTCTGGGTTGGGCAATACCTGGATATTTGGGGGATGGATCCTGGAGAGGGAGGGGAGGGGCCTCAGTAGGGGGTAATGTCAAGGAATCCACCCTCCAAAGCAGCCATTTTCTTCAGGGGAACTGATCTTTATCACCTGGAGAGCAACCATAATAGCAGGAGATCTCCAGGTGCCACCTGGAAGTTGGCAGCCCTTTCAATGGGTCTCATGCTAACCTTCTAGAACTACAGGGATGCACTTTTGGTTTGCTAATTTTTTTAACCGTGCCTGTTGGGATTTATAACTTTCCAGCCTTCCTCTAGTTACTTGAGTTAGTGTTTGCTGAAGATCTCCCATGCAAGCAGTAACCAGGCCCAGACCTATTTAAGCCCCATCTGTTAGGGCTGCCAGCCTCCAGGTGGGCCCTGAAGATCTCCCAGAATTACCACTGATTCTCAGACCAGGTTTTTTTTTTTTTTGTAAAGAAATTTTTAATTTTTCAAAACATTAAAATTAATACATTTATCTTATACAAATCCTTTTTTCCATATTATATAACATTTTGTTCTATTTGTATAGTCTTATTTTTATCTTGTATTGGCGGTTTCCCACCACATCTGAAGCATAACACATTTTCCACTTTATCCAAAATAGTAATACTTATATCTATGTTTACATTTCTGGTAACGGTTATATATCTTCAAAATACTTATATACCAATTCTTACTTTCTATATTCTTATATAATTCTAAAAAAACAACTTCATTATCTAATTATCTTTAGTACATTCATATACTCTAATTCTATTCCTTTATGCTATTATAACCATGTATAAATGTAGTTTTTCATGTCCCAATATTTTTCAACATATTCTTTCAAATCCTTCCAATCTTCTAAAAAGGTCTCTGAGTACAGATTATTCAACTTTCTAGTCCATTTATCCATTTCAGCCATATATAACAATTTTTTCAACCATTCCCACACTTCTGGTATTTTTTCATTTTTCCAATTTTGTGCATACACCATTCTTGCTGTTGTTGTCATATACCATATTATTGTCCTTTTCTTTACATTTATCTCTGATTCTCAGACCAGGTTGATTAGCTCCCCTGGAGAAAATGGCTGCTTTGGAGGAATGACTCTACAGTAGGGTCGCCAGGTCCCCTCGTTGCACTGGTGGGGGGATTGGGGGGGGGGGGGGCGTTCCAGGATGTCATCACATCAGCAATGTCATGGGAGCAACACTCTTTTTTGGGGGGCAAAACTCTATGGTTGTTGTAAGTCAGTCTGTGCTTAGTGATAGCGCAGATTCTGCAGATGAAGAGTTACCTGCAGCTGGCCCTCAGCCAGTAGTTGAACAGCTGGCTGCAGCTGTCTCTGAGCCAGGAGAAGAGCAACAAGAGATCAGGTTACGGGCTGAGCAGAAGACACAGCCTACAGCTGAAACTGAGCCAATGCCTTGTAGCTCTGAAACAGTAAACAAGGCTTCAGACACCACTCACTCACACCACTTCAGACACCTACCTAGCTCATCCACACCCCTACAGCACTGATGCTGTCAAAGGTGAGCTGAGTTGCAGGAAAGGAGGAGGAGTGTGAGACTCATGGCCCATCATCACATGTCAGCAGATGAGATGGGTGAGTAGTTTCAGGATGACTGACAAGGAATTGGCTGAGTTTGTAGCTTGTTAAGCCTTGGCTACAAAGTCAGTCAGAGAAACAGCAGCTTGTGGATGCAACAAGTACACTTTGCTACTGAGCCACCAGACTGCTGCAGCCTTGAACTGGACCTAAGAACTGGCTTCTCTGGAGACCCTGACCCTGGACTTGTTACCTGGAACTCCTTGACCCTAGACTGGACTTTGGTAAATCTGCTCTCTGGAACATCTGTCTTTGGACTGGACTCTGATTACCCTCTCTCTCTCTGTTGCATCCTTGCCGTGACACTCACTTCCTGAGAGGGCTGGGCCAGTACAATGGTAACGCCAGCTTCAAACTGAAGAGTTTGGCGCTTAAACCAGAGTGTCTCTGTGTGATGTCCCTGATGTGATGACTTCACTTCTGGGTGATGTCATCATGTTGGGGATGTTGTACAGCGATATTGCTGTTTGGGGATGAGGTTTCCTGTACCTGGGGACTGGCCACCCTGCTCTACAGCATTATACCCTGCTGAGGTCACTCCCTCACCCAAACGCGACGTTCCTCCTCCAGATCTCCAGGCATTTCTCAGCCTGAACTGGGCAATCCATCCTGCCGTCAAGACATTACAAAGTTCTTGTGTTTGTTGGAAAACAGTATGTGGTTTCACATAAGCAGCTCCATAGGGTGGTTTGAGGGGGTGAAAACAACAGGGGGGGGGGGCGGCGGGGGAGAGACTACAGCTCCTTTCCCCTAGGGTCGGCAACCTCCAGGTGAGGTCTGGGGATCTCCCAGAACTACCACTGTTGTCCAGACAACGGAGACCAGTTCCCTTGGGGGGAAATGGTTGCTCTGAAAATTGAGTCTCTGGCATCACCCCCTCCTGAGGCCCCTCCAAAAACCCTACACTCCTCAGGCTCCACTCCCAAATCTCTGGGAATTTCTTGACTCAGAGCTGGCAGAACCTCCTTCTCCCTACAGGCTGCGGTCATGGGAACATATGAGCCTATGAAGCTGCCCTATATTGAATCAGACCACTGGTCCACCACAGTCCGCATTAGACCGGCAGTAGCTCTCCAAGGTCTCAGGCTAGGGTTGCCAGTTCTGGGTTGGGAAATACCAAGAAATTTAGGGGGTCGGGCCCGGGGAAGGTGGGGTTTGGGGAGGGGAGGGGCCTCAGCAAGGTATAATGCCCTAGAGCCTACCCTCCAAAGCAGACATTTTCTCCAGGGGAGCTGATCTCTGTCACCTGGAGATCAGTTGTAAAAGCAGGAGATCCCCAGGCCCCACCTGGAGGATGGCAACCCTGTCTCAAGCAGAGGTCTCTCACAATACCTACTATCAAATCCATTAACGGAAGAGGCCTGGGATTGAACCTGGGACCTTCTGCATGCCAAGCAAATGCTCTGCCCCTGAACAATAGCCTCTTGCAAGTGGGAAAAAAGCCAGACCGATTTCTCACAAGGCGCTGCCCCTGCATCGTTCCTCCATTTTCCCCAATTGCATGTTTCAGTTTCTCACTATTTGCCACGGGGTGCATTTTGATCTGCCACTTCGCACGATTTCCCCTGTGGCTTCAGTGATCTGGTTTTTTGAGAATCACTGAAGCCGCAGGGGAAATCAAGCGGAGCCACAGGTCAAAATGCACCCCACGGCAAATAGTGAGAAATTCAAGCAGGCAATCGGGGAAAGGGAAGACCGACGTGGGGCAGCGCCTTGTGGGAAATCGGTCCCAGTGTGACTTTGCAAGGCACAAAACTCCCGTCACACTCATGATACGAAACGTTGTTCCCCCAAAGACACAAGGACTTCGTAATATGCAGATACTCTGAGATCCTAATAAGTGCTCTCCCTTCCCTAACAGGGCGCTCAAGGCAAGAAACAATTATTCAGAGCCTCAAACATTTCACCCAGACTATCCAAAGACGTGTGCATGGTCTTAAACCTGTTGCCGGACTCCGACTTTGTTAAACTAAACGACTGTCCCTATAGCTAACAATAAAGTGGCTAGCCCCAGTGCCAGTCACAAAACCAGGGAAACCAGGGCACCCACAGATAAGATTGATTACCTATTTATTTAACAATTAAATTTCTAAACAGGCTCCCCCCCCCACACACATACTTGGGACTCAGGGCTTCAAAAGATACAGTCATAGATAGATTTTAATAAGTTAAAAAATAAAACAAATACAAAACCATTCCAGATGGTGTCTAAAACCAGATTGTCCTTAGGGCTTCTGCACACTAGGAGGGTTTCCCCAGGTATGTAGAAAAGTCTGACTTTGTAAATTAGGGAAGAGGGTTGTTTTTAAGATTAAAAAATCTTGATGAGGACAGAATATGCTTCAGCGGCGTTGCCTGTTGCAAGCCACTGAGTTAAAGGGGAAAGGAGGGAAGGGAAATCAGGCTGCTCAGACCCCGGAGAGCGTATCATATCCTGGAAGCATTTTCCAAATTGTCATCTTCTTCCCACCCCCACACACCACAATTCCCCACTGACCCAGCGGTGTGTACATTACAATAACAAGTCAAAACCAGAACAGCAGACAGATGTCTCAAAAATAAAACTCAAAGCCCTGAGATATTTCCTGCTACCCAAGGAAAAGTTGCTCTGAAACAGGAGGGCCAGGGGCTGACAACCAAAAGCTAACCGAGAGAGGGACAGTTTAGTATCCCAGGACAAGGAGTTCCAGAGGCTGGTCACCACCACGTTTGTTTATTTAGTGCATTTTTATCCTGGAAGGAATGTGGGGTGGTATAGCCTGATCTCGTCAGTTCTCAAACCCCAAGCAGGGTCAGTTTGGTGTAGTGGTTGGGAGCACGGACTCTAATCTGGGAGAACCAGGTTTGATTCCCCACTCCTCCACATGCAGCTGCCAGTGTGACCTTGGGTCAGTCACAAGTTCTCTCAAGGGCAGTTCTCGAGAGAGCTCTCTCAGCCCCACCTACCTCACAGGGTGTCTTGTTGTGGGGAGGGGAAGGGAAAGGAGTTTGTAAGCCGCTCTGAGACTCCTTCGGGTAGTGAAGGGTGGGGTATAAATCCCAATCTCTTCTCTCTTCTACTTAGAAGAGAGAGCTCCAAGGAACACTGCACTGCAGAGGAAAGAAATGGCAAACCACCCCTGCTTCATCGTTTGCCTTGAAAGCCCCTTGCTGGGATTGCCATAAGTTAGCTGTAACTTGAAGGCACTTTTCACACACACACACACATATTTTTATGCAAGGAAATCAAAGCAGTGTAAACTGTTCTCCTTTCCTGCATTCTATCCTTTGAACTACAGTCCTGTATGAGACGGTGACTGGCCCAAAGTCAACCCAGCAAGCTCCCATGGCAGGGCAGGGATCGGAACTGGTGTCTCCCCGATCCCAGTCTGATGTTCTAATGACAACACCACACTGGCTGTAATGAGAAGACCCTCTCTTGTGCCCTCCCCCGGCCACTGTTCCTCCAATAAGAATAACTCAAGAAGGCAGACCTACCTTAGTAGTAGGGATGCCAACCTCCAGGTGGGACCTGGGGACCCCCCCCCCAGAATTACAGCTCATCTCCAGACTACAGAGATCAGTTTCCCTGGAGAAAATGGATGCTTTGGAGGGTGTACTCCATGGCACTGTACCCCACTGAGGTCCCTGTCCTCCCCAGGTTCCACCCTCAAACCTCCAGGAGTTTCCCAAACTGGATCTGGCAAGCTGACCTTCCCATCCCCGCTGGCAGCCGGGTGGAACCTGGCAATCCTACTTAGTGGAAAGTCTGTAGGCGCAGATATGGGAGGGGGGGGGCAGCACTGGGTGTGACATCACATCGCTTATGGGGGGAAAAGATTGCTCTAGAAATTTCCAGAAACTCTGTGGTTTTACCATGAAGTGTCTGGCGATCCCTAGAGCTATTCTGTGTCACTTTTTAAAAATCTGGTAACATAATGGAAATTACATAGATAGCTCTAGAAATTTCTAGAAAATCTATGGTTTTACTATATTGTTCCTGGTGATCCCTAGAGCTACCCTGTTTCACTTCCGTTTTTAATCAGAAGTAATGTGATGTTTTAGCTGGCATCCTCCCACCTGCTCAAAATGGTGGCACGCAACTGGAATGGAGAGGGGCAGGGGATTGCTCGCCCTGACCAGAGACTCGGCAGCCCTGGCCTACCTTGATGAAATATGCAAGTATTCATATTGGGTTAAATGTTAAAAAAAATCATTTGCCTTGGAAGCACAGAAGCTTTATGCAGTATCCCCAATTCTTCATGTTTCCCATGGAAAATTCTGTTCAAACAAATTACAAAGATGATCTGACTCCAATAGTAATAAGAGAAAGAAATTTTACTCACAAAAATAGAAGCACATCTTACATGACATATTAATGTAGGTAGGTTTAACTTATTGTGAACAGATTAACTTCAAAAAGGTTAACTTGCTAGAGCTCAAAGCCCAGGTAAGACACAGAAGAAGAGAGGTCCTGTATAAGATGAAACATAGAAGGCAAGCAAGGGCCAAAGAGGCTCAACATCTGACCAATCAGAGGGTAGGGACAACTGCCAAGTGTACCCCAGTGAGAGAATCCTCTTAACCCTTTCCCTCCCAGATCCTCTTGCATGCAGAGTTACAATATCCCACAGTTCATTCATCTGGCCTTGCATAGCTTGGTATGCTCAGAACTTGTATGCCTCTTCCATAATCAGACAGAAAGATACAAGAACAATGGCCAGGCATGCATACGAGTGTTTTCGTGTGCCTGGTTGGGTGTGCCAGCACAAAGCCAGACGTGCTGGGAGCAGGTCAGAAAGCATTTCGGTACCGTTTCAAAGTGTATGTTTCTCCCCTATATGGGTGCATCAGGTATCACTTCTCAGTTTTGCCCTCCCTGACTTTTCATTTAAGCACAGCTTGGACTAATTCGGCTGCTCTAGTCTGACTGGGTCAAGCAGCAAGCCGCACTGAAATGCTCTCAGAGAATGCTGGAGGAAGCAACTAGAGATGTGGGTACCGAGAACAAACAGTAAATGGAGGCCTTTTGAGGATTCAAGATGCCATGCATCAAGAGGGGCGAATAGGGCCTGGCCACCCTGGGGGCCCCTGGGGACAAGTACATCCTTTGTTTAGCTTGCATAAGATGGCTGGTTTGGATCTGAGTGAAAATAGGGAAGGCCAAGAAGAAACCATTTTTCCCCTGGGGACTTGGTGCACCCATTATCTCAACAATTCTTACAATAACCTTGTAAAGCAGGAAAGCCAATGTGGGGTGGCAATTTAAAGTAGAGCCTGGATTTTCCAGCTGCCTCACAGAAGCAGCGCTAGAGAGGTTCAGCAGATCTCCTCGGTTAAGAGTGCATTTTCCCTCCATGCCCTCCATGGTCCCATAAATTCTTCCATTTTTCCTTTTAGTATATTTGTCATCTTATCCATTTCAGCACATTCCATAATCTTCAATATCAAATCATGTAGGACTGAAATCTTCAATGTCCTCTGTGCCACTGCAAATAAAAATTCTGGCATAGGGTTGCCATCCTCCAGGTGGGGCCTGGGGATCTCCCACTTTTACAACTGATCTCCAGCTGGCAGAGATCAGCTCCCCTGGAGAAAATGGCTGCTTTGGAGGGTGGACTCTATGGCACTGTGCCTTGCTGAGGCCCCTCCCCTCCCCAAACCCAGCCCTCTCCCGGATCCACCTGCAAAGTCTCCAGGTATTTTCCAACCCAGACCTGGCAACCCTATTCTGGCAGTTGTGAAAATGCAATGAGAAGATATGCAAGCAGAATGCTAAATTGGAATTTTTACAATATTTCTGTAGTTCTCATTTCTTCCTCCTTTCCCCTTCCCCCCTTTCTGTACATAAACTTAATACAAATTTTTCCAGAGAGACAGTGCGTTTTCCCAATAAGCATTTGGCAGAGGGCAAATTTTATCCCAGACCTGAGAGAGAATTTATTTGAACTTGCTGCTATTATGGATTTGTAAGTGTCATTATTGTATTGATTGGGTTTTATGGGGTTTTTTTTTTAAATGCCATCAGCTGCCCTCATACTTTTTAAAAAAGCACCCGGTAAGATAGAAAGTGAACGAATGGGTAAATATAGGGCAGTCCCACAGTGTTCTTTTCTGTTTCATCAAAAGAGGACTGAAGTGGCAGTGTTGAATGGGGAGCAGGTAGGGGAAGGTCAGCGGCCACTCTCCCCCTGGGGGATAATTGCCACTCTCCGGCACCAGCAATTACCCCGGGGAACAGCAAAGCAGTAGGAGAGGAGAGGAGTGACAAAGAGGGCCGTGTGCTCCCCTAAGGTTTATTCACTCCAGGCAAACAAACTGAGTCGCTGAATAATCTTTTGACCACTTTTGCAGGAGGCTCCTTCGGAATTGTGAGAGGGTCCTTGCAAGCCACCACGGGCGATAACTGGGGCGCGCAAGGTGTGGGCCCCCCTCGTGGTGGTACTACGGCTGGGATTGTGATTGGCTTGTTCCTTCTCCTCCTGCTTTTTGGAATTGTCCTGCTCCTCTACAGGAAAGGGGTAGTGAGGTAAGAGAGATGATCGGTGGTGACGGAAGGTGCCATGAAGTCACAGCTGACTTATTATTAGGAAGAGCTGAAGGCAGCAGGAAGAGAGGAAGACCCAACATGAGGTGGGTTGACGCTGGTCCTTTCCGCATTTGCCTGCCACTCCAGATTTTCTCAGGGGCCTTTTCTGCACTCTCCTTTTAGTCCATGATTACTGCAGGGTCCTCCAAGCAATTCTGCACCAAAATTGAATTCAACCTTTTTTTAATCCAGTCTCCCCCCCCCCCCCCTTTCTGCATTTACATCCCTTGTACGGTCAACCTGGTTTCAGCCTGCTGTTGCCCCGGTTATTTGGATGCTGTTTTGCTGTGGACTTAAATTGCCTCCACTTGAACTCTGAGAAAATCCAGAGTGGCAGGCAAATGCGGAAAGGACCTTCCTTCCTTCCTTCCTCCCTCCCTCCCTCCCTCCAGCTACCAGATTCCCTCTGCAAGGCTCTATGGCTTTTATTTCCCCTAGCAGGAGGTGTTGGCCTTTCTAGGGATCTGTGCCACCTTCCCCTTTCTTCTCAGCTGCTTCTCCCACTGGAAGCCATTCCACCTGGAGCTCTTGCTCAGAGTTCCTCTCCCTCCCAAACAGCCATGGTTTTTATTTCGGTTTCTGAGTTGTATTGGTGCACGTTTGTCTACATTTAGGTTCTTCTCTGGCTCCTCTGCAAGCTTTCCCCAGCCTGTTTTGGTGCACCCTTTCCAGGAAGATCACTCCCAAAGTGGATTTGGGGAAGGTGTGGAGGGTCAGGTGCAGATTTCTGGACCTCCTCAGCCAAATCCAGCATCTTTTCTCTTTGCACCCATTTCCCTCCCCTTGTGCTGGTGGTCCTTTTTGGCTTTTTTTAAATAAAATGACCTGTTACAGATATTTGCTGTCAAGTTGCAGCTGACTTACGCCAACCCCACAGGGTTTTCAAGGCAAGTGATGAATACAGGTGGTTTGCCGTTGCCTCCCGGAGTTCCTCAGTGGTCTCCTATCCAAGTACAAACCAGAGCTGATTCTGCTTAGCTTCCAAGATCTGCCAAGAGCAGGCTAACCTGGGCTATCCAGACTATATTGTTGAGACTCTATAGTCAGGGGTCATTTCAAGGGGGAACGAGCAGGAACAGCGTTCCGGGGGTAACAAGCCCTGGGCGAGAGCATTACAGGCTCACTTCAGAGCCCAGTTCCCTCTATGGTGTGTGCTGGCACATGGCAATAATTTCCCCTGCTGCTGGCGCAGCTCCAGCACACCCAGGTCTCCAGCTCTGAGGAGTGAGTGCTGTGCTTGGGCAGCAGCCCCGCCCCCTCGTTAGTAGCCTCCCGGCTATAGGGTACCCCACTCCCAGCAGCCCTCACTTGTGGCGACGCATGGGGGGGGGGTCTGCTGCTTGTTCTGGCTGCCGTCTGCGTCGTCCCTCCATGCCTATTTTCTTTGTGCTTTTGAAGCAGTTTTTCTCCAGGTAGGCTCGCCAGCTCTGAGTTGGGAAATACCTGGAGATTTTTGGGGTGGAGCCTGAGTGGTGGGTGTTGCCTTCTGACACACTTCCAGTGGTGTTAGGGGGTGTGGCATATGCAAATAAGTTATGCTAATGAGCTCCTGCACCTCTTTTTCTACGAAATGACCCCTTATAGTGATATTCCTACTACTGACATTTTTAAAAAGGTCAAAAACTTGCCAGAGGCAAAAGGGGAGAGAAATGCTTGGTGCAAGGGGAAGACATGCAGAAAATCTCTGTGTGGGAGGTTCCATTGCCTCTAAGGCCCATTCTGCATCTAGCACGCACTCCCCTGTTCTCCCCTCTGCATTGCATGCCACTTTCACTTTCTTTGATTGTCGGATTTTGTGGCCGCCTCCATGCCCCATGCTGCTTTCACTTCCCTTGATCTCTCGGTTTTATGGTACCGTCTGCATAGAAGTATGGCCGCTTTATGGCCGTTCAGGGGTGACGCTGCAGTCAGTACAACGGCATTGGCCCAGGGTATTTGAATGTGGTTTCGAGCCGCATCTTTTCCTGTTCCAGTGTGGGTTTGACAAAACAATGGAGCGAATGCTAGATGCAGAATGGACCTAAGAAGGCCTTTCCATTTGCAGAAGCAAGAAGAGCCAATCAGGGCCGTCACCCTGGTGTGGAAGCAAGGGCCTCCCTCGAATCTTTCAGCCCCAGTCAATAATGATGAACAGCAGTGGCAGGGAGGCAGGGAGAGATGGTAGGATGGTAGTGCAGTGCCCCTAACCGGCCAGTCACTGATCCCTGATGAACACATGCCGCACATCTCGCATAGGCGTAATCCTGCATGTGGCTGTGCCTGCCCCTGCTGAGCTTCCAACTGCAGTCCCCCGGGCTCCTCCTGCGCGACTCCCCAGGGTAATCTGCTCTCTCTCTCTCTCTGGGTGTGTTCCACCAGCTGGCAAGACAAGGCTCCGTGCTCCCTGTGCGCAGGCTGTTCCCGTTCATTAAGCGCTGGTCTTTTTTCCACCAGGCTGCAAAGCTCTGGGGCTTGGCTTGTTTTCCTTGCCGGCGTCAAGATAATTAGCGTTTCCTAGCAATAAAGGAGTAGCGTTGTTTTAATTTCTAAATAAAACTCCAAACATCCGCTTACCAGCCAGAGGGTGTGCTTTCTTGGCACAGGGTTGCCAGCCTCCAGGTGGGGCCTGGGGATCCCCTGCTTTTACAACTGATCTCCAGCTGACAGAGATCAGTTCCCCTGGAGAAAATGGCTGCTTTGGAGGGTTGACTCTACGGCACTGTACCTTGCTGAGGCCCCTCCCCTCCCCAAACCCCACTCTCTCCCAGATCCACCCCCAAAGTCTCCAGGGTTTTTCCAAACCAGACTTGGCAACCCTAAGTTGGTGGGTTTCTTTTTTTGCAAACTAGCCATGCCTTTGAAACAAAGACCCCTTCTCTTTTCTCTTTTAAGGGGAGAGGGTTTGGGGGAAAGTGGATTACAGACAAGTCACCCACAAACCAAGAACCAAACCTGGTACCTGGGGCAGGTTTACCTGGGATAGTGATCACCAAAGTCAGCTTAACTTGTTGATTTGATTTACCAGTCGAGGGATGGCAGAGAGGGGGGAAAAGGAAGTCAAGAAACCCTCTAGTGCAGGGGTGGGCAAATTGCGGCCCGTGGGCCACATGCGGCCTGCCACAGAGTTTTTTACAGCCCGCCAAGACAGTCGGCCACGTGGTTTCTCAACAAGCAATCTCACTCCTGATTTCAAAAAAATTGTAGAAAAGTGTGATAGGGTACATTTGTCTCATTAAACTGATTCTAAAATTAAATGTGCTTGCAGCTATAGATGATATGAAATGAGCTCAATAAATAAATTGAATAAAACTACCACTATTTTATTTAATTTATATTTCTTGATTTTTATGATTCAATTTATACCTTTTCTGAAATGCAAAGTTAACTAATGAATGCAATCATTTCAAAAGGTGCGGCCCTCCGCTAACCTCCACTCCCACAAAGTGGCCCCCGAGCCAAAACAATTGCCCACCCCTGCTCTAGTGAGACCTCAGGACTCAGCTAGTGCTTTCCCCATAGAAACCGATCATGGCTGAGGTGTAATCTGTGGGTTTCATGGTTCCTTGGGCCAACACAGTGTATTTCAACCACTGAAACCATCAAGCTGCTTTGTGGACTGTGAAAGGGATTCTCAGTCCTGTTCCCAAACTACACTTCCCACAGTTCTTTGAGGGAAGCCATACTGGCGAAAGCTAATGGAGACGTAAAATGGGGCTGGGTGAAGATGGTGCCAACACTTCCGTCTTCCCACCACCACTTTCTGGCCATTTTTCTGTCTGGCATATGGTACATAAATGCTTGCAAAGGGGTGGGATTGTGGCTCAGGGACAGGGCATAGGCTGCAGAAAGTCCCCTGTTCGGCCTCCAACATCTCCTGCTGAAAGGATCAGGCAGCCGATGGTTTGCATTCCCTGAAGAACAGCTGCCAGTCAGAGCAGACAAGATAAATGGCCAATGGTCTGTCCCATTGGTCTGACTCAACAGGAGGCAGCTCCATGGAGGATAAGGTGGACGTGTCAAGACTAGGTGCCAAGCAACTCGAAGCGATGCTTTCTTATTTGGGATGTCCAGCCAAATGTGTGTCCCCTTGAAAGTACTGCAGTGCACAAGATCTGCATTTAGATGTACACCTTTCCCAGGTTGTGGACATACCTCCTTCTTCCCTCCTGTAGTTTTCTTCATATGGAGTTTGGCCCTTACTCCCAGCTCATTTTGTCAGCCACACCACTCTGTAGGGTTACCAACTTCCTGGTGGGCCTGGAGACCCCCTGGAATTACAGTTGATTTCTGTATTACAGATATCCGTTCCCTGGGAGAAAATGGCGGCTTTGGAGGGTAGACTCTATAGCATCACATCCATGCTCCTCGCCCAATCCCATCCTTCCCAGGCTCTGCCCCCCAGTCTCTAGGAATTTCCCAGCCCTGAGTTGGCAACCCTACTTTTGACAGCCCTTTTAATTCAAGACCCCTTGGGAGAATGAATGGGCCCTCTTGCAGGGCCAGCACGGAAGGCACTCTAGCACGGTTCCCATCGCGAGACCAATTTAATGGGTGTCTTCTCTTAGATCATTCCCCGGTGTGCATTTGCTGTCCCGATGGAAGCCGATGAGTGACCTGGATTCTTTGGGAGAAGCCGTGGACGGAGGCTTTGATAATCCAATGTTCGACACACCATCCAGCCTTGCGGTAAATGCTTCGTCTTCTGTATCTTGTTTTCATTCTGATGCAACAGTGGCTTGCTTCCACACAGTGTGTTCTCTCTGAGGGAGGGAGAGAGAGGGGAGGCAGAGAGCGCACTGCCATATATGCCAGCTGAAAGTGACAGTGGGCATGGGTTGATTCTGTGGTCACTAGGGTTGCCAGGTCCTTACTTTCTGCTGGTGGGGGGCTCCAGCCCACTCTCCCGGAAGTTACGTCATCACACTATGCACATTGTGTGGGGGATGCTCTAGCATTTGGCCAAAATCTCTATGGTCACCATAGAGTTTTTAGCCAAATGCTAGAGCGTCCCCCATTCAATATGCCTGGTGTGATAACGTCACCTCTGGGTGACGTCATCATGCCGGGATAGGCTTGCCAAGTCTTCCCGGGCGGTGGGGAAACCCCCACTCCAGTGGTCTGCGGCCCATTGGCTGAGATTGGGCCGCTGGGGGGAACCCCGCCCCCAAATTGCCGGGCTGCAGCGACGTGCCTGGTGCAATGGTGTCACCTGGAGGTGACGTCATCGCATCGGGCACGTTTTTTTCGGGGGGACGCTCTGTAATTCGAGGGAAAACTCTATGGTTTTCCCTCGAATTACAGAAGTCCTTCCCCCAATATGCCCAACGCAATGACATCACTTCTGGGTGATGTCATCACGGCGCGTGTGCTTTGTGTGTGCGCCAGAAGCCTCCCAGACAACAAAGGACTCCCCCCTGCCACGGAGAGGTGAGTACTTGGCAACCCTGTGGGACTCTTTGGGGGGGGGGGGCTGGTGGCAGATTGGGGCCCCTGACATTGGGGGGGGGAACCACCCCCATCGGGGGGGTGGCAACTCTAATAGTTGTAGTTCTTTAGAAATTGTCATAAAGCCCTGATCCAGTCTGGATGAATGGCAGACCCATGAACTCTTGTCCTCCCCCCCCCCCCCCGGTGGCTGTTCTGGCACTTGAAATTGCAGGGCAGAGGGAGCAGGAGCTCCTGGGGCTGCCACCCCATGCTCCCGGCCTAGACTGGGGCCTTGTGGCCATTTTTAAAGAGCTCCAAAGGCTTCTATAGAACGGTGTCGGTGAGCACAGGATGAAGCCGGGCCCGCTGTCCCTCGCAGTTTGTCCCCAAGTCTTGCAATGTAGATCCTGCATCAGTCACTCGATCAGAGGGGCCTCCTTGGGTGGGAGTGGGGCAGAAAGTCAGCGTCTCCATGTCTCAGTTATCGACTGCTGAATTTCAAGTTAATCCTCAAACTTTGGGAGCAAGGCTTAAGCCGATTTGCCAGTGGAGGGGGGGGGGACACATTTAAAAAGCAGAAGTTTAAAAAGTAGAATTTTAATAGATGGCAGTGGCAGGCAGATACTGGGGGGGGGGGGGGCTCGCTCTTATCACCCCCATGGGGTTTGCTAAGCTGTCCAATTAGTGTCGCATTTGAATAAACTGAAAGGAATTTGCTGGCTGCTGTTATCACATGATAGCCCGCTCTCATAGCAGCTGGCGTAAAAACCAGTATTTCCCCCACCTGTCGTTGATCCCCCTTGCCCTTCCTCTAGGGTTGCCAAGTCCGAGTTGGAAAATACCTGGGGACTTTGGGGGTGGAGCCAGGAGAGGGCTGGGTTTGGGGAGGGGAGGGGCCTCAGCAGGGTACAATGCCATAGAGGCCACCCTTCAAAGCAGCCATTTTCTCCAGGGGAGCTGATCTCTGTCAGCTGGAGATCAGTTGTAAAAGTGAGAGATCACCAGGCCCCACCTGGAGGCTGGCAACCCTACCTTCCTCCTGTCCCTCTCCTCTCCTTAGAGAGTCATATAGACAGCAAATTGGTCCTTTCCTTAGCATAAGCCGTGGGGAAGAGAGAGGTGGATGGATCTAGGAGGTGTATGCAGGCCAGCTATTGGACAGCATGGGCCCAAAGGCCAGTGTGGGAGGAGGAAGGAAAGAAGAGGCCTCCAAATTTCAGACACTGGTGCTTCTCTGTCCTGAAAGGCCTACTTACCCCTTCTGTCAAGCAGAGCTGACCACCTCCAGGTGGGGCCTGGACTTCTCCTGGCATTACAACTGATTCCCATAGGGTTGCACCTCCAGCCAGGGGCGTAGACTTTTTAAATCCCCCGGGGGGGGGGGGCGGGGGCTCTCTCGTGCGCGCGCGGGACCATGTCCCCGCCGCTCTTCCCCCCCCGCCCCAGGGAGCCGCCGCCGCCGCTTCCCTCCCCCGGGCCGTGCCCGCCCGCCCGCCGCGCTCCCCGCCCCCCTCCCTCTCCCCGCTCACCTCGGGCGCCGGCAGCGGCATAGGGGCGTGCGGGGGTGGCGCAGATGAGCGCCGCCTCTCTCCCCCCCCCCGCCCCAGGGAGGCAGGAGGGCAGGCCGGGGGGGGGGGGAAGGAGAGGCGGCGACGGCCGGCTGACTGGCCACCGGGCGCTCCATTTTCCCGTGGGTGGCTGAGCCCCCCCATAGTTGACGCCCATGCCTCCAGCTGTGTCCTGAAGAGCTCCCAGAATTACTTCTGATCTCCAGATGACAGAGATTAGTTCCCTTGGACAAAACGGCTGCTTTGGAGGGTGGACTCCATGGCATTATACCCCACAGAGGTCCCTCCCTTCCCCAAACACTGTCCTTCCCAGGGCCCCCCCCCCAAAAAATCTCCAGGAATTTCCCAAGCTGGAGTTGGCATGGCCGCTTGCGGGGAGGGCGGGATATAAATGCGAAAAATAAATAAATAAATAAACTCCCCTTTCCTGCATCTCATGGCCCTAGCTGGAGAATTTTAAACACACAGAGAGAGAGAGAGAGAGTAAAGTTTTAGAGTAAAACTAAAACAGGGCGATGGTTAATATAGCATTAGTGAATTTGCATGCATATCATGGATATGCAAAATACATTTACAGTACAGCATTCGGTTTTTCTTAATGAAGAAATGGGATATCGCTGCTTGCACTGCAGATGAACAAATCTGAGAGCTGCCTGATGAAATGTTATGTAAGTTCTGTGCATCGGCGGCATGGATTCAACTAAAGAGAGAGCCAGTTTGGTGTAGTGGTTAAGTGCGCGGACTCTAATCTGGGAGAACCGGGTTTGATTCCCCACTCCTCCACTTGCACCTGGCTGGATGACCTTGGGCAAGCCATAGCTCTGTACCAGCTGTTCCCTCAAGGACAGCTTGGGAAAAAGCTCTCTCAGCCCCACCTACCTCACAGGGTGTCTGTTGTGGGGAGGGGAAGGGAAAAGGAGTTTGTAAGCCGCTCTGAGACTCCCTTGGGGAGTGGAGGGCGGGGTATAAATCCAATCTCTTCTTCTTCTTCTTCTTCTTCTCTTCTTCTTCTTCTTCTTCTTAAACCCGTTGAGATCTGCTGTCGTCTTCAAACATTTAAGCCCTCTCTTCCCGCAATAAACTCTTCGGTCTCTCTCTTCTAGGCTTTGGAGGGTGCATGTTCCACAGAGGAGACCCCAAAGGAGACAGGAAGCAAAAATACCCAGGTTTATTACATTAATCCTTTATACGATGAAACAGAACTTAGAGCTTAAGAGAAAAGCCATCAGTGAAGACAAACCTGTAGATCCCTTTTCGACCGCTCCTTGCTTGCAGGTTTATCTCTGTAGGGATGTCCCATCTACCAGGAAGACTGTAAGTGCATCCCATTCATTTACATAGGCTTGAGTGAATGGGATTCCTGGTAGATTGTGTTTAAAGTCGGTCTTCCATTTACCTTTCTCAAAATAGTCACTGATTTTATTATGGGGAGACTATATCCAGGTATTGTGCGCTACTCAGGAATGATACAGTTTGCAAGTCTATTGATCGTCATTTCTGGAATTCATCCCAATCTGGCAAGAATTGGTATCACAGAAGACTATTTTTGCCTCGCTGGTGTACAGCTGAGCCTTCCCAATTCTTTCAGCCCTCAAACTGTAACAGCGGGCACTGTTTCAATGTTTTTATGTCTTGATTTCACCACTATTTGAATGGAAAGATGGCATATAAATGTTTTAATTAAAGATAACATGATGTTTATGATCTGAGATCTTTAAATCGCTTTTATTTCGATGGGGAGCTTACGTTTTAGCCACTGAAATGAAAAAGTACGGATTTCTAAGTGATATTTTAAGTGATGTTTCTAAATGATCATTTTGAGACCCAGATTGTGAATTCCTCTCTGTATCGCTCAATAGAGGGAAATTCACAGTCATGGCCTATTCAGAAATTTGTCCTTTTCCTAATTTCTGTTCTGAATCTGGAGAAATAAGATCCCAAATGGAAGTGCTAAATATGTGCTGTTTATAGATGAGGCTGCGGTTGACTGTCAGAGCCTCAAATCCCGACTTCAGTTCCCAGCATCGCTAGCGCAGAGGTTCAGGCAGTAGGTGATGTGAGGGACCTCCGTGGAAATCGTGGAAAGCTGTTGCCAGTGAGAGTAGGCAGTACTGGCTTTGATAGACCAAGGTCAGACTCAGTAGAGGGCAGCTTCATATGTGTTCACAGAGGGCAGGAGTGTTGTTGAGTGGCAGAAGATTTGCTTGACATGCAGAACATAAGAAGAGAGCCCTGCAGGATCAGACCAGTGGTCCATCTAGTCCAGCATCCTGTCTCACACAGTGGCCAACCAGTTGCTATGGAGGGCCAACAACAGGGCATAGAGGCCGAGGCCTTCCCCTGATGTTGTCTCCTGGCTCTGGGATTCAGTGGATTAGTGCCTCTGAATCGGGAAGTCCCCTTCAGTCACCATGGCTAGTTGCCACTGATTAGGCATGGGCACGAACCAGTGCAGTTTGTGTTTCATGGCTGAACCATGAACTGATAGGTCAGTTCATGAACCGAACTGGTTTGTATCAGTTCATGAGCCATTTAAAGTTTAACCCCCCTGCTTTCTGCTCCCCGGCACTTTTGGTGGGGAGCAGAAAGCAGGAGTTAAAATGGCTCTGAGCCATTTCATCCCCTGCTTTCTGCTCGCTGCCAAATGCCACAGCAAGTTAGAAAGCAGGGGGTGAAATGCTTCCCAGCCATTTCACCCCCTGCCTTTCTGCTCATTGCAGCTTTTGGGTGAGCAAAAAGCAGGGGGTGAAATGGCTGGGAGGCATTTCATTCCCTGCTTTCTGCTTGTTGCGGCATTTGGCAGCAAGCAAAAGGCAGGGGTGAAATGGCTCAGAGCCATTTAAACCCCTGCTTTCTGCTCCCCACCGCTTTTTGCAGGGAGCTGAAAGGAGAGGATTAAATGGCTCTGAGCTATTTAAACCAAACAGGTGAGCAGCAGGGCCACCACTCAGCTGTCTTTCATGAAGAACAGAAAGCAGGGGTTTAAATGGCCTCTGGAAGACATGCAGAAGAGATCAAGTCTCGCACTCTTCTGCCCACTGTCACTTGGCTGACAGGTGGGGGGAAATGACCTGAAAATTTAGTGTCATGCCAGTGGCATGACGTCACTTACAGTGAATACCTAGAAGTGACATCTCTGCACCAAATGTACCATGCTCGGATTCACCAGAAAGTCTATGCAATACATGAAATTTACCAATGTGTCAAGGCACACTGAAAGAACCAGTCCACAAAATTGCAGGTGCCTTTTTCCTCCCCCAAAAGCTCTGAAAAACTCACACATGTTTCTTTGTTGTGCTTGGCTCAGCATCAGAGCGCTGTGTATGAAGCCGGGCAGTCATTTATGTGTCTCAAGAAATAGCCCTCGTGTAGCCACAAGATAGATTTCAAAGCCATTTGCTGTTCCTCCGGCTCCTCTTACAGAGATTATCTGGATTCTCCAGGTAGACTTCTCAGCATCTGTTTCTCTCCCTCAATCTTTTACTTAAAGTGGCTGGAACTCTCCAATTTCTCATTTCACGTTACTGGAGTCTGACATTTGCTTTCGTAGCCTTCTTTGGGGTTGATTCCCCAAGTGGTTTCTTGATGCCAGTGAATAAATGTGTTAGAACTGAGGGGAAAAGGCAACAAGAAGAGGGAAAGGAATCACGCCCGTGGTTTACGCATTACAGCTAACAATTGTTGCTCTGGGGAAAGAGCTTGGCGGATCCCTGGGCTAAGGTGCCCTCGCGCACACATAGACACACCTCTCTATGCTGACGCAGTGCTCAGAAATGGGTAATTTTCACTTTTGCAGCTGCGGTAAAGAGTATACAAAAGGATTATCCCAGTCATGAAGTATTAATGTTTGGAGCCAAGGTTGTTTGCCACCTAGTAGAGTCTGGGAAGAATAGGGTTGCCAATCTCCAGGTGGTGTCTGGGAATCTCCTGGAATCACAACAGATCTCCAGATGACAGAGATCAGTTTCCCTGGAGAATATGGCTGTTCCGGAAGGCGGACTCTATGGTATTATATCGTGCTGAGGTCCCTCCCCTCTTCAAACCCCGCCCTCCTCAGGCTCCATCCCTAAAATCCCCAGATATTTCTCAACCCAGATTTGGAAGCCCTAGGGAAGAACCAGGACTAGATGCTGTAACTTGTAAGGAGGGCTGACAACTCCAAACTGGGAAATTCCTGGATAATCAGGGGTGGCGCCTTGGGGAGGGCCACATTTGGGGAGAGGAGTAGGGTTGCCAGATCCCTGGTCTAGACAGGGGATCCCCCAATCTTCAGGGCTTCAATTCAACACTGGCCAGCCAGCCAACAAGGGAAGCCCCACCCCCAAAGAGACCCATCGCACGTCAGCATGGTCGACATGATGATGTCGCAGGGAAGTGACATCATCACACCAGGAACGTCGCATGATAACTCTCTAGCATTTTGGCTAAAAACTCTATAGTTACTCTCTGGTAATCATAAGAGTTTCAGCCAAAATGCTAGAGTGTTGACGCATGACATCCCCAATGTGATGTCACTTCCATGTGACATCATTGCACTGATGATGTCACATGCAGCAACATCGCCCTGCCCCATAGACTCCCGGCCAGCTCCCACCCTCCGCTGACAGGACAATCAGACCTGGCAACCCTAGAGAGGAGGGACCTTAGCCATATAGAATACAATATAGATTCTACTCTCAAAAGTTCCTCCGGGGGAACTGAATTCTCTAATCTGGAGATCAGTTGTAACTCTGGGAGAACTCCAAACCCCATCTGGAGGCTGGCTGGCAGCCCCAAAATGGCCTCCGGCATGGCTGCAGTTAAGGCCTCTATGTTGTGAAAACACACAGGGTTTCCTTAATCAGAGGCTGGGCTCAGTTCTTTGGGGGACCTGGAGGGTCTTTTTAATTTCCCATTGTTTGTGGGAGGGAGGGAAGGGAATGAGCAATAGTTTTTGATTCGGGCGTAATGACCAACTGATTTGCTACGAAAACAAGAAACGATTCATTTCCAAGCTAGATGTGATGAGAGAGAGAGTGTGTGAACCAGGAGACTGCAAGAATCCTAAGGCAGGTGCACCCAATTGTTTATTTCATTTTCACCCCATCCTGTCTCCAAGGAGTTCCAAGTGGTGACCATTTTACCCTCGCCGTTAGGATTTCCAGGTGTGGCCTGGAGATCTCCGGGGATTACTACTTATCTCCAGAGATCAGTTCCCTGGAGAAAATGGCTACTTTGGTGGGTGGTCTCTGATTATACTCTGCTGAGGTCCCTCCTTTCACAGGCTCCACCCCCAAATATCCAGGAATATTAAAACCTACAACCAACTCACAACAGCACTGAAAGGTAGGTTAGGCTGAGAGAATGATTCATCCACAGTCATCTAGGGAGCTACAGGGCAAGTAGGGGGTGTGAATCTGGGTGTTCCCAGGCTTGGTCCAACATGGTAGCCACAGCGCCACATTGGCTGCCACCTCTAGGGTTGCTAACCTCCACACTAACTCAGCTTAGAGGGAACACTGGTTGGTGTGAAGAAATGTATTTTTGTGGTAGAGGTCTGACCTGGGGGAAACTTTTACCAGGAGATTTTTAAAGTCTTTCTCTCTGGGCAGAGAACAGGCAGGAAGGGGGAAGCCTGTTCAATGGTTTTCCAGCCTTACCTCAGCTATGTCTTAAGAAATGCTAATAGGTCTAGCCAGAGACAATAAGAGGGTCCAGTCTGTCCCCCACCCAGTCAGGAACAGAGGTTTGGAGGAATTAAGACTAGAAGGACTCCAGGAAGAAATTTCTGGAGACTTCAGGAAAATCCTCTTTGACCCAGCCTGACCTGGTTAGTGGGTGGGGAAAAGAAAGATGATAAAACTCAGGGGAGCAAGAAGGACAGTCACCTTTGCTGCGGATTCCATCAAAGCAGATAGAACTCTTAAGTGAGGTTTGGAGGTGGTGGCCATTAGCCATGTGCTGGCCTGGACAGCTGAAGGAAGCTGCACGGTAATGGTAACCCTGTAGAGATCTGTAACTTCCTAAGCTAAAGAGCCTGTCCTATACTTTAACATCTGATAGGGCATGCATAGAGAGAGGGACAGAGGATTTGTTTTTTACCCATTTCTTTTGAATCCCTTGCTCAGTCTGGCACTGTGCTAAATGTATGCTTGTGAACATTTCCTTTTTAATAGATACTGTATACCTTTTGATACTGGGAGTGGTTCTCTGTACCGCATAGACCTCCACCATCTTGAACACGCTATTTCAAAAGGGTGCACCAGGGGAAACACAGTCAGCTGGCAAGTGGCTATTCCTCCAAGGGCACACAAGACAGTGAATGGTCCCTGTGGTGACTGGGCACTGGGTAGCGGGAGACACAGAGGTAAGGCCTCAGAACTTGGAAGGGAAGCTGGGAGTCCTGACCCTCCTAGTGGGTCATTCCTACAAAGGTCAGGTGGTAGCAGTGGGTTACCAGAGAGAGAGAGAGAAAAGCCACTCCAGGTGTTGGGAAAACCTTGGAGGGCAGGGTGGAATAGGGCTTGCAGGCCAGAGCAAGACTGTTTACCACAGCTGGCAACCCTATTGACCTGCAAAGAACAGTGTCCACTGGAATGCATTGTACATGAGGTGGTGCATAGATCTGTCTGTGACATTTGATCTGGGATGGCTGTTTCACACATGCAAGTCATCACTTGAGTGTTGCACTCTTTAAATGAAAAAATATGCGGGTGTGAACCTCCTGTCTGCTCCCCCAACATGTAGGGCAACTCTCAAAAGCGTTGTTCCATGGATGTCTTCCATGAAGGGCTTAGCACTTCATCACACAGGAATGTGAAGTAATATCAGGCAGGGGCAGGGCGGGGGAACACACACAACTATGCCATGTTAGAGTTACACACCCTTCCCCCAATAAATTACTTCCCAGTTTTCTAATCTGTGGGCGGTATCACCAGCACTGCTTCTGAGTTGGTACCTAGTAGCCCTTGTTTCACGAATTGCATACTGAGGCATGGACTGATGGTGGAGTGAACTATGGACACAGCTGGATCTCAGACACCTGCTGCACTTGCTTGGCAGTGAAAGAAGGGTGGGACGCAGAGGCAGGTTATCAAGCCACCTCTCTGAAAAACATCCAAGCCCCCAGTAGGGCTCACCAGAACTTGCCACGACTTCCAGACATGCAAGCACATAAACAGACACACACGCGTGCGCGCGCACACACACACAATACTCACAAAAATAGTAAAAAAAAGGATGGTGCTGGGTAAAACATGATCAGCAGAACTCACATATGAACACATATGAAACTGCCTTGTACTGAATCAGACTCTTCATCCATCAAGATCAGTATTGCCTACTCGGACTGGCAGCGCCTCTCCCGGGTTTCAAGCAGAGGTCTTTCACATCACCCACTCCCTTTGAACTGGAGATGCCAGGGATTGAACCTGGGACCTTCTGCATGCCAAACAGATGCTCTACCACCCATGGCCCCTCCCCAACTCATTAACATCTGTAATGGACGGGGGGGTCATGCTGAGCTACACTGGTACCCTTCAGTGCATCTGATGATGTGAACAAATTTTGTTAGTCTTTAAAGTGCCACTGGATTTGTGTCTTCTAAAGACAGGGAAATAAAAAAGAGCATAGTGGTTGCCAGCGGGATTTGGGTTGAAAACAGCATCCTGTCTCCCCTAAACACATATAACTCTTTGCTCACACTATGTGTTTCAGCAGAAGGCTTGAATTTAAAAAGACGTCGGACGCTGAACCATCCCTGTATGCAACCTGTGTGGACACCTTGCTGCTGGGAGGAAAAGTACACACAGAGAAGCAAGGCGCTTTGTGTTTGTGATAGCAGCTAGGAGCCCTCTTCATTTCCTCACAACTTTGGAACTCGTTTTGACATATATCATGAGCTCTGCCAAAATGTGACAGCTACTCCGTAGCATTTAAAAGCATTACACACCTGTCTCTGGGATAATGGCTCACTAGAGATGTTCAGGCAAAAATTGAATTTGTCTTCCAATATGTTTCCTGCCTCGATCGGGGATGTAGCTCCCCCCTCCCCCCATGAGGTTCTGCACAGACTGATTTACGGGCATTGGTGGGAGTGAGGAAAAACAACACAGATCACCTTGGCGGTGTCCTTGGGGTAAGGACAGGGTGGCTCAAATGCCAGCATCCTAGAATTTGAGGAGGAGGAGAAGAAAGGTTGTATTTATACCCCACCCTTCACTACCCAAAGGAGTCTCAGAGTGGCTTAGAATCTCCTTTCCCTTCCTCTCCCCACAACACCCTGTGAGGTAGGTGGGGCTGAGAGAGCTCTTTCAAGAACTGCTCCTGAGAGAACAGCTCAGAGAGAACTTGTGACTGACCCAAGGTCCCACCAGCAGCTGCATGTGGAGGAGTGGGGAATCAAACCCGGTTCTCCCAGATTAGAGTCTGCGCTCCTAACCACTACACCAAACTGGTACCCAAGCAGTAGATGGGCAGTAGTTAGGCAATGGATATAAGACAGACAAAGGGACACATTTCTTAACAAGTAATCAAATTGTGGAATTCACTGTCAGTGGAGGTAGTGATGGTCACGAGCATCAATGGCTATGAAAAGGGGTCAGACAGTTTCACAGAGGAGAGGCCCACCAGTGGCTACTATGGTGATTGATGAGGATCTCCACACTCAGAAGCAGTAAAACGCTGGATGCCAGTGCCGGAGAAGGCAAGAATCACTGGAAAAGACAATACTACTAGGAAAAGTCGAAGGCAGCAAGAAAAGTGAAAGACACAACATAAGGTGGACTGACTCAACAAAGGAAGTCATAGCTTTCGGTTTGCAAGACCTGAGCAAGGCTGTTAACAATAGGAAGTTTTGGAAGTCGTGAATTCATGGGGTCGTCATAAGTCAGAAACAATATGACGGCACTTAACACACGCACTTGGGTGCCAGGAGGCAACACTGGAGAAGGCCTTGGACTCCATGTCCTATTTCATAGACTCCTCCCAGGCAAGTGTTTGGCCACTGTGTGAAAAAGGATGTTGGACTAAATGGATTAGCGAGCCAGTTTGGTGTAGTGGTTAAGTGCGCGGACTCTAATCTGGGAGAACCGGGTTTGATTCCCCACTCCTCCACTTGCACCTGGCTGGATGACCTTGGGCGAGCCATAGCTCTGTACCAGCTGTTCTCTCAAGGACAGCTTGGGAAAGAGCTCTCTCAGCCCCACCTACCTCACAGGGTGTCTGTTGTGGGGAGGGGAAGGGAAAGGAGTTTGTAAGCCACTCTGAGACTCCAAGTGAGTGAAGGGTGGGGTATAAATCTAATCTCTTCTTCTTCTACTACTAAGGTTACCAGGTCCATCCTGGCCACTGGCAGAGGGGGGGTAGGTTTGCCAGCTTCAATTGGGAAACCCCTAGAGATTTGGGGGTGGAGCTTGGGAAGGACAGGAACCTCAGTGGGGTACTCCACCCTCCAAAGCATCCATTTTCCCCAAGAGACCTAATCTCTGTAGTCTGGAGATGAGCTGTAATTCCAGGGGATCCCCAGGTCCGCCCAGGAGGCTGGCATCCCTACCACTGGCATGATCCAACAGGGTTATTCTTATTAGTGGAAAGAAATCTCTGCTCATCTGTGGAATTGGACTAGTGACATGATCTGGTTTCATACAATGTTCATGTTGGGTTTTGAGCTGCCATCTTCCAGGTGGCAGCTGGAGATCTCCTGGGATGACAACTGATCTCCAGAGCACAGAGATGAGTTCCCCTGGAGAAAACGGCTGCTTTGGAGGGTGCAGCCGACGACATTTACAGTTCTGGTCACCACACCTCAGAAAGGATATTATAGCATTGGGAAAAGTGCAGTAGAGGGCAACTAGAATGATACAAGGGTTGGAACACTTTCCCTATGAAGAAAGGTTGAAGCGCTTGGGACTCTTTAGCTTGGAAAAACGACAGCTGAGGGGTGACACGATCGAGGTTTATAAGATTACGCATGGGCTAGAGCAGGTAGAGAAAGAAGTCCTTTTCTCCCTTTCTCACAATACAAGAACTCGTGGGCACTCCATGAAATTGCTGAGCAGTCGGGTTAGAACAGATAAAAGGAAGTACTTCTTCACCCAAAGAGTGATTAACATGTGGAATTCACTGCCACAGGAGGTGGTGGCGGCTACAAGCATGGACGGCTTCAAGAGGGAATTGGATAAACATATGGAGCTGAGGTCCATCAGTGGCTATTAGCCATAGGTATAAATAGATACTCTCAGTGTGGGGCAAGTGATGCTCTGTATTCTTGGTGCTTGGGGGGGGCAACAGTGGGATGGCTTCTAGTGTCCTGGCCCCACTGGTGGACCTTCTGACGACACCTGGTATTTTTGGCCACTGTGTGTATTGGACTGTGAGTATTGGACTGAATGGGCTGCTGGCCTGATCCAACACTGGCTTCTCTTATGTTCTTACATTCTTATTTAACCCTGCTGAGCTCCCCTTCCCAGCCTCTGCCTTCCTCCGGCTGCACCTCCCCAAATCAGCAGGAATTCCCCAGCCCAGAGTTGGCTCCCCTACCCATGGCAGAGAGAAGGATCATTCCCCCCATGCAAAACCCAGTCAATGACTGGCGGAATGAACCACCACCCGGGGTTGTCAACTACTGGAGATTTGGGGTGGAGCTTGGGGAAGGCAGTATTTGGAGATGGGAGGGAGCTCAGTAGAAGAGAAGGAGACTGGATTTATACCCTTCCCTTCACTACTCAAAGGAGTCTCAGAGCGCCTTACAGTCTCCTTCCCCTCCCCACAACAGACACCCTGTGAGGTAGGTGGGGCAGAGAGAGCTCTTTGGAGAACTGCTCATGAGAGAACAGCTCTGAGAGAACTATGGCTTGCCCAAGGTCATCCAGCAGCTGCAAGTGGAGGCGTGGGGAATCCTAACCACTACACCAAACTGGCTCTCTCAGTAAGGTGTAATGCCATAGGCGGCACCCTCTCAAAGCATCCCATTTCTCCAGGGGAACTGATCTCTGTGCTCTGGGAGTCAGCTATAATTTTGGGAGAGCCCCAGGCCCAATCTGGATGTTGGCAGCCCACCACCGCCACTTGATGTTCACTGTCTCTTGAGGCTAAGAGCCAATTGAAATTTTCACTTGGCTTCTTCCTTTGTAAAAGGTCTTGTACTGCATTCTCAAACAGCTCTTTCAGCTCAGAGGAGCAGAAAGAGCCGTCTGAAGACTAAGGGGGCAAACTTTGAAAAGGCAGTGTGGGATGGGGGGGGGTGTTCTTTGGCACACATGTGCCACGCACCCCTTTGGGGGAACTGGTCTGTGCTTTCTTGAACTCTCTTCGCAGCAGCTCTCACCATCCCGTGCATCATGTTCAAAGAGGGCTTTATGGGATGTGAGTGATCAGCCAGGGAGCTTTTTTTATGCCATGTGACTACAGGGTCACCGGATAAATCCTTGGCCTTGCTCCTGTGCCTTCAAGAGAAGCCTGAAATTAATTGGCAGCTGCATGATCTCCCCCCCCCCCGCCCCCATTTTATTCCATGCCAGGAAAGGCTTCTCCTGTTTAATTTCTGCAAAACATGTTACAGCTAAAAGCA
This sequence comes from Lepidodactylus listeri, assembly GCA_029233225.1. Lineage (NCBI taxonomy): Eukaryota > Metazoa > Chordata > Lepidosauria > Squamata > Gekkonidae > Lepidodactylus > Lepidodactylus listeri. Next base: position 84,045,884 of record JARCFY010000011.1, read on the forward strand.
TAGGAACAGAGAAGGGTTTTTTAAAGTTGGCGGCCCTGTGTAACCCATAGGGTTGCCGGGTCCCCCCTGGCCACCAGCAGGGGATGGGGGGGTAGGGTTGTCATATTCTGTCTAGGAAACTCCTGGACATTTGGGGATGGAGCCTGAGGAGGACAGAGACCTCAGTAGGGTATAAGGCCATGGAGACCACCTGTCAAAGCCTCCATTTTCTCCAGGGGAATTGATCTCTGTAGTCTGGAGATGAGCTGTAATTCTGGTGGATCCCCAGGTCACGCCTGGAGGTTGGCATCTTTAGTGGCCAGGTTTAGGGTTGCCAGGGGAGGTTGACAAGCTGGCGGGGGGACTTGCTAGGAGCCTCTGAGAGAGGGGAGGGAAGAAGCACAACTGAATTGAATTGAAGAAGGGAGTTCTGGCTGTCACATTTAAAGAGACTGTGTTCCTTTTAAATGCCTTCCCTCCATCGGAAATAATAGAAGATGAGGGCACCTTTTTGGGGGGCTCATAGAATATGACCCCCTGGTCCAATCTTTGTGAAACTGGAGGGGGGGGAGTTAGGAGAGGCACCAGATACCCTTCCCAGAGCCCCAGATACCCACAGATCAATTCTCCATTATACCCAATGGGGACTGGTCTCCATAGGATATAATGGAGCTCCCAGTGGCCCTGCTTTCTGATAACTGTGAAGTGGGGGGAGGCTCTAAACCAGGAGATCCCCTGTCCCCAACTGGGGCTTGGCAACCCTAACCGGGCTGCATCTATGTATGTGTGTGTGTTTGTGTGTGTAAAGTGCCATCAAGTTGCAGCTGACCCTTGTTGAGGTTTTCAAGGCAAGAAACAAAGAGAAGTGGTTCACCATTTCCTGCCTCTGCATAGCAGCCCTGGGCTTCCTTGGTGGTTCTCCCATCCAAGTATTAACCAGGGCTGACCCTGCTTAGCTTATGGTATCATATGACACATACCATTAGCTCAGTGTTTTTCAACCAGTGTGCCGCGAGATATTGTCAGGTGTGCCGCGGGATTTTTTCAATGAAAGAAGTGTGCCTTCCGGGCTGACCTTCCGGGACGCGTTTGCGCATGCGAGAAAGAACAGTGGCGCGCTCTCGCTGATTCCGCTCGCACGCTCTGTGGCCAGCCTGAGGTAGGAGGGAGCTGCCATTGAGGCGCAGCTCCCCTTGGCCTTGCGAGGACTCAAGGGAGGGAGGGAGAGTGCCGAGGGGCTCTGTCTGTTCGCCCACCCGACCTGCCAGCGCCATGACGGAGGCAGCAGCCATGAGCGACCGGGAGCAACTGCTTAAAATACATCCACATTATATTTCTTCTGAAACTCAGGTCAATGTTATGGGAAGGAGCCATTACACTTTGGATCTGTAACTTACGATTTCAAGTTGAGTGGCTATTACGTGTATTTGTAATACTGTCATAGTTAATACTTGAGCTGAGGCAACTAAAGACCCATTTATCTTGTATTTCAGTGTTTTTCAACCACTGTGCCGTGAGATATTGTCAGGTGTGCCGCGGGATTTTTTCAATGAAAAAAATGTGCCTTAGCTCGGAAAAGGTTGAAAAACACTGCATTAGCTTATGGGATCAGGCTAGCCTGCACCATTCACCTCAAGGCCCAGACCGCATTCACCCTCCCAGACAGCCCTTGCACTGTTTCCCCCCCTTCTCCATTTTTATTTTGTCTCAGCCGCCTTCTTCCTTGTGGCTTCTGGTGTCAGTGCGAAAAAAATATTTATTGTGTGCTGAAGAAGGACTTCACTGTGGGCCAAAAAAAGACAAACAATAATTATGGGGATAGTTGCCTCACTCAGCACCATTTCTCAGCCAGCTTCATTGAGGGGGGGGGGATCCCTCACACAAATGTGTGAGAGCAAAATCCAGCCGGAGTCCCAGGAAGACGTTCTGATGGCAGGAGATGGGATGTCAGGGGGGAACTTGGCGAAATGTAACACTTGACAGCAGGAAGACACTTCCAGTTGGCGTAAATCAGGGCCAGGTTAGCCCCTCGGTATTTGGGAGTCAGGATTTCCTCGGCGAGCGAGGATTAATTCGAAATGCATTAGCCGCAGCGGAGAGAGAGCTTAAGGTCACTTACTGAAAAGATTTTAATTAAAGCGGTGATCAGTTCTGTCAGCCTGCTAACAAAGCACATTCTGTTCTCTTCCTGGGGGGAGACACGTTCCATCACCCAAGAAGAGACAAGGACTTGGGAGCCGGCTCAGCAAGGGAGAGGGAGAGAGTGGGCCTAGCTGTGGAAACCAGGACATCCCGATGAGCTGTCCGTTTCCTTTCTCTCAAGACACATCGTGATGCTGGAAAAGGCTCCAATTAGCAGCGTGACATCCTGTAAAGTAACCCTCTCCCCAAAGAGATGCAACTGGTTCCCTCCCCCCAAAATCACAGTCATGAACAGGGTTACCAACTCGGGGTTGGGAAATACCTGGAGTTTTGAGGGTGGGGTCTGGGAGGCTGGGGTTCAGGGAGGTTTCTCCTTTGGAGGTTTTCAAGCAGAGGCTCGATGGCCATCTGACAGCAATGCGGATTCTGTGAACTTAGGCAGATCATGAGAAGGAGGGCAGGAAGGGTTGCCTCAGTGCTTAGTTCTCATGGCCCTTTCTTACACGCCCAGGGAAATGCTGGTCACCACTTTGGGGTCAGGAAGCCATTTTTCTCCAGGCCAGTTTGGCCAGAGATCCTGGAGGTTTTTTGTCATCTTCTGGGTGTGGAACAGCAGTCACTGTGTGTGTGGGTGGGTGGGGGGGGAGGTATTTGTGAATTTCCTGCATTGTGCAAGGGGTTGGACTAGATGACCCTGGAAGTCCCTTCCAACTGTATGATTTTATCATTCTATGATTCTAAGTAGGCTGAGAGGTTCTGAGGGGTCCAAGGTTCCATGACAGAGCATGGATTCGAACCCCATTGTCCCAGACTCCCAGGTCCTAGTCTGACAGTCTAACCAGTATGCCCCACCCTAGTGTTCCCTCTAAGCTGAGTTAGTGTGAGCTAGTTCAGTTTTTTAGCCTCCGGCTCACAGATTGTTGTCTTAGCTCAGGAAGGATGGCTCCAGAGCAAACTAATTTGTGCAGCAGCCATATCACTTGCTCACAACTTTAATGCCAGTAGCTCATAAAGTAGAATTTTTGCTCACAAGACTCCACAGCTGATCATGTGTGATCAGCCTTTGAACACCCTTAGGCAGCTGGGCCAACTGAACCAATTGCAGACACAAAAGGGCACCACATGTCTCATTCATGCTTCCGTGTGGGATTCGCAATATGTAGACCCGCCCTGTTCGCGTAGGGTAAGTGGGCCTACATCTTCCAGGAACAACACGTGCCTTTCCCGACCTTGTCTGTCCCCAGAAGGATCACTGCAATATTTTGATGCAAGTTAATGGTGTAATTCTGAACAATGCTGTTCTAATTAATTCTGTGAGCCTCTGATTTAATCAAGCAGCCTACTGAGAGAAGGTTGTAACCTGGATGCTTTCAAGACATCTAGGTACGAATTTCTCCCGCCTTGTTCTGCTCTGTCATTCTTAGAACCAAGGTCATCACCCAAGAGCACCAAGTGTCTCTTTATTCAGAAACAAACAAGGAACAGGTTTGACAAGGTGAGATGAATGGGACCCACATTCGGATGAAGTTATGATTTGGGATTGCTTCTCAACAAAAATGATATGAGAGAGAGATCCAGTTTGGTGCAGTGGTTAAGAGCATGGACTCTAATCTGGGAGAACTGGGTTTGATTCCCCACTCCTCTGCATGCAGCTGCTGGTGTGACCTTGGGTCCGTGACAAGTTCTCCCAGAGCTGTTCTCTCAAGGGCAGTTCTTGAGAGAGCTCTCTCCGTCCTACCTACCAATCTCCTCCTCCTCTGTTCTAGGGAAAAGCAAGTGAGTTTTTAAAATAGACATCTAAGAAGAACAAAGATTCTCTTAAAGTAACAGTTGCCTGGAGCACAAGAGAAATTGTATTTGTTTTGCTTCAATCAAAGCAGCTATCAAGGTTAACATTAAAAAACCTAGCTCTTGGAGCATTATCTGGTGGTGGAAAGTGCTCTCAAGGAGAGCCAGCGTGGTATAGTGGTTAAGATCGGAAGACTCTAATCTGGAGAACTGGGGTTGATTCCCCACTCCTCCTCCACATGAAGCCTGCTGGGTGACCTTGGGCCAGTCACAGTTTTCTCAGAACTCTCTCGGCCCCACCTACCTTACATGGCACTTGTTGTGGGAAGAGAAAAGGAAGGCGATTGTAAGCTGCTTTGAGACTCCTCAGGGTAGAGAAAAGCGGGATATAAAAGCTAGCATTATGTAAAGTATAATATCCAGTAAGCTGGCTCCTATGATTCCATTTCCCTAATAGCAGAACCTTCTGCCAACAAAGGAGACATGTTCTATTTGTAGAAAGCTCCACCATTAGCCAAATGGAACTATAGGATCCAACTCTGCATCTTCAGTTTTCCATTGGCCACAGATCTGCATACATTACTCAAGTGGACTTTCAGAGAATTTTCCATTTAGATAAGCGGAAAGTATGGTCTCATAAAAGCTTTTCAGGATGAGTAGATCCATCCACTAGGTAGATACGTTTGTTGAACATGATCACTCTTAATAAACATACCACATATATATAGAAGCTGGAATTCTGAAGAGCGTGCAAATCAGTATGAATATCCATGCAGTAAAACTTAATCTGTCCCATTAAAAAATGAAAACACTTTTTCATTTACCTAGTCCACTTATCGGACACAGTATATTCAAGCGTATGTTCTTTTGGAAGGCTTTTCACTGGCATCTGATGAAGCTTCTTTCAGTACATTAGTGTAACCTTCTTTGGAGCACTATGTCTGAGGCAGTGATGCTCCGTATTCTTGGTGCTTGGGGGGGGAACAGTGGGAGGGTTTCTGGAGTTCTGGCCCCGCTGGTGGACTGCCTGATGGCGCCTGGGTTTTGGCCACTGTGTGACACAGAGTGTTGGACTGGATGGGCCACTGGTCTGATCCAACATGGCTTCTCTTATGTTCTTATATGCAGCAATGGAAAGGAACCCAATCTCATCTCTGACAAAACGTAGCAGTGGTTCTTAGAAGAGACTTAAGAGAGTGTTGAGAAATTGATTTGGATGGCCTCCAAATAATTCATGTTTTTCCCTGAATTTCACACTTTCATGCAGTGAATAATTTGGGTGATAATAACTCCTCCCCCCCAAATACCCACCTTTATCCCACAAAAAAATTAGGATAGCATACATTGTTTGGGATGTATTTGGGTAGGATCCTATACCTTGCAAGTGTTGTTGTTGTTAGCCATTCAGTCGTTAACTTGCAAGTGGACCTGCACAAATCAAGCAGACTTTTCCCATCTGTCCTTTCCTGCATCAATCTCCACGGTCCCAAAATGTCCCAAAATCTTTGGGGTGATGGTAAGTGGACCCCCTTAGAAACATCACGGGGGTCTGCACTGGAGAGACTGGTGGAAATCCAATCATGCAACTGAAGGGCCCTTATGTTCATAGAAGAAAACTTGGGATCCACGCTTGTTAAGATGCATAAAATGTTACTTTGATGGACTGGTTAGTTTCTGCCTCTCCCTGTGAGCGACCAGTGGGAGCTGACGGAATGTTGCAGAGAGAAAGTTGGAAAACAGCAGTTACAGAGCTGCTGGGGTAGGGCGGCAACTGGGGAGATGAGAGGGAAAAGAAGATGTCTGAGTGAAACTGTGGAGAAGAGCTGTTTAATGCTAACTGAAAAGAGTAAATTTGTTAAAAGGACCCCAACTGTATGAATAGGGAAACAGTTCAAAAGCTCAAATGGAAACAAAATGTTGTAACATCTACCTTACTTTCTTCAATGTTATGTTAAACCCATCAATAAAAATTAACTCCTTGTTTGTTTAAATCTATGGGCTGCATATCTCAGGGAAAGAAACACACACACATACAAGTTGAGATCTTGGTCCATTTAAGCTTTAAAATATGAATAAAAGGTGGCAGTGTATGACTAGAACAGTATTTGAACCCCCAACCCCAATAACTCTGTAAAGGGTTTGAGTGAAGGCTTATTATTCAAGGGGGAAGAGTTACCCTGTCTGCTGATGTCTCTGTGAGTGAGAGAGAGGACCTGAGATGTGAAATGGTCATGGCTCTCTAGAGATTTAAAAAAAGACAAGAAGGGTAGTGTGTGATGACCTGACCTACTGGTAACACTGAACCTGAGAGAGAGAGAGATTGTACAGGGTGGTAGGCACTCTGTGTGTGTGGACAAGGGGTGTCACAGTGACTGACTTCCAAGTAGATTCAGGAGGGTAGCCATGTTTGTCTGAAATAATAGAACAACGTTTGAGTCCAGTGGCCCCTTTAAGATCAACAAAGTTTAATTCTGGGTATAAGCTATCAAATGCATGCAGAGTTTCACTTTGAACCTGGAACAAACAAATTATTTGAAGTGTGGGGTTGGAGAGGAGTTTTATGAATACCGTGGAACACCGAAAAGACTAATAAGTGGGCCCTAGATCAAATGAAGCTTGAACTCCCCTTTGAAGCTAAAATGACTAAACGGAGGTTATTGTATTGTCACATGATGAGAAGACAAGAGTCACTGGAAAGGACAACAGTGCTAGGAAACGGTGAAGGCAGCAGGAGAAGAGGAAGACTGAATGTGAGGTGGATGGACTTCATCAAGGAAGCAAAATGCAAGAACAAATTGGCCCCTTCAGTTTCGTTATGGATGTCTAAGATATGGGACTGCTATATTTGAGGAAAAAATTCCAAATAGACTGTTACAACTTGAACATAAAAACTATCAATCTATTTCCGTTGAAAAATGGTTTCCAGTCATAAGTTACATGGCACAGAATGGAATTATTCCTGATTATTTCAGAGTCCCAGCCAATGCTCCCTCTAAGCTGTGGAGTCTTGTGAGCAAAAATTCTATTTTGTGAGCTACTAGGATTACAGTTGGGAGTGAGCCATTTGGCTACTGCATAAATCAGTTTGCTCTGGAGCCTGAGCTAAGACAAAAATGTGTGAGCTGGAGGCTAAAAAACTGTGAGCTAGCTCACACTAATTCAGCTTAGAGGGAACACTTGGCCCAGCAGCAGTCACAGGTCTATCAAGTATTGCTTGCATTTACAGCAGTGGCTCTCCAAGATTTTACAAAGACGTCTTTCACATCACCTCTAGCCAGATCTTTGTAACAGGGGATGCCAGGGATTGAACAATGGAACCTTCAGGGTTTAACAGAGATATTGGTTTCTTATCTAATATCATTCAGTTCTCGTATCTGTTTGTAAACTCCTTTATTATACTGTATGCCGAAGATGGGTAGCTGTGTTAGTCTGTAGCAGTACAGAAGAGTCCAGTAGCACCTTAAAGACTAACAAAATTTGTGGTAGGGTATGAGCTTTAGTGACTCACTGCTCACTTCTTCAGGTGCAGATATGCTGTGTGCTAGTTTGTTGCTGTTCACAGGTCTTACCAATCACCTTCATCCAGTCTTCAGCTATATTTACTACTCAAGTTATTTATGCATATTGACTCTAATTGGCCCTTCCTGGCAACAATCACCTAACCCTCTCCCTATGTGTAATGTTAGGTGACTTCTGTTTCCATGTATCTGAAGAAGTGTGTGTGCACACGAAAGCTTGGTCTTAAAGGACTCAAAGTTTGTTCTGTTATCTCCTTTAAATGGGATGGCTCTCTCTTTGTCCTAACCTGAGAGCTGCCCTCTGATCCCACCCTGCTCTGTGTTCTCCCCCCCCCCCCCCATTTTTCACATGGCTGTTCATGGAGTCACACATCTCTACAAGTCTCTCCTGTAGAAACAATGCCCTCATAACTTCCATACATACCATGCTGGATTATCTGGCCACAAGTTATGGAAAGCACTCTTCTCCCTCTTCTTTTTATTGCAACCTGAATGTGAACAGAATCTACTTGAATAAATGTTTTACTTTTTGCAATATACTTCTTGGGAGATTTATTTACGACACTCAATATCATGCTTCTCTGACCAGGCAAACTCTGCTATATCAACCAAATATCCCAATACTTGCGCTAGATCTTTGCTAAATTATAGTGATATGCGGTATCATTTGCACTCTACTCACCCTCTGATAGAAACACCATACTTTCCCTATGAAATTATGGTGTTCGTTAAAATATATGGAGATTGTGTGTGTGTGTTTCACATCACCAGAGTCCTCAAGGCAACACATACACAGAACTTCTAAGGCTTTCCTTTTAAGCCGATGATAGCCCAAGACAATCAAGAGTTGTTATTTTCTGTCACAGAAATTCTGTTCTCAGTAGTATCAGCTCTATAATCCTATGTAACAGCTTTCTGCTCGGAAATCCCCATTTCTCACCTGTTCGTTCATGCTCTGTGAAGGTTTCTAGATAAAGTATTTGTTAACCACCCTAAACAGTTTCTCCTTTTGTCAGTAATGGCCCACCAAGCTGTTAGATCTCAACTTCTGATCCATTAATTCAAAGACAGTTTCCAGCAGGGAAAATGCACACTGTCAGGTAGAGCAGGGAACGCCACTCTGCATGTTTAACTGAAATCTTCGCTCCAGAAGGCAATCGACTTCCATGAGAATGCATTACCAGTGAAAAATAATAGTGGCCCTACCACGTCCCCAGGTAGATTATACGCAAGAGGCATTTTTCTAATAGTCTAGGGAGTGTTTTGGTATGGAGATGTATTTGCCTGATCATATTAATTTGGCTGGATTTTGGGTCAGGTAAGCTTTGCTCCCCAAACTTAATTACTCCCAGAAATAAACATTGAAATGGGAACGAGGAGGAGGAGGAGGAGATTGGATTTATACCAGGCCCTTCACTACCTGAAAGAGCATCAGAATGGCTTACAGTCTCCTTTCCCTTCCCCTCCCCACAACAGACACCCTGTGAGGTAGGTGGGGCTGAGAGAGCTTTCAAGAAATGCCCTTGAGAGAACAGCTCTGAGAGAACTTGTGACTGAACAAAGGTCACATCACCAGCAGCTGCATGTGGAGCGGGGAATCAAACCCGGTTCTCCCAGATTAGAATCTGTGTTCCTAACCAAACTGGCTTTACATACTTTATTTATACCCTTGCCATTCTCTGCAGCTTACATAGTTCACCTTTCCTCCATTTTATCCTCACTACAACCCTGTGAGGTAGGTGAGGCTGAGTGTGTGTGACTGGCCCAAGGTCACCCAGTGGGCTTCCATGTCAGAGTGAGGATTTGAACCTGGGTCTCCCATTTCCTAGTCTTGACACTCTAACCACTGCCCCTTTACAAGCCTGCCCTTAATGTAAGCATATAGGGCAGTGAATGGTGTGGATCCCATTGAAAATTTTCATCTGTCAGGCTGCAATTTCATCAACACGCCCCTCCAGCCTGAAATGCCAGCCTGAATATTTTCCTGCAGGAATGGGTGACCCCCCCCCCCCGAAAAGTTTAAGGGGAGTTGGAATCTTACTGTAGGAAAGGAAAATCATACCCTTCCCCCATGGATAGATTTTCTGGGCAGAATTCAATATGGTACTGAGAAGAAGGAGGAGAGGAGATTGGATTTATACCCCACCTTTCATTACCCAAAGGAGTCTCAGAGTGGCTTTACAATCTCCTTTCCCTTCCCCTCCCCACAACGGACACCCTGTGAGGTAGGTGGGGCTGAGAGAACTCTCTTGAGAATTGCCCTTGAGAGAACAGCTCTGAGAGAACTTGTAACTGATCCAAGGTCACACCAGGAGGTACATGTGGAGGAGTGGGGAATTAAACCTGGTTCTCCCAAGTCCACGCTCCTAACCACTACACCAAACTACACAGGAGGACCACTTCACCCCCCCCCCCCCCAAACTCTGTTACCTCAACCGCTCATCTGAGCAGGGCCTTATGCAGGCACCGACCTGCAAAGGGGTCAAATCAACACCTGCCTGTACACAGGGCTTCTCCATTGTGCCCCCCCCACCCCGCAGCCTGGCCTGAGGAGATCAGGAAGGCCCCCACTCTCCTGGCTTTCCTCAAACTATGCCAAATGGAATTACTCAGGGGAGATTTCCTGTGCAGGTGATAGTGTACAAAATGGTGACAAAATACTTGGGTAAATGATAGGGACTATGGTCTATACTACTGTGTACAGCTTGGACTACCTGTTTGCAGTAAGTGGTGGTGGAAATTGGAAAGTACCCCTGAGTCACAGCTGACTAACAGCGACCTCTGGTGGGGTTTTCAAAACAAGAGATGTCCAGAGGTGGTTTGCCATTGCCTGCCTCCACGTCATGACCCTGGTATTCCTTGGAGGTTTCCCGTCCAAATACTAGCCAGGGCTGACTCTGCTTAGCGTCCGAGATCTGATCAGCCCGAGCCATCCAGGTCCAGGCTTGCTTGTAAGTAGGACCCGTCTGTGTAATTTTTGCATTGTTTCGCATTATCGTGTTAATACTTACTTAGGCAGATCATGAGAGGGAGGGCAGGAAGGGTTGCCTCAGTGCTTAGTTCAGGGGTGGCCAAACTTGCTTAATGTAAGAGCCACACAGAATAAACGTCAGATGTTTGAGAGCCACATGACATGAACAAATATTACAGACATGTTTTTGTTGAAAAATATGCAAATTTGCTTTTTATTAACATTAAATGAGACCGCCAAACATGAAAACAAAAGGGATAAAAATAGATATTGTAATGATATTTATTTGTCCAATAATATTTGTAGGTTGGGGGGTGGGGGGCCTTGAGAACGCATTTAAAATTCAAGTCGCTTTCTTTCTCTGCTCCCCCCCACCTCAAGCCTACCCAGGGAGGGGAACACTGGCTGGGGAAGGAAAGACCAATTGGAAAGGCATGCCTCCCCTTCACTTCCCCAGCTGCCCCGCTGGGAGCCACACAATGTGTGTGAAAGAGCCGTATGTGGCTCCCGAGCCACAGTTTGGCCACCCCGGCTTAGTTCTTGCGGCCTTTTCTTACATGCCCAGGGAAATGCTGATCGCCACTTTGGGGTCAGGGAGTCATTTTTCTCCAGGCCAGTTTGGCTCGAGATCCTGGAGGTTTTTTGGCTGTCTTCTGGGCATGGAGCAGAGGTCACTGCGGGTGTGAAGGGGGAGGTATTTGTGAATTTCTTGCATTGTGCAGGGGGTTGGACTAGATAACCCTGGAGGTACCTTCCAACTCTATGATTCAACTTATGCTTTGCTACAGTTCTGTTTTCAGATTCCTAGCTGGTTCCTGATTTCTACAGTCCCAGTCCTGTTGCCTTGTTTATCAACTGCCATAACCTGTTGGCTGTACTGCCTCACTCTGTCTAATTCGTGTTGAGTCCTGGTGAGAAAGGTGGACTATAAAAAACATAAATTAATACGAATAAAAACGCTCTACCATTGAGCCATGGTTCTTCCCCACCGTGGGAAATAAGAGTGGTGTGGAAACTGCAAGTGTGGAGTGAGGATTCTGGGTAGCTCTGCTCTGAGGAGATTCGGTTGTACTACAGCATAACTCAAGAGTGACAGGAATGCTCAGGGCCCTTTTTCTCTGGAGCACCTTTTCCCTCTGGATTCAAACAACCTGCTTCACAGGGGTTGTTGTGAGGAGAAAATGGAAGAGAGAAGAACAACACAAGCCACTTTGGGTCCCCACTGGGAAGGAAGGCAGGGTACAAACCAATCAAATCAATTAAAAATAAATAAAAATTTCTCCTCAGGAACCAGGGTCAACTTGACAGACACGCCCTCCCCCCACGCACCAGCAAAAGACAGGACAACTGGGAACTTTTAAAACCTCCCTCTTCTGCTTTATTGACAGGTAAATTGTTCAAAAATGTTCTCACAATTCAATAATTACAAAGACTTTAGACTTACATTTAAAAAAAAGAGAGTAAAAACCAGACCCCCCCCCCTCCCCCAAAGCAGTAGTGTCTGGCTCAAAGAGAGCCTCTGAGAAATCTGAGAAAGAGCAAATGTCGTCAAACACTTAACGTGACGGAATTAAACGTTGACTGGAGAACCCACTCGGCTTAAAACTAGAGAGATTTAAGTGCCTGGTCCTATACAGTGTCTGGGGTGGGGGGGGGGGAGAAGAGTTATTAGCCGTGTTGGGGAGAGCGTGAGCCCAGAGAAACCAGATCTTTTAAAAAAAAAAAAAAAAACGAACAAACACAAGTGACTGTCATCAAATTGGCACAGAAGGCACACTAATGTGACTATGACAAACCGGATATGCCAGCCACGGAATTAATTACACGCCTGTTAAATGAAACATGATTACCAAAAAAAAAAAAAAAATTCTTTGGAAAGGGAAGGGGAGGCGCGGGGAGGGGGACTAAATGTATGATACATGGGAAGCATGGGATTAAATACACACGCAAGTAGGCAGTGTCACTGCTGCACGTGGGGCCGTAGCAAAATACACAGGAGTGCGCGGTGCATCGTTTCTCTTCTTACATGATCAATACTTCTGATTAGCCGTCATGGGGGAGGGGGGTCATGCAATGAGCTGGAGGTGGCGGGGGAGGGAGGGAGGGGGTGGGGTGGGGGGGAGAAGAGGCACCCTCATATACACATCCTTCAAACGTTTCCACTTTGGTTACCAATAAAATAGACGGATGGTGGTTAAGTACTACACAATCCCTTCGATTCAAGCAGCTTTTACAGGGAACCGAGCCCAAGAGAACGCTAGCTAGCTAATTTATTTATTCTTTTTAAATGTAGTGTATCTTTTACACTGGGAATACACACACACACACACACACACACACACACACACACACACACACAAACATACCAAGAAAGAAAAACTCCCAAGAGGAATCACGAGGCTGTCAGAGAAGATGGTAGCAGGAACAGCGGACTAAAAAAAAAAGAAAAGAGAGAAAAACCCAGCCCTCTTTCACAGCAGTCTTTTTACTTGTGTTTTAAAAGCCCCACCCTGACTGACAACAGCTGAGGAGGTCTTAAAAAAGAAAAGAAAAGGAAGGAAGCAGGGGTAAGAATAAAATGTTACTGGTAAGAGAATTTATGTACAACGACTCCAAGCAAGGAGGGAAAAGACATTTACAAAGCTGAGAATGTCTTGTAATGGCTAAATAAGTGGAAAGGCCACAAACTAGAGAACCTCGGTTTTCATTCGGCTTCCCGGCATATCCTAATAATGCTGGGAATCGCTCTACAGCTTCCTACCCTTTTCCTAGACTTTGGGGGATTGGGGGGAGGGTGGAAACGACACAGGAAAAAGGAGAAGAATATACTTCGCCGACAATGTAAACTAAGCCCTGCTTTTTAACTTCCCCGTCCAGGAGAGTCCGTTTCTTTTTTTCCTAAAAGGATTTCCTGCTAACAAGACATTACATCATCCTATAGAAAAATAATATTCCTGACATGGCTTAGTAGTGAGAACTACCAGCAATTCTTCTCTCTCTCTCTCTTTTTCAGCTTCAGAATGAAGACCTCCAGTGGGTAGCCTTCAGTGTCTGCCGTGAGAGCCTGCCACGGCTGTGCACAAACAGAATCACCACCGGTTTAAGAACAAACAGTCTTGCATTTAAAAAACAACACCACCCCCGCGGCCCCGGTAATAAAGAATTCTCTCCTCCTCGGTATTCTCTTCCCCGCAACCCCCCCCCCCCCCCAATCCGGACACAGAATTTACTCGTGTTTTTTTTGGTGCGACGTTAAGAAATCCAGGTATCAGTCTGGGCACTGCGGTTGGAGACAGTTGTTGTGTTCTTGAATACTCCGTGGAGTAGCGGATGGTCCCAAGTGGGAAAACCCGGGGTGGGGGGAGTGGGAGGGGGTGGCACAGCTGTTGTGTTATGCATCACAGGTCGATTGGTCCAATCCGTCTAACGTCAGCTGGTTCCTATGCGGAGAGTTGGGACTCGGGGGCCCGCTTGGGTTGGAGCTGTTGGAAGGTGTTGAGTGTTTGGTGGAATCCGAATCGGGCTATAAAAAAGGGAGGGAGGGAGGGAGAGAACGACAGTAATTTTTTCAAGATGATATAGCACATTTCAAACATGACAATCAACCCAACGCAGAGCGACCAGTGTCGACTTTCCCATTGGACGCTGGTGTCCTGAGGGTTCTGCAGCAAGGCTCCCATTCTGTGAGCAGAATACTTTCTTTTATTTATTTATTTAATTGGTTTTACTAGGCCTCCCTTCCCTACACGTAGGGCTCAGGGTTAGGCTTACAACAAAACAGCATACAAATCTCAGTTTTAAACTAAGTTAAAACAGCCCAATAAATACCAACAGATAAAAACAACATACAAACAGTATATGAGATAGCGGAAAGAATTCCTGCCTCCCCAGCCTCCCTGGGGGGAGGGATCATGAGGGATGGGGAATTAGTGCCCAGGGATGGATGCCCCGTCGCTGTCCTCAACCACAGGAAACAAAGTACGCCAGACGAATGCATACGCATTCCAGTAGCAAGATGTGCCTCAGACTCAAACTGCATCTGACAGAAGCAGAAACCACCTTTCCCAACGAGGGTCTGTGCCATTCGGGGCTTGAGGGCATGGTGCGATTTAAAGAGGGGCAGCTGAACACTTCCCAGCCTGCCCTCTTGACTCCTGCAATCTCTCCTTCTCAGGGCTCTGATACAGAAAATGAGCTGGCCTGGAAGGGATGTCCCCTCCAGTCTGGGAAAGGGGCAGCAAAAGGAAAGATTGGTGGATGGGGAGGGGAGGGTAGGAGAGGATGCGGAGCTAGACAGAACCTCTGGCCTCATCTAGTGGGCAGTGTTCCCTCTAAGCTGAGTTAGTGTGAGCTGGCTCACAGTTTTTTAACCTCAGACTCACACATTTTTGCCTTAGCTCAGGAAGAATGGCTCCAGAGCAAACTGATTTATGCAGCAGCCAAATCACTTGCTCACAACTTTAATGCCAGTAGCTCAGAAATTAGAATTTTCGCTCACAGGACTCCACAGCTTAGCTAGTGGGCCTCATCTTGTGTTCCTAACATGGTGCATTCAAGGCATTTTCTCACCCTGGTCACGGTACAGCTCCCCCCCCCCCCCCCGGGCTGCTACTAGCCTGGTCCGAGCCAAGATCTAGTTTGCTTAGGGGACGGGGATGGAAGGGGATGCTGGTCACCTCTGATGCACTGACCGCTGGGAGGGAGCCAGACACTAGTCATTCCATTACCCTAAATGGCTGCTCAGGAGCCTTGGCTGGAGAACCAGCCTTGTTTCTTATGTCCTGGAAAGTTCTCAAGCCCTGCTTCTTAAGTGATGGTGCCCATTCAGCCTGGAGCTGCCAGACCACCTACAACACAGAGTCCCCCTTTCCCCTTCCACGCTTCCTTCAATCCCCTTCTTCCAACCCACTCCTTATTCCATACCTGCTAAAGAATCCACAGCCCAGTCCCTGAGAACACCCACTCTTTCCCCTTCCTCTGTTCCCTTGCGGGCAGGAAACCAGCTGTGCAGGGGGAGGGAGGTGGGTGTGCACAAAACGAGGCAGGAAAGAAGGGGCTAAAGCCGCCCCCCAACCCCAGCCGCTTGTCCCACTCATGACGGCAGCCTTCAAGGCAACTTGGATCACCGGTGGGGCGGGTGGGAAGACCCACACAAAGGACGCCTCCTGTCTCAATTTGCTCCCAAGTGTGATGAAAAGAGCGAGATTGGCTCTCCCTGCAATCAGCCAATGAACTGCCTGCCAGTTCCTTATGCAGTGGCCCTGGGCAGGCCAAGAGGAACCGAAGAATGAGCCCTGCAATGCGAGAGGAGTCAAAATGCTGCCAGAAAGGCTAAAAATGTAGCTCGGAAATAAGGTATTTCGCTGGACAACCCCTTCAGGCAATTAACCCCATTGCGTTTTTCTAGTTACCCTCGTGGTGGTTGGGATTTGTGCGGGCAGGGCTCTTTCTTTTTCTCTTAGCTGGCTACTTGGCTGATTTCCCAGTTATTTTGGAACGCAGTTAAAAACTCTTAACAATGCACCCGCTTCACAGAAGAACTGCTACGGTGGCAGTCAATTTAATTGGGGGAGGCGGAATTTATTTTTAGCCAACAGATTAAAAGGCGATATCGCCGAGAGATATGGTTCACAAGATTTCGCCGGGTTGTAAACAGCAAGTTTGGCTAGAATGCAATTATTTAGACAAGATAAGCTGGGAGAGATGTGATAAGGCAACAGGCCGGGGAGAAAGAACATCCGAGAGGTTTTGCGTTTCACAATCTGTACACACTTTGCACGGATGCTAACACCAAAATGTGAGCGTGTAAATTGTACGGAGGCATCAAATGTGACCTCCAATCCGGCATGCAAGGGGACAGTCACAAGCAAAGCATCTTATTTTAGCTACCTGTGAGTAGATCACAGTGATGCTGCTTCTCTTGAGTTATATGGCTACTGCAGCCAGCACAAAAGAAACCAGGGCACAACCAGCTCTTATCCAGTACAAACTGGGCTGGATCCAGCAGAGGATGTGTGTAGGTTCTGATAATCCCCCTCCAGTATTCCTCCCCTTATGCTGTTCTTAGGGGGGGTCTTCTTTTGGGGGGCATTTGGGGCTGTGGTAAGTGGGGGAGAATGTGAAGTAGCCCTGCTCTGCTGACAGAAATCCTTTCTGTCAGCTGAAGTTTCCAGTGGACCTAAGGGACTCAGATCTGCCATGCAAACAGAAGCAATTTTAAAATAATGAACAGATTTTGCTTCATTGTGACAGCCCATGGCCCAAAGCATACTGAACCCTTTCCACAAGACCAGATGCAAGATGACTAGGGATGCCAGCCTCCAGGTGGGGCCTGGGGGGGGTCTCTCAGAATTACAGCTCGTCTCCAGGATACAGTGATTATTTCCCCTGGTGAAAATGGATGTTTTGGAGGGTGGGCTCTAGGGCGTTGTACCCCACTGATGTCCCTGTTCTCCCCAGGCTCCGTCCCCAAATCTCCAGGAGTTTCCCAACCTGGCAACCCTACCCACCCCCCATCCTCTGCCAGTGCCCAGGGGGACCTGGCAACCAGTGTTCCCTCTAAGATGAGTTAGTGTGAGCTAGCTCACAGGTTTTTTTTTTGCCTTCGACTCATATGTTTTTGTCTTAGCTCAAGAAGGATGGCACTAGAGTGAACTATTTTATGCAGCAGCCAAATCCCGCGCTCACAACTTTAATGCCAGGAGCCCACCAAGTAGAATTTTTGCTCACAAGACTCCACAGCTTAGAGGGAGCATTGTGGCAACCCTAATAGACGACTCACTCCGAGCTAGGTGTCCTGACAACGATCAATGGATCTGGAGAAAGTCTGGAAGGATTATACTCTTCTCTTTTTACTGAACTTGAAAGCGTTCTAGAGGCAGATGAAAATCCTCACTTCCGCCCAGGCCGAGTTGTCCAGGCAGCTTCATCTCCCATGCACCCCTTTCCCAAAGGCCTAGAGGCATTTTTTATCCCACCTTTTCCAAACTCAAGATGGTTCAATCTATAAAGCCACAGACTGCTGCTGTTCCCATACATGCACTTGGTGTCCTTCTAAACTAGCCACTGCTGCTGCCTAATAGGACAAGGGGACCCCAGAGGGTGGCACAGGAAGGAGTGGGAGCAGAGACGGGTCCTCCTGGGTCCCATGCTGAACGCTGACCCTCCGGAGGATGCTCCGTTGCTGCTCTGTAATACTGACTGCCAAAAACCAAGATGGAAGGAAAGCACAGGCATAAGTCCTCCCAGCAGGGAACAAAATCCTGATTTCAGTTTTGGAGGGTTCACATCCAGTGTTCCCTCTAAGCTTAGTGACTGTGAGCTAGCTCACAGTGTTTTTAGCCTTTGGCTCATACATTTTTGTCTTGGCTCAGGAAGGATGGCTCCAGAGCAAACTCTAACACTATTGTCTTGGCTCATGTATACATGCCGTGAGCAATGCTCCCTCTAAGCTGTGGAGTCGTGTGAGCAAAAAATTCTCCTTCGTGAGCTACTGGCATTAAAGTTGTGAGCAAGTGATTTGGCTACTGCATAAATTAGTTTGCTCTGGAGGCATCCTTCCTGAGCTAAGACACGAATGTGTGAGCTGGAGGCTAAAAAACTGTGAGCTAGCTCACACTAACTCAGCTTAGAGGGAACACTGGCCGTGAGGTGAACCTGGGGCTGAGGAATAAGGGACAAATATGGTGGCTTCGAAACATAAGGTGACTGAATAATTAGCTTGGCAAGGCAGCTGAGTTAACAAATCCATGCCATCTGTACTTTATCAATTGTTTTAAATATTTGCATCGTAGCATCTCTGCCCCCCCCCCCCCCCCCCGGTCCTACGCATTTGCTTTCCCAAGAATCAGGGCTTTTAATGAAATCATATGTTTTGCAGTGACGGGGACTTGGAGGCTTCTCGGATGAAGATTTCTGGATCTAGAGTTCTCAAACTGGGCCGTCTCAAACTGTTCTCAAACTGGGCTGTCTGCCTTACCCAGTGCTATACCCGCTGCAACCAATTGGTTGTTAATGTACGAAGACAAGTCTTCCATACAAAAGTCAGAGCCTGCTTCTGATTATTGGGGGTGGGGGGAAAGAAAAGGGCATGTCATCAGATCTCACCTCTTTGTCAAACTCCTGGTCCGGATCGGACATGCTCCGCAAGGGCATGGCTGCTCCCAGATCGGCCCCACCTGCAAGGCGAAGACATTAAAAAAAATCTCTGGTGCAAGAAAAGACAGAGAGGGGGGGAAGAAAGCCCTCTCTGAAACCACAGCTTATAAATAGACCGGCTTCCATCCTTACTTGAAGAAGGCCAAGAAATGTAGCTTTTGTTTCTCTGCGGTGCCTGGCGTGAAATGTTGGTCGTGGGAGGACAAGCCTTTTCATCTTGTGAAGATGGGAGGACGCTCTGCGGTGGCAGGGAGAGGCAGTCAGTCAGACAAGATGGGTTTGAACAGGAGCTTCTTTTCTGTGAAACTTTTCAATAGAGTCCCCCCTCCCCTTTAAACCTTTAAAGGAATATTTCATTCACAATGTTGTTATGCAGTGGTATTCACACAAAACCTGCTTTGCTCAGCTGATAAAAGCTCAGGTAACACAAAGGTATTCCTTCAAGAATAAAAAAATCAACAGGGGATCGTCATCCACCATTCCACCAGTCCGCCCAAGTTCCGCTCAGCTGCTGGAAGCAGGGAAACCGACACCTCAAGCAAGCAAGGCTGAACGGAAGAATCACAGATACTGCCTTCCTTAAGCAACAGATTTCATTTACAGGCTAATTAAGCAGCTAAAGCCACAAACAAAATCCCCCCTTTTAAACTGGATAAGAATCTCCCTGGTTTTCAGTAAACTTGATTTACTGGTGTTATTGTCTCCCAAATAATATCTGTAGTGGAATTTGGCCACAGAAACATGCCTTGCGGTCTCCCCTGTTGCAGAAATCTGAAAACGGTTTGCTTTTCTGGTTGTGACGTATTTGCAGTAAGTAAACAGTGATGATATTAACACAAACTGCAGGGGGGGGGGGAATGGCACGGAGTTTTGCTGCTGGCTGTTGTTGGAAAGATGCATAAAACTCCTACCTGAGCTAGGACAAGAGGTCACGAGAGGAAGACGTGGGCTGGCTTTAGCAGCCAAAAACGTGCTGTCTTGAGCACAGGGCTCAGGGCGGCAAGTGGAAGCTCACGCACAGAGGTCAGTCACCCCTCTGCAGACTGTTCATCTCCCCCCCCCCACAAATGCTTGCTGTAATGCCAGCGGAGAGGCATGACACACACTACTCAGCCCACTTCTGTTCCCAAAAGGGCTGCTCCCACCCTTGCTGCAGAAGCAGAGAAGGGACAGGAGGGGGGGGGGAGGAGGAGGAGGAAGAATGGCCACTCTGGAGGAAGGTTTCAGTAGAGACAGAGCTCATCTGATAGACGTGCTCAAAGCCTGCTGGAGGCGATATGAGAGCAGAGCGTCGGGAGGATGAAGGGGAAGGAAATTCGCCCCGTTATTTTAGAAAAGATGAACCGGCCGGGGGGGTGGGGGGTGGAGGAAAGAGAATGGTTATTTAGGAAAACACGACTGCAATCGTGGTGGCGACGCTGGCTGGCTTTTCGTCTCCCTGGGGCATGTGTATTCTTCTGCCAGGACAGCTAAGGGGGAATCTGGTGGGACGTCACCCCATGCCTGGAAGCAACAAACAGGCATTCCGGCTTGCAGAGTTTCCCCTCTCCTGCTCCCCTCCCTGCGGGGAGGCTTGGGATAAGCGAGTGAGGGAGTCCAAATGCAAGGCCAAGGCCCACTCCTGGGGATATTCCTGCCCACAGAGAGCGGGGAGAAGAAAACTGGCATCTGACCAGATCTGCTCAGTCTCACGCTGGGCTTGATTAAAGACTACAGTTGCCCTTTCGGGAAGCCCTCTGCCAGCTTGTCCCCGAAGATTTGTGGGATGCGGCTGGACGTACAGCGACGTCAGCAAGTTCCTGAGGAACAAAGCACAACGCAACACACGGCTTTACCAGGGGAAGGTCCATAAGCACTTGCATCCCGTCTCCTGGTCCCATGTGAGCCACGTGGTTGAAATTGGTCGGGTTCGAAATCATTTTGGATCTGAGTTCAGGGTCTCGGAGCATCTCTCTAGAAAACAAGGAGTGATACGAGGAGGCCGCGTTGTATAAATAGACTCTCCGCCGCCGTGAGAGTGGAGGAGGGGGACAGAGAGGGATGTGAGGCTCACCGTCTTTGTTGCAGCCTCTCTTCCTCTGGAACCTTAAAGACGAATCTTCTTTTGCTCCGCGTGCGAAGCATTTGCTTTTTGCTGTTATCAGATGTCTCTGGCACGCTCAGGGCCGTTCCTGCTGTAACGATACATGGCGAGGTTACACAGACTAGGATATGATACGCCAGGAAGACTGTGTGAGCCCTGCTGGAATGACTGGGGCTTCTGCTTTAGAAACAGGCAGAGGGTTAATTTAAGCTCATTATGAATAGAGCGCCCAAGAATCTGCAGCGGCCAAGAGCCCCTCACAATCGACAATACATTTATGCACACACACACGCACCTCTCACCTCCAATGCCCCCCAAGCTGTGGAGTCTTGCGAGCAAAAATTCTACTTTGTGAGCTAGTGGGACTAAAGTTGTGAGCCAGCGATTTGGCTACTGCGTATATCAGTTTCCTTTGGAGCCATCCTTTTTGAGCTAAAACAAAAATGTGTGAGCCGGAGGCTAAAAACTTGTCAGGTAGCTCACACTAACTCAGCTCAGAGGGAACACTGCTCACCTCCTGCTACAATTTCCACTTGCTCTGCTCCCCCCCCCGGTTCTTACAGTGGATTTTAGTGATTTGCTGGACTAACTCTATACAAAATTGCGCTGTTAGATCTCAATAGACAGTACCAATCTGAGATGCTGAAGGATGTATGAAGTGAGAAACTAGGTGGCATATAATTCGACAGTCATAAACCACCAGAAATTTCTGTAGGTGGAACAACTACCTTTCATGCTTTCTTTCTTTCCCCCCACTGTCTGTTAAAGGACCATAGCAACCCTAATAGCCTAGACTAGCCTGATCGCATCAGAGCTCGAAAGCTAGGCAGTGGGTGGGTACTGAGATCACCCCGGAAGAGCAGGGCTGCTGTTCTGAGGAAGGCAACGGCAAACCACCTCTGCTCACCTCTTGCCTTTAGGACCCCATAAGGTAGAACTTCACGGGTCACCAGGAGTGTGTCGTGACTAGATAGCACCCCTTTATTAAAGTTTTAGTTCAGGACAAGCAAAACCTCCCATTCCCCTATAACAGGGGTGGCCAACCTTGCTTAACGTAAGAGCCACATAGAATAAACGTAAGAGCCACATAGAGATGTCTGAGAGCCGCAAGACAGGAACAAATATCACACACACGTTTTTATTTTTAAAAATATGCAAATTTGCTTTTTATTAACGTTAAATGGGACTGCCAAAAATAAAATCAAACGAGGAAAACCAGTTATAAGAAAGAGAGAGAGAGAAACTAGGAAAGCAAATAGATGGGAGGGAGGAGGGAAGGAAGGAAGGAAGGGAGAAAGAGAGAAAAAGCATGCCTCCCCTTTGCTTCCCCAGCCGCCCTGCCAGGAGCCGCACAATATGTGTGAAAGAGCCGCATGTGGCTCCCGAGCCACAGGTTGGCCACCCCTGCCCTATAACAATGCCTTTAACTAGAAGCCCCACCCATTAAAACAGTCCCTGCCAATCAAAGCTTAAGTTGCTCAGACCACCACTTAAAGCTTGCTTCTCTATCTTTATACAGTCCTCCTTCACCTTCCCTTTCCCCACCTGCACTTCAACAATGCCACTACCATTTCAAGAACTCTTCATCCCACCATTATCCCCTCTCCCAAATCACTAACCTGCAAACTTATTCTTGAAATAGATTAGTCGAGCAGGTTCACAGCTCAGGAGGTTCAGCGTCCCCGTCACATTTAGCGGTCTGATCTGTCGGAAAGGCGAAGACAGAGAAACATCAATTCCTCTTCGACATCATCACAGAGAATTTTTCTGCAAACCGAGAAGGCGTTTCAGTGTACAAGAAGAGGCAAGCTACCTACCCTTCTTAAGCCGATAGTCTGAACCCATTCCATAGTGTTAACGTCAAAGACATCCACGCCGTATTCGCTGTAGACCGTTAAATAGAATGAATTACAACCTAGAGGGATGACAGACAGAAGAAGTCGATGTCAGAGAAGGAGAGCGCCACCATTCTTTTCCTCCGCTATCGTTCCTCAAGCACATACAGTTGGCTGAAGCCATCTCTTGCTAGGCCTAGTTATCAACTAAGCCACTCAACCTCCATCTGGAGCTTGCTCCATTTCAGACTGCAAGTGGAAAATGTGCCTGATGGAATACTCCACTGTGAATAAAATATGCCTTCTTATAAGGCATATCAAAAACATATCAAGACAGAATGGAATTAGCTGCTAGAGGATAAAGTGACGGCCACATACAAAGACAGCTTAAAGGGGGATTGGGCAGATTCATGGAGGACAGGTCTATCAGTGGCTAATAGCCATGGTTACGAAAGGGAATCTCAAAGACTAGGGGCAGTACATCTTTGCATAGCAATGCTAGGAGGCAACATCAGGGAAAAGCCTCAGCCTCTGTGCCCTGTTGTTGGACCTCCAGAGGAACTGGTTGGCCACTGTGTGAGACAGGAGGCTGGACTAGATGGCCCACTGGTTTGATCCAATAGGGCTCTTCTTATGTTTTTATGTAAGCCTTCTTCCTGATGGCTAGTTGGTGGTGGAGCTTTAAATTATGTGAGTCCTCATTCGGACCAGTAGCCTAAAAAGGTACATTGCAGACACAAAACTTCACCCACCACAAGAGCCAATCTTTGAAGGTAACTCTTCCAGACCATGATGAAGCAAACAATTTCACTACAGAGATTTAGCTGCCCAAATTCAAATAAATCATTACTGCTTACACAGTCCTTTAGGGTCATCTTCACCAGCAGCTTGCAACGCAGGTCATTCCCACATTACAAGTGGCAAATTAAGACCCTGCGGGCTTGCCTAACTGTATCCTAAACTCAGGGCTCATTTCATAGCAGGACCTCCTTTGCATATTGGGCCACACACCCCTGATGTAGCCAGTCCTCCAAGAGCTTACAGTAGCCCCTGTAAGAAGAGCTTTGTAAGTTCTTGGAGGATTGGCTACATCAGGGGTGTGTGGCCTAATATGCAAAGGAGCTCCTGCTACAAAATGAGCCCTGCCTAAACTCTTCCCGGTTCAGCCTGCCACGTTACCCACATTTCGGAAATGTGATTTTTTTTCCTTTTTACTCATCAAAGATGGGAAGAGACCTCAATTTTCAGAACAGGGGCTGCAATGCAACAAGAAGTGGATATTCATTAGGTGAACACACATGCAAGTAAAGCTGCTTTAAACTGTGAAAGATCTTTAGTCTATCAAGGTCAGTATTGTCTGCTCTGGCAGTGGTTCTCCAGGTTCCCGGGCTGAGGTCTTTCACATCACCTGCTGCCTGATCTTTCTTAGCTTGAGCTACTAGGGATTGAACCTGGGACTTTCTGTATGCAAAGGAGGTGCTCTATCACTGAGTCACAGCCCTAAGTGATTGTAAAAGAACGGGCCGATTCATGCGGACAACAATGCCAGTTCAAATGTCCATCCCACATCTAGTCCATTAAGTGGGAGGAGAAACATAAACTACAGTAAATAATCAAGACCCCTGACCTGGAGGACTCAGGCTAACCCAATCTCATTAGATCTCGGAAGCTAAACTGGGTCAGCCATAGTTAGTTCTTGGGATAGGAGGCCACCAAGGAAGTCCAGGGTGGCTATGCAGAGGCAGACAACAGCAAATCACTTCTAAACATCTCTTGTCTTGAAAAAAATACAGAGTTGCCATATATCAGCTGCAACTTGGGTGGCACTTTCCACCACCACCAGTGGTCAAGACAACAGGTGATGTTACAGATATTCATTTCTTTCTTTTTCGGAAGACATACAGTTGCCCAGTTACCTACATAAAAGTCTTCTGTATTTATACGCTCTTCTGTTCAACTGACTGCCGTTTGAGAGAGAAAAACCCGACTGACTGACTTTCCAGGCTGAAGATGACCAAAAAGAAAGAACTGAAGGATCTAGAAGCACCGACAGGCTCCTCTTTATTACATTCTCTGTGCCAATTGCAGCCAGGCAGAAAGACCTATCCCCGTGTCAAGTCTGCCTGAGTAAACAATGAAGAGAAAGGAAGGAAGTGCCGGAGGTGGCTAATTTGGTCCCTGGAAAGAAAGGAAAGAATGCGGACTCAAGAAGCAGTGGGGTTTTCCAAAGGGAAGCGTGATGTGCTGAGGCCCTGGGAAATCATCTACAAAACAATCTTTTCCAAAGCGATTGACCGTGAATCAAAGTAACCGGTTCCTCCCGCTGCAGTCTGGGATCCCTTGTGGTACAAACTTAGAGGACATTTTTTAAAATATGCAATGGTTTTGTTTATGGTGCTTCTGACAGGCTTCAAAAACCTGGTATGCCTCCCCGGCCCTTTTAAAAACTTGCTGGATTAGACTAAAAGGTGTTTCTGATTGTGATCGATCTGAAAGCAACAGCCTTCCCTTCTGTCCTCGACATCTGGGTGCTGAAGGTGGGTGGCTCTGAACATGCAGCTTCTGTGCGGCCAGAGCGCTGCCAGGGCTACTGTGTTGGACTCGGCTCTGGGGCAGCCAGGTTCAAGTCCTCCATTCCGCCCTAGGAGCTCACTGGGTGACCCCGGGCCAGTCACGCTCTCTCAGACTAACCTACCTCACAGGGTTGCTGTGAGTGTTCCCCCACTGGGGAGGAGAAAGGGGGCATTAAATAATATCAATATCATCATCATCATCATGATGTATCTTTTATCCATATGAACAAATTCAGCTATCATGGCTAGTAGGGATCGTAAAATTAGGGAAGTGGCCACGATCTGCAGTGAGACTTCTGCATTTGGGTGCTTCAGCCAACCAGACGTGACACTTTGCCCCGAAACTAACATCTGGATAAAGAAATTGCTTCAGGTCCCTCGACTCAGACAAAAACAGGAAAGCAGTTAGACTGAAGACTTCCTGAAGCGGCGAGTGACGGCAGAAGGGAGCAAGAGCCTGGGAATAACCCGGACTCATTCTCGACATTTAACAAGCCATGGTTTGTTTGGGAGGTCTGCAGCATGAAGCCCAGGGTTTTGTTTGCCCAGAGGTTTGCAGCGTGAAGCCAACCCCTGCACAGTAACAAAACCTGGGGAAGTCGTACAAGGTTTAGCAGCGCGCCTAAAGTAATTAATTCCCGTGTCGAAGTGACATTTAGACTATGGGTTGGATCCAGCCAACTTTTTTGCTCAATCTCATCCATCTCTCCCCCCCCCCCCCCCCCTTATTACAGTTCCTGTGAGACACGTTTTTTTTGTCCATGCAGGTCCCATGATCCCCAGCATAGCCTTTTTCTGCTGGTGAGAGGAAAACTCCCTCCCCTTTCCACCAATGGAATATCTGCGCTCTACCCTCTAACTGTTCTCTCTCTCTCTCTCTCTCTCTCTCTCTCACACACACACACACACACACACACAGAGCAACGGAAAAACATATACGTATGCCTTGCCCTGGATCGTCCAGGCAAGCCCGATCTTGTCAGATCTCAGAAGCTAAGCAGGGCCGACTCTGGCAAGTAGCTGGATGGGCGACTTCCAAGCAGCCCCGTAGCTAGCAACTTTTTGCTAGGGGGCCCGTTTTTTTGCTCAGGGGGCCAGCCATCATATGTCTGTATGGAGCTATGTGCATTCTCTCCCCACCCCCCCGACTGTGCTGGTTCAGATGGGGCCGACTAACGGCAAGCCAGTGTACTTCAGAGCTCCGGGGTGCACAGCCTTGTCCCGCACAATGACTTCCTTGCGAGGCCCATGGGGGATTGCCCGGCCTCACCCACACTTTTGCGACGTTGCCGTCTTGGGTTCCCCCTGCCGGTGCCCGCTCCAGACAGCTGCTTAGGAAGGCGCCCTGAACAGCACCTCTGGAACAGCCTGCCCAGCCCTCCTCCAGGCGATCCCAACTCCCTTCCCTGAGCCACTCCCATTCGTGGAATGAGCCCTTGCCCTCTGCTGCTTCTTCCCTCTCCCTCCACTCCAGGCATTGGTGAGGCCGCTTGTCAGTCACACAACACACACACGCACACCTCCCCCAGCACACAGGATCGCCTCTTCCTTCTCCAAACACGGGGAGAGTCACCCACCTCTCCCTGCTTGCAGAACTTTAAAGAAAAACTCACTCTTAAGTTTGACCAGGGGTGGTCTTGTGAGATCACACCTGCGATCCTATGCAGCCCCCGTTTCACCGACAGGCACGTAGCTACCGTGGAGCTCAGGCGGAGGAGAAGCCAAGGCTCAAGGGGGGGGCCCTGGAAGAAACGTTAGGGGGCTGGGCCCCATGGGGCCTGCTTCCAAGGAACACCAGGGCTCGGGACGCAGAGGCAGGCTGTCAAGCCGCCTCTCTGAAAAATGTGCAAGCCCCCAGTAGGGGTTGCCAGAAGTCGCCATGACTTCTGGGCATGCAAGCACATAAACAGACACACACAGGTGTGTGCGCATGCACACACAAAATACCCCCCACCCAAAGAAACAAAACATATACGTACTACAGGCAGTAGGAGTTGCAGGCCACATGAGCTCCTGCATACGCGACCTTCGACCTTGCGCATCGACGTACACTCCCAAATGGCTGAAGCAAAGCAGGTACTCCTCACTGCTGAGCTCCACTGCACAAAGGGCATCAAAGGACTGTTGCGAGAGGAATGCGAGCGAAGGGTCACTGGGGTTTACCAGGTTCACAGATTGTCCTTCCCCCTGGACGCTCAGCAGAGAGAAACCAGATGGGTAGCCGACGCAGAGCCTGTCCTTGAACAGCCCCATCCACTGTATGTTCCCAGGAGCCTGGATTTCGACAAACTTTTTGTGGAAAGGTTTAGTCCTGTGAATCTCGTAGCAGAGAACCTGCCGCTTGGCTGCCACAAACAAACTCGTGGACGAGCTCTTCTTCAGCGTCCCCGTCGTGACCAACTGGCAGCCTTTCGTTTCAGGGAGCTTGACATCTAAGCTGCCTTCGGATCCATCCAGGGAGGACCATGGGTACAAGTGAACGTGATGGTTCCGGCCGCAGATAAGGATAATAATTTTCTCTTTCGGAGCAAGCTCTATCTGGTAAACTTTCTTGCAGTCAGCTGCCCGGACGATCACTGTGAGAAAGACAGCAGGGGTCGAGTGAGTAAGGGAAAGAAGGGTGCAGGAATCGAGTCAAACCAAGCACCAGCAGTTACTCAGAATTTAGGCACACATCCACAAGTGTAAGAGCAGAGGTAGCTTTGTTTGAGGAACGTGATATTACTAGATTCAGGACCAGTAGCACCTTAGAGACTAACAGGATTTTCAGGGTATAAGTTTTTGAGAGTCCAAGCTCCATTCATCAGATACAAAGTGAGCTTTGGCTCTTGAAAGGTTATATCTTGAAAGTCTTCTTGGTTTTTAAAGTGATTCTGGGCTTGAATCTAGCTCTTCTACTGAAGACCAAAACAACTAGGTTCTTGAAATGATGCTACTAGGATATCTGTTTCAAGCCTCTTAACCACCACAGCAGCAGCTCTCACTACTGAATGCAGGGAAATGGACTTCCATTTTAGGTAAAGGTAAAGGTTTCCCTTGCTCGAAAGCCAGTCGAATACGACTCTAGGGATGTGGTGCTCATCTCCATTTCCAAGCTGAAGAGCCAGTGCTGTTCGAAGAAGTTTCCATGGTCATGTGGCTGGCACGACTAGATGCCGAGGCGCACAGAACGCTGTTACCTTCCCCCCCAAAGCGGTACCTATTTATCTACTTTCAATTTCTTGCTTTTGAACTGCTAGGTTGGCAGGAGCTGGGGCCAGAGATGGTAGCTCATCCCATCATGCAGTACTCGGGTCTTGAACTGCTGAACTACTGACCTTCCAGTCTGCAGTTCAGCGTCTTAACCACTTGAACCACTTTCATTTTACATAGCCTTAAAAACGAAACTAAACTACCCAGGCTCTTCCCGTAAATTTTAAACTCACAAAGAAAGAAAGCACATGCATGATCTTTTCAATGGAACAAATTTAGAGTCCAGTGGCACCTTTAAGACCAACAAAGTTTTATTCAAGGAATGAGCTTTTGTGTGCAGGCACACTTTTTCAGATTCATTGGAAGGAAGGTAAGGTTCAAACTTACAGACAGGGCAGGGGGTGTCTATAAGTGCGCGTGCACACAAAAGCTTACACCGTGAATAAAACATTGTTGGTCTTAAAGGTGCCACTGGACTCTAAATTCGTTCTACTGCCTCAGACCAACACAGCTGACCACCTGGATCAATCTTTTCAGTGGTTTAGGCATAACCAGGGCTATTTTTGGGCAGGAACGCACAGGAACGGAGTTCCAGCTGGCTCCTGAGTTGGACACCCAGCAGGAACTCATTAGCATAACAGGCCACACCCAACAGCAGAAACTCATTAGGATTGGCTACCTTAGGGGTATGTGGCCTAACATGCAAATTAATTCCTGCTGCAAAAAAAGCCCTGGGTTTTAACAACAAACAAGGTAAACAGAATAAGAAGCAAAAGGTGGGTGTGGCTGGATAAACACTCTTCTGGTAACATGGGGGTGTGGCCTAATATGCTAATGAGTTTCTGTGGTTGGGTGTGGCCTATTATGCTAATGAGTTACTGTGGTTGGGTGTGGCCTATTATGCTAATGAGTTCCTGCTGGGCTTTTTCTACAAAAAAAGCCCTGGGCATAACTAAACAGTGTTTCACACACAAAAAGAAATCCATATATTTGCTTAAAAGCACAAAGATTTGCAGAACTCTTTATAAAGACAGAGCACCAGCTTGTCTACTCAACACTGGCCAGTGGCCCCAATCCACCTTCTTTCTACCTCTGCAGGAGAACAAACGCGTACTTGAGGGCCCCAGCATTTATACACAAAAGCTTCCATTTCCCTTGTATCAGGGGGAAAGCAAATACACTTCACGTTACATCTCAAAGGTCAATGCGTCTTGCAACCCTTTCTTGCTAATAACCCCCTACTTACAATGAAATATAGTAATGAAAACGCCTCTCTCTTACTTCTTGGAGAGACAGCACTTTCATTATTGATGAAGAAAAGAAACGGAAAGCAAGACACTGGAACGTAGGGAGACAGGCAATGAAAAATTAAAGAGAATATTCAACAATCCTTTAAGCGAGTTGGAAAAGTCTGATGGCAGAACGCATACATGCTAAGTGAACAAAAAAAGAGAGAAGGGAAGATGTAAAGCCGGATTCCAGGAAAAGGAAGGTCTGGGCTTGACACGGCGCTTTGCTGAAAATGAAACCTTACAAGATATGAAGCACTAATGCTGGGTACTAACATTAACCAGACATCACGTAAGAATGAATTCCATGGAAGCAGAACACATTCATTTACTGCTGAATTTACTTCTAGAACTGTGGACATAAAACACTCAACGTGACTTAAAATGGTATGGGGGGAAACCGGCACAAGAGCAAAACAAGCATGTGGCTGTCCCGCCAATGGGACTCCTGCTGCCCACCCCCCGCCGCCAGCACCCCCTCCGGCCTCTGAAGACCCCCTCCTGAGCGGTCCCACACTAACTGGGAGGCCCAGAAGGGCCGGGAGGGAGCCGATGGGAGGGTCCAGCCTCCGTGGGGTCATGCCACAGTGGAGCAGCCAGCTCCACCCTGAAGCCGGCAGATGCAGGGTGGGAGAGGAGCCGATGGAGAGGGAGGAGATGGCCATCCCAGGCCACAGGCCTGACGTGAGAGCCCACCCACATCTGGGTGCAGCGTCCTGGGCAAGGCGGCTCGCAAGCGCCCCTCCCCACCCCAGAAGAGCCGAGGCTTCACCCAAGGGCTGGTGTCTCCCCCTAAGTGTGGGAGTGGGGCAGCACAGGGAGGAGTGGGGGCGGGCTCACGGGAAGCCAGGGGGAGCGGGGAGGGAGATAAAAGGAGGGCAGCAGGAAGGGGCTGGGGAGGATTGCCTGCAGTTTACGTGGCCACGGCAGAGAGAGTGATGGCTAACGACCCAGGAGGAGTGAGAGACAGGGGTGGTGATGTAACCTCCGTGCTCCGCTCCAGCGACTGAGGCCCCTGCTGCCCTTGGGACAGAAGCCATCAAGGTGGCCAGACCTCTCAGAAGCTCTGACTCTAGTGACAGTGACAGGGGGTCCGCCAAGTCTTGTGACAGTGGCATAGTGCGCTGCTCGACAACGGCCACATGTGCCTACAGTAAATGGACCATTGGAGGGAATGGGTGGCCAGGGCATGCTTTCTATATCCACACCGTCTTCTTTCCAACTCATGCTGATTTGTAGAATATGACCACAAGACTATGGGGCAGAGAGGAGAAGGGCTGTAGTAATGGAGGAGGATCTGTTAAGTCCTCTGTATCCAGGCACTGCATCTACACTGTAAAGTGGATTCTATCCTAAGGATTTAGGGCCCAAGTGAATCGTTAGAGGAGAAATGATAGAGCCTCCTCTGCAGAGTCTTGGATCCTGCAAACAAGTTCTGTGTGCCATAGGAGCTTGCTTGCACAAGAGCTGGTGGAAAACAGGTGATCTTGCACAAACGGAAGTGATAGCACAAGAAGAGACGAGCTCCGTGGCAGAGACAATCCAGCGCTCGCAGAACTTGTTCACAGGGTCCATCCAACCCGTAGTTCCTGTCTCAACAGCACAACTTTGGTTATATAACCCGTTCTGCTCAAAACACGGGAGTGCTTTATTAACGTTTAAATGGGTTATAATCGCACTACCTCCCCTCTGTGGTGACAGAGCTAAAAGGGGGGGGGGGGGGAATAAGTCCTTTCTGGTTTCTCTTTCTTCCCCAATTTCTCTCTGTTTCCCTGACCCTTGATCACATCAAAGGAGCACACCCATGTGCAATTTCAACGCAACGGTAAGGGAAGTCCTCTGTGACAAAACCAGTTGTCCAGTCCAGTGGCGTCTAACAGTTCAGACACCAGACAGTCTCCCACTGCAGGCATTTGAATCTTGGCATCAGACTGGAATAAACAAGTCGCTTGGTATTTAGAAGCAAAAGTAGTTTACAAAACGCCTTGGTTAATGCCAACAGAAACAGGGACGTGGTAGCTACAGTGATACTTGCTGTAAAAGGTAGGATGAAAACACCAAGAGTACAATTCAGTGAAACCCATGAGCCCATGACAGCGACAGCGCACATCTCTTTGGTGTTTACTGTTTCAATCTGCTTACAAACAAAACTGGGACAGGATTTACACTCTGCTCTTTCTTAGCTCCCTAGCAAACACTGCATTGAGGATCACAGTTATTTCTTTCAGGGATGTGCATGCATGGCTATGTTCCTCGAACCAGCCCTGCAGGTGTCAGTGGGGCTGTTCAAACAAGAAGCTTTGTTGAATACGGCCACAGGTTGTACAAAAATAGAATACAACCCGTGTGTGTGTGTGTGTGTGTGTGTGTGTGTGTGTGTGTGTGTGTGGAATGGGAGCTGGAGTCTATTTTCAGTCCACAAACCCCTTATTCATCCAAGATACTTGGCTTTCTGGAACTTTGTTGACAAGCCATCAAGACATTTCACTCCCAGCGCAATAAATGAGAGAACATGGGAAGAGGAATAATTCTGTCCGGAAACCACCCTTGCCTTCTAGACTGACAAGTGAGAAAGAGAGAGAAGAACTATTTCTGTAACCCAGAGAAATGGTACTCGGTTCCAATTATTCACTGGCTGGAGAACGGCATGTGGATCAAAGGCCTAGCCAGCCAGCTGCCTCCTCTTCATTCTCACCACTGACATTTAAGGTGCTGTCTCAAAAGCCATGCTTGTTTCATGGTACTGGCTCCCAATGAAGGGGAAATGTGAACTGAGCAAAGGAGGCTTGTATAAACAGTAAACCAGTAAAGCCTGCAGGTCCACATACTGGTCCCACACATGACAGCCAGTGTGGTGCAGTGGTTAGAGTACAGACCATGGTTTCTAATAACAGTGACATTTTGCAACTAACTTTGCTATGCTGGCAAAGAGTGCATTAGGGGCAGGCACTAGGACTCAGCACTAAAAACAACCCACAGTATTTTTCAGATTCGGATATGTTGAATCTGGAAAATATTGGTATTTCCCAATATTCCCAAATCCCAATACTGGTATGGTATTTGGATATGGTAAATATTCAGGAAAGCTGATTTCCCTTCTGGCTCAATTATACCCTATGGTCCCCATGGTCAATGGTCCCCATAGGCTATAATGGAGAATCGAGCTGGAGTTTGGGGGTGGGGCTGTTTTTTGAGTTAGAGGCACCAAATCTGCAGCATAGCAACCCCCTCCCCCCAGTTTAAAAAATACTGGACAAGGTGGTCCAATTCTGTAGGCCCCAGAAGAAGGTGCCCCATGCTTGATTGTTTCCAATGGAGGGGAAAAACACATTTAAAAGGAAGCTTTTTTGCAAGCTGCAGCTGAACTCCAAAGGTGAGCCCTTTAAATGCCTTCTGGGTGAACTCACATAGAATCGCACGGCTTGGAGAAGTCATTTAAAGGGACTGTGATCCCTTTTAATGCCCTTTAATTTTGACTATCCAGTGGCCCCGAAAATCCTGAATATTTTCAGGATTTTTGGGGCTTGGCCATTTTGGATAGCCAAAATGCAGCCCCATTCAGCAACTGGCTTAAAAAATACCTGAAAAAGATATTTTTCCAGCTCAGTTTATGCCAAATGCACACCCCTATCCAGCACCCATTTCCACAGGAGCATGGAAATGTGAACATAAGAATGTAAGAGAAGCCATGTTGGAGCAGGCCAGTGGCCCATCCAGTCCAACACTCTGTGTCACACAATGGCCAAAATCAAGGTGCCATCAGGGGGTTCATTAGCGAGCTGCATGGGATCCCCATTGGAGAGAAAGGTGGGGTATAAATGTAGTAAATGGCTCAACAAGCCCCTTGTTGCCTGCCTGACTGCATAGATGTGTGCACGCCCTTGTGTGAGAAGGACAGACAGACTCGCTGAGGTGGAAGAGCATGGCCTGTGTTCGGCATGCCAAGTCCTTCATTAAATCTTTATCACTACTGTTTCACCTTCACACACAAGTAGTACTCTGGTTATTATCTGCTGTACTGAGTTTAAACAAAAAAAAAATTGCTTGCACAGTTTTGTCAGGTTTCTCGCTTCACAGTCAATAGCGCCGTTCTCGGCAAACATTCCGGGTGCCAGAGGTTCCAGCTGCTACGACTACAGCATGTTAAATATGGAATCTTCTTGCGCTCTGCCACTTTAATGTTCGGGGGAGCACATACATATGCAGAAAAGAGCTTGAAGACAATGGCACCTTACCAAGTTGTGCAAATGGCAGGTTGTCAGTGATTCTGGTAGGGCAACGCTTGCATGCCCAGGACGTATGAGTGATTAGTGCCATAGGAGTACATCTGTTTTTGTGGTGATTGGGGAACAAACCAAAGTGAACGTCCAATCTGACTGAGGAGATCTGCCCTTAACAGATGCCACTGGAACACCAAAGAGAGGGGACTTAAGTAATGCTCTGCCGTGCTTAAAAGCAGCAGAGTTATGCTGTAAGGACTAGATCCAGACTAAATGTTCCACTAATGGACGGCACTTCCGTCAGCACAGCAGAACTCTCTTGCTCCTCCTGAGAATGATATACAGAGAAGGAGTCAGATTTTTTTCTCCGTGGAAGGTGGTGGGGGTGGGGGGAAGCAACATGGCCACTCAGCTGGCTCTTTGCCCAGCAGAAGGACTCAAGGTGTGAGCACAGAGGTCAAACGCTGAGCGACACTGGCTACAGCCCATTAATTTCACACCAAGAGGAAAACCTGCACTGTAAGCAAAATGGGAAGACGTGTATTGGGAGCTGGAGATGGGAACCACATCACATAAAGGGAAAACAATGGAAGAACTGGTGTAAAAAGAATTGAGCACCCAAAAGAAATGGATTTTTGCATTGTCAGCTTTTGAATACCGGTAGCAGGAAGCAAACATGCTAGCCCTCCAGGGCGACTGGGTGGTTGTTGTGTAAACACAATGCTGGATTACATGGACCACGAGATCCAGCAAGTTGGTGTACTTGCTGTAATATCACTGGACTGGAGGGGCAATGTTGACATTATTTTATTACTCTAATTTATCTTCATTCATCTGCAAGGTACTCAATGTCAGAGGGCTTTTTTGCTGTCAGTTCAGCTGGCTTACAGTAACCGCACAGGGTTTTCAAAGCAAGGGACGAACAGACGTGGTCTGCCATTGCCTCTGCATAGCAACCCTGGGCCTCCTTGGTGGTCCCCCATCCAGATACTAACCAGGGCTGACCCTGCTTAGCTTCTGAGCTCTGATGAGATCAAGCTACCCTGGCCAAATCCCGGTCAGGGCAATGTCAGCTTACAATGTAAGAAATTGGAACTTCAGAAAAACAACACCAACAGTGCAATCCTAAACAGAGTTATACCCTTGTAAGCTCGTTTACTTCAGTGGACTTAGAATGGTGCAGTTCTGTTCAGGATTGCTCCATAAATCATATTTTCTCTCTATATCTTACAGAGTGTACGGACATAAGAACAAACCTGCTGGAGGAGACCAGTGTTCCATCTAGTCCAGCATCCAGGTTCCCCCAGTGGCCACCCAGTTGCTCTGGAGGTCCACAAACAGGGCACAGAGGCTAAGGACTTCTCTTGACGTTGCATTCTAGCACTTAACATTTGAGGTTCGAAGAATTAAGCTTAGATCCTTAAATTTGGCACAGAAGCAAGCTGGAGAAAACAAAGTTTATAGGAAGTTCTGTGGCTAGCACCAGATAAAACATGTGCCACCATGTTCTGAGCTAGCCGAAGATTTTGGGGTGACTTCAAGGATGGCCCCACGTAAAGCAAACTACAGTAGCCATCAAGAGGTTTCTGGCACACTGGCAAACCAGCCTATATGCCAGTCACGTTTGTCTGATTTGTGGGACAAACTAAAAGCGATGGCAGCCATGGGGCCAACCCGTAGCCACAGAGACCATTTTAGAGGAACATAAAAATATAAGATAAGGCAATGTTGGATCCGGCCAGTGGCCCATCCAGTCCAACACTCTGTCACACAGTGGCCAAGAACACCAGGTGCCATCAGGAGGTCCACCAGTGGGGCCAGGACACTAGAAGCCCTCCCACTGTGGTGTCCCCCACCCAGCACCAAGAATACAGAGCATCACTTGCCCCAGACTGAGAGTTCCTATCTATACCTTGTGGCTAATAGCCACTGATGGACCTCTGCTCCACATGTTTATCCAATTCCTTCTTGAAGCCGTCCATGCTTGTAGCCGCCACCCCCTCCCACAGCAGTGAATTCCACATGTTAATCACTCTTTGGGTGAAGAAGTACTTCCTTTTATCTGTTCTAAATAGATAAAATTATCTAAAATAGAAATTAAAAAAAAATTGCCATGAGGGCCCAATCTTGATAAGGCCTGCAGTGGGGCGCTAACAGGTGACCTTGTTTTGCTCCTCTGCATTTTTTAAAAGGCCTGCTCATGCACGTAGGCAGGGGGTAGAACAAGATTGCCTGTTGCTACCATGCAATTTTTAAATGGCCATTTCCTCTTCTGGAGAGCCAGTTTGGTGTAGTGGTTAAGTACGCGGACTCTAATCTGGGAGAACCGGGTTTGATTCCCCACTCCTCCACTTGCACCTGGCTGGATGACCTTGGGCAAGCCATAGCTCTGTACCAGCTGTTCCCTCAAGGACAGCTTGGGAAAGAGCTCTCTCAGCCCCATCTACCTCACAGGGTGTCTGTTGTGGGGAGGGGAAGGGAAAGGAGTTTGTAAGCCGCTCTGAGACTCTTAAGTGAGTGAAGGGCAAGATATAAATCCAATCTCTTCTTCTTCTAAAACGGCACTGGTGGCCAGGGGTTGGGCCACTGGTGCTACTCCATTTAGTTTGGCCCTTGCGTGTACCACAATTCTCAGGAACAGACACATATTGGCAGGAAAAGGCCAGGTTCACCTTGCTTTGTCTCCTTGCATACCGGGAGTACCCCAACTAGTACGGGAGTTCTTACCTGATTTTCTTTGAAGGGGGAGTTCTATCAACCACAGTGCCAAAAAAAGGGCACCATTTGCCTTCATTACTGAACAGGATAGTGAGGAAGAGCGTCTATCTCTGCATCATTAACAGACCCGGTGAGTGAAGGAACACTGTATGACACATCATAACACAAGGGACTTGCCATTAAATACACAATGGCTGAATTAGCAAGAACGTCACTTACCATCACGGGTCACCTCAATGACATAGAGGCCTTCTTCGGAACCGATTGCTATTCTATCCCGATCTATCGGTAAAGTGGAAAGACAGAGAGGAGAGGGAGGAGGAAAAAAAGAAAAGAAAAAACATTGCCATCTTGAGAGCGCTCCTGAAAGGTGGGAGATGTATAAAGCGGATGAATAACATATACCTGGTTTTCTAATTGGGAGCTTCTATTTCTGTCGTGGAAGACATTCATCTGATTAGGGAGTCAGCCTGGGTAGAGCCTGTTCCGTCTATGCAGAAACGACTGCAGAAGCCCTGCATCTATTTCTGGGCTCAATTTAACTTGCCGGTTTAGACCTTCACAGCTCTTAAAGCAGCCTAGGCCCAGATGACTCGAGAACACGCTTCCTTTCCATATCAGCCTCCCCGGACACGCCAAAATCTTGGCGGGAGGATTCTGCTTCCCCTCTCTTTTACTGCGGTGGGGATAAGGGGCCAGTCTATCTTGGCTGCTGCAGCGGCTGCCCTCCCTGCCATGGGTAGCCCACCAGGCTAATCCCCTCCTTATCTTCCTGAAACAATTTAAGAGGTTTCTAGTCCAGTCCACGTTGGGACGGGGGAGCCGGATCGCTCTCTCTAGCCCTGCAAAGGATACTTTCTGCTACGTGCACTGTGGTTTTTAATAGGGCTTAGCGTTTCATCCTATTGCAACTGTTACTTTTGATTGTTCTCACGTATTAGGCTGACTGTTCTGATAGCCACCCCTAGAGGGCTCTGGCCTCGAGATCAGATGAAAATATGAAAGTAATTTCCAAAAATGAGTAATGCGGTAGGTGTGCCCGGGGGGGGGGGGGGGGGGGAATCTATGGTGCTGGTGGAAAGTGGCATCAAGTTGTAGCTGAGCTGACTTAATGCTCCCTCTAAGCTGTGGAGTTTTGTGAGCAAAAATTCTACTTTGTGAGCGAGTGATTTGGCTACTGCATAAACTAGTCTGCTCTGGAGCCATCCTTCTGGAGCTAAGACAAAAACGTGTGAGCCGGAGTCTAAAAAACTGTGAGCCAGCTCACACTGACTCAGCTTTGTGTGACTCTGACCCTGTAGGGGTTTTCAAAGCAAGAGATGTGCAGAGGTGGTTTGCCGTTGCCTGCCTCTGTGGAGTGACCCTGGTATTCCTTGGTGGCCTCCCATCCAAATACTAACCAGGTACGACCCTGTTTTAGCTTCTGAGATCTGACGAGATCTAGCCTGGGCCGTCCAGATCAGGGACTTTCTATAGCTATCTCTATCTATATATTCACAATTATACATTAAGGCTTTGCTGTTTATAGAAGTTAAGCTATCCCCCCCCCCCCCCCCAGCATGAAGTGATAGGCACAGAAACAAACAAAATTTATTCAAGCACTGCAGATGCCTCCTGCCAGCAGAGTTAATCATAATTAGCTTTTCAAAATCAATTAGTGAATGTCACACTGCCACGCTTCTCGAGGCAGCGATACAGATGAGGAATGTATTTAAGGATGCCGCAGCAGTGCAACGCGTGGGCCCTGCTTGCCGCTCCCGATACCTCATTATAGTCAACGTACCTATAATAGCGGCAGCCAGGCTGGCTTTAATGAGAGGCAGTGTGCTGTCGTAGGCTTCTTGTGGAATATGTACAACTTGGTTTCTCAGCTTGTTTTTGTGCAGGATGGACTGCAGCCCCTCCAGGATTCCGACCCACTTTCGCTTCTCGTTCTCGTTTTCCGTTAGGATCAGCAGAGAGCAGGTCTTTGAAGGCGAGCCTAAGAGAGAAGCTGTCACCTTGACAGCC
Organism: Lepidodactylus listeri; assembly: GCA_029233225.1. Taxonomy (NCBI): domain Eukaryota; kingdom Metazoa; phylum Chordata; class Lepidosauria; order Squamata; family Gekkonidae; genus Lepidodactylus; species Lepidodactylus listeri. The sequence continues at coordinate 84,084,359 of JARCFY010000011.1, forward strand.
AGAGGAGGCAAAACGATAACAGCCTGAGTGAAATGTGTTCTTTTGACAACGCCGGAGAAGCGCTTGCACGGCTACAGCAACCAGCAAAGACGTGACAACGCGATGCCTTGGAAAAAAAGAAGACAGCTCTCCAGATGCAAGGACCGGATTTTATTGGAAACGCTTCTTTAAGAGGATCGGTTTACCGGAATCCACTTTTATTCTGACCTGACCATTTTTTCTCCACTCAAGTTTTAACAGAGCAAAGAATTTTTCCACTTGAGTATTTCCAAGCGCAAACGTTTAGACACCTGTACAACATTGCTTTCAGTGGGGTGTGCTTCCCGATGCATATCCCCCATCTCCATTTGGCCAATCACACAGGATACTTCAAGCTTATGGGAGCACATTTCAATAAATAATAGCCCAAACGCCTTGGCAAGAGGGACACATTTGCCCTAACATCCCATAAGAAGCAGCGCTGGTTTTTATACCCTGGTTTTCTCTACCCTAAGGAAACTCAAAGCGGCTTACGATCGCCTTTCCCTTCCTCTCCCCACAACAATCACATTGTGTTGTGAGGTAGGTGGGGCTGAGAGAGTTCTGAGAGAACTGTGACTGGCCCAAGGTCACCCAGCAGGCTTCAAGTGAATGGGAAATCAAACCTGGGAGACCCAGGTTAGAGTCCGCCGCTCTGAACCACCACATCACACAGGCTCACCTAACCTCTTGCAAATACTTCTGTGCCTTTTTGAAAGGAATGTAAAAAAACCCCTATTGATGTGCTTTCCATGGGGGGCGGGACAGTTTTCAAAATGAACCTTTCCCCAAAGTTTCAACTCTGTACTATTTAGTTTTTAATCTTTAGCACATGGTAGGATGACACAGGTGACCAAGCAACTTGTGTGGCGTTTTGGTAATCTACAGAGGTCATTTCGTAGAAAAAGAGGTGCAGAAGCTCATTAGCATACCTATTAGCATAACTCATTAGCATATGCCAAACCCCCTGATATCACCAGAAATGTGTCAGAAAGAGAAGCAAAGGGGGGGCATCTTCAAAAGCTGGCTGGCTGAATGTCAGTTTCAGCCCCATTATACCCTATGGGCCATTGAAGTCAATGGCAAAAATTCATAGGGTATTTGAGGGGCTGGAGGAGAGGGGGTTTGAGGGAGAGGCTCCAAACTTGCAGGGTAGCTGCTGGGGCCTCTCCCTGAAATACCCACCAAGTTTCAAGAAGATTGGACCACGGGGTCCAATTTTATGGGCCCCCAAACAGGTTGCCCCATCCCCTCCATTGTTCTTTATGGTGGGAAATCTGGTCCAATCTTTTTGAAACTTGGTAGGTATTTGGGGGAGAGGCTCCAGCAGCTACTCCATAAGTTTGGAGCCTCTCCCTCAAACCCCCTCCCCTCCAGCTGCTTTTTAAGATGCCGCCGAATATCGGCGGCAATTCGGCGGCGGGCCGAATTAGATCAGAGAATCTGATTCAGCCCATGGCTGCCCTAGTGCCCACTCCTGAGCTGGCGGAGCTCTGCCCTGCCTAGCTCCAGCCCCAAATGACCCCTGGTAATGTATATGTTTTCTACAGATGGTTTAAGTGAGTCGCTCAGGTTTCGTAAGACATCACCTAGCTGAGTGCATCAGGGCTGTCTGCTACTATGCTTCCGGAGTCATTAGCCAAGACAGCAGGGGGCAGAGAACCCATGCAATTACTTCTGGACTGAGAAAAATGAGTTCTGTCTGGGCCCCAGCAGGGTTGAACTGTGAACGGCCAGGTGTAAGATACCTACTGCCTGCCCCTGGGCAAAATTTTGAATCTTGTATAGGCAGTAGGTGTGACAGGATTATGAAATCATCCTGTAAATGTCTTTCAGTGCTGTCCCATCGCCTTCAGCTTTCGCTAGCTTACTCTGGGGGACAATGCCATCAGTTTCCATAAGAGAATATTAGGAACCATTCATAGACAGTAAAGCGGCAAACTGTAAAACACCCTGCTGATCATTTCAAGCTCCTTTTATTCAACTTTATAATGCTCCTCTTTGCCAATTCAAAACCACTCAGTAAAACAGACTTAAAAAACACAAAACAATGACGACAAAAATCTGGGCAACACAGTTATTCACTGAAACAGAGTCCATGGTCAACCGTTACAATATATACATGTATTAGCAATCCCCCCCCACCAAAACCATGTTTAAACAAACAGCTCAAATAGCCATACCCTGAATATACAAGGGATATCTTTGCGGGTTGCATGTATAACATCTGATGCTAGGACAGAGCTCACACAGAAATCTTCATCTCTGGGAAGAAACCAAATGACAAGAGTCACTGAATGGAGCAAAAGTTAATCAGCCCCCCTCCCCTTCCCATAGCAAAGCAGTGACGCTCGACAGACGGCTGAGCTCTGATCTACAGGACAGGAGCCACTGGCCATGTGGCCTGACCTGCTGGCTGCAGAGAGCCTCGGTAATGTCCTCTTCCAAAAGATCAGCACGAAGAGTCAAGAGCCCCTCCCTCCTGAGAGCAAGCACTTTTATTAAACCTCTGGCTCCACCCATTCTACATCACACACTCCACCCCCTTTGACCCGGTCCACCAGGTCACCCAAGTGGACCCTTACTCGACTAGATGGAATTCTAGGTTCATCAGATCAGAGAGATCGTGGGTACACATAAGCCCACTATCGGGAGAACATGGGTACACATAAGCCCCATCTTGGGAAAACATGGGTACCGATAAACCTTATCTCAGGAGAAGGCGGGTAGAGATAAGCCCTATGGGGCACTAGGTCATACAATTTCTTTCAAATGAGGAAAGCAGGCAGACGAAGGAAACTCCAGAGAGGTAGCCATGTTAGCCTAGTGCAGCAAAACATGCAGGGGAATCCAAGGGGTTGTTTGTAGTTTGACATCGGGGACAAAGGTCTGCGCAGAAACATGGCCTAAGCTTTCCTGAGATGTTCTATTAATGCAGCACTGCTATTTCACCATCCAAACTGAAAATTAACTGGATGGGCGTGGGTTTTTTTGTGCACTTTCAAGGGAAGCTGGCGTAAATTCACCGCGCAGAGGGACTGACCGCTGTAACAACAGAGCCAGCACTGACCTGAGATCCAACACCTGACTTGCAACAACTCCAGGCTGGGTGGACTTTCCTTCAGGCACGTCGTAAAGGAAGAGTTTACAGTCACAGACCACCGCGTACGCCCGCTGCCATCCTTTCTTAACACCTGTCGGCTTGGGAACCTGCAAATACATACATACAATTCTATATATATATATACACACACACCCCTGTGTATATGTACTGCATCACACACCGCTTTTGCCGCCAAAAAGCAGAAGCAGCAATTTTAAAAATTATTACATTGGAACTAAATGCTACCTTTCTCTGATAGGAGATGAACTTCTCAGGCTTAAAAGCAGATACAACTACGCTTAGCGAGCAGGTTATATGCAGAACATGCTTCCCAAGGAAGTCACAAATTTTAATATGACCTCTGGAATGCTCCAGGCTGTGGGCTGCACATGACACCTATTTACACATGACATGAAGCTCAGCGTGGGAACTCTACATGAGCCCTATACGGTCAGGGGCCAGCCTACCTAAGGGACCGCCTTTCCCCATATGTACCGCAGAGAGCCTTGCGGTCGGGCACTCAACACCGCCTGACCCTCCCTGGCCCTAGAGATGCCAGGTTAGTGTCCACCAGAACCAGGGCCTTCTCAGTGGCGGCTCCTCACTGGTGGAATGAGCTCCTGGAAGACATCAGAGCCCTGCAGGACCTTTTGCAGTTCCGCAGGGCCTGTAAAGCAGAGCTCTTCTGCCAGGCCTTTGATTAGGAGCCGCCACTGGGGAGAACTGGGCCACTGGTAAAGCGGGCGACTGAACTCTCATGGCCTGGGAAATCAGCTGGTGGAACCCTCCTGGCCTGGGATGCATAGGCTGCTGTTTCTTTGTTGGATATGCCCTGTATTGCCATCTTTTCCTGTTCTTGCTGTTTTATTGCTGATTTTATGTATATGTATGTTCTTTTAGTTTATGTACGGTTTTAACTGTTGTTAGCCGCCTAGAGCCGGTCCTGCTGGTCAGGCGGGATATAAATCTAAACAAACAAACAAATAAGTAATACTAGCCATGATGACTAAAGGGAACCTGCGTGTTCGGAGGCAGTAAACCTCTGGATCCCAGTGCCAGGAGGCAACATCAGGGCAAGGCCTCGGCCTCTATGCCCGGTTGTTGGCCCTCCAGAGCTGGTTGGCCACTGCACCAGACAGGATTGCTGGACTAGATGGGCCACTGGGCTGATCCAGCCAGGCTCTTCTGAAACTATTACTACGCTTGGAAACCGACAGTGCAATTCTAAGCGGAGGTATACCTTTCTGAGCCCCTTTGACTTCAATGACCTTAAGAAATGTACAACTAGGACTGCACTGTGAGTGACTGAAAAATTCGGCGGGTACAGATATCAGACAGAAATGAAAAGCCCTCAAGATGTTCCATATTAATTCCAGAATCAGGGTGCGTCTTGGACCTCGGGAGCTGAAAACGGCCAAAGAGATGGCATGACTGTTTATCCTTCCAGTTTAAAACTTGGCTAAAAAACAAACAAACACACAACACTTTTTGTCTTCCACGGAACTTCCTCTCATTTTGCATCCGGAGACATTTCAGCTGCCTGCTTTGGGTATTCCACACCGATCCACCTGCCATGCTCACCAGTACGGGGATTAGCGCTTAAGGGGATTACCATGAATGGTAAACAAAGCCTCGGGGCTTTGTCACAATTGAGGAAGCTAGATCAGGAGGGGAGAGCTTCAGGCCCAGCCCCAGGAGAGATCCTCTTCTACAGTTTGCTCCTTCTAGTTTATCTGATATAACCAAGACTCACGCTGTTGAGGAAAGTGTTGGGTGGGGATTTTTTTTGTAATATACCAAGAAAATGAAGTGTCACCTTCCTACTGCAAGAAACAGTATACAAAAAGACAGAAAGGAAGGTGTTTTGGTTTCTGTCTATTTTCAGTTCAACGTCTGTATAAAATTTGTGGGTTTTTTTTTCCCAGCTGAGCTCTTTAACTTGGTATTCTGGTACCTCTTTGGGTGATCTCAAAACACAGGTAACTATTTTTCATGCATCTATATATTTTCCTTGCTTGCCGAATCTGAAATGCCAAAGCAGGTTAATGGTGCCTTAGCACATACAGAAAACCACTTTTAAAAATACCAAACACAACAGATACTCCCAAACCTCACTGTTGTTGTTTTGCAGTCAAGTCACAGCGCATCTATAGCAACCTGCAGTAGGGTTTTCAAGGCAAGAGACCTTCAGAGGTGGTTTGCCATTGCCTGCCTCTGCATCATGACCCTGGTATTCCTTGGAGGTCTCCCATCCAAATACTAGCCAGGGCTGGCCCCTGCTTAGCCTCTGAGATCTGATGAGATCAGGCTAGCTGGGCTATCCAGGTCAGGGCTAAACTCCATTACCTTAACAAATTATTATTTTTGTTGTTGCTGTTATTATTTTGTTCATTTATAGTCCTCCTCTCTCATTGAGACTCACTGAGACTCTCTCACTGAGTAGAGTGAGTCACTGCTCCCTCTTTGTCAGGAATTTTTGCAGGATGCAGTAACATCTCAGACTTTCTTGTTCCTTAGGTCATGCCGTGACACTGATTATACTCAACAGCTCTGTACATCTGCCTCGTTGCTTTCCTGGCTACATTATTGTTAGCCATGCAGGACTTGTCAGTACAGGCAAGCAACAATGATTGATGCTGGCCTGCTACGTAGGTAAGAGCGCCATCTTGGGCAGAGTGGCATCCTTCCAAGTTCATTGACTTCAATGTTAAGCTACCCTTCACTGTAAATGACAAAGCCATTTAAATTTGAAATTCTTTTTTTTTAAAGTATCAGAGCTCCAAGGTACCAGTGTTTTAGTATCTATGGAACTGGCTACCTGACACTTTATTACATCATTTAGGTAGGGTTACCAGATGTCTTTTTTTTCTTTTTGTATCTATCCTCTTTTGGGCTCTTTTTAAAAAAACTGATGGAAATGTCCTCTCTTTGGGTTGGAAGGTTAGGAAGCAATTATCACAGCTTAAATAGTAAGGGTGTTTAAAATGAGAGTTGTCACAGTTTGCTTGCTTGAAGTAGTCAGTCGAGAAATACGTCCTCTTTTTTTGCTTTTCAAAATATGATAACTTAGATTTAAGAATATACAGATAACAAAAAAGCCGTGTAGTGCGCTAAATACAATTTATAAACTGAGTGATAAAAGTACAAAATTAAAGCGAAACAGTTTACAAAATACACTAAGTCCAAAAGGCTGTAGGTGGTTGACAAAATTCCCCAGAATAAAAGTTCGTTTCGGAAGACTTCATCTGAACTGGACTATATGAATTGGTTTGAAGGCTCAATTCATAGAAGAAAATCTACAGGAATGCGTAGTACATCGCAATGTACACAATTCAAGAACACAAGTTGTCAGGAACATCAATCATCTTCAAATACTCTTTTTTGGTGAAGGCTAACCTACATATGGAAACATCTAGCAGCCTTACTCACTTCTGCTTTAATTTTGTACTTTGTATCAGTTTATAAATTGTATTTAGCGCACTACACGACTTTTTTGTTATCTGTATATTCTTAACCCCAGACTGAAGCCATCCTTCCATAAAAGAACTCGAGGTGGGTATTGGCAGCTGTGTGGGATGAGGGTTCAGATAGCTCAAGCCTGAACTTCTGTCATTCTGCAGAATTTGCGAGAGAGAAAGGTTCAGGAAGGCATTTTGATAAATGGATCAGAATGGAGGTACAGTGGAACAGTCCAGGAGGGTGCCTTTATCAGTGAACAGGATTACAATCTATTGCAGCGTCTACTGTAGGGACCATCTTGCTTTTACTGCACTCTCTTCTTCCTTCGTCGTCCTTTGTTTGCACTGTTTATGGGCAGTGATACTCAGTGGCTTGAGAGCCACAAGTGGGTCTCCTGAGCACCACTCCCCAGCATGGCACCCCCCATTTTTCAGGAAAGTGGGCAAGGCGACTGCTCACCGAGGCTTGCGGTTGGCTGGTGGTTTTCGATGAGCCAGGTAACAAGGCCTGGCCTGACAGAGGTAAGGTAAGGCCAAGGTATGGCCTGACAAAATAAGGCCAATGCCAATCCTGTAAAGCTAACCATAAGCTGGATGCTGCCCTTAAGAATACACAGCTTGAGCTAACTCATCAGGATGCACTGACCACAAGCTCAGGATGCACTAACCACCAGCTGGCAGCCTGTAACAAAACCACAGTCTGGTAATGGTGATACAGATGCTTATTGGGAAGGAATATTTAGGGAACTGGAAAGTCCCAGGATGTAAAGGTCAAAAGGATTTATATGGCAAAATGTGTGTAGCTGCTTAGCTACGATAAACTTTAAATAGGTATACAGGAAATCAAATGACTATGATGTAACTAGGCATCTGTGCATGCCCAAAAACTGCTTCCTTCATTGTATAAAATAGCTCATTGTTAACCAAAGGGGCGGACTTTTGGGGAATCTCTTTGCTATCCAGAGAGTCTCCATTGATTGCAATAAATGTTCCACCTGCTTTTGGAACCCCAAAAAAGCTTTGTTCATTATTAGGCTTTAGCACACCAGGCAACCGAGCCCATTTCGGCAACAGTTTCCACTTGGCACGGAGAGAGGTTCCAACTACCTCATCTCTTGCAACACCTGAGTTCAACCTGAAGGGTACTTTTAACAGAAGGAAGCATTTATCTTTTCACATCCTTCCTAATGAGGAGTTTTGGAGACCTTGAAAGCTTGCACACAGTTTTATTTGTGCCATAAATCTGACCCTCAAGCTGTTGCCCTCGCTCCAGATTCTCAAGAGCTGGCTAAGGTTCAGCATGGGGAGGGGCAGACAAGCTTACATTCTCAGAGGTTACTGATCTTCGTATTGTATTGTATGGGTGTTTGGTGGGCTGGTGCACAGGGCAACCTAGCAGTCATGTAGCTCTTCTGGTTGACTGTCACTCTGAATGTGGCTCTCTGCCAGCCACTGGTTTATGGTGTGCCACGCCTTGGACAGTTTTCTGTTTGTGGTTTTTTCTAATTCTGCAATCCTAGCCATAGTTAAATTGTTTACTGGATGCTTTATGCTGTCTTTAAGCAAGCAAGCAAGCACACACACACACACACACACACACACACACACACTGCCTTTAATCTGCCTTTAGTCTCACTAAAGCAAATGATAAATGAAGTAAATAAATAAATAATGGGCATGCTGCACTATGAAGATGCATGTTTCAGAGATGCACAGGAGCCAAACAGTCTGTTGCATGCATCAATTTGGTAGACACTGCTGTGTTTCCAATACCTTGACTGTTTGCTCAATGAAAACTAATGTTCCATTTCTTGCTGAGAGAGGATTTGTGAACGGAAGCTTAAAAACAAAGCTCTTAAGAAGAGTCCATTCTGAATATTTATTAATTTACAGTATTAATAACTTGCCTTTGTAAAAAAAGTACTTAGGGCAGTGAATAACAGAGGTTAATAATTTCAAATAATAGATACTAATCCATATCACAGCTACAGAATAACTTGTGACACAAAGCCCAAGTCCAGCAAGGAAGGCTCTGCAGCTGTTACATTTTCCTTATTTTGTGCGCTCATGTTTTTCAGTGTCCTAATTTGATACAGCATTGAACTGGATTGTTAAAGGAGCGCCACAATCAAAACTGATTGCCGATTGTCAGTGTAGGGGTTGACAAATCATACCATTGTCATAAGAAGTTCCAGAGGTGAGAAGTCTTTCCACCGGGGCATTAGTGACTTACTTTGACATAACCTTTGTAAGCTGTCCCTATTCCTCTCTGGACGTCGACTCCAAGGGGTCTCTTGGCTTGCTCTGGAGGGATAGGGCAGACCTGGGGCGCGCTGTCCTTGCAGGAAACGTGGCAGGCGAATGAGCACACTGAATAAGAAAAGGTGAATTTGTCAAAGCTGTTGCTTACAATTACATCATATGAATCCCTCTAAAAATCAGAAATGCTGGAAACTGTGTGGTGAGAAGGGGGCATAACTATCATTGTTGGTGGTTGTGTTATTATATTGCTGAATTTTGGCAAAAGGTGTTGAAATTGATTCTTTTAATAACAGGGTATTTACTCCCTTTACGACCTGAGCTATGGGAAGATATTCCAATTCCACAAATATGAAATACTTTGATAGTCACTTTATTAACTGCTGCAAAGACAGCGATAGCTTCAAAGTGGAAGAACAAATCAGCACCTTCAGTTTCATTATGGATGTTTAAGATATGGGACTCCTATATTTTAGGAAAAAAATTACAAATAGACTGTCCACACTTAAAATTGCACAGCTGGAAACTGGAAAAACGACGAGAAATCTCATTGCTCCTAAAATTACATGACCAAAACAGCTGATGGGATGTTTGTTGTGCCGTCTTCTCCAGCCAGAGCCCTGTGGCATTCAAATGTTTAAGGTGCCCTTAGGCTGTTTTCTGGGTTTCCAGAAAGCTTAATTCTTAAGAACAAACAAACCAAACCAAAATATGGACAGGGAAAACCCCCCAACGCAGCTTGCAAAATCAGGAGCTTACAAGGCAAGGTTACTTGAGTCCAGGATTCCCCCCAGTGTGGTTCTCAGGGGTTTCATGGTGCCTGACACTACTTCCCTTGGTGCCCGCTGAGCATTTCAGAAAGTGGGCGGGACCACTGTAAGGCAGGGTTTGTTATCGGTTGGCTTCATTCAAACAAAAAGGGTTCCCTATGGATGCGATAATAGGTAGGGCTGCCAAGTCCCCTCAGGGGGCGGGGATTCCCCCACTAAATGGGTCCCCAATCTGCCAGTTGGAATCTGGCCGGCAGGGGGAACCCCACACCCGAAGTGGCCCGATCAGGCTGACGTGCCCGGCATGTTGACGTCACCCAGAAGCAACATCATTGTACTGGGCCCGTCGCTGGGCGATGCTCTAGCAAACGCCCCGCAAACTCTATGGTACCATAGAGTTTTAGGGTGAGTACCAGAGTGTTGCCCCGGCAACATGCCCAGTGTGATGACATCACTTCCGGGTGACGTCATTGTGGCGCGCGCATGGGACTCCCGGAGAGGGACTGGGACTCCCCCACTGTTATGAAGGTAAGACTTGGCAAACCTAATAATAGGCAGCCACTAGAGGATCACTGGAGCATGTAAGCACCTGAGATTTCCTTAGTCAGTGAATGGTCCCATTGCCCCCAGGGGCTGTGACACAGGAGATATTCCCTTTGGCTCTGCCTCCTGCAGCAGCCATTTTGAGTTTGGCTCTGCTATCCCCGCCCAAAATTCCAAAGGTGCCCGCAGGCTCAGAAAGGCTGGCTGTTCCCTCTGAGCTGAGTTAGTGTGAGCTAGCTCACAGCTTTTAGCCTCCAGCTCACAGGCAGAAAAACCTTGTTGTTTTATTCCTGAGGCCCCATGAAGCAGCAGCTTAGAAGCATGTCCTCAGCAGCTTACAGTCAGTCCGGTGCAGTGGTTAGGAGTTTAATCTGGACTTTAATCTGGGAGAACTGGGTTTGATTCCCCACTCTCCATATGCAGCTGCTGGTGTGACTCTGGGTCAGTCATAAGTTCTCTCAGAGCTGTTCTCTCAAGGGCAGCTCTTGGAAGAGCTCTCTCAGCACCACCTACCTCACAGGGGGTCTGTTATGGGGAGGGGAAGGGAAAGGGATCGTAAGCCGCTCTGAGACTCCTTTGGGTAGCGAAGGGCGGGGTATAAATCCAATCTCTTCTTCTTCCTCACGGTAGCAAGAAGAGAACTGAGGGAAGGAATGCTTGCCCTGCCTCTGTCACATGACCCTTTGGGCGGGAAAAGGTACTTCTATAGACAGAGGGGAGGGTGAGAACTCCGGAGCCTAGAAACTGCTTCAGAAAGGACAGGAAGCTCCTCTCCACGGCTGGCTTGCAATCATGCAGTCCCATGTGTGCCCGCACAGAAGCCACGATGATGAACGATGCATTTGTTAGCAGAGGTAGGGAGGTGGACATGACAGCAGTCATTAGAACAGAGTCCTGTAATATCGACCTGGCACTTCTGCACACGAAAGCAGCTTTGTGCTGCGCGATAAGTCCTAACGGGAAACAGACCCGATTGTCAAATCTATAGTCAGGGAAGAGGACTGGTAGTAATTCTGATAAATTCCAATTCCCCTGGATTGTGGTAGTTGTAAGCAGGGGCCTTCGACACCACCGTTTGGTGATGAAACAGGAGATTCCACTCATGCTCTGGAAAAGAATGGTATGAAACCCAAAAGTAAATACATGCATTTGAAGATGATGTTCCTGCTGCCACTTGAAGCCTGCTGCCACAGAAAAAGATGCTTGTGTATACTAAAGCTCATGCGCACAGGGAGTTCAAATGCATGCTTTCTTTTCAAGCAGCTGCTATATAAATATTAAAAAGTTATTAAAATACTGAGGAACGTTTTGGAGACTTAAAACCGACTTACCGTCGCAAGCATAGCCCTGTCGGATCAATCCCACCATGAGGGAGGTGCAATGGCTGCACTGGGTAGGGCTCGAAAAGGACTTGATACTGAGCTGATGAGCTTTGGGCTGAAAATAGAAACTCAAAAGGTAAATCGGAAGGCACGGGGCAAGGGCCTCTGAGAAACTGGCACAAGCTGGCGAGGAACTTGTGGCGGGCAAACTCTAACAAGACCCCATTTCATGGGATCCCGGAAAGGGGTGGGAGGGCTCCCAGACAAACACAGACCATCCGTTCTGCACTGTGGCCTGCCAGGTGATTGACAGTCCCCTGGTTCCCGCACCGCACAGCTGGAATATAGCTGGCTGAAATAAAGCCATGTCAGATCCTGAAACCTCTTCTCTTCTAGCGAATTTTGACTGTATTATGATACAGGAGTCCTGGCTATGCAACCCCTGCGACCTAGGCGGTTATAACTCCTTCTGTCTACACCTGCTGTAAAATCAAAAGGACGCCCTCAAGGAGGGTTACTTTATTTTATTTCCAGTAACCTGGGCAAATCGTTCCTTCTCTCCCCACCCCTTACAAATCTAGCTATGGCAGTGAGGATAGCCACCAGTTCCTAAGAGAGCTTGCTGGTAAACGTCTACTTTCCTCCTAAAATGTCAAAAACAGACATTGATATCCAGCGGTCGATCTTAAAAGGAATATCTGCTAGATCTACAAAGTAGCCACCCACAAGCTGTTATGATAACAGGGGGGGGACTTCAATGCAAGAATTGGCTCAAATGATAATGAACTGCTCCACTCCAATTTCTGGAAAGAAAACTTCCTCTATCATAACACCACAGAAGAAACGCACCATTCTAAAAATAAAGATATTAACAGATCGGGGGCCAGTCTGGTGAACATGGCCTTCAGACTGTCATTAAAGATTTTAAATAGGAACAGCACTGTCGATACAGAGCTCAAATGGGACATCAGAAACAGAAAGCAGGCTGTGGGCAACTTACTGGGTCACGACCCGTCTTAACACAGTCCCGGTCATCTTATTGACATTACCACACCAACACACACACAACGAGAGCATACGGATGGATCGTGTATGAGCGACAGCCATTTCTATCGCCCCCCCCCCCCCCCCAGCCTCCCACTTCTGAGCAAAACAAGTCATCAAGGCACCCCTACCTTTGGTACAGCTAGAGAAATGGACTGAATGGTGGGGGAGGGAGCGGCAGGCATCCTCTGAAGCCGAATTGGTTCCTGAATTGCAAAAAACTACAGTTGAGCGAAGGGCTTTCAAGAAACTTCTCAAATCAGAGCTACATTTGGGTGAGCAGTGTTTGCAGAGAACTCTTTTAGAAGGTTAGCAGTAAGAGCGGACCACTGCGAAACGCAGCGTCGTTCAGGATTTGCTAGAAGCGGGCTGCGAATCAGAAAGACTCATAGGAAAGCCTGCACTCTAAAGCAAGCGGCAGCAGGTAGGCAGTGAGAAAGCGAAGGGCAACAAGAAGTGTGTGTGTGTGGGGGGGGAGCAGCAAACCAAAAGCATTCACAGAAAAAGCACAAATGCTGAAATGCCGACAAGCACCTACGAAGGAACACGCTGGGTGCAGACCAGGTCTCTTTTTTTATGGAGTTGTGGTTGCAACACACAATTATAAACAAAGGGCTCCCCAGGGTGGTGGACTCGAGACAGTAGAAAACGGCTGACGAGATTACTTACTTCTAGCTGCTGTTCAGGAGTCACAAGAGAGGTGGAAGAAGAGACCTCTGCCTTGGGTCCTTGCGCTTCTGGCTCACTCAGAGAATTTGTCTGTGGACAGAAGGGTGGGGGGAGAAGAGGGACAGGAAGAAAATTAGCTTCCAATAACAGATCTCAAGTAATACAGCAAGATTAAGCTGACCCGAGGAAAAACAGCCCTGCCTGCTCAAAAAGCGCTTACGGATTCTGTCATATTGAGCCAGTTAACACCTACGCTCTAAAGCAACGGTGAAACTGTAAAAATGAAGCTGGCTATTGCTGAGGAAAAAACCCACAAAAATGGTGACATGCCCTGCCTAGGCCTCTGAAGACCCTTTGAAGGTCACTCCTAATTTTTCGTAGGCGTAGACAAAAATGAAGCCAGGTCTCCCACGCAATTGCTGCAATCTTCAGAAATGTAATTCATTTTTTGAGGGATTTTTTTGGTTTGTGTGTGGGGGAAGGGTTTGCCCTACAGTTCTGCACTCCCAGAGCATTTCTTTTGTTTCTTTTTATTAAAGGCCTTCTAAAGAGCCTCTGATATATGACCAGAGTTTAGATAAAAGGTCTGAGGCCACTGAGAAAGTACTAATAATTCATTAGACTTTAAGGTCAACTTCAAAAAGATGACATTTCCAAATGCTGAAAGGGGAGAGGGAGGAGAATCTTCTATTATCCTTCCCACCGCATTAAAAAAAAATCAAAATTTTGTAACAATTAGAATGATTTTGCTTACCTAAAACAACTGCTTACTAGTTAAGAATTAGAACTATGTTAGGTAATTCAGTTATACAAAAGCAGTATGCTATTTGGTACCTTTGTGAGCTTTGATTCAAATTATAAGTGGCAACAACATAGGTATTAGTATGCAGGGAGCTACAGATATTTAGGAGGGCCTTTTTTGGTGCATCAGAGAAACAGGTTTCTCGAAATGTGAACGTAGTTATGGAGCGTCTGAAACTATGACATATACTGGGGTTTGTACCCAAGGAACAGCCTTGATCCTGACAGGTGACGCAAAGCTACCTTCTACTCAATCTGCCACTGGTCCATCAAAGTCAGTATTGTCTCCTCAGACTGACAGTGGCTCCTCAGGGTCTCAGGTGGAGGTTTTTCACAGCACCTGCTGTCTGAGCCTTTCACCTACAGATGCCAAGGATTGAACCTGGGACCTTCTGCATGCTGAGCAGATGCTCTACCACTGAGCCACAGCCCTTCAACGACCTTCACGCTGCAGCCTGTGTATCCCATGAAAAGGCACTCCCAGGGGATCAGGGAACACTTAAAAAAAAAAAAAGGTACAGGATGTGATGCAGGGAACTACAGTGGAAAGAAGGGGGAGAGTCAGCAGAAACTGCCCCCCCATCTTGCCCAAGCAGATCCTGTCCAAGCTGATGTAAGCAGAGCCAGCCTGTACTGATGTGCTGCTACAGAAAACTTTAGAGAAAGAAAATGTCTTACAAAGCAGACCTGTAGTTACAGCAGAGTTCTATCCTGGTTACAATAAAATAACACTACTTAGCATTTCTATGGAGCTTTTAAGTCCCCAAAATGCTTCACAAACATTATCTTGTAGTCCCTACTACCACAAGTGTGTGAAGTCAGTCAGTACAGATGGGGGCTGGAGCAAAGACACTGTGGCCGGCTGAGGCAGAAGTGAGATTCAGCCCAGGGGTTTCCTAAATTGTGTCTCTGAGGGTGTGACTATAAGACACGATGACACATGCTGGGTCATGGAAGCACAACCGGACTTACAGGCAACGCTCCCTCTAAGCTCTGGAGTCCTGTGAGCAAAAATTCTACTTCGTGAGCTACAGGCATTAAAGTTGTGAGTGAGCGATTTGGCTACTGCATAAATGAGTTTGCTCTGGAGCCATCCTTCCGGAGCTAAGGCAAAAATGTGTGAGCCAGAGGCTAAAAAACTGTAAGCTAGCTCACACTAACTCAGCTCAGAGGGAACAATGACTCACAGTCAGACATACATCTCGGGAGCTCACCTTTAAAAGTGCTTGTTTGCTTGGTGCTGTGAGGCTGCAAGGGGGAGAAGGAGCTTCTAGTTTTCCTCCCACCACACTTTTGCCAGTGGAAGGGCACGGCGAGCACATGGAAAGATACGTGGAGAGAGATAAAAGGAGTGAACACTTTCGGCCACACAAAGTGGGGCGGGAAGGGAACAGAAAGCTCTTTCTCCTCTACTGCAGAACTGAGAGAAGGAACACTTTTAAAAGGTGAGTTTCCCTGAGGTAGATCTGACCCTGACTCCAATCACACATTCGCTACCTGGCACTTATCAGGTGCATCATGTGGCTTGGCCCTGTGTCTCTTTATCACTGCAGCTTGTATACAAAAATTTCAGTACAAACAAGTTTGTACTAAACTGTTTCGGTGTAGTCGTTAAGTGTGAGGGCTTAATCTGGGAGAACTGGGTTTAATTCCCCACTCCTCCACTTGCAGCTGCTGTATAACCTTGGGCAAGCTGTAGTTCTGTCAGAGCTGTTCTCTCAAGAGCAGTTCTGGAAAGAGCTCTCAGCCCCACCTACCTCACAGGGTGTCTGTTGTGGGGAGCGGAAGGGAAAGGAGTTTGTAAGCCGCTCTGAGACTCCCTTGGGTAGTGAAGGGCGGGGTATAAATCCAATCTCCTCCTCCTCTTCTTTTGGACTTTTGATACTATGCAGCCAAGTGCGATGGCTATCAACAACATAAATTGCTCTCTACAAGCAGAGCCTTTAATGCATCTTAAAACGGAAGCAGAAAGACACTAAAAATATCACTTGAAATATCTGTTGTTCATCCTGAGATAAATGGGGATTTCTCTTTTAACTGGGGAAGATTAAGAAGGGGCTCTAGAAAGACTGTAAAGACTGTAAAAAGAAAGGCTGTAAAAATATTGCTTTAAAATTTTTGTTGTTCATCCTGAGATAAATGGGGATTTCTCTTTTAACTGGGGAGGATTAAGAAGGGGCTTCTTTCTTCCTAATAACTTTTTCTGTTTAATTCATTTGCAATTACTACTAATTAGGGCCCATTTATTCCAACAGATAACCTCCTGGGGAGCTGAGTATGGCGTTTCCACAGTTATATAAGTCCCTTGATAGAGTTTGTTTTAGTTTTGTCAAAAAGGCTACTGATGTAAAAAGGCCACTAATAATCCTGTACATTAACCAGGGGTATCAATGGACTAAAAATGATTTAGTAAATACTAATAATATTAAACAAATTCGTGTGTCACCAAAGCCTCATCAGTGCCTTTGTGAGCAATAGAGGAAGTGAGCTGTAAGAATGTCATAGTCCTGCTGTACACTGCATGGGTCAGGCCACACCTGGGGTATTGTGTGCAGTTCTGGAGGCCTCACTTCAAAAAGGATGTGGACAGAATGGAACAGGTGCAGAGGAGAGTGACGAGGATGACTGGGGGCCTGGAGACCCAGCCCTGTGAGGAAAGGCTGAGGGACTTGGGAATGTTCAGTCTGGAGAAGAGGAAGCTGAGGGAGGACATGACTGCTCTCTTGAAGTATCAGAAGGGCTGCCACTTAGAGGAGGGCAGGGAGCTGTTCCTATTGGCAGCAGAGGAGAGGACTTGCAAGCATGGTTTTAAAATAAAGGGCGAGAAGGTACCAACTGGATCTTAGGAAACACTTTTTTGATAGTAAGAGTTGTGCAACAGTGGAATCAGCTGCCTAGGGGGGGGGTGAGCTCTCCCTCACTGGCCGTCCCTAAGCAGCGGCTGGACAAACCCTTGTCAGGGATGCTCTAGGTTGATCCTGCCTTAAGCAGGGGGTTGGACTAGATGGCGTGTACGGCCCCTTCCAACTCTGTGATTCTATGATTCTAATGTATTATACAAATGCTAACCTTCATCATTAGAAGATCTTTAATAGTGACTCTGTTAAAAACTACACATCAAAATCAAAACAGACTAAAAAAAATTGAGATGCGTGCCCTTAAAATCCAAACAAAAATCCAGTGGCACCTTAAAGATGATACATTTATTTCCACATGAGCTTTCGTGAGCCACAGCTCACTTCTTCAGATAAATGTGTGGAGGGAAAATCATTCTGGGAATTCTTACAGAGACTATCTTTGAGGGGAGAGGGAACCAAGGCTTGGTGTGAATTACACCATGAGTTTTTGAAGTGTAGATTCTCGATGTAAGGGGAGAAGCAAGGAGCTGCTATAGAAATGTTAGGTATGAATCCCAACATACGTCAACAGAATTAGCAGTTACACATACTGGATGATGAGAGATTCAGGTGGGGTAGCCATGTTGGTCTGAAGCAACAGAACAAAATTTGAGTCCAGTGTCACCTTTCAGATGGATAAAGTTTGATTCTGGGTATAAGCTTCTGTGCGTGCATGCACACGAAAGCCTGCACCCAGAATTAAATTGTTCTGGATAGTGAGAGGTTTTGGCCATTGTGTGACACAGAGTGTTGGACTGGATGGGCCATTGCTCTAATCCAGCATGGCTTCTCCTATATTCTCTTAGGAAGGTTAGAGATTCAAACATGTAAGCAAATAGTTTAAGTGAAAATTAACTGATATTATAGTCTGAGAGAACATCTGAAGAGCAGCCAATTAAAATTCCTGAAAAATGGTTCCTGTAGAACTATTAAAGAGATTGTACTGATAAGGAAATCCAATCTCCGTTTTAAGCCAAGACGACCTGTTGTGTTTAATCTTTCGATGAGTTCTATTTCATCACTTACATGTTACATATTCCCTTTGAAGTCCCCCCCCCCCCTCTTTTGGTATTATATTGACTTTTAGGGTGTAATTTACACCACCTTGGCTCCCCCTGTCATCCCCATAAGAATTCCTAGTACAATTTTCCCTTTACATATCTATCCAAAGAAGCTGTGACTCATGAAAATTCATTCTGAAATAAGCACTGAGCCACTGGACTTTTGTTTTATTTTGCTAAAATAGACTAACATGGCTAATTCAACACCGCTGATTAAAAATGTGCCCTCACTGACTGGAACTGGTCACCAGCAATTGATCAACCACAGCTTTCTTCACATGGCCAAACTAAAGCTTCCAGACCTGCTGGCACCTGCTACAAGAGACCATGTTCAGCCAGGAACTTCACTTAGACAAAAGCTTACATGGGCTACTGCTAAAGAAGAGCACAGTCAAAAGTTCTCAAGCCAGAGGAGAAGCCATCTGGAGGGGACACGATGGACATCACAGCTACACTATAAAACATCAGATCCAGCTTTGCAAAGCTAATAAAATCACTTTTGCATAAAGTTATATATATGGCCCACAAGCTAGCTGGATACTAATTTTCTGTGTTTGTTGAAGAACTTGTTTCAAAAAGGAGTATGGAAGAACTGAGGGGGCTTGGCTCTATGCGGGACAATTATTAATAATTTTTTTAAATAATAATTTTTTAAAAGTGGTCTGGTCTCTATTAGGCTTCTGTACCCTTTCAGAGCAAACTTGGTCCAACTCCTGTTACAGAGACATGGGCTTCCAAAGGTGTGCCAGTTTACAGCTCAAAAGCAATGCTAGGTTTAGTGTCCGCTTACATACAATTCAGGGGCTGCAGTGGCTCAAATGGTTAAGACACTGAACTGCAGACCAGAGGGTCGGTAGTTCACCAGTTCGAGACCCGAGTACTGCATGACGGAGTGAGCTCCCGTCTCTGGTCCCAGCTCCTGCCGACCTAGCAGTTCGAAAGCAAGAAATTGCAAGTGGAAAAATAGGCACCACTTCAGTGGGAAGGCAACAGTGTTCTGAGCACCTCGGCATCTAGTCATGCCGGACACATAACCACGGAAACTTCTTTGGACAGCGCTGGCTCTTTGGCTTGGAAACAGAGATGAGCACTGCATCCCTAGAGTCGTATTCGACTGGCTTTCGAGCAAGGGAAACCTTTACCTTACATACAATCCTTTACCTTACATACAATAGAAGGTGGGATACCAGCACTTGAATGGAGGAAGCCTCAATAGTCCACAGACAAGCAGGGCAAGGTTTTGATGACTTTGAGAGTGATCCTAAGCAGGCCTACTTGGAAGTACATCCCATTATATTCAATGAGGCTTACTTCCAGGAAAGTGTTCTTAGGATTGCAGCCTCTGTTAACTAGATCGGCAGCCATTTGCTGCTTCTTCCAGGCCCAATTTGCAGACCTGACTGAAGCATAGCAGATCCTGACTCTATGCCATGTAAGATATGTGCTCCTGTTGCTGTTTTTTGGCTTGCTTTGTTTTTATTGCCTTCAGGCAGGTTCTGGAGAGGTGGCATACAAATTCTCAAAATAAATTAATAAGTAATATAATTAATTTACGCCATCAGACCCGCTCCCCCCACGCAGCATCATACAATGTTCAGTCTACAAGAGGGCTTTTTTAAAAAAAAGAAAAGAAAAAGGAAATGAAGCTAGCAGTTCTACATAGTTGGTTAATCTGCACTATTAAAAAATGTACACATATAAGAAAAGCTTTTTCAAAAAAGGCCACTAGTTTAGGGTGGCAAATTTACACATAAAGGGGGTAGGGATGCCAGTCTCCAGGTGGGACCTGGGGATCCCTTGGAATTACAGCTCACACCTCCAGACTACAGAGAACAGTTCCCCTGGAGAAAAATAGATGCTTTGGAGGGTGAACTCTATGGTACTGTACCCCACTGAGGTCCCTGTCCTCCCCAGGCTCCATCCCCAAATTCCCAGGAGTCGCCCAACCTGGATCTGGCAACCCTAAGGAGGCAAAGCTTTTTGGCATGCACTTACTTCTTCCCAAAAGGCTAGCAGAGAAGATGTAGACGAGGAGGAAACAGAGTCCTTAGTTGTGACAGATATGAGAGGATAAAAAGGATCACTTATCACCCAACACAACTTGCTGTCAGAAGAAGGGACAATAAGCAAACTACCGAGATAAAGCAAGCATTTGGGAGAAGTTTTCGGAATGCAAAACCGACATGCTTTTCTGACGCTCTCATGTTTTTTTGCACGTGTTAACCAAATCAAACCCTCCTAATTAGTCCCCCACCCCACCCCAGGACAGTCTTTGCCTGCCAATTCCAGTTGGTGAGGTATCAATGGAAACAGGAAGTTATCACCACTCAAGCCTTGTTTCTCCATCTGCAGGATGGAAACAGCAATGAGCTGTCTCTTGACAGCTGTTACGGGGCCAAATGAAAAAGGAAGCTTAAAAAAGAACCAAACATACAAAGTATAAAGATATACAGCAAAACACCTCTTGCAGATCTCTTCCTCCCTTTACTATTCTCACCTTGAAAAACTTTAAAACTCGAATGCAGCAAAGACCTTTCCTATTTCAAGCTGCAGGTAACACCTAAGATTTAGAAACAGCTGACGTTTATTTTCCCTCTATTATGTCCCCCCCCCTTTCAAAGAGTGGGTGGAGAAGAGTGTACAGCACTGCAACGGCAATAAGCCGGCACCCACATCTATGACCAACAGGCAGTGCAAGCTTTTGCGTTATTCATTCAAAGCCCTGCCGGCCAATTTATCTTTTCTCTTTGGCAACCGGCAAGCCGGGTGAACAGGAAATAAGGACAGCCGGGGGTGGGGTGGGGGGGTGTTTGTCACAAAAAGAAATGCTTCCCGCGTATGAATGCTGCCCAGGTACAAGGCAAGGTGAAAAATGAATCTCTGCGTACAGTATCGGCATGTATGATTTCCTCTTTATTCTGGCCGCTCTGATATTTTATGAAACAAGCCCCCCAAATCAATGAGAACCGAGAGGGCTTAATGCGGCATGACTAATTCTGGGTTTCGCTGTACTACGCTTTCCTCGGGGAACGTGAGAGTTATTTGCAAAGCAGCCCACTCATCAGCAGCTAGGAATCAAGAGAGGATGTGCGTGTCATGACTCAGCTCAAATATAAACCAATAGCAATTTATCCTAATTGCTCAGTTGAAGCCTCAGTTGAATTGCTCAGACCTCCCCTCCAACACCCCCAGGGATGAATCTGGTCACCCCTGAAGGCAGGATTACATGCACCCATGGGCCTGAGGCAGCAAGGCTGTATTTCTCTCCCTTTGTTTGTTCGGTTTGAGATATATCCCAGGGATTCACAAATATTGGCTTGTTTACTAGCCAACTTCTGTTTGCGATTGGCACTGATTCCTTCCCCTCTACTGAGGCTTCTGGCACAGTCGCAGGATTCGAGGGGTGAAGCAGAGTCTTCACACCTGCGCTGGTTTGGGGAAGGCAAGAACCCAGAGTTTCCACCCTCCTGTGTTTCTCCTCTTGCCTGTTCTTCCTGGCAAGCGAGAAAGAAACCCCCCTTCCTCTGCCTAAGCCCGCTGGCACATGCAGATTGTAGAAGCAGCAGGGGTTTCTGTGATACAAGACTCCCGCTCTTTCTGGTCTTCTCCAGGCCAGAATGCAAGTACCTACTCGCGTGTGCACATGAATGCATATGTGTGTGTGGGGGTGGGGGTGGGGGGGGGGGGAAATGTGAGTGGCTGGACACCTTTCCTGCCTGAGGAACTTGCCCCTGGCAAAGTGGCGGGTAGATTTACTGGTTAGCCTGGGCTATTCCACTTCCTTTTCCAACCAAATGGATGACTTCTCATTTCAGGTGTTGTCATGTTCAGAGTGGTGCACTCAGATTAAGTGGTGGTGGAAAGTGTTGTCGAGTCGCAGCTGACTTATGGCAACCCTGAAGGGTTTCCAAGGCAAGAGGCGAAGAGAGGTGGTTTGTCACTGCCTGACTCTATGTAGCTGCTCCGGACTTCCTGGGTGGTCTTCCCATCCAAGTAGTGGCCAGGGCCGGCCCTGCTCAGCTTCTGAGATCTGACGAGATTGGGCCTGAGACACCCAAGAAAGGGCTATGCTAAGCACTGGAGAGCATGTTTTGCTTTCAGCCTCCTAAAGTGTATGCTAGCCCAATCGGCCCAGACTAGCCCAATCTTGTCAGATCTCAGAAGCTACGCAGGGTCGGCCCTGGTCAGTTTTTGGATGGGAGACCACCAAGGAAGTCCAGGGTCGCTACACAGAGGCAGGCAATGGCAAACTACCTCTGAGTGTCTCTTGCCTTGAAAACCCTATGGGGTTGCCATAAGTCATTGTGGCTTCATGGCACTTTCTAGCACCACCAAGTATATGCTTGGGAAGCAACATCAGCACTCAAGGGTCCGAGAGGACTGATTTCCATTTGTGCTCCTTTTGCAAAGTCTAGCTGCTGATCTTACAGATGACTCATCCAAAATGAAGGGAATCAAAGCCCAAGAGCTGAGCTATACTATCTTTTCTGTGTGCGGGACACTGCAGTGGCTTCTTTCTGGGGAGTGCCTGTGGCTATCTTTCTTCTTGACATAAAAAGAAACTGCGTAATATGGTACAGGATCATGAGAGGGAGGGCAGGAAGGGTTGCACCACTGCTTAGTTCTTGAGGCCCTTTCTTACACACCCAGGGAAATGCTGATCACCACTTTGGGGTCAGGAAGCAATTTTTCTCCAGGCCGGTTTGCCCGGGGATCCTGGAGGTTTTTTGCCATTATCTCGCCATGGAACAGGAGTCACTGGGTGTGTGTGAAGGTATTTGTGAATTTTCTGCATTGTGCAACAGGTTGGACTAGATGACCCTGGAGGTCCCTTTCCAACTCTATGATTCTATAGAAAGATATCTGTCTCCATATCTGCAGAGATCAAGGATGTCAGGCTAGAAGAATGAGGGCTTGAGAGCTCTCTCTTTACCCAGTCTTGTTGGGAAATGGATTTGGCACTGGATGATGTAAGGGGGATGTGGAAGAATTAACTTTAAAAACTTCGGTATGGGGAAAGGACCGCCAAATGTGAAAGGTTATGCTTATTTAACTTAACTATGGTGAAAACTTAATTTGCGGTTTCCCCTTTGTTTCCCCTCCTTGATTTCCCCTTGAAATGGCACCACCAGCTAATAAGGTGCTTCATAATAGTGATCCCCAAATGTGGCACGCATTTAGGGGTTTCCTGGCACCAGTTTGTCTTTTTCTGGAATCAACTCTTCCCAAAAATAAACAGCCAGTCGTGGCATTTCTCCGCCTCACTGGAGCAGAGAAGGTGCGTCAGAATAATCCCAGGAGGTGTTGCCTTGGGGTTCTGAGGGAGCGCCTGCTGGGATGCTTGGCTTGCATCCTCCCAACGTTTTGCAATGGGCCCCCATCAGAAACAGATGATTCATTAAGACTGTACACAAGCACAGCGCTTGGGAAGGGACCGGTCTGTTTCTCTTGCAACCAGTCTGTTTCTCTTGCATCCCGCTTGTCACATCCCAGTTCACTCTGTATTTTCTTATGGTGATTCCCCCTCCCATTTACACACAAATACTCACTCTGAAGGTCAGATCATGAGCAAGAGGAGAGGTATTGAAGTACTCGAAAATGGAATCTTGGAAGTCTGGAAGTTTGAGGCCTGAGAAAGGCAAAACAGACAATTATATTCAAATAAAAACAAAACACTGCTTTAAAATTGCTCGATCTCAGAATTATTACCTGCGTCAGTCCTGTATTTTTCTTCCAACTTCTTCTTTAAAGCTTCAACCTCCTCCAAGAGTTCCTGATTTTTTACTTCCGATTCCTTTAGTTTGCTTTAAAAAACAAACAGACAAAAAAGTTTCAGAAACATTTGGGCTGGGCTGTCATCAATGTGCAGATGACACACAGCTGTATCTGTTGATGGCTGGCCGGCCCTGGCCTCATCTAATCTGGCTGAGGGATTGGAGGCTGTGGTGGGATGGCTGGAGCAGAGCCAGCTGAAACCGAATCCATCTAAGATGGAAGTTCTGTGGCTCGCTAGGGGGGATCCAGGCTTGGGGTGCCAACTCCCGGCTCTTGATGGTGCGCCTCTAACACCGACACTGATAGTCAAGAGCCCGGGTGTGTTTCTGGGTGCTTCCTTATCGATGGAGACCCGTGCCACAAATGTTGCCAGACTGGCACTTCTTCAGTTGCATCAGCTCAGGCAATTTGCCCCTTTCCTGTCTCGTCCTGACCTAGTCACAGTAATCCACACAATGGTCAGCTCCAGACTAGACTACTGTAACTTGATCTACGTAGGACTATGCTTGAGACTGACCCGGAAACGACAACTGGTCCAGAATGCAGTGGCCTGGGTCCTTACTAGAATCCCATTGACAGCACACATTCAGCCAGTGGTTTGCCAGCTGCACTGGCTCCAAGATGAATACCGAATCAGGTTTAAGGTTCTGGTACTAACCTTCAAGGCCCTAAACCAGGGGTGTCACACGTAAGGCCTAGGGGCTGGGACCGGCCTGTCCAGGGCTCTTATCCGGCCCACAAGCAACTGGTGTGAGGGAGGGAACAGGAGGCTGCTGGGAGGGAGGGGCGGAGCCAGTCTGATTGTGGCTTCAACCTCATCTGGGCAGCATGGGAGCATCTGCCCAGCGCTGCACCACTGGGCTTTCCCGACTGCCCATGCAGGTTTACCCCTGCACCCCCCAGTTCACAGGACTTTGCAGTGAGGACGCACCAACTCGGAGCTTACCAGCAACAGTCCTTTAAGAAAATTGTATCTCTGGTACAGGGCATTACATTTTACGGTGCACATGGCCTGGCCTGACAAAGTCACTTTTATGCCCGATCCGGCCCTTGTAACAAATGAGTTCAACACCTCTGCCCTAAACGGTCTGGGACCAAGACATCTACGGGACTGCCGCTCCTGGTACACCCCCCACAAAGCATCATGCCCAGGGGAGAAGAATCCACTAGTGATCCCTGTCCTGAAAAAAATCCTTCTGTCCTCAACCAGAGCCAGGGCTTTCTTGACCTTCGTGCTGACCTGGCGGAACTCTCTGCCAAATGATGTTTGTGCCCTGCAGGACTCAGTACAATTCCGCAGGGTCTGCAAGACGGAGATGTTGTGCCAGGCTTATGGTTGAGGACAGCAACGGTTTCCCATCCAGCCTGGCTCCCCTCTTTTTTCCCTCCCCCCATGGGGTAAAGACACAAACTGGTCTATTTTAAGCACCATTTGCTACTGCTACTGTATTATTTACTGTTTTTGGCTTAATTGCTTTTAACTTGATTGCAAATGTTGTATTGGAAATGTTGTACACCGCCCTGAGCCCAGCTTACAGGGAGGATGGTCTAGAAGTTGAATGAATGAATGAATGAATGAATGTGATAAACCAACACAGGCCAGTGCCTGCGTTTAGTCTTCAGTAACTCCTCCCAAACCCTTTGAGCTGCAGTAGCATCCTTCTCTTACTTCCCAGCTGTCTCAGAATTACTAAAAAGAAGCTCAGGAAGTTCAGATTAATCATATGACAGAGTTAACTGAATACCTGCTAGAACAGTAAGCTCTGACTCTAAATCCAAGCTCTTCATGGATACTAAAGGCTGCAAGCACAAATACACACAACACACTAATAGTAGAATAGCCCACCTTTGTTACAGTCATGAAAACAGAAAACGTGTGTGTGTGTGTGTGTGAGGCCATTCCCCAAATAAGGAGTTTCTGCTACCAAATACGACAAAACCTTTTAAAACTGGGGTCGCCAACTCTGGATTAGAAAATTCCTAATGAGATTTGGGGGAGGGGGGGAGACTTGGGAGGGGGCCTTGGGGAGCCATACAGTCCACCATCCAAAGCAGCCATTTCCTTCAGGGAAACCTGTTCTCTGTAGTCAGTCGTAGTTTTAGGAGATCTCCAGGCAACCCCACTCTATAACTGCCTGAGTCAGGAGGCCTGAAATGTCGAGAGGAACTAAGTCTGTTAAAGGAAAACAAAGGGGGTGGTGGTGGTTAATTTGCTCAAACCCCTGACAGTTCAAAATCAAAAACAGGGAGAATGAGTGGGTTGGAGCTCGAAATTGTGCCCTTCCTCAGTTCCTCATCAGCCCCCCAGCTGTTGGGGCAAACCAAACACTTGTCAGGGATGCTCTAGGCCAGTGGTGGCAAACCTATGGCACACATGCCAGAGGTGGCACTCAGAGCCCTCTTTGTGGGCACACACAGCATCGCCCCAGCACAGAGTTCGCAAGACTGGACAGCAAAAATCACATTAATTGTTCAAAAGCATGCCAAATGCAAACTTTTACCTTTCAATAAAAAGTTGTTTGTATCATTGAAAGCTCTGTTATTGTGTTTTTCTTTTAAGACAAAAGATGTTAATGTATGAGTTATTTTTTCTAAAACGAAAACCTCAGTATTCAGGTTAAATTGCCATGTTGGCACTTTGCGATAAATAAGTGGGTTTTGGGTTGCAGTTTGGGCACTCGGTCTCTAAAAGGTTCACCATCACTGCTCTAGGCTGATCCTGCACTGAGCAGGGTCTTGGACTAGATGGTCTGCATGGCCCCTTCCAACTCTGCGATTCTATGATTCTATTCGCAATTATGGGTTTCAATTAAGGGCAATTAGGTACCAGCTGGATATTAGTAAAACCTTTTTTAACAATAAGAGTTGTGCAGCAGTGGAATCAGCTGCTTAGGGAGGTGGTGAGCTCCCCCTCACTGGCCGTCTTGAAGCAGCAGCTGGGCTATCAAGGGAACGCTTTCCATGCCAACTTCTCTGCCGAGGAATTTCCAAACAACGGCCACAGACCAACATCCAGGGCTGAGCATTCCTGGACATGTTCTAGGGTGCCTGGTCAGTTTGTGCCCTATGCTGGCCAGACCATTACTGTGTTCTCTTGCACCCAGCAGAAACTAAGAATGCGCCGAGAACATGTCTGACGCTTTTCTGTGGCTCCATGGTGCAGGGGAGGGTTATTAGCGATAGAGGGGAATTTGCCTGCCATTATTAATCACCGCTTTGAAGAAATGCCTGATAAGCTTCAAAAGAAAGTCTGAAAATTACTGGCATTAAGATTAAATGAGCTTTCTAGTTAAACAGAACCCTGGGGCTGAATGGGGCGATAGCTATACGGCAAAAGAACACCAACCCCCCCACCCCACCCCTTCTGGTCATGTCAGATCACATTCCAGTGGATGATATCAGAATAGGGGGCATATGAGGAATCCCCACTTGTTTACTGGCCTTTGCTTCTTACTTCCTTGCACAGAACCGTCCCCCATTGACCCTGCTACAGCCTTCTCTTTCTCCCCCCCCGTGCCCCCCCCCCCCGCAATGCTGCCTTCTCTCTCTGACTAGAGCCACTGCTTCCTGCCTTTCCCTATGACTCCCTCCCCAACTTCCACCGGGCATCTTTCCCCCACTGACCACCGTCACCTGCCTCCTGCCTGCCTGACTTCTTTCCCACCCCCTGTCCCTTGCTGCCCCCTCTCACCTCAGCAGCAGCCACCTCTTGTCCCATGATGCCTTTTTTGCTTCCTTCTTCCCTGGCAATGTTTATTGGGGTCAACAGGCAACCCCCATACGGAGCCGACATTTTACACTGCAAGATCTCATTCTCCTCCTTTGAAGTTGCAGTGCCAATAGTTTGAAGGGTTTTTTTAAAAAAAAACACACACAGCCATACCCCCATTTTTTTCAGATTGTTTTGCAAACTGGGGATTCCCCCAATTTTGTAGACACCCCCCCTCCAAGGGGAGGAGAATATTTAGCATCTCTATTGGATGGTACGAAAAGGATTATTAGGACAATACAATAAATAAACAACAAATGACATGGCCCAGGCTAGCGCAACAACCTTGTAAGACTGTGGAAGCTAAGCAGGGTTGGCTCTGTCTAGAACTTGGATGGGAGACCACTGAAGAAGAGGCAGGCAACGGCAAACCACCTGTCCGTCTGTCTCTTGCCTTGAAAACCCTGTGGAATTGCCAGAAGTGGGTTGTGACTTGACAGAACTTCCCCCCATATAATAAATAAATCATACACTGACCAGGCCATTAACAGGAAGCCAACCAGAAGCACTAATGACACCCCCACCCCTCTGTTTTCTGTGTATGTGCAAAGACGCTAACTCAAAGCAAACCTTTCCTGCTATTATTATTTTTTTTAATTAAGAATTGCTACTTCAGGAAATCTGCTACGAGTCATACGGTTGCACTAGATATCGCACGCCAAAGGGAAAGGCAAATTATATTGTAACAGACCCAAGCAAAAGCATTTTCCAGCAAGAGCATGATACTCGTAAAGTAGTGATTAGGAAGCATCCACGAAGGCCAACAGGGGCTGTTTCCTGGCTGCTGATGGGAAGGAGAAGCCGACAGTCGAATCCATCAGTTCAGAAGGAAGGCCAACAGTACTACACTTACGCTGACATCTAAAAGGGGTTGAGAAGTATAAGGAATACCCTGCATTTTAGGGGAAGGGAGTTCTGACAGGCAAATTGGTGGTCCCCGGGGTTTGCCAAACACAACGAACAGCCCACTTAATGTAGCCTGTTCTCCCCCCACCCCAAAATGCCCTTAAAGGGCTAATAAGACTGCTCTAGCTTCCAGTTGTCAGGACTGGGATTGTAGAAAAGAGCAAGAGTCCAGTAGCGCCTTAAAGACTAACAAAATGTGTGGCAGGGTAGGAGCTTTCGTTGAGTCACACATGACGAATGTTCATACTCCCCCACAAATTTTGTTAGTCTCTAAGGTGCCCCTGGACTCTTGCTCTTTCCTATTGCTACAGACAGACTAACATGGCTGCCCATCTTGATCTAGGACTGGAATTGTTCTGGCTCACTCTACAGCTACCTGGGGATACCGGGGGGAGCCTGGCTCACCACCCTTCCAAGTCTCCACCAGGAAGTGGGAAGAGAAGCGCCTTTGTATGATGCACCGTTTCCTTCCTTGTGGGTGAAGGAACCATGGTGGAGGCAGACAAGGATGCAGAAAGGAGGGGCAGAGATGGTAGGTACAGAAGAAAGAGAGAAGTGGCTAGGCCAAGAGCGAAGAGGTCAGCACTGGCCTGAGAGACTGGCTGCTACTTTGCCTCTTCCAAGCACTAAGTCTACACAAATGCAAACTACGGTTAAAGCTAAATCAGTTCCCTCTCAGTTAGGGATGGCAAACCTCCTCTCAGGACCGGTTTCAAGATGGCTGGAGACAAAAGGATAAAGAAGATGGGCGAGAGCACAAGCGGAGAAAGATCTGGAACGAATCTGACTTAGAGTTTGCGAGGGTATATAAAGTTTACATTGTAACATGAAGACAAGACTCAGGGCTGCTTATTTGATTTTTATACCCCCGCCCCCAAAACACTGGTATACTCAAAAATGTCAAAATATTAATTTTTAAAAAGCAATTATATAAAAACTGCCTCTCTGCCAGAAAGTGGCATATCACAGTCCATTCCAGCGCTAGAACAATCTTGTGGAAGAGGCGGGGGGGAGGATCTCAAAATACATGATTACCTCTCAAAGGACAGGTTGGCATCCTTAACCTTCCTTAATTCTTCCTGGACTAGTTGTTTGGCACGTATTTCTGCATCAAGAGCCGACTGCAACTCCAGCCTCGCTGACATATCCAACTTCTGACTGCGTCTTACTTTCCAGAGTGGATCCTGTTGCAATAAAAGCAATTGCTAGTCAGTCTGAAGCATGGATCACACGTATAAAACATTAGATCTCTTCAGAAGTCACAAAAGTCATTCCCCTCCCCCTGACTCTTTATTAGCTGAACATGTGTTAAACTTAAAGTAAAAGCTGACTAGCGCTCTCCCACCCCCATGAGAGGGAACTGATTGAGATACTGCCCCCCCCCCCCCTTTTCAGGCTCCCCTGGTGAGCTCACAGGCACAGGATTTAAATACAGGAAAACAAATAAAGCCAGAAGAAGCTTTCAAAAGGCATCTGAGGTGAAGTTCTGCTGTGCTGCATTTCAGTATACTGATGTAAAATTCGCTTCAAAGGAGGCAATTACTGAATTGATGATCTGCCAAAATCCACTTCACTGTGTATGTTTTTTTAAAAAATCAGTTATTCTTTGCAAACAGACCACTCTCCCCGACTCATTAAAGCATTAGGATATGAAAAAGTGGGTGGATTTGTCACCCCACAGTCCCCACTGAGTTATGGGGTCAGCAAACAGTGGCCCTGTCTCTAGGACCCTACCGGGAAGGAAACCAACTCTGGAATTCGCCCTTCCTTTGGCTTCCACCCCGGGAGAAGCGATTCTTTTCCCTTCTGCCAATTCAAGTCAATATCCTGACTGGGAAGAGGGGAAATGGCCAAGCCAATCTATTCCCTGTTCCCAACAAAGGTTGTTATGGCCAAGGCTTTGCTCTGATTTGGGGCTGGGAAGTTTTTCTAGTTGGGATTAGCCGGGATGCCATGACAGAGGCCAACCCTCCACGCGACTGGCTGAAGGTTTACCGACTGTTGCCTTTATTCTCGTATTAGTTGCAGAATATGCAATTGCGACATGAGGTGAAACAAACACAGAGTGGATCACGTTTCTGACTGGGCTGTAATGCTGGAATTCACTAGTAAAATAAAACTGGGATGAGGGAACGCATCGAGGAGAGAGGAGGAGGGGCTGACTGTTCTTTCAGCACGATCCGCACTTCTGTTTTTAAGAGGCCTCGCCAGTCTGATGAGTGCCAAGCGCCAGAGGCACCGTGGACTGGACTGCCTTATAGGCGATGCTCACCAGTGTTCTCGATCCCAGACTGGAACTTCTCAGCGATTCAAGCTCTTCTGTCATCTTGGATGCCAGAGCCTGGAGATATCCTCGTGCATCTTTTTCATCGCTCACCCTGGTGTTCAGAACACACGAGAGTCACTTCTGTCGCGAGCGGCACATGTGAAAAGCTTATGCAAGTGCACACGCTACTAACCAATCCCAAACAGGTTAACAGCCATCAATGCGGTGGTGTGCTCTTGCATGAAAAATTTCAGTGGCTGAACCCAGAGAAGCAGCAGACGGCAAGGGTAGCAGACCCCACAGCTGAAGCCCCAAGCTGGACCTTCTAGCTGAGAACAGGTTCCCCGAATTCAGAAGCCAGTCTATTTTTAAGCCAGTCACATGAACACATGAAGCTACCTTACACCGAATCAGACCCTTGGTTCATCAAAGTCAGTATTGTCTACTCTGACCAGTAGTGGCTCTCCAGGGTCTCATGCTGAGGTCTTTCCCATCACCCGCTACCCAATTGTTTTGACTGGAGATGCCGGGAATTGAACCTGGGGCCTTCTGTGTGCAAAGCAGATGCTCTGCCACTGAGCCACAGCCCCTCCCCTGCAACTATGGCTAATGTTTCATTTTGTGGGAGCCAACATCAACTTCTATTTTACTAATACCCCACTTTCTTCCTAAGAGCCTAAAGCATCCTGCATGTGGGTCAAAGGCAGTTTTCAACCAGGCAGTTTAAAAGGCCAGATCTGCAGAACAGCATCATGTGATTTTTGACCATCCCCTGCCGTTTCCATCGAGGCAGCACAGTCTGCTACGGGGAGGTATTCATTTTCCCCAATTGTATCGTTTTGTCGCAAAGAAAACACTTTTTTCCCCCTATGGCAACCATGTGGGGTGTGCTGTGGGAACGTCTGGGACGGTCAACAGTTATTAAACCTGTGGGCCCTTTCGGATTTTCAGAACAGGCGGCGGGCACTGCCACGACATGACTGCCATGGGGACCAGGCCCAATTAACACACGGAACCTTGGGAGGTTCCAAGCCAAGCATTCTCCTAGAATGGAGGCAGCTGTTTCTAAATGGGTGCTCCCTGAAGACGCAAAGATGATGACTCTTTTGAAGTGCTCTTGCTGCAGTGAAGTAGAGGAAAGGGATGATTGGAGAAAGAAGGAAGTGGGCACCACAACCCCCGTCAGCAGACTCCATGGTGCCCACAACACTATGTTGGGGCTACTGTAGAGGAGCAGTGATAACTACTGAGTGACATGATAACTTCCCCCTTATGCCCATGTTGTAAAATGATTTTTTTAAAGGGGGGGGGGGGAGTCCACTTGAAGGATAAAAGTCAGTGCAGGAATATAAGACAGATGTCTTAGAAAAAGAAGGGGGGGGAGCCCGATGCAAGAAAAGTGATGAACACTATGGTTACAACCTTTTAAATTAATATTAAGTAGTTTTTAATGTGTGACCTAGACATCCCCGCTTTGGTGAATCAGTTGACCCGCAAGGTTAATAAGCTCCTGTAAGAGTAATAAAAACAGGAAGGACAGGGCACATCAATCAATATTTGCAGACGTGTGTGATTTTTTTGAAGCATATCATCTGCGAGAACGCCTGCCTCTGTTCCCCGGGGAGATTTGCTTCTATTAATGAGGCTCCAATGTATTTTTTTTTTCAGAAGGCTCTCCAAACTGCACGTACCACTGAATAATTTCTGCAATCTGAGCTTCCCAGTGGGCTACAGATTCCTTCTTTGCCGCCAAATCCTGAAGCTCATCCTCTAGCTGCATGTTTTGCGCTGTAAGTTTATCCACAAAGGAACAAAGCTGCAATGACAGAAGCAGTGGTTTTCACACCAAACTCATTTCCTGGCTCACAACAACTCTGGGGGATGGGGTGGGGGACAAGACACCCCAGAATGTATCGCAAAGAGTTTCAAAGAGACAAATTAAGAACAGCTCTGCAGGTGGCAGGGTGCACAGACATACAAACGGCCCTTTAAACCAAAGGCATTACTAGCAACTTCAGTTTTGGCCACGGTCAGTACCTAGATGGGAAACCACCAAGGAAGACTGGGGTTGCTACGCAGAGGAAGGCAATGGCAAGCCACCTCTTGCCTTGAACATCCAATGGTTGGAGTCACCATGAATCAGTTGCAACTCAACAGCACATTCTCGTGCTACTGGACTCTTGCTCTTTTCTACTTGTTCGGTTTTTGGTAACTGAAGGGATGCATTTTATTCTCCCAAGACTGTAACCTCCCATTTGGGCCGGTGAGAATGATCTTCCTCCCCCACCAGCTAAAGATGCCGATCACTTAAAAAAAAAAAATTACTGGTCTGCACTGAGCCCAAGGTTTTATAACAACCCTTCAAGAAAATTAATTAATTGCCGGCTATGACTGATGGAAAAGGTTAACTGTGCCTTATCTCAAGTTGTGCCAATTACCTTTTCATTTTCAGTTGTTATTTTCTTGTTATCTTCGAGGAGCATGGATCGCTCCCGCTCGTATTTCTCCTTCAGAGTACCCACCGCTTCTTCCATCTCGCTGTGCCTAAGAGTGAAAGAAGATCGTATAAAGGCATTTTCCCAGGAAGATTAAAAAGGGACTGTGATCACCTTTTTTTTTTTTTTTAGGGAGGTGGGTACATTCCTCCTCTTTAGTTCTTGGATTCCGCACGCTCTTAAGGGGGAGAAAAACCACGTTTTCGAGAGAGGAGCGGCATCCGGAACTTACTTCTCTCTCTTGGCTTTATCCAGTTTGTCCTTTAACATCAGGATCTCTTTCTGCAGCGCTAGCTGGTGGCTTTCTAGATCGTGCACTTCCTTCTTCACGTTCTTGACTTCCAAGATGTGGGATGCTTCTCGCCTGACCAGCTCCTCTTCGTAGAACAAGATTTTCTTCTCGAGCTCTGACTTCATTTTGGCCAGCTCCTGCTGATGCTCCTGCATGGCCCCCGCAGCACGGCCCCCCTGCTTCAGCTGCGGAAGAGCAAAAACCGACAAGGGGTCATTCTTGCGTCTATTTAAACTTTAGCATGACTTCGACACAAATGAGACTATGACTTTTTAAAATTTCCCTGCGGCTAGAATGATTCTGACATGTACATGTTGCTTAGTTTCAGTATGTCTTGAAGATGGCTCCCTTCCTTTGTTTTTATCCCATTCCGATCTCTCTGAAAACAATTAACTGGAAGCAGACTCATGTCTGCAGAAATCACGTTGCCTAATCCCACCGGTGGGTACACCACACCATTCTGCAGCTGTAAAAATCACATATTTGACTGCTCCTCTGTGTTTTTTAAAAAAAAATCCCCAGTGCATAGGAATTAGCATGCCAGGGAGAAATTTTTCAGCCTAGCCTTTATTCCCCTCGGTGCAGAGAAGTTTTTAAAAGTGGGCAACATTGAAACATGTAGTTTGCATTCAGAAGCAACACAACCCAGAAATGTACACACGGCATGATCACCAAGGACCGAGAACACAATGTGAGACGAGCCTTGTGGGCTCAGACCCAACAGCTCACCTAGTTCCACATCCTGGGTCTTGCAGTGGCCGACCCATATACCCTGGAATGCCTACAAGCAGTGAAACAGAGGCTAAAAGCCCCTCTCCTGTTACTGCAGTTCCAGCCATCAGCATAGTATGGGTATACTACCTCTGAACATGGGGGTTCTACTAAGCTAGCAGCTAAGGGATGGACCTATCCTCTAGGTGTGCCCCCCTCCCCCGTCTCTTTGTGCTAGGGGCCATGAGGACATCCTGCGGCAATGAATCCAACAAGTTCATTACTCTCAGCAAAGAAATACTTCGCCTGGTCTGCACTGAACCCAACGCCCATAAGTGGGTGCCCCTGAATGCTATCATGAGGGAAGGACAAAAACACTCTCTCCACCATTTCAGAAAGTGTCTTCATCCAGCTGGCTGCCTTTTCTGATAATTTTTCCAGCCCTGTTTGAGATGGGGGCAAAGAAAACTGGCCCCAGTACTCCAGCTGCAGCTACACTACAGAGCTTAACATGAGCATTAGGATACTGTCTGTGCCTTTCCCACCATTTATGTACACTGAGCTGATGCTGCCAAGGAACTATCCACATTCTCCCTGATGCACCTTTCATAGTCCGGCACCATCTGTCCAGATCCCACCCGTGTACACGTTAAGTTCTTTGCCTTGGTGTGCAGCACTGGATGCTTATTTTCTTACTTCACTTATACTCTGCTTTTCTCCCGCATGGGGACCCAAAACAACTTCCGTTATTCTGCTCTCCTCCATTTTACCCACACAACAACACTGTGAGGTAGGTTAGGCTGAGTGTGTGTGTGTGAGACAGGCCTGGGTGAGACAGCGAGCTTCCAAGACAAAGTGGGGATTCGAACCTAGGTCTCCCAGATCCTAGTCTGACGCCTTATCCACCACACCAGGCTTACTCTTTGCCAAACCTCTGTTACCCATGTAGGACAAGGGGAAAAGAATGTGATCTTTGAATGTGATTTCTGACACTTTGTCCTTGATATACATTGACAGCTGTCACTGTGCCTTCAAAAGTTTAATCATAACAGATCCAGATCCTGGTATGTAACTGTGAAGCTTCTGTTTAGAGAAACTTAAAGCAGAACGTATATATTTTATAATTGCACTTTTTGGATAGGAAGCCTCTGTAGAAGGAATTAGGATGCCATAAGAATGGAATTCTATTTAGAAGTTGCAGGGCTGCCGAGAGTGAAGTTTAATGTGATTCACAGTCCTTATCAGCTAGCTCTCCATATGTGAGCCCAGGAAGTCACCCAGTGTTCTGAAGACAAGATAAACAAGTGAAGTTACTGACACCACTGAGAGATCCACTGAGTCAAATTATGCTTGTATGATGTTAACTGCCTGGGACCAATTAGACCCTTTACTGTGTAAACTATACGTGATGTCATTTGGGTATAAGACCTTCTGCCCTTTCTGGTTATGGCAGAATACAGCTTTGGAACTGCTGAAGTGCTAAGGCACTCATCAGCCCTGTATTCCCTGTTATGAATTCATTAAACAGATATTCATCTAACTCACTGGACTCAAGACTGTGTGATTCCAATTCGGCCAAGGGGTCACATAGGGCACAGATTTGTGCATCACCCATGTCACCACACCAGCTTGCAGAGATCCTTCTGGCACCCCGCACAATCCGCTTTGGTTCTCTCCATTCTGGTGTCATCTGTGAACTCACTTCATGGCTCACCTGGGATTCCGGGTCATTTATGTTACAGCTTCAAATCAACTGTGAAATCTTGTGTGAGTTATCAGAGCACAGCTCTGGGATGTTGCACAGACAGATGCCATGGGGCTGCTTCGTTTTCCTTCCCATGCCAACAGTCAGCATGCCAGCACACTTTCTTTGCATGCAGCGGCTTTTGAGACTCTCCCAGTCCAAATCTACAAAGAAAATCCCATGATGCACAGCGCAAGCCGCTTTCGGCAGATGTCCTGACCTAAGGATAGGAATGTAAAGCAGTCTCCATGTGGCATGTATCTCAACGCCATCACCGGCTGTTTCCCACTGTGAGACTGAGAGCATTTCCATCTGGGTCTGAAGGAATCATGTGGTGCATCCAGCACATGCGACTAACTACAACTGGAACACGCCACACTGCGGAACACGAGCCTTTCACTCCAAGTTGTTAATGCTGAGCAACACTGACAAGTTGTGCGTAGAAAGATGCTCAGTACCACTACACAGATAGTACTGGGTTTCTAGCACTCAATGAATAAAATTTTTGTATTGCTTGGATAGTTAAAAAAAACCCAAAAACAAAAACACAGTCACCTTTAACGTTTCCAGTTCGCTCTCCACCTGCTTGGAGAAAATTTCGCTGTGCTCCCGAAGCTTGCGCTCCTTTGACGCTTCTGCTAGTGCGTCATCAAGCTGGGCCTCCAGCTACAAATGAAAAACACGGGGCTGGTTATTAACAAGGAACAGTCCCTGGCTCAGGCATCGTCACCAGCACTAGAGCATGTCGTGCCAGAAACCTCTGGAACCTCTCGAGCACAGTTATGCCTCTTGATGGCTCGTCCTCCCGCCTGGGGGGCCCGTGATTTGCCCTGCCTTACTGAGCCCGGGACTTGCTTTTTTTCAGTAGCCAGCCAAGGTCCAGTAAGAGCCAGTTACGGTGGAAAGCCTTAACAGCTACCGAGTCAATCCTCAGGAAATTACCAGTGCTACACAGCTTAATAATAATAGGGGACGCTTCTGTGAAAGAAGTCCTTGTTTAAAGGGAAAGGGCAACCACAGGAGCCAACAATTACAAGCTCCCATCAGCTGCGACGTATGTGTGTGCATGTGTGTGTGTGTTGGGGGGGGGGGGAAGAGCGGAGGGCAAACATCTTGGGCGCTCCATCATCTTTACCAAGTGACAGTACCAGCTGCTCAACATTCTGCCAGATCCCACAATACGCTGTGGTACTGGCAAAGCTTCTTTCAGAACCAAAACAGAACTGCCCGTCTTGGGAATGAGTTTGTTTTCATTGAAACCTGTGAAAAGGGTAGGTTTAAAGGCACACCTGGAGCCAATAAATACGCTAAACAAATGGTCTAATGTGAAAGAGGGATTGGGTATCTAAGAAACTTCAGTTTAAGGAAAGGAGGATTTCTACTGGCTTACAGAAACTCTTAACAAAAAGTCACCGCATTTGGTTTTTATCTTTTGGGGATTTTTTGTGCGGATGGGGAGGGGAGATGAAAATAGTAAGCCCGTGGAAGGTCAAAGTGTGGCCCAGAGGCCCCACCATCAGTGTATGGATGGAGCAAGTGGTTCATTCATTACGCTTGTCAACACAACCCCACACAGCAAGGGGAGGACAGTATGGAGAACCAAAACTGCTTATTATGAGTGGACCGACCCCGCCATGCAACTATTTCAAGCAGCTGACGTCCGTTACCCGTCCCGCATAGATACCTCTTTCCTCGCTTTCTCGGATTTACGGATTTCCTGTCTCACAGAATCCATTTTCTGCATGATCACTTCCGCTTCTTCCTCTTTGTCACGGAGCTGCCGAGAGAGCTTCTGCTTCTGGGAGCGCAGGTCTGCCATCCTCTCGTTCAGCTCCGAGAACTCGTGCATGGCCAGCTTCCTTTGCTGGTGGGCATCTTTCAGTTCTTTGGACTGCCCCTTTAACCGTTCAGAGGCTTCCACAAGTTGCTGGCAAAAAAGAAAGGCCCAAATGAGTTTTTTTAAAACTGTGGTCTGAAAATGGCTTATTAGTCTTAAACAAACAGCAATTTTTGCCGAACGCACAGTCAGATGCTGCGTACACTTTCCTTGCCGTGTTCCCACATCCAAGGTGGCTGGCATTTCGACTGCAGCATTCAAACATCACCATTATCTTGATAACCTGGTGTCTAGATTAGATACCTATTGATGCTTTTTTGACATTTCTCTTGTTTCGCCTCTTTCTCCTCTTTCACTGACTTCCTGTTACTTCTCTGGGTTGGATCCAGAGATCCCATCAGCAGAACGTACCGGTGGCTGTGGCTCTTTCCTACACTCTCCTCACCCCAGCGGTCCTTTCAGACCCTGGGAAAGTTATCTCCCAGGTGAGGGGCTGTGTCTTGGCGGCAGGGCATCTGTTTGGCAAGCAGAACGTCCCAGGTTCAATCCCCATCGTCTCCAGCTAAAAGGATCAGGTGCTAAGTGTTGCGAAAGATCTCTGTGCGAGACCCTGGAGAGCTGCTGCCAGTCTGAGTAGACAACACTGACCTTGGTAAACCAATGAGCTAATTCAGTATTAGGCAGCTTCATGTATTCATGCGTGCATCAGAAGGCTGCAGTGGAGAGGGGGAGGGGACGAAATCACCCCTAGTGCCTCTTCTATCCACTCGGATCCACCAACAGAAGAGGGAGGAGAGGGCTTTTTCACCTCCTCCCCACTGCAGCATCTTGACCCCTGTGGCCCAGGGGAGTCCTGTGACCCTGGGAAAGTTTATACCCAGGGTCAGAAAGGACAGCTGGTGGGAGGGGGAATATGAGAAAGATCTGTGATCCCTGCACCTGCAGATCACTGATTCTAACGCTCTCTCTCTGCCTCTTCTCAATGTCTCCCTCTTCCAGCACTGTTCCTTGTATGCCTTTCCTCTTTCTGTCCTCCAACCAAGCTCTTCTGTCCCTTCCTCATTTTGCCTCTCTCTTATTTTTAACCTCCAATCTCGTCCCCACACAAAGTGTCAGTGAATATGCATGGTGTAGTGGATTAAGAGTGCCGAACGTAAACCAAGAGAACCTACATTCTGATTGTTCCCTAGTACGAAACTTGCTGGCTCAGACAGGTCACAGCTTAGGAGGCCAATGCTGCTGTGATGAGTACAAAGGGTAAACCATATATGCCACCCATATGCCCGTATATGCTGCTCATATACAGTAAAAAAGAGAGACTACAAGTGTCATACCACCTCTGTCCCCAGGTACAGCCACTACAACAGAAGCATGTTCTGTGTCTTAATACCTTGTGAAGATCCTCCCTTTCTTGCCTTAATATTCTGCATTGCTTCTCAAGCCCTTTTAACTTGTGGGTGGAGTCTTCGTGCTCTTGCCGTAGCGTCACCGCATCTTCCAGCTGCCGTTCTAGCCTATTTGAATCTGTAAACATTAAAAAAGAAGGTTCTTTCACACAGGCGGTATATCAAGCTACCCCACATCCTTCACCTTTAATGATGGACCATTTAAATCAGGAAGTCTACAGCGAACTTGATCTTTCCTCCTCTTCTGTTGAAATGGACCGGTGAATCCCCGTCACCACAGCTTGGCTTATGCCGTGATCAAAAATGAAACAAAAAATTCAAATCTTGCCTCGAGGTAAATCCAATACCTGGGCCAAAGAAATTTGGATTCCAAAGGCCGGATAAATTATGCAATATAAGCTTTCCCCTCTGCCATCTGCTTGTTTCACGACACTGAATCTGCTTCCAACATCCAAGTTTTCAACGGCTGGAATCCAAAGAGCTATTTGAGGAATGCCCATGGTGATTTTTTATCTCCACCCCCCCTCCCTGAACAGTAGAGCCACTCCTGATGCCATATCACAAACTGTGTTCCCAAGATCCTTTTGCATCTTACAGCAGTTTTGCTGTTTGACTTTGAGGCAGGGCTGCTGCTCAGCAGGGGGGAGTTAGTGGTACAGAATTACAAGAGCTTAGGTCACCTGGGGAACTGGGCAACGTGCCGCTGGGGAAAAGCAGAAGCATCTTGAATGTGTTCTTCTGAATGTGGGGGGCAGAATCTGTGCTGGGGGGGGGGACTGGAGACTCTCTTCAGCCTTGCTCAGAAGGGGTGGCTATTAATGAATGTATATAATATAAATTTGGAGCGACTCCAACCTTAGAATTTTACTCTTGTCAGGAAACATATCAGAAGATTCTAGCAATTGGACAAAACAAAATTAACTTTAGTAATTTTACAAAGAAATAGAACTGGAAACAAAGAATTAAGACTGAAAATTTGTAACAGCTGTTACAGAAGAAGAAGAAGAAGAAGAAGAGGAAGAGGAGGAGGAGGAGGAGACTGGATTTATACGCCGCCCTTCACTACCCAAGGGAATCTCAGAGCGGCGTACAAACTCCTTTCCCTTTCCCTCCCCACAACAGATACCATGTGAGGTAGGAGGGGCTGAGAGAGCTCAGAGACAACTGTCCTTGAGAGAACAGCTGGTACAGAGCTATGGCTTGCCCAAGGTCATCCAGCAGGTGCAAGTGGAGGAGTGGGGAATCAAACCCGGTTCTCCCAGATTAGAGCCCGCGCACTTAACCATTACACCAAACTGGCTCCTTATATAAATTTGATAAAATTTTCCTTTACATCTTATCCCATACCTTGTACCCTTCCTACCCCTATATTTTCCTGTCCTATAATATGTTAAACTTAATTTAAAAATTTATAATAATAATTTTTTTAAAAGAAGGCCACCCCCAAAGCTTCCAGTATTGTTTTTTCAGAGGTCTGGGAGATGGCAGGAAAGATCGACAAGGGCAGTTGTGCTTGCGTTTTGTCGATTCCAACTGAGTGCACCTTGCTGAAATATGTGGCTGCTTCTTTATTTATCACCGCAACAGCCTGCTTTTTTCATTAGTACACTCAAAGTGTCTAACAAATCATAATTGCACAAAATTGCATTAAACCAACACAACAGAAAACTGAAGGAGGAACACTGGAACTGCTGTGATGGTTCTTCCTACCCTGAGGAACAGAGCATTTTGGCAAGGGGTGAGTCCTCCCATCAGGCCAGGAGACGACTCCCACCATTAATCTTTCAAAGCCGGGCGGGGGGGGGGGGAGTTTTCCATTAATTAAAAAAAATACCACTCTGAAAATTGAAACTGTAAATAAACTATGCACAGGAGAGCTAGAATTAGCACCTTAGAGACCAACATGATTTTCAGGGCATAAGCTTTTGAGAGCCAAAGCTGCCTTTGTCAGATACAAGCAGGAATGGAGATCCCCGAGTCCTTATATCCCAGTCAGAAGGCAGGAGGGGTGTTGCAGAGGAAGGAGTCAGGATACAAGGTACCATGCAAAATATAATCATCTTGATTAGAGCAGGGGAGAAAATAAGCACTGGTAGTAAGAATCCAATGTCCCTATTCAGCCCTGGGGAGTCCACTGTTTTGAATTTGTGCATAAAGTCAAGTTCAGTAATCTTGTGCTGTAATCTCCCCTTGATGCTTCCCTGAGGCCTGCCACTCTTAGGTCAGCATGGGATGTCCTGGAAGATTAAAATGTTCTCCCACTGAGTGCTGTGATGTTTTATGTTAGATTGATGCCCATTTATTCTTTTGCGTATAGACTGACCGGCCCGTCCAACGTACAGAGTGGAAAGGCACCGCTGACACTTGATGACATATACAGCATTTGAAAAGGCTTCCTCGGGTGGTGGCGGGTTCTCCTTCTTTGGAGGTTTTCAAACAGTGGCTCAATGGCCATCAGACAGCAATGCTGATTCTGTGAACTTAGGCAGAACACGAGAAGGGAAGGCAGGAAGGGTTGCATCAGTGCTTAGTTCTTGTGGCCCATTCTTACATGCCCAGGGAAATGCTGATCTCCACTTTGGGAGTCAGGAAGCAACTTTTCTCCAGGCCAGTTTGGACAGGGATCCTGGAGGATTTTTTTTTCTGCCATCTGCTGGGCATGGAGCAAGGGTCACTGAGAGTGGTGGGGGAGGTATTTGTGAATTTCCTCCATTGTGCAGGGGGTTGGACTAGATGATCCTGGAGGTCCCTTCCAACTCTATGATTCTATGAGGACCAAGAGACTGAATAAGATGTACAGGAAAACTTCCATAAGCAAAAACGAAGCTTGGGCTGGGAAAACCAACTAGCTATATTAACCATTTCCTCAATTAAATGCTAGGCAAGATGAACTCCCTACCTCAGAGTAGAAGGAAAATTCATGGTAAGTCAATATTTCTTCTTACTCTGTCCGCACCGGG
Organism: Lepidodactylus listeri; assembly: GCA_029233225.1. Classification (NCBI taxonomy): domain Eukaryota; kingdom Metazoa; phylum Chordata; class Lepidosauria; order Squamata; family Gekkonidae; genus Lepidodactylus; species Lepidodactylus listeri. The sequence goes on from JARCFY010000011.1 coordinate 84,126,465, forward strand.
CAAGGTAAGGATATTTCTTTTTATGGCACCGTACAATGTTGAGGCTGAAGGCCATGTAGCTTCCTTGTAGACGTCTTCTACTGAAGCATCTGAGCCAAACACCACACATGTAGCAGTGGTATAAACAGAGTGGGCTGTAATTACTGTCTTCTGTGTACAGTGGATCTGACTGATATGCTCCCTTAACCATCTGCTTAAGGTAGGTCTGGACAGACATGCCTCACAGAACGTTTTCTTCATCTCACAGACAGATGATGTGAGAAACAATGAACCATACTGTCTGACAGAAGCCATTGTGCATAAATAAACCCTCAGTGCCTCATGGACATCGAAGTGTATGCCACGATCTCGCCCTGGAATGACTCTCTGCTTTGGACAGAAAGAGGGGACGTTTCCAGAGAACAGCGAAAAGAGCAGTTGACCTTGGGCAGAAATGCCAGTTTTGTTCCTGGTACTAACCTTATGAAAAGTGGACTCTGCTTCTGATGGCCCAAGCTCATAACTGTGGAACACTGCAAGCTAATGCAGTGCTACAAGGGAAAGTATTCTGAAATGGTGACGTTTTCAAAGAGATTTCTCTAATGGGTTTAAATGGATGTTCAAGTGAGCACTCTCAGAGCTACGGAGTCACCAGGAAGGGAAATGGTGCACCACTGGGGGACTGGTGAATCATCTCACAGAAAACATGTAGCACGTGGATGCCTTCTCAACAGGTAGCAGTACTTTGCCAGTGCTGCTGTTACTTGTGTAGAGTACTGGCACACAGCCTCTGCTCTATACCAGTCTGTGGAAACAGAAGAACCTGCTGGATTGCATTCTTTAATGGCTCCAGCTTGTATCCACTCTAGGTGCACAGATACATCCTGGATGCTGAGCACCTCTAAGAGCATGACCTGAACTACCTGCTCCATGTAGTCTAGACATACCATGTATTTCTACTCAATCTTCTGACAGTTAGTTGCAGACAAACTGAGTCTGGGTGCAGACTAAATCCCAGAGATATATTGTATCTGGCCCTACTGGAATCTTCCATGGATTCATCACGAACATCTCCATTAAACCGTGCCTACAGGGCCAAAACGCAACAATACACAGGTCCATCACTTTTTCTTCCCTGCATTTCCTCAGTAGCTGGGAATAAGGGATGAAAATGGAAAGGCTTTGGGGGAACCAAAGAGACAGCAAGACATCCATCCATCAAATTCCATTCCCAAGTCTCAAGCCAGGTAAAAAAATCCCTTTGGTCTCACGATTCAGGTCTCCAAGAAAAAGATTTACATTGGGAGTCCCATATCTGATCATTGTTCTAAACAATTGCTAGGTTTGGAAGCTTGCTCATTCTGATCTATCAGCTGATGACCAAACCAGTCCACTTGGCTATCCTTCTGTCCTTCAATGGGTTCTGCAGAAAGAAACAGATAGTTGTCTCCTTATCAGGATAGACGTCTGCTCATACGGGAGTTTTGACTTTGTTGCCCTTTCCCTGGAAGTCTACTGGTATGTGCTTCACTGGTAATATTACACAACCTGACTAGCATGTTGCAGATCGGGGGGGAGGAAACAACAGAAAGCTAGTCTGCTTTTAGCTGTAGCCAATTTTTAGTATCAGCTTTGTCTTTCTCATACCAGAACACCTTGGGTGAAATCCCACATAACAAGGGCTCCCCAGCTCCCCAAAGTATCTTCAGATACTTTGAGCTATCCTTGTGTTAAGTAGAGTTTCCTGTCGGAAAGGTGGGATCTCCTTGTCCACTACCAAAGTATCTTCCAGAGGGAGTCTAGAACGTCAGTTTACAAGTTGGCTTCTCCATGACCTCTTAGTAGTATGGTAGCAGAGTCTACTGCTGTGTTCTCTCATGGAACTATGGAAGAGATCTGATGCATGCTACCGCAAAGCCCTGGAGGTAAGTTGAGAACATCAAGTTGTTCAATTCTGATCTCACAACCTGCATAGCTGACCTTATAATCTTTTGTTTCTTCTCATTTGATGGAGAAATCTTGTCCTAAGTCCAGTCTATTATCATATTTAGATGGAGGATGCACAATGTAGGAGTCAGCAGGCTTTATCCCTTATTGAGAAGAAGTAGTGTTCCTTCAGGTACTGCCCTGCCATAGATATGTCTTTTATTGGCTGATCTCTGGATGCTGACGCCACCAAGGGGTCATCCTAATATGAATGAATGCCCACATCTTGACTTCAGAGATTAGCTATCAGAACTCCAATCACTTTGGAGAAAACCCTTGGTGTCATCACCAAGCCAAAGCCCTGAACTGGAAATTGTTGCCCAAAAACTGAAGGGGGTGTAGAGAAGAATGTAGAGAAGTCCCTGTTGTTAATGAAAGCCGAGTAAGTGTCCTCTCTCTGTGCCTCCATTATGGCTTTGAGCCTTTTCATGTGGAACTGTCCGTGCTTTACAAAACTGCTCAGGAACTTCAGGTCTCATATTGCCTGCCAGTCTCCATTCTTTTGGGGGGCTGTGAAAAATTCTGATTATATTTCTGGGGACGATGTTGGCTCTTGATTGACTGCTGTCACTTTGCATTGTTGTTTTTTCTGGTCATCAAAATGAAGAAGAGTTAATGAAGCTGCTACGGGTAGTGGTGGTGAGTTCCACGAAGTAACCTCTTGAGATTATGTTGCTGACCCAGCAGTAGGTGGCGAGTCTGTTCCTGGAGATACTCTCCCATAGCCAGTAGCCTGGTGTCACTTACAGTGCTGTTGCTGGGACTTCTCTTCTCTGGTGGTCTCTGTTGTTGTTGTTTTTACTGTCCAGTCTTGATGATGACCGTCTCCCAAAATTGGTTCTGAAGTGAGGTGCATCGTGTTGTGAGAGAAGGGGCTCAAAACCATGACTCCTCTGGCAGTGATGTTTCCTTTTACTAGATAAAGGCAGTGCTATTTTATCTCCAGGGACAATATAAGTGATATACTGGTGGAAACCAAACACCTCTGCCCTGGAAAAAAAGGGTGGAATCTACATTTACCTCAGAGACAGTATCCACTGCCCATGATTTAAGCCAAGGGTTGTGGTGGACTATATCATTCTAGAGGAGAGCTGGGATATATTCAAGCTGGCATTTGCCATAAAGAAGGAGGAGGAGGAGGAGATTTGATTTATACCCCATCCTTCACTACCTGAAGGAGTCTCAGGGTGGCTTCCAATCTCCTTTCCTTTCCCCTCCCCACAACAGACACCCTGTGAGGTAGATGGGGCTGAGAGAGCTCATTTGAGAACTGCTCTTTCAAGAACAGCTCTGAAAGAACTTATGACTGACCCAAGGTCACACCAGCAACTGCATGAGGGTGAATGGGAAATTAAACCCTGTTCTCCCGTATCAGAGTCTGCACTCCTAACCACTACACCAAACTGGCTCTCTACTACACCACTACACCAAACTGGATGAGGATTAGTTTCAAAATACCTTCTCTGGAGCTCTTGTTCTTTGCCAGTATTAACTGTAGGTCTGAGGCACTGGCAAATAAGAGATGTTGCTGCTGAAGCTCTTATAGGCAATGCTGAGGATTCACGTGACCTCATCAGGGCAAATTCAGACCTCAGGGCAACTTAGCTCTTTGGGAAGCACTGCAAGTCCCTGGGGACAACTATGCCTGAAACAAAAGTGCCTCTAGGAATATCCGCCAGGGGATCCCTTTTAAAAAATCCATGACATCATTGGGCTTATTAAATAAAGGCATAGCTCATCCTTCCTTTTCATTTCCATTTCAAAGAAGTCTGGAAATAAGATAACCCTCTCAGCACTTCTGCCTCTTGGGAACATCTCTCGTTTCTTTGGGTCACCCCTGTATGTTTTTGCCTCTTCAGCAGAGCAAGCTTTCTGACTGTTTCAGTCAAATCGGAAGGAAAATCTTCTTGCTTTAAAAAAAAAAAAGGGTTTGGTTTGTTCAGCCTCTTTAAACTCCTCAAAAGATTTCTCCGTCCTCTCTGTCCGAAGAATGATCTGAAGTTTTGGGTTTCATTAGCCTCATCCTGCTGTAAGAACTGTCTGGCACAGGTTCTCTGCTGGCCGGGATTTCCCCAAAACTTCTTCCAGTAGGAGACAGTCTTCCTGAAGTCTGGGCAGCCTTGCAGGGCAGCTCTGCCTGGGTCTGTTTTTTAAGAAGGGAGAGGGAAGACGATTCCCCCCCACACAAGGCTTTTGTGCCCTCCTGTAGCTAGTTGTGAGTGCATCCGACTGCACACTAATTAAGTCTTCAGCCTCCACAATCCTCAGCCATTTTGCAACTTCCAGGGGAGACTGGGTATATGACAGCCCCTCCCCCAAAGTTTCTGCTCTCCGTGCACCATCTGTAAGAGCCAGCATGGTGTAGTGATTAAGAGTGGTGGACTCTAAATCTGAAGAACCAGGTTTGATTCCCGACTCCTCCTCTACATGATGCCTACTGGGTAAGCTTAGGCCAGTCACGGTTCCCTCAGAACTCTCTCAGCCTCACCTGCCTCACAGGGTGATGTGGGGAGAGGAAAGGAAGGCGATTGCCAGCCGCTTTGAGACACACGGGGCCTGCTAAGTGACCTTGGGTCAATCACGGCGGTCTCAGAACTCTCTCAGCCCCACCTCCCTCATAAGGTGCCTGCTGTAGGGAGAGGAAGGGAAGGCAATTGCCAGCCACTTTGAGACACACGGGGCCTGCTAAATGATCTTGGCCAGTCACGGTTCCCTCAGAACTCTCTCAGCCCCACCTCCCTCATAAGGTGCCTGTTGGGGGGAGAGGAAGGGAAGGAGATTGTAAGCCGCTTTTGAGACTCCTTAAGGTAGGGAAAAGCAGGGTATAAAAACAACTCTTTTTGATGGAGGGGACTGGTGTTGTGTGGCTGCACTGAAAAACAGCCCTATATTGGGCTCGTCCTCATAATAGCAACTTTACCTGCCAAAGTTATTCTGCCTCTTAACTCTGTGCTGATACTCCACCCATGAATTGGGGATTAGCCTTCCCCCAGCCTGAGTTTCTTCCCTAGGACTTGGGTGCAACATCCTGATTGATCCTGTAAGCGCAAGGCATCTCCCCTGACTGTGCTTCTTCATCGATGGAGGAGATCTAACCACCCGAAAGGCATCCTTCTCTGAGGATCTGAGTTTCTATTGCCTGAGCTGAAGCAGTAAGCAGACAGGCAAAAGAACAGGGGGCAAAGGAGCCTTTTCTGGATTATAAACAAGGAGAGGAACAAGCAAAGTAGGACAGTTAACAACAGAAAGGCAGAAGTGACTGAAGGAGGACAGAACACCTCTCACAGTCGATCCTCATTTGCTATGCAGGAAGTATAATGCGGAAGAGGGAGACTCCCACCAGTGAAGTCAGGAAGTTAAATACAGGACCTGCCTGCTGATCTGGAAGGGGGGAAATTTCCCATGCTAAGATACCCTCCCCCTCCTCAGAGTAAGAACCAACTCCTTCCTCTGCTAATTGAAACTGATTGCTTGAGCAGTTCCATAAGGGAAGAGACAGCAGTCCTTGGTTCCTCGCAGTCTGCTCCGTCAACTGATATTATCATGCCAACAGGAGGCAAAGTTACAATGCCACTGGTTGTGAACTTGGATGAACATCTAATCCAAGTTCCCCAAATTTGGAGGATCATGTGTACACACACACGCACACACACACCCCCGACTATCATTTGCACACGAAGGATGAATTCGCGTTTTACTAATTATCTGCAAACAGAGACTAAATTTTCCACAAGTTCTGAAGACTTGGGGAAAACATCTGGGAGGGGAGGGAGGCAAGAACACAGAAACGCTGATAAAAATGGATGCCTAATTAGGACTCACTTTCTTATCAAAGCTAAACTTACTTTACTGCTGTAATAACATAAAATGCATTGTTCATAATATGGTTAGCATCTAAAATAATACTATTTGGCATTTTTATACTGCCTTAAATTTGTTCGTGCAAAACTGCACGTATACCCAGAGCCAATGAACATGCTGCCGAGTGTTGCACCCTAAGGTACCTAAAAGCATATACATCTTTGCTTTGGCCACCTAAGTAGTAAGAAAAAAATAAAATTTGAAACCAGAAACCACAAACTTTGTAGTACAATGAAAGCTGCTCATATTTGGGCTCAAAACAGTTTTGTACAGTCACTGTATTAACAGGTATTGTCTGGTTTGTGTCATTTCAAGCCCACCTTCCTTGTCAGAATTCCAGGCGTACAGAAATGGGGAAAAGTAGGGGGAGCACTGGGAGGGGCCAAAAAAAGAACAACACCCGGATCCTCCCTCCAGTGCTAAAGCCAATTAGAAGCTGAAATGGACTGCCGCCCCCCACTCACTCTCAGAATGAGCAGACACACTGCTTTCCCTCCTCCACCTTAAGAATATGACTAATTATGGCTAAGTGAAAACATTCTGTGATTCAGTGTGCTAATACAATACATGGGTTTTGACAACTCTGCAACCTGGTCCACATTGCACGAAGGGCAGATGTTCCTATTCTTCTCTCCTTTGCCCCACAATGTACCGGTGGTGGAAACTGCCATCGGGTTGCAGCCAACATATGGTGACTGTAGGGTTTTTCAAGGCAAGAGACGAACAGGTGGTTTGCCACTGCCTGCCTCTGTGCAGCAACCCTTACCTCCCTTGGTCTCCCATCCGAGAACAAACCAGTGCCAGCCCTGCTTAGCTTCTGAGATTGGAATACACGGAGACAAATTTGGAAGCAGATTCCATGCATCTCGAGCAAGGCGTCTCATATATATGCTCTGTATATCTAATTAACGAAGAAGGCCACAAGAAAAAACTGCTGGTGACACCTGAAGGATTAATCATTTCAGCATGAGAATGAGGGTTCTCAGGAAAGCGAATGAATGAAGGATCTGCTTTAGGCAAGTTATCTTACTGAAGTAAAATATGCAGCAATGTGATTTTTTTTTTTAATGAGTGACACTCGCATCAAGTTCCGTGGATAAAGCTTGCCCCTTTGTGGAAGAAAGCAATATTAGCTGAAGAGGATATTCTGGGATTTTTACGGAAAGAAGAAAAAAAATATATTGAATTATCTCAGTGAACCTGTACAGATGTCTTGTGTTCTTGAATTCCCTCATGGGAGCACCTGCTATCAGGCTGAAGAAAGCTTTAGAAACAAGATAAGCTCTCATTAAAAAAAAAATATTCTAAATGCTCTGTAACATTTTGCCTGCCACTGTTCTTGAAAGCCACGCTAGAACCTAATCTGTCACACGTTTACATGAACAGTGCTCTGGCAGGATACGAACAAGGACCAGGTCTTCACTGTTGGAATTATTTTGTCCTTGTTCCAGGACTAGGGGAGAAACCCATTAAACTATGCTGGTCACATACCTGCTATTTTGTTTTTCAAACGCTCTATTTCCTCATTTAATTTCTTTATTTCTTTATCCCGGTTTGTGTTGGTCGTTAGGCGAGCAGAACCGTGAAGGGACTGAACAGCTTGGGTGGATTCTTAAATGGAACAAGAAGAACACACAGTGTTTAGCCAGATTTGACATATTCCGCTGCTCCGTCGCATGCAGCACTAAAGGAAAATTGAGAGGGATCACCTTGCAACTTCCTGCTCAGCTCCAGCTTCTCCTGCTCCAGCCTTCGTATTCTCCTTTCGTACGCCTCTATTTGCAAGCTGTTCTCCAAGTCGCGCTGGACATCCTCATCTTTGGTTATACTGCTGGACTGCATCACCCCCCTTAGTGAGCCTCTGTCTGAAAAACAGCTGGAACCAGAATACATAACAGAACACATTCTAATGGAGGATACACCCATGGTTGACTCTCCACATCCAGTGGTAGTAAACCCTCTCAATACCAGCAGTAGGAGGCAGCACTGGGGGGGGGGGGGGAGGCCACGGCATCTATGCCCTACTTGCTGTTGGCTCTCCAGGGCGTTTGGCCACTATGCTATGCTAGACCAGATGGACCACCAGTCTGCTCTAGCAAGGCTCTTCTGATGTTCTCACCTGATGCATTTGACCTTAAGCAGTTGGTTTCCTGTTGGAAACTCGATAACCTGAAAGCACCAGTTGAGGTTGGGTGGTAGAATGTGCCATCAAGCTGCAGCTGACTTATGGACAGCCCATAGTATTTTCAAGGCAAGAGACGAACAGAGGTGGTCTGGCCTTGTATATAACAGAAATCCCTCTTTTGGTGCAGGTCTGCAGGTAAAGAACTGCAATATGGTGCAGCTCCTCAGCTTTCTCCCTCCAGCCTTTCCCAGGCTTCAGGAAGACTTAAGTGGGAGGAAGCTGACGAGGGCAACGGTGGCAGCAGCTTCTGATTCAGTGGAGATGTGAAAGGGAATAGGCAAGTGGAATGTCACTGCTGCCTCCTCCTTTTTTCTTTCTCGGGGTTTTGGAAGTGTGCCTGGTGGCTTCCCTTACACGTGAGAGGTCTCTGAGACAGACCATGGGTTTTCCAAGAAAAAGCCTTGAGATATAATCCTCAGTAAAGATGGGCATCAGGACTGGGGAAGACCTTTGCATGAAATCCTGGGGCGCCACAGCCAATCAGAATAGAGGTTGATTAGATGACTAGTGGTGTTAACTCTGCTGTATCTGAAGAAGTGAGCAGTGACTCATGAAAGCTCCTGCCCTGCCACAAATTTTGTCAGTCTTCAAGGTGCTACTGGACTCTTGCTCTTTTCTACTGCTACAGAGAGACTAACATGGCTACCATCTTGATCTATCAGCTGAAGACAGTTGTGCTTCACAGGTTCATATGCATTGAGGCCTTCAGACTGACTGTCAACGACTTTCACAAGCCCATTCTCCTGCTGGCCGACTAGATAACAAGCAATCTTCTGAACACTACCTCTGCTACAAACACAGATTTGTTTAAAAATATCCCTGCGTGGCGAGTGCCGAGTCCACAGTCTTGTGGGGGGACTTGTAACCAGTTTGAGGCTGGTAGCGGAAACCAGACTCAAAACAAAGCCTTGAAACTCGCTGGGTAACCTTGAGCTAGTCATCAACTCAGTATATTTTATAACGTCGGTGTGTTTCTGTTGATTTACTGGCTTGATGCTGTAATAAACTATTTACCTTATCCTCAGCAGAGGGCTGTCTGCGAGGAATAAATGGAGTCTGGGACCCACACAGCCAACATGCTGAAATGCTATCCTAAACTCCTTGGAGGAGGAATGGGATAAAAATTTGAACCCATATTACCCTGAAGGTTAGATGATGGACCCTCCTTCTGGGGACAACTACCACCTGGGGCTTCTTTTTTTTAAAAAAAATTAAAGCCAGCTTCCAAGAGCTGCACATTTACTTTCTGATGCTTAATGCCTCTTGTCCTCATCCCCAACTGGCATGAAACTTGAACCCAGCTGCCTTTTCTCACATTCTCCCTTGCTACCACCACTCCCCTTTCTCAGGCGGGATCCTACAAAGCACGATTGCAAAGATGCTTGGTGATGTAGCTGTTTCCTGCTTCCCCCCTCCTCTACAGCCCTTAGAGACGTTCAAATAGTTGGTGGAGGTGGTTCTAGGACCCTTGTGGGCAAAAAGCCGCACAGCATGGAGCACTGCAACAAGGATGGGAAATTGGGCAATGTCGCTCCCTTCTTCCTCTCCCATCAGCAGTGATTCTGCTGGCTTAAGAAATTCCAGTTGTGCAAAAAGAGAGCGTGCCCAGTTCTCCCTCCTCATTGCAGCGCCTCCTAGAGGACCGATATGTCCCTTAACCTCCTGCATCAGCTTTTTAGAGATCTCAGGAGGATGCTGAAGGAGAGGGCGGGAGAAAACTGTGCTTCTGAGTATCATTACGCTCATGGTCCTTGGGACCCAACTGCTTGTGTTTCCCCCAGCTAAAATATGGTTTGTAAGCTTTTTAGGACACAAGCCTGCTGCTTTTTACTAATGGCTCTCTGTAAGGCCCTTGTACCACGATGGCACTACAAAACAGTCTATTAATTTCAACAACAGGGAGGTGAAGACAAATAAGAGAAGCTCAAAAATTCATTACAAACATTTTACAGGGCAATTCAATAAATTACTCTAAAGGCATGATGAATCAGATAACCTGAACACAGACATTTTTGCACAAACCCCCACGCCTTGAGAACTTTCCCACCTACCTTTCAGTGGTGTAAGTAAACCCAACAAACGGTAAATGCAATCCAGAAAAGCCAGTGTGAGAACCAGGTGGTATCATTTCCTACAAAAAAAGAGTCAATAAGATTAAAGTTAAATCAAATCTGAGGAACCCACAATATTATCTTAATATGGATGTCAAGTAATAAAAAACACACACATAAATATATTGAAAATGGCCTTATCTTAAAAAAGTGATTGCTGAAGGCTGATTCTCCTATCTTCCAATAAGCTACCATATTTATGTCCCACTTAATTTATTTTGGAATTCTGTAAAAGAAGCATATTATTTTCCACCAGCCACACAAATCTCATCCTCCTTTAGAGCAGATGCCCATAACCATGTCTTGATTTGTTTTTTTCTGACCATGGCTACTAACTTTTCCCTATTAGGTAAAAGCAGCTGCTAACAGAGTACAGAAGACATGGCTGTTTTTAAAGAGCTGGGGCACCTGCTCAGAATGGGGGGTGAACTTTCTGTGTGGCACCAACTCTCACTCATGGAAAGAGTGTCTACTCAGGATGAGCTGATCTGGTGATGTCTTCTCTTCAAGACGGGACAGGATAAGTAGTAAGTAGCCTTAGCTATGTAAACATATTCTTCCTTTTTTGCTTTTACTGGCTGCTGGAGAGAGAACTTCTGATCTCTTCTACACTCTTCTACTTAGAACAGAGGTGGGCAAATTGCGGCCCGCCACAGAGTTTTTTGCTGCCCGCCAAGACAGTCTGAGTCTGTCTCTCGTAGAATTGTAGAAAAGTGTGATAAGGTACATTTGTCTCATTAAAATTGATTCTAAAATTAAATGTGCTTGCAGCTATAGATGATATGAAATTAGCACAATAAATAAATTGAATAAAACTACCACTATTTTATTTAATTTATATTTATTGATTTTTATGATACAATTTGTACCTTTTCTGAAATGCAAAGTTAACTAATGAATGCAATCATTTTAAAAGGTGCGGCCCTCCGCTAACCTCCGCTCCCACAAAGTGGCCCCCGAGCCAAAACGCCCACCCCTGCCTTAGGATAATAAAGGGGTTTAATTTCATTTTGAAGAAGCAGCAGAGTAGGTTTTTATACCCCGCTTCTCTACCTTAAGGAGTCTCAGAATGGCTTACAATTACGTTCCTGGCCTGTCGCCACAACAGGCACCTTGTAAGGTAGGTGGGGCTGAGAGAGTTCTGAGGGAGCTGTGATTGGCCCAAGGTCACCCAGCAGGCTTCAGGTGCAGGAGTGGGGAATCAAACACGGTTCTCTAGATTAGAGTCTGCTGCTCTTAACTATACCACACTGGCTCTCAATGTTCAGGCTGGGTTTTAAAACACTGTACAGTCAGGCTGAGAGCTAATGTACAGATTATAAAGACTGAAGCCGCAGAATTCTAGATTGTACAGAGTTAGAGTCAGGTGGGAGTTTTAAAAAATCTCCATGCACTATGGTCAGCTAAATACTTTTTTGGCAAAAGTATTTTATTTTGCTCAGTATCCTAAAGTCATCACTAGGAACACTAACCCCTTCAGAGTAGCAAATGTGAGGGGGAAACTTTGGTTCATTGATAGTCGGACAAAACTGTGCTTAATATTTGTAACTGGGAGACGTTTCAGAAGACACTAAAGCATTTCCACATTTTGTGAGTAGCTTTTAACCAATCAGAAGAGCTAGATGCAGTGCTGAAGGCACATTGGCTCTAATAAGGCGCTTTACACCTAGAATTTTTGGACCAAAATTGGAAGCAGAATTGGAACACAATAGCAATATCATTCAACTCCTGGGCATCTTCATTTGACACAAGGCTAGATCCTAGGAGGCCTCACATGGAATATTTTTCTTGTATCTTTTGATTTCTTTTTTGATCACTCCTATTTTGGTCCTGTATCTACATGTGTATTGTCTTTAAATTATAATAAGAGCCTATTTGTACCTTCTATTATTTGACCTCTGAGGAAGGCCCAATTGGATCGAACAGTGTTAGGTCACTATGGTTTTCCGTTGGACACATGTTATTTTTTCCAAATTTTGAGGCTTGTGTTGGGGGCCCTGATATGCTTTTAATAAATACATGTATTTTTATGTACAGGTAGTTCATATTTCATTTTAGACTTTGGCCCTGCTTTTGCTCTCTAACTTACCTTTCATGTACTTGATTCAAGTCCAGTAGCACCTTAAAGACCAACAACATTTCCAGGGTATATACTTTTGGGAGTCCAAGTTCCTTTAATCAGATACAAGGAACTGACTAGCCATTTCTATCTGATGAGTGCAGTTTGACTCTCAAAAGCTTATGCCAGGTGTGGCCAAACTTGCTTAACGTAAGAGCCACACAGAATAAACGTCAGATGTTTGAGAGCCACAAGACATAAACAAATATTACACACGTTTTTATTGAAAAATATGCAAATTTGCTTATTAACATTAAATTAGATTGCCAATAATAAAAACAAAAGGAGTAAAAATATATTGATAATGATATTTATTTGTCCAATGATATTTATTTGTTTGCTAATGATATTTATGTGTCTAAGAGAGAGAGAGGTGGAAAGAAAGAATGAAAGAGGTGGAAAGAAAAAGAGAAAGAGAGAGAGAAACAAAGAAAGCAAATAGATGGGGGAGGGAGTGGGAGGGATGAAGGAAGAGAGACAGAAAGAAAGAGAGAGAGCAAAGAGATGGGGAACCTCCCGGGAGCTGCACAATATGTGTGAAAGCCGCATGTGGCTTCCGAGCCACAGTTTGGCCATCCCTGGCTTATACCCTGGGAATCTTGTCGGTCTTTAAAAGTGCAACTGGACTTGAATCTAGCTATTTTACTGCAGACCAACCAACATGGCTGCCTACATGAAACTGTTAACCGGACAAGCTTTATTACATACAAGCTTTATTTACCCAGATACATTATTCAGATTCATTTGTTTAAAGCAAAGATAACCTAGTGTTATCTTACAGGGGCTGCTAGATTTGATACCTTCTGGCGGTCTCTGGCCCAAGAGATATCCGGCTATTCTCGACCATGGTCAGGGCGTTTTCAGCCCTGGCCCCAGCCTGGTGGAATTCTCTGCTGAACGATATCCGTGCCCTGCGGGACTTAATACAATTCTGCAGGGCATGTTTGGCTGAGGACAGTGATGGGTTCTTCCATCTAGCTGGCACTCCTGTCTCTCTCCCTGCCTCCCCCAACCAGGCAGTGGCACATGCCTGGCAGTTTTATCACCATCCATCTGTTACAACTAATGATTTTAAACTGCCAATGCAAATTCGACTTTTCGTAATTGCAAACTTTGTAAATTGGTCTTTGATGTACACCACCCTGAGCTCTATTTTATAGGAGAGGACGGTTTAAAAACCCAATTAATAAATAGAATACCTGATGAAGGGAGCTTTGATTCTCAAAAACTTGTACCCCGAAAATCTTCTTAGTCTCTAAGATGTTGTTGGTCTCAAACCTAGCTGTTCCACTGCAGTCAACTTGGCTACTCTCTGGAATGTGCATTAAGAGGCATTCTGCGGAAGCTCCAAAAGTACTTGGAAGCTTATCAGGTCTCCACAATAACAAGGTCAGTAATGGCAGACAAACCTCTCCAGAAGAGCTTGCCATCGCTGAAATGCACAGCCACAGGGAGGCACTGAGTGTGCTCTCTGGAATGCTCTGTAGTTTCATGTGGAGGCCAAACAGGACTGTGACTGAAGAAGGTACCTTAGAATGCTACACAGACTCCCCTGCAATTGAAGGAGCTCTGAAACTGGCTTGTCGTCCGTCCGTCCCCCTGGTAAAGCTTCCCAGCGTCACTCTTTGAAAGCGACCATGTTACATAAAAAATGAGAAAAGAAACACTCACAGGGTTTCTTAATACATCGTCATCTACATCAAAGTTCGATGTGTCTGAAGGACTGCTAACTTCTGGAATGTAAGGTGCTTCTAAGTTCCGGATATTATCCCAGTTGAGTCCTTCAAAAAACGCATGCGACTTGAAATCCTCTATTCCATTCTGACCCAAACGGCGTTCTCTGCTGCATATGAGCCGCTGAATTAGGTCTTTTGCGTCTTCGGACACATCTGTAACATGGGATGGAAACTGAAACCTCTCCTGGGGAAGGGGGAGGGAAAGAAAGCCTTTGGTTCAAATTTCCAGAATGAGAAAATGCTGCAGAAGAAAACACTTTTTACAACAGGTTTACTGAACTGAGTTAAAAAGCAAAGAAAACAAAGTTGCATTCGTTTTACAACTATGGCCTACGAGTTAACAGTCGAATGATAATAGCAAAGGCATAAACCAAACTTTATAACGAAAGATGTTAAAGAGCACAGGGTTTTAATATATGACAACAAAATTACCAAGTCAGTTAAATCTATGCTTTGGGAAATTTTGAAATAATGAAATGAGTGATAACTTGGTAAAAAGTTCACTACAGTGGATTGAACTGCAATCTAGATTTTGGAAAACTGTTTATGTCGTAAGGCCATACTTCTGTGAACATCATTAATGATGGGAAAGGAAAGCATTAGGGATGTGATTTTCTATCAAGCGCTTAAATTCTTCTGTACTCCTTTAACTTTTAACAAAGACAATTCGTTAGACACTCTGTTCTTGTTTTTTAAGTTTTTAAAAATTTAAATGACTGGCCCATGCTCACCTCCACTGCCTTGCATGGCGAGCAAAGATTCTGTCTTTCCCAGGCCCAATCCAGTACTCTAACCAGTATCTCTAACTAGTTTACTACACTCATTGTTTTGCTCAACCTAACCTACCTTGCAGGTCTGTGGGGCTAAAACCGATGATGAGAGAGCCCTCAGGCTCCTTGGGCAAAAGGTGGGGGGAAATAAACTCATACAAATCAACGCATCTTTCACAGAATGGAAGGTCTGCTCCCCAGTACTTAACAACCTTGGAAAGTCCATTTCATTCTTTAGGGAATGAGGGGAATCTCTCGTACAGATTATATTTATGTCTTAGGAGTTTTTATTCTTTGGGAAAGATGGTACTTAAAACTTAACAATATGTGTGCATCATTTTATGATAGACGTAATTATTCTCGAAGCAACTCAAAATAACAGCACAACTACTAAAACAATCAGAAAGCAGCAATTACAAAAACAAGGCAGATTAAAATGGCACAATAAGCCAGGAGGTCCCCAGTGTGATGCCCGCTGACCTTCCCAGGTGCCCACCAAGTGTTCTTAGAAAGCTGGGGGGGGGGGGGAGGTGGGGCTCATGCCTTACAGGGCTTCTGATTGGCTGCACAGATTAAATGGCATCAGCTGCCATTTATTGGTTTTATTATCTCTTGCTCTTCATTCCCAGTGAGTTTTTAAAAAAATACGCCTCTTGTCCCCTGTCCTTGGGCTTCCACCGTGTATGGTTGGCTCTGCCCCCCATGGTGCTGTTTTGTGACGGCACCCACCACCCTGTTTCAGGATTCCAAGAGTGCCCAGAGGCTCAAAAAGGTTGGGGAGGGGACCCCTGACCTAAACGGTCCGGTAGAATCTAACAGAAAAGGCCCAATGGAATATAACTGGCTTAACTTTTCCTTTTAAAAAGGGAGGGGAATATATCAAACTGAACTTGAAGCTGAGGGAATTTCTCAGCTCAGGAATCACTATCAAAGCCCTGTCAATGGCAAACTCCCTAACTGATAATAAGCGAGGCTGATGAATTTTAATTGTTCCAGTCTTCATCTTTAAATGTTGCAAACTGATTTTAATAAACCAGATTCAGACCATATGCGTCACGCAGTCAATATTAATAAGCGGGACTTCAAAGCAAAGCAAATTAGCATTGCCAATCAGGACCGTATTTATTTGGAAATAAGTTCCACTGATTTTAATGGAATCTACTTCCATGTAAGGAAGTTGAGCACTGCAATTTAAGCGTTATGCATATTATTCTCTCTCCCCAAAGATGTCAAACAGGAAGAATCTGTCTGTTTTAACAAAATACCTCTTTCCAAGGGAGGGATGCATAAACTGGGAAAAATTCCTGACAATTCCAAAGGAAAATCCTGGCATTTCTGGAAGAATTCTGATCATTATTTATTCCTGCTGTGTTGCAAATAAGGATTGGTGCAACTGTCCAAATAAACACTTTTTTGGTAATCTGGAACCAGATTATATATTTACCACAGCAAGGCCTTGACATGCCCCAGCTGCCCCCCCCCCCGCCCCCCGGGAACCATCTTGGATATTTCAACATACGCAATTTCAAGAGCAAGCATTTCAGGGAATGTATAATTCAATAGCTCTTACTTCATGATTCATAATTTTCCCATATGTTTCCACCAGCGACTCTGCATAAAAAGGTGTTTCCCCATACAACATTTCATACATGCAGACACCCAGAGACCACCAGTCGCATTCAGGCCCATACTTTCCCATGCCATCCTCCATTGCTTGCAGTATCTCAGGAGAAATATAGTCAGGCGTGCCCACTGCTACTGAAGACTGCACCTTCAAGGTAAAAAAAAAAAGGGAGAGAGAGAGAATTGCTTAGCAACACTGACTAGATCCCAGTATCAACCAGAGTGCATTCAGATATCACAATAAACACTAGTTTGCTTAAACCACTGCACAAGCCCTAGCGTCTATCAGGAATACATAATGGATGACAATTTGTTCATAAATCTCAATTAGTCTGCTACTTGGCTTTCTTCATGACTCCAAGCAGAATCCCTGGACACAATCCCAAATTCCCTTGCATTACTAGACTGCTGGCAGGCTGGTTATTGGCAGGCTGCAACAAATGGGAGAAGGACACTGGAGAAGAACTCCTGTCGAGCTACTTCAGTGATTTCCTGAACTTTCAAGCTCTGAAACACTCTCATCCTTCCCTTCTCTCCTGCCATTTTGCGGCTTCTTAAATTTCCCGTGGAGATAGACTGAAGTCTCCAAAGTGGATTCTTTCTTACTACTAGGAAGGGAAACACGTGAAGAGAAGGCAGAAGAAAGGGATGCGTGGTGCAGGAGGCATTTTTATAAAGCATCAAGAGGCGACTGATGCTGGAGCGGCAAGTGCTCGCTTATGCTGCTCTGTGCATCTCTCTAGCATGCAGGAGGCTAAAACAGGTCCTTCTGAACGGACATGGTTTTCTACATTCAAGCTTCATGACTTAACAAGCCAGATGCAAACCGCGGTACAGAAACCCAGTTTACCACTCACGAACAAACTACAGTTTGTTGGACAGCCTTCATTTATACACCACATTGATCTAGAGTTTAATCAAACCCATGTATCAGCCATACTGATATTTAAAGCTGAATGACAGCAAATCACAATGTCTAATAGGGGCAAAAAAAGGGTGTTACGGACATTCTGACCATAGTTATTTCAAGCAATTACATTTTATAAAAATATTTTTATTTCAGCATTTTCAAAAGTTAGATCCGAGTCTAGTACCACCTCAGAGACCAATACGATTTCAGGGTACAAGTTTTTCAGGGTACAAGTTTCCAAGCGTAAAAACTCCCTTTGATGGATACGAGTCAGAATGGAGATCTCAGTCCTTATATCCCAGTCAGAAGGTGGGAAGGGTGCTGCAAGGAAGGAATTCTGGATGCAGAGGTACAATGCACAATGTAATCAGCTAGAGGAGAAATTCTTAGGGGCAGAAAATTAGCATCTGTAGCAAGATCTCACAGACTTGGTTCAGAGTTCAATTAAAAGTAAAATTATAACTTGCTTTGAATTTTCAGTCTCAGTGATTTGGAGCTGGGACAGTCTTTTCCGATTAAAAGGCAACTCTATCTTGGTTGCAAGCATGATCTTGTTGCCAACACCAAGGGAGGGGGGGGGTTCCCCTTCACTCCCAGACCAAGCCTGGAAAAGCTCCCCTTACAATACATGTAGCTGGCTCCATATAAAATAAACAAGCATAATTTCCGAACTGACAAAAGTGAAGGTTTTACTTCTTTTTCTTTCTTTCCTTCTTTTAAGAGAGAGACTGAAAATGAAGACACCGCCAAACTTGAACTAGATGGGGGTTAGACTAGATGACCCTGGAGATTCCTTCCAACTCTATGATTCTATGTCCGATATGAGGACATACTGGCCATGTCAAATAGATAAAGTAACTCTTTAGCTTTCCATCTGGGCATGTGGGAGCTGGGGAGAGACTGCTCCATCCTGTAACCACTGGGAATGAAAATTCACTCCATTTTCTTCCTCCAGTGCCTGCAGTGATAGGGCGGGCTTCCAATGGGATGTAGTATAGTAGTACATTCTAAGCTCAGAGATATTTCACTTATTGGAGAAAAAATACTTTGAAGTACTCTCCAGTGAAAAGCTGCCTCGGCTGAAAAGAATGTGTCCATATGGTGTCGCGTATTGTGGACTGCATTCCATGTAATCAGGAGACACAGTTGCTCCCCTTGAAAAGTAAGCCGTGATCCACTCTAGAGGCTGTTTACCTTCTTCTTGGTAAAATCTATGGACATATTATTTAATCTACTTGACTAACATCAGGGAAGAGACCCATGTTCATATGGTGGATTTCCTAAAAGAGATGAAAGGGAATTCAGGGATTCAAGTTTTCTTGAAACATGGAAGACAAGTTTCTTACATCTAGATTGTGCTATTCTCATTCCTTCTGGTAGCCCATGTTTGAGCAGAAGGACAAGAAGACAATTTTGTCTGTTCTAGGAAAGAAGCTTCAGTCAGTTCCAAACATTGCTCCGCCTTCATGGAAATGCAGTGGTCTTTATTAACGATACGACGGTAACTTCAGACACTATGTGCAGAAGTAATACCTAAGAGGAGTGCCTTCTTGACAAACAGATCCCTTGAAGAATCGGTAGCCTTTGGCTCAAAGCAAAATTTGGTAATGTAAGACAGAACTGTTTTACAATTAAATGAGGGGATTAATTAATGGTAGGAGGGTTTAGCAGGGGCTCTCTCTCAGGAATCCATGAATACAGGGATGCTGTGATAGACCTGTATGAAGCCAATAAAGTGGAAAGTGCCATTGTCAGAATATCCAAGTCCTATTAGCTGCTGCCACTCAAACTCTAAGCTGTCAGTTGAACAAGTTCCAGCTGAGCATGTCACACCAGGCTTTGAGACAGAAGATCCCTCTGTGGTGGAAGATGTGGCAGATTCTTAGTCAACTAATGAAGATGCTCTGCTAACTATGGACATCTTAGCTAGCAGGCAACTCTCAATATAGCCTGTAACTTTTGCTCTAGCATCTTCCGGATAACCTGGAGACCAATTTGAAGGAAATGTGTATAGTAATCTGTATGGTGACTCTTACCAATAGTTGTTAGCCCAGGAACAGAATTTGTTCACTTGAAGGTTGTCCAGAGTGGCAAACAGGTTGACTTCTAAAACCCCACACCCAATGTTAACAGCCACAAGTACTGCAGGACTCAGTTTGCCACTCAGATTGGTCCAGTATCCTCCTGCTAAGCTGGTCTGCAGTTACATTCTTGACTCCCGCAGTATGCTCTGCCCTGATGAGAGGCAGAGTTCTATCCAGATTAACACAAATGCTTCCTTGTGAAAGTAAGATAATCTCACGCCTCTCTGATGGTTCACATGACCTTTTGCTGACATATAGTTTACATGGACATGGATCTGTCTTTGAAATGTTAGAAAAACCAGTTGTATCACTGAGTTCTAGCAACTGACAGTCTTCTTGGCTTTCTTCTGAGACTTGGTTCCTTGTTCTGTTGGAAATGTGCCCCCCAGACAACAACGCCGGTACCTGTTGATTAAAAGGCAGGGCTGTTCCTGAAAAGGTGACATGGAACTCAAAACAGTCATTATCCAACTAACACACCAGTTCCTTGTGTAGAGACCTTGGCAGGTATACATGAATCCTCTGTGGTCCAGGTGGGGGAGCGGTAGTTTCTGTAGTGGGCGGCTGCAAAAGTATGTCGATGGGATCATGTCGGCTGTACTGAGAAGTTATGCCAGACTCATCAGCTGATCCTGATGACCTCGAACAGTTGGCGTCTGGAGGTTTCAGATGTGTTGTTTGTCTCCTGAAACTGGCAGATTTGGTCCCTTTAAGTATCTACCAGGATAAGTGGGTATTGCATACATGGGAAATGGATGAAATGCTAAGATATAGCCCTGGGAGACACCAGCACTGACCATTTGGTGTCAACTGAGACCAAAATTCTGCAAAGTGCTGGAGATGGCCCTCTGCCTTTTTGAGTAGGGATGTGCATCCAGAAATTCCCCAGCAGAAATGATATACAAAAAAATCACTGTTTCAGATCATCAGCATGGTTTCTGGAATAGTAAACACAAATCTCCAATTCTTCGGCATTATGAAAAACATCCTCCCAAAAAATCCAAATTGTTTTTCATGTTTGAGTGCTTACCATTGTTGGCAGCAGCAGGGTCTTGTTTCTTTTTGATTCTACTGCTTTCCCGGGCAATAGCTTTTATCCCTTCCAAACTGATCCTTGCAAGGGATCAGGAGCGCTCCCAGGAAATCACCATCAGAGACAAGCCCCAGAGAAGCAATATTTAAGGCCCACAGCTACTGCTCTGAGCTGGACGACATGTTCAGAAGAATGACATACCCCACCCACAGAAACTGGTGGTGCAGGGGGCTGTTTCAAAGGAAGCCTTCCTCACTTTGTGAAAGGAGACTACTGCAAGGAAGGATGGCAAATGCAGGGTGTTCAGCAGAAAGGGGTTTTTTAAATGTTATAGTATTAGTCACTATAAGAATAAGTACAGAAACTAGAGATGCTTCTAGGGATTTTTTAAAACACTGGCAGCCGGCACTCTCCTGCTGAGCTACAACTATTTCCCCCATTAGGAAACAGTGGTGAGGTGTGCTGAGGGGCACCTACTTCGGGGGTCTGTAGAATCAAACCCCTTTGTTTACTGTGCGTGAACCTTAAGGGGTCTTTAGATTAGAGGGAAGACTACATTCTGTGCAAGTTTTGTGCCATTACCTTTAAAAGTGGCAGAACTAGATCCTCAGATTTGTTCCCCCCATGGAAATAATAGTGTTGACATTTTAGAACACCCACCCCCAGTCAAAACACCCATATTCCAAGAACTTAAATCCTGAACTGGTACTGTCCTACTCAAAACCCAGGAATTTCAGATCTGAAATTATAACAAGTTCCCCCCCACCCTCAGAGCACCCTTCTACTTTAGATAGCTGATGAGAAACTTGTCCTTGTGGCTGCTTCCCTTCTATGAAGGAGTTGGAAATAACACATTGTGTTTGCAGGTTTAAAAGAATGTGTGAAACTCTGGAATGTGTATTGGACCTCAAGACTCAAAAAGAAAAGAAATCCTTTGTCTTCCTTCCATAAGGAGAGAAGAGCTTTTTCTCGTCCATAGCCTACACTGAATTTTCATGTAGAGGCTCTAGGGATCCAGTGGAAAGAACACTGCAAAGGCAGGATTAGGATGCTTATTGGACTGCCTAGTACTGCAACCAGGGGCTTCTGAATGCTGCCATATTTGTGACCATCACTCTGTCCCAGAACTGAGTACAATCTATCGATGAATCTGCCAAAAAAAGGTTTCAGGGAGAGATATTTTTAAGATCATCTTTAGCCCCTTGAGGTAGAGCTGTCTCCGCAATGGCAAGGCTATCTGCCAAGAGGTTATGGAGTGAGTTGGCTGCTGGAGCCCAGAGCATGCCGGAGGGGGCTTCAACTTCCCCCCTCAAGGCTAGTCCTATGCATTTATCACACAGGTCCTTAGGCAAGCCATCCATGCCAGCAGGGATTACAGGAGAACTTAAGGCTGCCACTGGGGGCATCCAACAGAGGTATTTTGACTCATATCCTGAGAATGGATGTAAAATTCAGAAGCTGGTCTATGAGAGGCCACTGTTACAGGCAGGAGCCTCACATTCTGTCTTGGCTAAATTGTTAAAGAGGTCAGGGAAAGTGAACTGAGAAGGGCTTGGAAGAGATCTGAGGGAAAGCTGCCTCAGAGACCTTGAGTTGGCATGCAGAACTTCCCTCCCCTTACCCTTTGATTTACATGAATCAAACTATTCTCAAACTACTGATGAAAGTGGTCAAAGTTTTAGAGCATTCGGATGAAACTCAGACCACGTTGGGCAACAGTTTTGGGAAAATCTCAGAGGGTAACAGACAATGCCTGTAAGCTATGGAGTCTTGTGAGCAAAAATTCTACTTTGTGAGCTACTGGCATTAAAGTTGTGAGCGAGCGATTTGGATACTGCTTAAATTAGTTTGCTCTGGAGCCGTCCTTCCTGAGCTAAGACAAAAATCTGTGAGCTGGAGGCTAAAAAACTGTGAGCTAGCTCACACTAAGCTTAGAAGGAACACTGGTAACAGAACAGCCTTTCCTCTGGTTCCTCCTCTGATTGATCTCCCTTCTCTGGGAGAGAGTTGACATCAGTGCTTGCTGAAAACACAGATGATCGGCCCATGATGGTACTGTGGGCAGCCCAGGGGCCGTGCTGGGCCCAGAGGCAGCAACGAAGCAGCCTGGGGCTGTGCCAGGCCTGGAGGAGGCAGTGAAGCAGCCGAGGGCTGCCCCAGAGGTGGCTGCAGGAGAGGCCAGGAGCTGTGCCAACCCAACGGCAGCTGGAGGAGAGGCCAGGGGCTGTGTTGGCGAGAAAGTGTGTGGGGCAGATGGGATTCCCCCTGTGAGTCTCAGGGCCCTCGCTTGTAGAGTTCTAATGCAGAGTAAAGAGTAAAACCCAAGGTTTAGCAGGAAGGTGAAGGTTGACTTATGATAGAGCCCCTTATAAGACAAATTGATGGATTTTAGTTTGTAAAAAGATTATCACTACAGTTATGAGGCATGTTATATTCTTTGCATACGAAAAGGAACTAACTTAATTTGGTTTACAAGGTTTTACGTAGGAACAGAAGAAGAATGCAACAAAATCATATGATGTTCCACATATAAAATTATCACATGCAGCTTCTGTACAACACACAGAAGGGTAAAACAACAAGTGTACACTGCTAACCCGCCCCATGGTGACTTTCTAGTTAACTTTTTTGTCCTAAGTCTAGATTCCTAAATGGGGTTTTAACACATTGCAATAATGCCACTCTAACTTTAAAAGTCATATTTTGAAAAGAATTCATATAAAACGTTATTGGTACATACAGTGCCGTCCTCGCTCATCTTCAGACATGATCCGAAGTCTGCCAGGCGGATATGGCCGTTCACATCCAGCAAAACATTATCAGGCTTTATATCTCTGATTTTAAGAAGAAAGGATATTACTTTCACAAAGTATACACACTAGGCCAAACACTAGCTTTGCTGGGTAATTATTAATCCACTTAAGCAGTCAACCATATATTTTACTCCACTGGTGCGCTCACTTAAATGCAGGTCATACAGTACAGTTTAGTAACAGGGTCGGGAAATTTAAAATTGGTACATGTCAACTAGCATCATGTTGAAGACTGATTACTTCAGACTGGCTGCTCAAAAAACCCTCGAACCTAAAACAGTCTTTAAGCCAAACTGAAGACCTTAAAATATACTCCAAAGATGTAGTTCAGACCTGACTGCTTTGTTAGTTCTGTAGTGCTGGCTCAACGTAAATACAAAGGGATGGAAGTTTCATATGAACATAAGACCGTAAGAACATAAGAAGAGCCCTCCTGGATCAGACCAGTGGTCCATCTTGTCCAGCATCCTGTCTCACGAAGTGGCCAACCAGTCCCTCTGGAGGTCCAAGAAGAGGGCATAATGACCAAGGCCTTCCCTTGATGTTATTTCCTGGCTCTGGGATTCAGAGGTTGACTGCCTCTGAAATTGGAGGTTCCCTTTAGTCAACCAGGGGCAGTAGTCATCAATAGATCGTTTTTAAAGCTATCTATGCCAGTGGTCACCACCACATCCTCTGGCAGCAAACTCCACACTTTAATTACTCTCTATATAAAGTATTTCCTTTTTTCCATCCTGAACCTAGTGCCTATCAGCTTCATTGGCTATCCTCTAGTTCTAGTATTTGGTGAGAATGAGAAAAAATTCTCTTTGTCAGCTCTCTCCACCTCATGCATAATTTTATATACTTCTATTATGTCCTCCCTCGGTCGTCTCTTCTAAACTGAAAAGTCCCAGACCCTTCAGCCTGTTCTCATAGGGAGGGTGCTCCTTCCCACTCCCTAATCATCTTAGTTGCCTTCCTCTACTTTTTCCAGCTCTGCAATGTCCTTTTTGAGATACGGTGACCAGAACCGTACACAGCATTCCAAATAAGGGCACACCGTTGATCTATATGAATGTCTATGCAAGGCAGGAAAAGCCCCAAACAAATGGCAAGGAGTCCAAACATGCCAGCAAGTTGACAAATGATGTTTCAACAGTCGCAAGCACAAAGGATACTTTAAAAGCATTAACACCATGACACTCATCCTGTTACGAAAGTTGCCATGCACTACTAAAATGACTTGAGTCTGACATGGCATTTTGTTCCCCCAAATCAGATAAGCGTGGCATAAATACCACTGTACTAAATATAATCCGCTTATTTTGCAAGATGTTTACTATGTCAAAAAACCAAAAGTAATGATATCCTTATAAAAAGGGCAAACTTTAGCAGTTTTCCTGTTCCTTACTGCTTGGTAGCAACACGGAAGCACTGCCTAGTGATAACGGTCTCTCTCTGTGTGAGCATTTTCGTCTAATGGTTCCATTTGCCACCTGGACGGCTTGAATCACAGCATTCTGTCATGTGTGCTGAATTTGGCTGGGAATAAGGACGACCAGCCATTTTTCACAGAAATGCATTAACATACAACAAGATATGCAAATATGCACAGACTGGTTATTCATAATGGATGGAATGCTAGACAATGCAGCCACAAGGAGTTCGTGGAAGCAGATATTTCCCCATAAAAACCTGGTGCCGTGAGTGGACAAAAGACTAAGTGGTGGGAAGGGAGGGTAAAGGTGCAGTGTGGAGAGGAAATCGGACAAAGTTGTCCCTCCTGGCTCTTTCACCGGCGGCACGTCTGTTAGTGGAACAGGCAGAAAAAGATCATTCCACGTGCCTCCCCTCCTCACTGCAGCTGCCCAAGCAGCGCAGCTTTTTGTCTATATAGGTCTCCTGACATCAACTTTTTGTGAGTCAAGGTATGCTGCTGGCAAGATCTGCTTCTGTTAAAGCCTTCCTTATACCTGGCCTTGGGGCCCTCTGGGAGAAAGGCCAGTGAGAAATACAGCTAACTAAAAAAAAATCCTCTTGAACTTCATAGACTCCAACACTTTATGTTTCTAATATGCCCTCAATAAGAAATTGTCTTTTCTAGCCCCAGAAGAACTATGCATATCCTTGTGCATACTTTGTGACTGCAACACATAAAATAACCATTCCATTTACACTCGTTGCTCATGATAAATAAGACCAGAGCAAAAACTACTTTTTGCTTTAATTTGAAATAGCAAAATTGTATGTTTGGGGGGGGGGGGGGGGAGAGAACTAGTAGAAAGGTATGAACCTTTTTTTGCATTATGCTGAGGACAATGTTTACCATGTGCTCCTCTTAAAAACCCTGTTTACCAAAGGTTCTTCTGGAACATGAGTTTTAAGCGCAACCCAACAACAAAAGGGTACAAGGAGTACTTTGCTTTCCATTTCCTCCCATAATATAAGAGGAAGGAAGGTGATTTAACTCCTGGGAGAGCCTCAGACAGGCGTTAATGCTTCTTTTTAAGCTATGCTTGCATACACGGCTGTTGCCCAACACAACCATCCAAGAAACTAACAGCCAATAACATGGGTTTGTTTCCAGTTGATAAAAACATGTGTTTAGCAGGTAGCAAGCAGCATTCTCTGAAATGACAAGGAGTTCTGCGACACCTTAAAGACTGACAGATTTATTACGCCATAAGCTTCTGTGAGCTGGAGCCCATTTTGTCAGATGTATGAAGTGTTACTGCCAGTTGGGAAAGAGATTTAGACATACAATCAGAGGGGTGGGGGGGTGGGGAGGTATTACAAAGAGACCAGAAGGTAGATTTCCTCTGGCCTTTACTGGCATCATCACAAAACAACAACGCTGTTAAGGATGGAGGGCTTTGGAAAATTCCACCAGGGTTTCAACAACTTCCACCCTACTGTCAATGTGAATCTAAATGTGGTCCATACAGTAGATCTGCTTTCTCAAAAGCATTGTTCAGCTATATAGGACCCACAATAATGTGTTTAAATTAAGGGTGAGAAGGTACCGGCTGGATATTGGGGGGAACTTTTTTACCATAAGAGTTGTGCAACACTGGAATCAGCTGCCTAGGGAAGTGCTGAGCAGTCTTTGAGCAGCGGCTGGACACACCCTTGTCAGGGATGCTCTAGGCTGATCCTGCATTGAGCGGTGGGGGTTGGACTAGGTTGCAAGTATGGCCCCTTCCAACTGTGATTCTATGATTTTATGATATGATTGACATATAAACTCCACTTTATATCAGGAACCTACTAAATGTTTCATGTAACGGTATACAGGGTTCTAGCAAACATCCCAAACACACCATGCTATCTGCAGTCTACTGTCAAACTATGAAGTAAATACATGCACCAATTCTTTGGACAAGGACACTTCCAAGATTGATACCAAGAGTTTTTAAAACTTCTGTACCCACTCAGAGAACTGAAGAGACAGACTAGGGCTCAAGAAGGATCTGGGAGTCACTTTCTACAAAGCTCAGCAGAGAGAACAGCTGAATGCCACTGCTTGTCACCTGCAAGCTCTCAGCTGAATCCTCTCCAGTGCATCATCAGGGATCTACAACCTTTCCTGGAAGATGAATGATTCTTCCTTATCTCAAGCCTGAAACAATTAATGAGCAACAACAATGGGCGACCAAATAGAGACAGAAACCCAGGGACAACACATCTCAGAGCCAAACCAATTCTCACATCCATGCAATTTGACACTATCACAGAAGCCCTTCAAAATCAGCAAGATCTCATTCATGATATATCATGTGCTAGCAATATCCTTCTGCTATTTTACACTGGCTGAAGTGTCAAATCAGACACTAACACTGGAAATTCAGAAATCGGCAAAGTGTGTTAGGGCAGTAAACAGCCTCCCTGGACATTAAGTAATGGATTTACATGCTAGAGCAGGGGTGTCAAACATAAGGCCCAGGGGCCGAATCTGGCCCATCTACGGGTTTTATACGGCCCGTGAGCAAGTGATGCAAGGGAGGAAGGGCTGGGGGAGTGGGCGGAGCCACTCCACTGGGGGTTCATCACAGCAGAACAACCTTGCCCGCAGCAGTCAAGCATTGTGGGAGCGTCTGCCCAGCACTGCACCTCTGCCTCTCCAGTCTGCCTAGGTGGGTTTTCCTCTGCACCCCCCCTCCCACCCCAGAGGACCTTGCAGTGAGGATACACCAACTCGGAGCTTACCAGCTGCTGTCCCTTATACAGTTTCTATTTCCAGCACCTGGCACTACATTTAATGGCACACATGGTCCGGTCCGACAAAGAGACATTTATGTCAGATAATCCAGCCCTTGTGACAAATGAGTCTGACACCTCTGCGCTTCAGTATTTTAAGAAGAGTTTCAAAGGAAGACTCCGGCACAAAGCTACTGAATTGGAATGCAGATTTGATCTTATCAGACTCCACAGGGACTTTGGATGGCTAGCTCACCACAAAACATGATTGTCCCTCCTTTCAGGTTTATGCATGCCAGTCACCTGCTAATTCATCAAGAGCTGGGAGTAGCCCACACCTAGTGATTGGGCTCTTAATTTGGTCTTGGTTTCCTTGGTGCTCTGCAGCACACTTATGCCCTGGAAACCAGACCTTCTGGCCTCTCTTTGCAACACCCCACCCCGGGCGCTGCTGTTTGTAGATTTTGGCATCTGTTTCCGTCAACTAAAAACAGCATTTCGTGCGACTGACAAAGTTGGCTCTGGCTATGCCACAATACATTTGTTAGTCTAAGGTGCCACAAGATTGTCATTTTGGCTGCAGCATTATTAACACGGTTACCGCACCAAAGCAATCTCTAAGACAGGTATGCTAATGCACAATATTACACTGAACTTTTCCTGGTGGCATTTTACTACACTTGTTTACTCAGAAAATCTGGTTTAAATGCCAAATTTCTAGCTTGCTCAAACTGAGACAAAGAGTCTTCAAGTCACTTCCTGAGGTTGCAGTAATTTAGAAAGGTCATTAAAAAGCCAACGCATGTAAAGCAAGAGAAAAATTGCTTTAATGAGAAAAATATTAGTACTCTGCACTTGCAAATGGGTTCACACAACTGCTCTCCCTCCCACTATAAAGTAATCTTTGGAATACAGAGAGCAATGTTTATCTTATAAAAAGAATGTGAAATGGGTGGGTGGGGCAGCAAAAGCAACCATTGAACAGCAGGCTAGAGCTTTGATGACTACCATTTTACATGGTGACACAGAGCCCAATGCAAATTAAGCTAATTCACAAGAAGAAAACTCCATGACACCATGATAGTATGAGACAGGGTTGCCAGGTCCCCTTGCCGCGCTGGTGAGAGGACTTGGGGGGGGGGGGCACTGTTATTGCATTGGTGATGTCAGATGGCGACGCCCTGGTTTGAGGGCAAAAAAATCTATGGTTATAGGCCAAATTTACCATAGAGTTTTGCCCTCAAACCAGAGTGTCCCACACGACATCCCTGACACAATGACATCACTTCCAGGTGACGTCATAACGTTGGGGGTGAGGCTGTTTGGGGGCAGGGTTTCCCCTGCCGGCCAGCTGGCCAATGGCAGGCTGAAACCCTGAAAACCAGGGGAAACCCCGTCGGGACCTGGGGAATGGCAACCCTAGTATGAGATGAAAAGGCAAGTTACCTTAGAAGCTATGATAAACCAATGGATTATTCTGCCATTATTAGCTGAAATGTAAAACACTCTTATATTAAAACAACGCCCTCTGTAACCAGTGGGATGGATCTTAACCCTGCCCCTTCACTAAGCAAGGTTTGAAGCCTTCCTCCAACTTACAAAGCCTTCTTTCAGCTTAAGTGGCTCATCCTCCAACCAATGAAGGCGACCTATGAGTAAACATGTCTGTAAACATGACAGCCTTACTGATTGCCATGAAGCAGATGGGTCCACATGTTTTGCTTGCATGTGCACCTAAGTCTAGTGAATGATCATCTCCTCAGCTGCCCTCACAGCACTCCAAACGTTGTTATATTTGCAGCTGCATAGTGTCTGCAGTATTCACAAATAAAGTCTTTGGTATATTAATGCATGCTAAGAGACTGCTTCAAGAGATCATTCATATTTGTGGTGCCATCCTCCTTGATTCCCGTACTGATTCTCCTCCATCGAACGCAACTGTATTATGGTTTGGGAATAAAGTAGTTACCTATATGGGTTAGGCTGGCACCTCAGCACATTTCTAGAGAACTACAGTTATACCTCCTGGATAACTCCAAGCTTCTTTCAAATTACATGCAACCTATATCATTCTGGGTGTGTGCCCATAAACAAATGGGTTAGTTTTCCTACATGTGCCTTGTTCATTTGTAATCAACTCAGGATATTCTTGCACATTGTACTGAAATTGCTCTTTCACATGGTGTCATTTCAATGATACCAGTCTCAGGTGCAGTTCAGATGTTATAAACAAAAGAGAGTTTGTTGGTTGTTGGGCACAAACCTGGTTGACTGCTGATCAAGCCAACTCTCTACCTCCTTCCCCTGCATGCAGAATGCCAAGATTGATGATGGAAGTCTTCAACTAACTCTAATTTATCTTGAAATCCAATGGTGGTTGCCTAGACTGATTGGGGATCATGCCTTTCTCAGAAACTGCAACTCAAAACCAGGATTCAGCCATGTTACAGGAAAGGAAACTAAGCACAGTTAGTTCACAAACCCATATTCAGGCCTCATGACTAGCTGGAGTTAGTTAAAGTCCTCTGTCTTCAATCCTGGCATTCAGCATGAGAAGAGAACGGAGAGCAGGAGTGAACATGGCAATTAATCAGGTTCCTGACCATCACAAACAAACCTTCAACTAACCATAATTTGTCTTGACATCTGAACACAGGCATCTTAAACTGAGATTTGTTCTGCATCATCTGAATGGGACTAGTGAAAGAAACAAACCTCAACTTGTTCAGCCAACTACATTTGGGCATCATGACAAAATGGAGCTCATAAGAGACTTCAAAGTGTGAGTTTTTCCACCGCAATAAGATGGTCCTTACCTGTGCACATAATGTAACTGATGGATGGAATGTATAGCAAGCACCATTTCACCAATGTAGAACCTGGCCATATCTTCAGGAAGCTTGTCTTCAAATTTGCTGAGTAGTGTCAACAAATCACCACCCACATAGTAGTCCATTACTAAGTACTAAAAAAAATTTACAAACAATGTGATTAAAATTAGAATGGAAACTGGAACTGGAATGAGATGCATAAAATTTCCACAAATTTTGAAGCCATGGCGGGGGGAGGGGGGAGTTATAAAATATTGGGCATATACACATAAGGCTTCAGCACTATAAAATGCATAATTTATGTCAGCATTAACAATTGGGCTATTTGGCAAAATCATCCTGGTTGAAGATGTGAAGGCCCAGGAAAACAAAACATGGACAAATTCTGAAGAAAGGGATTTTCTTACTGCTTTTCAACTTTTCCAGAGGAAAAAAATTAGTTTTCTGCCAGCAACATGGCAAATATACAGGAAGGAAGGAAGGAAGGAAGGAAGGAAGGAAGGAAGGAAGGAACTGCGAACTGCTGTACTCTATTACTTTAGTGCACATATCTTAGTTTTCCCATCTGAGACCAAAGAAAAACTGAAATTTGAAATTAAAAGCACGAATGTTGTAAAACCCAGAAACGGTATTATTAGGCAGATATGCAGTCACTGTAAGACTTGCAGCTTATGTGGATATCATGTTAAGCTTTGTAGCAGAAAAAACATAGAAGTCCTCCATACTGTATTTATTATCATACACATTTTAGCCTATCAACAATGGGCAAAAGTAGTCGTGTTTAAACAATATGTCCTCAAAAATATTGTATGTCTACAGCACACACAGGAATCATGTTCTAATGCTGTAGATTGTCTGACACAAAAATCTTCACACTATACATTGCAAGTGAATAAAACTTTGTCTTAAAAAGCACTTCGCTCATTTCAAAGATTAAAAACTGGCAAGACTGAAGCCTCTAGAAAAAGAAGAATGATTTTTTTGTTCCCCTACCCCATCTCTAACTGGGACCATTTTAAGCTGCCATACAGTCGGATGCTCCCAGTAAAACACCAAACACAATCTAATAAGATTTTTCTTGCTCAAGCTTCAGTGAGAATTAGAAAGGTGTGTGTGTGTGCCTGTGTGCGTAAGACTGCATTTAACGGCTGACGTCTGTCAACAAGCTACACTGGGTTTCTCCTAGTCTCTCTTCACTCCTTTCCCAACAACATGAGTGAGTAATCACAACCAAAGAGCACCAGAGGAGTGAGGTCCATCTGGCCCTTCTTCTGTGCACCATGCAGGTTATTTGTACTCTGCAGCAATTTGAATGAAATCGGTTTAGAGGGCAGAAGATGAGCATAGATGACAGTGTCCCTACAGTGTCCTGTTTGTATTTCCATATGCTCATGATGGCCAGAGGGACAGAGAAGGAGGACAGGGAACTATGCTCCACTGAACGCTGTAGGACTCTCCCGAGCCCTGGTGTTGTATGTGTGCTTTACTAGATTGCAGCTGTGTGCCATATACTCAATCTAAATGACAAAATACTGAGTGAAAAGAAGCTGGGGCGGTTTTCAGTGGACAATCCAAAAAGAGAATCTTCTCTGTGAAAAGCATATGCTCCACCCTGGTCAATCTCCAGGAGTACATGGACATCTCAAGACCACAGGGTTTCTAAAGATGCAAGATCTCATATCAGTTACATAAGAAACACAACAGACTGCCTTAACTGATCAGGTTTTCTTAGAGGAAATCTCATAGCAATATTTTCTACGAAGACAGATTCCAAAAGGCATGGCAATATCCTAAACCTAAGCTCAAGAAAATATGTCTTTGAGGCAACTGGTCAACCCTGAAGTGTTTATGGGCTCTTCAGAGGAACTTTGCTCACAAACGGGGCTCATTTTGTAGAAGGAGCTCCTTTGCATATTAGGCCACACACCCCGATGTAGCCAATCCTCCAAGAGCTTACAATAGCCCCTGTAAGAAGAGCTCTGTAAACTCTTGGAGGATTGGCTACATTAGGAGTGTGTGGCCTAATATGCAAAGGAGCTCCTGCTACGAAATGAGCCCTGCAAGTGAATACTCCATGAGAACGCAGGTCAACCAAGAGTCATGGACGCTGACTGCTCATCCTAGAAGTACTACTGGGCTCTAAGCTTAGTTTAAATGCATTTTCCCCCTAATGTGTTTCTGTCTTTAAACAAGAGTCTGTGCACTGTGAAAACACTTTCAAAAATAAAACTATTTTTTTTCTGCCCGAAGAACAGTAATGACACCGCATAAATTAACTCAGTTGAAACATGTTCGGCGAAATTGTATCATAGGAGAGAATGGCATCATAAACAGCAGGAAAAGCACAGACTGTCAACCCTTTCCGTTTTAAATCTCACTTTTAAAACAAGGTCTACTGAGCTCAGTACATTGTTAATGTCAATTAATGCACCATTCTTGAACAGATAAGGAGTTATGAGCGTCTGATTCATGAAGTTATGGGCTGCCTTAAATGCTATTAAGGGCTTAAATTATGATATGAATAAAGCAGGTATGGAATGCAGACATACATTTTATTATGAATCTAATCAAAACAGCACAACCCTTACACACCTAATGGCGACATGTGAGCATAAAGCAACACTTAATAGAATTTTTTGTTAAGTCTAGTACTTGGGCTCAGCGTCACCACACATTATTAACTGCCCTTAAAATGTCCCAGTATGGAGTCCGTCCAAACTCATTCTGGAGTGCTTAGTATAATGCCGCGTCTCTCTGGGGCACACTGGTGTACTCCAGAAAGGCTGCCAGTGTTTTGTAAGACATCCCTGTGCCCATCCAATTAACATGTAGAGTGGGTTAACGTGTAGACTCTGCCTCAGGGGAACAAGCAGACTCTCCTCTTACAGAAGGTAGGAGCTCCTAGAGTTGCTGCCGCGTGCAGTTGTCTAAGTCTCCAGATCACCTCACACATAACTCTGACAGGTCAGGACAGGGCCTTCAGAGTTCTCTACACGTAAACACTAAGGACAAAATTCAAGTCCAGTAGTAGGAGAAGAAGAAGAGTAGGATTTTTTTATCCCACTTTTCTCTACCTTAAGGAGTCTCAGAGCGGCTTACAATCTCCTTCCCTTCCTCTCCCCAGAACAGGCACCTTGTGAGGCAGGTGGGGCTGAGAGAGTTCTGAGAGAACTGGGGCTGGCCCAAGGTCACCCAGCAGGCTTCATGCGGAGAACGAGTGGGGAATCAAACCCGGCTTTCCAGATTGGAGTCCGCCACTCTTAACCACTACACCGCGCTGGCTCTCATCATCCTTAGTGTTTCAGGTTTTGGCCTACAGTAGACGAGCAAGATCTGAGTCCAGTAGCACCTTAGATCCAGAAGAATTAGTTGTGTTAATCTGTTGCTGAAAAACAGTAAAAAGCCCAGTAGCATCTTTAACAAAGTTATTTGTAGCCTAAGCTTTCGAGAAACACAGCTCTCTTCGTCAGATGCATGGAGGGTATGAAGAAACTGGCCAGAGATATCGTATCTGTGCTAGTTTCTTCGTGAGGCTGATGGATTTCCTCTCCACTCGGCTGAATGCAGTGCTTTCCATGGTCAATAGTGCCTTAGACACCAACAGGATTTCCAGGGTAAGAGCTTTTGGCAGTCAAAACTCCCTTCATCAGATACATCTCAGAAGCTTATACCATGAAAATCTTGCTGGTCTCTAAGGTGCTACTGGACCTGCTCTTCTACCGCAACCCAACACCTGAAACTCTAATTTCCTCTAATATTTTTATTCCAGTTTTTGCTTTCCTGAATGAATTATCTCTGAACAGTATAGGGTTAAATTAAATTTAAGCTACTTGTTTTAAAAAATGTATCCCACACTCGTACAAGGATGCAAGGCAGCTTACAATGATTATAAAACCAGAACAAATGCAATAAAAGGGAAGGCACAGGCAGCTCACAAACTGGTTTGGTCACTACCAGATTTTTTTTTTTTACAGACACCTTGTTCCAAGTGACACATGAAGCTGCAGCATGCAAAAATAAATGACGAGCGAATAAGCATTTAACTGAACTCAATTGAATGCTATAAACATTGAATTTCATTTAATTCAAGTAATTATATTCACTCTAGCTCATTACATTTAATGGCAGATCAACACACCTAGAGAGGAAAATAAAAGAAAGCAAATTGTATGCGAGTTATGCAGGGAATTCGTTCTTCCTCTGGAAGGAAGGAACAAGCAGGCAAGCACAGCAAGCGGCTAGCAACAATCTCACACTCTAAAATCCCCAATGGTCTCCATGTGAGAACACAGGTGCAAAAGGCCAGTTCTTTCAAGGCTTGATGTTCACACATACCAAATAGTTTTCATCCTGGAAGGCATAGTGCAATGTCGTAATCCACTGACAGTCTCCATTCACCAAAACATCTCTCTCTTCTCGGAAACACGCAGTCTAAAAATGGAAGGAGGAAGAGGAAATTGTGGAAAACTTTTTACACCTTTGAGGAAAAGATGGGGCTGGATCCAAAGAATTGGGAATTAGGAGAATGCTGACTTTTTGGCTTACTTATAAGCAACAACCGAGGCGTTTTAAGGCTTGTTATTACCTCTTTAAAAATTATATCAATGCATTATTTAACTCAGAGTTGGTACCTTTATTGTGCTTTAGCTAATGAATCACCTGTTTTGATCAATCACTCTACTACTCATTATTTAGTAAGTCAGCAGTCCTAATTTATAATCATCAGAAAGACCTCCAGCCTCCTATGGAGAAGAGACTCCTACATGGAATTTATCACATTTCAAACAGCTGGGGAGGGGGGGTGTTCAGTGGCAGCCAGGAACACACCAGTTCTTGCAGAATGGCAAGCTGGACTTACGAATACTTTTTGTAAGACAAGAGGAGAAAATAAAGACATGGCTTGGATCCTGTGCCTTTGTTCCACGTGTATTTAGCTGCTGCAGAAGCTGTGAAGCATAGTTCCTCCTGTGCCAGGCACTTGCGATTCCGCAGGAGCCATGCTTTACAAGGAGCCCCAAAACACCTAGCACAAAAGGGACAGGCTCCACAGCACAGGACAGCCTCTGTGCGGGTGGAGAGAAACGCACGTGGAATGAAGACATATAGGATCCAAACCAGTATCTTTTTAAAAGCTGAGTTCCGTGAAAACATCTCTGTGATGAACAGAGATTGTGGTGGGATTGGCAGACTGCATTCTTCCAGGACTCCATCCAAGTCCCCACAAATCCCATGAAAGTCAGGCACTGAATTATCCCATGATATACATTTCCTAAATCTCTCCCCTGCAAATCTGATTGGTTTATTTTTGAATGTTGCATATAGATTATATTAAAAATGATCCTGACAAGATGTTTGCCACTGCACCCTTCACTGTTTTATACACACACACAGCTTTGGTCAAAGGGGCAGCAGCTCAGGGGCAGAGCATCTACTTTGCATGCAAGAAGGTCCCCAAATTCAATCCCTGGCATCTCCCCTTAAAACGATTAGGTAGTAGGTCAGAGGTGTCGAAATTTGTTAAAAGGGCCGGAGCTGACATAAATGTCATTTTGTCAGGCCGGGCCAAGTGTGCCATAAAATGTAATGCCAGGAACCGGAGATACAAACTGTACGAAGGACAGCAGCTGGCAAGCTCCGAGTTGGTGTATCCGCACTGCAAGGCCTCATGGGCTGGGGGGGGGGGGGGGAGGGACAAAGGAAAACCCAGATGTGTGAAGAGCCAGCAGTGCAGCACTGGGCAGACACTCCCATGCTGCTTGCCTGCTGCAGACAAGGTTGTTCCACTGTGCTGAAACTACAATCGGAGTGGCTCTGCCCACTCCTCCCCAAGCAGTCTCCCATCCCCTTCCTTGCAGTAGTTGCTTGCAGGCCACATAAGAGCCCTGGATGGGCCTTATGTTTGACACCCCTGTAGTAGGTAATAGGGAAAGAACCTGAGACCCCTGGAGGCAATGCCCCCTCCCTTTAAGCTGTGGAGTCTTGTGAGCAAACTGGTCATTCCTTCATTGATAACCATTTCCAAACCACGTATCACATTTAACCAAAAGTGTCAGCGGTGCTCTAGCTTCTCCTTACTTCTGCAGATTCTCACATTTTGTCCAATAAACTGATAACCCCACCTCCCAAAATTTAACCACCGCCCTTGAAGCCTTGATTCTTTTCTCTCCCCCCAAAATGCACAAGCATCTATTTTTCCTCTTGAATAATGGCTTTTGCATGTGGCTCTCTCTGTCACAGCAAATGAAATCCAAAGCCTCCATGTAAGTCTTTAACTTGGTTTTACAGTAAACAAAAATCCGGCCAATATAATTCACTGTAAGAACTAGGGCAGACTGTCTGGTAAACGAATACACAGTAATGCTGAGAACAACAGATGCCTCGAAGGGACTGTCAGACCTGATTGCATTAAAGCAGCTCACTTTTTTTTAAAAAAAAAGCCCCACAAAACGAAGCCCCCGTTTGCCCATGCAGTAATTCTTTCTAATCTGGCAGAAGTTCACTGCAATTTTCTTTAGTGCTATTTTTTTTTTTTAAATGGGAGTTTGAAACACTGTGCTTACCTCTGCCCTTTTAAGCATTTCCCATTTATTCAGGATTTTCATTGCATAAATGCGCTCTGTGCACTTCATTTTAACAACTGCAACCTGGAATATTAAAAAAGAAAGCCATTTTAACATTTTGAATGGATTGCTAATTTCTGCAACCGCTGATAATTCAACCATATGCATATTAGTTTTCGCCATGCTTGCTAAATGGAAAAAAGAAACAAAAACCAATATCAGATTGACCATAATTTTCATACTTAACGACCAGGAAACTGGGAAACATACATGGCTACTCGAAAAACCCTACGAAGAAGCCTGGGTCCAAATATTTCTCTGACCAAACAGATGGGGGCATGGAACTGCAGCAGTACGAAGGCTTTTCTGTGAAGAAGTGGGGAAAAGCTACACTGTTTACCAAGAACAAGCAGCATTTGTATACTGTGCCTACGGCCAACAACAAAACTTGAGATATGCCACCCACCACAAGAAAGGGGCGGGGGGGAGTACTGCCCTACAAGGAACAAGTTAGGCACCAGTTGGAAATGCATATTAACGATACAACGCAGAAGTACTGATATCAGATTCATATAGATCATTACTGCCAGATTTCATTGCAAGGTTAGGGAATAGTCTTTGGACGCTTGGGATAAACACTCAAGGTAGCTTAATACTGGCCAGCTAACTCTTCCTGTTAGCATTAACTGGGATGGTTTAAAAAGGCAGGCTTTAAAAGCTGAGCTTGTCAAGACTGGGAAACTATTTCAAATTTCAAGTTCCTAGGAGCCAGAGGCTCAGTGATAAAAGCCTCTGCTTGGCTTGCAGAAGGTCGCGGGTTCAATCCTTGGCATCTCCAGAAAAAGGACCAGACAGTAGGTGAACTGAAAGACCTCTGCCTGAGACCCTGGAGAGCGGCTGCCAGTCTGAATAGAAAATACTGACTTTGACGGATCGATGGTCTGATTCAGTACAAGGCAGCTTCATATGTGTTCCTATACAAGAGCTTGAGATTCTTCCAGTTTGTGTATATCTGTGGCCTGTGCTAATGACTGGAGCACAAACCCAGGGCCAATAGTTATCATCACCTATTTCAATTAAAGAGTGAACCTGTGTACATGGGCCCTCATGAGCGCCGAGTGGACACAGAAAGAGTGGACCAAGAGCAGGGCTGGCATCAGCGTAGCTTGAGATGGAGCACTTGCCAGGGCGCAGCGTTCCTGGTAGGACCCACTGCTGCCAGCATCCCCATGCCCACTCACTTGGCTTGCGCTTTATTACCCATGCTCCCTGCTGCACACACTGCCTAGTGCCACTGGGGAAAGGTCTGCAGGCAACCGTGAACATGGGCAATGGGAGTGTTTGTGAGCAGACATGAGAAGGACACACAAGCAGGTGGGAGACGTGCAGGTGGGTGGGATGGAAGGAAGGGACGTGAGTGCTAAAAAGGGGACATGAGGGCTAAGGAGGGATGGGGGGGACCCTTGGAACTCTCTGCTCAGCCTCCCCCCCAAAAAAAACCCCCCCTAAAACTGGCCCTGACCAAGAGCATGGAATAGAGAGATGCTACTGACAGCCTGGGAACCCGATCCTTTCCCCACTCTGGGGATTGATTCTGGGACCTCTTGCATGTCAATCAGATGTTCTACCACTGAGCTATGGCCCATTCCTGACTAAGGCACTCCACAGTGGTGGCACTCACAGTTTCTACAGTGCGCGGACTCTAATCTGGGAGAACCGGGTTTGATTCCCCACTCCTCTACTTGCACCTGCCGGATGACCTTGGGCAAGCCATAGCTCTGGCACAGCTGTTCTTTAAAAAGAGCAGCTTCTGTCAGAGCTCTCTCAGCCCCACCTACCTCACAGGGTGTCTGTTGTGGGGAGGGGAAGGGAAAGGAGTTTGTAAGCCGCGCTGAGACTCCTTTGGGTAGCGAAGGGCGGGGTATAAGCCCAATCTCCTCCTCCTCTTCCTCTGCAGCTACTGGGTGGTGATTCCTGCCATTTTATACTTTTACCCTTTTTCCCCCTGTTGTGGTGTACTCTTGCAAACTGAGCATGGTACACTGACTTGTACTATAGCGAGCATGGGCTAAGTGCCAAAAACCGGATTGCAAGGCCTACCTGTTAGAAAGACAAGGTCTCTCTACCCCCAGAATGCCACCCTCCAAAGCAACTGTCAGAGGACTACATGCAAGAGGAAGAATTCCTTTATATGGTAGGATTTTTGCCTAAAAATACTTACTTGAGTATGCAATCCCCCCCATTAACACACACGAATAAGAGAGAGAGAGAGAGAGATTTGCCACTACCATCTCCTCAGCAGCACAAGAAAGTATAGCAGTACACACTTTTCATCAGCACAAGCCTTAAAATGGGTATTGGTTCAGGCAGTCATCACTACTTTGATTGCATGAGGCATTTTCATCAGCATCCCTTTCATGAAGGGACTACGCTACTGTTCGGTGATTGGGCACTTAAGATATGATCTGCATGGTTCATTAGCAATTTACTGACCATTGAAAAGTAGGCTGACAAATGGGAGAGCAGTTGTGTAGCGGCATTTATATCCACAGAATGGCTAGACTGATTAATTATGCTGAATTCATGAGTCTTCGCTCACGTGAAGCCCAGATGACGTAACAGTGTTTGGTGTCAGAGTGCCGCAGAACCTTAAAATTCAATGCATCCCCTTACAACGCATCCTTTTTTCTTTCTATGCCCCCCCTGTAACCTCCCCCATCCTGCCATGCCGGCAAAGGGGGGACTGTTATATCGCTATCTGGATCAGTTTTAAATTATATATCTACTGATTGTATTTTAAATGTTTTTTGCAATGGCT
This sequence comes from Lepidodactylus listeri, assembly GCA_029233225.1. NCBI lineage: Eukaryota > Metazoa > Chordata > Lepidosauria > Squamata > Gekkonidae > Lepidodactylus > Lepidodactylus listeri. Next base: position 84,166,063 of record JARCFY010000011.1, read on the forward strand.
GTAAATCGCCCAGAGCCTGCTTGCAGGGTGTGCGATTCATAAATTTAATTAATTAATTAATTTAAAAATATGCTATTGCCCTGTTTAATCCAGTCAAGATGTTCAAGTCCACTGACCATTCAGAACCGTTTCCATGTCAGTTTAAAAGAGCCATGACAAACCAAGCTACTGCTGCCTTTATTCTCAAATTCACTGTCTAGATTCAGTTTGGCAGTCAGTGGCTCCTTGGGTGTCCTCGTCTGCTTATGACCAGTGTTCCCTCTAAGCTGAGTTAGTGTGAGCTAGCTCACAGTTTTTTAGCCTTTTTTTTGTTTTAGCTCAGGAAGGGTGGCTCCAGAGCAAACTAATTTATGCAGTAGCCAAATCACTCGCTCACAACTTTAATGCCAGTAGCTCACAAAATAGAATTATTGCTTACAAGACTCCATAGGTTAGAGGGAGCATTGCTTATGACAGACATCAAATTCTTGCTGGAACCACTTGGCAAAAATCAAAAATGTGTCATTTATTTCTTTTCCCTGCCTTCCCCATTCGGTGAGACACAGTGAACTACCAAAATGCCAAACAGCCATGGCTCACAAGTAGAGCAAAGCAATGCAATCCAACCCCCCAAACCATCTCTCAGCTAAAATATTAGAACGCTGATGGATGGGACCCACTTGAAGCATGAGTCACAGGTTACACAACTCTGCTTTAATAGTGAGATCAGGCTTTTAACTTTATGAATTCCTCTCTTCCACCACCACCCACCCCCAATTTTTTGAGTCTGGGGTTTATAAGAACAGCACCAAAGAAATAATATATTACAATAAACTAAAAATTAGCCTCATAATCCCATTTTGAGTGCATGGGGGGGGAGAACGTGACTATTTGTAATAAATAGTATGGAATATTTGAAAAAACCAATGTAGATTACTTGAATTTTTTTAATATAAAATGTGTATTAATTTCAGCTTTCTAGCCAAGCTTATTTAATTAACAAAGCTTGGTAGTGCAAACATCATTTAAATGCTTATTTTAAAAAGTACCAAGTACGGTTTTAATTAAATTGTTCGGTATTTTTAATAAAGCATAAGATATGTGTATTTTGTTACATTCCAAAGCACTCAGACATAGGCACTGTTTTTTAAAAAGCCTCTAAAATACTACTCAGACTGAAGACATTCCTGAAAGATAAACTAAAACTATTTAAGATTTGAAGGACTACAGATGTTAAAACAGATTAAAGATTAAAACTATAGGCAGACACTGCTGTTTTCTTGGACAGAATACTAGAACAGGGCTTCCTCCAATATTACTATGACAAACTGTAAAATCAAGAAGGGTAGAAAACTCCTTGTTCCCTGGACCAGGGAAAGCAAATCAGAAATATCTGATAAACTGTCAAAAGCTCCAATAGCTCCAATGTAGGCACACACTGAATTTATACAGAGAAACAAAAAAACACATATTTTTGAAAGAGGGAGAAGAGCAGAATTAGGTTCTCATTCCCCGTTCCATCCCTTCACACAGGAAACTGATGATACTATTCGAGTTTAAAATGCAGATATAATCACATCTGCCATATTCAAGCCATGAGAGAGCCACCATAACATAGTTAAGTAATGGACTAGAATCTGAGAGACCCGGGTTCAAATCCTTTCTCTACCAATGACGCTTGCAGGGTTGCTGAGAGGATAAAATGGATGAGAATGATGTCCTACAATGTTAAGCAGTTTAGCGACTTCGCCTTATATGAACAAAGCCAGCAGTAACAGAGAATATCCTAGAACAGAGTTGCCTGCACTGGAGGTCTTACATTTTAAGACGAAACCCAGAAAAGGAAATTCGTACTGACCAAATACATTTTATTTTTGCTTGTGCAGTCTGTTTCAATAATCCACTACAGCGCTGTGTGCCCTGGGAGACTGGTGATTGCTAGAAATGCATTAAATCAGAGCCCATCAACTACTTCTTCCTCCTTTGACCCTGAAGATTCATTTCCAAGTAGTCACAGTCATTTCTTCTCTAAAGGCTTAGATAAATGCAGCCAAGAAATGTGTGTGATTAATGGAGAGACAGAAAGGCAACTTCCTTGTTGACTTATCAGGGCTCAAATGTGCATGATTCTACTCATACGTAGCAGGAAGTTGCTACACACTTTCCTAAACACTTGGGACCCACAGTTAACCTAGGATCCCAGGACGGAGGCAACACCTGTGCCACAATGATTATCACCGCAAGTTTATTGTTGGGGTATGACAATAAATATAACATAAATCCATACCACATCAGGCACCAAACTTCCACCGTCTAAAAACCTAATTCTACAAATTCTCCTGAAACAGAAATAAGCATACGTTTGCTCAGGGGTCATTTCGAGCAGGAGCTCGGGGGAGCTCAGCTCCGGGAGTTGGTGCCAGCCCCAGCCCCCCACAGGGGAATGCCTGCTTGTATCATGGCTGCAGCAAAATGACCCCGTTCCCTGGAAAGGTCCTTGTTCCTCCCACCAGCCTTCTGAAGGCTTCAGCCACCACTGAAGCTATCCTCCCAGAATAGTGGGATTTCTGAGGCTTGGATTAGTAGCTGTCCCCTCTCTGCCAGCTTTCTTTCTTTCTCTCTCTCTCTCTCCTTCCTTCCTTCCTTGCCTTCCAACATACTTCCGGTAATGTCAGGGGTGTGTGACATATGCAAATGAGTTATGCTAATGAGTTATGCTAATGAGCTCCTGCACCTCTTTTTCGACGAAATGACCCCTGAGGGGGTCCTGTCCCTCTGCCACCTCCCAATTACCCTCTGGACTAGGCATTTGGCAGCCAGCCCACCTGTATGCTGATGCTGCTCCTGCTCTCCCTTCCCTTGCAGCCAGTTCAGGTGAGAGGGGAGGGCAGAGGTGGCTCCTGTTCTTTCTCCACTGCCCATACACCTGCAGAGGTGAGCAGGCATTGGCAGGGCTGGCACTGGTGGCCTTGGCAAGGGAGAAGTGAGTATCATCAGCTCCTGATCTGCTTCCCCCACCAGCCTACAGTGCTGCTGCCTCGGCAGTGGAGACCCCTGGCAGTGGCCAGGTTGACACATGCTCCTCCTCTGCCAACCACAGTGGAAACAGCAGTGGTGTGACTGGCATCAACAGCAGCTCCTGCTCCTCTTCCTCCCCCACCCACTCCCCTGGCTGCTTGGGACAGGTAGAAGGGCTGGTGGCAGAAGGGCTGGTGGCAGCAGCTCTATTTGGCTGGCTCCTCCCCTTCCTGTTCACAGTAGATTTACACTGTACAGGCACTGGGAGTCGCTGGAAGAGGAGATGGCACGAGGTGGTAGAGTGAAGGTCACAAACTTGGTTGGTAGTGGGATAAGTGAACAGCATGATATAGGAGATTTCTGGTTACCATATCTCCAAAAGGACATTGCAGAGCTGGAAAAAGTACAGAGGAGGACAACCAAGATGATTAGGGGGCTGAAGCACCTTCCCTATGAGGAAAGGATGAAGGGTCTGGGACTTTTTAAGGGAGGACATGATAGAGGTTTATACAGGGTAGAGAGAGTTGACAAACAGACGTTTTTCTCCCTCTCCCAGGATACTAGAACTTGAGGGCATCCAATGAAGCCGAAGGGCAGTAGATTCAGGATGGACAAAAGGAAATAGCCAGTTTGGTGTAGTGGTTAAGAGCGGCAGGACTCTAATCTGGAGAACTGGGTTTGATTTCCCACTCCTCCACATGAAGCCAGCAGGGTGACCTTGGGTCAGTAACAGCTCCTGGCCCCACACCTGCTTCACAGGGTGTCTGTTGTGGGGTGAGGAAGGGAAGGTGATTGTAAGCCACTCTGAGACTCTTTGGGTAGTGAAGGGCGGGGTATAAAATCAACTCCTCTTCTTCTTTTACAGAGAGTGATTTAAGTGTGGAATTCACTGCCAAAGGATGTAGTTAGTGATGGCTACAGGAATACACGTCTTTAAAAAGGGATCAGAAAGAGTCATGGAGGATAGGTCTATCAGTGGCTAGCCAAGGTGACTGAGGGGAACCCCCACCCCAACATTCAAAGGCACTAAACATCTGAATCCCAGAGCCAGGGGGCAACATCTATGCCCTACTGTTGGTTCTCCAGAGGAACTGGTTGGCCACTATGTGAGACAGGATGCTGGACTAGATGGACCACAGGTCTGATCCAGCAGGGCTGTTATGATGTTCTTGTATATTTGAAAGGCAGCTGGTAATGTAAGTTCAGGAACTGCTATTTAGAGCTGGATGTGTTCATCATACAGGTGATCATGACCGCCATAGATCTGAAGAAGTCCAAAGATGGATCAGGGTGGGGGCTCATATGCTGGAAAGCAAGAGGAAGGGTTCCCCAGTAATAAGACAAGAAAGAAGATGACAGAGTCATAGAAATCTAGGTTGTGTAGGGAGTCAAGAAAGTCAGGAGAGGAACTGAGGAGCAGGAGGAGGACAGAGCAGAGAAATAGCAAAAGTCAAAGTGGATGTGTGTGTCTCATGTGCAGTCAAGTTGCTTCCAACCTATGGTAACCCTGTGAATTAATGGCCTGCAAAACATCCTATTGTTAATAGCCTTGTTCAGGTCTTGCAAACTGAGGGCTGTGGATTCCTTGACTGAGTCAATCATCTCCTGTTGGGTCTTCCTCTTTTCCTGCTGCCTTCAACTTTTCCTGGCATGGTTCTTTTCCTGTGACTCCTCTCCTCTCATAACGCGACCAAAGTATGATAGCCTCAATTTAGTCATTTTAACTTCGAGAGAGAATCCAGGCGTCATTTGATCTAGAACGCACTTATTTGTCTTTTTGGATAGTTTGAGCTTTATCACTGAATGAGGAGGCAAAGTCTTGAATAAGAGGAAGGGAGTGGGGCAGGCCTTCACAGGCCATCAAAGGTGGAGAAGAGACACACAAACCATCTGTTACACTATTTCAATTCTTGGGCTAATGCCAAGCATGGGAATCAGTTTTGTGCCTCTTCACATTTAACTCTTCATGCGATCCAGGAAGCTAAAGTAGGCAGATGTCGAAGTCCCATGTGCAAATACAATGCGCCAAATGCAGGGGTGTGAGTTACATAACCAGAATTCCTCTCAGTTCAAAAGCTGCTCCAAATGCTGCCTAAAAACTGTTCCCTGAAATGCTGGGAAATTTCAACAGCAGTCCTAATGTATTGCAGGGAACTATGCTACCAGAAGAAGAGGTGGGGATGAGAGCCCTTGCAGGGCACTTAAAAGGATTTGGTGGCCGCAGATGGAATTCTAGCATATTCACAGAGTGTCATGGATTCTTGCAGCATGCAAAGACCTCCTGGGATATGCTACTTATCTGCAAAGTCGCTGTGTCTGAGAATGCAGAAGCACTTGCCCAGACCTTCTCTCCTTTGAAAGAGTGCTTGCTTTATCTAAATACTTGTCACAGTATAGCATATGATTGAAGAGGCTTTTAAGAACATTTATTTCAACCTCATTCATCACTGAAGGATCCATTTCTTTGAGACTTAAGAGATTATGTCTTCATGTCTAAAAATTCTCCATTATGTCCCCTTGCCATTTCTCTGGATACCATGTTCAAAGATAACGGCCAAATTAGCAAACACTGTACCCCTGACAATATAGTTAATGACTGAAACTGAATCCTTACTTCATATTTTCCATATAATACTCCCACCAATAAAAGCTAATACTTTTCTAGGTTTCTAACGGTCCTGGTCAGTTTACCTGTCAATACAAGCAATGTGTCACTGTGGCTTTGTCTTCATTCCTGCACTGTATACATATTATTCTGGTCCCAAATCCATTTCCTCTATGACAACCACAGATAACTTACAGATTCCAGAAGGATGGCTGTGTTTGCACAGCCTGTGGTACCCAGAAGACTAATTACTTCATTGTGGCATAAATTCTTGTGGACCAAAGCTCATTTCATCTGATTAGGTCAAGCATCTAAAGCTGAGTGTGTTTTTTTAAAACTTACCTCACCAAATGCACCTCTGCCAATGACTTTTATAATTTCAAAGTCATCCCGGTGTAGTTGCATTTCCTTCACCAACTGTGAAAATGGTTTTGCTGTTAAAAAAAGAAATCACAAATTATTAGTCTTTGCAGCCTTGCAAAACATGACCTAAAGGCAGAAAAAAGCAAGAGTCCAGTAGCACCTTGAAGACCAACAAAACTTTGAAGTGAGCACTGACCCATGAAAGCTCACACCCTGCCACAAATTTTGTTAGTCTTTAAGGTGCTACTGGACTCTTGCTCTTTTCTACTGCTACAGACAGACTAACATGGCTATCCATCTTGATCTGTGATCTACAAAGGGTTATTAGCCAGCTGGCCCACATTAGTTTGTGGCCAAAACCAAAGGAAATCATACCCTTTCCCCAAAAGTCCCCCCCCCAAGTCATCTGCAGGCATTTCTCATTTGACACAAGTAGTCAGGGGCTTTTTATAAGCCCAATGTTAGGCTCAAACAGTGTTTTAGCATAAAGTTCTGAAGGCCTGAAAAAAACAAGAAATATTTAGGAAATTTATGGGGAAACTGCCAATCTCTAATGAATGAGCAACTATTTCCAAACAATGAGTACATTACTTTATAAAGTAGTGTTCTAAAATAATACTGGTACAGCCAACGACACAACTTCAAAACTCCCACTGCCAAAAACAGTGAGCTCACTTCACGGATACTCTTCCTGTAAGATTTCTTCTCTCAGAGGGAGACAGGGAGTCTTCAGACCCAATCCATTAAGTATCCGTAATGATAATACTGCTACTGGGTTTGTCTGAACTATAAATCAAGCAAAGACTCTTAGAAGTGGCTGTCAGAAAAGTACTCTCAAACACTGCAGAATACATAACATTTTCAGATATTTGTTCCTCCAAAATACTGCCCCTGCAATCTCTCCACCTCTATCTTTCTTTTTCTTTCCCATTGAAAAATGTCCAGGTTTCTAATTAGGATTTGAAGTTTCTAATTAGGATCAGCCACTGGAGACCTCTGAGCCGAATCCAGCCAGGCAGGCCCCAACCCCAGTTGCCAAAAGGGTGTGAGGAAGGAGTGATTCCCATAATAACTGCAAAGACATAATTTGCTGGGCTTAGGTATGGGCCTAGCTCCGTTGCCTCCCATGTACTTCTTAAAGGTGGTTTATGTCTAGGTCACACAATCTAAACACAGACTTTAAAAATGAAGCCAGTTTTGCAAAATGCAGCCTGAAGGGGATAACTCATAGGAATAGCCAGCCCCACCCCCACCCCACAAATGGTCTTGAACAATATGGTGCAATTTGATCCCGGGTGCGGCAAAGCAATCAGCAGCTCACCCAACAAGTCCAGTGCACTGTGTCTGTCCTGTCAAAGTCCTCTTTGCAACTTGCAGGCCAACAAGCTGAAGAGGCAGTCGTCACAGCTCAGTGGACGAAAAACCTGATCAGCTGAAGACTGAACAAATTATGCAATCAGTACGCCAACAGGAGGTGCTGAGAAAGGCGCATCAAGTACAGACTATGGCTTCTACAACTGTGGCGTCTGGCAAGAAACTTTCTGTGCTGGCAGCTAATGCACTAGGGACCCGGCAACCACTGCCACCTGAGCAAGGAAACAGGCTCCCTGGATGCCCACGGCATAGTTCTTCAGCTGAGGATGGTAAGAGCCACATGGTGCAATATGGCACGTTGTTCCTCTCCCTTGGTCAGTGGGCAAGAAGAGAACAGCAGCGGTACCCCCTTTAAAAACCAGGAAGGATTCCTATCCCAGGTGGGATGCTGTTTGCTGAAATGCTATTCCAGAATCTTATAGGCATTCCTGAGTCGCTCCTAGCTCACAAAATCAATTTTAAAGCCTCCAACTCCAGCTTTGGCACCGGGGATGCATATGGGCACAAACTGGAGGAATGCAACCAGCACTGGTATGCAAGAGGCCTTGGTTTACCAGGTGGAAAGAAAGAAAGAAAAGAAAAGAAAAAAAACAGACATAGGTGGGGCCCCAATGATGTTTCTGTACTTCTCCCTCTAGTACAATGCTACTGTTGACAGTACCTATCACCAGAAGAGTCCTGAAGATGCTGGTGTTGCTTGAAGCCTATCTACCTTTCCCCATAAATACTGGCAAGCAAATTTTGAGATTCATTGTCTCATGTTGGAGTGGGGACAGCTACACCCTCTGGCAAGGATAACTACAACTAATAGTATACTGGCTGGTTCCCGTGACAGTCACAAAAGCAGCTCTGCTGGCCATCCCCCGATGAGCCAGGGCTTTCTACATTCTCTGAGGACTCTGAGTATGCAGGAAAATGTTTGGGGTCAGTTCTGTGCTGGAATGGGGAGAATCAGCCTCCTCAACTCCAAAGTGCTGATATAATCCTTAGAGATTTCAAACTGTCCCCTTCCCCATAGTTTTTACCAGGGCTATTTTTGGGCAGGAACGCACAGGAATGGAGTTCCGGCTGGCTTCTGAGTTAGCCACGCCCACAGCCTCCCCCCCTTAGGTTCCCCAGGCACCTCGCAAGCCGCGGGGCGCCTGGGGAAGCCAAGCCAATTCAGGGAGGGAAGGCAGTTTAAACTGCCTCTCCTCCTTGGGATCCTCAAGCGTCCCGCATCTGCAGGGTGCCTGGGGAAGCCAATCCAGAAACTGCAAGCCCCAGGGCACCTGGGGAAGCAGATCCTGGGAGGGAGCTGTGCTGTCAGGGGTGTGGCCTAATATGCTAATGAGTTTCTGCTGTTGGGTGTGACCTATTATGCTAATGAGTTCCTGCTGGACTTTTTCTACAAAAAAAAGCCCTGGTTTTTACACATCTTTCTCTATGTGTATATAAAAAGAAAGCAAGTCCAGTGTGCACATGCATGCCCACATGCACAACAAGAGGGGGGGGGGGGGGGAAAGAGAGACATTCCTTATAAAATGACCAGGAGCCTAACTGAGAACACTTGACAGGTAGTCATATTAGGTTGCTGCACCCAAAATAAGCATAAGCTTTGTGGCATCTTAAAAAAAAAAAATCGTTCTCGAAAACCTATGCAAGAATAAGATGCTGTTAGTCTTCAAGGTACCACAAGACCCCGACAGAACGGAGGGAGTTCTCACATGAATACATGAAGCTGCCTTATACTGAATCAGACCCTTGGTCCGTCAGGGTCAGTACTGTCTACTCTAACTGGCGGTGGCTCTCTGGGGTCTCGGGCAGAGGTCGTTCCCATCACCCACTGCCTGGTCCTTTTTAAATGGAGATGCTGGGGACTGAACCTGGGACCTTCTGCATGCCTAGCATATGTTATACCACTGAGCCACAGCCCTTCTCAACTACTAAGAGAACATACACTCTTGGGTGTGTGCGTGTGTGTGTTCACACATTGGTGTAAATAAAAGTACAGAGGGCTTACATTTAGTTAGGGGAACACTTAAGCAAGTAAAACCCATGATGACAACATAGTTTTAAAAGCTCAGGTCCTTTTGTGAACTGGGAGGGCACTATTTGACAGTTTAACTACAGCTTAACTACATACTGGCTTCCTTCTCTCTTACCATAGATCCACATTCAACATCAGATAACACATTAATGTATCTCGGGACAGGCAAGCAAAAATATGTTTGCACCCACTTGCTGCATCCCGAGTATTCACTTTTCCTAACTTAAAAAAGAGAGTCTTCATTGAAATAAATTATTAAAAAATGAATGTGCAGTCAAGTCATCACTTTATGCAGAACTGAAGAACTAGTGTGGGAACATGTTCAGATTTTTTAAATTACTCTTCTGTAAAGGAACCTAATACTCTGGAGCCAGATAAGAAAGCTGAACAGATATTGAAGCAGTAGATTAATACTGGGAATACCACCTAAAGTTACAGGTGACTTCTAGAAGAAAAAGTATATTCTGCTTTCAAAACCCAAGAACAGAATGCTGCTTTATGCTTTGATTTCTACTGTTACTTCTTTAGACCAAACTAAACCCTCCTGATGCTTATTTGCCAAGCCTCCTGCTTACATCACATTTTTGTACACCTTTCTCTTTAAGGCTGTGGAATAGCAGCACCCATATTATACAAGACTGGATGGTCGTACAGAACCTTAGGGGCCTTGTCTTCTTCTCTAGTACATCCAAATAAAACAGAAAATTTGTCATATAACATCCCTTAGTATTACTATATACTTCAGAGAAAACCAAGACCAAAATGTCCACAAGTCTAACCCAACCCTCCTGGAGACATGCGGGATATAAGTAACCCCTTACAAATAAATTTAAGCTGGATCAACACATGCAAGAAAACAGGTTGTTAGAAGAACTGGATACTGTGTAAAGTATATTGTGTTATACTGTATTTGTAATTTAGTTCCAGGAGAAATAATTTGCCTGAAGAAGAATTTCTCGAAACATGCAACTTTCCCCTAGGAGGCGTGTTGCATGAGGTTTGCTGCATCTCTTTTCTGAAAGCGAGACAGCCTACAACATTGAATCCTGTTTGCATATTCGTCTCTGTCACTGTGGACATTCCTACAAGATTTATATTGTCATATTCATTTATGTTATTGTTTTCAGTGCACTATAATCATTAGGCTGCACTAGGGTCTTTATTGTATGTTACAAGTATATGGTTTAATTGAATAACGAAGTTATAATAGCTTATCAGAACTGTGTGTTTTGGTTGTACACAGTGATTTACCACGCTTACTCACCCGTGCCGTGTTTCCCATGTGTTTGTTAGAAGAACAAGGCCTAGTCACAGAATGGATTGCACTAGGACTAACTATAAGTGGAGGAAAACATTTTTGAATGCTTTCACACACATACACACCCCATATTCTGCAGTCATTTTTATGGTTATATAAAACATGCTTTGGTGCCTGTCCATGCTGATCTAAGAAAAAATTTACATTCATAGTATAACACTCTTACTCAGTAAAGGCATTCAATCACCAAATATTTGTTTCTGTTAAGCAACCATCAAATTGTTTCCGACTTACGACAACCCTATGAATTAACATCCTCCAAAACATCCCATTGTCAACAGCCTCGCTCAGGTCTTGTAAACTGAGAGCTGTGGCTTCCTCCATTGAGTCAGTCCATCTCATATTGGGTCTTCCTGTTTTCCTGTTGCCTTCAATTTTCCCTAGCATTATTGTCTTTTCCAGTGAGCCTTGTCTTCTCACAATGTGACGAAAGCATCGTAAGCCTCAGTTTAGTCATTTTGGCTTCTAGGGAGAGTTCAGATATTTATTACTCAGATAATGCCAGCTTTTTACATATGTTTTATGTATCTGCAAAAATTCATCCTTTACTGGAGAAGAGCTGTAGATAACAGTTGAATATAAAGATCATTTTCTGCCAATATGACACCTCCACCAGCGAGTGTGTCATTTTCACCAATTTCTTTCTCACTTCCACAGCAGATGTCCACTTTGCTCCCCCCCCCCCATATTTTTCTTGAGGTTCCAATCCCCCAGGAACACATTTTTGGGAGGTCAATGAATTCCGTTGGGTGGAGAGAGACATGGAATTTCCATTAGCTGAGTACTGCTGCTGGTACTTTGGCTCCAACCCCCTATCTGAGTACTGAATCAAGACTTACCAAAGATGAACTTAACTTGCATACACAGCTAACACTATAATCCAGTGCTGAAACTTCTTGCAGCTAATGACAATTCAAATCTCCCCATATGTGCCCTGAAGAGCCTTGCACTCTTCTGAGCAGTATCATTGAGCAAAGGGCGTCTGCCTTGCCTTGGCCAGGGCCAGGACATTTCCAGCCCTGGCCCCTGCCTGATGGAACATGTTTCCGGTTGAGATCCAAGCCCTGCGGGATGTATCGCAGGTCCCCAGGGCCTGTAAAATGGAGCTGTTCCACCAGGCCTTTGGATGAGGTGGCGGATGTCCAAATTACACCGGCCTTCCCTGCTCAATCTGATTAATCAGATACATTTGTTCTATCTGCCTCATCTGCCCTAGGGCACTGCTTATAACAACTTGGCATCAACTATTGACAAAAATGTGCCATCCCTGACATTGCAGCAGGCACTGAAGTTAGAAATTATTAAGCTGCCATTAGGGACTGTTTTAAGTAATTTTATCTAGATGGAATTATTAATATTTTTATGAATTTACTATTTATTGTTATCTTGTTGTGAACTGCCATGAACCCCCTTACAGGGCAGGGCAGGATATAAACTGAATTAAATAAAATAGGTTGGATTGGATAGATTAGACAGACAGACCGACCGACCACGGGTTGGATCCAGCACAAAATTTCCACTTACACTAGACTTACTTGTGCAAGAAAAAACACAAGAAAAAGATCACAGTACCCATTTGCACTATGGCACTGTTATTATTCTCCCACTTTCGCTTCCACAAGATCTTGTGATATTTCTGGGCACTATAATATATAGGGAGGAAAGTGTTGGGTGTTGTACAACCTCTTGCACAAGAGGGACTGCGGTATGTCCGTTTGCCCGCTTGCACATCGCTGTATCCGAGCCAATAAATATAGCAAGCCAATTAGAATGGTTCATCAAAGTATGGAACACAATGTTTATGGATGAACTAGTAGGTCAAGACCAGCTAAAGACCTTTTTTCCCTATACGTGGCAACCTTTTTGTACACCTTTTGTATTAACTTAAGATGAGATAAACACACAGGTTCATGTTTTATTTTTGCAATGTATTATTATAATGTATCTGTATGCAAGACAGACAGACAATCTTTTTTGTATAATTACACAACCTAATTTTTTTTTTTAAACCTACAAGTAGAAAATTAACACAGCAGAGAACTGGAACTTCTTCTCATGAAATGTCCATTTTCAGTCTGCAAATTAGTTTTTTTTAAAGGCGAAGTAGCATTTTAGAAAGTGAACCTGTACTCCTGTGGTACAGTCCATTCTATCTCCTCTGGACTCTACCACTTCATACTGCGCAGATCCAGCCTCAGGCCACCCACATGAGGTTTTTGAACATACAACTTCAGACTGCACGTGAGGGGATCACATGACAGAATGCCCCTCCAAATACGGAGAAAATTAATGTCAGGGAGAAGAGTACAACCTGACCTTCTCTTCAGTGTGCTATTTTGTACACAAAGGCAATATTTTTGCCCATGAGTATTGGTAGAATTGAACCCATATATTCCGCCAAGTCAAATCTGAAATAACAGAGTCCAGGAACAGACACCAACTCATTTGCAGTTAGTAGGTTCACACACTACAGAATGCAAAGCTGCAAACACCACACACTAAGCCAAAGGTGCCTGGAAATAAGACTGCTATAAGCAAGCCAGTTCAAACACTACCCATGAGGGGTTGCCAGAACTGTTACTTTACAAACCACTGTATCTTCCCAACGCCTAGTTTCACTGGCATTTATGTTAAAGTGAGAAAGTGTCAATCCGATGTGTTGGAAGGCCAGACTAACATCAAAAAACAACAATGATTCTAACATATCCAGAGGCATAAGGTATCTTGCATAAAGTTTCTGAGGATAAGGAGGGCCAACCCTGCTTAGCATCGGAGATCTAACAAGATCAGGCTAGCCTGGACCATCCAGATCAGGGCACAAAGACCCATAACATGTCTCAAATGATTCCATGCAAGCATGGGGAAGGGATGGACAATTCTTCCTTCCATAGCAGTCCCTTGTACCTCCTAGGGAGCTATTCTGCAGGGACCATGAATCCCATTCCCCTGGCAGCTTACCCCAAAACAAAAATATCTGATTCCATCATAAATTATGTTAACTTTATATCCTTCACATGTACAGGTCACTCCAATGTTAGAGAGAGGTGTACCATTTTTGCTTAGTATGGAATCAGTGATTTTGCAAACCACTAGGGATGCCAGATGTGCAGCACAAACCGACTGTGTACCTAGAACCTTTCAAATGTTTATGTGATGCATAAAACACTTCCCAGGTGTCTTAAAACATTCCATAAAAGCAATGAAAGCACATAAACACGAACAAAACAAAACATATAACAAGTAAAGGCAAAAGGGCTGTAGCTCAGCGGGAAAGCCTCCGCTTTGCATGGAAAAAGTCCCAGACTCAATCCCTGGCATCTCCAGTTAAAAGGACCAGGCAGTAGGTGATGTGAAAAAGACCTCTGCCTGAGACCCTGGAGAGCCACTGCCAGTCTGAGTAGTCAATACCTGATGGACCATAGACTGATTTAGTATAAGGCCGCTTTGTGTGTGCTCACAGAACTATTAAAAGCAGCATCAAGTACAGGGGTGGCAAAACTTGCTTAACGTAAGAGCCACAGAATAAACATCAGATGTCTGAGAGCCGCAAGACACAAACAAACATCATAGACATGTTTTTATTGGAAAATATGCAAATTTGCTTTTTTATTAACATTAAATGAGACTGCCAAAAATAAAAACAAAAGGGGTAAAAATAGATATTGATAATGATATTTATTCGCTTCCCCAGCTGCCCTGCTGGGAGCCACACAATATGGGTGGAAGAGCCACATGTGGCTCCCGAGCCACAGTTTGGCCACCCCGATCTAGTAGATAAAATAAGAATCTAAATACTGCCTATAAATGTGAAGATCATAACAATAAGAGCATTATCTTAAACACTTCACCACCACCAGAAGAAATGAAACAGATAGAAGATGTAAGATGAAAGTGTCATGAGGCAGGCAATTACATCTATCCTTGGGTATTAAAAGAGTTTTTGCCTGGGCACATGAATATAGTGCAAGGTGAACCTCTGTGTGAACAAATTTCCAAAGTCTTAGAACCAGAACAGAAAAGGACCTCTCTAGTGCCCACCACCATAATTCCGGCAGTGGGGGGACACTGATTAGGGCTTCTACAGACGATATTAGAGAAGACTATTCTTCTAGTAACCCTAATGAGTTTATAGATAATAATCAGCACTTTGAATTAGGTCCAGTGGAAAGTGCCATCAACTCACAGCTGACTTATAGCAACCCCATAGGTTTTCTAGGTAAGAGGCAAATAGAGGTGCCTCCACACAGTGTTCCTGGACTTCCTTGGGGGTCTCCCCTCCAAGTACTAACCAGGGCTGGCCCCCGCTTAGCTTCCAAGACCTGATGAGACTGGGCTAGCCCAGGCCCATCCAGGTTTCCAGCAATTTTCAAAAACAGGTCCCTTGTACAGCACACTACAGCATTTCAACCACATGTAATCAATGAACAATAACCATGGCCAAATCATGCCCCTTGAGGAACGGCCAGAGTTGGCACCCCAGCCCACGCTGGTTAAGGTAACTATGTGATACAGAGAAGGTCTCCGTCCAGGACAAGGTGACTCTGCAGACCCTAAGTGAACTATTTATCAGCCAACAACACTTTCTAGACTTCCAGTTCACTCTCATCCAGCTAACAACCTCTTACAGACAATGGTTCAGATGTCCATTATCCCACTTAACTCAGTTGAAAGGAGAAACAAAGCTGGGTATCATCTACATATTGATGACATCTCACTCCAAATCCCTGGACAAATTCTTAAAGCAACTTCACATAAACATGAAACAGCACAGAAGACAGAGTAGAACACCGTGGAGTCCCATTATTCAGATGTTCTGGGGCCAGGGAATTATGCCCCAGTATTATTGTTCTGGAAACAGGCAGCCATGTAGGAATGAAGCCACCAGAATTCAGTAGCCAAGCATGTAGTCGCATAGAACCTACCCAATCAAACTGGATTTTGAAATGCGCAAAAGCTTACAGCCAGGAGGAGGAAGCCTCCTTGGTCAACCTTGACAACATTGCAAAGAATCCTAATGGTTGCTTGTATCATGGTACAAAACTGTTTGTCCCCAAAACCCTAAGGGGAGAAATCATGCACTCAGCACACGAGTCCAAGCTAGCAGGGCATTTTGGCTACTTAAAAACTTTAAACCTTTTACAAAGACAATTCTGGTGGCCCCGCATGCGACAAGACGTTTCTGACTATGTTTCCACTTGCCAAACCTGTCTAATGTGCAAAAGGCGGGGGGGGAACCCAAATTACAACCGCTCGAGACCCCCTCATGGCCCTGGGAAACCATTCCCATGGATTTTATCACTGATCTCCCCCCGAGTAAAGGCAAAATGGTCATCTGGGTGGTTGTAGACCTGTTCTCTAACCAAGCCCATTTTATCCCCTTCAAACAACTTCCCACAGCTAAAGCTATGGCCAAAAGTTTCATGAGCAATATTATCAGTTTACATGGAATTCCAAAGAAAATTATCTCCGATAGGGGGACTCAGTTCGTTGCCAACTTCTGGCAGGAGCTCCTAATTATCCTGGGAGTCAAATTAGCTCTGAGCAACACTTACCACCCAGAAACTGATGGCCAAACCGAAAGAGTTAATCAAATCTTAGAACAATTCCTCCACTGCTATACCAATTACCAGCAGGACGATCG
This sequence comes from Lepidodactylus listeri, assembly GCA_029233225.1. NCBI lineage: Eukaryota > Metazoa > Chordata > Lepidosauria > Squamata > Gekkonidae > Lepidodactylus > Lepidodactylus listeri. Next base: position 84,182,390 of record JARCFY010000011.1, read on the forward strand.
CGTAGAATTGTTGCCTTTTGCTGAGTATAGTTATAACAACACTATACATTCCTCTATGGGGGTGTCCCCCTTCATGGCTACTGGCGGGTAGGATGGTGTCCTGTTACCAACCCTAGATGCCGCCTCGCCAAGCCCCAGCCACCTCAGTGACTGGTAGAACTCTGTGCATGACTCCTGGCAGCTTATTGCCAAAACTTTAGAAGCGGCCAAAACTGACTCTAAAAAATATGCAGACAAACACAGGGACCCGGGTTGGACTCTGGAAGAAGGGGAGTCTGTTTGCTTATCCACCAAAAACATCAAAGGATTGCAACCCAGCCGTAAATTGGGTTGGAAATATATAGGACCTTTTAAAGTGAAAAAAAAAAGATTAATGCTGTCACATTTGTACTTGAACTTCCTAAGTCTCTCAGAAATGTTCACCCTATTTTCCATTTCAGCTTACTGAAGAAGGGCCCTAGATCAAATTCGTGGAGACCTCATCATCCAGCTCCTCCTCCTCTGATGAGGGGGGGGAACCTCACTATGATATAGATCAAATCCTCGACTCCAAACTTAAATGGGGCCACCTATACTACCTTATTAGTTGGAAAGACTTTGGCCCTGAACATAATGAATGGGTCGCTTCTGAGCATGTTAACGCTGCTGCAAAACTCCGTGCCTTCCATAAACTTTACCCACTAAAACCCAGGGGTTAAAGGGGTTTTCGAGGGGGCAGTGTGTCAGGTAATCCTGCCACTCTCCAGGGTGGGAGATGGAATTTTCTGGGCTGGGCAAGACAACTCCACTCCTCCCCCCTCCTCCCGCTGGAATGTACTCCCTTCCCTCCGCTTGCTGGCTTCACAGTGTTGTTATCTCTGTTCAAGGCTACTGGTAACGTCTCACAGACATGTTTAGTGTTTTGCAGGTGTCATCTATTAATGCCTTCCCACTCTTTAGCCTGGGAAAGCTTTTAGGCGGGATTCATCCTGGGGCGGGGACTGGGGAACCCATGTGACAATACACATTTGAAATCACTATATCTATCCTAACACTATTGTTCCAATCCATTACTAACTCAACAAGTGTAGCCTGAAGAAATTCCCCCAATAAAGAAAGTCTTGGTTAAGATCCTTTGCGTGGGGTGAGTCCATCCAGGAAGTCTCACAGAAATGGGTCCAGATAATTTCATCCCAGAAACCCTGGAGTTGCCCAGTCATCACGTGCTCAAGCCCCTTGTCCAAGAAGGGGATACCTGCCACCAGCTGATAATGGTTTCAATCGTATGCTTCCAGAAAGGGTTTCTACGGCAGATGTGCAGGGAGTTCCTCAGCAGACAAATTAATAAGGGAGTTCCTGAACTGTTAATAGTTTTTTGCCATTTTTATAAGTCTGAAAAAAGGGGGACTAGTACAAACTGTGGCCTAATGAGCCAAGTTCATCTTGCAGAATAACGTGTTGCTGCTTCCCCCCACCCCCCCGGCCCCACTGCAGATTGTACAGTGCTCCAAGGGCTTCAGGTGTCCAGCAGAAGAAGCTCGGGGGGGGGGGGTGCTGTGGGAAGGGAATCAGGAAGAACTGTCCCCCCTCTTCCACAAGCAGGCATGCACTTTTGTTGCCAACAAAGGAGCACCTGAAGCCAACCCATTGTGTGGAATATAAAACATTCAACAGGCTGTGTGAATGGCTTGAATATCCTGGCATGTTGTACGCATTCTTTTAAACCCCTATCCCAGTACAAGCACAGAGTTTTTCATTTGCACTGGTTTAGAAAAGGTGAAATGAGAGCATATATGATACTCTACTCTGAGAATGTATGCTATGAGGAAGTCTGAAGGAAGCTAAATAAGAACAATAAGATCCTTATCTGAGCTTCCTTTCCAAGAAAATAACTACAGAAGTAAAAGGATGTCCAAGTCAAAGCTACAGCGAGAGAACCAAGCAAGGTAAACCATCCACCCTCACCATCTCCACATGCTGCTTCCAGGACTGCATCCTTCTCTTTCAAAGCAGGTTATTTAAGGATCAGATAAACCCTCTTTAAACCCCTTTTTTAAAAAACCCTGGCTGCACTCTCCTCCATTATCTTTCAAATGAGTCTAAGATACGAAAACCAAAGAAAAGATCTGAACTGGACTACTACGAAGCCAGTGGTAGTTACAGGGGTTAGAGTGCTTGGATTAGGATACAGGAGACCCAGGTTCAAATCCCCATTCCACCATGGAAGCTCACTGGGTGACCTTGGGCCAGATATACACACTCAACGTAACCTACCTTAACAGGGTTATTGTGACGATAAAATAGAAGAGAGGAGAACAATGTAAGCCGCTATGGTTTCCCACTGGGGAGAAAAGTGGGGTATAAATTGAATGAATGAATGAATGAATGAATGAATGAATGAATGAATGAATGAATGATAAAGCTGTAAGAGAATGGCAGTAAGCAGGGACAAGCTGGAAAGCGGGAAGAATTTTTTCACCTTGCCTTCCTGTTTTTCCTCAGGCCATGCCCATCTTTTTACTGAAAGTGCTTTGGGGCAAGAACAGATAAATAAAATTGCTGCCTGACATGTGCTGCATGTGACAGGTGCAACATTAATATGAAGGCCCTCATACTGTACCTTCCTTGACTGCTTTCACATAACACATTCTTTTTCTATAAATGCAGGAAACATTTTGTTTATGCTTCCACATTTATTTAACTATACAGGAGGCAAAGGGGATGAGAGAACAAAGGCAAAAAAAGTGGTACAAGCTGACACAGGGTTTTATTAGCGGATCACCTGTGGCAAACTAAAAGCTTAAGAGAAAAGAAACACATTCTTCCAGTACTCAAAAATTCCCCTGGTTTACAGGATACTGGCCACAATCCTTTCTTGGGAGTAAGCTCCACTGAATGACTTACTTACTGTTTTTATTACTCACTCTTTTACTATTTTTACTATATTTACTAAAAATTACGATTTTTATTTTTTTTAATTAAACAAAACAGATTCAAAAGATACTGGCATTTCATTTGTATGAATAAAAGACATTTTCATGAAAACAAGCAAAAAATACAGATAGATATTACAGACGGTAAAAATCTGTGTGTCCAACAACAACCCTGTTTCATAAAGAAAAGATTGCTTAAATATTTTTTTCATTTAATTTATAGACCGCCCTCCCTCCCCAAAGGGCTCAGAGTGGTGCACAGCATTCAATAAATGCATTTATTAATCAAGCAGTAATAATTCAATTCAGTTAAAACAATTAATTAAAAACAATGGAGTACAAATCATAACTAGTTCAGATGATGCTGGATATCAGTTTATACCCTTTCCGGGGGGGGGGGGGTTGACGGAGGCTTGGCTCGGTGACAAATCGTCACTGTCCTTAACCACAGGCCTGGCAGAACATCTCTGTCTTACAGGCCCTGTAAAACAGGATCTACTGATCCTCAGTAGATATTGTGATGATCCCCCCTCCTCGCTTCCTTGGATTCCCCACCACCTCCCCTATGGCCTTATTCAGGTAGCTGCCACCATTCAAACACTGTGCTTTCTTTTGCTATCCATGGTTTGAGGTGATGACAGAGACTGTCTCTGTGTGTGAGAGAGTTACTACACACCTCTGTCCTCTCCTGCCTGCTGACTTTAGCCCAGTCAGGAGTTTTTGTTCTATGCATGAACTTGAGCCCTGGGTGAAATCTCTGAAAACAGCCGGAGATCTTTAGAAGGAAAAAAGATCATTATTTCCTAACATACCTCCCATTTCACTAGAGTGCTAGGAACACTCAAAAACTGCATCAACCCATTACAGAAGTGTTACAGAACTAAGAAAAAGAAACAAAACGCACGCCTAACTAAGCTGTACAAGTCACTAGTTTTATCCTGACATTCCGTCCTGAGGAATGGACACAAACAAAACTAGGGCTTTGAAACAGAGGCTGGTCAAGGCTGCCTTTATTTCATCTCTCCCTGTTCTCCACTCCTTGGCTTGGGTGCTCCCACAGAGTGTGTTAAGCTTTTTAACTTTTACCATCCCAACTAGGAAGGGGTCTCCCTGCCCTGTCCTGAAATCCATTTGAGTTCCCATGAGTACCTTTCTTTAGTCATACCAAGATGGATGCCCCTAAGTTATTGCCCTAATGCAGGAAATTCAGAACAATGATCTGATCTTGCTTTTTCTTGGAAGGTGAATAATAGAGATGTAAAACTGGTAGTGGGGTTCCAATATGCAGTGATACAGATATCAGCACTAATTATCGAACCCAGAACAAATTAAAGATCATCATGAGATAGAAAACCCAACAGAAATGATTTAAGGTCAGATAGTAAATGATACGTTTTCATGTCTCTTATTGCTTCCTAAGAGCTGTTTAGGATGACTCCCTTTGTAGCTCACCACAGGCAACTAGGATAAGGGCTCTTTGTAAGCATTACTGCATACACTAAAGCTTATACAGAGGGGGGGAAATCATCCCCGAAGGACCGCCTACTCTTTTAAGAAACTACCCTACCACTACAGTCTGCTTCCAAGGCCCTGCTTCAGGGGCTCTCACCTTCTGAGATTAGGTGGGTGGTAACCCGGGTCAGGACTCTGACAATGTCTGGCGTAAGTGGGTAGTTCATATGGAAGGAGTCAGTCCTTAAGGTATACTGCTTCCAGGCTGTTCAAGGTTTTAAAGGGTTAATACCAGCACCTTGAATTGAGTCAATAAGCAAAATGGAAGCCACTGTAGGCAGTACAAGACTGGAGTGATACAGTCCCGACAACCAACACCAGTCAACACTCTGGCCACAGCATTCTGTACCAACTGCAGCTTCCAGAGAGTTTCCAAGGGCAGCCCCACGTAGAGAACATTGCAGAAATCTAACCTAGATGTTACCAGGGCATGCACCACAGTGGAAGATCTTTTCTGCCCCAGAAGAGATGCAGCTGGCTCACCAGCTGAAGCTGCTGAAAGGCATCCCTGGCCACCACTGCCATCTAAACAATCTGCTTCAATCAAGAACCTCTGAAGTTGGCCAGCCAACACTTGTTGAATCACCTTGCTCAAGAATAGTACATCTGAGACTAGATGGCAGTTATTCAACTCTCCTGGGTCCAGAGTAGGCTTCTTTAGGAGTGGATGCACCTCTGCCCACTTCAAGGCAGCAGTCTTTCAGGGAGGCATTTTCTATCTCCCAGACTCAGTCCACTAGCCCCCTGGGAGATTTAAGCAGCCATGAGGGGCAAGGGTCATACAAACAGGTGGTAGGTCTCAAACTTCCAAGAATCCTGTCCACATCCTCAGACTACACAGGCTGAAAGGTATCCCATGCAGCTGGACAAATCGGCACCCTGGGATCATCTGACACTGTTGCTGCTAATGTACAGTCTGTGTTGGAATGGATGCAAGAAATTTTACCCACAAAGTGCTTAGCAAAATCATCACAGCAGGCTACAGAGTAGTCCACCTCCTACTGTAGGCCAGAACCCGATATCCCCTGACCACCCAGAAGAGTTCTGCAGATCTGTGTTCTCCAGATGCCACCATCACTACCACAGACTATGCTTTCAAAGAAGCTTTAGCCCATGCCTTCAGATTCATTCTGAGTCTTTCTCCACCATTGCTTCAGCCATCTCTCCTATCTTTTCATCGTCCCCCACCCCCTCAGTAAACCAAGGGGCTGCTCAGGCTATTTTTCCTGAGAAAGGGCACCTAGCAGTGTTCCCTCTGAGCTGAGTTAGTGTGAGCTAGATCACAGTTTTTTTAGCCTCCGGTTCACATATTTTTGTCTTCGCTCAGGAAGGATGGCTCCAGAGCAAACTAATTTATGCAGTAGCCAAATCGCTCACTCACAACTTCAATGCCAGTAGCTCACAAAGTAGAATTTTTGCTCACAAGACTCCACAGCTTAGAGGGAGCACTGGCACCTAGGTGCAATTATGTCAACTACCTGCAACATTTCCCTCATTTCAGAGGTCAGCCAGGCCATGGACAGGAGCACCAACCATATCAGCTGGAAAACCACAACAAGTAGTGATCTGTTCATGACAAGGGGACTGTCTTCAACCCCCACACCTTCAGATCATCTTCTTATGCTTGTGTCTAGCTGTATTGTGGCTCTTCCAATGGGTGGCATTTCTAAAGGCTTTGCCCAAGTGGCAAAGTGTTCATTTTTTTGACCACTGAATTTCTGAGCCTTTTACTTGGTTACATCCTGTAGATATCACAGGTATTTATCTAAAGCATTTATAATCCACATTTCTCTCAGATCACTGGGACCCAAAACTGACAACACCAATAAAAACCAATACACAACATGATTCTCATAGACAGCAAAATTAAAATTCGATAATCATAGCCTCCAGGGGGATAAAAACCCTTAAAACTGAAGGCATCCACAGGGAAACTGTCTGGAAATACCAAAAGACCTTGCTAAAGAGTTCCACCTAACAGGCCTTCTGTAATTTCAAGGGAGGCAGGGACCTTCTGATTCCTCCTGGAAGACTGTTCCACAACATTGGAGCAGCCACGCAAAAAAAATCCCATGAGCTGGCGGCAGCAAAATGTACTTTTTCAGGGGCAGAAACAACCACTGATACAGGGCAGGAAATTTTCCAATGATGTCTTTTTTATGTGGAAAGTTTTCTGCCCCACATCACTGGAATGACAATCTGAGAGACCCAGATTCAAATCTATAAATATAATCAGTTTATCTATCCTTGTCAGGGCTGTTGTGTCATTCATGTTAAAAGGGCTAAATGCGGGGTATGGAACATGGACAGTGTTTATACATGGTCCAGATCCATACATGGTGCATCTGCCTTATCTTTCTAATATCAAACTTTGCCAACATTACTTAGATATTTAAATTATTATATTTTAATCAGGAAAAAAAATCCCAGAAAGTTTACCTGGAATACCCACATTACTGGGAACAACTTAAAGACATTCTTATGCTGGGTGAAGCTGCCGCATGGACTCATACCAGAAGAGGCAGTGCTTCAGGTACATGGGCCCCAGGTTGTAAAGGCGTAACAATGAAATTGTCTGACAATATGCATACTGTGCATCCTCACCTCAAGCTATTTTCATTCAGTAACCCATCTGATAAGACTCTATTTCAATACAAATTTGCTAGTCAGGATTAAACATTACATACATATGCATGCACACACACTCCCTCCGTCGTTTCCATAACCACAAAGCAGGCCTCCTTACAGAAGCATGGATAGGTGTTGGGGGAGCAGCAAGCTCAAGCATCTGTGCCTAACCTGATGAGGGCCACAATCAGGATATTAACCCTTCTGCTGATCATGGGAAGCAGAGATTAACAGAACAATCATCTTTTTTCCCCTCTCCTCTAAGATTTCTGCTCTGGCAATTTACAGCGCATAATCCTGCTTCCTTGATTTTCATTTGATCTGTTCACCCATACTCAGGACAACAATAAGGAACATTACAAGCCAGCATCCTCCTTTGTTTCCAGGCCAGACATTTTGCTCACCACAAATCACTGGGATCCTTTATAGCAACTTTCTACCCCTCTTGTTCTCACTCTCAGTGTGAATCCTAACTACTACACTGTGAATTGCTTGCACATCATTGGTGAGGGCTGAGAAACTTACCACATGGTAGCACTGAATTACACAGGATGTGATTATCCCAGGATGGGAACCTGTATAGCCAGCCCACAGTCTTACACTTAGATCAAAGTGGGTAGCCGTATTAGTCTGTTCGTGGCAGTAGAAAAGAGCAAGAGTGCAGTAGCACCTTAAAAGACTAACACAATTTGTGGCAGGGGAGGAGCTTTCTGAAGAAGTGAACAGCGACTCATGAAAGCTCATATCCTGCCACATATTTTGTTAGTCTTTGAGGTGCTACTGGACTCCAGTCTCACCTTTAGTTAGGCCCTACTTAGCAAAGCTCGCTATGACCAAATCTGAAAACCTCCAGGACTATAACTTGAGAGACCCAGATTCAAAACCCTACTCTGCAATGGAAGCTCAATGACCTTGGACCAGTTATTCTCTCTTGGCCAAACCTACCTTACAAGAGCTGCTGTGAGCATAACATGGATGAAGAAGGAAAAATTATGTTGTAAGCGGCTTTGAGTTCCCACTAGGGAAGAAAATGGGGCATAAATATCTAAATCAAATAAATAAAATAAAATAAAAATTAATTTTTGATCCACCCCCCCCCCCCCCGTAAAGGTATATGGTATGCCTTCTGGGTAGTGTTATTAAGTCCAGGAGGGGGGAAGAGACAAAAGAATGGGGGACACAGCCCCTCCCATTAGGATTCCTCCTATTTTTCTGATGGAAAAATGGGAAATGTGGAAAAACATTTTTAAATACAATTTTGAGGCAAATATTACTCCCACTGCTCTTTAGTCCCTCAAAACACATTCTAATATGTAATACTGAAGCCAAGCTTTATTTGGTAATTATCATCTCAATACACAGTAAACATGTACAGAAAGAATTTCTTCCTGACAGACAGTGCAAATCACTCACTAAGATGTTCTCCTTTCCTCAGAGGAGAAGGACCTAAGTATCCAATGGTCCGTTTTGTCAAGTTGCAAATGACTTATGGAGATCCTACAGGATACCCAGTTCTGAGCTGGTTTACCGTTGCCATCCTCTGCACTGTGACTCTGGATTTCCTCGGTGGTCCAAACACTAACCAGGACCAACCCTGGTTAGCTTCTGAGATCTGACAAGATCAAGCTAGCCTGGGCTATCCAGGGCAGGGCTGCAAGCTTTAGACTCCATCATCTATAACATGGGAAAGAAAGACTATGTTTCAAAATACACCAAACCAAGCAACAGGAACTTGCAAGATAACAGAGAAGCTTGCTTCAGTCTGCGCAAATCACTGGGTCTCAAAAATCCATGGAAATAAATAAAATCCCAGAAAATTGAATTGGGGGGGGGGGGGGGGGTAGAGGACAAACTTGATGGTAGTGTGTTGAACATTCATTTAGTTTTTCAGAGAAATGGAAGGAGTTTGAAAGAGGAATCATTACTTGGGGCGTGTTCAGTGAACCCAAAGTCACTTTTGACAAACAGGTGCATTTTGGCACAATCTAAAGTTGACTTACACACAACAGTAAGGTTTTTCCCCACTATGGCTTTAAATTTTTAGCACTGTTTCTGTATCAAACTGAAGGGGCGGGGGGGTGAAATCTCTTTTTTTATGTTCATTTAATTTAAAAACAAAATTAAGATTGGTTTGAAAAAAGGAAAGGAAAACAGAGATTCCCCCAAACTCACCCATTCTACTAAGCAGTAATAAACTCCACTATTGTATGCTCCAAGCTCAAAGTCAACATGGTTTAAGAGAAATCTTGTTTACTCAAAGGAGGCTTTTTAGTGCACGGCAAAAGTGAAAGTCATTTTTGAGTTGCACTTATCACTGGAATACTGCCTAGAGATATACAAAAACATACTACCACGTAAAGTCAACTATCAAAAAACATACAAGACATTCAGGTGTGGTGTGCTTTTCTGTTCGCTCTGCTTCCTTTGGCAGTCTGTAACTGGCCATTTTCAATGGTGTCCCACACCCTGGTGCACTTCCTTAAAGCTTCAATTTTGAGGGAAAAGGTCAAAGTCAAGCCTTTGCCTAGGGCAGAAATCCAAGAGTACATGTGACAAGCAGTTACTGCAGCCATTAACTAATACTTGCAGTGATGCAAGCAATCCAAAGATTTCAAAGAGGAACCTTTAAATCTGTAGAGAATGTTGGCACATGGGGGGAGGGGGAAAGAGCACCTTTCAACCTTTGCAGGGTTGCCAGGTCAGGGTTGGAAAATACCTGGAGACTTTGGAGGTGGAGCCAGGAGAGGGTGGGGTTTGGGGAGGGGAGGGGAGAGGCCTCAGCATGGTACAATGCCATAGAGTCCACCCTCCAAAGCAGCCATTTTCTCCAGGGGAGCTGATCTCCATCAGCTGGAGATCAGTTGTAAAAGCGGGAGATCCCCAGGCCCCACCTGGAGGCTGGCAACCCTAAACCTTTGTTTGCAAACACTTCAGCTTCAACAAGGGAAGCATCCATTCCTGAGAGTACTTTCACTATCTAGATTAATTTTTCACACTGACCAATCCTTTGGAAGAAATGGTACAAGGAAGTCAAGGGTGGGAGATGGAGAATGTAAACTATAAAGTGACTCCACTCAAAGCAACAGCTACAACATGAAGACACCCCATTGAAATAACATGGAGCTAAGCAAAACATTTCGGGACACATGCATGTATCTGTCATGTTTATGCACACACGCCCCTTCTACTACCTGCTCTCTTCCTCTACGATGAGGGCACAGTTTAAGACTTAAGAGTACACTGGTCTTTGTTTTTTAAAAAGCCCATCTTGAGAATGCAATGCCAACATCTCTCACTGCCCCCAAGGGCCTACAGTTTGCTCCCTGTGTGGGAGAAATGAGCAACAGCAATTCCTGCAAAGAGGCCCTACTGAAATTGACCATGATTACCACCTATCCAGCTGCTGGAGCTAATACAGAAAGACATGTCACCATCTTTAGTTAAATCTATTTTTAATCTGAATTTTAAATTTAATGTTTTAATATTCTGAGAGCTGACTGTACTGTACATGATGTTACCCGCCCTGAGCCCTCATGCAGGAAGGGCGAGATACAAGTGCAATAAATAGGAATAGAACATAGTGAGAAAGCTACAAGACCTATCACACCAAAGACAAAGCTGGCTACAACTGAAATTTAAAAATGCCTGCTGCAGTTATTGCTTGTAGGAGGAAACACTGTAGGAGGTTCAGTGCAGACATAACACCCCTTTTCTCTAACCCCATGGATATCAAACTATTTTGCAAACATGGGTTAAGAAGCAGTCCTCATTAGTACAAGCACATGCATAATGACAGGCAATGATTACGGCCAGGAAGGAAGGAGAGATTTGTGCCAAATGGGAAAAGCAGGAAGATGCTGCTTACCACCCTGCAGCCCACAGCCTCCTTTCAACCGTGGTTAAAAGATCTGGAGTGTTATGTCACGCATATTAATTGAGAGGGGGGATTCAACAATACCCTCTTCTTTTTCTTTTCTTTTTTGGATACCTGCCAGAGTTCAAGAATTTTCAGGAAACAATATATAACTTTTCTGTTTCAGGCGGGTTTTACTGGCTGGGATTAAGCCAGCAAAAGGCTTAATTCACCAGTTCCAGTTTCAACTAGATTTTAATTGAATTTAGTAGGGTACATGTGTTAGACTTTAAGCCGCTCTGATCTACAGTCAGAGAAGATGCAGAGAAGAGTCTTTTATCCAGTGATCCTCTGGTTCTTCCCTTTTCTAAGCAACTTTGCTTCACACATGGTATCACAAGAAGAAAGATCATGGAGGAAACTGTATCATCGCCCTCCCAGCATTCAGTCCTGAAGGAAGCAGGGCAAGAGAAGAAGAAGAAGAGATTGGATTTATACCCCCTCCTTCACTACCTGAAGGAGTGTCAGAGCAGCTTACAATCTCCTTTCCCTTCCCCTCCCCACAACAGACACGCTGTGAGGTAGGTGGGGCTGAGAGAGCTCTTTCAAGAACTGCCCTTGAGAGAACAGCTCTAAAAGAACTTATGACTGACCCAAGGTCACACCAGCAGGTGCAAGTGGAGGAGTCGGGAATCAAACCTGGTTCTCCCAGAATAGAGTCTGTGCTCCTAACCACCACACCAAACTGGCTCTCACACTGCAGATGAGAAAACGCTAAAGAGGGCCTGTAAAAACAGTGCAAGGAGCATCCCTTCCTATAGGACAGTGATGGTGAACCTTTTAGAGACCGAGTGCCCAAACTGCAACCCAAAACCCACTTATTTATCGCAAAGTGCCAACACGGCAATTTAACCTGAATACTGAGGTTTTTGTTTTAGAAAAAACAACTCATACATTAACGTCTTTTGTCTTAAAAGAAAAACACAATAACAGAGCTTTCAATGATACAAACAACTTTTTATTGAAAGGTAAAAGTTTGCATTTGGCATGCTTTTGAACAATTAATGTGATTTTTGCTGTCCAATCTTGTGAACTCTCTGCTGGGGCGATGCCGTGCGTGCCCACAGAGAGGGCTCTGAGTGCCACCTCTGGCACGCGTGCCATAGGTTTGCCACCACTGCTATAGGACAACACCAGTGGTTGGCAGGGTTGCCAAATTTCAAGCAGAGGCTGGAGCTCTCCCAGAATTACACCTGATCTCTAGTCTACATCTGTTCCCTTGGAGAAAACAAAAGCTTCAGAGAGTGAACTTTATAGCATCACACTCCTGCTGTGCTCCCTCCCAGGGCTCTGCCCCCAAACCTCCAGGAATTTCCCACCTCGGAGTTGACAACCCTGTTTCTCAGTAAGGTTTCATCCTGAAGAAATTACCAAGAGATCAGAACATGAGGCTCAGTCATTCCACGTTTCTGGTTCCAGAAAGCTGATATTCTGTTTCTGCACCCTGCAAATTACATTTGCGCACCCCAACAGGAACAGAAAAAAATGGACTAACCCACATATTTATTCAGGATGTGAATCGCTACCAGGAAACGGCATAGGCAAATGAAACCCAAGTACAGCAAGAAATCTAATACCAACAGAACTAGATGTAAGAGAGAGTAAGTAACGATGCTGAATTGAGAAAACCGGTATTTCTGCATCGTCATGCAGCTATAGCTGCTACGAAAATACTGGGACCTAAATAATAACTGTGTTGAGTGAAATTTGGGAGAGTGAGGGGAAAGGAAACAAAACAAGAACAGATTTTAACACAGGTAGAACAACTTGTCTCATGAAACAAGCTATTGTATTACAATGCCATTTTGAATACAACATCCAGTGACATCAGATGCTACGTTAGCCAAAAGATCAGCCATGTTTGTATGAGCTGACAATTCAATTGTGACTTTAATACTCTATGAAAAAAGGGAATGTTAGCAGTTCACACCCCTGAGTAGTTTTAGTTAAGCAAAACAGTGATCAATTTCTAAATCAGACCTCTTCAGACTGAACATCTCAGAATCTTCACGGTTATTATGGACTGTAAATTCAAAAGTGAGGATTGTATTTTCCAGAAATCATGAGTTACATTGAGACTAAGGGTGTGCGCACACACAAAAATCAGGATTTCCCAGATTCAAATATACTGGACCCCCCCCCCCCCCCCAATTGGGATCCTCGGGGAAAAAAACCCAAATTCCTATACTGGTATGGGATTTTGATTTTTTTTTTAATCCCAATTTCCCCCCGGCTCCATTATAGCCTATGGGACCATTATAGTCAATAGGGAATTCATCTGGGGGTATCCAGGGGTTGGGGGGAGCTGTTTTTTGAGGTAGAGGCACCAAAATTTCAGCATAGCTTCTGATGCTTCTCCTCAAAAGACCCCTCCCCCCAAATTTCAAAAAGATTGGACTACGGGGTCCAATTCTGTGGGCCCCAAAGAAGGGGGTCCCATCCTCCATTGTTTGCCGTTTTTCCCTCCATTGAAAATAATGGAGGATGGCTGCGCCTTCTTTGGGGGGCACAGAATTGGGCCCCTTGGTCCAATCTTTTTGAAACTTGGGGGGGGCATCTTTTGAGTAGAGGCACCAGAAGCTACAGTGAAAATTTGGTGCCTCTACCTCAAAAAACAGCCCTCCCAGACCCTTGCACACCCCTGAATAGCCTATGGGGATCATTGACTATAATGGTCCCCAAAGGCTATAATGGAGCCAAAGCCATTTAGAGGTATTGCAGTCCTTTCAAATGCATTCGTGAAGCTGCAACTTCACCTGGAATGGCATTTAAAGGGAGTATACTCTCTTTAAATGTAGTTAACTGCAGCTATCCTGTTTTCCCAGATAATCTCGACCTGACTATGCTAGATAGCCAAAAATACACCCCCCCTCTATATCCGGCTGAAAGAAAAGCCGATAAATACCAATAAGGTATTTTTCAGCTATTTTTTCAGCTCAGCGTGAACCAAATGCACACCCTTAATTGAGACTTTGCAGAGAAACCCTAAATTAAGAAAAGGTGTGTTAACAATATTTAACTCTGGATGCCAGGCACTGTCTACTCACTGCACAACAGTTCTGCTAATAACAGGGTGGAACAAAATGTCAGCAAGTTCTTGCCCGTAACTTAACTTCCTCAGTCCCTTGCTTTGCTAGGTTGAGGAAAGGTGTTATCACCTGGCAAATATAGTTCTGCAGATTTAATAATCAAACTAACTTCTAATCACACAATCCAGTGCATCTGACGGCAGCTCCTTATGGCTAATGACATGATAACCACAGCATACTCTCGAGAATCTATTGCCTGAAGCAACTGTTTTAGATCGATAAATTTAAGAGAATGTGCCAAAAAAAGCCATAAAACAGATCTCTAGACTGCCTCCCAATTGCTATCACAGATTTCTAGACTGCTCCCCAATTGCTATCAAACATTTTTAAACATGACACCTAATTAGAAAGACTAAAACCTGATTGTTAATGTTCTTATGGAATGTTTGTTCCTCACCCTGAGCCCTGTATTCGGAGGAGGATGGGCTAGAAGTCAAATGACATAAATAAATAATAAAATACATAAAATAAAAACACTAAAGGGGGCTTTTAATTTTTTTCATTTAAGTTCTTAAATTTAGAGAGAAGACAATGGGAGGGAGGTGATATGACAGAGTTTTATGAAGTTATACATGGGGTGGAGAAAGTGGATGGAGAACCTTTTTCCTCCCTCTCCCATAACATTAGAATTCAAAGCCACCCAGTTAATTTGATAAGCAACTGATTCTGGGAAGTACTTCTTCAGTCAATGCCCTGAGGGTAAAAGTCCATCACTGGCCATGATGACTGAAGAGAACCTTCCACATCCAGAGGCAGGAAACTTCTGAACGCCAGTGCTAGGAGGCAATAATAGAGGAGGGTGCTAACAACTATGCCCTGTTTACTGGCCACTGTTTGAAACAGGATGCTGGAGCAGAGATGCAAAATTTCTCAAAATTTTGAAGTCATTGGAGGAAAAATCTACCACCACCACCACTTTTTAAGTAAAAAAAAGAAATGTCGGGAGAAACTGTCATTTATGCAATGCTGACTTTCCTTTATAACCTAGACTTCTTTTACTGATTTAAAAACCTAATGTGTGTTGTTTATAACTTTGTTAGCACATAAAACTGTACTTTGTGGTATATTTATGCAATTTAAAAGTCTAAATGTCTTTGTTTTCTACAAGAGAATCTGAAAGTATACCCAATGCTTGAGTAAAGGTAGCAAACTGCTACACCCTATGTGATCCATAGCACACATATCTTCAGTTATGCCATCTGAGAGGCAGAAAAAAAATAAAAGTGCAGGTAGAAAACAAATGCTATAGTAAAGAAAATAAAGTATTATTTGGACAAAACACTATCATATGGTCGCAATAGGTAGGACTACCGGCAAAGCTGGATAACAAGTTAAATTTTATTACACTGAAAACACTGAACTTTTCAATAGCGTATTATCATTAAATAAACTATAGCATATTCATTCCTGTCAAAATTCTTTACATTCAAACAAAAAATCTTGACAATGTATATATGTACAGTATACAAAGGAGTTATTATCTTATGTTAGTTTCAGGCGGGAAGCTGCATTAGTCTGCAGTAGAAGAGGAAGATTAGAGTCCAGTAGCACCTTAGAGCCAGTTTGGTATGGTGGTTAAGTGCGCGGACTCTAATCTGGGAGAACTGGGTTTGATTCCCCACTCCTCCACTTGCACCTGCTGGATGACCTTGGGCAAGCCATAGTTCTGGCACAGCTGTTCTTGAAAAAGAGCAGTTTCTGTCAGAGCTCTCTCAGCCCCACCTACCTCACAGGGTGTCTGTCGTGGGGAGGGGAAGGGAAAGGAGTTTTTAAGCTGCTCTGAGACTACGAGTGAAGGGCGGGATATAAATCCAGTCTCTTCTTCTTCAAGACCAACAAGATTCCCAGGGTATAAACATTTGAGAGTCAAAGCTCCCTCTGTCAGATACCAACTTGTGTCTTCTCTTTTACATAAATATATAATGTAGCTTACATAAAAATTGTAAAAATCCATACAAGTCTTCATTCTCATGACATATTTCAGCCTCAAAAATCAAAAACATAAAGTATAAGTTACAATGAATGTATCTAAAAGACTTTTCACAATTGTGTGCACATACAAGTAAATATAATACATGGCAAGTATACCAAAAAAAAGCCTAGGAAGTGTATTTTGTATTCATTATGGAGTGAAGGTGGGGAGACAGGCATGGGGTTGAGGCCTTTTGTCAGAAACCTTTATTAGCTGCTGCCTATCAGGTGGTGGTGAATTCAAAGCCAATGTTGCAGTGGACTTTCCAGAACCTTTTGTTATGCAACTTTTTTTTAAAAAGAGCTTCCCCTCCAAGAAAGAAGCAAATGTTGAAGTGAAGCCATTATAACAAATACTCCAATCTTGGTTCTAGGAGAAATGATACTGAGAAATCTCTGTTCCCGTAACGATAGACGTTTCAGGGCAATGGACTAATGTGTGATCTCATCTCACCTCAATTACTCTTTCTTGGAAGAGCATCCCTAGCAGTAATGTAGGTAGCTGTGCGTGTATCTATCTCTCTCCCACACACACAGACACAGATCCAGTTTCCACTTTAGGTATGAGGACTCTAAGCCACCATGCTTCTGAACACGTACTCTGAAATGTTTCTGTAGCTTTATAGCCAGTGATGGCAGATTGGGATCTGGACAAAAGGAACTATTCCTGAGCAATATTATGAAAGGTGAAGTGAATTCAAGAAGCATTTCCTCTTTGGTGAATAGTTATGCCCAATAAGACTTCTTTTGCTGCTAATGAGGCTTTACGGAGAATATGCTATATAAATCATTTATCACCTCTTTCCCTTTTAAAACCCAGGAAGCATCTCTGTTCACAAGGTTTACAAGAGACTGAGAGGGAGGAAGCTGAAGTGAAAAGCAGGCCATATCCACCCTCTTCCCCCAGCAAGAAATAATCCATTATCTTCCACCAGCTGTCACCCGCTTTACTCTCCACCAGATGAGCATTTCTACAACTGCCCAGCAGGTCTAAAAGGGAGAATTACATCATATTTCTCCACAATGCTTTTACCATTTGCTTTGCAACTATCAAAACGCACCCCTCAAGTTAACACCATCCTTCACAAAGAAAAAGTGCATACAATGTAGAAATTTACGGTGACAGAAAATGGGGCTGATATACTAGACGAGAAGTCAGACACTAGGAAATGGGTTTACAGCTCTCAAGTAACTGAGGGCAAATAATCAGACAGTGGTTAAGAGGACCACACACTGTAGGAGAAGTGGGTAAAGGACAGTTCTGACATGGCCATAATAGAGCCCCCCACCTTCCCCAGCCCTTAGATTTTTGTGCAGATTACACAGGAAGAGACCCATTCTTAGGTGTGCTTAATAAAATTCCTGCATTGTTAAGATCAAAATGCCATGACAATGAACAGCTAAATCCATTTGATAATTGTATAGCTAATGGAAATGAACAGCTGTCCTGGTTTTTGCTGTATGCCCTTGCTCCAAGCAAACAAGAGCAAGAAAAGACACGGAGAAGAGCACAGCAACCTCCTACAAGTTCCAACACGACGGACTCCGACTGCACCCGTCCCACGTATGGCCTGAAGAAACAATTACATTAAGTTCCGCAAACCTGGAATTAAACTTCCTTGCTTACTTCTCATGTTTTCCAACAGAAGTGGGCACTTTGATTTAATGTGCAACAATGCTTCCAACACTAGCCCAGCAAGTCGGGTAAGATCACCGGTGCTGAACGTGCAACATGTTATCCGGGAGAAAAGGTCATTCCTTTGCTCCTCTGCATAAATGCAATACAGCTTTGCAGACCTAACTGAAATGCAGCGCCAGAGACGCAAGGGAAACGTAGCTTCTGAAGAAGTGAGCAGTGACTCATAAAAGCTCATACTCTGCCACAAATTTTGTTAGTCTTTAAGCTGCTATTGGACTCTTGCTCTTTTCTACAGCACCCAAACTCTCACTGAGACCAAGGCTGCTGGACCTAGGCGAGCAGGGTTAGCATGCCAGGGTCCAGAGCATGTGCCATTGCTGGCTTGCCAGAACAGCCCTCATAAATGACTGAAGGCCTGCTTTAAACACAAAACCACGTGGAACGCCACATGGCTCAGTTCCTTCCATGTCTAACCTCACTTTGGTCTCTGAGGAACAAGCCAATATGCACATTTCAAAATACAAAGTGCATGATTAAGCAGTATTAAAAAGGGCCTTTGAGAAGTCAGTAGCTTTTGCTAGCAGGGATATGGCAAAATGTCAGCTAGATCTAGAGTCCAAAAACTAAGTTTGGACAAATTACAATGTTAATTCTATACTTCAGGGTGTTTCGACAGCAGGAAAGCACTGGTTTTTACACATTGAACAAGTATATGACCAAAAGTGAAGCAAAGTCCATTTTTTTACACTTTCAGACTTTTAACCTACAGCACAAGTAACCTCCAAATATAAAATGAAGTTCTATTTAACAGTGCTATTTTGAAATGTGCTTTCTTCTAGGAATGTCATTTTACATAACAAACTGACACCACAAATAAGGCATGTAATCATATGCTCTTTTGGAGTCAATTATGTAATAGAGGAAATATACTTTTTACTTCTGTTTATTCTCATTTTGTGACCTATTCATTTTTATATATTTTTTTAAAAAATTATAGGCTGCACATAAGGAAATGTTTCTCCTCTGATGGCATGACAGCAGCAACCCAATATTAGCCACAGATCAATTTATTTTAACATACAGCAGGAATGACTTATTCTCATTTTAACATTTCTTCTTGCTGTCAAATTGCAAGAGACATTCAAAGGTGGTTTGTCATTGCCTGCCTCTGTGTCATGACCCTGGTATTCCTTGGAGGCCTCCCATCCAAATACTGACCAGGGCTGACCACGCATAGCTTCCGAGATCTGATGAGATCAGGCTAGCCTAGGCTATGAAGGTTAGGGCATTTTTTTTTAAATTCTTTCTTTTTCTTGCAACCAAGCTCCCACAAAAAAGGATTTTGCAATATCATGTTTTAACCAACTGATAATCTTTAATGTAATTTTCTCCTGTAAACTAAGCACAAAGTTTTTTGGTTGGACATTTTTAATAGACGCCTACAGTTCAGTGTTTCGTTTTGGTTGTGCTAAACTTGATTTGTGGCTTGATATTCTGAGCTACTGTAGTTTAAGATACTGCTAGCACTAACTTGCTACATGCTCTTTCTGTCTACATCGGTACATGAATTTCCTCATTCTTATGGACTACATCAACAAGACTGTGAGCTAAATCCAAGCTCGATAATGTCCTTTTGTGTCTTAACTGGTGCAGATTAGAAGAATGTCAAGTTTCTCTAAGACACGGAAGACAAAACAATAACACTTAAGTGCCATCATTTCACAGCTAACTTACGGCGACCCTCACGGGGTTTTCCAAGGCAAAGGACTAAAAGAGGTGGTTTGCCATTGCCTGCCTCTGCACAGCAATCCTGGTCTTCCTTGATGGTCTTCCATTCAAATACGAACCACAGGCGACCCTGGCTGACCGTGGAGCCTGAAACTAGTTTAGGACATTTTCTTCAAATTACTAATGTATTTCGTTTATACCCCACCTTTCATCCCAATGAGAACCCAAAGCAGCAGGCATCATTTTTCTCTCCTTTACTTTATCCTCACAACAACCCTACATGCTAGGCTGGTTAAAAGTGTGTGATTGGCCCAAGGTCGCCCAGCAAGGTTCCATGGCAGATTGGGGTTTCGAACTTCGGTCTCCCGGATCCTAGTCTGACATTCTAACCACTACGGCACACTGGCTGTAGTAAGTGTCTCAGCCATACCCCAAAACAAAAGCCTGAACATCAGTTTCTGCAGAAACAGTATATAATTAGGATACAGAAAAAAAATATTTCCCACTATGTTAGAGTACAAGGTGAAGTTTCTTTTAAAGAAATATTTAACCCCTGCTACATTCTTTAATGCACGGAATCGCATTCTGTATGATGTCTACATCTTTACAGAAGGCACTGTTGCAGATGTATCACTAGAACGGTACACAAAACATGGTCATATACGTTTCCAGGTATTTTTCGGGCAATCCTGGGAATATTGTAGTGACAAGCAATTCCATCTATTGTAGAGCTGGGTTTGTTTCTACGTACAATGATATCTATCTTTTTCATATCAGCTGCGATTTTACTTCACTCTTTCACAGATCTTGACTCCTACACCGCAGAGCTGACACTTGCAGGTTCATTGCCAAAAGATGCTCAACTCACTGGGCTCAAATCTCAAATTCATGTGGTCTATGAACAGGGCCACTCTAACATCCTTAGATATAATTTAAAGCAATCCACATTACGGATGGGGATGCACCACGAAAATGCATTCAGTTAGTGGTCGAACAACAAACCAAACCACAAACGCAGTCGGCTCCCATACAAACCGAACCCGGTTGTGCCTGAAACTGCTGGACCGAGGGGGCAGCGTGCTCCCGCAGTTCCGTTATTTCAGGCTCTAAACAAGTGAGCCGCGAGAGTACACTGCTCCCACAGCTCAGCTGTTCAAAGGGCTTTCTTGGGCAGCTAGCCCCAGGGGCTGACTGCCCAAGAGAGCCCCTTTAAACAGCTGAGCCACAGGAGCAGGCTCAGCTGTTTTGAGCCCAAAACAGCTGAGCTACAGGAGTAGGCTGCCCCTGCAGCTCAGCTGTTTCTGATCTTTATGCAGCTTCTGCGGGGAGAACAAACTAAACCCCTGCTTTTTGCTCCCCACAAACCTCCACGGACGGCTTTAAAAGTTCGTGGAGGTTCATGGTCAGGCTGCAGAACCCCCCAAAATTTGTCATGAACAAAGGTTCATGAGCCAGTTCGTGCCCATCCCTAATACACATATATTTCTAAGTAGTGACAATGACTGTCAATATTTAATAATTATTTAAAATGTGACACTTTCAACAAACAAATGTGTATACATTACATATAGACTGAGATTCTCTGTGCTAATGTCATGATACAGTATTCCTTATTAAAAGAAAACATTACCTTGTTATTTAACATGGTGGGATAGCTTATAGTTTATGGGATTGTTTACAGTTTGGATCATTTACTTAAGGAAATATTTCCAGCAAAAGAATCTCATAGTAGGGAAACAGGGAATAATGATACTATCTCAAATAGCGACTGGGTCACAGATTATTAAAGCAAATCATGACAGACTGACAACAGAAACCTGAAAGCTAGCCAAACACTACAATACTGGATTACAGAGAACCCATTCTGAATTCTTTTCAGCTTAGTATTCAAATAAAGAAACATTCACATTATGTTCACTGATCATTCTAATAAAAATGGTTGGGTGTCAGAAAATTTGTTGAAACAATGAAAAAGCTTCAGAACTAATGGGCTGGAACCGGACTAACATTTCCACAGGCAGAAGTCCTTGCACCTCCACACACATACACCCCCCCCCCCCCCATGATAGCCCAAAATGCTTCAGAAACCTCTGTTCTTCTGGGAGACAGGACCAAAAACAAGAAGGGGGGCATTTCAGACTGTAGCAGGAAAATAGCGCTCTGCGGGCAAAAATACTCACATCCATGGAAACGTTAGCTTGGATCTAAGCCAATGATAATAGTGAGTTCACGCAAGCTAGGCATAATTTGTCAACAGCTCACACTAGTATAAATAAACAATAATAAGCATTTACATAGTGCATTTCAGTCATTCAAAGCGATTCACATGTAGCTGAAGTCCTAAGAGGCAGCCCAGCATTAACCTCATTTGTAGAGGGGAGAGGAGGATAGCAAAAACAGGAAATTAAAAACCCCTGGCAAATCTTTGGCTGAGGAAAACAAACCCATAGATTTCCTGAGTCAGTATGCTACACCAGCTTTCAACATATATCCTATGGCGCTACTGTGCTAGATGCTGTACAGAAAGCAAAAATGACACAGTACCTGCCCATAGGGTTTAAAATGAAACAAGCAAGGAGGGGGCTGTACACATCAAAGTGAACAAAGGGGTACCTACAAACTTCTTGGGGAATGTCCTATCACTACTTTGCTCATTGCTGGAGAAGCTGTCGGACAACCATCTAAGACATGATACAGAGGTAGCCCAGATCGTCAGATCTCGGAAGCTAAGCAAGGTCAACCCTGGCTGGTAGACCTCCAAGGAATACCAGAATTGTGGAGGCAAGCAATGGCAAAACTACTTCTGAACACCTCTTGCCTTGAAAACCCTATCAGGTCACCATAAGTCAGCAGGAAAACCCCCCACCAAAGATAACCCATATTTGTAAGAATAAGGTTAGGAAAGTACTTTAACATTTCACCTATGATTTTTTTTTTAAGGTAATACTATTATCACCATTCATTCTGCTTATAGGATGGAAACAAAAGGGGCTAGCATATAAAAAAGATGTCAAAGATGGAACTGTTAATAAAGAACATTATTCCTGACATAAAGATATTGGTCCCTGCATGAGCCATTATTTGACTAGCCTGGACCTGACTGGTCAGACTGGATGCCAAGGAGCCATCCATCATCAGTAACAGCCAGTGATTCAATATTTCACAATAAAATTGAATATTTCAGTAGCACGGTCAACTGCAGTAACTCTCTGAAAGACTGAAAATCAATTTCACTCACTTTATAAAGAACAGGACTTTACTACAGAAAAGATTAACAAAGAAAGTTCAAGTGCTTACCAGCCTTTTAAAAGACATGATATAGCAATGATGGTTAAAGAGATACCACAGTGATTCATCAATACCTCAATAATGTATGGTTTCAAGCTGTAAATACACAAAAATCAAAGAGGCTTTGGGACCTAAGCATATATAAAAGCACTTTCTACGGCCATTTGCTTTCTTCTCAGCCACCATCCAATCAAAATACCACTTCTTTCACCTTCTTCCTCATCCAATATATCTCTTCCTGCTGCTCCTTTTTCTCCCTTGCACTTCCCAAGCAAATCACTATTTTCCACCTTAGACCAGCCCATGATTTTAGGGACCAGGACATCTGGAGCACCACAAAATGTCCTTTCCCCCTCTTAGATGCCATCTTCTCCCAAGTCTCTTCTGTGGCAGCTTGAAGTTGGTACTTTCTGCAGTACAGCTTTAGGAACTCGTGGTTAAGACACTGAACTGCAGACCGGAAGGTTGGTAGTTTGGCAGTTCAAGACCCTAATGTTGCATGATGGGGTGAGCTCCCGTCTCTGGCCCCAGCTCTTGCCAACCTAGCAGTTTGAAAGCATGAAAATGCAAGTAGTTAACAGGTACCACTTCAGTGGGAAGATAACAGCGTTCTGTGTGCCTTGGCATCTAGTCATGTCTGCCACATGACCACGGAGACATCTTCAGACAGCACTGGCTCTTCAGCTTGGAAATGGAGATGAGTACCACCCCCTAGAGTCGGATTCAATTGGCTTTCAAGCAAGGGAAATCTTTACCTTCACTATCATCTCTACACCTCCCCCTATCTTTTTTTCAACGTGCCAGTATAAGTATTAGCTATGCACTTGATGAAGAAAATACCTGCTCTGTCAAAATCCTCTTCCTTTTCCCATCAGGGAAATATAAAAAGGATAGGTTTCCCACCTTCTTTATAGGTAATGTTTTTGTTTCCCCATCTACAGACAGTCCAGAAGCCAGTAAAATTAAAACATAAATCATGATCTCACTCGGAGTTGCATTAAGCATCTCTGAGATACTATGGTAATACAAATATACAACCAGCCTGAATGGTAAAGTGTATGAAACATGAACTAGGATGTGTTCTGACTGCCTTTTTCCCCACTGACATATCCCTATGCTTCAGAAAATATTTTGTGACACTCAACACTAATGCCATGGTTGGTGCAGGGGAACAAGGCAAAAGGCATTAGTAGAAAGGTGTGGCTCGATGTCATGCTTCAACCAGCTAAAAGGGCAATACTTCAATGATAAACTGAGGTTGCAATCACATGCACAATTCACCCCGACATAGGTGCGAATGCTGGGTGGATTAAAGGAGCGCAATCAGACGCCAGCGTCTGGGAAGCGCCCCGCAGCTGTCGGCAACCCGTTTTGCTCCGCCGCACAAGCAGAGTAAAAAAAAACACCTCAGAAAGTCCTGTAGCAAACGGGTTGCTACGGGCCACAGGTGGACTTTTCTGTGCCTGATCGCGCCAGCACGCTCCCATGGCATCAGGATACGTCGCAGTATGCGCATCAGCACACACACACCGCACATTCCATAGGGACAGGTGCAAATCATTGATTCCTTATATGAGCACATCAGGAACAAATTGTAAAAAAAAAAACCAACCCTGACTCACTGGCGGTTGGGTCTGATCACACAGTGGCGGGTTGTGCCTGCATCTACAAAAATCCATGTGATCATGCAACTGCGGGTCAACTTCTGCCGGAGGAAACAGCCTCTCTTCCCCCGCTTTATCTTGGGCATATGACCTCAGCCTGAAATTGCATTAATGTGATGGAGCAAGCTTTGCCATCATTTGAGCCACTAGCCCCTAACCTAAACTATGTGAATGTTTCTATACCTATGCAGTAAAATGCAGACAAGAACAAGAATCACACAGGAACCCTCCCCCCCCCCCCAAAACCACAACGTCCACTTAAGTTTTACAACCACTGGACCGACCCCTTTACCCTATACCTCACTCCAGAGGAGCCAAAATATTACTCTGCATGGATGGAACTCTTTACACTGCAGAATATCCAGATCAGAGACTACCCCTACAGAGATAGCCTGGCATAAAATATTCTTCAGAAGCATTGGTCACTGTAATGAATCTAGAGCAGTGGTTCTTAACCTTGTTGGAGGTACCGAACCCCACCAGTTTCATATGCGCATTCACCGAACCCTTCTTTAGTGAAAAATAATTCTTAGTACTTAGTAATAGTACTAAGTTGGAGGCCCCACAGAACCCCTGAGACTGACTCGCCGAACCCCTAGGGTTCGATCGAACCCAGGTTAAGAACCACTGATCTAGAGTTATGCATACATCTTTGGCAAAGGGGATTACTTCAGGCAAAGATGTCGTAGGGTAGAAATTTTTCTCCTGTGCTACATTTTTCTGCACAATTTTTTTCCATTTCTAAAGATTCTCTGTTTCATAAAATTTACAACACTGAATGGATGCCACTGCTAATAGAACGCTAGGTCAGCTTGGCTGGTTTCAAAGATGATGTTCATGTTTTTTAGGTGATTATCCCTAAGAATCACGGAAGAGAGTTCACGTATGTTTTACTTATTTGTAATCTGGTGTTTGGGAGGGGGGAATACAACCACACATATTGTGAAATTCCCAAGGGGATTTCCCCAAGGGGACCCCCACATTCTTGGGGCTCAGAGATTAGAGCTCCAGTCCTGGACCAAAAGCACACCAGACAGCCTAGCCTCAGGGCATATAAACATTTCAAATAAATGTTTCAGTTCAAGTATTTATTGCTATTGGGACATGAACATTTTAAATTTTGTTTACTAAATGTTGGTAAAAATTAATGTGCAAAATAAAATCACACTATTTATGACACCAGAAAATTTTCCAAATCATCAGTGTTTCAGATACTAAGATCTTTACTAGAATGCAAGGGCAAGTTTGTAGAAAGGAATTTGTGAGAAAGGATTCATAGGTCACTATACAGAAAATGTCAAACTATTATGGTCTAAAGTTAACCCTGATCACTTACAAGCCCCCTTACATAATTCCTGTATCTTACATTTTGATTGTCACTCACATTTCCTACCTTGCCTCTAATTAGCATAAAAGCTCTTCACAATCAGCAGTAGCTTTTACTAGTGCCTGAAGTCTCAATACACTACTTTTATACGGAACTCTTGGGTACTGTTTTATATACAAAGAGAGGTTTGATGGACAGCTGCTGCAGGGGAGATACTGCACAGAGCCCAGAAGTGAAGATACAGAATACAATGAAGGGAAATGCCTAAAAGGATGCAGATTTGATAGACCAAAGGAGAGGGGAGAGCATAATTACAGAACTGAAGAAACAGTAAAAAGCCCGGAAAAGGATAAACCTGTAACAAAAACAAAAGAAATGTAAACTACATCTCACAACAATAAATTAAAGAAGGTGAATACAAACAGATACAAAGAACCCTAAAATCAGATTTTTAAACAGAATTATATAACCTGTCAGTTTACGATAATACCTGAATGCAACATAAACATACACTCAGTCTCTTAGAACTACATCCATGACTAACAAACATATTGAGTTCAAGCCTGCTTGTCTCTGTAGAACAAAACACTAGGGAGAAAATATATAAATGTTGAGGTCAAGCATTACCAGAAGGACATGCATTTTGGCGGGTTTACACTATCAGCCAAACAGCATGGCCATTTACTTGTCCTGCCACAGAGGACCACTGGCCCCTGCCCTTCTGAAAAGTTCCGGGTGCTTCGGTTTAAACAGGGTGACCTTGCTTTGTATCCACAAGCACAGACTGCATTAAAAGAGGACTGGACAGATTTCATGGAGGTCTATTAGGGCTACCAGCCACAGTGGCTAAAGGGAACCTCCACAGTCAGAGGTAGTAAACTTCTGAGTACTAGTGCCAGAAGGCAACATCAGGGGAAGGCCTCAGCCTCTATGCCCTGTTGCTGGCAATCCAGAGTAACTGGTTGACCACTATGTGAGCAGTGTTCCCTCTAAGCTGAGTTAGTGTGAGCTAGCTCACAGTTTTTTAGCCTCCAGCTGACACATTTTTGTCTTAGCTCAGGAAGGATGGCTCCAGAGCAAACTGATTTATGCAGTAGCCAGATTGCTTGCTCACAACTTTAATGCCAGTAGCTCACAAAGTAGAATTTTTGTTCACAAGACTCGACAGTTTAGAGGGAGCACTGTATGTGAGACGGGATAAATGGACCACTGGTCTAATCCAGCAGGGCTCTTCTTGTGTTCTTATGTCCTTATGTGTATACAGAGAAATAAACTGAAATCCAGCGTTTTACCATTGTTCAACTAGATAGACTATCAAATATGCCGTACAAAAGGCATGGGGACAGCATCACCAAAACTTTCAGGTAATGCTTCAGGGAAACATAAAGGTTTGAAGTAGTTGCATAGAGATACAGCAACCAAATGATACGCATGTTGCTCAGGAAATGGATAGAGATCAAGAAGTTTGATTTAAATTGGTCCTTTTTTAAATTTAAGCCATGATTAAATAAATCCACCCTGATTATGAAACTACATATGCTCCCATGTTACTTTGCTCTGTACATGTTTACCCACGTGACACAGAAGTCAGCATTAATTTCAAACTAGGATGGCACAAGAGAAGATTTCAAACTGGGCATCGTCATTTGACTTTGCATATAGTGATGTTTGTTTATACTGCAAAGACAGCTTTGCCACTAATTCTTAACACCTGCCATGAATGAAGCAGCCCAGATAGTCTTGTATTATTAGAGCACTCACCTGAGAACAAAAGCTGATCATCACAGATGAACAGCTAAATTACAAGGCTTTGCAATGGGTTATTAAGAAGAATGAAGGGACATGTCTTCAGCCACAGAAATAAAAGAAGTCCATATATTAGGTCTTACTTAGGTCTCCAAAGAGCACAGAAATCATTACTGTTTAACTACAGTTGCTTATGAAACATGGCTTGCCAGAAGAGCATTTGTAAACACGCATATCAGCTTCACAATCTTGTTTTTATTTGCTTTGCTACAGCTGGGAAATTTATTGACCAACTGCAGTTCCATAAGCCAGGTATGAAAGAATGTGAAGTGGCAATTCAAGTCAAAACTCGCACTATTGACCTCAACTGACTAGCTAAGGAAGGAATCTGCTAATGCTTCTTTCCCCACCACAAAAGGACATGTCTGAGGTTTTAGTTTTCAATTTTGTGACAGCTGTATTAAATATTACGGAAGCTGCCCTGAGTCGATCATTGTTCTGTTTAAGTTACACTTGGATTTTCTGTGCCAGCCAGGTAAAGTGCTAAGTCGTGAGGCTGGAATCAGCAGTTATATCATGAACTCCTGGGTATACAGATCACTCGCTCTTTTTAAAAAAAATTCTCCCCTCCCCCACTATCCCTGTTCACAAGTCTTCTAGTACTATGTTTTCTCAATGTCCATACTTCAATCCATTCAAAAGGGAAGATAAGGGATCTTCATTCCTTCTAATCAGTGCTTATAGAACATCACCACCACAGAACCAAAGTCTTACCCTTAAGCTTTGCTTTGTTCCCAAAATGTGTCTTGCTCCTGATTTTAACCTGTATAAAAGAGCTCCAGGCCTTACCTGGATACACAGATTATTCAAACCTTCCAGAAAATGGAGCAATACTCAAATTATGTATGAGTTTATAAAACCGAGCAGCAGTTTTTGCAACTTTTCCTTTCTACCAGCTATAATCCTGTAGGGACTGCCATTTTAAAAAAAACAAACTGATACGCAAAGAAACATTAACTTGGGGATGTTTGGAGCGCTTTACAATATTAATCCTTTATTGCTCAGCTCTTGGATTTGGCCCCCTAGCATTTTTTTCCAGATCTGTCTCATTATCATGTTGGTTGATTTCCATCAAAGGCACCAGGTATTAAGGGCTTGTGCCCTTCCCCCCAGTTTACAGGAATCACACCAAAGGTACTATAATTGTTTGTTCATTGTTTATGTTCTACTAAAAAAAAACAGAACGGAGTCAAGGGAGGGAGAATCAGCAGATTTCAAGAGAGGTCAAAAGCATCTATGTCCTTAAATAGATGTGTAACCGGTGATTTCAGGAAGCGTACCCTTTCTCATTCCTGCAGTTGATAAATTCTTTCTTCCACACAACTGTTAAAAGGGACAACAGCCTGTTGACCTTAGTTTACAATTATTCATCCTGAAAACAAAAGCAAATGTACCTATGCAAAAATTAATTTAAACTGAGTGTCATGCTGCAGGCTGCAATCAAGGTAAATCTTGGGTCTGACGATGTTGTAGACTGTTCTGATGGAACAAGTTTCAGGAAACTGAAGTGTCATGCGGAGTATTACTCCATAATGCAAAGACAATTACTATTGTTTTATTCTGGATACAAATACAGCACATGTTAGTCACTTAGAAAACAGCCTCAAGACATTTTGATACCTGATCCCCCAAACGTTTCTGTACTGATGTTCATTTTATGAAGGCACATAACGAAGAAAACACTTCCCCCATTAGAATTCCCTGCCCAAAAAGAGTGCTTCATCACAAAGCTAGTCCTGATAGGTCATTTATTTCATGTATTTTTATCCTGCTCTTTCTCAAAAGAGCTCAGGGTGGGCTTATGGGTTTTCCTCACAACAACCCTAAGGCAGGTTAGGCTGAGAGACAGTGACTGGCCTAAGGCCACCCAGTTAGTTTTATGGCAAGTGAGGATTTGGACCTGGCTCTCTATCCACTAGACCAAAGATCTTATTGCACCTCTGGTAATTTTGGAAAAGATAGTGCGCACTGAACAAAATGGCTGCCATGCGAAATGAGACCACTAACGTAATGGCTGCTAGTAGAGGGCTGTCACAAAATGCTGGGAGGTTTCAAGCCAAGGGTGCTTGAATGCTGCCTCCAGGCCAAAATACAGGACCAAAATACAGGATGCTGCCTCCAGACCAAAAGATGATGCCTCTGGGATCTTATAAACTACCTAAATCATGTTAATACTACATTGAGACAGGGCCGAAAGGCAGTATACAAATTATGAGTTAACACTCAACTACTTGCAAATAGTGCCAAAATTATATGCGATACAATCTTGGTGAATTCTACCATAAGGCATATTAACAAGATGTCTATATCAGGGTAGGCAAGCTTTTGGCCTAAGTGCTGGAAAAAGACTGAACATCCACCTGCAAAGAATCTGATGTGCAAAAAAAACAAAAGGAGGGGGGACAAACAATGGAAGCAAACCCACTGGCGCTGTCAGGACTTCAGGGGGTTCACTTCAGACCTAGACAGCGGTTGAATAGGTCCGGGGCCAGTGGCAAACATAAGCCATGCATGTACCCTTCCAGGGGTTCCACCAGTACACTGGGAACTCAAGTCAACTATTTGGGCAGAGAACTACCCTTTGGCTCTTCTATGCTTTTTTAAGAGCAGAAATATTTTTCTGTGACAAAGACTGTCAGCAGTAGCTGTAAAGTTGTGTGCTGACACAGTTCAGGATATTTAATGACTTCACACCTTAAAAGGAAAAAAGCCACAGAAATAACTCAAGCTTCCCTTAAGAAGAACTTGCACCAGAAGAAATACACTTCAGACCTTTCCCCCAACTATTTTGGTACAATCTTTAATAGCAATTAAATATCACCTATAGCACTAGACCAGGGGTGGCCAACCTTGCTTAACGTAAGAGCCACATAGAATAAACGTCAGATGTCTGAGAGCCGCAAGACAGGAACAAATATCACACACACGTTTTTATTTTTAAAAATATGCAAATGTGCTTTTTATTAACGTTAAATGGGACTGCCAAAAATAAAAACAAACAAGGAAAACTGGTTATTGATAATGATATTACTTGTTTGCGAATGATATTGAGAGAGAAAGAGAAAAAGAGAGAGATGGAAAGAAAGAATTAAAGAAGTGGAAAGAAAGAGAGAGAGAGAAACTAGGCAAGCAAATAGATGGGAGGGAGGAGGGAAGGAAGGAAAGGAGAAAGAGAGAAAAAGCATGCCTCCCCTTTGCTTCCCCAGCCGCCCTGCCAGGAGCCGCACAATATGTGTGAAAGAGCCGCATGTGGCTCCCGAGCCACAGGTTGGCCACCCCTGCACTAGACGGTAACACAGATGTAAGGCAAGAGTCGATGGGGTCACTTGGCATGACTGCAGCTGAATTTATGGCTCTGGACCAATGTTATGATACAGAAGAGTGTGAGCTACACGCCAGGAGACTTGTTCTACATAAAGCATTACATAAAATGTATACAGGTGTAGATAAGACAGAAAGTTAGGGGAATGATGACGCTAAGCACAACGTTACTCATGTCAACCAAGAAATACACATACACCCCTTTTCACCAAGGTGACCACAAAAAAGAAAAATCATCTTTAAAACCTCTCTAACACCAAAACCTGTAATAAAAGCTTCAAAGAGTAATATCTTTTTTGCCAGCACTCATAGGATTTGGCTGCCAGCTTTACTAGAATGACCTAGAAAATACTGTAACTCCACAACAGAATATAGCCTCTATTGAGGCCATTTTAGTTAAACTGCCTTTCATCAGCCAAGGAGAGGACAATTTTAGGCTTAATCAGTGTAATACGAAGTTTAACATCTCTCCCTTGCAGCTTTGTGACGAGACAGGCAATATATGTAGTATTTTATTAATCTATAAATAAATTATTGCCAGATCTTTTTTCACAAAGTTACCAGGCTTTTCACTAATGCTTTTAGAACGGCAATGAGTACTTATTACAGTAATAGCCATACACCATTTGTCTAAAACATTCACACTGACCACATGGAGGTTATTCCACTGGGAGCAGAACCCAAAAGCACTCAGCGCCAGAAAACACACCTGTCAATAATTCTCTCTTTCAAAGAGTATATGGGGAAATGACCTGCCAGCGTAATGTGGGTTATACACACCTTCATGCAGCTTCACTATGTATGGCACCGGCAGTTGATAAGCATCAACAGTCTTATGCAAATATAACTAGAGAACTTGCTTTAATGGAGGCACACTAGACATCCACACCAAACAACTCATCAGTGCTTTGGGTTTCTGAAGCAGATGTTGGGGGAGCATTTTAATTATTCAGTTGGCAATCTTATTACTGACGTCAGCAGATGACTCCAGGAAGTGAATCCTCTTAGCTGGTTAACGTATAACACAGAGCAATAGTCCCTACAGGAATGGAGAACCAGCTGCTCTTGCATTTTAGTGCACTACTATGTGTTATTAAGAGTGTGTATTTGCATTAGTGAAACACCGCTTTCTCCTCCAAAATTCACATGCAGCCACGCCTATTAAAAACAAGTCTCCTTACTAAGAAGCCAAATCATAACCAACAAATAGAAGGAAATAGAGGATTTGGGGAAAAGACAGAAATATGCACATTACAGCAAATAGCCTTGCAGCACCTTAAACTAATGAATTTATTGTGGCATAAACTTTCATGAGCCACATCCCACTTTGTCAATATGCACCTTGACAGTCCTAAATGTTACTTCCCCTTCCCACAACTTACTCCACTGAAGTCTGTTGCCCTTAGCAGTAAATCTTGATGAAGGCAAGCAATCAAGTCATTTACTTTGGACCAATATGCACTTTATAAAAACAAACACATGCTGTCCAGCATTTCAGAATACCACACTGACTGATGGTGTTGGTACAACTTTTATTACAAAAATCATGTCCCCTTCCAGGAGCAATTTTTTAAACATTAATCATCTCAGTGCTCTTCCCTTAGGTCAGACATTTGAAACTGCTGCATGCTTTTTATGGTCAGTGTGCTTAATACCATGCTGTAAGGCTGTCACAAAATAGCAGGATGATTTCCCAGAGCCACCTTATTCCTTTGGACACTTGGTCTCCCACACTCACACCCTTAACAACAACAAATCTGAAAGAGACAGAACACCAAGCACTAGTGACAGAGCGGAACTGGAGCGCCTGCTTCTCCTTTCCTCTGTTCCACCCATTCCAGGTGGAACACACTGAGAAAGGTCATGGGATTAATTCGACATTTCAAGCTAAGCTTGGACTGGCATCGAGCCACAGATACTCTGGTGCCGTATTTTTCACTTGCACTGTCATTTGCAGTCTCTTTACCCCATCTAGTACGCTCTAGGCAGTGTACAATTCATAAATGAAACGTTTAGAATACAGTACAACCATCAGCAAAAGCGGCTCATATGACTGTACATTTGCACAAAAATCCTGGCTACAGTTTCCACAACACTTGCAGGTTTCAGCTGTATCATCTCAGATACAAGCCAATTCTGAAGGAATAGATCCTTTATTGGGTCTAAACCAGCCAGCCACTGAGTCCCAACCACAGGCCACATCACAGGAAGGATCCCCTTACCCCACCCGGGCAGACTTATTGTTGCTTCAAGACCAGTTAGCTGAAGAGCTGGCAGATGAAATCACTTTGTGTAACTTTATTTAGTTCTTGAGGGTGAACAATGGCCAAATGTGCGGTGGACACCAAATTAAAATCAAAGCAGACTAGGAAGAGGATCCTCCATGAGGATTGCTCCAAATTGCATGAGCGGGCAATAAAATGGTAAATGAAGTTCAATGCAGGTATGTGCCACACGATGTACACTGGAGCAAAAGATCCTAACTTTAAATATGTGATGAGTGGGTGTCTAAACTGGCAGTGACTGAGTGAGAGAGGCTGTAGCAGACAGCTTGATGAAAATAATGTGTAGCAACTGTGGAAAAGGCAAACTACATGGGTTGGAATTATTACAAAAGGGACCAAAAAGAAAAGAGCCATAATGGTAATGCTCCTTACGGTGCAGACTCACTTGGAATACCACATACATGTCTGATTGTGTATTTCAACATAATGCACAGCCTAGACAACCAAGATGATTAAGGAGACAGATCAGCCTTTCTTAGGAGGGAACATACTGAATTTGGGGCTTTTTCAATTTAGAGAAAAGACAAATAAGAGAGGATATGGTCAGACAGAGGTTTAAAATATTTTGCACACAATGAAAAAAGTGGATAGAAAAATCCCCTTCCCCCAATACTAGAACTCAAAGGCACACAAAAAAAATCAGATGGGCAATAAATTCAGGATGAACAAAAAGAAGTACTTCTTGGAAGCATTTATATTCCACCTTTCCCCAGGGCTCAAGGAATTGACTACTAATATAGTGATGGCCATGAGCTTAGATGGCTTTAAAAGAGGATTAGACAAATTAATGGTGGGTAGATACATCAATCAATAGCCATAATGTCTGAAGAGAACCTCCGTATCCTGAAGAAGTAAAACCAGTACTGGAAGGCAAGATTAAGACTTCCTATGCCCTTGGTTGGCACTTAAAGGCAAATGGTTGGCCACTGTGTGAAACAGGACACTGAACTAGATGGACCACTCATCTAATCCAGCAGTATACCTCTTAAGTCCCCAACGTGGATAGCCTATCCGTTGCTAACTTCCAAGCATGCAAAGCCAACTGCTACCATGCTCACAGAATTATTCAGAAATCCAGGAAACTACTTTGGTGGCAACCTTCCAGGCAGTTCAAGTCTAAAAGTGACCTGGCTCCATACAGCAGCCCCCTCCCTGAGGTAAGGGGTTGTGCAATTCTATTCAGGAATCAAAAAACCACAGACTGTTGCCTTAATGGGAAATGCTGCATATGCAGGGAATGACAGGCTCCTCCTTCTGCTAACAAAGGAAAAGAAGAAATAAGAGTTGGTTTTTATACCCCACATTTCTTTACTCTAAGGAGTCTCAGAGCAGCTTACAATCTCCTTCCCTTCCTCTCCCCACAACAGGCACCTTGTGAGGTAGGTGGGGCTGAGAGAGTTCTGAGAACAGTGACTGGCCCAAGGTCACCCAGCGGGCTTCCTGTGGAGGAGAAGTAGGGAATCATATCCTGTTCTCCAGATTAGAGTCTACCACTACACCACACTGGCACCACAGTTGAAGTGCCATTTCCTCTATCCCCACAATTCAGGCAGTGCATAAAGGTATGAGGGAGAGCCCTTAAAGCTCTGAATATGCAGAATTACCCCCTATTGTAACAACTATGACATTCAGACCACAGTCAGAATGACACCAATGGCCCATCAAGGTCAGTAATGCCTACTCAGACTGGCAGCTGCTCTCCAGTGTCTCAGGTCCAGGTTACGGAGAGATGCTCTACCACCGAGACACAGCCCTTTCCTACGCCAAAATGCTACCACTTGCTCCCCACATTAGGAAAGCAATTCTTAATGTACTCAGCAGTTCAGAGGCATTCTGCTCCCCCCCAAAAAAGCGGGGGGGGAAGCAAGCACAGAAATAGATGGGGGAAAGAAAGTTCTATCACCTAGACAACCAATTGAAACTATTTATGAACTCATCCTAGATTTCCCCCCAAAGAAGAAGAGAAGAAGAAGAAGAAGAAGAAGAAATTGAATTTATATCCCACCCTTCACTCACTTGGAGTCTCAGAGCAGCTTACAAACTCCTTTCCCTTCCCTTCCCCACAACAGGTGGGGCTGAGAGGACTCTGAGGCAACTGTCCTTGAGAGAACAGCTGGTACAGAGCTATGGCTTGCCCAGGGTCATCCAGCAGGTGCAACTGGAAGAGTGGGGAATCAAACCCGGTTCTCCCAGATTAGAGTCCGCGCACTTAACCACTACACCAAACTGGCTCTCAAAGACCAATTCTATTATGCATGGACCAGTCCACCCATAGGTGCCACTCACTAACCACCATTCTACTACATTTGCACGGTGTCATGCTCCGCCTACACATCACAGTTCAATACAGATCAATTCTACATCCCCCATTTCTGCCTTGATTTAAGTTCTTACTACATAACAGCCAATGATCTTCCAGCACAACATTTACACAAACAACCTAATCTACACTTCGGACTATAAAATATGGTTAACTTTCCTTTCCTTGACCCTAATTACTGGTTAGTTCTTGCTCTTGCCTAGCCCAAATCCAGACCTACACTAACCCAGAAGCAGGATTCCAGCTCTCCAACCCCAGCAACATTCCCCTTTCTGATCTTGAATAACGCAGCACCGTCATCCTCTCTGTGTCATATCCACACTGCCTCTGTTCATGAGTCAATATTTACCCCACCCAGTCCTTCGATCAACACTTCCCTACCTCATGACAAGCTGTGCAGGCTGACGAACCCCACTGCAGGACTGCCCACTCAGTTCAAAACTCTTACCTTCAAGATGCCCCCAGAACAACACATATAAAAGGCTCAATCCACCCTCTCCTGGGTGACGGCATCTCCCCTACCACCTTTTTCCAAATCCTGAAAGTGCCTGCTGAAAGAAAACTACTGCCATTCCTGAGCCACTAAGGACCTCCCCCATTTTGAAATCGATAATTTAAAGGGAGTTAATCTTTAGAAATCAGGAAACATTTTGTGGCCCATTCCCAAATCCAACAATGCCTCTGCTCTCTTTCCATGCAAGTCTCTTTCTTCTCCTCCCCAACTCATCCCCATTGTTGTCACCACTCCTAATCGATAGGCCATGATGCTTCCTCCACATTACCATTCATATAACCGGTTGTGTTACCCTGCTCTTCCAGAGCCCGGCCTTTCCTACTCAAGTCACTAACGCCTTCCTCAGTTCTCACCCAGCCATCGCACAGGCCCCGGCTGTCCACTCAGAAGAAAACTGTCCCTAAACACCAGGCTTGGATCTTTTCACACGAGAGCCAGTTTGGTGGAGTGGTTAGGAGCGCAGACTCTAATCTGGGAGAACCGGGTTTGATTCCCCACTCCTCCACTTGCACCTGCTGGATGACTACAGGCAAGCCATAGTTCTGTCAAAGCTGTTCTTGAAAAAGAGCAGTTTCTGTCAGAGCTCTCTCAGCCCCACCTACCTCACAGGGTGTCTATTGTGGGAAGGAGAAGGAGTTTGTAAGCTGCTCTGAGACTCCCTTGGGTAGTGAAGGGTGGGGTATAAATCCAATCTCCTCCTCCTCTTCTTCTTCTTAATCCTTGGAAGATGAGCTATCCCTGCTCATCAAGCTGGGATACCCATCCACCGTCTGAAATTTTAGTTTCTCCCAACCTCAAGCAGCATGGCCTAAGTGGCCCTTCCCACCCAACTCCCAAGCCTATCCTACAACATTACTTCTCTCTCCCTGCCCCCAAATGTTATCATTTGACAGGTGTGCAGCCCCCACATACACCCCACTGAGGAAAACATTATCTTCTCGAATGCACACCTGAGAATCACTCCTTACTACTGTAATCTCGAATGCACACCTGAGAATCTCTCCCTCCTCTCTTCGATTTACACCTGGCTCCCCTCCCACCACCCCTAAATGTTATTTGACAGGTCTGGCAGCCCCATTTTGTCCTCCCTAGGTAGGACTTCACAGTTCCCCAAACACACACACACAGGGAGAGAGCAATTATTCTCTGCCTGTCTTTCCAAGGGCGCGCCAGAGAATCTCTCTTTCCTCTCCACCTCCCCCGCGAGGGTTCCTGCCCGGCTCCCTCCAGCCAGTTCTCTCCCCCCCCCCCGCCCCGCCCCCACAGCCCCCACCACCACCACCACCACCACCCCGCGTCCTCACCCCACTCGAGGAAGTCGGAGACGAGCCTGTCCCGTCGGAGCGGCGAGTCGCGGCTGAACTCGGTGTAGAGGCCGACCAGGAGGTCGAGGAGCGCCTCCACGCTCAGGACACTCTCGTTGCGCCGCGGCCCGTCCAGCAGCAGCTGCTCCAGCTTCTTCAGCCGCACCTTGGCCGACATGGTGGCGGCGGCGCGGTCCGTCCAGGCAGCGGGAAGGAGGAGGAGGAGGAGAAGGCCGCGCTGGGAGAGAAGCCGGGGAGGGAAGGGAAAGAGGGAGGAGAGGGGAAGGGAAGGGAAGGAGGGAGGGAGGAGGCGCCGCAGCTGCTGCTGTTGCTGCCCGGCCGCCGCCTCAGGCTCAGGGCAGCGGCATCTGTCTGTCTGTCTGTCCGGCAGGCCGGCCGCTGCTCGTCCTCCTCCTCCCTCAGCGCCCTCCGGAGGGCGGCGACCAAAGGCCCCGGCGGCGGCGGCTCGCCCCGGCCCCTACGCCCGCATTCCGGCCGGCCTCCCCGAGCAGTAGCGGCTTCTCCTCCTCGTCGTCGTCGTCGTCGGGCTCCTTCAGGCTCAGCTCCAGGCCCGGCTGGTCCATGGGCCGGTCCCTCCCTTCGGACCCGCCCCTCTCGCTTCGCCTGGCAACCGCCGAGGAGGAGGAAGCGACGGGCGCTCGCTCGCTCGCGCGGCGGAGGCAGCCGCGGCCTGGACGGCTGGCCCAAGGACTGGGCGGCGGGGCTGGGCCAGGCCGGGGGCGGCGAGGCGGAGGGGTCGTTCGGCCACCGCCGGCGGCTCCCCTTAGAGCGACGCCCACCGTCACCAGGGCCGGCGTTTCTCTCGCTCGCCCTCTCCCTCGGCCCCCCCCCCCTTCGCGCGCACTGGCGTCTGGGATCGGGAGGCAGGGTGGGGGGAAGCTGGAGTGGGAAAGGGAAGGCGGCTGGAGTGGTCTGAGGGAAGCCAGAGGGAGTTGGGCCTCAGCCGCTTGCCGTAGTTTTGCCAGGAATGTCACGCCGCCGCCGTCATCGTCGGGCGAGTTTGCGGCAGATTCGCTAGTTGCGCCATCTGGGAAAGCCGAAGCGCGCCTGGCGTTTCCTCGGCGCAGATTCCAGGGTCGCCCGGCAGCGTCCCGTCCCGCCGGAGTGGATTTTTTTTTAAAAAAATACAGAAACAAATACACACACACACATAGATAGATAGATATAGATATAAAAGCAGAGTATTGAGATTCTTCCAGTCAGTGAAATCTGAGATTGTTGTTACACACACACACACCAAATTTATGCATTATAAATAAATTTAATTACTAGTGATTATTCTGATATCTATAGGTATAGATACCCGAATAATCGCAAGTAATTAAATTTATTTATAATGCATAAATTATTGTGACCAAGCACCTACTTTCCCTGCCGTTATGTTATCTCACCGATCAATACTAACAAAAGATTGTTAATATAAACGTATTATTATACGATAATAGGGTTGCCAGGTCTGGGTTGGAAAAGCCGCCACTTTCTCCAGCTGATCTCTATCAGTTGGAGATCAGTTGTAAAAGCGGGAGATCTCCAGGCCCCACCTGGAGGCGGGCGACCCTGTGTGGTAATGGACTGAGACAGGTAGCTGTGTTAGGGATGCCAGCCTCCAGGTGGGACCTGGAGACCCCATGGAATTACAGTTCATCAGACTACAGAGTTCAGTTCTCCTGGAGAAAATGGCTTGTCCCCCACTGAGGTCCCTGTCCTCCCCAGGCTCCATCCCCAAATCTCCAGGAGTTTCCCAACCTGGATCTGGCAACCCTACATCCACCACCCAATCCCCAACTGGTGGCCAGTGGGGACCTAGCAAGCCTTACTTTGTCTGTAGCAGTAGAAAAGAGCAGCAGCTTCAAGACTAACCACATTTGTGGCAGGGTAGGAGCTTTCGTGAGTCACTGCTAGGGTTGCCAACCTTCAGGTGGTGGCTGGAGATCTCCTGCTATTACAACTGATCTCTAAGTGACAGGAATCAATTCACCTGGAGAAAATGGCCCCAAACCCCACCCTCCTCAGGCTCCTCCTCTGAAATCTCCAGGTATTTCCCAACGCTGAGCTGGCAACCCTGCTCACTTCTTCAGCTATGATAATAGAAATTATTATTATCTGTGGGGTGGAAAAGTATGTTACCTATCTGAAGGTTGTGCAGCAGAATGGTTTTTTTTAATCCCCCCCCAAAATTATCTGTAATAAAAATTGTTACTGTTGTCTGAATTTTAATACCAAATAATAATAGGGATAATTTATTATCTTAATGAATTAGATTATATCTGTGTGATGAAAAAAACTGTTGCTTATCAAAACTGTAGATGGTACAGCAAGGTTTTGTGTGTGTTTTTCTTGGCGGGTCTTCATGTGCCGTTATGGATAATTTCAACTCTATACAATAGGTTAAGGCTATTACCAGGGCTATTTTTGGGCAGGAACGCACAGGAACGGGAGTTCCGGCTGGCTTCTGAGTTGGCCACGCCTACAGCCTTCCCCTCCTTCAGGTTCCCCAGGTGCCTCGCAAGCCATAGGGTGCCTGGGGATGCCAATCCAATCCAGGGAGGACAGGCAGTTTAAACTGCCTCCCCTCCTCAGGTTCCCCAGTCAATCCAGAAACTGCCTTCCTTCCCTCGGGTTCCCCAGGTGCCCCGCACCTGGGGAAGCTGATCCTGGGAGGGAGCTGCACTGTCAGCGGTGTGGCCTA
Source organism: Lepidodactylus listeri (assembly GCA_029233225.1). NCBI lineage: Eukaryota > Metazoa > Chordata > Lepidosauria > Squamata > Gekkonidae > Lepidodactylus > Lepidodactylus listeri. The sequence continues at coordinate 84,222,321 of JARCFY010000011.1, forward strand.
ATATGCTAATGTGTTTCTGCTGTTGGGTGTGGCCTATTATGCTTATGAGTTCCTGCTGGGCTTTTTCTACAAAAAAAAAAGCCCTGGCTATTACCATGTTGTCCCCCACCCCCCTTGTCGTTGTATAGTGGGAGTTTGGCCATAAAAAATGTCAACAACCAGAAACCAGTGGGAACATATTGCAATCTCCCAGGTCACTCGTGTTGCTGATCTAAAAGCCACTGTTCTCCAGCAAGAGAAATTTGGTGGGAGTCTCCAGCATTATAATGTTGAATTGTTTATATCATCTCCCAAGGACTTACCAGGGACCTGGGATTCCTCAGCTACTACAAATGCTTATCAGTTTAACAAAACTAAGGAGTCTGTATTATCACCAATGACAATGACATAGTCTCTCTATGTTTTTCTTGATTGTATTTGAATTTTACATAATTACTTCTCACCCTTTCTGTGTTTCATGGCCCTTTGACCCTGCGGTTTCCATTTCCCCCTCTTGTGTATTTGTAAATTAGTGGGGGAAGAAAGGACCCACAATCAGTTGGCCATCCTTTAGAGTTAGTGGTCCATGATTGGTGGTTCCTCAAACATACCTTTAAGGACCTCTGCTTGCTCCATCAGTTGCCATCCCAGAAACGAAGAATGCATTTGAAGGAACTGGGAGTCCCAAGAGGTCATTTGAGAAGCTGTGGTCTGGACCTTCAAAAGAAATGTGGGAATTGTTGTTTTGGAGCTTGAACCTGGAAAACCGGTCTAACCCCTTCAAGGAAGCAGAGATAACTGTGGATCTGCGGTTGAGAGCCAGGATAAGTTGGTTAAAATGTGTAGGGAGGACATACCTTCAGTATTTTGTCTGCTGTAACAACACTGGGAGCCATTTCGCACTAAAACAAGAGAATGCAGAAGCAAGTCTCCTGGCTTCCACTGTAATATTTAAAACAGGAGCCAGCAACCACACAAATCAGGATTGCATACTACCTGTGATGCTCCCAATATGTGTGGTCAACATTTTGCCTGGGTAAATGCAAGCCAGAATCCTGAAAAATCCACTGGGCAATTCATATGTACTAGGGATGCCAGGTCCCCCCTGGCCACTGGCCAGGGGATGTGGTGTATGGATGCTAGATCCAGCTTGGGAAACTCCTGGAGATTTGGGGAATGGAGTCTGGGGAGGACAGGGACCTCAGTGGGGTTGAATGCCATAGAGTCCATCCTCCAAAGCATCCAATTTCTGCAGGAAAACTGGTCTTGGTAGTCTGAAATTGAGCTGTAATTCCAGGGGATCTCCAGGTCCCACCTGGAGGCTGGCATCCCTAATAGTCCTGATGCCCTACAGAAGTGCAAACTGTAAGTGTTGCTCCTGTGGCAATCACATGCCTCAGAAGGATCTATGCATGGCTGGGAAGCATCCAAACATGCAGTTGTACTGTCTCAAAAGAACTACAGTCGAGCCCAGAAAGCCACAACAAAGAGGAAATATTACAAGTTCCCAAGAGCAGGTTTTCAGCGCCAACCATCAATCCTCCATTAACAGCAGATGGAGTAGCCATGCTATCCTACATCGCCAGAACAAGCTGTTAATTCAGCTGTAACAAAATCGTATCTGATAACATGACCTAACAAGCAGCACGCTTATCCTTTCTGGCTTGCAAGCGGGCATCATTTCTGAGCTGCCTTTAAAGCAGCAGGTTCTATTAAGCAGTCACCTTAATATCAGATCAAGAAGCTCCGCTGCCAATGCTCCCCAGACACAATCTGGCTTCAGGCGGAGAGCTATTGAAATAGACATCTGATGGTGCCTGCAGTTTCAAACGGGCTCCATATTTAAAGATGATGGCATCATTTGTGACTCAGGTCGCCAGGCCTGGGTTGGGAAGTACCTGGAGATTTGGGGGGGTGGAGTCTGGGGAAGGTGGGGTTTGGGGAGGGGAGGGGCCTCATCGGGGTACAATGCCAAGGAGTCCACCCTCTGAAGCAGCCATTCTCTCCAGGGGAATTGATCCTGGTCATCTAGAGATCAATTGCAATAGCAGGATATAGGGTTGCCAGCTTTGGGTTAGGAAATTCCTGGAGATTTTGGCCGTGGAGCCTGAGGAGGGTGGGGTTTGGGGAGGGGAGGGGCCTCAGCAGGATACCATGCCATCGAGTCCACCCTCCAAAGCAGCCATTCTCTCCAGGAGAACTGATCTTGGGAGTCTGGAGATCAGCTTTAATAGCAGAAGATCTCCAGGTGCCGCCTGGGTCTTGTGATGCATGCAGCCAACTATTTGTGATGCATGCAGCCAACCGCAGCCCCGTGTCAATGTATGGCCGCTCACCAGAAGCTCAATAAACATCCTGCTTTTCCTGTTTTCCCGAGACTGCAAAAATTGGCAAGCCGCAGTCCATGACTGGTGGTGGGTTGCATGTAGTGAGGTGGTTCACCAGCAATGATGCCGGCCGGGCATTGAGGCACATGCTAAAAATAAATGTGACTTGGCTTGCAGCGAGGGGAGCGAAATTAGTCCCAATGCTGCTTCCTTTTTCCTGTATGAGGTTTCAGTGGAAAACTACAGCAATACATTCCTCACACCAGGCTAAATAATTTTTTTAAAGTACTTCACAATTGTTGATTTAGCAGAAGCAAATTGACTCTGATGGTCTCATGTTTCCCGAAATTGTCCTTAAATGTACAAAATGGGGGGGGGGGGGGATGGACCTTCTGAAGGGATTCCCAAACCAAGTGGCAGGGTGCCGCCCCCCCGCCCTTGGGTTGTTTGTTCTTGGAGCTGCTCCAAGAAATGTGGTCGATAACACCACAGAGATATCCTGTGTTAGATTTTGAGGGCAACAGGAAATGGCTGTGTCACTACTTTTATGGCTTCAGGAAAACCCACCCACAGATCCGGGGGCCAGACCAAGAAATTGAAGGAAAGATAGGGCGAGAAATCTCTAAATGCAGTGAACATTTCAAGGCTTGTAGAGATGCTGTGTGAAGTCCAGAGGTCCATTCAGCTGCCTTGTTGATTCATCTCAGGACCTTAGGAGGACCTCCTGAACAATTAATTGGAAGGAAACACCAGTGCATGGGGGCAAAATGCTTACAGTGCAGTCCGAAACAGAACTACACTGTTGTAAACCCACTGACTTAGAAAGTAGGGATGCCAACATCCAGGTGGGACCTGGGGAGTCCCTGGAATTACTGCTCCCCTCCAGACTACAGAGATCACTTCCCCTGGAGAAAATGGATGCTTTGGAGGGTGGACTCTAGGGCATTGTATCCCACTGATGTCCCTCTCCTCCCCAGGCTCCATCCCCAAATCTCCAGGACTTTCCCAACCTGGATCTGGCATCCCTACTCCTATCTGCTGGTGGTGGCCAGAGAGGGCCTAGGAACCCTATTAGAAAGGTGTAACTCTGTTTAGAATTGCATGGAGTCAATCAAATAACTAAATTAAATTGATTCAAAACTAAATTCATTGATTCGAAACTTCTTGTTAGGGCGCCTCAGATTAATCAAGTGGCTCATCATCAATTTACCACATTTGGGAAGGCATGCAAGACTGTCCTGTTGCTATTATTGTTGTTGTTGTTGTTACTACTACTACTACAAGAAGAGAAGAGACTGGATTTATACCCTGCCCTACACTCAGAGTCTCAGAGCAGCATACAAACTCCTTTCTCTTACCCCTCCCCACAACAGACACCCTGTGAGGTAGGTGGGGCTGAGAGAGCTCTTTTCAGAACTGTCCTTGAGAGAATAGCTGTGAGAGAAGAACTATGGCTTGCCTAAGGTCATCCAGCAGCTGCAAGTGGAGGAGTGGGGAATCAAACCCAGTTCTCCCAGATTAGAGTCCACGCACTTAACCACCACACCAAACCACCACTACTACAACTGAACTTACCATATTCAGGAAGGCATGCACATCTGCTCTAATGCAGGTGGCATTTAGTGCACCATAAATTGTTTTTAGCTTTGTTCGGAACGGCATGTGATAGCTTTTAAGTTGCATTTATTGTTTTTTAACTGCCTTTGTGTATTCAGTGTAATTTGCCGGATGCTTAGGATGTTTGGTCCTTGCAGCTTCCTCAGTTTTGCTAGCTCCTTTGAGTTTGCGAAGGCAAGGCAAGGTCTGAGTGTAATAAATAAATAGTATTTTAAAAGATGGGTGGCAAGCGCTCGTTTAGAAGAGGCATTCCTCCTCACACAGGAGGGAATGCCTCTTCTGAGATGCTGCTTTTGTGGCACCTTTATGTATGTGTTTTAAAATATACAGTGCTTTCTCCCCCCCACCCAGAACTCCCTCAGGGGAGGGGCTGTGGCTCTGTGGTAGAGCATCTTCTTGGCATGCAGAAGGTCCCGGGGTTCAATCCCCAGCATCTCCAGTTAAAAGGACCAGGTAAAAGGTGATGTGAAGGACTTCTACCTGAGAACCTGGAGAGTCACTGCCAGTCTGACAATACTGACCTTGATGGACTAAGGGTCTGATTCAGAATAATGCAGTTTTATGTATTCATGTAACTCCAATATGTAGATTGTGCATGTTAAAATGTATACAGTACGTCAAGTAGATGTTACTCTCTTGACTTTGGCTCTGGGTTTGGTATGCCGACCAATGTAATGATGAACAGAGGAGCAGGACAATTCATGGGTCTTGGTCTTCGTACAGCTCTTGCCTGTCATCTCCTCCTCCTGAAGAGGTCAGCGGCTTTTATGGAGCTGCAATTGGGAAAACTTGAGGAAGCAAAACTTCTTCCTCTAGCAATATCGGAATTCCGGACATGGGAAGGGCAAAAAGCAGGTTCCCCCTTCCCCCACATCCACAGTCATAGCCTCTACTCATAATTTGGTCATCATCGCAAAACCTTTGCCCTGATCCAACACCGAAGATCCATTTACAGGAAGCAGCTTTGCACACTCATAGCCAGCAAGTATGAACACACATCCTTGGCCCCATTGTGATTGGTCATCCAACCACACCTAATTGTGGATGCATCTTTTGATGTGCAAGGGGATCCCTTCACCCTTCAGACCTAGAACTTGTGTTATGTACAACTTGTTAAGGGTGACTGGGGCTGGAAAGAAGGAGGAGGAGGAGGAGGTTTTATACTCTTCCCCTCACTACCTGAAGAGTGGCTTCCAATCACCTTCCCTTCCTCTCCCCACAGCAGACTCCCTATGGGGTAGATGGGGCTGAGAGAGCTCTGAGAGAACAGTGACTGGCCCATGCTGGCTGCATGTGGAGGAGGAGTGGGGAATCAAACCCGATTCTCCAGATTAGAGTCCTGCTGCTCTTAAGCACTACACCAAACTGGCTTTCGAGGCCATTGTTTTAAGCAGGTAAATGTTTTGACTCATTTACTTGGAGTTGTTGATCGAAGTTCATCCTCTTGTTAAGGGCTGGTCTTTATACAGAGACTGGAAAAATGTAAATCTCTGATGACTTTCTCTCTTGTTCCAAAATCCAGCATCAGTTCTCTCACAATCTGATCCCTCATATAAAAAGTGATTTCTTTGATTCCTTTGAAAATAGCAGTGCCATCAGGAGAGCTGCCCTCCAGGTACCATTTAACCAGAAATCAGTGGAAGTTCAGGTTTTCTCCGGTTAGCTGCAATAGAAATTTTTGGTGCTCCGAATACATTGGACAGTGAATTCAAGATCTGTGTTTGCTGCAAAATATTAAAATAACACAACAGAATTCTTTTAGTATTCCACTTTAGAAGAGAAGAAGAAGAGAAGAGATTGGATTTATACCCTGCCCTTCACTCTGAGTCTCAGAGTGGCTTACAAACTCCTTTCCCTTCCCCTCCCCACAACAGACACCCTGTAAGGTAGGTGGGGCTGAGAGAGCTCTGACAGAAACTGCTCTTTTTCAAGAACAGCTGTGCCAAAACTATGGCTTGCCCAAGGTCATCCAGCAGGTGCAAGTGGAGGAGTGGGGATTCAAACCCAGTTCTCCCAGATTAGAGTCCACTCACTTAACCACTGCACCAAATTGGTCAAATACGTTCTTCCCCAATAAACTTCCCCAAAACTTCACACACGAGAGCCATATTATTCTAGTCCTCTGTTACCTCTATCCTAGCAACACTACAATATACAACACATGGTGGTGGAAAGTGCCATCAAGTTGCAACTGACCTAGGGTCACCCCATAGTGGTTTCAAGGCAAGAGATGAACATCGGTGGCTTGCCGTTGTCTGCCTCTGCATTGCAACACTGGACTTCCTTGGCAGTCTCCCATGGGAAGTACTAACCAGGGCCGACCCTGCGCAGCTTTTGAGATCTGATGAGATCAGGCTAGACAGATCCTCAGTGGAACAGGCTTCCTCGGGAGGTGGTGGGCTCTCCTTCTTTGGAGGTTTTCAAACAGAGGCTAGGTGGCCATCGGACAGCAATGCTCTGAACTTAGGCAGAAGGGTTGCCTCAGTGCTTAGTTCTTGTGGCCCTTTCTTACATGCCCAGGGAAATGCTGGTTGCCACTTTGGGGTCAGGCAGCAATTTTTCTCCAGGCCACTTTGGTCAGGGATCCTGGAGGGTTTTGTTTTTGTTTTTTGTCATCTCTTGGGCATGGACAAGGGGTCACTGAGGGGTAGGGGGGAGGTGTTTGTGAATTTCCTGCATTGTGCAGGAGGTTGGACTAAATGACCCTGGAGGTCCCTTCCAACTCTATGATTCTATTATTCTAATGAAGGTCTGAAAAAGAGGTGTCCCTAACCAAATAATAAACCCCTTGAGTGTCTGTGGAAAACAGGTCCCTTTTATTTTTGATATTTTTGTAGATTTTATTTTTGATAAGAAACCACATCTCTTTTCCTGTGAGAGCTGACTGAGCATATCATCTATTCTCAGATAATTACAGTGTCATCACAGATCATGTGTCCTCCTGTACTCAAATTCCAAATTATGAATTTGATCCTATTAGTTTTCCTTCTAGAGAAAGAGGAAATAAATTCACCTTATGATTACCAAAAAGCAAGGAGGAAAATTGTGTGAGTGAGTGGAAGGGGTGGTAGTCCTATTCATTTCCTAGGACATGCACTGTTCCTTAAATTTTTCAAAAACACTAGTTTAATTTTAAATTGTTTTAATCAATCTGTGTATATTTTTATAGTTATCACCTGCAAGCAAAGGTAAAATAAATCAGGTGTTCCCCAGTTTTCTAATACCCTTTACATGAATTTTTTTTTATAGAAGTCATAAAATCAGTGCAAATATTGTCATGGTCTACACATGTATTTGTTCCAGTTAATTAATCTGTTCTGCTAATTCCTGCCTTAGACCTCATCTGGTTTACAAATGCTTAAATTGAGATTAAGAGGCTCAGTAAAGCATCTTAGTTGTTTGCCAAACCAGGCACTTTGTAGTTTCTAAAATTATCTTCTCAAATTTTTGTTATATTCTGAGCAGAACAAAAAACACTCAAACACAAGTGATGTTGCTTTGCTTACAGTAGAGGGCAATATTATTACCCATCAATGTGATCATGTAGTATCAGTGTGGGAAAACAGTTGTGGGGCTACTCACATGGTTCTGTTTGTTCTTCACAATTAAATCCCAGGCTTAATTGGAAGGAATTGGTTAATTGCCATTAGTTGTTCCTTTTTTTTTGAACCTGTAAGTTTCCTTTTACTGAGTCATACCAGTAAGCCCCTTTGTTTGCTGTTTCCTTGACATGAAATGGCTAGGGATGGCAGTTGCCCAGGGGCGGTAGACCATCTTCCACCTCCATGCTACAAGTTCTGCTGGGGTCTTTGCTACAGCAGGAGCAAAAACACCAGGCAGGAAAGAACACTGCTTGATGTCACAGTGTCACTTCCAATTGTACCTGGAAGTGATGTCATGACACTCTAGGAATCCCCCAAATCTCTATGGTTTTACCTAGACTTTTGAGGAATTCCTACGATATCAAAGATGTCACTTCTGGGTACTGAACCAGAAGTGATGTTGTAATGTTTAATGACATTGTTTCCCAAGTCCCTGCTCCCCAAATGCTCCTGCTGGTTGCTACTTCTTGGCTGGCAAGCTTGGAAACAGCCCTGAAGTGCTATCTGGGGAAACTGATATGTACCCCATCAGGATCTATGGAAAACCCAGCAGGGCAAATAGGCTCAAGGCTATTTCAGGCTGGGAAGAGGTTTAGTGTTTTTTCCTGCACTGCATGATCCTGAGCCAAATTGAGCCCACTTCCACTTGGGAATCACAGACCCACAGATCATGTCTGCTAATCCAACCCTACCCAGTTGGATAACCAGCCTCAAGGTAGAGCCTGCCTGACCTGGATAGCCCAGGCAAGACTGATCTCGTCAGATCTTGGAAGCTAAGCAGGGCTGACCCTGGCAAGTCCTTGGATGGGAGACCTCCTTGGATGGGAGACCTCCAAGGAATACCAGGGCCAGGACGCAGAGGAAGGCAATAGCAAGCCACTTCTCTGAAATGTCCAAGCTCCACTAGCTGACGCCAGAAGTCAACCATGACTTCCAGACACACAAACACACACACACACAATACTCACCAAAAAACAGGTAGAGCCTGAAGGTCTGTTGGCATTACAACTGATCGCCAGATGAACAGGATCTGTTTCCCTGGCACAGCTTTTGAGGGTGGCCTCTTATCCGTGCTGAGCTCCCTTTATTCCCGGAGCTCCACCCTCCCCAGGCACCACCCCTAAATCTCCAAGAATTATCAAGATGGAGGTGGCAACCTTACAACCCAGGGATGTTCCTGGGGAAAATACGTCATGAAGATGCCAGAGATTTAATGCAGGACCTTGGATATGAACAGCAAGCGCTCTGTTGCTGAACTGTGGTTTGGACGCTCTCATATGCGGCGTATTGATTTAATTAATGTGATAAACGGGGCATGAAAAGTCCCAGGTTTTATTTACAGCCTCTGTATCCCACCTTTCATTTGTAGTCTGTCAAGTTTCTGTTCTGCTGGACTGGAGACAAACCCACAGCTGCGGGTGTCGGGCGACCTCTGTCCTCCTCCATCCCTGTCGGACTCTCATCATTCCTTCCGTTTGCACAAACCTGGCACTGGCCATCTCGCCCAGAGAACAAAACTCGCATCATGCCTTTTATTACGAGGGCCAACCAAAACGACCCAAGATATTGTGCAATATTTTTGCGCTCACCAGACCAGATGTTAGAAAACTTATAGCCTTTCGAAGGGAGGAAAACCAGATTTTTTTTCCCCAGGTCATTATCTTTAGCCTGGGTCTTGCCAGCGTTTTGATGGGAAATGCAAAGCAGACTTCTTGTTCTTAATTAATGCTGGCATTTGATTACGGGGCTTGTGTGAACACACACAAAGCTGCCTTCGACTGAATCAGACCGCCGGTCCTTCAGGGTCAGTACTGTCCACTAAGACTGGCGGCGGCTTTCCAGGGTCTTAGGTGGAGGTTTTTCACCTCCCATACTGCCTGGTCATTTTAACTGGAGATGCCAGGGACTGAACCTGGGACCTTCTGCATGCCAAGCACAGCCCCATGCTGGAACTATGGCTTGCCCAAGGTCATCCAGCAGCTGCAAGTGGAGGAGTGGGGAATCAAACCCGGTTCTCCCAGATTAGAGTCCGCGCACTTAACCACTACACCAAACTAGCTCTCAACAATTCGGTATCATAAAGTGCTAACAGTGTCTGTTTGAATACAATTGTTTAATGATGGTGGTACCATATGAGTGCATACGGCTGCCAGGTCCCCCGGGTAGGGATTTGTAGTGAGTCCCCATTAGCTGGGAAAGTAGAGTATAGCCCCTATGTAAGTGCAACCCTCCAGTGGGTCAGTTCATTCGCCCGGACTGTTTTGGGCCGGTTCGGGGAAACGGTGCAGGGCTCCCCCACCCTGTGGTCTTATTGATCCCAATCGGGCTCTAGCAGCCCTTGGGAAATGTGCGAACCTTGAACTGTGAATGTTCTTCTCGGTTCCTGGGAACGGTCACTTGGAGATATATTGTGTTTTCCGAAAGCTCTCCGGCCGAGGCTTCTGTTCGCATGCAGCCCGTTTGATTAAATTATGACACGCCGACCGATACTCTATTCCAAGCTTTTATTGTAACAGAGCGAACAAAGATAAGCTTTTAATACTAATGATAAGCTTGAACCAGGAAAGGTTCCTGCACATTTAGAAAGGGTTGGGTGGTTTTGTGGGGGGGTTTCTTTGTTCCATCTGCACGCATGGCGGGAAAAAAAATCAGTCTGCTTTAGCCAAAAAAGCAGTAGGAGAAACTGTGTAAAAAACCCCCACTATAGCTTGTTGAATTGGCTGCCTGGTGCGAATTGGCATCTGACCACCCATTGTCACTGAAAGTACTTAAGCTCATTATGGATTTAAAGGAAATACTCAGCCATGTAGTGGTAAGGCACCGCTGTTGTAGATATGTTGATTCACAATGTTATGTAATAATAAAATAATGACATTGTTTTTCCACCCTGGTCGAGACCGAGTTCAATTTTCACATTTCCATTAAAACAGGCTTGCTGGACTGGCAGGTAATAGGGTACGGTACATCACATACGGTGAGCCTATGAAAGGCTTCGTAATAACACACGCTTATTCATTTGTTCATTTTTCTATGCCTCCGTCCCGGCATAATGGACCCAAGGTGAGTTATGAAATACAAACAAAGCAATGCAAGCCCGATTTAAAAATTCTTAGCAGTTTATTAAACAGCATAATAGGAAGGTGTATATAATTGCACGCTATGCTATTCCCAGGAAATTTCCTAGGATAAAAATAAGATTGTTTATTAGCTCAGGGATAGAGTTTGCGTGCAGAAGGTCCCAAGCTCAGTCTCCAGCATCTTTATTTAAAGCCCTGAGGAGTAGGGGGGGGGGGGGTTGGGGAGCTGGAGCCCCCCCAAAACTTTTCCAGGACATGCTGGGCCTCCCCTGGAGACAATGGCCTGTAATGTCTCTGGCCCAGCCCTAGCCCCCCGCCCCCCCCAGGAAATCGGAAAGTCTACACCCTTGTCTCAAACCATACAGTTGCCAACTTCCAGGTTGTCAATCACACAAAAACGGAAATGCAGCGAATACAGTGGCGCAAACAAATAACCAGAATCATCTGCTACGCTGTATGAATCACACTCGAGACGTCTGTCTTCTTATACAGTTCTGCTTACAGCCACTGCGTGTTTTCTATTGGAAACTCTTCTCTGCATCATTCTAAAGAGAGACTTATACTTTCAAGGACTATCAGGTCACTATTCAACTGGTGCAGATGTCATTTATGCACGGTGGCAAAACCATTTGTTATCTGTATTTTTTATAGTTGTAAGCTGAACTGTATAAGAAGACAGAGGTCTCGAGTGTGATTTGTACAGCTTGGCAGATGATTCTGGTTATTTGTTTCCACAACTTCCAGGTTGTGGCTGGAGATCTCCTGAGATTACAGCTTACTAGCCCTGCCCTGAGAGAGATCCTTTAAAAGAAAGAGTGCCACAATAATTCTCTTTGAAGGCAGAGCATATCAGGTCCCATTGCTCCTGCAGAAGATTTTAATTAAAGTGTCTGGGGGATCAGGGGGAATATATATATATATTGAATGAATGAACATACATTCATTCATTCTTCAGGAATAAGTGGCGCCTTCCAATACACCACTGTCTTCAGAATCTACTTCCCTCTCTTCTGACTTTCATTTTTTTAAAGCCAATCCCCCCCCCCTTTTTTTTTTACTGAGACCTGAATCTGGGACTTCTGGGACACAGCCTGTGTTCTTAACTCACAGTGTTGGACCAGAAGACATTTGAGTTGTTTTGGAAAGCTTGCTGGGATTGCAGCTAGGGTTGCCAAACTTCAGGTGAGAGGCTTGAAGATCTCCCACTGGGAGGGGGTTTCTCGGGGGTGGGTCTTCCCCTGCCAGCCAGTTGGGCCACCGTGGAGTGGGCCCCCCAAAATCGGGGGATCCCCTGGCCCCACTAGGGGAATGGCAACCATGTGTCCACTTCACTAGGTCTGGGAGATGCAGTGGCACAGCAAACACCTCCCTTAGGAACCCAATGGCAGGCGAGGCCTTCCCCCCTTGCTGGGATAAGGTTGCCAGTTGCCCACTGGGGGGCAGGAGACCTCCCACACCCTGCTGCCTGCTACCACTCAGACTGGCGGCAGGAAGAAAATGGCAGTTAAAATGGAGGCCGTGATTGGCACTCCCAGAGTGATATCCGAGCCAGGTTTGGTGTGTCTTTGTTGCAACACAAACCAGCCTGTGCCTTAATGTAAAATCTAAGGGGGCAGCCGTAGGAGCATCTTTGCGTTGTGTTTTCTGTTCACGTTGAGCTCAAGATGTGTCCTTTCTGGCTGGGTGACTTTTATTTCTGACAGAGGGGAACAAAACGCAATGAAAGGACAGCCATAAATCTCTCTGAGAAAGAAGCCTGCACAAAGACTTCTCCACCAATCGTCATCTGTGTGGGGGAGCACCTTCTGCCCACTCGTCCCCCAGTGGCAGAGAAGCGAGAGTCCCGGTTTCTGAAGGGGTTGTGCACAAGAGCGGTACCCCGTCATTCCAGAGCTGCCATGACTTTTATGCCACTGTTATGCCCACATTCTGGTTGAACAAACTTGGTGCTTTTCAGAGCCAAACGTAACAGATGTCCTCTGCGACCGTTCTAGTTTGTTTCCCTTTTCCTTAAAAAGATAGAGTGACTGTAAGGTTGCCAACCTCCAGGTGGGGAGCTCCTGGATTTAGAACTGATCTCCTGACTACATATAGAATCATAGAGTTGGAAGGGACCTCCAGGGTCATCTAGTCCAACACCCTGCACGAGGCAGGAAATTCACACATTTCACAAAATTCACACACACACACACACACACACACCAGTGTGGCTGAACGAAAGAGTTTGGGTGAATGCTAGAGAGTCACGCCCAGTGTAATAATACAACACTTATTTATTTCTTCTGTATTTACCTAAAACATTTGTTTCACTTCTCCTGGGGAAAGTGGCTGTTTTGATAGGTGAACTGCATGTCATTATTCAGGTGGGTAGTTATGTTGGTCTGAAGCAATAAGAAAAAGTTTTGAGTCCATTAACCAGCAAAAATGTGTCCCATGGTATTCAGCCATCAAAAATGACCACTCTAGAACTTCTTACTTGGTCCATATTACATCATATAACATAAGAATATTTACATCGCTATGTTTTCAGACCATGCCAATTTATTTATTACTTTGATTTCCATCCCGCCTTGCCGGGCAAGCTGGCTCAAGGCGGCGTACACATGATAAAACGATAAAACAATAGATACAATAAGTTACTTAAAACACATACAGTTCTAAAATAACATTACATGCAATGTAATGTACAAGAGCCAACTGAGCTCTCTGTTTGTGTGGCGGCTCAGTGGAAGCTCTCGCCCACTATGTTTTAGTCTGCCCATTGTATGTGGGACCCAGGAATAAATTCCTTAATCAAATTTTAGCTAACACACAGCTTACCTCTGATTCTGACAAATTAGCTTTCTTGCTTTCAGATGCTGACCCTTTTATCTCTTACCGGATGGTTCTGTGTGCTTTTGCTGCGAGAAAAATTAGAGGCAATGTTGCCGCCAAGAAAGCTATTAAATGATATGTATAGTACATGATGTGATCGAGAGTTGTAATGTTAGAATTTTAAGTTCTGACTGCTTCGACATATTTTATATTGTAAGGGCCAATGGATACACACAATAAACTATGACTGACTGACTGAGTCCAGTGGTCCCTTTAAGACCAACAAAATTTAATTCTGGGTGTAAGCTTTTGTGTGCATGCATGGGACCCAACCCGTTTTATTGCTGATAGTGTGGTTACAATGAACCTTCACTTTATTTATACTCTACCTTTCTCCAGATCAGGACCCGAAGTGGCTTAAGTTGCTCTCCTCTCCACTATTTTTTCCTTCAAAACAGTAACCCTGTGTGAAGTAGTCTTCCATGGCAGAGTGGGGATTCTAACTTGATCCTCCCAGATCCCAGTCAGGAACTCTAACCGCAATACCACACTGACCCAAAGTGGCTCTATTGATTTCAGTGATGTGTTCTTGTTTAACGCAGGTTTTAATGTGTTGTTTTAATGGAACTGACTGATGGAGGAGGGCTGGTCTTGCCTGAATCTCCTCTTCAAGGTGGTCCCCACAACCCCCGTGATTTTTATCCATGAGGGCATCACAATCCCCAGCATGAACACATATCTGGAATCAGACCCTGGGTCCATCAAAGTCAGTACTGTCTACTCAGACTGGCAGCAGCTCTCCAGAGTCTCAGGCAGAGGTCTTTCACATCACCCACTGCCAGATTCTTTCAACAGGAGATGCTGAGGATTGAACCTGGGACCTTCGGCATGCTCTAGCACTGAGCCATGGCCCCTCCCATCAGCTTTTTTGGTTTAGGGGAAGGTTACAGGGAACTGTTGGGGGAAGAGAAAAAGGAAAGGGACCAATTGACTTCCAGCAGTGGACAACTGGCTGAGATCCAAACCCATATTTTGTTGTTGCCATTAGATTATTTTTTTTTTTACATAATAAATGAAATCCTGGTGGATGATGGTGAATTTTGCATGGAAAGGGGAATCTCATAAAAGGTATGAGTATTTAAAGTAATTAAACGCCCTCCCCCCTTGGTGTATCTGTCTTGACTCTCATAGATGGAGGCAGCTCATTTATCCTGTCTTGCTCTAACACAGGTGTCCCCAACATGTTGCCCAGGGGCATCAATGGTGCCTGCTGACAACTTTCCTGGTGCCCACCAAGTGTTTTCAAAAAGTGGGCAGGGTTGATTGCTTGTGCAGATTTTTAAAAAACATTCTTTCTTGTTTAGTGCAGGTTTTAATGTGTTGTTTAATGCAGGTTTTAATGTCACCACCACACAAGGATCTTCACTGTGTGACTGAAGGTGAGCTGTGGCAGCCATTTTGTGGCTGCCTCCGCCTTCTGCAGTAGCCATTTTGTGAATGCACCCACTATGCTGTGTCAGAATTCCAAAGTTGCCCACAGGCTCAAAAAGACTGGAGACCCCTGCTCGAACATAATCTACTTAACCACCAGTCACCCAGCTCTTTGAAACAGTGTCATCTAACAAGGAGATTTTTCTTGGTGCTGAAAAATGTGGCCTTGTGCTATGTCTTGTGCTTATGTCTTGTGCTATACAGATAGCCTGAATTATAGGATGAGCCTGAGCTTCAGTCACTTGCTCCATAGACTCTCAGTATCCTAAAATCAACAGCCTGATTGGCTGCCATTGTGCAACGGGCCAATCAGGGAAGACTGTGACTTTCGGAGGGAACAAACCCTATTGGTCCTAAGTGCTCAATTACGATTGGACCTTACTTTTCCAGGGGTGTGGTTTAGCCAGTTCCAAACTGTATATAATTTGGGGTTGTTCTGTGTGTTCTCTGTTTTGTTGTGTGTTCTGTTCTAATAGACTGAAGCCACTGAGCTCAAGTTACAACAGTAATGAACAGGAGGAAAAGGAAATTCTCTGGAAGGTGCCCTTTCCTCCCACAAAAGCCAAACCAGTGAACAGCTTCATGGAAAGTAGAAGCTGTATATTCCAGGAGAAGGGTTGCCAACCTCCAGGTGAGGCCTGGAGAGTTGCAAGAACTACAACTCATTTCCAGATGACACGGATCAGTTCCCTGGAGAAAAAGGCAGCTTTAGAAGTTGGGATCTATGGCATCATGCTTGGCTCCTAAATCTCCAGGAATTTCCCAAACCAGAGTTGGCAGCCCTACCCAGAAGGCTCTAAGCTCTGGCACTCATTGGTCATATCAAGTCTGAAAGCCAAAACTGCTCTCCAGGAAAATAAAGGGCGATAACAGCCACTGGGCGTTTTGACCTGATTCCCATCTCTTTACGTCTATAATTAAAATGGTGTAACTACATATCTGTGATTAATACCTTGGACTCAATAATTTCCTTCTAATTTTGCCCCGCTGAAGCGGTAAATGGTTGATGGCCCATAATTTTCAAGATGAAAGGGCGGCTGACCTATTTGTACTTCCGATTGCTATTATTACTTTGTTATTGGGGGGAGCATTTTGGAAAGGCCAGGGCTGTTCAAGAGTTTGCAGGCCTCTTGACATTTTCAATGCCTGCCTGCCACGTCTTTCCCTGATAATTGGGAAGTAGCTGCTTGCTCTGCTCTGCTCTTGATGCGAATGTACAACGGATTTAAAAGCGGTGTGTGTTGGAGGTGGGAAACTGACTTCCCCCAACAAAGTAGGGGTGCCAGGTCTGGGCTGGAAAATACCTGGAGACTTTGGGGGTGGAGCCGGAAGAGGGTGGGGTTTGGGGAGGGGAGGGGCCTCAGCATGGTACAATGCCACAGAGTCCACCCTCCAATGCAGCCATTTTCTCCAGGGGAGCTGATCTCTGTCAGCTGGAGATCAGTTGTATTTGTTTGTTTGTTTGTTTATTTCGATTTATATCCCGCCTCGCCAGCTTTACAGCTGGCTTGTTACGTCCGGTGCTTGACCCTTTGTCTGCAGCCAGGGAACATGTCTGTGCATGTTTACCTGTAATGGGATGTGATAACAACAGAGCTACCTTCCCCAGAGAATAATGGACCTAGGGATCCTGCCGGTCCCCCTATCAGAGGCTGAGCATATTTGAATGGACCTATGACAGCCTCTGGCGGGAGACTAATCCCTGTTGGACCAATCCCCTTAAGGGGGGAGACGGTCAAGGTGTGGTTTACCTGTAAATATAAGTGGCTTCCCCATCCCTTTGTCCCCACGCTCCATCTTGACCCGCAATAAACCACAATGCTGATTTCACCATTACCTGCCTCCCGACTAGGGTTGCTAACCTCCAGGTGGGGCCTAGGGATCTCCCACTTTTACAACTGATCTCCAGCTGACAGAAATCAGCTCCCCTGGAGAAAATGGCTGCTTTGAAGGATGGACTCTATGGCATTGTACCCTGCTGAGGCCCCTCCTTTCCCCAAACCCCACCTTCTCCTGGCTCCAGCCCCAAAGTCCCCAGATATTTTCCAACCTGGACTTGGCAACCCTACTCCCGACTCCAATACTTTTCACGGCTCAAGGCGGCTATAAAAGCGGGAGATCTCCAGGACCCACCTGGAGGCTGGCAACCCTACAACAAAGACATGTGGATGCTTGGAATTTTGGACTAGCTCCGTTCTAATAAGCAGCCAGCAAGGAACAGTCTGAGGTAAGGATCTGCTGCTGATGAGATTTCTTGGTGAACAAACAAGGGGGGAAAATATCTTAATGAATTACATTAATCCCCAGTCTGAGAAGGGATAGGACTGTTGTGTAGCATTTTCAAGGACATGCATGTTCTGGAGCATTTATTGGGGGGAGTATCTGGCTGCGGTGCCTGCAGTAATGCTAACTCACCCAAAGGGGGTGGGGGGTGAGGAGAGATTGGCCTAACGGCCTGGGATCCTCAAGCAGCTGTGTGGATTTGTTAGCATGCAAGGGCTTCAGTCAACGGGAGATTCTGCATCTAGCATTCGCTCCACATTTTAAACTGGGAGGAAAAAGTGCAGCTCAAAACCACATTCAAATACCCCGGGGGTAAAGCCGTACTGACTGCAGAGTCACCTCTGGAGGGCCATAAAACGACCATAAATCTATGCAGAAGGTACCATAAAATCTGATGGTCAAAGAACTCGAAAGCAGCATGGAGTGTGGAGGGTACCATAAAATCCAAAAGTGAAAGTGGCATGCAATGCAGATGGGAATTTCTGTTCCAACGTGGGTTCCGCAAACCGACAGAGGGAAAAGCCAATGCAGAATCAGCCAAGTCGGGGCAGCTGCTGAGAGCAATGTATTGTGAGCTACAGAAGAATGTCAGGGTATTTTTCTTGCCTCCCCCCCACCCCCCCGAAGTGACTGGTTATGTTTCTCGATTACATGGAAGGAACTAATTCGATAAAAGCCCTGGCCAATTAGTGACCATGGCTGGGCCCCAGGCAGCTGGCGGGCTGGAGACAGAGGCTTAGGAAGCTAATCACAATTGCCCGGCTTGTTACCTTGCGGCTGTCCCGTTCCTTTGTTCCATCCATCTGTTGTCTCTGTTCGGATACTCTCTTCTCTTCGGGAAGCGACCTCAAAGCTATTCACGGACAGGGCCCAGCACAATGGGGCCTGAAGTTGACTGGGCCTTTCAGGTGCCGCCCCACAGTTCAATCAGATTCCTAAACAATGTGTAGGGATGAAGTCTTTGTTACGTGGTAAATAATGTCGTTATTTACAGAGCAGGGACCATGACTCCCAGGGGTAGCGAGTTCTCCCCCCCAAATGTTTGCCACTGCTCAGGTTGCAACCCAGAGTACATTACAGACTTGTCCTGAATTGATGTCCATTCGATAAAGTACATGTGTAAGGCATAGCAAAACCCTTATTCTCCAAACAATGACCTTGACAACTTCTTTCCTCATGCAAAACAAACACACACACACCCTTAGTTTTCTACAGTCGCCTTTGTTATATACAGAGCTGTAGAAAAGAGCAAGACTAGCACCTTGAAGACTAACAAAATGTGTGTCAGGGTATCAGATATCTGAAGAAGTGAGCAGTGACTCCCGAAAGTCCTCCCCTGCCATAAATTTGGCTTTCAGGTGCTCCTGGACTCTCGCTCTTTTCTGCTGCTACAGGCAGATTAACACGGCTACCCATCTTGATCTATATACAGAGCTATTATTGCTGCAGTGGACAGTGAGGTAGACTTTGAATGGTATCTTCTTCTTTTTTTAGCCTTCAAGTCACAGCCAGTTTGGTGTAGTGGTTAGGAGCGCGGACTCTGATCTGGGAGAACCAGGTTTGATACCCCACTCCTCTACAGGCAGGCAGCTGGGTGACCTTGGGTCAGTTACACGTTCTTTCAGAGTTGTTCTCTCACGGGCAGTTCTCGAAAGTTTTCTCAGCCCCACCTACCTCACAGAAGTCAACCACGGCTTGCAGTCTTACACACACAACACAAAAAAGGGTCAATGAAGCTAAGCATAACTCAAATAGTACCTTCTGCTGCAACGTGAAACTGAATTTATGAAGCAACATGAAGCCGCCTTCTATTTAGTTGAATCCTCAGCCTATGAAGCTTGATATATAGTCTACTCTGACTGACAGCGGCTCTCCAAGACCTCAGGTAGATGTCTTTCCCATCACCTACTGCCCTTTAAACCGGGGATTGATTGCCGGGGATTGAACCTGGGACCTTCTGCATGTCAAGCAGAGGCTCTACCACTGAGCCACACCCTTCTCCCCACAAATTCCCTTTTAAAATAAAGTATTTCCATAATAAAACCGTTTTTCCCTTTAATAGCCGGTGGTGTTTGAAAGCAGCAAATTAAGTGTACGCAACCTGTTTGTTTAATCTTTCTGCTATTTTATTTATTTGGCCACACTGCCCGTTATCTTCTTGTGTCTGGGTCATTAGTGCTCGATGGAGATCTGAGTGGGTATAGGAAGCTTCCTGACTCCACCCACACTGGGATACTGCCCATTTGGGGCTCTTGTGCACGTGGGGGCTGGGTGATTTTGTGATTGTCATGGTATAGCTGTCATGCCTCTTCAGTGTAGATCCCTAAAAGGGTTGCCAGATGCTAAGGTGCCAATTCCAGGCTGGGAAATTCCTGGAGATTTGGCGGTGGAGCCTGGGGAGGGGGGTATTTAGGGAGGGACCTCACTCAGTGGGGTACAGTGCCATAGAGCCCACCCGCTGAAGTAGTCATTTTCTCCAGGTTTGGAGTCTGGAGATCCACTGTAATTCCAGGAGATCTCCAGGCCCCACCTGGAGGTTGGCAATTCTCACAAAATCCCCTGGGCCCCCGGTTACTCTGGGGTGCCCAAGAAGGCAGGCCACTGTCCTCATTGTGTTCTCACATGACAGCAAGACAGTGGCCAGCATGATGTCCCTGAGGCCAATAGCTTTCAGCAACAGCTTGCCTCCTCTCTAGGAATCTCTAATCACTCAGTTTAACCCCTTACTTGATCTGAAAGCATAGCAAATGCTCTGGTTTGATGTAGTGCCGTGGTTAAGTGTGCAGACTCTAATCTGGGAGAACCGGGTTTGATCCCCCACTCCTCCACTTGCAGCTGCTGGATGACCTTGGCCAAGCCGTAGTTCTGACAGAGCTGTTCTTGAAAAAGAACAGTTTTTGTCAGAGCTCTCTCAGCCCCACCTACCTCACAGGGCAGTGATGGTGAACCTTTTAGAGACCGAGTGCCCAAACTGCAACCCAAAACCCACTTAATTATTGCAAAGTGCCAACACGGCAATTTAACCTGAATACTGAGGTTTTTGTTTTAGAAAAAACAACTCATACATTAACATCTTTTGTCTTAAAAGAAAAAACACAATAACAGAGCTTTCAATGATACAAATAACTTTTTATTGAAAGGTAAAAGTTTGCATTTGGCATGCTTTTGAACAATTAATGTGATTTTTGCTGTCCAATCTTGCGAACTCTGTGCTGGGGCGATGCCGTGCGTGCCCACAGAGAGGGCTCTGAGTGCCACCTCTGGCACGCGTGCCATAGGTTTGCCACCACTGTCACAGGGTGTCTCTTGGGGGGAGGGGAAGGGAAAGGAGATTATAAACTGCCCTGAGACTTTGCGTGAAGGGCGGGGTATAAATCCAATCTCTTCTCTTCTTCTTCTACTGCAGCAAGGGAGCCCTGGCTAGGTTTTCCAGGAATGTAAAGGGTTATCTGGATTCCTAGAAAGGCTCCCCCCCCCCCTTGCCCTGTCTCTTTAGGATTAGCCTGTGATCCTCTCTCCTCTCTGGCTTGCCATGGAGAAGAAATATATGCTACTGTGGCCAGTGTGGCTCAAGTCACACCTCTCTCTCTCTCTCTGTTTTGTAAGTTTGTGTTTTTTTTTTAAATCCTTTAAATGGTTTGTGGTGGTTAGGGTTGGCAACCTCCAAATAGCGCCCGCCCAGAGATCCCCTGGTATTACAATTGATCTCCAGGGTATAGAGATCAGTTCCCGTGGAGAAAATGGCTGCTTTGGAGGATGGACTCTGTGGCATTGTACCCTGCTGAGGCCCCTCCTTTCCACAAACCCCACCCTCCCCTGGATCCGCCCCCCCAAATCTCCAGTCATTTCCCAGCCCAAGCTGGCAACCCTATGGCAAAGGAATTTCAAAGGAGATTAGAAAGAGAGACCGCTGAGTTGCAATTGATAATGAAGCTCAAGACAATGACTCAAGACAAGAAGCTCAAGACAATGACAATCACCCAGGACTGAACTGAGACCTAGGTTTCCTGTCTCATTACCAATGCTGATTTCTCCACTCCTATCACCTCCTGCATATCTCACCTAATCCAATCATGCCTCCTGTTGTTATTCACCTGCTATTTTCATTTGACATCTGAAATAATTCCACTTTCTAATAAGTAGAACAGATTCTAGCCAATGCTCCCTCTAAACTGTGCAATCTTGTGAGCAAAAATTCTACTTTGTGAGCTACTGGCATTAAAGCTGTGAGTGAGCGATTTGGCTATTGCATGAATGAGTTTGCTCTGGAGCCTCCATCCTGAGCTAAAACAAAAATGTGTGAGCTGGAGGCTAAAAAACTGTGAGCCAACTCACACTAACTCAGCTTAGAGGGAACACTGATTCTAGCTGTATCTGGAAAAGAAGAGATTGGATTTATACCCTTCCCTTCACTACCTGAAGGAGTCTCAGAGTGGCTTACAAATTCCTTTCCCTTCCCCTCCCCAGAACAGACACCCTGTGAGGTAGGTGGGGCTGAGAGAGCTCTCACAGAAACTACTCTTTTTCAAGAACAGCTGTGCCAGAACTGAGCAGTGACTCACGAAAGCTCATCCCCTGCCACATGTTTTGTTACTCGTTGAGGTGCTACTGGACTCTTGCTCTTTTCTGCTGCTATGTGGTGGTGGGTAGGGTTGTCAGCTCTGGGTTGGGAAATACCTGGAAATGGGGGGGGGGACCTGGGGAGGGGGGGGGTTGGGGAGTCCACCCTCCAAAGCACCCATTTGCTCCAGAGGAACTGATCTTGGCTGTCTGGAGATCAGTTGTAATAGCAGGGGATCTCCAGTACCACCTGGGAGGGTGGCAACCCTAGAGGAGGGGGTTAAAGGGAATCCTTGCCCGGGGTCTTGGGTGGCACTCCTGACCCCAGGATATCTTCAAACTCTGTTGGAATGGAGGGACCACTCTGTTCTCTTCCGGCAGATGTAAATGGAGAATAGGCTTATGCTGTGCTTAAAGAAAACAAACTTTTTTTTTCCTTTTAGTTCCTTGTGCATGTCAAACAGGGCAGGGGAGGCAGGCAATCCACTTTGAGCCCTCTGTCGACCCTGTAGAAAGGCTACCTGAATACCAGTATTGGTTTGTTTCTGCTTTTTCCAAGCAAGAGTATTATCCACCTCCCCACCCCTCTTTAAGAAACAGTAGTGGTTAGGAGAGTGCTCTCTAAGCTGGGAGAAGCAGGTTTGATTCCCCACGCCTCCACATGCAGCTGCTGGTGTGACCTTGGGTCAGTCACAAGTTCCCTCAGAGCTGTTCTCTCAGGAGCAGTCCTCGAACGAGCTCTCTCAGCCCCACCTACCTCACAGGGCATCTGTTGTGGGGAGGGGAAGGAGATTGTAAACCACTCTGAGACTCCTTCGGGTAGTGATGGGTGGGGTATAAATCCAATCTCCTCCTCCTCCTCTTCTCCCAACAACCACTTTCAGGCTCAGTTTGCATATAAGGCGGCTAGCCAAGCCATCCTGTGCAGACAGAGTTAACTCCAAGTACTGCAAAAACTGTGATTCATGCACTTTTAAATTTTCACTGGCTCTCTCACTTCCGTTCGAGCTCTTCTGTATTGCAGGCATGTGTTGCTTTTGTCACGACTTCTCCCTTCTCAAGAAAACAGTTCCGAAAGAACTCTCGTGACCTCAAATAAGGGCAATGGGTATCGGAGAGCGAAACCGGCTTCAGTGGGCTAGGAAGAAAGAAAAGGGAAACCGGGGTGCCCTCTAGCGGCGGCCAAAAGAAGGCCGAGTACAAGTATGTGCCCAGCTACACGTTGCAGGAACAGATTCGTGAATGATTCCCGCCCCCCCCCCCCCCCCCGGCCACCTTTCTCCCCGAGAACTACAGGTAGGCGTAGTTGGGTGTGTGTGCTGCGAATCTGAACAGCAGGGACCATTTCGAGCAGGAGCTTGGCTCCGGGAGTTGGTGCCAGCCCCCCTTCATGGGGGAATGCCTGCTTGTGTCATGGTAGTAGCAAAATGGAAAGGTCCTTGTTCCTCCGACCAGCCTTCTGAAGGCTTCAGCCGCCACTGAAGCTATCCTCCCAGAGTAGTGGTATTTCTGAGGCTTGGGTTAGTAGCTGTCCCCTCTCTGCCAGACCGCTTTTGCTCTCTCTCATCTTCTGACATACTTCTGGTGATGTCAGGTGGTGTAGCATATGCAAATAAGCTATGCTAATGAATTATGCTAATAAGCTCGTGCACCTCTTTTTCTAGGAAATGACCCCTGCTGAACAGAGAAGTGACACAAGAGCTGGGGTGTTTTAACCCTTACCCCCCTGGGTGTTTCTTGGTGGACATCGGGCCTGCCAGGCTACAATTTGTTGGGGGGGGGGCGGGGGGGAGAGAGACACGGATCAGTCAGAGATCTTCTTATACAGTCTTTTGTGCTTTGACCCTCAAACAGACAACATCTGCGAATGCCTTTCATCCGTGTCCCCAGGGCAAGCTGCATGTGAGAGACAGATTAGGTAAGGGGGGGGGTGGTGCCAAAATCCCAGGGATACTAGACTCAGGTTTGTAAATAAAAGGGCAGGCAAGATGGAGCAGGCAGGCAGCAGCAGCTCTAGCTTAGCATAGGGGTCCCCAAACCTTTTTGACCTTGGAGACACCTTTGGAAATCTGACACAGGAGTTGGAGCCAACCGCAAAATGTCAGGGAGTGAGGTTATACATTCTGCTTAAAATATTTTCTTGTATACATTGATTGATTGATTGGATTTCTACCCTACCCTTCCCACCAAGACAGGCTCAGGGCGGCTTACATAATTTAAAAAAAAAAAGAATAAAATCATATAACAAATTCTAAAGTGCTGTACATAGATACTGCATGTCAGGCAGTGAACAACATGCAAACAGGGCCCTTTTTTGGAGAAAGAGGTGCCGGAACTCTCAAGAGGGAGTTTTCAATCTGTATACTGAAAACTTGTGAACTTTTAAACATTCTAAAAAATTTTTTGTCAAAGAGGTTCCAGAACGCCATTCCGGCACATTCCCCCAGAAAAAAGCCCCGCACGTAAGTATACATATGGAGCTAGCTAAGAAACATTCGCCTGGTAGTATCTGTCAGATTTCCTGTGGCCACTCAGGATCTTTGCTGGCTCCAACCACATCTGGAAAATACTCGGTGGGCACCAAGGTGTTAGCAGACACCCGCGGGCACCATGTTGGGGACCCCTGGTTTAGCAGCTTGTAGGCTGAATGGCAAGGCCTGTATTCTAGGACAGATGACCACTGTTCCCTCTAAGCTGAGTTAGTGTGAGCTAGCTCTCAGTTTTTTATCCTCCAACTCACACTTTTCTGTCTCAGCTCAGAAAGGATTGGGTCCAGAGCAGGCTAATTTAGGCAGTAGCCAAATTGCTCACTCGCAACTTTAAGGCCAGGAGCTCACAAAGTAGAATTTTTGCTCACAAGTCTCCACAGCTTAGAGGGAGCATTGCAGATGACCAGAACGTTGTGATCTCCACTGGCCACCCACGGATGGAAGCAGAGAAATGGCAGGTGTGACAAGTGAAAAAATGAGAGAAAACAGGATCCTGCCCATCTCTTGACTTCCCACTGTGCTGTTGCGACTCTACTTGGCATAGAGTGCTCTTCCCATCATTCCAGGTGATTACCTCCATGTTGCTGTCGGCCATTAAAAATCACTGAAATATAGACATGATAGAGTGGCGTTGTGTTGAGAATGGAGTATACACTGTCCCCTGCCTCAGCCTTCAGAGACAGCATCATAGATTTAGAGACAGATGGAGAGGTCAGGTCACACACAGAGCAGCCTTTCCTTCCTGCTGTCTGATACTATCCTTTGAAACCGAAGGCTACTCTTAGGGACAAGACTTCCTTCCTTCCAGCTTGACACATTCTCTCTCACGCACACAAAGAAGGAGCACACGCTCTCCATCTTTGTCACCATGGATGCAGGACAGGTATTTTCCATCCACATCCATCTAGTTAGTTAGATTAGATTCTATCCCTGTCTCTCAACCTGCACTATGTAGAATGTAGTTCCTTGAATAAAGGATTCTTATTACTTTGAAAATGAAAAGTGAGTTTGTGTAACTCTGTAAGTTTGCTAGCCCACACAGTACTCAGAAGCTACTGCTGTGTGTAGCCTACTGTACTATGCTACGTATAGAAAATCCTGGCTGTAACATACTATTAACATTGTGTGTTAATGTGCAAATATAAGAAATATTAGAGTTGCACTTCCTGTATTTCTGTCCGTTGTTACTGGAAACGAGGGCCAAAAGGAATGTAGCGTAAAGTAAAACATTCTGTTTGAACTGAGACTTACTACTCAGGGTTCTCTGTGCACTTTCAGTGTTGCTCCTTATGACGATTAACCTGCTTCCCCCTGTTTAGAAATGCCCACCGAAGTACACCTATGTAAATTTGGTGCATTTAGGGAACGGGGACCATCTTCTTGGCATGACATCACTTCCTGTGAAGAACCAGAAATGACATCATCACGCTGGGGTGCTGATTCAGGATTCACTCCAAGCCCTAGGTTTAGAGCTTTAGGAGAATCCTACAGCATCACCCTAGCATGATGATGTCACTTCTGGCTTTCCCCCAGAAGTGATGTGCAGGCCCAAGGAGCCCGCATAATTTCACCCCTGCAGGCCTGTTGAGCAGTGGCAGGGGATGGGAGGTCTTCCACTATAGCAGGAGAACTGCCCCCTGCATCATTTTTTTTTTTGCCAGTTGAGTAGATTAGTGCTGGCTTGTAGCTAGGAATTTTTCTGGGGTGTGTGCCGGGTGAGGTGTCCTAATTTAATTAATGGAGAGAGGAGTGGGTTGTTCATGCCTCCACCTGGGAGACTGCAATCCTTCCCCTGCCGCGAAAGGTTGGCTGCCTGGCCCAGCATGAGGGCATGCTTCTCTTCTTCATCATTGGGGGGGGAGGCGTTGCAGTAGGGGTGCCCCTGATGGGATAGGGGGCGCTGCCTGCAGTGCCCCCCACTGGCTTCAGCCCTGGATTAGTGTTATGACACGAAGAATATTGTCTGTTGGTAGAAACAGTATAATCGTGTAAGAATGGAAATGTTTTTTAAAAAGTTGACTCCAGCAGTGAACCACCAGAACTGGAAGAAGGGAAGGTGCCATGACTTGGTCATGTAGAACAAGGACGGTCAAAACTACTCGGCACAACTTTCAAAAGTGACCGTTGAGGTGACCCACCAGGCGCTTATCTCTTGCCTGACTGTGCAAGGTGAGAAAGCTAAATCTGAGTGTGTTCAACTCCACTAGCAATCTTCTTTTCCAGTTGGGCCGTGTTGTGTATTGAGCCTGAGTCATCCCTGAGCTAGTATCTGAGGCTGGCTGAGCTTGTTGCTCCTGAACAATAGCTTACCAAGATCCTGGAGTGGACCTATAGAAAAGTTGTGTTGTGTAAATAGCCTGTCGTTGGGAGTGGGGTGTGTTTGGGTGTGGTGTTTGCATGCTATATAAACAGGGCTGCGTCCCTGGAGTTTGTCCTAGTTGTGTTCCTGAAATCACTAAATAAAATACAGCTGTTCACTGCAATGTGTCTTGAACCCAGTATTTAACAGGCTGTACACTTTCCCCTAACCTTACCTAGGGTTGCCAACTCCAGCGTGGAAAATCTGCAGATTTGGGGGTAGTGTATAAGGAGAATGGAGTCTGGGGAGCTGCCTCATATTGAACTAGACCCTTGATCCATCGAAGTCCGTACTGTCTGAGACTTGAAGAGGCTCTCCAGGTTTTCAGGCACAGGTCCTACCTGATTCTTAACTGAGGGTTCCACTGGGGATTGAACTTGGGACCTTCTGCATGCTAAGTAGATGCTCTGCCACTGAGCCACAGACTCTCCTCTCGCAATGTAAGGGTGCCTAGATGCTGTCTCTGCTCCAGCCTCCTCGGTGGTCGGACGTAATGAGTGAGGGGGCTGCATAACGGCATTTTCAACCAAGTACCGACATGTCGTTGCTCACATGAATGACATGCCACGAATACAGGAAGTATGACTGACTTCCACATCCTCGATTTTGGCCTGTTTTTTTTTTTTGCTGCCCAAAGCTGTTTATAGCTAAAGCGCTAACCATTATTCCTTGCCAAAGGGATGCTGACTCCTCTTTCTTTCATCCTGCACATCTGTAGCGAGGAATACCGACCTTGAATATCGAACAAAAGAATCTGTTGTGTAATGTTTCCTAGCATTTTCCAGAAGTTTGCTTTGGGGCGGCAGTTTTGCAACTGTTGGGTTTAGCAAGAGACATATTTTCCAGTCGGTATCTGGTATCCAGTATCCAGCGGCTGTTTTATCTCAAGGATCCAGGAACAAGCGAGGCCCAAAGACAAAGCTGGAAAGAAATATTGACCTGCAGGTTCTTTTGCACTGAATTTGCCAAACAGTTTAGTTCAGCACAGAAGTGTCTGTTAGTGCCATTTACATAAAACCTGGTTTTTATTCTCTTTTTGTCTGAAACACACCTGGATCACACCATTTGGAAAGACCCAGTGAATGCATTTTCTTGCATTCTGAAAACGTGTGGACTCTGTCTCAGGTTGTTATTGGCATATGAGGGAGGCTCCAGGTGGGATCTGGGGATCTCCAGAATTACATCTTCTCTCCAGACGCCAGAGATCAGTTCCCCTGGGAAAAATGGATGCTTTCAAGCTGGGGTCCCCAACCTTTTTGAGCCTATGGGCAGCTTTGGAATTCAGATACAGGGTGGTGGGCTCAACCAGAAAATGGCTGCCACAGGGGGTGGAGCCAGCTACAAAAATGGCTGCCATAGGAGGTGGAGTCAACCACAAAATGGCCACTGCAGGAAGTGGAGCTACACACAAAGGAGGCCCAAATAGATAGGCAGATGGGTTTTCTGCAGCGGCTGGATTTTGCTCGCAGAGTCTCAACAAAGCAGAGATGAATGCAGCAAGCTGCTGTCTCTCAAGGATCCTGCCGTGCATTCTGTCCAGCCGTGTACAATTAAAACATTCAGAGTCTGCTCCTTGGAAATGACGTTAGCAACAAAGGGGCAGAAAACCGTGCAGCGTTGCATTGAACAGCACATTCAGAGGAGTTACGTGAAACCGGCTGGGGCCACCAAGCCACAAACTGGCTGGCATTTGTTCATTCATTCCCTTGCCCCAATAAAAAGCACTCAGATGAATGGGGATTCTCAGCTCTATGGGCTCCGAAACCCCTTCAGATGTCAAACGGCTGCTTCAGCAAATGCCGGGTTGTTTGGCATTTGTGGTCCTCGTCCTGGCTAGTGGGGGCGGGTAGCACAATTACATCACTTCTTTCCTCAAGTCCTAGTTGTGCCACATTTTAACACCACAGGGTTGGGCACATGCCTTCAGGGTGTGGACTCCAGACCCCAGGGATCAGAACCCTTCGTTCAATAGGAAGGCTTTAAAAAACAACAACAATTAGGTTCAATGGGAGCTGAGTTCCCACGAGTCAGGAGCTTAAACTTCCAGACGGAGGTGAACTCTGAAAAGAGCAAACCGGTGGGTATTTTGTGGTTACATTCCTCATATGCAGCTCTGAGTTATCTCTGCAGCAGAAAATAAAAAAAATATCTGAAAGAGAGAGAGAGCAAGAGAAAGGGAGAGAGAGAGAGACCCGCAGAAGCAAAATAAATGTTGTCAGTGCTGGTGAGACAAGATATTATTTCACTTGCTCTGACTATTAGATTACCTAGGGTCTCTTTAAATTTAGTCCAGAAGGCTGAATTATTTGTTTAAAATCTCAAGAATGGTCCTTTAAAAAAGAAGAAAGACTGGTCCTTTCAGACCTTGGGGAGCTTCCAGGATTCCTGTGATTGGATCCATTCTTCTAGCTAACTGTGTGCTAAAGCACCAGACCAAAACCACAATGCTATCTGCTGCCTGTCCAGAGAGTTCCTCAAGAAGGTTCATGGAGTAAAAATGATCCAGTAAAAATAACTACATGAGAATGAGCAATGATTAAAAAAAACACACCAGTATAATCATACCGTGCTAAAATAGTAAAAACAGCAGAAGAATGATCAGTAATCAAATAGGCCATAAAAACAGCACAAAACAAACACTGAACACCCTCAGGCTAGAAGCAGGCCCTAAAAAGTGGCTTTTACAAGATGGAAGCTTTATAAACAACTTGGGTAAGGATGCGATCACACACACTAAATAATTCACTTTCAATCCACTTTCAGTGCACTTTTGAATTGGATTTTGCCAGTTCACACAGTAAAATCCAGTAGGAAAGTGCATTGAAAGCGGATTATTTAGTCTGTGTGATGGCCGCCTGAAGGACAGTAAAGAAGGTGCTTGAGGAGCCTCGAGCGAGACAGCACTGCAAAGCTTAGGTGCCACCAGTGAAAAAGCCCTGTCTCCGGTTGCTACCCACCTTCCTTCCACAGGCACAGTATGTGCGAGAATTTTGCTTCCTGCATGTAACATTTGGCATCAAGATGATCAGACTCAGGTTGGGGGGAACTCCAGCCCTGACACCGGCCAAACGTCGTCTAGTCCAGCTCTGAGTGATGAGACAACATGCTGTTGGTACATCTGAATCAGCCCCGAAACATCCCATGTGATGCTGTCTCCTTATTTGGTGGATTTCATGACTTTTCTCTTTAGTCTGTGGTTTGCCACAGACATTGCTTGTGTATGTACACCCTAATAATAATACCAACATTTGGGGGCTTTCTAAAGGCAAACATTATTCTCTGCTTTTATAGTAGACTCTCATCAGTGAACTTGGCTATGCTGAATATGTTGTCGAAGGCTTTCACGGCCGGAGTTCGTTAGTTGTTGTAGATTTTCCGGGCTGTATGGCCGTGGTCTTGGCATTGTCGTACCTAACGTTTCGCCAGCAGCTGTGAGAGTTTAAAAATAAATAGGGCATGGTTTCCAGTCCTGAAAAACACAAAATGCTCTACATCTTACAACAGCACTATAAGATAAGATTAGAATCTCAACAGCCAATCCATATGCAAAAGAACCTCCTCAGGAAAGCTCCTCCATTAGCATGTCACAGCCTGGGAAACTCCTACAAGATAATGACTCAGCTCTATCCCACCTTCCTGAGTAGATACAAATTACCTGCCTACAATTTTCTTCTCACATAGACACAGAGAGTAGTCCATCTTTCTGTGTTATACCTCTGAGGATGCCAGTCACAGCTGCTGGGGAAACGTCAGGTACTACAATGATACCAAACATGTCACTTCCTGTATCTGAAGCACAAATGTAAAACCTACCTTGGAAATAAAGTACTGCCCCCCCATATTCAGATATCTCTCTCCCCTTTTCTGCCCCGCATAAATAGCCACTCATGGTTAGGGGTGCCAGGTCTGGGTTGGAAAATACCTGGAAACTTTGGGGGAGGATCCAGGAGAGGGCGGGGTTTGGGGAGGGGAGGGACCTCAGCATAGTACAGTGCCGCAGAGTCCACCCTTCAAAACAGCCATTTTCTCCAGGGGAGTTGATCTCTGTCAGCTGGAGATCAGTTGTAAAAGCAGGAGATTCCCAGGCCCCACCTGGAAGCTGGCAACCCTACTTACGGTAGAAAACTAGCAGACGAGATGTATGTTTGGGGATCTTTGCAAATCTGGAGGTATGTGTCACTTACAGGGTCTACATTCTTTGCCATTGATTCAGCCAGTGGTATCTGGGGAACTGTCATAAGCAAATCTCCTCACAGAGGGTCAGGCTCTTCCTTCCCTTATGAGTGAAACAGAGATGAAGTCAGCATGGCAACAGCTCCCATCAAGAGATGACAAATGAGATCCGTTTAGTGGCAGAGTTAATTTTGAGCTTGGTTGAACCCACCTTCAGGGCCTTGAGTTGTTAGCCACAGTTAGATGTCTCAGCAGTTGCCCTGCGCATGCAATTGTGGCCCCTGCCTGTCACTCACCATTTCTCATTTCCTCAGCACTCCATTTTCATTTTGTAGCTCTCCCTTTTGCCCCCATTTTCAGTTCACTAGTTCAGATTTGTTTTCCCCTCTGGCTTTGGGCCTTCCTTTTGGAATCTTGCAACGAAAATAAAATCATGGCTGAAAAGATACATATTTAAGGGACATAGCCGTTTGCACCTCCTACCCTATATGAATACATAAACCTGCCTTCTACTGAATCAGACCCTTGGTCCATCAAGGTCCAGTCAGTATTGTCTGTTCAGACTGAAAGAGGCTCGTCAAGGTCTCAGGCAGAAGTCTTTCCCATCACCCTTTATCTGACCTTTTAACTGGAGATGTTGGGGATTGATTAAAAGAAATGGTCCAAATATTAGACTCTTAAAACTTTTGACACACAGCGCTGATAGTTTTACATATACAATTGATGGGTATATAGGGTTGCCAAGTGGTACTTGCTGTTTAGCAGGGGGAGTCCTTGTTGGGTCTGGGAGTGTTCTGGTGCGTGCGCAAAACGTGTGCACTGCAATGACATCACCCGGAAGTGATGTCATTACGTTGGGCATGTTGGGGGCGGGACCTCTGTAATTCGTGGGAAAACCATAGAGTTTTCCCTCAAATTATAGAGCGTCCCCCCCAAAAAAACATGCCCAATGCGATGTCGTCACCTCCGGGTGATGTCATCACGCTGGGCACGTCTCTGCAGCCCAGCAATTTGGGGGTGAGGTTCCCTCCGGTGGCCCGATCCAGAAATAAATCTTCTTGATTACTTCCTCTGATGGAAGAGACACACATCCAGACACATTGGATATTTGTTACCAGAACAATTTGGAGAGCCTGGGCAGTTAACATGAGAGATTATCCATGGCCCACTGCATAAACTTTTAGCAACTGCACATCACATGAGAAAGCAACACCTGGCTCTAAAGAAAATCCTTTTTCATGTATTTATTTCTGGATGTGTGCTGTTTTACAATAGTAATATTCAGGGGTCCTTTCATAAAAAAAGAGGCGCAGGAGCTCATTAGCATAACTTATTTGCATATGCCACACCCCCTGACGTCACCGGAAGTGTCAGAAGGCCACACCCACCGCTCAGGCTCCACCCCAAAAATCTCCAAGGTATTTCCCAACTCAGAGCTGGCAAGCCTATCTGATGGCACACGTGGGGGAAAACAAACAAACTACCCATGTCATGTAAAGAGGGGGGATGCCAGGGTACCAGGTCAATATATTTTTATTCTCCTTGGCATTGATAGCTGAGGTGCTTTTAGTGTTCCTTTTCTGTTTGACTGGCAGTCTTCCTCTCTGTTATAGTTGACTGTGGGTTTTATATCACTGGCATTTAGTGTTATTTTTGTCAGCCACAACAAGGTCACTTTCAGAGAGGAAAAGCAGGTTCAGTCAGCTGAACCTCTGCAGTGTATTGGTCCCCTTTTCATTGTGCCCCCCCCCCCCCCCAGTTGCTTAACTAGCTAACCAGCTCTGGGCAAGGTCTATTTGGTTATCAGTAAACCTTGGAAGACCACTGCTTGGAGGCAACATAATGTTCTGCGGAGCAGAAAAAATTGCTCCCTATTAAAAAGTGCCCAAGCTAGCCTGATCTTGTCAGATTTTGGAAGCTAAGGAGGGTTAGCCCTGGTTAGTATTTGGATGGGAGACCTCCCAGGAATACCAGGGTTGTGACATGGAGGCAGGCAATGGCAAGCCACCTCTGAAGGCATCCTGCCTTGAAAACTGTAGGGGGTTGCCATAAGTCAGCTGAGACTTGCTGGCATTTTCTGCCACCATTAAAAAGATATTAAATAGCTGTTGTTTGAGAATTTCTTTTTTTACCAGACTGTATACTTGGTATTTAGGAACAGCTGTTCACTATACATATGTAACAGAGGATTGCGGTCAGTTTTAGCACACCATTTAGCCTTTTATCAATATTCCATTAATACAATCAAAGCTGTCCAGAAACCAGGCTAAATGCAGCTCTTCAGTTTAGAGGTGTGACTTCTGGCTCCTTAAATTTCCCAATTAGGGATGCCAGCCTCCAGGGGAACCTCAGGAACCCCTGGCATTACAGCTTATCTCCAGACTACAGAAATCAGTTCCCTGGAGAAAATGCTTGCTTTGGTGGGAGGACTCGAATAAAGGGCATAGACTTTCCATCCCCCCCCCCCCCAGGTCTTTCCCTCCTCCTCCTTCCCCACAGGAACAAATAACTTCACCTGGAAAAGGGGGGGTGGGGTGGAGAGACTGTACTTTCCCTACAACTGTGAGAAATCACTGGCTGGCTGGGATTTAGTCACAATATTGTTCTAAGGAGCTTGGGGGGGGGGAGACCATGTGCCATTGCTCCTCTATCCCTTTACCTGCTTCTAAGTCAATGCAATCAAGGAGGGGAGAGCAAAGAAAATGACAGGACTGGCCTCCCTTCCCCTCCCTTGTTTCAGCTCCAAGAATGAAGGGATACTGAGGTGATGCCAAATGTCCAAAACCTTCTTGGTGGGGGGAGCATTGCTTCATGGCGGGCAACCTGGGCCCCCACCCTCATCCCCTGGAAGGTATGCATGGTCAGCCCTGGCTAATATTTGGATGGGCGACCTCCAAGGAATACCAGGATCATGATGCAGAGGCAAGCAAAAGCAAAACCACCTCTGAATGTCTCTTGCATTGAAAACCCTAGCTGTGACTTGACAGCAACAACAGCAAATATACATTAATATAGACCTCAGACCCAGATAATTTCTCCAAGGGACTTTGTGCATCTTTCTGTACAGTGCCACCCTATTGCGGAAAGCTGGGAGTCTTCCTGACCTCAGCCATGCTGTTACACAAGGTGGGGGCCGCCAAGAAGGCACCCTTGGATGGGCAGTTATTGATTCTGCCCACGGGGGGGGGGGGGCTGCAGGAGTTCCTGCTGCTCAGATGATCAAAGTTGTCATGGCAGAGCGTAAGGGAAGAAAAGAGCAAGAGTCCAGCAGTACCTGAAAGACTCACAAAATTCGTGGCAGGGGAGGAGCTTTCCTGACTCAGTCACAGCTCAGGAGTTTGTAAAGTGCTCTGAGATTCCAAGTGAAGGGTGGAGTATAAATCCAATCTCTTCTTCTTCCAGCACAACTGACTTATTTCACCCCATGACTTACTTGAGACCCTGCTCAGAATCCGGCTGAAAAGCTTTTTTTCTCCTGTTGCAGAACTGAAACCCTCCCTAGTCTCCTTGGCCATTCAAATAGCAAAGCCCCCTCTCCCCAGCCCTGGAAAGGACTTTTCCTCCCTCCCCCCCCTCCCACCTCTCTAGGAAGCAGCTCTCGCACCATTTAACC
The DNA here is from genome assembly GCA_029233225.1 of Lepidodactylus listeri. Classification (NCBI taxonomy): domain Eukaryota; kingdom Metazoa; phylum Chordata; class Lepidosauria; order Squamata; family Gekkonidae; genus Lepidodactylus; species Lepidodactylus listeri. The sequence goes on from JARCFY010000011.1 coordinate 84,256,705, forward strand.
CTTACAATGCTGCAGTTCCCCATGCAAAGTTACTGGCAGGCAGCCTTGTCGAACCTACATGGAACAGATATTTGCCATTGCATTTCAAAACTATGTAATAAGAACTTCCCATTAAAAAAAAAAGTACACAACAGCCTGCATTTCTCTCACCAGCAGGGAGGGACTGAAGGCTTATCTCCCCGCCCCCTTACTTACTTGCCAGTAAACCTGCAAGGGATCCAGCTGAAGGGCTTTCCCCCCTCCAGTTGCAGTCTGCAACTTCAGCTGAGGATTCTCTCAGAACTCTTTCCGCCTTTGGGATGGTGTCAGGGGCGCTGAGTTTTGAAATGGGGGGAAAGCCATGCCCCCGCCGCCTCTCCTGCCTCTGTTCCTCCCTCCCCCCTCCATTGGGGCCAGCTGGGGGGGGAAGGAGGAACAGAGGCTGCGAAGCCCCTGCCCAGAATTAAACTTTGTTGGTCTTAAAGGAGCCACTGGACTCAAATGCTATTTATTCAGACACCTCACAGTGCGGGATGCACCGGAGAGCTCTGTAAGAGCCCCCACCACCACCTCGATTTCAAAACTCCACGTCCCTGCCCAGAATTAAACTTTGTTGGTCTTAAAGGAGCCACTGGACTCAAATGCTATTTATTCAGACACCTGAAAGTGCGGGATGCACAGAGTGCGCCGGAGAGCTCTGTGGCTGGCAAAGCGGGCCAAGCAATCTTGTGCACGTTTGTCTCTGTTCCGCAAGGCTGGTTCCCCCCCCCCCTCCCGGCAGTGTCCTGCCCGAGATGCCCAGCAGCAGAGCCTCCTTGCAGGCAGCGCCCCGTGCCCCTCTCTGGCGGGGAGCCCAGCACTTCCCTGGGCAGCTCGCGCAGCGAGCGAGGACATAGCCACAGGACAGCGGGGAGGCAGCCGCCGCCTCCTCCTGGGCGCCGGACGGCCCCAACAGAAGCCCCTTGTCTCCTCTCCTGCCTCCACCACTGGCCTCTCCATCCCCTGCCACCGTGCTCCTCCATAGCGCGGGGAAGGAGCCTAGAGGTCACCTGGCAGCAGTCACTCCCTCTCGCTCACTCACCCGGCCAGAGAGGGAGCTGCTTTTGCTGCGAGAGAGACGGAGGAGGATGCAGCAGCAGCAGATATGCTGGACACCAGCCAAAGCCTGACTAGGGCTGGCCACGAGAGTGCTACAGACTCGGCAAAGGGCATTTGGGAGGGAGGGGTAGCTGCCGCCGCCGCTTCCCCCCCCCTCCCCCAAAAAACACCCCCGCCCAGCTCCTGGGCGCCGGGGACTGCTGCAGGCCTCCTAGCTGGCTGAGAGGCTTCTCAGCCAGCTGGAGCTCCTGCTGCTGCTGCTTCCCATGCCCCCCCCCCCAAAAAAACACCTCCACCCGGCTCCTGGGCACCCGAGGCTGCTGCAGGCCTTCTAGCCGGCTGAGAGGCCTCTCAGCCAGCTAGGAGACCTGGGGCCAGCCGGAGCGCCTGCCGCCGCCACTTACCCTCTTCCTTCTCTCTCCTCCTCGCTGACTAAGACCCCGCCCCCCCAGCTCGTCACTCCCGGAGCGTCGCTCCCCCTAGCTCCTGCCCGAATGGAGCCCTGGTAATATTGACTACTGAGGAAGGCCCTAAGGGGCAGAAACACATATGGTCTACTGGTCACAAGATATACCCATCAATTGTATATGTAAAACTATCAACTCTTTGTGTCAAAAATTTTAAGAGTCTAATATTTGGACCATTTCTTTTAACCTATTTTATCTTTCATTAATGTGTACACCATAATAAATGTTTGTATTTTTATAATAATTTATTTTGTTAGCTTGACCCTCAGATCACAGCCATATTTTGGCTTGCGTTCCCCCCACTTTTCTCAATTGATGTTGGGGATTGAACCTGGGACCTTCTGCATGTGAAGCAGATGCTCTACCACTGAAGAAGAAGAAGAAGAGAAGAGATTGGATTTATACCCCGCCCTTCACTCACTTGGAGTCTCAGAGCGGCTTACAAACTCCTTTCCCTTCCCCTCCCCACAACAGGCACCCTGTGAGGTTGGTGGGGCTGAGAGAACTCTTTCCCAAGCTGTCCTTGAGAGAACAGCTGGTCCAGAGCTATGGCTTGACCAAGGTCATCCAGCAGGTGAAGTGGAAGAGTGGGGAATCAAACCCGGTTCTCCCAGATTAGAGTCTGCGCACTTAACCACTACACCAAACTGAGCCATGGCCCCTCACTCCCAATGGCAATGTGAAAAGCAGCACACGGATATAGGCGAGGTACATACCCTCGGAACTTTACTAATCAAGATACAACCCAGAGCATAGCCATTCTTCAAGATAGCAAATGCTCCAGATCTTCCTCATCACAGATTACTCACAGATTATTCATTTGTCTGGTTTGGTCCTGTTTTTCATTGGGGAAAGGGGGCCATTCAGTGAATTTATCTGAGCTGTATTGGTAAGGAATGCCAAATCCCTGCTGGGGGCAGGGGATCTCCCTCCCCCCACCTGTCCAGAGGGACTCCTGTCAGTTGCTGGCCACTGGCTGGCAACCCTATTCGGCTTGGATCTAGACTATTGTTTCTGCAGGCGCTTCTGGCGACAGAACACAATTTTCTCACTTCCCCTTTCAGCAACAGCCAAAATGAAACCCCCAGCTCTGTTCCTGAGGGGTCCCCTCTAGGGTTGCCAGCGCAGGGTTGGGAAACACCCAGAGATTTCGGGGGTGGAGCCTGAGGACAGTGGGGTTTGCAGAGGGGAAGGACTTCAATGGGGTGTAATGCCACAGAGTCCACCCTCCAAAGCAGCCATTTTCTCCAGGGGAACTGATCTTGATCACCTGGAGATTGATTGTAATAGCAGGAGATCTCCAGCCCCCGCCTGGAGACTGGCAACCATAGTCCCCTCTTGATCTCCAACTGCACATTACAAAGTTCACCATTTTGGAGGGGCGAACTACACATTCAGTAGGAGTTTTGCATCTCCCCAGCAGACACTGGCTTTTTTCTGTTTTCCACCACAGCATGTTGTAGCCAGGTAAGTAACATGAGTTTTTTTTACAATGGGGCCGATACTGACTCCATGGGGAAGCCCAAGGATACAGAGAAAGCCAGAGGGGCAACACAAAGCTCCCATCACATGCATGATACTATCCTGCATAGGGATGGGCATGAATTGCATTTTTGCTGTTCGGTTCATGGGTTGTGGTTGAACCACAAACCCATATGAACCAGGAGGTTGGTTTGCGAACTCCACCAGTTCATATCCGTTTGTGAGACATTTAAAGTTTAACCCCCTGCTTTCTGCTCCCCGCATCTTTTTGCAGGGAGCAGAAAGTAGGGGTAAAACCCTACTTTATGCTCTTCATGAACCGCCACAAACTGCACTAAAATTCATGGAAGTTTGTGACGGTTCTTCAGTCTGCAAACGTCACTTAGCGAATCACAGACAGGCTGAAATTCATGGTGAACTTTATCAGTTGGTTTGTACCCATCCCTAATCCTGTACTCTGTAAGCCAGCCCAGTCATGTATCCCCTGGAGCAGTGCCTTCAGGTCTAGATAGGTGCTGGCTGCCAGGAGTTGAAACTGAAGGCAAAGACCTGGAGCTGGTACACAAGCTTGCACTTAGGCCCAATTTACACCTCCCCTCTGAAGTAGTTTATCTGCTGTCTTTTCCTACTCTCATTTCACACTGGTTTCAAATTTCACTCCCTGGGTCTGAAGAGTACTAAGCAACAGGATCTGTTTAAAGCAGTAAAATGCTAGCTTGACCACAGGAGGGCAATTAACGAATGTAAACAATAATTTTTAAACTAGAACAAGTATTGTTTGAAACTAGAAACAGGTATAGATGGGGTTTTTTGAAACTAGAATGATTCTAGCGGGAAAGTCAGATGTAGATTTGACTTTAGTGGACTGGTTAATCCAGCAGAGTAGCTTCGTTAAGTCTCCTCTTAAATAGGCTGGGATGTAATCAGGCTCAGCTGCCGCAGGAGGTGGCAGTGGCTACAAGCAGAGACAGCTTCAAGAGGGGATTGGATAAACCTGTGGAGCAGAGGTCCATCAGTGGCTATTAGCCACAAGGTATAGACAGGAACTCTCAGTCTGGGGCAAGTGATGCTCTGTATTCTTGGTGCTTGAGGGGGGGGCAACAGTGGAAAGGCTTCTATTGTCCTGGCCCCACTGCTGGACCTCCTGACGGCACCTGGTATTTTTGGCCACTGTGTGACACAGAGAGTTGGACTGGATGGGCCACTGGCCTGATCCAACATTGGCTTCTCTTATGTTCTTATGCCCTGCTGGCACATGTTGAGCTCCTACAGCTGCCCTGTGCTTTGACCAGGATCCTGCGAAGGATGATTGTTCTCATTCTCTCGCTCTGGGATGGGGTCATTTGCAGCCACTTTAAACACTTCACCTCCTTTGGACCCCCCTCAGCCCAGGCCTTCTGCCATTGCCATTAACGTAGAGTGAAAGTGTTCGCTGGAGATTTTGGGGGTGGAGCCTGAGGAGGGCGGGGTTTGGCAGGGGGAGGGACTTCAGTGGGGGTATAATACCACAGAGTCCACCTTCCAAGCAGCCATTTTCTCCGGGTGAACTGATCTCTGTTGCTAGGAAATCAGCTATAAAAGCAGAAGATCTCCAGGCCACCACCTGGAGATTGGCAACCCTAATTTGTGTGTAAAGTGCCATCAAGTTGAAGCTGGCTTATGGTAACCCTAGCAAGGGGCTGTCAAGTAATGTTGGCATTCTCCAGGTGGGGGCTGGATGACCACTGATCTCCGAACTGAATAGCATGTTTCTTTATTCATTATTTATTTATCTAAAACATCTGTTGCCTTTCTCCTGGAGGAAATGGCTGCTTTGGATGCTGGACTGTATGGCATTCTACCCTACCAAGTTCCCTCTGCTCCCTAAACCTCACCCTCCCAGGCTTCATCCTCAAATCTCTAGGTATTTCTGAACTCGGAGCTGGCAACCCTCTCTTCAAGGCAAGTGAGAAGCAGAGGTGGTTGGTCGTTGCCTTCCTCTGCAGAGTCTTCCTTGGTGGCCTCTCTTCCAAATACTGACCCTGCTTAGCTTATAAGATCTGACAAGTCCGGCCTATCCCATGCTGCCTTCCCTCCGTTGTGTAATCATCAGCATTTCATAAATGTGTTAAGCGGTCTGTTTAGAGCAGCACTGGCATTCCACATTTAGCTCTCCGCCAACTTTGCCTCTTCTTTAGTGTGCTGCTCTTTCCCCCCTGCCAGTTTCAGGCTAATTTTGGTGCTGTCAGTTCTCAGTAGCTTCAAAGAGACTGGCGCTGGCAGGCCACTGAGGAGATTAAATAAACACATTGCTTTATTTGGCAGATGCACAGATTTCTAGCTGTCGAAGTCCAGGTTTCGTCCCTCGTAGCCCATCACAACAACTTCCAACGACTGGCCATCTGACTGAGCTGACAGGTTCCTCATCCACTTCCTAATCTCACTGTTTCCTAGTGTTCTCTTCAGGTTCCTGCTGGCCAAAAAAAATATGTTGGTTTGAGATTCCTCCTGCTGGATTCTAACTTCTAACCAGCTTAAAGAAAATCTTGTTCCTGTTTGTAGAGTAATTAACACCGCAACAGGGCACAACCTGATTAAAGAGCAGATATAGGTTTATTTAGGAATTAATAGACTTGATAAGAAAGTGGAGAGACAGAGATAGGTTCCTAACTTCATGTCTATCTGGGAGAGGGGGTAAGACTGAGTGGAATTTCAGACAGCCTATGTATTCCGTTTCAGGAACTGTTCACTGACAGGTTTTTTCTGTCATTTCAGACAGACCCATTTTAGTAACTGTTCCCTGACGGAATATATTTACCTGCTCACACAAAAACGCTTCTGTCCCATTTGGGAAGTGTGCCTGAAGTGTTGTTCATTCAAACTGCTCTCCACCAGTCTTCAGTCCCTTCTACCATTTCTGAAGCGCTATGGGGTGCTGTATAAAATTCCCCGTAGCGCTTCCTGTGATGACAGTTCTTTTTGCGCCCTTCTTCTCCCTGCACACAATCGTCCTCTTTTAAAAAAAAATCTATTGGGAGCGCTATGGCATGGAGGCAGGACTACAAATCAGTGCCATAGCAACCCCATTGAGATCCCTGGACTCCATTTAAATACACTGACATTCGCTACCACTGTCACTTGAAACAAATACCTGATTAGACTGTGTGTTTAAGCGGGAGATCAGGGGCATAAATGAATGGTAAGACAGATGTTTGGTTGATTTTTAAAAAGTTTGCTTTAGAGGAAGTGTAGACTCAGGCGCGTGCACACACACACACAGAGTCCACGGTTTGTAGGAATTAAGAAAGAAAGGAAAGCTTCCTGGGTTTCAAAACTGTCCGTTCCCTCCCCCTGCACTTGAACTCTGTATTCAGTGAGCTCCTTGTTTCCAGGTGTCAGCAGTAGCGAATGTCAGTGTATCTGAATGGAGTCCATGCATATCAATGGGGTCGCTATGGTTCTGATTTGTAGTCCTGCTTCAGTGCCATAGCACTCCTAATAGAATGTTGTTGTTGTTTTTTAAAACCCTGTCAGGGAGATTGTGCACACAGGGGGGAAATGGTGGGAAAAGAAACCGTATTTATAATTATTAAAATTGTAAAGGGAGCTCACTTACCCCTTGCGGCAAACATAATAACCTATCTGAGATTCTATCAGGTAGCCACAAATTTGGGGTTTTGCTCCATCCGTTTCTTTTGTTCCAAGCCTCATAATCAGGAGCAGCTGTGTCAAAAACACCTTTCCTTAAAGTGTCCATGTGTTTTATCATCCTTGTTCCAAAACATCCTTGTTCCAAAATACCTTGTTCATAAAATAAACATTCTCTTGGGGCTCCATTCATATTAAAATCCTGCAGTTTAGAGCAGCCATAACCCTTCTGGAAATATTTTAAAGTGCCTATGCTTATTTATCAACATTACAGACAGTCATAATACTGGTATGGTTTAACCAAAAAACCAAACCAAACATTCCTTTGGGGCTTCTGCCTCATTAAAATCCTGCAATTAGGAGCAATCATAACTGTTCTAACAAGGTTTTAAAGTATCCATACTTATTTTACAGCATTATCCCAATACATAGTACCAATGTGGTTAAATAAAAATAAATAAATAAATTTATTTGTGGCCCCATCCTCATTAAGATCCTATGACTTGGAGCATCCATAACACTTGTTGTAAAGACTCCATATACATCTCACAATAATGTCTCGATGTAGACTGTCACAGCACTGATATAGTACTATCCAATTAAACATGAGAGGTCCATTTCTTGATTCAATCCATTTGGGACCATCGTATCCAATCTATGTATCCAGTAGCATTCTCTTTGTGCCAATAGTCTGTCAATATCCACACGCTGGTATTTAACAGCTTGATATTTATAAATAACAAAAAAGCGTAAATCATCCAGAGAGTGCTGTTACTGTAGAAGGGCAGAGGGCACTTCCCAACCCAGAGCTGGCAGCCTTGGGCAGAAAACAAGGCCCTCTGCACCAGAGAGGAGAAGAAGAAGAAGAAGAAGAAGAAGAAGAAGAGATTGGATTTATACCCGCCCTTCACTTGGAGTCTCAGAGCGGCTTACAAACTCCTTTCCCTTCCCCTCTCCACAGCAGACACCCTGTGAGGTAGGTGGGGCTGAGAGAGCTCTGAGACAACTGTCCTTGAGAGAACAGCTGTGCCAGAGCTATGGCTTGCCCAAGGTCATCCAGCAGGTGCCCAAGGTCATCCAGCAGGTCATCCAGCAAGTGGAGGAGTGGGGAATCAAACCCGGTTCTCTGCACACCTAACCACTACACCAAACTGGCTCTGAGAATGAAGATTCCCAGTCACTTCCCACAATTAGAACAGACACCTTTAGACATTCATCTGCTAGTCTGACATGTTTATTGCTTTACAATTGTTGACCTTTTAACCTTAACTTGTTATTTAAATGTCACTTTGCATATCTTGAACATCATCATGTTACCTGTTAATTTGCTGTTCATTCTCTGGCTATAAGTTTGAACCTTCCTTGCCATTCCACTGTATTTGAAAAAGTGTGCATGCACACGAAAGCTCATACCTTGAATAAACCTTTGTTGGTCTTAAAGATGCCACTGGATTCTAAATTTGTTTTACTGCTTCAGACCAACACGGCTGACCATCTGGATCTAACTCTGTAATGACTTCTGGAGGATGCTGGGAATTGTATAGTTTGCAGGTGTTGCGAACAGTGTTCCCTCTAAGCTGAGTTAGTGTGAGTCAGCTCACAGTTTGTTAGCCTCCAGCTCACACATTTTTGTCTTGGCTCAGGAAGGATGTCTCCAGAGCAAACTAATTTATGCAGCAGCCAAATCGCTCGCTCACAATTTTAATGCCAGAAGGTCACAGAGTAGAATTTGTGCTCACAAGACTCCACAGCTTAGAGGGAGCATTGGTTGTGAACTCTTCTTTAAAGATTCATCATAGAAAATTGCCAGATTTCTTTGGGGTGTGAATGACCCTTAAATCAATGTCCTCATTAAATTCCCCACTAAAACTGAATTACCAGATCATGGCAAGTCTCGGGTAAACGGCTAGAGCGGAAGCTACAATTGCTTTTTAACTGGAAAAATGATACCCATTAGCCTTTTCACAAAATCCACAAGGGGGTGCTAAAAGTAAATTAAATGTTCACAGCTCTTTTCTGTCTGCTTGGGAGCTGAAACATCTTGACCTTACTAAATCTTGTTTCTACGAGCCGTATAGAAACATTTTTAAGTCAGAGAAGTGATGAGCTAGACCTCTTTCTTGGACAATTTTAAAAGAGCCAAGTCTTCCACTTACAGGTGGGGGTAGGGATCCCAACCTCCAGGTGATGACTGGCGATTTCCTGGGATTACAGCTATCTCTAGGAGGCAGAGATTAGTTCCCCTGGAGAACATGACAATTTTGGAAGTGGGACTCTATTGCAACACATCTCAGCTGAGCTCCCCCCCCCCCAACTCTACCGTCCCCAGACTCCACTCCCAAATTGGGTTATAATACAATAGAGCCCACCTTCCAAAATGGCCACTTTCTCCAGGTGGACTGAACTCTGTCGCCTGGAGATCAGTTGTAATCCCAGGAGATCTCCAGCCACTGCTGCCACAGGAGGTGGCGGCGGCTACAAGCATGGACGGCTTCAAGAGGGAATTGGATAAACATATGGAGCAGAGGTCCATGAGTGGCTGATAGCCACAAGGTATAGATAGGAACTCTCGGTCTGGGGCAAGTGATGCTCTGTATTCTTGGTGCTTGACCGGAGGGGGGGGGGGGCAACAGTGGGAGGGCTTCTAGTGTCCCGGCCCCACTGCTGGACCTGCTGATGGCACCTGGTGTTTTTGGCCACTGTGTGACAGAGTGTTGGACTGGATGGGCCACCGGCCTGATCCAGCATTGGCTTCTCTTATGTTCTTATGTTCACCTGGAGGCTGGCAATCCCAATCAGCTCATCCCATAGATAAAGACAGAGAACCTAAGAATTACTTATTTAATGTCATTCTATTTCTACCAGTGGTCGGACAGACATTCTTCTGGAAGCTTGGAAGCAGAGTGGGGAGGTGACTGTGGTAGGGATGCCAGCCTCCAGGTGGGACCTGGGGATCCCCTGGAAATACCGTTCATCTCCAGACTACAGAGATCAGTTCCCCTGGAGAAAATGGCTGCTTTGGAGTGTGGATTCTGTGGCACTGTACCCCACTGAGGTCCCTGTCCTCCCCAGGCTCCATCCCCAGATCTCCAGGGGTTGCCCAAGCTGGATCTGGCAACCCTAAGTCTCTGTAGCTCCACCACGTCAGAGACAGAGGCTTGCTGCCTTTGAATATGGAGGTTTCTGTGAGCTGCCTTGGCTAACAATAGCCAAGAGAAGATACAATTGTGCACGGGGAAGTCTCCCTTGGCTAGTACCCTTTCTTTCAGCGTTGGTTCACTTTATTTACACCGTGCATGTTGCAAAACAAAGCCATTAATCACACAGCAAATTCTGCTGATCCAGCCCCAATCTGCTCCGTAGTTGCATCATAATTGTCTTTCAAATTAGGCTCTTGGTTTTTGGGGTTTTTTTAAATGAAAAATTTCATGGGAATCATGTGCCAAGGCTAGATTGCAAAACTGCTTCGGGGGAACTGTGTTGCAATGTCAGCCGGACCTAGGCTTGGTGGCCAATGGCTGGCACCTGGCAGGAGATGGGGGGCAGAGGCTCGGGGGAGCACCAGTGTCATGTGTGATGATGCCATGTCACTTCTGGGGGGGGGGGGAACCTGAAGACACTGCTCCAGGAATTGCTGGAAACTCTATGGTAAAACCATAGTATTGATGGCAAGTCCTAGAGTGACGTGACATCACTTCCAGGTTTTCCCTGGAAGTGACATCATGTTGTGCACAACACCAGAGATTTAACAAAAAAAAGAAATTATCCCGCCACCCAAAGGAGCAGTGGTGGGAAGAGCAGTTTGCTGAATAGAATAGGCTGCTGCTGCTCGTGTTATACGGATCGTAAAAGAGAATCTGTCATGTTGTTCTTTTTCAGTCCATAATTCCACTGCCTGCAATTAACCTTGGAAGGCCCCGCATCAAACCATTTACAACAGATAGTTTTCAACCTGCCAGGGCAAATGGACTCAATAAAGCTCCTAAATAAGGGCTGAAATCTACCAGTGCTCCTCGAGATGATTAGGCCATTGGCCACATGAGCCGTGCTGGATATGGCACATGAGTCATTACACCATGATGTACCATTCCTGTGCAGTTCTGGCAGTGTCAGAGAACCTGGGCCACGGCTCCTTCTCACGCCAGTGACATCTCTCTCCTGGGAACTGGAGCAAAGCCGGCATTTGGAAAGTCACTTCCTCCCCCGTGGCAGGCGGACAGGCTGCCGCGATTCACATGTGCTGTTAAGAGGATGCCAGAAGCGGTATTTCAGTGTCCTGGATCAAGACTGCACAAATGCATGGGGTTGTGATTGTTCTTTGTGAACACCTGCCTTTTGCTATGACTCTCAGGGTGTCTTGCGTAAGACCCATAATGTAATTGGATACATTTTTATGGTTAGAAAGGATCCAGGCTGTAATGTAAGGCCCCTTTCTCCTCCTCAGCCGAGACACCCCAATTTTATCCCCCATCTCCTCTTAGTTGAGAAGAAGGAGGAGGAGGAGGAGATTGGATTTATACCCCACCTTTCACTCGAAGTCTCAGAGCGGGTTACAATTTCATTTTCCTTCCCCTCCCCACAACACACACCCTGTGAGGTGGATGGGGTTGAGAGAGTTCTTTCGAGAACTGCTTGTGTGAGGACAGCTCTGAGAAAACTTGTGACTGACCCAAGGTCACACCAGCAGCTGCATGTGGAGGAGTGAGCAGCTGCATGCGAAGGGCACCCCCTTGAAAGCCGAAGTGCAACAGGGGATCTCTGAGATCTCATCCGCCCTGCCGTATCAAGAGCGCCTTCCATCATGGAGACAGGATGCCACTAAAGTGTGTACATCCCCATCCCCCCCCCCCCCCCGCCGCTCCAAGGCATGCATAATACAACCATATCCCCTGCTTTAACGGATGCTTCATTCATCACAGCAATATAGGCCATTTTTAGCTGATGAGGGAAGTATCACCTGCAGTCCAGTTGTTGAGCAAATAAAGCCTAAAGTCTGATCCACCCAGGATGGGCAATCAAAAGGACAATTCACCTTCCTTCCAAACTCCCAGTTCTCTGTCAATATGATAAAAATGCCCACCTTACCTCGGAACAGAACAAAGTTTTGAATCCAGTGCCACCTTTAAGACCAGCAAAGTATTCTCAGTATAAGCTTTCATGTGCATGCCCCCTTCTTCAGATATGAAGCATACTAAGGCTTATACCCAGAACAAAACTTTGTTGGTCTTAAAGGTGCCACTTTGATCTATTGCTTCAGAGCAACATGGCTACCCACCTGGATCTCTCACCTTGGAATGTCAGGTGTCATTTCCCAACCTTCTTGCCAGATTTGGGCAGCAGGTACCTTCAAAACAGTTGCCTTCAAAGCAGTTACCTGCCAACCTAGCAGTTTGGAAGGAAGAAACTGCAAGTAGAGAAATAGGTACTGCTTTGGTGGGAAGGTAACAGCGTTCCATGTGCCTCAGCGTCTAGTCATGCCGGCCACATGACCACGGAGACATCTTCGGACAGCGCTGGCTCTTCGGCTTGGAAACGGAGATGAGCACCGCCCCCTAGAGTCAGATTCAACTGGCTTTCGAGCAAAGGAAACCTTTACCTTTACTACCTTCAAACTGCCCAATCAAATGGAAAGTTTATTTCTTGGATGAATCGCGATCCCGGGAAAGTCCGGCCCCATGCTGAACTATGGGCTTTTTCCCCATAAAAGAATTAGCCCCAGTCGGTGAAGGGTGTGCCAACCACCATCAACAGACTGGATACCCCTTCAGATGGCTTTGTCCTTCCTCCTTGAACTTCTGCTGCACAGACTTATTGCAGTTCTCCGCTTCTCACACACCTGGGATCAGGTAGTCTCACCTTTCAGAATCTCTGCCCCTCATCCTCTCCCCCTTCTCAGGTTTGTGTGCATGCGTGTGTTAATTGGGAGAAAGAGGTTCTGCACCAAAGACCTGAGTAAACTTAGCAGTAATGGGATAAGAGGAAGGGTTCTCTTATAGATTAAAAACTGGTTAAATGACAGCAAGCAAAGAGTAGGAATCAATGGACAGTTCTCTTAATTGAAGTAAGTAAGCAGTAGATTGGTACTGGGGCTGTTACTATTTAAGTTATTCATAAACAGTCTGGAGGGTGGCCTCCAGTATTCCCTCTAAGCTGAGTTAGTGTGAGCTAGCTCACAGTTTTTTGGCCTCCGGCTCACAGATTTTTGTCTTAGCTCAGGAAGGATGGCTCCAGAGCAAACTAATGTATGCAGTAGCCCAGGGGTGGGCAAACTGTGGCTTGGGAGCCGCATGCGGCTCTTTCAGATATATTTTGTGGCTCCCGGCAGGGCAGCTGGGAAAGCTAAATATCATTAGCAAACAAATATCATTGGACAAATTAATATCATTATCAATATCTGCTTTTACCCCTTTTGTTATTATTTTTGGCAGTCTCATTTAATGTTAATAAAAAGCAAATTTGCTTATTTTCCAATAAAAGCAGGTAATATTTGTTCATGTCTTGTGGCTCTCAGACATCTGATGTTTATTCTATGCGGCTCTTACGTTAAGCAAGTTTGGCCACCCCTGTTCTAGGTGGCTCGTACGCTGAGCAAGTTTGCCCACCCCTGCAGTAGCCAAATCATTCCCTTACAACTTGAATGCCAGTAGCTCACAAAGTAGAATTTTTGCTCACAAGTCTCCACAGCGTAGAGGGCACATTGGTGGCCTCTATGGCGTTATACTCTGCTGAGGTCCCTCCCCTCCCCAAACCCCACCCTCTCCAGGCCCCACCCCCCAAACTCCAGGTATTTCCCAACCCAAAGCTGGCAACTCTAACCAGATGCCAGGTTTGGCAGAATTATGTGAATCCTGAAATGATAGATTGGGCTGTTATCACTTCGGACTGCAAGTGGGAAGAGTCGAATTTTTAATGTGCTCTGTGTCCCAAAGAAAAAGAAGCATGAAACGGGGAGCAAGCTTGTACCCTAGACCTTCCTATGTGCTGCTGGTTTCCCACTTACAGGGAATTATTAATATAGGGGAACTTTGAACAACGAAAGGGAAGTTTGAACAGCCGCAGTCTGAAATGGTATGGTCTCTTCTACCTCCTCATTACCATCTTATTCTGCTGCTGCATAGACCAGGCTTGAGACAGTCGGGAAATCAGGGGGGAAAGAAAGACATAGAATGAACTGAGGCAAGCTGAAAAGGTCATGAATGTTAATCTGGCTAATGATATTTCGTTTAGGCTCTGAAACCACAGAGAGTAAGAACTGGAAGGGGGGAAGGAAGCAAAAGAACCTAGACAAATCCTAGGTGGATGATTGGATAGATAACAGCAGGAGGAGGGTATATTTTTTCGGCCAGTCTCTCAGAAGATGAAATCCAAGCAATGCTCTCTCTAAGCTGTGGAGTCTTGTGAGCAAAAATCCTACTTTGTGAGCTACTGGCACCAAAGTAATGAGTGAGCGATTTGGTTACTATATAAATTAGTTTGCTCTGGAGCCATCCTTCCAGAGCGAAGACAAAAATGTGTGAGCTGGGGTCTAAAAAACCGTGAGCCTGCTCACACTAACTCAGCTTAGAGGGAACACTGAAGCCAAGTGTTAGTGAAAGACAAAAAGAATGAAGTAGAAGGAAAAGATAATGAGAAAAGGGGGGGGGGGTCCTTCATGACAATGAAGACACCCAACAGGACAGAGAAGCTAAATTGCAAGTGATTGATAGAAGGGCAAGAAGAGACTTGAAAGAAGGACCAACCAGTGCTTTTATTAAGACAGTACACAGATGGTAGGTCCACGGCCTATTTCAGGGAGGTGCTGTAGCCCAGTTGTAGAGTATCTGCTTGGCATGCAGAAGGCCCCATGCATGCAGAAGGCCCCATGCGCAATCCCTGGCATCTCCAGTTAAAAGGACTAGGATGGGAAAGGGACCTGAGACCCTGGAGAACCACTGCCCGTCAGCATAGAAAATACTGACCTCGATAGACCGAGGGTCTGACCCTTTGATGGCAGTTTCATGTGTTTAGGTTGGGGAAGGTGCATGGGGGGGATCTCCTGTAGCCAGAAAATTTTTATTGGGGGGGCAAATGAGTACAGTAGTGGTCATCCCATCATTATTTATTTGCTTTATTTTTTATACTTTATTTACCAATTTTCTACTTGAGACTAAACAGCATGAAAGATCTAATAAAATTCAATAGGACTAAGCATACAAAAATTACAAACATTCAAAAAAAGAGAGTATCAGACACACTATGTCAAGCAATGCAGAAAGTGCAGTTATAAAAAGGTAATGCTGTAAGCGCATGATAGAACACACAACAAATGAATAATGTATAGCGTACGCTGTGGCACAGTGTCCTGTTCTGTAGAAGCGTCATAAAAATGACCTCCCAAGCAACTGTTTTACGTTGTCTGCAGAATTAAAGAAGCGTGAGGGTGCATTCAGATGGGCAGCTGATCCCACCATTGGCCTGGCTCTAATTTGATCCCCATCTTTTTTATCCAGTGTTGCACGACCAGACAGCTCCCCCGTGAATCCCTTACCATGCGTGGACTCCGCGGTGGATTGTCTAGACAGCATCCACCTGAAGGAGCCGCACAGTTGGGTTTAAAAAAAAAAAAAAATGCTTGCGCATGCGCATATGTGCCTTACCGTCTACTTGTTTTTCCGCACGTGTGCAGACCTTCCTCTAGGTACCATTTCAATTAACAAATTTTATAAGTTTCATGGGCCCTTCAGAAACATGAAATTATCTGGAACGTTTGAGCGGAGCTCTGCGGCCGTCACATGTTTACGCGTTTATACGCATATCGCTAAGAACTTTTTTTAAATGGTGGCTGTTTGGGATGGTCTGGAGTCAGACCATCCTGACAGGCTGATTGCGCACTGGAACGACCAGATGGGGGAAAGTCCGCCATTGGCCCGTCGGCAAGCTTTAGACCGGACTTTCAGCAGTATCTTTAAAGTATGGCTCCCTGGTGGGGATTGACGTTAAATCCAACCTTCTTTTCTCTGTAAATCACTAACTCAAGGCTTCTAATGAATGGTGCCACCCAACATCCCTGCAGGCTTTCAAAATCAGGACTCTTCAGCCCTGCAAACTACTAATTCTAGCCAATTGAACAGAGAATTCACCCTTGGAGGATTTATGACAGGATTCACACTTTTTACGGCAACTCCTTCCTTTTTTTACAAAGAAAATTTACACCTGAAAGACCTGTGACAGATTTCACACACCAACCAGTAATGCTGATTGGAGGGACATGACAAATGATTGATGGGGTACCGCCCCTTTTTGCACCACCCTGGCGACAGGCCTGCCTATCACCCTTTACTACAGTCTAGACGGGGGTCTTACTCAGCTAGGGTTGCTAGGCCAAGTCTGGCAATGGAAGGAGGGCTGAGGGCAGGGTCATGGTGTGTATGCGGGATGTTAATGATGGGTTGCTATATCACTTCCAGGTAAAAAACAGACAAAAATAGTTCTAGGAATCATTGGAAACTGATGTTTGGCAGAGAGTTCCACCAGGTTGTGAGCGAGCGATTTTGCTACTGCATAAATTAGTTTGCTCTGGAGCCATCCTTCCTGAGCTAAGACTAAAATGTGTGAGCCCGAGGCTAAAAAGCTGTGAGCTAGCTCACTCTAACTCAGCTTAGAGGGAACATTGCTCACAGGGTGTCTGTTGTGGGAAGGGGAAGGGGAAGGAGACTGTAAGCCACATTTCAAGTGAAGGACAGGGTATAAATCCAATCTTTCTCCTCCTCCTCCTCCTCCTCCTCCTCTTCTTCTCTAGCTCACAGTTTTTTAGCCTCTGGCTCACACATTTTTGTCTTAGCTCAGGAAGGATGGCTCCAGAGCAAACTAATTTATGCAGCAGCCAAGTTGCCAGTAGCTCACAAAGTAGAATTTTTGCTCACAAGACTCCACGGCTTAGAGGGAGCATTCGTCCTCTCCCAAGAGACTCAGGGCAACTAGCAAAGATGGAGTCACTCGGGCCAAAACAGTCATCCGGGTCAGGGCACCCATTAGTACAAGCAAATGGAAAGCATATAGCAAAGCTACATTAGATAGATGGTGAGCAGTGTTTGGGTTGGAGGGCTACCAGTTGTGCCGGCCTGGTGGCATACAGCGACAGATGCTAATCAATGTGCCACTGAAAGCCGCTCTGCTTAAGTAATAGGTGACTAATGTGATGCTAAAAGCCTGCCGGGAAAGTAGACAGCAGCTTGTCAAAAAAATGTGCAGAGATTTTTAAAACTTGGGGACAACGACATGATGCACAAAGCGGTGTGGAAACGGCGCTGGCCTTTTCAGGCGCTAATGGATCTGCCGAAGGAACGTTTGTCAGGGCAGGAAGACATTTGGATTCTGAAGCAACCACGGACTGTCAGCGGATACGGCACAGCGATGATTGGGGTTAAGGCACGGATTGGCGATAATTGCAGTGCGTTTGGCAGTGGGGGGGGGGATAATAACGTGAGTGGCACAAAACAGCCTCTTCAAGGTAGAAAGGAGGAGGAAGGGAAACAAAACAGACACCTTTCCTCCCTTTCCTTGCTTCTTCTCCCTTTTCTGGTTGCGAGTTTGGCTTCTGAAGAATTCCGGAGCTGCAGTTAAAGGGATAAGTGGATTTGTATCACACTGAAGCATTCCCACACTATGTTCCTGTGGGCGTCACAAATTGCTAAGCAGATTTCAAGTGTTCTTTTTGAGTTGTGAGCTGGAGAATTGCTGTACGTACTGATTACTCCCTCCACCCTTAACAAAGCACCGTGGGCATGATCCTACCATTGTTGGCCCTATTTTTTTTTTTAAAAAAAACAAACAGGACTAGAGGGATAAGGGTGGTGGGATTAGCCCCAATTAGTAGTTATAGGATGTAATTTGATGAAATCCATTGCAAGCCGCCACCTTTTGCTTTGTATAGAGATCAGGCTATGGGGTACAGAAGCCGACAATAGATACTCCACTCGCTCTGCCCACACAGTGTGTGCCGGTGAATGCCGGATGGAACTATGCTCTGAAGCACAATGGCGATGTCTCACGAAAGTGGAGATGTGGCAGCATTAATTCTGATGTTAACACTTGTTTATGCCGTCATGAAAACACCGGCAAGCCAATTACGGCACTGGAAATAGAGCCCCCTTTCGGAATTTCAGAATCAGTCCCTCCTCGCTCACACCCACTCTGCGTGTTTGGGTCCCACGATGTGCCGCTGAGTGAGGCGAAGTCGGAGCAAAGGTGTGGGTTTTCTCCCTTTGTGGGTTCTGACTTGTAAAAAGGCAGGGAGCCTATGCCGTGGAGTTAGTTGTACCGGAGAGCAAACCTCCCACAGTGTAGCTAGAGTGACTCACTTCCTGTAGGCCTGTGCTGAAACTAGTGCAGCACTTGACGCAGTGGAGAGGCAGATACCATAACGATTGGGGGGGGGGGGGGAATAAACCTAGAGGGGCACTTTAGAGAGAGCCAGTTTGGTGTGATGGTTAGGAGTGTGGACTCTAATCTGGAAGAACCGGGTTTGATTTCTCACTTCTCCACATGCAGCTGGTGGTGTGACCTTAGGTCAGTCACAAGCTCTCTCACAGCTGTTCTCTCAAGAGCAGTCCTCAAAAGAGCTCTCTTAGCACCACCTACCTCACTGGGTGTCTGTTGTGGGGAGGAGAAGGGAAAGGAGATTGTAAGCCGCTCTGAGACTCCCTCAGGTAGTGATGGGTGGGGTGCAGTGTTCCCTCTAAGCTGAGTTAGTGTGAGCCAGTTCACAGTTTTTTAGCCTCTGGCTCACACACTTTTGTCTTTGCTCAGGAAAGATGGCTCCAGAGCAAACTAATTTAGGCAGTAGCCAAATCGTTCACTCACAACTTTAATGCCAGTCACTCACAAATTAGAATTTTTGCTTACAAGACTCCACAGCTTAGAGGGAGCAAAATCTTCTTCTTCAACCCGAATTTCTAAAAAAAAAAAACCCTAAAAGCCACCATTATCTGTTACTCCTTATGGGTGCATGGTTTCTCTGCCCTTGGCACCTCTAGGGTAAAAATCCTGTAAACTTTATAGGGCTGCCAAGCTCTGTGCTGGGAAACTCCTGGAGATTTTGGGGGCGGGGCCAGGGAAGGGCAGGGTTTGGGGAGGGGAGGGGAGCAACCTCGGCAGGTTTACAGTGCCATAGAGTCCAGCTTCCAAAATAGCCATTTTCTCCAGGGAAATTAGGGATGCCAGCCTCCAGGTGGGGCCTGGGGATCTCCTGGAATCAAAACTCATCTCCACACTGTAGAGATTTGTTCCCTTGGAGAAAATGGCTGCTTTGAAGGGTGGACTCTCTATGGCCTCGTACCCCACTGAGGTCCCTGTTCTCCCCAGGCTCCACCCCAAAATCTCCAGAAGTTCCCCAGCCTGGAGCTGCCATCTCTACCTCCCTGCCCACTGCTGTTGGACGGGGGGGAACTGGCAACCCTAAGGTGAACTGACCTCTGCCGCTAAGGGTTCCTGCTGAGTCACAAAAAATGTTTGGCCTAAGCAAAAGCCAAATAACTTCTCAATCACAGGGTGGGACACACAGAAAGAAAATTCTATAATTCAAATACGCTATTAAGAGACTGCTCAGTCAGAGTGGGGAACAGTGTTTTGGTGGGAATATCTGCCTCACAGAGAAGAAGAATCAGGGGTCCGTCATACTCACCTACCTTACAGGGCTGCTACCCCCCACCCTTGAACATACATAGGGTTGCCACATCTCTAATGTATGGAGATCAGTTGTAATAGAGGGAGATCTTCAGGCTCCGCCTGGAGGCTGGCAATCCTAAACGTACCTCAAGCTCATCAAACACTGAAGACCCACGTTAAGTATACTAAATACTAAGGATGACATCATCTGAGTAAGACAGTCTTCCAAGGTCTTTCTCCCTATAAACTCTCAGTGCTTCCTGGGCTTATATAAGATACAAGCAGGGGTCATTTTGAGCAGGAATGCACAGGAATGCCATTCCGGGAGTAACAAGCCCAGGAGTGGGCACATATGGTGATGCGCTGTGGAAAAAAGCAAAAGCAGACTAACTTGATCTGTATTTTCATGTTTGTTGTAGGGTAGCTTCCCTGCAAGAGCAAGGGAAACCTAAAGTGTCTTTAGTCAAGTGTAAAGCTGGCTCACCAGCTCTGAGTTGGGAAATACCTGGAGATTTTTGGGGTGGAGCCTGAGCGGTGGGTGTTGCCTTCTGACACACTTCCAGTGATGTCAGGGGGTGTGACATATGTAAATAAGTTATGCTAATTAGCTCCTGCACCTCTTTTTTTACGAAATGACCTCTGGATACAAGATTCATTTTTTGTTATTTAAACACAACAATTATGAAGGATATTAGTTCCACTGATTTTTCCCAAAGGACTCATAATTCAGCAGATAGGCGAATACGAACTGGATGATAAAACTGCCGGGGTCTCCTATGCTGCAGCGCTGAAGTTCTGTGACAGTGACTGCGTGGATGGTTGTTCTGAATGACTGTGCCTTGAGTTTCTGAATGGCAACTGGAAAGCATTAACGCCAAGGTGATGCTTGCTTGTGTGGGAGGAAGAGAATGTGATTGCTCAGAACCTTCCAAAAAGGTTTGGAGAGATAACAAAAGTAGTAAAAAGCAACATCCTTAAAAATACCTCTTATTTAACAAAACAAAATACTGTGCATTTAACAACAAACGTGCATCTTGTTTGGAGACTGTAATGGAATGAATCAGCTCCGGCCTGCAGGCTCTATTCCACCCTACTCTCCAAGATTTTCCCAACACCTGGAGAGGCTTTTCTTTCTCTCTCTGGTAACCCGCCACTGCCACCTGACCTTTGTAGGAATGGCCAACTGGGAGGGTCAGGAGGACTCCCAGCTTCCTTTCCAAGTTCTGAGACCTTGACTCTATGTCTCCTGCTGACCAGCACCTGGTCACCACGGGGACAGTTTACTGCCTTGTCCCCCCCACCCGGAGGAATAGCCGCTTGCCAACTTGCTGCCTTCCCTCTGGCGCTCCTTTTAAAATAGTGTGTCCAAGATGGTGGTGGTCTATGTGGTACAGAGAACTGCCACCAGCATCAAAAGTTACAAAGTATTTATTAAAAAGCAAATGTTCACAAACACACTTTTAGCACAGCACCAGATTGAGCAAGGGATTAAAAAGAAATGGGTAAAACACAATTCCTCTGTCTCTCTCTCTTTATACATGCCCTATCATACGTTAAAATATAGGACAGGCACTTTAGCTTAGGAAGTTACAGTTCTTTACAGAGTGCAATTACCTTTAAACTCCCTTCAACTCTTCAGGCCAACACATGGCTAATGGTCTCCTCCTCCAGACCTCATTTAAGAGTTCTGTCTTTAAAGTGCTGTTGGACACGAATCTAAAATGAAGGTGGTCACACTCCTGGTACCCTTCCAAAACTCACTGATACTTAGGGTTGCCAGCCTCCAGGTGGGGCCTGGAGATCTCCCACTTTTACAACTGATCTCCAGTTGACGGAGATCAGCTCCCCTGGAGAAAATGGCTGCTTTAAGGGTGACTCTATGGCATGGTACCCTGCTGAGGTCCCTCCCCTCCTCAAACCCCACCCTCTCCTGGATCCACCCCCAAAGTCTCTAGGGCCGATTCCGCACAAATGCTTTGCTTCCCTTTCCTCCTGGGTTTAATTGGTCAGAATCAGTGTGCGCGTTTCCACATTCCAGGAATCTGACCGGGGTTGATGCCGGTTCTTCATTTCTGTATCTGTCCTTGCCCTGAATCTTGAGCCCCCGCCCATCTCCCCCCTCTTTTTTTAAAATGTAGGCGGAGTTTCGTTATGACATTGTGATGCAACAAAATCATGATTGGCCAAGGTTTTTCATAATTCCCGAGAAAGTACATCATGCACCCGCCCCTTCCCCCCCTTTTTAAATACAGGCGGAGTTTAACGTAGGCAGACCTCCATGCCGCCATTACTGCATCATGTTATCACTTTCACCATTTGGAAATGCCTGCGAAAAGAAAAAAATGCATCCCAGCAGAGAAATGTTTCAATGATGGAAGGTGCCTGAGATGAAACAAGCAGTCATTCTTATTGGGGGCATCTTCCTCTTTGCTCTGCCTTACGAGGAACGTGCACCTTACGAGCACATGTGTGTGTGGTCTCCTCTTTCTGCCTCTTTCTCTCCCTCTCCAGCCTGAGAAAACTGTGATCATGTCCTCCTCTAATTTTACATGAGAGTAGACATATTGAAGCCAATGGTGCTACTCTTGTGTAAGATCCACCAGGTCTCTTGACCTTTTGCACTTTTCTCCCCAGTAGGGAAAAACCTTCTTCTTTTTGTTACATTCTTTTAATGTTTTTGGTTTTAAAATGTCAGGGGCCAAGTGTAGGGTTGCCAAGTCCCCCTGGGGGGGGATTCCCCTGCTAAAGGGGTCTCCAATCCACTGGTCTGGATTCGGCCGGCGGGGGGAAATCCACCCCTGAAGTGGCCTGATCAGGCTGACGTGCCCAGCGTGATGACACCACCAGGAAGCGACGTCATCACACTGGGCTCGTTGCCGGGGTGACACTCTAGCAATTGCCCTGAAAACTCTATGGTACCATAGAGTTTTAGGACAATTACCAGAGCGTCGCCCCGGCAACGTGCGCAGCATGATGGGATGACGTCCCTTCCGGGTGATGTCATCCCAGCGCGTGCACATCGGACTCCTGGAGAGGGGCCAGGACTCCCCCGCTTTTTAAAAGGCAAGATTTGGCAACCCTAGCCAAGTGATCGAGCAAATAAATGATCATTTGTGCTTCAGAACTGCTGTTTGAGAGCACTCCACACTTTGCACAAGAGTAAACATACTGAAGTCAATGGGGCTCTCATGTTGGGCATTTGCACTCTCCTCGTGTAATTCAAGAAAAATAGGCAGAGTGAGCGAGGCTGCTGAAATGCTGAAATACTTCAGCGCATGTGCACACACACACACACACACACAAAACAGGGGGGGGACAGAACAGACGGAAATGTGAGGGGAAGTCTGAACTGATCTTACTGATAGCGCAGTCATTAGAAGTTGCACAACGTGTGCAAAAACACTAAAAGGTGGCTAAAGTCTGAAAAACGCCAAAACAAAAAGCAGATCTGTTTCAAGCGGTTATAGGAGAGGGGGGCAGTGGTACCGGTTATGAATCTAGCATGCCCGATAAGAGGGGGGGACAGCAAGCCCAGGACAGAAGAAAACAAAACTGGGCATATATTAGATCAATTTTATTTCTGTTCCCTAGGCATAGGCCCAACTAAGACAAGACCTCCCCCACCCCATTAATCATCCCAAAGTAACTCTGTGGGCACAGAGCTGAAGGATTTCAAAACGACGGCACGTGGGTCCAAATGGCCCACCTCTTTCAACGTAATCGCTGGCTATCACAGAGATGTGTCACGTTGAGAACATCGACCATGAAGGGAGGTGAAGGTCTGCTGAAGAAACAACATTTTTAGCTGGATGCTGGTTCTGTGCCTAACACACCCCACCGGGATGAATGAGCTGAATTCTCTTCCTGTTACTAAGCAGCTATGGCACAATGTTGAGTGCAAAGATAAGGCAATCCAACGGCACACTCGAGAAGAGAGAAAGCTGATCGCAGTCAGAGGTCAGGAAGCTGGTGCCTTTCCTCTCTTGCACCAAATTGCAAAACCGGCTGGAAAAACAAAGAGGCCCTTTCCCCGCCTCTTTCTCCTGAAGTATCAGGCAGTGCTGATAGAGAACATGGGGCTTGGGGAACTACAAGCACGAGGCCAGCCATGGACCCTCTCTTTTAACAACCATCGCTGAGTTCCCATCACGGCAGCAGCAGGCACTCTTATTCCTTTGTTCGGCAACACGGTTATTTGCATTTTTGGCCTTGACTCATTCTCCATGAAACGAAACCATGGCTTTCTTAAACTAGGGGAGTTGAGCAGGTTGGATTGTAAAGCTGTTCTGCTTGATCTTGCCTGATCTCCCCTTTCACTGCAGCCTCCCTCCCATTATGCATCGTGTTCGTCCACATGTCCCACCAATTCCTGGTGGGATCCTTTTCTGTAACCGAAAGGGCCACTCAAAGCACAACCCCCCAAAAGCCCCAGACATCCATGGACTGATTCTCCATTATACCCTGTTGGGGCCATCTACATAGGGCATAATGGAGTGCCCAGCAGCCATTTCTCTCCCCCCTCACTTTCTGATAGCTTTGAAGCTGGGAAGGGCTCCAAATCGGAGGATCCCCTGCCCCCAACTGGAGATTGGCAACCCTATAGGGGTCTGATTGCCTGTGGCCCCACCCCCCTTGAAAAGTAGGCTACCACCACCACCACATATACCCATCTGTGGCTGAAGTGGTTGTCTCAGCAGTGGTCACTTGTGCTGATGCCTTCCAAGACACTTTTTAGATATCTGTTTATTGCCCCTCCGTATGAGTTTTTATGCCATCTTAAACTGTATAGAGGGCTCTCCTTCTTTGGAGGTTCTCAAACAGAGGCTAGATGGCCATTTGACAGCAGGGCTGATCTGGTGAACTTAGGCAGATCATGAGCGGGAGGGCAGGATGGGTTGTATGCTTAGTTCTTGTGGCCCTTTCTTACATGCCCAGGGAAATGCTGATTGCCACTTTGGGGTCAGGAAGCAGTTTTCCTCCAGGCCAGTTTGGCTGGAGAGCCTGGAGGTTTTTTGTCATCTTCTGGGCGTGGAACAGGGGTCACTGGGGCTGTGTGTGTGGGGGTGTGTGTGGGGTGATTGAAAGTTTCCTGCATTGTGCAGGGTGTTGGACTAGATGACCCTGGAGGTCCCTTCCAACTCTATGATTCTATGATAGTAGTTGTCTTATTGATTTTATTGTATTTATTGACTTTGATTAATTGTATGTTGCCTTTTAGAAGGCTTTTAGTCCTGTATCTATGAATTGTTGTCACCCACTCTGAGCTGGTTTTGCGGAGAGCGGGTCATGAAAAAAATAAATAAAATACTCCAGCCAGTCACTCTCTCTCATGGTAGCTTACTTCACAGGACTCTTGTGAGGATAAATAGAGGAGGTGAGAGCAATGCAAGCTGCTTTGGGTCCCCATTAGAAAGGCAGGTCACAAATATAAGGATGAATAAATAAATCCAGTTCATTTTAGCGGTGCTTTCGCATGCTGTATAAATGCAGCCGAGCTGGCTTAATCCTGCCTCGTTCCCCGGCAACACCTTCACACACTCCCCAACTACAGAGAAATTCAGCACGCTATGAAACAGTACACATATTAAAAGAAAGGATATTGTACCAATTAAAAAAAGAAGGTACATTGTACCAATTTAATGCGCAGGCCATTCCTGTTTGCAGCGCACCTATTTAGATGGCAGCTGCCGAGTAAGAGGCAATGGGAAGCAGCAGTTTGTGGATGCAACAAGTACACTTTGCTCCTGAGCCACCAACCTTGCTGCTATTGGACCTCTGCTATTGAACCTCAGACTGGACCTGACAACTGGCTTTTCTGGAACCCCTGACCTCGGACTGGACTTTGGCAAACCTGCTGTCTGGAACCCCTGACTTTTGGACTGGGCTTTGGCTACTCTCTGCAACCTTGCCTGTGACCTGCCCTGCTGGACCCCAGCCTGTGCCTCCTGGGGAAGCTACATCAGTACATTCTTCAGTTTAGAAAAAGGAACAATGAGGGCACATGATAGAAGTTTATGTGATAGGCAGGGCCGGCTCTATCACTCGGCCAACTAGGCGGCTGCCTAGGGACACAGCTGGCAAACGGTGCGGCGGAGAGACTGAGAGAGACTCAAACCAGGAGACGGCGTGCTTTATGCAAACTGTGATTTACCATTATGTGTGAATGAGCTTTCCATTCAGGCTAAGAACCAAACTTAGCCTTGGGCCAATGCTGATGGACTTGTAGGCATTGCGCCAGCCAGTGCAGGTGGCTGCTGGTGGGGCTGGAGAGCTCGTGAGCCTTGGCAGGCAGGTGGGCACTGGGGCCGGGGGTGGGTGGGTGTCCTTTGCGGGCGGGTCTCCAGCGATGGAGAGGGTGGCTCTGCAGTGGGGGGGCGCTACAAGGCAGCCTCACCTGGGGGGGGCGCCACA
This sequence comes from Lepidodactylus listeri, assembly GCA_029233225.1. Classification (NCBI taxonomy): domain Eukaryota; kingdom Metazoa; phylum Chordata; class Lepidosauria; order Squamata; family Gekkonidae; genus Lepidodactylus; species Lepidodactylus listeri. The sequence continues at coordinate 84,282,414 of JARCFY010000011.1, forward strand.
GGGTAGCCTGGCCTAGTGTGCAAAAAACCCTGGGGCCGGCCCTGATGATATGTCTAAGAAAATGGATACACAGAACTTTCCCCTCTTTCTCCCATAATGCTAGAACTCAAACGCACACAGTGAACTTGATGAACAATAGGTTCAGGATAGACAAAAGGAAAGACATTTTATTCAACAAGTAATTGCATTTTGGAATTCACTACCAGTGGATGTAAGCAAAGATGCCTTTAATTGTGCATTAGACACATTTGTGGTGGATAGTTCTATCAGTGACTAATAGCCTTGGTGACTAAAGGGAACTGTCCCGCCATGGGCTGCGTGGCCCAGGTGGTGGAACAGGAGACGGCCCCAGTGGGCCACCTCGACAAGGACCTTGGAGGAAGGGCGGGGCCACACCCCAGTCCCCGCTGGGAAGCAAGGGTCCTCACGGCCCCGATGAAGGGCAGGCCAACAAGGAAAGCCCCAACAACGCAGACAACGCCAACGGGGAAGAGGCCAACGGGGAGCAGGGAGGGCCGGGCGATGGAGGGCTAGGAAACAGTGCAAGCAACACCGGGGCCACCCAGACATGCCCCGCTGTGCACACCTGGCCTGGCCTTAAGGACGGGACAGCCCGGATGCACCTGGTCCCGACCTTGGGGGCCACACAGACAAGGGTGCATACACCCAGCCCCCCTAGGGGATCACTTACCAGGGCAGGTGAAGGAGAAGCAGCAGTAGGCGGGGCGCGAGGTCCCAGTCTCACCCATGGTGCGGCGTGCAGCACCAATGGGAAGGAGACAACAGTGACAGACAGGGAGTGGGAGCCATAGAACACGAGGGTTGGGGGGAAAGGGTGGAGCATGAGGCAAGAGGGGGTTATAAAAGGAGGGAAGCGGAAGGGAGCCGGGGAGGATACGGCAAGGAGCGGAGAGGCTGCATGGATGGGGCCAGAGAGAAGCGCTGAGTGCACTACTGGATTTGCAGGGATACAGGCACTAGCGGTGATGTAACGCTAGGCCCCCCCATTTTGAGGCTCTCGCTTCCCTCCCAGGAGGACCCCTCTCACCCTGTCACCACCGCAAAGGTGCCCCGCGATCCAGGGGGCGCCCTGGGATAGGAACTTCCACTTTCAGAGGCAGTAAACCTTTGAATACCAAGGCTAGGTGGCAACATTAGGGGAAGCCTTGGCCTCTGTGCCTTATTTGTTGTCCCCCTCCCCCCTGTCATGACACCCATGGGTTGCCTCCTTCCTCTGCCACCACTCTGGACTTAGGGTCCCTTGGGAAGGCGTTGAGTACCCTCCCAAGCCCAAACAAAATGCCCCTTTTAAGCTGAGAAATATAGGTGTCACGGCTCTTCTTCTAGCAGGAGCTCCTTTGCATATTAGGCGACACACCCCTAATGTAGCCAATCCTCCAAGAGCTTACAGTAGCCTCCTGTAAGATGTCGCCTAATATGCAAAGGAGTTCCTGCTAGAAGAGCCCTGATGGGTATGATGACCAGGCAGAGAACATTAAGGAAATGGTTTATTAATACAGTAATGGGGCACGGGAAACGAGACAGGGTGCTTAAAATCTCTAACAGTGTCTAAAGGTAAATGAAACAAATCTAACGTGGCTACCTATTTCTCTCAGCTGGTTATTGTTCAAGGCCCACAGCCTCTTATCCCAGGCCAGGTGCCTGTACCCACTCTGTCCCGAATGAGGGATCTTTCTCTCAGACCAGACTGTCCTCTCAGCTTAACCCTGTGTGAGAGAAAAAGAATGCAGTTCCACAGCCCACAGAGTTTTTAAGTAACAATCCAAGCTTTGTGGGGATTGGTAGGTAGGGTTGCCAAGTCCTACCTTAGCTGCAGCGGGGGGAGTCTTGGCTGCCTCCAGGAGTTTATAGGCGCGCGCTCAAAAGGTGTGCACTGCAATGATGTCACCTGGAAGCGACGTCATCGCATCGGGCATGTTGGGGGCGAAACCACTATCATTTAAGGGAAAAACATAAGAGTTTTCTCTTGAATGAGACAGCGTCCCCCCGCAATGTGCCCGATGCGATGACGTCGCCTCCAGGGGATGTTGTCACGCCGGGCACATCTCCACGATCCGCAATTTGGGGGTGGGGTTCCCCCCAGCAGCCTGATCCAGGCCGGCAGGTAACAGACCCATCGAGCGGGGTTTTCCCCACCCCCATGGGGAACCTGGCAACCCTAACTGTAGGCTATGTCTGCTTTCCACTCCCACACAGATCTCCAGGCCGAGACCTCACTAGGCCTTGCCTCCCAGTCCTTCATAGATCATGACATCCCCAAATAGCCGATTGGCTGCTTTGTGAGGAAGGATGGTGGTGCTGGATTAGATGGGCCTATGATCTGGTCTAGCAGGGCTCTTAGGTTCTTAAATTAAGAACCCCTTGCCTCATTCTTGGGCCCCTTTTGGAGGTGCTAATTGTGAAGAGGGGGAGCCATACAATACAGCCCTTCTGTGCCTCTTCATTTTTCTGCCTTCGAACTGCTTCCCACTGTAGGAGCCTTTTACTCTTTGGTCTAGCATAAATATTTCCCAAAAATAAGGGGAAAGAAATCAGGAGGATATGGAGATGGTTGATTGATAGCTATCCAAACTTTCTTCTTACTACAATGGAAAAAAACCAACAACCTGGTTTTCCCAGATCCTCACCTGAAGCAGACATCAGCATGGCTTGAGAACCCAGCCAATTATGAGCGAGCCAGTTTGGTGTAGTGGTTAGAAGCACAGACTCTAATCTAGGAGAACCGGGTTTGAGTCCCCACACCTGCACATCCAGCTGCTGGTGTGACCTTGGGTCATTCGTAAGTTCTTTCAGAGGTGTTCTCTCAAGGGCAGTTCTCGGGAGAGCTCTCTCAGCCCCACCTACCTCACAGGGTGTCTGTTGTAAGGAGGGGAAGGGGAGGAGATTGTAAACCGCTCTGAGACTCCTTCGGGTAGCGAAGGGTGGGGTATAAATACATCCTCCTCCTTCTTCTTCGGAAGTCGGCAGCTGTGGGCCCTGTTTTCCTCAGCAGGGAAATTAGCGGGTACCTACCTCTTACCATCTCTAACATCACATATGGAATGTCAAAGCCTGGTAATCTGGCAGTTATTCTAAACAGCACATTCATTCCAGAAGAACATGGGCATGCAATTCATATTTGAGAAACCAGACTGGCAATGTAAAATTGCCCAAATGGGGTACAGAATAAGGTTGCCAACTCCGGGTTGGGAAATAGCTGGAGATTTGGGGGGTGGAGCCTGATGAATGCAGAGTTTAGGAAGGGGTGGGGCTTCAATTGGGTATAATGCCATAGAGTCCACTTTCCAAAGCAGCCATTCCCTCCAGGGGAACTGATCTCTGTTGCCTGGAGATCAGTTGTTACCTCAGGAGAACTCCAGCCACCACCTGTGATCTAGCTGTGATCCTGGGATATCTCCAGCCTTTACCTTGATGCTGGCAACCCTACCTGGAGTGTCCTCAACCCTATGCCTGAGCAAGTGCACACTTTATTTCTCTAGGATCAGGAATAAACACAACCCTTTGGGCGCTGCAAGATTAATATAAAGCGGGGAGGGGGGGAGAATTAATGATCTGGTGATTCATTGAAATGTTCCTTCCCCCCCAATCAGTTACAAAGAGCCAATGGAAACGGCCTTGGAGAAATCCACCCACTTTTCGATCAGTTCTGAACAACGTAAAGTATGCCTGAGGTATCCAGGCAACATTCTTGCTTTGAAGTTCAGAGGAGAGGAAGCGTATCAGGAATATCCGCTAACTGCAAAAGAATTGAAGTCCTTTCTGTGGAATGGGCTGGTTTGGGGGGGGGGGCTTTAACTGTATGGCCTACAGATAGGGATGCCAGTGTCCAGGTGGTACCTGGGGATCCCCTGGAATCACAGCTCTCCAGAATCACACAATCTCCAGATGGCAGAGATCAGTTCCCCTGGAGCAAATGGATGCTTTGGAGGGTGGACTCTCTGGCACTGAGGTCCCTATCCTCCCCAGGCTCCACCCCCAGAATTCCAGTTTCCCAACCGAGATCGGGCAACCAGTGTTCCCTCTAAGCTGAGTTAGTGTGAGCTAGCTCACTGTTTTTTAGCCTCCAGCCCACAGATTTCTATCTTAGCTCAGGAAGGATGGCTCCAGAGCAAACTAACTTATGCAGTCGCCAAATCGCTCACTCTCGTCTCAGCTTTAATGCCAGTAGCTCACCAAGTAGAATTTTTGCTCACAAGACTCCACAGCTTAGCAGGGGCATTGCTGGCAACCCTACCTTCCTGTCCCCGGCTGGTAGACAGGGTGGACCTGGCAAGCCTACAGGCTTTCCGTAATGTCCATGGAGCAAGACTGGTTCCAGGCTTCCAGCAGCCCCAGGCAAGCAGTTCCCAAGCCCCCTTTCCTCTGCCCACCACCAGGCACTCATTTCCTCCTTCCTTCCCATCCACCTGCATGCCTCCCACCTGCTTGGGTGCCCTTCTTGTGTCTGCTCACAAGCCCTCCTGCTGGCTGTGATCACGGCTGCCTGCAGCCTGTTCCCCAGGGGCTCTGGGCAGTACGTGCAGCAGGGAGCAAGGGTGATGCAACACTAGCAAGTGAATGGGCATGGTTGTCAGCAGCAGTGGGCCCTGCCAGACGCCCTGGGCCCTGCCAGCTGCCTAGGGTTCCTATCCCCCCTGTGGGGCCAGGGGATCCCCTGATTTCAAGGCCCCCAATTCACCGCTGGCCAGCTAGCCAGCAAGGGAAGGCCCACCCCCAAACAGCAGCGTCCCGCAGGGACAACACTAACAGAATGACATCACTGGTAGTCATCATGCTGGGGGTGTCACGCAGTGATGCTCTAGCATTTTGGGGGGGGGACTTTATGGTTACCATAGAGTTTTTGCCCTGAACGCTAGAGCATCGCTGTGCGAGGGCCCTAGCATGATGGAGCCCCCTGCTGCAGGTAAGAAGAGATCTGGGAACCCTACAGCTGCCCCACCTGAGAGTCTGCTAACGCCAGCCCTATCCTGGAGACACTTCCTTCAGCACAGGGTGTGTTGTCTCTAAGTTATTTGTTGGCTGCTTTTCCACTTGGAAGGTGCTCAGAGTGGTATACAAATGAGAAAAAGCAGAACAACATCCTATAAATTTTACCCCAGACCTAAAAGTGTCAGAGGGTAACACAATAACCACACCACTGGGTCACCAATGGTGTCTTTCATCCCTGGGGTTGCCAACTCCAAGTTGGGAAATTCCTGGAGGTTTGGGGACGAAGCCTGGGGAGGACAGATTATGGGGAGCGGAAGGACCTCAGCAGGGTACAATGCCCCAGAGTCTACCCTCCAAAGCATCCCTTTTCTCCAGGGGGAACAGCTCTCTATCCTCTGGAGATCAGTTGTAATCCCAGATCTCCAGGCCTCACTTGGAAACTGGCAACCCTATTTATCACTCCACAGTAAAGACATAAGAACATAATAGAAGCCAATGTTGGATCAGGCCAATGGCTCATCCATCCAGAAAGACCATCCAGAAAGGAATAATTTCCCATTCAGTTCGGAAGCTGCTAACCTCACTTCCTCAGGGAACAATTCCACAGTCTGGGGGTTGACATGGACAGCCCACCTGTAGGACCTGTCTGATCTGTCCTTAGTTTGGAGGTCTGTAGGAGAGCACCGGGCATGGAATTCAGAAGTGAGGCAGGCTGGTACGGGAGAAGGTAGTTCCTTAGGTACTCAGGCCATTTAGGGCTTCAAAGACTAACGCCGGAGCCTTGAATTGGGTTTGGAAACAAAGTGGGAGTCGGGAAAGAGGGAACAGAACCAGTGTCAGGTGACGTGACCACCTATACGAAAGCTTCAGGAGTGAAAAGTGCCGTCAGGTAGCAGCTGTCTTATGATGACCCTGTAGGGTTTTCAAGAAAAGACACGAGCGGAGGTGGTTTGCCATTGCCTGCCTCTGTGTGACACAGCCCCGGGCGGGCTTCCAAGGCAGCCTCCCATCCAACTACTAACAGGGCCGGTCCTGCTGAGCTTCTGAGATCTGATGAGATAGGGCTAGTCTGGGTTATCCAGGTCAAGGCCAGCTAAACTTTAGAAACCATTTTTGGCCCTCTTTTTAAAGTGTAGGAAGGCTCTGGTAGGGCTAGTAAACTCAGAGGCAAGGTGGGGGGGAGGTCCCTGTGCCCCCACAAAGGGGGAAATTAACTTCTCCACTGGTTCTCTCCCCCCCCAATGACATTCGGCAGCAACCCCTGTCTGAAAGTGGGGGAGAATCGATTCCCTCCTCAATGGCAATTAAACCTACCACCTGGGAGGGCTTTGAAAAAACGCATTTATTTATTCCTTTCCAGAACCCGTCGAAGTCTATTAAGTCTTCTTTTATATGCATTGAATTCGGTGGGCTTAAATCTCCATTTAAGAGGCCAAGAGAAAACAGTTTGGGGAAAAAAAGACATCGTATTCAAAGGAGACTATTAGCGAAACATTAAGCAGCAAGACAAGAAAGGGGGGGGGGGAGCTAGCATCAATTAATTTGTAAGCTGTAAATCACTCAAGCCCTCCCTCCACACAGCTCATTGTTTGCAGGGTAGTTATTGTCCTGTGTTAGCGGCTAAGCTTCTAAACAGTATTTAAGAGGGGGGAAACGAAACCCCTCCTGCAAAAGAAAATCGTCCACCTGCCCGAAAAGCCCTCAAAAGTTTGGGGAGATCAAAACTGAACTGAGACCATAAACTATATATATGGCTGTTTTGTACGCTGCCTTTCAACACCATCGGGGAGATTCTGTAATATTAGTCACTGGTGTTAAGAAATTAGCAGTTCAGCCCTACACATAGTCACAGCTTTCTAAGCAAAATGACTACAGTGGATTTCGAAGGGTGCAGTTCTGTTTACCTGACCTGGAGAGCCCAGGCTAGGCTGATCTCGACAGATCTCACAAGCTCAGCAGGGTCAGCCCTGGCTATTATATGGATGGGAGACCACCGAGGAATACCAGCATCATCAGATGGAGGCAGGCAATGGCAAACCCCACCTCTGAACATCTCTTGCCTTGAAAACCCTACAGGGGCACCAGAAGTCAGCTGTGGCTGGAAAGAACTTTCAATCAACGTTGCCAATCTCCAGGTGGCACCTGGAGATCTCCTGGAATTACTTCCTCATAGAGAGAGGGGGCTATTAAGTCATATATGATAGTGGTCCCCAGGGCTATTTTTGGGCAGGAACGCACAGGAACGGAGTTCCGGCTGGCTTCTGAGTTGGCCACACCGACAGGCCTCCCCACCCAGGTTCCCCATGAGCCTCGCAAGCCACAGGGCACCTGGGGAAGATGATCCTGGGAGGGAGCTGCACTGTCAGGCGTGTGGCCTAATATGCTAATGTGTTTCTGCTGTTGGGTGTGGCCTATAATGCTAATGAATTCCTGCTGGGCTTTTTCTACAAAAACACCCCTGGAGGTCCCAATGTGATACCTGCAGGCACCATGACACCCACCAGTGGGTTTCCTCATGCTCATTTGTTTCTTCCCCAAAGTGTCTCTTCTCCATATCAAACAACCAGCCATGGCTTTCCTCCAATTAATCGGAGCAGATAGGGCTGCCAGGTCCCCCATAGCCACAAGTGGGAGATGGGGGGGGGGGCAGAAGGGTTCCCTACTCCAGGCTGAGAGAGTCCTGGGGATTAGGGGGATGGAGCTTGGGGAGGAGAGTGGGGTACAATGCCAAAGAGTCCGCCCTCCAAAGCAGCTGTTTTCTCCAGGGGAACTGATCTCTAAAGTGTGGAAATGAGCTGTAATTCCAGGGGATCCCCAGGTTTCACCTGGAGGCTGGCATCTCTACTTTCAACCACCAGTTCTGTTTATGATTGCACTATAACTTTCCCCATTTCTTATTGGCTGTTGTACATGACTTCTTGAGAATCATCCACTCTCTTTAGAAACTGCCGTCTTGAGAAACACTAGGGCAGGGTGGATCCAAGTTTTGAGGCCCCTCCCCACTTATCCAGCCACCACCAGGCCTCCCTTCTAGCCCTCACCTGTGTGCCCTCCACTCACCTGCTCATTCTCCCTCTACCCGTTCAAGAAGCCCTCCCACTGCTGGTGTTCACAATTGCACATGCATCCCTTTCTACACAACGCTGGGCATAAGAACATAAGAGACGCCAATGTTGGATCAGGCCAGTGGCCCATCCAGTCCAACACTCTGTCACACAGTGGCCAAAAATACCAGGTGCCGTCAGGAGGTCCACCAGTGGGGCCAGGACACTAGAAGCCCTCCCACTGTTGCCCCCCCCTCAAGCACCAAGAATACAGAGCATCACTTGCCCCAGACCAAGAGTTCCTATCCATACCTTGTGGCTAGTAGCCACTGATGGATCTCTGCTCCGTATCTATGTATCTAATAGCCAAGGCACCCCCTGCGTGCGGATATCTAAATCCCCACATCAGGGGCGCCTAGGGGGCAAAGAGATTTTCCTGCACACTTGGGGGTGTGCAGAAAAATCTGAAAAGTAAAAAAATAATATTTGGGGGATACTTAAATCCCCCCAAAATTAAGAAGCGCTCTCTGCAAATGCGCAGGGAACGCAGTTGGAAGTGGAATGATGCCTCGCCTCCATTGTGGGGGGAGGGAGAGGGCTTGGCAGGCTGGTGGTTGGAGCTGTGTGGGCCTCACTGTTGCTGCCGGGGGCGTGGGGGGAGAGAGTTTGGTGGGCCCGGCGGCTGGGAGCCACGCAGGCCTCGCTGCCAAAGCCCGGGGAGGAGGAGCTTACCTGTGGCTGCTTCCTCCTCAGCCATGAGGTCCTTCCCCCTCCTGCGAGTATCGCGGGTCCCTCTGCTTGTGTTTATCCAATTCCCTCTTGAAGCCGTCCATGCTTGTAGCCACCACCACCACCTCCTGTGGCAGTGAATTCCATGTGTTAATCACTCTTTGGGTGAAAAAGTACTTCCTTTTATCTGTTCTAACCCAACTGCTCAGCAATTTCATGGAGCGCCCACGAGTTCTTGTATTGTGAGAAAGGGAGGAAAGTACCTCTTTCTCTACCTGCTGTATCCCATGCATAATCTTATAAACCTTGATCATGTCACCCCTCGTAGTATGAGCTAGCTCACAGTTTTTTAGTCTCCAGCTCACACATTTTTGTCTTCGCTCAGGAAGGATTGCTTCAGAGCAAACTAATTCATACAGGAGCAAAATTGCTCACTCGCAACTTTAATGTCCTTGGCACTCTTACATAATTCCCCATCCCTTATAACCCCTCCTCCACGGAGGCTGGGGAGCTGAAATCTTTCCCGCCATCTTGTGTACTGTATGTATGGTGTTTTTATTCACTGGTAATTATTGGATTATTTTAACTTAGTTTTAAATTGAGATTTGTGTAGCATTCTGTTGTAAGCTGCCCTGAGCCCTGTTTCTAGGGAAGGGCGGCCGAGTAAATCTAATTTAATAGATAAATAAATGCCTGGATATTTGGGGGGTGGAGCCTGGGGAAGGTAGTGTTTGAAGAGGGGGGACGTCAGCCAGGTATAATGCCATACAGGCCATCCTCCAAAGCAGTCATTTTCTCCAGGGAAACTGATCTCTGTCACCTGGAGACCATTTATAACTCTGGAGAGCCAGTGTGGGGTAGTGGTTAAGAGCGGTGGACTCTAATTCGGAGAACCGGGTGTCAGACTCCTTAAGGTAGAGAAAAGTGGGGTATAAAAACTTATTCTTATAATTCTGGAAGATCTCCAGGCCACACCTGGAGATGTGCCACCCTACATGAAGCTGGGAGACAGCTGGTAAATGATCTCACAGGAAGGGGGTTGGCAAACCTATCAGATTACATGGGGAAGCCACTGGCCGTGACGATAGTTTGGACCCTATTTCACGTATTCACACTTTTAAATCAGCACAGGTTACAGTTCTAATGATATTTTCCTGGGAATAAGCTCCACTTAATGATGGAGATAAAAGGAAGTATTTCTTTCGCCAAAGAGTGATTAACACATGGAATTCACTGGCACAGGAGGAGCATGGACGGCTTCAAGAGGGAATTGGATAAACATATGGAGCAGAGGTCCATCAGTGGCTATTAGCCACAAGGTATAGATAGGAACTCTCGGTCTGGGGCAAGCGATGCTCTGTATTCTGGGTGCTTGGGGGGGGGGAAACAATGGGAGGGCTTCTAGTGTCCCGGCCCCACTGCTGGAGCTCCTGAGGGCACCTGGTATTTTTGGCCACTGTGTGACACAGAGTTAGGGCTGCCAGCCTCCAGGTGGGGCCTGGGGATCTCCCGTTTTTACAACTGATCTCCAGCTGACAGAGATCAGCTCCCCTGGAGAAAATGGCTGCTTTGAAGGGTGGACTCTATGGAATTGTACCATGCTGAGGCCCCTTCCCTCCCCAAACCCCACCCTCTCCTGGCTCCACCCCCAAAATCTCCAGGTATTTTCCCACTTGGACTTGGCAGCCCTACACAGAGTGTTGGACTGGATGGGCCACTGGCCTGATCCAACATTGGCTTCTCTTATGTCCTTATGTGGAATTACCTCCAAGCAGACCCGTTTAGGATGGCCACCCTAATGGATTCTAGTTCAAAGTTCTAAATCTTCATGTGGCGTTCACTTCGCTCAACAGAAGGCGGAACGAGTTTCAAATCAACTGGGGCAGAAAGTCAAACTCCCCCCCCAGTTCTCTTTCATTCCAGCACTGTGTGAACATTTGCTTCAGAACAGCCCAGAATAACTACCCTGGTACAAGGAGCAACAGAACAGAGCTGTGTGCAGATAACTGTCGGTTGTTATTTCAGATTATAGAAATCCTTTTTCTTGCCATGCTGGTGCCAAAAAAAAGGAGAAGGAAACAAAACAGGGAAGCTGAAAGGAATCTCATTTTCCCAGACCGCTCGCCATGGGGGACTCTCACTGGTGGCAGAAAGGAAGGAAAAGCCACAATTAAGCCCAGTCCTTAGATTTAGAGGAATCAAATAGACTCCACTACTTCAGGCTGCATTGGACAAGTTGCATGTTTAAATGCACCCCTGTTTAAATAGACGGCACACCCCCCCCCAAAAAAAACCCAGCATGCTAGGAATAGGGGGTTGCCAATCTCCAGGTGGGGCGTGGTGATACCCTGGAATTAAGACGATCTTCAGATCACTGAGATCAGTTCCCCCGGAGAAAATGGCTGCTTTGGAGGATGGACTCTATGGCATTTAGGGTTGCCAGCCTCCAGGTGGGGCCTGGGGATCTCCTGCTTTCACAACTGATCTCCAGTTGACAGAGATCAGCTCCCCTGGAGAAAATGGCTGCTTTGAACGGTGGCTTCTCTGGCACTGTACCATGCTGAGGCCCCTCCCCTCCCCTTGCCCTCTCCCCTCCCCACTCCCAAAGTCTCCAGGTGTTTTCCAACCCAGACCTGGCAACTCTAATGGCATTGTACTCTGCTGAAGTCCCTCCCCAAACCCCACCTTCCCCAGGCTCCACCTCCAAATCTCCAGGAATTTCTCAACCCAGAGTTGGCAACCCTAGCCCAGGAAGGAGGATCCAGCTTCTCCCTGCTGTACTAGTTTTCCACAGGCATGAAGTCTTGCTCCCCGCTTTGGGAATTGTTCCAATCGCGAGCCCTCCCCTTCCCCTTGCCGGCAGCCTGAAAAAGTAAAGAAAATGTTATGGCTTGACTCTTTGGAACGTATGGTCCATTGGGCCTCTCATCTGCCAGGTTCCACCTCTCTCTCTCTCTCTCTCTCTTGTCTGTATATGTGTGTTTAGGACTGCACATGAGAAGAAAAGGTCAATAGGCTCCCGTGTATTTGCCAGCACCAAATCGCAAGCTGTTGGGATGCAGTGTGATTTCAAGCCCGTTTCTCCCAGCCTGAACTGCCACCCACAAGAAGCTGGGCTGGCAGAGGGAGCCGTACAGATTGCTGAAAGAACGGCAGAGCTTTTTTCTTTTCTTTTTTTTTAAAGTCAAGGTGACGCCCACATCCATCAACAGAGTAAGCTCTGAGCCAGGAGACCAGAACAATAATGCCCGCGTGCCCCCTTTCTCCCCCGTCTTGCCCCCTCTTGCGAGACAGCCTTATTAAAGGTTGAATATGGAAGGATGCCAAATATTCGTTCTCGGTGCTGGCAAAAACCATTCCACTTCAAGGAGGAGAAATATTATGTTGGGGGGAAATGAGCAGGAAGGTCCAGAATTCGTAGTTCTGCCTCCTCTTGGCATTCTCCTCTGCTTTTCTTGTCCTCCCCCTCCGCAGGACAGCCTGGCAAAGTGGTGGGTGGGAGGAGAAGGCCTTACAAGAGGATGCCAGGGATTCATCGCACAAGCAGTCTTTGGATGCATTTCTGAAATGGAACCAGCCTAGAGCAACAAATCCAACACTATTTAGCCCCCAGGTTCTAACAGAGACCTGGGATTCCTCACCCACTATTGGTACTTGCATTTATTTCTTTACTTCAGTTACACCCTGCCTTTCTCCCCAATGGGGACCCAAAGCAGCTTTTATCATTCTCCTTTCCTCTGTTTTATCCTCACAACAACCCTGTGAGAGCCAATTTGGTGTAGTGGTTAAGAGCGCAGACTCTAATCTATGAGAACTGAGTTTGATCCCCCACTTCTCCACATATAGCAGCTGCTGTGACCTTAGGTCAGTCACAAGTTCTCTCAGAGCTGTTCTCTCATGAGCAGTCCTTGAAAGAGCTCTCTCAGCCCCACCTACCTCACAGGGTATCTGTTGTGGGGAGGGGGAGGGAAAGGAGATTGTAAGCTGCTCTGAGACTCTGAGGAAAGAGCAGGGTATAAATCCAACCTCTCTCCTCCTCCTCCTCCACCACCACCACCACCACCACCAGGCTATGACTGTGTGACTGGCCCAAAGTTATCCAGCAAGCTTCCAATGCACAGTAGGGACTTGACTCTGGCTTTTGCATATTCTAATTCCACACTCTGACCACTACACCAGACTGCTCTGTGGAGTGCCAGGATCAAGAGCCAAATCCCGACATGGCTGAGCCAGACCACAGGATTCAGACCGCATCTTCTGCAACAGCCCTTCAGTGATTTCAGGGAACCATCGGGGCCTTGCAGGATGTTTTTGCTGATGAAGGAGAATCCTTTCACCAGATCTGTTTCGGCATCTCCATGAGACCAACATACATATCTCCTACTAGGGCTGCCCGTTCTGGCTTGGGAAATACCTGGAGATTAGGGGGTGGAGCTTGAGGTGGGCAGGATGTGGGGAGGGGAGGGACTTCAGTTGGGTATAATGCTATACAGTCCACCTTTCAAAGTGGCCATTTTCTCCAGGTGAACTGCTGGAGATCAGTTGTAGTAGCGGGAGATCTCCTGCTGCCGCTTGGAGGTTGGCAACCTTGTCGAAGCCTCCCCTTTTACTACCCCTCCCCTATTACTTGATGTAAGGAACAGTTTGTGATTTTCATGCCCTGACCTGAATAGCTCAGGCTAGCCCGATCTTTTCAGATCTCAGAAGCTAAGCAGGGTCGCCCCTGGCTATTGTTTGGATGGGCGAACCTCCAAGGAATACCAGGGGTGTGATGCAGAGGCAGGCAATGACAAATAACCTTTGAAACATCTCTCACCTTAAAAAAACAAGTTTGGCTCGCCACCTAGTGGTACATAATGCTAAAGAGCTAGAACTTTTGACTGCCAGACAATATTAGGATCTCCTGGCTATACTACGCACACTGCCATACGATAATTATTATTGTTGTGATTCTCATCCACTTTCGCACAACAAATAAAAGAAGCCAGACAATGCTGTGACATTTGAGGGGCCAATCAAAACATGGTGCCATGAGGTGTTCCCAGGCCATATGCCTACTTATTCTAATCAAAATCCCTCTACTTGGTTATTAGGGTTGACAGCCCCCAGGTGGGGCCTGGAGATCTCCCAGAATAACACTTTATTTCCAGACAACAAAGATCAGTTTCCCTGGAGAAAATGGCAGCTTTCGAGGGTGGACTGTGTGGTATCACATCACCTGATGAGACCTCTCTTACTACCCTCCCCAGGCTCCACCCCCAAATCTCCAGGTTTCCCCCAGCCCAGAGCAGAAAACTCTATTGCTTATCCCCACCTCCTCTCCCCATTGTATACTAGCTCCTTTACAGACCCCCCCCCCCCCACACAACTTACTCTTCTTCTTCTTTTCCAAACACATCCCGCCTCCTGACTCACAGTTTTGAAATCTTGGGCCTAGTGGCCAGGCTGGCCCTGCCTATTTAAGATATGGTGTGAGAGGGTTGCCACAGGCCTGTCTGGAGAACTGACAAAACATTTTAATGCATTTAAAATGTTTATTACTTTAAACAGCCTTGAGCCAAGATGAGAGGGGTGGTATAAACATTTAAATAAATAAATATTTACCGGCCTGGCATTCTCCAAGAGAACTAGGACCCAATGCAAGTAACAAAACTAAACTCTCTCTGTTACAACATGTCAGTAAAATGGAAGAAGAAGAAAGAACTGGATTTATTCCCTGCCCTTCCCTCAGAGTCTCAGAGCGGCTTACAATCGCCTTCCCTTCCTCTCCCCACAAAAGACAGCCCGTGAGGTAGCTGGGGCTGAGAGAGCTCAGAGAACTGCTCCTGAGAGAATAGTTCTGAGAGAACAGTGGCTGGCCCAAGGTCACCCAACTGGCTGCAGGTGTAGGAGTGGGGAATTGAACCTGGTTCTCCCAGATTAGAATCCATGCTCTTAACCACAATACCAAAAAGGTTCCTCCCCTCCCTAAACCCTACTCTCCCAAGCTCCACCCTCAAATCTCCAGGGATTTTCCAGACCTGGAGTTGGCAATCCCACCAATGAACCTTGATCACTGGAGCAACAAGTGCCATTTTCAGCCCTCAAGCAGCCTGCTGGCCACACGGAGCATGGACATGCACGCACAGGTTTCTGTTAGCCTCCTGTGGCTATATTTGTACTTGAATCCAGGTGTTTATCTGGGCAAACAAAAACTGCCTCCCTGAGCACTCAACCTTGTCTAAATGATCCCATAATTTCCCTCCTGGGCACCTTAATAATGCCATTCATTTGGGGAAGATCATCATTAGGTGGGTTTGCATCTCCTTTTTTCTTTTGCCCACACAATTTGCACTTCCTTGAAACGGATGTCTTATAATGGTAGGTAATTTGCCTGATGATTTTCTTGCCATTCTGTTTATAGTCCCAACTTATCGCTCAGGACAATTTGTACATTTATTTAGCTCCAATTGTGATCAGGGAGGGGTGGGGGGGTGTAGAGTTTTTATTTTAATTTTCACCTATCAGCCATACATTCAAGTTTATTTTTTTAAAATGTTAAAAACCTATTAAGGAAAAATTCCCACACATATACCCAGACCTCACCCCTTGAAAAACTACTCCAATCAACAGAATAAAGTCTGAGTCCAGTGGCACCTTTAAAAAAGTTTAATTCTGGGTAAAAGCTTTCATGACCTTGCACACTTCGTCAGATACATTGAAACAGTTTTCCTCCAGCCTTACTTATGGGGGGGAGTTAGTTGCCAGGAAGGGCTAGTTAGGGTCAAGATGCATAAGTAGCTGGGCAATAAGTATCACTGAGATTGGATTAAAGCAAAGGTAACAGCATCCCGTGTGCCTCGGCGTTTAGTCATGCCGGCCACATGACCATGAAAAAGGTCTTCGGACAGTGCTGGCTCTTCGGCTTGGAAACGGAGATGAACACTGCCCCCTAGAGTCGGACTCAACTGGCTTTCGAGAAAGGGAAACCTTTACCTTTACTTAAGATCTGTGAATGGCAGCAAATTAGCATACAAATCCAAGAGTTAACAAACAGATGTGAGAACGAAGTCTGAGTCCGGTGGCACCTCCGAGACCAACAAAGTTCAATTCTAGGAATAAGCAAGAACTGAGAGATTTTAGCATGTGTAGATGCACGTTTCCTCAGATACACTGAAACAGATTTTTTCGACTGCTGGACCTCCTGATGGCACCTGCTATTTTGGGCCACTGTATGACAGAGTGTTGGACAAGATGGGCCATTGGCCTGATCCAGCATTGGCTTCTCTTATGTTCTTATGTCAGATTTCCTCAAATGTTACATATAGTTGGAGTGGTGTTAGTTGCCAGGAAGGAATAATTAGAGCTGAGATTGGGATAATGTAGTTGGTACGGTCTGTGAATAGCAGCAAATTAGTATACAGATAATAAAAGAGTTAACAACAGATATGAGAATGAAGTTTGAGTCCAGCAACACCTTTATGACCATCCTAAACATACCAAACGATCTGTTGTATACAGCCAGGCTATGTGCTACAGCCGCATCTGCTCCAATCCTACAGACAGATTCTCACCGAAGGGATCAACAACACACCTTCCTGGAACTAAAGTATCCACCTGATGAAGTCAAGAAACAGATTAACAAAGCCAGAATGGTACCCAGAGAAAACCTGTTGTAAGACAGGCCCCAAAGAGACAATAACAGAACACCACGAGTAGTCCCCTACAGCGCTCAGCTCAAGACAGTTCAACGCATCATCAGCAACTTACAACCTCTACTGGATAATGACAGTTCTCTTTCACAAGTACTGGAGGGCAAATCTTTTCTTGCACACAGACAGCCCCCCAATCTCAAACAACTCCTCACCCACAATAATACAACATCTAATTTGGACATGGACACTGGCACCAGAACTTACAATACACCCAGATGCCAACATTGCTGCCACATACACCCAGACAATAGAATTACTGAACCTAACAAAATCAACCACCTCAGGCTTATTCACTCATTGTAGGATAGGTTCCCTGCAAGAGCAAAGGAAACCTAAAGTGTCTGTAGTCAAAGTGTAAAGCTGGCTCACCAGCTCTGAGTTGGGAAATACCTGGATATTTTTGGGGTGGAGCCTGAGGAGTGGGTGCTGCCTTCTGACACACTTCCGGTGTTGTCAGGGGGTGTGGCACATGCAAATAAGTTATGCTAATGAGTTATGCTAATGAGCTCCTGCTCCCCCCCCCCCCCCAATGACCCCTGGTACCTTCTGCATAGATTTATGGCTGTTCAGGGTTGACTTTGCAGTCAGTATGGCATTGCACTGGGGTATCTGAATGTGGTTTTGAGCAGCACCTTTTCCTTCCTCTGCTTCTGATTCGAAAGGAACAATAAACAGACAACTGACAAAGCTTCACTGATCTCCATCAGTTCCCCCGCCTCTATTTCCCCATCTGTATTTATCACCTCGCCATGAATTACTTGGCTCAGGTGGCTAATGACCACTGAGGCAAGTACTGACAAAGGAAAATCTGCATACCAATGCTGGAGCGAGCATTGAAAACAAAATAGATGGCAAGCTGACAGGTCGAGTGCTGAGAAAATGGAACCAGGTCGAGTGCTGAGAAAATGTGGAGCGAATGCCAGATGCAGAATGAACCTTAGTCTTGACGAGGATCTTGATATGTGTTCTGAGAAACACATTCTGAGGTTCCTCAGCAAAGTCCTGTTCTGCCTCTGCTCCGTGTGGATGGTGTGCTCTCGTACATTCAACACCTTCTCACAGCTGCATGTGAAAGGAGACATTCGGTTGTGATGGGCCAGCTGCCTTCCGATGACTCTGATCTCATTGAAGAACCAGCGATAAGCTTCTTACCATGTTGTGTTATCATATTATCATGTATAATCATTACTGTAACCCTTTACAGATGTTAGCTAATTTTATTATGCTTAATTACATGGCAACTTCCTTGATTAGACATTGTTTATCCTATTCTCTTTGGCTTATATCACTCTGGCCCATCTTCTAGCTGTCTATTTTTGTGCCCCATAGGAGGCTGGAACCTCTAACCACTTTCATCCTTCATTATGTATAACTAGGGTTGCCAACCTCTAGGTGAGGCCTGGAGATCTCCCACAATTATAACTGGATCTCCAAATGACAGAGATCAGTTCAACCCAGAGAAAATGGCTGCTTTGGAGGGTGGAATCTATGCCACTATACCTTGCTAAGGTCCCTCGTCACCCCACTCCCTGCCTCCCCCAAGCTCCAACCCTCAAATCGCAAACAAACAATCTCAGATAAGGTCAAATTATGAGTTACGTGTGAGATCAGATCTTTTGATGGCTGTGTGCTTTCAGTCAGGCCCACAGTGCTGTTTACTTGGTACTCCCACACTGTTTACTTGGTAGAAATCAACCCCCTTCCATTGCCCACCTCACCTGCTCTTTACTGTTAAAGACAACATTGGGCAATATGATTACGTGCAGTGCACATTTATTGAATGTATTTATATGCCGCCTTCCTGTCAAAACATCCAGCTCTGAAAAGGTAAAAACGGAACAGTTAAAAATTGTCTTGGGCCTCTGCTTGTCTTCTCAGGAGTTGATAGTCAGAACTCCCTGGCCTAGGAGACTCTCTGGTTTCTGCCTCGGGCTGTAGGCCTTGGAGTGGTCCCTGGGCAAAAGCGGAGTAACATCTACCTCAGCTGGTTTCTCTCAGGCCTGTTGAGAAGTTGACAGAGGATGCCGTTTGGCCCACAGCATGGCTGGTTACGCTGTCTTCTGGGCCAGGTCTGGCCTAGGAAGTATTTTTATTTTTCTATAGCCTGCTGTTCCCTTCTGGGATTCAAAATGTAAATGCTACTGTTACTTGGTGGAGGTGAATTTACTGCACTTGGTCTTGTTTTTGTTTGCTTGGTATTTTTCGTGGGGGTGTATGTGCTTGCGAGCCTAGAAGTCATGGTGACGTCTGGCGACCCCTTGTGGGGTTAGGACATCTCAAAGAGGTGGTTTGATAATACCTACCCCTGCATCCCAGCCCTGATATTCTCTGGAGGTCTCCCTTCCAAGGACTTACCAGGGACGGCCCTGCTTAGCTTCCAACATCTGATGAGATCGAGCTTGCCTGGGCTACACCGGTCAGGGTGATGGTCTTATTCATAACTCATTCCAGAAACTTGGAGGCACAATCTTATTTATTGACTTCATTCATACCTCACCTTCCTCCCTGGTTGGGAATCCAAAGCAGTTCACCTCAGTTTGGTGTAGTGGTTAAGTGTGCGGACTCTAATCTGTGAGAACCGGGTTTGATTCCCCACTCCTCCACTTGCACCTGGCTGGATGACCTTGGGCAAGCCATAGCTCTGTACCAGCTGTTCTCTCAAGGACAGCTTGGGAAAAAGCTCTCTCAGCCCCACCTACCTCACAGGGTGTCTGTTGTGGGGAGGGGAAGGGAAAGGAGTTTGTAAGCCACTCTGAGACTCTTAAGTGAGTGAAGGGCGGGATATAAATCCAATCTCTTCTCTTCTTCTTCTTCTTCTCACTCTCCTCCCCTCCATTTTATCCTCACAAAGAACCTGAGAGGTAGCTTAAGCTGAGAGTGTGTCACTGGCCCAAAGTCACCCAGCAAGCTCCCACAGCAGAGCAGGGATTTGAACCTGGGTCTCCCAAAGTCTACTCCAACCATTACACCACACTGGCTAAGGTGGGTTAAGTCTTAAAAAGAGACAGGACTGCTCTGGATTGCTACTCCAGTCCAGGATAGGATGGCATTCTCCAGATGGGGGCAGGGTTTCCCCTGATTTCAGGCCTCCTGATCAACTTGCAGCCAGCTAGTCAATGGGGGAGCTTCACCCCTGAAGAGCTCCATGGCGCCTGATGTTTCCGGCACAATGACATCACCGTGGAGGTGGCTTCATCACACCAGGCACATTGAGGGGGGGAAGCTCTAGCATTTAGCCAAAAACTCTATGGTGACCATAGAGTTTTTTGCTGAATGCTAGAGTGTCCCCCCTCTGCGGCTGCCTAGTGTGATGACATCACTTCCGGGTGATGTCATTGTGGCGCACATGCAAAGTGCATACACCTGAAGACCCTGGAGAGGAGCCCGGAGCCCCCCTGCTACCAAGAGGTAGGGACCTCGCAACCCTAGTCCGGGAGCAGGGTAAAAGCTTTGTGGTTATAGTTGGCTATGATGCTTCTCCCTAACATTCATCTTCTACGCGCAGGGAATTCTTTTTCCAAACGAATTAGTGTGGTATCACGAGAGCTTCTACACCAGCAGCCTGAAGTCCTAATGCTCTGACATGGAATTCCAACCATATGGGGAACTAGGCCCCAGATTAACAAGGTGAACCTGGACCGGAGAGCCAGCGTGGTGTAGCAGTTAAGAGTGGCGGACTCTAATCTGGAGAACCAGGCTTGATCCCCCACTCTTCCTCCACGTGACGCCTGCTGGGTGACCTTGGGCCAGACACCGTTCTCTCAGAACTCTCTTAGCCCCACCTGCCTCACATAGGGTTGCCAGGTAGGTCCCCCTTGGCCACTGGTGGGGAATGGAGTGGGTAGGGTTGCTTGGGAAACTGCTGGAGATTTGAGGATGGCGCCTGGGAGGACAGGGGCCTCAGTGGGGTACAATGCCACAGAGCCCACTTTCCAAAACATCCATTTTCTACAAGGGAACTGATCTCTGTAGTCTGGAGAGGAGCTATAATTCCAGGGGATCCCCAGGTCCCACCTGGAGGCTGGCATCCCTAACCTCACAAGGTGCCTGTTGTGGGAGGAGGAAGGGAAGGGGATTTTAAGCCGCTTTGAGACTCCTTAAGGTATAAAAACCTTCTCCTCCTCCTTGTGTTTTATTTTGTGGTACCTGAATGGCCGAAACAACCTGATAGTGGCAGTCCCTGGGCAATGATGCTCACTAGCAGATGAGACAGTATTTCCTTGAGGCAAAGGGGTGTGGCCGCTGCCGGCCTCCCCAGGGCACCTCTTTTCTTGGCTGAGCTGGGGGAGGGGGGCAAATTGTGTTTTTCAGCAATGAAGACCCATTCCAGAGCGGTGCTGCGGCCACTATAACAAAAGAGGCTTGTGACACCTTAAAGATGTACAAATATATTGTATTTAATTATTCATTTTGATTTCTACCCTGCCCACCCTGCAAGTGGGCTCAGGGTGGGTTCCATCATAAAATTTACAATACAACAAATTGACAGTTAGAATATATCTAAAACCTATCCCCAAACAATATTCGGTAAAAGACTGGTGCCTCAACAGATTTCAGCAAGAAGCAGTTTGTTCCCAGGTGGCCATTCGGATCTGAGGTCACTGGAGGGGAGGCCAATAGCAGGTGGGTGCCACTCGCTGCCGCAACTGAAAACCTGGCAGAAGAGCTCCATCTTGAAAGCCCTGCAGAACTGCAATAGGTCCCACAGGGCCCTGATTTCTAATGGGAGCTTATTCCACCAGGTAGGGGCTAGAGCCGAAAAAGCCCTGGCCCTTATTGAGGCAAGTAGGACGTCCCTGGGGCTGGGAGCCACCAGGAAGTGTTCATTAGTAGATTGTTAAGTTCCTGCAGGGCTCTAGTGGGGAGAGGCGTAAGCTCATATGGGGAGAGGTGTATTCCTGCATAAGCTTTCCAGGGCCGGATCTATTCAGATATATTTGCGATAAGGAAAATGCAGTCTGCACAGAGGCCCTTTCTTCTTTATTATTTCCTCCTAAGCTCTGGGATATGGGCTGCAATCCTAAACATTCTTAGATGGGTGCTTAGGGTTGCCATCCTCCAGGTGGGACCTGTATTTACTACTAATCTCCAGACTACAGAGATCAGTTCCCCTGGAGGAAACCACAGCTTCAAAGGACGTACTCTATGGAATACCATAGAGTCTAGGAAGGTGGGAGGTCTAGAGTGACACTGCAGCCCTACTGAGCTCCCTCCCTTCCCCCCACTCTGCCCTCCCTAGGTCCCAACCCAAATCTCCAGGGATTTCCTGAACCACAGCTGGCAACCGTAGGCAGGGCGCTTGGTTACCTTAGAGGCCTCATGAGTTCTACTCCTTCCAGGTGGCTAGGGTTAAAGTGAGAAGGCCTGGACCATACAGGAGGGGCCCATGAGGCAAGATGGGCACCTCTGGCACAGCCCAGGGCTCCTTGGGTTCACCCCATGGTTGGGGAACGAATGGCACTGCTGCGACTCCTGTGTGGCCAGGGTGATGTAAGAATCCAGCCTGGCTTACCACTGAATTCAGCTTCTTAAAGGATCACGGCCAACTTGCCCTGTGATTCAAAATGGATTCTGGGGCTTAGATCTGTCTAAAATTAAGCTTGCTTTGCAGCCGTTCGTATTCATTATTATTTCTCTATTTATAGCCCCGCAAAGTGCTTTTACATTAATGGTCTCCCTAATAACAACTCTGGGACGCAGGCCCTTAATAGTTTTTAAATAAATCCGTCTGCAAGGAGGAAAGTGAGGGCGAGGGTGTGGAATGACCTTCCCAATGAGGTTTCGAGTGCTTCCTTTCTTCGGCACAGAGGGGGGTTTAAAAAACCATCTGTTCGGAAGGCCTTTGGGTTGCTGGATCTTCGGGGGAGCGCTTTTTAAAAAAAACCGCGGTTGCAAACTGTAATAATTGTCGTGATTATTTCGGAGAGATTATTTTGGAGACCCGGCGCATAGCTCTAAATGTACCAGTCATATTTCTGCTGTGACAATTTTTGGCCAGGCTGGATTCAAGCGTTTTAAGTAAAAATCCCCCATGCTTTGCTGTAGTGCTTAAGCGCACGGACTCTAATCTGGGAGAACCGGTGTTGGTTCCCCACTCCTCCACTTGCAGCTGCTGGATGACCGTGGGCAAGCCATAGTTCTGTCAGAGCTGTTCTCTCAAGGATAGTTCTGGAAAGAGCTCTCTCAGCCCCACCTATCTCACAGCTGTCTGTAGTGGGGAGGGAAAGGAGTTTGTAAGCCACCCTGAGACTCCAAGTGAAGGGCAGGATATCAATCCAATCTCTTCTTTCCTCTTGAGGACAGGGACTGTCATTTTTGTTACTCGTTTGTCCCTATTGCTTCAGGGTAGCCCCCCCCCCCCCCCAGGGAACAAAACACCTGTGGAAAAGGGAAGACAGACCCAAAGCAATAAGTGACAAAATGACAGTGCGGAAGTGGCCTCTGTCTTCCCCAAGGCCACCTGCCGCGCTCGCTTGGGAGGATTCGAACCCGGACGCCGCTCTTCAGCCACCGCACACACGCGCCAACTCCCAGGCCTCGAGCCCCTTTCTCCGCCCACCTTCCTCACCGAGGGCCATTCAAGAGCCCCGCGGCGCAGAGTTCCCGACTGAGCTTGGAGGAGGGGTTTGCGCTCTCTTTCTCTCTCTCTCTCTCTCTCTCCCCCCCCCCCCCGCCGCTCTCGCTTCCCCCTCCCCTTTTCCTGGAAGTCGCAGAGCCGCTTTGCACGCCAGCGAGGCTCAGCAGCAACAGCAGCAGGCGGAGGAGGAGCGGGCGCAGCAGCAGCAGCAGAGTAATGCAAGCCCCTGTCCGGTGCCCAGCGCTGCGGGCGTGCTGCTGAGGCTCCCCACTGCCTCGGTGCATGTGCGCTAGGAGGCTGCGCGGCCGCTCACATCTTCGCCTCGTCGCTTCAGCTCGGGCTGGACGCGCGGAGAAACGCCTCGGATCCCTGCGCCGCCTTCACCAGCAGCAGCAGCAGGGGGAGCAGGTAAGCGGCCAGGGACTGGAACTCCCGGGGCGTGCGGGAAGATTCCGGGAGATTCGTCCTTCCGCCGTGTGCCGTTTCTGGGGGTGGACATCCCGGGGAAGCGGAACCCGAAGTGTCCTGCCGAGGGGAAAGCGAGGCTCCTTAGGGGCTCAGTGGGTCGGGGAGAGAGAGGCGGTGGGTGTGGAGAGGCATGGGAACGGGGGCAGGAGAGGGCAGGCGCTGGGCTGCGAGGAAAAGCGGTGGCGAGAGTGTCAAGGCGGCGAGGAAGAAGCCGAGGGGCTGGGCAAAAGAGGCTGTAAAGGACAGGAGAATATACAGAAAGGAGCCTCCTGGATTGGCCAGAAAGTGTCGGACACTGGCCAGCCGGTTGCCCCCAAGGAATCGTGCCCGCTAGAGAGAACTGTCCACCAGTTGGCTGTTGCACTCAGATATACTGCTCTCGCTCGTGGAGGTTCAACCTAGGTGCCGTGGCTGATAGCCTTCCACAGACAAATCCTCCAAACAATGGCTCTGATCCTTGGGGGGGGGGGGCGAGGAGGGGGTGTCAGAGCCTGTACCACTCGCTGTCTGTAGCCGTGTCCGTGGCCAGAGGGGAGAGAAACTTTGAAGGCTGGGAGGAATCGCCGAGCTCGGTGGGAAACGCTTCTTCAGGAGTCGATCCGAGGCAAGCAGCCCCGACCCTAGCTGTGTGGGCTCAGTGTGTCCAGTTGATTTCAGTTGGACTTTCCTCCCCAGTCAGTGTGCTTGAGGGACAGACCGAAAGGTTGCCGTGTACCGGATTTGTCAGGCAGGGCAGGGACAGAGAACGGGCAGGGGTGGGAGAGGCAACAAGGGAGAAAGGGAGAGAAGAGCGGACAGTCAGGCAGCTGGGGGCATCGGAAAGAAAGACAGTGCCGAAGAAGAGGAACTGGGGAGTCTCAGTTGCCCCCAAGGAGACTCAGGTAGGAGACCACAAAGGTGGACCCGAGGAGATGTGGGGAAGCAAAGTGATCCGTTTCTTCTGCCCAGCCTCCATAAACCTTTCTAGTCTAGACCAGAAAATATATAGATCCAAGCGCCAAATGGTCCCCAAGTACGGGTTGGTGGAGCCAAAGATGGTAGAGCGGTATGGGGTGAGTGTGTGTGTGTTTGAAGACTATGGGGAGAAGGCAGACAGGGAGCCAAAGGCACACCTAGTGGATAGAAGAGGAGGACGACTGTGGCATCTCAGAACTGAACCAGCGGGCTGCGGTCCTTCTTGCTGGGAGACATGCTTGGGAGAGTGCAGCTGTGTCAGTCCGCAGCAGGAAAGCCAGATCCAAGTCTGGTAGCACCTCTGAGACCAACAAGATTTTCGGGATAGGAGCTTTTGAAAGTCAAAATTCCCTTCGTCAGAAGTTCATTTCAGAGGGGAGCCGTGTTGGTCTGCAGTAGGAGAGCTGGATTCGAATCCAGTAGCACCTTAGAGACCAAATTTGTCAGATGGGAGCTTTGACTCTCGAAAGCCCGTACCCTGAAAATCTAGTTGGTCTCTAAGATACTACTAGACTCTCATCTAAGATGTCCCTTTGGAGATCTGGCCAGAAGAACTTGGGAGGATTGGGTCATCTTATCCCTCCCCAAATCTTCTTCGATTCCCCTAGGAGGTGAATGACATGATTCCCTTTCTCTGGCTAGTTTTGCACCCTTTGCTGGATTCCCTTGTTGGATAACATACACTGATGTGGCGTTGAAGGGTTTTTCACTAGCGGAGTGTTGAAACGGCAGCCCCCTGCAGACATGCATCCGCCAGCGTGTGGCATTTGCAGTGAGAAATAGAGGCACAGAAGTGCAAACAAGTGTTGTGGGAAGATGAGGGTGGGTGGGGAGAATGGAGGGAACAGGACGCACAAGAGCTCTGCGCTCCAGTTTATGGGTGAAAACTTTCTTTTGTGGAAATGGAAGAGATTGGTTTGTGTCTGAGGACATGGCGTATCTGGGCGTCGAAGACTTGGAAGTCAGTGATTATTACACTATTGCAAACAGGACGGGAAGAGCTAGTCGGTGAACGGCTGCAATTGTGCAGAACGCATGGATCCTACCAAAGGTTCCTCTGCTAGAATTCAGATATCACGATCCTTAAGTGAGTTGCATTGTACTCAACGGTCTGCAGCTTTTTATCTCCACTTATGAAGCGTTTTGCATACCACACGGTGTGTTTGTGTGCAAGTGTGGGCATGTACGTGCGCATGAATAAAGTGATACAGAACCAGCTTGTACCGAAGCGACAGCTGCCTGTGCGGGTATCAATGAAATAATTGTAGGTCTACAATTTGTTATTCGTGCATTTCTATAGCGCTTCTAACTGCAGAGAGGATTCAACAACTCTTAGCTCATCTTCCACCTGTCGGGTAGCCCTGTTCTCCTTTTTATAGGAGAGTAACAAAGAGTAATATGCTTACAGCCATCCTGGGGAGCCAATTCACACTTCCCACAGTTGCGAACCTAGGTTGCTTGGTATCGAGCAAACTCCCAGCAGGGACTCCAGCACCAGTCCTCGCTTTGCGATGAGTGTACCTGTCTCATGCACATGTCTATAAACGTGCGTTTCCCACATCCATGTAGGATTATATTTTCGGAGGCACATTCATGATGTATAAAACATACCGAGTGAAGCAGCCCCCCCAAAAGGATAAGACTTCTTTTCTAGTATTTGTTTAGTACAGATTTACACTTTTCTCCAAGGACCTCACAAATAATTTCCCCCTTCCTCTATTTTGTTCTAACAAGAAGAAGAAGAGATTGGATTTATACCCTGCCCTTCACTTGTAGTCTCAGAGCGGTTTACAAACTCCTTTCCCTTTCCCTCCCTACAACAGACACCTTTGTGAGGTAGGTGGGGCTGGGAGAGCTCTGAGACAACTGTCCTTGAGAGGACAGCTGGTCCAGAGCTATGGCTTGCCCGAGGTCATCCAGCAGGTGCAAGTGGAGGAGTGGGGAATCAAACCCGGTTCTCCCAGATTGGAGTCTGCACCCTTAACCACTACACCAAACTGGCTCTCTGCAAACAACAACCCTGTAAGGTTGGCGAGACTGAATGACAGTGAGGAGCTGTTCCAGTTGGCAGCAGATGATAGGATCCAAAGCAACAGATTTAAATTACATGCAGAAAGGTATCGGCTGGATATTGGGAAAAACTGTTTCACGGCCAGAGTGGTTCAAAGGTGGAATCAGCTGCCTAGGGAGGTAGTGAGCTCCCCTTCACTGGCAGCTTTCAAGAAGAGTGGATGGATATTTGTTAGAGATGCTTTAGGCTGGTCCTGCTTTGGGCAGGGGGGTTGGACTAGATCGTCTGTATGGCCCCTTCCAACTCTATGATTCTATGACATGGCAGAGTGGGGATTTGAACTTGGGTCTCCCTCAGGTCCTAGCTCAGTGTACCAACCACCGCTCTACACTGGCTCTCTGAAACAAGGTCTTCCTGGCTTGAGACTATTTTTTAATTTATTTATTACTTCGATTTCTATCCCGCCCTCCCCGTAAGCAGGCTAGCCCTCTGCTTGCTGGAAAAACCCTGAAGGTATAGAAAGAGATATAACCATCAAGAATGTTAATGGACCATTCTTGGAGTCACATCTTCTTTTTCCTGTTGTATCACCCTGATACCTTGTGTGTTCTACGCCCACCCTCCCCTTTAACCTTGTTAGATGAGAAAGAGTGGGAGCAACATCTTGCGGCTGCTTAGAAATAATGCGTCGTATTTACTGAACGTTCGCTAGGTATCTATCGACCATGATGTGCGAAAGAACAAATAAGGAGGACTGAATCTGTTGTATTCTTTAGAAATTTACAGCAAGCTAGAAATATTGGAGAAAGCGTCACATAGTAGTTAGACCAGGATCTGAGAGACCAGGGTTTGAATCCCCACTCTGCCATGGAAACTCGCTGGGTGACCTTGGGCCAGTTGCATACTCTCAGCCTAACCTCCCTCACCCAGAAGATGACAAAAAAACCCCCCAAACCCCCTCCAGCATCCCTGGCCAAACAGGCCTGGTGAAAATTTGCTTCCTGATTTCTTGGTGTAGTGATTAAGAGTGGCAGACTCTAATCTGGAGAACCGGGTTTGATTTCCCAGTCTTCCACGTGAAGCCAGCTGGGTGACCTTGGGTCAGTCACAGTTCTCTCAGAGCTCTCCCAGCCCCACCCATCTCACAGGGTGTCTGTTATGGGGAGACAAAGGGAAGGCGACTGTAAGCTGCTCTGAGATTCCTTCGGGTAGTGAAAAGCGGGGTATAAAAACCAACTCTTCTTCTTTTACCTCCCCCCCCCCCGAGAAAACTGAGGCGCTCCTGAATGTTTTCTCCACTGAAGGTACCAGCAGCTTGTATGAGCCATTTTCAGTTGGAAGAGGAGGGTAAAACAATTGCATAGCCCTTTCCTCCCCCTCACTGACCTTCCCATTTAACTTGCAGCCTCAGTGGGTGAATTGTGTTCACATTGTTAAAAGGCTGGTAAGAAAGTGATCACGGAACTGCACATAACATTTGGTTCAGCCCTTAAGCAAAGAAACCAACATTGGTGATTGGGCACTGGAGCACCTATATTCGCCTGATATGAGGCATGGGGTTGTTTATTGTGCCATCGATTGTTTTATTGCTTTTACTGTTTTATTGTTTTACAACATGTTGTAAGCCACCCTGAGCCCACATGTGGGATAGGGTGGGGTATAAATTGAATAAGAGAAATGAAATGAAGAAGAAGAAGAGACTGGATTTATACCCCGCCCTTCACTCGGAGTCTCAGAGCGGCTTACAAACTCCTTTCCCTTTCCCTTCCCACAACAGACACCCTGTGAGGTAGGTGGGGCTGAGAGAGCTCATTTTAAGAACTGCTCTTTTGAGAACAGCTCTGACAAAACCAGGGGTCATTTCATAGAAAAAGAGGCGCAGGAGCTCATTAGCATAACTCATTAGCATAACTGGCTGAATGCCAGTTTCAGCCCCATTATACCCTATGGGCCATTGAAGTCAATGGCAAAAACTCATAGGGTATATGAGGGGCTGGAGGAGAGGGGGTTTGAGGGAGAGGTTCCAAACTTGCAGGGTACCTTCTGGGACCTCTCCCCGAAATACCCACCAAGTTTCAAGAAGATTGGACCACGGGGTCCAATTGTACGGGGCCTCAAACAGGTTGCCCCATCCCCCCCTTGTTTTCTATGGTGGGGGAAAAGTTACTTTGCAAGTTTGGAGCCTCTCCCTCAAACCCCCTCCCCTACAGCCACTTTTAAAGCCGCTGCTGAATTTCGGCGGCAATTCAGCGGCGGGCCGAATCAGATCAGAGAATCTGATTCGGCCCGTGGCTGCTCTACTGCCCACTCCTGAGCTGGCAGAGCAGCGCTCCGCCTTACTCCGGCCCCAAAGGACCCCTGGACAAAACTATGGCTTGTCCAGTGTCATCCAGCAGGTGCAAGTGGAGCAGTGGGGAATCAAACCTGATTCTCCCAGATTAGAGTCCGCGCACTTAACCACTTCGTGATGGCTTTGAGATAGGAATCTTGCAAATTAATGGCAATGTTGAAAAGGTGTTTTGGTTATCTTTGAGCACTAGGGATGCATAGCTCCCTTCCTTTCTTTCCATGGAGTTCTCTGCTTTGCGCGCCGATGCTCTCAGATATTCCCCCTTACTTATGCGCACATGGGGGTTCTTGGTTTTGATCCACCTGCCCCCCCCCTCCAAAAAAGCAAACTGATGTACAGCGTAGTAATAGACTGGCACATGGATAATAGAAATAAAATGTGGCTTGGGGTATGCATTCCATTGGAAGTAATGGTGGGTAGATAGACATCCTCACTCCGATGCGTGCACATTCTGGTTATATTAAGCCTCTGTCGTTCCCCCCCACACCATCTGGTTTGCTTAAGGGTTTGTGTATCCAGTAGTTGGCTTCCCTCCCTGCAATGGAAGTCAGATTGGAATGAACTGGAGATAAATAAAGAAGGCTTAGGGGAATTATTTGCCACAGCCAAACACCGATATCCCGATCAGGGATCGAACCGGCGGCTTACCGTGGCATCTGTGTTGAGAGTGCATTTGTTCCACTTTTGCCCAGTACAGAGACTTCAAAGAGTCCAAATTTAGCCACATCTAACTTCAGCAAAGCAGGGTTCTCTTTGTCCTTTGCAGTTAACCCGGCGGTGTGAAAAAGCAAGCCGCCTTCTCCTTTTTTTTGACATTTTTCCATCAGGTTGGCAAATATCACACCTACAATTACATTTGTAGAAATAATGAATCCACTATGCCCTGTTATATATATAAAAAAAGGCAGCGTGTTCATGTGGAGCTGAAGGTGTCAAGCATTTCTCTCTGAATACCAACCAAAAATGGTGTTAGAATGTTTCGTTCTGTTTGATACTGAAAATCTGTGCTCTTTTCTCTTCCTTTCTTGGTTTGATTTTTATTCCACGCTTGCCCCCCCAGCCTTGGTGCACATACATGGTCTCCTCCTCCTATCTGTATCCTCACAACAGCCCTGGAAGGTAGAATAGCTTGAACGAGAGTACTGGCCAAAGGTCAACCAGTGGGCATCATTTATTTATTTATTTACTTACTTACTTACT
This sequence comes from Lepidodactylus listeri, assembly GCA_029233225.1. Taxonomy (NCBI): domain Eukaryota; kingdom Metazoa; phylum Chordata; class Lepidosauria; order Squamata; family Gekkonidae; genus Lepidodactylus; species Lepidodactylus listeri. The sequence continues at coordinate 84,312,391 of JARCFY010000011.1, forward strand.
GAACTTATATTCCGCCCTCCCCACAAGTGGGCGCAGGGGCGGATCACAAAGCCATTTGGCATCATGATATAAATACATTAATAGACAGCTTAAAAACAGTTAAGAACAACAACTGAAAAACAGATTGCACTATTTGTCTGTATACACAATTTCCAGAGCTGGTACCATGGCAGTGTGGAGATTTAAAACCCAGGTCTCGCTGGTCATAGACTCAGGACTCTAACCACTACACCATGCTGGCTACCATATTCTCTGGGTGTAGTCACAGAACTGGGCGGGTGGGATAATTTCATAACATTGTAATAGCAGATTCTGGTGGACAGAAGCAGCTATCTGTTTCTTAGGCTAGTGATTGGGGGGGGGCAGTCTTTTCCGCTGACTTGCTGGTGGTATGAGCGAGCCTTTGCTGCTTGCATCAAGTGCCCCTCTTGTCTGATTGTCTCTGGTTGGGTTTGCAGGTTTTTGATGCTGCCCCAAACCCTACAAATCTCATGGACAGAGATGGCAGGGCTTCTTTTTCTAGTGCGCACTGAGGCTGGCATGGCAGAACTGTAGCCGCCCCGTGGCAGGCCCATTCATAACACTCCCTCTACAGTTTCAGTAGCTGCGGCCCCTGGTGCATTGGAGGGTCCCTTGAAGCCCGTTTACCGGAGCTACAAATCCACCCCTTAAATGGCCACTCATCGGTAATAGCTGTTTGAGTGATGCCTGAGACCAAAATAATAGCTTTCTCAGCTGAAGTGCCTTGGGAGAGGAGGAGAGGGAAGAAGGTCGTAAGGAGGCGGGTGCCCGCCCACACATCACCTGGACAAAGGCAATGTTTCATGTCCCTGATCTTGGTGAGCAGTGGGTTTCCTGAGCGCTCGGTGAAAGGAAGGAGGTGGGAAATAAACAATACTACACAGAACTAAACAGAAAGGTTATTTCCTTTCCAGAACCCGGGGGGGGGGGGGCTTTGAGCCAGTACTTTGGGTACAGAATGAGCTACCCATTGGGTATGTTAAGCAGGCAGATTGGTTTGTCTGCTACACTGGTTTTGGGGGATTCTTTTTCCTTATTGGCAGCTGTGCCATAATGCAGTGGGCAATTTAGTGTGTGTGTGTGTGTATGTATATCTTTGCCTACAGTAAATTCATATATATATGTATATGAATTACCATGGGCAATGCATTTAAACCTTTGAATGTAAATGTACTGCTTATACTGAGTCATATCTTTGGTCCATTTAATTTAGTATTGTATTGAGCCTTATGATTTTAGGGGCTCTTTTGGGGGAGGGAGATGTTCCCTCCAGGGCAGGGTTTTGAGGTGTTTTGCCTCCAGTCCTAGTGTATGAGAGCCTTTCTTTGGAGCTGCACCTGGGATCTCATGGGAGATCTTATGAGTGTTCTGGTGTTTTCAAATCACAACAAGAGAGACTTCTGAATTGCAACTGATAACAAAGCTCAAGACAGTGCATCCACCTGGACTGAACTGAGACCTAGGTTTCCTGTCTCATTACCAATGCTGATTTCTCCATGCCTATTACCTCTCTGCACCATACCTAATCCAATCACACCTGCTATTTGTCATTCGCCTGCTAATGTCATTCGCCATCTGAAATCACTCCGCCTTCCAATATATAGGACAGATGGACTCACATTCCTACAAATAAATAAATAAATAAAATTCTATTTTGTATCTGAAGAAGTGAGCAGTGACTCATGAAAGCTCATACCCTACCACAGATTTTGTTAGTCTTTGAGGTGCTACTGGATTCTTGTTTTTTTCTGTAGTCACAGCACAACAGTATATGCAAACAAGCATGCTCTACTGGGACTTTGCCTCTTCTTTGTCTTCTTCTTTGCCATCTTCTTCTTCTGTCACAGATATTATTATTACAGTGCAGTGGTTAGAATGTTGAATAGGACGTGAGAAACCCAGTGTACTGGCTTGCAGGCTCTAGTATCAGGTGCCAGAAGTCAAGTAAAGCAGAGTTTGTTCAGTCCAAGGTCAGAGGTCCAGAAGTCAGGCAAGGCAGAGCCAGTGGCTTAGCATCTATAGTATGTGTTGTGTCCACGCTTAACAGACTTTCTTGGCTGGTTTTATAGCCCCACGCCTAAGGGTCATGTTTGCAACCAGTTGCTCAGAAGCAATTCTGCAACTACTCGTCTTTGTTACCTGCAAGCATCTGGCATCAGGCCAGGAGGTGCGCACTTTGCCGTTTTGTCTGTTGCTCTGTTCTCAGCTTCTGTACTGATGTAGCTTCCCCAGGAGGCATGGGCTGGGATCCAGCAGGGCAGGTCACAGGCAAGGTTGCAAAGAGTAACCAAAGTCCAGTCCAAAAGTCAGGGGTTCCAGAGAGCAGGTTTACCAAAGTCCAGTTCAGGGTCAAGGAGTTCCAGGCAGTAAGTCCAAGTCCAGTCTGAGGTCAGGGATTCCAGAAAAGCTAGTTGCGATGTCCAGTTCAAGGCTACAGAGGTCCAGTAGCAGCAAGGTTGGTGGCTCAGTAGCAAAGTGTACTGGTTGCATCCACAAACTGCTGCTTCTCCCAGCTGAATTTATAGCCAAGTCTTAATGAGCTAAACTCCCAGCCAATTCCTTGGCAGTCATCCCGAAACTACTCATTTGTCTCTGCAATTGACAGCTGCCGATGGGCCATGAGTCTCACACTTCTCCTTTCTTGCAACTCTAAGCGTCTCTGGCAGTGTCTGCACTGCAAGAATGTGGGTGAGCTAGGTGGGCTGGGAGTGGCTGCTGAAGACTTGTTTACTGCTTCAGAGCTACAAGGCATAGGCTATGACTCCTTATCAGCCAGTAACTCTTGTTGTTCTTCTGGCTCAGAGCCAGCTGCAGCCGGCTGTTCAGTCACTGGCTCAGGGCTAGCAGGTAGCCCTGAGAAATCTGAGTCATCACTCAGCACAGGCTAACTTATGACAACTTCTGTCTGTGGTGCTCTAAGGGTGGGCTGGGAATGGCCAACTGAGGTTTACTCGCTGAATCAAGGTTGGAGGGTGTTGGTGGCTCTGCACCAGCGGTTGGCTGTGAATCCTGACAAGCCTGCAGCTCACTTTCCTGCTGGTCAACTTCTGTTGGCTCAAGGCTATTGCTGAGCCCCGGCTGACCCACAATACCAAGGTTTGAATCTCCACTCTGACATGGAAGCTTGCTAGGTGACCTTGGGTCTGTCACACACTTTCAGCCTAATTATCCTTGCAGGGTTGTTGTGAAGAAAAGGTGTGAGGACAGGAGAATGATGCAAGCTGCTTTGGGTCCCCATTGAAGAGAAAGGTGGGGTGTAAGTGATAATATATGATATAAGGGTATTATTTAAAACATTCATATCCCACCTTTCTGCCTGGGTAGGGCTGTCAAGACAACAAACAGGTAAATAAGTACAAATCAACTTTTAAAACAGTATGTGTGTGTGTGGGTGTGTGTGTGTGGGTGTGTGTGTGTGTGTAAACCAATCCAAGGAGGGCAAATAGGGAACACCAGACAAAACAGAAAAGTCTTTACCTGCCTACAGAAGACAACAATACAGGGGAAAAGATAGAATCCTTAATATTGACTGACCCTGCAGGGGAACCAATCCCACAGCCTTACACTGAGAAAACAAAATTATGCCATCGGCCTATATTAGCAAATTAAGCACATTCTCATTGTTCCTTTGCATAGTTTATTCTTCTTTTTATTATTTTGCATAATGAATTTGGCTTCTTTTAGTCATTGGGAGGAGCAAGGAGATTTGCAGAGATCTGACACCTTGGAGAGGCATGGGGTGTGGCTCAGCACAAGAGCCTAGGGCTGCCAGGTCCCCTGGGAGGGCGGAGGTTCCCCCGGTAAAAGGGCCCCCAATCTGCCGGTCCAGATCCGGCCGGCAGAGGTAACCCCATCCCCGAAGTCGCCAGATTGGGCCGATGTGCCCAGCGTGATGACGTCACCCAGAAGTGACATCATCACTCTGGGCACGTCACCGGGCGACACTCTAGCAACCACCTAGAGTTTTCAGGGTGATTGCTAGAGCGTCACCCGATGACGTGCCCGGGGTGATGATGTCACTTCTGGGTTACATCATTGCGGTGCGCATGTTATCTGCGCGCGTGTGAATGGGACCACCACTGCCCCGCTGCAGCCAGTAAGTCACTTGGCAACATAAAAATGTGTAATCTTTCCTTAAAATCTGCCTCCATTCCTGAGGACTAGAAAGTAGTGAATGTCACTGCTATCTTTAAAAAGGGTTCCAGAGGAGATCCGGGGAATTACAGGCCAGTCAGTCTGATGTCAATACTGGGTAAGTTGGTGCAAACTGTTATTAAGGAAAAAATTAGTAGGCACATTGATGAACAAAATCTGTTGAGGAAGACTTGGCATGGGTTCCGTAAGGGAAGATCTTGTCTCACTAACTTGTTAGTGTTCTTTGAGGGAGTAAACAAACATATGGATAAGGGGGACCCAATAGATGTTGCTTACCTTGACTTCCAGAAAGCTTTTGATAAAGTTCCTCATTAAAGGCTCCTAAGTAAGCTCAATAGTCATGGGATAAAAGGACAAGTCCTTTAGTGGATCAAAAACCGGCTAATTAAAAGGAAACAGAGAGTGAGTATAAATGGGAAATTTTCTCAGTGGAGGGAGGTAAGCAGTGGGGTACCACAGGGATCAGTACTGGGTCCGATGCTTTTTAACTTGTTTATTGATGATTTGGACTTGGGAGTAAGCAGTGAAGTGGCTAAATTTGCAGATGACACGAAGTTGTTCAGGGTGGTGAGAACCAGGGAGGATTGTGAGGCACTCCAAAGGGATTTGTTGAGGATGGGCGAGTGGGCATCAACGTGGCAAATGGGGTTTAATGTGGCCAAGTGCAAAGTGATGCACATTGGAGCCAAAAATCCTAACTATAAATACGCATTGATGGGGTCCGAACTGGCGGAGACTGACCAAGAGAGAGATCTTGGAGTCGTAGTAGATAACTCAATGAAAATGTCGAGACAGTGTGCGACTGCAATGAAAAAGGTCAAAGCTATGCTGGGGGTTATTAGGAAGGGAATAGATAACAAATCAGCCAGTATCTTAATGCCCCTGTATAAATCGATGGTGCAACCTCATTTGGAGTACTGTGTACAGTTCTGGTTGCCACACCTCAAGAAAGATACTATAGCATTGGAAAAAGTGTAGAAAAGGGCAACTAAAATGATAACAGGGTTGGAACACTTTCCCTATGAAGAAAGGTTGAAGCGCTTGGGGCTCTTTAGCTTGGAGAAACGGCGGTGGAGGGGTGACATGATCGAGGTTTATAAGATTATGCATGGGATAGAGCAGGTAGAGAAAGAAGTCCTTTTCTCCCTTTCTCACAATACGAGAACTCGTGGGCACTTCATGAAATTGCTGAGCAGTCGGGTTAGAACAGATAAAAGGAAGTACTTCTTCACCCAAAGAGTGATTAACTGCCACAGGAGGTGGTGGCGGCTACAAGCATGGACGGCTTCAGGAGGGAATTAGATAAACATATGGAGCAGAAATCCATCAGTGGCTATTAGCCACAATGCAGAGATAGGAACTCTCAGTCTGGGGCAAGTGATGCTCTGTAATCTTGGTGTTTGGGGGGGGGGGGCAACAGTGGGAGGGATTCCTTCCCCTACTGCTGGACCTTCTGAGGGCACCTGGTGTTTTTGGCCACTGTGTGACAGAGTGTTGGTCTGGATGGGCCATTGGCCTGATCCAACATTGGCTTTTCTTATGTTCTTAACCCTAGAAGAGCCTCTGCTTTGCATGCAGAAGGTCTGAGGTTCAATCCCAGCATCTCCTGTTGGAATTTTCAGGTCGTAGGTGATGCTGAAATGCCTCTGCTTGAAACCATGGAGATCCACTTCTAGTGAGAGTAAAGTTCAGGCCTTGACAAACCAACTTTTTTTGTATTTTTTGGTATATTTTTGCATATGTGTGTGTGTGCCCGTGCCTGGAAGTCATAGGCAACCTCTGGTGACTCCTACTGGAGCATGGAGGACGGTCAGAGAAATGGTTTGATAGTCTGCCTCTGGCTTCCCATCTGCTGGTATTCCAAGGAGGTCTCCCATCCAAGTAGTTGCCAGAGTCGTCCCTGCTTAGCTTCCAAGATCTGACGAGATCGGGCTTGCCTGGGCTATCCAGGTCAGGGCTACAGACCAAAGTTCTGATTCGTTATAAGACAGCTGCTGGTATGAGTATGTGTATTTATGTATAACCCTGTGACTACTGGAAACTGTATTCTTTCACTTCTTTTGCTTCTGAGGTTTCACCAGTCCTGTCCACACATATTTGAACTAATCTTTGCAACCATGAGGGCTAGAAACTGGTCTTATTACAAAATGAAAGCTGAGATCTTCAAGAAGCTGAATTTTGTAGCTGTTGTCAGTGTGGTGTAGTGGTTAGAGAGTCAGACTAGGATCTGGGAAACCCCGGGTTAAATCCTCTACCATGGAAGCTAGTTGGGTGACCATGATCCACTCGCTCTCTCTCAGCCAGCCTACTTCACAGAGTTGCTGTGAGGATGGAATGGAGGAGGGAGAGCGGGTTTATAGCAGTTCTAGGTCACCATTGCCCTGACCTGGATAGCCCAGGCTAGCCTGATCCCATCAGATCTTGAAAGCTAAGCAGGGTTGGCCCTGGCTAGTATTTGAACGGCCGGCCTCCAAGGAATACCAGGAATACCAAGGAATACCAGGGGCATGACACAGAGGCAGGCAACAACAAACCACCTCTGAAACATCTCTTTGCCTTAAGAACAAGCCTAGCTTGCCACCTAGTGGTGCATAATGCTAAAAAAGAGCTTGAACTTTTGGCTGCCAGACAGTCTCAGAATCTCCTGGCTATGCTACACATACTGCCATATGATAATTAAATAATTACTATTGGGTAGAAAAGCGGGGTATGAATAAATACAGTCTTGCTTTTTGTGTGTGTGTGTGCATGGCATCATAGCTGATGCACAATATTATGTGACCTGCTTGTCTGATCTGGTTTGACACTTCGTGGAGGGTGATTCATGCTGAAAAACCCACGCCCTCTGCTGTTGTTGTATTTTGAGTTTGGTACACATTACAGCGGACAGTGTGGCCGAATGGTCATCAGATGGTTTCATCTTGTGGCCAGAGTGGATGTTCATCAGTAGAGAAGCATTTCTAGCCAGTAGGCACACACTTGGGCTAGTTCACCTGTAATGCCAAGTTAAACATAATAGAGCCTACTTTCCAGCAGATTAGCTTAAAACTGGAGCAACAGTGGGGGTTGGAAGGGGAGACTGCCGAAGACTACTGGGCCTGGTCATGCCATGAGCAAACCTGGTACTGTGGAATTATCAGCAGACAATTTATTTAACAGAGGAACAATGGAAGTGTTGCTCAAAGCCCTCTGTGCAGGGAAGAGTGGGATAAAAATATCAGTTGCCCTGGAGAAAATGGTTGCTTTGAAGGGTGGACTTTATGGCATTATGCCCCACTGAGATCCCTCCCCAAACCCTGACCTCCCCAGGCTCCACCCCCAAATCTCCAGGAATTTCCCGACACGGAATTGGCAACCCTATAAAGGGTTATAATGTCTTCTCCCCCAGTAGGGGTCAGTCACCAGAGATCACCATGACTTCCAGGTGCACACACACAAGCACATATAAAAAAATACCAAAAAAGGGTTATAGTGTCTTCTCAAAGTGTGGACTGGCTGTGAGAAACAGGTTTTCACTCAGCCTTTTTTGTGTGTGTGTGTGTATATAAAGTGCCATTAGGTCACAACCAATTTATGGTGACCCCAGCAAGGGGCTTTCAAGGCAAGTGAGATGCAGAGGTGGTTGGCTGTTGCCTTCCTCTGGACACCCTTCTGTGGTGGTTTCCCATCCAAGTACCCACCCTGCTTAGCCTCCAAGATCTGAGGAGATTGGGATATACCTCCCTCAGCCTTTCTTGAAAAGGTTTCCTTTGTTTGAAAGCCAGTCGAATCTGACCCGAGGGGGCGGTGCTCATCTCCGTTTCCAAGCCGAAGAACCAGCGCTGTCCGAAGATGTTTCTGTGGTCGTGTGGCCAGCATGACTAAACGCTGAAGCACGTGGAACGCTGTTACCTTCCCACCGAAGCAGTACCTATTTATCTACTTGCAATTCCTTGCTTTCGAACTGCTAGGCTGACAGGAGCCGGGACCAGGGACGGGAGCTCACTCCGTCAAGCAGCACTCGAGTCTCAAACTACTGAGCTACCGACCTTCCGGTCTTAACTTCTGAGCCAACATGGCCCTTCAGACTTTCTTACATTATTTTAAACACCTTTCAAATTAAAAAAAAATCCAAATATATTCAGAATAACTTTGCATGTAAAATAACATGAGATTCACCCCCAAGACTATTGGATAACTACTCTTGGCATTCCACAATTAAGGATATATCTGCCCATCGATCTCCAATTTTGACGCATTTATTTTCTTCACTATGTTTTCCCCATAATTAAACTCAAACAGATGGTAAACTAAGCTTGTTATTCCTGTTTGGTCCTTGAGTGTGTTAAACATCTTCATTATGCTGTATGCTAAACTCACCTTCTTCCTATATGTACGGACTGGTAACTTCCATTTCATTGTATCTGAAGAAGTGTGCGTGCACTTGAATAAAACTGTGTTGGTCTTAAAGGTGCCCCTGGACTCAAACTTTGTTCTGCCACTTCAGACCAACACAGCTACTCACCTGAATCTTCCTTTACTTTGGTTGATTGTTTTCGGGGTCATTTTCATCAGGAATGCCTCTCCCTCAGCCATGGGCGTCAACTACGGGGGGGCTCGAGGGCTCGAGCCTCCCCCGAAATTTCCCGGGGGGGGCTCAGCCACCCCCGGCAAAATGCTCGCCCAGCCGGCCGTCGCCGCCTCTCCTTCACCCCCGGCCTGCCCTGCCTCCCTGAGGCGGGGGGGGGGGGGAGAGAGGCGGCGGGGACATAGTCGCCCGCGCGCTTTGCGCGGGCGGCAGTCCCGGCCAGCTGGCTGCCGCCGCGGGTCTGCCTCCCTGGGCCGGGGGGGGGAGGGAGCGGCAGAGACATGGTCCCGTGCGCGCGCGCGCGCTTCGCGCGCACGAGAGAGCCCCTGCCCCCCCGGGGATTTAGAAAGTCAACGCCCCTGCCCTCAGCCGAAATCGTCTATATGTCAGCAAGTTGAGCTTATATTCCTCTTTCCGACTCCTGCCTAGTTGAAGGAGCTACAGGAAGCTGGCAAAAAAGGCTGCCCGAAGTGAGAGAATCAGCGCGCTGCCAAGTTTTGCCTCATTATGGCTTATCAGTCTCCCTCACCTTTTGCTCCTTCCTTTGAGAGGAAGTGTTTTTGTTGTTTCCCATCCAGCCTGGGATTCAAAAATCCTGGGTCTCCTCCTGTGCTGTGCAGCAGATTTCCTGCAAGACTTTTGGTTAAATTAGCCTCTCTTGGGGAGCGAAGGTTGCCACCCTTCCTCGAGCCAAGGAGGAAAACAAGTTGCGTTTACTTGCCGTGTGTTAATTGATTTAAATATAAGTGCATTCTTTCAGTCATCGGGTGATTTGCTGTGAGGCCGACCTAAAAAGAACCATCCTACGAAGTGCCATTTTAAAAAAAGGCTAACTGGATATGTGTGAAGCAAGCCAGCAGGGTTCAGTTTTTTCCCCCACAGGCCAAACAGACTTTAACTCCAACTAATTTTCTGTGGGAAATGAGGGCCCAAACATGAATTCCCCTCTGTAACAGTACTTTGCCCTGTTGCCACAGCAACCCCTGAACCTCCTTTGCATAGGCCTACATTTCTTTCCCGTTCAGTAGGCCTTATTTTTGTTGCACTGACCTGTGCAAATCCAGTAACCAAATTAAACTGGATGTGGCCTGTCACGGTGCCACTGGATGATAGGGTTGCCAGCCCCCAGGTGGGGCGTGGGGATCTCCCGCTTTTACAATTGATCCCCAGCTGACAGAGATCAGCTCCCCTGGAGAAAATGGCTGCTTTGAAGGGTAGACTCTATGGCATTATACTATACTGAGGCCCCTCCCCTCCCCAAACCCCACCCTCTCCTGGCTCCACCCCCAAAGTCTCCAGGTATTTTCCAACCCAGACTTGGCAACCCTACTGGATGAGGTCTGAATCTAGCGAAGTTCTGTTGGATCTGTGTGGTTTAAATACATACCTTTGCCTGCAGGTTTTCAAAGGAAGAGGCACCGTTGTTCTTCTAAACCTTTGATGGTGCTCAAACGATGTGTTTCCTGGAGCTCCTTTCCTTCTTATCTAAGGGAAAGAGTCGGTCCTGGCTCTTTGGAGCTGGAGGTGATTCAGAATACTTGGGAAAGTATCACCCTTGGATCTTCAGGGACTGCCCATTCAGAAATAAGAGGGTTGCCAACTCCAGGTTCAGAAAAACCTGGAGGTTTGAGGGTGGAGCCTGAGGAACCGGGTTTTAGGGAGGGGAGGAGCCCTGGTAGGGTATAATGTTGTGCAGTCCACCTTCCAAACTATCCATTTTCTCAAGGAGAAGGGGAGTAAACGTTTTAAGTAAAGAAGCAATTTATGTAGTCTGGAGATCAGTTGCAATTCTGAGAGATCTCAAGCCAGCACCTGGAGGTTAACAACCACAACCAACATGGGCTGGCGATCAGAGCCTGATTCCTAGCTGTTTGGAGTTTACTTGGAGACTTTGTGTCATTTTGAATCTTAACAGAGCTTAGTGGGGTAAGTCCTAGAATTCCATTAATCTGCCTCCTCTATTAGTATGGAATGTATTTTACAACAAGTTCAATGTTTGCAGCTCCATCACTAAGGAAGGCCTGATGAAACCGTAAGAAACGGCGAAGCAACCTAGGTGTGCTGTTGCCGCTCTTTCAGTTCACACTGTGGCTATTCTTGAGCCCAGGCCTGCCTCTTTGTGTTTTCTACTTGAAACTCTTCTCTGCATCATTCTGAAGAGAGTCTTGTACTTTGAAGGAGTATTAGGTCACTGTTCAACTGGTGTAGATGTCATTTCTGCACGGTGGCAAAACCGTTTGTTATGTATATTGTTTATAATTGTAATTAGAACTGTGTAAGAAGGGCCATGGTGGCTCAGAGGTTAAAGACTTTGAGCTGCAAACCGGAAGGTAGGTAGCTCGGCAGTTCGAGACCCAAGTGCTGCGTGATGGGGTGAACTCCCGTCTCTGGCCCCAGTTCCTGCCAACCTAGCTGTTCAAAAAGCAAGAAATTGCAAGTAGGTACCACTTTGGTGGGAAGGTAACAGTGTTCCATGCGCCTCAACATTTAGTCATACCGGCCACATGACCATGGAAAAGTCTTTGGACAGTGCTGGCTCTTCGGTTTGGGAACAGAGATGAACACTGCCCCCTAGAGTCGGATTCGACTGGCTTTAGAGCAAGGGAAACCTTTACTTTTACATTTAAGAAGACTGAAGTCTCTAGTGTTATTTGTACAGTGTGACAGATTATTTTGTTTGTTTGCGCACCTGGAGGTTGGCAAACTTAAGAAATAGTTGTTCCCATTATAGAAGGATGCTTGATTTCAGAAAGCCCAGACTTCTGTAATTGCCCCCCGCCAATGGCAGCCATTTTGTGGCAGCACCTATTTTTATTATTTATTTATTTATTTATTGGGATTTAGCCAGCGTGATTTATATCCCGCCTAGCCACCTACTTCCTTTCCCTAAAATTCTAAAAGCGCCCACAGACTCAACAAGTCGGGGGACCACTGTTCTAAAGAACTATCTTGACTGAAAATCTTGGGAAGAAGGTTGGCTCATAAGGGAAGGACAGTCTGAACACGCTGAGAAACACTTTTCTCGGTCTTGCCAGCCTGCGGCATGGGCTCTGTGTCACTAACCTAGTTTTTGGATTAAGTGCAGCTGTACTTTTAGGTACATCCACTGCTCCAGTGGTGGGGGATTGGGGTAGTGTGCCAATTTCACTGCCAGTGACAGTCAAGCAGGATTCTTCCACCTGGTTCAGGTCTTTTCCTGGTATGTAAGACTTGAGAGGAAACGGGGTGGGGCTATCCTTAGGTATTGTAATACAGACAGCTGGTTTCTTGTGGCAGAAGTCTGGTCCGAGAGCCGTTCTGTGCATCATACAGAATGTGGAAATAAATCTTGGGGGTTTCCTAACCAAGCTGACATTCATGTTGAAGAATTTAACGTGGGCTAGCTTGTCTGTCTGCTTGAGAGTACTTCAGTAACCACGTTTCTGTGTGTGCTATGAAGAGCAAGTTCATTAAGGAATGATGCCACCGTCTTTGTTAATAGTAATAATTGTGTGCTGTCAAGTCGGAACCAACTCAAGGCGATCCCAGGACGGTGGGGTTTTCAAGGCAAGAGGTGAGCAGAGGTGGTTTGCCTTTGCTGTCCTCTGCATAGCAACCCCAGGCTTCCTTGGTGAAATCCCATCCAAGGCCCAAGTGTGGCTGAACCTTCTTAGCTTTCAAACTCTGATGAGATTGGGCTATTCAGGCTGCTGCTGTCTTCCGTAGTGTGTTTTCCTCCCCCTCTCATATCCCAGCAACCATTTCACTGGATAGCCCAAACCTTGTGGCCTTCTGAGGGTTCTTTGGTACAGCAGGGAATGTAGTAATCTGCGCTTCTGGAGTTGTCATGATTCACAAACGAATTAAATTGGCTTAAGATAAGCAACCAAAGAGCAGACACTATGTGGAAACCCGTTTAGGGACAGAGGCACAATGCAAGGATGTGGGTTCCATATAGGTGGGGCCTGGAGATCTAGAATCTGAGCGGATCTCTAGGCAACAGAGATCAGTTCCCCTGGAGAAAATGGCTGCTTTGGAAGGTGGACTCTATGGCATTATACCCCATTGAAGTCCCTCCCCTCCTCAAACCCCGCCCTCCTCAGGCTCCACCCCCAAATCTCCAGGTGTTTCCCACCCCAGAGCTGGCAACCCTGGTTGCATAGTGGGGCCACAAACCAAGGCAGCTCCTTTGCCTTGGCTAAACACTTCTCCATAAGGGAGTGGTAATGGGTACTTGTGGTATGTCTCAGAGTCCTTACACTCCCCACAACCCCAGGCAGGAGTCTCTCTGGTATGCCCTCCCTCCTTCTTCCCTGGGGGGGAGGTGTTTCAACACTTCTGTCCACCCTCTTCTCCATCTCCCAGCTTGGAATCTCTACTCATTGGTACACTCAGCACAGTAGCATTTGGGATACTTGGTGCCATATTCCTTCTGGACTCTTCTGAGCCAACGTGCTCCCATCATGCCCTTTCTGCACACTCCTTTTAGTCCATGTTCACCGCAGTGTCCTCCAAGCAATTCTGCACTGAAATCGAATTCAGCCTTCTTTTTAATCTAATTCCCCCCCCCCCCATTCTGCACTAAAAGTGAGTTCAACCTTGCTTTTATTCTGGGTCCCCCCCCCCCCCTTTCTGCATTGCATTACCTCCCTTCAGTGGTCAGCCCGGTTTCAGCCTGCTGTTGCCCCAGGTTATTTGGATGCTGTTTTGCCGTGGACTTCTATTGCCTTGACTTGAACACTGAGAAAATCTGGAGTGGCAGGCAAATGTGGAAAGTCTCCTCAGTCTCCTTTTCTCCAGGCCCTATTGATCCCCAGACCCCAGATCTGCTTCTCTCAAGTAACCAACCTGTCCCATCTGGGCAGTAGCCAGAATGAGCAACAGCAAGGTATACCACATGAATATGTGAAGCTACCTTATACTGAATCAGACCATCGGTACATCAAGGCCAGTATTGTCTACTCAGACTGGCAGTGGCTCTCCAGGGTCTTAGGCAGAGGTCTTTCACATCACCTACCACCTGGGCCTTTTAACTGGAGATGCGGGGGATCGAACCCGGGAACTTTCTGCATGCCAAGCAGATGCTGTACCACTGAGCCCCTGCCTCTCCCTGTTTCAGCTGCCCTGTCTTGTCATCCCGTGAACACAGCCTCCACCCCTGACCTGATGGTAAAAGGACTCTGTCACCCCATCGCTTTTCTCTCGTGGGTGGAGCCGCCTGTATCTCCACTCCCAGCGGTCAGTACTGGCGACAGAATACAGTTCAGTCTTTTCAGTCTCCCATTCAAGCCGTTCAAGGACTGCTCCAGCCCTTCACAACGAGAATGTTTTGACATTGTGACCAGGACTGATGTTTTCCAGTTTCATAACTTTAAAATACCTGTTTAACTGTTGACACAGGTGCAGTGTTGCACTGGGCTTCTATTGCAGCCACAGTCAAGCATTCTGTCTGTTAAACATCAGAATAGTCCCTGGTTTTTATAAGCCTACTTAGGTGCCTTATGAGCATTTTTATCTCTTCTGGCATCTTCCCGCATAATTCCCAGGGTTAGGGTTGAACAGTGTATGGTAACAACCTAAAGCAACCTGGTTGGCCTGATCTTGTCAAATCTCAGAAGCTGGACAGGGTCAGGCCTGGATAGTACTTGGATGGGAGACCTCCAAGGAAGTTCAGGGTCACTAGGCAGAGGCAGGCAATGGCAAACCACCTCTGCTCATCTCTTGCTTTGAAAGCCCTATGGGGTTGGCTGGAAGGGGCCATGGCTCAGTGGTAGAGCATTTGCTTGGCATTCAGAAGGTCCCAAGTTCAATCTCCGGCATCTCTGGTTGAAAGGATCAGATCGTAGGTGATGGAAAAGACCTCTGCCTAACAATCTGGAGGGCTGCTGCCAGTCTGAGTAGACAATACTGACCTTGACAGACCAATGGTCTCAGTCAGTATAAGGCAGGTTCATGTGTTCATGTGAACTGATGGTGCTTTCCACTGCCAAAGGGAAGGATTTGGCTAGTGCCTGTGTAAGGTATCATGACTTCCAAAGAGGGACAGTAAAGAAAATAATTGTTTTAGACAATTTATGCTGTTAGGTTAAATACATCAGGCTAGCCTGATCTTGTTAGATCTCGGAAGCTAAGCAGGATTGGCCCTGGCTAGTATTTGGATAGGAGACCTCCAAGGAATTCCAGGGTTGTTGTGTGGAGGCAGGCAATGAAGAAGAAGAGGAAGAAGAAGAAGAGGAAGAAAAAGCAGCAGCAGCTGGAATGTGTCCAGAGGAGAGCAACGAAGATGGTGAGGGGTCTGGAGCCCAAGTCCTATGAGGAAAGATTGAAGGAGCTGGGTATGTTTAGCCTGGAGAGGAGATGACTTCGAGGTGTTATGATCACCATCTTCAAGTACTTGAAAGGTTGTCATTTTCTAGAGGATGGTGTGGAGTTGTTTTCTGTTGCCCCAGAAGGTCGGACCAGAACCACTGGGTTGAAATTAAATCAGAAGAGTTTTCGCTTAACATTAGGAAGAACTTCCTGATAATTAGAGCGGTTCCTCAGTGGAACAGGCTTCTTCAGGAAGTGGTGGGCTCTCCTTCTTTGGAGGTTTTCAAACAGAGGCTAGATGGCCATCTGACAGCAATGCAGATTCTGTGAATTTAGGCAGATCATGAGAGGGAGGGCAGGAATGGAAATGCTGATTGCCACTTGGGGGTCAGGAAGCAATCCTGGAGGGTTTTTTGTCATCTTCTGAGCGTGGAACAATGGCCACTGTGGGAGTGGAGGGGGAGGTATTTGTGAATTTCCTGCATTGTGCAGGGGGTTGGACTACATGACCGTGGAGGTCCCTTCCAACTCTATGATTCTAAGAAGAAGAGATTGGATTTATACCCCGCCCTTTACTCGGAGTCTCAGAGTGGTTTACAATCTCCTTCCCTTCTCCTCCCCACTTGTGAGGTAAGTGGGGCTGAGAGAGCTCTTCTGAGAACTGCCCTTGAGAGAACAGCTTGAGAGAACTTGTGACTGACCCAAGGTCACACCAGCAGCTGCATGTGGAGGAGTGGGGAATCAAACCTGGTTCTCCCAGATTAGAGTCTGCCGCTCTTAACCACTACACCACACTGGCAAACCACTGACCGTCTCTTACCTTGAAAACCCTACAGGGTCGCCATGTCAGTTGTGACTTGACAGAGCTTTCCACCACCACCAGGCAATCTATACACCACCTCAGCTGTAAACTCCAACAATGAACAGTACCTATAAAGCATCAAAAATGGAACGCCCTTGTAACGTTATCAGATCATCTGGTCTAGCCTGTTATCAGCAAGGTAAATTAGAAATCACCATAAAGACCAGTTTGGTGTAGTGGTTAAGTGCGCGGACTCTAATCTGGGAGAACCGGGTTTGATTCCCCACTCCTCCACTTGCACCTGGCTGGATGACCTTGGGCAAGCCATAGCTCTGTACCAGCTGTTCTCTCAAGGACAGCTTGGGAAAGAGCTCTCTCAGCCTCACCTACCTCACAGGGTGTCTGTTGTGGGGAGGGGAAGGGAAAGGAGTTTGTAAGCCGCTCTGAGACTCCAAGTGAGTGAAGGGCGGGATATAAATCCAATCTCTTCTTCTTCTTCTTCTAAAACAGCCAAAGGGCGTAATAATTTCAGAGAGATTAGCCGTGTTAGCCTGTTATCAGCAAGGTAAATTAGAAATCACCATAAAGACCAAGATGCCTCTTGACTTCTGTTTTATTTAACTTAACAGCATGTGAAGAAAACCTCTTTAATAGATAAAAACCCGATTAAGTTTAAAACACACACACGTCACACTGTCTTGTCTTGGGACCGCATATCTTTGTCCTTTCAGTGTTCTGGCAAAGGAACAAGAGGCAAAGAACTCCCGCCCCTTCCTTCCTCCCAAGCACGTGCTCATCTTCCCTTTTATAACCGTTCTTATGTCTGCTAAACCACAATAGCTCCTGGTGCCTCATGGCTCGCAGGGGATTGCAAGGAGCAGCTGTTCCAGCTGTCTGCGGCCAGTCTGTCTGCTCTCCAGACTTGGTGACATGGAAGAGAGAACAGCTGTGCTCCCGTAACATGTTGCGTGTTCTCTTACATAACCAAGTGACGTGTTTACGGGCAATGCTCCCTCTAAGCTGTGGAGTCTTGTGAGCAAAAATTCTACTTTTGTGAGCTACTGGCATTCAAGTTGTGAGCGAGCGATTTGGCTGCTGCATGAATCACTTTGCTCTGGAGCTATCCTTCCTGAGCTAAGACACAAATGTGGGAGCTGGAGGCTAAAAAACTGTGAGCTCGCTTACACTAACTCAGCTTAGAGCAGGGGTGTCAAACATAAGGCCTGGGGGCCGGAAGCAGCCCGCCCAGGGCTCTTATGCAGCCCACAAGCAACTAGTGCAAGGGAGGAAACAGGAGACTGCTTGGGGGAGTGGGCAGAGCCACTCCGATTATGGCTTCAGCACGGCAGAGCAACCTCATCCACAGCAGTCAAGCCGCGTGGGAGCGTCTGTCCAGTGCTGCACTGCTGGCTCTCTGCCCATATGGGTTTTCCTCTGCACCCCCCTCCCAGCCCATGAGGCCTTGCAGCAAGGATACACCAACTCGGAGCTTACCAGCTGCTGTCCTTTATACAGTTTATGCCTCTGGTACCTGGCATTATATTTTATGGCACTCACGGCGTGGCCAGACAAAGTGACATTAAAGACAGATCTGGCCCTCGTGGCAAATGGGTTCGACCCCTCTCATTTAGAGGGAACGCTGGTAACAGACAGGATTGATTGTGTGAACTGGTGCACTGGCACAGCCACAGATGTGCATGATCACCACATCCGGGCGGTTGGGTAGTTGCATCTGAAAGTGGTAGGGAAGGGTCATGGCTCAATGGTAGAGCATCTTCTTGATATGCAGGAGGTCCCAGGTTCAGTCCCCAGCATCTCCAGTTAAAAAGATCAGGTAGTAGGATGACAGATGAAACTCTTATAATTGCTAAAGACAGACAAGAAGCAGAATGCAACAAATTTTATTTATTCATTTACATTCGCTATAGTCCACCTTTCTCACTTGGGCTCAAGGCGGGTTACGCAGAGTGAGTCAACGCAATTGACAGGGTGGGATGTTGAATAAACAGTGCAATAGGATTAGGGTTGTAGAACAAACCAAAAGTCTAAAAAAAGAACTGAAACAAGGCATAGGTATGAAC
The DNA here is from genome assembly GCA_029233225.1 of Lepidodactylus listeri. Lineage (NCBI taxonomy): Eukaryota > Metazoa > Chordata > Lepidosauria > Squamata > Gekkonidae > Lepidodactylus > Lepidodactylus listeri. The sequence goes on from JARCFY010000011.1 coordinate 84,330,305, forward strand.
ATGACACATTAAATTATGCAAAATCCATAGCAGGATCCTAGTTTCAGCAAGCTGTACATAGTAGTATAGATCAGTCCCTAATAATTTATCCAAGTAACTTTGCGAATCATTTAGTACAGTGGAACTCTATTGCCTGCATAGAAGAGCCCTCTCAAATGATTCAGTTTTGCATAGTTTGTGGAAAGCCAGAAGTTCCTGAACTTCTTGGGCAGGCTGTTCTATAAAGTGGGGGCCACAATGGAGAAGGCATGGGTTACGGGTGGTTGTTGATTTTGCCCGTTGGCAAATTGGGCCCTCCAGAAGACCTTGCTTAGAAGAGATCACAGAAATATCCAAAAACCGGATACATTTCGGGCAGTACTGCCATTCTTAGGGAAAAGTTACTTTTCAGATGTAGCTACAAGAAAAGCATCCTGCTTTTCATCACCACGTAAATGATTAATCATCTAGGAAATGCAATAAAGCTTCTGTGTGCTTCTAATAGTCCGCTTTGCGGCAAGCCTGAATTATGCTGCGTGAGGTGTAGGAAGGATCGTAGCTTTTTCATTATCTGAGTGGGGTCAGAATGTGCGGTGAGGTGCATGAGCAGGGCAGGGAGGTGCAGGGCAGTATCCTACAGTTGCAGCTCTTCCTGGGTGGGGTCAGAGACTCTAGCTGTTCTTCCAGTTTGCTCTGAATGGCTGTGGAATCCGACCACCTTCCTTCCCATGAGGCTGTCCTTGGAGCCAGGTGTGGTTGGTCTGGGAAGAAGACTGGCCTTTCCTTCCAGGGGCTTGCCTGGGTGACAGCTATGGTCAAAGAGACTTCTTCAAATATCTCCTCTCCATCCCTGGGTAAGTGGAGCTTGTCCTGGCTGAGTCCGGGTGTCGGAGCTTCGTCCGGGTGGGGTTTGGAACTGTACTGAGCCTCTCTCCTGATGCAGGGAATGACCTCCGAACCTGGATGTTCAGTAATATACGTCTCTGTTTCCTAGTAGCACAGGAAACTAGTATCAGAATATTAGCAGAAGTGTTATAGGTAAAGGTAAGGTAAAGGTTTCCCTTGCTTGAAAGCCAGTCGAATCCGACTCTAAGGTTGTGGTGCTCATCTCAGTTTCCAAGCTGAAGAGCCAGCGCTGCCGAAGACGCTTCTGTGGTCATGTGGCTGGCATGACTAGATGCCGAGGCACACGGAACGCTGTTACCTTCTCACCGAAGTGGTACCTATTTATCTACTTGCAGTTTCTTGCTTCCGAACGGTTGGCAGGAGCTGGGGCCAGAGACGGGAGCTCACTCCGTCACGCGGCACTCAGGTCTCAAACTGCCGAACTACTGACCTTCCGGTCTGCAGTTCAGGGTTTTAACCACTGAGCCACTGAGAAGTGTTACAGGACTAACTAAAAAGGGAAACAAAACCAAGAAGCTAGCTAGGTTATGTAAGTCGCTGGTTTTACCTTGACATTCCCTTCAGGGGAATGGACACAAGCAAAGCTGAAACTTTGAAACAGTGATGAGGCTGAAGTTGGTTCCTTATTCCCAGTGCCTCCCAGAGGCCTGTATTACAAAGAAGACTTGAATAAGGAAGTGCCCTCTGTGCCCAAAATAAGGTTTGGACTGCCACACTTCATACACCCCCCAGGTTCAGCGGACTCTCCCCTTCGAGGGGACATGTGCTGTTTTCAGGTCCAAAGCGTAGTTCTTGTGCCAGCTGCTCCAAAGCAGGGTGCCCCCAGGACAATCACACAGGCAGACACTGGGGCATCCCTGGTTAGCATGGCCTTGTCTTGTGGTGAATCCATTTGTGCCAGAGCACGTCCTGTGGCAAATGCTCACCCCACCCTCCCCGATTGCCTTCTGCATCCCCAGAACCAAACTATAAGTATGTCTTTTATACCCTGCTCATATCATGCATCAAAGACTAATGATGACAACCCTGTCATCTTCAGTACTTGTTTTAAGGACTTACATATTTTTGGGCCATCAAGTCACAGCTGACTTGTGATGACCCCAGTGGGGTTTTCAATGTGAGAGATGCTCAGGGGTGGCTTGCCATTGCCTACCTCTGTGTCACAACAATCAGCCTTGGTGGTCTCTATTATTATTATTATTATTAGTAGTAGTAGTAGTAGTAGTAGTGTGTGTGTAGTATAGCCAAAAGATCTTAAGATTGTCTGGCAGCTAGACGTTCTAGTTCTTTTAGCATTCTGTACCACTAGGTGGCACACTAGACTTGTTGTTAAGGCAAGAGACGTTTCAGAGGTGGTTTGCCATTGCCTGCCTCGGCATCACGCCCTTGGTATTCCTTTGAGGTTGCCCTTCCAAATACTAGCCAAGGCTGACCCTGCTTAGCTTACGAGATCTGACGAGATCGGGCTCGCCAGGGCTGTCTGGGTAAAAACTTCAATACTTTTCTTCCTGCAACAATTTCCCCTCTCTCCCCTCCTGGTTTCTTACTTATTCTGTGCAACCTCACCATCCTTGAACACATGAAACTGCCGTATACTGAATCAGATCCCCTCGGTCCATCAAAGTAAGTATTGTCTACTCAGGCTAGCAGCAGCTCTCCAGGGTGTCAGGAAGAGATCTTTCACATCACCTACTGCCAGATCTTTTAACTCGAGATGCCGGGGATTGAACCTTGGACCTTCTGCACGCCATGCAGATGCTCTGCTACTGAGCCACAGCCCCTTGCTGGGACACTTGCTTGCATTCCCCATTCTCATTGTCTCAGTACAATCCTTTGTACCCTGGAAACTCAGTTTGGGTTGAATAGCCCGCTAGCTCTGTTTTTGGCTTCTGGCGGAAAGAGAAGCAAAGACACCGACAGGCACCTGCCAATCAAGGCTCCCTCTAAGCTGTGGAGTCTTGCGAGCAAAAATGCTACTTTGTGAGCTGCAGGCATTAAAGTTGTGAGCCAGCGATTTGGCTGCTGCATAAATTAGTTTGCTCTGGAGCCATCCTTCCTGAGCTAAGACAAAAATGTGTGAGCTGGAGGCTACAAGACTGTAGCTCACACTAACTCAGCTGCCAATTAGTGCTTACTGATCTTGCATTGAGAGCAGAGGCTACCAGAATGCACGCTCTGCATGTGGAAGGTCTTGAGTTTAATCTCTCCTCTCTCCAGCTAAAAGGAATGTCCGTAGCGGAGCTGAGGAGCTCTTCTGGCTCCGTCCTTAGAGAACTCCCGCCAGTCAGAGCAGAATGTGCTGGGCTCCCTATAAAGCCACTTCATATCTTAAGCTATAAGCCTCATAGATCAGGGTCTAAATATTGAAATCATAGGCTATGCGAGCAATTCATGGCTATTTCAATCAGTGGCAGATGAGTCATTAATTTCCATGGGTTTCACTGAAGCCCATCTGTCTTTGTCTTGCTGTCACCGCGAGAGCTCATCTGAAACTATTCCCCCGTGTTCAATCTTGGGATTTTTTTGTTTGGTTGTTGTTGCTGAAAATTGCCCTTAATGTTTTGCCATTTATTCAACAGACTGCTCGAAATGTTCATCCATGGTTGGTCTACATCTTGATTTGCACGGTCGATACTGTGGTCGTGACATAACCGCAGAATGGTGCTGCAGCACGGATGCGCAAAGACAGCATGCCTTTGACTTGGGGGTCGGCCTGCCTGATTTAAGCAGTGGGGCTTTGCTGTGGAGTTGCAGCTGGCTTATGGTGATCCCATAGGGTTTTCAAGGCAGGGGATGTTCAGAAGTGGTTTGCCATTGCCTGCCTCTCTGCATAGCAACCCGGGACTTCCTCAGTGGTCTCCCATTCAGGTACTAACCAGGGCCGAACCTGCTTAGCTTCTGAGATATGACAAAATGGTCCTAGCCTAGGTAGGGTTTCCAGGTCCTACCTGGCTGCCGGTGAGGAGACTCCTGATCCTTCCTTCTTTTGGCATGCACAAAGCATGTGCACGCCACAGTGACATCACCCAAAAGTGACGTTATCAAGTTTCTGACAGTGGGGGTGACGAGGGCACTTTTCGTAGCAGGAACTCCTTTGCATATTAGGCCACACACCCTTAATGTAGCCAATCCTCCAAGAGCTTACAAAGCTCTTCTTACAAAGGCTACTGTAAGCTCTTGGAGGATTGGCTACATCAGGGGTGTGTGGCCTAATATGCAAAGGAGTTTCTGCTACAAAAAGAGCCGTGGGGGTGACACTCTGGTTTGGGGGCAAAACTTTGTTTTTTGGGCCTCAGAACCATAGAGTTTTGCCCAAAACCTAGAGCGTCACCCCCAATGTTGAAAACGCTATGACGTCACTCCTGGGTGATGTCATTGTGCCGGTGCTGGTGTGCCAGGAGGAGACTTCTTGTGGGTAGGGCTTCCCCCGCCAGCCAGCTGGGCCATGGTGGATTGGGCCCCCCAAAATTGGGGGGTCCCCTGGCCCCAATGGGGGAATGGCAACCCTAAGCCTGGGCTATCCAGGTCTGGTCTCTCCTTAATTTCTGTGCGGACCCATGTGATTTCATGGATGGAAAGAATCAGAAGACCTGGTGATGGCAACTCTGCCACCTCCCTCTCTGTTTCCATCCGGCGTGCCTGACCGTCAATCAAAAGGTGGAAAGTCTGGTGTATTATGGGAAGGACAGCATTAAAAGCCTGTCAGCAGTTTCCTAAAGGAAAACGGAAAACGAAACCCCCACCCTACCTTCTTAAAAATCAGGGAAGCATATTTATTAGAAGATTCTGCGCATTCAAATGGCCCTTATTAGAAGCAAAAATTGTTGCAGCTGTGCTTTGCAAAGATGATTTTTCAAAGGACACCATCTTTGTTCCATTTCAAAGGAGCTCGTTTGAAAAGATTAAGTGCATTAATTTTGGCTTTGTTTTGGTATAGTAAAAAGGAATTATATACCACCTTTCTGAACATTCAAAGCATCTTTATGGAGGTTGTTTCCTCTGGGATCTGGTAGCATGCACTACACAATATTAATGGCCAAACTCTGTGTGTGTGTATGTGTCATTGCATCCCAAATATACATAGAATACAGAATATGCAAAAAGCAGCTTTTTTTGGAGGGGTGTCACATGGATCAGGGCCACGGTGTTGCTGCCATTGCTCTTCTGCAGGAACCGTATACTATTTCACCTATCAAAGGTACCCCCCTCCACCTGTGGCTGCTTTTCTAGAGAGCCAGTTTGCTATAGTGGTTAAGAGTGGCAGACTCTAATCTGGGAGAACTGGGTTTGATTCCCTACTCGTCCACTTGCAGCTGCTGGATGATCTTGGGCAAGCCATAGTTATTTCAGAGCTGTTCTTGAAAGAACAGTTCTGTCAGAGCTCTCTCAGCCCCACGTACCTCACAGGGTGTCTGTTGTGGGGAGGGGAAGGGAAAGGAGATTGTAAGCCGCTCTGAGACTCCTTTGGGTAGGGAAGGGCGGGGTGTAAATCAAATCAAATCTCTTCTTCATCTTCCTCCTGTATTTTGCTGATCTGGTTGGCCCAGGTTAGTACTTGGATGGGAAGCCACCCAGAAAGTCCCAAGTTCATGATGCAGAGGCAGGCAGTGGCAAACCACCGTTGAACATCTCTGGCCTTGAAAACCCCATAAATTGGCTGCAATGGGACAGCACTTTCACCACCGTTTTGCAGAAGTAGCTTGCAGGGTTGCCAGGTCCCCCATGGCCTCTCGGGGACGGATGGACACAGAGTTGCCAGCTTCAAGTTGGGGAATTCATGGAGATTTGGAGGTGGAGCTTGGGGAGGGTGGGGTGGGGAGGGGGGATCTTAGCAGGGCGTAATGCCACCCTCCAAAACATCCAGTTTCTCCAGGGGAACTGATCCCTGTAGTCTGGAGATGAACTGAAATCCCTGGAGGCTGACATCCCTGGGGGGGGATTTTCCATCAGGATGGGGCAAAGAGTTGATGGCCCTTTCTCTAATGTTGACCACTGCTCTCCAACATCTCATGTAGATCTTGCCACAGTCTAGCCCAGAGGTGTTGAACTCATTTGTTACGAGGGCCAGATCTGACATAAATGTCGCTTTGTCAGGCCGGGACATGTGTGCTATAGAACGTAATGCCAGGTACCGGAGATGTAAACTTTATAATCAACCATGTTATTATTTTTTTTACTCAAAATACAAACATGCTTAAAACATTAAGCCTGATAAGCTCCAAGTTGGTGGGTCCTCACCATGTTCACCCACTGACCCCCACAACGAGCAAGACACAGTGAGGGACCGGAGAACCATGCATGCTGCGAGTTCCGGAGTTCCTTGGCAGGGTGAAAACATTCTAGATGAGTAAGATTCAGAAAAGTTTGAGAACAAATCAGAACAAAACCCAGACGTATTGTGAATGTATGTTGTGGATTGAAAACCCCAATATATGCATTTAATCATATGCAAGACTGGATTTTTTTCCCCAAGGAAAAGGAGCAGCAACAGCACACCTAGGTTGCTTTGCCATTTCTTAGGGCTTCATCAGGCTGCTTTTCTTAGGGATGGAGCCCACCCAGCTCTGGCAAGATTCAAAACGACATGAAGTCTACAGGTATATTCCAAATAGCTAGGAATCAGGCTGTGGAATGTGCCTGTAGACTTCATGGAATATACTTGTAGACTTCGTGTCATTTTGAATCTTGCCAGAGCTCCATCCCTAAGAAAAGCAGCCTGATGAAGCCCTAAGAAAGGGCAAAGCAACCTAGGTGTGCAGTTGCTGCTCCTTTGGTTCGTGCTACAGCTAGTCTTGAGCCCGTGCCATCTACTGCATGTTTTCTTTTGGAAATTCTTCTCTTCTCGGAAACTCTTCTCTGCATCATGAAGGTGACTACATCATTCTAAAGAGAGACTTGTACTTTCAAAAACTATCGGGTCACTATTCAACTGGTGCAGGTGTCATTTGTGCATAGTAGCAAACCCATTTGCTCTATGTAAGTAGAACTGCATTAGAAGACAGAAGTCTCCAGTGTGATTTGTACAGCATGCCAGATGATTCTGGTTATTTGTTTGCACAACTTTATTCGCTGGAATTACATTTTTTATGTGGTTGTTACCACCTGGAGGTTGGCAACCCTAAACTACTCAGAAGGGGACTTACTCCCCAGAAACTGTCCTTAGTATTGTGGCCTCAAGAGTGCTCAGTTTTGGTTGGCTTATCTTGGAAGTTTCTCACCTTGCCGGAGTTGGTGTTGACTATGATTTAATCTGCTCATTTTGTACCTTGCACCTGTGTAACTGTTGTGTGGGATGAAGTAACTAGAACATTCGTTGTTGAGGTCTTTTTTTCGTTTTCTTTTTGTGGGTAAGAGAGAAGAAAGAAAGAGAGAGAGGTTTTGGAATCTCATAATTCTTGTCCTTCTTTTTAATTCCCCCCTCCACACTGTCTTGATAATTGTCTGGTCTTTGCTCGTGTTCTAAAAGACTTGCCTACACATCCTTCTGTTAGGGGGAAGCCGTGCACAGACATTTGATAATCGGTCTTCGTGCTCGCTAAAGAACAGCCCGCACGCCTCTCCTGTGGAGGGTTGGGGAACACTGAAATATAAAAGCATGTCAGAAGGGGGTGGGGAAAATCCAGGACACAAGTCTGGGGAAACCAGCTCTTGCCTGCCTTCAGTGCTGAAAAAAGTGGAACACAGTTAAAACACAACGAAAGGTATAGATTATTGTTGTTTTATTCATTTACTGTGTTTATAGTCCACCTTCCTTCCTGAGAGAGGGGATTACACAGCATAAATCAATAACAGTTAATATGGAAAAAAACATAATAAGCAGTGTACTAGGACTAGGATTACAGAAATCTGAATAAACACAGCAGATTAGAGATGGTAAGAGTGTAGATATAATGCAGAAAAATGGTATCACATCAGTTCAAAACAATCCAGCATGGTGGGTGCATTAACAAAATGGCTGCTGCAAAATGTCTGCCGTAGAAGGCTGAACCAGCAATGGAATGGCTGCTGCAGTTTACCTTCAGTCATACAGTGAAGGTCCTTGTGTTCTGGTGACTGCCGCCGCCAAAGCAACATTTAAAAAAAAGCACAGCCAATCTAATCTCCTGTAGCCAATCAGAAGTCTTGCTGGGCAAATGCCACACCTGGCCCCACCTATTTTCTAAAAACACTTGGCAGGCATTAGGAAAGGCATTGATAGGCGGCATGATGCCCACGGCACCATGTTGAGAACCCGTGATCCAGTGACTTCAGGGTAATAGAATAGAATATACTTTATTGTCATTGTACATAGTACAATGAAATTAAAAGTGCCATCATTCAGTGACTCGCAACATATAATCATGCGCACTCACACAGACATTCACGACTACTTCTCCCTTGTGATTTACATATGTGCAGCAAACAGATATGTGCAGCAAACAGATAATATGGCCTAAATACAATAGTATAGTCCTCAAAGGTTGGCACAGCATATTTTATAATGGTACCGGATTAGGAGAATGTGATAAAGGGAGACAAAGTGCAATCCTAAATAAAGTTACACTCTCCTAAATCCATTGAATGGAATAACTTTTCTTAGCGTTGCTCTGTTAGCTGCTAGGGCAATACACACATGGGCTGCGGTCACACTGGAGGCTTGGCGCAATCTGGTGGCGCCTCTATTTGCGGCGGTTTAAATCATCATGGGAAGAGGTGACCAGACAGCACACTCTAAAGCAGCCTCACTGTGCGCTCGCCCCATTGTCGGCCATTCAAATTAACGTTCCGGGGCAACCACTGAATGGGTAGTTGGGTGGCTTTTAAAAAAAATATTGTCTTTTGCATATGCGCATTAACTGCTTATTCGAAGCAACAGCTCCATTTTAACAGCTGGAGGAGGCTGCCTCCCCCTCTGGAAAAACTCATCTTTTCAATTAACCCCTTCTCTACTCTGTGTGCTGTAAAGCTGTAGGCAGAGGAACCAGCATGAAAAAAGACAAAGGAGGCTTCTCAGACTGCCCTGCTTCTTGCCACAGAGGACAGCTGAAAGCTTGCTGGTGTGCACGAAGATGCGGTTATGCACACATCACTAACTGACTTTAAAAAAAACAACAACCCAAGGAATGAAAATGGAGCAGAGCGATCAGACTTCCCAACCGGGTTGAGCTTGCACCAGGGGAGTTCAGACACGAGAAAAGGCAGGGTGAAAGCGCTGATATCCATAAACCCTGGACTATCCCCAGTGCTTGATTACTCCACTTCCATGACTGGGGCATGGAAGGCAGATGTTGCTGTCTGATTGTGCTCTTTAAATCCAGAAAGGTACTGCAACAATATTGGCACAAACTGCTTGTGTGACCGCAGCCATGGAAAAGAAACCAAGAATTATTTGGCAATCTGTGGGGTTGGATCCAGCTAGCTTTTGCCCTGATACGAAAGGTAATAGAGGGTCCCCTTTGACCCCCACCCCAATGGCTATGCTGAGAATCATGGTACCTGCATGGACAAAAGATGTGGGGTGGAAGCTATGCTAAGAAGGGGAATTAGGTGAAACTGAGTGAAAAGCTGGCCGGATCCAACCTTGACATGTTGGATAGGGTTCTTGACTGCATTCCTGACAGATGAAGGCCAGCAGGGCATAATTTGAATGAGGATTGGGTCCCAGACTGCTTGATCAAAGGATATCAACAAATGCTGATCAAGGGCTATTAGCAAACACCGTCAAAGGCTGAAAGCCTTTGATAGCGTTTGCTGAAACCCTTTGATAGCTGTGAGCCTTTAATAGCTAAATGACATGTCCAGGTTCAGAGGAAGTATATCTCTGGACACTTGTTGCTGTGTGTGTGGGGGGGGGGGGGAGGAACAGCAGTAGAAAACTGTTGCCTTCCAACTTGGTCTATTTGGGAAACATGATGCCAGACCAAATGGACCCATGGCCTGATCGAGCAGGGCTATTCATATTTTATTGGACCCTGTTTTGAATTCTGGGACAAATGAAGCAAACAGTGGGGTGCTTCTGAGCATGTACAGTGGGGTTTTTTTGCAATGCATAACCACAATGAATTCCATTCATTCGGAATCAGAAGGAAGTTTCCCAAGTCCCATAGTGTGGTTTTCAGAGATGCTCGATTCCAAGCACCTCTCTCTTGAGAAACAACCTGTTGCATTCATATAGGGCTTAAGGGTAGGGTGCAGTTTGAGGGGTAATGGGATGAGAACTTTACAAGATGCCATGCTGTACCAGACCAGTTTTCCATCTGCTCAAGCATCCTGTCCCACACAGCAGCCAATCAGTTGCCCTACAAGACCAAAAAACAAGGCAGAGAGGACAGGGCCTTCCACAGATGTTGCCCCACCAAGCCCTTGCATTTAGTTATGATATGATATCATATTCAGTGTTCCCTCTCAGCTGAGTTAGTGTGAGCTTGATCACAGTTTTTTAGCCTCTGGCTCACACACTTTTGTCTTTGCTCAGGAAGAATGGCTCCAGGGCAAACTAATATATGCAGTAGCCTAATCACTTGCTCACAAACTTTAATGCCAGTAGCTCATAAAGTAAAAATTTTGCTCACAAGACTCCACAGCTCAGAGGGAGCACTGAATTCCACCCTTTGAAAGAGAAACCGAGCAGACTGCTTCTCTCTATTCTGGTTCCTCTCTTCCCTTTTGAAATATGTGCAAAAGTAAACCAGGATTCATTTTGCCTCTTCTTCAGAGCCGTTTGATTAAAGTGTAGTCAGCCGTGTTGGTCTGAAGCAGTAGAACAAATATAGAGTCCAGTGGCACCCTTAAGACCAACAGATTATTCAAGGTATGAGCTTTCGTGTGCAAGGCACACTTTTTCAAATACTTTCAATACAAATGCCCTGCACACGAAAACTCATACCTTGAATAAACCTTTGGTGGTCTTAAAGGTGCCACTGGACTCTAAATTTGATTAAAGTGTGTTAGAATTAACTGGGCAACACTAAAGTGCATTAAATGGCTGTTTCTTTTTAACTGCAATCAGGTACCACCAGTATAGGTTTCCTTTCCTGTGCTATAAACATTAGTCAGATGATATAAATAACAATGTAGACTTGCCTTGGAGTGTATGTCGGAACGTAATGGCCCTGCTTAAATGGCTCAAAGGTCCATGTAAAAGAGCAGCCAGGTGAATTCTGTGTTCTCCAGAGGCCTGTGACCCTTTCTGATGGCTTCTAGATATGACAATGATCAGGGCTATATAGCAAGTGGTAGGGGGAGAAATGCAGTCAGTCTGGTCCATTCACACCGAGGATGACGATGCGTGCTCTTTGCATCCCAGCAAGGGTGTGTGGCTGAAATGCACTGGAATTTCTCATTGGTCTACACCACAGTGTTGTCTCAATCTAACAACCCGACATCTATCTGTTACACAGTACAAGGAAACTACATCGATCTATTGCATATACATCTGTCTATTACACACTACATCAAAGAGCAATGATAAAATTCAGTAACTAAGGCCCTTCTCACATTATCGTTCTTAACCGGATGTTCTTCATTGTTCGCCTGATTTTGAGTAAAGTGATACAGGGACGGGAGCTTCATAAAGCGAATTACCTTCTGTTAATGAGCCATCTCTGAAGTGGTCGTTTCAAACAGTGCCATTTTCCCCTGCCCTTTTTTCACTGCACAATCTTGGACTTTTCAAAAACATTCTAAGGTGAACGCTATAGCTTGGTTGTTCTAGTTCTGTACCGAATTGCCACTAACTAAAAGCTTGCTCCAACTCTCCCAGGCCAGCATCTCAATGGAGATTGAAGGGAATGGTGACTTTGTAGAGATCTGTAATTTCCTAAGCTAAAGAGCCTGTCCTATTTTTACAGCTGATAGGGCATGTATAGAAATAGGGACAGGGGATTTGCATTTTGACAAATTTCTTTTGTTTTCCTTGCTGAATCCACTGCTGTGCCAAAAGTATGCTTGTAAACATTTTCTTTTTAATAAACTTCTGATGCTGGGCATGGTTCTCTGTACCATGTAGACCTCCACCATTTCAGACATGCTGTTTTAAAGGAGGGTCTAGGGGGGTTGGCAAGTGGCTGTTCCTCCAGGGTTGCCCAAGGCAGCAAACCATACCCTAGTGACCAGGCATTGGGCAGCAGAAGACACAGAGGTAAGGCTCAGAACTTGGAAGGTTAAGCTGGGAGTCCTGGCCCTCCTAGCAGGCAGTTCCTTTAAAGAGGGCAGATGGTGGTGACAAGTTACTCTAGAGAGAGAGAAAAGCCCCTCCAGGGAGTTGGGAACCCCTAGGAACAGGGCCTGCAGGCCAGAGTAAACACGTTTTGCCACACCCTGGTTTAAATGACTTCATCAGGTACCATAGTTTTTAAATCCATACCCTGATATTTAATCAAGATGGGTGACCATGTTAGTCGGTCTGTAGGAGTAGAAAAGAGCAAAAATCCAGTAGCACCATAAAGACTAACAAAATTTGTGGCAGGGGATGAGCTTTCGTGAATCACTGCTCGCATCTTGAGATATCTTTTCTACTGATGTTTAATGTTTTTTACACTTTTGGGGGGACTATCACCAGTTTTGTTGCACCAGTAAATCATATATTTTATTTCTAATGTAAGGACTGCATCATCTGATTAACCCAACAATATAACCTTTGGAACAAAAGACAAGCTATAATTAGCCGTATGTTCTATTACTGCTATTACTTTTTGCAAAAAAAAAGTTTAAGTATAGGGCACATCCACCACACATAGTTAGAATTTTCAGAAAGTTTCTGCAACAAGTTTCTGCAGATCAAAGCAGATCTTTTCAGTGTTTTCTTGGGTCTTCTAGGGGATGGTTGCATGAGCTACTCTGTAGCAGCAGCAGCTCATGGAGAGCTACCAATAGCTCCCTGTTTAGACCCCCACTCTACTATGTAAACCTTACACTTTTTTTTATTTCGTGCGATTTATATCCCACCCTCCCCACCATATACCCCCCCTTTTAAGTCTGGAGGCTGAGAAGGTTTTGATCAGGGTTGGGCAGCATAATAGAGAGCTGGTATGGTGTAGCCGCGGTGGCTCAGTAGTTAAGATGCTGAGTTGAAGACCAGAAGATCAGTAGCTCAGCAGTTCGAGACCCGAGTGCTGCATAACGGAGTGAGCTCCTGTCTCTGGCCCCAGTTCCTGCCAACCTGGCAGTTTGAAAGCAAGAAATTGCAAGTTAGATAAATAGGTACTGCTTCGGTGGGAAGGTAGCAGCATTCTGTGCACCTCACCATCTATCTAGTCATGCCAGCCACACGGGGTCTTTGGACAGCGCTGGCTCTTTGGCTTGGAAACGGAGATGAGCACCGCCCCCTAGAGTCAGATTCAACTGGCTTTCGAGCAAGGGAAACCTTTACATTTAGCCTCTTCTATGGTGTAGTAGTAGTTAGTGTTGGACCAGGCTAGTCACTGTTTCTCAACCTAACCTACCTCACAGGGTTGTTGTGAAGATACAAGGGAGAAGTGGAGAATGTTGTATGCTACTTTGAGTCCCTGTTGGGGAGAAAAGTAGGGTGTAAGTAAAATAAACAAAAGGAAACTGGAGGGACGAGTTCTTATTTTGCAGATCTAACAAATGCCAGCTTATCCCAGCCAGTTAGATTGTCCTCCAGCAGCAACCCCCCTTCCATTTCTTCCAAGCAGAACGCAAATGGCATTCCTGTAAATCAACAAATTTCATTTTCAGGTGCAAAAACTGCCGCCACCTCCCACACAGTTGGAATGTAATATCGGGCTGGCACACTCATGTCCTGTTAGCGGTAGTTGAGACACACAAGTAGTGTCATTTCCGGGAACCACGTGGAAGAGCAGAGTCACCGGCGATTCGCAGTAGGTCGCATCTTTATTTGTAAGGCCCATAGCAACCAGCCTGTGCCGTTCCCTCTCCAGTGGAAAAGATGATCTTGTTGCTTGTGAAAGGCCTTTTCAGATTCCAGAAGATTTGTAGATCAAAGATGAAACTTACCCCCCCACCAAAAAGCTGCAAGTACTCCAGAAAGAGCAGCCGCCCACTCCTTTTCACTCTCTAGAACCACACGCTGCGTTTCATTTGCAGACGGCTTGCATCTTCATCTGGAGAAGTCACTTTCCCTCGTCGTCTTTGGAGAGAGATCTGACATCCTCCTCAACTAATCTACACATCTGCGAAGAGGAAGACTGCTCCGGCCCTACGGAGCGGCAGAGATCTCGAGTACAGCGTGGGTGGGAAGAGACAAGAGCTGCCTCTAGAAAGAGAGAACAGAATAGAACTCCTTAATTTGCAGTCTCTGACATGCCTCGCTTTCCTCAGTTGCTTAGGAAAGTGGGGGGGGGGGGGGAGAGAGAAAAGAAATGGAAAAAACAAACAAACCTCCGATTCAAACCCAACAAGGAGTGGGAGTTTTGAGGCTGGATCCTTGCACACATGAGCAAATTTCTCCAAGGTGGGGTCACGTCAGAAGAGTCATTTTCACAGGTTTTATTTTACAGCCTGCCAGTCATTTCGACAATATTCCCAAGCACTTGATGTTCACATCTTCTTCCCACCCATCTGCCCTCAAAGTGCAGTCAGAGAGGAGTGTTTTGGGGATCATACAAAAACAGTCAAACTGCTTTGGCATCAGAAGAACATAAGAAGAGCCCTGCTGGATCAGACCAGTGGTCCATCTAGTTGAGCATCCTGTCCCACATGGTTTATCCGGAGGTCCAACAATCATAGAATCATAGAACCACAGAGTTGGTAGGTGCCATACAGGCCATCTAGTCCAACCCCCTGCTCAATGTCTAGGATCAGCCTAAAGAGCATCCCTGACCAGTGTTTGTCCAGCTGCTGCTTAAAGGTGGCCAGCAAGGGGGAGCTCACCACCTCCCTCAGCAGCTGATTCTACTGTTCAACCACCCGGTACCTTCCCGCCCTTAATTTACTCTGTCTCTGTATACGTTGTTCTCCTCTCCTCTGTTTTATCCTCACAACAGCCCTGGGAGGTAGGTTAGGCTGAGTCTGTTTGACTGGCCCAACATCACCCAGCAAGCTTCCGTGGCAGAGAGGGGTTTTGAACCACACCCTCCCAGATTCTAGTCCAGGGGTGGCCAAACTTGCTTAACGTAAGAGCCATGTAGAATAAACGTCAGATGTTTGAGAGCCGCAAGACCTAAACAAATATTGCACACACGTTTTTATTGGAAAATATGCAAATTTGCTTTTTGTTAACATTAAATGAGACTGCCAAAACCAAAAGGGGTAAAAACAGATACTGGTAATGATATTTTTTTTATCCAATGATCTTTGTAGGCTTGCGGGGGGGTGGGGACTTTGAGAATGCATTTAAAGTCGCTTTCTTTCTCTGCTCCCCCCCCCCCACCTCAAGCCTACCCAAGGAGGGGAACACTGGCTGGGGGAGGGAAGGCATGCCTCCCCTTTGCTTCCCCAGCCGCCCTGCCGGGAGCCACATAATATGTGTGAAGAGCCGCATGTGGCTCCCGAGCCACAGTTTGGCCACCCCTGCTCTAGTCTGACACACTAACCACTACAGCCATAATGAAAAGTAGAGGACCCTTGCCATGTCTGCAAGCCTGGGACCTGCCTGGGTATTTTACAGTGCTTAACAGGAGAGGCAGGCTATCAAGCCTCTTCTTTGAATGTCCTCCGTACTGAAGAAGAAGAGGAAGAGGTTGGATTTATACCCTGCCCTTCACTATCTGAAGGAGTCTCAGCATGGCTTACAATCTCCTTTCTGTTCCCTTCCCCACAATGAACACCCTGTGAGCAGTGTTCCCTCTAAGCTGGGTTAGTGTGAGCTAGCTCACAGTTTTTTAGCCTCCGGCTCACACATTTTTGTCTTAGCTCAGGAAGGATGGCTCCAGAGCAAACTAATCTATGCAGCAGCCAAATCACTCGCTCACAACTTTTATGCTAGTAGCTCACAAAGTAGAATTTTTGCTCACAACACAGCTTAGAGGGAGAATTGCCTGTGAGGCAGGTGGGGCTGAGGGAGCTCTTTCAAGGACTGTTTGTGAGAGAACAGCTCTGAAAGAACTTGTGTCTGGCCCAAGGTAACACCAGCAGCTGCATGTGGAGAAATGGAGACTCAAACCCAGTTCTCCCAGATTAGAGTCCATGCTTTTAACCAGTACACCAAACCAGAGGTCACCATGACTTCCAGGCACGGGCACACACACATACACACAATGTAAAAATACAAAAACAACAACAAAATAATTAATGGATGATAGAGCTCATGTCACATTAGTTACTGTGAGCTGGTAAGCCCTTGGGCATGTGGGTCTGATCAACTAGCCTGATTCGAGGCCTCTCGAGTATTTGCTGTAGGGTTGCCGACTCCAAGTTGGGAAACTCCTGTGGATTTTGGGGGTGGAGCCTGGGGAGGGCAGGGTTTGGGGAGGAGAGGGAGCCCAGGAGGGATGTGATGCCATCAGGTCTGCCCTCCAAAGCTGCCATTTTCTCCAGGGAAAACTGAATCCTGCAATCTGGAGATCTATTGCAATTCTGGGAGAACTCCAGGCCCCCACCTGGAAGATGGCAACACTTTTTGATAAATTTTGTTATTTTAAATTGCAATACAATTACAGCAACAACAGCTGTAACAGAACCGGTGGGCAGTCTGTGGAACGTTATAAACTGGAGAAGAAATAGAACCATTCAATCGTGTACAAGTTATAAATGGTATGATGTATAGTGAAGAACTTACGAATATTTGCAAGGAACAGTACAAATCGGTAACATGTCACTGTTAAAGACAAATCCTAGGAAAGGAAGCCATTTTAACTGGAAACCAGAACGTGTTGATGAAGGGTCGAAACGAGAGACTTTATCAGAAATTTTGTCTGTGGCATAAAAATCCCAAATTTTGGAGTGCCAAAGCGATAAAGACAACGTGTTTGAGGATTTCCAGCTGTTGGCAATTACAACTTTCGCGGCAGTTAGTAAGACAGAAATCTTACTGTGGCAATCCTAATTTGGAACCACCCCTAATTGCAGAATGGTGGGCGCTGAGTCAGTTTGCAGAGCTTGAATTTAGAAATACAGGTTAAAGGTTTTCAGGTTGTCTACTGGGAACAGTGTTCCCTCTAAGCTGAGTTAGCATGAGCTAGCTTACAGTTTTTTAGCCTCCGGCTCACACACTTTTGTCTTAGCTCAGGAAGGATGGCTCCAGAGCAAATAAATTTATGCCGTGGCCAAATTGCTTACTCACCATTTTAATGGCAACAGTGGGAGGGCTTCTAGTGTCCTGGCCTCGCTGCTGGATCTCCTGAGGACACCTGGGTTTTGGCCACTATGTGAAACAGAGTGTTGGACTGGATGGGCCACTGCCTTGATCCAACATTGGCTTCTCTTACGTTCTTATGTTCTTAATGCCATTAGCTCACAAAGCAGAATTTTTGCTCACAAGACTCCACAGCTTAGAGGGAGCATTGATTGGGAAGCATTGGAGGAAGCAATGAGAGAGAGAGAGAGAGAGAGAGAGAGAGAGAGCTTCCCCTCCACTGGTGTGCTTGGGACCCACTGTCATTAGCTCTTCCTTGCTCAGAAAACTGGCACAGTTAGCAAGCGTAATAACACGCGATGGCCCTGAACTCTGTGGTGAGTGCACTGTTTATCTGGGAAAGGGATTTGCCTCTGAGATCTGGCCTTTCACCCCCGCAGGTTCCAATTTGCCGTGTTCAAGTCTTGCTCCAAGGCAAACAGCCTTTCTCAAGATCCTTGCCACCAGGAGAATTCCCTTTCAGTGAGACGACTGCTCGGCTGTTATGCTAATACTTCCACTTGGTGGGTGAAGGAACTAATCGCTCTAGGCCCAGAATAGTGAGTCAGGCTGGTGGCGTCCTTGTCATGAAATAAGTCGCTGGGAGATCAGATGTGCTCTTGGTTGAGTGGAGAAGGGTCTTGTTATGTTTCCAGAAACTATAATGAGGGCAAGGGAGGGTACTGGTGAAGGTGCTCAAAACCGAGCCTTCCTTTCAGGTAAATCGGGTACTTATTGCAGAACTGCCTTATAGCGTCAGAGAAACTGAATTATATTTTTATCCCATTCTTCCTCCACAGAGGACAGGGCACCACACCATGGCCTCCTTTCCCATACTTCATTCTCACAACCCTGTAAGGTAGGTTAAGCTGTGAGAGGGTGACTAGCAAGAGCCAATGGACACCATTAGCAGAGTAGGGGTTGGGGAAGATCTTGGGTTGCCACTTCTGAGCTGGAAAATGGTGGGAGGTTTTGGGGGGGTAGAGCCAGGGGGCAGGGTCCCCCTGGTTTTGTGGGTTTCTGCTCCCCCCCCCCCCAGCAATATGGAGTGATGTGCCTACATCTCCCGGAAGTGATGTAGGCACATCATTGACATCAGGTGTGTGTATGTGTGTGATACTCTGGTTTTTGGGCAAAACTCTATGGTTTGAGGATGATTTCACCATAGAGTTTTGCCCAAAAACCAGAGTGTTGCCCCATCAATGTGCCTATGTCACTTCTAGGTGGCGTAGGCACAGCGGGGGTGATGCTTCTGGCTCCTGAAGCATCCCCCACCCCTGCCGCTGCTGTCTCAAAGGGAGTGGCAACCCTAAGCATAAGGAGGGCCAGGTTTAGGGAGGGGAGGGACTCCAGTGGGGTATAATGCCATAGAGTCCACCATCCAAAGTGACCATTTCCTCCAAGTGAACTGATCTCTGTCTCCTGGAGATCAGTTGTAATCCTAGGAGCTCTCCAACCACCACCTGGAGGCTGACAAATCTAAGAAGACCTGCAATATCAGGGATGGCTCTTGGAGGGATCTGGAAGGTCGTGGGTCAATCACAGCCCATTGGTATGCCCAAACCAACCTTGGTTACCTGACAGAATATGGTTTCCCCCTCTTGATCTGTAAAATTCTAGTAAAACTTTCAGAGAAATGACAGAAAACCTGCCCTAAAATCCATGAAGTTCACCGCGTTGTTGAAGGCCAATTCACAGGTTACAAAGTCCTCGTGTACCCTCCCCCCACATGTGCTTTCAACAGTTGGGTTCTGAGAGTTTTGTGCTCAGAACTTAATAAATCAGATGTGTGTAGACGTGGGGTAAGAGGGGGTCTCCCTGCCCAGGCTGTTTTGCCAACTTGAAATGGCTCCAGGGGTATTTGCCTCATTGGGGAGACTTAGACCTAACTCACTGATACTGTGTAGCCCAGGGATTCTCAATATGGAGCCTGTTGGTTCCATGGTGCCCCTGACACCTTTCCAGGTGCCCACCAAGTGTTTTTAGAAAATGGACAGGGACAAACGAGCCTCCTGCCCGGCAAAGTTTCTGATTGACTTCCGGAAATTTGATTGGTTGTGCAGATTTTTTTTTAAATGTTGCTTTGGCAGAGGCTGCCGCTACAGCACAAAGATCTTCACTAAATGTAAGCTGCAGCAGCTGTTTTGTGGCTGGCTTCACCTCCTGCAGCTGCCGTTTCCTGGCAAACGTTTTGTGGCTGCCCCCACCACACCATGTCAGAATTCCAAAGGTGCCCACAGGCTCAAAATGGTTGGGCCATCAGTTAGGATTGCCACTTGCCAGGTCCCTACCTACTGCCAATAGGGGGATGGAGCTTCTTTCCCAGGATCTTCTGGGGTGTGTAGTGTGTGTGCTGCAGTGATGTCACCCAGAAGTGATGTCATTGCACTAGGCATGTCGCCAGGGGGATGCTCTAGCATTTGGCCAGAAACTCTATGGTACTATAAAGTTTTTAGGCTGAGTGGTAGAGTGTCCCCCCAGCAATGTGCCCGGCGTGATGACATCACCTCTGGGTGATGTCATCATGCCAAGCATGTTAGTGCGATCCCGGCACTTTGGGGGCAGGGTTCCCCCGCTGGCTGGATCTGGGCT
Source organism: Lepidodactylus listeri (assembly GCA_029233225.1). NCBI lineage: Eukaryota > Metazoa > Chordata > Lepidosauria > Squamata > Gekkonidae > Lepidodactylus > Lepidodactylus listeri. The sequence continues at coordinate 84,350,016 of JARCFY010000011.1, forward strand.
GGTGGATTGGGAGGCCCTAAAGTGGGCAAACCCTTGCCTCCCCCAGGGGAATGGCAAGCATACCATCAGTACATGTGATTTTCTACAATGGATTTCCTAGGGCCATTCCAGTTCAGGAAAATGGTGCCGAGGGAAGAGCTAAATCCCTGTCTCCCCATATACTGTGGTCCTGATCTGAACTGGGTCCCCACACACCTAGGAATTAAGTTCTGGGAATTAAAGAACATAGAATATTGGATCGTCAGGATCAAGGTTGACATGGGGAAGGGCAGAAGGACTTTGTAACGTGTGAATCTGCCTTTAGTTTCCTCCCAAAAGATTATTCCATTTGTTGCCCTGGTTAACTGCTTGTTGTTAACAATTTGGCCAGGTGATGCAGATTTTGAATGGTCAGTGCTCAGAAGAATGATATTCTAGCGGGCAGAGAGATTTCTTCGCTTCCTTACCAATATAACGCTGTATCGCTTGGTGTAGCCAGTCTGGTGTAGTGGTTAAGTGTGAGGACTCTAATCTGGGAGAACCGGGTTGGATTCCCCACTCCTCCACTTGCACCTGGCTGGCTGACCTTGGGCAAGCCATAGTCCTGTACCACCTGTTCCCTCGAGGACAGCTTGGGAAAGAGTTCTCTCAGCCCCACCTACCTCACAGGGTGTCTGTTGTGGGGAGGGGAAGGGAAAGGAGTTTGTAAGCCGCTCTGAGACTCTTAAGTGAGTGAAGGGCGGGATATAAATCCAATCTCTTCTTCTTCTTCTTCTTATTTTGTCTCAACTCCTTTTCAAACAATGTGAGCAAAATTGAATGGGGCGGCAGATTTCATAAGACTGTATGTCACAGTCTTTGATTTGATAATTGGACTTGGGGGGGGGGAAGGAGGAAATTGCTTAGAGTTTTCAGTTGAATTCTGGAAAGAGGATGGGGTGCTGTGAGGAGCTGCGTTAATGTTGCCTCAGAATTGTGGAGGTAATTGAGGCGCACCGGAATGACCCCAGTGCCACCTGCCTGCTCTCTTTAATTGCGATGGCTGTGGGATCTGGTCAGAGAAGAAATGCTGGAAGACAAGGGACAATTTTGCCTAATCACTCTTTTCTTGAATGAAATCAGTGTGTAGTTAATGTGCCATTATAAATTCTGGCAGAAAAGGCCCCCTAAACACGAAGGTTTGTTTAATCGGTTGGGCCGGAATCCAAGTTACCGGAGGGTATGCCGCTCGCACACTGCTACCATTCACTCCTATGAAAACACCTTCCTCCCCCCTTCCCCCTTTTCCACGTCTGAGGAAATAGCTGTGGCTGGCATAAAAATGTATTTTTGGCACAGATTCCTTTGGGGCTGGCCCCAGATGTTTACCGTCTTTTATAACCGTTAACTTTTCAAGTTTGGGTGTGTTTTTTAAAATACTTAAAATATACAGAGAGTCAAACATAGCGGGAGCTGTGTGTACATATAGATAGATATGTTCTGTGATCGTGCTGAAGAAGTGTAAAACTGGGTACTTTCAGTCTCCTGAGGTTAGAACTGTTCGTTCGGCAGCCATCGCGTCTGTGGGAAGCCCGGCTGCCACTTCAGTGTGGCTGCGGAGGCGGATTTTCAGGGGAGATGAGGTGAGTGGGAGGAGGGAGGGTTAACCCTTTCCCTGCCAGCCTCTCTCCCCCCCCCCCGCATCCTCCCAACATGTGTCTTTCCCCTCCACCTGAATTCTAGATCTAGATCTCTGTCATGCAGGTTGAAATACCAAAGCAGAATTATTAATTTATTATTTTATTGAATGCATTTCTACCCCACCTTTCTCCTGGCATTCTCCTCTCCTCCATTTTATCCTCACAACAACCCTGCGAGGTAAGTGAGGCTGAGAGGGTGTGACTGGCCCAAGGTCACCCAGTGAGCTTCCATGGCACGAGTGGGGATTTGAACCTGGGTCTCCCAGATACTAGTCCAGTGCTCTTAACCACTACACCACATTGACTCTCTGAAACAGTTAAAAAGGAGTGTCCACCAATATAAAGAGTTTCAGTTTGATTAACTGTCTGCTTTCTGACTGATAATGGATAGATTAGGTCCTTTTTTCTGGAGACCCTCTTTGGGAAATGGAAGAAAGAATGTGAAAAAATGTCCCATTGTATGAACAGAAGAGGTGGCACATTGTTAGAAGGAAAGGATCTTTGGGGTCTTAATTGTAGCCTCCTTAAGCAGGACTCTGAAGAGACAGTGTAGAAAAATTCTTAACGAATTTAAAAGCGATCTCAGCAGACACTGGTGAAAATATTTCGTTACCTGAGATCCTGGAATGCTGCTGCCTCTGAGGGTAGACAGTATTTATGTTCACGAGGAAAGGATTTTTAATTCTTCCTTTCTTCAGTCCCTCCTGCTCTCTCTCTGTCGTTCTCCCAAATTTCCCTCTTGGCTTTCTAATTCTGCCTACAACACATCTCTGTAAAATTCAAATAGTTTGTCCATCATTGTTTCTTTCGAACACTTGATTCCCATGTAGAAAACATGACTCCACTGGTGAATAATGGGATCATGGTCGTATGGAGATGCCCAGTATTAGCCCTGTTCACAAGTTACAGTGAACACACATCTTATCCACGTACAGTGTATGCTTGATTTTCATTTATACATGCATTGAGTAATTCACGTTACATTCAATGAATGTACAGCTGAAGGCCCTAAACAATCAGGGACCAACGTATCTACAGGACCACCTCTCCTGGTATGTTTTCCCGGAGAGTATTACAGTAAGGAGACCAACACCTACTGGAAGTCCCTGGCCCAAAAAGTGTCCGGCTGTCCTCAACCAGAGTCAGAGCCTTCTCTGCCCTGGCTCCAACTTGGTGGAACTCTCTGCCTACTGGTATCAGGGCCCTGCGGGATCTGTTAAAATTCTGCAGGGCCTGCAAGGCAGAGATGTTCCACCAAGTATACAGTTGAGGACAGCAATGGGTTTTTAACGGCTCTTAACAGTTTTAACATCTAGCCGGCTTTTAACTGCTTTTCACCCACTTTCCCCCATGCTGATGTAAATTGAGGGGGTCAGGAATTTCTATTACGGTGCCATACAGATGTTCGGTTTTACGTACTGGAATTTTAGACTGTGTATTGTATTTATGTGTAATTTTATTAATTTTGTTGTGTATCTCCCTGAGCCCACTTGCGGGGAGGGTTAGTATAGAATCCTAATGGAACAAACAAACAAATAAACTGCTCATTTATCCAAGGATCCTGTTTCATTTGTAAAGCGAATATACGTTTACTCTTTCTTACAAACAGATATATGCATGTATTTGCAGGATGTATGAATGTTCAATGTAATGTGTGAACAGGACTATTGAAAGACGAGTTTGTCCCTCCCCCATGTACCCCCTGCTGAGATTCTCAGCCAGAGTTTATGTTTCAGGCTCAAACAAAGATGGTTGGTCTCACTCTTAACATAAAATGCAAATTGTTAGTTCACGCTGCCTCAATTTGCCTTAGGGTTATATAGGAAAGGGAAAAACTTCTGTTCTGTATTGCTGATCAAATAAGGGATCACCAATTTGTTATTAGCATTTGAAACGACAAAAAGAACTCCATGTTTTAAAAGGACATGTTTTAAAAGGACATGCTAACAAAAAAGAAGGAAGCTTGGTTCTTTATAAAGAAACTGAGCAGAGGTTGAAGGATTAAACCTGCTGTTCTTCCCCGCACAGCCCTGAGACAAATTGCGGCTGCATGTGCCTGCAGTTTGTACTTTATGAATGTAACGAGATATGCAGACTTGGTCTTGACCGTCTGAAGTCCTTAGAATCCTGGTTAGCAGGGAAGAGCTAATTCTGGTTAACCTGCATGCCTGCATTTGAATGTCACAGGTAGTAGGAGTTAGGTTCTAAGTGGGATTCCAGCATCATGCTTTATGTGAGAAAAGAGGAGAGAGGAGAAAGGCGTGTGCGTAAACCCAGCAACATAGAACTCACAGCAACATGCATAGGATGAGGAATCCTGCTCAGACTTTTTAATTTTTGTTTTATGTTCTTTTAAATGGGTTTTATTCTGAGTATTTTACCTGTGTTTTGTAAGACACCTTGAGCTCTGTAAGGAACAAAGACAACTAATAAATGTTTTAAATTAACAAAATAAACTTTTTTTTTGGCTGTCAAGTCACAGTAGAATTATGATGACCCCATAGGGTTTTCAACACAAGAGATGTTCAAAGGTGGTTTCTCATGGCTTGCCTCTGCATTGTGACCCTGGATTTCTTTGGTAGGTCTCCCATCCAAGTACTAATTCAGACTGACCCTGCTTAGCTTCCAAGATCTGATGAGGTCAGGTTAGCCCTGGGCTATCCAAGGAACTGCTGAAGTTCAACACAGGGATGGATAATCAATTATATATGATGTGTCCAGGCCTTGTAGGGCTTTATAGGCAAAAGCTGAAATGACTCTGAAAAGAAACAGAGGCCTAGTTCAAGGGTTGGAGTAATATGCTCTTGACCAACAATTCTGAATAGCTTTGTGGGATGAAGGTTTGCAGAGGTGATAGGATGATTGTAATGAGGCTCGAGTGCCGGTTGAACCAGCAGCCTTTGGGTGACTTCAACCAGTTGCAGGAATTCCATCAGATAATCTTAATGGCTTTTTCATGCACAAGAATGGTGGATCAGTTTTCTATTTCTCACTAGGAATGGAAGAGTCTTCCAAAATATCACTTCCTTCTTTCCCTCCCCTCCACTGTCAGGCTCATCATATTCATCCCTACCAGCAGTGTCTCCCCTTTCTGTTGTTCACACTTGCACCACCCTGCATTCACTCCAATTTTTTATCTTTCTCAGATACCTTTTGTGTTTGGCGCATCTTGTTCAACACTTCTTTTACCAAAGCGAACGTCGTTGGTAGGCCAGCGTAGGTTTTTCAGGAGACGACAGCCATTCATGTGATTAGAAGGTAAGTGTGGGATATTCTGGACGAGGTCTCGTTTCCCTTATTTACTCCAGCTCAGATGCCCAGGCACTGTTATCATGTGTTCGAGCTCCTCTTCCTGTTTTTGTCAGAAAGATCAAAAGAGCGGCTGCCTGTTTGTCTCTCCGGATCAGATCATCTTGTGGTCTCCTGACGAGCTTCTAACTCTGACTGAAAACATTTGCTCCTAATTGCTACCTTCGAAATTCTCTTGTAGAAAAGAAAGAATGCCTTCTGATTCACTGGCAGGACAAACAACATCCACCTCTGTGTCAGTTTGATGACACTGGCAACCCAGTTCGGGTTCTCGAATATTCGCCATCCTGCATTCCCTGTGTGAATCCCATATATTTATTTATTTAAACCCAGTTCGGGTTCTCGAATATTCGCCATCCTGCATTCCCTGTGTGAATCCCACATATTTATTTATTTTATTCATTTATACACTGCTTTTCTCCCTAATGGAGACCCAAGGGGTTTTACATTGTTCTCTTCTCCATTTTATCCTCACAACAACCCTGTGAGGTAGGTTAGGCTGGGAGCTTGTGACCAGTGATCTTCCATGACACAAGTGGGGATTCAAACTTGAGTCTCCCAGGTACTAACTCTTAAGCACTACACCACAGTGGCTGTCGTATCTGCAAATGCAGATATGTGTCCTGATCAGTCATCATGTTTGTACCATTATCAGATCCAAGGAAAAATGCAGTCGTTATTCAGGTGTTGGAAAAAGATCTGGGAGACCAAGATTCGAACTGTAGTTCTGCCATGGATGGTTGCTGGGTGACCAGGGCCAGCCATACTCTCACCCTAATCTACTTCACAGGGTTGTTGTGAAGATTAAATGAAGGAAGGAAAAATGATGCATACTGCCCTGAGCTCCCTGGAAGAAGGGAAAGCCAGTTTGGTGCAGTGGTTAAGAGTTGTGGACTGTAATCTGGGAGAACCAGGTTTGATTCCCCACTCCTCCTCATGCAGCTGCTGGGTGACCTTGGGTCAGCAACAGTTCTCGCAGAGCTGTTCTCTCAAGCAGTTCTCTGAGAGCTCGCTCAGTCCTGCCTACCTCACAGGGTGTCTGTTGTAGGGAGAGGAAGGGGAGATTGTAAGCTGCTCAGAGACTCCAAGTGAAGGGCAGGGTATAAATCCAATCAAATAAGTCCCAAGTTGTTACACAGTGAAACTACTTCTCCTTGTGGTGGTCCACTGATCCAGACCTGATTAATTTATCCTGCTGTATACTGGAACAGAGAACATGATGTGCTGTTAAGCATATTTGGAGCACTGTTTGTGCTTTTGAGTGAGGAACATGATGCACAACTGCAGATCATCATCCGTGTGCAATGGAAATGACGATTGTGACTTGCTTTACAAAAATAACACGTCTGCTTTGCAGATAAGTGTACTGAATCTGCAATGCCAGGGTATGAAAAGGCAGAAACAACCCTGAATATAAAAGCAGGTTTTTCACATCCCCAGAATCTAGTCTGAATCGTTCAAGGGCTGGTGAAAAAAAAAACAACATCCAGAAGAGGAGACAGTTCTCTGCATAACCCTGCTTGGGAGTGATAAGAGGAAGTTACCCACCACACCTGCATAAATGTTCAGCTGTATCCAAGCTTATGTAGGCTACCTTGAGCATGTAACAGATGTGTGACCCCAGCCCTCAGATTTTTAAGTGTCTCAGCTTCCATTCCATATTTCTGCCCTGGCTACGCTGCTACACAGCTACTGTGAAACAGAAAAAGCTCATCTCTCCCCTCCTGCTGCAGCCCTGACTACTCTCCCAAAATGTGTTCTTGTTGGTCTGAACCCTCAAGAGCAGCATTCAGGGGGGGCATTTGGGGCTGCAGAGGAAGAAGAGCTGTTTTTATATTCCACTTTTTTCTGCCCTAAGGAGTCTCAAAATCAGCTTACACTCGCCTTTCCCTTCCACTCCCCACAACAGGCACCTTGTGAAGCAGGTGGGGCTGAGAGAGTTCTGAGAGAACCGTGACTGGCCCAAGGTCACCCAGCTGGCTTCATGTGGAGGAGGAGTGGGGATTCAAACCCAGTTCTCCAGATTAGAGTCTGCTGCTCTCAGCCCCGTAGCCAGAAATTTTGGGTTGGTGGGGCATGGGGAAATTTTGTGGGGCAGCAGGAGAGGGGGAGGAGGGAGAGGAAGGGGAAGTGGGGAGGGAGAGGGGTGGCTGCACTCCTTCCCTGAACTCCAAGCAGTGATTTAGAGTCTAGGCGCAGGCGGCCCCTGCTTGAAAAAGGGGGAACCCTTTAAATGCTGTTTTTCTAGCGGGGACTGCCCGCACCTGAACTCCAACCGGTGAAATCACCACTTGGAGTTCAGGGAAAGCATGTGGCCGGCAGCCACCCCTCTCCCTCACCTCCTGCAAGAATTAAAGGGCCTGCTGATCAGCTGGAGGGCGCTTTAAATCTTGGAGGAGGGGAGGTAGAGGGGCGGCTGCAAGATTTGAAGGGCCCTCCAGCTGATTGGCGGGCCACGTGCTCCCACTGATCAGCTGGAAGGCCCTTTTAATGTCACAGGAAGGGAGGACGGAAGAGGGGCAGCAGCTGTTGTGGGGTGTGCCTCACATTTGAGGGGGCAGAGCCCCAAAATGCCCCACCGTAGCTATGGGCCTGGCTGCTCTTAACTACTATACTATACTGGTTTAACTACTATACCATGCTGCAGTAGGAGGGTGGAGGCCAAAAAGTTGCTCTCTCTGAGCAGCAATCCTTCCATCCCCTGAAATGTTCAGCTGGATTGAAGCCATGAGAGCTGACAAGATCAGGCTAGCCTGGGCTATTCCGATCAGGACATTTCTCTCGACTACGTGGCTCTAAACAGTTGCTTCTATGAATGGGAGACATTTCTGTAGCACTACAAGAAGATCCAAAAGGCACAAAATATAAGAACATAAGAGAACATAAGAGAAGCCAGTGTTGGATCAGGCCAATGGCCCATCCAGTCCAACACTCTGTCACACAGTGGCCAAAGATACCAGGTGCCATCAGAAGGTCCACCAGTGGGGCCAGGACACTAGAAGCCCTCCCACCGTTGCCCCCTCCAGCACCAAGAATACAGTGCATCACTTGCCCCAGACTGAGAGTTCCTATCTATACCTTGTGGCTAATAGCCACTGATGAACCTCTGCTCCATATGTTTATCCAATTCCCTCTTGAAGCCGTCCATGCTTGTAGCCACCACCACCTCCTGTGGCAGTGAATTCCATGTATTAATCACTCTTTGGGTGAAGAAGTACTTCCTTTTATCCGTTCTAACCCAACTGCTCAGCAATTTCATGGGGTACCCATGAGTTCTTGTATTGTGAGAAAGGGAGAAAAGTACTTTTTTTTCTGTCTGCTCTATCCCATGGATAATCTTGTAAACCTTGATCATGTCACCCCTCAAGCAAGTTTGTATGCCAGTTGGTCTGCCGGAATATTTTGCCTGTTTAAATGACCCAGCAGGGACCGAAGTCAGAGCCATTAGTGGCCAGTGGCCAGTCTTTGTTGGGCCTCCTGGTACAGCAGGCTGCGTTGATCTTATCCAGCGAAGCAGTTCTTATGTTCTTCGCCAAAAGTGCCTTCTCTGGACAATTTGACACAAATTTCAGAGGAGTAGCTGTTTCAGTTTGTTACAGCAGAAGCAAACTTTGTGATCATTAAGAAAAACGAGTTGTAAACTGCCCAGTTATGAAATGCAGGAAGTGCAGGATGGGGTATGTGATATTGTTAGGTACAGGATTTTACATAAGCATTTCACAGCCTGAACTTATACTTTTTTTGGGGGGGGGGATGTTTCTGTGTTTGTGTATGTGTGTGTTTGCACATGTGAGCATGTGTGTACCTGGAAGTCATGGCGACCTCTGGTGACTGGCCCCTACTGGGGGCCTGGAGGATATTCAGGGGGATGGCTGAATAAAGCCTGCCCCTATCTTCCCAACCACTGGGATTCCTTGGAGGTCTCCCATCCAAGTACTTGCCAGGGCTGACCCTGCTTAGCTTCTGACATTTGACGAGATCGAGCTTGCCTGGGCCATCCAGGTCAGGGCCAGCATGAACTTCTTGATTGTGTGACTCTGTGTGTGTGTTTGTGCGACAGCTGAAGATCCAGTCTTGCACTGGACAAAGTGGGGCCCTCATCCACAACTAAAGTTGCCAGCCTCTGGGTGGGGCCTGGAGATCTCCCACTATTACAGCTGATCTTCAGACAACCACTAGATCCCCTGGAGAAAATGGCTACTTTGGGAGGTTGAACTGTACGGCATCATACCCTCCTCAAACCTCACCGTCCCCAGGCTGCACCCCCAAAATCTCCAGGTATTTCCCAACCCAGAGCTGGCATCCCTGTCTGCAAAAGTTTATGCTACACTAAAAATATACCAGTGTTTAAGGTGTCACAAGATTCCTTTTGGTTTTAACACACATTAGTTATGCTTCACTCTGAGATTGTGGCTGTATCTGTGTGAAGTGCCATCAAGTCAGAGGTCCATCAGTGGCTATCCAGTTTGGAGAGCCAGTTTGGTGTAGTGGTTAAGTGCACAGACTCTAATCTAGGAGAACTGGGTTTGATTCTCCACTCCTCCACTTGCACCTGGCTGGATGACCTTGGGCAAGCCATAGCTCTGTACCAGCTGTTCTCTCAAGGACACCTTGGGAAAGAGCTCTCTCAGCCCCATCTACCTCACAGGGTGTCTGTTGTGGGGAGGGGAAGGGAAAGGAGTTTGTAAGCCGCTCTGAGACTCCAAGTGAGTGAAGGGCGGGGTATAAATCCAATCTCTTCTTCTTCTTCTTCTGATGGCACCTGGTGTTTTTGGCCACTGTGTGACAGAGTGTTGGACTGGATGGGCCATTGACCTGATCCACCATTGGCTTCTCTTATGTTCTTAAGTCGCAGCCAATTTAAGATCATCCTGTAGGGTTTTCAAAGCAAGAGGCGGTTTGTCATTGCTTGCCTAGCAACCCTGGACTCCTTTGGTGGTCCCCTATCCAAGTGCCACCCAAGGCCCACCCTGCTTTGCTTTCAAGATCCGACAAGATTGGGCTAGCCTGGGCCATCCAGATCAGAGTGAGAACTCGGTTAGGTCCTCATTTTCTGTATGTTTCAACCCAGAGGCGTCGACTTTTAAAATCCCCGGGGGGGGCGGGGGCTCTTGTGCGCACGCGCAAAGTGCGCGCGCACTGGGACCATGTCCCCCCCCCCCGGACTGGCCTAGCCTGGCCACTCCTGCCTCCATGGGGCCAGGTCAGGCCCGTGCCAGGTCAGGCCCGGGGTGGGGGGAGGCGGCAGCAGCAGCCGGCAGTCGGGCAAACGAGGTGGCAGCCCGCGCCTGCCCCACCGCCTCCCCCCCCGGGCAGCGGCGGCAGGGCTCAGTCCCGAGGGGCGGCAGCGACAGTGCCGGTCCCTCCTCTGCCTCTCGGCCACCGCTCCGGGGGCCGCTGGCTGGAGGGTCCCGCCGGCCGCTTAGTCTGTGGCGCGGCGGGCGGTTGGTCCGCTCTTGGGGCTGGCTGGCTGGCAGCGGCGGCGGCAAGAACCAGGAGCCCCGGGCGCGCCACTTCCAGGGCGCGCGCGTGCGGGGGGGGGAGGGAGCCTGGCGGCTGGAACCCCACGGGAGGGGCGGGAAAGCAAAGGCGGCCGGGGCACCTGCAGAGGTGGTCGGGGACGAGCCCGACCCCCCCCCTTCCTGGGGCGCGAGGCGCTCTCGAACCCCGCCGCGCCGACCCTGCTCGCCCGCCCCCAGCGGGGGCCGGCAAAGTTGAAGTCAGGCTCCTGGTTATTGCCGCCTGCCCCGCCGCATCCCCCCCCCCCGCCTGCTCCTGCCTCCATTCCTTTGCCCAGCTAGTTCCTGGAGGAGGGAGGAACGGAGCAGGGGGAGAGGCGGTGGCGGCGGCAGCCAGCCGGCCGGCCTGGGCGCTCCATTTTCCCGGGGGTGGCTGAGCCCCCCCCGGGAAATTTCGGGGGAGGCTCGAGCCCTCGAGCCCCCCCGTAGTTGACGCCTATGTTTCAACCACATTGTTGCCCTACTGGGAATGTAGCACAAAAAAAGGTCACAATCTGAAGTCAGTCCTTTGGTGGCATATCATATTGAAATTGCAACGTGCTGAAAATGTATTGCTGATTGAAGATGCATCAAGGGAAAATATCCTATAAATCTGACCTCACACACCCTTGAAAAAGAGCAGGGGCGGATGTTGGTATATTTAGCGTATTTAAGTTTGACTGAGTCTCCAAGAAAGTGACAACATCTTTTAAACTCATTGAAAAAAAGACCACACTCAGGCTGCATGTTTGCGACTCATCTGCCAAAAGTGAGCCAGTGGCTTTGCTTTATAAAACACACTGTTTACTGGTTTCCTTTTCATTGCTATGGCTACTATTTACCGTTGGCAATGGCAGTGCATTAAGAAAGTGTAAGAGGCACCTTTAAAAAAAAAAAGAAAGTGTGGTTGAAAACAAGGAGTGCTTTATTATACAGCTGCTATCAGTATTTAAATAAAAACACTGCTGGAAGAGATGAAAAAACACATCCAAACAAAATTCTCCAACAAAACAAAAAACACATCCAAACAAAATTCTTCTGATTTCTAGCAGGATAAGAATTTGCATTTTATTGGTGCCTGAAACAGGGTGATAAATTTACCTGTTTGATAAAGTGTCCGTCCCTATTGGAGTGAGCTTGGTCTTCTGATGATATCTCATGATTCCTGTACATCTTCCTGTTTCTGTTTGCAATTAAATATTGAATATATATATGTATTTTAAAAAGAAGGTTGAAAAAGCAACACCAAAATTCTCCAGAGACCACTTTGGGTTGGATAAGTCATGACTCTATGGCCAAAATCAGATACCTAGTGTTCACCAACCTGGCTTGCTTGGCCGTCGCTTTATTCAGAAACCTGATACAAGTGTATTTCAAACTGCCTTTCTGTTTCTCACACAATTGTGTCTAAAATTGTGCAGCTGCAGACAAAGAAAGGCCAAAAGAGGCTTTGTATGTGAACTGGGACTACACATGGAATAAAGTTTGAGCACCTTTAAGACCAACAACCTTTAGTTTTGGTATAAGCTTTCGTGTGCAGGCATGCTTCTTCAGATGGTAGAAGAAGAGAAGAGATTGGATTTATACCCCGCCCTTCACTACCTAAGGGAGTCTCAGAGTGGTTTACAAACTCCTTTCTCTTCCCCTCCCCACAACAGACACCCTGTGAGGTAGGTGGGGCTGAGAGAGCTCTCACAGGAACTGCTCTTTTTCAAGAACAGCTGTACCAGAACTATGCCCGAGGTCATCCAGCCAGGTGCAAGTGTAGGAGTGGGGAATCAAACCCGGTTCTCCCAGATCAGAGTCCGCGTACTTAACCACTACACCAAACTGAAGAAGTGTGCGTGCAAATGAAAGTTTATACCCAGAATTTAACTTTGTTGGTCTTAAAGGTTCCACTGGACTCAAACTTTGTTCTACTGATTCCGACCAACATGGCTACCCACCTGGGATTACACATGTTCTGCAGTATATAAAGTGTTGAATCTGGACAAGATGAGACTGAGGTTCAAATCTCTGTGATCTAAGAAGTCTCTGTATTTCAGGCTAAACTACCTCACAGAATTGTTGTGAAGATATTGTATACTCACGTAGGAACAGGCTGTCATAATAACATAAGAGGTGCCCTCCCAGATCTGGTCAGTGATCCATCTAGAGTGCAGAGATTTATTACCCCCCACACAGGTATTCAGAAAATTACTGCCTCTAAACTTGGACATTCTATTTTGGCATGTGGGCTGATAGGATTTGATGGACCAATCCACCATGAATTTGTCTAATCTCCTTTTTAAAAACATTTAAACTAGTGGCTGTCATTACATCATGTGGCAGTGAGTTCCACAAATCTATTATATGTTGTATGAAAATGTACTTTCTGTTGTCTGTCCTGAATCTACTGCTGGTCAGCTTGATTGGATTCCCCTGAGTTTTTCCTGGCCTCAAACTGTTTAAGACTGTGGAGAAGTGCCTCTACCCTGGAATTCACCCAGTAATTCTATGAGTGGATTTACGTTATATCCATGTGATGGGAGCCCCTCTACAAATTTACAGCTGGCAGAGAGGGCAAGAATTGAAAATGATGCATCCATACTGCAAACAAAGAGCACTCAATGTCTTAGTTATGCAGATAGGGAGCTGAGGCAGAACAAAGTCTTTGCCATGTCACACCTTGCTAGAATGGCATATCTAAGGGGACAGAAACATGGACAGCCAAATGGTTTCTTCTTGAGGCAGGATGATTAGAAAGACTGGAGTGAGGGACTTCTAAGGGGAAAGTATAAATTCTCAGGACACGGGAAAGAATCTGTCTTATCTTACGGCTTCTGACTAGGGAGGCACAAACTATGCAGGACTATGACTTTACCTAGGGACTCAATCTTGTCCACATAGTGAGGGCCAATAGGGAGCAGTTCCAGCTCTAACACTAAGGTAATGATGGACTTTTATCTACTAGAACTTCAAGAAATGCCAGCTTTTCCTAACCAAACATTGTTTAGTGTAAGTACCGAGTGTAGGGTGAGAGGAATGTGTGGTCTCACATTTTCTTTGTATCCTTGCTCAGCCTAATGCTCAAATAGATCATGTGTACTTTTTTATTTTTTTTGTCTGATTTGCTGGTGGTGGCGATTAATACTCAGTTTAGTTTTTGGAACCCTCCAGGAATGAGGGAAAGTAGAGGCGTCCCCAAGTGGTGACTTGGGGAGGCTGTGAGGTTTTCCACCCTCATGGGACTCCAAGGAAATGGAACTGGCAGGTTTGTTCCTTCACAAGGCCTTTACAGATGATGACTGGTGCTTGCTTCCCTCCCTCCCTCCTTCCCTCCCTTTCTTCCTTTCTCCACCTCTTTAGGAAATAACAAAATAAAACATTTAAAAAACAATTAAAATCAAGCATTGAAAAAACCCACAGCCCAGCATAAAAATGTAGATCATAAAAACAGAGCACAGACAGCTTAAAACAACAGTTTCCAGGCTAAAATAGTATTAAGTCCTTAATTAAAAGCCTAGGTGAATAAAAGTGTCTTGGCCTGGTGTCTAAAAGAAAGCAAGGTAGGTGCCAGTCGAGCCTCAAGGGGAAGGACATTCCATAAGGCAAATCTGGATCTTAAATGGACAATATGGAAGGAGATGGTCTTTTATGTACCCTAGCCCCAAGCCATTTAGGGCTTTAAAAGTGAGAACCAGAACTTTGAACTGTGTCCAGAAGATAATTGGTAGCCAATGCAGGTTTAAAAAACAACAACTGGTGATGTGTTCTTGGAAATCTGTACTAGCAAGCAATATTGCTGTTATGTTTTGTGCAAGCTGAAGAATCAAAACAGTCTTTGGAAGCAGTCCCACCTAAAGCACACTGCATGGATAACTGTGGTCTGATTGTAACTTTCAATGAAGTGCCACAACTGACAACCTAACTAAAGATAGCTAATGGGGGGAAACTCCACCAGAGGGGAAACCTGTTCTTCTACCTGAAGACACAGATCTACAGGGACCCGCAAGTCACAAAGCTACTTTTTGACTGGAATTTCCATTACCTCCCTGCTGAACCCATTATTGTCAATTACTGACTGGTCCATCTCATCTGGATTGAGTTTGTGTTTCTCGGTCATCATCCAGTTGCTCCCAAGCACTTACTCAGGAGATCCACCGTCTCACCTACCCAACTGAAAAGGAGAACTAGAGTTGAGTGTCATCAGTGTATCAGTATCTCCTCACGCCACACCTTTGCCCTACCCCACTGCCATCATGCTGATGTTTAACAAAATGGGGAGCAAGGTGGAATTCTGCCAAGGTGCTGTGGGACCAAGCAGTTGCCTCCTGGCTCAACCTTCTGGAGCCAGACAGGAATGGATCTCTTGGAGCACAAAGCTCATGATGCTCATTCACCCAGCTGATCCAGAAGGATGCTGTGGTTGATGGTATGGAAACCTGCCAAAGGGACCAGGAGAATCAACTACATTACACTTCCCTTGTGTCTCATCCAGATGGCCAAGGCAGTCCCAGTTCCAAAGATGAGGCTGAAATAGCTCTAAATCTTAAGGGTTTACTTGTACACATGAACACACATGGAGCTGCCTCACACTGAATCAGACCCTTGGTCCATTCAAGTCAATATTGTCTACTCAGTCTGGCAGCAGCTCTCCAGGATCTCAGACAGAGGACTTTCACATCACCAACTACCTGATCCTTGAATTGGAGATGTCGGGGATTGAACCTGGGTCCTTCTGCATACCAAGCAGATGCTCTACCACTGAGCCACAGCCCCTCCCCATACTTGTATCTTCAAACATGGCAGAAATCGCACACGGTACAGTCTTCCTTGAGATGTACTGTTTCAGATTACCAGGCAAAAACGTCCCCCCCTCTCTGGTAAAAACTGTTTTGTCCTTTCAAGGGACACTTTGGGCTCTTAGTGATCCAGAACTCTATCCTGGGCCCCGGTTTCAAATTCAGCTTCAGAGCCTGTACACATGAAGCTCCCTTATGCTGAATCAGACCACTGCTCCGTCGGTGACTGTGAAGTCACCCCTGAATGGCCATAAAACTATGCAGAAGGTCCAGAAAAACCAATGCACAGGGAAAGGGAAAGTGGCAGGCGGTGCAGAAGGACATTAACATTCCAACGTGGCTGTGCAGAAACTGCAGGGAAACAGACGGGTGCAGAATCACCCTCAGACTGACAGCGGCTCTCCAGGTTCTCAGGCAGAGGTCTTTCACATCAACCTACTGCCTGGTCCTTTTAAGCAGAGATGTTGGGGATCGAACCTGGGACCTTCTGCATGCCAAGGAGAGGCTCTTCCACTGAGTCGCAGCCCCTCCCCTAAAAAGAATGGAAAAGTATCAGTAAAGAAGTGTCTATTCCTAAGCCTGTGAAGAGTGAAATTCTTATCCCATGGAGTCAATACAGTCCCCTCCCAGACATCTGTATTTAGGAAAAACAGTTCCCATGAAGACTGGCACCTCTTTCCCATCTTGCAAATGACCAGAGTCTTTTTAAAAAATCATTTATTTGGGAACCCAGCATTACAACAGCCACACATAGCCTGTTTCAATATGTCTGAATCTGTGTGGCAGTTCAGTTCTCCATCCCAGCATTTCTCCCAAAGACGTTTTCAAGATTAGGTTCCAGCAATCTGTAAATCCCGAAGATGGTGCCTAAATCTCCAACAGATTCCCATGCCCAGTTTGGTGTAGTGGTTAGGAGCGCAGAACTGGGTTTGATTCCCCACTCCTCACATGCAGCTGCTGGTGTGACCTTGGGTTAGTCATAAGTTCTTTCAGAGCTGTTCTCTCAAGGGCAGTTCTCTCAGAGCTCTCTCAGCCCCACCTACCTAACATGGTGTCTGTTGTGGGGAGGGGAAGAGAAGGAGATTGTAAACCACTCTGAGACTCCTTCAGATAGTGAGGGGCAGGGTATAAATCCAATCTCCTCTTCCTCCTCCTCTTTTTCTTTTTAGCCCTTTTATCTGCTGCTCCCAGTCAGCTTGTCCTATCAGCTCCCTGCTTTGGTGTGATCCAATGGGAAGCATTTGAGTGCTGACCCCCTAGCCCAGGATTTGACAATGGCTGTTCGGCCACTGTCTTCTTCCTGCTCCACTCCTGTCGTCAGAGATCCCAGTTTCTCCTGTGATTGACAGTTTGCCCTAAAGAATTTTTAATGTGCCCAAAAACCATTTGTTATCTTCCAGCCGCACGGATTGGCAGCTGCAATTTTCTGTCCATCGTTTTATTTCTGCACCATTTTCCACCCCTCCCAAGAGATACCTAGATATTTCAGCATCACTGGCTCAGCAGACGGTATTATCTGCCCTTGCTCTTCCCAGCCACCCCCCAGTACACATTTCTGTGTGGAGCTCACGGAACAGTTTCAATCCATTTCAGCTCAGACCTGGTTCTCTGCCATGTATCTGGCGCTCTGTTCTTTTTTGGGAATGGCACAAAGTACAGTTCGTCCTGCCATCTTGTGCCACACACAGACACACAAACGCAAATCACCCCCTCCCTTTCACCCAATAGAAAAAATTATCTAGATTGCATTAGCATGGAAGCTGAGTCACTCGGACATCTGTTGTGACACCAGCACGGCATTCTCCACTTTTCCCCAGCCGGAGTCATTTGTCTTGGCAATTTTGGCCATGTCTGCTACCAGCTGTTTATTTAGGGATATATCCCAGAACAGGCCACTGACAGCTGATGCACGCAGCATCACGTTGCAGGCCGTAGCTCTGATTGGTTCTGCCGAAAAGAAGTTAGCACCGTTTTAGAAGAAGCACTAACTATATTGTCCACCTATGTTAGCACATAAAAATAATAACACAGCATACACGTGTGAATTATCTAAAAGCAGAGCTCATTTCATAGCAGGAGCATACAAAGGCATACAATGGCGTACAAAGCCTCCTCCCACTGCTACCCTCCAGCAACTGGTATTCAGAGGTATACGGCCTCTGAACATGGAGGTCTGATTTAGCTGTCATCATGGCTAGTAGTCATTGATAGACCATGAGTTTGTTTAATCCATAATTGACTGCGGTGTCCCTTGCAGCTCTGGGTTAACTTTAGACAAATGGTTTCCACTGTATACCTCTTTGAGGGTTTTTAATGCTTCTGGAAGAAAGACTGTTTCCTAAAAAAAACCATTTGCATATTTATCTTAGTAATCCTTACTTTGGATGTGTAAAGTATAGGCTGTTATTATCAAATTGGCACTACTGTGCTTTATTTTATTTGCACGGAGCCCGGTGGTAGAGGGAGAGAAGGTGTAAGTGACGGGTAGTCCAAGAGTGTAGGCTGGGGTACGTGATGGGAGTCCTGTGCCAGATGACAGATTTTCCCTATCAAATTCCACGCACACAGCAGTGCCGAAGCAGAACAGCCCCAGGAAGATGCTTCGCAGAGTCCATGGTGATGAACTGGATGCAAATTAAGAGCTTGGAAAACATGACAGTAATTATTATTTGCAACAAAAACATTTTGCCACCGGAATCAAAATTATTCTGCCACACTAGAATTTTCCAAATGCTGCTTGGGAAACTAAACAGGATGAAAAATAAAACTAAGGAGAGCGGGCCTTTGTAAGGCTAAGGTCTTGGAGGGTATTGCGGTCCTCACGGGTTGACTGGTACAGCTGACCCCTCGTTGACTCGGTCAGAAGAAGAGAAGAAGAGATTGGATTTATACCCCGCCCTTCACTCACTTGGAGTCTCAGAGTGGCTTACAAACTCCTCTCCCTTCCCCTCTCCACAACAGACACCCTGTGAGGTAGGTGGGGCTGAGAGAGCTCTTCTGGGAACTGCTCTTTCAAGAACAGCTCTGACAGAACTGTGGCCTGCCCAAGGTCATCCAACAGTTGCAAGTGGAGGCGTGGTTTCCCAGATTAGAGTCTAGGGCTCTAATCAATTCCATTGCCAATACCAGAGAAACCAGTCATTTCAGCTGCAAAAATACCATCTTCAGCTGGCATGGAGGTTGGCTCCCTACCTTGACCTAGCTGATCCGGTCATATGGATCAGTGCCGCAATAACCTTGAAACTAGATTACTGTAACACACGCTAAATGGCACTGCTTTTGAAGAAAATTTGGAAACCATCTTATACAAAGTGCTGCTGCTCAATTACCATCAGGAACAAGGTGGAATGATCCTACTACTCTGTTCTTACAGTCGTTTCACCAGTTGCTGATTCATTTGCAGGTTAAATTCAAGGCACTCAACATTTCCTGTGAAGCCCTTCATGGCCTAGGTCTAGGGTTAACATTTACCTGCTGAGGCAGGAGGTCTCCCCCCCCACACACACACACCAGTGGATTCTTCCAACTGCTGCTCAGTTGGGCTGGTTGGGATAAAACGGGGGAAGAGGGGGGAAGGATCAGCATCCTGATGTGCTGACATCACTTCTGGTGTGACTGGAAATGACATCAGTGTGTCACTGGCAATGCTGTCCCTCTCATCCCCTCCCCCATGCTGAATGCACTTCTTTTTTGCTTTACTTTTGTCAAAGCAGTGCCTGCCCCAAGCCTCTTCATGGAGATCAATGCTGATCTGGCTAAAAGTAGGTCATGAGTCTAGACCAAATCAAGCCTGAACTCTCCCTAGAAGCTAAACTGAGGCTATCGTACTTGGATCACATGAGAAGACAAGAGTTGCTGGGAAAGACAATAACAGTAGGAAAAGTGGAAGGCAGCAGGAAAAGAGGAAGACCCAACATGAGATGGATTGACTCAGTCATGGAAGCCACTGACTCCAGTCCACAAGTACTGAGCAACACTGTTAATGATAGGACATTTTGGAGCAAGGGCGTAGACTTTTGGAAATCCCGGGGGGGCGGGGGCTCCTTAGCGCGTGCGCAAAGCGCGCTCGCTCACTGGAGCGATGTTCTCTCCCCTGGGAAATTGCCCCGCCTCCCCGGGCCCTTCCGAGGCCCGCCAGCCACTGCTGCCAGTGCCTCTCTCTCCCCCCCCCCCGCCTGCCACCCCTTCCCTCTCCCTCTACAGCAGTGGTGGCCGGGCCTCGGAAGGACCCGGGGAGGTGTGGTGGCAGGCGCTCCGTTTTCCCGGGGGTGGCTCAAGCCCTCGAGCCCCCCCATACTCTACACCTATGTTTTGGAGGTCATTAATTCATAGGGTCGCCATAAATCGGAAGCAGCTTGGCGGCACTTAGCACACAAAGAGATTATGAGAGTCAGACCCCACATTCAACCTAAAGACATCATTCTTCGCAAGAAATCAGAGAGGCTAGATGATATCACATAACACTCAGAAAACAGTGGGAGAGCATTTTAATCTTCCAGGTCATTCCGTTGCTGACCTAAAAGTGGCAGGCCTCAAACAGAGAAGCTTCAAGGGGAGATTACAAATTGAGATTGCTGAATTTGAGACATCTTCTGCAGGGACAGCTCTCCTCGTGCCTGCACTTGTATTCCTCCGCCCCTTTCCCTCATTTCCGCAGATGTTTTTGCAGTCCCAGGAGCAAAAATGCAGGTTCCCTCCTCCTGTGGTGCAGCATGGGAATTCCTGGAAAAGGGGAAGTTTGATGCTACGGAGCAAGAGGGGACAAACTGCCTTTTTGCTCCTGGGACTGCAAAAACATCCACAGAAAAGAGGGGAAACAGTGGGGAATACAAGTGCAGGTGCAGGGAGAACCGTCCCTGTGGAAAACACGTCAGTTCATTCACGAGTTCAGAACAATGGACCCCATAGGGCTGAATAGGGACATAGGATTATTAGCTCACTACAGATGCTAATTTTCTGCCCCCAAGCATTTCCCCTCTACTCTAATCAAGCTTATTACAATGCACACTGTACTTCTGCCTTCTGAGTTCCTTCTTTGTAACACTCCTCCTACATTCTACTTGTCATAAAGCCAATTTTTTTTGAACAAATACTCTTATTAAGTCAGAAGATTTTGAAGACTAATTTGCAAATGAAATGAGAGGCCTTTCTTCTGGGACTGATGGACACACAGTTGGAAAACAGTCATGGAAATTTGTTCTTACACATGACAACTGCAGCAAGGTTATTATATGCTCAAAAATGGGAAAGTCCGACAATACCTACAATAGAGGAATGGTTGATGAAGATGTTAGAGCTTGCAGAGATGGCTAAATTTACTGCTTTAATTAGAGAAAAGACAATATCTACTTTTATGGACAATTGGAAACCCTTTGTAGACTTTTTGTGTGATATGTAAAAAATGAACTGATGATTTGTGGATCTGATGATTCAGTGGGCACAATAGATAACAGATAATAGGGAAAAAAGAGAGCCCTTCTTAAAAATCATGAAGTTAATATTAACCTAGTAATACCGCCTGTAGTTGTTGTAGAGAAAATTGGAAGCCTCTTTTATATTTCTCTATTCCTTTTTTAAAAAATCTTCCTTCTATTGGTTGTGTATTCCTTGATCTTCCTTACAAGTTTTCTCTTTTTTTAGTTTCTATCTTTTAGTTTTGAAAAATCTCAATAAAACTCATTAAAAAAACCTCACTCCTCCCACATTCTGACTGGGGTATAAGGACTTGGAGATCTCAATTCCAATTTGTATCTGATGAAGGGAGCTTTGACTCTTGAAAGTGTGTACCCTCAAAATCTTGTTGGTCTCTAAAGTGCTCCTGGACTCAAATCTAGCTGTTCTACTTCAGTCCAACATGGCTACCTGCTGGGAAAAAATTGGGGCATTTGTATAAAACCAGAAGTATGTGACATAGACAAAGCAGGTATAACCCCCCCTTTGCTTTGATTAAAATGGCTATCTTGTCATGCAGAGCCTGTGCTTGTCCCATCTGGCCAGGAGATGACAAGATGGGGGCTAGTGGGGGGGGCAGAAGACTCCGCAGCATGAAGGCAGAACAGGTCCACTAGATTTCGTAAAGGCCATCTCCTTCTCTCCCGCGTCCACTTGGTAGCTCATTGAAGCCCTTCTCCAAATTGGTTGTGCCTTGTGAGGCCATGTTGGTTGTTACAAGGTGCGGGGCTTTTCCAGGGGTATCCCCCCTTTTTGTGAAACACCCTCATTAAGGAAAAAAGAAGTTCTCAAGCTAGCTGTTCTCAGTTTGGAGCAATGTTTCCCTCTCCCACAGTTGACATTTAGAGGTGGCTAGCGAGTGCTTTCTTTGATGCTGTTATTCTTTTTGTATTACTATTTTATTATTATCAATACAACTTCCAACAACACTGCAAACTAATTATAAAGAAAAACAAAGCAACTAAAGTTAATACATAAAGCAATAATACATTATTGTCCAAACCATTACAAGAATTCTCAAGCAATACTTGACATTAAAGATTAATTGATATAAAATGCTATCAAGCAGAATACTATATGAACATAGATGTCATTATAACAGATTTAGAGACTTTTACGTTTTTTGGAACTACCTCATGGTCAGACGAGTAATCTAACGCAACAAACCATTTCTCATCAAAGCGAGTGTGTGAGGGATGAGATTCGTATGTGTGTATTTGACCTCTGACTGGGATAATACAGATCTCCACTCCCACTTGTATCTGAAGAAGGGAGCTTTGACCCTCAACAGGTTATACCCTGAAAATCTTGCTGGTCCTAAGGTGCTCCTGGATTCAAACCTAGCTCAGCTATGAATCTGACACTTTTGTAAGTTGGTTGATTCCAACTTCTTGGGAGACCGCTGATTCCTGTTAAGCCTTCCTCATTGTTTCAGTAAATTCTTACATGTATGTAAGCATTTGGATAATGTTACTCCCCCCCCTAAAATTCATATTGAATCTTGTCCAAATCTGCTCTGACCTTTGCAGCATGACAGAGGTGATGAACACGCGTGAACCTGTGATGGAGGAGTTTACCTTGAGCCAGCCTGAGGAAGAAGGAGGAACTTCAAGCCAGGTAAGCAGATTGTGTAGAACTGGGGGTCTCCAACCTTTTTGAGCCTTCAGGTACATTTGGAATTCTGACATGGTGTGGTAGACGCAGCAACAAAATGGCCTGCCACGATCCTTTTAGAGGTCGAATTATTAATTGGAGAAACAAGTGTGCAATCAGAGAGCACTTAGCTGCATTATTAGGTCAAGGATTTGCAAATGTTGACTTAAAATATTATGAAAGAATGGCAGGGTCTATTTGCGCCGACGGACTGATGCCTCTTTTTTTACACCCAATATTCTGCCTCAGATTAAGGCTAACCTTGAATGGTTGTGTTCACATGGCATTTCTCCCCAGAATTTTTTTAAAGTTCCAACCGTTGCCCCGTACCAAATGTACTCAGCTACATAGGCGTAAGGATCTCCCCCACCACCACCCCCGGTTAGGGCGAAATGGGAAAGAGAATCTGTTGATTGACTTATCATCTCCAGACAACCATAAGTAGCAGCTTTTGCTTAAGGTGAGGGAAAAGACTTGTTTGGCCTTTAAGAAACATCTGTAATTTCGCCCTGACCTGGATAGCCCAGGCAAGCCCGATCTCATCAGATCTTGGAAGCTAAGCAGGGTCGACTCTGGCAAGTACATGGATGGGAGACCTCCTCAGAATACCAGCAGTTGGGAAGCGGGGGCAGGCTTTATTCAGCCATCTCTCTGAATAGCCTCCTGGCCTCCAGTAGGGGTCAGTCACCAGAGGTTGGCATGACGTCCAGGTGCATGCACACACATGCACATATTTTTTTAAAAACCCCAAAAACGAAGCATTCACGATTTCCTCTATCCATGAAAGAAAAAGATCTATATGCAGTTGATGATAGCTTTCTCTTCCAGTTTTCAAGCAGTCAAATATTATTGTTTGTATGCAACAGCTTCAAGTTAAATTAATTAAAATTAGACAATTACATGTAAATCAAGGAAGTGCATCTAATGTATTAAAACAAAATAACTTTGTGGAGGTGGGGTATAATAATATCATAGCCTTCTACTTCCCTGGAACACACAAGCTCCACCAGCATGGCAATCTAGCATCCCGTGGGGGGGAGGGGGGTGATGATGATGATGATATCAAGATGCCAAACAACAACATCAAAACGGTGGGCTTTAAAGAAAACTACAAATATCTTGAAATTTTGGAAGCTTGACAACATCAAACATGCCCCTGTTAAGAAAAATACAACCAAGGAGTATTACCAAAGAGTTAAAAAGATACTGCAAACAAAATCAAATGGAGGCAACATGGTAAAGGCAATTAACATGTGGGCAGTCCCAGTTCTAAGATACACAGTTGGCATTATCATTTGAAAACAAGCAGAATTAGAAGCAATGGACTGTACAACTTGCAAGATAATGACGATACACCACTCATTACACCCTAGAAGTGATGTTTATTGCCTTTTCTTACGAAGAAAATTAGGTGGAAGAGGTATCCTGAAAGTTAAGCAAGCAGTTGAAGAAGAAAAAGAGCCCTGAATGACTACACCAAGAGAAGCAAAGGCCAATTCCACACAAATGCTTTGCTGCTCTTTCCTCCCGGGTTTAATTGGTCCGAATCAGTGTGCGTGTTTCCGCATTACTGGAATCTGACCCGGGATGATGCCGGTTCTTCATTTCCGCATTTGTCCTTGCCCCAAATCTTGAGCCCCACCCGTCTTTCCTTTTTTTTAAACGTAGGTGGAGTTGCATTATGACATCGTGACGCAACAAAGCCGTGATTGGCCAAGAATTTTGAAATTCCCGGGAAAGTTCATCTGAACTTCCAAGCCCACAAAAACCTTTCGTGTAATATCTGTGCCACCAGCAGCCATTGTTGCCATCGTGTCTCCTAGGCGAATGAGAGCTGTAGCAGTTATCCTTTCCATGTTATCATGTTATCACTTTCGCCATTTGGCAATGCCCGTGAAAAGAAATAAAAATCTTATGTCAGGGTTGGAGGGGAAATGGAGGGTGGGAAAGGGATGGGAAATGGAGGGGGAACATGCAACACAACACATGTAACCCCTGCAAAAATTGTGTCCACACGACCACGCCACCCGCAATAAATTGGCCCCGGAAAAAATGTTAACCACACAACAATGGATCAATGTCATGTCGTGTTGTTGTAACGCAACGGGGGGGGGGGGGAACAGCTCGTGCTGCACCTCAAAGCCATCAATACATCTTTTTATAGTGGCATGACTAAGGCACGACTTTTGTGCAAAAAATGCAACACAGAAATGTGGAGACATCAACAACAAAAGTACATTTTTAAAAAGACATTTAAATGCCAGTCAACGGTGGATCAATGTCATGTCATGTTGTTGTAACGCAACAAAGGGGGGAAGAAGAAAAAAACCCCGCTCGTGCCAGGGCGGGAAAGGATAGGTGGGAAAGGGGAGGGAAAGAAGCAGAGGGGCGTTAAAGGGGTGGAGCAAGAAACCCCGATTTCGGAGTTCCCCACTTGAATGCCCCAATTTCACTCCCGTGGCAAACCCCCCCCCCCTAAAAATCCCGGAAACGGAAGATCCGGGGGAACCGAGGATTACATTTGGGTCAACTGCAGACCTGGAGCAACAAATGGGGTACTGTTGCTCTGCCCCAGATTTTATCCGGGAGTGACGCTGGGGCAACAACTAGTGCGGAATCGGCCAAAGAGAAGCTTGTAGTTGAAGAGTACCAGGGAGACTTACTTAAGGTTACGGAAACCAAAGAAGATTACAAAAAGATTAAAATCAAATCCTACTTTGACAACTGGAAGGAAAAACACTTGCAAGGGCAATATTTGAAAGACATGTGGGGAATAAAGTTGATAACAAAAACACCTGGAAATGGCTCCAAAATGGGCACTTGAAGAAAGAAACGGAAGAACTCATTGTAGCTGCACAAGATCAGGCACTTGAAATGAAAACTATGAACACCAGGATTCAGAAGACCAGTGACAACAGAAAACGTCGACTTTGCAAGACAAAGGATGAAACAGTCAGCCATATGGTCAGTGCCTGCAGTAAAATTGCTCAAGCTGACTATAGATAACATCACAATAAAGTTGCAGCTACATTGCACTGGAATCTCTGCAGGAAGCATGGCTTACCATCAGCCAGAAATTTCTGGGAGTACCAACCAGACAAAATCATGGAGAATGATAAAACAAAGATTGTCTAGGTCTTCTGATTGCAAACAGATAAACGCCTAGAACAGAACATCCCTGATATCACAATTGTAGGGGGGAAAATGAGAAATAGGGTTTGGATCATTGGCTTTTCAATCCCAGGAGACAGCAGAGTAGAAATGAAAGAACAGGAGAAGATCGCAAAATACCAAGACCTTCAAATAAAGCTAGAGCACCTCTGGGAGAAGAAAGGTTACTGTCATGCCAGTTGTCACTGGAGCCCTTGGACCAGTGCCTAGAAGTCTCAAGAAACACCTGGATACTCTGGGCATTGAACAAATAGCACCAACTGAACTCCAGAAGACAGTGTTGCTTGAGACAGCAAGAATCTTGTGAAGATAAATCTGCAATTCCTGAGAACTTGGCTAGATCTTGAATTGTAGAACAACATCTATCAGTCAAATATCTGACTGTGATCATTCATAAAAATGATGGTGATGATGATGTAAAAAAAAGGTCAGAAACTGCCATCTTTAAAGAAACCACATTTAAAGTTATTCTGTCCACTTGGGATTACTAAATTTATCATTTGTAAGCTACAAATAGGAGGGAAGATAGCATGGAATAGTTCAGTCTTATCAGCTCTTGGAAGCTAAGCAGGGTCGGTAGTATGGGAGACCATCAAAGAAGGCTATCCAGAGGAAAGGAATGCAGACCCCCCCCCCCCCCGCTTCTCACTTGTCTTGAGAGCCCCTTGGTGGGGTTGCCGTAATTCAGTTGTGATTTGCTGGCACTAATGTACATAAGCCACAGGCACAGGTGTCCTTCAGGTTTCTCTTTCCTCTGAACATCCAAGGTCTCTTCTCTTTTCCCACTCTCTTGCCATGAACTGTCCCCCTCACTGCAGAACTCATCTTCCCACTCAGATATTTAATAGACTAAGAATGGCCCAATCCTCAGAAGGAGCCCCAATTCCACCAAAGGTTTATGTTTTCCCTCAACCACCAGGAACTTAACTTTTATAATTCCCGCCCTGATCCCTCCTCACGCTCAGCTTATCAAGCGGTGAGTTTTACCGTTGCATCTAAACAACGGGACTCTTTAATCATATTTAACATTACCACTTTAATTAAGAGGAATATTCATTTTGTAGCTCTGAAGCTGAGAGCTACTGTCATTGCCACTTAACAGGTGGTCAGACAGACTACACATACTTATTTACACTGGGCCGTTGCCAAAAATGTGCTTGACGCTTTTCAGACACACTGAATGAGATGGCCTCCCTCTGACAGAACAGCATGCCTTCTGCAGAGACGAACATGATAACGGCAAGTGAGCATGGGAGAAAAGCACATGAAGGTGGGCTGTGGTTAGGTGAGGGGGCAGTAGCAGAAGAACAGGTTGGGCCGTTACTTCACTGCACATTGAATCAAACAGTGCAATCCGAAAGTGTCCTTCTAAGCCCATTGGGTTCAACAGACGGAGAAGGAAGTAACTCTGATTAGGACAGCGCTGATGGTAGCCTGTGGATACCAGATTTATTTATTTATTTATTTTTCACATTTATATCCCGCCCTCCCTGCGAACGGGCTCAGGGCAGCTTACATGGGCCCAAGGCCTAATCAATACATTAACCCGTAAAATCAGTTAAAACATTCCAATAAATACAGTTAAAACATATAAATACCCATAAAAGCTTTCACAATACAGCATCCGATGACAACCAAATGGCCGGTCTGAGCCCCCCCCCCCCCCGCAACCATAACCGGGGCCGTGCTGGACCAGGGATACATCGCAATAGTTGCAATGGTAGATGGTAGGTGGTATCCCTGGTATCATTGGTGGCGGCTCCTATTCAAAGGCCTGGCGGAAGAGCTCCGTCTTGCAGGCCCTGCGGAACTGCATCAGGTCCCGCAGGGCCCTGATCTCCTCTGGGAGCTCATTCCACCAGACAGGAGCCGCCACCGAGAAGGCCCTGGTCCTTGTTCTGGCCAGCCTGGCGTCCTTGGGGCCAGGGACACACAGTCTGTGTTCTGACCCCGACCGTAGTGCTCTCTGGGGTATGTACGGAGAGAGGCGGTCCCTAAGGTATGTTGGACCCTGGCCATATAGGGCTTTATAGGTAAGAACCATTTGCATGCTGACTCCGCCTTCCATAATTGTTTAATTCCCCCCCCATCATCACAGCTGACTCTTGAGGACCCTGTAGGGTTTTCAAGGCAAGAGACATTCAGAGGTAGTTTGCCATTGCCTGCCTCCACTTCACAACCCTGGTATTCCTTAAATGTCTCCCATCCAAATACTAGCCAGGGCCGACCCTCTTAGCTTCCAAGATCTGACAAGATTGGGCTAGCTTGGGCTATCCAGGTCAAGGTTGCTGTTTAATACAGACTCAAAAAAACCCACACGTGAATGTGCCTCATACTGAATCAGACTCTCAGCCCATCAAGGTCAGTATCGTCTACTCAGACTGGCAGTGGCTCTCCAGTGTCCCACACAGGGGTCTTTCACATCTATTACCCCCCCCCCCCCAATGTCTAAAGATACAATCCTAAGCATCTCTCTTTCTCTCTCTCTCATCTGTATCTATATATCTAATAGCCAAGTGCCCCAGTGCGTGCGGATATCTAAATCTACACATTGGGGGCACTTGGGAGGCAGAGAGATTTTCCTGCACACTTGGGGGACTCCCCAGGTGTACAGAAAAATCCTAAAAGTTTAAAAAAAACTATAAGGGGGATATTTAAATCCCCCCAAAGTTAAAGAGTGTTCCCTGAGCGTGCGCAGGGAACACAGTTAGAATGATGCCTCGCCTCTGCTGCAGTCAGGGGAGGGAGAGGATTTGGCGGGCCTCGTGGTTGGAGCCGTGCAGGCCTTGCTGTCACTGACGAGGGAAAAGAGCTTGGTGGGCCCAACAGCTGGGAGCCTCGCGGGCCTCGCTGTCGCTGGCGGGGGGAAGAGCTGGGCAGGGGAGAAGGCTCACCTGCGGCGGCTTCCTCCTCTGCGTGGAGCTCCCCTCTGCGAGTATTGCGGGTCCCTCCTTCTTGTATCTCTCTAATTTGCAGATCCAAAGCAGTTTATAATACAGATAAAATTGTAAATGGAAGCCAACAACCAGGAGAAGAATTAAGATGGGTAGCCGTGTTAGTCTATCTATAGCAGTAGAAAAGAGCAAGAGTCCAGTAGCACCTTAAAGACTAACAAAATTTGTGGCAGGGTGTGAGCTTTTGTGACTTAGCAGTGACTCACAAAATCATACCCTGCCGCAAATTTTGTTAGTCTTTAAGCTATTGGACTCTTGCCCTTTTCTACTGAATCAGGAGAAGGGAAAAGTTATTACGGGTCAAGGTCCTGCCTTCTCCTTGCACAGTTTCCTCTCATCTATTTGGCTCAAACTGCGGGGCACACCCAGGGCTGAAGTACCTGTGAGAAGAGGAGAAATAAACTCAGCCAGATCTTACTCAATGGTTTCTATCCAGCTAGCAAGGGCTTTCCCTCCCCAGCCAGCCTGGAGAGTAAATTCCATTGGATTTGCAAGACTTGCTTCCACATAAACATGCATAGGATTGAGTTTTAAATGTACTAAAATTCTGATTTTTCAAAAAAAGGGGGAGGAAAGCCCACCAAGTTATTTCTACCCAAAATGATCTGGTAAACTTGGTAGCAAAAATCTCCATTTTCCTGCTCTACTGACCTTGCTTTTTGCATTCCACAGAAAAACTGGTGTCAGTTGAACATAATAGTTTTTGCTCTGCCTTGGGTTGGTATTGTCACTCATTTTTTCCCCTCACAAAGGGTTATCAAATATTGGATTTTTTGCCCTTGCACAATATTACTCATCAGAATGACGGGGCCTAGGTAACGTGTCATGGCCAGTGATTGTCACTCTAAGAAGCCATAAATAAATCATAGCTTGGCAATGCCAGGAAAGCACAAAAGGGTGCAAGATGAAAGTTTTTGATTTAGCAGCACAAATGTCGTCTTTTGTTTCCAGAGATCAACTGTGAATGTGAAACCTTTCCCTCTCACAGTCGCCTGTCGCCTCCATGGCAACCGCATCTGGTCGGCAACTAGTTTTGCCAGCAGGCCGGGCCGAAGAGGCACCGGGGCGATGGGCCAAGTTCGCATTCTTAAGGGGGCTGTCGTTACAAATAGCTTATCAGTTCTGTGGCAGCTGCTTAAAAATATCATTGTGGGGCGCAGGGTTGCCAGCCTCCAGGTGGGGCCTGGGGATCTCTTGGGATTACAACTCACCTCCAGACTAAAGAGATCAGTTCCCTTGGAAAAAATGGATGCACTGGAGGGTGGACTCTGTATGGCATTCTACCCCACTGAGGTCCCTGTCCTCTCCAGGCTCCGCCCCCCAAACCCCAGGAATTTCCCAACCTGGAGGCGGCAACCCTTTTCAACAGGAGGAAGAGATTGGATTTTTACCACGCCCTTCACTCAGAGCGGCTTACAAGCTCCTTTCCCTTCCTTTCCCCTCCCCACTCTGTGAGGTAGGTGGGGCTGAGAGAGCTCTGACAGAAACTGCTCTTTCAAGAACCGCTCTGACAGGACTATGGCTTGACCACGGTCACACCAGCAGCTGCAAGTGGAGGAGTGAGGAATCAAACCCGGTTCTCCCAGATTAGAGTCCATGCTCCTAACCACTACTCCAAACTGGCCATAGTCGCTGCAATGTAGGACAGTCTCTCTGCCCCAGAAATCTGCATACAGCCAGAAGGACCACTGTACCACACTGGAACTGCCAATCCTGCAGTCATGGCAGGGATCCCATCCCCCCCCCCCCCGGGTTTTTTAAAATGGCAACAGTAACAGCTTAACTGTCCTATGTTATTTCCGAGAAAAAAAACCCAGAAGTGATACAGGGTATCTATAGTAATTGTTAGAAACTCTGTGGTTTTCAGCAATTCCTAGAGCTACCCTATGTCATTTCCAGCCAACGTCTCACCCCCCCCCCCACCTCCCACTGGTTGCTAGGCTAATCTGGGTGGAAAGCTACTCAGTGAATCCTAAATTACAAGCTTGGTGTTCTGGTTGGATTACATCTCTTCAAGTTTAGTTTAGAATACAAGAATTTATTCAACAGCCATAAGAAAATAGCACATTTAGATTTACATTCAATAGCACAGCACATTCAAGGGTTCCCCCCCTTAATTTAAATGATGAGTAGTATCCACTTTGAGAGTCAGTTGCATTCAAATTTGGCATGAAATATGGTAGGCCAACCAACCTTTCTGGTTTGGCTTCATTTTCTGATAATTTCAAGGATGATCTGAACAGTGCTTTCTACCCCCACTCCACCATTAATTAACACGAAGCACAATTCAAGAAATAGCTGCTTTTAGGATTCCCATTTGCCCGTTTAAGGAGGAAGACCTCCTGCCAATTGCAGCCTTTGCTGATCATCAGGTGGAAACTGGAGCTGGGGATCATCCTGGGGAGAAACATTAGAAAGGAAAACAAGGCCTCACGTTAGGGTTGCCAGGTCCCTACCTGTGACATCCTCATGCTAGGCACGCTGTCAAGAGATGCTCCAGCTTTCGGCTTTAAAACTCATACTTAAAAATGGTACTTCATAGTTTTAATGCCGAAGGCCACCGCATCCCCCAGTGACATGCCTGGCGCGATGATGTCACCTCTGGGTAATGTCATCACGCCGGGCATGTCGGCCGAATTCTGGCACTTTGGGGGCGGGGTTCTCCCCAGTGGCCAGATCTGGGCTGGCGGGTTGGGGGCCTCTAGAGCAGGCAAACCCCTGCCCCTACCAGGGGACCTGGCAGCCCTACCTCACGTACCTACAGGAAGTTCTGACCATAAAGTTCTTGACAATTCCTAGAGCTACCTGGAAGTACCAAGGGTAGCTCCAGCAATCACCAGAAACTCTATTTTTTTCTCTTGGGATCCTGCCCCCTCCACCCACAATCCTCCCACCAGTTCCCAGGCTGTGGCAGAATGGGCCTGCTCTGCCCTGTGGGCGCTATTCCACCCTGCCCTCCAGGGTTTTGCTCTCCAAGGCTTTTTTCTCTCTCGGGTAGCTCATCGCCACCACCTGACCTTTGTAAGGAATTGCCCGCTGGGAGGGTCAGGGCTCCCAGCTTCACTTCCAAGATCTGAGACCTTGCCTCTGTGTCTCCTGCAGCCCAGTTATGTGGTCACCACGGAGACAATTAATTGCCTTGCACACCCCTGGAGAAATAGCCACTTGCCAACTGCCTGCCTTCCCCCTGGCACTCCTTTTAAAATAGCATGTCCGAGACAGTTGGAGGTCTATGTGGTACAGAGAACCACTGCCAACATCAGAAGTTATAAAGTTTTTATTTAAAAGAAAAATGTTCATAAGCATACTTTGAGCACAGCACCATTTTTAAAATCTATTTATTTATTTATTATTGAGCAAAGGATCCCTAAAGAAATTGGTAAAACGCAAATCCTCTGTCCCTCTCTCTATAAATGCCATATCAGATGTTAAAATAAGACAGGTTCCTTCAGCATAGTAAGTTACAAATCTCTACAGAGTACCATTACATTGAAGCTTGCTTCAGCTCTTTAGGCAACCACGTGGTCAATGGCTGCCTTCCCAGTGGAGAGGTCTGCATCCTCTCATGGACTCAGTACCCAAGGAAAAGAGACTTCCTTCTTGTAGCAGGGAGTTTTTATTATCATCTTTCCTCTTCCCACTGACTCAGTCGGGCCAGGTCAAGGTAGCTTTTCCTATTGTTCCCAGAGTTTTCCTTCCAGAAGACTCTCTAGCTAGCATTTAACACCTCCAAACCTCTGTTCCCTGCTTGGGGAAGGGGAAGCTTGACCCACCCATTATCTCTCCTGCTAGATCTATTAAACATTTGTAGG
The DNA here is from genome assembly GCA_029233225.1 of Lepidodactylus listeri. Classification (NCBI taxonomy): domain Eukaryota; kingdom Metazoa; phylum Chordata; class Lepidosauria; order Squamata; family Gekkonidae; genus Lepidodactylus; species Lepidodactylus listeri. Next base: position 84,382,306 of record JARCFY010000011.1, read on the forward strand.
GAGGTAGGCTGAGGTATGCCTGGAAAGCAATTGCACTGGCTTTCCCCTCCTGCCTGTTCTTTGTCCAAAGGGGAAAAAAAACTTTCAAAATGCACAGTGGAGGTTTTGCTCAGCTTGAACCTCCTGGGGGGAGAGGGAATGCATTTCTTCACACAGGTACTGCCCGGCAACCCTGTGACTGCTGTACGAGCTGCATTGTATTGCAGATGAGATGCTGGAGAGCAGGAAGCTGTGCATCTCAACTTTTGAGCCCAGATAAAGGGGACAAAGGAAAGCAGAGGGAGGAGAGAGGAGACATGCCACATTCCACCTGCAGGAAAAATCACAAAATTCCTAATTGTAGTTATTCCATCTAGTTGCTTGTTAGATGCAACAGGAAAATTGGACCCTTCCTCTGAATCTCATTTTTCTAGGTTTGTAGACAGGAATTTGGGGGTGGGGATCGAATAGCCCAGTATGTTTAAAATCAAGTGCCTAGAGCAAGAGAAGAGCAGACACACCTTGCGTGCAAAATTGTACTAGCTCTATTCAAATTAAATGCCCTTGTCCTGATTAATCTCAGGGCTTCTTGATAAGTTGGATTGTTGAGTGGAGAGAGAGAGAGAGAGACCGGGCATTTTAAGCTTCTCATCTATCAATCTTTCCCACGTACTTCTATAATTGTCCTCTCTCGGTAGATGTAGATGTACTATAATGTACTTTCTCAGTACAAATGTGCTGTACTTCCACAAAGTACTGATGTACTGTACTTTCACAGAGGTTTCCTTTAAATCCATAGAGATCTAGTTAGAAAAATCTATTACCCAAATCCAGTCCCTCCCTGCTTCTGAAATCACTTAAGACCTCTGTCTCATTTTAATATAAAGCCATGAGGAAAAGATCCACATTTTGTAAGCGTGAATCGGGAGTCCCCAGCTTTTTTGTGCCTGTGGACACCTTTGGAATTCTGACACAGGGTGGTGGGAAGAACTACAAAATGGCTGACACCGGAGGCGGAGTCAACTACGCATAGGGAGCCTGAGAGCAGTCCATCTGTCCTTATATCTTGGAGACTAGAGTGTTTGCAGATGCCAAATGACAATAGCAGGCAAATGATAATAGCGGTGAATGACAGTAGCGGGCATGATTGGATTAGGTGTGATATGCAGAGGGGTATACGTCATGGAGATATCAGCATTGGTAATGAGACAGGAAACCTAAGTCTCAGTTCAGTCCAGGAGGATGCTTTGTCTTGAGCTTCGTTATCAGTTGCAGTCTCTCTTTCTAGTCTCCGTTTGAAATTCTTTTGTCAGATGACTGCTACTGTCATTCACCTGCTATTGTTATTTGCCTGCTGTTGTCATTCAGCATCTGAACTCACTCCACTCTCTAAGACAAAAGGACAGACGGACTCCCATTCTAGCTGTATCTGAAGAAGTAAGCAGTGACTTGTGAAAGCTCATAGCCTGCAACAAGTTACGTTAGTCTTTAAAGTGCTACTGGACTCTTGCTCTTTTCTGCCACTACTTTCCATGCTGAAGGACCTGTAGAAATCACATTATATTTCTTATCTTTTTAAAATACACATCAAGACTTTTTTTTTAAATGTACCAACCATGATTATGTTGCATACTTATTCTTTAGTGTCTTTCAATCATTTTAATGCTGATTTTGTTTAACCCCCCCCCCCCCCTTACAAAACTGGATTTGGATTTTTTTAAAAAAAAATGCCAATAAGAAGGTGATTGAGATTTTTTTAAACCTTTTTTTGGTAGTAAATACATCTATCATCTCAATATCATTTTAGGCTTTTCCAGATGCTCACGAAAAGTACCCCAAGCTGTCGAAAAGATTACCGTCCATTGTGGTAGAGCCGACTGAGTCGGGGGATGTTGAAAGCGGAGAGCTTCGTTGGCCGCCAGACGACCTGAAGTCCATGGATGAGAAAAAGGCCCTTGCTAGTCAGCGAGCCTGTGCTCAGCAGCAGCAGCAGCAGCAGGATCTCGAGAGTATGAATATTTTTTCACTAATCCGTATTTTTTTTAAAGTGGCGTTTTCAAAATAGTGCAAGGGTAGGACTGTACCAGCTCACTGGCATGCAGCCTTTCACTTAAAATGGTGCAAAGAGATGGTGCATTTCCACTTCCCCTAAGGGTGGCAGATTCCTCCCCCCAGTCACTGACTTTGGGTGGGGGTAGGTCAAGGTTGGGAAACTCCTAGAGATTGGGGAATGGAGCCTGGGGAGGACGGGGACCTCACTGGGTACAATGCTATGCAGAGTCCACCCTCCGACGCAGCCATTTCTCCAGAGGAACTGATCTCTATAGTCTGGAGATGAGCTGTAATTCTGGGGGATCCCCAGGCCCCACCTGGAGGCTGGCATCCCCAACTTCTCTCTTGTCTGTTTCGTGCTTTAATGTCTTCAGTCAGTCAATCGTTTTATTGCTCATAGACCAATAGCTCATAAGCAAATATACAAAGTGTAGTACATGCAAGGGAAGACAACATACATTGTAATTTACAGTTTACAGTTTCACAGAGTTATGCAATTTAGTTTACCGAATACATGTGCTTTAATGTCTGTGTGTGCCTTAAAATTTGCACTTTGTGAAGCTGGTGTTCGGCCAGTGTTCCCTCTAAGCTGAGGTAGTGTGAGCTAGCTCATAATTTTTTAGCCTCCGGCTCACTCATTTTTGTCTCAGCTCAGGAAGGATGGCTCCAGAGCAAACTAAGTTATGCAGCAGCCAAATCGCTCACTCACAACATTAATGCCAGTAGCTCACAAAGTAGAATTTTTTCTCACAAGACTTCACAGCTTAGAGGGAGCATCACCTTCCCCACGACTGGAGTGGCAGCGCTGTCTGTGCGGCCACTGAGTGGCGGTACTGTCATGGGCCCCCCTTCTGTATGTCATGCAAATTATACAAGGGAAGGAAATGTATCCCAGTTGTGTAGTGCAGCAGATGTGCAACCTGGAGCTGCAGCTGGTCCTGGCCATTGATGCCATCCTAAGCAGAGTTACCCCCCTTTTACGCCTGTGAATTTAACAGGCTGCAACTCTGCTTAGGATTTAGGGTTGCCAAACTCCAGGCAGCACTTGGAGATGCTTTTTAACTTGTTGATTAATGATTTGGAGTTGGGAGTAAGCAGGGAAGTGGCTAAATTTGCAGATGACACGAAGTTGTTCAAGGTGGTGAGAACCAGGGAGGATTGTGAGGCACTCCAAAGGGATCTGTCAAGGTTGGGCAAGTGGGCATCAGCATGGCAAATGGGGTTCAGTGTGGCCAAGTGCAAAGTGATGCACACTGGAGCCAAAAATCCTAACTATAAATACATGTTGATGGGGTCTGAACTGGCGGAGACTGACCAAGAGAGAGATCTTGGAGTTGTAGTAGATAACTCAATGAAAATGTCGAGACAGTGTACGACTGCAATGAAAAAGGCCAATGCTATGCTGGGGGTTATTAGGAAGGGAACTGAAAACAAATCAGCCAGTATCATAAATCTGGAGTGCCGCTGTATGGAGTGCCCCAGTATAAATTGATGGTACGACCTCATTTCAAGTACTGTGTAGAGTTCTGTTCACCACACCTCAAAAAAGATATTATAGCATTGGAAAAAGTGCAGAAAAGGGCAACTAGAATGATAAAAGGGCTGGAACACTTTCCCTATGAAGAAAGGTTGAAGCGCTTGGGGCTCTTTAGCTTGGAGAAACGATGGATGAGGGGTGATATGATTGAGGTTTATAAGATGATGCATGGGATAGAGCAGGTAGAGAAAGAAGTACTTTTCTCCTTTTCTCACAATACAAGAACTCGTGGGCACTCCATGAAATTGCTGAGCACTCAGGTTAGAACAAATAAAAGGAAGTACTTCTTCACCCAAAGAGTGATTAACACATGGAATTCACTGCCACAGGAGGTGGTGGCGGCTACAAGCATAGACGGCTTCAAGAGGGAATTAGATAAACATATGGAGCAGAGGCCCATCAGTGGCTGTTAGCCACAAGGTATAGATAGGAACTCCTGGTCTGGGGCAAGTGATACTCTGTATTCTTGGTGCTTGGGTGGGGCAACAGTGGGAGGGCTTCTAGTGTCCTGGCCCCACTGGTGGACATCCTGGGGGCACCTGGTGTTTTTGGCCACTGTGTGACACAGAGTATTGGACTGGATGGGCCACTGGCCGGATCCAACATTGGCTTCTCTTATGTTCTCTTATGTTATCTCCTGCTATTAACAATTGATCTCCAGACAACCGAGATCAGTTCCCCTGGAGAAAATGGCTGCCTTGGAGGGAGGACTCTGTGACATTATACCCTGCTGAGGTCCCTCCCTTCCCCAAACCCCGCCCTCCTCAGGCTCTACTCCCCCCAGATACCCAGTCCTTCCCAACTCAGAGCTGGCAGCCCTAAGATTGCACTAGACCTGCCGTGTCCACTGTGTTTTTGTATTTTCAGTTCTGGTTTCATCCAAATACTGGTGGAGGTTACTTTGAGCTGCAAAGTGTGGGGCGACTCTTAAGTGATAGACCTCCACTGTTTATTTTAGAGGAAAATGCTGGTTGGGGAATCCCTCCACTACTCCCGCTACGTGGGAGGAGGTAAACAGGCTCTTCAGAGGTTGCTTAATCCTTCTGCAATGTGCCCAGGGTTGCCAGGTGCCTACCTGCTGCCCATGGGGGGCTCCATCCTGCTCTTTTAGCATGTACGCAAAGCAAGTATGCTGCAATGACGTCACCCGGTCACCACAGTGTTTTTAGCCAAATGCTAGAGTGTCCCCAAGCGATGTGCCCGGCATGATGACATCACCTCCAGATGACATCATTGCACTGGGTACATTGGGCAAGGCGGGGCTCTTCAGGGGCAGGGCTTCCCTGCCAGCCGGCTGGCCAGCGGCTAATTGGGGGGCCCAAAATCGGGGGGACCCCCACCCCCATTGGGGGGATGGCAACCCTAAATGTGAAGGGAAGCCTTGTAGAGAAAGAGAGTTCAATCCCTGGGTTCAGTCTCTCGCATCTCCAAACCAGGTTAAGAGCCTGGGGGTGCTTGTGGAGTCTGCCTTTCTGTCTGTGGATAGCCAGGCGCTCCTTCCACCAGCTGCATCTGATTTGGCAACTCTCGTGTTATGTAAACCATGCTTCCGTGTCCTTACGGCTGGACTACTGCAACACACTCTACGTGGGGTTGCCCTTGAAGACAGCCTGGAAACTACAACTGGTCCAAAATGGTGGTGGCCCAACTGTTGTCTCTCAGCCCCACCTACCTCACAGGGTGTCTGTTGTGGGGAGAGGAAGGGAAGGTGATTGTAAACCACGCTGAGATTCCTTCGGGTAGTGAAAAGTGGGATATAAAAACCAACTCTTCTTCTCCTTTTGCAAAACCTAACTGCAGTGACACAAATAATGTGATTTTGCTAATGGAACCATTAGCAGCTCTGCAGGGCATTGTGAGGAGGCAAGCAAGGTATGGAGGGGAAAGATGTAGCAGCTTCTGCCTGTCATGAGGAGATAAAAACTTCCCACCACACGTCTGATACCAACTCTTTGTGGTGTTTGCCAGCAAACACAAGGACTTTGTCCATTACAAGGCAGCTTTTGTGCACCGGCATGTGTGTGTTAAGGATTTTACTGTGTGCTTTAGCCTTCCTTCTGGGGCAACTCGGGGTACTCAGTAACTCGTTTCTCCGCAGGTACCCCACCTCATCAAGAAGCGGGGGGGAGCACAGAATCTACTGAAAGCAGAACTGAGGAAGATGACTAAAGGAACTTCATTCAACGGGCCAGACGTTGAAGTTTTTTGGTGTCGACCTAATTGGGAAGTTAGCACATTCCGAAGATGTGTCAACACACGATCTATTTTAAAAAAGTGCGAAAGGGTTTTTTTTCCGATTAAGTTAGTACACGGTGAGGAGTACATGGGCTTTAGAACTGTTTCCTTTTGACGTTTACCTTCTCAAGGCTGGGATTTCATGTCACTTAATATTTCCTTTGGAGAAAGCGAAGCACGTTAGGGAAGCACATTGTAGTCACTACTATCAGGTCCACAAAGGAAAACACACACACACACACACACAAAACAAAACTCTCAGTTAGTTGCAATTAGCATGTCTGTAGTGAAATTGCCTTATTAAGGTAAGGCTGCTGTTCAGATATCGGCAGCAACATAAAAGGGGGTTGCATCGCTACAGAACACCTTAAAATCTATTAAACCTCCCTTGTTTTAGCCATTTAAAAAAAACTAGCACTGTGATATTATGGATATTAATGAACAATATGTAATATAATGTCACCCTTTGACTTTGTACCTTTTTTTTGTATAGAGACACAAGTTTAAACGTTCGCATCTGGGCTATTATGAAAATTCAAGACTGCCTTTCGGTGATGGCAGACGTATCATTTATCCTTCTGACCAATCCTTTTTTGGGGGGGAGGGGGTGCAAAGTCCAATGAACCAGCCTTTTATTAACGAAACGTGTTTTAAAGGAGAATGAGATAAAAGTTAAAGGAACTCTTTTATCGATGTACATTTCTTGGAGGGGAAATAGCATTCTTTGTCCGTGTTTGTGGAGGGAGTCCATTTCCGTGTCCATTTGATTAGCTGGGCTTCGCTTACCTTTGTGCATATGGCCAGTGGTCCAAATTCGGTCCTGGTGTGACCCTGATGACATATCAAAAAGAAACAAAGAGGCGGTCGCGGTTAACATCATGGCTGAATTTGCTCCAAGTGTTAATATGAAACACTGTTGCTATTTTTATGACATTTTATACATATATACACACACATATAAATATATAAATATATAAAGTGAATTCTATTTGCTTATCTGTGCATAGGTCAGTCCTTGTCTGACCCTGCTGAGAATTTTATGTCCTTTGAGGGCAGTCGAAAGACTGGCTGGAGTGAATAAGGGTTGCATTTTATGGCTATTACTATTTCTCCCTGCATATGAGTATGTCTTACCTCCTTTGGGGAGGGGGCTGTGGCTTGGTGTAAGAGCCTCTGCTTTGCATGCAGACAGTCCCAGGTTCAATCCCTGGCATCTCCAGTTAAAAAGGACCAGGCAGTAGATGATGTGAAAGACCTCAGCCTGAGACCCTGGAGAGCCGCTGCCTGTCTGAGTAGACAGTACTGGTCTTGATGTACCGATGGTCTGAGACAGTGTGAGGCAGCTTTGTGTGTTTGTTCATATGTGATGATTTATCTTGCTGAGGGCTTCTGTACAGAGGTGGCGGTATGTTTGAAGAGTTGGCGAACACAGTGATCAGAGCAGCAGATAATGGCTTGGGACTTGAAAGGTGTCATCTAGAGTGGTGGACTCTAATCTGGAGAACCGGGTTTGATTCCCCACTCCTCCATAGGCAGCTGCTGGTGTGACCTTGGGTCAGTCACAGTTCTCTCAGCGCTGTTTTCTCAAGAGCAGTTCTCAGTCAGAGCTCTCTCAGCCCCACCTACCTCACAGGGTGTCTCTTGTGGGGAGAGGAAGGGAAGGAGATTGTAAGCCGCTCTGAGACTCCAAGTGAAGGGCGGGATAAAAATCCAACTTCTTCTTCTTCTTCTCCCCACCCCGCCTGGAAAAACCCAGTGGGCTTTGTGTAGTTTCCTCACCATACTATAGAGTTCTTTGGGGGAATCTATGGCAGGTCACGTTAACTGGCATGATAAAGATAATACAAATGTGTAGGTTAGATAGACTTCAAGTTCAAACCCCCCTTTGGCCTGATTATTGATGCTGCAAGGTGACCCACTAGAGTTGCCAGCCTGGGCAGGGAGGGGTTTGGGAAGTAGAGGGACCTTGGCAGGGTACAATGCCTTACAGTCCACCCTCCAAAGCTGCCATTTTCTCCAAGAGAAGTTGCATGGAGTTCAGTTGTAACAGCAGGAGATCACCAGGTGTCACCTGGAGGTTGGCAACCCTGTGACCCACCCAATTATTTTCTCCCCCCCACACACACACAGGTGTTCTTTTGCATTCAATCCCACCAGTGAGAAATAGTATTTACAATGCTCTGGAAACTAAGTTTCTCCTGGACAGAGTAGATACCAGAGCTCGTAAGAACATCAGAAGAGCCCTGCTGGGTCAGACCAGTGGTCCATCTAGTCCAGCATCCTGTCTCACACAGTGGTCGACCAGTTCCTCTGGAGGGCCAACAGAAGAGCACAGAGGCTGAGACCTTCCCCCTGATGTTGCCTTCTGGCTCTGGGATTCAGAGGATTAGTGCCTCTGAATGTGGAGGTCCCCCTCAGTCACCATGGCTCGTAGCCATTGATAGACTACTTATCCTCCATGAATCTATCGAATCCTCTTTTAAAGCTGTTTATTCCTGTTGCCATCACTACATTGCTTTCTGGCGTGTGTGTAAGGGTCATATTACAGAGGAAAATGTACCCTATAAAAATGGGGGTGGGGAAATAAAGCGTTTTGGTGCTTTGACCAGATCAAAGTGTATATTGATGGCATTGCCTGTATAATAAATAATAATAATAAGATTAATGTGAGAATCAGGCCTTAATCTGCTTACAAATTAGCAAAGGTGACTTATAGGTGTACTCAGGTTCTTATTTTAGTTACTTCCTGATTAAGTTTTATGTGCTAAACTTAAAAACATATGTATTTCTGTGCTTAAGTGAACGCAGTCCTTGGTAGGGTGGGGTCAAATACACTTCTCATAACAACAGCCCTGTCTCTGTTGGTGCCCAGTACGCCCCCCTACTCTCTGAGACCAATGACTCACAATGTGCCAAACTTAATCTGCATGAATGTTACGGCTCCCTGGAACCCAAATCCAGACACGGACCGATTTCCCACAAGCAGCTGTGCCACCCTTGCTCTTCCATTTGCCCTGGTTGCATTTGTCTATTTCACACTTTTCGCTGCAGGGCCACATTTTGACCCGCATCTTCCTCTGATTTCCCCTGTATCTTCTTGATCCTTGTTTTTTGATATCGAGAAGATGTGGGGGAAATTGGAGGGAGATGTGGGTCAAAGTGCGGCCGCGCGGCGAAGAATGTGAAATTGACAAATGCAACCGGGGAAAACAGAACAGTGAGGGCAGCACAGCTGCTTGTGGGAAATCGGTCATGGTGTCAGCATTCTCTCACCCTGGGTTTGGTTCCTGAGGTTGAGTACTGGAAGCTGGAGCCTAAAAGCACAGCAGGGAAATGGTACTGCTCCAGTGACCAAGCAAGAGCAAAAGATCACCTTCCCAACATTTATACCAGGTCTGGCTGATCCAGAAGCTTTCATGTTGCCTGCCAGCTGCAGGCACTGATATTCTACACTCGTATACTCTTCTGTGCCTAAGAAGGGCTCTAAGGCCCAATCACACACAGCCCGAGATAGCTCACTGGGATAGCCATCTAGCCAAATGCCACTAGATGCTCAGCTCAAAACTTTGAAAGTTTCTTTTGCAGTTCACAATGATTGTTTCATAGAATTTCACTCAACAGAGAAGCTATTGCCTGCTTCCTCACAGAGGATTATTCTTCCTCAGCTCTCAAACTGAAGCACTTCTTAAATGAAGCTTCTAGACATCATTGTCCCCCCACCATCTTCAATATGTTTCTTCCCAAATGTACTTTACTGCAGTCTTTTTGGAAGGAATGCAGTCCAAGTATTTTAGTGAGCCATCTGAAAACAAAGGTGTCTGTTTTCTGGCTCTGCAAAGATCCTGCCCACATAGCAGCCATTTCCCCACCATCAGCCTTTATGGGTGCCATTTTCCCAGCTTCACCAGCAGACGACTTTTAGAGGGGTTTTTTTAATTAGTCATTTTTTCGGCACTTGAGCAGATCTCTCCAGTCAGCAGAGTTCTTAGGACCAAAATACATAATACATCTGACATGAGTTGGATCATGGATGCCCTACCCAACTCAAAGCGCGGACTCTAATCTGGGAGATCCAAGTTTGATTCCCTGTTCCTCCACTTGCAGCTGCTGGATGACCTTGGGCAAGCCATAGTTCTGTCAGAGCTGTTCTTGAAAGGGTGTCTGTTGTGGGGAGGGGAAGGGAAAGGAGTTTGTAAGCTGCTCTGAGACTTCAAGTGAAGGGTGCGGTATAAATCCAGTCTCTTCTTGAGAGCCAGTTTGGTGTAGTGGCTAAGTGCACGGACTCTGATCCGGGAGAACCAGGTTTGATTCCAGTGTTCCCTCTAAGCAGAATTAGTGTGAGCTAGTTCACAGTTTTTTAGCCTTTGGCTCACACATTTTTGTCTTAGCTCACGAAGGATGGCTCCAGAGCAAACTAATTTATGCAGTAGCGAAATCACTCACTCAACTTTAATGCCAGTAGCCTACAATGTAGAATTTTTGCTCACAAGACTCCACAGCTTAGAGGGAGCATTACATGGAGCCTAAGGAAGGGGCAAACAAGGCCCCCTGTGGCTGTTTCCACTGGCAAAAACTGAGTGGGAGGGAAGCCTGAAGCACCTCCTTCCCCACTGGAGCACCCCTGAGCTGAACAGAGCGACAGAACATTTTGAAGGTGAGCTTCCTTTGTGACTACAAGTTGGTTTGGGCACCTATGACCCGACTCCTGTGACACGTCTCATGTATTTTGGACCTTATTTTTGGTAACTCTTTCACATTTATTCTTTCCCCTCCTCATTTTTCCATCAGTCTCTCAGCCTTGCTTCCATAGCTCTCAGTACAGTACCTGAAGATAGATGTAGCATTTTTAGAGCGGCTGAGGCATTTGATAGCACCTATGATGCTTTGTAGATGAACATGCATTTATCTCTTCTGCGGTGACCTATGGGCACCTCGAATCTGCAGGTTTTTGGATGACTTGAGTTTGAATGGAGAAAAGTCAGGTCTGGAAGTGCTTAATGGCTAATTCCTGAAATACCATGCATCCATCCTCTCCCAATCCCAAAATGGTTTTGTGCAAGAGACAAGAAGTGAGCGATAAACATATATTCAGCTAAATGGACACATGTTGCCCTAAAAAATTTTTTTGCAGCAGAGACTGCTTTTAAAATGTTACACTGGCCTTTGTCCTAAATTGAATGCGTAATTCCAAATTCTACCATCTATCATAAAGTTTGAGTCCAGTGGCATCTTTAAGACCGACAAAGTTTTATTCTGGGTATAAGCTTTCATGTGCATGCACACTTCTTCAGATACATGAATCTGAAGAAGTGTGCATGCACATGAAAGCTTCTGCCCAGAATAAAACTTTGTTGGTCTTGGAGGTGCTACTGGATTCAAACTTTGTTCTGCTGTTTCAGGCCAACACGGCCACCCGCCTGGATCTGCAGTCTATTGTGTAACAGAATATAACAGGTCATTTTAACAGGCTTGGGGTTTTCCCGTCCCAGAATCTAGCATTTATAGCATTGCAGAATCCTTTCTCCCAGCACATGGTACAAAAAATACAACCCTTTCCAATTTCCTTTCAGGGACAACCACGCCATTGACATTTTCTTTCCAAGATCCTTTCCAGTGCATAAGGATCACTTACCTTTCTTGGACAGAAGTTTTTATAAGACAGTTATACATATATATATATATATATATATTCTCAGTAACCAAATTTTAATATACTTGCTTGAAGAACTTTGTGCAGTGGATGTTTAGTGGTACAGTAGAAACCTTTTTTTTGTTTCATCAGATCAACTTTAACATATGTGTAATGATGTGATTCATTTTTGGGGTGGGCACTGGAGGTTGGTATCTTTTTAATAAATAGATTAGAGTATAATTTATGTTAGGTTGGATTTGGCTCTTTAACGTTGCTTCTCTGTCACCCACCTTGCTGCCTGAATATCTGCCGCTGAAGATTATCTGTAATGCCAAGGACTGAGATAGTCAGAGTGTCTCAAAACCCTCTCAGATGCCCAGCAGCTCTCCCTTGTTTTTGTTTTTCTAGGAGCTTTAAAGTTGCACTGACAAAAAAAAAAGCAGGGAAACACGGCCCCCCCAAAGTATCTTTTCAACTACCAAAGTGATCTAGACATCTCCGTTGGGGAAGGTGTAGCACTCCCTGGAATCCAAAGGGATCCTTTCCCTCACAAAGGGATTTTTTGCTTGAGAGATGCCGTTTCATATATACACACCAGAAGACACTTCCGTTCCTCCACATCCCTACTCTTGGATGATGAGAGTAATATTCCAAGCCATTTAGAAGTAATTATGAGATGTCTTTATCCTAACACTGAAGATAACATGAGCTATTGCAGGGATCCCTGATGTGGGACCTGTGGGCACCATAGCACCCGGTGACACATTTCCTGGTGCCCGCCAAGTGTTTTTAAAAGATGGGTGGGCCATGCAGAGCTCTTGCTGCAGCAGGGTTTCTGATTTGCCACTGAAAATCTGATTGGCTGTGCAGGCTAAAATAACATTGTTTTGGCAACAGCCGCCACCTCAGTATCTTATTCTCTCCTTTCTCCCCACTGTATTTTTGAAATTTGGGCTTCCTCTGTGTGATTGGCTCCACCTCCTACAGCAGCCATTTTGGAGTTGCATCCACCACCCTTTGTCAGAATTCCAAAGGTGCCCACAGGTTGGGGAAAATTGGGGACCTCTGAGCTACTGGGCCAACCTTCCTGTGTTTCTGCCGGACTGGGAGGTGGAGACAGTCTTTTCCGCAACAGCCGTGGGGTCTGCCAGATCTTGGCCTGGGTTCTGACCTAACTGATGATGTCGGAAAATTTCTTTCCATGCTCTCTTTGTGCATTTTCACCACCTGTGGGCAGGAATTTTATGGACTAAGAAGGGATTTGTGGGACACCCATCCAGAACTCAAGAAGTGCCACGGCCAACTTCTCCCTGAGTTTGGACGCTGCAGTTTTCTGGACAGAGGGTCCACCCATCTTTGTCATGCAGTGGAAGCGCATGGCTTCAGAAATCATGGTATCATTTTGTGAGGATGCTCAGGGCTGCTGCTTTTCACTGGGCCTTGCGGTGGTGAAGCTTCATATCTCTCCCCTCGCATCTCTTCTCCCCACCCCTAACCAAGTCACATCTGCCTTACAGCCACCCTGTAGGGTTTCCAAGGCACCAGACAGTGGTCTCCCTTCCAAATATTAACCAGGGCCAACCCTGCTTAGCTTTTGAGATCTAATGAGATCGTGCTAGCCTGGGCTATCTAGGTCAGGGCTGGGCATATTGCAAATCCAAGGATTCACCAGTGCTATTTTAGTAACTACTGATCCAAACGCGGTTGAGAAGAAGGGGGGTTCTAGGGCCTGTTTTTATCCTGCTTAGGCCAAATTTGTAAGTAAAGGACAACTGTATGATCTGCAATGAAAATAGCGGGAAGACAATCTACTAAACCTGAAGATGCTATCTATATCAGGGGTCTCCAACAGGTAGCTCATGGGTGACCAGCAGCTTGCCAGTTGCTGTAGGGGAGCTTGTGTGTCCCCTAGAAGGTCAAGGGAAAGGTCACAACAAGATCTGCTCTGCTTTTTCTTTTCTGTAAAACTTTTTCCCCATAAGGTTTTTCTCTGTGCCGCTTAGCTGATGTCTTCGTTTCTGGTGCTCTTCCTGGTCTGCTGTTCTGCTGTTAGGACAGAACAGTTTGGGTACATGCTGGGGATAGGGAAATAGCTCAGGATATTTTCCATTGCTCCAAAGTAGCTCTCACTTCAGAAAAGGTGGATGTCCCCTGCTCCAGCATTCTGTCTTTAAGACTTCTCCCCCCTCATTCTAAAGCTTCAGTTTTATTTTTGTTGGCATTAGGCACACTCATAACTTGCAGTTCTCCCCATCCAGCAGAAATTGGCTGTGTCTCAGACTGCAATATTATGCATGCTCGCTTGCCAAGAAGTTCTATATAATGCAGTGAGGTTTACACTAAAGTAAATCATACATAGGATTGAACCAAAGTGACTCCTATTTAATAAGCAGTCCCATGCCCCCTTACAGTGCAATCCTAAGCAGAGTTATAGTCTTCTAAGACCATTGAAGGGTATAACTCTGTTTAGAATAGCACTGATGGTTTGGAGTAAGCCCTGTTAAAATTTGTGGGACATACATCTAAGAAAATATACATAGGGTCGATATGCCCGCCTCATTTTTTGTGGGACCTACAGCCCAATAAGAGCATAAGAGAACATAAGAAAAGCCAATGTTGGATCAGGCCAGTGGCCCATCCAGTCCAACACTCCGTCACACAGTGGCCAAAAACACCAGGTGCCATCAGGAGGTCCACCAGTGGGGCCAGGACACTAGAAGCCCTCCCACTGTTGCCCCCTTCCCAAAAAAACACCAAGAATACAGAGCATCACTTGCCCCAGGCTGAGAGTTCCTATCTATCTCTGGTAAGTCAACTCAGAAGTAAGCTCCACTGCATTTGATGGATTTTACTCCTGAGTAAGTGTAGCCAGGAATCCTACTTTAATGTATAACTTGAGTTGGATTGTGGGGAGGGGCTGTGGCTCACTGGTAGAGCATCTGCTTGGCATGCAGAAGGTCCCAGGTTCAGTCCTCGGCATCTCCAGTTAGAAAGGACCAGGCAGTTGGTGATGTGAAAGACCTCTGCCTGAGAGAGAGAGAGCCACTGCCAGTCTGAATAGACAATACTGACCTTGATGGACCAATTTAGTGGATTGATGGACCAATCCAACCTAATTTAGTATATGGCAGCTCCCTGTATTCATGTGATTAAGGCCTGTGTCACTGACCAGCTTGGAATGGGATAGCTTTCCCCGCCCCTCCCTAAAGAGACAGTTAAAGAATATTAGAACCATTTTTGCAACCTTTATGTATCCAAGATGACAGAGGAGATCCTTGTGGCATGAGTAATTATATCATGATGCTGGGCTTGACTGTACGATAACCTAACTATTTTTTATTCCTTTTTCATTATCTGCGGGTGGGGAATAGCTTTTGAGACTACTACTGCTCAAGACAAAAAAAATACTCCACTCCAGAAATCAAAGGAAGCAAAACAAAATGAAGTTCCTGTTCCCTGGGACTGGAAAGAAGGGAAGGTGTTTAATGAAAAACAGAGCTTTTATTCAATTTTTATATCTATATACATCCTATTATTTGATCTGTGTACAGCGGTGGTGTCTGTATGGGAAACCTAACGGTGGCTTTTGTATCATTATTTTTTTCCGGATGAAAAAAAAGCTTTGTAGAAACTAAAAAGGAGAAAAAAAGTTTGATCATATTTTTGTAGTATATTATATGCAGTGTGGGCAGGAAAAGGTTTTATGGAATAATATATTGTTGAATTCTGCTCCTTTGTAGTATTTTCCATTTCTTTTTGGTTTCTTGGGAGATGGCTGGGGGAAAATTGGTAATTTCTGTACATAACTTTCAACTAATGTGTGTCCTGTAGATGTATTTAGTCAATTAAAAGCCTACAATGGACCTGATTTGATGAGCTGGTATATTAAACATTTCTTTTAAAACCACATTTTCTGTTCTCCACATTTAAACCAGCACACTGACGTGTTTCAATGCTCTGTTCAATTTAGGGCTCCCAATTCTGCCTCAGCAAATGCCAGGAGATTTGGGGAGCTGTGCCTGGGAAGGGCGGAGCTTGGAATGATGTGACATCTCTTCCTCATGACAGTCTAGGCTGCCTCTCCTAGTCTCTTTAGTCTTCGCCGTAGAAATTCCTACAGCATCATTATGTGAAGCCCATTGTTTTCTCTTGCTCCTCAGTTCCTTGGGGGCAGGAAACTAAGGCTGGGGTTGGGTAATACCCCATCCCAGGTGGATAAATGGGAAATGCAGTTTGGTTCCACAAGCTACTACAGTGCAAAACATCTTCCTCACCTCCTCTGGTATGTCCCCCAAAGAGTGTTACGTTCCGCTGGAAACAATCTACTGGTGATAGCTGCCCCCTAAGACATCCATCTATCCTTGACCAGGAACAGGGCCTTCTCAGCCCTGGCTCCAGCCTGGTGGAACTCTCTGCCATGTGACATCAGGGTCCTGTGGGACTTAATACAATTTCACAGGACCTGTAAAGCAGAGATGTTCCGCCAGGCTTTTGGTTGAGGACAGCAATGGGGTTTACCTGACTGGCACCCCTCCCCCTTTCTCCCATTTTTTCCATCATTTCCTCCTTCCCCTGCAGGTGAGGCAGCACAGTCTAGAACTAGCTGAAGAAAATCTTATGCACCATCGGGGCTTGTTTTAAATGTACTATTTTAAGGTTGATTTATATTATGATTTTAATATTGTTATGATGTATTTGATCTTATCCTCATTCGTCACTTTTAAGTATTGAGTGGGAGGCGATGAATTCAACCAACAGGCTTTTATTCAGTGATATTGCTCAGCTCAAAAGACAGCTCTATGAAAGCGGCACCTTAATTTATACTGTTCCAACACATAACTTTCAACAAAGTAACTATATACAAGCAATACTATTGGACCCAAACAGGGCTCAGCGATTGGATATCTAGATTGGCTTTAGGACCAATGGGAGTCTTTATTCATCAGCCAATAGGACGTGGAGCTTTAGGATACCAGAGCCCTTTCAAGCTATTGCTGCTTCAGTGATCCAAAACACAAACACAACAGTCACCCAAAGCCCTGTAAACTCAGGGACTGGGCGATCTATAAAACTAAAGCACAAATAAATAAATCCTTCATTTCCCCATAGACCAAAAAGACCCTGGATTTCCTTGCCTTTTTTTCCTTGACTCCTCTCCCACAAGAGAATCCACCATGGCCCCCCAAGCACCAAGAATACGGAGTATCACTGCCCCAGACAGAGTGTTCCCTCTATAAAGGTAAAGGTTTCCCTTGCTTGAAAGCCAGTCGAATTCGACTCTAGGGGGTGGTTTCCGAGCCGTTTCCAAGCTGAAGAGACAGCACTGTCCGAAGATGTTTCCGTGGTCATGTGGCTGGCATGACTAGATGCCAAGGTGCACAGAATGCTGTTACCTTCCCACCAAAGTGGTACCTATTTATCTACTAGCAATTTCTTGCTTTCGAACTGCTAGGTTGGCAGGAGCTGGGGCCAGAGATGGGAGCTCACTCTGTCATGCGGATCCATGCTGGATCAGGCCAAAGGCCCATCCAGTCCAACACTCTGGATCTCACAGTGGCCAAAACCCAGGTGCCATCAGAAGGTCCAGAAGCCCTCCCACCATGGCTCCCCAAGCACCAAGAATACAGAGCATCACTTGCCCCAGACAGAGTGTTCCCTCTATACCTTGTGGCTAATAGCCACTGATGGGCCTCTGCTCCAGATGTTTATCCAATTCCCTCTGGAAGCCATCCATGCTTGCAGCCACCACCACCTCCTGTGGCAGTGAATTCCACGTGTTAATCACTCTTTGGGTGAAGAAGTACTTCCTTTTATCTGTTCTAACCCGACTGCCCAGCAATTTCATGGAGTGCCCACGAGTTCTAGTATTGTGAGGATGGGAGGAAAGTACTTCTTTCTCTACCTGCTCTATCCCATGCATCATCTTGTGAACCTTGGTCATGCCATCCCTCAATCGTTGTTTCTCCAAGCTAAAGAGCCCTAACCTCCTAGCAATGCTTTGGACTGGGCTTTCTTGAACACCAGCTCCACAGACTCCAAAAAGAGTTCGCTTTGGAAAATCCAGGGGAGTTTCAAAAGCCGTCTGGTAGGGCTGAAGCAGAGGGCTTCTGTGATCAGGGCTCCTAGCGTTCTATTTCAGTCCAATGATCAGGCACATGGGGGCCTGCTTCCCACGGGGACTGTGCTGACCTGGAACAGCCCTGAGGACCTGGGACAACATGCAGGTACTTCAGTCAGTTCCAAAAGTGCCTTCAAGTTGCAGCAGACTTATGGCGGCCCCATAGGGTTTTCAAGGCAAGAGATGGAACAGAGGTGAGCTGAGGTCGCCTGCCTCTGTGGAGCAACCCTGGACTTCCTTGGTGGCCTCCCATCCGAGGACTAACCAGGCTCGACCCTGCTTAGCTGAGATCTGATGAGACTGGGCTAGCTATCTGGGTCCGTTGGGGCATGCTCACAGCCAGTACTCCCTCTAAGCTGTGGAGTCTTGTGAGCAAAAATTCTACTTTGTGAGCTACTGGCATTAAAGTTGTGAGTGAGCTAGGGTTGCCAGGCTCCAGGTGGGGCCCGGAGATCTCCTGCCTTTACAAGTGATCTCCAGCTGACAGGAGTTCCCCTGGAGAAAATGGCTGCATTGAAGGGTGGACTCTATGGCATTGTACCCTGCTGAGACCTCTCCCCTCCCCAAACCCCGTCCTCTCCTGGATCCACCCCCAAAGTCCCCAGGTATTTTCCAGCCCAGAGCTGGCAACCAGAGGTTGCCATGTCTTCCGGGTGGACACACACACTCACATGCACACTGACACACACATACGAAAAATACCAAAATAAAATGCCAATAAAAAAAATAATTGACAGGGCTTAGGTACCAAGATATGGGGAATTTGTGCTATGCCAAACAGGGCCGATTTGCTGTGGAGCTCACTGAGGAGGCATGAGAAAAATGAACCCACTAACAATTAGATTGTGGAAGGCAACAAAAGCATGCTTTGTTGGTTGTTAAATTGAAACCAGTAGCTCACTCTGACCTTTCTGGGTATTTTGATTTTTGTCTCTGGAACAAGCGTAGAGAATGGCTCCACATTGTGCAAAACAAGTCTAAAGACATCAGAGCCAAAAAAAAAAGCCTACACAATTATAGCTTCAGAAGCAATAGATCATAAACATTTTATCAATGCATATTGACGTACATTGTCTTGTGTTCTGTTATTCCAAGGTATGAGAAACATTGTATGGGTTTTTTTTTTTTTTTTTTGCTTGCCTCTCTTCCTGAACCCTGGAAATATTAGACTATTTTCTGGTGCCCTAAACTCTAATCCTGCCATAATGGACAATCTCGTTTCTTCCACATTTAGGCAACAGCCATTTCCAAATCGTCACATATAGTAATATCTTTCGAATAACCAAGCTGCACCACATGCTGTTCCAATGCGGCGTCATCGCCTAGCATTTCTATTATATAAAACTAATTTCCAACACGAAATTATTTTTGGACCGTTGCATAGAAGGAAACTGATTTGTTCATCGCCTTCCTTGACTTCAGCAGGTGTCCGGATCTATAAAATAGATTCTCTTCAGCCTAGTAGGAGAACGATACCATCTAGACGGAATTGCATAGAAATGCTCTCCAAGATTAATATGCATGAGTTTCGCAACATTTTGCGATAACCGAGTCCAAGTTTCACAGAGCATTTGTTACTAAATCACTTTCCCCTGTCTCGTGATGGCTATCACTGTATCTAATTTTAAAGTGCTGGCCCAGGTGCAGGTAGCAAAATCTACACAGTGGGGCAGCCATGACTATGAATGAACATTCTGTAAATATCTAGGTTTTGCAAAAACACCCCCCTGTAAAAAAAAAAGTTAATAGCAATTTCTGCACTTTCACACATTTTTTTAAAGCAAACTGTCCAGAATTTGGGTACCATTTTGGGTTTCTTTAGCAACCAGAATGCATGCTCAGGTGTAAGTATGCTGACCCCCTATCAGGAGGGGTTGTTTCAACCAGCAATGGACCCCACAGGGGTACCCCAGGAGTCCATATACCAGGCAACTACCTAACTACCAACAACTCAGTTCTAACTAGCATATTCCAGAAGGACACACCCATTCATAGAATAATAGCGTTGGAAGGGAGCTCCGGGGTCATCTAGTCCAACCCGCTGCACAATGCAGGAAATTCACAAATACCTCCCCCTCCATACCCCCAGGGACCCCTGTTTCACGCCCAGAAGATGTGAACACAGGGAGTTCCATTTAGGACCTAAACCTGTCTCTTAAAGAGATGGGTTCCATATACTCAGAGCTTTGGGGGGGGGGGGGGGGGGGCTGTGCTGGAACAGAATTCTGGAATCTTTCCGACAAAATTCTTTTTAAAACGTTAAAAAGTTCATGAGTTTTCAGTATACAGATTGAAAACTTCATTTCCCTCTTGAGAGTTCCGGCACCTCTTTTTTTAAAAAAAGAAAAAAAAAACCCACATATACTACAGGAGGTCTGCAGTGGGAGGAGGAATTGGTAAAAATTACTACCCTCTAAGAAATCTCCTGCTGGATCCAAACCATTATTTCTATCATTAAGACTAGCAACGGCTGGGAGCTTCAGGGGGTGGAGACTCCAGAAACAAGTGTCATGTGATGCCATGACATCACTTCCATCTGGGTACATAGGATTGTGCGATGCTCTAGGAATTTCCCGAATCTCAATGGTTCCTACCATAAAGATTTGGGGAATTCCTGCAGTGTAGAGTGCAGCCATGGTGTCACTTCCACATTCATGACTGGTAGTGATGTCATATCACTGTGTGATGCTGTTTTACACTCCCATTTTGTTTCCACTGATTCACCAAACAGTAGTTGGAGACTGGATCATGTGGGCAGGAGTAGCGTTCGCCAGGAATTTTAACTGAGCTCCAGACAATAGAGATCAGTTTCCCAGAAGAAAAGGGCAACTTTTAGAGTGTAGACTCTGTGACATCACATCCCTGGGGAACAAGGGACCCTGAGGAATAATATGAGGGCAATTCGCAGCAGAAAGGGGGAATTGGTGGAAATTGCCAATCTTTCATGAAGATCAGTGGGCTGCAATGGAAAGAGGAGGCAGGAAAGTTCCATTCTGCTGTTGGAAAATGGAGTTTGGAGCCAACCCTGGAAGTCAACAAAGAGACCATGACCATTAGCCCATAAAAATGAGCACAACTATTCAAGAGTGTCCCCATAAAAACTTGGTTTCATTGGGACTCAAAACTAATTTTAATTACCTTGAGCAGAGTAGCCAGCTCCAGGTTGGAAAATTCCCAGAGATTTTGGGGGTGGAGCCCAGCCTTGAGGCCAAAGTGTCTGGGTGCATCTTTCAAACTGAGAGCCAGTTTGGTGTAGTGGTTAAGTACGCGGACTCTAATCTGGGAGAACTGGGTTTGATTCCCCACTCCTCCACTTGCAGCCACTGGATGACCTTGGGCAAGCCATAGCTCTGGCACAGCTGTTCTCTCAAGGACAGCTCTGGAAAACGTGGTCTCAGCCCCACCTATGTCACAGAGTGTCTGTTGTGGGGAGGGGAAGGGGGTTTGTAAGGCACTCTGAGACTCTGATTGAAGGGCGGGATAAAAATCCAATCTCCTCCTCCTCCTCCTCGTCTTCTTCTTCCAAGATTTTCAAGAATTGGAACAGTGACCATGTTAGGAGGTCGACAGCCATCTATGGAAGACAACGGCCGTGGTCACATGGCCCTTTAAATCTGGGACTCCTCCTGGATTTAAAGGAGCCGCTTCTTTTAAGTTCGGGTTGGGATGTTTATACATCCCAACCCCCGGCGGTGGCGGCCATGGCAGCGGAGAAGAAGGCGGGTGGCAGCGGGCGGCAGCCGAGAAGGAGGCTGATGGCGGTGGAGGCTCTTGGCATCAGCTGCAGCGTCGGAGGAAGTGGGCGGCGGCTGTGGCGGAAGAGGAGGCGGGCGGCGGTGGCAGAAGAGGAGGCATTTTATATTTACCTGCGCAGAGAGAGTTGGTGTATTCCTGCTGAAGAAATAAGATGAGTTTATAGGGAATTGGGGGGGGGGGGGTTGTAGATTAGGAGCCATGTTAGAGCGTGGTGAGAGAGATGGGTGGGGAGAGAGAGAAAAGGGTGATTGCAAGAAGAAGGAGGCGATGTCAAAGAGAAGGGGCAATATTGTGCTGGGAACTTTCCTTTATTCAGGGGGCGGGAGGTGGTCTCTGGGAGGATGGCATGATATGATGCCATCTCAAGAGAGCCTATAGATGGTCTGTTCGCTATCTTCTAGCCACTAAGGGGGTGCTATAGGAGTGGTCAATATTCAGATCTACCTGGTGGTCAGGACAGGATGTTGACGTCAGCTGCATCTGCCATCTGTCTTTGGGATGAAGGGAGCGCTGGGCATGGGAACCGATTCTCAGGAAGCACCCTGCTGTCTTCGCACCCAGTTTGAAGTCCTTTGATGTAGCGAATAGTAATGTGGTCTTGCAAGATGGGGCATAAGCCTGTGTACGTGCCTGGAGTGTATACCTGCATGGAGTTGAACCTCATGGCTTTGTGTGTGAGAGAGTGTCTTTGTTCTCTGTGTCAACCTCCCACCTGGAGGTGGCAACCTCAGAAAATGGTGCTCTGACCCTATAGTGTAGGTATCTGTTCCCGTCTTCCCACTGGTTGCCTAGTGCACTTTCGTGTCCCACATAACTGACATCATAGTCCATTCACTGCTCTCATAAATCATCAGAAAAGTTCATAAGAATGCTGTGCAGGCTTACAGCCTCTCCTGATTTTTAAATTGATAATTTCTCACTGCCTCAGCTATGTTGAAAGAGTCTAGCTTTTTCATTATATGGGACATGTGCTATTTTTATACATTTCGGAATTAGAACGCTAGATGAGATGGTGGTGGAGTAGAAGGAAGTCTATTAATTCTCTGACAGATACTGTGGGACATGAAAGGAAGCCAAACAGAAACCTTCTTTTTAAATACTGGATTACAACAGCTCAGGTTTTGTTTTGTTTTGTTGTTTTTGTTTAATGAATGAACTAGTAACTTTAATTTGTGAACCATGTAAAATATCAACCAACTATTTCCATACTGTCAGACATATGTCGTGCATTTGAAGATGATTCATGAAAATGTTAAAAGTGTTTAATACATACTCTAGGAACTTGTGCTTAGCTAATAGATCGATTCAGGTTCTAGTAACCTCAAATGTTATTTTTCGGCCTTCCTAAATAAGGAAATCAGAACTCAGATCTTCGGTTGAAAATACACACACTGCTTAAACCACTTTGATCTTTTTCTTCTACAATTTTTTTTTTTTGGTCATGTAAGGAAAACAAAAAAGACCGTAGCGGTAGCCACACATCTTTGGACATTAAGCTATTTTTGTACGCTGTCATATATAACTGGATTTCCTGGGGTACATGGAAGAATCCAGTTGCAAATGATTGTGATAGCCATTGAAGTGAAGATGCAGTCAGTGTCAAATATTGGATTCCTGTCAGATTCGTGGCCATGCAAGAAAGTTAATTTACAGTTAGATGGCATCTTTCCAGGGCTTAACAATACAGGTTTCATTTCAGGCTTACGGCACTTTCATATCAGTTTTGTCATTGTCCAGTCGCACAGTGGAGTCCGACTCTTCACGAACCCACGGACCACATCATGCCAGGCCGTCCTGTCTTCCACCATCCTCGGGAGTTTGGTCAATTTCATGTTCGTTGCAGGCTCCACCTTCCAAATCTCCAGGTGTTTCCCAACCCAGAGCTGGCAACCATACACTTTCCTGTTTCGACCCTCTAGCTGGATACATGGCAACTCTGTCTCCCAACGAGGAAGGCTGATCATGACCCTGGATAGGAAGCGCATAGGTTCAAAGCCCTATTCAGCCATGAAGGTCAGTGGATGGCCTTTAGCCAGTCATTCTTTGCCAGACTGACATACCTTGCAGGGTTGCTAGGAGGATTAAATGGAGAGCAGGAGAAAAGCTGTGGAGGAGCTTCTTGGAGGAAGGGTGGAATAATCGTGTTACTGATAATCACGGTACATTTCACGTATATATTTTGCACCCCCAGTAGTGATCTTTGCCGCACCTTTGCTCCCCCATACTAGTTTTTTGCTGGGTTGCTTTGGATGCCGGCGCTTTATGACCACAATGTGCAACCAGCCTGGAATAGATTCCGCACTGGGTGACCTAATCTCATGATGATCAGTGTTCCCTCTAAGCTGAGTTAGTGTGAGCTAGCTCAGTTTTTTAGCCTCCAGCTCACACATTTTCATCTCAGCTCAGGAAGGAGGGCTCCAGAGAAAACTAATTGATGCAGGAGCCAAATTGCTCTCTCACAACTTTGATGCCAGTGGCTCACAAAGTAGAATTTTTGCTCAAAAGACTCCACAACTTAGAGGGAGCATTGCCTAAGTGTGTGTGTGTGTGTGTGTGTGTGTGTTTGTGTGTAGGGATGGTGGGATACAAATCGAATTAACTAACTAACTAAATAGATAAATCGCCATCAAGTCGCAGCCAACTTATGGCAACCCCATAGGCAGGGGTCATTTCGTAAAAAAAGAGGTGCAGGAGCTCATTAGCATAACTCATTTGCATAACTCATTTGCATATACCACACCCCCTAACATACCGGAAGTGTGTCAGAAGGCAACACCCACCCCTCAAGCTCCACTCCACAGGTGAGTGAAACTGACCTGCTCTTCCTCCATTCCCTTCCCCATCCAATACTTTGTGCAATAAAAATAGGCGTAAAAAACACACCCTCATTTCTCTTCCTGGCTCTGCAGTTAACTCCCCAATAATGGCAGAAAGATCCCTGGCCCTATATCCCCAGACAGAGAAAGAGACACAAATAGGTGGCAGGAGAGGGGTGGGTGAGGGCCCCCAAAGCCGGGCTCTGTTGATCTCCCCCCAGAGGGCTCTGCTTGGGGACAGAACTGGAGAGCAAGGGCTGCCGTGGCGTCTGTCTCTCCCTCCCATGGGGTGGGCGGGAGTGCCGCGAAGGGCTTTCCCCCTGCCTCAGTCCCCTTGGTTGGGCTCTGTCAGGCCAAGGATGGGGCAGGCAGGCTTTCCCCGAGGCGCTGTGCCTCTGCACTGCTCCGGGAAGCTGAGGAGGGGGCGGGGCTTGGTCATGTGCCCACCCCCTGGGCTCCTCACTCCCGGAGCTGCGCTCCTGTGCGCTCCTGCTCCAACGGACCCCTGCCCATAGGGTTTTCAAGGCAAGAGACTTTCAGAGGTGGTTTGCCATTGCCTGCCTCTGCGCAGCAACCCTGGGCTTCCTTGGTGAACCTGCTTAACTTCCGAGATCTGTTGAGATTGGGCTAGCCATCCAGGTCAAGGCAGGCCATCCAGGTCAAGGCAGAGCCCGAGTACATTGTAGGTTTCCCCCAAGGTTGGGTGGAATGGCACGGGCAGGGGTACCAGTTGCCCTGTTGTGCAAAAGTAACCGGTAGATCATCAGTAAACAGGCAGCCCAGATTGGGCAGATAGCACCCCCCTGGCATTTTCAAGTTGGGAAAACGGCACAGGGAGAGGTCTAAACCCCCGCTCTATTTATGCTGCAGTCCTGATCCAAATCAGCCCTCCTGTTCACCTGGGAAGTATGGAATGGAAGGACTTCTGACCTGGACACATTCCTGGGGGAAATGTAACATGGAGTTAGGCCTTGTCCCCGATTTGCCTGGCTCAGCTAGCCTGATCTCGTCAGATCTCGGAAGCTCAGCAGGGGCCAGCCCTGGCCAGTATTTGGATGGGAGACCTCCAAGGAATAC
This sequence comes from Lepidodactylus listeri, assembly GCA_029233225.1. Taxonomy (NCBI): domain Eukaryota; kingdom Metazoa; phylum Chordata; class Lepidosauria; order Squamata; family Gekkonidae; genus Lepidodactylus; species Lepidodactylus listeri. The sequence goes on from JARCFY010000011.1 coordinate 84,407,508, forward strand.
CAGGGTCATGACGCAGAGTCAGGCAATGGCAAGCCACCTCTGAACGTCTCTTGCCTTGAAAACCTGAGAGGGTCGCCATAAGTCGGCTGTGACTTGCTGGCATTTCCCACCACCGCAGTTTAGGCCTTGTAGGAGCTACAACAGGAGGTTCACAGGAGTTGTTTTCCATCAGTGCCTGTGATATTTCGATCACTTCTGCTTTTTTTCTATAATAAGTGAGTGTTATAATAATCATAGATCCGTTCCAGCCAAACAACAGCACGCGCTGATGGAGCAAAACACTTTCCCGACTTCCTTTCTGAATCACTCCAAGAACAAGGCCGGGAGGCATTTAGCTCTGTGTGCCAAACAGAAGAAGGAGGCCAGGGCGAGACACACGCCTCTTTGTCCTCTTTGGAACTCATCTCAAATCTCACTGATGAATAAGCCACTTTATTTAACTCTCATCTGACTAAAAATAGACACGAGACTTTATTTAATCGGCAGGGTCCTGACACATTTCCGCTGCTACTTCCTTGCTCTCTCATGCTAGCTCAAATGTGAGCCGCATAAAGGGGCAAGGAACTCATCTGTTGGTTTTCAGAGGATCAAACAAGCTGCCAAGTTTGTTTGTTTGTTGCACGGGTTGTCGAAGTTTTTCCCTTCGGGGCCTGACCATGTTGGCTTGCCTGCTGCAAAAGCCCTGTTTGCTGCAGAGGATTCTGGGAAAGGCTCAATCCAGGCATATAGATGGCTAGGCCTCACCGTCCCCCAACAGTTACACTGAAAACCAGGGTACATGTTAGATGGCAGAGGTGAGACTGGACATCTTAACAAGTATTTTAAAAGCTACTGAAGGTGGTCTTGATTTGGACCAGAGGTGGCCCACCCTTGGTCCTAGGACTGCCAGCCTCCAGGTGGGGCCTGGGGATCTCCTGCTTTTACAACTGATCTCCAGCTGACAGACATCAGCTCCCCCGGAGAATATGGCAGCTTTGAAGGGTGGACTCTATAGCATTGTACCATGCTGAGGCCCCTCCCCAAACCCCACCGTCTCCTGGCTCCCAAAGTCCCCAGGTATTTTCCAACCCGGACTTGGCAACCTTACTTGGTCCCATCCCCCTGCCCTTGAGAAATAGTGGTAGGAGGGAGGGGGAAGGCCAGAAAGTGTATAGTGACATTCTCGGCATTTCTCCATCTCTCTATGATCTTGACTATAGAGATTAGGGGAAATTCCAAGAGCATAATGTGGAAGTGATGTCATGTCTACCCAAACTCCACCCTCCCTGCACGCTGCATTCACTGAGGCAGTGCTGACAACCCATGTTATGATGCTGTGGTAACCCCCAACACACACACACACACACACGAGAGTCAATTAGGTATAGTAGTTAAGAGCGTGGACTCTAATCTGGAGAACTGGGTTTGATTCCCCACTCCTCCTCATGCAGCTGCTGGCATGACCGGTCACAGTTCTCTCAGAGCTGTTCTCTCAAGAGCAGCCCTCGAAAGAACTCTCTCAGCCCTAACTACCTCACAGGGTGTCTGTTGTGGGGAGCGGAAGGGAAAGGAGATTGTAAACTGCTCTGAGATTCTGAGTGAAGGGCAGGGTATAAATCTAATCTTCTCTTCCTCCTCCTCCTCCTTCTCATATTTCCCCAGAAAGAAATCCCCTTCTCCAGGTTCTATTTGTTTCAGAGATGAGGGAGATGGTGACCAGAGTTGGGGTTTTTTTCCCTGGGGTGTAGTATGGAAAATAATCCTGTGAGTAGCTCATATAATTGTGACTACCCACTGATACCATGTGGTACATGCTATTATATGGCTCATATCCATCAGAGCATTTCCACTGCAATTGGGGCTGCAGTGGGAGGCAGGAAGTGGTAACATTGTCTTCTGTCCACAGAAATACTCCAGTGGATCCAAGCCAATGTGACATCCCCAAGCCCCACCGTGCAACTGGCCGCTACCCAGTCCCATGACATCATTAGTCACTACCCAACGGAGAAGAAGAGAAGAGATTGGATTTATACCCTGCCCTTCAGTTGGAGTCTCAGAGCAGCTTACAATCTCCTTTCCCTTCCTCTCCCCACAACAGACACCCTGTGGGGTAGATGGGGCTAGGAGAGCTCTTTCGAGGACTGCTCTCGAGACAACAACTCTGAGAGAACTTGCGACTGACCCAAGGTCACACCAGCAGCTGCATGTGGAGGAGTGGAGAATCAAACCCAGTTCTCCCACATTAGAGTCTGCCACTCTTAACCATTACAACCAACTGGATCTAAAGTTTTGGAATGACAAAGAAGCAGAGGCAGAAGAAAAAGAGTTGGTTTTTATACCCCACTTTTCTCTACCCTGAGGAGTCTCAACGTGACTTACAATCACCTTCCCTTCCTCTCCTCACAACAGGCACCTTGTGAGGCAGGTGGGGCTGAGAGAGTTCTGAGAGAATGGTGACTGGCCCAAGGTCACCCAGCAGGCGTCATTTGAAGGAGGAGCAGTGACAGCCCCAGGTTTTTCTGCCTACTAGGTGATGACATATTCTCCCCCCCCCCCCCCCAGTGCAGGGCAGGATGGGACAGGGGTGGGCGCTGGATAATGGGCAGCCAGAATGGCATCCTCGTTTAGCCGTCGCCTTAGGCGATGGTCTAAAATTTAACAATAATGGGCAGGCCCTGAGGAGGAGTGGGGGATGAAACCCGGTTCTCCAGATTTGAGTCCGCTGCTCTTAACCACGCTACCACACTGGCTCTCAACTCTAGTACTCCCTCATGTATTCAAGCCCCATTATCATAAAATGTCTGTCTCTGGGCATGATCTCAAGTGGCAAAGTCTATTCTACCACCTCATTTTCTTGCATGTGCGAACCAGGCCATTCTCAATGTTACATAAATATATATATTTTTAGTCATTCGTATCAAGTCACAAAAACATCGCACTCAGAAGCGTGAGTCACAGATCTGCTTCTTCGTGACCCAAAGCCACACTAATAAAATCATTTCAACCTGTGAACGAATGTGACCTTCCCTCTGAATAGCTGTATTAACACAAACAAGTGATTGCTCTCAGTTTTCAAAGGTTAAACTGTCAAAGCCACCCTTGGGTCTTGTGTTTCATTAGCTAACATCCAGTTCATTTCTTCAAAAAGCAAACAGTATTCCTGCTCTACCCTGAAGCAATGATTTTTAACACAGTCATCTTTTCAGCCACTTATTACTTAGAGAATCTATTTATGCCAGTAGAAAGTAGCAATATTTCCTAGGGGGTCACAGCGTAACTCACATATAATCCTTTTTGTACACAATCATTTATTTACTTATTCGAACGTATACCTTGCCTGACTTCATCATTTCAAGGCAACTGGTTGCCCCAGCTTAGGTAATGCTTGATTTCTTGTTCCCTTAAATGAAATCTGTTGTGGTTTTTATTGCTGGGAACGAGTGAGAGACAAGGACATTGCCACACTGAAGTTCTGTAGGTTTGTGGTATCACAGGCATGATTTATTGCAGGTATGGCTTGGGGGCAATGGTCCCTCTAAGCTGTGGAGTCCTGTGAGCAAAAATTCTACTTTTGTGAGCTACGGGCATTAAAGTCGTGAGTGAGCAATTTGACTACTGCAGGGGTGGCCAACCTGTGGCTCGGGAGCCACACACGGCTCTTTCACACATATTGTGCGGCTCCTGGCAGGGCGGCTGGGGAAGCAAAGGGGAGGCATGCTTTTTCTCTCTTTCTCCCTTCCTTCCTTCCTTCCTTCCCTCCTCCCTCCCATCTATTTGCTTTCCTAGTTTCTCTCTCTCTCTTTCTTTCCACTTCTTTAATTCTTTCTTTCCATCTCTCTCTTTTTTTCTCTCTCTCTCTCAATATCATTAGCAAACAAGTAATATCATTATCAATAACCGGTTTTCCTTGTTTGTTTTTATTTTTGGCAGTCCCATTTAACGTTAATAAAAAGCAAATTTGCATATTTTTAAAAATAAAAACGTGTGTGTGATATTTTTTCCTGTCTTGCGGCTCTCAGACATCTGACGTTTATTCTGTGTGGCTCTTACGTTAAGCAAGGTTGGCCACCCCTGGACTACTGCATAAATTAGTTTGCTCTGGAGCCATCCTTCCTGAGCTAAGACAAAAATGTGTGAGCTGGAGGCTAAAAAACTGTGCGCTTGCTTAGAGGGAACACTGCTTGGGGGGGGGGGGGTTGGTAAAGATTTGGGGACCAGTTTGGTAATCTGGGAGAACCGGGTTTGATTCCCCACGCCTCAGCTTGCAGCTGCTGGATGACCTTGGGCAACCCATAGTTCTGTTACAGCTGTTCTTGAAAGAGCAGTTCTGGAAAGAGCTCTCTCAGCACCACCTACTTCACAGGGTGTCTGTTGTGGGGAAGGGAAGGGAAAAGGAGTTTGTAAGCCGCTCTGAGACTCCGAGTGAAGGGTAGGGTATAAATCCAATCTCCTCCTCTTCCTCTAGAGGCTATACAAAGTATATTTTTGGACTTTTGTCTTGCAGCCTCCCCACCACATACACATACGCACAAGAATACACATTTTGCGAGGTTGTTTTTTTAAAAAAAACAGGAGCCATGTACGGTTACCAGCCTCCAGGCAGGGCCAGGAGATCCCCTGCTTTTACAGCTGACCTCCAGCTGATGGAGATCAGCTCCCCTGGAGAAAATGACTGCTTTGAAGGGCAGTCTATGGCATTGGACCATGCTGAGGCCCCTCCCCAAACCCCACCCTCTCCTGGCTCCACCCCCAAAGTCTCCAGGTATTTTCCAACCCAGACCTGGCAACCCTAGAGCCATGTGTGGAGGGTAGACACCTCATCTCTGCACCAATCAGAGTTCAGAGAAGGAGGTACCCCATGGCATATCCTTTTGCAGTGACTACTATGCTATCGATCTAAACCAATCTGAATACAGTTCAATTTTGTTTCCCTCTTGTCCCTCTGAACCATCAGAGATCTCTCTCTCCCTACTTTGCCACTCCGTTGTTTCAGTCTCCTTTCTTCTTTCTCTCCACTGAAATACTGCAGGGGCCCCTATCCACGCACTGGAGTCTGTTTTCAGTGAATTTACTGCAACACGATTTTGCAAAAAGACAATAACTGACTGTGGTCTTTAACATTAGAAGGATCACAGTGTATATTTATGCAGATCAACAACAGAATATAACCACTGTAATACCGGACGCTAATGAAATCCTTTATCTTGCAAAACTTACCTTTATTTATTGTGAACATACAAGAATTCAGATATATATGAGAAATTCCAAATCAATATGCCAAAAACACAATGGTGCAAAATTACAGCATTATTATTAGAATGTGTGTAAGTAAAAGGATGTTAAGAATGTTACTATTTAGTGTCTTGTATTTCAGTGGTTACATTCTGTTATTAATAACTGACTGCGGGCCATTAATGTAACAGAGAGGCCTAGGGCTGCCAAGTCCTCCGGTAGGGCGGGGGAAACACCGATTTTTAAAGCTTACCCCCGCTTTTTCAAAATTGGCCACCGGGGGAGGCAATGGCTGCCAGCAGGAACGCAGCCTGAACTCTTAAAGGGGAAATGTCTGTTGAGGCTTTTTACTGCAGGCTCTCTGCAGACATTTCCCTTTTAAGAGTTCAGACATTTTCAGTGAGTTATCTACTACGACTCCAAGATCTCTCTCTTGGTCAGTCTCCGCCAGTTCAGACCCCATCAACGTGTATTTATAGTTAGGATTTTTGGCTCCAATGTGCATCACTTTGCACTTGGCCACATTAAACCCCATTTGCCATGTTGGTGCCCACTCACCCATCCTCGACAGATCCCCTTGGAGTGCCTCACAATCCTCCCTGGTTCTCACCACCCTGAACAACTTCGTGTCATCTGCAAATTTAGCCACTTCCCTGCTTACTCCCAATTCCAAATCATTATAAACAAGTTAAAAAGCATCGGACTGAGTACTGATCCCTGCATTACCCCACTGCTTACCCCACTGAGAAAATTTCCCATTTATACTCACTCTCTGTTTCCTTTTAATTAGCCAGTTTTTGATCCACAAAAGGACTAGGAATCAGCACAGCCAGTCAAATCACCAATGTCCAATCAGAAGCCTTGCTGCGCAAAAGACCCACCTGGCCTGGTTCACTTTCTATGAACACTTGGCAGGCACCAGAAAAAATGTTTGTGGGCACAACAGCAGGCATTGCAGCTCTGGGCAGGGGCTGGCTGTGGCCGGGCTGCCCCTCCCCTGTGCAGGAAACGAAGGCGAAGTTTATGAATGGGGACAGGAGCCAGCATGGCTTAAAGCACTGCTAGCGAATGCCATGGCCAAACCTCAGGAGGAGATGCTCGGGCCTCCCTAGTTGAAACATGCCTGCCATGCCTTCCTCTGTGCACCCTGCCCCAATCGCCTCTTCGGGAAGCTCCTGTTGTGATTCGTGGTGCTGGTGACAAATGAATTAGGGGCTGAGGGGAGATTTGGGGAGGAAGGGAGGAACAATTGGTTGCGCAAAAGGGGTGGCTTTATTCTGTCCTGGGCTCGGACCCTCTGCCAATTCCCAATGCTGCCCCCCCCCCTAAAAATTGTGTAAAAGTGCTTCTGAGCATGCACAGAGTGTCGAGAAACCCCAACACATCTGAGAATGGCTCAAAAGAGGTTTGGGATTTTTTTTAGACTGGGGGAGGAGTGTGATGTTTTTAAAGAAAAATGTGCTTGATGGGGCTTTGAGATATTATCCCAGTGGCTGGAATTGAATTAATTACATTAGCCACTGTGCCCCCTCTTCCCTGCCTCACGAAAAAAGGTCTAGCAATGGGGCTGCTTCCAAAGCATCCATTTTCTCCAGGGGAATTGATCTCTGTATTCTGGAGTTCAGCTGTAATTCTGGGGGATCTCCAGGTCACACCTGGAGGCTGGCATAACTCCACAAGGTGTATTTTGGCCCCACCCTCTCACAGCACTCTCCTTTCCTTAGATTACGGAGAAGCTTGAACTCAGTGTCCTCTAGTCCCTGCCTTTGAGCCATACCAGCTCCGCAAATATCAGCCGTAAATACTACTAACTCTGGTTGCTCCTGTTTCTCAATAAGCTACTCTCAGGATTAGGTATGAGCACAGAAAGCTGGATAATGGATTATTTATGTATTTCAGATGCTTATATCCTCCACAATGCTCTCGAGTCCCCTTCTACACACCAAATTAAAACAGTATGTAATAATGATTTGCAACAAAATCCATAAGAGAGCCACGCTAAAGCCACTGAAAGTCGCAGTTAAAATAGCCATTTTTAGCTTCCTCTGGCAGAGCAAATCCAGAAGCGACCCAGCAGGAAATAAGAGAGATGATCACTTTCAAAAAAGTAATAAGAGAGCAAATAATCAAACTAAGTGTTGATGATTCACGCACACGGGGCCCGTTGCAGATTTTCAGGGGCCCTGGGCAGAGAGAGGCCCCTTCCCACTCACTCACCCATGTCTCTCACTTCCTGCCTGTGCATCCTTCCCCTGTCCTGCTCACAAGCCCTCCCTCTGCCCATGCTCAGAGCCATCTGCCCTGCTCACAGCCCTTTCGGTGATGGTTCCAGTCAGTGTGTGCAGCTGGAGACATGGATGTTGAAGTGCTCACAAATAAGCTGGCAGAGAACTGGCATTTTGGGGGGCTGTGGTAGGGTTGCCAGCCTCCAGGTGGGGCCTGGGGATCTCCTGCTTTTACGACAGATCTCCAGCTGACAGAGATCAGCTCCCCTGGAGAAAATGGCTGCTTTGGAGGGTGGACTCTATGGCATTGTACCATGTGGAGGCCCCTCCCCTCCCCCAACCCCACCCTCTCCTGGTTCCACCCCCAAAGTCTCCAGGTATTTTCCCACCCAGACTTGGCAACCCTAGGCAGGGGCCCCCAACCTTCTTGAGCCTGTGGGCATGTTTGGAATTCTGACACCGCATGGTGGATGCAGCGACAAAATGGCTGTCCCAAAATGACTGCTGCAGCCGGTGGACCAGCCACAAAATGATTGCCACAGCCAGTCTGGTGTAGTGGTTAAGTGTGCAGGCTGTAATCTGGGAGAACTGGGTTTGGTTCCCCACTCCTCCACTTGCGGCTGCTGGATGACCTTGTGCAAGCCATAGTTCTGTCAGAGCTGTTCTCTCAAGGACAGTTCTGGAGAGAGCTCTCTCAGCCCCACCTACAGGGTGTTCGTTGAGGGGAGGGGAAGGCAAGGGAAAGGAGATTTCACTCTGTGTGAAAGGCGGGGTATTCTTCTCTCTTAACTTCAGTAACACAGTGTTGAACCTTGTGCCGTGGTGGCAGCTGTTGCCGGAGATACATTTCAAAAAATCTGCACCGCCAATCCAATCTCCAACAGCCAATTAGAAGCCTTGCTGAGCAAAAACCACACCTGGCCCCACCCATTTCCTAAAAACACTTAGCGGGAACCAGGAAAGCGGTCGGCAGCCACTACAGGCACTACGTCGGGGACCCTTGGATTAGAATATCTGACTAGGATCTGGGAGATCCAGATTCAGATCCCCATTCTTCGATGGAAGTTGGCTGGGTAACCTTGGGCCAGTGACTCTCTCTCAGCCTAGACTACCTACGGTGAATACTGATACAGGTGGGTGGCCATGTTGGTCTGAAGCAGTAGGACAAAGTTCGAGTCCAGTGGCACCTGTAAGACCAACAAACTTTGTTCTATGGTGAATACTGCGTGGGATCCAGTATTTTGTGCAGTTTCTGGCATGGCTGTCTCCATTGCAAACTAAGTACATCTCTGGAGGGTTTTTTTTTGGGGGGGGGTTAGCATTTGTCCCCCCCCTTCTGTACCCTGTCCAAAGGCAGCAAAGAAGCCTTCAGCCTGACACTGCCCCTAAGCTGCCTTCTTCCTGTGGGGGCCTGCTTCCTAATGCAGAAGATAAACCAATTAAAATTTCATGGTGGAGGCCCTCAACAATGGAGCCTTCTCAAAGGCAGCGGCACAGTGTGATGCGACTCTTTTCATTACCGCATTCGAACGGCTGAGCCCCTCTGGGAAGTGCGCAGAACTTTCTGTGGCATTTCCTTTGCCAGCCTGATTCCGTGTGAACTTTGTAAACTACGCGGAGGTGGTCATAAATGTTTCAAAAGGGCCTCATTAGCCACTGAGGGAGGAAGGAGGTCTGGTGCCTGAAGACTGAAATGTTTGCTATTTCATTTTGACCAGTTTTAAGCTCCTTTTATGCAGGCAGTCTGACGACGAATCTTGCAGGGCTGGTGTCAACATACCATGAGATGGGGGAGGTGCTGGGGCCCAGTGCTTCCGTTGGGATCCATGGCCGCTGACCCCCACTCACACATCTCCCTGGTCACCTTCATCCCCTTCCCCATCTGTTTTCTTGAAGTATTCTACCCCCTATGCTCCCTATAAAGAAATGCATTTTTTTCTTTGAAGGTTTGAAATGAACAAAACTTTCATTCTGAGTTTTAAAGTTTCTTTTTCTTTCTGGACAGAGAACAGGCAGGAAGTGGAGGAGTCAGCTCAATTGCTTTCCAGACTTGTCTCAGCCCACCTTCATACAAATGCTAATAGGTGTAGCTAGAGACAATTGGATGAGCCAGTCTCTCCCCCCCCCCCCCAAAGCAGGGAACAGAGATTTGGAGGAATTAAGACTAGAAAGATTTCAGGAAGAAATTTATGAGAATTCAGGAACAGCTTCCTTGACCTATCCTGACTGGGTCAGTGAGAGGGGAAATGGAGAAGCAGCCCTGTAGCCAGAAATTTTTGGTTGGTGGGGCATGGGGAAATTTTGTGGGGAAGCGGGGGAGGAGGGAGGGAGAGGGGCAGCTACATGCCTTCTCTGATCTCCAAGCAGCAGTTCACTGCTTGGAGATCAGGCCAAAACAGCATTTAAAAGGAACCCTTTAAATGCTGTCTTTCTAGTGACATGTGTGTGTGTGCACACTTTCCCTGATCGCCAAACAGCAATTTTGCAGCTTGGAGATCAGGCGGGGGCAGCCCCCACTAGAAAAACAGCATTTAAAGGGAACCCTTTAAATACTGGGTTGGGGGGGGGCTTGCTGCGTGCCTTACCTGATCTCCAAGTAAGGCATGTTGCCGGCAGCCGCCCCTCTTCCTCACCTCCTCCAAGGGAGAAGGGTGGCTGTAGTCTTTCCCTGATCTCCAAGTGGCGATTTATTATTGAATGTCTTCTCTTGCAGTTTAGCCTACCTCTTGTTGTTTTCCTCTCTGCTGCGGGTCAGTGTGTGTTAGTGCTTGGACTCTGGGGGCCTCTCTGTTGTGTCAGTGGCCTGCAGTCAGTTGTTGCCTTTTTGCAAAATCCTATTGCAAACACCAACGCTTGGATTGGACTATTTCTCACACTCTGCCAACATTCTGGAGATCAGTTGTGATTCCAGAACTCCAGGCTCCACCTGGTGTTGGTGACCCTATGGGTGTGTCCAGACAGTGTGCTGGAGCCAGCTCAAATGGCCCCACTTTGATGCGGCTTTTTTTTTTTTTTACTCCAGACAATTGTGATCACACGGGAGTGTATGCCGGGTTTTTTCTTTCTTTCTAAGTTTGCGCATAGGCACTCATCTGGAGATCTGAAGAACTCAACCCTAGCGCATGCGCAAAAGCAGTGGAGCAAATCCTGTCAAAGTTCCACAAACACCGTGACTTCGTGACAGAACACGTCCCTTCAAACTTTTCGCCCAAAACTGGCCTCCTTGGGATCCCGAACTCAGAAATAGTAGCCATTTAATTTTTTTTTTACAGACGCGTGGGTGGAGTGGCGTTTATGTGCATATCGCCAAAGCAAAAATAAAAATGGCGGGCGGAAAGCGGCAGCCAGAGGCTCCTGCAGCAGGGTGTGTGTGTTAAAGACTCGGAAGTGGCTTGATGACGGCTCCGCGATCACACAGAGGAAACTGCGGCTTTAACCGGGAGAGCTGAGAAAACACCACTTGGGACCTGGTATCAAAATAGTACGGTTTGCTCCAGAATTTGCTCCGGAAAGCGACAGCTGGGGACGGGAGGCGGCTGCTGCTGTCTAAATGCGCACATTTGATGCGTTTTCGAAGTGTGTCGAAGCTGGATCAACCCGTCCGCCTGAACGCACCCTTAGTGTATCAGTGGGGTAATCTGCGTAGTTTCCAGATTTAGTATGCATGAAATGCAGATTTTTTTTTTTAGTGTATTCATTCACATGTACCAAACGTGGAGAATGCACATTACCCTGTTGACACAACGGCTACCATGTGTATTGGGAGGATCGCAGGTCACCTGCTCTCCCCTGAGGGAATGCTAAAATCATAACAACAGAACAAGACTTCAAAGACCACAGAGTACCATCATCACCACCTCTTTCCAGCTCTCCCTAAGACCCTCCCATGCCATACAGTACTCCATTTCTTATCCTGCCTGGATTTGTTGCAGTTCTCAGCTCTGGATGATAAAAATTCATCTGGTCCTCTACAAATATACATATTTCCACCAAGAGATGTTCTACCCTTTGCCTAATTCCATTTCATTCCAGCCAAGTGTTTTAATCTCTTTAAAATCTTTTTGTCCCTTTTTTTGGTGAGGCCTAGAACTCTTCCTAGGGTTGCCAGGTCCTCCCTGGACAGTGGCATGAGATGGGGGGGCCTGTACGGTTGCCAGATCCAGGTTGAGGAACTCATGGAGATGTGGGGATGGAGCCTGGGGAGGTCAGGGACCTCGGTGGGGTACAATGCCACAGAGTCCACCCTCCAACACATCCCTTTTCTCCAGGGGAACTGATCTCTGTAGTCTGGAGATGAGCTATCATTCCAGGAGGTCCCCAGGTCCCCCCTGGAGGCTGGCATCCCTAGCTCTTCTGCTTTTATAACTGATCTCCAGATTACAAAGATCTACAGAGATCATTTCCCCTGGAGAAAATGGCAACCCTGTTTTTTTGCAGTCCCCCCAGTTTTGCATCGCCTTTAAACCTGACAAGAATGTTTCCTGTCCTTTAATCAAACTAGTTCAGGGGTCACTTGCATGAGTTGTGAATAAATCGCATAAAAGGGGGAAAAAGGAATAATTGATTATGATGATCATAGAAACACAGAGCTGGAAGGGGCCCTACAGGCCATCTAGTCCGACCCCCTGCTCAATGCAGGATCAGCTGAGAACATCCCTGCAAGTGTTTGTCCAGATGCTGCTTAAAGACTAGGGTTGCCAAGTCCAGGTTGGAAAATACCTGGGGACTTTGGGGGTGGAGCCAGGAGAAGGTGGGGTTTAGGGAGGGGAGGGGCCTCAGCATGGTATAATGCCATAGAGTCCACCCTTCAAAGCAGCCATTTTCTCCAGGGGAGCTGATCTCTGTCAGCTGGAGATCAGTCGTAAAAGCAGGAGATCCCCAGGCCCCACCTGGAGGATGGCAAAAGACTGCCAGGGAGGGGGAGCTCACCACCTCCCTCGGTAGCCGATTCCACTGTGGCACAACTCTTATTGTCAAAAATTTTATCCTAATATCCACCCGGTACCTTTCCGCTCTTAATGTAAACCCACTATTGCAAGTCCTATCGGATGACGGTGGTGGTGATGATGATGATATGGAGGCAAATCGAAACGGAGAGAATGAAAAGATACAAACTCCAGAGATGTGAAATCCAAAAGAAACAGCTATGGTTACATCAGCATCTCCCTGTCGGAGAACACAAAACTTCTGTTGAGATTTTCGCTCCCCGGCCCCCCCCTCTCCTCCAGTTTTCAATTTGAACTTTAAGTTAGTAGCAGCCGTTCAGTGCCAAGCATTCCAGAAATGTTTAAAATTAATCGACGACAGAGTAATCCTTGTAATGACTACATAATGTGACATGGAACACTGCCACTTTGCAAATTAGGGAAAGTCATTAAAGGTAGCGTACGGATAAGTTCACAATGGCAGCATTATTACCTGCAATTCTTGCAAAACAATGCAGGTTTTGAGTAAGAGGTAGCTGGTAGATGAATAGGAATATATTATACTTTCCAAACCATCCAAGAGCGTAGACTTTCCGAGCAGAATGGTTAATGCAGAGGCACTGGTAACAAAATAAAAAATCACAAATCAATGCCTTTTTGTAATTCAGACGTAAAAGTCATTTGTGAAGAAGCAAAATATAAACTCTGAAAGATGTCAAATACATTTCATTTGCCCCAGTGTTGTCAGAATGAGAGCCGGTTCACATGTTATTTATTTCACTTACTTATTTTAAAAGTAAAAGAGGTTTAAGAATTTAATGCCTGGTTCACAGATTCAGGAGAATATGGTCATAGAATATTAGGGTTGCCAGGTCCGACTCAGGAAATACCTGTGGACTTTGGGGGTGGAGCCAGAAACAAGGATGTGACATCATTTCTGTGATGTCCCTAGAGTTGCCAGGTGAGAATGACAAGCTGTAAGGGAGTTCTAGCCATAAAATGTATAGGGATGGCATTCCTTTTAAATGCTTTCCCTCCATTGGAAATAATGGAGGATGGGGGCACCTTCTTTTGGAGCTCATAGAACTGGACCCCCTGGTCCAATCTTTTTGAAATTTGGGGGTTTTTTTCAGGAAAGGCATCAACAACTATGCTGAAAATTTGGGGCCTTTACTTCAAAAAACAGACTCCCCGAGCCCCAGATACCCACAGATTAATTCTCCATTATACCCTATGGGGACCGGTTTCCATAGGGTATAATGGAGCACCCAGTGTACATCCCTCCCCCACTGCTTTCTGACAGCCCTCCAAACCCCACTGCTTTCTGACAGCCCCTGCCCCCAACTGGAGATTGGCAACCCTATAGAATATTGAACTGGCAGAACAGAAGGCACCGTTTGGATTTGGTGGAGTCCAGCTCCGAACGTTCCTTTGCATTGAAAAAATCCACTCAAAAATAGAAAACCAGTAGATCAGGTTCTGCCCCCATGATCCCCAACGGGGTGCCCGTGGGCTCCATGGTGCACACCAATGTGTTTTCTGGTGCTCACTTCCTTTATCCCCAGAGCACCTTTCCCTCAAAGCAAAAAGCCAGTCCTGGATTTCCTGCACTTCACTGAAGTAGGAGGTGCTTCTGAAGAATATGGGAGATGTTACGTTCAAGGCCAACCAACTGGAAACAGCCACCTCCACTGCAGGAGTCCCCTTTGCTTGGAACCTCCCAACATTCTGTCACTGGCCCTTGGTCTTGCCTGCCTAAATTTCAAAAAACAACAACAACACAAACCAGTTGCTCCCTTCTAAAACATATTTGCTGATGCACACCATCAATTTATATACAGGATCTGCAACCAAATAGGGTTGCCAGCACTGGGTTGGGAAATACCTGGAGATTTTGTGGGTGGAGCCTAAGAAAGGGGTTTGGGGAGGGGAGGAACTTCAATGGGATATAGTGCTATAGAGTCCACCTTCCAAACTGGCCATTTCCCCCCAGCTGAACTGATCTCTGTTGCTGGGAGGCAGGCCTGTAACTACAATGGGGCATCTCGGGGCCTGGCCCCCTAACTTACTGCCAAGCCCCCCCCCCCAACTTCCCATCCAGCCCAGACCCCACAACTTCCAATTTTTTATTTTATTTGTTGTTCTCCCTTTGGGGGGGGGTGCAGGGTGCCCCCTGAATTATTTAAAGCCCCCCCCCCCCAAATAATCCTGGCTACAGGCCTGCTGGGAGATCAGTTGTAATCCCAGGAGATCTCCAGCCAACACCTGGAGGCTGGCAACCCTATAAGATGCGGCCTTTCCAGGTGATCAATAACTTAAAACACAAGGTGACCTTCTGGTGACTCCGATCTCAATACCTGACTTTTCCCTACCCCTGTCTTGTTGAAGCTTTCAACCGTTCATTCTGAAACGTCTGCATTTCCAAACGACATTTATAAATATTGTTTCCCATTACTCGTGGGCATTTTCGTCAGGGTTTCTGTGTCAGCTTTTCTTTAGTTTTCACAGTTTGGATAATTATACACTGCAGTGAACAAAGTCATTGGAGATGTGTGGATGGCACAGAAATAGCTGTTTGTTTCAAATAGGGTGTGGGGGGGGGAAGGAAACCTAGAAGAAAAGAAAGAAGCCAATAATAGCTAGAAGATGGCTGGGCCTCAAGTGGCGTTGACCTTTCAATCAGGCTCAGCGGAAATCGTTAGCACAGAGTTGCTTCGTTGCAGGGTACACAGTGTCTTCTGCAATTCCCAGTTATGTGCGCTACATGTTGTCTGTGCAAATCCAGTGCTCGCTTCTCATGGGTGAGAGACGACTGGCATTTTCCAGGCCTGGGGAGGCTCCCTGAGTGATGGCCACAATCCCTAATCCTCTCTCTGCCAATTATACCTGTGACATTTTACTTTCAGAGAACTTTTCCCATGCTGACTTTTCTGCCAAGGAACCAATGCATGTTGATAAGTATTCTAAGTTTGCATACTTTGTTCATGTCCTGTGGAATGCTGCATACATAAAGTTCAGAGCAGCAGTAGGGAACAAATTAAAACAAAAGACACCAGCTGTGGCATCACATCACTTCCCTGTGGGGTAGCTTAGGAATTGCCAGAAAATCTATGGTTTTACCATAGAGTTTTTGGCAATTCCTAGAACTTCCCTGTCACTTCCTGTTTTTTACCAGAAGTGATGCTCACAGCCCTCCCACGAATTGCCTGGCAACCTTAAAGGCCACTCCTCCAAAGCATGTTTGGCCTTTTCAGTGGCTCCCAGGCCACTGGGATTTTGTGGAGCAAATTTTTTTCTGGTGGGGCTGAAGTTCTCAGTGCAGAAAGAAAAGCCAGAATTCTGAGGATTATGACTCAGCTACTCCTCCGTCTCTGAGTCTTCTCAAGCTCTCTATTCTACATAGGTGCTCTTATGCTAGCAATCACCCTTCACCTATTAACCATTTAGCCAAAAAAAGCTGTTACCAGGATAGATCTCTAAACTGCAAGCTGTCAACCACTTTAGATGACAGTTCTCAGCTGCTGCAAGTTAATCACTTCTGCCAGCCTAAGCAATAATTCTGATAACAAGCCCACAGGTGTGGGGTGATGACTTCTGTAGTCAAGAAAGCTAACACTTGGGCAGAAGAACTTTCTTAAAGGAAACCAGTTTCTTGATACAGTTGGAAGGGATCCTAGAAGTCACCTACTCTAACCCCCTTGTGCTCAGTCCAGGAATTATTCAACTACAGCACCCCAATGTTTTTCACAGGGTGGGGGCTGCCATTATATATCTGTGGAGTTCTGCCATGCCATGCTCATACACAAAATTCCACTTTGTGACCTACTTGCATTAAAGTTGTGAGTGAGCAATTTGGCTGCTGCATAAGTTAGTTTGCTCTGGAGCCATTCCTCCTGAGCTAAGACAAAAATGGGTGAGCTGGAGGCTAAACAACTGTGAGCTAGCTCACACTAACCCCGCTTAGAGAGAAAACTGGCAGGGACTCAGGCTCCACTCCTCTTTCTGTTTGTCCCCTCGTCATCTTGCTGGGGGTGTTTCCAGGGGGCCTTCTTTGGCACAAGGGGGTCCCATTCAAATGGGGGGGGGGAAATGCAGCCACCATGAACCCCCCGGCTGACCCGGGGGCGGGGAGTCTAAGGAGCAGCATGAGAAACAAGAAGCTGCTGGAGTCAGACTGATTTTGTCCTCTCCATCTCTCTGCTGCTCCGGCAGCATTCCAGGGCTCTTCTACCCGGCAACAGTCAGGTCAGCACCCGGGACCTTTCTTCATTGGCTGCCTCGGCCCTGTCCTCTTCCACCCCACTCTGAAGGGGAAGGACCGGGCTCTGTCTGACTCCGGCGCCTCTACCCAGCCCCTGCTGTTGCTCCCATAGGTGCCTGGACTTCCCTCTGCACTGGACTTCTCCTGCCTTGGCAAAGGCAGCAGGAATGGGGGGCTTGGCAGGGAGGCCTGTGACTCTTGCTTCCTCTCATGAATGGTCTCCTAGTGGCAAGTAAGCCCACCCCACCTAGGGGGAGGGGCCCATAAAAACCACTGGGGGCCCCGGGATCCATGGGCCCTGTGGTAGCTACGGGCCTGAATTTCAGGGAGGGAGGGAGGGAGGAAGGAAGGAAGGAAGGAAGGAAGGAAGGAAAGCAAATGGAGAGAAAGGAAGAGGAAGGAAGGAAGGACAGAGGTGGAAAGAAAGCAAATAGATGGAGAAGAAGGAAGGAAGGAAGGACTCTATGCTGTAATGTGGTACTATAATGACTGTTGTGTATCACTGAAAGTTTTGTCAAGTTGGTGAAAAATTGCTGCTCATGTCTGTCCTTTGAGCTGCTTACTCCCAAGATGTAGCCTTCTTCATTCTTATTTGCTGTGTGGTAAGGTGAGAGTCTGTGAAAGCTCAAAGAGCTAATCCTGATGGGCCCACTTATGCAAACTTCAACTAAAGCAGGTGATATTTAAACAGAAGGCACCAAGGAGACTGAAATCGAGACTGACAAGGTTGTGTCACCGTGGCAACAACCTTATACGATTTACCAGGCTCAGATGCTGAGAGTACATCATGAAAATGAGCTGCTAATCAAGAGACTCCCCCCCCCCCTTTCCCCCACTTCATCTCAACGATTCACTTCTGAAAAAAGAGAGGAGCTTGGATTTATGTAATCCCGCAGAGATTTCAAAGGAAAGCACTGAGGGAGCGTATTTAATCAGCAGAAAAGTATCTTGTTCTCTCATGAAGGGTGTTGGATTTCCAAATGGGCCAACCAGAACGTCACAGGTGGCATGGCAGCTGCCGGGAGCTTCTGCTGTTACATAAGGAGGCGGTGAGGGAACAGGAAGTACAAATGTCTCACACTTCCTGTTCCCCACACTTTGTTAAAAAGCCAAACCTTTGCTTCTCTCTCTGTGTGCAGTCAGATCTATACGAAAGCAGAGTTTTATGGGCAGGGTCACATGCAGAAAATGCCTCTAGACACTCCTTCACTGCACAAATGCAGTACTGCTACTGCTCTTCCTCCAAGGGTTGCCAGGTCCCTTTGTCACGCTAGTGGGGGGATTTGGGGGGCCTTCTGGGGGTGGTCAGGGACATCACATGACATTCTGACAGAACCTGGAAGTGATGTCAGTGCATCAGGGGCGATGCTCTACTTTTTGGGAAAACTCTATGGTAAAAATGGCCTCAAACCATAGAGTTTTGCCCAAAAAGCAGAGTGCCTCCCCAACATGACCGACATGTTGATGTCACTTCCGGGTGGTGTCAGTGTGTTGTGCACGGTGTCAGGGGTGGGGGAATTTCCTCCCACTGGCCAGCTGGATGGTGCTGGGCAGGAGACTGCAAAAGTGGGGGATCCTCGCCCCCATCTGGGGAATGGTATCCCGACCTCCTTCTAATAGTAATAATAATAACAACCAGAACACCGGCAACACCACTTGTGCCATCTAGGTTTGTCGGTCTCCAGGTGGTGACTGGAGATCTCCTGGTATTATAACTTGTCTCCAGGGCTTTTTTTGTTAAAAAAAAAAAAAAAAACCAGCAAGAACTCATTACCATAATAGGCCACACCCAACAGCATGTATTGGCATATTAGGCCACACCCCTGACAGCACATAGGGTTGCCAGCCTCCAGGTGGGGTCGGGGGATCCCCCGCTTTTACAACTGACCTCCAGCTGACAGAGATCAGCTCCCCTGGAGAAAATGGCTGCTTTGAAGGGTGGATTCTATGGCATTGTACCCTGCTGAGGCCCCTCCCTTCCCCAAACCCCACCTTCTCCTGGCTCCACCCCCAAAGTTCCCAGGTATTTTCCAACCCGGACTTGGCAACCCTAACAGCGCAGCTTCCTCCCAGGATTCCTCCCACATCCTTTCCCCAAGTGCCCTGTGGCTTGCAGGGCACATGGGGAACCCAAGGGAAGGAAGGCAGTTTCTGGATCAGCTTGCAAGGTGCCTGGGGAACCCAAGGGGGGGAGGTGTAGGCGTGGCCAACTCAGAAGCTAGCCAGAACTCCGTTCCTGTGCGTTCCTGCCCCAAAATAGCCCTGCTTGTCTCCAAGTTACAGAAATCAGTTCCACTGCAGAAAAATGGCTGTTTTGGAAGGTGGACTGTATGGCATTATCTCCTGCTGAGGCCCCCTCTGCTGAAGCATCCCCTCCCCAGGCTCCACCTTCCAAAATCTCCAGAAATTTCCCAACCCAGAGATGGCAACCCTGTCATACCAGTGAAAGAAGTGCATCCAGGGCTCTTACCCGTCCCGCAAGCAACTGGTTGTCAGTGAGACTGTCATTTCCCGGGTGGGAGATGGCATGCAGTGAATAACGAAGAGCGTCTCCCCCCCCCCCCCGGGCATTGGAATGTGCTATTCTCCTGTGGCCCCTGCTTTGCCTCCTCCTTATCTACGACCTTGGTAGCTTGTAGCTTCTCACCAGCTTTGTTTTTAATGGGATTTTCCTCCAGGTGCGAGAACTCTCCTCTCCCGCCTTCAGCCTGGAAAACACTCTCCTGCCTTTAGTCTGGGAACTAACAGGTCTAGTGTCTTGGGCGCCTTTTTCTTAACATGGTGATTGGGAGTTCTTTTATGACAACATTGTTTGAATATACTATAATAGTTCTGCTACCACCCTTAGCTTTCATTACTGACTCAACAGGTGTACCCCGATTGAGCCCTTCAATAAAAGAAGCTCTTGTTTAAGAACCTTTTTTTGGAGTTGAAATCTCGTTGGACTCTCACACTGGTACGTATGGAAATATAAGGTTACTCCCCCTTTTATGGTATCCCTTGGAAAAAAACCTAGTCTTGCATATGATTAATTACATTTATTGGGGCTATTGTGGGTTCCCCTGTAAATCAATTACTTTCACTGCTAGGAATCAATTGCTTTTGTGTATATTTTGAGTAAAAAATAATATTGTTAATTGGGTTTGCCTGTGTCCCTTATAAAGTTTATATCTCTGGTACCTGGCATGACATTTTAGGGCACACATGGCCCCGCCTGACAATGCTCCCTCTAAGCTGTGGAGTCTTGTGAGCAAAAGTTCTACTTTGTGAGCTACTAGCATTGAAGCTGTGAGCGAGCGATTTGGCTACTGCATAAATTAGTTTGCTCTGGAGCCATCCTTCTTGAGCTGAGACAAAAATGTGTGAGTTGGAGGCTAAAAAACTGTCAGCTAGCTCACACTAACTCAGCTTAGAGGGAACACTGCCGCCGACAACATGACATTTATGTCAGCTCCGGCCCTCATAACAAATGAGTTTGACACCTCCGCTGAAGTGGTTCCGTCTCCCTAGAGAGACTGCCCATGGGGCAGGGTGGTTTGGCAACTGCTGTAATACTATGGAACAGTCTCCCAGAAGAAACTGGGAGGCCCACATCCTTTCTACAATTGGGGAGGAGATTTTCCCCCCTTGAAAGCTTTTTGAAGGCAGATGGATCATCAAATCTTTTGGGATCTTTCAAGGTGGTCCCAGACCTCTTTGCTTGATGACTGTATCACTTTGTATTTTACCTTTTCTCATCACCCCGGAGCCTAAATAAGCCAGATGAGCCTGATCTTGTCAAAACTGTGTAAAAACTGATATCCAGGCTAATTAAACTGCCTATAAAGATGACGAATCGGAGAAATCAGTGCCTAGCGACCAAACATTTCAGGCTGAAGCCAAGAAGTCCTCACAGCAGTCTCTTATTATACAAAGTGAGAACCAAAGCACCTCTGTCAGTGGTGCGAACAATAAAGATAAGGACTCCTGTAGGTCTACAGAAAAAAAGAGAATTTATAAGGTCAGACAATACTGACCTTGATGGACCAAGGTCTGATTCAGTTAGGGTTGCTAGATCCTTCCCGGCCACTGGCGGTGGATGGGGGTTAGGGCTGCCAGATCCAGGTTGGGAAACTCCTAGAGATTTGGGGTGTAGCCTGGGGAGGACAGAGACCTCAGGGGGGGCAATGCCATAGAGTCCACCCTCTAAAGTATCCATTTTCTCCAGGGAACTGATCTCTGTAGTCTGGAGTAGAGCTGTGATTCCAGGGGATCCCCAGGTCCCACCTGGAGGCTGGCATCCCTAGCAGTATAAGGCAGCTTCATGTGATGGAAGACCGCCAAAGAAAACCAGGGTTGCTATGCAGAGGCAGGCAATGGCAAACCACCTTTGAACATCCCTTGCCGTGAAAACCCCAGAATAAGTCGGTCACGACTTGACAGCATGCTTTCCCTTAACTTACGTCTCTCCACACACACAAGCTCTACATCAGGGGTGTCAAACGTGCGGCCTGGGGGCTGGATGAGGCCCCCAGAGGGCTTCTATCAGGCCCACGCTGGAACTGGCCATCTCCTGCTTCCAGTTCTGTTGCTGCTGCTGCATCATAGCTTGCTTCGCCAGACTCTCTCAATCGCTCAGCCATTTCATGTTTTCCCCTGGGTCCTAGACTGAGGACTCTGAGCATGAGATTTCTGTGGTGAATGTCAATAAATCAAAAGGAGCGTTGCAGCTTACAGATACACAATGGAACAGCATACTCAAGATTGCAACAGCACAGACATTTTGATGCAATAATTCAGAGCAAGAGGTGTCAGTTATCAGAGGCTGTTAAATAAAATGTTGCAAGAGTGCTAATGTTTTAAGCATGTTTTTACTTTAAGTAAAAAGAAATCTTTGTGTCCTTTATAAAGTTTATATCTCCACTACCTGGCATTACATTTTATGACACACATGGTCTGGCCCAACAAGGTCTCATTTATGTCAGTTCCGGTCCTCATAAAAAATTAGTTTGACACCCCGCCCTACATTTTTTAATTTCCACAGGAATACAGAGTAGTTCTGTAAAACTCATACGGATAAACACTCGAGTTAAAAAAAAAAGAAATATATTTGGCGCTTTGATCAGAGAAGGCAGAGCAGCTTTCAAACGAGCCCTTTCAACGTTTGCTAATGACCGGTGTGGTTGTAAACAATCGTTTTTGCCTTTATGGATTATTGACACAGCTGTGGTCCTTTCTGTTGTAGCCCTTTCAATCACCACTTCAATATGAAAAGAACGTTCTTCAGCATTTAGAATAAAAACCCTCCACTTTTCAATGCATAGCCGTTTACGCCATGAGAACGCCACTCAGATGAGAGAATCAAAGAGCCAGGAGGGGTGCCAGGGGTCACCCAGCTCAACCCTTCATCTATTCAGTCCTCCGAAGAAGATGCAAATAGTCATTGGCTGCAGCCCAAACCGACTCTGCTTTGGCACTGTTTTCAGAAATGGGAAAGGCTCCTATTCCTCCAAAGTTTGCACACATCCTATTTGGTGGTGGAAAGTGCTGTCAAGACTTGTAACCGGCTTACGGTGCCTCTGTAGGGTTTTCAAGGCGAGGCAAAAAAAGAGATGGTTTGCCATTGCCTGCCTCTGGGTCCAATCATATGCACCCATTAGCCATGCGAGAGAGGGATGATTCATCGGCGGATCAAAGCAGCGCAATCACACGAGCACATGTGGGAGGCATCCCACAGCCGTCGGCAAGCCATGGGCAAGCCGGTTTGCTCTGCCGGAAAAGCGGGGTAAAAAACCACTAGGAGAAATCCAGGGCTTTTTTTGTAGAAAAAGCCCAGCAGAAACTCATTAGCATAATAGGTCACACCCACCAGCAAAACTCATTAGCATATTAGGCCACACCCCTGACAGTGCAGCTCCCTCCCAGGATCAGTTTCCCCAGGTGCCCCGCATGGGGAACCCGAGGGAAGAAAGGCGGTTTCTGGATCAGCTTCCCCAGGAGGGGAGGCAGTTTAAACTGCCTTCCCTCCCTGGATTGGCTTGGCTTCCCCAGGTGCCCCATGGATTGCGAGGCGCCTGGGGAACCTGAGGGGGGGGGAGGCGGTAGGCATGGCCAACTTGGAGGCCAGCCGGAACTCTGTTCCTGTGCGTTCCTGCCCCAAAATAGCCCTGGGAAAATCCAGTATCAAATGGGTTGCTGCTGGCCACAACTGGACTTTCCCCGTGTGATCGCTCCAGTGCGGAAGTGTGGCGTCAGGGATAGCCTGATCACAGGCTATCCTGATGCCATGCTGTTGTTGTTTTTTCCCCTTCTCAGTGTGCACATCATCCCTCAGGGTGGAGAAGTGATTCAACAATCCCCCGTTTAAGCGAATCGGAAACCAGCGACAAAAAAAACCAACTCACCCATGGTTGCATCTGATCACGCAGTGGCAAGTTGTGCCAGCAGCTTCACGGAGCTGTGTGATTGCGCAACTGCAGGGCAAATTGCTCCGAGGCAAAATAGCCTCACTTCCCCCCGGATTATCTTGCTCGTGTGGCCACGGCCTCTGTGCAGCAACCCTGGGCTTCCTTGGTGGTCAGTACATTTATTAGCCAACATAACCATAACACGTTAAGATACAGAGTTATAAAAATATGGGTAAAATGTAGTAAAATATGGGTGAAATGCAATATATAAAAACATATAAAAATCTGGGTAAAATGCAGTATATAAAAAACCATTAAAGTGTTTGACAAATCCAGTAAGAAATATAAAAGGCAAATACAATTTTATAAATGTAGCCGTACATTTCTAATGCGATAGCATGTCGCCCAGAATTTAGCCACAGATTCAGTAATAGTCTGATTTTCGTCGGATAACAATTGGACCGATTTCACACAAGCCACTGTTCCACCCCCGCTCTTCCCTTTCCCCTGATTGCATGTGTCAATTTCCCACTATGTGCTCCGCGGCCGCATTTTGACCTGCAGCTTCGCCTGATTTCCCCCGTGTCTTTGTGATCCTGTTTTTTGAGGATCTAGAAGATGCGGAGGAGATCGGGTGAAGCTGCGGGTCAAAATGTGGCCGCACAGCACATGGTGGGAAATTGACATGTGCAGTTAGGGGGAAGGGAAGAGCCAGCCTGGAGCAGCTGCTTGTGGGAAACTGGTCTCGGTTACATCACTCCCAGTCTGTCTGGCCAGATGACTTCCTTGGTGGTCTCCCATCCAAGTGCAAACCAGGACTGACCCTGTCTAACTTGCAAGACCTGATGAGACTGGGCTACCTTGGGCCATCCAGGTCAGAGCCACTTCCCCTTTTTTTGGCTGTCAAGTCACAGGCTTATGGTGGCTCTGTAGAGACATTCAGAGGTGATTTGCCATTGTCTGCCTTTCTGTGGCAAGCCTGGAGTTCCTTGGTATTCTATCATCCAAATACCAACCAGAGCCAACCCTGCTTAGCTTCTGAGATCCGAGGAGAGCAGGCTAGCCTGGATTATCCAGATCAGGGTATACTATTCCTTGGGCCTGTGTTATCCCCCTATTTGGATTGCCCCTTGTCTGTGAGTTCAGTTACCAATTTGGGCCAGAAATCCATCCTTCCACTTCATGTTTCCTGTGCTGCAATACTATATCTCCCAGCAGGCTCTGTTGTTAATGGTGGTGGAAAGTGGTGGAAAGTGTTTTTTGCTTGGTGGTGGAAAGTGTCTTTTGCTTAGATTCCAAGATCTGACGAGATTGGGCTAGCCTGAGCTATCCAGGTCTGGGTACATCCTATTTAGGGATTATTGAATACATACTGTTCACTACTCACAAGCAGATACGCAAACTTTCCTCCAGCAGTTCTGCTGTACGTGAGCAGCTTGAGACAGTTCCATGGGTTGCTTTCCATGTATTCAATCAGGACAGGACAGTGCGATCCATAGCATCACGCACATCTGTTTTCTCACTCTGCCCAATGGGAGTCCAGATCGTCCCCCCCAGACAGGGAACAAACCAGTCAGTGGGCTCGAACACACACACTAAATAATCCATTTACAATGCACTTTCCAACTGGATTGATTGATTGATTGAATTTGTACCCCACCCTCCCTGCAAAGCAAGCTCAGGGTGGCTTACAGTAGTTGGTACTGTAGTTTTACTGTGTGAACTGGCAAGATTCGGTTGGAAAGTGCATTGTAAGTAGATTATTTAGTGTGTGTGATTGCAGCCCGTTAGCCGGTTATAAATGCTTCTGTTAAACATTTGGTGTTCGTCTAAGGCCGCTTTCACACATGTTGAATAATACACTTTCAGTGCACTTTCAGGGCATTTCAGTGACCATTTGCAGCTGGATTTTCCACATGCAAATTGCCGCAAAAGTGCATTATCCAACATGTGCGAAAACATCCCAAGTTGATGTGATTTTGTGCAAGAGCAAATTTGCACAGCCATACTGGAGGGGTCATAGTTCCCTCCCCCTGCGTGATGTAATTAACTAAGCCATGGGCCCTGGTGAAGAATCAATGCCGTAGACTGTGTAGATGCTAAAGTAGCTGCAAGGCAGAAGGAAATAAAACTCTGCCACCACAGCCACAGTGTTGAGTTAAAGCTGTTTGGCAGTTATTGAAGTTGGATGGCAGCGAGAAGAGGTTATCCAAGGCTGATTGTGTCTGTCAAAAAGAGGTTTGCTTGAAGTTTGCTTTAAGTTCATTGCACTGCTAACCAATGTTCCCTCTAAGCTGTGGGGTCTTGTGAGCAAAAATCCTTCTTTGTGAGCTATTGGCATTAAAGCTGTGAGCGAGCAATTTGGCTACTGCATGAATTCGTTTGCTTTGGAGCCATCCTTCCTGAGCTAAGACAAAAATGGGTGAGCCAGAGGCTAAAAAAACTGTGAGCTAGCTCACACTAACTCAGCTTAGAGGGATCACTGCTGCTAACCCTATTCTAAATGGGAGGTTAAATTATCTAAACCAGAGGTCTCCAACTCAGTGCCTATGAGTGTCATGGCACCCACCAACACCTTTCCTGGTGCCCATCAAGTGCTTTTAGAAAGTGGGCAGGACCCTGACCTGGATAGCCCAGGCAAGCCAGATCTCATCAGATCTCAGAAGCTAAGCAGGGCCAACCATGGCAAGTACCTGGGTGGGAGACCACCAAGGAATACCAGGGCCAGGACAGCTAGGCAGGCAATAGCAAGCCACCTCTCTGAAAAGTCCAAGCCCCAGTAGGAATCACCAGAAGTCAACCATGACTTCCAGGCATACATACACACAGAAATACTCACCAAAAGAGAGAGAGAGAGAGGGAGGGAGGGAAGGGTTAGATGGGGCTCTTCCCCAGCAGGGCTTCTGATTGGCTGTGCAGATTAAAAGGCATCCTGTTAAACAGAGCTTCTGCCCGAAATTTTGAAGAGTTACTCTTATAACCTCAATCCCTAACATTGTGTAGTTGGCCCCACCTCCTGCAGCAGCCATTTTGTGATTGACTCCTCCTCCTGTGGCATCCATTTTGTGATTGTGCCCATTGCCCTTTGTCAGAATTCCAGAGGTGCTCACAGGCACCAAAAGGTTCGGGATCTGTGATCTAAACAAAGGCTACTGGCAGGATGGCTGCTGCCCAAACCCATTTCTGTCATTTTGGATTCCCACCTCCCCTTTTATTCCTATGTATCTCCTCCACCCAGAGGGCTGGTGGAAATTACCGTCATCCTGGATTTAGTGCTGTTTCTCTGACTGTTTGTTAAAAGTATTTTACTGCTGTTTTAATCCCGTTATATTGTAGTTACCTTTGATGTAAGCCGCCCTGCGTGCTGCTCGCAGGGAAGGGTGGCCGATAAATCAAATATAATAAATAAAAAAAATAAAAAACCTCCTCTGTCCGTCTCTTGCCTTCAAAACCCCATGGGCTTGCCATAAATTGGCTGTGACTTGCACGTCCATTACTTCTAGTGATGGCAACAGTCAAAGTAATGCTTTGATTGTTTGGATTCCCTTGATGCCGGATTTGGATTACAGTGTGGTACAGAAAAGTCGTGCCGCTTGTTTGTTGAAAATTCTCAGCCCCGGCTGTCATTTACATCAGTTTAATAATAGCAAACTTTGGCCCACTCGTCCCAGCTACCGTAGTATTCTGTACTCATCAGTTTGAGACTTGGAAGGAGACGAAAGATGGCCTTAGATGTAAGGTACTCCCCACTTCTCTTCTTCTATCGTGCTGAGCCAAGGAGCTGAAGATGAGTGTGTATAAACAGGAGCACAACACAATAGAGCCACAGATTTAAAATAAAAGCCTAGCAACTGTGTTAAAAGGTCCCATCAGAGGAACCACTTCTTGCATCTGTGCGACTGACATGACAGACTGCCAGATTACCACTTGATTTAATTCTCCGTATTTCACAGACACATTCAGGTACTATATTTTTTTAAAAGTACCCCCAGGCAGAGCCAGCAGTAGCAAAGGATCACAATGGATTATTATTAATTATTTGTAAAGGGCAGACTAAAAAGTGCAAAAACCCGACAGCTCCAAGAGGATATTGAAAGAAGGCAACTGTGACCAAGAAGGCTTCTGTCGCTGGCTGCATTCGGATGGCATGATAAGCAACGATTTTGTTCAGCCTTGTTAATGTGCTAGTTTTAATGGTTATGATTTATTGTTGTGTTATTGTTTCTCATAAGAACCTAAGAGAAGCCAATGTCGGATAAGGCCAGTGGCCCATCCAGTCCAATACTCGGTCCCACAGTGGCCAAAAATACCAGGTGC
Source organism: Lepidodactylus listeri (assembly GCA_029233225.1). Lineage (NCBI taxonomy): Eukaryota > Metazoa > Chordata > Lepidosauria > Squamata > Gekkonidae > Lepidodactylus > Lepidodactylus listeri. Next base: position 84,434,833 of record JARCFY010000011.1, read on the forward strand.
CATCAGGAGGTCCACCAGTGGGGCCAGGACACTAGAAGCCCTCCCACTGTTGCCAAGCTCCAAGAAGACAGAGCATCACTTGCCCCAGACTGAGAGTTTCTATCCATACCTTGTGGCTAATAGCCACTGATGGACCTCTGCTCCATATCTATATATCTAATTCCGAAGGCGCCCCCTGTGTGCGGATACCTAAATTTGCGCAGGGGGGGCACCTGGGAGGCAGGGAGGTTTTCCTACGCACGGGGAGCACTCCCCCCGTGTGCAGGAAAATCCAAAAAGTTTGAAAAAATATTCGGGGGATATTTCCCTGCATGCGCAGGGAACGGACTTACCTTAGTGCTGGCGGCGGCGGGGGGCTGTGGCTGAGCCGGTGGCTGGGCGGCCGGGTGGCAGGCTGCGGCCAAGCCGGTGGGCGCAGACACCAGCAGCGCCAGAGCAGCCCACGGCCCGTGGGAGGAGGGGGAGAACCGGTGGGCCCAGTGAGCAGGCCTGCTGTTGGGGAAAGGGTGGGAGTGAATGGGGGAGGGGGTCACGGGGATAGGAGGCGGCGCAGCAAGGCCCGAGGCCTGCCACGCTGCCATCTGGACTGAACAGGGGAGGTGGTCGGGGGTGGGTGGGAGGGAACGAGAATGGGCCGGGAGGGAGGGAAGCGCCGGGGGGGAGACGTAGGGCCCCAGTGGCTTAGCGCCACTCAGGCCCGAACGAGAATGGGTGTGCAGGGAGGGGGGGGGGGGAGAAGCACCGGGGTGGGGTGGGGGGACAGAAACGCCAGGTCGAGTGGCTCTCAGCCTCTCAGCCAAGCGAGAGCAGGCCGGGAGGAAGGAGGCGGCGCAGTGAGGCCCAAGGCCTGCCACGCTGCCATCTGGAGTGAACAGGGGAGGGGGTCGGGGGTGGGTGGGAGGGAACGAGAATGGGCCGGGAGGGAGGGAAGCGCCGGGGGGGAGACGCAGGGCCCAAGTGGCTTAGTGCCACTCGGGCCCGAACGAGAACGGGTGTGCAGGGAGGGAGGGAGAAGCGCCAGGGCCGGGGCAGGGGGGGACAGAAACGCCAGGTCGAGTGGCTCTCAGCCTCTCAGCCGAGCGAGAGCAGGCCGGGAGGAAGGGAGAAGTGCCAGGGCGGGGGGGGGGGGGGACAGAAATGCCAGGCCGAGTGGCTGTCAGCTTCTCTCCCCCCCGCGAGTATCGCGGGTCTCCCCTTCTTGTGTTTATCTAATTCCCTCTTGAAGCCGTCCATGCTTGTAGCCACCGCCACCGCCTGTGGTAGTGAATTCCATGTGTTAATCACTCTTTGGGTGAAGAAGCACTTCCTTTTATCTGTTCTAACCCAACTGCTCAGCAATTTAATTGAGACTGTTCAAGTTTTATTCTTCCCACTGTTTTCTCATTTGGGGATACGGAATTTCACTGGCTACCAGCCATGGTGACTGAGGGGAACTGCCACGTTCAGAGGCACTAAACCTCTGTATCCCAGAATTAGGGGGCAACAATCAGGGGAAGGCCTCGGCCTCCATGCCCTGTTGTTGGCCCTCCAGAGGAGCTGGTTGGCCACTGTGTGAGACAGGATGCTGAACCTAGATGGACCATTGGTCTGATGCAGCAGGGCTCTTCTGATGTTCTTAAGATGTGATGTTATTGGCTTGGATGCTGCCCAAAAGTTATGTGGATGGAAAGGGGGTGGTTTCCACTGATTCCCCCCTCCTGTGGCAGACATCTAACTCTCCGTAAACTATTCTTCGGGTTCCCTCCCCCCACCAGGAACAGCACTTTGGGCTAAAGTGGGAAGGGAAGGTAGGGAAGGCACGCTCTGTGGTCAGATGTCCTGTCCGTAGAAGCCTTAGGCTTCGAGGCAAAGATATGATATTATTTTGATCAGCTAGATTTAATTCCAGTAGTACCTTAGAGACCATCAGGATTTGGGTGGGTTTTTTTAGCTTTCGAGAGTCAAAGCTCCCTACTGGATGAAGGGAGCCCTGACTCTCAAAGGCATATACCTCGAAAACCTTGGTGGTCTCTAAGGGGCTACTGGACTCAAGTCTAGCTGTTTCAGCATGGCTACCCTCAGAGATCATGTTGATTTTTTTCCTCAGCAGCCCTGGAACTAGTGCCTGGTCTACAGATGGGATATAAGCACTTAAAATTAATAAATGGAAGAGTCACATGCAAGTCGAATCTCTTTTCCCCAGTGTCCTTTCTGCCTACCTGCCTCACTGCATTACCTAAACCTTTTTAACCTGAAATAGATGGTTGACAGCTGTGTTTGCATTCGGTGGCTACGTGAAACCTGAGTATAATGAAATTGTGATTTATAAACGGTCAGGGGTCCTTTGGGGCCGGAGCGAGGCTGAGCGACGCTCCGCCAGCCCAGGAGTGGCCACTAAGGCAGCCACTGGCCGAATCAGATTCTCTGATCTGATTTGGTCCGCTGCCGAATTGCTGCCAAAATTCGGCGGCAACTTTAAAAGCGACTGGAGGGGAAGGGGTTTGAGGGAGAGGCTCCAAACTTGCAGGGTAGCTGCTGGGGTCTCTCCTCGAAATACCTACCAAGTTTCAAGAATATTGGACCAGGGCGTCCAATTCTACGGGCCCCCAAACAGGTTACCCCCATTCCCTCCATTGTTCTCTATGGTAGGAAAAAAGTAACATTTTTTTCCACCATAGAATACAATGGAGGGGACAGGACAACCTGTTTGGGGGCCCATAGAATTGGACCCCGTGGTCCAATCTTCTTGAAACTTGGTGGGTATTTCGAGGAGAGGCCCCAGCAGCTACCCTGCAAGTTTGGAGCCTCTCCCTCAAACCCCCTTTCCTCCAGCCCCTCATATACCCTATGAGTTTTTGCCATTGGTTTCAATGGCCCATAGGGTATAATGGGGCTGAAACTGATATTCCCTTTTTGACACACTTCTGGTGATGTCAGGGGACGTGGCATATACTAATGAGTTATGCTAATGAGTTATGCTAATGAGCTCCTGCACCTCTTTTTCTACGAAAGGACCCCTGTAAACCGTGGTCTATCATGCCATCTGCATGTTTCTATTGTTTTAATGTTCTTATGTTATATTAATTTTTAATTGTAATGGCCATTTATTGCATTGTAAACTGCCCAGAGAGCTTCCGTTATGGGCAGTATGGAAATGAAATGTGATGATGATGATGATCTCAATGCAGCCAGAGACAGGACTCTTCTTGGTCACAGTTGCTTTCTTCCAATATCCTCTTGGAGTTGTCAGGCTCCTCTACAAATTCACACTCTCCGCCTACCCATTACTCTTCACAATGACTCACAGTACAATGGTCTATGCAGCAGCTTCATGGCTTTGCTATGCACTTTTTAGTCTCACTTGGACTCCAGGTGGATTACACAAGGCAAGTCAATACAATCGACGGATGAGACATTCAGAGAACAACGCGATAGGAATTCGGGCTGCAGAACCAACCAGAACTCTAAAAACACAACTGAAGCAAAGCATAAGTATTAACATGACATATTAAACAATGCAAACATTACACAGAAGGACCCTAGCTTCAGCAAGCAATACACAGCAGTATAAAACACAGTCCCTAGTAATTTATCCAAGTAACTTTCTGAATCATTTAGTACAGTGCAGCTCTAATGCCTTCATAGCCCTCTTGAATAATTCAGTTTTGCATAGTTTCTGGAAAGCTAGGAGAGCTGGAGCCTTCCTGATCTTCTCTGACTAGGGTTGCCAGGTCTTACCTGGGTCCCAGTGGGGGGCTTCAGCCTGGCATCTGGAGACTTCTGGTGTGTGCACGCTGTGATGATATCACCTATAAGTGACATCATCGCACTGAGCACATTGTGCAGGGAGCACTCTAGCATTTGGGTAAAAAACTCTGTGGTCACCATAGAGTTTTTACCCAAATGCTAGAACGTCCCCACACAACATGCCCGGTGTGATGACCAGAGGTGACGTCATCATGCTGGGCACATTGGGAGCAACAGGGCTCTTTGGGGGTGGAGCTCTCCCCACCAGCCAGCTGGCCAGTGGCAGATTGGGGGGCTGGAAAACGGGAACCTCCACACCCATCAGGGGTTTGGCAACCCTACCTCAGGCAGGCCATTTCATAAGGTGGGGGCCACTAAGGAGAAGGCACATGTTATGGGCAGTTGTTGATTTTGCCCATTTGCAGGTTGGCACCTGCAGAAAGCCCTGCACTGGTGAATGAAGCTGTTGTGGCAGAGCTTTGAGGGAGAGGCATCCTCACAGATAGGAGGGTCCCAGGCCGTGAAGGGCTTTGTGATAGCTAACACCTTCCATTGAGCTCGGTAGCTGATGGGCAGCCAGTGAAGTGCCTGCAGGATGGGAGTAATACGCATGCTCCATCTAGCTCCCGATAACAGCAGAGCCGCGGCATTTTGCGCCAACTGCATTCATCATTATCAACATCCAGAGATTCCACATGGAGAAGATCGTCATTTAAACACAATAACAAGCATTTATCATGATGCCTGAATGCATCCACTTTGTCTCATTAGTATCCCAACAAAGCCTTGTTCACAAGTTACTGTGAATGCCTTTACAAAGCATTTACATTGGACACTTGATTATTCTTCGTATGTGCGCTGAGTAATTCTCACAGTCAACACATGTACAGCTCAAAGCATGATACAAACTGTACATTTATCCAGGTACCGGTCTCCAGTTTCATTTGTAAAGTGAATGCATGTTGGCTCTTTCTTATAAACAGATTGGATACTAGAGGAAGGATGTATGTTTGGGCACTGTAACATGTTAATGGGGCTCTTGTCTCCGAGAAGCTCAGGGCTTTGTTTGTCACCCACTTTCTTTGTCTCTCACTGTCCTGCAAGTAGGGTTGCCAAGTCTGGGTGGGAAAATACCTGGAGACTTTGGGGGTGGAGCCAGGAGAGGGTGGGGTTTGGGGAGGGGAGGGGCCTCCACATGGTAGAATGCCATAGAGTCCACCCTCCAAAGCAGCCATTTTCTTCAGGGGACCTGATCTCTGTCAGCAGAGATCAGTTGTAAAAGTGGGAGATTCCCCAGGCCCCACCTGGAGGCTGGCAACCCTACTTGCAAGTAATTAAAGCTGATAGATAATGGCTAGCACAATACCACACAGGAAACTTTATGACTGGATAACATTGAATTAATAGCTCAAGTCCAATAACCCTATCTGCTGCTCTGACCTAGATGACCCAGGCTAGCCTGAAACTGTAGATCTCGGAAGCTAAAAAGGTTCGGCCCTATTAATACTTGGATGAGACCACCAAGGAAGTCCAGGGTTGCAATGCCGAGGCAGGCGCTGGCAAGCTACCTCTGTTCATCTCTTGCCTTGAAAACCGTATGGGGGTTGCCATTCTTTGGTTACAACTTGATGACATTTTAAACACACACACCATAGAAGAAGAGAAGAAGAGATTGGATTTATACCCCACCCTTTACTCGGAGTCTCAGAGCGGCTTACAAACTCCTTTCCCTTCCCCTCCCCACAACAGACACCCTGTGAGGTAGGTGGGGCTGAGAGAGCTCTGAGACAACTGTCCTTGAGAGAACATCTGGTACAGAGGTATGGCTTGCCCAAGGTCATCCAGCAGGTGCAAGTGGAGGAGTGGGGAATCAAACCCAGGAATTAAGGGGAATTAAGTCTACGCAATTTGGGGAATTAAGTCCGAGCACTTAACCACTACACCAAACTGGCCCTACCCTCTTAGGGGCTATGGTCTGGAACCCACACGTTTTTCTGCTGCTTAAAAAAAAAAAGGAAGGAGAAGCCATCTTTGACCACCCAAAATGTCATGCTGAGAATCATGGGGCCTGCAGATACCAAAGCTGTGTGGGATGGGATTTGTAAAATGGAGATGAATTTGGTGAGACTGACTGAAAAATCTGGCTGGACCCAACTCTGTATGTGTACAGTTTCACTTCCTAGTCACAATCCCATGGCGTTCTATGTTTTCTTCTACAAACTAAGATGCGCTAGTTCACGTAACAAGAATAGCTGTTGACTCTCTGTGCATACATGTTCATACTTATATTTTCCAGTGTCACAGTACAATTGTTTACACAATGCTGTTTGAAGTGTTCAGCATGAATCATCCCTTATCGTTTGTCCTTGAGAAAGAAGCATACCTACCATTTACTGGTGGTGGAGTCACAGTAAATGTCTAAAAACATTTCTCCAAATAGGACTATGATTCTAACTCCCACGGTTGACTAGAACTCCTGCTCATGAGAAAAAAAAATGGAATGAAAGGGGAGATGAAATAAAAGTCAGTATGATACCGGGGCTAGGGTGTTGCACTGCAGTCGGAAAGACTCAGGTTCAAATCTGCAATACCTTGGAGTGCACTGAGTAACCTTGGACCAATCACTGTCAGCCAGCCCAACCTACCTCACAGTATTAATGGACAGAAATCCTGTCTATGGTTGTGTTTCCCCAGCCCAGTTTGAGAAAACACACGGCACAATTCCTGTAGAGTAGAATAAAACCAAGAACTTTATTAATAAAGGAGGGGGAGCACAGGTACAGCAAGGATTGGACCCTCGATACCCACCAGCTCTCCCTAAGGTTACAATGGGAGACATATGATTTTATACTCAGTATGACACTTGCTAGGGTTGCCAAGTCTTACCTAATTAATAGCAGGGGAGTCCTGGGCCTATGGTGCCATAGAGTTTTCAGAGCGATTGCTAGAGCGTCACCCAGTGACGTGCCCAGCATGATGACATCACTTCCGGGTGACGTCATCGCGCCAGGCACATCGGCCTGATCTGGCCACTTCGGGGGTGGGGTTCCCCCTGCTGGCCGGATCTGGACTGGCAGATTGGGGACCCTTTTAGTGGGGGAATCCCTGCCTCCCAGGGGGACTTGGCAGCCCTAACACTTGAACATAAATCATAATTACTGATTCCATCAAACTTTGTCATATGTCTGTCATAACTTTCTGATTGGGCTTGGATCTGAGGGTTGAGCTTTCTCAAGCAGAGATGTAATTTTTATCTAAACAATGAGCCTTCTTTTTTCCAGGCTATGAAGCTCTAAAATATATCTATTGTAACAGATATAAGTACAGAGTGCTGTTGTTCTTCATTTAACTAAGCTAACTGACATCAGAAACATGTGCAGTTGTAGCTGGTGCAATGCAAGGCCACAGGTTTTGGCTGAATAGCTACTTGTCAGCATTTAGCCATTTCCCATGCATTTAAGCAATGAACCAAAGTTTACTTCTCAATATGTATTAATGATTGATTTCTGTTTCTGTGGTTAGGATCATCAATGGCACTTAGCATATGTATGTCCATCTATGCCAGAAAGATGTCTAAATGTGCTCACCAAAGTTAGTCATGTCAAGTCAGTGGCAGAGTACAGAGTGCATAACAGTGTTTCATAAACTATGTGTACAACAGTTCTGTTGTGAGGAAAAGGGGGGAAGTGAGAACCATGTACCTGGATTTCCCATGAAAGAAGGCTGAGATAGAAAAACACAAGACAGATGATGGCTGAAAGAACATTTTGGACTCTGCTCCCTTAATCAACTGCTTTATGCTGTTTCAATGTAAGGCCTGTTCTAGGAGGACAAAATGGCTTCTTTTTCCGGAGCAGCTTTTTCCCCTCTGGGGAAAAAACACTGGGGACAGATACAATCAGCCACTGATCATGTGGTAATTTACCAGAATGTTCATAGTAGGGTGATTAACTGAGCCATATAAATGACCAAATTACCTGAGCTCTGTTCTTCTGGGTGTAAGCATGGCCACCTACAGTTTTCTATCAGCTGGAATGGATGGTTTTACCACATCTTCATTAGAACTATGTCCAGTCATACCAAATGGCAAGATTTTTGGCATCCATCAGAAGCAGAAATGTGGTAAAACATTAACTGACTGGCTTCACCTGTAATACTCTCCTGGAAAGTCCTGCAGGATTTACCCATTGATAGTCACTCTGTGGCTTGGGAGCCATATATATCTCTTTGACATGCTTCCTGTAGCTCTTCTACTAGGCACTATTTCCCAATATGCCATCCACCCTACATTTCAGAAAAGTGGTTAAGGCCCTTGCCTGTTGAGGACAGTAGACAGCAGTTGGTTCTTCCCTTGAAACAGTCACTACTGGACAAACGGAAAAGCTGTGAGCCTCTCTGAGGTGCAGGTCTCGTGTTAGGTATGAATGTAAATGTGACTCTTTGGTTGATGATAATTGATGAATGAAAGAGATGATACCAGAGGACACTCTTTCTCACCCTAATTTGCCTCATAGGGTTCTTGTGAGCTTGAAATAGAAGAGAGACCCACATGTAAAACTCTTGAGTTCTTTGGAGGAAGGGTGGAATAAAATTTAATACATTACTAACCCTACCATGGTGTTCCATTGAACAAATTAATGTGGATATTTTCTGCTTCATTTGGAAGTGTGTTTTCAGGGTCGGGGTGATTGGTGTCTTCTGCCACCATTAACACTTTTTTCTTTTCTTTTAGGGACACTTTCTACCCTAAGATAACATTTGAATTTGGCTTTATACTGCCAGGAACAATATGTGAAAGGTTTTTTCCCCCTTCAGAATACGATATCAGGGTTAAACACTGCTTTTTGAAGCTCAAACGTCTTATGAACTTGGCAGCACAAAACATTATATATATACCTGGCCTGGCAGAATGGGAAAGTGAGAGAATTCCTGAGGCCTCCAACAGAGATGTGTTAGCAGCACCTAAGACTAAATATCAATTTTTGACACTTGGTTAAATGTCACTCATATTGGCTTCTTATTAACTGGCTCAACAGAGGAGGCCATCATTATTTAATGCGTTCAGTTACTCATGGCCTGATCCCAACCAAGCCTTTTCCATGGCTGGCGGCCTTTTATTTTAATTAAATAGCTATTTTTGCAGCCATCCTGGTTTGTTGAATGGAATCTCCATGAATATTCATTGCCGAAACACTTTCCCCCCTTCAACATGCTCAGAGGTTCTTTCTTTCTTACAGCTGCCATTCAGTGAGCAGGTAACATTTGCTCGGTGGTTGGTAGCACGACCTCCGAAATAAATGACTATTTTTAGCATAAATGCTATGCTAGCCCATATTTACAGAGTTCACTAGAAAACATGATTCTGTGCATTGGGCCGGGAGATGCGTTCACAGCAAAACCTCCTTTGATCTCTTTTTCGCTGAGAGCACACAGCAATTGACACCCCCCTGACATTCTAAATAGATCTTTTGAATCCCCCCCCCCCCCAGCTCTTTCTTCTAATTCTGGCAACAGTTTTCCTGTCCTGAACTGTGAGCGTGACCTCCCCTTTTCTCCCTTCGGCGCTTCTTGAAAATTACTCTTTTCTTTGTCTTTAAAGAAATAAAATACCTTTGTTTGGGTCATGGATTTCAGAAAGAGCTTATGTGGTTATTATTGTCAGTAGAAGAACTGGAGAGAACAGGCTGGAGTCTATGACTACCACAGGATTACTTTGGCCAAAAATGACAACAATGACAACCCAGCAACACTCTCAAAATTCACCTACAGGGCTTGTCTGGTGTAGTGTTTAGGAGCGTGGACTCTTAATTTGGGAGGTCCAGGTTTGATTCCCCACTCCTTCACATGCAGCTGTTGGTGTGAACTTGGGTCAGCTACAAGTTCTTTCAGAGCTGTTCTCTCAGGAGCAGTTCTTGAAAGAGTTCTCTCAGCCCCACCTACTTCACAGGGTGTCTGGGGGAAGGAGTTTATAAGCTGCTCTATGGCTGCAGTCACACATACTAAATAATCCATTTTCAATCCACTTGCAGTGCACTTTTCAACTGGATTTTGAGAGTTCACACAATAAAAGAGCCAGTTTGGTGTAGTGGTTAAGTGCGTGGACTCTAATCTGGGAGAACTGGGTTTGATTCCTCACTCCTCCACTTGCACTTGCTGGATGACCTTGGGCAAGCCATAGCTCTGTACCAGCTGTTCTCTCAAGGACAGTTGTCTCAGAGCTCTCTCAGTCCCACCTACTTCACAGGGTGCCTGTTGTGGGGAGGGGAAGGGAAAGGAGTTTGTAAGGCGCTCTGAGACCCCAAGTGAGTGAAGGGCGGGATATAAATCCAATCTCTTCTTCTTCTTCTTCTAAAATCCAGTTGGAAAGTGCACTGAAAGTGGGTTGAAAGTGAATTATTTAGTGTGTGTGACCACAGCCTGAGACTCCTTTGGGTAGTGAAGGGCAGGATATAAATCCAATCTCCTCCCCCTCCTCCCCCTCCTCCTCCTTCCTCCCACCCAGTGGCAGCTTCTCAATCTGAAGCTGGTTTCCAATCCTAGTTTGGAGGGAGGTGCAAAGTATATTTCACTGGTTTGGGGGGAATGGAAACTTTGGTCTGCTAAAACTGAACTCACAAGTTGTCTCCAAGAATACAAGAGGAGGAAAATTGAGGAGGGGAGAGAAAGGAACATGTGAACAGGGGGCTTGTTCATGAAGCACAAGGGTCCCCGATGTGGTGCTCGTTGACACCTTCCCTGGTGCCCCCCAAGTATTTTTAGGGACTGGGTGAGGCCATGCGGGGTTCTTGATCAGCAGGGCTTCTGATTAGCCGCCGGAGGTCCAATCAGCTGCGCAGATTAAAATACCAGCATGTCACACAGCAGCAACCGCCACCTGTATTTGTCTTATTCTCTCACATTTCTCTTTCCCGGTGTATTTTTTAAAAAACAGTTATCCGTCTTCTGTACTTGGGCTTTGTCTGCACTTGGCTGGACCTTCTTTGGCAGCTACTGGGTCAGAATTCCAAAGCTGCCCACATGCTCAAGAAGTTGGGGACACCAGTGTAGCACATGGATCTGCCTGTAGTGAATCAGAAGTGGTATTTATTTACTCTGGCCGGGGTCACGATCAGATGGCTCTTTAGATTTAAAGGGAACGTCCAGACAGCCGCTTCAGTGATCAGCCTGTTGATCCCTGCCAGGGAGCCATACTTTAAAGATACCACTGAAAGTCCGGTCTAAAGCTTGCCAGCGGGCCAATGGCGGACTTTCCCCATCTAATCATTCCAGTGCACAATCAGCCCACCAGGATGGTCTGACTCCAGACCATCCCAAATGGCCGCCATTTAAAAATTCTTAGTGATATGTACATAAACACATAAATGTGTGATGGCTGCAGAGCTCCGCTCACACATCCCGAACAATTTCATGCTTCTGAATGGCCCGTGAAATTTATGAACTTTGTTTATTGAAATGGTACCTAGAGGAAGGTAGCTCTGGTGGTGCTTTTACCATTCAAGTCTGTGCATGCACGGAAAAATAAGTACACAGTGAGGCACATATGCGCACGCACAAACAGATTAAAAAAAAAATACCCGACTGCACGGTTTCTTCAGGTGGACACTGTCTAAACAACCCACCACAGAGTCCACGCGTGGTAAGGCAATTCACGGGGGAGCAGTCAGGTCGTGCAACACTGGATAAAAAAGATCAGGATCAAATTAGAGCCGGGCCAATGGCAGGGTTAGTTGCCCGTCTGAACGCACCCTGGCAGTAGCTATCCAGGGACTCAAGCAGAGGTTTTTAAAAATAATTTTAAATGAACACAAAGCAGCCTTATACTGCACCAGACCATTGGTCCATTGTCTACACCACTCAGACAGGCAGTGGCTTTCCGAGGTCTTGGGAAGAGGTCTTTCACATCATCTACTGTCTGGTCCTTTAACTGGAAATGCCAAGGATTGAACCTGGGCCCTTCTGCATGCCAAGCAGGCCCATGGCCAGGATTTTGTGGCTTGTGGAGCAATTTTTTTTCTGGTGGGGGCGCAGTTCTCAGAGCAGAAAGAAAAGCTGTTTAGCCAATAGAAAGCTATTACCAGGATAGATCTCTAAATTGCAAGTTGTCAACCACTTTAGATGACAGTTCTCAGCCGCTGCAAGTTAATCACTTCTGCCAGCCTAAGCAACAATTCTGATAACAAGCCGGCAGGTGGGGGTTATGACTTCCATAGTCAAGAAAGTTACTACTTGAAAAACTCTCTGAAAGGAGACCAGTTTCTTAACACAGAGTCAGAAGGGATCCTAGAGGTTTACTGCTTGAGCCCCATATTGCCAAAGGCTATGTTGCACAGCGTTGACAATCTCCAAGAACCTCCAGATGACAGATCAATTCCTTGGAGAAAATGGCTGCTCTGGAGGCTGGACTCTATGACACTATACCCTGATCAGGTCCTTCCCCTCCTCAACCGCCACCCTCCAAGGGCTCCTCCCCCAGGTCTCCAGGAATTTCCCAACCTGTTGCAGGCAATCTTTTGCAACTGCCCACCCTCCTGTGATTTAATAGCCAAGATAATAGATGCATTCAGACATCACAACAAATAGAAGTTAGTCTGTGATGGACATGAACATGGCTTTCACCCTTCCCTCTTCCCCCCCAGGTACAGAGTGTGAACAAAGGCTTCTGGGTTTGGAATGTAGTTGGGGAAATAATCCAGTCTCACCCATGCAGAGCTGCATTCTTTAAAATGTACTGCATCAACAGGATTTGCAAAATGCATGAACTGACTCTACGACTCCCAGCAGCAGAGAAACCTTCGGGATATAAGAACAGACTTCCAGGCAGAGGGGAAGCGCAAGATGAAGAGAGGGGTGAAAGAAGAGGAGGAGATTGACCCTGGGGCCTTCTGCAAGCTGAGCAGATGCTCTACCACTGAGCAACAGCCCTTCCCAAATGGAAATGGTGGGCTTGAACCTGTGACCTTGCGCTTGCAAAACAGATGCTCTACCAGTGAGCCACAGCCCCTTACAAGTAAGCTCTGAATAGAAAGTATACATTATCGTTCCCCATAGAGTTTGAGCAGACTAAAGACACCTTATGTTAGGATTTCCATCAATAAAACTCTAGTGACCTTTAATCCTGGTTCAACACTGTCTCCTACTAGCTATTCTGCGCTACACTCACGTTCACCTCTCTTTTTATCCCCCCCCCCCTTTTTGGTCAGTTCTGCGTTACATTGTGGTCACTCCAGGTTCGGGCTGCTGTTGCCCCGGATATATGGATCTTGTTTTGCTGCGGGCTTTCCTTCAATCTGGAGTGCCCATGGTGCAGACTTAAGTGTAGAATTTCTAACTTGGTTTTGATCCTCTCTGCCCCCTTCCCACCATACCCAGGACATTAAACCTAGGTTTACTGTTCACAGTGCAGAATTTATAACACAGGGCAGGCAAGCAAATTGGAGTGGGGCAAAATTAGTGCAGAAAACAACAGATAAACAGAGATAACAGCAAGGTAAATGGCCACGAATTGAACACAGAGGAAACCTGGGGTGAGGTCCAAGTGCAGAAGGGGCCCCCCTCTCCAACATGGGAAGGCTTGAGTCATGCTTTATCTCTGTGACATCAGAATGCATGCATCGGAGCCAGCTGGTATTTGTCGCTCCCCAACCGGGGCTCTAAACTACACCTGAGATTTAGTATCCTGGTTTTGGTGGGAGGGACTATCTTCCTAACTAGGTGTCCTCATTCTATGAAAGATCTTTATCTGACCCGGGAAAGCCACAGCCAGTTACAGTATATATAAGGAAAACAAATCATTGAGTTGTTGACAATGTGCAATTTTTAATGCCACCCCAAACATGCCACCTTTCTCTCTATCATGGCTGGGCCAGCCCTTGGCATGGAAGCTACCTGCTATGTGCTTCTCATTGGTCTTGGTTGGTTCCTGGAGTCTTGCCCTTCGAGAACATCTGCTCAGGAGGATGACTTTGCAAATGATCTAGAAAGGGAGAGCAGATGGGCGAGTTGCACATCTAGATTTTTTGCATGGCTGGGGTAAGGTTTCAAAAGGCACTTACATGGGGGGAGATGCGCTGGCTGTTTTCCACATCTGAAGCTTGAGCATCTCCCACTCACTACCAGCTGCTTTTTTGTGTGTATTACAGTCGCTTTCTTGAACGGTTGGCAAGTGTTCTTTTGAAAGTCCTGCAGTTTATATCTGACCCGATGCTTAATGCGCCAGCTGACTCTCGCTGCCCTGCTAAACTGCCGGATGCTGGCTTTATGTCTCAAATGTCAGTACCAAAAGAAACACTATTGTTCTTCTATCTGAAAAGAAATTCAGTATTATATAACGATTCCATAGATCTCCAGCATTCCCTAATGCACAGGGAACCAGACTGGAGAGAGCTGACAGTGGAAATTCTCACCACTCAGAGCAATGGGAATTGTTACGATTATTATGATAATGGGGATTTTTTGCAGAATTATTCTGCTTCTGGTCATAATACAAAAGGACAAGAACAACGCTTATCTTTCAAGCCTTAAGGGTTAGCAATAAGCTTGCCATTTGTCTACCCTCTGTGTATAAACCCATGCTTTTGGCCCAGTCCCCCACTAGAGTTTCCAAGTCCTACCTTTTGAATGGTAGGAGAGTCCTGTCCTTGGTCCGGGAGTTCTTTGTGTGCGCGTGCCGTAATAACGTCACCATGCTGGTCACGTTGCCAGGGCGATGCTCTGGCAATCACCCCAAAACTCTATGGTACCATAGAGTTTTGGGGGCAATTGCTAGAGCATTGCTCTGGCAATGTGCCCAGAGTGATGACATCACTTCCGGGTGACATCATCATGTTAGGACAGTTGGCCGGAGTGGGCCAGCTCAGGGGTGGAGTTCCCCCCGCCAACTGAATCCGGGCTGGTGGATTGGGGACCCCTTTAGTGGGGGATTCCCCACCTCCCAGGGGGACTTAGTAGCCCTATCCTCCACCCTTGAGAAACTGAGGAGCAGGAAAAAAGAACAGTCAGAAAATGGCCTCCATATGGGACACTCTAGAAATTTCTTCATGTCATTATGGTCTTTGCCACAGAGATTAGGGGAAGTTCCTAGAACATCACCTGGAATTGATGCCACATACTCCCCAAAGTCCACCCTCCACAGGCACCGCCCTCAAAATCTCTCAGCATTTGCTGAGGCAGTATTGGCAACCTTAACTAGCAACAAACATGTTCTCTTCTCCATTTTATTCTCACAACCACAACTTTGTGGGGTAAGTTAGGCTGAGAGACAGTGACTAGCTCAAGGTCACCCAGTGAACTTTGTGGCAGACTGGGGATTCAAAACTGAGTCTCCCAGAGCCTTGTCCAATAATCTAACCACTACCTCACGCTGGCTCCCTTGCCCTTCGTTGTCAACGATGGTGCTACAAATCTGTTAACACCTTTCTCATGCTCTGGCACTTTCAGATAACGAGACCTTATCATTTGACTCACAAGTCTGTCGCATGCCGCACTTAACCCCGGTTTGAGTTGCGAATAAAGAATGTCAAAGGGAAGTTGTGAGGGGGGGGGGAATAATTAGGGAAGCTGTGATGCAGTTGCACAAAAAATAGACCACCACCATCTGCTAATGCTATTTTGAAGGCTGAGAAGGAACAACACTGGCTTTGTTTGTAAATATAGGGATAACACAGCCCCTCTCATTGCACCTCAGTCGTCTGCAGTCTGCATCCAATCTGCATATATTTGCATGGAAGATCCAAAAGACACACAGCCCCTCCCCCCCCCCGGTGATTTCTCGGGGCATCTCTACTACAAGAGAGGCTGAAACCAGTTTAGCAGTGCAACCCGAGCCAGAGTTATATCCTTTTAAGCCAATGGACCGCAGTGGATTTCGAAGGGTGTTAACTCTGCTTAGGGTGGTGAAAGGGAGGCATGCAGGGAGCTCCCTAGCATGCAGCTGTACATAAAATGTGCAGTCCTGCATCACATTTGTGCCACTCCAATGAGACACTTGGTCCTTTCCACATTTGCCTGCCACTACAGACTTTCTCAGTGTTCAAGTTGAGGCAATTTAAGTCCACAGCAAAACAGCATCCAAATAACCCAGGGCAACAGCAGACTAAAACTGGGCGGACCACTGAAGGAAGGTAATGTAATGCAGAATGGGCAGGGGGGGGAAGGCAATCAGGATAAAAAGAAGGTTGAATTCCATTTTAGTGCAGAATTGCTTGGAGGACACTGTGGTGGACTAAAAGGAGAGTGCAGAAAGGGCCGCTTGTGTAGTTCTGAATCCACAGTCAATAAAGAGAGAAGTAGAAAACAGTTGTTTAAAAAATCCAGCTAAAAATTTCTATTTGATTTGTTTAAATACTTTTTTTTAAGGGCAGGGGATGCTGAGAGACCACTGATGACTTCCACTAATAACAAAACCACCCTCCCTCAGAGCAGCTTACAATCTCCTTTCCTTTCCCCTCCCTACAACAGACACCCTGTGAGGTAGGTGGGGCTGAGAGAGCTCTTTCTAGAACTGCTCCTGAGAGAACAGCTCTGAAAAATCTTGTAACTGACCCAAGGTCGCACCAGCAGCTGCATGTGAAGGAGGGGGGAATCAGACTCAGTCCTCCCAGATTAGAGTCTGTGCTCCTAAACACTACACCAAACTGAGTAAGATCTGGCTTTAGATCTCCCCAGAAAAATTAGAGTCCTCCCCCTGACCAGGTACCCAAAATCTTGCTTTCGAAGTCCAAGTTTTGCCAGAACATGGCAGCAACTCTAACACCGTTTTGATTTGAGCATGACCCATTTAGATCATCTCCTTGGGGAAGAAATCCCATTCCAGCTCTTCTCCTTAAATAGAAGCTGTCAAACTGTGACTGATAAGCACAGGGCAGGCAGAATGCAAAAAGCAAAGCAACTGTTTTTGGTTTTCTATCCTTTGGCCAAATTAATGCCAACCAAGCCCTGTGCCTTCAGAAAAAGACACACCAGAGTGTTTTGTTTGAAAAGTGGGACAACATTTGGAGCACAGAACTTATGTTCTTATCACAGGAATAAACAGCTTTAAAGGGGGATTAGATCAATTCATGAAGGATAAGTCTATCAGTGGCTACTAGCCATGGTGATGGAGGTGAACCTCCACATTCAGAGGCGCTAAACCTCTGAATCCCAGAGCCAGGAGGCAAGATCAGGGGAAGGCCTTGGCCTCTGTGCCCTATAGTTGGCTGTCCAAAGGAACCGGTTGGCCAGTCTGTGAGACAGGATGCTGAACTAAACAGACCGCTGGTCTGATCCAGCAGGACTCTCTCTTCTTATGTTCTTAACTCCTGTGGCAGCTATTTAACTAAAACTCAGAGCACACAATTCCCCTCTACAATCAAAAACAAAAAAGGAGGGGGAGGATTCCGGAAGGTGGAAACCAGTTAATTTACATTGCAATCCTATGCAGAGTTCTGCCAGTATAAGTCCATTGACTTCAAGTGGACTAATTCTCTATAAGATTGCACTGTAAGTGAATGTTAATTACACAGCCACTCATTAGTTTCTTCTAGGTGGAAACATAAATATTCTCTTGCAAAGATCTATTCAAGTTGCTAGTCACTCTGGTGTTTTGCTCAATAATTTTTTTGGGCGGGGATTTCTTTCTGTTCCATTCCTTTGTTGTTCCAGAATTTCTCTCAGCACTGTGTCCCATTCCTTTATTCCAGTTTAATTATGATAATTTCTAGAATCAGTGCTGGAATTGTCATTTGTCACACCTTTTGGCACATGCGCACATCAATAAAACACTACAAAAAAAGCAAGCGTGCTGCAAATGAATCAAGATTCTTTTTGTGTAATTTTTTAATGCTCCCTCAGAGCAGGAAACCACCAGATAAAAACTATTGGTGATGCAACTATACATATAATCTCATCACAGAGCGCGATCACACGCACAATTCGCCCCAACATAGGCACGAATGCTGGGCAGATCAAAGGAGTGAGATCAGACGCCAACGACTGGGAAGCGTCCTTCAGCCGTCAGCAACCTGTTTTGCTCTGCCACACAAGCAGATGGATTTTCCTGCGTCTGATCATGCCAGCACGCTCCCATGGCGTCGGGATAGTCTGATAAGGCTATCTCGACTCTGTGCCGTTGTTCCCCCCCCCGTCGCAGTATGTGCATCAGCGCACCTCCCCACACACATTACGTAGGGAGAGGTGCAAATCATCGATCCCTCGTGTAAGCGCATTGCGAACAAACGGTTTCAAAAAACACCCCGACTCACTGGTGGTTGTGTCTGATCACGCAGTGGCAGCTGTACCTGTGTCTACAAAAACCCCTGTGATCGTGCAACTGCGGGTCAACTTTCACCAGAGCAAACAGCCTCACTTCCGACCCACCCCACTTTATCTCATGCGTGTGACCGCAACCATAATTGCTTTTTCAGTGGTTTTGTCAGTGTGCATCTTGGAAGCATAAACTGGCCTTCATGAACAAGGCCCATGCTTCCATGGAGGTGTCTCTAGATGCCAGAGGCAACCAAGGAGTTGACTGCAAGTGGGTTGAACACTGTGGCATGTGATGAAGATACATGGCTCAAGCGTCCCAGGGGAGAAGGGCTACAAAAAGCATGCATACTCTCAAAGGCCCTACTTAGGTCAAAGACAAAGATAACCAGAGGTCCAGGATGAGATTGTGAAAACATCAATGATTTCATGGATGAAAGATATAGGACATCCTCTTGATATTGACGATTGGACTAAGATATGGAAATCGGCCAAATATATGAGATCAGTTCCGTATAAGGAAAATATTTTTAAGATGTTTCATAGATGGCACTGGTCTCCGGATAAGATCACCAAATGTTTTGTCAATGTGTCAAAAAACTGCTGGAAATGTAAAACTAGTGTAGGAACTTTCTTTCATTTATGGTGGAGATGTGAAAAAATACAAAGATGTTGGAGTATGGTCCAAAAATTAATTATAGAGATATTTGAAGTTAATTTACCCATGTTACCTGAAATATTTTTACTGACTATATTGCCAGAAGGCCTTGGTCTGGAAAAATATATTATTACTTATATTATCACATTGACTAAGATGTTAATAGCAAAAAACTGGAGAGGGGACAAGATCCCTTCCAGAGAAGAAATTAAAGTAAAAATTCTAGAGGCTGCGGAAATGGATAGGCTAAATTTGAGATTATTAAATCAAAACGAAGAGTTATATTACCAAAGATGGAATAGAGTATACAAATGGATAGATGTGAAAATGTAAGGAAGGACTCATTCTAGGAAAAATTATTGTCATAAAGAAGAGGATTTTGATTATGTTTGTAAGAAACCTTTGTTTATATATGTCGATATAAAATATGTAAATGTAAGTCTGGAGATAATCCAATAAAATTTACTTAAAAAAAAAAGATAACCAGAGGTCAAAGAGCATTCTGCTAGTGCAGAGATCACGGCTAGGGGAGGGGAGATGATGATGTCAGCCCCCCTCCCCCTACATCTGAAGCCAGAAGGAAAGTATCCGGGGAGGTGCTGTGGCTCAGGGCGGAGGAACCGCCTTTCAAGCAGAAGTTCTCAGGTTCAGTTTGCAGCATTTCCAGCTGAAAAGATCAGGCAACAAGTGATGGGAAAGACCTCAGCCTGAGACCCTGGTGAGCCACTGCCAGTCTGAGCAGACAATTTTGATCTTGACGGATTGATGGTCTGATTCCGTATAAGGCAGCTTCGTGTGTTCATGTATTTGGTTCACAACTGGACTCCTGCCTAATGCTGATCCCATATGCATAAAAGCACACAGAACAAAGTTTGAGTCCAGCGGCACCTTTAAGACCAACCAAGTTTTATTCAAGGGATAAGCTTTCATGTTCAAAAGCTTATACCTTGCATAAAACTTTGCAGGTCTTAAAGGTGCCACTGGACTCCAACTGTGTCCTGCTGCTTCATACCAACACGGCTACCCACCTGCGTAAGCACGCACTCATTCACTCCGAGCTTGATGCTGGAGTTCCATGACCAGTGTTCCCTCTAAGCTGAGTTAGAGTGAACTAGCTCACAGTTTTTTAGCCTCCAGCTCACCCATTTTTGTCTTTGTTCAGGAAGGGTGACTCCGGAGCAAACTAATCCATGCAGTAGCCAAATCGCTTGCTCACAGCTTTAATGCCAGAAGCTCACAAAGTAGATTTTTTGCTCACAGGGCTCCACAGCTTAGAGGGAGCATTGTCCATGACCGGAACTCTCAGTCTGCAATTTGGCTGTGAAAAGTGGCCAACTCGACTTCTAGTGCAGACACGCAGCCCCCTCCATTATCCTCAGCCCTGCATTTATTGCAGGATAGCCAATTTATTTATCCTGCATTTATTGCAGGATAAATAAGCGTGTCTCTTATTTATTTAGTGTTCAGGACATTTGCATCCTGCCCTTCATCCAAGTAGCTCAGGGCGGAATACACTGTCCTCTCTTCCTCCACGTGACTCTCGCAACAACCCTGCAAGAAAGGTATATCCAAACCCAGCATGCTTCCTTGGCTGTCTGGGGACTGGAGCCAGATCCTAGCCCAACACTTTTAACCACTACACTAAGCTGGCTCTTACAGGACCCTTCTTCAGTCCTTCACTTTCTAATTCATTCTCCATTTATTTAAATTTATTCCAGGATTACTGACTCACGACCTGAAAAGCAGCTCTACAGCAATAAAGCAGGAGGTGGCTGCGGCTTCTGACATACTGATCTGATCCCTAACCCACCCTTTTTTGCTTTCTCCTTTTCTGTAAGGCAAAAGAATTACCAGTGTACCCGGCAGCCGCTCTGACTGCTTAGCCTTTCGGGCTCAAGCACAAGCCCTCCTAGGGGCAATAAGGTGTCTGTTGTGGGGAGGGGAAGGGAAAAGGAGTTTGTAAGCCGCTCTGAGACTCCCTTGGGGAGTGGAGGGCGGGGGATAAATCCAATCTCTTCTTCTTCTTCTTCTTCTAATAACAGTCCACAGAGAAAATACTGTCCAGTACACCCCAGGGGTATCGTAAGTAACATGAAGACCGTTTCAAAGACAAGCCTTCATCAAAGGGCATAGGGAGGAAAGCGATGCACCCTCCAAGCTGTGGAGTCTTGTGAGCAAAAATTCTGCTTTGTGAGCTACTAGGGCTGCCAAGTACTGGCGACTTACCGGCGGGGGGGAGTTGTTCTCCCCCTGGGAGCTCTTCTGGCGCGTGCGCTTTGCGCACGTGCCACGGCAACGTGGTGACGTCACCCGGCACACGGCACCCGGAGGTGACGTCATTACACGGGGGAAGTCGTCCTCACCGGGCGACTTCTGGGGCGGGGTTCCCCCCGCCGGCCGAATGCCAGCCAGTGGATCGGGAACCCCTATAGCGGGGGATCCCTCGCCCCCCAGGCTGACTTGGCAGCCCTATGCGCTACTGGCATTAAGGTTGTAAGCGAGGGATTTGGCCACTGCATAAATTAGTTTGCTCTGGAGCCCTCCTCCCTGAGCTAAGACAAGAATGTGTGAGGTGGAGGCTAAAAAGCTGTGAGCTAGCTCAAACTAACTCAGCTTAGAGGGAACACTGGGGTCAAGGTAGGTACAATGGCCATGCCCAAACCAAAACGCTATTTTGTATTAAGTGGAGTCCAAGGCCTCTTAGCAAATTCACAACCCAATGGTGTCAAACCCAGCAGGCAGAAAGACTTTAGGGCTGTCAGCCTCCAAGTGGGACCTGGGGATCCCCTGGAATTCCAGCTCATCTCCAGGCTGCACAGATCAGTTCCCCCAGAGAAAATGGATGCTTTGGCAGGTGGATGGCACCGTACCCCACTGAGGTCCCTGTCCTCCTCAGGCTCCACCCCCAAAATCTCCAGGAGTTTCCTAACCTGGATTTGGCAACCCTACCACCCATCCCCTGCCGGGCGAACCTGGCAATCCTATTAGCCTTTCTTAGAGCACATGTGTAGAAGTGACATGCATGAAGTTCAGAAAGGAAACAACCAGGGCTCATTTCGTAGCAGGAGCTCCTCTGCATATTAGGCCACACACCCCTGATGTAGCCAATCCTCCAAGAGCTTACAGTAGCCCCTGTAAGAAGAGCTCTGTAAGCTCTTGGAGGACTGGCTACATTTGGGGTGTGTGGCCTAATATGCAAAGGAGCTCCTGCTACGAAATGAGCCCTGGAAACCACCCTTGATTTGGACAGCAAGACAGCATTGTGGGGGGGGGGGGGGGGGAATATCCATTCCACCTTGCTAATAAACCCAAGAGCCAAATGTATCATGATACTCTCATTCACAAGATGCCGGAGGAATGTTTTCCTCTTCCTCCTCCACTTCTCCTGTTTGAAAGTGGCATTAACAGAGAACAGGGTTTTTTTGCCCCCATCCGTGTGGTTCTATTCTTCAGCAACGTGGCTGGCAGCTTTGCCAGCTAAGCAAGATCGCTGCACTCTCAAGACCCATGGTGCACCGTGGAGTCCTTGAAATCTCATCGTTCTTTCATGATGATGGTGCGGTGGGGAGGGTGGCCTCACTTGTTCTCCTTGCAGTCTAGTCCCCGGCGCTTGGCAATGGAATAATCATTAAGTGGAGAGAAAGGCAAAGCAGGCTTTTGTGTGCCTCCCACATGATCGCTTTGAATCGCCATCTGGTTGGTGCATCATGCCTTTTAGTCCGCTAATGACACACCAAGTCCTGGGAGTTAAATAGGATTAAGTACACGCCATTCAAAAGTGGCAGGAGGAGGCACCATTAATCAGATGAATCACTGCTTAATTTTTCTTTCTCCTCGCTTTACGTGGCTCCAGCTAAAGAATGAACCGGCCTTTCTTCTTCTTCTTTTTTAAACAGAAAAAAGAGTCAATAGTATTTTCTCCAAGGCGACAAAAAGCCCACACAAGCTGCAGGTTGTACATCTCCCACTTTTCATACCTGTGTATGAATTGGAGAAATGCAAGAAGGATTGTAGTCTAAGACAATACCACAACAAGAAAAAGAAGAGAGAAGAAGAGACTGGATTTATACTCTGCCCTTCACTACCCAAAGGAGTCTCAGAGTGGCTTACAATCTCCTTTCCCTTCCCCTCCTCACTACAGACACCCTGGGAGGTAGATGGCACTGAGAGAGCTCTTTCGAGAACTGCTCCTGAGAGAACAGCTCTGAAAGAACTTGTAACTGATCCAAGGTCACCCCAGCAACTACATGTGGAGAAGTGGGGAATCAAACCCGGTTCTCCTAGATTAGAGTCCTCACTCTTAACTACTACACCAAACTGGCTCTCCAAGAAAAAACTGTGATAGAAGTGATACTAAATAAAATATTACCAAAATCTAATCATGTGTGTTATTAATTTCTATAGGAACTAATTCAGAATTAAACTAGAGAACCTTCAGCATGTGCAAAAATTCTACAATGCATAATATACAGTTTTACAAGTAAAAATCCATTTCTTAACAACCCAGAAGTCCAGCAATCCAAAAGTCCAAAAAAGTCCAGCAGTCCAAAGGTCCAGATGAGAATTCCAGATAAGTACCCTGTTTCAGTTATCTTCTTCAGAAGAGGACTACTATTACTGTATCAAAAATGTGTCTGTTCTCCAAATCAAATTCTAAACACTGTTGGAACGTCCAAATGGTCAGAAATATCATAGGGGCTATACCAACTTTGAAAAGACAGATATATTAGGGGTTTTTTTCTTGAATATATGACTGGTAGCTCATTTGTAGTTCATATTTCTGACCATTTTCCACTTTTAATAATGATTTTGTAAAAGAATGCTCTAAGTTAGAAACATCTTTTTTACATAGGGGGATGTCCATTAGCCTCAATAGAAGGCACAAAACATCAGGCACAACAGAGACCACATGATGAATTATTCAAGAACAGGATTTTACTACAGAGTAACAAGGTTACCTGTGCTTTTAATTTTTCATCCCTGTCAGACTTGATCAAAAAGATCATTTTTAAGAATTGGTATGTAGTACAGGATATTCCTAGATGTAATGACCTGCCTTATATAGGCTTTAGAAAGTCTCAGAGTCTCCATAACATTTTAATATGGTCAGATAGACTACTACCCTTGAAGAATATGATGTCTACAATGGGACACCATTGTTGTGGCTCTTGTTCTGTGTGCCCACAATCTTGGGAGACAAAAAAACCTGGTTCTCCGTTATTTTGAAAAAAAAACCTTTCCTCTTACACCAATTGTGCTACCTCACAAGTAATTTATTCATTACAGTGTGCACGGCATATACTCTACACAGGCTCCTCAATGCACCCCATTGGAACTAGAGAGACGGAACATAAATCTCGAATAAAAAATGCAGGCGTGGATGCACCTCTTGTTGATCATTTTCATGAGAAGGGGCACACACCAGAAGATTTTAAGTTTCTCATTTTGGAGAGACTGGAAATACAACAATATTGTAGGTTTGATGCCCAAAAAGAACTCTTACACAGGAAAATGTATTGGATATTTAGGCTTAAAACTCTAGAACCACAGGGGCTTAATCAGTCATAAAACTCTCCTGTTATATGAGACATGCTTCTTGTCAACATTTTCTTCCAGTTATTTTGTTTGAAATGGGCTATGTTTGTAGCCTTATTAGTAACAAATGTCACTTTAATTAACTGGGTTATTTTGTCAACATGTCCTTTTAACGGATCATTCTATTGTAAATACCTTTTGTTAATTATGTCCTCTCTAATTTTGTCCGCTGGATACTTGATTGTAGTTGTGTAATATGCTTAGGCTTTGCACCATATACTCACTAATTTAGAAGATGTGATGAACTTAGTGTCCTTGTGAGAATTTGCAGAGCTTTTTGCGTACATTACGTGCTTTTGGATATCTGTGAAGTCTTCTTTGCACAGCCAGTGAGTGAGTTGCATTTTTTAATAATGTAATTTCTATATGTTTAGTGTTTACTTATAATTTTCATAATGTTCTTCATAGACTTGCATAATGAGTATAGCATTTTAAAAAAATATCCTATAGAATGTCTACAACAGGATTTGTTTCCTGATTTTGGATATCAGTCCAGCATTAGATTTTGGCTGAGGGAAAGTTTTATAACTTGAAGCGAGCTGCAATTAATCCCGATACCTCATCCCCGGACTGGACTCTTTGGACTGAATTTTTCTGGACTGGACTCAGTATATTAGATAAATTTCTGACTTGAATGTTTTCATATATGAATGTATTTCTGTATATTTACTAGTTTTTGTAAGACTCAATAAGAAAAATAAGAACGTATATTGTCTATAATACACTTTATTGATTCAATTTACAATGTCCATGCTTAGTATTTGCGCACTTTATCACAGTTTCTTGTTCTAATTTGACAGTGATTCTGTTGGCTGTGATTCCTCCAGATTGTTGATCGATACAAAAGGCAAGACAAAAAGCTCATGCAATGGAAGAAATGAGAACAATAAAGAAATGATGAGGCTGAAAAAGGGAGAGGAATACTAATGGCTTCCTGAATAGCCATTTATAAAAAAGACATGTGAATTGGACAGTAATCATAAACATTTCTGTACTGAAGAAACTGGAAAGAGATACAAGCTGCAATTCTAAAAACCAAAAAAAACCCACCCACTTTCCTGGGAGTAAGGCCCACGGAGATTTAGGATGGCTCCCGCAATTAGCCTAAAAATAATTACATTGTCGGGGATTGATACATGCTAAACAGTATCTGTCTGTCTTGGCAGTGTGTGAATCTGGTTTGGCGGAAGGGACCATAGTCTTCCAGCGGATAATGTGGCAGCAGATGGAGGCTGCAATCTCTCCCAGAGAAATACTCGCTGACAATGGGACCTAAAAGCCGGCTCTCTATTCCATTTGTTTGGACACTTTTAAGCAGGTCTTTGGACACTTTCCAACTGGGGAAAAGCCAATCAAAATTCTGCACCAAGATAAGCCAGATTCTGCACTGCGGAACACTGAATTCCGCCACTGAATACAGTATTCTGGCTGCCATCTATCGGCTGTCCCACCACTTAGAGGGGCTCATCGGGCATCAATCAGAGCCTTGTGGCTCCGGCTCTGTGGAATGGGCTCTCTCAAGAGGTGAGAGCCCCCCCACCCCCAGAGTGCTTCAGGGCTTTTCAGGCGGCTTGAATGGCAGGATCTTTGGGGGGGAGGGGAGATTTGGAGTTTATTTAATTTTTGGTTTTTTAACCGAAAATGTTTTTTACTATTATTGTAAGCCGCCTTGAACCCATAGGGATATAAAGGTGGGATATAAACGTTTTAAATAAGTAGGTAAATAAGAAAATTGAAAACATGTGCTGATTTGGGGGTTAGTTTGTATCATTTTTTGTGTTCTGTGGAGGGGGCAGGTCTCCTCTTCCTCCTATCCCTCCCATTTAACAGGACGGGGGGGGGATTAAGGGGGCTATTCAGTGTCATGTCTACACACCACATCCCCATCTCTTTCTACTTGCTTTAAACAAATATGGCATTTCTATATTATGGATAAAAAACTAGACCTATTGCAATAATCTGATTCTGGCCAGTATATTTCTCATTTCAGAGAATTATGGTACCCTGTTATTGAATTTATCTCTAACAATGAGTCAAACTTTCACTGTTCCCACCCAATAGATGTGTTAGTATTATAACTCCCCTTACCTCTTTGCTTTGTTATAATCATTAACAAGAGAAGAAGATATTGGATTTATACCCCGCTCTTCACTCAGAGCGGCTTACAATCTTCTTTCCCTTCCCCTCCCCACAACAGACACCCTGTGAGGTAGGTGGGGCTCAGAGAGCTCTTTTGAGGATTGCTCTTGAGAGAACAGTTCTGAAAGAACTTGTGACTGACCCAAGGTCACCCCAGCAGCTGCATGTGGAGGAGTGGGGAATCAAACCCGGTTCTCCCAGATTAGAGTTCACGCTCCTAACCACTACACCAAACTGGTTAGTATAGATTCATTTGGTTGAATCTATACTACTCTGCTTAGGATGGCACCACAAATGCACTATCTCGGATTCAGTATCACAGTCTTGCAAACTATTTGCTTGAATATTTGTGGTCTCGCTAAAAACCAGGAGATGGATCCAGCTTAGGGTACTCACATGAATATTCAGGTATGGACATCTTGAGAGTATGGTTACTGAAACACAGCATCACAGTAACTGGAAAAGAAACCCCATGAGTGATTTGGTTCCCAACATGCATATACAGAATCCCTCAACCCTTTACAGTGGAATGTCACTATGAGCTGATAATTCACTGTAATTCTCCAGCGATTACTCGTTTTTATAAATGCATTCCCATCCCATCCATGGCAAGACAAAGGCGACTGCGTGAAATCATTCCATTGAAACCTAATTATGTTTTGTTTACGCCTTTCTCTCTCTCGCTCTTGGGAGCACATTTGCAAGGGCGAGTGTTTATGGAAAAATTACAGGAGTTGCTCCCTTTGTGGTGATGTTTCCCCTATGAGAAAGGGTGGTGTCAAACTCAACCATAGGTACATTCTTTGCATCCCAAAGTAACAAGTTCCATGATAAGAGTACCGTAAAGAAATATTCTTCTTAAGAATAGTTTGATATCTGCTCCATTTAGAGAAATGATATGATACGATAGATTTTGCCGGACTCAGTAGATCACGTAGGCCAAACCATTGCCTAATATGACATTCCTAAATTGTACATAAGGTGCCGTGGTGGCTCAGAGGTTAAGACGCTGAACCGCAGACTGGAAGTCTGGTAGCTCAGCAGTTTGAGACCTGAGTGCCGCGTGACAAAGTGAGTTCCTGTCTATGGCCCCGCTCCTGCCAACCTGGCAGTTCGAAAGCAAGAAACTGCAAGTAGATAAATAGGTACTGCTTCGGGGGGAAGATAACAGCGTTTAGTCATGCTGGCCACATGACCACAGAGAAGTCTTTGGATGGCACTGGCTCTTCAGCTTGGAAACGGAGATGAGCACCGCCCCCTAGAGTCAGATTCGACTAACTTCCGAGCAAGGGAAACCTTTACCTTTAAATTATACATAAAACACCTATGACCGATACTCATCCAACAGCAATGAATTACATTAAAGATCCTTTAATGAAAATGAATTATATTAGTTATATGCAATCAGCAGGGATCAATGTCCTAATATATGCTGCAGTCAGCCATCAGTGAACTCCCTTTGACGCAACGTGGAACTGGATGCAGGAAAACTGAGATGTTTTCCTTGCTTCAGTTAGAAAATGCTTCCTTTTCTGACCCCTCTTTCAAAATGTGCAACCTGTAATGTTCCTGATGGCTTCATTGGGAGCACAATGGAATCTAGTCACTCCCCCCCCCCCCAGGTTGCCAACTCCACGTTAGGAAATTCCTGGAGATTTGGATATGGAGCCTGGGCAGAGTGCAATTTGGGGAGAGGCGGGACTTCAGTAGGATATAATGCAATACAGTTCACCCTCCAAAGCAGCCATTTGTCTCCAGGGAAGTCATTGTGGACAGCCAAGTTCCTAGGAGAAGAATTAGAAAGAAAAATAAGGCCTCATCTACCGATGGGAAGTTCGTACCATAGAGTTCCCAGAGACTTCTAGAGCTGCCCCCTTGGCACTTCCAGGTAACTCTAGGAATTGCCGGGAACTCTATGGTAACAACTTTCTGTAAGCAGACAAGACCTTATTTTTCTTTTTAATTTTTCTCCCAGGACACTACCCCTCCACAGATGCACCGTCAGTTTGCTGGAACTGAACCAACAAACACACTGGAAGCCTGTGTAGCTGTTTCAGTACTGGCGTATTATGAACATACACCAAGTCAACGTGGGGGGGGGGGGGGGCTGCATTCTGAAACAACTGAAGAATTTCTGTTGTCTTCAAGGGTAGCTCCACAAAGTACTAACTCTGGGCTGGGAAATTCCTAGAGATTTGGGGGGGGGAGTTTGGGGATGGTGGAGTTTGGGGAGGGAAGGGAGCTCTATCTGATGTACGGTTACCAGCTCCAGGTAGGGAAACTCCTGGAGATTTGGGGGTGGAGCCTGGGGAGGACAGGGATCTCACCGGGGTACAATGCCACAGAGTCCACCCTTCAAAGCAGCCATTTTCTCCAGGGGAACTGATCTCTGTAGTCTGGAGATGAGTTGTAATTCTTGGGGATCCCCAGGCCCCACCTGGAGGCTGGCATCCCTGATCTGATGCCATAGAGTCCACCCTCCAAAACTGCCATTTTCTCCAGGGGAACTGATCCCTGTAGTCTGAAGATCAGTTGTGATTCCGGGAGAGCCCCAGGCCCCCCTGGAAGTTGTCAATCCTATCCTAAGTTTCTATTATACATAATGTTGGGCTTTCAACCCAACCCAGTGCGCTCCAGAAATCCTACCACCTTCCCATTCAGCAGAGCAGAAATGTTTATCCCAAGAGGAGATCCGGGTCTGTATCCTCAAGTTATAAATAACGTCAAAGGTGTTAAAATGTCGTTGCCACTGAATACATCCTCTCTTGGTCCCCTCTGCAGCGCCTTTCCCTGCGTGAGTCTGAATTCCGCCTGTGTGTTGAGGTTGCCTTTTCACACAGCAAGCTGTTAACCGAGTGCAAAAGAGGTCTATTCAAAGGCAGTCAAATGCTGGCACGGCCGCTTCCTGGCAAGGATTCTTAAGTTCTTGGCACCGCCAGGAACTTCCACTCAGCGGAAGCGGCTCATGCCTCTGCATTAGGCATCTAATAGTGTCAATATTGCTGTTTATTTAAAAGGTGTATGTGGCAACCAAATGTCAATGGAACAGCAAGGTCTGTTCTGTCATTCATAGAGTGATGAAAGAGTTTGGTGGAGATGCAAGATGGATCCCCCCTCCCTTGGCGACATTTTTGCACACAGTCTATTGACAAGGCTGTGTTGACGCTGTGCCGAGTGCACCCCCCCCCCCAGCATTTGGTACTGGGCACATTGTCCAAGCCTGTCTTTCTTTCAAAACAATAACAGCAACAACAGCGTTTCTAGCACTTATGGCTCTGCAAGGAGGCTTGATAATGTGTGAAAAATAGACAGTGGCACCTCCGAAACCAGAGGGGAGAAATGGACAGGATTAATCAGGGGGGTAGAACCTTGCAAAGTCTGCTTGCCCCTGTGCATGATAAGCAGAAATGGAATAAACTACGCCAAATAAGCAATTCTGTGCAAGTATGTGTAATTTGCACAATATATGCAGAATGCCTAAATCACCTTGGTGCAATGTTGTTGTTTGTTGTTGTTGTTCAGTCGCGCAGTCGAGTCCGACTCTTCGCAACCCCATGGACCACATCACGCCAGGCCCTCCTGTCTTCTGTTGTGCTCCAGAGTTTGCTTAATTTCATATTTGTTGCATCGATAACACTCTCTAAGTGACTGATTAGATCTACTTTGCAATCCACGGGACTCTCAAGAGTCTTCTCCAGCACCATAATTCAAAAGCATCTATTCTTCGGCGCTTGGCCTTCCTTATAGTCCAACTCTTGCAGCCATACATTACTACTGGGAATACCATGGCTTTGACCATACGGACTTTTATTGGCAGGGTGATGTCTCTACTTTTTATTATGCTGTCTAGGTTTGCCATCGCTTTCCTCCCAAGGAGCAGGCGTCTTTTAATTTCATGGCTGCAGTCACCGTCTGCAGTGATCTTGGATCCCAGGAAGGTGAAGTCTGTCACTGCCTCCATGACTTCCCCTTCTATTTGCCAAGGAGTGATGGGGCCGGATGCCATGATCTTAGGGTTTTTTTATGTTGCTTTTCAAGCCAACTTTTGCACTCTCCTCTTTCATCTACAGAAAGAGGCTCTTGAGGTCCTCTTCACTTTCTGCCATTAGAGTGGTATCATCTGCATATCTGAGGTTGTTGATGTTTTTCCTGGTAATCTTAATTCCGGTTTGTGATTCATCCAGGCTGGTATTTCACATGATGTACTCTGCATATAAATTAAATAAGCAGGGTGACAATATACATCCTTGTCGAACTCCTTTTCCTGTGCTAAGCCAATCAGTTGTTCCATATCCGGTTCTAACTGTTGCTTCTTGACCTTTATACAGGTTTCTCAGGAGAGATGTGAAGTGGTCTGGTACTCCCATCTCTTTAAGGACTTTCCATAGTTTGTTGGGATTCACACAATCAAAGGCTTTAGCATTGTTGGTGTTAGCTTGATGCAATTTTGGTGTGTGTACCGCCTCAAAAACTGCAAGTAGAAGCAGGGCTGCCCAGGCCCTCTGTCAGGACAAGAGATCCATCTCCCCGTGCTCCTGTTGCCTGCCATTGCTCTGAATGGAGTGTGGGGGAAATTCCAAAAAACACGATGCCAGCTGCAGAATTGTGTCACTTCCTGTAAAAAAACTGGAAGTGACATTGGGTAGCTCTGTGAATCACCGGAAACTCTATGGTCACATCAGAGAATTTCTGGTAATTCCTAGGGCTACTCTTTGTCATTTCTGGGTTAGGACTAGGAATTGCCAGTAACACTATGGCAGGGGTCCCCAACCTTTTTGAGCCTGTGGGCACTTTGGAATTCTGAAACAGAGTCGTGGACAAAACCATAACATGGCTGCCACAGACAGAGCCACACACAGAGAGGAAGTCCAAGTGCAGGGGAGAAGAGGAGCCGTTAGAACATACACTGGTGTTCTTCCTCCATATTGGAAAGAGTCTCTTTTTACTTTCTGCTGCTAAAACTGTCACTGCCGCAAATTGGAAAAAGGTGATGATACCCACTCTGTCACACTGGCATAAAAAGTTGTGGGACTTTTATCTGATGGCTAAGCTTATGGATCATCTTACGCATTTTGAAAAATATTCTTCATCCTCTAACTTTACCTCTATCTAGTTCCCCATTTTAGAATATCTAGTTTCTTAGCAGGAAATTCCCAAGCCGACTGATGAACTTTGTTGGTGGCAAAATTTATATTCTAGTTATTATATTCTGCAATTCAATGCCCTTATATTGCTATGATTTTTAATAGTTTCTTATTTCTCTCCATATTACTCTCTCAATTTTAAACTCAATTGTATGTGTTGAATATATAAATTTCAAAAAAACATTAATTTTAAAAAACACACTGGGAAAGGGGGGTGAAAAAGAATAAAACGAACGTTTGGTGGCAGCTGCCACTGAAACAGTGTTTGTTTGTTATTTATTTATTATTTTATCAGATTTATACCCCGCCCTCCCCGTTGAGGCAGGCTCAGGGGATTATTTTAATCTGCATAGCTGATCAGATCTTCAGTGGCCAATCAGAAGCCCACACCTGGCCCCACTGGCTTTCTAAAAACACTGGGTGTGGACCAAGAAAGGCACTAAAAGGTGTCATGGCACCCACAGGCACCATGTTGGGGATGCTGCACTATGGTTATGAACAGAGAGTTTCCTGTGATTCCTAGATCTACCCATATCACTTCCAGGGCAGATTGGCCATTTGACTTCCAGGGAAAGTTCCTGAGGGGCCACTATCCTGAAGGAATACTGGTCGCCAAGAACAAGTACAGCTAACCTCCAGCAGCTCCACCAGCACTGCCAGAATCAAGTTTGGCTCAGAGCCTTCATCAGCAACAACGGTCAGTGACAGTTCACCAGTTGCTGGCACCAGTACTGGAGGTAGTAGTTAAACTCACGTCAATCACTGGTGCAGCCAGCTGAGCCTAAGCTGATTGGCCCTGCAGCAGAGGTTCACAGTACCACCAGTACTACTGGGCGATTCCAACTTGTCAGTATTCTGCCCCCAAATTCTGAGGTTCTGTGAACTCACTTGACCCAGCTGAAAAGGAGAAGTCTAGTTGGATGTCATCCTTGTACTGGTGACAACTCACTCTCCTAGTGACTTTACGTAGACATGGAGCAGCATGGGGGACAGAATAGATACTGGGAGGACCCAGTATGTCTGAGACCACTGGGCTGAGCAGCAGTCCCCTAGCATCTCCTTTTAAGACTGGCTTTCCAAGCTGGTATGGACATGGAACTGCTGGAGCATGGTATCCCTCCCCCAGCAGCCATGAAGGAAGAGTAGGAGGAGATTGGATTTATATCCCACCCTTCACTTGGAGTCTCAGAGCAGCTTACAGTCTCCTTTCCCTTCCCCTCCCATGTGTTGCTTTTGGTTCCTTGTGCATTTATTGCGCATGGCCAGATGTCTGAACGTAGGGGAGTGCAAACAAAACAGACTGGCTGTCCAAACCTGCAGATCCATTTCCACCACTGGATTGGGGTTTTTTTTTGGGGGGGGGGGTTTAAGTTTCTGCCTGTACGTGCATGTTCACGCACACCTGCCTGCAGTTTTTAAAAAATGACTGGGCAGCATGCTCCGTGGCTGACACACTAATGGGGATGCCTGACCATGGGATGACCACGTGGCTGACCTGCAGCAGGGTGTGCTGTCAGGCTGGTATGTCCCACAACACTTCAAAGCGGTACGGTTAGAGGCGGCACCATATTGCTCCAAGCTGCCAGTCTGTCCACAGCCTGAAAGATGCTGATTCCACTACAGATTGTCTCCTTAAACCTGGCACTTTGAAGGAGGCGACGGGTGATGCAATGCACATCCAATTTCTCAACTTTTCTTGGCAAGGTGCTTGCCAAAAAGGGGAAGCATTACAACTGTGACTTTATTCACACATAAAGCAATTTTTTTCCCCAATGAGGGGGGAACTTCCCCCTCCCCACAACCACTTGAATGCTGCTTATCAAACCCTATAAAAATTCAGCACGATTCTAGTACAAATGCATGTTTCCTGCATATGCCAAAGCAATTATTTATTTGTGCACAGCAGTGGGGGGGAAGGGGTAACTATGTTCCCATCTTTGTACGGTTCCTGAACATGGTGCGATCTACAATATGATCTGTGCTGTGTAATAATCTCGAAGCTGTGTACCCAACAACCAAGAGGCTGTAATCACAGCTTTAGCAAAAAAAAAACCAACACAAAAACACAAAAAAACCCATGAACAGCTTGGTAGCAATATATGACAAGCAGGGAGCTTGTGTGTGTTTGTTCTACCAGAAAAAGAAGGAGGGAAGAGGTGGGAAGATAGACCTCTCTGTGAAACCAAATCACCTCCCCCCCCCCCCCCATTTTTGGTAGAAGCTAAAACCAATTCACAACTGTCTGTTTAAAGGGAAAGGTTTAATGGGTCAGGTAAAATGGTCATGATTGACACATTTCTGCAGTTTGATGGAAGGGTAAAAATCCCTCTTGCTGAGTACCTCTTGCCGCCTTGGGAAATCAAGCTGAAAGGTAAACCAAGTGCTAGAGAGAAAAAGGTCCACTGTTTCTGAGAGCAGAAGAAAGCCAAATCTGACATGCAGTTGTCCCTCTTTCCCTGGATCAGCAGGGTTCCTGGTTTTCCTCAACTAGGCTGGGTCAGCACCTGGTATGGGGGTTTTGCAGCTTAAAAAGGAAGAGGCTGTGGCTCAGTGGTAAGAACATAAGAACATAAGAGAAGCCAATGTTGGATCAGGCTAATGGCCCATCCAGTCCAACACTCTGTCACACAGTGGCCAAAAACACCAGGTGCCCTCAGAAGGTCCAGCAGTGGGGGCAGGAAGCCTTCCCACTGTTGCCTCCCCCCCCCCAAGCACCAAGAATACAGAGCATCACTTGCCCCAGACGGAGAGTTCCTATCTATACCTTGTGGCTAATAGCCACTGATGGACTTCTGCTCCATATGTTTATCCAGTTCCCTCTTGAAGCCATCCATGCTTGTAGCCGCCGCCACCTCCTGTGGCAGTGAATTCCACATGTTAATCACTCTTTGGGAAAAGAAGTACTTACTTTGTCAAGTGGTGAAGCTTCTGCTTGGAACGCAGAAGGTCCCAGGTTCAGTCCCAGGCATCTCCAGTTGAAAGGATAAGATGTGAAAGAACTCTGTTCTAGATGGTAGGGTTGCCAGCTCCAGGATAGGAAATTCTTGTGGATTTGGGGGTAGAGCTTAGGGAGGGTGGAGTTTAGAAAGAGGAGCAACAGGTAAGGTTGCCAGCCTTCAGGTGGGGCCTGGAGATCTCCAACTGATACAAATGATCTCCAGATTCCCAAGATCAGTTCCCTTGGAGAAAATGGCTACCTTGGAGTGTGGACTCTATGGAGTGTGGACTTCATGGAGCGTGGGCTGTATGGTCCCTCCCCTCCTCAAACCCCACTTTCCCCAGTCTCCACTCCCAAAATCTCCAGGTATTTCTCAAATCAGAGCTGGAGCTCAGTAGGGAGGTGTTATAGAGTCTACCCTCCCAAGTAGCCATTTTCTCCAGGGGAACTGAGCTCTGTAGTCTGGAGAGCAACTGTAATTCTTGGAGATCTCCAGGCCCCACCTGGAAATTGGCAACCCTACCATTAAGCCATTGTGAGTTCGAGTAGACAATACTGACCTTGATAGACAAATTCTCTGACTCCATATAAGGGTGCGATCACATGCTCCTTTAGATCCAACATAGCTGCAAATGTCTGATGGACCTAAAGGGAGCGATCAGACAGCAACATCTGGGAAGCGTCCCACAGTCATTCACAACCCATGCTACTCTGCCACAGAAGTGGAGTTAAAAGACACCGGGGAGAGTCCAGTCCTAATGCTTGCTGATGGGCCACGGATGGACTTTCCCCTGTCTGATCGTTCAAGCACGCTGTCATGCCGTCGGGATGGTCTGATCTTGCCATCCCGACTCTGCTGTGTTCCCCCCCTTCGCAGTATGTGCACCATCACATACTCCATAGGGGGCCCTCAGTGTGGAGGTGTGATTCCTCATTTACGAACAAGGAAAACAAACAGCAAAAAAAAGAGACTCACCCACAATTGTGTCTGATCACACAGTGATGGGCTGAACCTGCAGCTTCAGAGGGATGTGTGATCTAGCAACTGCGTACCAAATTCCTCTGGAGGAAATAGCCCTCTCCGCTTCAACTGGTGCATGTGACCACAGCCTAAGTCACTTTTATATTTATTAGGGAGGGGCAATGGCTCAGTCACAACGCCTCTGCTTAGCTCACTGAAGGATCCAGGTTTGGTCTCCCCAGCATCTCCAGTTAACAGGATCGGTGGTAAGTGATCTGAAAGACCTCAGCCTGAGGAGAGCCGCTGCCAGTCAGAGTGAACAATATTGACCATGATGGACCAGTGCTCTGACTCAGTATAAGGCAGCGTCATGTGTTCAATTTTTGAGTTTCATAGGAGCAAGATGAAAAAAGGCAACACAATTCTGAGAATCAGGTGTCCTGAGACATTAATAATTTTGGCAGGAACAAGGACTTCCCATTTTTGGAGACATAAACCTCAAGAAATAAATAAATAATAAATAAATAAATAATAGTAAAACATGTGGCATTGTCCCTTTTCCAATATACCAGCACATCTGTGGGGCAGCCATGAGTTATCCTTCAGCAGCCATGAACTCATCCTCCAGAACTGATAGCAGATCTATTGTTTTATTCAAAGTGCATTGATATACACAGC
Source organism: Lepidodactylus listeri (assembly GCA_029233225.1). Taxonomy (NCBI): domain Eukaryota; kingdom Metazoa; phylum Chordata; class Lepidosauria; order Squamata; family Gekkonidae; genus Lepidodactylus; species Lepidodactylus listeri. The sequence goes on from JARCFY010000011.1 coordinate 84,470,910, forward strand.
ACATTTTTGTGCTTTACTTAAGCTGCTCTGTAATGAATGGTTGTATTAATAAAATAGAGGTCCTGGGGAGGTAGAAAGACCCACAGCAGGTAGAAAAAGAAGAAGAGAAGAGATTGGATTTATATCCCACCCTTCACTACCCAAGGGAGTCTCAGAGCGACTTACAAACTCCTTTCCCTTCCCCTCCCCACAACAGACACCCTGTGAGGTAGGTGGGGCTGAGAGAGCTCTGACAGAAACTACTCTTTTTCAAGAACAGCTGTGCCAGAGCTATGGCTTGCCCAAGGTCATCCAGCAGGTGCAAATGGAGGAGTGGGGAATCAAACCCGGTTTATTCCCAGTTTAGAGTCCACGAACTTAACCACTACCCCAAACTGGCTCTCAGAAGAGAAAGTGTTCCTGCCTTTCTTTATTTCCTCATGGAAGAATGAGAAATTCATCATTGTACTGGAGCATCTTCCCTATGAGGAAAGGCTGAAGAGTCTGGGGCTCTTCAGTTTAGAAAAGAGATGACTAAGGGGGGGCATGATAGAGCTTTATAAAATTATGCATGGGGTGGAGAGAGTTGACAAAGAGAAAATTTTCTTCCTCTCTCAAAATACTAGAACTCAAGGGTATCTAGTGAAGCTGATGGACCATAGATTCAGGATGAACAAAAGAAAATACTTCCTTACACAATGAGTGATTAAAATGTGGAATTCACCGCCAGAGTATGTGGTGATGGCCACAGGCATTAACAGCCTTAAAAGAGGATTAGATGAAGGATAGATCTATCATGGCAACTAGCCATGGTGACTACAGAGAACTTCCACACTGAGACCGATTTCCCACAAGGTGCTGCTCTGGCATCCCTTTGCCCAGATTGCGTGCTTGAATTTCCCACTATTTTCCCCGCACTGCATTTTGACCCACGGCTTCACCTGAATTCCCCTGCGGCTTCAGTGATCCTCAAAAAACAGGATCACTGAAGCCACGGAGTCATTTGGGCGAAGCCGTGGGTCAAAATGCAGCATGGGGCAAATAGTGGGAAATTCAAGCACGCAATCGGGGCAAAGGGAAGAATGACGCCAGAGCAGTGCCTCATGGGAAATCAGTCTGAGAGGCACTAAACCTCTGAATCCCAGAGCCAGGAGGCAACATCAGAGAAAGGCCTTGGTCTCTGTGCCCTGTTGTTGCCCCTCCAGTGGAACCGGTTCACCACTGAAGAAGTGAGCAATGACTCAGGAAAGTTCGTCCCCCTAAATTTTGTTAGTCTTTAAGGTGCTAATGGACTCTTGCCCTTTTCTACTGCTACGGACAGACTAACATGGCTACCCAGCTTGGTTGGCCACTGTGTGAGACAGGATGCTGGGTGAGATGGACCATTGGTCTGATCCATTAAGGCTCTTCTTACGTTCTTATTAATGTTTCTAATCCTCGTGCTTCCGAGACCCCAAATCCTGATAAGTCGTACGATCTAGTTAACAGAGTTTCACTGTCAACTAGATTATGCGTCGTTTGGGATTTTAATTACACCACCTCGAACCCCATAATCTAGCAGTACATTCTGGAGCCTATTTGATTCTTTAAAAAATAAAGCTTTGGATCCATGTTCACTTTCTAATGTTTTCTGTTGAAACCTAAAACAATGGTGAGATTAAAGTGCTATATAAACACCGTCTCCTCAGCCCACACACCAATACACAGGAGTTCAGCCTCCGAGTTAATTACACAGCCTGATACAGATTCTCGTCCGGGCATCTGATGAATCCTCCCTTCCCGAGCGCTCCACCATCTGCTCATTGTCACATTTCATTTTGCCATCTAACAAACCTGTGGTGCTGTTAACTTGGTTAGCGGGAGGTGGAGAAACAGAGTGGGCAGCTGTAGGAAATGTCCTCCATAACGGACTTATTTTATTTTATTTTGAGCCGCTTGCTTAGAGGTGAAGCTCTGTCCTCCACAAATGAGTCTGCACACGGGAGCACATGAATCTGCCCTTTGAGTGAGTCAGACCATTGGTCTCGCAAGGTCGGCCTTGCTGCTCTGATCAGCGTTCCCTCTAAGCTGAGTTAGTGAGAGCTACCTCACTTTTTTTTTTAGCCTCCGGCTCGCACTTTTCCCCCCTTAGCTCGGGAAGGAAGGCTCCAGAGCAAACTAATTGATGCAGTAGCCAAATCGCTCGCTCACAGCTTTAAGGCTGGTAGCTCACAAAGTAGAATGTTTTCACAGGACTCCACAGCTTAGAAGGAGCATTGACTCTGAGTGGCAACTAGGGATGCCAGCCTGCAGGTGGGACCTGGGGATCCTCTGGAATTACAGCTCATCTCCAGACTACAGAGATTAGTTCCCCTGGAGCAAATGGATGTTTTGGAGGGTGGACTCTATGGAATTGTACCCACTGTGTTCCCTGTCCTCCCAGGCTCCACCCTCAAATCTTCAGGAGTTTCCCAGCCTGGAACTGGCAACCTTCTCCCCCCATACCCATTCCCTGCCAGTGGCCCGGAGAGACCTGGCAGTCCTACAGTGGCAGGGGGCCCCTGGGGTCTCAGGTAGAACTCTTTTTAGAGTGGCCAACTCCAGCTTGGTAAATCTCTGGAGATTTGGGGGTGGAGCCCTGGGAGGGAGCTCTGCTGCAAGGATGTGATGCCGTAGAGTCCACCCTCCAAAGCTGCCATTTCCTCGGGGGGAAATGATCTCTGTAAAGTGGAGATCAGTTATCATTGTAGGAGATGTCCAGGCCCCACTTGGAGGTTGGCAGCCACAGCTCTTTCACAGCTCTTTCCTGATCCTTTTTTAGCTAGAGATGCGACCTGGGGCCTTGTGCATGCGAAGACGGTGCTCTACTGCTAACCCACAGCCCCATCCCACCCACGGACATTTAGATGGGATGTCAAAGAGCTATTTGAAGTCCGTCTGTCCCCCCCCCCCCCCCAGGGTATGGGAACAGCAGATTTGGCTTTTGTTGAACAGGATCAGCCGGCCACCTTAAGTAGCCCCGGTCATAAATTGCTTTTGAAAGCCTCTGTGGTCCCAGATGGCATTTACTGAATGCCCCCAAAGTCCAGCTGTTTGAGTTGTACAGCCCAAAGCTCCCTTGGACTCATGGGACTCATTGCAAGGTTCTTCAGATATAGAATTTATACTCCACCTTTCCTCTCCCACAAGGGCTACCGAGCGGCTAACAAAATCAAAATTTAAAACCATTACCTGTACCCCCAAGGTTAAATACATTTAACTGTTGGAGTGACTCAGCACGCCTGGATATTGGGGGGTGCTGGCTCAGAGGTTAAGATGCTGAGTTGCAGACTGGAAGGTCGGTAGTTCGGCAGTTCGAGACCCTAGTGCAGGGGTGGCCAACCTGTGGCTCGGGAGCCACATGCGGCTCTTTCACATATATTGTGCGGCTCCTGGCAGGGCGGCTGGGGAAGCAAAGGGGAGGCATGCTTTTTCTCTCTTTCTCCCTTCCTTCCTTCCCTCCTCCCTCCCATCTATTTGCTTTCCTAGTTTCTCTCTCTCTCTTTCTTTCCACTTCTTTAATTCTTTCTTTCCATCTCTCTCAATATCATTAGCAAATAAAAGTAATATCATTATCAATAACTGGTTTTCCTCGTTTGTTTTTATTTTTGGCAGTCCCATTTAACGTTAATAAAAAGCAAATTTGCATATTTTAAAAAATAAAAACGTGTGTGATATTTGTTCCTGTCTTGCGGCTTTCAGACATCTGACGTTTATTCTATGTGGCTCTTACGTTAAGCAAGGTTGGCCACCCCTGCCCTAGTGCCATCTGACAGAGTGAGCTCCCATCTCTGGCCCCAGCTCCTGCCAACCTAGTGGTTCAAAAGCAAGAAATTGCAAGGAGATAAATAGGCACCACTTCGGTGGGATGGTAACAGCATTCTGTGTGCCTTGGCGTTTAGTCATGCTGGCTATATGACCACGGAAACGTCTTTGCACAGTGCTGGCTCTTCAGCTTGAAAACGGAGATGAGCACTGCCTCCTAGAGTCAGATCTGACTGGCTTTCAAGCAAGGGAAACCTTTACCTTTACCTCACTCTCAAGGTGCGTTCAAATAGCTCTTTTGAGCCGCACCAGGCACAAGTGCCTGGTGGATTTAAAGTGCACATTCAGAATCATGCCGCTTTCGTTAGTAGCCCGTCGATCTCCGACAGGGATCTATCCTTAAAAGATAGTGCTTAAAGTCCAGTCTAAAGCTGGCTGATGGGCCAATGCCAGAGTTTCCACCATCAGGTCATTCTACCAACGTGCAATCAGCCCATAGGGATGGTCTCCAGGCCATCCCAAATGGCCACCATTTTAAAAAAGTCTTAGCAATGCGCGCATAACTGCTTAAACATGCGATGTCTACAGATGGTGAGGCACATATGCACATAAGCAGATATGCACATATGCGCATGCACAAACAGGATTTTTTTTAAAAAGCCAATTACATGGCTCCTTATGGTGGATGCCATCTAGACAATCCACTGCGGAGTCACACGCGGTAAAGTGATTCACAGGGAGCTGTCTGGTCGTGCAATGCTGGATTAAAAAGATCTAGATCAAATTACAGCTGGGCCAATGGCTGGATTAGCTGCCCGTCTGAACGCACCCTAAGTCTGCATAGGTGTTATCTCCTTGAATGGGATGCCTCTCTTTGTCTTAATCTGGGAGCTGCCCTCTGACCCTCTCCTCTCCCTTCGTCCTCTCACTTGCGCTACATGGCAGTCCATGCAGGCACATGTCTCTACAGGTCTCTCCTGTAGATATAAACAATGTCCTCATACTCCCATACCCATGATACTGAACAAGCTGGCCATTTGTGACAGGGAACGTACTCTTTAGATTAGGTTTCTTTCTCTTCTTTTGACTGCAACCTGAATGTGAACTGGATCTACTTGAATAAATGTCAGTTTTCCTTTTTTTGCAATATACTTCTCAGGAGACTTATTTACTGCCCTCAGTATCACACTTCTATGACAGGGCAAAACTCTGCTCTATTTATCCAATTTCCTAATATTAATGTCCCTTCAGCACTAATGCCTCTTTGAGAATGGGGCAGAGAGGGGTGCTGTGTGGTAGCATAATAGAGAACCAGAAAGAAAAACCAGATGTAATGTTTTGTTTTTCATCCTTTCAGGAATCTGAAATGTAAGGCGTTCTCTTCTATATTGACACTGCCAAGAGAGTTTCAAAAATAAACACCCATCGCTGGTGTTGAAAACCCCCATTTAAGAAACAGACTGACACTGATTTCAGCTGAGTGGTGTCAGCTTCAATCACCTGTGGGTTGTTGTTGCGAGGGGATAAAAAAAGCCATAGTGGATTCAAGCTGAAGTGTGAAGTGTCTCCTAGTTTTGGACACCAACAGCCAAAGAGCAGCTGTTTTTTTAAAAAACAGTCCACAAACAAACACTACTATCAAATATTCTTAAAACTTGGGACGACCATCGAAAAGTGCTAACACCACCTATATCGAGGTACTCAACCTTCATCCACCAATCTTGGTTCCCCCCAGGAACCGAATGGGGCACCAAGTCAGTCTGGCACCAAAACAATGTGACAAGATTAATAGATATATCCACTAAAACAGATATAATGCAAAAAGCAGATATTGAACAAAAACTAAATAAAATCATCCCGTGGTTTCAATACCTACAACTGAAACATATGGCCTTACAAATCAAACTTCGGAAAATACTATCAACCCCGCGGACAATATTTGAATATCTCCTGGAAGGAACTCCTTCGGAAAATAAAGGGCTAATCAGCAGAATCTATAATATCCTCATCTGTCTTGGAAAACCAAAAACACTACCATATCAAGATTCCTGGCATCGAGATTGTCAACAGACCTTCTCAGAAGAACAATGGTCGATGATATGGACAAAATCATTAATCAAAACACCATCAATAACAACCAAATTACAAAATTTCAAAATTCTAACGAAATGGTACCTAACACCTACCAAAATCAAACAAATATCAAACATACAATCCTCCAAATGCTGGCGAGAATGTGGAGAAGAAGGCTCCTATATACACTGCTGGTGGGCATGTAAGATTGTACACACTTTTTGGGAAGATGTAATAACTCAAATAGCCAAAATAACTAACTATACGGTCCCTTTAAACCCAGAAACTATATTACTAAATATGTGGCACGAAGACACTATCTCTAAATCAACGAGAGACCTGATCAGTAGTTTATTAACAGCAGCAAAAACAACAATAGCGCAAACCTGGAAATCCACACAAAAGATTGAAAGAAACCTCTGGATGAAAAAAGTATGGGATCAGTTTCTAATGGAAAAAATAACATACCGACTACATCAAACAGAAATCTACCCGAAAACTACAAACTTCATAGAAAAATGGTATCTTTTCTATGACTATGCTGTTAAACACGGAACACTGCCACAAAACAAATTTTGTAACGATCTAATACTAATGTAATATACTAAATCTTTACTCCTTACAAGAAACACTTGCACACTATATAACACTCAATCGTGAACAACCCAATTCAATGTTAAAAATACTAGAAATACAACTACTAGATATATTGGAATAACCAAAGGTTAGTATAAGAAAATAGAAATAGGAATAGGAAACTGTCTATTGGTAAATTGTTAAATGCTTTATTTTAGATGTCAACTATTTTTGAACAATGTAACAGCTATGTAAACAACCACCTATGCTGTATGTTATATAAATATCAATAAAGTTTATTTATTTAAAAAAAAAATCCTTCAAATTAGCCTTCCCTCTCAGCTCCATCTATTCACCAAGAGTTAGGTTTCAATTTGTGGTAAAAAAAAACCCAAATACAGTTGATTACTCTACCAGTTAAACGGATTAAAGCTTGCAGCCCTCACTATTACGTATCGACAGAATATTCAGGAAGGAAGATTCTGTTGTGTGTAAATGGAAGGGGCCTCACCAGGTTGTCTGAGAAGGTTTTGCCTAATGAGAATGTCTCACAGAGACTCAAAAATGAGGTTTCACAGCATCCCTGATCGTATGAAGAGAGGCGGAGGACCCGCAAGGAACTAGAGAAAGCCAGGAAACAGGTGCAGGGTCAAAGAGAGGGGCATTCAGAAGGCAGGGAGAACATAAAGATCAGCAGGGATTAAAGAGGAGCACAGAGAAACATATGAAGGTCCAGCATAGGAGTGGAAAGGCCAGGAAAGACAGCAAAGGAAGTCTAGAGGGGGAAATTATCTTGATTTTATTTAAAATGCTTTTGCCTTTATGCTCACAATCATGGGTTTAAATTAAGGCTGCAAAGGTAGCAGCTAGATATTAGGAAAACTTTTTTACCGTTAAGAGTTGCACAGCTCAGCTGCCTAGGGAGGTGGTGGTGAACTTCCCTTCACTGGTTGTCTGTAAGCAGCGGCTGGACAAACCCTTGTCAGGGGTGCTCTAGGCTGATCCTGCATTAAGCAGGGGGTTGGGCCAGGTGGCCTGTATGGTCCCTCCAAACTCTGGGATCCTGTGATTTTACATCTCCCACAAAGACCCAAGGTAGCTCAACAAATTACAAATGCATCAGCCCATATAGAAAAAGCAGTCAAAATGACATCAGCTATACATGTATTACAACAGCCAAGCTAACAGACAAGAACAAATGAGCTCTCCTAAACAGTACTGCCTAAACAAAGTCACCTGAAGGCTGTTCTTCTAACCTTCTTGGAAAGAGCACCGTAGCACCTTAAAGGCTAACAAAATTTGTGGCTAGATTCAGGTGGGCAGCCATGTTGGTTTGAGGCAGCAGAACAAAGTCTGAGTCCAAGGGGACCTGCATGCACACTGTAATGTAGTATGCTCTGTGTAGCAACCGGCCTGCCATGTGCTCCTAGGTAATGGTGCCCGCCGCATGGCCAGAGCACATGGTCAGGCAGAGAGGGGAGCTTGAATCTGGAGGAACAATAGACATCTGGATTGAAAGCCTCCACTAATGTGGGACCTAGGTTCTCCCTGGGGAGCCAATGCAATCAAAGGCTCCTCCAGGGAACCTATGACAAACATGCGCATATGTTAAGCCCCTATCAGGTCTTTTGGGTGCGGCCGGAGGTGTGGCTCCGGCCAGCATATAATGAGGGCCCTGGAGCCCTGGAAGTATGCTTGTTCTGACCATCTACTGGCATGCTGAATCACTCAATAAAGGCTTCATGATTTCACTGTTCCTGGTCTCCTGAACTCTTCACTGGCGACGAGGATGGGATCCCGATGAGCGACTCCTTGGCCGACACCAGCACCGCATCGAGCCCAGACCAGATCCGTCAGCCACCGGCCCTGCTTGGCTCCAGCGCCACCGCACCACCATCGGCTCCCGAGGATTCACACAGGAAATCTCATATGTTGAATAAAACTTTGTTAGTTTCAAAGGTGCCGCTGGATTTGAAATTTATGGCAGTGACTCACAAAAGCTCACACCCTGCCACAAATGTTGTTAGTCTTTAAGGTGCTACTGCACTCTTGATATTTTCTACTGCTACCGGCAGTCTAACATGGCTACCCATCTAAGAATCATAGAGTTGGAAGGGACCTCCAGGATCATCGAGTCCAACCTCTCAATCCATTTCAGAGGCTCCGGGCCATGACGGAAAAAGGATGCAACCAGGCCAGGCTTGACCCAACATTCCTAAAGAAGACCCAAAAGTAAAAACTGTTCACATGTGAACATGACATTGCCCTATACTGAATCAGACCCTTGGTCTATTAAGGTCAGTATTGTCTACCAGACTGGCAGCGGCACTCCCTTCACATGACCTACTACCTGATCCTTTTAACTGGAGATGTCAGGGATTGAACCTTGAACCTTCTGCATACCAAGCAGTTGTTCTGCCACTGAGCCATGCCCCCGTGAGCTACCCCACCAAGGGAGGAGGAGCACTAGGAAGCACACAGATTCATACAGCCCTTCAAATATGTGGGTCATGAAGGACTATAATGTTTAGATAAGCCCTGAGTCAGTAGATCAGGACACCAGAACCTCATTACATATGAAGCTGCTTTACACTGAACCAGATCATCAGTCCAACAAGGCCGGTATTGTCTACTCAGACTGACACTGGAGCTCCAGGTTCTCAGGCTGAGGTCTTTCACATCACCTATCGCCTAGTCCTTTTAACTGGAGATGCTGAGGATTTGCATCTTAATGAAGTTTCTGAGTTGTGTTCATGCTTTTCCACATACAGCCACTCACAGTGGAACTGATCAATGCTGCTAGATCAGAAAGGAAGGTAACTTATGAGCAAGATAGAATTGAAAGAAGGTCCTTATGGCTATCTGCTTCTCTGGCTGGGCCCCATAGCACCCCCAAGCTTGTTCTTCGCCACCTATGTAACTATCGTATTGGCTTAGAGCAGAAACAGCTGCTTCTGGAAGCTTAGCCAATGAAATATAGAGTTGGTGGCTGTCAGAACTGATGACATCCAACACAAAAGCTGCGGACCATCTTGGTTAGCTGCTGTATATAATACAAAGCATGGGTGAAGTTCCTGAAAAACTCTGTAGGTCAAATCTCAAGGTCCTAATTTGGCATCCTTGATGGCAACTATCCAACTCCAACTAGCTGGAAAGAATGTTCGGTTTGGTTGTTGCTAAGCAGACAAGTAAATGGTTCTAATGAATCAGAGCAAACTTTGAGGTTTAACAGGGCAAAGTCACCCCGTGCTGGTATACCTGAATCAGCAGGATTCTTCCTGGACAAGGCAGAAAGTAGGCTTGTTGAGCAGCATCCTGCCTTATATCTGTAAGCACCATCAAGTCACAATTGACATATGGCGACCCCTGCAAGGGGCTTTCTAGGCAAATGAGAAGCAGAGGTGGTTCGTCGTTGCCTTCCTCTGCAGAGTCTTTCTCAGCAGTCTCTCATCCAAGAACCAACCCTGCTTAGCTTCTGAGACTCGACTCAATACCATGCCGCCTTCCCTCTCCATCCTGCCTTAGACTGAAGGAATTTCCTCCAGCTTATGGAGCCTTCCTCAAGCTTAAGTGGCTCTTGGAAGAAGGTTTCAAGCTTTGCTTCGTGGTGTGGTTAGATACAGGCCATTGTGTCTCTGCACAGCTGGCCAGATGGTGGGAACAAAGAGCTGTGGGAGAGAACTGGGAATACAAACAGGGGATAACAGTAGACATGAGAGATGGGATAGCAAGGAAGGAGAGGAGCACGAGAGGATGCTGTAGGATCATCAGTATCCTTCCTTTGGTACCACCACCACAGCAACTTTCTGTACAGAGTCACTTCAGATGGACTCAGGCTTGTAGCTAGGATTTTTTTAGTTGGGGGGCATTTAAATTTCTCAGGGGGCACTGGCTAATCAAAGGAATACCAGCTCCTTCCCTGCATCCACCAGTTCTTGAGGGCCCTGGCCTGGATGGGAAGTCATTGATGCATGGAATTCACTGCCACAGGAGGTGGAGGCGGCTACAAGCATGGACGGCTTCAAGAGAGAATGAGATAAACATATGGAGCAGAGGTCCATCAGTGGCTATTAGCCACGAAGTATAGATAGGAACTCTCAGTCTGGGGCAAGTGATGCTCTGTATTCTTGGTGCTTGGGGGAGGGGGCAACAGTGGGAGGGCTTCTAGTGTCCTGGACCCACTGATGGACCTCCTGATGGCACCAGGTATTTTTGGCCACTGCGTGACAGAGAGTTGGACTGGATGGGCCACTGGCCTGATCCAACATTGGCTTATGTTCTTATGTTCATGGGGCCTTGCCAGTAAGTCAGAAGCCATGGGCCTTCCATTTCTTCTTGTTATGGCTGCTGCTAAGCTTCGGGCCCATCAGTTTGGGAATGCAAAAGCATGCAGAGTGAGTTGCTATGCAACCATCAAGCAAAATGCTTTGGAGCGAGCTGCAGCATGACAAAAACTGACTGAAAGCACGTGACAGAGCAAAGGATGGCTGTACTCAGATAGAAGGCAGGGACCTCTGCGGAGCGGGCACATCTGTGGGCAAACTTGGGTCGCCAGGTCCCCCGGGGTGGGGGTTTGCCCGACCAACGGGCTGTTTACCCATCGGCCCAGAAGCAGCCGCCGGGGGGAACCCCACCCCCAAAGTGCCAGCATCACAGCAACGTGCCCCGGCGTGTGTCTTTATGGAAGGTCAGGTCTCTGAGTGGAACTGAAGTGCAAGGAAAGGAGTGGTCAGTGGGAGCAGACTTGAGATTTGGAGGAGAGTGGATTGGTGTGGATGCATCACACAGAGGAGGTGGGAGAACAGGGCTGATTGAGAAGTTCTGGTCATTGACAGGTGGCTGGGGAATCTGTGGAGGGTTCGTGATTTTTATGGTGGATTGAGCAAGTGTTGAAGACATTGGCTCCAGTTCCTTGGAGAGTTTACATTATATGAGTAAGTTTTGGGGGTGGATCTCTCTAAGTGGGGAAGAAACCCCGCTTCACACACACACACACAAAAATGCTTTCAGGGTTGCAGAGAAAAAAGTTCCTATCTAGTGTAGTGGGGAAGTGTATTTTCAGAGGGGGAAGAGGACCCCTGGGATTACTTGTGCTGGGGAGGGGGGGGGGTGGACAGGAAAAGTTTCTCTAAGGTGGGAGGCATGCTCAAGGCGGAGATTACACATAGTGAGTCAGTACAGTCAACAAAATGGGACAGTCACACTGCTCCCCACCTACCAATGAAAGGATGCCACCAATCGCAGGTAGGTGGGGGAGCAGTGTGATGCCGTAATGAAGGATAAGCTTCCTGAAGTTGTCATTAGCAAATTTCACCAGTTTGTGGGCCTGAATTGCCCTTAACTTAAAACTTTTGCTTCTAAAATTCTGTCTGTGTTTGGGACACTATAGATTTGTGAACAGCTCTTTTCTGTAACAAATTTCAATGAATGAAAAGTACGTTCTCAGCTTACAGATACGCACCTAAACAGTGTACTCAAGATTGCTAAAGCACAGACGCTGACTCCAGATTTTGATGCAACAATTCAGAGCAAGAGATGCCAGTTTTCAAAAACTGTTAAAGGGAATACTGCAAGAATGCTGACATTTTAAGCATAATTTTGAGTTAAAAATAATATTGTTAATTGGGTTTGCCTGTGTCCTTTGTAAAGTTTATATCTCTGGTACCTGGCATGACATTTTATGGCACACGTGGCCCGGCCTGACAAAGCGACATTTATGTCAGATCCAGCCCTCGTGACAAATGAGTTCAACCAGGGCTCATTTCGTAGCAGGAACTCCTTTGCATATTAGGCCACACACACCTGATGCAGCCAATCCTCCAAGAGCTTACAGTAGCCCCTGTAAGAAGAACTCTGTAAGCTCTTGGAGGATTGGCTACATTAGGGATGTGTGGCCTAATATGCAAAGGAGCTCCTGCTACGAAATGAGCCCTGAGTTCAACACCTCTGCCATAGGGGGCCACCGCTGATCAGAGTAGACAGGACTGACCTCAGTGGATCTTTGATCTGACTCAGTATAAGGCAGCTTCGCATTGCCATATTTGTTAGGGAGGGGCTGTGGCTCAATGGTTCAGCATCTGCTTTGTATGAAGAAGATCTAAAGTTCAGTCCCTGGCATCTCCAATTCAAACGTTCAATGAGTAAGCAGTAGGGTTGCCAGGTCCCCTTGCCATCACAATGGGGGGATTTGAGGGTGTTCTGGGGAAAGTGATGTCACTGCACTGGCAACGTCGCACATGACGTCGCACATTGCCTTCAAAACCATAGAGTTTGCCCAAAAACCAGAGCGTCACCGCACAACATTTCTAGCACATGTCAGGGACATCGTGCAACAGCGTCCCTGTTTGGGGGTGGGGTTTTTCCTGCTGGCCAGCTGACCGGTGGCAGATCAAAGCCCCCCAAAGCGGGTGAACCCCCACTGGGACCTGGGGGCTGACAGCCCTAGTAAGCATGTGAGAAATTTGTACCTGAAACCCTGGAGAGTTGTTCCCTGAGAGAGTAGATAACACAGACCTTGATAGACCAATAGAGACCACGATACACTTACTAGAAGGCAGGTTCATGTATATTCGGCTTCATCTTCTGAACGACTGGTGTACAGTTGCCCATGAGAAAGGCTATTGACATTTCAGATAACAGTGGAAAATCCAGGGAAACCAATTGCAGTCGTTGTGTTGCTCTTTCATTGTTGTTTCTGCTGAATCTGCAGCCCGGAATTAATCACATGGTAGAAGGTTTCTATACTTCTTACAAGGCAGAGGGCTCATTGTCGGGAGAGGGGTTTTTGGGCTTCAAAGAATGACGGGGGGAGAAAAGTCCAAGGAAGTGCGTTTTCATTTCTGTGGATGGCTCAGTAAGCATTTCAGTCCTGAACTGCCTTGGAAAGAAAGGAACCGATACACTGCCATCGTGTGGACTGAAAAGCAGCTACTAGTGAAAGGCCAGTGCCGGAAAACCGACATGGCCACTTAAGTCAGATGTTTGTAAGGCTGGTAGGCCCTGACCAGGCTAGCCTGATCTCATAAGATCTCGGAAGCTAAGCAGGGTCATTTTAATGAGAGACCTCCAAGGAATTCCAGGGTCATGCTGCAGAGGCAGGCAAAGGCACCTCTGAACGCCTCTTGCCTTGAAAAGTCAAGGGGTCGCAGTCAGTCAGCTGTGACTTGACAGGAAAAAAAAAGCTTGGTGGATAGTCAGGAATGAAGTTCCCAAACAGAGCCGAACCTCACACTGACGCTGGTGGGAACCTACCAGATATTTCTTTCCAACCTGATTTTTTAAAATCAATTAATCCCTTTTCAAAAAATAGGTTTTTTAAAAAAATTGCATCTTTCACTCACTAATCATTTGTCTATCTCTTAGTAGTTTCTGCTAGTATGTATTTTCTCATGCCCTGTGTAGGAAGCTCTCTTGTGAGACTAGGGGCTTATCTATCAGTGGCTCCTTTCACATTACTGCTTTAAACTAGATGTTATCCATTGCTGGGCCAGCTCTGAGTAAAGCGATACAAGGACTGCAGTGAATTTCCTTCCATTAATGAGCCATCCCTGGAGCACTATGGTCCTTTCAAGCAGTGGGTGATTCCGTGCTAGACCTTAAATCCTGGTTCAGCCCCGTCCCCAGACTTACATTCTATACTACACTCGAGTTCACCCCTGTAATTATCTCAAGGTATTTTTTGTTTCCACATGACATTGAGGTCACCCCGGTCTCGCCCCACACTTGTCCCGGGATAAATGGATGCTGTTACAACCAGGGATAAACACAAGGTATTGTGTAGCAAGTTGACCTCTGATAAAACCAGGGATGAGATCCAAGTGTGGGAAGGACCAGTGTGGCTTAGGTACCGCTTCAGTGGGAAGGTAACAGCGTTCCATGTGCCTCGGCATTTAGTCGTGCCGGCCACATGACCACGGATAGTGCTGGCTCTTCGACTTGAGCACCGCCCCCTAGAGTCGGATTCAACTCGCTTTCGAGCAAGGGAAACCTTTACATTTTTACTAAAATGGAATACAAAGGCTGTTTGAAAGTGGCCAGTCTGTAAACTGGTCCCATTCATCCTGTCCTGTCTTGTTCTGTCTAGGTTGGCAACTGGCCACCCTGAGGTTTAGGGCTTGATCCAACGGAGGATTTCCACAGATGGGGGCTGGAGTGAGGGACTTAGCCTACCTGGACATTGGGGGGTGCTACATCACACTAAGTGTATATAGATGTTATCTCCTTGAATGAGATGCCTCTCATTTCCTTAACCTGGGAGCTGCCCTCTGACCCCTCCTTTCTCTCTCACTTTGTCCTCTCCCTCTACGCGGCCTTCCGTAGAGACACAGGTCTCTGCTGGTCTCTCCTGTTGAGACAATGTCCACATACTCCCACGAACACGATGCCAAACAAGCTGGCCAGTTGCGATAGGGAAAGTACTCTTTAGGTTAAACATCTTTCTCTTCTTTTGACTGCAACCTGAATGTGAACTGGATCTGCTTGAATATATGTCAGTTTACCTCTTTTTTTGCAAAATACTTCTTGGGGGATTTATCTACTGCACTCAGTTCCATGCTTCTATGACTGGGCAAAAACCCTGCTGTATTAACCAAATATCCCAACGGGGGGATTTTTGCTGATTTCCCCCTCCCACTGCAGACCTCCAACTTGCCCCTCACCCTGTTCCGGTGGGCTCCATGTCTTACAGGAACAGCTTTGGGGGACGGGGAATTTGGGGCTGCCGTGGAAAGAGGGAGGTAAGAAATATTGTCTGTTTCTGACAATAGAAATTACTAACAGATTCATGTGACAGTCAGGTTTCCTGATGCATCTCTTCTCTCCGCATCCCAGCAGTCAACCCCCTCTCTCACTTCCGACTGCCTCATACGAAAGAGGTGAACGATGGAGACCTGTATGTGGGAGGGAGCCTTGGCTCAGCAACAGAGCATGTGCTTTTGCCCACAGAAGGTCCCTGGTTCGATCCTCGGCACCTGCAATTAAAGGACCAAGTGATGCGTTGAGACAGACCCATCTCTACCTGAGACCCTGCACCACTTCTGCCAGTCAAAGGACTGAGCAAGATGGACCAGTAGTCTGACGTGGAACAAGGTAGCTTCCTGTGTTCTGCTGAATACACACATGAAGAGCACACCTGAAGGTGCCTTATACTGAATCAGACTATTGCTCCATCAGAGTCAGTCTTGTCTACTCAGACTGGCAGTGGCTCTCCAAGGGGTCAGGTAGAGGTCTTCCATATCACCTACCGCCTGGTCCTTTCAACTGAAGATGCTGGGGACTGAACCTGGGACCCTCTGAATGCCAAGCAAAAGCTCTACCACTGTGCCACAGGCCCTCCCAGGGCAGGAGTATGGCAGGAACTCCTCAGCTTGGCGTAATGGTTAAAAGCGGCAGACTCTAATCTAGAGAACCGTGTTTGATTCCCCACTCCTCCTCCACGTGAAGCCAGCTAGGTGACCTTGGGTCAGTCACAGTTCTCTCAGAGCTCTCTCAGCCCCACCTACCTCACAGAGTGTCTGTTGTGGGGAGAGGAAGGGAAGGAGATTGTAAGCTGCTCCGAGACTCCTTCAGGTAGTGAAGAGTGGGGTATAAATCTCCTCCTCCTCCTCTTCTTCCTCTTCTTCTTCTCTTCCTCCTCCTCCTCCTCCTCTTTTTCTTTTTCTCCTTCTCTTTTTCTTCTTCTTCTCCTCCGCCTCTTCTTCTTCTTCACCTCCTCCTCCTATCCTCCTCCTCTTCTTCTCCTCCTCCTCCTCTCCTCCTCCTCCTCCTCCTCCTCTAAGTGGTAGTCAGGGAAACTAGAACAGGGAGAGAATGAGCCCTGTTTTTTGCCAGTGCACTGCGGTCTCTCCCTTTTCCCATGTCAGACAGAAAGAAAGGAAAGGAAATGGTGGTGAATTGGGGCTCAGGTTGCCAACTCTTTGTCATGAAAGTCCTGGAGATTCAGGGACAGAACCTAGGGAGGGCGGTACTTCCTTAAAAAAAAAATTCTGCTGCAGCTGCTTGGCGTTGCTGTGGGCAATGAATCCTGGGGGCAGGGGGTAACCTACCCCTACTGAAGGCTTGGCAGCCCTAGCTGTTACAAGGTACCAGCAATGACATTCCTAGAGGTGGTAACAAAGGTTTTCCGGGAATCATACACGCTACATTCATCCCATGTTTCAGATGCTGGCAGATAGCAGGGGGAAAGATTGTCTGCTGCCTTAAACTCCTGACGGGTAGGGCTCTTTTCAGTCAACTGTCACATGTATTTTACAGCAACACCAGAGGGATGGGCAACATCCACCCATATATATGTGAATCATTGTCTCCCTGTCATTTTGTGTGAATCAAGCTAAGCTCAGGAACAGGAAAACGGGTATCATGACAATGGCACCTGTTATCGCTCCTATAATTAAGGTTCTGTTATAGGCCCTACACTCCCTGAGTTTAAAAACACAACAGCGTATATTCTCTTTGACGAGGTATCCAGGCTCAAAGCCAGCCAGGTTTTTAAAAGGCAGAAAGTACAGAGAGGCTATTGGCAGTGTGCACCATGTCCCACCTTCTAGCACGAGGACTCCAATATTTACTTAGAAAACTGATGCGCTGTCTCTCCAGCAACCTGCCTAAAGCCATTCACCCCCCCCAACCCTTCCCCCAAAATATGTTAAAATGATAAGAATAACAACTATTAGGTTTGCCAGCCTCCAGGTGAGGATGGGAAATTTCCCAGCATTCCATTTGATTTCCAGACTTCAAGGTGAAGAAGAGAAGAGGAGATTGGATTTATACCCTGACCCTTCACTACCCGAAAGAGTCTCAGAGTGGCTTACAATCTCTTTCCCTTCCCCTCCCCACAACAGACGCCCTGTAAGCAATGTTCCCTCTAAGCTGAGTTAGTGTGAACTAGCTCACAGTTTTTAAGCTTCCGGCTCATACGTTTTTGTCTTAACTCAGGAAGGATGGCTCCAGAGCAAACTAATTTATGCAGTAGCCAAATCGCTCGCTCACAACTTTAATGCCAGTAGCTGACAAAGTAGAATTTTTGCTCACAAGACTCCACAGCTTAGAGGGAGCATTGCCTGTGAGGTAGGTAGGGCTGAGAGAGCTCTGAGAGAGCTGTGACTGACCCAAGGTCACCCTGCTGGCTTCATTTGGAGGAGTGGGGAATCAAACCCAGTTCTCCCAGATTAGAGTCCGCACTCTTAACCACTACTCCCAACTGGCTCTCCAGTTCCCTTGGAGCCAATGGCAGCTTTGGAGGGTGGATTCTATGGCATTACATCCCTGCAGAGCTCCATCTCCTCCCCAAACTGCAACTTCTCCAGGCTCTGCCCCCAAATCTCCAGGAATTTTCCAAGCCGGAGTTGTCAACCCTTATAACCAAGAAATTATCAGTATTAAAAACAAGCCATAACCCCCCTCTCCCAATCAACATCAATTGACAGCAATAAAACAGACTACAGGCTAGAAGTGGGCAGTACAGATTTAAAAGATGGCCTACAATTAAAAAGCCTAGATAAAGAGAAATGTTTATTGGGTTAAATGTAAAAAAGAAATAATTTGCCTTGGAAGCACCAAAGCTTTACATGGCACCCCCAATCCTCCACATTTCCCAGTTAAGGGGAAAATGCTGTTCAAACAAATTACAAAGATGATCTGACTCCAGTGGCAGCAAGAGAAAGAATTTTTTACTTACAAAAATAGAAGCACATCTTACATGACATATTCATGCAGGTGCATTTAACTTATTGTGAACAGATTAACTTCAAAAAGGTTAAGTTGCTACAGCCAGGGGTCATTTCTTAGAAAAAGAGGTGCAGAAGCTCATTAGCATAACACATTAGCATAATTTATTTGCATATGCTAAACTACCTGACATCACCGGAAGTATGTCAGAAGGCGAGAGAGAGAGAGAGAGAGAGAGAGAGAGAGAGAGAAAGAAAGAAAGAAAGGGGACAGTTACTAATCCAAGCCTCAGAAATACCACGATTCTGGGAGGATAGCTTCAGTGGTGGCTGAAGCCTTCAGAAGGCTGGTCGGAGGAACAAGGATCTTTCCAGGGGACGGGGTCATTTTGCTGCAGCCATGACACAAGCAGGCATTCACCCACCGGGGTGGGGGCTGCCACCAACTCCCGGAGCTGAGCTCCCCCGAGCTCCTGCTCAAAATGACCCCTGGCTACAGCTCCAAGCCCAGGTAGGAGAGGAGAAGAAGAGAGATCCTATATAACATGAAACAGAAGGCAAACAGGGACCAAAGATGGCTCAGAATCAAACCAATGAGAGGGTGGGGCCAACTGTTAAGTGTACCCGAGTGTGAGAATTCTCTTAACCCTTTCCCTCCCAGATCCTCTTGCATGCAGAGTTACAATATCCAACAATGTTTTGGCCTTCTGCCTGAAGCACACTGAGGCATGTTTTTCAGCAAGGCACAATGAGCGGGGTACCTGTTACCAATGCTCCCTCCAAGCTGTGGGGTCTTGTGAGCAAAAATTCAACTTTGTTAGCTACTGGCTCACAAAGTCCAACAGGATCTCCAGGGTATAATCTCTCGAGAGTCAGAGCTCCTTTTGTCAGAAACACCTTGAAATTCTTTTTGGTCTTTACAGTGCTCCTGGACTCAAATCTGTCTCTCTTGGAAGGCTCGAAGTAGAGTCTGGGCTATACCACTTCAGCTGCTTTCTTAGGGCTAATCAACACATTGTAATTTTGGAATGAATCAGGTTGGGGCTCCCTAGACCCCATTTGCTTTCCCTACAGTTGCATTGTCTTCAGCTTCATTCTCAGTTGCCATTCAGCAGTCTCTCTGACCCCCCTTTGACATTCCATGGTAAGAGAACTGCTACTCTTAGATTGCCCTGGACGGTTAAAATGTTCCCTCACTGGTTTTTGAATGTTGTGGTTTCTAATAGCAGTAGAAAGAGGAAGAGTCCTGTAGCACCTTTAAAGACTAACAAAATTGTGGCAGGGCATGTGCTTTTGTGAATAACTGCTCACTTCTACACTTATTTCCATTTATTCTTTGCATCCTCCTGGACTGAGACCTCCTGTACCAAACTGAGACCTAGGCTTCCTGTCTCATTACCAATGCTGATATCTCCACACCTACTTCGCTGCTGAGAGCCAGTTTGGTGCAATGGTTAAGTGCACGGACTCTAATCTGGGAGAACCGGGTTTGATTTCCCTCTCCTCCACTTGCAGCTGCTGGATGACCTTGGCCAAGCCATAGTTCTGTCAGAGGTGTTCTTGAAAGAGCAGTTCTTGAAAGAGCTCTCTCAGCCCCACCTACCTCACAGGGGGTCTCTTATGGGGAGGGGAAGGGAAAGGAAATTGTAAGGTGCTCTAAGACTCTGGGTGAAGGGCAGGATATAAATGCAATCTCTTTTTCTTCCTCATATCACACCTAATCCAATCATGCCTCTGAAATCATCTTTATAAAGTTTATATCTCCAGTACCTTGTGTTACATTTTATGGCACATTTTATGGTGAGGTAGGTGGGGCTGAGAGAGTTCTCTCAAGGACTGTCCTTGAGAGAAAAGCTCTGAAAGAACTTGTGACTGATCCAAGATTATACCAGCAGCTACCTGTGGAGGAGCGGGGAGTCAAACCTAGTTCTCCCAGATTAGAGTCCGCTGCTCCAAACCACCACACCAAACTAGCTCTCAGTCTGACCGGTTGTTTTCCATTTAACTAAGAGCCTGAAATGGCCGAAAGGAAGGTTAAACAATATTTTCAGTGAATAAATAAACCCATAAATAAATGACACCCTCGGCATGCCAAAGACCTGCATCCTTCTACGCTAAGCATCCAAGCAGGTGATAAAGGAGGCCCCAAACACATTTTCCCCTTCATTGGAATTTGCATCAGGCCTTCTCCCCAAAGTGCGTTCAAATTTTCATCCTTGAGAAGCCACCCGCACAACAGCCAGACAGCGCACTAAAGTGAAATGAGCAACAGGGGTCCAGCGGCGGGGCTGTTGCTTATTACTTAGAGTAGCTTGATTTAAATAAGAGATTGGAACAGATGTGCTGGGATTGCTGAAAACTCATTTGCCATCTTCCCCAAACTGAAGACATCTGGCTTGCTTCAGAATAATCCTGAACCGGAGGATTATGGGCAAGAAGGGGAGGGCAGGAGAACACTCAGGTCTATGCGCACAAGGGCAAGCCGTGTAAGCTTGTTACAAAACTGATTAGAATCTAAGTGGACCCTCAGATCTTCTTACGCTCCCTTTTTCGGCCGGGGAGAGACTGCAATATTGTCAGAGACGACTGTGATGCCCTTTAGCAGTTCTTCCGGCTGAGGGAGAAGTTTGTTGCCGTTCAGATGCCACGCAGCTGGGAGAATATTTGGACAATCTAACCATGTGGGAGGCACTCTGGTTTGCTGAGCTTCCCCCTCACCTTTTCCAACTCCATAGGCCAGTTATCACTGTCTTGCTGTGCAATGTAGATTGGCCACTCCATGCCTCAGAAAGGGGATGGGAAGGGGGGTTGCTCCACCAAGTCCTAAGAGGAAAGACTGAGGGACTTGGGAATGTTCAGTCTGGAGAAGGGGAGGTTGAGGGGGGACAGGATGGCTCTCTTTAAGTATTTGAAGGGCTGTCACTTAGAGGAAGGCAGGGAGCTGTTCCTGTTGGCAGCAGAGAGGACTCACAAGAATGGGTTTAAATTGAGGGCGGGGAGGTACCGGCTGGATCTTAGGAAAAAGTTCTTTACAGTAAGAGTTGTGCAGCAGTGGAATCGGCTGCCGGTGTGGGGGGTGAGCTCCCACTCACTGGCTGTCTTTAAGCAATAGCTGGACAAACATGTGTCCCCCCCCCCCAACCTCCTCTTCTCCAGACGAAGCTAGGGGTTGCTAGGTGGCAATATGTATTGTGATCTCTCTTTTCTTTTCAGCTTGGAGAAATTTCAGACCTCCTTCATTTTTTATTTCAATTTTCAGATTTTTCTGCAAGCCTTGGGGTTATTTCAGGCCTGCAGAACCTCCCCCCCCCTTTCTCTGTACATGGCCCCAGCGTGTGGATTTTTTGATCCCCATTATAGGGCCATGTTCTGACTTTGCTCTACTGATGTATGATGTGCTTGTGACACTGATTGTCGCTAGGGAGAGTCACAGGAGGCCACACAGAACATTCACATAAGATGCCACCACCAGAATTCTGTTATGTGAACATCTGATGTCCCTGTGTGTCATGCAACCTAAGAAGATTCTTATGTGTTCTCCATAGTGTTAGAGTAGACAAAAGTAGACATTTCCAGCAGAGGGATTGTGGCCCAGTGGTAAAACATACACTTTAGGAGAGCTATGTTCAATCCGTGGCATCGCCAATCAAAAGATCAGATGGTAGGTTGTGTGAAAGACCACACTCTGAGACCCTGGAGAGCTGCTGCCAATCAGACTAGACAATACTGACCTTCAAAGACCAAGGGTCTGACTCAGTATATGGCAGTTTCCTGTGTTGTCCCAGCATCTGGCATTCAAAGTACATTTCCTCTAACACTGAAGTTCCCTTTAGGCTGCGGTCACACAACAGGCTTGGCACGGTTTGGCTGCACCTCTAATTTCTCTGGAACTATTTGTTCTGGAGAGTTTTGACCAGACACACCACCCTATGGCCAACCGACCAGACTACAGCTGCGCAGTCACCACTGAATGGGCAGGCAGGCGGCTTTTTTAAAAAAAAAAAAAGTCTACTTTGCACATGTGCAGAACCGCTTATTTACCAGGGGTGAATATGCGGTTATGCACATATTGCTAACTGGCGGGGGGGGGGGGGGAATGGCAGTCAGGGAACAGAAGCTGCAGACCTCCCAAATGGATTGAGTGTGCAATGGAGAGATCAGATGGCTGGAAATGTGTGGTGAAAACAATTCGATCCGTCAGGTGTCAGGAAAGTCGGGGGTCGGGGAATGTTGGGGGTGAGGATAGGAAACGACAACTGGGGATCGGAAGGCAGATGTCACTGTCTGGACACGCACATTAAATCCAGTAGGGAGAAGCAACAACATCAGATCAAACAGCCTGTCTGATTGCACCCTTAGTTATAATTTCTCAGAGTCATTGATAGACCTTTTATTCATGAATGTGTTGATTACCTTTTCGCATATCTGATGAAAGGTGCTTTGACTCTTAAAAGCTTATACTCCAAAAATCTTGTTCTCTAAGGTACTACTGGACTTGAATCTAGCTATTTCAACACAAACCAACACAGTTACCCCCCTGAAACTTGAATCCTCTTTAAAACTAATTTAGCGGCAATTGCCACATCTTGCTGGTAGTAAATTCCAGAAAGTTAATGATGTGTTGTGTGGGAAACTATTTTGTCTGCCCTGGATCTGCTGTCCTCCATTCCATAGGATATCCTTTGTCCTAGTACTATGATAGAAGGACAAAACATTTTCTACCCATTTCCTTCAAATGGTGTATAGTTCTATAAACTTTTAACATGTCTCTTTGTTCTGAAAACTAATCATCCTCAGCTGCTTTAGCTTTTTACCAAATGCAGGTATTTCACAATTAATTTCCAAATGAAACTAAAACAAACCAAAATTCTTCAAAAAACCCTCCAAATTCCTCAAAAAACCCTCCAAATTCCTAGAAACTAAAAAATGCATAGGGGGCTGGGAAGCAATAAATTGGTTTTCCAGTGAAACAAATGTTGCTTTGGTTTGACCTGAAAATTCACCTTGGTTTCAAAGGAACTAATGGGAAATCTCTGCCATAACCAAACAGAAGTCAGGAAACTGATAGAAATACCAGAATTTCAAACACATGAAATCTTCATCATCAGTTTGGTGTAGTGGTTAGGAGTGTGGACTCTAATCTGGGAGAACTGGGTTTGATTCCCCACTCCTCCACATGCACCTGCTGGAGTGATCTCGGGTCAGTCATAAATTCTTTCAGAGCTGTTCTCTCAAGGGCAGTTCTCGGGAGAGCTCTCTCAGCCCCACCTACCTCACAGGGTGTCTGTTGTGGAGAGGGGAAGGGAAAGGGATTGTAAGCCACTCTGAGATGCCTTTGGGTAGTGAAGGGAGGAGTATAAATCCAATCTCTTCTTCTCCTCTACATATCGTGCCAGGCTTTAGATCTATGTCACCGACTAGTCAAATGGATGCCATCAAAGCCATTTTACCCAGTGGGACACAAAACTGCAAAACATGTAAACACTTCCATTTGAGCCTTTGGGATGCAAGAGATGGGAAGGTCTCGTTCCACAAAATAGCAGCCTTGGGGACGCTTTACTTGCAATGACAAATTAGTGGCTTGACAGATGTAAAACCCAAACAGTTCATTAAACTACCACGTCAAAAGCCACACTCATCCATTTGCTCATCAGCCTGGCACCGCTCAGCAATAATTTATTATTAAACATGTTTTTAACACCCATCCTCCAAGGATTTCAGAGCAGTGTGTATCACTCTTCCCCCCCTTCATTTTATCCTCACAACAAGCTTGGGAGGTAGGGCTCGGTGTAGAGTTACTTTATGTCCTCTTTTTAGAGTTACCATATGTCCTCCTTTTTTGGTATCCATCCTCTTTTGGGCTCTTTTTTAAAAAAACTGGTGAAAATGTCGTCTTTTGGGGTTAGAATCATAGCATCATACAGTTGGAAGGGACCTCCAGGGTCATCTGGTCCAACCCACTGCACAATGCAGGAAATTCACAAATACCTCCCCCACATTCACCCTCAGTGACCCCTGCTCAGGGCTGGCCCCAGGGTTTCTTGTGCACTAGGCGAGGCTACCTTGTGGCGCCCCCCCCAGGTGAGGCTGCCTTGTAGCACCCCCCCACCGCAGAGCCGCCCTTTCCACCACTGGAGACCTGCCCCCAAGGGACACCCCCCAGCCCCAATGCCTGCCCACCTGCCCAGGCTCATGAGCTCTCCAGCCCCACTAGCAGCCACCTGCACCAGCAGGCTGCAGAGCCTACCAGTCTATCTGCATTGGCCCAAGGCTAAGTTTGGTTCTTAGCCTGATTGGAAAGCTGCATTCAGACATAATGGTAAATCATGGTTTGCATAAGCACACTATCTCCTGGTTTGAGTCTCTCTCTCAGTCTCCCCGCCACCCCGTTTGCCAGCTGCACCCCTAGGCGGCCGCCTAGTTGGCCTAGTGATAGAGCCGGCCCTGCCCCTGCTCCATGCCCAGAAGATGACAAAAAGCTTCCAGGATCTCCAGCCAAACTGGCCTGGAGAAAAACTGCTTCCTGACCCCAAAGTGCCATAAAATGTAATGCCATGTACGGGAGATATAAACTTTAAAAGGACACAGGCAAGCCCAGTTAACAATATTATTTTTTACTCAAACTTTTTGTTGCTGTTGTTGTTCAATCGCACAGTCAAGTCCAACTCTTCGCAACCCCATGGACCACATCACACCAGGCCCTCCTGTCCTCTGACATCCTCCAGAGTTTGCTTAATTTCATGTTCATTGCATTGATAGCACTGTCTAACCATCTCATCCTTTGCCGTCCCCTTCTTCTTTGACCTGCAGTCTTTCCCAGCATCAGGGTCTTCTCCAGGGAGTGCTCCCTTCTCATTCGGTGGCCAAAGTATTTGAGCTTCAGCTTCAGTATCTGGCCTTCCAGGGAACAGTCTGGGTTGATTTCTTTTAGGATTGACTGATTCGATCTCCTTGCAGTCCAAGGGACTCTCAAGAGTCTTCTCCAGCACCATAGTTCAAAAGAATCTATTCTTCGGCGCTCGGCCTTCCTTATGGTCCAGCTCTCACAGCCATACATTACTACTGGGAATACTGTAGCTTTGACTATATGGACTTTTGTTGGCAGGGTGATGTCTCTACTTTTTATTATGCTGTCTAGTTACTCAGACTACAAACAGGCTTAAAACATTAACACTCTTACAGTATTTCCTTAAAGGATCTCCCTGATGCCCATGCTCCCACTTCCACCACCCATTACATATTAGCACTGGGACAGTATACAGGAACATAATGCACAGCCTCTGTCATCTGGCTATAAAGGTAATGATCAGTTGCTCACAGGCCGCATAAGAGCCCTGGATGGACTGGTTCCAGCCCACAGGCTGTGTTTGACACCCCTGCTCTACCTCCTAAATCTCCAGGTATTTCCCAATCCAGAGCTGGCAACCCTAGTTGCTACACAGAGGCAGACAATGGTAAACCACCTCTGAGGCTGCGGCCACACGGGCCTTAAATGCGGGAGGAAGGGCAATTTCCTCCCGCATTTAAAAGGGCCGACCAGACGGCCGGCCCCCTAGTCCCGTGCCGAAGCGGGATCCAATGCAGGTTCCTCCCGCATTTTCAGACCCCGGGAAAATCAAGTATTTTCCTGGGTGCTGCGGGAGGAACCCGCATTGGAGGTATCTGGACAGCCCTCTCTCGCATGCATTGCGAGAGCAGGGCTGTCCAGATAGCCCCGCCGGCCATTTTTTTTTCACTCTTTTACACTTGGGCGCATGGCTATCCATGCGTCCAAGTGTAAAAGAGTGGGGGGAAAAAAACACCCCGACTTACCCTGGTGGATGGCGGGTCAGAGGCCGCCACCGCGGCTTCCAGCGCCTCCACCGCTTCTGCTGCCTCAGCTGAAGTCTCTTCAGCAGCGGCCGCCGCCACGACCGCCACCACCCTTTCCGCCGCCGCGGCTGCTGCGGCTTCCTCAGCTGCCCCCACTTTTGCCACGGCCACAGCCACCTCTGCCGTGGCCACTATTCCCGCCGCGGCCGCCGATCCGGAGGCAACCCGCTGTTGAAAAAAGCGGCCCCTTTAAATCCGGGAGCCCTCCTGGATTTAAAGGGGCCGTGTGACCGCGGCCTGAGTGTCTCTTGCCTCAAAAACCCTACAAGGTCGCCACAAGTCATAAGTTACAGAAAAGGGCAACTAGAATGATAAAAAAGTTGGAACACTTTTCCTATGAAGAAAGGTTAAAGCACTTGGGGCTCTTTCGCTTGGAGAAACGACGGCGGAAGGGTGACATGATCGAGGTTTACAAGATTATGCATGGGATAGAGCAGGTAGAGAAAGAGGTACTTTTCTCCCTTCTCCCAATACAAGAACTCGTGGGCACTCCATGAAATTGCTGAGCAGTCGGGTTAGAACAGGTAAAAGGAAGTCCTTCGTCACCCAAAGAGTGATTAACACGTGGAATTCACTGCCACAGGAGGTGGTGGCGGCTACAAGCATGGATGGCCAAGAGGGAATTGGATAAACATATGGAGCAGAGGTCCATCAGTGGCTATTAGCCACAAGGTACAGATAGGAACTCTCAGTCTGGGGCAAGACATGCTCTGTATTCTTGGTGCTTGGGGGGGGGGGGCAACAGTGGGAGGGCTTCTAGTGTCCTGGCCCCACTGGTGGACCTCCTGATGCCACCTGGTATTTTGGGCCACTGTGTGACAGAGTGTTGGACTGGATGGGCCATTGGCCTGATCCAACATTGGCTTCTCTCATGTTCTTACGTTAAGTCAGCGGTGACGATGGCACTTCCCACCACCAGTAGAAGGTATCACGTGGATCGGTGTTCTGGGTTTGGGCATTTTTGCTTTTGGACCAGCACAGTTGACAACAGCTTCTTTCTTCTTTCATGACTGCATTAGCCTTTCTAGCAGCTGCATCGTGCTCTTGGCTCATGTTCCCTTGAAACGCCCTGTATGAATGCTAAGTGTTCTTAATGGAGATCGAAAGGAGAGGAATATACTGAGATATTCTGATGGGAAGCAGCATGCCAAAGAGACCTGTGGAGGGATAATGGAGAGGTAAGAGGAGGGTATTTGCTAAGCCAAAGGGGTACAAAGCGAGATACATGCTTGCCATGGGTTTGCCTGTGGAGCCATCATCAGCATGCGCGAGACTCCCAGCTGCCCAAAGTACTGCTAACTCTCTTTTGATGTGCTAAAGCCATGCATCTGTAGCCGAGGCGACCAAAATCTCGCCATTGTTTGTGAACTCGAGAAGTGCATTAAGCTCCCCTAATTGACTGGACCTCCTGCGAGGCGTTTCTACATAGAGACAAGCGCCTGCAAGTTGACACTCGATTTCGCCAACCGTTCCCTCCAGTCGATAATAATATCCCTTGGTCTATTTCCATCTGCTTATATCACATCACAGACAAGAGGAGTGTGCGGTGTTTTGCTCTGCAGTAATGATGCGGCAGCGGGGTTTGGGGCTTTTGTTTTTCGCATTCATTGCTTTTCATTCATACACCTCAGTTGGCCTTTTCAGAGGAAGGTTGTTACATACTTCTTAGGAACAGATCAGCGCTCTTGGGTTGCGATCGGAAGGAAAATACGCTGCTGTGACTCCGGGCCGATTCACGAATCACTTGCCTGACTGGGTAGCAAATGGTAAAGTAAAGGTAATGGTTCCCCTTGCCCGAAAGCCAGTTGAATACAACTCTAGGGATGTGGTGCTCATCTCCATTCCCAAGCGAAAGAGCCAGCGCTGTCCAAAGAAGTTTCCGTGGTCATGTGGCCGGCATGACTAGATGCTGAGGTGCACAGAACACTGTTACCTTCCCACTGAAGTGGTACCTATTTATCTACTTGCAATGTCTTGCTTTCAAACTGCTAGGTTGGCAGGAGCTGGGGCCAGAGACGGGAGCTCACTCCGTCATGCTGGCACTCGGGTCTCGAACTGCTAAACTACCAACCTTCCGGTCTGCAGTTCAGCGTCTCAACCACTTGAGCCACTGCAGCCCTTAGCAAATGGTAACCAGGAGCCATTTTAACAGTCCAGCCTCACCTAGTGCAAGAGTTGTCCCACACGCCAAGGACAATGGCCAATTTGGTATCATTGTTTATACAGAGGACAGGAGCACCTTCCATGAAAGTCACGTCAGGGCTTTTGCATCTTGTCTGGTCTTACTCTCCATAGAGTCATCCTCTATGGAGGTGTCATACTCGGTAAAATTTCCCGCCTGGTACTCTCCTGGTTGGTAATTTCTCTTCATCCTTTTTTTTTCTAACCTTACCAAGAGATAAGGAGACCTGCCCTCCCGTTTCTCGACAGCTGTTTGTTTGTTTTGACACCACATTTCCTTAAAGGCTCAAAGTGGCTTCCCATCCATAAAATGTGGTAAGTACCGGTAAGTAAAGGGTGCTGTTGAGTGGCAACTGACTCGTGGCGACCCCATAAAGTTCCATGTCGTAGAGCTTTCAAGGCAAGAGAAGAGCAGAGGATACTTAAGAAAATAAGACCATAAGAACAGAAGAGAAGCCAACGCTGGATCAGGCCAGTGGCCCATCCAGTCCAACACTCTGTGTCACAGTGGCCAAAAACACCAGGTGCCCTCAGGAGGTCCACCAGTCGGGCCAGGACACTAGAAGCCCTCCCACTGTTGCCCCTCCCGTCAAGCACCAGGAATACAGAGCATCACTTGCCCCAGACTGAGAGTTCCTATCTATACCTTGTGGCAAATAGCCACTGATAGACCACCAGTTTATCATTGCCTTCCTCTGCTTAGCAACTCAAGTATTCCTTGGTGGTCTCCCAACTACCAACCCTGCTTGGCTTCCAAGCTCTGACAAGATCACGCTAGTCTGGGCTAGTGCGTGTGTGTGTGTGTGTGTGTGTGTGTGAAGTGCCGTAAAAATCACAGCCGACTTGTGGTGATCCTGTAGGATTTTCAAGGGAAGAGACATTCAGAGGCGGTTTGGCAGTCCTACTTCTGCATAACAACCCTGGGATTCCTTCAGGGTCTCCCACCCAAATACTAACCAGGGCCAACCCTGCTTAACTTCCAAGTTCTGAGAAGATCAGGCTAGCCTGGACCATCCGGATCAAGGCTGTTAGGGCTACTAAATTCAGGACACAATAAACAAATCAAAACACCATTCGGCAGCTCTTTCTCAGCTGCCAGTGAGAACATTCTTGCCTCTGCTGAAGCTGTCTTCACCCTATTCAGAGACAGAACCAAACCCCAGCCTGAGCTGTTATTAAGCGAGATGGTCCTTCATGTTGTTGGATTCTGTGGACTTGGTACCACCCGGGAACCTCAAGAAAAGCAGGCTCTAACACAGCAGAGCTGGGGCCAGGTGTGGCAGCAGACTTACAAAGTTACATGGCATCAGCAATCAGATCTAAAACTAATAAGTAATTTTTTATTAAAGGAAAGACATCCTGGAGTGTGCAGGTGAGAGATACAAATCGAGTAGCTATTCTAGCTAACTAAATGGGGCTGGGTGCGGATCCAGCCTCCATGGTGCAAGATGGGGATCATGCACCTTCTTTGTGTGTACGTGAGACAGAAGTGTGAGCGAGCAGAAACAGAGGAAACTGCCCCGAAGAGCATTTTGGTTTAGTGGTTAAGAGTTTGATGTCGTGGTTAAGTGTGCAGACTCTAATCTGGGAGAACCGGGTTTGATTCCCCACTCTTCCACATGCAGCTGCTGGTATAACTTTGGGTCAGTCACAGTTCTCGTTGACCTCTCTCAGCCCCACCTGCCTCACAGGCAGTATTCCCTCTAAGCTGAGTTAGTGTGAGCTAGCTCACAGTTTTTTTAGCCTCTGGCTCACACATTTTTGTCTTAGCTCAGGAAGGATGGCTCCAGAGGAAACTAATTTATGTAGTAGCCAAATCACCTGCTCACAACTTTAATGCCAGTTGCTCACAAAGTAGAGTTTTTGCTCACAAGACTCCATAGCTTAGAGGGAACATTGCTCACAGGGTATCTGTTGTGGGGAGAGGAAGGGAAGGAGATGGTAAGCCACTCTGAGACTCTTTCGGGTAGTGAAGAATGGGGTATAAAAACCAACTCTTCTTCTGCTTCATGTCAAAGTGCGCACAGAACTTGTCCATAGCCTTGGTGTCCAACTGTGGAGCCCTCAGCACAAAGTTTCATGACCGGGCTCATTTTGTGTAGAAAACAAGAGGGCACCCCAACCAGTGTTCCCTCTACGCTGAGTTAGTGTGAGCTAGCTCACAGTTTTTCAGCCCCTGACTCACACATTTTTTGTCTCATCTCAGGAAGGATGGCTCCAGAGCAAACGAATTTATGCAGTAGCCAAATCACTCGCTCACAACTTTAATACCAGGAGCTCACAAAGTAGAAGTTTTGCTCACAAGGCTCCACAGCTAAGAGGGAGCACTGATCCCCAACACATCCCATTTCACCATCTGGGCATTAGAGTGCCTCTGCAGGTACGGAAGCTGGCATCTGCCCCTTCCAGCCTCTCTCTCCTCCAAAGGGAACCAACTCGGATAATCCCTAGCCTGTGGGACTTCTTGCTAATTGGGGAAGTGGGCTACGTGCATAACACTAGTTTAAATTACTCCTCCCAGCTTATCTACATCTGCTAAAAGCCAGTCCAAATAAAAGTCCAGCTCCTCTCGGTATTCTCCAGGGGTCCTTTCGTAGAAAAAGAGGTGCAGGTGCTCATTAGCATACCTATTAGCATAACTGGCTGCATGTCAGTTTCACCCCTATTATACCCTATGGGCCATTGAAGTCAATGCAAAAACTCATATGGTATATGAGGGGCTGGAGGGGAGGGGGTTTGAGGGAGAGGCTCCAAACTTGCAGGGTAGCTTCTGGGACTGGGACCTGAAACTTGGTGGGTATTTGGGGGAGAGGTCCCAGAAGCTACCCTGCAAGTTTGGAGCCTCTCCCTCAAACCCCCTCCCTTCCAGCCGCTTTTAAAACTGCCGCCAAATTTTGGTGGCAATTCGGCAGCGGGCCGAATCAGATCAGAGAATCTGATTCAGCCCGTGGCTGCCTTACTGCCCACTCCTGAGCTGGCGGAGCAGTGCTCCGCCTCGCTCCGGCCCCAAAAGACACCCCCCCCCCCCCGGTATTCTGTATAAGATTCCCATGACTCCAAACATCAACTGTTCATAGGTCTTGGGGGAAATACTTTGGGAAGAGGGGAAGTAGTAAAGATCCTTCTTTTGCTCGTAATTCATAGGATAAGCCAGTTATTCACACTGAAATATGTTTGATTCTTTTGTTACCGAAGTTCATAAAAGGCACACTCCTCAACAAAATAATTCACATTTTGTCTTTTACATGCATATAGTATGCTGGCTTTGTCATGAAATCATACTCCCGTATTTTATCAAGCCATTCCCCAATGGCTAAGGATTTTGTTTCTCACCAGCATCCGGCCTAAATAACTCTGACAGCTCATATTGTATATCAGACCAGCTCTGAAATATACTTTACCCTTTGTACACACTGGGGGAAAAACATAGAGCAATGAATCAAAAATTCTAGGACATGAGTTATAGTGGATATTTTACAATCTCAGTTTTCCACCACAAAAGTATAATGTCACCCTTTTGCTTACACGCTGCCAACAAACTGGGCTGAGCCAGAGATAATACACATTCTGATAGATTTGGAGGGGGAAGCCTTGCTTTCCCCCAGCTTACACCAGTATAGTGTAGTGGTTAGGAGCACAGACCCTAATCTGGGAGAACTGAGTTTGATTCCCCACTCCTCCACATGCAGCTGCTGGCGTGATCTTGGGTCAGTCACAATTTCTCTCAGAGCTGTTCTCTCAGGAGCAGTCCTCAAAAGAGCTCTCTCAGCTTCGACTACCTCACAGGGTGTCTGTTGTAGGGAGGGGAGGGGAAGGGAAAGGAGTTTATAAGCTGCTCTGAGATTCCTTCGGTTAGTGAAGGGTGGGGTATAAATCCAACCTCTTATTATTATTATTGCTTCAAGGAGTCATGGCAGTAAACAATGGGATTATTTTATAATTGCAAATCATTGGGTTGGTTGGGCTAAGAAACACCAGTTTGCTCCAGGCCACATGGTGTTAAATGGCCAAGACAGGAATATGGACCCAAACTTCCCCAGTTTTCCAGCTGGAGATGTGGGAATGCTTCTCCAGTTCAGGGGGGTTGTCGAGTCAGAGCTGACTTACGGCAACCCCATGGGTTTTTCAAGGCAAGAGATGTTCAGAGGTGGTTAGCCTTCACCTGCCTCTGTGTCATGATCCCAGACTTCCAAGGAAGTCTCCCATCCAAGTAATAGACAGAGTCGACCCTCCTTAGCTTCTGAGATCTGACAAGATCAAGTTAGCCTGGGCTATCTAGGTCGAGACATCAGTTCAGAGCAGGGATGCACAAGCACCCACAAGTTCACCTTGCACCCTGTTCACTGACTGCAAACACAGACCTAATTTTTTGACAGTCAGTTCTGATAGTTCCATTGATCTGTTTGTGGGTGTCTGGCAGGCTGTTTCACTGCATTCCATACCAACCATACAGTACAGTGCAGTTGGCTTTCTGTGCATGTGTGTTCTCATGTGACCTGACTTTCTGCAAACCCCTATCCTTGCTGCATAACTGCTCCGATCAACATTCCATTGGCTCAATAGACAATTCGATCATTCACAAATCCTATAAATCAATCCTCAATAAGCACCATGTTTCAATAAAACCCCTCCCCTTCAGTGTTCGTCAAAGTAGTCCTTAGTGACACTATGAGCTGCTGGTCAGTTTTGAATCAGTAGAGCCCTTGCACATGCCCAGTTTTGAGAAAACCTGATGCAAACCAGTTTGGCAGGCATTTGCAGCTGCTCAGTTCAAACCAAACCGACTGGGTATCGTGCCATATCTGATTGACACCTTTGGACATGGTACGTTTGACCATTGAAGGTGTTCACATTAAAATTTGCAGCATTCTGTAGTTCACAGCCCGTGTGTATGAATGGAAACCTAAGACTAGGGGTCATTTTGTAGAAAAAGAGGTGCAGGAGCTCATTAGCATAACTCATTAGCATAACTTATTTGCATATGCTACACCACCTGACATCACCAGGAGTATGTCAGAAGGCAAGAAAGAAGGAAGGAAGGGAAGGAAGGAAGGAAGCTGGCAGAGAGGGGACAGCTACTAATCCAAGCCTCAGAAATACCACTATTCTTGGAGGATAGCTTCAGTGGTGGCTGAAGCCTTCAGAAGGCTGGTCGGAAGACAGGGGACAGGGTCATTTTGCTGCAGCCATGACACAAGCAGGCATTCCCCTGTGTGTGTGTGGGGGGGCTGGCACCAACTCCCAGAGCTGCACTCCCCTGAGCTCCTGCTCAAAATGACCCCTGCCTAAGACAGATGGAAAAGGCAATAGAGTTTGGGGACCCTGCACACTTTGACTGGGGAGAAAACCCTGTAGATACCCATTCCCCATGGGAGCTGCACAGAGAAAGGAACCTATTTTATGGTGGTAACTTTAAAAAAAAAGAATTTTATTAGTTTATATAAAGAGAGGGGGGAAAGGGAAAGGAAGAAAGAAAAAAAAAACAGAAATATTCAAAATTCCGATTTAGCATTCTGCATGCATATTTTCTCATTACAATTTCACAACTACTTAATCTATCATTCTTATTATTCTTCACTTACTCTTATTTTCTCAATACTTAAGATTGAGCCAGTCATAAAACGCCCTCCAGGGTCTCCTAAATTCTTCTTCCATTTTCCCTTTTAATACATTTGTCAACTTGTCCATTTCAGCACATTCCAACTCATGTAGTGCTGGAATCTTCAGTGTCCTCCGTGCCACTGCAAATAAAATTCTGGCAGCTGTTATAGCATGTAAAGTAAAGTATCTATGACTCTTATCTAACTCATTTGGTAAACAGTTTCACAAAAAATATCTCTGGCTTAAAAGGTATTGTGATATTCAAGATCAATGCGCCCTCTAAGCTGTGGAGTCTTATGAACAGAAATTCTACTTTGGGAGCTACTGGCATTAAAGTTGCGAGTGAGTGATTTGGCTACGGCATAAACTAGTTTGCTCTGGAGCCATCCTCCCTGAGCAAAGACAAAAATGTGTCAGCTGGAGTCTAAAAAGCTGTGAGCTTGCTCACACTAACTCAGCTTAGAGGGAACACTGTTCAAGATTGACTGTAAGAAAGCATGCACTTCAAACCAGAATTTATGAACCTTTTTACATATCTACCACATATGGTAGTACGACCCAATATGTTTGTTACATTTCCAACATATATTACTCAAATTTTTAGTTAATCTATCTGGGGTTAGATGCCATCTATAAAACATTTTATATAAGTTTTCTTTGAATGATTTAGTCAGCTTAGTGGTAACTTCTTCTGAGATTTGGACTTTAAAAAAATGTGCAGTGTCTCAGCTTTCCCTTTCCAGATGGAAAACCATCTATTGCATTACAAAGCGTTCTTATATTCCCCAGCTTGTCACCTCTTTTCCAACCAACCTTAAAAAAAACAACCGCAATCGAATTTCAAGATTAATTGTGCGGGAGGCTGAACAGGTGTTAAGTTGGATGCTCGATGCTTTAACAGGGTCCTGACATCTTTGCTGATACCACCTGCCTCTTCCATCTGTCACATTCGGCGAGAGCAAATGGCTTTGGAACACGAACTTGGAGAACAAGAAGCCTTCGAAAACTCGGTATTGATTTTAAGCAGGCCCACGTATCGGGCAAGGTTAGTGTTATTTGTAGCGAAAACAAAAAATCCAAAAGCTCTTGAGGCCAGGAGGTTTAAAAAAAAAAAAAACATTTAAGGGGTCAGGTACAGTTTCTTTTTTTCTTATGCCCTGAAAGTACACAAAACAAATATATAAAATTGAGAAACATAAACAGAAGAATGCTGTCTTGAGCACAAGAAGGTTGGAATTTCCCTGCAAGATCAGGCCAATTCATAGGGTTGTCAGGTCCCCTCTGGCCACCAAAGGAGGAGGAGGAGAGGAGACTGGAGACTGGGAGCCAGTTTGGTGTAGTGGTTAAATGCGCGGACTCTAATCTGGGAGAACTGGGTTTGATTCCCCACTCCTCCACTTGCACCTGCTGGACGACCTTGGGCAAGCCATAGCTCTGGCACAGCTGTTCTCTCAAGGACAGTGGTCTCAGAGCTCTCTCAGCCCCACCTACCTCACAGGGTGTCTTGTTGTGGGGAAGGGAAAGGAGTTTGTAAGCTGCTCTGAGACTACCTTGGGTAGTGAAGGGCGGGGTATAAATCCAATCTCTTCTCTTCTTCTTCTTCTTCTACCCCGCTCTTTACTCAGAGTCTCAGAGTGGCTTACAAACTCCTTTCCCTTCCCCTCCCAACAACAAACACCCTGTGTGGTAGGTGGGGCTGAGAGAGCTCTTTCGAGAACTGCTGTTGAGAAAGCCGCTCTGAAAGAACTATGGCTTGTTTGAGGTCACCGAGCTGGCTGCATGTGGAGGAGTGAGGAATCAATCCTGGTTCTCCCAGATTAAAGGCTGTGCACTTAACCACTACACCAAACTGGTGGGGACTGCAATTGAACACGGAGGTTCTGTTTCACTATTCTGGATCACATCTTGACTAATCTAGAATATTTCTATCCTACCCTTCCCCCAAGGAGTGGCCTACACACAGCTGGTTCCCCTTTCTCCGTTGTAGCCTCACAGCAAGTGTGTGAGGTAGGTTAGACTGGGAGAAAGAGTAACTATCCCAAAGGCTCTCGGCAAGAGGCAGGATTGAAAGCCAGGTCTCACAAACTCTAGTCAAACACTTTAACAATTATACCCACGCACCCGTCCTCCATTAGATTCTGTCTAATGCGCTTTATTTTTAGTTCAGGCAGTTCACAATTAAAAAGAAAGAAAATTCAAGGCTAGAACATTAAAATAAACCAGCCAGAATATTCCAGACTGGATCTGCACAAAACACTTCAGTTGTGTGAGGGCAGCTACCAAGCAGTGCATGTCTGTCATGGTCAAATCTTATTATAATTTCCATTTATCAAGACATCCGGATGTAGCCACTATGGTTAAGAACATAAGAAGAGCCCTGCTGGATCAGATCAGTGGCACATCTAATTCGCCATCCTGTCCCACACAGTGGCCAACCAGTTATTGTGGAGGACCAAAAACAGGGCATAAAGGCCAAGGCCTTCTCCCAATATTGCCTTTGAGAAACTGATATTCAAAGGTTCACTGCCTCTGAATGTGGAGGTTACATTAGACACCATGGCTGGTAGCCACCAACGGACTGCTCATCCATGAATCTAGTCCCCTTTTAAATGCAATTATGCCTGTGGCCCCTCACTACATCCTTTGGCAGCAAATGCTACATTTTAGTTACTCACTGAGTAAAGCCATATTCCCTTTTGTCTGTCCTGAATCTACAGCCCATTAACTTCATTGGGCACCTCGAGTTGTAGTTTTCTGGGAGAGAGAGAGAAAGTCTTCTCTGTCCACTTTCTTACCCTGTGCAGAATTTTATAGATGCCTATCATGCCCCCCTTTAGTTGTCTCTTTTCTAAACTGAAAAATCTTAAGACACTTCAGCATTTCCTCAAGGGAAGGTGCTTCAACCCCTTGATCATATTGGTTGCCCTCTTCTGTCCCCTTCCCAGCTCCACAATGTCCTTTTTGAGGTATGATGACCAGAACTGCACACAATATTCCGAATGAGGCTGCACTATAGATCTGTACAGGGGCGTTATAACATTGTGCTGTTTTATTGTCAGTCCCTTTCC
Source organism: Lepidodactylus listeri (assembly GCA_029233225.1). Taxonomy (NCBI): domain Eukaryota; kingdom Metazoa; phylum Chordata; class Lepidosauria; order Squamata; family Gekkonidae; genus Lepidodactylus; species Lepidodactylus listeri. The sequence goes on from JARCFY010000011.1 coordinate 84,507,706, forward strand.
TAATAATCCACAGGACAGAGTTTGCGTTTTTCACCACTGTAGCACATTGGGCCAGCATTTTCATTTAGCTGTCCACTATGTTGTACGCACAGTTTATGAAACAGTTATACACTCTTGAATTCTGCCACTGACTAGCAAGTTAACCTTAGTGGGCAAACTTAGCACCTCTCTGACATAAATAGACATACATATATGCTAAGTGCCATTGATGATTCCAATCACAGAAACAGAAATCAATCATGAATATGCATTCAGAAGTTAACTTTGGTTCGTTGCTTAAAGGCATGCTGGGAGAATAAGAAATGCTAACTTGATATTCTGCTAAGGTTTGCGGGCCTCAACCTGCCAGACTGCATCTGCGCATGTGTCGGTTAGTTTAGCTAAATGCAGAACAATGGGACTCTGTGACTATATCAGCAAAACCAGATACTTTTAGAGCTGCACAGACGCAGAAGAAGCGTCAATTGTTTGACTACGATTTTGCTTGGGAAAGCCCAACCCACAGGTTATTAGGCCAGTAAGAAGCAGGTGACAAAGCTGTGATGAAGTTTAATGGAGCCAATAGTTATGCCTTGTTTCTTTGCGGTCATATTTATAAAATTCTATGTTGCCCATTGTAACTTTGGAAAGGCTGGTGGGGTATTTCAAGGTCCAAAACCTTGTTGTGCCTGTGGTCCCCCCTTTATTAATTAATGTATATATTTTAGTTTTCCTCTCTACAGGACTGTGTCGTGTGTGTTTCTCAAATTGTCCAACAACTACAACCCCAAGATCTCTTTCCATTTCAGTCTCTGCAAGCTCAGACACCATGTAACGCACTCATGGGCCTGTCATGGTGGGCTATACTCTTCTGTATGATTCCCTGTGGGGGGGAGGCAATGATTGCACAAAAATATAATAATTTAAGCAAATTGTTACCTGGCAGAACCCTAGCTACATAGACCCCTCTCCTAAACTAACTTCTCCAGTTGGAGAATTGAGGGGAGGGATTCAAGTCAGTAAACGACAGAACCCTTGTGTCTTGGCAGACAGCTGTGAAATTGCTTCAAAAGGAAAACATTCAAGGTGTTACAGGTTTCAAGGTAACAAACATTTATCACAAACTCAGCAACTTTACAACTACACGTAAAACTGAATCGCGATGGCTATGAACGTAGCAGCGTTTTCAGAGGCAGGACCTTCAGAAAAGGTGCTCTGTAGGAAGGCAAGTGCTAACAAGTGGCGCCAGATACCACAAAGACAACAGCAGGTCCAAAATGTTATCTTTCAAAAGCACAGGGCTGCTGCTTCCCCTCTGCGCTGTTCAAAGACTCCTGCTGCTGCTTTTGATGTTTGGTTTCTCTGGCTGGGGCCTGCAAGGAAATCAGCAGTTTCTCTCAGCCAGGCTCGAGGCCTTCTGTCTCCTGCTGCTAGCCAGACTGACTTACTCAGGGGAAAGAGTTTTAACTCATATCTTTAACCACAACTCCAGCTAAACACTTTCTTTATAATGTCTCCTAAAGGGGAAATTCTGATATGCAATTTCTCCCTGGTTTAGGATTGCCAAGTCTGGATTGGGAAACACCTGGAGACTTTGGGGGTGGATCCGGGAGAGGGTGGGGTTTGGGGAGGAAAGGGGAGGGGCCTCAGCATGGTCCAGTGCCCTAGGGTCCACCCTTCCAAGCAGCCATTTTCTCCAGGGGAGCTGAACTCTGTCAGCTGGAGATCCGCTATAAAAGCGGGAAATCCCCAGGCCCCACCTGGAGGCTCGCAACCCTACCCTGGTTGTTGGGCCCATCTCATACCTGCAAAGAAACCAGCAGTTTCCCTTAGGCCAGCTCCGGGCCTTCTCTCTCTCCTGCTGTGGGTCAGACTGACTGAGGGGACAGGGCTCTTGCGTTTGGTAATGTGTGAACAAGGCTGCGGCCATGCAGGCAGTTTGCCATGATATAGTAGTGTTACCTTTGCAGATTTAAACAGCATGATCAAACAGCAGTATCTGCCTTCCATGCCCCAGTCATTGGCACCCCATGTTGCCCTGCTTTAGAAGCGGAGTAATAAGACACCGGGGCAAGTCCAGTATTAACGGATGCCAGCACTTCCATTCTGCTTTCCCAAACGATCGAACTCTCCTGCTGCAAAAGGAACCCAGAAGGGAAGTCTGAACCTGCAGATCTGTTTCCACCAGTGTTTTTTTAAGTTACTGCCTATATGCGCATATGCAAACCAAGAGAGATCACGGGACGGGCAGTGGAAACAAGCAGAACAACTGTGATGCATTAGGCCAAAAGAAATAATCCAAAGACTATTAAGTTCTTATCCAATATCCAGTTTACCTGAACCATATCAGTCTCTCAAAATCCATTCACAATGACACCATCAACACAACCGACTATGCATTTTAAGTCTCGTTTCGTTCACAAGCTTGGTCAGCGGATTTGATGAAAGTTGCTGTGAGAAATGGCCATATTGCTTGTTGAATGAATTACCTATACAGAAATTTCAACGCTACACACTCTGACAAAGTTTGTGAACGAAACAAGATTTGATATGCATAGTCCGTTGTGTTGACGGCATCATTGTGAATGAATTTTGAGAGATTTATATTTGTATATGGGCATGAGCGCATATGCGAATGCACCCGCCTGCGTTAAAACAAAAGCGACTGGGCAGCGCACTCCATGGTTGAGGCACTGAAGTAGTGTGAATGCCTGACCACCAGCCAAGCACCGTGGGGAAACTGGCCCAGAGTGTGCTGTCTGGTTGGTCTACCCCGCAAGACTTTAAACCGGTGCAATTAGAGGTGTGCCCAGATTGCGGCAAACCTCCAGTGTGACCATAGTCCAATTTTACTAACTGCCCACGCTTTGTGACCTTTTGCTCCCTGGGCCGTAAATTCTAAACCTTTTAATAGAAATAAAATCATATGTTACAGTGAAAATGACATGGGTTACATTATGACAAACCTTCCCTTTCCACACTGCCGAGAAGAAATCTGTGGAACCTATGAAGGTCTTTTAACAAAAAAAAAGCATTTTGCCAGAACATCTCTGTATTCTCAAGAAGTCTATTATTAAAGTAGTCAGAGGATAAAGCAGGGCACTTTAGTTGTTATATAAGTTTCTTAAGCCACATTTTCAGAGTGGAATTTCCTGGAGGCAGGGCAAGATTTATCTCTCCAGATTATAGATGCCCTGGGGGGGTTAAAAGAAATCATTATTTTGTTTCCCTGTCGCTGTGGCTACAGGTCCAAAGAACCTGAGAAAATGGTACATCATCACAAACTGCTTCTGCAGAATGGATTGGCCACTTAACGGGTTTGATTTCTTGGGGCCAGCCAACACTTTTGTCCTCTCTAAATGGATGTGTGAGAGGCCTGTGGGATACTCGACTGGTAATCGCTTGTCAACACTTAACAGACATTGAAAGATGAGATCCCCACGCACAGATAAAAAGGTGTTAGATACTGGCCTCTTTTCAAAGAAAGACCTTCAGGTCTGAGAAGTAAAAAATAAATAAAGGCATACCTACTTATAATTAGAGTTCAGCAACTACTATTTTCTCTTCCCCCCCCCCCTTCCTCTCGGGGTCAATATGGCACAATGGAATGCTGGCAGTGGACGAAACAGTGCTGATGGGTCGGAGAGCCAAGAGGGGACTCTTTTTCCGCCAGACAGGTAATCTGAACCATTTTGCTATGAACAGGAAGAGCAATTAGAAATGCTATGGCCCATTCAAGGGAATGGGGACCCACAGTTAGGAAAAAAGGGTTAGGGTGACCTTAACTTCAGGGACTGAGTCGAAGGGAGGAAGGCAGCATGGTATAGCTGGATCTCATCAGATCTTGGAAGCATAGGATTGCCATCCCCCCGATGGGGGGTGGGTTTTCCCCCAGTTTTGGGGGCCCCAATCTGCCACTAGCTGGCTGGCAGGCAGGGAAGCTCTGGTCCAGAAGAGCCTTGCCATGCCCGGCATGCCTGGTGCAATGATGTCACCCAGAGGCGACATCATCACATTGGACATGTTGCACAGGGATGCTCTAGCATTTGACTAAAAACTCTATGGTCACCATAGAGTTTTGGGGCAAATGCTAGAGCGTTCCCTGCATGATGCACCTGGCATGATGACATCACTTCCACACATGCCAGAAGATTCAGGGAAGCAGCCTGGGGCCTCCCGCCAGCAGACGGTAAGAACCTGGCAATCCTATGGAAGCTATGGAGGGTTGGTACTTGGATGGGAGACCTCCAAGGAAGGCTCCGCAGAGGAAGGCAATGGCAAACTACCTCAGCTTCTCACTTGCTTTGAAAGCCCCTTGCTGGGTTCGCCATAAGGTTGGGACTTGATGGAACTTATGATTTGATTTGAAAGCAGGCTTTGGCTATGGATGCAGAAAGGGGTGTCAGATCACACTTAAGATGCACAGATGAAAATTTTGCCCTGGATCCAGTTTGATAAATGGTCTCAAGAGTGGCCAGTCCAGAAATATAGACCTTGCCTTTGCTCCTTACTTGGTCAAGAGACCAGGACTTAGGGCTGACAACTTCCAGGTAGCACCTGGATACTTCCTACTATTACAATTGATCTCCAGACAACCAAGATTAGTTCCCTTGGGGGAAACAGCTCCTTTGGAGGGTAGTATCATACCCTGCTAAAGGTCCTCCCCTCCCCAAACCCTGGCCTCCCCAGGCTCCACTTTCAAAACAGTGAAATCCTGTCCAGAGTTACTCCACTCAAACCCATTGACTTCACTGGGTTTAGACAGAAGTAACTGTGCATAGGATTGCATTGTGAATAGGAATTGCCGATGGATGTCTGGAAGTGTCTCTCTTGCCTGACGTATTGTGGGGCAAAATTTATTATGTCTTCCCTACCCAAGCATTAATTTCTTGACTTGCCAATTATAGATTTTTGTAAAGTAATGGGGTTTATTTGGGCAGTGGTGGCACATAGAGGATGGTGCAGGGCTGTTTTCTGTTGCCCCAGAAGGTCGGATCAGAACCAACGGGTTGAAATTAAATCAGAATTGTTTTCGGCTAAACATTAGGAAGAAGTTCCTGATGGTTAAAGTCAGTGGAACAGGCTTCTTCAGGAGGTAGTGGGTTCTCCTTCTTTGGAGGTTTTCAAACAGAGGCTAGATGGCCATCGGACAGCGATGTTGATTGTGTGAACTTAGGCAGATCACGAGAAGCAAGGGCAGGAAGGGTTGTCTCAGTGCTTAGTTCTTGTGGCCCTTTCTTACATGCCTAGGGAAATGCTGATTGCCACTTTTGGGTCAGGAGGCAAATTTTCTCCAGGCCAGTTTGGCCAGGGATCCTGGAGGGGTTTGTTTTTTTTGTCATCTTCTGGGCGTGGAACAGAGGTGTGGAGGGGGGAGGTTTTTTTGAATTTCCTGCATTGTTCAGGGAGTTGGACTAGATGACCCTGGAGGTCCCTTCCCACTCTACGATTCTATGATTCTACATCAACAATACATTCTAAAAACACTCTTGCAACTACATTTCAATGGATGTTCTACCTACAGAAGCCCTTCTGGTCCTATATATGGAGAACCGAGAACATAATGTCAAGCTAGTGGCATTGTGAAGGGATAACGGGAGATAATGTTTGCCTTACAAAACCCTTCCTGCGGAGTTGATAGCATGAGCTAGAAAGAACTTTTGCTGCCAAGGATGAATCTGCACCTAGGAAGATGATTTTTTTGAAAAAAAATATCTCTCAAAAATGAATGTATTTGATCTGGATTCAGGCATAGTCACTATAGAAACCCTCAAGGCCATTTCTGCAGAGCGGTTTGTTTCTGGATGAGAGATGAACCTCTTATCAGCAGTGGAAGGAGGGATGGATGAGGGACCTGTTCAGAAACACAGACTGGGAGAAGAAATGCACGCCATCATCGCCGCAAGCTCAGCAACAGCCTTTATCCTTTGCCAAGCTTCTACCTACGTCAGAGCAGCACATGGAACCTGTTGTCTCTCGCCTCCCACAGCATCCATGGTCCCATCTCCGCAATCACCCGCAGCTCGCCGGTGCCAGCAGCACCCTGTATTTCTCACACCTCGTGTGTATGACAGAGGCACTTTAGTCAGCGAGAACTGGCACCGTGCCCTGACCTATCAGTACAAAAATTATCATCATCATCATCTTCCTCTACAGTTTGGTGTAGTGGTTAGGACTCTAAATCTGGGAGAACCGGGTTTGATCCCCCACTCCTCCACATGCAGCTGCTGCTGTGACCTTGGGTCAGTCATAAGTTCTTTCAGAGCTGTTCTCTCACAAGCAGTTCTCTCAGAGCTCTCTCAGCCCCACCTACTTCACAGGGTGTCTGTTGTGGGGAGGAGAAGGGAAAGGAGATTGTAAGCCGCTCTGAGACTCTATTGGGTAGTGAAGGGCAGGGTACACACCTTCCACAACGTCAAGCTAAATCTCCAGGTTTCTACAGGGAAGATGTGACCGCAAAGCTCAGGTAATAAATTGATAACTTAGCTCTGCCCTCAGTATACAGCATCTTCCGGTCTCTCTTGTGTCTTTATGAGTTACTTAATTTTCCTCACCTGCATCAGTACCTCACAGGGTTGTTTGTGAGGATAAAATCACAGAGTGATTAAAATGTGGGATTCGCTGTCAGAGGAAATAGCAATGGCCATAGGCATAGCCAGCTTAAAAGGGGGAGGATAGGTCTATCAGTGGCTACTAGCCATGGTGATTGAGGGGAACCTCCATGTTCAGAGGCAGTTAACCTCTGAATCCCAGTGCCAGGAGGCAAAGTCACTGGAAGGCCTCGGCCTCTATGCCCTGTTGCTGGCATTCCAAAGGAACTGGTTGGCCACTGTGTGAGACAGGAGGCTGGACTGGATGGACCACTGCTCTGATCCAGCCAGGCTCTTCTTATGTTCTTAAAATGAAGACGGGGAGAATGTTGTAAGTCACTTTGGGCCCCCGTTGGGGAGAAAAGTGGGGTATACATTAACTAAATCAATAAAATTCTGCCTTCCCTATCTTTACCGCAATGTATTCTGTCTGGGATATTTCTCCAGTGAGCAGAAATGAGCTGAACCGGAAGAAAGGCTATATTTAAGGCTACATGTAGCACCTTACAAACCAACAACACTTTCAGGGTGTAGCTTATGAGAGTCAAAGCTACCTTCGTCAGGACTGGAAGAAATTCCCACTGTACAACACAGCAGATTACCTTAGTGCTACTTTAACACCAAGCATGCACCTTCAGAAGAGGGAGCTTTCCCTCTGTATGAGAAAGGAGACTGCCATCTGCAGGCTCAAATAAAGAAACAAGGCTTAGAAATACCCTCTGTCTCAGTGTTCCACTGGTATGCGTGTCTCCATCACTTCATGGCAGGAAAACCCTAGGAGGGGCTAGGAGACAGATCCTGGCTCCTTCCTGGGATCTTCTGCTGCCTGCGCAAAGTGGGCACAGGGCAATGACATCACCCAGAAAGTGATGCCATCACATTGCTGGTGTCAAGGGGCCGATGCTCGAGTTTTTGGTGAGCCAGTTTGGTGTAGTGGTTAAGTGCGTGGACTCTAATCTGGGAGAACCGGGTTTGATTCCCCACTCCTCCACTTGCACCTGGCTGGATGGCCTTGGGCAAGCCATAGCTCTGTGCCAGCTGTTCCCTCAAGGACAGTTGTCTCAGAGCTCTCTCTGCCCCACCTACCTCACAGGGTGTCTGTTGTGGGGAAGGGAAGGGAAAGGAGTTTGTAAGCCGCTCTGAGACTCCAAGTGAGTGAAGTGCGGGGTATAAATCTAATCTCTTCTTCTTTTTGGACAAACTGTATGGTTTGTAGGTGATTTTACCATAGAGTTTTGCCTCAAAATTAGAGTGTCGCCATGCGATGTCAGCAACGTGATGATGTCACTTCCAGGTGATGTCATCATGTCGCCTTTGGGGCCAGTTGGGGGTGGGATTTCCCCCCACTGGCCAGCAGGCTGGCAGTGGGGAAGCACCCCCCAAAAGAAGGGGTTCCTTTGCTCCCAGCAGGGTTCTCTCCTCCTCCACTGCTTTTTGATAAAGAACAGGTCTATGACAAAGGTCTTTAAGGTGCTACTGGACTGCTACTTTCACACAGTCCTTTTGCTCCACATCAGCTTCCAAACGGGAGTAGCCTTTTTTGGAATATCACAGCATGCCCTAAGGCCCTTTCAGGCTTTCCCTCCTCTTTGGTGCAATCTTGCCTAGTTCGTTACACTCTTTCTGGAAAGACTGCAGATCAAAGTGGGTTTACACAACACGTGGATAGGAAGACGAAGAAGAAGAAAAGTTGGTTTTACAGCCCACCCTTCACCACCTGAAGGAGTCTTGGAGCGGCTTACACTCTCCTTCCCTTCCCCTCCCCACAACAGACACCCTGTGAGGTAGGTGGGGCTGAAAGAGCTCTGAGAGAACTGCTCTTGAGAGGACAGCTCTGAGAGAACTGTGGCTGACCCAAGGTCACCCAGCTGGCTGCATGTGGAGGAATGGGGAATCAAACCTGGTTCTCCAAATTCGTGTCCGCCGTTCTTAACACACTACACCACAAGAAGGTGTGGATTTTAAAGCCTCCCACCACATCGGCACTCTGAATAGACAATACTGACCTTGATGGACCGATGGTCTGATTCAGTATAAGGCAGCTTTGTGTGTGTTCATGCGGCTTTCTCCTTCAGGAGGTAGACTGTGTGCATGGATATGAAGGAGCTTACTTTGGGGGTCTATGGCACACTAGCTTGCCCAAAGCTCCCTAAAACTTGGAGCTGGCCCTGCAGATTGCAGTTTATGGTGCTGTTTACTGTTGTCTCCCACCTGTTCTGTTGATATCCATCATTTAATTTACACCTCTCCCACCCTGCAGCATATAATAATAATGTTGCAGAAATTATCCCAGGTTCACTATAAGGCAGCTTCATGTGTTTATGTCTTCAACAGAGAAGCGGATGCCGGGAGGCTTCCCTACTCTTCTTGACAATCTTGTTCCAAGCAGCTATGTCGGTTGTCTCCTTAAGGTTCGGTTTACTCTGCAAGCTCAGATCACTTCTACCTCTCCGCGATTCTCACAGATCACCAGTCTGTGAGAACTGTCATTCATCCTGAACGGTGAAATATGCAATAAAACACCAGTCTGACTGCTGAGCTTTGTACCGATAGCCGTTCTCAAACCCGCAGCCCTGCATAATAAAAGCTCTGGATCTCTAAAAGAAATCCCCAGTGCTTTCAAGAAATCCACAGGTTTTCTAATGGGACATCGGGGGGCAATTAAGACAGTTTCAAATAGGAACTTACATTGCTTTTCTGATTCCATCCTGATTAAAGTAGCTTTGAAGGAAACTCACAGCGGGGGGATGGAAGAGGGTTAGGGTTGCCAGATCCAGGTTGGGGTGGAGCCTGGGGGGGACAGGGACCTCAGCAGGGTGCAATGCCAGAGAGTCCCCCTCCAAAGCATCCATTTTCTCCAGGGGAAGTGATCTCTGTAGTCTGAAGTAGAGCTGTGATGCCAGGGGATCCCCAGGTCCCACCTAGAGGCTGGCATCCCTATCGGAGACCCAGGTTCAAATCCTCACTCTGCCCTGGAATCTTGCTGGGTGACCTCAGGCCAGCCACACACTCAACCTAGCCTACCTCACAAGGTCGTTGTGAGGATAAAATGGAGGGGAATGGTGTAAGCTGCTTTGGGTCCCCACTGAGGAGGAATTTGTTTATATAAAACATTAGTATGCTGCTTTCCAACAAAATCAGGGTCCCCAAGGTAGTAAACAATCAAAGTAATGACATATCTATATAGATATACAGAGAGAGAGAGAGAGAGAGAGAATTTCAAACCATTAAATTATTTATATATATATATATATATATATATATATATATATATATACACACACCTAAACACAGAGGTACACAAACAGGAAGAAGAATCAAGATGGGTAGCCGTGTTAGTCTGGCTGTAGCAGTAGAAAGGAGTAAGAGTCCAGTAGCACCTTAAAGACTAATAAAATTTGTGGCAGGGCAGGAGCTTTCCTGAGTCACTGCTCACTTTTTCAGACAACAGGGAGAAGGGCTAATGGGAGGGAATTGTGGGAGCAGCTGCTGAAGAGCCTCTGCTTTTCATGCCGAAGGTCCCAGGTTCAATCCCTGGCATCGCCAGTTAAAAGGACCAGGCAGTAGATGAAAGACCTCAGCCTGAGACCTTGGAGAGCCGCTGCCAATCTGAGTAGAACAATCCTGACCTTGATTGACCAGTGGTCTGCTTCAGTATAAGGCAGCTTCATGTGTTCAATACCAAACCAAATATAAAAGTCTTAACCAACTGGTAGAAGACAATAACAGAGGGAGATGGGTGACTTTCCCTGGGAAGGGGGTTCCAGATGTTTGCCCTAGTACCAAAAAGGCTCTTTCTCAGGTTCCCACTGGTCTACCCTCAGATGGCAGGGATACCCAAAGCAGGGCCTTCAGGTATGTTGGCCCCATGCCAAATGGGGTTTCAAAGGTCAATACTAGCATCCTGAATGGGGCCTGGAAGCAAATTGGGAGCCCATGTGTGTGGAACAATACAAAAGTGATATGGGCCCTATGACCCACTCCAGTCAGCATTCTGGCTGCCGCATTCTATACCAATGGTAGCTTCTGGACTAGGGTTGCCAGCCTCCAGGTGGGCCTGGAGATCTCCTGCTTTTACAAGTGATCTCCAGCTGACAGAGTTCAGCTCCCCTGGAGAAAATGGCTGCTTTGAAGGGTGGACTCTATGGCATTGTACCATGCTGAGACCCTTTCCTTCCCCAAACCCCGCCCTCTCCCTGATCCATCCCCAAAGTCTCCAGGTATTTTCCAACCCAGACCTGGGCAACCCTATTCTGGACATTTTTCATGGGCAGCCCCAGGCAGAGCTCATTGCAGTAGCCTAGATATTACCAGGGTGTGCATGACCTTTTGTACGTCCGAATCCACACAAAAAAGTGGGGGGAAAATACTAGAACCGCAGGAAGAATGTTTTCTCATATCTGGTTGCCTAACAGTTCCATTTATTGCTCTTGTAAAAAAAAAATTCCTTGTGCTTGTGTAATAAACTTTTATGCAAAGGATGTCGCTTCTCTTCCCACCTGCCTTGTAAATCATTAAACCCCTATTGGGGAAAAGGCCCTGGGGAAATTCCACCTTTTCTCCAGCACTCAGTCTTCTTTAACGTTAGAAGAAAGAGAAAGTGAAATCAGAACATCTTCCCCCTTCCGTGTTAAGCACAGACCTAGGTCCCTTCCAAACGCAAAAGGACCTTATTTGGGAGTTCGGTACACTTTGCCTTTCTCCACAAAGTAAAGCCGAAGAAGATGACATCTCGTCCTGCCTCAGCGGAGAAAACCTCTTGACACCTGTTTGCGGAAGGAGAGTTAGAGGAACAGCCGAATCTGTCCAGGTGAGTGTCTTCAAGAGTAACTGTGGCAGGGCCTTTCCCAGTCTTTTGACAAGTTCCAACAAGACAAAAGGGGGAGGGGGGTTACTGGGATCATCTGTTGCAGCCAGAATAACAAGCGTCTTAGGGCACCTTAGGAGAGGAATACAATTAACCTACCATCAGACCCCAATCAAAAGGCTGTTCAGTTGTTGAAGGGTTGCCAACCTCCAGTTGGGGCCTGGAGATCTCCCAGAATTATGACTGATCTCCAGACTATGGAGATGTTTCCCTGGAGAAAACAGCCGACTGCTTTGAAGGGTGGACTCTATGGTATTATAACTTGCTGAGATCTCTCCCTTCCCCAAACCCCGCCCTCCCCAAGCTCCATTCCCAAAATCTCCAGGAATTTCCCAACCTGGAGTTGGCTACTCCATTTGAGGAACAAATCTATATACTAATTCCAAGGGGTTTTTTTTCTGTGTGGATACTTATATCTGCCAAAAGAGAGCTCACTCTCCCCCAACAGCTTTTCCTACATAATCAAGGGCCTTCCCCAGTCTGCAGAAAAATCCTAAAAGTTTTTTAAAAAAACTTCAGGGACCATTGAATTCCCCCCAATGCCTTTTGAAATGGCATCAACTCCAGGCATCAACTGTGAGAGATTAAAAATTTTCGGGGGGAGGAGGGTTCTAACTGTTTCTGTCAGTAAAAGGCAGGGTTTTTACTGGCAGCAGTCTAGGGTTGCCAAGTACCCCCCCAGCCACCGGCAACAGATCCAGATCCAGGCTGGGAAACTCCTGGAGATTTGGGGGTGGAGCCTGGGGAGGACAGGGACCTTAGTGAGGTACAGTGCCATAAACTCCACCCTCATTTTCTCCATCTCTGTAGTCTGGAGATGAGCAGTAATTCCAGGGGATCCCCAGGTCCCACCTGGAGGCTGGCATCCCTAGGCAGCACCCTCTGTGTGACCTGATACCACCTGATTTGCATGATTTAATTAGGCCCAGCTGCTTTGCTACTGTTCATCAGCAGCCACCCTATGAAAGCCATTGTGATGTAACAGTTAGAGCTTCAGATTGGGATCTGCGAGACCCAGGTTCAGATCCCCATCTTGCGGTGCAAGCTGACTGGGAGATTTTGGACCAATCATATACTTTCAGCCTAACCAACCTCACAGGGTTGTTGTGCAGATAACAAGGAGGAAATAATTATGTAAGCTGCTTTAGTCCTCACTGTGGAGAAAGAATGTAATTTTCCTAGGTAGAGGCTGCAGGGAAGGGGGTGGAGATAGAAAGCTGAAGACAGATAAAAGTAGGAGTTGGAGCCTGGGGAGGGTGGTATTTGAGGAGGGACTACAGACCAGTATAATGCCATAGACTCCACCCTCCAAACCAGCCATTTCCTTCACTTAAACTACCATTGCCAGCCTCCAGAGAAGGGCTGGAGAGCACCCAGAATTACAACTGTTGTCCAGGTGACAGAGATCAGTTCCCCTGGATGAAATGTCTGCTTTGGAGGGTTGCAGAGGCTGCTTGACTCCCCAAGCCTCAGTGTCCCAAGGCTCCACCCCCAAATATCCAGGAATTTCCCAACTTGGAGCTGGCAACCCTAAGGTGAATTGATCTCTGCAGCTGGGAGATCCATTGTGATTCCCAGAGCACTGCCACTGCGGGGGAAGAGGAAGCAGGCAGGAGGCTGGGAGAGTAATGGGGGCAGAATAGGGTTCCCAAGTCCCCCCGGGGGCAGGGAAAACCCCGCTCCAGCGGCCCATTTTCCGCCAGCCTGGATTGGGCTGCCGGGGGGAACCCCGCCCCCAAATTGCCGGGCTCCAAGGATGTGCTCGGCGCGATCACGTCATCTGGAGGTGACGTAATCGCGTCGGGCACGTTTCAAGTGGACACTCTACAATTCGAGGGAAAACTCTGTGGTTTTCCCTCGAAATTTGAGAGGTCCCGCCCCAGCGTGCCCAACGCGATATGTCACTTCAGGCATCCCAGGGAGGGACGGACTCCCCCCTGCTCTCAGCCAAAGTAGGACTTGGCAACCCTAGGGCAGAAAGAGAGAGAAAGAGTGATGAGATGAGGAGGCAGAAAAACAAAGAGCATGATGACGGGTCAGAAAGAGAGAGGAAGTAACATACATGGAGGAGAGAAAGAGAGTAAGAAAAGGGAGGCAGAAGGGAGAAAGAGTGTGAGGGAGGTAGGGGGAGAAGGGAGCACCAGTGTCAACTACCGGGGGGCTTGGGAGCTCAGGCCACCCCTGAAGTTTCCCAGGGAATACTGAGCCCCCCCAGCGAAATGGGGTGCTCATCCGCCCGCCGCAGCCGCCATGCCTCCTCGCCTCCCTTGTTAGGCAGGCAGGCAGGCCCGCCCGCCTGCCTGCTGGCCGGCCGCCAACCACCACCGCTGCCGCCACAAGAGGCATCTGCCCACCCAGCTGGCTCCGTCCCCTGAACCCACTGGCTCCCTCCTGGGACCATCCCAGCGTGATGATATCACCCGGAAGTGACACCATCACGCTGGGCACGTTGCCGGGATGACGCTCTAGCAATCGCCCCAAAACTCTATGGCACCATAGAGTTTCGGGGCAATTGCCAGAGCGTCACCCCAGCAACATGCCCAGTGTGATGATGTCACTTCCGGGTGACATCATCATGCTGGGGCCCTGGGAGGGAGCCAGTGGGTTCAGGGGAGCCAGCCGGCTGGTTGGCTGGCCGGCCGGGCTGGAGGGGAGGCTCTGGTGGCAGCGGTAGCGGGGACATTGTCCCAGCGGGCACAGGCGCTTTGCGTGCACACAAGAGTGCCCCCCCCCCCCCGTAAGTTGAAAACCCTACGCCCCTGGAAGGGAGGAAGCAAAGGTGTGAGGAATGGGATAACCATCCCACAAGCTCCTTGCGGGTCTCCACTTGTAAAATCTATTTTCAAAAAGATATCTAACCTTGTAAAAACACAAGGTGTGTGTGTGTGTGTGTGTGTGTGTGTGTGTGTGTGTGTGTGTGTGTGTGTGTTTGTGAGTTTGGTAAACAATAGTCATTTGATAAATATAGGATAGATAGACAGACATGTAAAAATCATTCAGACTGAGTATGATTTATCATCTTAATGCTTCTCTACTTTGGTCTGTCTGGTTTTTATTTGAATATGCTCTCTCTCTCTTTCTCTTTCTCTCTCTCTCACACACACACACACACACACCTTGTGTTTTTTACAAACATTAGATGTGTTTTTTGTAATAGATTCTATTTACATGTTCCTCATCCTTTTTTGGGTTTATTGCATCTTAGTGCTAAAAGTATTTATGGTGGCTTTTGCAATGCAGAACCTGCTTTGCCAGCTGTAGGAAGCTTTACAGGTAGCTGTTGTTGGTGGCTACAACAGAGAGATCGGTAGATCCTGTTTCCCAGCACGAGGTGTGTAACGTACCGACAACAAGACCCCTTACAGGCAGGAGGACACTTACTACTGAGCTTCACGAACAGACAACAAGACCCCGAGAGCAAGCAATCCATACAGGATGCGGCCCACTCCCCATTGTCATTTGTGTTTATTTTTTTGTTTAAAATATTTAGAAACCTACCTTTCTCCTGCCAGATCAGGACACAAGGTGGATGACAACAAGTAACAATAAAAAGCATAGAAACATAGAGCTGAAAGGGGCCTCAAGGGTCATCTAGTCCAACCCCCTGCACAATGCAGGAAATGCACAGCGACCCTCTCCACTTCCCCAGTGACCCCCTACTCTATGCCCACAGGAAGGCAAAAAAAAAAAAACCCACCCCAAAACCCACCACGATCCCTAATCCAATCTGGCTTGGAGGAAAATTCCTTCCTGGCCCCCAAAGTAACACATGGCATTATGTTTAAACCACATTCCTCTTGCCTGTAAGGAAGAACAATTCCTTTTCATAGGAAGCTAAACCACCTCAGGTGCCTCCTGAGTTCAAGTTTCAAAGTATCAAATCCGCATATGAATGCCAACTCAGCAAAGCAGTTCCCCCAGTGTGTTTTTTTCCCCCTTGGCTGCAATAGATAGATATGATCCATTCTAGTATACTTCCTCCTCTTGCTATTCAAAATTAAAATATGCCCTTTACAGTTTAGGAGAATTCTGGGTGTGTGTGTGTGTGTGGGGGGGGGGTTATACCTTATAGTAAACATAGAAATTTATCAGTATAGCACAAGTGGTCACCCTTCAGAAGAATAAGAATACAACAAGAGGACCACAGTGTAGATGGTAGAAAATTAACACTAAAGCACCATACAATGAACAGTAATATGATCTTAAATCAACTCAAAATGTTTTGTTTGTTTTTCTTCCAATATATTGGCATTTGTAATGCTAGTTTATTATTACACAATGACAATAATTGCAAAGTAAATTAAATACAAAGCATTCAAGAATTTTTTTCGCCAAAAATGCAATGTTTGCCTCGAAGGGTGAGAGGTTGACATGAAAGCCTAGACACACTGAAGATACAGGAAATTAGTAAGACCACAAGAGCCAGTGTTGACTAGTTTCTGCTGCCTTCTTCAGGTCTTACAACATACAAGAGATCTAGGATTCTAATATTGTTTTCAATCTGTTCCAGGGATGTAGACTTTTTAATTTCCCAGGGAGGATGGGGGCTCTTGCGCACGCTGCCACCAGAGCCTCCCCCCCCCGCCCGGTTCCCAGCTCCCCTGAACCCACTCCCCTGAACCCACTCACTCTCTCCCTCCCTCCCTCCCTCCCACGGCCATCCGGGCGACTGCCCAGTGTGATGACATCACCCAGAAGTGACGTCATCACGCCAGGCACATTGCCAGGGCGATGCTCTAGCAATCGCCCCAAAACTCTATGGGGCCATAGAGTTTCGGGGCGATTGCTAGAGCGTCGCCCCAGCAGTTGCCCAGATGGCCCCAGGAAGGAGGGAGAGAGGGAGTGGGTTCAGGGGAGCTGGGGGGGCAGGCCTAGGAAGGGAGGCGGGGAGGTGCAGCGGTGGGGGGGGCGGGCAGACGGGTGCCCCGTTTCGCCAGGGGGGCTCAGTCCCCCCTAGGAAATTTCAGGGGTGGTCTGAGCCCATGAGCCCCCCCATAGTTGACGCCTATGATCTGTTCTATATTGTAAGCTTCAGTATATTGCTCATAGGAAATAGGGGGAATCACCAATCAAATTCTCAAAACCCTGGCACTCAGCCTATCTAAATTCTTTTCTACATTAGCCAGAAATGTTTACAAACCCAGGCTGATAAGGGCTGAGCATGTTCCATGTTGTTTCTAGGACCCTGACGGGGGCGATTTGGGGGAGCAGTCCCAGTTGTTTACCCCTCCCATGATTCCTCGTGGGTTCCCAGTATCCTACTCCGAATAGCAAATGTAATGGTCTGGGCTCTGGGCTTCTCAGTAGGGCAGCGAAACAGGGCCGCTCACAAACAAGGTAGGGATTTCTGTATATGCAGGCAATACTTAGGGTCGCCAGCCCTCCACTCACCATCTGTAAAAGCATTTTGGGAGTGGAGCCTAGGGAGGGGGAGCAGCACAAACATTGGGTGTGATCACATGAGCAGTTTGGCCCAACGTAGCCACCCCCCTGGATTAAATGGGTGCAGCCACACAGCCACATTAGTCAGGTGTTCCCCAGCCATACTCACCCCATCACAGGGTGACCTGGAGCCGAGTGAAAAAGGCACCACATCACAAGTGATATTTTTGGTTCCCTGGACATTCATTGTGTGTGGCTGGATGTCTGAACATGGATGTCTGAATGGCGGGGGGGAACCATGTGCAAAATGGATTGGCAATCAGAACCTGCAGATCCGTCTCTGCCACTGGGGTGGGGGGTTTTTTAGTTCTTGCCTGTGTGCGCATGAGCACACATGCCTGCACATGTGCACATCTGTGCAAGCATGAGTGCAGATGTGCCCACATGGATTTTTTATTGTTTTTTAATCTTTTTATTGAGTTTTTATAAAAGCAAAGAAAAAGAAAAAACAAGAAAAAAACATACAAAGATAAAAAACATACAAACAGATACAAAGTCTGTACTATATGTATCCATAGGGCTCATTTTGTAGCAGGAGCTCCTTTGCATATTAGGCCACCCCCCCTCCCCCGATGTAGCCAATCCTCCAAGAGCTTACAGTAGTTCCTGTAAGAAGAGCTTTGTAAGCTTTTGGAGGATTGGCTACATTAGGGGTGTGTGGCCTACTAGGCAAAGGAGCTCCTGCTACAAAATGAGCCCTGTGTATCCACATTAACATTTCTACTAACATCAGTATCTAATTCACCAAATCAGCTTATCCTCATTTTATAGGAGCATATAATTAGAGTTCATTCATTTTTTATAGTGTTCATCCAACCATTCATAAAACTTTGACCAGTTATTTTCGAAGATTTCCTCTCCTTTGTCTGCTAATTTCAGTGTTAAGCCCACGTGGATTTTTTAAACAACTGGGTAGCATACTCCGTGGCCGAGGCGCTACAGCAATGTGGATGCTTGACCAGGATACGGCCACATGGGTAACCCGTGGCAGGGTGTGCTGTCTGGATGATATGTCCCGCAACATTTTAAACTGGTATAATTAGAGGTGGCGCCATATCACACCGAGCCACCAGTGTGATCACACCCATTGTGAAAATACTTCGGGTTAAGCAGGAAGAAGTGATAGCACAGCAACAAGGATGCTCTAGGACTGCCCCCGATCTCTGTGGTAAATGCAACAGAGATTGGGGAAATCCCTAGAGTGTCGCTGATGCCGTGATGTCACTTTTGCCTTCCCAACTGGAAATGGCATCATGATGTAATCAAATTTGTAATCAAAATGCTCCTTCAAAAAACCCCAGTGAGCATAGAGCCTTTTCCCCTCCAAATGTATCTTGCAATCAGGAGAACTAAATGCTCAAAAATGCTGCTGTCTGTCCCAGATGTTTTTGTTTCTACTCTCACTGTGGGTATAACTTTGCTAACATTTTTTTTAACTGGAATTCAGTGTTGTTTTCAGTGATCTGACCACCAGAGGTCTGTAAGTGATGCCGGGGATGGGGAGCTTTACCTGTTGAATATCTGCCTGTAAGAAACCTGTAAGAAAAACCAAGTTGGGACGGCAGTTGTAAAACACATATGGGGCAGAAGGGGGAGCATAATGACACAAAACCGGAAGGGATTTTGTAATGGAAATTTCTGTAGGTTCTGCATTTCCCCCTGATGAATGCCATATGAAAACTGTATCTTCTATACAACTGTTAAGGTCTAGGAACCCTATCCCCCTCTGCATCTGGGTCAGTCTTGTAAGTGGTGCTTTTGTGAGAATTTGTGGCGATGTAGTTAGTACATTTTGTATCTGCAGCATGGTAACCATGGCAATCCAAGCATTTCAGATTTTCAGAAAATTTCAGCAATTGAGCGACCCCTGCGGACGCCCTGTAGCCAAGGCAGAGCACGCAAACAATGGGTTCACATTGTGGGTCAGCCACCAGGAGCCACCCTTTCTAGATCCTAGGGCAAATAAGCAATGCAGGAGAAAGAAATCAGTCCAGGACTTGCCGTGACCCTCTTGACACCCTTGAAGATTTTTCTGTCATAAACACCATTCAGCCCTTTGAGAGATGGAGTCGCCGTCCTTACCCCACAGCTCCAGGAGTGAATCTCTTCATTTTTCTTTGTGTGGGTCAGGGAGATGCTTGGCTATCGCAATGAATATGTTTAACTCAGGATTGCCTCTATCCCAGAGGAGCAGAGCTGAGGAGAAGGTTAGAAACAGCACGACTTAACAGCAGAAGAGGGAATTTCTCTGTTCTGAGCATCTATCCAGTCAAGGGGTGTGTGTGGGTGGCTGGAACAAATCAGTGAATCAGCTTTGTGGCAACACTGGGAAGTAAGAACTTGACAAAGATGTACTTTATGTGGTCTCATGGTATAGGACCCAGTGCGTTCAGTGGATAGAGTGTCGGACCAGGATCTGGGAGACTCCATGTTCAAATGCTCGCTCCGCCATGGAAGCTCAGGGGGATGGCAACCCTAGACTCACAGCTCATCTCCAGGATACAGAGATCCATTTCCCCTGGAGAAAATGGATGCTTTGGAGGATGGACTCTCTGGCATTGTACCCCACTGAGATACCTGTCCTCCCCAGGCTCCATCCCCAAATCTCCAGGAGCTTCCTAACCTGTATCTGGCAACCCTATGCCCTTCATCCCCCTCCAGTGGCCGGGGGGGGGGGGGGGGAACCTGGCAACCCTATTAAAACCAGTGGCCAGGGAGCAAGGTCTGGCTTGTTCTCTCTCTCCCCCTGGGAGGGGGAGGGGCCTCAGCCCTTGCAGGGAACAGAAGCTTGCCTATCTATCTCTCACGAGCAATTGAGATATTCTGGCAAAGCAAGCTAGACTAGGGCTGCCATCCTCCAGGTAGGGCCTGGGGATCTCCCGCTTTTGCAACTGATCCCCAGCTGAGAGAGATCAGCTCCCCTGGAGAAAATGGCTGCTTTGAAGGGTGGACTCTATGGCATTGTACCATGCTGAGGCCCCTCCCCTCCCCAAACCCCACCTTCTCCTGGCTCCACCCCCAAAGTCTCCAGGTATTTCCCAACCCGGACTTGGCAACCCTAAGCTAGACACAGCAGCAGAACTAGAAGAAGAAGCAGGAGACAGCTAGTTCCACTGTGGGCCTGATAGAAGCCCTCTGGGGGGCCTGATGCGGCTCACAGTCCGCGTGTTTGACACCTCTGCTTAGAGTAGTTGGGTGGGTTCATATGGTGGGCACATGAAAGAGGGGCTTTTCAGTGGCAGCTCCACAATTGTGCAACGACCGAGTAGTGCGCCTGGTCCCCTCACTTTCAGTCTTCAGGAGGCAATTGAAGATAGTTTATTTAGGACTGCATTTGACGAATTCAGTTTTTATGTATTGGCAGTTCTAACTGAGATTTTAAATTATGTTCTTTTATAATTAAATAATTGTTGTTTTTTATAATTTCTGTCTTTTAGAATTAATTAAATAAATAATTGTTGTTTTATTTACATGTTAAGCTGGCTTGAGTTCTGCAAGGTAGAAAGGCAATAAAGTGTTTTAAATACTTAACTATGGGAGTCGGCAGTCCTGATTCGGCCATTTGTTGTCTCTCAGCCAACCCATTGCTTTTGTTTTTCAGTAGCCACAGTCACTGCCTCAGACTTTCTCATAGTCACTGTCCACAAAATGGATATGGAGGATAATAAAACAGGAGTGCAAGAGGCTGATACCGAAGGGGAGTCTCCATCAGAACCAGGGTCTCCAGAGAAATGCGTGGAGAGTGAAGACAGCTATTTTGCAGCCCAGTTAAATTCTCCAACTTTGAACAATGCAGGAGACAAGGAGACCAAAAGCCCCATGAAGGCTTTCGTTAGAGTGTTGAGCTTCAGCAGAGGAATGCCCAAATCCATCAAAGAGATACCAGTGAAAGAGCCTGGAATCCTCAGATCCAGCAAACGGTTTGCAAGGAGAAGCTTTCAACAGATAGAAGATCATGTGCATAGTAAAGGACACAGCAGTGTTCCAGAGGAAAGCAGGGAGTTTCAAGATGATAGTATTCAAAAAGAACCACCATCTGGTAAGAATTTAAGATGTTGTTACTGGGTTGCTGTTGGTCTTCTTGGCTTTGCAAAGCTGGGTACCTGGGCCTGGAAACGGGTATGCAAATTGTTCCACTTGTGGCCAGCTCTCAGCATGGGTAGAGTTTCCATCTTCAGTCTGGGAAATTAATTAAGATTTGGAGGGTGGGGCTTGGGGAGGGTGGGATTTGGGGAGGGGAAGGATAATGCCATAGAACCCAACCTCCATTTTCTCCAGGAAAACTGATCTCTGTAAGATGGAGACCAGTTGTAATTCTGGGAATAACAATTCCCCACTTCCCAAATTCCTTTTTTTTTATTTCTTTAGCTGGTCAGTCCCTTTTCTTTCTTTTTTGTTTCACTGTCTGTCCTGACCAGTTGTTTAGAGAGAGGGAATGAGTGAGTGAGTGAGAGAGAGAGATGGTGACCCAGCCTAGGGAACTGAGGAACTGACTAAAATCCTTCTTTTATCTTTTTCTGATAATGGTGAGCGAGAGGCTAATGATAATTCAAAATGAACAAACTGCTTTATTTCACTTTTGAGGGGAAATGATCAGACAGGTATCAGGTTTAGGTGAACAGGCAACAGGAATGAGGTAACTTTGTATAAATATGAACAGTAGACAGTTTGTCACAATCAAGTAGCTGTTTTGTTATGCAGACAGGTCTTTAAAATTGTGGAGAGAGGTCGCCTGGCAGTCACAGCTTAAACAAACAAGCCTCAAAAATACGACTTTGTCTTAAAAATACTTACGTTCGTAAAGGTAGGAATATTCACACAAGTTCCAATTTTCCTTCTTAACTACTTGACAGGGATCACCCCCCTTTACTAGGAGCTATTTTCCTCAAGAAAGGGCTATGTTATGTCTGCTGACTGCCACAGGGCATCAGTGACATATGGCCAGAGCTTGACTACTAGAGACAATAGAAGTCAAGGATCCTAGACCACCACCAGCCCTCCAATAACAACTCTGGCAGGAAATTCAAAACTGCCAATGGAACTCATGGGTGTGTCCTAAGAACTGTATATAGTTGGCCATCTTGGCCATTATTGCATGCTAGTTGTGTACCTAATAAACCAATGTTTATCACCACGTCGTAGTCCGGGCTTTTCCATGCAGCGAACCCAGTACACAATAGGCTACTTGTCCAACTTGCCTAATTCTGGATCCTCTTTGATCCTTTCACTCTGCTTAACTCTCCTTCACTGTTCTCCCTCCAGTCTCAACTGTCATTTTTAAGTGCCACTCTCAACTGTAGAATTTCATTTGAATCCCCTGTCACTCAAGGTTCTCAGGCCAAGTTAAAACATTGACTATTTACTTTCTGTTACACCAGGGCCCTTTCTGCACTTGTCTTTTCCCTTGATTTCTGAGCGCATCTCAATCTTCCATTCTGCATTCCCTCCTGCTTTCACTGCTGCTTTGTGCCAGGGCTTCTCCTTGGTTCTGCATTTACTTTAGGGGGATCAGCACTCAGACCACTTCCAGCACAGTGTTGCCCCGCACTTCCCCAAAGTGCTTTTTGCTGTGAACCTTTGTTCTGCTCCGTTTTGAAATCGATACTACTATTTAAAGTCGAATTGTTTCGGTGAATATTCAAGCGCTGCCCACTGCCCTCCACCATTTCAACCTCTTTCTCTTTGGTCTATGCTAGGCAGCCAATTTACATGATAACGGGTTTCCTCGTGGGTGACTGCTGAACGTTTACATTTGTTTAGAGCCCGCAGAGGTTTGGAGGATGGGAGAGCTACTGGAAAAACCAGTTTTTCAAGAAGCACTTCTAAGCCAAACAAACTTTGATTACAAAACATTTCCCTCAAAACAAAAATGGATGCATGGATTGATGGTTTGCATTTTGATTCGATACTAAGCGCTGACAATTGTATATTATCCCTGGGTTGTTCACGTTGCATAATGTTAGTGAACATTGCCCTGTTAACGCTGAAATGCCTCATCCACTCAATGTCATTCTGATTTTCCTGGAAGAATTCCTCCCACCAGCCAGGGCTCTGTGAAAAGGAAGAGAGAACATGGGGCATTGAAGGGAAAGGAGAAGTATCATACTGGGGCCTTGGCTACTCCTTCTGCAAAGGATAAGAGCAATCAGGGCTCAAAACACACTTTCTTCTGTGAGTATGCAGAAAGCATAATCCATGGAGACGAGTTTCTGGCACAAAGTGCTGAAGAATAATTACATATACAGAATGAAAGGAAATGATCTGAATTAAAGGCATACTTGCCTCGAGCTCTGGGGAAATAGAGACTGAATGCCGAGGCACCCTGAGAGCTCCAGGCTCCACCTGGAGGCTGGCAATCTTAATTGCAGGCCATGGTTACTAAACCAAATCAGAATTGTGAAATGGGAATGCTGCATTGATTATGAATTGATTCAATAGCAATCATTCCCATTTATAGCAATTCACAAAGTTCCCAGTGGTCTAAATGATAATTCTGACATTAACCCTGCCGGGCAGCTTCACAACAACTCTGCCTGCCAGGCGAATTAATTATATGAGGTACTGCTAAGGTTGTAGGGTTGCCAGGTCTGTCTCCGTCCCCAGCGGGGTACTATAGGGGGCATTCCCAAAGGGGGTGGAGCATTCCCAACGTGATGACATCATGCTGGGGACGTCTCTGTGCTACGCCCCACCCCCAAGAACGATCGCCAGTGGTCATCCTTCTCCCAAACCTCCTGCAAGACTTAAAGGGCCCACCAATCAGATGGAGGAGCATTTAAATCTTGCAAGAGGGAAAGGAGAGGGGCGAACATGAGAGGTTTGTGAACATGAGGGTTGCAGTGGAAATGCACTGGACTTATCTGGTTCAAACTAACAACCGTTCCATGAAGACAGCAGCCCTTCCACATTGGATGGTCTGCTTAACTCAATGAAGTATTGAGTCTTCCTCCAGCCTAAGGAAAGTTCCTGCAGTTGAAGTGGCTCTTCTTCTGAGAGAATTGTCGCTTAAGTTGAAGGGAGACTCCTTAGGCTGGAGCTACTAGCCATGGTGACTGAGGGGAACCTCCACATTCAGAGGCACTAAGCCTCTGAATCCCAGTGCCAGGAGGCAACATTAGGAGAAGGCCTCAGCCTCTGTGATCTGTTGTTGGCCCTCCAGAGGAACTGGTTGGCCACTGTGTGGGACAAGAGGCTGGACTAGATGGACCACTGGTCTGATCCAGCAGGGCTCTTCTTATGTTCATATTTTCTTTGCTGAGTGAAATGGTAGGATACAGGCTGGTATTTGCTAGTCAGAGGAACATTGCCTCTGAAATTTAGAAGCTGCATAGTTAAGGCCACCAGATCCCCTGGGGGGGGGCAGGGGTTCGCCTGCTCAAAGGGCCCCTGACCCACCAGCCCGGATCTGGCCGGTGGGGGAACCCCGCCCCCAAAGTGCCTGGATCTAGCCAACGTGCCCAACGCAATGACATTACACGGAGGTGATGTCATCATGCTGGGCACGTCGCCGGGGGGACGATGACGCTCTAGCATCCGATATCATAGAGTTTTCAAGCTGAATGCTAGAGCATCCACCAGCAGCATGCCTAGCGTGATGATAATGGAAGGAAAGAAATTGTCCTTGAGAACACAGCCTACATTTCAAAGGGGACAGTGGCAGAAGAGTAAACACAGGAAGAAAGGTCAGTGTGCCTATCTAGCTATCTAGTCTCTCTTGCCACAAAGTCTGGAGGCTGAGGCAAGGACATTGCACCTGGAACTTCTAACACTATACACAGAACTCCCAGTGTCTTGTCCGAACTGGCTACAAACCTTTTGGACATCACCACATTCACTGTCAGGGAATTCCATAAATGCATTGTGTGTGTGAATTAATACTAACTTCTGTCCATTTCATACCTAGGGCCAGCTGATCCATTTCCCTGGGTGACCCTTTTATTAAAGGTAAAGGTTTCCCTTGCTCAAAAGCCAGACAAATCCAACTCTAGGGGGTGGTGCTCATCTCTGTTTCCAAGCTGAAGAGCCAGCACTGTCCAAAGAGGTTTCCGTGGTCATGTGGCCAGCACCTAGCAGTTTGAAAGCAAGAAACTGCAAGTAGACAAATAGGTACCACTTAGGTGGGAAGGTAACAGCAGGCCCTTTTATTAGGAGGGGTAAAACATCTATATCCAGTCTCTTTCCATACCACTCATACTTTAATAAACTTTTCTGTCCTAAGAGCATCAAAAGGGCCCTTCAGGATCTCCAGAGAAACGCACAGAGAGTGAAGACAACTATTGTGAGACCCAGTTAAATTCTCCACCTTTGAATGATCAAGGGGGAAAGGAGACTGCAAGCCCAAACAAGCCTCTTGCTACCGTGCTGAGCTTCAGCAGAGAGATCTCGAAATCCATGAGAGCAGTATCAGTGAACGAGTCTGGACTCCTCAGATCCAGCAAACGGTTTGCAAACAGAAGCTTCAAATGGATAGAAGGTCATGTCCATGCACATAAAGAGAGCAGGAGGGCTTCAGAGGAAAGTGGGAAGACTGAAGACAAGTGTGTTAAAAAAGAACCGTTATCCGGTAAGAACTGAATGCTGTTGCTCGATGGTCTTGCTGAGTCGGTGCTGATTTTCTTGACTATGCAAAGCTGGGTACCTTGGCCTGGAAACGGCTATGTAATTCCTTCCGCATGTGGCCATCTCCCAAGTTGGCCATGCCAGGCAACCGCTGAGAGGACTGTGGGTAGGGATATGGAAGGGCTGCAGTGCTGGGTACAGTGTGCATCATTTCTAGCAAAAAAAACCCCCAAAACAAACAGAAGTGACACAGGTAACTCTAGGAATCTCCAGAAACTCTATGGTGTAACCATAGTTTCCAGTGGTTCCTAGAGCTACCCTGTATCATTTATGGTTTATGCTGAAAGTGACATGGTGCCACACCTAGTGCTGAAAGATTTTTTTTTTTTAATTTCTCCTGCCACCACTCAGAACAGCAGTGGTCCACAGGAACAGAGGGCAGGGGATCCCTGGCCCCTACTGTAGTAATGGGGCCCTTACTCCCAACATAGGTAATGCTTACTAAACGATCAAAGTTCTGAAACAGGGTTAAGGAATGATGCCTTAATTATAAAGTGACATTTGTATTTCTGTTTGTATCTAGAATGTTCCGAGCACTCTAAATGGTCTTGGCAACAACCCTGCCTGCCGGGCAAATTATTTATATGAAGTCCTTCTAGGTTTGCCGGCTGCGGGCATGCTAAGGGTTGGGGCCCCTCAAAAATAGCATGGGCTTTCTATGTATAAATAAGGAAAGTATATGTTTCTTGGGATAGTTGGTAAGCTGTGAGTTCCATAGTTGTTGCTAGTTATTGTTGTTGTTAGTTATTGGACTTTATTTTTATTTGTTGAGTGTTTTTTGGAGTGTATTAATGGGAAATATTTGGTTTTTTATTGATGTTAAAAGTTTATTATATAATAAAATAAAAAATATTATTTAAAAAAATAGCATGGGGGTTGATGAGTCTGCAGTAGGAAGGGGAAACTTATGGGCATTGCCTTTCTTATTGTGTGGGTTGATAAGCCTTTCCCTCTTCAGAAGAGGAAGTTTGGATCCAACCACCACCTAATCTTCAGCAAACTGGTTGCAATCTGACATACAGCTCTGGGGATTCCCAACTGAACCTAAGCCTTGGGATATTTGGTTAATATAGCAGAGTTTGCCCAGTCATAGAAGCGTGACATTGCGTGCAGAAAATAAATCTCCAGAGAAGTATGTTGCAGAAGCAAAACTTAACATTTATGCAAGTAGATTCAGTTCACGTTCAGGCTGCAGTTGAAAGGAGAGAGAGAGAGAGAGGGAGAAAAAAGCCTAATCTTTTTCTTTTAATTGTTTTTTATTAGTTTTCCAAGGTATACAGATATTCATAACCAAGTAGATAAGTGTTGCACAAAGTCATTAACGATTCAATGGGCGCGATCATACGCACCCATTTGCGACACAAGAAGGACGATTCTCCGCCTGCTCAAAGTGGCATGATCACACAAGCACATCTGGGAAGCGTCCTGCAGCTGGTGTCAAAGTGTCGCACACCACTTTGAGCCGGTGGGGAATCGGCTTATTTAGCTATCAGTGAAAAGGCAGTCTCAAATGGTTTGCAACGGCCCAGAACTGACCTTTCCTGGTGTGATCGCGCCAGCACAAACAAGTGGCATTGGGGAGTGGGCTTTTTGTTTTTTTCCCCCCTCCCATCCCGGTATGCGTATCATCGAATGATCCCGAGGGTGGAGAGGCAAGTCATTGATCCCTTGTAGAAGCAGATAAGCGCACTGAAAACGGCCGGGGGGGGAAAAAAACCAACTCGCCCACGGCTGCGTGTGATCACGCAGTGGCGGTTCACCCTCACAGATCCATGGACCTGTGTGATCCCGCAAAAGCAGCGCAAATTGCGCCAGCACAAATTTGTGTCACTTCCCGTCTGGCTTATCTTGCTCGTGTGAACAGGGCCAATATTAAAGATACATACTAAACAAGCAAGAACTAAATTTATCATAATCTAGGGACATACAGTGCTAACAATACATAGTTAATTTAAGCCAGAGCTAGAAGGTAAGTGTTGCGTTAGTTGTTATGAGAGTGTGTTATCCAGAGGTGTTCTATTGGGTGTGGGAGTTATCAGTGAAGTAATGCTTGGTATACAGGATTATATGGTTGAATGTCTGATGCATAGAGATATTCCATGAATGGCGACCACTTCCCTATAAAGTTAGAAGGTTTTGGGTAGATAGATGTCTGAATGTTTGATATGATCCGTGATTTTCCCCAGGATTAAGTGGTCCCAGACTTTGTTGAGCCAGCCAGAGATGGTAGGAGCCTTTTTAGCTTTCCACTTGGGTGCTATGGGTGTCTTGGCAGCTACCAGTAAAAGCCTAATCTAAAGAGTGTGTTCCCTAACACAAGTAGTCAGATAATCTGGCTTCATGTGTATGGAAGTATGAGGGCATTGTTTCTGCAAGAGAGACCTGCAGAGACATGATGATGATGCAGCTCCGTGAAGAGCCAAGAGGAAACTGGGGGAGAACAAAGAGCAGAGAGAGAAAGAGAGGGGAGGAATCAGGGGACAGCTCCCAGGTTAAGCTGAAGAGACCGAGATCCCATTCAAGGAGATAATTTAGGCTGATTTTACACCTCCCCTCTAAAGTAGTTTGACTGCTGTCTTTTCCTGTGCTGATTTCACAGTGGTGTGAAATTTCACTCCAGGGGGTATAAGTGCACTAAGAAACCACAATTGTTTAAAGCAGAATAAAGCAGTATAATACCAGCTTGACCACAGGAGGGCAATTAGTAGATATGGACATTTCAGTGGCAGCATGGTTTCACACCGCACAGAGGTATGGGCAGGGTTTTTTGGAACTAGAATGATTCCAGCGGGAAAGTCAGATGTAAAATCAGCCTTAGGTAGAGCCCCCCCCCCCAAATGTCCAGGCATGCTGAGTCACTCACTCCTATGCTAAATTCATGCAAAGGAATTCATAGGCAGCAGGAAAAGGAAAAAAAACCTGGGCATTTTCGAGGGTTGCATTTCGGGGCACAGCAAATGAGAGCAGAAGATAGTTGTGGAGTTGGTTTGGCTTCCAAGGCTGCCCCAGACCAAAGTAACTTTGGTCCTTTCCACACTTGGATCTCATCCCTGGTTTTTTCAGAGTTCACACAGTACCTTGCGTGTGATGTGGAAACAAAAAATACCCCGAGATAATTACAGGGGTGAACTTGCACGTAGTATAGAATGTAAGTTTGGGGACGGGGTTGAACCAGGATTTAAGGGCTAGTGGGGAAAGGACTGTGACGAAATGGAACTTAAAGGGGCAGAGTAGAATGCCTGGAAAGTCACATGACTTGAAAAGGTGGGGGCCCAAGGGCTCGGAACCCACTGTTGATAGACAGATAACGGTCGGAGTGGTCAGTTAGGAACGGACTGTCAGAGAACTGCGAGGTGGGGAGGGAGTCCAGCCTGGGACGTCAGAGAGAGCAGAAGGGCAGTCTGTGTCCCTCGGTGCTCTGTGGGAGCGAACAGCATGTGAAAGCTCAGTGAGAAGAGCTAAGGTGTCTGACTTGCCAGAGTGGGAGCAGACAAGTGAACTTAAGAATACACACAAACGCTATTCAGTACTGTCAACCAAAGGATCCTGACTGAAAGGGAGATTAGGGAGGCTGAGGGGCAGGACGGTCAAGAGCCAACTGGGGCTAGTGTGAGACCAGGGTGCCAAGCCAAGAAACTGTACATCTCCACGCAGCAGGACAGGAGGGTGAAGTCTGAGTGTTTAGCGAGTGTGGGCAAAGTGTATCAAAACATACCATCTGCAACAAAGTAACGACGAGTCTGTAAAACAGTGAAGCTTAATGTGACATCAGAAACAGTAACATCGTGACAATATAAGCAATCTCCGCAATATCCCTCCACTTATACTCAATTGTACCAATAAAGTTGTATATTCAGTAAGAGAAAAGCTGTGGTGCCTTTTGAAAAGGGATTTCAGACCAAAAGTACACAGGGTCCCAAATATTCACCTCAGATACTAAACGCAGAGACCAAATATCAGCAAACCCCGAAGAGACTATATTGTAAAACTGTAGCTACTTTAATTGGAGGAAACTGGTCAGCGGGTTTATTATTAGATAGAGAGAGGCTGATCCAGGTTACCTCAGGGACCCCGTCACCCAAAGTAGGACAGGAGATCCGCTCGCTCGCTGTCGGTCAGAGTTAGGGGACTGGTTGGTAAATAGGTGAGGGGTTATAAGGACCTATATCACTCTTGCTCAATGCTTCTGATAGAGGAATGGGGGGGTGGGACACCATGTCCAAGTGGGAAAAGTTGTCTTTTCCTTCCTGTGTAACATATATTCCTCCAAAACACTATTCCAAACTGCCCTGCAGAGAGAGGGGAAACTTGTCACGACCCCTTTTCACTCTTCATTTCTCTCCCCCCTCTTTTTCCTCCTTTAGTAATGGAAATAAATAAACTTATTCAGACAAGGCAACTGTTGGAGGCCTTTGAAAACATCAAGGATTTGGAAACGGAGCTTCTGGCAGAAAGAGACGCCAAGAAATATGAAGATAACCCCAAGGGATACACTGTGAAGGCTAAGGATGTTGACTTGTTGTACGATCACATTTCAGAGGTCATGCAGCAAATTGTACAAGAAGCGCTGGATCCCCCTGGCATTGACGAAAAGGCATTGACTTCTCTGGTGACTTTAATTGAAGAGGAAGAGAAAGCTCACCTCGAGGCCTCGAAGGCCACCATCTCCTCCGAGCCAGCAGCCCTTGGCTTAGCCAGAGACTGGAGAGAGCTCTGGAAAGAAGCTGTCAATCAAAGTGCCAAGGGACAGCTCTGTAAAGTGCCAGTACCCTTGAAGGACGATGACCAGTCATGGCTCTCCAAGCACCTAGGGTTTCTCACAATGGCTGTAAAAGAAGATTTGCTCAAAGTCAAGCTTCACGTACAGAAATGCTATCCACAGGATTATAATGTATGTGATACATATGTGGGGGCTTTCCACAACGCCCTTTCTGTGCACTTACATGGCATCCTGGAAGAGAACAGCCTGACACTCACTGAAGCCCACGCACTATTCAACTGGATCACTAACATATATCGCAGGTAAGTTTCTGTTATCAGAAAGTTGTGGGCTTTCCAGGACTCCCTCTGTGCTGGCAATGCCATTGCCCACTGTCGATTTTTTAAAAAAACGATGCCATTGAGGTCACTACATCACTTCCGGGTAAAACCCAGAAGAGATATAGGGTAGCTCTAGGAATCATCAGAAACTCTATGGTTTTACCATCACGATTCTTAGAGCTATCTCCTAGAGCCTAGAGCCAGTTTGGTGTAGTGGTTAAGTGCACGGACTAATCTGGGAGAACTGGGTTTGCTTCCACACTCCTCCACTTGCACCTGCTGGATGACCTTGGGCAAGCCATAGTTCTGACACAGCTGTTCTTGAAAAAGAGCAGTTTCTCTCAGAGCTCGCTCAGCCCCACCTACCTCACAGGGTGTCTGTTGTGGGGAGGGGAAGAGAAAGGAGTTTGTAAGCCACTCTGAGACTCCAAGTGAAGGGCAGGGTATAAATCCAATCTCTTCTTCTTCTTCTTTTGTCATTTCTGGTTGGTACCCAGAAGAGAGGTAGAGAGGCCACAGATGTCACATGTACATACCCCTGTTCCTGCCCTCAGCTCCCCCACCAGTCGCCAGGCTCAGCTGGCCAACCCTAGTAAAGGTGTAAATGATGATATTCTGTGGAAGTACAATGCAATTGTAGAATGTAGCACCGGCCACAAAATGTAAGCTTCTTGAGCAACTCTGCTTTCACTCCCCCCTCCAAAAAAAACCAACAACCCCAAAACCATACAAGTTTCTAGCCTCTGAGACAGTCAGGAAGCAATTTTTCTCCAGGCCAGCTTGGCTGGAGATCCTGGAGATTTTTTTTGTCATCTTCCGGGCATGGAACAGCGGTCATAGTGGGTGTGGTGAGGGATTTGTGGATTTCTGGCATTGTGGAGGGGGTTGGACTAGATGACCCTGGAGGTCCCTTCCAACTCTATCATTCTATGATTCTACAGATATGCTTGAAAAATATGCTGGTGTAAGCTCAGAAACCCAAAGGATCCGGCTTGAGATCTGGAGGTTAGGTCTTCCTGTTGCTCTGTCTGGCTTTTTAGCCCATCCTTGTTGACTGTCAACTGCATCCGACAAAAGAGCACAGAAGAAACTAGAGGAATTGCTGGAAATGTGGGTTGTCCTGATGCAGATTTCTTCAGGCTTATTCTTTCAAAGAACTGAACTGTTTCCAAAGAATTACTTGGCATTGGTGAGCCGCAAGAAGGAAGTTTTGTATGCAGTGTACACTTTGGTTTCCTGTGTGGAATTAGGCAAGCGATCCCCCCACTCTTGTCCGCAGAATGCATCCTTTTCAGAAAGGGGGGTGGGGAGACCCCCTGCAGATAAGAAAGCCATTGACAGTGCCACGTGATTCAGCTGCCAAGTCAATTCCCCATTTCCTCCTTTTTCTCATTAAATTCCTGGGCTGACATGCTATTAAATACTTTGTTGCCAACCAAGCTTTATTCCCACCTCCCCCTGACACACTCATGACACAGAGACATTTTGCAAAGCACAGCATCTGCTAGGAATATCTTGGCAGGCCAGATTAGAAGCCTCATGTTTCACTCCGGTTTTATTATCAAGTTGCCAGGCGGGTTGGAACGATGGCCATCCTGCCACTCATCTCGGTCAGGTATCACTGAAGCAGCATGGACCGGCAACGAGCAAGAAACAGAAGCACTTGGAGAACAAAAATTCCATAGATATGGTGCATTTTTTGAAGTGAAAAAGCTAGGTGCGTGTTTTCTTAAATAAATGACACTCGTAGGCCTGTTTGACACGCAAACGACGTATTTGGACATACCTTGTTGGGGGAATGAAAGAGAACTATGTGCTTAAATGCTTCCCCATCTTGCACACTGAAAAGAACCATTGTCTATGTGGGTTTGTGTTAAGTGTCTCCAAGTCATTTGTGACGTACACCAACCGTATGAACGAATGACCTTCAAAACACACTATCGTTAACAGCCTTGCTCAGGTCTTGCAAACGGAGGGCTCTTGGCTTCCTTGATGGAGTCAGTCCATCTCACGTTGGGCCTTCCTCTTTCCGTGCTGCCTTCTACTTTTCCTAGCACTATTGTCTTTTCCAGTTCGCCTTGTCTTCTCATGTGACCAAAATACAATAGCCTCATTTTAGCTTCTAGGGGGAGTGCAGGCTTGGTTTGATCTAGAACCCACTTATTTGTCTTTTTGGCAGTCCACAGTAAACCTCTCCTCCAACACCATATTTCAAGTGAATCAACTTTCTTCCTGCCAGCTTTCTTCATTGTCCAACTTTCACACCCATACATAGTAGTGGGGAATACTGTGGCATGAATGATCTTGATGTTGGTCACCAGTGACACATTCTTACAATTAAGAATCTTTTCCAGCTCCTTCATGGCCACTTTTTCCAGTCTCAGTCTTCTTCTTGGGTGTCTTTAGGTTGATGATGGAGCCAGGGAACAGAAAAACTTTAACAATTTCAGTTTCTTCCGCATCATTCTTGAAGTTGTGTAATTCCCTAGGAATCATTACTTTTGTCTTCTTGATGCTCAGTTGTAATTCTGCTTTGGCACTTTCTGCTTTAGCCTTCATCAGTAGTCCCTTCAAGTCTTCACTCTTTTATGCCAGTAATGTGGTGTCGCTGTCTACATATGGGGGGGGGAGAGAAACCATCTGACACCATACTTTTCTACAGAGCTTTTTTTGTAGAAAAAGCCCAGCAGGAACTCATTAGCATAATAGGCCATACCCAACAGCAGAAACTCATTAGCATATTAGGCCACACCCATGACAGCACAGTGCTCTCCCAGGATCAGCGTCCCCAGGTGCCCTGTGGCTTGCGGGGCTCATGGGGAACCCGAGGGAAGGAAGGCTGTTTCTGGATTGGCTTCCCCAGCTGTGGGGTGCCTGGGGAACCCAAGGAGAAGAGGCAGTTTAAACTGCCTTCCCTTTCTGGATCGGCTTGGCTTCCCCAGGGGCCCCACGGCTTGCGAGGTGCCTGGGGAACCGGGGGGGGGGGCTGTAGGCACGGCCAACTCGGAAGCCGGCTGGAACTCCGTTTCTGTGCGTTCCTGCCCAAAAATAGCCCTGCTTTTCTATCTGAAGAAGAATTTTTATTCTGTCTCAGTTCAGACATCCTGTGAAACCTTGGCCGTGGTCAGACGTGCCTTTAGATCCAACTCAGTTGAGAATGCCTGATGGATCGGGCACGATCAAACTATAACATCTGGGAAAGGTCCCACAGTTGTTGGCACCCCGTGCTGCTCCGCCACGGAAGAGGAGTTAAAAGACACTGGGGAAAGTCCGGTCCTAATGCTTGCCGTTAGGCTACGGGCAGACTTTCCCCCATCTGATCACTCAAGTACACTCTCATGCCAACGGGATGGTCTGCTCATTCCAACCCAACTCTGTGCCTTTCCCCCCTCGCTTAGCAGTATGCACATAATCGCATAGGGAACCCTCAGTACAGAGGTGCGATTCCTCGTTTATGCGCATGGGAAACAAAAGGCAAAAAACTCCACTTGCCCAAATGTGTCATCTGATCGGGCAATGATGTGCTGAGCCCACAGCTACAAAGGATGTGTGATCTGGTGTCAATTTCCACTGGGGGAAATAGGCTCACTTCCCCTCCGCACCAAACGGCACCTCTGACCGCAGCCCTTGATTTAATTTAACTGTGTGATTGACTGAATGCAGGCCACTATCCTAACTATGGTTAGTTAAACCAGGTTCTGAAGTTAGGTTCTGCAGCTCGTTTCATAACCACAGTTCTACAGCTAGTTTCATAATCAGTTAGTCTCAGCTATGATTTCTCATAACGTATTTCCTGCTGACTTCCCCCCAAGCTACAGAGAAATGGCAGTGAAACTAGCATTTGTAGAGGCAAATAGGGATCTGAGTGATCATCTGTGAGCTGAATCCTGGTTTTGCAGACCATCCACAGTTAAAAGAAATCATGGTGTTGATGTGATATCTGCAGCAAGCCTCTAGAATAATCCAACCATTACAACATGCAACCCGCCAAACGGAGAGAGGCTGGGTTGCCAACTGCAACCCCACGCAGGAACTGTGGGTGCAGGAACTACCACCCAGACTTCCCGCCATCACTCAGTGGAGCCAGGGTAAAAATAGAGGGAACAATGTCAAGCAACATGTTGATGTCCCTTCCAAGTAAAGACCCAGAAATGACATCACTGTATCAAATGTCTATCTAGGAATTCTCCCCCCAGTCTCTATGGGCTTTACGATAGAGATTGGGGAAATTTCTAGAACATCGCTCGATGCAATGATGTCAAATCCAGGTCTCCGCCCTCCTCGTGCCCCATCCTAGGAAGCTCCCATTATCGCAAGGCACAAGACTGGCAACCCGAACAATAGCCAAGTATTGCAGCCTCCCAGGCTCCATTTTGCAGTCCCAGGTCAGGCAGCAAAGCTCCTGGAGGACCATCAAACATGGCACATTTGCTTGTTGTATTGGATATTCTGGGCCAGGGGATTGTAGATTACAGCAGTTAGCTGCAAGTGCCAGGTAGGTAAATGGTGGTGGGGGAGGTTTAATTAAAAGTTCAGATTTAAAAAAAAAAAAATTGGTTGCAGTTTCTGTTTTAAAAATAACCCTGTTAAAAAGAAATCTGAACTGAATACAAATAAATAGTCTTTTCAAATAGAATGTATGCCCCAGTTAAGAACTCTTAAAAATAATATGCTTTTATAGCAACACCAAAAAATTAATATGCACTTTCCTAAATTCTGATTTAGGCTGCAATCACACACACTAAATGATCCACTTTTAATCTACTTTCAGTGCACTTTCCAACTGCATTTTATTGTGTGAACTGGCAAAATCCAATTAGGAAGTGCACTGAGAGTGGATTGAAAGTGGATTATTGAGGGTGTGAGATGGCGGCCTTAGAGTCTTTTTTCTCCTTGGGGATTTAAATTGCCTGGACAAATCAGTCCCCCTTCCCCATGGATTCCCTTCCATTTCTGTGTGGGGCAGTCTAGTCCTTAGCAATGCTATGAGGTTAATTCTGCCCCACCTCACTCCAGGCCACTCATTGGGAAAGAATGCAGGGGGTTCTACTGCCTCCATTTTATGAGAGTGATGGTGGAGAGATGTATTTTTCACCAGTTGGGTGATGAACGGTTTGGACAGGAGGGAAAGAAGAAAAAGGGAAAGATTTGGACAGCAGAGTGCTATGCCTCCTGGGTGGAGTGCTATGCCCCCCGCTTTCATTGCTGCCACTGGTATCGCACTTAAGGTGGCAGGCACACCTGGCTGGGTTCAGCAGGTAGCTCCACAGTTGTTTCTTTGTTATTTTGCCATCAAGTCGCAGCTGACTTGTGGCAACCCCATAGAGTTTGAAAGGCAAGAGACATATTTAAAGGTGGTTTGCTGCTACCTGCCTCTGCGTAAGGATCCTGGATTTCCTTGGTGGTTTCCCATCCAAATGCTAACCAACGCTGCTTAGCTTCCAGGATCTGATGAGATGAGGCTAGCCTGGGCTACCCAGGTCAGGGCAGCTCAAGGGCTGCCAGTGGCCAAACCCTAACGCACATACCCCCAAGAACATAATGTATTGATTTCTTTTCAGTGAAGACTTCTTAGGACATGTGGACCTCAAACCAGAAGTAAAAACTGAAGACCTGCCCAGCTTGTTAACTCCAGAAGCTCAGGTTAAACTGGAAAATGATTACATTATTGGTGTAAAGGTAATACTTCCATTTTCCAAGATTGTAAATTACTGATTTGCATATTTCGTTTTCGGTGTTTTCAGTGGCGTTTTCGGTGGCGTTTTCGGTGGCGGCTCCTATCTGGTGGAATGAGCTCCCGGAGGAGATCAGGGCCCTGCGGGATCTGAAGCAGTTCCGCAGGGCCTGTAAGACGGAGCTCTTCCGCCAGGCTTTCGAATAGGAGCCGCCACCGATGATACCATCTACCACTTGACATCAGTGATGTAACCCTGGTCCTGTATGGTCCGGGCATGGGGGGAGGGTTGGACCTGCCATCAAGTCGCCATCTGAAGGGATATTTATGGAAGTTTTATATGTACTAATTGTATTTATTGAAGGTTTTATTGATTTTACAGGTTTTAATGTTTGACTAGGCCTTGGGCCCATGTAAGCCGCCCTGAGCCCGTTCGCGGGGAGGGCGGGATATAAATTTCAAAAATAAATAAATAAATATCGTTGTTAATTGTTAAATTGTTAAAACGTAATAAAATTTATTTATTTAAAAAAGCAAAGTATGGAGAGAGAGTGCCACCAGTTCTAATACTGACCATTAACGGTTTCCATTCTGCGGCCTAATGCTGTGAGCTATGGGAATGTCCTCAAATAAATCCCTTTGAAACTGAATTACCTGCACAGGAAATACGTTTATGTGGGCAAGATGTTCTCTACTTTTCATTTCTGTGGCTCACCAATCACTGGTCTATTTCCAGACTCAGCAAGGGCTCCAAAATGTATTCTGAGAGAAGGCCACTGCTCAGCCTGTTTATCTTCTTTTTATGCATGCATGTATGTATGTATGTATGAGCAAATAAGGCTTGCCAACCTCCAGGTGAGGCCTGGAGAGCTCGGTTTTCCCTGCAAATGATGTCACATTCTTACCCAATGTTGCCCCCCCATTCCTGTTAAGAAATGCATCTCGTGCAGCAGACGTTACCAACTTAAAGTACAATCCTAAGTAGAACAAATTTAGAGTCCAGTGGCACCTTTAAGACCAACAAAGGTATATTCAAAGGTTTATTAGTTCCCACAGTTAGAAAAGATACCTTTACACATTTGTCCCCTATTTTGACATATTTATTGCTTTGCTGTCCTTTCCCAACCTTAATTAAATCAAAACAACTGTTGACCTTATAAACTTAGCTTGTTACTTAGTTTTGTCTTTGCATATCTTGAAACGTCTTCATAATGTTACATGTTAATTTGCTGTTCAGCCTCTGTCTGTAAGTTTGAATTCTACCTTCCATTCCAATGTATTTGAAAAAGTGTGCCTTGCACATGAAAACTCATACCTTGAATAAACCTTTGTTGGTCTTAAAGGTGCCACTGGACTCCAAATTTGTTCTACTGCTTCAGACCAACACGGCTGATCCCCTGGAACAATCCTAAATAGAGTTACTGCCTTCTAAATCCATTGAGATCAGT
The DNA here is from genome assembly GCA_029233225.1 of Lepidodactylus listeri. Taxonomy (NCBI): domain Eukaryota; kingdom Metazoa; phylum Chordata; class Lepidosauria; order Squamata; family Gekkonidae; genus Lepidodactylus; species Lepidodactylus listeri. The sequence goes on from JARCFY010000011.1 coordinate 84,545,365, forward strand.
GTGTTTAGAAGGGCATCACTCTGCCTGGGATTGCACTGGTGATTAGATTGGGTCAGGGTTCCCCAACGTGGTGTGTGTGGGCACCATGGCTCCTGCCAACACCTGTTCTGGTGCCCACCAAGTTCTTTTTGAAAGTGAGTGGGGGCAGGTGGGGCTTTTGCCCAGTAAAGCTTCTGATTGGCGATGCAGATAAAAAGGCATTCTACAAAACAGAGCTTCTGCCTGAAATTTTGAGGAGTTAGTACTAAAGTTTTGTGGATGTGTGTGGAAAACTTCACTTCCTGACAGCTTCTAGTTGGCTCCGATTTGGGTGGCAGCCACTTTGTGGTTGGCTCCACCTGCTATGGCAGCCATTTTGTGGTTCTGCCCACCAACCTGTGTCAGAATTCCAAAGGGGCCTTCAAGTTCAAAAAGATTCGGGGACCCCAAGATTATGTGTTGCTGGCTGGAACTCATTTAATGTTGGTGCACCAAAGCCTTCTGGGACAGGGGTGGGCAATTGTTTTGGCTCGGGGGCCACTTTGTGGGAGCGGAGGTTAGCGGAGGGCCGCACCTTTTAAAATGATTGCATTCATTTGCTGTGGCCCGGGGAAGGTAAGGGTGGGGGCGGGCAGGGCTTCCCCAGAGCGCTGCGGCCCCAGGAAGAGGAGGATGGGGGAGGGAAAGTATCTTACCTTCCTTCTTCTGCCTCCTCGTCACCCAACAGGGCTGCTGGGAGCAGGGGGTGGGGCTTGGTAATATGCCCACCCCCTGGACACTTCACTCCCGGAGTGCCGCTTCTCGGCGCTCTGGGCCCAACGGAGGCCTGACTGAAACCATGTGGCCGACTGTCGTGGTGGGCCGCAAAAAACTCTGTGGCGGGCTGCATGTGGCCCATGGGCCACAATTTGCCCACCCCTGTTCTGGGAGAAAGAAGAGGAAAAAGTTGTAGTCTCCATTTGAGAAGGAAAAGCTACTGGTTTTAGGGCTGCAAAAGGGTGGAGGTGGAGAGGACTTGTGCTACAAAATTCCAGGGCTCCTGGTTGTCCCATGAACCAGGGCAGGGAGCCCCTGGGGGATTCAAGCAGCATACCTGTTCTACCAAAGCATGTGTTCTGAGTGTGAGGGGAAAGGAGAGGGACTCTTTCTCTAGGGGAGCATGATGGTTCTCAGGGGCAATGTTTGCAGTTCCAGCCAGGCAATGTCACTGTGACATCTAGTGTGGCTCTCAGTTGCAAAAAGGTGGAGTATAAATCCAATCTCCTCCTCCTCCTCCTCCTCCTCCTCTTCTCCCTCACAGGCCAAGAACAGCATCAGTCACTCACGGGCCAGATAAGAGTCCTGGACGAGCCAGTTTCAGCCCGTGGGCCGTATGTTTGACACCCCTAAACTTGCTGATCTACAGACGATGGTGTAGAACTGCATCTCTTTATCTGTTTATAGGAGAAAACAAAGATGTGCTTGGGCAACGTTCTGGTGCTGCATACCACGAGCAAGTGGGGCTTGGAAGGACAGCCGGAAGCTCTGCAAAACCAACAGTGTTCGTCGCTCTCCCTTGATATTCAAATGGTATTTGCTTAGATTGTGCATAGTACATGCCTTTTCTTTGATTCCAAGGAAACTGAAGTATTACCTTCTGGTATGTAGGTGTTGCCTACTGTGCTAATTTATGTTAGTCACGTCCTCATAGAACGTATTAGCAAATGTGGTTTATTACAATTTTTAACACTGCCACCGTTTGCTTCCTAGCTACAAATTAAGCCCGCTGTCAACTGTAACACAGACATAATAGGCAACTGATTTATAGAGTTCTTTTTAAATGGGGGAGGGAGAACAGGTTTATTAGAAAAGCCACTTAAGGGAGGGGGGGGATTGCTTCCAGGCCTATAGTAGCCAGAGAGAGAGAGAGAGACTACAGCCAGAATGACACCCACCCACACTTAAACAGTAAGCAAGAAACAGAAGTTCCCGGTACCTTTATGGAATGCAAAATAATGAAACCAGGAGAGTTTCATTTTCACAGTATTCAATGGGCTGAGTCGTTTCAATTAAATAATACGCCCAAAGAAACCGGGAGGGGAGAGGAGAGAGAGAAATTTAACGTAGGATGTGTATGGGGTTTCTGCCTGGCTTTCATGAGCAATTTTTCCCCACCCCTGTAAAATTATTATGTATTTTTAACAACCAGGAAGTCAGATATGAATTGGAATAGGAGGTGTGGTAGAAATAGTACGGGGCGATTTCAGCAAGAATCTGTATATCAGTTTCAGGAGCCAAACAAGTGGCAGAACTGAGAAGGAAGGAAGAAGCAAAACATCGGGGGGGATGACACAAAGCAAGAACCAATTCTTAAAAGTATTAAAACAGCTTTTAGCAAATGGCCCGAATTGATTCACACACCATCTTTCTGCTCCTTTACATACTTGTGGGAATGGTCAGTTTACATGAACAATGGATGTGGGAGCCTGAAGATTACAGCACTTAGGTGCAGACTGTGGCCATGACAGTGTTAAGTGTGCACTCGTGGACAGAAAGTGTTTCCCAGGGAAACTTGTCCGTTGTATCTTCTGGGATCTGCTGTGTAGGTAAGCTTGATGGTGGTGAAAAGGGCCATCAAGTCACAGCTGACTGAAGGCGACCCCATAGGGTTTTCAAGGCAAGAGATGAACAGAGGTGGTTTGCCATTGCCTGTCTCTGTATAGCGACCCTTGGAGGTCTCCCATCCAATTACAAACCAGGGCCAACCCTGCTTAGCTTCTGAGATCAGGTAAGCTTGGGCTGTCCAGGTCAGGGCCGTGTAGGGAAGTTTACCAATCCAGATTGTCAGGAGACTCTGGCAGCTTCAACAATAGGCTTCTTTATTGCTTCCAACTAGGTTGCCAGCTACAGGTTGGTAAATTCCTGGAGATGTTGGGGGTGGAGTCTCGGGAGGGGAGGGACTTCAGTGGGGTATGAAGCCACAGAGTCCACCTTCCAAAGCAGCTGTTTTCTCCAGGGGAACTGATCTCTGTTGGCTGGAGATCACTTGTAATCCAGGAGATCTCCAGCCACCACCTGGAAGCTGGCAACCCTACTTCCAACAGGAAAACACCCACACTGGCAACCAGAACCAACACATGGGACACTAGATCTAAGTGAGGCCTCTCCCATACTGGCCTTGAGGGTGGGAACAGAAACTAATCTGTGAGGATTCACATAAAGACGTCATGGTCTATGGTCAGAATACATGAATCCTTGACATGTACCTGTGTGAATGGGGTCCATTTTCCAGTTGATAACCACACCAGGGTAGCTTCAAACCTTCTTTGTGCTGCCTCTCTAGAGTTGCCAACCTCCAGGTGGTGGTTGGAGATCTCCCACTATTACAACTGATCTCCAGGCAAAAGAGATCACTTCTATGAGCTGAGATCTCAGGTTGGACACCCTTCTGTGCACATAGACCAGTCAAAGACCAACACAAGTCAACACAACTCAAGGATTGTTTGACAAAGTGACAGTGCAACTAATGCAGATTTGGAATAAGTACTGAGATCTTGGAGATGGTGAAATCAGGAGTGTTATTGTGGGGCCATTCATGATAATATTATGTATACAGTCATTATGATGATATGGCATTGGGTGTAGAAGAGCCAAGAGATCCTAGGATTATCTGGCAGCCAGAAGCTCTAGCTTTTTAGTATTATGCACCACTAGGTGGGAAGCTAGACTTGTTTTAAAGTCAAGAGACATTTCAGAGGTGGTTTGCCATTGCCTGCCTCTGCGTCACGACCCTGGTATTCCTTGGAGGTCGATCTTCCAAGTACTAGCCAAGGCCGACCCTGCTTAGCTTCCAAGATCTGACAAGATTGGGCTAGCTTGGTCTATCCAGGTCAGTGGGCTATGCATAAAGTAATAACAGTCAACACAATGGCGCTATATTAGAGTTAATGGTTCCAAATGCCCCACGCACTAGGCAACACACAAGAAGGGGGTTGCTAGAGAGGAAGGACCAGAGGGTAAAAACAGAACTGGTTGCAGCTGCCTGTCCATACAGATTCCAGGCAAAATATCAAAAATCCAATGCAAGGACCCCAAAATTTCTGAGCAGTCAGTAATCTAAAATAGTAAATCCAAAAGCAGCGGGTAAAAGCAGGCTGTGGCTCAAATGTGGAACATTTGCTCAGAAGCAAAGCAGAAGCATATGATGCCAGGATCAGAGTACTGGTCCATCTAGTGCAGAATCCTGTTTCTCAGGTAGCTGACCAGCTAATCTCAAAGAGCTCAAGCAAGGATACATAGACCAATGCCTCCCCCTGGTGGTGCCTCCAAGCAACTAGCACACTACGTCTGCAAATGGAGGTTCCATCACTGCATGGAAACTATCCTCTATAAATTTGTCTAATCCCCTTTTAAAGCCATTGCAAACTAGTGGTCATCCGGAGGCAAGAAGTGCCTCAGAAGTTTAATTATTCCTTGTAAGAAAAACTGTCTCCCTGAATCAATCATCCATCCATTCATCCATCCATCCATCCATCTATCTATCTATCTATCTATCTATCTTCATCATCATCATCATCATCATCATCATCTATTTTATTCCCCACCTTTCTCCCCAGTGTCGACCCAAAGTAGCTTACACTGTTCTCCTCACCTTCATTTTATCCTCACAACAACCTTGTGAGGTAGGTTAGGCTGAAAGTGTGTGAATGGCCCAAGGTCACCCAGTGCGCTTCCATGGCAGAGTAGAGAGAGACTCAAATCCGGGTCTCCCGGATCCTAGTCTGACCCCCTAACCATTACACCACACTGACTCTGAATCTAGTGCCCTCCAACTTCACTGGGTTTCCTCCGAGCATTATGGGGGAGAGGGATTTTCTCTATAACGTGCATCAGGATATGGTTCAATGACTTCTCTCCCCCCTCCCCCAAACATGTAGAGGCAAGAAGAGGAACTTGCTTATACTTGTTTGTTGCTGTAGCCCTTTACGTGGGAGCTCTAGCTCACTCTATAACAGCCACATCCAGAAAAAAGGATTAAGTTGCCCATTGTACTCTAGCTAGTCAGCCAGTGCTGTAGTAACACATTGAACATGTTGGCAGAGTGTAGATATGCAGTAAAGTGGAGTACAAGCTGTTTAAAGAATAAAGTTGGTTTATTAAGAAGAGGATAAACTTTGTAAGAAAGAGGGGAGAGAAAAAAGAAGTCTAATTGTCTGACTAGTTAGGAGGAAGTCAGCAAAGAGATCTCAGCAGGAGCAGGAAAAACCCCAACTGAGCCAATCAGGGGACAGGAAGGAGACTATCTGAAAATTGTAGAAAGTCCCTGATCTCACTATGCCAACTAGTTGTCCCCTCTTCTGCCCCCTACAGGATGTTCTTGTCATTTTCTTTATCTATGCATAATAGACCTTGCATATTCCAACAGAACAAAAAGCCATTGCTTCTGTTTATTTGCTAAGATCCCTTCCTTTTTTGCTAGATGGTTGGACAACATAAGAAGATAGCTGGCCTTATTTGTAACAGACTGGAAGTCGCAGTGCTCGATGTCAGTCTAAAAGAAGTGATGGAATTCGTGCCCCGGTAACTTCTGCTTCTTTTCGTAGGTCAAAATTTAGGCATGGAATCAAGAGCTGCGGGTCTGATTCAACCGTGGGTCATGTGGCATTTGGTGGGGGTGGGGTGGGGTTAGCCTTCTAAATGGGGGCATCAAAGTCATTGTCAGGACCTACACACAGATGGGTCCCAGTTCTGCAGTGTGGCAGGCAGGAATTCAGTCTCATGGAGACTAAAGAAGAGGAACTACAAGATTTCCAACCAGACCAATGGGAAGCATCTTGAATTCTAATAGGCCAGAACAAATCATGTGACAAGTTCTGATCTGTGTGGAAGCTTCTGGATTAAACATGCTGTTTGCAACTAGCGCAAGCAGAGGGATGAAAACCTGGGCCACTGTCTTGGTCTTCACCTTCACTTTGCCAGGTCCTGCCTGTCTTCAGCTCAGTCCTGCAGGAATCAGGTCAGACAGAAGCAGCATTCATTCATTTACTGTTTCCTCTATGTATGCTTGGGAAAAATATTAAAATAGAATTTAAAGTAATAATACAAGAACACCCAGGAGAGGGACCATGGCTCAGTGGAAGAGCATCTGTTTGGCAGTCAGAAGGTTCCAGGTTCAGTCTCCAGCATCTCCAGTCAAAGGATCTAGCAGTAGGTGATGTGAAAAGACCTCTGCCTGTGACCCTGGAAACCTGCTGCCAGTCAGAGAAGATAATATTGACTCTGATGGTCCAAGGGTCTGATTCAGTATAAGGAAGCTTCATGTGTTCACATTTTAAAATCTACAGTACTAAAATAAAGCATTAAAACCTTTTCTTATTCCTGGCCACTTAATTCTTGCCCAGAATTCTTCTTGAGGAAGATGTTCAGGCTCAGGAATTAGGGAACTTCTGGAGAAGATACGTACTAGATGTGGGGAGCAACCTTCACAAATCACCTCTTTCACAGCTTGGTGTGAATTTCGCACAGATGATAGCTAATCTTGGAAAACATCGCAAGCCATGGGAGAGGAGGAGCTAAAACGTTTTAGGAGAATAATATCTCTGAATGTCTCTCCTTCCCTGGTGTCCCAAGGGAAATGTTACTTTTTTCGCACCGTAGAGAACAATGAAAGGAATGGGGGCAACCTTTTTGGGGGCCCATAGAATTGGACCCCTTGGTCCAATCTTCTTGAAACTTAGTGAGTATTTGGGGGAGAGGCTCTAGCAGCTACCCTGTAAGTTTGGAGTCTCTCCCTCAAACCCCCTCCCCTCCAGCCACTTTTAAAGCCACTGCCAAAAGTTGGTGGCAATTTGGCGGCGGGCCGAATCAGATCAGAGAATCTGATTCAGCCCGTGGCTGCCCTAGTGCCCACTCCTGGGCTGGCGGAGTGCTGCTCCACCTCACTTCAGCCCCAAATGACCCCTGGGCAACACACCCCTAATGTAGCCAATCCTCTAAGAGCTTACAGTAGCCCCTGTAAGAAGAGCTCTGTAAGCTCTTGGAGGATTGGCTACATTAGGGGTGTGTCGCCTAACATGCAAAGGAGCGCCTGCTAGAAAAAGAGCCCTGTATTTAAGCAGTTGTTGGCTGAGTGAAGCAGCAGCACAGCGAGGGCTGGAGGGAGAACTCAGTCAGGCCATGTGCGAAAACTTTGTTGGTCTGTACTGTGCCGTTAGGAACAAATCGCTGAAGCAACAGATGAACAGTCTGTCAGAACATCAGCTCCCTGTTCACGATTGGCAACGATGCAGTGAACCAAACTGGCAGATTCTTGTGGGTTGGCCTGGAGGAAAGAGCAAGAGCAGGTTCCCCCGGCAGCCAAGTAACAATCTTCTCCCAACTCTCCCCTTCCTGATTAGCAACTCCCAAAAGAGAGTTGAGGCAGGCCCATAGCCAAAATTTTGTAATTTGGGGGGTGGGGGCTTTAAATAAGTCAGGGGGCACTGATGTCACAAAATAAAAAAATATATATAAATTTTTTTAAAACCCTAACTTTTGCAGCATTCACACTCTGCCTGCCTATGTTGGGAAGCAAGCTGCGCTTGGGAAAGGGGCAGTGGTGGGGAGTCCTCCGGGTGGCCCAAAGAGTCAGGAGTCTTCCAGGCAGCCCAGAAAGCCGGGGGCCAGGGGGCTGGCTGGAAATTGTGGGGCCTTGGCAGGACGTCAGGGGGCCAGGCCCCCAAACCCCCCGCTGCAGCTACAGGCCTGGGTTGAGGACACTGAGAATGTGAGAGAGAATGGTTGGTGTTCTGAGCCTCTTATTTGAGTTTGGTATAGTGGTTAAGTGCGCGGACTCTAATCTGGGAGAACCGGGTTTGATTCCCCACTCCTCCACTTGCACCTGCTGGATGACCTTGGGCAAGCCATAGCTCTGTCAGAGCTGTTCTTGAAAAAGAGCAGTTTCTGTCAGAGCTCTCTCAGCCTCACCTACCTCACAAGGGTGTCTGTTGTGGGGAGGGGAAGGGAAAGGAGATTGTAAGCCGCTCTGAGACTCCTTTTGGTAGTGAAGGGCGGGGTATAAATCCAATCTCTTCTTCTGAGTTCTGAGGGAAGTGTAAAACCTCCTTGGTGGAGGGCATCGGTCAGATTCCCCTGGGCCCACCCAGTCTTCGTTAGGAGGCGGAGAGTGTGTCCTTATGCCATGGTGGATATTTACTTCTTCCAATTCCATATTGTGGTGCTTTTCGAAATGGAACTAAACCTCACGCTCCCATGTGCTCTGGAAAAGCATAAAAGCAAAGAAGGAGCTTGCCATCTGAATCAGCCCCAAATGAGAAGCCTAAAAATAATTTCACATTAACCTTTGAAATTTTCACACCGCTAAGAGCTGAGCAGAGTGGGTTGTTTGCTATTAAATGCTCCACACAATCAAATATGGCAGAATGGAAGGAAAATGACTTGCTCTTGGTTGTGAACTTGCAGCGCTTCTGAAATGTTACTGGTAGCGCAAAAGTGTAATTAGCTTAATGGATCAGATTGAGTTTATAGGTCTTGAATTTTACTTTTCATTTGGATTATTGATATGATTAACCCCTAATGTGTAAGACTCAGGGAATCTACATTATTAGGCATATGTAGACATATAATAGGGGCCGTGGTGGCTTAGAAGTTAAGACACCAAGCTGCAGAACAGGAGATCTGTAGTTTGGCAGTTCAAGACCCGAGTGCCACGTGTCAGAGTGAGCTCCCGTCTCTGGCCCCAGCTCCTGCTAGCCTAGCAGTTCAAAAGCAAGAAATTGCAAGTAGATAAATAGGTACCGCTTTGGTGGGAAGGTAACTGTGTTCCGTGCACCTCAGCATTTAGTCATGCCAGCCACATGACCATGGAAATGTCTTCGGACAGCACTGGTTCTTTGGCTTGGAAACAGAGATGAGCACCACCCCCTAGAGTTGGATTTGACTGGCTTTCAAGCAAAGGAAATCTTTACCTTTAGACATATAATAAAAACTTGTTGAGATACTAGCTTTAAAATTAGATAATTCTCCATGCTCTGCACTCAAATCCAGTATAATATTGGACCTGGAGAGAAGAGAAGTCGTAAGACAGAAGAACTGTATTTTGAACCACTTGAACAAGCAATATGTTAGCCCTGGAAAAAAATGAAGACCTGTAGCTCCTATATGGAGGGAAGATGGCATTATATAGCTCGATCTCATCAGATCTCAGAAGCTAAGCAGGGTTGGTACTTGGAAGGGAGACCTCCAAGGAAGACTCTGCAGGGGGAGACAATGGCAAACCACCTCTGCTTCTCACTTGCCATGAAAGCTGCTTGCTAGCATCACCATAAGTCAGCTGTGACTTCACAGCACTTTCAGAACAGAAGACCATAAGAGAAGCCATTTTGGATCAGGCCAATGGCTTATCCAGTCCAATACTCGGTGCCACACAGTGGCCAAAATCCATGTGCCATCAGGAGGTCCACCAAGAGGGCCAGAACTCCTGAAGCCCTCCCACTGTTGCCCTTCAAGTACCAAGAATACAGAGCTTCACTTGCCCCAGACAGAGTGTTCCATCTATACCTTGTGGCTAATAGCCACTGATGGACCTCTGCTCCATATGTTTATCTAATCCTCTCTTGAAGCTGTCTATGCTTATAGCTGCCACCACTTCCTGTGGCAATGAATTCCACATGTTAATCACTCTTTGTACAAGGGATTATGATACTTGCTGATTTGTTTTCAGTGCCCTTCCTAATAATCCCCAGCATAGCATTTGCCTTTTTTATTGCAGTCGCACACTGAATCGACATCTTCATGGAGTTATCTACCACAACTCCACGATCTCTCTCCTGGTCAGTTACCACCAGTTCGGACCCCGTCCACATATATTTGTAGTTAGGATTTTTGGCTCCAGTGTGCATTACTTTGCACTTGCCCACACTGAACCCCATTTTCCACATTGATGCCCACTTGCCCAACCTCAACAGATTCCTCTGGAGTGCCCCACAGTTCTCCCTGGTTCTCACCAGCCTGAACAACTTAAGTGTCATCCACAGACTAAGCCACTTCACTGCTTACTCCCATTAACAAACAAGTTAAAAAGCACCGGACTGAGTACTGATCCCTGCAGTACCCCACTGTTTACCACCCTCCACTGTGAAAACTGCCCATTTATACTCACTCTCTGTTTCCTATTAGTTAACCAGTTTTTAATCCACAAAAGGACTTGTCCTCTTATCCAATGACTGCTGAGTGTACTTAGGAGCCTTCGATGAGGAACTTTATCAAAAGCTTTCTGGAAGTCTAAGTAAACAACATCTACTGGGTCACTCTTGCCCACATTTTTGTTTACCCCCTCAAAGAACTCTAAAAGAACACTAAAGATTCTAAAACTCCCCTGTTTCCTGCTTGCCCCACTGCCACCTTCATCTGCCTGGCTGACCTCTCAGCAACAGCTGACCCCTCCTTATTTTCCCTTTATTCTCCTGCCTGCCCCCTCAAAATGGTGATTGAGATCTTGTGACATAGAATCTCAAGATCACCCCCCCCCCCCCAAAAAAAACCCTTTAATATTTTTTTTTAGTATTTTCTGCAAATCCATTCTCTGGGCGTTTTGATCCATACAGGGGTCAGGTTCAGAATGCCATTTTAGCAGCAGTGCCTAGTGGCCAGTGATACACCTGTCCTGCATTATTTGTCAGGTCCTTTTCAGTGTTCCCTCTAAGCCGAGTTAGTGTGAGCTCACTCATAGTTTTTTAGCCTCTGGCTCACACATTTTGGTCTCAGTTCAGGAAGGATGGCTCCAGGGCAAACTAATTTATGCAGCAGCCAAATTGCTCGCTCACAAATTTAATGCCAGTAGCTCACAAAAGTAGAATTTTTGCTCACAAGACTCAACAGCTTGGATGGAGCACTCCTTTTATATACTCTGTTAAATGATTTTTTCATAAGCTAGCTATACAAATCTGTTCTGATCCCACAACTGATCAATTGTGTCTTCCCTGTTCTTTGACTCTTGGAATGGGCAACTGTTTTCCCAAAGCATCAATGCCTGTATTGTTCATGGTTTTTAGTTGCTGTTGTTTATGCCTGGTTGCAAGCAATTTTTTTAAAATTATGTTACAGCTTTGAGAAAGCATTTCTGGAATGGGACAAGGAGAACGACCATCCCCAGTTTGTGGAACTTATGGTGACCTACATTAATGACTTCCAAGATTTGTCGTAAGTTTGTTTCTTTGTTTTATGTATATCCGTTGCTGTTTCAGGAACCGATATATTGAGACTGTAGGATATGAATATTCCAAATACATTAATAACTTCACTTTTTAAATCCTGTTTGTAAAGAGGACGTGTGGAACAGATCTCAGAGTTGAGGTGATAATGTGTACTGAATTTTATCCTAAATATAATAAATAGGAAGGGAAGAGATGGAAACAGAATAGAGGCATCTGGCCAAGGATTTCCATGTCCAGCTCCCGGAGTTCAAATATGTAGTAGAAGAAGGTGTAAGTTTCTATACCTCACTTTTCTCTACCCTAAGGAGTCTCAAAGTGGCTTACAATCGCATTCCCTTCCTCTCCCCACAACGGGCACCTTGTGAGGCAGGAGGGGCTGAGAGAGTTCTGAGAGAACAGTGACTGGCCCAAGGTCACCCAGCAGGCTTCATGTGGAGGAGGAGTGAGGAATCAGAGCCACTTTTCCAGATTAGAGTCCATGGCTTTTAGCTACTACATCATGTTGCCTCTCAGGAGAAGGAAGAGACCCACGGTGGAAAATAATCCTCATGGGTCCCTACCGAGGCCATGATGGAAGAGATTCCTTGACACCATGTCAAAGCCAGGAGGGCAAAACTTGTTGTTGTTGTTTTGTTCTGCTTTTTAAACATATAACCATCCTGGTTCCTAAGGACCTCTTCTTGTTCAAGCAAACCAGAATCCATATTTTCCCCCTACACTCAGTGATCCGTATAACATATGCATATAATGTATAGTCAGGTTGGGGGTCAGTACTCGTGGAGGCCCACAGCAGGGCAATCACATCCCCCCCCCCACAGCTCTTTCAGCACTAGAAAACATCATGGAAGGGAAGGCTGGAGCTCCTCCTCCTTTGCGCTCATGAGCCTGTCACATTGGACACCCACTGTGTTGGGTGACATACCATCATCTAGTTGAGTCTACAGTATTTTTAGCATACATGCCAAGCACACACACACACCCATGCCCACAGGGTCAGGTGTAGTCAGTTCTCTTCTGCGATAGCTCTGGTTTGTAGATATACTCTTCTGTAGCGTTTTTCAGGATCCAGATGAACACTAACATTATAATGCCCCTAGATGGCATAGTACCTCCAGTAATTAGCAGGATGGTGAAAGGGGGAAATCCAGCTCCCGTACTAGCGCAGTAACTCTGAAAAGTAAGCCCAAGCAGTCCATTCTTGCAGCATTGCTAATTATTTTGCAACTAACTTTAAATATCTCTTTGGGCATTGGCAGTCGTTTGCAAGACAAGCTTTTAAAGTGATCTATGTTATGGCTCTGCCAAATATTTTCTCCTTTTGATTTTCACTTTAAAAATAATCCTTTGGGGCAGAAATGTGTGCTCCCTGAATTGTGACCATTTTCACCTTTTTTTCTCTTTTCTTTTTCTGCCATGGTTTCTGCTGTCTGCTGCTGTTTCTGTCCCACCCCCAGTGTTGTTTTCCTTCCTGGATGAATTTTTATTCAATTCCACCTTGATTTCATCCCTAATGCTGACCCAAAGTGGCTTGCATCATTGTCCTCTACTCCATTTAGTCCTGTGAGGCAGGTTAGGCTGAGAGTGGCTGATTCAGCGTTGACTTTTGCCTCCGTCCAGGAGCACCTTAAAGACTAACAAAATTTGTGTCTGGGTATGAGCTTTTGTGAGTCACTGCTCACTTCTTCATACACCAAAGCTCCTACCTGGCCACAGATTTTGTTAGTCTTTAAGGTGCAACTGGACTCTTGTTCTTTTCTACTGGATCAGTCACGTGGGTGATCTCAACAAATCATAGATCTTGTAGTGAAACGAATGGCATTATTATGACCCTACGTAGTTCATCAGCATGGTTACAAGATGCTGCTGCTGAGGCCAGAGGAAATGTTCAGCGTGAGGGCAAGGCTTCCTAACTGGGCAAGCACTTTGGAAGCAATCAGTGAAAATTTACTCACTCGTTTCCTTCATTCATATCCCGCTTTTCTCCCCAGTCGATATCCAGAGTGGCATACATCCATCTCTTCTCCTTCATTTTATCCTCACAACTACCTTGTTTAGTAGGTTAGGCTGAGAGTGTTTGACTGGTCGCATGACAGAGCGAGCTCCCCTCTCTGGCCCCAGCTTCTGCCAACCTAGAAGTTCGAAACCAAGAAATTGCAAGTAGATAAACAGATACCACTTCAGTGGGAAGGTAACAGCATTCCGTGAGCCTCGGCGTTTAGTCATGCCGGCCACATGACCACGGAAACATCTTCGGACAGCGCTGGCTCTTTGGCCTGGAAACAGAGATGAGCACCGCCCCCTAGAGTCAGATTCGACTGGCTTTCAAGCAAGGGAAACCTTTACCTTTAGACATATAATTAAAAAACTGAGTTTTTGTGCAAAATATTTCCTTTCGAAATTTGTTGAGATACTATAGCTTTAGAACTCCATGCTCTGCACTCAGATCCAATATAATATTGGACCTGGAGAGGAGACTTAAGTGTTGTGAAACAGAAGAAATGTATTTTGAACCACTTCTACAAGCAATAAGCCCTGGAAAAACCTGGAGACCTGTAGCTCATATATGGAGGGAAGATGGCATTAAATAGCTCGATCTCATCAGATCTCAGAAGCTAAGCGGGGTTGGAAGGGAGACCTCCAAGGAAGACTCTGCAGGGGGAGGCAATGGCAAACCACCTCTGCTTCTCACTTGCCATGAAAGCTGCTTGTTAGCATCACCATATGTCAGCTGTGACTTCACAGCACTTTCAGAACATAAGAGAAGCCATGTTGGATCAGGCCAGTGGCCCATCCAGTGCAACACTCTGTGTCACACAGTGGCAAAAACCTATGGGCCATCAGGAGGTTTACCAGCAGGGCCAGAACTCGCCTCGCAGTTCAGTCAGGGCTATTTTGGGGCAGGAACGCACAGGAATGGAGTTCCAGCTGGCTTCCGAGTTGGCCACGCCTACAACCTCCCCCCCCCCCGGGTTCCACAGGTGCCTCACAAGCTGTGGGGTGCCTGGGGAAGCCAAGCTGATCCAGGGAGGGAAGGCAGTTTAAACTGCCTCCCTTCCTCAGGTTCTCCAGGCGCCCCGCAGCTGAGGGGCACCTGGGGAAGCCGATCCTGGGAGGGAGCTGTGCTGTCAGGGGTGTGGCCTAATATGCTGATTCGTTCCTGTTGTTGGGTGTGGCCTATTATGCTAATGAGCTCCTGCTGGGCTTTTTCTACCAAAAAAGCCCTGAGTTTAGTCAAGCCGGCCACATGACCACGGAAATGTCTTTGGCCAGCACTGGCTCTTTGGCTTGGAAACAGAGATGAGCACTGCCCCTTAAAATCGGATTTGATTGGCTTTCGAGCAAGGGAAATGTTTACCTTTTACTCTGAGGGTAACGCTCTTTACTCCTAGGGCAGCGCTCTGACCACAATACCACACTGGTTAAATTGCCAAATGGGGGGAATATTCACAAGAAGTATTTTTAGCTCAGTCCCAGTTAGAAGTCATTCCCTGCTTCCCCCTCTAAATGGGAACTTGTTGAAATTGTATCATTGTTCCTCAATGAAAAGGGGAATGATGAAGAACAAACTTCCCCAAAAGACATCTTCTCCAGTGCTAAACATCTTCTCTACAGTGCATAGATGCAGGGGACTGTTGGGTGTGTTCTCGGTCAAACAACCAGTGCAAACAAGGCCCAGCAGAAGCGGAAGAAACGCCTGCTTTCTGAGTCAGATGTAATAGGCCATCTTTGGCTGGTGGGTCCCTGCAGAAAGGTTTCCAGAAAATAGAAAACCTCTGATGCTAAGTAGATATTCTCCAGTTCTGTGCAAAGCCATAGAACCTTCTGATTCATAGAATAACCCAATGTGAAGTTATTTCGCGTAGAATTAAACCAGTCAACGGTCTGCAATAAGGTCTGATTCACTGGACCAAATCTGGGCACCATGGCTTGGATCCAGCGACGTGCAAATGGAAACGTAAATGGACTTCGTGGAGTTCTGTTTCCTTAAGTTCTCTCTTCCCACTTTCCTCCCTATGTATTATAGTGGCTGGAAATTGGTTGCACAAGATCTTGCGCGAGTGGTAACACAAGTGGGAATAAAATGAGTCTGGCTGCGTGCAAGCCTAGTCTGCTGTCCTCTTTTTCCTATGCTTCCGCTTGCATGAGAGCTTACACAAGAGTTCCAGACCTGGCTTTCTTTTGTCACCTATCAGATACAATCCAGCCAATGTTAAGCATTTTTTAAAAGTCCCATGGATTTAAATGGAAGTGTTTAATGCTTATATGAATCTCTCTGATTCAAGCAAAAGGATTTCAACCTATGGAAGGCTTGCTGGATTGTGTGGCCATCATAACACAGGAAGGATCTCGCAGCCAGTGTTCCCTCTAAGCTGAGTTAGTGTGAGCTAGCTCACATTTTTTAGCCTCCAGCTCACATGTTTTTTGTCTTAGCTCAGGAAGGAGGGCTCCAGAGCCAACTGATTTATGCAGCAGCCAGATCGCTCGCTCACAACTTTAATGCCAGTAGGCTCAGAAAGGAGAACTTTTGCTCACCAGACTCCACAGCTTAGAGGGAGCATTGCTGAGCATACAGGATCTTTAAAGAACCCATATGAAAAATGCTCAGCCCATAGGGCTGCCCAGTAGTCCACAGAGCTAAATCATACGTACCCTTAAATGTATGTGTGTAAGTGCCATAAAGTCATAACTAAGGCTGCGGCCACACGGCCCCTTTAAATCCGGGAGGGCTCCCGGATTTAAAGGGGCCGCATTTTTCTACCGCAGGTTGGGATGTCTACACATCCCAACCCCTGCGGCAGCATCGGCAGCCGCAGCAACAGCGGGAACAGCGGCAGCCGCTGAAGAGGCGGCCGCGGCGGGAACGGCGGCTGCTGCTGCAGAAACGGTGGTGGTGGTAGCCGCAGCGGGAATGGCGGCCGCGGAAGAGGCGGCCACAGAAGCAGCGGCCAAGGACCCGCCAGCCGCCTGGTGAGTTTGGGGGGGGGGTTTTTTCCCTTTTACACTTGGGCGCTTGAGTGGCCAAGCGCCCAAGTGTAAAAGGGGGGGGGGGAATGCCCGGCTGGACTATCTGGACAGCCCTGCTCTCGCAATGCTTGCGAGAGAGGGCTGTCTAGATACCTCAAATGCGGGTTCCTCCCGCAACACCCGGGAAAACTTTATTTTTCCCGGGGTCGGAAAATGCGGGAGGAACCCGCATTTGAGCCCGCTTCAGTGCGGGACTTGGTGCAGGCCGTGTGGTCAGCCCCTTTAAATGCGGGAGGAAATAGCCCTTCCTCCCGCATTTAAGGCCCGTGTGACCGCAGCCCAACTTATGGTGACCCCAGCTAGGGGCTTTCAAGATAAGTGAGAAGCAAAAGTGGTTTACTATTGCCATCTGATCATGCTCCTTTAATCCGCCCGGCATTCACACTTATGTCAGGGCTAATTGTGCGTGTGATCACAACCATATTGTGTCAAAACTTAATTTATGAAGTCTCCTTGGATTCAGGTTGTTGTTGTTGTTATTTATTTATAGTCTGCCTGTCTCACTGAGACCCAAGGTAGATTTTTTTTAAAAAAACCTTCTAAATCAATCAGAAAGCCAATTACAAAATTGGATAGCATCAGGCAATCAGTGAGCAGAGTACAAGATATGATAACATCTGAATGTAACAGCAAAGATTCCTAGCAATACAAAATGCATTCAGGCAGGGATTGCAGAACAGGAGGGGACAAGCAAAACAATGAACGTGGATTGCCTTTTGTGCTCATTCAATGTATGCATGCCACTTTTCCCTTTAGAACTGGAAACAAGCACTAACAGAATGGGTATTCATCTTGTATCAGCCAAGCCCTTGGGCGAAATGCTTTTTAAGTAGTGGGACTAGAACCCACAAACATGCAACAGCCTGACCACATCAGTTCTTGAGGACAATACGTCACAAAGGGTCAAAAGAGGTTTAACTTGGGGGTGAGTCGAAATCTTTAGACCGATCTTTGTCAAGAAGTTTTTTTGCTGGCACATCTAAGGGCAAAGCTAGTCAGTATGAGGTAGACAGGGGCTCCCAGTCCTGTTTTTGTCTAGTTTCACTCGTTAGTGTGTGTGTGTGTGTGTGTGTGTGTGTGTGTGTGCTGTAAGTCCCATCAAGTTACTTCCGACTTATGGTGACCCTATGAGTTTAATGCCCTCCAAAATGTCCTTTTAACAGCCTTGTTCAGGTCTTCCAAACTGCGAGCCATGGCTTTCTTTATTGAGTCAATCCATCTCATCTTGGGTCTTCATCTTTTCCCGCTGCCTTCAGATTCTCCTCACAATGTATGGGCGCGGGACATTTGCAAGAGAGGATCAGCAAGTGGAAACATCATTCGATCCCCCCGAGTGGTACCCTGGCACCTTTTCTTCCTTTTTATCTCCCCCTACACCACTGATTCTGAGACTGGAAATAAGCTTTGCCAAGGGAGACCTGAGAGAGGGAGAGATTGGAGGGGACCAACTAGCTTCTCACCTGCAGAAGCCTACTGGTTACCATTAACAAGCATTTGGGAAATACATAGTTCCACCTTTAGATCAAACACAATCAAACAGGATGGGGAACGGTGGCATTCTCTGCTGTCCACCTTGCTGCTTGCTTACTCAAACAAATCTGGCAAAACGACTGTCAAAAATGGAGGGAGCTGCCTCTTGCTGTGCTCGTTGCCATATGTGGGAGTGATTTTAACCCACTTAACTAATGGAGGTTCAAAGAACAGGTGCAGGTTTTAGAAGCTAGCTCAACCAAGCAGTGCCTTCCGCTTGCTACGCTTCCTGTGTTGATTCTCAGTCCAAGTGAACAGACCCTGTGGTTTCTTTAGGATGCAGAATTGATTGGTTTACAGCCTGGCCCTGAGAGGCAGGGTGAAACAAGATGTATTTTGGGTTTCCCCAGACTCTACTCACCTGCCCTGTAGTTGCATGGCAGCTATGGGTTAAGGCATTTTTAAAGACCCCAGGAGCCCAACTCTGCTCGAAACTGTGGTGTGGGAGTAGAAGGGGCCCCTGCCTTCCCTTTCTTCACCTTTTTCTCAATTTTAGAGAATTAGTTGCATAACTTTGGAGCTCCATAGGGAGTATTCCCAGCATGTACAGTTATGTGAATAACTTCCTGCTGGGGCCTTTTCACTCAGGAAAATAGCATGGAGGGGAAGGCTGGAGCCCCTGTTAACCCCATACTACAGCTCCAATGCCTTTAAAATGGACTTTTAAAATGCTTTTACCCACAGTTTCTGTGCAGGGAAAGAAACTTGAGTCTGGGGGAACCTAACCCTCCCGCCAACAAGTGTAACTTGTTGTTTGGCCCTCAATATTATTGTACGCACAGTTTATGAAGCACTGTTATATACTCTGTACTCTGCCACTGACTTGACATGACTAACCTTGGTGAGCACACTAAGCATCTTTCTAGCATAGATAGGCATACATATGCTAAGTGCCATTGATGATCCTGAACCACAGAAACTTTGGTTCATTGCTTAAATGCATTCTGGGAAATGGCTAAATGCTGACAAAGTTGCTATTCAGCAAGACCTGTGGCCTTGTTCCGGCCAGCTACAACTGCACATGTTTCTGATGTCAGTTAGCTTAGTTAAATGAAGAACATCAGCAGTCTGTACTGATATCTGTTACATAGATACATTTTAGAGCTTCATAGCCTGGGAAAAGAAGGCCCATTGTTTGGCTAAAAAAGAGAGAAACACCTTTACTTGGGAAAGCCCAGCCCTCAGGTCTAAGCCCAATCAGAAAGTTATGATGGAAGTTTGACAAAGTTTGATGGATCCAATAGCTTTGCCTTGTTTGTTTGATATCATAGTGGGTATAAAATCTTATGTCTCCCATTGTAACTTCAAGATAGCTGGTGGGTATTCGAGAGTCCAAAGCCCTGTTGTACCTGAGCTTCCCCCTTTATTAATAAAGTTCTTGGGATATTTCTCTTCTACAGGATCACACCATGTGTTTTCTCAAATTGGGCTGAGGAAACACAACCAGAGACAGGAATTCTGTCTTTCAATATCACATCACCGCCTTTCAGAATGACTATTATATAATGTTGCAATTATGAAATAAGGGGAAACTTTACCAGAACGTCCTTAATATAAGATTTTGGATGGTTGTGAAGAGTACTGGACTCGGGAGACCAGGAACGGTGAAATCATGAAGCCTTTATTGAGTGATTCAGCATGCCCAGTAGATGGTCAGAACAAGCATGCTTCCAGGACTCCAGGGCCCTCATTATATGCTGGCTGGAGCCACATCTCCGGCCGCACCCAAAAGACCTGATAGGGGCTTAACATATGTGCATGTTTGTCATAGGTTCCCTGGAGGAGCCTTTGATTGCATTGGCTCCCCAGGGAGAACCTAGGTCCCACATTGGTGGGGGCTTTCAATCCGGATGTCTACTGTTCCTCCAGATTCAAGCTCCCCTCTCTGCCTGACCATGTGCTCTGGCCATGCGGCGGGCGCCATTACCTGGGAGCACATGGCAGGCTGGCTGCTACACAGAGCATACTACATTACAGTTGGATCACATCACTGGCTTTCAGAATGACTATTATATAATGTTGCCATTGTGCAACAAGGGGAAACTTTACCAGAGCTTCCTTAATATAAGATTTGGACGGTTTACTTAACCTCAGGAGAATTTTTCATACCTGTTTTCTCAGACTCGTTCCCTTTTCTCCCCTGATAGAGAGAAATGTAGATCAAAATTCCCAGGTTTATTATTTAGACAAGAATCATGCCACAAATCCCATTCTCCATTATACTTCCGTGTTCATTATCTGACTGCTTCTTACTGCTGATTGCTTTGTTTTCTTAAAGTCAGTTGTATTAGTTTGTGCTTATAAAACCAGGAAAGGCTGACTATAGCCATACAACATGAAGCAACACAAAAGGTGAGCTACACAGTAATAAGATCAGTAAACAAAAAGAACTGTGCATTATAAGCAAATTAATGCATGCTGCAATACTGTACGCACACAAAGAGTGTACCATACAGATGAATACACAAAATATCTTCTTCAAAGGATGTACAGAAGTGTGAGTATAGAAGTTCCAAGTCACACTATTAAGAACAACTCCTTTAAGTGTTCAAATTTAGTCCACACAAAATATTCTTTTACCATACAGATCTCCCTTCTTCCTCTAACGTGAATCCTAGCTTATTCCAAACACATTTCCCATGTTTTCTCAAAGAACAGATCTGATTAAATTTTGTTCCAGGTGTATACTCTGTAAACCAAAAAAACAGAAATTACATATCTTTTCATACTATCATCAAGAAACCATTGTTACAATATAAACAGCATTACCTGTTACAGTTTCTTTGTGTGCATACAGCATTGTTGCAGCATGCATTAATTTGCTTACGATAAGAAGAATATTTTGAATTTTATGTACAGTGTTGGTGCACAGTTCCTTTTGTTTACTGATATAATGTGAAGCAGCAGGCACAGAAAATTTGTTCTAGGATGAACACGTATATACACACACGCGCACACACAGACAGTTAAAACTATCCCCACATAGAAAATTACGAACAATGCAGAACGAAAGTTGAAGTTCCAGAACTGAGCCAATTACAGATTATTGCTGATGGTTCTGAGTGACAAAATATATGCAAGGCATAAATGATTTATGGAATTCAGTGCTACACTCTAATCTAACTGTTTTACTGCAGATCAGCATAGAGAGCCAGTTTGGTGTACTGGTTAGGAGCACGGACTCTGATCTGGGAGAACCGGGTTTGATTCCCCACTCCTCCACATGCAGCTGCTGGTGTGACCTTGGGTCAATCACAAGTTCTCTCAGAGCTGTTCTCTCAAGGGCAGTTCTCAGGAGAGCTCTCTCAGCCCCACCTTCCTCACAGAGTGTCTGTTGTGGGGAGGGGAAAGGAAAGGAGATTGTACGCCACTCTGAGACTCCTTCTGGTAGTAAAGGGCGGGGTATAAATCCAGTCTCCTTTTCCTCCTCCTCCACTACTACTTCTACTTCTACTACTACTTCTTCTTCTTCTACCTTCTGAAAGTATAAGGCAGCTTCATTGCCATGTGTTGTGATTTCCCAGTGTCCCATATTAGCTACTAGGAAACAGTGGCATGGCTGAGGAAATGTGGAGCACTGTGGTTTCAGGCTATAAGCTGGGGTGGAGGGCCAGGGTGTAGAGCAGTCATTTTTGATAGCTGCCAAAAATATTCTGACACTAAATAGGAGAATGTCAGGGATCATAATCCACTTTATGAGTATGGGCATCTAGCTGAGGCAATTAGGAGTGGTGTGTTGAGGAACTCCCTATTCATAGTATGTCTCTGAACGGCAGTTACTGGGGAGGCAATCAAGGGGTGAAGCTTTAACCTCTGCACCCTGACTGTAGGTCTTACAGGTGGCATTCAGTTGGCCAGTGCGGAAAGTAGGATGCTGGTCTTGTTGGACCACTAGTTTGATTTCCCAGGGCTCTTATTTACATCCTTGCATGAGTTTATCAGAGAAGGGTGGAGAGAGCAGGGCGAGTGAGAGCGATTGAACATCTCAACTTTCACCTGCACTCTAGTGGGTGCAGTTTAGGGCATAGTTTCACCAGCTGATCCCACTGATAGCATAAAGAAACTCTAAGTCAAATCGGTTTGGGAACAAAGATTTGTAAAGAAGGGCTAATGGCGTTTTCCATTCTTTTACTGAACCTACCTTTGACATTTTCATTAAACAGAAAGTCAGAATGACGGCCCTCCCTCTCTTGGTTGTTTTTAGAAGGTAAACGGAGGAAGAAGTAAAATGACACCTTTTCTAGACATTGTCACAAAAAAGAGAGCTGCTTCATGTTTTTTGTTAGGACCAGGATATGCAGCGCTTTGCACTTCTGCGATTGGATCTCTCCACATGTAATTTATCCTTTAAAAGCAGCTGGGGGTGGCAGGGCTATGGCTGTGAGTGACACTGAGGATGAGGGTCCTGATTTTAAAAAAAATCCTTCCTCAAGTTGCTTTTGGCTTGGTAGGGAATCAGACAGATACAGGCCCTTTCTGCTCTCTCCTTTTAATCCATGTTCACCACAGTGTCCTCCAAGCAATTCTGCACTAAAATCAAGTTCAACTGTTGTGTATCAAGACCGCGGTCACCAGGGACTCTCGTAATGGCGACCGCCACGTGGTCATCGCACATGGCCAGAATCTACCTGAGCTTCGGCCAGGTAGAACAATAGCCGGTCGGATCCTAAGCGACCGCCAATCATGAGCCTAGGTTTCCCCCAGGGGACCTATGAACTGTAACGACTATCTTAAGGTCCTATCAGGACACTGGGGCACAGTCGGGAGATTATCTCCGACCGGCATAAAAGCGGGCTCTGAGCTCGGGGTTTCTCATGTTCCATCTTGACCCGCAATAAACACTATGCTGATTTCACTGTTACCGGCCTCCCGACTCCAATACTTTCCATCAACCTTCTTTTTATTCCGGGTTTTCCCCCCATTCTGCATTACCATTACCTCCCTTCAGTGGTCAGCTCGCTTTCAGCCTGCTGTTGGCCCGGGTTATTTGGACACTGTTTTGCTGTGGAATTAAATTGCCACCACTCGAAGACTGAGAAAATCTGGAGTGGCAAGCAAATGCAGAAAGGACCACAATGTGGGTGCTTGTCTTTTTTCTCGACTGGGGATAATAAAAGCTTGGTAGGAGAAAACAGATACAATGGGCGATTCGGCATCTAGCATTCGCTCCACATTTTCTCAACTGGGAGGGAAAAAGTGCCGCAAAACCACATCCAAATACCCCGGGCAATGCCATACTGACTGCAAAATCATCCCTGAATGGCCATGAAACGGCCATAAATCTATGCAGAAGGTACAGTAAAATCCAACAATCAGAGAACTCGAAAGCGGCATGGAGTGTGGAAGCTACCATAAAACCCAATAATCAAAGGAAGAGACAGCAGCATGCAATGCAGAGGGGAATTTCTGTTCCAACGTGGGTTTCATAAAACAGAGGGGAAAGCCAGTGCAGAATTAGCGACAGTGGGTGCCTAGAGAACATAAGAACATAAGAGAAGCCAATGTTGGATCAGGCCAGTGGCCCATCCAGTCCAACACTCTGTCACACAGTGGCCAAAAATACCAGGGGCCATCAGAAGAAGAAGAAGAAGAGATTGGATTTATACCCCGCCCTCCACTCCCCAAGGGAGTCTCAGAGCGGCTTACAAATTCCTTTTCCCTTCCCCTCCCCACAACAGACACCCTGTGAGGTAGGTGGGGCTGAGAGAGCTCTTTCCCAAGCTGTCCTTGAGGGAACAGCTGGTACAGAGCTATGGCTTGCCCAAGGTCATCCAGCCAGGTGCAAGTGGAGGAGTGGGGAATCAAACCCGGTTCTCCCAGATTAGAGTCCGCGCACTTAACCACTACACCAAACTGGCTCTCAGGAGGTCCACAAGTGGGGCCAGGACACTAGAAGCCCTCCCACTGTTGCCCCCCTCCCACTGTTGCCCCCTCCATTGTTGGTAGAGGAAAACGAACAGGTACAATGTGGGTGTCTATCTTTTTTCTTGACTGAGGCTAAGAAACTTGGGATTTGCAATGTCTACCAAGAACCTCTATTTCTCAGCCACATGGCCTCAGTTCAAATCAAGACACCCAGAGGCTGTTTTCTATGGCTAAAGTACACTTTGGGAAAGATTACCATGGCTCCCCAATGTTCTTTGTGATTTGGCCCTTAGAAAGGCTGCCTGTTCGCTCTTTTATCAGGACGAGACAGACAGCTACTTCCTCTGTGGCTGGTTTTGTGCTGTAACCCAATTCCAGAAAAGGTATCTCTGGAAACTCCAAATAGAATGAGGATTTTGTTCACTGACTCCTGTAGGGCCAGGGTTGCCAGCCCCACCGTGGGAGCAGGGGATGCCCTGCCCCCAGCTCCTCTTTGCCACACGCACCCACACCCTCCAAAAAACTCAGAACTGACATCAGTCTTCTCTTAGAATTGCTGGAAATCCCATGGTTTTACCAGAGTTTCCAGTGATTTATGAGAACATAAGAAGATCTCTGCTGGATCAGACCAATGGTCTATTATCTAGTGCAGCATCCTGTCTCATACAGCAGCCAACCAGTTCATCTGGACAGCCAACAACAGGACACAGAGGCCGAGGCCTTCCCCTGGTGTTGCCTCCTGGCTCTGGGATTCAGAGGTTCATTGCCTCTGAGTGTGGAGGTTCCCCTCAGTCACCATGGCCAGTAGCAATCCATGGATCTATCTAATCCCCTTTTGAAGCTGTTTATTCTTGTGGTCATCAATACAGAGAGCCAGTGTGGTGTATCGAGTAAGAGCCATGGACTCTAATCTGGAGAATGGAGTCTGATTCCTGACTTGTCCTCCACATGCAGCCATCTGGGTGACCTTGGGTCAGTCACAGTTCTCTCAGAGCTCTCTCGGCCCCACCTACCTCACAGGGTGTCTGTTGTGAGGAAAGGAAGCGGATTGTAAGCCACTTTGAGACTTCTTAGGGTAGAGACAAGTGGGGTATAAAAACTAACTCTTCTTTTTCTTCTTCATCACCATCCTCTGCAGTGAATTCCACTTTTTAATCACTCTCTTTGATTAAAGAGGTCCCCTATGTCCCCCCCAG
Source organism: Lepidodactylus listeri (assembly GCA_029233225.1). NCBI lineage: Eukaryota > Metazoa > Chordata > Lepidosauria > Squamata > Gekkonidae > Lepidodactylus > Lepidodactylus listeri. The sequence goes on from JARCFY010000011.1 coordinate 84,570,152, forward strand.
TCTTCCACCAGTTGTCAGGCCATGACTGGCAGCCCTAATTAGGACTTTTGAGTGTCACGTCAACACCACTCCCTTGCCAAACCTGGAGTCTGGTAGCACCCTACACAAATCCTTTTTTTTAAAAAAAGCTATCAGCTGTAAGCCTTAAGCTATGTCTTTGACCCGTCGCCTCTGTGGCTGCTTAAAATCAACCTTTAATTGGTCAATTAATCTGTTGAAGCTTCTATGATTAATGGATGTGGAAAGATTTTAAACTATAAGGTTGAGAGTTAAGGGCACACTTCATTACATTTGAGGGCTACCTTGGTTCCGCTCTGTTCAGGTCCCACTGGACATTACAAGAGACAAGGAACTACCTTTTTCTTCCCCCTCCCTGTTCCTTATCACACGTAATTGATCACAATGTCAGGAGTGGATCTGACCCTTTAACTTACTGGGAAATATCCCAATGGACTTTTAACCTAGAAGGATGCTGGTGGACAGGAAGAAGCTGATCTGAGCCCCAGCTGTGCTGGCAAATGCTGCACTCCTCAAATACAGCTAGTGGTGCTGAAAGGTTTGGGATTTCTCATTGCCTCCTCCTGCTCCACCACTGGTGCCCTAGTCTGAACTGAGCAGCCCCTGTGGCACTCTGTACTTCATTCAGACCTGGCCAGTGGTGGCTTGGGCCCTGCCCGTCACCCCATCCTATGGTACCAGCAGCCAGGTCCAAGATATGAGTGGGATTATTAAAGAGACAGAGCCCCCAAATCTTAGCTTACTCCTTGGCTGTTTTAATGTCCTCAACTCACGCCATTGGCTGTTGGTGACAAGGAAGGAGCAGGGCACAGCACAGTAGTAACTCTCAGTTGAATGTTGTGGCTGAACTACCCATTACACAGGGAAAAGGGGACGAGACAAGAACTGGAAGCCTCTCTGTGGGCTCTTCCGCATTCTGATTTTCATCATGTGTGTTCCTATTGCTTCAGGGGTTTTTCCACCCAATGTGTTTTGCTCTCTCTAGTAGTCCCAGAGGGAGCAAAACACATGTGGGAGGGAAAGGGGGCAAAGCGACAGAGACAGTGACAAGAATGACACTGCAGAAGAGCCCACATATGTCTCTCAAACCAGCTTGTTCTGCCTCTCGCCTGAATCAAGAATAAAATGGGGGGGTGGGCAAATTAATTGATTCCCCCCTTCCAATGTGTTACCTCTTGATTATAAAATTGTAAGTCCATCCAATATCTTAAAATACCTTATCCTAAATTGAAGTGTGGGGGATATGTAGATTTGTTCCTAGTAAATTAATTGGTTGATGAATTGCAAGCCAGGTGATTAATGAAGTAGAAAAGTCTTTTAATTAGTCTCCTTTTGATGTATTTCCTCATCCCTCGCTGAAAGGTTAGAGACATATGTGTGTCCTTTACTTTGTGCTAATTGTTACTGACATGCAGTAATCAGTCTGGCAGGCTCCCAGCATCCAAGATAATACAATTTAATTTAAAGTTTTTAATTGCACTCTTGCTTCTGTTTCTAACAACTGCTGCTAACTTGATACAGTTGGCAGGAATAATTCAGATATTTTGGGGTCGTCACGTATCTAGAAGGTCTTGCTACAACAATGGAGCATCAGATCGGGGGGGGGGGGGGGATACAATAACCAGTGAAAAAAATAAGTCGCAGACAACTGACCCATAAGAAAACTTAAATTTGTTCCTTTTTTTATAATGGGAGTTTTTGTTATCAATCAGGAAGTCGAGTAATTTTTTTTAGCTTGGAGGAGTGGTTAGAGTACTGAACTGAGATCTGGGGAACCCAATTTCAGACCTCCACTCTGCCTTGAAAGCTTATTGGGTGAACTTGTGCCAATCACTCTCAGCCTAACCTGTCTCACCAGGGTGGTTGTTGAGTGAGTATAAAGTGGAGGGGAGGATAGTGTTGTAAGCTGCTTTGGGTCCCAAGTGGGGTATAAATATCTGAGCAAATAAAATTGTTCAGTTGGTTTCCTAGACCAAGTGACACACTTGGTATTAAACAACAGCACTTCATGACAGATAAAAGCTCGGGAAATGGGAATGTTGATTGATATAGGGTTGTATCCTACTGCTCAGCTTACCTCTTATTGGACCTCCCTCCAACTCAAGATGCCTGCCCCCCGATTTGGACAAAGTCTCCTTGCTCCAGAAGAATGCACCTCTATGAACCAGACAGAGTAGTAGGATAAAACCCGGAAGATTCCATTGGGATGTTCCCTCTAAGCTTTGGAGTCTTGTGAGCAAAAATTCTACTTTGTGAGCTACTAGCATTAAAGTTGTGAGCGAGCGATTAGGCTACTGCATAAATTAGTTTGCTTTGGAGCCCTCCTTCCTGAGCTAAGACCAAAATGTGTGAGCCGGAGGATAAAAAAACTGTGAGCTAGCTCACACTAACTCAGCTTAGAGGGAACACTGGATGTTTGTTCTCTGCCTTTGTCCATTACCATTTCAACTGAATCAGTATTCTTCACTACAGGACAGGCTTAGAAAGAAATTTTAGCCTCAGCGGCCAAGAGCTTGAGAAGACCCTCAAAGATGCCATGCTGAATTTCCAGAAACATTTTTTACATAAACTAAGACAGAAAACCCAGGTAAGAGGAGCACTTGTGGGTATGGGGCAGAATTCAGTGGCTGAGATTCAATAGCAGCAATTTGTGCTGATGTTCTCAGTTATGGTGCCATCACTCTGAGAGGGAGAAGGTGGGAGGGACTTTCTCTGCTGATCCATGTCTGGTGGAGAGGACCTTGTTTCTGCTATACAATTTCTGTGGCTTTGCCTCTACACTGATGCACCAAACAAGCACAGGTTGATTGAGGACATCCAGTAGATTTCCATGCAGCAACTATGAGTTTGTATAGGGTGAAGTGACTTGGAACACTGCATCAGTTACATCCTTTAGCCATTAAACTGGATCTTCTAGCCAAACAGGCTAAATATTGGAGTGCAATGAAAATTAGTTCAATTCAAGTCCAGTTGTGCCTTAGAAACCAGCAGCATTTTCAGGGTGTGAGCTTCTGAGAGTCAAAGCTCTGTAGTTACAGACTCAAGAACTGACTCTCATTTATATGAAGTCAAAAATTCCTCTCTGTCACTATCAGGCTAACTTAAAAGTCAAAGAAGAGGGATGAGTAAATGGCCCTAAAAGGTTTTTAATACTGAACCTCCATTAATAATCCTGTGGTTAAAATGTTCCTTTCAGTGTTGTACTCTCAATTAACTAGTAACAATTAACTTACAATTAACTTATTAGGAAAGACTGAGGGACTTGGGAGTGTTCGGCTTGGAGGAGGTTGAGGGGGGGGGACACAATTGCTCTCTTTAAGTATTTGGAAGGCTGTTAACTTAGAGGAGGGCAGGGAACTCTTCCAGTTGGCAGCCAACAATAGGACTCACAATGATGGGTTTAAATTAAGGGCGGGGAGGTACCGGCTGGATATTAGGAAAAAGTTTTTAGAAGTAAGAGTTGTGCAACAGTGGAATCAGCTGCCTAGGGAGGTGGTGAGCTCCCTCTCACTGGCCATCTTGAAGCAGTAACTGGACAAACATTTGTCAGGGATGCTCTAGGCTGATCCTGCACTGAGCAGGGGGTTGGACTAGGTGGCCTGTGTGGTCCTTCAACACACTATGATTCTAATATATCAAAAGAGGTTTCCAACAGAATTAAAAGATTATGAAAGATCTCTCTGGAATGGACGGAAAATTATTAATAGTTTCCAGGATACAGAAATCTGAACTTGTTCCCAAGGTGTCAGTTGTGTCCAGGTGGAAAGAAAGTATGGTTTAGTGGCTAGAGTGTTAGAAGGCCTGATCTCAAATCCCCAATCTACCATAAAGCTCATTGGTTGCCTTTGGGCTTGTTCCTTTTTCTCAGCCTAACCTACCCCTCAGTTCTGTTGTGGGGATAATATAAAAAGAACCCTAGTGAATCAGTGGTTGATCTAGTCCAGCATCCTGTCTCACACAGAGGGCAACTAGTTCCTCTGGAGGGCCAACAACAGGGCATAGAGGCTGAAGCTGCCTATCATCTTCATTGGGTGCCCTTAAGAACATAACATAAGGACATAAGAGAAGCCAGTGTTGGATCAGGCCAGTGGCCCATCCAGTCCAACATTCTGTCACACAGTGGCCAAAAGCACCAGGTGCCCTCAGGAAGTCCATCAGTGGAGCCAGGACACTAGAAGCCCTCCCACTGTTGCCCCCCCCCAGCACCAAGAATACAGAGCATCACTTGCCCCAGACCGAGAGTTCCCATCTATACCTTGAGCTCTGTTATGTTGGGAGAGGGAGAAAAAGTTCTCTCTGACATCTCTCTGTGGAGGAGAAGAAGCCATGTTGGCTTCCTTGAGCTCCTTAGAGGAAAGGTGGGATAAAATGTGATGGATGGAAAGAAACATCCCAATCATTGTTTTATAGGCCAATTCAATCGCGCTTAGAATTCACATTGCGAGTCTGACTCCCAATTGCCTAAGCTAAACACAATTATTTTTGACAGCGAGACCACTTCACAGTTGTATCCGTAACCCTGAACAGTTTTCAACTCCAGAAAGTAAGAGGTTTTTATGTTAGCCAGATCATGCAAATTATTCCTCCATGCATCCCTGTTGTTCTTGATCACGAGTTCGCAACCGAGTCCCTTCTGTGGGTAGATGCAAACTTTGTTTCAACCACAGTTCAACCAACTTGTGTGCCAAAGCTGCTATGAGATCTCAAGTGGAGGAGTAATACCCAAAACCACAAGGTCTTCTGGGGAAACAACTTACAAACAGTGTTCATTTCTGAGCATTCACGACCTCATTGATGACCCCAGTTTCCAGCAAAGCCAAGACGAAAACAATGAAGTTGTAGAGAACGTAAAAGGGTGGGGATGCCTGCTGTAGACAACATCACATCATCCATGAGACCAACCTGCTGAAGGGTGTGTGTGTGTTTGTGTGTGTACTTAATACTCAGTGGCAGCAGTAAGTAAGCACCTAGGCCTTCCCCTTTCCACAGTCCATGCTCAGTGGGAGAAGCTTAGGTGCAGCACATGCCGCCAAAGGGGTCCATACCTAGATTTGTATTAATTTGTTAAAACATTTCTATCCAGCCTTTCCTCTTGGAAGGCAGCTTACAAACTAGAACCATTCTGGAAATTAATTTTATCAATAAAATTAAAGTTATAACTGGTATTCAAGTACAATTCAGTCCATTAGTATTGCATCAGCATGTAGATTTCGGTGTGAACTTACCTTTTCACATTAAAGAAACATCGATTGTCCTCCTGTCAGCTGCCAAATCAGCTATAGCCTCAAAGTAGAAAGATCCAGAGATTCCAAAATTAACACCATAGCATAATAAGTCATGGGCACACTTTATTATGGCCAAGATCTCAGCTGATTTGGAGCATAAATCTGATGAAAAAAATAACTTCTACTTTTATAGCAATCTGGAATCCTATTTTAGAATATTTAAGCATACAAGGAGAAATTCCAGAAATTGTAAAGATAATGCATTTGATATGATGTTTCTATTCTTTGTAACAGTACAAAACTATCTTTGTTATCCCTCCTGACCTCTGGTTAATTATTTTACCTGAAATACCAGACAGACAAGAGTTTATTCAAAAGGTTTTTAATGTTGCAGAAATGGATTTATTTTTTTTTATTTTTTTTGTAAAGAAATTTTTATTTTTCAAAACATTAAAATTGATACATTTATCTTATACAAATCCTCTTTTCCATATTATATAACATTTTGTTCTATTTGTATAATCTTATTTTTATCTTGTATTGGAGGTTTCCCACCACATCTGAAGCATAACACATTTTCCACTTTATCCAAAATGGTAATACTTATATCTATGTTTACATTTCTGGTAACGGTCATATATCTTTAAAATACTTATATACTAATTCTTACTTTCTATATTCTTATATAATTTTAAGATAAAAAAACAACTTCATTATCTAAATATCCTTAGTACATTCATATACTCTAATTCTATTCCTTTATGCTATTATAACCATGTATAAATGTAGTTTTTCATGTCCCAGTATTTTTCAACATATTCTTTCAAATCTTTCCAATCTTCTAAAAAGGTCTCTGAGTACAGATCATTCAACTTTCTAGTCCATTTATCCATTTCAGCCATATATAACAATTTTTTCAACCATTCCCACACCTCTGGTATTTTTTCATTTTTCCAATTTTGTGCATACACCATTCTTGCTGTTGTTATCATATACCATATTATTGTCCTTTTCTTTACATTTATATAGTTTATGAGATATTACTGTTTAAAAATTTTATAAATCCAAAATGGCAGGCGCAACTTCTCTATGGTTTGTGTCAAAGGTTATAGTCTTTTTACCTTGCTTCTGGCTTGCCGTAGTTTCCTTTTGTCCCTTCCTCTTGCTTACTTGTCTGCTCTCCGCACGTCACTTCCTGTTGTGGTCCTTTTGGTCCGGCACTTTTTACAGTCCCCTTTGCTCTCTTCCGGTTCTTCTCCTTTTCCCTTCTTGTCTGCTCCTCAAGCCATCACTTCCTGTCTCAATCCTCACAGCTTGGTCTCGCGATGCTTGGTTCCCTCCTCCCCTCTTTGTCTCGCGATGCTTGGCTCCCCCTCCCGACTCTTCTTAACCGCAGGAATGTTAAACAACTTGTTTTTTTGGCTTTTTAAGTTCAAATTCAGCTTTTTAACGTTTCAAAACTGCACTCATCCAATCTGCAACAGTCTATTGCTTCACCCGATCTGCTTTTCGTCTTTCAAAACGCGGTAATGGTAAGGCAAAAACTTTTTTTCCGTTACCTTATGTTGTTACTTCGCTTCAGATGTGGTCCCAACGTTTAAACTTTGTCTTCTTTGTTAAGGAATCAGGGGAATTGGAGATTTTATGCTGATTTAATCAGCTCGGCTCGGCTCCTTAGAGATACTTGCAGGAATCTTCTTCGGCTGCAGTGCTCAAGGTGTTGTAAAAGTCTCCTCCGAGACTTTCCCTTCACCGAGCTTGCTCAAACCTGGATTATATTGCTTGCTAGTCCTCACACTACCTGTGTGAGGTTGCGTCAGGTGGATTTGTCCACCCAAGCTGTCAAGAAGAGCCGCCGTTCGCCTTGCGCACTTGCAAAGCGAGTCAGACCTCCATTCCTCCGACCGGAAAACCCCCCAGAAATGGATTTATTGACATTAAGACTTAAGGGAAAAGAGGATGAGCTGTTTTATGCCAGCTGGAACAAGTTGTATAATTGGTTGAATTTACCTAAAAAATGTTTTACCTGAGAACTATCATAATTCTAATTGTTATTGTATTAAATTAATTTAGTATATTTTTTTTAAAAAACAATAATAATTAAAACATTCTCCGCTAAAACCGCAGGTAAAAGAACAAGTCCCAAATCCCTCCTCACTGAAAAGATGCCCACTGTTCAACCCCCCTCAAAAGCCTTGGCAAACTGGCAGGTCTTGCAGCACCTCCCAAAGATGTCCATGGAGGAGCCTCTCACCTCTTCAGGGAGCTCATTCCACTGAGCTGGAGCCACGATGAGAAAGACCTGAGCTCTGGTCAATTCCAGATGGGCTACCCTAAAAGTGGTGAGATAGCCAACCCATGACTGCCCCATGATCGCAGTTGGCACATAGGGACATGGGGAGGGGGAGGAGGGGGAGGACTGTGGAGCTCCTCTGCCACCACACACTCGATCACCTTCCTCAGGAAAGGTACATTGGAAACTGGCCAGCACTGTAGTTAGTCACCTCATCCCTAGCCAATGAAGGTTTTTTGAGCAGAGGTCTAACAACTGCCTCCTTCAATGGCCTAGAGAAAGCCCCTCAGTCAGGAAGGAGTTGAAGATTTTCCTGGCAAGATTTTAAAAGCCATGATAGGTCCAGGGCAGCTCTGGTGGCCCTCACGCTCCCAAAGACTCTGTGAGCATCCATAGGCTGGATCAGCCTGGAACTATTCGTAACAATAGGATGAGCAGCCCTTCTGATACCTCAACTTGTCCTCTGGATCACAACGGAGGAGAGCGATTTTGTCAGCAAATAACTTTGCAAAAAGATCACAGCTGGGAGCCCAATGTTCATCACCTGCAGGGTTGGACTTATCTATCTATCTATCTGTCTGTCTGTCTGTCTGTCTGTCTATCTATCTATCTGTCTATCTGTCTATCTGTCTATCTGTCTATCTATCTATCTATCTATCTATCTATCTATCTATCTATCTATCTATCTATCTCGGGATATCTGGTTAGTAGAGCAGAGTTTCGCCAGGCCATAGAAGTGTGATACTCCGTGCAGTAAATAAATCTCCCAAGATGCATATTGCAAACCAAGGTAAACCTCCCCTATTAACTTCCACACCTTCCTTTGAACTTTCTTTCGGGAACAAAATATTGTTTGATATGTATACAGCACATCCTGGCTTGCTGATTCAGGGGTGGGGGGAAATAGAACTAAATTTAGAGCAGAGCAAACCAAGTGTGAATGCAGAAAGGTCATCAAGCCGCTGGATCTTGTTTGGGCTGCGGTCCAGTTGGGAAATCCGACCCGAGTTCCTGGCACTGAGGCGGTTATCCTCCCTGGAGAGATCTCAGAGTCACAATGGAAAAAGATATAAAGGCAGTGAAAAGTGTTGAAAGGGTCTTGGCAAAGATGAGAGAGTTTCTCTTAGCAATGGGAGAGAACAATTCAGAAAAAGGACTTCCAGAGATGGGGGAGTGAAGCCCACTAGTCTTGTGAAGTGCAGTGAATGCACTGATTATATGCCTGGAGGTAGGGTTGCCAACTCTAGGTTTGGGGAATTCCTGGATATTTGACGGTGGAGCAGAGTTTGGGAAAGGGGGAATTCAGGAAGGATGTTATGACATAGAATCCACCCTCCAGAGCAGTGTTCCCTCTAAGCTGAGTTAGTGTGAGCCAGCTCACAGTTTTTTAGCCTCCGGCTCACACATTTTTGTCTTAGCTCAGGAAGGACAGCTTCCAGAGCAGACTAATTTATGCAGCAGCCAAATCACTCCCTCTCAACTTTAACGTCAGTAGCTCACAAAGTAGGATTTTTGATCACAAGATTCCACAGCTTAGAGGGAGCATTGCTTCAGAGCTGCCATTTTCTCCAAGGGAGTTGATATCTCTAGTCTGGAGATCACTTGTAATTCCAGGAGATCTCCAGGCTCCACCTGGAGACTGGCAACACTAGTCTGGGCAGAGTGAGCAAACACACAATATTCACACACACTAAATAATTCACTTTCAATCCACTTTCAATGCACCTTGCAACTGCATTTTACTGTGTGAAATGGTAGAATCCACTTGCAATTGCTGAAGTGGATCAAAACTGCACTATTTCGCATGTGGGAAAGCACCCAATATTGTCTCTTCTCTGGAGTCTATGGGCAATGCAAGGAGGGGCTCCCGGTGGGGCCCACTGCTGTTGACCACCCTGCCCCTCCCACCTTAGAGTTGCCAAGTCTTACCGAATTAACAGCGGGAGAGTCCTGGACATCATCACGCCGGGCACATCGCCAGGCGACGCTCTGGTAATTGCCCTAAAACTCTATGGTACCACAGAGTTTCAGGGCGATTGCTAGAGCATCACCCGGCGACGTGCCCAGTGTGATGATGTCACTTCCGGGCGACATCATCACACCAGGCACGTCGACCTGATCTGGCCACTTCAGAAGTGAGGTTCCCCTTGCTGGCCAGATCTGGACTAGCGGATTGGGGACCCTTTTAGTGGGGGAATCCCTGCCCCCCCAGGGGCAGCTCCAGCCCACCTGCCTGGGTCTCCTTCCCCATCTGTTTGCCTGAAGTTCTCTGCCAGCTTGTGCTCACAGCTGCCCAGTGTCCCTGGGGGAAAGCTTGTGGTGCACAGAGGCCATGCCGCCGGTGGTCATGGCAACTGCACTCCCAGCTGCATGCACTGACCAGTGCCATCAGGGAAAGTGGGTTCTGGTGGTACAGGTGACCAGGTGTGGGAAGAGGAAAAGAGAAGAACTGGTAGAATTACTCCTTCATACAGAATCCCAGTGATGTATATAGTTATGCACCAGAAGAGTTCTGGACCTTTGTTTTACATCATTTTCTGGGCTGGTTTTTTTAAAAACCTCTCTCGTGAGAAAGATGTATGTGTGACGCATAAAACTGCCTTGTGCTGAGTCAGACCCTTGGGCTATCGAGGTCAGTCTCGTCTGCTCTGACTGGCAATGATTCCTTCAGGCAGAGGTCATTCACACCATCTCACCCTGGAAACGCCAGGGATACAGACTGAGATCTTGGCTGATTCTGCATTAGCTCTTCCCTCCGTTGTTTTACGAAACCCACGTTGGAACAGAAATTCCCCTCTGCATTGCATGCTGCTTTCACTTCCTTTGGTTATCGGGTTCTATGGTCGCTTCCACACTCCAAGCCACTTTCGAGCTCTTTGGTTGTCGGATTTTATAGAACCCTCTGCATAGATTTATGGCTGTTTTATGGCCGTTCAGGTGTGACTTTGCAGTCAGTATGGCATTGCCCTGGGGTATTTGAATGTGGTTTTGAGCGGCACTTTCCCCTCCCAGTTGAGAAAATGGGGAGCAAATGCTAGATGCAGAATCGCCTCTTGTGCATGCCAAGCAGATGCTCCACCAGTGAGCCACAGTCCCTCTTCTACATCATTTTAGTGGTCTCCCACTCTTTACATTTTCACAAGCATGAAAGTAGGACAGCAGGACACTTTAACTAAATCTCTAAGAAATGTAACATTACCAGAAGGAGGGAAATCTGGAAACCTAACGAGTTTCAGATCAGGAGATAAATGACCAGAATTGCGGGTTCTTTCTTCTACAGTGTGGTTTCTCCAGATAAGAATGTTTACAGCCCATCCTTCTATCAGCATATTGCGCTTAACCGAGGCCTGCAAAAGGAGGAAATTATGTGAATAATGTATACCATTGACACAGGGTTTTTAACTGGAAGTAGATACAGCGGTGTACCCCTTTTTAAGCAAAGACAGTGGCCCTGGTATCAGGATCTGCTCATCAGCCATGGAGGATGGCTCGTCACTGTCAGCAAGACTATGGGTGATTCTGCATCTGGCATTTGCTCCACATTTTCTCAACTGGGAGGAAAGAGTGCCGCTCAAAACCACATCCAAATACCCCGGGGCAATGCCGTACTGACTGCAAAGTCACCCCTGAGTGGCCATAAATCTATACAGAAGTTATAAGAAAATCCAACGATTAAAGAACTCAAAAGCGGCATGGAGTGTGGAGGCTACCATGAAGTCCGATGATCGAAGAAAGTGAAAGCGGCGTGCAGTGTAGAGGGTACCATAAAATCCAATAACCAAAGGAAATGAAAGCGGCATGCAATGCAGAGGGGAATCTCCGTTCCAACGTGGGTTCCGTAAAACAACGGAGGGAGAAGCCAATGCAGAATCAGCCTGTACCTCTTCAGTGAGGGAAGACTGGCATCCTTCCTCCTCGTACCAACATTCCTTCCAGTTCACCATAGAAACTGGCCCTTGTCTGCCATGTGCATCGAGCAGGCTAGTTGTACCTCTGTGACATGTCTTTCCATGCTGCTGAGTTTCTGAACCGTGGTGCGAATGATGCACAGTCATTATAAATTGGCTTCTCAGCATCACCCCCGAGCGCACTCCTGCTAACGTGCAGAACCTGGTGCTCTTGGACGGAGCATAGAGAACACTCGGCATCTCCGAGGGATTGTTACAGTCTGTTGACCCGCTCTCCTATTCCACTTGGTTTCCCCTTGATTTACATTTTAATTTGTTTCTTCCTCCTTAATACCTTTGCCAGATGCTTCTGGGGGGCTTATATTTATCTAGGGAAATACAGTTTGGGGATTAGAGAGAGCCAGGATCCAGGAAGACAAGCCGCTGGTGCATAATCCCTTAATTAAGTGAAGCATATGCCGAAAATCTGGGCATGCCACCCTTGACAATTAACAGATCTTTGCAGGGCTCCCTGTTGAAGCCTTTCTCCTCCAGCACCCTCGGTCTGGATCCATGACTGTGCCTTCCTTGTATGCTTTAAATCTGCAATGCTGCCCTGGCACTCCCCACCCACGAATAACACAGGACCTAGTGACTTATTGCAAGTATGTTGCACATAACAGAACCCCAGTTTTAAAGACAAACGGCTTCAAAAGAGGGTGATTCAGAGTGCAGAAGTTGATGCGGGAAGGGGATGTTTGACCCTTTCTCTACTCTGACCATTTCTCCATTCTAACAGCGCCATCCTAAACGGAATTCGTTGTAAACAATCCACTGGCAGAGGGCAGGGAGATTTACGTGTTGTTTTGTACTTTGTTGAAACTGCTGCTTTCCCCCTAATTGGACTATTACAATCATAAGCAATGGAAAATATAGTGGAAAACACCCCATGTTTAATCCCCAACCCTTCTCTAAATGAACAAAAGGAAACTGACAAACTTACACTTGATTGACGAGTGCTTGGAGAGAACTCCACAGTCCCAGCAAACAGGAAATCATAAATCGCCTTCAAACAAAGGGCAATTTGGAGAGAGAAGCAGAACCTTTCCTGAAAGGGATTTACTTCCAAGTAGATACCGAATAGGATCTTGGCCATGAGGATAGATTTGATCACCATAGAAGGGCATTAGCAAGGGGAAGTCCATTTTAACTCCTTTTGCTGAGCACCACAGAAAGGCTGTGGCCTGGAACTCCTTATTCACGACCCCTCTGGTTTTCCGCTTGAAATTGCACCCTCAGCTGTTGCTTCTGGTGTTGTTTTTGTTCTTTAATAAGGAAAACTCATCACATCCACTCAGAAATACTGAAAAAACTATAAGAGAAGTGGCAGTTTTACAAACAAAATCGATTTGTCATTAGATGGGGGGGGGGGGGGGTAGGGCTGCCAGGCTTCCTACTAGGGCCGAGGCCCTCCTGGCCTCAGCACTCCTTGTCTGCCAGAGCAGCAGCAACTGAAAAATTAAAATAAATTTAGGAAAGGCTGGCATTGTGTGCACAAGGAAAACCCAGAAGTGACAGAGAGTAGATCAAGGAACTGCCAGAAACTCTATGGTGAAACTGTAGAGTCCTAGAGATACCCTACATCACTCCCAGGTTTCCCCTGGAAGTGACATAGCCAGGGCTATTTGGGGGCAGAAACGTACAGGAACAGAGTTCCAGCTGGCTTCCGAGTTGGCCACACCCACAGCCTTCCCCCCCTCAGGTTCCCCAGGCGCCTTGCAAGCCGTAGGGCGCCTGGGAAGCCAAGCTGATCCAGGGAGAGAAGGCAGTTTAAACTGCCTCCCCCACTCAGGTTCCCCGGGCACCTCACAAGCCGCAGGGCGCCTGGGGAAGCCAAGCCAATCCTACGTTTCCTGTCTCATTATCAATGCTGATTTCTCCACACCTATTACCCCTCAACATATCTCACCTAAATCCAATCACGCCTGCTATTGTCATTCATCTGCTATTGTCATTTGCTTGCTAATGTCATTTGGAATCTGAAATGCCATCAGGAGGTCCACTTTCCAATAAACAGGTCACATGGATTCCCATTCTAGCTGTATCTGGAGAAGTGGGCAATGACTTACGAAAGCTCGTCCCCCGCCACGTATTTTGTTAGTCTATGAGGTGCTACTGGATTTTTGCTCTTTTCTATTATCTCACAGGGTTGTTGAGAGAATAAATGGAGGGGGGATAGAGTGCCCTGAGCAGATTCGGTGTCCTGAACAAGCTGAGGTGGAGATTCAAACCCACATCTGCAGAACTCCCTGGAGAACATTCACTCTTGAGCTCCTCCTGGTCATACCGCTATGCTTCTTCTAGTGCTGTGTCCTCTTCAATCCCTTGCTTGGTGTGTTTTATGCTTGGGCAGCAGCCTGACTTTAGGGGGATGTAGACCCATCAGCATGCGCCAGCTGGGTATCTCCATCTCTCTGTCATGGGTGGCGGCAGCAGCATACTACTCTGATTGGTGAACCCAGAGAGTGATCAACACATGGAATTCACTGCCACAGTAGGTGGGGGCGACGACAAGCATGGACAGCTTCAAGGGGGAATTAGATAAACCTATGGAGCAGAGGTCCATCAGTGGCTGTTAGCCACAAGGTATAGATAGGAACTCTCAGTCTGGGGCAAGTGATGCTCTGTATTCTTGGTCTTGAGGGGGGGCAACAGTGGGAGGGCCTCTAGTGTCCTGCCCCCACTGGTGGACCTCCTGATGGCACCTGGTATTTTTGGCCACTGTGTGACAGAGTGTTGGACTGTATGAGCCATTGGCCTGATCCAACATTGACTTCTCTTATGTTCTTATGCAGTGGAGTCTGATGCTGTAGCTATGCCTTCTGCATTTGTGTTTCTGTCATACATTTCTCATCTGCACAGTGGGCCCAGGATACAAACTGGAGCACCCGTGTCAGTGATGTGGTAGTGTCAGGCTTTTACATTGGGCTGTGAATCTGCTAGATTACAGATTATTATCGAAAAGGGGTGTTTTAGTAATGCAGTTGTGTATTTGTGTCTTTGGTGTTTTCTCCCCCAGCCAATGCTTAAGAATATCCTGAGCAGACAGTGGGTTTTACACAGCGGAACTCCTGACTCATTTATCCAGAAAGCAGTGTCAGCCACTGAAGAATTTTCTAAACCCCTGATTCATCTGAAGGAGCCCGATCACAAGGTAATATTAATTATAATAATGGATCGGCAGCACCAGTAATATAGCAGCCTGAATAGCCCTAACTAGTCTGATCTTTTCAGAGCTTGGAAGCTAAAGCAGGGTTGGCCACAGTTAGCGTTTGGACAGGAAACCAGCAAGGAAGCCTGGAGTGGCTAGGCAGAGGAAAGCAATGGCAAACCACCTCTGCTCATCTCTCGCCTCGAAAACCCCATGGATGGGGCAGCCATGAGTTGACTGCAACTTGCTGGCCCACTTTTATCATTTAACAGTAATACTGTTGGTCTGTCAGGGTAACTACTGTGTCTGGCAGCAGCTCTCCCGGGGCCTTCCCATGACCTTCTACCTGATCCTTTTAACTGGAGATGCCAGAGACTGAACATGGGACCTTCTCCATGTAAAGCAGGCGCTCTACCACTGGTGGTGGAAAGTGCCATCAAGGGTGTGATCACACCAGCAGTTTGGCCTGACATCGCCACCCTTCCCCTCCTGATCAAATGGGCACGGTCACACAGCCACATCTGTCAGGCGTTTCCCCCAGGCGTACTCACCCCATCGTAGGACGACTTGGAGCTGGGTGAAAAAGGCACCACATCACAAGTGGTGTTTCCGGTTCCCTGTACATTCATTGCGCGTGGCCAGATGTCTTTTTTTTAAGTTTTATTTTGATTTTTCAGTTGGTACATTTGTAGACATGAAAGGCATCGATGTCATTTACACTGGGTAACTTGAACACCATTCCATTATATACTAGATGTGTCTTTACATTTTTTTATAGTTTCCAAGTCTGAAACTTTATTTCAGTTTCTAACCATACATATACTCTGACCATCTTTCCCAAAACAGTTCCTCAGTTTTATTTTGCCATGTTATATTTAGTCGATCCATCTCAGCTGTATCTAGTATTTTATATACCACCTCTTCTCTTGTGGGGAGTCTTTCTTATTTCCAATTTTTAGCAGTTGAGATTCTCAATGCAGTAGGTATGTATGTTAATAAGTAAGTCACTGTTCTAAATTTATCTGGTATCATATTTAATAAGTAGCCGCTCTGAGCCTACTGTGTGGGGAGAGCGGCCTAGAAATCGAATTAAATAAATAAATAAATAAATAAATAAATAAATAAATAAAATAAGTAGATTTCTATTTTGATTGGCAAGCTAATCTTAAGTACATCTTGTATTAGGTCATGTATTGTTTGCAAAAATTTCTGGATTTTGGGAAACCTCCACCACATATGGATGTAAGAACCTATATTCGCCCTACACCTCCAGCACATGTTAGAGCTATTGAGTAGACATTTCGCTATTTCGTCTGGCAACCAGTACCATCTATAAAACATTTTCAAAATATTCTCTTTATATGGTATAGATCTCATATATTTCACTGCTCTCCAATTTCTTGTCCAGCTATTATATTCAGGGTTGAATGTCTGAACACGGATGTCATGGCCAGATGTCCAAATGCGGGGTAGTGCGTGCAAAATGGCGGTCTGAACCTGCAGATCCGCTTCCACCGCTGGATTGTGGGGCGCTTTTTTTGAGTTTTTGCCTGTGTGTGCATGAGTAGACTATGTGCATGTCTGCATGTGCACATACGCGCTCACGTGAGCAAAGATGTGTGCAAGAGCATATATGCACCCACCTGCATTTTTAAAAAATGACCCGGCAGTGTGCTCTGTGGCTGAGGCACTGCAGTAATGTGGATGCTTGACCAGGGAACGGCTGCATGGGTAACCCGCAGCAGGGTGTGCTGTATGGATTATATGCCCCGCAACATATTGCACCATTTCGCACCAAGCCGCCAGTATGATCACACCCAATGTCACAGCCAAGTTATGGCGACCCCATAGGGTCTTCAAGGCAAGAGCCATTCAGAGGTGATTTGCCATTGCCTGCCTCTGCGTAGTGACCCTGGCCTTCCTTCATGGTCTCCCATCCAGGCATTAACCAAGGCCAACGCTGCTTAGCTTCCGAGATCTGACGAGATCAGACCAGTCTGGGCCATTCCAGGTCAGGGCACTCTACCACTAAGCCACTCCAAATGTAAACATTTCTAAGTAGTTTCCCCAGCTCCTCCGAAATCTCCAGGAGCTCTTTGAACCTTCTGCGGCTTGAGTGGCAATTTAAAAAACCCGTTCTGCCCTTGTGTCTTTTCAGCAGGATTTTCTCCACGAAATCCACAAGTACATGGTTAAAGAATATATCACGCAAACCTTAAACTCAAAGCGCAGAAGGGGGAGAAGAAAACGGGAAGAGGTCGGCAAGCTGATGAAAGAGGATGCCTCGATTATACATAATAGCATGAAACATCTGGTGGGTAATTGTTGCTGTTTGTATCACATGGGTGTAGATATAGGATGACGTGAAACTGTCGGGTTAGAACAGATAAAAAGAAGTACTTCTTCACCCAAAGAGTGATTAACACATGGAATTCACTGCCACAGGAGGTGGTGGCAGCTACAAGCATGGACGGCTTCAAGAGGGAATTAGATAAACATATGGAGCAGAGGTCCATCAATAGCTATTAGCCACAAGGTACAGAAAGGAACTCTCAGTCTGGGACAAGTGATGCTCTGTATTCTTGGTGCTTGACGTGGGGGGGGGCAACAGTGGGAGGGCTTCTAGTGTCCTGGTCCCACTGGTGGACCTTCTGAGGGTGCCTGGTGTTTTGGCCACTGTGTGACAGAGTGTTGGACTGGATGGGCCACTGGCCTGATCAAACATTGGCTTCTCTTATGTTCTTATGTTCAGTGCTGTTTCAACATCAGAAATGCAAGCAGAGGAAATAGTTCCAGGATTTCTGCTCATTAAGCTTGTCTATCTCTCACTTTAAAAAAAAGAAAAAGAAAAATGCTGCCCTTCCCCCAAGGAACTCAGGGAGGCCTACCCACTTCACTGGGGATTCTGTTGCTGGAAAGCTTTGCTTTCCTTCTGACCTTTTGGCTTAGATACTAGAGATGCACCCTGCTGGAGAGGCACGCTAGATCAAATCCAGTGGTCTAATCCACCAGCCTTTCCCATCCTGAGATCTCAGGATGCCTAAAAGTGGGGCATGGAGGCCAAAGCGTTATCCTTTCCCAGGCTGTGACATGGGAAACTCCTACAACATAATGACTCAGCCCCACCCCACTTTCCCAAGTAGGTACAAATTACCTGCCTACCAATTTTCTTCTCACCTTGACACAGAGAGTAGTCCATCTTTCTGTGTTATACCTCTGAGGATGCCAGTCACAGCTGCTGGCGAAACGTCAGGTACTACAATGCCAAGACCATGGCCATACAGCCCCGAAAATCTGCAACAACGACTTGCTTCATTATTTGGCATTCATGGGTTACCAGTTAATCAAATGTGCCAGATACTCGAGCTTATTGCTCTGCCCTGCCCCATACCTGGAGGGATACACATTGACCGAAACCTCACCCCTTTGGGAATACCATGGTGACGGCCACCACATCCTCTCTCCCCAGAGCCACCATATGCAGTATGCAGACTAGTAGCCCAGTTGACTTGGGCCCACTCCAGCAGAGTGAAGTTCTAACAGCTCAAGACAGGCTGAGAAAGGAAGAGGCACCTGAGGTTCAGGTCAGCTGGCAATGCCAGCTGTTAGAAAGTTAGCAGTAGTAAGCCAGTCAACTGGAGAGGCAAAAGCATGGGAGTGAAGGGCCATGGTGAATAAAGAGCTTGCCCTCTGGTCAATGCCAGTTCACCGAGCATTCCAGATATTCACATCCTGGGCAATCAACCTTTTATGTATCTCTGAACCAAGGCACAGGATATTTGGAGAAAAAACTGAAAAGGAATTCGGAGTTGCATTATATGTCTTTGTTACTGGCTATGTACAGTTATAATGCATCTTTAATAATTTACACAGCTGGATTTTTGAGGTTAGCTAAAATCTAGATTAATTAATGTAGGGGCTGTGGCACAGTGGTAGAGCATCTGCTTGACATGCAGAATGTCCCAGGTTCAATCCCTGGCGTCTCCAGTTAAAGGATTTGGCAGTAGGTGATGTCGGCCTAAGACCCTGGACAGTCGCTGACGATCTGAGCAGGCAATGCTGACTTTGATGGACCCAGCGTCTGATTCAGTATAAGGCAGCTTCGTGTGCTCATGTGTTCAGTTTTTTAAAAAAAATCTGCCTTCCAACCTGTCTCTAGGGTTCCAGTTCTGATTGGCTCTTCCCTGCCATTCTACACATTGCAGACATAATTGGCGAGAAGAAAAAACCAAACATCAAAGACTGCCTTAAAAACTTGTCTCGGGACTATCCGGATATTAGGTATGCCTTAGTCAACTGTAACAAATCGCAGTGCCTGGGATAGCGATCTTCCCTCTGTGTTTATGTCTCTTCTCTGGGGTGTTACTGCTGGGTTACCATGCCACACCGGCCCGTATGTCAGCCATCCGCTCTCACCCTTGCCTTCCAGCTGCTCGTGGGTTCAGTCTCTGGGTTGTATCCCTGCCCAGGAAGTGTAGCCCAGTGAAGATAACCTGGACAGCACAGGTGAACTTGAGCAAAAGAGACTGTCATTGATAAGGCCTGACAGAACAGTAATAATGCTGAATGTTCCAATGAAGACACTGTTACTAGACAAAAAGGACTTGGCTCCTACAACTCTCTTTCACTCGGTTGGGTACTATGACTTGCTTCAGCCAAATCTTCCTCCCACACAGAAAGACTTCCTTCCACAAATGAAGACTTCATCCCACTGGACAGAAGTCTTTCTCCATTGGGGGGGGGGGGGGATCGTTCCCCATTCAGGGAAGGTCTTTCTCTGTTGAAGGAAGACTTGGCAGAAGAAATGCATAGGGTGCCGATCAGCAGGAGGGAGTGATCGGATCCAACCTTATGTTTTCCTACTCCTCCAAGAGGCCGAGTGCTGCATTCTGCCGCAGCTTCCCAAAACTTCCCAGGGGTCATTTCGTAGAAAAAGAGGTGCAGGAGCTCTTTAGCATAACTCATTAGCATAACTCATTAGCATATGCCACACCCCCTAATGTCACCGGAAGTGTTTCAGAAGGCAAGACCCACCGCTCAGGCTCCACCCCAAAAATCTCCAGGTATTTCCCAACTCAGAGCTGGCGAGCCAACCTGGAGAAAAACTGCTTCAAAAGCACAAAGAAAATAGGCATGGAGGGACGACGCAGACGGCAGCCAGAACAAGCAGCAGACACCCCCCCCCCTTCGTCGCCACAAGTGAGGGCTGCTGGGAGTGGGGTACCCTATAGCCAGGAGGCTACTAACGAGGGGGTGGGGCTGCTGCCTGAGCCCAGTGCTCACTCCTCAGACTTGGAGCTGGAGGCCTGGGTGCGCTGGAGCTGCGCCGGCAGCCAGGGAAATTATTGTCGTGTGCCAGCACGCAACATAGAGGGAACTGGGCTCTGAAGTGAGTCTGTGGGCTTGTTACTCCTGCAACGCCGTTCCTGCTCGTTCCCCCTCGAAATGACCCCTGCTTCTCACAAAGAACACACAGCTATCCCTCAAGATCATACCTCAAGGACCGTGTATCCCATTATGACCCCCCTGCAGTGCTTGCGTTCCACTTCACATGGACTTCTGATGGTGCCTGCCCCTTGGGTAGCTTGTTTAACTTCGAACAGAACAAGGGCTTTTTCGATAGTGGCCCCGACCTGGTGGAATGCTCGGTCAGAAGAGACTCATGCCCTGCTGGACCTGCCTTGGTTCTGCAGGGCCTGTATGACGGAATTGTTCCTCCAGCCATTCCACTGAGGCAGTCTTTGTGGGCCGACTCTCAGCTTCTCTGGTTGTCATGCCAGGGTGCCAGTGTATTAAATTGTTTTATAGGGTATTTGTATTTTATTTAGGTTTTGTATCTAAGCCGTTAACCGCCCTGAGCCCCGATTACCAGGGAAGTGGCAGGATACAAATCGAACGAAATTACATCAATAATAGATAAGATTCAAGAAGCATGAATGACTACACTTGTTAAATCTCTGTAATATAAAAACAGCTGACGATACAGGGAAGGCAGGCAGAGTTGGCTAGATTCTGTCTAGAAAGGACAAACAAATTACAGCTGTTGCAGTTGCATTGTTGTTTATATACAACTGCCCACATTATAGACTATTGGTCTACACTTGGAGTTTCCAGTCCTGCTTATTTTTGACCCATAGCAATTTGGGGAGTGATGTTTGCCAAGGTACATTTGGCAGTAGGTTTATTGTTACCTTGCGGAGGGTGGGTCGTTTCTAGCTCGTTTTGCATATGTATTTTGTTTCTTCATATTCATGGAGAATCTCTTTCCTTTCATCCTACAGAAGGGAACATATTCTGGCCCTTCTGGCCCTCCGAGGGTGGTGGCGAACCACGAGGCAATCAATGGCTGACCAGATCGACGGACTATCAGAAGGGTTAGAAACTGGATCCAACCGGACACTCTTTGCTGAAATTGAACTTTCAAACACCCCCCGATGCTTTTGAAAAATCAGCAAGAAATGAAACGCAATGCTTGGATGTTTGATGTTTTCATGGGTTTATGGATATTAAAAGAAGCTATTGCCTCTGGAAGCAAAGCTCGACGGCTTCTCCTGGCCATGTGTTTGGCCGACCGCGTGTGCGGTTCCTCAGCCAGAACATAACAGGGTAATTGCGTGTGAACCTAGAAGAGATTTCTGGTTCCTAGAACGTTGCCCATCATGGGTTCAGAGGTGATTCCCCCACCCACTTCCTCCCACAGCAATGATCTCCAGGAATTTCCCAACCTGGCATTTCCAACCCTAGGCTTCACTCACAGTACTTTCTTGACTTCCAGCTGCTAGGAAATATTCCTCAGTTTGGCTTCCATTAACTCTTTACCTGGCGCATGTTCTAAATTAATTTCCAGTTTTGTTCATGTGACAACTACCTTGTTCTCCCATGCACTCCCGGCCTTTTAAAGGCCCCAAGTACTTCATCTGCTGCAAGCAAAGTGAGGCAAGTAGAAAGGTCCGATTAAGCACTGGCATTCATGTCCTCACACGAAGGATGCCTCCCCTTCTTCTTCCCCGAAGGCTTAGGTGCAATGTGACTAAGCTCTGCTGCACACAACAGCTCTGCTGTTTGTTTCCAGTCAGTTCTGTACCTGCAACGCTCCCTCTAAACTGTGGGGTCTTGTGAGCAAAAATTCTACTTGGTGAGCTACTGGCATTAAAGTTGTGAGCAAGCGATTTGGCTACAGCATAAATTAGTTTGCTCTGGAGCCATCCTTCCTGAGCTAAGGCAAAAATGTGTGAGCCGGAGGCTAAAAAACTGTGAGCTAGCTCACACTAACTCAGCTTAGAGGGAACACTGGTTGCAACACATCTTGCTCAAGATGCAAATCAAAGGCTTTAACATTGTGGTCTGAAATCTATTTTTTTTTCCCACTTGTTTTTTTTGTTTTTAAACATTCTGTTCAAATATTACAGAGAACTTGAAAGATGGCACACTTTTTTGTGATAGTTTGGTTGGTCCAAACAAAAGATCCTGGGAGGGAAGGCAGCATGGCATAGCTTGATCTTGTCAGATCTCGGAAGCTAAACAGGGTCGGTACTTGGATGGGAGACCATCAAGGAAGACTCTGCAGAGGAAGGCAATGGCCAACCACCTTGGCTTCTCACTCGCCTTGAAAGCCCCTGGCTAAGGTCTTCATAAGTCAGCTGCAACTTGTATTATGACTTATAAAGGTATTATGTGCTCTTTGGTTTTGCATATTTTTTAGACAGGGCCTCTGTCCCTTTAGAGCTCTAAGGAAAGCACGTGATTTTCACAGCAGCAGACAATATGATTCCTGTTCTGGCCTCATTTCACAGTACAGGTGGGTCAGTCATATGATGGTAATTTCCCTCACAAAACCTAAAAATTTGCATGCGGCAAATGAATGTGGCTGAGAGAAACAAAGCTAGACCTCATGCCAGTTTCATCTTTGCTGAGACTTTTTGTAACCATCTCCCATCTGTATTCTGTTGTTGTTGTTCAGTCGCACAGTCGAGTCCGACTCTTTGTGACCCCATGGACCATATCACACCAGGCCCTCCTGTCTTCCATCATGCTGCGGAGTTTGCTTAATTTCATGTTCACTGCATTGATAACACTGTCTAACCCTCTACTCTTTTGCCGTCCCCTTCTTCTTTGACCTTCAATCTTTCCCAGCATCAGGGTCTTCTCCAGTGAGTGCTGTGCTCCCTTCTCATTTGGTGGCCAAAGTATTTGAGCTTCATCTTCAGTGTCTGGCCTTCCAGGGAACAATCTGGGTTGATTTCTTTTAGGATTGACTGATTCGCTCTCCTTGCAGTCCAAGGGACTCTCAAGAGTCTTCTCCAGCACCATAATTCAAAAGAATCTATTTTTCAGCGCTTGGCCTTCCTTATGGTCCAGCTCTCGCAGCCATATATTACTACTGGGAATACCATTGCTTTGACCATACAGACTTTTGTTGGCAGGGTGATGTCTCTACTTTTTACTATGCTGGCTAGGGCTCCAATTCAGAAACATCTTTACTATGGGTTCTACAGGAGTGAGGGGAAAGTTGCACTAGAAAAAAACAAGAAAACTGGTGTCTAAAGCCCATTGAAACTCTACCAAATTTTCAACATTACACAGCATCCAACATACAAGACTATAAACCAGGAGTGTCAAACTTACAGCCTGTGGGGATGGAACCGGCCTGCCCAGGGCTGTTTTCCGACTTATGAGCAAGGGAGGGAAGGCAGAAGGCTGTTGGGGGGGGGGGGGGATGAGTGGATGTACACAGTGAGGTGTGTGTGGTCCAAGCTGTCAAGAAATAGAAAGGAAATGGCTTGGGGCAGGACTATGAGCATGAGGTAAAATAGTGTGTGTGTGTGTGTGGGGGGGGAATGGCAGTGAAGGTGGAGAAAGAGGAGGCGTGGTGTTTTTCCCCTCCTCCAACCACAGCTCAGCAAGGATTAGAGAAGCCATTACACTGGGGGGCAGAGCCAAGCAGCTGGTGCTGCCACCACCTCACCAAACAGCGACCGTGAGGAGGGTTGGCGAGAGTAGGAAGGCAGAGCGGTGGTTTGCCAACAAAGGGATGGGGTCAGCAGGGGAGAAAGGAGGAGGAGCAGAGCACGTAGACTGGGAGGCAACTGGGCTGTTTTGTGCATGCTGCTTTGAGAGGAAAGATGCCCTGGCCTTGGAAGCAAGTGGAGGAGCAAAGGGAAAAGGGGGCGTCACTGTTGTGAGCCAGGAGGCAGAAGGAGTGTGGGGCAGGTGCGGGATGGTGACCTCCCTTCTACTCCAACTGTTCTCAGTCCATGAAAGAAAAGGGGTCACAGGAGGACAAAAAGCCCCCCTCGGAGGTTTCATAAACAGCCTCTCCATCAGGCCTTCCCCTCAGCCCCACCACTTCTGTGGGAAATGCAAGAGGGATGAGAACTGGGGGTAGAGGAATCTGGGAAAACGAGGTTCAGACTCCCCCCCCCCCCGAGTTAGGACACTGTCATCTGGGTCACCTGGCACCCGTTGCTCAGCCTGGACCACCTCACAGAGTTGGTGGTGGTGGTGGTGGAGGGGGAAGTCCGGTGTGCCTCCTCGAGATCCTCAGGGGTAGGGTGGGGGAAGAGAGTAAACAAAGAGCAAGTGACGGATCGTAGTCATCCTCGGCCGCTGAGGCTGGGCATATGACAGGGTGCTGAAAAACTACCGTATTTACTTGCAAGGAAGATGACTCATCTCCTAAAAGTGCTATATACACAAAAAGTAACTAATTTGTATGGAAATGTAAGATACCCCCCCTCCTTATGGCATCCCTTGAGGGGAAAGTAGTCTTGCATATGATTCAATACATTTATTGGGGCTTTTGGGGCTTCCCCAGTGAACCAATGGCTTTCACTCCTAGGAATCAATTGCTTTTGCTTGTACTTCGAGTAAAAAAATAATACCATTAATTGGGTTTTCCTGTGTTATAAAGTTTATACCTGAGGTACCTGGCATTACAATTTATAGCACACGTGGCTCAGTCCGACAAAGTAACATTTAAATCTGATCCGGCCCTCGTAACAAATGAGTTTGACACTTCTGCAATGGTAGCAGTATTACATTATTGTCTTAAAAGCATAAATATATTATTTTTCAATGGGATCAGGTAGCACTTTTTGCTCAGCAGGGCTTCTGACTGGCTGTTGGGGATCTCATTGGCTTTGTAGATTCAACAACAATGACATTGTTTTGGCAGCAGCTGCTGCCACAGCTCTGTATGGCTGAAGGTCAACAGTGTGCAAGCAAGAAAATATTTTTAAACCATGTGTTCTTTTAAAAAAGCATCCTGTTAGGCAGAGCTTCTGCCTGAAATGCTGAATAATGCTGCATAACCTCATGCCCTAACGTTTTTGGTTGGCTTTGCCTCCTATGGCAGCCATTTTTTAATTGGATCCATCTCCTGAGCTGCCATTTTGTTGTGCCCACCACCCTGTGTCAGAAGAAGAAGAAGAAAAGAAGAAGAAGCAGCTGCAGCGGAGGAGGAGGAGAAGATTGGATTTATACCCCGCCCTTCACTACCCGAAGGAGTCTCAGAACAGTTTACAATCTCCTTTCCCTTCCCCTCCCCACAACAGACACCCTGTGAGGTAGGCGGGGCTGAGAGAGAGCTCTCAAGAACTGCCCTTGAGAGAACAGCTCCGAAAAAATTTATGACTGACCCAAGGTCTCACCAGCAGCAGCATATGGAGGAGTCCATGCTCCTAACCACTACACCAAAAGGTCAGAGACTCCTGGTCTACTTCAATATTTGGAAGGAATGAGTTGTCTTTAAGCCCTTTTCAGACATTAGATGGACAGGGGAGCCCAGCAAATGTGTGTATCAGGAGCACACTCTATGCGTGATATTCTGACATGCATCATCATCATGTTGTCTGAACAGTGGCAATGCATATATTCGGCATGCCTTGGTGCATGTGAGCCAGAACCCTTACAAATACTGTGGCTAGTCTCAAAGGGGCCGTACAATCCCCATTAAAGCACATTCCCTGCCCAGCACACTACAATTGAGGGTTGTTCCTGGTGTATGTGTCTCACCTCTTATTGGTTGCCTCTTTTCCCACGTTTGAGCCGTTTCTCTGATTGCCCCCCCACACACAATTGAATTACTTTACCTGACTTGCATCAGAAACACAGCTCCTGTGTAGGGTTGCCAGGTCTGGGTTGGAAAATACCTGGAGACTTTGGGGGTGGAGCCAGGAGAGGGTGGGGTTTGGGGAGGGGAGGGGCCTCGGCATAGTACAGTGCCATAGAGTCCATCCTCCAAAGCAGCCATTTTCACCAGGGGAGCTGATTTCCATCAGCTGGGGATCAGTTGTAAAAGCAGGAGATCCCCAGGCCCCACCTGGAGGATGGCAACCCTACTCCTGTGGCATACCTAGCATATTTGACCCCCGGAGCGGATAATTTTTAACACCCCCCCCCCCAAACAACAAAATTGTCCAGGTCAGGGCTCAAGTGGGCTTACTCCCAGTAAACCGAGAGCGGCTTATGCTCGAGTAAGCTTGCATGGAGAGGGGTGCATCTAAGACAAGCCTGCCCCAGTCTCCAGCACCTGTGCCCTTTCTTGATGGAGCGGCTCCATGAAAGCCCCCTTCTCACTTTGCACTCTGCCAAGCCGCCGACATTATGCAGGGTGGGGGGGACTGATCTCCCAAGAGAAGCTCTGCATTTATGCACGCAAACACCCATCCCGCTGGATGGGCCTTTGGCCAAGCAATATCATTTCATGCTTCCATGAGGTCCAAAGGGCTCTGGGCTTTTGACACAAGATAGTTCCACTGAATTCCTTGAAATTTGCTGCCACCAAATGCATGCATAAGATAGATCGGGCTGCAGAGAAAATAAATGGGCAATGATTGGCTGCTGGAGTCGGGCACCCCAATGGGACTAATAGTTGGTTTTGGCGCAGGCGCCCTCCAGCACTGAAACGTTTCAGCGCTGGCATGTAAATATATATTTTAAAAGTTTGCCACCCAAACTCACCCTTTCTGGGCAAGAGGCTATCTTGTGAATTCATTCCCCAGTAGAAAAAAGTACAAGAAAAACTGGTTTAGGAAAGAAGGAGGGGAGACCAGGACAGCCAGCATGGGGATATTAGCCGAGTCTGATTCTGCATTGGCTTTTCCCTCCGTTGTTTTACCAAGCCCACATCGGAACAGAAAAGGTGCAGCTCAAAACCACATTCAGATAGCCCAGGGCAATGCCATACTGACTGCAGAGTCACCCCGAATGGCTATAAATCTATGCAGCAGGTACCATAAAACCTGATGATCAAAGAAAGTGAAAGCGGCATGCAAAACAGAGGGTACCATAAAATCCGATGATCAAAGAAAGTGACATCAGCATGCAATGCAGAGGGGAATTTCCGTTCCAATGTGGACTATAAATCCTCTGTATTTTAGTGTATTTGCATGTATTTCTTATTCAGAATAGTATATTAGTATACTGAATGTAATGCAAGGGATATTGGGATGTCTGCTGGCATAACACTACATCCCTCTCAAAAAAATGCGGTTAAATGCTCTCCACGTCTGAGAGGAGAGAATGAAGATTTTCATTTCCTTCCCACAATTAGATCCAGGTGGTCTTAAAGTTGATCTTCAGTGTGCCACTGGACTCTAAATTTGTTCTTCCCACAATTAGGAAAGACACTTTTAGACATTCGTCTGCTATTTTGACATAATTATTGCTTTACAACCGTTGACCTTATAACCTTAACTTATTATTTAGTTTTCACTTTGCATCTCTTGAACATCATCATGTTATATGTTCATTTGCTGTTCATAGGTCCCGGTCACACGAGCGAGATAATCCGGGGGGGGGGGGGGAGTGAGGCTATTTGCTCCAGAATAATTTGACCCACAGTTACACGATCACACAGTTCTGTGAAGCTGCAGGCACAGCCTGCCACTGCGTGATCAGACGCAATCACAGGTGAGTCAGGAGGGAGTTGCCTTTTTTCCAATGCGCTTGAACAGGGGGTCGATGAATCGCATCTCTGCCCTGACTATCCCCGACGCCATGAGTGCGCGCTGGAGCAATCACACGGGGAAAGTCCATCTGTAGCCTGTAGCAAACCTGTTTGATAATGGACTTTCCCTAGTATCTTTTAACTCCACTTCTTCGGCAGATAGATATGGGTTGCCGACAGGTGTGGGATGCTTGCCAGATGTTCTGGTGTGATCGCGCCCTTAAAATCCGCATGGCATTCGTGCCTATCGTGCGGCTAATTCTGCGTGTTATTGGGGCCCTACTCTGGCTATAAGTCTGAACCTTACCTTCCATTTCAACGTATTTGAAAAAGTGTGCCTTGCACATGAAAGCTCATACCTTGAATAAATCTTTGTTGGTCTTAAAGGTGCCACTGGACTCTAAAATTGTTCCAATGTGGGTTTGGATAACAATGGAGGGGAAAGCCAGTGCAGACTCACCCACAGTCTTCTGGACATAAGGGAAAAAAGGTAACAGTGGGGAATGAAAATGGAACTTTAAGGCAATCTGGAAATGCCTCACACAACCCTGCCCTTGGAGTACAAGTCTTAGCTTGCTAAACTGCTCTCCCTGTTTGTAATTCTGCTTTTGGGGAAAAGAGAAGCATTTTTTTCTTGATGTCCTCATGGTGATTGCCAAATTCACATCAAAGGACTTTGAAGATTCACACACCAGGGAATTTCCTTCAATCTGTCACAATTAATGGAACGACCTTTTTTTTTCTGCAGAGTCATAATAAAAGGAAAGAGATGTTCCACGGAGTTATAGACACTTATTTACAGGGAAGGATTTTCCAGAGTTTCAGTAGGAGAACATCAGGTTACTATGGTTACCAGGTGCAAGGGAGGACAAGGTCTTGATCTGAACTCTCGGAGAGGGGTCCCAGAGGAAGGACAGCTTCTCTCACCTTCTCACGAGAAGCATGAACAACCCGAAATCCATCTCTTATGTAACTGTTACGGATAACAGGAGTCCTCTCCTTGGAACTTCTTTTGCGCTGTAGTTGTGAATCAAGCGAAGTGGTGGAAATTCTGTGGGTATGTTACTGGATCGCTGTGTTATAGAGCAGATCTTCACAGCCGGCTCTCCCTTGATTCTGTTATGGTGCTGCGGCTAAGAAATTGGGGCCATCACAAGATGCCATCAACTTACAGATGACCCACAGCCAATACTCCCTCTGAGCTGTGGAGTCCTGTGAGCAAAAATTCTACTTTGTGAGCTACTGGCATTACAGTTGTGAGCAAATGATTTGGCTACTGCAAATCCAGCAGGATTTTCAAGACAAGAGAGGAACAGAGGTGGTTTGCCATTGCCTGCCTCTGCATAACGACCCTGGACTTCCTTGGTGGCCTCCCATCCAGATACTCACCGGGGCTGCTTAGCTTCTGAGATCTGACAAGATCACGCTAGCCCGAGCCATCCAGGTCAGTGCATAGCATAGAAACAGGCAGAAAGAACATGGCGAACCACCAGTGGTTCATTGGTCAGTTTCTAGTGGACCATCTAGTGCTTGCTGGGTGCTGTGGGAGAGGTCATGGCTCAGTGGTAGCGCATCTGCTTAGCATGTAGAAGGTCCCAGGTTCAATACCCAGCATCTCCAGTTAAGGACCAGGCAGTCGGTGATGTGAAAGACCTCCATCTGGAACCATGGAGAATCGCTTGCTGCCAGTCTGAATGGACAATACTGACTTGGATGGACCAAGGGTCTGATTCAATATAAGGCAGCTGCATGAGTGTCCGTGCTGTGAGTCTTGCAAAGAACGCCAGACTAGGCGGACCTAGTGTACTTCTAGAAGATGGGCCTTATATTCAAAAGAACTTTGAAAGTGATCTTGAGCAAAAAAAATAAAAACCCTATTATTAATGGCCCTTGTAGACCAACATGGGGGTCAGGGACCTGAGCAATTTCCAGACTCCCCAACAGAAGCCAGTAACCCACCTTCAGTGTCCATGCGCCAAAGTGGCAAATTCACCACTTGGAGTTCAGGAAAGGCATGCAGCCAGCAGCCACCCCTCTCCCTCCCCTCCTGCAAGATTTCAAGGGCCTGCTGATCAGCTGTAGAGCCCTTTAAATCTTGGAGGAGGGGAAGGAGAGGGGCGGCTGCAAGATTTAAAGGGCCCTACAGCTGATCAGCAGGCCATCTGCTCCACTGATCAGCTGGAGGGCCCTTTTAATGTCAGAAGAGGGGACGGAGGAGGGGGAGAGGGGCAGCAGCTGTTGTGGGGCGTGTCTCACATTTGAGGGGGGGGCCCAAAATGCCTCACTATAGCTACAGGTCTGGCAGGTCTTCCATAATCTCTACCTCACCCCAGTAACCCCACCTCAGCCCTGACCAGGATAGCTCAGGCAAGTGAGATCTTGTCAGATCTCGGAAGCTAAGCAGGGTCAGCCTTGGCTAGTATTTGGAAGGGTGACCTCCAAGGAATACCAGGGTTGTGATGCAGAGGCAGGCAATAGCAAACCACCTCTGAAAGGTCTCTTGCCTTAAAAACAAGTCTAGCTCACCACCTAGTGGTACATAGTGCTAAAAGAGCTAGAACTTCTAGCTGCCAGACAATTTTAGGATTGCCTGGCTATTCTACACACAATGCCATACAATAATTTAATTACCCCACCTCAAGGAAGAGGATACTGTAAAGTTACCTCCACACTTGAGAGGCGATGGATAGAGCGTAACATCAGGGTCTCAGTTAATTACTCTCAGCATTCCACAACTAAGAAGGGCTCATCTGCCTATCTATCTCCGATTCTGAGATATTTATTTCCTTCACTACGTTTTCCCCAGAATTAAATCTAAACAAATGGTGACCATATTAACTAAGCGTATTATTCCAGTTTGGGCCTTGCATATGTTAAACACCTTTTATTATGCTGTATACACTTGAAAGCTTATACCTAGAATAAAACTTTATTGGTCTTAAAGGTGCCGCTGGACGCAAACTTTGTCCTGCTGCTTCAGACCAACACGGCTACCCACCTGAATCATAGGCGTAGAGTACGGGGGGACTTGAGGGCTCGAGCCGCCCCCGAAATTTCCTTGGGGGGGCTCAGCCACCCCTGGCAAAACGGAGCACCTGCCGCCATGCCTCCCCAGGTCCTTCCGAAGCCCAGCCACCACTGCTGGAGAGGGAGAGGGAAGGGGTGGCTGGGGGGGAGAGAGAGGCACTGGCGGCAGCAGCTGGCGGGCCTTGGAAGGGCCTGGGGAGGCGCGGTGGTTTCCCGGGGGGGGGGGAACATCGCCCCCGGAATTTCCCCCGGAATTTCCAAAAGTCTACGCCCCTGACCTGAATCAGTTTCTGAATTTATAAATTCTAAGCAGATTACTAAAATATAAAGAGCTAGACCCCATTTGAACAGCTGCAAAAATCTATCATAAATACGCAAAATTTCACAGCTAAAAGAGTGATAGGCCTGCTGTTATCATCTAATAAAAGAGGTACTCTCTCTGTATGATCTCTATTTTGGAGCAAAGGAAGAATTAAAAGATTTCTAGGCTCAGAAAAGTAATTACATCCAAAGGTCATGTGATACAGAGTGTCTACACTACCTGCACCACAGTCATGTACTCAGTCAGATTCAGGTGGGATAGCCGTGTTGGTCTGAAGCAGCAGGACAAAAGTTTGAGCCCAGTGGCGCCTTTAAGACCAACAAAGTTTTATTCAAGGTGTGAGCTTTTGTCTGCATGCACACTTCTTCAGATACCTGTAGACAGATGAAGTGTGGATGCACACAAAAGCTTATACCCAGAATTGAACTTTGCTGGTCTTAAAGGTGCCTTTGGACTCAAACTTTCTACTCTATCAAGCGTATGGTATCTTAAGCTACCTCCCTTGCAAAACTCTAGATTGTGGCATATTAAGGTGTGCCAACATAAAGACACACCTATAATGAGGAACAGTCAAATATGAGCAGTAATAGGGAAATTCTCCAAGCAGAATCCACTTTCAATGCACTTTCCAACTGGTTTTTGCCAGTTCACGCAGTAAAATCCAGTTGGAAAGTATATTGAAAGTAGATTATTTAGTGTGTGTGATCACAGCCTCTGAATGTGGAGGTTCCCTTTAATCACCAGTGCCAATAGTCACCAATAGATCTGCTCTCCATGAATCTAGGACCAGGCCGAAGGTGATGTGAAAGACTTCAGCCTGAGACCCTGGAGAGCTGCTATCAGTCTGAGTAGACACTACTGACTTCGGATAGTTCTGCACTGGCTTTTCCCTCCGCTGTTTTAGCAAACCCATGTTGGAACAGAAATACCCATCTGCATTGCATGCCGCTGTCACTTTCTTCGATCATCGGGTATTATGGTATCTTCTGCATAGATTTATGGCCATTTCATGGCCATTCAGGGGTGACTTTGCAGTCAGTATGGCATTGGCCTGGGGTATTTGAATGTGGTTTTGAGCTGCAGTGTTGAGAAAATGTGGAGTGAATGCCAGACGCAGAACCAGCCTTTGGTCCTTTCTGCATTTGCCTGCTACTCTGGATTTTCTCAGTGTTCGAGTTGAGGCAGTTTAAGTCCAGGGCAAAACAGCTTCCAAATGACCTGAGGCAACAGCAGGCTGAAACCGGGCTGACCACTGAAGGGAAGTAATACAATGCAGAATGGGGGGGGGGGGGGGGAAACAGAATAAAAAGGTTTAACTTGATTTTAGTGCAGAATTGGGGGGGGGAGGACCTGGATTAAAGAGAAGGTTGAATTCGATTTTAGTGCAGAATTGCTTGGGGGACGCCGCAGTGAACGTGGATTAAAAGGAGAGTGCAGAAAGGGCCTTTGATGGACCAAGGGTCTGATTAAGCATAGACCAGCTTCATGCATTCATGTTTAATGCTCCTCTTGAAAATGCTCTTAATGCCATCTCTTTTGAAATCCCTCAAGCGTACTTTCAGTAAATGAGGATGAAAGCTGATTAGATGCATTAGGTTAAATGGCTGGCCATCCTGTTCTCAGAAGCAAACGGCTTTGTTCTTTTATGAGATGCGACATAATACAGAGCAAATTAATTTTGTTGGTTGCGCAAGTATTGTTTATGTGAGAGATACAGGGCAGCGCCATTAGACTCTTGGCACTGTTGCGAAAACAGAGGTGAGCATAGATCACCCGCCTGTCTCAGACTCTGTTCTTGCACATGATGGATAAAGACCCGCTTCCTCTTTCTATTGTTACTCGTGTTTGTTTTTTCTATGTTGATGATGGTTTGATTTTTTTTTTTTAAATGTTAACCTCCCCAGTGGGGCAACCGGTCAAGTGTTCATTACGCAAGTGGAGAACAATTAATACAAAAAAAAAAGGATTAAATCTTTAGTTAAGTGCTTGCTAGATATACATGGGGGGATGTGGAATGGTATAGTATAGCTCGACCTCATAAGAACTCAGAAGTTAAGCAGGGTCTGCACTTAGATAGGAGATCAACAAGAAAGAATTTGCAGAAGTCGGCAATGGCAAACCACCTCTGCTTAATCACTTGCCTTGAAAATCCCACGGGGTCGTCATAAGTTGACTGCAATTTGCTGGCACTTTACACACACACAAATATACACGGACGTTGTAGGTCGTTGTGTTACTCCAAAGTAAGATGGGGGGAAAGCCATGCCAGCGTGGCATAGTGGATAGAGTGGTAGACTAGGATCCTGGGAAACCCGGGTTTGAATCCCCACATCTCCCTTGGAAGCTCGCTGGGTGACCTTGGGCCCAATACAAACTGTCAGCCTGGCCTACTTCAGAGGGTTGTTGTGAGGGAATGGAGAGAGGAGAACGATGTTCTAAGCCACTTGGAATCCCAACTGGGGAGAAAAGCAGGATATAAATAAACAAATGCAAATGCATGCAGTTTCTTTTATCAGGATCAACCAAAATAAACTACAATACAGTGTGCAAACTTGAGAGTTCTCCCCAACTCTTTACCAGGCTGAATGTTTTTTTAAAAAAAAATTCTGAAATTTCCTAAGAGGAGTTCTGTGTTGAATGAGCGCTCAGGACTGAATGGATATAAAATGTGTATTCAGGATGGTTCTTTCATAGGACAAAAAAAAAACATTTGCAAGCTACGGGATTGTTGGATTGACCTCAGAATCAGAGAGTTGGAACGGACATCCAGGGGCATCTAGGCCAACCCTCTGCACAATGCAGGAAATTCACAGATACCTCCCCCCCACACACACACCCAGTGACCCCTGCTCCATGGCCAGAAGATCAGCAGAACAACAAGGGGTTATACAGTAAGGGGTGATAATAGAAACAAAACTGTGTAGAAAAATATCTAAACAATGTCCAATAAATTCCAGTCATTTATATATAAAGAACACTTCTCCGTGTATTATCAAAATATTTTTTCTAAATTAATATATACAAAATCCCCACAAAACAAGGTTCAATGTAAGCATATAGTATGCATGCTGTAATAGTAATTTATCCATGGCGTTCACTTGGGATACACTTCATAAGAAAACTAGAAGACTAGAAGATCAGAATCCAGTGTGACTGAAGGTTCAAATAGTTTCCTCACGTGACGACCAGATGTGGGCAGTCCCTAATCTTGCTGTGCTAACTACCAATCCTCCAGCTGACCCCTGTAGGATGATCTTCAGATACTTATTCATAAGGCGGCACTATAGACCTTGCATATCCCAACATAAACAAGCGAAGTCCTCTAAACAGAGGAAAGAGGAGGACTTTATGCAGAAATGACTTGCCTGAGAAATCCATGAATTTTGGGTGCAAGATGAGACCATAAGAACATAAGGGAATCCATGTTGGATCAGGCTAGCAGCCCATCTAGTCCATCACTCTGTGTCACACAGTGGTCAAAATCCAGGTGGCATCAGGAGGTCCACCAGCAGGGCCAGAACTCTAGACGCCCTCCCACTGTTGCCCCACCAACACCAAGAAGACAGAGCATCACTGCCCCAGACATAAGAACATAAGAGAATCCATGCTGGATCAGGCCAGTGGTCTCTCCAGTCCAGCACTCTGTGTCCCACAGTGGCCAAAATCCAGAGGCCATCAGGAGGTCCACCAGCAGGGCCAGAACTCCAGATGCTCTCCCACTGTTGTCCCCCAAACACCAAGAAGACAGAGCATCACTGCCCCAGACATAAGAACATAAGAGAATCATGCTGGATCAGGCCAGTGGCCCATCCAGTCCAACACTTTGTGTCACACACAGTGTTCCCTCTAAGCTGAATTAGTGTGAGCTAGCTCACAGTTTCTTAGCCTCCGGCTCACAGATTCTTGTCTTAGCTCAGGAAGCTCCACAGCAAACTGATTGATGCAGCCGCCAGGGCCATGGATGAGCACAGGTGGACCAGGAGGCAAAAGCAGTCCTAGAAAAGGGCTTGGCTCAGACTGCCCACTCACCTCACATAATCAGGGGCCACGTCTTGGAGGCAGCTTGCCTCATGCATGAGTGCTCCTGGCCGGGGCACACACACACCCGCCCGCCCGCCCGCCCGCCCCATGTCCTGAATGTGGCTGGTAGACTTTGTTATCTCTGGGGTTTACATTGCTCCACAATGGCAATGAACTGGGGAAAGACCAAGGCCCTGCCCTGTGTTGAACCACAATCTACGGGCACACCCTTTCCCCATCAAATACGAAACAGCCACATCTGCTTTTTACTTACAAGCATACAAAGGAAGTCACTGAAATAGCTGTCTCCTCTCATGCAAGGAAATGCATTCTAAGTCCAGCAACGCATGACCTGCACCTGCGTGTGTGCGCGTGCGTGTGTGTCTTTCTCACGGCTTTTTAAAGAAGCCAAAGAATAACCCCAGTCCTAAATCTGAATGAACACACATGAAGTTGCCTCATACTAAATCAGACCATCTGTCCATCAAGGTCATTAGTGTCTATTCAGACCAGCAGCGACTCTCCAGGTCCCAGGTAGAGGTCTTTCGCATCACCTACTACATGATCCCCTTTAACTGGAGATGCTGGGGACCTTTTGCATGCAAAGCAGATGCTCTAGCACTGAGCCACAGGCCCTCTTCAAATGGAAGAGGAGCAGGAAAACTGTTCCTTAAGAAGAAGAAGAAGAAGAAGAGAAGAAGAAGAGATTGGATTTATACCCCACCCTTCACTACCCGAAGGAGTCTCAGAGTGGCTTACAAATGCCTTTCCCTTCCCCTCCCCACAACAGATGCCCTGTGAGGTAGGTGGGGTTGAGAGAGCTCTGACAGAAACTGCTCTTTTTCAAGAACAGCTCTGAAAGAACCATGGCTTTCCCGAGGCCATCCAGCAGCTGCAAGTGGAGGAATGGGGAATCAAACCCGGTTCTCCCAGATTAGAGTCCGTGCACTTAACCACTACACCAAACTGGCTCCTACACCAAACTGGCTGAAGAAGGGTAGGTTTGTATACGCTGCTTTTCTTTACCTTAAGGAGTCTCAAAGCAACTTACAATCACCTTCCCTTCCTCTCTCCATGACAGGCACCGTGTGAGGCAAGTGCGGCTTGAAGGAGAGTCCTGAGAGAACTTGTGACTGGCTCAAGGGCACCCAGCAGGCCTCATGGGGAGGAGTGGGGAATCAAACCCAGTTCTCCAGATTAGAGTCCATTAAAGGCCCACTGGTGGACCTCCTGATGACACCGGGTATTTTTGGCCACTTTGTGAAAGAGTGTTGGACTGGATGGGCCATTGGCCTGATCCAAATTTGGAATTTCTGTTCAACGTGGGTTTGCTAAAACAACAGAAGGAAAAGCCAATGCAGAATCGCCCTTTGAGTCTGACCTCTCTTCAGAGGCTCACAGTAGGAAACTCCATTTCAGTCTCTTCCCTGTTCACAATCTGAAGTGGATTTTAGTATTATTGGCTTTAGGGGCTGGCTCAAGTGGTTAAGAAGCAGAACTGCAGACTGGAAGGTTGGTAGTTTGGCAGTTCGAGACCCGAGTGCCACATGATGGAGTGAGCTCCTGTCTCTGGCCCCAGCTCCTGCCAACCTAGCAGTTCAAAAGCAAGAAATTGCAGGTAGATAAATAGGTACCACTTTGGTGGGAAGGCAACAGTGTTCTGTGCACCTCAGTGCAAAAACCAAAAACCAGAGCATCACTCCAATGTCACCAACATGGCTACATCACTTCCAGGTGATGTAGGCATGGTGTGCTTCTTCCCTCTCCTCTGCTGGAGTGTCCCGGTAAGTCCCCCGGTTGGCTTGTCATTAGGACCTAGCAACCCTATTTCCTGACCTGGATAGCTTCAGTCTAGCCTGATCTCATCAGATCTCACGAGGCTCAGCAGGGCTGGCCCTGGTCAGTATTTGGATGGGAGACCAATAAAAGAATACCAGAGTTGTGACACAGAAGCGGGCGATGGCAAACCACCTCTGAATGACTCTTGCCTTGAAAAAACCCACATGGTCACCATGAGTCAGCTGGGACTTGTTGGCATAAACTTTATTTATTTACTTCATTTATGCACTGCCTTTCTCCCTGTGGGGAGCCAAAGTGACTTACCTCATTCGCCTTCATTTTATCCTCACAACAACCCTGTGAGGTAGGTTAGGCTGTAACCATGTGACCGGCCCAAGGCCTCCCCCCCCCCCCCCAAGCAAGCTTCTGTGGCCGAGCGGGGATTCCAATCTGGGTCTCCCAGATCCAATTCTGGCACTCTAACCCACCTCCCCTTACTTTATAACCACTCTTACCTGCCTTTCCCTCCACATGCTCTCCAAGTGCAACTGACATGCATGTAATATGTGTAATAATGTATGCAATAATAATGTAATAGTGCATTATACGTTGCACTGTTTTCTGGGCATCTGGGGATGGGCTGAACTGCTCTGTAGGCAGACCTGGTCGTGTCAATGCAAAAGGGCTTCCCCTAGGGCAGGGGTGGGCAAACTTGCTCAGCGTAAGAGCCACCTAGAACAGGGGTGGCCAAACTTGCATAACGTAAGAGCCGCATAGAATAAACATCAGATGTTTGAGAGCCACAAGACATGAACAAATATTACCTGCTTTTTATTAACATTAAATGAGACTGCCAAAAATAATAACAAAAGGGGTAAAAGCAGATATTGATAATGATATTAATTTGTCCAATGATATTTGTTTGCTAATGATATTTAGCTTCCCCAGCCGCCCTGCCAGGAGCCACATAATATATGTAAAAGAGCCGCATGCGGCTCCCAAGCCACAGTTTGCCCACCCCTGCCCTAGGGAGACGTTTCCCAGGCAAATAAATTAGCAGCCAAATCCTTCTAGTACACTATTAGGCAAGAATCAAATAGTGCAACTTTCACCCACTGACCTCAGAAAATTTATGAACTGCATAGCAATGTCTGTTTCCTCTTTTGCTCAGGGGGTCAGATCTCTGGGTTCTGTTTCCCACTAAGTTGGACACTTCCTTTACTGAAACACTCCTGCGGTCTCTGGCCTATCAAGGCATTCTGAAGGGACGATGTGGAAGGCATTAACTGAATTAACGGGAAAGAGCAGCTCTTTCAGAAAGAATGCTCAGAATTTGGGTGACGTCAGCTTGCTTGCTCGTTGGGTGAGTTTGTTAGTTTAAATGTTTATTCCCACAAACAAACCACAGTCCCCACAACACCTTCTATTAGGACCAGCTGTGATGGCACAAAACTGTGTGTGAGCTTTTGAGTTCACTGGAGCTCTCCCTCAGGCGGGATGTTACAAAATTTTAAAAGGAGGTGGGAGGAGAAGTTGTTAGTTCTTTGCTTCTCTCACTGACACCTGGGATGCCATTCACCCGGTTGGGGTGAGAAAAATAGGGGGGGAAAGCGGTGTCACAGATGTAATGGTGTAACTTCTGGGGGAAACCAAAGAGTGACAGTGGGTAGCTCTAGGAAGTGCTAGAAACACTATGGTTTTTATCGTAGAGTTTCTGGGGATTCCTAGAGCTACCCACCAACATGCCCATGTGACCTAGTGGTTAGAGTGTGGGACTGCAATCCGGGAAACCTAGGTTCAAATCCCCACTTTGCCATGACTTGCTGGTCGACCTTGGGCCTGTCACACACTCTCAGTCAAACCAACCTCTCAGCATCACTGTGAGGATAAAACAGAGGAGAGGAGAATGACGTAAGCCGCTATGAGTCTCCCTTGGGGAGAAAGGTGGGATATAAATAAAGTAAAATAAAAATGTCCGGGTTTTCCCCAGAAGTGACATAACTGTGACTGCGATGTCACATCCTACCGCGTCCCTGCCTCCAACCCATCTGCCCATCTGACATCTCTGTGCTGAACCTCATGGCAAGAAGGTTTTTCTTTATTGGCATTACAAAGAAGAAGAGAGAAGAGGAGACAGGATTTATACCCCACCCTTCACTACCCAAAGGAGTCTCAGAGCGGCTCACAAACTCCTTTCCTTTCCCCTCCCCACAACAGACACCCTGTGAGGTAGGTGGGGCTGAGAGAGCTCTCTCGAGAACTGCCCTTTTCAGAACAGCTCTGAGAGGACTGCAACTGACCCAAGGTCACGCCAGCAGCTGCATGCGGAGGGGTGGGGAATCAAACTCTGTTCTCCCCGAGTTCCTCCTAACCACAGCTTACAGTCCCAAATTTAAAAACATATAAAGTACAATTGCTCCAAAATCCTAGCTCCAGACTCAGCAAAGTTGATCCACCTGTGGGACTGTCTTCTTCATGTAGATCACCCTGTTGGATACTCACTACGTTTTCACTGCATTCCCAGTCCAGCTGGAAACCTATACAGGCACGGCCAGGGCATGTCTTCTTAGCGAAGAAAAGAACCCTGGGCAGTGTTCCCTCTAAACTGAGTTAGTGTGAGCTAGCTCACAGTTTTTTAGCCTCCGGCTCACACATTTTTGTCTTAGCTCAGGAAGGATGGCTCCAGAGCAAACTAATTTATGCAGGAGCCAAATCGCTCACTCACAATGTTAATGCCAGTAGCTCAGAAAGCAGAATTTTTGCTCACAGGACTCTACAGCTTAGAGGGAGCATTGATGTGTGCAAATATGTGCTGTATCTGCTGGCTAGGGCTGCCAAGTCCCCCCGGGGGGTGGGGATTCCCCTGCTGAAAGGGTCCCCAATCTGCCTGTCCGGATTCAGTGGGCAGGGGGAACCCCACCCCCGAAGTGGCCCAATCAGGCCAACTGCCTAGAGTGATGACGTCATGCTGGGCACGTTGCAGGGGCGACACTCTAGCAATTGCCCTGAAAACTCTATGGTGCCAGGACTCCCCCGCTTTTCAAACAGTAAGACTTGGCAACCCTACTGCCGGCCTGTATCCAAGCACACAGTTAAGAAGTGCCCTTGCTTAAGAGGCTCCTGTGATTTCTGCTGATCCCCTCCGTGTCAGTCCACTGAGCCCCCTGAAATTTTGTTTCCGGGCAGTCAGCAGACCACCTGGAGCAGCGTGGGGATCTACAGGGGGGAGGAGGAATCAGGGGGCAAGAACGGCTCCTCTGAAGAAAGGGTCCTTAAGTGTTTGTGGCTGGAGACAGGCTGGCATTTCTGAACCTCTCCTGCAGCAGGTGTGAGACCTGGGGGTTTCTGTGCAGGTCACCTGAAGTTCCACACTGGTAGCGGAAAAACTGGAATCGTTCATTTTTACACAGGGACCAGGGCTGTTGTCTGTGGCACAGTTTATCATTCTCAAATTTCCACTTTTTTGCATTGCTCATGCTGCATCTTATTTGCATCTGTACTGTTTTCTTTTTTTAATTGCATTTTTTAAAATTGCATTGCAGACGTTGGTCTGCAGTAGAGCAGCTAGATATGAGTCCAGTTGCACCTTAGAGACCAACCAGACTTTAGGGGTATAGGCTTTTGAGAAACAAGACTCCCAAGGGAAAGCTTTTACTTTCAAAACAGAGACCAAGAAGATTTGGGGAGTATAATCATAGAATCATAGAGTTGGAAGGAACCTCCTGGGTCATCTAGTCCAACCCCCTGCACAATGCGGGAAATTCACAAATACCCCCCCCTCCACACCCTAGGTGACCCCTGTTCCACACCCAGAAGATGGCAAAAAAACCCACAACACCCTCCAGGATCCCTGGCCAAACTGGCTCAATTATACCTTTTAAAAAAAACTGTTGGTCTCTAAGATGGTACTGGACTCAAATCTCACTGTTTCCTTTGAAATCCCATCTTATTACAGTGTTTATTTATATGCCTTGCATTGCTGAATTTTGTAATCCGCCTCAAGTGTCAGTGAAAAAGACAGACTATAAATCAAGCAAGTAAATAAACAGAAAGGCAGGGTGTCAAGGCAAGGAATAGCCATGATGGGAAATAAAAACTTCCCTCAGTCCCTGGCAGTGGATGGCAAGTCCTCGCTGACATCGATTTTGCAGGATGACACGGTATGTGCTCAGATCAGAGATCTACAGCACCCTCACTCATGGACCCCAGCACTGATTAATTCATTAAAAGATGCCACTCCCCACCCCTCATGCACACGCCCCCCCCCCCCCAATGGTCTCTCAGACTGCATACACTTTGTGCTGTTATAAAGACGGGAACTTTGCTGCTGAATAATAAAATTTGCTTGAGGGGGTTGCCGTCTTTGTGCTTATCCGAAACACCCTGCATTCTTCTCGCTCAATTAAACACCTGCCCGCAAAGCAATCCGCTGCTTAACGAGACGGATGCCTGATGATTAAGCACAAAAGCTTCTGCAACATGTTACAGACTCCCAGAATGACTCACGGGCCATTCCCGCTGATTACAGTTGCTTGGGCAGTTGGTTAACAGCGCGGTCCTAAGTAGAGTCAACACCTTCTGAGGACTGCTGAAGTCAGTGGGCTTAAAAGGGTAGAACTCTGTACAGGATTGCCCAGGAAATTATCTGCCCACCCTGCACAGGGTTGGGGAATGGTGTTCATAACAGCAGTTTCCTTTCTCGGCTGGACTGGCCAACTCAACTCAAGAGACCCTTCTTAGGACTGCCGATCCTAGGTTTGGGATTTCCTGGTGATTTGGAGGCAGAGTCTGTGGAGGGTGCTTGGGGAGGGGGAGGGACCACAGTGGGGCACAATGCTATGGATGCCACTCTCCAAAGCTGACATATACTTCAGGGGAACTGATTAGAGATAGGCACAAACCAGCTCATGAATTAAAGTTCATCATGAGTTTTGGCCAGTTCGTGGTTCGCAAAGTGATGTTCGGAAACTGAAGAACCTCCATGAAGTTCCACGAATTTTGATGCAGTTCCATGGCAGTTCATGAAGAGCAGAAAGCAGGGGTTTAAATGGCTCCATGCCATTTTGTTGTAGTGATTAAGTGTGCAGATTCTAATCTGGGAGAACTGGGTTTGATTCCCCACTCCTCCACATGCAGCTACTGAATGACCTTGGGTAAGCCATAGTTCTGCCAGAGCTGTTCTTGAAAGAGCAGTTTCCAAAGAGCTCTCTCAGTCGCACCTACCTTACAGGGTGTCCACTGTGGGGAGAAGAAGGGAAGGGAAAGGAGTTTGTAAGCTGCTCTGAGACTCCGAGTGAAGGGCAGGGTATGAATCCAATCTCTTCTTCCACTTCTTAAACCCCTGCTCTCTGCTCCCCACTAAAAACAGCTGAGAAGTGGGGAGCTCCCCGCAGCTCAGCTGTTTGGTTTAAATGGCTCTGATCCATTTAAACCACTGCTTTCTGCTCGCTGCTGCTTTTGTGGGGAGCAGAAAGTGGGGGTTTAAACTTTAAGTGGCTCACGAACCTATATGGACCAGTTCAGTTTGCAAACCAGCATATCAATTTATGGTTCGGTTCATAGTTCAGCCATGAACCACCAACCAAACCACAAAAATGTGGTTTATGCCCATCCCTAGAACTGATCTCTGTAGTCTGGGGATCAGTTGTAATTCTGGGAGAACTCCAAGCTCCCACCTGGAGGTTGGCAACCCTAGGTCACCCTCTTGATTCCAAGGAAATTGGCACGTGAGCGTGGCCAGAGCCAGACACAGCTTTAGAATTTCCCAGCTGATTTTTTCCCCCAGAGTTCCTGGAACCTTCCTGAGCGGAAATGGATGGTGCTGGCTTTTAAAGATGCACAGACATGTCTTAGAAGTTCCTACTTTTGTTTATGTATATGGAGCTGAGCAGACCACTGAGTGATGTAAATGTTTTCCTGCTATTCAGGAAAAGAGTAATCTGCTCCACCTTCACATAAGGGACGGCCGTGCTCTTCTCCTGATATGCACTGTTGTCGTTGTCAGCAAATAGATCGATGCGCATGTTTTCTAGCTTTGGTGCACCCAAATGCATATCCTCAAAAATCTGGTTTTCTAATCAAGTGCGCTGAAATTGGGGGCGGGGGAATACATATGTATGTTCTATTCACACAAAATAGCAACCCCAAACTCTGGTTGAATAGGACATGTAAAATAAGTCTGCTATATAGATGAGACCTTTGGTACATTGCCCGTGGACTCCAGGGAAGAGACTGTGTGTTTGTTCTCTCTGTCCAAATTAGTGTTGCCCAGTCTCCAGGTGGGGCCTGGAGATCTCCTGGAATTACAAGTGACCTCCAGACTAGAGATACCAGATCCCTTGGAGAAAATGGCAGCTCTGGAGGGTGGGTTCTATGTCATAGCATCCCTCCTGAGTTCCTCCTTTCCTAAACTCTGCTCCACTCTCAAATCTCCAGGAATTCCCTAAACCTAGAGTTGGCAACACTACTCTGGACATATAATGAAGGCATTCATTGCACTCTGCAAGTCTAGTGGGCTTCAGTCCCCCATCTCTGGAAGTACTTTCTCTGAACTGTTCTCTCCCATTGCTACGAAAAACTCAAATCTTTGCCAAGACCGTCTCAACACTTTTCACTGCCTTTATATCCTTTTCCATTGTGACTCTGAGATC
Source organism: Lepidodactylus listeri (assembly GCA_029233225.1). Lineage (NCBI taxonomy): Eukaryota > Metazoa > Chordata > Lepidosauria > Squamata > Gekkonidae > Lepidodactylus > Lepidodactylus listeri. The sequence continues at coordinate 84,613,533 of JARCFY010000011.1, forward strand.
TCTCCAGGGAGGATAACCGCCTCAGTGCCAGGAACTCGGGTGAGATTCCCCAGCTGAGCTGCAGCCCAAACAAGATCCAGAGGTTCGATGACCTTTCTGCATTTGGTTTGCTCTGCTCTAATTTTAGTTCTATTACCCCCCCCCCCCATGCCATCCAGAATAAGCCAGCCAGGATGTGCTGTATATGTATCAAACAATATTTTATTCCAGAAAGGAAGTTCAAAGGAAGCTGTGGAAGTTAATGAGGGAGGGAAAATTCACCCCTTTAAAATTAGCATTTAATCTTCAAAATTTCTCAACAGCAGGGGGTGGGGTGAGTCACCTCTAAATATGCCACCATTTGCCGAGAGAAATGACCCGTGTTATGCAACTAATTCCAGCAGGGTTTCAGGCATCGTAGCTGCGTTAGCCGGAGTTAATCAGTGCAAGAAGGGTAAATGTTTTCATAAAGGCGATAAAAAGATTGCATGAGTCAAAAATGGAATGATACTTAGGGAATACTTTGGAGTGCTTGTTACCTCTCACACACAATCTTGCTAATCCTGACGGCAGCCCTATAAAATGAACCAGTATTGTTATCCCTGTATTGGCACATAGAGTTGCCAGCTCTGGGATGGGAATTTCCTGGCGATTTCAGAGTAGAGCCTTGGGTTGCAACCTAAAGCTGGCCCCTGGAGTTCTCCCATTATTACAATTGACATTCAGATGACAACCGAGATCAGTTTATCTGGAGAAAATGGCTGCTTTGAAGAATGGACTCTATGGCATTCTACCCTGCTAAGGTCTGTCCCCTCCCCAAATCCCGCCCTCCCCAGGCTCCACATACCCTCAAATCTCTGGATATTTCCCAACCTAGAGCTGGCGCTTTAGTGCAGCATGCAGGGGGTAGACATTCGGAAGAGGAGAGGGACATGAAGCCGAAGAGTCTACCCTCCGAAGCAGCCATTTTCTTCAGGGGAATCGATCTCTATAGTTTGCACATCAGTTGTGATTCTGGGAGAACTCCAGACCCCACCTGGGGTTTGGCCACCCTAGTCGTCAGTTGTCCATTCCCACGAATTCTCAATAGTGGTTCCCACCTTGTGGAACAGCCTCCTAGAGAAGGTTAGGAATCCCATGATTCTGTGCAAAACAGTTAACTTCCAGGAAGGCATTTTTTAAAAAGGGGTTAGAACTGTAATAGAGCGAACATCCCAGGAGGGTGTCTTTATAATGGAATAGTCCACTGCAGTGATTATCATTGGAGTCACTTACTTTTACCGCATTGTCTTTACCTTCTATTCCACTTTCCGTGTGGAATACTATACCTGCCTTAGGGCAGAACTCAATGTGATGGTGTCCATAGATCCAACACATGGACAACCAAAGACATTTTAAAGTGGTTTAAGAATGCCTTAAAGGCCTGATCGTGATCAGTCTCGCAGTGTCCCTGGCTGAGGCTCTTGCTCCCCCCCCCCACCCTTGAACTTTTCAAGCGCCAAAATGGCCTCAACCCTCCCCACGCAGCTGTTTCTGCACTTGAAAAGGGGCGGGGGTGGGGGACAAGAACACCTCAGCCCACCATGTTGTGGACCCTCACAACTCTTAAACCATCTTTAAATATTGCGGCAACATCTACAAGTCAGACTCAGCCTTTTTATTTGTTTGTTTATTTTGAATGAACGGCTCAGTGGAAGAGCCTCTGCTTGGCATGTGGAAGGTCCCAGGTTCAATCCCCGGCATCTTCAGTTGAAAGGATCAGGCAGTAGGTGATGTGAGCCGCTGCAAGTCTGAGTAGACAATACTGACCTTGATGGACCAAGGGTCTCATTCAGTAGAAGACCGCTTCCATGTGAGAACTACAAACCTTTTTTTAAAAATGGCATGGGTATAGAGTTAGAGGCACAAATTCCTCCTCAGCAGTGATTTCTACGTCATTAACCAATAACTCTAACACATGGACATTCTACACTACATTCTTCATAGGGATGGGTGGTTCCACTCTGCAATGTTTCAGTGGCAACTGGTATGTTTCCACAAAATGCTCCAGGCGTGTCCAAATGCCTGAAGGCCTGAACTATCAAATGGTAGCACCGCCTTCTTGCCAGTCTGGAGGTCTTCAGAGGATGTGAGGCGGCCTAGCTTGAACTTTGCATCACATAATCACTGTCTTCTGACTTCAGAGTAACCATCACACCCACACATATGCACACACAGATATACAACATGGGATTTCATCGCACAGATAAATGTGCACAAACAGCTTATATTTATTTAGTTATTTAGAAAAAATGTTCCTGAGGTGGCCTACAAAATAAAACGTAATGAAAACATAAAATATTAGAAGTTATCAACTACAAGTCTCAAAATTAGAGTTGGACCCTCACAGCACTTCTAAACCTGTGGTGAGTTGGGAAATAAGTGGATATTTGGGGGGGGGGGGGGGAGCCTGGGGAAGGCAAGGTTTGGGAAGGGGAAGGCTGTCAGCAGAGTAGAATATCATAGAGTCCAGCCTCCACAGCAGCAGCAGCAGCAGAGTTGGTGTTTATACCCTGCTCTTCACTACCCAAAGGAGTCTCAGACAGTGGTTTACAATCGCCTTCCCTTCTTCACCCCACAACAGGCACCTTGCAAGGCAAGGTGAGAGAACTGTGACTGGCCTGAGAGAACTGTTTTGAGAGAACTGTGACTGGCCCAAGGTCACCCAGCAGGCATTATATGGAGGAGTGGGAATCAAACCCGGATCTCCAGATTAGAAGCCTCTGCTTTTAACCATTACACCACACAGCCGTTTTCTTTAGAGGAACTGATCTTGGTCATCTGGAGATCAACTAGGGATGCCAGAACCCTCAGTGGGGACGGGGGTCCCTCGCTGCCAGGCCCCACCTCTCTGCCATGGATCAGCTGGCCGGTGGGGGGAATTTCCCCCCAAAACTAGGAAGGAACACCCACCATTTCAGTGACATGCCTACATGACTTCAACGTCACCCAGAAGACGTAGGGACGTCAGGGATGTCAGGGCGATGCTCTGGCTTTTTACATAAACCCCAAGGTAGAAGCTAATTCTAGTATAGAGCTTTTACCCAGAAACCAGAATGTCACCCCAAAACCCCCAATGTGCCTATGTCATTTCCAGGTCACGTTGGAGGTCATGTGGGCACATCGCTAAAACTCCCAGTTCTGGGTAAGCTCACCCCCCATTTCTGCCAGCTGCCCAGAGGGACCTGACAACCCTAAGATCAAGAGTAATTGTGAGAGATCACCAGGTGCCACCTGGAGGTTGGCAACCCTTCTCAAGGGGAAGGGCATTCCCATAATTGAGGCGCCACTACTGAAAAGCCCGCACCTCTGTTTGCAGAGACAGTCACAGATGAAGCCCAACACATGATACTGGTACTTCTCTAAAATCCAGGCCTTCTATTGTAACTGCTTCCCTTCTCCATCCCCATCTAGTAATCTTTGCTCCACTCATAAAAACTGTTCCTTCCTGTCAGATCATTACCAATCCCACAGAGGAGGAAAACATTAAATAAATTCCATCCTTTCGTCAGCAGAAGTCTACACAGCCAAATTACCGAAGCAGCCCCAGTCAGTTCCAGGCAAACCAGCAGCTTTTTGTTAGGCGGGAGGCCACATTTCCAGTTTCCAAAAGATGTTCTTTGTGTGAAGGTCTCCCTCTCACGCAACCCAAACACTCTTCGAAGAGCCAGCCGTAATACTCAGAGACGGAACAAATGCCCACATAGCTTTGTGCTTTTACTCGTTACTGCATTGTGGATCATGGGCTCTGGAGAACAGGCTCTTCTGTATAATGGCATTAGTTGCATAAGCTTTCCTTTAAAAATGTTCTTGCAGTAAATGGTGCCAGAAATCAACAAATATCGTGCTACAGATACTTCCACACAGAAGGTTGCCAAATACCAAGATATTCATCCAAATTTCACCAGTGAGTGCTGCAAAAAAATCTTTCTTGATGAGCTCAAGGCTTCCTCCAAAGCAAAGAGGAGTATCTGTTGAACTCTCTGAGGAAGGCCCTGAAACAGGAGGATATCTGGACATCTGCTGGAGGAAGAATGAACATTAATTCAAAACAGACTTAAAAGAGTCCTCCTTTTTTAAACTTTTGTATAATTAAGGAGGAATGGTATGAATCAAGGGGTTGTGCAGTATCCTTAAATTATTGGATATATGATTCTTTCTGTGTGCTAGTGTTTATGTGATCGTTAATATTATGGTGAATAATTTGTGAGATTATTGAATAAATATATTGAATAAATATATTGAATAAATATATAAAAATTACTTGAAATACTTTGTAATCATCTGTACCATGGTATTTGTTGATTTTTTGGTTCTTCCTACTTACTGTGGGTCCTGTTATTTTTCGGTAATTAGCACCAGCACAGCAGCTATGGGAACCGTGCTGTTAGTACAAAAATTTTGCAGGGCTACTACACGGATGTCAAGAGCCGGTTCCCATTTTCTCTTTTGCAGTTAACTTCAGATAACCTGTGCTAGGGAAGGAAAGCAAGAACATTGGTTTCTTTGTTCATTCATTCATTTAGGGAATTAAAGCGTCTCATAGAAAATCCCTCAAAGTACACCTGGCATTGTATACGATGCCAGTTAAATAAAGAAAACCAACAAAACACACCAAAACCTACAAAACAAAACAAAACAAAATAGCTTGGGTTATTCCTAGTTCTGTGCCTCAGGCTAAGAGAGGCCTTTGGCTTTTGCCCAAGGGTTTGTGCCCTGATTTGGTTGCCAACATCCAGGTGAGGCCTGGAGATCCTATGGTGTTATAACTGATCACCAGATGGCAGATGGCAGTTCCCCTGTAGAAAATGGTTGCTTTGGAGGATAGACTCTATGGCATTATACCCTTCTGAGGTCCCTGACCTTCCCAAACCCTGCCCTCCCTAGGCCCCACCCCCAAATCTCCCGGAATTTCCCAACCAAGAGTTGGCAACCATATCTCTGGCCATACCCAGGCTAAATACCTATAAAGATAAGAGAAACAAACTCAGCCCTGATGGAATTCTGCTGCTGCTAGCAAGCTTGCAGGGTTTGCCCCTGTTTTCCTACCTGAGCTGGACGGCTGTGCCAGACCTGACTTTCCTCGTGGACCTGTTACTTGAATAACAGCATAAGGAAAGAAAGGATCAACTTGTTGGATCAGAGTTCAGGTACCTTCAGGTGCAAGCTGCTTTGTACAGTGGCCAGGCAAGTATACTTGAAAACTGACCCCAGTAACTTTTTTTCAGCATCCATTAAGAAGAAGAAGAAGAAGAGAGAAGAGATTGGATTTATACCCCGCCCTTCACTATTCAAGGGAGTCTCAGAGCAGCTTACAAACTCCTTTCCCTTCCCCTCCCCACAACAGACACTCTGTGAGGTAGGTGGGGCTGAGAGAGCTCTGACAGAAACTGCTCTTTTTAAAGAACAGCTGTGCCAGAACTATGGCTTGCCCAAAGTCATCCAGCAGCTGCAAGTGGAGGAGTGGGGAATTAAACCCGGTTCTCGCAGGTTAGAGTCCATGCACTTAACCACTACACCAAACTGGCTCAAAGTTATGGTTCCATTTGTCCCAATTTGTTGGCTAATGATTGATAGACATCAATTGATAGCCAGAGTGGTGTAGTGGTTAAGAGTGGCAACCTCTAATCTGGAGAGCCAGGTTTTATTCCCATTTCTCAACATGAAGCCTGCTGGGTGACCTTGGGCCAGTCACAGTTCTCTCAGAACTCTCTCAGGTCCACCTGCCTCACAAGGTGTCTGTTGTGGGGAGAAGAAGGGAAAGGTGATTGTAAGCCACTTTGAGACTCCGTCAGGTACCAAAAAGAGGGGTACAAAAACCTACTCTTCTTCTTCATCTTGTTCGTAAATGTCTTTTACCATTTTAAAAACCATCTATGCCAGCAGCCATCAGACAATGAGGTACATAATTCAACTGCGTAAGACATAAAGCACATCCTTTGTTTTGTCCTGAACGTATTAGCGATGTCATTGGAAGACCCTGAATTTTAATGTGTTGCCAGAGAATAAAGTTCGTAGGTTAACTCTCACTATAGTGTTTGTTGTTTCATAAACAGCAATCACGTATTCCCCTCCATGAGTTCTTTTAGATGAAAAGCCTCACCTCCTAAAACTTGTCTTCCAAAGTAAGTTACATCATCCTGTTGATCATTTTAGACATCCTTTATTACAGCTTTTTCTGTTTTATGGATATTCTTTTTGAAGTGTTGGACTTCAAACCAGAATTGTCCTCAGTATTCCAAATGCGGATGTGACATAAATTTATATAAGAATATAAGAACATAAGAGAAGCCAGTATTCGATCAGGCCAGTGGCCCATCCAGTCCAACACTCTGTCACACAGTGGCCAAAAACACCAGGTGCCCTCAGGAGGTCCAGCAGTGGGGCCAGGACACTAGAAGCCCTCCCACTGTTGCCCCCTCCCCCAAGCACCAAGAATACAGAGCATTACTTGCCCCAGACTGAGAGTTCCTATCTATACTTTGTGGCTAATAGCCACCGATGAACCTCTGCTCCATATGTTTATCCAATTCCCTCTTGAAGCTGTCCATGCTTGTAGCAGCCGCCACCTCCTGTGGCAGTGAATTCCATGTGTTAATCACTCTTTGGGTGAAGAAGTACTTCCTTTTATCTGTATGTTATCTTGTTTCTTGCTCACTTATAAAGATTTTAATAAATTTCTTGTTGTTACCTTCCCTGGGGTCCTGGATGAAAAGTATATAAATCTTCCCAATAAATACATTAACATCCTATTAAGCCCATTTCCTAATAATTCCCAGCAGAATTTGCCTTTTCCCACAGAGCTGACTTTGTTTCCTCCCTGAAACTGACGCACCAACTATTCTACTTTTTGTTCCCAAAATTCCATCATTCCAAACCCTTGAGCAGTCCCTTGTGAATGTCAGGAATGGGAATTTCTGAAAGCCACCGGGCTTGGGACCAACTCTGACCTCAGAACTCTGGAACCAGAGCTGAAGGACCACAGTTGTATTTGCCAAAGGAGCAGTCCGTGCTTGTGGTGTGAGCCCGTGCCCCTCTGGTTATGAGCACTTGTAAAATGTAGGGCGGCTGGCTTTGTGGGCAGTGTATTTTTGGAAGGCATGCTACCTACAGTTATTAATGGCCTCACTGCACAATACAGTAAAGGACAGTACATTGTCCTGGAGTGCCCCTTCCCCAGGTGTCTGCTGCAGGTCCAATCCACCAGTCATGTGCCAAGTGGAGCACTGGAACAGGTTCAAGTTTCTGGTTTTGACCTTCAAGGCCCTTAGTGGTCAGGGACCTACATATCTTCGGGACCGCCTCTCCCAGTATGCCCCTGGAAGAGCACTACGCTCAGGAAATAAGAACTTGCTAGTGGTCCCCGGCCTGAGAGAAATCCTGCTGTCCTCGACTTTTCAGTCCTGGCCCTGCCTGGTGGAATGCTCTGCCAGAAGACATCCATGCCCTGCAGGAGCTGTTACCTTTCCGCAGGGCTTGCAAGGCAGAGGTGTTCCGCTGGGCAGCAGCAGGGCTCCTTTGTCACCTTTATATAATATCCCCATCTCTCAAAACCCTCCCCCCAGGCAGGCGGGGGGAGTGGGATTTCCCCCCCACCGTCTTATATACTGTATGTAATATGTTTTTATTTACTGGAAATTGCCAGATTATTTTAACTTCGTTTTAAATTGAGATTTGTATATTATTTTATTGTAAGCCACCCTGAACCCACTCAAGGGAAGGGCGGCCTAGTTTGTCTGATTTAATAAATAAACAAATAATAAGGGTTCCATGCTCAGGGCTATACCTCCATGTGCTTGGGATCCTGGTTTACATTTGGACCATGGTATGCAGAGAGAGGAGCCCCAAGTCTCAATCTCATGCCATTTTCCCAACCTGAAATAGCCCTGCGAAGTCACTGTTTGCCAAGCTGGGGAAACTTACATCTTACAGAGCCAGTTTGGTGTAGTGGTTAGGAGTGCAGACTCTAATCTGGGAGAATCCAGTTTGATTCCCCACTCCTCCACCTGCAGCTGCTGGTGTGACCTTGGGCCAGTCACAAGTTCTCTCAGAGCTGTTCACTCTAGAGCAGTCCTCAAGAGAGTTCTCTCAGCCCCACCAACCTCACAGGGTGTCTGTTGTGGGGAGGGGAAGGGGAAGGGATTGTAAACCACTCTGAGACTCCTTCGGGTAGTGAAGGGCAGGATATAAATTCAAGCTCTTCTGCCTCTTATTAAGCCTTACAGGCTCAAACCCTCCCAATCCAAATCAGGCCTCCCATTAGTCTTAGATGTTGCCCACCTATGGTGGGAAAGCTCCCGCCCTCACTGTCCATCACCAACACTCAAGCAGTGGAGCAGCAGGAAAAAAATGGGGGCAATTTCACAGAATCTATGACACTCTAGGAAGTTCCCCATCTCTATGGTATTTACCATATTTACCATAGAGATTCAGATTTGAGCTCTTTCAGGGGGTGGTGGCAAGGCCCTCCCTTGCACGCTCAGGCAGGATGGCATCTGGTACTACTGGACCATGGTCTTCCTCAGCTGGTGTCCCTGACTCCTCGGGCTGAGAGTCTGAGTCTCTGAGATGGTCAGCAGGAGTGATCATGATGCATTTTTTTTTCTGATGAAACAATAGAGGGCTCTGCTTGAGCACTTGGTCAACAGGGCGATGCAGCTCTCCAAGCTGTTTCGAATGCTGACATTCCAGAATAAATGTATGTTTAACTTCTATCTTATTGTCACTTCTCCATATTTTTAAGAGCAACCAACTCCTAAACATAGATCATTGTCGACAAAACAGAAACGCCATTCACTTTCTTAAGGAAAACCCCAAATGGGGGAAAGAAATAATCCTTTGCTGCAAAGTTCCTATTAACCTTTCTTTAAAAAAAACAACAACCGAACAAGACATTAATCTGGTAAGACAAGCGTTGTGAATGCATGACTGCATATAAGAAAACCTTTGGGCTTGGATGATTTGCTTGACAAGTTGCCCATTGTTCAAAAGAAGAGAACTAAATGGCTCACTTGGATCTTGTAGAGGAGGACTCCACAACACAGGCGGTGGTAGTTATTAGTCATACATAACATTGACAGAAAGCGGCTTCTTAACAAATTGGTTACAGGAATCACAAAAGGACTATCATGGTGGCACTACAGCTTTTTTCAGATGCTCGGTTTTGGTGCTCCAACCACATGTAATGGGAGTGTGTGCCTTCCAGAAACCTCCCAATACATACAATGACCTTTCTAGGTAAATGGGGTAATGCACATTATTTTCCCATGCATGTACCAATTTGGTATGTGCAATGGCATACCCTCAAAAATGACGTGTTCAGTTTGCACGTACCAAAGCTTTAAAAATATGCATGCTGCCCTAGCCACACAAAATGGTGAGCGCACATACCGGGAGGATGCTTCTGTTACACACAATTGGCATACCAGAATTGAACTTTTGAAAAGAGCTCATGGAAGCAATGGAATTACTTCAACAGTTTACCATTTAGTTAAAAAGCACTGAGTGTTCGCAGTCCTGAACAGCGCTGCCAGCTGTGGGTCGGGAAATACCTGGAAATTTGGGGGGTGGAGCCTAGTGAGGGAGGGGTTTGGGCACAATGCCATAGAATCCACCCTCCGAAGTAGCCAGTTTCTCTAGGCCGGGAACTCATCTTTGCAGTCTGAAGATTAGTCATAATAGTGGGTGATCTCCAGGTTGTACCTGGAGTTTGGCAACCCTAAGCATGAAACACTGGCTCAGATTATAGCATCAAACCACGGTTTATCTTAACTATGCTTAGTTTGTGAAACCAGGATTCGGCTCATAGATGATCATTCAAATACTAGTTCACATTGAGAAATGCTAGCTTTGTCAACTTCACTCTGGCCAAGAGTCTTTGTAGTTGGGGAGCGTGGGAAGGTTCCAACTTTAACAAGAAATAAAGAACCCTCATCAAAAATATCTTTCTCCCTGCCCCATCTGTGTAGGCAAGTTGCTTAGGATCCCTCGGTCTGCTCAGAGGCACTCCCTTCTTTGTATTGTTGCACCTCATATACTCCACTGAGGAATTGTAGTCTTGAAAAGAAGTTCTGGCATGAAAAGTCTTGTAGCCTTGAAAAGTCATGTCCTGGCAAAGGCTTTTCGCCTGCCTGAGTTCCTTGAGGAGCCATGACAACTCAAGAGTAGAAAATATGAAGTTAAAATAGAGCAATAGGATGACTCCATATAGGGCAGCTTCATGTTTACTTACTTACACACAGTTTCATGTTTATCTACTTAAACATATAGCTTCATATGTTTACCTATGTACACACACAGCTTTGTGTGTCTATCTATTTACACACACCGAACTAGATCCAAAACGGTGCAGAAACCTGATCCTGAAAGTGGACTGCCTGTGGTGGATCAAGAAGAGGACATTGGATTTATACCCCGCCCTTCACTACCCGAAGGAGTCTCAGAGCGGCTTACAATCCCTTTCCTTTCCCCTCCCTACATAAGACACCCAGTGAGGTAGGTGGGGCTGAGAGAGCTCTATGAAGACTGCCCTTGAGAGAACAGCTCTGAAAGAACTGTGACTGACCCAAGGTCACACCAGCAGCTGCATGTGAAGGAGTGGGGAATCTAACCATCAAATCAAGGCAAATGTGTCTTAGATAGATGCCTTCTTGTAGGAGATAAATCAAGATGGGCAGCCATTAGTGTTAGTCTGTCTTTATAGATCAAGATGGCTAGCCATGTCAGTCTGTCTGTAGCAGTAGAAAAGAGCAAGTGTCCAGTAGCACCTTTTATTTTTTTTATTTTATTTATACTTCATTTTTATACCCCACCCTCCCCACAACCTTAAAGACTATCAACATTTGTGGCAGGGTAGGAGCTTTTGTGAGTCGCTGCTCACTTCTTCAGATACCCTAGCTCATACCCCGCCACAAATTACATTAGTCTTGTTAGTCTTTAAGGTGCTACCCCCTCACTTTACCTGCCCTTTGGAGACTCTGGGTAGTTCAACTTTTATTTAAATTATCCACCATCTTGGAATTGTTCTTACTTATGATTCTGTTCGGTTAATACTGGTTTAATCTAACTTTGATTGCATATTTTTATTCTGTTGTAAGCCATCAAGAGCCCTGCTTGCAGGGAAAAGCAGCCTAAAAGTCAAGAAGGAAGGAAGGAAGGAAGGAAGGAAGGAAGGAAGGAAGGAAGGAAGGAAGGAGGATAGATGATAGACAGACAGACAGAACTGTTAATCAGGCAGAATTGAACCATTTTATTTATTTATTTGTTGGATTTTTATCCCGCTCTCCCTGCGTCACAGCAGGCTCATAACCATCCAAAGATTCCCTATAATTAATAAGGAAGGGGTTTAACTAAGCTCCAAGGCACTGACTCATAAATACTTTTCATAATTCTGCCAGCACATGTACCATTAGTTCTGACCCACAGCCACAACCCAAGAGCAAGAATAGAAGTGCAAAAGTGGGAGAGAGGAAACAGGATTCTGGCCGTTGATCCCCTGGAGGCAAGAAACAGCAGGGTGCCTCATATCACAGAAAAGTAACAGCTGATATCAGACCAGATGAATGTTATTGTAATGGCTGGACCTGCTCCAGTTGGGCAGGACTCACTCTAGGTCTTGGCTTGAGAGCCAATGTGAAGCAGAGGTTAGAGTGCGGGACTAGAGTCTGAGGGACTAATGTTCGAACCCCTGCTCTGGCCTTGGAGATTGCTGGGTGACCCCCGGCCTACCTCACAGGGTTGTTGTTATGGTTGCCGGCCTCAGGTTGGGAAACACCTGGAGGTTTGGGGGGGTGGCGCCTGAGGAGGATAGGGTTTGGGGAAAGAAAAGACTTCAGTGGGGTATAACACCATAGAATCCACCTTCCAAAGTGGCCATTTTCTCCAGGAGAATTGATCTCTATCACCGGGAACTCACCTGTAATCCCAGGAGATCTCCAGTCACCACCTGGAGGTTGGCAATCCTCATTGTTGTGAGAATAGACTGGAGACGGGGAGAATGCTGTAAGCCACTTTGGGTCTGTGCTGGGGAGAAAAGTGAGGTATAAATGAAGAAAACCATCAAACACCCTTTAGAGTTCCTGTCTCATCTCAAGAGCAAAAGCCCACCATCTAGCTCTTAAGAGGCCCCCAGGTTTAAGACCCCACTGAAATACAGTCTTTTGCTGGGGGGGGGGGATTTCATTTTTCTTCCCATGTCCTCAGGAATGTTACACTGGTAATGACTGGTACCACCCGAGAGCTGAATTCCCTCGATCAAAGCCCTTTGCAAGACAGCTCGTTTCCATTCCAAGCCCTGTACAATGTAAACCGTGAGTTTCCAGACCTCAGTTCTTACTCGTTAAGATAAACTTTGGTCAGCCACAGAGATAGCTGCCTGACAAATGTTTCATCCCTAATAACTACCGATGTTATTTATTTAGAACGCTTATCAAAAAATTTTCTCCCGGTCAAGAGGACTCGAAGAGTTTGCATCAGATTGAAAACATACAATCTCAAACGACAAAAATACCAAGTAAAAAGGAGCACATAATTAGTGGGGGAAATATATTAGCCCAGCTCCAGGGAATACTGTGGCTAAAAGAGAGGTTCATCACAGCCAGTTAATGATGTATAGTCTATGTGGATCTTGTTCATAACTGGGGATGCCAGGTCTGACTTTCAACTACGTTTGATTAATAGGTGGGGAACAATTTTAATTAGCGGAGCTGAGATTTAAGGAAACCCTCTAAGAGCTTTTCTCGGTTCTAGTGTATTGATGTGTTAAAGGGAAATAAAACATTGTTTTTGTTTTATTAAGTTGTCCATCCATTTCTAATTGGGTTCATGAAGTTCTCTTTATTAAATTGCTTATTAAATGGGGTTTGTTGTTGACTTCATCATAAGCTGATGTCTACTTTTCTTTATTAAAAAGTTGTTTATTAAATTGTAACTAAGGTTCCAGCTGATTCATTGGTGGGGAAGGATTTTAATTAGCAGGAATGGCAAAATAAGGACACATCATAAGAAGCTGTTTTAGTTCTAGGGCAAGTGAAATCAATGGGTTTAGGCTGGAGTTACCTCTCTGCATATGACTGCACTGCCAATGTGCCAGGGAATTTAAAAAAGGATTAAAGATGGTTACTTGATTTTCTTTGACAGTATCCCCAGAAAGTAAGGTTGCCAACTACAGGCAGGAAGATACCTGGAGATTTTGGGATAGAGTCTGGGGAGAGACCTTGGCAGGGTATAATGCCATCGATTCCACCCTCCAAAGCTGCCATTTTCTCCAAAGAAACTGATCTCTGCCATCTGAAGATCATGTGTAATTCTAGGAGATCTCCAGGCCTCACCTGGAGGTTGGCAGCCCCACCAGAAAGTCTCCTGTAATTTGTGTGTGTGTGTGTGAGTGACATATAAATATATATAAGAGGTCAATCCTAATCAGTACTGCTAGAATGCCACATGGGTCAATTCAGTGGAAGATACGTTTACCCCCGGGAAGTAGGGTTGTCAACTCTGGACTGGGAAATTCCTGGAGATTTGGCAGTGGAGCCTGGAGAGGGTGCGGTTTGGGGAGGGACCCCAGCAGGGTATAATGCCAGAAAGCCCACCCAAAGCAGACATTTTCTCCAAGGGAACTGATCTCTGTAGTCTGAAGATCAGCTGAAGAGTCCAGTAGCACCTTAATGTCTAACAAAAATTGTTGTAGGGTAGGAGTCTCCGTAGGTCACTGCTGGCTTCTTCAGATACAGCTGTGACTCACAACACTTCATCCCCTACAACAAACTTTGTTAGACTTTAAGGCGCTACTGAACTCTTTACTGCTCCAGACAGACTAACACGGCTTACCCGTCCTCATCTACCTCCATAGAGATCAGCTGTGTTCCCTCTAAGCTGAGTGAGTGTGAGCTAGCTCACAGTTTTTTAGCCTCCGGCTCACACATTTTCGTCTTAGCTCGGGAAGGATGGCTCTAGGGCAAACTAATTTACGCAGGAGCCAAACTGCTCGCTCACAACTTTAATGCCAGTAGCTCACAAAGTAGACATTTTGCTCACAAGACTCCACAGCTTAGAGGGAGCATTATTGGCTGTAATACCAGGAGATCTCCAGGCTCCACCTGGAGTGTTTCTAGACTTGCACTATAGATGTACGCGATTCACTACCCAAATACCGACTAAAATATAAACGACCTATTAACTCTCTCCCCAAAATCTTTTAATAAGTCGACCGACCCGCGCGGGCTTAGAGTTTCCGGCTCTCCGTGCTGACAGCCAATCGGCCCGCCCTTTGGACACCCTGCGCCATGGGGGGGGGGGGGGGGGGGACACCCTGCGCCATGGGGGGGGGGACCCCCTGCGTTGGGGCGCTCCGGTGACTTCTCCCCGCCAGGGGTCGGACGGCTCAGGCCTGCCCCCATTCCATTCCCCTCCCCGGGCTGTCCCGCCGACGGCTCCGTTGTCCGCAGCCGCGGAAATTCCGCTTCCCGTGGTTTTCCCCGCTGTCTCCCGACTCATCTCCTCCGAGGCGGAGTTTCCCAAAGCGCTCCCACGCGGCGCGGAGGAAGGGGCCGGGCACCGCCTCCCGCTTGCCGGCTATATAGCGGCGAGCGCGCCCCTACGGAGCAGCGAGAAACGGCGCTTTGGGGAGCCACGTAGGGGGAGAGGGAACGAGAAAGCGCGCCTGCCCAGCCCCGGACCGCCGGTCTCTTGTAAGTCCTTCTCCTCTCCCGGTGGATCGGTACCGAACTTCCGCAGGGGGCTTCTGGTCTCTCCTTTCCCCCTGCCTGCCGCTTTCCCCTGGTGCTCCCCTCGGTGACCTTGTTGTAACCCGATCCCAGAAGCCGTCGGTAAACAGAGCGCGTGTGGCTATTCGGCCTAAAACAGTTCCATGTGTGACCCACGGGCGTTCAAGCAAATCTGCAGGGGGGCCCGCGTGTGCGTTTGCGACTTCGGGCAAGACCTGGCGCGTGTCACTTCTTAATAAAGGGTGCGCAGCTGCCACAACCCGGCGCAAATTTTATGGGTTATTAATCGACCTTGCCAATTATCAGTAGTGCCAGGGGGTCGTCTCGGTTATGTTTAGAACTGGCTGTTGGCTGCTGTCTTGCTCTGAATTAGCCATTTAAGTTATAGAAGGTTGCAAACAACGCGCCCTCTAAGCTGCGGAGTCTTGTGAGCAAAAATTCTACTTTGTGAGCTACTGGAATTAAAGTTGTGAGCGAGCGATTTGGCTCCTGCATAGATTAGTTTGCTCTGGAGCCATCCTTCCTGGGCTAAGACAAACGTGTGTGAGCCGGAGGCTAAAAAACGGTGAGCTAGCTCACACTCACTCAGCTTAGAGGGAACACTGGTTGCAAATCCTTGAGCCTTTCTCAGCTTTGAGCCTCTTTGGACTATTGATGTTATTGTTGGTGTCCATTCTCAGGCACACCGACTTCTTTCATGTGAGTACCTTATTATGACTGTAAATGAGGGGCAGAAACCAAATGTAGACTTTTTGCATTGTAGACCAATTAAAACAGAAGCCTGACTGTGTTTGATTTCTGCTGTGTATCTTTGGCGATCTGGGGGTGGAGCCTGAGAAGGGCAGAGGGGGGAAGGACATCAGTGGGTGTAATGCCATAGAGTCCACCTTCCAAAGCAGCCATTTTCCGCAGGGGAACTGATCGCGTGAAATTGCCAGCCGCCACCTGGAGGCTGGCAACCCTAAACAGAGATCCTCCAGCCATCCCACTAAACCTGAGCAAACGGAATGACCAGATTTTTGTATTGCATGGGCTCTGTCATGCCTTGGAGATCCTTCCTGTACAAACAAAGTCTAAAACAAAGTCCAGTGGCACTTTTAAGAGCAACAAAGTTTTATTCAAGGTGTGGGCTTTCCTATGCAGGCACACTTCGTCAGACAATGAAATGGACTTCCAGATCATAACAGGGTGGCTTGTTAAATTAGTATGCAAAATAGTGAGTATGTCTTTTAGCAGATAACCAGAAACTGAGCTTGTCATTCTTTTTATCATCTCTTTGGGTTCAACTGCGGGGGGAGGGAGCAACATAGGTAAGAAATATGACAGAACTGGAGATTGATGTACCCTAAATTGTGAGAATTCAGATCCAGTTGGTCAGCCGTGTTGGTCTGAAGCAGTACAACAAATTTAGAGTCCAGTGGCACCTTTTAAGACCAACAAAGATTTATTCAAGGTGTGAGCTTTTGTGTGCGTGCACGCACACAAAAGCTCATACCTTGAATAAACCTTTGTTGGTCTTAAAGGTCATTGGACTTTAAAGCATTTTGTGCAAACTCAGTTATTAGATCCCTTCCATCTCCTTTCTGGCACGGAGGCAAAGTTTAAAAGCATCTTGGCTGTGTAGAGAATTTTTCTTGTCACCCCGAACAGCGAATTACATTTAAATCGACCTTTCCACATACTAAGAATCCCCAAAGAAGACAGCGCCTTGCGCAGCCAGAGATTTGATCTATTTGTGTTAACAACCAAACAAAAGGGCAACAGGGGCCGTGCATAATTACAGTTACAGATTATGCGTATGTGTTAAGGATTCGAGGAATGTGAATTTGTTGAAGTGTGGCTTCCGAGAACATGTCCTGTTAGATGCTGATGTGTTCAACATCCACAGAAATTGCCTCTTGCAAAGGAAAAGGGGGGGGCTGTCGTGGGACAAGTCATCATTGACCCCCCCCCCACCCCTCTAAAAAGAATCCTTCTCATCAGACTCCCAGATGACTTGAGTAATTCAAAAGACCATGTTCCTCGAACAGAAAACAGGAAGGAGAAAGGAGCGGGAGGGAGAGATGCTACGCTCAAGCATGACACACTCGGTTTAAGGCTGGCCTTGCAAAGAACTTCATGGAGGGGCATAAACTTTTTATGCGTGTCCTAAAAGATTTAAGGAGGCTGTCGTGCTTTAAATGTTTGGCTGTCGTGATGCGCTTTTGAATTTTAGTGAAATTATAAGAACTGCTTCCCTTCCTCCAATATGCCGAGAGTGTTTCCTACAGCAGGGCATGCATTTGAGATTTGTTTCCACTCCTAATTATATCAAGCTGTGGAGATGGCACCCACCCACCGTTTGACAGATGAGGGCTTTCCTTCTTAGTCATTGATGGTGCAAACCTTCTCCCTGGATTCGTTTGATCCAAACACAGCAAGGGCATCATCCAGGTGAAGCTGAGCCTTTCCTTAATTCTCTAGTGAAAATCGGTGTGACGTATATGGGGAGGGTGAATGGAGAGTCTCAGACTTATTTTGACATATTTATTGCTTTCCAACTGCTGACCTTATAACCTTGGCTTGTTGTTTAATCCTCTTTTCACATATCTTAAAGCATCTTCATCATGTTACATGTTAATTTGCTTTAAGACCAACAAAGGTTTATTCAAGGTTTGAGCTTCCATATGCACGCACACTTTATCAAGTGCATGCACACAAAAGCTCATACCCTGAATAAACCTTTGTTGGTCTTAAAAGGTGCCACTGGACTTTAGATTTGTTGTACTGCTTCAGACCAACATGGCTGACCAACTGGATCTATGTTAATTTGCTGTTCAGCCTCTGTCTAAAAGGTTGAACTCTTACCTTCTATTCCAATGTATTTGAAAAAGTGTGCATGCACACAAAAGCTCATACCTTGAATAAACCTCGGTTGGTCTTAAAGGTGCCACTGGACTCTAAGTTTGTTCTATAATATAGGGTTGCCAGCTCTGGAGGTTTGGGGGGTGGAGCCTGAGGAAGGTGGGGTTTGGAGGGACTCCAGTGCGATATAACGCCATACAGTCCACCTTCCAAAGTGGCCATTTTCTCCAGGGGAAACTGATCTTGGTCGCTGGGAGATAGTTGTAATCCTAGGAGATCTCCAGCCAACACTGGAGTTTGGAATAAAAGAGAGATACACAAATGAAGTGAATATAAAAAGGACAAAAAATCCTTCCGTTTGTGTGACTCATGAACTTGGATCTTTCCTTATTTGCACAATTTATTTACATGGGTTTTAAGATGTGTGTAGAGATTGTTTTGTGTGTTTGTTATTGCTGATTATGTAAATAATTCGTAAGCATTGTATTTAGTGTCTTTGAGTAGTTTTGGAGGTCTAACTGTACGGAGGACTTTTCCTTTATGTGTAAACACCTGGAGTTTGGTGACCCCTAGATATAAAAAGGGGTTAACTTTTGGATTGTACATTTGGAATGTTTGGGGGGTTTATTGCTTTTTGCTTTATAGTATATAGGATGTGGGCTTTTCTTTTCTTTTTTTTTCTTTTGCATCAACAGAATATGTTTCCAAAATAAATTTTGGAAAAACCCAAACCTGCAATTTCTATGTGTATTTACTTGGGAGAAAGCCTGATTGAATGCAGCAGGGTTTTCTTCCAAATAAACATGCATAGGTTTGAGGTGCATGTTAAGTTCTACAGGTAGTCTAGAATGCAGTTGATGAAAGACAGCTCTTCAGATCATACAACCAGGGTAGTCAGCATCAAGGTGGTAGTTGGAGATCTCCTTCTATTACAACTGATACAGGGCTATTTTGGGGCAGAAACGCACAGGAACGGAGTTCCAGCTGGCTCCTGAGTTGGCCACACCCAACAGGAACTCATTAGCATAATAGGCACACCCAACAGCAGAAACTCATTAGGATTGGCTACATTAGGGGTATGTGGCCTAACATGCAAATTAATTCCTGGTACAAAAAAAGCCCTGGGTAATGACAACAAACAAGGTAAACAGAATAAGAAGCAAGAGGTGGGTGTAGCTGGATGACCACTCTTCTGTTAACATAGGGGTGTGGCCTAATATGCTAATAAGCTGTGCTGTCAGTGGTGTGGCCTTTTATGCTAATGCATTTCTGCTGTTGGGTGTGGCCTATTATGCTAATAAGTTCCTGCTGGGCTTTTTCTACCAAAAAAGCCCTGGATATCCAGACAAGAGAGACCAATTGCCCTGGAGAAAATGGCTGCTTTGGAGGGTGGACTCTGTGGCATTGTACCCTGCTGAGGTCCCTCCACACCCCAAACCCCACCCTCCTCAGGCTCCACCCACAAAATCTCCAGATATTTCCCAACCCAGAGCTGCTAACCCTACGTGCAACCAATGCTTCCTCTCAGCTGTGGAGTCTTGTGAGCAAAAATTCAACTTTGTGAGCTACCGGCATTAAAGTGGTGAGTGAGCGATTTGGCTACTCCGTGAATTAGTTTGCTCTGGAGCCATCCTTCCTGAGCTGAGACAAAAAATGTGTGAGCCAGGGGCTAAAAAACTGTGAGCTAGCTCACACTAACTCAGTTTAGAGGGAACGACCCTTTCCCATATTTTTTGATAACATTCCAGGCAAGAAAAATTATAGAGCCATTATTCTTGAAGTGTAACTCAGGAGGCACGCACCTCCCTTGAGAAGTCAGAGTGTCAAGATTTCCTAGTTTCCTGTCACCACTAAACAAACAAGAGGATGGTTTAAAATAGCCCCACACCATTCCTTGTGACTGTTAACAAGGCCAAGGCAGCTGTCACTCACATGTCCCGGGACTGTTTGTTCTTTCCAAATAGTGATGCGCTTTTCCAGCCTTACTGGGAATGCTGCAAAAAAATTTAAAGTTCTGTCTCATTTGAAGCAAATAACCTGTTTTCACTGGTTCAGGAAGGCCAGCTGGTCATCCAGAGTTCACTGTCACTTTTGAAGAAGTTTGCACAGGAGCCAGTGCGATGGAGTGGTTAAAGGGTCAGACAAGGATCTCGGAGACCTGGGTTCAAATCCCCACTCAGCCATGGAAACTTTCTGGGTGACTCTGGGAGAAAGATAGATTCAGGTGGGCAGCCGTGTTTGTCTGAAGCAGCAGAACAAAGTTTGAGTCCCTTGACACCTTTAAGACCAACAAAGTTTTATTCTGGGTATAAGCTTTCGTGTGCATTCCCACTTCCTCAGATGCATTGAAACAGAAGTCACCAACCATGACATAGAGGGTGAGGAGAGTGTTGCCAGGAAGGGCCAATTAGAGTCAAGATGCATGAGAAACTGGAGTAGTAAATATAGTTGAAGATTGGATGGAAGTGGTTGGTGAGACCTGTGGATTGCAGCAATTTTCCTGGCAACACCCTCCTCACCCTCTACTGATATGTAATGGTTGGTGACTTCTCTTTCAGTGTATCTGAAGAAGTGGGCATGCACACAAAAGCTTATACCCAGAATAAAACTTTGTTGGTCTTAAAGGTGGCACTGGACGCAGACTTTGTCCTGGGTGAAAGAGCAACTCCCCTTCAGTCTTACCTACCTCCCATGGCTGTTGTGTTGAGGAGGAAATGGAGAAGGCCAGAACACATGGATGTCACTTCTGGCATGCACCCAAAGGTAGATATAGAAATGTGGGGTTGGTAGGTCCTTCCTGGCCACCAGCCAGGGATGGGCAGGGAGTAGGGTGGCCAGATCCAGGTTGGGAAACTCCTGGAGATTTGGGGATGGAACCTGAGTAGGACAGGGGCCTCAGTGGGGTACAATCATAGGCGTCAACTACGGGGGGGGGGGCTCAAGGGCTCGAGCCACCCCCGAAATTTCCCAGGGGGGACTGAGCCCCCCCCCAGGAAAACAGAGCGCCCACTGCCGCGCCTCCCCAGGCCTTTCCTAGGACCGCCACCTCTCTCTCTCCCCCCTCCCCGCCTGGCTGCCTCCATCCCTCCCTCCCTCCGTCCATCCAGGGGCCAGCTAAGCAAATGCCCAGCTGGCCCCTGGACGGATGGAGGGAGGAACGGAAGCAGGAGTGGCCAGGCTTGGGGGGGGGGGGGAGGCAGCGGCGGCAGGGACATGGTCCCGGTGTGTGTGTGTGCTTTGCACGCACGCACGCAAGAGCCCCCCCCAGGGATTTTAAAACTCGACGCCCCTGGGTACAATGCCATAGAGTCCACCTTCCAAAGTCTCAATTTTTCTCCAGGGGAACTGATCTCTGTAGTCTGAAGACAAGCTGTAATTCTGGAGGCTGGCATCCCTATGTGAAGGCCTGGAAAGAATCAGAAAAATTAAGGTGGAGGGGAGGGTTCCAGGGGGGGGGGGGGGAGCGTTTCTCAATTTTTCCAGCAGAAAAATTGGAAACTTAGGGGAGTACTGGGGAAAAAAACCTCATGTGAAATATTTTCTCTTTGAGATTGAATGACATGCTTTTGAAGACAAGGTGGGCACACTGTCGACATTATACAGCTCTTAGATCCAAGATGCGTTATCCTTTTTCAGACATCCACTCCAGCCCGCTCTGTAGGCAGAAATAGCCTTCTCTCCTGAACACCTGCTTGGTGGAAACTCTGCCAGATTAATATCAATCACCAGTTTGTAGAAACTGAAAGTAAAGTAGATGAATCTCATCGCAACAAAAATAACCATGCATCTTGTGACAAACAGATTTAAAATGGCATAGTGAGATTTTTGGGAACTAAATCCCATTTAATCAGATCCATTATTGCCCAGACTTAGCAAATATAAATAGAGGGTTGCCGGCTCTGGGTTGGGAGATTCCTGGAGATTGGGGGGCAGAGCCTGGGGAAGGCAGAGTTGGGAGAGGAGGGAGGGGGGGTCTCAGTTGGGGGGGGGGTCAGTGTTCCCTCTAAACTGAGTTAGTGTGAGCTCGCTCACGGTTTTTTAGCCTCCGGCTCACACATTTTTGTCTTGGCTCAGGAAGGATGGCTCCAGAGCAAACTAATTTATGCAGTAGCCAAATCATTCACTCACAACTTCAATGCCAGTAGAATTTTTGCTCACAAAACTCCACAGCTTAGAGTTGGTTGGGATGTGATGCCATTGAACCCACACTCCAAAGCGGCCATTTTCTCCAGGGGAACTGCTCTGTGTCATTTGGAGGTCAGTTGTAATGCTGGGAGAACTCCCAAGACCCCACCTGGATGTTGGCAACTCTAAGCAAACAGCAGAGTCAAAAGGCTAAACCCAGAAATCTGAGGATGTGAACTTTTTGTGACAAACTTAAACGCCTGCACTATAACTGGTGATAAGACAGACTTTCTAACATTTTCCCGTCTGGGAAACAGGTTTGCCAGCTCCAGATTGGGAAATACTTGGAGATTTGAGTGGTAGAGCCTGAGGAAGGTGTGGTTTGGGGAGGGAGGGATGTCAGTGGGGTATAATGCCACAGAGTCCACCCTCCAAAGCATCCATTTTCTCCAGCGAAACTGATCTCTGTAATCTGGAGATCACTTGTAATTCCAGGAGAACTCCAGGCCAAACCTGGAGATTGCAACCCTATCATAGCCCAGCATTCTAACCGCAGCACCGAGCTGTGATAACATATATGGAGTGTGGTGATTGCTTGAAATGCGCTCAGAATGGTTATCTAAGCCTCTGTGTGAAAATGTTCTTGATTCCCCCCACTGGCCCAGCCGCTTCAGGAGACCAACCTTTTCTCTTCAGTGTCACGTTTGGCCCCTAGATAATTTGTGTGTTGTGAGTCCCAGGGCCTGACAACTTTTTAATGTTATTTACAGGCGCAAAGAAGGAAGATGATAAAAACGATGCGCTTTTTCCACAGCACTCCTAGCAAACAGAGTCCCAGCGATAAAGATCTCAGGAGGGGAAGCGGGAGCACGCCAAGGCCCTCCACGTCGTCCGAATCAGAACCTGACTCGGCGTCCATTGAATCCTCAGCTGACGAGGCTCAGCCCAAAGACAACATGAAAACTCACAACCAAAGAGAGGCTCCTGGCCTACAAAACTCTCCTTCAGAAGTCGGCGGGAAAGGAACCTCAGGCCCTGAGCCGAACAAACCTAAAGGGATTCGAGGCAAAATAATCAATGCCTTGTCTCCCATTTCAGTTGGAAAAACTAAAATAAAATACAAGAAGAAGAACAGTAAAGAGGAAGAAATCAAGCCCATCACAGGTACTGTTCAAACTTTCAGCTGATTCCGTGGAGGAGGGAAATTATGCTTAAACTCATGGCTACTGCTGAAAATGGCAGCCCCGTGTTGACTTTCCTTTCTTCTGTAATAAGTAGTAGCACTCTTATGTCCTGCGGCTATTACGTCAGGCATTTCCTTACTCTGTCTAGCAGCAGCCAATGCTGATGAATAGGGGAAGGGAAAATAACAGTAATATGAACTAAGCAGTACTGAACACCTTGAAGCAGAAGGGAGGGCTGACATGGGCTGCCGTTTACAAAGGTTTATCCTTGTGTCTCCTTGTAATGTTTAGTTTTGCCTTGTGGAGTGGTTCTGATGAGATTCAGTGTTTTGGTGGTCCCTGGAACTGGAAACAAGCTTGTTTTTGTGGCTGCCAGTTATACTGTGCAAAGCAACATGACCTCCCGGCAAAAAGATGGTGTGGGGGTGAGTTATTAAGAAGGGGCCATGGCTCAGTAGCAGAGCATCTGCTTGGCATTTGGAAGGTCCCGGGTTCAACTCCAGTGAAAGGATCAGGCAGTAGGTGATGCGAAAGACCCCTACCTAAGACCTTGGAGAGCCATTTCCCTCTGAGTAGACAATACTGACCTTTCCTTTAAAAAAAACCCAAAAAAACTTTATTTAATCAAGTAAAAGTTTTATAATAGACCTTGGAAACAATATACACCAGATATTAAAAACCAAAACATTGAGAGATGACACATAAAAACATAGGAGTAAAAAGGTCACTAAATATAATAATTTTGACTAGTTAAATAACAACAGAACTACTAAACTATAACTTACTACCTAACTGTATTATTATATTAGGAAATGTTTTGGACAAGTGAAATGGAAGATAGATGCATTATTTGCCATAAATTCAATTATAGGATACCATATTTCAACAAAATTAGAAACATATTGATTTGACTCGATCCACAGCTGCTGGTCCAAAGTTTTTCCCATCACAAATATATCCCATATCTTCTTGTACCAATCTGACAACAAAGGGAGTTTCTTGCTTTTCCATGCTGTCGCAATAACAAGGCAGGCTGCAGCACATGATAAAGCTATTAAAATTACATCTAATTATGGGTATATCTGTATTTTGAAATAGATTTAGCAGCATTATTTTCAGCTTAAGAGGAATTAAATAATTACTGATCCTAAATACTTGGGCTTGAATTAGGCACCAAAATGACTGCATATGCTTACAAGACCACCAAGTGTTCAGATAAGATCCTCGGTCCCCACACTGCTTCCAGCAGGTTGGTTGCTAATTAGGTTTTATATGATGCATTTTCTCCAGTGTGAAATACCATCTCATAAAAAGAAGAGATTGGCTTTATACCCTGCCCTTCACTACCCAAAGGCGTCTCAGGGTGGCTTACAATCCCTTCCCCTTCCTACAACAGACACCCTGTGAGGTGGGTGGGGCTGAGAGAGCTCTTCCGAGAACTGCTCCTGAGAGAACAGCTCTGAAAGATCTTGTAACTGACCTGAGGTCACACCAGCAGCTGCATGTGGAGGAGTGGGGAATCAAACCTGATTCTCCCAGATTAGAGTGTGTGCTCCTAACCGCATCAAACTGGTGTTTAGTATTTTAAACATCTGGGTTCTGGTATTGATCTAGAAGTGGTCGTGTTTGATTGCCGAATTTTTCACCATGGGTTGTTAGAGAGCATGAATCCAAGATCTTTATGCCGAGGGTTCATTTTGTGGCAGGAGCTCCTTTGCATATTAGGCCACACACACCTGATGTAGCCAGTCCTCCAAGAGCTTACAGTAGCCCCTGTAAGAAGAGCTCTGTAAGCTCTTGGGGGATTGGCTACATTAGGGGTGTGTGGCCTAATATGCAAAGGAGCTCCTGCTACGAAATGAGCCCTGTTTATGCCAAGCCCGTACGTAAGATATACATACACAATACTGACCTTGATGGGGCAGGGGGCAGAGTCAGTAAAAGGCAGCTTCGGGTATTTGTGTGTTATCGTTACTAAACATTTCCATTTTGTCTTGCCAGTCGACCAGATCAGAGAGCTCATTCGTGAGAAAAAGTTATTTGAAGCTGGCCAGCATCTCCTCATGATGGAGAAAGAGTCTTACAATGAGCAGAGCGAAGAAGGAAAAGGGGCGGATCAGAGGGAGATCGAAGCCGTCTATGGCCTTTTGAAGCATGAGGCCCTTAGCATCATAAAGACTTCTGTCAGAATAGCGCCCACGAATCCGGAATTACTTCAGAACTCGGTGAGAGCCATCACAGAACAAGTGAAGGAGGATGAGAGAGCCACGTTAGAAGAGGCATCGGGGGAGATCTTGAGTGCCCGGCCCCGGCAATGGAAGGAGGATTGGAAGAGGACGATCCAAGAGTCCGTTGCCGAGCGCATGCAGGTGCCTTCCTTTGACGGTGTCGAAGGCCTCTCTGCGACCGCTCACAGCTTCCTGCACATGGGGAAGACGATGAAGGACGATCTCATCATGGTGGTGCAGCACGTCAAGCCCCATTACTCCAGTGACTTTCGAGTGTGCTGCGTTTATGCCGAGTGCTACTACCAGTGTTTCTCTTCCCAGCTGGAGGCAATTGCTACATTTGAGCTGGGCAGCAGGGACAACACCCTCCTCCTCACCTGGGTGCAGAACATTTATCCGAAGTAAGTGTTTTTATTGATGCATTGAGACACCCCCGTCTCCCCTATAGGACCCAAAGTGGCGGCGTGGGCTGGTGGGGTTTTTTTAAGCCTTGTACCATATTTGTGTCCCAGAGCAGAAATAACCCCATAACAGTGTTATTTTTTCCCTACTGGGGCAAACACTTGTATAACCATGGGGTTATTACACACCAGGAGAAAAAGGCAGGGAGGGGTCTTAAACCTTCCTCCGTAATAGACCCATTCCAGATCGGGGTCTCGTGTTCCAGCTGTCTAAAGGGGAAGAATTCTGGGAGCTCCTGCCCCTTGCTGGCTGTGGCAGTCAGATGTGCCATTTGGTGCGGAGGGGAAGCACCCCCTATTTCCTCCAGTGTAATTTGACTCGCAGTCGCGCGACCACACATCCCTTTGTGCTGCGGGCTCAGCCCGTCGCTGCATGATCGGATGCTATGTTCGAGCGAGTGGTTTCCTTTCTTCCCCCCTTTTGTTTCCCGTTCACATAAATGAGGAATCGAACCTCTGCATGGAGAGTTCCCCATGGGGTATGCGGTTATGTGCATACTGCTAAGTGGGGAGGGGGAACGGCACTGTCGGGATGGCACGGGCAGACCATCCTGACGACTTGAGAGCATGCTTGGGTGATCAGACTAGGGGAAATCTGTCTGTAGCCCACTGGCAAGTGTTAGGACCAGACGTTCCCTGGTGTCTTTTAACTCCGCTTCCGTGGCGGGGCAGCACAGGGTGCTGGCGACTGTGGGACCTTTCCCAGATGTTGGTGTTTGATCGTGCCCTTTAGATCCGTCAGGCATTTGCAGCTATGTTGGATCTAAAGGCGCGTCTGACCACAGCCACTGTTTCCATGTAGGGTTGCCAACTCCTGCTTGGGAAATTCCTGGAGATTTGGTGGTTGACCCTGGGGAGGTGGTATTGGGGGAGGGGAGGGAGCTCAGCTGGGATGGGGTGCCATCGACTCCACCCCCCAAGCTGCCATTTGCTTCAGAGGAATTGACCTCTGTAGTCCAGAGAACAGCAGGAGATCTCCAGGCCCCACTTGAGTGTTGCCAACCCTAGTTTCCAGACCTCAAAACATTTATGCATGCACATGCACATACACATACACATAACACATGTACTCCAGAATTACTGTTGGCCCAGTCGAAAGAAACATTCAGGTTGCTGGAACGCCTCCAGTAAATTTCTCCAAACAGGGCAAAGAGCCACTTCAGGAAGTCATTTGTCATCTAGAAATGGCACAAGCGAAAGGGTTAACCCCTTCTCTCCAATTGCCCCAATCCAAATCAATCCCCCCTTTTCCTAGAGCTGGTATTTAACAATAAGGAGTGCGCTAGAAATCTGACCTTCTGGGATCTTGTCCATTTTGACTCTGAGTTATACACATTTGGCTTATTTTGGTATCATAGAAAAGAACAAGAGTCTAGTAGCAATTTAAAGACTAACAAAATTTGTGGCAGGGTATGAGCTTTCGTGAGTCACTGCTAAGTGAGCTGTTACTCACGAAAGCTCCTACCCTGCCACAAATGGTGTTAGTCTTTAAGGTGCTACTTACTGGACTCTTGGACCGATTCCGCAAAAGCAGTTGTTCCGCCCTGGGTCTCCCGTTTCCCCCCGGTTGTACTGCTCAATTTCCCACTATTTGCTGCACAGCTGAATTTTGACCTGTATCTCCCCCCGATTTTCCCTGCATCTTCTTGATCCTAAAAAATAAGGATCAAGAAGATGCGGGATAAATCGGGGGGAGATGCGGGTCAAAATGCGGCCACACAGCAAATAGTGGAAAATTGAACAGTACAACTGGGGGAAATGGGAGACCAAGGGTGGAACAACTGCTTTTCTGCTCCTACAGACAGACTAACATGGCTACCCATCTTGACTTATTTTGGTGAGTGTGTCAGGGGGATGAACTGTTGCACCCATGTTGGTTTTATGGGAGTCACTGGGAAAAGGAAGCATGAAGGAAACCCTCTTCCGAAAACCCTCTTCCTGCTTTACCGGATAGCTTGCCGTTTGTGGCTTACTTTAATTAGTGTTTTTGGGAGGAGAACATAGGCAAGAGATGGGTATTCAAACACAAGTATTTATTTTTAATTGGTGGTTTTATTTTGAAAAAACAACAAAAACTGTTCTCAGTTCCCCAGTGGTTGAACTCTTAATATGCGAGCAGTTCCTGGCAGCTTTCTGCAGAAAACTACTTTCAAAATCCCGGTTCCTCCTGCCATTTTGCCAGCTTGTACGAAACACTGTACTTGCATTCCCACTATGGGATTTGTCAGTATCAATTTGTGCAGGCTATAAACATGCCAAGAAATATATTTTTTAAAAAAACTGGCTATAAGTTTTGGGTGGTTGTCAAATTTTGTCCGAATATTCTCTCACGCTTGTGGCTGACCTACTTTCCCATCTGCTTTTCATTGGGTTTCTTTGGAAATCAGAATTGGGCAAATGGGTCCGTTGAATTGACATGGCTGATGCATGCTTATTTCCTCCCATTTCAGTGAAATAATAAAGCATGCTGTCTTAGAGAAAGAGCTGGAAGAAGCCAGCCTAGGAAGCCTTTTGCCGTTAGAACAGATCAAGCATCTTGAAGAGATTTACCTGATTAATGAGTCGGTAAGTATAGAATAGAACTTGCAGTGAATAAGAGACTGTTTAGCTTCACCATTTTTCCCCCTTGTTAATTTGTTACATTTTTAAATCTTTTCACCAAAGATTTGGTGAAAAGGTAGGATTGTCAGCTCAGGGTTGGGAAATACCTGGAGATTTGGGGGGTGGAGCCTGAGGAGGGAGGGGTTTGGGGAGGGAAGGGAGGGTCAATGGGGTATAATGCCAGAGAGTCCACCTTCAAAAGCAGCCATTTTTTCCAGGGGAACTGATCTCTGTTGCCGGGAGATCAGTTGTAATAGTGGGGGATTTCCAGCCACCACCTGGAAGCTGACAACCTAAAGCTTAGGGCTACGTATGTAGACGTCTCCCTCTTTCTCATTTTATCCTATGAGGTAGGCACAGCTGAGAGAATGTGGATTGGCCCCAAGATTACCCAAGCATGCTTCATATTTAGATGGGGAATTGAACCCAGGTCTCTGCAGTCCCCAACTTGCATCACTATATCCCACGGGCTGTCTTGTGCATCTCTCCATAGAGGATATTCCCATTTATCTAAAATTCTGACCAATCAAATCAAATATTTTGAATAAAACATGAGAATGGACAAGATTGTAATTTAAGAGTTAAGAAACTTCAGTAGGTTAGAGGGCCCCGCTGGAGTTTGGTGTAGTGGTTAAGAGCGTTGACTCTAATCTGGGAGAACCGGGTTTGATTCCCCACTCCTCTACATGCAGCTGCTGGTGTGACCTTGGGTCAGTCTCTCAGAGCTTCTTCTGTCCAGAGCAGTTCTCTCAGAGTTTTCTCAGCTCCACCTACCTCACAGGGTGTCTGTTCTGGGAAAGGAGATTGTAAGCCACTCTAAGACTCCTTCGAGTAGTGATGGGCGGGGGGAAAATCCAATCTCTTCTTCTTAGACCTTCCTTGGAATCTTCTATAGCTTTGAAGGCTCCACTAGGCCTTCCCCAGAAATCGGTTCCATTGCCAAACCACTCTTATTGTTAGGAATTTTCTCCTAATGTTCAGCCAAAATCTGCAGTCCTCTGACTTAAGCCCAATATAGCCTTTACCTTCTGGAACAGCAAAGCACAAGGCTAAGATCCACCATGGATGGAACAGAAGGTGACTTTTGTTTACCCTTCCAGCATTAGAACTCTGACTTGCACGTCATACTGTTCTTCATGGGTCCCCTGTCCTCCAGGAGTGTGTTTCAGGGGAGGCATTTGGGGCTGTATCAGGAGTTGGGCAGGTGAGGAAGTCATACTCCACTCTTCCATCCATGGAAATCCTCTGGTGGATCAAGCCCTAAGTCTTCGTCCTCTTCCGTGTTATGGCCCTTCAAGTATTTCAAGAGTGATATCTCACCAATTAGTTTCCAGATCCAATTCAAGGTGTTGGTGTTAACTTTTAAAGTCCTTACGGTCTGGGACCCTCATACCTATGGGGCTGCCTCTCCTGTTACAACCCCCTGCACCCCCTTTGGTCATCTTCTTGGGGGCTGTTCCATGAGCCCAGCCCCAGTATGTTTCAGTTGGCTGTTACCAGGGGAAGGGCTTTCTCAGTTATGGCCCCTACCCTGTGGGATCCACTGTCTGATAATGCCATGCCCTGTGGGACTTGCTTAGTTTCCAGGGGGCTTGCAAGGCCAAATTGTTCAAGTCGGCCTTAAGGAGGTTAACCAGATATTCTGAGTTCGCTTGATAGTGGTATGGTGCTGAGTCATTTATCTCGTTTGTCATTGTTTTAATTGTTGTTCATGATTGCTTTATGATTGTATTAAATTTTGTACCGTTTTAAGAATGTTGTGACCCGCTCTGAGCCTGTATGCGGGAGAGGGCGGGATAAAATCCTAAATAAATAAATAAATCTTAATATTTTATATTTATTATCTGATTTTTGTTGGTTGTTAACTTATTTAGTATGATGTTGTTTAGTCACCACGAGACCTCCTTGAGTGAGTGGTGACTAAAAAAAGAATCAAATCAAATAAATAATAAATAAATAAAATCCCCTCTCGGTCTTCTGATCTCCAGGCTAGACTTATCCAGTTTTTCACACTCTGTCTTGGTTGCCCTCTGTTGGACTAGCTCCAGTTTGTCTCCCTTGTTAAGTTAATAGACGGAGAGGAAAGCTTCTGGACTGGCATCAGAGCGTTGCCCTGTAACTCCAGCTGCTTATCTCTTTCTTGGTGTTGTTTACTCCTTATTCTGTCAAGGAATCTCTTAAGCGCTGCCTGGCCAGATGTTTGGAAATGGAAGTCACAAGGTGGACGCAGGGCAGGGAACCGGAGAAGCTGGATGGGCATTTTCACAGTGAACTGTCAATCGATGCCATCCAGGTAATGAACAGTGCTATCTATCAATCATCTGTCAGCTGCCTATCATGAGAGGAAGGGAAGGTGATTGTAAACTGCTCTGAGACTCCTTCGGGTAGTGAAAAGCAGGGTATAAAAACCAACTCTTATTCTTCTCCTTTTTCTCCTTTCTCCTTTTTCTTTCTCCTTTTTCTTCTTCCTTCCTTCTTCTTCTTCCTTCCATCACCTATCTGTCTTCTAACTTCTAACATCTATCTTATTTCTAGTTATCCTTAAATATTTAGACACATTACAGACTTGTTCCCTCTAAGCTGCGTTAGTGTGAGGTAGCTCACAGTTTTTCAGCCTCCGGCTCACACATTATTGTCTTAGCTCAGGAAGGAGGCTCCAAAGCAGACTGATTTATGCAGTAGCCAAATCGCTCACTCACAACTTTAATACCAGTAGCTCACAAAGTGGAATTTCTGCTCACAAGACTCCACAGCTTAGAGGGAGCATTGATTGCCTTAAACATTTAAATCACACGTGTGTAATTATGCCTTTAGTGGATTTTAAAACTATTTAACTGTTTTAGTGACTTTTTTAAAAAAAAGTAACTAGCCCTAAGTGGTCAGTCCAGGAAAATGGAAAATGCAACTGGGGTCTGGATGGGTGGAACTGAAAGTCCTGATTTCAGAGTTCAGGATGCAGGTGCACCCACCACCGGAGATGCTTTTAACTGGAGACAACAGGAATTGAAACTGTGCCCTGTGCTTGTCTCATTGCAACTGGTAGGACTGAACATGCCCAACATTGGAGCCATAATGTTTGGAATGCAGTCTCACAACGTTGTCTGAGGGAGCACCACCCATGAGAGGTTAGGAATTCTGTTCTGATCACAAGGGCACAGCAGTGGGGTACTGTGGCCGTGAGATGTATAATCCTAGCATAGGAACATAAGTAGAGCCGTGATGGATCAGACTTGGGAGAGCGACCATGGTTCAGTAGTAGAGCATCTGCTTGGCAAGCAGAAGGTCCCAGGTTCAGTCCCTGACGTCTCCACTTAAAAAGGGACCAGGCAGTAGGTGACGTGAAAGACCCCTGCCTGAGACCCTGGAGAGCCACGGCCAGTCTGAATAGACAATACTGACTTCAATGGACCAAGGGCCTGATTGAGTGTGAGGCAGCTTCATGTGTGTTCATATATTCGTGTGTTCAAAGGCTCCATAAGTCCAGCATTCGGTTCACACAGAGGCCAACCAGCTGCCTCTAGGAAGCCCACAAGCAGGACAACTGCAACAACATCCAGTCCTGCCCGCGCTTTCCCAGACAACTTATCTAGAGAGGCCCACAGCTGCTGGTACCGGAGGGAGTAGATGTCCATCGTGACTAGTAGCCGTTGATAGCCCCATCCTCCACGACTTTGTCCAATTCAGCCAAATGGTAGATCCTAGGATATTACTGAGGAGTCACAACGTGATGTATTTGTGCTTCAGGCTGTGTACGGAGGACAAAAGCGAGCGAAAGACATCACGCCAGACCTGGGCAAGCAAATCGCACCATTGCTTCTGGTGGAGCTCTTGACCTTTCTGCAAAGGTAGGATAGTAAGCTCTTTGATAAATACCTTTTGCCCCTTTGCAAGCTTTTCTTTGATTCCCCACTGCTCCACTTACAGCTGCCTTGGGCAAGCCATAGTTCTGACAAGAGCTGTCCTTGAAAGAGCAGTTCTCGAAACAGCTATCTCAGCCCTGCCTACCTCACAGGGTGTCTGTTGTGGGGAGGGGAAGGGAAAGGAGCTAGTAAGCCGCTCTGAGATTCCACGTGAAGGGCGGGGTATAAATCCAATCTCCTCTTCTTCTTCCTTCTGATCATTCTTTCTCTCCTTTGGTGTCTCCACAGTTACAAGAAGGAATTCGAACGCTTCCTTAAGGAGAACAAACAGCACCGATATTTCGAGGCGACAGTCATTGCGAATATTAACAACTGCCTGAGTTTTCGGTAAGGAAATCGTTTGACATTTAGCAGATATATAGCGCTTTCTGCATCCAAAGTACCTTATGCACTCTTTCAGTGCTACGGAAAAGAGGAGGCTGAGGATGAAAGAGATCGTTTTAGACAATCACAGCCGTGGTTGAACTCTAACATGATTCATCCGTGGATGATGAAATCCAGTTCCCGGCAGGCAGAAAGTTTTTTTATACTGTGACCTTACAAGCCAAGGCCAGTTGGAGTGAATTTGCCACACCGTTTCATGATAATAAAATCACTTTCCTTCCAAAGAGACACTGGCCACCACTTCTACCCTAACATCCTGGGACTTTTTGCTAGTAAAAGCCAGTGTGGACCAGTGGACAAAGCTCAAATTCTCACAGTTTGTGAATCTCGCTGAATTACCTCAGACCAGCTATCCTTTGTCAGCAAGATCCACCTCATAGGGTTGTTGTGAGGGGGAAAAAGGACAACTCCATGTATCTTACCTTGAGTACTCTAAGCAGTGGCGGGAGAAAAATAACGGGCGTTGTATGTGTCAGTGGGAGGAAATGGGGGGCGGTGTGCTGGTGTCTGCTGGTACACTTATATATTTTCCAGTAAAAACTAGAAGTGACATAGGAGACACTTGAGCATTTCAGAACAAACTCTTCTGTTAAAACCATAGAGCTTTTGTGAAATGCCAGAGTGTCTTCCATGTTATTTCCAGTTTTTACTGGAAATGACATAAGCGTGCTAGCACAATGGCAGCACACCATGCCATTCGCCCCTCCCCCCCCCCACCAGTTCCTCTCAGGGGTTTGGCACTGCAGCCTTAAGGAACAGGCAGCTTTGTATATTCAGCATCACTGTCATTTGGTGGGCTGTGTCCTCATTTCAGAACCCACACTGAAGAAAACACGATGCCGGGTCAGGATGATGTCAAGCGACAGATTTTCACTGTACTTAATGAAATCCAAGAAGCAGGATTCAGCATGCTCCTTCAAGGCCCGATTCAAGAGCTGCGGGTAAGTGCTGGCGCGCTCCCCCTCCCCACCACGGCTTTCGTTTTCTCCTCCTCTCTCTATCCCGTGCACGCCTGGGAGTAGGCAGATCAGTGGAATGGACCCATTCCCTCCCCCTATTATGAATATAAAATCCATCTATCTCACCTTTGTCCGACCCTTCCTCTGTGGTGCTCAGGATGGCCGTAATGGGTCTCTCCAGCTCCATATTTATCCTGAAGACAGCCTAAAGTAGGCTGAGGGGGACTGGCTAGCCCCAGGTTAACAAGTTGGACTTGTGGTTGGGTGGTTAACAAGTGGGATTCATGATCTGAACCTGAGCCTTCCCAGTCCGTGGCCCGGGCTGGCCTGATCTCAGGAGCTCTCAGGAGCTACGCAGGGTTGGCCCTGGTTAGTACTTGGATGGGAGACCACCAAGGAAGTCCAGGGTGGCTACGCAGAGGCAGGCAATGGCAAACCACCTCTGTTAGCCTTTTGGCTTGAAAAAACCCTACTGGGTCTCCATCGGTTGGCTATGACCTGGTGGCACTTTCCAGCCATTCCACGCTCAACACTTTAGTCACTAGACCAGCCTGGCTGTTACTGAGCAGCTTGAGAGTAGGAAGAGAAGAATAGATCAGATTTACACCCTGCCCTTCGCTACCTGAAGGAGTCTCAGAGTGGTTTACAATCTCCTTTCCCTTCCCCTCCCCACAACAGACACCCTGTGAGGTAGGTGGGGCTCTTTCCAGAACTGTCCTTGAGAGAACAGCTCTGAGAGAACTACGGCTTGCCCAAGGTCATCCAGCCAGGTGCAAGTGGAGGAGTGGGGAATCAAACCCGGTTCTCCCAGATGAGAGTCTGCGCACTTAACCACTACACCAAACTGGCAGTACAGTCCTAAGAAGAGCTCAAAGTCCATTGAAGTGAATAGGTTCTGAAGGATGTAACTTTATGTAGGACTATGCTGTGAAGGTCTTTTGGATCCTCATAAATGACAAATCGTGCTTAGCGGAAAGGAGTGAGGGGGGAATGTGGAATCTGCTTCCTGAAGTCTGAACAGGTCTTTCTGTCTTTACTTCCCTCAGGATCTTTTTAAAAAGTTTACCCAGAAGACATGGCTCTCCTGCACTGGCATTATGAACGAAATCATAGCCTGCGCCAGCAACCACATGTCCACGCTCCAGACCCTTAAGGAGCCTTTCCGACAGGTAAACTAAACCCATGAAGGGTACTAAGGAGGAGGACATCTGTGCTTTTGGTGGAAGGGTTTTAGGGACAGACCAGAGGTTTCAAAATGCTTCAAGAAGGGCTGTGTTTTCTACGACGATCATATGCAATTCCTTGTCCCACTGTTGCCACTGGTCAAGAAGGTGTTTGAAACAACACAAAAACCTGTTCACAGATGTATTTATTTAATTCATTGATACCCTGCCTTTCTGTCCAGTGGGGAGCCAAGATGGCTTAGATCATACACCTCTCCTCCATTTTATCCTCACAGCTGCCCTGTGAGGTACATTAGGCTGAGAGAGTGTGACCGGTTCAAGGTCACCCAGCGAGTTTCCATGTCTGAGTGGAGATTCAAACCTGGATCTCCCAGGTACTAACTTGACATGCCTAACCAGTAAACACACCAGGAAAAATGATTCCTTTATCAAGTCATCTTCAGAGCTTTAAAAATTATTTGTCTGCCTTCAGGCCTAACTACACGTTACGTTTTCCCCTTCTGTCCCCCTTGGGCCCACGTGTTCCACACACACTTAAGTTTAAATGCCTTTTGAGTGAACTTGCGGAGTTGTGCCATAGCAGCAGCACAACTCCACAAGTTCAGAAGTTTAAATGCCTTCCGAACTCCGTTGTACCCTATGGGAACAGTCCCCATAGGTTATAATGGAGCCGAATAAATTTGGGTTTCCCGAATATTTTCCTGAATTCCAGTAGAATACTGATATTTGGATTCAGGAATATTCAGAACACCAATATTTTTTGGATCCAATAGACCTGAATTGGAAAAATTTGCTTTGAGACCCGAGTGCTGCATGATGGAGTGAGTTCCTGTCTCTGGCCCCAGCTCCTGCCAACCTAGCAGTTCAAAAACAAAAAACTGCAAGTAGATAAATAGGTACCACTTCAGTAGGAAGGTAACAGCATTCCGTGCACCTCGGCGTTTAGTCATGCCGGCCACATAACCATGGAAATAGTCTTCGGACAGCACTGACTGTTCAGCTTGGAAATGATGAGCACTGCCCCTAGAGTCGGATTTGACTGGCTTTCAAGCAAGGGAAACCTTTACCTTTACCCTGATCATATAAAGCAGGAGTGGGCAGAAAGTATATCTTGGTCCATTGGTGGGCCGCTGGTTAATCTAATGGTTCTGCATAGAACTTGCTGGTTGCAGAGGTCCTTGCAAAAACACTGGACCAGGTGGACCTTGGTCTGATGGATCAAAGTTCTTCTGACATTCTTAAATAAGAGGGCATGGTGAGGATCACTTAAAACTGCTTAGTTAGATCATAATTGTTTCCAAGCATGCATTCCTGCTTTATACATCTAAAATGTATCAACAGACCACTCAAATTCTAGTTTTTTAGAAAAATTGGTCCTGCAAGACTGAAGGTCCCCTGTTTAGGTCCCCTGTAGCCCAGATCTTCTCCTGCGAGTTCCCAGTTTTTCTCCCTGCACCAACCTTGATCCAGCTCACCAGAGCGCAGTTGTCTCTTTTTTTCCATCTGTGCTCTTCAAGGCCCACATGAGATCCCCTGGGAGTTCCTTTTCATTTACATCACAAGAGCTCGGAGTTTGTCGCAGGCAGCCTAAGCAAAATCATAGGAGAAGAGCTGTTTGTTTGAATTTCCCACTTTTGTATTCCTCAAATAATTTACAGAGGTAATGATGTGACTCAGGCATGCCAACTGGAGGAAAGCAGGAACTCTGTTGTGATGCAAGGGTGTTGTTTCCACTGTGTAACTCCCCACCCTTCACCTGTCAGTCACAATCCTAGTAAGCGGAGTATTTCTAAAATGCTTTCAGCAGTGGAACCCTGTGTGACCCACACAGTTACAGAAGGGCCCATCCCACAGTTGAGTCACTTAAAAGAGCTTCCCCGTTTTCCCCACATGGTTTTGTCAGAGGACTCGTTTTCCATGGCTGACTCCTTGATTTCCCCTGAAGCCACACGTTGTGCTACATACATATGAGCAGCAATAATTTTTAAAAATAGCTTGCAACATGGGGGGGGGGGCTGTGGCTCAGAACCTCTGCTTGGTATGACAAAGGTCCCAGGTTCAATTCCCAGCATCTCTAGTTTTAAAAAGGATCAGGTAGCAAGTGATGTGAAAGATCTTTGCCTGAGACCCTGGAGAGCTGCTGCCAGTCTGAGTAAACAATACTGACCTTGATGGACCAAGGGCCTGATTCAGTACAAGGCAGCTTCAAGTGTTCAAAGAAATCTTTGTTCTGAAATTGGCACATATAATAACAAATTAGGGGTAGCGCCCAACTGGCTTTTCTACAGTTGAAAAAAGACCTTTGTCTTTCCCGCGCTGCTCTTTTTAAAAAAAAAAATTGCAGTGAATTTTAAACACAAGTCAGTATTCAAAAATGGCTCTGTATTCTGAGGTCCTTTTGACCACCTCATTCTGCTGCAGGTATAGATCAGGCTGAAAGTCGTGACCGTCTATTAGATCAGGAAACCCTGATAAACTTCTGATGAATCCCAGGGGTTTCAAGGAGCCAAGTTGCTAGATCGGGGCAGTGATGCTCTGTATTCTTGTTGGTTCAGGGGCAACAGTGGGAGGGCTTCTGGAGTTCTGGACCCACTGGTGGATCTCCTGATGGCACCTGGTGTTTTTGGCCACTGTGTCACACAGAGTTTTGGACAGGATGGGCCATGGGCCTGATCCACTGGACGAAATCGAGAGGGTGCAGAAGAGAGCGATGAGGAGGGTCAGGGCTCTGGAGACTGAGACCCACGAGGAAAGGCTGAGGGCCTTGGGAACGTTTAGTTTGGAGAAGAGGAGACTGAGGGGGGACATAATGGCTCTCTTTAGATGTTTGAAGGGCTGTCATTTGGAGGAGGGCGGGGAGCTGTTCCATTTGGCAGCAGAGGAGGGGCCTTGAAGCAATGGATTTAAATTACGTGCAGAAAGGTATCAGCTCGATAGTAGGAAAAACTTTTTCACGGTCAGAGCGGTTCAAAGGTGGAATCAGCGGCCTAGGGAGGTGGTGAGCTCCCCTTCACTGGCAGCTTTCAAGAAGAGCCTGGGCGAATATTTGTCAGAGATGCTTTGGGCTGGTCCTGCATTGGGCAGGGGATTGGACTAGATCAGGGGTGGGCAAACTGTGGCTCGGGAGCCGCATGCGGCTCTTTCTCATATATTATGTGGCTCCCGGCAGGGCGGCTGGGGAAGCTAAATATCATTAGCAAACAAATATCACTGGACAAATTAATATCATGATCAATATCTGCTTTTACCCCTTTTGTTGTTATTTTTGGCAGTCTCATTTAATGTTAATAAAAAGCAAATTTGCTTATTTTCCAATAAAAGCAGGTAATATTTGTTCATGTCTTGTGGCTCTCAAACGTCTGATGTTTATTCTATGCGGCTCTTACGCTGAGCAAGTTTGCCCACCCCTGGACTAGATAGTCTGTATGGCCCCTTCCAACTCTTAAGATTCTGTGATTCCATCCAACACGGCTTCTCTTACGTTCTTATGTTCGGATTGTCCGTCCAGAGGCCAAGGAAACCACTGAAACTTAAGAAACAAAGCAGCCGAATGAACTAGCACAGTCTTTGACTTGGTAGTTTTATAGCTCTGATATTCTTTTTCTCGCCTGCGTCTGATCTTCGAAGACTAACTCCTTGTTTTCTTTAGGCCATCATGGAGAAAATCCACCTCCACTTGGTCCGAGAACACATTGCCAGACTTGTGAAGAAGAAAGTCAGCTTGAAGTCTGCAGAGCAGCAGAGCAATTTGTCAAAGGTCATCCAAAACAACGCCTCAATTCTGCGGACTTTTTGCACGGAAAATGTAAGTCGGATTGCTCACCGGGTCAGTCTATAAAACGATGTCCATCTATAAAACACAAATCCAAATGAAGGCCTGGATTGGGGCCCCATGGCAAGGGAAGAGGGGGTTTAATCCTTCGCCCTTACCTGGCTCACATTTATTACCAGTTCTAAAGGCAAAAGGAGTCGTTTTTGAACAGCCTTTTCCCTCTTAGAATGCTGATTTCAGCACAGGAGCTCTGTTTGGGCATTCCACTTCTTCCCAGCCCTGTGACTCTATGTTTAGGACACGGTGTTCCCCAACACGGTGCCCGTGAGCACCACCGTGGCTGCCAAAACTTCCCCACCAAGCTTTTCAAAAAACGGGAGGCGACATTGTAAGACAGGCCTTGTGATTGGCTCCCTGCATTCAAACGAAAGGATTCTCACTGGTTGCAAGTGGGGATGGAGGTACTGCATTGGGCTCCTATCTACTGCAGCAGCCATTTTGAGGTAGCCATTTTGAGGTAGCGCTCTAGAGAGCCAGTTTGGTTCAGTGCAGGGGTGGCCCAACTTGCTTAACGTTAAGAGCCACATGGAATAAATGTCAGATGTTTGCGAGCCGCAGGACATGAACATCTGCAATACCAGGAAATGTGCGAATTTGCTTTTTATTAACATTAAATGAGACTGCCAAAAATAATAACAAAAGTGGTAAAAGCACATATTGATGATAATATTTATTTGTCCAATGATATTTGTTTGCTAAACATATTTAGCTTCCTGAGCCGCCTTGCCGGGAGCCGCACAATATGTGTGAAAGAGCTGCATGTGGCTCCCGAGCCACAGTTTGGCCACCTCTGGTTTAGTGGTTAAGAGCAGCGGACTGTATTTGGTTTGATTCCCCATTCCTCCACATGCAGCTGCTGGGTGACCTTGGGCAAGCCACAGCTCTCTCAAAAGCATGCAGATGGGAGAATTTGTCGTCTTTACGATGGATGGTCTTATTCAGTCTCTCTTGTGTTAATTTCCTC
This sequence comes from Lepidodactylus listeri, assembly GCA_029233225.1. Classification (NCBI taxonomy): domain Eukaryota; kingdom Metazoa; phylum Chordata; class Lepidosauria; order Squamata; family Gekkonidae; genus Lepidodactylus; species Lepidodactylus listeri. The sequence goes on from JARCFY010000011.1 coordinate 84,652,960, forward strand.
CTTGCCAGGGATCCAGTGCCGCATGGCTCGACCCTGTACTCCCAAGCCTGGCTGAAATCATCAAGCTTCAAGATACAAATGCCATAATGGTCGAAGTTGGTGGACTGGCCAGTAGATACCCCGATATCAGGTGGGGAAAAAGAATTTCGTAACATTGCTCAACAACACGAACGTAGTGTGTCTGCAGCAGCGCGGTCATGCAAGCTGGTCACGAGGAGGAGGAAGAGACTGGATTTATAGTCCGCCCTTCACTTGGAGTCTCAGAGTGGCTTACCATCTCCTTTCCCTTCCCTAGTGAGCGGCTTTTACTCAGAGTAGACAAGCTGGACCTTGACAGACCAATGAGCTGTCTCAGTAGAAGGATGCTTCATGTGAAGACACATGAAGTTGCCTTATGTCAAATATATACATGCCACCAGTGTTCCCTCTAAGCTGAGTGAGCGTGAGCTAGCTCCGTTTTTTAGCCTCTGGCTCACAGATTTTTGTCTCAGCTCTGGAAGGATGGCTCCAGAGCAAACTAACTTATTGCAGCAGCCAAATTGCTCGCTCACAACTTTAATGCCAGGAGCTCACAAAGTAGAATTTTTGCTCACAAGACTCCACAGCTTAGAGGGAGCTTTGCATGCAACAGCCTGGCCGCACTTAAGTTGGGCTATCCAACCTGGAAATCTTGACAGCATATAGCCGGGATTGCTCATCTGATCACATGTCTGTCATCCGGACAGTGCCTCACTTGGCAGGCAGCAACTTGAAAGTCCTCCCCCTTCACCGCATGCTTCCTGTTTTCATGCCCGTGCCTTTTACTTCCTCCTGCACCAGAGTGGCAGAACAGGAAAACGTAACCCAGCAGGTTCTGGCTTCACTGCTGCGGGGAGCTTTACCGGAACAGAACAGCCCTTTTCCCACAGGGCGTTTTGAAAACAGTTGGTGCAACGAGTTACGCGACTCCCAGGGTGCGTGGGGGGAATCCCCCGAAGTGATTGCGATGACTTCTCGTGAGTTAGCAACTTTGACAGGGCTGACAAATGGGAGCTCGCAGCTAGTTTGGTGTAGTGGTTAGGAGGGCGGACTGTAATCTGGGGGAACCGGGTTTGATTCCCCACTCCTCCACTTGTGGCTGCTGGTGTGACCTTGGGTCAGTCACAGTTCTCTCGAGAGCTGTTCTGGAAAGAGCTCTCTCAGCCCTACTTACCTCACAGGGGGTCTGTCGTGGGGAGGGGAAGGAGATTGTTAGCCACTCTGAGACTCCCTTCGGGTAGTGAAGGGCAAGGTATCAATCCAGTCTTTTCTTCTTCTCTATAAACACATGAAGCTACCTTACACTGACTCAGACCCTTGGTCCATCAAGGTCAGAAGTCTCTACTCAGACTGGTAGCAGCCCTGCAGGCTGTTAGGTTGAGGTCTTTCCCATCAGCTACGACCCGGTTCTTTCAACCAGAGATGCCGGAGATTGAACCTGAGATCTTCTGCATGCCAAGCAGAGGCTCTGCTACTGAGCCACAGTCCCGGCCCCTTTCAGAAGAATGTCTTTCCGTCTCCCAGCCTCTCTCCCTGATACTTTCACAGCTGGGAGACCCATGTAGAACCTCCCTGAGAGCCATATTCTTGCTCTTTCATCTCACCTGCGGTCAGACAAACTTATCCAGAACAAGGTTTTCGGTCCTCTGTTTGTTTTTTGTCCTGTGCTTCTCTTTTCTGCGTTTCTGACACTGGATGTTTTTTCTGCATTGCAGCAAGAAGCACCTGAAGGCCATCTTGTCCTTCAAGGGCAACTTATCCAACAGCGACACAAACGGCATCCTGAGCGTGTTGGACATCCACTTAAACTCAACCCTCCCTCCCACATCCTTGTTCCTAGGCTTGGGCTAGACATGCTTCTGTACCACGGACCTATTGAACAATAAGCACTTAGTTCCACACACAACTCTGGGGGGTTCTTTCACGTTGCCCCCGGGGTGGGGGTGGGGGTTGAGGGTGCTTGCCCTTTAATGCCCCTAGGAAAAAAGCTGGGCTGAAACTGAGCTCTTCTGGTTCATTGCCTGAAACAGCAGCATTGAGAGTTTCATCAGCCTCCTGGCGGGTCTGGAACATTTCCTCTACTGCCTCAGTTTTCCCATCTGGGAAATGGACGCAAATCCTTCAGATCGGTGGTACAGATATGATGTGACAAGATGCTTTCGTTTTTGTGTGGTTTGTTCAAGCACTTTCAGGAGAACCTCAAGGTTTTCAATAAGACCTCTCCTTTGTAGAGGGGATTTGTTTAAATTGGAGGAGAAATTGCAGAGGTGTGAGAATAGCATTTCTGGATCCAGATTTTTTTGAGCTTTTCTAGCAGAAATCTTCCGGGGCTTCTTCCTTGGGAGATGAGCTCCCCTAAACTATAGGCAAGCGGCTATGAAAAGTTGGTGTGGCCGACGTCATGAGTCACTGTGTTGGGTTCATATCCCCAGCCATGGAACTTGCTGGGTGATCTTTGGCCAGTCTCTCAGCCTAACCTACCTCACAGGGTTGTTGTGAGGACGTCAGTGGGATCGGCCTTCCTGAGCTGCTTGGAGCAAGAGAAGCATACCGTAGTTAATAATGTCAGTGTCTCTCTAGAACAATTTCAAAATATGAACAGGCCTCTGTACACCAGGGCGGGGGTAGGGGTTTGAATGTCAGGCTGGCATTTTAGGAAACTAAGGTTCGAATTCCCCACTCTTCATGGAATCTTACTGAGTGACCTTGGACCAATCAGACGTTCTTCACCTAACAATTAGTCCCTAGCGAGAAGAGAGGTGTGGTATAAACAAAGTTAGTAAATAATCCTGTATTTAATTTTCTGCTTTTCAGATCAGGGGAGTGTTTTGATACCCATTTGTACTGTTGTTTTGTAGTTCAGATTATTGTTCTTCGGGAGAGCAGTGGCTTAAATAAAACGCTTTTCTATGAGGCTCGTAATTCACGCTCGAGAGATAATGGACACACGCTGCCATTGCGCAACTTCCCACACACACACGCGTGCATGCACACACCTTGCAGATTAGAGAAGGGCTGCTTCGGTGAGAGGAAGAGCCTTTTAAACGGCTGGATTCTGTTGGTCTGTGAGTGGAAAGTGCCGTCAAGTTGCGGCTGACTTAGGGCAGCCCCCATAGGATTTTTAAAGGCAAGCAATTAAGCAGAAGTGGTTTGCCACTGCCTTCCTAGTGGCTCCTAGCCATGGTGACTAAAGGGAAGTCGGGTTAGAACAGATAAAAGGAAGTACTTCTTCACCCAAAGAGTGATTAACATGTGGAATTCACTGCCACAGGAGGGGGTGGCGGCTGCAAGCATGGACGGCTTCAAGAGGGAATTAGATAAACTTATGGAGCAGAGATCCATCAGTGGCTGTTAGCCACAAGGTATAGATGGGAACTCTCAGTCTGGGGCAAGTGATGCTCTGTATTCTTGGTGCTTGAAGGGGGGGGGGCAACAGTGGAAGGGGTTCTAGTGTCCCCCACTGGTGGACCTCCTGATGGCAGCTGGTGTTTTTGGTCACTGTGTGACAGAGTGTTGGACTGGATGGGCCACTGGCCTAATCCAACATTGGCTTCTCTTATGTTCTTAACCATTCAGAAGCACTAATCTTTTAAGTCCCAGTGCCAGGAGGCAACATCAGGGGAAGGCCTGGGCCTCTGTGCCCTGTGGTAGGCCCTCCAGAGGAATTGGTTGGCCACTGTGAGACAGGATGCTGGATTAGATGGACCACTGGTCTGATCCAGCAGGGCTCTTTTTATATTCCTCTGCAAAGTCTTCCTTTGGTGGTCTCCCATCCAAGTACCGACCCTGCTTAGCTTCCGTGATCTGACGAGATCAGAATACATTATACACATCCCTTCTGTTGGTCTGCTGGAACAAATTTAAACAGAGCTGTTAATGGTACATTCTGCCTCACTTTTTCATGGGTGCATTGGACTCTGGAAACAGGGCAACGGGGGTGGGGGGGGAATGAAGAAGAAGAAGAAGAGATTGGATTTATACCCCGCCCTTCACTCACTTGGAGTCTCAGAGCGGCTTACAAACTCCTTTTCCCTTCCCCTCCCCACAACAGACACCCTGTGAGGTAGGTGGGGCTGAGAGAGCTCTTTCTCAAGCTGTCCTTGAGAGAACAGCTGGTACAGAGCTATGGCTTGCCCAAGGTCATCCAGCCAGGTGCAAGTGGAGGAGTGAGGAATCAAACCCGGTTCTCCCAGATTAGAGTCCGCGCACTTAACCACTACACCAAACTGGCTCTCAAATGATGTTTGAATATGGGTATATATCTTTTTGCCTTTAGGCTGTCCCTACTCCCAGGCAGTTTGATGCAGCCAGCTGAGAGAGCTCTTTCCAGAACTGAACTTGAGAGAACTGCTCTGACAGAACCATGGCTTGCCCAAGGTCATCCAGCAGGTGCAAGTGGGGGAGTGGGGAATCAAACCCCGTTCTCCCAGATTGGAGTCCGCACACTTACCCACTACACCAAACACATATCCAACAGATTGCTCATAACAAGCATATTTTTACAAAAAGAACGTGTTCAGAACCAACAGTAGGCTCCTCTCTGATTCCGTACATAAACGAGCGTCCACAGACCTCTGTCTCTCCCAGGCATAAATCAAGACATTTCAATGATCTTCAACAGCTGCTGGTTGAATGGAACCCGGTTTCCAGAATCACAGAGGCACAGCACCTTCAATGGAATCCTCGGGTTCTCCAGGTTCTCATATATAGCTGTGAATTGTTGATGGTCTTCCCTTGGTGGGTGTTACTTGTGGCGACACTTGTATGCTAAGGGTTGCCCGTTGTCTTTGGCAGCCCCCCAGGTGGTGACTGGAGATCTCCTGGGATTACGACTGATCTCCAGGCAATAGAGACCACTTCACCTGGAGAAAAGGGCTGCTTTGGAGGGTGGACTGAATGGCATAATGTCCCATCGAAGTCCCTCCCCCTCCCCAAACCGTGCCCTCCTCAATCTCCACCCCCCAAATCTCCAGGTATTTCCCAATCTGGAGCTGGCAGCCCTTCTACTAGTACAGGATCGGAGGGAAAACGGTGTATGGATGTGAAGGTGTAGTATCCATTATAGCTGGATGGCCCTTGATAATAATCATACTGGAGAAATCTCAGAAAACTAGAGGACAAGGAAGACTGACCAAAAGAAATACACACACACAGACACACAATGAATAAAATGTCTCAAAGCTATAAACCTCAACAAGACTTTCCATCGCATAAGAGTATAAAATATATACCGCAGCTCAGGGGTCATTTCGTAGAAAAAGAGGTGCAGGAGCTCATTTGCATAACTTATTTGCATATGCTACACCACCTGACATCATCGGAAGTATGTCAGAAGGCAAGAGAGAGAGAGAGGAAGGAAGGAAAAGGAAGCAAGCAAGCCGGCAGAGAGAGGACAGCTACTGATCCAAGCCTCAGAAATACCACTATTCTGGCAGGATCGCTTCAGCGGTGGCTGAAGCCTCCTTCAGAAGGCTGGTCGGAGGAACAAGGACCTTTCCAGGGGACGGGGTCATTTGGCTGCAGCCATGACACAAGCAGGCATTCCCCCACAGGGGGGGGCTGCCACCAACTCCCGGAGCTGTGCTCCCCCGAGCTCCTGCTCGAAATGACCCCTGCTGCAGCTTGTATTGAATCATTCATCCTGCTTGGTATTGAACCTTTGGTGCAGGGAATCTACACAGCCCCTTCCAGGCCCTGGGGAGATCATTCCTGGAGTTATGGGTGCCACATGCTGCAATAGGCATGGGCAAGGGAGCTGGAGAGGAGCATTTGTGAAAGAGGGAGGAGGAACAATTTCAGCCCCCAGCAACCTTGCGGGGTTCATAGGGGCTGCAGAAACGGAGGGGAACGCAGGAAAATACTGTGTTCTATTGTTGATGGATGGGCTGATGCAGGCCCTGTATCATAATTTTGTCATATATCCAGAATTCATTCTCAGAAATTCCCGGATGGCTTGCAACTTGTGATTAATTGATATTTAGTGGATGTTGGCACACAAGGATCCAAAAAGGAAATGAGCGTTTCTGAAAATTGGGAGTTTCACACTCCTCTTTTCAAGGATAGGATCCAAAACGAACATTTCCCCAAAGCTGTGGCTTTCACATTTCTATTCCCATGGACAGGACCCAAAGTGAACATTTCTCCAGAACTGGGGGTGTCAGCCTCCTGTCCCTTGGAATTACAGCAGCAAACCATCTCGAAAGCGTAGCCTCCTATTAACTCTGAGCTGTATCCACCCAATGGGCACCTGCAGTTGCCATTGACTGACATTCTGGGTATATTGGCTGCTGTACAAGGCTTCTAGGTTCTTGATCAAGTCAAGCCTGAATTCTCTCTAGAAGCTAAAATGACTAACCTGAGGCTGTTGTACTTTGGTCACAGCATGAGAAGAAAAGAGTCAATGGAAAAAACTGTCATGCTAGGAAAAGCTGAAGGCAGCAGGAAAAGATAGGGTTCCCAAGGAGCTCCCGGAAGTGACATCATCGCGTTGGGAACGTTGGGGGCGGGACCACTCAAATTCAAGGGAAAACCATAGAGTTTTCCCTCGAATTGTAGAGCATCCCCCCAAAACGTGCCCAATGTGATGACGTCACCTCTGGGTGACAGCATCGTGCCGGGCACGTCTATGCAGCCCGGCAATTTGGGGGCGAGGTTCCCCCGGCCCAATCCGGGGTGGCAGGAAGTGGGCCTCTGGAGCAGGGGTTTCCCCACCCCCCGGGGGAACTTGGGAACCCTGGGAAAAGAGGAAGACCCAACGTGAGATGGATTGACTCAATCAAGGAAACCCCGGCCCTTGGTTTGCAAGACCTAAACAAGGCTCAGTTGTGTAGCCATGTTGGTCTAAAGTAGCAGAACCAAGCTTGAATCCAGTGGCACCTTTGAAACCAGCAAAGTTTTATTCAAGGCATGAGCTTTTTTGTGTATCTGAAATGTGCATCTGAAGAAGGGTGGGTGCACACGAAAGCTCATACCTTGAGCAAAGCGTTGTTGGTTTTAAAGGTGCCACTGGACTCAAACTTTGCTGAGCAAGGCTCTTAATGACTGAACGTTTTGGAGGACATTAATTCATGGGGTTGCCATAAGTCAGAAGAGACTTGACAGTACTTAATACACAGAGAACTAACCTAGCCTGAAGAGCTCATGGGAATGAGACTTCACGGGGCAACCCTAAACAGAATTAGACTCTTCTAATTAGACCATGGTGGCTCAGAGGTCAAGACACTGAGCTACAGACCAGAAGGTTGGTAGCTCGGCAGTTCAAGACCCGAGTGCTGTGTGACAGGGGTGAGCTCCCGTCTCTGGCCCCAGCTCCTGCCAACTTAGCAGTTCAAAAGCAAGACATTGCAAGTAGATAAACCTTCAGTGGGAAGGTAATAGCGTTCTGTGCACCTAGGCATTTAGTCATGCCAGCCACATGACCACGGAAATGTCCTCGGACAACGTTGGCTCCTCGGCTTGGAAACAGAGATGAGCACCTTCCCCTAGAGTCGTATTCGACTGGCTTTTGAGCAAGGGAAACCTTTACCTTTTACTAAATCCAGTGAAGGTAACATGTCCAGAAGGGTGACTGCTTAGGCTGGTCAGTTAGAAGACTTGGATGTTGTATCTGACAAAAGGAGCATTGACTCTTGAAAGTTTATACCCAAGTATTCTTGTCAGTCTCTAGGGTGCTACTGGACTCGAATTTAGATGCTGTCATTCATTTTATTCTTTTAAGCTTTTTGTTTTGTTTTGTTTTCACTGCATCATATCCTCAGGTATTCCATGGCCAAATACATACTGATGTGACAAGCACTGCAATCCCTTCAGCATGGACGTCCATTCATTCCACAGTTCATGCGCCGCTAAAAACGTCATGCTTTACCTGCTCATAGCTCTTTCATCTAATGCTGCCCTCATTTGTTCCTTCTGCATCTCCGTAAGACCATCTCCCCTAGAAGCTTTCTTTAACATAAGTGCTGGCCTTGAACAGAGAACACAGAAATAGATCTTAACTTTACAATAATTAATTTAAAAAAACAGGAACAAAAAAGCATGGGGAAAGCATAGTCTCTTCTTGTCTTCACTTTTATTATATAATTGACTAGGAACAAGGCCTGTTGTGGAAATAAATACAACGGGCTCTAGAAAGAGGCTCTGGGAGAGTGCCAAGGCCTTGGGCACTCAGCGTCAATTTGCTGTGGTGACCTCAGCAGGATATAATGACACAGAGTTCACCAGTTTCTCCAGGGGAAGATCTCTGCCATCTGAAGAGCAGTTGTAGATCAGCGTGCTCTCCATCCCTCCCCTGGAGATTGGCAACAATGGTTCCCAATGAGGGAACAGGTGGTTTGGAGGGTGGAGTCTATGGCACTGAACCTGTCTGAGGTCCCACCCCTGTTGAAACCTCACCCTCTCCAGGGTCCACCCCTCAAATCTCCAGGAATTTCCCAACCTGGAGTTGGCAACCCTATCTCCCTCCCAGCCAACTGTCAGTGTATCATTATCTGCCCCCTGGCTTCAGCTTTCCATATCCTCCCTCCTAGAGAGCACTTGTAATTCTGAGTGATCTCCAGCCCTTGCCTGGAGATTGGCAACCATAGTTCCCTGGAGGAAAAGTAGTCTTTCTTTGCAATGGGGACCAAAGCAGCTTACATCATTCTCCTCTCCCCCTACTGACTTGCACAATAACCCTGTGAGGTAGGTTAGGCTTAAAGTCTGTGACTGGCCCAAAATCACCCACTCAGCAAGAACCTGGGTCTAGCAGATCCTGCTCTGAAGCGCTGACTCCTACGCCTAGGGTAGCCAACCTCCAGGTGAGGCCTGAAGATCGCCAGGTATCACAACTGAACTTCAGAAAACAGATCCCCCCCCCCCCAGCCATTTTCTCCAGGGGAACTGATCTCTGTCATCTGGAGATCAATTGTAACAGCGGGAGATCTCCAGGTCCCACCTGGAGATTGGCAGCCCTAAGGGGAAAGTCAGCCACACAGCAGGGGGTTGAAGAGAATGGTTTGATGGTCACTGGCCCACCTCATTAGCCAGCCAGCCATGGTGGAGCTAAGCAGAAGAGAGAGCCGTTTTCTGTCAGAGTAATTCTGGCCGTCAGAGTCATTCTGACAGGAGAGTGGCCAGGCTGGCAGTGGGTGGGGTGAGGTTATGCTGAAAGTCCTTTGTCTTTTTACTGACAGAAGCAGGCCACTGAGGGGACAGTTAGACCCACCTGGCAGTGGGTGGAGGAGAAGAGTGGACCCAGCACCCAGTCGCCGGCTCCCTCCAGACTGAGGCCAAGACACTAGCTGGTGGCTCTGTGGGCGGGACTGAGGCAACACAGTGAGGGAATGCAGCCAGTGGCCAGGGACCCCTTTTGAGTGGCAGTCCTTGCAGCCAACTGATTTTGGCGCCCCATGGAATCTTGCCACTTGAAAACAGCTTTATTATATAGGAGAGATTTGACTCATGAAGACTTTTTTCATGGTTGTGAAAGGCAAGTTTTAAATATTTTTGTACAATGCCTAGCACAAGGACACAAATTGTTGTTTTCTAGGTGCTACTGTCAACTGAAAGTTTATTACTTTAGCTTTTTGTGGTTGGGTGTGTTTTTTTACTCTTCTGTTTTTTTACACAAAGTCACATACTTTAAAAAAAATGGGGTTTTTTTTGTACTTTCTTCCATCTGTTTCCTGTTGCTGATGTGAACATGGGACTTGAGTGAAAGTCCCTGGCTTGATGCTCAACGGTCTAAACCAAATTCATATGATGAAAATACAAAATTGACTAGTCAGCTCTAGCTTGGAATCATCTCCTCTGATTGGGAGCCACTCTTCAGGGTCTCAGAGAAAGGTTTTTCTACTGTCTGCTACCTGGAACTCTTAAGAAGAAATGCTAAGGATTGAACCTCTGACTTTCTCCATCCAAAACTATTTGCTCCAGCCCTGAGCCACAGCCCTTCCCCCAGTCAAAAGTAATAGTAAATACATCCTGACCTGGCTAGCCCAGGGAAGCCTGATCTCATCAGATCTCAGAAGCTAAGCAGGGTTGACTCTGGCAAGTACTTGGATGGGAGACCTCCTTGGAATACCAGCGGTTGGGAGGCGGGGGCAGGCTTTATTCAGCCACCTCTCTAAATATCCTCCAGGCCCCAGTAGGGGTTAGTCACCAGAAGCTGCCATGACTTCAAGGTGTGTGCGCACACATGCACACACACACAAACACACATACATTTTAAAAATACAAAAAAAGTAATAATAAATAAAAGTTGTTCCACCAATCCCCCAAGAGGTCATAGGAGAAGATTCCCGTATGTATTTCACTCACTCTGCTAGCATGGTGTAGTGGTTAAGAGAGGCGGACTCTAATCTGGAGAACCCATGAAGCCTGCTGGGTGACCTTGGGCCAGTCACTGTTCCCTCAGAACTCTCTCAGCCCCACCTGCCTCTCAGGGTGCCTGTTGTGGGGAGAGGAAGGGAAGGCGACTGTAAGCCACTTTGAGACCCCTTAAGGTAGAGAAAAGCAGGGTAGAAAAACCAACTCTTCTTCTTCCCTACCATGCACAAATGATGTCACACATGAAGCAAACTGCAACATGCCGTTCCATTACATGTAATGTGAGGCCCATGTTTGTAATATATATGGGTTTAATGGACTGTTCCTCATGGCCCAGTACATTTATGCTCCTATCACTACTGGTCACATTCAGAGCTTGCTAACGTAAGAGGCAGTGACCACCTTGGTTCACCTAATTCTCTTAAAAGGGATTAGACAAATTTGTGGAGAGATAGATTCATGGAGGACAGGTCTATCGGCAGCTACTAGCCATGGATAGATTCATAGAGGATAGATCTATCAGTGGTCATGGAACTGAGGGGAACCTTCATGTTCAAGGGCAGTCAACCTCTGAATATAAGTTCCAGGAGGCAACATCAGGGGAAGGCCTCGGCCTCCAGGCCCTGCTGTTGGTCCTCCAGAGGAACTGGTTGGCCACTGTGTGAGACAGAAGGCTGGACTAGATGGACCACTGCTCTGATACAGCTGGGCTCTTCTTATGTTCTTATGTGGAGTGCAGGCTCTACCAGCCATGATAGCTCATTGGAACCTCCAAATCAATAGGCCAGTGTACCTCTGTGAGGACAATGGCTAATGCTTGCTGGATTTCCAAACATTTGGTCAATTCCGTTTGATCACCTCCACTTTCCTAACTGTTCGAAAGACCTTCTTTTCAAGCGGCACATTTGCTGGGAGTTGGGTGAATGCTGGGTGTGCTGAATTTCTGTTTTGGATCTGCTTGAATCTTCAGATCCCTACTAATCCTCTCCAAATAATCTGATTCATTAAGGTCTTGGTACTCGGGGACCCACTGAGGGCTAAAATTAAGATTATAGATAATCTTTAAAAGAAAATAGGCATGTAGGAGAGTCATGTGATCCAACTCCAGCCATGCTGGGTCTGCCTGCCAGAACCACCGGGCCCTGAGAGGAGAGGTCAGATGAACCTGATGAGGTGTTGCTAGGCTTGTCATTTGCCTGCTGGGGGTGGGAGATTTGTCCCAGCTCCCATCGCCTGCTGGCACTGCAGCAACTGGCAGGAGAAAATAAAAATAAAAATGGCTGTTGGGTGAGAGTGTTATGTCACTGTCAGCTAATGCTGCCATCTCCTGCCCGGGAGGTGGGAAGGGGATGCTCTCTACGTTGCCTATGTGGAATGTTATGTTATCCTTCTCATGCCTGCTTATCGCCCTCTCAGCAGCTGCTCTGACCTTGGGGCTGTGAGTACCAAGCCATGTCTCTATTCTCTGTCTAGTTAGCAGTTCCCCGCATTTTCAATGGGAACAATGAGCCAGTATTTAGAGCGCCTTTTCACTTTATGTTGATTGGTTACATTATACTGTCTGACACCTTTTGGATTCTGTATAACTGTGCTGACTGCCTTGATGGCATTCATTACTAACACAAGAAGTGCTGATGACCATGACAGACCTATCTCAATAAAGAATTTATTCTGAAGAACACTTGTTGCTGATTGACTCTGTAGGACTCTCACAGTCACTTCCAGGGTCACACTGCACTAGGAATAGCCAGAAACTCTACATTTTTTGGCGGTTCCTAGAGTGGAATGATTTCACTTTGGGTTTTCCTGGAAGTCACATGATGCTGTTGCCCAGCATTGCCCCCCCTGACTTCTACTGGTTGCCAGTTTTTGGCTGGCATCCCTCGGTGTTGTCAGCCTTTATGCCCTTGCCATCTAGGGATTCCGCGGCCACATGGCAGCAAGGTTTGCAGCCACTGCTAATTCTTCCTAGGTAGGTTCTGGAGCATGAACAGGCCCCTATAACTCCAGTCCCAGCAGCAGGGCAGGGCAGTGAAGCTTTGCCATGAACCTCACTATGTACATAGTTCAATAAATCCACTGAGTTTCAGCATTGTATCTGGTGGGGTTGCCAGGCCCTCAGTGGAATCCCCCACCCAAGCGTCATGAAAAAACAAGTGACATCAGCCCTCTCTAGGAATTGCTCAAAACTCTATGGTTTTAGCCATGGCATTTCCAGCGATTCCCAGAGAGGTAGGTTGTCACTTCCAGGTTTCCCCATCAGAGACATCACACCCTCACCAATGGCTCCCATGTCTCTCTCCCTCCCAGTCTTCCTCTAGTTTCACAACTGAGCTGTGTTCATCCACTTCTTAATTATGACAGCCTGCTGCCCCCCCCCCCCCAGGGGCGTCACAGCATGCATGCATTACTTGCAAAGATGAGACACAGCTAGGGTTTGATTCGTGCAACACAAATGTCTGGATTTTAAAGAGCAGTGTGAACATGTGACTTTCAAAGCAATGTTTCCATTGCTCCATGCTAGCTTTTCCTATGAAAATGCTTGCTTACGACCACTCTGGGTGCCCTTCTGTGTGGACTTGTACCCTTTGTCTCCATCCCTCATTGGAAGGCGTGTTTGGTGAGAGAGCAAGTTTGGTGTAGTGGTTAAGTGTGCGGACTCTAATCTGGGAGAACCAGGTTTGATTCCCCACTCCTCCACTTGCACCTGGCTGGATGACCTTGGGCAAGCCATAGCTCTGTACCAGCTGTTCCCTCAAGGACAGCTTGGGAAAGAGCTCTCTCAGCCCCACCTACCTCACAGGGTGTCTGTTGTGGGGAGGGGAAGGGAAAAGGAGTTTGTAAGCCGCTCTGAGACTCCCTTGGGGAGTGGAGGGAGGGGTATAAATCCAATCTCTTCTTCTTCTTCTTCTTCTTCTTCAGCGGTGAGCCCTGGACTCTGATTGTTATGGCCTTCTCAAAACCCTCTCAGAATGGTACATCGTTGCTCCGAGTGCAACGTGTCAGATGCAGTAAAAAGTACAGCCTTGGAGACATCATGTAATGTAGGATCAGATAATATTTGTGTATCTAATCCAGACCAAACTAAGGTCTACCAGAGACTAACCTGGCATCAGGCCTTGAGTGGCCAAAAAAAAAAAGAATTTCCTGGAGAATAGCTGAACGTTTAATAGTGCTTGTTATCCTCAGAATGCCTGCAAAGGCTATCCAGTGAGAAATGGAGAGGAGGCTGAGCTTATACAAAGAGAGAGGGAAAATATTGGTTCTGGAGAGCCTCTGTGTGATCTTGGAGACTTTGCCCAAACCTCAGCTATGTGGACTGGAGTCAGAGGACCCGAGCCATTTCTATCCCACCTCATCACTGTAAGCAGGAGTCCTTTGGGGGTGGAGCGAGGTGGAGCGCTGCTCCACCAGCTCAGGAGTGGGCAGTAGGGCAGCCACGGGCTGAATCAGATTCTCTGATCTGATTCGGCTCACCGCTGAATTGCCACCGAAATTTGGTGGTGGCTTTAAAAGCAGCTTTTGGGGAGGGGGTTTGAGGGAGAGGCTCCAAACTTGCAGGGTAGCTTCTGGGACCTCTCCCCCAAATACCCACCAATTTTCAAGAAGATTGGACCAGGGGGTCCAATTCTTCGGGCCTTCAAACAGGTTGCCCCCATTCCCTCCATTGTTCTCTATGGTGGGAAAAAGTAATGTTGCAGCTACCCTGCAAGTTTGGAGCCTCTCCCTCAAACCCCCTCTCCTCCAGCCCCTCATATACCCTATGAGTTTTTGCCATTGACTTCAATGGCCCATAGGGTATAATGGGGCTGAAACTGACATTCGGCCAGTTATGCTAATGAGTTATGCTAATTGGTATGCTAATGAGCTCCTACACCTCTTTTGCTACGAAATGACCCCTGACTGTAAGGTTCTCAAGGTGACAGGGCTAATAAAGAAAACAATCCTAAACAGAACTGATCCATGCCAGTATAGTGTTTTTCTTTGCCACATCCAAACCGGCGACCTCTGGCTCCTTTAAAGTTTGAGCAGAAAAGAACGTTCCGCCAGCTGCAACTTCTGCTGCTCAGTGTTGCTCTTCTCTGGCGTGCAAAGCAAAAATGGACAGGCTTTGAGTTGGTTATTTTAAAAAAGAAATCAATCCATAATTGCAAAGTGATAAACATTTATTTGCTTGTGAATTGGTGGTGGAATTTACAACTGACGTATGGTGACCCCGCCAGGTTTTCAAGGCAAGAGGCATTCAGAGATGGCTGGCCATTGCCTGCCTCTGCATAGCAACCCTGGTATTCCTTGGTGGAATAATAATCAGGGCTGACCCGGCTTCATTTCCAAGACCTGACAGGTCAGGGTGCTTGTGAATAACTGTTTGATGTGTTTGTTTGTTTGTTTGTTTATACCCCACCCTCCCGTTGTCTTCTCGTTCTGTAATCTGCCTTGAGCCTCAGTGAGAAAGTAAGTAAATAAATAACTAAAAGATCTTAATAGTGCATTTGCAGGAAGGGGTTCCCATGTTTAATTCCCCCTATGCTGCCCAAACCCACCAGCCACGGTCAGGAAATCAAGACTCCTAACCAAACACCCTCTTAAACAGTTTGGCTTGGCATGGTTTCCTGAAATGTAAAAGGATGGTTGTGTTCTGGGCACGTGCTGATTGACTGCAAAATGGATAGGCGTGTTAGTCTCCTGTAGCAAAACAAAACAAAAAACCAGAGATGTCTTAAAATACGTCAATATGAAATATGAGCATTCATGAGCATAATAGCCCACTCTGTCAGATAGACATGGAAAACTGTTCTGGGGCAGGTTAGGGAGTGTGAATTCCCCTATGAGTCTTTCAGGTGTAAATTCTGAAGGGAAGGGGAGGAGGCAGGAGTTGTTGCAGAAAGGGAGTTCAGGCTAGCCATTCCACAATCAAGAAGCCTTCAGCAGTGGGTTATTTAACAAGCCGGGGGGGGGGGGGGCTCCAGTCCTAGTGGCCACAGGGGGGGTCATATTGGGTTCTTCTGGTGTGTGGGTCCCAGGCTGTGCAGTGCATCTTGAACTAGACTCAGAAACAAAAAGGCAACTAGTATAATGTTCTTTGAACAGATGTAACATATATGGGCCCTGACCTGCGATGGCCCAGGCTAGCCTGATTTTGTGCAATCTCAGAAGCAGGGTTGGCCTTTAGCACTTGGATGGGAGACCACCAAGGAAGCCCAGGGCTGCTTTGCAGAGGCAGGCAATGGCAAACTACCTCTGTTCGTCTCTTGCCTCAAAAACCCTACAGGGTTGCCATAAATCAGCTGTGACTTGACAGTACTTTCCACCACCAACATATATGTAGAGTTCTGTTCCAGACAGCTAAAGTTTCCATGTTTTCAGTGGCAATCTCATGAACAGCCTATTAAAACAGTCTAGCCTTGTGGCTACTGTAATGAGAATCAGCATGGCTGGGGTGGTTGAGTCCAGGTAAGCGACTGTCCTTGGCATCACATGAAGCTGAAGAAAAGGACAGGTGGCTTTAGAAGGGGCTGATATGGCTTCATGCATGAGAGGTCTATTATCAATGGCTACTAGCCATGAAAACTCAATGGAACCTCCACATCCAGAATAGAACTGAATCTTTTTCCAAGATCATTATCATCATCATCATCTTCTTCTTCCCCATTGATTCCTTTTATTCTCTTTCTGTTGTGTACTAAGACTGTGGTCGCCTGGTCTCTTGTAATGGCGACTGCCACATGGGCAGCGCACATGGGCAGAATCTACCTGAGCTTCAGACAGGTAGAACAATAGCCAGTCGGATCCTGAGCGACCACCAATTATGAGCCTAGGTTTCCCACTGGGGAACCTATGAACTGCA
Source organism: Lepidodactylus listeri (assembly GCA_029233225.1). Taxonomy (NCBI): domain Eukaryota; kingdom Metazoa; phylum Chordata; class Lepidosauria; order Squamata; family Gekkonidae; genus Lepidodactylus; species Lepidodactylus listeri. The sequence goes on from JARCFY010000011.1 coordinate 84,669,131, forward strand.
ACCACGGACTTAAGGTCCTATCAGGACGGTACCGGCCTCTCTACAGGACCCCGACCCTGAAGCGGAGCCTGCAGAACCCCTGCCTGTTGACCAGCCCAATGAAGCAACACCGCCCGAGCTACCACCGAATGTTCCCGCAAGCAACCCTGGGGAGCCACCAGCGACCCCGCTCCCCAAGACTACGGACGCCCCACGGCCAGCAACCCCCCGGCACTCGGGATGCGAACGTCGCTGGCCGGGGTACTTGAAAGACTATGTATGCAGGGGGGAACTGGACAATGGGGGGAGGGGTGTTGTGTACTAAGACCGCGGTCGCCTGGTCTCTCGTAATGGCGACCGCCACATGGGCAGCGCACATGGTCAGAATCTACCAGACTTTCAAAAGAGAAATTTCTCTTTCTCTTTGATTTCCCATTGTAGTTTTCTGTTATATCTCTATGCATCCTTTTTAAACTGAATCTCTTGCAGGTTTTTTTTAATGTTACACACCACAGGGTGGTGCTCTCACCAGAGAGTAGGAAGGTGTGGGGTAGACATTACTTGCCTCTGAGCATCTGCAGAATGAAATTCGGACATTTTGTAGAGCTTCCCTTCTTGTCCCTCCTCTCTTCAAATTTCAATTTGACCAAAACAGAACTGATTTGAAACGGTCTCCAAATTCCTAAAATTAAAAAAAAAAAAAGGAAAAGAAGTGGGCTGTTGGGTTTCACGGAGAAAATGAGTAAAATGGGCAAACTACGGTAAATGGCTTTAAATCTCTGAATGCCAATTCTAAGCAGGGTTGCCAACTTTGGGTTGGGAAGTTCCTGGATGTTTGGGGGTGGAGCCTAGGGAGGATGAGGTTTGGGGGCGGGGCCTCAGCAGGACAGAAAGCCATACAGTTCACTTTCCAAAGCATTCATTTTCTCCAGAGGAACTGGTCTCTCTAGTCTGGAGATCAGTTGCATTTCCAGGAGATCTCCGGAAGGTTCACCGGGAGGTTGGCAACTCTAGAAGGCAACATCAGGGGAAGGACTGAGCCTCTAACCCTGTCTGTTGGCCCTGCAGGACCACTGATTGGTCACTGTGTGAAACAGGATGCTGAACCAGATCAACCACCGGTCCAATCCACTAGGATTACTCTACGTTCTTCCACACAGTTATAAGCAGTGCTGATGCTGCCCTGAAAATGCAGGGGAAAAGAGGGCTTCAGAGTTCCTTTGGCCTCATGGGAATGGGATCAAACTTGACACTAGCAAAACACTGGGTGGCAGATATGGCAAGAGGCAGTGTAAAGCCACGGCCAGCAAGAAAAACAAGGGAGTCACCCTAGAGAAAGAGGCCCAGGAAAACAGAAACCTTGTCGAAGGAAGAGCTGCCTCCTCCGTGTTTGGCTTGCGCATAACAGCGCTCGACGCTCTTTGTTCAGCTGCCCGATTCAGGATCACTTCCTCTTCCTCTTAAATTAAAACAGCACAAGGTCTGGATTTATACCATGAACTGCTCGAATCGTGTAGGCACATTTCTTCCTCCCCCTTCATATTTCAATCTTCAATTTCACCACCGTTATGAAGTCTCCCAAGGAGCTCAGATTGCCTTTTCACAGGAAGTTCACTCCTTCACACTGGCACAGTTAGCCAAAAATTCAACAAGCACAAAGTACAATTTGGCATCTAAGAAGCAGGGGAGGGTATGGAGTCTCGTAGCTCGAACGAGGGTTACCAGTTCCAGGTTGGGACATTCCTGAAGATTTAGGGGCAGAACATGGAGAACAGTAAAGTTTGTGTAAGGGGAAGTTGCTCATCAGGGATGTGATGCAATAGGCTCCACCCCCTCCAAAGCTGCCATTCCCTCCGGGGGACCTGCTCTCTGTCCTGTGGAGATCAACTGTAATTCTAGGAGATCTCCAGGCCCCACCTCAAGTTTGGTAATCAAGTTGCCGACCTCCTTGTGGGTAACAAGCAAAACCGGGAATGAACAGTGTGGAAAGGTTACAATTCACAAAGTAACACCATGCACAAATGTTTACTGCATGCTAATTACTAGAATTTACTATCATATAGCATATGAAATTCCAAAAATATAATTTTACAAACAATTACTCAAAGATACAGGTTTCCAATTATTCAAAGATATAAAGTTTCACTAGGAAGAAACAATTAATGGTTAGTGCCTATTCCAAAATTTGTAAAAGCAGCCAAAAAGTTTTTGGGGATTTGCTCCCAATGTTTAACCGTACACCGTGTGGTCCAATTATGACATTTCCATACACAATGGAGATGGTATCAGCGACAACACGCGTCCAGGACTTCTGCATGTTTTCACAGCTTTCTTCCAGGTCGTGAATTATCAATGGAACCAATGCTCAAGACTAATTATTTTGATAAGAAGCAAAAATGCCTTCTGTTCTCTCATCTGGCAAATAGGTTCTCCAGGTCCCCTGGAGAAAATGACTGCCTTGGAGGGTGAACTCTATGTTGGCACAGTAATTCACACAGCAACAGTGCACAACCTGATCAAAGAGTAGATAAAGGTTTATTTAGGAACTAACAGATATGATAGGAAAGAGGAGAGACAGAGACAGGTTCCTAACTACATCTCTGTCTGAGACAGAGGTTAAGACTGAGTGTGGCACTTCTGAGAAGAAGGGGGAAATTGCCCTAAGAGTAGCAATCTGGAGACAGATGAAGAATGACACTTCAGAAGGTACTGTCCTCACTTTCCCTATGAAGAAAGGTTGAAGCGCTTGGGGCCCTTTAGCTTGGAGAAACGACGGCTGAGGGGTGACATGATCGAGGTTTACAAGATTATGCATGGGACAGAGCAGGTAGAGAAAGAGGTCCTTTGGTCCCTTTCTCTCAATACAAGAACTCGTGGGCACTCCATGAAACTTCTGTGCAGTCGGGTTAAAATGAATAAAAGGAAGTACTTCTTCACCCAAAGAGTGATTAACACACGGAATTCACTGCCACAGGAGGTGGCGGCGGCTACAAGCATGGACGGCTTCAAGAGGGAATTGGATAAACATATAGAGCAGAGGTCCATCAGTGGCTATTAGCCACAAGGTATAGATAGGATCTCTCGGTCTGGAACAAGTGATAAATCCAAGTGGTATAAATCCAATCTCTTCTTCTTCTTCTTCTTCTTCTTCCTTTCCCTTCCCCTCCCCACAACAGACACCCTGTGAGGTAGGTGGGACTGAGAGATCTCTGAGACAACTGTCCTTGAGAGAACAGCTGGTACAGAGCTATGGCTTGCCCAAGGTCATCCAGCAGCCACAAGTGGAGGAGTGGGGAATCAAACCTGGTTCTCCCAGATTAGAGTCCACGCACTTAACCACTACACCAAAAGGAGATTGTAAGCCACTTGGGACTCTTTCCCTTGGAGTGGGGTATAAATCCAATCTCTCCTCCTCCTCTTCTACATCCTCAAGCCAATATATTTATCAACCAATGACAGGCTAAAGACCACTTCAGTACACTAAACACCACCCATTCTAGCCCAGGAAAATTTTCTCTACTTCTAATTGGTTATACCTTGACTAGGTAACATCCTGTTTACGCACAGCGACAGTTTTAACTCTATCATGACTGAAGTGTTGACAGCTTGCAAATGTTCCAGCGCAAGATGCCACATGCACAGACCATTCCCCAGAGGAGCGGGATTAGAGAAGAAGGAAGACCAGGATGGAGAGAAGACCCAACAAAGGAACCCACGGCAAGCGGACCAGGGTGTGCCTCTCTCGGGAAGGAAACGAGGTGTCGTAATCCCTTACAAGAGCTGGGTCTTTAACCAGGATATCAAAAAGGGTGGGGAGCACAGACTTTTACATCAGCCTGTTGAAGTTTGGAAATTTTTCTGGTTCAGCAGCTTTTGAAGCAGGGCACACCCAGCGAAGGGAACTTCCTTACATCAACCGATATGATTTTCTTTGTCCCCTACAAAAAATTCCTGCTTAGGCTAGGTCAGGGGTGTGCAAACTGTGGCTCGGGAGCCACATGCGGCTCTTTCACATATATTATGTGGCTCCCCGCAGGGCGGCTGGGGAAGCTAAATATCATTAGCAAACAAATATCATTGGACAAATTAATATCATTATCAATATCTGCTTTTACCCCTTTTGTTATTATTTTTGGCAGTCTCATTTCATGTTAATAAAAAGCAAATTCGCTTATTTTCCAATAAAAGCAGGTAATGCCTTGTGGCTCTCAAACATCTGATGTTTATTCTATGCGGCTCTTACGTTAAGCAAGTTTGGCCACCCCTGTTCTAGGTGGCTCTTACGCTGAGCAAGTTTGCCCACCCCTGGGCTAGGTGACTTTGGGCACTTCTGCATTCTCATTTTATTCGCTGTTAAATTCTTGTTTCTTCAGAGGTTTTTTTCCCCCCAGTTCTGCATGTGTTTTGCTCCCTCTAGTGGTCAACTTGATACCAAACAGCTTCATTTCCGGTTTATCTCCCTGCAGTTTAAACCTGCAGGGAGATATGCTGGAAATAGAGCTGATTGATATTGAATCAGCCGCTAGAGGAAGCAAAACACATGAGGAATGGGGGGAACCCAGCCCAGTCCTGCTGTATGTAGGTGCTGTATACCACCTAGGTGATGGCATGTTTCCCAAAGGCTCTTGGGAATGCTTCTGAAAGACTCACCATGACTTTGTATACAGCAGGACTGGGCTAGCAGAAAGGGGCATTGTTGGAGATCATGTACTGAAGGTACCACTTTTGAGTGCCCTTCTAAGCTTTCTTTCCTGGTGGAAGGGGTTTCAGAAGGCATTTAAATGCATTCTGAAGGCAATTAAATCCCCTCTGAGCTGCTTTTCCCCAGGTCTCATGATGCCCCCCCCCCGATTCCATAGTGGGAGGGAGAGGGAAGCCACAGGGGCAAGCCACAGCTGCTGCCGCTGGCAGGCAGCAGTGGGAGGGTCTCTGCTCAAAAATGAGGGTTCTTGTATGGCTTTTTGTGGGGCAGGGCTTTTAATTAAGGGGGCAGAGCCCCAAAATGCCCCACTGTAGCTACAGGCCTGGGGGAGGCTGGTTGTAAATTGTAACATGAAGCAACCTGGCCACAGCAATTCCTTTGTAATGAGAAGGAGCTTTCACAAGCCAGAAGGCATTATCTGAAAATCTGACACTTACGTCTTTTCATTTTAACGAAGGGCCAGTGGCGGGCAGTTCTGAGCTCTGAGATAAACAGCCACAGATGTACTTATTAGCAAGAACAGATATACAGCAGTGACAAGCTGAAGAAACAGGACCTCTTCTGCCTTCTTGGACAGAGAGGAAACATATGGTGCGCATCCCATATAAATTTCGACCAGCGCCAAATACCCACTTGACTTTCTGTTGCATCGCTTGACCTTTGGGAATCTGGGGGCTTTTTCAAAGCTGCGCGACTGGAGCATCTGTGGAGTATATCATATGAAGGGACTTTTATTCTTTCGCAAAGGTTCTTGCATTCACAGGGCTCCCAGGAGATGTTCAGACATCCAGCTTTGTGCCTTTGGCAGGGCCGGTCACCTGGGCCTTTCCCTCCTGGGGAGCCGATCGAGCGGGATGCCAATCCCACACACGTGGTTTACGCAGATATGTAGGAAAACAAGAGACAGGACAGACTCCCACACAGTTTGGTATGTTCATGGAAGCCTTTTGTTCGGAAGATGAGAAACAGAAACAGAGATTTCTTTTCTCCCTTTTCTTGGACGACAAAAAGCCTCCTGCCTTCCCAGAAGGCAAGGTGCCATGGGAACGTGGTTGTCCTTTGAAAGGCTGATAAAGACGCTTTCTAACTGCAGAAACCAGATGGCACACAACAAGAGCCCAAACTATAACTCACCCCGAGGATGCCTGGAAGGCAGAGAAAGAATTCTGGTTGTTTGGTCCCATTTAAAAAGATCTTAATTATAGCTTGCCACAAAGCCACAGACTGGGCCTGTTGAGCCAACTTACTTCTAAGAAATACTTGGTGTAGCATCAGAGCTCCAATCCGAGAGGCCTCCAGCTCATATCTGAAACCCAGTTGCACTAGTTAGGTGATACTGTGCTAAAAGTTGCGTTGTTGTGGGGAGCGGAATTTCTTTTTCTGAAGTTCACTTTTTAAGGATGTAGCCTTTGAAGAATGTTCTAAAAGGATATTGGTCTAGGACAGTGGTGGCAAACCTATGGCACACGTGCCAGAGGCGGCACTCAGAGCCCTCTCTGTGGGCACACACGCAGTTTGGGCACTCAGTCTCTAAAAGGAAAAAGACGACACAGACTCGGAGGCTGGGCTGCTCTCAAACTTACAAAGTATGAGCCAAGGTTAGACCAATTATCAGCATGCATACAACAGCACAAATCACATAATTGTTCAAAAGCGTGCCAAATGCAAACTTTTACCTTTCAATAAAAAGTTGTGTGTGTAATTGAAAGCTCTGTTATTCTGTTTTTTCTTTTAAGACAAAAGATGTTCATGAGTTCTTTTTTCTAAACTAAAACCTCAGTATTCAGGTTAAATTGCCGTGCTGGCACTTTGCGATAAATAAGTGGGTTTTGGGTTGCAGTTTGGGCACTCGGTCTCTAAAAGGTTCGCCATCACTGGTCTAGGAGGATAGGAAGGTTTGGGAAGACATTACTGCCTGCTTGGGGGGGGTGCATAGCATGCAGAAGGTCCCAGGTTCAGTCCCCAGCATCTCCAGCTAAAAGGACCAGGTAGTACAAGATGTGAAGGACCTCTGCCTGAGACCCCGGAGAACCGCTGCCAGCCTGAGCAGACAATGCTGGCCTCGACTGACCAGAGCTCTGATTCATTTCACAGAGTGAAATGCTGAAATTCTGCAGAACGTCCCTTCCTCTTTTTGAATTGGGAGGGGCTATGGTTTACTGGCAGAGCATCTGCTTGGCATGCAGAAGGCCACAGGTTCAGTCCCCGGAATCTCCAGTTAAAGGATCTGAAAGTTGGTGACGTGAAAGATCTCAGCCTGAGACCCTGGAGAGCTGCTGCCAGTCAGAGCGGGCAATAGTGACTCTGATGGACCAGAGGTCTGATGCAGTATAAGGCAGCTTCATGTGTTCTTTTTGATCAAAAGGAAACTGATTAGAAACAGACTCCAAATTCCTAAGAAGGGCAAAAGAAGCGGATCGTTGGATTTCAGGGAGAAACTGGTAAAGAGGAAATAAGGGCTGTGTCCGAACAGAATGGTTTCAGGAAGGTGCTCTTATAAAGGGGAACAGGACTGCGGACTGCATCACTGGATCTTATATATTATTTGTTTGCTGTGCATTTTATGCCTGGCCTGGACAGCCCAGGCTAGCCCGATCTCATCAGCTCTCAGAAGCGAAACACGGCCGGCTCTAGTTAGTATTAGAATGAGAGACCACCAAGGAAGTTCAAGGTTGCCGAAATTCAGCTCCAACTTGACAGCGTTTTATACACTCACACATTATCCTTCTTACACTCAGGGCTATTTTTGGGCAGGAATGCACAGGAACGGAGTTCCGGCTGGCTTCCAAATTGGCCACGCCTACAGGGGGCCCCGCCCCCCGGGTTCCCCAGGTGCTCCGCAGCTGTGGGGCGCCTGGGGAAGCCAATCCAGAAACTGCCTTCCTTCCCTTGGGTTCCCCATGCACCCCACAAGCCACGGGGCACCTGGGGAACCCGATCCTGGGAGGGAGCTGCATTGTCAGGGGTGTGGCCTAGTATGCTAATGAGTTTCTGCTGTTGGGTGTGACCTACTATGCTAATGAGTTCTACCAAAAAAAGCCCTGCTTACACTGCATTGCTTTCTACCTTCGTAATAGCATTTGCTGCATGGCTTGAGGTATCGGGTCTAATCATTTTTGCTTTTTCAAATTGTTGCAATCCTAGCTCTGTTCCACGGCTCATCATAGGCGTCAACTTCAGGGGGACTGGGGAGCTGGAGCCCTCCTCCCCCGAACTTTTCCGGGACATGCTGAGCCTCCCCTGGAGAGAATAGCCTGTAATGTCTCTGGCCCAGCCCCAGCCCCCCCACCCCGGAAATTGAAAAGTCTACACCCTTGCAGCTCATTAGATAGCTAATCCTGTTGATTACATTGGTTCGCACTGCGTGTGCACACTCCTTGAGTCTCACTGAGAAATAGTGTTGCCAAGTCTGGGTTGGAAAATACCTGGAGACTTTGGGGGTGGAGCCGGGAGAGGGCGGGGCTTGGGGAAGGGGGGCCTCAGCATGGTACAATGCCATAGACTGCCCTTCAAAGCAGTCATTTTCTCCAGGGGAGCTGATCTCTGTCAGCTTGAGATCAGCTGTAAAAGCGGGAGATCCCCAGGCCCCACCTGGAGGTTGGCAACCCTGCTGAGAAAGGTGGATAATGAACAAACAAACAAATAAACAAACATGTGCAGGATCTGGCTGTGAATAGGATTCTTTTCCAGGGGGACATGCATACAGTCAGGGAACAGTAACATAACATTGGAGCTGCCCCAGGCCCGTTGCCAGGATTTTTTAAAGTTGGAGGGTGTTTACATTTCTTAGGGGGCACTGGCTAATCAAATTAAGTGTAATTTAATTAAAGAAAGTGGGTCACAGGAACCCTGCACTGGTCTCCATTACGGCCACCGGCAAATTAGAGTCTCCCTCCCACTGTGAGCATCTAGCCGGCCCCCCTCCCCAGAGGCCCTCAGCTGGAGCTGCCCCTCCCTGGGGGGAGAAGACCATGACACCCTGGGCTGGGGGGGGGAGTTCTGGGGCCTTGCCAGGAAGTCGGGAGCCTAGCCCCCAGATGCCCCACTGTAGCTACAGGCCTGAGCGGCCCAAAGGTCTTCAGAGCAAACATTGTAGGTCTTCCTTGTTCATTGAGAGGAGGGATCTACTGTATGGGTGAAGGTTTCAGTCCTAATGGTTGTTGGCTATAGAGACTCCCAGCTGTAAGCACAATGAGCTGTCAGAGCTGGATGATCTAAGTGACAGGTAACAATAAGTCATGTGACTGAGCTAAGTGGATTTGTACAAGGATATGTACAGACTTGCTCTGGGAGAATGACATTGATGGATGTAGGAACAATGGCTGAGGACAGACTGGCAATCTGCTGCGGGAGGAAAGCGGGGCTGAAAGTTGCTGGGGAAAATTGCTCCGGGGCTGGCCGTTCACACTGGCCAGACTCCTGCGTTAGCATACGGGACCGGAGCATTCAGACTGCTGCGGAGCAGCCCCGGATGGGCCAGCCTCCGCAGCTTGTGGCAGCGCCGTTTTGGCAATGTGTGTATGGGCGCTCATGCGCACATTGCCGAAACAGCCGCCTCTGCTTGAATCCCTCCTTCTTCTGGTTCACACTGCCGGGAAGCGGGAAACAAGCAGCAGACGGCCCCTGGACACCACTTTCTCCCGGTGTAATTCTGAAGCGGCAGGGAAGCAGCAGGGAAGCGGGTAAGTACGGAAGGGAGCCAGGGAACAGCTGTGGCTGTTTGAACGGGCTCCCTTCCCCCGCTTCACAAGTGGAGCTCTTCCGCTCCAGATTGCCAGTCTGTCCTCAGCCAATGACTCAGCAGCTTTCTCACTGGCTAATGAGTAGCTCAATTCTGTATATATTTGACTGTGTACAGTATAAGTTTTTTTTTCTTCTCACTGGAACAGTTGTATGGCGGAGCACTTTGATGGTGTATGTCAGTATTTATTATTCACTGTAAATAAACTGTATATACACTGAGCTGGTGTTGTGCAGTTGGTGTGGTCTTGTGGACTGGAGTCTCCCGAGCTGGTGCTGTGCGGTCAAGCACGTCACACACACCAACAATGGTATATCCTTTGGCTGGTGACTGGCATTTACAGTTCATATATTTATCAAGATATTCATACCCTGTTTTTCTCCCCAGAGCAGTTTACAACGTGATACTCCTCTCTTCCATTTTATTCTCACAGCAAAAATCCTGTGATGCTAGGCCGGAAGGGTTGCATGAGTACTTAGTCCTTGTGGCCCTTTCTTACACACCCAGGGAAATGCCGACCGCCACTTTGGGGTCAGGAAGCAATTTTTCACCAGGCCGGTTTGGCCATGGATCCTGGAGGGTTTTGTTTTGTTTTTTGCCATCTTCTGGGCATGGAGCAGGGGTCACTGGGGATGTGGGGAAGACATTACTGCCTGCTGGGGAAGGGGTGACTTCGAAGTAGAGAATCTGCTTAGCATGCAGGGCATGGAGGACTGGGGGGGGGGGGGGATTTGTGAATTCCCTGTGTTGTGCAGGTTGTTGATGATCCTTGAGGTCCCTTCTATGATTCTAGGTAGGTTAGGCAGTGAGAGACACTCTGGCCTAAGATCACCCAGCCAGCTTCCATGGCAGAGCAGGGATTCAGTCCTGGTTCTCCTAGATCCTGGTCCAACACTCTAATCCAGGTAGGGTTGCTAGACCCCCAATGAAGGCAGGGGTCCCCCACCGGTAGGTAATGGTTTTAGGGTTAACTAAACCACTGTAACCGTTTTAGGGTTAACTATTTTCTACAAATTTTGGCACTGTTTTATCTTAATGGTAATTGCTTTTAATATTTTATGCCAATAAAAGGTATTTGTTGTTGTTGTTGTTGTTGTAGTAAAGTTCAAGCTGCAGCTCCTCAGGTGCTGTATCAATATCAGCAGTGATGGGATAAGAGAGCAAATTGAATTTAGGCTCAATTTTCTTGAAGTCCTGAAATCTTCTTGTGACCTCGTCCTCCAAACTCTGCAGATGATCCCTAATCTTAGCAGAAACACTTTCAGGCACTTTCTGTTTTCCTAATAAAGGGAAATGACAAAAATTGCCTTCATCTGCTTGCCTTGCAAATAGACCTAGTTTTGCTTTGAATGATTTTACATGCTTCCACATTTCATGTGCAAACAACCCCTTTCCCTGCAATGTCACATTCAGTTCATTCAATTTCAATTTCAATTTCTCAAGACAGACAGAGACAGACTCAGAGGGACAGAGAGAGACACACAGGGGAACATAGGGACAGAGAGAGAGAGAGAGGGACACAGAGAGAGATCGCTGAAAGCAGCTGCCTGCCTGCTGTGCAACCCGGGGAAGGCAAGGGTGGGAGTGGGCAGGGCTTCCCTGGAGCGCTGCACTTTGGCACATCCCGGGGAAGGTGAGGATGGGGGTGGGCAGGGCTTCTCCGGAGCGCTACAGCCCCGGGAAGAGGAGGATGGGGGAGGGAAGGTAACTTACCTTCCTTCTTCTGCCTCCTCGTTGCCCAACAGGGCTGCTGGGAGCAGGGGGTGGGGCTTGGTAATGTGCCTGCCCCCTGGACACTTCACTCCCAGAGAGCCGCTTCTCTGTGCTTCAGGCCCAGCGAAGGCCTGACTGAAACCACGTGGCTGACTAGGGCTGCCAAGTCCCCCAGTAGGGTGGGGGAAACACCGATTTTTCATGCTTCCCCCCTGCTTTTTCAAAACTGGCCACCGGGGGGAGGCAATGGCTGCCAACAGGAGGGGAACGTCGGAGCCTGCCGGGCCCTCTCCCTTCCAGGCCTCTTAAAGGGAAATGTCTGAAGAGCCTGCAGTGAAAAGCCTCACCAGACATTTCCCCTTTAAGAGTTAGCAAGAGAGCCCCGCCCAGAGATTAACGAGGGACTAAGCTCTTACTGAAGGGCCTGCTTTTGCATGCGGCTGGTGTAAGATTGAAAGGTTGCTGCTGCTGGGCCTGGGGTAAGTCCATCTGCCAGCTCTTTTCCTTCTCTCTCTCTCCCCCTCCCCCTTTCTTTCTTTTCTCTCTCTCTCTCTCTCTCTCTGTCCCCATCCAGCAGAGGTCTATCAGTGGCTATTATTAGCCACAAGGTCTAAATGGAAGTAAGTGCCTGTGCCAGCTCTTTTCCTTCTCTCTCTCTCCTTCTTTCTTTTTTCTGTCTGTCTGTCTGTCTCTCTCTCTCTCTCTGTCCCCATCCAGCAGAGGTCTGTCAGTGGCTATTATTAGCCACAAGGTCTCAATGGAACACTTTGTCTGGGGCAGTGATGCTCTGCATTCTTGGTGCTTGGGGGGGCAACAGTGGGAGGGCTTCTGGAGTTCTGGCCCCGCTGCTGGACCTCCTGAGGGCACCTGGTATTTTTGGCCACTGTTGTGACACAGAGTGTTGTACTAGATGGGCTGTACTGGATGGGCCGATCCACTGTGGCTTCTCTCCTGTTCTTATGATATGAAAATCATATTTAGCACTTGTGTAGCACTTAGTGCTTCATATTCTGCCGAGATGAAGAAGGATTCAGTAGGGCTGTTGCTCAGTGATAGAGCATCTGCTTGACATGCAGGAGGTATCAGCCTCTTCAGCTAAAAAAGGATCAGGTAATAGGTGATATTAAAGATCTCAGCCTGAGACCCTGGAGAGCCACTACCAGTCTGAGTAGTCAATACTGACCTTGATGGACCAATGGCCTGATTCAGTATTAGGAAACTTCATGAGTTCATGTGGAAGCATGTGGAAGCAACATCACAGGATGTGACTTCACAAAATGATGTCACTTCCTTTCTCCTGGCTCCACCCCCAAAGTCTCCTGGCTCCACCCCCAAAGTCCCCAGATATTTCCCAAGTTGGACTTGGCAGCCCTATGGCTGACTGTCTTGGTGGGTCGCAAAAAACTCTGTGGCGGGCCGCATGTGGCCCACGGGCCGCAATTTGCCCACCCCTGATCTATTGGGTTAAACCATTTTCTTTCTGTATTGTCTCTTTCATTGTATATGGAATACTTTTCAAACATAAAATAAAAGTATAAAAAAGTATAAAAGCCAGTGTGGTGTAGTGGTTAAGTCTGTCCAATTTGTATCTGGGAGACCCAGGTTCAAATCCCTGCTTGTGCCATGGATGCTCGCTGAAGTGTTCTCGGGGCAGTCACACTCTCGGCCTAACCTACCTCACAAGGTTGTTGTGAGGATTAAATGGAGGAGAGTAGAATGATGTAGGGTGTTTGGGGTCCTCACTGAGGAGAAAGGGAGGGGTATAAATAAAACTTTGGGAGGGAGGGAAGGATCAGTGCTGGTTTCTCAAGGAGGCATCTGTATTCAAAAAGGCCAGGTGCCTCTAATGTTTTCAGGCTTCTGAGAGGGCAGTTCAAGATCTTTTCTAATGCAAAGGGCAAAAAACAGATGGTTCGCAACAATAGCCAAAGCTGTAATTCACCCAAGGGGGGGACCACTATATCTTAGGTAAGAAAAGAATGCTTTTGTTTTGTCCCTCACAAAGAGGACTTAATTATAGCCCTGCCACAAAGACTGGTCCTGTTGAGCTAACGTGCCTTTCACAATCACATCATGTACCCATGATGATATTTAACACCCAAAGAGAGAAAGTCTACCAGCATAAACCTAGTATAGTTGCTGCCTCTTAACCGCATGTTAGCCTGACCTCTAGGACTGCCAGCTCTAAGTTAGGAAATGCCTGGATATCTAAGGGGTGGAGACCAGGGAGGAGAGGGACCTCAGGAAAGAATAATGCTACAAAGTCCACCTTCCAAAGCAGCCATTTTCTGAAGGAGAACTGATCTTGGTTGGCTGGAGATCAATTGTAATAGCAATAGATCTCCAGGTGCCACATGGAGGCTGCTGGACATCTGACTGATCACGTCAGATCTCAGAAGCTAAGCAGGGTGAGCCATGGTCAGTTCTTAAACACGAGTCCACCAAGGAAGTCTAGGGTTCCTACAGCGAGCTAGGCAATGGCATACCCATTCGGATTGTCTCTTGCCTTGAAAACCCTGTGGGTTGACAGCAAAAGGGGAGAGGGATTTCTCCATGGGGAAGAGAGCATCTTCTTGCTCTGAAAAATTTTACCCCGTTTAGGCAGAGAAGCAACATGCATTTGGGGCCACCCTTCATTCTGACAGTCTGTGTGTCCTTGTACACATTTTCAGAAGGTAAATTCTAGTTCTAGGCGGGGGGGGTGTTATGTTTTCTTATCGAGTTATGCATTGCTTTGTCGGGGTTCTGGTATTCCAATCCCCTCATTCTTATTGGCTGCCAAATAAAGACTCCTCATTGGTCCTGAAGCCAATCCAGGGAACCAGTCGCAGAGCCCTGCTTAGGTCCAATGAATTTGAGTCTTCATAGTTACATTGTATATAGTTATGGGTTGGAACACTATAAGCTGAGTGCCGCTCTTGCCAGAGCTGTCCCTGAGCTGAACGATGTTGTGAATAAAAGCCTGCATTTGATTTATCGTCTCCTGACTCTATACTTAATACAGGGTCATCGATCATCAATGAATATTAACTTATTAGATTTATAAGAAGCTGAGAGCTTAGTTTTAGTGTCTGAATGTCTCCTGGGTTGCAATCCTAAGCATTTTTTTATGGAGCAAAAGGAAGGAGCCTGCCTCCACGAGGGACTCTGCCTGTCTCACCAACCAACTGAATTGTGTTAATAAGTGTTATCCACCCAAGGGTAATGCAGTAGACAGAGTCTGGCTTCCAGAAATCTCTTCACAAAAGGCTCCTAAGCAGGGTTGCCAACCTCCAGGTGGCACTGGTGATCTCCTGCTATTACATTTGATCAACAGACGACCAAGTTGGCTGGTGAGGGGACATGCCAGGAGGAAGAGGAAGGCCCAGGCTATGCCGCCGGCATCACACAGGAAGTGACGTCATCATGCCAGTGACATCTGGATGACACTCTGGTATTTTGGCAACAACTCTATGGTAGAAGCCGTTTGTACCATAGAGTTTTTGCCCAAGTACCAGAGCATCATCTGGATGTCGCTGGTGTGATGACACCACTTCCTGTGTGATGCTGGCGATGTGGCCTGGGCCTTTCTCTTTCTCCTGGTAAGTCCTCCCCTCACCCCGTCTCCTTTTGCAACCGTGCACTGAGTCCACCATCCAAAGCATTCATTTTCTCCAGGAGAACTCTGTAGATGAGCTGTGATTCTGGAAGATCCCCAGGCTCTACCTGGAGGCTGGCATCCCTAATAAAATTCCAGTTAAAAGCCTGGGTGAAAGAAAATGTTTTGGCTTAGCACCTAAACATCAGATAGCCACCAGATGAGCCTCAAAGGGAAGGGAATTTCAAAGGTGAGGTGCCACCACAGAAAGTGCTCTGTCTTTAGTTGCCACATACCTCACCTCGGGGGGGGGGGGGACAGAGAGCAGGATTTGAAAGGCAGATTTTGACTAAGATGTCATATTTTTACCTCCTACATCTGGTTATGTCTTCCTGATAATGTAACCTCAAAGGCCAAGCCAAGTTGCTTCCACACCCAGAATTCCCCTGTTCATATGAGTTTCTTCCACTCAAAAGACTCTCCTGAAGTTCACTGCAAAGATTTCAAGACGCTAAGAGAGTGTGGTGTAGTGGACAGAGCAGCAGATTAGGACCATGGGAAACTCAGATTCGAAATCCCCCCTTCTACCATGGAAGCTTGTTATGTGACCTTAGGACTGTCGCAAACTCTCAGCCTGGCCTACCTCACAAGGGCTGTTGTGAGAAAACGGAGGAGGGGAGGACAGTGTCCTAAAAGCTGTTTTGAGTCTGAAATGGGGAGAAAAGTGAGGTATCTATATACTAATAGCGAAGGCGCCCCCCCATGTGCGGATACCTAAATCCGTAGGGGGGGGCACCTGGGGGGCAGGGAGATTTCCCTACACATGGGGGGCAGAAAAATATGAAAAGTTAAAAAAAAAATTGGGGGATATTTAAATCCCCCCCAAAAGTAAAAACGTTCCCTGCACATGCGCAGGAAACACCCAGGGAAGTGGGGTGGCCCGGCAGTTGGGAGGCATCTAAGCCTCACCACCAGAGCTGGGGATGGGTAGGAGGGGAGAAGCGAGAGCGAGCGTTAAGCCACTCAGGCCCAAGTGAGAGCAAGCCGGGGGGGGGGGGGAAGGAAACGCTGGGCCTGAGTGCAAGCAAGAGCGGGCCGGGGGGTGGGAGGGAGGGAAATGATGGGCCCAAGTGGCTTAACGCCACTTGGGCCCCAAGCAAGAGCGAACCAGGGGGTGGGAGGGAGGGAAACGCTGGGCCCGAGTGGCCTGAGTGAGGGCAGGGGGGCTGGGGGGAGGGAGAAGTGCCAGGCCCGAGTGGCTGTCAGCTTCTCTCCCCCCACGCAAGTATCGCGGGTCCCCCCTTCCTGTCTATATTCTAATTCCGAGAGGTTTTTTTTTCAGTGTGGATGCTTATTTCTGCGAAAAGAGAGCTCACTCTCCCCCAGCAGCTTTTCCTACATAGTCAGGCCCCTTTCTCGGACTGCAGAAAAATCTGAAAAGTTAAAAAAAAAATTTCAGGGACCGTTGAATTCCCCCCAATACCTTTTGAAATGGCATCAGCTCCAGGCGTCAACTGTGAGGAGATTAGAATGTCCGGGGGAGTGGAGGAGGTTCTAACTGTTTATGTCAGTAAAAGGCAGGGTTTTTACTGGCAGCAGTCTAGGGTTGCCAAGTCCCGCCCCCCACCCCACCCCCGGCCAGCAGCAGCAGCAGATCCAGATCCAGGCTGGGAAACTCCTGGAGATTTGGGGGTGGAACCTGGGGAGGACAGGGACCTCAGTGAGGTACAATGCCTGGGGAGGGTGGGATTTGAGGTGGGAGGCAGAAAGAGTGATGAGGTGGGGAGGCAGAAAAACAAAGAGAATGATGACGGGTCAGAAAGAGAGAGGAAGTAACATACATAGAGGAGAGAGAGAGAGTAAGAAAGCGGGGCAGAAGGGAGAAAGAGTGTGAGAGAGATAGGGGGAGAAGGGAGGAAGCAAAGGTGTGAGGAATGGGATAACCATCCTGCAAGTTTCTTGTGGGTCTCCACTTGTAAATATATAAATGCAAAGCATATGTGTGTGCACTTCCTTTGGAGAATCCTTAACTTCATATTCCTGCAAATGTCTTGCAAAAGTGTAGACAATGCTCAGTCACGTGTGTAGCTTTCCCTGAACATAAGATATCTATAGCCAGTATGGTGTAGTGGTTAAGTGCGTGGACTCTAATCTGGGAGAACCAGGTTTGATTCCACACTCCTCCACTTGCAGCTGCTGGATGACCTTGGGCAAGCCATAGTTCTATCACAGCTGTTCTCTCAAGGACAGTTCTGGAAAGAGCTCTCTCAGCCTCACCTACCTCGCAGGGTGTCTGTTGTGGGGAGGGGAAGGGAAAGGTGTTTGTAAGCCGCTCTGAGACTTCAAGTGAAGGGCAGGGTATAAATCCAATCTCCTCCTCCTCCTTCTTCTTTATGATCATTTTCCATGTAGGGTGAAAGCAGCTAAGGGATTGGGAACTTAACAGGGGAAACGGTTAAAGGGGGAGGGTTTAGAAGCCCCTTTCCCCCTTTCTCCCCATCTGTCTGTGGGTGTAGCTTTGACAACCTTGAAAGAGGCAATTCTGAGACCCCTCCTAAAGAAGGCATCCCTGCGCCCCAATGTCCTAAACATCTACCACCCAGTGACCAACATTTATTGTATAGGATTCATATAATATTTTATAGGAACCATAGAGTTTTCAGTGATTCCTAGAAAGGACTGACATCATTTCTGGGTTTCCCCAAAAGTGATGTCACACCGTTGCTGATGGCCACCCCCTTAGGTTTGCCAATCTCCAGATGGCACCTGGAGATCCCTGCTATTACAATTGATCTCCAGAGGACCAAAATCAGTTCCGCTGGAGAAAATGGCTGGTTTTGGCGGGCGGACTCTATGGCATTATACCCTGCTGAAATTCCTCCCCTCCCCAAACCCTGCCCTCCCCAGGCTCCACCCCCCAAATCTCCCAGTATTTCCCAACCCAGAGCTGGCAACCCTAACCCCTCCTCCATGCCCCTACCTCCTAGTTTCCTGGGTTTAGACTGGAGTAGTTCTGCATTGAACTGCTCTGTTATTTATGGAAGGTTATTTATACCGGGGAAATTTACATAGAGAATTTTTCTTTCCCTGATCTGTCTGAAACAAAAACAAAATGATTTCAAACATGCAAGACATTCAAGAAGGCCTTCTAGGAAGTCACGTGCTTTCTTGAAAATGGTCGGCTTTGCTAGCTGTGATGTAAACCTCAAACTACTGTCTGTGCAAAGCCCTTCAGCAAAATAGAAGAGGAGCAGTTCTGAGTCACGCTTGCAAGAGATGGGTTTTTTCCATTAGAGAAGGCTGTTTGTATCTCTGTTTGCCAGCTTTCTTTCTCTAGCCTTTTCAGCATAGGTCAAATCCCACCATTATGGATTGCCCGGGGAAAATCCTCTGCCAGTCATCTGTGTTGGTCAAGGCCATAGATCTACTTGCTTGTTCATCCTTCAGGACCTTGTGATGATCCTAGATTAGGTGAACACCCACCCACCCCCGACTGTGGTGTTAGGACTTTTGTCCAATAATCAGAAAAATCAGAGTAATGAATCTTGCTTTTCTGGAAAGAAGAGATTGCTTCTTTTGGTTTAAAAGAAGTTTATTACTAAAGGGAAAAGGTAAACGGGATTAGCTACAAATAAACAAAACATGCTTTCTAAGGAGCTGCATTGTGCTCCGTCTTCACACTAAGACATACTGATAGAGAGTGAGGGATTGTAATGGAGGATCTCTCCTTCTTCTTGACCCCTGAAAGGAAACACCTGATATCATTGACCAATTAGCAAGACAGTACACCTTTAGTTTTCCCGGGTCTACAGTCAATTGGCCAGCTGCCAGGTATCACTTCCAGGCTAACATAGGTAAACAAACAAGTTGCATAGTTAACCCTATAATGACTGAATTTCTCAGGCCTTGCATTACATGCTCATTTCTCCAACACCCCTTCTCAAGACCTGAAATGCAAGTCATTATACATGCATACACAAAACATTATCCAGCATTAGCATCAAGCATATTCAACATTTCACGAAGTCTTTCAAACTTGTCTTTGGTCAGTGGCTTAGTCAGAATATCAGCCACCATCTCTTCTGTACGACAATGCTTAATCTCTATCAGCTTTTTCTGGTACAAATCTTTAACTAATGCACATTTAATACCAATAGATCTACTTCTAGCAGTCGTGCTCTCTTCCTTACATATAGTTATACAAGCTTGATTATCCTCTAACATAAGTATAGGTACAGGTTCAATTATTCCAAAATCTTTCAACATCTCAAAGATCCATTCAAGTCTGCTGCAGGCACTTGCTGCTGAAATGCACTCAGCTTCTGCTGTGGATTGCGCTACAACAGTCTGCTTTCTACTAGTCCAGTCTATCAGTCCATCTCCATAAAAGAATAGGTATCCACTGGTAGACTTGTAGTTGTTCATCTCTTCTCCCCAACTGGCATCCATGTAGCCGACTAGTCTTGGTTGTTCAGTTGGTGCAATTTTTAGTTTTAAGTCCATTGTTCCTCTTAGGTAACGTGCCATCTTCTTTATTGCGCTCCAATCATGATGATTTGGCGAACTTACTTTTCTGCTTAGAAATCCAACTGCCGCTGTAATATCTGGACGCGTTGATTTGCTCAGGTACAAGAGCTTTCCAACAGCCTCTCTGTATCCTCCTATGTCCTTTAGTGGTGTGCCGTCCTTCTCCTTCAGATATCCAGGTTCAAGTGGGATTGTTGAAGCTTTGCAGTTCTTCATGCCAACAGATTCTATAAAGTCCATAATCTTTCTTTTCTGGCATAAAAGAAAAGTTCCATCCTCGAGTCTCTCAATTTGCATTCCGAGGTATTGTTGAACATGTCCTAGCTGTTTGACTTCCACTTCCTTATTCAGTCCATCAGCTATTGCTTTGATGTCTCCTCTGTTTTGACAAGCCACGATCAAGTCGTCAACGTAAACAAGAACATACTGGTATTGTCCATTTCTGATTCTAGTGTACAGACAAGGTTCAGCTTTCCCTTGCTTGAAGCCTTGCTTCTTTAAAAGTTCAGTAAGTTTGTCATACCAGGCCTTTGCTCCTTGCTTTAGGCCATAGAGTCCTTTATTGAGTTTGTAGACGTAGTTTTCTTGACCTTTGACCTTGAAACCTTCAGGTTGTTCCATGTAGATCTCCTCAGATAGTTCTCCATTGAGAAAAGCAGTCTTTACATCAAGATGCTCTACTATCATGTTCCTAGATGCTGCAACACTTAGAAGTGTTCTGAATGTTGCTTGGTCAGTAACTGGAGCAAAAGTTTCAAAATAGTCAGTCCCATATTGCTGTGAGTAGCCTTTAACTACTAGGCGTGCTTTGTATAGCTCCACAGTTCCATCTTCCTTGTGCTTTATTTTGAAGACCCATTTACATCCAACAGGGTTTCTGCCTTGAGGTAGTTGAGTGAGAGTCCAGGCCTCTTTTTCGCTAATGGATAGCAGCTCTTGTTCCATTGCTTCAAGCCATCTGCCTCTTTCACTCGCAGGTAAGTTGCAAACTTCCTTCCAGTTCTTGGGTTCCTTTGCAGGTTGCACAAGTTCACAAAATCCATACTTCATTGGAGGTTGTCCCTTAGTGCTCCTTTCTGATCGCCTCACACCGGGTGTGGGTTCTGCTGTGGGTTCTGCCGTGGGTTGAGCCGCTTCCTCTGGTGTGGCCCCTGCTTCCCCTTCTGTTTCAGTAGTTTCCTCAGAAGGTGGACCTGCTGCTTCACTTGCCAGTTCCCCGGCCAGTTCACCAGCAGTCACTACAGGTAGCCAAGCAACGAACTCATCAGGTGCAGTCCCAGGCATCTTTGGATCAGCTGCAGTGGAAACACTAGGCAATACAGTCTCATCAATAAAAACAACATTGCGTTCTTCTACTGTGTGGGTTTGGGGATTGTATATCCTGTACCCTTTCCCACCAACAGGATAGCCTACAATAAGTCCAGTTTCAGTTCTGGAATCAAGCTTTCCCCTCTTTTCCTTTGGTATGTGTGCATACCCTTTTGCGCCAAAAGCTTTGATATGCCTTAGACCAGGCTGTCTTCCAAACCAAGCCTGAAAAGGGGAGGTTCCAATAATCTTTGAGGGTAATCTGTTGTGTAAGTACACTGCTGTGTTCAGGGCTTCTGCCCATAAACCGTTTGGCAGTCCAGAATGCATCAGCATAGCTCTGCACATCCCCTGCAGTGTTCTATTTAATCTCTCAGAAGCTCCATTTTGCTGGGGTGAATAAGCAATGGATACTTTATGTTGAATTCCTTGCTCTTGTAGAAATTGTTTGAATTCAGCATTACAATATTCACCACCTCCATCTGTGAGTAAGCTTTGAGGTGCTTTGCCAAATTTATTTTTAACAATAGCCACATAATTTTTAAATCTACGCAGTGTTTCATCCTTACTTCTCAGCATATACACATAAGTGTATTTTGTTTTATTCTCTGTGAAAGTCACAAAATATTTGTTCCCACCTAGGGATGCAGGTAAAGGCCCAACAAGATCACTGTATACAGTTTCCAAAAATTCTTGATTTTGCGCTGGAGTTTTCCCAGAATAACTTGGGGCATCTCCCTTTGCTCTGAGGCATGTCTCACATCTAGTTTCACTCTTTTCACAATGCACAACAGGTATTCCACATTGCTTTAACAACTGCTCAACAGATTTCAAATTTCTATGTCCCATTTTAATATGCCACGAAAATAAACATTTTTCATGTTTACAAGCATCATCACAAGCATCCTTAGTCTGGCAAATCTGTTCCTTATCATCAACAGTCTCTATTTCCTCATCAGGATCAACATCAAAAGTTTCTGTCTCCTCATCATCACAAGCTACAAAGTAATGAAAGCCATTTTTCTCTTCCACTTTAAATTCAAGCTCTCCATCCTCGGTAGAGACCTTGCTTCCTTGCTCTGGTTTGAGCACTACAATATGGCCAGTATTCATAAGGCTTTTTGTTGAAATTAAGTTCTCAACAGCTTCAGGCACATAAGCTGTATTTTGCAATTCAACTTCAATTAATTGATTATCTGTAGTGGACAATCGCAATTTTACAGTCCCAACGCCTTGTACATTCAATAATTGCCTGTTAGCTTGGTAAATTCTTGGTTTGTTTTCAACATCTATGTTACTAAACCAGGCTTTTTCTCTACACACATGTGTACAAGCGCCAGAATCGATTAAAAATATTTTCTTATCATCTGTGTTAAAATCATCAGTGATCCTAAAAGCATTGCCTTTGCTCTGTGTCTGTGCTGCAAACTTCTTTCCTCTGTGCTGTGTGTGTGAAACGTGACCTCTGCTCCTCCCATAATGGCTTCCCCTTCCATAGGCTGGTTCTTTGTTACTGGAACCATGTGCTCCTGTGGCTCTTTGTTCTTGGGGCTCATTATTAGGTGCATACTTAGAAGAGCAGTACTTTGCAAGATGATTTTTCCCACATATAAAACACTCTATTTTCCTTTTAAATCTCTGTCCATGCTTTAGACTCAAAACAGACATCTCATCAGACAAACTTTCTTTCAAATTTCTAGAATCATATTCCTCAGTTAGTGCAGACAAAAGACCTTCTAAAGTCAGATCATCTTTCAGTCTAATCATACTGGTTACAGACTTATAGGAGCCAGGCAGACCCTTAAGAATTGAAGAAATCATATCTGTATCAGAGGGTGCTTCATTCAGGTCTTTAAGCTGTGTGTAAATGCCCATTAATTTGTCCATCTCTTTGGGAAGGCAGTCTCCCTCCTTCATCCTGAAATCAAAAATCTTTCCCTTGAGAGAATAGATTTTACTCTTGCTGTGTTTATCAAATTTGTCTTTTAGCTTTTGAAGCATCAATCTGGACGTGGCTAGCCCTCTTAATCCTGGTACCTCTGTGTAGGGAATACTCCCTAAAATCAGGGCTTTAGCAAAACCATCCATCATAAGGAATTGTGTCTTATCAGGGTCAGTTTCTGGAGGATTTTCAGTTGTTAATACTTGAAGGGCATTGTGAGTCTGCAGGCGACTCTTCAAATACTCCTCCCACCACTGATAGTTAGCCTTTGTAAGTCTGAGGTTTGGCATTTCTTGGGATGGGGCATTAAAAGCCATTTTCTTTTTTTTTACTCACGTCCCTTTGGATTTGAGGTAGAAACACAGGTTCTGGCTCAGTCATCTACTTCTCCAGGAGCTGGCAGGGTTAATCTTTCCTTTCTCTGCAGCAGCAGCAGCAGCGCGAAGTTCAAAAGCTCCTTTGCCTCGCCTTCCTTTGTTCTCCAGGCAGCAGCGT
This sequence comes from Lepidodactylus listeri, assembly GCA_029233225.1. Lineage (NCBI taxonomy): Eukaryota > Metazoa > Chordata > Lepidosauria > Squamata > Gekkonidae > Lepidodactylus > Lepidodactylus listeri. The sequence goes on from JARCFY010000011.1 coordinate 84,692,115, forward strand.
CTCTGGTGCTCCGGTGCTCAGCTCAGCTCCACTTACAGCAGGCAAAAATTAATCCAGTCAAAAAAGATCCTTTGCTCCTGGCAAACTACAATCCAGCATAGGTTTTCCCCTGATCAGCAAGGAAACAGGGTTGGGCCTTTCTGGCTGCAAGATTGCTCTGAGAGCAGGAAGGAAAAAAAGTGGTCGTTTTAAAAATCCAAGCCTCTAGCTCTTATTCCCTATTTCTCTTTCTCAATCAATCCAGAAAGCTTTTAGAAGAACCATGTTTTAAGAACCATCCTCTGCTACCATTTGTTAGGACTTTTGTCCAATAATCAGAAAAATCAGAGTAATGAATCTTGCTTTTCTGGAAAGAAGAGATTGCTTCTTTTGGTTTAAAAGAAGTTTATTACTAAAGGGAAAAGGTAAACGGGATTAGCTACAAATAAACAAAACATGCTTTCTAAGGAGCTGCATTGTGCTCCGTCTTCACACTAAGACATACTGATAGAGAGTGAGGGATTGTAATGGAGGATCTCTCCTTCTTCTTGACCCCTGAAAGGAAACACCTGATATCATTGACCAATTAGCAAGACAGTACACCTTCAGTTTTCCCGGGTCTACAGTCAATTGGCCAGCTGCCAGGTATCACTTCCAGGCTAACATAGGTAAACAAACAAGTTGCATAGTTAACCCTATAATGACTGAATTTCTCAGGCCTTGCATTACATGCTCATTTCTCCAACATGTGGATCATTTTCAAATAAGTTTGCTTGATTCTTATCCTGTCCATTCTCTGGGGAGCTAAGGGTGACCTAAACTGGTGTCTTCTCCAGTGTCATATCCACAACTCTTCAGCTTTTTCTGAAGAAGTGAGCAGTGATTCGCGAAAGCTCTTATCCTGCCAGAAATTTTGTTGGCCTTTAAGGTGCTACTGAACTCTTGGACTGATTCTGCAAAAGCAGTTATTCCGCCCTCGGTCTCCCGTTTCCCCCAGTTGTACTGCTCAATTTCCCACTATTTGCTGTGTGGCCGCATTTTGACCCACATCTCCCCCCAATTTCCCCCACGTCTTCTTGATCCTAAAAAATAAGGACCAAGAAGACGTGGGGGAAATCGAGGGGAGATGCAACAAACAGCAGGAAATTGGGCAGTGCAATCAAGGGAACGGGAGACTGAGGGCAGAACAACTGCTTTTGCAGAATCGGTCTTGCTCTTTTCTACTGCTGCAGACAGACTAACACGGTTCCTCATCTTCTCTATCACAACAACTCTGTGAGGCTGACAGATAATAACCGGCCAAGGCCACCTTGTGAACTTCATGAAATAGCACCAGTCCCAAAACAGATTCCTTGGGCATCCCTTGGGCATCCCACCAGAGAGCCAGTCTGGTGTAGTGGTTAAGTGTGCGGACTCTAATCTGGGAGAACCGGGTTTGATTCCCCACTCCTCCACTTGCACCTGGCTGGATGACCTTGGGCAAGCCATAGCTCTATACCAGCTGTTCCCTCAAGGACAGCTTGGGAAAGAGTTCTCTCAGCCCCACCTACCTCACAGGGTGTCTGTTGTGGGGAGGGGAGGGGAAAGGAGTTTGTAAGCCGCTCTGAGACTCTTAAGTGAGTGAAGGGCGGGATATAAATCCAATCTCTTCTTCTTCTTCTTCTTCTTCTTCTTCTAGGTATTTCCCCTGCACTGACCATTGATTCCTAGCCTTTGCTTCCTGGTCAACAGCCCATTATGGATCAACAAGAGGACTGGCCCTCTTATTATAGGACTGATAGAATTCCGCATCATTGCATACTGCCATAGGAAGCCCTCAGGGCAGAGGTGCGATTAATCAATCCCCTGTTTAAGCGCATCGGAAAACAACGGCTACAGAAGATGCAGGCCCAGAGTCAGCAAACTGTGAGGAGGGCAGCTGCCAGGATCCAGAACTTCTAGTAGGGGCCACTACCGCCAGCCCGCTGCCCATACACCCGCTACCCATCACAGTGCAACCTTCCCCCTGTCCTCTTATCAGTACACTGCTACCCACATTCTTAGCTGCATGCACTGGCCAGCACTGCTGGGGAAGGTTAAGAACATAAGAGAAGCCATGCTGCATCAGGCCAATGGCCCATCCAGACAAACTTTGTTCTGCTGCTTCAGTACAACACCGCTGCCCACCTGAATCTACAGTCATACAGTTTGATATCAAAGGCATGCGGTTCTGTCCGCATCACAGAGCACCATCTAGTGGACATTTCTGCCAACCTCCTGAACTACGTCTGAAGCTGGGGAAGCGGAACAGGCAGGTGAATGGCTCATTCGAAGTGGCACGGGGGCGAGGAGTGTTCAGCACCGGAAACGGAGAGCCTTGCATCCTAAAAAAAACCCTTGCTCACCTTTGCCTCTGAGCCTGGACTAGACTTTACAGCAGACGCAAGGGGTGTCATCAAAAACAACATGCTCAGAGATTCCTTTCTCTTAGTAGAACCTCTACAGACACACATATCACACAAAGAGACATCACACTGGCTCTCACCAGTGTAGTAGCTGGTGTTTCACTCTGGGAGATCCAGATTCAAATCCCCATGGTGCTATGGAAGCTCGCTAGGGTTGCCAGTGGGAGACCTGGTGGGGCAGGGACAAGTGGCAGCCATCAGTAACAGTGTGATGTCATTTCCAGGAAAACCTGGAAGTGACATCATGCCATCACTGACGGTGATTTTTATTTTTTCTTTCTTTCTTTCTCCCAACAGCCTCTAGAGTGCTGGAGGGCTGAGGCATACTCAGTGGACCAATGGCAAACCTATCGCTGGGTTACCTGAGGCCAGTCATCCTCTCTCTTTCTCTCTCAGTCTAACTTACCTCACAGGGTTGTTGTTATGGGGATAAAATGGAAAAGGGGAGAACAATACAGTAAGCCACACTGGGGCCCCATATCTAAATAAATAGATAATTATGCCCAGTATTTTCCTTTTCCTGAGGTATTTCCCTGAACACTGCCTGCGGGCCATGACTGAGGAAACTCTGACCTCAGAAACCTCACATTTGATTTGATTTATTAAATTTCTACCCCGCCCTCCCGGCCAAAGCCGGCTCAGGGCGGCTTACGTAAAACAGCATAAAATTACAAAGCACATAAAATAGACTGAACAGTAACAGTTAAACATTTAAACAATTCTAAAACCATTTAACCATAAAATATAATAAAGGGCTAGTGTCAGTAATTTCACAGTGGTTGTTATTACTCGGTTCTCTCTCTTGGCAGGCGGCTCCTTGATCATCTTGGATCATCTTAGGCAGCTAGCTCAGGCTGCAGTTAGAAATCCCAGCGGGACCAGTCCTTCCTAACTTAGGCTGTCAGTTGTTAGTAGTAGCGGCAGCTCCAAATGCCTGGTGGAAAAGCTCCATTTTACAGGACCTGCAGAACTGCAAAAGGTCCCACAGGGCCCTGACCTCTCCTAGGAGCTCATTCCACCAGAATGGAGCCGCCACCGAGAAAGCCCTGGCCCTGGTTATTGCTAGCCTGGTTTCCTTGAGACTCGGGAGGGCCGAGTCTGCATACTGCAACCCTACTCGTCCCTAAGGACAGTGGGAAAAAGTTGTTTGGTCAACAACTCCACATCTGACCATTTCAAACAGAACCGTGCTCCCCCCCCCCCCCCCCCACACACACACAATCTTCCTTGAACTTTTTTTGGAACATTCGAAGTTGAGCGCTATAGCGCCAATATGGCGCTGCTCAATGTGTCTCAATGGTGCCGCTATAGCACTTAAGTTTGAGGAAGACCGTGCAGCGAAAAAGAGCAGGGGGAAAGCATGGTGCTATAGGAAGCACTGCAGACATTTCAAACAGCACACTACAGCAACTCAGAAGTGCAAAGAAGAGGTGAAAATGGAAGAGAGCCGTTTACCTCAAGAATGTTTCAACCATGTTTTGCTAACCAGAAAGCAAGCAGCTTTGTATGAAAAGGTAAATACAGTCTGTTAGCAGCTGGTTGCTAAAACGGTTGTGTGTGAAATGACACAAAAAAAACCCATTAGCAACCAGCTACCAAAACGGATTGCAAAGGCTGTTTGAACAGGGCCCATTTCACTTCCCTGCTAGGAAGCTGTAGGAGTGCTAGACCTACACAAACTGTTTGGGGTCAAGCCAGGACAATCCTTGGCTTAGTGGACAAGAAACAGCTTTTAATTAAATTGTTTAAATTTAGATATTGTTATATCTCCTTTTTCAAGCCAAGTTATCGGCCCTAAAGGAGTGTAGGAGGAGTTATCGGCCCTAAAGTTTCAGCATTAATTAATAAACCATTAAGTTAAAAGAAACTGGATATTTGTTGCTATTCCACTATGAAATATTCCCCAAGTTCCAGTCCCAGATCTCCAGGAACTTCCTAGTGTGGAGTGGTAGTCTTATGTTCGGTGTAAGGCAGCTTCATGTATTGGTGATCCCACTGAGACAGACAGATAGGCTTGTATATGTGAAGTTGTCATTAATACGACGACCACTGGAAAAATCTTCAGACCACTAGAAAATTTCCAGGCTTTTTTTAGACCCCCTAACTTATCCACTCGTTTCTCGAATGCGGTACCCTTTCTGAGAATCAAAACCGAAACCAGTCACAAAAAGAATTTTGCAGCGTTACTCATGTCAGAATTTTGGAAAGCCCAGCAGGGATTAAAATAACACCACGCAAGCTGAAAAGAATCTCTTTATGGAGCAGCTGCACAAGAGAGCTGTGGATCATAACTACAGAATCCTCCTTCCCTGATTTGCAGGATGTGTTTAAACCTTGGCGGAACAGAACTTTAAAAAGCAAACAAACCAAAAACAGGGTTGCTGTCAAGCTGATCCTTTTTTGGCTGGCACTAGCAAGTGATACCAGCCGAGGATGAAAGATTTTCTTTTCACAAGTATTAGCAAAAAGACCTTTCCAGACTTTCAGTTTCCCATATGTTGGCAGCACTATAGGGTTATCAATTATGAGTTGGGAAATTCCAGAAGGCGGAACCTGGGGAGGGCAGGGATTGGGGAGGGGAGGGACCTCAGCTGGGGCACCATAGAGTCCATCCTCCAAAACTATTTTCTCCAGGGGAACTAATCTCTGTAGTCTGGAGATCAGTTGTCATACCGGGGGATCTCCAGGCCCCACCTGGAAGGTGGCAACCCTAATAGAATCACCAGGGCTCATTTCGTAGCAGGAGCTCCTTTGCATATTAGGTCACACACCCCTGGTGTAGCGAATCCTCCAAGAGTTTACAGTAGCCCCTGTAAGAAGAGCTCTGTAAGCTCTTGGAGGATTGGCTACATTAGGGGTGTGTGGCCTAATATGCAAAGGAGCTCCTGCTACAAAATGAGCCCTGAGAGTCACCCTGATGAAACCAGCTGGTGGTAGATTCAAAACAAATGCTTCTCACAAAGGATAGTTGACTTGTGGAACTTGCTGCCACAAGACACGGCTCAGATGGTTTTAAAAGGGGCAGGACAGATTTATGAAGACTAATCTATCACTGACTGCCAGCTAGGATAGCCAAAGCGGTTTTCTGAGTCAGAATGCTGGGGAAGGCTGTTGTCTGCAGTCCTGGCTTGAGGGTTTCCCTGTAGCATCTGGCTGGTCATTGTTGGAGTCAGGATGCTGAGCCACATGAACCATGCCTGAGCCAGCATGGCTCCTCTTACGTTCCAACAGAATGTTTGGAAAAGATCAAGTGTCCTGACTGCAGGAAACGGGGCTTTGCTGCATTCTCATTTTACTCAGTGGTAAGTTCCCGCTTCTGGGGGGGGGGGGGGGGTGTCTGTTCTGCACATGTTTTGCTCCCTCTAGTGGTCCCTTCAATATCACACAGGTTTATTTCCAGCATATCTCCCTGCAGATTTAAACTCCAGGTTTTTAAACTGAACATTAATCTGTGTGATATTAAATCAGCCACTAGAGGGAGCAAGACACATGCAGAACAGGAAAAAAAAGCAAGAAACAGGAAGTTATCAGTGAGTAAAACATGAATGCAGAAAAGCCCAGTTACTCCTGCAGCATCCATAGGGTTGCCATAGAAAGTGGCCTCTCACTGACCTCCATTGCACACTGCCACTTAGAGAGGTGGTGGGACACATGCCCCTCATTGACCACGACATTTAAAAAACAAAATGATAAGTATGCAGACTAAAACTCAACACGGCAGGATAAAAACATTACAAAAGCACCAGCTTTTTAAAAATGCAATAATAGTAAAACAAAAACAGCAATTACATTTAAAACAATAGCACAAAATATAGTCAAAAAGACTATAAAACAGGGGTGGCCAAATTGTGGCTCGGAAGCCACATGCGGCTCTTTCCCACAAATTGTGTGGCTCCCAGCTCGGCAGCTGGGGAAATTAAGGGAAGGCATGCCTCCCGGGTCGGTCTTCCCTTCCCCAGCAACTGTTCCCCTTCCTGGGTAGGCTTGAGGCGAGGGGGAGCAGAGAAAGAAAGCAACTTTTTTAAAAAAATAGATTTTTTATTTCTGACAGACAGACAAACAAGACATACATACATAAAAGTTACATAGAACATATGGAGGACAGTATTTTAAAAAAAGAATTTGGAAGTGTTTCTCATAGTATCTAGATTTTTACTCTTGAGTTAGTGAAAGTATAGTAAATTGACATAACAAGAAAAAATATAGACCAGGTAGTCTACAATCTTTCTTTGAATAGTAGATTGACTCTAATTGTAAATAAAGTTATATAAGACTGGTTAAATTCAAGATATATAATTCTCCAGCCATGTACAGAATCTGGACCATGTATTATTACATTTCTCTTCTTGTAATCCTTTCAACAATAAAGATAATTTATCTGCAGTCTCCAGTACTTTGTTTATAAGTTCTTCTTTAGTAGGTATTTCTTCTCTTCTCCAGTATTTTGCATATAATATTCTAGCAGTTGTTACTACATGAATAATCAAGTAAAAATCCTCATTTTTACAGTTCTCAGGTCTAATATTCAATAGAAACAGTTCAGGAGTAAAAGGTATAGTAGTTCCCAACATTTTTTTGCAACACTCTATGAATCCAACCCCAGTATTTCTTAATCTTATCACACATTCACCACATATGGTAAAATGTCCCCAAAAAAATTGCATTCCAAGAAAGCAACTTTAACTTTAGACGCGTTCTCAAAGCCCCCCCCCCCCCCCCACAAATATCACTGGAAAAATAAATATCATTATCAATATCTGTTTTTACTCCTTTCGTTTTCATTTTTGGCAGTCTCATTTAATGTTAATAAAAAGCGAATTTGCATATTTTTCAATAAAAACGTGTGTAATATTTGTTCATGTCATGCGGCTCTCAAAACATCTGACGTTTATTCTATGTGGCTCTTACGTTAAGCAAGTTTAGCTACCCCTGCTATAAAACCAACTGTGAAACAGTAATTGTAAAGGTGCCTTTAGGCAATAAAATGGGCTGTTCAGTACCCTTCAAAGGCTGTCTGGAACAAGACCATCTTGGAAGGCTTACAGTGAGTGGGCCAGTCAGGCTTCCCGAAGCAGGGAGTCTGGAGGCCGAAGACCACAGCAGGAGTCACTGCTGTAATTCGGAATAGTTTTAGGAAGGTTATCAGTACAGCTCAGCCTTTGTGCAACCACTGGTACTCCTACGCCTTTCCTCACCTGTCAAGTGTCCTTTACTTCTTCTTAGGGTTGCCAGGCCCCTCCGAGTCCCCAGCGGGGGGGCCTCTCCTGAGGGGCAGGGACAGCCCCAACATGATGACATCACACAGAAGTGACATCATGTTGGGACCAGCGCCAGCATTCCAAGCCGCAAATTCACGGCTTGGATAGCAGGCACATGTGGGCCCCCCTCCTGCTTCTTCCCCGAAGAATTTAAGGGGATCTTTTAAATGCTTGGGGGTGGGGTGATACAGGAGGGGGGGCGTACCTGCAATCCAAGCTGTGGATTTGCGGCTTGGATTGCAGGCACCCACCGGCCCCCATTTCTCCCCCAAAGCATTTAAAGGGATCTTTTAAATGCTTTGGAGGAGAAGCGGGGGAGGGGGACTCGCCTGTAATTGTGCTCTACTCGCTTGGGAAATCCAGGCAGAGGGTGGCAGTCTGCCCTTTGTCCCATTTCCTTCGTCTGCTGCCAGAATGAGTAGCCCTCATCACCTGTCGTGTCTTTTGCTGGCTCTGGCTCTAAATCCAGCTGTTCAGGCAGGCATTCCACAGATGTGGCGCATGACTCCTCCACTTTATCATCTTCAGAGGAAACGGTAGGTGACTGACTCACGACACCTGCTGGCTACAGGCGGGACAGCAGAAAATAAGAACTGGGGTGGAGGAAACTGGCAGCCTCGACTTTAAGGCTGCGGTCACACATGCTAAATAATCCACTTACAATCCACTCTCAGTGCACTTTCCAACTGGATTTTGACTGTGTGAACTGGCAAAACCCAGTTGGAAAGTGCATTGAAAGTGGATTATTTAGTGTGTGTGACTGCAGCCTAATATAAAGGCTACCTAAAACATCTTGTACAGAAATCTCTAAGCCTTGTTCTAGACCCGACTAAGGTAATGTGGTCTTAGGGTAGCTCTACAAATTACCAATTTCTTAACACTGTTGAAAGAAGGGAACATCTCTAAGTTATAAATGGTCACTAGACACTTTAAACCAGACCATCAGAATGAGTTATGCTAATGAGCTCCTGCACCTCTTTTTCTACAAAAGGACCCCTGGAAATAGACATTTTAATCTTATAAATAAATACACCATGTTTGGTTCAAGATTTCTCAGGGTACATTCAGCAAAGTCCCCAGGCTGCTTTTGGAGGTATTTAGATTACAAAAACACAGGGAATGTATGCCCTTGCCAGCCAACACATAATACTGCAGGTCTATGATCAGACCTCCAACGTATAATTAAGCTGGAAAAAGCAGCCACAGGTATTGAGGGGGACAATGTGTGCAAAGGATTTTCATGTCCAGGAAGGAGAACTAAGACTTTCCACACTCAAGCACTGTTTCCCTGAGCCCCCGCATGCAAATCTCCTCCAGGTTATTCTAAGTCCCAGGTGGGAAAAGGCAGGTACAATAAAGTGACACTGTAGCTAGGAGAATCTGGTCTCCAAGCGGCTTATTGAGGGAAGATTGCCCTGACCTGGATAGCCCAGGCAAGCCTGATCTCGTCAGTTCTCAGAAGCTAAGCAGGGACGACCCTGGCCAGTAACTGGAAGGAAGACCTCCAAGGAATACCAGGGCTGGGACGCAGAGGCAGGCAATATCAGGCCACCTCTCTGAAACGTCCTAGCCACACTAGGGGTCACCAGAAGACCCTATCAGTTCCAGGCATGCAAGCACATTCAAACACACACACCCACCCCCACAAAAAATAGGGGAGGAAAGAAAAAAAAAGATTGAGGGAAGATTCAGCCCCAGACCTAAGGAGTTAACTGTCCCAATTTAAGCTACCCCTTACTCTCCTGTTGACCCTTCCTGTCCTCACAGTCATTGTACGTAACGGGAGATAATGGAGATTATTTTTTTAAAAAAACAGAATTTACAGCACTGTGGTTAGTGTCGGACTAGTATCTGGGAGACCCAGGTTCAAATCCCTGCTCTGCCATGGGATCTTGCTGGGTGACCTTGGGCCAGCCAAACACATTCAGCCTAACCTACCTCACAAGGTTGTTGTGAGGATAAAATGGAGGGGAGGAGAATGATGTAAGCCGCTTTGGGTTCCCATTGGGGAGAAAGGCAAGGTAACAGGTAAATAAGTAAATTGACACGAATGCCTCCTGTTATTTTAAATGGAAACTGCCGTATCGTAAATTAGAATCCAGTTTCAAAAACTGAAACTTAAGTGGAGTGAAACAGTTCTCTGGGGGAGGGGGAGAAAGTACAGCCACTATCCTCACGCTGGTCACCATCGCAGATCTCGTGCCCTGTCACGTTGCCCTTTCTGGTCTTCTGAGGGGGGAAAGCCAAAAATGGCAGCAAGCAACAGAAAATATGGAAACCAATAAAGGATCAAATCTCTCTCTCTGACACTGTACAGAACACAGTTCTCTTAAGTGGCTGAGAGCAGAGGGGGAAAGGTGATCCTTGTGTTACAAATTTTAATGCATCGCCAGAAGCATCAATCTGCTCTAATCTTTAATCTCCACTAGATGGCACTGATGGGTTTTCTTTAGTGGTGTCCCCCCCCCCCCCCAAACAATGTATAATGATAGATCAACACTGGTAGCCATGTTAGCCTGTCTGTAGCAGCAGAAAAGAGCTACAGTCCAGCAGCACCTTAAAGACTAACAAAATTTGTGGCAGGATAGCTGCTTTCATGAGCTACTGCTCACTTCTTAAGCCACACATCCTGTTAGCCTTTAAGGTGCTTCTGGACTCTGGCTCTTTCCTATTGTATCATGAGATGTAGAAATGCACCTCTTGAAATACCCATCTGTACGTACAATATAATTTGCTGAAGCAACCATGAGAAACTCTTCTGTCTTTACTAGCAAGGGATGCAGTCCCATTTCAGTTGACCACACGCTCATTGTCTGATAATCGCCCAGGTGGAAATTCCTGTTCTGGACACACCTGGGAATTCTCTTCCTTCCTTCCTGCTTCTAAGAGGCTCCAGTAACAGCCACAGCTCTCGGTGCCTATTACTAACCAAGGTTTGGGTGGCAGCAGCTCTCTCGCTGCTCGAAGACAAAGTCCTGATTACCGTGCCTTGGTACTGGGCTGGTGTCAGCATAGCCCGAGGTGGCGGCAGGGCCCACTACGGTCAGCCCCTCCCCTCAATCTTTTGCTCCCGGCTACATGCACTGATGAATGAGCATAGGCAGTGTGGGAGCTCACAAGCAGTGTGGTGAACCTACATTTTTGGGACCCTGAAGCTTGAACGGTTATGGGGGGCCCTTCTCAACCAGCAACAATAGGTCAACAGCCAACAAGGCCCAAAGGGCCTCAATTGAAAATTCAGATGTCTTTTTATGCTTCTGTTTGGCTAAGGGCTAAGCTGTAGAAATACTAAGCCATGCACCAACAAAGGATTCGAGGATCCAGCTGCCAAAATGTAGGCTACAAATAGATTCTGGCGAGCTCAAGGAGCCCATACTGCTGGAGGTTTGGGTGCCGCAAGCCCGAGAAAATGTTAAAATCTGGCCGGTTACAGGGACATTTTGAGGCCATATGAAACGGGTATTAGAGCATATTCTAAGGTCAATATTAAATATTTCAAACTATTGGCTTGTGATTCTGTCACTAAAGCAGCCTTATTTTAATAACAAGCATTTCAAAAGATGCCATCGGTTTTGTTGAAAAATTCACTCATTAAAAAACATGTTGCTTCAGGGCCCCTCCCTCCAGGATTAGGGGCTCTGAAGCTTAAGCTTTGTTAGTTCCATAGTAGATCCGTCCCTGCTCACAAGTGGGCAGGGGAAGGACACACGAGCAGGTGGGAGGCATGCAGGTGGGTGGAAGGGAAGAAGGGCATGTTTGAGGACCTGGTTGGGTTGCCAGCTCTGAGCTGGAAAATTCCTGGATATTTGGGGGGGTAGAACCTGGAGAGGGAGGGGTTTGGGGAGAGGAAGGACCTAAGGGTATAATGCCAAAGAGTCCAGCCTCCAAAGCAGCCATTTACTCCAGGGGAACTGATCTCTGTAGCAGACCCATATTTAAAGGCCTCCCAAATTTACAAAAATCCTGGCTACCGGCCTGCTCTGCAGTCTGGATATCAGTTGTAATTCTGGAAGATCCCCAGGTGTAGCCTGGCAGTTGGCAACCCTAGGACCTGGTGGCGCATAAAAGAGGGGGGTTCTGGGAATGCTCTACACAGGGCCCCTTGAAACCTGGAACTAGCCCTGCCTTGGAGACTTAGAGGTTTGCTGCTGCTGGAAGGTTTTACTCCACTTGGTTGCCACCCACCCACCTTACACAAAGTATGTCACCATCCAGTCATGGATCATCTACCTTCTGGCGTCTGCTTGTTTTGGTTTGTTCTTTTCTCAGCCTGTTTCAGGGCGATCTCTCCTTGCAGGTCATAGGCAGAGTGGGTTGTCGCACCGTATGGGCATGAAGGTCTGCACCATCGTGCCCTGAAAAGCCACACTGGCCCCGTCACCGTTTTCCCTTCCTCAGCCCTCAGAAGTCGCACAGACTCTTTCTGCCGATTCAGTTCCCACCTGCCTCAGTTCCCTGCACGTGAGAACCAGATCAGGTTTGTAATAGGATGAGGTCATGCCTTGCCTCCTGAGTGGAGGAAATCCACCATGTAGTTAGCAAAGCCAGCCCTGACCTGGATGTCCCGGACTAGCCCGAACTCACCAGGTCAAGGAAGCGAAGCAGAGTCAGCCCTGGTTAGTACTTGGATGGGAGACCACCAAGTCCACAGTCGCGACTGGAGGCAGGCAATGGCAAACCACCACTGAACCAGGGCCGTAGCCAACGGGGGCCGCATGGGGTCGTGCCCCCTATAGAATCTGCAGTGCCCCTATCGAATCCCCACCCCAGCAGTGCGCCCCACCCCAATCTTCACTATTCTTCAAGTTTGAAACTTGAAGCATTCAGTACTGAAGTGGGCCAGTATTGCTTAAGCTGCATCCGCTTCAAGCCCTTCCCCTCTGCCAGCCCAGACAAGAACCCCCTATGAAGAACGGCCAGCCTGCTGCCCGGCCTGATCTGGGTCTCCATGTCGACGCCACTGCGGCCACTGGGACAACAGTTGCCTGTGTTTGAAATGCCCGCGGCGGCCTGCTCCCTGCCCCTCGGAGAAAGGTGGGCGCACACTGGCAGAGGAAGAGCTGCTGGCATGCGACCCAGGTTGTGGGGAAGGGAAAGGGTGAGGTTTTTGGTTTGAGTTTTGCTTTCATTTGTAAATGGGTGGCTACAGGGCTCATTTCGTAGCAGGAGCTCCTTTGCATATTAGGCCACACACCCCTGATGTAGCCAATCCTCCAAGAGCTTACAGTAGCCCCTGTAAGAAGAGCTCTGTAAGCTCTTGGAGGATTGGCTATATTGGGGGGTGTGGCCTAATATGCAAAGGAGCTCCTGCTACGAAATGAGCCCTGGGTGGCTATCAGATTCGCATTGGGTTTCCCACTTTTTCCAGAGGAGACCCTGGCCCATTAAAGCAAGTGGCGAGAGACATAAAGCCCACCAATCAATTTTTAAAAGTTTATTTAATTTAGTTACCTTAATGTAATTAATCTAGTTTAAATTGAATTTGTGTACCCCGCAGTGGCACACCCCAGGAAAAATTCCTGGCTACGGACCTGCTCTGAGCATCTCTTGCCTTGAAACCACCACCAGGGGTCGCCATCAGTCAACTGCAACCTGACAGCACTTTCCACCATCCCCCGGCAATGCCGATGTTTAAGCATCTCATAAATTGTTCAGCTTGTCACAATCAGATAGGTCTGAAATCCTGCAGGGTTGTTGTGAAGATAAAATGAAGGTGGCAAGGTTGGTGTTGTAAGCTGCTTTGGGTTTCCATTGGAGGGAAGCACAGAGTATAAATATATAATAATAATATTATTATAATAATTAAAAAAAACAACTGTAGCAATAAGACTTTTGCAAACGGCACAAAATATTCCTAAGTGAGCAAAACAACCTGACAGGCCTTTTTGCTCTGCAGCCAGCATAAACAAAGTCTCTGTGTACATATCATCACGTGACAGAGGGGTCATGTGAACTGGACTTCACAATCTGGTATTCTGCGTGACATCAAAAACTAGTTGATATGCAGTCCACAACAGCCATTGTCGTGAACGTGTTCTTTTGTTGTGCAAAAATGACGCCCTGTTGCTAGACTTTTCTATATCCCGGCATAGGACAGTGACACAATGGGATGCTGAACAATGAATGGCCTGTGATGGGTCTCTGGCTACTCTAAGCTGCCCGGGGAGGGAGTGTAAAGAAACTAGGAGAGGTTTCAGTTTAAATAGGAGCAGAATAAATATGACTCCATTCTGCTAATGGCAGCAGGTCCTTCCAGTGCCAGTGCAAGAAGCTCTTTTGCCAACAGAGGGCTCTTACAGGAAAATATTACCATTGGCGTGCTGAAGTCTCCGGGCCTCTTTAGACATTTTTTCTTCTCAACTCTGACTGATTTTGCACAAGCTGCTGCTCCTCCCCCACTCTTCCCTTTCCCCTGATTGCACGCGTCGATTTCCCACTATGTGTTGCGTGGCTGCATTTTGACCCGCAGCTTCACCCGATTTCCCCTGCGTCTTCACGATCCTGTTTTATGAGGATCTAGAAGACACGGGGGTAAATTGGGCGAAGCTGCGGGTCAACATGCGGCCGCACAGCATATAGTGGGAAATTGATGCATGCAATTGGGGGAAAGGGAAGAGCGGGGGCAGAGCAGCAGCTTGTGCAAAATCGGCCTCTCTTTTTTGGCCCTGATAAGAGGAAAGGAAAGAGGAGACACATTATCATGTCAAGAGCACAGATTCTCACATGAAGAGTCTGACAAACATTGTCTCCAACTTCCATATGAGCCAGAGGTAATTAGGAGGTACTTAAAATGATGGTGTCGTCAGCTGGCTAATATTCAGTTGGAGGAGAAACATGAGTACCTTTGATCAGTCATTAGAGATTCTGTTAAATACAAGGCTAGATGTAGCCCTGGGAAGAGTCACACCATTACAAAGGATAATGTAGACATGCTGGTGGTGAAACGTGTAATCAGGTTCTTGGGATCCAGCGATTTGAGTCTGGAAACTGATGGAGAAGGATGGTAAAGAGGTTTCTAACAGTCGCAAAGCAGCCTTTTTGATGGGGATGGGGAGATGTAACCATACAGCTGCTTTAGGAAACCGATTCTGTTTTACAACTTAGCTCCACCCCTGTGCCTGCTTCTCAGTGCTCCCCCCAAATACCTATATATCTGGAAATAATGTTGGGATATATGACTGAACGTATAGCTTTAAGTGAGCCCTCAAAAACTAGCTTCAAGGTCTGTAGGGGAGGGGCCTCACTCTGGGCTTGTGTTTGGTATTGAAGCTAGGCATACCAGATCTCCTGCTACAGGGAGGGAGACCTCCTTCCTTCTGTACGCTCTGCGTGCAAACACTCAGTGAAGTGATAGTGGCGGAAACGGCCGGAGAAATTGAAGTTGTGCCAACAGAGTGACGTCACTGCCAGCAAATAACAGGAAGTGATGTCAATGCTTCAGTATCATTCTCTAGGAGTCGGGGGGCGGGGAATCCTAGAGCCTCATGCGGATGTGGTGACATCACTGCTGGTTATTTGCCAGAAGGGACATCACACAAACAGTACAACATCACTCCCCCTATCCATGTCCCCTTCCTTCTCCTGCTGGCAACCCTAGCTGATATTGTGTGCATTAAGTGTTCTCCATCTGCAAATATTTCCCAGCAGGAAGCAATCAAGAGACCTGTTACTGAAGCTCCCTGGGTCTCCTGTGTGTTAGCTACAGAGTAAGACTGAAGGGTGAACTGGAACAGGGTAAGTGAACTCACCCCAACCTACCACATAGGGTTGCCACCGCTAGGTTAGGAAATTCCTGGAGATTTGGGGGTGGAGCCTGGGGATGGTGGGTTTGGGGTGGGGGGAGCTCAGCAGGAGTGTGATGCCACCCTCCAAAGCAGCCATTTTCTCCAGGGTTAGTTTTAGTTCTGGGAGCTCTCCAGGCCCTACCTGGAGGTCAGTAACCCTACCACTGTACCTTGCTATATCAATTTATTACAAAAGGCATTCTGCAGTTCTCTCCTTATCAAGGAATGGGCCCTTCTAGTGACAAGCTGCCCTGGAACTCTTCATGTTCGGGGAAACTCAGAGCCCAAAGGCTCCATTCAAATCCAGATTTAATTTGGATTTCTATTTTGCTTTTTTCTAAAGTCGTTTTTTGCAAGTAACAGGGCAATCTGAAGACTTGTCCTCATTTTATTTGCCATTTCAGGAAAAAAAATCTAAACACAACAATTGGAACGATCCCCCCCCTTTCTTGGGCTTTGCTGTTTCATTTGCTAGCTCACAATGCATTCATTGTGGGGGGGGGGGGGGTGTGACAGAAGGGAAGGAATTACTGATTCAGGACCGATTTCCCCCTCCCAGTCCCGGGCAGTGACAAAAGGCTCTTTTAACGTGAGCTCCTTCCCAAACATCCGCCTGAAAGGGACACTGCTTTCTGTCCAAGTGGGAACTCAAGAAAAGGAGGACGGCAAAGGGCAGCCCTGTGGATGGCACATGGTCTCCTGCCCCTGTGAGCAACGCTTTATAAATGTGGTTTCATAATCACCCTTTTCCTAGTTAACACATGTGCAAGGAAATTGTGCATCATGTAGTGCAGGGCCCTGTCTTCTCGAGGTGCGGTCACTGTGGGACAATATCTGATCAGCCACAGGACAAGTGCAGCCATCTAGCACCAGACTACCAGTCACTGACTATCTGCTCCCTGCCAGGAAAAACCAGTGCCACAAGTTCTATTCCTATCTATCAGTTCCTATCTAGTATGGCTAATAGCTGCTGGGGAGGGAAAATAAATATAGATCTACCAATGGCTAGTAGTCATGAGAGCGAGGAATAAAACTTGGATGTTCAAAGGCAGCATCATTGATCCAGATGTTGGGTACAACAACAGAGGATCTGCAGAGCTGGGCCAGTAGGGTTACCAACCTCCAGGTGGGGCCTGGAGATCTGGAACGACAGCTGACCTCCAGTCTACAGAGGTCAGTTTTCCTGGAGAAAATGGCCCCCTTGGAGGGTAGATTCTGTGGCATTACACCCTGCTAAGATCCTTCTTCCTCTCCAAATTCCACCCTTCCCAGGCTCCATCCCCAAATCTTTAGGAATTTTCCTGAGTGCCAGTTTGGTGTAGTGGTTAAGAGTGGCAGTGTTATGTCCTGGACGCAATTCCACAGACAACCAGGCTGCGATTCTCTATGTGTACCCTTGTATGATTCTTTGATGTGACCAAACACTGCATGGCCTGGAAAAGGTACAAGCTTGAGGTAAAAGAACAACAGCACCCAGATTCCTAAAGATCCACCTATCAGGGGCTTAGCATATTCAAATGAACCAATGTAATCTCTGGTGGGAAAATTAACCTATCCCGTGGTGTGGGTGTGGACGGGGGCAAGGCTTTTCTGTGCATATAAACTGACCCCCGGGCCACCTCAGGTATGCTTGTTCCTGACCTACAATAAATTTGATCATGCTGAAACTCACTCCACCGGCCTCCAGACTCCAGTACTTTTCAGGCAGACTTTAATCTGAAAAACCTACTTTTATCCTCACAGCAAATATCTGAGCAAAGGCTCCGGAGGGACTGACCAGCTTAGGGCTACCCAGTGGATTTCATGGCAGTGCAGGGATTTGAACCCAGGTGACCCTAAGGGTGCCAGCCTCCAGGTGGGACCTGGGTATCCCCTGGAATTAAAGCTCATCTCCAAATTATAGAGATCAGTTCCCCTGGAGAAGACGGATGCTTTGGAGGGTAGAGGCATTATTCCCCACTGAGTTCCCTGTCCTCCCCGGGGATCCATCCCCAAATCTCCAGGAGTTTCCCATCCTGGATCAGGCAACACTACGATTTCCCCATCCTGCCTCAGTGGCCAGGAGCGACCTGTCAACCCTACTGACGTTTCCCAGATCCTAGCTCAACACTCTAACCAGGGCTGGTTCCAGATTTTCGGAGGCCCTGGCCAGAGAGTGTCCACAGCCCCTCTACCAACCACCAGGCCCCCCTCTCACGCCTCTCCTCCCACCCGCTGACCCACGTGCCTGCACATCCTTCCCCCACCCCCTCACAAGCTCTCTTGCCACATGCACTCAGAGACGCCCATACCACCCACGTGCCCACTCTCTGACCATGCTGGGCAGTGCATACATCTGGGAGCATGGATGGCAGACGGTGATTAAAGGCCAGCAGGTGGGGGAAGGGCAGGTGGGTAGCAGGGGAGGCATGTGGTTAGTGACAATGCCCCCCCCCAGAAGCCCTGGGCCCCAGCAGCCTCCCCCACACCAGGGTATGACTCTAACCACAACACTCCCCTGGAGTCTGAACTGCTTCCCAAACCTCAAATCCTTACAGCTAGGTTTATCCTGCCTATCGCTTCAGGGCTTATTTTAGTTCCATAACGTAATTTGTATGCAGGCAACCGCCCCCCCCCCCCCCAACTCCTGACGTTCTGCAGTGAGGCTTCCTGTAAGTTGCCAACTGAATGAATTAGGTCTTTTTGGCTGCGTCTTTCCCCCTCCTGGTAATGAATGAACTGATATTCTGCTCATGTGCAGACTCACCATTAACAATTTTCACTGGGCTTCCTCCGGCGCCCACTGAGTCAGCCGTCCCCGTAACAATCCCATTCACATAAAAACTAATGGTTGCAAGCGGTAAATTAGATGTCAAATTGGTGAGCTGATAATGACTAAAGTTAAAAAAAAGACAAACAGAAAGGCAAGAGGGAGCGCAGGCAGGGGGAGCTCATTTGGATGGGCGGCCGGCGGCTTATACCTTTTGCTTAACGAACACTTGAGTTATTTTTATGAACAGCTGACCTAGATTCTCCGCCTGAATGGAAACGTCCCCCTGCAGTTCAGAAAAGTCAGAAATCCACATGTTGCCTGCAAGCTTTTAAAACGCAGAATGAAAAATGAGTCTCAGCTAGGAAGCAAAACAGCCATCCATTAGCCATACAATAGGTTTTGCAATATGCTCATGAAATGAAACACTGTCTTCACTCTGTTGTCTGCAGTCCCTGAGGCTGAAAGGGACTTTCTCTAGGATTTGTGCCCGTAACTGGAGCCAACTGTGCTGTGTTGTTGATCATGGACCAGTAAATGGGAGAAATGAGCAATAAACAGGGAAAGGCCTTAGTGGTACAGCATATGTATTGATTGCTGGTGGGTGGATCTACAAAGAGTCCTGCTGGATCAGACCGGTGGCCCATCCTTCCACCAGTGGATCAGACCAATGGCCCATCTACCATGGGTGTAACACAGGCCACACTAGAACTGACTAGTCTAGAATTGACCCTATGAACCGACCCAAATCCCTCCCTTCTTTCTGTCTCTCGGGTCAGGAAGCTCTCAGAAGTCAAGGGAAGCTAGATTCCGATAGTAGTCCTACATGTTGGGTACATTAACAGCTATGGGTCCAAGGAAGGTATATACCTCTGGTTACCAATGGCCGGGGATGTTCATCAATGCCAAGGGGCCTTGATGCTGTAGCTGGAATATATTCCTGATTTGTCTGGGTGTACAAACAGTGGATTTCTCTATTTGCAACCATCTATTCTATTTGGCATCTGCTTGGAACATAATAAACTGTACTTAGAAGAAAGCTCTGGTCTGTGAGTCTCTTTGTCTTCGGCAAGGAAGTGACCAGCCAGCCATACCCACCAAATTGGAGCTTGGGTCTGGGAGCTTTGGGGGGGGGGGGGGGTGTTCTGGGATAAACCTGTCAGCCCCCCCCCCCCGTTCACTGAGAAGTTCCCCAACAAATAATAATATCTCAAATTTCAACTGACTTAGGGCAACCTTGAATGGAGTTTTCAAGGCAAGAGATGAGCAGAGGTGGTTGGCCATTACCTTCCTCTGCACAGCAACCCTGGACTTCCTTGGTGGTCTCCCACCCAAATACTAACCATGGCCAAACCTGCTTAGTCTAAGCCTTGACTAGTCTAGGCCAGGGGTGGGAAAACTGTGGCTCGGGAGCCGCATGTGGCTCTTTCACATATATTATGTGGCTCCCGGCAGGGCGGCTGGGGAAGCTAAATATCATTAGCAAACAAATATCGTTGGACAAATTAATATCATTATCAATATCAGCTTTTACGCCTTTTGTTATTATTTTTGGCAGTCTCATTTAATGTTAATAAAAAGCAAATCTGCTTATTTTCCAATAAAAGCAGGTAATATTTGTTCATGTCTTGTGGCTCTCAAACATCTGATGTTTATTCTATGTGGCTCTTATGTTAAGCAAGTTTGGCCACCCCTGTTCTAGGTGGCTCTTATGCTGAGCAAGTTTGCCCACCCCTGTTGTAGGCTTTCAGATGGCTATTCTGAGCTATTCAGGCTTCAGTAGCTTAGACAGCTTTAAGATGAATGTAGACAAATGACTACAGGCTAAATATGACCAGCGTTCCCGCTAAGCTAAGTTAGTGTGAGCTAGCTCACAGTTTTTTAGCCTCCAGCTCACACACTTTTGCCTTAGCTCAGGAAGAGGATGGCTCCAGTGCCAACTGATTTACGCAGCAGCCAAATCGCTCGCTCACAACTTTAATGCCAGTAGCTCACAAAGCAGGATTTTTGCTCACAATACTCCACAGCTTAGAGGGAGCATTCAATATGACCTCCATGTTCAGAGACAGTATGCCTGTGAATGACAGCTGCTGAGGAGCAAAAACTGTGGAACATCTGGGCCTCTTTGCCCCCTACCTTCAGTGTCATCTGGTTGGCCACCATGAGAAACAGGATCCTGGCTAGACAGACTATTGGCCTAGAATCAGCTGGTCTCTTAGGAACATACGAAGAGCCCTGCTGGATCAGAGTAGTAGTCCATCTAGCCCAGCAACTGGTTTCACACAGCTGTCAACCCCAAGGAAGGGGGGGAAAAACATGTATGCTGTTCAGAACTCCTTGGAGAAAGGATGGGATAGAAATACAGGGGAAAACTAAATTGTGAAGGAGATCACTTTTTTTCCTCCTGAAGAACTTCCTAGAGAGCCATCCTAGTTAGAAAATAATTTATTTATGTGGGTTTTTTTAAAAAAAAAATGCTGAATATTGGATTTTTTTCTCTCCCCACATTTACCCCAAGACTGTCAATTGGATTAGGCTTTCTGCTTCTAAAATCAAATGAGTCAGGCTCTGAAGCTCTGGAGACTTCTCTCTCCTCATGTTCTAAACCGAAGAAGCTATGAAGAGCTGAGATGAACCCAGGGGAAGGCTGGGCAACCAGGAATTCAAAGGCAGGGAGGGAAGAAGAGTAGGAGGTGAAAGTTCAAGGGATCGGCTTATCAGAGAAGGACAAGCAAACACACCCGCATGCCTATTGCCAGAGGACAAGAAAGGCCTAGAAGAGGCCACCCACTCACTTAAGAGCTGGGGAGAGAGACAGTATGAAGAGGAAAGAAGGAATCCAGAGCACAGGCTGGAAGTTGGGACACTTTCAGAACTGAGCCGCGTCATGTTGACAAAGCAATAACAACAACTCCACACACAATGTTCTCCCGTGGAAGAAACTCTTGTACAGTTGCCAGGTCCCCCCTGGCCACTGGCGGGGTTTGGGGGGATAGGGTTGCCGGACCCAGGTTGGGAAACTCCTAGAGATTTGGTGGTGGAACTCAGTGAGGTACAAAGCCATATCCACCCCCCAAAGCATCCATTTTCTCCAGGGGAACTGATCTCTGTAGTCTGGAGATGAGCTGTAATTCCAGGGAGGCTGGCATCCCTAAGCTCTTGTAACATTTGCAGGTGCATGATGACAAGTCATCCAGCAGGAGATGGGGAGAGGTGGGTACTTACTGCAGGGGGCAGTGTTTAGGGTTGCCAACATACAGGTGGTAACTCGAGGTCTCCCGCTATGACAACTGATCTCCAGATGATAGAGATCAGTTCACCTAGAGAAAATGGCTGCTTTGGAAGTTGGACTCTATGGTATATGCCCCAAACTTCGCCCTCCTGAGGCTCTACCTCCAAAATCTCCAGGTATTTCCCAACCCAGAGCTGGCAACCCTAGCAGCAATTTTTTTAGCTGCATGATGACATCACTTCCTGAAGTGCTGGCATTGCACTGGGGCAACACTCCAGCACTCCCTTCAAACTCTATGGAGTTTCTGGGTGAGTGCTAGAACAGTGCCCCAGTGCGACACCAGCACTTCAGGGTTGTGCCGGAAGTGATGTCATCACACTGTGATAAAGACAGCTGCCACCACCCCTGTTTTACTGGCCTGCTTCCATCCGCCAACCAGATGAGCATTGGTGGGCCTCAGTAATAATGACCAGAAGTTTGTTCATCTTTAGCAGGCACCTGGTAAGCCGACGTTTTCTGGGCCTGCTGAGTTCAGTAATTCAGAAAAATCTGCAGTAAGGGAGCTTTGATATAGAGCACCTTTGGGCTCTTTCACACCTATGCTGTCTGTCTGGATACTAGGGTTGCCAGATCCAGTTTGGGAAACTCCTAGAGATGTGGGGATGGAGCCTGGGGAAGACAGGGACCTCAGTGGGGTACAATGCCACAAAGTCCACACTCCAAAGCATTTGTTTTCTCCAGGAGAACTGATGTCTGTAGTGTGGAGTTGAGCTGTAATTCCTGGGGACTCCCACATCCCACCCGGAGGCTGGCATTCCTAGCAGATACCTGCAACACTATTTTCCAGAGATGAACACATTCCGCTGCCCACAAGACCACTTCAGATCAGGAAATGGCACAGCGTGGAGGCAGAAGCCATTTCTCCCCACACGTCATGGTCCCAATCCAAACCAACACCCTTTGAACTCGAGAAGTGGATTCCCAGTGGGGAACTAGCAGCTGGCCTCTAACCAAAAGTCCCCCATGGAGGTGCAGGAACTGTAAAGCATAATGTGTAGTTAGGCCTTGAGAGGAGTAACAGAACTGGGCTTCCCAACTGCTGGGGCCTGGTGGGAAACTCACCGCCACAGCCCCAGTCTCCCACACTTGAGAAACTGAGAGGATGAAAAATAGCAACATCCTAGGAATTTCCCCTAGTCTATACGGTAAAGGGGGAAATTCCTAACAAAGTGTCCTGAAGTGCCATCGCATGCTCCCCAAACTCCACCCTAGGGTGGCCAGGTCTTACCTGGCTGCCAGTGGGGGGGTCTCTTTCTCACTCCGGGAGTTTTTCGTCACCCGGAAGTGCTCTGTCATTCAAGGAAAAACCATAGAGTTTTCCCTTGAACAACAGAGCATCACCCTGCAACGTGCCCTGCGCGAAGACATCACCTCCAGGTGACGCCATTGCGCCAGGCACAGATCCAAATTAAGCAAATTCCACTAGGAAAAACACCATCCAAGAAATGCCAAAGTATATAAACTCTATTTCACAAGTATAAAGTTGGTGGTGTCGCAACAAGAAATAAGTGCATACTAATACTATATACTATAAGCAAGGCATAGAATACAACGCTCCCTCCTTCAAAGATAAATATTAGTCCATGTAGTCCTTTCAACTTAGTGGGAGGAATCCATGTTTTCAAAACGCTTTCAAAAACAGCCTCTTCGCAAAGATGCCTGTTCCAGATACATAATGAAGATGTTTAGGTCAACTTCTTGAGTTTGCCGGCTGTGTAGTTGGAACACAATTTTGACAATTTTTCTGACAACAACGTTCATAGTGCGAAGAGCGGATCGTTGCCATAGACCTGGTGACGCTTTGTACCACCACTGCCAAGCCGCTTTGGTTCCCATTTGGGGAGTGATGCAGGATAACAAATAAAACTAGAAGTGGGGGACATGTATTGTTGAGAGCCAGTTTGGTTAAGAGCGCGGACTCTAATCTGGGAGAACTGGGTTTGATTCCCCACTCCTCCATGTGTCGCCAGCTGGTGTGACCTTGAGTCAGTCACAAGTTCTCTCAGAGCTGTTCTCTTAAGAACCATCCTTGAAAGAGCTCTCCTCAGCCTCACCTACCTCACAGGGTGCCTGTTGTGGGGAGGGGAAGGGAAAGGAGATTGTAAGCCATTCTGAGACTCCAAGTGAAGGGCAGGGTATAAATCCAATCTCTTTTCTTCTTCTTTACCCAGCTCACACATAAAGATAGCTTCAAAACCTGCCAGATGCTGGCGGGGTGGAAATACACTAAGACCAGCCACATTAAAGTGTGGGTCAAATAAATCATGATAGCAGTGAAACTAGGGATATAGCTGGAGATGTTGGGGGTGGAAACTGGGGAAGGTGGGGTTTGGGGAGGGGAGGGACCTCAGCAGGGTATAATGCCATCCAGTCCACCTTCCAAAGAAGCCATTTTCTCTGGGGGAACTGTTCTCTGTTGTCTGGAGACCAGTAGTAATTTTGGGAGGTCTCCAGGCATCCCCTGGCTGTTGGCAACCCTAAGTGACACTCTTTTGTTCAAACCCACTGTTCATATTCGGTCCCCAGACTTCCAGTTGCTACCTCTCAGATATTAGTCAATACCAGGGGTCCTTTGGGGCCGGAGCGAGGCGGAGTGCTGCTCCGCCAGCCCAGGAGTGGGCAGTAGGGCAGCCACGGGCCGAGTCAGATTCTCTGATCTGATTTGGCCCGCCACCAAATTGCTGCCGAAATTCGGCAGCGGCTTTAAAAGCGGCTGGAGGGGAAGGGGTTTGAGGGAGAGGCTCCAAACTTGCAGGGTAGCTTCTGGGACCTCTTCCCAAAATACCCACCAAGTTTCAAGAAGATTGGACCAGGGGATCCAATTCTATGGGCCCCCAAACAGGTTGCCCCCATTCCCTCCATTGTTTTCTATGGTGGGAAAAAAGGTAACGCTTTTTCCCACCATAGAGAACAATGGAGGGGATGGGGCAACCTGTTTGAGGCCCTGTAGAATTTGACCCCGTGGTCCAATCTTCTTGAAACTTGGTGGGTATTTGGGGGAGAGGTCCCAGAAGATACCCTGCAAGTTTGGAGCCTCTCCCTCAAACCCCCTCTCCTCCAGCCCCTCATATACCCTATGAGTTTTTGCCATTGACTTCAATGGCCCATAGGGTATAATAGGGCTGAAACTGACATTTGGCCGGTTATGCTAATGAGTTATGCTAATAGGTATGCTAATGAGCTCCTGCACCTCTTTTTCTATGAAATGACCCCTGGCCAATACATCCAGAGAGATGGAAGAAGGGACCCAAGTCCAGAGACAAGGCTATTTACTAATCCTCCTGTGCAGTAATATGTTAGAGGCTGGTTTTTAAAGTATGTTTGAGGCCTTTTCTTCTTTTTAAAATGTTTCGTGCTGCCTGAGCTTTTCAGGAGGGGATGTGAAAAAACTATCAATGAATGGTCTTCTGTTCTGGGTTCCTCGTTAAGATTCTCCTTGGCTCTGAACACATTGCGCTTTGGAAGGCTGTGGCAGTATTTTCGCACGCTCACCCATGGTCGCGGGTATATAATTGTCAGCTCCAGCAGCCGTGCCCCATGAAGACAGCCTGTTTCACAGTCTCCTTGAAAGTGAAGCTGTTAGCAGAATCACTATAGTTTGTCACCCCATGTGAAGAAGTGCATTTTTTCTTTGGAGTTTTAAAAGTTTTTTCCCCCCTCTCTGGACAGTGAAAAGGAAGGAAGGGGAGAAGTCAGTTCAGTTGTTTTCCAGACTTACCTCAGCCCACTTTCATACAAATGCTAATAGGTCTAGACAGTGGGATGGTCAAACTCCACCACCCCCTCCAAGCAGGGAACAGAGATTTGGAGGAATTGAATACTAGAGAGACTTCAAGAAGGAAAATTCTCGAGACTTTAGGAAAAGCTTCTCTGACCCGGTCAGTGGGTGGAGACAGGAGAGGTGATAAAACTCAGGGGAGCAAGGAGGAAGCCCTCTTTGGTGCTGAGTCCATCAGAGCAGACAGAACTCTTAAGTGAGGTCTGGAGGAGGCAGCCATTAACCATGTGCTGGCCGGGATAAAACTTCAAGGCAATGGTAACTCTGTAGAGATGTGTAACTTCCTAAACTAAGGAGCCTGTCATATATTACATCTGATTCCTTCTGGGAAATGAAGTTGTCAGCAAGATAAGTCAGAAATTTGTTAAACCTTTCATTTTTAGCAGAGTTTGACTTCCAACAGATATCAGGGCAACTGATATCTCCCATGACCACTATGTCCCATCTCTTTAAAAAAATATAATCTGGTCTAGGAGTATATCGTCCAAGTCCTCTGCCTGGTTTGGTGAAGTGGTTAGGAGCATGGACACTAATCTGGGAGAATTTGGTTTGATTCCCGGCTCCTCCACGTGCAGCTGCTGGGGTGACCTTGGGGCAGTCACAGTTCTCTCAGAGTTGTCCTGGAAAGAGTAGTTCTCGAAAGAGCTCTCTCAGCCCCACCTACCTCACAGGGTGTCTGATGTGGGGAGGGGAAGGGAGATAGTAAGTTGCTCTGAGATTCCTTCGGGTAGTGAAGGGCAGGGTATAAATCCAATCTCCTCCTCCTCCTCTTCTTCCTCCACCTTTTAGTTTTAACCAGAGATTCTCAACTGACCTTCCATGCTTCGATTCATGTACTTCCTCACAAGTATACCCATCCTTGACATATAATACTACTACTCCCCCCGTCCTTATTTGTCTATTCCTTTTAAACAAGTTATACTCCTCAATCCTAATATTCCAATCATGCGTCTCATCCCACCAAATGTTTAATGCCTGAAATGTTTCAATGTTTGCACCTTGAGAACCCTGAATTGGGTAGAAAGGCAGTATAAAATATTTTAAATAATAAATAAACAAAGATCATTTTATTGTCCTTGGGAACCCTGAACTGGGTGGAAAGGCAGCATCAAAATGTTTTAAATAAATAGTTTTTTAATTGTCTTTTAATTTTACTTATTTCACTTGTTTAATTTAAAATGCTGTGTTGAAGGCCAGCTCACCAAGTGCCTTCAGGAAGACAGAGGGGTAATAAATATGAAACAATCAAGTTAAAGCGCCTGCATTAAAGTGCCCGCTTTAAAGTGACTACATTTGCAAGTGGTTACAGGATCAAGGGCAGGGGAAAAGAACCCTACAACTTGGAAAAAGAAATCCTATTCTTAGCTCACCTTGTGATGAGGGATTATCTCGGATCTATCTAATTGAACCTAGAGACAAAAATGTAGCATCTATTATGCATTTTCCAGAGACTTCTTGATAGCAGCCGGGTTGGTTTCCATGGTAAATACAACACAGTTTGCATAAAGAGAGAAACAGAGCAGAGGAAATGGATAGAGCCTCAGATGAGCCTGAAATTACATGGGAACCTTTTAAATCATTTTGCAATTCTTGTTCTGTAGAGCAGAAGTTGGCTCTTTGGAATGTCATGCATAATTCACAGGCTGCCACTATAGTGCAGTGAATGGAGTTTTACATCTGGCATAAGGAAGATCAGGGTTCAGCTTTGAAGCTGAACTCAGCTCAGCTTTGAAGCTCATGATGATATGACCATGGACCATCTTCTGGGTTAAATCGAACACAGAGTTTCTGTGGGTTCAAGGACTTCTGCCCATGCAGCTCAACTTTTACAGCTCCCCTCCCACAGTGGCCTGAAATACTCCCCTGCAATCCTTGTTTCCCCCTGGGGAACTAGGGTTGCCAACCTCCAGGTAGCACTTGGAGATCTGTTATTGTGACTGATCTCTAGGCAACAGAGATGGAGAAACATAAGAACATAAGAGAAGCCAATGCTGGATCAGGCCAATGGCCCATCCAGTCCAACACTCCATCACACAGTGGCCAAAAATACCAGGCGCCAGCAGGAGGTCCACCAGTGGGGCCAGGACACTAGAAGCCCTCCCACTGTTGCCCCCTCAAGCACCAAGACTCTGGCATTATACCCATTTGAGGTCACTCCCCTTCCCAAACCCCACCATCCCTGAGCTCCACCTCCCCCCAGATCTTCAGATATGTCCCAGCCTGGAGCTGGCAACCCTGTGGGGGACTTCACTCTCCCAGGAGTAGCATTTCATGAGCCAGCAGACACCCTGCAAGGTAGGTGAGGCTGAGAGAACTCGTTCGAGGACTGCTCTTGGGAGAACAGCTCCGAGAGAACTTGTGACTGACTCAAGGTCACACCGGCAGCTGCACGTGGAGGAGTGGTGAACCAACCCCGGTTCTCCCAAATTAGAGTCCGCGCTCCTAACCACTATACCAAACAGCTCATCTCCAGACCACAGAGATCATAACCTGGAAGTGATGTCATCACATAGCCAGTGCAATGACTTAAATCTGTGGTTGAACCATAGAGCTTCAACTGACTGCGACAGCATCACTGGAGTTGTGAGAATGTCTCTTCCGGGCTGCAATGGAAGTTATGTCAGCACCTCGAAAAGCCCCCTATTTCCTTCCCGTTTTTTTCCTGCCTCCCAGCAGCAGCTGGTGCCCATGGGGCATGGGAGAAGGTATGGACACAGATTGCAAAAGTGAAACAGTAAAAGCAGCAAGATGCAAGCTATGCTGCTGTTGGCGTGTGGTCCCTCTGACAGAGCACCATTTCCATATGCGGGAGAGAGACTGGCATTTATTTATTTTATTTTATTTTATTTTTTGTATTTATACCCCGCTCTCCCCGCAAGCGGGCTCAGAGCGGCTAACAAGGGCTAACAAGCCATACGTATCGTAACAATTTAAAACAAGTTAAAAACAATAACAACAATAAAACTCCGTTGTACAATAGCATAACTACATTCCTAAGCTATCGTCCCAATTTAAAGTGCTTCTGATCTCATCAAGATGGCATCCTGTCAAGTAGGGGAACTTCCAACCAGCGGTATCGGTCTGGACTGCCTTCGGGCCAGTTTCCATGCAGGTGATCTTCCAATGTTACAGTGTCAGCGGCGGCTCCTAACCAAAAGCCTGGCGGAAGAGCTCCGTCTTGCAGGCCCTGCAGAACTGCATTAGGTCCCGCAGGGCCCTGGTCTCTTCCGGGAGCTCATTCCACCAGGTTGGAGCCACCACTGAAAATGCTCTGGCCCTAGTCCTAGTGAGCCTGGCTTCCTTGGGGCCCGGGACTCGAAGTCGATGACATGACCCCGACCGCAGTGCTCGCTGGGGTATATGCGGAGAAAGGTGGTCCCTCAGGTACGTTGGACCCTGGCCACATAGGGCTTTAAAGGTAAGAACCAGCACCTTGAAGCGAACTCGGTATGCTATAGGCAGCCAGTGCAGCTCCGCTAACACAGGTTGGATATGGTCCCGTCTTGAGAGACCCATCACCAACCTGGCCGCGGCATTCTGCACTAGCTGCAGCCTCCGGGTTTGCACCAAGGGCAGCCCCATGTAGAGGGCGTTACAGTAGTCCAGTCTCGAGGTGACCGTAGCATGGATCACTGTGGCTAGGTCAGCGCGGTCAAGGTAGGGGACCAACTGCCGTGTCAGCCGGCATCTTCTGTACATTCCCATGTCCTAGTGCAGACCTCCACTTTGCCCTCTAATTATTCCTTAGCTTAGAGGAATCTCAGGAACAAAATCTGGGAGGGTGGGGGGAACTCAGTGGGTTGCAGGAGGAGGGAGAATCAGGACAGTCCTGCTCTGCAAAACCTCCATGGATATACGCCAGTCCTGTGATCTCGCTGGTGGGTGAGAACAACTTTCCCTTAGAGCTACCTTAGCCCTCGCTCTGAGTCTGTAACCACAGCCTGATAATTTTACAAATGCAGTGGGGTCCATTTTTTTTCAATTTCAGCTCCTTTCCTCCAAGTCCCACCCAATTCACAGGACTGGCAAAATCCTCTGGAGTATGTGGAGACGTGTCGGGGAGGGAGAAATAGGTTCTTCACCATGAGCACTCTCCCCAGTGGCACTCACGATTTCTACCCTTGAAACTGTAGCCCGGAACAGCCCAGAAGTACCATCAGCATGACGCTTCTGGCCAGCTTTCCCAGACAAGGGCTTCCAGCGCAAAAAGCAACCTACCAGGCTGGTTTGACCAGAGGCCGCAGTGAGACAGAAGAAGATAAATATGTCTATTACTGGGAGCAATGACAGTTCTACCTTAGCGCTTGCTAGTCTCTGAAAAGCTGTTGTCTGTGTACAGACAGATGTCCTAACAGGCTTTCCCCTCCGCTTCTTAAGAGTTCCGGAATTACAGCTCTTTCAGGGCAGATTGGGACATTAAAGCAGCCCTGGAATAAGCAGAGCTGTGGCCCCAGTGGAGCTGGTAACACCGCAGGGGCTGCTGCTTGGCTCCGCTCCGGGACTTAGTGACAATGACAATAATTGCATGCTTACCCAGCCTGTGCTAATGGTCATCAGTACCATGGGCTAGGCCTGAGCCAAGTGACGCTACTAGCACCACACTTGACAGAACTGACTCCTGGCCACTAGTGGATACATGAATCTGCTTTCTACTGAATCAGACCATCAGTCCATCATGGTCGGCATTGTCTGCTCAGACAGGCAGCAGTTCTCCAGGGTCTCAGTCAGAGGACTTTCCCATCACCTACTTCTTCTTGTTGTTGCTAGCAATTCAGTTGTGTCCGACTCTTGGCGATTCTATGGGCCAGCTCTCTCCACATTTTCCCATCTTGTGCTGCTTCTTTGAGTTGTTCCATGCTCAAGCTGGTGTCGACTTTTATGGGGTCTAGCCACGGTGTCCTTTGGCGGCCAGATTTCCTTTCGCCGCTAACCAACCCAAGCATAATGGCTTTTTCTAGTGAGTTCTCTCGCATGACTTAGCCGAAATAAGTCAGTCGCAGTTTTGTGATTTTTTTCTCCTACCAATGGCAAGTCTGGTTTTATGCGCTCATCACCTACTACGTGGTCTTTTTAACTGGAGATGCTGGGGATTGAACCCAGGACCTTCTGCATGCAAAACAGAGGCTTTTCCACTGAGCCATGGCCCCTCCCCTGTGTGGACCATCAGAGCAATAGCCTGCCAGGAACTTTCTCGGTAAGCTGACGGGCCGATCCATCTCTGGCTAGATCTGTCCTTTCAACTTCTTTGTTGAATTTCCAAGAAACTTTGTACACTCGGTGACGCTGGCCAGGGGAGATGGAGCAAAGAGCTGATTCACGGAAAGACAACTTGCATAAGAATATAAAGGAAGAATTGCCACGAGGCATCAGACCAAAGGTCCACCATCTCATCCAACATCCTGTTCTTACAGTAGCCAAAGGAATAATGGGCTATCCCATTATTTCCTTCCAGCACCTAGTAATCACAGGTATGCTGTCTGTCTATGCAAGGTTTCATTTTAGCCATTGTGACCAATAACCACTGAATGATCCACCCTCTATGAATGTGTCTAAACGTTAAAAAAAAAAAACCATGCTGGCACGTGAGGCATTTTATCACATGAACGTTGTACAAAGAAAAAGACCCAGATTTAGCCTCCGACATTTTACTGGAAGTATCATTCACTTTTGCAGTTTGGATAATGATTGCCTAGGTTACCGGTGGGGAAGGGAAGAATAATCAGCCGCAAACCACTAAACCATTCAAAGAATTTGGCAGCCTGTTCCAATCACATGACCCTCGGTTCATTATGAAATACTCCTGCATTTCTGCTTTGCCCAGCGGCTATGCTCAGCCAGACAAAACCTTTCTCTCTTTTCCTTTCCAGATCATACAGATGGAAGTGAAGCGTGGAACTATACAAACATGCCTGGGAGCGGGGAAGAGATATGTTTTGTAAGAAATTAAAAGCAAAAGGTGTCCGATGACATTCGGGCAGGAAAGAGACATTGTTGGGAAACATCTATCCACCCCACCAAAAAAAAAAAAAACCCACAAAAACATTACACATGTCTTCAGTCCCCATTGAAAATATTTTCATTTTTTTCTTAGCTATTCCATTCCCTCTTCATTCAGTTGATGATGCAAGACACCTTTCCCTCAGTGATTTGCTCCATTAAAAGGTGTTTGCGTTGGCTATATAATCATTTATACCTTCCAGTTGTTTAGTATTCATGCTCCGTCCTCTGATGCATGCACATACGACATACAGAGAGACTTCAAAAAAATATCCATTATTTTGGCATGTGGAGTTTGCATGGAAGGAGAATGAAATATTGTCAGGAACCCATGAGGTGGACTCTGCGCGTGGAAACACAGTGGGCCAGACTTCTGTGGGATGTGGCTCAGTGGCAGAGCATCTGCTTGACACACAGAAGGTCCCAGCTTCAATCCTTAGCCTCTCCAATTAAAAGGATCAGGTAGCCGATGACGTAAATGACCTCTACCTGGAGAGCTGCTACCAGACTGAGTAGAAAATGCTGACCATGATGGACTAATGTTCTGATACAGTATAAGGCAGCTTCATTTGTTTATGTATTGTTGATGTGCTCGTGCTTTGTGAAGCCCAGACTGTCAGGTAGGGTTGCCAGCTCAGGGATGGAAAATACCTGGAGGCTATGAGGATGGAGCCTGGGGACAGTGGGATTTGGGGAGAGGAGGGACCTCAGCAGGGTATAATGCCATACAGTCCACCCTCCAAAGTAGCTATTTTCTTCAAGGGAACTGATCGTGGTCATCTGGAGATCAACTGTAATAGCGGGACGTCTCCAGGTGCCACCTGTAGGTTGGCAACCCTGTAGAAAGGAAACCATGCCTTCACAAGCATTAGAGACAAAACCGTGCAATGTTTAATTGCCCCACAGCAGTTGGAAAGATTGACTGCAGCCACATTTGGAAAGCTGTGCACAGTTGTCTCATTCTATGCCCAGCCACCCAGGGGTGAAGGTATATGGCTTGGGGCGGGCAGGCAGCCAGGAATAAGCTAAGCAGGAGCCTAGGGGGTCTCCCTCAGAGCCAACAAGGGCCTGAAGAACTGGAGCCCTTGCAGCAGAGGCTTATCCGGGGGCAAGCATAAGGTTGTTCCAGCAACAGCTAAAGCTCAGCTGTGGAGCTATAAAGGGAGCCGTCGGCCCATTCCCTTCCTGCAGAGCGAGTTAGGGCCCCGTTCCTGCCCAAGCTTGGAGTCAGGGTCGGTGTCAGCATAACCTCAGGTGGGGCAGTTGCTGTGGCCTGGCACTTCGGGCAGGGCCCGCTGCTGCTGATGCCCCCAAAGATGCTCTTTCTCCACCGGTTCCCTTGTACTCCCAGCTGAACACGCCGCTCAGTGCCATCAGGGAAAGTGCGGTGGGCAGTGCAGATGGCTGTGAGCGTGGGCAGTGGGAGGGCTTGCAAACAGGGCACAGGAAGAATTTGCAAACAGCTAGTGAGGCACAGGGGTGAGTGGGCGTGAAGGGGGCCCCTGGGGACTCTCTGCCCAGGGGCCCCCCAAAATCTGGAACTGGCCCTGAGTGGAGTCTTCCTCCTGTGCACATCTAGAGGAGGGAAGGCCCCAGGGTGCTCGGCCCTCAGTCTCTGCCTCCTTTGTTCTTGGAGTCCTTGGGAAGATTTCAGGAGGACTGGTGGTGGAAGGGACCAATCAAGGGATTCCTGGTCTACCTGGATCGCTGACATTTGGATAGGAGCTGCCTCCTGATCCACCCGAACCTCTTGCTTGTTCTGAGATAAGAGCCAAGCATTACAGAGAAGGCAAGAGGTCGTCTCCTGAAGATCCCGGGGAGGAGGCGGGACCCTGAGGAGTGGCAGGACACGTAATGGGCTCTGGCGGGAGAGCAAGATTCGAGGCCCGTAGTAGTGCTCCTGTAGCACCTTAAAAGACCAATGAGATTTCCAGCTTTTGAGAGTCAAAGCTCTCTGGAAATCTTGTCGGTCTCTAAGACGCGACTGGACTCAAATCTTGTTCTTCTGTTGCAGACTAACACGGCTACCCACCTCTCGTCCAAGGAGACCAAGGACTCTCCTCTCTTCCAAGGAGTCCACGTATAATGAGGAGGACAGGTCAGGGCAGATCACAGGCATAGTTCTGCCAAGCCAATGGTTTTGTTCACTGCCTCTCAAAAAGAATATTGAGCAGCTGGGGACAGAACGGTGTAAAAGGGGGCAACTGAAATGATTAATGGGTTTGGAATGCCTATCCTGTGGGGAAAGGCTAAAGCATCTGGGGATTTCTAGTTTAGGGAAACAAAGACTCTGTGATGAAGGTCTATGTAATTGTACATGGGGTGGAGACGCTCTCCCTGGACAGTAGAACATGTGGTCACCTTACAGAACTGATTGGCTGGAGATTCAAGACAGGTATAAACAAGTACTGGGCAGTAGCCTACCATCCGCGTGTAAAGGGGCATACTGAATTTCCCTATCACTCTCAGCGTAGTGGGACCCACATGGAAGAATAGCCACACAAGTTGTTGGGGTTGGAGTTAGGAGGGATAAGGGGATAAAATTCACCCCTCCCTTTGGTGGAGTTGTCCCTCCTCACTCCAGCCCCCCACCCACCCAGTGTTCCCTCTAAGCTGAGTTAGTGTGAGCTAGCTCACAGCTTTTTAGCCTCCAGCTCACAGATTTCTGTCTTAGCTCAGGAAGGATGGCTCCAGAGCAATGCTCCCACTATGGAGACTTGTGAGCAAAAATTCTACTTTGTGAGCTACTGACATTAAAGTTGTGAGCGAGCGATTTGGCTCCTGCATGAATTAGTTGGCTCCGGAGCCATCCTTCCTGAGCTAAGAGGAAAATGGGTGAGCCAGAGGCTAAAAAACTGTGAGCTAGCTCACGCTGACTCAGTTTAGAGGGAACACTGCTCCAGAGCCAACTAATTTCTGCAGTAGCCAAATCGCTCACTCACAATTTTAATGCCATTAGCTCACAAAATAGAATTTTTGCTCACAAGACTCCACAGCTTAGAGGGAGTGTGGTGGCTGTTCCTCCACACAGATCCCAGGGGACAGAAACAGCCATAGCAATGGAGAGGAATGCTACGTTGTCTGCGCACTGGGTGGTAGGATACTGCCCGCTGACTGGTGAAACTCACTGCCACAAGTAGGGTTGCCAGCCTCCAGGTGGGGCCTGGGGATCTCCTGCTTTTACAACTGATCTCAAGCTGACAGAGATCAGCTCCCCTGGAGGAAATGGCTGCTTTGAAGGGAGGACCCTATGGCTTTGTACCCTGCTGAAGCCCCTCCCCTCCCCAAACCCCGCCCTCTCCTGGCTCCACCCCCAAAGTCCCCAGGTATTTTCCAACCCAGACTTGGCAACCCTAGCCACAAGGTGTGGTGACGACAAACATTTTCCTGTACGGGAGAAAGCCAAGAGGTGAACTTCGGAGACAACATTGTAGGAGTGGAAGGCTGAACTTGTCCCTGGAGAGGCCAGTGACCAAGAATCCATCCTGCTCCCACCTTCACAGCTTTCATCTCCGTAGTCCCATCCTGGGTTCATCTCTGGAGGACTTGTTTCAGTGCCCCCTTCATCTCGAAGCCTAGACTGGTGGCAACCCAAGCAAGGCCCTTTTCAGTTGCAGCACCAAAATTGTGGAGTTTCCTCCCCAGGGAGATTCACCTATTTCCTCTCTATTATTATCATCTACTAGAATCATAGAGTTGGAAGGGATATCCAGGGTCATGAAGTCCAACCCCCTGCCCTGCACAATGCAGGAAATTCACAAAAACCTCCCCCCACACACACCCAGTGACACATACCCTGTTCCGTGCCCAGATGATGACAAAAAGCATCTAGGATCCCTGGTCAAACTGGCCTGGAGAAAAATTGCTTCCTGACCCCAAGTGGGGGGTCAGCATTTCCCTAGGCATGTAAGAAAGGGCCAAAAGAACTAAGCTCTGATGCAACCTTTCCTGCCCTCCCTTCTCATGATCTGCCTAAGTTCACACAATCAGCATTGCGGTCAGATGGCCATCTAGCCTCTGTTTGAAAACCTCCAAAGAGGAAGGCTGAAGATCTTTTTGTACTGTTTGGCATTCCCTTATTATGATTTTAATTGTTACACATATGTTCTTCTTAAAGATAAGTTTTAATATTTTCCAACTGTTCATCACACTGACGGCTGTAACTGGGATAAAAGGCAGGGCAGAAACATTCTTAAATAAATAACTGTTTCTTTGAACACTGACAAAGGTTCCAAAATGTTAGGCAGCGTAACAGTTAAGTTGGCCATTGGCTTTTGCATCTACTGATGCTTTGAGCGCTATACGCACAGCTTGCGTTTACAGTATATTTTGCCTAGAATCCTGCTGACCTCGTTTGTCCTTCAGCACACCCCATGTGCGTCTACAGTCACGCATCCACATACTTCTCGGTCTGCTTCATGCCCCTGATTGAGGAGTTGTCTTACAAGAAAAGAAAAGGGGGAAAAAAACCTCGTACCAAATGCACTAGCTAGTCCCTCAGGCAGAAGCACAAAAAGTGTCTCATCCCATAATTGTAATGGCCGACTTACAAGCCCAGCCACTGGGCTCCTCCTTCGCTAATGGAGGCGTTCTTACTCTGAGGCATGCCCCCGCTTCACAGGCCTCCACCCCTGTGCTCCCCGCCCCCGCATTCGTGAAGCAAGGAAGGGGGGCTGGTTGCAACACCAGCACCTGTTTCAGCAAAACATCACACTGCAAAATGGCATGGCAGACGTTGCCTCAGTTTTTGACTACCGGCGAGTGATTCTCGACATGGTTGAAAGGGTGATTCCCAACATGGTTGCCAGGGATACCCCAGTGCCTGCCAGTGTATTTCCTGGTGTTCACTTCCTTTTCCCACAAAGGTACAAGGGCACACACACACACACACACACAGAGAAACACACACATGAAGCTGCTATATACTGAATCCGATCATTGGTCCATTAAGATCAGAATTGTCTTTTCAGACTGGCAGTGTCTTTTCAGACTGGTCTTAGGTCATTCAGATCACTGCCTGATGCTTTTAATTGGAGGTGCTGGGGACTGAACCTGGGACGTTCTGCATGCCAAGCAGATGCTCTACCACTGAACCATGTGCCCCTCCCTCCCACAAAACATTTTTGCCTTAGCTCAGGAAGGATGGCTCCAGAGCAAACTAATTTATGCAGTAGTCAAATCACCCGCACACATCTTTAACGCCAGGGTCTCACAAAGTAGAATTCTTGCTCACAAGACTCCACAGCTTAGAAAGAGCATTGCTTGGAACCCCCTAACATTTTGTGATGGGCTCCCAACCCCAATTGTCCTGACGTGGATGGCCCAGGCTAGGCCAATCTTGTCAGGTCTTCAAAGCTAAGCAGGGTTGGCCTTGGTCAGTATTTGGGTGGGAGACCATCTAAGAATTCTAGAGCAGCCATCCAGAGGCAGGCAATGGCAAACCACCCCTGAATGTCTCTTGCCTTGAAAGCCCTACAGGGCTGACAACTCAAGTCAGCTGTGACTTGATGGCACTTTGCCAACACACAGTGGGCAACCATTATCAAGTTAGCTGTGCTCCCAGGGGCACTACCTTTTCTCAACATTGCAAATTTCCCCCTGCTTTAGACGCTTGGCATGGGGTGGTGGGGATGGTGGTAAGGGGTTGTTCTCCAGTCAAGAGCTGCTCTTGTTCCGCCAGTGCAAATACCATTGCTTTTTTGGCAGCGACTGCGTTGCACTCAAGGAACGGAGAGCTTGCAACCCTTGTATTTTATTAATGTTGTTTTGACCGGACGAAGCAGTCGGCTCGCATCACAAACATTACTCATTTAAAATGGTCTGCGTTTGCATGAATGTTACAGGGAAAAGAGAGGTTCTACGGAGTTTCCTCACCCTGACTCACTGCCGTGGTATGCTGCAGGGCCAACATATTCAGAGTGCTCTCGATGTTAATATGAGTTTATTACGCCGTTGAATGAAGGCTGGATGTATGTTCCGGCACTGCTAAATCCTGTTTTGGAGAACTCGCTCATTGTGTCAAGTGGCAGCAAACGGAGGGCAGCATTTTCCTCTTGTTCAGTACGGTGAAACGGGGCTGGCAGGAGAATTTTTTTTTTCAATACTGTAATTGATTAACCAGAAATGTTGCAGCCTGAAATGGAAGGAGGCATTTGGCTAATGTCCTGTTTTGGCAGCTTGGCCAGGAAGCCAGTTCCCTGCTGTGTTCTTACTTGCGTCTCTCCCTGGAATGGCTAATTTACCTTGCGTCAGTTGCCGGGCTATGCAGGTTTTTAAAAGGAATTGGTCTGGGTGGCAGGTAAAGGGCTGCTGAAATGTGTACTGCCGGGAAGGATCCCCCCCCACACACACATACTGCAAGAAGGGTGAAAGGCATTTAAAATCTCTCTAAGAATCTCTCTTACCCCACCCCCCTTCCCCCCAAAAAGCTTGCTTCAAGCAGCATTACATGCATATTTCATAGATAGGAGTTCTCCTGCCTTAAAACACTAGCTGTTTAGTAGGCGGAAAGGAGATGTGGATCTCGGGCAGCAGCCATGATGGAGGGGGCGGGTGTCTTTCCTCTAAGCTAGCAGCATCATGCTTTGGTTCCCCAGTCTTTTCAGAGCCCTGTCGTCTCCTTCATCAGGGAGACCTATTTGTTCAGATTTTAATGTAGCGTAGCCATGTTCGTGAGCTGGTTTTTATCATTTTGTCTTCAAGGGGGGGGAGAATTTGTGTTATTAATTGTTGCTGTTCCCCCAAATTTAACCCCACCCCCCCAAAAAAACAATAGAAGTCATTGCTGCTGCAAATGCAGAGAGCGCTCCTAGTAGCAACGCAGCATCCACAGGGGAAGATCCCAGATATTTTCCTTGGTCACCCCCTCATGGCCACGTTTCACCCTTCCCTATGCCTCCGGAGCATATTTCTCCAGCTTAAAAAAAAAAACAAAAAACGTGCAGTTGTTACATCTATATATGTCCACCTTGAGTCTCAGTAAGGAAGCTGGATTATAAATAAATGCATAAACACCCATTGCTTCTTATGTTTACAGCAATATACAACGGCTGACTGTTTTTAAAAAACGGGCAAAAAACCCTCTTCGCGGCACAGAGGGGAAAGGGTGACCATGATGGGATGACGGGTGCAGAATGGTAACAGTGCTGATGATTTTAGTGAATTAAGGCTGATGACTTTATGGACTTTAATTGATTATTGTAATATGTTTTAATTTGTAAATCTGCATTAATTGCAGATAGGAAGGCACACATTTTCGAACCCTATTTATTTATTTAGGCTTGTATCCCACCCTCCCCACAATGTAGGTTCAGGGCAGGTACCAGCATATATATACACTGTGGGGAGGGCGGGATATAAGCACAAATAAATAAATAAATACGGTTCAAAAATGTGCGCCTTCCTATCGGCGTGGCATGCAAACCTGTTTGGATTGTAATCTTTCAGGAAGACTGTACCAAAGCAGATTTGGGGAACACTGGAGGAAAGCAGAGGAAGTGCTGGAAAGTGGGCAATATGATAGGCCGAGGACAGACTGCCGATCCGCCCCGGGACAGACGCGGGGCCAAAAGCCCCGCGCGAAAAGCAGCCCGGCGCAGCCCGTTCCCACAGGCTGCGCTGTCCCGGGGCGGAGGCGGGGCGGAGGCGCGCTGACGCGGGGGCATTCAGACTTCCGCCCCCGCTTCCGGCGCGCTGCCGACGCGTCCAGACTGCCGCGAAGCGGCAGGGACGTGCGGCTCTCCAGCCGGAGACCTCTTAGAAGTGGTCTCCGGCTGAAGCGGATGGACGGCGCCTCGCGGACGGGTGAGTCCGCGCCGACGCCGGAGGACAGATGCAGCAATGTGAACGCCCCCTCTGCCTCCGCTTTAGAAGCGGAGGCAGAGCGGGGCACAGTGCCAGTCTGTCCTTGGCCATAGGGTTGCCAACCTCCAGGTGGAACCTGGAGATCTCCTGCTATTACAATTGATCTCCAGATGAACAAGATCAATGGCTGCTTTGAACAGATGAACAAGATCAATGGAGAAAATGGCTGCTTTGAAAGGTGGACTATATGACATTATACCCTGCTGAGGACCCTCTCCTCCCCAAAGCCCGCCCTCCCCAGGCTTCACCCCCAAAATCTCCAGATATGTCCCAACTAGGTTTGCCGGGTCTTACCTGGCTGCCGGCAGTGGGCTCCAGCCGAGTTCCTGGATCTTTTTGCACTTGCACAAAGCGTGCACGCAGCAACGAAGTCACCTGGAAGTGATGTCATTGCACTGGGCATGTCAGGGCTCTTCGGGGGCGGGACTTTCGCTGGCCAGCTGGCCAGCAGAGGATTGGGGGCCCCAAAAGTGGAGAAACCCTGCCCCCATTGGGGGAATGGCAACCCTATTCCCAACCCAGAGCTGGCAACCCTACAAAATGAGGATGATGGATGGATGCACCCACCACCACCACCACTCTTCCTCCAGTTTAAAAGCCAAGGTGGGAACAAATCCATGAAGAAGCATCCTTGGTTTAACAACAAGCAGGCCTTGGTCTTAAAGCAATACAGCGATTCACTAATCTCAGATTCTTTGCATCCTATCACTAAACCAGCCTGAAGTATAAACTGGAAATTAAGAGCCTTGAAAAGAAAAGGATAAGAAGAAACCTTTTTTTAAAAAAATTCTTTGTGGTAACATTTCAGAAGTCTCCTGCTGGTGCCCTGGAGAAATCCTTTTTCTTCAAAAACTGGCATGAGGCAATCTCAGGAAGGCTGAACTCCAGCTTTATTGGGAGCCACGAAAATTTGATTCTGCCTCTGCTGAGAGAAAATAACAACCAGCTGTCTTGACTAAGGGAATGAGTGACTTTCGGTCTCATGCCATTCTCCTATGCTGATGTTTTAGTACACTGAATGGATCGGGGGTCCAGTAAACCAACAACTCCTGAGCTGGATCTCATCAGATCTCGGAAGCTAAGCGGGGCCGGCCCTGGTTAGTATTTAAGAGACCTCCAAGGAATTCCAGGGTTATGATGCTGAGGCAGACAATGGCAAACCACCTCTGAGTGTCTCTTGCCTTGAAAACCCCAGATGGGGTTGCCATAAGTTAGCTGTGACTTGACAGCACTTTCTGCCACAACATCAAATAACCCTTACCTAGATGGCTCAGGCTAGCCCAGTCTTGTCAGATTTCAAAAGCTAAGTGGGGTCAGCCTTGGTTAATATTTTGATGGGAGACCACCATGGAATTTCAGGGTTGCCACACAAAGGAAGGCAATGGCAAACTGCCTCTATTAGCCTTTTGCCTTAGAAACCCTACAGAGTCGCCGTTAGTTGGCTGTGACTTGATGGCACTTTACACACACACCCCCAACAACATCAACAACTAAAGACTCTGCTCTGACCAGCTCTCTCCATACCGACAGCCAGAATGAGAGCTCAAGTCCACAGAGTGATTAGGCTGATTCAAGAGGGGTTCCCCTGAAGAGGTGGGCTGAAAGAGAGGGGAATGGGAAGACCGTCCTGGGCAGAGGAACTAATACAGAAAATGGTCAAAGATTTTTTTTTTCAATAATTTTTTTTATTTTTTACATTTGATACTTTATCCATAACAAGTCTTTGTACATTTGTTACAGGGTGTAAATTCATACATTTTTACTAGTCAATTTTATCTTGTTACCTTTTAGTAGTTTTAATCTAGTGGTGAGTTTGCTGCTGTGTGATCTTTTCATTTTCCGTTCCTAATTATGAAACTAAGTGTGCTCATTTAATACCATAAGTGATTTTTTATCTTTTAGTACTGAAGCCATTTTAAGTAGTTTGTGTTAGAAGGTAGGTTGTTGTGTTCTGCCATGTATTCTATGAAGGTAGAAAATGGTCAAAGATGACCAGGAATTTATAGACCACTGAAGAGTTTTCACAGATGGAAGGACTTCTGCCTGTTTAGCATGCCTTTCCCCCCTCCCGCTGCAGCTCAAAATTTGGGGTTGTAGTGTGAGGGGGAAAGTGAAAGTCATCTTCTGCAAGTGAAAGTTATTTGAAAGGACTTCTGGTGTGAGATAGCAGACGGCCAGGGCTGTGCTCCATGCTCCGGAGTTCTGTTTCACCTTATTTTATCTCACTGAGGCTTTGGGTTTGTTATTTTTTTGTTCCCTAGTTTTTTTATTTTATCTGCATCTTTCTGATCTACATTTTTCTATCCTTGGCTAGCTTTCTAGTCTCAGCCCCCTCTCCTTGTTTTCTCCCTCGCCAAGCTGTGTGTGTGGGGGCGGGGAGGTGTTGTACAAAGATGCCAGTTTATCTCTTTTTAATATTTTTATGCCATTCTCATTTTATTTTTCATCGTTCTACGTCGTTATACTTGTTTTACATTTTGTACTTGATTTATACTTGATTTACATTTCCATTTATTTGAACTCTGGTCTTGCTAATTAGCAGGCTGGACGGTGTCGCAGTTGAGCCTTGCTAAGGTTTGCCAAGTATTCAGTTCTCTATTTTCCATTTATCTCATTTTATTTATTTTACTCTGTTTCCCTAGACAGCCCTTATTTTATTTCCTCGCTGTTTCTTTTAGTTTTAAGGAGCCTGAAAGAGCTCTTAACCACTATATCCCCCACACCACCTCTGCAAATGGTTCAGTCACGGAACTGACATTCTGAAATGGACTGTGAACTACAGTCCACTCTAAAAAATTTTTAATGCATTTGGTGTTGTAACATTTTGTGCAACCATAATTTGGCTGATGCCATCTTTCAGCCTGATGTTGACATAATCAGGAGGGGTGCCAAGTTGGTTTGGCAGCAGAGCAAAACACTGGAAGTATTATCTCCTAGACATTTCTGGTTGGCTAATCACAGATAAGGATAATGCTATCTGGCATCACTGAGCAAATACAAAGGCAACATAAAGCACTGTGATTCCTTGCTTTAAATTAACTGAAATAGATACAGTTCTTTTAAGGTATTCTGTGCTGCTATTTTCACAAGTAAGCCAAATTCTTACCTTTTCAGTCACGGCGTTGCTCATCACTCGTTTCTGTTTTATGCCCTTGTTTGGCCCAAACTGGCTCTAACCTTTCCTCACTGATTTAAAAGCCAGGTAACTGTCTGTCTGCTGTGGGTTATAGGATACCAACTTAAGCAATTTAACCCCATCTTAAGGGACACTAACAGCATTAGCACCCTAAGATTTTATGATTTTAGCGTACTGAATTGTATTGACAGTTTTTATCTGTTTAATGTGTTTTAAGGGTATCTATACCGATTATGTAAGCCACCCTGAGCCTGCTTGAAGAGAGGGTGGGGTATAAATTGAGGAGATAAATAAATAAATAAATAAATAAACTAGGAAAAGGGGGGGGGAACATGGGAGTGCCATTGTCCAGCATTGATTCCCCCCCCCCCCCCAGCCACTAGCATGCTGGCAGGCAATGGGAGCTGGGGGTGGGAGATCTCCCATGCCCAGCAGGCAACTAACAAGCCTAGTTATCAAATTATACTGCGGCAGATACAGCATATTTGGGCCATATACATTATTAAGTCATCACAGCGAAACACAAGCACTTTGCCTCAGACATGCATGTGCTGGGAGCTCAATTCCCAGGTATGTGGGAGCCCAATCCGGATCAGGGCCATGGCATGCAAAGAAACGGGGCTTAAGGCCCTGGGAAACATGGGCTGTCTCTTATAAATGGGGAATGGTGAAGCCTGCACGGCACATTTATTTTGAAGAACTTCCGCCTGCCGGCCGGATCCAGATTGCTAGATTGGGGACCCCCCCGCCCCCCTAGGTACCACACAAATTATATCTCAACAAATACATCTGCATTCCATACTTAATGTGATTTGAACGTGCACAGAAACACAGAGAAGCACTTCCTGGCACTGATGCTACTTATAGAACTCATACCAAGTAGCCTTTTCCACATACATTATAAAGTTTCTCTTTCCTAACAACTTTTTGGCAAAGGATAAAGACAACTGTCTGTTCTCCCTGATAGCCTTATCGAGCAGAAACACCACAGTTCCTTGCCGCCCTGTTTATTTTCGCAGTTTGGCTGGCGATATCTTTTCAAACTTACTTTAAAACTAAGTTTGAGTCCAGTGACACCTTTAAGACCAACAAAGTTTTATTCAAGGTATACAATGAAGTGTGCATGCACACGAAAGCTTATACCTTGAATAAAACTCGGTGGGCCTCAAAAGTGCCACTGGACTCAAACTTTGTTCTGCTGATTCAG
The DNA here is from genome assembly GCA_029233225.1 of Lepidodactylus listeri. NCBI lineage: Eukaryota > Metazoa > Chordata > Lepidosauria > Squamata > Gekkonidae > Lepidodactylus > Lepidodactylus listeri. Next base: position 84,735,602 of record JARCFY010000011.1, read on the forward strand.
ACCAACACAGCTACCCACCTGAATCTTACTTTAAAACTCTCCCTGATGCTCAGTTGCAGTATTCTTAATCAATACTGAGCTGTTGTGTCGTATTTTAGTGTTTCCTAATGGATCAGCTTAATAACTGGGCTGTTTCCATTCAGTGACCTTCTTTATGCCAATGAAGGATCTCCCCTGCATTCAGCTTCAAGCAAGAATTCCAGGAGAGGGGGTCCTCTGCACAGTACTTAACATAGTATCGTATTCCCCTTGAAAATCCATCTCAGCAAGCAAGAACTACTGCACGCCTACTCAGAAGTAAGTCCCCTTTAACAAAAGTTCCACTTCTCAGCATTTCCCCCCTTTTGTTTTCTGCATAATTATCTCCAGTTCTTTCCGACTGACCAGTTTAGCCTAGCAACTTGTGAGCAAATGGTAAATTATTAGCTCGTTTTCCCTGGGGGCAGGAAGACGTTGAGGTATTGATTTTTACTATGTAGCAAGTCAAAGTCATTGCTGGTAATTTTTTGTAAGTATTGTAACAGAGCAATTACAAATAACATTCATTATTAAAAGATCAGTGACTCTGGCTAACTACAAAGAGCAAAACAGTAGCTAAGCCACCCCATGCCCCAAAAGAGGAGCAGATAATTTATATTTGATTTATGAATCCAAGAGAACCTGCCAATTACAGAAGAGAAGGGAAGTAATTGATACGACTGGAAAAAGGGAGAGGCAAAATTTTAAAGGGGCTTTATTCTTGCAAGGCCTCAATAGCTGTTCCAAGACAGCCTGGCACTGCAAGTGCATTTTAAGTTGCAAAAAAAATCACTAAAAATCAGGTAAAAAATAGCAGAAATATAATACAGAAAATGCTATTTCCTATAGGTTGTCTGTAACACCTCAGAGAACAAACTGTGGTCCATGCACGCTAAAGGACTAACGTGGATCCAATCTACATTCACTTCCACATGACAAGGATTGTTGATATTGCTTTTACTGTTGAGGTGAAAGCAGAGGCATGCATTGCAGATGGAGTTTTCTAAGCAGGGGCATGTTCACTGTACTTTCCTCTGTCTTTTTCTGACTTTCCCCTTCTACACATGTTCCATAATGCGGCCACATTAGTTCTTGGCTGCTGTAGCAAGTCACCACTCTTTTATGTCCTATTCTTCATTAATGTACTATATCAGTTCTAGCTAATTATGAAATAGATAAGTGGCAGTAGATTGTTATAGTGATACAGTGCCATAATGCTCTATTGCCACTTAATTATTTGAAATGTCAATAGAACTGCTATAGCATTACAGCAATAGATTGATTGCAGTGTAATAATGCTATAACAATTACCATTTTTAAAGGCCCTTAAAAAAAACCTGCAGTAGCATGGCAAGGAACATGATCATGATCATGAGAGAGAGGGCAGGAAGGGTTGCATCAGTGTTTCGTTCTTGTGGCCCATTCTTAAATGCCCAGGGAAGTGCTGATCGCTTCTTTGGGGTCAAGAAGCAAATGTTCTCCAGGCCAGTTTGGCCGGGGATCTTGGAGGTTTTTTGTCACCTTCTGGGCATGGAACAGTGGTCACTGGGGGTGTGGAGGGGGAGGTATTTGTGGGTTTCCTGCATTGTGCAGGGGGGTAGACTAGATGACCCTGGAGTTCCCTTCCAACTCTATGATTTTATGAAATGCTAAAAAAAATTCACCTGAAAGGAGCTGACAAGAAAATGGTATCTATGTGGGCAGGACATTTAGTAGGGTAGGAAAGTGTATACTGGTTCTGCCACAGAGTGTGCTAACACACTTGGGCTGCATTCTTTCCAAAGCATCAGAGAAATGCAGATTTGGGAAACGAGTGCATTGAGGACAGGGAAAACCTGGAAATAGGGCAATTGTACCACAGTGTCATGTGGAAACTCCAAGAAAGATGCACCAGTCTGGAAGCCAAGGTACAGAAAACCTCCATTTAGAAGCAGCCTATATTTCCTAGTTTTAGTGTATGTGTTACAGCTTTCCTTCAAGAAACATTTCACAACAACACATTTAAACGCTCTCAGAAGAACTGCAAAGTTATATAATGATTTATAAGTGTCTTTGATAGAACAGGTTTAGCAGAGCTCTTTCAAACACTGTCTGTGTTTGTAAAATCTTCAATTCATTCCCAGTGAACATAATGAACCCCCCCTACTGCTACACCAGCAGGGCCATCCTCAGCAGAGTTACATCCTTTGAAGCCTATTCAATAGATTTAGAAATGTGTAATTCTGTTTAGAATAGCACTGTAGGCCTACAAATTCTAGAAGGATAACCATGGCAAACTGTTGCAGCAAAAACAAGAAGCTTTTCTGAGGCACCTTAAAGGCTAGCATATTTATCGTGACTTAAGGGTAGTACATTTATCGTGACATAAACTTTAATGTGCTCTAGCCACAATTAATCTATCAGACTTCACTGTGTTTACAGTAGAGGTAAAAAATACTGATCTACCCTGTGGGTAGGGTTGCCAGGACCTTACTGTGTTCCGGCAGAGGGGGGCTCCTTTCTGGAGCCTTCGAATTTTTTCTCAAATGCTAGAGCGTTCCCCCCCCCCCACACACACATACACACAATGTGCCCTGTGTGATGTTATTGCACTGGGCATGTTGGTACAGATGGGGCTGCTCAGGGTCGCGGCTGCACTGTTGGCCGCAGTGGTGGATTGGGGCCCCCAAAAGCGATGGCAACCCTACCTGAAGGGGAATACGGAATTTCAGTGGCCATTTAAAAAAAAACACTACTCAATGAGGCTGTGGCGGAATGCACCTGCTCTGGCCTTCTGAGGCTCTGCCCTGCACTGCAGGGGCCATAGATCTGACACAAATGCACGGATTCAGACCTGTCAGCAGCCTTTGGTCCTTCGGGTGCTTTGACTTTTCACTCTACTAGACCTGAAATGCATAACATGTTCCCGATGGCTGCAAGCAACCATATTTACTTTTTAACCACAGACGTTTGTTTTAATTTTAAAGTGCTGTATAATACATGTTCACTAGCTGCAAGGGAATTAGGGAAGGAAATGCTGCTGTGTCAGTAAAGGTCAGGCCTAAGGAACATTCAGATGTTGTCCTTTCCATTACTTTTGTCGTCACCCTTTTTTAAACACACTGTAGACACACGCAACGATAAGGAGACATAAGAGACACAGCTTGTGGTGCAAATGACAACGTATAAGCTGTGCATGCAGGAAAGGACTGGCTATTTAACTCACTGGGAAACTTCTGGTAGGCTGCAATTCAGAAAGGCCAGCAGTAGTTGCTAAGGGTAAGCCAGAGCTTGTCCACTAGGGATGGGCATGAACCGGGAAAATGTGGTTCAGTTCATGGTGTGCCCAGTTCACGAATCATGAACTGTTATGAACTTTTAGCAACCATACAAACTGGTTTGGTTCATGATGCGGTAGGAACCCCCCCCCCCAATGTGCTAGAGACACCAAATTTGCAGGGGATCTTTGGCAGACTCTCCTTTACCTGCCCTCCAAATCTGGTGAGGATTGGATTTACGGGACCCAATTTACATTCCCCCCCCCGCCCCGCCAAAGAAGGTGCCCTCAGGAAAGTGCTTTCTGGGGAAATGACAGGCACAGGTTCAGGAGTATATAGAACGGATCCTGTGCAAACTAGAGACATCAAAGTGGTAGGACAGGTGACTTCCCCCAGAAGCTCCTCTACATGCCCTCCAAGTCCCCCCCCCACTGCTTTGAAGTTTGATAACATTTAGACCGAGTGGAGACAGTCTGTCTGGAAATGTACCTATTCACAAACCAGCATGAACCGCCACGAACTGCTTGAAAGTTTATGGAAAGTTCGTGCCGGTTGGCCTGCCACGAACTTGAGCCTGCGAACCACAAACCAGCCAAAATTCATCACAGACTTTAGTTTGTGAGCTGGTTTGTGCCCATCCCTATTGTCCACAGCGGGCAGCAGCACAGGAAGAAACAATGGGAATGACTACGCCCGTCATTGCTTCAGCTGGCTGGTCTGAGGAGGAGGACCAGGTATGCAGAGGAGGAGGGCAGGAGGCAGTTACTGCACTCACACCTGGACCACAATGAGGAGCACACTGTGTCTGCTGTCTCCTCTTCCAAGGAGGGAAGTCCAGGTGTGTGCACAGCAGCCACTGCTGCCTTCTCACCTCTTTGCAAGGACAAACTGGTGACTGCCAAGGAAGCCCTCCTCAGCAAGAGGAGGCAGCAGTCACAAGGAGGGCACACTACCCACTGTTGCCCCCTCACCACAGCTGCTATGGTCCAGCAGGATGACAAAGCCGGATTGAATGTAAAGCATCACATGATGTGAGGGTCATGTGACACAACCTCCAAGGGCCTTCGAGTTCCCGTTTCACTCTGGTGAGCAGAGCATAAGGTGGACTTCTACGGGGTCACCATAAACGGTATTCTACATTCAAGAAGTCCGAACACCAGCTGCTATAGGGAAAAATAAATGTATTTATTGATATAATGTACACCACCCTGTGCACGGGGGAGGGCGGTCTAAAAATCAAATAAACAAATAAGCAAATAAATAAATAAGAACTGGGAAAGGCCTACTTGTAGTGTTCAGCTAGCCACCATTGGGGAAAGGATGCCGGACTAGAGGGATTCTCAACTTAAACCAGGAGGGCTCTTCTCAGGGCTTCGACAAAATTCTTTTTAAAATGTTTAAAAGTTCATGAGTTTTTAGCATACAGATTGAAAACTTCATTTCCCTTTTGAGAGTGCCAGCACCAATTTTTCCAGAAAAAAAGCCCTGGCTCTTCTTATGAAAACTCACTGTGCATAGCTTCCGAAGCCAGTATCCTCTTGGGTTGTCTCCAGTCAAGAAGAGGATTCGGAATGAAGTGAAAGCCATTTAAAAGCATGTCATGATGAAAAGAGAGCCAAATCAGCTTTCTCCCAGGCCTTATGCAATTGGATGTGCTAGTCACAGCCTTGTTCTTTAAAGGTAAAGGTTTCCCTTGCTCGAAAACCAGTCGAATCCGACTCTAGGGGGCAGTGCTTATCTCCGTTTCCAAGCTGAAGAGCCAGCGCTGTCTGAAGTCTTTTCCTGTGGCCATGTGGCCGGCATGAATAAACGCCGAGGCGCACGGAATGCTGTTACCTTCCCACCGAAGCGGTACCTATTTATCTACTTGCAATTTCTTGCTTTCAAACTGCTGGCAGGGCTACTTACAAGTAGGGCCAGACCCTCCCTAGCCAACATGTGGGAAGGAGAAGGGATGGTGACATCATGGTTGGGGGTGTCTTGTCCCTGGACAGCTAGACAGGGGGGATTTGGCCCCTGCACTGAGGAAATGGTTCAGTCATGACAGCTAAAGGAGGATTTAAAAAAACAAGAACAAACCTAGACATTCATCAGAAAACCACTTCCCATTACCTAAATGAAAACTGTCATATCGCCACTTAAAGGCTGGTGTTTGAAGGCGGGGGAAATCCTAGGTGGGGTGAAAGAGGGCTGCAGATGGGACAGTGTACTCATAGTGGTTCCACCCAAGTTGCAGCCCTGGGAGCAATGATTTGAAAACTATGTTCAAGAGAACCCTGGAGCTCTTTGATGAGATCAATAATGGCAGACAAGCTGAAAGGTAACGCTGAAGGTATTCCAGTTCCCAGTTCAGACCTGATGGCAAACCATGGTTTGCTACCACATGGAGCAAACCATGGTTTGCTACCACATGGAACAAACCTAGGGATTTCAGGTTCACATGCTTCCTCCTGCCTCTCCCTTTTAGAGATTTCCACTTCTGCAGCAAACCATAGTTTGCCACTACATGAATGAGGAAGTGGTGGCTGGCATAGTGTCTGCAAATCACTGGACCCCGAACTGTGGTATAATCCTTGTTCTGGTTTGCAGTACAGTATAATTTGGCTATAATTTGGTTGTAACAGCAAACTCTGGTCCATTGCAAAAGCAGAATTTTCTACTTTATTTGCTGTGCACAAAAGGTGCAGGAGGAAAGAAGGTGAAAGGAGGAAGGGCATGAACCCAAATACTCCCCAGTCCTGTGTTGTGATTACCAAGCTGAAGAAGAACTAGGTGGACAGTTTTGCTGGAAATAGGCTGGGGGGTTTTTCCCCCCTGCTGGAAAAAATAGGCTGGTTCTTTCTTACTAAACCAGGATGAACAATCACCTCTACAGGGGTAGCCTTTTGCAAGCCTGCTGCAGCTGGGATAACCGGAGAACGTCGGTGGCACCAAGGACTTATGTATTTATTATGGCCTAAGAATAATAATTCCCTTTGGGGTGTGCTGTTGTGAATATCCTTATTTACATCAGTAAAATTAGGAATGTTTTAAACCGGTAGAACGGGAGAGGGAAAATAGATCCAGGCTGCAGGGAGATTTAGTGAAATAAATGTGCGCGCGTGTTGTTATTTTTTTTTATTATTATTTTTAAAAAGACAATTCACTCTCGCGACTGCCTGATAAACTGGACTTTCCCCTCACGCTGAGGGAAGGGGAAGAAACGGAGCGCGCCTCCCCTCCCCCCTCCGGCCGCCAAGCACTGACTCATTCTTCCCCTCGGCCCCGCTCTCGCGAGACTCAGGATCCGCCTCGTAAACGCGATGTCCTTTTGGGCGCTGGTAGCTCTGCGAGAGGGAGGGGGAGAGGGAAGGGACGAGAACAAAGGGGGCGGTCACAAGGGCGAAACCGATGACTGACAGGTCCGAGCGACCAACGGGGCCGACGGGCGGCGGAGCGCCGAGCCAATCGCGCGGCGCAGCGGGCGTGGCCTCCCCGGCGGCTGATTGATCCCCAGCCTTGGCGACGGCGTTGTTCAGTCCGAGCGAGAACATTCTAGAGGTAAGTGGTCGGCCGCCATTACGAGCCCTGCCCCCTCCCCCCCGCCTGTTTTTTTTTTTTTTTAATGGTGCCTCCGCGGCAGCAGGCTTCCTCTGCGCGCGCGCCCGCCTCACCCCTCCTCATCCCCCCCTCCGCGGCTCGGGCGCGCGCGCTGCCTGCCCCCCCCCTCTCTCTCTCTTCCCCCCCCCCCAATGCTCCCTTCAGCTGCTGACCTGTGACTTGTTTCCCTCCCGGCAGAGTGACCGGCCCGGCTGCTCCCGCTGAACCCCGCCCGCCTCAGGACGCTCGGACCCCCCTCCCCTCTCCTGGTGGCTGCGGCGCCCGCCTCCTCCGCCCTCGCCTGTCACCGGAGACCACCCCCCAGCGTCCGGGCGCTCGGCCGAACCCCCTCGCCGACCTTCTTTTTTTGTTTTTCTTATTCTTTTTCCTTCCTCACACCGGTTCGGCTTCGTCACAGCCCGGGGCGAGCAGCGTTGGGTTTATGTCTGTATTGGACGAAAACGGTGAGTGAGTGGGGGGGGGGGGGGGAAGGAAGGAAGGGCGGGGGGCGGGAGAGGGTGACATACGGGTAATCCGGCCACGCGAGTGAGGGGGGGGTCGTCTCCACCGGGAGGGGGCTTTGTGGGGGGGGGCTGTTTTGCGTGAGGGGAGGTCACGTGGGAGCGGGAGACTTCCTTTTCCCGCCCGCGCTCGTTTTCATGGATAATCGTGTGTGTGTGTGGGGGGGGTGTTTTTTAAAACACGAGAGGATGCCACGTCCATTCTGCGGTCTCTCGCCCTCTTCGAGGCGGCTAAGGGAGGGGAAAGAAACCAAAAGGGCGCCTTCCCCCCCCCCCCCCCTTATTGCGGGGTGGGCTTGGAGAGGAAACGACGCCCGGCGGTGGCCGATTTCCACCACCACCACCACCTTACTCCTGCGGACGCCGCCCCCCCCCCCTCCCTCCCGTTTTCTCCGGTTCCCCGACAAGATGGCGGCTGCCAGGTTCCCCCGCGCCTCCCTCCTCGTGATGCTGCTGGGAGGGGAGGGGCGAAAGGGGGAGGAGAGAGTTGCAGCGGGGGGGGAGGGAGGAGAAGGGAGCGGGGGGGGGGGGCGGCGCGCGCGCGCTCTGCCTTCCGTGGCGCAGTTCCTAAACCCGCAGCGTGGGAAAGGGGAGGGGGGAAGAGAGAAGAGGCCTGGCGCTCTCCTGTTTGTTTTGGGGAGGGGTGGCTGGACCGATGATGATGGGGAAGGGGGGGGGGGGGGCGAGACAGGGGCGCGTGCGCGACACGTTGCCACCGCCTGGCGTTTAAGGCTGACTCAGTGCTTTAATTGCTGCATTTCTGAGTCATTCCAACACGGGGCTGGAAGGGGGGGGGCAGGAAGGAAGTGACTGCCTCACACTGTGAAGGGCTTTACTACCCCTATATCAGGATGGGTTACCCTGTTAGTCTGTCTGTAGCAGGAGAAAAGAGCCAAGAGTCCATTAGCGCCTGAAAGACTAACGAAATACGTGGCAGGGTAGGCACTTTAGTGAGTCACTGCTCACTCAGGAAAGCTCCTACCCTGCTGCATAATTTGTTAGTCTTTCAGGTGCTAATGGACTCCTGCTTTTTTCTGTGCTACCCATCTTGGAAGTAAGCAGTGACTCATGAAAGCTTCTACTCCCTGCCACTTATTTTGTTAGTCTTTAAAGTTCTGCTGGACTCCTGATTTCTGCTGCTACCCCATATATAAGTTATTTATTTTCTGACTCACCCTTGCTTATTTTTGGTAGAGATCCCCCCCCCCCCCAATTTTCTTATGAGGTGTTGCCTATAATGCTGCTGCAAGGCAGGTGTTTTAAGTCATATGGTGGATGGGGAGTGAAGGAAGTTCCCTGCTTGAAACATAAGGGTCTCTTTGTCTTATTGTCATCTGATAAAAGGTTTTCTGTTTGGAAGTTCTGGATGAAGGAAGCTCAGTTCTCTTGAACAGGAACACAGGCAGCTGACTCTGTCACAGGCAATTTGTGCGATGACGTGTGTGTTCAGATTTCTTGCAAAGGCTGCAGTCAACTCTTGGGGCCTAACTGGTAGCATCATCAAAGCGTGCCATGAGAATGCAGTTAGGTCATTCTGATGGGTGCAAGTTTTTATATGAAATTTTGATTTATATATTGGGAATCTTCATAAGTTCACCTTCATTTCTGTGTGTATCATTTTGTTACCCTTTCATTTCATACACCCTTTCAGTGTAAAAGAGGGCTGACAAAGCCAAAGAGCCCTTCTGTGCTAGCTGTTAAATATTAGCTAGTGTAGCATTGAATGAAAAAAGTTAATTGGCTGACTATTGAGAAACGTGAAACAATGTAAAGACCAGAACAGTTGATCTGCAATATCTTAACTGACTCACAGTTGTATCAAATAAATGGAACTTTTTAAAGAGCTAAAGTATGTAAGTAGGCATTTGGTCTCATTCTTTTAAATTACCAGTTATCCTGCAAACTTACTTTTGTTATTTTGTTATTTGTTATTGGAATGACAGAAGATTTTTTAGCAATGTCCGCAGTGTTGTTGATACTAAACCTCTTGTTTTGTTATCCTTGCAGAGCTGTTGCGCAGCCATTGGTACCTGTATTGGGGAAATATAGCATACAAACAAGAACCACACAGCCTCGGTGGCGAAAAATTTTTCATGTCAGAGACCGAGAACTCTTGCAATCGTTTATGTCATCACGTCTTCTCCAGACAGAAGATACCAAAAAGTTGCAATCAAAGATCTCTGCATCTTATTGATAAAGCCACTAATAAGCCAAAATGTCTGTCAATGTCAACCGCAGTGTTTCAGATCAGTTCTATCGCTACAAAATGCCCCGTCTGATTGCTAAGGTAGCTGCCCTGGCACTTAATCTAAAACACTGGCATATTTAAAATCGATGATACTACATAGGATGCTTACTTTTACCACATTTATCTCTTCCTAGGTTGAGGGCAAAGGAAATGGGATAAAGACAGTTATAGTCAACATGGTTGACGTTGCAAAGGCGCTTAATCGGCCTCCTACGTGTAAGTTATGTATTATTTCAAGACTAATTTTTAATACAGGCCATTTTAGGAATACATTATTTAGAAATATCAGGTGTCCCGTGCTACAGAATTTAGTGTGAATTTGAACTGCATAGATGGATTTTCACGTCCTTCTCTTTCCAATTGTTGCTGCTTCCCTTGGAAGTGCAAAAGTGGTGTTTTTAGAGTGGTGCTGTTGCTGTGCATACAGCTTAATTTCATTCCCAGAGCCAGTAGCTTTTAAGGCAAAAAGAAGACAGCTCTGTGTAGCCTGACATGCACTGAACTTTGCTACTGACTGTAAATTAGTTCTGCTAATCAGTGGGTTGAATTCAGCCAAATTCCAACAGTCTGGCCTATTTCTCATCCTTATTACAGCCCCCATTCCACAGAGCTTTTGTCCCTGCAGATCGTATAATCCCCAATATAGTTTTTTGAAAGGAATTCCTGTATTTTTCACCAGTTGAAAAAGCTAATTAAAAAGCTATGGTTAATGCAGAGTAATGATGAAAACCAGTACAGTGTTTTTCAGCTGCTGTTAAGTAAGTGTAGTTTATCAGTGTCACAGGGAGGAGAATTTGCAGGTTAAGTTTTCAGACAGCTGGTAAGGCCCATCTATATTAAAGAATAAAGTTTGGCAATATGGGAAGGTGATGTATTTTTATATGTACAGTTTAAAGTATTGGGAATTTTGAAGGATTCTTTAGGCCTAAATGGGGCTTGGAAGGGAAGTTATTACAGAACCTAATGAGTTTTTTTTCTCTCTATCTGTATTCTCTTAAAAGATCCCACCAAATTTTTTGGTTGTGAGCTGGGAGCGCAGACCCAGTTTGATGTTAAGAATGACCGTTACATTGTCAATGGATCTCATGAGGCGAATAAGCTACAAGACATGTTGGATGGGTTCATTAAAAAATTTGTTCTCTGTCCTGAATGTGAGAATCCTGAAACTGATCTGGTAGGTAGTATGCCAGGAATGTGAATAAGGCGCAGTCCAAATTACCAACAAACTGATTTCAAGTCTGTTGCCTGAGTCACACTGATAATAGTTTATAGCTGAAATCAAGAGTTTATTAGTTTGAGATGTTTTTTCCAGCCCATGCGCTAATATTTAAGCAGGCGTACCAGGCAGCTAATTTATGTTAGTTAAGTTTTATAATATCTGTAAGGACTGTCGATGGTTCTAGTTATTCAGTAGTTTTAGGCTGTGCATCATTAAGAAGTTTTTTTTGATAATTTCAATAGTTTTGAGAAGCAAACATTAAAATTGTTTTTTCTTTGGCAGCATGTCAATCCTAAGAAACAAACTATTGGTAACTCTTGCAAAGCCTGTGGCTACCGAGGCATGCTTGACACAAACCATAAACTCTGCACGTTCATCCTCAAAAACCCACCTGGTAAGTGATGCGTTTATCTTGGTTTTCGATACGGGCCTAAAAATTTGAACAGACTTAAAAAACATTGTTGCAGGTTGGTACTTCAGGAATGTATTTGGCTTTTTGAAGCAAACTGATAGCAAGCCAGCATGAAAAGCTTTTTGATGCAAGCAACACTCTGTGGTTGATACCTAGTTGTCTGCCTCAATTTTAAGCTTGCTATAGTAAGCATAGTCTTTCCTATTCCAGAGGTCTCTTGTATGTGAGGTTGTCTGTTATGTTGACTCTGACATTATCGGTTTCTCATTCTTTAAAAGCAAACATGTATTTTGACAGTAAGTGAGTGCCTTTTAGTTGCATGGTGTTACTGCTTCGAGTGATTTCTATTGTGTAGCTAAAACAGTAACTGGATTTAGCTAACAGTTGAAGTTGTGTTGTATCCCAACAGTTTTGGAAGATGAGTAGTTATTAAAACAAAAACCGGTATTACAAACTCTTGGTGCCACCTGTATCTGAAAACAATACATTTGGAGTGTGAGCACTTGTTGGTAGATGTGTTCACATCTCTGTAGTGAATGGGCATATTTATTTTACTTAATCCTGCTGTTTAATGAAACAGAGGATCTGTACTCTTGAAGACTGTGGCTCAGTGGTAGAGCATCTTTTGCTTGCAGAAGGTTCCAGGTTCAATCCCTGGCAGCTCCAAGTGATGGGAAAGATGTCTGCCTGAGACCTTGGAGAGCCACTGCTTATCTGGGTAGGCAATACTGATTTTGATAGGCCAGTGGTCTGATTCAGTGTAAAGGCAGCTTTGTGTGTGTACCAGAGAGCCATTTTATAAAAATATAGAAGTCTAAAGCCATCTGGTATGGGTTTTGACTTTGGACAGAGGTGCTCTTTGAAGTAAATGGGAAAGTTGCGTTGATCTTGGTTTAACCCAAACATGTCTTTGCACTCTCGTTAAAATCTGGTTCATTGCCCCTAAAGAGGACAGGGTCTATTTGGTGGTTCCAAGTGGGTCATGCACCCCTAAAATTACTATGGAATATCCAGCAGCTGCAAAGCACAATTATGTTTTAATAGCTGACACAAGTTCCTTTGTTCCAAATAGACCCTTGGTTAAGTGTTAAAACTTGCACAAAGCATGCAGACTGAGATTAAACGCAAACTAAATACTCTTATTACTCAACTAGAATGTTATAAACTGCATTTAGGGTTACATTAGGTAGCGGAGACTAAAAAAACTGGAGGCTAGCAAGGCCACATGAACTGATGACTCTTGTGTTTTCAGAGAGCAGTGATGCTGGCACAGGCAAGAAAGAGAAAGAAAAGAAGAATAGAAAAGGCAAGGATAAGGAGAATGGTTCTGTGTCTAATACTGAGACGACACCACAATCCGCACCACCAGAAGACCTTAACCCTCCAAATGTGGTGGTAAGTAGATAAAGGCTTCTTTGAACGCATGAAATGTTTGTAATTTGGTCATATATCTCAACGCGTTCTGTAATCAGTACGTTGGGCCCGGGGGGGGGGTTGCTTCATGAAAGGGGCTTTTGCTATTAGTCTTCTAAACTTCTTCACAGGAGGATGATGATGACGACTGGGGTGAAGACACAACCGAAGAAGCCCAGAGGCGCAGAATGGACGAAATCAGTGATCATGCAAAAGTGCTCACGCTTACTGATGATCTGGAAAGGACCGTTGAAGAGAGAGTCAACATACTATTTGACTTTGTTAAGGTAAAAGCACACCCGCGTGTAGTTGTTGCAGCTGCTGAACCCCCCCCCCCCCCCCCCCCAATTCAGCTAAGTGGACTGAAATGGCATAATCTCCTTAATTAGACTGGTGGTGAGATCTCCGAGACCTGGCCGTTAGACTAACCTGTATTAGTAAATTCCTTTTAAAACAGACCCTTTGGCTGGTATGCCTAAGGTGTAAGCAGCATTTGATTTAAGCAAAACCGTTTTTATTTCTCCAGAAAAAGAAGGAAGAGGGTGTCATAGAGACTTCAGACAAGGATATTGTAGCGGAAGCAGAGAGGCTGGATGTCAAAGCTATGGGCCCTCTGGTTTTGACTGAAGTCCTCTTTGATGAGAAGATAAGAGAACAAATAAAGAAATATAGGCGGCATTTCTTGCGTGTAAGTTCTAATGATTTTCCTTTGGCTTCTGTGGGGAGGGGGAGGGTTACTCTTAGTTGCAGATCATTTGGTCTGCTTGTAGAATCTTATATGATACATTTGGAGATGAGCTTCTGTTTCTCTGTAACATCCCTTCTCACAGTTTTGCCACAACAACAAGAAAGCTCAGAGATACCTTCTCCATGGCCTGGAGTGTGTAGTGGCTATGCATCAGGCTCAGCTGATTTCTAAAATCCCACACATCCTGAAGGAAATGTATGATGCAGATCTTCTGGAAGAAGAAGTCATTCTGGGCTGGGCGGAAAAGGTTTGTATTAAAAATCCGTTAAGATGGATTTCTTACCATGTCCAAACTTTGTAAGCTTGTTCTTGGCTTTGAGATATGGACGCGTGAGTTCTGTTGCTTTGTGGAGCTGTGAGAGTCGCATTAAACTTCTACGTCAGCGGAATCTCCAGTTCTCGAGGTATGAGGTTGGTTGTCTGAAAAGGAATGTGAGAAAGCTTGGTTGTTTGCCTGGGGAATCTTCCGGGGGGGGGGGGGTGAAGTGACTAATTGCTGAAATGTAGACTGTATTCTGTGGATTACAGCTGTAGCACTGGAGAAGGAAGCTGGAATTAGGAGACAACCAGATCCTGCAGTACATAGTTCCATGCTTTCCTGTGAAGGATCCGGGTTGCTGGTAGTGGGGCTTGCAGTCGGGCTCTATACCTGCAAGAGGAGAACATCCAAGACTGGCCTATGTAGTGGATTTCAAGCCTGTAGAAGTCTTTAGGGTGGTTTTTCTCAGTGTATGTTGTAGCTAGTGCAGATGTCACTTCTGGATCCCAGATTAACCTAGCAGTAATTGTGTATGTAACTTGACCAGTTGTGTGTTAAATTTATGGTAGGGAAATGCCCATGCATGGCTTTGTGGGTAAATAATACAGGATTAGCTGTTAACATTTGGTAACCTTCCCTTGGTAGGCCTCAAAAAAGTACGTCTCTAAAGAGCTTGCCAAAGAAATCCGTGTCAAAGCAGAGCCGTTCATTAAATGGCTGAAAGAAGCTGAAGAGGAGTCATCTGGTAATGAGGAGGAGGAAGATGAAGATGAAAATATTGAGGTAAGGCTACGATAGGAATCCTCAGTTAATGGAGTCCTGTCTGTGGTAGAAATTGTTCGGAAAATTTCTGATGTTGGGAATCAAATGAGTTCCAGCATTATCACACGACGCTTGTCTGAGGCTGGTTGTAGTATCACAGTAGTAGTGTGCCCGGGAGTTCTGAATTGGCCCCAGCTCCTTTTCCCCCCCCCTCAAGTTGATTGTAATGGATGGGAATCAAGTTTGACCATGGATGTCGTTAATGCAGGACCTTTGGCTAAGCCTCCTGTGCCGCATGCTGGTTTTTAACTCTGCATTGTAATCTAGGCCTCTAAATCAAGTCCCATCCACAGCTCTGTCACATAAAAAGTACCCAGGCTGTGTGAAGATGCCTCCGAACATGTCAGACAGCCCTTTACTTCCTCTTGCAGGTGGTGTACTCCAAGACAGCCAGCGTACCTAAAGTTGAAACTGTGAAGTCTGCAAACAAGAAGGAGGATGATATTGATATTGATGCTATTTAAAGTGAACCAACCTAGTTTTCCAGTGTTAACACTGCTTACCTCTCTGGATCTCTTGCCAGAAGTGCAACCTCTGTGCACAAGGCTACATCGTGCGACACCTCTTTGAACTAAAAAAAAAAAATGTATCTTACCATGACTGGTATTGTAATTAAGCTTAACAGATGAGAGGAGTTAATACACCAGCAAACCAACCAGGTTTGCTGAACAGCATGTTTCTTTTAAACTTGTCTTGGACATAAATACTTGGAACACATTTATACAGTTGTGAAAATAAAGGATTTGGTTTTGGAATCTTCAATTGTGGTGCAGTCCTCCTGGTTTATTCATTGATATTGAACTGCTGGGCATCAGGCTATGTCAGGTGGGATTTTAATGTCTGGGTCACACGGTCCTTATTCAAGCGGCTTCCTCCACTGTCCCTCTCTAAAGAAATGAACAGCAAGAAACCACTTCAGCTGGTTTGAAAAGTGATGCACTTAACCCTGCTTAAATCTCTGCTAGTTTATGATTAAGTATAGAGATCTTATGCAGCCCACGAATATAACCTCAAACCTTTGGTCTTGCATCTCTGAGGCTCCAGAATGTTACTGCTTTATAGGCTAGAGTCAGTAACCACCTAAATGTTCAGTCTTTTATGCATCTCTGTTCAAGCCACTCTTTTGAGTCATAGGCATTAGCTTACGGCTATGAATTTCCCAGCAGCAAGGACCAATAACTGTTGCACAAAGTAATAACTATGAAAGGGGAAATAAACGCCATGATTTGCAAAAGGATGTAAAATTTCTTAGTGATTTTGAGACTTTAGGGGGAAAGGAAATTTTGGGGTTCTGTTAGTTATCTACAAGCAAAATAGCAAAGATGCCAATGCATGAGAGAGCCGGTGCGCTCTCTACCCTGTGCTGCCCTAGTGCTTTATGTAGAGATCTGGAGAATTTAGAAGCTTAACGTAATTATTTGGTTCAGTAAACACATAGCATAGTTTTTTGGATCACATTAATGCGGTCTGTTAACTTTTTGTAAGCTTTCTGGATTGCAATACTTGGCTAGCTATGTCAAATACAGAATGTCTGCATATACACAAGGGTTAAAGCACAGTTCAGTTTTGCTGGGCAGGAGCAATTTTTTTTCCCACCCACACTTTTTCTCAGTTGCTTAGTATATAGTAGATTTGCATGTTCCTGTTTCAGTTTCTCACCGCTGCTTTTCTGGGTTGGGTGTGTGACACCTGGGTGCATATGAGTGTTTAAGGAAAGCTACCCACACTGATGAAGGGGGAAATGGGGCATCCTGCAAACATACAGAAGGGAGTCTTCCATGTTACCGCAGAAGCTGTGCTGGTGGCAAGTTTGGGTCTAGCATAGTTTGGAAGACAACGTCTGGGAAATTCCCCATCCCCCTAAATTAGCCTTAATTTCCTTAGGCTAGCTTGAACTCATCAGATCTCAGAAACTAAGTCGGGTTGAATGGGAAGGCACGAAGGAAATACCAGGGTCACTAAGCAGAGGCGGACAAACCCACCCCTTATTTGTCTCTTGCCTTGAAAATTCCACAGGGTCAGCTGTGACTTGACAACACTTCCCTCCACCACTGTGTTTTCCTGAGGTTTGTCTAAAGGCAAATTTGCTATGAGACACAGCAACACAATCTTAATTAGATGGATACTTGGTGTCTGTATCTGCAGTGTTTTTGCATTGGTGTTTCTTAGAAGAAGCTGTCTGCTGCAGACTGCAGATCTAAGTAGGCAATTTGGAGAAGGATCAGATAATCTGTATAAAAGCTGCTGCTTATTCAGGTGACAACATTATTCAAAAGCATTATACAAATCCTGCCCCCTGCTGCTATTTGGTCTAATGGAGAGAAAATGACAACTTTGATTTACATACAACATGATGGGGGGGGGGTTAACAGCTGAAGTTTGCAGGTCAGGAGATCAGCCCTGCCCCATTCTTACATGTTTAGCTGCATTCAACATTTTTGCTTGAAATTTGGCAGAAGGATCCTTTGCGTGAGTGACTGTAACCCTGGAAATCTCCCATATGTAGGGGCAAGTCAAGGGGTAGAGAAGCCAGTAGAAATTGCTATCGAACTGGTTTCCTGATGCAATTTAGAAGAAGAGACTGGATTTATACTCCACCATTCATTTGGAGTCTCAGAGCAGCTTACAAACGCCTTTCCCTTCCCCTCCCCACACCCTGTGGGGCTGAAAGAACAGCTCTGACAGAACTATGGCTTGCCCAGGGTAATCCAGCATCTGCAAGGGGGGGAGTGGGAAATCAAACCCAGTTCTCTAAGATTAGAGTCTGTGCATTTAACCACTACACCAAACGGGCTCATACAGAAAAACCACTACACCAAACTGGCTTTTACATTCCCATACAGAAAAATCTATTTACCCCCCAATCACGTAAATTTTTACTCCCCCCCCCCCCCCTTCAATAAAAGGCAAGTCCTTTTGTGGATCAAACACTGGCTAATTAAAAGGAAACCGTGAGTTGGCCGCCAAACTCTTGTGGTTTTCTGCTGTTTATGCTTTATGCTGTATTTTATGATAACTTGTTTTGTGGTGGTTTAAAACTTTGGTGAGCCAGCAAATGCAGGCAAGGCAGAATATAAATCCAAATAATAAGTAAATATAGATGAGCGATTTTCTCAGTGGAGAGTGGTAAGCAGTGGGGTACTGCAAGGATCAGTACTCGGTCCAATGTTTTTTAACTTGTTTATTAATGGTTGGGAGTAAGCAGTGAAGTGGCTAAATTTGCCACCACCTCAGATAGTCCGGGGGGGAACATAGTTTGGCCTATTGGGGAAGCCCATGTGAATAGCGCTCACCTAGGCAGCTGCTTCAGGTCAGGGAAATGGCACAAGGACTTTGCACTAAAGGATTCCAAATCATACCTGACTTTTACACCTCAGAACCAACCTGTGCACTCTATAATGTGTGAATTTGTTAGACCCCGGGGAAACCTGGCTTCTAATCCTCAGTCATGGACTTCACTGGGTGACCTTGGGCCAGTCATGCTCTCAGCCTAACCTACCTCACAGGGTTGTTGCGAGGATAAAACATGAGAGAATGACGTCTGCCACTCTTAACTCCCTGGAAGAAAGGTGATTTGAAAGCAGACTGCAAAACTGTCTTGTCTTGGTACTGAATTTGGGTACAAAGTCTTTGTTTCTCTGGTGTGTGGGTTCAGACAGGCATACAAAAAACGAACATTGCGCACACAGATACAGCATCCTTGGGCTTGTCCCACTGCGTAATTTTCAGTGGGATGGTGGATGGTAGTTGGTTTCCTTAATGGTTTCCTCCTTGACGCTCCAAGTGATCCCTCTGTGATCTGCTGCCCCCTAGTAGCAGATAAGTGAACAGTTGCATCTTAAGGGAAGATGGGAAAACTTGACCTGAAAGGGATTTGTTGTTGTCTCTCCGTCTTTGAAGCCGACTTCAGCCACCCAGTGTAATTGACGACAGCTTCAAAGAAGCCCCTGCCAACCATGAAACGAACAAAACCCCTCCCTAACGAGAAGTTTTGTTTTCTAGCTAAGTAGCATTTAAGTATGCTGTATTTAAGTATGCTGTTAAGAAATATTTAGACAGGGTTACCTGCATCTTAAGAACATAAGAAGAGCCCTGCGGAATCAGAGCAGTGGCCCATCTAATCCAGCATCCTGTCTCAAGCAGTGACCATCCAGTTCCTCTGGAGGGCCAACAACACCGGAGGTCCACCTTCTACCTGGTCCTAGAGATCATGGGGGTTGCAGTGGGACCTTCTTGTACACAAAGCAGATGCTCTTCCACTGGACCATGACCCCACCTCGTTCTATGAAGCTGACTTCCTCAGAGTCCTACCACTCATCTATCAAAGACAGTCGTCTTTGTGAATATAGAAAGATAACTGAAAACAGAGTTGCCCATCTACAAAGACATGGCTGATGCAGGCCTAACCCAATAAGATCTGCACCAATCCTGCAGTCACAAAATTTCAATCTAGGGGCATGAATGGTTTCAAACATGGATGCAATCAGTTCCACCCCGATACCCATAACCTGATAAACACCAACAAGAGTCCCACAGGATTTGACTTGCCACGTAAAGTATGGAAGATGGCTAATGGAATACGAACAGGCTTTGGCAGTTGTGCAGACGTGTTGTTTAAACGGGGCAAAATACCAGGACCTGAATGCTATTGTGACGCAGCCCGCCACACTATTTTCCATCTGTCACAGGAATGTGAGTGTCATATTTTCCAGGGAGATGTGATGGAGCTCTTTGAACTCTCCCCAGCTGCGATTGAGTGGATTGAAAATTTAGATATTAGTATTTAGGGGGATTGCCTAGTTGGTCTGCATACCTGTTGTATCAACTTGGTTATGTATTTTGTATTATCATGAGCTTCCTGTGTGTAACTCTGCCATTCGACAAATAAATAAATCTGGTTTATTGTAACTGGCAGTGGCTCTCCAAGGTCTCAGCTCGAGGTCACAACCTTTCCCATCATCCTCTACCTTACGCTTTTAACTGGAGGTGCCACCAGTCGGGTTAGAACTGATAAAAGGAAGTACTTCTTCACCCAAAGAGTGATTAACACGAGAAATTCACTGCCACAGGAGGTGGCGGCGGCTACAAGCACCAACGGCTTCAAGAGGGAATTGGATAAACATATGGAGCAGAGGTCTATTAGCCACAAGGTATAGATAGGAACTCTCCATCTGGGGCAAGTGATGCGCTATATTCTTGGTGCTTGGGGGAGGGGGGGCAACAGTGGGAGGGCTTCTAGTGTCCTGGCCCCACTGCTGGACCTCCTGAGGGCACCTGATATTTTTGGCCACTGTTTGACGGACTGGATGGGCCACTGGCCTGATACAACATTGGCTTCTCTTATGTTCTTATGACTGAATCTTTGACTTTCTGCATGCAAGGCTGATTTTGCTGCTGAACCACAGCCCTAGTTTTTCAGGGTACAAAAGAAAAGGTGAGAGTCCCCGCTGCTGTTCTGAGGTCCCCTGACTCCTTTTGTGAGTCTTCCTGTAACCTCCTTACAGATATTGCTTATGCCATTTAGGAAGCGTGGCAGCTTGGTTCTCCGAACATGAACATAGGGGGAAACTGGTAGAGCAAAGGGCTGAGGAAATGGAGTGCAGGAAGCTTCACAGGTGGAAAAAAATAAAGGCTTTGGAAAAGGACAAAGCATTTCAAATCGGGTCTTGCACTCCTCTTAAGAGTTCTATTTAGTTGAGC
This sequence comes from Lepidodactylus listeri, assembly GCA_029233225.1. Lineage (NCBI taxonomy): Eukaryota > Metazoa > Chordata > Lepidosauria > Squamata > Gekkonidae > Lepidodactylus > Lepidodactylus listeri. The sequence continues at coordinate 84,755,798 of JARCFY010000011.1, forward strand.
TATTTTACAGAATTTCTGCCCTATCTTTCTGCCATCGCAAAGGTTACCAAGGTGGCTAACAAATGAAAAACAGAGACAATGAATTCACATTTTAAAACCATTGAAAGCAACCCCCCCCCCCCCCGACACATCATTAAAACAAATAAAACCAGAGCTAAAAGATATCCAAAACATGTTAGAATGCTGGGCAGGAAGGAGGGATCGCTAAACAAAACAAAAAAAGTCTTCACCCGCTCGTGGAAGATGGGAACAGGCAAATCTCTCTGTGGAGAGACTTCCAGAGATATGGTGCCATGACTGAGGAGACCCTCTCCTGGGTCGCCATCAGTGTTCCTTCTAAGCTGAGTTAGTGTGAGCTAACTCACCGTTTTTTAGCCTCCAGCTCACCCATTCTTGTCTTAGCTCATGAAGGATGGCTCCAGAGCAAGCTAATGTGTGCAGCAGCCAAATCGCTCGTTCACAACTTTAATGCCAGTAGCTCACAAAGTAGGATTTTGGCTCACAAGACTCCACAGCTTAGAGGGAGTACTGGTTGCCACCCACCCGTCTAATTTCAGAAGGTGGGGGTTCCTGAAGCCAGGCCTCTGAAGATGGTCCTTCTGGTATATCGATCCCAAGCCATACAGGGCTTTACCTGTGCCAAGCCTTATATGATGGGCTGGGTCTTGCAATTCAATTCTTCTAATGACAGCACCTTCGCCCAGTAAGAGTAGGCTGAAGTATCACCAATAGAAGAACAGATTCATAGGATCCAACCTGAAAATTCATGGAAAGGGGATTGGGAGGAGGAAGAGGAGGAGACTGGATTTATACCCTACCCTTTACTCGGAGTCTCAGAGCGTCTTACAGACTCCTTTCCCTTCCCCTCCTCACAACAGACACCCTATGAGGTAGGTGGGGCTGAGAGAGCTCTGAGAGAACAGCTCTGACAGAACTCTGGCTTGCCCAAGGTCATCCAGCAGCCGCAAGTGGAGGAGTGGGGAATCAAACCTGGTTCTCCCAGATTAGAGTCCAAGCACTTAACCACTACACCAAACAGGCCCTGGATGGAAGCAAGCACCTTCTGTTCACTTCAGTGGGTTTGGTGCTAACTCATGGCGGCTGCATCTTCCCTACTTCGTTTCATTACAAAAAGCATAATAAAGATGGGGGGGGGGGGGAACATGCTGACTGTATGCAGGCAGTCCTGTGGGAAGCCACTAGAGGGTTATCTATTCTAGAGCAGCGGTTACCAACCTTTTCTGTATGGCGACCCATCAGTCCAAATTTACTTGGCGTGGTGACCCACCCAGGGCTGGCCCAAGGTTTTTTGGTAACCTAGGCGAACTATGACCTTGGCACTCATCTAGTTCAGCATTCCATTTTCTACAGTGGCAAACCAGATGTTCTCTGAGAAACCAACAAATGTCACACAAAGGGTGCTGCTGCCAGCCACTGTGAACCCCCAGGCAAGTGGCCTTCCGACTTATGCATACGGAGGTTACATCCCAGCCTCTGACCACCCTCTCCTTCTCCACTATGCCCTCTCATCCCTCCCCAAAGATTCTAAGAAACTCACTCCAGTAACCCTCGGGACACATTTTGCTTAATCAACATGTATAGGCAGTGAAGAAAAGATGCCAACTGATGTATGACAAGGAAGATACTGTTCAGGGTCAGGTCTTGGGATCTCAAAATAGACAAAAGACCAATGGAAAGATCAGGGGCCGCCATTAGAGAGGGCTGGCCAATTACCCATTTTCAGAGGCTTTGTAACCCACTTTTGGGTCCCCGCCCATAGGTTGGGAAACACTGTTCCAGAGCCAGTTCCTTTACAAAAGCCACACATTAGAAGTAAGTTGAGACTGCCCGAGGTTGGTTAAGAGCAATGCTCCCTCTAAGCTGTGGAGTCTTGTGAGCAAAAATTCTACTTTGTGAGCTACTGGCATTAAAGTTGTGAGCAAGTAATTTGACTGCTCCATAAATTAGTTTGCTCGGGAGCCCTCCTTCCTGGTGGCTAAGACACAAATGTCTGAGCTGGAGGCTAAAAAACGGTGAGCTAGCTCACACTAACTCAGCTTAGAGGGAACACTGGTTAAGAGAGTCTTCAGCACCTGGAATTGCCATTTTAAAAGTGGGTAGAGTAGCAAGGCTGGGAAAGACCCTGGAGAGAGAATGTTCTTTGCCTGAATAGGCTAGACAGAGCAATGTTCTGATTCAGTCATGAGTCTGATTTAGCACCATCTGCTGAAGTACATTGAAGGAACTAAATCCTGATTTAAACATGGGCTGAAGGGGTGTGTGTCGGAGGGGTGTTGTGTGACGGTGGTTCCTTTATACTCTTGTAAAGCATGGTTTGCCCTGACCTGAATGGCTCAGGCTAGCCTGATCTCATCAGATTTCAAAAGCTAAAGAAGGCCGGACCTGGTTAGTATTTGGATCATCATCTGAGACCACCAAGGAATACCAGGATTGCTATGCAGAGAAAGGCAATGGCAAACTACCTGTGTTTGTCTCTTGCCTTAAAAACCCTACAGGGTCACCCATAAGATTGAATTATTTTACACACACACACACACACAATATGGTTGGCGCATGGTGAAGTTACAGACCTTGCATGCAATGACAGATCTATCCAGCAGGTGTCACTGATGGGGTATATTTCCATGCCATGGTCCTCACCGACATCTTTATAGAGGCAGACAAAGCTGATCGGAGGACATCCAGGAGCTCACAGACAACTCTCAGATACTGCTTTTTACAAACGACTGGACTCAGACTCCACACAGGAATACAACGAAGGAGTAAACAAGATTATAAAGGAACTACCCCTGCACATTCAGCAACAAATCCTTTCAGGCACACCATGGGAACTTCGACCAGGTACCTTTTATTTTCTACCCAAAATACACAAAACCGGCAACTCAGGATTGGCAACCCAGGATGCCCCGTTGCCTTGGGCTTTGGCACAATCAGTATGGGGGTATCTGGAAATATGGGCTCTGTTCTAGGACCCTGTGCCATCGACAGTTATGTTCGCGACACCACAGACTTTCTGAGGGAAATACAGTCTTCGAACAACCTTCCAGAGAATACTAATTTAGCCACCATGGATGTGGAATCTCTGTATACCAACATCCCACACAAAGATGGATTACAAGCCATAAGAAATATGGTTTCTGACAACACCGCGGCTGACCTTGCCACCAAACTGTGCCATTTTGTTCTCACCCATAACCGCTTCAGATTTGGCAACAACTTGTTCCTTCAGATCAATGGTACAGCCAGGGCCTCACAGTATGCTAACATCTTTATGGCCGACTTGGAGCAACACTTCCCCAACCACTCAGACCTCTCTTATGCCTGCAATATATCGATGACATTTTAATTGTCTGGACACATGGTGAAGAAGCCCTGGACATATTCCACCAGGCATTCAGTGACTTTTACCCCACCATCAACCTGACAATGAACTAGTCTATGCAAGAAATACATTTTCTGGACACTACTATAAAAATACCCATAGACGCACAGACATCACCTTATACTGCTAACCCACTGACTGACAAACATACCTACATGCCCCCAGCCACCATCCTAAACACACCAAACGGTCTATTGTATAAAGCCAGGCATCTGCTCCAATCCTACAGACAGATATTATCTCATTTTTTAAATACTTCTTTATTATATCACAAAGGAACATACAGAACATACGAGAAACATACAAACATATATTACGTTCAAATTGGGGGCCTTCTGAATCTATATAGTAATAGTCTGTTCAATTACTTCTTACAGAATCCAGTTAAGTCTTAAAATGTATACCATAAAGCAAAGAATATTTTATCCATAGAATCTGTATATAATTGTAAATAGTATCTACAAGCCGGAGGACCCGCGATAACTCGCGGGGGGGGGTGAGCCTCTTCCCCCTCCTCTGGCCCCGTGTGCCGAGCCTCTACCCCGTCCCCCCTCCAGGCAGCTTCCCCCCCCGCCTTCAAAACGACGGCGGCGGCAGGGAGACAGCCGCCCGCTGAGGCTCTCCCCCTGTAAGGCGGTGGCAGCGGCAGGTAGACCGCTGCCTGCCGAGGCTTCCCCCGCCTTCAAAACGGCGGCGGCGGCAGGGACACCCGCTGTCCACTGAGGCTTCCCCCCTCCCCCCCGCAAACGGCGGCGGCGAGTCCTCATCACGCCACTTCCCACCCCCTCCCCTACAGCGGCCACAGCGTTCTCTGCGCATGCGTTCTCCAAGCTCCTTCCCCCAAATCTCCAGGTATTTCCCAACCCAGATCTGGCAACCCTAGAACTAAGTGAGGCTTTTTCAGTTGACAGGGAGATTCTGCATTGACTTTTCCCTCTGTTGTTTTACGAAACCCGCCTCGGAACAGAAATTTCCCTCTGCATTGCATGGTGCTGTCACTTTCTTTGCTCATCCAATTTTATGGTACCCTCTGCACTGCATACCACTTTCACGTTCTTTGATCATCGGGTTTTATGGTACCCTCTGCATAGATTTATGGCTGCTCAGGGGTGACTTCGCCGTCACAGAGTATTTGAATGTGGTTTTAAGCTGCACCTTTTCCTCAGTGTTGAGAAAATGTGGAGCGAATGCCAGATGCAGGATCACCCACAGGTGTGACTATATTTCTCCATGAGCCCCAGAGTGAAAACTACTGATATAGAGCAACTTGGGGAGGAAGAACCCAGGCCAGTGGTAGAGCCAGTTAATTGGTCCAGTAAGCCCAGCAATCAGTTCACCTAGTCCAGTGCCTACTAGTTCAGCAACTCCTTAGTCTCTCCAGCAAAGAACAGTCTGTCCGAACACATAGCAGGTTTATAAAATTATGCATTGAGTGGAGAGAGTTCACAAAGATAAATTTTTCTCTCCCCCCCCCCCCACCAATACTAGAACTTGAAGGCATCCACTTAAGTTGATGGCCAGTACATTCAGGATGGACAAAAAGGAAATACTACTTTACAAAGAGGGTGATTAAAACGTGGAATTTGCTGCCAGGGGATGTAGTGGTGGGCACAGGCATAGACAGCTTTGAAAGGGGATTAGATAGACTCAGGGAGGATAACTCTATTAATGGCTCCTGGCCATGATGACTGAGGGGAACCTCCATGTTCAGAGGTAGTCAACCTCTGAATCCCAGAGCCAGGAGACAATGTCAGAGGAAGGCCTCGGCCTCTATGCCCTGTTGTCGGCCCTCCAGAGGAACTGGTTGGCCACTGAGTGAGACAGGATGCCGGACTAGGTGGACCACTGGTCTGATCCAGCAGGGCTCTTCTTATGTTCTTATGTAGGGTTGCCATGTCCAGGTTGGAAAATACCTGGGGACTTTGGGGGTGGAGCCGGGAGAGGGCGGGGTTTGGGGAGGGGAGGGGCCTCAGGATGGTACAAAGCCATAGAGTCCACCCTTCAAAGCAGCCATTTTCTCCAGGGGAACTGATCTCTGTCAGCTGGAGATCAGTTGTAAAAGCAGGGGATCCCCAGGCCTCACCTGGAGACTGGCAACCCTATTCTTATGACAGAACCTGGGGTCTTCTTCTCTGCTAGACACCTGCTCTGCTACTGAGCCATATCTCACCGCCTCACCCCAGTGGCAAAACCCCAGTTTTCCCCAAACATATTTCCCTTCAGAACCAGCACAGCAAGATAACGGATCCTCATCTCCACTACTAACCTTGCCACAAATGTTCTGTCCAATTTATGAGGCTGCTGGAAGAAGTGCAAATATTATCAGATTTCCCACCCGGAATAAAACTTATGCAGGTTAGTTGTGCTCCATAAAACAGCTTGGGAAGAAGCAAAAATGGACAGGTGATCCCTTGACGATCTCCGCATTCAGCTCTTAACGGCTCCCAGAGGCCACCCGGTATTATGTTTGAGCAGATGGTTTTATGGGCTGGTAATTCTGGAAGAACTGGCTGTTGGCTGTGGGCTGGAAGAGGAACCCACTAGCAACAGAGACGGTTTTACCACTCTCTGGAAAAAGAACCGGAACGCTGTCTCGTTTTTCACTTTCTCTTATCTCCTGGTTTGTAGTCCTATGAGTCCCATTTCCGTGTGGACTGTACCCACGTGGGTGGCAGGTTGGATGTCTTGCGTTCTCTTTTCTTTCCTTGAGGGTTCTCTTCCTTCCTAGTCTTTCCCTGTCAGTCGTGGTCCCCCCCCCCCCAACAGCCTTATTGTTCCTCTCGCGTTTTAACCCTTTCCTCGATTCACATTCTCCCCTGCTTTCTCACCCACCGTCTCCAGTTTAGAGGGGTCTGTATCACCTGAAAGGCAGGGAACAGAAAGAGGCTGTTTTTCCATGATTCTGCAACCCATGCTCCCTGGATCCAACACTTTAAATACAGTAACATATATTTTAGCCCGTAATTTCATATATTTCTGTGGTAGCCGACCTGCTAATATTGTGTAACTCCTGAACCTAGGATTGCCAACCTCCAGGTGAGCCTGGAGATCTTTCAAAATTACAACTGCTCTCCAGGCCACACAGACCAGTTCCCCTGGAGAAAATGGCTGTTTCGAAGGGTGGACTCTATGATATCACATCACTGCTGAAGTCGTTCCACTCCCCAAATCCCGCCTTCCCAGGCTCCACCCCCAAATCTCCCTCGACCAGTTTGGTGTAGTGGTTAGAAGCATGGACTCTAATCTGGGAGAACTGGGTTTGATTCCCCACTCCTCCACGTTCAGCTGCTGGTGTGACCTTGGGTCAATCACAAGTTCTCTCAGAGCTGTTCTCTCAAGGAAAGAGTTCTGTCAGCCCCACCTACCTCACAGGGGGTCTGTTGTGGGGAGGGGAAGGGAAAGGAGATTGTAAGCCACTCTGAGACTCCTTTGGCGGGGTATAAATCCAATCTCTTCTTCTCTATAACAACTCATCTCCAGATGACAGAGCTCAGTTCACCTGGGGAAAATGGCCACTGTGGAAGGTGGACTCTGTGGCATTATGCCCCTTTGAAGTCCTTCCCCTCCCCCAAAACCCCTCCCTTCTCAGGCTCCACCCCAAGAACTCCAGGTATTTCCCCACCCAGAGCTGGTGACCCTAAACTGAATAGGGGCTGCAGAACTGCAGAGGAGACATTGATAACTTCCCCTGTGCCATTTCCCCCGAGGGTAGTTGCCCCCCCCCCTTCAAAGCTGCTATCCACCCTCATAGAGAAAACAAAGGGTGAATGCTTTCCCTGCTGGGGTAAATAGACCCTTTGGGGGAGGTGACAATTAACACTAGAAGAGATGGCATCGTGGAAAGGGCAACACCCACCTCTTGCTCAGTACTACATTTCATTCAGGTTCCTCATACTCCTCATTAAAGACAGTTCAATAGATGGGGATGCAGTGGGCAGGGTCAGGCCAATCAGTGTTCTGGTGATGCCCCAATATCATTTTGGGTGTGGATTCAGAAGTGACATCACCACATCGGGATAGGCCAGGTTGAGAGCTTCTGATGGGCCCACAGTCACCCAGGGAGCTTCCATGATTGATCCTCCCAGGATAGTCCAACGCTCTTTCTACTACATCTTGCTGGCTATCAGTCGAGTACCGGATTTGCTTCAAAGTGCTGGTTGTGACCTTTAAAGCCCTATGCGGCCTGGGACCAACATAATCAAGGAGCCGCCTCTGTCTGTATATGCCCCAGAGGGGCTTGCGCTCCGCGAACCATCATCTGCTGGTTGTCCTCAGCCTGAGGGACATTCACTTAGCCTAGGGCTGCCAAGTCCAACTTGGGAAATATCTGGGGACTTTGGGGGTGGAGCCAGGAGACTTTGGGGGTGGAGCCAGGAGAAAGGAAGTGACATCATTTTGTGAAGTCACATCCTGTGATGTTGCTTCCACATGCTTCCACATGAACTCATGAAGTTTCCTAATACTGAATCAGGCCATTGGTCCATCAAGGTCAGTACTGACTACTCAGACTGGTAGTGGCTCTCCAGGGTCTCAGGCTGAGATCTTTAATATCACCTATTACCTGATCCTTTTTTAGCTGAAGAGGCTGATACCTCCTGCATGTCAAGCAGATGCTCTATCACTGAGCAACGGCCCTACTGAATCCTTCCTCATCTCGGCAGAATATGATTTTCATATCATAAGAACAGGAGAGAAGCCACAGTGGATCGGCCCATCCAGTACAGCCCATCCAGTACAACACTCTGTGTCACAACAGTGGCCAAAAATACCAGGTGCCCTCAGGAGGTCCAGCAGCGGGGCAAGAACTCCAGAAGCCCTCCCACTGTTGCCCCCCCAAGCACCAAGAATGCAGAGCATCACTGCCCCAGACAAAGGGCTCCATTTAGACCTTGTGGCTATAATAGCCACTGACAGACCTCTGCTGGATGGGGACAGAGAGAGAGAGAGAGAGAAAAGAAAGAAAGGGGGAGGGGGAGAGAGAGAGAAGGAAAAGAGCTGGCAGATGGACTTACTTCCATTTAGACCTTGTGGCTAATAATAGTCACTGACAGACCTCTGCTGGATGGGGACAGAGAGAGAGAGAGAGAGAGAGAGAGAAAAGAAAGAAAGGGGGAGGGGGAGAGAGAGAGAAGGAAAAGCTGGCAGATGGACTTACCCCAGGCCCAGCAGCAGCAACCTTTCAATCTTACACCAGCCGCATGCAAAAGCAGGCCCTTCAGTAAGAGCTTAGTCCCTTGTTAATCTCTGGGCGGGGCTCTCTTGCTAACTCTTAAAGGGGAAATGTCTGGTGAGGCTTTTCACTGCAGGCTCTTCAGACATTTCCCTTTAAGAGGCCTGGAAGGGAGAGGGCCCGGCAGGCTCCGACGTTCCCCTCCTGTTGGCAGCCATTGCCTCCCCCCGGTGGCCAGTTTTGAAAAAGCGGGGGGGAAGCATGAAAAATCGGTGTTTCCCCCGCCCTACCGGGGGACTTGGCAGCCCTAACTTAGCCTTTTTCTGCCCTGGCCGCGGCCTGGTGGAACCTATTCCTGATTGAGATCAGGGCCCTGAGAGACCTATCGCAGTTCCGCAGGACCTGCAAAATGGAGCTGTTCCGCCAGGCCTTCGGGTGAGGCGGCGGGTGTCCCCCAGTTGGCCCTGCAGTTCTGCTGTTAGTAGGTGGCTACTGGTAAGATCTTTGTGGTTCAGCTGCAGCCCAGTTGTTCCCAGCTTTAGGACTGCTGAATGTGTAATTGCTGCTGTGCCTATCTTTTAACTGTTTTTATTGTTTGATGTTCACTCTTAATTGTCTATTGATTGTAATTGATTGTTGTGACCCACCCTGAGCCTGCTTGGGGGAAGGGCAGGAGATTAGATTAGATTAGATTGATAGATAGATAGATACCATATTTTTCGCTCCATAAGACGCACTTTTCCTCCCCAAAAAAGTGGGGGGGAAAGTGTGTGTGTCTTATGGAGCGAATATGGAGCTTTTCTTACCTGTAACAGGGCTCTTTCTTCAGCAGGAACGCATGGGAACGCCATTCAGGCTGGCATCCCAGCCTTCCCCGCCCCTCTCTGCTGGGCCTGAGCTGTTAAGACTTAAAAGGGAAACGGCAGGAAAAACCCCACCAGGCTAAGTACTCTTTCCCTTTAAGTGCTTTTCCCCTTTAAGATAGCCAGCAGCAGAAAGCCCCACCCACAGATTAAGCTCCCTGACTACTTTGCACAGAAAGGCCTGGCTTTGCATGGCATGCCGACGTCTCTCTTCTTTCCTTTCTCTATCTTTCTTCCTTCCTTCCTTTCCTTTTTTCTGTCTGTCTGTCTGTCTTCCTGTCTCTCTCTCTGTCCCCACCTTTCTTTCTTCCTTTCTCTTTCTCTCTCTCTCTCCTCCTCCTTCCTTCATCTCTCTCTCTCTCTTTCTTTCTGTTTCATTTTTTCCTGTTTTCCTCCTCTAAAAACAAGGTGCATCTTATGATCAGGTGCGTCTTATGGAGCGAAAAATACGACAGACAGACAGACAGACAGACAGACACATAGATAGATAGATGATAGATAGATAGATAGATAGATAGATAGATAGATAGATAGATAGATAGATGCCAGCTCTTGTATTTACACCTGCTGACTTGGTTACCACCAATAAGAGAAAGCTCTGACATTCAGGGCTGGATTTAGAGGCAGAGTGTGGGAAGGAGCAAAGAAATACAACTATGCTACTCTTAGAGTTTCCACTTTGATTTGGGAAATCCCACAAACTCTCCCTTATGGGGCTGGCCTTGCTCTCAGCAGAGAGAGAGTGAGAGGCTCAGTATAGCAGGGAGGAGCATTCTATACGTTTGGTTGCACAAGGGCACCGCTGTGAACTACTGATATTGTACCTACGCTCACTTGCGTGCTCTCTTTGTCCCTTACACATGCACATTTTTTTAAAATACTAATGAAAAAAAATTGCTGACTGGAGTTTCAGAGAAAATCGCCTCCTAAAGGAACTATCTCCTTACTTACCGCAAAATATATAACCATGTTTCACCCAGAGCTGATTCTTCTCTCCTTCCTCCTCCCCACCCCCCCAGCCCCATCTTGGACACTACGGGAATAAATTCCATGTTCCTTCAGGTGCAATGAATGTTCCTAGGCCATTCAAAACATGTAGTGATGATTTATATAGCCAGGAAGCAGGTCTTAAATCACAGGTCGTTTCCAATTTCATTGCAGAAAATGGGGTTTTTGGGGGGAGGGCAGCAATTCAAGTGGGAGATTGATGCAATACTGCAAGCTAGGGAAATTCTGACTCTCTGAATCGATTCCAAGAAACTTTTCATAAAAAAGGAAGCTGTTCTCTATTCTTTTTGTTTTCCCCTGAAGGAACAATGACTTTTGTGATTCACTTCTGCATTCAGAAAGAAGCTTAATGTTCAAAGTCCAGACTAATTATGACACACCCCTTCATTATGAGTCTTTAACTATGCTGTGGCCTTTGAAATAGGTTGCATGGGTCTTTCTTAGCGGGCTGTAGGGTTCCCAGCCTCTAGGTTGGGTTTGGAGTTTCCCAAAAATTACATCTAAGTTTCAGATTACAGAGATTGGTTCCCCTGGAGGAAGTAGCAGCTCCAGAGGGCGAACTCTGTTATATTCCTTAGCTTCTAGGTGAAACTCCTCCCTCCACAGACACCCCCCCCCCCAAATCTCCAGGAGTTCCTCAGACCACACTTGGCAACCTAAGTTAGCTGAAATACACTGAGTTAAGGTACATATTCACAATTCCATCACATGCCTTAATAAAATCTATATTGCTATTCCTCCCCATCAGTTTACTTTCCTTGATGGCACCAAGCGCATAACTATAATCAGTTTGGCAGCTGTGTGGGAATTCTCATCAACAGCTCCCTTGCTTCCCACCGTTACACATCAAGATATGTGAAAACAGCTGGGAAAATAGATGTTTTCATATGAAAACTAGGGGTGTGAATCCCCAAACTCCCAGACCGAAAATATACATGAAAATTTCTGCTTTGGGTCATTACCGTGTTATCTGGAGTTGAAAACACAAATCCAGGTTCTTAGGCATTATGAAAAAACATCTGCAAAAAAAACTATGTTGTGCTTGTTTTTCTTTGATTCTCCTGATTTCCCCAGCAACAGCATTTCTCACTTTCTATTGGATCCTTGCAAAAGATTCAGGAGCTTTCCCAGCCAATCACCGTTGGAGACAAAGCCCCATCCTGGATCTGGCAACCATAACACCCATCCCCTGCCAGCAGCTAGGAGGGACCTGACAATCCTAACTTGGTGGACCACATGGCAGTATACCATACTCAAGTCCCTCCCCTCCCTAAAGCCCACCCTTTCAGGCACCACCCTCAAATGTCCAGGTATTTCCAAACTCAGAGCTGGCAACCCTTAAGGGTTGGGAGGGGAAATTTTCTTCATCTTCCAGAAAGGTCTTTGGAGACAGTGTCCTGATTGGTTGTAGGATGTCAGCAGACTAGTGGCCTAAGTTTCTTATCCATGTAGAATATCCTCCTAAGCCCTACCTGCCTACCTTTTCCTTCAGTAACTAGGTCTTATGCCTCCATTTTGCTTCCTTACCATGGCATCTGCTGTGGGTTATGTTGCTTAACTTTGAATGGAATCTTCCAGTGCTTCAAGATCCTATGCTGTAAGAACCTTTAGTAAGTGAATTTAGGAAGAATCAGGTGGGATAGCCATGTTGGTCTGGAGCAACAGAACAAAGTTCGAGTTCAGTGGCACCTTTTAGGCCAATAAAGTTTCTTTCTTGGTATAAGCTTTTGTGTGCACACACACACTTCTTCAGATACATTGAAATGGAAGTTACCTGTCCATATTTTTAGGTAAAGCGTGGGCACCAAATTAGCATACAGTATAATAAAGATATTTAACAGATGCAAGGAACAAACAGGAACAATGATATGATAATCAGAAAATAAGAAGTACATGGTCCAAATACAAAAAAGTCTTATTAATACATCTTCAGGAATAGTCCAACTTAAATTCCTCAAAAAATGAAAAGTCCAGATATAGATGTTTATGATCCCTTTGCACAAAATCCTCATCTTGCCGCTTGTGTATCCACTTCACGGCCCCAGCCGTATCGGCTTCTACAAAAGCAGAACACCAAAACCGCCCAGGACTGGTTTTGTAGTTGGACCCTGTACTTTTGAGTTTCTGATTACCATAATTTATTTATGAATAACTACTTTATTTGAATAGGTTTAGATTTTTATACTCACTGATCGTTGAATATATTTTTCGTTATTTATGCACAGTTTGATCTTTTGTATCTTTTGTACTACTTACTCCCTTCCATGCATCATTACCTGGAAGTTGGCAACCGTAACTGCAACCCCTCGCACTGCAACCTCTACCTTCATGGCCTCGTTCTCCTCTCCTTCCTGCTTCAGTTGTCCTCTCTGTTAAGGAGACGCTTTGGAAATGAATGCCACCCAGTTAGTGATATGACTGACACAGCTAGAACTGCTGTTTAGGACCACACAAAAGTTCACCTCATTGAAGAGCCAAGTATGCAAATTAACAGCACCACATCCCTGACACACAAGAGGACTTTGGTGAAAAAGGATTACAGCTGCCCACCCAAGCAAGATATTTGACATCAGAAAGCAGATGGGCATCTGCTAATCAGGTAACCTTAATCTGAATACCATTGTCTCAACAAAAAGAGGGGAAGGGAAAGGGCGGGGAGGTGCTGGGTTGCCTGCAGGCTGAATCCTAAACATTTGCACACTGGAAATTGACAAACTGTTGTGACCAGGACTGGACAATTTTGATAGAAGTAGAGCCCTCTACTCTGCACAACTCCAGGGGTGGATTCCACAATGTACTGCAGGAATGGACGAGGGTTGCCAACTCCAAGTTGGGAAATGCCTGGAGATTTGGGGGGTGGAGTCTGGGGAAGGAGGGGCTTGGGAGGGGAAGGAACTCAGCAGAGTATAATGCCATAGAGTTCACCCTCCAAAGCAGTCATTGTCTCCAGGGGAACCGATCTGTGTAGTCTGTATAGTCTGGAAACCAGCTGTAATTCCAAGAGATCGCCAGGTCCCACCTGGCAACCCAAGCGAACAGAGAACTTGTGGAGCTGGGTTTTCCTGTACAGGCTCCAAGGGCTCCAGAATGGTCTTTCTCATAGTTGTGGCACCTCAGCACTGGAATGTTGGATGCTGACCTGCTGCTCAATTCATCAACTTTCCAGCATCAAGTGAACACCTACTTATCTTCGCAGGCTTTTTTAGCGCCTTTGCTCTTCCCTACTCTCTCTCTCTCTCTTTTTCCAGGGGTCATTTCGTAGAATAAGAGGTGCAGCAGCTCATTAGCATAACTCATTAGCATATCTTATTTGCATATGCCACACACCCCTAACATCACCGGAAGTCTGTCAGAAGGCAACACCCACCCCTCAGGCTCCACCCCAAAAATCTCCAGGTATTTCCCAACTCAGAGCAGGCGAGCCAGCTTTGCACTTTGACAAAAGACACTTTAGGTTTCCTTTGCTCTTGCAGGGAAGCTCCCCTACAACAAGCACGGAAATACAGATCAAGTTAGTCTGCTTTTGCTTTTCTCCTCAGCGTATCACCATATGTGCCCACTCCTGGGCTTGTTACTCCAGTGTTCCTGTGCATTCCTGCTCAAAATGACCCCTGTATCTATCTATCCGCTCGCCCGCCCATCATCTGCTTATCATCCATCCATTCATCTTTCCATTCATCTACCTACCTACCTACCATCTACCTATCTTTGTATAATAGGTATACATACATACATACAATTCTTATTTATTTATGTACACAGAAAAAATAAAATACTGTCTTAGTTGTTTTAACCATTACTGCTTATTTATTTCCATAATGGTGATTGTTTGCCGGTAGCTGTATAATTTCTCTCTCTCCTTTTGTTCTGACTGGTCTTACTATATATGACATTTTGACATCTGTGATTCTTTAAGCCCTTCCCCCCCCAACCAGTTTTCTCATTAAGGGGGGGAGGGAAGGAAGGGGGGGAGGGAGGAAATAATGGGATATAATGCCACAGAGTCCTCCTGCCAAAGCAGCCATTTTCTCCCAGTGAACCGATCTCTTTCTCCTGGAGATCAGTTGTAAAAGTGGGAGATCCCCAGCCACCACCTGGAGGTTGGTGACTACCAGTGGAGCTAGACTGCGCCACCAAGTTACAGCTTTGCGTTTTGGCTGGGCGTCACCACCATAAAGACTGATGCACTGACACACAGCGGGCAATGCACACCGCAGCGAGTCCTGTTACTGCAGAGCCATGCCAGAGCTTGATGCAAATTGGCACTGTGAAGTGTGAAACCACACACAAAGTCTGTGCAAGCCCTTTATATCACGGGATCTTCGACAGGCAACCGCAGACTCGGCTGGCGTGCCAGAGTGGTTAAAGGTGATAGTAAAAACACATACTATAGGTAAGGTTGCCAACTCCAGGTTGGAAAATTTCTGGAGATTTGGGGGTAGAGCCTGGGGAGGGTGGAGTTTGGGGAAGAAGAAAAAGAAGAGCGTACAATCCCTTTCTCTTCCTCTCCCCACCACAGACACCTTGTGAGGTAGGTGGGGCTGAGAAAGCTCTTTTGAGAGCTGCCCTTGAGAGAACAGCTCTGAGAGAACTTGTGACTGACCCAAGGTCACACCAGCAGCTGCATGTGGAGGAGTGGGGAATCAAACCCGGTTCTTCCAGAGTAGAGTCCGCGCTCCTAACCACTACACCAAACCACTACAACAAACTGGAGGGGAGGGAGCTCAGCTGGGACGTGGTTCCACAGAATCCACCCTCCAAAGGTACCATTTTCCCAGGAGAACTGATCTCTGTGCCCTGGAGATCAGTTGTAATTTGGGGGGAACCCCAGGCCCCACCTGGGAGGCTGGCAATGGTAACCATACTGGTCTTCTTCTTCTTCTCCCCCCCCCCCCCGGCCATGTCCTGATTTTGTCAGGTTCTCAATAAGATGTGGGAACTGAACAAATGTCTGCAAAACCAATTAGCATACATATTATTGCTAACACACTATTTAAGAGTCACTTCCCTCTTTCCCCTGCCGACTCAGCGAGGGCTGGCCCCCCCTCTCCCCTCCCCCCCTTCCACATCATGACATTTGCAGCATCCTGGGATAATTACACAGTTTTAGCTGCAAAGTTCAGCTCCCTCTGCCAGGAATAGCTTTCTCCTTGTCGGAGGGACACACTGTTTACAGTTCCGGAGCTGCCCTCATGTGGTACTAATTAACAGTCTGTCCTGTTAGAAGCTCCGTGCCAGCGGCTAATGGCAAACCCTCTAGCTATACCAGCAGCCTCATGTTCAGACCCAGCATGTGTGCTAGCAGCCTACCCTCCCACCCAAATCCTTGCTCAGGAATGCTCTTGCTTTTAAATACAGCATAGTGTTGAAACATGCATACTGTTATGGGCGCCAACCTCCAAGTAACTGACTGGAGATCTCCTACTATTACAACTGACCTCCAAGCTGGCCCATAGCTATGGTGGGGCTATTGGGTGCTCCACCCCCTTCCTTAAAGGGCCAGCCCCCTTCCTTAAAGGGCCCACCGCTTCTTCCCAAAGGCATTTAAAGGGATCCCTTAAAAGCTTTTGAGAAGAAGTGGAAGGTGGCATGCATCCCTCTCCCTCCCCTCCTGCGAGATTTAAAGGGCCCTTCAGCTGATCGGCAGGGAGTACGTGGCCCGTCAATCAGCTGGAGAGCCCATTAAATCTTGCAAGAGGGCTGAGATCCCCCACAATGTCAGAGTGGTACGAGAAAATTTGGGATTCGTTTCTAATGGGGAAAATAACACACAACTTAAAATTGAAATCTCGAATTTCACATCATTCTTTATTTACAAAGTCTCCCTGTATTAAGCTCTTTTTGTTGGACATGACATCTTAGTGTATCAGGATATGATTTTTTTTATGATGGTTCATATTTGAATTTGAAACATGGTTTGACTGTTTACCTTTTGTATTTTGTGTATTTGTTACTTGGTTATTTATTATGCTTCACTAATTCTAGATTTTTGACTCGATAATCCTGTAAGATCTGACACAAAAGGTGGGGGGGGGGGTTGTGTTCTAATTTTTGATTATTTTGTATTTTGATCGTTACTTTATATGTGTATGGGGGGGAAATAAAAAATAAAATTTAATTAAAAAAAAAATCTTGCAGGAGGGAGAGTGAGGGGTATGTGCCTCCACCCTTCATTATAGCAAATAACGGCAGCCCCATCAGAAAATTTTTTGCCCCACAAGCCAGAAAATCCTAGCTACAAGCCTGCTTCCAGGTAATAGAGATCAGTTCACCTGGAGAAAATGGCCACTTTTCCCCTATCAAATATTTACTCTACTATCCCTCCAAGAAGCTCAGAGTGGGGTACATGTTTCTCCCTAGCTTCGTTTGAACCTCACAACAACCCTGAAAAGTAGACTGCTAAACTGAAAGGATTGGCCCAAGGTCAACCAGTGAGCTCCATGGCTGAGAGAGGATTTGAACCCAGATTTCCCCAGCCCTAGTATGACGCTCTGATCATTACATGGTCTCTCTAGCACAGACAATGATACTTAAAAATTGATAGTTGTTCAAAATCAGCACTGAAATTCCATGCAGCATTCTGCAATAAAATAAAAGGATCAGCCAGGCTGAAAGCCAGTTCAAAGATGTGGGTCTATAATTAGGGTTTCCAACCTCCAGATGGACATACAGAAATATATATCACTGTGTACAGTAAATATATGTTTATGATAGAATGATTTTATGCTTTATTCTTTTTCTTTTTATATTCTTCAATACTATTAGCTAAATACTGGTATCAAATATTATCAAAAATATATTTCACCCAAACAATACATAGAGAAAAATATGTTTCACCCAAACAATACATCGAGTGCACATTTACATTCAGACAGCACCTTATCACTATCACTATCACTAGTCCCACAGGACTCTAGTAGTTTACCCGTACATAAGAACATAAGGCACCAAAAATACATAAGAACATAAGGCGCAAAAAATTTTCTTTGTGAGCACAAAGCGCTTAAGATAACATCTTTGTCTAGGGGCCCATCAGAACTGAAATAAACAATATTAATGTATCAATAGAATTTCATTCCACCGTATTTATAATTATTAAAATTGTAAAGGGAGCTCAATTACCCCTTGCGGCAAACATAATAACCTATCTAAGATAGCATATCTCTCAAATTCAATCAGATAGCTGCAAATTTGGGGGTTTGCTCCATCTATTTCTATCATAAACATATATGTACTGTACACAGTGATATATATTTTTGTATATCCTCCAAGTGGGGCCTGGAGATCTCCCAGAGTTACAACTGATCTCCAGATGACAAAGATGACAATTCGATTTATACCCTGCCCTTCAGTACCCAGAGGAATCTCAGAGCGGTTTACAATCTCTTTTCCCTTCCCCTCCCCACAACAGACACCCTGTCAGGTAGGTGGGGCTCAGAGAGACTTTCGAGGACTTCTCTTGAGAGAACAGCTCAGAAAGAACTTGTGACTGACCCAAGATCACACCAGCAGCTGCATGTGGAGGAATAGGGAATCAAACCCAGTTCTCCAAGATTAGAGTCCACACTCTTTAATCATTACACCAAACTGGCTCTTTTGGAGGATGGACTCTTTTGAAGGTGACTCTTTTGGAGGATGGACTCTAAGGTATTATACATGGCTGAGATCCCTCCCCTCCTCAAACTTCACCCTCCCCAGGCTCTACTCTCAAATTTTCTGGAATTTCCCAACCCTGTACCATACACGTACACATACAAGTACACATACAAGGTACACATACAAGTGTACCATACACGTGTCCTCCAAATATAATAGTATGTAATAGCCCCCAGAGGGAACATAGAAGAGCTGGGCATTGAGATACTGATAGGGTGGCCAATCTCTAGGTAGCACCTGGAGATCTCCTGCTATTACAATTGATCTCCAAATGACCGAGAACTTGAGGGCATCCGATATGCTGATGGGCAATAGACTCAGGATGGACAAAAGGAAAAAGGAAGGGAGGGAGAGTTGGTTTTTATACCCCGCTCTTCACTACCTGAAGGAATCTCAGAGCAGCTTACAATCTCCTTCCCTTCCTCTCCCCACAACAGACACCCTGTGAGGTAGGTGGGGCTGAGAGAACTCTGAGAGATCTGTGACTAACACAAGGTCACCCAGCTGGCTTCATGTGGAAGAGTAGGGTATCAAACCCGGTTCTCCAGATTAGAGTCCGCCACTCTTAACCACTACACCAAGTTGGCTCTTTACCCAAAGAGTGACCAAAATGTGGAATTCACTGCCAGAGAATGTAGGAATACCCATAGGAATAGATAGCTTTAAAAAAGGATTACCGTATTTTTTGCTCCATAAGACTCACTTTTTCTCCCAAAAAAAGTGGGGGGGGGGAAGTGTGTGCGTCTTAAACCCCCCTCACCTTTCCCGAGCCACGGCACCGAGCAGAGCTAGGTGCGTCTTATGGTCAGGTGCGTCTTATGGTCAGGTGCGTCTTATGGAGCGAAAAATACGGTAGATAGATTCATGGAGGATGAGGTTTATCAGTGGCTACTAGCCATGGTGACTAAAGGGAACCCCCATGTTCAGAGGCACTGAACCTCTGAATCCGAGAGCCAGGAGGCAACACCAGGGGAAGGCCCAGGCTTCTATGCACTGTTTGCTGGACCTCCAAAGGAACTGGTTGGCCACTGTGTGAGACAGGATGCTGGACTAGATGGACCACTGGTCTGATCCAGCAGGGCTCTTCTGAAGTTCTTAAGATCAATTCCCTTAGAGAAAATGGCTGTTTTAGAGGGTGGACTGTATGGCATTATACCTGCTGAGGTCCCTCCCCTCCCCAAACTCACCCTTCCCAGGAACCACCCCCCAAATTCCAGATATTTCCCAACCCGGAGCGGCCAAACCTAAGACACTGCTAAAGGTACAGTTATTATCATAGAATCACAGAGTTGGAAGGGGTCAGACAGGGCATCTAGTCTGACCCTCTGCTCGATGCAGGATCAGCCTAGAGCATCCCTGACTAGTGTTTGTCCAGCCACTGCTTAAAGACTGCCAGGGAGGGGGAGCTCACCACCTCCCTAGGCAGCTGGTTCCACTGTATTATGGGCTGGTTGAAAAGATGGGCACCCCTTCCCAGAGCTGTGCTGGGAACATTTCAACATCTCCCTATCAGCTGCCTTCTTCGTGGTGGGGAGTGACCAGAGACGGAAAGGAGGGAAGGAGGACCGAGAGCTGTGCGAATCAGGATATCCTCGTAGGCGTAGCTTCCCCCATGCCTCCATCATCACAAGCTGCCTCTGCCCAAATTTGTCTTCTTCTACACTCATAAATATACATGTTTGCTTTTGCATCTAAGTTGTATTCATGTTTGCAGGAGCTGATTATTCCAAAGCTGCCTCCAGCGCAAAGGAGGAGCCGTGGCTCAGCGGTACAGAACATCTGCTTGCCTTGCAGAAGGTCCCCAGGTTCAATCCCCGGCATCATCACCAGTGAAAAGGATTGTAAAGTAGATGGTGGGAAAGACTCTCTGCCTAAGGGCCTTGCAGAGCTACTGCCAGTCAGAGCAGACAATTCTAACCTTGATAGGCCAGTGGTGAAACCCATCATACGGTAGCTTTGCGAATTCGGTCTTATGGGGTGGATGGGTCATGGCCCAGTAGCAGAACATCTGCTTGGCATGCAGAAGGTCCCAGGTTCAGACCCCACCATCTCCAGATAAAAGGATCAGGTGATAACTGATGTGAAAGACCTCTGCCTGAGACTCAGGAGAGTGGCTGCCAGCCAGAGTAGACAATACTGTCCTTGACAGACCAATGGCAAGAAGAAGAAGAAGAGGAGGAGGAGGAGATTGGATTTATATCCGGCCCTTCACTTGGAGTCTCGGAGCAGGCTTACAATCTCCTTCCCGTGCCGCGCAAACGGCAGCGCGGCTATCTGGACGCTGCTCAGAGCCTCTTCGCACAATGTTTGCGGTTCAGGGAGGGATGTGTGATCATCCCCAACCGGGGGGGGGGGGGGATCCAGATTGTAGTTATAGCGGGACCTATATCAGAGTTTCCTTGCCGTGTGACCACAGTCTAACTCAGCTTAGAGGGAACGCTGGTTTACGCTCTTGAAAACGTAGCAGTTTTGATGTGTCTTCATGATTCAGCTTCAAAGGGGGAGAATTCAAATGGATTGAGAAAAAAATACCAATTGGATCACTTTCAACGTATTCGGATCAATTTTTTGTAGCTGCATAGCCGGATCTTTTTTATTTAATCAGGCTCGCCGGGGGGGGTGGTGTCACCATTCTATAGGACATCAAGGTGCAGTAGAATCTGATCCGTGTACCTTATTTCATCACTGTTAGCTCCAATGCGTCTGCCAGGTTTTTAAAAAATCAGATCTGGCAGCCTTCCTGACATTGACAGATTGGCTTGGAGAAGAAGCCGTATGGCAGAAAGGAAGCGTGTTTGTGTGACAGCCGAGCGTCAAAATCCTCAAGACTGTGAATTCGTTAATATTCCAGATTTATGCATAAGTATGTCACATATACATGTTTTAAAGAAACGAAGGCAGTTTCGAGGCAGACAAGCTGTTTCTTACACAGAGGGATTTCCTCCACCCCCATGGGAAAGATTTCATACAGATACCTTTTATCAGCAGTTTGAAACGGTGTGATCCAGATACCGCGATCACGTGGCGAGCCGTTTGTCTAGACGGAGGCTCAGAAGCAGGCAAAACGATGGGGCTTTGGTAAGCAGGCCAAAACCGTCTCGCTGACAGCTACAAGATCCTGACAATTCAGAACACCCCTTTCGCCACGGTGCCTCTAATCTTAACTGAGGGCATTAGAGTCAACAGGTGTCTTCAAGGAAAGAAGGATGTGGGGGAATATTGATGCAGCTGGGAGGAGTATTTATAGCCCTTATTTCTTTAAAAAAAACAACCGGCTTCCGGGATCGTATCTCTATGTGTGTAACACAATCAGGGAAACCCTCTTTGCTCTTCTTGAGGCCTGCGATGCAGGATTTCCTGTGGAATCCTCTGGGGACCACAAAACAAAGTTTAATATAAACCTTTGGGATTCCAAGGCGACCACCCCCCCAATTTGATACTCTCAGCAAAAAGCCATGTTCACAGCATTTTAAAGATGGGGATACATATAGTATATATACATACATATGTATATATGTACATGTATACATAAAGCATACATATAGGGGCCGTGGTGGCTCAGTGGTTAAGACACTGAACTGCAGACCGGAAGATCGGTAGTTCAGCAGTTCAAGACCTGAGTGCAGCGTGACAGAGTGAGCTCCTGTCTCTGGCCCTGGGTCCTGCCAACCTAGCAGTTCAAAAGCAAGAAATTGCAAGTAGATAAATAGGTACCACTTTGGTGGGAAGGTAACAGCATTCTGTGTGCCTCAGCGTCTAGTCGCGCCGGCCACATGACCATGGAGAAGTCTTCGGACAGTGCTGGCTCTTCAGCTTGGAAACGGAGATGAGCACCGCCCCCCAGAGTTGGATTCAACTGGCTTTCAAGCAAGGGAAACCTTTATGTTTAGAGCATACATACTTGATAAATTTGTGGTGGGAAAAAATAGCATAACTCTTGGCCAGGAGGGACCTGGCTCCCCTACCAGTGAAGCTGCAGCTGTTGCATCCCCTGGGGGGACTAGTAGGCTGGCGATGAATCCGTTGCTGTTTTCCACTCACCCGCAAGCCTCTGGTAACATTTCCGTACCAACCGTTCAATGGGTCAGTTTAACCTAACTCAGCAACAACTCTTTATCTTTGAGTTTCACCACTGAACAAGTCAGTGGGAGAGGGGGTTGTTTGGCAGCTACACACAGCTGTTCACAGCACCAGAATAGTCTCCTGTGGGGGGGGGGGATGTGAGCAGGTGTGCCCTCAGTGGTCGAAGCTGGGAGCCCTCTAGGTTACATAGCATAAGCAGGCCTTCTGGCTTCATGGTTTTGTGGGGCTCCACGCGCAATGAGTGTGAAGATGGGTTCAGGAGGTCAGTATGAAGGGAGCTCACCAGAAATAAAGCTCATATAAAGACATGGAGCCAGTTTGGTGTAGTGGTTAGAAGCACCGACTCTAATCTGGGAGAACCGGGTTTGATTCCTCACTCCTCCACATGCAGCCAGCGGGGTGACCTTGGGCAAGCCACAGTTCTCTCGGAGCTGTTCTTGAAAGAGCAGTTCTCTCAGAGCTCTCTCAGCCCCACCTACCTCACAGGGTGTCTGTTGTGGGGAGGGGAAGGGAAAGGAGATTGTAAGCCGCTTTGAGACTCCTTCGGGTAATGAAGGGTGAGGTATAAATCCACTCTCCTCCTTCTCCTCCTCCTTCTTATACAGGCCAAGACTGGCAACTGGCAGGAGGGGTTGGAGCTGGAACATGGTAGGAGACGGCATTGCCATTTATGTCATTTCCAGGTTTTCCCTGGAAGTGATGTCATCAGGTCTGTGAAACAGGGTTGCCAACTTCCAGGTGGGGGCTGGAGATCTCCTGGAATTATGAGAGACATCCAGGCTACATAAATTGCTTATTTATTTATTATTTAAAGCATTCGTCCCACTTCTCGTGCAGGAAATGGCTGCTTTGGAAGGTGGACTGCAGGGCATTATATTCTGTTGAGGACTCCTCCCTCCCTAAACCCCACTCACCCAGCCTCCAGCCTCAAAACTCCAGGTACTTCCAAACCCAGAGTTGGCAGTCCTACCTGTGAAGCTGCCATTCCCCCCCCCCCCCAATCGCCACTTGGAGCTGCAGCAGGCAATGGGAGCTCAAAGCACAAGAAATCCCTCATCCCCATCAGGGGATTGGCAGCCCTAGGATTTGAATTTGGCTCCCTTGTGCTTTGGAACTGATTTCCCAGTGGGTGAACTCGCAGCTGACGTCTGACTGAAAGCCCTTAGGGGTGGACCCAGGGAGGAAATATGAAAAATGTCACACAAAGCCAGCCTTCCATCACTCCGCTGGGATAATAGAATATCTTTGGCAGACGGAAAAAGACCGAGAGAGATGCTGGAGATTTCAGGGCTGTTATTAATGGCAGAGTCAAGAGGAGAGAGAGGAACTTTTTAAAAACAGGAGGCTGTAATGGAGGAGGGGTGGGAAGGCATATCTGTACAGGTTCTTCTGGTTTGTGCTTCTGGTTCCTGTCGTACAGCAATTAATCACAGTCTCCTCTGCTACCACCACCCCCCCCATCCAGAACATTAGTCTTTGACCCAGATGTTTCTTGAACCCCTGCAAGACCTTCCTCTGCTACATGAACAGAAGTTCAGGATTTTCTCCTGTTCAGCTTTCCCCCCCACACATGCCCACTCACTCAAGGCTGGTTCCCTTGACAGGACTCCTGTTATCTGGCAGCTGAAACGTATGCTAAATAATTATATTAATTACCTGAGAATGCCTTACCTTTGTGACTCACCTGCCCTGTTTCTGCATGCTGTTCTTTGCAGCAGTTGTATAACTGTGCAGAGTGGAGATGCCGAACAGCAATTCCATGGAGTCACTTAAAGGCATATATTTTCAATGAAAGGAGGGGATGGGGAGAAAGGATTTTTTAAAACAAATTTATAACCAGGGGTCATGGTGTGGAGAGAAAAACGCAGAACCACCCAGGAGGATATTAGGGTTGCTTCCGGCGTTGTGTTTTACCTCAAGGAAAGTGCGCAGGTGAATGCCTTGTTCACACCTGCAAGGGCATGAGGCGGCAGAGGCCCACCGTGGGAGAATGAACGGAACCGCTTCAGACTTCCGGTGGGGGAGCATGGAAGACCACATTTTTGGAATAGTCCCCTCTGTTACAAACTCCCTGCAAACAGGAAGCTAGAATGACAAAGAGTGGTGGTGAGATGGTGTTGAATAGTGGGTTTAAGACGGCAGAGGCGAAGGCAGAGTGATTTCAACAAGCAGTAGTTTATTGCGTCTCGACAGGGATGCTCGACATGGGGCAACTGCCCTAACTATATACACCTAAGCCACACCCAGCCCCCAATGCAATTGGTGAGTTCAAGTGGCCTCCGGGCTCCAGATTGGCTGGCTGCCCTCAGGGGCCAATCCGCAGGCAGGTTCCAGGATCCTGCCTGCCTTTGTTCTGGGGCTTCAATCTCCAACTAGGTGGCCTTCCCTGAACAAGCCCAGACATGCCTCCCCACTCTCCATCTCAGTGGCCTGCCACTCAGTGACAAGTCCAAGCATGCCTCCTTATGCTGGCTACAAGCCCCTGCAGCAGTTAAGCCTGAGTGGAAGATTGCACATGTCCAGACATTACAGGTGAACCCCTTTCATCTGTTCTGTAAGGAACCCTCCACCTTCATTTGGAAGTGGTGTGGTCCATTCCGTCAACTTAGCATTTTACTACTTCATTGTTTTATGCAGGGGTGAGCCAGGCCTTACTCTTTTTAATGCATTCAGGTGGGTAGCCGTGTTGGTCTGAAGCAGTAGAACCAAGTTTGAGTCCAGTGGCTCCTTGAAGACCGACAAAGTTTTATTCAAGGTGTGAGCTTTTGTGTGTGTGTGTGTACGTGCTCACACCTTGAATAAAACTTTGCTGGTGTTCAAGGTTCCACTGGACTCCAACTTTGTTCTTTTTAATGCAATAAGAGTCAAGTATGAATAGGTTTGCTATTTGCTTGCCCATGGCAGGTAAGCCATCACCCTCAGCCCCAATCCCCTGCTCTTGAGAAATTGAGGCGCTGGAGGAAAAGGGCTGGAAAATGGCTTCCATGGGGTCTCTCTAGGGATTTTGCTATGTCTCTAAGATCTTTACCAAAGACATGAGGAGAAATTCCTAAAGAGTTACCCAGAAGTGATGACCCATCCTTCCCAAACTCCACTCTTTCCAAGCACCACCCTCAAAATCTCCTGGCATTTGCCAAGCTTATCCTGGCAACCTGGGATGTGCACTTGGATGTATCCAGGGCTATTTTTGGGCAGGAACACACAGGAACGGAGTTCCAACTGGCTTCCGAGTTGGCCATGCCTACAGCCTCTCCCCTCTCGGGTTCCCCATGCACCCCACAAGCCATGGGGCATCTGGGGAGGCCGATCCTGGGAGGGAGCTGCACTGTCAAGGGTGTGGCCTAATAATGAGTTTCTGTTGCTGGGTGTGGCCTATTATGCTAATGAGTTCCTGCTGGGCTTTTTCTACAAAAAAAGCCCTGGATATATCTGATCCAAATACATGCCAAAACAAACCCTTCTCCATATTTTGGGGTATAGCTGGGTATCCAGATGTCATGATCTGTGCTGGGCTGGGAGACAGGCCATAAGGCTTAGGGTTGCCAAGTCTGGGTTGGAAAATACCTGGAGACTTTGGGGGTGGAGACAGGAGAGGGCGAGGTGTGGGGAGGGGAGGGGAGGGGCCTCAGCATGGTCCAATGCTATAGAGTCCACCCTTCAAAGCAGCCATTTTCTCCAGGGGAGCTGATCTCTGTCAGCTGGGGATCAAATGTAAAAGCGGGAGATATCTAGGCCCTACCTGGAGGCTGGCAGCCCTAATAAGGCTTAACCAGGGCTTTTTTTGTAGAAAAAGCCCAGCAGGAACTCATTAGCATATTAGGCCACACCACTGACAACACAGCTTATTAGCATATTAGGCCACACCCCCATGTTATTAGAAGAGTGGTCATCCAGCCACACTCACCTTTTGCTTCTTATTCTGTTTACCTTGTTGGTTGTCAAAACCCAGGGCTTTTTTTGCAGCAGGAATTAATTTGCATGTTAGGCCACATGCCCCTAATGTAGCCAATCCTAATGAGTTTCTGCTGTTGGGTGTGGCCTGTTATGCTAATGAGTTCCTGCTGGGTGTGGCCAACTCAGGAGCCAGCCGGAACTCTGTTCCTGTGGCGTTCTTGCCCAAAAATAGCCCTGGGCTTAACAATGGTGGCAACCAATGCGAGTTTGGGGATTGTGTGAGGAGATGGAATTTAAGCTTTGGTGAACTGTTAAATGGTGTCCTTTTCTCTATTGCAGCCTTTCCTCACACAGAGTCAAGCTGAGGGGGCCATCTGGGCTGGCACAACTCTTGACTGGCCCAGGGAAGGTGGCATAAGCCAGGTACAAAGCCTGGCAGAGCTGTGGGTCTGGCTTGCTCCTTCTCCTTCCCGCCCTTCAATGTGGGTGCAGGGCTCATGTTCCTCCCAGGCTGCACCTCTGCAAGTAGGATGGCTGGCGGGGCACCTTGTTCAGGGGCCCATAGCATTGGACCCCTTGGTCCAATTTACTTGAAACGTGGAGGACCTTTAGTGGACAGGCAGCACTAGCTCTCATGCAATTTTGGTGTTATTTGCTTGAAAAACAGCCACTCCAGCCCCCCTGGAAAAGTTCCCTATAGGGAATAATGGGATCAAAATAATTCCGGAATTCTGGAAAACCACGAACCCGGATCCCAAAATGCTACTGGGGGACCTGAATACCATTGAATACCAGCATTTATGCCCTTCCTGAAATCCAGATCCAAAAAACCCTGTGTTTTCCCCCCAGAAGCAGTCGTTTGCATTTATTTCTTTTTATTCTGCTCCCTCCCACACACACACAGTTAGGGCTCACTATTTTCTCATAACAACAACCCTGTGAGGTAGGCCAGGCCGAGAGTTTTTTTCCCCTCATTTTGGTGCGTATTTGTGTGTGTGTGTGTGCATACTCACCTGGAAGTAATGGCTGGCTCCTGGTGACTCCTAGTGGGGCTTGGATGTTTCCGAAAGGTGGCTTGCTATTGCCTGCCCTTGCGACCCAGCCCTGGTATTCCTTGGAGTTCTCCCATCCAAATACTTGCCAGGGTTGGCCCTGCTTAGCATCCAAGATCTGACGAGATGGGGCTTGCCTGGACTATCTAGGTCAGGGAGCCAGGCTGAGAGTTTGTGACAGGCCCAAAGTCACCCAGTGAGCTTCCACAGTAGAAATGGGGATTTGAACTCAAGTTTCGCAGAGTCCTGGTCATCCACTCAATCCACGACACCATGCTCCCTTTCAATGCATAGCCCTGCTGGCAACCTTAAGCATGGATCTGAGTCAGCAGAGGAAGTCACTGTCGCTTGCTTCATAAATCCTGTGCCTGTGAGCTTTTCTACCAGCGCCAGTTTAAATGGGTGGACCCAAATGGGTTCCGACACCTTGGCCAACGCATCAGATTTAAACTGGGTCCTCAGCTATGATGAGGTTTGAAACACTGCCATGCAATTGACCTCTCCGGCCCACCTGTCAAGGAGAGCCTCTTCAAAAGCCTGGCCCTTCATACTCCTGATCACAGAGGTGAGGTGGGTGGTGTAGCATTACCAGTCTCCAGCTGGGGCCTGGAGATCTCTCAGAATGACAGCTGATCTACAGACTACAAAGCTCAATTACTCTGGAGGGAATAGCAGCTCTGGAGGGCGGAGTCTATGACATCACATCCCTTTCTCAGCTCCCTCCTTTCCCAAGACTCTGTCTTCTCTAAGCACTGCCCCCAAGTCCTACACTGGAGCTGAGTGGCAGCCAGAGACAGGGCTTTTTCAGTGGGGGCACCTCGCCTTCGGAATGTCCTCTCCGCTGTGACTCATAGGAATGCTGCCATCCAGGTGGGACCTGGGGATCCCCTGGAATTCAAGCTCCGGACTACAGGGATCAGTTCCCCTGGAGAAAACAGCTGCTTTGGAGGGTGGAATCCGTGGCATTGTACCCCACTGAGATCCCTGTCATCCCCAGGCTCCATCCCCTAATCTCCAGGAGTTTCCCAACTGGGAGCTGGCAACCTTCCCCCCCCCACCACCACATACACACACCGGTGGCCGGGGGGGACGGAGACCTGGAAACCCTACTGGCTCACCTGGTGCCCTTTACATGCTGTTCAAAACATTTCTTGTTGCCCAGACATTGAGCTAAAGGGCATATATCTTTTGTAGTTGTTTTTATGGTTTGCTTCTAGCCAGAGGACTGCTTTATAACTATCATTTTAGGCTGCTCTGTGCTGTATTTATGTACCTGGCTTGCTTATGTGGCTTGCTCTGAAGACTTGTTGATACTGATAAGATCGTAGGTTGCTTTTATTATTTTATTGTACTGTGTTTACTTTGTGAGCTGCCTTGGGCAGGTCTCTGAAGAGGTAACACATAAATGTCTGAAACAAATAAATAATGCACAAGTCATGGCTGAGGGTCCAGTTTAAACACTGGTCTAGTGCTTGTTTTCTCAGCTGCCTTTCCGGAATCTTAGCTGGAAAATGTAATATGTGTTTTTAGAAGCCCACCTTGAAAGAGAAGATCAGAAGATACTATTCAACTGCAGAAGCCATCTGAACCGGGTCCAGAGCAGTGCTGGGATATGAAACCCTCAGGGAATCATATGCAATGTGTTCTAGGTTCCTTCAACAGGACTGAAACAGAGCTGGTAATTCGGCAACATGCTCCCCCCCCCCCCATACATATCATCAGGCCCGTAACTACAATGGGGCATTTCGGGGCTCCACCCCCTCAAATGTGAGGCACGCCCCACAACAGCTGCTGCCCCTCTCCCCCTCCCTCTGCTCCACTCCCTCCCCTCCTGTGCCATTAACAGGGCCCTCCAGCTGATTGGCGGGAGCATGTGGCCCGCCAGTCAGCTGGAGGTCCCTTTAAATCTTGCAGGAAGGGAGGGAGTGGGACAGCTGTGTGCCTTCTATGAACTCCAAGAGACAACTTGGGCGCTTGGAGTTCAGGCATGGGCAGCCCCCAGTTGAAAAATCGGAGTTCAGAGAAAGCATACAGCTGCCCCTCTCCCTCCCCCTCTCCTCCCTCTTCCCCCCTCCCCTGCTGCTGCCCCACAACATTTCCCCACGCCCTACCAACCCAAAATTTCTGGCTATGGAGCTGCACATCATCCCATAAGCTTACATAGCAAATACAATTGCACCTAAGTATGGTAACTGTGGATAGATTCAGGTGGGTAGCCATGTTGGTCTGAAGCAACAGAACAAAGTTTGAGTCCGGGGCACCTTTAAGACTAACAAAGTTTAATTCTGGGTATAAGCACACTTTTTCATTCTTGATGTATTTGAAGAAGGGTACATGTACATGAAAGCTTATATCCGGAATTAAACTTTGTTAGTCTTAAAGGTGCCCCTGGACTTAGACTTTGTTCTATGATAATTGCAGGCAAGCTATTCCATTCCAGGACACTGTTGCTTGGACAAATTCGTGGAGGGCTGGACTATCAACAGCTAGTGATCATGATGGATATCTGCTCCCTCCAGTACCAGCATGCCTCTTTAAATCAGTTGCCAGGAAGCATGGGCGGGAGGATGCCGTTTCAGTCATCCCATTTGTGGGCTTCCAAGAGGCAGCTGATTCATAGAATTGTAGAGTTGGGAGAGACCTCCAGGGTCATCCAGTCCAACCCCCTGCACAATGCAGGAAATTCACAAATACCTCCCCCACACACACACATCCCAGTGACCCCTGTTCCACACCCAGAAGATGACAAAAATCCTCCAGGATCTCCAGCCAAACCGGCCTGGAGAAAAATTGCTTCTTGATCCCAAAGTGGAGATCAGCATTTCCCTGGGCGTGCAAGAAAGGGCCATGAGAACTAAGCACTGAGGCAACCCTTCCTGCCCTCCCTCTCCAGATCTGCCTAAGTTCACAGAGTCTGCATTGCTGTCAGATGGACATCTGGCCTCTCCTTAAAAACCTCCCAAGAAGGTTTGGCCATGGTGTGGACAGAATGCTGGACTGGGTGGGCTTTCGATCTCATCCAGCAGGGCTTCTGTGTTTGGAAGGTTGAGCACATATGAGATGACAGCTAGGGTTACCAACTCCTGCTTGGGGAATTCCTGGAGATTTGGGGGTGGAGATAGGGGATAGTGGAGTCTGGGGAGGGAGGGACCTCAGCAGGGATATAACGCCCTGGAGTCCACCCTGCAAAGCAGCCATTGTCTCCAGAGGAACTGATCTCTGTTATCTGGAGATCAGTGGCAATTCTGGGAGATGTCCAGGCCCAACTGGAGACTGGCAACTCTAGGCAAGATGGAACATACAGCCATCCCGGGTAGGGGGCAGGAAGGCTGGCTACCACTGGTCTCCACCTGGAGAAGACACCCCTGGATTGTCAAGGTTGATCAGGATGGGGGAAGGGAGGCAGATGGATGGCCCAGCATCTGGGAAAGGCGGCTGAATCACTGAAAGGCTGCCAGCATGCATGGGCAAGTAAGACTTAAGCAGTTGTGCATGTATAAATTAGTCCATGCTGTTTGCATTCTTCAAGCAGAGATATATTCCTGGCTGCCGCTGCAAAAACCTCCCATTAGCTGAGGACTGTTGAAGCTGGTGAAGGGGAAGATCAGGTACTTCCACAATTAGTGTTCCCTCTAAGCTGAGTTAGTGTGGGCTAGCTCACAGTTTTTTAGCCTCCGGCTCACACAATTTTTTGTCTTTACTCAGGAAGGATGGCTCCAGAGCAGACTTATTTATGCAGTAGCCAAATCGCTCACCCACAACTTTCACGCCAGTAGCTCACTGAGTAGGAATTTTTGCTCACAAGGCTCCACACCTTAGAGGGAGCACATATTTATTTATTTATTATGTACTTTTAATCTCACTCTTTCCCCAAGGAGCTCCATGCGGCATTCATCGATCTCCCCGCATCCATTTTTACCTTCACAGCAACCCTGCACAGTAGGGTAGGGTGAGGAAAAGTGTGTGGCCAGAGTTAACCAGCAACATTCACGGCAGTGTGAGGATTTGAACCTGGGTTTCTCAGGTCCTAGCCCAACGCTCTAACCTACGGGTCCCCAACATGGTGCCTGTGGGCACCATGGTAACCATCAACACTTTTCCTGGTGCCTGCCAAGTGCTTTGAGAAAGTGGGTGGGGCTACGTGGACTTTTCTTCAGCAGGGCTTTTGATTGGCTGTGTAGACTGAAAGGCATTCTGTTAAGCAGAGCCTCTGCCTGAAATGCTGAAGAGTTACTGTGGGATAGATTCAGGCGGGGTAGCCGTGCTGGTGTGAAGCAGCAGAACAAAGTCTGAGTCCAGTGGCACCTTTCAGACCTACAAAATGCAATTCTGGGGATAAGCTTTCATGTACATGCCCACATCTTC
This sequence comes from Lepidodactylus listeri, assembly GCA_029233225.1. Taxonomy (NCBI): domain Eukaryota; kingdom Metazoa; phylum Chordata; class Lepidosauria; order Squamata; family Gekkonidae; genus Lepidodactylus; species Lepidodactylus listeri. Next base: position 84,787,292 of record JARCFY010000011.1, read on the forward strand.
AGAAACAATGAAATGGAAGTTGCCAGTCTGTACATATATAGAGAGGGTGAGCAGCAAATCAGCATGCAGCATAACTGGAGAGCCGGTTTGGTGTAATGGTTAAGAGCGTGGACTCTAATCTGGGAGAACTGGGTTTGATTCCTCACGCCTCCACATGCGTCCAGCTGGGTGACCTTGGGTCAGTCACAAGTTCTTTCAGAGCTTTTTCCTCAAGGGCAGTTCTCTCAGAGCTCTCTCAGCCCCACCTACCTCACAGAGTGTCTGTCGTGGGGAGGGGAAGGGGAAGGAGATTGTAAGCCACTCTGAGACTCCGAGTGAAGGGCGAGGTATAAATCCAATCTCTTCTTCATAATAATAATAAAGTTGTTTGCATCTGGCAAATAACTTTATTATGCTGTATGATAATTCGCTGCTCACCCTCTACCTATATGTACAGACTGGTAGCTTCCTTTCAATGTATTTGAAAAAGTGTGCATGTGCATGGAAGCTTATACCTTGAAAAAAACTTCGTTGGTCTTAAAGGTGCCGCTGGACTCAGACTTTGTTCAGTTACTACTGGAGTTATATATAACCTTGATCCCTGACATTTTGTAGTTGGCTCCACCTACTCCAGCAGCCATTTTATTGTTGCACCCACAGCCCTGTGTCAGAATTCCAAAGGATCAAAAAGTTTGGGGCCCCCTTCTCTTACCACAACACCACACTGCTTACATAGCATTAGAGATGCAGCTTGGCTTACCGTCTGCTAGAATGCTGGTCACTCTTCTACAGCAAACCTCATTTGGGTTTCTTACGCCACCAAATGTCAGCTTTCTATCTGTTGTGGAAGTCAGTTCTAGTGATCCAGTGAGTGGGATTCTTGCATCTTCATAGACATTGCAATGAATTAACAAAATTGAATTTTTATCTGAGGACATGACAGCATGTTACAATAAAACAGCCATGGCGTCTTTTCTTTGCCTAAGTCATTGGATGGATGTTGTCATCACAAGCCATTCTGCGTTCCTTTTAGCTACCCGTCTTTTTCAAGCAGCTGGGCACGGAACATCTTCTGTTGGAGAGGTTGATATAAATAGGCCTTAATATTCTGTTAATTTCCCTCTGTCTTTGCAAAGCGAGGCTATGCTTCTTCTGTGCATCGTTTTCCATTTCCCCGTTTTGATAAATGTGGAAATCTCTCTTGCGGGGAGGCAGCGATTCTTTACTGATGGGCCTTCTATTCTATAAAACTTTCCAGAGATAAACGCCATCAGACAGCAGCTGATAAAGCACAATAAAATGTAGAACCTCCCGAGAATGTTTCCTGTTCCCTTTTTTAAAAAAAGTAAACAAGAGCTGATCCGATGAGTTTCCAGTTTCTGTGACTTTAGCTGCATTTGGCTGTCATGATTAAACCATGGTTAGCTTAAAATGGGGTTTATAGAGCTAACCACGGTTTGTGCGGCAAATGATCAAAACAAACCAAAGTGCCTGGAAATCCTGGTTTTTTTGCTAAGAGATGACTACGAAGGAGAGACAAGGGCTGTAACCAGCAGGGTATTTCTATCTGCAAAGTGCAATTTTTTTGTCCTCTGTCTTCCTGTTGTAGCCCAGTCACCCACTGAAATTCTGCTCCTAGGGAACAGAAGTAATTTTTGTTCACAGACACAGAGCTTTGGATTCAAGTCATTCTGCTCAGCAATCACTCCTTCAACCCTTCCCTGTCCAATGTTTTATTTGTTGCTTGTAGATTTATGTATGTATTTTAGCTCCAGGAATAAACAGCTATAAAAAAGGGTCAGATAGATTCCTAGAGGAAAGGTCTGAATCTCTCTGAAATCCCAGAGTCAGGAGGCAGCATCAGGGAAAGGCCTCGGCCTCTCTGCCCTGCTGTTGTCCCTCCAGAGGAACTGGTTGGCCACTGTGTGAGACAGGATGCTGGACTGGATGGACCACTGGTCTGATCCAGCAGGGCTCTTCTTATGCTCTTGGCCTCCACATTCAGAGGCAGTAAACCTCTGAATCCCCGAGCCAGGAGGCAACATTAGGGGAAGGCCTCGACCCCTATGCCCTGCTGTTGGCCCTCCAGAAGAACTGGTTGGCCACTGTGTGAGACAGGATGCTGGAGTGGATGGACCACTGGTGTGTTCTAGCAGGGCTGTTCTTATGTTCTTAACAGATCTCCCCTCAGCCTCTATGCCCTTGACCCCCACCTTTCCCCACTTCCCCTGTGCCACAGGTTTGCTGCTTTTGAAACTTGGGAGAGTTTCATAAGTTATTGGCAAGCACAGTGTGGCATGCTTATATGCCATTCCAGGAGAGGAGCAAAAATGCTGTTCCTGTAGATCTTTATATTTGGCAGATTTGACACTGGGAGGAAGAAATGGGTGGTGTACTACCAGTATACTGAGCTACTGGTGGCACTTCCCTCCAGTTTTCCAGAGCTGGAGGAAGTCTCCGTGCTCTGGAGACTGAGAGCCAGTTTGGCGTAATGGTTAGGCGCGTGGACTCTAATCTGGGAGAGCTGGGTTTGATTCCCCACTCCTCCACATGCAGCTGGTGGTGTTACCTTGGGTCAGTCACAGTTCTCTCAAGAACAGTTCTTGAGAGAGCTCTCTCAGCCCCACCTACCTCACAGGGTGTCTGTTGTAGGGAGAGGGAGGGAAGGAGATTGTAAGCTGTCCTGAGACTCCTTTGGGTAGTGAAGGGTGAGGTATAAATCCAATCTCTTCTTTTCTTCTTCTCTCAAGAGGAAGGCATCCCCATTCACAAAGTAACATGGTAGCATACAACACAAGGACAAGGCTAACTCAGGTTCTCTTCCCATCTTGCTCACTACGTTTTTCGAGAATCTTCATGCAATTTGCTTTTGATCCCTGTCCTGGGGCTAGTGCTATTAAACAAGAGCTGAGCTTGCATCTCTCATGGCCACAGAAGAAGTTCCTTCCTGCTAATGTTCGGGCACATCAATTATTCATCGGCACTCGAAAATGCTACCCGGACTTGGAGCATCATCTGTTTCTTTTTTTTCCTCTCCCATCACTATGGATGGGAATCTTTGATTCAACATGAACCACACAGGAAGCACGGCATAGGTGGAACAGTTACATGCCTGAGTCATAAAGCAAAGCACCCAACAGGATTTATGTCGGAGATCAATCTCCAAAGAGAGGCAGGTAGCGATGAGAACAGAGGGCGTCCATAAAACAAGTTTTGTTGGTTTTGAACATGTTGGGCCAAATTAATTATTAGCATCCCATCTTGGGCTTCAAAGGAGAGAAGTCTGACCCACTGACCTTTACAGCAGTTGCTTTGTGAGCCGGGAACAATGCCAGATTTATAGCACGTTCAACAAAAGATGTGTTAAGCTTAGAGCCCAATCTTAAACACATTTATTTGGGAGGCTGGCTGGCCCCACTGGTTCTCGAACCTGTACCCCATCACGATGAGCTCTGAGCCATGAACACAATCTATTTTTTTGGCAAATCCCATGTTTATTTATTTGCAAATAGGACCTGCTGAGTTCAGTGGGGCTAAGTGCCCATGGGATTGTAGCCTTAAATTGGTTTATAGCCTAATCTGAAACATCAAAGAGTCCAGTGGTGCTTTGGAGACCAGTCACATTTATGGCGACTGAAGCTTTTGCAAGCCTGAGCATGTGTTATCAGATGCCTGAAGTTTTATCTCTAGACAGACAGAGAAGAAGAAGAAGAAGGGTGCAAGGGAGAGAGAGTCAAGGACTGACCATCTGAAGTCCAAACTATGCATTACATTTCCCCCCAGGTCACACAATCACACATGTATTCTGAGTTCTGTACTAGGAATAATCCCAGGCATGTCTGAGGCCAGGTTGGATCACGGTGGATGAGGAGAGAGGGGCTGAAGCCCTCTCACCCATGCCATTTGACCAACCAGAAATGCTGTCTGTGTGCCCCATCCCCACTGCACTTGGGGCTCTCAGTGCCCCCTCTTCCCCCCTGTCACATCACTGCAGGAGTGCTGAAATGACAAGACTCTTGCTAGCCTCTGCCGTGAGGCCTGTAAGGATGCGCACCTGGGGGGAAATTGTATTTTTCAGATTCAGATTTCAGGAATGGGTTCCATATCGAAGGAGGAGGAGGAGGACTGGATTTATACCCCGCCCTTCACTCAGAGTCTCAGAGCGGCTTACAAGGTCCTTTCCCTTCCCCTCCCCTCCCCACAACAGACACCCTGTGAGGTAGGTGGGGCTCAGAGAGCTCTGACAGAACTGTCCTTGAGGGAACAGCTCTGACAGAACTATGGCTTGCCCAAGGTCATCCAGCCAGGTGCAAGTGGAGGAGTGGGGAATCAAACCCGATTCTCCCAGAGTCCATGCACTTAACCACTACACCAAACCACAATTTCGGAATTTGGGTTTGGTTTTTGTGGGGGGTTTTGAATTCCACAATTGGGGGGGAGGCATTAATTCCTACAGGATACAATTTCTGGGAAGGAGCAGCTGTTTTTCAAGAAAATGATACCACAATTGCAGGGACCTAGTTCTTGTGGGCCAACTTGACCAGCCTGAGTCGAGTGTGGCTAAAGACTCCTCAGGAGTCAAGGAGCCACGTGCAGCCAGCTCTGAACCAGCTGAAGTTCATGACTTAGAGATACAGGAGCCTCAAGATTGCCAGCAGCTGACCTTTACCCACCCATGCACAGTTCTAAAGTAGCCAAGGAAGCACAGCTGCAGGAAAGTAGCCCACCAGGCTCCCGTGTGTTAATTGAACAGCGAAGGGAAAGGCTCCATCAAGACTATAGGACACGCAGACAGAGTGCTCGCCTCTTGACTCGGCGCCAGTAGCTACATGATCGCAGTTCTGAGTAAGTGCAGGAGCACCTCCAAGCAGATGGCTGTAGATCAGGCTTGTTAAGGAATGCTTATTTAAACCAGACCTGGAGAACTACTGGTTGTGGAAGAAACTTGCCATATAACCCTGTGAACTTTGTAACCACAATTCCAGACTCTGCTTGCCTCCTATGATCTTTGGACTGACCCTTGACTCTGCTTTTCAGACCTGCCTGATCCTTGCTGATCAATGACCTTGCACTGCCTTGACTTTGCTTTCCTGAACAACCCATGAACCCTGACTGCTGCTATACTGCTATTTGACTCCTGACTGTGATCTAGCTCCATTGCCTTGCTCTGTGGTCTATCTCTCTTGCCCTACTCTGCTTGTATTCTGGGACATTAGTCCTGCCTGTCCCTTAAATACCCCCAAGTTTCAAGAGAATTGGACCAAGGGGTCCAATTTTATGGCCCCTTAACAAGGTGCCCCAGTTATCGTATTTGTCTCTCTTATTGGGGGGGAGGGGGATCCACCATGTTTCCTTCAAGGCCAAGAAGCCAATAGTCAAACACAAGGGCAATCCCTGGCCAAAAGCCTCTGAGTGCAAACAGAACTAACAAACCCAGGAGACCCAACATAAAACTAGAGCATCTCTGCCGAACCACGGGCCAATGTGGCAAGCCCACCACAACCAATTTCAAACTGGAGACTGCAGGCCAAACCAGCTTAAGTAAGGGACACTGTTGCAAGCCCAACAGAACCAATATCAAACCACAGAAGCCAAGCAGAACCCAGGGCCAACATGGCAAAAACCAACAGAACCAATGTCAAACCAGAGAATCCAAGCCAAATCAAATGAGCAAGCCAGGACCAAGGCTGCCAGCCAGACCTGCAGGACACTGACACAGACGTATTGTAAAATGTAAGAAAAACAGGCCTCGGAATGTTACAATGCTGATCCCAAATATTCACAAATATCCCTGTAATTTTTTAGAACCTGATTTTTGGTATTACAAAAAATCTGGATATTGCTTCTCATACCCAAATATATAAAGAATACTGATAATTTACTTTTCACATAGCTATATCTCTATATATCTCTGTCTGTCTGTCTATCTAGTCAGTTTGGTGTAGTAGTTAAGAGCACAGACTCTAATCTGGGAGAACCTGAGGCAAGATGCCTGATAAGCAATACAGAAAGTGGATCACAAGGTATGAGATACTGCAGTGAAAGCAGGTGACACCTACAATAATCATCCCAGCAGACTACAATCCTGTTCCATTAGAAAAGTGCCCTCCTGGGCTCTTCTATTCTACTACAGATCTAAGTCCTTTTCTAACAGGCTTCCTCAGGAGGTGGTGGGCTCTCCTTCTTTGGAAGTTTTCAAACAGAAGCTAGATGGCCATCTGACAGCAATGCTGATTCTGTGAACTTAGGCAGATCAAGAAAGGAAGGGCAGGAAGAGTTGCATGCGTCAGTGCTTAGTTCTCATGGCCCTTTCTTACACACCCAGGAAAATGCTGATCACCATTTTGGGGTCAGGAAGCAATTTTTCTCCAGGCCAGTCTGGCCAGGGATCTTGGAGGTTTTTTTGCCATCTTCTGGTCATAGAGCGGGGGTCACTGTGTGTGTGTGTGGGGAGGTATTTGTGAATTTCCTGCATTGTGCAGGGGGTTGGACTAGATGAGCCTGGAGGTTCTTCCAACTCTAGATTCTATGATTCTATGCTCTACCCAAACATTTCTTTCTTGCACATTCACTAGGCAGACAGAGTATTGGATTCGGAATAAGAAAGCCCAGATTCAAGCTGCCCAACTTCTCTGGGTCATTTGCAGCCTAGCCCACTTTGCAAGGGCGTTGTGGGGATAATGTAGCAGAGGAGACAACCATGCCCACCACTGCCCTGAGCTCCTTAAAGAAAAGCTAGGATTAAAAAAAATCAATAGGAAGTGTTTTGGGAAGAGAAACAGCCATGCATCCACGTGCCAGATCTATTTTATCATCTCGTATTTTGTTGCTAAGTGAAGGTATGTCTGGTTCTAGCATTGTGAAAAATCGGGTAAAAAGTAGCAAATTAATTAGGCCCGAAGGAATACGCAAGTGCTCTTTCACTTCCCCATTTCACTTCCCCCTTTCATGCATCACTTAATAACAATTACAGCGATGAAGACAGGGTGTGAAAGTGTATTTTTGCGAGCGTCCTCTCGGGAGCTGCAAAATTAACTTCCCTTAAAGATTTCAGAAGAGGTGGCTTGTCGCTGCTGCTAAAGTTGCCAATCTCCAGGTGGAGCCTGGAGATCTCCGGGAATTACAACTGATCTCTAGATGACAAGAATCAGTTCCCCTGGAGGAAATGGAAGCTTTGGAGGGTGGACTGTATGGCATCACAGCGCTGCTGAGCTCTTCCCAGCTGCTTCCCCCCCACCCCAATCTGCAGGAATTTCCCAGCCACAAGGTGGCAACCCTGGAACTGCCGCTGACTTAATGACCTAAGGTTGCCAGCTCTGGACTTGAAAATTCCTTGGAGATTTGGGGAGTGGAGCCTGTGGAGAGCAGGGGAGAGGGAGGGACCTCAGAAGGGTATAATGTCACAGAGTCCACCCACCAAAGCAGCCATTGTCTCCAAAGGAGCTGATCTTGGTCGTCTGGGGATCACCTGCAATAGCAGGAGACCTCCAGGGGCCACCTGGGAGTTGACAACCCTGTAATGACCACAGATCTTTGATGCCTACCGGTTACTAGTTCCTGACTGCAAACCTACTTGGTTAGTGGCTGGGGGAAAAGCAGTCTGATGGTTTGAAGTTGGCTGGGGAGAGAGAAACAATACTGTGGATTTTGCAAATGCCCATTATGAGCATATGAGGTTACGGTTGCCAGCCTCCAGGTGGCACCTGGTGATCTCCTGCTAGGGTTGCCAGCCTCCAGGTGGGGCCTGGGGATCTCCCGCTTTTACAGCTGATCTCCAGCTGACAGAGATCAGCTCCCCTGGAGAAAATGGCTGCTTTGGAGGGTGGACTCTATGGCATTGCACCATGCTGAGGCCCCTCTCCTCCCTAAACCCCGCCTTCTCCTGGCTCCACCCCCAAAGTCCCCAGGTATTTTCCAACCTGGACTTGGCAGCCTAGCATTGTACCATTTTGAGGCCCCTCCCCAAACCCCGCCCTCCTCAGGTTCCACCACCGGAATCTCTAGGTATTTTCCAACCCAAAGCTGGGAATCCTATATGAGGTAGGGTTGCTGGCTCCAGGTTGGGAAATACCTGGAAATTTTGGGGCTGGAGCCTGAGGGAGGCAGGGTTTGGGGAGGGGGAGGACTTCAGTGGGGTATAATATAGAATCTACCTTCCAAAGTGGCTATTTTCTCCAAGTTAATTGATCTCTATCATCTGGAGACCAGTTGTAATCCCAGGAGATCTCCAGCCACCACCTGGAAGTTGGCAACCCTAAATGAGGGAAGCTCAAGCAGCAGCAGAAGAAGAGGAGGAGGTTTTTATACCCCACTTTTCTCTACCCCAAGGAGTCTCAAAGCGGCTTACAATCGCCTTTTTCTTTCCCTCCCCGCAACAGGCACCTTGTGAGGCAGGTGGGGCTGAGAGAGCTCTGAGAGAACTGTGACTGGCCCAAGGTCACCCAGCATGTTTCATGTGGAGGAATCAGGAATCAAACCTGGTTCTCCAGATTAGAATCTGCCTCTCTTAACTACTACACCACACTGGGTCTCAACAACTTCATCAGATGAAAAGAATAAAAGGATTAATGTGCATAAATTATACTGCATGTGCATACACACATGCTAGGTCTGCTGCAGAGAAGACCCCAGATGGGATTCTTTATATACCTTCACGACTTACATTAGCAAGTCTAGCCGTAGATGTCTTCAGCTTCTAATACACTGTGCTGAGAAAGGCAACAGTGGTTGATTGGCTCCATGCAAAAATTGGGTCTCCCCACCACAGATCCCCTGTGAGGTAGCTGGGGCTGAGAGAGTTCTGAGAGAACTGTGAACTGGCCCAAGGTCACCCAGCAGGCTTCATGGGAAGGAGGAGTGGGGAATCAAACCCGGTTCTCCAGATTAGAGTCTGCAGCTCTTAACCACTACTACACCATACTGACTCTCACAGAGGTTACAACATCGCTTTTCCCTCCTCCATTTTATCCTCACAACAATGATTTCTGTGAGTTAGGTTAGGTTGAGGGGAGAGTGTGACTGGCCCAAGGTCACCCAGCAAGCTTTCATGGCAGAGTAGCGATTCGAACCTGGGTCTTCTGGGTGATGTCTTTGGGGTTTTTTCCCTACTACGAAGATCTGTCAGATAGAGACGGATTTGCCCCGGGCACCATCTGGCAGCCTAGATAACAAACAGGTGGAGCAAAGGGATTTTGTTGCGGGGGGGGGGGGGGGGGGAATCTGGAAAAACCTGCACATCTTCCCGTTGCCATCTTGTTCTGCTGTGTGATCGGATTCTGGCACCGGTCTGTCTTCTCGGTTCTCACGATAAGGAAAGAAGCACAAATGGAAATTAGCCAGGTCAAAACCCTCACACCTAATAAGCGAGCGCTCTAAGCGGCTTGCCTATATGGTTCCTAGACATTGTGCAGTCACCTTCTCGTATGCAAAGGTCTTTACAATCCTCATCTAATTTGGCCTCAAGACAAGTCTGTCAGAGAAGTAGCTATCCACTGACAGTAAAAGCCCTGTTTAGCTGAGTCTCTGGCTGTTTCCATATGGCAGGGTTGCCAACCTCCAGGTGGCACCTGGAGACCTCCCACTATTATAATTGCTTTCCTGAGAAAGACCAGTTCCCCTGAAGAAAATGGCTGCTTTGGAGGGTGGACTCTATGGTATTATACACTGCTGAGGTCCCTCCCCTCCCCAAACCCCGCCCTCCCCAGTTCCACCCCCCCAAATCTCCAAGTATTTCTCAACCCAGGACATGGAGGCTAAGCTCCAGTTTTGTGTCCAAACTGGAGTTTTTTTTTTTTCTGGCGCATTCCTCTAGCTGACCACTTTCAATGTTTTTCCTTGCTTTGCTGTGCTCTTCCCCAAAGCTTATTTGGTTGTGATCATTAAATGATGGTATTCCCAGTAGTGATGTATGGCTGCGAGAGTTGGGCTGTAAGGAAGGCTGAGGACGAAAGAACAGATGCTTTCAAATTATGGTGCTGGAGAAGTCTCCTGAATCACTGAGGATTGCTGTACCTTGAATGATACTTTGTGTGTGTATATCTATAAAATGTTGAATCCAGTATGATTCTTGAAAAAATTATTGAAACGAATTTATAACCGGAGGTCTGTCAAGGAAACACGCCCTTAGAGTTAAAAGGACTCTCTTGAAACAATGATTACAAGGACGTCGATGAAAAAACTTTTATCTGTTGAATTTCTACTTGTCAATTTACTTGTGATACGTTTCATAGGAAAATTTATGTTATAGTGAGTAATTTAAAATGAAATCTCAATAAATAGATATAGAATTTTTAATAATTGAATTCTGGCACTTGCGTTTCTTTCTTGGGGGGCAGAAAATTAGCAGTGAGATAAGAGTTCAGTGAGATAAGAATTCAGTGAGATAATTCAGTGAGATAAGAATTCAGTGTAGTGAGATAAGAATTCAGCCTTTGGGGTGGCGGGGTCCATTGTTCTGAACTCATGAATTAGCTCAGCAATCTCACATTGTAATTTCCCCTTGAAAAAATTTTTTTTTGCATCCTCTTGGAATTATCACCTATGTGCAATTCTTTCTGACTTGTGGTATTAAACTGGTATCTGAAGAGGTATGGTATCTGAGATGGGGGGCAAGGAAGGGTTGCACCAGTGCTTAATTCTCGTGGCCCTTTCTTACTCACCCAAAGAAATGCTGATCACCACTCTGGGATCAGGAAGCAATTTTTCTCCAGGCCAGTTTGGCTAGGGATCCTGGAGGTTTTTTTGCCATCTTCTGGGTGTGGAACAGGGGTCACTGGATGTGTCTGTGTTTGGGGGGGGGGGAGGTATTTGTGAATTTCCTGCATCGCACAGGGGGTTGGACTAGATGACCGAAGGTCCCTTCCAACTCACTTCTATGCTCTCCCTCAACATTTCTTTCTTGCACATTCAGTAGGCAGACAGACTATTGGCTTCGGAATAAGAAAGCCCAGATTCAAGCTGCCCAACTTCTCTGGGTCATCTGCAGCCTAGCCCACTTTGGAAGGGCGTCGTGAGAATAATGTCGCAGCAGAAGCATGCCCACCGCACTGAGGAGCAGGAAACATCTGTGGATTTCCTGCATGGTGCAGGGGGCTGGACTAGATGACCCTGGAGGTCCTTTCCAACTCCGTGATTCTACGAAGAAGTGAGCAGTGTCTCACTGCCACAAATGTGCTTAGCCTTTCAGGCGCTCCTGGACCCTTGCTCTTTGCTACTGCCAAAAACACGGCCACCCTTGACCATACATGTCCGTGTGTGAAATCACATCTCAAACTGCATTACACCGACTGAGAGGAGTGCTGAGGAAGGGCGAGGGGAAAAAAGCCCTCCTTCCCCTCAGCGCCCAAATCCAGGCTCCCCCCCCACCCCGGCGAGGGACCCTAGCAACAAGAGGGGGGGCGACAGCGCCTGCGCACTCCCCAACCCCCTCTCCCCTCCCTCCGCAGCCTCGGCCTGTCGCTCAACCCAGAGGGGGCGGTCTCTTCCGGTTCATGTCGGGGCGGAGGAAGCCGGGCGGCCATCTTGGATCATCCGGGAGCGGCGGCGGTGCTGCTGCTGCTGCTAGCGGAGGGGGAGGAGGGGAGCCCGCCTAGGTTCTCTTTCCCACGAGCGCAGACGGAGCGAGGCCTCGGGCTGGGTTGGGCTGCCGGGCGGGAGGAGAAGGTCCTCCGTGGCCTTAGCCTGCCCCGCTGCCTGGAGTGGCTAGGCGGGGGACCACTGCTGGGAAGAAGGAAGGAGGGGAGATCCAGTATGAGAGCTGCGGCCCGGTGAAGCGGGGCTGGGGGCCGGGGAGAGGGGGGGGGGAGCGGGGCTGAACGGAGGGTGGGGAGGAGCCTCCTTGGAACAGCCCTGGGAGAGGCGCCCGCTGCTGCTGCTGCTCTGCAGGCGGGGAGGGAGGGCGTGGGGGGAGCAGAAAACGGGTTTTAGACAGCCCCCCCCCCAGTTCTCCATATACCTTCCCAGTTGGGTTCTGCTGCTCTTGCTGCAACCCCCTCCTCACCCGCAGCCCCATCTTTTGCAAGCGGCTGGGCTAGTCGAGTCTCACCCCCCTTCCTTCTCCTCGCATCCCAGCCCCCCTTTCTCAGCATTCCCCCCTCCCCCTTTTGGCACTTCCATGAGAAATCCCCTTTCTCTTTAATCCCTCCGCCGCACCACCTTCTGAGGCTCTTAATCTCGTCTGTAGGATGATCCCTGAAGATTCCCAGGGGGACACAATGCCCCGTTGCCAGACTGGAATGTAGATGAGGTAGTGGTGCTGGAGGTGGAGGAAATCACCCAAATTTCCCTCCCTCACACTCCATGGTTTCTTGATGGTGGCCCTTTGTAACCACTATCATGGAGTAGGATTACCAAATTTTTGTAAATATATATAGTGGGTTTTTTTTCTGGAGAGGGGAGGAAAGGGTGTTAGGTTTTTTTTTTTTTTTTACAATTTTATATAACCTGTCGCTGGGTTTTGCCATCACAAAACGGTGCTTTCAGCACAAGTGAATGAAAATGTCCACTAGAACTCCGTTGCCCACGGTGAACGAACGTGACACTGAAAATGTAAGTGTATTTTGGGATGGTCAGTTTGTTGGTATTAGTTTTTGCAGTAACTGCCTTTTGTCTGCTGAACTTTGTAATAGGTTTGTAGCGTAGGCTAATGCTGTGTTTTGTTGCCCTCTTATCAGGGATTGATGTGATTTGGCTTTCTTTAATTATAAGCAAAAATATTGTTTTATCATGAACACTTTGTATTGTTACAGAAGGTGAGCGTTAGCAGTTGTGATATCTCCAAACTGTGATAATTAAAATCCCTTCATATTGAAACTTGACATTGCATGGGATATCCTCTTCCCCTGCTGTTATGACATGCACTGTTGGGCTGCTGGACATCTGGGAACAGATGTTTCACAGGTTGCTAGGAAAATGTTATCAATAGGGAAGCTGTTATTGAGGCTTCTCTACAATTAGCTTCTGTTCATTCAGAGTTGCGATCTCTGCTGCTTTTTCTGCTAAGGCCCTTGTGTTTTAGTCTCACATCTTAAAAATGCAAATGCAAATTAAACCTCTAGCAGATGTTCATTGGCATAAAATGTGTTCATGACTAAAGGCAGAGCTTCTTAAAACATAGGGCAGGAATGTTGTTCTGACGAAGAATGGACTTATTTCTCTTAAAGTAACAGACTGAAGCTTTTATGCTGGTAGTCACTTATCTGGTGATATGAAAAAGACCTTTCTTCTTCAGGCTTTATATTTGAGTATGTCTTTGCGTAGATGCTGAACAAAAAGACATTATTTATAAAAAGTGTTATGTGTTTATGTGGCTGTGTTAAATTGGAAATGGAAATTGAGTGTGTCTGGAACATGGAGAAGAAAGCTATTGTATTTGCTGAAGTTATGACAGAATTTGCTTGTAACTAATGAAAAGGACAGTTGTGGGATTTTCTTCTATGAAACTGTAGAAGACACACGTGAGCTTGTATACAACTGAAGGTGAAACTCTTCTTCCGTGTTGCCAATTTGATTGCCAGTTTCGCTATAAAATTTTGAGATCTTCCAAAAACTGGTGAAATTCTGTATTTGTGAGTATGACAAAGAAGCTTAGCTATACATCTTTGTGGTGCATATCCTCACCCAATCGGTGCATTGTTACTGACTGAAGATACTTCCAACATGCCTAGATACAGAAGTGGAAAATATGCTTAGCGGAACAATTGCTTTATTGTCCCGACTCTGGATTTATTGACATAGTAGATAACACCTTCTCTGTTCTTTTGTTTGCTTTAGTTCTTAATACAGTCTGCAGACTAAAGTCTGTCCTCAGCAAAAGTCAATTTAAGTAATTCAATTATAGAATATTTCTGGATTTCAGCCCAAGCCTCAAGCCTCCAAAGTTGCATTTGACAGAAAGTCTTCAAAATTGAAACTTCTGTCCTCACCGTGTCAGCCCTGAAGGCAACTGAATACACATTAGGTCTAGTGTCAGTAATTTGGCCACCCACTCTTTTGCTGGCTAGTCCACTCTCACGTATCACCTAGATCAGCAAATTCATCAAGCTTAGAGGTGTTCTGGAGACTTTCCTGTGCCTTCCAATTTTCCAGCTTTCCTGTTCTGTAGGTACATTGTGTTTTGGGTTGTGTTTTTTTTCAAGTTAAAAGGAAGCAAGCTTAATATTTGTGGTCAGGCTGAAGTTCATTTTCAGAAACATGCCCGGTTTTGTTTTAAAAATATAAAATTCACATAGTACAGTGTTTGATTATTTTGCTTCTGGTCATGTTGCCTCTTTGATCTTGTCAGAGCTTGTGCGCTGGTTGGTCATGGAGTTTACATACAGGTAGCAGTACTGTTGTGTTAGAAATGCCATTTCAATTGAGCCTTGTTTTTGACCACAGAAGCACTAAATTGGAGAAGGATCCTCAATGCAAGAATAATGTGTGTGCTAGTATTGTCTTAATGTCATTAATTTGTGTATAGACGTACCTACAACTTCTGTTGGCTAAAGAAATGTCCTAGGACAATACTTCTGGTGGCAAAGAACTGACCTTGTTTTGCTGGTGATTTTTTTGAACACAAAATGCACACAATTTAAAAATACCTCAGTTGCATTTGGGTCCAATTCCCCATGACTGCCTTTGGTGCTGTACACCAGGAAAAAGTACTCATTTCTGACAATATAAAGGGATGTAACTGAGCCATTGCCAAGTTTTCCAACTTAGTACTGAGTCTATTGGCAAAGACAGAAAATGTTTGCTACAGTTTCATATTGGTTTCTTGGGAAACTGCTGATTGGGCATTGTTCTTGTCCACGCCTGAAGTTTTAAGTATGTTTAGGAGCTTTGAAAGTAAAGACAAATCCTACAAGTCCATGCAGAAACATTTGGGGGGGGGGTGTTCCGGAATCATTAGGCACAATGAAAACTGTTTAAAGGCAATTTAAAGTTTATAAACTGAATAATTAAAGGCAGTCTTAAGTATTGAGGAAAAATGTGTCTCCTTCCTTGGCTCTGAACCTCCGATTCCTGACCTCTGACTTTTTACAGCTGCTTCAGTTTACATGTGTGAACCTAACCCAGGGGTGGGCAAACTTGCTCAGCGTAAGAGCCACCTAGAACAGGGGTGGCCAAACTTGCTTAACGTAAGAGCCGCATAGAATAAACATCAGATGTTTGAGAGCCACAAGACATGAACAAATATTACCTGCTTTTATTGGAAAATAAGCAAATTTGCTTTTTATTAACATTAAATGAGACTGCCAAAAATAATAACAAAAGGGGTAAAAGCAGATATTGATAATGATATTTGTTTGCTAATGATATTTAGCTTCCCCAGCCGCCTTGCTGGGAACCACATAATATATATGAAAGCCTGAGCCACAGCTTGCCCACCCCTGGCCTAACCCATTTTTTTCTGCTTGCATTGTATCCGACCTGCTCTGAAATGGTGCTTGTCTCAGAGCCAGTTTGGTGTTGTGGTTAAGTGCGCGGACTCTAATCTGGGAGAACCGGGTTTGATTCCCCACTCCTCCACTTGCACCTGGCTGGATGGCCTTGGGCAAGCCATAGCTCTGTACCAGCTGTTCCCTCAAGGACAGCTTGGGAAAGAGCTCTCTCAGCCCCACCTACCTCACAGGGTGTCTGTTGTGGGGAGGGGAAGGGAAAGGAGTTTGTAAGCCGCTCTGAGACTCCCTTGGGGAGTGGAGGGCGGGGTATAAATCCAATCTCTTCTTCTTCTTCTTCTTCTTCTTGTCTGTGATGCACGTGAACAACTTTCCCAATTGAACTCATTTTTCAGAAGCTGTAGAATAGGCCTCCCTCTTGAAACTCATCACAGGTTATGGGTTTTGCCTAGAAGCAGCAGCTTCCAGATACTTAGGGAAATAGGCACTTAATACAGATTTCACTAATCCTTCAGGAAATAGATATATGTATGTTACCTGTGAAGCGTTTCTAAACCTCTTGTGGTTTAGATATTCCGTTAGTTACTAGGAGGACTTTTAAAAAAAAATTGCACCTAACTAGTTCAAATGGTAGTTCATAATGCTTCTTACAAATGAAAAAAGTTAACTATTTCCATTCAGCTTTGATACTAGAACATTTCTGACAACTTGTAATGTTGTTTACATCATTAAGGTATTTGTTGTTGGTCTGTCATCATATTGGCTTAGACTGTCTTTTTAAGATAATGTTAAACTTGAGTCCAGTAGCTCCTTGGAGACAGGAAGAGTTTCAGGGTATAAGCTTTTGGGAGTCAAAGCTCTCTTTGTCAGTCTGATGAAGAGAGCTTTGACTCTCAGAAGCTTATACCCTGAAACTCTTGTTGGCATCTAAGGTGTGCTACTGGATTTAAATCAAACTGTTCTACGGCAGACCAACACAGCTACCCTCTGAAAATACTCAAGATAATGTTTTCTGTCTGTCTTTCTGACTGCAGTAAGGATCCTGCAAATAACTATAGTCATTTTCAACCGCATTTCTTCTGCAAAATGAGAGAAAACAGCAGTCAAAGCTTCCTTTGGCCACTTAAAATTTGGGGCAGAACAATTTTTGTGCTCCAGTCAAGAGAGATGAGCTTTTGGCTTTATTGCACGAGAAAAACAGCACCTTTTGAGAGTGTTCACTGGATTTAATACAGTGCATTTGCAATACAGTCTGCTTGAGTGTCCTGTAGGCTTAGTAGTGAATGCTGCTGTTGTACTGTTTGATCAGAGAAGCTGTACTGCACTGCTGTTGCCAAGAAGCTAATTTATATGAACCTTTTCATGTTTGTGACAAGTTGACTTTATTATCCCCTCCCCCGGGATTAGGACACTGCTTTAGGGCCCTAGCCATAATTTACCTGCCACTCTGCCATGCAGTGAAACTGGTTTCTATGCTGACACTCCTGGAATAACAAGGGTTGCCCTTCACATTCTCTTTTCACACAGAGTTGCATGATTACCCATGAGATGCATGTATTTTGTAACGTGAGAATAGCCACACAAGTGTCTCTTTTCCAAGCTGACCTATTCAGCAGAGACGTTACACCCAAAATATAGCCACAGACGAGCCCTTCTCACAAGATATACAGTAAGGACTTGTACATTCTGCAGTTCTTAGCTTTTAATGTCTGTTGTTATTTGAGGTTCTGTTGTGTACACCATTAGGCATAAAGTTTAACCTTTTAGAAGTAACGCACTCCCAAAAGCCCTGTTTCAGTGAGCCTCTGGAGACGAAATCCCCAAGTGAACTTCTTGACCAAAAAACCAGTGTCTCAAAAATAGCATCAAGTTGCCTCATGGGATTAAAATCTAAGCAGGGTTTTCTGTCTCAGGCCTTTGAGCGCTGGGGATCCTCCTGTCTTCAAACGTAATTGCCAACTGTGGCTGTAGGAGAATTGGACTTAGTTTGGCAGTTTTATTGATGATTCAGGCTTGACGAGGTCTTGTTCTTAACCTGCTATATTTAAACTTCAGTGCTGATGTCGGTAAAAAATGTGTTATGACCCGTGAGCAAAGCCGGTGTTATTCGGGAGGTATATTAATGTGGATGCAAGTCTCACCATTTCCTTTGAAACATATCCTGTCTGAATACATTTGCTTTATAAGACAGGTTTTATTGCAGGGTTGCATCATCGGATCTTTTTGCTCTTGCGATGGTACCTCCCTCCCCCAAGTCCGGGGCCTAGCCCTTTATTCCGTGACACGTCCCCCACCTCAGCATCCAGATACTTGGGGTGGGTCTTTAGAACAGCAGGACTCCAGTGGCAGCCTGCAGCCCTCTATGACTAATAGTAGCTAATTCATACTTCCTTCAAACGGCGCAGCAGTGTTGCAGTGCAGCTGTAACCCAAACCACTGGCTGCTGTTTTCGATGGCCCTACATGTTGAAATAATGAATTTCAGCACCGTAATATAGCAGTCCCTTTAAGGCTGGTGAGCGTCTTTTCGCTGCCAAGGTTTTAACAAGCTGTTCCCATTTCTGGCTCCTTGGCGTGGTGATGCCTGGCTTTGTCACTCTTCCCTGTCTGCAGGTTGGCTGTGGAAAGGATTCTATATTTGGAGTATGTGTGCTTGTCTTTGACCTACACGATTAGACTTGCACGAGAAATACAGTTGCGGTGACACACGAAAAACATTACGGGAAGAAGAGAGCCCTTGAACACGAAATGCTTGACAGTTCAGTGGATCACAGACTTGGCCATTGTTGACGAGTGTACTGTTGTCCTAGAATTGTGTCCTTTTATTTGTTGTGCTGTAATCTTCATCTCCCCACCCCCTTTGCCTTTCAAGGTTTGATTTGTTAGGCAGCAGTGGTGAGCACAGAGGAAAAATTAGGGCATGTGGCAAAACGATCGAGCTATTTGTAGTAAAGATTATATTTGCTCTGCCAGTTATCTTTTCAACTTATTGTTTGGCAAGTATGACCTGGTTAAATTGGCCAATCGTTTTAACCATCTCAGGAGCTATATAATTGGGCAGCAGAAAGAGCACAGAGATTATATTTGCACAATAAACTCTGTTGGCTGTTGCCATTGAGATTGCGGCACGACTTCTGGTTACAAGTACCTGGCTGATTATCTGGCAATATCGTAATCCAGTTCTTAAACAAATTGTGTTTTTTTCACATTGAGGTGAAGTGCCCAAGGTGTGCCTCTGACTGTAATGCGTTCCCTTGACTCTATTTTTAGTGGCGGCTCTGTTTACAAAGAGACATTTGTCCCCGTCTTCAGGATGTAACTGCTTATGAGAGACTGTGTATGTAATGAGATTTTTAGATGAAAGAGGTAATGTTGTGTACGCAGAATGGCTAAGGATATGTACACCCTAACTTAATAAAAGTGTTCACAGAGATCATTATTGTGGTGGAAAAGACACATTGCCCTTGAGATTTAAAGAGTGTGTGTACACGTCCATACGTGTGTACACACACAAATTCCACAGATTTGTATCTGAGCTTAAATCAATCTTACCAACAGAAAAGATGATAAAAATATCAAATAGGCTAAAATATGCCCCCCCCAGAGTCCACAAAAGGCCAGAAGTTCCTTACCATGGCAAAATTCTGTCAGACTTTGTTTCAACTAATGATGTTCAGTAGGCTGAAATCAAAGTCATAGAGTTCCAAGGTGAGCACAGAGTAGAATGTGAATTAGAATGCTGACTGTTCAGAGAGTCCGGGTAGGGTGGAGTGGAGGGAGGATATTGAAACTGGCTTCCAGCCAAGATCCAATTATAAGCATAGCCTGGAGGAAGACTTGGGGTGGGGCTCAAAGGAGTGGTCAGTGGGAAAGTGCTCTATATGGTCCATTACCAGGTGCCCAGCCCTGAAGCACAGGTGGGTTATTGTAGAGGGCAAGAAGAGTCTCAGTAAGAAGAGATGATTGGTGTATCCTTCACAGCAGCTAATGATTAGATTCTGCTGACCCATTAAAACTAGCCACGCCTTGCACATTCTCTTGGAATGGCAGCTCCCTTAGAAACGTAGGAAGTAGTCTTATCACAACATGTCAGGAAGTCTTGTTGTTCTGTATGTGAACCCTTACCAACCAATATTGCTGGGTAGATTCCGACTAGTTTTAACTGAAGCCCAGGTGATGAGTACTGTTAATTTGTGTCTCTGAAACCTGGATTGGCTGAGCTACTCTGATGTCACAGAAGCTTTGAAAGCTAGTATTGTTTCACTATAACATCTCGCATGGTTTTGTAATTTTCATAAGTTACATTTGTTTCAAAATAAAGTTAAGAGCCCCTGTGAATCCATTCCCCCAGCACAAGGGGGGAAGAAGCGTTTTCTGCTTATGCCAGAGGAGAACCAACAGAACATTTTTATTTAAAATGTTTTTATTCCACCTTTCCCCAAAGGATTGGTCTGAAGGCACGTTATAATTGTAGATAGAACTCCGTAAGTTACAGAAACACAGTATGTCCCCAAAAGAATACATGCACTACTCATTAACCCAACCCCCCCCCCACTATAGTCAAAAGAATATCCAAGCAGTAATACATTAGAGACAGATTGCTCTGTGGGACAGAGTATAGAAGTAGGGGACTGCCTGCACTTGGTGGTTGAATACTGGAACTGGGCAAGCCCTAAGCTACTGCTAAAGTGACAATGCTAATCCTAACATAGCACATCCCAAATTGTAATGTCTGAAGGCCCACGGCAGCCAGAGCCCCACCTGTTTGGGCAAATGGCACGAATAGCTTTGATTGCCCAGCCCGGATATAGTCCAAATAACGGTGCAGCTTACAACTGCAGTGGACTCCCCTGAGCGAGCCAGTCAGTTTTGTCTCCCTGAATTTGGAGGACTGGTCTGATGTCGACAAGCTGCACATCATTGTGGAATAGAGCTGGGTATGTCTGAACTAGGGGTGTGCAGGAAAAACAAGTTCAGTTTTTTTCAGATTCAGGTATAATAAAGCTGAATTTTTTCAGGAATCCTGAAAAAACCTGAATACCAATACTAATATTGACAAGTATTCAGGGGGCTGCGGGGAGGGGGTTTGAGGCAGGGAAGCTGATTCGGTATCCCGAAAATCCAAAAAACACTGAAATGTTTTTTCCCAGGTCAGCTTTACCAAATGCACACCCCTAGTCTGAATGGGAGGCAGCCAACAACTTGCTCGCCCTGAGCGCCCCACTCATCCTGAGCGCCCCGAAGAAAGCCAGGCAAAAGGGAGCTTTGAAAAGCTTTGCTTCATACTTAGAATGGAGAACCCTACTTTGCGACAGAGACCAGACAGAAGTTTGCAGGTTAGAGGATTCCTGTGATGGGGCCTGCAGTATCATCCTTCAAGGGCCTATCTGGTCCTTTGAGAAGCCCAGCATGGCCAGTAGCGTACCGGAAACGGTTCAAGGTGCTGGTGCTTACCTATAAAGCCTATATGGCCTGGGACCTGCTTACCTGAAGGACCGCCTCTCTCCATATGTTCCCCAGCGAGCACTTCGGTCAGGATCCCAAAACCGATTGGTCCTGCCTGGGCCGAAGGAGGCGCAGCTGGCAAGTACTAGGGCCAGGGCTTTTTCATTGGCGGCCCCATACTTGTGAAATGAGCTCCCGGAGAACATCAGGGCCCTGCGGGATCTGTTACAATTCCGCAGGGCCTGTAAGACGGAGCTCTTCCACCAGGCTTTCAAGTAGGGGCCGCCTAATGCTTACATTCTGGCCCTGGCCCAATTCCATCTGCCGGCAAGGACGTCTGCACTCATACAGGGATTACATCTGAGCGCTGACCTGATACACTCTGAAGATAAATTGTAGCTGCTGATCTTGTGGTATAAGTTTAATTGTTTTATTGACATTGTTTGTGTTACTTTTGTGTTGTTAGCCGCCCTGAGCCCGCCATTGGCGGGGAGGGCGGGATATAAACTTTATGAAATAAATAAATAATAAATAAATCATCCCTTATAAAAAGCCAGGCAGAGACCAAAGTGAACCCCCCTGTTCTCCATTTCACACCTGATAAAGGATGATGGAGCCCTGGATGGCAGCCCAGGAAGAGCCCGTCTGAGGCATAACCCAGGGCTTGATGAACTCCATGGTGCCTGGAAATCACATAGTGGCACCTAGCATTTTCATCAGTCATTTATTGTAGGCGCCTCTTGATGGTCCTCAGAAGCACGAAGCTTATTCAGGTGAGGGACAGAGGCTAGCCTTTTGTTGTGATGACGCACACAAACTAATGGTGAGCTCCTGTGGAGTGTGGGTAGAACCATAGAGGGAAAGTGTATTCTGTCTTCTTCATTTGCCTTCATTCAGAGAGATTAATGCCACCGGGCCATGGCTTATCACTGTGGCTTATCGCAGTGTTTGTTGGCTTTCTACAACACCTTGACAGAGAACTCCTTGGTGTTGCTCATTTTTAAGATTGTCCATTGTACTTCTCAGTCTACAAGGATTTTTCAGTAAAAAAATACTTTTGTCATTCCCTGTTGGAAACCACCAGGCTGTCTAATTTTGTAGATCTGATGTTAAAAAGAGCGAATCACCCTTCCTGTGAGTGTGTCTGTACGCCAGCATTGTTTTCATCTGTGTCTCTGGGGACAGAGCGTGGCTACAATTAGGCATCACAACTAGCTGCAATAAAGCTCCACAACTGGGCACAAACTGTGTTTATTTTTATTTTATGTGTATTGCTATGCTCATGTACCAGCCTTCCTCCCACCTCCCTTCTTGACAGGACTTGATGCAAAGCTTTTTGGATTGGTCAGGTTTTAATTCACCGCAGTACCTGAATGCAGGCGCCGTAGTAAATTAGAGCTTGTTTACTGAAGATTAGACGTGCCCTTCTGGATCAGAATAGTGGTTCCTCTCGTCAAGCATCCTGCTTCACACACTGGCCAGTCAAGCAGAGCATGTAGGCCAGGAACTCCCCCCCCCCTCCCCGGCCGCCTTCTAACCCTGGTGTTCAGAGTGGTTTACAAGTCGGCTAGTAGTCATGGACTTGTCTTCCACGCATCTGTCTCATTCACTTTGAAATCACATCTGTGCTCAGTGGCCACCACCGCATCCACTGGCAATGAGTTTTAACAGTTTAATTACTGAATGAATGAAGTATTTCCTCTTATCCATCCTGAATCTATTGCCCGTCAAGTTCATTAGGTGTCCCTGAGCTGCAGTATGATGGGAGAGGGAGGGAAAGTTTTTCCTGTCTGCCCACAACATCTATTGTGTGCCCATCTTAGTATGCATTTTTCTAAGCGTGTGTAGAAAAGGTGCTCTAACCCTTTGGTTAACCTTGGTTGTCTTCTTCGGCACTTTTTGAGCTCTGCATTCTCCCCCCCCCCCCCACACACACACAAAAGATACAGTACCTGGGAGTACACACACTTTTCCAAGTCAGTTCACACCATAGCTATATGCAGTGACATTACAGAATTGGTCATTGTCTTTTTGATTAGAGAAGCAAAAGCCTGCCAGAAAACTGTGAAATGGGGGGGGGGGGCTGTTCCCCCCCGAGAAACCCCCCCCCCCCATTTTTCCAAAGGAAGAAAAGGAAATTTTGAGGAATACTTGGAGAAAACCCAAAGGAATTTTTTTTTTATTTCAGAATGTGAAAAGCTGTATAATATGAGACTTTACTCTCTCTGAACATGTAGCGTGAAAAATTGTACACAAAGTCACCTCTAGAGACACGCAGCATGTATTCAAGGATGTATTGAAATGCGAATAGTTTTGGTAACAGTATGCTGTACTTCGTTCAGTAACAAATTGAGATTTCAGTTTTTTCAAATTTAACTTGATATCCAGATAAACTGAGAGTCTTCCCTGCTGTGATTATGAGGTGCTTTCTGTTCAAATCATATACGTGCTTATTCTGCTATAAAAAATATTTTCTAATTTCAACTTTTAATTTTTGCAGTCTTGAGATATAAGAAAAAAAAATCATGTGCTAATATAGCATAGGGTACTGCACTCCGCAGTGCTCTCTCAAGTGTTGGGCATATTTGCATTTTTGCTTGTAGAAAACGATGGTGTTTATACTTTAAAGCTCCATGAATATGCCAGTTAGTACAATTGCATATACTGATGGTTATAACTGATGCATTTTATGGTAGTAAAGCAGCAAATTAAGGTTAGGTTTGGTAGGAAAGTAAGTGTTGCATATATTAGTTTTCAGAACACTTCCATTTTCCCAAACCCTTCCCTCCTACCTCTCAATGCCCATGTTTTTCCATGGCTTCAAAATTGTTCATCTCTATATCCAGTTCCTTCCTTATTCATCCCCAGCGCAAAATTTGCCTTTTCACCAGGACTACAAACTGACTTAACATTTTTATCAGGCTACCTGCTAGGAGCCCTTGAGCTCTCTCACTCCCAGATGCTGCCATTTTAGATCCCATCAGAATATATTCAGTGTTGCTGTTTTTTTTGTTCCAACGCGCATCACTTTATACTTAGCTGTCTTGAACTTCATTTGCCACATCATTGCCTATTGATCCATCCTGAATCACTCGTTATTACCAGCAAACTTGGCCTTGAATCCTAGGAATGAGCTCCCTGCGTGCTAGGTAGCCTCTGCCATGGAATCTGTTTACTCTTGCGCTCCGTTGGTGCACATTCAGTGGGTTTCAGCGAGCACTTGGCAAGTGAAAGTGCTAGTGCAAGAGGAAGCATGCATTGTGGCGAAGGACATCTAGTGCACACCAGACTCATTCATAGGATCCTGCTTAGCCCATTTGCAGATCCTCATGAATTGAATAGCACAGCTCTTGATTGCTGTGGGACCCCACTTCTTGCTTCCCTCTACTGCATTTAGCTGTCCACTTATCCCTACTCTCAACTTCAAGAAGAAGAGGAGGAGGAGGATTTATACCCTGCCCTTCACTACCCAAAGGAGTCTCAGAGCAGTTTACAATCCCTTTCCCTCCCCACAACAGACACCCTGTGAGGTAGGTGGGCTGAGAGAGCTTTTTGAGGACTGCTGTTGAGAGAACAGCTCTGAAGGAACTTATGACTGATCCAAGGTCACACCAGCAGCTGCATGTGGAGAAGTGGGGAATCAAACCCAGTTCTCCTGGATTAGAGTCCGTGCTCCTAACCACTACACCAAACTGGCTCTCCTGTCACTTAACCAGTTTTTAATCCGTAAGAGAACCCATGGCTGCTAAGCTTACTTGGGAGTCTTTAGTGAGGGACCTTGTCGAAAGGATTTTGGAACCGGGTCATCCTTCCTTGTCCATGTGCTTGCTAACTGACAGAACTCTAAAATGTTGGTGAGGCAGGACTTCCCTTTGCAGAAATAATGTTGATTTTCTCTCAGTGGGCTTTGCCCCGTGTGCTTGACCATTCTTTCTCTAAGAGTTTCTAATTAAATTGGTGTAGACATTAAGCTAGCAGGCCTATAATTTTCCGGGGCTCCTTTGAACACCATCAGTAAAATTATTGTAACACCTGCTTCTTTCCAGTTCTCTGGTACTGGGATTCTAATCCTTGGTTTAATTCCAGTTGCGATTCCTAGGTTTTTCTCAGAAGACAAGCTCTGTTTTCTCCGAGGCACCTACATTTGAACATTCGTTAGTAGGTGGTTGATGAAGCCACATCTGCTTCCAGGCAGGTGAAAAGGTACCCTTGATGCAACAGTCAGCAAGGTGAGAATGGGCAGAGACAGTTTTCTGCATGGCCCATCCCTTTCTCTGCTTTGCTCTGATGTGTGTCTTGTGGCACCTGGTAACCCTTCCTCTCCCAGCTAAGCTGTGGCACAGACAGCTGAGCTTCCTAAAGAAGGCAAGCCTTAAAGGAGGAGGTGTATGGAGTTTAGCTGTGCCATTCTGAAGGCGGAACTAAGTACTGCTCCTACTGGGATTGGCTGTGGGGTATGGAGTTTAGCTATGCCATTCTGAAGGCGGAGCTAAGCACTGCGTCTACTGGGATTGGCTGTGGGGTATGGAGTTTAGCTCTGCCATTCTGAAGGCGGAGCTAAGCACCGCTCCTACTGGGATTGGCTGTGGGGTATGGAGTTTAGCTCTGCCATTCTGAAGGCGGAGCTAAGCACTTCTCCTACTAGGATTGGCTGTGTTCCCTCTAAGCTGAGTTAGTGTGAGCTAGCTCACAGTTTTTTAGCTTCCGGCTCACATGTTTTTGTCTTTGCTCAAGAAAGATGGCTCCAGAGCAAACTAATTTATGCAGTAGCCAAATCGCTTACTCGCAACTTTCATGCCAGTAGGTCACAAAGTAGAATTTTTGCTCACAAGACTCCACAGCTTAGAGGGACCATTGGCTATAGGGTATGGCGTTTAGCTGTGCCATTTTGAAGGTGGAGCTAAGCACTGCTACTACTAGGATTGGCTAAGGGCAGAGGTTCCCTGTGTTCCATTTTAAATTGGATCCTTTGATCTGATTTAAACAGGGGATCCCCAGGAGTTCCCCATGTGTTCATGTTCAGAAAGGGTATGACATTGTGTGGAAGCTCTGAAAAAATGCAGGGGCATGCTGTCCATTTGGGAGTAAAAACCCCTGTATGGAAGCAGCCCAGGAAGTATTCAGTGACCCTCTATATGCTCTTAGAAGGGGGGGGGGGAGAGTAAGGATTGTTGCCCAGTATCAAAACTGGGTCTGTGCCCAGTTGGAGTTTAGTTACAGCTGGTTATGTTGTGATATCTGAAAGCGGCACTTGTCACTTTGTCACTTGTTCTCCCTTCAAAGCGTCACAGGGTGATAATGTAATTTCAGGCTGTAAAGCAAAAACGTGTTTCCCTTATCTGTGTTGTAACCCATTAAGAGAGCAAAAGTAAAGAACCCCCGCTCTCCTTGCATTCTCCACTGCTTTTAATTTTTTGCCGGCTAAGACGACCATTCTGCAGGGAGGTGGGAAAATTATGCTTAGTGTATCTTGTGAAACTAAGGTGTTGACTTCTTTGTTGCTCTGCAGGTTCTGAATTGCAACTATAGAAACTGGAAATAATTAGTTCTGACTCTGCTGTAGATTTTTAACTGAGGAACAAGATTTG
Organism: Lepidodactylus listeri; assembly: GCA_029233225.1. Classification (NCBI taxonomy): domain Eukaryota; kingdom Metazoa; phylum Chordata; class Lepidosauria; order Squamata; family Gekkonidae; genus Lepidodactylus; species Lepidodactylus listeri. Next base: position 84,813,683 of record JARCFY010000011.1, read on the forward strand.
ATGGTTCTTGCTTACTTGAGTCCTACTGAGAGTTCATACTCAGGATGCTTCTAGTGTTTTTTAATCTCCGAACCAGGTATATTGGCAGAAGCGGCAGCAAAATTAGGTACTCTGTATAAAGGGATGTTCTTTCTGGATAACTCTTCATTCTGGAAATGTTGTTTCCCTTCAAACCCCTCAGTTGGAGAAGTCTGTTGTCTCTCTTTGAGTGGAGCAGGTTGTTGCCTGTACAGTTGTGGTCACCCGCACTTCAGGCAGTGTGTGAGATCAGGGCAGGGAGACGTACAAACATGGATATTGACATGGTAGGCACATGCGCACTTGCCACAGATTTGTATTGTTTCATAATATATTATGAATTACTCTCTGTATTACTCTCTGGAGTAACCGTTTTGGATTCTGAAGGTGAGTGACTATCTCCTCCGTATGTGCAGAGGATCATCATGAAGGAGCCTTCGCGGTACTCCAGACATAGAGTTGAGATATGTGTCATACTCAACTGAATGCATGGGTCTGTGTAGCATTTCATGCTTCAGTGAACATTTATACAAAATGACTTCTATACAGAGGATAAGGGGGGAATCCAGTAAGTAAAATGGATTATCCAATCTTGCATATAGAGTTGGTTTTATAATAAGAGATTTTCTATTCCTCGAGTGGTATAACTCTTTATCTGTTAGATTTTCTATCTGCTGATGCTTCTGTAGAGGAGTATTTAATGATGACTGCTGCTGGTTGGTTAATGGTGTCTTCTGTACTATAATCACAGTATGTACCAACCAAAAGAAAACACTGGTTATTACCAAAAAAGACATCTCCGCTGCTACTTTCCCCATGTTTTATTTTTCCTTCTTTTTCTCTTTATCTCTCTTTCATCATGCTTAACTCACAATGTGAAAGGATGCTGGAACGTCGGTAGGGGAAAGCTTTTGTGAAAAGGTGGGTTTTAAAATTTTGTTGTACAAGAAGATTTATTTTCTTTGTGTGTGTGTGTATCATTTTTTCTTAGCATGCTGGCCTTATTTCTGTCATACTGGAAGATAAGATCTTCAGCTGCTGACTGGGCGGGTAGTGTGAATTTGCCAGTTAAGTTTTGTATATTTAAGCTTTTTGAAACGGCAGTGACTCCCATTGCAAGGACAAAACCTAAGACCGGTCTTGTTTTCTCAATGATGCTTTTTACAAGAAGAACAAGTCAGCTGCTCTTTGTGCTGCTTGCTCAGCACCTGCCTACTCTGTTAGATTTGGATCCATTTCCCTCAGGGAATGATATGGAATTCTTTCTTTGGCATTTCCTCTGTGTTCTGTTCAGTGCTCTGCCCTCTTCTCATGTTCTGCTTCTGAGCCCAGAATGTTTCGGTACCTGTGGCAGAAGAAAATCTGAATGGCATGCATTCCGCCCCCAACTATAGTAGCATACCATGTTGAACTTTTCTTTTTAAAAGGCATTTCGCTCCCCTTAATGGTCACCCTGAAAATCTGTTTCTTGAAAATTAGTCCTTCCTAATATTTAATAGGACTAGCTGCAATGAGGGCAAAGCACTATTGTTGAGTCTTCAGATGAAGATGGTAGTAACTATATTTGAAATGTACCACTAGATCAGGGGTGTCAAACGTGCGGCCCAGGAGCTGGATGAGGCCCCCGGAGGGCTTCTATCAGGCTCGCACTGGAACTGGCCATCTCCTGCTTCCAGTTCTGCTGCTGCTGCATCATCATAGCTTGCTTCGCCAGACTCTCTCAATCACTCAGCCATTTCATGTTTTCCCCTGGGTCCTAGACTCAGAACTCTGAGCTTGAGATTTCTGTGGTGAATGTCAATAAATCAAAAGTAGGTTTGCAGCTTACAGAGACACATCTGAACAGTGTGCTCAAGATTGCAACAGCACAGACATTTTGATGTTCAGGGCAAGAGTTGTCAGTTATCAGACACTGTTAAATAAACAAAATATTGCAAGACTGCTAATGTTTTAAGCATGTTTTTATTTTAAGTTAAAAAAAATTGTGTGTCCTTTATAAAGTTTATATCTCCACTACCTGGCATTACATTTTATGACACTCATGGTCTGGCCCAACAAGGTTTCATTTATGTCAGATCTGGTCCTTATAACAAATGAGTTTGACACCCCTGCACTAGATGGTCTCTATTTGTGCTGAGATGCTCCACCGCTTCCTTGTCCGTGATTTTATAAAATAATTCTGTTCGTGATGAAAGAATAGGGTAGCTGTAAGGGTCACAAAACTGGGAAACATTAGATGCAATAATTATGGGGCGTGCAAATGAGTGCCTCTTGGAGCCAACTATGGAATATGATGTCACGGTTGGAAGACCTAGAGGAAAAAAATGAAAAAAGGTGGGATCCTTACAAGAATCGCTAAAATATTGAAACTAGGAAACAACTAGAAAATGCTGGTTCCATAGAGCCAGTTTGGTGTAGTGGTTAAGTGCACAGACCCTAATCTGGGAGAACTGGGTTTGATTCCCCACTCCTCCACTTGCAGCTGCTAAATGACCTTGGGCAAGCCATAGTTCTGACAAGAGCTGTTCTTGAAAAAGAGCAGTTTCTGTCAGAGCTCTCTCAGCCCCACCTACCTCACAGGGTGTCTGTTGCGGGGAGGGGAAGGGAAAGGAGTTTGTAAGCCGCTCTGAAACTCCTGTGGGCAGGGCTCATTTTGTAGCAGAAGCTCCTTTGCATATTAGGCCACACCCTCCTGATGTAGCCAATCCTCCAAGAGCTTACAGTAGCCCCTGTAAGAAGAGCTCTGTAAACTCTTGGAGGATTGGCTGCATCAGGGGTGTGTGGCCTAATATGCAAAGGAGCTCCTGCTATGAAATGAGCCCTGCCTGTGGGTAGTGAAGGGCGGGGTATAAATCCAATCTCCTCTTCTTCTTAGTGAAAGTGTGTTAAAAATGGTTATGAAGATAAAATGCCCTTGGGACAAAATATAATCTTTCTGTCTTCACACAGTATCAGACACAAATTTTTCATGGAGCCAGTCACCTACTGTTGCCTCTCTGAGCACAGTGTATTAGCAGATGAAGACATCTGTGGCTATAAAAAATCTACGTACACAACGTAGTTTGTGCTTTCTCATCTGAGGAAGTTGTTGAGAGCCAGTGTGGTGTAGTGGTTAAGAGAGGCCGATTCTAATCTGGAGAACCAGGTTTTGTCCCCCACTTGTCCACATGATGCCTCCTGGGTGACCTTGGGCCTCGTCACCGTTATCGCAGAACCCCCCCCCCCCCTCAGCCTCCCCTACCTCCCAAGGGGCTTGTTGTGGGGAGAGGAAGGGAAGGCGGTTGAAAGCTGCTTTTAGACTCCTTATGGTAGAGAAAAACGGGAGATGAATACCTACTCTTCTGGTTGATGGAAAATACGAAAAACATGAAGCATAAGAAGAACTCTGCTGGACCAGACGAGTGCTCCGGCAACAGGGCAGAGAGGCCAAGACCTTCCCCTGGTGTTGCCTCCTGGCTCTGAGAGTCAGAGGTTTAGTGCCTCTGAATGAGGTAGGATTAGATAACTGGTCTGTGGTTTTCCTGTGCTTGATCTGTAATGGCAACAGGTGACTGGGACTGGATTTGTCAAATGTTGACATCTAGAGTGTATTATTGTTAATTTTCTTATTTGCACTGTATTGCTTACTTGCTAGCAGTAGGAAGCAGGAAACTGTTTATGCCCTAACCAGTGCCTTGGTAAATATTAGCCTCTATTCTACAGTATTATTAGGCTACCCTTGGTTCTGGTTTATTGTACTCTGTGTCCTTGTTGACATATAGACCCATGCATAGCTTATGTACTTAAACATGCGCCTTTCTTTGTTACAGCACACCTCTCACGGTGAAGGACGGCAGGATGTTTCCTCTCGGACTAGTCGCTCTGGGGCCCGCTGTAGGAATTCTATAGCTTCCTGTGCAGATGAGCAGCCCCATATTGGGAATTACCGACTACTTAAAACAATTGGAAAGGGGAATTTTGCAAAAGTGAAACTGGCCAGGCACATCCTCACCGGCAGAGAGGTAAAGTGTCCCGTTAAGATTGGAGTCATCCTTAAAATGGCATTGTGCATATGCATATGGAAGAGCCGCTGACTGTTTTGGTTTAGGTTGCATGAAAAACGTGCTATCGTGTTACGATTTCTGGCAAGGGAAATAATAAGTCAGCTGGCATTCATGTAAGCTCAGCAGAAGTATTGCCGCTTTGTGTTTGTAATGGATATAAAATCCTAGGAAGAAGACTTGCAGCTGAAAACCAGAGCTGGCAAATTGCCACTGAAATTGTAGTGCCTAATTGGCTTTTAATTCTTCTGCAATGGCAGTTTATAGAAATAATTTTTCTCCTTTGCAAAGGGTAGTCTTAGCCTTCACATTTGTTTTCAGCAAGTCATTGGAAGTAGGCCGGGGTTCTGTTTACCAATTTTGCAAATAAGTGTTGCTCAATTAATCCCATTAATCAAAATACAGTGTTGGTTCCCCTTTAAATCTAGACTGTGTTGCCCCTCTAAGGTAAGCCTGTGTTGGGGATGGTGGTAATAGTATTCCAGGTATGTTTTAACTTGAGAAAGAATCTTGGCTGCCTCCTAGATTTTGGTGATTATTCTGAAGTCTATGTTAACCTACAGTATCATTATAGAGAATAAATGTGTTTACCTGTCTGACTGTGCCACAAAAGGCTTAAGGCGACGAGTGTATTATACAAACTAAAATTGAAAAGTGCAGTACTTTATGTAAACTTTACTTGACTCTTGCAGGGGTTTCTTAGTCATGCTGTAGTTGTAAACACACTTACTGTGGAGTAAGTTTAGTTAAATTCTGTCTTAATTCCAAACAAGTGGGCTTAGGGTCAGGCTTCAGGAGTGAGGTGTACTCGGTATGCAAGGAATGTAGTTTTCTGTTGAACCAAAGTGAAGAGCGTACCTTAGAACCATAGAGTTGGAAAAGGTCTTAACAGGCCATCTAGTCCAAGCCTCTCGTCCATTCAGGAAATACAAAGCTGCAGCATCTCTGGTAGATGGCTTTCCAGCCTCTGTTTGAAGGCCTTGGTGTTGATTCATACAATCATAGAATCCCAGAGTTGGAAGGGGCCAGACAGGCCATCTAGTGCAACCCCCTGCTCAATGCAGGATCTGCCTAGAGCATCATTGAGAAGTGTTTGTCCAGCTGCTGCTTGAAGACTGCCAGTGAAGGGGAGCTCCCTAGGCAGCCCATTCCACTGCTGAACTGGTTTTACTGTCAAAAAGTTTTTCCTAATATCCAGCCAGTACCTTCCCACCCTTACTTTCCCCCCCCATTTTTTAAAATTTGTTTTAACAAAACATTTTAACAACACTTTTTTCCCTTAGATACAACATGCTATGTGGTTTGTAACCACCACAATAACCATTTAATTATGCAAATAATACTACATTCTGTCAGTTTTGTTTTCCCAACTTAATCTTAACAATTGGTATATTTTAGTGAAATAGTTATAGCCCGTATAATACCCAGCAAATCAAAGCCCTTGGTTTAAGTGAGACCATTCAGAAGAGATAAAGTTACTTTGAGATAAGTATCCCAATACCGGAAACCATTTCCCAGTAAATGAAGATTGATTTGAGTGTTGAGACATATAATTTAGTTTGTTTGTGACTGCATCCATGATGTAGTGATTCCATAGTTTCTGAAACCATACTTCCACATCTGGAGCCTTATTGTCTTTCCAGTAGGATGCAATAGCTGTCTTAGCAGCATCTAGCATGACTTCTCTCGTAACTTTATGTGGTCTAGAACCCAATTCCTGTGGCCACGCGTTTAAGAATAAAATTTCTGGTGTGTAGGGGATTTGGAGTGAAGTGACGTTCTGTATTGTATTTAACACTGTCATCCAAAAATTCTTAATTTTTTCGCATTTCCACCAACGATGATTCCACTGTGGCACAACTCCTACTGAAAAAAGATTTTCTCTAATATCCAGCTGGTACCTTCCCACCCTTACTTTAAACCCATGATTGTGAGTCCTGTCCTCTGCTGCCAACAGGAACAGCTTCTTGCTCTCCTCTGACAGTCCTCCAAATACTTAAAGAGAGCAATCCTGTCCCCCCTCAACCTCGTCTTCTCCAGGCCCTGATCATCCTCGTCGCTCTTCTCTGCACACTCTCCATTCTGTCCACGTCCTTTTTGAAGTAAGGCCTCCAGAACTACATAGGAATAGTGACAGCTTGAGCTTGTAAGAGCTCTTGTTTTAGAAGAGCCCACCCTTCACTTGCTCCTTTCCCTTCCATCAGTCTTGCCCATGGAGTGATTGTCATCATACCTCTGAGCTTATTAAAGTCTGCCTTACTAAAATCTAACTTACACATGTGGTAACGAACTTCCTTGTTCCCCCACAGCAAAAGGAATTCTAGCAGGACATGGTCACTTCCCCCTAAGGTCCCCATCACCTTCACCCCATCTAGCATCTCTTGCCTGTTGGTCAATATTAAGTCGAGTATGGCTGAGCCCCTTGTAGCTTCCTCCACCATTTGATGGAAGGAACTTGTCATCCAGACAGGTCAGGAAGTTGCGTGACTGTGGGCACTTTGCAGAGTTTGTCTCCCAGCACACACATCAGGGAAGTTGAAGTCACCCATAACTATCAGGTGATGTTGTTTGGATACCCTGTCATAGATTCACCTAAGTCCTCCGTGGACATGTGGAATTCACTGCCACAGGAGGTGGCGGCGGCTACAAGCATGGATGGCTTCAAGAGGGAACTGGATAAACATATGGAGCAGAGGTCCATCAGTGGCTATTAGCCACAAGGTATAGATAAGAACTCTCAGTCTGGGGCAAGTGATGCTCTGTATTCTTGGTGCTTGGGGGAGGGGGCAACAGTGGGAGGGCTTCTAGTGTCCTGGCCCGACTGGTGGACCTCCTGAGGGCACCTGGTATTTTTGGCCACTGTGTGACAGAATGTTGGACTGAATGGGGGCCATTGGCCTGATCCAACATTGGCTTCTCTTATGTTCTTATGACACACATGAAGCTCCTTTATACTGAGTTAGACTATTGGCCCATCAAGTTCAGTATTACCTACCCAGACTGGTGACTCTCCAGGGTCTCAGGTAGAGGTTTTCCACATCATCTGGTCCTTTTAACTGGAGGTGGCAGGGATTGAACCTGGGACCATCTGCATGCAAAGCAGAGGCTCTTCCACTGAGCTTCAGCCCCTCCCCTAGATCTGTAGCAAGAGAGAATCCCCCCCCCCCCAGTACCATTGTCAAACTTCTCTCACTGTTAGGAAGATTCTCATAATATGGAACTGAAATCTGTCCTCACGTAACTTAAGCCCACTGACTCTACCCCAGTGCAGCAGAGAACAAGTCTTTGCCCTCATTTATGCAACCGCTCTTCAGATAGTTGAAGAGTGCTGTTGTATTTCCCCGCCGACACCCCTCTCTAGGCTTCTCTTTTTCCACACTAATGTACCGAGTTCCTTCACCCTTTCCTGGTAAGATGTGTTTCCCTGACCATCTTTATTGCCCTCCACTGCACCAGTTCCAGTTTATCTACATTCCTCATAAAACGGCAGTGCCCCCAAACCGGATGCAGTAAGCTGTAAAATGATTGTGCAGAACAGAAATGAAATTATTTCGCTTAGATATCATGCCTCCGACTGTGGCCTAGAACTGCACTGGCCTTTTTTGCAGTCTCATTTCACTGCTGACTTACATTCAGCTTGTGATCAGCTGCAACCCAAGATCTTTTTCAGAAGGACTGCTGCCAAGCCAGGTATTCCCCCCACCCCACCCTCTACCTGGGAATTTGATTCCTTTCGCCTAAATGCAGAATTTTGCATGCAGCTGTACTGAATTTATTCTGTTAGCTTCAGCCCAGCTCTCTTAATACGTCAAAGTTATTTTAAATGTTGTTTCTGTCCTCTGAGGTGTTAACACAAAGCTCTAAGGGATAGCGATCTGCAGATTTGATAAGGATTGCTTTCATCAAAGTCATTCGTTTTTAAAAAAGGGAAGGGTACTGCGCTCAGGACAAACCTCCCTCCAGATCAACAAAGTGGACACGCATTCTTGGAGTACAGTTCTCCTACCAGCTGCGAATCCTCCCGACTCTGCTGACTTCTAGTCAGTCCTTAACCAGCTTGCTCGCTAAAATAACACATGGGAATTTGTCAAATGCTTTACTGCTCTGAAGATATATTATGCTCACAGCATACCCACAACCCGCTGAGCTAATAACCCAGTCAGCTCCAGTCATATCCACTGAGTAATCTTGAAGTTAAAAAATGGAGCACTAAAACTATACAGAGCTAAACCTTTCAACGCAATATAGAAATGGGAGGGTAAGTTTTTCTTGCAGTCAGTCTCTTCCAAAGTCACAGCTGAATATTTGCGGTTGTCGGAGTGCCACCTCAGTGTGACGTATGACCCCTGGTATATTGGGTACAAAGGTGGGAGACCTACAGATCCTGGCTCAAGCAGGATTTTAAACTGGCCTGTTAGGCTTTGGCCAGTCTCTTAAGCTCACCTATTTCATAGAGTTTTATGAGGATAAAACAGGACTTCTAGATCACCTTATACGTTGTCAGTATACCAAGATTTAAAGTGAACAAACACTTGTAACAGATTGCTGTTATAAATACTTTTTTTGCAGTACAAATCTGGATGAAGTTGATTTTTGATAGCTTCAGGAGTCATGACTCTACATCCCCTCTTGTGGTCATTGTGATCCTCACTGGAGGAAATACTTTTTTTAAAAAAAGAGAGAGAATATGTAATGTTTGGCTATTCTTAGAATTCATCTGCGTCTTAAGAGTGTGTGCAAAGCTCACCATTGGAGCAGTGGGAATAGTTGACTCATACGCTCACTTCTAATAATCATGCAAGGGCCATGTCTTTAGTTTTTAGAGTCTTTGCGCATAAAGGTACTTGTGGAGACTGAGGGTGACTTAGGCTTGGATCCTGTGAAAGAGTGTTTGACATGTGCTAAATTGTCCTTGCTGTGGAGCGTGCTTCTTTTTCTGCTAAAACTTCAATTTTGTGCAAGAGCCCCCGAAAACTGTTCAAACAGAAGTTTTAGCAGGAAAGGAAGCACGTTGAGTGGCAGAGACCAGCATGTGTGGAACTCATTCATAGGATCCAGGCTTTTTGACGCTCAAGAATTGTCTGGTCTTTCCGCAAAGAGCTAGGATGCATACAGCAGGTTCTATCCAGGAAATGATGCAGCGTTAGGTTTTTTAGGCATAGAAAAGAGTCCAGTAGCACCTCAAAGACTAACAAAATTTATGGTAGGGTATGAGCTTTCATGAGTCACTGCTCACTTCTCCAGATACGTTTTTTTAGGGTTAGACCTATCCGAGGATTCCTAGCATTAAAATTACTACTAAAAAATCAGCACAAAGGGGAATTTATTCAAGGCGCAGGCAAATGTGATAATGTTTCTTACAAGAGGAAGTCAACTCTTAGTGAGCAGGTAATCGCCCTTTTTGCCAGTGGATGTTTCAGAGTAGCTTTGCATCCCCTTTGTGTTGTCTTCTCATCTCCCCCCTCCTTCCCTCTCTGTATGGTGTTACAGTTAATCTGGTCTGGAGGTGATAAAGCTCTGGAACAGCGTGCTTCTGCTGAGCAACAGAAGGCAGGTTGGGGCCAGCAGTCTGTGTTGCCTTTACGAGGATGAGCTGGCGCTATTGTGTAGAGGCAGTCTGTGCTGAAGATGTTGCAGAAAGTTGAATCAAGGGGAAGAGGCTTATTGCTCAGTATGGGGTGGTGTGCATCTTATGTTAAAATCGATTGCCCGAGGCGCACTGACCAGACACAAACTGAAGGAAGGGAACGTCGTCATGACGTGCAGGTAGACAGCACGACTTGTGGGAAATTCTTATACGTTTGTACCAAACCTTCCCATAACTGTGGCATCTGCAGACAGTTTTCTTAATATTTTGAGCTTCTGCTCGGTTGAATCTGCCAAGCAGAGAGGCGTTCAGTAAGCATTCAGTAAGTATTAGCTCAGAAGTTTGTCACAAAGCTTACATTATCTTGAGGGTTACTTTGAGATTTTAGGCTATAATCTGAGAGGCTGAGTTTGTCACTCTTTCTGTTGTTTGAGATTTACACTTGCTTTACCAGTGATACTATGACTTGCCCAGTTGCTGCCAATATGCCCATTGCTCCGACTGCCGAAACTGTTTCGAACCACCATTGGTTGCTGCAGTGGCTGTGCATTTGCTGGGCAGGCTCTCTTTCTCTCCAGGTTTTAAAGACATACTTTCTGCCCTTTGAGAGCGTGGACTTGTGTGTGTATATGTCTTCAGCGGCAATAAAACTGTGCTGCGTTTCACTGCTTAGAAGTGCTACAGTGACCATAACATGCCCACCATTTCCTTTCCCCTTGGTAAAAAGAGCACATATTCCTGCTGTATTTTTATGGGGCAAGAGTCTTAATAACAGTGAGCTCTGCAGCTTGGGGCAAAGAAAATCAGTTGTTTTATGGCTGCTTTTGCTACTAACCTGGGAAGATGTCCACTTCTCATTGTCTCATTGAATGCATGAATGGTGAGATGCTGTGCTAATCTGAATTTCACTGCTCATGAAAATTTTGACAGACATTTCCCCTGTGTGCTAAGTTTGTTGTAACATCTTCTCCTGTGGCTTTCCTGTTGAGTTCTGGCAGATGTAAAATTATTGAGACAGCGCATTAATGCAACCAGTTTTTTAAAAAAATCTCAATTTTATCACTATCTGCATATCTAATTCTCAACAGCCTCCTCTGTGTGCGGATACTTACTTCCCCAAACAGAGGGCACACTCCCCCCAACAGGTTTTTCTACATACTTGGGACTCCGTGGGTCTGCAGAAAAATCCCAGAAGTTTTAAAAAACCTCAGGGAGGGTTGAATCCCCCTCTCAATCCCTTTTGAAATGGCCGTCATGGGAATCTACTGCAGGCCGCGGTATTGACAGTGAGAAATAGACTGGCTGATAGCCAGAGAGAGATGATGAGTGGAGGAAGAGGGCAGGAAGCAAAAACAGAACTGCAGCTGGGATTGGGGAGGATTCCTCCTGTAGTATCAATGACTAAATAGTAGGGGGTTGGGTTAAAAAGGCGGGGGGGGGGGGACTTTCCAGGCCTATTTTGGAGCCAGGCCTTGGGAGTATGGTTGGCTGCTCCAGGTTGGGAAATTCCTAGATATTCTGTGGTGAAGTCTGAGGAGTGCAGAGTTTGGGAAAAGGAGAGGCCTCACCATGATATAATGCCACAGAGTCCACCCATTTTCTCCAGGGGGACAGATTTTTGTTGTCTGGAGTTCAGTTGTAATTCTGTGGGATCTCTGGGTCCCACTTGGAGGCTGGCAACCGTAGACTTAGCAGCACCCTCTGGGTGACTTGATACCACCTGACTTGCATAATTCAGCTAGGCTTGGCTGCTCGCTACTGTTCAACAGCAGCCACCCTATGAAAGTCAGTGTAGTAATTGTCAGAGCTTCGCAGTAGGGTTTGTGAGACCCAAGTTTAGATCCACATCTTGCTGTGGAAGCTCACTGGGTGATTTTGGACCAGCCTAACCTACCTCATAGGGTTGTGGTGAATATAAAAAGGAGGAGAGATTAATGTAAACTGCTTTAGTCCTCACCGTGGAGAAGGACCATGGTTCTCCTCAGTAGAAGCCGCAGGGAGAAAAGGAGACGGAAAGCTGAAGACAGATGGGCAGATAAAGGCAGGTTGGCTGCTGGGTGGGAATGAGATAGGGATGCCAACTCCAGGTTGGTAAATTCCTGGGTATTTGAGGGGTAGAGCCTGGGGATGGTGGGGATTGAAGCAGGGAGGGACTTCAGACAGATATAATGCCATAGACTCCACCCTCCAAAGCACTAATTTCCTCCAGGGGAACTAATGTTGCCAACCTCCAGATGAGGGCTGGAGCTCTCCTGGAATTACAACTGATTTCCAGATGACATAGATCAGTTGCCCCGGATAAAATGGCTGCCTTGAAGGGTGGAGTTTATGGTACTACACCCTGCTGAGGTCACTTCCAAGCTCAAACCTCATCCAAGGCTCCACCCCCAAATCTCCAGGAATTTCCCAACACGGAGCTGGCAACCCTAAGAGGAACTGATCTCTGTATTTGGGCAATCCGTTGTGATTCCTGGAGAGCAGCTGCTGCCACTGCTGCGGTATTGGGGGGGGGGGAGGCAGTAGGTGGGAGGCCGGGAGAGTGACGGGGCAGAAAGAGTGATGGGGTGACAGGCATGGACGGGAGAGAGAGTAAGAAAAGGAGTGGCAGGAAGGAGAAAGAGTGTGAGAGACATAAGGGGAGAGGGGGAGAAGCAGAGGTGGGGGGATTGGGATAGCCACTCTCGCAAGTTTCTTGTGGGGCCCCATTTGTCTTATATTCTAATAGCGAAGCCAGGATATCTTTGTATACTTAAAAATCTGGTGACTGGAGCTGTGAATGGGCAAGACAAATCTTTCTACAAACCTGGAAAGGGCCCCAGGTTTGCAGAAAAATGTGAAATCTAAAAAAAAAAAGTACGCTGGGAAGTTTAAAAAAAAATCTAAAAACACAGGATTGTAGGCATGATTTTTGTCAGTAAAAACAGAGGAAGTAGGGCCCTTCCAAGGCCTGTTTCAGCCTTTGAGGGGAGGACTCATTAGGGCCAGGGCTGATTAGGGTTGCCAACTCCAGATTGGGAGATCCCTGGAGATTTTGTGGTGGAGTATGAGGAGGGCAGAGGCCTCAGCTGAATATAATGCCATAGAATCCATCCTCCAGAGCAGGTATTTTCTCCAGGTGAACAGATATCTGTTATCTGGAATCCAGGCTCCACCTGCAGGTTGGCAACACTAGGCCTGGCAGCATAAGAACATAAGAGAAGCCATGTTGGATCAGGCCAGTGGCCAATCTAGTCCAACACTCTGTTTCACTCAGTGGCCAAAACCCAGTTGCCACCTGGAGGTCCACCAGCAGGGCCAGCAACCACTGGGTGACGTGATACCACCTGATTCGTGTGACTCAACTGGGCCTAGCTGCTTGCTATGGTTCAACAGTAGCCATCCTATGAAAACCAGTGTGTATAGTAGTTAGAACCTCAGAGAAGGACCTGAGAGAACCATCTTGCTGTGGAAGCTCGCTGGGTGATTTTGGACCAGTCACATACTTTCAACCTAACGTGTCTCACAATGTTGATGCGTGGATAAAACGGAGGAGAACAGAATAATGTAAGCTGTTTTGGTCCTTGCTGTGGAGAAAGGTGGAGTATAAATGAAGGAAATAAAGACTAAATAAAGCTGGAGGTAGGAGGCGGATAAAATGTTGGTTGGTGAATAGTTGAAAAGGAGAGAATGAGGCAGGGAGAAGATATGGGGAATGCCAAGAGGAGGGGAAAAGGTTGGGAAATTCCTAGACATCTTTTTGGTGGCAGTCTGGGGAGGGTGGGGTTTGAGGAGGGGAGGGACCTCAGAGGGATGTAGTGCCATAGACTCCACCCTCCAAAGCAGCCATTTTCTCCAGAAAACTAGGGTTGCCAACTTCCAGGTGGGGGCTGGAGATCACCCAGAATTAAAACTGCTCTCCGGATGACAGAGATTTCATAGGTCATAGGTCAGTCAGGGTTCAGCGAGGACTCCTCAGGAGGAGAGGACTCCTTAAGAGAAAGGGGAGCCATGTGTAGCCAGCTCTGAGTCAACAGAAGTCAGCAAGCAGGAAGACAAACTGCAGACGTATCAGCCAGCAGCTGGTGCAGAGCCACTGACACCCTCCAGCCCTGAGTCAACAGGTGAAATAGTTTGCAGCCCTCCAGGATCACCCATACCCTTTGAGTGCTGCAGACAGAGGCTACAAGCAGAACTACAGGAGAGATGACGAAGTATACGCCTCCTGGCCCAGTGTCAGCTGCTTGAGTAGTTCATCTATTAAACTTTTATCCTGCTCCTTTCCCCATCCAGCAGGGCTCAGGGCAGCTTCCAACAATTAGATGTACAATAAGTATACAGTTAAATACAGTAAATCATAAAATTTGATATACAATAAATTGCAGAACTACTCCTGAGCAGCTGGCTGCAAGTTTGACCCTTGGGCACATGCCTATAAAAACCAGCCAAGGGAGGCTGTTAGGCATGGAAGCCACAAGTCATTCTACTGCTGGCTCTTCGACCGCTGCATCGGACCCTGCCTCACTCATGTGATTCTGGACTAGCTCCTGACTTTGTCTCTTGACTCTGTGATCTCTGCTCATGAGGAACCTTTGGACTGCCTGACTACACCTTTTGGGGAACCCTTCAGTTACCGTCTTTCTTAGTGCTTGGCTCTGAAACTGGACTCGCAACTCGGCTTCTTGTACTCGGACACTCGCTACCCTCAAGAATGTGCACAGCTCTGTCTGCCCCATGACACTTGGAGAAAATGGCTGCTTTGGAGGGTAGAGTGGAGTCTATGGCATTATACCCCTCTGAGGTCCCTCCCCTCCTCAAACCTCACTCTCCCAAGGCACCACTCCCAAATCTCCAGGGATTTCTTAACCTTGATCTGGCAACCCTGAGAGGAACTGGTCTATGTAGTTGGGAGATCTTTTGCGATCCCAGATCTCCAGTCCCCACCTGGGGGTTTGCAACCCTAGAAGGAAGCCGCAAAAGGGGAGAGACTATGGGGGCTTTGGGGAAAGAGGAAATAGTGGAGAAGGAGAAAATAAGATGCCTCCCGCAAGTCCTTGCGGGTTCCCACTTGTCTTTCTATATTTGCTTATATTTAGGTTTGGACAGCTCTTGTTTTGACTGTCAGGAAGTGTTATGTTGTGCTTTTACATTTTAAAATAAATCAGAATGTCTTGCATTAATCTTCCTGTGAGAATTAAATTTTACAAGAATTCACCTATGTTTTCAAAGCATATATTTAAAATAATGGGAATTATTCTGACTTCAGCGGCTAGTACCACTTCAGGTCTTGCTGCATGAGTTTTGCACACAAAAAAATGCCCTTTGTAATATACTTCTCCACCAGTAAGAGCACAGAGAGCCTTGTTAAATCAGGCTAAGAGTTCATCTATTCCAGGGCTGGGTACCCTTCTTAGCCCAAGTATTGGGGGGAAAGTGCAACATCTACCTACGAAGGTGTTGGTGTGCCAGCAAACAAGATGGAGATGGAAGGCATGTGGACAAAGGCTGTACTTGGCCAGATGTGCCCAAAGCAAGCCAAACCTCAGCAGCGCTGCCAGCGTCTCAAGGACTCAACTTTCACTCCTTTGTTGGCTCAGCAAGTCTGGGAGGCGATGACAGATGTTGGCCATGCCTGTTGACTTCACCTGCACTGCCGGTCCCAGTGGTGCTGCCAGTGTTTCCATTGCTTGGACAGAGGTCTGCCTCTGGGTGCCAAGCAAAATGGCCTGGTGTGCTGCCGCTAGGCATGGATGCTGGCAGGTTGCCTGCCTCTGACCTGGTCCAACACCTGTTTCTCATGGTGGCCAGCAAGAAGCCTATGGGAAGAATCAAGGCAGCCCCTTAGTTAAAAGCAGTGGACTCTGATCTGGAGAACTGGGTTTGATTCCCGACTCCTCCTCATAAAGCCAGCTGGGTGACCTTGGATCAGTCACAGCTCTTTCAGAGCTCTCTCAGCCTCACCTGTCTAATAAAGAGTTTGTTGTGGGGAGAGAAAGGGAAGATGATTGTAAGCCCCTCTGAGACTCCTTTGGGAAGGACAGGGTATAAAGCCCCCTCCTCTTCTTTGCAGTTGTCCCCCCAGTATTTGTTGTTCAGAGGTGCACTGCCTCCAAATAGGGAGTTTTCTGTTAGCCATGGTGGCTACTGTTTAGCCCAGGAACCCCCAACCTTTTTGAGCCTGTGTGCACCTTTGGAATTCTGAGACAGGGCAGCAGATGCAACTGCAGGAGGTGGAGCTATACACTCACACAGAGGAAGTCTCAAGTGCAGGGGAGAAGAGCAGTAATTTAAAAAATACACTGGGGAGAAGAAGAAGAAGAGGGGGGGGGGGAGATAATAGAGATGGAGATGGGATTTATACCCCACCCTTCACTACCCAAAGGAGTCTCAGAGCGGTTTACGAACTCCTTTCCCTTCCCCCTCCCCACAGCAGACACCCTGTGAGGTAGGCGGGGCTGAGAGAGCTCTGAGAGAACTGCTCTTTCAAGAACAGCTCTGACAGAACTGTGGCTTGCCCAGGGTCATCCAGCAGGTGCAAGTGGAGGCGTGAGGAATCAAATCTGGTTTTCCCAGATTAGAGTCCGCGCACTTAACCACTACACCAAACTGACAGAGTGGGAGAAAGATCAACTTTGTCGGCAGCAGCAGTTGAAGCAACAATATTTTTATCTGCACAGCCAATCAGATTTCCAGTGGCCTGTCAGAAGCTGTGCTGGCCGAGAGCCCTACCTGACTTCACACACTTTCTGAAAACCCTTGATAGATGCTGGGATTGGTATCAGCCTTGGCACCCACGGGTATCACGTTGGAGATACCTGGTTTAGACCTTGTCCTCAGTGAGCTACTTTAATCTTTTAAAGCAGCAGTTCTCAGCCTGTGTGTCAGGAGGATCCAAGAGTGGACCGCAGCATTCTCACGAGTAGGTTAGGAAAGAGGAGAAAGAACAGATTATGATGGGATTAGAAGCCTTTATGGCCCGTTGTTCCTCGGTAATGTTACGCACTTACAAATACTGATCATGAAAAGTAAAAAAAAAGAAACTTGCTTGCCATGAACTGACGTGAAATTCCCATGTTTTATGTTGGGGAGAAGAGATTGGCCTGGAGTTACTTTGCAACTGGGTCCCAAAAAGCACTGTAACTTTAAAAGGATGTCCCGCTTCAATGGCTATTGCCACATCTCAGTTAAATTCACCTAACAAGGGACAGAAAATGTCTAGATGGGTAATACATCTGAGGCACGTGCCTTTCACGTGGATGCTGAAGCTTCCATTGAGGAAATGTTAAGGTGGCCACATGGTTATCTCTAGCGAACTTCACCAGGCCCCACAAAATGAATATCCTTGCTCAGCTGACAAAGCCTTCAGAAGGAGGGTATTACAGTAAGTGGTGCAGATGGACTGATTTTCCCACCCAACATGGGATACAGCTGCTTTTGGATGCCCCGTGTCAAGATGCCCTTCCCCTCAGAGTGAGAAAGGGACATTGGCACTTACCATGGAGGTTCCTTGTGCTCTGAGGAAGGGAGGGCATCTTGTCCCACCCTCATTTGAATGGGGGGATTAATAAACTGCTTTCTCCATATTAATGCCTTCTTGTTTCCTGTCCTGCATTTCCTGTTTCCTAAAACGTTGAATGATTTAGTTAGCAACCCTAAAGTCTATTCAGAATCCTACTCAGGTGTATTCAGTGGAGCTTACTCCTAGGAAAGAGTTCTTAGGGTTGCACAGTTAGTATTTTAGTAAAGATACTGCTTTGGGAGATACTAGACTGAGGAAAGTGGGCTACTCTGCCCAGGTGACAGGAAGACTGGAAGAATAGTAGTCCTGCCTTCTTGATGGACCGATGGGAATTAATTGAGAAAGAGACAGCATGGCTTCTGCAAAGAGAAAGGAACATTGGCACTTACTGTGAAGGTTCCTTTTACTCTGAGGAAGGGAGGGCATCTTGGCATGGGTGGTTCTCTCATATGTTTAATAATGTTCAAATTAATGCCAACATGGTATCTAACTCCTCACAAATTAGCGCTCATCACATCTTCTCAAACATCACAATGCTGGAAAGGATGTGGAGAAGTAGGAACATACATCCACTGCTGGTGGGACTGTGAAATAATACATAAATTTTGGAAAGAAGTAATAGCCCAAATCAGCTCAATCTCTGGCTACAATATTCCACTGAAACCAAAAGTAATTCTTCTAAATTTATGGAACGACAACTCTGTTCCTAAATCTAGTAAAGAACTCATTCTGAGCCTGATAACTGCTGCCAAAACAGCAATTGCGCAGAAATGGAAGTCACAACAACCACCCTCAATGACACTTTGGCTAACAAAAGTATGGAACCAATTTCTAATGGAAAAGATAACACATAACATACATAAAACAGAAATTTTTCCAAGAACCACTAACTTTGTAGAGCAGGGGTGGCCAACCTGTGGCTCGGGAGCCACATGCGGCTCTTTCACACATATTGTGCGGCTCCTGGCAGGGCGGCTGGGGAAGCAAAGGGGAGGCATGCTTTTTCTCTCTTTCTCCCTTCCTTCCTTCCTTCCCTCCTCCCTCCCATCTATTTGCTTTCCTAGTTTCTCTCTCTCTCTTTCTTATAACTGGTTTTCCTCGTTTGTTTTTATTTTTGGCAGTCCCATTTAACGTTAATAAAAAGCAAATTTGCATATTTTTAAAAATAAAAACATGTGTGTGATATTTGTTCCTGTCTTGCGGCTCTCAGACATCTCTGTGGCTCTTACGTTTATTCTATGTGGTTCTTATGTTAAGCAAGGTTGGCCACCCCTGTTGTAGAGAAATGGTATCCCTTTTACGAATTCACCACCTCAAATGACATCTTACCACAAAACAGGTTCTACAGAGACCTAGTATTAATATAGACACAACACCTGTTAACTAAATCAACATGTTGTACTATTGATAAATGTTTCATTTTTCAACCTCTATTAGTCAGTAAACTATACATGAACTCATGCACCACTCACTGATTATTAAGATAGAACTTAAATAGCAATCAGTTAAAGCAAAAATATTTTTAAAGGATGTTAGTAGTAAGATATTGACTTGATTGGAAAAGTTATACATGAAACACACTGTAACTCTTGTTGAATTATCTGTAAAAAAGCAAACAACACTTTCAATAAAATATATTTTGAATTAAATATATATATATATATATATATATATATATATATATATATATATATATATATATATATATATATATATATGTTTAATAATTTTACATCTAACTTTGAGTGTGAACCTATTTCAGACCTCATTGGTGGGGTAGACCCCGAATTATTCTGCAGTCCAATTTTTGTGTGGCCAATTCAGATATTTGATTTGTCAGCAGTGTCTGTGTTTTCTAGGGCGCTGGTCATCTGCATAGTAAGTTGATGGTTAGCCTTAAAATACATGAAAGGGTACACCCTTTAACTTGCTAGGACAGAATTTACCTGGGGATAACTCTCATGGATGGAGAATTAAAATTCTGAAAGCAGTTCCGACTATAATACGACTGTTGCTGGTTTGGATCTGGTAATACACATTTTTTTGAGTTTTCCAAGGATGCCAGATGTAGTTGATGTCATGCATTCTAATTCTGTAGGTCATACCTAACTCTGTTGTGTTTTGTTGAGTGCTTGCTCTGTCCTCTGGTTTGTAACTTGACCAAACTGTATCCAGAAACTCATATTAATTGTAAACTTCCCCCCCCAGGTTGCAATAAAAATAATTGACAAAACTCAGTTGAATCCGACTAGTCTACAGAAGGTAGGTCCATTTTGAATGTTTATTCATTCAGGTTTGCTAGTTTATTTTGCTCTTCGGTCAATTCTGTTTGGGTTTATTGAAACAATGGATGCTTTATATTGAGGAGAGTGCATATTCCGTAACAGTCACTTCCTTAATGGACATATTGGGGTGAGAATTATGAGGTGTCATCGAGGAAAATCCAAATTTGAACTAGAAACATAACACAGCGTATACAAAAAGGCTGAAACACAACGTTTGTGAGTCTTATTTCACTCTGAACTGCTGCATAAACTGAATAAAATACCCAGCGCCTTCCACTGTTTTGTCGTGTGGGCATAATCTACAAAAATAACAACCACTGAGATCCACCGGCTTAGGCCGGAGCTTAGCAGAAGGTTGGAGAACTCAAATTGCAACCAAACAGCTGAAAAGTATCTGAGAGCTTAACCCTTTCCCCTCCCGGTGGTTTTTCTTGCAAGTTTTTTTGCTTCAGCCGCTTCCGTCTAAGATGTGGGAGATAAAAAATTGAAATCCGGGCAGGAGGAAAAACTAGTAGAGGATGGGAAACTGCTCTGCCATCCTGCCCACCACTGGGAATCACTCATCCTCCCCTCCCACTGACCAGCTGTTCAGCAACACTCTGGTTGTGTCACCAGACTTGTAGCCCCACTCTGTGAAATTCTTGTCCTGCACTTCTTGCCTTAAGCAAACATTGTTTTAAATATTATAGACCAGGGGCCCACAACCTTTTTGAGCCTGCGTGCACATTTGGAATTCTGACACTGCACGGTGGGCGCAGCAATGAAATAGCTGCCACAGAATAGCTGCCCCAGGAGGCAAAGCCAGCCACAAAATGATTGCCACGGCTTAATTTCAGCAACAGTGCAGATCCCAGTGCTGCTGCCAAAACAGCATTTTAAAAAAAATATCTGCACAGTCAGTCAGGAGCCTTGCTGGGCAAAAGCTCTACCTGGCCCCACCCACTTCCTAAAAACACTTGGCAGACACCATAAAAGGTGTCGGTGGGTGCTAACCCCTGTTATAGACTGTTTGTCTATATTTTACTGTTGAAACAATGGCTGGCTAGTTTAGTATTGCACTTATGAGGATAGTGTGGCTGTGTTTAAATCAGTGTTGCTGTCTCTCTTCCCGTGTTAAAAGCAGCTTTTAGAAAATAATCAAGGGAGTGGTTGAGACTGCCAGCCATCTGGAGCCCTGCGTAGCTTGAAAGGATGTGAGAGCAAAATGCAGCTTTACAGAGGATTACAAGGTTCTGCACTTCCTAGGAACCAGAGACTTTGTATTCTTGAAAAGCCTTTTAAGACCAGGCATCCAACCTTACCCCCCTCCCTGTCTCAGCTATACTCCCTGGGCTTCATGTGCCTCATTTATCAGCTTTGTAATGAAAGATTTTCTTAGCTGATGACCAGAGAACTATAAAAATATTTCAAGATGGGGTTCAGCTGTGCCAGTTCAGTGTGCATTTAATACCTAAACTATAATCTAGTAGCAGAGGTGGGTTGGATCTCGCCATACATTCGCAGAAGAGAAATTTTATGTAACAAAGTTTAGTGCAAGAATTTGGAATCCTGACACTTTTCGTCCAGGAGCTCCTGTAAAACCAAGTGCTGATTTTTTTTATTTCCTGTCAGTGTTGGTGACTGGATGTGTTGCAAATGGGCCATTTGATGCAGTCATACCGTTACAGTTCAGATGCATGAGGACATTATTGTCTGTGGGATCAGATGCCGAGATACGCCATGCACAGTGTCTTGCACAAGCAGAAATGCAAGATGGGAAACAGTCAAGGTGACTTGGCTGTTTGCAGTTACTTTCTTGGGTTTTGTCTTGCCCAAGAGGAGATAGCCATGGGATCCAACCCACAGTGCTAATAGAGTTTCACGTTTTACACAGAAGAGTAGAAAGTCATCATTTAATCTCACACTCTGATTTGTACTTAGACTGAACAAGCAAACTCTAGTTCGTGATGAGAATGAGCCTGGTTTATTCTTGGACTTATGTGTTCTTTCCTCCTTTGTAGAGTGGCTCCATATGGAACCAAGATTAATAGACATTTTCCTGAACCAGGAAGTCTTTAATTGCAAATTGTCACAATGTCTGCATTCAGGTGCTTCAGCAAATTGGGGTTGGTTTCTTGGCCACAAACCAAGATTCTAAAGCATGGTTTAGAGACCAGGCTTGTTAAAGAAGGGTCTGAACGAAAATGTCATGATAAATTGTGGCTAAGCTGAAGGTTTCCTAAATCCGGTCATTTTCAATCTGTTACACATGGTAAAGATGTAGGGATGAGGGAGCACATTAAGAAACCGGAACTGAATAAAGCTGAACCATGACAATCAGGAAACAGAGTGGCTGGATTATATTGGAACTGAGCAAGAATCTGTAAACAAAAGAAATGCAGGTTTTTTTACAGCTTCCAGAATGCAAAATAAGGACAAAATAAAAGGCAAAATAAGAACTGCATATTTGAAAAATGCCAAATAAAGTTGGAAACAGTCAATGAAATCAAGCTCGGACTAGAAGAGCATGGTCAGCGTAAATACTGTCACAGATACTACCTCTTGGAAACTTACAGAGGAAACTGCTCATCTTGTGTAATGGATGCTGATGAAACTACAGTAAAAGCTTTATCAGACACTCATTGGGAATGGGGGCTACCAGTTCATCAGTTGTGCTGGATACACGTTGCTGCTCTGCCCAGAGCAATTTGCTGTGACCAAGCCCCACCCCACTGGAAGTGCCATGGCAACAACACTCATGCCTGTCAGGGAGCCCCCCCCCCCCCCCCAAATCTCTGGCACCCAGCAGACAAATGAGCCAACTGCCTGGGAGCTTTCTGGCAGAGCTTGCTCCCAATAGCTCAAGGCAGACTGGAGAAGGAGACACACCTGAGGAGGATGTCAGCTGGCAGCCACTGGCAGTCAGAAGCCCAGCAATAGCTGGAGACATCAAGCTGGCCTGCTGGAGAGGCAGAGGTGGGGCATTTGTGTGCCAGAAGATGCAGAGGTACAGTGACCAAGGGGGAACAGCTCGCCTTCTGGGCAGTGTCGATTAACGAAGCATTCTAGATAATCATATGCTGGATAACAGAGCTTTTATTGTACAGGTCATTCTGCCAACATCTAAGATAACCTGAAGACTAAGTTAATCACCCTCAAAACAATGCAAACTCAGTGCTTCAAGAAAAAAAAAACCCTGAATAATTCGACTGCTTCATAGATAAGCATCTCTGAAAACGTACCAGTCCCCCTCCCCTGTTCCTTGTTCCTTCTTGGTATATTGTAAAATCCCAAAGAAGTTTCAGAATCCATTATAATGAGTGTTACCTTGCCCCTTAAGTGGCTGGCTACCATTGATCTTGCAGACAGAGGAGGCAGGTGGCTAAATAGGTAAACCTCCCAGTAAATGCTTTGTTCTTCCTTGAATGCCACCACAAACTCGTAGTCCATTTAATTTCTCAAACTGCCTCTTACGGCCTTTGTATGTTCTGGGCCTATTCTGTGCAGCTGACTGCTTGAATGGGTCTGCTGCTGTCCCTTAACACTGTTCTTTGTTTCCATTGTGATCTGGAAGACCAGCTTATTGTTTGAAATCTCAAGGTACATTGTTAAATTCATGGTGTTCTATACAGTTTGCACTATGTAAATTAGCAGTTAAATGAAGGTTGAAGAAGGACTCATGCTTCACGTGCAGAGAGTGTAGGGGTGTGCAAAAAAAAAATATTGGCCCGATTCGGATTTGGCTGAATTGGGCCGAATCTGATTCGGCTGGCCAAATAACCCCCCCGGTGCAACTTTCGGCAATGCATGCCGGATAGGGTGGCATTCGGCCAGCTGAATCACATTCAGCTGTGCGGGAAAGCATTTAAATGCTTTCCCGGGGCTTCTCTGGCTCACCTGGCTGAAGCAGGCAAGCCGGAGAAGCCCAGCAGAGTGCCCCCCCCCCCCGGCACCCTTCCTAGCATGCCCGCCAAGGGAGGCAAGCTAGGGAGGGATTTAAATGTCTCCCCGGGGCTTCTCTAATGCGCTGGCTTCAGCAGGTGTACCAGAGAAGCCCAGCAGAGCCCCCCCACAAACACACACCCTTCCTAGCTTGCCCGCCAAGGCAGGCGAGCCAGAAAAGGCCCAGGACAAGGTGGGGGTGGATTTAAATGCCTCCTCTGCCGGCAGCTACTTTTTGGGCAGCCGCAGAATTTTGGCAGCAGGCTGAATCAGATTAGAGAATCTGATTTGGCCCGCAGCTGCCTGAAAGGGGGCCGAATGGGTCATTTTCGGGGGTGCCTTTGGGTTGGACGAACTGAATGCACATCCCTAAGAGAGCGAAAGCAAATGAGTCCTTGACAGGAATTGTCTTTGCCACACTAGAGGTTGGATCCAAATGGCAGAAAGAAATCTACTTAGCATAGTTCAGCTTGCTAAGATTGACTTAGCGGAAGTGTCTACTGCAGTGTCTTTCTCGTCCTTCCGCTGCACAAGCACTGTGGCGCAAGCAGTTGGATCTGGCCCTGGATGTGTACAGTTTTCACCAATATTAGAAATTGATGTTGCATTGTGTTGGCAGTTTCAGTGCAGCAGTGCAAACTATCATCTTTATGTATCTGTGCCTCAGTTCTTCAGTGTTAGAAAATTACAGAGCAAGAATTTCCTCCTCTCCCTCTCTTGTGTAAAATTGGAGCCTACTGGTTGGCCAGATCCCAAAGATCGTTGTGCACCTTTTGAGGTAAACATTTGATTTTGACCTAGAACTGGACAGACTCCAGGTACCTATCAGACTGCGTAATTATTGCTGGAATGCTCGTCCCCTGGCTCTTGAAGTGCTAAAAAGTATTTCTAGAGTCCGTATTTTAAAAGCCTGCAAAACCTAGACTGTTTCTCGGAAGTGACCTTTTAGCATATGCTTTTAAAAACTTTGACTCTGATGTTTGTGCCTTTCTCGGGGCGGGGGCTTACTCTTTAAACCCTTTTCAGATGTAGCTGTGTTGCTCCCAAGCTACTGGAATGTGATTACAAGCCCAATTAAAGAAAGACAGACAAAGAGAGACAGGAAGAAAACATTATTGCTAGTCAGGCAGTTTTATCATTAACTCTTGTGTTTGTTTGTTCTGTTCTAGCTGTTCAGGGAAGTAAGGATAATGAAGATTTTAAACCATCCAAATATAGGTAACGCAGCTGTCTTAAGATTGTCTTTGTATATGTAATGTTTAATGCATCTTTGCTTGCAATGAAGTATGCATAAATGTCTCTAAACTGAAGCTTTCCCATGATATTTGGGTTCTTCGGCAAGATCGGCATTTTGTTTTAAGCAGACATAACAGGGCCCCGTGTGTGCTATACGGAAACACTGCATTGTGCGTGCATAAAATGTGCGGTGTTTTTTGTTCTTTACCGTTTAGTCCCATACACATACGCATGTTGATCGCTGCAGGGTTGCTCTAAATGTGTATTTGGATGAACTTTTTGTTTCGTGTCTTTTAAATTAGGTGTGTGGTTCTGTCGGTTTAACCAACCCAAGGTTTCTGTACAGACTCTTTTGGGAGAGTTATGACAGTAGTCTTCCCCCACACACACACACTGCATTCAAGGGACTTGTAAAACTGCATCATGTCCCCAGAGCTCCATAAACAGTTCACCGTGCCGCAGGGTGTTTTAACATCAAAACTCTGTTAGGCAGACTATTCACATGATTGTATTTGGGAAGGAAAGACATTGAAGCTGGAAGTTCTTGGGTTCTCCTTTCTGCCATCTTGTGCTGGTGCACAATAATGTAGCCCTCATTCTTTGACACACCAAGGTAGCTCCAGGTAATTCACACAATTGATGAGTCACGCTGCACGTTGTAGAAGAAGAGATTGGATTTATACCCCGGCCTTCACTTGTAGTTTCAGAGCGGGTTTCAGAACTCCTTTCCCTTCCCCTCTCCACAACAGACACCCTGTGAGGTGGGTGGGGCTGAGAGAGCTCTGACAGAAACTGCTCTTTTTCAAGAACAGCTCTGACAGAACTATGGCTTGCCCAAGGTCATCCAGCAGGTGCAAGCGGAGGAGTGGGGAATCAAACCCGGTTCTCCCAGACTAGAGTCCGCACACTTAACCACTACACCAAACTGGCTGTCAAGGTCTCCAGCCTTTATGAGCCTGCAGGGACCTCTGGGATTCCGACGCATCATGATGGGTACAGCCACAAGATGGCTGCCTCAGCTGGCCTTCAGTCTCATAGTGAAGATCCTTGTGCTGTGGTGGCAGCTGCTTCCAAACAATCTGTACAGCCTGTCAAATCTCCAGTGGCCAATCAGAAGCTTTCTGGGCAAGAGCCCCGCCTTGCCCAGCAGGTGCCAGGAATTGTGTTGGTGAGCGCCATGGTTCCCCCAGGCACCACAGCGGGGAACCCCTGTTATAGAGGAAGACAGCAGTCTCTGGAGTCACAAGTTATTCTGATGGGTCAGAAGTTAAGAAGTTAAGAAAACTTCTTAATGCTCACCACTATGAGGTGGGATCCTGGGGACCACTAGTAGAGTTTCTCTTGCTGAATAATGCTTTTCCTGTTCCCCATTCTTGCTGCAGCCCCCCCACCCTTTGAAAAACAGCTCCTAGGGATTTGGGAGGCTGTTGGGGAAAATAGCAGCTGTGGCAGGGGAGTCTGCCCCAGGAAGGGGATAGCGGTGCCTCCCCTTGCACAAGCAGAGGAGCCCTTCTGCTCATGGAAGAGGGGCTTAGGATGGTAGTCAAACTTGTGTAAAATCAGTCCACCAGTTTCCCCTTAGGCTTTTCAAACTGTATACTGTTTGTCTGCAATTGTGGCAAACCCTTGAGAGATAAACTAGTTCAATTAGATGTATAGCTCTGATGTTTGAGGTTACTTTCCCCCTGGGACAAACGGAGAGGTTGGGGAAAAGGCATTCTCTCTCACCGAATTACGTCTCATTCCTTTAAAATATAAACCCCATGTCTCCTTAAGAGATCCAGTTACTCCCGGACTGGTCACTTTTATGTCCAAGCTCAACTCGAGTTTCTTTTGACAGCCTTTATATATGCCTCGTGCTTGCAAATATCTACCTTGTGCTTGCAAATATTCAAGTCAGTGTGCAGTTTGGCCCAGTATAAAACAATAAATTGTAACTGATACTGTTATTTTATAGTGATAGTTTCTGAGAGCATTCCTATGTAATTCAGGATGCTGTATACAAAATTCAGTCCTGATATACAATATACAATAAAGTGATCTACGGCTAAAACTTTCTAGTGCTAAGATTTAATGCAGTATCCAATAGCAGGTCGTGCCCTTTTTGCCATTAAGTCGGAGCCAATTTACCGCAACCCCTTAGGGTTTTCTAGGCCGGAGACTCTCAGAGGTAGTTTGCCGTTGCCTGTGTCTGCATGGTGACCCTGGACTTCCTTGGTGGTCTCCCATTCCATGTACTAACCAGGGCCCAACTCTACTTAGCTTTCCAAGATCTAACAAGATTGGGCTAATCTGGGCAGGGCAGGTGGTATGTGTACTGGATTAAAAATCCAAATAAATGTTTTTTTTTTCATTTGTGATTATTGTGCCTCCTGTAGTATTCAAAAGAATTCAAAAGTAGTCACTTGACTACTGCTAGTGTTCAGAAGTAGTCACTGACTCTCCCTGTTGAAATAGCTTAGATTCTACTGAGCCTGTTATTACTTGGTAGGATTTTTATGAGGGGGGGAAAAACAAAACAAACAAAACGCAATAAGGAGTAACTCACCTTCCGCTGCCAGGAAATTGTGCCGGGTTTAAATCTGCCATCCACGCTGCTCACGTTAATTTTAGTGTCTTGAGAGTGGAAGCTTCCCCTGGTAGTTTTTTGGAAAGTAACTTTTTGAAACTGTTTTAAAGATTTATAGTTTCAAAAATGAACAAACTTTGAAATCGACTTGCCTTCATATAACGGTTCCTTTTTATTTCCTCCAGATGTATGTTTGAGATATACCTTGGAACAGGCTGGCAGTGGTTGCTTTAGCTAGGGAAAGCTAATTAAAAAAAAACTAATTAAAAGAACCGATTTCTAGTTTGGCAATATGAAAGAGTAGTTTATTAGCAGCTTCCAGTATTCAAGTACTGCTGAATTGCATAGCTTAACAGAAATGTCGCGATACTGTTTTATGGATGACGTTTTATTCCATCCTTCCTTTGCATAGCTCAGGTAAGCATGCTTGGGTTTTACACACAGACATTTTAACCTCACAACAGCCCTGTATAGTACATAAGACTGAGAGAGAATGCCTGATGTGTATGCTATAATGTTGAAAGTGCAATTTATTTCTGTAAGCTTCTTGTAACACCCCCATATTTTCTGTCTATATCCAGTGGAATCTATAAATACATATCACTCCAGCATTCTTGGCAGAAGTAATACTCTAGCATGAATAATTAAATGATGATGTTGCTTGCATGTATCATGAAGCTGAGCAATGAACTCCTTGGCCATTTTCCTTCCATAGACCCTTTCATTTTGGGTAGCTTCCAACAGACCACAAATAATCCAAGGAGAATACCGTGAAAGGAGGTTATTAAATTGAAGTTGGCACTGCCATTCTGAACACTAGGGGTGTGTATTCAGATCTACCCAAGCTGAAAATATACCCAGAAAATACCTTATTGTATTTTGGGGTATATTTCGGCATCCAGAAGTATCCGGGATTTGGGGGGGGGGGGGGGGGGGGCTGAAAAAAAAAATCCTGAAAGGATCCCAGATATATTCAGGAATTACTGGGGAGATCGGCAAAACCCAAAAGCTGAGCCAGTGGGGAGCAGTCTTCCTGCTGGCTCAGCTTGGGCTCTCTTGTGCAGTCCCAAGAGGGACCAAAACTCCCCACCGGCTCTGCTGGTTTCCAGACTGTCTTCTGCAGCCCCTTTAAACACACCTTCGTTTAAAGGGACTGCAAAAGAAAGTTTATTCCCCTCCTTTTTTTCTTTTTGGGTCTGTTGGATCCCCAAAAATCCAGGTTTTCCCAAAAAATATACCGGATCTGAATACTGGTATTGGGATGTGGGATTCTTTGGAAATCCTGAATTTTTTTTTTTTTTTTTTGGGGGGGGGGGGTCTGGTAGACCCAAACTGAAAAATAGTAAATGGAAAAAATTGCACACCCCTACTGAACACATAATAGAGAAGTACAGAGTCATTTTATGTACATTTCTAAGTTTCTTGTCTTGCTTTAAAGCAGTGATTCCCAACCTCTGGTGGCCAGGGTCCCCTGTGGGGGACGCAAATCCATGTGTGCTCTAAGCTTTGTAATTGTGGTCTTTTTGTAGTTATGTATTTTCCTCAGTGGATATTAATAGTACAAATGTTTAAAAAGGCAGTCTTCATACTTGAAAAGGCTGGGGATCACTGTGTTAAGTCTTTGATCAGCAAAAGTCAGAACAGTAGGATTAGCAGACCTGGTTTGCTGCCCTTAGAATGCCAGTGGATGCTCCGTTGATATTTATTTTTATTTATTTTATTTTGTTTTACCACATTTATATCCCGTTTTTCTGCCCTTACCGGGGCCACCAAGGCAGCTAACAAAATTAAAATATTCATAATAAAATCACATTTAAAAACCATTAACACCCCCCCCCCAAAACACACATCATTAAACAAAAATAGAACTAAAGTACATACAAAGACATAAAAATGGTGATTAAAACACTGGTCAAGAAGGAAGGATCACTGAGGGAATGCCAAATGGAAAGAAATGTTCACCCACTAGAGGGGGCAGGCAGATCTCCCTGGGGAAGAGAGTTCCTGAGTTTTGGTGCCGCACCTACACCTTTTCTCTGTACTCCTTTTAATTGGAAATGCCAGGAACTGAACCAGGGCGTTTTCTGCATGCAAGGCATAGCTCCTTCCTTCCTCAGTTGTTATCTCTTTTTTTGGGGGGGGGGGGGAACACATTAGCGGAGGCTATGAAATTTTGATACTTTATTTCATTGGGAAGCTAAACTACATACGACTAATGACGTGGGCTATCTTTTATCTAGTTAGTGATGAAGCTGCCAGTTCTGTACAAATCCCTGATTTCATTATTCATTCTGCATTCCCCTCTCCCCTCAAATTCCGCTGCACATTTTTTTTTATAAGAACTGATAGGCGACTACTAAAGTTTCTTAACCTAGGTGGGCATTC
Organism: Lepidodactylus listeri; assembly: GCA_029233225.1. Lineage (NCBI taxonomy): Eukaryota > Metazoa > Chordata > Lepidosauria > Squamata > Gekkonidae > Lepidodactylus > Lepidodactylus listeri. Next base: position 84,843,219 of record JARCFY010000011.1, read on the forward strand.
AGTGAAGAGTCTCTTCATAGTTCTGTGATAGCTGGGTAGTGAGTGCCAAGGTACTGCAGTTGGATCTGTTTTCTTTTTGAAACAGCATCATTATATCCTGCACTGCAGGTAGAATTGCTTTTCTCTACCATAAGATCTTTTGCCATCTTAAGTAAACAAACCCCAGGAGCCATCCAGCATATATTTAAGTTTGCTTATTTGTTTCAGTGGAGATTAAGCATGCATGATTGAGAGCTGGATTGCGACCAGAATTTGCAATCGTTAAAACATGGAACAGTTTGGACGACCCCAAAAAGAGCAGCCAGGGTATTGTTTAACATACACAATATAAGCAACCAGGGAGGAAATGTATATGCAAGAGTGCTTTTCCTTGGAATGAGTCTGGGAGTTGGCAATTTGTTTTGCTCAGTACTTGACAAATGACTGACTTGGGATTTCATGGAGCACTATTACTTTACCTTTATAGCGTATTGAATAATAAATTCATTTCCCAGAGCATAGGCATCAACTACGGGGGGACTTGAGGGCTCGAGCCACCCCCAAAATTTCCCGGGGGGGCTCAGTCACCCCCGGCAAAACGGAGCGCCCACTGGGCCCTTCCTAGGCTCACCCGCACGCAAGAGCCCCCCCCCCCCCCGGATTTTAAAACTCGACGCCCCTGTCCCAGAGTATGGACAGAAGGCACATGGTAACAGTAGGCTTACTGAAACTGAGCAGGATTTGGGTCTGCTTAGTGACAGAGAGATGCCTTGGCAACCTTCTGTATGTCACCTTGTTGAAGAAAATAATTATGGTAATAAAATACCATCAAGTCGCAGCCAATTTACAGCGACCCCTCATGGGGGTTTCAAGGCAAGAGGCGAACAGAGGTGGTTGGCCATTGCCTTTCTCTGCATAGCAACCCTGGACTTCTTTGGTGGCCTCCCACCCAAGCACTAATCAGGGCTGACTCTGTTTAGCTTCCAAGAGCTAGTGAGCTTAAGTTATTCTGGGCTCTTCAGGCGGCTGCCTTGAGAAGGGCAATGTATAAATGTAATAAATAGGTAATAAACACCACAAATTGTTAAAAATATTTAATTTGTTGAGTATGTTAAACTCCCACAGATTGCAATATGAAATAATGGGACTGTCTCACTTGTCTGTTTCTGCATTGATTTGTGCTTCTGGGGCATAAAAGATCCCCCCCCCCCCCAAAAAAAATATAATCAATTGATGCTTCCTGAAACCACTTAGAGGAGCTGCCTCATCGATTTTTGCAAGCCCGTTCAGAACTGCAGCATTAGTCTACATATCGCCAAATGCATAACTAACAGCTGCATTTGCAGTCTGTGAAGCTCATGTTTGGCTCATATGCGCTAAGGCCTCTGACATTTTTCTGTGAACTCTTAACTCCTATGCCAGAATTCTGCGGACTATCCATGCCATTTTATACACTGCTTTTGAGACTGTTCTCCGCCCCAGCTTCTAATGAGGTTTGGACTAGTCAGGGGAGAAAAGCAGAGGCCTTGCTATGCATTGCAGATCTGTTCAAGGTTGAAGGCATCAGTGTTGAGTGGGGCTGTAGCCAAATTCCTGAGCCTTAAGATTTCCAGTGAAACAATCTTGGGTAGACCAATGATCTGAGTCTGCACATGGGGACTCCTTGTAACTTTTGTGTACACGTTGTGGCAGCCTAGGCTTGAATCTAAAGTGGTCGATCCTCAGCATTTACTATACCACCTCACAACGTTTAAGAGTGGTTACAGAATGAAGATTTTAAAAGTAAGAAAATATGCTTGCAAACAGACAAAATGATGCCAGATGGAAATGAACGCTCTTCTAAAATCAGCCCTTATCCTCAAGAACTGAGACCCGGTGTGGTGTAGTGGTTAAGAGTGTTGGATGAGTATTTGGGAGACCCGGGTTTGAATCCCCACTCATGCCTTGGATGTGCACTGGGTGACCTTGGGCTGGTCACACTCTCAGCCTAACTTACCTCACAGAGTTGTTGTAAGGATAAAATGGAGGAGAGGAGAACAAATGTAAGCTGTTTTGGGGTCCCTGTTGAGGAGAAAGGTGGGATGCAAATAAATAAAATATTTTTAAAAGCTGATTAACAAATTCAGTGCTCTTAATAATAGACAACTGCTGGAGTACAACTAGGTTAGTTTACTCCAGGTACTCCAGAGAAAGCAGCTGATTTAACACTCTTCCTGACAGTGTAGCTCCTCAGTGGAACAGGCTTCCTTGAGAGGTGGTGGGCTCTCCTTTGGAGGTTTTCAAACAGAGGTTAGATGGCCACCTGACAGCAATGCTGATTCTGTGAACTTAGGCAGATCATGAGAGGGAGGGCAGGAAGGGTTGCCTCAGTGCTTAGTTCTTGGGGCCCTTTCTTACACGCCCAGGGAAATGCTGATCGCCACGTTGGGGTCAGGAAGCAATTTTTCTCCAGGCCAGCTTGGCCAGGGATCCTGGAGGTTTTTTGCCATCTTCTGGGCATGGAACAAGGGTAGCTGGGGGGGGGTGGAGTTATTTGTGAATTTCCTGCATTGTGTAGGGGTTGTACTAGATGGCGCTGGAGGTCCCTTCCAACTCCATGATTCTTCAGGGTATATTCTTTAAACGTTCCTTTTTATTTATTTATCCATGTCATTTATATCTCACCTTTCTCCCCAGTAAGCACCCACTGTACCTTACAACACTGTCCTCTCCGCCATGTATCCTCACAACAGCCAAAGTGAACTTGATTAGGCTGAGCGTGTGTAACTGACTCAAGGTCAGCCAGTGAGCTTCCATGGCAGAGTGGGGTTCCGGACCTGGGTCTCCCAGACACTCCAGCCACTACACCACACTGGCTCTCTAAACCCTTTGACTGCTTAGAACGGTTAGCAACTTGATGGCTCCATCCACTCATTCTGCTTTTTTGGCCCAGGCACTAATTCTTGGAAGAGCTAAGCTTCAGGTGACAGAGTAGCACCCAATATAAGACTGTAGAGAAGACAGTCAAAACAGTAGCAAGGTAAGAGATGGCTGGCCCGATCTTGTCAGATCTTGGAGACTAAGTAGAGTTAGCCCTGGTTAGTACTTGGATGGGAGACCATCATGGAAGTCTAGGTTTGCTCCTGCTAAGAGATCAGGTACAAGATTGTCAGCATAAAGTTGGTAATGAAAGCTATGAATAATAAGTCTGGGAGAGAAAATGTACGTGAGACAGTAGATGAGGACTAGGAGATCTTTTTTGGGGGGAACAAATTGGCAAAGGAAGGAGGACAAAGAAAGACTCCACCACCACCACCAAGAAAGAGAAACAGCAAAGTGATGTCAAATATGGAGGAGAAATCAAGCAGGAGCAGAACGGAAGAGCTTGCGACTTGACAGGGAGGCATACATTAGCGATTCACATCAAAATGGGTGAATAGGGACAGAAGAGATGGAGGCTGCATGCACAAGAGATTCAGACATGGAACTGAGCAAGAAAATAGATTGGCAGACAGCGAAAGATAAAGGGTCAAAAGAAGTTTTTCATTTTAGAACAGGAGAAATGGGAGCAGTCTTGAAACAGGAAATGTGATCATTCCATTGGTGAATGGAACCGAAGAGGAAGTAGCTCCTCTTGGAGTGCACTTTTTTCTCCTTGTCTTTGCTCCACCCCTGCGCACGGAGGAATGAATGGCAGCAGGTGGCCAGTATGGCAGGTGTAAAGGATTGTGAATGGAGCCCTTTCAGTTATTCTGCAATGCAGGGCTGCTTGTACACATTTAAATGGCTTCCTCTTCCATTAAGAGCTATGATGTAGAAAGCATTAAACTGGTTGATTTCAAATTAAGGGTTAGGAACATAAGAAACTTGTTGAGTTTGGCCAAGAGTCCAGCTAGAGTAGCACCTGGTTTCTTAGAGGAGTTGACCAGATTTATTTTATCTGCTTCAATAAGGTCTGTCCATTCTACCAGAGGCACTTGAGGCAGCTTAGATAAAAACTAAAAACACTATAGATAATAGCTGTACATTTAAATCACATGTAAAATGATGGGAAATAATAATCAGACAGCCTGCATAAAACAAGCACATCTTAAGCAGGGTCTATAAACTTGGCAGGCGGTGAGCTTCCGAAGTATCTGTAGGGAGGATAGGCCACAACCAAGTTTATATTTATTTACATTGTTTATAGTCCGCCTTTCTCCCATGGACTCCAGGCGTATTACACAGAGTAGGTCAATAGAATCAATGGATGGGACATTCAGTAAACAGTACAATAGGATTACGGTGGTAGAACTAACCAGAAGTCTAAAACCAGAAGCAAAGCGTAAGTGTTAACATGACACATTAAATAATGCAAAATTCCACAGTAGGATCCTAGTTTCAGCAAGTTATACACAGCAGTATAGATGACAGTCTGTAATAATTTTCCCAAGTAACTTTGTAAATCATTGAGTACAGTGCAAGTCTTGCCTGTGTTGAAAAGCTCTCTTGAGTAATTCAGCTTTGCACACTTCGTGGAAAGCCAGGAGAGCGGAAGCCTTCCTGACCTCCTCAGGCAGGCCGTTCCATCAGGTGAGGGCCACAAAGGAGAAATCATGTGTTTGGGCAGTTGTTGATTTTGGCCATTTGCAGGTTGGCTCCTGCAAAAGATCCTGCCATCGCAGTAAAAACCGTGCCTCTGGTAGCCACCCCATCTTCTTTTGAGTATTCGTGATATGCTTCTTTGGAGGTTTTTAAACAGAGGCTAGATGGCCATCTGAACGAAATGCTGATTCTGTCAACTTACGCAGATCATGAGAGGGAGGGCAGGAAGGGTTGCCTCGGTGCTTAGTTCTTGTGGCCCATTCTTACACGCCCAGGGCAATTGCCACTTTGGGGTCGGGAAGCAGTTGTTCTCCTGGCCAGTTTGGCTGGGGATCCTGGAGGTCTTTTGTCATCCGGGTATGGAGCAGGGGGTCACTGGGAGTGTGGGGGGGAGGTATTCGTGAATTTCCTGCATTGTACAGGGGGTTGGACTAGATGACCATGGAGGTCCCTTCCAACTCTGTGATTCTGTGGAATCAGACTTCAGATTATGACTGCAGTAATTAGACAAGTGCACGCTGGCATAGGTGACCCTTCAGAATTTTCCAGGAGACTCACAGGCAGACTAGGAAGGCTTCCAGCCTGTTTTTCTTCCATGAATTTGTGTTTTACCTGTGTAGGTGTGTTGTTTAATTGCTGTTTTTAATTGCTTTTGCACTATGTATGTCAAAAGGTTGTTTTAATGTTTCTGATAGTTTGCCACGTGGGGACTCTAATCTGGGTAGAAAGGTGGCATAAAAATGTTATAAATAAAGTGTGGTTTAATCCCTTTTAAAACAGCCTAAAACATTGACCATTACTGTTTTTTTATATTTTTGCCGCAAGTGCCATGGTTGCACCTTGTCCCTTTCTAGCTTAAATCAAGTGTTGATCAATTTCATTGGGTGAGTCCATGTTCTGGTATTAATTTTTAAGGGACATCAAATGGCAAAATGAAGTCCAATGTAGTGCTGTCTACTTAGGTAATATCTACATCGATGGAACTGGTATAATCTGTTTAAATTTTTTGCCCCCTTTCTAGTTAAATTATTTGAAGTAATTGAAACAGAAAAAACGCTCTACTTAATCATGGAGTATGCAAGCGGGGGTAAGTACCGAACTGTTTCAGATGAAATGGTTTCTTTATCAGTCTTCAGATTAGGTTGCAATAAGTATCCATGCTTAATCTTTCCCTGTTATATATGCAGAGGTATTGTCACCATCCGGTGTCACTGTTCCCACCATTCTAGAAATACCATGGCTCAGGATTTTCTCATCAACCCCCGATTACGTGTTGAGTATGTGTGCGTTTTTCTGTGTGCATTTCATTGTTATCTATCTATGAAATAATTCACTTTGAGTGTGCCCTTCATGCCACTCCATACTGCTTTGATAGTTTGATTGTTTTAGGACGTCTAAGAGATTCCATTTAACTTTTCCATTCCCATTGAAACAGAACCTTCTGAATAATCTTAACACTCAAGATCTCTTAATTTTAAACCCTTTTAATGTCTTAATTTTAACCATGGAGCTCACTTTTTTGACCCTGGCCACAGCATCATCATTTGAATTAAGCTATCTGCTATGGTGGCCCTGATCTGGGTAGCCCAGACTAGCCCTATTTTGTCAGATCTCAGAAGCTAAGCAGGCTTGGCTTGGGCTAGTCTTTGGATGAGAGACCTCCAAGGAATACCAGGATCGTGACATGGAACCAGGCAATGGCAAACCACCTCTGAACATCTCTTGTTTTTAAAACCCCATGGGGGCCCCATCAATGCTCCCTCTAAGCTGTGGAGTGTTGTGAGCAAAAGTTCTACTTTGTGAGCTACTGGTGTTAAGGTTGTGAGCAAGCAATTTGGATACTGCATAAAATAGTTTGCTCTGGAGCCATCCTTCCTGAGCTAAGACAAAAATGTGTGAGCTGGAGGCTAAGAAACTGTGCTAGCTCACACTAACTCAGCTTAGGGGGAACACTGGTCACCATAAGTCAGCTGTGACTTGACGGCACTTTCCACCATCGCCGTCTGCTACAGCGGCCCAGGTTGCAGTGGTTAGCAACTCTTGACTGACCCAAGTTGCAACAGTGGCTGCAGATTTGTTCCTAGCAACTGGAGTTATGTTCCAGGGGATTCCTTGCTGCTGTCGAAGGAACAGGGAGAGTCATAACCAAGGTAACGGGAGCAGGCAGACAAAGGGGATGGCAGAGCCCCAGCACCACTAGGTGAGCACAGCCTGGATTGCCCCTCTCAACTTGGCTAACTTCTTCAGCTGCTTCTGAGTGGCTTGTTGCAGCAAAACCTCCTGGTTGTCTCCAACTGACGTCATTGCACCTCTCACGCTCGCATCTCATTCTCTTGTGCATGCTTCTGCCACCTCCCCTTGCCTGGCTGCCCTAGTTTTGGTGGGAGGCGATGAGGAAGCTGGTTGCCTGGCAACCGGCCGGGCATTCAAGTCCTCCTTTAGTTAGAACTTCTTGAGTTTCTGTGTCCCGTGAAGCAAAGATGCACATTCTGGGGTGAGAAGGGGAGCAAGTGAGTGGAGCTCAGTGAACAGCTCCAAGGGAAACAGACCCAGTTAGACGAGTGGGAAAGCTGGCAGAGGGCATTGATAAGCGGAAGCAAAGGGAAATAAAACAGAAGTCCAGGGTGGCATCTTAAAAAATATTCCCGCACGAGCTTTCATGAGTCAGAGCTCACTTCCTCAGATGCAAAGGAGCTCTGGAAGGCCCTGGTTTTCCTGTGCTGTGGGTAGTGGAGGGGTTGAAGCCTGTTAGTTGTTTGTTTAAGCATCCTTTTTAGGAGGATATGAGAACTTCCTCCACGTTCCACAGTGCAGGCAGGCAAACTGATATAAATATGCATATACAATACACACTTAATCTCATTGCTGTATTTTTCACGCATGCTTCAGCCACGGAGCTTCAGGATAGCATATAGGGATCTCTTCATCCCCACTGTATTCTTGCAATACGCCTGGGAGGTCAGTTAGGCTTAAGAGTGACCTGAGGCCATCCAGGAGCTGTGCCTATGATAGAATTTGAAGGATCCCCAGTCTAAGTCACACATTCGCTCTGCTGTGCTTAGAGATGTAAAATTTCCAGAAATTTTGAAGCTCAGGAAAAAACCTCAGTTTTTTTCCGGGGGAAAAACATAAATTTTTGGAAAAATTGAAAAAAAAATGCTAGCATTTTTTCTTTTTTTTCCAGATTGAATGTCATTCTGTTACTTTAGGAATATAAAATATGACGACAAACCATTTCACTTGGCATGAAATTATCACAACTAGCATATTAAAAATATTGTGTATCCAAACATAATTTACTTTTTTATAATATTTATTTATAATTGTAACAAATGGAACAACAGTCTCCTGAAGTGTTTACTAGTTTATGTGGAACAGATGAAAAACCTCCCCAAACCTTTTTTTAAAAATCCAGAAATAACAATTATTCATATTTCCTCTCCGCTGTATTAAATAAAAACAAAAAATACCATTCTCATAAAAAGAATTGAAGAGGGGTGAAGTGTATAGAAGGGTCAGTGGGACTAAGTTTCAATGAATGCATCTTGTTCTTGCATTGGAGAGTTCAGTTTGTAACCTAGGGCTTGCTTGTCCTCAGTGCACAGAAATTAGATTAATCTGATACCATACATACTTTTTAGAAAAGATTTGGAAAATATGTGAACACCTTGTCTTAAAATATTTTATTCATCATGTTAAAATAAAACATTCTATAATCAATTTATTTTATTTTATTTTTTTCAATGTTTCCAATTTTTTGGGAAAAAACAAAAAAGGGCGTCAGCAAAAGAACTGTCCACCCCCCCCCCCGCCGAATTTTTCCAGTTTTTTTCTGGGCCTTCACATTTCTAGCTGTGCTACACTGATCAAAATGTTAGTCTGAAGCGGAGGTATGATGAATAATGATGACGATTTCTTAGAGTTTTCCTGCAAGGTCCAATATCCTAGTATGAATGAGAGGCATCGAACTAAATGAGAAGCATTGAGCTTGTCATTTAAGATGAGTCTGTGCTGACATTAAATCACTTTCCAGGATACGTGTATGCCTCTTCTTCAGAGACCTGCTTGAGGTGGCTCACGTGATGATGAAAATACTGTTGGTTACTGACATGCCCAGCTCCCGAATGATTGGGCTGGCTCCAAGAGCCCAAGAAAAGTTGTCAAGGCATGTGCTTACAGCCCCACGACCCCTTTCCTTCTGGGTCACTGCTAGCGGTGTGCAAAAAGAATCAGCATTTTTTTGGTTTCGGTCTATTGGACCTGGGGAAAATCCAGTATTTCCAAAAAATCTGGAATTTTCCCAGGTCCAATAGACCAGAGGAAAAAAAGGTCAATTAAAAAAAAAAAAACCCAGCTGACCCTGGGGCTGGCGTGGCTTCTCCTGCAGTGTGATTTAAACCACACCGCAGGAGAACCTGGCCCCAGGATCTGTGTGTGGTGGGGAGCTCTCAGCTCCTGCAGCCCTGGCCAGTCCTGGACTGTCTCCTCTTGCAGCTCTGTTTAAACGAAGCTGCAAGAGGAGCCAGCCCCAGCCAATGCTACGTAGAGCTCTCAGCTCCCTCTGCCCCCGCCGATCTTCTCTTGAGCTCGGAGAACTCCGTGCTGCCTCTTCTGGGGCTGGTATAGCCGAATGTACCCAAATAAAAGCCAGAAAAATTTGGCTTTTATTTGGGCTTAGCTATACCGATAGCTGATCAGATTCTTTGAACTTAAATAATACCCCAAAAATGCCGGTAACTAGTAGTGACTAGGGGGTGTGCATTCGGCATAAACTGAGCCAAAAAAATATGTGGAAAAATACCAGAAAATACTTTACCAGTATTTTTCCACGTATTTTGTTTTGGCTCGGTTTATGCCGAATGCACACCCCTAATCACCACTGGTTCAGTTTATACCCCATCCGTATATGTTTTAAGTTAGAATTTTGTTGTACTTAATTGTGCATCTCCTTGCATTGAGTTTAAATTTAATTTGCCATAATGGCCACTAACCCGATTCAGAGAAATCCTCTTGGAACTCTTCACAAACCGCTTTGGTTTTCACCATCCTGAATGAACATCCGTAAACTGGACCATAACACCTCTGACCTTCAATTCCGTTTAATTTATGAATGCAATCAGTAACACTAGTCCCAGTAGCAAGTCCTAGTGGGATGCCACTAGCTACTTCCCTCCATTGCAATAAATCTCTAGTTTCATTCTTATTCTCTGCTTTCTGCTTTACCAATTTTTAATCTATAAGAGAACCTATCCTCTTATCCCCTGATTGCTAAGCTTACTGAGTAGTCTTTGGGAAGGGCCTTTGCTGAAAGCTTTTTGGAAGTCCCAAGTACAAAATGTCTGACAGATCACCAATTATCTACATGTTCATTAACATTCTCAAAGAACACGAAAAAGTATGTGAGAAAGGAGGACTTCACTTTGTAGAGGCCATGCTGATTTTCCCCTCAGCAGGGCTTGTTCCTCTGTGTGCTTAATAATTCCCTCTTTAGTAATAGTTTCTACTAAATTAACTAGACCAGATGTTAGGCTAACTGGCTTGTTATTTCCTGGATCTCCTCCAGACCCCTGTTTAAAAAATCGATGTTACATCTAAAAATGCACACACAGTCATTACAGGGATATGTGCTCTGTACGCTCTTGGAGCGTATGTGTGGTGGAAACACACTGGTATACATCCTGCCCCATCATCGCTGTTTCATCGGATGTAAAATGCTCTTAATGTGAAAGACAAGCCCATAGGATGGAGGCTGATTTGCCAGAGGGTTGCTAATACTATTGACTGCATCTGTTGAGAATTTCCTGTCTTGGTTGTCTGTCCTGGAATGAATCACTTAATTCCCACAGCACAGTGATTGGCGTTTCAGCATGAATTTTTAAGTGGCTCCTATGACCTGCGTTGTTTACTCGAATCGTAGAGATCGCTATATAGTGAGTCCTGTTATTGAAACAGGGCTTTTACTATCTCAGTTTAGATAGCAGTAGTTTTTCTAAACATTTGTCCCTGAAGGTCAGGCTGTAAAGGGTGCTACTTATCAGACAGGGGGTTTTTTCCTCGTAAGAAAATACTTGTCCCAGTGCTTTTAACGCACTGCTCTGCTGGCAACATGGCAACTGTTTCCAAAATCTATGGATTACAAATACTAGTAAATAAGAACAGATCTTTGAGCCCTGTCTTTTTTCAAACAATTCATATTCTGTTGTGCTTCCCGTATTTGGCAGACCTTCATTTATGCAGAAATGAGGTTTAACTCTTGCTTATCTGATTACATCAAAATGTCTCAGTAAAAGAAATCGCATTTTACTTAGGTGTGTCTGAGTAATTTTATAAGGTTATCACGTTAGGTAAAGTCAGATATTCTTTTATCATGCTAAAATAATTTTATATATGTACCCTCACCTGAAGTATGTTAATCGATCGAAACATTTAGGATAGGCTGGGGTGGGGGGGTCAGAGTCTTAATCTGAATAAACGTAGCGGTGAAAAGAAATCAGGTTAAATATTCTCATATAAGGCACACCTATTTCTATAACACTATTTTAGTAGTGTTCATAGAGTGCATAATACAGGTCGTATGACACAAAATGCACAGGTTGTTTTCAAGAGGTATGGGTGTTCAAAAGTTAACCCTTTTTAGTTGGGGGGCGGGGATGAGCAAAATGGCCGACACCCATTATTATTGAAGTAATGCAAACCAAACAGAGTTACAGCAGTCAAATTCACTTAAAATTACAACAGCTGACGATGCACAGAGGAAGGAGGAAGGGAAGAATGCAAAAAACAAAATCAGCTTGCCAATGGAGGTTTTGAAGGAGACTCGTAATGCAATCCTAAGCAGAGAGGAGCCCTTCTGAGTCCAGTGACAGCCGTGGCAGCCCAACTCTGTTTAGGATTGCACTCTCAAAGGCTCTTCTTTAAACAGCTAGTTTTGTTTACTGTTATTTCATGCACGAGCAGTCATAGGGATGAACAGGTTTCTCCAAAAAAGGACCCTGCACAGGCATTGTTAGGTTGTTTTTTTTAAAGGTCTTTTGTTTTTTCTAGTCTTTCTTTAGACTAGTGGGGGGGGGGTTTGCCTATGACATTGTATTCTCTATTTTTGGTGGGTATTTGTGTGTGTGCATGTGTGTGCTTGCATGCCTGGAAGTTGTGGCGACTTCTGGCAAACCCTAGTGGGGTTTGGATGTTTTTAGAGAGCTGGCTTGATAGGCTGCCTCTGCGTCCCGAGCCCTGGTACTCCTTGGAGGTCTCCCTTCCAATTACTTGCCATGATCGGCCTTGCTTAGCTTCCGAAATCTGACAAGATCAGGCTTGCCTGAGCTATCCGGGTCCGGGCCATTGAAATCCCAATTTCTCTCTTAATTTTTACTGATATGGAACTATTTTAGTCAAGACCTGTGCACACCAGCCTAAGTTTTAAGTTCCTATGTCCTATGTTTTTAATTTTAAGGTTTGTGTTCTCTAAGGCTCCTGTAATCCTACATGTGCTGTCATTAACTACGCCAGCTCCATTAAAATTCCACAGTCGGAAAAAGCTAGCCAAAACAGTTGCAAAATCCTGTTTCATCTTTCATATATCTCGATTACAGGGGAGGTATTTGACTATCTAGTTGCACATGGAAGAATGAAGGAAAAGGAGGCAAGAGCTAAATTTAGACAGGTATGTACGATCTGTAGTAAATTTCTAGAACATTTCAGGTTTATCATGCTTTGCCTACCCAAAGGGTATGAATGAAGTGGGAAAGACCAATACTGTCTGCACCACTCACATGGTTACAATATCAATATCCTTTCACCCACAATCTTTCTAGCTGCGTGCGATAGCATTGTAGGGAAGTTATTCTAACTTAGTTCATTGTGGTGGTGGCAGGAAAGAAGAGAACCTTTGTAGTCATCGACAGTGTCTTGGAATGTGAGCTCCACTGAAATCAACAAGTGTGCTTTTATTTTAAAGTTGCCTTAAAAAGCCCTTGAGATGGCTTGCTGGTTAAAGACTTGGGCTTATCTTACAGTATTCACAAGCGAAACTCACAGAGCAAGACTTCCTGACTTCCCGCTCCCATTGAGGCACTAGAAATACTGTTTATAGTGGTCTGGGAATGCTCAGCAGTAATGATACATTAGCAGTAATGACACATGCCTCCCACCAGCAGAATTGTCCTTCCAGCATCAGAAAAGGACCGTATGATACAAGCCAATATAAACAATTAAGCCAAGGTAGCAACCATAAGACAACCACTGAAAATAGCCAAAAGCAGAAAAACAATTGAAAGGAAACATGTAGTCTTGTCAGCTAGTCTGCATGCCATATTCTGTACCAGTTGAAATTTCTTTTCAACATTTTGGGATTTCTAGATTTGAATCTAGCGGCTGCTTAGAGACCAACAAGAATTTGCGAGGCATAAGCTTTTGGGAGTCAGACATCCTTTCGCCAGAGTTTTGACTCTTGAAAGCTTATACCCCCCTGAAATCTTGTTGATCTCTGCTACTGGACTCAAATCCAGCTGTTTTACTGGAGACCAATGTGGCTACCCTCTGAAACTATTTTAGGATTTAGATACCGAGCTTTGTATCACTTTGTGACGGGCATGCTGATTTTAGTTTTGTTCTTAGCACTTGTTGACCATGCTTTGATGTTTGAGGTCCCTCACTGTCATTAAGATCAGATGGCTGAAGTAGCTCACTGTCTTTATGTTGTTTGAAATATCTCACTGTCTTTAAGACCAGACATACCTTGCAAATTAACAAAATTGAAACTGTCGTCACTCTTCTCTCACTGCTCCCAGCCTGTAGGGTTCTCTGCAGACCTCTCAAGTCTGCAAATGATGTAACCTTCGATCCATGATAGATTCGTTTAGATCAGCAAAAGTGGTAGTATGTGAGTGAGCCCTGATAACCAATTATAAGGCGTTTTTACAGAAGACTTCCTTAAAAAAAAAAGACTGTAATGCATAGAAGAATAATTGGAAATACCTCAGAGCAAGCGGAACAGTGTGTCCTTGGTTTTGAGCTCCTCCTGTTTCAAACAGAAAGTCTTGCTTTCCTTTTCTTTAAACTGTTCCCAGTTCTTCCCCGTTCAGTGTCACTGTTTTCACTGTTCAACTAATAAACCAGTTTACCACAAAGTACCGTGAAACTGTGCAGGGGAAGTAACATTTTGATATCTTTCCCAGAAGAATTGGAAGCGGAAGGGGGTGTCTACTCCCATCTTTAGAAAACCAAACCAAGGTTCCTTTCATGAAAGAGAAGCCTTGAGAATCTTGCGAGTTTGGTAGTTTAGGACCTGTTTAGACGATGCTCTTTGGTTCACATGTGCCCTGAGATGTTCAGTTGAAACTCGGGTTTCAGGTTTAAGCTTTGCTGAGAGCTTGGTAAAATTAAATTGTTAAAATCAAATTGGTTAAAATAACCGATGGTATGACTTCAGGTTCTAGACTGGCGTTTAGGCACTGAATTAAAAACAGTTTCCAGGGTTTCTCTCTGGCTCACATGAAAATATGGGGCTTCCTCCCCCTCTCTTCTCTTCCTCTCCTTTAGTGAAAGCCATACCATACTTTTTAAAAAAGAGGATCCATATTTAAATTCCATGTTTAAAATCAATTTATAACATTAACGCAAAACATGGCTCAAAATCCTGCTTCATAATGGAAGATGCTTAGACTTGAGAATCAAAGATAACACATGGATTCTTGAGCCCTGTATCATCGTAACGCTCCCGTTTGTGGCAGCAAGCCATGGAAGAAGAAGAGAAGAAGAGATTGGATTTATACCCTGCCCTTCATTCACTTGGGGTCTCAGAGTGGCTTACAAACTCCTTTCCCTTCCCCTCCCCACAACAGACCCCCTGTGAGGTAGGTGGGGCTGAGAGAGCTCTGAGAGAACTGTCCTTGAGAGAACAGCTGGTACAGAGCTATGGCTTGCCCAAGGTCATCCAGCAGGTGCAAGTGTAGGAGTGGGGAATCAAACCCGGTTCTCCCAGATTAGAGTCCGCGCACTTAACCACTACACCAAACTGGGAATCTCACCCTTTCCGAAGATTGACTTCCCACTGCCAAGATTACCCACACCCACAATAACCTTGGTTAGCACTAACCGTGGTCCTCTCTTAATCCAGATTGAAACCGTGTTTGAACTGCAGTTAACAGTAACCGTGACTCTCATTGGTGTTGGCATAATGCTTAATCACAGCAGGGGGAGTTCCTTCTGTAGACAGGGAGAAAAGAGATCAGACCAGTCACATGCTAAGGAGCTAGGAATGCCACATTTATTCTGGGTCTCATCTGTATCCCCTTCACTCCAACCCAAAATAAAGTACTTGTCTGGAAAATGTTAAAACATGAGAACTCACAGGGATATGCAGAAGCAGAATGGCTGAGATGTCCTTCTTACCCTTTATTGTGACTTCTCATGTATTCTTTTAACCTTGTTCACCATACAGAGGAGCCATAACAATCTGCTGGAAGTAGATTAAGCAAGTAAAGGCCTGCCTTGAATTGTAACTTTGACCCTCACCCCTCAATGCGCTTATCTGAATAATTCTTAAATTGATTTCAGTGGGACTTACCCACAACTGAGTGCTTAGCTGTGGATCTTTTGGTAATTTTGTTACTCAGTATAGCGGGCCTGATGAATTTCATAACCGCTTCTCTGTTTTAGCATCGGCTACTGAAAACTTTATGATTTGCAAACTGTTCCTTTCTCTGCATCACTCTATATAATTGGACCTGTTTTCTATCTAGATAGTGTCTGCAGTGCAGTATTGCCACCAAAAGCATATTGTTCATAGAGATCTAAAGGTAAGTAAGGAAAGGCAAGAATTTGAATGTGAGGCATCTCTGATGGCTTGAAGCCACAGGGAAAGGCAGGATATAAATGTCTTAGTAAAGTAATTTTTAATAAATTGTGTCTAGGATGTTCTTTTCCCGGATTTTTATCTGCTGTTTTTTTAACTTTGTGTTTTTTAAAAAATTTAAAAAATCAAGAAACTGAAATAGTTGTTGGTACATTATCAGGGTGGGAAACTGCAGCTTCTGTTGCCGGAGGTTGTAATGCTGTTTAGGCTGATCTTATTGCTTTTGAATCAGTTGTGCAATGGCTTTGTGGTAATGCCGTCTGACAGCTAATGAACTTAGTTGCCACCTGCACAATGTGTCTCTTTTTGTTTCTTTTGTTTTTTCCGCCAGAACAAGGTGATAGCTTGAGGCCTAAGCAGGAGTATGGCATGCTTATCGCTCTTATTTTTTTGCTTTGTGGATGATAGGATATGAGAGAGCATCATCTTCCTCTTTATATCATAACTTTCTATCCCTGGGACCAGCCACTCTTTCCCCATGAGCAGCAGCTGTCTCAGAGGCTGGCCCGTAGCTAAGGTGGGGCTATTGGGGGCTCTGCCCCCTCCCTCAAAGGGATGGCCCCACAAGATTTTCTTCAAAAGATTATTTTTAAAAACATTTTTAAAAGGATTGTGTGAATGGAGGTGTCAGCTAATGCTGCCATCTCCTGCCCGGGAGGTGGGATGAGTGAACCCTTGACATCGGGTCTGTGGAATGTTACGTTCTACTTCTCATGGCATGCTTATCGCTCTTCGAGCTGCTCTGACCTTGGGAGACTGTTGGTGCCTGTTCATGTATCTCTTCTCCTGTCTGACTCTAATTCTTCCTGCTTTTTCCCTGGGAACTGTAAACCAGTATTTTAAGCGCCTTTTCACTGATATGATGATTGGTTGCAATGCATTACCAGACCCCTTTTTGAATTTTGTATAATTGTCCTGCTTGGGGCTGTGTCAGCCATTACTAACACAAGAAGTGCAGATGACCATAGCAGACCTTTCTCAATAAAGCATTCCTGTTTAAGGACACTTGTTGGTGACTGACTCTGTAGGACTCCCACAGGAGGAAGGGAAGGGAGGCTGGGAGAATAGAGGGAAGTACAGTTATTTCAGACATTTTAAAAATATTTTTATTTTTATTTGAAAAATAAGGGCAGCCCCACCAGAATTTTTTTTTGCCCCACAAGCCACAAAATCCTGGCTGCGGGCCTGTACAGGGGTGCAGGCCATTGTGTAGAATTAAGCTATAACAACAGCAAAAAGCCTGCAGTCTCTCTCTTCGCCATCTCCCATTTCTTTCCCAGGCCCCTGGTTCCCCTTAATTCATTTTCCCCCAATCTCCCAGTTCTCAGTGCCTCTGGAACACCAGTTGGAGTTCTCATGGCCTCCCTCTTTCCTGTCTCGAATACTTTGTTCAAACATTGCTTTTGCTGGTATCACTGAAGTCTTCCTCTGCCAAAGGCGTCCGTCACGCCAGTCTTTGCTACCTTCTCCTCCCCCTGTGCCCTGACCTAGGTGGTCCAGGCAAGCCTGATCTTGTCAGATCTGGGAACCTAAACAGGGCCAGCCCTGGTTTAGTACTTGAGTGGGAGACCACCAAGAAATACCAGGGTGGCTACACTGAGGCAGGCAATGGCAAACCACCTCTGAACATCTCTTGCCTTGAAAACCGTATGGGGTCTCCATAAGTCAGAGCTGCGACTTGATGGCACTTTCCACTGCCACCTGCCAGTTCCCACAACCAGGGAAGGCTGCCAAGAATTGTGGAAATCAGCACTCCACTTTCTATATAATGGCAACCAGGGGGGTCCCTTACTCGATTGTAGAATGTGGTGTATGCCACATGCTGCAACACTTAAAATTTTTTGGATGTTGATGGTTCAAGCAAACAGATCAGTTATCTTTAAAGATGTGATTAGTGTTCATTAATACTGGGGCTATGACTCAGTGGTAGAACATCTGCTTGGCATTCAGGAGGTCCCAGGTTCAGTGCCCAGCTTCTCCAGTTTAAAAGGCTCAGGAAGCAGGGGATGTGAACGACCTCAGCCTGAGACCCTGGCAAGCTGCTGCTGGTCGGAGCAGACATTACTGACCTTACGGCCAATGTTCCCTCTAAGCTGAGTTAGTGTGAGCTAGCTCGCAGTTTTTTAGCCTCCAGCTGACACATTTTTGTCTTAGCTCAGAAAGGATGTCTCCGGAGCAAACTAATTTACGCAGTCACCAAATCGCTCACTCACAACTTTAATGCCAGTAGCTCACAAAGTAGAATTTTTGCTCAAAAGACTCCACAGCTTAGAGGGAGTATTGCTTCGGGCTAATATTTCTGGTGACTTGAGGGGGAACCTCCACATTTGGAGGCACTAAACTCCTGAATCCCAGAGCCAGAAGGCAACATCAGGAGAAGGCCTCGGCCTCTATGCCCTGTTGTTGTCCCTCCAGAGGAACTGGCTGGCCACTGTGCAAGACAGGATGCTGGATTAGACAGACCACTGGTCTGATCCAGCAGGGCTCTTCTTATGTTGATGACCCAGTGGTCTGACTCAGTGTAAGGTACAAGGCAGCTTCATCTGCAGTATATATGTTGAGAAGCTTTACAGCATTATGATATTTGAGATAATCACCATGCTAATTTTATCACTTCGTAGTGTTCCAGTTGATGATGTAGATTAGTCCTTGGAGAGCATCTAATATGGGCAATTCAGTTTGTCTTGGGGAAAAAAATGCCTTTTCTACTTTTCCCCCCCTTCTAGGCTGAAAACCTATTGTTAGATGCCGACATGAACATTAAAATAGCTGATTTCGGTTTTAGCAACGAGTTCACAGTGGGGAATAAACTGGACACGTTTTGTGGCAGTCCTCCGTATGCTGCTCCCGAACTCTTCCAAGGCAAAAAGTACGACGGGCCCGAAGTTGACGTCTGGAGCCTAGGCGTCATTCTGTACACTCTTGTGAGTGGGTCTCTGCCTTTCGATGGCCAGAACCTAAAGGTACGTGCTTCATGTATATGTGCATGGGGTGGAACTCGACAAGTTTGGTCATGGCCACAGCATTTTCTGACTCCCTGCTTGATGTTGCTTTTTTAATTTAAGGAACTGAGAGAGAGAGTACTAAGAGGGAAATACAGAATTCCTTTCTACATGTCCACAGACTGTGAAAACCTGCTAAAACGTTTCCTGGTGCTAAACCCAACTAAAAGAGGCACTCTTGAGGTACCTGTTTGTGTGTCTCCCCCCCACCCCCCCACCCACGCTTGTCTCCTTTTAAGTAAATAATAGTAATAATAATTGTGTGCTGAATGTACAAGATTTGTACATTAATTGTTAGTACCTGCATTGTGATGGAATATATCTGATGTTGACCAATGTTTGCCTCTTATGAGAAGTTTATAAGGGTTGGATCCAGACTAAGTTGGCAGCTTCTACCGATTCCTCCTCCCACCTCCAGACCCTCTTCTTTTTGTTGCCAGGGGTTCCCTAATTCCTCCCCAGCTGCATTTTGGGGAGGGGCCATGGCTTAGTGGGAAAGCCTCTGCTTGGCATGCAGAAGGTCACAGGTTCAATCCCCGGCATCTCCAGGTGAAAAGGATGACACAGTAGGTAATGGGAAAGACCTCGGCCTGAGACTCTGGAGAGCTGCTGGCCAGTTTGAGTAGACAATCCTGACCTTGACGGACTGAGGGTCTGATTCAGTATAAGGCAGTTTGATGTGTTCATTTTTGTGGAGGTCAGTGGACCGGAGTGATGGAGGGGCAGGAGAGCTCCATTCTGCCAATGGAAAATTTATTCTGGAACCCAACCCATATCCTTGACCTCACCAGTTGTTTCTCTGCAGCTGGAAGAAATTGCAGATTTGGAGTTTAGCAAAACAACAACAACCCACTGTTATGTAATGGAATATTTTAATCCAGGTAAACTAGGCCACTCCTGCAGTGGTCATACAACTAGTCCTTCTAATACACATATGCAAGCCACAGCCTTAGTTGCTCTTGGTCTGATGTGAGTGTTCATGAAAACACCTGTTTGTGTTGCACTGAGCAGCCATGCCATGCTGCTGTGAACCTGAATGGAAATCAGTGAATCCTCCCGACCTGCGATCCCTATTCTTGTTGCTCAGCTTTGCTGTGGATGTTATGGACATGTGCTCCACCTAGAGGGTGTTCTGTTGATTAATATGAATTTAGCCTGACTGCACTCTGGTAGTTGCATATCATGGGGCTTCCTTTGGAGTTAATACATTCTTTGGAGGAGATCCCCTCTTTGGGCAAACATTCAGTGCTGTGTTTGCCCATTTTCTGAATATCCCTTTATAAAGGTTTCATTGCAGCAAGCAAGTTGAATGAAAATCAGCCTTTCGAAGCTATAAACTGCTTCATTTTGAGGGGAAAGGAGTGCAGTCTACTAGATGGTATGCAACTCTTCAGCCATGTCTGTTTACTATTTCTGCTCCTGTTGAACAGTTCTCCCTCGGGTCAGAGCTTCCTAAACTACTTCAGCTGAGCACCCATCCAATGGTCTCGGTCCCAGCTGACCACAACCCCG
This sequence comes from Lepidodactylus listeri, assembly GCA_029233225.1. Classification (NCBI taxonomy): domain Eukaryota; kingdom Metazoa; phylum Chordata; class Lepidosauria; order Squamata; family Gekkonidae; genus Lepidodactylus; species Lepidodactylus listeri. Next base: position 84,863,127 of record JARCFY010000011.1, read on the forward strand.
TCTCCGATTCCCGGAGGTGGTTTAGAGCTTCTCCTCATTTTCCACTCAGTGACCTCAATGGGGGCAGAAGCTGCTGTTTATGTATCGAGCCTCTTTTACAGTTTAAAATAATTCACAGATATGTGGGAGGAGGCAGTATAAATATAGAAGAGTTTTTTGTGGATGTAGCGTACTTACCACGATCTTCTTTTCTTCTTCCTGTTCCCCCCTCCCAAAAGAGGGCATTTCCTTCCAAGGAATTCCCCTCTGGCTTAATGTAATCCTCTCCCTGCCAGTATATGGATAGGAATGGAAAACTGCAGTGATGTTGCTTTGGGTTTTGCTGATTCCTCTACAGAGTACCCTGGGAATGCGGCTACAGGGAGGAAGTAATGTGGAAAACCATGAGGTCTTTCTTACATTACTTCACAGCAAGGAGTCCCCGCAGCTGCATCCCAATGCTTCAGAGCAGGGGTAGGCTACCATTTTTGGTCTGAGTGCTGAACAGAATGTGGAGTTGAGGGTGCACTGCCAGACTTCTGGAGAATAGGATGAGGGGTTCACTTATTAAGATATAGCCTACTTTTCCCCATGTGAATCAAGGTGGCATACAGTCCCAGATTTAAATGTAAAGACATGCAATGTACCGTGAACACGCACCACACTTTCACCGGTGATATGCCTGCAGCCCACCCCCCATTGAAAGCCATTTTGCTGGCCACAGCAGCAATTCCGCTGGGATGTAGAGGCAGCTCCACCGGGATGCGGGGGGGGGGGGGGGGCAGCAAGCACGGGTGCCTTCTGTGCTTTGGAAAGGTGGCAGCATCACAAGTGTGCCTGGCAACCTCCCACACTCAACTTACTCTGTGTGCATTTAGCAGCAGTGCGACACCTGTGCAGTACAGTACCAGCCATTGGCACCGGGCCATGCACACGAGAAGTGGGGCCACAGTGACCCCGGTTGATGACACCACTTCTCCAGGGTGAAAACAAGTTCTGGAACTGAGCTCAGCCCAGCTTGGCCCAACTACATCTCTCCTTTGGGAGGGGAGAAAGGCAGCTGCTATGCTGAGCAAAATTGTCTGTTTGGTGCCACATTCAGCATACGTGCCCAGGAGTTGCTCTACCTCTGCTTTTGATCTTCTGGGGGTGGGGGTGGGATCAGCAAATTTCTTGAATAAGTTCTTTGCGTATGCCGTCTTCCTTTGTGTTATCACTAGCTTCCCTCCGCTATTTAGTATTCATCTTGTCTGCTGCTGGAATATCTTGTGTGGGAAATGTGAAGATGAGGAGCGCAAGTTCAGAAGGGACTGATCGTGGCACTGTTAATTATTTTGTTTTTCAGTGGGGAGGAAGCAGGACGAGAGAGAAAAATTAGGTACTCGGTTCTTCATACAAAACCGGCTGACGTTTCCTCTAATTATTTAACTTAATTGTGTTAAAGATTGACCTCTACAGGAGCCTTTCGTTACTGTCACACTAACATGAAACCTGATCTTGCAGCAAATTATGAAGGACAGGTGGATCAATGCAGGGCACGAGGATGATGAGCTTAAACCTTTTGTTGAACCAGAGCTAGACATCTCGGACCAGAAGAGAATAGGTAAGCACTGGAGACCACTGACGTGCCCATGATTTGATGGCTTTGTGAATAGTGTGGCTAGACCTTGTTGCTTGATTTAATGGGCAAATTTAGATAGAGGGGAGAAAGATCTTGGCAGTAGCCCGATGCCATTTGAGCCACTTATTAAACAATTTGAACATTCCTGCGAAACTCTTGACTACCGTATAGCCAGCGTGGTGTAGCTTGAAGCTAACTTTCAATTTGTTTTCAGACATTATGGTTGGAATGGGATATTCTCAAGAAGAGATACAGGAATCCCTTAGTAAAATGAAATACGATGAAATCACTGCTACATACTTGCTACTGGGAAGGAAGTCATCAGAGGTGAGTAAAATGCATAATTATTGGGTTGAAGCCAATGATCCTTGGTGCAAGGATCTCTGATCTCTTCCTTTTGTTCTCCCCCCTCCCCCAGCAGTCCTTTCTGATGCTGGGAAAATTAATTATATGAGTTGTGGACCCAGGTAGATTCATGCAGGTCAGGGGTCTTCACTGAAGTGGGCAGAATCACCCCTCTTCTGTTGGTGGAGATAATATTGGATACTGTCTTCGTAAGGTGGCGTAATCAACATCCCTATAACCATGTTGCCTTGTTATGTTGTAACATGTAATTCAATACTGCTTTTCTATTCTATGTTAGCATATTAACTTGCCATCCTTTAATAAAGGAATAACAAACAAAGACTGTCCTAGGGCCTAACTGGATTAGAACTCTCCCTTTGTCGTGAGATTCTGGTGTATCTTGGATTCTCACTAGGGATGAACATGAACCTAAAAATTCCGGTTTGGTTCAAGGCGGCCCCTGAACCGAACCCTGAACCAAACAGAGCCGAAAATGCCCTGAACTGAACTGGCCTTGGCTTACCGCGGCCGGGAAAAGGGAGGGGGGGGAGCAAAACCCACAGGTTTAATGGCTCACAGCCATTTAAATCTAACAGCTGACAGGTGGACCTGCCCCGTTGGTAGGTTTAAATGCCTGGTAGCCATTTTACCGGTTGGTTTTGCTTCCCCCCACTTGGCAAAACCAACCAGTGAAATGGCTTACCAGCTGTTCATGTTGATTCCTGAATAGATACATTTCCAGACAGACTGTCTCCCCTCCAACAGAATGTTTACACGGCTTCAAAGCAACATAACTTGGAGGGCATGTAGAGGAGCATCCAGGAGAGGTCCCCTGCAACTTTGATGTCTCTTATTTATTTATTTATTTATTTGGATTTGCATCCCGCCTAGCCAGCACAAAGCGGCTCTAGGCGGCTCACAACATTTAAAATCAGTATACAAATATATATATATATATATATATATATATATAAACAAACAGTATACAAACAGTATACAAATCAGTATACAAATATATAGATATAAACATATATACTTGCACAGGATCCATTCTATATACTCCTGAACCTGCAACTTGTCAAAATGACAAGCGGTCATTTTGACAGACGCAGGTTCAGGACGTTCAAAAGAGGGCACCTTCTTTGGGGGGCCCATTATTCAAACCTTGTAAATCCAATCCTCACCGAACCTGGAGGGCAGGTAGAGGAGAGTCAGCCAGAGATCCCTTGCAAGTTTGGTGTCTCTGGCTTGCTCAGGATCCTTTCTATAGAGTCATGAACTGAACTGGTTTGTGTAGCCTCAAAAGTTCATCATGGATCGTGGTTCGCAAATCGGGCACTCCATAAACTGAACTGCATTTTCCCAATTTGTGCTGATCCCTAGTCTTCAATCCTAGGCAAGCAAGAAATTGGAGTCGATGTGAAAAAAGCCTTTGCAGATAGGGTTGCCAGCTCAGGGCTGGGAAATACCTGGAAATTTGGCGGTAGATCATGAGGTAGGTGGGGACTTCAGCAGGGTACAATCCTGTAGAGTCCACCTTCCAAAGCAGGTATTTTCTCTGAGGCAACTGATCTTAGCTGTCTGGAGATCAGTTGTAATACCAGGAGATCTCCAGGTGCCAACTGGAGATTGGCAACCCTATTTTCAGAGGTCTTTTTCCCCCAGCATTGTCATGGTTTCAGAGCAGCTGACCGATGTAAAGGTCAGGCTGCTTTGGACATTGTGCTTTTCCAAATCAACTATTATAGCTTCAGGGCGGTGGTTATAATTAGGGGAAAGCAATATATGAGGCTTAACGCTTCTGGTCCGTGGGCCCCATAATTGTCTTCAATCTGTCAAGAACAGCCATGCTTTTCTGGATTCAGCAGATGGCTCTTGAACATCTCACTCCATGCACGAAGTGAGAGCTGAATTTGGAGACCCCACATTTTAAAGGTGTGAGAGTTAGGGATGGGCACAAACCAGTTCACAAGAAAAAATTTGGCATGAACTTGGCCCAGTTTGGAGCCCCTGAACTGATGTTTGCAGAAGGTGCCTTCCCTGAACATTGAGAATCATAGACCTGGAAGGGACCTCCAGGGTCATCTAGTCCCAATCCCCTGCACGATGCAGGAAATTCACATATACCTCCCCACCACACCCCCAGTGACCCCTGTTCCATACCCAGAAGATGGCACAAAAAAACAATAACAACCAATCTCCAGGATCTGTGGCCAAACTGGCCTGGAGAAAAAATGCTTCCTGACCCTAAAGGGGGGCGATCAGCATTTCCCTGGGCATGCAAGAAAGGGCCACAAGAACAAAGCACTGAGGCAGCCCTTCCTCTTATGATCTGCCTAAGTTCACACAATCAGCATTGCTGTCAGATGGCCATCTAGCCAGACTTTTGTCCAGTTCAGCTGTTCGGGCCATTTAAATCGGAAAGCTGAGCAGTGCAGGTTTATGCCGCTTGAATGCGAGAGGAAGATGAGAGAATTTTTTATGACAGCCATAATTTTTCTTACTGACAGAATTTGAAACCTAGGTAATTCAGGTGCTAGCAAGTCCCTCAAGTTCATCCTTGCTCCTGAGACTCTTTAAATGGAAACTTAACTCCAGGATTCCATCTATCTAATTTTGCTGAGGTCTTGCTCAGGACTTCCTCTTTGTGCAGCGGAATAATTCTCTAGTGTACTAATCCACGAGTTCGAGATGTAGTACAAAGGATGCAATATATTCTGTCATAGGGAGTTAATGCATGAAGCTGCTTTGTACAGAATCGGACTGTTGGTCTATCCAGTACAGTCTGGCAGGCTTTTAGATAGAAGTCTTTCATATCACCTCCCCATACCTTTTCTTTTAACTGGGGATTTTGGGGATTGGACCTGAAACTTTCTGCACATTAAGCAAATGCTGTACCACTGAGCCTTCCCCAGATGTCCAAATAATACACAGCCGTGTTTCTACGTCACACAAAGAAGCATTATACGTCAAGTGCCCTTTAAAGTCTTGCTGCACTTGTGGCCATAGACTAACTTTTATCCTGTCTGTAAATTTCTGTGTAGTTGGATGCCAGTGATTCGAGCTCCAGCAGCAACCTTTCACTTGCTAAAGTCAGGCCGAGTAGTGATCTCAATAACAGCACTGGACAATCTCCACATCACAAGGTGCAGAGAAGTATATCTTCCAGCCAGAAGCAGCGACGGTACAGTGATCACGGTGAGTGTCCCGTGTCTCATTACTTCAGAGTGTTTATGTCAGGAAAGAGTTGGGGAAATTAGCATGGCTGCCCTCCATAGCTCAGCCACTAAAAGTTTGGGAAGCAGAGTTTTCATATCCTGTAAGACAGAAGGTTTCAATTTGATGTTGAGATTCACTGTATGCCATAACTACTGCTGTTGTTGGTTTTGTGTGATATTTGCCATTTTAAATGTCCTTACTATGCAAATCCCTGACAGGCAAAGGGTAGCCAGTGTGATACCTGATTTGAGGGGGGGGGGAATGCTGGGACCAGTATGTGCTGGCATGTTTCTTCTTCTCCCTACTACCCATGCGATAAGGATAGACTAAATACCCCACTTGAGGGGCGCGGTGGCTCAGTGGTTAAGATGCTGAGCTGCAGACTGGAAGGTCGGTAGCTCAGCAGTTCGAGACCCAAGTGCCGTGTGACGGAGTGAGCTCCCGTCTCTGGCCCCAACTCCTGTCAACCTAGCAGTTTGAAAGCAAGACATTGCAATAGGTACCGCTTTGGTGGGAAGGTAACAGCGTTCCATGCGCCTCACCATCTAGTCATGCCGGCCACATGACCACGGAGACGTCTTTGGACAGCGCTGGCTCTTTGGCTTGGAAACGGAGATGAGCACTGCAACCCTAGAGTCGGATTCGACTGGCTTTCGAGCAAGGGAAACCTTTACCCTTTACCTTAAATACCCCATTATAGCAGTTCTTGATTAACCCAGAGAGAGGCTCTCTCTCTGTTTTCTAACCTAGCCTTGCTTATTCCTCGTCATTCTCTGTTTTTTTGGCTGACTTTCAGCTAATTTAAACCCGGCCCGGAAGAAACACCAGCTGGGGGGGGGGGGGGGGTTCTCTCCTTTGCTCATGCCTGCCCCCGAGGCTCGTTGCTCTCTCAGAAACCACCACTCCGCCGAAGAGGCCACAGTCAGTCTGGCTTGCACTAGTTTCAGTTCTCTCCCCGATGCGGAAGTTACGCCAAGTTTTACTTAAAAAGTGTCTTCCCTTCCAAGAGTAAAGGAAAATTCTGCCTTGCGTTTGATAGCCTGGGTTATTAGTTCTGAAAAAGAAATGTCCAAATTCTGAGTTGCCACTCATCAGATTTAGGGAATTATGCCAGGGATTTTTCCTGGCTTACTGTTGACGAAGCCGGAAACACAGGCACAAACTTTTGCATTAATTTTCTTGGGGGAGAGAGCCCCGGAGACTCTCCAGTATCTCTTAGTGATTCTGATTTTCTGGTAAATTCCCACAAGCCTCCATAAGCTCTACAGGAACCTATTGTTAAAGTTCAACATTAGAGAAATGTAATATGGCCTGTCTGGAAAATGGGGTGCAAAGATGAACATACCTTCGTAAACCGAGTTTTTCAGCTTCAAGGCAGCCTTGGCTTACCTCGCCTTTGCTACTCAGTGGAGACTCGTGCAGCCTCTAGTTTGAAAGTAGTCCCATTTGCTTAGGGCAGATGATCTGCTTTGTCATTTCCCCCCTCTAACTGCCCGTGTGGTTATTTGCTCCAGTGCTTGCCTGTCACTTCACATTTACGGCAGAAAAGAGCAAGGGCCCAGTAGCACCTTAAAAGACTAACAAAATTTGTGGCAGGGTAAGAGCTTTTGAGAGTCACTGCTCACTCATGAGCAGTGACTCACAAAAGCCCCTACCCTGCCACAAATTTTATTAGTCTTTAAGATGCTACTGGACTCTTGATCTTTTACACTGCTGCAGGCAGACTAACACGGCTACCCATCTTGGTCTATCTCCATGAAAATTTGTGGCAGGGTATGAGCTTTCATGAGTCACTGCTCACTTCTTCAGATCTGACGCGGCTACCCATCGTGTTCTACTTACATTTACAGTTTAAAAAAAAAGGTTGTGATAGAAAATAAACTGTGAGATTGTCTCTAAAGGGGTAACCAGTCAATGCTTTGAGAAGCAACTTTCTTATAGCAACTAAAACAAGCGTGTCTTGAACCTAATTCTATATGTGTCATGTATGCAGGGGATATGTTTCCGTAGTGAACTCTCAGCTTCACCCTTCATGTGTGGCTCTTGGTAGTCAGTACAAAAATCTTGTGGGCAAAGTCGATTTCTAAAAGTTACCTTAATCTGACAATGACTAAAATGACTGCAGTTGTACTTGGGGGACTTGCTACATTTTGTAAATCTGCCTGATCAAAATTTCGAGTGCCGCAGGATGGTTAAAACCAAGTTAACCCAAGGGTAGTATATCAGAATGTCTCCTGTTTTTTAGATTTTCACCATTTATTTTTCACATTGCTGTACATTTGTTTGTGATGGCCGCTATTTGTTTTGCTCAGCAACAGGTTTAGCTAGCTTGTGGATTGTTTTACGTTGACCACTTAAATCATGTGCACTTCCTTTGGATGGTATTCATGACTGTCCTAGAGAGGACTTATTAGTAGGCCTCTTGCAAGGTCTGTTAGAAAAAGCACAAAAGTTCCCTCTCTCTGTCTCACCAAGTGTTTGTGTGGCTTTTGTCTTCTTCTTGACACTATTGGGTCAGCTTGTATTTAAAAGGATTTGGGAAGCTGTGTTTTTAACCAGTATTTCTTTGCATTTCCTCCCCCTAAGGGGCTGTCATCTCCTTCAGAAAGTCTGCTTAGTGCAAGCAGAGCAGCAAATAAAAGGTTTTCTGTTTTTGTTATTTACCTTGACCTAGTAAAAGCAGTCATCTCATGAATCTTGAATACACTACAGGATTTTCTCCCAACCTGAGAAGTCAACTTTTTCCTCACGCAGTCTTTTAGAATGGTCACAAACAGAAACTGAGACTCTGTGTGTCTGTAAGAGCCAGTTTGGTGTAGTGGTTAGGAGCATGGACTCTAATTTGGGAGAACCAGGTTTGAGTCCCCACTCCTCCACATGCAGCTGCTCGTGTGACCTTGTGTCAGTCATGACTCTCTCAGAGCTGTTCTCTCATGAGCAGTTCTCAAACTGCCACACCTACCTCACACGGTGTCTGTTGTGGGGAGGGGAAGGGAAAAGATATTGTAAGCCGCTCTGAGACTCCTTTGATAGTGAAGAGGGGTATAAATCCAATCTCCTCTTCTAAAAATGCTCGTTTGACTAGCTTGAAATGGGGAAAGAATAGGTAAAGCCTCTGAGTTAATTTTTAATTTTACTGCAAAGACAAAGACTGACAAAGGGAACTTATCTTGAAGGCCTGACATACCATTTGGATGGTGGACAGTCATATTCTTAAAACACGGTAGAAGCATCAGATCTGTTTAAACCATTAATCAAGCTAGTTTTCTCAGTAGAACAATTGGCTTTCTACCCATCTTCTGAGATTGTTCGAGTTGTTTGGCTTGTCACACTTGCGGTCTTTCCATATTCCTTGTTCATTGGAGCGCAGTGTGTTCCAGTGATGCATATGAAATACACATACTAGAAGGAACAAAAAAGATGCTACATGGAAATGGTTCTGGATACATAATGCGTTGTACCATTTATTGACTAGAACCTGGTTGCAGTTGTTCCTTTGAGAAAGGGACTCTTTACCAAGTCAGATGTGAGGAGAAGGGGCTTGGGGTGAAAGGTCTTGCTCATTGGCGCATGTCACATGGCACATGTCAAGAGGGAATTGGATTAACATATGGAGCAGAGGTCCATCAGTGGCTATTAGCCACAAGGTATAGATAGGATCTCTCAGTCTGGGCAAGTGATGCTCTGTATCCTTGGTGCTTGGGGGGCAACAGTGGGAGGGCTTCTAATGTCCTGGCCCCACTGCTGGACCTCCTGATGGCACCTGGTATTTTTGGCCACTGTGTGACAGAGTGTTGGACTGGATGGGCACTGACCTGATCCAACATTGGCTTCTCTTATGTTCTTATGTTCTTGATTGTTTCCTTTTTTTGGTCTTTCCTTATGTTTGCCTGCCTTATAAGTCATGTTACTTTGAGGTTCTTTTAGAAATTAGTAGTTGCACATGAAATCTTATCTTGCCCCATGGCTGCTAGAGGACCCGTGGCCTCCCTTGGCTACCAGACAAACGAAAGATATGTCCCATTATAACTTAAGAACAAAATAGTTAATTTGAGCTTGGAGCCAATGAAACACTAGTGCAAGGAGGCTGTAGAGGTAGATTTTGCCTTCTCCTAGGCGCTCTGCGGCCCCCTCAAAGCCAGTGCTGGACAAAATGACACATCACTGTGGTTTATAGAGGGAAAGTCCCTCCCTCCCTCTTGCACTAGCAGATAGAGCTTTTCAGCAGTAAAAAAAGAAATGAGAGTAGATTTTGCCAGATTCCCTGTTCTTACTGTAACCTTACCTGTAGATTCAGGATAGACAAAAGGAAATACTACTTTTCACAGCGAGTGATGAAAATGTGATATTCGCTGCCAGAGGGTGATATTTGCGGCCAGAGGGTGATATTCGCTGCCAGAGGGTGATATTTGCTGCCACAGGAATAAACAATTTTAAAAAGGGATTAGATAGAGTCATGGAGGATGTCAGTGGCTACTGTTCATGTTGACTGAATGGAACCTTCACATTCAGAGGCACCAGTCCTCTGAATCCCAGAGTCAGGAGGCAACATCAGAAGAAGTCCTCAGCCTCTGCCCGGTTGTTGGTTCTCCAGAGGAACTGGTTGGCTGCTGTGTGAGACAGGATGCTGGACTAGATGGGCAATTGGACTGATCCAGCAGGGCTCTTCTTATGTTCTTACAGTCTTATGGCTTAACAAACCGACAAGCAGCTGTAACAAATAAGTTTTTTCAAACAAGACTTTCCTCACAGGTGGCAAAATATATTGTTTCCTCCAGAAATCCAAGAAGAAACCTAAACTTTGATGACTGTTCCAATAATTATTTTCCAGTAACCTTGAACTCCCCCTCCAAGATATTACATTTTATGTGGAGCAGGGTGGTGGTGGACGACAGCATGCTGTGGGTTATCGATCTAAAGGTCATTTCCCACCAGCGGGGGGGGCTTTTGGGGGGGGGGAGGTTGCTGCTGCTGATTCCCTGCTTCTTCTTTTGCTCCCTCCATCATGCCAGTGCTATTCCTTTGGGTCCAGAGATGCAGTATTTGGCAGTGCAGTGGAATGTGGTGGGGAGAGGGAGGCGCAGGAAACTTTCATCTGGTCTGCAGTAGAACAGTTAGGTTCAAGTCCAGTAGCCCCTTAGAGACCAACAAGAGTTTCCAGGTATGAGTTTTCGAGAGTCAAAGCTCCCTTCGTCAGACACGAGTAGAGTAGCATAGCCTACTTGTGTCTGACGGAGGGAGCTTTGACTCTTGAAATCTTCTCCCCTGAAGATCTTGTTGGTCTTGAAGGTGCTCCTGGGCTGTAATCTAACTGTTAAGAAAAATGGGTTAAAAGTAATAACGAGCATGCAGAAGTGGTTAAAAGTGTGTAATGCTGAGTATGTAGTAATGGTGAAAGTTAATAATTTAGCAGCAAAGCAGATTAGTTATGAAAAATGTTGAATATAAATGTACCTCAGTAGAAGTAAGTTTCATTGTACTTTATAAACAGTGTCCGAAAAACTTTTCAATGTAACAAAGGGGGTGTAGAGGATACATACAAATACGATGCTTAATCCTTTTTTTCCTTTCTGTATTTCCTTTATATTATCTCTTTGTTTTCTAAAATAACAAAGTACATATAATAGGGAAAAAAGAAAAATAGGTAACTCTTGGATATTCATTAGTTCATCCTAGATTTCTCGACTGTTAGCACTTTGAGTCGGGTTTTGTAACGTACCATATATCCTGTCTTTTTCAGCTGGTCCATCTATTCCTCCGGTAGTGGCGTATCCCAAAAGAAGTCAGACCAGCACTGCGGATGGTGACCTCAAGGAAGAAAGGAAGTCCAGCAGCACTGCTGCTGGAGGAAGAGGAATTGCTCCCGCCAGCCCCATGCTTGGGAATGCCAGCAACCCCAATAAGGCTGACATTCCTGAGCGGAAGAAGAACCCGGCTGCCCCTAATGTAAGTTGCAGCTTTGCTTTGAATTGAAAAGGAGGAGGAGTCTTTTTTTTTTTTTTCAAAAATGTGAAAATGTCTTTGTCCAATTTATCATTGTGCTTGCACATGTGTCTTACTCTCTCCGGCCAACCTTAATAATCAGAAAGCGGTTTTTGTGAAATGTCATGGGTCAGTTGATCGATTGAAAGCAAATGTGGGGTAGTTCCCATTTTCATATTCTGCATTGTAACTGTTTATCCAGTAACTTGCAGTGCAGTCCAGTACAGAGTTATTCCAGTCTAAACCAGTAGATTTCTCGTCACAGAGTAGCACTGCCAGTTCAGTAGCCCGTGCAACAGCTTCAGCATAAACATGCAAATAAAACATTAGGAGGTCTGCTTCGGAGAAGCTGTGATTTAAAGAAGATTTGTCAGATTTACCAGTGATTTGCTTCCTTCTGCCTCTCATTCGCTTGTGTTTTGTGTATGTTTTAGAAAGATGATGCTACCAGCACAGTAAGCTCTCAGTATAGTTTTCAAAAGATAGTCTTTGATTCTATACTGAATTCAGTTCAGCTTCTATTAACCTAGCCAACTTGAATTCCAGTGCATTAATATATTTCATTATCTCCCACTTAATTATTTGGTCTCTAGTTTTTATCTTTGGAAAAGAAAATATTTTTGATAAGATGTTTGTTGTACCAAAATGCTCAAGTTGTATCTGTATCTTTTATTATTACCTCTATTTAAAGTTAGCATACCCTGATCTCATCTAGCGTATGCCTAAATCTTTTTCTTCCACAAAACCCGTTTCAGGAATCACGCAGCTTTTTGAAACTGCTTTCCATTCATTATGAATTCTTATTTTTTGTAAAAAGAAGTCCTATAAGCACTGGACTTCTACCCGAGTACATTTTAAAATGCCATCAAAGCAAAAGTTGAGACGTACACTTATGTTAACGCTGTGGGAGAGACAGATTTATGTAACTACAGAATCCTGCTCTCTTGTAAAAATAACACTCTGCAAGACTCCAGGCTTGATTGATTTTCTTTCTTGGTCTCTCTGTTGGGATTCCTAGAACCTTTCATTATTACCACTTCCAGTGAAGCGTGAGACATTTCAGTAGGAGTAAACTTGACTATAATTTCTTCATTTAATCCGCAATTTTTTTTCCCTCGCCATCCACTTGTCTGTCTTCATTGTCAAATGAGACGTAAGCTGTTTCTTTTCAGGAACCCTGTGAGTAGGAGGATGCCAGACTTCTTGAGTTCTCAGGCGGCTTTGATATTTCTCTAACTTGTCTGTTAAGCTTCTTGGCTTCCTTTTCCCGCTTGCATGCTTGCTGTTAGGTAAGGATCCCTTAAGTAGTGCTGATGGCACTGGATTGTGTTCTGCCCAAAGGACACTTTTTCCCTTCATTGTTTGACGACAAAACATCTTTCAGCTTTCCATCTCATTTAGAAGCATGCCTGAGTAGGTGAGATTGTTTATTGATCTTTTTTTTTTTTTTTGCCATCAAGTCAAGCTGACTTCTGGCGACCCCTAGTGGGGCTTGAAGGCAAGGGATGTTCAGAGGTGGCTTGCCATTGGTTCCCTCTTCATGAGAACCCTGGTACTCCTTGGAACTCTCCCATCTAAATACTAGCCCTGCTTAGCTTTCTAGATCTCATGAAATCAGACTTGCCTGGGCTATCCAGGTTAGGGTGATGCTTACTGATCTTGAGCCATGGTGTCTTTATGTAGTCCTTCTCTACCTGCCCCACTTACGTTGGGTTTTTCTAACCTGAAGGTATATCAAAGGCTGGCTAGGCGTTGATGTGATGCTTGAATGAACACAATCATGCCAGGGATTTGTCTGTGTGGTGACTGCGGCGGCTTTCCAAATAAGACTTCAAGAGGACAGCGTATCCCCTCCTGCCCCCACTTTGCTGAATAGCTCTCTCCCTTTTCTCCTGCGCCTTCCCTTCTCCAGGGCTGACAGTGTGAACTTGTTTTCGGGCCCAGTTCAAGGTGCTGGTGCTGACCTTTAAAGTACTGTACCATCGGGGCCAATGTAACTGAAGGACTGCCTACCCCCATATGAACCTCCCTGACCACTGTGGTCATCTTCTCAGTGCCTGCTATGGGTGCCCCCCGCATTCTGAAGTTAGATGGGTTGGCAGCCTGAGAGAGGGCCTTCTCAGTTGTGGTGCTAAAATTGTGGAACTCTTGTGTCCCCGGGGTATATGTATTTAAGTTTTGTTTTCAACTCTTTTCTTACGGTATGTTTTTATATAGCATTTAGCTGTCAGCTACCCCAGTTGGGCTGAAAGATAGGATAAGCAGCTTTAAACATGGATTAGGTAGATTCATGGAGGATGTCTGTCAGTGGCTACTACCCATGCTGACTAAGGGGAACGTCCACATTGAGGGGCACTAATCCTCTGAATCCCAGAGCCAGGAGGCAACATTAGGGAAAGGCCTTGGCCTCTGTGCCCTGTTGTTGGCCCTCCAGAGGAACTGGCTGGCCACTGTGTGAGACAGGATGCTGGACTAGATGGACCATTGGTCTGAGCCAGCAAGACTCTCCTTACAGGTAAAGATGACCATGAACCGGCTCATGGATCTTTGTTCGTGATGAATTTTGGGGAGTTTGTGGTTTGCAACCTGCAGCCCAGCAATGAACCTCTACAGATTTTTAAGGCGGTTCATAAGGAGCAAAGAGTAGGGGTTTAAACCACTGCTTCCCTCTCCCTGCAGAAACCACCAAAACAGTTGAGTGTCGGGAGCAGGCTGCTCCCACAGCTCAGCTGTTTAAAGGGGCTTTCTTAGGTTCAGCTGGAAGCCATTTAAACCAAACAGCTGAGCAGCACTCCACCACTCATCTGTTTGGTTTAAATAACTTGGAGCTATTTAAACTTGAAAAGCAGCAGGGAGCAGAAACCAGGGGTCCTGAACCCAGATGAAATGGTCCAGTTTGCAAACCAGCCTCCTGGTATGTATAGGTCTGTGGTTCAGTTTGTGGTTCAGTCACTAACTGAACTGCAAAAACGTGGTCCGTGTCTATCCCTACGTACAGCTAATATCAAAACCACAGTTCATTTTAAACTACAAAACAACGCAAAATTCATCAGCGGGTTGAACAAATCTAAAAGTGGTAATCATGCATCCATTAAATCGAAGTCAGAGTTCAAAAAGCGCAGTTTAGTAAGGTGTTAGAAAGCCACACTAATAGCTTTTTTTAAAAGGCTAATTACAAAGTAGATCAAAACGTCTTCAACTTTTTCTGTGAAGTCTTATGTCGTAAACTGGCGCAAGAGAAGCTGCTGTGTAGAAGGTATTCCAGAGCCCAGGCCCCACAGAAAAGACCCTGTCCCTCGTCACCCAGTCTTATATCCAACTTGTAACAAAGATGTCTTAGTCATCGGCATGCTTCCTCAGCCATCTGAAAGCTCTGCAAGATAGAATATGCTGTGCTGTAGTCAACAAGACCCTTCCCCATCAGAATGTTTTATTTTCTGATTTAACATAGGAGTGTCAGTTTCTGTCCATTTGCCCTGTGCCAGTTTCTTCTCGCCCTTTATTCCTTATACACTATTACAGTTACACAGTTACTCTACACAGAGAAGAAGAAGAGAAGAGATTGGATTTATACCCCGCCCTTCACTCGGGAGTCTCAGAGCGGCTTACAAACTCCTTCCCCTTCCCCTCCCCACAACAGACACCCTGTGAGGTAGGTGGGGCTGAGAGAGCTCTTCCGAGGACTGCTCTTGAGAGAACAGCTCTGACAGAACTATGGCTTGCCCAAGGTCATCCAGGAGCTGCAAGTGGGGGAATCAAGCCCGGCTCTCCCAGATTCGAGTCCATCCACTTAACCACTAAAATTTGGAATTCACAGCCAGAGGATGTAGCAATGGCCACAGGAATAAACAGCTTTAAAATGGGATTAGATAGCTTCATGGAGGATAAGTTTTATTGACAGCTACTGGCTGTGGTGACTGAGGGGAACCTCCACATTTTGGGCCACTAAGCCTCTGAATCCCAGAGCCAGGAGGCAACGAGGAAGGCCTTAGCCTCCATGCCCTGTTGTTGTCCCTCCAGAGGAACTAGTTGGCCACTGTGTGAGACAGGATGCTGGACTAGACGGACCACTGGTCTGATCCAGCAGGGCTCTTCTTATGTTCTTATGTTCCCTAACCTTGTTAAATATCTGCTGTAATCCCCTGGTCTGTTGATACTCCAGCAGGTTAGTTGAGCATGATGTGTCCCTCTGCCTGTTGTCTTACCTTAACAAGCCCTTGATCACCCTCTGGATGTTTACGATGCGACTTTTTCAGATTTCAGAGCAAACCGTCTCCTCTTGATTTCCCTCACTAGTGAATTGCTCAGCTTGGTGGCCCCTCCTTGTGCTGTTCCCTGAAGCCAAGGAAGGACAGCAGATTGTATAATGGAACTGATTGGTTCTGTTCTGGTCCTTGTAGGGATTGGATGGTGCACTACTCAGGAGGGAGGGAGCGTGGGGCTTCCTAGCTTTCCCTGTAAAGCCCCACTTGAGTGGCATGCTCGTCTTGACTACGTGCTTTGTCTTATTTTCGGTGCATCTAATGCATTCCGTTATCCGCTAGTAGTTCTGTTGTTCTTGGAAAATGGCTCAACAGCTTGGGCCAGTCTCTACATGCTTTCTGTGTAAAGGCAGAGGCGAAGTAATTCTTTAACTTCCTCTGTGCTCCTTCCCTGAACAAAACGTCATTTTTGAGTGGGCTCGTGCTTCTCTTCTCTGCGACTACGTACTTGACTTCCCCCAGCTCTTCTGCAGTGTTCTCTTCCTCTTCTTAATTCCTTTTGTTTTAACTTCCTCTTTCTTGGGACCCTTGAATTTTTGTGTGTGTGTGTTAAACCCCACTGTGTGTGGTAATTCTCGCTTTCAGTTTTTCTTTGATAGCCTCTGAATTACGTCATTTTTAATTTGGCTTCAGGAAGAATATCATTATTCAAGGAAAGCCATACAATGTTTAAAATAGTAACTGACAACAGATAGTCTCCCAGTTCGTGTTCTTGTTCGGACAGCAGTGCCGATTCTGTGAATTCAGGCAGGTCATGAGAGGGAGGGCTGGAAGGGATGGGGCAGCGCTCAGCTCTCATGGCCCTTTCAGCGTAATGCCGATTGCCACTTTGGGGTCAGGAAGGAATTTTCCTCCAGGCTGGATTGGCCCGGGTATCCTGGAGGTTTTTTGCCTTCCTTTGAGCATACAGCAGGGGTCACTGAGGGAGTGGGGGTAGTTGTGGATTTCCTGCCTCGTGCAGGGGGTTGGACTGGATGACCCACGAGGTCCATTCCAACTGCATGTTTCTAAAAACAATAGAAAGAATTTTCTAAATTTTTAATGGGTCGGGGTAGTCTGAATTCAGTAAATACGGTAAAACAGAGTCTTTGCATCCCTACTTATAGAAAATTAATGAATATGTACTCTCTTTCACAGAACAACACTGCACCTGGAGCCATGACCCGGCGAAACACATATGTTTGTAGTGAACGAACCGCTGCAGACAGGCATTCGGTCATTCAGAACGGGAAGGAGAGCAGGTAGGCATCTCCTATAGAAAAGGAGCAGTCGTGTTCTTCTCAGTGCCACTGTAACATTGAATGGGTGTAACTTTTCCCCCGTCTCAGTAAAGTAAGCATGAATACAAGCTGTGGTGTGTTCTAAATCAGCTCCAATATTGGATATTTTTTCAGTTACTTTTCCTTTATAAATTCTGATCTGGTACCCCTAAACACAGGATACAGAAGACAAAATCCATCCAGTGTTGGGGGAGACTTTTAACGCTTGGCTAACATTCTCCTGTTAAAATAAATGGAACTTAATGGTACTTTAGTTTGATTATACCTATAGCTTGTTGTGTGATTCTTATAACTGATAATAAAATACGCTGCCACCATGCAAGGTGGGATAAAGGGATCAGTTCTTGGAAATTTTGTAACATTTTATGGTCCTTGACTTTTTTATAGCATTCAGGTTCACCTTAAGCCTTTAAGTCAAGGGAGAATACAAATGTAATGGGGGGAATTGCATTCAATCCTGAAGAAAATACACTTGGAAATCATGTGTTTGGGTCTGTGTTTCTGTGTCTCAGTCCAGACTGTGCTGCTTGCTAAATCCCTGAAGAATGCACAAGTTTTCCAGAGAAAGTTGCCTTTTTAAATTTCAGCAAAATAGATGTTTCATATACAGTGTGTGTCACTGTCAGGAGCACTCCATAAAACAGCCAAACAAGTTATCTTGTAGAAACACTAAACCTGTTCTTCCCAAACAGATAATCTGTGTAAAACTGATAACGCTCAGCCTTGGAAGCCAGTTAACTTCCTGGGTAGTGCCCAGTTACAGTGACCCTCTCAGCCTGCCTATCTAGATGTCCACCATTCCTTTCCAGACATTTTTGTTGGGGCGGGGGAGTTCGTTTTGGAGACACAGAGATCTCGTGCCGACTTGTGGCAAAATAACATGGCGGACTCATTGAAGAAGAGAGAGGAATTGCTTGTTTCTTCATCTGAGTGGCAGGTCGCAAAAGCCTTTCCTTATCAGGCCTCCCACAAAGGAGGTGCTGGTGGAAAAGAAGCAGGATGGCCAATTTTTCTGACATCACAGGGAGAAAAACTGACCTTTAGCCCCCTGGAAAGGCCTTAACTATCATGTACTCCTTTCTTGGTGGATTTCATGTGTGTATAAGGACAAAAGTGCTCTGAGTAATCCACAGTAAGCTGCTTATACTATACTAAAGGTTATACTGCCCTTGAATACTGCGGGTTAATAAGGGGAGGGAAGAAAAATATACACCTCTAGCATGCTCTGTGTTCTGTGAGTCAGAAAAGACATCTGGATTTCAGAATTCGATTTCAGTAGTCATGCGCCTTGCAGTTATGAGTCCTCTTTTGGAAAGATGCTGGAACTCTGGCCCCGGAAAGTGTCTGACGTGTAATTCTTTAAACCGAGGAGGAGAGAGTGGACAAAATTTGTCTAGTTTTCGTTTGAATTGCCTGGGTCATATCTCACAAAAGGTGTAGTCCTAATACCAAAATACACGGCAAAAACAGATTTTTTTGGGGGGTGGGAGTGAAGCTATAAGTCTATTTTTATCTTCAGGACTCTGTATGAAAGACCCTTTTTCTATATTGGGTATTTATGGCAGATGGTTTGTGTGGGAGAGGAAATGTGTGTGTGTGTGTGGGGGGTCTTTCTAATTAATAAGGATAGTAACCCTGATTGGTATTTGTAAAAAACCAATCCAGTTGGTATTACAGAAAGAGCTTGTTACATATGTACATATGGCAAGCTGTGGGCACCAACAGAAATGTTTGATTGGTATGATCCTCAGCTAACTGATATCATTGACTGCTGTGTACTTGAGGGGGTAGTCTTGTTCTGTCCTGCAGATTATTTATTGACCATAATAAGCAAGATCTGGTATAGTGCATTACTTAAGAATGTGAGCTATGACCTGCAAGTCCCTAATTCAGATCTTTGCCCACCCACGAATTCAGTGGGTCACCTTAGTCAAGCTGTTGTCTCTTCAGCCCCTTCCCTAACCCACAATACGGGACTAAATTTGTCATATGACCATCAGGATGATGGGATGTATTGTCTCGTGTATTACAGCAGAGCCTAAACTATTAGATTTGTTTCTGTGTCCAGTCCCTTAAAGGCCCTTGAGCTTTAGTAATGTTACAGAGGCTGATGTCACTTAGCAGGGCGGCCAAACTAAACAGGGCTGCCATATTCCAAGAAGACCTCCCAAACCATGCCCAGGGCCCTTACAACTGATAATGTACAGTAGCAGGAGGAGAAGGGAGCGGTGGAAGATGGGACCAAAGTGAATAGGCTGTGGGAAGGAGCATAGCCAGCATGGTGAAGTGGCTACAGTACTGGGCTTTGATCCAGGCAATCCAAGCTTGAATCCCCACACTGCCATGGGAGCTCACTGGGTGACCCCCCCTTCCCCTCTCCCCCTCTCCCCCTCCCCCTCCCTCATCTACCTCACAGGGTGGTTACAGTGAGCATAAAATAAAGGAGGGGCAAGCAATGTAAGCCACTTTGGGTGCCTGTTGGGAGAAAAACAGGGTATAACCATCTAATATGCCCTGACCTTGGATAGTCCAAGCTAGTCCAATCTCATCAGATCTCAGAAGCTATGCAGGGTTGGTCCTGGTTAGTATCTGGATGGGAGGCCACTGAGGAAGTCCAGGGTTGCAACGCAGAGGCAGGCAATAGCAAAGCCACTCTCTATGGCCACTTTTGTAGCCACTGTAGTGTCAATGTAATATCAAACATAACACAAGAAGGGGACGATCTGGTAACAGTGAAGCCTCCCACTTGCACGCACACACACACACACACACACACACACACACACACACACACACACGGTCCCAGTAAGTTCCATCTCCAGCCTCTCCAGTTAAAAGTGCCTAGAGCAGTGTTTCCCAACCTGTGGGTCGGGACCCCAACAGTGAATTGCAAAACCTCTGAAAATGGGATGCAGGCCAGCCCTCCCTAAAGGCTGCCCCTGTCCTTTCCTGCCTACTATGCAGGGAGAATGGGTTAGAAATCGAAGAAAATAAATGAATTGCTCCCTCTCTGCTTAAGGTGATAGCTGTACTAGCAGTACTAGATAGGTAGGTAGATCCCTTTTGTATTTTAGAAACTAGGATCTGACCCTAGAAACAGTATCTTCCATGTCATACATTTGTTGGTATTTTTTTGTTTTACTGCATATACATGTTGATCAAGTAAAATGTGTCCTGATAGTTACTACAGTGAGTTTCTTAGAATCTTAGGCAGGATTAGAGGGAGTAATGGAGAAAGGAGAGGGTGGAGAAAAGCTGGGGTATAACTTCCATATGAAAGGCTGTGTACATCGGAATGCCATTTGCTTGGGGTTCACAGTGGTGGTAGCTGCACCCTTTGGACAAGGTTGGTTGGTTTCTCAAAAACATCTGGCTAGCCACTGCAGAAAATGGAATGCTGAGCTAGATGGGTGTCAAGCTCATAGTGTGCCTAGTATGCCAAAAACCTTGAGCCGGCCCTGGGTGGGTCACCATACCAAGTAAATGGGACTTGTGGGCCACCATACCGAAAAGGTTAGGAACTGCTGCTCTAGAGTAGCTGGTTTGTGGATGCTCCCTGCCTTGAGGTCCTGCAGAATCATGGCCAATCAGAATAGGGGGTTAGTGGGACCCATCAGCTTGGCTTGTTATAAAGCAGCTTCGTATGCTCGTGCCCAATAAGGGAAAGACGATCCTCTGCCCTGTTACCTCCTTCATGGCCTGAAGGTCCGACTGCAATCATGACCATTTAACCAAAATGCAACACATTTGTGGGAGGAAAGGTTCTTGCTTTTTAAAAAACTACACAGTCGCTTGCATGTTTGTTTGTTGGTCCATCATGCTGTTCTTTCTGCCTTTGCCCGAACCCAACCTCCCCCCCCCGCAGCCTGACCGAAATGTTCGCTTATGCAGCTAGTCCCGCCACAGTATGTACCACATCCTCCATCAGTGTTCGGCTGCGACATCAGAAGTCGATGTCCATGTCGGCCTCTGTGCATGCGAAGATGATGTTGCCGGCGGTAAACAATGGCACAGATTACTTCAGGTCTACGTAAGAAATTCTGAAAACATTGTGACGCTAATGCACCCACTGCTGTTTAATTCTGTGCTGTGGAACCTTTAGCAGTAGACTGTTCTAGAGTGTGTGTCTCCTCCCACCCAGTTCTCATCGCTCCCGTTTTTCTTGTGGTCACGGTCGTGTGTGCTGTGATCCCTTCTTGAGGGAACATCTTGAACGTTCCGAAATCTCTCTTCTGCCTGGTCCTGATATTATAATCGTATAGCTGTGGAAGAGGTGATGTTCAGTGACTTTCTCTTTCCGTAGACATTTTCAATGTGTATCTGTTAGATGGAGAGGAGAGGAAAGGAAGGTTCTTACATTCAAAAGAAGCTGCATTTGGTCCTCTCCGTCTTTCTCGATTTAGCCTTATCCATAAAAGTCCTTATGGTTTCCTTACAGACTAAGTCCTTCCCTATGTAGAGTTTTGATCTTCCAGTTTCTTTCTGATATGTATTAAAATGTAAGTACTTCACGTTCTGTGGTAACTCTCTCAATATAAAGCTGTAAGAAACGTGTTGTTCCATATTGCAGAATTTACATCCCGCTCTTTGTGAACCTGCACTGTTAAGCTTACAAAGACTTGCATTTTTGCAGAAGCGGGTGAATTTTTTTTTCTTCCTTTGTTCTAGCGCTGTTCCTGATCAAAGAACCCCGGTCGCTTCGACTCACAGCATCAGCAGTGCAACGACGCCGGATCGGATCCGTTTCCCAAGAGGAACCGCGAGTCGTAGCACTTTCCACGGTCAGCTCAGGGAACGGCGCACTGCCACTTACAACGGGCCGCCCGCGTCTCCCAGCCTGTCCCACGAAGCCACGCCACTTTCACAGACACGAAGTAGGGGCTCCACTAACCTGTTCAGTAAATTAACTTCCAAGCTGACAAGAAGGTATGTGTATTTTTAAAAATAAATAGCAATTGCATATGTGTTTTGCTCAGCACAGGAGTTCTTAATTGCCAACTAGATCATCTAGTCATGTTGACAATCCAGATGTTAGAAGCCTGTTTTAGGTGTGGTAGAGATTAAACGTATAACATTTCACCTTCCGTTATTCCTCTGAATGTTCCCCTCAAAGGAATCAGGTATTGGGCTTGGATACTGCAAAGAAGATAGTTTGCTCAGTTAATCTACCATACTGTTCCATTAATGGGGTTGGGTTGTAAAGGCCAAGTAAAATTGGCCTGTCTTAGAAATACCAGAACTACTGAGGAACGTGGCCTTTGACAGTGGCTCGTATAATTCTGAACAGTAGGACCAGCCTGTACTATTTTTATTTACAATTCTTTTAAATATATTTATTAAATAGCTAACCACAAAACTCTTACATCCAAATCCATTTCACAGATTCATTTAATTTATTCATTAAATTTATACCACACCCTACCCCAAGAAATGGGCTCAGGGGGCTGACAACATAAAATCAACAAACAATAAAAATAGTAAAACAATAAATAGCAATAGCAGATAAAACCGAAACTCATGCTTTATAAAGTATTTACCCTGAGAAATTCCAGTGCCCAGGTAGTATCCAGGACAGCAGTGCGCTGGAAAAAGGTCATAGACCGCATCGTGGACAGGACATTATTTATATGTGAATAA
Organism: Lepidodactylus listeri; assembly: GCA_029233225.1. Lineage (NCBI taxonomy): Eukaryota > Metazoa > Chordata > Lepidosauria > Squamata > Gekkonidae > Lepidodactylus > Lepidodactylus listeri. The sequence continues at coordinate 84,885,452 of JARCFY010000011.1, forward strand.
TTACATATCATCAGTTATAGTGTTCCAAAGATTCCATCTTGGAATTTGGGCGGATTCCATCTTGGAATTTGGAGTTCCAGTATGTTAAACATATAGACCACCATTCATAGAACTTGTTCACCCCCAAATTGGACGTTCTGTGAGCACACACATAGTATGTTAGCTTGATCATTAAACTCATCTTCCAAATCTTATTAAACCTTTTTGATCTTGTTGGTGTTCTCTTCATTTTTCCCGTTTATCTTAATGCCAACTGTTGCCACAGTCAGCAGATTATAACTATTTCCAAATCTACGTCAGGTATGTCGTTTTTTAGATGGCATAATAATACTGTAGCAGCCTGAATAGTCCAGACTAGCCTGAGTTTGCCAGAGCTTTGAAGCTAAGCAGGGATTGGCCATGGTCTGTACTTTGATGGGAGACCACCAAGGACGACGCTGTTGCTATGCAGAGGCAGGCAATGGCAGACCACCTCAGCTCATCTCTTGCCGTGAAAACCCCACGTGGAATTCCATGAGGTTGCCACAAGTCAGCTGTGACCTGACTGCACTAAATTATTATTACTAAAATTGTTAATTCCTTGACAGTCTGTAGCTTGTAATTCCAGATTCTTGGTCCAAAATATCAGTCCCAAAAGCTTGAATCGTAGGACGCATCCTAAAGATATGCTTAAAATCTGCTGTATTAGCATGGCATCTCCAACAGTTATCAGTGTCTATTATATATATCCATTGTCAAATACCACTGACACTGAATCCTAACAATTCTTACATCTGCTGAGATTAATCTAACAGGAAACCTTATCAGCAGAGGCAGGCCTTTTTCTTGCACCTACTTTCCGATATAAGATCCACGAACGGGAAGTAGTGTTTACAGTTACTAAAAATGTTAGAAATCTAAGGATTATCTCTTAAGTAGCTTTCTCATGCTCCTGGTTCAGCTTCATGATGTACACCAAGAGAATAGGAAGTGTTCCACCAGGAAGTAGGCGCTTTTCCACCAGGGCTTCCCAGAAGTGATCGTGAGACTAACTATGCAGAGACCATCAGGATTCTTGGCTTCAAGGCTTCATAGAGAGATGGGTTCAGAGAGACAACATAGATGCCAGTGCGCAGTACTGAGAGTGATACTCTCGAAAAGAGGAACTGAGAAATGTCCTATCTAGTTTCAAATGGGTCATACTCATACCTTGCCTCTGAGCTTTCCCTTTAGTTACAACTCTGCTGTCTGCAGTGTCTCAGCAATATGTTTTCACAGATACCCATCTTCTTATTAGGACTTTTTTGTGTGTGTGATGGGGAACTGTGTGTCCAAAGAGGCCCCTGTTAAAAGGATTCATATGCCTGGCTTGTGATTAATTGAAACGGGGGCAGTCAGTGGTAGAGCTTGTGCACTGAAGAAGAAGAGGAGGAGATTGGTTTTATATCCTGCCCTTCACTCACTCGGGGTCTCGGAGCGGCTTACAAACTCCTTTCCCTTCCCCTCCCCACAACAGACACCCTGTGAGGTAGGTGGGGCTGAGAGAGCTTTTTCCCAAGCTGTCCTTGAGGGAACAGCTGGTACAGAGCTATGACTTGCCCAAGGTCATCCAGCCAGGTGCAAGTGGAGGAGTGGGGAATCAAACCCGGTTCTCCCAGATTAGAGTCCACGCACTTAACCACTACACCAAACTGGCTCCTGGTCTGGTCCCAGCAACTGAAGCAGGGTTTTGAGATAGCAGCCCTGGGAGATGAGGCTGGCCTGTGGAGAGCAGGTGGCAGTCAGTGCAGGACATGATCGTCTTCGTCGTCTCTCAGTGTTTGTAGTCACACCGCTCGCACTGAAAAATTCACCTCTGAAAAGCTCAACACTTTTTTGCTATCTAGAGCAGATGTTCTTGCAGGTATACTTCACTGAGCCCTTCTGGTAACGTGAATCCTTTTTTCGGTTCTGCCATTTAACATAACAGCAGAAAGCTCATCTTTGTTCACACTCTGCTTCTCTTGCAAGATTAGCATCTTGTGTCTCTGCCATGTGGTGACTGGGTGGGGGAGCTTGTGCTGAAGCATCCCATGCTTCCGAGCGGCAGGCAGGCTGGCCTGCCTTACCAAGACCAGGGTCTTGTGGACTAGTCTTGTAGGGTTCAGCTTCAGTCTGAGGTTTCCCTGAACACCAGGGACTTGGGAGTTCTACCATTCCAAGAGGTCACAGTTATATTTATGGGCGCCTGTTCCAGTGACATCTTCAATTCAGAAATGTGTGGGCCCCAAATGTTTTTGGTGCCTTGTCCTTATGGATTTGACATTGTGATATTTTGATGCTGTAACTGCTGGCCATGGCTCAGCAGTAGAGCCTCTGCTTGGAATGCAGAAAGTCCCAGGTTCAATCTCTGGCATCTCCAGTTAAAAGGATAAGGTAGGAGGTGGTGTGACGGACCTCTGCTTGAGACCCTGGAGAGCCATTGCCAGTCTTAGTACACAGTACTGAACGTTGATGGACCAAAGGTCTGATTCAAAATAAGGCAGCTTCATGTCTCCTTGTGTTTTGAGTAAGCTGCGTCCTCCTATCCCTTTGAGTAGTTTGTCGGAATGGGCTGGAGTGTTCAGAGTTTCACTCCTAAAACGGTGCAGAATCATCTGGAAGAAGCAATTGTTTTTGGGACTTCAGAGAACTCTTAATTGGCACCATGATTTCCACTGTCTACTAACAAGGGTTTGGCAGTTACATATAAAATACACATTATCCCTGCAAGGCATCAGGGCTGGGTAAACAGTAAGCCAAAGCGCTACGGTTTTGTTTGGTTGGGGGTTTTTTAATTTCACTCCAGAATGCAACAGCCATGTTCTCAGAACAAATCATGCAGTTTTCTCAAACTTCAGGTGTGCGGTTGGCTTGCATTAATGATTAAAATGTGGAATTCACTGCCAGAGGAGGTAGTGATGGCCACAGGCATAAACAGCTGTAGAAGGGGTTTAGATAGATTTATAGAGAATAGGTCTGTCACTGGCTACTATCCATGGTGACTGAGAGGAACCTCCACATTCAGAGGCACTGATCCTCTGAATCCTAGAGCCAGGAGGCAACATCAGGGGAAGGCCTCGCCCTCTATGCCCTGTTGTTGGCCCTCCAGAGGAACTGGTTGGCCACTGTGTAGGACAGAATGCTAGACTAGATGGACCATTGGTCTGATCCAGCAGGACACATCTTACGTACTGTGAGATGAGGAAGTGTAAGGACGGAGCAGGTTTTTTAGGAAAGGGATTTGCAGGGTTATGGAGGAGCACAGGGATCTCTGTGTTCCTTATAAGCTCCTGTTCCTGGAAGAAGAGCTCATTTTCTTTCTAACCTTGGATTGGTTCCAGTGGCTTACTTTCCACTAAATAAGGAGTATTCCACAAGAGGAAGGACTTTCTCTCTCTTTTTAATTACTATTTTCCAAGCACAAGGAACATATACAAGTTTCATAAATTGGAAGGAAATCATTACAATAAGCACTTATTCTTGTGGTTATTACAAGCAGTCCAAACTCATTGTTACTATGGGCTTGGATAGATTATTATTCTATCTACCTTCTTCTTGAAGTCCCCCCCCCCCCCCCAGCTTTAAACATTATCATTTCACTTATCTTCTAATATTAAACTATTATAAGCCATTAAACTTAAACTAGTATATTGGAACTTATCCGTTTCTTAAATTTTCCTTTCTACTTATTATTAGGTTTATCAGCCAAATACCTGTTCAGTTTACAGCTAGTTTGTATATATACTAGAAGCATATAGGTTACTGTTCAAGCTACACTATTATCTTAATTCTTGGAAAGGTCCTCAAGAAGAGCTTCCCTCCTCAGGGTTCATGTTCACCGAACGAGTCTCTGCAGTCTCCCACAATTCTTCTTCCCGCAGAAGCACTGCGGACTCTCCCATTGGGAGGGTTGGGGGAGGGAGGACTTTTTCCATTGCAGGATGGGAACAACAGATTCCAGCCGGTTGTTCTTAAGCTTTCTTGCTTAAATTTTAAAGCTGTAGGTCTGCAAGATATCATTCATCCAAATCACATATACTTCATACACAAAATGCAGCCTAGGCTTCGCTTCACTGTCAGGCTTAGAGAGCAGGAGTATGAGGGGGTCCCGTACTAGCAACCTTCCTCTGATGCACTTGCCGGGGGGGGGGGGGGGCGGGAACGGGCTTTAATGCCCCTCAGATTAGGAGCACGGGAAAGGGGTGAGAATATCGAATTTCTTGGAAGCACAAAGACCATCCATTCCAATAACCATTCTTTATTTCCCAGAATGAACTTTGAAACTATTGTTTCCTTTTGTTCGGCAGTCTCTTATTAATTGTGTGTCTCACTTTTTTGAATGGATTTTCATTTTATTTCATACCGACACATTTTGTTAATTATTATTTTGGCTTAATTTCTTTTAGAAACATGTCATTCAGGTTTATCAAAAGGTAGGATTTTACTTATATATTTTTAAGAACCAGCTCTCGCAATTAACCTTGAATTTGGCTTTTCTAGCCCATTTTCTTTTTGTTTTTATTTTTCTTTCAAGGAAAAAACCCCCCAAACCCAAAAAACTAAACTTTTCTGCTGAGAACTAAATACTCTTCATGTACCCAAGATATGACAATAAATTCATTAACTACTGATAATTCCTAAGGATCTCTGGCACCTGAATAATGAGATGCAAAGCATGCTTTAAGCGCTCTACTTACTTTGATAGTGCCCCAAATAATTTTGTTCTTTATACTAATACACTTAGCATGCTTATCGTTGAAGAATGATGTAGTAATGTTGATGAAAAGTGTAACTCCCAGGTATGTACAGCTGTACTTAATTTGATTAATCATAATTTTAGTTTCAGAGCTTTGTTTTCCATTGGTCATAATATATTTGGAACCTTGCTCCATATTTTAGGGGATTTATTTATTGATATTCATGTAGTGATTCCCCAGAAATACGATTCGTCTTCAGATCTATCAGCATCTTTTTATAGCAGAATTTGCGAAGAATCTTTTCATTCAGTAGGTATAAACTGTCTCTGCTCTTTGAATTCCAGAGGAGTTAGTCATGTTTAGTCTCTTGCTGCAAAATAGTAAAAAGACCGATAGCACCTTTAAGACTAACAAACTTTATGGTAGCATAAGCTTTCGAGAAACACAGCTATCTTTGTCAGATGCATCTGACAAAGAGAGCTGTGTTTCTCAGAAGCTTATGCCACCATAAAGTTTGTTAGCCTTAAAGGTGCTACTGAGCTTTTTATTATTTTGGTCTTTGAGAGGGGTGCAAATAATATTACCTGACAGCTATAGGAGAGGGAGACCTCCACTACTTGATAGATCGAAAATCAGTAGAAGTAGTTAGTTATTTTGTCTCTTTGAAAACTACCTGCTGAAACTCGAGGTCAGTCTCGTGTTCAAACGGCTCAGTCTCTCTTGAAGTACAAGAAATGAGTAGATAGTGAGCTGTCCAGAATGGATGGCATTACACACATAGCACAGCGCATGGCTTTTGGTGTGTGAATTCATAGCTTCTTGCACTACAGGAAAGACTAGTTCCCCTCTCCACCCAGCCTTTATGTATTTTTGTGGTTTCTGAAAGCTTTGATGCGTGCTGCTTTAGGCATAAGCCATGCTGAACCAGCCACAGTTTTTTCACAGCACTTTTACGGGATAGGACTGAGTTGGGATATGTCTTTGCTCGGTCCCAAAATAGTCTAACTTGGGTCACTGAGTTGGAGCCAGTGCAAAATGCTTGCTTGCGCTAGAGTTCCCACGCAAGCAGATAGCATGGACAAGACCATGGTAGCCACTTGAGCAAAGTCCTTACTATATCCCCACTTGTGTTTCTGCTTGCATGTGATATTGTGTGACCAGTCGGGAAGTGAAGATAGCCGTTTCTTCATTCTCAGAATGGCTTCTGGAAGGGCATTATAGGAGAGGGAAGAGATGTGTGTTTGTGTGTGTGGTTGTTTACATTAGCAAACTAGGACAGGAGCCAGAGAAATTGCACAGGATTGGGCTCAATCCCTGCTGCAAGCAGAACTACACTAAATAGACACACACACACCCAATTTGCACATTGCTGGGTCCAACAGGTGTATTCATTTCCTCCATTCCAGTAACTTCCAATGCCCTCCTCGCCCATATCATCACATCCAGAGCTATTTTTAGACAGGAACTATTTAAAGTCACTTCTCCTTCTGTTTAAACGTTGTAAAAAAACATTTCTAGTGCATTTTAGGGTGCTTGTGGGATCATACAAAGGGAGTTTTCATCAACAAACAAGCTTAAGTGCTGTATAAGAACAGTGAAAGCTTGTATTCTCCTGCATTCTTAGCCATGGAGTATTGACTTTAATGAATTGGGGAACAGTAGGTTATAAAAGAATATGATCTTTGGTATGTGTCATCCCTTAGAAGTGGTGCAGATTGAAATGGTTACATCTTGCAGTGTGGTTACAATAGGAAGTCAGAGAAAATTCCGTATTTGGGGATGGAGAACCCTGGTTGTGGCTTCTTGTAGAACTGTTAAACTGTTGATTGGCTGTGTTTTGGATTTAACAGTCGGCCTTGTTCAATTACTGGCCTGCTTCTCCGGTTTACAGACAGCAACATTCTACTTAAGATGTGTGATTGCCACTCAGACAGATTCAGGTGGGCAGCCGTGTCAGTCTGAAAGCAGCAGAGCAAAGTTTGAGTCCAGTGGCACCTCTAAGACCAACAAAGTTTTATTCTGGGTGTATAAGCTTTCATGTATGTGCACGCTTCTTCAGATATCTGAAGAAATATAAAAATATAATGTCATGTGTTCCAACACATGAAGTCCTGTTTTGTCCTGAGTCCCAGATAAGATACCTCTAAAATATCAGTCCTAGATGCCTGGATCGCTTACGTGTTAAACTGACACATCTAATCCATAGTGACCTACAAGCATTTTCCCCTCCACATGCTATTTGGTGTCTTGTGATGGATACTCAGAATCTACAGCAATAGTTAGTAAATATGTATTTAGTCCCAGCACTTCTTTGGTCAGCTGTGTACGTTTCACTTCATACTTTTCAGTGATTCAAAATCACCTGGCCTGCTGATACTTTTCATACTATCTTAGAACTCATTTACAGAACAACTTTTATACCTCGAAGCACTGTTGGTCTGAGCTAAAATGCTCTCTAGCTAATCTGTGTGTTTACAGATGTTGAAACTAGTGATTGGTATCAATATTCTAAGTTACTTTCCTGCAATAATGTAAAATGCTTTATACCAGACCATGTCCTGAGAGCTTTGAGATTTGCTAATATATTTCTGAAATGTTATGAATATATATTTCACACTGTAGTCATCGTCTACAAATGCTTAGATGATGATACTCAGCCATTACTGAATTATTGCAGCAGTCAATTAGCTTAAATGGAATGCACGTCCACACTGTAGTCAACACAACCATAGCCAAGTCCTTCCTACTTGTGAAGTTGGCAATTATAGTTCAAGAATCATTAACACTGTGTGTCCTTCAGGGACCTCTTTGCCAAATATTTATATGCCATCAGCTTTGCAATTTTGAGGTCAGACTTTGCTGAGCCATTCATTTATTTAATGGATTGATCAATTGCTGTCTTATCGCATTTGCTGCTAAAAGGTTTTAAAACTGCCAGCAGACTTGGGGTGTAAGGTTACATCCAGTCTCGAGCATTTTCCAACCATGTTAGCTTGAGAGCGTCTGAGCTCAGACCAAGGCTGTGATCAGACGCTCCTTTAGATCCGACATAGCTGCGAATGCCTGATGGATCTAAAGGGCATGATCAGACAGCAACATCTGGGAAATGTCCTGCAGTTATGCTGCTCCACCACAGAAGCAGAGTTAAAAGACACTGGGGAAAGTCTGGCTCTAACTGGTTCCGACGGGCCACGGACGGACTTTCCCCTGTCTGATTGCTCAAGCATGCCCTCATGCCGTCAGGATGGTCTGATCTCTTCATCCCAACTCTGTGCTGTTCCCCCCCCCTTTCACAGTATGCGCATAATCGCATACTCCATGGGGAGCCCTCAGTGTGGTGGTGAAACAAACAGCAAAAAAACTCACCTGCATCTGATTGGGCTGAGCCCACAGCACAAAGGGATGCGTGATCTCTCAACTGCGTGTCACATTCCTCTGGAGGAAATAGCTTCACTTCCCTCTGCTCCAACTGGCCCCTGTGATCTCAGTCCAACAGTGCTTCGAGGTGTCAGAGTTGCTCTGTAAATGAGTTCTAAGACTGTGTGAAAACAATCTGAAAGATAACACAAAACGCTTGCTGTCTCTCTATCAAAACGCAGTAGTAGAATAACTGCTTTTCATGCAGAAGGTTCCACATTGGGTTCTTGGTATCTCCAGCTGAAAAAGAATCTGCAAATAGGTGAAGCGGCAAACGTGCATCTCAGACCTTGAAGGGCCACTGCTGGTCAGAGTCGACCACACTGACCTTGATAGACTGATAGCCCGATTCTGTATAAAGTAGCTTTGTGGGTGTTCAGGTTCACTCTACGCTGTTATACTCGATTGAGCAATTGCGTGCAGTAGGCTGCTGTTTCAGTGTTAAATAGCTGGTGAAATCACCCTGCGGAGTGGCAGTGTCCAATTTTCTTGCTCCACAACACTCAGCTTTATGTTCATTGATGATTATAGCCAAAGGCAGGAGTGCTTGAAAAGGAGGAAACTCCCCCACTCTTCTGTGCTGAACAGACAGGAAGCGCATAGACAGAAAAGCGGCGTAAACAAGGCTGTGGAATAACTAAACCAGTGGGTTGTTAACCTTTAATCCATCATCACCCACTAAGCACATGGCATTCTCATTTTAATACTCCCCTTCCACAAGTTGAAAAGTAGGACATAAAAATGGCCCATCAGATAAGATCGCTTGATTTATACTGGCATGTTTGTGGGGTATGCATACCGTACATTCCGGGCTTACATTCGGTGAGGTCCTTTTTCATGATGGCCATCGCTCAACTCCTTAATATAAGGTGGGATTCCTGTTTGCTGTGTGCTGGGGTGGGGTGTGTCTGGGCTTTTTGCCTTAGGGCTGAGGGTGTGGTGTAAAATAACTCCCTTGCATCGCTGACAGAAGTCATTGGAAGGGGGAGAAGGGGACTCAGAGGACTCCCATTTCCCTAAATCCCCCCCCCCTCCAAATTAAGAATCACTAAACTGGACCGTTGCAAGCAGTGTTCCCTCTAAGCTGAGTTAGTGTGAGCTAGCTTGCAGGTTTTTCTAGCCTCTGGCTCACACATTTTTGTCTCGGCTCAGGAAGGACGGCTCCAGAGCAAACTAATCTGTGCAGTAGCCAAATTGCTGGCTCACAGCTTCAGTGCCAGTAGCTCACAAAGTCGAATTTTTGCCCACAAGACTCCACAGTTTAGAGGGAACATTGGTTGCAAGTGCATTGCCATTTCCTTGGTTTGTAGACCCTCTGCATGTGTGTGTTCCTATGCAGAAAACTGTGTCTTAATGTCAGCGCTGCGTTGTGAGGTCAGACAAAATTCTGCATCAGCACAAGTTAACCAGAAGGGTCACGTTGAAATGGAATGTTAGGATTAAAACTAGAGACGCCTTTTCCCTCCCAAAGTGTGTTCAGTTTTGTGAGATTGTGCTGAATTGGCAACTCTGGGGAAGGGTTTATATTGGCTGCTAATTTATCTTCAGGCGGAAGGTGATTTCAAGCAGGCACTTGGGAAGAAGGGGGGGAAGGTGTCTTGATAATCATTGAGGTGTGATTTCGTCAGTTTGTCCTCAAGTTTTTGCATACCATTTCTCCCTCAGTCGTTTAAAAATGGCCATCTTTGCACCCTTAGTTTCTTTCTTTAAAAAACGACATATGAAGGGAAGGCAGTGGGTGCTAAGTGGATGGAAGTGTACCATGATAACCAGAATGTAAGTGGGTAGCAATTACCAACTAATTGTGGAGTTAGTCCATTTATAGATCAAAGGAAAAACGAAAGATTGGGAAATGCTGAAAATAATCGTGAAGGTGGAATGTTTAAAGTCATGTGCCACAAGCTGAACTGAATTTCTAGCACTTTTTTTTTCTTTTCCCAGCTGCCGCACAGCCCCGGTCTTTCTGGTGAATGGGGATTGTCTCTAGAATCCTCACACCAGCTACAGTCATGTGTATAAGAAACAGGCAGCCTGAAGGCCAAGCATTTGTGGCTTCCAAATATATTTCATTTGGGCAAAAGGCATGTTTGATGTTCCAAGCTGACTGATCGATTTGTATGCTTAAACCTAGGCTCTTATTACAGTTGTGAGATGTTGCTTGCAAGTGTTCTGCCGTCTTTTTTCCTGCTAGTGTAAGATTTGTCTTCTTTTTCCCGCTTCCTTTGTGCTTCGGCATTCTTTTCATTGAGGCTCCCGACTGAATATGAGCGGAACGGGAGATATGAGGGCTCAAGGTGAGGGCAACTGTTGTTGTTGTTTTAAAAATGTTCCCTTAGGTGAGTCTGAACTCTCTTCTCCAACCCTTTTGATGTGGCTTAGGTAGTAGAACTCTGGTGGCGGTAATCTCTGAGTTTTAACAAATGCGCAGAAACCCAAGAAGGCCTTCTATCTGCAGAGCTGTGATTAAGTCACTTACAGCGCATAACCCAAGACTTCTCACATACGCACATTTCCCTGGGGAAAGTCTTATAACTCGAAGTACTGCATTGGCTATTAAAATGTGGCAGAGAAAGCCGGTAAAGGTTGGCAGAGCAGTAGGTTTCCTCATCCTAGCCAGGAGTTGTTGCGGAAAAGAACTTACCAAAAGAGACCTTGATGAGCACAGTTGGATTCTCCCCAGTTTGGATTCTAGGGAGAAAACGTTTGTGCGCAATTGGCTGCCACTGTTGTAGCACAGAACCCATTTTCATGCAACTGTAAGTTAATCACAGAAATATCTGTCAGATGGCCTTGGTTTCAAATGGGGAGCTGCTCTTTTTTCAGAAGTTCTAGGATTTCATTGACACATTTCCTTAAAGATGAGTTAAGCTGAATTATTAAGTGCCTATTATTATTATTATTATTATTATTGTTATTATTATTATTATTATTATCATGGGCGGTGTACACAGCATTAAAAACAGTCATCAAATAAAACAATAAAACAAATTATATTTAAAAAACAGATGGCAAATAGTATCTGAAAAGTTAATTATTGCCCTATTACAGACTGCCCACCGTTTTGCGGGCAGGGGGCAGGAGGTCGAACCAAGCATGGGAAACTTCGCTCATGCAATAATTGTCTCTAAGGTGGCTTTAAATCGTGTGGTGACCAGCTTAATGCCCAAAATTCAGCTCCCAGGTACCTGCTGGCCTAAAGAACACTGGCATGAAAAACCTGTCATGAAGGCCGCTATTTCACAGAAGACCAATATGAAATTCTAGATGTTTCTGTACTCTCCCCTCCCCCAATTATCTCTCTGCTGTTCCTAAAGGGGGGTGGGAACATAGAAAGTGGGGAAAGCAGTTATATGAGAATCTCTGTTTCTCACATCGGAACCTCACAAGCCATGAGCACATTTTGACAAGGGAGACTACAGTCCAGAGAACGGGAAGCTGCACATAGCTATGGAAATGACCATGTGCACTTCACTCTCTGGACCGCAGCTGTTGTGTTTGTATTCTCTAGCTCTAACAACTATGGTGGAAACATTTTGGGTTTTTTGTCACTAATACCTTCCAGATTCAGTCTAAACTTTGATAAGTCGTGTCTAGAAAATCAAAGATCTTACCTCTTTCACATCCCCTTCAGAACTAAACACAGGTAAAGGTTTCCCTTGCTTGAAAGCTAGTCGAATCCGACTCTAGGGATGCGGTGCTCATCTCTGTTTCCAAGCCAAAGAGCCAGCGCTGTCCGAAGACATTTCCGTGGTTATGTGGCCAGCATGACAGACACCGAGGTGCGCGGAACACTGTTTCCTTCCCACCGAAGTGGTATCAATTTATCTACCTGCAATTTCTTGGTTTCGAACTGCTTGGTTGGCAGGAGCTGGGGCCAGAGATGGAAGCTCACTCCGTTATGCAGCACTTAGGTCTCAGACTGCTGAACCACCGACCTTCCGGTCTGCAGCTCTGCGTCTTAGCCACTTAAGCCACTACACAGCCACTATTCCACAGAGCGTATCAGCACTTGATACAAAAAGTATTTTTTTTAAGCTTCTTTCCATTTGTGGGGAAGTAGGAAGGTCTGTCCAAGTCACAGGCTTTCCCCTTGTGGTTTCACAGTGTTAAAGAAAGATGTCCTAAGGGATCTTTATGCTAGGACTGCCCGGGGTGTGGTTAGAGCCAGGGGCACCGGACATGGTGCCAGTGGGCCCCGTGGTGCCCCACTGATCCATTTTCTGGGGCTCACCAGATTTTTTAGAAAGTGTGTGTGGCTTTTGCCCAGCAAGGTTCCTGACTGGCCACTGAAGATTTGATTGGCTGTGCAGATTCTTTAAAGAAGAAGAAGAAAAGAGATTGGATTTATACCCTGCCCTTCACTACGCGAGGGAGTCTCAGAGCGGCTTACAATCTCCTTCCCCTTCCCCTCCCTACAACAGAAACCCTGTTAGGTAGGCAGGGCTGAGAGAGCTCTCTCGAGGACTGCCCTTGAAAGAACAGCTCTGAAAGAACTTGTGACTGACCCAAGGTCACGCCAGCAGCTGCATGTGGAGGAGTGGGGAATCAAACCCAGTTCTCCCAGATCAGAGTCCGCGCTCCTAACCACTGCACCAAACTGGCTCTCTGCACCAAACTGAAAAATTTGCTTTGGTGTCAGCTGCCGCCCCAGCAAAAGGATCTTCACTGTGTGGTAGAAGGTAAGCTGTGACAGCCATTTTGTGGCTGTCTGTGGCTCCTTCAGTAGTCACGTTGTGGCTGCCCCCACCATTCTGTGTCAGAATTCCAAAGGTGCCTGTAAGCTCAAAAAGGTTGGGGATCCCCCCTGGGTTACAGATTACACAATACAGCAACCTTGCTGTATTTGGTCACTGCTTGAGCGGGAGACCTCTCAGGACTCTTACGAAAGCCCCCTTGAGCTCCCGGTTGGAAGGAAGGCCAGGGTATCAGTGCAGTGAATACACGCAGAAGAACAACAAAACCTTGGTTCGTAAGTATAGGACCTGTGGTATTCTGCACTAAAAATCCTCAAGCGCTGCATTGGGTTTCTGCATTTGGCGGATGAGGCAGGGGTGTCCAAAGGGACCTTTCTCTTAGCGCAAGTCCTAGGATGTGGTTAGAAGGTGCCTGAAACAGCAGTCTTGCTGAAGACAAGCAGCCCCAGGCTCTGCGTAGGACACACCCGCAAAATGTTGGGTGTCTTTGCAAGGGCAGACATACACATTTGGTCCCTGCCCTATGTAGGAAGTGAAAATTGGAGAAGCACCTTGGAAGGATGGTTTTGAGCAGAGTGGTAGTGGGGGGGGGGGGATTTGTGATCTCCCCACCCTTGGTTCTGCTTATTTCTCTGCTTGACTTCACTCCCCTCCCATGGCTTCTTTCCATGGGCCATCGGACTGTTTGGGTCAGTTATACGTACTTGCATGCAACTTCTGTTTAGCGTTTGCTTTCCCCCAGTAATGCCTAGCAAAAACAGCTCTTGACTCACCCCGGGGGTTCAGTAGCAGTCGCTTAAGATAACACGCTTCATAGTAATGCATGCTGCAAAGGAAGGGTGGCTTTGACTAACATTAACGACCACCGGGGAAGTTGAGTCGCCCGGTAAATACTAAACCCCGGACGATTTCCTTTTCAGTCGCAACGTGGCCGGCGACCAGAAGGACGACAACAAGGAGGCGAAGCCCCGTTCCCTGCGCTTCACCTGGAGTATGAAAACCACCAGCTCCATGGACCCCAACGACATGATGCGAGAGATCCGTAAAGTCCTGGACGCCAATAACTGTGACTATGAACAGAGGGAGCGCTTCTTGCTCTTCTGCGTCCACGGAGACGGCCACGCAGAGAACCTCGTGCAGTGGGAGATGGAGGTGTGTAAGCTGCCAAGACTGTCCCTGAACGGAGTTCGATTTAAACGGATATCGGGAACATCTATAGCTTTTAAAAACATTGCTTCCAAAATTGCCAATGAGTTAAAGCTGTAATGAGAGAGAAGAGCAATCAAAGTTTGTAAATTTTGAAGAGAGAGAGAAAAAAAGTAGCAATTTCAAGTGTTTTTTTTTTTTTTTTGAGAACACCAATGGAAATGTATAGAATAATATTTAGGGCAATAACTTCCGCATCTTCTGAATCATGATATTAAAAGCAAACAAACAAGCTGCTGAGCTGGGAGGGGAGAGTTGGACTTTTTTTTTATATAAGTGCACTACAGCATTAAAGTTGCCTCCTATGTAAAATATTACTCCCTTTCTGCTTTATTTTCCATTGCTCTTGAGTTCTTTTGGTAAACGTTCTGAAGACACCACAATATATACGTTTGAATATGCCTCCCGTTTGTGTGGGTGTGTGAATGTACAGTATGTGTGTATAATTATGATATAAAAGTATATGTTAAAACGGTCCGTTGAAAAAAACATCGGAGATGCACCAGTACCTCTTTGGGGGGGAGGGGGGGGGTTGTCTAATTTTGGTGCTAAAATTGAAACAGCCAAGGTGGAAACACTTTAAAATAAGTGACTTAGTTAACCAGGAAATGCAGGTTTTACAATTTACTGCTGTATTAAGATTAGTATGAAGGGTTTGGGTTAACGTTTGTTAACAATTATTCCTATGGGTTTTTTTTTTAATTTGCTCTCATGAGATAATTTAAAACCCATGGTTGTTGGGATTTCTCCCCCCTCCAAGTCTTGCATTATTTCTCCCTCCTATTTATTATTATTTAAGTCTGAATCCGATTAAAACTACACGTTTGTGATAATTAAAATTTTGGGGAAATGCTTCCAAGTTTTTCTCTTTTTTTTTTTCCCTTTCTCACTAAGTAGAAGCTGAGCCTTAACTTTTTCATGTCGGGGTTTTTTCCCTGCTAGAAATCACAGGTTTTGTTAGGGGTTATTTTAGACCAGGGGTGGCCAAACTTGTTTAACGTAAGAGCCACACAGAATAAACGTCAGATGTTTGAGAGCCACAAGACATGAACAAATATTACACACGTTTTTATTGGAAAATATGCAGATTTGCTTTTTATTAACATTAAATGAGACTGACAGAAACAAAAGGGGTAAAAACAGGTATTGATAATGATATTTATTTATCCAATAATCTTTGTAGGCTTGCGGGGGGGGGGGTTAAAGTTAAGGTTGCATTATTTCTCTGCTCCCCCCCCCCCCAAACTCAAGCCTACTCAGGGAGGGGAACACTGGCTGGGGAAGGGAAGACCAATCAGGGAGGCATGCCTCTCCTTCACTTCCCCAGCTGCCCTGCCAGGAGCCACACAACATGTGTGAAAGAGCCGCATGTGGCTCCTGAGCCGCATTTTGGCCACCCGTTTTAGACAGTTGTGTTCTTGCTCATCCTCTGTACAGCAATACTTGTGTGTGGCAATCTCTTGAGGGACCACTGCCCTTTGTCAGTAACATTACTGTGTTTGCACCGATGTTATCTTTTAATACCTGATGCTGAAGAGGTGGTGGAAAGTGCCATCAACTCACAGCTGACTTCTGAGAACCCTGTAGAGTTTTGAAGGCAAGAGAGACGATCAGAGGTGCTTAGCCATTGCCTGCCTCTGTATTGCAACCCGGGACTTCCTTGGTGGTCTCCCATCCAAAATACTAACCAGGGCCAACCCTGCTTAGCTTCCAAGATCAGGCTAACCTGGGCCATTCAGGTCAGGACATGCCGAAGTAGGAATAGGTATTTAAATTCCAATGTGCTGGCCCTTGCCTTTGTTACTGACATTTGCAGTGGCACAGAAGCTCCTGAGGTACAATAGGTGGGTGAGATTATCCAGGAAAAGGGGAACAAGAGCGTGCAAACGTCGACAAATAGTGAGAAGTGTCCTGTGACTGACCCAGATGTTGGTTGTATTTACATATATATTGCGCCTATTAAAAAAAGAAGAAATCCTAGCGATCATTTTCAGGTGGGTAGCTGCATTCGTCTGTTGCAGCCCAAAGAAACAGGATGGCAATGGTACGTCACAAATTTTACTCCATCGTGAGCTTCTGTGGACCAGACCAACTCTTCCTCGGTGAGCGGTTTGTGAAAACGGAAGAACAGAGAGCCACCACCTCTCCGAATCGGTGTTTTATGTTCTCTAGACCGTACCTTACATCAGCCCGAGATACTCCAAGCAGTAGGCGATACCTAAACTTTCTATATTGTTTCCATCTTTTATCATCATTTGCTGCTCGTGTGTCCTGTGTAGTAGTTCTGCTCCACAGTTATGGAAAGGGGTCTTGACCTTCTTGCCTGTGAGTGAAGAGGTAATTGGGATGTTGTTTTTGGTTTTGTGGATATCTATTTTATTTCTCTCCTGCCCTTCCTGCAAAGCGGGCTCAGGGCGGGTTGCAACGTTAGTATAATGCAATAAAATCAAGCTTGCAACTATAAACTTAGCCCTTAAATGATGGCAATCAGACTACATCACAACTATTACAATGGTGCCCTGATAGACCATGAAAGGCTGAAAGGGCTAGACCCCTTAAGGGATTCTAGATTATAAGTACCTTGGTAAGCCAAGGCGGTTGTCACTCTGTGTCCTCAAAAACTGAAGCAAGACAAATGTGGACAATCATGGCTGTATCTAGAAACGAATACTGAGAAAACACTCCTGAGAGTCTGACCCACATATCAAGATAGTCGACAAAGAAATCAAGACTGACAAAGAAAATATTTTCTATATATTGTTGCCAATAAACCCTACATAACAGTGAACGAATTCCATCAAATCATAAGAAAATTCTTGTGTAAGAATGCATCAGCGTCATCTCCAGATTTTATAACGACATTTCAAAAAACCCCGATCTTCCTCAGGAAATATTCTATAAAGCAGTACAAGAGCTTTCATGCTCATAAAGTGCTATACGCAGTATTCAGGCTGCAAACACGCTACTCAGTTTCTGACGGATTCCAGGCATCTCCGTCTCTATCCGAGACGACATTGATGCATTCTTATACAAGGATTTTCTTATGATTTGATGGAATTTGTGCATTGTTATGTAGGGTTTATTGACAACAATATATAGGAAATACTTTCTTGGTAAGTCTTTTTGACTATCTTGATTTGTGGGTCAGACTCCCATGACCGTTCTCTCGGTATTTGTTTCTTGAAAATTGGAAGACCATGGTACAGATGGTGACAGAAAGCTAACATCAGGGGCCAGGTGATACTTGATGTCCGCAGCCTCACTCAAAAGCCTGGCAGAAAGGATCTGTCCTACAAGCCCTGCGGAATTGTGAAAGGTCCTGCAGGGCTCTGATCTCTAGCGGGAACTCATTCCACCAGGTTGGGGCTAAGGCTAAGCTAAGGATTCACACAGAAATCCCCTATTCTCTGAACAGGAAACCCAGAGTTTGAAGTTGGAATGAACTGTACAAGTCTGTGTAGATTTATATGGGTTTTTTTGCAGAATGTGGGGTTTGTGTAAATCTGAGAGTAGGAGGAGGAACAGTAGAGATGCGTTGGAACAGGGACTGTGAAAGCCTTTTAGCAATAACAATCCTGTTTGGTACACAAGTCCAGTCCTTGAGCTATTTGAAAGCTGTATCCAGATCTCTGTTTTCTGAACATTTTGCAGTATTTTACCAAGTATTTTTCAGACTAGTGATGGCTGCAATCTAGCTGTTTTGTTTTTTATAAACTGCTGAAATAAACAAAGTCCTGCATTGCAAGGGTATATTCTGTAATTTGCCATGTGTCTGCAACATATGGATTCTAGATATACATAAGAACATAAGAAGAGCCCTGCTAGATCAGACCAGTGGTCCACCTGCTCCTCCATCCTTTCTCATACTGTGGCCACTGAGTTCCTCTGGAGGGCAACAACAGGGCATAGAGACCAAGGCCTTCCCCTCGTTGCCTCTTGGCACTGGGATTCAGCAGTTTACTGCCTCTGCATGTGGAGGTTCCCTTTAGTCACCATGGCTAGTAGGCACTGATAGGACCCATCCTCCATGGATCTGTCTAATCCCCTTTTAAAACCGTCTATGCCTGTGGCCATCAGTACATCCTCTAAGGATTTTGAAGTGAACAGTTTCTTTTCCCACAAGCCCCTAGACAGCTCTGAATGGAAAGTCAGTGTGGGCCCCCTGGTTCCTGGGACACATCTTCCTTGAATCAAGCTGCAAAAGTACAAAATCACTTTAATTCCCATCCACTGTATACATGCCTTCTGTGAGTTAGATTTGATATTCCATTATGAGCTCAAGTTCCTTGAAACCTTTTTTTGATTTCGCACTTCTGACCACAGGGTAATGAAACAGCAGGATTTAGGGTTTTCAATTTTTTAACTGTTTTTTCAACTGTTCTTAAATAGACTTGCAGCGAGTTTCTGTCACATTTCAGTGTCTGTTTTAATGCACCCATTATTAGAGTTTACCCCGGATGCTAATGCTGAATGTTTCAGACCAGCATCACCTCTTTGTAATTATTCCTTTGCTATGCTAGTTACTGTACCTTGATGATATCCTACAGTGGTTCTCAACCTGTGGGTCGGGACCCCTTTTGGGGTCGAACGACCCTTTCACAGGGGTCGCCGGCTGGCGTCCAAGCTCGCCCCGCCGGCAGGAAAGGGCCCCATGCAAGCTGATTGCCATGGGAACCTAACTTTTAGGAATTGATTCCAATCCAGTGTAGGAATAATGGTTGGACATAAGATATTGGTTCAGGCAAGATTTTGTATAGATGAGACAGAAAATAATGTTTTTATTGGTTTTGTCAAAGCCGTTTAGACAACACAACAAATAATTTTATGGTTGGGGGTCACCACAACATGAGGAACTGTATTAAAGGGTCATGGCATTAAGAAGGTTGAGAACCACTGATATACTAGGTAAGGGAGCTATAGTGGAAAACATAACATATGACCTCAAAAGAAATCTGTATAGGAATATTAACAATAGGAATTGTTGGACACTGACAATAATTAATAGTTGTTGTTCATCTTGTTGAATAGTTTTTAAAAGATAACTTTCTAGGACAGTTAAAATCTCTGGTGAGTATCCAATCATCCTTCTCTCTCTTTGTTTTAATAAAAATAAGAAGCTAGTACTCAGGGTGCTTGTACCGAGACATAAAATTTGCCCTATCAAATGGTGTTCTGAAGAGGAGGAGACTGAAGACAATATTAGAAAACGTTGAAAAAAGTTTTTTGGGGTGGGGGGGGGTCTATCGGAGCTGAAAAAAATTTAGGATTCCCAAAAAATCCCCAATTTTTTCAGTCCAATAGACCCAAGAATAAAAATACCAGTTTAAAATAAAGCCAGCTTGATCCTGGGGCTGGCTTGGCTTTTCCTGCAGCACAGTTCCAACCAAGCTGCAGGAGAAGCCAGCCTCAAGCCAAGCCAGTGCAGAGCTCTCAGCTCCCCACTGGCCCAGCTGATCCTGGGCTGGCTTCTCCTAAAGCCCATTTTAAACCAGGCTGCAGGAGAAGCCAGCCCCAAGCTGAGCTGACGGGAACAGTCTGCTTCCCGGGGATGCAGCTGATCCTTGGGCTGTCTTCTGCAGTCCCTTTAAATGTTAAAGGGAATCCTAAATGTTAAAGGGACTACAGCAGAAGCCCAGCAAACAGCTGAGAGGTGGGACCAATCTGTTCCCACCTCTCAACTGTTTCTGGAGCTTACCGATAATCCCCAAATATATTTGGGGTTTCGGTAATTTTTTTCTGTTTTCCCAAGAAAACCTGGATACATTTGAGATGCCGAAATATACCTGGAAAATACTGATAAGGTATTTTGGGGTATATTTTTGGCTCCAGTAGATCCGAACGCACACCCTTAGTAAGAGAGTACTATCTGTTGAGTTGCAAGACCCTATATTAGCTGCTGTTTTCCCCTGCCTTTCAAAAGACCCAGCTGCTGCTAGTGCACATGTGTAAAGAACACCATGCCTCCTGCCTCTTTGTTGCATGTACACAGAGATGGGCTATGTGGTGAGCATGGTCACGCTGGTGGTGGAAAGATCCTTCAACAGGTTCGAACCCTGGGTTTGTTCCTTATGGTGTTGCATCCTTTGGTGCTCCGCTTGGCATTTCCCTGGGTCTCCTCTTCTGGTGTCTCCAGTCCTAGCCTTGATCCTGGTGAGGTCAAAATAGTGGATACCCCCCCTCTTCCTGTCATGTGACTCTGATGTCCAGATACTTCCTGTTGCATGCTTAACTACAGATCTGGAAAAGCTGATGTAAAGGTTCTTTCGCAGGTTGCCATATCTCTGGCCTCAAATGACAGGAGCAAACGAAGCAGTGCCTCCAAGGATGACCAGAGTGAGTAGATAGGTTCCTATGGGAGAAGACAGTCCCTAAGGTATGTTCGTCCCAGGATGTGTAGGGCTTTAAAGGTCAATGCCAGCACCATGAATTGAGCCTGGAAGTGACTTGGAAGCCTGTGTAGGTAAACAGGACTGGAATGATATGGTTCAGCAGTTGAATGTTCCAGCTATGCAGCCGTTTGTACGTTGAATGTCACCAAGGAAGTGCCCTGATAACGATGGCCTCTCTTCGTCTTCTGCTCTTCATCGCATGCTGCTTTGAGCTCTTTTATGGGTGTTTTTAGAAGACGGGAAATAACTTTAGTCACAGTGATCCACTAATGCCAGTTTTGTGCCAGCAACAATGGAGTAATCTCTCTGGGTCATGCCAGAGGTAATAGCAGTGCCTCTTAAAAAATTAATGATGCGTGCCCTCATGCCAGGCATTCTCCCAAAGGACAAAATTCTAAAAGGAGGGGGGGGTGATGGATCATACTCAGTTCTCAGACCATTTTTAAACGGGGGTTTTCTTTTTGGCTAACTTAACGGAGTTGTTGTTTTTTTCTTTGCATACCTGGAGTGTCCCACAGAGTTGCCAGTTCTGGCTTGGGAAATTCCTTGAGATTTTGAGGAGGGGGGAGCTTCGGGAGGGGGGAGAGGTCAGTGGGCATGTGATGTCACTCTAGGACTTCTGTTTCTACTAAACTCTATGGGAGCACCATAAAGTCTGCGCTCCAGAGCTGCCATTTCCTCCAGGGGAGCTGAGGTCTGGTCTGGAGATCAGTTGTAATTCTGAGGGAACTCCAGGGCCTGCATAGGGGTTAGTAACCCCTACCCACATAGTTGGGATGCCAGCCCCCAGGTGGGGTCTGGGGATCACCCGGAATTACAGCTCATCTCCAGACTGCAGAGATCAGCTCCCTTGGAGAAAATGGCTGCTGTGAAGAGTGAGCTCTAGGGCATTGTATCCCACTGATCTCTGTACCCCCCTGTCCTCCCCAGGCTCCACCCCCATAGCTCCAGGAGTTTCCCAACCTGGAGCAGGTAACCCTACCCACCTCATCCTCCACTGGTGGCCGGGGGGGGGGGGGACCTGGCAACCCTACTACATATGTAGAGATGCCTGCCTTTGTGCTGCTTTTATTATTCTCACAGGATCGGGGCAGGTTTATTTTTACATATAGTGGTGGAATGCTTTTTTGGTGACCTTTGATAAGACTGAGAGGAGGTAGATTTTGAACAGTTCCAAGATGGTTTAAGGTCAGATACATGCTGGCAAAGAGGATGGCAGCAAACTTTGAAACATGTGGTAAGTACTAGGTGCCTTGTATGTTGTTTTTGTGCGGTGCTATGCAGGAGATTCCTTTAATTAAGAACCGAAAGGTTAAGAAGATCTGAACATAGGCCCAATAATTCTGTTAGTCAAATTAAAAGCATTAAATATTGACAGAAATTCAAAACTATATGTTTATTACAAAGGAGATTGAAAACAGATATTGGCACTGATGAAAGCCTCAATAATCAAATTGTACTGTGACAACCCAAAATGACCATTATTGACCCTGACCATATGCGTTTTGGTCCATTTCGCCATGGTCAGGTGCTTTTTCCTGTAGTGATGGTTCACTTGCATACCTTTCTCACTTGGTCAGAAAAATTCAGTGCAGCCAGTAGCGATGTAATAGTAATGGCAGCAAGCTATCAAAAATTAGGCCTCTTTGCCTTTGGTCACACACAATAATCATTAAAACACTTCATCTGGCTCAGTTTATAAGAAATGCTTGTTGCCTTGAAATGTCAGGAGCCATTCTGTAATATCATTTGTTTTTTAATCCCCTTTGTAATAAATGCATGTCTGTTTTTGTAGATCTGTCGATATTTAATGTTTTTTATTTTAACTAACAGAATTATTGGGCCCATGTGTTCCGATCTTCTTGACCTTTAGGTTCTTAATTCAATTCAGTTTGGGTTTCCCCCTTTCCCGTTTTCAGTTCTGCTTGAGATTCCTCACAGTAGATGCCGCCTTACAGCAAAGCCCGAACTAAACTTATGAAAGTGTAGTGATGTTCGTAGGCCACATGGTGTCTCTCACATTCACAAGAAGGGAGGCGAGGGTTCGGAATGGGCTTTTGTTGCTTTCAGAAAGCTGATGAGCAGTGAGAAGGAAAGACAACATACTGAGAAAGGAGGTACTGGGATCTGTGCACTCACTTTTACGAACAGCTCCATTAATAAGTCTGGGCCACAAATGGTGCTTCTGCTAGGCCTCTTCTCTTGACTTGGACTTCAGGACTCTCGTGGAGGGCATTTGTAGGGTGAGAATATTACCAGTTTGCTGTGAAGGGTCAAAAGGATGTTGCTAGCTAGGGCAGCGCTCCCTGGGAAATGTTACTTCCCTTGCATGCAAACTACAATGTGCATCACTGTGGGCAGAAGGTTCCCAGCAGGGGTGTGCACAGGAAAAAATTAGTATTTCCTGATATTCCCAAATCCCAATATTGGTATGGAATTGGAATTTCGGAAATATTCGGGATTGCCAATTTTTTTTTCAGCTCCATTATACCTTATGGAGGCCATTATACCCTATGGGGACCTCTCCTCAAACACCCCCCCCCAAGTTTCAAACAGATTGGACCAGGGGGTCCCAGAAGAAGATTCTCCATCCTCTATTGTTTCCATTGGGGAGGAGCTGCGCTGCAGCAAGTGAACTCTGAAGTGAACTGTAACGGCAGCTATCCGGCAGCCCCCCAAAAATCCCAAGTATTTTCTGGATTTTTCAGGGTGGCCATTTACAAGTAGCCAAGTAAATAGCCCACTCGCTAACTAGTTGAAAAAGTATCCGGAAAATACGGATACGGTATTTTTGGGGTATTTTTTTTGGCTCGGTTTAGTGGAATGCACACAGCTAGTCCCCAGTTCAATTTCTGGTGTCCCCAGTCAATGGATTTTGACAAGCATGTTTTAGGAAAGCCTCTTTCTCCTTTTGAGACCCTAGAAAGGCACCACTGGCCAGAGCAGACAGTACTGAGGTGGATGAAACAGTGGCCTGACTCAATGGGTGGAAGGGCCATGGCTCAGTGGCAGAGCATCTGCTTGGCATACAGAAGGTCCCAGGTTCAATCCCGGGCATCTCCAGTTCAAAAAGACCAGGAAGCAAGTGATGTGAAAGACCTCCACCTGAGACCCTGGAGAGCGGCTGCCGGTCTGAGCAGACAATACTGACCCTGATGGACCAATGGTCTGATTCAGTATAAGGCAGGTTTGTATGTTCAATATAAGGGTGCATCATGTGCTCATTTACACACATCCGACATGGCAGCCCCAAGTACTGTGATAACAAATGTTGCATGCATTCCAATTCCTTCTTACCCAATAGATGCCATTTTAGTGAGTGCTTCCTAGTGCTTCGTGTGCTGCTCTTTTTAGAAGAGGAGGAGGAGATTGGACTTATACCCCACCCTTCACTACCTGAAGGGTCTCAGAGCACCTTACAATCTCCTTTCCCTCCCCCTCCTCACAACAGACACCCTGTGAGGCAGGTGGGGCTGAGAGAGCTCTTTCCAGAACTGCCCTGGAGAGAACAGCTCTAAAAGAACTTATGACTGACCCCAGGTCATACCAGCAGCTGCATGTGGAGGAGTGGGGAATCAAACCCAGTTCTCTCAGATTAGAGTCTGTGCTCCAAACCACTACACCAAACTGGCTGTTAATTCAGTCCTGTGTCTGCATGCTGTCTAATACTGGTGAATATCCGCCCTAATAAAATCTGCCCCCCTCTCATGTCCCCCAACATATAAATCTGCTGCATACAGAGTCTCATTGACCTATCTTGCTTTGCATTGCCAACTCTGATTGGCAGCTGCTCTTGGCAGCTCTCCCTTGGGGGATGCCTGCGATTTGTGACATGCTGAGCATGTATGCCGTACCACTCAGCCATGACCCTTCCTCTTTGCCCCCTCCCCAGGGAAGCTCTCTTTGACCCTTTTGTTACACAGTACCACTGAAGCTAGATCAGGGCTCCGCCATCACTAAGAGATGCAAGCATTGTCTCTCCACACAAACGGAACATTGTCTGAAACGTCTCTTTATTTTTGTGGGTCTCCATGGAAACAGAAGCCTCTGGCTTCACAATTCCTTGCTGCTGACTTGTTTTTAAAAGTCTAGTTCGTGTTGACACGTATCTGCCAGCGCTGAGCCAGTCAAATGGGAAATTGGTCTGGTGTTCCAAATGTGTTCAGTAGCAATTGTGGGATGGTGGGGAAGATGTGGGTGCGCAACAAGGCAATCAGTTAGAAGGCCTGTTTGCGTACGCATGTACACACACACACACACACACACACACACACAAGAATAGCCCAACCAACTTTATCAGAAAGCAGCCATACATGGATCTGAAATCAAGCCTGGGCCAGCCCATTAGGAGAAGTGAGCCATGACAAGAAAAGGGCTATATCCTTCCATATCCTTCATGCTTCTGATGAATGCTGTGAGTCAGCTTCAGGGGAAGGCCTTGTCTTCTACACCCTTTTGTTGGCCCCCTGTAGTAACTGGCTGGCCACCATGATGTGAGACAGGATGCTGATGAAGTGGATGGACCACTGGTATGATCTAGCAGAGCTCCTATTACATTCTGCTCATGTTCTTACGACTTGCTGTTTAATGGGAAAAAATGTTTGGTCCACCTGCTAACTGTTCACACATGATATTTGACAACTATCTCAATACGTGCCTCTTCATGACATTCAGTTCTCCGGTTCTACCACCTTCAGCTGTCAACTCCACCTGCGTGGTGTCACCCCTCTTAACATCAAGTCCATACTCAAAGCCTCTCTCCACACAAACGGAACATTGTCTGAAACGTCTCTTTATTTGGCCTAGCCACTTAGTCCTCTCCTCTTTCCTCCTGAAGCTAGGCCTAAGCCTTTGCGCCTGGACTGGGCATATACTGTATTTTTATATTGTAAACCTTTGTTGTAAAGGTATTTTATGCTGTTAGCCGCCTTGAGCCGGTTCGCTGGCAAGGCGGGATATAAATATAATAAATAAATAAATAAATAAATAAATAAATATTCTACCACTTTAACTGCAGCTACCGTGATCCTTTGGTCATTACCTGGAATACTATTCAAGAGGTGAAAGTCTGCAGATCAAATAGGAGAAGTAACCAGGACTGGAGCTAGCATAGAGGCTGTTGACTTAGCATAAAGCTTGCAAAAAACACACAATGAATAAGTAGGTTCTAATATCTGGGCTCCACATAGGTACTGTCTCTGCTCTTGAGGAATCCCCACAGCTTTCTAAATGTGATTGTCCAGCTCTTCTGTCCATGAGATGCACTGCTTCATAACACGGAAGGCAGCGTGGCGTGAATGCTTTTGTTTGGATGATTTTGTAAAATTTCCGCCGGAGTTTTTTTAAAAAGCCATAAATCTTATTAAGTTGTACCCTTTGGACTGGGATTTGTTAGAGAGGATGGACACACCTGGGTTTGTTCATGTGTGTTCTTCACCTGCCAGAGTTTCAGTGGAAGCACAGGCCAAGAAATGGCAACCACTTCCCTGTGTTCTCTGCCTTAAAAGTGGTGCAAAGCTCCTTTAATCAGAGAGTGAAAGAAAGGAGAGCGTGGGAATTGAGGAAAGGGTTAATTTTTGAGAGAGAAAGGGAAAAGGGGGTGTGGGAACAGAAAATGACTCACGAACAATACAGAAAGAGCAAAAAACATCTAAACATTGGCATCAGAGATCCACAGGGAATACATGTGGGACATTTACTGCGAAGTAAGAAGAACATGTAAAGCAACTTCTATTTTTCGAACCAATTGAGGGCCTGCCTTTAATCCTAGCCAGTTTAAATTGTTTGATACACCTTTTCTTTTCTCTGGAGCAAGGCAGGCCTCTTGAAGTTTTATCAGTTGCAAACAACAGGGAATTTTTGCAGGTTATGTTTTGCCCTAGAAGGATGTGAAAATCTGCCCCTCCTGAAATTGCTTGGGTAACAAGTAATCTGTAGCTCAGTTTATGCTCTTTGTTGTCTCATGATCAAATGGTTTCATCTTCCCCCTCTAGTGGACACAAATCCACACACACAGCCCCTGGGCATGTCTTCCTGGTTCCTGTACAAAGCTCGCCATTTTCTAATAGCCTGCAATGCTTTGGTCAAAACAAATTGCGTTTTAAAAAAACATTATGCCCTATCAATGCTAAGTACACCTTCTCCCATGCAACCAGCTGCAACAGTTGGGTTGGACTTAGATGACCATGAATAAAGCCCAATTCATAGAAGGGATCTCCCCACCACCCGCTTCTTCTGTTTGCAGCTGTCTGCCTCTCTCTAATCTACACCTAAAGGGCAGGGGAACCAAGGATTAGTGTGAGTAAGCATCTGGATGCTGTCGGTAGAGATGGGCACAAACCGGTTCATGAGCCAAAATTCAGCACTAACTTGGGCCGATTTGGAGCCCACAAACCATTTCCAAAATGTTTACCAGACTTGTCCAATGCTCCCTCTAAGCTGTGGAGTCTTGTGAGCAAAAATTCTACTTTATGAGCTACTGGCATTGAAGTTGTGAGCAACTGCTCTGACAGAAACATGGCTTGCCCAAGGCCATCCAGCAGCTGCAGATGGAGGAGAGGGGAATCAAACCCGGTTCTCCCAGGTTAGAGTCTGCCCACTTAACCACTACAGTGGTGAGCCAGTTTGGTATAGTGGTTAAGTGTGTGGACTCTAATCTGGGAGAACTGGGTTTGATTCCCCACTCCTCCACTTGTACCTGCTGGATGACCTTGGGCAAGCCATAGTTCTGGCACAGCTGTTCTTGAAAAAGAGCAGTTTCTGTCAGAGCTCTCTCAGCCCCACCTACCTTACAGGGTGTCTGTTGTGGGGAGGGGAAGGGAAAGGAGTTTGTAAGCCGCTCTGAGACTCCCTTGGGAAGTGAAGGGTGGGGTATAAATCCAATCTCCTCTTCTTCTTCACCAAACTAGATCTCAGAAAATAAGCAGGATCAGCCCTGGTTAGTATTTGGATGGGAAGTCCAGGGTTGCTAAGCAGAAGAAGAAGAGAAGAGATTGGATTTATATCCTGCCCTTCACTTGCTCAGAGTCTCAGAGCAGCTTACAAACTACTAGTGAAGAAGGCACTGGCAAACCACTTCTGACCATCTCTTACCTTGAAAACCCTACGGGGTCTCCATTCATTGGCTGCAACTTGGTAGCACTTTCCACGCATGCACACCCAAAAAAGCATACAACTCTTGTTTGCATTATCCATACAAGATGGCAAACATTTTTCATGAACAGCAGAGCGAGCCTTTTGATTGACTGCTAACACAGACTGAAAGAGGCAAGTCCATCCCCCTTTCCTTTCTGTCAATCCACTTTGTCCCCTTGGGTGTCTGGAGGGGAAGCCAACAGTGGCCAACCAGGGCACATGGAACACTCGGAGAGGGACAGGGGAGGAACAGAGGAGAAAAGAGCTGTTTAACACAGCGGTCCCCAACCTTTATCAGCCTGTGGTCACCCTTGAAATTCTGACATGGTGGAGGGTGCAACCACAAAATGGCTGCCATGGGGGGGCGGAGTCATACACACAGAGAAAGTCCAAGTGCAGGGGGGGAAGAGGAGTGATTTAAAAAATACGCTGAGGAAGAGAAGTGAGAGAATAAAACCAACCCTATGGTGGCAGCTGCTGCTGAAAGGATGTTATTTTAATCTGTGCAGCCAATCAGAAGCCCTGTTGGGCAAGAACTCCAACCACTCTTGGAAAACACTGGGTGGGCACCCAGAAAGGTATTAGCGGGTGCCATGGTGGCCATAGGTGCCACATTGGAAACCTCTGGTTTAGAGGTTCCTTAGGTAAATTAGGAATTTTGTTCTGCTTCCAGTCACTTCAAGCGGAAATGGACTGGTTTGTGTGGCACACACAGATTGATGGTTCTTAATTAATGGTTCAGGGTTTTTTGGAAGCTGTGGGGCAGGCAGAGGTTTGTGGGGTTAAAAAAAAAACTAGCGAACAATCTAAAGTGTTAGGAATCTTCTGGAAGCAAGAACAGCTTTTAAAATCCAAAGCCGTCTGGCTGTTACCAGCATCCTCCCCCCTCTGACACATTATAAATATTCTGTGAAGAAATTTTATCTCAATCTCTCACTAAGTTCCATTTATATTAAGATGGCCCTGAAAATCCACTGTTGACGTTCCCCTCCTTGTAAAATAAACTTTTTCTTGTGTTAAATCTCTGTTCCCCTCAGTATTAAGGAAGGCCAAGGAGATAACTGGGTTTTACTAATAGAAAAGAGCAAGAGTCCAGTAGTTCCGTAAAGACTAACAAAATTTGTTGCAGGGTATGAGCTTTCATAAGTCATTGCTCACTTCAGATACAGCTAGAATGTGAGTCCACCTGTCCTATATATTGGAAAGCAGAGTGATTTCAAATGCTGAACGACACCTGGAGACAAATGATAGCAGCAGGTGAATAGCAATAGCAGGTATGATTGGATTAGGTGCAGTATGCGGAGGGGTGGCGGGTTTGGGGAAATCAGCATTGGTAATGAGACAGGAAGCCCAGGTCTCGATTAAGTCCAGATGGATACATTGTTCTGAACTTCATTATCCATTGCAATTCAGCAGTCGTTCTTTCCAATCTCCCTTTGAAATTCCTTTGTAAGAGAACTGTTACGCTTAGGCCAGCAACTGAACATCCTGGAAGGTTAAAATGTTTCCCCACTGTTTTTTTAATGTTTTGGTCGCTAATGTCAGACTTATGTCCATTCATTCTTTGTCAATGGGACAGTCAATGGGACTGTCCAATGTAGAGGGTGTAAGGACATTGCTGACATGTGACAACATAAATCATATTAGAGGATAAGCAGGAGTATGAATTTGAGATGGCAGGGTTTTGACCTCAGGGTTTTGACCTCAGGAAGCACCATTGTATTTTACCTCAGGGATGGCTAGTTATAAATAATGTCAAGCCCTGGCAGGCCAGTATACTAAATATTTCTTTGGCCTCTTTCTCAACTGGGCACAGAGGTGTGGGTGGGGAAGCTGGTGTGTGGTGGTAGAAGAAAAAGAAGTAGAAGAAGAGATTGGATTTATATCCTGCCCTTTACTACCCAAGGGAGTCTCAGAGTGGCTTACAAACTCCTTTCCCTTCCCCTCCCCACAACAGACACCCTGTGAGGTGGGTGGTGCTGAGAGAGTTCTTTCGAGGACTGCTCTTGAGAGAACAGATCTGAAAGAACCAGTAACTAACCCAAGGTCACACCAGCAGGTGCAAGTGGAGGAGTGGGGAATCAAACCTGGTTCTCCCAGATTAGAGTCTGCACTTTTAACCACTATACCAAACTCACCAGTAGTCCTCAATTCATCCCCCAAATCAATATTCACTACCATCATGACAACAGTGACACTAAGCTGGGCAGGGGTTTTCCCGCCAAAAACATATCAGTGCCCGCTCTTGCCAGCCCAGGTCATTGTATCTCTCAGATGCTATCATAGAAGAAAAAGATATGTGTATGGGTGGGCTGCATAACTATTACAAACACATGGTCTTTCGCCTTGGTAGTCTCATCTTCCTTTTTTAAACTACCCAACAACAGACAAGAAATGGTGGAAGGGCCACTAGTGTGACCCACATGTCTTCAACTGAATGGCAGTGTTGTGTATTAATGCTCTAGCTGAGCCCCGACTCTTGGCAACAGGTAGCCTTGAGGCTTGGCTGAACCGAAGCCTTTCCAATACAAACCGGTTCTCCTTTTTCTGTCCTTTGGATTGATAAAATAAAGCAACACAAACAAATGTATAGCCTGTTTGTCCTCTTTGAACACCCTGTTGTTTTTCAGGTACTCCCGGTGGGAGAAGTGTTAGACAGATAACTTCTGAAATCACGTCAAAGCAGTGAAGATGCTTTGCTTTACCTTACCTGAAGCCACCCGTCTTTGCTTTCTGACAGCTGTGCTCGCTTTCTGGGGTGCCACAAGATGTGGTTTTGATCGTTCCGGCGGCACACTTGACAGACTTGTGTGACGGAAGCTTATGTGGATGAGATACTAGCGAATGAACCTGAGACGTCCTGTGGCTACTGAAGATGGTCTGCCAGGTGTACCTTGAATCAGATGAAGAAGGTTCTGTCCCGCAACAGCTTCTGCTGCCATGAATGTGTTCGTTGTTTCAAGTGCCTCAAGTCTTCTTTATATATTTCTCTAATGACTCCCTCTATATTCTATATATTTCTGTATTCTATATTTCTCTAATATAACACAGTTCAAGCTTTATCCTTCACCGAAAACAAACCGAAAGGAAGCCATTTTGATTGAGCAGTTAATGTTCTTTTTTGGGGGGAGTTCAGTAGTAATTGGAGCACTGTTACTACTCAGAGAAGACTCTTGTGGCAAAAGCTCTCAGGCCTTTGTGGAGCTGGCTGCCTCCTGAGGAGAATCGAATAATTGGTCTCCTGGTGTCCTTCCCAAGCTGCCTTGTTTCCGATGTTATCCTGTTTGTATTGCAGGGAGGCCCCACAGCACTGAAGTGCAAATTACATGTGTGTCGAATCACAGACACGGTGGGTCTTTTTTCCTCAGGAGCATAAGGTCCCGGTGCTCTCACAGGGCTTGTACTGAAGATTCAGGCACAGGCCTCTGAACAGGGTGTTGATTCAAGCTCTGCCTGAAAGCCTGTCACCAGGGCTGGGGTCAGCATTCCCTGAGGTGGGGCAGCCACCAGGGCTCCAGGTGGGACTCACTGCCACACCACCTGTCCTTCCCCAGCTTGCTCAACTCTCAGTGCTTGGCCACCAACATTTCCACCTGCACATGATGCCCAGCATTGGCTATTAAGAACATAAGAGAAGCCAATGCTGGATCAGACCAATGGCCCATCCAGTCCAACTCTCTGTGTCACACAGTGGCCAAAAATACCAGGTGCCCTCATGAGGTCCAGCAGTGGGGCCAGGACACTAGAAGCCCTCCCACTGTTGCCCCCTACCCCAAGCACCAAGAATACCAAGCATCACTTGCCCCAGACTGAGAGTCCCCATCTATACTTCGTGGCTAATAGCCACTGATGGACCTCTGCTCCAAATGTTTATCCAATTCCCTCTTGAAGCCGTCCATGCTTGTAGCCGCCGCCACCTCCTATGGCAGTGAACTGTGGCACGGTCAGCTGCACAGATGGCCTGGCTAGGGTTGCCAGCTTCCAGGTAGCACCTGGAGATCTCTTGTGATTATAACTGATCTCCAGACCACCAAGATCAGCTCCCCTGGAGCAAATGGCTGCTTTGGAGGGTGGACTTTTTATTTCATCCTGATTTACTTTTACATGTGACCTGGAGTATTCCCCCCCACATGGCGAAAAAAGGAAAGGAAGAATATGTTGAGGAATAGCAAACCAAGAACGGTATTTTTTTAAAAAGCCAAGTTCACAACTTAACTGCTACTTTTTTTTTGCAAAGCCAGCCAGAAAAGCTTTCAGCTGGGCTAAATGCCATTTAGATTGGTAACAAGAGACAATAAGGATCGGGTGTGTGTTAAAAGGGAAAGAAGACTTAAGCCGGCCAAAAATAGCCTCCTTTCTCATTGTCCCTTATCTTTCCAGACATTTTTCCCCCCATGCATCAAATATATCCTTATTATTTATTTGGTTACTGGAAATTCAGACGCGTTTCCTTGAAGAGCTTTTTTTAGTCAGGACTCAACCCTAATGTGTTTTTTTTTCATCACTGGGAAAATGTGGTTTCCACTGCCAATGTGTTTTTTGCAGTTTTGTGTGCTGTGCAGTATATGCTAGGGTCACGGTGTCTCAGAGGTCAAGGCGCTGAGCTGCAGACCGGAAGGCCGGTAGCTCGGCAGTTCAAGACCTGAGTGCTGCGTGACAGAGTGAGCTCCCATCTCTGGCCCCAGCTCCTGCCAACCTAGCAGTTCAAAAGCAAGAAATTGCAAGTAGATAAACAGGTACCGCTTCGGTGGGAAGGCAACAGCGTTCTGTGTGCCTTGCCGTTTAGTCATGCCGGACACATGACCATGGAAAAGTCTTCAGACAGTGCTGGCTCTTCGGCTTGGAAACAGAGATGAGCAATGCCCCCTATAGTCGGATTCGACTGGCTTTCAAGCAAGGGAAACCTTTACCTTTATATGCTTGAGTGTCACAAGCACCTATTGGATGTTTGTGGCATCTCCAGTGAGAAGCATAAAGGGGGAAACCTGTGCTAGCCATTAGCCATAAAAGCTCAGTGAATCTTCTAGTGCAGGGGTGGGCAAATGGCGGCCCGGGGGCCACATGCGGCCCGCCACAGAGTTTTTTGCGGCCCGCCAAGAAGATTTCAGGACTTCAAGAAAACTGAGCCTAAATTCAATTTGCTCTCTTATACCTTTTTTGAAATGCAAAGTTAACCAATGAATGCAATCATTTAAAAAGGTGCGGCCCTCCACTAACCTCCGCTCCCACAAAGTGGCCCCCGAGCCAAAACAATTGCCCACCCCTGTTCTAGTGCTCAGAGGCACTATTACCTCTGGATACCAGCTGTTGAGAGGAAGCTGCTTCCTCTGTAGACTGCCTGGAAGCTTCCCAGGGTGATCTCCATAGCTGCTGTCCGGAACAGGATGCTGGATTAGATGGGTCCTCAATTCAATCCAGCAGAGTTCCTCTTAAGAGCAACATGCAGCCCTGCCTATTCTCTGCTGTTATCTCTTTTCAAAGTGTTACTGTCCATTGTTTTAGAGACTGAATGCTTATCTGCTCTACTCACTCCATTAGGCAAGTGCTTAACCATTTTCTAAAGGGGAAAAAAAGACTGGCTGAATGCCAACAAGACTGCACCATTGTGTAAGCCCTGTTCTTGATCTTTGATGCCTATGCAGTACTCTCCCAACTCTCCGGCACTGAAGCTCACAGTTTCCCCCTGATTTCTTTGTGAGAAGCAGAGCAACGGGGGGGGGGGGGGGGGGGGGCTAGGGAACAAAATTCCATAGGGCCTGACTTTCCATCCTGCTTTAATATATATGTATATAAATCTGTGGGATCAGGGAACCAACACATGACTGTAAAGAGAAAAAGAGAAGAGGGAAGGTGTGACCTTGGGCTTGTCAAAGGGTTGTTAGAATAAATGTGCAGGGGACCAGGTGTTCTTCCCAGAGCTCCTTGAAAGAAAGGACAAAAATGTGAGGAATAGAATTTTTTTTAAAACTGAGTGCTCTGAGAGAGCCGGATGTTAGACTAGGGCAGTGCAGCTAGAAAGACAGCCAGATTGGTGTAGTGGTTAAGAGCTTCTAGTCTGACACACTAACCACTACAGCAAACTGGCTTTCTCTGGATGGGTCCATGGCTCAGTGGCAGAGCATCTGCTTTGTGTGCAGAAGGTCCCAGGTTCAATCCCTGGCATCTCCAACTAAAAGGACCGGGCAGTAGTTGATGGGAAAGATCTCTGCCTGAGACCCTGCAGAGCTGCTGCCAGTCTGGGTAGACAATACCAACCTTGATGGAGTGAGGTCTGATTCCATGTAAGGCAGCTTCGTGCGTTCATGTGGGGACCTTCAGCAGGGGCGGCCGGGTTTTCATGCTCGGGGCGGAGGTGATGTGCAAGACCTCCCCCTGAGATCCTAAAGAGCTACTTGCAGACAGAGCAGACCTTGATAGAACCAAGTGTCTGAGTCAGCTAGCAGGTGACATCATCTATTCCTGTGTTCATATCTACTTTATTGTGTGGGTAAAATCGCCAGGGGGAATGCCCGGAGCTTCCTGAAGGAAGGGAGGGATCAAAACAAGTAGATCTGAAATGTTTAAGTCTTGTCCTGTTACTGTCCCCAGGTACATGCTAGTGAATGGTTGCCACTTGTTTTTTATGTGGGAAACACAGCAGGTAGGCGTCACCACTCCTATGAAAAATCTACCTTTTCCTTCTGGGTGGGTTAGTCCTCGGTGCCAAAGGGGTCATAGGGTAGGGAATGTGAAGCCCTATGGTTGGCAGAAAGGGACCCTATGTGTGCCTGATAACTTAGAATCATAGACTCTTAGAATGTTAGAGTTGGAAGGGACCTTGCAGGTCATCTAGTCCAGCCCCCTGCACTCTGCAGGAGCATAGCTGAAACAACATACCCAAAAGATGGTTGTCCAGCCTCCACTTGAAAACATCCAGGAAAGAGCATCCACCACCTCCTGAGGCAGTCTGTTCCACTGCTCAACCATTCTTACAGTGAGGAAGTTTTCCCTGATATTTAGCTGGTATCGACTCCCTTGTAATTTCCACCCATTAGATCTAGTCTTGCAATCCAGAGCAAGGGATAATAGATCTGCTCCATCTTCTACATAACAGCCCTTCAAGTATTTGAAGACTGCCATCATGTCCCCTCTAAGCCTCCTCTTTCCCAGGCTAAACATACCCAACTCTTTCAGCCTTTCCTCATAAGACTTGGATTCCGACCCTCTCACCATCCTGGCTGCCCTCTTCTGGACACGCTCGAGCTTGTCAGCATCCTTCCTAAAATGTGGTGCCCCAAACTGGACACAGTACTTCATGCGCTTCATCCTGTCCTTCTAGGGTTGCCAGCCTCCAGGTGGTGGCTGGAGATCTCCTACTATTACAACTCATATCCAGGTGACAGGGATCAGTTCGCCTGGGGGAAACGGCCACTTTGGAAGTTGGGCTCTATGGCATTATGCCCCAAACCCCACTCTCCTTAGGCTCCACCCCCAAAATCTCCAGGTATTTCCCAACCGGGAGCTTGCCACCCTATGTCCTTCCCACAGCAGAAAGTCACAGCCATTCTGCAGCGTGCTGTCAGTACAGCCGCTCATTGCTCAGTTTTGAAAGCCTTGTTTTATTCTTAGGAGTCACTGTGTTCTGTTTTGTGCTTAATTTTCCCATCATTCTTCATTGCTGTCCCCGAAACTTCCACCTAAATCCTCCCTTAGAATGTATACTTTTCCCTGTCTATATATAGAGAGCCCGGTCAGCTCAGGTACATTGCTACTGGAACTCTCATTATTCTTAATGCCCGCTGTTACGCCGCTCTCCCTTTGCGGGAGCAGGGAACTGATTAATCTTTGTTGTGCCATCTTCTAAAGAATGAGGGTTTCTTTCTTTTTAAAAAAATGACCCGAGGCCTCATCTTCTATGGCATAGTCTCCTGGCTTTTGCTAACGTCTCCTGGTAAAAGGCTCCTTGCATTTGCTAAAGTTATATGTAAAATGTCAGGTTTAAAGACTACCTTTTAAAAGTAATTAAAAAACAGTGTCCTGACGTTGGATGCCCCAGGCTAGCCGCCTCGCAGAAGCTCAGCAGGGCTGGCCCTGGTTTAGCACTTGGATGGGAGACCCGCAAGGAAGTCCAAGGATCCCAGGCAAAGAGCAGGAAATGGCAAACCACCTCGGTACATCTCTTGCCTTGGAAATCCTGCAGGGTTGCCCTACTTTGGCTGCAACTTGATGGCCCTTTTCACTGCCATTAAAGAACAGTAGCGATTAGTTTCTCTCCAAGCATTGCTCAAGACACGGGTTTTGATTTTATATGTGGTTTGTGGTCGGGTTATCTAAAGTACTTCATGATACTTCTGTATCAGTTCACCTGAACTCAGCCTCTGTTTGGGGGGGCCTTGCTGAGGGTTCCCCTGCCTTCAGGAATTAGGTGTTTGTGAATGGGGGAAGAGGGCCTTCTTAGTGGTGGCACCTCAGTTGCAGAATATTGTTCCCAGGGTCATTTGGGTAGTGGAAAGCATTTAGGAGGCAGGTAAAAGCAATTTTATTCTCCTGTACTTTTCACTGAATGATATTTTTGTACCTGTGGGGGGGGGGCGCTATGTTTTTGCTGTGATTGTTGTATTATTGGTGGGCATGCTGCATTATTTTTGGGTTGTTTTGTTGTTATGCAACTCTTCTTGTTTAGCTGCTTGAGGACTAAAGATTAAAAGTGGCCTGGAAATTAGTACATCAAGAGCATGAGGCCTCCCCCGAGGAACACAGGGAAGTGAATGTCTCCACTAAAATGGCCTCATTTTTCAAGGTACACCTTCTCTCCCCTACTGCCACGCCATTTGAGACTCACTGAACAAGACGTGGAAGTGTGAACTATAGCCCTGTCAACAGTGAATGCATGTACGCATGCCTATCTGTTTGGAAGAAAGAGCCAATGGATGCTCATGTTACAAACGAAATCGGGGGGGGGGGGGGGGGAGAAGAAAAAGAAGATGATACCCCTGTATAAATCGATGGTGCGACCTGATTTGGAATACTGTGTACAGTTCTGGCCACCACACCTCAAAAAGGATATTATAGCTTTGGAAAAAGTACAGAAAAGGGCAACTAGAATGATAAAAGGGTTGGAACACTTTCCCTATGAGGGAAGGTTAAAGCGCCTGGGGCTCTTTAGCTTAGAGAAATGAAGACTGAGGGGTGATGTGATCAAGGTTTACAAGACTATGCATGAGATAGAGCAGGTAGAGAAAGAAGTCCTTTTCTCCTTTTCTCATAATACAAGGTGAAGAATTCTGGAGTCTGGAGGCCGGTGGAGTGAGTTTCAGCATAGTGGAGTTTATTAGAGGTCAGGAACAAGCATACCTGAGGTGGCCCTGGGGGTCAGCTTATATGCACAGAAAAGCCTTGCCCCCGTCCACACCCACACCCCGGGATAGGTTAATCTTCCTGCCAGAGATTACATTGGTTCATTTGAATATGCTAAGCCCCTGATAGGTGGATCTTTAGGAGCCTAGGTGATATTGTTCTTTTACCTCAAGTTTGTACCTTTTCCAGGCCATGCGGTCAGACCGCATGACCGGCGCCATTACATGTTTGGTCACATCAAAGAATCATACAAGTGTACACATAGAGAATTGCAGCCTGGTTGTCTGTGGAATTGTGTCCAGGACATAACACAAGGGCTTGTGGGCACTCCATGAAATTGCTGAGCAGTTGGGTTAGAATGGATAAAAAGAAGTACATCTCCACCCAAAAAGTAATTAACACATGGAATTCACTGCCACAGGAGGTGGTGGTGGCTACAAGCATAGACAGCTTCAAGAGGGAATTAGATAAACACAAGAGGCAGGGACCCACAATACTCGTGTGGGAGCTCCACGTGGAGGAGGAGAAACCCACCACAGGGAAGCCTTCTCCCTTTCTCCCCACCCCTCTGGCACTGATGGTGAGGCCTGCGCGGTTCGGAGCCACCAGGCCTCCTCTCCCTCCCGACAGCCTGCTTCATGAAGATAGGTCTACAAGAGGCCCTGCCCTACGTGGCCCATCCTTTCAGAGACTGTGAGTGGTCACTAGTGACGTGGCCTTTTCTGTAGGGGCCCCTCACCTCTGAAACTTTCTACATACAACTGTTCAGCTAGCCCAGGTATCAAGTGAAAGCCTTCCTTATTTGCCT
The DNA here is from genome assembly GCA_029233225.1 of Lepidodactylus listeri. NCBI lineage: Eukaryota > Metazoa > Chordata > Lepidosauria > Squamata > Gekkonidae > Lepidodactylus > Lepidodactylus listeri. The sequence goes on from JARCFY010000011.1 coordinate 84,923,133, forward strand.
AGGCTTGTTGCCAACTTCTGTTTCAAACAGTCCATGATTTTTGCTCATCCACTTAAGTAGAAAGCTGTAAGGAATTACAGGGGACAAGACACCATTTCCAGGCATCAGGAAATGCATCTGCAGGAACCATGTCATTCAACAGATACTGGACTGGAGATATCCAGCCCTAAAATGACAACTGGAGACTTATGTTAAAAGCAGCCGCAAAATTGTACCAGACACTAGCTCACTTGTCTCAGTGAGTTCTTTGGGGAATGAACTGCTGCTCAGTGGAAGACCATCTGCTTGGCATGCAGAAGGTCCCAGTTTCAATCTCCAGCTAAAAAGAACCATGCAGTAAATCAGGGGTGGCCAGACTGTGGTTTGGGAACTGCATATGGCCCTTTCACACATATTGTGTGGCTCCTGGCAGGGTGGCTAGGAAAGTGAAGAGAAGGCATGCCTCCCCAATCGGTCTTCCCTTCCCCAGCCAGTGTTCCCCTCCCTGGGTAGGCTTGAGGTGGCGGGGGGAGAGCAGAGAAATAAAGCAACTTTAACTTTAAATGCATTCTCAAAGCACCCCTTTCTCTCTTTAAATCCCTTCTCCAAGCCAGCCAGCGTGGGGGGCTGAGAGAACACTTTTGAAAGTTAAAGCTGCTTTCTTTCCACCTTTCTTTCTCTTTCTCCCTTCCTTCCCCCCCCCCCCCCATCTATTTGGGGGTTTTTGTTTCTCTTTCCACCTCTCTCTTTTTCTCTTGCTCTTTGACAAATAAATATAATTGAACAAATAATTATCAGTATCTGTTTTTACCCCTTTTGTCTTTATTTTTGGGAGCCTCATTTAATATTAATAGAAGCAAATCTGCATATTTTCCAATAAAATGTGTTAATATTTGTTTATGTCTTACAGCTCTCAAACATCCGACGTTTATTCTATGTGGCTCTTAAGTTAAGCAAGTTTGGCCACCCCTGCAGTAGGTGATAGGAAAGACTTCTGTCTCAGACCCTGGAGAGCCGCTGCCAGTCTGAATAGACAATATTGACCTTGATGATCCAAGGGTCTATGGTTGCCAGCCTCCAGGTGGGGCCTGGAGATCTCCTGCTTTTACTACTGTTCTCCAGCTGACAGAGATCAGCTCCCCTGGAGAAAATGGCTGCTTTGAAGGGTGGACTTTGTGGCACTGTACCCTGCTGAGGCTCCTCCCCTCCCCAAATTTTACCATCTCCTGGATCAACCCCCAAAGTCTCCAGGTATTTTCCAGTTCAGACCTGGCAACCCTACAAGGGTCTGATTCAGTCTTAAGGCAGCTTCATACATTCAAGTGAGGCAAACAGCTACACATCGCCATGTTTGGACCTCTTCCCTCCCACACAAGGCCCCAGTCCAAATCAGGACTGTGCGTGCTTACAAAGGCACTGGGGGAAGATCTGCTGATGGGTCATCCAGTGTCTTTTCTGTTTGGGCTCATAGCATAGCTCTGTTTCTAGTCATTACCCAGAATCCAGTTCTTGCACACAAAACACACCCCTCTAAGAACCCACAGCAACTTTTGGTCAGGCCAAACAATGGTATTTTTTATTTCAGTTTTGTCAGTGACATCTCAGCCATCAAAAAAATAAACTCTAACACATATGGATGGAAGACTTTTCTACAAGTGTTACTAAGTGGACGTTTTCTTCTTTTTTGACTCCAACGGGCGGGTTTTTGTTTATTGGAGCGTTTTCGTTTTCTTTTGATTATTCATCCAATAAGTTAGGAAGAAGCATGGGCGGAGGAGGAGGGGGGCAGGGGGGCGGTCAAAGTGCTTTTCATTTCTGAGCGGGGATGAGGTCATCGATGGACTTGCCCTTCTCCAGGCATTTCTCCATTTCGGTCAGCAGCTTCACTCCATCAACCACCATCTGTACTAGCTCCACCTCGGAAAACCCAAGGCGGTCAGCATTCGAGACGTCGAAAACACCTCCTACGGCAGCTGTATCGACACCGCCTATATGTAAAAAAAAAAAAGCACACCAGAATACAGATCAAGTTGACAGGCAGAGTCATTACCATATCCAGCTGTCCCTAGAGACTCTTTGTGAGAAGGGAGGGGGGAGAAATAAGAGAAATACGCAGCCAAGTCTTAGAAGCAACATTCCGAGTCAGAAGGGTTCTTGCCAAGATGAGCAGGATCTCTGGGGAGAGTTTTGTACGCTATCGTCTTGCCTGCAAATATTTTTTTTTCTAATAAGGCAGAGGTTTGAGAGGAGGGAGATGGCAGATGGAAAAGATCTTTCCACAGCCCCAAAGCTTATCCCCAGAACCTATTCATTGCCAGAAATTAGCTTTGGGTTACACTGAAATAAGACAGCTAAGAACATTTAAGATAGGAACTCTCGGTCTGGGGCAAGTGATGCTCTGTATTCTTGATGCTTGGGGGCAGCAGCAGTGGGAGGGCTGCTAATGTCCTGGCCCCACTTGTGGACCTCCCTGAGGGCACCTGGTGTTTTTGGCCACTGTGTGACAGTGTTGGACTCGATGGGCCATTGGCCTGATCCAACATTGGCTTCTCTTATCTTATATGAAGAGCTATGCCGGAGGCCCATCGAGTTCAGCCTTCTGTTCACACAGTGGCCAAACAGATGCCTCTAGAAAGCCCAGGAAGGGTGCAAGAGCATTATTCTGCACGTGCTCCCCAGCAATTGATTTAAGGAGGTGTACTCCCTCTGCTACTGGAGGAGTCGAGATCCATCGCAATTAGTGGCCATCGATTGCCCAGTCCTCCATGAACTTGTCCATTCCTCCTTTTAAAGCCCTCCAAGTTGGCGGCCATAACCACATCCTATGGCAGCAAGTTCCACAAAACAACTATGAGCCCTGTGAAAAAATACTTCCTTCTGTAGCAAATCGTTGTAAGCTTGGGCCACTTTTTCTGCAGGGGCAAACAGAACTTCGTGGCTATACCCCTTGGCATTCATGATTACCATACATGTCCCAGGAGTCTGAGAAACAGCATAGCAACCACAAAACACTATTCTCAATATTCCTGGAGGAACTGGGAAAGAATCATCCTGCTAGCCATCCTGGGCAATGAAATTTCCAGGAGTTCAGGAAAAAGCTCTTCAGAATATTAAGAGTCCTGCCAGTTTGGTGTAGTGGTTAAGAGCGCAAACTCTAATCTGGGAAGACCGGGTTTGATTCCCCACGCCTCCACTTGCAGCTGCTGGATGACCTTGGGCAAGCCATAGTTCTGTCACAGCTGTTCTCTCAAGGACAGTTCTGGAAAGGGCTCTCTCAGCCCCACCTACCTCACAGGGTATATGTTGTGGGGAGAGGGAAGGAAAGGAGTTTGTAAGCCGCTTTGAGACTCCTTCGGGTAGTGAAGGTCGGGGTATAAATCCAATCTCTTCTACTTCTAGATCAGGCCAGTGGTCCATCTAGCCCAGCATCTTGTTTCACACAGCAGCCAACCAGCTGCCCTGGAGGGCCAAACAGCAGGGCATGGAGGCCGAGGCTTCACCCAACAGTGCCTCCTAGCACTGGAGTCCAGAGGATGGTTATCTCCAAGTATGGATGTTCCCTTTAATCAACATGGCTAGTAGTCACTGATGGAGCAGTTCTAAGGACGGCTCATCCTACTGATTAGATGACATAGTACAGAGAATTCCATCTTCTAATGCATCTCCCACATAAATAAGAGCTTCTTGTAGATAGTTAACTGGCACAGTACAAGAAAGCACACACGTACCCAGTCTGGAGAAGCAAAGACAATAATTCCTCCTTTTGTATCCGGGGAACATACAGAAGAGCCCCAAATGCGTTTTACTGACAGGATACCCTCAAGCCGAAACCTTGTGGCTTGGTCACAGCTGTCCAGTGAGTTCAAGGCAAAGCCAAGGTTTGAATGGGGGGGGGGGGTGTTCTAGTTCTGAACTTATTAGGATACACCAGTGCATCTTGTAAAAAGCAGCATTGCTCTTTCGTCTCAGGCCCAGCTACTAGGCCACACGACTGATGCTCAACATGCGCTTCCCAACAGAACGAGAAATTTGGACGTGGTGTTAAGATGGAACACAAATGACCCACACAAATGCTGCATGGAAGCACAACAAAAGCTTTTCATCTTACTATCTTGGCTAGCATCTGTCAAAAGTTCCACATCACGAGGACAATGCCCACACCAACAAGAGGGAGCATTAAAGGCTCATCTCAAATATTTGATCATCTCTAAAGAGGCTTTTGTTAGAAGAAAAGCAGTTAACCTGCTTTTGTCTCATTAAAGGTCCTTCTTTACCATCTTTGTCTCTTACTCTGGCAATGTGGAGCCCATTAGTTTAATGTTAACTTGTTTTTTAAAAGGATCATTTATGTCTGTCAGTTTTAACAAGTATTAACTCTTTATTCCCTGGCTAGCCCAACCTCATCAGATTTCGGAAGCTAAACAGGGTCAGCCCTGCTCAGTAATTGGATGGAAGACCAACAAGGAATACCAGAGGAAGAAGAGGATTTATACCTCACCCTTCACTCGGGAGTCTCAGAGCGGCTTACAGACTCCTTTCCCTTCCCCTCCCCACAACAGACACCCTGTGAGGTAGGTGGGGCTGAGAGAGCTCTTTCCAGAACTGTCCTCGAGAGAACAGCTCTGACAGAACTATGGCTTGCCCAAGGTCATCCAGCAGCAGCAGGTGGAGGCGTGGGGAATCAAACCCAGTTCTCCCAGATTAGAGTCCATGCATTTAACCACGACACCAAACAGGGTTCCTAAGCAGAGGTAGGCAATGACAAACCACCTCTGAAGGTATTTTGCCTTGAAACACATAAAGGGTCACCATAAATCAGATGCAACTTGAAAGCAAAAAAAAATAATAATAATCCCAAACTGTGCACCCACCGCACACCACGGCCACATCTCAGATATGCTTTCATTTTTGTGCTTCGTGTCTCAGGCAGGTATCTTGGGCACAGCCAAGAGGTGCAAGCCAGAAGGCTCATGGTCCTCAGATCTTAGCCTGTGGCCCTGAACAAACTGGCCCACTGAACTCTGAACTGGGCCCAATGTAATTTGTTCATGTCGTCTTTTTCTATATTTAAATTGCACATTTGTTGCCAGATGCTTCTGTCAAGGAGAAAAGCAGCCAATGAACATGCTACCAAAGCCACAAGAAAGGGTGCACAAGATGGCGGATGGATGCTTCGGGAACTTTTTAGAGGGTGGCCTGCCGTTCTGGTCTAGCTCTGCCTTCTTATCGGTCTCTGCTGAGAGCAGGCAGTTCTGCAATGTCTCTGTGTTCAGAATCTGTCACACCCTAAAAGAACCACAGGCGCAAGAGGCCTAGTCTCTGGAAGCTCTCTGTTGTGTCTCTGCATGAGTATCCGGTCCATGGGGCCAAGAGGCGCACATCCAGATCAGCAGTTCCTACAGCAACACTAGTGGAATGAGAACAATCGTTGCCCCTGCAGCCCCTGCTTCTACAGTGTGAGAGGCGTCCCGTTTTATAGTTACAAAAACATGCACTGGAAGCTTGGGAAGTCGTCCAGAAACAGAAATCCATCCATGCCTTTTAAGCATCTCCAGCACTGAATCAACTGAAGCCCAAAATAAACCGTCTCTATGGTAATTTACTACACTGGTCTGTAGGAATCCACCCCTATGTTTATGCGACGTCCTCGCAAACACCTCTTATGTTCCATATTTGTCTCCGTTATTAAAATTAGCACTGTCCTGATGAATTTCATGTGTCCTTCTCTGAGCTGAACGGATTGGCCCAGCTGGGCTCCACTTCGAGGAGTGAAACAACTTCACAGCATTTTCCAAATGCCTGAAGGAAGGCTTCTCTTCCTCAACTGAAGAAGAAGAGAGGAAGAGATTGGATTTATACCCCACCCTTCCCTACCCAAAGGAGTCTCAGAGCAGCTTACAAACTCCTTTCCCTTCCCCTCCCCACCACAGACACCCTGTGAGGTAGGTGGGGCTGAGAGAGCTCTGAGAGAGCTGCTCATGAGAGAACAGCTCTGAGAGAACTTGTAGCTGACCCAAGGTCACTCCAGCAGCTGCATGTGGAGGAGTGGCAAATCAAACCCGGTTCTCCCAAATTAGAGTCCGCGCTCCTAACCACTACACCAAACTGGCTCTCTGGAGCAAGGTAACTCTTAGATGCAGATGGGGCCTTCAACTTGAAAGCAAGAAGGTACCTTTAGCCATTTTACAGATAGCAAAACTACATCCAAGAGCAGGGGGCACCCAACCTTTTTGAGCCTGTGGGCACCTTTGGAATTCTGACCTAGTGTGATGGGCACAGCCCTAAAATGGCTGCTGCAACTTCCCTTCAGTCACATCGCAAAGATCCTTGGGCTCTAATGGCAGCTGCTGCCAAAAGCAACATTTTAAAAAAAAATCTGCATGACCATCAAATCTTCAATGGCCAATCAGAAGCCCCACCCACTCGCACCCACTTTCTAAAGACACTTGAAGAGTGCCAGGAAAAATGCGAGTGAGCACTCTAGTGTCCACAGACACTAGAAATTCTGTCACTAGACCTATAGTGCAGACAGCATCTTAACATTTTACAGTTTCTCAGGGCCTGCAAGATGGAGCTCTTCCACCAGGCCTTTGACTAAACAGCCGCTACCATTAAGAATACCAACAATGCTTGAGAAGATAGAGTCTGTGCCCGGATTCCACCGTTACAGCCTGTACTTGCTGCATAGCTATGATAAGAACGAGAAACTGATGAGCAAGGCAGACCAGAGACTGGAGATTATACTAACACAACTTGTTGCTGCCCTTTCTGAGTGTTAATTACAATCAGCTAGCACTTTATGTTATCAGACTATTTGTATGGTTTTACCTATGTTATAATTGTTTTTTATGCTTTATCTTCCGTAAGCCGCCCTGAACCCGCTTTGGTAGGGAAGGGTAAAAATTGAATAAATAAATAAAATCCAGGTCTCCAGATACAAGACCGTAGCCACCAAGTCAATGAGCCCCCCTTAGAGAAACGATAAGGCACACCAGCCGCTCTCGATGTTATTTAAGACACTGGCAGAAACAGTGCTCGTGCTACCTTCGTGCAAAGCACCCCTGTTCTTTTCACCCTGAAAGGCCACACAAAGCAGGCAGAACGTCCCGGACTTCCGGTGACTCACCCGTGCCCCGTTTCTGCAGCCTCAGCCGCTTCAGGATCTCGCCAAACTTCTCGTGCTTGCCAAGGTTAGGTAGCTTGATGTGAACTCCAGCACGGAGGCCCGTGCCGAGGTTGGAAGGGCAGGTTAAGACGTAGCCAAGGTGGGGGTTCCACATGAACTCATAGTTTTTGGACTTGAAGAGCGTTTCGATCTAGGCCCAAAAAGAGATACAAGGGTGAAGAACCAGTGCCTTTCCCCAAAGACTGACCCAGAGATCCTCCTTGTTCAGTTCACAGCAATTTAAACTCCTCGGCCCCAGAGATTTGGGGGGGGGAGGGCAGAGTTGGTGCCCCCTTTTGAGAAAAGAGGCAGCCTACATTGTGGAATCAAGACACATGTCACAGTTCTCGCCAGAACAGCTTGGAAACCCACTTATTTCCCCTACTGTGCATGTGCAGAATACCACTGGAATGTTTAGTCAGCATAGAATCAGAGCCGGAAGGGACCTCCAGGGTCATCTAGTCCAACCCCCTCCACAATGCAGGAAATTCACAGATACCTCCCCCACACACACCCTCAGTGACCCGTTCCATGCCCAGAAGATGGCAAAAAAATTCTAGGATCCCTAGCCAAACTGGCCTGGAGAAAATTGCTTCCTGGCCCCAAAGTGAGGATCAGCGTTTCCCTGGGCATGTAAGAAAAGGCCATACAGAAGATGATGTATCAGCCAAGGTAGATGAAGAAGCCATCAGAGCTAAAGCCAGCTGGTTTAGCCAGTACCCTGACAACCTAGAGACCACACTAGCAGAATGCTAAACTTGAAAGGACATCATCCCTTGTTGAACAAGGCAACTTCTTACGCCTTCCTGATTACCCTAGCAATGTGCAGGGAGGGAGAGTACGGCTTTGCAGGCCCTTGATGGTCCTCAGTCTGTGTCACTACTTGCTGGGAACAGAACAACAGAAGAAGAGGCGGAGAAGGAGATTGGATTTATACCCCATCCTTCACTCAGAGCGGCCTATGATCTCCTTTCCCCTCCCCTCCCCACAACAGACACCCTGCGAGGTGGGTGGGGCTGAGAGAGCTCTTCCGAGAACTGCCCTTGAGAGAACAGCTCTGAAAGACCTTATGATGGACCCAAGGTCACACCAGAAGCTGTACGTGGAGGAGTGGGGAATCAAGCTCGGTTCTCCAGATCAGAGTCCGCGCTCTTAACTATTAACACCGAATTGGCAATACCCTATTGACGCAAAGTCTGGCAACATGTATCACACATGCCAGTGTGGCTTAGCAGTTAGAGCACCAGACTAGAATCAGGGATATCTGGGTTCCAAACCCGCACTCTACCATGGAAAGCTGGCTGGGTGACCCAGGGTTCCCTCTAAGCGGAGTTAGTGTGAGCTAGCTCAGTTTTTTTAGCCTCCGGCTCACACATTTTTGTCTTAGCTCAGGAAGGAGGGCAGAGCAAACTGATTCATGCGACAGCCAAATCGTTCACTCACAACTTTAATGCCAGTCGCTCCCAAAGTAGAATCGTTGCTCAGAAGAATCCACAGCTTAGAGGGGAGCATTGCCTGGGGCCAGTCACACATGCTCCGCCTTACCAACCTCACAGGATTGTTGTGAGGATACAATGGAAGAGAGGAGAACTATGAAAGCCTCTTTGGGTTCCCCTTACGGGGGCAGAAGTGTGGCCATAAAGCAGATAAATGATCCTTTGTGCGCCTGTGCCTCGGGGCAACTGCTGCCATGCACTGAATGGGTATATACAGCAGGGGCCGCAGGAGTGGAGGGGAGGATAGCTGTGAATTTCCTGCGGTGTGCCAGGGGTTGGACTAAATGTCCCCTGGTATCCCTTGCAGCTTTATGTTCCTCTAGATACATGCATGCTACTCTAGTAAGCGGTGCTATACAGCTCCGTACCTTAAACCTGCAAATGTGCTATAGCGGCTGTTTTGAGCATAAAAACCCAATAGGCAATTCAAGGCAAGAGTATTTTTTGTTAACAGGAAGACACAAGGCTGGTTGGTATTCTTAGATCTCTACTCCTCCCAGTGCAGGATTCCCGTCCTAACAGCCAGGCTCTGTTGACCAGAAAGATCCCCTTTTGCTCATTACAAGCGCAGTGCGCCAAAAGCTCCATCCGAAAACACAGCAGCTTCAAATCCCCAGTTATTTTAGAGCTGAGACCAAGTCAGCATTTTAAAGGTTGCTGCAGGCAGCTCTGCAATGCACAACCGAGCCCGGGGAATGCACGTCCTCGGCCCCCACGTCGCCGTTCACCTGCGTTAGCCCAGTGCAGAAGCGGTTGAAGACTTCCTTCATGTTCCCCCCTTTCTGCATGGAAATGACTCTAAGGTGGTCTTCCTCGTTGATCCACACAAGGAAGGTCTTGTTGTCGTTGTGCCTGGAGGGGAGAGAAACCGAGACAGCTGTAGATCTCCCCCGAGTGCTTTTTATCCAAGCGTTTTAAAAGCCATACCAAACCAGTTTCCTCTTTCAAAACGTCTTCTAGGTAGAGCGCCGGCATTCTTACCTTGCCGTAACAGCAGCCCAGAACGGGGCCATCCCAAACAGTTTTGAGCTGCTTTCCTGTAACCAGAATGTTATGCCGGCCACAGGTTTCAACACTCTGCATCATTTCCCAGCACAGGACAGGTTTCCTAGCGCTTGGCCCGTCTGGACTCATTCCTTGCAGTGAGGGTGAGAGTCAGAGACTAGAACTGCTTCAGCCCATGCTAGATAATGCACTCTTCTTCTTCTTTTGGGGGGGGGGGGGTGATTATTTTGTGAGCATGCGGATGCGAACTTGCGTGCCTGGAAGTTATGGTGACTTCTGGTGACTCTTAGTGTGGCTAGGATTTCAGAGAGGTGGCTTGCCATTGTTTGCACCTGTGACCCAGCCCTAGTGTTAATTGGAGGTCTCCCATCCAAGTACTTGCCAGGGTCGGCCCTGCTTAGCTTCCGAGATCTGATGAGATCAGGCTTGCTTTGGGCTATCCAGGTCATGGCCTGGGGGGGGGGGGTGAGTTGTGTGTGTGTGCACGTGTGCATGTACGCATGTGGTGACTCTTAGTGGGGCTTGGAAGTTTGAGAGGTTGCTTGATATTTCCTGCCTCTGGGCCCCTGGTATTCTTTGGAGGGCTCCCTTCCAAGTACTTGGCAGGGTCGGCCCTGCTTAGATTCCAAGATCTGACAAGGTCAGGCTTGCTTTGGGGGGAGGGAGTTGTGTGTGTTGTGTGTGTCTGGAAATCATAGTGACTTCTGGTGACCCCTAATGGGGCTTGGAAGTTTCGGAGAGGTCGCTTGATATTTCCAGCCTCTGGCCTCCCAGCCCTGGGATTCCTTGAAGGTCTCCCTTCCAAATACTAGCCAGGGCCGACCCTGCTTAGCTTCCAAGATCTGTCAGGGCCTACTGGACTTTCAGTGCACTCCAGCAATCCTTTGCAAGTGGGTTTCCTTGTTTCACACAGGAAAACTGAGTCACAGGCCATTCCTAACATGCATTGAAAGCGCATTATCCAACGTGGGTTAAAGCAGGCTAGGATCTGGAAGACCCACATCTGAACCCCCACTCGGCCTCGAAAGCTCACGGGGTGAACTTGGGCGGGTCGCTCCCACAGCCAAGCCTACCTTACAGGGTTGCAAAGACATGGGGGGGGGGAACTATGTAAGTCACTATGGGTCCCCATGGGAGGAGCAAGGCATAAATATCTACTGAATAAATGCCAACCTTATGATTTCAAAGGCAATCCCCTCCTGCCTCGGTATGGGGGTAATGAAGCTGTTAACCGTGGGACAAAAGACCGGCATTGGCCGTTGGGGTGCCTGCCAAGGCCCACCATCTGGCAGAGGTCTCTGCCATGGATCATCTGATCCCACCAGGAAATGAACAGTTGCCACAAACAAGGTGACTTCCCCTTCCCTGGAGGAAGTCCACAGTGATTTTCAATCACCTTAGACTCGCAGGGATCCAGCTAACAAGTGTCCGGGTGTCAGGAGAACTGTGCTGGAGGAAGGATGGAAGATGACTCCCCAGCATCTCTCCAAAACCGGAGACGGCTCTAGGGTTTGTACAACATTCCCCACGGTGCTTCTAGCACAGCTCAGCACAAGCAGCGTACAGGGAAACAAGGAAGGCACACGTATTTTGGCCCCACGGAGAAACCCTGAATTCACTGAGTTCTCAGCCTACTTCCAGCTCCTCAGACCACCCCTTGTGCCTTCGCTTAGCCAGCCTGCAGGTCTTTCAAGCATGCCCGTCGCTGCTTGCAAACACCAGAGACGGATCTTGAAACTCTCTATTCGTTTCCTGGGATGCTACTGAAGCTGGCCTCCAGCTCTGTATTTCCAGCTACCATGGACAGCACTTGCCAGTACACTCACTTGGGGCTAGAGAGATGAAGTTACCAAGGAGCACACTGGGAAAATGACACCCAGGCAATGAGAGAGATTGCCAGCTAAGGGTCTCGTACAGGATGGTTGCACAGTTACAGAGCCAGTTTGAGCCTAGATTCTTGGCTTCTCCAGAATTACCTTTTTTAAACCCTATATATGGCCAGGGAATCAAATGCTCCAGATAGGAGGCAGACTGAAATACCTTTACAACAAATTTAGTATCCAAGGGCACCTTTAAGACCAGCAAAGGTTTATTCAAGTGCAAGCTTTTGTGTGCGCGCACACTTTATCAAATACATTAGAATACAGTTGTACACACATTCAGGGATATTAGGATGTCTGCTGACATCACAGCATTTTTTGGAGGGGGGGTAGTGGTGAGCACCCTCCCCGCCTGAGAGGAGCGAATGAAGATTCCCAGCCACTTCCCACAATTAGAAGACACCTTTAGACATTTATCCGCTAGCCTGACATACTTATGGCTCTACAACTGTTGAACTGATAACCTTAAACTTGTTATTTAAGTGTCACTTTGCGTTATCTTGATCATCATCACGTTGCAAGTTAATTTGCTGGCTATAAGTCTGAACCTTTTTGGCATTCTAATGTATCTGAAAAAGTGTGCTTTGCACACAAAAGCTCATACCTTGAATAACCTTTGTTGGTCTTAAAGCTGCCGCTGGACTCTTAAGTTGGTGGTGCTGCTTCAGACCGACATGGCTGACCAGCTGTGATACCTTTATTTAGTTAGAACCAGAGCCAGCATGGCATAGGGGTGAAGCTGGATGGGAGCCTGTATTCAAATCCTAAATAGACAGCTAGATTAGAGTCCAGGAGCACCTTAAGAGTCCAGCAAGATCTTGAGGGTATGAGCTTCCCATAGTCAGTGTTCACACCTCGAAAAACTTGTTGGTCAGTCTAGCGGACCAACACTTCTACCTTCTGAATCTCAACAGACAGCTGTTTCTCAGCCTAGCTGATCTCAGCAGGGTAGCTGAAAAGGGGTGAGGCTGAGTAACCCTTTGTACGCCAACCCAAGTCCTAGCGCCCTGCTCAGTTCTATAATCTTTTCTTCCAATATCCATGTGCCATTGCCAAGCAACACCAGATCGGCTTGACACAAAGCACCACCCCCGACCCCATGATTGGGGTCCAAGTCCCTCCATGCCTGGAACTGGTGCTACTGGTCACGGACTTAACTAGAAATTGTACAGAGCAGGTTGGAACCAGGGAGATTAACCAAACAGTAATTAACCCATGGAATTCACTGCCACAGGAGGTGGTGGTGGCTACAAGCATGGACAGCTTCAAGGGGGAACTGGGTAAACATATGGAGCAGAGGTCCATCAGTGGCTATTGGCCACAAGGTATAGATAGGAACTCTCAGTCTGGGGCAAGTGATGCTCTGTATTCTTGGTGCTTAGGAGGGCCAACCGAGGGAGGGCTTCTAGTGTCCTGGCCCCAGTGGTGGACCTCCTGAGGGCACCTGCTGTTTTGGCCACTGTGTGACACAGAGTATTGGACTGGATGGGCCACTGGCCTGATCCATCATTGGCTTCTCTTATGTTCTTATGACATGCCAGAACAGTCTTGTCAAGAAAAAACACAAGAACAAATTTAGAGTCCAGTGGCACCTTCAAGACCAACAAAGGTTTATTCAAGGTATGAGCTTTTGTGTGCATGCACACTTTTTGTGCATGAAAAACTGGGTATTCCTGGGTGGGACCATTTTACAGTAGACACCACTTTAACTGCCCAGAACACCCAGACCTACCAAGACTAACTACTGAATTCAGCGGCCCCTCCTGCAGACGTATCCACTTCCAACGTTACTTACCAGATGCCCCGTGCATCGGGCCAGTCCCGTGCCATCCCAGAGGCCAAGAGCAGAGGGGAAACGGGCTTGTCGAAGAGGAAGTGGTCATCGATAAGCTGCTGCTGCTCCGCATCCGTCATGTTCTTCAGAGCATAATACTTCCCGTTGAGGTCTCCTTCCAGGCTAGCCAGAGCTGAAAGGAGGACAGAGAGCATAACATCCTAATCATAGTTCCGCTGTACACCACATGGGTCAGGCCATGCCTGCTGTTCTGGAGGCCTCACTTCTAAAAAGATGTGGACAGAATGGAGTGGGGGCAGAGGAGAGCTATGAGGATGATTGGGGGCCTGGAGACCAAGCTCTGTGAGGGAAGGCGGAGGGACTTGGGAATGTTTAATCTGGAGAAGAGGAGGTTGAGGGGGGACATGACTGCTCTCTTGAAGTATTTGAAGGGCTGTCACTTAGAGGAGGGCAGGGAGCTGTTCCTGTTGGCAGCAGAGGAGAGGACTCGCAAGAATGGGTTTAAATTAAGGGCGGGAAGGTACTGGCTGGATTTTAGGGAAAACTTTTTGACTGTAAGAGTTGTGCAACAGTGGAATCAGCTGCCTTGGAAGGTGGTGAGCTCCCCCTCACTGGTAGTCTTCAAGCAGCGGCTGGACAAACCCTTGTCAGGGATGCTCTAGGCTGATCCTGCATTGAGCAGGGGGTTGGACTAGATGGCCTGTATTGCCCCTTCCAATGCTGTGATTCTATGACTCTAGACTTAGGTTGGTTGGTTGCTTTTCAATAGTTTGCCTACAGAAAGGCACAAGCAAAGCTCTAATTTCAGTCCGTGGGCTTGTATTGCCAGGAAGGTGGCACAATGAAGCTTCAGGATGCCACCCAAAAAGTTCTAGATCTTCAGATACCTCCGCAGGGGCATTCACCAGTCAGCTCCAGACCCAGTTTCTCCGCAGCCTGTTCTCAAAGGATGCCATAAATCAAATCAGCATGATGTTCTTAAGGCTCTCTCACCCCTCTAGCACAGAAAGGGTGCTGGTCAGCTAGCCATCGATTAGTTGACTGCAGGCAACTATTCCATGAACCTAATAACGCCACTGTTTTTGATGGCGTCCCAACTTTTTGATTTAGAAGTTACCATTCAACGGCAAGGGCAGGAAGGGGTCCCATACTTACTAGCCCTGCAGCGGTCAAGGGTAGACCTAACAGCGAAGATTCTTATACTGATTGTGGCATCAGGCACTCCTCCAAAAAGGAGGAACTGGCCGGCAAATATTTGTTTCTTAAGATTAACCAGGCCTGCAACCTTTTCTTAATGGTCACCTTTCCTTTCTTTAAGTTTTAAATTCCATTTCCACCCTCCCAGAAACATTAGAAACTGTCAGCTGCCCCCAGTGTCGCAGGACAAAAACTGCAGAAAACTATCTAGCAGGTTGCTTCCATTGATAAAAGTGATACCAAAAGCCGTTAAATTATTTTTTAAAGGACATTAATTTCTTTTGTAACTTGCTTAAGTCTCAAATCCGTCGAGATTTTAAGAACCATTAATTCTGTCAAAATAATGAAAACATCCTTGTGCTTTTTATGAATGGCTGTAAACATCCTTCACTTTGTGCTGTTACTATGTACAATAATGATATCCAGTACTTAGAATGAAAAATTGAAACAGCTAACTGTTAATAGAATAATGAAATATATTTGAGCAGTATTTGACTGGTCAAGTCTCTGATGGTTGCGCAACAATACCTCAAAGCAACGGCTCCCTCTGAGTCGTTGTGAGCAAAAAATTCTACTCTGCGAGCATTAAAGTTGTGAGTGAGCGATTTGGCTACTGCATAAATTAGACTGCTCCGGAGCCATCCTTCCGGAGCTACGACCAAAATGTGTGAGCTGGAGGCTAACAAACTGTGAGCTAGCTCACACTAACTCAGCTTAGAGGGAACACTGCCCCAAAAGTTACTTTTTGCCTTCTGCCAGCAGGCTCAAGTTCCCAGCTGAACATGTGCTGACCCCTCACAACCCACACGCAAACACAAGCAATTAATTTCTTTCTCGTGAGAAGAGCCCTGCGGCCCAACTCCTGACCTGGATATTGCCTGGATTGTTCCATGTTAGCCTTTACTGAAACAGGAACTTCTCCTATCACACTATGAAGATTAAAGATGCTGATTAAAGTGCCTCGGATTAAGTACATACCAGAATTTTCATCTTTACATAAGATGCTTAGTCCAGCTGGAGTTAAAACAGCCAGACCAAATACCTTACCCAGGAATATTTATAATCCACTTTCCCCCATGTCTCTAGGCAGTTTACAACCCCAGATTTCAAATATGCACTAATTCCCCTAAATAATCCCTCCCCTTAAAAATTGCCTGCTTCTGGAGAGCCCTGGCAAATGAAATTGCCTTGCAGTGGCACCTAAGCACCCCTAGAGGCAGCACCCCCTCCATGCACACAGCCCATTTCACATCCCCCCTCCCCTTTTTCGCCATCAAGTCACAGCCAACTTATGGTGATCCCATGGGGTTTTCAAGGCAAGAGACATTTAAGGGTGGTTTGCCATTGCCTGCCTTTGTGTAGCAACCCTGGACTTCCTTGGTGGTCTCCCATCCAAACACTAACCAGGGCCGACCCTGCTTAGTTTCCGAGTCCTGACAAGACTAGCCCAGGCTATCCAAGTCAAGACATTACCCGTCCCCCCATTCCCCATTTGCCACAGAGAGCAAGCAACAACATCCTTTACCTTCCACGCAGAGCTTCTCGATCGCACGCCTCTCTCCGCGGCTGCAGTGAGGGGGCAGACAGTAGCCACGGATGCTCCTGCCGGTTCGGACTCGTGAACTGAGGACATAGTTGGGGTCCAGGTCATCACCCCCCTGGAAGAGAGAGGGGAGGGTAAAACTTGAAGCAGCCGCACCCCAAGACTCACAGCCACATCCTTGCCTTGAGCCAGGCACTGGTGGGAGGCCCTTGGGGAACGGAGCCAAGGAGGATTTGGCAAGGCCCAAAGCCACTCGCGCTCAGCTTCACGGCTGAAGACTCCCTCACAGTTCAATTAATTCGCAGGTCAGGTAGCGGAGCCCTCAAGCCCACAAGTTCACCACTGACTTCTCCAGCTAGAGTCGCTTACTAGGGAAGAAAAATCTAGTCTATGTCTCTGCCAGCAGTGGAGCCAGTTTGTGGGGAGGCGACCATTCCTTTCCAGAGCCTTTAAAGCAAGGCCATCAAGTGTTAGTTATGAAGTCCTGCAGAGGCCCACATTCCTGAACAACTTTGACTAAGCCTTCGCTTATATTCCTACAGAGGGGGGAGAACATGAGCCTTGCTGGATCAGACCAATGGTCCATCTAGGCCAACATTATGTCTCACACAGTGGCCAACCAGATCCTCTGGAGGGCCAACAATGGGGCACAGAGGCTGAGGCCTTCCCTATGTTGCCTCCTGGCTCTGGGATTCAGAGGATTAGTGGCTCTGAATGCAGAAATTCTCCTCAGTCACCAAGGCTAGTAGCCACTGACAGACTTATCCTCCATGAATCTATAACCCCCTTTTAAAGCAGTTTATTCCTGCGGCCATCACTACATCCTCTGGCACTGAACTGCACATCTTAATCACTCTCTGTTTAAAGTAGTATTTCCTTTGGTCTGCCCTGAACCTACTGCCCATCAGCTTCATTAGATGCCCTCAAGTTCTAGTATTCTGGGAAAGGGAGAAAAATTTCTGTCAGCTCTCTTCTCCCCTATCATGTCCCCCCTTAGTCATCTCTTTTCTAAACGGAAAAGTCCCAGACCTATCAGCCTTTCCTTATAGGGAAGGTGCTCCAACCACCTCATCATCTTGCTTGCCCTCCTCAGTATTTTTCTCAGCTATGCAATGTCCTTTTTGACATACGGTGACCAGAACTGTATACAGCATTCCAAAGCCTATGGTTCAGTGGTTGGGCCATCTGCTTGGCATGCAGAAGGTCCCAGGTTCAGTCTCCGACATCTCCAGTTAAAAGGACCAGGCAGCAGGCGATAGGAAAGACCTCTGCCTGAGATCCTGGACAGCGGCTGCCAGTATGAGTCGATGACCCTGACGGACTGAAGGTCTGACTCAGTAGGAGGTCGTGTCAGGTGTGGAAGCCTGCTCATCTAGGATGCAGGAAGGGGCTGAGGACATTGTACCCGGTGGGCTCAGGATGTGACCCACTGCTCCTGAAGGACACTTCTGGCCCTGCCACCTCAGAACAGCCAGAAACCTGGGGGGGGGGGGTCAGTTTCAGCTTAATGCATATATACTCCTCCCCCTCCAAAAAAAAATGCTGCATATACTTTCTCACAAGAACACAAACAAGTGAGGGAAAAGTAGCATCTTCCCCCTGCAATGTGCCATCAGTATCCTCCCCAAAGCCAGCTACCAAACAGGCAGCCAAACAGCCACCCCCAGGGATAGTCCATGTGGATAGATCAGCTCGCTCCCACATTTCTTCTAGGCTGGCCATTTCTGTGCCAACGATGACATCAGTGACTGCCTTCCAGGACCACTCTTCCTTACTAGCCGACTAACACTTGGGAGCAGGGGAAGACTCATAGAGTCGGAAGGGACCTCCAGGGTCATCTAGTCCAACCCCCTGCACAATGCAGGAAATTCACAAATACCTCCCCCGCCCACACCCGCAGTGACCGCTGTTCCACGCCCAGAAGATGACAAAAAACCTCCAGGATCCCTGGCCAAACTGGCCTGGAGGAAATCACTTCCTGGCCCCAAAGTGGTGATCGGCATTTCCCTGGGTGTATCAGAAAGGGACAGGAGAACTAAGCACTGATGCAGTCCTTCCTGCCCTCCCTTCTCACGATCTGCCTAAGTTCACAGAATCAGCATTGCTGTCCGATGGCCATCTAGGCTTTGCTTAAAAACCTCCAAAGGAGAGCCCACCATCTCCCGAGGAAGCCTGAAGGCGATGGTTCACGTTGCATTGGACTGCTCTGTCAGCAGACACTGGGTGCAAAGAGGCTTCATTTGCTCCAGTCTCTCTCCACAGGCATCACATGCCCATTTAAGAGGAACTATTCAGGGAAGACGGCAGCCAATGGCCCCTGGCCAAGCATCCACCCCAGAGACAACGCAAAGGCCCAGTCTTTGCACCCACCCTTGTCTGTTGACCTAGGTCAGGGATTTGGTCTCGAAGCATTCAGCCACTCCACTCCTAGATTGATGATCCTGGGGGCAGACTCCGAGGTGAAAGATCAGCTGTGCTAACCGGCGACAGCCGTGGGCCCTACACCTTTTGAGAGGGTTATTTCCAGCCAAGCTAATTGCTGATGAGATCAGGCATTGGCATGGATGCACCAGAGCATTGCTGCAGATAAACACCATTCTATCCCCAGAGTACAGCTTTCTTGCCTGCCCCCCTTCCTATTGCAGCCCCAGATGCCCCCCGATGCTGCTCTGGGGAAAGACCTGCCCTCCGCCTGCAGAAATCTTTCCATCTGCAAAACATGCCCCAGCAGGTCCAAGCCACCCTTTACAAAACTAAGGCCAGAACGAAGTTTGAGTCCAGTGGCATCTTTATGTCCAGCAAAGTTTTATCCTGTTTATAAGCTTTCATGTGCATGCACACTTCTTCGGATACACGCCCATGAAAGCTTCTGCCCAGAATAAACTTTGTTGGTCTTAGGGGTGCCACCGGACTCAAACTTCATTCTGCTGCTTCAAACCAACACAGCCACCCACCTAAAGCTAAGGCCCGTCTCATAAGCGACTGTCAAAGAGCAAAGCACTGGCAGTTTGTGCCATACGGGACTTTGCCCGAAGTCAGCCGTGTTACTGGAGATTGCAGACAGCAGCAGGATGAGCCGAGATTTTGTTAAGCGCATGCTATTTTCCCTCGGATGAAACATCCACAGCTTTTCAAAGAGGCCTCTCCCTACCTGCAGGTTATCGGGATTCAGGTCCGTCTTATGCTGGTCCGAAGGCTTGTATCCCCCGTGGCGGTCCTTGATAATGGGGTCAAAGAGTTCCCGGAACACTTCGTACGACTCTTCATCACCGGCCACGCACCCGACAGTCATGATGAAGGGGTGGCCTTTGGGAAGAACAACCCAGGAGGGGAGGATTTGAGTGGGTGCTCTCAGGAACAAGTCAGGAGGACGCTCTATCCTCAGAGGGCAACACCACCCAGTGACAGAGAAGACTACAATTTACAATTGACACAATCTACAGTTTTTACATCAGAAGCCTTATGAAGTGCAAATAAACCACAACTCGGTCAAGTAAAAGCCCAGTCCGGTAAGATTCTGCCATCAGGAAGCCCATTTAGGGCTGAGATTCTTGGGGAAACCGTTTTGTTTTAAAAAATGAAAAGATGTTAAAACAGCTTCAAGTTACCGCTTCTGGCAGAAAGGATCTAGATAGCTATACTGGGTGACGTTCAGGTAACATGATTTTGAAGATGCCTACCGCTCCCACTATACTAGCTTGCTCACGTTGACAAGAATCTTTTGTTTCCAGGCAAAAGGAAGGGCTTCGCAGGTCACGGGAACAAATTTGTCCACACAAGGGGTTATGATCTGGCAAGAAGACATCACTCTGCTTCCAAAAATCCCATAAAGGCTTCTTTTCACATTTCCCCCCGAGACATTGCCTGCTTGTGCCTATCCAGGGCTGTATGCATTCTGCCAAGAATACAGCACTGCCCCGGGCGATCCAAGTTCCTCAGCTAGTACACATTATACAAGTAGACCAAGACTCCCCCCCTCATCCTGTTTGTTGCAAAATAGTAAAAATGGCAAAAAGAACAGAGATGGGAAGGGAGCTACACCACCAGGTGTGAAAGCCTTCTGAGATTTCAGCAGATATAGCCACATGGACTAGAAGCTTTACTCTTTTTATTTTCTGCCGTCAAGTCACCGCTGACTTCTGGTGACCCCATGGGGTTTGCAAGGCAAGAGATGTTCAGACGCAGTCTGCGGTCGCCTGCTTCTGCACAGCGATCCTGGATTTCCTTGCTGGTCTCCCATCCAAACACTAACCAGGGCCGACCCTGCTTAGCTTCTGAGATCTGATGAGACTGAGCTGACCTGGGCTACCCAGGTCAGAAATAAATTAGCCAAGTTTCTTAGAATTCGCCTCTCGGTTCTGCACTAGGTATGTTTTCTGCACTTGCACAGAGTTGCAGTGTTTCTTAAAACTCCGCTCTGGCAATGGAAGGCTCTTAGAGGACTCACTTCTGTTAGGAATATACGAGATCTGATTTACACAGAACTATTTCACAACCAGGATGGTAACTCACAAGAAGGCTTATTTGGGAAGCCGAGCCTCTAGGGGCCAGTTCAGAATTTTGGCTTGGCAGTCACCCGACTACAGGACAAAGTCTCTCCCACCACCACACAGCAGAATGGGTTGGGGTTCAACCCCTCCCCTCCACCAGCTCACACAATTCCCTATGCACGACCGTGCCAACACCTCTATAGGCCAAGGCAGGGAGGGTCCACTTAGTTCCCCATCTTCTTTCCAGTACTCATGGCACCAAGATAACAGCCCTTCCCAATCGCTTTCCTTGGCAGGGGTGGAAAGTGCCGTCAAATCACAGCCGACTTACGGCAACCCCATAGGGTTTTGAATGCAACAGCTGTTCAGAGGCGATTGGCCATTGCCTGCCTCTTGAGAAGCAACCTTGGTACTCCTTGGCCATCTCCAGTGTTCCTTCTAAGCTGAGTGAGTGTGAGCAAGCTCACCATTTTTTAGCCTCCAGCTCACACATTCTTGTCTTAGCTCCGGAAGGATGGCTCCAGAGCAAACTAACTTATGCAGCAGCCACATCACCTGCTCCCAACGTGAACGCCAGTAGCTCACAAAGTAGAATTCTTGCTCAGAGGATTCTACAGCTTAGAGGGAGCATCGGCCTGTCTCCCATCCAAGTTCTTACCAGGGCCGACCCAGCTTAGCTCCTAAGATCTGACAAGCTCAGGCTAGCCTGAGCCATCCAGGTCAAGGCACTGCTCTCTTTAAGCACATGTTATTCAGAGTCACGCTGCCCCTTGAGAACAGAGGTTTTATTTAGCTCTGGAGGCAAGTAACAGCCTGGAGGTTTAATCTATGCGGCCCCTCATCATCTCTTGTAATATAAAGAGGGGTGATTTATGACAGTGCGTGGGAGGGGGCAACAAGGAACTGCCTCCATCTACAACTCCATCCATGCCCATGCTATCCAGCCTAGGTTCTTCCTCCAGCCATTCTGCATTTTTGCTAGCCACCAGCGAGACCTTCACACAACCCAAGGTCCTAAACCTAAACAAGAAGCCGCGAGGTGCATCAACTGGGTCACAGAGGGTTGCTTTGGGTTTGTTTTTTTACCAGGATTATCAACCCCAGTCTGAATGACATCATCCAAGGTGAAGCCACTGGGGGTCTTTCTGTCTCTCAGTTTCTTGTACAACTCCGGGGTCAAGACCTTCGCCATGTGATTGTTGTGGGCGCTCAGGTCCGGGTATTCCTCATCAGGAGGCAATTTCTGGTTATTAAAGGGGGCCATTTTGAGATCGCTAGAAAAGACACAAATACTGCAAGCGTTAAAAGACAGATCACAAAGACTCACACCTGTATCTGCTCCCCCTCCCTGCTTAGTTTACCGAAGAAGTGCCACTGAAACCCCCCCGCTAAAATAAAGCCAGATTGCAGCTGGGAAGGGAATTTTAAAAGCAGTTTCCCTGTCTCCAAAGCTCAACACTTTCGTTGCAAAGGGAAAAAAGGTTTTCTTGTTCGGTCTTACAGAGATTTAGCAGAGTCCTTACAGAATCCCACTGGCGTTTGGCAATGCCTGGATGGCCCATCCATTTGGGGTTTGGGTTTTTTTTTGGCAAACCGTAGCAACAACCTCCTGGCAGGGCAAGATCTTTGTGCCAAGGATTTAAAACAGCTAGGATGTTTTTTTTAAAAAAAAAATTCTGGAAACCCAACGGAGCTCTATTTCCCCAATGCCATTTTCAAAGCAGCACTTCCTCATTAAACCACAGAGGGAGGAACAGACTGTCACACCATCCTTTTTACCTGGGTTGTCCACCCCAGTCTGGATAACATCATCCACGGTAAATCCGCTAGGAGTCTGTTTGCCCCTCAACTTGGAGTAGAGGTCCAAGGTCAGGACTTTAGCCATGTGATTGTTGTGGGCGCTCAGGTCCGGATACTCGTCCTCCGCGGAATTTTTCATCTTCATGAGGTTGTGGCTGTTTGAGAATGGCATGGTGGACACCTGACTGCAAGGCGCTGGGGGAGAAGAAACAGAAAGGGGAAATCTAGCACCTTGCTCCCTCTGAGGGATCCGCTGGGCAGGCGGCCTCCGGGAAGGGGCTGGGCCGCAAAGCAAGGTCACCTTGCCAGCCACTGGCCCTGCCCACATCAACACCGGGAGCTGGCCTCTCCGACAGGTGGCGAGGACTGGCAGGTGCTTTGCAAACATCACTCTCTTGGCTTCCTGCTGACCCAGGTTAAGACACAGGACACACCCTCAACTAGGAAACACACCCAGAAGCCAGAAGGACCCAGGGAGTTAAGAGATTTGCCCAAGGTCAGCGCCATCAAGCAGTGGCAGCGCCAGGAACAGAAAGCGGGGCTTTCACGGGGGGGGGGGGGGGCTTCCCTTCGACGCGCCTCCTTTCCCTTTTCCCTCGTCCCAAGGGGGGTCACCTTCAAGGCAAGGGCATTTCCCTTGCGGCGAGGGCGGGCTTTTTGCAGCCGGCACCTCGAAGGCTGCCCGGGGCTCCCGTTTGTTTGCAGAGAGAGAGAGAGAGGCGTTCTTCCCAGGAGATTCGAGCTCCAGACACCGCCCCGCGGAGCGCCGGGCTGGGCGGCCGAGAGACGCCGCGTCTCTGTCTCTGCCAGGGCGGCTTTGCTCGGGAGGGCTGGGGCCGGCCTGCGGGCATGCAGCTCTCGGCTGTGCAGCCGCCCGGAGCAGGTGGCCGGCTGCATCTCTCGGTTCCAGACGCCAGAGGGGAAAGGTAGAGCGCGCGAGGCGGCAGGACCGCCCAGGGACCCAGCCAAGGGCGCTGGCTCCACGCGCAGACCTTTGCGCCTCGCTCGGCCACCGGGAGCGCTGGCAGTCCCTTTCCCCCGCAAGCCCGGCGGCTGGAGAGCCAACGCCGCCCGCCCGCCTTGCCTTCCTTGCACCCGAGGAGACCAGCGCCAAATCGCAGCCAGATCCCTCACCGAGGGGAGGCTGCACGGCCACAGTTTAACCGCCTCTCCGAGCGGAGCGCTGTCGGCCAGGGAAGGGGACCCGATGCCCGCAGCCTTTGCCTCGCCTTCCTCTCCTGCCCAACTCCGAGGAGACCCGCCGGTCCCAAGGAAGGAGCACACTGTCCCGGCCTCCTAAAGCCGACCCCCCCCCCCCAACCCATGGAAAAGAGCTGCGTTCCCCCCCAGTCCCCGTCGCACAAAACGGCGAGCGAGAGCAGCAAAAATGGAAAGGCAGCTCCCCCCCCCCCAAATTATATAACGAATTCCTCCGCTGGTTTAAAGCCTTGGCCGGGGAGCCGTCCCTGCAGATACCCTGCTAAATGCCTGCTAATCTGGATTTAGTCGGGCCGCCTCACGCGGACCAGATAACCACACCAAGGGGTGGGGGGGGGGAGGCAGACCAGATATACAGCTCCCCTCTTCTCTTTATGCTCTAGGCGTCCATGTTATAAGCTGCTCTACTCTGTTCTCCCCCTCTCCGTAGCAAAAAAAAGGGGGGGGGAAGAGCTTGCACCCAAGCATCTCTCTCCCCCCCCCCCAAAAAACCGCGCCTCGAAAACGCAAAAAGAAGTTCTCTTTTTCTTCCCTTCTGGATTTATTTAAGGGGGGGGGGGGGGAATCCAACCGGCTTGTCTGCTAAACACCCCATTAGAGCCTCCTCCCCTTAGCCAAAAAGAGCTGGTCCCAAACACTTACCGGGAGCGTCAGCGAAACCGCAAGATTAGCCCTTTTAAATTTAATTTTTTTCCTCCCCCTTAGCCTCTTGCAGCCCCACCGCGCTCCCAGAAAGACCTGCCCGGAGTGGAACCTCTCCCCCTGCCTTCGCATCCCTTTTATACACCGCCAAAGCCGGCTTCCCATTGGCTAGTATTTATATTCCATTCATTCCATTGGAGAGCCGCTCACACGGGGGGGGGGGGGGGAGGGAGTTCTCCCGTTTCCTCTTGCCCGCTTTTAATGCCCCCCCCCCCCCCCCGGTTTGCTGTCAGGTCTCCCGGTCAGATATTTGAAGAAAAGGGGGGGGGGGGTGCAATTGAGCCCCAGAGCCCAACTCTCTGACGGGCAAAACAAAAGAGCTTCTAATACAGGAACTCTGCTGCGAAGGTGCTGTGATGGATGCTGCAATGCAAGCATGCTTACTTGGGAGGAAATTTTTCTTGGATGCTGCAGCGGGGCTGACTTCTGAGTAAACGGGCCCGGGATCCAGCGGCATGTGATATCAGATTCCACAAATGGGGTTTTTTTTAGAAAGCTCTAATTGGATCTTCAACATTAACTTGCGGGATGGACTTTTAGCTGGAATCCACTTCATCAGATGCATGAAGTGTCACCTTCGATTGGTATACATGCATAGAGCATAAAGTGCAAAAAACTGGGGATGAAGACTGCCATGCCTCCAGCTTTAGGTGCTGATTTATTCCAAGGGCTTTCCCCCTTCCGCAATGTTTGTGCGTCTATTACCAATCTAACAATTACTTTAAAAAAAAATTACTGACATACGAACGACCTTTAAGGGACTGGAGCAAGTCTGACTTAACAGTCATGTGAGTGGTGAATTTCCTCTGTGTACGAACGTCATCGAGGCATGAAAGCAGGGCATTTCTGGCTCAA
Source organism: Lepidodactylus listeri (assembly GCA_029233225.1). Taxonomy (NCBI): domain Eukaryota; kingdom Metazoa; phylum Chordata; class Lepidosauria; order Squamata; family Gekkonidae; genus Lepidodactylus; species Lepidodactylus listeri. Next base: position 84,948,258 of record JARCFY010000011.1, read on the forward strand.
GTCCAGCTCCCGGCAAGTTATCTGACATCTGTCAGGACCCGTGATCCCAGTGGGACTTACTCTGAAGTCACGGTAGACTACAATCCTAAATCCACACAGAAGAATGATTGATTGATTGATTGATTGCTTTGTAGCGTGGTTCAAAGATTGGCTGGTTTTGTCTTGGGTCTTTAAGATCCCCCTCACCCCATGAAAGCTTTGCATTGTACGAATGGCGATGGTTTTGGAAGTGGTTACTGCGGTTGCTTGAAACGGTTCCTGTCTCTTTAAGGGCCGCACAGAGAGCAAAAAAAAAAAAGTTCTGAATTTTAATAGGGAAGAAGGCATTTCGGCAGGTGCAGCCGAGACCGGGTCAGCAACTAATTTTTTAACAGCAGACAGACTTGCTTTTAACTCCTTCCACTGCAAACAAAAAGCAGTAGAGGTTTTCTTAGAATTCTTCTTGCCTGTATCAGAGCCTCTTCTGCTCTATGTAAGGAAAGGGGAATCGAAACCCTTGACTTCTGCGTCATCAACAATTCCCCCCCCCCCCCCAGCATTTATTGATGTTCAAATGGAAGAGGAGAGAATTAAGGATTCTGTGCATCTGTAGAAAAGAAGAATTCCCTAGGATCAGGGCATTTGCTGAAGATCAAAGGAAAAGTGGAGGGTCAGCTACAGCAGGGGTGGCCAAACTTCCTTAACTTAAGAGCCACATGGAATAAATGTCAGATGTCTGAGAGCCACAAGACATGAACAAATACTATTATACTCATGTTTTTATTGAAAAATATGCAATTTTTTAAAAATTAACTTTAAATGAGACTGCCAAAAATAAAAACAAAAGAGGTAAGAACAGATATTGATAATGATATGTATTTGTCCAATGATATTTATTTGTCTGAGAGAGGGGTGGAAAGAATGGAAGATGTGGGGGAGAGAGAGAGGGAGGGAGGGAGGGAGGGAAGGGAAAGGAAACAAAGGAAGGGAAAAAGAGAAAGGTGGAAAGAAAGCTAATAGATAAAGAAAGAGAGAAAGAGAAAGAGGGGACGGAGAGGTGGCAAAAAAGCAACTTTAAATGACTCCTCTAAGCCCCCCCCCCCACTGGCTGGCTGGCTTGGCTTGGAGAAGGAATTTAAAGAGACAAATGCCTTCCCCAAGCTGGCAGGTTCGGGGGGGGGGGGGGGGCTTTGAGAACTCATTTAAAGTGAAAGCTGCTTTCTTTCTCCCCTCCCCCCACCTCAAGCCTAACCAGGGAGGGAAACTCTGGCTGGTGAAGGGAAGATCAATTGGGGAGGCATGCCCCAGTTGCCCTGCTGGGAGCTGCACAATATGTGTACAAGAGCTGCATGTGGTGGCTCCAAGCCACAGTTTGGCCACCCCTGGGCTACAGGCATCAGCAGATGATAGCATTTATAAGCTCTACCCACTCTTCGTTACTGACCATTGTTAGCCACGCAGGGTGGTTCAAAAGCTGGCAAGAATACTGGGCAACTGATGTCCAGGATACCATCTAGCCCCCTTTTCCTACAGCAGAATGATCAGATGTAAAGGGGGGGGGGATATAGTTCTTATGCCTTTAAGAGCCTAGAACAGAGAATCTTGCCAGATGTATGTACGTACAGCTATTAAAGGTATAGGAGCTCTGGCCTCTTCTGGTTTTGGAGGAGAAGAACATAAGGAAAGCTGTGCAGCATCAAAGTATTGGTCTATGTAGACCAGCGCCTGGTTTCACACAGTGACCAACTAGTTGCCCTGGAGCACCAGCAAACAGGGAGAAAGAAGAAAAGAGAAGAAGAGATTGGATTTATACCCAGCCCTTCACTCGGAGTCTCAGAGCGGCTTACAATTTCCTTCCTTCCTCTCCCCACAATCCTATGAGGTAAGTGGGGCTGAGAACCGCTTGTTAGAGAACAGCGCCGAAAGGACTTGTGACTGACCCAAGGTCACAGCAGCAGCTGCATGTGGAGGGGTGGGGAATCAAACCCAGATCCCCCAGATTAGAGTCCGCACACTCAGCCACTACACCAAACTGGCCAGTGTCACCTCCTAGCACTGGTATTCAGACATTCACTTCCTTTTAACATGGAAGTTCCCATTAGTCACCATGTCTAGTAGCCACTGATTGAACTCTACGAGTCTGTCTAATATACTTTCAGATCTGTTTCTGCTCATGACCATCTCTACATCCACTAGCACTGAACTCTGTGTCATATTCCCCCCCTCCCCTGAACACCTAGCAAAATTCTCCCTTTTATGCAACAGGAACTCTCTCCGCGTCTCACACTGGGAACTGTACTTTTTACTGGTAAGAGAAACAGAAATCCTTAAGGTGGAAGGGCTGCAGACTGGAGCAATCTTAACCCTGCTTACTGTTTGAATTTAGAGTACGGTTGGCAACAATCTGGCATCTCCAGCCACAGAAGATGTGAAAGACAGGACAAGACGAGGGAAGCTTTGAAAACACATGGGCAAGCTTTTACAAATGGTTGGAAGGCTATAATAAGCAGTATCGACAGACAACTGTACTAGAAGAATTTATAATCTATGTTTTTAATTCTAATGCAAAACAGGTACACAGAAATGTGTGGTGGTAAAAATGGTCGACATACAAGTAGCTAATGTATGAGGTAACATATTAGATATAACAAAGATGTACATGGAACCCCCGTATGTGTACTGGACAGGACACCCCCCCCCCCAGCCTGTAAGCCATTCTATCCTCTCTCACAGGTGTGTGCTTTCCTGACCCCTGTAGAGCAAAATGGTTTGCACCCCCATGGGATGATGGACTTAACTAAGCACTGGACAGCAGCAATAAGGAAGTATGCCTATAGGTGTTTACAAGACTGAGCCGTCCTTTGACATTTAGACAGGAACATAACAATAATGCTTTTGTCACCTGCTCCACTGAATCAGATCTAGTTGCATCTGAAGTTACAAAGAAACCCAAGCCCCAGTGGGATGGTAGATAAAAAGTATCTTCAGAATCAGGCCAACAGCTTCCTAGTTCTCTTCAGATACAGCGTAACATGGCCTCAAGTCTGGTTCCCATGTTTCAAAGAATATCTGGCTTGGCCTCCAAGGCCTCCTGCAGTTTTAAGAACTGCAGAAGGTAGAGAAGTTTTGCTCAGCAGACATGAGGATCCATGAAGCTTAGAAGGGTATCAGTTTTGTTTGCGGAAGAGGCACAGAGAGAGGCACTTGGCAACCCAAGAAAACAGGCTGTGGGCATAAATAATAAATAAGAATGGATAGAGGGATCCTTGTGTATTTACATAAAACTGCCTGTACAAGAAAGCAAGAGGTTGGGGGGATCCATTTTTGAACAAAACTGGAGCATGCGGGCAAGGGGCACTAGACCTGTCCCTTACCTGCCTGTTCCCCCGTGTTCCTTACCTTTTTCTTCCTGTGCAGCTCAGGCACAGGAAGTGACAATGGCTGAGAAAGTGAAACTGATTGCAGAGGAGTGAAGCTGGATATAGGGTTACCATACCAGCAAGCTGGATAAAAAAATGTCCTCTGCCTTTGTTCTCTTCCTCTCCCAACTCTGTAGCAACTGGGGTTGCCAAGTCTGGGTTGGAAAATACCTGGAGACTTTGGGGGTGGATCCGGGAGAGGGCGGGGTTTGGGGAGGGGAGGGGCCTCAGCATGGTACAATTTTCTCCAGGGGAGCTGATTTCTGTCAGCTGGAGATCAGTTGTAAAAGCGGGAGATCCCCAGGCCCCACCTGGAGCCTGGTAACCCTAGCAGCAACCTGCACTGAAGGGAGTACAAGCAAAATGTTTATCTCTGTGCATGAAGGCAGGCACCACCACAGAGCAAGGAATGGAACAGCAAGGGGGCAGGAGCGACTCCTGCTTTATAACAGCATGAAGAAACCTCTCCCCCCAACAGCACAATGATTGGAAATGCTGGGCACAGAAAAGTATGATCAGAGTAAGTCTGTCAGGTGGGAAAATACAACAGATGCCCAGTGGCACCGTGAAGACTAACTACATCCCACCTGTTTGGTGGGAACATTTGCTAATTGTTTTGGTTGGAAGACATCCCTGTCACTTACATTTGTCTGCTTTCTCCCCTTGTTGCCTTGCACGGCTGTGAAAAGTACACAGCACCAGCCCACAACAGCTATTTCCAAAACTTTCTGGGAACGGATAAGTTTCATAATGTGAATGATCAGAGGCAGAACACTAAAGAGGGGGTTCTGTCTGGATGCTCACATAAACCATAACCACATGCCACTTTAATACTTAATCTCTGAGCAGGCATCCCTCAAAGATGGCAGTTCCATGGTTCTAATACTTAGCTGCCCCAGAGTACAAAAAGCTATCAAAGCTCCATCCACCAGCAAACTTGCAAACTCCCCAAGAGCGTCTGCAGAGTCCGTAGCCGGCCCGCCTTCTTCTCTTGCATCAGCCCACTTGGGTCTCCCCCGTGGTTTAATTATAATTGTTGTGCATTAGAGTCCCCGTATATCAAGGGCCGTGTTCGGCTGTTTCATCTGGGGCCTCTCTGCTGGGATGGGATGCTGCCTTTTCCGATTGCTATTAGTAACAAGTTGCTACTAGAAGGTGGCATTATATTGCCTCGGCTGGCTGTCTTGTTGAATTATAGAGCAGGTGGAGCTGAATTATAGAGCAGAATGCAGGTTTGCAACCAAATACAGAGTCTTCGGGTAATTGTTCCAAAGATTTCTAACGCCGAGCTGGAGGAGGAGAGAAACCATAGAAGTTACTCATGGGCCAGGCAATTAACTTCCCAGGTGGCTTCATTATAACTGTTATGCAATGCTGCAGATAAAGAGGTGTTGCTGGCGTCTTAGCAATGGTGTCGGAGAATCTAACTGACCCTCTCCTGTGCAGAATTTGGTGTCTCCAGGCTGTGGTCCCTCAAATATCAGTTTGATTGGCAGGAACTGTCAAGTGATGATGTTATTTTGCTCCATACCATCAAAAGTTTCAACTCCGGCATATTAAACCTCTGTTATTTATGCATTTATACGTTATTTCACATATACTCCCACCTTTCTCCTCTGTGGAGACCCAAAGTGGCTTACATTGTTCTCCTCTGCTCCATTTCATCCTCACAACAACCCTGTGAGCAGTGTTCCCTCTAAGCTGAGGAAGTGTGAACCAACTCAGATTTTTAGCCTCCAGAGCACACATTTTTGCCTTAGCTCAGGAGGGATGGCTCCAGAGCAAACTAATGTATGCAGTAGCCAAATCGCTCGCTCACAACTTGAATGCCAGTAGCTCACAGATTAGAATTTTTTCTCACAAGACTCCACAATTTAGCCTGTGAGGTAGACTAGACTGTGAGTTGTATGGCTGGCCCAAGGTCACCCAGCAATCATGCAGAGTGGGGATATTCAGAGAGGTGGCTGAATAAAGCCTGCCCCCAACCTCCCGATTGCTGGTATTCCAAGGAGGTCTCCCATCCAAGTACTTGCCAGAGCCGACCCTGCTTAGCTTCCAAGATCTGACAAGACTGGGCTTGCCTGGTCAGGGCTACAACCCTGGATGTTCTTCATGATCTCCCATACAAGTACGAACCAGGACCGACCCTACTTAGCTCCCAAGATCTGCGGAGACTGGGCCTGCCAGCTCAGGGCAGAAGTGGCTTGCCATTTCCTGCCTCTGCCTCCTGACCCTGGACCTCTTTGCCAGTTTCTCATCCAAATACTAAACAGGGCCAACCCTGCTCAGCTTCTGAGATCCTTACGATCTGGCTAGCCTGGGCGATCCAGGTCAGGGCGCTCCTTTGATGCAGAGGGATGATGACTGGAGAATGAACCAGAACGGAATCCCATGCGGAAATCTTACGTTGGGACTCTTTCCCACGCTAGCCAGTTTTAGTTTGCTTTTAAGCACTGATGAAAGGCAGATGCTTGTAATCACGCACCATTTTAAAACTGAGCAATTAAGTGATCCCCGGTTCCCCCAGTTATGAGAAAATCCCTCCAAATTCAGGATTGCACCGCTGCATGTCTGAGCTTAAAAATCTGTTCTTGAGAATCCCTGCATTAAAAAACCTTGACTTCTGGGGGCCCATTGGTGTATTATGATTATCCATCACCTGCTACCGGGTTTTTTAAACTAGAGATGCCAGGGATTGAACCTGGGAATTCTGCATACCAAGCAGAGGCTCTTCTACTGAGCCACAGCCCCTCCCTCAAGAAAGACATACATGCACTGCAGCAGCCCAATCTCCCTTGCTTACATAGTATACTAAAGGAAATCATGGATTATTGCCGTGTTTAGAATCCCACAATATTCAGAGTATCTGAGCATGGAATGGTTGCGCAAGCTTTGAGATGTCTGCCCTAATCCTACTCTCCCCCCCCCTTTACGATGTCCTTTCGATGACCCTTACAGTACAAATCCTCTCAGACAAGCAATTGCCTGCCACTTACATGCAGGGGGGGAAACCCACACACAAACAACAAAGGTTTGTTTTCCTGAAGGTGGTGATTTCTAGAACACGCGGGGGCTTTTTTTTAAAAGAATCACAGGCCCCTGGGCTGCTTGCATTTCCTAACGGACAGGATCCTGCTCCAGTCGGAGTGAGAAAGATGCTTTTCTTGGCGTGGAAATGATGAGAAGTTGGCAGGACAGAACAGGCCGCTTCATAGTAGATTAATTTACACAGCACCGGGGGTGGGGGTGGAAAACGCTGCATTGGTGCGCACACCAGGACGGAAACCAATTGCTTGCATGTTAGCCTTTTCCTCTTCTAAAAAAACCTGGTTCTCTTGTGCGCTTCCAATAGGATTAACGTTCCTTCTGAGGAACGACCTGTCATGGGATGGGTGCCAAAGCGGTACTGTTCTTCAGCAACCACACACAGAGAAATGGAGCCGCTGGAGCATTGCAGGCACGGAACTAGAAGCTTCCCCTGATTAATTTGTATGCAGTGAGCTGCTGCTAAAAATGACAAATTAAGGTGGCCAGCTTTCCACCAGCCCCCGAAGATGTGCTCTGAACAGGAATGTTTTCATCAGCGATGCTTTCTGCAGCACACAGATCAACGCAACTGCTTGCTTCATGTCTGCAGAGGCCAGTGGGAAAAGTTGGCAACCCACAATGGTGGTGATAAGTGCAGTCAAGTCATCACCAGCTTATGTTAACCTCATAGGGTTTTCAAGGCAAGAGGTAAACAGGGGTGGTTGGCCATTGCCTGCCTCTGCGTAGCAGCCCTGGACTTCCTTGGTGGCCTCCCCTCCAAGCACTAGCCAGGGCTGACCCTGCTGAGCTTCTAAGAGCTGACAGGAGTGGAGTAGCCTGGGCCGTCCAAACTGAGGTTCAAAACCCCCAACCAGCACTAAGTGGACCTCTGAACCGAGTTGCTAGCTTCTTACCTGACAGATCTTCTCTGCCTTCAACTGGCCAAACCGCTTATTTCTGTTGACTTAGGATCCATACCTACTTTCTTTTTTACATCAACTCCTCCCTTTCTCCTTTGTGTGTGTGTGTTACGTGCTGTCAAATCATTTCCACCCATGGCAACCCTGTGAATGACCTCCAAAACATCCTATTGTCACAGCTTAGCTCAGGTCTTGCAAACGGAAGGCCCTTGGCTTCCTTGACTGAGTCAGTCTATCTCACGCTGGGCCTTCCTCTTTCCCTGCTGCCTTCAACTCTTCCGAGCACTATTGTCTTTTCCAGTTTGTCTCGTCTTCTCGTGTGACCAAAGTTCAATACCCTCATTTTAGCTTCTAGGGGGAGTTCGGGCTTGGTTTGATCCAGAACCCACTTATCTTTTTCCATTAGGGCTGCCAACCTCCAGGTGGTGGCTCAGGGTTGCCAGCTCCTGATTGGGAAGTACCAGGTGATTTGGGGAGAGGAGCCTGGAGAGGTTGGGGTTTGGGGAGAGGAGGGACTTAAATGGGGTAGAATGCCTTGAAGTCCACCTTCCAAAGCACTCATTTTCTCCAGGGGAACTGATATCTATCGCCTGAAGGAAAATAAGTTGTAACGGTAGGAGATCTCCAGCCACAACCTGGAGGTTGGCAACCCTATCTTAGCTGGAGATCTCCCACTATTACATCTGATCTCCTGGTGACAGAGAGCCAGTTTGGTGTAGCGGTTAAGTGTGCGGACTCTAATCTGGGAGAACTAGGTTTGATTCCCCACGCCTCCATTTGCGGCTGCTGGATGACCTTGGGCAAGCCATAGTTCTGTCACAGCTGTTCTTGAAAGAGCAGTTCTCGAAAGAGCTCTCTCAGCCCCACCTACCTCACAGGGTGTCTGTTGTGGGGAGGGGAAGGGAAAGGAGTTTGTAAGCCGCTCTGAGACTCCAAGTGAGTGAAGCGCAGGGTATAAATCCAATCTCCTCCTCCTCTAGTTCCCCTCGAGAAAATGGTCACTTTGGAAGGTGGGACTCAATGGCATCACACCCCATTCAAGTGCCTTCCCTCCCCTCCCCTCCCCAAACTCCACTGTCTTCAGGCTTCACTAGGGATGGTAGCCTCCAGGTGAGACCAGGGGATCCCCTGCAATTACTGTTCATCTCTAGACTAGAGATCAGTTCTCCTGGGGAAAAAACTGGATGCTTCAGAGGGTGAACTCTATGGCATTGTACCCCACTGAGGTGCCTGTCCTCCCCCGGCTCCACCCTCAAATAGTGAGGAGTTTCGCAATCTGTATCTGGCAACCCTAGGCTTCACCCCTCCCCCCCAAATCTCCAGATATTTCCCAACCTGGAGTTGGCAACCCTATTTCCCATCCTATCGGACAAAGTGGGCTGTGACATCCATTGAAGTGCATACTGAAATAATGGCTGTCAGTCTTTTTAAGGTGCCGCTGGGTTTTTGCTTCCAAGACATTTCAACAGCTGGTCCTTTCACTGGCCCAGGAGCTGGAGCTCTGCCACAGGAAAAACTGGCAACCTTTCTCTTGCCCAAAACATACCAGAGGAAGGTTGCCTGATGCCTCTAAAGTCAAGAGTCGCCTGCCGGTTTGCCCTACCGGAGGATTTCAAGTTACACGGAAGAGTTATTTATCCCACTAGACTCTGAGAAACCTAATCGCCTCTGCAGGTGAATTTAGGCCACAGGCTGGTGGGCGGGCCCTTTTATTTTTGCTTCATCACCTGACTGGAGGTGAACGCTCAGGTCAGTCCACTGCGTGTCTTGGGATACAGAGGCATATTGCAGGAAGGCCGATTGGCCGGTGGGCCTCCTTGACTGAGTCAATCCATCTCACGGATTTTTATTTTAACCTCCCAGAAGAACAGGAACCAGAGTGGGTGGGTGGGATTTGAGCTCTGTGCTCCCAGTTATCCAAACACTACAGGACTAGTTGGGGAAGAATGTGGCGTTTCAAGCATGTGACAGTCCAGGTTAGATTCATGCTGTGCTCCAAAGCTTAAAGTTAGATGATCTCTCTCAGCCTAACCCCGTTAAAGGTGTAGAACGGGAAAAGGATATAGTTGCTGCTTGCTCTAAATCTTTGGGGTATCAAACAAAAAACCTCAGTAGTAAGCGGCCTCAGTTTTACCATCAATAAAATGGGATGGCTGAGAAGATGGGAGATTACAATTTCTTGCTGTGTTTAGTGTCTAAGTAACCACACCCAGAAAGGGGGGGGGCGTGATTCTGCATTAGCTTTTCCCTCCGTTGTTTTACCAAACTCACACTGGAACAGAAATTCCCCTCTGCGTTGCATGCCACTTTCATTCTCTTTGATCATCAGATTTTATGGTACCTTCTGCATAGATTTATGGCTGTTCAGAGGTGACTTTGAAGTCAGTATTGTGTTGCCCTGGGGTATTTGAATGTGGCTTTGAATATGGTTTGGTAAAACAATGGAGGGAAAAGCCAATGCAGAATCGCCCAAAGACAACCCACTTATTGACCGATTTCCCACAGGCAGTTGTGCCGCCATCGCTCTTCCATTTGCCCCGGTTGCATTGGTCAATTTCACACTATTCGCTGCGTGGCCGCATTTTGACCCGCAGCTCCCCCTGGATTTCCCTGGTGTTTTCTTGATTCTTGTTTTTTGCGATCGAGAAGACGCGGGGGAAATTGTGTGTGTGGGGGGGAGCTGCAAGTCAAAATGCAGCCCTGCAGCGAATAGTGTGAAATTGACCGATGCAACTGGGCAAATGGAAGAGCTGCCTGTGGGAAATCGGTCATTGTGTGTTAAGTGCTGTCAAGCCGCTTCTGACTTATGGCGACCCTATGAATGAATGACCTCCAAAGCACCCTGTTGTTAACAGCCTTGCTCAGTTTTTGCAGACTGGGGGCCTGTGGCTTCCTCGACTGAGTCCATCCATCTCGTTCAACTCTTCCTGGCATTGTTGTTTTTTCCAGTGACTCTTGTCATCTCATGAGGTGACCAAAGTACGATAACCTCAGGTTAGTCATTTTAGCCTCTAGGGAGAGTTCAGGCTTGATCTGAACCTACCTACTCATCTTTTTTGGTGGTCGATGGTATCTGCAACTGTCCTCCAACCCACTTCTTAACATCCTTAACAAAGCTCTTGGAAAGACATTTTATGGTCTCTCAGTTAAGTTGCTCAACCTGGGTGTGTGGGTTTCTTGCTAAGTCTTGAATTCTACGAGGGGGGGGGATCCCCTGGAATTTCAGCTGATCTCCAGACTACAGGGATCAGTTCCCCTGGAGAAAATGGCTGCTTGGGAGGGTGGGCTCTAGGGCACTGTACCTCACTGAGGGCCCTGCCCTCCCCAGGCTCCACCCCCAAATCTCCAGGAGGTTCCCAACCTGGATCTGGCAACCTTACCTGCCCCCATCCCCCTGCCACTGGCCAGGGTGGACCTAGCAACCCTAGAGAGGGACATTTAGTCTCTTCTCAAGGGACAGCAATAAGTGAATTTCCTAAAACCAGTTAACAAAAATTTAGATGTAAAATTATATAAAGAGTTACGTTGCAAGACAGTTATTCATATCTTCAGTGCTGCTCTTGGAAGGATTTTGTTTTCTGCTTAATTTTCATTAGTGCAGATTTGAGAACACTGTTCTAAGTCGCTTTCAGCTGGTTTTCTTGTAGACTGTAAAACTGTCTAAAAAAAAAAAGGTATCTCTTGCACACGAAAGCTTATACCGTGAATAAAACTTTGTTGGTCTTACAGGTGCCACTGGACTCAAACTTTGCTCTAATATAAAATGTGTTAGTAGATCTGTCTCCTTACTCAGGAATCCCCCCCCCTTTACTCCAGAAGCATGTTTGGTGGACTTCTTTCTTAACCCTAAACTTAGGTTACAAGAGAAATTGTCATAATTGATAAATGGATGACAAATGTAATACCAATAAAATCTAAACAATTTACTTTACACATTAAAAAAATAATTGTAGAGAGCTCGTAACCTAATATTTACTTGGAAGCAATGCTCCCTCTAAGCTGTGGTCTTGTGAGCAAAAATTCTGCTTTGTGAGCTACTGGTATTAAAGTTGTGAGCGAGTGATTTGGCTCCTGCATAAATTAGTTTGCTCAGGAGCCAGCCTTCCTGAGCTAAGACAAAAGTGTGTGAGCTGGAGGCTAAAAAACTGCGAGCTAGCTCACATTAACTCAGCTTAGAGGGAACACAGCTTGGAAGTGATAATGTAATTTTAGCATGTATGTTTTAAATTGTTGGCTGCCTTGGCAGTCCTTGTAAGGGCAGAAAGATGGGATATAAATGCTGTAAATAAAAATTTCACAAGGTAGCCCTGTTGGTCTGCAGGTAGAACTGCTAGATTTGAATCCAGTGGTGCCTTAGAGACCAACAAGAGTTTCCGGGTATAAGCTTTTTGATAGTCAAAGCTCCCTTCATCAGAAGCGATGGCTCTCAAAATCTTATACCCTGAAACTCTTCTTGGTCTCTAATGTGGTACTGGACTCAAAAATAAAAATGTGTCATCAAATTCAACAGGAGCTGGCACTCAGTCCTATAGCTATTTCCTAAACGTCCTGGGCTTAAGACCCTAAGAGCCCTGCTGGGTCAGACCAGTGGTCCATCTAGTCCAGCATCCTGTCTCACACAGTGGCTGACCAGTTCCTCTGGAGGGCCAACAACAGGGCAGAGAGGCCGAGGCCTTCCCGATGTTGCCTCCTGGCTCTGGGATTCAGAGGTTCAGTGCCTCTGAATGTGGAGGCTATTAACCAGTCATCATAAGAACATATGAAAAGCTAATGTTGGATCAGGCTAATGGCCCATCCAGTCCAACCCTCTGTCACACAGTGGTAAAAATACCAAGTGCCATCAGGAGGTCCAGCAGTGGGGCTAGGACACTAGAAGCCCTCCCACTGTTGCCCCCCCCAGCACCAAGAATACTGCGTATCACTTGTCCCAGACCGAGAGTTCCTATCTATACCTTGTGGCTAATAGCCACTGATGGGCCTTTGCTCCATGTTTATCCAATTCCCTCTTGAAGCCGTCCATGCTTGTAGCCGCCACCACCTCCTGTGGCAGTGAATTCCATGTGGTAGTAGCCAGTGATAGTTCTCCCCCATGAATCTATCTAATCCCCTTTTAAAGCTGTTTATTCTTGTGGCCATCACTACATCTTCTGGCAGCCAATTCCACATTTGAATCACTCTGCCATTTGTGGCCACTGTTCCAACCGCCACAAAAGCCTGCCCCGGATTGCAGCCATCGACTATTTACATGAAACGCAGCTGAATGTAGAATGTAGAATGCATTCTTTGTTTGACAGAAAACGGAGGAGGGAGACGCCCCGGGCTTACAAGAAGACGACCGGGTTGCAAAGATCTGCAGAGACAGGATCTAACAGCTCAAGAGACGCGTGTCCGTTCGGGTCGTCCGGAGCGGCCTTCGCTTGGTACAGAGATATATCTCCGGTCTGCAATAACCCTGGCATGCATTTCTGCAGATGAGCGGCGAAGAACGGCTGTGCAACTTGCGGCGCTGCCACGGGAGGAGGAGGAGAAAGGTGGGCGGGAAAAACTCCGCACTGACGCCGGGGAGAAGCCGCAGGCGCCGGTTCAAAGCCGGGAGTTGGGCGGGGAGACGAGGCCGAGCGTCAGCAGCCTGCGACGGCTTTAGAAGGCAGCGGCGAGAGCACGTGGGAGAGCGGGCGAGGGAAGCGCTTCTTTCTCCGGGCTGCTCCACTTCCTGGAGGCGACTGCGGGCGCGCCGGGAGGTAAGGAAGCGGCCCGGGGAACTCTCCGAGGCAGGGGAGGCACACGCGAAGCTGCCTCGCATTGCACCAGGCGCCTTTGGGCCAGCAGCGACGCCTCTAGCTGGCAGCGGCTCTGCAGGTTTAGGGGGGGTTGGAGGTAGGGGTGCCAGCCTCCGAGTGGGACCTGGGGATCCCCTGGAATTACAGCTCGTCTCCAGACTACAGAGATCGGCTCCCCTGGAGAAAAATGGCTACTCTGGAGGGTGGGCTCTAGGGCGTTTTATCCCACTGAGGTCCCTGTCCTCTCCAGGGTCCATTCCCCAAATCTTCAGGAGTTTTCCAACCTGGATCTGCCAAACCTACTCCTCCATCCCCTGCCAATGGCCAGGGAGCACCTGGCAACCTTAGTTGGAGGCCTTTCACACCCCCTTTATAGGGTTGCCATCCTCCAGGTGTGGCCTGGGTCCCTACCGCTGTTAAAACTGGTCTCGAAGTAATAGAGATCAGTTCCCCTTGAGGAAAATGGCTGCTTTGGAGGGTGGGCTGTATGGCTTTGTGCAGTGTTACGGTCCCCCTCGGAACCCTACCCTCCCCAGGCTCCGTCCCCCAAATCTCCAGGTATTTCCCCACCCACAGCTGGCAACCCTGCCTGCGTGCCTGATCCTTATAGAATCATAGAGTTGGAAGGGGCCATGCAAGACATCTAGTCCAACCCCCTGCTCAATGCAGGATCAGCCCAGAGCATCCCTGACAAGTGTTTGTCCAGATGCTGCTTGAAGACTGCCAGTGGCCACCTCCCTAGGCAGCCCATTCCACTGTTGCACAACTTGTACTGTCAAAAAGTTTTTCCTAATATCCAGCAGGTACCTTCCCGCCTTTAATTTAAACCCATTCTTGCGAGTCTTCTCCTCTACTGCCAACAGGAACAGCTCCCTGCCCTCCTCTAAGTGACAGCCCTTCAAAGAGCGATCATGTCCCACCCCCCCACTTCCTCTTCTCCAGACAGCATTCCCAAGTCCTTCACTCCTTCCTCATAGGGCTTGGTCTCCAGGCCCCTCATCTTCCTCGTCGCTCTCCTCTGCACTTGCTCCATTCTGTCCACATCCTTTTTGAAGTAACTAACTAATTTCTAACTAACTTCTATCTGGAGATACCTGGGATCAAACCTGAGACCTTCTGCATGCCCAGCAGGGGCTCTACCACTCTGCCTGGGATCCTTGCGTTTCTTCCATGAAGAAAGTTTCAGCTTAGGGTACTCCCGCCAGTCTGCAGTAGAAGAGCTAGATTTGAATCCAGTAGAGGCCAACAAGGTTTTTGAGGGATGAGCTTTGATTCTCAAAATCTTATATACACCCCAAATATTATTGGTCTCTCGGGTGCTGCTGCCCTGACCTGGATTGCTCAGGCTAGCCCATTCTTGTCAGATCTCAGAAGCTAAGCAGGGTCAGCCCTGTCTAGTATTTGGATGGGAGACCTGCAAGGAATACCAGGGTCATGTCGTGGAGGCAGGCAATGGCAAGCCACCTCTGAAATATCTCTTGAAAACCCTACGGGGTCGCCATAAGTCAGCAGTGACTTGATGGCCAAAAAACAAGAAAGATGTACACTTCGTACAGTTGATGACGTGAGCTCTGACTCAAGAAAGCTTATGCTGGGATAAATGTGATTGCTTCAGGGTGCCCCCTGGATGTCTGTCTGATTAAGAACAAAAGAGAATCCAATGTTAGATCAGGCCAGTGGCCCATCCAGTCCAACACTCTAGTCACACAGTGGCCAAAAACACCAGGTGCCATCAGGAGGTCCACCAGCGGGGCCAGGACACTAGAAGCCCTCCCACTGTTGCCCCCCCCCAGCACCAAGAATACAGACATCACTTGCCCCAGACTGAGAGCACCTATCTATACCTTGTTGCTAATAGCCGCTGATGGACCTCTGCTCCATATGTTTATCTAATTCCCTCTTAAAGCTATCCGTGATTTTACTAACATGGCTCCCATTCTGGAATGATTCTGTAGAAAAGAGCAAGAGTCCAGTAGCACCTTAAAGACTAACAGAATATGTGACAGGGTAGGAGCTTTCATGAGTCACTGCTCACTTCTTCTTCAGATACATCTAGAATAGGAGTCCATCTGTCCTATTTATTGGAAAGTGAAGTGATTTCAGATGCGGAATGACGTTAGCAGGAAAATGACAATAGCTGGTGAATTACAATAGCAGGCGTGATTGGATTTAGGTGAGATATGCAGAGGGGGTAATAAGCGTGAAGAAATCAGTATTGGTAATGAGACCGGAAACCTAGGTCTTGATTCAGTCCAGGTGGATGCATTGTCTGGAGCTTCATTATCAATTGCAATTCAGCAGTCTCTCTTTCTAAACTCCCTTTGAAATTCCTTTGTAAGAGAATGATTCTATACCGGCTGTTCTGAACTACCACTGCTCTCTGCTAGCCCTATAGGCACTGATGCTGTCTTCCTCATTCTCTAGAGGGGGAGAAAATCTGTTTGGATGCTGAGCAGGGTCAGCCCTGCTTAGTACTGGGATGGGAAACCATCAAGGAAGTCCAGGGCTGCTAAGCAGAAGAAGGCAATGGCAAACCACCTCTGTTTGTCCCTTGCCCTGAATGCCCCATTCTTGGGTTCGCTGTGAGTTGGTTGCAACTTCTTCTTGTCCACCATTGCCTGGAGGCTTGCCTCGATAGCCCACTCCAGGGGCAGGAGTCTGGGACTAGTATAAAAGGGCTGCAGTTTTGCAGCAAGGCAAACCGTCTTGCCACCTCCCTGCTCTTTTGGTTCATCTGTCTTTTCCTGCCTCCCCCGTCTTTTGTTGTTTTAATACCTATAGCCCTGTAAAGGGATAATGGAAGTTAATTAACTTGAAGTGAATGCTCACAACGGTTATTAGCTGCTCGGAAATTAACTGCACTTGGCTCTTAATTGCTTTCTAATAGAGCATATGTTGGACATTCGAGGGTGCTTTCCCCCGCCTGTGGCTTCTGAAGCAAAGATTGGCTTTGTAATGTCTAGTAATGGCTCGGATCCTTAGGATTGTTTGGTTTGCAGAGCCACTGCTTCATTTCTGGGATTCAGCCCTGAAATACTGTGAGGAGGAATCTTAGAATCATTGGAAGGGGCCCTACAGGCCATCTAGTCCAACTCCCTGCTCAATGCAGGATCTGCCTAGAGCAGGGGTGGGCAAACTTGCTCAGCGTAAGAGCCACCTAGAACAGGGGTGGCCAGACTTGCTTAACGTAAGAGCCGCACAGAATAAACATCAGATGTTTGAGAGCCACAAGACATGAACAAATATTACCTGCTTTTATTGGAAAATAAGCAAATGTGCTTTTTATTAACATTAAATGAGACTGCCAAAAATAGTAACAAAAGGGGTAAAAGCAGATATTGATAATGATATTAATTTGTCCAATGATATTTGTTTGCTAATGATATTTAGCTTCCCCAGCCGCCCTGCTGGGAGCCACATAATATATGTGAAAGAGCCGCATGCGGCTCTTGGGCCACAGTTTGCCCACCCCTGGCCTAGAGCATCCCTGACAAGTGTTTGTCCAGCCGCTGCTTAAAGACGGCCAGTGAGGGGGAGCTCACCACCTCCCTTGGCAGCCGATTCCACTCTTGCACAACTCGTAATGGTAAAAACGTTTCCCCTAATATCTAGCTGGTACCTCCCTGCCCGTAATTTAAACCCACTGTTGCGAGTCCTCTCCTCTGCTGCCAACAGGAACAGCTCCCTGCCCTCCTCTAAGTGATAGCCTTTCAGATACTTTAAGAGAGTCATCCTGTCCCCCCTCAACCCCCTCCAGACTGAACGTCCCCAAGTTCCTCAGCCTTCCTCGCAGAGCTTGGTCTCCAGGCCCCCGATCATCCTTGTCACTCTCCTCTGCACCTGCTCCATTCTGTCCGCATCCTTTTTGAAGTGAGCCCGCCAGAACTGCAAGCAGTCCCTGTAAGTACATGTGAAGTGCTTTCTCTTGTGCCGAATGACTAAGCCTTTAACTTCACAACAACCCTGTAAGGGTGTATCGGGCAGAAAGAGGGCGACTGCCCCATGGACTTCCATGCCGGAGCAGGGTTTCAACCCGGTCTCCCATGTATTAGTCCGACCCTCCGATCAGGGATTGGCAACTTTTTACAATTAAAGTTCCAAACTAAGTTGACATTCAGAGCAAGGAATCAACAGACAGCAAAAATTGGAGTTCATTTGCATAACTGAAAATATTCAACTGGACATTACCGATAATCGGCTTGTAAATTATCTATCCATACAATTTCTGCGGCCCAAACACTGGTTGTGGCAAGTCCTTTATTCAGGAGCGGCACACGCAAGAGTTTATTCATTTTTCAGATTTATATTTTGCCCTCCCCGCGAATGGGCTCAGGGCTGTTCACAACACAATTGGCCATTTTGCAACACAAAACATAATAATAAATAGTTAATTAAAACATTAGAAGATCATTTAAAAACAGTCTGCGCTGATACTGTATGTTGCTGGACTCTGAGTTAATTTGATCTAATCCGGGCCACAGAAAGATCACTCGGTAGGGGATAAATATGTACAGGAGTGCCCTGTGTAATTGTTTTAAGGCACTGGCATAAATACGTGGGTGGTTTGCATTTGGAATTATGCACATCTCTTCACCTCTTATCATTTTCCTTTCAGTAAAACATCTCTCAGAAGCTGTTTAGTTCCAGAAAAACCTTTGTCTGCCGTTCAGTTACCGTGGTACTTAACTCTAGTATTCCACATGTGTGTATGTGTTGTGTGCCATCAAGTAGCTTCTGACTTGGCGACCCTATGAATGAATGAGCTCCGAAACTTCTGTTGTCAACAGCCTTGCTCAGGTCTTGCAAACGGAGGGCCCTGGCTTCGTAGACGGGGTCAGTCCGTCTTGTGTTGGGTCTTCCGCTTTTCCTGCTATTCCACTCACCCCTACAAAATAGCCCAGCATAAAGATTGGATTTTCTTTTTAAAAGAGCCACATTTGGTTCTGTAGCTCTCGTCCATGGCACAGACCTGGCTGTTGATGGGAGGAAGGGAACCGTGGTGCTGTCAGCTAATGCTGCCGTCTCCTGCCCGGGAGGTGGGATGAGTGGACCTTTGACGTCGGGACTGTGGAATGTTATGTTATAGTTCTCATGGCATGCTTATCGCTCTCCAAGCTGCTGTGACCTTGGAAGACTGGTAGTGCTTATCCATGTATCTTTTCTCCTGTCTGACTCTGATGCTTCCCGCTCATTCCCTGGGAACTGTAAACCAGTATTTTAGGCGCCTTTTCTTTGACATAGTGATTGGTTACCAGACCCCTTTTGAATTCTGTATAATTATCCTGCTCAAGGCTGTATCCGCCATTACTAACACAAGAAGTGCAGATGACCATAGACCTTTCTCAATAAAGCATTCCTGTTTAAGGACACTTGTTGCTGACTGACTCTGTAGGACTCTCACAGGTGCATGCGGACTCTTAAGTTCCATTTTCAGTGAGAGATGTGGACCTATAGGTTACAGCCATGGGCTATGCAGGGGAAAGTTCCCTTAGGAGGGCTGGATTTGATGGAAGGGAGAGAGAAGTCGTGCCCCGTAGGTATTGAGAGCCAGTGTGCTGTAATGTTTGGACCTGGCCCCTAGCTATGGTGGGGCTATTGAGTGCTCCGCCCCCTTCCTTAAAGGCCCTCCCCCCACTTCTTCTAAAAAGCATTTAAATGCTTTTGAGAAGCAGGGGGTGGTGCGTGTCCCTCTCCCTCCCTCCTGCAAGATTTAAAGGGCCCTCCAGCTGATAGGCGGGCCACGTGCTCCCCACTGATCAGCTGAAGGGCCCTTTAAATCTTGCAGGAGGGGAGGGAGAAGGGTACGTGCCCCCCCCTTCATTACAGCAAATAATTTCAGGAAAAAAATTGCCCCACAAGCCACAAAATCCTGGCTATGGGCCTGGGTTGGACTAGGATTGGGGAGGCCCAGGTTCAAATCCCCACCCTGCGATGGAAAATTGCTGGGTGACTTTAGGCTCTCCGCCTAACCTACCTCACAGTTGTTGTGGGGATAAAATGGAGGAATGAAGAAAGTAAGCTGCTTTGTGGTCCCCGTTGAGGATAATGGTGGGATATAAATGAAGTAAAATAAATGTAAAAATACCATGGGAAGGAGTCCGAGGCATAAGGGGATGCAAAAACAAGGTTCTGAAACGTATTTCCTTCTTCCTTAGCTGTAACTAATTAGCCAGTTGGAAGATTATCGCCATGAGTTTTATCGAATATGGCGAAACGATAAAAGAGGGAGACACGGCCATCGTCTTCCTGGGCCATGAGTCAATGTTCCCAGTGAAAGTGCAACATGGCGGTAAAACCCAGACCAAATACGGCGTGATCAGACACTCCACCGACCTGATCGGGAAGCGGTATGGCTCCAAGGTGACCTGCAGCAAAGGAGGCTGGGTGTATATTCTTCACCCAACCCCAGAACTGTGGACTCTGAATCTCCCCCACCGGACTCAAATTCTGTATTCGACTGACATCTCTTTGATCACCATGATGCTGGAGCTGAAGCCGGGATCTGTGGTTTGTGAATCAGGTAACGTTTCCTTCTTGCAAAGCTTTTATGGCCATACATGGAAAGATTTTGCTTTTAGTATTGCTGTTTTCCACATGGTGGTGTTCAAAACGATTGAGAGCCTGTTTGGTGTAGTGGTTAAGAGCAGCGGACTCTAATCTGGAAAACTGGGTTTGATTCCCCACTCCTCCACAAACAGCCAGCTGGGTGACCTTGGGTCGGTCACAGTTCTCTCAGAGCTGTTCTCTCAAGACAGCAGTTTCTGTCAGAGCTCTTTTAGCCCCACCTACCTCACAGAGTGTCTGTTGTGGGGAGAGAAAAAGGAAGGTGATTGTAAGCCGCTCTGTGACTCCAAGTAAAGGGCGGGGTATAAATCCAGTCTCTTCTTTTTTGTCTCTGTCTCCTCCTCCTCCCTCATAGGGTAGCCAGCTCTGGGTTGGGGAATTCCTGGAGATTTGTGGGTGGAGCCTGGGGAGGGACCCAGGTGAAGTATTATTGATTTAGTTATGATCTTTGTAGTCCACCTTTCTCACTTGGACACTCAAGGCGGATTACACAAGAAGGAGTCAATGCAGTCAATAGATGGGGCATTCAGTAATCAGTGCAATAGGGGTAGGGTTGTAGAATCAACCAGAAGTCTGAAAACAGGAACTGAAGCAAAGCAGAAATATAACATGACACATTAAATGATGCAAAATTCCATGATTGGATCCTATTTTCAACAAGCTATGCTCAGTAGTATAGACCACAGTCTCTAATAATTTTTCAGAGTAACTTTGTGAATCACTTAGTACAGTCTTGAGTGATTAGCCATGTTGGTCTGAAGCAGCAGAACAAAGCTGTCTTGAATAATTCAGTTTTTCACAGTTTGCAAATAGCCATGTCATAGAGTCTGCCCTTCAAAACAGCCATTTTGTGCAGGGGAACTGATCCTTGTAGTTGTAATTCCTGGAGATTTCCAGGCCCCACGTGGAGGTAGGCAAGCTTATGGCCACGATCTCAGAGGAGGAAATGTACACGCCCTCTTTCCTTGCTCCGTGATTATAACTGGTTATGCTGACCACACCTGATCTGCAGACTTATTTAAGAAATTTATACTCTGCATTTCTCCCCAGTGGGTACCCAAAGCTGTTTGCAGCATCGTTCATCTCGCTTCCATCCATCTTGTTCCCACAATGACCCTGTGAGGTAGGCACAATAACCCTATGAGGTAGGTTAGGTTGAGAGAGAAAGAGTGATTGGCCCTAGCTCCTCCAGTGAGCTCCTGCCTTTCTCCTTGACGGGGACCCAAAGCAGCTTACATCATTCTCCATTCCTCTGTTTTATCCTCACAACAACCCTGTAAGGTAGGTTTGGCTGAGGATGCGTGACTTCTCCAAGGTCACCCAGCAAGCCTCCATGGCAGAGTGGGGATTCGAACCCAGATCTCCCAGATCCTAGTCCGACACGCGAACCACTACACAACACTGGCTCTCTCTTCTGGTTTGGTGTAGTGGTTAGGAGCCAGTTTGGTGTAGCGGTTAGGAGCGCGGACTCTAATCTGGGAGAGCCGGGTTTGATTCCCCACTCCTCCACATGCAGCTGCTGGTGTGACCTTGGGTCAGTCACAAGTTCTCTCAGAGCAGTTCTCTCACGGGCAGTTCTCGGGAGAGCTCTCTCAGCCCTACCTACCTCACAGGGTGTCTGTTGTGGGGAGGGGAAGAGAAAGGAGATTGTAAGCCACCCTGAGACTCTTTCGGGTAGTGAAGGGCGGGATATCAATCCAATCTCCTCCTCCTCCTCCTCTTCTTCCATGGAAAAATGGGGATTCAAACCTTGATCGTCTAAATCCTAGCCTGAAACGCTAACCGCTGCCCCACACTGATGTATATGCACTCGCCCCAGCAGAAGGAGGAGGTTTGGCTGAGAGTGCATGGCTTGTCCAGCACATGGATATGAATGGTGCTTTCCATTGTGGGGGAAATGCCGGAGCACCCCCTTTGTATGTGTGGTCTGCTGTTGGATTGGAAACATAAGAGCATAAGACGAGCCCTGCTGAATCAGTCCAGTGGTTACAAACAGCCCAGCATTTTGCTTCATGTAGAGGCTAAGCAACAGACCATAGAGGCCAAGCCCCCCCCCCCCGGGGGGGGCATTGTTTTGTAGCTGCTGCTATTTAGAGGCTTAGCGCCTGTGAACATGAATGTTCCCTTTGGTTACCATGCCTCACAGCCATTGACGGGCTACTCCTTCAGGAATGTATCTAATAGTTTCTTGAAGCCATTTGTGCTTGTGGCCATCCCTACATCCACTGAAAGAGAATTCCACAGTTTAATGACTCATTAAGTAAAGGCAAATTTTCATTTTGTCCGCCAGGAATGCATCGCCCATCAGCTTAATTGGGTGTCCCTGAGTTTTAGTACTGTGGCAGAGGGAGAAAATGTTCTCTTTCTACTTTCTCTACCCCGTGCATGATTTTATGAACTTCTGTCACATCTCCCTTTAATTGACTTTTTTTCTAAACTGTAATGCACCAGACTTTCCCGCCTTCTCACAAGAAAGGTGCTCCAACCCCCTAATCATCTTTGCTGCCCTTCTTTGTTCTTTTTTCCGGTGCTGCAATACCTTTTTTGAGATACAGAAAACAAAACGCACAGAATTTCAAGTGAGGCTGCACTTTAAATATATACATGGGCGTTACAGTGTCGACCGTTTGGAAACCGAGCCCTAGGAGGAGAGGCTGAGGGACCTGGGAATGGTCAGTCTGGAGGTTGAGGAGGGACATGACTGCTCTCTTGAAGTATTTGAAGGGCTGTCACTTAGAGGAGGGCAGGGAGCTGTTCCTGTCGGCAGCAGAGGAGAGGACTCGCAAGAATGGGTTTAAATTAAGGGCGGGAAGGTACCGGCTGGACATTAGGAAAGACTTTTTAATAGTAAGAGTTGTGCAGCAGTGGAATCAGCTGCTTAGGGAGGTGATGAGCTCTCCCTCACTGGCCATCTTTAAACAGCGGCTGGACAAAAACTCTTGAGAGATGTTCTCTGCTGATCTTGCATTGGGCAGGGGGCTGAACTAGATGGCCTGTAAGGCCCCTTCCAGCTCGGTGACTCTGTGATTTTCAATTCCTTTCTTAATAATCCCCGGCATGGAGCTTTTTCATAACTGTGTTGTTGTGGTGCTTTTTCGAACTCGGAGCGCAACCAGAGGAGCACCTCGGGCTACTCCCACCCCTGAGATGCTCTATTCAGCGTTATGGTGCACAGACGCAGCTGTGGGATTTGTGTCCTGTAGGAACAATTGGTCCTTCCCCTCCCATGAAACTCCCCTCTGCTGGTAATCTTCATGTCACAATCTCATTTAAAGACTTCCAAGGTAGCTTTTAGCAGGTATTAAATACATAGGCTTGGGTCCTAGGCTGTCTTTCCACCCACAGAAGATTGGAAGGGTAATTTTTGCTTATTCCCACCTCTCGCTTTAGCCTTCTACTTCAACCTCTGTGATTTCCTGGAGGGTCTGTTGACCCACAAGGGTAATAATTGGAGTGGGGCAGGGACAACTGAGAGGGGAGGCCGGAAATGTATTGCTTATTCAGTGTAGCTCTACCTGTAGCGAATCCAAGCCCAAAGGAATAATTTGGTTTTTAAACCCCCCCCCCCACAGTTCTAGTAAGAAGAAATAGTCAGTAAAAGCTAGAGTTGCCAGCTCTGGGTTGAGAAATACCTGGAGGTTTTGGGGGTGGAGCCTAAGGAGGGTGAGGTTTGAGGAGGGGAGGGACTTTAGTGGGGCATAATACCATAGAGTCCACTTTCCAAAGCAGCCATTTTCTCCAGTTCAGCTGATCTCTGTCGCCAGGAGGTTAGCTGTAATGACGCGGAGATCTCCAGCCACCACCTGGAGCATCAAGCCGTTTACATTGTGTTCCATTGTGATTCAGACTTCTTCAGGCTATTGTGCCACGTCTCTGTTCTGTTATGGTCATTGCATCTTGGCCATTGTACCTTTGAATTTTACTGTTCTGACATTGTTGCTGGCTTTTGCTGGAATGAATGAATGAATGAATATTCCGAAACAGGAGGCACTGCTGTTGAGAGAAGAGATAAACACCTGCAGTGGCATTTCTGACGCCTTCGTTGCGCCTTCTTAAGATTTCGAGAAGAGAATAAAAGACTGAGGTGGCTTAATTGTCACCTTAATTGCGTCTCCTTTAAAATCCATGTTCATTAGATAGTATCCTATTCAGCTACATTGTCTTTGTCAGGTTTATAGAGTTTGTCATTCATACTGTGTTAAATATACTTGCAATTACTTCTGGAATCTTTGTAATATTTTAGAATATTCATGTTTGTTTACATGTAATTGTTATGATCCTTTATTTCAATTTGACTGTCGTTTCATGTATTGATGACTGGTATTTTTTTTTTGTCTCTGGGGAGTTATTCTTGTTTTTTTGCCTGTGACTCTTCCTCATTTCTGTTTATTTAACCACTTGGAGGTTGGCAACTGTAACTTGTAGCACTCCCGAAAGGTGTTTGGACTGCCTACAAGAAGTGGTAGTTTCATAAGGGGGAGCACTCATTCCTCTCCATGCCTGTGGTATTTGGTGCACTGGTACCCTGTCTTAAGCACATCTTAGCTTATGGGGGGAGCAGGGGATTTCTAGCTCAGTTAGTAGACCACAAGCTTGGTGCGTTCTAGGCCCCGGCTGGTATTCTTGGCCCTTTCACTGAAAGGATCTCGTGTGTTGGGGCTAAGAAACTTGAGCACTTGGAAGGATGCTACCTAGGCGATATGGTCTGATTCCACTTCAGCCCAGCTTCCTACATTCCTGAGTTCATGTTCTCAAGCGAAGCAGCATTGTTTTGATTCCTTTCCTCCCGATCTGTTTTGTGTAAGTCTT
Source organism: Lepidodactylus listeri (assembly GCA_029233225.1). Lineage (NCBI taxonomy): Eukaryota > Metazoa > Chordata > Lepidosauria > Squamata > Gekkonidae > Lepidodactylus > Lepidodactylus listeri. The sequence continues at coordinate 84,972,756 of JARCFY010000011.1, forward strand.
GGCAAGCTTCAGGAGCGTGACCGTGTCTTTCTTGGACTGCTCAAGTGCCATCTGTCATCCTGTTTCCTTATTCGCAGATCAGAAGTGTTTCCCTGTGTGTGTGAGAAAATTTGTGCTGCTGGTAAACAGTTAAGGGGCTGAATTATCCCGGGGGGGGGGGATTGCCAGTCTCCTGATTTTGTTTGTTATAAACGAGCCAACCTTCCCATTAAGAACTGCATCCCTCAAGGTGGGTTACAGTAATTTGACAGTGTTATAAAAATAATTTCATATACAGTGAGGGCGCAAGAAAGGCAGCTGTGTCTACTTTGTTTGCAGAAAGTCTCAGGTTCGATCCCTTACATCTCCAGTTAGATCAGGTAACAGGTGTTGTGAAAGACCTGTACCTCAGACCCTGGAGAGTGGCTGCCAGTCAGAGTAGACCAGGGATCTCCGGTATGGAGCTGCCGACACCATTCTGGGCACCCACCGAGTGTTTTTTAGAAAGGGGGCAGGGCCAAGTGGGGCTTTTGCCCAGCAAAGCTTCTTATTGGTCATTGAAGAGTTGATGAGCTGCATAGATTCTTTGAAATATTGCTGTGACAGCAGCTGCCACCCCAGCCCAAGCTTCTTCGTTGTGTGACTGGAGTTAAGCTGCAGTGGCCATTTTGTGGCTGGCTTCACCTGCTTCAGCAGCCATTTTGTGGTGGCCATTTTGTGGCTGCGCCATCCACCACGCTGTGTGTCAGAATTCCAGATGTGTCCACAGGCTCAGAAAGGTTGGGGACCCCTGAAGTAGACAAAACAGAGCTTGATAGACCAAGCATCTGACTCAGGGTAAGGTAGCGTGATGTTCTGTGAGTTCAAGTTACTACATTACGCTCAGCCCACCCACACTAGAGGCTCCTTAGCACAGTTTTTCCAAACCAACAGTTTCATCACTAATAATGCTCTCGAAGAGAACAATCAAGTGAGAAGATGCCAGCGAGGAGGGAGCAAAACTTAACCTCCTGAGGGGGATCCGGAGACAGTGTGCTCCCATGTTCAGCAGAAAGGTGGGTAGTGACCAGAAGCTGGGCTTTTTCAGTGGTGGCACCTCACCTTTGGGATCACCTCCCGAGGCCCACCTATTGCCTACCTTTCTTTTTTCTATGTGCCAGGCCAAAAGATTTCTTTGTACCCAGGCTTTTAACTGTTTATTGGATGCCATTGGGCCAGTTTCTCAGCCTAATCTACCTTACAGGGTTGTTGTCAGAACAAAATGTGTGTGTGGGGGGGGGCTATGTTTATAGCCCTGAGCTCCTTGGAGGCATGGCATGATGTGAATGGATAAAGGTTGCTGTAGGAGCAATGATAATTTGGGGGGGGGGCAGTTGGCTCCTTTTGGAAATGGAAATTGGGATCTTGGCTACCATCTCCCTGAAGCCTCCTGGCAAAAATCAGTTACTGAATCTAGGGTGTGCAAACAATGGCAAGGGAACGACATTTGTCAGGTGGAATGAATCAACATTGTAAATGAATTATTGTGTTCTTGTGGCAGGGAATTAGGACATTGAATCTGGCCCAGTGCTGATTCCTGGAAAATGGCGTATCACGTTACCAACATAATGGCCAGGACTTTTAATCTCGAGCTACTGGGGCCTTAATAGCGTTCGCTTTTTATTTGGGAATGGTTTTACTGGCAGAGGAGCTGAACATGTTGCTCCAACTTGTTTTACGTGGCCGCTTTTGTGTTTTAAATCACTCAGAGGTACATATTGTCAAGCGGAGGCCGTTTTGCTCAGTGGAAAGAACCACATTGGAAATACACACAAGCCCTGTGGGAAGGAGCTCATTTGCACAATTTCAGTAGGCTGTAATGTAATGCGCATGGTTTTTTTTGCATGTGTAGTGCATGCCAAGTTACAGCTGATGGACATGCTGCTTTTAGGCTGTGCCAGCAGAAATAATTAACTCTTGAAGTGCCAGGCTTTAAGTAAACCCCCCCCCCCCCCCCAAAATCTTGAAAAGGTAGTAGAAGTCGTATGTTTCAAATCTGTGCCTTGTGCATCAGCTAAAATTAATCTCTGGCATTGTTGACACGTTTACTACATCCTTCCTCTCTTCCCAGCCTTCTAAGGGACCTATACCTTCTGCCAGGTATTAGAGGCGCTTGACCAACTTTTATCTTCTGTACAAAATTTGTAGGCTGCCTTTTTGCCAGGGCAGCTAACATTTAAAGCAAAACGCCATAAAATATCATAAAAACTAACATGCGTATTAAAAGCACGTGAAACAGTAATTAAAACATAAGGCATGAAGGAAGAGGGGTCCTTGAGGTAATGCCAAAAGCAGCAAAATAAGGCATCACCTGCTGGCGAAGGGGACAGGCAAATATCCTGGGGGAAGAGAGTCCCATTGCTCCAGTGCTAGGGCTGCCAAGTCCAACTTGGGAAATATCTGGGGACTTTGGGGGTGGAGCCAGGAGAAAGGCAGTGACATCATTTTGTGATGTCACATCCTGTGATGTTGCTTCCACATGCTTCCACATGAACTCATGAAGTTTCCTAATACTGAATCAGGCCATTGGTCCATCAAGGTCAGTATTGACTACTCAGACTGGTAGTGGCTCTCCAGGGTCTCAGGCTGAGATCTTTAATGTCACCTATTACCTGATCCTTTTTTAGCTGAAGAGGCTGATACCTCCTGCATGTCAAGCAGATGCTCTATCACTGAGCAACGGCCCTACTGAATCCTTCTTCATCTCGGCAGAATATGAAGCACTAAGTGCTACACAAGTGCTAAATATGATTTTCATATCATAAGAACAGGAGAGAAGCCACAGTGGATCGGCCCATCCAGTACAGCCCATCCAGTACAACACTCTGTGTCACAACAGTGGCCAAAAATACCAGGTGCCCTCAGGAGGTCCAGCAGCGGGGCCAGAACTGCAGAAGCCCTCCCACTGTTGCCCCCCAAGCACCAAGAATTCAGAGCATCACTGCCCCAGACAAAGTGTTCCATTTAGACCTTGTGGCTATAATAGCCACTGATAGACCTCTGCTGGATGGGGACAGAGAGAGAGAGAGACAGACAGACAGACAGACAGAAAAAAGAAAGAGGGAGAGAGAGAAGGAAAAAAAACTGGCAGAGGCACTTACTTCCATTTAGACCTTGTGGCTATAATAGCCACTGATAGACCTCTGCTGGATGGGGACAGAGAGACAGACAGACAGACAGAAAAAAGAAAGAAGGAGAGAGAGAGAAGGGGAAAAAACTGGCAGAGGCACTTACTTCCATTTAGACCTTGTGGCTATAATAGCCACTGATAGACCTCTGCTGGATGGGGACAGACAGAGAGAGAGACAGACAGACAGAAAAAAGAAAGAGGGAGAGAGAAGGAAAGGAGCTGGAAGAGAAACTTACCTTGCCAGCCACATGCAAAAGCAGCTCCTTCAGTCCCTCCTTAATCTCTGGGCGGACCTGTCTTGCTGTGGAAGCTCTCTTGCTGACTTCTTAAAGGGGAAATGTCTGGTGAGGCTTTTTACTGCAGGGCAGGCTCTCTGCAGACATTTCCCTTTTAAGGTAGCCATTTTGTCCCCCCGGTGGCCAACTTGGAAAAAGCGGGGGAAAGCACGAAAAATCAGTGTTTCCCCCGCCCTACCGGGGGACTTGGCAGCCCTATCCAGTGCTGAAAAGGCCCTCTATTGGGGTTGGGGTTTTTTAAAAAAATGTTTGCATTTTCATTGGTATGCTTCTATTTTTTTGTTCTTCCCAGCGTACCAGGGGTGCAATCTGTTACCCCCTAGCCACAGTCTGTGCCTGCTAAAATCATCTAAGCATGCAGTAGACCAGGGGTGGCTAAACTTGTTTAACATAAGAGCTACAGAGCATAAATGTCAGATATTTGAGAGCCGCAAGACATGAACAAATATTACACAAATGCTTTTATTGAAAAATATACGCATTTGCTTTTATTAATATTAAATTGATAACTTTAGATGGGGAGGGAGGGGAGAAAGAGAGAGAAAGGAAGCAAATAGATGGGGGGGAAGAGATGGAAAGAAAGCAATGTTAACTTTAAATGTGTCCTCCAAGCCCCCCCCCCCCGCCCCCGCCAGCTAGCTTGGCTTGAAGAAGGGATTTAAAGAGAGAGCGTACCTTAATTTTTGCTATCTGGTTAGAGAGAGCTCTGTTCTCAATGAAACTTTGGGAGTTTTCCTCTGAGGCTTTGGTACAGTTTCTGTCCCACCTTCTCTTGATCATTTCCCCCCCCCCCCCCAACAAGGTGGGGCTTTAAGCTACTTGTTAATCAGACAGTAGGTATATGTGATAGATTCATGTCCAGTACCACCTTAAAGACCCAACAAGAGGTCCAGGCTATAAGCTTTCTAGAGTCAAGACTCCATTTGTCAGATACAAGTAGGAATGCCGTATTGGCTTGGTTTGAGGGAGAGGTGAAAAGTCAGGTCAAAAGGACAATAGAAGGCTTGCAATCACTGAGAAGCAATGAAAGTTCTTCGTGTCCCTCTCATGAAAATTAGGTATCCTTCCAGGTGGGAAAATGCATCTTGGGTTGAAGAGGTGTATATGTCTACAGCACACCTGCCTTGTCTTTTAGAGTGAGGAAAATGCTTTCAGAGAGAAAATATTTCATGGGAGGTTTTTTTCTCAATACTTCTCAGAAAAAAGAAAAAAAATGCCTTGGGAAGAAAACTCCAGGAATGTTCCAGGCTAGAGTTGGCAGCCCCAACATCAAGCCTGATGAAGCGTTCTGAAGGACTTGAAAGGTTCCACGCTTGTTTTGTGTCGTTTCAGTCAAAGGTCTCACGTGGCTCTTGCAGCTGGATTTTAGTTTGCACCGACGAAGGAACCTCTTCCCTCCCCCCCCCCCAAGTCCTGCTGCTTTTGATCTTTGGGTCTGCCTTGCGCAGGGGACCAAATCGTGTTGTTGGAGCTAGTGGCACCTCCCAGCCAGTTCCCGTGTGCATTTTGAGAACCTGAAGGAAGTGGTCATGCTGCTGACCCGAGAGTACATCTGTCAAATTTGATTATAACAGTGGATTATAGATTAAGGGATGTGGCGCTGTATGTGAATTGTGGAGAGCTTGAGGTACTGGAAAAGGCACAGCAAAACAGCTAAAAGAGAGCCATTATTTAATATACAGGAGAGGATTTCAGTTAGTCACACAAATCTGCAGAACTTGAAGAGTCACGGTCCGGTTGTGAAAGACATGGCAGCAGAATATTTTGAAGCGAAAAGGTGGCCTCTTGGAAAGATATGTGGAAAACAGGGAAACCTGCGTGTTCTCTCCCAATCCGTTTTCTAGCATTTCCTTTTTTTACTTATCTGTAGAAGATGTAATTTTTTATTGTAAAGCATATAATAACATCCGCGAGTCTCTTCCTTTCCCTAAAATACTCCCTCTCACAGGCAAAGAATCTGCCTTTTAAGAAATTTACTATCAGATAGCCGGGCAGAAGTTACTTATTGGGTGGCTAGGTTCGGATGGCTTGCCATAAGAATTAGAAGATCTATAGTAGCTCGAAAAGAAGAGAATTAAGGTTACGTTTTATTAATTTTAATCATTATGGTTTTTATGGTGTTTTTATAACCAGTCTTAAAATTCTGTTCCTATTTTAATGTGATATCTTTTACCCATGTTACAAATTGTCATTGTTTTATGTGTTGGTCAGTGACTGTGAATAAAACTTATCTATTTGTGATTACGTGCAGGGCTTTTATCTTTTTTTTTTTTTTTTGAAAAAAGAAGTGCCAGAACTCTCAAAGAGAGAAATGAAGTTTTCAGTCTGTATACTGAAAACTCATGAACTTTTAAACATTTTCAAAAGAATTTTATCAAAGAGGCTCTGTTCTGGTGCGTTCCCCCAGAAAAAAAAGGGCTGGTTACATGTATAAGGGTGGGTAAGTGCTTGCAGTATTTTGTAGAAAAATAAGGTGGATTAAAGAGTAAGAGTCCAGTAGCACCTTAAAGACTAACAAAATTTGTGGTAAGGTATGATCTTTCATGAGTCACTGCTCACTTTTTCAGAAACAGCTACAAATACAGGTGAATTAAGTCATGCTTGGCATTGGTGGGATGTGGCATAGGCTGTTTATTTGGCATTTACATTTTGTAGCATCTTAATCATAGAAACACAGAGTTGGAAGAGGCCCTACAGGCCATCTAGTCCAACCCCCTGCTCAATGCAGGATCAGCCTAAAACATCCCTGACAAGTGTTTGTCCAGCCACTACTTGAAGGCTGCCAGTGATTCCTTTGTTTCTTCTTCTCTCCCTGTCCCAAGCCTTACTTACAGGGTTCTTTTAAATGATTTCCACATGAAGCTGGCTCCTGTGAATTGAGAGCACAGACAGATTTTCCCCACAGTCCTGTTACCCAAGCAGTCCTGTATGACCCCCCCCCCCCCAACAAGGTGATATTGGGGAGCCAGTTTAGTGTAGTGGTTAGACATGCTCCCTCTAAGCTGTGGCATCTTGAGAGCAAAAATTCTATTTTGTGAGTTTCTGGCATTCAAGTTGTGAGCAAGCGATTTGGCTGCTGCATAAATTAGTTTGCTCTGGAGCCATCCTCTTCCTGAGCTAAGACAAAAATGTGTGAGCCGGAAGCTAAAAAACTGTGAGCTAGCTGACACTAACTCAGCTTAGAGGGAACACTGGCTAGATGGTCAGACTCTAATCTGGGAGAACTGGGTTCGATTCCCCACTCTTCCACATGCAGCTGCTGGGTGACCTTGGGCAAGCCACAGTTCTCTCAGAGGTGTTCTCTCAAGAGCGGCCCTCGAAAGACCTCTCTCAGCCCCACCTACCTCACAGCATGTGTTTTGTGGGGAGAGGAGGGGAAGGAGGCTGTAAGCTGCTCTGAGTGAAGGGCAGGGTATAAATCCAATATCATCTTCTCTTCTTCCGCCCCAAAAAACCCCATGACGCAGGGGCCACAATGAGGTGAGAGAATCTGGGGACCAGTCAAACAAGGGTGGCTGAAAGTAGGGTAACTATTAGAGGGAATTGCCCGGGTCTTCGGAAGAACACATGAAGCTGTCTTACAGTTGGTCAAACGCTTGGTCTGTCTATCTGCTTATTTATTTTCTTCATTTATATCCCATCTGTCTCCCCAGTTGGGGACCCAAGGTAGCTTGCATCATTGACTTCACCTTCATTTTCTCCTCCCAGTGACCCTGTGAAGGATAGGAATGTGTGACTGGTCCAAGCTCATCCAGCAAGCTTCCACAACAGAGTGGAGGTTCGAACCTGGGTCTCCCAGATGCTAGTCTGACACCCTAACCCAGGGGTATCAAACTAATTTGTTATGAGGGCCGGATCTGAAATAAATGAGACCTTGTTGGGCCGGGCCATGTGTATCATAAAATGTAATGCCAGGTAGTGGAGAGAGAAACGTTATAAAGGACACAAACACAAAGGTTTTTTTTTAACTTAAAATAAAGAACATGCTTAAAACATTAGCATTCTTGCAATATTTTGTTTATTTAACAGTGTCTGACGACTGACACCTCTTGCTCTAAATTATTGCATCAAAATGTCTGTGCTGTTGCCATCTTGAATATGCTGTTCAAGTGTGTATCTGTAAGCTGCAAACCTACTTTTGATTTATTGACATTCACCACAGAAATCTCATGCTCAGAGTTCTGAGTCTAGGACCCAGGGGAAAACGTGAAATGGCTGAGCAACTGAGAGAGCCTGGCAAAGCAAGCTATAATGCAGCAGCAGCAACAGAACTAAAAGCAGGAGATGGCCAGTTCCAGTGCGGGCCTGATAGAAGCCCTCCGGGGGCCTGATGCGGCCCCTGGGCCACATGTTTGACTCCCCTGCTCTAACCACTGTATCTCACTGGCTATCAAGGTCAGTCTTATCTGTTCTGACTGGCAGGAGCTATCTAGGATCTCTTTTTTCCCATCACCTACTACCTGATCCTTTGAACTGGAGATGCTGGGGATTGAACCTGGGAACTTTGCATGCAAAGCCAAAGCTCTAGCACCTGGCGACACCCTAAGAGCTAACGAAGAAAATCCAGCAGTGCAGAGGGCTGGGGGGGAAATTTGAAGTGTGGAAGGAAAACTGCAGAAGCCGACACAGAGGGGAATATTCCCAGCTGCCAGTAATAGAATTAGAAATAGAATTAAAAAGCAAAAGAAGGAAGGAGGTGAAAAAATAAAATATATTTTCAAAATATGTGAGATGGCAATTGTTTTTTCGTAGGTCTTTCAGGGAGATTTGACCTTTCCTTCAAATGTTGATATCATGTCAGCTTTTGCATGGTCTTCCAGTGGATGACCTGAATGGACGATGTTTGCTTCTACTGTGTGTCTGATTATGATTGTTATTGCTCTCCTGTGCTGGAACTCATCGGCACTCAATGAAATTGCTGAGCAATTGCATAAGAACGGATAAAAGGAAGTACTTCTTCACCCAAGGAGTGATTAACACATGGAATTCACTGCCACAGGAGGTGGTGGCGGCTACAAGCATGGACAGCTTCAAGAGGGAATTGGATAAACATGTGGAGCAGAAGTCCATCAGTGGCTATTAGCCACAAGGTATAGATAGGAACTCTCAGTCTGGGGCAAGTGATGCTCTGTATTCTTGGTGCTGGGGGTGGGGTAGCAACAGTGGGAGGGCTTCTAGGGTCCTGGCCCCACTGGTGGACCTCCTGAAGGCACCTGGTATTTTGGACTACTGTGTGACAGAGTGTTGGACTGGATGGGCCATTGGCCTGATCCAACATTGGCTTCTGTTATGTTCTTAATTGGTTATAGCTGTACTGTGTAACCCAAACTGATCATTGGTCCCTTGTGTTATATTGTACTGCTTTATTTTTTTTGATGGTTTATTGTTGTTTGGAAAACTTGACAGTAAAAACCACATATATAGAGGAGAGGAAATATGTTCACCAAACTGAACTGGCACAATACAAACAGATGGACTAGAGATGTTGGGCTAATGAGAGATGGCACTAGAAGGAAAGAAAGTAACGGAAGCAAGAAAGCCCCTGGCTTTGGACAGATATTTTTGAGCTGTGAAAGGTGGTACGTCTCTAAAGCAGGGCAGCGTGGGTGAGCCAAGCTGGATGCAGTATCTCCAGAACCAACTGTGACCTCTAGACACGGGGAATGCACCGAACTTCATGTACCAAACCTCTTTGCAAAGAGGGAGGGAGGGAAAGACTCACCCACTTTGCTAGGAGGCAGTGGCTTGTTAACAGCGAAGGCTGCTTTTAGGCTTTGCGGCTGTGCAGTTCACAGATGGCATTTGTATGCGTAGCTGACTCTCGAAGCCGCAGTGGAGGCAGCTGAGAATGTGTCTTAATAATAACAGTGTAAAGTAACCTAGATTTTCACTCTCCTTCTGCACAACGAACACATCCATGATTAATGTGTTCCAGTTAAGCTGCCGAGCGGGTTTACTTTTTAAAGAGATTTTAAAACGAGCCAAGCTGCTGGATTTTCTTCTCTCTCTCTCTCTTTTAAGAAGGGCACCTGGCATGCAGTTGCTAGGATGAAAGGGACTCAGTTTTGGGGCTGGCTTGCACAAAATTGGCAGCATCTCATCCTCTTAGGGCTGCCAGCCTCCAGGTGGGGCCTGGGGATCTCCCGCTTTTACAACTGATCTCCAGCTGACAGAGATCAGCTCCCCTGGAGAAAATGGCTGCTTTGAAGGGTGGACTCTATGGCATTGTACCATGCTGAAGCCCCTCCCCTCCCCAAACTCCACCTTCTCCTGGCTCCACCCCCAAAGTCCCCAGGTATTTTCCAACCCTGACTTGGCAGCCCTATATCCTCTGCCTTTTGTTTTCATCTTTGGTGGATACACGTGTCCCGGGCATATCCGGTGTTATAAATGCAGGCGATCCCGTAAATGTGGAACAGAGCTGAGGCACTGCATTGTTTTGCCTGATTTCGGCAGTATGTGATGCCCTTGGATTTTGTGTTGAATTTGAATGCGTCTTGCCGGGATGGACGCTGGCTCCAGTTTGGTGTAGCGGTTAAGAGCGCCAGTTTTTGGTGTAGAGAGAGCCAGTTTGATGCAGTGGTTAAGAGTGCGGACTCTAATCTGGGAGAACCAGGTTTGATTCCCTACTCCTCCACTTGCAGCTGCTGGTATGACCTTGGATCAGTTGCAAGTCCTCTCAGAGCTGTTCTCTCAAGGGCAGTCCTCGAGAGAGTTCTCTCTGCCCCACCTACCTCACAGGGTGTCTGTTGTGGGGAGGGGAAGGGAAAGGAGATTGTAAACCACTCTGAGACTCCTTCAGGTAGTGAAGGGCGGGGTATAAATCCAATCTCCCCCCCCCCATATCTTTCCCCCTCCTTCTCCTTCTTTTTTTTCTTTCTCTTTCTCTTCCTTTTCCTCCTTGATGGCTGTCAAGCTGTCAAATAATTTTTGGCAGCGTCAGTCCATTAACTGATGCTCCAGTCTGGTAGGCCAGTTCTCCCAGCAAATTGGAAAGCGAGGGTCAGATGTGCCCCCAATGTTTCCTCTAAGGTGACCCAGCCCACTCATCAGCAGTGGCGGTTGGTGTCAGCTCATGAATGGCCTCCCCTCCATTGCTTCCAATTTGGGGGCTGAGGCAGCAGGTGAGCGAATGCCCATTGTCTGCCACACTGAGCTCAGTGGCCCTGCAGGGCTGGTCTGTAGCACTGTGGGGGCCACTCAGCTTGGCTTGCTGAAGAACCATTTTCCCTTCCCAGTCAGCACATGCCCCCGTGGTCCTTGGCTCTTTCAGCCCAGTTTGGTGTAGTGGTTAAGAAGAAGAAGAAGAAGAAGAAGAAGAAGAGGAGGAGGAGGAGGAGGAGGCGGCGGCGGCGGCGGCGGAGGAGGAGGAGGTGTCGACGACGACGACGACGACGATTGGATTTATACCCCGCCCTTCACCCACTTGGAGTCTCAGAGTGGCTTACAAGCTCCTTTCCCTTCCCTTCCCCACAACAGACACCCTGTGAGGTCGGTGGGGCTGAGAGAGCTCTTGCCCAAGGTCATCCAGCCAGGTGCAAGTGGAGGAGTGGGGAATCAAACCTGGTTCTCCCAGATTAGAGTCCGCGCACTTAACCACGCACTTACCCACTACACCAAACTGGCTCTAAGAGCAGCAGACTCTAATCTGGGGAACCGAGTTTGATTCCCCACTCCTCCACATAAACCAGCTGGTGACCTTGGGTCAGTCACGGTTCTCTCAGAGCTGTTCTCTCAAGAGCAGTTTCTGTCAGAACTCTCTCAGCCTCAGGGTGTCTGTTGTGGGGAGAGGAAGGGAAGGAGATGGTAGGCAGCTCTGAGACTCCGATTGAAGGGCGAGGTACAAATCCTCCTCCTCTTCTTCATCCTCCTCCTTCTTCTCCCCCCCCCCCGCATCTTGCACCCCGAGCATGTAAATAAATTAGGCCCGAACAAGTTGAGGGATTGCCAACCAACGGAATCGTGTAAAGCACCCTACTTCAACAGCATACACAGGAAAAATATTGTTAGCCGATAGCCTCTGGGTATGTGTTTGTGTGTGTGTCAGTTAGGGAGAGGCCGACTGTATAGCACTCAGGAACCCTCCCATTATCTCCGGAGTGTTGGAGGAATACTAATTCATACGAGGTTGTGCGGTTCAAACGTTTTGTTCTCATATCAACGGAAACATTGGCAAGAACAGTGATGGCACTTGAAGGAAGGGCTGCATCCAAATGTCTGCCAAAAGGAAAGCACATTACTGATCTAGGCAGAACTTCTTTTTTTGAAAAAATTATTTGTTTTAAGTGAGTAAGGGAGAACTCTTACAGGGTATTTTCTCTACAACCATTCAGCCCATAGTACCAACAGGTAGGAATTCTCTGGCTGGAAGGTTGCTCACAGGTTCTTTCCTCCCCACATGAATCCTGAGAATTTCACCTGGTGGTAGACTGTATGGTGAAGTCACAGTAGCCCCACAGGGTTTTCAGGGCAAGAGACATGGTTGCCAGTCTCCAGGTGGGGCCTGGAGATCTCCTGGAATTTCAACTGAGAAGAGGGATGCTTTGGAGGGTGGAGTCTATGGCATTATATCCTACGGAGGCCCTCTCCTGCCCAAACCCTGCCCTTCACAGCCGCCACTCCCAAAATCAGGAATTTTCCATCCATGAGGTGCCAACCAGTATTCCCTCTAAGCCAAGTTAGTGTGAGCTAGCTCATGGTTTTTTAGCCTCTGGCTCACACATTTTGTCTTAGCTCAGGAAGGGTGGTTCCAGAGCAAGCTACTGTATGCAGCAGCCAAATCGCTTGCTCACAACTTTAATGCTGGGAGCTCACAAAGTACAACTTTTGCTCACAGGACTCCGCAGTTTAGAGGGCACATTAGTGCCAACCCTATGGTTTCCATATCCTGATTTTTTTTTCTTGTGGATTTGGGCATAGCATTGAATGATAATGACACATACCTGGTGAACTGAAGACTAAGTACCACAGTATTAGGCAGATTTGTGGAGGGCTAGGTCTGTCAGTGGCCTTTTGCCACGATCGCTGAACGGAGAACATTCACCTTCCAAGTCAGTAGACCTTTGAATATTAGAGATGTTGCCTTCTTGCTTTGGATATGGCTAAGTGACCATTACTGGAAATAGGATGCTGGACTTGAAAAACCAGGCGTCTCCAACATGGCACCCGTAGGACTTCTGACTTCTGATTGGCCATTGGAAATCTGATCAGGTGTGCAGAGCTTCAAAGAGTCACATCAGCGACAGCTGCCACCACAACACGAGGATCTTCACTGTGTTACTGTATGTTTGTTTTAAGAGCCGGACTGTTAAACAGAGCTTCTGCCTGAAATGTGGAAGAGTTACTATTAGAGTTATGCATAACTTCACTCCCTGACATTTTGTGGTTGGTTCCGCTTCCTGCGGTGGCCATTTTGTAGTTGTGCCTACCACCCTGTGTCAGAATGCCGAAGGTAGAAGCCAAAAGTGAGAGATCACGGGAGGAGATTTCAAGAGTGGATAAGTTGATAAGAATTGTTATTGCCACACACTCAGACAAAGCAATTGATGTGAAACGGGTAGTTGCTATTACGCAAAATCTGTTGTGTGTGAGCGATAAGAGAAGGTATTGTTCTACAGAAGAAGAGAAGATCGGATTTATACCCCACCCTTCACTCCCCAAGGGAGTCTCAGAGCGGCTTACAAACTCCTTTCCCTCCCCCTCCCCACAACAGACACCCTGTGAGGTAGGTGGGGCTGAGAGAGCTCTTTCCCAAGCTGTCCTTGAGGGAACAGCTGGTACAGAGCTATGGCTTGCCCAAGGTCATCCAGCCAGGTGCAAGTGGGGGAGTGGGGAATCAAACCCGGTCCCCCCAGATTAGAGTCTGTGCACTTAACCACTACACCAAACAGGATCATAACTGTGATAGTAAATATTTTTTGCAAATGTATCTTCATTGTCTCGTCGTCATTTTCATCACAGATGTTTTGATTCGAATCCCAAAGGTGCCTGGCAGGCTTGAAAAGGTTGGAGACCGCTAGACCATGATAGGCAGAGGGCTCTCTCTTTGGCAAAAGTCCACCAATTTTCTCATTTATTTTAGGGGTTTTTTGTGTGCTGATTTAGCCAGTTGCCTTCTTCTGCCAAAGGGGATTGTCCTGTTCCAAAGAACTGCAAGTGCCTGCCATAAGAAAAAAAAACCCCAGTTCCTAACACTCAATTCTGGACTTGGCATCTACAGAAGTCTTGATTAATCCCCAGAGCCAGGCAGTGAGCCAAAGTCTATCTTAATGGGGGGTTCCTTGAAAGGGAAGAACAGTCTCTTCCCTGGTGGTTTAGGAGCAGATTTTCAAAAGGAAGGCTATTAAATATGTACAAGAATATCGAGTGGGAAACTAGATACGTGCGCCAGGCTGTTGCCTTTCGTTTTTCTCTCCGCTCCTGCTGTTTTGACATCGCTTCTATTTGCTTCTGGGGACAGATGGGAAGGGACCCAAAGCGGGTGTAACGTTCACCCCTCCGGGAAGCAAAATCATGACGCTTTCCGGGATGGTGGAAGTCCCCAGCCGTGCATTTGTGCTTTCTGAGGAGAGACTTTTTAGCGCAGTCTGCTGGTCTCGTGAGCCGCTGGCACCGTGTCGCTGTGGGCAGGGATGGCAGTTGATAGGTAAGAGGGGGCAGTGTGGCAGCAAAATTACAGAGGCCTCATTGTTACCTCAGAAGAGCAAGGAAGTGCCGAGAGGAAAAGGTGAGAATTCACATGTGTGAATTCGGCGTTCCTAACAGTATTGTCACACAAAGCGACCTTATACAATCAGACCTTTGGTCAATCCAGATCAGTATTGTCTACTCAGACTGGCAGTGGCTCTACAGCATCTCAGGCTGAGGTCTGTCACATCACCTACTGCCTGATCTTTTAAATGGAGATGCCGGGAATTGAACCTGGGACCTTCTGCGCACCAAGCAGAGGCTGTTCCACTGAGCCACAGCCCCTCCCTCTGGGAGAACTACTGGGGAAAATAGTGGAGATGCTTGGGGGACGTGAAAGTGTTTTTTAGACATGTGGTGTGCAAAAAGAAAACAATTATGAAAAGTATCCTTTTTGTTTCTCTGTATCTCAGGCTTCCAAGCAGATAGAGGTTATATTTTTATTTCATTGGTGGCCTGCCTTTCTCCCCAATACAGACCCAAAGAGGTTGACTTCATTCTCCTTTCCTCCGTGTTACCCTTGCGGCTATCCTGTGAGGTTGGTGAGGCCGCGAGCGTGTGACAGGACCAAGGTCACCCAGAAAGCTTCCGTGGCACAGTTAGGAATTGAACAGCTGGGTCTCGCAGATGCTAGCCTGACGCTCTAACTGCCAGATCTCACTGGCCCTGTGTGAAAAAAGTGATTTGATGTGAAGGCTGTGTGCGGAGGGAAAAACCTGAGGGCAGGTATGTTCTTGTGAAGATTTTTTTTTTTTCTTCTTTAAACCCAGTGGAAATTTTTGGAACACTGTGGTGGGGAAAAGCCTCCACGAGACATTTTCTCCTCTGGAATAAATTGTGGTTTTTAAGACAAGGTTTTACTCCCTCAGAATTTGTCTTTTTTTTTTTTTTTTAATGTAAGACTGTGACATTAGCCTTAAAGGAGCTAGAAAAGATCTTTAAGTGTAAAGGTGTGTCTGGTGACCAAGATCATGATAATTCATACTACAGTATTCCTCATTACTATGGATGGGTGTGAAAGTTGGACAAGGAGATTCTTCTTATGTCGCCCTACTAAGTCAAGATTGTGGTTTCATGTAGTATTTTCTGGCTCTATTTATACATAACACAAAGTTCTGGTTTTGTTTTTGCTGTGCTGGTTTGTTACTGAGCTGGATCCTGGGTTTCCGGTTGCTCTAATCCGGGTTGGCTCACCAAACGGTGGTTTCATCACATTCCTTGCGGCATGCATCCCTGCATCCAGGTTGTATGCAGGAGCTACAGTAAGGGGGAAAGAAAAGAAACAGGATTAAACTTGGTGATCTGCATCGGTACCCTGACCTGGATGGCCCAGTCTAGCCTGGTCTTGTCAGTTCTCAGAATCTAAGTAGGGTTGGCCCTTGTTAGTTCATGGATGGGGTTTCATTGGCCAGTTTTATTGGCAGGGGTTGACCAAAGAACTACTGTATCTATAATTGACTTTTGTTCTCTGAAATGAAAATACGGGCTGACATAACATCCTGTGTTTAATTTACTCAGATTCCAACCCTTAAGCTGTTAGATATACTAGGATGACTGATGTACACAGAGAGTTTATGTGGGTAATTAAGTGTTTTTTTTCTGCTTCTGTATGGGTTATGGGCCATAATAAAGATTGATTGACTAATTGGATGGGAGACCACCAAATAAGTCCAGGGTTGCTATGCAGAGGCAGGCAGTGGCCAACCACCTCTGCTCATCTCTTGCCTTGAAAACCCTACGGCAGAGGTACCCACCAAGTTTTTTTAGAAACTGGGTGTGGCCAGGTGGGTCTTTTGCCCAGCAAGAGATTTGATTGGCTATGCGGATTTTTAAAAAACATCACCACAGCCCAAGGATCTTCACTGGATGAATGAAGGTAAATTGTGGCAGCCATTTTGTGGTCAGCTCTGCCTCCTTCAGCAGCCATTTTGTGGCAGCCATTTTGTATCTGCACCCACCAACCTGTGTCAGAATCCCAAAGGTACCTCCTGGCTCAAGTTGGGGACCCCTGCCCTACAGGCTCACTAGAAGTCAGCTGTGACTTGACAACACTTCACACACACACACACACACACACACACACACACACACACACACACACATATCCCTGCTTGGGAATATCACTGGCTGTGGTGAATAAACCAGACTGTAGTTTCATATCCTAGTTTGACTTCCCCTGGCGACTTGCTTTCAGACAACCACACAAATGGTTTCATGTATCTGGTATGAACAGAGCACACAAAAGAGCTGTGTTTAATTTTGTTTAATTGTTTTAAGTAATATATTTATAGAATCATAGAATCACGGAGTTGGAACCTCGTCGCTCTCCTCTGTACCCGCTCCATTCTGTCCACATCCTTTTTGAAGTAAGGCCTCCAGAACTGAGTCAGATCTTATCAGATACATGTATATATGTATGTAAATGTCTGAAATGTTTAAAACTCCTGGTAGGCAGAAGAGCTCATACAATGCTGTCATGAATAAAACTATCTTCAGCTACCTTCTAAAGCTCGAGAGTGAGGGGGCTGAGCACACCTGTGGAGGTTCTGTAATCGTGGGGCTACCACTGAAAAGGCCCTCTCTTGTGGGTCCATCAGCCAAGCTTCTTTAACCAATGGGACGGTTAAGAGGGCCCCTCCCTCTGATCTTAGTTCCCAGCCAGGAGAAGATGGTACTTCAGATATCCTGGTCCTAAGCCATTGTTTTGTTGTCTGCAGCATGGGTGAGCTGCGGTAAGCTAAGAGCAAGCGTGGCTGTTGATGCTCCTGGGAGGTTATACTGGTTGGGTGTGGATCTGTTGCCTGTGCTGCCCACTTCAGATGTTGCCTTTATGTCTTATAATATCATGGAATCACGGAGTTGGAAGGGGCCCTATAGGCCATCTAGTCCAACCCTGCTCAATGCAGGATCAGCCTAGAGAATCCCTGACAAGTGCTTGTCCAGACGCTGCTTAAAGGCTGCCAGTGAGGGGGAGCTCACCACCTCCCTAGGCAGCTGGTTCCACTGTTGCACAACTCTTGCTGCCAAAAAGTTTTCCCTGATATTCAGCTGGTACCTCCCCGCCCTTAATTTAAACCCATCCTTGCGAGTCCTCTCCTCTGCTGCCAACAGGAACAGCTCCCTGCCCTCCTCTAAGGGACAGCCTTTCAGATACTTCAAGAGAGCAGTCATGTCCCCCCTCAACCTCCTCTTCTCCAGACTAAACATTCCCAAGTCCCTCAGCTTTTCCTCCTAGGGCTTGGTCTCCAGGCCCCCGACCATCCACGTCACTCTCCTCTGCATGCATTCCATTCTGAAAATACGGGCCGAGATAACATCCTGTGTTATTATGCCCTTTTCCATTTTAAGAAGCACGTCTTCTCAAGGGCTGTGTGTGCTCTTCTTCTTTTCAGGTACCGGAAGTGGTTCCCTCTCTCACGCTATAATCCGAACCATCTCTCCGACGGGGCATCTGTACACAGTGGAGTTTCATCAGCAGAGAGCAGAGAAAGCGATCGAGGAGTTTCGAGAGCACCGGGTGGACCACTTGGTAACTGTGAAGAACCAAGATGTCTGCAAAACGGGGTTTGGAATCTCTGGTGTTGCTGATGCAGTGTTTCTGGATATTCCGTCACCGTGGGAAGCAATTGAGCATGCCAAATCAGCTCTAAAACAGGAAGGTCAGTTATTTGTCGAGTCTCTAGGTAAAATGGGAAGGGACAGTGTTGCCAAATAAACTCTTCCACTGGAAAACCCAGATGATGCTTTTGAAATTTAACATGCTAGTATGTTAAAATGTGCATTCATTTATCTTGTGGTATGCTTTCCATACCCTGACCTGGATAGCCCAGCTAAGCAGGCGTCAGCCCTGTTTACTGTTTGGATACAGTGTTCCCTCTAAACTGTGTTCATGAACGGCCATTCATTAACACAGGGAGCCCCGCTCAACAGCAGTCTGGAGTCATACAGGGTCCTGCACTGAAATGACATTATTTATTTATTTAATTGGATTTCTAGTCCGCCCTTTCCTGAACAGCAGGGCTCAGGGTGGGTTACAACAGTGAAAATACACAACAAGTTAAAACAATTAAAATACAATCTAAACAATATTTAAAAACCAATACAGCATCGAATAATGCACAAGATGACAATCAGAGATGGTTAGTAAGCGCACCCAGAGAACTTTCAGAGTGTATGCCCATAGATGGATGGAACCGAGTATAGATGTATGTCCATATATAGAACCAAGATGAAACCACTTAGCACCCCCCAGAAAACAAACTGCAATGAGAAAAGCAGAATGCTTTGTTTTGCATAAATCATGCCAATTATGAACGTTTGCATAATCCCGTTTAACAGAGAAGAGAGAAGGGACTGTGCAAGGCAGCGAAATTCCATCTCCTGGCTGCTGGAGGTCAACGCAGTCTTCACCCCATCCTCCAGCTTCTGAGATTTCAATTGGCACTGTCCTCATGTTCTTGCAGTCTTGAGGACTAGTGCGTTGGCTTTAAAAAAAAAAAAAAAGCTGATATTCTCATAATTCCAATTTTCATGAATTCGGTGCCAAATAGTAAATTCCACATTTGGAGAATACATGCATATCTGTGGAATATGTAGCAGCCTACAATAACTAGTGGAAGCATT
This sequence comes from Lepidodactylus listeri, assembly GCA_029233225.1. Classification (NCBI taxonomy): domain Eukaryota; kingdom Metazoa; phylum Chordata; class Lepidosauria; order Squamata; family Gekkonidae; genus Lepidodactylus; species Lepidodactylus listeri. Next base: position 84,991,509 of record JARCFY010000011.1, read on the forward strand.
ACTGTTTGCAACTTTCCAGTGTGGAGAAAGCAGAAGGGAAGCCCCGTCTCACTTTGAATGCTGTTCTTTTGTGGCTTGGGGGTGGAAGAGACCGGAGCTTCTCTCCTCTGCTCCATTCTTTTTTCTGTGCATAGATGAGAGCAAATGCCTACCTTTGTGTGTGGGCGTACTCGATTCTGTGTGTTTCTTCTATCCATGTTGGCATTCTCATGCATTATATATACTTGCATTGTTTGTGGTGATGCTCTTGGATCTGAAAGGAGCTGAACAAAAGGAGCTGTGTGGCTCATTGGTAAAGTGCTTGATATGCAGAAGGTCTCGGGTTCAAATCTCCAGCTTCTCCAGCTAAAAAGATCAGGTAACAGGTGATCAGGGTTCCTTCTAAGCTGAGTTAGTGTGAGCTAGCTAGCTAAGATTGTTGTCTTAGCTCAGGAAGGATGGCTCCAGAGCAAACTAATTTATGCAACAGCCAAATTGCTTGCTCTCACACCTTTAATGCCAGACTAGAATTTTTGCTCACAAGACTCCACAGCTTAGAGGGAGCGTTGCAGGCAGTGTTCCCTCTAAGCTGAGTTAGTGTTAGTTAGCTCACAGTTTTTTAGCCTCTGGCTCACACATTTTTGTCTTAGCTCAGGAAGGATGGCTCTGGAGCAAACTAATTTCTGCAGCAGCCAAATCACTCGCTCACAACTTTAATGCCAGTAGCTCACAAACTAGAATTTTTGCTCACAGTACTCCTCAGCTTAGAGGCGGCCTTGGTTGCAGGTGATGCAAAGCAGCTTCTTTGGTTCATCAGAGGATGCCCATGCAGTTTTCACTGTATACTGTAACAATCAAGAATATTACAGACTTAATTTTTTTTAGATAAATGAAAGCTGCCGTCAAAAAGAAAATATTGCCAGGTTGTGCATAGGGCAGAAAACATGAGAGAGAGAGATTTAAAACCTGCTAGTTTCCTCTGTATGCAGTGCTGCTGTTACTTGTACAGGGCTCTTATCTTTTTAAGTCACGTCCTTCTCGTACTAAGACGCAAGGCCTGCTGTTGCTAAGATCCCTTAAGACTTTTTAAAAAGGCGGGGGGTGGGGTGGGAGTGGGGGGAAACGAGAGCTTCAGGTTTGCAGTAAAAGAAAGGCGAGAGAGAGAGATCTGGAAGCAGAAAAACATCTTTCTCCCACAGGTTTTTTCCTTTGATGGCCACAGTTGTCGGCATGTGCGGAATATACAAAAATGCTTTGTGAACTCCTGTCAAGCATATTCTAGCTGAGCGGCAAGTGTGGGGGACGGCATAGTAACATAACCGGGAGGGAGGGAGGGAGAACAAGCGCGCTCTGACATTTTGTCAAGAGAGGATGTGTGTGTGTGGAGAGCTGGGATTCTGAGAGATCTTTCATGCTAATGACTGAAGCCGGAATGGAATGCTGGATAAACCATTACTCAGCCTTAAGGAACTTGGTTTTTTGCAGGATAGACATTTGGGGCCGGAGCTGCGCCATCAGGAGCGGATTGGCCATTTAACATACCGGGAAATTTCCCAGTGGGCCACTGGTGGCCAAGAGCAACTAGAGCCAAGCCCCAGGTACTGGCAAGATGGCTGAACTTCCTACAAAAGAACTGGCCATGACAAGATAACATGGAATTTTTCATCTCTATGAATCATGAATGTAGAAAGTTGCCTAATACCAATCGTACCATTCGTTTCTCAAGCTCAGTTGTTCATCTTCTGTGAACCTGGGATGGCTCACAGGAAGTTGCCTTGTACCAGCAGTCCTCCAAGTGGTGCACATGGGACACCCACGGGACCCACCAACACCTTTTCTGGCTCCCACTAGGTGTTTTTAGACAGTGGGTGGGGCTTTTGCCCAGCAAGGCCTCTGATTGGCTACTGGAGATTTGATTGGCTGTGCTGATTTTTTTTTAATGTTGCTTTGGCAGCAGCTGCCATCACAGCACAAGGATCTACACTGTGTTATTGAAGTTAAGCTGTGGCAGCCATTTTGTGGCTGTCTCCACCCCCTGAAGTGGCCATTTTGTTGCTGCACCTACCATGTCATGTCAGAATTCCAAATGTCCCTGCAGGCTCAAAAAGGATGGGGACCCTTGCCTTATACCGATCAGACCATTGGTCTGTGAAGCTCAGTTTTGTCTACTGTGAGTAGCAGCTGCACTCCAGATGCTCCGGTGAGGGGCTTTTCACAGCACCTCCTACCTAAACCTTACAACCAGATATGCCAGGGTTTGAACCTGAGACCTAATGCACGCAAAGCAGCTGTACTACCCCTGAGTAGGGTTGCCAAGTCCTACCTTAGCTGCAGCGGGGGGAGTCCTGGCTGTCTCTGGGAATTCTGGAAGTGACGTCATGGCGTCAGGCACATTGGGGGCGGGACTACTATCATTCGAGGGGAGACCATAGCGTTTCCCCTCGAATGACAGAGCGTCCCCCTGCAACATGCCTGACACGATGACGTCACCTCTGGGTGATGTCATCACGCCGGGCACATCTCCGCGATCCCGGCAATTTGGGGGTGGGGTTTCCCCCCGGCAGCCTGATCCAGGCCAGTGGGTAATGGACCCATCGAGCGGGGGTTTCCCCGCCCCGCGGGGGACCTGGCAATCCTACTACTGAGCCACGGTCCCTTCCCCTGCAAGCGATCATGCAACCTGGAAATAACTTAAATGCAAAGAATGTCCTACTGGTAGCTCTGTGTGCCCTCTCTTAACCTCATGTAGGCTGTGCAAACCACGAATTCACACGGTGTGGCACCCTTCCCTTATTCATGTGCTCCCTCCCGATAGACATAATGCTCTTGTGACTTCTCTGCGCTGTATTTAATGATTAGGGGCTGAATAACTTACCAGATCTAGCTGAACATTTCCATGACAAGCTGCGTCTGGTGGTTCTCTGGGAAACCACTGTGGTCAGGGTACTTGAGACACACAGCGTGGGAATCGGCCGCGTGTTCAGCCAGGAGGGCTGAAGTGAAAACGCATCCTGGGCTAGAAGGCAGGAGGTTTTACATACTCCGTTTGCAGAGTGTGCACACGGGTCTTGTTTTTTAATCCCCCAAGATGCCAGAGCTGCCACTGGTGAACTTTCTGTGGTTTTTCTTCTGCGTTTTTATTCTGAATTGTGAAAAATAGGATTGGTCCCTGAATTGACATAGAACCATAGAGTTGGAAGGGGCCACGCAGACCATCGAGTCCAACCCGCTGCCCAATGCAGGACCAGCCTAAAGCATCTCTGACAAATGTTCGTCCAGCCTCTTCTTGAAAGCCGCTAGTCCAACCCCCTGCACAATGCTGGGAATTCACAAATACCTCCCACGCACCCACAGTGACCCCTGCTCCATGCCCAGAAGATGGCAGAAAACCTCCAGGATCCCTGGCCAAACTGGCCTGGAGAATTGCTGTCTGACCCCAAAGTGGCGACCAGCATTTCCCTGGGTGCATAAGAAAGGGATATGTCTATGTCTGGATCCCCACATTCAGAGTTGATTTGCCCCTGTACTGTCCCGAACTGACCTACTGGGAAGGCAGATGTCTTCTGTGACTTGAACAGCCCAATTTAATTGGTGGCGGACAGTACTGTCAAATCTCCGCTGATTTATGGTGACGCTGTGAGGTTTTCAAGGCAAGTGATGGTCAGAACCAGCATGGTGTAATGGTTAAAGTGTCAGGCTAAGATCTGGGAAACCCAGGTTCAAATCCCCACTCTGTCATGGAAGTTGGCTTGTGTGACCTTGGGCTAGTCACACACTCTCAGCTGAACCTACCTCACAGGGTTGCTGTGAGGATAAAATGGAGAGGAGAATGATGTAGAAAGAGAAGAAGAAGAAGAGACTGGACTTGTACCCCGCCCTTCACTTGTAGTCTCAGAGCGGCTTACAAACTCCTTTCCCTTCCCCTCCCCACAACAGACACCCTGTGAAGTAGGTGGGGCTGAGAGAGCTCTGAGACAACTGTCCTTGAGAGAACAGCTGGTACAGAGCTATGGCTTGCCCAAGGTCATCCAGCAGGTGCAAGTGGAGGAGTGGGGAATCAAACCCAGTTCTCCCTCTGAGGTGGAGGCCATCTTGTGGGTGATTCCCACCTATCTTCAGGGAGGCAGGAACTAAGAGAAATCTTCTTCCTGTTTCCTGTTGTGGGAGTCACCCCTGGCTCAGTTCGTTTCCTGCCTCTAAAGGGAGCGCAGCTAGGACTTGGCTTTGCCAAATTCCAACCACCTTGTTTCCACAACTTCTCTAAAATCCTAAACTCTAACTACTCTTCTACCCCTAATCTAAACACTGTCCCTCTCTCTCTTCTATTGTTTAATATCTCAGCCTCCTCCTCTCCAGTCGTTCCGGGGACGGGCTCCCGCCCCCCCCCCCGCCTTGATTTTTTTTTTTTTCCTTTCTTCCTGACGCCACTACAGCGGGCACAAAATCTCCCGCGGCGACAGGAATGGAGCTGAGCGCAACGCTCGATAGCTCCGGAGCCGGCACCGGCAGCAGGAAGCGCCCGGCTGCAGAAGCCTCCGGCGAGGCCAGAAGCGGCGGCGGCGGCGGCGCGAGCGCCAAAAAGCGCGCCAAAACCAAGAACACGGCCCCAATGGAGGGCTCGGCGCGGCCGGCGGCGGCGGCCATTTTGGACACCACGGGCCACTCCAGGGAAGTCGGGGATGGCTCTAATCGCCCCCCCCCCGCACGCCGACTATTCCCGGGCCTCTGGCCGATCGGGAGAAGCCCAGATCCGGCAAATACAACGCAGTTTTGCTGAGGACATGGGCGAGGAGGAGCAAGGCGACGAGGAGGAGGAGGAGGAGGAGGACGAGGGAGAACCTTGTGAAGACGGCACCGGTAATGTACCACTCCATACCCCCCCATTCCCCCCTGAAGCCATGGAATTTTTTAGACGGGCCATGTGGGAGGAGATGGCGCGTTTTTGTTCCTTTGGGGGGTGTCACCCCTCCACCTCTACATATCCAGCGACCCCCCCCCCCTCCACCCCCAACTAGACCTCCTTCCAAAAGAGCAAAATGGCCCACAAAGGCTGCCCAAAAGGGTCCCAACAAGCAATCTGGTGTCTACATTGACTACCCAGATGAGGATGCGATATCTCAAATATCATCTGATAGAGAGGAAGGGGAATTCTCTTCTAATGAAGATGAAGGGGAACCAGCACCAAAACCCCCAACCGCAAAAGATCAGGCTTTTAGATTTTTTAAGCCTGAGGATCTCAACCACCTGCTGCATAAGACTTTGGCTGCCCTCCAGATACAGGGTAACCAAAAAGCAACCAAGGCAACACCTACTCCACAAGAGCAGGATGATAACCCAGACATCTTTGATGAATTTTTTCCGGCGGTCGATCCCTCCGAAATAGCGTTCCCCTTCCCAAATTTTTACGTTAGGAAGGTCAAAGCCGAGTGGGAACGTCCCCTTTCTGCCAAAGCCTTCCCAGGAGTTACTAAGAGGCTCTACCCTTTACACTCTTCAGCACTAACGCTGCTACAGGTCCCAGTAGTAGACGCACCAGTGGCAGCCCTCCAATCATCAGGCCTGATCTCTGAGGACGGGCAAGGTACTCTACGTGATAGTTTAGACAAGAGAGCCGAGTTCGCATTGCGCAGAACACATGAGGCCAATGCCATGACTATTAAAGCCTCCTCTGCGGCATCCACAGTCTCGAGGGCAGCCATAGTATGGATGCGTAAACTCATCCAGATGTTGCCTGAGGGTAACCGGGGTCTTTTAGAAGGAGCCAATCGGGTGCTAAAAGCCATCTCCTTTACCGCGGACGCCACCCTAGACTCAATGGTTTTCTCCGCTAGGGCAATTTCCTCCGCAGCAGCGGCACGCCGCACACTATGGCTCAGAGCATGGCAGGCTGACTATCAGTCCAAGGCCGTAGTCTCCTCCTACCCCTTCCAAGGGGACAAGCTCTTTGGCGACTCCTTAGAAAAGATCCTAGTAGAAACCCGGGATAAAAAGAAGACCCTGCCCAGAACCATCCGCTCTGGGGACAAGAGACCTAGCACCATGTCCTCCTTTCGGCCCTACGGCTCCTCCTATCGGTTCCGCCCTGACACCAGGCGCCAAACCTGGTCAACCAGTAAGCAGCCCTTTCGTAGGGGAGGGTTTCACGGCAACAACAACAACAACAGGTTCGGGAAACCCTTCAGCCATAGACCAAACAAGCCCGGTGACCCCAAGCACCCCAAGGCGTGACTATACACATGCACCCGTGGGAGGACGTCTACTTCTATTCACCCCAAGATGGCGAACTTCCCAGCCGGATGCATGGACCATGGATGTAGTCTCTGCAGGTTACAAAATAGATTTCAGCTCTCCGCCCTTACCTCGTTTCCTTCCTTCTCCAACACACAAAAATGCAGCAAAGAGAGACAGGACACTAACAGCGATACACCATCTGCTACAAATTCGAGCGGTAGAACCGGTACCCCAGGAGGAGCATGGGTCTGGAGTGTATTCAATCTTCTTTACGGTACCAAAGAAGAACGGAGATTGGAGAGCGATTCTCGATCTAAAATTTCTAAACAGATACGTAGAACTCAGGCATTTCCGCATGGAAACACTCCGTACCATAGCAGAGTCCCTCCAGCCGAACGAGTTTTTAACATCCATAGACCTAACAGAGGCGTACCTCCATGTACCCATCTTCCGGCCACACCGAAGGTTCCTACGCTTCTGCGTAGGGACATCTCACCTGCAATTCAGAGCTCTCCCCTTCGGGCTATCCACAGCCCCACGGGTCTTCACGAAGGTCCTAGTACATCCAGTGACCATCCTGCGACAACTCGGGATCCACGTTCACCCCTACTTAGACGACCTCCTGATCCGGTCTCCATCAAAAACCCAAGCCCTGAGAGACGTAGCGACGGTCATCCAACTCCTAGAGGAGTTCGGCTTTCTCGTCAACAAACAAAAAAGCCATCTCAAACCTACACAACGCCTAGAACACTTGGGAGTCATCATAGACACATCCTCCTGCAAACTTTTCCTTCCACCACACAAGGCACAGAAGATCAAGACAATTGCAACGCAAGTCATAACAGCACACAAATCTTCTCTTTCGATATTAGCCAAACTGATGGGCCTGATGGTCTCCACTTTCGACACTCTTCAGTGGGGCCGTTTCCACTCCCGACAATTACAGCGATTTCTGAGACCATTCCAGAACCACATCGCCATCAAGTCGGACATAGCAGTCAAGGTCCCACTCCTGACAAAGTCGAGCTTACGTTGGTGGACCGTTCATCGCAAAACATACTGGGTTCAGAACCCAATTCAAATTTTTACAGACGCCAGCCTCGCGGGCTGGGGAGCGACTCTACTACACCATCCGGTCCAGGGATCATGGTCAGCAGCGGAATCTGTGTTACCCATCAACCTACTCGAGTTGCGGGCGATCAGACTGACCCTACTACATTTCTCTCACACCCTTCAGGACAAGCACGTCGTGGTCAGAACGGACAATACTGCGGCCATGACATACCTGAGCAAGCAGAGCGGGGTAAAATCACGGGGACTAGCCAAAGAAGCCAACCTTCTACTCAACTGGGCGGAAGCTCACTTAGCATCGATCTCTGCAGCTCATATACAAGGCTCGGCCAATTATACAAGCTCGGCCAAATATACAAGCCGATTGGCTGAGTCGTCAAACAATCATGGAGGGAGAATGGTCATTGCATCCACAAGTCTTCCATCAAATTGTAGAGGAGCTGGGGATGCCGACGGTGGATCTATTTGCGTCAGTGTACAATGCGCAACTTCCAAGGTTCTACACGAGGTTCTTTCACCCATGGGCCGAACAGACAGATGCTCTCCTGTCCCCCTGGCCTCGCGAACTTCTCTATGCCTTCCCCCCCCTTCCGGTTTTGCCCAGACTCCTGAGGAGGATTCGCCTCTTGCAAGCAGAAATCATCGTAGTCGCACCCTATTGGCCACGCCGTCCGTGGTTCACATCGCTACTAGATTTAACTGTGCGTCCCCCTCTTCCAATACCAGTTCGGGAGGACATGCTACTACAAGGACCCATCAGGCATCCAGACCCAGGATGGTTTCACTTGACCGCCTGGAGATTGAACGGCAGAAGTTCGTCAAGCTAGGTTACCAGGACTCCGTCATTAACACCATCTTAGACTCTAGAAGACCATCGACTACTAGAATCTACAACACCACATGGAAAGCATTTGTCAGATGGGCCAGACGTAAAAAGATCGACCCTCTTCGCCCTCACATACGTTCCATCTTGTCCTTCTTACAGGAAGGCACATCGTCAGGACTAAAAGCATCTACCCTGAGGAGACAACTCGCCGCACTATCCACAGTCCTTCCTCCTTATAGAGGACAAGCTGTCTCACATCATCCTCACGTCAAACGATTTCTCAAGGGCGTGGCCTTCAAAGACCCTCCGATATGTCACCGTTTTCCCACGTGGCGCCTCAACGTGGTCCTCACGGCCTTAACGAGACCTCCGTTTGAACCCATACGGACCATTTCACTAAAATTCCTAAGACAAAAAGTGCTCTTTCTTGTAGCCATCACTTCGGCCAGAAGGATCTCCGAACTCGGGGCCCTCTCTGTCCGCTCAGACCTATGCGTCTTTAATAAGGATACAGTAGTTCTCCGTACGGACCCGTCCTTTTGTCCAAAGGTCAACACTCAATTTCATAGGTCTCAAGAGATCTGTCTTCCCTCATTTGCACCAAACCCGACACATCCTCAAGAAAAGGCATGGCACACATTAGACGTTAGGAGGGCTCTTAAGTCTTACATCATTAGAACGGATACTATCAGACAGTCCGAAGCCTTATTTATTAACATCTCCTCTCCTCACTTGGGCAAGAAGATGTCTACACCGGCCATTAGCCGCTCACTGCGCCTGTGCATCGCAGAGGCATACACGTCAATGAAACTTAAAGTTCCTCAAGGCATTACAGCACATTCTGTACGCAGTGCCGCCACCAGCGCAGCGTTCTTCAACAGGGCTTCCATAGAAGCAGTATGCAGGGCAGCTACGTGGTCCACGCCGTCCACCTTTGTGAGACACTATAAAATCAACCCTTATGCATCCTCAGACGCCGCCTTCGGTCGTCGTATCCTCCAATCTATTTTACAAGAACATGACGATCACCCACCCAACTTCTAGGACCATTGCTCTGGGAGGTCCCACAAGATGGCCTCCACCTCAGAGGGAGAACGACCAGTGGTAACTTACCGTGAGGGGTCCTTCTCCTCTGAGGGTTGGAGGACATCTTGGCCCTCCTCGGATCGTCAACCTATACAAACTAATAATCTGACTGAGAGAGGGGCGAGTAGGCATTATATTTGATACGGTCATCCTCACGGTACCGTAATGTTATGTTAAAGAGAGAGAGTTCATTTCAATTCTGTCTTCCTGTTTTCTATTAATCTTTCTTTGAGTCCAGAGTTTTCTCCTATAGCTTTCGGAAGTTACCGAACTGAGCCAGGGGTGACTCCCACAACAGGAAACAGGAAGAAGATTTCTCTTAGTTCCTGCCTCCCTGAAGATAGGTGGGAATCACCCACAAGATGTCCTCCAACCCTCAGAGGAGAAGGACCCCTCACGGTAAGTTACCACTGGTCGTTCTCCCAGATTAGAGTCCACACACTTAACTGCTACACCAAACTGGCATTGTTGGGTCTCCATTGGGGAGGAAGGCAAGATATAAAGTAAATAAATAAATGAGAGGTGGTTTGCCAATTAAATAATACAGATGGTATGCCCTTGCCTGCCTCTGTGTAGAAACCCTAGATTTCCTTGGTGCTCTCCCATCCAAATACTAGCCAGGGCCAGCGCTGCTTAGCTTCCGAGATCTGATGACAGGCTAGCCTGGCCGGCCATCCAGGCCAGGGCCTGCTTTAATTACTCCTTGCGAGATACCAAGTTGGTTCAGAGTAACTAGAAGTCTCGCTGTGCGTTGCGTTCCCCAACAGAAAAGATCAATTGCATACTTCAACTTTATGGCTTTGACTTGCAGAGCATATCCCACCCCCCACCCCCAAGTGATCCAGCTTTGCATGGCTTAGGTGTACCTGTATAAAATCACTAGATGTTCTCTCCCAGATCTGTTTTTTGATCTAGGATTGCTGTATGTAGCTAATGGTGGCTAAGATACGCTAGGAACATGAATTAGAACTTTGGCATGCCCAGCAGTTCCCTTCTTCCTTTCTCTCCTATGCACACAAACACCCAGCTATTTCACTTCCGGAACAGGCTGAAATCCTTCTTCTTTTGTCAAAGTCAGGGGTCCCTCCTTCTCCACTTGAACTGTGGTAAAAACTCTCACACAGATAAGGCTGCAGGCAGCTCCAATGGTCCAAAGGAGGATTTTTTAATAGCCACAGCCTATTTCTTTTTTTGAGGACCAACCAGAATAAGCACCAAACATCATGCAATCTTGTGTGTGTAGAGCCGTCCATTTGCTTCCGACTTATGGCAACCCTGTGAATTAGTTCAGGTGGGTAGCTGTGCTGGTCTGAAGCAAGAGAACAACGTTTGTGTTCAGTCACTCCTTTAAGACCAACCAAGTTTTATTCCGGGCATAAGCCTTTGTGTGCATGCCCACTTCTTCGGATCCTTCTGTGTGTCTGAAGAAATGTGCATGCACACAAAAGCTTATTCCGAGCATAAAACTTGGTTGGTCTTAAAGGTGCCACTGGACTCAGACTTTGTTCCTATGAATTAATGTCCTCTAAAACATCTTATTGTCAACAGCCATTCTCAGGTCTTACTGACTTCTTGAATGTGGTGTTGTCTGCATATCTCAAATTGTTACCAGTTTGGAGCCAGTTTGGTGTAGTGGTTAAGTGTGCAGACTCTAATCTGGGAGAACCGGCTTTGATTCCCCACCTCCTCCACTTGCACCTGCTGGGTGACCTTGTGCAAGCCATAACTCTGGCACAGCTGTCCTCTCAAGGACAGTTGTCTCAGAGCTCTCCCAGCCCCACCTACCCCCCAGGGTGTCTGTTGTGGGGAGGGGAAGGGAAAGGAGTCTGTAAGCTGCTCTGAGACTCCCTTGGGTAGTGAAGGGCAGGGTATAAATCCAATCTCTTCTTCTTCTTCTTCTTCTTCTTAGGTTCCTTTCGCCAGTTTTCACTCCACCCTCATCAGTTTTCACTCCACCCTCATCTAAATCTAATTTAGTTTTCTTTATATGTTCTGCATGCAGACTGAAGATAGGGAGATAAAATGCATCCTTGTCTGACACTTTTGCCGATTGGAAACCATCCTGTTTCTCCATATTCTGTCCCAACTGTGGCCTCTTGAGTTATTCGGAACTCTTTGTCAGCATGGATCTTACATAGGGTTACTGACTCTGGGTTGGGAGGTTTCTGGACATTTGATGGATGGAGCCTGGTGAGGGCAGGGCTTGGGGAGAGAACTCAGAAGGTATAATGCCGTAGAATCCACCCTCCAAGGGAAGTGACTACTGTCTGGGGATCACTTGCAGTTTGAGATCTCCAGCCCCAACCTGGAGGATGGCAACTCTAGAAGGGAGACAGAAGGGCAAAAAGAATGTATTGGGTAATGGCGAGTTTCTGTTTAGAATCCTGGCTTAGGTGAGCTGTAGGCAGGGTAAGATCAGAAGAAGAAGAGAAGAGAGATTCGATTTATATCCTGCCCTTCAGAACCTGAAGGTGTCTCAGAGCGGTTTACAATCTCTTCCCCCCCCTCCCCACAACAGGCACTCTGTGAGGTAGGGTGGGGCTGAGAGAGCTCTTTCGAGACCTGCCCTCGAGAGAACAGCTCTGAAAGAACTTATGACTGACCCAAGGTCACACCAGCAGCTGCATGCGGAGGAGTGGGGAAATCAAACCCAGTTCTCCCAGATTAAAGTCCGTGCTCCTAACCACTACACCAAACTGATTAGGAGCAGCACTCCTCCCAGAAGACCATCTGATCGGAGCTCCACATCATCTCCCTGTTAATCTGTCACCAGCTCTACCACCCCCAAGAGATCACATAACAATTATTTGAAAGTGGGTGTTAATTTCTAATTTACACATTCCATAAATCCTTAACAAGACCAGGGAGGGTTTCTCCCCCCCCCCCCCGCTTGTGAGTGATTCAGCCCCACGGCGCTCAGAATAGCTGCACTTCATTATTTTAACAGGCTGAGGTTTAATGGTCTGTTACATGTACATCTATTGCCGCTCTCCTGCCCCAGATTGCTTTGACCTCCTCCCCCCTTCCTTTTTAACAACCTGTCATGTTGCACAGAGAGCTGCGGAAATTTGGAAAGGAAAAGCTCAGGGCTTTGGGGTTTGTGGCTGGAGTGGAGAGGCCCGTTTCGTTGCCGTTGGCACGCGGGAGTGGTACGGCCAGCCGTGTGCCTTTGGATGGCAGCTGGGTTTCTCTGCCAACAACCCCTGCTTGCCCGTTGAAGATCTGCTGCAGTGCAGATCTTGCTTCATCTCCTAAACCTGCACTGACTCCCCCCTCCACCCCCCACCAGCTTCTCTTTTCAGCATCTGCTGATAAATACATTTTGATGCAGGGGTTTGCTGTACCCAGCGCCTGACCTTGGCTTGTTGTTGACTGAATATCTTATTAAAGTCCTTTAGGCTGTTTTTTTTTAAGAGAAGGAGAGCAAGAGACTCCCTTTGGTTGGACTCAGCTTAAAATATATATATATTTTAAGGCGGAAATACAAATTGTGTGTTGCTGGTTTTTTGGGCTGTGTGGTCTGTTCCATTAGCCTGGGGAGACAGCCCTCTGAATTTCATGTGTCTTCCCCCCCACCCAGAAAAGTGAATGAAACTGAAAGCTCAGGACGCATGCAGAGGTCACAGTGAACTCTTGATCTGTGGCGGGCAAGAATACAACAGTTGGTGGTTGCCAGCACCCCTTGTCTCTCTCCTCTTGCGCATGGGCTGCCAGTGGATTCTTCCCCTTGAACTATCCAGTTTGCTGCAATGCCCATGTGGTGGTACCCAGGGTAAAATGGCCGTCATCAAATGGAGAAGGACAGAATGTTGTAAACCACATTGGGTTCCCCATTGGGGAAGAAAGTGGAGGCATACATGTAAATAAATAAATTGGTATATTTGGAGTTGGGTTTGCTCCTCGCAAATCAGGATTCTAAAGTGGGTTCGAAACCTGTTCCACATTGCCCAGACATCTGCATGGCCACACCATAGCACATGGGAATTCGATTCAAAGTTTCGGAAACCAGGAAACCTTCAGTTACACTCAGTGTACAAAGCGAGGGGGGGGGGGACTGGTTCGTACCCCTCACCAAATGAACCGAGGTTCGTCTTGACATCTTTATGCAACCATAAGGGGCATTCCTGAGGTTGCCAGCCTCCTAATGGGACCTAGAGACCTCCTGGCATGACAACTGATCTCCCGGCTATAGAGATCAGTTCCCCTGGAGAAAACGGCTGCTTTGGAGGGTGGATTTTATATCTTGCTGAAGTCTCTCCCCAGGCTCCACTCCTAAATCTCCAGGCATTTCCCAATCCAGAGTTGGGCGGTCCACGGTGAGATCATTAATTTATTTTGTGTGTCTTTACTCCACCTTTTCTCTAAGGGCTTCCGGGCAGTATACAAGGTTCTCCCTTCTTCCATTTCATCCTCACAATCAAGTTAGGGTGGTTAGGTAAGTTAGGCTGAGAGAACATGACTGGCCCAAGGTCATCCTGCGAGCTTTGTGGCGGAGCGTGGATTAGAATTAGGGCCTTCCAGATCCTAGTCTGACATTTTAACCACTACCTCAAAGCTGGCTAAGGGTATCTTTCACTCCACGATGCAACAGAGGAGGGTCGCTGTATGTTTTTTGTATTGTGGGCACTGTAAACTTTGGGTCCGTGTGTGTCTTCTGTTACACTTACAGGGATGTTTTTGGGAGGATAAAATAGACGAGGGAAGAGCCAGTTTGGTATAGTGGTTAGGAGCACTCTAATCAGGGAGAACTGGGTTTGATTCCCCACTCCTCCACATGCAGCTGCTGGTGTGACCTTGGGTCAGTCACAAGATCTCTCAGAGCTGTTCTCTCAGAAGCTGTCCTTGAGAGAGCTCTCTCAGCCCCACCTACCTCACAGAGTGTCTGTTGTGGGGAGGGGAAGGGGAAGGGATTGTAAGATGCTCTGAGACTCCAGGTAGTGAAGGGCGGAGTATAAATCCAATCTCCTCTCCCCTTCTCCTCCATCTGCGTAGCTATTTTGGTCATAGCCCTTTATGTACATTTCCTCTGGAGGTTTTTACAACAGTCCAGTAGAGTAGATCAGCATTATTATCCCCTTTGGAATTCCATTGGCTAAAGTGTGGATGACTTGTCGAAGGGTGAGGCACTTTCAGGGAAGGGGAGGGTGCACGACTGAATGTTTCCCTTTTTTAAAAAAACAAACCCCTCCCTTATCTGTGAAAGTTAGCATGTCAGGGTTTCTAGCTCAGTCTATACCCTGAAATGCTAGGTTTCTATTGCAGGGAGGGTGGGGGAACATTTCTGTATTGCTGCAGTCTGAATTAGATGAGGGATGAGGGCTATTCTTTCTGCCTTTTCTGACTGCATGTTGGGTTGGTGTCCTCCAGGTGACCCAGGGTAAGTTATTGAACGTGAGAGGGAGGGCTACATTGGTTCACACAGAGTAGGGGTGATTGTCAGGTACCAGCCTGGAGCAGATAATCTGTAGATTGTTTTAAAACAAACTGTCTTAAGTGCAGATTTCTGGTTTTGGTGCAGATTTCTGGTTTTCAGCTCATCCACATTCTTCCTTTGCGGTTAATGTCCTCCAAAGCACTTGATGCTAGGCAGAGACATGCTGTTTATAATTGCATTTGTGAACGGTTTTAAATTTTCATGATGGGAGACAAGGAAATGAACGGGGGAGATGACGATTTTTTTTTTCATTTAGGCTTCTTGCATTATGAATCAAGCCTGGCCATGGCTCAGAGCAGGAAGCCGTGGGAGTCCTAGCTGGCAGAAGCAGCCTGCTTCCCCCCTCGGCCTTCTTTTAGGGCTACTGCAACTAGGGGGAAATGAGCACTTTTGTCATTGAGCCAGTGGTGCAAACTCTTCCTTTGGGAGACCCCATCCCGCATGAATTTCGCTACTGAGGAACCTCTGCCTGTCTGCCATAGGAATGCTAAAACATTTCATGGGCTTCTGGGGCATAAAAAGAAGTTCCTACAGGATCACACCAATAGTCTGACGTCCTTTTTTCACACACCAGCCACCCAGTTGCCCTGGAAGGCCGACAAATGGCAGAGAGGCTAAGGTCTCTCCCCAATGATCCCTCCTAGTGATGGCATTCACAGGTTTGCTCAGGCCCATAGCCAGGATTTCGTGGATTGTGGGGCAGATTTTTTCCTGGTGGGGCTGAGGTTCTCTTCACAGAAAGAAAAGCCATTTAGCCAATAAAAAGCTGCTACCAGGGTAGATCTCTAAATTGCAAGCCACTTTAGATGACAGTTCTCAGCTGCTGCAAGTTAATCACTTCTGCCAGCCTAAGCAACAATTCTGGGGGTGATGACTTCTATAGTCAAGAAAGCTAACACTTAGGCAGAAAAACTCTCTTAAAGGAGACCAGTTTCTTAACACAGAGTTAGAAGGGGTCCTAGAGGTCACCTACTCCAACCCCCTTGCTCAGTGCGGAAATTAGTCAACTACAACACCCCACTTTGCTTCAAGGAGTGCATGCCTTTAAAAAATGTTTTTTAAATTATTGAAAAAAGGATTTACAGGAGAAATTCTTGTGGGGCTGTGCCTTTAAGAAAGGGGACAGAGCCCCCAAAAGCCCCACCGTAGCTATGGGCCTAGGTTTGTTGCCTTTGGATATGGAGGTTCCCTGATGGACCTCTCCTCCATGAATCTTGTCTCATCTCCCATTGAAGCCCTCTATTTTGGTGTCTATTACGGCGTATTCTCGTGTGCACCGTGCACACAGAAAAAGATTGTAAAGCAAGGGTCCCCAACATCTTGCCTGTGAGCACTGTGGCACCTTCCCCTAGGGCCCACCTAGTGTTTTTTAAAAGTGGGTGAAGCTCCCAGTTGGCCACTGGAGATCGGATTGGCTGCGAATTAAAATAACTGTTTTGGTGGTAGCTTTCGTCACAGTGCTGGTTTTATTCTCACTCTTCTTTCCCGTTGTGTTTCTTAAATGACTCCTCTTGTCCCCTGCACTTGGGTTTCCTTGGTGACTGGCTCCGCCTCCCGTGGTGGCCATTTTACGGTTGGCTCCACCTCCCATGGTAGCCATTTTGTGACTGCAGCTTCCTGTGGAGTGTCTGACTGTGATCCGGCAGACCCAGGTTCGAATTCCCAGTGTGCCACGAAAGCTTGCTGGGTGCATGTGAGCCAGTCACTCTCTCTGTCAGCTGAGCCTGCCTCACAAGGATGTTGTTGGGAGGATAAAATAGAGGAGGGGAGAATGATGTTGTAAGCCACTTTAGGTGCCCATTGGGGAGAAAACCAGGATATAAACCTCTCAAAAAATAAACCCCAAGAAGGAAGCCGTTTCCACAACACACAGAGGGACTCTGCTCCGTAGCATGCATCATGAGCTGCGGCATCTCTTGTGGAGCCTGTTGTGTTTAAAATATTTGTAAGCTCACCGTTCTGCTGGAGCATCAAAGATGGGTAACAACCAACAGCAGCGTACATTAAATAAACATCAAGTTACCTTTTTTCAAAAACCACTTCGGAATAGAACAAAAGCAGACGAATAACTTATTAAACCTACTCTCTCTCTCTTTTCTTTAATCCAAAAAGACTCTCAGACTCTTCCAAAATATTAGTTGTTGTAGATTTTTCGGGGCTGCACGGCCATGGCCTTGGCATCGTAGTACCTGGCGTTTCGCCAGCAGCTGTGACTGGCATCCTCAGAGGTAGAACGCAGGAAGACGGAGTCCTCTCTGTGTCTCTTCCAAAATAACTTCATTTTGCAGCTTTGGTGGGAAGTTAAGGAAGCTGGAATCCCTGTTCCGGGGGGTGGTTCAATAGAATATTGACTCCAGAGGTGTAGCCGTGTAAGACTATTGGAACAAAACATAAACAGGTGGCACCCTAAAGACCAACAAAATTTAGTTCCAGTTAAAGCTTTTGTGGACTAGAGTCCCCCAGGCAATTTTGCACGTCAGATCTTACAGGATTCTTCACAATCGCGCGCGCTGGATGCCATCTGTCTTTTATAGTAGGCCACAAGCAGGTTTTGCTAATCCCTTCCACCACCCCGAGGTTTTCTCACCAGCGGTGAGCCTCCTTCTGCCGCTGGGAAGACCACAGAACTCTCCTCTTCCCCCTCCCCCCCCTTCATAATGAGTCTGCTTCACCCAGGAAGCCGACAGAGTTTTGCAGAGAGGTTATTAAAAGAAAAGAAGAGCTGTGAACATCGGGCATCTAATACAGTCCCTCTTCGATTCAGTGCAGGAAAAGCCCAGCTGCTGTGTCAGGAGGATGAATTATGCAAACTTTAATTTGCATAACAGGCGGACTGCAGTCTTTGGACTCATGAATAATTAGGAATAGCTTTGCAGGGTGGGTAAGGTGTGGAACGAAGGGGGGGAGGGGGGAGAGACCACTGTCCAAAGCCTGGGGAGGAGGAGGAGGAGGAAGAAGAAGAAGTTTGGCAAGGCTGAAAAAACTGGTCTTCTGAACTTGGGATATATCTGTGCTCTAGACTTAAACCTGGTTTAATAGTGCTCTCCTCTCCTAGGAGATTGCAGTTCTGCATGCAGGGTTGCAGGGTGAGACAAGAAACAGGCTCTGTTAGCCTCTGTTAGCAGCGTCACCAAGATCTTTTAGAGCAGGGGTCCCCAACCAGGCCCATAGACAGGATTTCGTGGCTTGTGGGGCAAAAAATTTCTTTGGTAGGGCTGCCATTATTTGCCATAGAGAAAGGGATGGCGGCGCTCACCCCCCTCCCTCCCCTCCTGCAAGATTTAAAGGGCCCTTCAGCTGATCTGCGGAGGGCCCTATGAATCTTGCAGGAGGGAGAAAGAGGGGCCTGTGCCACCCCCCCCCCCCCGCTTCTTCTCAAAAGCATTTAAAGGATCCCTTCAAATGCTTTTGGGAAGAAGCGGGGAGCCTTTAAGGAAGGAGGCTGGCCCTTTAAGGAAGGGGCGGAGCCTCCAGTAGCCTCACTGAGAGCCAGTTTGGTGTAGTGGTTAAGTGCATGGACTCTAATCTGGGAGAACCGGGTTTGATTCCCTGCACCTCCACTTGCACCTGCTGGATGACCTTGGGCAAGCCATAGTTCTGATAAGAGCTGTTCTTGAAAAAGAGCAGTTTCTGTCAGAGCTCTCTCAGCCCCACCTACCTCACAGGGTGTCTGTTGTGCGGAGGGGAAAGGAAAGGAGTTTGTAAGCCCCTCTGAGACTCCCTTGGGTTGTGAAGGGCAGGGTATAAATCCAATCTCTTCTTCTTCTTCTTCTTCTTCTTCTTCTTCTCCTCACTGTAGCTACAGGCCAGTCCCCAACCTTTTAAAGCCTGAGGGGGTACCTTTGGAATTCTGACATCATGTGGTGGGCGCAGCCAAAAAATGGCTGCGGCAGCTTACCCTCACTCACACAGTAAAGATCCTTGTGCTATGGTGGCAGCTGCCCAACCAGTCAGGTCCCCGATGGCCAGTCAGAAGCCTTGCTGGGCAAAAGCCCCACCAGACCCCGCCCACTTTCTAAAACCCCCAGTGGGCACTGGGGAAAGGTGTTGGGGGCACAATGGTGCCCCGAGGCATCACGTTGTGGTCCCCTGCTTTAGAGACAGCCATGACAGAGCAGAAGAAAGCCTATATGCATCTGTGATGTCAAAAATACTCTTGGGAACTCAGCCCAGTTCCCTCTTTGTTCTACCAAATCTTGATATTTTTTCTTCTTCTGAACAATGAGCACTAGAAACTTGATTTTTAGTTTTGCTTTATTTATTTGTTTGTTTGTTTGGGAGGTGGTGGGCTCTCTTCCTTTGGAGGTTTTTAAGCAGAGGCTGGATGACCATCTAACAGCAACTCTGCCTCAGTGCTTAGTTCTTATGGCCCTTTCTTACACGCCTAGGGAAATGCTGTTTGCCACTTTGGGGGTCAGGAAGTAATTTTCTCCAGGCCAGTTTGGCTGGGGATCCTGGAGGCTTTTTGTCATCTTCTGGGCATGGAGCAAGGGTCACTGGGGGTGTTTGCGGTGGAGGTACTTGTGAATTTCCTGCATTGTGCAGGGGGTTGGACTAGATGACCCTGGAGGTCCCTTCCAACTCTGTGATTATATGATTTACACCCTGCCTTTCTTCCCAGCGGAGACCCAAAGTGGCTTACATCGTTTTTGTTTCATTTGTTTTATTCACTGTATTTATAGTCTCACTGGGCCTCACGGAACATTATATAGCATAAGTCAGGGGTGGGCAATTGTTTTGGCTCGGGGGCCACTTTGTGGGAGTGGAGGTTAGCGGAGGGCCGCACCTTTTAAAATGATTGCATTCATTACTTAACTTTGCATTTCAGAAAAGGTATAAATTGTATCATAAAAATCAATAAATATAAATTAAATAGTGGTAGTTTTATTCAATTTATTTATTGTGCTAATTTCATATCATCTATAGCTGCAAGCACATTTAATTTTAGAATCAGTTTAATGAGACAAATGTACCCTATCACACTTTTCTACAATTTTTTTGAAATCAGGAGTAAGATTGCTTGTTGAGATTCTCATCACAGCCTGCAAGTTAATGTCTGTCAAAGAGCATCTATATTTACTCTTGTTAATCTTCATGTCTTGGCGGGCTGCAAAAAAACTCTGTGGCAGGCCGCATGTGGCCTGCGGGCCGCCATTTGCCTACCCCTGGCATAAGTCAAAATGATCAATAGGATTGGACATCTAATAAACAACACTGGACAAGGGCCTGTGGCTCAGTGGTAGAACCTCTGCTTGGCATGCAGAAGGTCCCTGGTTCAATTCCCGGAATTTCAAATTTAAAGGATGATGTGATGGGAAGACCCTAGAGAGCCACTGCCGGTCTGAGTAGATAGTACTGACTTTGAAGGACCAATGGTCTTCAGCATGAGGCAGCTTCATGTGTCCATGTGTGGGAAAAGGACAACAGAAGAAGATGACATTGGATTTATACCTCGCCCTTCACTCGGAGTCTCAGAGTGGCTCACAATCTCCTTCTCTTCCTCTGCCCCCAACAGACACCCTGTGAGGCAGGTGGGGCTGAGAGAGCTCTGAGAGAACTGTGACTGGCCCAAGGTCACCAAACGGCTGCATGCGGAAGCGTGGGGAATCAAACCCAGTTCTCCTAGATCAGAGTCTGCAGCTCTTACCCGCTACACCAAACTGGCTTTACAGGTAGCTGTTGGAAGAAATTATCTGGGTGCCAGTGAGAACACAAGAACCCATCTTCTTCTGGGTCAAACACCTGGTCTATTTATTTATTGACTTCATTTATACCACGCCTTTCTTCCCAGTGGGGGAACTCAAAGCACCTTATTTCGTTTTCCCTTCCTCCATTTTTATCCTCATGACAACCCCGTGAGGTAGATTAAGCTGACAGCGTGTGACTGGCCCACAGTCAACCCAGCGAGCTTCCATGGCAGATTCAAACTTGGGTCTAGTCTTAAACTCTAACCACTACACCAAACTGGCTCTCCAAAGCTGCCATGATTGGAAAGGCAGATCCTGTACCCGTGGGGCTCCACCACTGCCTTGCACGGGATGCTGCGTTTCCTCCTTCCTTCCTTCCAACCAAACCAACCTTCCGTGCCTTCTGCCATCGGTGGTGCAACGCAAGAAATTGTCTGTCACCACAACTTGATGCTAATGAATCAAGAGCCTTTTTTTCCCCCCTCCTGGCTTCCTCCGAGAGCCAGAACCTCCCGTTTTCATCGTCAGCAAAAACGACAGCTTGCCCACGTGCTCCCTGGCTTGAAGGACGTTCTGTCCCCCTTCCTTTCCACTGGCAATGTTTTTAGCGCGCTAGTAAGCAAAGAGTAAATGCCAGGGAGGACGCAGATGTTGTCGCCTCGCCCCCACAAATCAGGGGTGTTCCCCCCCCCCCCCCGTCAAGATCCTGGTAATTTACTGCTGCTCTCGAGATGCTGCCATGGCATTGAAGCAGGGAGGGGCCGTGGCTCAGTGGCTGAACATCTCCTCGGCATTTCCATCTAAAGAATCAGCTAGCAAGTGATGCGGAAGACCACCGCCTGAAACCCAGAGAGCTGCTGCCAGTCGGAGCAGAAAGTCCCGACCTTGATGGGCCAATGGTCTGATTCAGTATAAGGATACTCCCTATGTGTTCACAGAAGATTGCAATCCCCCCCGGAGCAATATATGAAATCACATAGAATGCTTTGCTTCTGAAACTGGGGGTTGGATTCTTGCAGGGGAAAACGGGGAAATGGATAGTTCTTGCTTCGTACTGAATCTAGTGGTCGATTAGCTCTTTATTTTGTCTACTCTGACTGGCAGCCGCTCTGTAAGCAGAGGGGGAAATATCTTTCCCACCAGCTGTTCTCTCTGAGATCCTTTGTCCGGAGGTGCCGGGGATTGAACCTGAGACCTTCTGTATGCACAGCAGGTGATCGGTCGCTCAGCCACAGCCACCACCCAGCAAAGCTGTGAATGATAAATAAGGTGGTTTCACGAAAGGCCTGCTTGGAATGGGAGGGTGTATTGAGAGCCAGTTTGGTGTAGTGGTTAGGAGCGTGGACTCTAATCTGGGAGAACCGGGTTTGATTCCCCACTCCTCCACATGAAGCTGCTGGGGTGACCTTGGGTTAGTCACAAGTTCTTTCAGAACTGTTCTCTCAAGGGCAGCTCTCGAGAAAACACTCTCGGCCCCACCTACCTCACCGGGTGTCTGTTGTGGGGAGGAGAAGGGAAAGGAGATTGTAAGCCACTCTGGGACTCCTTCAGGTAGTGAAGGGCGGGGTATTAATCCAGTCTCTTCTATCTGATACCCCCCCAAAGGACATATCCATCTAGATAGCTGTCAGGATACTATACTTCCGTGGCAGGCATTCCTTAGCAGTTAAATCCAACCCCTTTTGGGAAATGTGCATGCTAAATCTAGGTTCCTGAAACCAGTGTTCCCATTCAGGGTCTGTTATAGAAGTGGCAGCCAAAATCTTGGGATGGGGAACCTCATTTTGGCAGTTAGGTCTAGCTGTTAGATGCAAACAGCATGGCAGAGCCATTGTATTTCTGCCGTTCCCGGGAGATTTCCAAGGCAGCTACCTGGCCATTGTAAGGACTGGGGCGCTGATCTAGTTGGCATTGTGACCTGGTACAGCAAGGCGATTCTTTATGGAGCACCGGTTTTTGATGTAGTGGTTAATAAGCTTCTTCTGAAGGTGGCTGGCTGGCTCCAGATAGCGGTTTATCATTCCTCCTTGTTACAGCTCCAGAAGACATTGACTCCAGTTCCAGAGCCAGCCTTGTTGTAGACGTTTCAGTGGCTTGTTTTGACTTACCAGTTTTCTAGTCTTTGTGATCACTGGACCAGATTAAGTGGGAAATGGGAGGAGGAGGAAATCCGGTGGTGGGACGTGCCATCTAGTCACAGCCGACTCACGTCAATCCTATAGGGTTTTCAAGGCAAGAGATGAGCAGAGGTGGTTTGCTGTGGCCTGTCTTGGTCTCCCTTGATGGACTCCCATCCAAGCACTAACCAGATCTTACCTAGCTTAGCTTCTATGAGCTGATGAGACTGGGCTAGCCTAGGCCCTTCAGGAACAAGGGGAAATCTGGAAGACCTAATGGGTGGAAATGACAAGGGAGTCGATACCGGCTAAGTATCAGGAAGAACTTCCTAACTGTAAGAGTGGTTGAGCAGTGAAACAGACTGCCTCGGGAGGTGGTGGATGCTCCTTCGCTGGGCGTTTTCAAGCGGAGGCTGGACGACCATCTTTCGGGTATGTTGGGGGTGCTGTCTTTCGGCTATGCTGCAGAGTGCAGGGGTTGGACTAGATGACCTGCAAGGTCCCTTCCAACGCTAACGTTCTATGATTCTATGAAGATGTACACCCAAAAAAAGGAGCTGAAGTCTTTATGTCCTTCAGTTCTCACGATTTCTGAGTGGCAAGAATTGTCCAAGGGCTGATGCATAATTCTGATGCTTACAGGTAATAACTTTAGAATCTATCACATTTTTATCCTGTTCCTCCTCTAAGGAGCTCAGAGCAGTTGTGGTGTAGGTTATATTGAGAAACAGGAAGTGATGCTTCATCATCTGGTGGACTTTGTGGCAGTATGATGGAGCAGTCAGTACTGGGCTGGGCCAGGGAAGTCCGGGTTCAGATCTTCACTTGTCCATGAAGCGTGTTGGATGCCTGCAGGCCAGTCTCTGTGTGGCTGACGTGAGAATGAGATGGAGGAAGGGGAAACCATGTTCACTGCCCCGAACTCCTTGGAAGAAGGTAGATTTTGAACTTTGTTGTTGTCCAGTCGCACAGTCGAGTCCGACTCTTCATGACCCATGGACCACATCACACCAGGCCCTCCTGTCTTCTGCCGTGTTCCGGAGTTTGCTTAATTTCATGTTCATTGCATCAATAACACTGTCTAACCATCTCATCCTTTGCTGTCCCCTTCTTCTTTGACCTTCAATCTTTCCCAGCATCAGAGTCTTCTCAGTGAGTGCTCCCTTCTCATTTGGTGGCCAAAGTATTTGAACTTCAGCTTCAATATCTGGTCTTCCAGGGAACAGTCTGGGTTGATTTTTTTTAGGATTGACTGATTCGATCTCCTTGCAGTCCAAGGGACTCTCAAGAGTCTTCTCCAGCACCATAGTTCAAAAGAATCTATTCTTCGGCGCTTGGCCTTCCTTATGGTCCAGCTCTCGCAGCCATACATTACTACTGGGAATACCATTGCTTTGACCATACAGACTTTTGTTGGCAGGGTGATGTCTCTACTTTTTATTATGCTGTCTAGGTTTACCATACCATAGGCAGGCGTCTTTTAACCCCATGGACAGTAACAAAAGAATTTGAACTTGGGTCTCCCTAAACACTAACCACTACCCCATATTGTCTTTTTGCAGTGAGGTTATTGAGTTTTTTGCCCAAGTGGTGGAAAAAATGCTCTGTCTGCTGGTAGAACAAAGTTTGAATCCAGTGGCACCTGTAAAACCAACCAGTTTAATTCTGGGTATAAGCTTTCATGTGCACAACACACTTCTGCGTGCACATGAAAGCGTGTACCCTGAATAAAACTTAGTTGTTCTTAAAGGTGCCACTGGACAAACTGTTCTTTTGCTTCAGACCAACTCGGCTGTCCACCTGACTCGGGCTGTGGCCACATATGCTAAACAGTCCACTTTCCAACTGGGTTTGGCCAGTTCTCACAGTAAAAATCCAGTTGGGAAGCGCACTGTAAGTGGATTGAAAATGGATTATTTAGTGTGTGTGTGACTGCAGCCTCAGTCTGTCTACTGGTGTTGGTGTGCCAGCAAGCAGATGGGGTGGGTGAGGGACAAGGGTTATTCTTAAGAACATGTTTAGAGCAAACTGAGTCACTGCAGCCTCAGGGCATCATCTTGTGCAGGTCTGGGAAGCAATAAGGCCGGCCCGTAAGCCATGCCCGTCAGCTTCTCCCACACCTCTGGCCCTAGCAGTGCAGCTAGTTCCTCAGTTGGCTGGGCGGATGGGTGCCAAGCAGAAGGGTCTGGCATGCCCACCAGGCGCTGCTGCCTTCCTCAGTATTAGAATAAGGACCGATGGATCTAAGGCAGCTACGATGGCGATGTTTGTGTTTGTAGAAGCAATATTCAGATGGCAGGAATATGTGGCTGACTTGGGGTCCTTTCGGCTCCTGAGTGAGTTCATTGTACGACAAGACCCCTGCCTCACCTGCAAAAACGTGGCCGTCTACAAAGTGCTCAAAAAGTTCTGCGTTTTCGTTCCTTCTCTCGCTTTCTTTTCCTCCCCAACCCCCCAATGTTTCACTTTTTAAAAACTGACCTCGGCCACTCTCTGACCTGAATAAACTCTTGATCCACTGGCCGCTTAGAGCGGATCCAGCCAAACTTCCCCGCCTCGGCCTCCTATGGAGCAGGGAGAGCTGACATCTTGGGTTATGACAACCCCTTTTTGCCCCCTGCCTTGAGTGGCTGTGGGGTCGGGAGAGTTTCTGCCGACCCCCTCTTTTGTTCTCCTGCCCTTCCTCCTCCTCCTCAGCCATTTTGGATGAATTATACATGCATGCGCTAATTTTTTGAGACAGCTTCCCTGATCAAAAAAAGAGCTTGCTCGGCTTCCCCAGTGTGAGCAAGATTAATCTGGGATAATTACTGTATCAACTCTGAGCTGCGCACAGCTCTCATTAAACAAATTGCACTGCTGTAGCTTTTTGGAGAAAGCACTTGGAAGGAGCCGCCTGGGATGTGCGGGGGTGGCGGTGTTTCATTCAGACAACACTTCTTTTCTCCGGGGGGGGGGGGGGGATTGTTCCCGTGCTAGGATTCTCTTGGGGGAAAATATTTCATTGTTCCTGTGCTAGGATTCTCTTGGGGAAAATGTTTTTGTGGAAATCATACGTTCCAGGAGCCCAAGAAGAATACTTAACGTTTATAGAGCATGTTCAGAGCTATCCTTACAACACCCCTGTAAGGTAGGCCCAGCATGAATGACTTATCACCTACCGGTCTGCTCGGCTGACAGTGGCTTGAGCCCCTGCCCTGGAGGAAGGTGGTACACGTGAAGCCAGTTTGGCGTACTGGTTAAGAGTGCAGACTCTAATCTGGGAGAACCGGGTTTGATTCCCCATTCCTCCACATGCAGCTGCTGGGGTGACCTTGGGTCAGTTACAAGTTCTTTCAGAGCTGTTCTCTCAAGGGCAGTTCTCGAGAGAGCTCTCTCAGCCCCACCTACATCACAGGGTGTCTGTTGTGGGTAGGGGAAGGGAAAGAAGATTGTAAGCCACTCTGAGACTCCTTCGGGTAGTGAAGGGTGGAGTATAAATCCAGTCTCCTCCTCCTCCTCCTTCTATACTGAAGCAGACCCTTTGCTCATCATAGTCAGTTTTGTCTCCTCAGGCTAGCAGTGGCTCTCCAGGGTCTCAGGCTGAGGTCTTTCCCATCACCTATTGCCTGGACCCAAGCATCAGACAACATTTTCCCCTTCTCTGTTTTGCCCTCTCAGTAACTACCGTGTGCTTTAGTGAGCACGGATGGAAGAAGTAGTTGGTTTTTGTACCCCGCTTTTCTCTACCCTAAGGAGTCTCAAAGCAGTTTACAATATCCTTTCCCTTCATCTCCCCACCACAGGCACCTTGTGAGGCAGGTGAGGCTGAGAGATTTCTGATGGAACTGTGACTGGCCCAAGGTCACCCAGCAGGCCTCATGCAGAGGAGGAGTGGGGAACCAAACCCCATTTTCCAGATTTGAGTCTGACGCTCTTCACCGCTACACGACACTGGCTCTACTTCAGTTAGACTTGAGAGCATGCCTGACCGGCCCAAGGTCACCCCAGCCAGCTTCCATGAGAGAGTGCTGGGATTCGAACGTAGGTCTCCCAGATCCTTGTCTGACATTCTAACTGCTATGTTATGCCTTCACAGCAAAACCTTTCCAGGTCTGTAGCATTGATTTATGCCCAAACAGGTACAAAGTCTCAATGTTTTTGGGAAATTACTTCTAGAACCGGCCTCGGGCAAGTCTGTCAGCAGCCGTACACGTTTTTTTCTTTGTGTTCATAAGGGCTGAGTTTTGGCCACCGCGGGACTTTGTTTTCACACGGCCAGACCTTCATTTTTACCTCAGTTTACTGTCAGCACAACACTTTCGTCACTTTTTAACATTCCGGTATAAAAACCTGTCAAACAAAAGCCTCTTAAAAGGCCGACAGCAAACAATAGCAAGCTGCTCTCTCCGAACACAAAGCAATTATTGTGAGGTGACCTTTTGCTGAGACGAGATGCATTTTCCTCCCTGAACACGTAGAATTAAAATGTCTCCAGTTTTTCTAACAGCCTCTGGCTTTCTGGTTGTTTTTTTTAAAGTCCTCCCGTTGATAGCAAAGTTCTGGAATCTATTCTGTCTTAGCTGTGATTTACTAATTAGGTTGCCCTCCCGGTTTTCTTCCTGTGCCTTTTTTAGAAAATGTACTTGGCACGGCAGGAACACAAACAGTTTGAGGCTGGGAAGAAATCTCTGATCCAGATGTATTGTGAGTCTGGTGACTGCTGAGCGGTACACAGCACCTTTCTCTCTCTCTCTCGCTCCCCAGATGTTCAGATTTTAAACAGTGGCTTTAGGTGGAGTATCAGAGCTGTGGTTGCAAGTGACCGATTTCTGTCTCTCTCTTTTAAAAAAAAATGCTTCCAGAAAAAGACATCTTTGGTTTCAGAGGTGCTCGAGAAAGACGGATCAGGAGCAAGGCCACTGTGATTTTTATTTTCTGATTGAGCTAAGGCCCCAGCCTGGCAGGATTAGCAGACATGAAACAAATCATTTGGTGACTATTGTTTTGAGTCTGTCTACAGAGGCTGCAGATCTTCGGAACCCTTGGTATGTTCCCGTTGTCATTGTCATCACTGATTTGAGGTGACTTGATTTATTAAATTTCTACCCCGCCCTCCCAGCCAGGGCAGGCTCAGGGTGGCTTACATAAAATAGCATAAAAATTACAGTAGTATAAATTAAAATTAAACAACATCAATTAATACAAGTTAACGGTTCTAAAACCGTAAGACATCATAAAGTGCGAGTATCGATGATTTCGCAGCGGTGTTGTTTCTTAGTTCTCTCATCTCGCAGCCAGCTCCTTGGTCTTCTCAGATCATCGCAGGCGGTAAGCTCAGGCTGTCGTTAGAAGTCCCAGGGCAACAGGGCTCTCCAACCATAGGCTGTCAGTTGTTAGTGGTGGTGGTGGCTCCAAAAGCCTGGAGCCACCACCGAGAAAGCCCTGGCCCTGGTTGTTGCTAGCCTGGCCTTGAGACTCGGGAGGGCTAGCCGGTTCTGGGTCCCTGATCGCAGCGCTCTCTGGGGTACATGTGGGGAAATGCAGTCCCTCAGGTATGTAGGTCCCTGGCCTTGTTGATGATGATGACGAGTTATATCCTCCCCTCCCTGCAAGCAGGCTCAGGGCGGGTCCCAACACTTAAAATACAAACATAGTAATAAATCCAGATACAAGTGCAAATTCATACAAAGTTAAAATTCTTAGAAACAGCAGCAAATGGCACAAAACATCCATTTCCAGTATCCACTGGCACCTCTGCTGCTGGTTGTATACTAACAAAGATAAGGATCCACTCAGCAGAGGCCATGGCAGGGCTCATTTCGTAGCAGGAGCTCCTTTGCATATTAGGCCACACACCCCTAATGTAGCCAATCCTCCAAGAGCTTACAGATCTCTTCTTACAGGGGCTACTGTAAGCTCTGGGAGGATTGGCTACATCAGGGGTGTGTGGCCTAATATGCAAAGGAGCTCCTGCTATGAAATGAGCCCTGGTCCATGGCAATCTCTAGAAAGGGCAGTTCACCCGGGCAGTATAGGCAGGGGAGGCCAGAGTATTTAGATGTCCACCACCTCAACCAAAGGCCTTGCGGAACAGCTCTATTTCATAGGGCCTGCAAATTGCATTAAATCCCACAGGGCCCCTGATCTCTGGTGGGAACATGTTCTACCAGGCCGGACCAGGCATTAGTCAATGCTAAACAGACGTGTTTTGGGCCCAGAACTACCAGCAGTTGTTGCTCAGGAGAGCGCAAAGCTCTACAAGGTGCATGGGGGAAGAGGGAGTCCCACAGATATATCGATCTCAGGTTGCCCAGGGCTTTAAAGGTTAGTACCATAACCTTGAACCCTGACTGTTCCCTGGAAGGCCAGATCCTGAAGCTGAAGCTCAAATACTTTGGCCACCAAATGAGAAGGGAGCACTCACTGGAGACAACCCTGATGTTGGGGAAGACTGAAGGTCAAAGAAGAAGGGGACAGCAAAGGATGAGATAGTTAGACAGTGTTATCAAAGCAACGGGCCTGAAGTTGAGCAAACTGGAGCACGACGGAAGACAGGAGGGCCTGGCGTGAGGTGGTCCATGGGGTCACGAAGAGTCGGACTCGACTGTGCAACTGAACAACAAAAAAAAATCCCATAACCTTGAACTGGATCCGGTACTCAATTCGCAGCCAGTGCAATTGGTGTAGCACCGGCTGAATGTGCGCCCGTACAGCCGTTGCAGTCAGCAGATGTGCTGTTGCATTTTGCACTAACTGCAGTTTCTGGGTCAGATTCAAGGGCAGCCCCACATAGAGCGTGTTACAGTAATTTAACCCGGAAGTGTCAGACTCACATTCTAGCTGTATCTGAAGAAATGAGTTCAGAAAATCAGCTACCCTGCCACAAACTTTTGGTTAGTCTTTAAGGTGCTGCTGGATTCTTGCTCTTTTCTACTGTTATAAGGGATCAGGGGGAAAATACTATTTGCTCTTAAAATCCATGTAGTGCAGGCTATTTCAAAATAAATGCAGAGCTAGGTAGTTGGAGAAGAGTCTTCAGCAACATGCAGTCCATGTGCATGGGGACCTTTGATGCAAGAGTTACAGGCCTTGCATACAGAAGAGCTTCTGTGCCTGTAAAATTTTGGAAGGGATGCATTCATAGCTCTTCAAGAAGCCTGTTCCATACCTGCAGTGGTAGGGAGGACTGTACCACTTTAGGCTGCAGGTATGGGAAGTGCCATTTTGGTAAACCTCCCAATTAATACCGCAAACCTCCTATGATTTGTGTAATCCTCATGGTGAGAAGTTTGATGTAGCTCTTCCATATTACCTATAGATGTTTGTACATGAGAAGTCATCTAGCAAAAACGTGAGGTTCTTTCTTCTGTACGGTAGAAAGTGCTGTCATATTGCAGCTAACTTACAGCAACGACCCCATCAAGTTTTCAGGGCAAGAGATAACAGAGGCAGCTTGCCATTGCCTGCCTCTGCATAGCAGCCCTAGATTTCTTTGCTGGTCTCCCATCCAAGGACTAACCAGGACTGACCCTGCTTAGCTCCTGAGATCTGATAAGAGTGGGCTATCCAAGTCAGGGCTCCTTCCACATAACACTCCAGAAGCCAGTTTGGTGTGAGAGCCAGTTTGGTTAGTGGTTAAGTGCGCGAACTCTAATCTGGGAGAACCAGGTTTGATTCTCCACTCCTCCACTTGCACCTGCTGGATGACCTTGGGCAAGCCATAGCTCTGGCACAGCTGTTCTTGAAAAAGAGCAGCATCTGTCAGAGCTCTCTCAGCCTCACCTACCTCACAGGGTGTCTGTTGTGGGGTGGGGAAGGGAAAGTAGTTTGTAAGCCACTCTGAGACTCCCTTGGGGTATAAATCCAATCTCCTCCTCCTCTCTTCTTCTTCTTCTTTTACTACTACTATTACTACTATGTTCTGCCCAACTTGTGGAATGACTCTCAAAGTTCGACACTACCACAGGAGGTGGTGGTGGCTACAAGCATGGACGGCTTCAAGAGGAATTAGATAAACCTATGGAGCAGAGGTCCATCAGTGGCTATTAGCCACAAAGTATAGATAGGAACTCTCAGTCTGGGGCAAGTGATGCTCTGTATTCTTGGTGCTTGGGGGTAGGGGCAACAGTGGAAGGGGTTCTAGTGTCCTGGCCCCACTGCTGGACCTCCTCCTGATGGCACCTGGTATTTTTGCCCACTGTGTGACAGAGTGTTGGACTGGATGGGCCATTGGCCTGATCCAACACCAGCTTCTCTTACGTTCGTATGTTCTCTTTTCTTGGTTACAGAGCCTTTTTTTAAAAAAAAGAAAATCATTTGTCTTAATGGAATTTGGCATGAAACTGGCCTCTCTTTTCTCCGCGTTGCTTTCTGCTTTCGGTGGGCAGGTTGCCTCGCTATCAGTTGCACGGCATACATAAGAGACTTTTGTAGCCTCAGCAACACACTGGCGAGAGAGGGGCGATTTTTTTTTTAAGTGAATCAGATGAACAAAAATGTTTTGGTCCCCTCCAGATCACGAACACCATGACAATTGTGGTCTCCGTACCCATCTTCCACCCCTCCATACCCATTTTTGAGCCTGGCAAGATCCCTTGTGGGGGACATTAGGTCATGACCTTGACCACATGATCCCTGGATTTCCAGCAGTCCGGCAGCGTCCTTTCCTTTAGAAAAATCCGTTGATCTGATTTTGGCTGCGTGTCTCTTAGGAGGCCATCTGAACCCTTTGTTCCGTTCCCAGCAGGAGAAGTGACACTGGGTTCCGTCTCCGTCGTGAATGGTGAGATGGGACACCCCATAAGATGCCGAGCGGCTCTTTGAAAAGCCATGAGCCGTTTCTCGAGAGTGCAGAGCAGAGAGAGTTTAACCTTTATCAGCTCAAAGATTTTTGGTGTCTGCACCATGGAACGGTTTTGTTAGACTAATCAGTTCCCCTTGGGCAATTTCCCTCTCCCTGTCTCTCCTGTCAAGTTGATGCATTCAGGAGACGTGAGCCTTCTTGGCTCGAAGGATGAAGCCTTTAGAGCTCTCCATCTACGGGCTGAAGATTATTCTGTGTACACATACCATCCCTTTTAAATAAATACTGCCCAGTCTTCCTTTTCTCTGTGTGTTTAATGCAGGCAGCTCAAACACAGAAACTTGCAGCCAAACTGCAACCCAGCGAGGTTTTTCCGGTACATGGCAAAGATTCAGCACATGGTTACTTTACACATTTTCAATTTAAATTGCCCTGCCCCAAAGAATCCTGGGAGCTGTAGTTTTGGCAAGGTGCCGAGAATTTGTTTATCATTTGGATTTATGGATCGCCCTATCCCTGAGTACACAGGGCTCATGGCGATAAAATAAAATGCATCATAAACACTGTTAAAAATATAATAAATACGTCATTACATTCTTAAATCCAATCCCCAGTTGGCGTTAATGAATCAAACTTTAACCAGTTCCAGACTGTGTTGCCACCTCGTGAGTAGGATAAAGAGGAGGCAGAGGGAGGAAAGGAGGGTCCTTGCAACGATATTACCCGTCGCTGTCCTCAACCAAAAGCCTGGCAGAACATCTCTGCCTTGCAGGCCCTGCGGAATTGCATTAAGGCCTGCAGGGCCCTGATGTCATTTGGCAGAGAGTTCCGCCTTGTCTGCCTTGCTCCTTCCTTTCCCCCTCCCCGTTCTCTTCTTGAACAAAAATTCCTGAGTAGAAACTAGCTCCATTTATCTGTGACATACAGATATAGGCATGCAGGTTGACTGGAATTAGTCCCCCATACATACACACACACACACACACACACACACAAAGCAGGATTCCAGTGTGGTGTTGTGGTTGCACTAGGACTTAAACAACCCGGGTTCAGATTTGCACAGGCCATCAGACTTACTGGGTGACCCGAGACCAGTCCCTCGGTGCCTTCGCCTCCTTCACAGGGTTGTTGTGAGGATAAAGTGGAGGGGAAAAGAGCCACTTGCAGCCACAGTGAGCTCCTTGGGAGGAAAGGTGGGATAAAATTGCACTGAACAAAGAAGCCTGGGTTAAATGTTGGTGTGGGATCCCACTTTGTGGAGAGGGGATGGGACCTCTAATTAGCCTGCATTCGTGCATTGTGGATAACTGGAGGTAGTGCCCTGACCTGAGTAGCCCAGGCAAGCCCAATCTCGACAGATCTTGGAAGCTAAGCAGGGTTGACCCTGGCAAGTACTTGGATGGGAGACCTCCATGGAATACCAGCAGTCAGGAGGCAGGGGCAGGCTTTACTCAGCCACCTCTCTGAATATCCTCCAGGCCCCCAGTAGGGGTCAGTCACCAGAGGTCGCCATGACTTCCAGGTGCACGCACGGTCACACACACACACACACACAGAGAGACAAATTTTTAAAAATACAAAAGATAACTGGAAGTAGTTTCTAAATAGGATTTTGTACATGAAGAGGGAGACCTGAGCACAGCACCAAGCCTAGATTGTGCAGAGTCCTGGCTTAATGCTGGCTGGAAGGGGCATGTGAACACCCTGAGTCAGTCTGCGTGTGTGGAGCCAGAGTGAGGAGGAAGGATCCACAAGCCCGTACATGGTGAGCGGCATAAAAATTAAACAGCAGTGGAAGCTGCAATATCTCTGCAGTCCGTGAGGCATGTTGACCCCCTCTCACATTTCCGTTAGGTCCTTGTTGCCGAAGGAACAGTATTTTTAGACCTCTTATAAAAATGTGCTTCCTTCTCTTGGGATTGTGGGCTCTTGTTTGGGCATGATAATTAAGACAAAAAGCCCCAGGCACGAAGAAAAGTCAGCTTTGAGGCATCCGTCTGATAAAATTTTGTTTTGTTTTGTTTATTTATATCCTACCTTGCTCCCCCAAATGCAGTTTGTATCATTCTCTTGTCCTCTGTTTTATCCTCACAACAACCCTGCGAGGTAGGTGGGGCCGCCCTTGACTCTGCTTCAGAAATTACAGCTAGTGCAGAACACGGCAGCGTGGGTGTTGACAGCGACACCTGTGCGGACTCGTATCCACCCAGTGCTGCACGAACTGCACTGGCTGCCTATTGAATTCCAGATCCATTTCAAGGTGCTGGTGCTTACCTTTAAAGCCCTACACGGCCAGGGGGCAGCACATCTTCAAGACCGCCTCTCCCTGTATGAGCCCCGTAGGGCACTGAGGCCCACAAATCAACATATTTTGGCAGTCCCCGGCCCCAGAGACATCCGACTAGCCTTGTCCAGTGCCAGGGCTTTTTCAGCCCTGACCCCCACCTGGTGGAATGAGCTCCCATATGAGATCAGGGCCCTGCGGGATCTACTACAGTTCCGCAGGGCCTGCAAGACAGAGCTCTTCCACCAGCCTTTTGGTTGAGGTGGTGGATGTTCCTCCTTTTGCCTGGCCAGCCAGCCACCAGTGGCCTGGATCTAAATTGACATCGGGGCACCACTGTTGTACCCAAACTAATCTGACTGATATCTGACCAAACTGCTTACATGGTATTTTATGACTTGTGATTTTATGATGCTTTAAATTTTTATTAAATGATTGTTTTAACAATCTATATATCTAATTCCCAAGTGCCCCCCCCCCGCGTGCGGATACTTAAATCCGCGCCGGGGGGGCACTTGGGGGGTGGGGTTTCTACACACGGGGGGCACTCCCCCCATGTGCAGAAAAATCCTAAATGTTTAAAAAACTTTTCGGGGGATCTTTAAATCCACTATGGCCACTGTAGGGGAGGGGGTGGGAAGTGGCGTGACGAGGACTCGCCGCCGCCGCCATTTGCGGGGGGGGAGGGATGGAAGAGCCTCGGCGGGCCGCAGGTCTCTATGCCCCCGCCGCCGTTTTGAAAGCAGGGGGGGGAGGGGGGAAGCCTCAGTGGACGGCGGGTGTCCCTGCCACCGCTGCCGCCGCCGTTTTGAAGGCGGGGGGAAGCCTCGGCAGGCAGCGGTCTACCTGCCGCCACCGCCTTACAGGGGGGGAGCCTCGGCGGGCGGCTGTCTCCCTGCCGCCGCCGTCGTTTTGAAGGCGGGGGGGTAGCTGCCTGGAGGGGGGACGGGGTAGAGGCTCGGCACACAGGGCCAGAGGAGGGGGAAGAGGCTCACACCACCACCCCCCGCGAGTATCGCGGGTCCTCCGGCTTGTGTTATGCTAAAAGTGATGTAAAACCACCCTGAGCCCGCTCACGGGGAGGGCGGTATATAAATCAAATAAATAAAAAAAGTAAAATAAAAATAGGTTAGGCTGAGGGGGTGTAACTGGCTCAAGGTCACCCAGGAAGCTTCCAGGGCACGAGTGGGGATTCAAAGCTGGATTCCCCAGATCCTAGTCCGACATTTTAATCCCGACACCATGTTGGCTGCCATGCTGATAAAATCGCTTGAGCTGAGCAAAGTTGGAAGGTCTGTGCATTTAATTTTTTTTCCCTGCACAGAAATTTTTGTTTCAGATTTGGTTCTAAAAATGGGGAGAGCTACTAGAGGGGGAGCAGCCGTGGGAAATTAACTGGAAGAAGGAAGCGTCCTGTGTTCTATGCAAAGAAAACTCACATGTTTTCCTTTGGCGCAGCCAGAAATGTGGACATTAAAGCATATTGTTAAAATATTAGTCACTGTTTGCACAAGCCTAATATTAAGAGCTAGGTTTGCCCAGAAGAACAGTGAACAGCATTGTGGGAAGGTTAGTACCTTATTCACGAGGCCACTTAACTTCTGCACAAAGGAAGTAAGAAGTGGGAGCATCAGTGGTGGAGCAGAGGAACACACCATTTCATCTCTGTCTTGTTCCAGCTACACTGGCTCCCAGTTTGCTTCCAGGCTGAATTAAATGTGCTGGGATTGACCTTGAAAGCCCTGTGCAGCTTGGGGCCAGCATACCTTAAGGACCACCTACCCATCCACTTTGGGGTAGCGGTTATGAGCGCGGACTCTAATCTGGGAGAACTGGGTTTGATTCCCCACTTCTCCACATGCAGCTGCTGGTGTGACCTTGGGTCAGTCACAAGTTCTCTCAGAGCTCTCAAGGGCAGTTCTTGAGAGAGCTCTCTCAGCCCCACCTACCTCACAGGGGGGTATCTGTTGTGGGGAGGGGAAGGGAAAGGAGATTGTAAGCTGCTCTGAGACTCCTTCGGGTAGTGAAGGGTGGGGTATAAATCCAGTCTCCTCCTCCTCCTCCTCCTCTTCTAGTCATAATTGGCACTGCTTCAATCCTGCCATCTGAGGCTAGACTGGAGGGGCAGCCTGCCTGTGGAAGGGCCTTCTTGGTCATGGCACTTTCTCCCCAGTGAGATTCATCTGTCTCTCTTTATTGTTGTTTTTTACCAGTGGGTGAAGATTTTTTTTTTTAGTTTGGCATACCCCCAGTAACTGTTATTGGCTGTCTTCTCTGGTTTCGGTGTTGTATGTGTCTGTTCATATGTTTCCATTGAATTATTTTATATATTATTTTAAATGCTGTTTTGGCATTTTAAAGTTTTGATGTTCACCACTTTGGGGGCCCTATTTGAATGCAAAGGAGGCATAGAAATGTGTAAAATAAATAAAATATTTACAGTATGTGCAGCGGCAAAGCACAGGAATGGGTAATGCAAAATTTCCTATTTGCGTTCTGCACATTTGAGGTTCCATATCGAATTTCGCACTCTTGGAATAATGGAGTAGAGATGTCCCCATCTGTAAACTCTGTCTTAGTGGTATGTTTGAAGCAGATAATAGTTCTGCTTTGTCTTGCTTTGGGAAATTATCCCTTTAGTGTGTTGATAGGCTTTTGTTTTGGGTATTTTTAGTGCATCTGTGTTTTTATGATGCTGTATATGATTTTATTGTATACTACTTTGGGATCAGTAGCTGAAAGGTGGTTTTAAAAAATCTTGTAAATCATCTGTTGGATCAGTTTCTCCCCCTGATCTTGTATAAACCAGGCATTATAGCTAAAATACTCATAGAAATTTACTTTTGAAGTAGCCGCCCCTTTGACTGCGGCGAAGTTGATTCACGGAAGCTGAATTGCAGCGTAGGCTTTTATTTAAAACAAGCCTCCTATCCCACACTCTTCATATACACATCCCTGAGCCATCCATCAATAAAAGTGTCTGCGAACGCATGAAGAAATTTGCTTGCTTTATCATAACTCTCACAAAAAATATATCTAAAAAAAAATAAAAATAAAGCTGACAGCAATAAAACAGAAAGAAGCTGGCAGATAAGAATCGAACTTGGACAAGGGAACTAAAGAAGTTGGCGGAGGGGGTAGGAGAATCGACAGCCTGGGAGAACAAAAATATTTGCATTGATAGGGAGCTGATCTTGGATGGGATTATTGAGGTTGGATGGGATTATTGAGGTTGGATGGGATTATCGAGGCTGCCAGAGTCTCATTCATTTTCTCTCTCTCTCTCTCTCTCTCTCTCTCTCTCTTTTTTAGGCGGACGCATCTGTTCCTTTTCTCCTTGCATCGAACAAGTTCAAAGGACCTGCCTGGCTCTGGAAGAACATGACTTTACTGAAATTAATACTTTGGAGATCCTGCTCAGAGTGTACAACGTCAGGACAATTAGCTTGCAAATCCCTGACCTTGGTCAAGCAGCCGGGGATAACGCCAGCGCAGACTGGGACGGAGGCGACCGGTCGAACCCAGATGCCTCTCGCGCTAATCTCCAGCCGGGAACCGTGCAGTTTAAAAGCGGCGTCCCTCCCCGCGAAATGGTGGCTCATACGGGTTATTTAACCTTTGCTACCAAAAGCCTATTTTAGTCACGGACGTAAAAACCGGGCCTCCACATCCCTCCCTCCCTTCTCCATCCCCCCCTCCCCCCAGTCCATCCAGCATCCAAGCTTTTTCAGTCAGCAGGCAATTCCATATATAGTCAGACTGAGTAAAGATTATGCTTTGTTTAAATAGCACACACAGGAGCACTAACCAGATCGGCCTTGGCAAGAGACAGTCACTTTGGAGCAGGGCTTGGCTGGCTGCAAGCGAGGAAGATGGATTACCAGCTAATAGCAGTGGGATGGACTGTCAGATGTAGAGGCCACTAGGCGAGGTGGTCTTTTTTAATGTAACGCCAATGGGTTTCCGTAGTTTTCTGGGATCCTGTTTTGATGCTTTCCTTCTGGGGAGGTGTACTGTGCGTCGAAAGGGCTGTGTCTGTGTGCACTTTAACCAGGCATTTATTTAATGTGTGCCTTTCCAGTGCTGGAAGGAGGCCTGAGGAGTGACCCTTGTTATAACGAACAAAATTCACGTCCAGTGGCACCTTAAAGACCAACAAGATTTCCAGGGTAGAAGCCTTCGAGAGCGGAAGCTCCCTTCGTCAGACATGAGTAGGAAGGGAGCTCTCCGAGTCCTTTTATCCTTGTCAGAAGATGGGAGGGTGTTTCATGAAAGATACAAAAGTACAGTGGGTATTATAATCAGCGTAGAGTAGAAGGAGCTTTGACTCGTGAAAGTCTACACGCACTGGCCCATTCTGCCTCTAGCATTCACTCCACTGTTTTACTAAACCCACGCTGGAACAGGAATTCCCCTCTAAATTGCATGCCACTTTCCCTTTGATTGATTGTCGGATTTTATGGCAGTGTTCAGATTGCATGCCGGCTTTCAGTTTGTTTGGTCTCTCGGTTTTATGGTAGCTGTCTGCATAGATTTATGCAGTGGGTTTGGTAAAACGGGAGCAAATGCTAGATGCAGATTGGGCCACTGGAAATCTTGTTGACTCTCTCTCTCTGCCTCCTTGGACATCTCGAAAGCCTGCGCCCAGGAGATCTTCTTAGTCTTTAAGGTTCCACTGGACTCGAATCTTGCTCTTCTACCACAGACCGACACAGTTGTCGTAAACAAAAAGAAGACCTCACAGCAAAGATTAACAACTGTGGCAAAAGGCTGGGGATACCAGACGCTTAAGGTGACAGTTGTCTGTATCTACTAAATTAGATGTACTTATATTGGATATACAGTACAAGAATATACAGTACAGTAATCATCAGCACAAAATACAGATCAGACAATAAAGTTCAAATCTGTGATGTGGTGCTAATACCTATTAGCATTTCTTTCAATAGAACTTTGGAAATTTACTGAAGATATAAACTTTTCTGCAGATATAAATGAAAGAAAAATCTAATAGGTATTTATTTTGGCTTCTGAATATAAATTCATACACGTTTGTATTTTGCAGTTTTATTACATTATACCAAATTGTATCGTATTAATTGTACTTTTCTTGTTAGCATATAAGCATCCTTGAAGAAGACAGGTGAAACAAAGCTCATATCCAGAATCTTCGTTGAACTGTATTGCAAATTTGAACTTTATGGAACTTCATTACAAATTTGAACTTTTTGTTCAATTTGTATTTTGTGCTGATGATTACTGTACTGTATATTCTTGCATATATCCAATATAGGTTCGTCTGATTTAGTATATACAGACAATTGTCACCTTAAGCGTCTGCTGTTCGCAGCCTTTTGCCACAGTTGTGACCAACAAAGTTACCCATCTGACACTACCATTATAATGACTGGACTCGGACCTGTTTCTCATGAAGGAGTTGCTCTGACTCCAAGGAGACTCGCTTGGCGGAACAATGACTCAGCAGGAAGGTTCTTGAGCGTTCAACCTGGCCCTGTTTTTATTTCACTTGGTCGCACCAGGTTCCCAGGCAGGTTTGTTTTTTCCGGTTTCCTATAATGTTTTAAGTGGGAGGCCAAATTCAACAATGTTCATGCCGTTCATCACATGCCTCTGCTCTCCATAAGGAAAGAGCGGAAGTTTAACCAACTGTGGCTAATCGATAAAATATTCCTCACAAAGAGATGCATTGCTTAATAGCGGGATGTGCCAGGTAGCGAACAACTTCATGTGTCATTCAAATAATGGGAGATTTCTAAACTCCCTCCCCTCTAGTGGGATTTAGAGTTCTTTTTATTGTATTCTGGCGTGCACAGAACTTCTTGTACATGCAGCTTTCCTCGCTTGTTTAATTGGAGAGACCTGATCCTTGCTCATTATCCATTTTTGTGCTTGCATATTGGGTCCCTCCATTGGAATGAATGGAGGAGCGCTTACAGCGGCAAGGAATAATATGTGCGGACTGGGTCCCTGCATCTATAAGCACTCACTATATTAAGTAATCTATCTGGAGCTCTCAGAGGAATCCTGTTCACTTCCATTTATCCTCGAAGGCAAGTGGTTTTGAGCGCTGTGACCTCAGGTTGCAATTCTCCAGCTAAGCAGTCCCGAGCATTCACATTGGGTTCCTTGCAGTCATTCCAAAATAAATTGATGTGAAGATTAGAATGTATCGCCCTGTGTCTTCACATATTTGGGGCAGCCAAACTGAAGTCAGTGGAGTTACGTTTTGAGTAAGGCGTTTGAGGACCACAGCTTCAGACACGATGCAGTTCAAGGGTAGAAGAACAGCAGCTGGGATTTTCTTGAATTGTAGGGGAAATCGGCAAACCATCTCAAACAGTTGATAGACAGTTTCATTTGAGGCTTCAAGTGCAAGACCAAATGGACCATTGGTAATCATTTTCCTTTATCGGTAAAACTAGCAAGGCTGGGAGAAAGCAAAGTGAAAACTCCTCTTCCAAACATCTAGGTATCACAAATAAACCATGTTTTGCATTAAACCATAGTTTGGTGTGACGAATTCTAGTTAGTCTACAGATGTAAGAAACCAATCCCAGGTTGTCTGTTTCTTTCCTATCTCTTGCCTTCCAACACATCCTTCATATATGGTCGGGGCAAGGTGGCGGAGTAACCACAGCTAATCCAACAGCACTTAAACTTTGGTTTGGAATCTTGGTCTGGTGTCACTCAACAAGCCCTGCAGTGCAATCGTAAACAGTCAACAGACTTGAAGTCAACAGACTTTGAAAGGGTTTAACTAAGTTTGCCCTGACTTGGATGGCCCAGGTGAGACTGATCTTGTCAGATCTCAGAAGCTAAGCAGGGTCCGCCCCGGTTAGTGTTTGGATGGGAGACCACCAAGGATGTCCAGGGTTCCTCTGCAGAGGCAGACAACGGCAAACTACTCCTTTTCATCTCTTGCCT
Source organism: Lepidodactylus listeri (assembly GCA_029233225.1). Taxonomy (NCBI): domain Eukaryota; kingdom Metazoa; phylum Chordata; class Lepidosauria; order Squamata; family Gekkonidae; genus Lepidodactylus; species Lepidodactylus listeri. The sequence continues at coordinate 85,031,954 of JARCFY010000011.1, forward strand.
TGGAAACCCCCTAAAGTCACCATGTATCAGCTGTGACCTGACACTTTATACATACACAGCTCTGTTTAGGATTGCACTGTTAATCTGTTAGACCGTCCGTATCCAGACTTCACAACTAACCTGGGTTTGAGCAAACCGCAGTCTTATCATGACGTCTGAATGCAGCCTAGCATCATTTGTGTAAGGAGTTTGGTTCCCCCCCCCCCAGTTATATGAAGGGTCACTCAATTTTACCACACCCCATGTACAATGCCACAATTCCTCACCTGCTGTTTGCATAAACAGGTAGGATGGTCACACCTCTTGTTTGGCTGTAACAGGTTCGATTTGTCTCTGATTTCACCTCTTCTAAAGGGTCAGCTTTTGAACTGGCCCCGCCTGGCAGCTTACGCAGGTGTGTAGGTCCCGTCAAGTCGCCACCGACTTAATGGAGACCCCAGTAAGGGGTTTTCAAGGCAAGAAGCGTTCAGGGGTTGTCTGCTATTCCTTTCCTCTGCAGTCTTTACTGGCATCCCCCCCCCACTTTGGTGTAGTGGTTAAGTGCGAGGGACTCTAATCTGAGAGAACTGGGTTTGATTCCTCACTCCTTCACATGCAGCTGCAGGTGTGACCTTGGGTCCGTCATAAGTCCTTTCAGAGCTGTTCTCAAGGGCAGTTCCCAAGAGAGCTCTCCACCCCACCTACCTCACAGGGTGTCTGTTTTGGGGAGTGGAAGGAAAAGGAGATTGTAAGCCACTCTGAGACTCCTTTGGGTAGTGAAGGGCGAGGTATAAATCCAATCTCTTCTTCTCCCCTCCAATTACCAACCCTGCTTAACTTCTGAGATTGGGATATACCATGCCACCTTCCCTCCCCCTGGTAGCTTAAACTGCAATAATTAAGCAGGCAATAGCTTTTAAACTCTGTGCTCAGAAATGCTTCACCTGCATAATAAACTTCTGTTAAAGGAACAAAAGAAGCCAGGTCCTTCCCCCCCACACCCTTTCCTGGCTAGTTGACAACGCAAAGTCCTTTCCAATAATAAAAAAGCCTTCCTTGTTCTTTCCTGTGTGTGAGACTGAACTGGCACTTACAGATGTCAAATGCTGTAAATATTTCTAAAAAAATTAATTCCGGTGTTTCTCCATGGGGCACTCAGCTATCTTATCTGCACTGGACTTGGATAAAACCCAGCCCACGAGATACCCCTTTTATCCACTCCGGGCACAGGTGCTTTCATACGTTCATCCATCTGCATGGAAACGCACACCCGATCTCGCCCTTTGCTTGGCAGAAATAAACAAAGCTAAGCTTTTAGTGGGTTGCAGCAGTCCAAGCGCTTAATCTATCAAAGTTTAACCCAAAAAAGAAAAAGATGGTGAAGGCCAGCTAGCTGAGCAGATTAATAAGCAGAGAAACAAATTGGTTGAGCCAACGCTGTTGCATAAGGCATTTGGCAGACGGGCAGTTTCCCTCCTCCTGGGAAGGATGCAAAAGTCCTCCTCCTTTAGCCACCGATCTCAAAGTACCCTTTAAGGGAAAGTCAGATGGAAGCCACTGCGTAACGAATAGGGGAGATAATAAGAGCATGCCAGGGAGGGAGGGGAGAGCATGCACATATGCAAATTAAAGATCTGCCAAATTAATTTTTGGCAGGAGAAGCCGGCCGCGACCTGCGAAGGGTGAGGAAATGCTGAGCTAATGCCACCCCACCTGCCTGTCCTTAAGGCACCTTGCCCCAAATTTGACACGCTGGGAGAAGTGCTAGGAGAGTTTGGCGCCTGGTGCAAACTGGAACACGGAATCAGATTCCGAGGTCACATCTGCAGCCCGGAAGGGGGGTGCGGAGAGTGTTCTTACCCAAACGAGCACCTGCTTGTGTATGCAGCAGCCCAGGAGACGGCTCAGCTCGGTACGTTTGTCTGTTCCCAGGCCTGTGAAAACTGGCAGCCCTCCATTCCTTGATTTAAGGTGCGTTGGTTGCCAGACATGCAAATGGAGCTGAGGTGAGGGCAGGGATTGGCATAATGGCTGCTGCTGAGACAAAGAAACAAATCGATCCCAAAGGCTGGGGGAAGTGATATCAACCTATGCAGTTCCTAGGAAGGAAGAGATGTGTGGTGAGATCTCTTGCAGCAAAGAGGCTGCACATTTCCCCAAACACAGTCATCTACCCTCTAGTCCAGCAGTCCCCATGGTCCCCCCTGATGTGGTTGCTGGTCCCCACTTCTTCCCCCAAGCAAAGAGCCAGTCCTGACTTTTCTTCACCTCTCTAGACCACAAGGTGCTTCAGAAAAGCCTGGGAGAAGTCACTTTTGTGTCTGTAGGGAACACTCATTCAGCAAAGCTACCTCTCATGGGAGGATGCTTGGCTTAAAAGTTCTCGATATTTTATGATTCACTGCAGTTCCCAGGGCAGCCATTTTGTGGTGCAGGCAGCTATGAGCACCAGCCGTGGGAGCCTTCTTAGCAAGGGGAGGATGCAGGTGGGTGTAAAGGAGAAGCATGAGTACTGGGAACTGGCACAGGAACATAAGAGAAGCCATGTTAGATCAGGCCAATGGCCCATCCAGTCCAACACTGCATCACACAGCAGCCAAAACCCAGGTGCCATCAGGAGGTCCACCAGTTGGGCCAAAACTCCAGAAGCCCTCCCGCTGTTGCCCCCCAAGCATCAAGAATACAGAGCATCACTGCCCCAGATGTAAGAACATAAGAGAAGCCATGTTGGATCAGACCAATGGCCCATCCAGTCCAACTGGGTTTGATTCCCCACTCCTCCACTTGCAGCTGCTGGTGTGACCTTGGGCAAGCCGTAGTTCTGTCAGAGCTGTTCTCTCAAGGACAATTCTGGAAAGAGCTCTCTCAGCCCCACCTACCTCACAGGGTTTCTGTTGTGGGGAGGGGAAGGGGAAGGAGTTTATAAGCCGCTCTGAGACTCTGAGTGAAGGGCGGGGTATAAATCCAATCTCTTCTCTTCTTCTTCTCTTCAGCCTTCCCTCATAGGGAAGGTCCTCCAACCCCCTCATCATCTTGGTTGCCCCTTTGGTTACATAGGGGAGAAGAGAGGCACTTGCGTACCCCTCCACCACCCAAATGGATTGCTTACTAAGTAACTGGCTGGATCAGCCCTCTCGCTTTGGCACACTCAAATCCCCACGAGCTTGATGAGGAAAAGTCAACATAGCTTTTCTCTGATGATGCCTGTGTGCAGTTCCAGCTTCTCTCTCTCCCCCTCTTTCTAATTATCTTGGACTTTTCCCTAAATGATCTTCTATAACTCAGTTCCAATTAAGCCGCCAGATTGCCTTTGCATAAGTTCCTGTGGGGAAAACCCAGCTACGGTTCCATATCTGAGATCATGTTATTCCACCTGTATTTCTTCATGGGAATCACTCCCCTGGAAGTAAGATTTAGATTGGAATTGGTCCCTCAAAGCCCATCTGCCAAGTGGATTCTAGCAATACCTAAAGAGACAATCTGACAATTACCTTCTGACATAGCCAAAAGAAATTGGCTGTAGAAGAATTACATTGCTTCTGTGCAACTTGAGACTCACCAAGCTGAACACAGCTTGCCAAAGGTGTATTAGAGCCCCTGAGGTGGCTGACACTACTCCACTATTACACCATCCCAGGCAGGCAGCAAAAACCCAATAGGGGGTGTCGTAATGACCCGTGTCCCCCCTGGGGTTATCAGTAGGATCAGCTCTACTGGTGTGTGTGTGTGTGTGTATGTAAAGTGTCATCAAGTTGTGTTTTCAAAGCGAGAGACATTCACAGGTGGTTTATCATTGCATGCCTCTGCATAGCGACCATAGTTTTCTGAGGTGGTCTCCCATCCAAATACTAACCAGGGCTAAAATGGCTTAGCTTCTGATATCTGATGAGATCTGGCTGGCCTGGGCAATTCAGTTTGGTGCAGTGGTTAGAAGCGCAGATTCTAATCTCGGAGAACTGGGTTTGATTCCCCACTCTTCCACATGCAGCTGCTGGTGTGACCTTTGGTCAGTGACAAGTTCTTCCAGAGCTGTTCTCTCAAGGGCAGTTCCTGAAGGAGTTCTCTCAGCCCCGCCTACTTCACAGGGTGTCCGTTGTGGGGAGGGGAAGGGAAAGGACTCCGAGTGGAGGGCGGGGTATAAATCCAATCTCCTCCTCCCCTTCTTTTTCTTCTTATAGGCCTTCTCCAAAGTACTGTGAAAATGAGTTACTTATATCAGTGTGTTAAAAGCAGGCACCCATGTCAGATCAGTTGTATTGTTGTGGAAACTTGACATGGCAATCCAGTTGGGTTTTCAAGGCAAGAAATAAACAAAAAAGGTCGTTTGCCATTACCTTCTTCTGCTTAGCAATCCTGGACTTTCTTGGTGGTCTCCCATCAAAATACTAACCCGGGCCAACGCTGCTTAGCTTCTGAGATCTGATGGGACCAGGCTTACCTGGGTCATCCAGCTGTCCATTAGGCTGATATCGAAGGGGTGGATGGATGTCAAAATAAAAAATGAAGGTCCTTTTCATGAGCCTTGCTCACAAGCTACATCAAGTGCACATATGTCCTGCTTGTAAATGCATGCATCAGTTTTTAAGAAAGACCCGACATATGTTCATTTTACGAGTGAAACCAGGAATTGTCTCTGGATAAATGTGGGGCTTCAATCACATGTTCAGCGGTGCATGAGTTGACTGTAACATGAGAATTACTCAACATACATATAAAGAGTAAAATCAAGTGTACACGGATTGTATGTATGCTCAGTATAACTCGTGAGGTCACTGTGGCACATAAGTCACACTGCTTTTTAAAGTAATTATAGAATTTGGACATATTATACCACAACATGATGAGCTATCAAAACAGAGAAGAGCAGAGGGACTTTGCTGGGTGAATTGTTGAAGGGCTCAGATGACAAAACACACACCAGAAATGGTGGCAAAAACAGAGTTTTTGGCCACAGTGCCATTTTCACCATCCCACACAGTTATGACAAGTCTTTTACAGATCTGATACACAAGTTACGATTATGAGAAAGGTTGCTTTGTCTCCTTATACCCCTCACTGCCTGCTGTGTTTATTTCTTTTATTCCTTCCTTTCAAATATTTCATATCCCCCCCCAGGAGACTTCCAGTTTCATTTTAAAAAGTAACAAGTATAAAACAAAGCTGAGAAACAGCAATGTAAAAAACATGAAATGAAACAAACCCCCCCCCAAAAAAAAAACACCAGTCCAGCAAAGCAGCTGATTAAATTACACCAGCATATCACTCGTTATGGTAAAATTAGCAATAATTAATAATTTAGTACATATTTAACACAAGGTGTTCCGGGTAGCATCCACGGATCTCCCACCTCCTCCATTACATCTTCTCTGTGAGGTAGGTTAGTCCAAGTCTGGGAGAGGGCAACTAGCATAAGGTCACTCAGGCTGCAATCAGACAGGCCTTTAGATCTGACTTCAGTGTCGATGCCTGACAGATCTAAAGTGCACGATCAGACAGCAGCATCTGTGAAAGGGTCCGCAGTCATCGGCACCCTGTCCTGGTCTGCCCCTGAAATGGAGTAAAAAGACACCTGGGAAACTCCAGTCCTAACGCTTGCTGATGGGCCACGAACAGATTTTCCCTAGTCTGATCACTCAAGCACGCTCTCAGGCCATCAGGATGGTCTGCTCATTCCATTCTGACTGAGCGCCTTTTTTTTCTTTTGCTCACTTAGCGATATGTGCACAACTGCATAATTGTCCCCATCTGTAGGCCAGCTTTGAAAGTGAGCAGGAAAGGGAATGATTTTTTTCAGGCGACCACGGCTCACTGTGAACCAAAGGGATCACAGTGCTCCATGGAAGGATTGGCGAGCAGTCAAAGCGGAGACTCGACTCCTGGAAGTTGGAAAGTGCATGTGCAAAAAACTGTACCCTCATTTATGCGCATGTGCAAAAACAGGCAAAAAATTAAAAACCTCACCCATCTGCACCGTTTGATTGCACAATGACAGGCTGTGCCCACAGCAAAACATATTATACTGGGATGTCTGATCAAACAACTCTGTTTCAAATACCAATGGATGAAATAGGAGAGCCAAATGGCACGTCTGACCGCAGCCTCAGTGAATTTTACGGCAGGATAGATATTTGAACCTGGGTCTCCCAGATCCTAATCTAACACATTAACCAGATCACCGTACTAGCTTGTTTTAAAACAATTAACAAGGAAAAAAACGAATGGCTGCACCAATTGGAGCAAAGAGATAAGGAAAAAACAGTGGAGCCGAGGGAAGAAAATTGATATTTGGATTAACATTTTCTTCTCACTACACCCTTGATTTTTCTTCATCTCATTAAAACAATTAAAACATTCACCCATACAACCAGCATCATAAGCATAATTTTAAGGTGCTTTGGGGGTTCAAAGCCCTTCATATCTCTTAACTTTGTTGTCATCTTGACATCACCCCTTCAAGGTAGGACAATATTGGTCCCATAATGCCCATGGGGGGCAAAGCTCAGAGACAGTGGCTAGACTCAGGACATTTGTACCCATAGTACAATCTAAAATAGTGACTAGTTGGGTGAGAGCTGCCAACCCCCAAGTGGAGCCTAGAGACCTCCCACTACTACAATTGATCTCCAGAAGACAGAAATCAGTTGTCCTGATGAAAATGGCTGTTTTGGAGGGTGGACTCTCCAGCATTATACCCTGCTGAGTTCCTTAAACCCTGCCACCCCCAAAATCTCCAGAAATTTTCCAACCTGAAGCCGGCAACTCTAGCTTCGGTCCCATCTGATTCTTACAACTTCTATGCTAATGTGGGGAGGTAGTGAGTGCCCCTCACTGGCAGTCTTTAAGCAGCAGCTGGACAAACCCTGGTCAGGGATGCTCTTGGGTGATCCTGCCTTGAGCAGGGGGTCGGACTAGATGGCCTGTAGGACCCCTTCCAACTCTGTGATTCGATGATTCTATGATGTGATGTCACAGAGTTCCGCTTCTAAAGCTGCCATTTTCTCTGGGGAACTGATCTCTGTTGTCCGGTGATGCCTTGTAATTCCTGGTGATCTCCAGGCCCTACATGGGGGTTGGTAGCCCTAAAGCTAAACCAGCATGAAAAGCAATAACTAGACCGCATTATAGCAGGCCCAGCTCCTGGGTTTCACAGTCAAAGCTGCAATCCAGTCTATTTCTCAGCTTTTATTGCTCTTTTCTTCCTTTCATTTGCTGTCCAAGCAGGGCTGTCTGACTCCTTTGACATACAAGCTTCAACATGCCTGGCAAAGTCTCCCTCTGCATTTCCTGAAGAGATGCTGCCTGAAAGCTGAGTGACTGTTGTGTAGTGCTGGTCAGTCAGTGAACACAAGGGATGCGTGACGGCCATCTTACCCCAGCAGCCGAGCAAGTCTGAACTTGTGAACTGCCTACGCTGCAGTTGGCCTGCAAAAGCCATAGTTGCTTGGGCTTCTTCAGAAGAATGGAACAGCAGGTGTAACACAAAGGAATGCCAAACGCCCTTCAGGCTTGAGTAACTGGAATGCTGGCTTCATCGCTGCCCCTGTCTCGCCCCAGATCTGCAGGCTCGTTTCATATTAACTTGAAAATGGGGAGCTATCAGCCATCTCACCCATGTTCCATGGTGACCAGATTAAGGCCTGCTTCACTCACTCACATTTTGATTTATTTTCCTTCAGGACCCGCCATACATAGATTGAATTTATGGGAATGAACACAATGAGGAGCTGGCAGCCCTATCTTTGGAAGAAGAAGGAGGAGGAGGAGGAGGAGGTGGAAGCTGGATTTATACCCTGCCCTTTATTACGTGAAGGATCCTCAGAGCGGTTTACAATCTCCTTTCCCTTTCCCTCCCCACGACAGACACCCTAGGGCTGTCAGGTCCCCCGGGAGGGTGGAGGTTTCCCTGCTAAAAGGACCCTCAATCCGCCAGTCCGGATCCGGACGGCAGGGGGAACCCCACCCTCGAAGTGGCCAGATCGGGCCGACATGCCCGGCGTGATGACATCATCCGGAAGTGACGTCGTCACGCTGGTCACGTCACCGGGCAACGCTCTAGCAATCATCCTGGGAACTCTATGGTACCATAGAGTTTTCAGGGTGATTGCTAGAGCGTCGCCTGGTGATATGCCCAGCGTGATGACGTCACTTCTGGGTGACGTCATCGTGGCGTGTGCATGAATGTCCCGGAATGGGACCACCACTCCCCCGCTGCAGACAGTAAGTCACTTGGCAACCCTAAGACACCCCAGGAGGTAGGTGGGGCTGAGATAACTTTTTTGAGAACTGCCCTTGAGAGAGCAGCTCTGAAAGAACTTATGACTGACCCAAGGTCACACCAGCAGCTGCATGTGGAGGAGTGGGGAATTGAACCTGGTTCTCCCAGATTAGAGTCTGCATTCCTAAACACTACACCAAACCACTACAACAAAAGAATGCCATGGTTCCATGTTAGGGTCCAACTAGACGTGATGGTCCAACAGGTCCAACAGGTAGATGTCACCACCATTTTAAAATGCTCTGAAAATGCCACACAGGGCTGATCCTGACTGGACTCACAGCATGGTGGGCTGAGGTGGCCTTGTTCCCTCCACCCGCACATCTTTTCAAGTTCCAAAATGGTCACGCTCCCCCCGCCCAGCAGTCTTGGCATTTGAAAAGGCCCAGGGGCAACAAGAAGGTCGCAGCAAGCTGTGCCACAGGCCCCCTCATAGGGTTTTTAAATCACTTTAAAATGGCATCACCATCCACAAATTGAAATTTTCGTATGTCACTGTGTGCGGAACAGCCAGGAGATCCCAGAGGATCTGGCTGCCAAAGCGGTAGCTCTTCTTTGACACCACTAGTGACAAGCTATGTGTATTTTTTAGGCTGAGAGTCCTGTGACTTGCCTAAGGTCACCCAGCTAGCTTCAAGTGGGGAAGCAGGGAATCGAGTCCATCGCTCTTTACTACTACACCAAACCATCTACAGGTCAGGCCCATTTAGGGCTGCCAACCTCCAGGTGGTGACTAGATATCTCCCACTATTACAACTGATTTCCAGGCGACCGAAACCAGTCCACCAGGAGAAAATGGCCACTTTGGAAGGTGAACTCTCCTCCCCAAACCGTACTCTCCTCAACGTCTACCCCCAAAATCTCCAGGTATTTCCCAATCCAAGTTGGCAACTCTAGGCCCATGGATGCCATCACATCTCGTTTGGCCCTTTGTTTAGTCCTCCAGAGGAACAAAGTTCTGACAGACAGAAAAATTTTGTTGATGATGGAGATGCTACATGCCCTTCATAGCCCAGCACACGCTCTGTTGCAGAGTATTGTGGGTTGTCAGCTAGCTACTGAGAGCTGGCAAATCTGCCCAACTCCGCTGATGTGATTAGGGGAGATGGAGCAACACGCCCACTTCCGCAGCTGCTCCAACAGACTGAATTCAGAGCTGTAGATGTGTAGGAAGCTCTGACCTCACTCCCTTTCATTTATTTTCTGTAGTTCTTTCCCACGTACATCCTTTTCCCGTTTCAACCGTGAAAAGTACTGGGGTCGGAGACGCATCGAGTGAAAACAGCTCCTACTTTATTAAGGGGTCTGAACAAGACTGGTTAGCTGGACTCGCAGGTCCGCTTTTTATCCCTGTTCTCGACCACACCCATGTACACACCCAACACCCATGATTCACTATTTACAGTGTACTCTTAGATCATAGGTTCCCCTAAGGATCCGACTCCCCCGATTGGCCCTCACCAGGATCCTCTCAGCCTATTGCCTAAGTGTGCAAAGCTCGGATACTTCGCCCGACCGCGTGGTTGCCCGACCATGTGAGCAGACTTTGGATAGGACACAACAGACTGTATAAGAGCATATGATTTATAAGACTTGCCTCACAGGACCCGTGACTACACAACCATCTTTGGCACCTAGATCCGAGTCCAGTAGCACCTTTGAGACAACAAGGTTTGGGGAGTATGAGCATCCAAGAGTCAAAGCTCCCTTTGGACCTACGTCCACAAAAACTTAAATTTTAACAAATTCAATAGCCTTTAAGGTGTTAAAGGTAAAGCTAAAGCTTTCCCTTGCTCGACAGCCAGTTGAATTTAACTCTAGGGATGCATTACTCATCTCCGTTTCCAAGCCAAAGAGCCAGCGCTGTTCGAAGACTTCTCCGTGGTCATGTGGCCGGTATGACTAAACGTTGAGGCACATGGAACACTGTTACCTTCCCACCAAAGTGGTACCTATTTATCTACTTGAAATTTCTTGCTTTCGAACTGCTAGGTTGGCAGTTGGGGCCAGAGACGGAAGCTCACTCCATCACACGGCACTTGGGTCTCGAACTGCCGAACCATCAACCTTCTGGTCTGCAACTCAGCATCTTAACCACTGAGCCACCGCAGTCCTTATTTTATTAGTCTTTGAGGCACGGCACCACAGGTTTTATCGTATTAATTTAAGGTTCAATACTTATTGACTGAATCATTTTCAGGTTGTATTGGAATTTATCGTTGAGACCTGCCCTGAGCCCGATTGCAGGAAGGGCAGGATATAAATCAAAATAATAAACAAACAAACAAACTTGCCTTCCTGGCACTGATTGTCTTTTGAAACGGCACATTTGCCAATTCATTCCTGCATAAAAAAATACCTCAGTAGCTTTTCGGGCCCACCCGTATCTACCCAGAGAAGGGAGTAAGTCTTTTAATTTAGCAAGCTGATGAATTGATGAGGGCACCAGAAGCTGACAGTCTGTGATGAAGCACTTCCAGAATCTGGAGGACGGGAAGCAATTTGTGGTATGCTATGAATGATTTACCATGTACGGGCAAGGAGACCTCGCATTCCTCTCTGCGGCAGATAGACCCTGTTGAGTAAAATAGGGTTGCCAACCTCCAGGTGGGTCCTGGAGATTTCCTGGAGACAGAGACCAGTTCCCTTAGATAAAATGGCTGCTTTGGAGGGTGGGCTGTATGGCATTATACCCTGTTGAGGTCCCTCCCCTCATCAAATCCCACCCTCCTGAGGCTTCACCCCTAAATATCCAGGCATTTTCCAACCTGGAGCTGGCAACCCTAAAAGTTTTTGTCAACTTTCTTGAATCCCTATTGGGAGAAAGATGAGAAAGAGGTTTTTAAATAAATGAAAGAAAGAAAGACTCTTGGATTGAGTTGCCAGCTCTGAGTTAGGGAAATTCCTGGAAGAAGGAGGAGGAGGGAGAGGAAGAAATTATTATACCCCACTTTTCTCTAGCCTAAGGAGTCTCAGAATGGCTTACAATCACCTTCCCTTCCTCTCCCCACAACAGGCACCTTGTGACCGAGGCAAGTGGAGCTGAGAGAGTTCTGAGAGAACTGTGACTGGCCCAAGGTCACCCAGCTGGCTTTGTGGGGAGGAGGAGTGGGGAATCAAACCTGATTCTTCAAATTTAAAGTCCGCTGTTCTTAACCACTAAACCATGCTGGCAATCTGCTAGGGGTGTGCAAAGAAAAAAATAGTGGTTTTTTGTTTTGGTAGACCCCCAAAATATTGGTAAATACGGATTTTCCCAAGTACCAATACCAGTATAGTATCGCGTTTCAGGAAATATTCGGTATTTCCAAATATATTCGGGTCAGTTCTAACTTGACAGCACTTTCCAGTGGAAGAATTAAGGAAGTAGGCATACAAAAAAGATAGAGAAGACCTTAGGAACAAGCACTTGAAGGTTACAGCTTCAAGGGTGTTGTATACTAAGATAAGTACCAAAAGGGCATTTAAGAGTGGAGCATTTGCCTTGCCTGTGGCTGGGATACACCCTCATTCGCAAGAAGACTGAAGGTCAATTTATTTGCTTTAGATGCAAACATTGCACAAAGGGCTTGCAAGCAAACAAAGCAGCTCACCTGGATAATGTTACCATAGAAGCAAAGTCCACTTTGGTGCAGGCAACAGATTATAGTAAAGATCTTATCAGCACCACAGTACAATGACATTATGTCACCTGTTTCAGGCCTTGCGCAGACAGGAAGAAAAGGAAACTGAAAAGATTCCATGCGGCAAAGCACTGGGCTCACTGGCCCAACCCTTTATTTGCCCGAGATATTAGTCCCTCAGGTTGGGTGCTGCAGGTAACAGCTGGGTGCTGACCCTATCTCCACTTCTATCTCTCTCTTGCTGACACTGTAGGCTCTAAAGTGTGACTTCCCCCTTTTAATGGAATACCAGAGTAGCTGAGGGACTTGGAAAGGTTCCGTCTGGAGAAGAGGAGGTTGAGGGGGAACATGATTGCTCTCTTGACGTATTTGAAGGGCTGTCGCTTAGAGGAGGGCAGGGAGCTCTTCCTGTTGGCAGCAGAGGAGAGGACTCGCAATAGTGGGTTTAAATTAAGGGTGGGAAGGTACTGGCTGGATATTAGGGAAAACTTCTTGACAGTTAAGAGTTGGTGCAACAGTGGAATCAGCTACTGAGGGAGGTGGTGAGCTCCCCCTTCGCTGGCTGTCTTTAAGCAGCGGCTGGACAAACCCTTGTCAGGGATGCTCTAGGCGGATCCTGCATCGAGCAGGGGGTTGGACTAGATGGCCTGTATGGCCCCTTCTGACTCTGTGATCCTATGATTCTGTGTTCAGGGAAAGGGCTTGGCACAATGGTAGAGTGTCTGCTTTGCATACAGGTGGCCTCAGCATCTGTATCTAAAAGGGATCAGGTCGTAGATAATGTGAAAGACCTTCACCAGAGACTCTGATAAACTGCCGCCAGTCAGAGTAGACAATATTGACCTTGATAGCCCAAAGGGGCCGACTCAGTATCAGGCAGCTTCCTGCGTCTGCATGTGAGTTTTAAAGTTGTTCACCCCACCCACATCGTTGACTTTATGACACGCAGCAAGCGATTTTTATGTCACAGGGTAAGTGATTTTGCAGAGAAGGAAGGAAAGCAATAAGCATTATCTAGTGGCAGCCCCATATCAACATAAGAGCATAAGAGCAGCCAATGTTGGATCAGGCCAATGGCTCATCCAGTCCAACACTCTGTCACACAGCGGCCAAAAATACCAGGTGCCATCAGGAGGTCCAGCAGCAGGGCCAGGACACTAGAAGCCCTCCCACCGTTGCCCCCCCCCCCCCCGGGCCAAGAATACAGAGCATCACTTGCCCCAGACTGAGAGTTCCTATCCATACCTTGTGGCTAATAGCCACTGATAGACCTCTTCTCCATATGTTTATCTAATTCCCTTTGAAGTCGCACATGCTTGTAGCAGCCACCACCTCCTGTGGCAGCGAATTCCATGTGTTAATCACTCTTTGGGTGAAGAAGTACTTCCTTTTATCTGTTCTAACCCAACTGCTCAGCAATTTCATGGAGTGCCCACGAGTTCTTGTACTGTGAGAAAGGGGGGAAAGTACTTCTTTCTCTACCTGCTCTATCCCATGCATAATCTTGTGTAAACCTCGATCATGTCACCCCTCAGCCGTCATTTCATACCAAGTAATACGAACACACAGAGCTCCCTTCTACAAAGTCAGACCTTTGGTCTACTCTGACTAGCACCAGCTCTTCAGGATCTTCAGCAGGGAAAGGTCTTTCTCTTTTTTTTTTTAAGGTCTTTCTCAATAGCATACCTGAGATTCTTTATCAGAAGACGCCTGATATATAGCATGCCTGTGCTCTACCACTGAGCGGGGTTGTCAGCTCTAACTTGGGAAGTTCCTGCAGGTTTGGGAGCAGTGCCTGGGGATGGTAGAGGTCGGGGAGGTGAAGGAACTCAGCAGGGGTGTGATGCCATAGAGTCCACCCTCCAAAGCAGCCATTTTATCCAAGGGAACTGATCTCTGTAGTCTGGAGATCAGTTCTAATTGCAGGAGAACTCAAGGCCCCACCTGAAATTTGTCAACAATACCACTGAGTCATGACCTTTTCCCTGAGGGCCAGACTAGATGAGACGGCATCCATAAGCTCATCCCAGGGATGGCCGCCATTTTGAGAGTGTGTTCCTCTCATGTCTTCCTCTCATGTCTAAGGTTGCCAATCTCTAGGTGGGGCCTGGAGAGCTCCCAGAATTACAAATGATCTCCAGTCAACAGAGATCAGCTCCCCTGGAGAAAATGGCAGCTCTGGAGCATAGACTCTATGGCATGGTACCTTCTGAGGTCCCTCCCCTCCCCAAACCCAGCCCTCTCCAAGCTCCACCCCCCCCCCCAAGCTCCAGGTATTTTCCAACCTAGACCTGGCATGTTATTTTTACGATCTGAAACAATGCCACTGAGGACATGTTGATAAATAATGGGGATGCTGCCTCAATTAGTTTGGTCTTAAGCAGGGCTATTTTTGGGCAGGAACGCACAGGAACGGAGTTCTGGCTGGCTTCCGAGTTGGCCACGCCTACAGCCTCCCTCCCCTCGGGTTCCCCAGGCGCCTCACAAGTCGTGGAGTGCCTGGAGAAGCCAAGCCAATCCAGGGAGGGAAGGCAGTTTAAACTGCCTCCCCTCCTCGGGTTCCCCATGCGTCCCGCAAGCCGTGGTCTTAAGTTACCACTTAAAAGCCCTGGTCTTAAGTTACCACTTTTGCCATGTGACAGGTACAGATTTGGATGTGGGGAGGGTCATCCTATTGATGCTTCAATTGATGAGGTGGGGGAGTTGTGTTGCTGTGTTATTGATGCCTTCTTATAGCCCTGAAATGAAGAAGGAATAATTGAAATATCAACATTTGGGGTACCATGACTTGTGATTTTTCCAGTTATCAGGGGGCGGGGGGGGGGAATCAAAGTTCTAAGAATAGATTTTTCACAGTTCCCAAGATGCTAATTGTCTCCCTTGTCAATCACATTAATAAGAACGCAAGCTTTTCTTCAGGGCCTTTGTAGGTCGTGATAAATTTCCATTGTGGTCCCGGGCTGAAAGCATTCTACCAAACGGTGTTGAAAATTTAAGAGGGGAAAGGCTGTGATGAGAATCTCGAAAGAGATGGCTTGTAAATCTCAAGCCTAATTGGGATAATAAATTAGCTAGATTTGAATAATGCTGTTTTCACCGTGCAGGCACGTCACGTTGTGACAGATTTCATATTCTCCGGGAGCCAATAAAATAGAACAGAGAAATTAAGCCTCTCCTGGATGACTCAGTAGTTCTGCACAGGGATATTTGAGCCCTGTTAGCTAAACCAGCCCAAATGCTAGTCCCTTATCCAACCTCATTCAATTGAACAGAACATATAAACAGGAAGGGGGATCAGCGGGGTTTCCAGCTACCAGATAGGGCTTAGAGTTCTCCCAGAATTTCAATTTATAGCCAAACCACTAAGTTCAGTTCTGCTGGGGAAAATGGTTGCTTCAGAGGGTGAGCTCTATGGCATGACACCCTTCCTGAACTCCTTTGCCTCCCCAAATTTCTCCTTCTCCAAGCTCTACCCCACGCCCAAAATCTCCAAGAACCTCCTTCTCCAAGAATTTTTGAAGCCAAAAGTGGCAACCCTCAGGGTCTTCACCTGCTAGTGGAAGACCATGATAGAAGGGAATAGATAAATCTCCCTGGGGTCATGTCTCGCTGTCCAAAAACCACAAGGAAAAATGGTAGTGTGAAGGTATGGCATGGTATCCAGTGGGAGACTGAGTGGGGATAATGGGGGCCACCGTCAATGATGGCATGATCTCACTTCTGTGAAAAGCCTGGAAATGACATCATGCCTCTCTAGGAATTACCTGCAGCTCTATGATAAAACCATAGAGTTTCTAGTGATTCCTAAAGAAGACTGACATCAGCGCTTGGTTTTTTCCTGGAACTGAAGTCACACTATTACCACATGGTGATTATTTAGATTATTTTTCACCCACCAGGGAACCAGGGCTTGGGGATTCCCCACCACTGGTGGGGGTTTGGCAGCCCTACTTTCCACAGATATCCTGGTTCAGTCCATCTGTTGCCGTGTGTCATAAAGGTAATGAGAAGGACAGTGCACTGCTGTCATCAGCCAAAGAAAACAGAGACTGCTCGAGAGATTGCCTCCCACCCTCTGAGGAAGCACACCAGAGTAAGCTGAAGATCCAACTGTCCCCTGCCCTCAGCCGAGAACCAAAAGAAACCTCCAAAAGGAGTGAGAGACCAACTGTCAACTGCCTGTCAGCTGCAGGAACTTAGGTGCCGACCAAATGCAAGTCACCATACCAAAAGACTTGGCATAAAATCACCAAGCTGTTTTTGGAATTGTTGCTAGGGTTGCCAGGTTCCCCCTGGCCACCAGCTGGGGATGGGAGGGTAAAGTTGCCAGATCCAGGTTGGGAACCTCCGAGAGATTTGGGGGTGGAGCCTGGGTAGGACAGGGTCCTCAGTGGGATATAATACCACAAGAGTCCACACTCTAAAGCATCCATTTGCTCTGTGGGAACTGATTTTTTTAGTCTGGAGATGAGCCGGGGGCTCCCCAGATCCCATCTGGAGGCCAGCATCCCTAATTGATGCCATTGGACAATAGCTGCTTTGCAGTTCCTTAGAGGGTATTTAGGGAAAATTCAGGGGCACCCCTGTTTTCTTTCTTTCATTCATTCATTCATTCATTCATTCATGCATTCATTGCCTACCCATCTCACCATCATCCAGTGCAGATTTACAGGATATGAAATGATGCAATCAGTCGCCATAAGGCAAACAATGAACAATGCAAAAGGTCTGGGATCACAAGGTTAGAAAACAATGTAAACAATAAATTGCCTCAGGCAATTAAACATTCTGGTGTTGAACTAGAATCTGGGAGACCCAGGGCTGAACCCTTACTGTGCCACCACAGAGATTATCTAGCACACTTGGAACTCATTCAAAAGCCTCGGTCCATTCCCTTTAGGATGGAGCACGATATAAAATGAATAAAGACCTGACATAAACATTACGCTTCTTGTCTCACCTCTAATAGACCTGCGTCTTGGGAACCTGGCTCTGTCTTTCATATATTTACAATGGCCATTCCCATACCATTTCACACTGTATAAGACTTATACAGCCTTATACTATAAGGGGCTCTCTGGTTGACCTTGGCCCCGTTGGTTTCTCTCATCCTCGCACTTGGTCAGGTTAATGGGAATATGAAAGGGGGTAAACACCATTACGCTGTCTCGTGTTGGCCGAGTTTAAATATGGAAGTGGAGCACTGACCGTTTAGAGAAAAATAGGTAGGTTTATTAAAGAAGAACAAACTTTTATAGAGCGTAGGGGAGAGAGAGAGAACCTTAACTGTGTAACCTAACTGCTGTGAGAAGAATAACAACAAGAAGGAAGCTGTGCAGGAGCAGGAAGTCTCCAGAAGAGCCAATCAGGAGACAGCAAAGACACAGTTTGAAAAAGTGGGAAGTCCCTAGTCTAGCTATGCAAACTACAAGTCCTCCAGCTGTACCCTGTAGGGTGATTTTCAGATCTTCTTCGTAAGACTGCACGATAGGCCTTGCATATTCCAACATCTTGGAGGAAGGGAAAGGGTGTGTGCGTGATAACAGGACCCAAACGAGTGCTTGACACTCACTACACCTAGGAGTCCAGATCACTTTCAAGAGGGAGATTATTATTTGAAACAATGAACACCTATGAAGCTATTATATATTGAGTCAGCCCAACTTTTGTTACTCTGACTGGCAGCAGATCTCCAGGGTCTCAGGGGATCTTTGCCTCATCTACTACTTGACTGTTTTAATAGGAGATGCTGGGGACTGAACCTGGGACCCTCTGCATGCAAAGTAGATGCTCAACCACTGAGCCACAGTCCCAGTCCTGATACTGACAAACAGATTTTACCCGTACAAGGCCAGACATGAAATACCATAGAGAGCAATTCTGTGGATTGTCCTGGACTTCTTGACAGCTTTAGTACAGTCAACCATGGTGCTTTTCTGGACCGGCTGCTCCAGCAGTTTCATTCCTATGTGGCTGCCTGGTACCAGAAGGTGACATTGGGAGTCTGTTAGTCCAGGTCTTTATTTATTTATTCCTCATCATTAAGGGAATAGGTTTTGAGTCGTTATTTATTTATTACTCATTTATTGTATCCCTTGTGATCGGAACAACGTGGATGACTTTGGGTGAGGTCAGTGAGTCCCCTCTTGTCTCAACTGAAGTCATTCCAACCATGAGGGACGCAAACCTTCAACTCTGCTGTGGCCTTGGCTTTTCCCAGCCCTTTTCTCTCCCATCCACCCCTCAGCTTAGTTTTTCTCTCACAATAACTAGATGGTGAGTGGATTCCAGCTAGGGCTGCTAAGCCCCCTTCATAACACCATAGAGTTTCTGGTGATTTCTAGAGCTACCACCATCACTTCCAGGTTTCCTCCGGATGTGGTGTCATCATAACACAATACCACCCCCATGTTCCTGCCCCTTGGGAGATTCATGGCTTCCAAGAGATGGCAAGCTTTTGTGGTCCCGCAAGCTTTCGTCAGCTTAAACTTCTTCACAAAGCATTCGTACATTGTGGGTCAGAATACCCCGAGGCTCCCTAACTATGAATATTTGCATCTTGAGTGGTAAAATGACTGAGCCTTGACCTCTAATAAAGCTGCTTTTGAACTAGGGTTGCCAACTCCAGGTAGGGTCTCAAGATCTCTTGGAATTCCAACTGATCACCAGAGTACCAAGATAAGTTTCTGTGGAGAAAATGGCTGTTTTAGAGGGTAGACTCTACGGCATTATATTCTGATGAGCGGGCCCTCCAATTTGGTGTAGTGGTTAAGTGCGGGGACTCTAATCTGGAAGAACTAGGTTTGATTCCCCACTCCTTCACTTGCAGCTGCTGGTGTGACCTTGGGCAAGCCATAGTTCTGTCAGAGCTGTTCTGGAAAGAGCAGTTCTGGAAAGATCTCTCTCAGCCTCACCTACCTCACAAGGTGTCTGTTGTGGGGAGAGGAAGGGAAAGGGGTTTGCAAGCCGCTCTGAGACTCCGAGTGAGGGGCAGGGTATAAAGCCAATCTCTTCTTCTCTTCCTCTTCTTCTTGCACTCCCCAAACCCTACCCATGCTGGGCTCCACCTTCAAATCTCCAGCAATGTCCCAACCCAGAGTTGGCAACCCTATAATTTGAACTAATTTCAAGTAGTGGCAAAGACTGAGCCCTGGCTTTCTCAGTCCCATTCTAATTATCAATAAGTAGCTGAACACAAAATAAGACCCTGATGGCAAGCCATTAATTGATGTGATTGATTTTTTTTTCTCTCCCTTTCTCTCTCTCCTTTTCTTCATCTCCCATTTAATATGGTTCTTAATGAAATATCATGAAATATGTGTCTGAACTTGCTGACTGCATGAGGTTTCAGGACAAAAAGAATGTATTTGGTATTTCTGCTTCATTAAATTTTAACTTGAGAAAATTAAGTCTGGGCACACAGTGAATAAACGTAAATCAAAGGTTTCCACATTCAATACATTGGGCTGATAGATAGCATCAGAATCTGGAATCGGCTGGAATAGCTCCATATTTCCCCTTGCAGCCACACTGAACTTGTCTTCCACAAAATCTTAATTTTACCACGTGAGTAGAAATTATGTGTCAGAGACTGAAGTTTGAACCAGAAAACTACTGATCTGTTGTATATTTATCCAGCTCTTCCTGCAAGGAACTTGGGATAGCATACATGGTTCTCCTCCTTTACCCTGATGACAACCTTGTGAGGTAGGTTAGAACAAAAAAATAGTGATAGGCCCAAGCCACCCAGGGAGCTTCATGGGTGTGTGAGGATTTGAACCCAGAATTCTGCAATCCAAACCCAACATTCCAACCATCACACCAAACCTATTGAACTATTGTGGAATGTGTGGCCCAATCCCTTTGAAGACACAGAAAGTAGTAAGAATTTGCAGCTTTGGCCCATGTGACCAGTGTTACCAACATCCAGGTGGTGCCTGGAGATCTCCTGGAATTACTTCTTCATAGAGAGAGGGGGCTATGAATTTAAATATGATAGTGCCCCCGATGTGATACCTGCAGGCACCACAACACCCACCAGTGGGTTTCCTCATGCCCATTTGTTTCTTCCCCAAAGTGTCTCTTCTTCACATCAAACAACCAGCCGTGGCTTTCCTCCAATTAACTAGAGCAGGTAGGACTGCCAGGTCCCCCACAGCCACCGGTGGGGGATGGGGGGAAGGGTTGCCAGCTCCAGGTTGGGAAAGTCCTGGAGATTAGGGGATGGACAGTGGGGTACAATGCCACAGAGTCCGCCCTCCAAAGCAGCTGTTTTCTCCAGGGGAACTGATCTCTAAAGTCTGGGAATGAGCTGTAATTCCAGGGGATCCCCAGTTTTCACCTGGAGGCTGGCATCCCTAGGAGCAGGAGGTAAAGAGCACAAATTTGGAAACAGCTGCCTCCACTGTAGAAGAGCACTCAGCTTGTTTTAAGTATTGAGCAGGAGGCAATGAATCCAAACAAACAGGCTTTTATTCAGTGACACTGTTCAGCTCAAAAGACAGCTCTATGAGAGCAGCACTTTCATTTATACTGTTCCAACACATAACTTTCAACAATGTAACTATATACAAGCAATACTATTCGACCCAAGCAGGGCTCAGCGATTGGGTATCTAGATTGGCTTCAGGACCAATGGGAGTCTTTATTAATCAGCCAATAGGAATTGGAGCTTTAGAATACCAGAGCCCTTTCCAAGCTATTACTGCTTCATTCTCTTAACACAAACACAACAGCTTGCAACCTTCAACAACCCAAGGCAGCCATTTTGTAATTAGCCCCAGTTACCTGTGGCAGCCATTTTGTGGTGCCACCAAGTTCCTGTTCTCAAAATTCCTAAAGCACACACAAGCTCAATGAGATTGGAGGCCCTGATTTATTATATTCGCTATTGTCACATACTGTTTTATCTGTAAACTATCTTTTAACTGCAGCTCTGGACTACATTGATCTGTTGTTACTTCTGTATTTTAGGCCAGGATTGCTTCCCTGCTAATTCTCTAATTCTCAGCAGGATTGGATTTTGAACTGTAACCCACACTGCCTCCATTTAGAGATTCCTGCACTCTCATTTCCACATTACTACATCAGCATGAGATCCTTTTCACCACCACTGATTCAGTAATGTTGGAATGATGAAAACGGGACCATTGGTAAGGTGGTGAGACATGTGCAGCCATGCAGGGTTATGACCCTGACGGGAACCACATGGAGTCATGCATGGATGTTTCACAAACCCAAATATACTCAGCTGGGAGGCTCGCTTGGTATTGGTAAGGAACTCAGCGGTCCACTCTGCTCACGCCATTCCCATGAGAGCTGTAACTATCAGCCATGGTGCTTTTCTGTTTATTTACTCAGACCATTTTTACCCCATTTTCCTGTCAGCACTGGCAAACAAGGCAGTTAATAAATGTTCAAATACAGTGTGTGTGTGTGAGAGAGAGAGAGAGAGAGAGAGAAATTTCATCTTTAATGGGCTGCTTGAGGACTGGCTGGGGGTGGCAGTAGGGGGACCAAACTGACACAAGGCCTCTCCCTCCTCTAGTTTGCCAGTCTTCAGGTGGTGGCTGGAGATCTCCAGGAATTACAGCTGGTCTCCAGGTTACATAGGATTTCCAGATCCCCTCACCGTGCCAGAAGGGGGTTTAAGGGGCATTCCGGGATGTTGCCAACATGATGACGTCATCCGGAAGTGATATCATCACGACAGTGACGTCACACAGCTCTGGTTGAAGGGCAAATTTATCATAGAGTTTTGCCCTCAAACCGGAGCATCTCATGTGACATCCCAGATGTGATGACATCACTTCCAGGTGACATCATCACGTCGGGGACATTGCGCAAAGAAGTGGAGCTTTTGGGGTGGGGTTTCCCCTGCTGGTCAGCTGGCCAGTGGCAAGCAGAAGCACCAAAAGCGGGGGAAACCCCACTGGGACCTGAGAACTGGCAACTTTAAGGTTACAGAGTTCAATTGCCCTGGAGAAAAAGGCTGTTTTGCAGGGTCGACTGTGGCATTATACCCACCTGAGGTTACCGTACTCCCTTCCCCTCCTCATGTTCTGCCCCTCCCATCTCCTCCAGGTGGTACCTAGAAATCTCCTGGGATTACAAGTGATCTCTAGGGGACAGAGATCAGTTCCCATGGAGAAAATGGCCACTTTGGAAGGTGGATTCTATGGCATTATAGCCCACTGAAGCTACGAAGCATTATAGCCAAACCTCATCCTCCTCAGGCTCCCATAGCCAGGATTTTTTTTAATTCAGAGGGCCTTTAAATAAGTCAGGGGGCACCCCGCACACACTCCTGCACACACACCCCCAACGGAGCGCCTGGGCTGGATGGGAAGTCAGGGGGGCTTGGCGGTAAGTCAGGGGGCCAGGCCTCAGATGCCCCACTGTAGCTACAGGCCTGGGCTCCACCCTCAAAATCTCCAGGTATTTCCCAACCCAGAGTTGTCAACCCTTCCCTGGTGCTGCTAGAGTTTTCCCTTCCTCCAGATTAGACCAAAGCTGGATCTGACAGCTGATTATATCCTGGTGATCCCTGGTTTGAGTTAGATCCAGCAGCTAAGTGCTGGGAGGGAAAGGGGCTTCCCCCCCCCCCATCATGCTAATCCTGCACCCATTAAATCTGCTCATTCCCATTAGTTGCAGCAGACCAGAGTTTTCACTGGAACGCCAAACCAGCTCCAGATGGTACCCGCAGCTGCAACCTGAAAGCTCCGTAATTTGTTGTTTTGAGTGGCTCAACGGTGCATCCCACAGCCTGGGTATCATCTCGCTGGCAGATGGTCCCAAGGAAGATTTTCGTTCCCAGGAGTATGTAAAAATTCTGTTGTGGCACGTCTCTGGGAAGTCGGGTGGGTTTCCTGACTCCAGCTGGCAAAGGGGGATCTATTCCCCCCAGAGGCTTGCGGATCAATAAACATTGTCATCTTCTATCCGGGCTAATAGGACGCAAATGTGGTTTGTGTCTAATCCTCTTAAAACCAGTCTTCGTTCTTTTTTTCATAATGTGAGAGGGGAACTCCAGAATATTGTTATCCTTCTTGCCACATTCCTGGATGGAGCCTTTTACAAGAAATTTTTCCAGTGACAACATCCAACCGCAGATGACCTCCTCTGGCCATTAAAATTTTACCCAAAGAGTGGGGGAGGGAGGCAATCTTTGGAGTTTGATGAAGAATCTTAGAGATGAATTGTTCAGATAAGTGGTGTTAATTTTCCAAGGAAATTGGGGGTGGGGGGAGCTAGGAGTGACTGAGGTAGAAAAATTGGAGCACCTTCTCTATGAGGAGAGGCTGAAGAATCTGGGACTTTTCAGTTTAGAAAAGAGATGACTGGGGGGGGGGGGGAGACATAATAATCGTTTATAAAATTATATGAGTGGTGGAGAGAGCCGACAAAGAAAACTTTTTTCTCCCAAAATACTGGAGCTCAAAGGCATCCAGTAGGTTCAGGACAAACAAAAGGAAATAGTACTTTACACGGAGAATGATTCAAATGTGGAATTGGCTGCCAGAGGATGTAGTGATGGCCACAGGAATGAACAGCTTTTAAAAGGGGGTTAGACAGATTCATGGAGGATAAGTCTATCAGTGACCCTCTCTGCACTGACAGCTTGCTTCAGAGAATCCGAGGAGTCAAGCCTTAAAGGTTGACTTTGCAGTCGCATGCATTCCCTCTGCACTGTTCCCCCCCCCCCAATTTATTTATTTTTGTATTCTGTATGCATTCTGCCTCTACAAGCAAAACCTGCATATTTTTTTTTAGCTAACTGGCTGCTTTGTCTAAGATGAAGAGAAAGACAAACATCTTTCTAAACTTTTAACTGCAGATCCAACCCCTCCCTCCCTCCGTGATTCTGCAAAAAGAAGGGGGGGGGGGGAATCCCGGCCCACACATGCAAGACTGACACATTTGGGAGCAGGGAATCCCCTAGTCCTTTATATTTACTGATTTCTTTTTATGCTCCCTCTGGCTTTTTAAAAGTTTGCCTGAGTTGGAGGACACGTCCTCTTTTTTCTTTGGAGAAGGAGGGAAAGAAAACAGAATGGGGAGGGAGCATAGACCTAAAGCGGGAGAGGCGGAAACAGGGGAGGGCAGCCGGCAGCACTTAAATACCCGCAGAAACAATTCTACTTTAGAGAGGATTAGCAATTAGAAAGCAGATGAGAACAAAGAATTGCAGCAAAAGGAGTTTGGGTGACTGCGGGGCAACAGTGAGCTGGAAGCGGTCTGAATGCAGATTCCTGTAAAACACATGCAGAAACAAGAAAGAGCCCCGACACAAACTGGAAGTCAAAGTGGGAGGGAATGAAGAACAGAAGAATAGGATGTGCTCAGAAACCAAGGCAAAATACGATTTCAGAAAGGGCCAAAGGCTACTAGCCAGGATGACTGAGGGGAACCTCCACATTCAGAGGCACTGAACTTCTGAATCCCAAAGCCAGGAGGCAATATCAGGGGAAGGCCTCAGCCTCAATGCCCTGTTGCTGGTCCTCCAGAGGAACTGGCTGGCCACTGTGTGAGACAGGATACTGGACTAGATGGACCATTGGTCTGATCCAACTGGTTGGTAACACTGTTATAAGGACTGGGGGTGGCCAGCACCCTTCATCTCTTAGTCCATGGCTCACAGCCTCTGCCTTCCTATACATCAGCCTTTGACTCCAGGAATGGCGCAAGACTGGAATATGGGGGGTTGTGTTTTCTTTGTTTGTTGGCTTATTGTACTGTGTGTTTCTTCTGCTGCTCCTTTGAGGCAGGCAGGCAGGCAGGCAGGCAGGATGGATGGATGGATGGATGGATGGATGGAAGTGGTATCTGAAGAAATGAGCAGTGACACAACAGAAACCCTTGGAGATTTGGGGGTGAAGCCTGGGGAGGACAGGGACCTCAGTTGGGGTACATACAATGCCATGGAGCCCACCCTCCAACGCATCCATTTTCTCCAGGTGAACTGACACCACTTTTGGGGTCAGGAAGCAATTTTTCTCCAGGCCAGGTTAGCTGGAGATTCTGGAGATTTTTTTGTCATCTTCTGGGTGTGGAACAGCAGTCACTGGGGATGTTGGGGGGGAGGTATTTGTGAATTTCCTGCATTGTGCAGGGGGTAGACTAGATGACCCTGGAGATCCCTTCCAACTCTATGATTCTATGATCTCTGCAGTTTAGAGAGGAGCTGTAATTCCGAGAGATCCCAGGTCCCACCTGGAGGCTGGCATCCCTCCTTCAGGCCATGAGGGTAGTTTGTTTTTAAATACTCCTCCGCACAAAAAAGTTTCGTGCACATAGTAAAGCAGTGTCTCTCTGTGGAGGAAAGTTTTAGTCGAGTACAGGCAGAGAGCTTTTTATGTAAAGGAGCCATTTTACAAACAGGCCTGCAGTCTGAAGTTGCACAGAAAGTCTGCCATCTTGGTGGAACGCCACCGTCTCATTCTGTTGTGATGTGTAGACCAGCTCTTAGCAACGGATCCCACTGAGCAGTCTGAAGGGGAAAATAATGCTTCCTGTCAACTGCTTTATCCGATGACAATAAATATCACAAGAATCTTAAAAGCATCAATGGGAGACCACCATTAATGTCAGAGAGAATAATGCGGGAGAGAAGACGCATGGGATGGCAGACACAGGAACAGAGTCACCCTGTAATTATCGTAGTCATTGAAACGGTGATGGATTGAAGGAGAAAGAAGGATGAGCCAATGGGAAAAGAGAGACTGGCAAGCAAGGAGCACCTCTTCATTCTGAAAAGGGAGCACGTGCTCTGTTTGGAAGGAGGAAGAGAGAAAACAGGAATCCTGGGGGTTGATCACATAGTTCTGTGCAGTTCGGGAGGCCTCACTTCCAAAGGGATGGGGACAGAATGGAGCGGGTGCAGAGGAGAGCGATGAGGATGATCGGGGCCTGGAGACCAAGCTCCCCCTCAGGCAGCAGCGGCCGGACAAACCCCTGTCAGGGATGCTCTAGGCGGATACTGCATTGAGCAGGGGGTTGGGCTAGAGGGCCTGAATGGCCCCTCCCAACTCTGTGACTCTATGATTCTGTATTCGGGGGAAGGGCTTCCCTTTGGCAGAAGAAGCCTCCCCCAATGCAAGACCTTTGCTTTTATTGTTCTGAACACACAAAACAGCCTTATACTGGGTCAGACCACTGGTAGATCAAGGTCAGAACTGTTGTCTGCTCTGGCTAGGGATGCCAGCTGCAGCAGGCAACCTGCTGGGAGGAATTGGGGGGACGGGGAGGGCAAGGACATCAGTGCTGTGCTGGTATGGGACATCACTTCTGGCTTGAAACTGGAAGTGATCACTTGGCACGAGGCCAGCATTCAAGGATTCACCCAAAACACTCTGGTTAAACCATAGAGATTGGGGCGGATCCTAGAGTGTCGCCCTGATGCCATGACATCACTTCCAGGCTTGAGCCAAGAAACCAGATGTGATCTTTCCTGCTATTGTTATAACAAGAGGCTTGGCCAGTCTGGTGCAGTGGTTAGGAGCACGGACTCTAATCTGGGAGAACCAGGTTTGATTCCCTACTCCTGCACATGCAGCTGTTGGTGTGACCTTGGGTCATTCACAAGTTCTTTCAGAGCTGTTCTCTCACGAACAGAGCTCTCTCAGCCCCACCTACCTCACAGGGTGTCTGTTGTGGGGAGGGGAAGGGGATTGTAAGCTGCTCTGAGACTTCTTCGAGTAGTGAAAGGTGGTGTATAAATCCAATCTCCTGCTCCTCCTGCTCCTCCCCCCCCAACTCTTACAGGCAATGGCTCTCCAGAAGCTCAGCAGAGGCCTTCACATTGCTTGCTACCCAGTACTTTTATCAGGGAATGCTGAGGATTGAATGTAGGGCCATCTGCTTGCAAATCGGATGCTCTGCCACCGGGTACAGCTCCATTGAAATGAAATGAAGCTTCTTCGTGTGTGTGAAGTGCTGTCAAGTCACAAACTTACCGCAACCCCAGCAAGGGGCTTTCAAGGCAAGTTAGAAGCAGAGATGGTTGGCCATTGCCTTCCTCTACAGAGTCTTCCTTGGTGGCCTCTTTTCCAAGTACTGACCCTGCTTAGCAGGCCCGTAACCAGGATTCTGTGACTTGTAAGGCAATTTTTTTTCTCATGGGGCTGAAGTTCTCAGTGCAGAAAGAAAAGCCATTTAGCCAATAGAAAGCTGTTATCAGGAGAGATCTCTAAATTGCAAGCTGTCAGCCACTTTAGATGACAGTTCTCAGCTGCTGCAAGTTAATCACGTCTGCCAGCCTAAGCAACAATTCTGATAGCAAGCTGGCAGGTGATAGTGATGACTTCTAGAGTCAAGAAAGTTAACACTTAGGCAGGAAAACTCTCTTAAAGGAGACCAGTTTCTTGACACAGAGTTAGGAGGTTCCTAGAGATCACCTACTCCAACCCCCTTGCTCACTGCAGGAATTAGCCAACTACAGCACTCCACTCTGCTTAAAGAAGTGCATTTACAGGAGAAATTCTTGTTGGGCTGTGCCTTTAAGAAAGGGGACAGAGCCCCCCAAAGCCCCGCTGTAGCTATGAGACTGCTGCTTAGCTTCCAAAATCTGACAATACTGGGCCACACCATGCCGCTTTCCCTCCAAAGCTGATTTACACTGGGTCAGGTCCTTGGTTTGTGAAGCTCGGATTTCTCTACATCAAGGAGTAGCAGCTCTCCCAGTTCTCCAGTACAGGCTTTCCCCATCGTCTCCTCTTTGATCCTTCAACTGGAGATGCCAAGGACTGAACCTGGGACCTTCTGCATGCATGCTCTTCTACTCAGCTAATATCAAATGATATTCATCATTTTAGGGTTGTTGTGTTGATGGTTTTATTGTATTTGGAGCCGCTCAGAACAGGTATGTAGAGAAGCAGTGTATCTTTCCAAATAAATAGATATCCAGGAGCAGCACAGCATATTATCATGCAAGATATGCACAATTTTTGCTTCATCGGCAACGGAGCGATGGGGAATTGATGCAGAGCAAGGAGAAGCATTCCTATTTCTCTTGCCTGTGCCTCCTGATAGCATCTGGCAAGCTTGCTTTCCCACAAATTCGCTCCTTCCATACTAGAGATTGAAGAAGAGCTGCATCACAACATGACTCAGGCCTCTCCGTTTGACCAAATCTGTTTCCTTTCCTCCTGACTCGAGTGGGAAGTATTGATTCAGAACCTGAATCATGCTGTCTTGATATGGCAGGCAGGAAAGAGGAGATCGGATTGTCTCTGTGGTTTTTGATTTGGGGGTGGGGGAAGAGGGCTGTTTTGTGTGTGTTGGGCATGGTGTGCCGTCAAGTCACTTCCAACCAGTGTTCCCTCTAAGCTGAGTTAGTGTGAGCTAGCTCACCATTGTTTAGCCTCTAGCTCACATGTCTGTCTCAGCTCAGGAAGGATGGCTCCAGAGCAAACTAATTTATGCAGCAGCCAAATCGCTCGCTCACAACTTTAATGCCAGTCGCTCACAAAGTAGAATTTTTTGCTCACAAGACTCCACAGCTTAGAGGGAGCACTGGAAGTTCCAACTGATGGCAAACCTCTGAATTGATTTCCTCCAAAACACGGTATTGTGAACAGCCTGGCTCAGATCTTGCAAACTGAGGGCCCTGGCTTCCTTGACTCAGTCAACCCATCTCATGTTAGGTCTTCCTCTTTCCTCCTGCCTTCAAGTTTTCCAAACATTGTTGTCTTTTCCAACGAGTCTCATCTTTCCATAATGTGGCCAAAGTATGATAGCCTCAGTTTAATCATTTCAGCTTCTAGGAGGAACTCAGGTTGGTTTGGTCCAGAACCCACTAATTTGTCTTTTGGATAGACCACGGTATCTGTAAAACTCTCTTCCAACACAACCTTTCAGAGGAAATACAAATATCTCACATAACACGCAGCTCAGACTCCCTGACCGATTTCACACCAGGCGCTGCTTTGTCGTTTCTCACTATTTGCCGTGGGGTGCATTCTGACCCGCAGCTTCACCTGATTTCCTTCAATTTCCTCTGCAGCTTCAGTGATCCTCAAAAAACAGGATCACCGAAGCTGCGGGGGAAATTGTGCGAAGCCGCGGGTCAAAATGTGCCCCACGGCAAATAGTAAGAAATTGAAGCACGCAATCGGGGCAAAGGAAAGAGCAACAGTGAAGCAGCGCCTAGTGAGAAATGTTGGAGGAAATGCAAAGAGAAGGGCATGTACATACACTGTTGGATGGAATGCCCTGTTATCACATCTTTCTGGGACAAAATGATAGAAAAATTAGATGTATAACTGGACATACCATAAATAAGAAACCAGAAACAATACTCTTAAATCTCAGAGTGGAAAAGGATCTACCTAACGCACAAAGGAAAAGAATTGCTCTACTTGTATTTGCAGCAAAGACAACCATAGCATCAAAATGGAAATCGGATTGTAAACCAAATGTAGACCTCTGGTATAAGAAGCTGTGGAATGTATACATAATGGAAAAAATATCAGACATAACGAAACCAATAAAAACTAATGAGGGGTACTGTGAGTTTAAATGTATATGGTTACCTATTATATCCTACCTCGTTTCTCAAGAGGTAATACCAGATGTAATGGACACTCTTCGTCTGCGGTAAACACTGAAAACTTGTTAGCACTAAATTTACGAAAAAGGGAATGTTCTCCTTTAAGTGACTGAGTAGATGTACATACCTATCCTGTAAAATGTTAGTAATATTTGTTATTGTAAATGTAAAAACTGAATAATTTTTTTAAAAAATGAATCAACTTTCATTCTATCAGCTTTCTTCACTGTCCAAGTTTCACACCCATACGCAGTAATAGGGAATACTATGGTATGAACTATTTTGACCTTGGTCACCAGTGATACAGCCTTTACACTTAAGAATCTTTTCCAGCTCTTTCATAGCTGCCCTTCTGAGTCTCAATCTCCTTCTGATTTCTTGGTTGCAGTCTCTCTTTTGGTTGATGATGGAGCCAAGGAAAAGAAAACCTCGACCAATTTACGTATCATCATCATCAGCCTTAAAGTTGTGTAGTTCCCCAGTAGTCATTACTTTTGTCTTCTTGAGGTTTCGGGAGAGGTGTGTGTATTGTAAATGAGCATTCAGATCAATAGGAAGCAAATTGCATAGGAAGTGAATCTTAGCTGGTCTAGACAGAAGTAAATCTCACTCCCAGGATTGTCTCCTTTTAAAATTTTTTTATTTATTTGAAAATCAAATCAAAAGCAATTTACCATACAAGAATCAATTCGTCATGACTTGAACAATACAGTACAGGACATAGTACAGAAAATTTTGTCAGCTATAAGTTTTTTAAAGTTTTTATGTATTATCATAGTGTCTTCTATCAAATATTTTTTTAGTCTTTTTCCTCCTTTATTTTTATTTTTCTTTGCCTTGCTTTAGTTTAATGAAACAGTACCAGGGCTGATTGATCTACCCAACTAGTTTGCTCAGCATTGTTTAATATATCGTTTTGTGTTTCTATAAATCGAGTCCACTTGAACATTGCACTCTTGTGTTCAGTTGTTGTTTCATTTCGGATTGTCCATTCTGTAATTTTATTGAATAAGAAATATTCCCATACTTTTCTATACCATTGTTCCATTGGAGGTGTGGTGTTGTCCTTCCATTTCATTGCAATTACATTTTTTCCCACTGTGATTAGGATTGAAATTAATTCTCTGTCCCTATTGTTGATTTGAGACTCAGGCCATAGGTTTAACAGAATTAATGCATGGTCCTTTGGAATAGAATATCCTGTAACCTTTTTAATTTCTTGGATAACTTCCGACCAGAATTTACTAATATGTGGGCACAGCCACCAGCAGTGAAAGAAGGATCCGTGATTGCCACATAATTTCCAACAATTAGGAGATTGAGATGGTAGCATATGGGCCAATTTGTTTGGTGTTAAGTACCATCTAAGTAAACTTTGGCTGCTTGTGCTTGGATAGGAATAGACCTTGAATTGTAGACTGTGGAACCCCAAATTTGTTTCCAGTGTTTTTCTGAGAGAGTTCTGTTCAAGTCTTTGTTCCATGCTATTTGGGATGATGTGCATTTAAACTGTGGTTCTACTAGCAGGGATTTGTCTACTTGTGATATTGTACCTTTCTTGTTAAATGATTTAGTAATCAAAAGTCTTTCAAAATAGTTTAATGGTCTATCAAACTTCATTTTATTTTGTTGTGATTGAAACAGATGTGCCCCGCTCCCAAGCCCCAACACCCACAGCCACCCCTCTCCCTTCTCTCTTGAGAGAGACAGATGGCTGCTGGCCACGCATCCGATCTCCAAGTGGCATTGCCGCTCAGAGATCAGGCAGGCAGGTGCCTCCAGGGGCGGCCACTTAAAGGGACCCCTTTAAGTGCATGCAGCCAGCGGGACTGTCCCCACGGGGGCAGGGCTTGGAGCTGGGATGTCCCCAACATGATGTCATCATGTTGGGATGCCCTGCCCCCTCCAGGAATGCCCCCCAGAGTCCCCCACTGGGGATGAAGATGGACCTGGCAACCCTATACTAGGAAGAAGTATGGTTGGTGGAAAGTGCTGTTAGGTCACAGCTGACTTATGGTGATCCCATGGGGTTTTTAAGGCAAGAGATGTTCAGAGGTGGTTTGCCATTGCCTGCCTGTGTGTCATGACCCTGGAATTCTTTGGTGGTCTCCCATCCAAATACTAGCCAGGGCTGACCCTGCTTAGCTTCCGAGATCTGATGAGGTCAGACTAAGAATGCGTAGTTACTGTGGGATGTTCTACATCAGGTGTGGCCAAACGTGCTTAATGTAAGAGCCACACAGAATAAACGTCAGATGTTTGAGAGCCACATGACATGAACAAATATTACACACATGTTTTTATTGAAAAACATGCAAATTTGCTTTTTATTAACATTAAATGAGATCGCCAAAAATATAAACAAAAGGAGGAAACAGATATTGATAATGATATTTATTTGTCCAATGACATTTATTTGTTTGCTAATGATCTTTATGTGTCTAAGGGAGAGAGAGGTGGAAAGAAGGAATGAAAGAGGCAGAAAGAAAAAGAGAGAGAGAAAAAAAACAAAGAAAGCAAATGGATGGGGGAGGGAGGGGGAGGGTTAAAGGAAGAGAGACAGAAAGAAAGAGAGAGAGCAAATACATGGGGAGCCAGCTTGGCCACCCCTGTTCTACATGTTTTTTTAAGCTTGCTTGTGTCTTGGAGCAAGAACACTGTGGTATGATTTTGTTTTATAGCCGAGTGGGGTGGGGGACACAGTCCAGACCCTATGAGGAAATGCTGAGGGACTTGGGAATGTTCAGTCTGGAGAAGAGGAGGTTTGGGGGAGAACACACACTTGCTCTCTTTAAGTCTTTGAAGGGCTGTCACTTAGAGGAGGGCAGGGAGCTGTTCCTGTTGGCAGCAGAGGACAGAACTCGCAATCATAGGTTTAAATTAAGGGCAGGAATGTACCGGCTAGATCTTAGGAAACATTTCTTTACAGTAAGAGTTGTGCCACAGTGGAATCAGCTGGACAAACCCTTGTCAGGGATGCTCTAGGCAGATCCTGCATTGAGCAGGGGGTTGGACTAGATGGCCTGTATGGCCCCTTCCGACTCTGTGATTCTCTGATTCTATTTCAGTGTGAAAGATTTAAGCAGATGCTTAACTTTCTCACCAAAATTAACTAGACTGAAAGGCACTTAACATTGTCTGGATCATGGCCAGGGATTTTACACCAACAGTTCATTGCCGCTACCAAGTTATATCTATGGAAAATGCTAAATGCTGTTTCAGGAAAAGGGCAAAAAATGCCAAGCATGCGGGAACAGCCTGTCCTGAGAGGAAAGTCTAATCCTCATGGGGAAAACAATGCAAAGCTCTTGCTGGGCATATCCAGCCTGCTCTGAGTTTTAAAGGGGACTCGCCTCCCTTGTAATCCTTGAAAGAGTGGCATTTTCCACACTGAATGACTCGACGTATCCTTGCTGGAGAGCCGATGTACATCTGCCAAGCACAGGAGGCACCGGAATAGCAGATCTTCTATCCAGCTGATGCCCATTTAGAGGTACCCTTAAGAAGCGTCACAGCTCAGCAGCCCTCCATCTGTTTGGGGAATGTTTTGTCAGGGAATGATATTTAAGCATCCTTCGTTAATTCATTCATTAAACATATTTTAAAAAAAAATGCCTGGCCAACAGGGCCCTCCCTGTGCTGGCAGGGAGCTGGAAATGGACCAATGAAAAGGCCGAACCTTTTGGTTGTCATCCATCCCGCCCCCCGCCCCCCCCCCCCAATTCAAATTTTAAGAGCTTTCAAAAGGAACTCAGGGCAGTTGATTGTTGGAGTTAACCCATGCCTGCTCCCAATTCTTTGCTGCTGCTGTCTTTATGATAACTGGTTGGTAGCACTGACACGTTTTTGAGGGGCTCTGGATCAACAAGGTTGCCAGCTTCCTGTTGGTGACTGGAGATCTCATGGGATTACAGCTGATCTCCAAGCAACAGTGATCCGTTCACCTGGAGGAAATGGCCACTTTGGAAAAGAGAGGAGGAGGAGGAGGAGGAGGAGAAGAGGTTGAATTTGTACCCCACTCTTCACTCAGGATCTCAGAGCAGTTTACAATCTGCTTTCCCTTCCTCTCTCCACAACAAACACCCTGTAAGCAGTGTTCCCTCTAAGCTGAGTTAGTGTGAGCTAGCTCTCAGTTTTTTAGCCTGCAGCTCACACATTTTTGTCTTAGCTCAGGAAGGATGGCTCCAGAGCAAAGTAATTTATGCAGTAGCCAAATTGCTCACTCACAACTTTAATGCCAGTAGCTCATGAAGTAGAATTTTTGCTCACAAAACCCCACCGTTTAGAGGGAGCATTGCCTGTGAGGTAGGTGGGGCTGAGAAAGCTCTTTCAAGGACGGGTCTTGAGAGGACAGCTCTGAAAGAACTTGTGACTGACCCAAGGTCACACCAGTAGCTGCATGTGGAGGAGTGGGGAATCAAACCTGGTTCTCCCAGATTAGTGCTCTTAACCACTACACCACATTGGCTCTGTATGGCATTATTCTTCACTGAAGTCTGTCCCCTCACCAAACCCCACCCACCTCAGGCTCCACCCCCAAAAAAATCTCCAGGTATTTTCAAACCCAGAACTGGGTCAGTGGTAGAATGTGTGCATTGCATCCGGAAGGCCCCAGGTTCAATACCCAGCAGCTAAAAGGATCTGGTAGCAAATGATGCAAAAGATCTCCAGCTGTGACCTGGAGAGCAGCTGCTGGCCAGAGGAGGAAATATTGACCCAGGATAGACCAATCACCTATAACTATATGGCCATTTCATGTGTTAACGTCGTGGCTAGGGTCAATCCCCACCATCTCCCCCTAGAAGGACTAGGTAGGAGGTGATAGGTAAGACCTCTGCCTGAAATCCTGGCGAGCCGCTGCCTTGCAGAGTAGAAAAAGACTGATCCCAATAGACCAATGGCCATTCTCAGCCTGTTCACAAGGTACGGGTAACACATGTACAATCTGTGCACAGTGTACTCCTGGTTTTTCTTTATACATGCAGTGAGTCATTCCCACATTGCATTCAATGCATTTACAGCTCAGTGTGTAGAAAAGAGTCCAGTAGCACCTTTATCATAATTTGTGGCAGGGGATGAGATTTCACGAGTCACTGCTTCACTTCTTCAGATACAGCTAGCATCTCCAGGTCAAGGACCCCTGCATTTCCTCGTTGGCTCAGACCAAAGAGCCATCCAGCCCAACACCCTTTTCCCCACAGTGGCCAACTCAATGACCCCAAAAAGCCTCCCAAGCACAGTGCACAGGCAAAAGCCCCTTTGCCTGTTGCTGCTCCCCGAGGAACCAATACACAGAGGTATACCACTTCTGAACATGGAGGTTCCATTTAGTCATCATGGTTGATAGCCATTAATGAACCCATGAATTTGTTGATCCTCCTTTTGAAGCCACCTAGACTTGTGGCCACCCTGACCTGAATGGCCCTGGCTTTTTCAGCCTCATCAGATCTTAGAAGCTAAGCAGGGTCAGTTCTGGTTAGTACTTGGATGGGAGACCACTGAGGAAGGGCAGGGTTGCTTTATAGAGCCAGGCAATGGCAAACCAACTCTGGTTGTCTATTGCCTTGAAAGAACCGTGCTGGGTTGCCATTAGTCAGCTCAGACTTGATGGCACTTTCCACCACAGTAGTGGCCTTTGTTACATCCTGGGGCAGTGAGTTACACAAGTGAATTAGGACCTGTTGTTGTTGTTGTTGTTGTCTGCCGTGGAGCTATGCTGAACCTTCTTGGTGTAGTGGTTAGGATCAAGGACTCTAATCTAGGAGAACTTGGTTTCTACACCAGTTTGGTGTAGTGGTTAGGATCGAGTAATCTGGGAGAACCGGGTTTGATTCCCCACTCCGCCACATGCAGCTGTTGGTGTGACCTTGGATCAGTTACAAGTTCTTTCAGAGCAGTTCTCTCAAGAGCAGTCCTTGAAAAAGCTCTCTCAGCCCCACCTACCTCACAGGGCGTCTGTTGTGGGGTGGGGAGGGGTGGGGAGGGGAAGGGAAAGGAGATTGTAAGGTGCTCTGAGACTCCTTCAGGCAGTGAAAGGGAGGGTATAAATCCAATCTCCTCCTCCTCCTCCTCCTCCTCTTCTTGCACGGAAGCTTAGGGAGGCCTAGTTCTCCACACACAATTCTCTGTGTGATTTGTGGCTGCTGCTGCTTTTACGATCCCCCAAAGCATCGACAATCAATACACAAAGCGCTTTACAGAGATCAGGGGGAGACCAAACCCTGTGTGAAAGCGTGCAGCATAAATGAGACAGATTCAAAAGGGGATGCAGAAGGACATGAGAAAGGAATTGCCAATATAAGCCTCCATCATATTTGCATTTTTACATGCCAATCTTTTTGTATTTGTTCTAAAGGGCATTCACACACCCTTGAAATCCTGCGGACAATCCTTCTAAGCAAATAAATCGGTGCAGCCGGGGATTTGATTTCGACTGCCAGAAAGCAAGCTAACAGAAAGGCCTGTCTGAATCGAAACAAAAATCAATCTCATAAATGGTTCCTCCTCTACTGCAGCATGTTCCTTCCCCACCCCCCCTCCCCAGAAACTGATTCATAGTCACGTACTGTGCCTCTCTCCTGCAGGGCCAGAAGATTTACTGTTTCATTTCTCCTATTTTCTTCCTCACTCATAACTGGGGGGCTGGGGGAAGAGGTAATATGAATCAGCTACAGAGCCCTGTTCTGCCACTGCGGTACTATTACTGTCATTGTTACAGATCAATAGCAAAGAGCCCTGACAAGAAAGGTACAAAGAAGTGTACTCTGTGGGGAAGACAAGTTCTAGCAAGGTGGTTGGAACCGCTGCAAAAAACCCCTGTTCAGTCCTATCGGCTCAGGCGACCTTAGCACTTCAAGGAATGCCCTTCCTTTATCAGAAGAGCGTATTTGCCCCGGGCACGTCTGTGTACTGTAAACAACGTCCCCTGTGACCCTTAGCAAGGGTTTCGCAACCCGCCAACTCTGCTTTGGGGGGTTAAAATACTTCCTGGCATTCTTTTAGCTTCTGTCGTTTCAGTCTCGCTTGATCTGGGAGAATCCAGACGGAGTGCCCAACCAAAGGCAGAGAAAGGTCTCGAGGGAGGGCTGGAGCGGCCAGTTTCTGCAGTTGAGCTTCATCAGCAAAGGCAGAAACTCCTTGAATATTTTGATAGTTTGGGGTGGTACCCAAGGTTCTCCCTTTCCCAGTTTATTCTCACAACAGCCCTGCGAGGTGGGACGGACAGAAAGGGACTGGCCCAAGGTCACCCAACAAGCTCCATGGCCGGGGGGCGGGATTTGAACTTGGGTTTCCCAGATTCTAATCCAGTACTGAAGACGCTACACCCCAGTGGCTCTTAAGGATTGCTTCTGTAGGTTACCAGCCCTGACCTGGGTAGCCCAGGCTAGCCTGATTTAATCAAATCTCGGAAGCTAAGCAGGGTGGGCCCTGGCTAGTATTTGGAAAGGCAACCTCCAAGCAGGGGCGTAGACTTTGTAAATCCCCGGGGGGGGGCTCTTTCGTGCACGCACGGGACCATGTCCCCGCCACCTCTCCCCCCCCCACCCTGCAGACCTTCTCCTGCTGCAGGCGCTCCCCGAGCTCTGTCTTGGCGGCGGCTTCCACGCGGATGAGGCGATGGCGGCGGGGCAAGCGGGCAGCAGTGGCGGGGTCCTCGAAGTCGCGCTCCCGCTGCAGCCGGTAGGTGGCCAGGAGGTCAGGCTGCTCGGGCCCCGCCAGCATGTAGTCAGGCTGCGGCAGCGCTGGCTTTGCGCTGCGGAAGAGCAGGCGGTCGCGGAGCCAGCAGGCCATGGCGGCACGCTTCCCCCCGACGCTGCAGTTGCCCGCCGCCCAGAGCCAATGCCGGGCCGCCCAGCTGCTGCCCCAGCCCCAGAGCCCGCTCACCGGCTGGGTCGGGGGGCTGGCCGGCGCGGTGGAGTCCCTGTGCCCGCCCATCGCGCCGGCTCTCACCCTCCCTCCACACACCCCTCCTCGGCGGCTGCCTTCTGCTGCGCCTGGCACCCCCCGGGCTCCCGGCGGCCCTCCCCGCCTTCCCTACCGGCGGACACTCCATTTTGCCGGGGGTGGCTGAGCCCCCCCCCCCCGGGGAAATTTCAGGGAAGGCTCGAGCCCTCGAGCCCCCCCGTAGTTGATGCCTATGCCTCCAAGGATTACCAGAGTGTGACGCAGAGGCAGGCAATGGCAAACCGCCTCTGAAATGTCTCTTGCCTTAAAAAAACAAGTCTAGCTTGCCCCCTAGTGGTGCATGATGCTAACAGAGCTAGAACTTCTGGCTGCCAGACAATCTTAGGATCTCCTGGATATACTACACCCACTGCCATACGATAATCAATTAATTAATTGTAGGTTCCCATCAGCCAGCCCCTGAATTCCCTAATATTCCTTCTACCTCTTCCATCAGGATGGAAGAGTCTGGGCTGTTGACTGTGTCAGTAACTAGATGAGACTGCCACCCCCTCCCACCTTGGCAGTGTTCCCTTTGAGCTGAGTCAGTGTGAGCTAGTTCACAGTTTTTAAGCCTCCAGCTCACAGATTTTTGCCTTAACTCAGGAAGGATGGCTGCAGAGCAGACTATGCAGTAGCCAAATCGCTCGCTCACAACTTTAATGCCAGTAGCTCACAAGATACAATTTTTGCTCACAAGACTCCACAGCTTAGAGGGAGCATTCCACCTTAGTACCTTGAAAATGGTGCAAGGGTGACAGGCCACCCAAGGGCACCCAAGGGTTTGAGAAAGGTAATCCCTCCCCCCCCCCAATTTATACACTACGTCTCCTCAGTGGGGACCCCAAGTGGTTCTCGAGATCATCCACCTCTCCTCCTCTTTTTCTCCTCACAACAATCCTGTGAGGTAGGTCAAGTTGAGAGGGAATGACTATAGTTGGCTACAGGTACGATCATGACTTGCTATGGTTAATAGTATGTTTGTACATAAGAACATAAGAGAAGCCAATATTGGATCAGGCCAGTGGCCCATCCCGTCCAACACTCTGTGTCACACAGTGGCCAAAAACACCAGGTGCCCTCAGGAGGTCCACCAGTAGGGCCAGGACACTAGAGGGGATGGGCTGTGGCTCAGTGGCAGAGCATCTGCTTGGCACACAGAAAGTCCCAGATTCAATCCCCAGCATCTCCAGTTCAAGGATCTGGTACTTGGTGGTGTGCAAAGCCCTGGAGAGCCACTGCCAGTCTGAGTAGACAATATCAACCTTAATGGACCAAAAGTCTGATTCAGTTGAAGACAGCTTCACGAATTTGCGTGTTCAGGCACATCGATGCATTAATGTGTGTTTGTAATAGACTTTACAGTCTTGGCTGGAAAGAAAGCAGTGTATGGACACGACACCGCAACAACAACAATTTGCACAATAGCAAAATCCACACCCAGCTTTTAATGTCTTCTGAATCAGCTTGGCTGTCGGATTTCTTTTGGTATATAAAATATGTGCGAGGCCTTTCCCCCTGTCCCTAACCTTTGTGAGGTGGCACGTTTCTCAGTGTGGCTGCTTATACTTCTGCCAGTGTTCACGGAAGACAGCTTGATAGGCCTGACCTTTAAGGAAACCTTTAAAAGAATAACTTCTGTCTCTAATATACAGCATCCTTCTTCCTTTCCCCCCTCCAGCTTATTGGTACTGAACTCTGCTGCTCCTAAAATATCTTCCCCCTAAGGAGAGGGTGAACAGATGCCCTAGACAAATGCATTTGAGGGTACTCTGAATAACATGGAATTAGTAGTTCCTAAGAGACTTCAGAGCCAGAGTATTTAGGACAGCAATGGTTAGAGCCAATACACTGAATTACACTTGGAAATTAAGTGGAACCCCAGAGAGGTCTTTCAAACATGTAACATATTCTTTGTAGAAGGCTTCAGCGACTAAATGGGTTGTGACATTTTGAACTAGCTGAAGTTTCCAAGAGGTTTTCTACGGGGAACCCACTCAGAGCATGCTTCCAATGTCCCCTTGCGACTTGCTGGGTGAGATCCTTCCATTGTCTGGAATCCCTGGGGAGGATAAAGAGAGGCTGCAGATGGCATTTGGCAGTGACCAGATGTTAGTAGCAAGGGCAGGTAACAGATGGTTTGGGGGCAGGCTCAGAGAGAGGGGAGGAAGGCAGAAGGGACGGGCTCTTATAGGTTATTTATGGAATCTCTCCGCTACCCTTCTATTGTGTGTTCAAGTCACACATCACAAAAAACAATACTAGAACAAGAATGAAATGGATTTTCGCTCCTGTCAGTCAAGTGTTAATTGGAAACAGGACCCTGGACAGCTCCAGCATAGCTGACAAGTTACTCCATGCCTTAACGATCAGCACCCCACAGATAAGAAGGGCACATCTGTCCATCAATCTCCGATTCTGATAAATCTGTTTCCTTCACTATGTTTACCCCCCGAAATTAAACCCAAACAAATGGTGACCGAGC
Organism: Lepidodactylus listeri; assembly: GCA_029233225.1. Taxonomy (NCBI): domain Eukaryota; kingdom Metazoa; phylum Chordata; class Lepidosauria; order Squamata; family Gekkonidae; genus Lepidodactylus; species Lepidodactylus listeri. The sequence goes on from JARCFY010000011.1 coordinate 85,071,811, forward strand.
TTGTTATTCCAGTTTGGTCCTTTCATTTCTTAAACACCTTTTATTATGCTGTATGCTAAGTTGCTGCTCAGGGGCCACGGTGGCTCAGTGGTTAAGACGCTGAACTGCAGACTGGAAGACTGGTAGTTCAGCAGTTCAAGACCCGAGTGCCACGTGATGGAGTGAGCTCCCATCTCTGGCCCCAGCTCCTGCCAACCTAGCAGTTCAAAAGCAAGAAATTGCAAGTAGATAAATAGGTACCACTTAAGTGGGAAGGTAACAGCGTTCCATGCACCTCGGCATCTAGTCATGCTGGCCACATGACCACAGAAAAAGTCTTCAGACAGCGCTGGCTCTTTGGCTTGGAAACAGAAATGAGCACCGCCCCCTAGAGCCAGATTTGACTGGCTTTCGAGCAAGGGTAACCTTTACCTAAGTTGCTGCTCATCCTCTACCTGTATGTATGAACTGGTAGCTTCCATTTCAATGTATCTGAAGCACACGAAAGCTTATACCTTGAGTAAAACTTTGTTGGTCTTAAAGGTGCCACTGGACTCAAATTTTGCCCATGCCCTAATTTTAAAGTGCATCCAGATGATTGTTCCAGCAGCTTCCACCTTTTCAAGAAGCCATGTCCTGGCCTGAAGCTCTTGTATTCCTTTACCTTCACTGCAAATGTTTTACCTTTCAGGACTGTCAAGAAAGCACAGGGTCTTGGACACTTTGGGTGGCTTGGTCTCCCAGATCCTAGTCTGATACTCCACTACAACACACTGACTCTTCCCTACAGTAAGACCATGATCTGTATTTTTTCAAATGAGGTCCATAATGCTGTCTGAATCACAGGCTAGGAACAGGACAGGCAGTCCCACAGATCATGTTGCAGCAATGGCTGGACTTAGGTGATGACAACACAAACTAAATCCACTAACTGACCTCTCTTACAGTTTGGTGTAGTGGTTAACTGCACGGACTCTAATCTGGGAGAACCGGGTTTGATTCCCTACACCTCCACTTGCAGCTGCTGGATGACCTTGGGCAAGCCATAGCTCTGGCACAGCTGTTCTTGAAAAAGAGCAGTTTTTGTCAGAGCTCTCTCAGCCCCATCTACCTCACAGGGTGTCTGTTGTGGGGAGGGGAGGGGAAAGGAGATTGTAAACCACTCTGAGACTCCTTTGGGTAGTGAAGGGCAGAGTATAAATCCAATCTCTTCTCTTCTTCTTCTTTTTTTTTTTGAATATATTTTATTGTTTTTAAGTAAAGTAACCACAACCAAATCATCACTGCATTTCAAACGGAGATGCACTCTCAGAAAAAATCACGAGGGCATAAATAAACAAGATCACATCCTCACAACCCTACTAAAAAAGTATATACTACCTGAGAACTTCAATATTGTATCCATATACAGTTTTAATCTTATTTAAAAGTAAACAATAATCCCCTACTTAATCCAGTTTATCGTTCAACCAACTATACATTTTTGCTCAAGCCATTTTATAAGAGTCCTTATCTTTGCTCTTTAACAATCTAGTTAAATTATCCATTTCCATCACTTGGAGAAATTTTTGTATAACCTCTTGAGTACTTGGGGTATTCTTTACTTTCCAGTGTTTCGCATACATAATTCTGGCAGCTGTGATACCATGTAGAACTATAGTCTTGTCTGTCATTTTAATCTCCTCCAGTAAAATATTAAGAAGAAAAATCTCTGGTTTAAGTGCCATTTTTCTTTTTATTATCTCTTGCAATATTTGTTGAACCTTTAACCAAAATTTTTTTGCTTTTTCACAATGCCACCACATATGTATAAATGTACCAGAGTTCTTCCCACATTTCCAGCAAACGTTTGGGATCGTTTTTATATATTTGGAAAATCTTTCCGGGGTTAAATACCATTTAAAAAACATTTTATACAAGTTTTCCTTAAATGCTACTGAACAAGTCATTTTAATATTTACCGTCCAAATTTTTTGCCAAACATCTAAATCTATCGTATGACCCAAATCATGCGCCCATGATAGCATATTCGGTTTAACTTCTTCCTCCACTAGTTTCATTTCCATTAACAAGTTATATATTTTTTTAATGTTTTTGGTTGGGGCTATCAGCCAGACTTTATCAAGACTCGTTGTATCTTTATAGAAACCGATTGATTTATCAATGTTATATCTGGATACAAGTTGTAGGTTCTCCCACCATGTTAGGCTAATTCCTAATTCTTGAAGCCCCTCCTGAGCGATTAGTTTATTGTTTTTATCTAAGAGGTTACCATAACACAGCTTCTTTTCTTCCATTAACAGAGCTGGTCTAATAAATGCTTCGCACGGTGATACCCAGATTGGAATTTTTGAAAAGAAGTAATGTCTAATTTCTTCCCAAACCTTTAACAGTGCACCTCTAATTGTATGATGTCTAAAAAGGGTACTTTTCTGGCTATACCAAAAAAAGGCATGCCAGCCCATTGGTAAATCATGTCCCTCTAAACTTAAAGTTCTATGGTCTTTCAGCATTGCCCAATCTTTAAGCCATACCAGGGCTGCGGCTCTATAATATGTCAACCAGTCTGGTAAGCCTAACCCTCCTCTATTTGTCCTATCCTGCATATCCTTCAGTCTTATCCTGGGTTTTTTATTTTGCCAGATAAACCTTGAAATTATTTTTTCTAATTGCCTATAAAAACCTGATTTCTGATTATTGGGATATTTTGAAATAAAAATAATGTTTTGGGTAAAACATTCATTTTAATTGCGGCTATCTTGCCTAACAGTGATAGCTGTAATTTTCCCCATTTACTTAAATCTTTCTGTATATCCGCAAGTAAAGGCTTATAATTGTCCTCAAATAAGGAACTTGTTCTATTCGTTAACTTTATTCCTAAATATTTAACTTTTTTAACTATATTGAAGCCTGTCTTGTCTTTCAATATTTGTTTTACCTCCTCTGAACAGTTTTTTGTTAATATTACTGTCTTTTTATTATTTATCTTAAACCCCGCCACTTGGCCAAATTCTTGGGTAACTTTCAAAAGCTTATCGATTGAGGGGACAGGATCTTCTAGTATGAAAACTACATCATCTGCAAAAGCTTGGGTTTTATATTGTTGACCCCTTGTTCTCACTCCTTTGATATCTGCCTCTTTCCTAATTTCATCCAATAGTGATTCCAATATAAAAATGAACAATAAAGGAGATAGGGGACACCCCTGTCTAGTTCCCTTATTTATGTGAAATTTCGCCGTATTTTCCCCATTTACTACAATCCTGGCTTCCTGTTTGTCATAAATTGAACTAACCATATTATAAAATTTTTCCCCACAGTCCCAGTGTTTTAATTGCAATAGAAGAAACTGCCAGCTAACGTTATCAAACGCTTTCTCTGCATCGAGAAAGACAAGAGCAAGCTGTTTGTCAGGACGTACTTCAAAATATTCCAAAATATCTAAGATAATTCTCATATTATTGCGAATTTGTCTCTGTGGAAGGAAGCCTGACTGATCTTTGTGTATCGTCTGTAGCAAAACTTTCTTAAACCTAGATGCTAATACATTAGCATAGATCTTGTAATCTACATTAAGAAGAGATATTGGCCTAAAGTTCTTTATGTCAGTATTGTCAACTTCTTTCTTTGGAATTAGAATGATCAAGGCCTCCTTCCATGATTCTGGTATTTTTTTGTTTTCATATATATTTTGTATGGTTAGTTTTAGAGCTTCCATAATTTGTTCTTCAAAAACAAAGTAAAATTCTAAGGGGATGCCATCCGGACCTGGGGCTTTGCCTTTTTTCATTTTTTGTATCGCATCATGAATTTCAAATGTTGAGATAGATTGATTTAGTAGTTGTTTTTGTTCTAGAGTGAATCCTTTCTCTACCGTTTTTTCCAAATAGTTCTTCAAGCCATCTTGATTTAGATCTTTTTGCTGATAAAGGTCTGCATAAAATCTAAAAACTATCTCTTTTAATTCATTAGCTGCAAAACATAACTTACCCTTGTCATTCCTTAAAGATTTGATAGTTTTATCGGCTCGCATTTTCTTTAACTTATAGGCTAACCATCGTGAGACCTTATTTGCGTTTTCAAAATAATTTTGTCTGGCGTATCTCAACCTGTTAGCTACTTCTTGAGAGAGTAGGCAGTTCAACAGATGCTGCGATTTTTAAAGTTTATTTTTAAGTTCTTCTGAAGCAGGATCTATCTTTAATAAGGTTTCATCTTTCTTTATTCTATCCACTAAGTGAGTATATTTTTGTTTGTTTAATTTTCTTTGCCAGATCTCTTCACTAATCAATTTCCCTCTCACGAACGCTTTAAAAGTGTCCCAAACCACTGAGATATTTGTTTCTGGTATATTATTGATTGTAAAAAAAAAATTGAACTCATCCCTACATTTATTTACAAAGTTTTTATCATTTAACAACCAAGTCCGCATTGACCATCTATGTTTTTTGATCTTGTCATGCAGGACCAATAATACTGGGTTATGGTCTGCGAATGACGCTGGGAGAATTTCTACATTCAATATGTCAGGTAATAAAGACACCGAAATCCAAATTAAATCTAACCGCGACCATGATTTGTGACGTGCAGAAAAGAAAGTAAAGTCCTCTTTGTTAGGGTTTCTGATCCTCCACGCGTCCAACATGTGGTGTTCATCTATCAGCTCTCTAAAGGAGGGGGGAAGTTCATTTTGCAGTTCTTTTTGCTTCTTACTTTTTTTCCTAGTGACCTTAAGGTCCAGTTTTCCGTCAGCCACCGCATTGAAGTCTCCTATGATGCACAGTTCTTCAGATGTATGCTTGGCAAGAATCTCTCTTAGTCTGTCGAAGAATCTTCCTTGCTGCTGACCTTTGTTTGGCGCATAAACATTTACTATCAACAATTTTCTTCCCTCTAGAAAAATCCTCACTATCACCACTCTGCCATCTAAGGCTTGATAAATCAGCTTCGGGTTCAAATGGGGTTTCACATATGTAATAACTCCCCTTTTTTTTTTATTCTGATCTGAAGAAATAAAAGGTACTCCCCTCTTCTTCTTCTTCTGCATTACCAGCTCAGGACAGGCCGACAGACAACTCACCTGCATATTCTGAATGACAAGTATTTGTTCATGTGCCCATCGCATGAATTTTTTAATTTCCATTCTACTGACAACTGCAAATTTTGAATGACAAGGCCTCCCCACCCCCCATTGTGCATGTCCCCATTGCTTGGAGCTTTTGATCTGCATTCCATGGCCATGTTCAGAATTAGATATAGTGATTGTGTGGAGTAGGTTTTTAAATGGTCACTCTGTGATACATCCCTGCATGCCTTGGCTCAGACAGATGAAAATATCTGGAAACAACCTAGGTAGTGAAGCCGCCTTCCTGACCACTTGTGGAACAGTACTAAGACTGGTAAATGCAGGCCTAAAACTAGTCGTTCAACTAGAACAAGGTAATGAACTATCTGTTTCAACACATGCGTGAGAAGCAAAGAGTAGAAACCTGGGAGACTTTTTCAGGCTAGACACACATACAAAAATAATAGGGATGGAAAAGTAGACTCTGGCAATGGAAAACTGAAGCCAGTTCATAAAAAGATACAATAGGAAAAAGTATTTCTCAGAATCAGGTCATCAGTCTTGGGATGGAACAATCAGCACAGGGATGTTGGGGGAACATTGCTAGTTATATTTCAAAGGGGAAATGTGTGAAACTATTCTTCTTTAACAGGATAACAATCACTGATGTGTTTGTGGGTGTATATATATATAAAAAAAATTCTTGCAAGTAGAAAACTAGCTTGGCCAAGAGCTGGCCATCCAGAACCTTAAAAGGTAAGTCAAACAGAATAGAGGTCCAACAATAAAAACTTAATGTGTATAGTATAAAAAGATACATGTATTTATTAACAAAGAATTAAAAAACATATAATTCCCAATCACACATCATGTAAAAATATCAGAATCTAGCACAAGGCCTAATGGACTTGACCTAACACATTTCGGCTCGTATAGGCCTTCTTCAGAGGTCAAACACAATGAGAAGTATATTGGCTTATATCATAATACCAGATCTTACTCCAGCCCCATGGGAGTACTCAGCATGGCATCCAGCCAAGGCTGAGGGTTTTAGCAGACTTGGGAGAGGGTGACCCTCCATACGTGCATAGGAACATAGAACTGGAAGAAACCACCATGAGTTATGTAGTCCAACCCCTTGCATAATGCAGGAAATTCGTAGCTCTCTCCCACCCCCACTCTCCCAGTGACCCTTACTCTAGGTCCAGAGGAAGGAAAAAACCTCCAGGATCCCTGGCCAATCTGGCCTGGAGGAAAATTCCTTCCTGGCACCAAACTGGTGATCAGCATTACTCTGGGTACATAAGAAAAGATCACAAGAGCCGAGCACTGACTTATCCCTTCCTGCTCTTCCTCTCACCATCTGCCTAACTTCATAGCGAGTCACAGTGCAGGTAGTAATCAGCCAGGGGGCCAAACACTTTATTGCTCCACCCAACTCCCAGGCAAAGTCCCACACAGGGTAGTTCCTCACTCCCCAGAGCCCAGCCACCTTTCCGTGAGCCTTCCGGGACTGCCTGCTCCCTCCTCTCTTTACTGTCCAGAGAACTCTCTCCATCTCCTCACTGTGGCCATCTTTTAAGTCCACCCCAAGTGGCTGCTAACCAAATGCTCCCTCTGAGCTGCAAAGTCTTTGAGCAAAAATTCTACTTTGTGAGCTACTGGCATTACAGCTGTAGTCCAACTAATGCATAAATTAGTTTGCTCTAATGCATAAATTAGTTTGCTCTGGAGTCATCCCTCCTGAGCTAATGCATAAATTAGTTTGCTCTGGAGTCATCCCTCCTGAGCTAAGACAAAAACGTGTGAGCCAGAGGCTAAAAGATTGTGAGCTAGCTCATACAACTCAGCTTCGAGGGACATAGCGGAAGCTGTGGGAGGGGTCCTGTTCCATGCCTTCCTTGGTGTCTCCTCCATCCTAAGGGAATGCCCTCTCCCAACAAGGCAGCTTCAGCACCTAATAACCAGCCTCAGCCTAAGCCATGCCCTTCTGGCCAGACCCGGGCTACAGGTAGGGTTGCCACCTCTGGGTGTGAAATACCTGTATATTTTTGGGGGTGGAGCCTGGTGAGGACAGGGACCTCAGCAGGGTACAATGCCATACAGTCCACCCTCCAAAGCAGCCATTTTCTCCAGGGGAACTGGACTCTGTTGTCTGGAGATCAGTTGTAATAGTGGGAGATCTCCAGGCCCCACCTGGAGGTTGGTGACCCTAGACACGGCCCTGCTGGTGCCTGCCTCACCATCCCCTTGTGCCTGTACCTCTCCGAATACCCCCTTGCACACTCTTGTCCCAGAGGGAGATTTTGTTTTTCTGTGAGGGAACACTGAAAAAATTGTGATTCCCACCAGCTACCTGAGACATCAAGACTCAGTCACCTCATTCTCTTACATGTGTAGGCCAGGCTTCCATTGTAGCTGGTTCCACAGAATGAGGTCAACACAGAAAAGGCCCTACCTCAGGTTTCTATGGACGCACTCCAGAAGAATCATAACTCAAGCCCCGTCCCTCAGATCATAAACAGAAGATGAGCTTATAGGAAGATGTGGAATGGCACACTGAGACATCCCTATGTTCTCCATATGATGATAATCTACTTTAATCAATACATGACACTGTGCCTCACTAAAAAAACAATATACATGAAGTGCTTTATAAAAGTATAATCATCATAATTTCTCCCTCTGCCTTCAGAATAGAGTTACCCAGGGGTCATTTCGTAGAAAAAGAGGTGCAGGAGCTTATTAGCATAACTCATTTGCATAACTCATTTGCATATGCCACACCCCCTAACATACCGGAAGTGTGTCAGAAGGCAACACCCACCCCTCAGGCTCCACTCCACAGGTGAGTGAAACTGACCTGCTCTTCCTCCATTCCCTTCCCCATCCAATACTTTGTGCAATAAAAATAAGCATAAAGAACACACCCTCATTCTCTTCCTGCTCCCTTGAAACCACCAGGTTTCAAGTAGACTTGAGATACCCAGGACATGTGCACCACCCATCCCTTCCCCTTCCCCTCTCCACAAGACACCCTGTGAGGTAGGTGGGGCTGAGAGAGATCTTTCGAGAACTGCTCATGAGAGAACAGCTCTGAGAGGACTTGTGACTGGCCCAAGGTCACACCAGCAGCTGCATGTGGAGGAGTGGGGAATCAAACCTGGTTCTCCCAGATTAAGAGTCCAACTCCTGACCACTACACCAAACTGATGGGGTGGAAGCTGCTGAAGGGTTGGTGAAATTTCTCCAGTACTTATGTGCCATGTGCCCAGATAAAAAATGGTATACTTAGAAAATTTATATGCCACCTTGAGCAAGTCTCTGGAAAAGCAGCACACAGTCATAAAAGGAACAATGATAAAATTATCAATATTAAAACAAAACATTAAAAACAATAAAGACCCTAGCAGGGCTTTCCCCGGGGCTTCCTCTGCACTGCTCGGGGAAGCTGAGGAGGGGGCGGGGCTTGGTCATGTGCCCACCCCCTGGGCTCCTCACTCCCGGAGCTGCGCTCCTGTGCGCTCCAGCTCCAATGGACCCCTGGAGTTACCAATTCCAGCTTGGGATATTCCTGGAGATTTAATGGTGGATGGTGGAGTTTGAGGAAAGGACACTGCTCAGCAGGGGCGTGATTCCAGAAAATCCTCCCTCTGAAACTGCCCTTTCCTTCAGGGGAACTTGATCTCTGTAGTCTGGAGTCACTTGTAATTTCTGAAGAACACCAGGCCCCACCTGGTATGTAGCAACACAACTTCAGAGTGTTCATTAGCTGCTGCCCACACATTTCCCCATCTATTTTCACAGTCATGTAAGTGCTAAATACTTGCTGTGAATGAAAGGGTGGCGGGAGAATGAAACCTGGGTTTCTCAGTACACCAAATTCTGAACCCAGTCCCAAATTATGTGGTGGGGGTTGTAATTAGACAGAACAGCAGAATACACATCCCCTGGATATCTGTGATTTATGAATGTTCAGTTTTAGTATCAGACATAACAACTCGAGGCAGCTGGACAAAGTCAGGCAAGTAATCATAAGGCCTGATGATCACCATAGCAACAGCTTTGGCTGAAGTACTAAAAGAGCTCCGGGCATAAGGAAATGCCCTTGTCTTTATTATGTACTCTACTCAATTGTTCACGGTCTTCTTGTAAATAAAACTGAACTTCCGGCATGTGATCCTGAACTTACCTGTGGAACTTGAAGGAGAAGCGTTAGAAGTCACATCTACAATTAGTTTATTGTAATAGTACTAGGATAATAAGCTGACCTAGATGGCCCAGGCTAACTCAGTCCCATCAGATTTCAGAAGCCAACAGGATCGGCCCTGTTTGGTATTTGGATGAGAGACCACCAAGGAATACCAAGGTCTCAACACAGAGACTGATTTCCCACAAGTGCTACCCCAGCATCGTTCCTCTGTTTGCCCTGATTGCCTGCTTGAATTCCCCACTATTTGCCATGGGGCGCATTTTGACCCTGGGCTTCGCGCAATTTCCTCTGGGGCTTCAGTGATCCTCAAAAAAACAGGATCACTGAAGCTGTGGGGGAAATCGCATGAAGCTGTGGGTCAAAATGCGCCCTGCGGCAAATAGTGGGAAATTCAAGCAGGCAATCAGGGCAAACGGAGGAACAATGCTGGGGCAGCACTTGTGGGAAATCGGTCAGAGGAAGAAGAAGAAGAAGAAGAAGAAGAAGAGATTGGATTTATACCCCACCCTTCACTCACTTGGAGTCTCAGAGCGGCTTACAAACTCCTTTCCCTTCCCCTCCCCACAACAGATACCCTGTGAGGTAGGCGGGGCTGAGAGAGCGCTGAGACAACTGTCCTTGAGAGAACAGCTGGTACAGAGCTATGGCTTGCCCAAGGTCATCCAGCCAGGTGCAAGTGGAGGAGTGGGGAATCAAACCCGGTTCTCCCAGATTAGAGTCTGCGCACTTAACCACTACACCAAACTGGCTCTCACCAAACTGGAAGGCAGTGCCAAACTACCCTATGGAGTTTCCATAAGTCAGCTGCAGCTTGACAGCACTTTACACACACGATACAAGTAGTAGCTATACTATGCAATAGGAAAAAATATATGGTTTTTTAATGACAGGATTTCTAATAAAAATTTGCCTTTGCAAAATTATGGCTCCCAAGATCCTTTGGTGGAGGGTCCTGATGGTTAAATAAATACACCTGGAGTGTTGACATGACTAATAATTCAAAAATAAGGGAATGAGACATAGTGGAAGTTGTGGTATTTGTTCCATGAAACTGGCCAGTATTCAGATGAGGAACATTCATCCTAACAGGGATGATGTGAGGTCCAAACGACACATTACAGGAGATGTGTGCAGGCAGCAAGCCCACCTCTTCCTGTGTTTCCCTGGTAATGTGTCGTTGAAAGAGCACATGATATGACATTAGTGTTTTCCTGCCCACCTCTCCCCCTCAGCCTCATTGGCTGCGACTTCCAGGGGAGAGGGGGAAAGCACTAAAAGGTGACATCAGCATCATTAAAAAGATATTTTCTCTCACCAGGATTTGGAGCAAATTATGGTGGTTTCGGATTGGCTTCCATTATCAAACCCACAAGATCACCTGCACTAGCAACAGATGAAACAGAGGCTGTAATATCAAAAGGGTGGTTTGAGTGACAGATTTCTCTGCCCACCAATGAAGCAGTGCTGATCTCCTGCAAAATATTGTTTTGTGGATCTGGGCTAACAGTCCCACTGTGCTGACTAAACCAAGTCATGTGCAGTTTTGGAGCAAGACGAAAAGAAGAAGAGAAGGGTTTTATACCTTGCTTTTCTCTACCTTCCCTACCTTTTATACCTTGCTTTTCTCTGGGATCAAACCCAGTTCTCCAGATTAGAGTCTGTGCTCTTAACCACTACACGATACAGGCTCTCTTTTACTACTCTCTTTTACACCACTTTTGGGGTAAAACAGTAGTTCAGTCAATGAAGATCCAATCCCTGATGCTTACATATACATGTAACTTCATCTTATGCTAGGAACTTGCTGTGGTTGTCACCTTTTTAAAGGCTGGATGTCTCTGAAGTCAGGAGTTTCCAATTACGTTGAACCTACAGGCATCTCGGATGTTTCTAACAGGTAGTGGGTGCCCTAACAAAATGGCCACCACAGTGGAACCAGTCACAAAATGGCTGCTATAAGTGCTGGTTCCAATGACAAAATGCTGGGAGGGTCCACAAAATATTAAGAAGTTCTAAGTCAATCATCCTGCCACGATGGAGGCAGTTGTTTCCAAATGGGTACTTCCTGCACAGACATAAATTGAATGTCTTCCTTGCAGTGCAGTAAAGCCAGGACTGGTTGTTTGCTTTGGAGAAGAGATGCTTTGGGGATGAAGCAAGTGGCGGCTAAAAAACACATTGGTAGATGCCACAGTCAGCACCTATGAGCACCACAGGATGGAAGGAATCTACCAAAAAGAAAAAAGGCCAAAGATACTTGCTTTTTCAAGGTATGTATCCTGTAGACAGTTGCCAGCTTTTCGCCCAGTTTCTAAGGCAAGGGTCCCCAACCTTTTCAGGACCTTGTGGGCACCTTTGGAATTCTGACACGGGGTGGTGGGCACAACCTCATAGTAGCCACTACAAGAGGCAGGCCACAAATATGGCCACTGTGGGAGGTGAAGCCAACCACACACAGAGAGGAAGCCAAAGTGCGGGGGACAAGAGGAGTGAATTTCAAAAATACGCTGAGAAACAGGAGTCGGAGAATAAACCTGATAAGTATTGGAGTCGGGAGTCCATGGAATAGTGAAACAGCTAGATCTTTATTGCTGGTCCGGATGAAGCATACAACCCAGGGCTCGAAGCCCTCCTTTTATGCTGGTCAGGGACAATCCCCTGACCTCACCCAACTGGCCTGGTAGGCTATTAGAAGTCTATTTACATTTCATAGGTTCCCTGGGAGAAACCTAGGTACAGGATTGGTGGCCGGTTTGAATCCACCTGGCCTTTGTTCTACCTGGCTGAAGCTCAGGTAGTTTCTTGGCCATGTGCTCTGGCCATGCTCTGGCCATGTGCTCTGGCCATGCGGTCGCAATTAAGAGAGCACATGGCGACCGCATGGTCAATACATAACAAAACCCAACACTGTAGTGGCTGGCAGCTGTTGCTGAAATGGTGTTTTAATCTGCACAGCCAATCAGATCTCCAGTGGGCAATCAGAAGCCCTACTGGGCAGGAATCTACCTGTCCCCATCCACTTTCTAAAAAGAAGGAGAAGAAGAAGAAGAAGGAGAAGAAGAAGGAGAAGAGATTGGATTTATACCCCGCCCTTCACTCCCCAAGGGAGTCTCAGAGCGGTTTACAAACTCCTTTCCCTTCCCCTCCCCACAACAGACACCCTGTGAGGTAGGTGGGGCTGAGAGAGCTCTTTCCCAAGCTGTCCTTGAGGGAACAGCTGGTACAGAGCTATGGCTTGCCCAAGGCCATCCAGCCAGGTGCAAGTGGAGGAGTGGGGAATCAAACCCGGTTCTCCCAGATTAGAGTCCGTGCACTTAACCACTACACCAAACTGGCTCTGGGCAGGCAGCAAGCAAGGTATTGGTGTGTACTTGGTGCTCTTGGGGACCAGGTTGAGGACCCCTGCTCTATGACTTTTCTTTTAACTCAAGATACAGGAATTAGCAGACTGCAAAGCTACTGACACCATGGAGACAAATGTTAACATGACTGGCTAATATTTTTTTCAGATTAAGATGCTGGAAATGCAAGTTATAGGTGTTAGACGAAAAGTTTCAGAGGAAACAGAGCCACCTAATGTGCTCTTAGAAAGAGGGTATAGTGGAAGAATGCATAACCTTCATCAGCTTCCACCCTAACTGGGACAAATTGATCCACATCCATTTTGTTAAGAAATAAAGAAACTCTTTCCTGCCTCCACTTTGTTAAAAAGGCTTGTTTACTGATGTGTCAGTGTGGAATTTCCTTTCGTGTCTGGCTGGGTCAGCAGCAACACCTAGAAGTCCTTCCTAGCTTAAGAAGAAGAGATTGGTTTTATACCCTGCCCTTCAGTCGGAGTCTCAGAGCAGCTTACTTCTCTTTCTCTCTCCACAACAGACACCCTGTGAGGTAGGTTGGGCTGAGAGAGCTCTTTTGAGAACTGCTTGTGAGAGAATAGCTCTGAGGGAACTGTGACTGACCCAAGGTTTCCCAGCTGGCTTCATGTGGATGAGTGGGGAATCAAACTCAGTTCTCCCAGATCGGAGTCCGCATTCTTAACCATAATACCAAACTGGCTCTCTTAATGGTTTTGCAGTGGTGTTGAAAGTTTCGTCAAGTTGCAGGCGACTTGTAGCAACCCCATGGGGTTATCAAGGCAAGAAATGTTCAGAGGTGGTTTGCCATTGCCTGCCTCTGTGTAGGAGCTCTGGACTTCCTTGGTGGTCTCCCATCTAAGCACTAACCAGGGTGAACCCTGCTTAGCTTCTGAGATTTGACAAGACTGGGCTAGTCTGTGGTTGAAAACGTCCCTCTTTCCTGCCCCCTGTGCCCTGTTTGTTGGCACTTCAAGGCTACTGGTTACAAGAAGGAAGAGGAGGAGACGACTAGATTTCTACCTCACCCTTCACTTGAAGTCTCAGAGCAGCTTACAAACTCCTTTCCCTCCCCCTCCCCACAACAGAGACACCCTGTGAGGTAGGTGGGGCTGAGAGAGCTCTTTCCAGAACTGCTCTTTCCAGAACAGCTCTGACAGAAGTATGGCTTGCCCAAGGTCATCCAGCAGCTGCAAGTGGAGGAGTGGGGAAATCAAACCCGGTTCTCTCAGATTAGAGTCCACGCACTTAACCACTACACCAAACTGGTGGAAAACAAGACACTGGACTTGATGGATCGCTGGTCTGATCCAGCGGGGTACCCGCTCTTGTGCTTAATAAGGGATGAGCTGTTCTTGAAAAAAGGAGAATGGACTGGCTGCAGAGCACTGGAGCAGGGGGTCAGACTGGAAGCCGGTTGGGATAATTTGGGGGCAGATTTCAAAGGAGAAGAGTCCTGACCTTGGTCTAGATCGGAAGGATGCTTTTGTGGTATCGCTGATCCACTGAAGACTCCTAGCACAATTGAAAACACTCTAACTTCATATGAGTGTTTTCACTCCTACCTGTTTCCATTCAGCCTCCCCCTTTTGGCCTTTTCTTTCTTCATACCTCAGGAGAAAAAGCTCCTGAAACAAAGAAGGCTCTGAAACCAAACTTTCCCTTTGATTAAGGGCAATTCAAAGCCGAGCTGAGTCTGGAATTGGGGTTTGAAATGAAAATTGATTTTTCCTGCTTCACACGTAGCCGCTACAACACCTACGGCACTGAAGAAGCTGGGTGAGGTCATCCTTGAATGCCTCTCCCCGGCTCGGCAGCGAAAACTTCATTCCGCACCAATACCCTGCCTCCGCCACAGCCAGATTGCATCAGATTGTTAGATGGATCCCAAGGCCGGAAAGGAGGCAAGGATTCAGCCTTCGCATCTGTGGTTTGTGCTGGAGAAGGAGGCATTCAGTGGTGGACTGGCCAACTCACATACTGTGAAAGTTTCCAGTGGGGCCACTGCCTCGGAGGGCTGCCAGCAGACAGGAGCAAACTGACCGGTGTCTCTCCCCTTCCCAAACCACGCCCTCTCCAGGATCCACCCCCAAAGTCTCCAGGTATTTCCCAACCCAGACCTGGCAACCCTACAAACACCAATAGCACTGCCAGCTGGAGCCATCGGGGCAGTTGTAGGCATGGGGCATCTGGGGTAAGTAGGAAGGCCCTGAACAACCGCAGCCCCACCACTCCCCCAATGAATGGTCATGTCCACCTGCCCCCTCGGGTTGCTGGGCTGTTGCCTGGTAACCAGCAGAAGAGTTTGGGATGGGGGACACAGGGTGGAGACCTTGGCTGCAACACTACATTATTTCCAGGAAACCCGGGAATCAACATAGGGTAGCTCTAGGAATTGCTGGAAACTCTGTGGTAAAACCATAGAGTTTCTGGTAATTCCTAGAGCTACCCAATGCCAATTCTGGGTTTCCCCCAGAAGTGATGTGGCAACACAGCCTGTTCTTCCAAAAAAAATGTCTAGGGCTGCTGGAGGGAGGTCTGCAAATCCCCAGTGCTCTGATGCTTGTACAGCAGTCAGCCAGCTTGGATGGGCTTGGTATGCAGGTGGCCGCCCCCTTGGGGGCTTCTGCAGCTATCAGCCAGCTTGCCCTGCTGCCTTCAGGGTTTGGGCAGCAACTGGTTCAGCGGCCACTGTGTGCACCCACCTATCTTGCATGGGGCAAGGTCCGCTCCTTTATTGATCTTGGGGTGGCAATAGGGTTGCTAGTGTCAGGTTGGAAAATACCTGGAGATTTTCTGGTTTTGGTTGTGCTGTAAGCCATATAGTTTCAGAGTTCATAAATATGCCAAATAATACAACTTTATATGCTGTCATTAATGATGCATTTTATGTTGTTAAAGAATTTGAATAAGTTTAGGTTTGATAAGTAAGCAAGTGTTGCAGAAAGCCAAGTGTTGTGCATGGAATCATGGAATCATAGCATTTGAAAGGACTTCCAGGGTCATCTCGTCCAACCCCCTGCACAATGCAGGAAATTCACAAATGCCTCCCCCCACAGACCCCCCTACCCAGTGAACCTCTGCTCCATGCCCAGAAGATGACCAAAAAAACCCTTCCAGGATCCCTGGCCAAACTGGCCTGGAGAACAATGGCTTCCTGACCCCAAAGTGGTGATCAGCATGTAAGAAAGGGCCACAGGAACTAAGCCCTGATGCAACCCTTCCTGCCCTCCCTCTCATGATCTGCCTAAGTTCACAGAATCAGCACTGCTATCGGATGGCCATCTAGTCATCAGTATAATGCTGTCCAAAATGCTCTCCTTGATAGGCATCTCTCCATTAGTGCGCAGTGGCTTCCCATGGAGATATCATGGCGATACCATGGAGAAACCCCCCACCCCCAATCCACACAGTTGCATGACCAGATGCCAAAAAGGGGGCATCTTGTATAGACATGCAGAAGAGGACTATGGAGCGAGTGCATCAGAACATAGGAAGTGGCTTTATACTGAGACAAGATCCATCTTGCCTGTTCTAACTGGCAGCAGCTCTCCAGGGTCTCAGGCAGAGAAAAGACCTTTCCTGGCATGTGAGATCTTATAATCAGAGATCCCAGGGAGTGAACCAGGGACCTTCAGCATGCACATCATGCACTTGATCACTGAGCCACAATGTGTGTCAATCATCACACACTATAGAGAAGAGCTTAATCTGCTAATGTTCCCTTATGTAAATAGCCAGTAAATGTACTGTCCTCCTCTAGCTAGTAATGGTCATTTCCCATACAGACGCAGCTGGTTCAGAAAGCAATCTGAACTGAGCTCCTAAAGGCAATTATTTTGTGTACATCACCTTCTTTATCCATACATTCTAAGTGTGGTGGGAATTCAGGTTGGAACAAATGCTCTCCACCTTCAAAGCAGGTCCTTTGGAATTCAGCAATCTATCCTACCATGTCTTAGAAAGGCCACTGGTCTTTACCCTATAAGAGATTTCGCAGCATGTCTCAACAAACTACACATTCCAGGATCCCTTGGCGAGGCCATGATACAGTGGTTGACCCCCTCCCCCCCCAAAAAACACGTTCTTGTTTATAGTGTAGATGTGTCCTTTACCCTGACCTGGGTAGACCAAGATAGCCCAATCTCATCAGATCTGGGAAGCTAAACAGGATCAATCCTGCTTGAGCATTTGGATGGGAGACCACCAAGGAAATCCAGGGTCGCTACGCAGAAGCAGGCAATGGCAAACCACCTCTGAATGTCTCTTTCTCTGAAAACCCTGTAGGATTACCATAAGTCAGCTGCAACTCAAGAACCAAAAAAAATGTGCTCTACGTTGCTTGGATGTCTTGCACACAGGAAGCTAACATAACCTTAAAAATAGTGAGAAGTGTATTTGCTTGGTGAATCAGCAGACAAACATATTGGTGTGAGGACATCTCCAAATAGGTCAAGATCTCATCCTTAACCTAAATGTGCAGCAATTTTTTTTAAAAAAGGAAGCGAACAGCATGGCTGATAATGCAGAAGGAAGTCCTAAGTGTTTCTTTGAACTGTGAAAGCAGGGGATGTGAAACGAATTCAGGTTTCTGTGCCTCTTGCAATCAAAATCCTTAACTCCCTGTCAAGTAGCACTGCCCCCTGCAGTGTATTTAAGCATTTCACTTCTTTAAAATTATCACAGACTCATCTAATCAAGGCATGAGAGAGCTCTGTGAAGGAATATTGATTGGCCTAAAATCGTTTACTGATGTCAATCTTTTTAAACATCTTCTGTCTTAAAGACTTGAGGTGTCTTATGAGAAAATAGCAAAGGGCACAATCCAAGTTAAAAGGTCCCATTAATTTGAATACACAGTTACCAGTGTTCCCTCTAAGCTGAGTTAGTGTGAGCTAGCTCACAGTTTTTTAGCCTCCAGTTCAGACATGTTTGCTCAGGAAGGATGGCTCCGGAGCAAACTAATTTATGCAGTCGCCAAATCGTTCGCTCACAACTTGAATGCCAGTAGCTCACAAAGTAGAATTTTTGCTCACAAGACACCACAGTTTAGAGGGAGCATTGACAGTTACCAACTCCAGATTGGGAAATTCCTGGAGATTCGGGGGTGGAGCATGGGGGCCAGGGTTTGGAGAAAGCAGGGACATTTATGGGGTATAATGCCATAGAGTCCACCCTCCACAATAGCAATTTGCTTCAGGGGAACTGATACCTGTTCTTTGGGGATCAACTGGAATTCCAGGAGATCTCCAGGCCCCACCTGGAGAAGGGCAACCCTATGGAAATGTTCATATATGCTTTGGCCTCTCCTGTTAAAGTCAATGGGACTCACAAGAGTGGATCAAGCCCGTAGTTAATCAATAATTGGGACTGACAATTTGATAAGACTAATATACAGATAACAGGATGTAACAGAGGTATCTGAGATACATTTTAATAAATACATCAGCACATGGAAACTTTAAAATGGTAAAGGGTTAGTTGAATAGTAGCTTTCAGATTGTTCGAGGGCTCCCCAATCAAAAGATCAATAATGGAGGGCAAGGCTCACTTAAAGAAAAAAAGGCTTGCCTGTCAGACCAACAATTCTCCATAACATATGGGCACAGAGCCGTGTTGGGTATGTTCCAGAACACGCTCTCAAATTATGAAAGTAACCATAAGGCCCAACAGACCTGTGAGCCGTAAGTACTCCATGTGAATTGACTGTGTGAGAACACATTCCCAGAATCCTGTGTGTTACCTCTTTAGAGAGGGAAAGGGTCAGGGCTGGAGGCAGTAGGGGTCATAAAGAACTGTGTTTATTGGGACACAACAGCCAATTAACAGGAGAGGTTGCAACTAGGCCTCAGTAACTCTAACTCCTCTTCTAGTTATGTTCACAAGACCTGAGACTCGCCTAACTAGAGACCCTCTGGGAGTTGTCCTTAGAGCAATAGTACACACAAGAGTTTCCTCACAAATGAATTATCATTACAAGACTTCAAGGAAGAGAGGAAGTCTGGAAACCAGTGATCTAAGGGCCAAACCACATAACTGGAAATTTCTATGATCAGAATTTCTTTCTTTCTTTCTTTCTTTCTTTCTTTCTTTCTTTCTTTCTTTCTTTCTTTCTTTCTTTCTTTCTTTCTTTCTTTCTTTCTTTCTTCTGATTGTCAGCCTCATGTTAATTTTCAATTAACCCCTTCCTTAAAGCACAGAAAAAAGCTGAAGTACAGAGGCGTCTTTCTTTGAAAGCTTTATAAATAAAGTTTTGAGTAGCCCCTGTAGGAAAGGGAGGGAGGGAGAGAGAGAGAGAGAGGTGAAAATATGCAGTTATGTGCACGTTGCTAACTAGTAAAAAAAAAGGCGGCTGGAAAACAAGAGACCAGTCAGACCTGCCTGATGGCTGGGATGCACAACAGAATGATCAGACAACAGGAAATCTGTTTTGGAACCAGCTCAGAACAATAGGACCAGACTTTCACAGGTATCAAAGAAACATGCAGTAAAGTGGGGGGTGGCATGCAAACGACTGGGGCACAACAAGACAGGTGTTGCTGTCTGATCACGCATTTTAAATCTGTAAGGGAACAGCAATGGCAATGGATCAAACTGCATGTCTGATCACAGCCCAAGTCTTTCTCATCCCTCAATCACTTGCAGTTGTAGTCTGTACTATTCCTCCATGACATCACAGCAGTTAAGTCAATAGCCCCCACAATAACTTTGTATCATCTGGATTCACCCTTATTTCCTAGAAAGCACTCACATAATCTGGCTGCAGGATTTATTTGCTTGCTTAATGGGAACATTAGCATTAAGAATTAAACATTCTTGTGATGCTAAATGGATTAAATATGCTTTTGATGCCAAATTGCTTCATTTTACCCTTCTGTTTGGGGGGTAGAATAAATTGTACTAATATTCAGTAGATGCTGCATTGGCTGCTTAGGCCATTCAGATTCCATCCCTTGAGAGCTGGATCAGGCTCTGCCTGGGTTGAGAATGGGACACTTCATTTGTAATCACACAAGGAGACTGTGTAAACTATTTACAGAATTTGGAGCCATCAATAATGCGCTTGGCCCTTCTGCAACCAAATGGTCCGCCCTCCTGTGTAAACAGAGGACACGGGAAAAGAAAGGAAGTTTATGGGACCACATACATTGCCTCTTGAAGCTGAGTCAAATAAAAACTCTGGATAAACAAAGTAAGTGCTTTGGCAACCTTATTTTTAAATTTTGGTTTCTCTCAGAAATTCTAAAGATGCAGGTCAAATAGACTGCCTGAGATCTCAAACAGGAAAATGAGGATTTCACAGTGATGGAGACATTTATGGCCAGGGCTGGCCCATGCACTAGGTAGCCCCTAGGGTTGCCCAGTTACTTACCCTTCCCGGCGGGGGAGTCCCGGTTCCGGTCTGGAGGCCTCGCGCACGTGCAATGACATCACCCGGAAGTGATGTTATCACGCTGGGCACATTGCCGGAGTGATGCTCTAGCAATCGCCCTAAAACTCTATGGTACCATAGAGTTTTATGGGCAATTGCTAGAGCAGCACCTTGGCAACGTGCCCAGCGTGATGACGTCACCTCTGGGTGACGTCATCACGCTGGGCAGTCGGCCGGATCAGGCCGCTTTTTGGGTGGGGCTCCCCTGCCAGCCAAATCTGGACCGGCAGATTGGGGACCCCTATAGCAGGGAAATCCCTGGCCCCCGGGGAGACTTGGCAGCCCTAGTAGCCCCAGGTGATTGCCTAGGGCACCAAGGGGGCATCCACTAGCCCTACACCCACCTGCCCCCAACAGTGTCTGGATCTGCCACAGCAAGCAACAGCCTGGGCTCCAGTGGGCAGCTCTGGGGAGTGGGGATCCTGCTCTCTTCCTCCCTTCCATCCATCTTCCCTCCTGGCCCCACTGGTAGACCTTCTGAGGGCACCTGGTGTTTTTGTCCACTATGTGACACAGAGTGTTGGACTGGATGGGCCACTGGCCTGATCCAGCATTGGCCTCTCTTATGTTCTTACGTTCCTTCATTTTATGCTCACAACAGCAATGCTGCATGGTAGAACTGATAGAGTGCTTGGCCCAAGGTAGGGTACTCAGCCTCCAGGTGAGATCTGGAGATCTCCCGCTTTTACAACTGATCTCCAGCTGACAGAGATCAGCTCCCCTGGAGAAAATGGCTGCTTTGGAGGATGGACTCTATGACATTGTGCCATGCTGAGGCCCCTCTCCTCCCCAAACCCCGCCCTCTCCTGGATCCACCCCCAAATTCTCCAGGTATTTTCCAACCCAGACCTGGCTGGCAACCCTAGCCCAAGGTCACCCAGCAAACTTCCACAACAGTGTGTGTGAGAATTCGAATCTGCGTCACCCAGATTGCACACCCAGCACTGCACACGTTAGGTCATTCTATTGTTTCCCGATTGAGTTCCAGAACACCAGAGCTCATCTGCCATTCACACAGCCGGCGTCTTGTTGCTCTTACAGTTCCTATGAGCGATTTCAGGGATAACCAAACAACAAAATGGGCTAACAAAAAATGGACAGAGAGGAAAGAGTTCCCTTCATAACATCTGACGGTGTTTTATGTAAAGCTGGGCCGGTCCTGTTCGACCCTGGACAGGGTGGGATTGTTTACGAGTTATTGTTCAGAGAGCAAAAGGGTATAATTAAGACAGACGGGCCAAAGTATTGCATGCTTTTGACTGAGTCAGTAACAGCCGGAATAACTCCCTCGCTCTGTTCCCCTGGACCCGTATTCAGAGCCTTTTCTGAGTGCTGACACACAAGGCCGGGAAGAATATAATGGGTGAATAGGCCGGTTGCTAAGGATACCTCTGAGCCGCTTAACAGATTGTGGCTCATTAAACATTCTTCTGGAGGGGCTCAAGCAGCTGTGGGGGGGGGGGGTTACTCAAGAGGCACTCCGATGCCTCCTCTCTGCTTTTGTGGCCTCGGACTGACACCTGTCTGAGCCTGTCATTCCTTTGTGAGCCACAGATATTCCTGAGCCTTTAACAGGCCCTGGACTTGAACACTGCTGGAGTTTTTCTCTCCCTCATCATTTTTTGGGGGGGAAGATTAAATAATAGTTACAGAAAGAGATGTGTAGAGGAGGCGAGTTTCATGTACTGCCGGGTCATTACCCAGGAAAACAGATTCTAGTTGATAATCCGCCACAGCTTCTTTTGTAACATGGGGCAGGGTTGTTAGAACAACAGGCTAGAGGATTATGGGAGGGAAGGGGGGGAAGCAATGTCAGCTACATTGCAGTGTCAGTTCCAGGGGGAACCCAGACGTGATGCTGGGTAGGTCTAGGAGTTGCTGGAAACTTTATGGTAAAATGATTACAGTTTCTGGTGATTCCTAGAGCTACCCGATGCCACTTTTGGGTTTTCCCCCAAAACTGCTTTTGTGACATATTCTCTGATGCTGCTTGGAGTGGCAGGCAAAGAAGGCTGCCAGTGGGAGGGCTCCCACCATAGCAAGGGGCCCGGCAGCCTTAATGTGGGGATTGATGACACAAGTCTTTTACAAAGAGAATAGATTCCTTCCACCCCTCCCCCACCTGAAGGAAATTGCCTGTACTATGTGAAAAGGCTGTTGCAAAGAGAACCTGGAGATGGACTTCACATGTTACCAAAGTCTTTGTGATAGACTTCACAGGTGGAAGAAACGAGAATGTTGCATCACACATTCAACGGGGTGTTTTGTGACTTCCGTATTTACCCACGCCCTTTGCTCCTCACGACCATAGTGTGGGGATAGTAGCAGGTTTAGCCTCCCCTCCTCCATGCCATTTTCCCTTCTTGTGCTGTTTTGTGGAGCCACTGTTTGCTCCGTTGCAAAACCTAAGTGCAGTCACAGAAATAAAGAGATTTCACAAAGGGAACCGATGGCGGATCCAAGAGGCAGTTTGACGAGTTGAAAAGGGTGTGGAGAGGAAGGAGGGAGCCACTTCTGCTTGCTAGAAGGAAAAAGGGGCATGCGTGAATCTGGAAAGCACAAAACTCCCATTGCACATCTGATATGAAGTCCTCTTGTTGTACACCAACAAAGACAGGGACAATCAAAGTAGTGATTGAGGCATGGGGTGCCAATTACTCTAGCTGCAAAGCTCAGGAACATTACTGGACTACTGATGTCTCCAGACAGAAGAACTAGATGTTTCAAGGCCTCGCATGTTGGTGGCTGCAATCAGATGGCAGGCTTTGGAAAGATCTGGCAGCATCTCTAATTTCTCTGGAGCTATTTCTGAAGAGGGGCAACCAGACATGCCACCTCATTCCTGCCTCACCCCACAGTCGACTGTTCAGACTGCTGCTGCGTGGTCACCAGGGAGGGCAGGCAGACAGCTTCTTTAAAAAAAAAAACTCTAATGTGCTAGGAGCAGATATGCAGTTATGTGCACATCATAACCGCAAAAAAAAAAAAGCCAGCCAGGGACTGGAAGTGTCAGACTTCATCAAGCGGCTTGAGCGCACAAGGGAGAGTTCAGACGCTTGTGAATCCGTGGTGAGACAAGTTGAGTCGTAAACAACGGACTTTATCCAGTGTTGGAAAAGTCGGGGTGAGGATGGGGGGCCAACGACTGAGGGACAGGAGGCAGATGTTGCTGTCTGATCATACACGTCAAATATGGTATGGAGCCGCCACGACGTCGGAGCAACTTGCTCGTCTGATCACAGCCGGTGTCATTTATTGTCCCTTACAACGAGTGGTTCCTCCCTTAGCTCACTGCACCTGGCTTTCATGTATTCCCTCCACTGCTGTTCTTAACTGTTCTGCATTCAGCTGGATTCTCATGCGACAGTGGCTCCAGAACCATTAGATTCTGTTATCTCTTCTCCAGGGGTGGGGAAGGTCTTTGGACAGAAGGTAATTAATAAGGGAGGAGTGTTGCAATTAACTGTTAGCTCAGGGAGAGAAAACCAATGGAAAGCCCTTTTTTTTTTAGGATGGGAGAGAAGCAATTAAACATTCAAGGGGAGCAAGGCTGGGTAATTACTGGACCAGGTCTCTGCCTGGTTCCAAAACTACAGGGATAAATAGAAGGGAAAAAAATCTATTAATCAGGCAAGAACAACAGTTCAAAGACGATCAAACTGCTTTCCTATTGATTTGCACACTGAGTGGAGCAAATGGAGTGAATTTTATTACCAGGTCCAAAAGGCATCTTAACTTTCTGCCCACCTCTACTCTCCAACAATCTATTACACTGCAATACTAAAAAGCATTGATGTAATGTATTTCTGGGCCATTCAGGATACAGTAACTTCCCTGAGGGGGACTGTGCAGACATGACTTAAGCATTGTGGTTCTTGCAAGGTTTCCTACTGTGGAAGAACTTCCATTTCCCAGCATTTAAACCACTTAAATGTGGTGGCCAGGAAACAGGAATTCTTAACCTAGCAAGTGGGTCAGCC
Source organism: Lepidodactylus listeri (assembly GCA_029233225.1). Lineage (NCBI taxonomy): Eukaryota > Metazoa > Chordata > Lepidosauria > Squamata > Gekkonidae > Lepidodactylus > Lepidodactylus listeri. Next base: position 85,095,833 of record JARCFY010000011.1, read on the forward strand.
ATGTCCAACGGGCCATAGAGATGTGCTTGCATCAATGGTACGTATTGGACAGTACCTGAGACATCACTACACATAGGGTTGCCAACTTCCTGATGGACGTCTGGATTGCTCCTACAATTACAACTGATCTCCAGACTACAGAGATCAGTTCCCCTGGAGAAAATGGCTGCTTCGGAGGCCGGATTCTACAGCATTATACCCCACTGAGGTTCCACCCCTCCCCAGACTCCTCCCACCCCAGACTCCCCCCTTCCCAAACTCCCCGCTCCCTAGACTCCACCCTAGGGTTGCCAGGTCCCCCCCTAGCCACCAGCAGAGGATGGGGGGCTAGGGTTGCCAGATCCAAGTTGGGAAAACTCCTAGAGATTTGGGGGTGGAGCCTGGGGAGGACAGGGACTTCAGTGGGGTAGAAGGCCACAGAGTCCACCCTCCAAAGTATCCATTTTGTCCAGGGGAACTTATCTCCTAGTCATAGAATCACAGAGTCACAGAGTTGGAAGGGGCCATACAGGCCACCTAGTCCAACCCCCTACTCAATGTGGGATCATTCTAGAGCATCCCTGACAAGGTTTTGATAGTCTGGAAATGAGCTGTAATTCTATCCTCCCCACTTGGAGGCTGGCATCTCTACACCCCCCAAATCGCCAGGAATTTCCCAATCCAGCAGGCAGCTCTAACTGCCCATGCCCTGTCTTCCCATGGCCAGTAGTTCAGATGGCTTTAAAAAGGGATTCGGTTCATGGAGGACAGGATACGTCCATCAACAGCTGCAAGCCATTAAGGGAATCTCTAATAAACGAGGGCTAGGAGGCAATATCAGGGAAAGCCTGTGCTCCGTTTGTTGGCCGTCGAGGGCAATTGGTTGGCCACGATGTGAAGCAGGATGCAGGACTAGATCCGATTCAGAAGGGTGTCTCTTATGTTCTCAAGACAAAGAAGAAGAAGAGGAGGAGGAGATTTGATTTATACCCCGCCCTTCGCTCTGAGTCTCAGAGCGGCTTACAAACTCCTTTCCCTTCCCCTCTCCACAACAGACACCCTGTGAGGTAGGTGGGGCTGAGAGAGCTCTGACAGAAACTGCTCTTTTTCAAGAACAGCTGTGCCAGAACTATGGCTTGCCTAAGGTCATCCAGCAGGTGCAATGCAGGAGAGGAGAATCAAACCCGGTTCTCCCAGATTTGAGTCCGCACACTTAACCACTGCACCAAACATTGCATAATCCCCACTGCAGAAACTATCATGTCCTCCTTCTTTCTCTGGAAGCTGGGTCGTCATCCTTCTCCACCTGTGTAACTATACATCTGGAACCCCACTGAGGATAAAGAAGAAGGGGGCGGTTGAGCAGAGACACAGCTAGAGATGGAAGAGTTAAAGACCCTCTCACTCCTTACTTAAATCTCAGCCTCCTCAAGCAGCTTTTCATATTTTTTAAAAAAACACCCCCTGAGAATGCTTCCTTCCATGTATTTGCATGTTAACATTTAGTTTGCCCCTTGACCTTTTTGAGAGCTGTCTGGAAACTGTCCACAGCAACAAAAACATGCACGAAGAATCTTAAAGGGGGGGGGGGGAATCCGGCACCTTGAATATTCAGAAACAGCTTTTAACAACGACCAGAAGTTTGCTCCAAAGGTTGCTTTCATTTTCTTCATTATCATTCGCAGATTCATCATTTTTACAATTTTCTCGGAGATTAGGAGCTCTACATTTTTGGTGCATGCTTCCTTGACAGGAATGGAATGAATCCGTCACACCCTTATTTCGAAAAGTTCAAGAGGTTCCGGCACATTTTATCTGAGAGGAAAGTAGCAGATAAGGAAACCGAAAGGTTATGCAAAAGAGACGGAAGCACAAGTGGATCTTAGGATAGGTGGAGAAAGAGGGTAGCCAACGGAGTCTGAGGCGTAAACACCAAGCTATTTTTCGGCAGGAACACACAGGAACAGAGTTCCGGCTGGCTCCTGAGTTGGCCACACCCAGCAGGAACTCATTAGCATAACAGGCAACACCCAACAGCAGGAACTCATTAGGATTGGCTACATTAGGGGTATGTGGCCTAACACGAAAATTAATTCCTGCTACAAAACAAGCCCTACGTTTTGACAACAAACAAGGTAAACAGAATAAGAAGCAAAAGTTTGGGTGTGGCTGGATGACCACTCTCCTGGTAACAGGGGTGTGTGGCCTAATATGCTAATAAGCTGTTCTGTCAGTGGTGTGGCCTAATATGCTAATGAGTTTCTGCTGTTGTGTGTGGCCTATTATGCTAATGAGTTCCTGCTGGGCTTTTTCTACAAAAAAAGAGCCCTGCATAAACACATCTCTGTTTTACTACAAGTCTCTCTGGCCCCCTGATCTATTCTATCCCATTACTCACACTGTGAGAAACAGTCATCCTTTTGATAGTGCTGATCAAGGCTCATTTTGTGGCAGGAGCTCCTCTGCATATTAGGCCACACACCCCTGATGTAGCCAATCCTCCATGAGCTTACAGTAGCCCTTTAAGAAGAGCTCTGTAAGCTCTTGGAGGATTGGCTACATCAAGGATGTGTTGCCTAATATGCAGAGTTGCTCCTGCTATGAAATGAGCCCTGGCACTGCTGATGGAATGTAAGCCGAAAGCCAGCCATAGGGATGTTAGAACAGCTGTTAGAGCAGCTCTGGGTTAGGAAATACCTGGAGATTTAGGTGGTGGAGCCTGGGGAAGGTGGGACTTGGGGAGGGGAGGGACCAAAACAGGGTAGAATGCCAATAGAGTCCTCCCTCCAAACCAGCCATTTTCTCCAGGGGGACTGATCTTGGTTGTCTGGAGATCAATTGTAATAGCAGGGGATCTCCAGGTGCCACCTGGAGGTTGGCAAACCCGTTTCTCCACCCCACATTTGCTTCAGAACTGACCCAGGGAAAAATGGGGATTCACTAGGGGGGATTCATCTAGCAACTGCCTGTTGGAGAGCATCCAATCTAGCAGTGCCGCATCTCCTGCCTCCCCTGTTTTCCACTGCCCAATGGAGGGTGGGGGGAATCAGCATTCCAATGACCCCGTGACATCACTTCCAGAGCAAACCTAGAAGTGACATCATCAAGTCACCCCCCCCCCCCCCAAAATTATGGTGTCACTTCTGGGTTTGCATTGGAAGTGACATCTTGGCATTGGCACAACGCCAAATGTCCACACTCTCCCCCCCCCCCCCGCAACGTCTTTCAGGCAATGCTCCCTCTAAGCTGTGGAGTCCTGTGAGCAAAAATTCTACTTTATGAGCTACGGGCATTAAGGCTGTGAGCAGGTGATTTGGCTACTGCATAAATCAGTTTGCTCTGGAGCCAGCCTTCCTGAGCTAAGACAAAAATCTGTGAGCCGGAGGCTGAAAAACTGTGAGCTAGCTCACACTAACTCAGCTTAGAGGGAACACTGCAGGGGTTGCCAGTGCTCAACTGGCAATCGTGGCATCTGTACTGGGAATATCACAGCAAGCCTTAAGGCAGGGGTCTGCAAGCTTAGAGCCAAACATGGCTCAGTGCACAACCCAATGTGGCTCTTTTAAAAAGAAAACTGAGGTCTGGGGCCCTTTAAAGACTAACAATATTTATTTCTGTTCGAGCTCTTGAAGTGAGCTCTGAGTCATGAAAGCTCACATGGAAACAACCGTTGTGAATCTTTAAGAAGCCGCAAGACTTCTGCTTTCTTTTGCTACAACAAACCGACATGGCTACTCCACAGCAATTATCTTTTAAGAAGAAAATGAAATATTTAAGTAGTTGTGTAATATTGCAGGGGAATGTGGGATGCTTGAATGACCAGAATGTGAAGAGAATGGCAAGCAGAGAATTTTATGGGAGTTGTGAAGAAATGCATTTTTTTCCTTCGGAGGTTTGAAATGAGCAAAGACTCACTATGAGTTTTAAAAGTTTTTTTCCCCTCTTTGGGTGAAGAACAGGCACAAAGAGAGGAGGAAGTCAGTCAGTGGCTCTCCAGGTTCACCTCAGCTATCTCTTAAGAAATGCTACTAGGTCCAGCTAAAGACAATGGGATGGTCAAGCTCCCCCCCCCTTCAATCAGGGAACAGAGATTTGGAAGAATTAAGGCTAGAAAGTCTTGAGGAAGAACTTTCAGGAGTCATCAGGAATGGCTTCCTTGATCCGGCATGACCAGGTCAGTGAGTGGAAAAACAGATATGATAAAGACTCCTTGCAGCAAGGAGGAGGTCTTTTTTATTTGGGGCTGAGTGCATGAGAGCAGACAGAACTCTTAGCTGAGGTCTGTAAGGGGCAGCCATTGGCCATGCAGTGGCTTGAAGAGCTGGAGAGATCTTCAGGTTAATGGCACTTCTGTGGAGATTTGCAGCTCCCTAAGCCAAAGAGCCTGTCCTGTATTTTCACATCTTATAGGGCATGTATAGAGAAAGGGGACAGAGGATTTGCATTTTTACCCATTTCTTTTTAATCCTTTGCTCAGTCTGGCACTGTGCTAAAAGTGTGCTAGTGAACATGTTCTTTGTAATGAATACTTTATAACTTTTGATGCTGGTAGTGGTTCTCTGTACCACATAGACCTCCACCATCTCAGACATGCTATTTTAAAAGAGGCATCAGGGGAAAGGCAGTCAGTTGGCTATTCCTCCAAGGGTGCACAAGGCAGTAAACCGTCCCCGTGGTGACCAGGTGCTGGGCAGGGGGAGATACAGAGGCAAGGCCTTAGAACTTGGAAGTTGGAAGGGAAGCTGGGAGTCCTGACCCTCCCAGCAGGCAATTCCATATAAGGATCAGGTGGCAGCAGTGGGTTACTCAAGAGAGAAAGAAAAGCCTCTCCAGGTGATGCAAAAGCCTTGGAGGGCGGGGTGGAATAGGGCCAGAGCACTGCTTACCGGCTGTCGGTGGAGGGTTCCAGGATCTTGTCCAAGATCACCTGAAAAAGTGAGCAGTGACTCATGAAAGCTCACACCCTGCCACAAATTTCGTTAGTCTTTAAGGTGCTACTGTACTCTTGTTCTTTTCTGCTGCTTCAGACAGACTAACGGCTACCCATCTTGGAGATGAGCCGCAATTCCAGGGGACCCACAGGTCTGACTTGGAGGCTGGCAGCTTTAGGGGAGTGTGAGATACAAACATTTTAAATGCATGAATCAATCTGGCAGACTTGGGTTCAAATCTCCACGCTTTGAGCCAAACTAAACATCCCATGGCGGCCATCCCATGGCCGCCATTGCCATTTCAGAAGCAGCTGTCGTTCTTTAAAACTTGCTGCAAGGCCCTGATTCAGATCAGGCTAGGTCAAGTTGCACAACAGCAGAGAAACAGTATTTCCTACCTATGTGCCTTCAGTCGTCAAAGATTTGCGAACCCTTTAAAGGCAGCCTTGCTGAACAGAAACCGAGGCTCTCAGAGAATGAACAAAAGGCCTTTGCCGCTTCAGCGGTCAGAAAGACCCATTTATTCCTCCAGCGGAGCTGAGGCATTCTGGTCTTTGGGGCACTTGAAAAATTATTCCCTGACGTCATGTCATTCGAGTGGCAAAGTGGGGAGTTCTTTTCTAAAGAGGAGAAAGGCTCTTGGTGGGAGCTGACATGATTAATGTTTAATAAAGGCTCGCTGGCTCCTGGAAAGCTCAGACGCACCAACTCTCAGGCCTTTTCCAAAGGCCGCCCCATTGTGCGGCACCTCTGAGGTAACGGCTCCCATTTTTGGTCAACAAAAAGGCAGCTGTATGCTTGGCCTGGTCTGGAGGCAGCTCTTTGTCTGCCGAGGGTACCCTGTTCACATCATTCATGACACTTGAATAAAAACAACCCCTTGGAGGACAAAGCCAGGGGAGGGAGGAGGAGAGAAGGAGGAGAGGGAAGCCTCTTTCTATTCTTTGACCTTTGAATGGGGGCAAGCAACAATTCTGTTGGGTCCCCAGAAGCCAGAGGTGGCCCAGAGTAAACAAACAAACCTACCAAGTTCCCCCCCCCTACAAATAAGCAATTTCTGAGGGGAGGAAGAACTGGAATTTGTTATAAAAGCCTCAGCAAGGAATCTTAAAAGTCGCAAGGCAGAGATGCGAAAAGGGTTTGCCTCAGTTCCTCCCACCGGGACCCTGTTTGCCAAGCTGGGCACGTACGGTTGAAAAACTGCTTTGTCACAGGAAGTTATGGTGTGGAAGGAAGCAGAATTAAGAGAAGCTTTATTATCCCTGCTGAAAGCAAATGAGAGCACATCGCCTGGTTTTTTTGAAAGCCAGGATCCATCCGAGCCTCACTGCATCACTGCCAAGCCTGGAAGGCAGCATTGTGGGGGTGGGTGTTTTTCTGACAGTGAACGATCTGCACGCACACTCATAACATGTGTTTGGAAGAGCCGGTGCCTGGTGCTTGTTTAGGTAGCAGTGGAGGCAGGACTGCCACACAGCTGCCATCTACACCTCCATGAGTCAGACATTGCAAACACGAGTCTACCAACGGTGCGTAGATCTTCCTGATATACATATGGTCGCCGTGGTTATGTGAACAAGGTCGTCACATGTATTTCCCATGCGTGTACAGTGGCAATATGCATGAACTAACAACTGCCGAGGCTGTATGGGCATGGGAAAGTATGTGTGTTGCCTCTGTGCTTACAACATGGTGGCCACATGGACAGGGATGATCACAGGTAGCACACACTCCCAATACATGCAGTTGGTAGACTACGAACTAGTGTGCATGATTGTAATGTCTGAAAAGGGCGTCTGTTTCTTGAACTGGCTCGGAAACAAAAAAAAAAGTTATGGAGGCAGATTGCACGCTAACCATGGCATTACAGTTGCCAACCTCTAGATGAGGGCTGGAGTTTTCCCAGAATTACAATTCAGATCACCAGGGGGAGCCCTGGGGAGGTAGGGACATGGGGAGGCCAGCTGTTAGTAACATTACACCTCTCTAGGAATCACTGAAAGCTCTATGGTGAAACCACATCCTGGTGATTCCTAGGATTGACATCTTGTCTAAGTCTTTCATTAAGTATCAGCACTCTCTAGGAATCACCAGAAACTCTATGGTTTCCCATGGAGATTCTGGTGATTCCTAGAAAGGTGTGATGTCACTTCTGGGTTTCCCTGGAAATAACATCAATCTGTCAGCCTGATGGCATTTTTAATTTTTTTTCTGCATGTGGTTTAGAGTGGCAGTCGGAAACAGGAGGGAGGGTGGGGGATTCCCTGCTCCCACTAGGGGGATAGCAACCCTGATTACAACTGTTTTCCAGACTATGGGGATTAGGTCTACTGGAGGAAAAGGCAGCTCTGGAGGACAGACTACCACTGTATTCCCACCAAGCTCCCTCCCCTGTCTAAACTGCACTTTCCCCAGGAGGAAACATCAAGGGAAGGCCTTGGCCTCTGTGCCGTTATCAGCCCACCATGGTAACCTGGATGCTAGACTACACGGACCACTGGTTGGATCCTTCAGGGCTTTCCTTATGTTCTTAATTCTCCAGGAACTTCCTACACTGGAGTTGCCAACCCTATGGGGCATCTAGCCTCATATTCAATGTGTGCTTCAGGCTCTATGTACTAGAAGCTAGCAGTGATCTGATTATCTCTTACTACCCTTCAATAACTGCTCATTTCCTCTACTAGGGGTAGGAGGTAAACTAAGATGCGCAATGGCCAGTGTGGAATGTAGAGTTGCCAACTGTGGGCGGAGCCTGGGGAAAGGGGAATTTGGGGAGGGGTGAGAGCTCAGCAGCAATGTGATGCCCTAAAGTCCACCCTCCAAAGCATCCATTTTCCCCAAAGGAACTGCTCTCTGCAGTCTGGGTTAGACTGGATAAAAGGAAGTACTTCTTTACCCAAAGAGTGATTCACACATGGAATTCTCTGCCACAGGTGGTGGTGGCGGCTACAAGCATGGACAACTTCAAGAGGGAATTGGATAAACAGATGGAGAAGAGGCCCATCAGTGGCTATTAGCCACAAGGTATAGATAGGAACTCTCAGTCTGGGGCAAGCGATGCTCTGTATTCTTGGTGCTGGGGGGGGGGGGGGGGCAACAGTGGGAGGTCCAGGCCCCAACTCGAGATTGGCAACCCTTGGGGAATCTTTGGGAGCTCTCTGCAAATGGTGACAAGCAGTGTCCCTTCTAAGATGAGTTAGTGTGAGCTACCTCACAATCTTTTAGCCTCCGGCTCACACATTTCTGTCTTAGCTCAGGAAGGATGGCTCCAGAGCAAACTGATTTATGCAGGAGACAAATGGCTCGCTCACAACTTTAATGCCAGTCGCTCACAAAGTAGGATTTTTGCTCGCCAGACTCCGCAGCTTAGAGGAAGCATTGGTGACAAGAGAGTGCTGGGAGTCTGAGTAATAGCCCCGCTATTAGTAATAATGCACGGCGTTATTAAAGCAGAGGATAAAATACAGTCCCTGGAGTGCAGACCTCAGTGGCTCAGCAAGCTCTGCCATCATCCCAGCAGGTAATCTACTGCTTTTTGCCTTACCTCCTTCTGACTTAATATGGGCCTTCTTTAAACTTCTGACTGTTTTAAATGAGCCTGCCTCTAATTTAAAAGGCTTTTGTTATTCTCGCGGGTCTTGAAGGCTGGAAACGGCTTTTGACCACAGCTCATACTCCAAAGGAATGCTGGTAACTGTGCAGTCTTGGGTGAAAAGCACTGGCCCCGCTGCTGGACCTCCTGAGGGCACCTGGTACTTTTGGCCACTGTGTGACAGAGTGTTGGACTGGATGGGCCACAATCCAACACTGGCTTCTCTTATGTTCTGCTTTCCGCCGTTCATGGGAACGATACACAGAGCAGAGAGCAAAGAGACGCTTTGCATCTCAGGACCATATCTAGGACTGGAGCGTCTGAGTGTGCACCAGCACAGAAGTCATTTATTGGAGCTTGGGGTATAGTAAGTGGAAGATACTGCTTTGGGGGCTGTACTGGGTGATGGTCCAGGACTGAATGGCCCAAGCTAGCCCAGACTCATTAGATCTCAGAAGCTAACCCTGACCTGGATAGTGCAGCCCAGCCCAATCCCGCCAGATCTCGGAAGCTAAGCTAAGCAGGGGCGGCCTTGGATAGCATTCGGAAGGGTGGCTTCCAAGGAATACCAGGGTCATGACGCAGAGGCAGGCAATGGCAAACCACCTCTGAAACGTCTCGTGCCTTAAAAACAAGTCTAGCTCACCACCTTAGTGGTGCGTAACGCTAAAAGAGCTGGAACTTCTGGCTGCCAGAATCTCCTGGCTCTACTGGCCAGTACACACTGCTATACAAAAATCAATTTAATTAATTAATTCAGATGCTAAGCAGGGTCAGCGTGTGGCTCAGTGGCTGGGCACTTGCTTGGCATGCAGGTTCAATTCCCAGCATCTCCAGTAAAAGAAAGAAAATGTAGTAAGTGATGTTAAGAAAAAAACTCTGAAGAGCCACCACCCGTCAGATCAGACACAACCAACCTTGACAGTCTAAAGGTCTGACTCAGTGTAAGTCAGCTGCCTTTACGCATAGAACAATTACATTTTTTTACAGAACTGCAGCTGTTGTGGACAAAGTTCCTCCAACAGAAGAAATGAGTCGCCAGCCTGTCTGTACTTACAAGGCCCTCATGCCTTTAAGAACTACCAGCGACGGTGACTTAGGGGAGGGGCTGTGGTTCAGTGGTCAAACATCTGCTTGGTGTGCAGAAGGTCCCAGGTTCAGTCCCAGGTTCAGGGACCAGAGACAGCAGGTGATGTGGAAGTCTTCGGCTTGAGACCCTGGAGACCCACCACCAGCATGAGTAGACCGTATAAGGCAACTTCATGTGTACAACACTCGGATGGGAGACCACCAAGGAAGTCCAGGGTTGCTATGCAGAGGCAGGCAGTGGCGGCCACCTCTGTTCCTAGACAAGAGGAAATAGTGGGGGAGGGGGAAATGGGACCTACAAATGGGACACCCCCCACAAGTTTTTGCAGTTCCTCCACTTGTCCGGTATATTCTTGGTGCATCAGCAGCCCCCCCAAGACCAGAAGACTTCAGGCGGCCTCCGCTGCACCCTCTTCTTGCCAACTGCTGCTACGGCATACGGGGCAAGGTGCAAGGGGTATCTGCAGAGTCACACACACAAGCTCCAGCTCCACTCATCCTGACCAGATCCTCTGTGCAATGCCTGTGTCAGCTCATACATCATTTATCAGCCTCGCTGTGGGTTCCCGCAGCTGGAACAAAGGACAGCAAGTCCGTCAGAGCCATTTCTGCATCGTGCTGCATAGCAGGCTGAGGGATTTGGCTCCAATGCCAGCTGTTCAACCAGCTCCTGTTGTGGAAACAGAATCTTTATGATGTGCACTGAAAGCCTTCTTAAGGCCAGGGCTCCAGGATCACAAAACTAGACACACACACACACACACACACATATACCCAGGCACCAAGAGAAACCCTATTCTGTTCTTCTACTCTATGGTCTAAAAATGAACTTTGTTCTATTTTTGAGCGCTGATTCTCAATGGAGCCAGGGAATGTCACCTGATGGAAAAGGCACAGAAAGGGGGAAATTTCCTTTTAAGGATGCCAAACACCATCCTAACAATTTAGCTTACAGAGCTGCTAATTGTTATTCATTGAAAGTGGTAAAGTTGTTCCGGCTGAAGGAAGAAGAAGAAATTGGATTTATACCCCAACCCTTCACTCAGAGTCTCATAGCAGCTTACAATCCCCTTCCCTTCCTCTTCCCACAACAGACACCCAGAGAGGAAAGTGGGGCTGAGAGAACTGCTCTTGAGAGAACAGCTCTGAGAGGACTTGTGGCTGACCCAAGGTCACCCAGCTGGCTGCATGTGAAGAAGTGGGGGATCAAACCCGGTTCTCCAGATTAGAGTCTGCTGCTCTTAACCACTACACCACACTGGCTGTCCAGGAGTCACTCGGTTCTTTCTAGACATTTCTAGCTGTGTCATCTTCTTCCATCATCTTGAACAATAATAACTAATAAGCATGCTTAGCACTTGTCGAGTGCTTTCTGTGTTCAAAGTACTTTGCATCTTTTATTGCAGTTTCCCTTTCAACAGCCATGTAAGGCAGAGAGGTATTATTATACCCATTTTACAGAAGGGGAGGACTGAGGCAGAGTGAGTGGCTTTGCTGGAGCTGCACAGGGCTTCTGCGGCTGAGGTGAGAATTGAACCAGTGCCTGCTAAGTTCACGGTTCATTCTCTCAGACTCCTTTTTCAACAATCAGAGTTTAGTCCTATGTAAACAAAGTTAAAGAAACACATCCCTGACCTGGATAGACCAGGCAAGCCTGATCTCAACAGAGCTCAGAAGCAAAGTAGAAGAAGAAGAGACTGGATTTATACCCCGCCCTTCACTCGGCGTCTCAGAGCGGGTTAAAATCTCCTTTCCCTTCCCCTCCCCACAACAGACACCCTGTGAGGTAGGTGGGGCTGAGAGAGCTCTTTTCAGAACTGTCCTTGAGAGAACAGCTCTGAGAGAACTTGTGACTGACCCACGGTCACACCAACAGCTGCATGTAGAGGAGTGGGGAATCAAACCCGGTTCTTCCAGATTAGAGTCCACACTCTTAACCAGTACACCAAACTGGTTCCCCAGTTCCCCAGTTTGGTTGGCCCTGGCTAGTATTTGGATGGGTGAGCTCCAAGGAATACCAGGGTCATGACGCAGAGGCAGGCAATGGCAAACCACCTCTGATATGTCTCTTACCTTGAAAACCCTACCAGGTCTCCATAAGTCGGCCGTGACTTGATGGTACCTTCCACCACCACCAAACAAAGATTGGATCCTGCAAACTTAAGAGTGCCAGCAACAGGGCATAGAGGCTGAGGCCTTCCTTAGAACATCAGAAGAGGTCTGCTGGATCAGATCAGTGGCCCATCCAGTCCAGCATCCTGACTCACACAGCGGCCAACCAGTTCCTCTTGAGGGCCAGCAACATGGCATAGAGGCTGAGGTCTTCTCCTAATGTTGCCTCCTGGCTCTGGGTTTCAGAGGATTCGTGCCTCTGAATTTGGAGGTTCCCCTCAGTCACCCTGGCTAGTAGCCATAGCTAGTAAATCAACCAACCGACCACTGAGAAACTTCCCTCGCCACCTCTCAAGCTGTTGAGAGTTTCATAAACTTCGCCCACTGCCAAGCCCATCACAGCAACGCAAGGGGCTATGGACTTGCTTTTAGTACGAACAGACCTGATTATAAAGGCAAAATCTAGTTTTGACTGGGGGGAGAGTTCGTTGCTGAGGTCTGGCAGAGAAGGATGCTGTGTTAAAACCCTCTCTTCTCAGGCACAAAGAAAAGAAATCAACCAGCCTTGATTAAAAGCAATTTTTTTTTTTTGTATAGCTGTCTCCCCATGCAAAGATTCGGTTCAAGGAGCATTCAAATCACAGCTGTCAGCTCAGAAACAAGACTCGGGGTGGGAGAAATAGGACATCAGCATTGTGCTCGAGTTGCTATGGCAATCCCCAACAGAGGGGTTGATTAATAGGCTTTATTCCCAAGAAACTGCGGAGCGTTGGGGGAGGAGGAGGGACCCAGCTAGCGCTCCACGAAGCCTTAGCAAATATTTTCATGAATGGCATCTCTGGAGGGGGGGGGGGGCGAGTTCTGGGGCCGCTTTCCTTTAGAAGAGGGAGCGAGAAGGAAGGTGTTTGAAGAGCACCTAGCGGCCACTGCAAAAGAAGCGGCTCACAGCACTGCGGGATGCTGCCAGTAGGGGGCAGCATTCCACGGGTGCCAGTCGACTGGAAAGACTGTAAGATCAAGTGCTGATTTTGGATTTCCAGTTGGTGTTGCTGTACACAGAAGGGCTGTTTGATGCAGCCGTTACTGTCCAGTCTGGATGTGCGATACAACTTGACTGGAGCTGTGGCTCTGGCACAATTTCTTGCACAAACAGAACCACATTAAATAAAATTCCTCTTTGGCTGTCGCATGGCGGGATCATGTGTGGTGATTATGCATGCACCTGTGTTCATATGGGCACATACCTATTTATACCTATTTACCTGTGATCTGTCCACCAAAATAGATCCTAAGTCTTCCTTCTGCACTGTATTTGCCAACCTCTAGGGGAGTCACTCACAAAAGCTCCTAAAAAGGTAAAGGTAAAGGTTTCCCTTGCTTGAAAGCCTGTTGAATCCGACTCTAGGGGGCGGTGCTCATCTCCATTTCCTTTTTTTTTTTTTATAAATTTTTTATTGATTTTTCTCTATAACTACAACTATAACGCTACAATCTAAGCTACATATACCTTATACAGAGAGTACTTTATCATTTGCTTAATACTACCTTGTTACATAAAATAATTATGAAGCATTTAAAACCTTGGATAAATTTCAATTACTTGTTACTGCTACTATAAAAGTTATCAAAACTATTTGGCAGGCACGCCCACCTAGAGAAATACGGTTAATTAAACCATTTATAATACATAAGTGCAATGCTTAATAAAACAGTTTAATCACTATTTCTTCTTTCGTCCTCTTCTTGTCTTAACAGTCTCAACTATTTTTGGAGCTGCAGCTCCCTTTTCCGAGTCAGACACTTCTTCTTCACTCTTTGAGCTATCAAATCCATACATGCTTTCTTGCGAGGCCAGTGAACCATCTGAGTCTCTCCCAGTTTTCTGCTCTTTGCTTTTTTCCAGAAATTTTTTCGCTTGTTGAACAGAGTCAATCTTATACTTCTTATCTTTGATGCTGAAGCATAGTCCTTCTGGAGTATTCCAACGATAGATGATAGACTCAGACTGGAGCCAAGATGTCAATTTTCCATAGGCTTGCCTTCTTTTCCTTATTTCAAATGGGATATCCTTCATCACTTTTACTTCTTCTCCCAGGATCTTCAGAGCTGCTTTGTTTGTGGTCCTAAGCACCACGTCTCTTGTAGATTTTTTGGAGAACCTTATCATAATTTCACCAGGCAGGCTTTTCTTTTTAGTGTAATCTGGATAGGTTCTGTAAACCATATCCATATCGCTTTTTATATCCGCTGCTTTCATGCCTGTCACTGGTTCAAGTGCTTCACTTAGCAAATTTTTAAGGTCTTCTCCTGTGTTTTCTGGCACATTCTGAAGTCTTAGGAAAAAATTCGATCTATCCATTTGTAATTTCAAAAGCTGATCGTGGTGGAAGGCCTTTTCCTTCTCTGCCTTTTGTAGTCTTGCGTCTTGGTTTTTTACTGAAGTTTTTACTTCCAGAAGTTCTCGCTGCAGCTTCTCTGTGGATTTATTCGACTCTTTTAGTTCTAGCTGCATTTTGTCCATTTTAACGTTGAGAGCTGTCATTTGGTCCACTAGAGGTCGCAATAACGAGGAGAACACCGCACTCATCTCCGTGGTATCAACCTTTGAACTCGGAGCTGTACTTCCTAGTTTGGGGGAAGGTTTCGGTTTCCCCGTCATTGTTGAGACTACGCTCTTTGTTTATAGATAGATAAGATGAACGAAAGGAGCAAATTTTCAAACAGCACTTATGTCCTTCTAAAGTTTATATCTCCAAGTGAGCGATGCTGCCATCTAGCAAGGCGGATGGGCTTTTATTCCTGCAGTAACGCCACGTAAAGAGTCTCGTAAGTACGCTAGTCCCGGAGAGGGGGGGGTGGGTTTCACTCCACCCGCCGTCTTCCTGCTGTGTTCTGCTTTTCTTACTTCAGACTCACGTTTTCTCCGTGCGTAACTGTCAGTTCCAGCCTCATTGCTTCGCACTCTCTGCTGCTTCTCGGATTTGCGCTTTCAGCCATACGGCTCCCACGGCGGGGAGATCCCACGGCGGGGAGTGATGAAAAGAGATCTCTATCCCTCGGTCGCCACCGTAGGGAGAGATCCCCTTCGGGCCACCCCAGGCAGAGCCCCCTCACTGGGGTCTCTGGGGGCTCGGCACCAGTCCAGAGCCCCTTCTTCCCGCCGGGTACAGATCGCGCTCCCCGCAGATGCGGAGGAGCACGTCCACCATGCTCGCAAGTCTTGCTGGAAGTCCTCATCTCCATTTCCAAGCCAAAGAGCCAGCGCTGTCTGAAGACTTCTCCATGGTCATTTGGCCAGCATGACTGGATGCCGAGGAGCACGGAACGCTGTTACCTTCCCACCGAAGCGGTACCTATTTGTCTACTTGCAATTTCTTGCTTTCGAACTGCAAGGCTGGCAGGAGCTGGGGCCAGAGATGGGAGCTCACTCCATCACACGGCACTCAGGTCTCGAACAGCCGAGCTACTGACCTTCCGACGTTACTTTTTCCCCACCATAGAGAACAATGGAGGGAATGGAGGCAACCTGTTTGGGGGCCAGTAGAATTGGACCCCCTGGTTCAATCTTCTTGAAACTTGGTGAGTATTTGGGGGAGAGGCTCCAGCAGCTACCCTGTAAGGCTGGAGCCTCTCCCTCAAAACCCCTCCCCTCCAGCCACTTTTTAAGCCATCATCGAATTTCAGCGGCAATTCAATGGTGGGCCAAATCAGATCAGAGAATCTGATTCAGCCCATGGCTGCCCTAGAGCCCACTCCTGGGCTGGTGGAGCACTGGTCCGCCTCACTCTGGCCCCAAATGGTGTTGACCCCTGGTGTTGGAAGTTCCAGATGCGATGTCCCCTATCTCAGACCTCCAGACTGAGCAGCAAGAGAGACTAGATAGCTAGATAGGTACACTGACCTTTCTTCCTGTCTTTACTCTTCTGCCACTGTCCTCTTTGAAATGTGGACTGTGTTCTCAGGGACCAATTTCCCCTTCCTGCTTCTCTCTCACTCAGATGAAGACAAGCTCTCTTCCTGCGTGTACCAAGAGAGGGACGTGCAATCCTCTCTTGGCACCATGAGGTAGATGAGACTCTTGCCATCCATCCTTTAGCTAGTAAATTAGTACTACTCTTTCCTATCCAAAATGTACTTCTCAAGTATTTCTCTTCTAAACTTGCAGCATGGCTCTGTGTAGCTTTGTAAGCTGAGTAACCTGGTGAAGTGACGCTCCTGCATTTGTAGCCAGGGTCGTGGCCAGGATTTTGTAATTCAGGGGGCCTTTAAATAAGTTGGGGGGCACTGACATCACAAAATAAAAATAAATTTTAAATTTAAATTTAAAAAACACACGATTTTTGCGGCATTCCCACTCTGCTTGCCTACGGGGGAAGCAAGCCATGTTTGGGGAAGGGGTGGCGATGGGGAGTCCTCCAGGTGGCCCAGAGAACTGGGAGTTCTCTGGGCAGCCCAGAGAGCTGGGGGGACTGGGGGCTGCATTGAAGTCGGGGGGGCTTGGCATGAAGTCAGGGGGCCAGGCCCCGAAATGCCCCACTGTAGCTATGGGCCTCTTTGTTGCCTTATTTAAGCACTCTGCTAACTAATGGTGACTGGACTAACCACACCAGTTAACCTCAATAGATGGCCCAAGCTGGCCTGATCTCATCAGATCTCAGTAGCTAAGCAGGGTGGACTCGGGTTAGTACTTGGATGGGAGACCACCAAGGAAGTCCACGGATGCTATGCAGAGGCGGGTAATTGCAAACCACCTCTGAAAAAAAAAAAAGAAAAAAGGAGTTGAATCGAGTTCCTGAGGGGCTGCCACACCTGGCTGTCTTGGTGAGAAGCACCTAGAACAGCAAGGGATATCAAGCAGAGAAGAAATTATCCCGTGTTCAAGGCATAACTGTTACAAGTTCCACAGTTATAACTTCACCCAAGCGTTGGCGGTCTTGTCCAGAAATCCATGCGAGTGGGTGTCTCTTATTTCCTTGCCTTTGTGCCGCTTCTTTCCTAAACCTGCTAATGAAAATTAGAAGGTCTCGCCAACGCACACTTATTGGGGATGAAGGCCCGTCAGACCCCGTGGGACTCACTTCCTAGTAAACATGCGCAGATAAGGCCTGACATTTGCTTAAAGCCAAACAGTCTGGCTTCAGTGATCCCCCCCCCCCCATGACTGACAGTGTCAAACCATCTGCTAAAGTCACCCGATTCCCCAGGAAATGAATTCCCTTTGGACGGACACTTGCTAAATCCTCCTCCTGATCCATCTGGAAGCCCATGCAGGGGTTCAAACATAATTGGGAGCAGAGTTAGAACAGTTACTGTGTAAAGAATGGGTGCTGAAATGTTCACACGGAAAACAAATGTGAGGTGCCGGAGCCCAGCTCCCTGTGTTATACCTGCCCTGAGGCATGGAAAGTGCTAATTCCTCGTCCCAGGAGGGTGACAGCTGCCTGAGTCCCCTTGCTGTGACTTATTCAGCAACAAAATTATGTTTAGAATATATGGAACACCACAGCACCTTTTGAGTAAAGGACTGTCTAATGGTTGGTGCTGTAACTTGCAAGAAGTGTCTTCTCTTAAAGAAATGCTTGGGAATTGTTCAGTCAGAGTCAGTCTGGTGTTGTGGTTAGGAGTGGCAGACTCTAATCTGGGAGAACCAGGTTTGATTCCCCACTTCCCCAAAGTAACATTTTTTCCCACCATAGAGAATAATGGAGGGAATGGGGCAACTTGTTTGGGGGCCCGTAGAATTGGACCCTGTGGTCCAATCTTCTTGAAACCTGGTGGGTATTTCAGGGAGAGGCCCCAGCAGCTACCCTGCAAGTTTGGAGCCTCTATGAGTTTTCGCCATTGACTTCAAAGGCCCATAGGGTATAATGGGGCTGAAACTGACATTTGGCCAAATGACTCCCAGTCGGCTTGCATCGCCAAAACTGACATGCGGGAGTCATTCGGCAGCCGGAACAGATGCGGCCTACCGGGCCAAAAAAAAATTATTTGCACACCCCTAGTTGGCACAAATGGCAGTGGTGGCAAGCCCCGCCCCCAGCTCCCAGTGAGCCTGTGGAGGAAGCGAAGCGAGAAGGGGATTAAAGTTTAAACCCCTTCTGTTTAGAGTTGTGCAGCAGCAGTGGCACAATCTCTCCATTGTATTCTATGGGGTCCTTCTCGCTTCGCTCCCCCCCCCCCACCTTGGCAGACCAGCTGAGGAAGGGGAGGGGAGGCTTTTGGAGATGCCCCCCCTTTTGCTTCCCTTTCTGACACACTTCCGGTGATGTCGGGGGGTGGGGGGTGGCATATGCTAATGAGTAATGCTAATAGGTATGCTAATGAGCTCCTGCACCTCTTTTTCTATGAAATGACCCCTGCATAGATGTTTCCCCAAAAACTGTTGGGTGGGGGAGAAGGCAAAGGAGCACAGAGAGTGACATATCAGATTCAGCACAGCCTTGGAGAAACCAGCCTTCATATGTTACTAGGCTGGGTCAGAGAGGCAAGCAGGGATCCAGGAATGTGGTCAGAAAGCATCTTATGTATTATTTCTCAAGCAAGCCCAATCTCATCAGATCTAGGAAGGTAACCTCATCAGACCTTAGAAGCTAAGCAGGCTGAGCTCTGGTTAGCATTTGGATGGGAGACCACCAAGAAAGTCCAGGATCGCTATGAAGAGGCAGGCAATGGCAAACCACCTTTGTTTGTCTCTTGCCTTGAAAACCCTTTGGGGTTGCCATAAGTCATCAGAGAGAGAAGATGTTTGGGAAGTCGATGATGATAAGAGGGGCTTTTTGAAGACGAGCTATCCGATGTTGCTATGCCTCGGCTGAGACAAAAAACATATTCTGCTTCCCACGTCTTGACACCTTTCTATTTCTCACAGTATATGAGACAGGCAGAAATCACACGCTAAATAATTTTGCTCTCCCAGAAATGACAAATGAGATGGTCTACAGGTGAGATCCTAAGGACGGGTTTTTTGAAAGCCAGCAATCATATCTTGCTATACCTGGACCAAAGTGACAGATACAGTTCCAGGATTGAGGTCCTAACCAGTGTTCCCTCTAAGCTGAGTTAGTGTGAGCTAGCTCACAGTTTTTTAGCCTCTGGCTCATACCTCTTTGTCTTTGCTCAGGAAGGAAGGCTCCAGAGCAAACTAATTTATGCAGCAGCCAAATCGCTCACTCACAACTTTAATGCCAGTAGCTCTCAAAGTAGAATTTTTGCTCACAAGACTCCACAGCTTAGAGGGAGCATTGGTCCTAACATGTCGCAAGAATTGGCTATCAATGACAGTAGCACGAGACAGAGCAGTCAGTATCAATTTGCTTCCCCCGAAGCGGAGAATTAAGGAGTGGCGCTTTTAGAAAACTAGCTGTTAATCGTGGCTTGAAGCCTAACAACCCTTTCTTCTAGTGCAAGGTACTTCACTTGCAGAACAGCGGGAAGGTAATTGTTGCCCACTCTGCCCTCTTACTGCAGCCTGCTGCTTTGACTCCCCCACTCCCAAGGGTTGTCAGACCTCTAGTGGAGGCGAAGTCCCCTGCTACCAGGCCCTGCCCCCCCCCCAGCCACTGATCAGCTAGCCACGGGACTTCCAGAGGGTATGTTTGCTTGCATTTTGCCTGCAGTGGCCTTTTCCCACCCAACACGCCATTTTTTCACCTAGTAACAGGGCTCATTTCTTAGCAGGAGCTCCTTTGCATATTAGGCCACACACCCCTGATGTAGCCAATCCTCCAAGAGCTTACACAGCTCTTCTTACAGGGGCTACTGTAAGCTCATGGAGGATTGGCTACATCAGGGGTGTGTGGCCTAATATGCAAAGGAGCTCCTGCTACAAAATGAGCCCTGCATAGTAATATAATGTTCTATCAGTATTTCAATATGTCACTTATTGGGGGGGCGGGTCCCTTGAGAAATTCTCTTGTGAGTGGGCAGGAATGGCCACCATGAAGACAGGGGCAAGGAATACGCCTGCTGTGCGGGTGTGAACAGGAAGATCTTAACTTCCCACCCACATGGCAGCCACCCAGGCTTCCTTTCTATCTTCCCCAAAACTTCACTGCAAAGCAAGTTTGGGAAAGATCAGAGAAGAGCCAATGAAAACCCGGGAGGTGGGCAAATGCATCGCGATGCTGTGGGAAAGGTGGGGGGGGGGGAACCCACTTCCCAACAGCATTGAACCCACGTGGAAGAGGTCATTGTTTAAGCTGAGAGAAGGTGAATGGCTCCAGTTTGTCCAGGGAGTTTCAGAGCTCAGTGGGAATTGGAACCTGGGTCTTCCAAATTCTAAATTTCTGCCTATTGCACACCAGACTGGCTCTTTAATGGAATATCCCAACTTGAGCCTTTACATTTAGATAGAATCTTCACCATTTATTTAGATTTTACAAGTAATTGAAACATTTTGCCTCCTTTAGCCAAAAGTCTCAGCTCAACTACATGCAGAGAGTGCCATCTCGTGGTATGCTTGTGAAATCGTTTCCATATTTCCCATGGCTTCCCAAGATCTGACAGATTCAGGTGGGCAGCCCTGTTGATCTAAAACAGCAGAACAAAGTTTGAGTCCAGTGGCACCTTTAAGACCAACAAAGTTTTATTCGAGGCATTAGCTTTTGTGTGCACGCACACTTCTTCAGATACAATGAAACTGAAATTACCAGTCCATACATATAGGTAGAGGAGCATAAAGTGTAATGAAGATGTTTAACAGATTCAAGGACTTAACAGGAATAACAAGCTTAGTTTGTATGGTTACCATTTGTTTGAGTTTAATTCTGGGTGGAAAATATAGTGAAGAAAATAAATGTCAAAATTGGAAACTGATGGGCAGATGTATCCTTAATTGTAGGAATGCTGGGAGTAATTAACTGCGACCCTGCCATTACACTCCTTCCATCTCCTCTCAAGCATGGAGGCAGCCTTACAGCATTTTCTTCTTTGAAGTGGGATGATTGGTTGTGTAGAATTATCTCCCCTGTCCCCAGACCAGAGAAACACCTTCCAGTCTACAGTTCCAAATTACATTGCATTCTACTATTCACTATGTTACATTACAATCTACTATTCTAATCTATTATTATAAATAAGAAATAAAATAAAGTGGATTGAATGAGGTTAGCATATGTAGTGAGAAAAGAAACCAATATCCTTGTTAAGTCCTGGGGATTCCATTGTTCTGAGTGTTGTAATAAGTTGCAACTTAGATCTCTGACAGAACCCCTTTCATTGTTTCCCAAGAAAACTAGAAATGTTTGTTCAAATATTATGATGAAATGACACATAAGAACATATGAAGAGCCCTGCTGCATCTGACCAATGGTCCATCTAGTCCAGCATCCTGTCTCACACAGCAACCAACCAGTTCTTCTCAATGGCCCAACAACAGGGCATAAAGGCCAAGGCCTTCCCCTAGTGTTACCTCCTGGCTCTGAGATTCAGAGGTTTAATGCCTCAGAATGTGGAGGTTCTACTCGGTAACCTACAGCTAGTGGCCACTGATAGATTTCTCCTCTGTGAATCTACCGAATCTTCTTTTAAAGCCGTCTATTTCTCTTTTAAAGCTGCCTAAACTACTGTAGAATCCATTTCTTCTCAGCTTCCGCTCCCCACAGCAGATTCATCGCAGACTTCTAGCTCACAAACTACACTGTGTCTTAACCAAAGGAGCCTTTATTATGTTGTGTGATACAATGATGTTTTATTTCCACAGTGCACAAATGTTCAAATTGCCAGAACTGACATCACTGACAATGAGTTTGGCAAATTCTGACAGCTTACAACATGCTGAACAGTTGAAACACATCAAAAATATTGTCTGTGCAACCATAAAAGTACAAGATGGAGAAAGATCCATGCCTGTCACCCTGGAAGAAAGACAGAAGAAAATCTGGAAAGCAGAAGACAAAACATCAGCATGTTTCTGCCACTGGGGTGATGCTCGAGGTTTTGGGCAAAATTATATAATTTTTTGGGCCTCAAAACCATAAAGTTTTGCTCAAAACCTAGATTGTTGCCCCTGAAGTCGGAAACGCAATGACGTCACTCCCGGGTGACATCATTGCACTAGCGGTGCTGGGAGGGGGCTTCTCAGGGTGGGGCTTCCCCCACTTGTCAGCTGGGCCATGGGGGACCCTGAAATTTGGGGATCTCTTGGTCCCACCAGGGGAATGGCAACCCTATCACCCACTGCCTGGTCCTTTTTAACTGGAGATGCCAGGGACTGAACCTGGGACCTTCTGTAAGCCAATCACATGCTCTACCACTGAGCCACAGCCCCTCCCAAGTCCCCCAGACCCTAGTCTAACACTCTAGCCACTACACCACACTGGTGCCCTGACCTGGATTGCCCAGGTTAGCCTGATCTCATCACATCTCAGAAGCTAAGCAGGGTTGGCCCTAGCTAGTATTTGGAAGGGCAACCTCCAAGGAATACCAGGGGCATAACACAGACGCAGGCAATGGCAAGCCACCTCTGAAACACCTCTTGCCTAAAAACAAAGTCTAGGTTGCTACCTAGTGGTGCATAATACTAAAAAGAGCTGGAACTTCTGGCTGCCAGATAGTCTTAGGATCTCCTGGCTATACTACACACACTGCCATACAATAATTATTAATTATTATTACCACACTGGTCCCTCCTGTTGCTCTTGCCTCTCTGAGGAGGCCCAGATGCTAGAAGAAAGGAGAGCCCACTTGAAAGAGACCTAGTTATAATTATCTGCAAAACTAAGAGAACATAATATGTGCAGCGTTTTTAAACTCTCTCTCCTCCCCCATCTGTCTTCCCTCAATATTGAGCTCAATTCTTCGTATAACTCTTTACCTAGGAAGCTTATCTCCCAGTTCCATGGCAACAAGCTCATCCTCAGTTCCCAGCAGATCAAAATGATACTGGATATAAGAGTGGCACAGAAATCAGTCAACAAGGAAAGAGCAATGGAGATACCAGAATTCTTGCCGTATCTCACAAGACTGAAAGAATTGTCAAAGGACAAGGCAAAAGTCACTAAATTAGCCTGTATGCATGCCACAGGGACAGGGTTTTCTGTGTTGTGGCCCCTCTGATAGGGTTGCTACGCATGGCCTGGAAATCAGTACAAGACCAAGGAGTTGGGGGCATGGGTGCACTGTCAATGATGGTGTGACATCACTTCCAGCACAAACCTGGAAGAGACATAGTGTCTCTCTAGGAATTGCTGGAGATTCTATGGTAAAACCATAGAGTTTCTAGGACTCCCTCAAGAGGGCTACTGTCAATTCTGGGTTTTTCAAATAAGGGATCTCATGCCATCACCTGATGAAGATATATTTATATTATTTTTCTCACACTGGCTACTGCAGCAGTTGAGGGAAGCATGAACTGAGAGGCGGGGGATTGACAGACTTACAAAATTATCCACCACAAGTCGATTAGTTTGATCTTTATACATAACATCCAAGAATGGGATGCATTGCCTATGTCGTTGTCCATATGGTCATGAATAGTATTCAACCAATCCTGGAACCCTTGAAAACATTCTCCATTTTTTATAACAAAGAAGGGATCATCAATATATCAGGGGGGAAAGTAAAATTTGATCAAAATAAGGATTAATGTCTGGGTTAGAAATAGTATTCACCTCTAGTTGTGCCAAAAACAAATTAGCCAGACTTGGAGCAAATGTGCTAACCAAAGCAACCCCACGTATTTCAAGAAATCTGCTGACAAGAACTCCTTTTTTGCCTTTAATTCATTTCATCCCAGCCATTTAAGGTATAATATATCATATGGCCAGTTTCTCAGGCTAAAAAGAAACTCTACAGACTCTAACCATTTTTGCTGGGATGGTGAAAAGTTAAGTAATTATTTCAAGCACAGAGAATACCCTACTGCAGTGGTTGCACAAGCCAGTAACTAGTGGTTAGGTCTTCCTTATTTGAGAACAAAGCTAGAAGAGTTAGTGGTGGTATTAAATGTGTTTTAGAGTACACTCCCTTATCTAATAAAATTCGTAGGCTAATTTTTAAACATTGGCATTTTATCTGTGATATTCCGGGTTGTGAAAATTTACCATCTATAGGTTTAAGGAGGACCCATAACATCAAAAACATGATTGTAAGCACTGACCTGAGTAGATCAGTTCCCCACGCAGGAATTAATGGAAGACGCCAACCATGTGGCTCATGTTCATAAGAACATAAGAGAAGCCAATGTTGGATCAGGCCAGTCCAAACCTCTGTCACATAGTGGCCTCTAGCACTTTCCATTAAAGAATTCACAAGCCAGGAAGGTGTTGTTATTAAATTGCATGCATATACCACGTGCAACTCTAAGAATACTGTTTACTATATTGTGTGAGTGTCATAAGCTATGCATTGGTAATATAACATGACAGGTAAGGGTCTGAATTCTAGAACATATCTCTAGGGTTAGAAATAATGTGGCAGAGGCACCTTTAACTAAACCTCTAACTGAAAGTGGTTGCTGTGTTGATAATGTTAAATTAAGATACAGAGAATACCCCTTCGTGAAGAGTGCTTTGGATTTTTAAACTGAAAATTGTATACCCTTCAAGTATCAATCTGCACAATGATTACTCTTGTTATTTGTAGGATGTTTTTACATATTTGCAAATGTCCTGTGCTGACAAGTGCATATCTCTTTAAGTGGAGCACGTTAGCTGGTCGTCAGCTGCAGCAGTTAAGTACAGAGAATATAATTAGTCATCTGGTATCTTGCATACAAATGAGATACATCACAGTAGTTGGTCTGACGTACATTAAGAATGTAAAAGAGGCTGTGTATTATCAACAGTACTGTAGCTAGTAAGCATATCTTTTAACTGGTGTATATATTTACTAGTTTCTCAGCCGTTCCTTTGTAATAGGGCGGTTTTGGTGTTCCACTTTTGAGGAAGCAAGGCGATTCGGCAACTGGAAGCCGGCAGGGCCGTTAAGTAGATACACAAGCGGCGAGATGAGTTTTTTGAATTATAAACATCGATATTTTGACTTTTTCACTGTTTAAGGAATCTGACTTGGACTGTTTCTGAAAGTTGTTTGTGTATTCGGACCATGTATTTTTAGATTTCTGACTATCATATTGTATTTTTGATAAACAGCACCATTTATATAGGTTCAGTCTATACTGCTGTGTAAAGCTTACTGTACAATTGGTCAGGCCAGACCTGGAGTGCAGTTCTGAAGACCTCACTTCAAAAAGGATGTGGGCAGAATGGAGCGGGTGCAGAGGAGAGCGACGAGGATGATCGGGGGCCTGGAGACCAAGAAGCCCTGCGAGGAAAGGCTGAGGGACTTGGGAATGTTCAGTCTAAAGAAGAGGAAGCTGAGGGGGGATATGACTACTCTCTTGAAGTATTTGAAGGGCTGTCACTTAGAGGAGGACTCGGACTCATGACTCTGAAAAACATGGAGAAAGTCTGGGATGGAACTGACCAACTTTTCTGCTCAATCTTGCCTGATTCTCCTCTGCACTTCAGCTCCCATCCAACATACTATTGTCCATGCAGGTCCCACAATCACCAGCACAGCCATCCTCCCACTTTCCTGAAGATGTTGGGGATGGAGCCTGGGGAGGGCAGGGTTTGGTGAGGGGAGGAGCTTCAGTGGCCATAGAGTCCACCCTCCAAATGCCATAGAGTCCACCCTCCAAAGCAGTCTTTTTCCCCATGGAAACTGACCTTGGTCATCTGCAGATCTATTGTAATAGCAGGGGATCTCCAGGTGCCAACTGGAGGATGGCAACTTCACTCTTTACCCATCAGAAAAGTGGGCAGGACACCCACGGAAAAAGCTCTCAACATGTCAACTGAACTGTGATCCTCCTTATTCTTCGTAGATGGTACCGTCCTAGCCAGTTCTGACCTTGAGAGACTGCGGTAAACGACAAATGCCGAAGGTGGCACAGTGAGGTAGGTTGTGTTGTTTGACTGGGGAGGATGAAAGGCTAAGAGAAACCTGTCTGGATCTGAAGGTGTGAGTGATCGTGTGCCAGGGCATCCAAGCATTCAAAGATCAAGCTGACGTCATGTTAGCCAAAGTCAGGATTCGAGGACTGAACGGCACTATGAAAATGCAGAGTTGGAGAAATAGTTTTCATTTTTTGGCAGATCCTGCTGTTGAGAAAACCGGAGCTAGGCAACTCCTGGCACAGGTGCCAAAGAGCTGCATGCCAGAGCCTTTCTGCTAGCCATGCAGGGCCAACTTTTTGCCAAGACCACTGAAGAAAGCCTTTTTGGTTTTCAGAGCACCTCCCAAACCTGGGCAGCTGCCTGATGAATCTATGGTTACTTGGCATAGCCTGACAACCAGCAGGACACTGGAGGGGGTGGGATGCAGAGCAGCAGTGTGATGTCACACCTATAGAATCACAGAGTTGGAAGGGACCTCCAGGGTCATCTAGTCCAACCCGCTGCACAATGCAGGAAATTCACAAATACCTCCTCCCCCACATCCCCAGCGACCACTGTTCCATGCCCAGAAGATGGCAAAAAAAAAAAAAACCTCCAGGATCCCCGGCCAAACCGGCCTGGTGAAAAATTGCTTCCTGACCCCAAAGTGGTGATCGGCATTTCCCTGGGTGTGTAAGAAAGGGCCACAAGAACTAAGCTCCGATGCAGCCCTTCCTGCTCTCCCCATCATGATCTGCTTAAGTTCACAGACTCAGCATTGCTGTCAGATGGCCTCTGATTGAAAACCTCCGAAGAAGGAGAGCCCACGACTTCCTGAGGAAGCCTGTTCCACGGAGGAACCACTCTGTCAGGAAGTTCTTCCTAATGGTTAGTCAAAAACACTTCTGATTTAATTTCCATCCCTTGGTTCTGGTCCAACCTTCTGGGGCAACGAAAAACAACTCCACTCCATCCTCTGTATGACAGCCCTTCAAGTACTTGAAGATGGCTGTCATATCACCTCTCAGTCGTCTCCTCTCCAGGATAAACAGACCCAGCTCCTTCAACCTTTCCTCAGAGGACTTGGTCTCCAGACCCCTCACCATCTTCATTGTCCTCCTCTTAATAGAGACCCTTGGTGGTCTCCCATCCAAATCCTTATCAGGGCAGACACTGTTTAGCTTCCGAGATCTTTTTTAAAAAAATATTTGTACTTCTTTTTTAAAATAGGGTACGGGGGGAAGGGTATGGGGGGGAAGGAATAAGGGTAAGGCATTCTTTTATGAATATTGAAGAGATTACTTAAAAAATGGCTTAATACATCTAAATAAATCATTATAATACTGAAGCGGGGCCTGGCCAGAAGACCCAGGCCCGGCTCGACCCTAGGCTTATGAACCAAACTTAAAATCAACCCCTTCTCCCTCTGATGAACTTTAGATCCCTCTGATGAACTTTAGAGCTTGCTCTGCTGATGGAATACAGTAACTTGCTGACAGCCAGAAGAAATTGTGGAAGTAACCAAATTGGCAGGGAGCCCGGACCAAGGGTCCCTGTATTTGCTATAGGGAAAAGCAGAAGTTCGAGGCAACGGGTGGGGGTGAACCAGGGATTCAACAGATGTTGGATAAAATAAGAATATGTAACTGACTTAACAAGGAAATGATTAAACTTGCTGTATTAACACACCCTGTCTGTATAAAAACTATCGGATGCAGAGAGACGGGGTCCGGCCATTTTTGCACACTGTGCTGACTGAATCCAATAAAGCTTTATCTGTTCACACTTTTTCACACGTTGTCTGGTGCGGCTGATTCAGGAGGTTTTTGGGCCGGCTAGCCTTCCCGCTACAATACTATAACATTACCAATAACCCTATTTCCCTGTAATATGTTTTCACAATTCCCAATCTAAAAATAGAAATTATAAAGAAGGATATACAAACAAATTATCTCAATAATCACATAGCTTTTAAAAATTATTTGTGGTAATGGGGAAGAAGAAGAAGAGGAGGAGGAGGAGATTGGATTTATACCCTGCCCTTCACTCGGAAGTCTCAGAGCGGCTTACAAACTCCTCTCCCTTCCCCTCCTCACAACAGACATCCTGTGAGGTAGGTGGGGCTGAGAGAGCTCTTTCAAGGACTGCCCTTTCAAGGACAGCTCGTCAGAACTATGGCTTGCCCAAGGTCATCCAGCAGCTGCAAGTGGAGGAGTGGGGAACCAAACCCGGTTCTCCCAGATTAGAGTCCGCACACTTAACCACTACACCAAACTGGCTATAACTGTAACTATATAATTGTGAAAAATGGATAACCATCAGTTAACTGAAAATCAAAGGATAACATTGTAATATTTATTTATTTATTTGGACTTATATTCCGCCTAGCCAACACGAGCCGGCTACAATATTGTATTGTAGTATTGTATCGCTTTTATAACTCTAAGAAGTGTAAAAGACTCCATTTATTCTCAGATTCACTACTTGATCTTTTATATAAATGATATGACAATTTCACCATGACAGCCTATTCTTCCATCTTATCTTTCCAGTCTTCAAGATTTGGGCAAGCCTCAGTTTTCCATTTGGTTGCAAATACTACTTGTGCTGCTATTAACATATATCGGAATAGTTCATGTATTGCTTCCGAAATCTAACGAGATCAGGCTAGCCTGGCTTATCCAGATCAGGGCAGAACCCCCCCCCCCCCCCCCGGACACACAATTAATTACTTTTTAACCTAAGAAAAACAAACAGTTGAAGCTGTATCAGTGGGAAACACTGCAAAGGAAGAAATGGTTAAAGAGTCCCCTTCTCCCTTTCCCCTCTCTAACTGCTGTTCTCCTCCTGGAAAAAGCAGCCAAGTAGCTGCAACTGAAAAAAAATAATTAAAAAGTATTTTAGAAGGTGCATAGAGAAACGTAAGGTTGTAGTTTGATACTGAAATGGGAGTGGAAGGAAGTATGGGAAGGAAAGTCAGAAGAGGGGTTTGGATGTGTGTGCGTGTGCCTGTAAGTAAGGGCTTGACTATACACGACAGATGTTGACTTGATGTTCCTCCCACCCACCCATGCCTGCCCCAGTTCTGTCAATCAGATGTGCATTGCAAGGTCGTGCTCAGAGCATACTCCTCAGGCATGCAATGGTCCAGCTCAGATTGGAACTGTGGCATATGGGGACAAATCCTCTGAGGAAAGGTTGAAGGAGCTGGGTATGTTTAACCTGGAGAGGAGACGACTAAGAGGTGATATAATAACCATCTTCAAGCACCTGAAGGGCTGTCATATAGAGGATGGTGATGTGGAGTTGTTTTCTATTGCCCCAGAAGGTCAGACCAGAACCAATGGGCTGAAATGAAATCAGAAGAGTTTCCAGCTAAACGTTAGGAAGAAATTCCTGACAGTTAGAGCGGTTTCTCAGTGGAACAGGCTTCCTCAGGAGGCGGTGGGCTCTCCTTCTCCGGAGGTTTTCCTTCTTCTCCTTCTTTGGAGGTTTTCAAACAGAGGCTAGATGGCTATCAAACAGCAATGCTGATTCTGTGAACTCAGGCAGATCACGAGAGGGAGGGCAGGAAGGGTTGCCTCAGTGCTTAGTTCTTACACGCCCAGGGAAATACTGATTGCCACTTTGGTGTCAGGAAGCCATTTTTCTCCAGGCCAGTTTGGTGCGGGATCCTGGAGGTTATTTGTCATCTTCTGGGCATGGGGGTGTGGGGGAGGATGTACTTGTGAATTTCCTGCCTTGTGCAGGGGGTTGGACTAAATGACCCTGGAGGATCCTTCCGACTCTACGATTCTATGATTCGAAGAGGCTTCTGCGTTCCCACCTTGCTATTTTTCTTCCTTGGAATGTTCCCAGGGAGCTGTGTTTTGCCCTGGTGGAGAAATTCAGGGACCCAGTTATCTGGCCGAAATAAAGTCTTTATCAGTGTGTTAAATTAAACAAAGCAGCAAACAAACAAAAGAAATAAAACCCATAAGAGTGTTGGGGATGTGGAATGGTATAGTTTAGCCAGATCTCATCAGATCTGGGAAGCTAACCAGAGCTGGTATTTGGATGGGGGGAAGAAGGAGGAGAAGGAGAAGAGGAGAAGATTGGGTTTATACCTCACCCTTCACTACCTGAAGGAGTGTCAGAATGGCTTCCAATCTCCTTTCCCCTCCCCACAACAGACACCCTGTGAGGTAGGTGGGGCTGAGAGAGCTCTTGAGAGAACAGCTCTGAGAGAACTGTGGCTTGCCCAAGATCACCCAGCTAGCTGCGTGTGGAGGAGTGGGGACTCAAACACGGTTCTCCCAGATTAGAGTCCGCCCTCCTAACCACTACACCAAACTGGCTCTCCAAGGAAGGCTCTGCAGAGGAAGGCGGTGGCAAACCACTTCTTCTTAATCACTTGCCTTGAAAACTCCTTGCTGGGGTCGCCATGAGTCCGCTGCAACTTGACAGGCCTTTACACACACACACACACACACACACACACACACACACACACGTGCTGAAGCACCAAATGCAATTAACTGCCTGTCAGAATGCAACCGTAGAGATTTTCCTGACTGGAGAACACATGTCATGAAACACCTTTGCGGCAGTGGAGAGACCAGTCTCAACAAGGACTTCCACTTTGTCAGGAGAATTCACTCTTCTGCCCCATCATTAAGAGCACAGGAGCGCTGTCCTCTGTCATATCTCAGCTCCTTGGTGCCAATGCCTCTCCTGTTTGGGAACAAAGAACGAACAACAGGGCTATCTTATAAACAGGCAACCAGCAGAGGACCCCAGCGGCAGTGAGAAAGAACAAGCAGCAGGTCTTAATTGGTCCTGGGACTCAGCCTCAGAACTTGGCTCTGGTAAAATATCAATAAAAGAACATGCTTTATTTAGAATGTATACTGATGGTCTTTCCCAGAACACTGAGTGAAGCCAACCAGTCTCCATCAGGGATCAGGTCAGAAGTCCATATACCCCAGGAAGGCTTGCGCCTTCCCTGAACAACTCCCATTTTTCAAGAAATTAATCACTGCTGACCTACGTTTGTGGTAAAACATCTGTAATAGCTATTAAGCTCTGTATCTCAGTTGTTTTAATGTGATTTTTTATACCAATCTCTGGTCGGTAACTGTGCTCGTATCCTGTTTCTCTTCTTCCTTTTCCTGTTCCACTTACATGGGCTGTATAATTTTGCAGCGTATTCTTGAATTATTTTTGTATTGTTCTCCTATTCATGGTGTTTACAAAATTTCAATAAACTTTAATTGAAAAAAAGAAAGGAAGAAAGAAATTAATCACTGCCAAAATGCCTAAGGATAACTGAAGTCAGCAAGTAAAACACCAGAGCATTAATTCTGAGGCAACAAGCAGCCGCTTGTGAGGAAAACAGTGTCTCTAGAATTCTATACATGGTGATTCCACACAAGGCCTCTATGCAGAAAGCCTCATATTGGAGACAGCTTTCTAAATTAATTAATTTAGATATTTATACCCCACTTTCCTCCCCAATGGGGACCCAAAGCGGCTTACAAAACACTTCCTCTTTGTTTTTATCCTCACAACAACCACCCTGTGAAGTAGGTGAGACTGAAGTAGAAGAGGAAGAAGAGGTTGGATTTATACCCCGCCCTTCACTCGGAGTCTCAGAATGGCTTACAAATTCCTTTCCCTTCCCCTCCCCACAACAGACACCCTGTGAGGTAGGTGGGGCTTTTCAGAACTGTCCTTGAGAGAACAGCTGTGATAGAACTATGGCTTGCCCAAGGTCATCCAGCAGGTGCAAGTGGGGGAGTGGGGAATCAAACCTGGTTCTCCCAGATTAGAGTCTGTGCTCTTAATTACTACACCAAACTGGCTCCCCTCTCCATGTGGGGCCTGGAGATCTTCCAGAATTACAATGGATCTCCAAGACTACCACGATCAACTCCCCTGGAGAAAATGGCAGCTTTGGTGAGTGGGCTTTATGGCCACCTGGATGAAGGCAAATATGAGCCCCCAAAAGCACAGGAACTCCTGCCTGGACCTGGGGGCTGGCAACCCTACCTAAACCTCTGCACTCTAGAGACCCAGTTTGATGTAGTGGTCAGGAGCACAGACTCTAATCTGGGAGATCCTGGTTTGATTCCCTGCTCCTCCACACGCAGCTGCTGGAGTGATCTTGGGTCAGTCGTAAGTTCTCTCAGAGGTGTTCTCTCAAGGGCAGTTCTCAGAAGAGCCCTCTCAGCCCCACCTACCTCACAGGGTGTCTGTTGTGGGGACGGGGAGGGGAAGGGAAAGGAGCTTGTAAGCCACTCTGAGACTCCTTCTGGTAGTGATGGGCAGGGTATAAATACAATCTGTTCTTCTTTTACCGTGTCGATGCCTCATCACAGCAGCTAGAATTGTGTGTGCAAGACACTGGAAGTGAGAAACAGCCTTGTCTGTTCAAGAAAGGGCACAAAAACACTTGGAGATTTATCAACAGATAAAACAGACTGCTTTAAGGGACAGGAAGGATGCACAGCAGACTGAGTTGACCTGGAAACCTGTGATGCAAAAGCTGTATCATTTTGTTAAGTATAATGGCTTTTCTCCTTATGTTGGTGTAGTATTTTCCTCTGTTTGACATTAAAAAATAATAAAAATAAACCCATTTTGGATCCCCGTTAGGAAGAAAGGAAGGCTACAAATGAAATAAATAAAAAGAATAGAAATCTTCCCTAACGAAGAGCATAACTTGCTTTACAATGGAACATCTGACCTTTTTTCCACTAGAGATATTCTAGTCTGCCCTGGGGCAGCCTTTGGTCATTAGGAGGAAGAAAACCATTTCTAAAGTAAATAATAGTTTCAACAATTGCAGGAAAGGAATTAACCTTAGCTCAGGAATACCTCGACCACATCGACAAAGCATTTTCTTCCTCCTTCATAGAGCAGTCCTAAACAGAATTACACCCTTCGAAACCAATTGCAATCAATGGCCTTACAAGGGTATAATTCTCTTTGGGGCCGCACGGCCAGTTGGTTATCCACAGTGATTAATCTCACTCTTTGCAGATGCACAGTGTAAAAATGCCTTGTTTCCCCATTTCAGATTGCACTCGTAATTCTTTCCGACGCGTAACAATTTATAGTCGCCCTCTGCTTCTAATAATAAGTTTTATTGAAGGGATACAACAGCAAGTATCGGAATGTTTTGTGGTCCAGAACGAACAGGCGTTGGCCGTAGTGACTGTCTAAATGAATCCTATTATTTACTGACCTTTGAGAATTAGGGCTGCCAGAACAGCCTGGAGAAAAACATATCCTGCTTCTTTCATAAATGGGGTGTTGTTTACCAGGTGATGTTACTTAACCTCCACGCTGAGAAAATTTTAGCTGTTCATTTCTGCACAGTAAGCCTCTATTAAAGGGACAGGACATTTCCCCCCTCCAGGCTATAGACAAGCCTACTGGGGAAAGGAAACGAGAGAAGGCTCGACAAGAAGTTAGTGGGGAGGACAGCGGCATGAGACATCATTGGCTGCCCCAAATAGGGTCTGAAGATCAAGCTCTGTGAGGAACGGCTATTCAGTCTGGAGAAGAGGAGGCTGAGGGGGGACAGGATTGTTCTCTTGAAGTATGTGAAGGGCTGCCACTTAGAGGAGGGCAGGGAGCTGTTCCTGGTGGCAGCTGTTATGTCCGCTGACCGCCTAGCTGTTATGTCCGCTCCCCTTCAGAGGGGATGATGCAGGTGGAGACTTGAGACAGGGCACTTTCAGTGGTGACACCTCCCCTTTGAAATGCCCTCCCCCTTGAGCCTTGCCTGGAATCTACTGTACCATCTTTTGCCAGGCAAACACATTTCTTTTTAACCTATGCTCTTAACTTGTTCATTGTTTTAAGGTTTGTTTTATGGATACGTTTTAGGTCCCTGGCTGGTTTTGTTTTCATATCGTTCATTTATGATGATTTGAAGGTGTTTTTACTTGTAAGCTGCCTTGAGCAGGACTCTGGAGAAGCAGCATAAAAAATACCTAAATGAATTTTTTTAAACCCCCAGTACCCTGGGAAACATGTTAGTCATAATGGCATTCTGTAAGATAGGTACCTAAGGACCTTTTTTGTACAACCAGTTCTCAGCATCCTAAAAAAACACATATTATCCAAGTCCAGACAATCATAATTACCAGCTGTGTCACAGTCTTTACTTGCATTACGTTATGCAAGGCAAGGTGTGAGCATATTTGGAGAGGGGCTGTGGTTCAGTGGCAGAGCCTCTGCTTGGCATGCAGAAGGTCCCAGGTTCAATCCCCGGCATCTCCAGTTAGGGTTGCCAAGTCCGGGTTGGAAAATACCTGCGGACTTTGGAGGTGGAGCCAGGAGAAGGTGGGGTTTGGGGAGGGGAGGAGCCTCAGCATGGTACAATGCCATAGAGTCCACCCTTCAAAGCAGCCATTTTCTCCAGGGGAGCTGATCTCTGTCAGCTGGAGATCTGTTGTAAAAGCGGGAGATCCCCAGGCCCCACCTGGAGGCTGGCAACCCTTTCTCCAGTTTAAAAAGAACCAGGTGATGTGAATGACTCTGCCTGCAATTCTGGAGAGCCACTGCTGTCTGGATGGACCAGTGGTCTGATTCAGCATAAGGCAACCTCTTGCGTGTTCGTGCATGTATACTTGTGGAGAGCTCAAACCACACTGAGCTCAGGCCTTGATTGCCTTCCCAAGACTGTGGTTCCTGACACAGATTCGCTGACATTCTTTTTGTTTGCAGCACCCAGAAAATATCATGTCTTGTTCACTGGATTTTATGCAACCACACCCTAGAAACTCAGGCTGATTTTTAAAGAGCCAGTTTGGTGCAGTGGTTAGGAGTGTGGACTCTGATCCGGGAGAACTGGGTTTGATTCCCCACTCCTCCACATGCAGCTGCTGGTGTGACCTTGGGCCAGTCATAAGATCTTTCAGAGCTGTTCTCTCAAGGGCAGTTCTCAAGAGAGCTCTCTCAGCCCCACCTACCGCACAGGGTGTCTGTTGTGGGGAGGGGAAGGGAAGCTGATCAGATCTTCTATTGTGACAATTAAGCACAGTTAACTCTCCTTCAAAACTGTAACACTATATGAACTGTTTTAGATTTTATCTGTTTTATCCTTTTAAAACTGGTATGGTATTTGTGAATCTGTAAGCTGCCCTGAGCCTGCTTTGGCAGGGTGGGCGGGGTATAAATAAAATAAAATAATTAAAATAAATAAGCCGTTCTGAGACTTCTTTGGGTAGTGAAGGGCAGGGTATAAATCCAATCTCTTCTCTTCTTCTTCCAGCCACTACATAACATTGCATCTGGATGGAACAGCCTACATCAAACTAAAGACAAACTAAAGGAAGACAGTTTAAAAAGAGACAGAGAACAAAACTAGACTTCTGCTTTCAGGGGTCACGTACGGCAGTTCGCACTTACACTTATTAAGAAACTGCTGCAGGCTGTCTCAAGAGATGAAACCACCCTGCAAAACTAAAACAGAGCTTTTTGTTCCGTAGGACAAACAGGTACACACTTGAAATGTTATTACTGGAGACGCACCCTTCCGCAGTACAAACTTTTGGAGGCTATCTCCTCTCTGTGTGGTTTGTGAAAGGGGATTGTGATATTTTATCGAGAATTTAGCTGCCCTTGCCCCTTGTCAGTTCTTCTTAACCCATGGTAGTTCATTTTTGTTTGGCTGCTCCATGGAAGCCAGTTTTTAAAGGATATAGTTTACTGCATCCTGCACTTAATGTTTGGTTGTCACTGTGTTTGTGAAGTTCAGTCAAGTTTTTTCATCCAGCGGTCTCTTTGTTTCATTAGACTGGATATCAAGAGCAATTTTAAATAGTTATGACGATTGCACTGGTAGAGCCTTTGTTGATGTGTTTAAGAAAAGGGGGGGGGGGACCTGTGGAGGCTATCACTGGAGGAAAGACAATAAGGGACACCAAGCTCCTGTTGAAAACTGTTGAAATTTTAGCAGGGGAAGAATTCGGCACCTTGCTACATTTTGGGATTTTGTCATCATTAGAAGTGGCTTTATATCGAGTCAGACCATTAGACTTACTCAAGCAAGGTTTTTTTTAATTAATAATTTTTCAGTTTTTCAACCTTGCAATTTTTTGATTTTTTAACATTTCAAAACTTTTACATTTTCACATATTCTATTAAATAACAATTGTTTAAACCTGTTGTACAATGCCGTTTAAACAGCAACAATGCCTACAATACTTTTTATGTTATACTAAAAATATATCATATCTTGATACAGGGGATTATTAGGTAAAATGTCATTTCCTACCATGTAACTTATTAGTGGATACCAAACTGCTACTATTTTTTTCTTGTATTTAACTGGAGACAAGTTGGATATTTTGAAGGTCATTTCACTTCTCCAGCCAGTATTGTCTACTCCAGCTGGCAGCTGCTCTCCAGGGTTGCAGGCTGTCCTCTTCCACACCAGCTGCTACCTGGTTATTTTAAGTGGAGATGCTGAGGATTGAACCTGTGACCTTCTACATACAAAGCAGCTGCTCTACCACTGAGCCACAGTGCCTCCCAGCATCAGCACATACCTTCTACTTCCAAGCACTAGCTCAGGTTTCCCCTCTATCATTATTATAAAACAAACAATAAAATGGCTACCACCCCCCAATTTAGATGCTGAAACCTTCCCTTATTATGGTGAGCAATGCCTGAGAAATCTGAATAATTCAGAACATACTCAGCTATTGGATTTTTGTTTTTACAGGTCTCTCTCTCTCTCTTAGACATCCTACACTGCAAATATTTTCTCAGCATATTATCATTCTCACTTTCTCTAATTCGCTCTCCATATGAGCTCCCAAACTCCCCCAAAGAACTGCCCCCAAAAGGTGGGGGGACCGTCTGGTACGCTCTTGTCAGGAAACACCTGCATTAATTAGGATGCATTCTAAAGAGTACCTTGAACACCTTTCCTTTGTTGGCCGGTGTTTAACCACTGAGTCTGTAAATAATTAAGGCATGGATGCAGGGCAAACTGTAATAAGGATACAGCAGAGAGTCACATCTTGCTTTCTTGTGAGGCTTTCTGATTAGACCTCTTGAAAGACAGGTTTTTCTTAAGGAGCTTCACAAACATAAACCCTCCTGTTCCAGTTTTGGTTAATTACGCTTCTAACAACAAATGCAGCTACGTGCCTATTATATTTTTGAGGCTGCCTCTCTCTCTTTCCCCTCCCAAGGAACTGTTTCAAAACTAGATAGATTCATGGAGGATAGGGCTATCAGTGGCTACTAGTCATGGTGACTGAGGGGAATCTCCACATTCAGAGGCAGAAGACTGCTGAATCCCAGAGCCAGGAGGCAACATTAGGGGAAGGCCTCAGCCTCTGTGCCCTGCTGTTGGCCCTCCAGAGGAACTGGTTGGCCACTGTGTGAGACAGGATGCTGGACTAGATGGACCACTGGTCTGATCCAGCAGGGCTCTTCTTATGTTTTCACTTGGACTCAAAGGACACCTGTGGAGAGTAGGCCCATAGCCACGGTGAGGCTTTTCTTAAAGGCACAGCCCCACAAGAATTTCTCCTGTAAATGCTTTTTTCAATCATTTAAAAACATTTTTTTAAAGTGTGTGCGCCTTTAAGCCGAGTGGGGTGCTATAGGGGACTAATTCCCACACTGAGCAACGGAGTCGATGTAGGCGACCTCTAGGATCCCTTCTAACTCTAGTGTCAAGAAACTGCTGTCCTTTAAGAGAGTTTTTCTGCCTAAGTGTTAGCTTTCTTGACTATAGAAGTCGTCACCCCCACCTGCCGGCTTGTTCTCAGAACTGTTTAGGCTGGCAGAAGTGGTTAACTTGCAGCAGCTGAGAACTGTCATCTAAAGTGGTTGACAGCTTGCAGTTTAGAGATCTATCCTGCTAACAGCTTTCTATCGGCTAAATGGCTTTTCTTTCTGCACTGAGAACTTCAGCCCCGCCAGGAAAAAAAATTGCTCCACAAGCCATAAAATCCTGGCTACAGGCCTGATGAAGAGATTAATCACAATAGCAAAATCTATCTCAGTGTGTAGCATTTGATAATGCAGTGTCCAACATTCAACACTCCCCCAAAAGCTGCAAGTTGCTAGTTTAACCTGGGGTTCAGCCTCAGAATCTATTTGGAGATCCTTACCTTAGCCTGAACATTGTGAATGATTTTAAGCATGTATAGTATCTGTTTCCATCACACTGAGCGACCATAGCTAGCCTACAGGTATGGGTTAGAGCTTCTAATTCACAGGGCGTGTCCTCCATCCAGGTATGATTCTCCAGCAAATCTTAAGAAGAGGGAAGCTGTCCTTCTGGAATCTTGCTCCTTGGGAAACATTCTTCTCTAAAAATATGCACATCACACAATGGACCAGCCTATGCTCTGGAAAAGCAGCTTTATTTCTGTTTGTTCGTTATCAACATACTCTTGGGGGGGGGGGGGAGGTCTTTGTAAATATGCCAAACAGAAACCTAAATTACTAAATCTAAAAAAAAAGCAGATATGGCCTAGAGCAGGAAATCCAAAGGGAATTTTCCTGAAACTAACAAACAAAAAGTTGGATAACGGGCACTTCGCCACTCCTCAGCGCCACTAAGGGTATTTTGGAACAGCAATGTTTACCTGTGCTTTTTGTGTTCTCACAGATGCGACCTGGCAACTTTACAGCGCTTCCCCCCCCCCCCCCCCAAATTTGTGTCTCATTATGAATTTCCCGTCCACACTGCCTCAAAAGGACACTGCATTATTGTCCGGGCGACAATGTCGCTTACATTTTTTTGGGTGCACGCATCCTGAAGATTTCCATATCTGCTCCTTTTCAGAATAAAAGCTCTGCAAGTACAGTAAACGTTAAATTGACATATTCTGAAAGGGCACTTTTTACATACATTGATATAGCGATGTCAATGGCTGCATCACAGGAAAACACTAAAATGGCGGGAAAGAGGGAGGCTCCAGTGAAAGCAAAGCAAAGATTACACACAAACACACACACGATTCAGGGGCGTTGCCGAGAAAAAGGTCAGTGCGAAACAGGTCTGAGAAAGACCGGACAAACATTGGAAGAAGCTGATGAACAAGTGATCCTGTGTGGAAGCTTCTCAAAAAACCACTTCAGTTTGGGGTCTGAAGAGGGGAAGAGCAGCAAAAACCCCAATGCTGAAAATGCCTTGAAATGCCTCTGTTGTTTGAAACCACCACCTCCTATGCTTTAACACACTGAAGTCTAATACATTATATCCAGTTACCTGTAAATGGCCCTCCGTGGCTGTTTCCCCATCCCAGACAAGTAGATTTGATAGAAGTGGTTTAGAAAAGATGAGCTGGAGAGGGAGTGGAAAGAGAAGTGGTGCTTGTTATTTCCTCCCTGCCAGTTTTACCCCCCCCCCCCAGTCTCCCCATGAGAGAAAAGCAGTGTGGTGTAATGGTTAAAAGGGTTGGACTGGTATCTGGAAGAGCCAGGTTTGAACCCCCACTCATGTTACAGAAGCTCGCTGGGTGACCTTGGGCCAGTCACACTCTTATCAGCTTAACATACCTCACAGGGCTGTTGTAAGGGTAAAATGAATAAGAGAATGATGTAAGCCACCTTGGGTTCCCATTAGGGGAGAAAGGCTGGGTACAAATGAAATAAATAAATTGACCTTCTCTGCTTGCTCTTTTTTGGGTGTTGGGTGGAGATGGTGTCCTGGCTTAGCATGTAGTTAGGCATTGAGGCTGTGAACAGATGCGATTCAGTTCCATTTAAATCCAAGATTTGCTTCCTTGTGCAACCATAAGTTAACCTTGCTTTAGCATTTTACTTGTATCTCTTGTCATATGTAATCTTTTCAAAGCAGTGACTAATTTCTGTCTGCCAGGCCATCCCAGAAATCTATTAAGCTTTGGTTAGCCATCAGCTGCTCAACCTCTACACTGACCTACAGTGCTATACTAATATCCACCATCTATTTTTAATAGGAGCATCTTAGATACCTCGGGGGTCCCTGACCTTTTTGAAACTGCAGGGACTTCTGGAATTTTGAGAGGGTGGTGAACTCCATTACAATTGGGAAATACAGGATGCCTCAATTTACACTCTGGAGAAGCCCCTAATCTCAGAGGAAATGCTGGGAACCAAGCAATTAATTCCTCAGGTTTCAGGCTGAGGGGAACTGGTCCTTTTCTGGAGACGATGGGCTGTGGGACAATTACCATTTGTGCACTTGCCAGGAAGAAGCAAGATGGGCCCATTTTGCACTGACAGCTTGCTCTGGAGAATCCCAGGAGTCAAGCCTTAAGGGCTAACTTTGCAGTTGCATGCATTCCCTCTGCACTGTCCTCCCCCCCCAGCTGCAGTTTGTTTATTTGTATATTCTGTATACATTCTGCATTTACAAGAAAACCCCACTTTTTGAGCCTAATTAGTATGGAAATGTCACGTGACATTATGTGGGTGGCATCCAAAAGTTTTTTTAAAAAACTCTTTAAGATGAAAGGCAAACATCTTTCAGAAGTTTTAACTGCAGACCCGAGCCCTCCCTCCATGATTCTGAAAAAAGGGAGGGGAGGGGAAAATCCAGGTCCACACATGCAAGACTGACACATTTGGGAGCAGGGAATCCCTTAGGCCTTTACTGATTCCTTCTTATGTTCTCTCTGGCTTTTTTAAAGTTTGCCTGTATGGGAGGACATATCATCTTTTGCCTTTGGAGAAGGAGGGAAAGAAAACAGAATGGGGAGGGAGCATCAACCTAAAGAGAGAGAGGCGGAAACAGGGGAGGGCAGTGGCCAGCCCTTAAGTTCCCACAGAAACAATTCCACTTTAGAAAGGATTAGCAATTCGAAAGTGGATGAGAACAAAGAATCGCAGCAAAAGTAGTTTTGGTAGTGTGCTAGAAGTGGTCCAAATGCAGATTCCTGTAAAACAAAAGCAGAAACAAGAAAAAGCCCCGACACAAACTGGAAGTGAAAGTGGGAAGGAATGCAGCATGGAAGAATAGGATGCGCTCAGAAACCAAGGCAAAATACAGGTGCAGAAAAGGCCATGGATCGCTTTGGGGATATCCTGCTATAGGACCATAAACATCAAGGAGGTGCTCCTGATCATGATTGGGTAGAGAGAACAGCAGGAAACATGTGGAGTCCAACCCCACGTCAGGATAGGTGAAAGAAGGACCCCTTCCCCAGCTGAGAGAGCAAGAGTTAAGGAGCTTAATGTGCTCCATGAAAGAGTGCAAGCCAAGAAATACGGAGAAATGGTCTGTCTCAACAAGCTTCTATTTCAAATTTCCAATTTTGCTTGTGCCCATTCCTTAGAAGCTAATGTGAAGCTAAAACCAGTGACTGGAACAACCCAGTTAGCAACAGGGCTTTATTTCGATCAGTTTCTGAAACACTGCTGTTAGTATTCTGATATGAGTCTCCTGTGCTCCTAGGAAAACAGAGAAATTAACAAAATTTTCACCCCAATGACAAGCACTTCGTGTTTAAGGTAAAGAAAGGAAGAAAGCTTAACCTCAAAATGAATTATCAAGAAGAAAGCATGAAAATGCTTTATTAAACAACATTTCACTTTGAATCTGTACACACCAAGCCAACAGCATACACAGAAATTAAGTTGACACACATTCTGAAAAGGAAGTTTTGTGTCCGTCAAAATTCAATAAAATATAAACAGCACAATCTCTACTGCTTTGAGCGCCGGCACTTAAGTGCAAGGGGAACTCTCTTCAATGGTTTGCAGATCACGGGACAGTTAAAACCAGACTGATCAGAGGAGAGAACATTTTACCACAGTTGCTGGCAAGAGTACCAGAACAAGGCTGCTGCTTTGGATCAACCCTGCTCCTAAAGCAATACAATCATAATTGGGGGGCGGGGGGGGCATGAATATCATGATGCTCAAGATTCAGCAAAATTACATCCATTTTGTTTCTCTCCTTACAATACCTTGACACTGCACAAATCGGGAAAAACCCACTTTGGACAAAATGCAGACTCTGAAATGGTCCAACGTTGAGTAAGTCAACAGCAAAAAATGTTTTCAGCCTACTGCAACGGAAAGCTAGGGAGGACAATGCATCCTGGCCTATTTGCATATTATATAGAAAAAATACATTCTTTTTTAAAAAATCACAAAACAAGGATTTCTTCAAATCCACATACCAGACTCTTTTTCTTTTTTGGTTTAGCTTATTTAATTGAATTCGGCATTTTCATTCATGCATTGACTTGATACTGTACCGAGGAACTAAGGACATATTTAAGTATTGCACATTAATCTTGGGAGTTGAAGATTTTTTTTAAAA
Source organism: Lepidodactylus listeri (assembly GCA_029233225.1). Taxonomy (NCBI): domain Eukaryota; kingdom Metazoa; phylum Chordata; class Lepidosauria; order Squamata; family Gekkonidae; genus Lepidodactylus; species Lepidodactylus listeri. Next base: position 85,137,689 of record JARCFY010000011.1, read on the forward strand.
AAAAAGTTATAGTAACAGCATTTATCACACCACCCTTATGTGTTCGCCCTGGTAAATGTGTAGCTCTAAGAGACAACATGGAAGGCTGAGAAAACGAACCTTGAAAACCCCCTGAAATAACCACTGTAGGAATGGTAACATTTCTGTGATGGGTAGAATAGACGAACATTTTGCTGGAGTTTATGAAAACAGAAAAATGAAATTGCTGGGGAAAGTGTTACTGAAATATTAACTGTATATTATTGTCATTCACACATCTAGGGATTTCATATGCAATGCAAAAAGCTGAAATATACGCATGGAACTCTCTGAACAAGGGCTTCCCTGCTGGATATTGTCAAAAGCAACACAGTATGCAAGGGTAGAGGGAAACACACAGCACACCGCTCTAGAAACGAAACCAATGCGGGAGTCCAAGTCACACAGAAACTGCACACGATCCATATGGAGTTGTGCATGCGTGCACAAAGTCATTGCAGCTAAAGTTTTAAAAAACCTTACTAAAAGTGAAACGTTTCAATTATAGTTGTTCGAACATTGTCTGAAGACAAACTAGAACACAACACATGCAGGTAAGTGCTAAGGTTTTTGGTTTTTTTTAATGAGCAGGAAAGGCTACAGGAAAGACACTAAGGGTGAACCGTTCAGTAAGTTCACTATTCGGCACTGAGTTCTATTTAGCCCAAAGACCGAATCCGTTATTTCGACAAGAGATTTGCCAGGCAGATATGCCTGGGACAAGAAGAGCGTTCTCAAAGCCATTGTTCTGAAGCTCTTTGTTTGGCAATCTCAAAAAAGCATTTTTTTGTACAGCCGACACACTTTTTTCCCAGTGGAAGAGAGTGAGGCATGGAAACGGTGCAAGTAACTGGGCCGGGGTCAGAGTCTCGGGGTCCGACGCCAACAGAACTCTGGCTTCTCGAATCTTCTTGACTCTGCCTGAAACTCAGCCACCTGGACCTCAGTTGCTTCCTAACAGGAGAATAAATTTATTCTGAAAAATAATGCCCAAAAGGTAACATTCTTCTGATCCGTACTACAGCTGAAGAGTTAAGAAGTGATCCGGTATACAGGAGACACTTTACCAAAAAAGCAGCACGAGGCCAACAGCTGAAGTTATAGATGTGCCATCAGCTCATGGGTCACTTAAAAAGGCACTTGTTTAGTAAAGAGAGCCTCGTTTTGTCTAATCACACGTTAAATCTTAATATGCGGATACAAATGCAATATCTGAAAGCGGCTGCGTTGGTGATCCTCTAGAAGCCAGTTCTCCTAGCATATTAAAAATTACTAAGTTTTGTAAAAAACAATTTAAGTTTATTTTCTGCAGATTTCTGCAGGCCACTAACAACACGTACTGCAAAACTATGCTGGATGCTGGTTTCTGCTTTCCTGAACCTGTACGTAGACAGGGAAGCTTGAAAACTAAACTGAACTCCAATATATTTTATTGATCTGGATGGGTACAATTAGTAAGCTGCAGGGCTCTACTAAAGACAAGAGAAAGGGAGGGGCGGGGAACGCAAGTGTCTTTGTCCACTACGCAATGGTGCATGTGACCTACTAGAGGCTGGTAACACAACAGACAGCAATACTTCGATTAAAAGAGAAGCGTTTGCCATTCGGGCTGCCTGAAAGATCAAGAACTGTTGGGGGAACAGCGGATTCAGCACACCTAGACGCGTAAAGAGAAGTACAATACAGCCTTCATCATCTCCAAGGGAATGTTCATGGGAACTTTTAAGCTCAGAAGGATTTGGAGCCTATGAGCAACACTGCAAGACCTTTGCCCAATACCAGTGGGTCTGGGTTGAGTTAGGGTGTGGAAGCACTTGCATAAGTTTCTACTGTCAGAAATAGTTATCTGATTAGCGGGGGGGGGGGGGGGGGGAGATACTGCCAAAGGGACAAGGTACCAAATGGCAAGTGACTCCACAAACCAAAGCTAAAACCGCAATAGCTCTACAGCCAACAGAATCTTCAGTTCTGGAGGGTCTTGGCCATTGAAGGATCCGGTACAATCCTTCAACAGTAGTGATCCCCCCCCCCCCCCAATTCTAAGCAATGACATTTTATTTTTGAAGTATCACAATCCTGTCATTCCTGGGTTATCAAGGAGGACTCCTTTCTGAACGACCAACCTGACATTAGCATTCAGCACAAGCCCTGAACTAACCCAGTGGACTCCTTCAGGGTATCGGTTCTGCAGGCTGCCGCTTATTTCCCCACACCATTAGTACCATGCAGTCCTATGGAAAACCTCAAAACTTTCAGGTGAGAGATGAGCAAGATTAAACCAAAACACATAGGGGGAGGGAATAAGCCATGAGTAATTTGCATTTAATCCTCTGGATCACGACAGCGCGTTTGAGGCATCCCCCACATTCCGTCAAACCAGCCGCAAGGTCTACGCTGGCTTACGGCTAACAAAGTTAGCCCCTGGTGTCTTCTTTTGTCACCTTGATGGAATGCTAAGAAAACACTTCTGACCAGCTGCGTTCTCTCATTGTGCGGCTCGTTTTGGCTAACTACCAGAGCACAGCAAGTGTGGCCGCTCTTCGTGACAGAAGAGGAGAGCGAGAGAACCCAGGGGAGATAAGGAGAGATAGCTGGGACCCAGATCGTAACACAGATAGCATGCGGACTGCTGTCATTGCCTGGCTGGGACAGCGAGACACACGACTGCTGCATAAGCCCAATCAGACACTTCCTCAGCCACAAGGACAAAAGCAAACCACGTAACTTTGGATTCTGTCGGGAGAGCGGTTGGCATGAGGTGCAAACAAAAAAAAAAAGGCGGCAACACCTAGCACGAGATCGCAGCTATTTTAGTACTCCCACTCGTCCGTTTTCATGTCTAGATAGTACAGAATATTCTGCGCCAACTTCACCGCCTGTTTCCTGGCTGCTTTGGAGCGCTCGTCTCCTTGTGGGTCTATAGCATCGAGGGCCAGGAGCTGTTTTGTGAGCAGCTCCTCCAGCCTCATGTAGTTCTTGTCCGTCCTGTTCCCGTCAAAGGACAGCACCTCCTGGAGAATCTGGGAGAGGGTCTCAAGGATGTTCCAAACGGCTCGGTGCGATGGAGGCTCCGCTTCCGCCTGCTGTACAAACACCTGCCGCCGGACGAGCGCTTCTTTCAGGTCGACGTATGTGATGAGGGTCTGCACTTCAATCACCGCTCGCCTCCTGGCTTCCCGGATGCAGGGGTTTTTGCCTGGGCTCACTTCGTCCAGTTGGGCGATCAGCAACTGCAGCTCCGCCTTGGACTTCAAGTACAAGTCCGCGGCTCGCTCTCCTTTCAGAAGCGAGGAATTTATCTCTTTCATCTTCCTGCGGATCTCCTCGATCTTTAGGATGCACCTGTTTTGCGCCAGGTCGTAGGCGTAAGTGGAATCGGCTTCTTCGTCTAGATCTAAGAACCTCTGCAGCTTGTTGATCTCTTCCACGACTTCTTTGCGATAGTTCCTTATTTCTGGGCGGCCGCAGACATCTAAGGCATCTAGATCAGCGATCAGGCCCGTCAGCACGCAAGAGAGATGCCTGCAGGTCTCATTGCTGCTCACTCCCATCAGAACAGCAATCAGAGTCCCTTTCGCTTTGTTGACGTCACACATGACAGAGTTAATCTTAGCGACAGAAGGATGTGCATCGCTGGACAGCGGCAAAGAGGGCTGCTGCTTCGCACAGTTATCTATGATTTCTTGAACGGCACAGACTTTGGTCAGAGTGCGGTACCTGGCTTTCCGTAGAGAGGGTTTCCCTCCAGTCTTCACCTGAGTGAGCCTAAAGATGATATCCTGAATACCTTCATCAAATTCCTCAGTGATGCAATTGCCGCCTTTGTAGAAACCTGTGACCTCGTGCTCCACCAGTGTTTGTGCTTCTTTAAATATGGACTCTAGCTCCAGCCTCTGGGGGTGATTTGCATTCTGCTCCAGTTCTCTAAGCAGCCTCTCGATTTCCTGGGCGGCTCGCTTTCTGGCTTGCTGAACGTCCCCTCGGCCTTCTGTGTCTACCGAATCTATTTCGAAAAGTTGCTTGGTCAAAGACCTCTCTAGTTTCTTGTAAGCTCTGTCCCCAGACAGACCACTGAAGGCTGCTACTTGCGGTTCAAACTCTTTGACTTCCTTCTGTATTTCTTGTAACCTTTTAATGGAGGGATGCTGGTTACCCATATCCATTCTTTTTCTTCATCCAGTTCCAACAGAGCTAAAAATAATGCAAAACAGACAGCTGATGAAGTTTCGAACACACATTCAACTGACAGGCAATATTTCTAAAACTCAGTTTTTCTGTTCTAGCTTTTTTTTTTTTTTTTACATTTTGTGTTTTCTTAATAACCACCGCATAATCTCAGAAATATCTGTCCCTGGGATATCAGATGGGTATTTTCTAAGAACACTGACTACATTTTTACCTCACCTTTCTGTTAAAGAGCTAAGAGAAGTATATATGGTTCAACCCCTCTGAGTCAGCATGGTGTAGTGGTTAAGAATGACCAACTCTAATCTGGAGAACCAGGTTCAGTTCCCCACAGAAAGCCTGCTGGGTGACCTTGGACCAGTCACAGTTCTCTCAAAACTCTCTTAGCCCCCCACCCCCGCCTCACAAAGTGACTGCTGTGGGGAGAACAAAATTTGAGTCCAGTGGCACCTTAAAGACCAACGTTTTATTCAAGGTATGAGCTTTTATGTGCATGCACACTTCCTCAGACAAAGTGAAATGAGACTTACCAGTCCATACATATAAGGCAGAGGTTGGACAGCAAATTACCATACAATATAATGAAATGTTTCTAACAGATGCAAACAGGAATAACAAGCTAAGTTTATAAGGTCATCATTGTCTGGATTTAATTCTGGGGGAAAACAGTGAGGAAAACAAATATGTCAAAATTGGCCATAGATGTGTAAATATATCCTTCTTAATTACGGAGTGCCAAGAGCAACCATCTAAGACCCCACTGTCCGTCTCCTCTTAAGCATGGAGGTAACTAATAATGTCTTTTTCTTTGAGGTGGGGTGATTTGTAGTGCCGCGTTAGATCTCCTCTGTTACCAGACCAGAGGAATGCATTCCAATATACCGGTCTAATTCATTGCATTGCATTACATTCACTATTCTAATCTACTATTCCAAATAAGAAATATACTAAAATAAAGAGGCTGTATAGCCCTTCTTGGTGAGAATACAGATGTAAAGACAAAATGAATTTAGCATACGTAGGCCGCGATCACACACACACACTAAATAATCCACTTTCAGTGTTCTGTCCAAATGGATTTTGCCAGTTCATACTGTAAAATCAAATATGAAAAGTTCACTGAAAGTGGATTATTTAGTGTGTGTGAGACTGCAGCCGTAGTGAGATAAGAAACCAACATCTCTGTTGTGGAGAGAGGAAGGGAAGGGGATTGTAAGCTGCTTTGAGACTCCTTACGGTAGAGGGAAGCAGAGTATAAAAGCAGGGTATAAAAACCTTCTTCATCCTCACAACAACAGTGTGAAATCCATTAGGCCGAGAATGGGAGAGTGGCTCAAGAACACTCAAGGAATTTCATGGCACTTGAGATCTGAAACCAAGTCTCTCCGGCCATAGCCTGACACTCTAACCACCAATCCGCATTGGCTCACTTTTAGGGACAGCCCAGTAACTTCAATGAGATTACAAACAACAGTGGTTTAGAACAGCACAACATTTCTGACCTTCTAGGGAGATACTTGGAAGTGCTAGTGCAACTGGTGGATTTAGACCCACACAACTGGGTTGCCGCCTAACTTCAGACAACTCGCGCCAACTGTACCACCACATGGGTTTTCAGTCAAAAGAAAACCCAAAAGGCCAAGCTCCTTTAAAGTTTGCCTCCTTGCTAGAAAGGAGATGGATGAGATCTAATGACTGAATTCTCACAATTTAGGGTACATCAATCTCTAGTTCTGACATATTTATTACCTACGTTTCCCCTCCCCCACAGTTGTACCCAAAGAGATGATTACCAGAAACCGAGCTTGTCATTCTTTTAATCTGTTAAAAAACATTCCCCTATTTTGCATGTTGATTTAACAAGCCACCATCTATATATACAACTATGCTCTGTAATTCCATTCCATTGTCTGGTGAAGTGTGCATGTGCACAAAAGCTCACACCTTGAATAAAACTTTATTGGTCTTCAAAGGTGCCACTGGACTTTGTTCTATTGCTTCAGATGAACACAGCTGCCCACTTTAACCAACCAAAAGGAAAGAAAGGATTAGCAGAACCAGAGGACGATAAAGGCCTCTATGCCTATAATAGCTGTGTAGATGGCAGTTTGGGAGGTGCACCTTTTCTCCTTCCTGTACACCAAGCCCTGCCTGCCAAAATTCCCTCCTCTAGACAAACTGTCAAAACACAGTAGCCCCCTTTGCATCTAATCATTCTATAAAGGAGAAGCGTACACAGGAATTTATTTAAATAAGGCCCTGAGGCAGCCACTGGAATAAACTGAGCTCTGACTCAGGAACAATTATACTAGAATAAGCTTTGTTGGTCTTTCAGGTGCCACCTGACTCCCATTCTTATTTTGCTGCGAACAAATTTGGTAGACTCTATAACCAGTGGCACGGGTCAGCCCCACTGTGATCCCTCAGTGGGCCTAATGTTCAAGGCAGACACTTCCCTTCTAGACCTCACAAGCAAAGTACAGCAGAGCGGCTGATGCATTGGTGAGGAAAATGAAAGGCGATGCAGCCATCTGCTCCCCCAGCTACTCTTCTTGCGGTGCCAGAAAGAGGCAAGCGCCGCAAGGGAAGCAGAAGGCGCTTTCTCATTCTCCATCGCTTGCCCCCCCCCCCAGCCCCAAGGATAGAGATCACACACAGGATAACAGAACCAGAGCTCTGGTTGCTCTCATTCGGCATCTGCTCTCTTTCCCCCTTTCCCGTCTCTCTCCAGCTGCCTCCAGCAGTAGCAAAACGAAACGACAACCTTGAGCTAGGCATGAGATTAAACCTCCTGACCACCCATGGCAGGTAGCAACCCCCTCCTTGGGTGTCCCCCACCCAGCTAGAGCTAGGGTTGCCAGTAGGGTTGCCAAGTCCGGGTTGGAAAATACCAGGGGACTTTGGGGGTGGAGCCGGGAGAGGGCGGGGTTTGGGGAGGGGAGGGGAAGGGCCTCAGCATGGTACAATGCCATAGAGTCCACCCTTCAAAGCAGCCATTTTCTCCAGGGGAGCTGATCTGTCAGCTGGAGATCAGTTGTAAAAGCAGGGAATCACCAGGCCCCACCTGGAGGTTGGCAGCCCTAGTTGCCAGCTCCAGGTTGGGAAATACCTGGAGATTGTGGGGGTGGAGCCTGAGGAGGGTGGGGTTTGGGAAGGGGCAAGACTTCAATTGGGTGTAATGCTGTAGAGTCCACTTTCCAAATTGGCCATTTTCTCCAGGTGAATTGCCTGGAGAGAAACCGTAAGGCCAGGAGATCTCCAGCCACCACCAGGATCACTTTGGCTCCATCAGCATCAGGCATTAGACACTTCTGCACTGACCTTTTTGTCACTCGTCTGTCCCTATCGCTTCAGGGGTTCCTCCCACCCATGTGTTTTACTCTCTCTAGTAGTCCCAGAGGGAGTAAAACACATGTGGGGAAAGGGGGGGGGGCAAAGCAATAGGGACAAAAGAGTGACAAAAATGACAGTGCAGAAGTATCGTTTCACTGGGAAGGACTGCTTCAGATAGGAATTTTGTTAAGGCACTGAAGTGTCTTCAAAAATTGGACCGACACCAGAGACATTTAGTATAATATTCTTCATTCATAACATTTGTTAAAGGGTTCACATACTTTTTTTATAATGTTTTCGTTATTATATTCACGAGTTTCTGGTGTTTTGTTAATAATAACCACCTGGAGGCTGGCATCCCTAGCTAGGGCTACTGACCTCCAGTTGAGGCCTGGCGATCTCTTCAGAATTACAACAGATCTCCAGATTACATAGGTCAGGTCCCCTGGAGGAGGTGGCTGCTCTGGAGGAGGGACTCTATGGCATTATACTAGGGTTGCCAGCCTCCAGGTGGGCCCTGGCGATCTCCCGCCTTTGCAACTGATCTCCAAGTGACAGAGATCAGCTCCCCCCGGAAAAAATGGCTGCTTTGAAAGGTGGACTCTAATGGCATTGTACCATGCTGAGGCCCTTCCCTCCCCCAAACCCCGCCCTCTCCTGGCTCTACCCCCAAAGTCTCCAGGTATTTTCCAACCCAGAACTGGTTACCCTACATTATATCCCACCGAGGTCCCTCCCCCAAACCCTGCCCCTCATGCTGCACCCCCCCCATATCCAGGAATTTCCCAAGCTGGAGTTGGCAACCCCACCAAACGCCCTCTTCCCAGAGCACCTACCCCCCACATCCAGGGAACTCCCCACCGCCGCCGCCCGTACCCCAAGCGAAAAGCCCCTCGGGGGAAGCGAGTCCCGATGCGCAGAGCTTGATCCCCCGCCCCCTCTAGCGACCCTACATCCCTGTAGGAAAGGAAGGAAGGCCGGGAACCAGCCCCGAGCTCGGGCCACTTCCCCCTTAGCGGAGCGCACCAGCAAACCCAGCCCGCCGCCGCCGCCGCCTCTCTCCCGCCAGTGACTTCACAATGCCCGGGCGATCTAATTCCGCCCTTCCCCGACCCGCGGAGCCGCTTCTCCCGCGCGCCGCGCAGCCCAGCCCAGCCCGCCGGAGAGGGTTGCGGAGAGGCCGGGGGCCGAGCTGCAGGCCTCGGCCGGGGAGCCAGGAAAGCCGGAGCCTCTCGTTCGCCTCCAGGCCTAGGCCCGGCGCGGGTCTCCAGTCTCGCCCGCCGCCTCCAAACGGGGAATCCCCGGCCCCAAAAGCGTCACCATGGTTACACGCACGCGCGCCTCAACTCCGGGGCAGACCCGCCGCCCCGAAACACGCGTTGCTCCCAAGACCCTCCCCATATTGCCCCCCCCCCGGCATTACCAGCGCTCAAGCCGCCTTTGTGGCCCCAATCCCGACGCGCCCCGCTTGCAGCCCTACCCCTGCCCCCCCAAACAGCAAAACCCACAGACTAGGCTTCCCAACCCTGGCCCAGAAATTCCTGGATGATTTGGGAAGGGATGGCTGGGGAAGGGGGAACTTGGGCACTGGGCAGGGATCTCACCCCGTGGTATATACCCACGGAATCCACCCTCCCAAGCAGCCATTTTCTCCAGGGGAACTGATCCTTGAAGTCCCCTGGTAAGGATGTCCGCCTCCATGTGGGGCCTGGGGATCTCCTGGAATAACAGCTCATCTCCAGATTACAGAGATCGGTTCCCCTGGAGGAAATGGATGTTTTGGAGGGTGGACTCTACCGCATTGTCCCCCACTGAGGTCCCTGCCCTCCCCAGACTCCATCCCCAAATCGCCAAGAGTTTCCCAACCTGGATCTGTCAACCCTAGCCCCCCTCCCTCCCATCAGTGACAGACTTGTAATTCCGGGAGTTTGGCAACCGTACCACCGCACACCCTCTACACCAGAAAGACCCCCTATGCACCCCTTTCCCTTCCCGGCGCACTTTTTAAAATCCCCCCATCCCCAGCCCGTCCTTTTCTCATGCTCCTCTTTTTTAGCGGAGGGGAGGGGAGGGGAGAGAAGAGGTTCGCGCGCTGCTTAGCCCCACAGGCTCCCCCCCGCCCCCCACACATAACCCCCTGAGATCTCCCCCCCCCCCACCCCGCCCCGCGCACCTAAGAAAACAGGAGTCCGGCGGCGGCCGTGAAGGACTAACGAGCGAGACTGAGTCCAGCCTCAGCTGGGGTGAGTCAGGCGCATTGGTGTGGAGATCCCACGTCGGCGATGGGCATCGACGCCGCAAAGCGAGCTCTGACTCACCCCAGCCGAGGCTGGCGTTAAAATGTTTGTCCCTCTTTAAAAGGCGCCGCCGGACGCCTGGGGGGTTTCGGGTGTTCCCGTCGGTCGGGGCATCGCCAGCGTGATGAGCACCCCCAACACCTCCACGTCCACGCACGTCTTATGTGCAGGGAGTGGAGGAGATAAGCGCCTGACCATGCTCGGAGATTAAACAGTTCGGGGACGGTGGAAATCCGCTCTTGCTCCTCGCCCAGCCGAAATTAAATCCGTCCCGTCCCCCCCCCCCCCCCCCGGATTCATTACGCGAGGAGTTAATCCTCCGAGTTAATCCGCACACCCGCCGCTTCCTTTTCGTGGTTTCTTACCCCGCTTTGACCAACCAGTGGGGAACGTGCCCACCCGCAAAACTCTTTTATCACCCCCGCCAGCCTTCCTGCACGCGACTCCCCCCCCCCCCCCGCCTTTATCTCTCTGCATTTTTTAAGCACCTCCGTCGCAGTGACAACGCAACCTGAGTCTCCAGCCTCCGCGACCCCCTTCTCTGCCTCTCCGAGCCCATCCTCGCACCTGGGGGGCCGCTTCCTCCACCATACCAGATGCAAACCTCCCCCCCCCCCCAGCCTACCTCCGCACCTTGCCCCGGGGTAGTTACCACCCGCACTTTGCAGGAGCCCCTTTCCCCCCGGCAGACAGACAAGCATCCCTCCTCTTCCCTGCTTTCGCCTCCAGACTTACCAGGGGCGGAACGAGCCGCGCTCCCGGGCCCAACCGGCCGGGTTCACCACGCCCGATGCGCGTGCGCACTACCGCTTTACGCCGAGCCCCTGCTTTTTTTTTTTTTTGAACCGGGGGGGGGGGGTGGACGACTACCAGTATTTGTTTGACGACCTTGCCGTAAAGCAAACATGCCAACTGCCGCGCCAGTGGGGGCGCCTTCCGCTCTGCGCATGCGCGGGCTCGCGGATGGCAACGGCGGCGAGGATCCGGGGGTTTGGGAGCCGTTGGCAGGGAAGCCGCGTGGCGGTTGCTTCGAGCGGTCGGTTCTCCTCAGCGTCCGCCGAAGTGCCGGGGAAGGAGGCCCCGCCGCCGCCGCCTCCCGAAAACAGGGTAAACGGAGATGGCGAGAAGAAACTTTGCAGATGTCAGCGAGGGAAGATACGAAACGAAAACGGACCCGAGAACTGCCGCCCTAGGCGCGCGCTTACTCGGCAGTCAGGCCGCCACGGCTGTTAGTGGGGCTTTACTTCCCAGGAAACGTGCATAGAGATCGGGTCTCCTCGGGCTGACAGTAGATCGAAGAGATCTTACCTGAGGAGCGGTGGAGGGCCGTTGGCTCGGCTGTCTGGTCAGTTTGCGTTGCAGAGAGGCCCAAGCCTAGTCTTTGGTGTCTCCATTTAAAACAGGGTCAGGTAATAGTAGTAGTAGGTCATGTGAAAAACCCCTGGAGAGCCAGTGAGAGTGGAGAGTGCTGACCTTCTTAGCCCAGTTCTCTGACTCAGTGTATGATAGTTCTCATGTGTTCCTGGGCACTAATTGGGTCTTCATACACGTTGCTTGTGAGTAAAAACCTTGGTAGGTCCCTTGATGTGGTGTGACCTTCATGTGTTTGTGAGCTGTGGGGCTGCCAGTTCTGCACATGAGTGGGTCGGCTGCATACATGTTGCTGATGAGTAAAAACCTTGGTAGGTCAGTCAGTGGTGTAAGGCGGCTTCATGTGTTCATAAGTTGTATAGAGGGCTCATTGGTTCCACCTGCTCATAAGCAACATGTAGGGAGAACCAGTTAGCACTCCTATCTGTATGCAAGATCTTGGTATGATCTGACTCAGTGCAAGGCACTTTTGCGTGTTCGTGAGTTGTAAGGAGATGGTGATTGTCTGATAAATCTGCATGCAAGTTGGTTATAGTCACTGTTCATTTACTTTCCCCCACTTTAGGGCAGTGAGTTCTCACTTTTGGGGTCTGGTGACCCACAAATTCCAATTTACTTGGCATGGTGACCCTCTTCTTCTTTTTCTTTTTTTTAAAGAGCAAGTATAAATCAATAAAACTGTAAAAGCCTGGAACCCATTTTCACAGGTTTTGCAACCAGCTTACTTTTGGTTTTAGGGATCCACTGCCTTAGAGCATGCTTTCATTTTCAGCTGGTATACAGTAGGTGTCTTCGGCACTATCCTAGCCATTGTTCATATGTGCAGGGGTATGAAGGAGGTGGAAGGAGTAGGAAGTGGTGGAATGGATGGCATCTCTCCAGAACACAAATGGTGGATTCCAAATTTGAACATTCCTTTGCACAAAGCATTCCATGTAGTCAGGGAGCCACTGTGGTGTTGTGGTTAAGAGGGTCCGATTAGGATCTGAGAGACCCAAGTTCGAATCCCTCTTGTGCTGTGCAACCTTGCTGGGTGATTTTGAGGCAGGATTGCTGCAAGGACTAGATGGAGGAGAATGACGTAAGCGCTTTGAGTCCCCAGTGGGGGAAAAGATGATGTCTAAATGAATTAAAGAAAATAAAGAGATGCAGATGGAAAACTAGCACAGCATGGAGACAAGTTCTTCCCTGTCTTGTGGCTTGCTGTGTCAGTTTTATTTATGTTTGGTTACTTAAAATATTTGTATCTCCACCCTTTCAGCAAGCTCAGGGTGGCTTACAACAAATATTTTGAAGATGGTTTGTGACGTAGTATTCCAAAATATAAGGCACTACCTGCAGTCTCAGGAAGTACAATCTGTTCTACCACCTTAGGGCTCTGACACTTCATTCACTATCATGTGTGAACTAGGCCAGAGAAGAGGTATTCTGTGTTGTGCAAGAGACGGTAGACTGCCTTTTTAAAGGTGTCGCCTCCAATTTGTGGTTTTATTTTTAGTTATTTCGTGACCCAAAGCAGCTTACGTTGTTGTCTTCCCCTCTATTTTATCCTATTCCAGCCCTGTGAGGTAGGTTAGACTGAGAGAGCGTGACTGGTCCAAGGTCACCCAGCTTCTGCAGAAGCGTGGGGATTCCAACTTGGGTCTTCTAGATTCTAGTAGTCCAATACACCAAGCATTTTAAAACCTTATCTGATCAGTCTTAAAGGTATCTAACTTAATCTCTTAATCAAAACTATTAATCAGCTGTTGTTCCTTACATTTACAAGCTGCCTGTTTCTATTGAGAAATTCAGGACAGCCTACAGAAGTTTCCCAATCCAACCACGTGCCTTGTAGCCACAACCTGGGTCCCTGAACACTGTTGCTCTGCTGAGCAATCCTAAGCATATGTACTCAGGTGTATGTCTCACTGAGTTCTGTGGAACATATTATCTGGTAAATATGATTAGGATTGCAGTGTTGTTATTTTAAAGATATGTTTTCCACACATAGGGGGGCAAATGCATTTCTGCACTGTTGGCATTCAAGTAGTAGGCTGAGTTCGGTAAAAGGGAGTTCATGGGGAACGTTGATGACAGGCGGGCACGAGGTTGAATCGCCCACATTTGTTTGTGCTCTGCAGACTGAGTGTTGCTAAGCCAATTGACTGAATTGTTTACCCTGATTGCAAATTGCTGGCTTATGTCATGTACTGTGGGAGCAGTTACATCCTGATAATTTGCACTTGTGGCGACTCCTTTATTCAGTTTCTCGTTTTGCTTTCTGGCTCGGAGGAGCCTGCAGAGCAGCTGACCAGCCCAACATATCAACTACAGACAGAACAGCAGCTGGCAGAAGGGAGATATGAGTATGTCATGAGTTCCTCCCAGCCTCTGCTGTCACCCCAGTGAGAACTCCGTTGTTGTTGGGGGGGGGGGGGTTTCCCAGAAAGCCATAAAGCAAAAATAAAATTCCTAATGCTTACTTGTAAAAAGGTTGCCACTGATTGCCAGCTATCCCTGACATCCTTTTAGATGTAGTGTAAAAATGACTACATTTCCTGTAGCCCTTTTGCCAGGTTCATGGGCCAGCAAAACACAAGAGAGAATCTGCCAGTACCGGCTCCAGGATGGCCCTGGTGATGGAGGCCACAGGGAAGATGCATTGAGTGGGCCTTTTTTGGCCTGAAAGGGCGAGTGAGTGAGAGAGCAAACTGACAGTTCCTCATGCTGCTGCTTTTGGTTTATTGTAAATGAGAATGGTGATGCTATTGCAGGAATAGGCCCTCTGCCTGTTTTGCAGCTCCAGAGTGTGTTTTGCAGCTCCAGAATGACTTCACTACCCTCTAGAGACACCTCTAAGAGTCTGGTTTCAGAACAAAATGTGAAATGCATACCTATGGCTCCCAAGTTCTTCATATTCTCACCAACAATATACCACGTTGTCTGTCGTCACTAGGCCCTAAGTGAAGCTTTTCCACAATCTGAACCTCTTCTCTTAATTCTTCTCTCCTCTGATCTTTCCCTATTCCTCTGCCTGTTCCACCAGTCCTTCCCTAGGTTTCTGCATCTTAGTCTGCTGCCCAGTCTTGTGATTTCCTTTCAGCCAGCTTGCATGTCAAGCTCCCTTATCTCCATTGCTTCCTGGGCACTCTCTTCTCTTTTTCCCTGGTTGTCCAACACCCCTGTCTCACTGGAGAGTCTTGGCCGTGACTCGGTGGTAGAAGCTCAGTGGCTTTGCTTGCACAAGCTGTCAAGAGAGACGGTCACCTCTGTATCTGTTTATTTATTTTATTTATCATTGGCATTTGTATCCTGCCCATCCTGTAAACAGGCTCAGAGCGGATAGCATCATTTTATAATAAATGCAATTAAAATTTAAAACACAGTATAAACATTAAAATTGGTGGGTACAGCTTAAAACGGGAAATCAGCTGGCTATGAAAATTTGGCCTGTCGGCACAGATGGAATAAAGGGCAGTTAACGGTGGGTGGGTGACAGCAACCTCAGGGAGGCCATATATGGGCGCCCGCTGCCTCAGCCAAAGGCCTGGCGGAACAGCTCTGTCTGTCTATCAACCTGACAGTTTAAACATCAGTATTTGGCCTTGTAAATTTGAGAGAACAGCCTGTTTCCCCAGATGTGCCATCCAAGCATATAGAATAACACTGGGAAAATCTTCATGTCAAATGCAGATCATTCTTCTGGTGATCCCTGGTCACAAAGATACCTGGCTGCCCTCAACCAGGGCCAGGGCTTTTTTGGCCTGGTGGAACTCTCCGCCAAACACCACCAGGGCCCTGTGGGACTTAATGCAATTCCGCGGGACCTGTAAGGCAGAGACGTTCCACCAGGCCTTTGGTTGAGGACAGCAATGGTTCTATCACAGCTGGCACCCTTCTCCTTCCCTCCCATCTTTTCGCTTTGGCCCCCTCCTCGCCCTACCCGCGAAACAGCAACATAGTCCAGCGTGGGTCAAGAAGAAATGTTGATGCCATCGGAGACCCTGTTGATTTTATTGATTTTAACATTGTTTTTAACTGCTGTACATCACCCAGAGCCTTGTGCTCGCAGGGACTGGGCAATTCATAAATCCAATAAATAAATAATATGTTGCACCTTTGCATATCAAACCAATCTGACTTAATTATGCTCAGATGGGAGGGTAGAGTCCTGCTCTTCTTCAAGAATCATCTTTTGGATCACGTTCTTGATTCGCTTATAGTGATCAGGAAGTCAGTGTCCAGTTTTTCTATAAAGTTAGCTTAGACACGAGTTACAAGTAATGAGTTACAAGTTAACAGGCCTTACAAGCGTTTACAATTTACCGGCTTTTCAAGTTTAAGCATGGCCCGATATTACCATCAGGGGCCAATGGTTGCATTGTTACTTATCCTGATCTGAAAATACTGTAACCTGCCTGTCCTCAACTATGTATGTATACGTAGGAAGCTAGAATTGGTAATTTATTGTACCTTCTAATTCTTGCTTATGTTTAAGCCTGAATCACTTTTTAATTTGTTTCAGTAAAGCACATTGCTTTTATTGGTGTGTTCTACTGCGTGTGTGAGAGTCCAAACTCAGTCTCAGTCAGACTATTGGAGGGGGATTTGTTCCAGAGTCCCAGGTGTGGGGACAGGGGAGTCAAATCATCCTTGAGAAGATGTGGAGGGTAGGAGAACCTCCAGTCTTCTGACACAAGGTCCCAGGTTCAGTGTCCAGAATCTCCAGTTAGAAGGATTGGGTAGTGGATGAGGTGAGTCTGTACTTGAATCACTGCTGCCAGGCCAGAGCAGACTGTACTGACTTTGAAAGAACAGAATGGTCTGACTCAGTAAAAGGTAGCTTCGTGTGCTCATGTAAGTGTCCCAACCTGTTCTTTAATAGCACACATCCCCTAAGCACTTTTTAAAGTTCTTTTTCCCCCAGTCAGTGTGACCTTTCCCTTCGCATCACCAAAGTTTCACAGTTTGTCAACATTGTATGGCCTTTATAACAAAAAGGAGGAAGGATACTTGTTCACATTCTGTGACATCACAGCAGCCACTTGGTCCATGGCAGGAGAAGACAGGCCTGCAGATAACAAAGAGCTAGTTTCTAGTCTGGCATATGTCACAATAAGTACACAATATCTTGTCAGCTGAATCCTGAACTCCATGTATTGCATTGCGCACAGAGAGGTGCCGCCGTAATGGATTTCATTTATTTTAATAGAAAAGGAAGCACCATGTGTATTGCTTTCTGTGTATACAGACACACAACTTGCATAGAAGATCATGAGGAATCCTTACGGGTAGCTTTGTATGCATTGCTTATCTTGCAGTGGAAGTGGTCTGAGGGAGACTGAAATAAACCATTAGCAAGGATCTGCTTTAGTTTCCCAGAATCTATGCCATAAATTATTGGGACATTTTTGCTTGTGCAATAGGCAGAAATGCCATCAAAGCCAAACATGGAAGAGAAGCTGAAGAAGAAGCACGTAGTCCTGTCCTTTCCAGTGTTCTCGGGGGGGGGGGGGGGACCCTAATGACTTATTCTAACACTGCAAGCAATAAGTACCTATGATGTGTGATATACTGTAATTAATTTTGTAGAATGCAAACACTGGTACCCCAGTGGTTAATGATGACGGGGGACTTGCCAACACATGAGGGTCCTATTCCAATAGATCATGAGCTTGAAGGGCTGCAGTAGCTTGCAAATTTATAAACACTGGCACATTGCTATTCACAAGCATTGTAATCTGTTGGTGGTGCATGCAGGGAACTTCTACAGAATTCCTGCAGCCCGCTTCTAACTAAATCCTACTTGGAAGTGAAGCCTTTCCATTTCAGTGCAAGTTCCTTCCAAATCAGGATATTTTGGACTGTATCCTTTTGAAACTGTTGCATCAAATAGGAAAACCATTGTTTTCAAAAGAATATTTTTTTTGAAAATATAATACTGGAATTTGATTATAATACTGGAATCACGAGATTAGGAGGCTTGTGGGGAAGGGAAATCCCATCCCTTCTGCTCCCCCACTCTCTTCTGGCTCTGCTTACCTAAGTTTACTTTCTTCTTCCACTTTGGTTCCACCCCCTCCCAACCACTTTCCTTCTCCCCCCACACACCTGATCTTTTGCTGGGCTTGTTTCGTCCTGTCACCACTTCCTTCCCCCCACTGGCTGTGTGAGAGAGTTCCCCCTCTCCATCTCCTTTGCAGAGCTGGTTCTGTTCCTGCTTTCTCTCCCTCCCCCTTGTTGCTGCTGCCATCTCTGGGTTGGCAAAGGAGCTCCTCCCCACGGTGGATGTCCTGTTGTTGTTTTGGGTTGTCTTGGCAACTCCAAAGGGTGACCAAGGACTTGCAATTTTGTGGATTTTTTTAATCCATTCAACAGCCATATTTGGTTATTAGATATGTGATAAGATTTTTCCCCCTCTGGATTTGTTGCACTGTGTTTAATTTTTAGCCTTATCTAATTTTCCTTTAGTATCACTGTAAATAGAAATGTTTACTAATGGGAGGGGACATATATGCTTTCCAACAAATGTACGTGTAGATTACTTGTTAATCTGTGCTGCCTTATTAACTTTTTGTATCTAGCAATGGTCAGAAAGCAGTGCTGAAGCAATCTGTGATGCTGCTGAATGAAAAAACAGGAAGTTCAGCAAAAGTCTAATCCCCCACCTTTTATTTGTTTAAGACTTCAGGTTTTCGCCCTCCTTCACATTCTTGCCACGATTGGATCGGACCTCCTGATCAACATTCAAACCTCCGGCCCATAATATTTTATATTCCTAAACATGAATCTCCATTGGAACGCAGACTTAGAGAACTTAGACAAGAAACACAAACTTGGAATCAGCAATTCTGGGCAGATCAGAATGTATTGTTTAGAAAGGTGAGCGTGCAGCAGAAATGCAGAGCCTCTTGGTGCTGCTGGGAATCTTGCAGTGTGGATTAGCAAGAGACTCCCAGTGAAGTTTTCCTGCTGTTGCCATATCGTGCGATGTAAAGGTTGATCTTTGTTTTTTGTAACTCTTAGGGCGCGATCATACGCACCCATTTGCCATGGAAGAGGGACGATTCACCACTGGATCAAAGTGGCGCGATCACACCAGCACATCTGGGAAGCTTCCCACAATAGTTGTCAAACGGTCGCAAACCCTTTTGATCCGGTGGGGAAGCGTGGTAAAAAGCTACTAGTGAAACACCAGTAGCAAATGGTTTGCTGCGGTTCCCAACCAGAGTTTCTCTGTTTGATCGCACCAGCACGGAAGTGTGACTTTTTTCCCCTCCTTCCCCATGTGCGCATCATCAAAGGCCCCCTTAGGGGGAGACGCAATTCATCGATCCTTCCACCCCCCATCGAGGCGAATAATCAATTCTCTGCCCGCCCCCCGTCTAAGCAAATAATAGATTCCCCCTTCCCCTGTTGAAGCGCTTCATCGATCCCCCATTTAAGCGCCTTGGAAACCCACCACAAAAAAACCCCCACTCGCCCTCAGTTGCGTCTGATCACACAGTGGCGGTTTGCCCCAGCAGGTCCACGGACCTGTGTGATCATGCAGCTGCGGTGCAAATTGCTCCGGCGCAAATTTGCATTGATTCCTGTCCGGCTTATCTCACTCGTGTGGCCGCGACCATATTTACTTATCTAATTAATTTATACCACACCTTTCTTCCCTATGTGGACTTAAAGCCGCTTACATCATTCTCTTCTGCTTCCTTTTCTCCTCACAACACCCCTGTGAGGCAGGTTAGGCTGAGAGAATGTTAACTGGCCCAAGGTCTCCCAGTGAACTTCCACAGCTGGAGTGGGGGTTCGGACCTGGATCTCCCAGGTCCTAGGCTGAGACTCTTTAACTACTACACTCTGCTGGCTCTCAACTCCTAACAATGAAATAATGAAGAATATATCCTTTTTAATTCCTAAATACCCAAAATAATGTGCATTAAAACGTTCCACTGTTGAAAAAAAAAGTTAACACTACTTCACTTTCCGTGAACAGATCTATTATATATCCTCTGTTGCTGAAGAAAACGTTTCTGTACAAACTTGTTTTAAATTGGTCATAAGTAGGGGCCTCTTCTAATCCCATAGTCAGCCAAACAGACAACTTGGACATAATGACGCTTCCTGTGGCACAGGCCGATTGTTTACACAATGGTCACTAAAGATTTCCTGAACAAGATGCAGTCACCAGTTAATATATAAGGTGGAATAGGTTCTAGGGTTGCTTCGAGCTGATGGACAAAATGAAGTTACAGCAACTAATATCTTTAAATGATGATATTTCAGGAAAAAGAAGAGTTCATTCGCTCCAGATTGAAAGCCAAAGGCCTAGAATTGAGAGATGAACAAGGTTAGTCAAATCGTTGTTTCTGTAATTGTGTGGTTTCTAGTGCAAATGTTCTAGTGCAAATTATTGCACTTGATCGGTCGTGAACAAGGCATAAGCCTGCCGTTTTAGAACAGAATTTGGTTATGAATGTATGTGCCGTCAAGTTGCAACTGATTTATGGCAACCCTAGCGAGGGGCTTTCAGGGCAAGTGAAAAGCAGAGGTGGTTTGCCATTGCCTGCCTGTGCAGAGCCTTCATTAGTAGTCTCACATCCAAGTACTGACCCTGCTTAGCTTCTAAGATCTGATGAGATAGGGCTATATCCCATGCTGCCTTCCCTCCCACAGAATTTGATTAGGGGTAACATTTGGTATGATCTTGGTAATCCACATCCTCACAGTCTTTGCTACCCTCCCTAGCTACCTGCACTGCTTGGAGCCTTATATTCTTTGGGTTATGATTCCAAGGGGAGGGTGGGAAGAGAACTCTATTGACAGAAGAATATTATGAAAAACACTTTCCTCCTCTGAAGTCTGGATGCTGAAGTGACATCTAGGTCATTCCTGGCTTTACTTTGAATCTGCAGCTACTCAGTTTCTAACATTCCCCCCACCAGTACTGATCTATTCATCTTAACTACTTATTTACCAGTATTTCTGCCTTATTATTTAATTTGCAAAACCTTTAAAAAATCTTTTCTGAGGCCCCGATCACACGCAGAATTAGCCACGCGATAGGCACGACTCCCAGGTGGATTTTAAGGGCGCGACCACAAGAGCACATCTGTCAAGCATCCCGCACCCGTTGGCAAGCCGTTTTGCTCTGCTGGAGAAGTGGAGTAAAAAAACACTGGCAAAACTCTGGTATCAAACAGGTTGCTATGGGCCACAGATGGACTTTCCCTGTGTGATCGCTCCAGCGCGCACTTGTGGCATCGGGGGTAGTCTGATCAGGCTGTGTTTTCCCCCCTTCTCAGTATGCGCATCATCACATACTGCCATTGGAAGCCCTCAGGGTGGAGATGCGAATCATTGATCCCCTGTTTAAACGAATCAGGAACGATCGACCAAAAACCCCCCAACTCGCCTGCGGTTGCGTCTGATCGTTCAGTGGCGAGTTGCACCTGCAGCTTCACGGAACTGTGTGATTGTGCAACTGCGGGTTGAATTACTCCGGTGCAAATAGCCTTGCTCCCCCCCCCCCCCGGATAATCTCGGTCATGTGGCCAGGGCCTGAGTGTACCTCTGTGGTGGTCCCATAAAGCAGATCACTGTTTTCCACGTCTTGTATATCACAAAAGTAGGCTGTGAGACTGTGACTTGCCCAAGGCCATGCAACAGGGAGACTAGAACGCAGGTCTCCCACATTCCTGCCTTGCAGTGTATGCTGTGCCAAACTTTTCCTGGGGCTTGTATTTAAATGTTTGTTCCGGCATGCTTAAAATGTTTTCTGACCTAAGTGTTGTGCAATCTTATTTTTAGGACAGAAAGTAACACTGGATGCCGAAGAAATGGCTGAATTTTACAAAGCTTTCTTAAGTAAAAACTATAAAAAACAGCTATTTTATAACAGGTGAGAATCTGACTCCAGAAGATAGAATATTCTTTCCCCCTTATTTATCAAGTCTCGCCAGTCTTCTTCAGGCTGAAGTGTTTTAAAGTACAGCGATTAGAAAGGATTTTTTTATTTACATTGCTCTGTCACCCCTGCAGGGTTCTTAACACAAAAGCATCACCGTCCCCACATCACACACTTCTAATCTCCATTAAACAGGACTGGAGGAATAGACAACAGACAACTGGGATGAGTCTGTGAAGAACCCAGGAGGAATTACCATTGTTCAAAAAAGGGTTGGTTAAAGTTGTGGTTTTAGGGGAGTCTGAAGGGTTCTTTACAAATCCCAGACTCATCATCATCCTGATGAAATGAGCTTTCTTGTCTCTTGGGTACACAAGGTATTCCTACTGTCCAGTCCTAGAATAACAGAGTGATATGTAGGAAACAGAAGAGAACACAAAAGGTACTACTGAGTACCAGAGGCCACAAAAAGAAAAAGAGCAATTCTCCTTACCTGTGAAAAAACAAATTTTTATTTTTGTGGTCTGTGGTACTCAGTAGTACCTTTTGTGCTTTCTTCTGTTTGCTCCTTTGGAGACTGGTATATAGAAATGTCTCTGCATCTGTGGTTTGCCCGAGGTGGAGGACCTTCCTCACTACATGCTCGACTGTCCGCTATATAGCACTCCAAGAGAGAAATCTTTAGCAGGAATTCTACCGGTTATGCAAGCGTACCCAGAAACTGAGAAGATTGCATTCTTGCTTTCAGATAATGATGCTTATCTATCCTTATAGAGTTTCCTTGTTTGCTTTAGCAGCATCTAAGATTAGATCTAAGGGTCAGGCTACCTGATGGTGATCAAACCTATCCTATCTTTTTATTACTGACTAGCAGTTATTTTTAACCTGGATATTAATGGTGCTTTTAACTTTTTAAGATCGCTTTGCTGTATTTTTGTATATTGTAATGGCCAACGGCTTGATACAATAAACCAATTGATATATACCACTCTGTTATTCTGGGACTGAACATTAGGAATACCGTGTGTACCAAGAGACAGGAAAGCTAATTTCATCTGGATAATGATGACTAGGAATTGTAAAGAACCCTGCAGACTCCCCTAAAACCACAACTAAATCTAAATAAAAATCCTTTCTAATTGTTGTACTTTAAAACACTTTTCTGAAGAACAGATGCTGGCTGTTCTTAAAAAATTCATTGTGGACGGATATATCAACTTCACAGCAAAGGATTTGATCTGCTGGGCCAAAACTCTGACTTTTTAAATGTTCTTTCCTATTTAATAATTCCATGTGTGACTGTTAGAATTGATTTAAAAGTTCATTTAAAAAAATCAATTAAAGGGTAAACCTGTTTAAGGTACCTTAAAAACTATCTAGTTTTTGTTCTAGTCCCCGAAAGCTGGAATAAAAACTTGTGGTTTTAAAAGATGTCACAGGGCACATGTTTATCTTTTTTGTTCAGTTTTTGTATACACTAAAAAACGCTCCCCCTCTTGGTAAAAATATCTGTGATGGCCTGAAAGCTAAATATTTCCAGGCTCCATTGGTATTTGAATAAATTATCTCAGTTTATGTTATTACTCATTACACTGGTATCTGCAGTATGTAACTCTGCTCGCCTGGGGGTATGCTGTATTATACACATGGGGTTGCTCTCTTTGACTTGGCACTTAAAGCAGAAGTGTTTGTAGCCTGTTCTGCTTTAAGGAAGGACAGGAAAACAGTGTACTACAAACCAAGATTTCTGAATCTTACGTCTTCTTCCTGTCATTTCAAAATGCTTTTAGAAGTACCCTAATTGTGTACTTTTGCTGATGTGTTTCATTGTTTCTGAAATGTAGGGATTGGTACAAACGGAATTTTACCATCACATTCATCATGGGTCGAGTGGCATTAGAGAGAGCATGGAGAAGACTTGGGTTTAAAAAGATAAGACCTGAGGGCTAGTACGTTGCAGCACCAGGTACCTTGGGAAGATGGCCTTATTATTTCTTCAAAACTGAATTGCAACAGTGGCTGTTCGCGGGCCTTGAAGGAGCTTCAGACATGAATGAGAGTTGAGTTTGGTCTACTTTTTATAGCACCAAATATCCCCCATTAGTTGAAAGATGAACTAGTAACATCAAAATTGTACCTTATCGATAGAAAAAAGGGCTTAAGGGGCCCTTATTTCTGGTTTCACAAATCAGTTTTCATCCCTTGTTTGTCTGTGGCCTGGCCCTTTGGTGAAAACACGTGTCAAACCTCAATGTTTAAAATCAGGTTTCACAACATAATACAAAATAGGTTCTAAAGAGCTTGATAAATGTATCACTTTATAATTTTCTTGTAGTCCAACTCTTACGATACAGTCCTAAGCAGAGTTACACCTTTCTAAGTCCACTGACATCTGTTTTGGGAAGCTGTAATTGCACTTAAGACCGTCTTGTTAGTTACTCAGCTTCCAGGAAGAAAGTGATTGTGAATCTGGACTGAGCTATAAGAGTGCTTGCAAACACCACTTCTTTTTGCCAGTTGTTTTTTGATCACCCTTCAGTTCCTGTAGGTGCTTAATTCTGCTTTCCTTGAGAACCAAAGTGCCAAAAGTCTGTTTTATCTTAGAGGGGGCTCTGGGTATTAATGATCTGTCACCTTGTTTGACAATCATCTAGTCTAAATGAACATTGTGTATTGGGCCAGAATCGTCTATTGCATGCCAGTTAGGCTATGCCTAGATACGGTGGCGATGCTCTTCTTGTTAAACAACAGACTGGAAGTACTGTCCTTTGCTGTTCGTGGGAATAGCAGTAGTCCCTTGCAGCTACCTCAGCACGTGTAACGTCAGACCTGGCTGTGTCCCGATCTTGATTTTTCAAGGAAGCCAACATAGTGTTCCTCTAACATTGATCAAATTCATGAATTTACAATGTTGACTCTATTCATCCCTCAGTGTATAAACTTGAAAGAAGGCTCCTTCTTTCTAAATATAATCGTAAATGAGAAGTCTTTTCTGGAGCCCTTTGTTGAAAGGAACAGTTTAATAACCCTGCTGAAGTTTCTGGTATTGGTATGAAGTCGTGTCTATTTACATTACGACATCTGTGAGAGCTGAAGGACGTCACCTGTCAGTCAGATGGCTCATTCTGTCCTTTAGCAGAAGATGTTGACAAGTGTACTGGTCGTCTTCTTTCAGAAGGGCATAGATTAGCTCTGTGTGCTAGTTTTAATTAAGGGGGACGGAATAGATGTAGGACAACATGACTTCACTAGAAAATGTCCCTATTTTCCCTCTAGGCAGGATCCTGTTACCATTTTGCACTCACTTCAGGGCCCCATGTAGTAAGTCAGTCATTTAGTAGTGCGTTGGCTGTATAAACCAAAAAATCAAAAGGATGCTGATGTGTTATTGTTTCACTTCACTTACCTGCTTTAGTTCTGTAGCAGAGGGATTATATATCAGTCTGGACTGGCTAGTTCAGCCAATTAGGGCCTTGAAGGAATTATTCTGTTGTTGGTGGATTTTTAAACCAAAGAACTCTTTGTGTATACACTGTGTGAACTATGGCATTGTTTGTGCAGATACTGGTGATCAAATTCATTTTGTAGACCTTTCCACATACTCATCCAACTTCCATATACTGCATGAGGCTCCTCCCTCCAGCTCTGATGGCTTGCCCTTGGCTATCTTCCTGAGTATCTCCAATGGCCTCAGGATGAGGAAGTGGGGGGGGGGGTTCTTCTTCTGTCCCCAGGACCACAGCTCTTGCTGCATTAGAGCTGCAGCCGTCTCTCTAGCCTTTCCCAAGAACCTGCCTTTAAAGGTCCAAATAGCCCTGCCCCTTCTCTGGGCATACCTGGCCACTCTCTGAGGGAAGGCAGTGATTTGTCCCTCCCCATCCCTCCTACTGGGCTGCTGGATGGCTTCTCCCCCATCTGCCCTCCCTCCTGTCCTGCTGGCTGTGCCAGCGGTTGGCTGTGGTAGGCTGCCTGCCCTCTGTTCCTGCCCCTGCCTCTTCCCTGGCCCTCCCAAGCCTAGCCTTCTGGCTCTAGGCTGCTATCGGGCTTACTTGCTATTGTGCAGGCTTCTCCAGCCCCGTCCTGGCTTCTGATCTGGCTTGCCTTTGTGCAGGCCTCTCTGGCCCTGTCCTGGCTTCTACTGTGGCTCTGGCGGCTGCCATCCTATCTGGGCTGCTCCAGCATTGGGCCCCAGCTGGTTCTTCTGCCAGCAGCTGGAGTCAGTGCCAGGTAAAGGCCCCGTGTTAGCACCTGGGAGGCTGCTTGGCTGTCAGTCGGCAGGGCTGGGGCTGCTGGGAGCTGCGACTCCCATAGTGGCACAGGAGGGTCTGGTTCTAAGTCCGGCGGTGTCTCTGGACACATTGCTATTTATGAATCATTCTTGACTCAGACCAGAGGTCCACTGCTGCTTTCGTTTTGTGCGTGACCATCAGCCCACACTTGCTTAAATTTCATTGTATATTACTTTTGGTACAACTGGCTTCATTGGATGTACTTTCTGGTGAGATGCATTATTCAGGAGAATCGTGTTTCTGTTTCTATTATGGGTATTTTCCCATAATAGATAAGCAGTGTGACAAGGAATGTAATGTCTTTTCATAATCAGTTATCAAATGTACTAGTTACAACAACATTGTACTGTGACAAAAATTTGAGACTTTAGAAGGAATTTCTACTGTAGTTAATAAAATGCTTAACTTAAACAACTTTGTCTTCTTTGTGTGTTTAGTCCTCAAATTATGTCCAACCTTAATAAAAAAAAATTCACTCCAGAAAAATAAACTCCTTCTTTGTTGGCACAGTCATTGGGCAAAGGTGATACTAGGCTTGGAAGAAAAAGATAGGTATGAAAATCATTATTTTATTGATTTATTTGTACTCTGCCCTTTTTGGCCGCCTTAGGGCAACTGAGGCAGATAGCCAGTTAAAAACATATGTAATAAAAACACGTCTTTAAGACCATTAAAATCAAATAAAAACATGTCATGCAAACAATTTAAACCAAGTTAAAATACGCATACAGTGCAACAAATAGATACCAACAACTCCAAACAGCAAAAAAGGAGGGATTGCACTAATGGAATGCCAAATGAAACAGAAGGGGACAGGTGAGATGGGAACAGAAGGGGACAGGTGAGTTTCTTAGGGGAGCGGGTCCCAGAGTTTTAATAGTATCACCCCAAAGACCCTTTCCCGGATTGCCACCCACCTAATCTCAGAAGTTGGGAGTACCCAGGGCAGAGTCTCAGATGATGACCATTGCACTTAGAGTGGGTTGGTAAGGGAGTAGTAGTGCTTCAGATATGCTGGTACCAAGCCATGTAAGGCTTTAAAAGTCAACACCAGTACCTGGAATTGTGCCTGGAAACAGACTGGAAGCCAGTGCAGATGGGCCAAGAATGGAGTGATATGGTCCCTACAGCCTACTCCAGTCCATATACTGGCTGCAGCAATCCGCACCAACAGAATTTCCGAACTCTTCTCAAGGGCAGCCCATGCAGACAGTGTTTCCTCTGAGCTGAGTTACTGTGAGCTAGCGCACAGTTCTTCAGCCTCCGGCTCACAGATTTTTGTCTCAGCTCAGGAAGGATGGCTCCAGAGCAAACTAATTTATGCAGTAGCCAAATCACTCGCTCACAGCTTTAATGCCAGTAGTTCACAAAGTAGAACTTTTGCTCACAAGACTCCACAGCCAAGAGGGATCATTGGACTGCACTGTAGTAATTTATTCTAGATGTAACCATGACATATACCATAATAGCCAGATATTTTCTGCGCAGGAAAGATTGCAGCTGGCTAACCAGTCAAAGCTGGGAAAAGGCACTCCTGGCCACAGCTGCCACCTGCTTAACCAGCAGTAAGACTGGGTCCAAGAGCACCCCTTCCCCCCAAAAAAACTAGGGACCTGTTCCTTTAAGCAGGTGGGAGTGCATCTATAATTAGTGAGACTTCCAAGTCCTGGGTCAGATTTTCCACTCATTACTTGCACTTCCATCTTACCATGATTAAGCTTCAGTTCATTAGGCTGCATCCCCTCTGCAACAGTCTCCAGGCACCAATTCAGGACTTCTTCAGCCTCCCTGAGACCAACCAGAAACAAGGTCCATAAGGATACCTTATGCTCAATGGTACTGAAAACCACTGGGGATTTTCGTAGCGAACCAGAATTACTTAAAATTGGCTGTTCTTGGGTTGCAGGACTAAATTTATTTATTGATGCTATTTATATGCTGCCTTTCTCCAAATCTAGGGCTTGATGCTTCTAGTTTTAGGAGCCAACTATGTTAGGACATGGGGGGAGGATACCATATACATCTCCCCCAGTTTGGTGTAGTGGTTAAGTGCGTGGACTCTAATCTGGGGGAAACAGGTTTGATTCCCCACTCTACTTGCAGCTGCTGGATGGCCTTGGGCAAGCCAAGGTTCTGGCACAGCTGTTCTTGAAAAAGAGCAGTTTCTGTCAGAGCTCTCTCAGCCCCACCTACCTCACAGGGTGTCTGTTGTGGGGAGGGGAAGGGAAAGGAGATGGTAAACTGCTCTGAGACTCCTTTGGGTAGTGAAGGGTGGGGTATAAATCCAATCTCCTCTTCTTCCCAAAATCTCTGTATTTCTCTTTGCGCCATGCCATGAAAGAGAACATGAAGAGATGCTTATGATTTCCACAGCAATCAGCTATTTTATTAAAGATGGGTTGTAGGGTGAGTGATATTTGTGGGAATTCAGGAAAGTTTTACAAAGGCCAAGACTGAAAGAACATGTTGGTACCTTGACACTTCTAGCCAATCACACTACAGCATATCATATGGTTGTGCCAATCCAGTCTTAGATGAATATTTGTTATCTCAGTGAACCAATTAACACATCTGATGGATAGATTTCATCTGCCTAGTAGCAGGGACCTCCCTAAAGGTATGTATTCTAAATCACTCACAAAATATATGTATACCATGTTGTGCAGATAAAAGAGTTGCTAATGGATCCTCCCCTTCAATTTATGGAAAACTCCTGACTCCAGAAATTTGCTTCTAGCTTCCGTCTTGGAAAAATGGCATCCTTGTTGGTTGATTCCATATGGATCGATATTATTTTGCATGCCTGAAATTATTTTCCCCCGGTTGTTTTATATTTTTAGGAAATTTAATGTTTTTTAATTAGTTGAAAAATCAAGTGTGTGTTGCATATGTTTTACTAGTGATCAAAGCCATTTATAAACTGATTAAAATGATATTACAAAGTACATTTAAAAATTAAACCACCAGAGCAGTTAAAAATACATAGTAAAAACCAAAGCTATATAGCGACTGTTATGAGGTCAAAAATTATATGAAAGGAAGTGGACAATTTAGGAAGAGGAAATTATTTAGGAAGAGGAAATTAGTTAATAATAACCAAAGGCAGAACAAAGGAGTCACTTTCCAAAACAGGTTTTCCTAGATTTTTTGCTACATTTCCATTTTTTTTGTACTTACAACAATTTTTTTTAAAAAAAATTCATATCCCGTGATCTGTACAGGGCTTTAAGGTGAATAAATGGAAAAAATTAAAAACATGCTACACAGAAAATTAAAATATATGACAAAAAATCATTTTCCTGGCCACAAAATTCTTGTCTGTATCTAGGAGACTTTTGCTAACTGAACTCTCAAGAAGTGAATTGCAGAGTTTAGGATCTATTGCCCAAGAATACTTCTGGCACCTGAGGCAAATCAAACATTTATTGACCACTAAACAGCATCTGCCCTGACCTGGATAGCCCAGGCTAGTCCAATCTCATCAGATCTCAGAAACTAAGGCCCTTTCTCCACTCTCCTTATAATCCACGTTCACCGCAGTGTCCTCCAAGCAATTCAGTTCTAAAATGGAATTCAACCTTTTAAATCCAGGTCCCCCCCCCCCCCCCCATTTTGTACTAAACTCAAGTTCAACCTTCTTTTTATTCCGGGTTTTTCCCTGTTCTGCATTACAGTCAGGGGTCATTTCTTAGAAAAAGAGGTGCAGGAGCTCATTAGCATAACTTATTTGCATATGCCACACCCCCTGACATCACCGGAAGTGTGTCAGAAGGCAAGAAAGAAAGGGGAGAGAGAGAGAGAGAGAGAGAGAGAGAGAGAGAAAGAAAGAAAGAAAGAAAGAAAGAAAGAAAGAAAGAAAGAAAGAAAGAGCTGGCAGAGATCCAGGCCTCAGGAATACCACTATTCTGGGAGGATCACTTCAGTGGTGGCTGAAGCCTTCAGAAGGTTGGTCAGAGGAACAAGGACCTTTCCCGGGGACGGAGTCATTTTGCTGCAGCCATGACACAAGCAGGCATTCCCCTGCCGGGGAGGGGGGCTGCCACCAACTCCTGGAGCTGCGCTCCCCTGAGCTCCTGCTTGAAATGACCCGATTACAGTAGTTCCCTTCAGTAGTCAGCCCGGTTTCAGCCTGCTGTTGCCCCAGGTTATTTGAATGCTGTTTTGCCATGGACTTAAATTACCTCGACTCGAACTCTGAGAAAATCTGGAGTGGCAGGCAAATGAGGAAAGGACCTAAGCAGGGCTGGCCCTGATCAGTATTTGGAAGGGAGACCACCAAGGAATACCAGGGTTGTGAGACAGAGGCAGGCAATGGCAAACCACCTTTGAATATCCGACCCCATGGGGTCGCCATAAATCAGCTGTGAGGACGAAGAATTTAGTGCTCGGGAGTACTGCATACCACTAACAACCCCCTGCTGTACTGAGATTCTTCCCAATTTCCTTATTGATGATTTTGTGTTACATCTGATCATGCCTGCTCATTTGACCACCAAAGGAGAAAGCAGGAGAAATGAGGCCATCCTTCAATGGTAGGGTCTGCACCAGCCTAAATGTATAGAAGCTTTCATGCAGACCTTCAAATCACATGGGGCACTGTAAGTTTTAATTCTTTTAAAGTTATAAATAGATGGTACTTTCATCCAATTAGAATCCATTACATAAACCATAAATTAAGCTCAAAATGCTGGAAAAACTGTGGGCAAACAGGATGTTACTTACGTTGTTGATGGCACTGCCCGGGTTAAAAAAAAAAATTGGCTCCAAATTTAAAAACATATATCCATAATCACGGGGCTCACTTACTTGAATTGCCGGAGACCGTTCTTCTCTCCCACTGGTTGAACTCTGGAGAAAATACAAATAAAACACAATTAATCTCATGCCTCCTAGCGATTGCAAGAATTTTAATTGCCAAAAAAAAAATGGAGAGAACAACCAGGCCCTACTCTTCAAATGTGGCAAAATAAATTATGGGAACAGTTTATTTTAAGTCAAATTATGTGCCAATCAATCATGCCAATCAATTGCTCAACTACCAGAAAACGTTTCAAGCTCTTTGGTTTCCTGTAGTAGAATACTTAGCAGAAAAGGAGATAATCCCTAAAAACCCATATTATTAAGACCTAGTTGTTGCTGTTTTTTTGAACAGCTATAGTGTGACAATGTTTAAATTGATACACTGTGACTGTTGCTGAAGCTCAAATACCTTGGCCACCAAACGAGAAGGGAGCACTCACTGGAGAAGACCCTGATGCTGGGAAGGATTGAAGGTCAAAGAAGAAGGGGACGGCAAAGGATGAGATGGTTAGACGGTGTTATCGATGCAATGAACATGAAACTGAGCGAACTCCAGAGGACAGCGGAAGACAGGAGGGCCTGGTGTGATGTGGTCCACGGGGTCGTGAAGAGTCGGACTCGACTGTGTGACTGAACACCAACAACAACTACGAGCTATTCAAAACTGTAAGAAAAAGATGGTATTTCAAATAAATGTATACTACGGTAATTGATATTTTTTTAAAAATCACACTGGGTACTTGGAATTGCAATTGGTAGTCTGTAGGAAATTTGCTGTTGCCTGTAGGGCTCTGAGCGAGTGTCATTATCAGCAACAACTCCTCCCACGCAAGCCTTTCCGGCAGCTCAGATTTTCAGGAGAGATTGTATTCCAGGCGCAATTGTTCTCAGGAGGTAAGGCTCTCTCGATAGTGGTGCCAGAGTTCTGGAAATCCTTCCCCACAGCGAGGAACATTAACAGGCCTTTTAGTCCAACTTTAGGCAGCTTGACAAGAGTTTTCTTGTTTGGATGAGCTTATGGAAATGCTATTACTAAAGATATTTATATCTTGCCTTTTGGTTTAGCAACTAACGAAGACAAAACATCAATTAAAACCTGATGCACACATAGGGAATTTTAAAATCTGGGTACAATTGTGGGGGTTTTTTGGTGGGGGGGGGGAGTGTTTTCATTCAGGTGATTCATGCGTCTTAAATAATCACTCTCAGCCACTGTGCGGCAGGCTGGTGCCATCTGTATGGAATAAGAACTCCCAGCAAAGACAAGCCTATTCAGTACAGCTGCAGTAGCCGAAGAGAAGGAAAGGAAACCTGGCTCATCATTCTGTTTTTAAACTCCAGCCAAAGCTAAGTGCTTTGAAATCCCAGTCGTTTCAACGGGAGACGTTCAAGTATATGTTTTACTTGCTTATTCAAATCAATAGACTTTCAAAGTATTTGCCTTTAGCTGGACCATATCCTAGATTTGGGAAATCCAGATCAAAATTTAGATTTTACCAAACATACCTTTCTGATAAGCGCATACCCATGTTAGGTGATGGCATATGCCTATTGATACATTTTGTGCATGGAGATCTCTACATCCTTACTGTGTGGCACGGATCCTGTAGCATTTGCTGCAAACCAGCTGAATGTCCTGTCTTTCAGTCAGGACATGCAGAAATGCTGTCAAAGAAGACGTTATTAAAATAATCTTTTTTAGAATGACGGCCCATCAAGCACATCTTCATTTAGACATATAATTCTAATCTGAGCTGCTAAAAACTGCCATCTCTTTTTAGTGATCTTTTTATGGGCATCATAGCCCACTGTGAAGTTACTGACTTCTGCATTATAATGGCTGATTATCAATCATACATCAAGGCATCCAAGAACAGAGGCTTCCCTATGGGGTTTTCAAAATAATCTTTGCAGCTGCTCCAGAGCTGCAGTAGCCCTTATGTGTCAACCAAGTGGGAGGAAGATACAGCATCCATGTCCTCTTTTCACAGAGATAACAAAAATACAAACCTGTATTTCCAGTGGGATTTAAATACCCCGTGGGGGGGGGGGGGAAGACCAATTATCTTTATAATGTCTGCTCAATAGGATTATGAGTCTAATGCAAGGGTATAATAAAATAGTTGTTTTAGTAATGCTTAAATTGTTTGTAATTGTAGAGGGCTTCTGCTGCGATGGAAAACGTTCATTGCATGCCTAAGCATTTTTTTAAAAAAATCTTACTGTTCAATGGATCTTTCCATTGAGGGATTTGTTTCCCTGGAATGAAAGAGGAGGAGGTGGAATGAAGAGGGTTATTAAGGCCTCTTATGACTGCCTCTGTGTGGTCACAACACCCTTACTAGTGAAAGCTTGCTTATAAACCAGAGCCTGTTAGCCTGTATGAACTAAGCATTCCTAGTGTACTGTTATTCCCAGCCTATCTTGTTATGGGTTGAGTTTTACTTTTTCAAATAGGATATTTTTGCAATGGTTCTGTTTTCTGTTAGTCTGGGTGCTTAGCATAAACCTACTATGTATGATCTAGTGCTCGAAGGTGCGGAAAGTGGTACCTCCAAGAGGTAGAGTTGGAGGAAGCGATGACTCAGTGGTTGAGCATCTGCTTGGCATGCAGAAGGGTCCAGGTTCAATCCCCGACATCCCAGAACTTGATGGACGGAGGGTCTGAGCCAGTATAAGGCAGCTTCCTGTGTTCAAAGCTGCAATTTGTTCACTTCTCCTGTGCCACTTTGTCTGGCCTCTCTCTTTGCTGGGTTGCAGCTTGGATTAGTGGGAAATCCCTCTGCACAGCCCCCCTTGTCCCCTGCAGGCATCTGAGGACAGCATCTGTGTGCCTGGCCAGCTGAAAATTACATTTGTTGGAAAGGGGTGTAAATGGTGCTGAACTTTTGACAAGGGTGTAAGAAAGCTGGCCAAAAAAGGCTTGTAATTTTTGTCACAGATAGCTTAATAATGACAGTTGGGTGCCATCAAATAGCAACTGACTCGTGATGGTCCCATAACCAAGGAAGGAGGTTGAGCAGAGGTGGTTTGCCATTGCCTGTCTCTGCATAGCTACCTTGTATTTCCGTGGTGGTCTCCCATCTGAGTAATAGAGAAGAAGAAGAAGAGATTAGATTTATACCCCACCCTTCACTCACTTGGAGTCTCAGAGCGGCTTACAGACTCCTTTCCCATCCCCTCCCCACAACAGACACCCTGTGAGGTAGGTGGGGCTGAGAGAGCTCTTTCCCAAGCTGTCCTTGAGGGAACACCTGGTACAGAGCTATGGCTTGCCCAAGGACATCCAGCCAGGTGCAAGTGGAGGAGTGGGGAATCAAACCCGGTTCTCCCAGATTAGAGTCCGCGCACATAACCACTACACCAAACTGGCTCTAATAACCACGGGCGACCCTGCTTAGCTAACAAGTTCTGATGAGATCAGGCTTTTCAGATTGCTCCACACAGATAGTGTATTGCATCACAAAAAGGTAAGAACCCAGAAACTCCATTCTGAAAATGGAGTCTTCCTTTTTTTTGGTGCATATGTGTGTTTGTGTGTGTGTACCTGGAAGTCATGGTTGACTTCTGGCGACCCCTAGTGGGGCTTGAATGTTTCAGAGAGGTGGCTTGCCACTGCTTGCCCCTGCAACCCAGCCCTAGTATTCATTGGAGCTCTCCCATCCAAGTACTTGCCAGGGTCGGCCTTGCTTAGCTTCTGAGATCTGACGAGATCAGGCTTGCCTGTGCTATCCAGGTCAGGGCCAAATGGAGTCTTCTAACAGAGCATGATAACTTCTCCAATGCAAGACCCCTTGTCTCAGGGGAAGGTTCCACGTTACTGGGATGAAACCTTTGCATCCACCCAAGGTAACTCGAATAACGTTAAGGCTTTCTGGCAAGTATGTCATGAGTTCAAAGTATCAGACAGTGCTGCTCTTGGGCCACAGTTGCCAACCTCCAGGTGGTACCTGGAGAATTCCTGCTATTATAGTGGATCTCCAGACAACCAAGATCAGTTCCCCTGGAGAAAATGGCTGTTTTGGAGAGAGGACTTGTATCCTATTGAAGTCCATCCCCTCCCCTCCCCAAACCCCACCCTCCTCAGGCTCCACCCCCGAAATCTCTAGGTATTTCCCAACCCAGAGCTGGCAACCCTAGCTGGAGATCTCCTGGGATTACAACTGATCCCCAGGTAACAGAAATAAGTTCCCCTGCAGAAAACGGTCACTTTGGAAGGTGAACCCTATGGCATTATACCCTACTGAAGTCCTTCCCCTTCCCAAACCCCGCGCCCCTCAGTGTCCATTCTCAAAATCTCGAGGCATTTCCCAACCCATCCAGAGCTGGCAGTCCTGTCTTGAGCACATTATGTGACATATGCAGCCCAAGGTACCGTGCACGGCTTCTAATCTGTTGAGCAAGGCAGGTAGTGTGGGCGGGGCTTTATGAGATAAGCCTCCTTGGCCCTTCTGCTCCTGTCCAGGTAAGACATATCCTCTAGCTACTTGTGCTTTTGGTGGTTAGGCTGGTGTCACGGGTGTGGATGAGGGAGAGCTGACAGAGCTTGCAGAAACCACAGCTGGCCCCTCTGAAGCAGCAGAGGAGGATAGCTGGCAGTTGCCTGTATCAGCATTCTTCACACCTGGCTCAGATAAGGGGGAAAAACTTCAAACTGAAAGTCCTTCTGACTCACTCCATGTCACTTGTTTAAGGGAGCAACTACAGCAAATCTTCGCAACCAGACGACGAGAGGCCAGGCTACAGGGAAGAAACTCAGCTAGCCCAGAGTTCTAACAGGAGCCTGGGCGATCGTGCAGCTGGCTGACTGGAAGCAGCATTTAACTCCACACTCTGGGCAGTGGAAGCAACAGCTTCCTGCCATTTTGCATCCACTTCAGCTCAGCTCTTGCACCTAGATCTTCGGACCCCCTGGCTTTGGTCTTGGCTCTGTGTTCCTGGCTCCTGACCCCAGCTTGACTTTGGACTACGTTTCTGGTTAGTGATTTTGGACTTTTAAAAAAATTTTAAATTTATTTTCAAATTTATACCCCGCCCTCCCCGCGAACTTTGCACTGTCTTCTTGGCTTCTGACCTTGGCCTGTTCTGGACTCCCTTTGACTGGCACCCCAGCCCGTGACAGCTGGTCACTAAATGGCATCAGGGAAACTGCATAGCTGGCATTCAACATTTTCACTGTACATGCTGCAAACCATTCATTTTTAAATATCCAGACACTACCTTTGGTACACAGCCAACAGTAGAGGATTATTTGTGTGAAGCCGAGATTCTCCCTGCAGTTTGGGTATCGACCTGCAGCTGTCTCTTCTCTAACCTTCCTCACATCCTCACTTTCCATTTTTGTCCTCCTGTGGTTTCGTTGTTTGCTTGTGCTTTCTCACATCGAATCAAAAGTGAAAACGCAGAGAAGTGATGAGGAAAACATGGGAAGACAAGAAGTAGAAGTAAGGATCTGAGGAAGCTTGGGGAACCCCACCTGCAGGTCAGCACCCCTCAAGGGAGGGACAGTGGCTCAGTGGGAGAGCTTCTGCTTTGCATGCAGAAGGTCCCAGGTTCAATCCCTGGCATCTCCAGTTAGAAGAAACAGGCAGTAGGTGAAAGCTCTACCTGAGACCCTGAAGAACTGCTGCCAGTCTGAATAGACAATACTGACCTTCATGGACCGATGGTCTGATTCAGTTTAAGGCAGCTTCACATGTGTTCATGTGTAACCCAAAACACAGGAAAACCTCTGTGTGTGGAAAGATCCTTGGTAGAATTGCTCTGAGTTCCTCCCACTTTACCTAGCCCCTGACACTACAAGATCTTTTATCACAAGATCTTTTATCACATTTTATCAAATGTGAATTTGCTGGCATAAAAACCTGTGGCAACAGAAACCTGATCATGTCGCTGTCCTCCATGTGTTGGCATTTCTGCTGTGCGTGTGACTGCATGCAATTTGTGTGACTGCATGCAATATTGTTTTTTTTTTTAATTAAAAAATGTCCTTTCCCCCAAATTTTTGCCAAAACTAGAGTACCCAATCATCAGAAGTAAACAACAGTCCCCAAGAGATTTCCTGGCATAAACCCTGCATGCAGACTAGATCTAAAGCAGCTGAAGTCCAGGACAGCGACACTGTTTTCATAAAGAGTAACCATCACAAACAATTATTTCTACCAGATCAAGTTCACACTGCTGATCGCCATTGGCCGACAGCTAGCCAGACCCCTGTGCTTTGTTTAGCATAGTAATTACATTTCAGCCTTTGGCTGCATTATGCATTTTTATGAAAATTAAAACCGTAATAGATTTCAAAGAACTATTTAACCGAACATGGGAAATCAGCATGGGCTTTTCCCTCCATTGTTGTAGCAAACCCATGTTGGAACAGAAATTTTCCTCTTGCATTGCATGCTGCTGTCACTTCCTTTGATCATAGGATTTTATGGCACCCTCTTACACTGCATGCCTGCTTTCGCTTTCTTTGATCATTGGGTTTTATGGTACCTGCTGCATAGATTTGTGGCTGTTCAGGGGTGACTTCGCAGTCAGTACGGCATTGCCCTGGGGTATCTGAATGTGGTTTTGAGCTGCACTTTTTCTTCACTGTTGAGAAAATGTGGAAGAAGAAGAAGAAGAAGAAGAGGAGGAGGAGATTGGATTTATACCCTGCCCTTCACTCAGAGTCTCAGAGCGGCTTACAAACGCCTTTCCCCACAACAGACACCCTGTGAGGTAGGTGGGGCTGGGAGAGCTCTGAAAGAACTGCTCTGACAGAATTATGGCTTGCCCAAGGTCATCCAGCAGCTGCGAGTGGAGGAGTGGGTTCTCCCAGGTTAGAGTCCGCGCACTTAACCACTACACCAAACTAGAGTGAATGCCAGATGTGGAACCAGCCTTTACTTGCAAATGGGCAAAATCAGCACCTGCCCATAACACGAGCCTTTTCCTTTGCGGCCCCACCTTCTGGAATGGTCTGCCTGAGGAGGTCAGGAAGGCTCCGGCCCTCTTGGTTTTCCAGAAACTATGCAATTATTCAAGAGGGCTTTTCTGTGTGAGCAACAGGATAGCACTGTACAAAATTATTTGCAAACTTACTTGGATACATTATTAGGGACTGGGGTGTATACTAGTGTGTACAGGTTGCTGTAAGTTGGATCCTGCTGTGTACTCCTGCCCCAAGGTATTTGGTCAGTTTGCTCCACATTTTCTCAACTGGGAAGGGAAAGTGCAGCTCAAAACCACATTCAGATACCTCAGGGCAATGCCGTACTGACTGCAAAGTCACCTCTGAGCGGCCATAAAACAGCCATAAATCTATGCAGAAGGTTCTATAAAATCCTACAATGAGCTCGAAAGTGGATTGCAGTCTGGAGGGTACCATAAAACCCAATAATCAAAGGAGGTGAAACCAGCATGCAATGCAGAGGGGAATTTCTGTCCCAATGTGGGTTTCATAAAACAATAAGAGGAAAAAGCCAATGCAGAATCAGTCTTTGAATGTGGTTTTGAGCTTCACTTTTGCCTCCCAGTTGAGAAAATGTGGAGCAAATGCTAGATGCAGAATCAGCCAGGGGAGCTCAAGGTTGATCCCGCATTGAACAGGGGGTTGAACTAGACAGCCTACGTGGCCCCTTCCAACTCTGTGATTCTATGAATTAGCTGTACATAGCTGAATGTAGCAACCTCCTGTTTCTGCCAGTCACATGAGAACATAAAGGTTTCTGAGCACAAAGGACGGAAAAATAAAAAGGAGATTTGCAACAAATTCTGGGAGGCCCATTCTAGATTTACACTGGTATAAACTGTAATCTAAGTTAGCACTGTCCTGCCCTGAATAGCCCAGGCTAGCCCAGTCTTGCCAGATTTCAGAAGCTAAGCAGGGTTGCCTCCGGTCAGTACTTGGATGGGAGACCACCAAGGAATACCAGGGTCACTACACAGAGGGAGAGAGCGATAAACATCTGGGCCACAAAAATGTCAAGCACCAATACTGGGTAGGGGATACGTTTCTGGGGAGTAGTGTATGCAAAAGAGATCTTGGGATAAGAGCGGACTGTAAACTAAATATGAGCAGTCAGTGTGATGCAGTGGCAAAAAAGGCGAATTCAGTCTTGGGTTGTATTAAAAAGGCCATAGCATCGAAATCACAGGAGGTCATAGCCCCTCTGTGTACTGCCTTGGTCAGGGTGAACCTTGAGTACTGTGTGCAGTTCTGGAGGCCTCACTTCAAAAAGGATGTGGACAAAATCGAGAGGGTGCAGAGGAGAGCGATGAGGAGGATCAGGGGTCTGGAGACTGAGCCCTAGGAGGAAAGGCTAATAAGGGCCTTGGGAATGTTTAGTTTGGAGAAGAGGAGGTTGAGGGGGGGCATGATGGCTCTCTTTAAATATCTGAAAGGCTGTCATTTGGAGGAGGGCAAGGAGCTGTCCCAGTTGGCAGCAGAAGAGAGGACCTGAAGCAACGGGTTTAAATTACATGCAGAAAGGTATCGGCTGGATATTAGGAAAAACTTTTTCACGGTCAGAGTGGTTCAAAGGCGGAATCAGCTGCCTAGGGAGGTGGTGAGCTCCCCTTCACTGGCAGCTTTCAAGAAGAGGCTGGATGAATATTTGTCAGAGATGCTTTAGGCTGGTCCTGCATTGGGCAGCGGGTTGGACTAGGTGGTCTGTATGGCCCCTTCCAGCTCTATGATTCTATAAACCATCTCTGAATGTCTCTTGCTTAGAAAGCCCCGGCAAGGTCACCATTAGTCAGCTGCCAAAAAAAAATAGTACAGTTATGAACACATAATGAAGAAACGAGTGGGGATAAAAACAGATCAATCATCTTGGTAACAGCCTGGAGGTATAGCAAGTGCTTGTAATAAGAAACCCCTTTGAAAAGGTGACACACACCTGCAATCTCCGCCAGCATCCCAGAGGGATGCAGTTTCACCTGCGTTGCTGTCGGCAAAGTGGTAATGAGTCAGCAAAGCCTCCCTGCAGGGATTCCTGACATGCTTAGATATGGAAGAAGCAGAGCTGGGGATGGATGGAGAACAGAAATAGCTGCAAGCAAGAGCATATTCAAAGGGCTGTAAAGGACAGTGAGGGGTGCGTATCTGATCCCTTCAGCTGGGTGCGTTTTTTTCCCATCCTCCTGTTGGACAATAGCTCACAAACAGCCCTTTCTTTCTTGTGGAGAATGCCTGGCTCCGGAAGGATTTCTCTTTTTTGCTAGAATCTACTGTGTGTTGTTCGCTAGATCGCAGCTGAGCTGCGGACGCGTTCTGTGTCCCAAATGTGTTCTGATCCAGTCTTTGAAAAGAGAAAAAGCACTTTCCTGTCGCAGCTATGTGCTTTATTATTTAATTCATCTCCTTACAAAACGCCCCAAGTTCTTCGGGAGTTTCGTGCTTCCTGTGTATATTTCTGTTCTTCTCTGCCTTTCTTATTTGTAATAGTACCAAGTTCATATTCCCAGGCGACAGAAAATGAATCCCTTGAGCAACTCTGGTTGCTAATAAGTCGCAACGTCAGCCGCTTCAGTGTGGCAGGCATTAACCCAAGCCTGTCAATGAGGTACAAAGAAAGAAGAAAAATTGATGAACATTTTATTACGATTATTATAAAAGAGGCTGAGACTCTATTCGCTGGGGCAGATGAGTGTTGGGCTAAAATCTGGGGAACCCAGGTTCAAACCCCATCACGGGCAGCGGCTAGAAAAGCTAATGGCTGCCACCATTTTAAAATCATAGAATTGGAAGGGACCTCCAGGGTCATCTAGTCAAACCCCCTACACAATGCAGGCAATTCACAAATACCTCCCCCTTCACACCCGCAGTGACCACTGTTCCACGCTCAGAAGATGACCAAAAACCCCTCCAGGATCCCTGGCCAAACTGGCCAGGAGAACAATTGCTTCCTGACCCCAGAGTGGCGATCAGCATTTCCTTGGGCATGTAAGAACGGGCCACAAGAACTAAGCACAGAGGCAACCCTTCCTGCCCTCCCCCTCATGATCTGCCTAAGTTCACAGAATCAACACTACTGTCAGATGGCCATCGAGCCTCTGCTTGAAAACCTCCAAAGAAGGAGAGCCCACCACCTCCCAAGAAAGCCTGTTCCACTGAGGAACTGCTCTGTGAGGAAGTTCTTCCTAATGTTTAGCCTAATGGTCTTCCTAATGTTTCCTAATGTTCTGGTATGGGTCTGCTCAGGAAGGCCCAGAGCTCCCACCCTACTCCTTTATATGATCTTTTCCAACAGGTTTCCCCTTATAAGTGTCCGAATGAGGCGTGAGGACCCAGGCACAGTAACAAACTATTTTTATTAAACCAGTTATTAACAACCAAAATTCAACAATGTATAGAGGAAAACAGCATAGTGAAGGTAGGTAAACCAGCAAAATAAGAACTCCTAACCAATGCTCCCTCTAAGCTGTGGAGCCTTGTGAGCAAAAATTCTACTTTGTGAGCTACTGGCATTAAAGTTGTGAGCGAGGGATTTGGCGACTGCATGAATCAGTTGGCTCTGGAGCCATCCTCTTCCTGAGCTAAGACAAGAATGTGTGAGCCAGAGGCTAAAAAACTGTGAGCTGGCTCACACTAGCTCAGCTTAGAGGGAACACTGCTCCTAACGCGTCTGACTATACTGTCCTAACCTCCTCTGGCTATTTGCCTCAAACTGACTCAGCCCTTTTGGAGGAGGGATCCCTCTCTCTGCAGCAGCCTCACCAGCTCTGCTCCCTGGGAGTGAACACCCTCCCATTTTGGGCGAGGCCTTTTCTTCCTTCTTCCCAGGCACCCCCACCCCCACTCCTCTGCTGGAGTTTTTTCCTCCAAATCCCCTATTAGCCTATCACAAGGTCCGAAAGGTGACCTGGGAAATGTAGGCCCTGATGGCTACTCTAGTACAGGCTACCCTAGAGCCACTAGGCCTCCCTAGAGGCCGTAGGCTGCACTACTATGGGCCCAGAGTCATGACACCCCCACTCTGTCATGGAAGCTTGCTGGGTGACCTTGGGCCAGTCATGCACTCTCAGCCTAATCTACCTCACAAGGTTGTGAGGTAAGCCTCTTTGGGTCCCCACTGGGGAGAAAGGTGGGGTATAAATAAAGTAAATAAATAAGTAGAAGAAGAGTTGGGTTTTATACCCTGTTTTTCTCTACCCTAAGGACTCTCAAAATGGCTTACAACCGCCTTCCCTTCCTCTCCCCGCAACAGGCACCTTGTGAGGTAGGTGGGGCTGAGAGAGTTCTGAGAGGACTGTGACTGACCCAAGGTCACCCAGCAGGCTTCAGGTGAAGGAGGAGAGGGGAATCGCACCTGGTTCTCCAGATGAGAGTCTGATGCTCCTAGTTACTACCACACTGCTACTAAAGTCCCCCTTGCTCTCAAAGGTTCTACAGTCCCCCTCCTCTCAAAACCATCTGTGTTCAATCCCAAGAACTCTAAATGAAGATTTGCTCAGCAAACAGATCTTTCCTACTCCTGCCTGTCTTCTCTAGCCCTGCCCCCCACCTCCTGTGGCACCCAAAAAAATACTCAGGGAGCCACTGGGAACAGCAGTGCAGGGGGAAGCAACTGGGATGAAAAATCTGTAGAAATAGCAGATCCCTCCTTTACGTGAGCAGAAGAGCCAGTTTGGTGTAGTGGTTAAGTGCGCGGACTCTAATCTGGGAGAACTGGGTTTGATTCCCCACTCCCCCACTTGCACCTGGCTGGATGACCTTGGGCAAGCCATAGCTCTGTACCAGCTGTTCCCTCAAGGACAGCTTGGGAAAGAGCTCTCTCAGCCCCACCTACCTCACAGGGTGTCTGTTGTGGGGAGGGGAAGGGAAAAGGAGTTTGTAAGCTGCTCTGAGACTCCCTTGGGGAGTGGAGGGCGGCGTATAAATCCAATCTCTTCTTCTTCTTCTTCTTCTCTCTAACCGTACTGCTAACTTGGTCCTTCAAAAAGCACCCAAAAGAGGGTTCCCAAGTCCATGTTGGAAAATTCCTGGAGATATGGGAGTGGAGCCTGGGGAGGGTGGGGCTTATGGTGGAAAGGGACCTCACTAGGCTATAGACTCCACCTCCAGAGTGAAGGAAGAAAATTCAAAAGCCATAATAATGAGCCATAGTTAGCTAGCAAGCCGAAACCACAAGAACAGAAACACAAGTACACGATTCTTTGTTGTTCTATTACACACATGCACTTGAGCGAAGAAACAAACGCTTATTGTTCTGCCCGCTACTGCTTGCTACTATGGGAGATAGCTTTAGCCATGAGAAGCCGTGGGAACTTTCACTACTTTGCAGCATTGCTTGGAGTAGACATTCCTGTTGTTTTAACCGTAATAGACATGTGCAAGAAAGTAATTGAATACTTTGCTTACGAGAATGACGATTAATGTACAAAAATGACACTAACCCCCCGTCTCTTCTGTTACTCCCCACCCCCTTAGTTTAAAAGACCGGCCCCAAATGAAAACGGGGCTCAGCATTTTGATTCTGAAAACTTTTATTCAGGCCGAGACTGGTACCATTAAAATCAGTTTTTCCTGATCCTGGTGTCTGAGTACCTTCATCTTGGGATGGTTCTGGTTTTGGGTTAATGTGCTTCAAGAGCAGCCATTTTCTCCTGGGGGAACTGATCTCTGTTGTCTGGTGATCATTTGTTATTCTGGGAGATGCCCAGACCCTGCTTGGAGGTTGGCAACACTACATGAGCCTTTGTTAATATCTGCTGTGTGGTTCATGTGTGTATTTTGGAACACTACTGGTGTGAGGACTAAACTAGTTCTGCCTTTTTTTTTTTACTACACTTTATCTTTGTAAACCACTTTGGTGGTATTTTATGGTTGTTAGCCGCCTTGAGCCAGTTCGCCGGTAAGGCGGGATAAAAATGGAACAAACAAATAAATAAATAAATAAATTCACAGCAACCCTGTGAGATATGTGAAGTTGTAGGAGAGGACTTGGCCCAAGATCACCTAGGGAGATTCATGACAGAGTGGGGAATTTGAACTTGGGGCTCTTCAGGTCTAATCTGACATGCTAACCCAGAGGTCCCCAAAGAGGCTTTTTTTGGAATTTTGAGAATAGATATTGGGCGCCACAAAAAAAAGGGTGCCATAGGGGGATGGGTCTAATCGCATAATAATGGGAAAAAGAAGAAGAAGAATGTTGTGTACTAGTCACGAAATGGCGACCGCCATGCGGTCAGAGCACATGGCCCGATTCTACCTGAGCTTCAGCCAGGTAGAACAATAGACAGTCGGATCCAAAACGACCACCAATAGCCAGCCTAGGTCTCCCGCGGGGGACCTATGAACTACAACTTAAGACTTAAGGCCCTATCAGGACTATGCACATATGCTAAGCCCCTATCAGGTATTTTGGGTGCGGCCAGAGGTGTTGCTCCAGCCAGCATATAATGAGGGCCCTGGAGCCCTGGCAGCATGCTTGATCTGACCATCTCCTGAACATGCTGATTCACTTAATAAAGTCTTTGCTATGATCATCCTACAACTCGCCTCCCGACTCCAGTATTTTCCAAAGAAGAAGAAGGTATTGGATTTATATCCCGCCCTTCACTCACTTGGAGTCTCAGAGCGGCTTACAAACTCTTTCCCTTCCCCTCCCCACAACAGACACCCTGTGAGGTAGATGGAGCTGAGAGAGATCTTTCCCAAGATGTCCTTGAGAGAACAGGTGGCACAGAGCTATGGCTTGCCCAAGGTCATCCAGCAAGTGTAAGTGGAGGAGTGGGGAATCAAACCCGGTTCTCCCAGATTAGAGTCCGCGCACTTAACCACTACACCAAACTGGCTCTCACGAGGTTCCCATGGTAGAAGCAGCTGTTTCCCATCTGATGCACCCTGCAGACACAGAAGGAATTCCTCATGGATTCTGAAGCACATCAGACTCCAGTGATGCAGAGAAAAGTCAGGACTGGCTCTTACCATTAGTGAAGAAATGATTTCAGGAAGGAGGAAGTTGGCACCAGGAAACACATCATCAGCAGGTATCTTGATGTCCATGGACACCACAATTCTAACCACTATACCTTGCTGGCTTTCCTAATGGAAGCATTAAGTAAATTATCCAGACAGTGGTTGAATTTAAGACAGCTCTCTGTGTTTCTTCACAGCATTATGTGGGGAAAAGAAACCTACTTTTCCTCGCAGATAAATAAGATAATGTATAAATTCAGTCGTCAATTAGAAGTACTGGCTTTAAAGAAGGACTACCCATTTTCTTTCCTTTTTTAATTAAAAAAGACTAGACTTTATTGACAAACTGCTGCAGACATCTCAACAATTTTAAGCTACCTATTTAGGCAGGCTTACACACGTAGTAGCAGGCATTTAATCTTCCAAGAACAAAATGGGAGGACAGTGTACAAATCCAGGTAGGACTTATGTACAAAATTGTTATGTATTGACCATGCGGTCACCATGTGCTCTCTTCATTGCGACCGCATGGCCAGAGCACATGGCCAGAGCATGGCCAGAGCACATGGCCAAGAAACTACCTGAGCTTCAGCCAGGGAGAACAAAGGCCAGGTGGATTCAAACCGGCCACCAATCCTGTACCTAGGTTTCTCCCAGGGAACCTATGAAATGTAAATAGACTTCTAATAGCCTATCAGGCCAGTTGGGTGAGGTCAGGGGATTGTCCCTGACCAGCATAAAAGGAGGGCTTGGAGCCCTGGGTTGTA
This sequence comes from Lepidodactylus listeri, assembly GCA_029233225.1. NCBI lineage: Eukaryota > Metazoa > Chordata > Lepidosauria > Squamata > Gekkonidae > Lepidodactylus > Lepidodactylus listeri. The sequence goes on from JARCFY010000011.1 coordinate 85,182,541, forward strand.
TGCTTCATCCGGACCAGCAATAAAGATCTAGCTGTTTCACTATTCCATGGACTCCCGACTCCAATACTTATCAGTGGCGACGAGGATGGGATCCCGATGAGCGACTCTCCAGCAGACCACAGCAGCACAGCGAGCTCCGTCCCACCGGCCGCAGGCATCTCCGAGCTCCAGCGCTCCAACGCCTCGCCGCAAGCCGCTCTGAGCCCAATCCTCCGGCACTAGCCAGCGCCAAGCCTCAGTGCTCCCCGGCACCGCCGCAAGACACGAGGACATTGCTCAAACAGCCGCCGCCGCTCCTGCTCTGGTAAATATGGCAAACGCTCCGGGACCAATTACCCCTTTCAATACGTCTCGCCCCGAGACGTGGGAGTCCTGGCTCAAGACGCTGGGTTGTGCCTTTAAGGTCCGCGGAATCACAGATGCGGACCTGAAGAGTGCCTGGCTCTTGAGTTCCGGAGGGGTGGAGGTCATGCGGGTGGCCCAGAACCTACTAGCCCCGCAAGACCCCACCGAGGTGTCTTACGACGTGCTCACCAAGACCCTCGGCGATTACTTCGCCCCGAAGCCATCAAAACTGGCCAGGCGCTGGGAGTTCATACAGCGCCAGCAGCAGCCGGGGGAGTCGGCCGCCACTTTCCTGGCTGAACTCCGTCGACTAGCCGTGGGCTGCGAATTCCGCCACATGGATGACCACGTGGAGACCGCCTTCATGGGAGGGGTCCGGGAAGCCAAGCTCCGCCGGCGCCTCATTGCAATGCCGGAGCCAACCTTGGAGAAGATGCTCGAAACTGCGGCAGCCTTCGAGACAACGCAAAAGGACAAGGCAGCCACCAAAGTCCACCAGGCGGCTCCTCCCGAACCCGACTCAAGCGAAGAAGAGGACATCCACCGGATGCAACCACGCTCGAAGAAGGGTGAGCCCGGCGTCCCCAGGCCCAAGGGCCGGCGCCCAGCATCTGTCTCTGTTCCCTCTCCTGCTTCCCTCAACAGGCAGGCCCCAACGTGCGCCAGCTGTGGGGACCCCCACGACAGACGGACATGCCGCTTCCGTGATGCCATCTGCCGTGCCTGCGGGAAAGCAGGACATCTCGCCCGGGCCTGCCGCCTGAGGAACAGCCACCGTGCCCCAGCAGCGAACTTCGAAGAAGTGGGTAGTGTCGTTCCCACGGCCACGGTAATGAACTTGCCTCAGCCCATCCCGGGCGCAATTTCCGTGTCTCTCCGAATAGAGGGAGTTCCTTGCTCCATGGAACTGGACTCAGGGTCAGCATATTCAATTGTGTCCGCAGCTACGTTCCGCTGCCTCTGCCCGAAGGGGGCACGCTGGCTGCGGCTGCCGGCTGGGTTGGTCCTCCGGGACTTCCAGAAAAACCCAGTGGCTATTAAGGGGCTAGCCAGGGTCCGGGTCCAGTACCATGCCTTTAATGGCCTGCTGGACCTTCTCGTGGTGGAGCGCAATCTAACCAGTCTCCTAGGTCGCGCCTGGTTCAAGCCGCTCGGAGTGCAGTGGACCGGAATACACCGCATGGGCTCTACTGACTTCTCATCCGTCTGCGAGGAATTTCCCGCCGTTTTCGATGGCTCATTGGGCTGCTACAAAGGACCCCCGGTTTCCTTCGACCTGGACCCGGCAGTCCGGCCCATCCGCGTGGCCGTCCGCCGGCCACCACTCGCCTTCCAGCCCAAAGTGGAGGCAGAGTTGGAAAAGCTCGTGGCACAAGGGGTGCTCGAGCCGGTCTCCCACGCCAAGTGGGAGACTCCCATTGTGACCCCCCTCAAAGCTAACGGGGAAGTCCGCATCTGCGCGGATTACAAATGTACAATTAATAAGGCATTACAGGACCACGCGTACCCGGTACCGGTGGTCAGCCATGTTCTGGCCTCCCTCGCGGGTGCCAAAATATTTGGAAAATTAGACTTGGCCCAAGCCTATCAGCAGCTTCCCGTAGACGAAGCAACGGCCGAGGCACAAACGATTGTGACTCACAAGGGAGCGTTCAAGGTAAAACGCCTCCAATTTGGGGTCAGCGTAGCACCCGGAATCTTTCAAAATCTAATGGATTCTCTCCTAAAAGATGTTCCAGGAGTGAAGCCGTTCTTCGACGACGTCCTCATCGCCGCCCCGGACGCCGACACGTTCGCAGCTCGCCTCCGGATGGTGCTGCAAAGGTTCCAGGACGCGGGTCTCAAGGTTCGAAAAGACAAGTGCACCCTGGGAGTCTCCTCGGTGACCTTCTTGGGGTTCCAAGTCACCGCAGACGGCATTCACCCTACAAAGGAGAAGGTAGCGGCAATTACAGGTGCACCCCGCCCGTCCTCAAAGGCGGAACTCCAGGCGTTCTTGGGCCTTGTGAACTTCTACCACGCCTTCCTTCCGCACAAGGCGGCGGTCGCTGAACCCCTGCATCGTCTCCTGGACAAGGGAGCGGCTTGGGCCTGGGGTCCCAAGCATGATGCAGCCTTCCGGGCCGTCAAAGACTTATTAATTTCAAATGCGGTCTTAGCGCATTTCGATGAGAGGCTCCCTGTCATCCTGGCCTGCGACGCATCCCCCTACGGCGTTGGGGCGGTCTTGGGACACCGGCTACCCAACGGAAAGGAGGTACCGGTTGCCTACTACTCCAGGACCCTGTCGTCGGCAGAACGGAACTACGCCCAGATCGACAAGGAGGCCCTAGCAATCGTAGCTGGCGTCAGGAAATTTCACGACTATCTCTACGGACGGTCGTTCACCGTGGCCACAGATCACAAGCCGCTGCTGGGTCTCCTTGCCCCCCACAGGCAGACCCCTCACATGCTGTCACCGCGGGTCCTGCGGTGGTCAATTTTTTTGTCAGGCTACTCCTACGAATTGGTACATCGCCCGGGGAAGGCGATGGGTCATGCAGACGCCCTCAGCCGTCTTCCCCTCCCGTCCTGCGACCCTGATCCGGCTCCCGCTTTCCACGTCGCGCTCCTAGAGGATCTACCGGAGCGCCCCGTACAGGTATCAGATGTGGCCCGTCGCACGCGGCGGGACCGCATCCTTTCCCGTGTCTCGGACTGGGTGGGAAGGGGGTGGCCGGAAAAACCGGGACCAGATTTTGCCGCTTTCATGGCACGCAGGCACGAACTATCGGCCCACAAGGGATGCCTGCTATGGGGATCTCGAGTGGTGATCCCCGGGCCCCTGCGGCCCCGAGTGCTAGAGGCCCTCCACGAGGCTCACCCGGGAATTGTGCGCATGAAAGCTCTGGCCCGGAGTTACGTATGGTGGCCAGGCCTGGACAAAGACATTGAGGGGCGGGTCCAGAAGTGTACCAAATGCCAGGAGTCACGGCCAGATCCACCACACGCTCCTGTCCGATCCTGGGAATCTACTAACAAGCCCTGGTCCCGCCTGCACCTAGACTTCGCGGGACCGGTCCAGGGCCGGTTGTTTCTTATCGTTGTTGACAGCTACAGCAAGTGGCTTGAGGTAGTGCCGGTAGCTTCGACCTCCACCAACGCTGCCTTAAGAAGTCTCTGGCCGATCTTCGCGACACACGGAATGCCAGAAACTCTCGTGACCGACAACGGGACCGCCTTCACCTCCGGCGAGTTTCAACGGTTTGTGGAAGCCTGCGGTCTGCGCCACATCCGCTCCGCTCCGTTCCACCCCGCAACCAATGGCCAGGCCGAGCGCATGGTGAGGACAACGAAGGATGCGTTAAAGAAGATGGAGCATGGCGACTGGGAAGAGCAGCTGTACAAGTTCCTGTTCTGCCAACGGAACACACCCCACTCAGGGACCGGGCGCCGGCCAGCCGAACTTCTGATGGGAAGACGACTGGGAACCGTCTTGGACCGCCTACATCCCGACCGAGCAATCGAGGGGAACCCGACAATGGAGGACCGGCCAGCTGCCCGAGTATTTGCTCCCGAAGACCCCGTATACGCAAAGAACTTCGCGCGGGGTCCGACATGGCTCCCCGCGAGGATCGTCCGAGTCACAGGGCCTTATTCCTATGAGGTCCTTACGGAAGATGGCGTAGTCTGGAAACGGCACATTGACCAGATTCGACGCCGTACCCAGAACCACGATGATACCCAGGCCCCCGAACTCCCTGCACCAACAGACCGTGACATCGACACGACTCCAGAAGCAGCGCCAGACCCGGATCCGGAGACTGCGGAGATGCTGCTCCTGCCCGCGGACGAAGCAGTCGCACCACCCACACCTGAACAACCCCCGAGCAGACAGGCCCCGCCAGCAGAACAACTACCCACACCGCAACCTGCCGACACTAGCAACACGCCCCGCCTTACAACCCCCCGGCGCTCTGGACGTGAGCGCAGACGCCCGGACTATCTCAAAGACTATGTGTGCAGAGGGGTTCTGGACTATGGGGGGAGGGGTGTTATGTATTGACCATGCGGTCACCATGTGCTCTCTTCATTGCGACCGCATGGCCAGAGCACATGGCCAGAGCATGGCCAGAGCACATGGCCAAGAAACTACCTGAGCTTCAGCCAGGGAGAACAAAGGCCAGGTGGATTCAAACCGGCCACCAATCCTGTACCTAGGTTTCTCCCAGGGAACCTATGAAATGTAAATAGACTTCTAATAGCCTATCAGGCCAGTTGGGTGAGGTCAGGGGATTGTCCCTGACCAGCATAAAAGGAGGGCTTGGAGCCCTGGGTTGTATGCTTCATCCGGACCAGCAATAAAGATCTAGCTGTTTCACTATTCCATGGACTCCCGACTCCAATACTTATCAAAAATGAAGTTTGCTCTCTCCATGGTGGCTTTTTCACCCGCAGTGTTCCTTTTTAAACATAATGCTCGTGCTGAATGGAATGGCTACGTTGACAGTTTTGCCAATTTTAAGGATGAGCTCTATTACAGACTACAAACATGGTCAAGTGTTTAGCTCTTCATTTAGTGGAAGAAGGTTTCCACACAAAAAATTGTTCTTAGATTAATTCTGCATGAGGAACTTTTAAGAGAAGTGGACATCAAGCTGCTCTGTAATTTTATATTGCTCTATAACTGCCCAGTGTTTTGATATTAGGAAGTACAAGGGGGGGGGCCACGATATTTGCGGGGGGGTAGGAGCTGACAGCTGCTCCTCCTTCCTCCGCCCCCTTCCCCCCTTCCTCTGCCCCCTTCCCCCCCCCGAGACTCCCGGCGGGCCACGGCGGCTCTCGCCAGGCCCGCCACTCGCCCCCTTCCCCCCTCCGAGACTCCCGGCGGGCCTCAGCGGCTCTCGCCGGGCCCGCCGCTCGCCCCCTTCCCCCTCCTCTGCGGGCTGTCGGCTGGCCTCAGCGACACTCGCCGGGCTGCTGCCGTTCCAAGAGCGTTCCCCGCGCATCCGCAGGGGACGCTCTTTTACTTTTCGGGAGATTTAAAGATCCCCCGAAAAGTTTTTGAAAGATTTCGGATTTTTCTGCAAGCGTGGGGGTTACCCCCCACCTGCAGAACCCCCTCTGCCCTCCAAGTGCCCCCCTGCGCGGATTTAAGTATCCGCACGAGGGGGGGCACTTGGAAATTAGATATATAGATTAAATGAACAGTAGACTACCCATTTTCTTTAAAGCTCTCTATCACTGTGAAACAAATTGCTGCCAATAACTTCGGTGGCTTTCAACAGACAGGAATTCTCTTTCTCAGACAGGCTTTCAACAGACAGGAAAACTAAATATTGTTTTCCTGTCCTGACCTCAGCGACAGCAGTCCAGAAGCACTGGGCATAACTGAGGAGTGATTTTCAAATGTAAATAAAAACAAGGGAGGCTGAACGGGTGGCAAAAGTCGGAACTGAACTGCAAACTTCCAGACTTTTGAGTGCATATCCCAAAGCTGCTTTGTGAAATATTAATAACTTCTGAGTTTGGCAAGAAAATGCTGTCGATAAAGTGGCTACGGTGCTAAATGCGGCCAAGGTAAGAGTTCAATAATAAGACAAAAATTAAGGAGACAGCTGAATCTGGTGTTTAGAGGACCAGAATATTCCAAAACAACTGCAGTATTTCCCCGCAGATTAAAAATATTGCACTACAATCCAAAGTGATGGGGGAGGATACGGGAGAATGGAGTTCAAATCTCTGCTCTGCCACAAAGCTCACTGGGTCACCTTAAGAACATAAGAGAAGCCAACGTTGGATCAGGCCAATGGCCCATCCAGTCCAACACTCTGTGTCACACAGTGGTCAAAAACACCAGGTGCCACATCAGGAAGTCCACCAGTGGAGCTAGCTTTCCAATAGTCTGCCTTCAGCAGGCTTTCCAGAGCTCTTTACTGCTTTGTATAGAGGGGACATAAGGGATGACTGGGCCCAAACAGCCAAAGTGCCTCAGTTCCTGAGCTGTTTAAGCCCATGGGGAAAGACAGGAAAAGTGTTTCCCTATAAGAATTCCCAAAAATGATTTTCTTGTCACATACCTAAAGAAGTAAGCTCTGGCTCCCGAAAGCTCATATTGAAATAGATGTTGTTAGTCTAAGGCAGCAGTGTCAAACCTACAGACCGCAGGCCAGAACTGGCCCGCGGGTGGGGCTCTGTTCTCTCCCCCCTTCTGCCCCCTCCCCTGCCTGTACTCGCCCTCCTGAGCGAGAGCTGCCTTTGAATGCAGGAAGCAGAGGCTAGGGTTGCCAGCCTCCAGGTGGGGCCTGGGGACCTCCCGCTTTTACAGCTGATCTCCAGCTGACAGAGATCAGCTCCCCTGGAGAAAGTGGCTGCTTTGAAGGGTGATCTCCAGCTGTGGCATTGTACCATGCTGGGGCCCCTCCCCTCCCCTCCGCTAACCCCACCCTCTCCTGGATTGAACCCCAAAGTCTCCAGGTATTTTCCAACCCAGACCTGGCAACCCTACAGAGGGTGGGGCTGCCAAACTTCCCAGCTGACATGGCCTTTGAATGTGTTCTCTGCCTCCCAGCCTCTGTAGTCCTCCTCACAGGTAGGGGCCCTGCAGGCCTCCTTCTGCCATGATCCTTGCACTTCTTCTAGTTTTATTTTAAAAATTGAATTGCCAAATCCCACCATTTCCCCACCTTTCTGTTTTAGGCAGGCATCTTTTAAGGGTGGTGGTGGGGGAAGGTTTGGGGCCAACCAGAGTTAAAATATATAATTCTATAAACTCAAGGATCTTGGGATCTGCGAGACCTGTTACCATCCTGCAAGGGCTGCAAAATGGAGCTGTTCTGCCAGACCTTTGGATGAAGTGACAGACGTCCAGGAAAAAAGCTGCCCCCCCTGCTGAAGATACCATCTTATGCAGCCTGGACTTGGATTTCAGTGACACCAATATTGGGGACTGTACAAACTGATGAATATAGTTTGAATGTTGTTTTAGTGGTTTTAATTAGTTATTATTAATACTATTTTGTTGTAATGCTGTAAGGCCTAAGTGTGAATTGTGATCTGCCCTAAGCCCGTTCACGGGGAGGGCGGAATCTAAATGTGAATAATAAATAAAATAAATAAGGAACTCCAGTTTTGCAAAGAAATGTTAGCTTTAACGCCTCCAGTGTGGGGCTCTAATGGAACAGCAGAACAAGTGCTGAAGAGAACAAACAAAATCATTATCTCAAACCACCCTGTTAAAAAACCCTGAGAACCTAGAGCGTCACTTTTACTGGGGGGGGGGGAGGGGGAGCTTGCAATGCTCAGCCATTTCACATTTTCCCCTGGGTCCTAGGCTCAGAGTATTTATATTTTTAGGTTATATTTTTAGTTTCTGCTGCGATCCTTGTACTTCTTCTTCGTGTTTTATTTTACAAACTGCATTGCCAAATCCCAGGATTCAACCATCTTTCCATTTTAGGAAGGCGTCTTTTAAGAGAAAGGGGAGAAGGTTTGGGACCAACCACAGTTAAAATGTAGAGCGCTACAAACTCAAAGAACTCCACTTTTGCAGAGAAATATTAGTTTTAACGTCTAGGGGTTGCCAGGTGTCGTCATCCCCCCCCCCCCAAGCCACCAGCGGGAGATGGGAGGGGCAGAGTTCTCAGATCCAGGCTGGGAAACTCCAGGGGATTTGGGGATGGAGCCTGGGGAGGACAGGACCCTCAGTGGGGTTCAATGCCATCGAGTCCACCCTCCAAAGCGTTCATTTTCTCCAGGGGAACTGATCTCTGTAATCTGGAGATGAGCTGTAATTCTGGGGGGGGGGGGGGGGGCAGGTCACATCTGGAAGCTGGCAGCTCTATTAACACCCCCACCCCCAATGTGGGGCTCCAATAGAATATCTCCATTACCTAGCATTACATTTCATGACACACATGGCCTGGCCCGACAAAGTCCCATTTATGCCAAATCCAGCCCTCATCATGAGTGAGTTCGACATCTAGTAAAGCCACATGACAGCCCTTGGACAGTGCTGGCTCTTCGGCTTGGAAACGGAGATGAGTGCCACCCCCTAGGATTCTGTGCACCCTAAGCAGTCTCTGCCGTGGACCACGCTTCCACTTCATTTGTGCAAGATCACTGGTTTTTAGTGGACCGTTGTGCAAACTGAAGTTTTAACAGAAGAGGAAGTGAGCGCCATGGCAAAGACAGTCTAAGCACACACGGGCCTTATTCACTGAATCCAAGCCATGGTTTAAGAACATAAGAACATAAGAGAAGCCAATGTTGGATCAGGCTAATGGCCCATCCAATCCAACACTCTGTCACACAGTGGCCAAAAACACCAGGTGCCCTCAGACGGTCCAGCAGTGGGGGCAGGAAGCCCTCCCACTGTTGCCCCCCCCCAAACACCAAGAATACAAAGCATCACTTGCCCCAGACTGAGAGTTCCTATCTATACTTTGTGGCTAATAGCCACTGATGGACTTCTGCTCCATATGTTTATCTAATTCCCTCTTGAAGCCGTCCATGCTTGTAGCCACCACCACCTCCTGTGGCAGTGAATTTCCTTTCCCCACTGTCTCCCATTTTTCTCTTTGAGCCACTGGCTGGCGCTGGACCCATGGAAGTGTTTATATGGACAGAAGGATTTCCACCCACCAAGTGCAACTTTCTTGCCTTCTCCTTCTCTCTGTGGCCCAGATCCACCCCCTGCCCCAAATACTGCTCGTAGGGAACAGGGGACTCCCTGGGACAGCATTTCTGGGGCATTTGGGGTTGCACTGGGAGGGGAAAAGACAAGAAAATCATGCTCCACAGATGGAACTCCTGCTGTCTACAGAGAAGCTCCAGTGGAGCAAGGCTTTGGTTGGTAAACTACTCAACCTGTAGATAAGAATGACAGCAACACAGAGTGCTGATTCTCTCCTTTTTTGACTTGTTTGCCGATGTGTCGTATCAATTTCATACCTATCATAAATGTAAATTAAGGGCATTGCTGGAAATCAGGGGTATTTTTTGTCACTAGGCCAACCAACATGAATAATTCATTCCAGAGTGGATTCCCCCCCATGTGGCTTTTTTGGAGACTGAATTTTAATAGATTCCCACCCCCACCCCCCATTGTGGCTTTCTTGGAGACTGAATTTTAATAATCTGTTTAGGCTTTCTAATTTCAGGAACACCTTTTGCACTGATTTTTCTGATGAGGCCTCAATCATTGATCATCCGCCATGGAACCTCTGCCTTCTGTCTACTCTAGGGTAGGCACAGATAGGGCATCACAATCATCCCACATCAACTGAGAGCACTCCCTCGAAAACAGCCAATACTGACTTGCAAACTCACGCTGTAGGAACGCACCAATATTGGTGAGCCAACACTTTGCACCCTGAACCGAGAGGGAAGGCAGGTGTCCCAGGCGGCAGTTACACATCCTAAATAATGCACTTTCAATCCACTTTCAGTGCACTTTCCAACTGGATTTTACTGTGTGAACTGGCAAAATTCAGTTGGAAAGTAGACTGATAGTGGTTTATTTAGTGTGTGTGACTGCAGCCCCAGAGTAGCCCCAGCATACCTGTACTTGCCAAAGGAGAAAGAGAAAGAACCCACTGGAGTAGCCTGTTATGTCCTAATGGCAACCGCATACGCGGTCAGAGAAACGCACATGGCTGGGCTGGCTTCCGGAGCTCCGCTTCGGGAGACAATAGCCAGGCCGGATTGTGAATTAGACCAAGCAGCCACCCAGGTTCCACCAGGGGACCTATGGTTTAAGGTAACTCATGACTAATCCTATCAAGGAGTTTGGGCATAATCTTATCAGGGTAATCCTATCACAGAGTAATCCTATCAGGGAGTTTGGGCAAGGCCGGGGGTGCGGTTTAGATGTGTATTTAAGCACACCCCTGAGCCCCGTTCAGCAGCCTGGAATTGTACCATCAATAAACGTATGAGCTGATTTCACTGCAACACGTCTCTGGACTCAGTACTTTATAAGCCTATGTGGCAACAGTCTGTATACAGCAGAATTCGGCCCCACTTCTGCAGGTCAATGCAGCAAGGTGGTCTACCCTCCAGGTCTACCCTCCATTGAAACAGGGCCTGCCCAAGAGACCAGCAACACACCCAACCCAGCAGGACTGGGCAAGGGAGGACGAGTCACTGGCCCTGACCCTTAACATACCAACACCAGCTGGATAGGGGGAGGTGGAGGGCCATTTAAAGGAGATGGAGGGGGAGGCTGGGCCAGTCATACCTGATTGGCAGTAGCTCCTGCCAATCAACCCAGGAGGGTGGGGCAACCCTCAGGGAGGCAGGAAGAGGAAGGGGCGGGCATACCCTGGGGAGTCTCCCTCATAATGGCCAGGGAGGACATGTTAGCTTTCCTGCCAGCTGACTGGTTATAGGAGATGGCAGTAAGAAGAGAGGAGGAAGACTAAGGTTACTGTCAATCTCTTCCCCGCTATAGGGTGAGGTCTGTTGAGGCCCGATGAGGAGACTCTGGAGGGTGTGTGAGCCCTACCCAACCCGGGTGGCATGGCAGATGCTCACAGCAGGGTATATGTCATATAATAAAATAGTCTTTAAGGGAAGTTTGTCTCCCATTGCTGATGTCATTGAGAAAATCCTTTCAAGTATTCCAGGGTTCGCTAGAACGCAGATCTTTTAAAAAAAAAGTTAAAAACATTTATATGCCTCTTCTTGTATGACAAATTTATGTACCTGTATACATACTGTCCTGATCTGGATAGCCCAGGCTCGCTTGATCTCCACAGATCTTGGAAGCTAAGCAGGATTGTCTCTGATTAGTACTTGGATGGGAAACCACCGAGGAAGTCCAGGGTCGCCACACAGAGTTAGGTAATGGCAAACCACCTCTGTTCTTAAAAAGTCTTCGGGGTCACTGTAAGTAATCTGATGGCAAAAGTCCTCTCGATGGCGCCATAAATCATCTTGACGCAAATAGAGAGTGTGCCGTCAAGTTGTGGCTGACTTATGGCGACCCCAGCAAGGGGCTTTCAAGGCAGGTAGGAAATAGACATGGTTAGGGGACAGAATCTTCCTTGGCGTTCTCCCAGCCAAGTACCAACCCTGCTTAGCTTCCAAGAGCTAACGAGATTGGGCAATACCATGCCCCCTTCCCTCCCATACAAATTGATATAGTCATAAATAATACATAAAAGCAGAAGAAGAAGAAGAAGAAGAAGAGAAGAGATTGGATTTATACCCCGCCCTCCACTCCCCAAGGGAGTCTCAGAACGGCTTACAAACTCCTTTTCCCTTCCCCTTCCCACAACAGACACCCTGTGAGGTAGGTGGGGCTAAGAGAGCTCTTTCCCAAGCTGTCCTTGAGAGAACAGCTGGTACAGAGCTATGGCTTGCCCAAGGTCATCCAGCCAGGTGCAAGTGGAGGAGTGGGGAATCAAACCTGGTTCTCCCAGATTAGAGTCCACGCACCAAACCACTACACCAAACTGAACAGACATCAATAAAGCTCATGCAGACATAGCATCACACACTTAAAATTCAAGTATGGGGTACGTTCAGACGGCTCTTTTGAGCCGCGCCAGGCACGAGTGCCTGGTGGATTTAAAGTGCACATCCAGACCTCAGCATCTGGGAATTGTGCCGCTTTCATTATTAGCCCGTTGATCCTTGTCAGGGATCCGTACTTAAAAGATAGTAGTTAAAGTCCGGACTAAAGCTGGCCGATGGGCCAATGCCGGACTTTCCACTGTGAGGTCATTCCACCAGCATGCAATCAGCCCATAGGATTGGTCTCCAGACCATCCCAAACGGCCGCCATTTTAAAAAACTTTTAGCGATGCGTGCATAACCGCTTAAACATGTGACGTCCCCAGAGTTCTGCTTAAGCGATCCAAACAATGTTACGTTTTTGACGGTCCCCTAAACTAAACCAACTTTATTAAGTGGAACAGTACCTAGAGGAAAATACCGCTGCTGGTGTTTTTACCATTTTTAGTATGTGCATGCGCGGAAAAACAAGTATATGGTGAGGCGCCTATGCGCATGCGCAGACAGGATTTTTTTTTTAAAAAGCTGACTGCACGGCTCCTCATGGTGGATGCCATCTAGACAATCCACCGCGGGAGTCATGCGTAGTGAAGCACTTCACGGGCGGGCTGTCTGGTTGTGCAATGCTGGATCAAAAAGATCTAGCTCAAAATACAGCTGGGCCAATGGCGGGATTAGCTGCCCATCTGAACACACTCAGTATCTATAAGAACCGTAACTCAACAAACAATGCGAGATGTGTGTGTAGCTGTCAAAAAAAGGCTCAGTCAGTAGGGCTTATGGAAACAAAATGGCCTAAACCTAGCCAGGGAAGGTGCCTTAAGCATCTCTCTGGGTGGGCCATTCCAGAAAAGCACTGTTTTTCTTTTCTGAAAACGTTTCGCAGATTCTAAGAGAAACAGTCACAGTACAGAATTAAAACTGGTTTCACAATATGCTTTCAATCGTACTTCCCTCTTGCTATAGATCCCTGGGGACAGAACAACTCCGTTTTATACGTTATGGTAGGAAATGAAGGGCATATCCTTGGCAAACCATTCACTTCTTAGTAAATACATATTCACACACACGATGATAGAAATGAGGAAGAGCCAGTGTTACTTAGGCAAGGCACATTTGGATAATAAGTCTTGGCTCTGGGATTTCCTGTCGCAAGATAAGCTCCCGTCTAATTAGTATGCTTCTCATTTTACTTGGGGGGGGGGGGGGAAGAAATCAAAGCAAGACGACTATCCAACAACCCAATCCTATTCATGTTTCCCTAGAAATATCTCAAGTCCCAAGAAAGTGTGTGTAAAATTGCAGCTGAGACCTCAAAAATAATCTTGAGAAAAATCCTCTTGGCTGGGAGAATTAGGTAGAATGAGAAGAAGAAGAAGAGCTGGTTTTTATACCCTGCTTTTCTCTACCTTAAGAAGTCTCAAAACGGTTTACATCACAATCTCCTTCCCTTCCTCTCCCCACAACAGGCACCTTGTGGGCAGTGCTCCCTCTAAGGTGCGGAGTCTTGTGAGCAACAATTCTACTATCTGATCTACTGGCATTAAAGTTGTGAGCCAGCGATTCGACTACTGCGTAAATTAGTGGGCTCTGGAGCCATCCTTCCTGAGCTAGGACGAAAACGTGTGAGCCGGAGGCTAAAAAACTATGAGTTAGCTCACACTCACTCAGCGTAGAGGGAACACTGCTTGTGGAGTAGGTGGAGCTGAGAGAGTTCTGAGAGAATGGTGACTGGCCCAAGGTCACCCAGCAGGCTTCATGTGGAGGAGTGGGGAATCAAACCCGGTACTCCAGATTAGAGACCATCACCCTTAACCACTACGCCACACTGGCTCTTGTGAGGTTTTTAGATTAGAGATTAGGCCTGCGAATCCCAGGCATAATTTAGGAACAAATCCCACTGAATTTAATGTGACTGAAGCATTCAAATAAATTAAATTGTAGAACCCTGGGGTAGTAGACTATATCCAGGCCCTGAACATCATTTACTTGGGCCTTTTACATATCTGTAACATTTCCCCATCCATTTGTAACCTCCCAATTCATGACACAAATATTCTATTTCAAGCCCAATCTTTTCCCATGTGGTTGTTTGCCACAGTTCAGGGGCTTTTTTTCCAGTGGCTCCATCGCCGAGGAACAGTCTATCAGATTACGGCCGATGTTCTTACCTTTCTGGCTTTCTGAAAAGTCTGCAACAGTCTGAGGACTTTAAAAAAAGAGAGAGCTTCTGAAGGCACTTGATAGGTTGCCATCTTCCAGGTGGTGGCTGGAGATCTCCTGGGATTACAACTGATCTCCCTGCAAGAGATCAGTTCACCTGGAGAAAACGGCCACTTTGGAAGGTGGCTTCTAAGGCATTATATCCCATGGAAGTCCCTCCCTTCCCCAAACTGTGCCTTCTTCAGGCCCCACCCCCAGAATCTCCAGGTGTTTCCCAACCTGGAGCTGGCAACCCTACACTCGAAGGTTAATGTTTATTAACTAATTTAGCTGGCTAGTTGATTAAATTGTTGATGTTTGCTGCATGGTAACTTTTCTGTGTGTGCCAGTTTGGTGTAGTGGTTAGGAGCGCAGGCTCTAACCTGGGAGAACCGGGTTTGATTCCCCACTCCTCCACATGCTGCTGCTGTGACCTTAGGTCAGTCATAAGTTCTCTCAGAGCTGTTCTCTCGAGAGCAGTCCTCAAAAGAGCTCTCTCAGCCCCGCCTACCTCACAGGGTGTCTGTTGTGGGGAGGGGAAGGGAAAGGGATTGTAAACCGCTCTGAGACTCCTTTGGGTAGTGAAGGATGGGGTGTATAAATCCAATCTCTTCTTCTTCTCATGTATTATGTTGCAAAAACAGATTCATGGAGGAGAGGTCTATTAATGGATACTAGGCATGGTGACTAAAGGGGACCTCCACATTCAGAGGCCGAAACCTCTGAATACCAAGTACCAGGAGGCAACATCAGGGTAGGCCTCGGCCTCTGTGTTCTTTCTGTTAGCCCTTGAAGGCAACTGGTTGGCTGCTGTGTGAAAAAGGATGCTGGACTAGATGGGCCACTGGTCTGATCCAGCAGGGCTCTGATGTTCTTATGCGGATCTGTGTTTGGCTTCTATTCTTTGAGTCAATTTGGATCCCGATTAGGAGAAAGATGAGAGAAAAGTATTTTTAAAAATATTTTTTACTTTTGAAATGACCACTCCATTCTTAATTCATTGGTTGTAATATGGAATTGGGATTTGAGTCTAGATGGTTTCAATCTTTTTTGTTGGATTTAGGCACCCAGAATTTCCACCGGAGAGGTAGAAATCAGCAGTTTGAGACTTGTTTTGTAGAGTGCCTGAAGGTTCCCTCTGGTCATCATTCTTCATCCTCTTTCAACTTTGGGGGTTGGATGTCATCAATACGTAGATGGCACCCAGCTCTATGTTTCTTTTACTAGGCTTCCAAATGCATTTCTTTTGGCTCCGAAACAGTGTTTTGAGGCAGTGGTGAAGCGGCTAAGGCAGAACAAGCTGATGAAGCTGAATCCAAGCAGGAGAGAGGTAATGTTGGCCGGGAAGGCTAATGTTTTGGAGGAACTGGATCCACTTATTTGGATGGGGTGAATCTGGCATTTGCAGAGCAGGGTGAGATCTTGACGCTGTTCAGGGACCAAGCCTTGTTGTTTGGAACGCTGGCTGGTGCAGTGGCCAAGAGTACCTTCTTTCAGCTGCATTTGGTTTCTCAACTCTGCACCCCTTCCTAGACTCAGCCAACCTGGCCCAACTAATCCATGCTTTTGTCACCTCATGACTGGACTACTGCCACATGCTCTACATTGGGCTGCCCTTGAAGACGCCCTGGAAACTGCAGCAGCCCGATCATTGTCAGAGGCCAACAGAAAAACACCTAGGGTTCCCAAGTCCCCCCGGGGGGCAGGGAAACCCTTGCTCGAGCAGCCTGCTCCCCGCCGGCCCGGATTGGGCCACCGGGGGGAACCCCGCCCTAAATTGCCGGGCCACAGCGACGTGCCTGGTGCGATGACGTCACTCGGAGGTGATGTCATCACGTCAGGCATGTTTGGGGGGGGGGGACACGCTATAATTTGAGGGAACTCTATGGTTTCCCCTTGAATTAGAGAGGTTCCGCCCCAATGTGCCCGATGCGATGGCGTCCCAGCCGTGAAAGGACTCCCCCCCCCCCCCCCGCTGCACAAAAGTAAGGACTTGGCAATCCTAAAAACACCTCGCCTATTTTTAAACAACTACGTTGGCTGCTAGTTTGTCTCTGAGTTCCACCGAAGATGCTGGTTGTGACCTCTGAAGCTTTTTATTGCCTACAAAACTTGCATATATGAAGGACCATCTCTTCCCATGTGTCCCCATGCAACAGTTGTACTCCTTGGGTGGCAACCTGCTAATTTTGAGTCAAGTAGTACCTTAGAGCGGTGCTCCCAGTGGCTCAGAGGTTAAGACGCTGCAGTTCGAGACCTGAGTGCCGCGTGATGGAGTGAGCTCCTGTCTCTAGCCCCAGCTCCTGCCAACCTAGCAGTTTGAAAGCAAGAAATCGCAAGTAGATAAATAGGTACCACTTCGGTGAGAAGGGAACAGCATTCTGTGCGCCTCTGTGTTTAGTCATGTTGGCCATCTGACCACAGAAACATCTTCAGACAGCGCTGGCTCTTTGGCTTGGAAATGGAGATGAGCACCACCCCCTAGAGTTGGCTTCGACTGGCTTTTGAGCAAGTGAGACCTTAGCACCTTAGAACCCAACAAGTTTTTCCAGGGGATAAGCTTTCGAGAGTCAAAGGGACTGAACAAAAGGAATGTTTTGATAAGGACTGGGGTGGGGTTGCATGACAAAAAGGGAGCAAGAGACTCAACAAGGGAAGAGACAAAATCTGAGGGACAGGCATACTTCACGCCTTCTCTGACTAAGGGAGCTTTTACTGTTGAAAACTCATATCCTGAAAATCTTGCTGGGCTCTAAGGTGTGACTGGGCTCGAATCTAGCTGTCCATCTGCAGACCAGCATGTTTACCCCTGCCTTCTCTGCAGCCGCTCCCTCCTTAAGGAACAGGCTTCTTGAAGAGGAGAGGGGGCTGCCATCTTTGGAAGTGTCAGGAGGTGCTGTAAAATAGGACTTTTAATGTGATTTCAGCAGCAGGTATTTTCTTGGAGGGTGTTACTGGAATTTTATGTTATGAATGGTTTTGTTTTAGAATTTTTGTTCTTCATTTCCTTTTTTATGCTCTGTCTTTATCCCCAAGGTTTGGTGTAGTGGTTAAGAGTGGCAGAGTCTAATCTGGGAGAACCAGATTTGATTCCCCACTCCTTCACATACAGCCAGCTGGGTGACCTTAGGTCAGTCACAAGTTCTCTCAGAGCTGTTCTCAAAGAGCTCTCTCAGCCCCACCTACCTCACAGGGTGTCTGCTGTGTGGAGGGGAAGGGGAAGGAGATTTTAAGCCACTCTAATATACTGAGTGAAGGGCGGGGTATAAAGCCAGTCTCCTCCTCCTCCTCAATTTACATTGTTTTCTCCTCCATTTTATCCTCTCAGCAACCCTTTGAAGGTAGGTTAGATTGAGAGTGTGTGACTGGCCCAAGGTCACCCAGTGAGCTTCCATGAAGAGTGGGGATTTGAACCTGGGTCTTCCAGATCCTAGACATACCACATAGTATGTCCTGAGCCACAAGGGAAACGTGGAATATATTTTAAAGACTAAAGAGAGCATATCGTGGCCTGGTAATGTGGTGCCGCTTGAAGAAAGCTCCCCTGGACTTCACAGCCTCTAAAATGTACCCACACTTTGGCCCTGCTTTGCCGCTTCATGTTACAGATTGAGGGATGCCGCTTGCGGCTTGTGGCTGTTCCAAGTTAAAAAAATAAGAAAAAGCATTTCCAGGGTGACAGATAATATCCCACATGAAGTCAGATCTCTGTCTACTCTGTGGCTTTCCCAAGTAGAGGTCTGATCTTCCCCACCATCTCAGGTTGCCAACTCCAGATTGAGAAATTCCTGGTGATTTGGGGCGGACACTGCAGAGGGAGACATTTGGAGAGGGACCTCAGCGGGGTATAATCCAGCACAGTCCACCTTCCAAAGCAGCCATTTGCCCCATGGGAACCGATTTCCATTTGGAAATCAGCTGCGATTCCAGGAGATCTCCAGGCCCTACCTGGAGGCTGGCAACTCCGCCTGCTAACCTCACCCTTTTGAACTGGCGATGCCCGGAATTAAATCTGGGACCACTTCACCGTGCAAAAAAGATGTTCTCTACCGCTGAGTCCACAGCCCAGCCTTTTCCTCTCAGCACTATAAGTCTACTTGCAAGGACATCTTCAAGTAAGAATCCCCCCTCCTTAAACGGCACTGTCCATTCTACCGCCTCAGAACGCCGCCGCTTGCATCGGCTCACCCACCAGAATGTTCCAAAGCATGCTGAGGAGGGGGTGACTACCGAGGTCGCCGTGGCACGTTCCAAAGAGCAACGTGCAAAAAAAAAAGGGAGCGCGGGGAACTAGCGAACCAGTCCTCACCTGGCGCATGCGCCTTGGCGCGCGCGCGAGCTCCCTGCCGCCCTTCCTTCTCTCTCTCTCTCTCTCTCTCTCTTTCCCTCCACCCTCCGCCTCCCTTCTGACAGCGGTGATATCATAGGCTTGGCCGCGCGGGGCATTGTGGGCCGGGAGGGGCCGCCATTTTCGGTGAGGGGAGAGAGCGCGAGGGAGGCGGAGCCAAGGCCGCTCAGTCAGCTCTGAGGGAAGCCGGGGAAGGGTTTTGTCTCCCCCACCATCTCCTCTTCTCGGCTGTGGCGGCGGCCGTAGTAATAGCGGCGGTGGCGAGGCCAGCCCCCGCTCCGCGACTGACAGCCGGCACTCCCGGCCACGGCGGAGTGGTCCTAGCCGGGGTGAGTGCTGCTCCTCCCTCCCTGCCTCCCTTACTGACAGCCGGTCCGCGCCCCCCCCCCCCCCACGCCCATCTCTAATAGAGCATCGTCTTCCCCCCCGCTGGGCTCTCCTGTGGGCGCGCTGGAGCATGGCCTGTTGGGAATAAGTGGAGGGTGGGCAGAGCCCCCCCCCGGGGGTGGGTGGGCAATGGCACCCCCCCTTCCCGATAGGGAGGGTGTGCTGGGGAGCAGCGCAGGCTGTGAAGGGGGGAGGGGCTAGTGTGTGGATGGGGACTGGAGGAGGGGGTCATTTTGGGCTATGGTAGGGAGAGGGTGGGTGTGACATTGTGGGGGAGGGCTGCGTGGGTGGCCACCTCGAGGGGGGTACCGTGAGCAAAGGCGCCCCCTATAGGAAGGGTGTGCTGGGGAGCAGCGCAGGCTCTGAAGGC
Organism: Lepidodactylus listeri; assembly: GCA_029233225.1. Lineage (NCBI taxonomy): Eukaryota > Metazoa > Chordata > Lepidosauria > Squamata > Gekkonidae > Lepidodactylus > Lepidodactylus listeri. The sequence goes on from JARCFY010000011.1 coordinate 85,201,692, forward strand.
GGGAGGGGCTAGTGTGTGGATGGGGACTAGAGGAGGGGGTCATTTTGGGCTAATGGTGGGTGTGACATTGTGGGGGGGGTACTGTGAGCAAAGGCACCCCCTATGGGGAGGGTGTGCTGGGGAGCAGCGCAGGCTGTGAAGGGGGGAGGGGCTAGTGTGTGGATGGGGACTAGAGGAGGGGGTCATTTTGGGCTAATGGTGGGTGTGACATTGTGGAGGGGGGGGTACTGTGAGCAAAGGCACCCCCTATGGGGAGGGTGTGCTGGGGAGCAGCGCAGGCTGTGAAGGGGGGAGGGGCTAGTGTGTGGGTGTGACATTGTGGGGGGGGTACTGTGAGCAAAGGCACCCCCTATGGGGAGGGTGTGCTGGGGAGCAGCGCAGGCTGTGAAGGCGGGAGGGGCTAGTGTGTGGATGGGGACTAGAGGAGGGGGTCATTTTGGGCTAATGGTGGGTGTGACATTGTGGGGGGGGGGTACTGTGAGCAAAGGCACCCCCTATGGGGAGGGTGTGCTGGGGAGCAGCGCAGGCTGTGAAGGCGGGAGGGGCTAGTGTGTGGATGGGGACTAGAGGAGGGGGTCATTTTGGGCTAATGGTGGGTGTGACATTGTGGGGGGGGTACTGTGAGCAAAGGCACCCCCTATGGGGAGGGTGTGCTGGGGAGCAGCGCAGGCTGTGAAGGGGGGAGGGGCTAGTGTGTGGATGGGGACTAGAGGAGGGGGTCATTTTGGGCTAATGGTGGGTGTGACATTGTGGAGGGGGGGGTACTGTGAGCAAAGGCACCCCCTATGGGGAGGGTGTGCTGGGGAGCAGCGCAGGCTCTGGAGGGGGGAGACGCTAGTGTGTGAATGGGGACTAGAGGAGGGGGTCATTTTGGGCTAATGGTGGGTGTGACAGTGTGGGGGAGGGCTATTGGGGGGTACCGTGAGCAAGGGTGCCCCATAGGGGGCGGGTGTGCAATGCAGGCTCTGACTGGAGGGCGTGCATTCTGGTCTAGGCGAGTGTGTGGATGGGGAGGGCCAATTGTGGGGAGAAAGGTGGGTGTAACAGTGGGGGCCGGAAGGAGAAATATTGGCCGAGGAGGCTGGTCATTGGCAGGCTGGCAGCAGCGGTTGGCCTTAGCCTTGGTGCGTCTTCTTCCCCCCCTTTCCTTGTTGAGTCTTCTTTTCCCCCCATCGTCAGTTACTCGTCCTCAAATAAAAGGCTGAGCAGGCTCCTGTTAGCCGGCCTTGCTGGTAAACAGATCTGTCCCATTAATGTTGCTGATGTTTGATTCTTAGTGGGTGACGGAGCGCGCCCCTCTCCTAGAAGAGATGCAGGGGAGGAAGGAGCGGTTCGGTGTACATGGAGGGCTTGTACTTCATTCGTCTCTTTTCCTGGCAGAATAGAATGGGAATCCAGTGACAGGGACTCGAGAACATCCCTGGAGAAGTGGCGTATAAGTTTTCTATGGAAATAAGTGGTAAAGGAAAATGTGTCTTGTTTTGTTAGTATTTAAATTGCCGCTGGACTGACGCATCTGGACTTATCTCTGTGTCTGCCCTTCTTTGCACATGTGATTTCCAGTCTGAGACCTGGTCATTCCCAGGGATGAGGAAATCCATTGAAAAACCAGGAATGATCCCTGACCCCCATTATATTTTTAGTTGCTGCATGGACAGATTTCTTCTCGATTGTGTTTTGTATTCTGGTGAAATAAGGAAGGAAGAATGGGGAGGGGGGCTGCTTTCTCTGTTCTTGTTTGTTTAAAGAGGCAGGGTTGTCAGCCTGCTGTCTCCTCTTTCTTTTTTTAAGCTTCACAAGATTTTGAAAATGTGAACACATCCTCCCCACACACAAGAGCATAAAACTCGTTCTCTAAGTTACTTGAGAGGGATAGCTGCGATACCAGGTATCAGATTAACTGGCAAAGGTGGAACTCCTTCGCATTGCCTTAATTTTATATGACATTTAACGTATGCTGGCATACTTGTTTTTTTTTTTACTATTAATGTCAAAACATGCAGAGTTCTTGTCTGCTGAGTTCCTTGTTAGATACATCCGGGACCAACCTTCATTGATTTATTGGATGAAAGTACATAAATAGTGCGGCAGAGAACTGATAAAAACCATTTTTCAGATTTCACACATGGTGCTTGCAATCCATTTGTAACAGTGACATTAAATTTAAAATAATTTAATAATAAATTATTAAATAATAGATTTCCGATTGTATGCTGTGATATTCACAGAGTTGGTGAAGCATCAAAGCATGTTCACGTTAGATCAGTTTCTAATTCCGCTCCCTGTCTGTATTTAAAATACGGCGAAAATGTTTGAATTTAGCTTTGATTCCATAAATCTCATTTGGAAGCTGAATCTTATTCTAATAACTGCCAAAGCTAGGCTACAGGATGACTAAAGATATTAGAGGCACAGGATGTAAAGGCATCTGGAATAATAAATCCCATGTTCATCACCAGTGAAGTTAAAGGCAGTCCATTAGGCGAAGTCATCGTGTGCAGTAAGTCAGCACAACTGTTTTATGGCAAACATATTGCTTAACAGGAAACTGTTCTGAAATGACTTCAGATTTCAAGAAGCCAGGAGCTGTATCCTAATAATGAAGACCAGTTTAGAAACCCTGAGAAGCCAAAGTTAAAATGGTTCCTTTTGCAGAGCCGATAGATTCAATAATGCTAGTGTTTCATGGAAACATGAAAGTAGAACTGATCGGTAGAATCTGCTGTGGTATTATTTAAAAATACATATTTTCTAATACTACTGATATAAAGGGTGAAAAACTTCCAGCAGTTGTGAAATATTAACTCATTGTACACTGTTCACACTTGCTTTTTATTAGGGCAGATTGAGAAGCAGACCCGTTTTAGAAGGAAGAGGTTAAAAACAGAAATCTAGGTCACTGGCATAAGGCTATTGGAACTTGCAGCTTCAAAGGAAGCATCTAAATATTTAACAAGAGCATAGAACAATATCTGATGGACTTTAAAAAAAGATGAAGCGGGTTATAATATGAAAACGGGGTAATGCAGTACATGCTTTTCAAAATAAGGTAGCCACTGCTGCTAGCTTTATGTCCCAGTAGCTTTCCTTAGGGGTCTGACAAAATCCTCACCTATCTCTCTTCTTTTGTTCTTTATTTATTGGTTTATCTTGCTTAGTTGGGTGCCCTTGGGGTGTTTTATTGTCTCCTCTAATGCAGTCTCTGGCTTTCTGCTGCAGGCCAAATTCCCTTTGGACATGAGGATTAGTGCAGATACTGTTCAGTCTCTGCCTTTGAGGCACGGTTAGCTTGGATTCTGTTTTCAGCATTTCTGGTGGGTAGCTGTGTTGGTCTACAGTAAAATAGCAAAGTCTGAGTCCAGTAGCACTTTAGAGAGTGACAAAATTTTCCAGGGTATAAGCTTTTGAGAGTCAAGGGGACTGATGAAGCGAGCTTTGACTCTTGAAAGCTTATACCCTGGAAAACCTTGTTGGGTCTTTAAGGTGCTACTGGATTCAAATCTTGTTTTCACTGTGAGTCTTCATTATAACCCTATTTTTATGATATTGCAGCTCCTATATATCTAAAAACCATTTGAACATTAAAAATGTCCTTTTCAGTGTGTAGCAATATGAATCAAAGCTCTCTAAAACAGCTTGTAAGTTTCATATACTGGGGAGGGGGAATCCTGAAATTTTCTTAAAGCATGAATCAGGCTCCAGTTTTTACAACTGTAATGAAATGTGTGGCATCCCCACAGCTGTAATTTATTGAAGGATGTGAGGAGGAAAGGACTGAGTTTGGCTGTTGTACACAGCACCATAAGAAATGCAGTTCCCAGAGGGAGTTTGCCCTTATTACCAGACTGCTTTTTCTATATTGTGTTGCTAATGTGCATGCATAATTCAGTGGTTTTCAGATTGTGGGCTGGATGGTTGTTGTTTTTTTCCAGATCACAAATGAGAAAAGAAGGGATTCTTCTGGAAAATTTCTCTAAACGGCATTGTGACACTGAAAGGGTTTTTTCCCAGCATAATTTTGGTGTAGTGGTTAAGTGCGCGGACTCTAATCTGGGAGAACCAGGGTTGATTCTCCACTCCTCCACTTGCACCTGCTGGATGACCTTGGGCAAGCCGTAGTTCGGGCACAGCTGTTCTTGAAAAAGAGCAGTTTCTGTCAGAGCTCTCTCAGCCCCTCCTACCTCACAGGGTGTCTGTTGTGGGGAGGGGAAGGGAAAGGAGTTTGTAAGCCGCTCTGAGACTCCCTTGGGTAGTGAAGGGCAGGGTATACATCCAATCTCCTCTTCTTCTCTATATAAATTCTTGACTTGTCTTGGAGTGATGCTTTTATTTTGGCTGCTGTGGAAAATAGCCTCTTATCAGGAATCACTTAACTGCTGGCCATCCTTTTAAATCAATGTTGAAATTGAAGCAAAGCTGAAGCTTACGTAGTTGCTGGATGGAAAGCCTCTGGTCCAAATGGTTTTTCCGCTGTGAACCCATGGCAAGTAGCTGTCTTGTCCTTAGTCCTCATCTGTTATATGCTGATGATAATGATGATAAACCTTATAGGGCTGTTTTAACGATTAGTGAGAAAGTATGTGAAGCCCTTTGAATGTTCAGTAATGTGCTCTGTAAATACTAAAAAGTAGAGCAAAACTTAAAAAAACCCTATATGTTGTCGAAGGCTTTCAGGGCTGGAGTTCATTCATTGCTGTAGATTTTCCAGGCTGTATGGTCTTGGCATTGTAGTACCTGACGTTTCACCAGCAGTTGTGACTGGAATGCTCAGAGGTATAACACAGAAAAATCGAGTACTCTCTGTGGTTTAAATAAGTTTTAAAAAAACTTATTCAGTTTCTTAGGCAAAATAAAAATGTTCTGTGTATTAGAAAGCTCTAATGATAAAGATGTGTTATGGAGTAATACCCCACAATACATTGTATAAGGGTCCAGATTTCTATTGTCCCAGTCCTGTCATGAAGGGACCATGGCGGCTCAGAGGTTAAGATGCTGAGTTGCAGACTGGAGGGTTGGTATCTCGGCAGTTTGAGACCCTAGTGGTGCGTGACAGAGTGAGCTCCCTCTCTGGCCCCAGCCTGCCAACCTAGTGGTTCAAAAGCAAGAAATTGCAAGTAGATCAGTGGGTACTGCTTTGGTGGGAAGATAACAGCGTTCTGTGTGCCTCGGCGTTTAGTCATGCCAGCCACATTACCACGGAGAAGTCTTCAGACAGTGCTGGCTCTTAGGCTTGAAAACGGAGATGGGCCCCACCCCCTAGAGTAAGATTCGACTGGCTTTCGAGCAAGGGAAACCTGTACCTTTAACTTTACTAGCCCTATCACATTGCTTACTATATGTCTCGCCTTGAAAAGAAATACGATTAAAGATAAAAATAGGTGACAAATTGAATGTTACATTAAGCAGTCATACTCCTCACCAACAGAATGTGGACGAACCCATATTGTATATTGGATCTATATGGTGGCAAATGTCTAGGAGAAAATAAGTTTCCCTTTTTATTTCCAGTGGCATGCACTGTTATATATTACATTGAATTACGTTGAAAAAGATCATTTATAAACTTTAAAAAAATCTCCACTTGCAGTTTATAATTTGTGTACAAATATAGATGGAGTTGGATCCAACCAGACTTTCCAACCAGACTTTATGCACAGGGTGTAAAGAGTTGAGAAAGAGAACTTTTTCTCCCACTCTAAAAAAAACAAGTACTTGAGGGCAGCCAATGAAGCTGATGGGTAGTAGATTCAGTATGGACAAAAGAAAATACTTCCTTACACAGCATGTGATTAAAATATGAAATTTGCTGCCAGGAGGTATAGTGATGACTACAAACATAGACAGCTTTAAAAGGGAATTAGACAGATTCATGGAGGATAAGGTCTATCAGTGGATGCTAGCCATGGTGACTATAGGAAACCTCCACATTTAGAAGCAGTCAGCCTCTGAATCCCAGAGGAACTGGTTGGCCACTGTGTGAGACAGGATGCTAGACTAGATGGACCATTGGTCTGATCCTGCAGGGCTCTTATGTTCTTACATTCCACCGGTGGGGGGAAAAAATACAAGTATATGGAGGTCCCTTTTGACCTCAATGAAGGCTTTGCTAGTGTTCAGGGAAACTTGCCTGATCAAAAGCAATGAGGAATGGCTGGTGTTGTAAGGAGGAGATTTCAGTGAGATTGAGTAGAAAAGTTGGCTGGATCCAATTTATGATTTGTTCCAAACACTTAAGCAAAATATGCCTTCAGATAAGAAACCGGGAAGTACAGGTGGGAAATTTAAGGCTTTCTGGTTACAGACCAACTGTGGGTTATTGTGATACCCAAACTGCATTTCTCTTGCCTGCAAACAAGGATTCTAAGCTGTATTTGCACTGTTGTTTATGGTTCTGGTTTATAGTCAAGAGAACAAATCCCAAGTTTGTTGTTTTGCTGTGGTTCTGACATTAAAACTAACCATAGCTTGTTTGGAACCAAGACATTGACAGTTTCCTAGTTGTATGCCAGGAGGAGAGAGAGCAAGTGAGCCAAAGGACTTTTCGGCTCATTCTTCTCACTAACAAAATGTTTTTCTGTCTTGATGCGTGGATTCCGCCACTGTGTCATTTGAAATCTGTTACATAAAAACATTGGAACATCTAAAGGAGATTTTTAAAACAGCAGGTGGTGTAATATCAGCTCGTGGTGTTGGGAGGGCATAAAGGCAGTTCAGCGACTACACAGTGATGACTCAAAAACGTATTATACTTGGATATGACATTGTTCAATGGTGACTAAAATCTTGGAGTGGCTTTACTGTCATGCTACATACTTCTGGGAATCTGCACTTTGTGCAGAAAAGCAAGGACACAGACTGGGAATATGGAGGGCCAGGCATGCTTCTCACCAGATTCTGCATCTAGAGGATCAACATTTTTTTACTAGTTGCATTTGTAGTTTTGCACCATTTTCTGCTTCTGTAAAGAATAAACAATGAAGTCAATTAAATGTGCACTGATCTGCAAATTCATGTCCTCTCAGTCTCTCTGGGCATTCTTCATTCTGACTCCATAGAACTACTGAAAAAATGTTAAACAGCATTGAGTGTGTTCTGGTAGCAGGAGCAAAGGAAATGAGTAAGTGATAGGCAGTGGGAATATATGAATGGGGATAATGAGTGAAGATTTTCCTGCAAAAACATCAGTTGTGCATCCTGAGTGCGGGCACTTTTTTGCAGGTACAAGTTGGCATGGTGAAAATACATTTCAGTAACATTAAGAGTTAGGATATTGCTCTTTTTAAAAAAAAGAGATTATATGCTGGTTGTCAAACTGCCGTCTCTTTGGAGGCTGCTCTTGTTATTGTCTGTGATTGCCTCTCCCTGAAAATTCTCCCCTGCTTTTGCTTAGTTTCAGTGAATGATGCAAAAAAGAAGAAGAGGGAAAATAAGGGCGTTAAATAAGGAGATGGGGGTAAAGCATCCTATATAGAGCACACTTGAGACTTAAAGGTACCATTGAAGTAACACTTTCAAGTATAGTGGGTTGTAAAAATATCCAGTCTGTGGTGGAGGAAAGTGCCTTCAAGTCACAGCTGACTTACAGCAATCCTGTAGGGTTTTCAAGGCAAGAGACGAACAGAGGTGGTTTGCCATTTGCCTGTCTCTGTGTAGCAACCCTGGACTTCTGTGGTGGTCTCTTGTCCAAGTACTAACCAAGGCCACCCCTGCTTAGCTTATGAGATCTGACAATGTTGGGCTAGCCTGGGCCATCCAGGTACAATTGTCTTTTCTAGACCTGTATTACTGACCTGTCACAAGGGTACCCCCTCAGATCTGTCTGATAGAAAGATAGTTTTTCATGATATGGTACAGCTTTGCAGAAGCAGAACCTTTGAACTTGAAAGTACTCATTGTGTGCTGCCAATATCTGTACACAACCCAGCAGACATCACTGATACAAAGATGTATAATGCATGGAAGCATTGTCAATTTAAGGCACATTATTAAGTACCTGGAGCATTTCATTATACTGTGTATTTATGCCTTGATGTGGCAAGGGACAGCTACACGTGGATAGAGGCTTTTGGTTGCTCAACTGCTGGAGTTCCCACCCACAGACCAAGGCTCATCTCGTCCCACCGAGCATGCCTGTCGTGTGCATCTTTAATGTGGATGGAGAGGTGCATGCCCATCTGGGACTGCTAGCTGTTTTGTGTAACAAGAGCTGGATTGTACCATAGGGTACATGTCAGCTGACTGGCAGCAGAAAGTGTCCTCAAGTTGCAGCTGACTTAGAGCAACTCTCTAGGATTTTCAAGGCAAGAGACATTCAGAGATAGTTTGCCATTGCCTGCTTCTGTGTTGCAACCCCTGGACTTCGTCTGTGGTCTCCCATCCAAATCATAACCAGGGCCGATCCTGGTTAGGTTCTGAGATATGACAAGATCGGGCTAGCATGGGCCATCCAGGTCACAGTATCAGCCAGCTACACAAGGAATAGATTCAGGCGGGCGGCCATGTTGGTCTGAAGCAACAGAACGAAGTTTGAGTCCAGTGGCACCTTAAGACCAACAAAGTTTGCCCTGACCTGGATAGCCCAGGCAAGCCCAATCTCAGCTAAGCAGGGCCAGTCCTGGCAAGTATTTGGAAGGGAGACCTCCAGAGAATACCATGGCTGGGAGGCAGAGGCAGGCTATCAAGCCACTTCTCTGAAGGTTGCCAGAGGTCGTTATGACGTCCAGGCATGGGCACGCGCGCACACACACATCCACACACAAAGACCAACCAAGTTTAAATCTGGGTATGGTGTGTGTGCTTGCCCACCTCTTCAGTGTGTGCGTGCCCACGAAAGCTTATCCCCAGAATTAAACTTGGTTGGTCTTAAAAGTGCCACTGGACTCAAACAGTGTTCTACACAAAGAATATTTATACTGACTTATATGCGTTAATCCTCTGTGTAATGAAAATGGCAGCAAAATTAACCATCTTGTACGGCACAACGTGCGTAATATTACTAGCGTATGCTCTTGAGTAGACTTTGTTCTCAACATGATAAAGATTCTAAAACAAGTATGTAGTGTCTTAAGATTAAAACTAAACATCAAGCTAGATAACTTTTCAGGTATTTGGAAACCTATATTTGTGAAAGTGTGTTAAGACGTTGAAATACTGGTTTAAATAATCGGAGCAGAACATAGGTGGACTCAAACTAGTTGCTATTTCCCTGCTCTTTGTTAGTAGAGAGATGCTACAAATAGTCACTTGACAATTAGAAAACCTGTTTATTTAAAGTACATAATATGTTGCTTTCTTTTGCTGGCTCTGTCACTGGCGCAGACTTGGGTATTTAGTCAAAATTTAGAAATGTCAGGTGGAGCTGTTGATGAGCTTTTGCATAATGAACACAGTGAGAAACTCGTAAGACGGTGTGTGCCAGACATGACTGGTGGATGTGCGAGACTTCTGTAACACCACTTAGTACGTTTCTGGTGTGAGACGGAAGTAGCCATCCAAGTCTTAAAGAGGAAAAATTCCTGACGCCAGTGGCAGATAAATGCGCCTTTGAAAGTGGGACATAGCACTTGCAACATAGCGTTTCACAGTAATTTGCTTTTGCAGTGCCTTTTTTGAAATCAGCTATTATTTTTTCCCCTTTTATTGTGAGTCTTGTATGCTGGACTCTGTGCCCTAAGTGAGGATTTATTTTCAGGAAATAGTTTTTGGCAGATAAGGGAAGTGTGGCAAGTCTCACTTCTCCTCCTGGTTTCTCAGTCATCTGAGGCGTTCAGATCAGTGGGGGATGACCAAGTATCTTGGGATTTCTAATTAAAGGACAGATCTGAAATTCACTCCCTTCTCTTACTTTTTCAGCCGGAGAACCAGATTCTCTTCTGGGTAGTGCTAGGCAGAATGAACCACTGTGAATATGCTGTGCTGTCCCAGGCAATAACTATCAGGCAGTAACTCTTTTTCCTGACCTCTACATACCGCAGGACCAGCCTGTGGATTGGGATCCTCAGGTGGGTTTTTGGAGCCCTACCCACTCAGTTGTAGGCATCTCTAGAGCTGTTACTTTTTGTCACTTTTTGGAAGGTCCTGCTGTATAGTGTTCAGCAGAGCAAAGGAGCCACACCTCCACATTTCTTAACACACATGTTAAGAGCCATGGGTCAGTATGGGGAGGATACTCAAGAGTGGAGATTTGTCCATGGTCCCTGAACCTAGGTGTGTTCGTCATTACGGTATATCTCCTGTTGTTGGGTTTGTGTTTTCTGTCCCTAACTCTTGTAAGAGTTAGATCCACCCAGCTTTTTCACTCAGACTCACCTGATCCCACTCCTGACTAAGCGTCTCTCTCCCCCTCCCCACTGTACTTGTTTTTGCTCCAGGCAAATCTCATTATCTTCAGCATACCTTTTTAATGTTCAGAGCATACCCTTTCGCCAGCAGAAAAGCTGGCTGAATCTAGCCCTTGGCCTGTTGCCCGCAGTCTTTGCTTTGGCAAAGATGAGGTCCTACTTCTGGGCCCCACTTTGTCACACATGACATCACAGTGAATTGATGTCCCAGGTCTGCAAAGGTTGGAGATCACTGATCTTCATCAGTTGTAGAGACGCAGAACTTGTCTTATCTGTGGGCTGGGAATGCACAGCACAGAGTTACATCCAGGCTATTAGAGTTATGTGTAACCTCACTCCCTGACATTTTCGTGGTTGGCTCTGCCTCTCGTGGCAGCCACCCTGTGGTGGTTGTGCCCACCACCCTGTGTCATAATTCCAAAAATGCCTACAGGCTCAACGAAGGTTGGGGACCCTTGGTCTATACTATTGACAGTGGCTAATAAATCCAGTGGGATTAACAAAGAATATGAAATCATCCACCAGAGCCATCTCTGTGCCATGGGCAGGACTGAAGCCAGACTGAAAAGGGTCAAGGGCAGATGAGACATCCAGAAACTCCTGGAGTTGTTCTGCTACCACATGTTCAATTAATTTCTTCCCGAAGGCTGATCTGAAACTAGCCAGGATCCCTTTAGCCAATGAAAGTTTCTTAATGACTGGACAAATTAAACCAATAAAATGCAGCAGACGTAAGCCAAAGTGGATTATAGAAAGGACAGTAAGCAGTTTAATGCATGTTAATCTTACATCCACAAGACAGACCAACAAAAAAAAAATACAGCCAAGTGCTTATGCAAGGAGCCAGAAATACTATCCTGAACAGGACAATTTCCTATCTTGACAGTGACGTGCCAGGAAGGCGTAGAATCATAGAGTTGGAAGGGTCATCTAGTCCAACCCCCTGCACAATGCAGGAAATTAACAAATACCTCCCCTCACACCCACAGTGACCCTTGCTCCATGCCCAGAAGATGGCAAAAATAATACATAAAACCCTCCAGGATCTCCAGCCAAACTGGCCTGGAGAAAAATTGCTTCCTGACCACAAAGTGGCAATCAGCATTTCCCTGGGTGTATAAGAAAGGGCCTCAAGAGCTAAGCACTGATGCAACCCTTCCTGCCCTCCCTTTCATGGTCTGCCTCACAGAATCAGCATTGCTGGCAGATGGCCATTTAGCCTTTTTTTAAAAACCTCCAAAGGAGGAGCGCCCACCACCTCCCGAGGAAGCCTGTTCCTTTGAGGAACTGCTCTAGTTGTCAGGAAGTTCTTCCTAATCTTTAGTCGAAAACTCTTTTGATTTAATTTCCACAACTCCTTGCTTGATGATTTTCTTTGGGTGGGGGGGGAGACCCATCATCTTTTGCTGGTGTTTTCAGTGCTGTTTAAAACTCCCTGTTCAACTGTCTTTCCTGGAAAAAAAATTGTGAGAAAACAAGCTAAACAAGATTGACGTTCAACAGCCAGGCCAAGCAGTACAGTTTACTGATTGTGCAGAAAGCTAGTTTTGTCACATGGAAGCCGTTTGGAAGTCCTGCTGCTGAGCAACTCAGCAACTTTAAGCCCTTAGCTTGATGTATTATGGAATGATAATGACATTCTGGAGGAAAACTGTATGGCTAGGCTTACTGGTGGTGAATGATAGAGGCATGGTAAGAAGTATTGCTGTTCTGATAATCCAGGTTCTTGAAACCATTGAACACTGCAAAACACCTGATTCCAAGCAGTAAGAGCTTTAATTGTTTTCTGGAATGTGTGTGGAAGAGATCTCTTAGGAATTAAGTCCGTAAATGCTGTGTCGGTAACACAAGCCTATTTTGTACATGTGATCTCTTCTATGAGACAATGGGTCCAGTGAAAAATACCTTGATGTACCAGCTAGAATGGATTCTCGGTGTCCTCTGTTCTCCAAATTCAAAAGTAAGTGCTATGATAGGCCCGAGTAGGAAACTTTGCCTCCTAAAGTGACTCATCATAGACAATTCACATCTTCAGTCTGGCTCTGTTTACCTGTTTTGTTCCTTAAAATGTTTTTTGTGTTTAGTTATATTTTTGGGCAGCCGCAACCAATGCTCCCTCTAAGCTGTGGAGTCTTGTGAGCAAAAATGCTACTTTGTGAGTTGCTAGCATTAAAGTTGTGAGTGAGCGATTGGACTTCTGCATAAATTAGTTTGCTTTGGAGCTGTCCTTCCTGAGCTAAGACAGAAATGTGTGAGCCAGAGGCTAAAAAGCTGTGAGCTAGCTCACACTAACTCAGCTTAGAGGGAATGCTGGCCGCAACCACCGGTAAGTCCATGCAGTGCTGGGGCGATATGCCTAATAATGATTGAGCTGGGCTTTTGTCATCCTTCTTTATCTGTGGTTTCCTAAGTATCTTTCGGTGGTGTTAATTTTAAGCCTTAAACTTTATTTAAAAGTGACCGGAAGACTGTTGTCTTACTGAAAATGGCACCAAATTTTCAGATTTGAGCGCTGAAGTGATTTTTCCATTGCTTAAGCAGGACTCTCTCTTTAGAAGCTAAAGTCTTCTTGGTTTCTAAGAGATGAAGATAAACTAGTAACTTTTCATGTGGCTTCATTTTTGGCAGCTCTAGTAAAATCACATTGTAACTCAGATAGCAGGTCTTAAGCTTCCCTTTTAGTGTCTGGTGGCTCTCCGTTTACGACTTCTGTCATGAAAGCAGTCATTAAGAGGGAGGAGGATGGTCCCAATTGCTGTGAGGGTGATGCTTGTTCATTTGGGGCAAGCACGCTGTAAGTCGAGCCCGAAGTATGATGAAACAGCAGTGCATCAGCAGCATTCCTTTCTGTCTCTTTTCCTTGCCTCCTTACTTAATTTGGCCACGTCGTGCTTGGATTGGTTAGTGGCAAAAGGAAACCTGGCTGCCAAAGAACAGGGTGGCTAGGCACCATAAAAGTCGACATCAGCCTGAGCATGGAACAACTCAAAGAAACAGTATAAGATCAGAAAACGTGGAGAGAGCTGGCCCGTAGAATCCCCAAGAGTCGAAAACAGCCGAATGGCTATCAACAACAACAACAACCTCTGCTTTGTTAGTATAATTTGGGTATAGTATATTGAGCAGGCCACAGATCAGGAAAGATAGGCAGGATTGTGAGTCTGATTCTGTGCTATACAGCCAATGCCACACTGGCCTTCAGTTCCTCAGTAGGCATTCTGTGATTCTCTGCTGCCTCCATGATAGGCTGCTAGGCTTGCCACCCTCTCGGTAGCACCCAGAGATCTCCCATTATTACAGTTCATCCCCAGACGACCAAGATCAGTTCCCGTCGAGAAAATTGCTGTTTTGAAGGGTGGGCTGTATGGTATCATACCATGCTGAGGTCTGTCTCCTCCCCAGGCTCCACCTACAAAATCTCCAGGTATTTCCCCACTCAGAGCTGGCAACCCTTCCTGAGGCTGCCCAATTATAGTGAATCTTACTAGTGAAGTGTTCATGAATAAAACTTTGTAGGTCTTACAGGTGCTGCTGGACTCAAAATTTGTAGGTCCACTGGTGGACCTCCTGATGACACCTGGTATTTTTGGCCACTGTGTGACAGAGTGTTGGGCTGGATGGGCCATTGGCCTGATCCAACGTTGGCTTCTCTTATGTTCTTAAATAAGGTGATCGCATAGGCTGGAATGCACCATTTCAGGTCTAGTGTTCAGTACTGGCCGTGAAAGTATTTTAAGTTACAGATTGCTAAACGATTGCGTGTACAGAGGTTCGCTGTTGCGGGGAGGAAAAGATCTATGGTGTTTGTTTTTATTCATTTTATACCGGTCTTTGTCCTTAATGGTTACCCGAAGTGGCCTGCATTGGCCTTTTCCGTGTCATCCTCACAACAACCCTGTGGGGTAGGGTAGGCCGTGTGAATGGTCCAGGGTCACCCAGCAAGGTTCCATGGCAGCGTAGGGACTGGGACTTCAGTCTCCCACGTTCTAGTCTGACACACTCCAACCATTACACCACGCTGCAGTCATTACTGAATGCAGCGGTCATGAAGGTAAAACGCAGCTTGCAGCCTGCATTAATTTCAGTGAAATTCTGCTGAAATCTGGGGAAACTGTTGAGGTCTGCAGCCTGGGAATTGCAAACTGATTCAAACTTGGTTGTGCTCAGTTGTTCAGATCACCAGTACTGGTTTGTGTACAGCTTATGCTAGAACTTGCCTCGCAGCTACAGATGTCAGTTTGTACCCTTCCAAAAACACGGGAATAAGGAATCTTATTAGGAAGTGAAATGCACTGACACTTGCTTCAGTAGACTAAAAATGCTTCTACAAATTGACTTTAGAGCATGGGAATCTCTCCCCACCCCCTCCCCCCGCCGTCTAGGTTAAACAGTGGAAATATTGACTCTGCTGATACAGCAGTGGTCTTGTGAAGGCAAAAATAATCCCCGGAGCTAAAAAGTAGTTCAATCTCATTTCCATTTTCTAATATGTGGTTGATAGATGGGTGCATCGTTTGCTGCCTGACTTCTTTTGTGTCTTCTTGTCCTTATTCCTAATGGGAGGGTTGAATATGTCGGGCTCAGTAACAACTCCCTTGATGTGCTGTTTCATGGTGACTGGTCAAATGGACTCCTGACTCCACAAAAGAAAAGAAAAAGAGAGAAAACAATCAAAGCGGTAATTACATTCCGTGTGTAGAGAAAGAACTGATCTTATGTGTATAGCATTGTCATTGAAAGCTTAACAGTTCTTTTCCCTATAGCTATAGATTTCTGCTCGGTCAGCTCCCCAGCTTGTTAAATAGAAAATGATTTCTGCACACTGTCGTCTGTTCTTTTTCATTGGCATGTGTGAAGTGCTTCTCTGAGAGTGTTTCTAGTTTATGCAATTCTGTGCCTAACATTGAAGGCCTGGATTTCTTTTGGTTTCAGTCTCAGTTTATGTCTTTTCTTGGCTCAGAAGTTAGGGCTTTCATGTTCTGTGATCATTTTTTGGTACTCAGAACAAACCAGCAACTAAAAATACTGCACTGAAAAACTGAATAGCGATTGCTTTGTTGACATTCCTTGATGTGAACATACCGCTGTTTATAGTCTGTGGGTAAAATTTTGTCATCCAGTTACTCTGCAGGGAAAGGGTTTTTTTTCCTTCAACCTTAAATGCAGTGAGGCTGCTCATAAACGTGTTGTTCAAGCCTACAAGAGTAGTACAAAAACAGAAGGAAGAAGCAACTCTTGTATTAACTCATTGTTTTGGGGAGTGAACTCCTTGGAGAAACATACTCATATCGTTCTCTGGCGCTTTCCAAAGCCCCTACAAATTCAAAAGGTTTCTGAACGCCTGAGAACTATTGTTATTGCCAGCCATACACTGTAATGAACAGGAAGTAGGTTTATTGGCCTTCTGATTCATGCACTTAATGGTGCAAAATCGTTTCACCATAGAGAAGCCCCAGGCCCCTGAGACAGGTCTCTGAATACAGGAAGAGTTTTCGGTTAGGAGAACCAAAGACACGAAGGGGGTGTAGGCGTAGCCAAATGTCAATTTGAGAATTGTTTTTCTGGGTGGCATCTCTTAGAAACGTTATAAAATCTGTAAAAAGAATTTTTGCATGGTGAAAACAGGCTCTCAGAAATGAATGATATTCAGTTTTGGGCAAGAAGACACTTGGGAGCTGAGCTAGTCATTATTGCAGGGGTCCCCAACATGGGGCCCTGGGGCACCACAGTGCCTGCCAATACCTTTTCTGGCACCCACCAAGGGTTTTTAGGAAGTGGTTTGGGCCAGGTGGGGCTTGCGCCCAAGAAAGCTTCTGATTGGCCACTGGAGAGAGATGATTGGCTGTGCAGATTTTTAAAAAACATTGCTTCGGCAGCAACTTCCAGCACAGCACAAGGATCTTCACTGTGGGACTGAAGGTCTGGCGGGGCAACAACTTTGTAGCTGGTTCCACTCCTGCAGCAGCCATTTTGTGGCCGCCATTTTGTGGCTGTGCCTCCGATCATGCCGTGCCAGAATTCCAAAGGCGCCAGAAGGCTCAGAAAGATTGGGGACCCCTGCATTATGGCATTGGTGTAAAGCTTCACACTGCTTCAGCAGGAGGAAGTTGCTGTGATTAGGCAGGGTATGTTAGTACTAGACTGAGATAATTATTACATTGGTATAACTATAGATGGCTAAGTGGTATAGTTACTGCTTTGCATGTAGATCCCAGGTGCAATGCCCAGCATCTGCTGCTAAAAGGATCAGGTTGTAGTGGATGTAGAAGGTCCTCTCCCTGAGACCATGGTGAGCCATTGCCAGTAAGACGAGACAGAGATCAATGGTTTGAATTAATCTAAGGCAGCTCTGAGCTTTATGGAAGGGGTCATATGAAACACATGAACACGTGAGATTGCCTTATAGTGAATCAGACCATCGGTCCATCAAAGTCAATATTGTCTACTCAGACCGGGGTTGCCAAACTCCAGCTGGGGCCTGGGGATCTTCCAGAATTACAACGGATCTCCGAACTACAGAGATCAGTTCCCTTGGAGAAATTGTGTCACTGCAGGGTGGACTCTATGGCATTATGACTTGCAGAGGTCCCTCCCCTCCAGAAACCCCACCTGCCCCAAGCTCCAGGAATTTCCGAACCCAGCGTTGGCAGCCCTAACTCAGACTGGCAGAAGCTGTCCAGCGTCTCAGGCGGAGTTCTTTCACATCGCCTCCTGCCAGATCCTTTAACTGGAGATGCCGGGGATTGAACCTGGGAGCTTCTGCATGCCAAGTGTGTGCTCTACCACTGAGCCACAGCCCTACTTCTCACCTCCCCTGTTCAATTTTAAATAAAATACAGCACACCAACATAGGTGCTACAGTTACTAGTTCATGCCATGCTTTTCATTATAACATTGCTTACTCCACCTCCCTTTTCTTAATATTTAAAGAGCAAGCATTTATTACTGGAGAAGAGGAGGATTCGGATGTGCATTGGTCTTTAGTGGGCTGAATTTAAACCATAAACTCTCCTGGTTGCTGGAGGGGTAACTAAGACAATGTGGTTGAGGGTGGAGTGTGCCCCGAAATGGAATCTAGTAGTCTTCCTGTACTCCTAAACTCTCAAAAGCACGCTTTTATTGCTTGTTGTTTTAGAGAAAACCTAACCTTTTTTATTTTACACAAGTTATATCTGCCCTCAAAAGGGCCATCTGGGCAGCTAACAAATTAAAACACATATAATAAATCACATGTTAAAGCCAGTACAACCAACTCAAAACAGCAGGAAAACATCGTTAACACAATTAAAAGCAGAGCTAAAAAACATACTAGGACATTAAAAAAAAATTGGGCAGGAAGTAAGAATCACTGAGGGAATGCCAAGGGAAACAAAAAAGGGTCTTCACAAGTTGGCAGAAGATGGCAGCAGGAGACAGACAAGTCTCCTTGGGGAGAGAGTTCCAGAGTTTTGGTACCCTAATATTTGTGAACAAACTCTGCTGAATACTCAGGAACAAGAGAGAAGGAGAGGAGATTGGATTTATACCCTGCCCTTCACTCGGAGTCTCAGAACGGTTTACAATCTCCTTTCCCCCTCCCCACAACAGACACCCTGTGAGGTAGGTGGGGCTGAGAGAGCTCTTTTCAGAACTGTCCTTGAGAGAACAGCTCTGACAGAACTACGGCTTGCCCAAGGTCACACCAGCAGCTGCAAGTGGAGAAATGGGGAATCAAACCTGGTTCTCCCAGATTAGAGTCCGTGCACTTAACTACTACACCAGCGTAGGTTTCCTAGTGAGAGCTAGTGTGGAATAGAGTAGTGTAGGGCTAGAATCTGGGAGACTCCCAAATTTTAACCCCCTCTTTGCCATGGAAGTTTGGTAGGTGACCAGTCACACACACTCAGCCTAACCTATCTCACAGGATTATTGTTGTGGGGATTAAAATGGAGAAGAGACCAATTGCAGCCACTTCAAGTTCCCACTGAGGAGAAAGACAGGATGTAGATGAAGTTAGATAAATAGTTAAAATATTTGATTTCCACTGTGCAATTAGCTTTTGACTGGTTTTGTTGAGCTTGATTATACTGGTATATTCTAATTATCTTGGCAACAGTACTGTAAGCACCAGAATGAAATGTTATGGGTATATTCATAGACAAATTGAATTACAAGCAGTGTTCCCTCTAAGCTGAGTTAGTGTGAGCTAGCTCATAGTTTTTTAGCCTCTGGCTCATACATTTTTGTCTTAGCTCAGGAAGGATGGCTCCAGAACAAACTAATTTATGCAGTAGCCAAATCACCTGTTCATAATGCCAGTAGCTCACAAAGTAGAGTTTTTGCTCACAAGACTCCACAGCTTAGAGGGAGCATGGATTACAAGGTGTTAAAACATCACAGATTAGCCTAAACTCATCAGAGCCTGGAAGCGAAGCAGGGTTGGCCATGGTTACTGCTTGGATAGGGGACCACCAAGGAACATAAGAACACAAGAAGAGCCCTGCTGGCTCAGACCAGTAGTCCATCTAGTCCAGCATCATGACTTGCACAGTGGCCAACCAGTTCCTTTGGAGGGCCAACAACAGGGCACAGAGGCTGAGGCCTTCCCCTGATGTTACTTCCTGGCTCTGGAATTCAGAGGTCTAGTGCGTCAGAACATAGAGGTTCCCCTTAGTCACCATGGCTAGTAGCCACTATCCTCCATGAATCTGTCTTATCCCCTTTAAAGCTGTTTATTCCTGTGGTCATCACTATATCCTCTGGTAGTGAATTCCACATTTTAATCACTCTCTGTGTAAAAAAGTGGGAAAGACCAGGGCTGGAAGAAGGAAGACCAGGGTTGCTGTGCAGAGGCAGGCAATGGCAAACCACCTCTGCTCATCTCCTGCCTGGAAAAAAACACTTGAGGGGTTGTGGGTTGATAGCACTTAATTCTTATTACAATAAAGCTCCATTGCTGAAAGGATAAACTTCTAAAAATTGTTGGTTTTCTGTTTTTTCCTCCTCCTCAGAATGTATGACAACATGTCCACAATGGTGTATATAAAGGAAGACAAGTTGGAGAAGCTCACCCAGGATGAAATTATTTCCAAGACAAAGCAAGTGATTCAGGGATTAGAAGCACTGAAGAATGAGCACAATTCCATTTTACAGAGTTTACTTGAGACGCTTAAGTGTTTGAAGAAAGATGATGAGACCAATCTGGTGGAAGAAAAATCAAACATGATTCGCAAGTCTCTGGAGATGCTGGAACTTGGACTCAGTGAAGCACAGGTAAAAATAAAGCACAAAAGCAAGCCTTATTCTCAGTGTGGGTTATTAATATTACTGTCTAACAATAGGATTTGGGGGAAAATGTTTTGTTCTAAAGCAGAAAGGCAGTTGGTGCTGAATTACAAATAAGGTAGAAACCGAATGATATCTTCTCTGGTATGTTTTTTAGGTAATGATGGCCTTGTCGAATCACTTAAACGCAGTGGAGTCAGAGAAGCAGAAATTACGTGCTCAGGTTCGCAGGCTCTGCCAGGAAAATCAGTGGCTGAGGGATGAACTGGCCAACACTCAGCAGAAACTGCAGAAGAGTGAGCAGTCTGTGGCTCAGCTGGAGGAAGAAAAGAAGCACTTAGAATTCATGAACCAGTTAAAGAAATACGATGATGATATTTCCCCTTCAGTAAGTGGCTGTATTTTAAAATCTGTCCTTTCTGACTTTTGATCTGCTAAAGAAGTTGCAGATTTTTACACTTGCTGCTTAACATTTCATCAGTAGCAAAAAACAGGCAGGTAATCAGATGCATAATCAATCAAATGCGTTTTTTCCACTTTCCATCTGTATGCCCAGCAAGGTCAGAGGATTGTGAAATACAAGAAGTACGGCATGTGGTATTTATATAAACTCCAGGTGTATTCAAGATCAGCTTCGTGACCATTCACAATAGTATTCAGTGATTAAAAACTCACTAGTTCTGCTGAGTTGATTCTCGCCTGTAATGGGTGAGGAATTCCTGGCGCCACGAGACTCCTAACATGGCAGCTACTTTGGAAGTTTTGTGCATAGATACAGAGATTGTGTGGTTATTGATTATGGAGGTAGCCATGATAGTCTGTTGTGACAAAAATAAATAGGACTCTTCTGACTAACCAACACATTTTTATTTAGTTGCATTACCAAGCAGCTGGCTTGGTTTGGATTTCTAACTGGATTAAAAATCTGAACAAAAGATTGATGAAATTGGAAATAGTGGATTTGTCTGAACATTTACATAGTCGTCTTTGAATTTAACAAAGGAAAAACAAAAACAGCAATGAAATGCAAAGGCCATGTAATTAGAGACAGTTTTACTGAAAATTTGGCAGTCGCTAAAAAAAAGGATTAAGCCTGCCAACTTCGTCTGTAGTGTCACTGATAGATGCATACTATGACAAACCTGTGAGAAAAAAAAATGATTTTATAAGATATTAAGGGTTCCTCCATTCTTGTTCTAGCATTCACCTCTGCTTCATTGCTTGCAGTCTTTCATTTACCCTGTGGAGCAGCATGAGCTCTAGCAAGCGTGGATGAACTTTTTGGAGCTATTTGTCAGCTGGATTAGTCATCCCTTTATTTTTAGAGATAGGTTTGGGCTTTGACACTGCAATCAGAAGTAAGTAAAGGTAAAGGTTTCCCTTGCTCGAAAGCCAGTTGAATACGATTCTAGGGATGCAGTGCTCATCTCAGTTTCCAAGCTGAAGAGCCAGTCCTGTCCAAAGATGTTTCCGTGGTCATGTGGCTGGCATGACTAGACGCCAAGGTGCACGGAACGCTGTTACCTTCCCACCGAAGCGGTACCTATTTATCTACTTTCTTGCTTTCGAACTGCTAGGTTGGCAGGAGCTGTGGCCAGAGACAGGAGCTCACTCTGTCAGGCAGCACTCAGGTCTCAGACTGCTGAACTACTGGATCTTCTGGTCTACAGTTCAATATCTTAACCACTCGAGCCACTGCAGCCCCTTGCAATCCGAAATAGCAACTGTTAAATCCCCAAGGACAAAGGAGGTCAGTCAGCTGCCTGGAATGGACCATCTGAATGCCCCCACCCCTCATGCTGTTTGGAAGCTGCCGATACTCTGAATTTCTCCAAACAATGATCTGTCTAGTCCTGGCCCAATCTAAACAGAACACCAGATTAAGAGCATGACCCACAGGATGTGTATATGTCCCAATGCTTTCATGGTAGCTGTCAGGTCCCCGGCTGCACCAGCAGGAGTGGTCTTAGCATGGATATTAGACTCCCTCAGGACTAATACTTTGGACCAGACTGTTAAACACCAGATTCTGCGACCACCTCCAATAGTGCAGTTAGAGATCTGCTGAGTATTGAAGAGCAGTGCCAAACTGGTATTCTCGATTGGTTGTTAGAACTCAGTATCACATATGAACATAAGTGTGTTCTGAAGAGTGAGGAGTCTGGGACATTAAATGACATCCTTGTATTTCCAAGTGATTTTGTTCCTTTCTGTTAGTTTTCCATTGGTAACTGGATAGGACCCATGCCTAATTCAGACCAGTTCTCAATTATATATGTCAGGTTTGTATTTTCAAGAATAAACCCTGGGTAAGACTAATTTGTTTGTGATCAGTTCCTCATTAATAAGAAATTATGGATAGTTGATGCCGTCACCCTGGTAGTTACCTGGAAAGGGGCACAGAACAAGTGATTATTTATTAAAATATTTGTACCTCACCTTTCCCCTTGGCTCAAGGCAGCTTTGTTTTCTATCACTTATTATTACTACTATTCTTGTTCAGTAACAGACAAACCCATATATGCAGTCAGTATCATCATGGGGCGCAATAAATCCCGGGCACTAGGTTGCCTTGGAATTTCACTGGAGCACCTGGTATTTTCAGCAGCCCCTTTATTGTAAGTGGTTCTTGGTTATTCTCAGTAGAAGTACAAAGCTTATTTAAATGAGGAATAAAGGTTAGTTTTTTGTTGCGGTGACAATCAGGGTCTCTCCATATTTATTTTTATGCCACCACACTTTCATTGTAGCTTTACCCCCAAAAAAAAGAAAGAAAGAAAGAAAAAGGACGAGGTTCTCTGGTAGCAATAATTAGAAAGTATGGTCATTAGCATATAAAACCCTAAAGCAGGGGTGGCCAACCTTGCTTAACATAAGAGCCACATAGAATAAACGTAAGAGCCACATAGAGATGTCTGAGAGCCGCAAGACAGGAACAAATATCACACACACGTTTTTATTTTTAAAAATATGCAAATTTGCTTTTTATTAACGTTAAATGGGACTGCCAAAAATAAAAACAAACGAGGAAAACCAGTTATAAGAAAGAGAGAGAGAGAAACTAGGAAAGCAAATAGATGGGAGGGAGGAGGGAAGGAAGGAAGGAAGGAAGGAAGGAAGGAAGGGAGAAAGAGAGAAAAAGCATGCCTCCCCTTTGCTTCCCCAGCCGCCCTGCCAGGAGCCGCACAATATGTGTGAAAGAGCCGCATGTGGCTCCCGAGCCACAGGTTGGCCACCCCTGCCCTAAAGGCTGAAAAAGAAGTCTGGCTGCTGAAGTTTTAGGGTAGCCAAAGAGAATTCGACAAGGCATGCAGTGTCTAGTTCAGCATCTCAGCCTGTACTGTGACACAATCACGCTGTCATGTATATGAAAGAAATTGGAACTTTTCTGCTCCCGAAGAAAAGCAAATTAGTATTTTGACTATGCGTCTTACTTTTTTTTTTTTTCCAGAGAAAAGAAAAACTTTTAATCATAAAATGAGCAAGGTACTTTGGATCTTATGTCCTTCATGGTTACATTCCAGGAGATAATGCGTAAGGTTCTCCCATAGCAGCAGGTTTGGGTTCCACAGGTGGAAGGGATAACAAGGAGGCCAAAATGTATGCACACCTGGGCATCTTTTAACTTGACACATAACAAGTATTGTCTTTTGCAATCTACACATGTACGGTTTGGTTTGATAATCGTAACAGTCTCTGATTTCTGGGGGGGGTTGTTTAGGAAGATAAAGACTCAGACTCGACCAAAGAACCATTGGATGATTTGTTCCCCAATGATGAGGATGATCAAGGGCAAGGAAGTAAGTGAATCTGAAATGATTTAATTTTAAATACATTGAAGATACTAGTCGAGTTTTAAGACTGTTGTAAGACATTTTGCAGTGTACTCTAGCGTACAAGGATAGCTATGTCATCAGGGCATAGTTGGTTTGTCTAAGACAGTAAAAAAGGCTATGGATAGGATTTTGACTGGCAGAAATGTCTAGTGAGCATTTTAAAACTCGACTTCAATACGAAATTTTTAAAGATAATGTTAATGGGTGGCCATAGTTTGGCAGGGCACCCCACTGGCTTACACTCTTCTCCACGCAGGCAGCCCCCTCCCCCCCGAAAATGCCTTCAATGTTTTCTGGCTGTCAGTAACTTCAGGTTTATTCTGGTGTGTTTCAGTGGATGCAGTCATCTGTGATGGACAGGCTAGGTTCCCCCTCTCTCTAAGAGCAACCAATGAGAGCTGATGGAGTTTTGAGAGAAGGAGATTTGAAAAACAGCAGTTGAAAACAACAGTTAGGACTTAGTAGCAGAAGAGTTGGCAGTTTAGGAGCTGAGGAGAAAAAAGAGGATGTCTAACAGAGTAGAACTGTGCAGAGGAGCTTCTTAGAGCAGGCTGAAAATAGTAAATTTGTAGCTAAAGGATCGCAGTTGTAGGAATAGGACCTCAGTTCAAAATAGGGCTGCCAAGTCCCCCCGGGGGCGGGGATTCCCCCACTAAATGGGTCCCCAATCTGCCGGTCCGGATTCGTCCGGTGCGGGGAACCCCACCCTGAAATGGCCACATCAGGCCGATGTTGCCCAGAAGTGATGTCATCTTGCCGGGCACGTTGCAGGGCGACGCTCTAGCAATCACCCTGAAAACTCTGTGGCACCATAGAGTTTTTAGGGTGATTACCAGAGCGTCACCCAGTGACGTGCCTGGCGGGATGAGGTCACTTCTGAGCAACGTCACGGCGCCGCGTGCATGAGGGTCCTGGATTGGGAGCGGGACTCCCCCGCTCGGACGCGTAAGTGACATGGCAACCCTAGTTCAAAAGTTCCATGGAAATGAAACCTTACTATCTTCTAGTTATACCTTACTAACCTCAGGGTTTTGTTCATATAATAAATAAAAGTTTTCCTGTTATGACTAACCCTGTGGGCTTTTATGTCTAAATGAAGCGCGCACACACACACACACACACACACACTCTCTCTCTCTCTCTCTCTCTCTCTCTCTCTCTCTCTCTCTCTCTCTCTCTCTCTCTCTCCAGTATCTCAGTCTGTATGTATATTATAGGGTATGAATGAATAGTGGCAGCGAGTGATTAGAGCAGTGTTTGAGCCCCAGCCCCATAGCTCTGTGTGAGTGAGGGCTTTTTAAAGAGGGCCGGGCTACCCTGTCTATGGATGTCTCTGAGAGAGAGGACCTGAGGTGTGAAATGGTGATGGCTCTCTGTCTATTTTAAAAGAGACAAGAAGGGTCGCTTGTGACATCTTGACCTACTGATAACTCTGAACCTGAGAGAGAGGGACTGCCGAGGGTGGTAAGCACTATGTGTGGGTGGAGAAGGGGCATCACATCATGGTTTCCCGCTAACCATCGTTTTATCTCATTAAAGATGTTGAAATCGTCATTTGCCTTACAAGCTGATTATGGCAGGGTAGGTCCCTGCACTCCACCCCGGATCAGTGCTGGGGTACAGAGCGAGTAGACTTGTTCTTGGGACCATCTGAGGCGAGGTGGTGGGGACACTTGCCCTGGCAAGTAAATTTGCCAGTCCTTTCTTTTCCACGAAGTGGAAGAGATCCTGTGTCATTCTCCAGCAATTCTTGTTTTGTGGTTAAGGATAACTGGGAGGGAGAAACACCCCCCCCCCCCCGAACTTTGGTTACAAAACATTAGTCACAATATTCACGAGATGGTGTGTTCTCAAATAGGAATAGTGTCACTGGCTTTAATGGGCTTATGGAATTCAACAACGTTTTCGATCTAACATATTTAAAATGCACATCTTAACGAAGTTCGTTCCTTTGATGCTAATACCATTTGAACATATGTGTATTTCTTAGTCATGAAATTTCAAAGTCCTGTTTTATTCCCCCCCCCCCCTAGTGCAACAGCCACATAGCAGTGCAGCAGCTGCTGCCCAGCAGGGTGGCTATGAGATTCCTGCAAGGTTAAGGACCCTTCATAACCTTGTCATTCAGTACGCATCCCAAGGCAGATATGAGGTTGCCGTACCCCTCTGTAAGCAAGCACTTGAAGACCTGGAGAAGACTTCAGGCCACGATCACCCTGATGTCGCCACTATGTTGAACATACTTGCATTGGTGTACAGGTTGGTACTCTCAACTCTTCCCCCACCCTGTCGAAAGACCCTTGTCCACAGCCGCTGTTACATAAAACATTGATGTGGCTTCAGTTATTTATTAGCTGAGGATGACACTCCGTATTCGTGCGGTTTCAGCATGTATTTCTGTCCCTCTTTAACAAACTCCTTTCATCTTCTTCTGAGGGAGTCGGCTGCATATTTATTTATTTATTATTTTACTTATATCCTGCCCTATTCCATGGTGGGCTCAGGGCGGCCTACAACATAAATAAAATACAATAAATGTATAATTAAAAAACAGTTAAATAAGCAAGAGGGCAGCAAGACAACATACATTGCTCCAGAGCAGTCTAATATGCTTCCTGTCAGACGTCAGCAGGATAGTAGGCATCTGTAGCTTATATGGGCAGGGGAGGCCGTGATGGTGAAGACATCCACCACCTCATCCAACGGCCTAGCAGAACAGCTCCATTTTACAGGCCCTTGTTGTTGTCCAGTCGCACAGTCGAGTCCGACTCTTCGCGACCCCACGGACCACATCACGCCAGGCCCTCCTGTCTTCCGTTGTGCTCTGGAGTTTGCTTAATTTCGTGTTCGTTGCATCAATGACACTGTCTAATTATCTCATCCTCTGCCGTCCCGTTCTTCTTTGACCTTCAGTCTTTCCCAGCCTCAGGGTCTTCTCCAGTGAGGGCTCCCTTCTCATTTGGTGGCCAAAGTATTTGAGCTTCAGCTTCAGGATCTGGCCTTCCAGGGAACAGTCAGGGTTGATTTCTTTTAGGACTGACTGATTTGATCTCCTTGCAGTCCAAGGGACTCTCAGGAATCTTCTCCAGCACCATAATTCAAAAGAATCTATTCTTCAGCATTCGGCCTTCCTTATGGTCCAACTCTCACAGCCATGCATTACTACTGGGAATACCATTGCTTTGATCATACGGGCTTTTGTTGGCAGGGTGATGTACAGGCCCTACAGAACTGTAAAGTCCCTCAGGGCCCTGATTTCTGTTGGGAGCACGTTCCACCAGGCTGGGGCCAGGGCAGAAAAGGCCCTGGTACTGGTTGAGGCTAGGTGGATGTCTTTTGGGCCCGGGACTACCGGTAGATGTTGGTCTACAGAAGGCAAGGCTCTCTGGGGCATATATGTGGAGAGACCGTCCCCAAGGTATAGTCATCCCTCAAACAATGTTTACGGGCACTTTGAGTTGAGCAGCAGGTAGTTTTTGCATCGGCTGTGGCTGGCAGTTTTAGGGGCCCATAAACCAAATCCGGAGTGCAGAAGATTGTTGGGTGGCTTGGCACAGGCTGGTGCTTATGGGGCTCCCACGCTGGCTTCGACCAGTGAAGAAGTGGGCAAAACATTTATGGTACCTCTCAGTCAGTAGCGTGTAGTTTGTGCTTTACAGAGAGGTGATGGTAGAGCCTTGGCCTGTCACCCCAATCTGTTTTCTAGATTCGTGCTATTCATGTTAGTTGCCAGCCACTGTCCTGTAGGTCCGTTGAAGAAGACAGCTCCTTGGGTACAGATCTGAAAAGAGCAGACTCTGCTCCACTGAATCCTTGGCGCAGTGTCTTTGGTATGCTGCAGTTGGCCCTGCCTGTTAGTAGTTACTTTAAAGCTTAAATGACGAGTAACAATTTTATAAACTAAAGTCTTACTCATGACTCTTTTTTCCCTAATTTAGGGACCAGAATAAATACAAAGATGCTGCAAACTTATTGAATGACGCCTTGGCTATTCGTGAGAAGACCTTGGGCAAAGATCATCCAGCGGTTTGTATATCTGTCCCTTTCATTTTTGGTCTCCATCCTTCCCTTCTCTAGTACTACACTAACTTCTTTTCTTTGAAACTCATTTTAATATTGAACCTAACAGGAAGGCTTTTTAATGTCCCGGCTTATTGTTTAACACCATTTAGGTCGGGGGCTGCCATGAAATGATTTGCATTTTTAATAATTAATTGCAGATCTCTCAAACAGATTTTCTGCACAGAAATTGCGTAATACTCATCTGGTTCTGAACCAGTTTGCACAATTTGAGTGTGCTCCAGATTTCCAAGGCATAGATCAGAAGTGCTGCTGAATTCCTGATGGAGCCGCTCATTTATAAATAACGATGAAACATTTATGCAGCTTAAGTGGCTTGTTCTCATTGCCTCTAATCCAGTGATAAATGCCTTCATACTATATATTGCAGAAGGGGATTTGGAATTTGCTTCACTCGGTTTCCTGCTGTTGATACTCCCACAAACAGTGTTTTTCTGCATGTTCAGCAAGCTTGTGCATTTACTATTTGAAGGGACTAGCCTAGTGCTCATCATCCTGTAGCAGATGGCTTACGTGTTGACCAGATTATCCTGATATGTTTCTCAGTCTCTGGGCCAGCCCTTTTGCTCCATGCTGGCTGCAGTCGGTGAAGAAGGCAGGAGACTGTATTTCTGGTCATATTTTGATATTCTGAGCCTTTATGGTCTACAGACTTCTATTTATTATGATGAAAAATGAGAATTATCTTTACTGCTGATATATGCAAATGCCAAAAGCTGGGTATCATTGTGCTAAACACATTTTATGTCTGTCACTTGTAACTCGATTTTTTCTTCTTAAGTAAACTGTTCAAGAGGCAAAGAAACAAAGACAAACCAATAGTGCAGCAGGAAGAAAATTTTATGTCAATAGGTTAAGTTCTTTCAGAGCTGTTCTCTCATGAGCAGTTCTCGAAAGAGCTCTCTCAGCCCCACCTACCTCACAGGATGTCTGTTGTGGGGAGGGGAAGGGAAAGGCGATTGTAAGCCGCTCTGAGACTCCTTCGGGTAGTGAAGGGTGGGGTATAAATATCCTCTTCCTCTTCTTCCTACTCCTTTTCCTCTTCCTCTTCTCCCCCCCCCCCCAATGTTTCGCACTGAGCTTCCTCAGGGGCATCTACACGTATGTAAAAAAAAAAGGGGGGGGGGGAGAAGACATTAACCAATGTCTTTTAACTTTTATCGTAATTAAACATATCAAAATGATTAAAACATGCTTTAAAAGATAGAACTTTTGAGCAGGTACAAAGTACACTTAATTATTGAGAGCCACCAAAAACACTGCTAGGAACTGAGAATATGTAGCAGCAGTGGAAGGCCATAGTAGAGCCAGATCTTCCCTGCCTTCCCTTCCCCCATCACCCCCTGTGAATTCCCCAGAAGGTGATATTGTGGCCTGGGTTAAAAGCCATGCTCTGTGGCTGGCTGCAGCAACGAGACGGAATCAGTTGAAATTAACCCTTCGGCCTTCTTGCACCTGAGAAAGGCTCCCCTTATGGGAGGAAGTGATGCATAAGCTCCATCCCAATATATCGGAACCATCAACAAGTGAATAAACTGTAAATTAGAAAGTGACCGCTTTCCTCATCCCTTCGGCGGTAAATATGTTGGCCTTTTTTTCTTTCTTTTCTTTTTTTGCAGGTCGCAGCAACTTTAAACAACCTTGCAGTGCTTTATGGAAAAAGAGGAAAGTACAAGGAAGCTGAGCCTTTATGCAAGAGGGCTTTGGAGATTAGGGAGAAGGTAACAATATCATTGCATTGTTTTCTTTCTGTAGTTTGCGCTCCCAAGGCACACTATTTTCATATAACTTCTGTGTGTGCGGCTCTGTGTTAAACTTGTGGTTATGTGAATAACTGAACAAAGTTTTGAGTCCAGTGGCACCTTTAAGACCAACAAAGTTTAATTCTGGGTATAAGCTTTCGTGTCCATGCACACTTCTTCAACTTCTAGCTTATTTTGACAAAGTCCTGCCGACGTTTCTTGAAGATATGCAGTAATGTTGTTGAAGGACAGGCAGGGGGTCTATGGCAATTAATTTGGCTGAAAAGCTGCATATCAAAGACCAAGGAAAAAGAGGCGAAGGAGGAAGGTGCCCCAAACTTGTCCATGGTTGAGAGCAGCCAGGAAACTCGAAGGAGAAAGAACTGGGTGGTGGCCCCCTTCTCCGTGAGTCTTGCTAATGAAGCTCAGTGCTCAAACTTATTCCCTTCCTCTCAGAAATCTCTACATCGAACACTCCTGGGTGGAATAGAATTAGAGTGAGCGGCCTGGTTCAAAACAGGGAATGCCCAACCTGCTCTGCAGTTAACTTTACCTGAAAGGGCTGTATCAGAACTGCCGCAGCCTTTGGAGTTTTCCAGATGCCCTAGATTAGAGGCTAGAAAGTCACATTCGCATGTAGGTTAATCACAGCCATGTGGTGGAGCCTTCACCTGCGGACATCTGTATTCAGGCCCATTATCATCAATACACAGTTTTGCTGTCAAAAATGCTAAGCGACACTAGGGTAAATAATGTAGCTGGAGCCTTGTCTTTTAAAGGGCAAGTTAGGCAGGTGTTAAAGATATGTGCCTTCCGTTTCTAGGTTCTGGGAAAAGACCATCCAGACGTTGCCAAACAGCTAAATAATCTGGCCTTGCTATGTCAGAACCAGGGTAAATACGAAGAGGTGGAATACTACTACCAGCGGGCTCTGGAGATCTACCAAACAAAACTGGGGCCAGATGATCCAAATGTAGCAAAAACGAAGAACAATTTGGTATGTTTGCGCTGTATCGTTTTTTAAACAATGAGAAGCGAACTGCTGTAGATAACTCTTCATTTGCCGAAAAATGAAGTTAAAAAACATTTAAGGGCCCAATCACACCTCATGTAAAAATACCAAAACCTTACACACAAGTGCCAGTGGACTTAACCTGACGCGTTTCGGTCTGTATAGGCCTTCTTCAGAGGTCAAACACAATGAGGAACAAGTTGGCTTACATCATAATACAATTTTGTTGTTGTTGTCAGTCACACAGTTGAGGCTGACTCTTCGTGACTTGATGGACCACATCACACCAGGCCCTCCTGTCTTCCATCATGCTCCGGAGTTTGCTCCATTTCATGTCCGTTGCATCGATAACACTGTCTAACCATCTCATCCTTTGCTGTCCCCTTCTTCTTTTACGTTCAATCATAATACAGTACAATTATACAATTATGCAACATGGATACAAAACGGACCAGAAAAGAATCGCTGTTTAAAAAATATAAAAAACATGTGAAATTAAATACACATAATAAAATGAATGAATAAACAATACCTATATTCTACTAAAAAACATATTGACTTACTTCCAGAGTGAAATCACTAGGCACAGAATAAAAGTATAAATGAGGCCTCCAAAGATGCAATCACATGCCAAATGATATTTCACTAAAAAATAATCTAGAAGCAAAAAAAAATTATGAACCAATGCAAGTTTCAATATTAAAACTTAATTCAAAAAGTAACACATAAAATTATTTTGTTACTTCTGGTCCACACAAGGTAGTGGGTGTAACCACAGAATGGCTGCTGCAGGAGGTGGAGCCGCGCACACTCAGAGGAAGCCCAAGTTCAGGGGAGTGGAGGAGTAATTAAAAAATACACTGGGAAAGAGCCGTGAAGGAGAAAACACTGTGGTGGCAGCTGCTACTGAAACAATGTTATTTTTAATGTGCACAGCCAATCAGATTTTCAGTGGCAGAGCAGAAGCCCTGCTGGGCAAGAGCTCCCCCCCATTCTAAAAACACTTGGTGAGCCCCGAGAAAGGTGCCCATGGGCGCCACATTGGGGACCCTTGCTCTAGTGCTAAATTGTAACATAGCCCTCCTGTGAGACAAAAGGTGGCTTTGGATCCAATGCATTTTTCCTCGCTCAGTATAACCTATAGCTCTTTCGTATATCTGAAGACTGAGAATTTTTTTAAAAACTTACTAGGTTCATGTTGTCTTTTCCAGGCATCCTGCTACCTGAAACAAGGCAAATTTAAACAAGCGGAAACTTTATACAAAGAGATCCTTACTCGTGCCCATGAAAGGGAATTTGGCTCTGTGGATGGTAAATATTGTGCGTTGTGGAGCTGAAGTTTTTGAGAGGTCCCTAATAAGTAGGAGAGACTCAGATATTGGTCAGGTCCTGAAGAACTGCAGCACTCATATGAACCCTACAAGATAGGCATCTGTCAGTTTCCTGTGGGGAACTTCATGGCAGACCACTTTTGCCACTGAGGAGAGGTTAAAAAAAGCAGTTTTGCTGCAATAATGGGAAGGGGAGGGCAAAGGGGGGACAGGTCACATCCGACTGGACATGCTTACAATTGGTCTTTCATTCTTGATCTTTCTTTTTTTTAAAAAAACAAAAAACGCATGTTCCCAGATTTTTGCACAGGATTTTAAACAACAGTAAGAAGTGTGGCAAAGTAAATAAGTACACTTGTCAGCTTCAGTTAGACTGTGTAGCTGGGGTAGCCATTGTCTTCATAAAGCATGATCCTGCATTGAGCAGGAGATTGGACTAGGTGGCCTGCCTGGGACCTTCCAACACTCTGATCTTATGACCATGTTGTGTTTATTAATCTGCCTTCTTTATATTCCACCTTTCTCCCCAGTGAGGACTCAAACCACCTTGCGTAATTCTTTCGTCCTCCATTTTACCCTCAGAAAAACTCTGGGCGATAAGTTAGGCATAGAGAGAGAGTGACTGGTCCAAGGCCATGCAGTGAGCTTCCTTGGCAGAGCGAGGATTTGAACCTGGGTCTCCCAGACCCTAGTCCAACTTTCTACCCACCACACTGCACTGGCTCTTAGTGCTTGTCGTATCCTGCCGACTGTCAATGCGCCCACTGAAGCTGATGTTCCTTTTCCCTCTCATCCCCTTTGACCCTGTAAAAGCTGATTCCTGAGGCTGCGTGGGGTTACACAAGTCGGGGGGCCTGCAGCATGGAAGAGAAATGAGACAAAATTGCGTCTCCTTCCACCTGCAGGACTGTGTGACTTTTTAATAATTTGCCTTATTTGTATCTCGCCTCACTGCAAATTTCCAGCCAAAGCAATTTTTTTTTTGTCTGTGTGGATCCTGCAGCCTTCAGCATCAGCTTTTGGGGCGGGCAGAAAGGGGGTGACAGGGAGGGGTGAGTGCACTGAAGATCTATAACTGCCAGTAATCAGAATGCAGTGGTTTCATTGTGCTGAATTAATTATGTAAGTAGCATGTATAAGACGTCAGAACTATCACTGAGATAAAAGCAGATTCTGACTATATTCTGGCAGGCAGCTAAGCTTCTGTCAGTACATGATATGTGCAGCCTGGCTGACATAAAAGCCTCTCAGAAATTTCATGTTAACAGTTTTGTAACTAATTTTTAGGTCCTTCCCCCCCCTGTTGCAGTATGTGCGAAACAGACATTTGCTTTTTAATATGTCCTGGTTCTTGTCCAGTATGATATGATTGTCTACATCTTTTGCGAGTTTTCAGCTTTTTTCAAAAAGTCAGAACTTTGCACACAAGAAATAAGGATATGAATGGCTACTTGGGAGTATACAAGATATCCCAATGCACATTTTGGTCTGGGTGGGTTGATCTCTCTGTACAGGTGTGCTCAGGCATGTTTTTTTAAAAAACTGCTGGTCTGGCTGAATGTGGCAATTCTTATATTTCACGTGGTATTCAATGTCTTGTTTTTATGCAGATGAAAACAAACCTATCTGGATGCATGCTGAAGAGAGAGAAGAATGCAAAGTAAGAGGAAATCTGGGGCAAAAAAATTCCTTCTCCTTTTTTAGCGTTAAAGATAAGTTTTAATGTCCCCTGTTCTCCATTTAGGGAAAGCAGAAAGATGGCACTACATTTGGTGAATATGGAGGCTGGTACAAAGCGTGCAAAGTCGATAGGTAAGTATAGTGTCTGAAAACGGTTAAATTTAAATTACTTATTTATTAGATTTTATTTTTTAGACACCACTCACCCGAAAGGTCTCTTGGCGACTTGCAACATTAAAACCAATACGATAAAAAACAACATAAAAACCAATAACAGATATAATATATGAACATTAAATTATTAAAATATGTGGCTTTCACCATGCCACTACTAAAACAGCCCAGTATATGTGGTTACCCTCCAAAGGCCAACCTAAATAATTCAGCTTTGCATGCCTTGCAGTCGGGGAAGTAAGCAAGTCTGACAGTGCATGGGTGTCACCCAAGAGTGCATTCATTCCACAGAGTAGGGGCCACAACTGAGAAGGCCCTTCCCCTTGTTACAGTTAATTGTGTCATCCTGGGCCAGGCACCTGCAAGAGGCCCCTAGATCAGGGGTGGGCAATTGTTTTGGCTCGGGGGCCACTTTGTGGGAGCGGAGGTTAGTGGAGGGCCGCACCTTTTAAAATGATTGCATTCATTACTTAACTTTGCATTTCAGAAAAGGTATAAATTGTATCATAAAAATCAATAAATATAAATTAAATAAAATAGTGGTTGTTTTATTCAATTTATTTATTGTGCTAATTTTATATCATCTATAGCTGCAAGCACATTTAATTTTAGAATCAGTTTAATGAGACAAATGTACTCTATGACACTTTTCTACAGTTTTTTTTAAATCAGGAGTGAGATTGCTTGTTGAGATTCTCATCACAGCCTGCAAGTTAATGTCTGTCAAAGAGCATCTATATTTACTCTTGTTAATCTTCATGTCTTGGCGGGCCGCATGTGGCCCGCAGGCTGCCATTTGCCCACCCCTGCCCTAGATGATGACTGAAGGAAGTGTGAGAACGATACAAACAGAATGATATGAACTTCGAGTTCCAATCCAGCTAAGGAGATCATGCCATAAACTAACTTCCACACTGCTGTTACTTGTTGGACTAGGAACCATGGATGTAAACAGGATGTCTGTTCGGCTGGTACAGCTAGCTCTGTAAATAAATGCCCTTTTGAAAGTGTCGTTAAAATTGGGCCAGGCTTTTTGATATTTCCTGCACCGACGAGAGGGTCCTAGTTGGCATGCTTTTTTCTAAGAGATTGTGAAGAAATCTTCTTAATGGCAGCAGCCCTGGACTTTTAAGATAGTCATATCCTTGAAATAGACAGTTTTCCCTTTTATTCTCTGAGATTTCAGAAATACCATTTAATTAGACTGAATGGTCAGGATATTAGCTTATCAGGAAGTAATAATAATAATTCTGATATTCCCATGAGTGAGTCAGACAGTGGGATCTGGCCGTCTTGATTAGAAAAGCCATTTTTAATATAGTTCACTAAATCTGGGACATCCTGCTGCTGTTTGATGTACTGGAGACTCTTCTCTGCATGCTAAAAACTGAACATGTGATAGTTAATTTGATTCTTTATTTTACTGAAGGTAGAGTATTCTACTTTTGCTCGCCATCAGGCAGATCTGGAACTTTGAGGATGCTGTAGCTTTGAACCTTTCCCTTTGCATTGATACAGTGCTGAACTTGTAGGCCGTAAGACTTGCAGAGGAGGTTATGCATTTTTTAAAAAGGGAAATGTTCTATTTTACAATGATGCTAAATAGTGCATATTGGGCCAGGGCCTGCCATTCTTTCTGCTGGCACAGGCATACTACTTTGGCTCAAAGAGTCTTCCACTGGTGCAACAAAGGAAGGCTCATTAGTTCTCAGGTGAAAACTGCTCGAAATTGACCGCCATCAGCCAGCCCAAAGGGAAATGCATAGCACTGTTTGCAAGAGAGACTCAGACTTCAGTAAACATCTATTGTTGTCAAAGTTTGGGTTTCTGCTGTCTGAAATTAACCATAATGCTTATTTTTTTTAATAGTCCAACAGTCACAACTACCTTAAAGAATCTTGGAGCACTTTACAGACGCCAAGGCAAGTTCGAGGCAGCTGAAACATTAGAAGAAGCAGCGATGAGGTCCCGCAAACAGGCAAGAGTCAAATCCCTTTCATTGCAGTTGTTCGTGATTTGTCTGTCCCGCTTCCAATTCCTGCTGGGATGTTTTAAGCTAGTCCAGTTTGCGGGGTGGGGGTTGTTAACAAAGAATTTGCATCTGCTTCAGCAGATACTCTTACCTGATACAATCATTCTGAAAACAATTAAAAAGCCAACCCTAGGCTACTGGTATGAAGACAAGCATTGCCAGTTGCTGCATCCTTGTTCAGTCAGTGCAGACCTCTTGGTAGGGATACACATAGGCCCAGTGCAGAAGTAATGTTCTTAGTGTGATAGGTTCTTCTCAGTCAGAGGATGAGGACGTCTTGATTGATATGGAGGTTACATTCCAGGTGTTGACAGCCCTCTCCTCCTCCATTACTCCCTCCAATCCCCCAGATCCTCCCTCACTCTAGTGGCCATTAGTACATGTTTTACTTGATCAACATGTATATGCAGTGAATAAAAAACACCAGCTAATGCAGGGGTGGCCAACCTTGCTTAACGTAAGAGCCACATAGAATAAACGTCAGATGTCTGAGAGCCGCAAGACAGGAACAAATATCACACACACATTTTTATTTTTAAAAATATGCAAATGTGCTTTTTATTAACGTTAAATGGGACTGCCAAAAATAAAAACAAACAAGGAAAACCGGTTATTGATAATGATATTACTTGTTTGCGAATGATATTGAGAGAGAAAGAGAAAAAGAGAGAGATGGAAAGAAAGAATTAAAGAAGTGGAAAGAAAGAGAGAGAGAGAAACTAGGCAAGCAAATAGATGGGCGGGAGGAGGGAAGGAAGGAAGGGAGAAAGAGAGAAAAAGCATGCCTCCCCTTTGCTTCCCCAGCCGCCCTGCCAGGAGCCGCACAATATGTGTGAAAGAGCCGCATGTGGCTCCCGAGCCACAGGTTGGCCACCCCTGAGCTAATGTATGACATGCAAGATACTGTTTCCAGGGTCAGATCTTGGCTTTCAAGATATGAAATGGAGCAATGGAAAGGGGTGGCCATCAGGGCCCACGGCCCACTTAAAGAGGCTTCGTGACCCTCTTCTGGGTCCCAACCCACAGTTTGGGAAACACTGCTTTAAGCAGGATAAGCTCTGGTTTTGAGAGGCCCCTCATTTCACTCCTTTTCTTCCCACTGAGCCATTCTCTGTTTCAAAACCAGCTACAGGAAACAAGTGGGGTCCAAGCCCAAATTAATATCAGCATTTTGTAGGCCAGTCTAGTTTTTGTTTTCCTCCAGGAAATAAGACCTGGTAGCAGCAGAGTTGACGCCTGGGAGGGAGGGGTGAGCTCTGAGCATTCCCACTGATTTGATCTAGCACCTCCATAGATCAGTGAGTGAGGAAGACCACACAGGAACAAGATCTCAGACAACAGCGTACAGTTCATAAGCAGGTGCAAATCTATCAAGATGGGTCGTATGTCGTTGTTACTATTTGTAAAGAGAAATTATATCCGCTGCAGAGAACGTCTCTCCGTCATACTTCAAAAAATGCATCACAGCTCACATGTTGTACAGCTGGGACAGGAATTCAAGTTATGCCAGGGTTTCATTTTCTTACGGGTTATGATTTAATGGTGGTTCTCCCTTTAGTGATGGTGGCTCTCCATTTAGAGCAAGGGGTTTAGTAAACAAGGCATTGTTAGTACTACTGTCAGGCAGCATGAAGGATGGAAATTGCTGAAGGTAAAAAGTCATTTTTTTTTAGCACAGGGGTCTCGAATCTTTTTGAACCTGTGGGTAGCTTCAGAATTCTGGCAAAGGATGGTGGACAGAACCGTACAATGCTTGCCCTGGGAGGGAGAGCGCCCCCCCCCCCCGGGGAAACCCAAGTGCAATGAACAATTTTAAAAAATGAACATTCAGGGATTACACTGGGAAAGAGGAGTGAGAGAGAGTAACATGAACACAGGTAGTGGCTCCTGCTGAAACAATGTCATTTTAATCTGCACATCCAATCAAATCTCCAGTAGCGAGTTAGAATCCCTCCTGGGCAGGAACCCCCC
Source organism: Lepidodactylus listeri (assembly GCA_029233225.1). Classification (NCBI taxonomy): domain Eukaryota; kingdom Metazoa; phylum Chordata; class Lepidosauria; order Squamata; family Gekkonidae; genus Lepidodactylus; species Lepidodactylus listeri. The sequence continues at coordinate 85,239,154 of JARCFY010000011.1, forward strand.
CCCCCCCCCGGCCCTGTCCACTTTCCGAAAACACTTGGTGTGGGCCAGGAAAGCTTTCAGTGGGTGCCATGAGGTGTATGGGCACCATGTTGGTGGAGAACAGTTTTGTGGAAGAACAGTTAAAACTTAGGAAATCAGTGAATTCCCCGTACTTTAATGGAAAATGCTCCTGTACCTCCCTTCCTCCCCTGAAAACCACACTGGATATTTCTGGGAAGTCTAAGGTAAGATTCATACCCTGCTGAGTCTTACTCCAGAGTGTTTTCCATCCTAATGAGAACCCGGGGAGGGGCATAGGGAAAAGCGAAGACCAGAAAACCCCTGTTGTATGTGCAGCCCTTGGCATGGTGGTGCGCTTAGGTTAGGGTCAGAAGTTACTGGTTAGAATGTGGGAGGGCTGCCAGAAATGTTCTTGCGACAATTATTTTGGTGAAGTGGATGGTATAGAAACGATACGTTCTCCTTAAATGTAAGTTTGGCTTGAATCCTGTGCTGTATTCATGATGGAGTCTTTCAGCATAAAGAACCGTCTGCTCCAAGTGGAACAGATTCAGAGCTCAACCCCTTATAATTCTTTGTTTAATATGTACTTTGTTAGGTGTTGGTTATGCTTACATATGTACAAGTGTCTCTGTGTGTATATCTATCAAGAATAAAGACTATGCTATGCATGAAATATGTAATACATTATGCAGCCTTTCTTGTAACTTGATGAAACTTATTGTGCCGTTCCGTGCTGCTCAGTGAGTGAAGTGAAAATCTCTTGTTATTGACCTGGATTCAAAGTGAAGTAAAATGTCCATTTCCCTGGCTCACAGGGTCTTGACAATGTTCACAAACAGAGAGTTGCTGAAGTGCTGAATGACCCAGAAAGTATAGAGAGAAGGCGAAGCCGCGAGAGCCTCAATGTCGACGTGGTAAAGTATGAGAGCGGTCCTGATGGAGGAGAGGAAGTGAGTATGAGCGTAGAATGGAATGGGGTAAGTACAGTACACAGTGTAAGAAAATAATCTAGGCTGGTATACCACCCTGGCAGTTAAGTTGTGATTCTGTAATGTGCTTAGGGATGTTCTTGGCTCATATACTTACCCAGATTTGAGCAAAAGGAACAAAATCTTGTTTGTAATTTCCTTATGGCTGAGTAACTGTAGTTCCAACAGGGGTCAAAGTTACCTAGGGATCAAAACTTTGGATGCTAGAATGCTGATTGAATGTCCTGGTTAATGTCTAGGACCTAATCCTCGATAGTGGTTTGCTGGTTATAGCACAAGGACTGCAATTGCTTTACTTGTTCCACCCCCCCCCCTTCCCCTTATGTCTCAAAATGTTTCCTTTTACTCTGGTGTAACAGCAAAAGCTGCTGTGTAACAGAATGGAATTGGTATGGAAAGGTAGCCCATTAGTTCTTGTTAAGGAGAACACTTCTGGGTAAGAGGGTCAATTACCCCACCTCTGCTGTCACCTTGGCTTCTTTTCCAGGTGTCGTGAATGGGTGTTGCCAAATTTGACTGTCGTGTGCAACACTCTTGCTGTTTCACGGCATTGTGGTGGTGCAAAAACAGCATTTCACCCGTGTGTACGTGATAAGCAACCATTCCCTGTTACCCAGGGAGGCCTGCTGAATCCTTGATTAAAGCGAGATCTTTTCTACCTTGTGATGGCTAGTTCTCACTGCTTTAAATGTAAAATGTGTGTCACATGAGTGGCAATAACAACACCCTCTTCCTTTAGACTGCCGTCCTTGCATTAACATGCAGCTGACCCTCTTCTGCTTATTTGTGGTCATACAAGTGAAGCCAGTTAAAGCTTTTAGTGATACTGGGATGGTTTTACTATTTTCTCTTAAACTAGGTACTAGCTGCTACATGTTGTTAGCTGTCCAGGATCACCTTGCCTGTCTGCCTCTAGATTAATTCAGCTTTACAGATGTTTAGTCGGATTGCAGTAGTTATAGAGTTTTCTCTCTTGCTTTCGGATGTCCAGGCTATTGATTCACTTCCAAAACCTCTGTCATTACAAGTTCTGTCGATGCTTTCCGGATCTGTAAGATCCTAATGGGTGCTCTAAACAGCTTTATTATTTTCCTCTTGCTCTTTTGAGGTGGGATATGTTTCTGTATCGGAGCAGCTTTGGTGTTAGCAGTGCTAAGACAGTCAATCAGCATATAATGCAAAAACATGGCCGCCTTAATTAGCTCCTTAATTTGTCCACTCAGCATTAGAACTGTGTACTGTACTCTTCCCTCGTTTTCTTCTATACTTGGCATGCCTTCACATTTCCCAAGTTTGAGAAAAAGCTTTTAAAAATAAATAAATAAATAAATCTCTTATTTGCCTTTTAATTTAAAAAGCATGCAGGTTTGGGATTGATAGCGGGCATTCGAGGAAATGACCAAACAGTATTCCTAGGTCAGTGACTCTGACCAAAAATATTCAAATTAAAAAAAAACCTTTCTAGAGTAGAATCGTCCACTTTGAGAAGGATAGAGCATTGATATGTTTTTATTTCTAGTTGACGTTGGGTTGATTCTCATCCACTTTTTTTACGGAACCTTTTTGTGTTCATGTTCTTGTTTGTAGTTGATTTTGCGTTCTTTCCATTTCCCCCCCCCCCCATTTCACATTGCCTTTCTCTGCTAATTTCGTAGATATTCCCTCTGCTCTTTTCTTTGACGCAATAGTAATCTACTTCTTGGTATTAAGCAGAAGTAAGGATTGCATATCATATTTTAAGCCCAAGGACAGACACATGGGAATTGCCCCCTTTTCCTTATTTCCTTCTGAATACCTACTGCTCCCTCCTCATGCTGTTCCTGGGTTGTCCCCTGTTCCTCAGGAGCAGCATTTTGGGATTCATTTCAGTCTGGGGCAAGCGGTGAGAGATGAGGAAGTAAATTCCTGCTAGTGGAGATTTTCCATAAAATCCAAGATCCAATATTAGTTGTACATTTAAAAAAAAAAAGAAGTGGTGGCAGCAGAACTGCCCTCCCACAAGAATTTGACTCAGTTTTCAGTTAGCTTTCCCATGCTATTTACTGCAGTTTTCCCTTTCATTTGAGTGAATGAAATGAGTTTCCAAAGGTGAAGTGTCCTCCCGCCTCATTTTTCACAATTAGAATTTGATCATAATTGGAGTAGAAGGTTGAAAACGTGACAGAGGCAAACATGAAAAGATGGCTGTCCATAACGTGTAACAGACAGCAAAGATGAATGTACCCGGTTCATTCATTGGGCACACATGTTCTGCTTCTGGGCCCAGTAGAGAAAATGTGTGTACAGGGCCTGTATGCACTATGATGTCCATACATAAAGGATATGCAAATATTGCATGGGAGTTCAACATTGAACAGTCCCAGAGGTGGAGCCAGAGCCCCTAACTTTACAGGGTGGGAGTATACCCTCCACTCTCCTGTAGCCTTTTCTAAATTGACCCAAATGAATAAGCATAGGATTCATGTCTTGAGTGCCTCTGTCACTGCAAAACTGAGCTAAGATGAAAGGCCGGGTATAAATACTTTAATTAATAAATAAACCTCTTGTTGATTCAGACTCGAACTAGTCAGCAAACCGGTGTTCTCAGAAAAGGCTGCTTTTGCCTCCAAGGTTCAGAGATCCACACGCTGTTGTTTCAGGACCACCCGCTGATTGCAGACTATTTCTGATAAAATTCTAAGAAAACGTAGTTCACGAGCTAATCTCCCCTTTTATTCAGGGTGTTTCAGCTTCTTGGTATTGTAACATTGCTGCAATGCCTACTGCACAGAGCCTCTTCGTATGTGCACTTAAAGCTGCGCGCAGTGGGCTCTTTATCCTGGCCATGGATAACCGTTCTTTACTCTGCTTTGTGGATAATCTGAGCTCATCTCAGCATGACCTTTAACATCCTTTTCATGCAGTGACTTTCAGACTTCTTCACTTCCCAACAAAGCTTTTCCACAACCTCTTCTCCACTGAAGAATCTCTAGGTGCCTGCTGTGGAACATCTGCAGTGTTTGTAGTGGTATGCAGGCTGTCTTTCGGGAAAGCTTGTTCTCAGTCACTCGTCTGACATTACGGAGTTCCTGATGAGCTTCTGAGTAAGGCCAGGGTTTTGTGGAACACAGCTTGAAACTCATTGCTCAAATGAAATGATAGCTGTGAAGAAGAAGAAGAAGAAGAAGAAAAGATTGGATTTATACCCCGCCCTCCACTCCCCAAGGGAGTCTCAGAGCGGCTTACAAACTCCTTTCCCTTCCCCTCCCCATAAGAGACACCCTGTGTGGTCAGTGGGGCTGAGAGGGCTCTGACAGAAACTGCTCTTTTTCAAGAGCAGCTGTGCCAGAGCTGTGGCTTGCCCAAGGTCATCCAGCAGGTGCAAGTGGAGGAGTGGGGAATCAAACCTAGTTCTCTCAGATTAGAGTCCACGCACTTAACCACTACACCAAACTGGTGGAACCAGATGGTTGGTGGAAATTTTGGCAGGGATGCATCTCACATGAACACACGAAGCTAACTTATACAGAATCAGATCTTTGGTCCATCAAGGTCAGTATTGTCTACTCAGATTGGCAGCGTCTCTCCAGGGTTTCAGGCTGAGGTCTTTCACATCACCTACTGCCAGATCTTTAAAGATGCCAGGGATTGAACCAGGGATCTGTTGCATGCCAAGCAGGGGCTCTGCTCCTGAGCCACGCCCCCCCGTCTCACTACTTAAGTGCTTTTCACGGAAGATAAAAGCTTAAATCAATGCATCCTGTTCCAGTTCTTTTTCTTATCACTTTATTTTGGCTTGTGCACTTTTTTTTTTTGTTTGGTTAGCTGAAAACTGGCTTGTCATGTGCCATCATTTTAAATCAAAATGTATTTTACTGTCCTGTTTTATGTACAGGCATCATTAAAAAAACCCCAGTCTTATTAAAAGAAGAGACTTCTTTCTGAAGCACCCACAGAAGTAGCAGCTCCGCAATGTAAAACCTAGATCAAAAAATCAAGATTTCTGCCCACAGGCTTATGATCTCAAAGGTCTCATTGGCTATCAATTATATTATGAACGTAAGGGGAATTTCTCCTGCAGACTTCAGGGATTTGTAAAAACACCCTCACAAGAAGCGGAGACCCCCGTTCAATTGTATGACCTAGAAATACTGTTAATTCCTGAAACTGAAAACTGTTGACTGTCCGCCCCCCCCCCCCCCAACAGTTTCATTCAGGTTTTTTTTTTCTCTCTCTCTCTCTCTCCATTTCTGTCTGACAGGCCTAGATGCCTTTTCTGATTCTTACCCTGTCTTCTGCATGGCTGGGCGTGCACCATCTCCGAGCTCTAACTTCTCTCCACTGCTGACTGCTGTGTATTTAGCAACCCTTTAAGATTCTTGTCAGAGCTACACTTCTTGTTTTAAACAAACAAACACAAAACAAAATGGCCACTCCTTCAGTGCTGGTGTCTCTTTTTTGGTGGGACCGGGGTGTGTGTGGTAGTGGGATTTCTCTTTCTTTCCTGTACACATGTAGCTTTGCCAGATACCCGTTATCTAGTCTTATAAAATGTGGTGTCAATAACCATTTGCTGTGTAAAACAGATGAGAGTTAACCAATTTAAGATTGAAGTTCGTAAGTAGCTGTTTCTCTCTGATGAAAGGTAGTCTTTAAAAGAAAAAGTATCCTACAAAGTATTCTTAAAAATAGCATGATGGTGACCTTTACAGAACAAATTGTTCATTAAGAAATACTTATTATTTTTTAAAAAGGTGTAAGGCATGTGCTGACATTGCTTTAAAGTGTATTTAGAGACCTTATAACACGGTTTAATATCAATATGGAACTCTGGATGTCTTTTGCTTATGCTTACACTAAAGTAGCAGCGCTGTTTAGTCTTCGTGTGGAACTTCCGCAGTTATGCTTTTCTCTACTAATCTTGGTGTTGGGTGACTTTGTGTATTTGTCTTTCTAACTTCTAATAAACTCACTCCAACTGATGTCTGTCTCTGTCTGCTGAATGCTGCTTTCTCCCGTTTTCTACGGTAGCTACGTAGGATTTCTAGAAATAGGCTTGTAGTTAAGTATACATGGATCTCCCCCCCCCCCCCCCCCAATCGAGGTATGTAGATCTCTGCCACGCAAATCTGGTATTGTAGATTCTCACCATTGGCGGATTTGTGAATATTATTTCACTTATTCGTGGTCCAGTCGCATGATATGGTCTCCAGCCTGTTTTTACCCTCCATCGTGTTTGTTCCATCATCAGATCTGCAGAAAACGTGGCGGTTTTGCTATCTGGCGGCAGCAGAGTTCTGCCTCCCACTGTCTGCAGGTTTTGCTATTCGTGGTGATCCCCCGCGAGCAGTGAAGCGTCTGCTGTAATGGAAAATCAAAAAAGTATCCAAATACCATGCTGTCAAATATTGATGTGATGTGAAGAAAACTGTAAATTTGCATTCTGTCTAATGAAAACAGTATATAAGTGTAAAGCACAAGAACTTGAATAGAGAAGTATGCTTGGCATATGCTTCTGCTGGTAAATATCCCACACCAGTGTGCTGCATAAAGCCCAAATAGATGGGGACAGTAAAAAAAATATATTGCCCTATGAAATCTCGATGCCATTCTTCTGCTCAGGGCTGGGCTTTTACTGTGTTCACATGACCGCATCTTGGTTAGCATGGAGTGATTTGTGGTGGTCTTTCTGTATCCTGCAAATGGTAGCTTTTTAAATGCATTCTCTAAGGAACCACACCTACCTGCAACATTTTCGTACACGTTTGTGAATTGCATACCAAATCTCTGCAATCTTCGCCTTTTTGAAAACGGTAGCGGGAACAGTCTTACCAAGCTCTTTCCCTTAAACACATGGGAACTGCACGATTTCTCAACTTGGCGAAGCTGGCATGGGAGAACACCATTTGACTCATGCCCAGTGTGTTTGCACGGAATGCTGTGGGACAGCACTTGTCAATTTTAAAAATTTATATGTTAATCTGCTACTTCCAGAATATTAGAGAAGCTAATAATATAAGAAGCAAACACACTTCCGTTATGCAGCTTTAAGCGAGATGGTTAAACTTTAGTAGGAGAGGGTTTGCACAGTGTGGAGCTCGTCGTTGTAAATGCTCACCTGTGACAAAGGCCGAAAGCTTTTCTTGCACTTTTCAATGTGCTCATTTTCTCCTCCCCCCAGGATGGCACTGGATCCCTAAAGCGCAGCGGCTCCTTTAGTAAACTTCGTGCTTCCATTAGACGCAGCAGTGAGAAGCTGGTTAGGAAGCTGAAGGGAGGAAGTTCACGAGAGAGTGAACCAAAGAATCCTGGGTAATTATTGCTTTCTAGATGTGACAGAATGTTCCGCTTGTACGCATCGCACTGTGTAATAGGTTCCTTCTGCTGTAACCATCTGATGTGTGAAACTTCAAAACGCACATGCGCGCACACACACACACATAAATAATCTGATGGCAGTTCTTACAAATGTAATACAGAGAATGTTACCTGCACTTGTTGAAAGTTGGTCCAGACAGCTGGGAAAATCTGATCTCTGTACATAAGTTTGATTGTATACAGTTTCAGGGCTTTGTAAAAGCAAAACTTTTTGATACCATATGAACCATAGCATCAGCTCATAGTTAGCTATTCTGCCTTCCCATCTTAGGACACAGGAACAGCTTTTCCCCTTAATTTATTCTAAATAGGGTGAGGGTAAAAAAGGTGAAGTTTTGGTTTGATAGGGGTAACATCAGTCGACAGATACTTCTAGCATGTGGGATAGGTTATGCAAACTCTTAACTTAAGAACTGAATACATATTTGCACTTTTTCATTATTAAAGATGTTCCAGTATAGTACTTAAATTGACTGTCCTAACGACTGCTTTGCATCCAAGATACGTTTTAAAAGAGTTTTTAATGAAATGGAACAAAACCCGGTTGCGCCAGTCCTTGCAGTACACAGTAGCTTAGTTACAAGGAGCCACTTTGGCCCTTCTTATGAAACCTCTGCTGATTTTCACTCACGGATATCGGGTTGGGATTTGTTGCACAAAAGCACAGACTGTTCATTTTCATTATCCCTCAATGTGACTAGGCAGAGGCTAATTTCAGAAGAACGGTGGCTAGAGATTTTTATTTTTTTTTTTAAAAAAGCTGTTTTCCAAAGTCAGTTTTAAGTGGAGATGTGACAGTATTAACACAAGCTTTATTTGAGGAAGCTTGCTAATAGTATTTAACTTCAACATGAGCGGTGCAAACGTCAGATGTCGTTCTGATGTACAAGTTAGCGGTGTTGGCTGCTTATAACAAAATTAACGGGGGCTATCAATATTTACAACAGTTACAAAGCCGAGGACGGCCATGGTGGAGCTGGCTGGCTGACTGCTGCGGAGGCCCTGGGCTCCTGCCGCTTATCCAGTGAAAAACTTGGGTGGAAACGGGGACACGCTACTGACCAAATGTTCCCTCAAGCTGTGTGGCATTCCCTCCCCATGAGCCGGCCAGCTGTTTGTAGGTCAAATACTCCACTCATTAGAAGCTGTAAGGTGCCCAGAGCCATCTGTCTCTGTCTGAGAAGCTTGAAAAGGGAGAGCTAGGTGGGCCCCCGGAGTTCCAGGTTCCTGGCACAGTGCCTGGCTCTGAAGTGAGCCCAGCTTGGCGGCGCGGCGCCATTTCCCCAACACGCTGTCCTGGCTCCTCCATGGAAGGTAGGGCAGCACCCCTCTCTCGCCAAGGAGTCCCTCTTGCCCTCAGCATGACTGGGAGATGTGGCAGCTGCACCCCCCCCTCCTCTGGCCATTTAAACAGGCATAATCTCTTCGCCCTCTGTTGGCCTCCGCCAATGCCAGCCATTTGGATTGTGCTCCTCACTACACTGCTAGCCAGCAGGGGTCTCGATCCTGGGATATGGCACGAAGCTGTCCTGTCTGCTCCTGCACTACCAGCCTCTCCTGAAGCTCCCCCCCGCCCCCAAATTCCCAGCCTTTTGAGCTTTTACTTGGATCCTTTCTCTCTGCAATGTGGAATGTTAGTGTTAACAGTTACACAGAACTCTTTCTACAGATGTGGAAGGGGGGGAAACAGATTCTTGAGTCTGCCATCGTATTGAATCCTTATTTGCAGGCTGTTTCAGTCTCAGTGATGGAGGAAGTTCTTGTGGATTTTCTTAGGCTTAAAGCTTTGCCAAAAGTTATCAGGTCAGCAGCAGTGGAGGGAGCTCCCTTTGAAAACGTAAAGTCAGAGCCTGCTTCTCGCACTGGCTGGACCTTGTTGGCCTCTTGTAAGGCAGATTGGTAGTAGAGGAAAACATAGCTGTTCTTACACTGGAAAAGATTTATCCAGGTGCTATTCCCTGGGAGAGCACAGTGTTGCCTCCTTACAAGAATTCCCATTCCTTTAGTTAGATTTAGGATACTGTTTCACATTTTTATTCTTCCTCTTAGAGACATAGACCTGAAGTGACCTCAAGGGTCATCTAGTCCAACCACCATGCGATGCATGAAATTCACAACTACCCACCCTTTCTTTCCCCTTGACGGCTGCTCTGTGCCCAGAATATCCCTCTTAGATAAGAACACAAGAAGAGCCCTGCAGGATCTGACCACTGGTCCATCTAGTCCAGCCTCCTATTTCACCCAGTGGCCAACCAGAGTTGCCTTGGATGGTCAACATACAGGATGTAGAGGCCAAGGCCTCCCCTGACGTTGCCGGCTGGCACTGGTGTTCTGAGGCTTACTGTCTCTCAAAGTAGAGGTTCCCTTTATTCACCATAGCTAGCAGCCACTGATGGACTTACCCATCATGCCTGTTCCCTTTACCAAGACCTCTGTGCTAGTGGTCATCGCCGTGTCCCCTGCCAGGGAGTTACATAACGATCTGTTGAGTTTAGAAGAAAAGAGAGGAAGAAAATTGAGAATAGTTTAGATACTCGAGTATTTTCCAGTGTGTAATTTGAAACCTTGAATACTGTATCGTGAACGCCAGGTTAGTGCTTAATAAGTGGCCTTTCCCTCTGCCTGTGCAATTGTATATTAATACAGCTCTGATCAACATCATTAGTGTTTCCTGCAGTACAACCGTCCCAGAACTTAACTATTTTTAAGCTGGAATCTTGCACACTCTTCCAAATATGCTCAATTGTAGGTAGGAATCCACAGAGCTACTTGGGTGTCCCAATTGAGACTTAATAAAATAAACACCCCATGATATATCAGAAACACCTCTCGAAATGCCTCTCATTTGCAGGACCTTGCAGCAGTTTTGAAAAGTATGCCCAAAGTTCTCTAGATACATAGAAGCGATTGTATGATTCTATGGATGCAGCCCATGTATCATCTTAGAAGATGGACCCCCAAACTGAGAGAGCAGTCAGACTAGCAGACTTATAACTTCCCACAGGTTCAGTCCTATCAGCTCTTTTGCTGACGCAAACAAGAGTAGCTAGAAATGCTAGGCTGGGGATCGTGGGCCACAGAGAGGATGAGGATTGGGAGAGATTCTCTCTCTTTCTTGCACAAGCAGAAAAGTAGATGGCATCTAACCACCTGCCCCCTCAGAGCTACTATCATCCTCAATAGATTTTTTCCCTAGTTCCTTAGTTAATGGAGATCATTTTTAGATGAACCACTAACTTTGAAACTTGAAAACTATAGAACTTTCTTTCTAGTTAAATTATTTTAAGAAAATCAACTTGACTTCCGTCATCCAGTAGACTGTGTTATTACCAATTACGTCTTGTAGAGCAATTATTCCCTACCTCGTTGATATCTCCTTGAAGGGGATTTTAAGCTGCAAGAATAGCAGTGCTATTAACCGGCTGTATGTTGTAATGCCAAGGGAAATGCTGAAAACGAGTGGTGCTCGACAATCCTGCCTCAAACTTGAAACGTTTACAAATGCACTTGCCAAACTTAATGCTCAAAAGTATTGCTAGGTAACTGTTGTTCTAAAATTACTAATTTTATTAGGAAAATTAGGGCTTGAAAATGCTGCATATTTTTTTTGTATTATTTAACCCTTCTGTGTTGTACCTGTGGATTTTTTTTAAAAAAATGGACCTTGAATTTCAGTTTTTTCTTAAATGTGCTTAGAATTTGAGTTTTGTGTTTATGTGCTTTGAACATTTTCATTTGTGGTGTGTCCATGTATTCTTAGACTAACATGTGTGTGCTTTACTGTATATTTTGTACCAATAAATAACACCGAGGTGTCAATGCCGCATGATTTACCGCTTTCTTTGTGTTGCTAACACCTGCATTTTAGTGTGTGTGCCCTCAGTGTAGTTTTTAAAACATAGTGCTAAAATGGTAATCATAACAGCCCTGTAGCTGAAACTTGTGTTTACAGTTTTGATGTCCAAATGCCGGAGTTGCTGCAGTTGATTGTTTCCCAGATATTTAAGGATAAGAAAGCCCGTTGAATCCAGCATGGTGCTTATACCACATTGGCTGGGCCTAGGCAACTACTTTAGTCAAACCCAGTGCAACACCCCCCCCTCCCAGTTTGAATAGCATCTCTCTATAAAAATTGGTTTTCCAAGTAGCATAGACACCTCCCCAGAGCCTTGCTGGTTATGTGCATACCTGCCTGCATAGTTCTTTGGGTACTGGCTTCTGACATTGGGATCAGAGGTCTTAAGAACATCAGAAGAGCCCTGCTGGATCAGACTGGTGGTCATCTAGTCCAGCATCCTGCCTCACATAGTGGCCAACCAGTTCCTCTGGAGGGCCAACAACAGGGCATAGAGGCCAAGGCCTTCATTAGAACATAAGGAGAGTCCTGCTGGATCAGACCAGTGGTCTATCTAGTCCAGCATCCTGTCTCACACAGTGGCCCCAACCAGTTCCTCTAGAGGGCCAACAACAGGGCGTAGAGGCCAAGGCCTTCCCCTGCTGTTGCCTCCTGGCTCTGGAATCCGGAGGTTTACTGCCTCTGAACGTGGAGGTTCGCCTCAGTCACCGTGGCTAGTAGCCATTGATAGACCTATCCTCCATGAATCTAACCTTCTTTTTAAACTGTCTGTTCCTGTGGCCATCATTACATCTTCTGGCAGTGAATTCCACATTTTTATTACTCTGGATGTACATGTTCCCCTTCCCCCTGATATTTGTAAGTCAGTTGGACCACCACAGGGGCTCGGCTGTTCTGCCATTTCATCGGTGCCAGGGGAGTCCGAGGTTTTGCAAGAAGCTTCCTTGCCCTGTCCCTTACAAAATGGTCCATTCAGTGCAATGTTGAAGAGAGTTGTGCACTACTTGCTAATCTTGCAGTGAACACTGGCAAGAGGGTTTTTTTTAAAGCACATTCTTGATTTGTAGATGGGTTAACTGCTGGGTGATTTCTAAAATCCTTGGACAAAAAAGATTGTGGTAGCAAGTTCACTTAGATGCGATACTGTAGAGTTAAAATTATAGTGATTTATTAATCACCAGTTAAGGTCTCCTGGGGACTGAGGTATTCAATTGCTGGCTAGACTAGCAAGGCAAAGCTTTGGCTGTTTTATCTCATAATCTGACCTGACCTGGATTGCCCAATCTGGTTAGATCTCAGCAGCTAAGCAGGGTCAATACTTGGGGTGGGAGGTGAGCAAGAAAGTCCAAGGTCGCTATGTAGAGGCAGGCAATAGCAGTCCACCTCCGAACGTCTCTTGCCTCGAAGACCCTATGAGGTCAGCTGTGACTCAACAGCACTTCACACACACACATTTCATAATCTGGTCAAGAGGGATAGTGTCATTTGGCTCATGTTCTTCTAAATTGTCCAGAACCAAGTAACCATATGGAGCTTTTATTTCAGAAAAAATCTGTGGAGACCTCATAGAACCATAGAGTTGGAAGGGACCTCCAGGGTCGTCTAGTCCAGCCCCCTGCACAATGCAGGACATTCACCAATACCCCCCCCCCCCCCCCCCGAGTCCACTGTTCCAGAAGATGACAAAAAAACCTCCATGTTCTCCAGTCAAACTGGCCTGGAGAAAAATTGCTTCCTGACCCCAAAGTGTTGATCAGCATTTCCCACAAAAACTCCTCATACAGTCAAGTGCAGCTTTTAGTGAGTGTGGTAACGTTGCACATCTGAACAGCACTCGAGGCTGGAGATTCTTCAGTGTGGCATCTCACGTAGCACAGCTTCTGAATGGACATCCTGCAAATAAAATCACACCCACCATCCCCTGTGCAAATACAATCAAACGGGGGATGTCTTGGTGACGCTTTTGAGACTCTAGATAGAGAAAAATGCATGTCTAGTAATAACGTGTCTGAAAAAGCATTCTTTTTGTGAGGCGCTAGGGGTTATACTGCGGCAGAATTCTTGTTTATACGTGTGTGTATTCGAAGCTCTCAGTTTTCAGCCCTTCTTACCGGTTTATCCTTGCATGTTCACTGTCCAGCATGAAGCGTGCCAGCTCACTGAATGTTCTTAACATGGGTGGCAAAGCTGCTGAGGATCGCTTTCAAGTAAGAAGCCCTATGATATTTTTATGCACATAGATGGTAATAGTAGGGCTTGGACCTGAGTGCCATATTTGTTGGTTTGAAAAATGGCAAGGGGGGGAGGGGTTTGGATCCAGTTCAAGCATGTGCTCAGTTTTATGGAGACGGTTCCACATGGCCCACCGTTTGCTAAAACGGAGAGTCACTTCACGCATTCACAACCACATAAGCTCAGCTCCCTTTGAAATGGCCACCCGAACAGCTGCTCGCATGTGGTAAGGTTTTATGCGTAGATGATGCAGGTACTTTAGACCTGTTCCTTGCTTCATCCTTGGGGACTTTAGAACATTGCAGTTGCCGGAACTGCTACATATTGGATGCTAGACATATCTAGCAAAGCTTACCACACTTGAGGGATTGTAGAATCAGACGCTCCCTGGCATTTCTGACAGTTGTCCTTGCAAGAGTCTCACTGAAATCACTCAAAGGACAGACAGCCACAACCAAAGCAGCTATTTTTGTGCTGATATTACTGTCCTTTAATTTGCTTCACGTGTAGCTGCCTTTGATAAGGGATGTGGCCGCTGGTGCAGCATCTACCACCTAAGAGAGCCAGTTTGGTGTCGTGGTTAAGTGCGCAGACTCTAATCTGGGGGAACCGGGTTTGATTCCCCACTCCTCCACTTGCACCTGCTGGATGACCTTGGGCAAGCCATAGCTCTGTGCCAGCTGTTCTCTCAAGGACAGCTTGAGAAAGAGCTTTCTCAGCCCCACCTCTCTCACAGGGTGTCAGTTGTGGGGAGGGGAAGGGAAAGGAGTTTGTAAGCTGCTCCGAGACTCCAAGTGAGTGAAGGGCGGGGTATAAATCCAATCTCTTCTTTTCTTCTAAGAACATACCTCCCAGCAGTGTTACTGAATGTCCGTCCGGTGACTTCTTATATCTTATATATTCACAATGCTAATAAAGCTCTCCAAAGTTTGAGTCTTCTCTTGCTTGAAACTCTGCCATGGCACATTTTACACCCTTGGCATCAGGGGCATCCCCTGGGTACTATTCTTGTCCACAGTCAGATCAGTAGAAGAATATTCCGTGCTGCTCAGGAACCTGAGGCGGCTGGTACCTCCACCCAGTTTAGGAGGAGCTGAGCTTCCCCACCTTTGTGAAGGGGTGCAAGTCTGTCTTGTTTTGGTAGGGATCTTAGTTTGTTTGGCCTTGGCACAGCACCAACACTGCTGCCACTTAGCCAATGAGAAATGGGAATAGTTACTCTGAGCTTTTGTGATACGTAGCTGAACTAAAGTGAGTTGCTGGAGCAGCCAGAAAGCGGCTCAGATTCTAAAAGCACAGTGAGCGGGGGAATCCCATGGCTTGCACTCAGCAAGCCGGAAACGTAAACTGCCCTAGTGTTGTTCTGCTTGCGCAGGACCGTGTGCAAAAGTTAGCACTTTCCTCTCTCTATATTATAATGCCCAGAAATCGATTGCACATCTCACACAAGTGGAAACACAAGCGGGGTGCGATAAGTTGGACTTAGCATGAATGGCTACTGCTTTCCCTTTTTCTTGCATTTCTGCTTATGCAAGAGCTGTAGTGCAGGTGGGACACTTTGTGCTGGATCCAACCTAGTTGTCTGCATTATGGCTTTCCAGGTATGCCCACCCCTTTTTCTCTTGCATTCTCTTGCATTTGAAGGTATGGTGGTGGGAGAGAACCTCGTAGAGTAGGATTTTGAACTACAGTCAAGGGCCTACAAGTACCTCTCTGAGTGGTGCCAAAAGACCATGCTAACACAGGTCTCCTTGGAACTTTGAGCAATATCTATATTTTTTAAATTAAGGAATGCTTTTAAAAGTTTGCTTGCTGACTGATCAGAAAAGGGATACTGTCTGGCACCTGTCCCATTGTTACTTCTGGCAGCATAAGCCAAGACTGCAAATTTGTTTGAAAATAATACTTCTCAAACTCCATCTCTGCATTTCCTATAACAGTTGCCTAAATCACCAGTGTCCTGTGTTGTGCCTGTTAACTAATGCGTAACCACAACTAACTTGTGTGTAAAAGTAGCAACTGCTTCTGTACTAACTTGTACTTCATTTGTTCTCTGTCTGGAGGCCTACAAGAAAAATGCACACCATATAACAGCATTTCCAGTTGTCTAAAAATAGTCTTGCATTAATAGGTGAAACCTGGTATATCCCCCCCCCCAACATTAAGGTACTCTTGACTTTCAAAACCTGACCAACCCCCCCCCCCCCCAAGGTTTGGAGTGAGACTGAAACCTTTGGGTAATCTCCTGGGATTAAGAAAGAGGTGGCAAAAGATAAGCACATGGGGTGAGGTGTGTAGATCATGGACAGGGTTTCGCCACATCTGGATTATAGTGGTAGTGCTCACTCTGTGGCTCATGGAGAGCCACATCTGCAGTTGCCATCAACCGAAAGGGGCAGACTGACTTTTAGCCCCGATACGAGTCTGCCCCTCAGGGAGGCTCATTGCTGATCTGTTCCCCTGGCAGTGGCTGTTGCAGGGTAGAAATCACCTGCCAATCACAGGCCCCACCAAAGACTTTGCCCACTTTCCTGAGGGGGCAGGTGCCATGCTGGGAAGCAGTGTTCAAAAGAGCCAGACTTGGCCCCTGAACTGTCGGCATGTGAGAAATTTGGGCGACACTCTGAAGTGTTCCAACCATCTCGCATATCCTGAATTTTGAAGAGGAACACTCTAATGCAGGGGTGCTGCCGCCTTTCCTGGCATCAGCCAAGTGTTTATTGAAAGTGGGTCGGGCCAGGTAGTGTTTTTGCCCAGCAAGGCTTTTGATTGGCCACTGGCTGTGCAGATGGCAGTAGCTGCCACCAAAGCACGACGACTTTCATCGTGTGATTGGAAGTAAGCCACAGCCACCATTTTACGGCTGCCTCTGCCTCCTGTGGCAGCCATTTTGTGCCTGCACCCACCACGCCATATCGGAATTCCAGATGTGCTCGCAGGCTCAAAAAGGTTGGGGATCCTTGCTCTAAATTGTAAAATAGTCATTAACACCCCCCCCAAAAAAACTCTTAAATACGTAACACACAGTTGTCCTGTGTCTTAGATCTCTTCAAAAGTCTCTACTGCTGGAAGGATTTGTTAGTGGGACACAACTCCTTTACCTGCCCCCACCCCTAATCTGCTCCTGGGACATCTTGGGCTGTGTCCTGTTGCTCCACCCAGCCAATGGTGGCACATATCATTGATGCAAGCTCTTCTGAAAGCAGAAAGGCTTCTGGCATCAGAGGATGGCTCCTTATGCAGCGGAGGAATGTGCTTTGCTGTAAACAAAGCCCTAAGATGCAGCCCACAGTCTGTTAATGGGATGCAAAAGTGTATACCTTGAAGCTGGGCTGTTCAAACTTAACTGGAAGGTATCCTGTGGTCAGAAATGGTTTCTAAATCATGAATCTAAAGGCCATATACGCATTGAATGCGTTTGGGGTGTGTGCTTCATCCTGCTTCCATGCCTCTTTGGTTTCTGAAAGCTGAGAGCCGGCTGCATTGGAGGCTGTTCAGCAGAGGTGGCTGGCCTGCGGGTCAGAGAGACCCCTGGCCACTGTTGATATATAGATGAGCTTTCCACTCACGTGTGGAGCTTTCTGGATTCCAGATTAAGCGTCTCTCTAAATAAGGAATATGAGAGTTATTAATAGAGACAGTAAGAATAGCTTTGTTATAAACCTGGAGCACTGCCCACGTAGCTATAGGCTTGTGCCATAATGAGGTCTTTATGGAGTGAAAATTTTCTAAGCCTCACATGGTAGGTGAGGCAATACTGCTGTTTTATTGCTCAACCCTGTTAACATTCACTAGTTTTTCTTGTATTTTTTTTAAAAAATTGTTGGAATTCTTTGGAACTGTGTTTAAACTCTTCCGTTCTTTTCCCCCCCATGCAGGGACGAAATAATTGTCTGAGTGCCAGTCAGACTGATTTGGCTCACTGAGATTCTGGGACAGATGCTAGCTAAAAATTCCCTTGTGAATTACAATGCACTGAGTCTCAAAAGTTCTGGTCCCCCTCCCCACATCGCGGTCTTTCTAGGACCCGTCTAGTCTAGAGGCACCAGTTGCTGTGGACTGCTGTTCCCAGAACACCTCAAAAGGTGGCATTTTTTTTTATAAAACTCCCTAGTTTTGTGGTTAGCTTCTTCGTGAGAAAACAATATGGAGTGTTCATTGCGTCGTCTGCTAGTTCAATGGAATCCTGTTACAGATAACGGCCCGAGAAGCAGAACACACACACTGAAATTTGAAGGATAAAGCAGCGTTGGGTGTGTTTTTTTAAAAAAAAGACTGTTAAAGCGAGGTTGTGTGTTTGTAACTGGAAGAGCGGTGGGACGAGAAGACGCTACACTGGGGTCACTGTTGTAAAACCAAGGCCGTGCATTGTTACAGCAACGCATCATTGGCTATCAGTTTGTGCCTGATGCGTGATTTTAGTTTCCGTAAGCAGTGAAGCAAGCTGCTGAAAGCTTAGGGGCCATTTTTTGGAACACAGCACTTATTATCCACTTGTGGCTTTCGTGAGTCTAAAAATCAGCGGAAGCCGTGATTCACTTAACCAAGAGCAGAAGGCACAGATGGGAAGCCAGTGAATCTTTACTTGGAACCTGTTGGCCAGAGCTCTGCATCCCCCCTAAGCTGGTCACCAATTACCTTCTTCCTCTGTTCAGAGTGGCAGCCAGAAAAAAAATGAAGCAAGGACTTTGTATATTGACTGTTACACTGTGCTACCTTATGCAGAGAGGTTTCTAGACAAACTTGCTCACAGAGCAAAAATTATACCACGTAGCAATTTCTGGCTGACAGGTCATGTTTCCTAATCATTGTTACGGGATAGTGGGAAAGAACGCGCTAGCAACCAGAAGCAAAATCAGCATTACCTGTTACAGCATAAGAAGTAAACCACTCCTAAATAAGATTGGCTGCCAGATATCTAGCTCAAAAACTACCTGGGCTTTCAGTCTTTTTAAAAAACCAAAACTTCTGCACACAAATACATGGCTGTCTTATTGGGGGGGAACATGGGCCAGATCTCTAAACCAGCAGCTGGAAGGTGAGGTAATGCTCCGATAAGGCCATTAAAATTGGTTTTAGGGGCATAGTACGGCAAGCCTTAAATCTGAGAGAATTTTACCTAAATGCTCATGATAAGGTTCTCTGCTATCTTAAAGATATGCAGTTCTTCACAGAGTCTAAGGCGTATGAAAACAGAAACTGCCTCAGGTACAAACCATGTTGCATCCATGAACTACAAATAGGTCTAAGAAATATTCAGGTGCCCACCCTAGATGGTAGCAACCAGGCTTTTACTCCGGGCTTTTCCCCTTGATAATTTCTCCATTTGGGGTTCTCGCTTGGTAAAGGACGTGTGCTGCTCCCATCCACCTGTGCTTCCTGGTTTCAAGGAGCCTTACTGTGCTCAATGTCCCCAGTTTAGGTATTTTTGTACAGTAGTAGAAGTTTCACACAGGATCACTTCAGGGTAGTTTTATAGAAAATATAATTCTTCGTGATGTGGATGTAAATTCTGTTTTCCAAGCGTTTAAAATAAAACTGGAGGGGGGGGGGGGGTTAAGCAAACATTCATACTAGCCCTTTTTCAGAATGCAAGACTATAGATATGCTTTAAGACTTAACAGTTTTTTTCTATCTCGACAATAAAGTAATGTGGTTCACCCTTCACCGGAAAACCGGGATGTAGAGGAAGGCAAGATATTTCAGAACTGTAAATCTTTTAAGTAGCAAGAGGCATTTTTTTCCCCTGTACGCCTTGCGCCTGCTCATTTCCCTAATTCGGTATGACTAATTAGCTTTGAAGGAAGGCAGACGCGGGAACATTATCTCAAGTGAAGGTGATCCTGCTTTGTCCCCCGTGCCAGTTAATACAATCGTCCCCTATCTCTAGGCTCCTTGTCTTCCAAAGGGGGGGAAAAAAGTGCCTACCTGTGGGAAAAAAACTCGTACAGGACTGCAAGTTTTTAGAGTTGCATGCATCATGAGACGTCAAGGCTGGGGTGGGGACTCCAATAGGTACACTTTAGAGCAGCAGGACATAAAAATGGATCATGCACGTGCAGTTACAGCTCCATCTTGTGTGAGCCAGTTCCCTCTATCGTGCTGCATGTTAAACGCTCCCATCTTCTCTTTCCTATGAGCTGGACCCCCATGGAGTGTTTCCACTGATGGAAACCTTCTGCAATACCCAGCGCGTTTTCTTTAGCATGTGTTCCGCCTGCAGCCCATTATGCCCCCCACCCCCACATGCTGTTCTTAGGGGCAAGAGCGGCCTTTTGGGCCAGGCGGGGGGACACAGAGAAATTAAACTGTGTAGGATTCAATTCATAGCCTTGCAACCCCCCCACATTTTAAAGCACACAAGTGGCAGGGGTGAGTGTGCTTTCTCATTTTGCACCTACCTGGACTATCTGTAGGATAGTACTGTAGAAACTGGGAACTTCTCCCTCCCCTCCCCACCCACCCACACGGGAGCCTGTTCATTCCGTGGTACATATGCTCAGTCTTCAAGTCTTTTTCTTAGTGCAGACAGCCATGGGTGGAGCCTCTTCTCCCGAATCCAGCATGACGTACATATCAATGTGGCTTTGCGTGGAGTGGAGCAGTCCCTTGTCTTGCATAGCTCCAGTACTTGATGGATTGCAGCCCCTTCCAAAATGCCGGCATCGGGCTCCCTCAGCTGCAAAACAGAACATCAAGCGACAGCCTTTTATCGTGTCCTGTTAACGCCGACACACTTCAGCACTTAAATAGTATTTGCATTTATTGATGCCTCCTAGAAATGTAATTAAAATGCCTCCCCCCCCCCCCGCGCTGAGAGAAAAGCTGCTGTTGAGCTTAGTTTTTTGACAAGCAAGCACATTAATTGCAGCCACCATGGCATGAATCAAAAGTAATATGCTGCAATATCTCAATGGCACTTAACTTGCCTCTTTGCCCTGCTTACTAGCACTCCAGACGGTCTTAAAAACTGTCACAGTTTGCCATGTACCACTTCCCTCTCGTTTTCGATACAGCTGTGGAATGACTTACTTCAGGTAACTGCTGTCTTGTCCCTTCAGGAATGACTCCAGCCAAACCATAGACATATCATCTGTAATTAGTTGTCCACTTAGATTTGTGGGGTAGTTCCTTAAGCACACCTTTACAGACATCTGTCTTGTTCCTTAATACGAATAAACGCTTCTGGAATAGCTTTCCTTCCCCTCCCATAAGAGCACCTTTTAGAAAAGTAATTCTATAAAGGCAAAGACTTAATCTGAAAAGGCCCAGAGTTAAGCGCTCCTCCCAATGCAACTTCCAAGCTGTGTTAAAATAACACGTAAGCTAGTAAAACTCAAAAAGTGTACAGACGAAGCACTGAATTTCTGCTAGTGTCTGCAGGATGTAGTTTTAACAGTGGACAAATCAGTTCGTTAACTTTGTAGATAGTATTAACAGAAAAAAAAACCCTGAACACTAACACATCAAGGCTGGAAAACTGTAGGAATGTTGAAGTTAAAACTGTAAAAGATTCCACTGATTTTTTGGATATGAAGTATGGTTGTGTTGTACATATGAGCTGAAAATGAAATGTGTAGTGCTTGACTGCAAATGTTTACAATGGTGAGTTGAAATGCACAAAGTGTTAGACCATATTTTTTTGTTCCTTGAAAGCTGCTATATGTTGTGTTAAGTAATGAAATAGACCCTTGCTGGTAAGCAAGATAAGTTGTGTTGTATCTGACCACACTATCATGTACATACTTTAACTAAAGCCCCCATGTTCTGCTCTGTAAGAATCCAGAACTTTATTCCGTGCGACTTCTAGAATCAAATTAAATCTAGCGTGGGAGAGGCTTTGTTAATGCTAAACTCAGGACTTGAGCTGTGTCTGAATGGCATACGAGAAACACGAAGCTGCTGCTGAAAACGGGAGCTTTGGGTAGAGTTCTCTCCTCCCTTCTGTAAGGTGTCCACAGCTTTCTGGGTGTCCTGCCATTCTAGCTGTGTGTTCTTCCCTCCACGCCCATTTCACAACAGAGGCTACAGCTTGTGGGGCCCAGGAAACGCACAGCATGCTGGGGAATGGGGGCGAGTTCAACAGGCGAGGGCCGGAGAACTGACACAAGGCTGCCGGTTTTGGTGGCAACCGTGTGCTTTTTGGTAACGTGGACTTCTGCCCCTAGAGATTTATGTATTATAGAGCAGAGTTTTATGCGAGTTAAGAAACCACTGGATTGAAGCGGGAGAGTTAGTTCCTTTACCTTTAAGCTATCCAAACTACATTGTTATCTCTCTGAAAAGAAAAGCATTTTTAACTACATTAAAAAAAAAAAAAAGCATAGCTGAAATTCACTTCAAAGCACTGAGGCTACTTGGGTCAGTGAAGGTTTGACAAAGTACTAGTGTCAGTACAGAAGAGAGAAACCTTTGTTCGTTGGACACATTAAAATTACCTTCTAGCTTTACATTGGAAAGATCCTAAAACTGAAAATGGAAACTGGTTTAGAATTCTGAAGGGAAGGTTTAAAACGATGTGTTAAGCCAAACTTGAATGTCAAAAGAACTCCCTAGATTCCATTCTTAAAAGAAAATACGGTTTTCAGTTTAGCACCAAATAACAATAAATCACGAATGGATTTTTTTTAAAGCTCCATTTCTTGATTTTCCACTATACCAACTGTGCTTTCAGCTTGCCACTTTCAGTTCCCCAAATACATTTTTATCCAGAAAAAACAGCACTAAAATATAGAGCAGAGGACAACCCCCCCCCACCTGTTCTGCTTCTTTAAAACAGCAACGTGATTCTACAAGTGCATAGCACATTTCCATTAAACGACTCCTGTTTGTTTGTTTTTTTAAAAAGCCTGTTACAGAACTATGGTTCATTCTGAAAATGTTAACATGTAAAAGCTTCTTTGGCATTTTCAAAGTATAAAAATAAAATAAAATATTGAAACAAACCTTACTGGTGTGTAGACGTGGCTTCTTTATGAATCTTGGGAATGCAGACCTGTCTGTGGAGCACTTAATCCATTTATAAATGCAATAATAATAATAAATAATAAAAGGAGGGAGAAGACTCGTACCTTCCCAGCTTTGCTTCACGTCATGTTGGAGTCTCTGTTCTCTTTCCTTTCACTCCTTCCGTGTCCACTGTGTAATAGCAAGCAGACTGGGGCAGGTGGGGCGCAAAAGTCACCCTCATGGTCCGTAATGTGCTTCCAGCAGGCTGCCCAAGCTGGCCTGTGCGGCTTACCATCAGTCTCATCAGCAGCTGGTTGGACCAAGTGATGCCAAGTGCTGGAACAACACTCCTGCCCGTAGAGCTGGAAAATGGTATTTAGTAGATGCAAAGTTATTTAATTTTTAATCCCAGCCCTTCTAGGAGGAGTTCAAGGTGGCGTATATGACCCAACACCTCCATTTTAGTCCCTCTCCACATTTAACCCTGAAAGGTAGGTGGGACTGAGTAGAAATAATTGGCCCAATGTCACCCAGTGAGCTTCATGACTGAGCAGGGATTTGAACTCAGGTCTCGCTAGTCTTTGTCTGACACCAACCACTACAGTGTTTCAGTAGGATTCTCATTGGGACAAAGTTTGGACAGCCACACAATTGAAGCTTCTGCGGCTTGACCAGTGAAGACCAATCTTGATCGGTTACTCTGAACTAACGCTGTAAGGGCATGCTTTCTGATCAGAAACGTGTGTACTAGTGAGCTATCAGTAGTGGAAGGGAAAAAAATGTTAAAAAATGCTTAACAGTCAAATTACAATTTAAGGAAAGGCGCTCTAGATCATTTGACAGTATGCAAAAACCAATTCCATCATCTCCCTTAACCAATTGATGTCTCTAATGGCTGCTATCCTTCGTTTTCATCGTGACCTCTTCAAATCAAGGCTGGGTAGAGGAAAACCAGATTTATCCCCCTGCAGATTATTAAATGTGTCGTAGATTCTGATCCGGTTCCTAATCCAGTGTGGTTTTGTGTTTGCTCCACGTGTCTCAAAAGACATGTCTCTTGTCAGCGGTGACTATGGCCTTTCCCTTAGTACAAGTGCTATTTCAATGGAAGAGAAAAAGTTTAAGCCTCAAATTTCAGTTTGAGCAGGGTTCGCACCCAACATACACCTGTTGTACTCACCAAGGGCTGCTGGGATCGCCACTGGGGCCCTCACCCATCGTATCGGTTACCTAGGTTATGAAAAAGACAGAAGTTTTAGAAGGCACATGTTTTTCACAGGGTGGTGCTACAGAGAAGGTAGACAATGGGGGTCCCCAACCTGGTGCCCACCAAGTGTACTTAGAAAGTGGGCAGGGCCAGTTGGGGCTTTTGCCCAGCAAGGCTTCTGATTGGTCACTAGAGACTTGATTGGGCTGATTTTTTAACTTGTTGCTTTGGCAGCAGCTTCCACCACGACACAAGGGACTTCACTGTCTGACTCAAGGTAAGCTGGGCAACCATTTAGTAGCTGGTTCCACCTCCTACAGCAGCCATTTTACGGCAGCCATTTTGCGCCTCCGTCCGCCATACTGTGTCAAAATTCCAAAGTTGCCTGCAGGCTCAAAAAGGCTGGGAGACTCTGATACACACCTTGGTACAAAAGGATCACAGGTTATACAAAATTTCCCTCTACACAAAGGAAGGTGCAGATCTTAGTCCTTTAATACAGTTAAAGTTCACTGGAAGCGGATGCAGTGATCTTAGATCAGGGAAAGCAGAAAGGGGTGGAATAAAGTCTGGCTAGCCGCCTGGGTAAGCCATAGAAGTTCACAGAGAAGCAAAATTCCTCCCTCATGGCAAGTTGGAAGGGTCTGTGGTGGTGGGGTGGGCGACTAGACTCTGAGGCCATGCACAAGTCAGGTTCATTTCAATCTCCCTTGCTATCGTTCTGCGGTAGTAGGCTCAGTGGAATCGGAAGAACCCTCTTCCCCGGTTTAAGCGCCGTGGAGGTCTGTGTGGTAGACAGCCACTGAAGGAGCTGCGAGAGAATGCCCACAGGTGGGACACTTGTGCATAGCACCTGCATTCAAGAAATATGAGTGTCTAATGGGAATGGATGCTAACAATTCCTAGAGACGCAGGGAAAAAGTGGGGGGGAGACACCCAAGCTCTGGGAACACGGACAAGTCATTTTGCCATTTTTGGATTTTTTAAAATGAAGCAACAGAGAATCCTTTAGGATTTTTTTTAAAAAAGAGTAAGTGAAACGCTTTTCAAAATGCAAAGTTTTTCCGATACTGTTTCGGCTGCCCTTCACGCCCTCAAAATACCTTCTGGTATATATGTAATGCCAAAAGTTGTGATGAACCCATCTCGGGCATAGCGTTGGCACAGGGAAAGGGGTGCAGGTGATTTGGCCGGAAGCTCCCATGTGATTCCGGCTTCTCCGTGGCTTTCGTGTGCAGCGATAGCACAGCTGCACGCTACACCTCTGCTCTGAGCAAGAAAGCATGGCTGACTCTAACTGCAGGGGGATCTAAGACTTCACTGGCACAATCTTCCAAGAGCAAGATTTGGGTCCAGTATTAAAGACCAATAAGATTTCCAGAGTATCAGCTTTCAAGACTCAAAGCTCTCTTCATCAGATACTCCCCCGAGCTTATACCCTGAAAATCTTGCCAGCCTTTAAGGAGCCAAGAGACTTAGATCCTGCTCTCCCACTGCAGTTGCACATGACTCCCCACCTGAAACCACCTTCCAGGTGTGTTTTGTCCCAGCCACCGCACTGCTTAAGCCCCACGGCTTTCAAGCGGCAAAAACCCTTCTTCCCAGCATTCTTTCAGGCTAAGGCTCAGTTCCACCATAACGCAGAGCCACAGTTTATTACCCACCTTGGTCACGCAGGAGAAAGCAGGGCATACCAATATTTTAAATACATTTTTAACCACGGTTAGCTTGTGAAACCCAGATTTGGTTTGCAGGTGATCACTCAAACCCTGGTTCGCCTCAACGAATCCTAAGGTTTTTTTGCCTTTGCTCTGGCCAAGCGTCTCTGTAGCTGAGGTGTCAATGAAGGTGACGTCAGGATTAAACCAGAACATCCATGGTTGTAAGTCATTCAAAACCTGCAATTAAGACTAACCCTGGTTTAAAAACCCAACTTCAGATCATGATTTCAGATCCTGTCTTGATGGACTCCAGCCATACCCAGCGGAGCAGCCTGCACAGAAACATTCACAGTAACCATAACCATAGCTAGTTCAACTAAATCTTGGTTTTGTTGTCCTGTGTCTGGATGGAGCCTAAAACTACAGCACCGTTGGCCCCATGAGAATCAATAGCAAAGGTCAACAGGCCTTCTTACCTGATTAATGCACACTACCGGGGTCCGGAACTTGCTGCTTAATCGGTGAAGTTTCGCTCCGAAAGTCTGCAAGTACTTGGCTTTGAGTACAGAGTCCTTAGCTGCAAACTCACATCGGAATAAGGCTGCAATGGAATCGACGATGACCAGGCGCACCATGCCTCGCGCAAGCAGCACATTGATCCTCTTGGCGATGCACTCACGGAAAGTCTCCTGCAAAGACCAGGAAGCTTCAGACAGCAGACTGAGGAAGGAGTCCGAGAGCTACGCAGTTCTAAGAGAACGTTCTACAGCCTCATTGGAGAGAATTGCAGGAGATAAAGGGGAGGGGGGGGGTCCCACATGCAAGATGAGAATGTGGCTTTTGGTACCCTCTAAAGCCAGCGTTTGGCTGATGAAGATGCCTCTGAGACTGGCACAAGGTCAGAAACTGATGGCCAGCCCAGCATCCTGCAAGCTGTGGTTTAAAAGCTCAAGCAAGTCACACGCAAGGATTAAACTGAAAATTAAGCCCTTCTTCATTATCTCTTTTGAGGCTGATTTTAAGACAGCTGGGAATTAGGGTTGCAAGCAGGGACCTGTGAGACTCACAGGAGGATCCCACCCTCCTCTTAGCTAACCCACCCATTAGCCATCAGGATCATACTACCCCCCACTATGCAGGGAGCGGTAAGTGGTGGCTCCCATTCTCCCCTTCCCTCACCCACCCACCCATTCTGCTGTGTCCTCCTGTCTCACAGTGGTGGCAGCGGCTCCTCATCTATCTCTCACAGTGGAGCCCAGTGGTTCCCAGCCTTTGCCTCCACATGATTCCTGCCCCCCCCTCCACCATCACGGCTCCTGGGCTCCGTCACTGAACAGAGGAGGTAGGTCTGTGTGGTCTATGCTTGTGCTTTTGTTGGGGGGGGGGGGAATTTAACCCCCCTATATTTTTCAATGTTGAAATTTTCTGCAAACCTGGGGTGGGGGGGTCTCCCCAAGTTTGGAGAACAGTTTTCTGTCCAGGTGGCCCCAATCTGCAGATGTAAGTATCTGCAGATAGGGCTACACTTTGCTATTATAATATAGGATCATACCAGAACCAACGAGAGGGAATTAAATCAGAAGAGTTTTTGGCTAAACCTGACAGAGTGGTTCCTCAGTGGAACAGGCTTCCTCGGGAGTTAGTGGGCTCTCCTTCTTGGAACGTTTTCAAACAGAGGCTCGATGGCCATCTGAGAGCAATGCTGGTTCTGTGAACTTAGGCAGATTATGAGAGGGAGGGCAGGAAGGGTTGCACCAGTGCTTAGTTCTCGTGGCCCTTTCTTGCACGCCCAAGGAAATGCTGGTCGCCACTGGGGACAGGAAGCAATTTTTCTCCAGGCCAGTTTGTTCGGAGATCCTGGAAGTTTTTTGTCATCTTCTGGCCGTGGAGCAGCAGTCAATGCGTGTGCGGAGGGGGAGGTATTTGTGAATTTCCTGCATTGTGTAGGGGGCTGAACTAGATGACCCTGGAGGTCCCTTCCAGCTCCATGATTCTATGACTGTCTTTCGGCAAGTCATCCTTCAACACAGGAAGACTTCTTCCAATGGAGAATGGCTCCCTCTGTTGGAGAAAAATCTTTTTTTGCTGAAGGAACTCTTTTTCTATTGCAGGAAAACTTGGTATAAGGGAGTCACAGGATGCAATCTGAGTGCCACATACCAAGTTTGATCATTGGTCCATCGATTTATTTCTACATCACTTTCCTTCCCCATGGTGACCCAAAGCAGCTTCGATCACCATCCTTCCCTCTTCCATTTTATGTTCGCAACAACCAGCCTGTGAGGTAGGCTAGGCTATGAGTGTGTGACTGGCCCAAGGTCATTCAGTGAGCATCAACAGCAGAGTGGGGATTCGAACCCGGGTCTGCCAGACCCTAACCTGACACTCTAGCCTAGGGTTGCCAAGTCTTACTTTTAAAAAAGTGGGGGAGTCCTGTTCTGCCTCTGGTAGACCTGTGTGCGCACGCCGCAATGAGGTCACCCAGAAGTGACGTCACACTGGGCACGTTGCCAGGGCGACACTCTAGGAATCACCCTGAAAACTCTATGGTACCACAGAGTTTTAGGGTGATTACTAGAGCATCACCCCAACAACGTGCCCAGCATGATGACATCACTTCCGGGTGATGTCATCATGCTGGGCACGTCGGCCTGATAGGGCCACTTCGGGAGTGAGGTTCCCCCCACCAGCCAGATCCAGACCAGCAGACTGGGGACCTATTTAGCGGGGGAGTCCCCACCCCCTGGGGGGACTTGGCAGCCCTACTTTAGCCCTTACATGACACCGGCTCTCGAGCCCACTACGGTCTGCTGTGACTGACAGCGTGTCTCCAGTGTCCCAGGGAGACGCCAGAAAGAAGCTTGAAACATTCAACACACAAATGAGCACACGTGCAGCTATTGCCCTTCCCCAAATTACCTTAAAAGCTGCTCGTGCAAAAAGATGAACTAAATTGATCTTCTTCGTGGTCACTGTGCAAAACACACATTGAGTTAACAGCAAGATAAGAGCCCCCTTGGAATTCAAGGGAGAGTTCAATGTTATACAATAAAGTTGGACATTCATTGAATATTCATGTGTTGGGTGCCTAATGTACTTACAGTAATAATTACGCAGAGATGAGAGTTGCCATCACCCTCCATCCTTCATATATAGCTTGCTAGTCACCCAATGTGTGTTCTGCACAGTGACCACGAAGAAGATAAACAGGTTGCTTACCTGTAACATATGATCTTCGAGTGGTCACCTGTGCAGTCACACATACCCACCCTACCTTCCCCACTGATGGCATCTCAGAATTCTTCTGTAAGCTGAAAGGCTGATGAGATGGGAAAGAAAGGGAAGGAACTGGGAGGGAGGGCGGGGCTTGCTCCTATTATAGGCAGGTGACGGGGCAGCGTGTGCGAGATGGGAGCAAGCCACGCCCACAAGAGGCTTGTCTAGAAAGCTGTTGAAGCTTCCCGGCGGGATCCAGCGTGAGCACACATGAATATTCAATGAATGTCCAACTTTATTGTATAACATTGAACTCTCCCTTGAATTCCAAGGGGGCTCTTATCTTGCTGTTAACTCAATGTGTGACTGCACAGGTGACCACTCGAAGATCATATGTTACAGGTAAGCAACCTGTTTTTCCCTGTTTTCTTGAAAGTCCATACTAAGCTATATAGCCCACCCGGTTCTTAAGAATCAAAGTTCTTAATGGCCCCCCCGTCCAAAAAAAGCTCTGTGTCCTCATGAATGCAGAGATAAATTTAAAGGTGGAAACTGTGTTTGTGGTCTAGTAAATAGGGAGAAAGGCTTCCCGGTGAATCCGGAGCATTGCTGAACTTCTGAAAACAGACCACCCCCCTCCATATTCTTGGATATGCAGGCACCATCTGTAAGATGTCTAAGTTCAGATGGCCAGAGGCAGCTCTGTGCTACCAGTTTTTAACCCTGATCAATTTGATATTAGTTGAGGCTATTCATGCAGTCCTATGCAGGTTTGCTCTGAAGCTGTCTGGCTGTATACAGTTTGGTGAGAGCCAGTTTGGTGTAGTGGTTAAGTGTGCGGACTCTAATCTGGGAGAACCGGGTTTGATTCCCCACTCCTCCACTTGCACCTGCTGGATGACCTTGGGCAAACCATAGTTCTGCCAGAGCTGTTCTTGAAAGAGCAGTTCTCGAAAGAGCTCTCTCAGCCCCACCTACCTCACAGGGTGTCTGTTGTGGGGAGGGGAAGTGAAAGGAGTTTGTAAACTGCCCTGAGGCTCCAAGCGAATGAAGGGCGGGGTATAAATCCAATCTCTTATCTTCTTCTTCTACAGTGGGTACAGATGAGCTTGCAGACTCTGAAGACAAAGGCAGCTCAAATTACTTGCAACTGATTTGGTCCAGTGATTTTCATAGGATTAATTTAGCTGGAGCAGAGCCCAAAAGCTACACAGTCTGAACTGCATCCAGGGGATGCCAACCTGTCCCTATACCGCCTGGCTGTGCCTCCTGGTTAATGTGGCATGGATCACAATAGCCTCTCTCTGCCCCCTCAAAGAGTAATTAATTTGTTCTCCCAGAGAGTTAACTAGATTAGGGATGGGCACAAACCGGCTGACAAACTAAAGTTCATCACGAATTTTGGCCAGTTCGTTGTTTGTGAAGAGGTGCCACAAACTTCCACAAATTCTGATGCAGTTCATGAACAGCTTGGTTTAAATGGCTGGGAGGCATTTCATCCCCTGCTTTCTGCTGGCCACAGCTCTTCAGGGCCAGTAGAAAGCAGGGGGTGAAATGACTCCCAGCCATTTCACCCCCTGTTTTTTGCTCAGTGCCAAAAGCTGCAGTGAGCAGAAAGCTGGGTATGAAATGGTTCAGAGCCCTTTAAACCCCTGCTTTCTGCTTCCCGCTGCTTTTTGCAAAGCGCAAGCTCAGTTGGTGAGTTAAGGGCCCTTGCCTGGTAAATTCCCATCAGCCCAAAAGCTAGCCAGAAAAGAAAATTTAGCCATATTAATATAATCACGTTTATAGGGCAACCCACTCCAAAGCGACATTTGACCATGGGTGTGTTTTTTACCTTCTCATACCCATCTTTTTAAGAACTGTAAACTCATCTTGCAAACAAACAATATTTAAAAAAAATTAAATCCTGCCCTGTTTGGTCCATTTTAATACCAGAAGTGTCAACAGGCAAGGCATAACTCACTTGAAAAAGCAAGCTACAGAAAAGTGCAAGCGAACAAACCTAGCCAAGGAGAAGGTTAGGCACCGTTGGAAAATCCAATTGATTTCTTTTGTCGTGCTGGTGGATAACAATACCGAAAACGCCAAAGGGAGAACGAATTGGCTTTTGCAAAGCAATTGATTACACAAGGTCAATCTATTTTTTAAAGCAGAACAATTCAATACTAAAGCTGTGCTTATTACTGTCGGAGGGGTGGGGATGGTGCAGTTTTGCAGAATGTGATGCCGGGTGCAGAAACCCAATTTTTCTAGCACAGGAATCTGTTCATACACACAGAATCACGGAAGGGACCTCCAGGATCATACAGCGCAACCCCCTGCACCATGCAGGAAATTCAGAAATACCTCCCCCCACCCCCCAATGACCCCTTCTCCATGTCTAGAAGATGCCCCCCCCCCAAAAAAAAACCCTGTCCAGGATCCCTGGCCAAACTGGCCTGGAGAAAAATTGCTTCCTGATCCCAAAGTGGCAATCAGTACCTCCCTGGGCTTGTAAGAAAGGGCCACAAGAACAAAGCACTGAGGCAACCCTTCCTGTCCTCCCTTCTCGTGATCTGCCTGAGTTCACAGAATCCGCATTGCTGTCAATTGGCCAGGCCATCTAGCCTCTGCTTAAAAACCCCCAAAGGAGGAGATGAAGCTGCCTTATATTAAATCACACCTTTTTGGTCCGTCAGTGTTGCCTACTCAGACAGGCAGCGGCTCTCCAGGGTCTCCGGCAGAAGACTTTCACATCACCTCCTGCCAGATCCTTTAACTGGAGATGGTGGACACTGAACCCGGGACCTTCTGCAAGCCAAGCAGATTGGCTGTACCATTGAGCCACGCCATCTCCCCATTTCATAATAAGCTCGCTCACATTTCTAACCATTACAGATGAGAAAGTGTTCTGCACGCTTTGTTTAAGTCACAGGGAAGCGGAAGGAGCTACGCAGAGCTCTGGAAACCTGATGCGGTCCGCTATCCGCCTTCACAGGTTTTGGCAGCACGACCCGCACATTTTCTGTCGTCTGGTGCATTTTCATCCAACCCTTCCTCCGAGAATCTCAGGCTGGATGATAGGCTTCTCTTTCCCCCGTGTGAGCCTCAAAGCAATCCAGCAGGCTCAGCTAGACACAGAGAGAGCGCCACTGCCCCAAGGCGAAGCAGGCAAGCTTCCCAGAGGAGTGGGAATTCGAACCCAGCGATCCCAAATTCTACTCCCTAGTCCGGTCTCTTCCTTACATTTCTTTAAAACAAAGCTTAAGTCCAGCAGTAACTTTAAGACCAACAAAGTTCTGTTTATTTGAAGGTGCCACTGGACTCAAACTTTGTTCTACTGCTTCAGACCAACATGCCTACCCACCTGGATTTACATTCCTTTAGTCATTAAGAACGTAAGAAGAGATTGGATTTATATCCCGCCCTTCACTACTTGAAGGAGTCTCAGAGCGGCTTACAATCTCCTTTCCCTTCCCCTCCCCACCACAGACACCTTGTGAGGTAGGTGGGGCCGAGAGAGCTCTTTCAGGAACTACTTGCAAGAGAACAGCTCTGAAAGAACTCGTAACTGACCCAAAGGCACACCAGCAGCTGCATGTGGAGGAGTAAGGAATCAAACCCGGTTCTCCCAGATTAGAGTCCGCGCTCCTCGCTCCTAACTGCGACACCAAACTGGCTCTCAGTTGATAAGCTCTGCTGGATCAGACCAGCGGTCCATACAGTCCAGCATCCTGTCTCACACAGTGGCCAACCAGTTCCTCTGGACAGCCAACAAGAGGGCACAGAGACTGAGGCCTTCCCTTGATGTTGCCTCCTGGCTCTGGGATTCAGAGGCTTAGTGCCTCTGAACGTGGAGGTTCCCCTCAGCCACCAGGGCTAGTAGCCACTGACAGACTAGAAAGTTTCTATTTGAAAGCTTAGATTTGAAAGCAGCTGAGTTCGACACCCAACATCAGATCTAGTGGGTTTTTTTACACGTTTATTCATATTTATTTACATTCTTCATAGTCCACCTTTCTCTCTTGGACTCAAGACGGATTACACAGAGTGAGTCAATATCAAGAAGCTGGGAAATTCAATAAGCTATACAATAGGAGTAGGGTTGTACAGCCAACCAGAAATCTAAAACCAGAACTGAAGCAAAGCGTAAGCCAGTTTGGCGTAGTGGTTATGTGTGTGGACTCTAATCTGGGACAGCTGGGTTTGATTCCCCACTCCTCCACTTGTACCTGCTGGATGACCTTGGGCAAGCCATAGTTTTTTCAGAGGTGTTCTCTCAAGGACAGTTCTGGAAAGAGCTCTTTCAGCCCCACCTACCTCACAGGATGTCTGTTGTGGGGAGGGGAAGGGAAAGGAGTTTGTAAGCCGCTCTGAGACTCCGAGCAATGGGCGGGGTATAAATCCAATCATCTCCACCATCACCATCTCCTCCCCCCCCCTTCTTCACAGGACACATTAAATGAAGCAAATAGCTAAACACAGTAGTATAGACCACAGTCCCTAATTATTTGTCAAAGTAACCTTGTAAGTCATTTAGTACAGTGCAATTTGCCTGTGTAAAAAAGCCCTCTTGAATAATTCCATTTTGCACAGTTTGTGGAAAGCCAGGAGAGGGGGCGCCTCCATGGCACTGGAACACACACATCATCCAGACCAGGGCTTTTTTGGTAGAAAAAGCCCAGCAGGAACTCATTAGCATAATAGGCCACACCCAACAGCAGAAACTCATTAGCATATTAGGCCACACCACTGACAGCACAGCTTATTAGCATATTGGGCCACACCCCCATGTTACCAGAAGAGTGGTCATCCTGCCACATCCACCTTTTGCTTCTTATTCTGTTAACTTTGTTTGTTGTCAAAACCCAGGGCTTTTTTTGTAGCAGAAATTAATTTGCATGTTAGGCCACATACCCTTAATGTAGCCAATCCTAATGAGTTTCTGCTGTTGGATGTGGCCTATTATGCTAATGAGTTCCTGCTGGGTGTGGCCAACTCAGGAGCCAGCCGGAACTCTGTTCCCGTGCGTTCCTGCCCAAAAATAGCCCTGATCCAGACTAAAGCCCATGGGCTCTGGAATAACAGCTCACAGCGTCATGTCGTTTTGATCCATTCCAGTCTGAACACATGAAACCACCTTACAATGAATCAGACTGCTGCCCTATCGAGAAGTCAGTACTGTCTACTCTGACCGGCAGCGGCTCTCCAGGGCCTCAGGCAGAGGTCTTTCCCATCACCCACTACCAGGTCCTTTTAAATGGAGATGCCGGGGATTGAACCTGGGACCTTCTGCATGCCAATCAGATGCTCCTGAGCCACAGCCTTCGCCTTAGTTGACGAGTTAATATTTGCCAGGTAAATGCCATTGGTGCTCGCATCTGTGAGCCCTCTAAGGGCTTTTCTCTTGTTTTGAATGTTCTGCAGAGGGTCTCCATACACCCTGGACATTCACTGACTGCTATTTCCCTTCGTACTCTGGAATACTTCCGCTGAAACTTAGGGAAGGACTAACTTTATATTCTACAACCATCTCCTGACCATTTTTTGGCTGATATTTACTGCAACGTGACAGCCACGGAGATGAGTCAGTCAGGCACGGAACATGAGATCTCAGCATGAATAACGATTATCTTATCAGTAGTCTTTTCTACTATGGCAAGAGTCCCCCCTCAAGATTTCTGGTGGGTGGCTGTGTTAGTCTGTAGTAGAAGAGCAGGATTCAAGTCCAGCTGCACTTTAGAGACTGAGAAGATCTCCACGGTATAAGTTTTCAAGAGTCAACACTCAGGCTAGCCCAATCCCATCAGATCTCAGAAGCTAAGAAGGGTCGGCCTTGGCTAGTATTTGGAAGGGTGACTTCCAAGGAATACCAGGGTTGTGACTCAGAGGCAGGCAATGGCAAACCACCTCTGAAACATCTCTTGCCTTAAAAACAAGTCTAGCTCGCCACCTAGTGGTGCATAATGCTAAAGGAGGTAGAACTTGTGGCTGCCAGAGAATCTTGAGGTGAGAAAAGTCATTCTCTGCAGGTGGAAATCCTCCACCACCACCTCCAACACTGTGCCAGATTCCCCACAGGGCACCCCAGAGTCGGCTGGGTACTTACGATGTCAGCCGCATGTTCGACAAAAATGCTGTTCCCAAACTTTATCTTCTGCACAACATCGTGTGGGACGTCGGCTCTCAGCTTGGACTGGTGCTCGATCAGCTGCTGGAGGCGCTTATGGGGGAAGACGTCTTCCGTGCAGATGTAAACAGCACCTGCGACAGAATGGAACTTCCGCTGCAGTCAGTCTTGAAAGCACTGCTATCGTGTTGGTTTTGTGGTGCTACTGCAGAGAGATTTCACAACAGCTTCTCCCCCGCAACCCCGGCTCTTGCCATCCCAAAGTCTGACCTGAGTGCTTAGGCTTCCATGGCAGAGTGGGGATTCGAACCCGGGTCTCCCATGTCCTAGTCTGACACTTTGACTGCTACACCACAGTAGCTCTTAAGAGATCCCAGGTCTCAAACTTGAGAAGGACACAGGCAGGGGAAGACTTCTTACCAGATTCTAGTCCGCCGTGTGCGTACGGATATTGCACAGAGAGGCAAAGCTGCAAACCGATCTGCGTCTTCCCCGCCGAGCTCTCGCCAGCGATTTCGGTGATCCCCGTCAGAGGGATGCCGCCTCTTAGCAAACCATCTAGAACGGGGCAGCCCAGGCTTAGCTTCCGGTGTTGGAAAGTGCTGAGGTTTTCATCTTGGAAGAGCTGCAGCGCTATGGGACAGAAGGAGAAGAGGGGAGGGGAAAATGCAGCCACTGATTGTTCACCAGGGAGAAAGCGCCGAACAGAACTGCCGCACCTGTTTCTCCCTCTAAGCTGTGGAGTCTTGTGAGCAAAAATTCTGCTTTGGGAGCAACTGGCATTAAAGCTGTGAGCGAGCGATTTGACCACTGCATAAATTAGTTTGCTCTGGAGCAATCCTTCCTGAGCTAAGACAATAACGTGTGAACCGGAGGCTAAAAAACTGTGAGCTAGCTCACACTAACCCAGCTTAGAGGGAACACTGGAGGCGACGTATATAACATCTCTCTAATCTGGACTGTACCCTTCCCTTGTGCACACATCAGATCCAAACTAACGACTCGAGGACAAATTTGATCAAGTGTGGGAGACTGAGGGCAGCTGCTAAAAGGGCAGCAATTGCTATTCCCTCCTAGTGTAGGCAAAGTTCAGGCCACTCTGTAGAAACAAACAGGTCGGGTCCTCCAGTCGGCAAGCGGAGGGTGCCTTCCTTTTCTGCCAGCAGTCACCCTGTGACCTCCAAAAAGCTGGAACCTGGGCAGCCACGGTGGGGTGGGGGAATCCCAGCAGAATCAAACAAAACGGCTCACTGCCCTTTTTCTATTAGCACCTTTACCAGCTGAAAAGAAGGCCGGGGTGGGTGGTCACAGGGCCAGGCTGGGAGAAGACCCACTTCCATGAACAGGGCAGGGAATTCAACCTCTGAGTTCCACTGCCAGGAGGCAACATCAGAAGAAGAAGAGTTGGATTTATATCCCATCCTTCACTCTGAGTGGTTTACAATCTCCTTCCCTTCCTCTCCCCACAACAGACACCCTGTGAGGTAGGTGGGGCTGAGAGAGCTCTGAGAGAACTCTCTTGAGAGCACAGCTCTGAAAGAGCCGTGACAGACCCAAGGTCACCCAGCTGGCTGCATGTGGAGGAGTGGGGAATCAAACCCGGTTCTCCAGATTAAGAGTTCGTTGCTCTTAACCACTACACCAAACTGGCGCTCAGAGGAAGGCATCCGCCTCTATGCCCTGTTGTTGGCCCTCCAGAGGAACTGGCTGGCCACTATGTGAGACGGGATGTTGGACTAGAGGGGCTCCTGGTCTGATCCAGCAAGGCTCTGCTTATGTTCTTATGAACACTCTTGGGCTCCTGGTTCATAGAATCCAACTTGTATATAACCTTGGAACCAATATCTTGGGACCTTTATTTGAAGATCCTTATCCTGAGATACTCACAGCAGTATCCCCACCCCAACAAATCCTAGGTTGTCTGAATAGCTTTTCTCTCAGTCCAAGAGGGCTTGAGAGGAGGGAACCAAAGCACCAATTGTAGCTGGGGTAGGGAAGTGTCCACTCTTTCCATGATGAGTGGCTTCTAGTTTTGAAACAAATTTCTGTTCTGGAACAACCATTTGTCTACACACACAGGGAATTCAAAATAGTTCCAGCTACACTTAATTCTCTCATTATATTCAGGCTACTCCATTCTTTTCAATGAGTTTTGGGCCATCATAGATAGTTTTCTCTCTATTTATGTTAGGAGTCCCTGACATGGTGCCTGCCCAGTGTTTTTAGAAAAAGTGGGTGGGGTCAGATGGGCCTTTTGCCCAGCAAGGGTTTTGATTGGCCACTGGAAATTCAAATGGCTGTGCAGATTTCTAAAAACATTGCTTTGGTAGCCACTGCCCTTACAGCACTGGGATCTTCCCTATGGCAGCCATTTTGCGGCCGGCTCTGCCTCCTGCAGCAGCTGTTTTATGGCAGCCATTTTGTGGCCGCACCCACCACGCTGTGTTAGAATGCCATGCCAGTTTGGTGTAGAGCAGTGGACTCTGATCTGGAGAACTGGGTTTGATTCCCCACTCCTCCACATGCAGCCAGCTGGGTGACCTTGGGTCAGTCCCAGTTCTCTTAGAGCTGTTCACTCAAGAGAGCAGTTCTTTCAGAGCTCTCTCAGCCCCACCTACCTCACAGGGTAGCTGTTTTGGGGAGACGAAGGGAAGGAGACTGTAAGCTGTTCTGAGACTCTGAGTGAAGGGCGGGGTATAAACTAACTCTTCTTCTTCAAAGGTGCCCACAGGCTCAAAAAGGTTGGGAACCTCTGATTTATGTCATTTATAATCCACCTTTCTCACTAAGGATCAAGGCAGATTACAAAATACTAAAAAAAAAAAACAATCCGGAGAGCCTGAGCTATCTGACAAACAATGCAACAAGATCAGAATCACAGAATTAGAAAACTACACAAACAGAAAACTGTCTAAGATATGACATACTATAATGCAGAGAGGATTACCAAGTGAGAAGAAAAGGCCCCAAGTTAAGACAGTTTGTTAAGAGCCCTTGCTTAACAATGCGATTTTTGCCTTAGCTTTCAACTTGCTTCAAACTAAGATTAATCCTTTTTAGTGTATCGGCAAGTCAGAACCTGAAAACAAGTGATATGTTTTCTCTTGGGATTAACTGACTGACAGTGGAATCCTAAACAGAGTGGGATTAGACAGGTGTAATTCTGCACAGGGTTAGACTGCGAGTAACCAACAGACCATCCTAGGCAAAGCATTTCCAATCTAAGCTGCTTGCCCTAAAACTTGCACTGAAAACCTAGACAGGCTTCTCCCAGCAGTTCAAGCCTGCTGAAATCAAAATTCTGCAGACATCCTTCTCCATCACACAGTTAAAGACAGAGGTGCATTTTCCCCTGAAACAAGGGGACTCTTACCTGTAAGGACTGAGTTCTTTCTCAGTGCACTAGAAACAGCTTTTAGTAGGTACTGTACATCCATACTGGACAGTTTGGTCAGCCTTTGCAAATCTGCTCCTGAAAGATTCAAAACTTCTTTGATGGATCTTAGGTTAGCTGGAACGAGAAAAGTGACAAAACGTAACTGGTTTTATTTCTTTCCCCACATAATAAATAAATAATAATAAATTATTATTATCAGCCCTTTTTAACTGTTGTTGCCGAAGAAAGCTGCTGCATTTATTTCTTGATGGATGCAGACCTCACTCAAAGCATTTTTCAGCTTAAGATGCAGTTTAATTTTAGGCATGGTATACTGGAGAGGCGCCACTGAGTTTCACAGAACTTACATTTGAGGAAGTTCACAAAGGGTTGTAAGACCTACAGTGCAATCCTAAGCATTTATGTCTGTGTCTATTGACTTCAATGGATTTAGAAGGGTGTGACTGCTTAGGATCACAAGGTCACTGCCAGAAAAATGTTCTTAAGATTGCAGTGTAAGCCCCACTGGCCATGACCGGAATAGCCCAATCTCATCAGATCTCGGAAGCTAAGGAGAGCCAGTCCTGGTCCAGTAGTTGGATGGGAGACCCCCAAGGAAACCCAGGGTTGCTACACAGATGTTGGCAATGGCAAATCACCTCTGAACTTCTCTTGCCTTGAAAACCCTACGGGGTTGCCATAAATCAGCTGCAACTTGATGGCACCTTACACACACATGCACGAACGCACACACACTTTTGCACAGAAGTCAACAGCCAGCCACTCTCTGCCGATGTACTAAAGGGGAAGTACTGCTGAAATGGGTGGGGTTTATTTTTCAGTAAACATAAATAGGCTCGGACTGGAATGGGAAATGAACACTTTGCAGGCAGTAGTCGCACCCTAACCCAGCTATGAATTCAGACGATAACGTCCCCCAAGGCAAAAGGGAAAGTAGCAAAACTCAAGTTTAGAAGTTAAACCCAAAATCAACAGGTGTGCAA
Organism: Lepidodactylus listeri; assembly: GCA_029233225.1. Taxonomy (NCBI): domain Eukaryota; kingdom Metazoa; phylum Chordata; class Lepidosauria; order Squamata; family Gekkonidae; genus Lepidodactylus; species Lepidodactylus listeri. Next base: position 85,278,116 of record JARCFY010000011.1, read on the forward strand.
ATATGTGAAAAGGACTCAAGAGACGTTACCTTTTTATAATTTTATTTAAATGCAGCAAGTTACCTTTTTTGATAGCTGCAATCACTCTGGGGTTCATGTCGAGCTGATCCCAGTCCATTTCCTGGAAAACTGCTGAGTCACACAGTGTCCTGCAACAGGGCAGAGAGAGAGAAAAAACATTGATCAGAAGGAGAGGTGGCAAGGGAGACAGACTGAGCCTTTAACCTAGTGAGAAAGTTCCTATTCGATTGCATCCAATCGTAACAATATCTCACCCACAATCTCCTTCTGCGCTGCTCCTAGCCTGGTCCAACCTGAGTAGCCCTTCCACTTCTCCTGAGCTGTTTTTATGACCTAACCTGCCCAGATGAAGGGGCAAACTTCAATATGAGCCATTCCCTGATTTGAATGCACAATAGTCGTTCCCAGCAGTTTTCCCTCTAAGCTGAGTTAGTGTGAGCTAGCTCACAATTTTTTAGCCTCCAGCTCACACATTTTTGTCTTAGGAAGGATGGCTCCAGAGCAAACGAATGTATGCAGCAGCCAAATCACTCGCTCAAGATGAACTGTTGCTGAGACAGGTATTCAAGGACCGGGAACCATTTACCGGTAAAGGCTGAGTGTAGGGACGATCCAGCAGTGGAATTTAATTGAACTGTGACAGAATCCATAAGATAATGTGCCCAAAGTTTCCTAAACCAGACCTCGATATTTGGTGGCTTGTCGTCTTTCCAATAAGATTCTATAGCAGTCTTGGCCGCATCTAACATAACCTCTGTGGTAGAACCATGCATTCTAGGTCTTACTTTCTCCGGCCAATAGTTCAAAAATAAGGTTTCAGGCATGAAAGGGACCGAAATTGAGGTGACTTTTTCTATAACAGACAGAACTTCCTTCCAGAACTTCTTAACTTTCTCATACCCCCACCAACAGTGCGCAAAGTTGCCAATTTGCCGGCACCCTTTCCAGCACTATGGAGAGTAATTTGAGGCAATAAGGGATAGTCTATGTGGTGTGGCATACCATCTTGTCATAATTTTCAGATTTTGTAAGCGTACTGACATTACCTTAGAGTTGTGTCTTTTGGATGCCCAAATTTGAGACCAGGTTTCCTCTGTAAGAGAGGTGTCGCAATCTTCTTGCCAAGGAGACTGATATTTTGGGGGATTAAGACATAGAATTTTGATCAGTAAAGAGTTTAAAGCCAATATTAAGCCAGTGTTCTGGGGAGTAAAGGAACCTATTATCATTTCCAATTCTGTATGGGGTATAGCTATTATACCATCTATATCCAGTTGGTGATACATGCGACTCAATTGTAAATAAAAAAACAATTGGATTGGGTGTCCTCTCCTCTCCTCCAATTCTCTTTTGGTTAAAATGCCACGTCTTGAAGTGATGTCTTCCAAACATGATGTCCTTCTACTTCTCCATAGGTTTACAATCTTTAAATCCATACCTGGTTGGAACCATTTTTGGCCTAAAAAAGGTTGAATATCTAGATAATTTAGGGAGAAACTGTTTAGCATTCCTGTTCCAATATTGAATCGATGAGATCAGTATGTCAACTGTTTCACAGCTTTTGTTAATATTTATACTGGGTGTCCAAATTAGATTGTCAGTTGATAATGGATATAGGATGTCATTGCACACTTCCATCCAGAGAGGTTGTAAAGGTGATCGCAACATTTTGATCACATTTGACATCAATATAGCACGGTAATATGTCAGTAAGTCCGGTAGAGCGAACCAACCTCTCAACGTAGGTCTCTTCAGAATGTTAAAACTTATTCTAGCTCTCTTTCCTCCCCATAAAAATTTTTGTAGGGCTTTTTGCCATCTGTTCAACAGAGCGGTGGGAATATGACTGGGAATTGTTCATATTGCCCAAATTTATTTTTTTGCTCGCTCACAACTTTAATGCCAGTAGCTCACAAAGTAGAATTTTTGTTCACAAGACTCCACAGCTTAGAGGGACCATTGGTTCCCTGCTGTCATTTTTAAAAAAAAATCTTTGTGTTTGTGTCCTTTATAACGTTTATATCTCCGCTACCTGGCATTATATTTTATGACACACGTGGCCCAGCCCGACAAAGTCCAATTTATGTCAAATCTGGCCCTCCATAACAAATGAGTTCAACACCCCTGCTCTAGGGCATTGTAACCCACTGAGGTCCCTGTCCTGCCCAGGTTCCGCCCCCAAATCTCCAGGAGTTTCTCAACCTGGATCTGGCAACCATACCCTTCCTTCCCCCTGCCAGTGACCAGGGGAGACCTGGCAACCCTAGAAGCCGCCACACCCAAATCCTACCAGCATTATCTGCAAAATTTGCATCCAGTGGCATCTTTAAGGAACACAAAGTTTAATTCTGTGTGTAAGCTTTCCTATGCATGCACACTTCTCCAGATACACTGCAACAAAACTTCCTCAAGCCTTACAGATGGGTAGGGGGAGGTTTGTCGCCAGGAAGGGGCGTTTGTCGCCGTTGTCTGCGGGGCGGAAAAACAAGATGCTAGCCCTTCCTGACAACTAACACCCCCACCTATATATAAGGCTTGAGAAAGTTTGTTTCTCACTGCATCTGAAAAAGTGTGTATGCACACACCAGCTCATACCCAGAATTAGACTTTGTTGGTCTTAAAGGTGCCCCCTGAACTCAAACTTTGTTTTGTTGCTTCAGCCCAACACGACCACCCACCTGAATCCAGCAATACTTGTAGTTACCTTAATGTTTGCCTCACCACGTTGCAATGCACGAGTAAATCGCTTTCCCCACTACTTGCTCACAAGCAAGACAGGGCGCCGGCAGGAAATAAAACCTCAGGTGCCCGAACGAACTTCCCAGCAGCGACTCCTGTAGAAACACAAAACCAGCCAAGCCATTTGGCTACGAATGAGCTGGGCCCGCGCAAGACATTAGCCAATCACATAGCACGGTCGCCAACGCCCAACCAATCAGCTACGAGAAAGCTGTTCTCGCTCCTAAACACCCTCCCCCCTTCTCTCATCACCGGACTCCGCTCCAGCCCTAGACCAGAGTGGCGACTGAACCGCGCGTGCGCTTCTGTCCCTCCCTCCCGTCGCGTTACACCCCTTGGGGGCGAACGATTGGCTGAGAGGACCACATCGAGGGGCGGGGCGGCCTGCCTGTCCCGTTGTCTGCGGGGCGGAAAAACAACCACCGCCTCCTCCTCCCGCCTCCAGTGGAATGTCCTCCGCTTTCAGTGGCTCCTCGCGCTGCCCATCTTCTAAGCGGGCGCTGGTGATTGGGCAATCCTCGGTGGGCCCGTGGCTTGGGCGTGTTGCCGTGCGGCGGTGGCGGCTGTGAGGTGAAAATGTCGGGCTGGGAGGCCCGCGAGGGTAAGAAGTTGGTCCGCTCGCCCAGCGGGCTCCGGATGGTGCCTGAGAGCCGGGCCGCGCGGAGCCCCTTCGGCCTGGAAGAGCCGCCGTGGGTGCCCGACAAGGAGGTAACGGAGCAGGGCAGCCTCCCCCGCGTCCCTCCCCGCAGCCCCCGACCCTCTCCCGGGGTTTCTCCCGCAGGGCGGCTCGGCCTCGATCTCTCGCGGGCCGCCTCCTCCTCCTTCGCGGGCTCCCTTTCTCAGGCAGCTGGCTGTGCCTTTGCATGCAGGCGGAGACCTCCCTGCAAGCAGAAAACTAGCGCTGCAGGGAGAAGTGGAGGTCCCCCCCCTGCGCGTGTAGTGCTGGCTTTCTGTTTGCAGGGAGGGTTTTGGGTTTTTTTTAATGCAAAGAAACGTTTCAGGATCTGCCAGCAACAGAGGAATGGCCGGCAAATGGAAGTGATGGCGGGGGGGGGGGGGCAATGGTTGGGGGGGCATGTTTTGTCCAGGTAAGATAGAGCAAGATGGGTAGCCGTGTTAGTCTGCCTGCAGCAGTAGAAAAGAGCAAGAGTCCAGGAGCATCTTCAAGACTAACCTAATTTGTGGCAGGGTGTGAGCTTTCCTTCAGATACAGCTAGACTGTGATAGATCAGGATGGGTAGTTGTGTTAGTCGTGTTAATCTGTCTGTAGCAAGAGTCCAGGAGCATCTGAAAGTCTAACCACATTTGTGGCAGGGTGGAGCTTTCGTGAGTCACTGCTCACTTTTTCAGATACGGCACGGTGTATGTAAGAGTTCACTTGGGAATGGCTGAAAAGAGTTTCACAGGAGGCAAAGAGAGGTGGCACTCGCAAAAGTCTTTGGGGGTACGGGAGCTGAGGCATAAGGGGCAGCAAGGGCTGGTTGTTTAAGGGAATGGGACACCGTAGGTAGTGGTGCCGCTGGAACACCAAAAGCTTCCTTGCAGGGTTAGATGGGGGCACTGTGGTTTATTCACATAATTTGTCTCCTGTTTTTCTGCCTTGGCAAGGTGACTAACAACTTAAAACATACATTGTAAAGTTACATCATACAACCATTAACATCAATCCCCCTTCCCAAACTCACATCATTAAAGCAATGTAAAAAAGAGCTAAAAACCAGAATTAAAATACATACAAAACTGTTAAAATACATACAATATACTGGCTAGGAAGCAGGGATCATTGAGACAGAGGCTGGAGAGGTCTTTGGAAGGAAAAATCCGCGAAAGACTCTGAAAGACAAGATAAGGGCTTTTGTGTTGCAAGTGGATAGTGTTAATGGAGAACATTGCATAGTTTGGGCAGCAAGAGGGGTGGATTATTTTGGTGGCAGTCCTGGATAGCATGGGACAGCAGAAAAGGAGACAGGTCAAGGGCATTCATCAGAATTTTCACCATAGGGCGGTAGAGGGGAAGGGTTGTCTGATAGGAAGACGCAGTGTGAACAGATGGCAGGTGGACTAACTGTGGGGAATGAAGGAGGGGGAGGAATCAAACAAAGGCTTTGTGCTTTAGTAGCAAGGTAGTGTATTTGTCATTGGATGTATACAGAAAAGGAAGACTTGAGGGGGGAAGTGAGAGGCTTGGTCTTAGATGTGTTGACTGAGATCCTGAGTGTGGCAGTAGAACTTGGCTTGTCCTCTGTGTATAGCGGGTGCTAGTGAAAGCCATGGGACTGGCTGAGGTTACCACGGAATAGTGTACAGAGAATCTGAGGAAATCCAGCAGGAAGCTTCTCCCCCTAGAAAGACTGAATGAGTTAATCCAATAAGGAGAGCTATTGTATTAATACCCGTTGCAGCCAGATGGACACACAAAGAAAGGCAGTTCTGCTAGTTGAAGAAGAGGTGCTGACTCTGAGCTATGAATGCGATGAGGACACTGTAGGATACCCTTGTGCAATGCTGTGCTTGCTCCGGGAAACACCAGCTTTCCTGGCAAAGAACCAGGAAGTGTAGCCTCAGGTAGAAACAGCCCTGCAGAGGAGGTGTGGATTGTCCCAGGTTCCTTATCCCGACTCTATTATCAGCCCCCAAATTAAGCTGCCGTAGGCATAACACCTTCACTGAGTTATTAGTAGCTGTTGTCTAGAGAGAGGTTTACAATACGTTTTGTACAGTCCCCAGGGGGTATTGTTAGGAGTGTGAACACACCTTTGTTCTCAAACCGCAGTAATCTCACCAGTAACGTGCCTTGATTTGGTACTCTATGCAGTGCCAGCTTTGCCTGGTCCTCACTTTGTGGTTAGTATGGACAATACTACCTGAAACAGTAGTGGTGGAAGGGACCGTCAAGTCACAGCTAATGGTGACATCCCATAGGGTTTCCAAGGCAAGAGATTAACAGAGGTGGTTTGCTATTTTCCTGCCTCTCTGTAGTGACCCTGGACTTCTTGGTGATCTCCCATCCATGTTGTTAGCCAGGGCTGACCCTGCTTAGCTTCCAAGATCTGACAAGATCAGGCTAGCCTGGGCCAACCAGGTCAGACAATGTTCCCTCTAAGCTGAGTTAGTGTGAGCTAGCTCACAGTTTTTTAGCCTCTGGCTTACACACATTTTCGTCTTAGCTCAGGAAGGACGGCTCCAGAGCTAACTGATTGATGCAGTAGCCCAATTGCCTGCTCACAACTTTAATGCCAGTCGCTCCCAAAGTAGAATTTTTGCTCCAAGACTCCACAGCTTAGAGGGAGCATTGGATATGACCGACACTACACTACTGCTATAAGAAACCAGAAAAATATGGGAATAAATGTAGTCATAGTATGTAGTTTATATATTTATATAAATATATGTTCTCATAGTAATATGCCCATAGTCTGGTGTATATATGGTCTCAATGCTAAACATGTTGGTTAATACACTTGCATCGTGGCACTCGGTTGACAGGGCAGATAATACCTGCATTGACATCTTGAGAGTCAGCTGATGTCTTCCTGGCTCTTTGCCCATCAGCTTCCCTTTTGGGTCAGGGCACGTAACAGCAAAGTCCCTAACAATGGAGAGTCCCGGTGAAAAGATTATAAGTTGTTTTCACTTCATATTTCTTGGTGTGTTCCCTGTGTTTTTCCAAACTCTATTTAGTTAGCATAAGTTCTTTTAAAAACTAGAAGTGGAATATCCTCATGCACAGTGCACTGAAGTAATACTGCTATACATCCTACTGCGCCACTTGTGGAGTTCTGCTTTCTCCAGTGCCCTCTGCCCTCAGGCCAAGGTTCAGGGGGCTTCCTGCCAGAGCACTCAGCAGGATGTGGGGACCCCAGCGGGTGAGGGTACCGGTGAACCTCTCACACACACACCCCTACCAGTTTAAGTGCCCTGCTGTTTACATAAAGCAAGTTTTGGATGGGGCTCATTGCTTCCACAGGAGAATTTGGATCATGCGCTTGAGCCTAAATTCTTCTAAATGGTTGGTGAAATACATGCCAGGCTTCTCTTCCTTTGCTGATGCCCTCCCTCAGTGGAGTTCACTGCCCTTTCTGTTGTTTATCTGTGGATCAGTGTGCTGGAAAGGCAGCTCGGCTCCTGTCAAGACCAGACAAACCAAAACGCTCAGTTGCTTTTGTTTTTTCCCCAGATCTAAAACTTCCCCAGCATTTTGGTTTCAGAGGACAGTTTTGTCAAACTGAGCGCAGAATAGAGAGAACTAGAAGGTATTTTTAGACAGAATGTAGTGCTGTGTTTGAATAGGGATCCCATTAGCACATGGACAAAATGTTCGTGCTGACAAAACGTTCATGCTCGGTGAACTGAGCAGGACCAGCGGGTGTGTAAAAGGAAGGCTTTGAAACGATCAGAAGCATGCCGGCATTCTCATCATAAATGTCTCTGTGCATTTGTATGGGGGCGAGATAAAACTTTTTCATTAGACCTTTGTCACTGCTAGCCTGCTTCTCTTGAAAAGCTGATGGGCAGTAGATTCAGAACAGACAAAAGGAAAGACTTCTTTACACAGAGAGTGATTAAAATGTGGAATTCGCTGCCAGAGGATGAAGCGATGTCCTCAGGAATAGACAGCATTAAAAGGCGATTGGATAGACTTATCCTCCACAAATCTATCAGTGGCTACCAGCCATGGTGACTGAGGGGAACCTCCCCATTCAGAGGCAGTCAACCTCTGAATCCCGGAGCCAGGAGGCAACATCAGGGGAAGGCCTCGGCTTCTACTGCCTCCTTGTTGGCCCTCCAGGGGAACTGGTTGGCTACTGTGTGAGACTGAATGCTGGACTAGATGGACCACTGGTCTGATCCAGTAGGGCTCTTCTTAGTTCTTGTGTGTTACCATGTATGTTATGTGCTAATGAAATTACAGCAAACCGTGCATAAGTGAATTATTCAAGAGAGCTTTTCTAGACAGGCAATAGAGGTGTACTGTACTAAATGATTCACCCAAATTACTTAAATAAATTCTTAGGGACTATGTGGTCCCTATGTGGTCTATACCTCTGTGTTTAGCTTGCTGAAACTAGGGTCCTGCTATGTAATTTTTGCATCATTTACTGTGTCATCATAAGACTTATGTTTTGCTTCAGTTCTGGTTTTAGATTTCTGATTGGTTCTTCACCCCTAATTCTGTTGTACTGTTCACTGAATACCCCACTGATTGTCTCGACTCACTCTGTGTAGTCCGCTTGAGATCCGGTTGAGAAAGGCGGACTATAAAGGACGTCAGTGAATACATTTTACAAAGTATTCACTACAGAAAGATTGCAGAAAGTAGCTATGCTGTAAATAGTTTTATTTCCTGTACTGGAAATAACTAATTGTGAATTTATCCACCTACTCCTAGTCGCTTATGGTGGGAGATCTTTTTTGGGTCTTGAAGCAGCACAGCTAGTTATGAATCGGCCAGAGTTATGTACCAAAGATGCACGTGTGCGTTGTTTTTCAGAAGGCGGCTTTTGACTTCTGCAGCACACCATGGCTGGGTCGAGCTCCCTAGGGAAATACTTTCAGTCGCGTGCTTGGCCTTGCAGCAGAGCCAGCTCCTTACGATCTGGTCAGCAGTTCATCTTTCTGCTTTTGTAACCAAGTCTTCCCACCCCATACTTTTCTGTGAGAAACTCCCCCAAACCAGCCTCTGCAGCCGCAGGATTACGTCTGAGGCTTGAACAAATGTCAATATGAATTGAGGTGGTTTATTTTATTTACAGCCTCTGCCTTTTTCACCGAGACTCAGGGCGGGGTTACGCAGTGTAAGTCAGTACAGGCAGCAGGACAGGACATGCAGTAAGCAATGTAATAGGAATAGGATTTCAGAAATCTGAAACAAAGCATAGCTGTTGTCATGACACATTAAATGATGCAGGAATTACATAGTAGGATCATACTCAGAGTCACAGAGAGTATGTACTAGGCATGGTAGTATTGTCCACAGCCCCCTGCCGAAAGCCATTCCATTGCAGCCGGCCCTGTGTAAATGTTTACCTGTCCAAAAATATCCTTCTTAATAATTCAGTTTTGTATAGCTGGCAGAATGGTAAGGAGAGCGGGAGCCTTCCCGGCCTCATCAGGCTCACCGTTCCCAAAGAAGACCAATTTTGCCTGCAGTTCCTCTGCCCAGTCTAGCCTTTGCCTTCCGTTAATGTTTCTGTGGTTTAGCCTTGATATCAGAGACAGCCTTATCAAGGGCTCCGCGTTTACCGTGCTGACAGATGCAGGATTTATCTCCCATGGCCAGTGGACTCTGGCATCTTCTGAAAACTCCCGTGCGTTGTGTTTAGATATTTCGACAGTAACAGTTCTTAACTCCGCTGTGTTTTGGCTTCACAGTAGAAGCCAGTGGGGGTGCTACTAATGATTAGTAGGTCATGTCTGGACAGACAGAGACGAGACCCAAGTCATTGTAGGTCAGTTGTGCCTACAATTCAAACCTGAGTCTGTTTAAAACCCAGAGGGGGATTTTAATTCTGTAGTGAGTTTAGCAGTTTTGGACATGTCTGATAAAATCTTAGTTTAATGGACTATAAGAAAACAAATTTAGAGTCCAGTGGCACCTTTAAGACCAACAAAGGTTTATTTCAGGTACGAGCTTTCGTGTATGTGCTCATACCTTGAATAAACCTTTGATGGTCTTAAAGGTGCCACTGGACTCTAAATTTGTTCTACTGCTTCAGACCAACACGGCTGACAACCTGGATCTATCATCATGGAATACAAGAGACAGGTTCCCTGGGGAAAGCAAAACTGGGGAAATGGTGGCACGTAGCAACAGCCCTGAGATTTAAGAATCTAGTAAAATGTAGTCTTTCCTGGTAAGCTAGAAAAGTGGGGGGATATTTTTGTACCCACATGGGCTTGTTCTCCTTTTCTTCTCACAATGTTCCCTCTTTTGTCCTTCTTGTACCCATCGTATACTTTCCCTCCCACGCCTGGGTGCCTACCTGCTGTTTTGTGGATTTCTTATCTTTGCAAAGCCTTCCCAAGAGTCCTGTTCCAAAAAAAAAAATGTTAGCAGTTGTTTTTTTGAACCCTTGGTAGGAAAAATGTGTTTTTTTTAAATCAAGCTGACACTGCACAACCACCAGGGCTCTTTGAAAGATGCCATAACTGTTAGATTGCTTTCGGATCTGTTTTTAATTTGTATCTTAGTTGTGCCCCTGGAGAGGAACTCTCTGCCTGGAATGCACAGTTCTTGCAATGGAAGTTTGGAGTCACTCTGGATTCTTTCCCAAGCAGTTGTTTTCCTTCTCCTGGTTTCCCTTAGTAGGCTGGACTAATATGCACAGTTCCCTATGGGGAGCTGAGACAGGGATGGAGTAGTTTGAGAAGAAAAATGTATAGAGTAGCCAGTGAAGCAGTTTAATGGGGCTGGGGGTTGCACGCTACATGCATTTATGCGCACTTTCACTTTTTAGACCAAATGACCACAAAGCTTCACATCTTTTCCCCTTGCTGTCTTTCTAGTGTCCCAGATGCATGCAGTGCAGTACAAAGTTTGACTTCATAACCAGAAAGGTAAGGAAATAAACATAATTAGAGTTTTTAAAATATGGTTAGGGTTTTTGATATAGGGCTTTTTTTTTAACGCTGTAGTTTTAATTGAAATGTGACTTGTCTAACCTGCTTGTTAGAGCTGCTGCAGCGACGATGGCACAGAAGGCCTTGGACACACGCGTGATCAGTCACGTGTGCTTGAATTGCTGCCTCTGGTCACAGCAAAACGGGATGGAACCGAGCAAGTTACTGGGGATAGATTTCTGCAGTCTTCTCTCAAAATTTCTTTATGCTCCCCCCAAGCTGCTACTGAATGCTGTAGCAAGAAGGGGGAATCAGGCACAACTCCCCCCCCCCCCCCCCAGAACACTTGCACGAATGGAGTGAGCTCTTTGAACAAACCAAAAGCACACACAAGAGAGGGCACGTTTGTTCTTAAATCAGCGTAATAAAACTAAGGAGACTGTTCCGTTGATGACGGCTGTAGTTGATAACACGGCACCAGCGCTTATCTTCTATGCATTTGAGTTTTACATAGAGATACCACAAGCGGTACCGTCTGCATTTCATGACCTCTTGACTCCACTGCTTGCTTTTTTGCCTTTACCCCGTGCTTTGTGTGCGTGCGTGTGGCAGCTGAATATTCTTGATGCATGTGAAGCCCAAGTCACTGGTGACTTAACGGTGACTCCACAGGGTTTCCAAGGCAAGAGATGCCTGCATCCAGCCCCTGGATTTCCTTGGTGGTCTCCCATCCAAGCACTAACCAGGGCCAACTCTGTTTAGATTCCCAGATCTGAGGAGATTGGTAGTTCCAGGTGGTCAGCTGTGTTGGTCTGAAACAGTAGAACGAATTTAGAGTCCAGGGCAGCTTTAAGACCAACACAGATTTATTCAATTTATGAGCTTTCACTCATACCTTGAATAAACCTTTGTTGGTCTTAAAGCTGCCACTGGACTCTAAATTTGTTTAGCCAGTTTGGTGTAGTGGGTAAGTGTGTGGACTCTAATCTGGGAGAACCGGGTTTGATTGCCCACTCTTCCATTTGCAGCTGCTGGATGACCTTGGGCAAGCCATAGTTCTGTGACAGCTGTTCTCTCAAGAACAGCTCTGGAAAGAGCTCTCTCAGCCCCACCTACCTCACAGGGTGTCTGTTGTGGGGAGGGGAAGGGAAAGGAGTTTGTAAGCCGCTCTGAGACTCCGAGTGAAGGGCGGGATATAAATCCAATCTCTTCTTCTTCTGATGAGATTGGGCTAGCCTGGGCTATCTAGACCATAACAGTTCTGTACTACAGTTAATAGAACTTCTTCTGCGAAGTTATAGGCTGTGACTTCAGAAGTCCCATGTACATTAACTAGAAGGGGGGGGGGAATGAATCAGATCGCATTTTGTTATGCCTCTGACATGTTGCAAGGTTGAGTCCTTAAACGTCATTAGATTTCTGCAGTGTTGAAGATATAAGCTTCCTAAATGCTTCCTTGCCTTATCGGAACAGAAAAGGGGGAGGCCTAAAATGAAGAGTGGCTGCTTACCTGTGGCTAAAATGGAAACTGCCTTCAGTGGCTATAGCATGGGTTCCAGTGTTGAAGAAGTTGACCTGATCGCTCTGCCTCCTTGGGAAGTAGAGACCTTGAACAGTGCATTATATAGTCTGTCATCCTCAATTTGGAATGTGGAGCTTCCTCAGACTATATAGAAGAACCGTAATGGAAACACTTTCCTGCGTAAAAATTCTTCCTCTCCCAGAGTTTTTATTTCAGCAGTCATTATATCTCTGTGGATACTTCCTAATCAGGCATCTCCGGGCTTTTTTCTCTCCTCTGTCTGGCTGATCTCTTATCGGTTTCAACTCTCGTCACACGGCCCTGCTCCTATAACTGCAGTCATCGTTTTTTTCACCACAAAGCCCCAACTGTGCCGAAACAGTTTTTTCTTTGTTTTCCCCTCCCCCCCCCAGCACCACTGCAGGAGATGTGGAAGGTGCTTTTGCGACAAATGCTGCAGCAAAAAAGTGCCTCTGCCGCGAATGTGCTTTGTGGACCCTGTGCGCCAGTGTGCCGAATGCGCTCTCGTTTCCCAGAAAGAGACAGAGTTCTATGACAAGCAGCTGAAAGTGCTCATGAATGGTAAGTGCGGAGCACGAAGCATCTGTGGTTCAGATTTTTTGCCCATGTAGTGGGCATGAGAGAGAGAGAGAGAATAATTTCCAGTTCCATCTTTTGGAACTCTTTGGCTGTCTGCAAGCCCCTGTGGGGAATTTCTTCTTACCTGACTGTTCTTTTGACTCCAAGATCTTGACCAGATTGAGATCCAGCCCTCTTCCAGGCAATCATTGCAGCTAAGCATGTAGTGGCTGCTAAGGTAGTTTTCCGATCCTCATCTTCAAGGGGAAACTGGACAGTTTTTCAAGATAGTAAATTAATGTAACCTGTCAAGAGAGGATGGCAAATAACCTTTCTCTCAGATCAGACCCGATTTCACACACCAGTAAAAGATATTCTGAAGCAAAGTAGGGGAAACTCTGGTGGGGATGCACGTGTTTTATTTTGTAGACATTGCCCCATCACAAAGAGACGTGGGGCTGCTGTTCTCTGGGGATGTTCTCGCACCCCCTGGAGTTCCATGCTTGGTCTTTATTGTTGTCAGACCTCTTGGTGAGAGCCCTGGTCCCTTACCTGGATATGTGACCTACCCCTGTAAGGAAGCACCGTTCTGCCTCACCAAGGAAGGAGAAGCTGCAAGTGACTGTTGTAAAATATTCCTCGGAAAAGAATATGCGTCTGCCGAGCAGGAAAAGCTGCAGAGATGTCTTTGTAGAAGCTTCTCTGACTTCCAGTTGTAATGTGAAGCCTGTAATAATAGACAATCGGTTTCTGTTTACTTAGCGGTACGTAGTTTGTGGTTGTGTCAGAGGAGCAGAGCTGGTGAACCCTGCAGCATCCTTTTTCTGTTACTTATCATGGCCGGCTCTGGCAGCTCCCTTTCCTCATAGCTGAAGCAGGTGTGAGAGAGCTAAATAAGCTTTGAATTCGTAGCTCCCTTGTGGTGGTGGAAAGTGCCATCAAGTCCCAGCTGACTTATGGCAGCCTTGGAGGGTTTCCGAGGGAAGAGGCATTCAGAGGTCATTTGCCATTGCCTGCCTCTGCATGGCAGCAACCCTGGACTTTTTTGGTGGTCTCCCATCTAAATGCTCACCGGGGCCGACTCTGCTTAGCTGCTGAGATCTGATGAGATGGGGCTAGCCTGGCCTATCCAGGTCAGGGTATATATAGCGGCCTGCGCTGGGCCTGTTGAGTTCATCTTCTCTTGTCTCCTCCCTCCCCACCAAGGTGCTACGTTTTTTGTAACTCCGGGAACATCGGAAAAGTCAGAGACGATGGTTTGTCGACTTTCCAACAACCAGAGGTAAGAAGCGTGCTCAGGAATGAAGTGGCATTCATGTACCTGAACTGTTCGTATCCCGATCGTGCCGTGCTCGCCTTGAAATTGTAATGCGGAGTTAATACAACTGCTGCTTCTAAGCAAGAAACAAGTTAACAGGTTTATGTGCCTGATTTGGCATCTCAACAAATTCGGGGTTTACTGAAGGTTTTTGAAACTGCAGTCTGGGCACGTGCAGGAGAAGGAGGAAAGGGGGGTCTTTTTTTACATGCAAATGCAGCCTGGGAAGTCCGCCAGCCAGGTGAAGGCAGCCTCCTAGACTAGTGACTGACTTGCCCGAGCAAGTTTTGTTTTTGATTCAAGAACTGCTGGTGTTACAAAGTAGAGAATATTGTGGTTGTTTGAAGCTCTTAATGCATGATATTTTGAATACTCCGAAGCTGAACATGGCCCACTCAGTACTGACAGCTCTGGTCAGGCGCAGGACTGGCATCAGCCTCATGATGGGCGGGCTTACAGCGGCGATTTGTTGGGAAGCAGGTTTATCGTGCGGATTTTGGGGAAGGTTTACAAATGCATTGGAATTTTTTTCCCTCCAGGGATTGGGTAGTTGACCGGAGTGTGTGTGTGTGTGTGACTTGCGCTAAGTAGCAGAATTTATGATCACCCTTTCCAGATGTTTGGGGAAAAGATCAGCTTGATATTTATTGGAAGGTTTCCTAGCAGCAAGGGACATCTTAGGCAGAACGTCTGGGCCTTTCCACGCGGAAGAACAGTTAAGAGCTTGGCTGTGTTTCCGAAGTTTTCCATCCAGCTTCAACCAAACCTTTGTGAGCAGCAACTATAGGCTTGTTCTCACGGGGGCAGTAAACCTGTGTCCGGGCTGCTGCAGGGGAGGGCGCACATAACTCCCTGCTCTGTTTTTAGTTCGGAATAATTCCCTGCGTGTGGGCCAGAACCCTTTCCTGGAGCGTGTAAGGAGGAGGGGCTTTGGCTCAGGAGCAGAGCATCTGCTTGGCGCGCAGAACGTCCCAGGTACAGTCCCCGGCTTCTCCAGCTGAAAAGAAGCATGCAGCAGGCGATGAGAAAGGTCTCTGCCTGAGGCCCTGGAGAGCTGCCGCCAGTCTCAGTAGACAATGCTGACAGTACTTACCGTGATGGACCAATGGTCTGATTCAGTAGAAGGCAGCTTCGTGTGTGTGTGTGTACAGGGATTGTTCTTTAAAATTGAGAAACAGGGAGTCATGCAGGGCTCATTTTGTAGCAGGAGCTCCTTTGCATATTAGGCCACACCACCCCTGATGTAGCCAATCCTCCAAGAGCTTACGGTAGCCCCTGTAAGAAGAGCTCTGTAAGCTCTTGGAGGATTGGCTACGTTGAGGGGGGGTGGCCTAATATGCAAAGGAGCTCCTGATACGAAATGAGCCCTGGAGTTATGTAAACCTACCCCCTGCAGTGTGATGCTGTAAAGCCCAGGTACACACCTGCTGCCTCATAACTTAAACTGTGTGGGTTGCATTATTGTTGCGGTGCATTCTGCTTTCAGGTGAGGGTCTTGGTGTTACAGGATTTCCCGCCTTGAGTCTGAAAGAAGCCGTGCTCTCTTCTTTTACACAGATACCTGTTCCTGGATGGAGACAGCCATTATGAAATCGAAGTTGCACAGATTACAACTGTCCAGATTCTTACGGAGGGATTTACTCCTGGAGGTAAACCTTGCAATGAATTAATCGCTGCGCGCGCAGCGGCTGGCAGTGTTTTGAGTTATACCGGAGGCACATGCGGTACCTTGAGCGCGACTGCTTCAGGGTGCTCCACCTGCTTTTCCCCCTGTGTAGAAGTCAGTGTGGGCTAATCCTGTCATCTCCTGCTTCAGTGAAATGTCATATGCAAAACTGTGAACCGGAAGCCTGCGGGCAGAATTGGCCAAGCCCATGAGTCAAATTCAGCCCTATCGCTAACCCCACCCGTTTATGGCTTCTTGAAGGCTGCTAGAGCACAACATTAATAGAAACCCACAAATGGAATAAAACCTCTGTCCAGGTGTCATGTCCCTCTGTCCCTAGCAACTCCGTGCCCCTTGGCTCTCTGGCCCACAGCCCCTGGCCTTCCAAACAACTCTCATTTACCCACACCTTTTCTGCCAATTGTGCATGGCTCTCGTCTTACTTGCGCCTTGACTCCCATGGTGTTCAACTCCATGTCTTCCCTGTTCACTGTTTCCTCAGGGTCCTGCTTTTCAGCTGCCCCCCCCCCAGCACTCCCCTCTCCCTTCCCTCCCTCCCCGATAGAATGCAGCACTTTTGAGTCCCCCTCTTATAGAATCATAGAATGTTAGAGTTGGAAGGGACCTTGCAGGTCATCTAGTCCAACTCCCTGCATTCTGCAGGAGCATAGCCGAAAGATAGCCCTACAACATACCTGAGCCTGTGAACATGGGGAGAGTGGCTAAGAAATCAAATAAATAATAAATAAAATAAATAAATACCTGAAAGATGGTCATCCAGCCTCCGCTTGAAAACGTCCAGTGAAGGAGCATCCACCACCTCCCGAGGCAGTCTGTTCTACTGCTCAACCACTCTTACAGTTAGGAAGTTCCTCCTGTTATTTAGCTGGTATTGACTCCCTTATAATTTCCACCCATTAGATCTAGTCTTGCAATCCAGAGCAAGAGAGAATAGATCTGCTCCGTCTTCTACATGACAGCCCCTTAAATCATGTCCCCTCTAAGCCTTTGCTTTCCCAGGCTAAACATACCCAACTCTTTCAGCCTTTCCCCATAAGACTTGGATTCCAATCCTCTCACCATCCTGGTTGCCCTCTTCTGGACACGCTCGAGCTTGTCAGCATCCTTCCTAAAATGTGGTGCCCAAAACTGGACACAGTACTCCAGATGAGGCCTGACCATAGCAGAGTAGAGCGGAACTATCACCTCCTGGACACAACGCTTCTGTTAACGCCTCCTAAGACTGCTTTAGCTTTCTTTCTTATTAGCCCTCATTCAGGTTGCTCTTTCGTCTGCATTCTGCCTCTAGCTTCCTTGCCCCTGGGCTGCCTGACCCTTTGCCTCTTGGAACCTCTTCCCAGTCCTCAGCCATTCCTTGTGTGAACTGCAAATGGCATCAAGAGTTCCCTGGGCAAACCCAGAGACAGTGCACTGACTTTTGTGGGCAGTGCTCCCTCTAAGCTGTGGAGTCCTGTGGGCAAAAGTTCCACTTTGCGAGCTACTGGCATTAAAGTTGCGAGTGAGCCATTTGGCTACTGCATAAATCAGTTTGCTCTGGAGCCATCCGTCCTGAGCTAAGACAAAAATGTTTGAGCCGAACGCAATGCTCCCTCTAAGCTGTGGAGTCTTGTGAGCAAAAATTCTAATTTGTGAGCTACTGGCATTAAAGTTGTCAGCGAGTGATTCGGCTACTGCATAAATTAGTTTGCTCTGGAGCCCTCCTTCCTGAGCTAAGACAAAAATGTGAGCTGGAGGCTAAAAAACTGTGAGCTAGTGCACACTAACTCAGCTTAGAGGGAACAGTGGCCGAAGGCTAAAAACCTGTGCGCTAACTCAGCTTAGAAGGAACGCTGGTTGTGGGTCTGCCTGCAGCCTAAGCCTGTACTTTTCATTTAGTTTTTCAAAGAAATTATTCTAGTTGTCATGGCTGCAGAGTTGTAGTAAGAAGGCAACAGATGGTTGGGAAATCTAAAATCTTTCTTCAGGGCTTACGAATGAGGTCTGTTTCTCAAGGTGGAACCGTCAGCTTGGGGCTCTTTCCTGTTTGAGGTGTTGTGAAATAAATAGTCTATCAGCTGTTTGACACCTGCCATGAACAGCGTTGCCGATAAATTGGCAGATTACTAGCCTGCAAATAATGCTCGTTGTGAAGCCACTAGAAGGTTTTTGTCTTGTTTACACTGATGTGGCTTGAAAAGAACTTTGTGAAAAATCATGGCTACGGTCGCATAGGAGCCTTCTGGCGTGTTCCTCTTTACAGATGCTAACAGATTAAAGACAAGGGGGGAAATATTGTTTCTTAAATGTAGGCTTTGTAGGGCTCTTCCCCCCCCCCCCCCCAAATTCTCCCATAAGTGTGAACCAGGTTTGCTGAAGCTCGAGTCCAAATTTATTTTTATTGCAGTGGTTCGGCCCGAGTCCACGTGATGGAACAAATGGTTTCTGAAAAATAAGTGAACTGCCCCTTTTACTTTCTAGGTAACCACAACATTTATAGTTCT
Organism: Lepidodactylus listeri; assembly: GCA_029233225.1. Taxonomy (NCBI): domain Eukaryota; kingdom Metazoa; phylum Chordata; class Lepidosauria; order Squamata; family Gekkonidae; genus Lepidodactylus; species Lepidodactylus listeri. Next base: position 85,296,022 of record JARCFY010000011.1, read on the forward strand.
CCATTTCCATAGACAAGCAGTTTCCCAGCTGTTTTCCATTCATGCAGCTGCAGCTTTTGCTGCAAAAATCAAATAGCAAAATTAGTGGTCACGTTACACTTTTGTCTCCTTGGAAGATAAAGCCCAGAATAATCGAGGGAAGATAAGATCTCCTTGGAAGATAAAGCCCAGAATAATCGAGGGAAGATAAGATCTCTTTGGAAGATAAAACCCAGAATAATCGAGGGAATCCTCTAAATTACTGGCATTTTGAAAAATCTGTACAAAAAAAGATAACGCCAAGGATCTTTTCAAACCAAAGTAGATGTCTTCTGGCGCAGAAGCCCTGGTTCGATAATTGATTTGGAACTGAAGCAAGTCTAAACATTATTTTTTTTAATCCATTGAAGGGGCTCACCTTACGCCAGGAAATACACTGCATGTTAGGAGATCCAAGCACGTATATTGACTGTCCTGGAGGAAAATGTCCCTTTAATAGAGACTGAACATGTGGAAATGGGCAGGTGAAGGAGGTAAACAACATTCTACTAAGCCTCTATTAAAGGGACAGGACACTTTTCTTCAAGCCAGTTGGCAACCCAAGTTCCAAGTCTTGTGCATCTGGGGGAATTTCAGTTTGCCAGTGGTGGCCAGGTGATTATTTTTTTAAAAAACACAAACCTGTTAATGTTGGTTATATATAGTTGTGGCCGTCTAGCTCATGAGCTGTTTCCAATTTTGTGAGAATCTGTAACCAGCCTCCTGGGCCCTGAACCTGGGGTCCTGTATATGTTCTTGGACTAACATAATGGTAATTATCTAGAAACAGCAAATGAGCATGATCAGCTCTTTTTTTTAGCAAACTCTAAATTGTAAATGTACATAAGCCTCATTTATGAGGCCTCTGATTGAGGGCAATCACCATTTATTTTACTTAAAATAACTATGGGCCACCCTGCCATTAAGAATGTGTCCGTATTCTGGAAAATGCAGCCTGTGTGGGAGACTCTTTGGTACCTGAGTGAATTTGAACCATGGCAGGGCTATGCTTAAAACTGGAACAGTGGATGTGGGTTCAGGGCACGAGAGCACTAAGACTGGGGACTGGAGTCTCGAGCTGCCATTTCCCTCACTGGAATTCCGTTGAGTTCATGCGTATGGCTGACCTGTAGCTTGCGGTGTAATTTCTGCCTGCCAGCTGAACTTCTTCTGTAACTTAGCCCTGCGATATTTCACCAGCTGTAAACTGAACCTTCTTCGTTTCTTCTGATTGCTCTTTCTCCCCATTGCTTTCCTGCCTCCCTGATGTAGAAAAAGACATTCACACTTACACCAGCCTCTGGGAAAGCGAACACATTACGGAAGGTCAGCATTGAAGCTCGGTTCTCCTAAGCATGCTTTTTGTAGCTCTTATTCCATGCATGTTGCACTCCGGCAGAAAGTTCCCGGTGTGTGTGTGTGTGAGGCAGTTGGTATAGTGACTAGATTTGTGTTCCCTGTGTGTTCTGTGACCTCACTGGGGAAGGACTGGGCTCACTTTTATGTTTACTTTGAACCTGACAGCACTCAGCTTTAGCTAGCAACCAGAGGGCCACCACCAGCCAGCCTCTCCCTCTTCCTTTCCTTTGGCATGAGGAAGGTCAACCCGCGGGCAGAGAGGACCCACCTGAGGAAGTAAAGGGGGTGTGGCCCGAGGTGGATGAAAGTGAGGCATACGGAAGATACCAGTGCTAGTAGCTGCTGTTTTTTTACGTCCAGCCATGGCTCACTTGAACAATAGAGGAAGCTGGCTTGCACGATCAAGGGAACTGCAGAACATGGCTCTCAGAGACCTCTAGGGCATTAGGGCTCAAGGCTGGGTCAAGGAGAAGAGAGGCACTGCAGGCGGAAGTGGGTAGCTGGGAGGAAGCCGTTTGGCTGAGGTCCGGTGGGGCAACAGAGCTGAGGATGTGTAAAGCGCCCTCGTGGTTCCTCACGAGGCTAGAGTTACGAAAGGGGGTTACAAAAGAGCAGTGATAGAGAAGAATTACGAAAGGGGGTTCCAGCATCTGGCACTTTCACAAAGTGGAGCTTCCATGGTTCCATCCAAAGAACGGTCACATTGGTTAGAATCAGTTCCAGAGGGTAGCCGTGCTGGTCTGCAGTAGAAGAGCCAGATTCAAGTCCCGTAGCATCTTAGAGATCAACAAGATTTTGGAGGTAGGAGCTTTCGAGAGTCAATGCTCACTTTAATCCGAGGACTAAAATCAGTAGCATGAGTTTGCTGGGGGAAGAGGCCCCTAACAGAGCTGGGGCAGTGATGCTGGGGGGGGGGGCAGCTGGGAGGGCTTCTGGAGTTCTGGTGGACCCCCTGATGGCACCTGGGTTTGGGCCACTGAGTGACACAGCATGTTGGGCTGGACGGGAGGAAGAAGAGGAGATTGGATTTATACCCCGCCCTTCACTTGTAGTCTCAGAGTGGCTTACAGACTCCTTTCCCTTCACCTCCCCACAACAGACACCCTATGAGGTGGGTGGGGCCGAGAGAGCTCTTTCCAGAACTATCTTTTGAGAGAACAGCTCTGACAGAACTGTGGCTTGCCCAAGGTCATCCAGTAGGTGCAAGTGGAGGAGTAGGGGAATCAAACCCGGTTCTCCCAGATTAGAGTCTGCACTTCTAACCACTGCACCAAACTGGCTTGATCTAGCAAACTTCTCTTATGTTCGTATGGCACCTAGTGTTTTTGGCCACTGTGTGACACAGAGTGTTGGACTGGACGGGCCATTGGCCTGATCCTACATTGGCTTCTCTTATGTTCTTAAAGCAGTGGGCCTTGTTCATCAACCCCCATATATGGTGCCCAGTAGCTTGTGACTGCTCCTTTCCAGAATTGGTTCAGAGCAGTAGTTAAGGTTGACAAGGCTCCGAGAGACCTGCCCGAGATCCCAAGGCCACCAAGAAGGTCACTGGGCAACCTTGGACCAGTCAGTTTCCTCTTTGCGGGCCAGGAGGATAAAACGAGGAAGGGAAGAGCAGTGCGTGCCACCCTCAGGGGAATGCAAATGCTGCAGGTAACTGGGTGTGGGAGTGGAGCAACAGATAGATAAATAACCGGAAGGCCCTGGAGCCAGTAGACAATTGTTGACATGTGCTGGGCATGTAGTAAGTCAACTTTTTTCACACGGGAGAAGCTGGTTCTGGCAGTTCTGTGCTTTGAGAAATGCTGTCAGAAAACAGCGGAGCTTCATGGGAGGGCATGGAGAAGTGAAAGAAACCATGTGCTTGGGTCATCTGCTAGCCAGCGTGGCCCCCATGAACGCAGCCCTGTGTCAGCTGTTGGTTGCAAGAGAGACTGGGTAGCATTACGCAACTCCAGCTTTCAGCAGCTCTTGCCGGGCCAAACTCTGGCAACGTTTTCTCCTTGCTAAGCAAACCAGGCAGTGGGAAACGCCGTCTGCTCTCCTCCCCGCCCGCCTTTCTGGTTCAGTGTGCCTTGCGTAACCTGCTCCTCTCGCTGCCTTTGCTTGCTGTCGATTGAGGCCTTCATATTTGGCAACAGGCAAACCAAGTAAGGCCCCCGGGATTGTCAGTGTTCCCAGCACCGCCCACTTGGAAGATGATAAAATTCATTCATATAAGAATGTTTTCTGTTTGACTTATTCAGTTGATAAAGACCACATGTACAGAAAAAAAGATGCAGCACTTATCTGGCTTCTGGGGCTGGATCGCTGCATGGTGGTTCTTCTGGGACTGGTGTCCTGTAAAGGATACGTGGCCATAGTCCTGCTACAGATTGTGATTTTCAGTGGCAGCATCCGACAACTGTTGCTTATTCGTGGGTCTCATTTTTAAACCCCAGCCTGTTCCCAGGGCTTCAGCCCCACAGCTAGAGATGGGCATGAACTGGCTCACAACCCAAAATTTGGGCTGAACTTTGGCTGGTTCAGAACTTGGGAACCAATGGTCAAGGAAGGTGCATTCCCCTAACATTTGCCCGACTTTTGGGCGGTTCAGTTTGGCTGTTTAGGGCCAGCCATTTAAACCTAATTGAGCAGTGGTGGACCCTGCGGTGCTCAGCTGTTGGCTTTTGCAGCAAGGAGCAAAAAAGAAGAGTTAAATGTCAGCCATTTAAACCTAACAGCTGAACAATGTGGGGTCCACTGGCCAGCCGTTGGGTTTAAAAGGCTGGCAGCCATTTAACCCATCATTTTTGCTCCCCACCACCTTGAAGGGGAAGGTAGCAAAGAAGAAGAGATTAGATTTATACCCCGCCCTTCACTACCCGAAGACGTCTCAGAGCGGCTTACAATCTCCTTTCCCTTCCCCTCTCCACAACAGACACCCTGTGAGGGAGGTGGGGCTGAGAGAGCTCTGAGACAACTGTCCTTGAGAGAACAGCTGGTACAGAGCTATGGCTTGCCCAAGGTCATCCAGCCAGGTGCAAGTGGAGGAGTGGGGAATCAAACCCGGTTCTCCCAGATTAGGGTCCACGCACATAACCACTACACCAAACTGAAGGGTTAAATGAAGCTCCTTCCTGGGTGATCCCCTCCCCCTTTCTCCCAGCCGCAGTTCACTGTGGCTGGGAGAAGGGGGAAAGAAAGTCCTTTCCTGGGCAATTCCCTCCGTTCTCGTGGCCCTGGCGAGCCGCAGCTGGGAGAAAGGTGGAAGGGAAGTCCCTTCCAGGACGATTCCCGCCCCTTTCCTCCAGCTGTGGCAAACTTGCCAGTTCAGTTTGAGTAAGGCCTGTTCGGTTTGGGGTTTGGTTCGGAGGCTGCCCTGAACCACCTTTTTTAGGTCCATGCCCATCCCTACTCAGAACTCTGAAAACTAAGTATCTAATGATTGTATATTTGACAACTCGCGTAATTCTTATTGCATACTGTATGGTGTTTTGGGAGGGTTGTCACTTGTACAGCAGTTCAGAGTCCCTGAGGCCTCCATTTCCTCTTGAAGCGGCACTACCTCGGAATGAGAAATGTAGCAGCGTAGATCTGGTTGGTCTGACAAGGCACGCTCTGAAATTCACTGCCGCTTGCAGAGGGTGTTTTTTAAGGTCTTCAAATCTGCAAGATTCTGAATTTCACCTCGTTTCCGGTCTGGGGGGAGCCTAAGTTTGAGAAGGCCACAGCTGGTCTTGAACCAGAGGTGTGGTTGAGTCTTCCAAAGGACAGTAGGGTAGGACTGTTTGAATGGCACCTTTTCCCAATCAATCCTTAGAGAACTCAGGCTCCTCCTAATGTCTCAAGAGTCGATCTCTCTTGCTGAAAACGTCACACTTTGTATGAAAATTAGGCATTTTGTTATTACTGTGGAACAGTGTTGGTGCTTCCAAACCACAAGAAGGTGTAAGGGGTAGTGCTCTAGATTCCAGAAATGAATCAGAAAGATTAAGGAGGTATATAGTGTGTAATTTTTTCCACTATATACTTTCCCCAATGGGTTTTCATGGGGGTTTGAAAATGCAAAACATGTTTTCCGTAGGGCATGAAGTTAATTATTTACTGTCCAGGTAACAGAATGTGGCCGGAGCTGGGACATCTGGATAGAATTCTTGCTTGGGTATGGTTTTCTCCATAACCACTACTCCCCCGGACTATATCTGTCAGGCTAATAAAATGTATCCAATGTCCCGTGGTAGTTAGGAAGGAAATATTCGGGCTTACCTAGAAATTATGATAAAGATCTTAGAACCCTTTCGTAGAGCATTAAACCTGGCGGGGTGTGTGCCAGCAAAACAACTAAGCCTTTTTTATTTTAATTACTTTTCTCCCTTAGGAGGCAATACTCGTGCTATAGGTATGCTCCTTCAGTACAAGGTGCCGGGGTCAGAGGAACTCAAGCAGTTGAAATTCACTGCCGGAGAAGACTTCAATTCTAACAAGAAACTGTCAGCCACCTGGCTAGCAGCCATGCACAAGGTAACTAGGTGAAGTTCTAGAGCTGAAGTCCCCTCCTCAGAATACGAGTTGAATAATTCCTTCAAACACTTGACTTCAGTGGGCTAAGCTAGACAGTACTGTGTCCCTGAGACCGCCATGGGGGTGCTGTGCCCCTTTACGGCCTCGATTTCTACTTCTTGTGCTGCCACGAGGCCCCAGTCCTGTTGGAGACTACAGCACAGGTGGGTCAAGGACTCCTGCCCCCCTCTGTTTTCAAAAGCTGACTTGAAAATGGCTCAGGGCGGAGAGGAGCTTCCTCATTCCCCCATTCCACAGTCCCCAGCAGGATCAGACACCCCCCCCCCCGACATTTTGAAAAGTAAAGAATCCAGACATTAAATGGTGCAGCGTTCCTGTGATGGTCTCGTCTGGTTTGACCCCCAGTTGTCCAAGTAGCAAAATGAGCAAAGATGAGAAAATGGCAGGAGATTTAACTCCCTTGCTTGATAGCTCAGGGTTGGGTGGGGACAAAGTATGCACTTTAGCTTTTGGGGTACTAGGAATGTAACAGCAAATCACCCTTGGGATTGTTTTTCTCTCAGGACAAACGATTCTAGAAATGTTTGCTGATAATAGGCTTGCCTCTGAGACACACTGATTGCTTTGGTTCTTCATCTTAGCGAATTTAACCCATTGAGGAAGTAAGATATGCTCAATGTAACAAGAAATTCCAGGGGAAAAGTTTTGCCTTTGAAAGTTCATTAAAGGTCAAGCACCACCACTTAATGATCTGCATTTTCTATCTCCCTTTTTGGTCTTGTAGGCAGCAAAACTTCTTTATGAATCTCGGGACCAATAACTTCTGATTTGAGGGGGAAAAGATGAGCTCTCAGAATAAACATCTCACTTCCTGCTAGTTCACACGGTAATAAGTACTTGGTAATAGAGGGAACCACCCTGCCCTGTTCTTACCCGCTAAATGTGGTTCATTATGTGAGCACTGGCCAATAACAATGTGAGTATTTGACCCATAAGTATTCACTTATTTAGTGTGCAATATGTATACAGTTCATTAATGCTTTAAATATAGCCTTGCCTTGATGACTTTATATTTTGTTAAAATCATGTCTGCACTTACTATGTATAATGAAGTGTGACCTGCACTACTGCTAAATGTATAGCACAATTTTTGTAGTACAGATTATGTATACTGTATAATTCACTATAAAAAGGAAACACTCATGTTTTGATGCTCCCGAGAATAGCTTTTCAGGTGTGTAGATCTCAGGTCCCCCCCCCCCCCCTTCCAAATGATCTATGAAATCTGCCTTAGGTATCCTTTTATAGAAGCCACTCTTTCTTGTGGTGGGGGATTTGTATCATATTAAACACTGCTCTTGTAAAAATAAGATTTTACCAAATGCCACAAATTGTCCTGTGAACGCCAACCTTTTTTGAATGGAGTTTCCACCAAGACTGATTTTTTTTTTGGGAAGTTTTATATTCATGCTTTTTGTGGTAATTCTAGGTTTGGCTAATAAAACCTGATTAAAATAATATTTAAAAGTTGTGAATGCCAACTTTGTAAGCTTGCAAGAATAATCACCCATCTCGAGTTGCCTTTAGGTTTCACATTGAGTGCCAGAAAGGCAATAGGTTGTCCCATGTGCAGGTAGATGTTGTTCTTGCTACATTATTAACACCACATGATGCACTGTGTTCTGAACCTCTTACGTTCCCCCATTCGCTTTCTCCTGAGCAATGCACTGTGCCTTGTGGCACAGTGGTGAAGCTTGTGCTTACACCCAAGTTCCAGTTTAGAAAAGAGATGACTAAGAGGGGACATAATGGAGGTTTATAAATGTATGCATGGGATGAATAGGATTGATAACTTTCCTCCCTCTCCCAAAGTGCCAGAATTTGAGAGCCTCCAGTGAGGCTGAATGGCACTAAATTCAGAATAGATGAAAGGAAATATTTCTTTACACAGCCAGTGACTAAAATGTGGAATTTGCTGCCAGAGGATGTAGAGATGGCCACTGAAGGGAATTAGATTAACAGAGGATAGTTGTATCAGTGGCTACTAGCCATGGGGCTAAAGGGAACAGAACCTCCACATTCAGAGGCAGTCAAGCTTTGAATCCGTGCCAGGAGGCGACATCAGAGGAAGGCCTCAGCCTCTGTGATCTGTTGTTGGACCTCCAGAGGAACTGGTTGACCACAGGGATGTGCATTCGGCTCATTCGAACTGAACGCACCCCTGAAAATGGCCCATTCGGCTCCCTTTCGGGCAGTCGCGGGCCAAATCAGATTCTCAATCTGATTCGGCGGCAGCCCAAAAGCTGCTGCAGGGGAGGGGGTTTGAGGGAGAGGCTCCAAACTTGCAGGGTAGCTGCTGGGACCTCTCCCCCAAATACCCAGCAAGTTTGAAGAAGTTTGGACTAGGAGGTCCAATTCTATGGGGCCCCAAACTGGTTGCCCACATTCCCTCCATTGTTCTCTATGGTCCAATTTCTTTGGGACTTAGGGATTTGTGTGGGGAGAGGCTCCTGGAGCTACCCTGAAAATTTGGAGCCTCTCCCTCAAACCCTCCCCCCCAGCCACTGACAGCATCATGGAGAACAGTGGTTGGGAGGGGGGCAACCTGTTTGGGAGCCTGTAAAATTGAACCTCTTGGTCCAATCTTTTTGAATCATGGTGGGTGTTTTGGGGAGAGGCTCCAGCAGCTACCCTGTGAGTTTGGAGCCTTTCCCTCAAACCCCCTCCCCACCACACCCCAGAATATACCCTATGTTTTTGCTATTGACTATAATGGCCCATAGGGTATAATGGGGCCGAAATTGACATTCGGCTGGTGGACTTCCAAATCGGCTTGTACTGCCGAAATTGACATTCGTCTTTCTGCTGGCGGAATCGGCCGAATTTTTTTTTTTGTACACCATTGGCCACTAACCGAGACAGGAAGACGGTATAGTGGGCTGATTCACTAGGCCTTACTGTGGTCATAGTATGCTACTTATTATCTTGGAAATCTTGTTGACCATCACCTCCAAAGGAATCCCACCCTTCTTTTAAAGACAGGAAGAATTTTGCTGCTTTAGTTTTCAAACTATTTTGTGAACCTCATTCTGTTGCCTAAGTCGCCATCTTCAAATGCACGCTCCCCAACAGTTCTTGATGTCACAGACCTTCTGAAGGATTCCAGCAAGTTGGCCTACCCCTATCTCTAAGGAGATACAGTGTAAAAAACGGTATGACCAATGCAATGCAATAAACTTGCAAAACAAACTTTTCCATGCTCGCTTCTGCAGAAGTACTTTCAAAGAATTTTAAAATACACACGCACAAGTGCGACCGTACTGTAGCAGTAGTTTTATTGTGCACACTGGATGAGAAGTGCATCACAGGCTCACATTCATTTAGCAAATATTCTTTTACAATAATACCCTTTTCACTTCTCGTCACCACAATATATACAGTTAATGCTAAACAGTGGTAAAAGCAACTTACAGCACTGCATCCGTGGATATATAAATTATGCACAACATGGACATGAATACAGCCCGTTGGCCTACTGTCGAACTGGGAGGAAATTATAAAACATGTGGCTGCCGCTGAATGGGAAATTCAAAATAGACTTCTGTGTATAAAATCATGTACAATTGATATTCCAATGAAGTGCTTCTTTTTTTTGTTGTTGCTTGAAACTACATTGTGGATTTTTAGTTATTGCATAACTCACCCTAGCACTAGATGCAGGGCTGCCAAGAACCACAGGCACCGTCCCAGCCCAAATAGCGAGTTGTCTTTAACCGTAACTAATCTCTCCTCCTCCTCCTCCTCCCCCTGCATGCTGCACAACCAACCCGGCCCTTATCCTGTCCTTCACTCACCTTCCAGCTAAAACCTAAAGGTCCTTAAACTGAACCTCTTAGCATATATTTTTTTAAAAATAACCTTACTCTTACCCCCTTTTCAACTATTGCACTTTTCTTCCGTATAAACATACAAGTCCCTCAAATCTGAATGTGGGTTTGTCCAGAAGAGGCGATTCAGGGTGTGGTGGGTGGAGAAGTATAAAACGGGGAAGTTAAACTGGTGCTTATAAGCAGGAGTATCAAGAAAAAAAAATCAAGTGCCGTTTTGAGAAGTATACTGAAAAAAATCCATTCAACTTTGATGCTTCTCTTGTTTTGTCAATAATGTCTTGATACTAGAGGGCTGTTGGCGACTCCCAGCGGTCAACTCTCACCCGAGCTCTTTTAAGGATTTACACAGTAAACTCAACATTCAAGCTGACAACTTTAATAGCAAAAGGTCTTGACATGTCAGGATAAGTTACTGTGGACTAGAACAGAGCAACAAGTTTTTTTCTTCTAACATTTAGCACAAGTAAGTTTGTTCTCTTTTAATTTGACTGGCAAAAAGAAATGCTGTAGGCTGTGTTGAGTACCTCTCCCCAAGGAGCAGGCGAGTTAACGCAGAGCAGACCTCACTTACAGACGGCAGATTGAAAACCTCAAACGCTGTCCATTATATTAACAAGAGCACCATTTAAAAACAAGTATCGCTTTATTTCTCCAGGTGAAATGTGACTGAAAATGTCTCCAGTGTATACTTTCTGTTGTCTTCCACTTGCCAGCAAGATATTGCACCGCCAAGGCAGGATTCAGGCAAGGGTTCGTTGCCTGGGCTTTATCCTTGGGTATAACTGCAACAAAATGGATCTGAGGTTAAATTCGGGCTATATACTTTCCACTAGTTATTTATTGCAAAGATGATGAATACATGGTGTTGTAGGCTGGCATTATATAAAACCATTTTTAACAGAAACAGGACAAATCTTAGCTACATTAACCCCTGCAATTTGGAAGTGTCTGTGAGATGCCATGTTGGATCTTTTGAAGCAAAAAATCCCCCCCCCCCCCCCCCCCCCGCCAGGGTGTCCTCAGAAAAGACGTTGCTGGAGAGAACTTTGTGGACAAAGAGAGAGGAGGGTTTATGGTGAAAATGGGAAATGGAGCAAAACTGGCCCTCTGCTGATAACTCCTGCCTTAAAGCTAGCTTAATTAATTAATTAATTAGATTATTATTTTTAAAGCCTGCCCTTCCCTACATGCAGGCTCAGGGTGGCTCACAACAATTAAAGACACAGATAAAACGTTCTCCAGTTCGAATTAAGCATACCAAGGTGGCCCATAAACCCAGGAATAGATAAAGCAGGAATCTTTACTATGCAAACCTGGCCTTCTGGTCAAGAGTGGAGCTAGGTAAAGCCAGGACAGCCAGGTTTCTGAACCCAGGCAGTAGTTAACGAATGCACAGGATAATGTATTTGGCTGCATGACTGCTTCACAGCAGGGACATCAAATCGGTCTTCCTTCAAAAATATTGCAGGACCGAAGTTTAGCAGGTTTCTGCTATGCAACAGCTATCAGCTCACGGTCAAGGGCCTACAGGCTTGAAGCTTCCAGTCCAGAAAATTCCAAAGCAGATGGGACCCTACCCATGTTCTAACCTGCTCTGAGCCTCAGTTAAAACCTAAGGCCCGTTTGCTTTTTTTAAAATATCACCGTAGCTTCCTTTTTCACAACCAGCTTCTTTGGATCTTAGGAAAGGGATTTTATATATATATACATACATGGTATCAACCAATATTTTTTTTAAGCATTCCGGCATTTTTTTCGTATAGCAAAAAAGGAAAGCTTGTGTGCTTCTCTGAACCCCAAGTGGAGAGAAAGGGATCTCTCCCGTGACACAAATATGACCCTGCAGTTTAGAGTTCTTCACCTCTACTTTTGGAAAGATAATCCTTGTTCCCAGGAGGTGATTTCTTTATTGCACTTGAAAGGAAAACAAGGAACAATTTGAAAACTGCCCTTGTCTCTGAAAGTCCATGGGGATGTCACAGCCTCTTATATTACAGACGCTACCACTTGGTACAAGTAAAAACTGATTGGGAGCAGTTTTTAAAAAACCCGTGTCCATGATCATCCCAAGTGTCTCCAAAGGTGCAGGAAAAGCAACGCAGCGCAGTCCTCCCAATGTTGTACCACTTTGGTTTGATGGGAGAGAGGGAAGGGGGAAAATCGTGCTCATCTATTCCGTTGTGTATGGCAGAAGACCTGCGTGTGACTAATACGGTCAGGAAAGTGAGCCTAAATGTACACTGAAGAAGAAGAGATTGGATTTATGCCCCGCCCTTCACTTGTAGTCTCAGAGCGGCTTACAAACTCCTTTCCCTTCCCCTCCCCACAACAGACACCCTGTGAGGTAAGTGGGGCTGAGAGAGCTCAGAGACAACTGTCCTTGAGAGAACAGCTGGTACAGAGCTATGGCTTGCCCAAGGTCATCCAGCAGGTGCAAATGGAGGAGTGAGGAATCAAATCCGTCTCTCCCAGATTAGAGTCCGCACACTTAACCACTACACTGAACTGGTTCTCTACTTAAACCCTCCGACTTCACAGTTTCCACCACCTCTTTTGAGGAGCGGGGAGGGGAGCATTCCTGGCCATCAGAGGGTGAGGCAAAGGACAGGGCGCTATTGCACTGAGCTCCAGTAACCTCCCCAGTTTAAAAGCAAAAAGGTTTCCACTGATTCCTACTGCATCAATGCTGTATCAGTGCTGACACTTTCCAAAAGGCATTTCATTTAACCAGCGCTGCTACACTTACCCCCAAGATATTTTTAGGCACATAGCCTTCTTTGTCGTTGAGCCGCGCCCACCACCAGTCTGTCTCGTTATCGTCTTTGCGTCTCAGAATGGTAATGGTATCTCCTTCGTGGAATGACAGCTCGTCGTTGTTCTGAGCATCGTAATCCCACAGGGCGTACACTACCCCTTTGTTCATCACTCCCAGCTTCTCTTGTATGCCTGTTTCCAAAAGGAAAGTGGGAAGACAAGCTTTTTTTCAAGATGACGGCTAAACAATAACCATCAGCCGAGAAACGAGTGCGACATGGTAGTCTGAGCGCTCTCGCGTGACCGGGGGAGGGGGGGGTTCATTTCCAGGGGCAGGCCGTATAAGGCCTATCAAATTCCATTAAATCCAGCCACGGTAATCAGAAGCGGGTCCTGAGGGAGCTGGATTGGTGACATGAGAAGATGAAGGCAGTCTCCCTTTCCCCCACCCTCCATGTGACTAATACAGAGTATAACGGCATGCGTGTTTGTTACGCCCAGTTGTAAACCCGCCCTGAGCACTCTAGTCAAGTAATAATATAAAGTGGCCTTTTTTTTTGGTAGTACATAGGAAGAAACTGAAGCAGGCAAAGATGTCCCTGTCTCCTGGGAGTGATCGGCTCTGTGCAGTCATTCAAGTTCAGGAGAGCAGTGGTGCCCCAACTGGAGAAATCGGTTGGCACTACAGCAGCAATGGAATGAACATGGTCCTTGCGGCAGGAGGCCACTACCCCCCTCCTTTACTGCTTGAAATGGTAAATGCACACCTGTGCTTCTCCAACCTCACTTGACTGGACAGTATCCTTCCAGAGTGGCCAAACTGTACTTTCGGGGCCTAGAAATTATTCCCACTGCTGCTGACGAGAAGAATTCAGTCTCCCCTAAGTCCAATGACGGGACCGTCCCCATGATGTCACTGGCCATTTCTCTGGTCCGAGGTAAAGAAAATTAAATTGGAGAATAGCAGATGGTTTCAGCTTGCGTAATATTGTTGTGTGCCCACTTTCTGACTTTCTCCCACTGATACTGTGTTCTCCTATAGGCATCCAGCACAGTGACTAACCTTGCTCTGCTGAACCAACAGCCATCTGTCCCTTGGCCTCACAGGCTGACAGCTTTCATAAGACTTCAGAATAGCTGGGATCATTTCAATCCATGACAGCCAGAGCTCTTGAGAGCCAATGGCTATGGAGGTTTCCAAAACTGCAAATCTGCAGTTACTTCACTTTTTAACTTTTACATTTATTCTGCAAATTCTGAACTTTGATATCCCCATGTGCTTCTCAGCCCAGGCTACCCCAGTCTTGGAAGCTTAGCAGGGTCGACCCTGGCCAGTATTTGGATGGGAGACCTCCAAGGAATACCAGTGTCGTGACACGGGGGCAGGCAATGGCAAACCACCACTGAATGCCTCTTGCCTTGAAAACCCCACCAAGGGTCGCCCTAAGTCAGATGTGGCTTGACAGCACTTTCCACCACCATGTGCCTCTTTACAACCATTGTGTAGCATGCCTTTAAAGATTATCCCATGTCTAGAAGCAAATATGGAGATTTATGTCTGAAGCAGGTCCCAAAAACACTGCAGACCCTTAAGTTACTTAAGACAGCTGCGTTCAAGCCAAACGCTGAATCTTCAACTCAGACCTGTATCTACTCAAGTTAACTCACCATATAGAAACTGGGAACACTGAATGTAACCCTCTTCCATCTCCTCACATTTGTCCGCCGCCGTTTCTATGTCACTTATAGTGGAGGCAAAAATCGCCGCTCCGGATTCGACAAGCAGCTTACAGAGGTGGACGCTGTTGCAAGATGCTGCACAGTGTAAAGGAGTCCTGCAATAAATCAGAGGCATCAGACACATGTGACTTGACACAAGACAAAGCAGAACATGCAATAACGTGCCAAGCTGCAGACTTGGTTAAAGACAAGTCGAGGGAAGGCAGAAGATTGTCTTGCACCAAGGGGTGTTTCTACTCTTGGCGGAGTGCAGGGCAAGCCAATGGGAGAAGCTACCCAGGAAGGTGAATTCTCACCATTTTCTGGAAGCACTGTCATTAGTCTGCAAGATGGGAGCGCTCTTCTAAAAGCAGCTGCTTGATTGGCTGCGAGAGTCACAATATGGTGCTTAAAACCAGCCCACGTGGCAGCCCTTTGACTGCACAGGACGGGGCTTTGCTCTCAAGTCTGACACAACTGCTAAATACTGTAATGGGGCTCTGGTTTTTGTTGCAGAGCCTGGATAAAGGCGCACACTGCAACACGGAACACTCTACGCCGGGCTCTCACCATCCGTCACTGTCAGCCGCATTCACATTGACCCCGAAATCCAACAGGAACTTCACTATGTGGTGATGGCCGGCACACACCGCGTTGTGCAGAGGGGTGATTCCTTCGTCGTTGGGCTTGCTGGGGTCGTCCACCTGGGGCCAAACAAACAACAGGGACTTCTTCAGCTTAATAAACCTTTTCTTCTGTGATGACAACAGAGCCAAAGAGTCGAGCCACATGGGTGAGAGTCTACCTCGTAGATGATCCTTTGCACCAAGTCGAACTCTCCTTCCAGGGAGGCGTCCAGCAAGAGGGCCAGCGGGTTGAACTTGACCCTCAAACCGTGGCCGGTCCTCTCGGAGTTGGGTTTCTTCAGGTTGGTCCGTTTGGCCTGCGTGATAAGGGGACAGGTACTTTCAATGGCATAACTGCCTCAAGGCTTTGAATCGCATTCAGTACGGGTGAAGATGGTCAAAGGCTTATTGTCTGGAACGAAAATCACTAGTAATTGCAAATAAGCACCGCCTAACTCTGTTTTCTGCTTTTCTGCCTGGCATGCCGCATCTGGACAGCCCACCACCCAACTGCCTCGATGCAACTGAAAGGGTCCGTTCTGGCAGCAGACGCCAACCTTTTCGGACCCAGAACCAAACTTTAACCGCAATCTGCAACAGCATGAGAGCCAGCATGATGTAGTGGCTACAGTGCTGGACGGGAATCCAGGAGACCCAGATTCAAATCGCCACTCTACCATGGAAACTTCCCAGGTGATCTTGGGCCAGTCACACACACTCACAGGGTTGTTGTGAGGATAAAATGGAGGAGAGGAGACTGATGTCAGCCGCTTTGGGTCCCCATTGGGGAGAAAGGCGGGACATAAATGAATAAACAAATACGGAGTGGATTTTTTCCGCACATGGAGTGAATCTCTTCTATACATGCCAGCATCTTCTTTTTCCTCTCACTCTCCTGTGGCTTAAATTACTGAAACAAAAAATGCAGGTACTGCTGGAGTAGCCCACCTAGATGAAGGCACAACCCAGCTGAAGAGCAAAGCTTTGAAGGTGGATCTGCATAACCTGCGAGCCAAACAAGCTCTCCAGCGGCTTAACAAACCTCCTGTTTTACCTGCCTGTCTAGGAATGCACCAAAATATGGCAGATTGCCAAACCACTGGCAGGCAGCCACACCTGGCTGTCTTCAGCTGTGCAGGCCAACCTGCAGGTGTGTCTCCTCCAAGAGGCAGGCTCACTAGACCTCTTCCATCCAACGCTTGCCTGTCTGTGAGACGTGGCCTCAGGAACACTTCTGTCCTATGCCCAGATTGTGACTGGCCATCAGTGCATACTAAGGGGGGAGGTGTACAAGGTACTACTGTATGAAGGGACTAAAATAAGAAAAAGCAAAAAGGTCCATAGGACGACCCAATAAAGTATGAGAGCAAAGCTCTTCAGTTAAAATGCATTATAAAATATGTAAGTCCGTGCAAAAGTTTCAAAAGGATCCCATTACAATTCCTATTCCATATGCTCATCATTGAATTCAGTCTTCTTTTGATGGATCCTTTTGAATCTTTTGCACGGACTTAGATATTTTATAATGTATTTTAACTGAAGAGCTTTGCTCTCATACTTCATTGGGTCGTCCCATGGACCTTTTCGCTTTTTCTTATTATACTCCGGGTTCCTGTGGGACTTTCCTTATGTAGTATGAAGGGACTAAAGCGTACAGCCCAGAGAGGAACACAAGACTTTGCCGGGGCACCTGGTAAAGTGTGGAAACCATTCAGCTGCCTTTCCAATCAAAACTCCCTGCCTGCTTTCTGCAGTGACTCACCACAGGAAGTGGAGGAGGAGGGGGAGGAGCAGGGGGCAGCTGCACTTCCTCTTCCACAGGGGTGTTGCCTTCGGGTGTGGGACTCGGCGGGTGCTCCACAGGAGGGACCACGGCAGGATTGTTGTTGTTATCGTCCTCCGTAGGTTCAGGCGGCTGAGGCGTGGTTTCTGCACTGATCAGCTCCTCCGTCGCAGGACAAGGAAGCTCGTTGTCGTTGGCATCGGACGAAGGCTCGTCGGGGAGAGGGGCTGTGGGCGGTGCGGGAACTGGCTCCTCGATGTTGCCGTTGGTGTTGGCATTCCCGTTATCGACGTCCGCCAGCGTGCCTATGAAGTCCTGGGAGTTGCCTGGCTGATAAAAAGGGGCCCCTTCGATCCCCCCCGCCAGGGTGTTAAAGCGCTGGTACAGGAGCTTCTGTATGTTGGGTCCGCTGGGCCCTTCCGGTTCAGTGATGGAGCTTCGCTTTTTCAGAGGCCGGGGGGCGTTGGCCAGTTTCCTCCTCAGAGCCTCCAGGTCGGCGTCACTTTGGTAGCGCAGGGGGGAATGGACAATGGGCGTCAGTTTTGTGGGGCTGAGGGGGCGGGGAATGTTCTCCATGTTGCTGTTGTCCCCAGAGGGCCGGGCGTTCTCCAGCTCCTGCTCTTTTTCACCAGAGTCGCTCGAAGGCTGAGGCTGGGGCGCGTTGGCTGGTAGAGATCCGTGAAGGAACGGCAGCGGCGAAGGAGAAGTTGAACCAGACTGTACAACCGGCTTCCCGTAAACTGAAGGGGGGGAAAGAAGCCAGGAGGAACAGTTCTAAAGCAGCAAGGATTCACTCTGGAGTCCCCGCTGGGGTCTCTTTCCAGAGTCGTTATAAAAATAAACTATGGCAGTGGCTGATTTAGAAACTGCTCCTAGTGCAGGATGAAACTACATAAAGCAAGCAACGAATTTTTTTTTCCCTTCAGCAATCACAATAATTTTGATAAGGCTATCTATTATTTGTGGTCAGGTAGCAAAAGTGGGGAGAGCAAGCCCACTTTTCTTAGGGATCTGTGCCAGGTTGCTGGAAAAATAAATATCTGGGAAAGGACTGGGAGGGATCAACAAGGTCAAAGAAGAAAAAAGCCCAACCATGACCCCTGCAAAATAACCTGTCGTATACAGTCCACAGTGTGCTTGAAGAAGGGGAACAAGGGACAGGATGCCAAGGTGCCTGCCAAACCAACGGAGCTTTAGATAACAGCTAGATCAAGGCTTATGCTACAGGGAAAGCAAACAAACAAAAAACCAGGATACAAAATGTTCCTGCTCACAAATACAGTAATCAGACCGACTCCAAACCGATTGATGTTAAGGCTTAGGGTCCCAAGACACTCTTCTGCATGCACACCACGGGCTTTTGCTTTCCCTTTTCTCCTTGCCTCTCCTGAAAGGCATTCCTGAAGGTCAGGAACCTCTGGAATGGGAGGTGATGCGGCATGAGTGGTTGCAAGCCAGGGGGAGAAAACAGTGACCAGCCCCTTTTGGAGTAGAAAGGAGTAAGAGTCCAGTAGCACATTAAAAACTAATAAAATTTGTGGTAGGGTGCGCGCACACAACACACAATAAAAATTGTGGTAGGGTATGAGCTTTCGTGAGTCATGGCTCAGATATCGGAAGAAGTCAGCCTTGACTCATGAAAGTTCATCCCCTGCCACAAATTTTAGAAGTCTTTAAGGTGCTCCTGGACTCTTGCCCTTTTCTGCTGCTACAGACAGGCTAACACGGCTACCCGTCTTGATCGGCCCCTTTTGGATATGTTTTGGCTCATGTAGACATATCTGGAGCGTTTTTACTGAGGCTCGGCCCTGTAGCGGCCACATCTAATCTCTCAAAGGGAAGGAGGAACTATCATCCGTGAGGCTGCGGGCGTGGCAGATTTCCCTGGTGCAAGCCACAACACTGACCATAAAAACAGGGTTACATTAATCACGCAGTCCTCCTCTACATCTGTCTTGAGACCAAGCTGTGTTCTTTGCTTCCTCAGCTGGGTCAGAGATACTGTTGCATAATCTGACCTCTTCAACCACCACGAATGCTCCCACTTCCCGCCTGAATTAATTAATGGCCATTTAATAGCCTTTTAATTCTTGTATTCATGAGTGCAGTGAAGATTAAGTAGCTTGCTCACTAAACCTACCGCAGAGTACAATCATCCTGTCCCCCAACCCCATGCGTGCTCTGACGTCCAGCTGGCCAAGTGAGGTTTGATCTCCCTATTCCTGTAATACTTCTAGGTGTTCCTCTTCACATCCCTCCTCATTTAAAGTCAACTAAATGAGACCCCACCAATGTCGTTCTCTCCTGCTTACAGCTTTTTGAGAAATGAATGGCAAAATACACCCACATTTCCTACTCTGTGTCACTCATGGAAATACTGGATAAAGCAGGTCCTGACATTAATAGAGGCCTCTGCTCAGAGAACATTATTGTTACTATTGTTGTTGTTATTAATTGGATTTATGAATCGCCCCACCCCTGCTACTGCAGGGCTCTGGGTGATGTACAACCACAGATAAAACAAGATAAAATCAGTTAAAACATTAGACAATCAGATGGCAGATAACCAATCCCCGTTCCAACTCCCACTGCTGGCTACTTCATGGACAGCGGGGAAGTGGGCAAAATAGATGTAAACAACAGAGAACAGGAAGGGTGCCGGCCACGATGGAACTGTCACTGTCCTCAACCAAAAGCCTGGCGGAACGGCATCAGATCCCACAGGGCCCTACTGGAATGTGGCAGAGAGTTCCATGAGGCTGGGGTCAGGATCGAAAAGGCCCCGGCCCTGGTCCCCTCTCAAGCTTCTGAAATGAAAAGCACCTTGGAGCAAAAGCTTTATGTACCAAGGACGAAACAAGCTCTTAAATCATTTGTGGAAGAGAAAGGCAACGTCGAATCAGCCTACCTGCTTTAACGGATTTGTTGAGAGTGCTGTACACGGCCTGCTGGTAGCTCTTTGGTGGCGTCGCTTGCTGAAGGTACATGGAGTAGATGGAGCTAGAGTTCACAGTCTGTGGCCCTTTCCTGGGAGACTGGGGCCTTGAGCCTTTGTCAGCCAGGAAAGGCCTGATGGCCACAGTTAAGGGGAGGTCAGGCCTGCCATCTCCCCCTGGAAACAAGGGGGCGCCAGGAGGTTGATATGTGGGGCTGGGAGGCACAGATATCCTCTGCTGTATTTGCTGGGAAGAGCCTGGCGGATGAGCGCCACCTGTTGGTGGTAACGGGACAGGCCTTTGCCTGTTTGCTGCTGTAGAACCTGGTCTCGGTAGACTGCCGTCCTTTCGTCTTTCCAAGGAATTGGTGGAACCTGTGCCTAAAGGAACAGTGCTTGGGTAGGTCCCGTAGTTCTGAGGCCCCTGCTTGCTTACACCAGAGATGGTTGGCGGCACCTTCCCCATATCAAGGCCCTGAATTAGAGAAAGAAAGAAAGAAGGATGTGTTCGCCTTCCCCCAAAGAAAGCTGTTCTCCCAGAGAATACAAATAAGCAAGAAATCTCTTTGACCGTAAGCCTAACGAGTCAAAGTTATTTAGTCGTTACTGAGCCACAAGGCTCCAAGTGTATGCTTGCAAAAATTAGCAGCTTTTCATGCACACTGCGACCACCTCCAAAAGGGATCCAGAGGAAGGTGCGGAACAGGTAGAACTGCTCCAAATGCCCAAATGGGCATGCACCTAGGTTGATATGGTACAGCTCATTTTCCTAACAGCGGTGTCCAAAATCAGTTCTCTGAAATCATTGTGTCCCTTCCCAGGTAGTGTCATATAGGGGGGGAAAGAAGCAATTCCTCCATACTTCCACCCCCGCCTCCCGATTCTTCATATGGCTTGGTCCATTTAGATTACATCATGTTACCCGCGTAAGGATTTCTTACTACATTTTTTCTACTGCTTGCGGATACATTATACTTCCCCTCTTACGACTGGGTTTTATTCTTTTCCCATTTCCACCATCCCACAACCCTCAGAGAAGTAACAGAACACGGGGGGGAGGGGGAAGGATGTCCACAGGAAATTGGGTTTCCCTGGGCTACACCAAAAAGGTAATCCCACCTACTGCTCATAGAGAAAAAGCACAAAGTTCGGGGAAAATTCCCCAAAGTTCCCCCAAACTTAGCACACTGGTACAGCAAGATATGGGACTATTTTATGCTCGAAAAATATTCAACATATAAGGAAGGTGAGGAAGCAGAAAGGGAATTGTTTAGCCCAATAGATAAATGCTATCCTTTCCTCAATAAGATGGCAAAAAATAGAGAAAAATGTGAAAGTTGGTCACATTACAAAAACTGGCCTATATACGGGCTAATTTATAGAGTGGTAAAGAGAAGAAGTTACATAAAGTTAATACTATGACTGAGTAGCACTTGTTCTGTTATACCTTGTCAAATGTTATAATGGATAGTATAGTATTTTTATTTTTTTTATTTTTTCCCCCTCCTCTTTGTAACAATAAGAAACCTGAGTGTACAAGTGTAACATTATTCAATGTATTGTACAAGGTTGGATTCAAGTTTGTATTGAAAAAAAAATAAAGTTTTCTTTAAAAAAAAGAAAGAAGAAGCACAAAGTGTGCACCATAAACTAATTCCAAGAAAGAAAAATAACATTTAAAGAAACAGTAAAGTATACAGAGTGCTAAACTTCACGTGGTAATCCAAGTCCATACATTTCCCCTTTTTTCTCTTTATCAATCTCAGACACACACACAATCTAAGTCAAATGCAAATTGTTTGAACACCGCAACAAAGACCATAAAAGCACAGTAAGGAAGGGGCCAATGATCCATTCAGAGCAAGGATGAACAAGCTGGCGCCCCCAGCTTCTGCATCTGTTTTCAGTGCTAGGGGAAGTCAGAATGAACGAAAGGGGCCCCGTGTGAATGCACAGACTGCATTTCCTTTCCCCTCCACAGAGTCTCCATACTATAGGAACTCTCGGAAAAGGTTCCCAGAGTGGAGGGTGGTACCTCCACCGCCAGAGAGGAGGCCACGACTCTTTCTCTAGAAGGTAAGCCGTGAAAGGAAAGGGGAAAAACAGGGTTTGCAGCTGGTGAAAAATCAGCAGAAGCAAGAGAGGAGGAGTCTGTGGCATTTAAAGAGCTATCGGAGCGTTAAGAGGCCATCCGAACAAGGGAACGCATAGAGAAATATCCAGAAAGTAAGAGGACAACAGAAGACATTTGCAGCAATGCTTCTGCAGTGGCAAGATACGAGATCTACGGAGTCTTGCCAGAGAGGCCCAAAGCACAGTCAGAAGTTTTAGGAAACATCAGACATAGAGAATGAGGAACACAGCCCTGAGGAAGGAATGAAATTACTGATTACGTTACAAAGCAAAAAAAAAAAGGGAGGATGGAGGATAATAACCCACCAGCTTGTCAGTACTCCCTAATACTGAAGAAGACACAGGCTGACTGGAAATCGTTCCTTGTTTTAAAGCAGCATCCATGTTTGATTCCTTCCAGTCTGCATTGGAGATTTGGGGAGGCTTTATCACAGGAGCCGAGTTCTGCTTAAGTGGCGGCCAGTTTCCATCGTTTGCTTAAAACAGAGGGAAAAGAGTTTTAACTTGAGAGTTACTGAAGCGCAAACCTGTCAAGAACTGATCAGTTCCCAACAGAAAAACAGAAAATGAGACAGAATCAATTATTCAGATTAGTGACATCAGAGGATGATTTCAAGATACCAAAAAAAAAAAAAAAATCAGCTGCGTAAGGGGTGGCATCTAGGGGTTGCATGCTGAACCCTCAGGCAAAACAAGCTACCCGTAATATGCTTGCTGCTCTGAACACGACTTAAAGCGGGTCCGGACTTCGTTAACGGTGGGGAGATGTCTGCAAATTTCTCACAGCTCCAGAAAAAGCACACACCCCTTGCAATGGAAGTGCCACAGCATCCTTCATATTTTATACTTTTATAGGACAGTGCAAAAACGTGAGCTTTATTTACAGTTGTGTGTCGAGAAATACACAGTGCAGTTGTGTGTCGAGAAATACTTCAAAGCCACAGAGCTGGAGGACTGACTGTGACCCCCCCCCCCCAAGACATACAAGAATTTGCTCTGTGCAGCTCAACTGTTTAAAGGGGCTTTCTTGGGCAGTGAGCCCTAAGGACTGGCTGCCCAAGAATGTCCCTTTTTTAAACAGCAGAGTGCAGGAGCAGGCGCAGCTGTCTAGAGCCCGAAACAACTGAGCAGTCAGGAGCAGCCTGCTCCTGCCGCTTAGCTGCTTTGGTGGCTTTCACAGGGAGGAGAAAGCAGGGGTATAAACCCCTGCTCTTTGCTCCCACAAACTGCCTTGGAAGTGCGTGGAAGTTCATGGCCTGGCTGCTGTTCAGTTCACAAACTGCCCAGAATTTGTCATGAACAAAGGTCCATGAGCTGGTTCGTGCCCATCCCTGTGACTGTGACATCCCTTGACTAGAAATGTGAAAACTCTCAGGAGGGGCAGTGATATCTAGAAGCAGATCCTTCCGTTTTATAAGAACCTTGGAGGAATTTTAAGGTAAAGGTATAGATTTCCCTTGCTCGAAAGCCAGTCGAATCCGACTCTAAGGGGCAGTGCGCTAGCTAATGCAAACGCACACCTTACATTTACAGGATCCCTGACAAGATCCCTTTGGTCTTAATACCCTTACAGAAAAACAGACTTTAGCTCAGCCTTAACGGTGGTTCAACAAACAAATGGTCGTTCTGACTTGCTTTACAACTACTGTGCACATCACACTGCCTGAGGCAGACATTAAAGGTTTGATCCTAAAACACAGAGTACAGCCCCCCCCTGAAATTGACAAGATAATTAATTCACGAAATGAAAGAAAATTCTTCTAAAGATGAAGTTCAGGTTGGACTGTAGCCTTCCAGTGATCATAGAAGCTCTCTCTTCACATCTATCCTAGAAATTATTGTTGAATTAAACCTATCTCAGAAATACATACATTGTCATAAGCTGCCCCGGATTCACAGCAGGCTTTTATTTCATACCGAAAGGTAATTAGTCAGAAATTAAATGTCTTTTGATTTTTGATTTGAGAGTAAAGATCATTGTGAATATCTTGTAGTTTTGTGCAACATACAGTTCAAAAACTGCTGTTTTGTGCTTTCTGAGTGCCACAAAGAGCCGGCTTCAGGCCCAACGTCAAGGTCTGACACTGTCCAAGATCTTTTTTTACCATCATCTGGGGTAGTACAAAAAAAATCAGAAAGTCAAGTGAATACATTCCTCCCAAATGTCATAACCACCTGAAAATGAGGGAAATCTTCTAAATATGAACGGTTGGCACCAATGAATACTAATCCAGTGAATATATTCCATATGTAGGAACAAGTGTCCACGCCACACAGAGGTTCCCTCATTTGGATCAAGGGGGGTTGCTCTTACGCTGAAGCACTGATCTAAAAGATTCACATCAATCTCCTGGATCACAAACCACTACCAGGAACCTTCTTTCCCAGCTTAATTTCAGAAGGTATATTTTAGGTCAGCAGTTCAGTAGAAAGTTGCATTATTTTCCTGTTTCAGAGCAGGATAATGGGTTGGAGCCACAGAACTGCAAATGGAAGAGTGTTTGTAAAACTGATCTTCACGGACTCTCCCTTCCCACTGCATCCCCACTCCACACCCCACTACCTCAGAGGGTCAGGGGACCTTTGAGAATAACACAAGATTCAGCGTATGTTTTCCCTTCCCAACTGGGCCTTCCTGGGCCAGATCCTACACCGTTCCTGAGCCTTTTTATGGAGCGCAAGGGGCTGTAGTGGGACAAGAGATGCTGGTAAAGATCCACCCTGCAAATTCTGCTCCTGTTGTCTGGATCTAAGCCAAGGTATGGGGGCTGCAGAAGAAGTTGCGGTTATGTACTCTTACACACCTTACGAAAAACAAGATTGTTTCAAGTAAGATGCTGGCACAAAACTCTGCCCTACTTAGGGACTTTCTAAGTGTTTAGAAGTACAAAAACTCTCTTTGAAGAACAGAAGCCAATGCATTCTGCAGAAGAGTTCAGAAAGTCAAATCATTTTCTTTCTTTTTGAAGGAAAAATGTACCTGAAAAGAGTACCAACTTCTTTATGCTTTTACACTCTTACAGAATTGCTGTTTAAAATAATGATTATGCACAACAAAAATCACACACTGCTACGTGTATGTGTGTGTGTGCACGCGTTTCTTTTGTGACAGTTTTCCTCCCCATGATACTGGTCTATTTCCATAATTTTAAACACAACAAGAAGCCCCCTGTTAAAAGGAAGTCTCTATAGTTTAGTTGCTAATAGAAGAAAACTGTTTCTACTGAGAACAAACATCTAAAAATTCACTCTCTTTTCCTTGGATGTTGTTACACTGGCCAGGATCAGGTATGCCTGATTTTTTCCCCTGTAAGCAACAAAGCACACCTCCTCCCCACCCACTCTGCTCCCATATCACAAAGTGGTCTTGAAACTCTCCATTTCAGAAACTCTTCTCCATGACACAGAGGGTCTGCTGTTCAAGACAGACAAGCCTAAAGCTGCATCCAGAAATACCTGGACAACTTCTTGGATCTAGATCAGCACTTTCCCTCTCAAAAATCTGATCTTTGAACTACTCTAAGTTCAAAATTCAGAAGCAATGTGAATATTAACATTTTAAACAGAAACAGAGAGAGAGAGAGAGAGAGAGCACATCACCAGAAGATGGATTGACTCTGATCCCAATGAGTCTTTTACTAGATTCACACTCCAACATACCACCATCCAGTAAACAGCAAATTGCATTTTAAACAGGAAGAGTATTTTAGACCAAACAAAAATGTCCAGCGCTACCCATGGGCACATGGAGCTGGATCTCACTGAATCAAAGGCTGAGACATGTTTCATAAGCTATTGCAATGAAACCCAAAATTGGTAAACTAGGCACTTGACTTCAACCAATGTTACTTGGGGCTTCAATGACTGCTAGAGGTCTCTAAGCATCTGAAAACTAGATGGCATGGAACTGAAGTCCAAATTCTTTTTTTCTGGGGGGGGGGGGGGGGGATGGGTAAGAGATTAAAGTGAATTGTCCATAGCCCACAGTAAACCCCCTAACAGTAAACCCCCTAAAAAACCCAAGTTTCAAATTCAAATTCAAGCAATACCTGTTTATGCCAAATAGTAAAAAGCCCAGTAGCACCTTTAAGACTAATGCACTTTTATTGTAGCATAAGCTTTTGAGAAACACAGCTCTCTTCGTCAGATGCATCTGACGAAGAGAGCTGTGTTTCCTCAAAAGCTTATGCTACAATAAAAGTTTGTTAGTCTTAAAGGTGCTACTGGGCTTTTTACTATTTTGCAGCAACAGACTAACACGGCTAACTCCTCTGGATCTACGGTGGAATCATTACATCTACAGCTTGGTGGGCTGGTGAGACTCAAGATACCAGTATAACTAATATCTGTTCAGGGTTTAGATTTTTTTAGACATGTGCGAGCAACAAGAGAGACCGGTAAGAAATTTGTTCCATTGCATTCTGAGGATTTCAACAATATATATGAGCACCACACTCACACACATATATGTATGCACGGACACAAGTATTGAAAGCATACAGCAGGTCTAAACATTCCCATTTAATATGCATCTGGCATGCTGGAGCTCAGATGGCCATATTTAAAAAATGGGATCTCTTAGCTTACTAAAGATCTTCTACAGACTCACAGTGCAGAATCTCAGAAAGAGTAGATGCTGAATGGATGATATTGTGAGCAGCAGACTGAAGAGAGGGAGATGGGAGAACAGGATCGACTATAATGTCTAAATCTGAAATCTTCCAGGGAGCTGGAGATTTTTTCACACACCCAAAGTCTGTATCTACAAGAAGACGACCAGGCAGAACCAGTCACACAGAGAAAAGAAAAAGCGGAGGAAAATTACAACATAAAGACAAAAAAGAGAGATTAAAATGTAAAAAAAGAACAGGAAAATACAGGGACAGAAGTATGATATTTGGCAGACTAAAGAAGAGCCTTTACACAGTGTTTTGAATAGAATGTGGGTACAGACCTTTTTTAAGCTTCTGCAATTATCCTAAATATTTTTATTATGCATTTGATATATACCGGACTTACAATGCAATCCTACACCAAGCTACTCCAGTCTAAGCCAATTGCAACTCTGCATAGGACTGTCTGGTTGGTTATTCAGGCAAGCGTAGTTCTCCAATTAGACATAAGCTGAATTGTCTAACTGCTGGAAAGGGACTGCTCTATGCAGGGAGCTGTTCTGATAAGTTGGAATGCTAAATACAAAGATCAGCTACGCAAAAGGAAACAGCAGGCTGGAGAAATAATAATTGCAAATACACACAACGACGTATGGTCGTTTTTACTTAGCCAGAAATGATACCCACACCAGAACTGTTCTTATTTACACTTCTTCCAAGTTCATATCAACTTCTAATCAAAGCCATGTTTGATTTACCAAGTATCCAAACTTGTTTGCTGCAAAAAAGTACCGTGGGGGAAGGGAGGGTGTCCCAGGGGGGTCCCAACCCATTCCAAGCTGAGAGGGGACAGAAGGCATCTCCTTTGTCACCTCCCTTAACACAAATGACTGTTGGCATCCATGACGTTAAGCCACTCACCAGATTTGGATCTTCCGTGGGTCCCACTAGTAGTGATGGTGAGAGACTGCGGCTTCACAGGGTCCACTGGCACAGTATAACTGCTGGAACTAGGAACCTGAATGTAGGGCCCCACCGCCGCAACTCTGCCTGAAGTGCTCAGGGAAGACTGAGGAGACGATGTTCCGTTTATCCGGTTCAACTAAAAGAGGACAAATCAAAAACTGTGTGAACATCTACCTACCTACCCAAGGGTGATTTGTTGCAAAGAGCATGGGAGAATGCCGCGCATTTCACCACAGCTCAAAACCCAGCCACTTCCTGCCCCAGATACCCTACTACTCCACTCAAGCTAACGGCCCTTGCACTGAAAGAAGGCCCTCCTGACAAGGAGGGATGCGCTGCCATTAGCAGAGTTTATGTATTCATTTACTTCATTTATACCCCACCTTTCTTCATGATGGGGATCCCAAACAGCTTATACTACTCTCCTCCAGCAATAACGTCACAACAACCCTGTGCAAGAGGTTAGGCCAAGAGTATGTGAGTGGCCCCAGGTCACCCTGAGGGCTTCCATGGCACGAATGGGGATTCAACCTTGGATCTCCCAGATCTTAGTTGGTACTCTAACCACTACACATGCTGGCTCACACTTCTACTTGAACCAGAAATCAGCTTTTCCAAATGACGTTTATGAAGGTCCCACCTTTCTTCTACCGCCCACATTCTCCAGCTACTGAGGTCTTTCCAGTGCCAGAAGGCATGTATTACTGAGTGTTCCTTCCATCTCAGATGGAATCACAAAGTTCTCTCTCTTGGATACCATCCTGTTCCACTGGCACCCTGCCACAAAGGTATAGCTTACACAATATGAAACTCACAGGATTACTCAAGAGGATTAAAGCAGTTCCGCTGGCATTTTAAAAATTATCACCAGATCATCACTCTGTTGTTTCTGGTCTGGACATTATAGTATCCCTGTGCAGAAAACTGTGTTTCCGCATCAGTTTCGACTTATGTGGAACTCGCTGTGTGATGCCACATTCAATCTATACTCTCAAGGTCCTGTAGCAGTCGCACTGCTTAAATGGCAGGTCGAACATCAGATTAATCTCAGCAGATTGTGACAAACTGTAAACCACACATTCCCAGTTTTTTTTAAAAAAAAGATTATGGACATTCTTTAAACTATTTTTTTTTTCATTTTTAGGCAAGTTCAAGAGATGGAAATAATTTGCAATGAACAGCATTGGGAGGCTAGACAAAATGAGCATTTAAAAAACAACAACAATGAGCTTTGCAGAAGTCACTGAAACGTGGCCCTTTTAGTAGTTTATCTTACAGGGATGTTTTCTTTTTGACGTGCCTCAACTTTTTTCTTGTACAGGCGCTCGCGTAGCTCGCTGATGCGCTTGTCCATCATGGCCACCTCCATGTTGCGTTTGTTCAGGAGCTCCTTCTGCTGCTGCAGCTTGGTGTTCTGTTCCTGGTTAAGCCTGTTACGAATCTTTAAAGACCACAGCGGTTATCATTCATAGCTGAGACCACTTCACTCCCAGTTGTGGAGGTTAAAAAACAACAACAACATGCTGATCTCTGGCTGGGATCCAAAGAGCTACTTTCAGGGGGAACCCAAGGGCTTAAGGACACTGACCTGGATGGTCCAGGCTAGCACTTGCCTTGTTACACCTTGGAAGCTAAGCTGGGTCGGCCCCAGCGTTCCCTCTAAGCTGAGTTAGTGTGAGCTAGCTCACCGTTTTTTAGCCTCCGGCTCACACATTTTTGTCTAAGCTCAGGAAGGATGGCTCCAGAGCAAACTCATTTATGCAGCAGCCAAATCATTTGCTCAGAACTTTAATGCCAGTAGCTCAAAGTAGAATTTCTGCTCACAAGACTCCACAGCTTAGAGGGAGTATTGGTTGGCCTTGGTTAGTGCTTGGATGGGAGACCACCAAGGAAGTCCTGGGTTGAGACACAGACCACCTTTTTTCCTCTTGCCTTGAAATCCCGTAAGTTAGCTGCTACTTGGTGGCACTTCCCACCAAATGCTTGAGTGTGGTCTACGGATTTTTTAGACTTCTGAACAGCTCACCCCCACGCTGTGTCACAACTTTTTTTTTTTTTAGTTTAAACTTTTTGTAAAGGTTTAATTTAAAAAGAAATAAGGATTTAAAACTCCCCTTGGGTGCACAGAACTGTTTATGCAGCTTTTTGGCTCCCGATCTATGGAGACTGACTAACACCTGAAACCTTACAATGCAAATAAATCCAATTTATTCCAATGGTACATTCTTCCAAGTTAGGTCAGAACATTCTGTGTAGCTGATTGAATGCACTTCCCTTTCCTAGGCAGTAAAAGTCCGTCAGTAATAAATTATGCACATGGTCAGTTAACAGTAACTAGGGTAAAACATCCGAGCAAGAGACTTTTTTGTAAAGAGCATGGAAGAAAAAAACAAGGGCAGAATTCAGAAGTTCTGGAATAAGACACTTTTACTGGCAGAACTGAACTTCCCCACTTCCCTTGAGGCCTACTGAACTCACCAAAATCCTGCTCCTGGGGCACAGGGGACCCTCACAAACAATGTCATGGGAGAAATCAGTGAAGATCTCTCTCTCTCCCTCTCTCTCACACACACACACACACAAACATACCCCTTCAAGCTTGCAGAAAAGCACTTCTGTGTCCAATCCCAATCATATAACCCACCCCCTTTTTCCCTCTCAGGCCTAGAACTGAATTTCAATCTGAGTCGGGACAGACTGGATATTCTGAACCACTGTCTGAAGACAGTTACAGGCATGAGGCAGGCCAAACTGAAGCTCAGTCTAGGAAAGATTGGGGTGCTGTTGGTTGGTGGTGATGCCAATCCAGAAACTCAGATTTAGCCCACTCTGGATGGGACTGTACTCTCCCTTAAGGAGTGGGTTTGCATTTTGGGGGTGCTTTTCTATTCGTACCTAAAGATGGAAACCCAAATTTCACCAATTTTTAAACCAGCTTTTGGCTCATTCAGCTGCTGCAGCCCTGCCTTGAAATGTGGGATTCAGCCACGATCATGACTCAGTTAGAATACTGAACCATGGGAATTTACATGGGAATGGCTCTGAAAACAGTTTGGGAACTTCATTTTGCTCAAAATGCAGCTGCTGTTAGGTGCTGATTGATCCTGGCAACACTGGCAAAACTTCGCTGGCCTCCCGCTCATTCCCAAACTCAATCTAAAAGTTCTGGATTTAACTTTTAAGGCTCTGAATTCTCTGGGACTAGGATCATCAGCTGTCACATGAGCCTGCACGAGCTGTTTGACCCTCTTCTCCACTGTGCTTCATATCACCCTGCTTACTTATGTACTCAGGGTCTCTAGTACTTTCTGCTAGGGCACCGTAATCCACCCTCACAATATCTGAAATTAGAGTTGCCATTGCTCTGGTGGGTCCAGAGGATCCCTCGATTTTGGGGTCCCAATCCGCCACGGCCCAGGTGGCCAGTGGGGAAGCCCCACCCCTAGAAGCCCCCTCCCGGTGCTGGTGGTGCCAGTGCAATGATGTCACCCAAGGGTGAAGTCATTGCATTTCCAACGTTGGGGATATGTTCTGGGTTTTGGGGAAACTCTGTGGTTTTGAGGCCCAAAAAGGGACAAAAAGGGGTGGGGGTGGGAAACTGAACCTAAAACTAGGATCCAGAACCTGAAAAGGTTAGTCAAGTAGAAAAGAGGGCCAATAATAAAAGCTTAATATATAGTATATAAAAAGATACATGTATTTATTAACAAATAATTTAAAAATATATAGGGGCCCAATCATACCTCATGTAAAAATAGTTGATTCTAACACACAAGGGCTAATAGACTTGACCTGACGCGTTTCGGCCTGTATAGGCCTTCTTCAAACACAGTGAGGAACATACTGGCTTAAATAATATTACACCACAATCATACAATTATACAATATAGATACAAGATGGACCAGAAAAGAATTGTTCCAAAGTGAAACCACTCGGCACAGAATAAAAGTATAAACGAGGCCTCCAACGATGCAATCACATGCCAAGTGATATTTCACTGATACTTTCTGTTCCAGAAAGTGCCTTCCAATGAATGTTAAGTCAAAGTGTCCTCAGTAGAATTGTCCTTAAGCAAAGAGCAGTCAAAGAATATATATTTTTAAATTCTTTGTTAATAAATACATGTATCTTTTTATATACTATATATTAAGCTTTTATTGTTGGCCCTCTATTCTACTTGACTAACCTTTTGAGACCCAAAAAACCATAGCGTTTTGCCCAAAACTTAAGAGTGTCACCCCCAACATGGGAAATGCAATGACATCACTTCCAGGTGACGTTATTGCGACACACGCTCAAAGCGCACATGCCAGAAGACCTACAGGAACGATCAGGAGCGACGTCCTCCCCAGCAGCCAGGTAGGACCTGGCAACCCTATCTGAAACCCATTAGTGTTTTTCAATATATCAGTGTAGATTTAACTTATATCACCACCCACATCAGGCTTGCATAGCCGTGCTCCACTAACTGGACACATCCCATCAACAACATATGGCATGCCATTGTAGGCTTAAGAAGGGCTGTGGCTCAGGGAAAGAGCCTCTGTGCTTGTCATGCAGAAGGTCCTAGGTTCAATCCCTGGCATCTCCATCTAAAAGGGTCAGGTAGTAGATGATGAGAAAGAGCTCCACCTGAGACACTTGAGAGATGCTACCAGTCAATGTAGACAATACTGATCTTGATGGACCCATGGTCTGATTCAGTATAAGGCTGCTTCATGTGCTCATGTGTGTTCAAGAACTTGTTTCTGCCACTCACCTGTGACCCAGAAAGGCTGCCACACATGGCAGGTAGGCTGTGGTCAAGTTGGTGTGTAGCCCTGGTATCACTTAATGCTTACATAAACATACTGACCCCAGAGGGATGTAGTCGTATTGGACTGAAGCAGCAGAATAAAGTTTGAGTTCAGTGGCACCTTTAAGACCAACAAAGTTTTATTCTGGGTATAAGTTTTCATGTGCACACAAAACTACGAGAAGAAGAGTGCATGCACACAAAAGCTTATACCCAGAATAAAACTTTGTTGGTCTTAGAGATGCCACTGGACTCAAACTTTGTTATACTAACCCAGAGAAATGGCTGAGATTTTTACAAGGTGCAGTGTATCCATAATGCTATGAAGAGGGGAAAAACCTCCCTTTTCTTAAATCTAACATGCACTAAGTTTAAGTCTTCAATGTTTACCTGTAGCTCTTGGTACAATTTCTTTAATTCTACAGCTGCAGGCCCCGTCATCTGTCCATTGTAAGACTGGAATCCGTTCAACTTCCCTTTTCTCAAGTCTTCTAGCTGTTGAGTGAGCTGGTCTACTTTTAACACTGCCGCTTGTAATTCCTGTTGCTTTTCTTGGAACATGGCACTGATATGCTCTATCTCAGTAGCTGGGATTAAAATGTAAAACAATACACACGCAAATTAATTGAGTGGCCATAAGAGACACACTCTGCAAATATTTTTCTTGCCACTTCTGCGTGCAAGAATTACAGCACGTGATTCTATGTGCAGCAGAATTTCAGGGCAGAGGAAGAATTAAAGAGAAAGTGTGTCAGGTGTCATCTGTATCAGGGTGATGCTGTGGCTGATGACACCAGTTCTATGTTCCAAAGCCTGGCGCACACAATCTCAGAATGCTCACTAAGCTAAGCCCAAGTCTCCTGGCAGGAGTTTCCTGGTTCATACTGCAGAGTTCCTGAAGAATGGGACCAGTGAATGCCTGCTCCCTAGGATCAACTCAGCAACATACAAGCCAGTTACATTAGTACCTGGCTGTGAGTCCCTATGGGGAGAAAAGAAGGCTGAAAATCTCCTCAATAAATAATAAGGGGCAAATGTGGGAGGCTGGGAAGCTGAAATGGTATATGGAATGGTCACATGACTCTGCTCCATGTACTAGCACAGGACGCTCAGCTCACCGAGTTCCAAAACCCCATTTGCAGTGAAGGCCTGTCACTCAAGGCCCTCTGGCTCTGAAGAATTAACTCTTCACAGTCCTTTAGTTGCTGGTACAGCACTTCTAAGCCTCTTAAAAAGTGTAGTCCGTCATAGGATTTGCCTGGGTGTTTGTAAATAAGCCTAAAGTAAATATAAGATGAGTGATTTCCAGCTTCCAGTATCTCTAGAAATATAAATGAATTTCAGCTTACTACCAATTTGTTACTATTTGGGGCCAGTTCACTCATAAACTTTTCCCTACGCTTGAGCAGTCATTTCCTCCTTTCCTTGATCAAACATGTGTTCACAATGACATGGGAAAATGCCAGTGTGAGCTGGACTGTACATGGATACAGTTGCAGCTGTTCCCTTCCATCACAACATCTGGGAAATGTGCCATCATGATAGCAGAAACAGCTTCCAGGTGTTTCCGTGTTCAGAAGGGCTCACATTAATGTTTTACCTTGCCACACTGGCACTGTAATAAGTCCCCATTATGTTGCCCAGCCCAAGTCAGCTATTTATGTCATTTATAGTCTGCCTTTCTCACTGGCACTCAAGGCAGATTACGGAAAGTGAGTCAATACAATCAACAGGGTGGGACATTCGATAAACAATGGAATAGGATTTGGGTTGTTGAACAAACCAGAAACCCAGAAAACAGAAGCAAAGCATAAGAGTTAACAGGAATCATTAAACAATAAATTAAATTAAAAATAATGTAAATTACATAGCAGGATCCAATTTACAGCAAACTATACAATGAAGTACAGACTACAGTCCCTAGATAATTTGTCAAAATAGCTTTGCCAATCATTTTGTGCAGCGCTACCCTGTTGCCTGTGTAGAAAACCCCACTCGAATAATTCAGTTTTGTATAGTTTGCAGAAAGCCTTCCCGACCTCCTAAGGCAGACCATTCCACAAGGTGGGGGGGCCACAACGTAGAAGGCACAAGTACGGACATTTGCTGATTTTGCCCGTTTGTAGTTTGGCCCCCACAGAAGGCCCTGCTCAGCAGGAGAAGGAGGAGGAGGAGATTGGATTTATACACTGCCCGTCACTCGGAGTCTCAGAGCAGCTTACAAACTCCTTCCCCTTCCCCTCCCCACAACAGGCACCCTGTGAGGTAGGTGGGGCTGAGAGAGCTCTGACAGAAACTGCTCTTTCAAGAACAGTTCTGATAAAACTATGGTTTGCCCAAGGTCATCCAGCAGCTGCAAGTGGAGGAGTGGGGAATCAAACCCAGTTCTCCCAGATTAGAGTCCGCACACTTAACCACTACACCAAACTCAGACTGCACCAAGAACTGCAAGTGACGTATGTTAAGAAAGGGGAAAAAGCCATCCATACACAGATTGCCATTCATGATCTTGCTGTAATCCACCTGCCCTCTCATGGCACGGATCTTTTTCAGCTTCGTCTCCTGGGTCTCCACTCGCTCTTTCAGTTTTTGAAGCTTTTCACCCTCAGAAACAGACTGTTGCTGACGGCGTTCTTGCTGCTTGAGATACCGTAAACGTTGTTCCTATCAAAAGGAGGAGAACATGCAATCACGTTATTTTTAGAAGCGCATTGCCAGCCACTAAAGTTCATTTCGAGATAAACCCAGTAGTTAAAGTAAATAACAGTTTTCTTGCCTGCTGAGCTTTCCATCAGAGAATAAATGTACGTACTTAAATTAACGTCAAAATGAATTTTTTAAAGAAGTTAACTATCCCTTCTACATAAAGATTTTTGTCTAACCAGACTGCATTTCTAATTTTCCAAAAGATACTAAACATTTCGGTACCAAAGCTAGAGGCTCAAAACTCTCATGGATACAAAAACAATTCCAGTTGAAATATTCATTCCCACACATCTGTGAGGCTTCCTGCAACATGTATTTCCTGCTGCTCAAACACGCTTCCTCCCACACCAAAATGGCTCCTAACCCTCCATTACACAATTCCCCAGCGGAAACAGTGACCAGCAAAGGACTACAACACAACAAAGATAAGGAGATCGGCAGCAAGATAAGCAGCAACTCTTTAGAATGACAGCCTATGGACAGAACAAATCCAGGAAATGCTTCCTTTTTTTTTGCCTGTAGCATTCTCTTTACACAGCTATGAACGTAACTTACAAGGTACTCACTTCACTCCAGTTTCTAGTTTAACACAAACTTCACTTTGCAAATTTCATAAAAGTGATAAAAGTCTGTTGAACATTTCTGTGTTACCAAACAATGAAACTCCTTTTATCGCAGAAATACAACTGCACTGACATGTCAAGTCCGCTTAATACCTTTCCTGGTACCTACAAAGTGTTTTTAGAGCCAGGTGGGGCTTTTGCCTGTGCAAGCTTTTGATGGCGGTGCAGATTTTTTTTTTAAAAAAAAATATTGATTCGGCAGCAGCTGCCACCACAGCACAAGGATCTTCCCTGTGGGACTGAAGTGCCACAGCCATTTTGTGGCGGGCTCTGCCTCCTCTGCTAACCATTTTGTGGCTGCACCCACCTTGCTGTATCAGAATTCCAAAGGTGCCCACAGGCTCAAAAAGGTGGGGGGATCCATGGTCCACACATACATACCAAAAGATCACCTGGCCAGTCTTATGGGTTCCCACCAACGGCTGTTACTCTACCAGAAAACTAGCTGAACTGCCCTGCAGCAGTCTTGAACTGATGCATCCGTGCAGGGCTTTTTTCTGGAGGAATGCGCTGGAACGGAGTTCTAGAATGTCTTCATCAAAAAAATTTTCCAGAATGTTTAAAAGTTCATGAGTTTTCATTACACAGATTGAAAACTTCCATTTCCCTCTTGAGAGTTCTGGCACCAATTTTTCAAAAAGGGGGGGGGGGGGAGCCCTGCATCCACACAGCAACGGTGCAAATTTTTACTGCGTTGCTGCGGCATCATAAAAACATAACACTCAAGCAGAGCAAGATCCTGTGCTGTGCGTACTATCTGCTTTTCGTTTTGACCGGCGCGTCAGAAAATCAGGCCGACCTCCTCAGCGACCAGCGTGCTTTCCACGAACAGGAACGGGACAGATTCAGGCTGTCTCCCTTCGTTTGATGAAGCAAATCTAAGCAAAGATACCGTCACACCCCAGGGTGCCTTCTCACCTACACTGGATTAATATTATATTAGCCCTTGGTCATCAAGTTTTCCATACTGCTGGGGCTTGGGATTTAGAGACTTTGGCAAAGGCAGTATCTTTTCAGGGTAGTCCCCACCCCCCCCCACCCCAAATAGGAAGTTCCGTTCACCTTGGCGACCAACATCTGCTGCTGATTTTCGATCTGCTGCTGTTGCCTGGCCGCCATATCCTGAAGTTCAGAAAGTGTGAGTTCAACACGTGGATTCCCAACCTGGAGAGTGAACGGGAAAGCAATGTTAGAGTGTCACCGCATACTGTGAGCTCTCGGAATCTTTCCACACTTTAGATGGTTACTGAAAGTTGGCCGTGTTATTTAATAAACGACCCTAAACACAGTTAATAAGCAGAACACTCTCTGCCCTTTCCAGGTCTGCGTGGGTTTTTTTAAACATTTCAGATTTGTACAGGCAAGCGCTACAGTATTCTGGGGCACGCTAGTGTGCTTTAAGAGACACAGTTCCTTGAAAGCTGCCATGCTAGATGCATACACCTTTCTCTCCCTATGCCCCTCAGAGCACGAATGCTCCATGCAGCACTGATCCTACCCTCTCTGTGAATGCATCAGCAGGAATATCATACTGAAGGAAGACGTTAAGGACCCAGGCCATGCTATGCATAAATCCCAGAAACCCTACCGTTGCCCAGACAGTACAGCCTTTGAACCTTGACTAACTGGGCCAAATATATATTTATTTGCATGCCTTTCTCATTAAGACTCTAGCCAGATTACACAAATCAGTACAATCAACAGAATAAGATATCTGATAATAGAAGTAATAGGTTTAGGATTACAGGAATCTGAAAACAAAGCCTAATTATTAGGCGTGTGTTAACAATGCCAGAAAGTGTAATTACATAAGTAGATAATGCAATGACTGCAAGATAATCTATTCAGCAAACAGACAGTATGTACTATGCACCGTAGCGTAGCCCGAAGTCCCACTATCTCAATTAAATCACTGTCTTGAACTACTACATCATAATATAATCCTACAGATTTATAAAAATGACTCCCCCTGAACAATTCAGTTTTACATAGTTTGCAGAGTGCCAGAAGCGTGTGGGGGCAGGGGAGGGGGCCTTCATTCCTTCCCAGGCAGGCCATGCCACAAAGTTATCTCATCCATTTGCAGGGCGGTACCTGCAGAAGGCCCCAATAGATAAACAAAGCTGTTATGGTGAGGAATGGGGTAGGGAGTGGGGAAACAGACAGTCCTGAAAGATAGGACAGTCGGGCAGGAAGGCACAAAATGATACAAAATGGATTAATCTGCAGTTGTAGAATGAGGTGTGCCTCTATCACAATTCAGAAATGCCCCAGCATTAAAAACTTTAACACTTCACACCAGTAAAATATCTGCCATTATGTAGAAGCTGGGGGCAAAAGGAGCCATGATTACAGCAACCTGGCTGGGTAAGGAGGGCTTGTAGCTTCACTGCTCCTTGGCTGAGTCTTTGTCTACTGAAATCAAGCTCTGCTCTGCACTACTCTCAGGGACACCAAAGGTGGTTCTGCCTCGGATTTCAGTGCTTTACTTCTTCCCACTAAAGTGGATGGCAGGCATAGAGCTGCTATGCCTGGGGACAGCTGGGGCAGGAAAAAACTTGTACCCAACCTCAGAGGCTGATGTCCTACAACAAAGGTGCCCTGAAGAGTAATGCTTTGTTTACATGCCAGCCAAGTCATGGAAGAAACTGAAGCACTGCTCTCAGGGACACTTGTGAAGGGCTAACACCTGCCCCTCCTCCTGACATTCAGGTCAAGGGTATCAGGGATTAGGCAGAAGCATTTCCACTACTGCAACAAAGGCCTTGAATACTGTCTCTTACATTTGCCCACTGAAGTGAACAGATATCATTTACTTCAAAAGGGAGACAAAGGTAAAGCAGAAAAGTGTTTGCACCTCTTGAGCTCTGGACCTTTTCAGTATGGTGAACCACAAGTTCAAATTTACTTGGCAGGGTGACCCAACCAGGGCTGGCCCAAAGTTTTCTGGCACATGAGAACACAAGAGAAGCCAATGTTGGATCAGGCCAATGGCCCATCCAGTCCAACACTCTGTCACACAGTGGCCAAAAACACCAGGTGCCATCAGGAGGTCCAGCAGTGGGGGCAGGACACTAGAAGCCCTCCCACTGTTGCCCCCCCCCAAGCACCAAGAAGACAGAGCATTACTTGCCCCAGACTGAGAGTTCCTATCTATACCTTGTGGCTAATAGCCACTGATGGACCTCTGCTCCATATGTTTATCTAATTCCCTCTTGAAGCCATCCATGCATGTAGCCACCACCACCTCCTGCGGCAGTGAATTCCACATGTTAATCACTCTTTGGGTGAAGAAGGACTTCCTTTTATCTGTTCTAACCCGACTGCTCAGCAATTTCATGGAGTTCCCATGAGTTCTTGCATTGTGAGAAGGGGAGAAAAGTACCTCTTTCTCTACCTGCTCTATCCCATGCATAATCTTATAAACCTCGATCATGTCACCCCTCAGCCATTGTCTCTCCAAGCTAAAGAGCCCCAAGCGCCTCAACGATGACCTTGGCACCCATCTAGTTCAGCATTCTATTTTCTATGGTGGCTAACCAGATATTTTCTCAGAAACCATCAAACATTGCACAAAGGTTGCAGCTGCCACCACTGTGAACCCCCAGGCAAGTGGCATTCCGACTTACCCAGCCTCTGCATACGGAGGTTATATTCCAGCCTCTGACCACTCTCTCCTTCACCATTACACTCTCTAATGCCTCCCCTAAGATTCTCACTCACTCCAGTGACCACCAGGACACTTTTTACTCGACCAACATGAATATGAAGAAAAATACCAACTAATATATCAAAAGGAAGATACCCTTTCCAGGGTCAGATCTTGGTTTTCAAAATACAAAAGAAGGCAATGGAAAGGCCAGGGGCAGCCATTAGGAAGGGCTAGCCTGTGACCCACTTGCAGACACTCTGCAACCCACGTCTGGGGCCCAATGCACAGGCTGAGAAACTGCTCTAGAGGACTAGAATTCAGAAAGCACAAAAGCCACTGAACAAGGGAATACGATCGAGAGGATCCTACAGTTAAATGTAAATACATTTCCCCCCTTTGTGCTAGGATTACACACCTCTTCAGGGGGCTTTTTAGCCCCTCAGGCATTAACATTCAATATCTGGTAGTGGAAATGGCCATCAAGTCACAGCAGACTCATGGCGACCCAACAGGATTTTCAAGGCAAGAGTCATTCAGAGATGGTTTGCCATTGCCTGCCTCTGCGCAGGGATCCCGGATTTCCTTGGTGGTCTCCCATCCAAATATTAACCAGGGCTGATCCTGCTTAACTTCTGAGATTTGACAATATTGGGCTAGCCTGGGCCACCCAGGTCAGGACATTCAACACACAGCATCTTTTAAAATCCCAGTCTCTCTGCTCAGCTCCCATGATTCCTACAAAGAACACAGAAATCCTCAAAGTTGGCAGCCACGGATCCACCACTGGGAAAACTATTACTGATCTGAGTCTGCCAGAGGGGCACTAGAGCTTTCATAAAACATGCAAGCTATATTGTTCTGCACATTACTGAGTCAGCAGTTCTTTTGTTTTCAAATACATTCCAAAGAGGTCCAAAAGTATGTCTTGCTCTGCTACAGAAAAAAGGATCTTTTAGAATGCTTGCTCTTCCCACCCCAAAGATCCCTAATGTGAGAGAGAGGGCCCGCGGGGGCCTGAGACAAAGCGGAAACTTGTTGAGAAAATGTGAAGGGAGCAAACAGGCCAGCAGAAGACACAAGCTGTATGAAGAACACAAGAATTAAAGGGGGAAAGAGTGAATAGAAGAATTTAGGCAAGCCCATGAGGTTAATGAGAGTAAAGACGAAGCAGAAACAGAGTACACTTGACATTAGGGGAACAGCCTCTTGAGTCAGCGCAAGGTTTCTTGCACCAGAAAGAGTTGTCATTAGTTGAGTGGAGCTGTAGGATATGACTCAACATTTCTATACTCTCAACAAAATAATAATGGTGGACTCACTTTGTCGCTTTACTGAAAAACTATAGTTTCTACAAGGAATAGTAAAACAGCAGCAATTAAATAGCGAATTAAAAGCAACCATTATGGGGTTTTTTATGGGGAGTCCCATAAACTAAGACATGTTTTTGACAAGCCCAAATTTCAGGAATGCTAAAGGCCAATGTGCAAATTTATGTTGGGTTACTGGAGCATACAAGAGAATTTCAGAAGAAAATCAGCTTGTGTTTCATAGATTACAGCAAAAGCTTTTGACCCTGTGGATCATGAAAAGCTGTGGCTGGCTGTAAAAGAAATGTGTGTCACAAAATATGATTGTTTTGATGTGCAACCTGTGGTCTGGATAGAATATGGAGAAACGGAATGGTTTCCACTTGGCAAAGGTGTCAGACAGGGGTGTTATTTTATCTCCCTGTCTCTTCAATCTCTACGCAGTACATATCACTGAAGCAGAGGCGTTGACTTTTAAAATCCCTGGGGGGGGTGGGGGCTCTTGTGTGCGTGTGCACAAAGTGTGCGGGGGGGCCTGGTGGACGCTCCATTTTGCCGGGGGAGGCTGAGCCCCCCCGGGAAATTTCAGGGGAGGGGGGCTCGAGCCCCCCCATAGTTGACGCCTATGCACTGAAGTATATTTAGATTAATGTGGAGTGAAAATTGGTGGACGGAACATTAACAGTGTGAGAGATGCAGATGACACTACGTTGCTGGCAGAAAACAATGAAGAGCCCAGAATTGAACCATATCAGAAAACAACCTGTGAGTAGAAAAGGCCACTCAGGAAAGTCCTGTGCACAGCTGAAATCCTTTTAGCCTCATGAGATGCCTGAAAACCACATAGGATGCGGCAGCTTTGCTTTGTTTGGGGAAAAAGGAAGGCTGCAGGAGAAAATAAGACAAGGGCTGGAGATGAGAGACAAAAAGGAAGTACCACCATAGAGATCCTGGGGAGACTACAGCACTTGTTTATGTTTATTTACAGTCTGCCTTTCTCACTGGGGCTCAAGGCTGATTACACAGAGGAAGTTAATAAAGTCAGCAGATGGAACATTCAGTAAATGATGTAATCAGGTTGTGGAAAGCCAGGAGATTGGGAGCCTTCCTGACCTCCTCAGGTAGGCCACTCCACAAGGTGGGGGCCACAACTTAGCAGGCACATGTACAGGCGATAGCTGATTTTGCCTAGTTGCAGGTTAGCACCTGCAGAAAGCCCTGCTCAGATGAGCAAAGCAGACATGGTAGAGCATGGGGGGGGGAGACATTCTTGCCGACATGTGGGTCCAGGGCCATGAAGAGCTTTGTATGTGATAACCAACACTTTGAATTGAGCCCAGTAACAGATGGGCAACCAGTGGAGTGACCACTGAATGGGAGTAATATGCGTGTGGCACCTAGCTCCCAATAACCGAGGCATGGCATTCTGTACCAACTGGGGCTCCCAAACTGATTTTGAGGGCAGACCAGTGTACAGTCTACTACAGTAGTCTAGTCTAGTCAACTGGAATTTATCTGGTGCGCTTCAGCCAGATACAATCCAAATGGCAGTATATTTGGGCTTGGTTTGGGAATTCTAAAAAGTCAAGAAGTCTCTAAGTTTGTAGTCTCCTAATGTGGGAGCTAGGGCTGTGGTGGCTCAGAGGTTAAGACGCTGAGCTGCAGACCAGAAGGTCAGTAGCTCAACAGTTCGAGACCCAAGCGCTGCATGACAGAGTGAGCTCCCGTCTCTGGCCTCAGCTCCTGACAAACTAGCAGTTCGAAAGCAAGAAATTGCAAGTAGATAAATAGGTACTGCTTTGGTGGGAAGGTAACAGCAGTCCGTGCGCCTCAGTGTCTAGTCATGCCAGCCACATGACCACGGAGATGTCTTTGGACAGCGCTGGCTCTTTGGCTTGGAAACGGAGATGAGCACTGCAACCCTAGAGTCGGATTCAACTGGCTTTTGAGCAAGGGAAACCTTTTCCCTTTCCCTTTAATGTGGGAGCCAGATGGCATAAAGGCTAATACAAACTGTGCAAAAGATTCCCCATCTCCCATTTGCTCGTTGTGGATTACTGAACTGCTGCAGAAAAATAAAACTTTTCTCAGAGGGAGGAATAGTTGCATAAATCAATAGAGCTGCAGCTCATCTCTTCCAGAAGCCCTTAATCTACTGGTATTCAGTAACTATGCGTGCATTACACACATGCATAGCAATGTCGCAGAAGCATAGCACAGCACTAGTGCTAATGCTTGGGGGCATGCTGCAGTATGCTGAAGCGGCTTTCCAATCTCACAAAAGGAGCAGGGAAAACAGAAAGAGGAAGCAACTCATAACGCTTAGCACTAGATAAATGACAATGCCACAGGTTAAAAGCCTCAGCGTTTCTCTTAAATCTGAGCTGACCAGGCTGCCAGCGTCTGATAATGATCTCACTTCCATTCCATTGGTAACACACACAGGCACAAAAGCACATTTTTATTCTGTGTCTGACTCGTTCATCCTGCCGCTTAAATGCCCGTTACAGCAGTATTTTCAATCTATCCAATATTTGCCTGTTATACTTCATTTTTTTAAAAAAAAAGTCTTATTAGTGAACACTGCTGAAATTAAATGGCATGGTACAAGATCATGATTGTGGAGCTCTCAGGTTTCTGGCGCTCTACTGTTTTAGTCTGAATATTAATTCGTACGTGTGGTTTTAAATGCATTGACTTGGACACTGAGCCTGTGCGCAGGATCACTGCCATGCACCCAAGCTCATCTATGTTTACTCAGAAGCAGGGCTCATTTCGTAGCAAGAGCTCCTTTGCATATTAGGCCACACACCCCTAATGTAGCCAATCCTCCAAGAGCTTACAGAGCTCTTCTTACAGGGGCTACTGTAAGCTCTTGGAGGACTGGCTACATCAGGGGTGTGTGGCCTAATATGCAAACGAGCTCCTGCTACAAAATGAGCCCTGCTCAGAAGCCAGTCCCATTAAATTCAACAAAACTTACTCACAGTAAAGATTCGGGAGGGCAGCCCTGTTGGTCTGAAGCAGCAGAACAAAATTTGAGTCCAGCAGCACCTTTAAGTCCAACGAAGTTTAATCCCGGGTATAAGCTTTTGTGTGCATGGTATCTGAAGAAGTGTGCATACGCCTGAAAACTCATACCCGGAATTAAGCTTCACTGGTCTTAAAGGTGCGACTGGACCCAAACTTAATTCTGTTATTATCAGTAAAGTGGGAGACAGCATGGTATAGTGGTTAGAGTGTCGGTCTATGACCTGGGAGCACCAGAGTTCGAACCCCTGCTCTCCCACGGAAGGGGTGGCCCTGTCAGCCTAACTTCTGGGCTTAAAAGGCTCTTGCTGTGAAGATAAAGTGGGAGAGGGGAGAACGATGTTATAAAGTGGGAGAGGGGAGAACGATGTTATAAGTCCTTTCGGGTTTCAATCAGGGAGAAAAGTGGGATGCAAATAAAATTTTAAGAATCAAAATTAAAGAAATAATTTCTGCACAGGACTGCAACTGAGTCTGTTCTGAACAATGGGCTGCTCACGTAGAAATGCCACGAAGTGGACTTTCTCACCTTATTTTTACTTGAAGAGAAGGCTGTTTGAAATACGCTTTGGGTGAAACGAAATAAAACAATACCTTGTCTGAGAAAATGCTTGAAAGCCAGTGGTAACTGTGGTGACTGTGGAATTTTTCTTATGCTGACTATTGTACAAAAATGTGGCGGTGGGAACGACTGCATGCGGACTTCACCTCAATAATCAACCAGGCTCCATACAGCAGAACAAATAGGCCAGCCTACTACAGACTAGCAGCAGGCTTGTTGCGTTCCTTTCCACTTCCGTTGAACTAGAACTGTTAGGGCACCTTCAGGCTCTGGGAAGCCATACCCAAATCCAGACCTAAGGACCGCACAGTCAGTGGTTTATACCAGAGCTGCAACA
Source organism: Lepidodactylus listeri (assembly GCA_029233225.1). Lineage (NCBI taxonomy): Eukaryota > Metazoa > Chordata > Lepidosauria > Squamata > Gekkonidae > Lepidodactylus > Lepidodactylus listeri. The sequence goes on from JARCFY010000011.1 coordinate 85,340,334, forward strand.
AATGGAATATACTGCTCTATCGACCTGGCAAAGGCAGAATGGCGGGGTAGGCTGCAAGGAATAGAGGCCACATCTGGCCAATCCAGACACTTCAAGCCTTCCATACAGCCAGCAGCACCGAACTATCACATGACTACTGAGGGTCCAAGGAAACACATCAGTATTTTTTCCCCCCCATATATTTTGTGAACATAATGTGCTACTTCCTTTTGAACCCGCAGGATAAGATTTCTGTTCAAAAATGCGGAATTTCTGCAGTTGTCTTCAGACGCCGTTAACTGCCTCTGTTTGTCTCTTGCCTTGAAAACCCTCTGGGGTCACCATACATCAGCTGTGACTTGATGGCACTTTCCTCCTCCACAACCACCATTAAGTGCCACATCTTATATTCGTACAATAAGCAGATCTTGCTTTTAAAGAATGGAATTAAATTGTACCCACAAAGTGGATATGGGATTCCAACATTTTAAAAAACAAACTATTTCTAGCAAGTTGTGCAAGGCTGTAAGACTCTGGCATGCTGCATTGCACTGCCATGTTCAAGCTCAACTATCCTTCCACCGACTGATTAGATGAACTCAAGCGCCTATTGCTCTCCTTGAACTTAGATACCATCTGAGTGCTAACCGGGCCCCTCAGTATGCATCAACAGAGTCAGGAATACTGACACATTAAGGAACACTGAAAGAACTGTATCAGAACAAGACACAGTAGATGGAGCGTCACGGCTACCTTTGAAAATTAAGAATGACGCCTTTTAAAATTAATGTAATTCCGTTTCAATTTTTTTAAAGTACTGAATTAGACCCCCATTTGTATCAAAGCATTTTCTTCAGGAAAATCTCAGTGGACCAAATTATACTCACTTTATACAGTAAAGCAAAAACAACCCTCTTTTAACTTTAAGAGTGTATGCTTTTTTTAAAAAAAAAAGACTGGCCTCCGAAGCAGGCTTAAGCCAGAAAAATTTGTAGGGTAAATTAACCAGCCATGAGCCATATTACCATGATTGAGAAATATCATCTAAACCAAACATTAACGTGGCATAACTCGCATTACACTCAACAAGTCTGCAGATAAGCAAATGCCTTCCGATCAAATCTTCAAGGTATTTGTATATGAATTCATTTTACAATTAACAAAAACATTCTAAATTAATACTATGACCAAAACCCCCCCCGCTGTTTTCAAAGGAAGCGATTTCAGAATTCTGCCAAAACAGATCAAAACAGAATACCATGGCAACTACTTTTACAGAGCAATCCGAAGCAGGTCTACTCAGAACTAACTCCTGTTTTATTCAATAGGGCTTACTCCCTGGAAGCCATTGTTAAGGATTGCAGCCTTAATTACAAGCATACCTTCTCTAACACCGCTGGTTTTAGGGAGTTACAAGCACACCTTCTCTAACACTGCTGGTTTTAGGGAGAGAGAAATCTTTACCATCCTTGACTTCCATAACGAATTTAATGATCTAGCATGGGGGAAGGAAGCGGGGAGGGGAAAAGACATAAAAACAGATTGAGACCTGTAGCTTTACTCGTGGTTGCTTCCTTTTCATCCACATGGCAAAAGAGTGACTGAGGAAGAGCAAGCAGGATTCCTCTTCAGCCTCAAAACTGTGATCTTCCAAGATCAGAGCCGATGCTCTGGGCCTCCAAAGTAAGGTGGCCAGCCTTTGAACATCAGAGAAGTCAGTAATAAAAGCACACTCCAGACGAGAGCTCTTCCTTGAGAGGTCTAATTAATCACTGAGGCTAAGGCTATTAATCTTATTCATTATAATTCACTGCTAAAATTCAGACAAAATGGCTGAAGGAACACAGGAAAGCCTGCAAATCCAAGCAACGCTCCATGTCAGAAGATCGCGCTCGAGGAAAACCAGACTATGTTCTAAACGCTGCCGTTTTCTCTGAGCCTTGATAACTAACTTTTGCTCTCTGCTCATATTATTAGTAGTCCTCTACATGACATCACTCACCTTTCAAAACAAACCTCAGCCTATCATGTGTAAGACCAAAAACATCCTCCTTGCTCCACTAACAGGAACAATGAAACTCCTACTTTTAAATATATACTTTAAAAACAAACAAAAAAGCCTTGTGCAAATATCCACTCCCACACATTCCATAAATTCACACTCCAATGCAACATTCTGATGACTTGAACATTTCTGTGTACGAACCTGGAGGAATCTTGCTCGGCAGCAGAACTCCCAGTTGCTAACTGCTGAAAATTCATTTCAGTTAACACTCTATGAATGAACCTTATTCTAAAATGGTAATTTGTGTGTTGCCGGTGGAACCTCACCTGTCACATTCCATTAGATCCTCAACAAGAAGCATTCTGTACACTGACGCTTGCTGTAGAAATGATGAAACCTTTCTTATGTATGCTGGTCTGTTGCCCCAATTGAAAGCTGCCATTCAATCGCCTGCATATTTTATTTTCTTAACGAAAAACTAATTGACTAAGAGTTAATTTACACCACACTATGTAGAAATTAATATCTGGAGCTGGAAAACACCATAAAGCGGAAATGTGTGTTTGTACACACATAGCTTCCTATCAAGTTTTCATGCTGTTTTTTGTTGTCGTTCGCCATCAAGTCGCAACCAACTTACGGCAACTCCATAGAGTTTTCAAGGCAAGAGACGTTCAGAGGTGGTTTGCCATTGCTTGCCTCTGCATAGCAACTCTGGACTTCCTCGATGGTCTCTCATTCAAACATCAACCAGGGCCGAGACTGCCTCGCCTTGGAGATCTGATGAGATCAAGATAGTCTGGACTGCTTATCAACATGTAGTTTTGACTCGTACTTTACGATGTTTGCCATGCCAGAGACTGGCGATATAGTCTGCAAAACATCTGCCATTATGGTTTTAGAATTGTTTTAATTGTAACGTAATTTTAATGTAACTTATCTGTTTTATGTAAGCCGCCCTGAGCCAGCTCCGGCTGGGAGGGCGGGGAAGAAATTCAATGAACAAATAAATAAATAAAAAGCAGACTGGCATTGTCTTAAGTTCTTCATAAAATTCTTTCGGACTGTGCAGCTGCATGGGTGTTCACATCGAGCACCTCATGACAAAACGCGCCCATTTAGAGAGGAATAACCCATTCCTAAATAACTGACAGTACACCTCATGACAAAGTGCAAACATAAATACCGAATTCAAACCCATTTGCAGTGCAAACCACAGCGGGCATTCAACTGACCCACATACCAGATGCACCTCACTGTGCTCGCAATGTCACAAATCTGTGTGCTCGAAGAAGAACAGATGGAGTTCCCGAGACAGATAGAGTCATCTGGATAACATCCCTCCTGCATCATCAGTGGGGAGGAAGGGAGAGGGAAAAGGATGAGAACCACCCACACAGCCTTCACAAACAGCAAACTCTCAAATGCTTCCCAATAGACAAATGTGAAGAGAATCTCTGCTGGAATCTCTCAAAGGACTTTGGAAAGAGATGGTGACATCTGCTCAGCCTAATGTCTGGACCACAGCAGACCACGGTATCATGTAGGAACACATTCTACGGTAAGGCATGGGGGGGACCAAGGAAAACTCAACTCCCCCAAAAGGCAATGCCATACCATATACCAGCAGCCCACCATTTTGTTTTAATAACTGAGAGTTATAGAAGATGGGAGGGAAAATAGTGATACAGACAGTAAAGGAAAGAGTACTGGGCACACTAGTAATAGGAGATGGGTACCAATATCCTGCCATGGCCAGGTAACACAGTCATGCCCACTGAAAGCCCATCCCCTCTCTGGTTTGAACTTACATCAGACATTGTCCATTTATTTCTATGCTTCACTCTGCAATCATGAGGGTGCAAGATCTACCTTCTACAGCAAAAACCCCACCACCTGAATTTTCCCAGATACTTAACCCTATACAGCAAGCAGTTTCTGCATTTATGAAGTAGTGAAAGAAACTCTGGAAAGCCTTTTTAAAAATTCTTACACTATATCATACTCTCATCGCATTATTTAATAGCCATGGTTCAATAGGGCTGTAAAATTATTACTCATTCTTAGCGCGCCAGCATCAAACTGCAAGGTGCCTGGTCAAGCAAATTATGAGATCCTTCCAGTCTGAAGTAGCTGGAGAGGGGGAAAGCTTCAAACTTGCACATGCTTGTTTTGCTCTCTACATGGTCATGGAGCTGCAACTACACAGCAGGCCATTTCAACCATGCCCTTCAGAATGCTCTATTCTGGGCCAATGTTGCAGAGCTCCCACTAGGGTTGCCAGGTCCCCCTGACCACTAGTGTGGGATGTGGGGCAGGGTTGCCGGATCCAGGTTGGGAAACTCCTAGAGATTTGGGGATAGAGCCTGGAGAGGACAGGCACCTCAGTGGGGCACAACGCTACAGAGTTCACACTCTAAAGCACCCATGTTCTCCAGGGGAACTGATCTCTGTAGTCTGGAGATAAGCTGTAATTTCGGGGGATCCCCAGGAGGTGGACATCCCTAGCTCCCGCCTTGTAGGTGCTGCTGGTTTCTTCTCTCTGAGCAAATTAAGAACATTCAGTACGCAAACCTGCCCACAGAAACTGGTTTTTGGAATGACACCACCCTAAAATAAGGATTTCAGTGCTCATATTCTTCTGAAAAGTTACGTCTTTGGCAGAATGTTATGTATTAGAAAGAGATTTACTGTGCCTCAGGTACATCAAAAACTCACACGTTCCCCTCAGACATCTAAAGTATGAGGCCCACCTGTAATTTATTCAACAGTGAAGAAAATTTAAGGTGCATATGAACATAACCAGTGCCAGAACCAACACAGAGAGCCCTAGTAAAAAAAAATTAAGCCCTGCTTCAAAATGAAAGGAATGGACAGCACCATTTTCCTGTTCAAAAACTAGAATTTTCCCAGGCAAACTTGATCTCGTCGGATCACGAAAGCTAAGCAGGACCGACCCTGGCAAGCATTTGGATGGGAGACCTCCAAAGAATACCAGGGATGGGAGGCAGAGGCAATCTATCAAGCCACTTCTCTGAGCATCCTCCATGTCCCAATAGGAGTCACCAGAGGCCGCCACGACTTCCAGGCATGGGCACACAAACATGTAATAAGAAAAACACACTGGGAACTCATCAGAGAAAAAAAGAAATGGCAGTCCTTGTGAAGTTCTTGGACTATTTAGTTTTTTTTTGGACTGTCAGATTGTAGTCCACGAAAAAAAGAAATTTAAGTCCTTGTGAAATTGTTCTTGGACTATTACGTTTTTCTGGATTGTTAGATTGCAGTCCACGATGTTTGTGCACAAAAATTAATGGGTTTAATGGAATCTGTGGTTGGAATTTGTACAAAATAAGAAATGATTTTGAAATAATAGAAAGTCAAGATAATACAAGGTTTGGAAATAAATATTTATTTTACACAAGATGCAAAGAGTAGCTTAAAATCTTTTAATATAGCAAGCACACCCTGCTGCAGTATGAAGCAGTCCCAGATATAAACCTTCGGGGAGGAATACCTAATTTTGTTTGAACTAAATAAAACAGAACATTTTCTGGACTCAGTGTATATGACATTATTGCCAGTGTAATGGTTTCATCCCTATCTCCGCCTTGCATTTTTTAATTAGGTCAGAAACTGCCAGAGGCAGAATCCATTTGGAAATCCAGTAACAATACCCTTGGATCCTCTTGTAGCTTCATGGAAAGGAACGTGCTGATCAAACCCCAGATAAAATCAAAATGCATTTTTTTTAAATAATTAAAAATCAAAAGAATATACACGTGGTTCACTAACTAACTGATAAACTGTGGTCTCATGACAACCCTTGCTGTCTAGAAAGCTGAAATGGAAGAGGTATGCATGTTCTAATTAAATGGGAGATGTTAGCAATCGTAAGAACACTGTCCCGTTTCTGCTTGTACCAGACTAGATCTGCAGACCGTGGGACACTTTGATTTCATGGAGAATTCAGTCACCCCCTCCTTAAGAGCAGCCATCCCCTTAGAACCACCCAACACATGCTGAAACAATCAGATCAGTCCACATCTGAAAGACTTAAAACAACTTAGAAACAAGATGAAGCCTTTGGATGCAACCCTTCAGAAACCCTACCATTTTATAACTTTTCTATTATGTTCTCCTTGCTCTTTCAGCAGGGCAGTAGTACCTGCAAGGGGACTTGGCAATACAATACTGGGGGGGAAGGTAGATACTGGCTCCCTGAGAAAAACCTGCTGCATACTTTGTCTTTTTTGACAACTGCCCATTGGGCAGGCAGAGCTGAATTATTTCTAATCTGTTCCAACAGCTGTGAAACACACTGGCTCCCAAACAGCTAAGGAGAAAGACCACCTATAAACTGCAGGTGGGCTCTTTGTATAAGTAATACTTAAAAGGTGTAGAGAGTCAGGGACTGGTAAATAACGATGTGGTCTTCATTCTCTAGCTCAGTGTTTTTCAACCACTGGTGTGCCGTGAGATATTGTCAGGTGTGCCACGGGATTTTTTCAATGAAAGAAATGTGCCTTCCGGGCTGACCTTCCGGGACGCGTTTGCGCATGTGAGAAAGAACAGTGGCGCGGTCTCGCTGATTCCGCTCGCACGCTCTGTGGCCGGCCTGAGGTAGGGTGATTTGCACCAAGACATTCCAGTAAACATGAATATGTTTGATTGTAACAGCTAGCTGTTTCTGTCAGGGTGGGGTTCAAATCAGTAACTGTCCCTCAGCGAAGAATGGGTGTACTGTGCTTCTCTTCAAATCACTTATGGTCAGCGGAATGCCGTTCACATAAGAGTAAGAGTTTAAATTCTCTATTTGAAAAACTTTAGCAGAATCGCAGTATTAAAATACATCCACATTATATTTCTTCTGAAACTGAGGTCAATGTTATGGGAAGGAGCCATTACACTGTGGATCTGTAACTTACGATTTCAGTTGAGTGGCTATTACGTGTATTTGTAATACTGTCATAGTTAATACTTAAGCTGAGGCAACTAATGACCCATTTATCTTGTATTTCAGTGTTTTTCAACCACTGTGCCGTGAGATATTGTCAGGTGTGCCGCGGGATTTTTTCAATGAAAGAAATGTGCCTTAGCTCGAAAAAGGTTGAAAAACACTGCTCTAGCTATCAATGTTAGGGCAAAGCACAGGTCAACTTGTTTACAGTATATCTTCACTTAGGAGCAGTTATAAGTAATTGCAATGGCTCATTAAGCATTATAAACAGCGTTTCTTTAAAAATAGACCTTTAAATCTGGCTTTTCTGGGGAAAAAACACCACCTTATTTTGATATGCTGCAGCCCACTATGGTTAAAGACTCACTGCAAGACTCTTGAATAACATGATGATTATCTTATTATGCATTTTCCTGAGGTAATGCTTTGTAAGCAGTGTTTACACAGATGATGCAACGCAGGAAAGCCATAAAGTATTTCAGAAAACAAACAGATTGAAAATAGCCTGGGAGTGAACTTGATCCTGTGAGACCCCCCCCCCCCCCCCCCCGTAACATTTTCAGGTTTGCCCAGCTATGCACTCTTTTTCAACAGTTTGCAACACTCCCTTTGAGCACAACCAGCATGCTTCAGCTCCTGTATTTCGGCACACATATAATGAGTTAAGTGTGCTGATTAAAAACAAACAGTTTCTGTACTGTTAAAAATACAATTGGAATTAACATAATGCTTGCAAAATAATGTGTAAAGGGGGGGGGAATCACTGCTTTTTTAAAAAAAGAGTTATTACCTCCTGATGTATAATTGTAAAAAAAGTACTTTTATTTTACAGCTCATGGGCAATGCAGCAAACGTTTTCAATACTTCAACAGGCTTCAACTCCAGTTTCTCCCAGGGTTTCCCCTGCTACAACAATTCTGTTAATTAACTGCTGTCAACAAGCCAAGCTGGCAAACACTAACCCCCACCCCCACCCAAAAATCTTACAAGAGATAAACCTCAAATCTAGGTTTGCAAAGAGCTGATCAATACCAGGTCTGAGTTCTGTATCTTTTCTGTCAGGCACAGAGCCCGCCTCCTCCAAATCCTTTATCAATATGGAAAGCTGTCTCCCTGCATCCATCAGCAATCAGGGAATGGAAAAGGCTAGTGGATTTCGCCAGCAGTGAAAGACCTGATCGTGACAAGAGCAAGCCAGCTGTCAGATCTCATCAGCTTGATGCCCTCTACTTTTCGTATTCTGTAGAGAACGCTGAACAAGTTCTCCTTTTGCCGCAGATGATGGGTTTGGAGTTCAAATGCATTTCGCTTGATACAGAAAGTTTGCGGTATTAGTAAGCTGTACAAAATGGCATGTCAAACCAAAGTGGGAGATCATTAGAATGCCCCCCTTGTTCACACTGCAGTGGTCTTTACTGTTCAGCATAACAGCCCATGTTGACTGGCATACACTGAAATTTGCTGTCTTATTGCCAGGTGCAAACTGTACAAGACAAAAAAAAGGGGGGGCCTTCACAGGCCAAGTGAATCTCTCCTTGTCAGATCTACAGACTAAAGTGAAAGGGGGAGGGACCCAAACAACTTAACAATATACCACACAAGCAGTAATACTAAAACCAAAGGGATGTGTCATTGCTGAAATACAATGCCGCAAAAGTACCAGTCAGCTTTAATAAATTCATTTCTCACCCATCCCCATCCCAAACCCCAAATCAAAACAGCAAAATTCACTTGGCTCACCCTGTAAGAATAATTTGTTTTTAAACAACAAATGGGAAAAACAAATTTTAAAAGGCTTTGGTGGATTGTTATACCACTCTGACTCATAACTCAGCACTTTTCAGTCCTCCCCGGGAGGGAAAAAAAATACAATCAAGGAGGATACTGGGGGGGGGGGGGCTGAGCTGGGTCGACCCTGGCAAGTACTTGGAAGGAAGACCTCCTTGGAATACCACTTCAGCAGGACAGGGGCAGGCTTTATTCAGCCACCTCTCTGAATACCCTCCAGGCTCCCAACAGGGGTCAGTCACCAGAGGTTGACAAGAGTTCCTGGTGGAGACACACACACACACAAATACAAAAATATCCCCCCCCCCAAAAAAAGGAGGATACTGGGTGTTAATACAGGTAAGGCCACCAAAATATTGGGAGCTGCTGTAGCCTATTGGCTAAGCTAATGAGCTGTGATCTGAGAGGCTACTGGGTGGGGCTAAAACCTTCATGTGGGGCCTGGAGATCTCCTGGAATTGCAATTTATCTCCAGTCTGCAGAGATCAGTACCCCAGAGGAAATGGCTGCTTTGACAATTGGACTCTATGGCATTATATACCCTGCTGAGGTCTCCCCCTCTTCAAACCCCCCCTTCCCTAGGCTCTACCCCCAAATCTCCAGAAATTTCCCAACTCACAGTTATCAACTCTACTGCTGGGTCAAATTGCACCTATGAAAGCACTAGGCAGCCATCAGCAAGCCACTGCAGTGTTGTGGATACACAAATGGATGAGGATCAGAAAGACCCAGATTCAAATCCCCACTCTACCACGAGTGACACTGGGCTAGTCTCTCTCAGTCTAACCCAGAGGTCCCCAACCTTCTTAAGCCTGTAGGCACCGTTGGAATTCTGATACAGTGCGGTGGGCACAGCCTAGGGTTACCAACCACTAAGTGGTGGCTGAAGATCTTGTGGGATTACAACTAATCTCCTGGCCATAGAGATCAGTTCACCTGGGGAAAGGGCCGATTTGGAAGGTGGACTTTATGGCATTATAACCCAGTTGAAGTCCCTCCCCTTCCCAAACCCTCCCCTCCTCAGGCTCCATCCCCAGAATCTCCAGGTATTTCCCAACCTGGAGCTGGCAACCCTAGCTCAGTCACAAAATGGCTGCTACAGCTTACCTTCAGTCACAATGAAAATTTTTGTGCTGTGGTGGCAGCTGCTGCCAAAGCAACGTTTTTAAAAATCTGCAGAGCCAAAGAGACCTCCAGTACTCAGCCAGAAGCCTTGCTGGGCAAAAGCCCAACCCAGCCCCACTCACTTTCTAAAAACATCTGGAAGGCACCAGAAAAGGTATTGGCAGGTGCCATGGGAATCCCTGGTCTAACCTACTTTACAGGGTGTTGTGAGGATAAAAATGGAGGTGGGGACAACTGTAGTAGAATAAAAGCAACTAAATAAAATTTATTATTTCACATAGTCTCTCATCTGCAATACAGGGATAATACTGACCTGCCTTACAGGGCTATTGTAACAAAAGTGTAAAGAACAGTAAAAACAGAAATTACTCAGTCTCTTATTTCAACTTCCTCCTAACTTGTATCCTTGGCCTGCTTTGCCAAATGCTTTTGTGAATATTATACTTAAAATTCCCCGGTTGAGAGCTTTCCTCTTATTTTTCCTTCTGAAAGGAGGCTCGGCTGATTTTCATTTTTCTGACATCAAAAATGTCACCAGCATTAACCTTTCAGATGTTATTTCCATCTTTATAACAGGTCTTTTGTTTAAAAACAAAAAAAAGCTACCTTTCTACTGTGCTGAAACTGTCAAAACATTCAAGTATTTCCATCTCCCTTTGTTATGCTCCCTGAAGGCTGCTGAAGTTACTTCCATTAATTAATTTTATTTACACCAAGATTTTATAGGCCTTTTATGCTGTAAGAGTTCTCCAACACTCAGGGGCAGTTTTTTTAGGGAAAAGAAGAGCTGCAGGAGGAAAAGGAAATCTGCAAAAACCAGTTCCACTCTGTTTACATTTATCAGGCTCTGGTTACATGGCAAGCTTATTACAATTTGTTCCCACTGTAGATTTGATCGGGGATATTTTTTTTGCGGGTTGGGATGATCACACATCCCTCCCCAAACTGCTTGCATCACACGATGAAGCTCCAGACACTGTTTAGATGGTGGCACGGCACGAGGTGTTCTTTTTAAATTGCTTTGCGCATGCGCATATGCACATGGCTGAATCACCTCTCCGACTTGGACTTGCCGTACTCCCTTGTTCTTGCAGGCCCCCCCCCCAGACAGCGAACAAAATGAACTGCTGAAATACAACTGAGCGTTGGAGTCTGTGCACGTGAACGTTTATGCATTTAATATATTCAGTGCAGGATTGCTCGTGAGCAGAACAGCGGAAGCGGGGGAGGGGAATTTATTGCGAAAAGGACGTTCAGACGACCTAATTGCAATCATAGCGAAAAATGGCTGTCTAGATTGGCGAAATTGCGGATTCAAAGTGCATATATCAGGAAAGTACTCAATTTTCCATTTGTCGGAAAACTCAGTAGGAAACCGGAAGGATTGCACGAGTGAGCTCACTTCAGTATGGGAGACAGATGTGGCCATCTGATCAGCAATTTTAAATGCGATAAGGAACAGTGGTGAAACCCGATCAAAATGACCATGTGACCACAGCATCAGTATCCAAGCCACTATGTATGAACTATGATATGTGTTATTGTAGCAAGTACAAACACCTTTTTCAGATAATATTTTTTTTCATGTGACCGGTATGCACATTTCTTGTGTTGGACTCAAATGGTTGACTGGATCCAGGAGTAGATTGCTTAATTTTTCTCAGCCAGCACCCGTTAACTGTAGTCTAAAACAGCCATTCTATGAATACTGTGAGCACCTTAGGATCCACTCATGATTCCCCTGCTAATACATACTTTGGAATTGTGATTACGACACAGACTGGGGTATGTAATAGAAGCCCAGTGATACTCCCCCAGACTTTGTTCAAGATATCTGGGTCTTCCAGATCCTAGGACAACATTTAAACAATTTTAAGCCAGTGACCAAGAACACATCTATCCCCTATGCATTAAGTTTGTGTCCAGTTCTCTTACACGGGAATTGATATAGTTGTGCTGCTATGGAAACTGAGCCAGTAGCAGAACATTAAAGGAAAAACACCCATTTTTAGTGCCTGGAATGGCCTTCGGGTATCAAACAGTGAAGGTAGGAAAGAACATACTTTCATTTAAACAACATTAAAAATAGAAACCTTTTCCCTCACATACCCAGACTGTTTGGAGAATCTACCTCCTCTCTCAAACAAACATTTCATGTGTTTATACCACTGCTTCCATTAGAATGATAGATTATAGACATACTGTTTTTAAGGCCTATGACATCAGAATAGGGATGGGCAGCTTGGTGGCACAACTTAGTCTTTGGATGCACAGGGCCAAAGGTTCAGACCTCAGAATCTTACTTGAGAGCTGGTTCATGTAGACTCATGAAGCCTTCCATGACAGCCAGTCTAGTATAGTGGTTAAGAGCATAGACTCTAATTTGGGAGAACCAGGTTTGATTCCCCACACAGCTGCTGGTGTGACCTTGGGCCAGTTACAAGTTTTTTCAGAGCTCAATCAGTTCTCGAAAGAGCTCTCTCAGCCCCACCTACCTCACAGGTGTCTGTTGCGGGGAGGGGAAGAGAAAGGAGATTGTAAGCTGCTCTGAGTCTCTTTTGGGTAGTTCAGGGTGGGGTATAAATCCAATCTCTTCTCTCTATAGTGCTACAGACTGCACTGCAGGCAAAGGGAATGGTTTGCATTTTTTAATACTTCCTCGGGGTGGGGTGGGGGACCAGACCCTAATTCCCCCCAAATAAAATCCATATGTTTAGGGAAACAGATTTAGCCCAGCCAACTCCTCAATATGCTTATTTTCTTATGTGTAGGTGGTTCATAGGTGGGTTTTTTATGTCTTTTGTAGGGCAGCATTTGTGCAACCTTCCCCAGTCATACACACATACAATGAGAAGCGGTAACCATTCAAGGAAAACTTTAGTGCTCAGTTCTGTTGATGGTAGCAACTGGCCCCACAAAGATGGGGCTTGAATAAATGTAGTCTGAGTTCTCTCCCTCCTGGGCATTTGATGTGTCACTCAGATGCCACAGTTTTTCCCCACCAGAGCCATGTTTTACCATTCCAATAGCTTTACAGTGGCATTGAAAACTGGGATCTGGGGGGAGGTGAAGCAACTGCAGGACTATGTACCAGACAGCAAGCTGCATTCGTTCAGCCCCCTCTGTGGCTTCTAAAAGAATTACGTGGATGGGGCCCCAGTGTGTAGCAATAATTGACATTTCTAATATTTTTAATTGCATTGTTAATGTTGCAGATACAATTCTACCCTTGGCTGAACACATTTTCTGTTTCAGCAGCTTTTACTGTAGATGTAATATGCAATGTAATAGTGCCTGTTTGTTCTAATGGCAAAATGACCCAAGTTTCTCTGCCATGCTAAATGCCTCAAGCACTGTGGAAGGTTCAGTAAACAATGGAACAAAACTGCAATCAGCATGTACTGCAGTAATCAAAGCCAGCACCAGGACGGTCATCCAGTTCTCTTTATTTTTTTTAAAAAGCTGGTAAATAAATCCTTCCCAAGTATGCAGCCTGCATGATTTATTAGCCCGCCCTTAGATTTCAACGGAGGGGATCTGTATTGTCATCACCATTACCAAAAATGAACAGCTGTTCCCCCCTGCCAAAAGGCAACAAGATTAACAAGACACACATTAGGAAAAAGACTGAACAAATATGGGAATCCTTCCTAGAATGTTCTTCATCCGTTTAAGCAGTCTTCAAAACACCTCTCCCCACTCTTACCTTTTTAGTTCCTTCACCTGCCGTTATACCTACCAATTTCAGTCCCCTCTACAACCACTGACCAACTGAGATAGTGGTATTGAGATGAGGTGTGTGTGTGTGTGTGTGGGGGGTTGTTTATATTTGTAATGTGTGTTTGAAATTTGTAGCGACTGCCAGTGCTGTGTAAAAAGACTGAATATCACGTTAGGGCTGGGGAGATCTCGGTTCAGACCCGCATACAAAAATGAAACTAAAGGAGTATCATATGCCTCAGCAAACCTCTCACAGCCTCCTCCATCTCCGAGGGCTGTCATTAAGGCAAAAATGTGGGAGGCAACCCATGTACATGCCCTCAGTTCCTTGGAGGAAGGGTGGGATAAAATTAAAATATGTTTAATATTAACACCACTACCACGTGCAAAATTAGCATTCGTGTGGGCAATATTTGTGTTTTGTTGCCTCAAGTTAATTACAAAAAGCACTTTGAGAGCAATCAGAACTATTATCTACTACTTACTTATAATTGCGATCATATTTTTATCCTACTCTTTCCTCCAGAGATCACAGGGTGACATATATGGTTCCCACCACCAATTTGATCCCTGTGAGGTAGGTCTGGCTGAGAGAGCAAGTCGCCTAAGATCACCCAGTGAGATTCACTGCCACATAGGGATTTGAACTCGGGTCTCACTCCCGCATACTGGCAGCCCTCACCCTCCATCCATTACATAATAATAATAATATTAATAATAATAATAATAATAATAATAGATTGGATTTATACCCCGCCCTTACTCAGAGTGGCTTATAAACTCCTTTCCCTTCCCCTTCCCACAACAGACACCCTGTAAGGCAAGTGGGACTGAGAGAGCCCTTTCCAGAACTGTCCTTGAGAGAACAGCTCTGACAGAACTATGGCTTGCCCAAGGTCATCCAGCAGCTGCAAGTGGAGGAGTGGGGAATCAAACCTGGTTCTCCCAGATTAGAGTCCGCGTACTTAACCACTACACCAAACTGGAGACGGTTTATTGGGGCTACTAGAGACGCTATGTGTCTATAGTCACTTGGAATGACCCAACATATGTCAGACCACTGCCCTCATTCACTCAGTCGCCCAAAAGAGTACTGGTCAACAGAACTAGACAGAAACACAGTGCAATAACTCCTTCCAATTTCTTGGGAAATTCTAGCTCTTTCCAAGGACTGGTGTCTACATTTAAGACCTTCTTAGACCACTGTTCCAAAGCACTCAAAGTAGCTTATGTAAAAGAAAAATAAAACCAGCAGAAAATTCCAAAAATAAAATCACAAAGAAAGCCACCTTATCTTAGCAAACCTGGCACCAAATGGCATTTCAAAACATTCAGTGAGTACCCTTGTTCTACTGTGCAGTTGGGATCTTGCAGCAGTTCAGAGTTCCATGCCCAACAACACTCTTCAACATAAGAACACCAGGGAATCTTTAGTTAACCACAAGCTCCTGTCCTTGAAGTGTCACCTGATAGGCACTCCCTGGAAATCACTCATTACACAGCACTGTACATCCGTTTCAAAGACACATGATATTATTGTACCTTGAGATGTCACATGTGAACAAGCCTAGTGTGTCCAGATATGGTATTACATCTTTTGTCAAGCATTTCCATGTTTTAGGAAACAGAAGCTTGATTTCCACCTAAAACTTTCATGCACAGGTTACTGACCATGGACGTATGAATTCCCCATATTCCTCTTCCAGCTGCAACCCAAAATGCTGCTCCAGGGGCATAGGAGACTGTCCCCCGGGAATAACTGGACAAGTCAAATCAGCAAAAATTGCCCCCAGCTGAGTATACAAACATTTTAAGCAGGATCCAACCCCACAGCAGTAACATATTTTCTCTTGAATGCAATCTGATGTTACAAACCACGCACCCATCATTTAAGGAAGTTACAAATAATAACCATGAAGAAACAAATAAATTTTATACAACAAAACTGATCCTGCAGATTTTTTTAATAATCCTTAATCAGTTTACATGCAGAGGAGTATTCCATTTGCTTTGAAGTCTCAAAAGACAAACTCACCCTCTGCAATCTATCGTCGACTAATTTTTGCCAAGAATTCTGAAAACCATCTTTGACAAGTAAACGTAAATAACACTCCTCTGAAGAATGAAAAATGTTTAATCTAAAAATAAATGTTGCAATCCAGGCTTTGGCTTCTAATTTTGCTGTGGTGAAATTTTTATCAATGGTTTTTAAATGACTTTTATCCATAACGGTATATTTTATTCCTTGTGCTTTATATTTCTGACTGCTTGATTATTTCCTGTATTTTTGGACTGTATTATTCTGTACCATATGGACTATCGAACTCATTTGCTTATGACCAGGGCTTTTTCTGTAGAAAAAGCCCAGCAGGAACTCATTAGCATAATAGGCCACACCCAACAGCAGAAACTCATTAGGATATTAGGCCACACCACTGACAGCACAACTCATTAGCATATTAGGCCACACCCCCATGTTACCAGAAGAGTGGTCATCCAGCCACACCCACCTTTTGCTTCTTATTCTGTTTACCTTGTTTGTTGTCAAAACCCAGGGCTTTTTTTGTAGCAGGAATTAATTTGCATGTTAGGCCACATATCCCTAATGTAGCCAGTCCTAATGAGTTCCTGCTGGGTGTGGCCAACTCAGGAGCCAGACGGAACTCCGTTCCGGTGCGTTCCTGCCCAAAAATAGCCCTGCTTATGACCCACTGGTCTCAAAACAAGAAGTATAGAATAAAGGAAATAAAGGAATATATAATCACACATACACAAGGTTGCAGGGGGCAGTTAAAGTTTAAGGACAATTTAAAAAACAAATTTTCAGTTGTTCTTTTGTTTGTCGGAAAACTAGAAAATACTCCACATTCAACCAACAAATAAGGCCTAACTAATTACATGAACACCTGAAGCTGCCTTATACTGAATCAGACCATGGGTCCATCAAAGTCAGTGCTGTCTACTCAGAAGGGCAGAGGCTCTCCAAGTTCTCAGGCAGAGGTCTTTCACATCCCCTACTGCCAGATCTTTTAACTGGATATACTGAGGATTGAACCTGGGACCTTCTGTATGCCAAGCAGATGCTCCACCACTGAGCCACAGCCCCTCCCATTATACAAGAGTAAGCTGATTACTTGAGTTCATAAATCCACCCTTTTGTGTCCCTGCCAAAAAATGAGCATGGACCTATTAGACAATAAGTTTGCCTGCTTTTTGGTGCATCAGAACAAGTTACCTAACTATACTAAAGCACAACTGAAGGCTTCCTGATTCAAGAAGACCTGAATCAAGCTCCAGTTTACCATGACATCTGATTGCAGCATCTATGCAAGCTGGAATTTCTTTCCTCCTCACAAACCAGAGTTCATTTCCAGTTTGTTCCATCTCACCCCCGCCACCCAGAGGGATTCTAAAACGGGGTTAAACTGAAGTTCAGAATCACAGATCATGGCGAGGAAACCAAGTCCAGTTTGCACAGGTATCCACATGAAGATGTGGCATGGCAAACTGGAGCTTGATTCAGGGATTCCCAAACCAGGAAACCTGGAATTGTGCCCCACGCAAATTGCCAAAGGTACAGGCAAGTCTTCCTTCCCAAAGTGTTAAAAATAGTTATGTGGAAAGCAGATCCCAGCTATTAGAAGTGCTATGAAAACCAATTACGAAGGCTTGCTCAGCAGAGAACAACCCACCCTTCAGTCTCCACCTACCAAAGAAAAAAAACACTTTAATCTCTCACAAACAGAAGACATAGCAAATTACAGTTATTGCTAGCTTAAAGGTATGAAAGCAATAACAAGCATCCACACAGACCCTTTAGTTTAAGGATCTTTAAACAGGATCGCCAGGTAGCACTTACTGTACTTTTCCCAAAATAAAACAAAAAGGTTTCATGTCCACAGTAGGGGGGACTTCTTTACCCTAAGTGTATATTTAGTAGTTAAGCTGGCATAATATACTCTTGATGAGTTTCTGAGTTAAACTAGCATTCTGTATCTCAGGGCTCAACAAATCCCAGGCGCCAGGACACCAAGAAATTTCATGGTAGCCCTTAGTATTTTCAATAGTCGTTTACTGTAAGTGCCTCTTGGTGATTCTCAGTAGAAGTACAAAGAATATTTAGGGGAGGAACAGAGGTTATGAAGACCATCAGTTATCTCATATTTATTTATATGCTGCAATACCTTCCTATGGCAAAATGTGCAGTATATTTATTTATATACCCTACCCCCCGACACTCAGGACCCAAAATGCTTAATGATATATACAGTACAAAAATAATCATCCATTTAAACCACTGGAACACATCATTAATACAGATAATTAAAACGGATAAGCCAGTGCCCGAGTCTATAGTCTTCAAACTGCCCCATAAACTGTTTTCCAGCAAAAAAAAAAAAAAATCAGGTACTTTAACAGCAGGAGCGGGTTGCCGCTATATTTTTTTTTATCTGGTGAGCTCTTTATATTATATTTCTCCTCTTATGCAGTTATCTGCGCTAAGCCCTTGGGAAAGGTCAACACAGAAATCAAAATAAATTAAGTTTAAGCTGGAAATTAGTGAAAAGGAGACAGCAAATCAATGTGCAGTCAGCCATCAGCAGTGCTTCAAAAAAAATTCTGTTTATACATTTCTAAGTATGTATTTAGATACCCAAACTAAATTAATACAGTATGTCACGTTGTGTAATGTATTACTTATTTCAACATACCCCATTTTCAGCACGTTTCTCCACAGGTATATTAACTCCATTCCTCTGATTTTGAGTCGGGCGGCCTAGGAACAACACAGTTACCAAATTTAAACTTATTGTCTCGGTGTGTGATGGCTTAAAGGGTTAGACAACTTTTTTAAAAATTCAAAACAGGATCGAACTCATGGTATTATTGAGCCGTAGTTTATTATGCTGAACAGGAGAGTGTCTTTCATCTCGGTGCCGGGACTGGAATTTGTTTTTCTAAATCTATTGGAAACTCATTTAACAGCAACACAACGACCACTGCAACCGACGTTGCGACAGGAGCAGTACTGCTATAGTGTAAATATCTAGTCCCACTACCCTCTTGTTCTACATGTGTTTATAGAAAAGAAAGACTGCTAATGCTGGGAAATCTTTGCCCACCTGTCCCTTCTTAACCAAAGTACCTAGTGGCACAGCTCATATTGCAGGAATTCTAGTCAGACGCTGTTTCCTAATGAAGGGCCTCCATTACCATCATTGCTGCTGCTTCTTTAAGAGAAGATGGGGGGAATGCCATTAAATTATCTTCCCTGAAAGTAGACAGGGTTTGCTGGTGGCCCATGGAAAGCAGCCTGTGGATGAGCACATGCCATGGAGGGTGCATGTATAGGCGGGGAGGGGCACACAGGAGGAGGCCACATAAGGTGCTGTCGTGCCATACACAGCCCTTTGACCCAGCTCTGGACAAAGCTCCAATCCTCCCTCCCAGCTTGCAAAACAGGCACAGGCTGGTCATTTCTTGAAAGGTCCCGAGCAGTGTTCCCTCTAAGCTGAGTTAGTGTGAGCTAGCTCACAGTCTTTTAGGCTTCGGCTCACACCTTTTTGTCTTAGTTCAGGAAGGATGGCTCCAGAGCAAACTAATTTATACTGCAAGCAAATCGCTCACTCACAACTTTAATGCCGGTAGTTCACAAAGCAGAATTTTTGCTCACAAGACCCCACAGCTTAGAGGGAACACTGGTTCCGAGTAGAATATTTTTGCCTCCCCAGCAATATTGACTTCAAGTTGGAGGACAGTTCTGTCCACTCCACTCTAGGCTGAATATTTGTCAGAGGTGCTTTAGGCTGGTCCTGCATTGGACAGGGGGTTGGACTAGATGGTCTGTATGGCCCCTTCCAACTCTTATGATTCTATGATGATCACAGGGATAAGTTTGTGGTGAGTTTTGCCCTTGGCTGCTGCAGCTGCTTATCGTGCTGTTCAAATAAAGTTGGCCCTTCATTATCCCTGCTAACAGTGTTGGCTCCTCTATTCTGTGTTTTGTCTGCAAATCACTCCTTAACTAACACTTCCCTCCAGACCTGAAGAGCCTCTCTACTGTTGTAAGGGATCCCTGGAGGGAGAAGCCAAATGAGTTGAAATTGAGAAGAGATTTGTTAATTTCACCTCATCCTCACCTTAATACCCTAGCAGACCTAACTGGGCAGTGGGGAGGAAAGCCTTATCAGATCCTCCCCCCATAAAAAAAGCCTGAGAAAACGATCCAGTTTAAGTTAAGAACTATTCAGTCTCATTGATTTCAATTAGGGACATAAGTACATGTTTAAACTGCAGCCATCGTAATCAGCAGGATTTAAATGGTGCAGCTTTGCCTAGATTTGCCTCTGCATTCACAACTTCCCCATTGTCAAAGTTTATCTTTTTTATGGCAAACAGATTTCACTGCCACAGAACCAGGAAACACAGTATCGTTACACAAACTAATGAACTGAACATCATGTTATCACAGTCGGACTGATACATTTTCATTTCTGTGCCCTGACAGAAACAGCAGTTCCAGCTGAGCACTCTGTATAAAAGTATACGAGAGGCCATTTCACAGATGCCTCATAAAACTCCCCAATACAACCGTGATTCATTTTCTTCCCAAGTTTTATTTTAAAGAGTTAACTCTGCTTAGTTTAGAGGGAAATTGGTTGTTTTCCCACAAACCCGAAGCCTGGCTATGTTTAAAACATTTCTGGTATGCAAGGTTTATTTTTACCTCTCAATACTGCATCTTTATCTCAAACGGACGAGCAATAAAGCATCAAGACAAACACAAGAGGAATCACCGGTTATCAAACCTCACCTACTTTCGTTGTGATGAACTAAGGGGACGTAGCACATTTGTTTGAAGTGTTCCAAGTTTTGTATTTTCCCAAACTGATGAGGCAGCACCAAGCCATTATATATTTTCCACAAAAAACCCACTAGGCTAAACTGCTTTCCTTTGTCTGCTAGAAAGCAAGCAAGAACTGGTCTGTACAGTTGAAGGGTGAGTCTGGTCTGGCTCAAGCTCTTATTGAAAGGGAGACTTCCCAACTTTCATTTTTAGATGCGTGTGTATGTTAAGTGCCGTCAAGTTGTTTCCAAGCTGTTGTACTTTGGCCACCCTATGAACTAATGACTTCCAAAATAGGGCCGTGGCTTCTTTGACTGAGTCAGTCCATCTCATGTTGGTCCTTCCTCTTTTCCTGCTGCCTTCAATGTTTCCTAGCATGACTGTCTTTTCCAGTGACTCTTGTCTTCTCATAATGTGGCCAAAGTACAATAGCTTCAAGTTCAGCTTCTGGGGAGAGTTCCAGATTGATTTGATATGTATGCCTAGAGGTATGAAGTGTGAATGTGACAAACAGATGTTTGCATTTGTCCACCACAAAATCACACACTCAAAAACCAGACATGGTTATTCAAAGTATATCCTCACTGAGTATCTACTCTGGGGCAAACTTGGGTTTACCTTTAATTTTGAGAGAATTTATTTTCATGTAAAACTGAGGACCATCATCGTCAGTTAGCATCTGTCACTTAAGAACTGGTTTTATTCATTTTACATTTAACTTCATTTATATCA
Source organism: Lepidodactylus listeri (assembly GCA_029233225.1). Classification (NCBI taxonomy): domain Eukaryota; kingdom Metazoa; phylum Chordata; class Lepidosauria; order Squamata; family Gekkonidae; genus Lepidodactylus; species Lepidodactylus listeri. The sequence continues at coordinate 85,361,490 of JARCFY010000011.1, forward strand.
TGCCTTCCCCCCCCCCCCCATGGGAACTGACAGTGCCTTGCCTCACTCTCGTCTCCCCCATTTTACCCACACAACAGCCCTGTGAGGTAGATCAGGCTAAGAATGTGTGACTGGACCATGGTCACCCAACCTTGTGTTACATATAAGTTGAGGAGTCAATGCTTGGGCAGATGGGCACTAAGAAACAGAGCTTATATATTTTACAAACTTTCTACCTATCAAATGTATGATCACTATTAATTGGCAGAACTTAATTTTACTATCACCATGACTGTGAAAGGACCCAGGCTGCCAAGCTACTTGTGATGCAGCCTCTTACCCTACAGTAATGCTCGGATTGGTTGACACAGTAATGACATTCAAAAGCAGAGGCTGGGTGGGAAGAAGGAAAGTGCAATTTGGAAATGGGCAAGTTTGTTGTAAATATCTTTGCAACTGTGTTTTACTGTGAAAAACAGCAAAACCCACTTGCAAACGATCACTAAAGTGCAGTGGACGTGGGCTGAAAGCGCATTATTCAGTGCATGTGAAAGTACCCATTTCATTTTGCACAATAACATCCCATCTAGGCCTAGACAGCTACAAATCATGAGCTGGCCTTGCCTTGAAGTTGGCTACTTAGAATAGGGCAGACTGCCTGCAAGACTGAAAAATACAATGATATACCAAGAATCCTAAAAAACGTTACTGTTCTTAAATGATATTGTGATCTATTTCCTAAAGATTTTGTGTAAAAATGAATGCCCAAGACCCCAGCTGGCATGAGAAAAATGACAAATCAACAATTTTTCCAGGTGTGCATGCTGACATTGCAGGCTAGGTAAATTTAAGATTTTGTGAAGTGTTTGTGAATGATCTATAATTAGACTGGGCAAAAGGCATCGGGTAGCAAAAAGAAGGACTCCAAGCAGGAGAAGCATGTGTTTAAATCTTTTTTTTCTGTATGTGGAATGGCAGTGCCAAATAGATCATAACTGAGGAAAAAAACTGCAGATTTTGCTTGGAAGGCAGACAACACTCAGCTATAAGTTTCGGGGCATATTTTTGTACCGGCCCTCTGCCAACTAAAATAATCAAGACCCACTAAAACTGACATGGTTTTGAAACTGCTAATATAGGATGAAAGACTGTTTGCTTTTAAGATATCCGCTGAAATTATTTTTAAATTTTACTACGTAACCATAACTTACAGCTTACTGGCAATCCATTATTTATTTATTTATTTAATTCGGAAGAGAAGGAGGAGATGGCAAAAGTTACCAAGATGGTAGGTACCTAAGAAAGTGGCTGCAAGGAAGGGGGGAAATAAAGAAGTCTCCTAACGAATAGGTGATAATGAAGGTAAAAGAAGAAACGATAACACCATTGTGTGGGCCGGGAACAGCAAGCAGGGAGAGGAAATGGCAACGATAAAAGTGAAAAAGGAACATGGTGGGTTGACAATGGTGAAAGAAAAGGGGTTTCTTTGGGATGAGGACATGAAGTATATCATTCGAGAGAAGTGTTTGTGCATGGCTGTGATTCCACCAATCCCTTCTGTAGAGTCAATAATACAACAATACTTGCTTTATATTTTAGCTGAATTTTAAAAAGTTGTGGGAGAGGATTAACTCCTGATGTAGCAACAAACTTTAGTGAAATATACATACCTTGTTCGCTGCTTTCTGTTGGCGATTCTTCGTGCCGAAGAAAAAACTTCACCTCCTCCCTGCGAGGTCCCCACTTTTGTAGATGGTCGTACATCATGTGATCAAAGGGAATGGGCCGTTCTGAATGTAGAAAAATCACATATTTCTTATCTGAGCAATTCGTTTGACATACAGTTTGCGCAAGTAGGCAAAGGGAATAAAATGAAGTGCAACAGCTTGTTTTACTGTTCATTTGGTAATTTGGTAATTTTTTGGTAAAAACTGAAAAGTTATTGCGCTCAAACGTACAATCTAATCCCACTGTTCCAAAATCGAAAACAAAAGACAATACCCAGAACATATCCTTAATAGCTCCCCCAATATATGTTTTTTGAAACACAAAGAACAAGTTTCCACAACCTTCTGAATCAGTAACTCAGAACAAGATCTTAGTGCTACATAGGTCCATACTTGACAGGACATGGTCTTTCTTCCCACTGAGTCATCTGCATATCAGCATGTTTGCCTCTCATTTTCATTCTGTGATCTTACAGAACAAAAACATGAGTTTTATTATCATCATTCTAACCTAGGCCTGCACCTAGTTGTACCCAGGAGTTCACTAAGCCGCCTATTTTGGCTGCCTGCTGAGGACTACAAAAAACACAGGGCTTGTCAGTTAATCCATGGCTTGTGACTTGCTGCATTTGTCATAGCGGGTCACAAGTTATGCAGGCACATTTCATCCAAGTCACTGATGAAGATACTAAACGATGTCACATTAAACAGCCTTTGTAGAATGTCATTATAATACGCTACCGAATCGCTGATTGGAGCTGGCTGCATGGGTCACATTACACTACTGTCACAGTATCTGAACTGGTTTCCAGTTGGGTTTCTGAACCCAAGACAAAGTGCTGGTTTTGGCCTAAGCCCAAAACAGTCTGGGTCCAGGACACATCAAGGATTGCATCCTCACACCGTAGCGACCCAAGTGTTTGCAATCTTCCTCAGTGCTCTGTTGCAACTGCCCCTACCGTCGTAGTGATTCTAGAAAGCCTATTCAGCTGCGACAGTGAAATTATGGAACTTCCTCTGCAGAGAAAATTTGACTGGCCCCTTTCTGTGATGACCTTCAGATGACAGGTGAAGACTGTAACATTTCAGAGAGCTTCCTCCTTCCTACCAGAACACAGCTACAGCACAGGGCAGGACGGGGGTTAAGGCTAACCAGGTTCCCCACTTAACTCAGATTTTAAACAAGAGGTTGATGCTGAGCTTTAGCCAAAAACCTCATTAAGCAGTGGGCCTAGTCAGCCTTCATCCCGGTGCCAGCCAACCTATCGTTCGATCCCAGTTAGAGGGAGAAAGTATGATTCTACAGTCCTAACCTCTTAGCTTCTCTTGGTTACAGCTGCTCTCTGACCGATTTTCTGTTCTAGCATGAATCAATAAGCCAGCTCTCCTCACATGAACCTACACACCACTCTTCTCATCAGTATTTTCTCGCCATGCCATCACACCAATTGTCCTCAGCCAGACTGCAGGCCTTTTCTGTCATGGCAGCAGTCCTTCGGAATGGCTTGCTGGAGGAGGTTAGAAGAGCACCTACTCTACTGACTGGCAGGAAGTGCTGTCAAATATTTCTTTCAAAAGGCTCTCCGCTGAAGTGGGTACTGAACTGTCCATTCTTTAGTGAACTGCTGATAGGGCGCCTGAAATTTTTGCTTATCTTTGTTGCTTGGCAAGCCATTCTGGATGACGACATTGTTTTTATTAACGTCCTTGTTTTCAGATAGATGTCTTTATACAATGCCTGTTTTTGGCAGGAGGTAGGTGAGGGGCTGCAGTGGCTCAAGTGCAGACCAGTAGTTCTGCAGTTCAAGTTCGAGTGCTGCATGATGGAGTGAGCTCCTGTCTCTGGTCCCAACTCCTGCCAAGCTAGCAGTTTGAAAACAAGAAATTGCAAATAGATAAATAGGTACCACTTTGGTGGGAAGGTAACAGTGTTCCGTGCACCCTGGCGTCTAGTCATGCCGGCCACATGACCACATAAACATCTTCGGACAGCGCTGGCTCTTCAGCTTGGAAACGGAGATGAGCACCGCAACCCTAGAGTCGTATTCAACTGGCTTTTGAGCAAGGAAAACCTTTACCTAGGTGAGCTTATAACTCTTTTACACATGTGTCTGGGCCCCGTTTTAGAGGCAGTGTATTGCTTTGGGCCCCATTCTAGAAGGAAAGGCAGTATATAATTATTTTTAATAAGTAATATTATTTCCCTAGATATGCTGATCCTAAGTTCCCTGGGCCCATTTTTTTTATGACAAACGCTCTATTTCTTTCTTCACCAGTTCTCTGAGATCCTGCCAGTCTACCACATACTCCCTTAGTAAGCGGAAATTTATTGTAATTAAGGAAATCATGTGACAGCTTTATATTGTGCCAAAAGTAGGTTCAGTTCAGTTCTGAGAACCTCATCCCAACTATATAACAAGCAATCAGTTCAGGGCTAATGAGCATATTTTTGTGCAAATACCATGAACTTGCCTGTAGCTATGTTCACAATCCATGCCATTAAACTGGCTTTAAACAAAATGCCACTTCCACACCGATGACTGCACATACACGCACAAAAAAAAAAGAGCCTGCTGGATCAGACCAGCAGTCCATCTAGTACTGTTTCACACAGTGGTCAACCAGTTGTCCTGGAGTGCCAAATAAACTAGACATGGAGGCCACGATCCTCCATCCTCAACTGATGCTGTCTCGTAGAGACTGGTATTCAGAGGTTTGCTATCTCTGTATATGGAGGCTCCCTTCAGCCAGCGTGGTGAGCAGCGATCAGGGGCTAGTAGCCATTTTAAGCCCACAAGAGATATGACCGTGTGAAAGCACTAGGAACGTTCACTAAGCTTGAGGGTATTGGAGCTGGTGAAAATCAAGGCAGGACTGTAGTGACTTTTCCTGAGAAGAAACGCATTTCAGAATACCAAGGGACCGCTTACCATTTCCACGCCACACTTCAGAGAGATGGCAACTGCCTTCACCTGGTTCTTTGCAGAATTCCACTACATCTCGACACGTTGTTTCAGGTGTAATTGGCACTTCAGTCAAAATCTGTTCATTGTTGCTCAGGAACACAGTTAATATCATCTGGAAGAAAAAAAAAACCAACATAAAAACCAACCTTTAACCACCTTTTTAAAAAATGGCAGAGATTGTTAGCCGGCAGAAAAGGCTTAAATGTAGTTTGTCACTTTGCCTTTACGTAATTGTTTTTAATCCAAAGACTGACATTAAGAAGTGTACAAAACTAAAAAAACGAAATCCCTTAGAAATACAAAACTAGAATGACTGCCTTCTAAATTCCTCCCAGAGATCAATCAAAGAAAACATGTTTTGTGTGAATGCTCACGGTCTGGCAACATTCCATAACTATAAATGCACCAGGCCTTAGTGAAGATGAAGTCAGAAATTATATCCAAAAATACTGCTCCTGCCTCAGTGAACTGCAGACAACACTCTGGACAGGGAAAGCATCCTAATAACTTGCCAAACAGAGCTCGGGAGACTGAAGACGTTCTATGGTCTTCACAAGACAGCCGACTAATATGGATTGGGTAACACTTTTCAATGTGTAACGTTTCCTGTTCATTTTTTTACAATTCGTCAGCACACACTAATAAGCGTGTAGTCCCTCAAAAGTATAGGGGCATTCGAAGAAGCACAATCTTGCACATCTTGTATTCCGATGTCAACGCATTTAAAAGGGCTAGTGCAGACTCATATCACCTGTTACTCACCAAGCCACATGCAGCCTACCAGCCATGAATTGTGGTCTACCAGGTACCTAACAGCGCCCTGTTTGTCCATTCCCAAATAGCAAGAGAGAGAGAGAGAGGGCGCTTTATCAAGCCGTATGTAGACAGTCTGTATTAGGTTAGGTGGATCATAACTGAGTTAGAGCAATAATATCCAAGAGAAGAAGAGGAAGAGATTGGGATTATACCCTGCTCTTCACTACCCGAAGGAGTCTCAGAGAGGCTTACAAACTCTTTTCCCTTCCCCTCCCCACAACAGACGCCCTGTGAGGTAGGTGGGACTGAGAGAGCTCTGACAGAAACTGCTCTTTTTCAAGAACAGCTCTGGCAGAACTATGGCTTGCCCAAGGTCATCCAGCCAGGTCCACGTGGAGGAGTGGGGAATCAAACCCGGTTCTCCCAGATTAGAGTCCGCGCACTTACCCACTACACCAAACTGGCTCTTTTTGTCTGTGATACATGAGGCTGAATGTGTCCTCTACCAGTGTTCAAATACTGCAGACGCTACTTCAGTACGAAAATGTGAAGCAAACATGGTTATATGGAGATGACTCAGTGGGAACAAAGCCCTGTGCCCTGTCAAAGCTACTGTTTCCAGAGCAGAGAGCTAAGCATAGCCCAGGCACACAGCTAATTTTGTACTTTATTGTAAAATCTGCCTAGCAAAGAAATTATATATGGCGGCAGTATTAATTCTGGTACTGAAAACAAATCCCTATATTCTCACAATGGCAAATCTGGGGTAGGGGATGACTGCTTGTTGCTGAAGGCTACAGGAATTACCAATAACACAAAGTTGCATCTAATATCAAGGAAAGCACGCTGAGTATATTTTGCCCAACACCAACTTGCACTGGTTCCACTTTAATTCATAGGTCAGACCAAGACCAGAAGAAACGCTGCTTTAACTGTCATGACAACAGCTTCTTTTTGCTCTGCTGAAGCAGCAGCATACGGTTGGACTACCCATATCCTTTGGGTCACGCTAGAATGTTAACAAAACATTGGTGTGGCAGCCCCCACTGGCAGTGGCTTCTACAGGAGCAAAGACAACTTCCCTTATGCCAAAAACCTATGTTTGGTTTCCACTGGATTCTGCAACAAAACGTTGTCATCTTGGGTAGCACAACATATTGGAGAACACAACACCTTGCATCATGTACATTTGATTCTGCTCTCAGCAATATTTACAATAACTGGACAGTGGCACCCGTCGTATTAGAGACTGAGTTGAGCGGAGCTGCAAATTGCCTGAGAAGAAGAATGTGCCATCGAGTCACAACTGACTCCTGGCCATCCCAACCCTGTGGCATTCCAAGCAACAGAGGAGCAGAGGTGGTTAGCTATTGCCTTTTGTGCAGCAGCCCCAGTCCTCCCTCAGTGGTCTCCATCCAAGTACTAACTGTGGCCGACCCCTGCTTACTTCTGATGAACTCTGGCTAAGCTCGGCTGTTCCAGCTGCTCGATTAACTAAGCCACCCAGCAAATCCATGACTGTGCTGAGGCTTGAACGAGGGGCTTCCAACCCATTGTTCAGGCTCATAATCATCACACCGCACTACAGTTAACCTCAATTAACTGACACAATGAAACATGTCAACCTACACACATAAAACATAAAAGTTACATCTGCTGATATGTAATGCTAATGCAGTTCAGTGGAACTGTTTACTGGGAAATCTCAGGGAGGCAGGAAACAAAATGTTGTCGATGGGTGGCATATTTTCCTAAAACAGACCCAAGAACGTGCACAAACATGAAATCGCACAGTGGTAATGAAATACTAGCCACCTTTATTGTTACTAATTAGGATAAAGAAGAGATTGGCTACGACCCAAAGAACTGCTCAACCTGTTCTTCATACCCTAAGGCCAGGTTGGTCTTGTGTACCTCAAGCAACAGCATCAACCACCACGTAGCAAAAATTTCTTTTGAAACTTGAGGAGCTTTAAAAAACAGTCTGTGATGTGGTTTGATTCAACACCACCCCTCCTCCAGGCCCTTACACGCCCTTGGGCATACCTGAAATCACATCTTTGGATCCCTGTCAATATGACGGAACTGCTTACTAAATCTTGTTTCCCAGGAGCACTTCAATGCAGGCCAAAACAGCCATTAATACCCGGACACAGAGAAGCACACCTTATCTATGACACCATCCTCCCTCTGCTTAATTCTCCCTCCCACCCCTATATTTTTGTATAAATATTCTAAGCAAAATTATGTCTTTCCTTCTGCTCCATCTGAAGAAGTACACTCTGATTCAAGAAAGCTCATGCTGGAATAAAAGTAATTAAGGCAGCACTGGATTTCTGTTTTGTTGTACTCCAATAGTCTAACATGGCTTCCTCGCCAAAATAACATTGCATTTCCCCAATACCAGGGTAAAAACTTGGTCATCTTCCACTCCTGCAATAATTCTCTCTACTGCCTTTCATTCCAAACACCTCCTTCACAATGTCCTACAATCAGAAAAATTATTTATGAACAAGCTGTCAAAATGCAAGATATAGATTTTGAAATACAACTGTTTTAAACAGGGCTAGAAGAAAAACCGCTTGGCTTGGTTAAATTTAACAGATTTCCTTGTCCATTAAGAGACATTTCATAAGGCGTCATGTTTTCAGGCAACTCTAGTCGAAAAACCTAGGATCCTTGTAAGAACGGGGTCCTCTGTCCAACCATGGTTAAGCATTCTTAAGTGCCCTCAAACTTTTGTAAGAAGGAATGGTGATTTCCACTAACTCCCCCTCCCACTGCAATCCACTGAGCCATTCTGTTCCTGGGGGGAGTCGAAAGACTGTCAGAAACAGTTTAATGGGAGTCTGTAATTGGAGAGGCAGTTGCTGGAAGTTGCCACCCCTCTTAAGACAAACTAAGGGCATGACTTCAGAAAGTGGTTGGATACAGTACCATAAAGGTAGGTTTTCCTTGCTTGAAAGCTAGTCGAATCTGTGGTCATGTGGCCAGCATGACTAAATGCTGAGGCATACGGAACGCTGTTACCTTCCCACTGAAGTGGTACCTATTTATCTACTTGCAATTTCTTGCTTTCGAACTGCTAGGTTGGCAGGAGCTGCGACCAAAAACAGGAGCTCACTCCATCACGCGGCACTAGGGTTTCGAACTGCTGACCTACCGATCTTCCAATCTGCAACTCAGCGTCTTAACCTCTGAGCCACTGCGGCCCCTCACAGATATTGCTGATCACATAAGCCATCCCTGATAAATTAAGTTGGCTACCTGGGTAAGCTAAGCAGGTTCCAATTTTTATTGATAATGTTCATAAAAACCACTTTGTCCAGTCTCTCTCCTACCAGCACCAGCAGTGCTGATGGGGGATGCTGGGGGGGAAGTGGGAGCCAAGGCTCCATTTGCTGCACCTGCATTCAGGCATCATGACAAAAGGATGTCTTAAACCGCAAGTAGTTATGACATCTGAATGCAGAGAGTTCACAAACCGGGATTTGTTGGTTGGCACCCAACCAGGATTTTACGCTAAGTTTTATAAACCAAAGTATGTACCTGCAGTAACTGATTGCCGGTTTGCTCAGTGGCACACTGGCCCCTGCAGCTATCTGGCCACCGAAATGGTAGTACAGAGAGGACATCATCTCTAGCGGGAGAAGGCAAACTAGGCTTTGCACCCAAGCAACATTTCTTAACTATATAGACTAAACAGAGTTAGGTTTGAAAAACACATTTTATCATGACTTCCATATGAGGCTCATTCTTGCTCCCTTTGCTTCTGGCTCCTTTCAGCAGCTAATCAGTAGGGCTCCAGTACCATGCCTAGACTCCCAAAAACGAGGTGCTCCTTCCCCTCACTCCTTAAATGGAAAAGGAAGAAATACTTCTGGAGTCTAAAGGGATACCATAGTTTGCTGTCGGGGAAGACTGATGACAGATTCCTGACTAAACTATAAAAAAACACAACCCTAGAGCAGGGGCCCCTAACACATAGCCCATGGGTACTAAGCCACCCACAAACAGCTTTTCTTGTGCCCACCGAACATTCGCAGGAAGTGGGCGGGTCTGGGCGAAGCTTGCTCTGACTGAAAAAAGAAAATTGTGCAGCAGCGGCAGGGGAGCCACAGGACAACAATCATCTCTACAGAAGGTAAGCTGCTCTGGAGCTTGGGGTGGGGGAGACGGTCAGGAGATTAAATCCTTTCTTCCTTTTGTTTTGTTTCAACTTTTTATTGAGATTTTCATAAGAAAGGATAAAAATTTAAGAAAATGTTACAAAAAGGAAGTAAAACAGGGGAAAACCCAAAAAAGTTCCTTAAGGAACTTACAACATTTTCTCCAGGACAAAGCCGAATACAATCACTTATTGCTGAATCTGAAATTTACACACATCTATATACTCTAGTACCATGACCAATACATCAGCCAAATCATATATCCTTCTCTGATATCTAAACTTCTCCTCCCTCGTCAGACCAAATCCTTTTTTCCCATTCCCAAGCCTGCTGCTTCCAGTAGCTGCTGCAGGTGAGCAGAAAAACAAAATGGCAAGCACCTGTGAGAACAGGCATTCCCGCTCAAATGTGTTGAAGTTCTTCTTTCCCTGCACTGCTGCAGCTAGCTGGGGATAAAAGGAGGCTGGCTAGCTTGGAGTGGGGACAGTAAACCCATTCTCTCCTCACCCCTCCATCAGTTGCCTTTTTTCCTCCTGAGCAGCAATTCCCAGGAGGAAGAGAGACTCACTGGCTTGATGGGAGGGGGAAGGAAAGTCCTCCTCCCTCCAAGCCAGTCACCTGTAAAAGTACGCTTGTGGTTTTGTGGTTGGCTCCGCCTCTTATGGTTGGCCCTGCCTCTTCCAGCAGCCTTTTTGTTCTTGTGCCCACCACCTCATGCCAAAAAACCCAAAGATGCCCACAGGCTCAAAAAGGTTGGGGATTCCTACCCTGGAGTTATCTCAGCTCTGAATAGGCCATCTACATGGTATTTTAAGGCTACACAGCTCACCCACTCATCTTCACACACAAAATTTTTGTGCAAACTTACATTCAAATTTAATCTAAAAGAAATAACAAATATTCTCACAAAAGGTTATTTTATGCAAGTTTTACCGTATCTGGGTTTTTTTGTGTAATCAGCAACTGGTGGCTCAAATTGCACATTGTTGCCAATCTTTTATCTCCAAGGACAGTGAAGACCTCCCTAGCAGAAAGGATACAGCCTCTGATCCTAGAGTTCTATCAGTTAATGCCAGAAACGGCCAAAGCTAGCACAGATAGGCTATGGACAACATAAGCAGAGAAATTCAGTACTTTCGCAATGAAGCCTAAATGTATGTTACCGGAGTTCCACCTCTTCCTTATATTTTGCTCGTATTTTAAATGCACAATGGATTAAGAAAATGTACACAAGTGTACGTGTATTTATTTGTGGTTTTCCAGTTAAATGTTTTTCCAATTAAATTCAAACATATATTGCTATGGCACATTAAGATTCTACGGAAGCCAATATAAGTTGTTGTAGGATCTATTATATGGTTCCATGCCTCTGGAGGTCTGTCTGCCTTCTCCATCTGACCTAACCTGCTGGCATGAGAAGCAATACCATCACAGAAAAGCTGAGAAGGAAGGGGAACACAGATTATATTTCAGAAACCAAAAGGTTTTACTTGGGAAAGAGTTTAAATGTTCCTTTCCCTTAGAATTCTAAGGGGAAATTTAACTGACCTGACTCTTGCCACAAGCTTGTTCACTAAGCATGCAAATAATACACTCCCAGTTTAAGAAGGGGTTAAAGATAGCTGAGCTTAACATGGCCACATGGGCTACAAGTTAATAAAAATGGAAGGGAAGAGGATTATGAGGAAGCAGCCAAAGGAATGGAGAAAGGAAGGAAATATGGGCCAAAGGAAAGGAAAGATAGTTTATGTAAGAAGGGAAGTTGGGGCTCTTACTTGCTGGGCTTTCAGATGCAGTCTCTCTCTCTCTCTCCCTCTGGCCATATTTTCATACACACAGCCGCACAAGTTTGGAATTGTGGGCTTCAAAACTAACTTCCACAATTCAGAGACATCTGAGTTTATTACAAACCAAGCTCAGATTGCCTAGGATGCCCAGGTCTGGCTCATAAAGATTTGTACTGGCCTACACCCTACCAACAGTGTTCCCTCTAAGCTGATTTAGTGTGAGCTAGCTCACAGTTTTTTAGCCTCTGGCTCACACATTTTTGTCTTAGCTCAGGAAGGATGGCTCCAGAGTAAACTAATTTATGCAGTAGCCAAATTGCTCACTCACAACTTTAATGCCAGTTGCTCACAAGGCAGAATATTTGCTCACAAGACTCCACAGCTCAGAGCGAGCATTGCCTACCAGGTGTCTACAGCAAGAAAACTTTTATTGTGGGGCATTTTCAGCATTGCCGCAGCAGTGGTGCAAGCACAACGGCCCATGGGGGATGAAGTTCCAATTAATATGGTGACCTTACTAAGATGCTATATATGCTCACAACAGCTCCCAGCATCCACAGACCTACTTCACATTGATTTAGACAACCTTACCTAGGAAACTACATCTGCTATAGATCCTTTTATCTGGGAAGATACCATGGCAATGAAGGCCTAGTGTCTTGTGAGGAGCTATAGATTTAAGGTCCTTAAAAGGGCCTTAAATCTGGGTGAGAATCAAATTAAAGCCCTGATTAACTCATCTGAAATGTATATATTCCAAATCAAACCCAAGGAAGCACACCCAATAACATTTTATTTTTCTCCTTTTTGCTAGCTGAAGGATAGAGGTTCAAGGTTAGAGTTGTTTCCACCTGTACAAAGGACAGCACTGAACACTCACACCCAACAGATAACTGAAAACTGTTCAAAACAACCAGCATTTAAATAATCAGGAGAAAGGGCAGTGTTGTGCTCAGACTGTAGGACTGGGATCTGGAAGACCCGACTTCAAGATCCCAACGTTCCATGGAAGATCTCTCTGTGAACTTCGGCTAGTTACACGGCCAACCTCACCTAAGTTACAGGACGGTTCTAGGGCTAAAATGGAGCATGTTGTATGCTGCTTTGGGTTCCCATTGGAGAGGAAAGCAGTGTATGAATATCTAAAATAAACACAATAAAATCCTACACGTTTTTCCACAAATGACATGGAGAACAACTTTCCATTTAGAATGTGTCACTTATTACTGTTAACTTTATTAAAAATGGAAGGCAACTTGAGGTTTTATTCTATTTACAGACATAGGAAACACAAAAATAACCTTGTGAAGAACTCACACATGCACTCTGGAGTTTTAAAAGGGTTTTTTGGGGGGGGGAGGGTGTTCTTCCCCTGGAAGCAGCAGGCAGCCAGGTCAATTGCTTGCTAGTTTCCATCTATACATATGCTAATGGCCCAGGTAGAAAAACTAAGGAATTTGGTGCTTGGAAGTCTCCACGCAATTCCTGGAAGATTTCCCAGAAGGCCTTCCAGGAGGGCTCCCAGAATGCACCTGCGACCTAGGCGGACTGGGTCAAGAAAGTGGAGGGAGTGATGTAAAGGACATGGAAACACAGGTTTGATAAAAGCCCTTGCTCTGAGGAGGATGTTGATTCTTCAAAGGAAACAGACCCCTGAGCGATGGTCAGTCAGGTGGCCATCTTTTGCTGACCGTACAGTCTCCCAGGAAATGGGACTAGATGGGAACCTTGTAACTTTTTAAAATCACTAGTGGCTGCCCTATTTCAACATCAGTTAGGGTATATCTAGAAAAGGGAAAAAAGGTTCTATTTATGAACACTCTTCTTCTGAAATCCATTTGCTGATCTAGTACTGTGCTTAAGGATGCTTGTAAATATTTTCTTTTCAATAATTTTTTTTTTAATTTTTGAGGATGGTTCTGTGTCTCTGTACCACCTCGTTTCCCCCACTGTCTTGGATGTGCTAGTGCAGGAGGGGCTCCCAGGCTGGGAGGAAAGCAGTCAGTGTGCACATGGCTACTTCTCCAGGGAGCCCCAAAGGTGTATCTGGCTTCCATGGCAACGAGTCATTAGGTAGCGGGAGACACTGAGGCAAGGCCTCTGGAACTTGGAAGCGGAGTTGAAGGTCCTGGTCTTCAGTAGGAAATCCCTATATTGACCAGGTGGCAGCAATGACTTACCATAGTGAAAGGAAGGAGTACCCCCCTCCAGGAGTTGGCAATGCCAAGGAGGGGTGGGCAGAGCAGCGTCTGCAAGTCGAAGGGAGGCTTGTTCTGCCACAAACCTAATTTAAAATGTGGCTGTTTTGAAACAACGAGAACCATCAGCAGATGTATTAAACCCACTCCGACCTACTGGCTACCCACACTGTGCCACATCACTCCCCCGCATCTCCGAAGCCAAGATGCTCTTCTTCGTGAATACAGAAAGATCATTGAAAACAGAGAGTTGCCCATCCACAAAGACATGGCTGACATGGCCCTACCCAGACTAAGATCCCGACACTCGGATCTGCAGAAATCCTGCAATCACAAAATTTCAATCTAGGGCATGAATGGTTGCGAACATGGATGCAATCAGTTCCACCCAATACCCATAACCTGATAAAAACCAACGAGAGGCTCACAGGATTTGACTTGCCACATAAAGTATGGCTAATGGAAAACTAACAGGCTTTGGCAGCTGTGCAGATTGTTGTTTGGTGCAGCCTGCCACACTATTTTCCATCTGTCACAGGAATGTGAGCATCGTGCTTTCCAGGGAGATGTGACGGAGCTCTTTGAACTCTCCCCAGCTGCGACTGAATGGATTGAAAATTTAGATATTAGTATTTAAGGGGGTTGTCCAATCAGTCTGCATACCCATCGTATCAACTTGGTTCTGTATTTTAAATTATTATATGCTTCCTATGTGTGATTCTGCCACACGATAAATGGCTGTTTTGAGGGTAAAATGTAGGAGAAAACATATGCCGCCCTTAGGTACCTAGGAAGGACAGGAGGAAAATGTACTAAGTGAAATAAATGAATACAGACTAAGTAACCTTGAAAATCACTACTGCAAGGTTAAAATTACACAAACTAGCCTTGTGGATCTGGAACTCAGCTAGACCGTGTCTAGTTTGCTGTGCCTGTGCCGCAGATAGTTACTTTTTTGACCTACAAATATTTGACAAAAAAATGCTAATAGTAGTCTCTTGAGCCTTCTCTCATTTGCAAAGTACTATCAGACAATTATAAAAGCATTACAGTAGGGACATTACTGCTTAGGTCACTTCTGAATTCTCCAGATAAACTACAATTTCATTGCAATAAGTGGACTCTAATACACTAGGAAATGGTATTTCCCCCAAACATATATTCACCGATACTAAAATGATTAGTGGTAACAATTTTCTTTAATGAACAGCAGCAAAAGATTGAGAGATAACCAAAATTTATTCATACACAAACACACACACATATATATATAATAAAACATTTTGTTAGAAGAATGTTTTTGCTTATAGGGCACTATGACTAGGAAAAGCAAATACAGAGATATGCTGAGAGCTGCTACTTCTCTCTAACCTCTTGGGGGCATTATTAATAATCTGTAAAATAATTCCGTAACAGGCCAGCTAAGGTACACAACAAGCTTTTGCCGTAAGCAAATCATAAATTAATTCTATTTCAAAGATCAAAAATGTATAATGCAAACATGCAAGCAAAATAACTTTTCAAAGTTACCTCTAAAGGTAAAAGCAGAACAGTAATACATTAAACTCTAAGATGCAAAAACATTCTCACCTTTTTTTTCAATACCCTGCCTATTTTCCTACTTCTCTGCTGCAGGCCAGTCCTTTCTGGTTGCCACATCTTCACTTCTGAAGTGTTTAAGATGCTTCGAAAAATCATTCTTAAAATGTTCCTCATAAGTAAAACCACAAATAAAAAACCTAGATTTTTAAAATATATTTTTTTAAATTAACAAGCGAAAAGCTAGAATCTAAAATAGTTTCCATGCACCAGCTACAGTGAAAATCTACTAAAATGGCTAATCTTCTGGGCTGGTGACATAAAATAAAAGAGGCAATGACGTGCTATGATAAGACATTCTAATGAAACAAGACAGGCCATAGCTGTGACAGCAGAGAGATATGGCTGATCAAGTTTCACCTAATTAGGCAAGCTTAGAGTAGGAGTTCAGGACACCACACGTGTAGTGTGCTAACCTCTGCTTCAGTTTAGGAAGCACTGCCATCAAAACAACACTCAAATTTAACAGCCAATTGACTGCATCTATTAGCAGGGGGGAAAGGAAATGTTTCCCCTGGCCAGGGGCGGGGGGAGGGCACACACACAGCCATTTCTCTGAAGTATATTGAGGGCCACCTGTTATGACAACAGTGGCACTAAGAAACTGTGTAAATGCCAGGGACCCTCAAACTAAGGCAGCAAGTCATCTCCCCATTTCTATGAAGCCCATAGCCATTCTTACGTAAGAACATAAGAAAAAGCCATGCTGGATTAGGCCAATGGCCCATCCAGTCCAACACTCTGTGTCACACAATGGCCAAAACCCAGGCTGCCATCAGGAGGTCCACCAGCGGGCCCAGAATCCACAATCAGCACCTATTAAATTGGTCCACCTTACTTTAGCATGACACCAACCTCACCTAAATGAACTGTAGGGGTAGATTTCCTCCAGTGTAAAGAATCTTCCCTTGACGCAAGAGGGGAACATTCTTTGTGCTGCTGCTAAAAGAACGGAGCCACAAGCTACAACCCCACCCCCCAAAATCAACAAAATATGAATTTCTTCTTAAACATGAGCTAAAGCACCAGTACTGCTAGGCTGCCATATTTTAGGAATAGAGTCTACCAGACCCCTGAACTCATGCAAGCAGCCGATAATCCCTTTCCCATTAAATCACTCTGTAGAAGCTGCTGCTGCAAGCGAAATATCAACATTTAGACAATCCAGAACGAGCAAACTGCATACTGAGCATGCTTAAGTATAACCCCTGTATCTATTCATAACCATAATCTGCAGGATTTTAAGCTTGTTGGCACATGCTATCTACCCTCTTCACTTTAGTTCTAACAGCTACCTTCATGAATAGTTTACACTACCTAGCAAGAAGTTAAGACACATAGTAAAATAAGGACAGAGCTACAAGGGGTGGGATTAAACCTCAGTTTAGCTACACCCTCACTGGGAGGCCTGCTTCTCCCAAATAAAGATTTCAAGAAAAGAGGCAATTGTTTGCGAAAATTCGAATGGGTTTACCACACACAGTGAAGACAACGGAAAGCTGAAGTTGTCTATAAATGACTAATGCAGTCACATAATGGTTCTTCTGAAAGCAGTGCAATTTTAGGATTAATTGGATTTACAGTTGCACCTTTTGTTTATACTACAATACTACACGTAGTCAGACACATTTTTAAGGTAGTTATTAGTCTGTACACCTACGTGCCACCAAGTTGCCAATTTATGGCGACCCCAGCAAGGGGCTTTCAAGACAAGTGAGAAGCGGAAGTGGTTGGCCATAGTCTTCCTCTGCAGAGCCTTCCTCGGTGGTTTGCCATGCAAGTATTGACCTCGCCATGCTGCCCTCCCTATTGCCTTGCACTGTTCACTTTTACGAATTCCATTTTCCTTTCTGAATATATGCTATATTAAAGTTATCAGTTTACTGTAGCACATATGCAGAAATATCCTTAAAAGATTAGGAGAACAGCATTTTTAAAAGTGAACCCTCCAAGGAGAAACTCTGATATCTAAACAACAGATTTTTAGCTGGCAAGATTTCAAGAATCTAACCTTTTAAAAGGAACGTAAAATCTGCCTTTCAGTCTTATTTTTAATACTCCTGCTCCTGTGATTCAGTATCAGTTAATGAGATATGCATCACTTCAGTAAAAATGGGGTCAATTTATTCATTCGTTCAAGAAAATTCATAAGCTACCATTCTAGACGTAAAAATAAATAACAAACATAAAAAGCATACAATTATCAGTATTAAAACAAGCCATGAACATCCTTGGATGATATCCACAAAACATTCCCCAAGCAACAGCTTTTGAAAGGAAACAGCAGTTAAAGACGGTTTTTAAAAGATAAGAGTACTTCATTTAAAAGCTTGCATAGAGAAGTGTTTTGACCTAGCATCCAAAGGACAACATGGTAGGTGGCCAGGCAGGAATCAAGGGGAAAGGCACTCCCAAGATGAGCTGTCACTACTGGGGCGGGGGGGGGAGCCTGTCTCTGGTTGCCACTTAACTCACCTCTTCAGGCAGAAATAGAGGGAGCAGGGCTTGGGACAGTATGAGAAGATGTGCTGGGGGTGCTTTAAGCACCACCAAACCATAGAGGTTCTTAAAAGGTAAGAAAAAACATTTTGGATTGTACCCAGGAATAAACTGGTAGCCAGTGTAGATCTTCCAGCATGAGAATTATAGAAACCCTGTATCCAGGTCCCAACAATAGCCTGAAATTTTGGCCCAGCTGAAATTTCTGAATGGTTTGATGCGATCCCATACAGAGCACATCACAGTAATCTAACCTGGTTTCGCTCAGAACGTGGACTGCTGTGGCCAGGTCCTATTTTTCAAAAAATGGCCATAGCTGGCTTAACGCCAGAAAGAAAATCTTTCTAAATACATCACCGGTACTTTGAAATGGATGAAGCAAACAACTACACTCTGCAGCACTTCCTTAAATTTGTCCCAGTGAGCCTTCTGTTCAAACCCATTCAAATGCAACACAGAAAACAGTAACACATAGGATTGCTTGTCTTCTGATAAAGATACAACTCCATGATGTGTTGTATTCTGTGCCAGGACACAACCTTGGAACCAGATTCCAGAGTGAGAACACTACTGATAAGGTATAACTGTATTAAGCAGTTATCACTAGGCTTTTGGATACCATACAAAAAGCAAAGAAAATGAACGAATGGAGACAGACCCACTGACAGCTTTACAGTATGGTGCCCTAGCACTTTTAAATGGTTGCTAGGACCAATGCAAGGAACAACTCTTGCTCCAAATATTTCCATAGTATGAGGCTCAATGTCAGTTTCTCAAGAAGGCAGAGCCCTTCCAGGGTTCAGTACTAATGAGGGGCTGCTCAACAAAGTAAAGTTGTAAAAGACACACAGCTGCCTAGCTGCACAAACTCTTGTCCTCCCTGAAAGAAAGAGAAAGTCCACATGGGTCAACAGTGTATTTTAAATATCTGGACTAATATTAAGCATGTATTTAGTACCAATGTGCTATGGATAATGTAGAACATGTAAAAGACACAGCCCCTGTCCAAAGGACTTACAGTTTCTCATTCTGAATCACAGATCCTTACGGAGCTCCAAGCAAGTTTGTAAAAATCTAATGTTTTAGAAATATATTTTAATGTGCTTTTTTATTGGTTAGGTTTGTAATCCGTACAGATCTCAATCAGAAACAGACCTGCACTGATGTTATAAAAATAGCAGCATTGTTGTTTCGGTTGGCCTGTGGTTAAATTGGATGGTATTTGTTACGGCCTCCTGATCTTGGCTTACTCTGATGTTACTGTTTTGGCTTTATCCTCATGTTTTTCTCTGGCTTTGCTTGCTGTTGCTGAGCCTGCTGACGTTTCTCTCCTCCTGTCTGTAATGGTATTTGTTGCTTCTATTCTATTCTGGTTATTGTTATGAGTTGCCTTGCACTGAGTTGGAAAGGTGGGACAGAAAGACTTTAACCAATAAATGAACTATATGCTTGTTCTGATACACTTTCAGAAGTGGAGGCAGATAATCCATGGTGCATTACACTGAATAGGATTGGCATTCCACATCCACATTCCTGCTCAGCTAGTCCCCTGTTAACAGCTTATTTATGTGTGACCAGAGTTGGATCATAGCCAATACGTGCTAGGGAAATTTAAAAAAAACCCTATTTGATAGTCAGTCCATCTCATTTATTACCATTAGGACAAAGAATGCAAGTTATTGTTTGTTGTGTGTTGTGTGCTGTCAAATCACTTTTGACTTCTTCACCCAAAGAGTGATTAACACATGGAATTCACTGCCACAGGAGGTGGTGGCGGCTACAAGCATGGACGGCTTCAAGAGGGAATTAGATAAACATAAGGAGCAGAGGTCCATCAGTGGCTATTAGCCACAAAGTATAGATAGGAACTCTCGGTCTGGGGCAAGAGATGCTCTGTATTCATGGTGCTGGGGGGGTGGGGTAACAGTGGAAGGGCTTCTAGTCTCCTGGCCCTACTGGTGGACCTCCTGATGGCACCTGGTATTTTTTGCCACTGTATGACAGAGTGTTAGACTGGATGGGCCACTGGCCCGATCCAACATTGGCCTCTCTTATGTTCTTATGACTAATGGCAACCCTATGAATTAATGACCACCAAAACATCCTACCATGAACAGCCTTGCTCAGATCTTGCAAACTGAAGGCAGTGGCTTCTTTTATTGAGTCAATCCATCTCATGTTGGTTCTCCCTCTTTTCTGACTGCCTTCAACTTTTCCTGGCATTATTGTCCTTTCTAGTGAGCCTTGTCTTCTCATGATGAGAAGAAAGTATAATAGCGCCCATTTAGTCACTTCAGCTTCTAGGGAGAAATTCCTTTCTGCATCAAGGAATATAAAATTGTGCTTATCTCAAGACTCTTTATAAAAATGTAACAGCAGATGAACAAACAAATGAAGCTGCAAATTTGCTGAGACATTCAGAGATACATGTGGAGATGGATTTCATGGTTTATTTAAGCAACAGTTCAAGACACTTGTATTAGTACCTTCAACACAGCATGATAGCGAGACACAGTAAATGAAAAAGGTTACTGGCTTTGAGTCCAAATTCTAGTTATCACGCTCACAGTTGTGACAATCCGCAGAATGAGAACTGGTAACCATGGAGAAGCACATTTTAAACATAAAATCTCCACATAATGGTGCCACAGCTCAAACTCATTTTTATATAATTAATGCAAAACATAAATATGCAACATACAAATCCTGGTACTCTTCTCAGGCATAAATGAAAGGTATTTGTTGAGCTATCACTCGGAATTTATTTATTTATTTGTAAAAGAATGTTTAAAATTAGGCTGCAATCACACACACTAAATAATCCACTTTCAATCCACTTTCCAACTGGATTCTTACTGTTTGAACTGGCAAAACCCAGTTCGATAGTGCATTGAAACTGGACTGAAAGTGGATTATTTGGGGGGGGGGGGGATGTGACCGCAGCCTCACTTATGTTAAAATCAACCATAGGACGCTCCTGTCAACTTTAAAAGGGATAGATACCCAGTGCTACTGCAATGACTGAGTCAACAGTTCTGGCTTTCCAAGGCAGAAGGTGTGTGGCATTTTAACCACACACCTTTGCTCACTCTGAGTCCCAGGTCTCTGTGAATTCTATTTGCCTCTGCATACCTGATGTCAGTTAATCAGAGATTAAACTCTCTCTCTCTCTGTACCTCACTCTTTGCTACTGTAAACAAGTTACCAAGTGAAACAAAATAAATGACTGTTATCGCAGGGTAAGTGCTGGAGCATGGGAACTCCAAGTATTATGCCCTTGAATAAAAGAATAATTATAATCAGAAGAGGGAAGGGGTGTTAGAAAGAAGGGGGAAGGGGTGTCAGGGAACGAGGTTATATATATAACTTTAATAGAAATTCCCTGACATTTCAGGCAGAAGCTCTGTTTAACATGATGCCTTTAATCTGCACAACCAATCAGATGCCCTGCTGGGCAAACACCCACCTAGTCCCTCCCATTTTCTAAAAGCACTTGACAGGCACCAGGAAAGATGTCAGGGGTTGCTATAACACCCATGACTACCATGTTGGGGAACCCTAAGCTAACTAATGCTGGCCTTTCTTCCTACAAAGAGTTAATATGCAGGCCTAAAATACCAATAGTTATTTTTTAAAATCAGTCATACAGGAATGTTTCCTCCCAAAAGTGACTGCAAAATAGGACTGCCAGCTTTAAACTAATCACCGTAGCTGTGTCTTTAGCAGCAACTTAACATGAAGCCGTTAGGAGCTGATAATATACCTTCATGCTATGAAAAACTTCACCTGTTGATTTCTACCCATCAAATCATTATTAAAGGCACAAGCAAGCCAGGCTCAGGTTTATTGTTCAGCCAGGAATCCCAACGAGCAAATAATTGGCAGAAATAGACAGGATGTATTATAGACTAAGAAAGAGACAATCTCCTCCACAACCCGTCCCACCCAATTTGGGGTTATTAAGTAAGCAGGAAAACAATATGCTGTTGCTCGCCACTGCCCATTAATGCAATGCCAGCGTCCTTTAATTTCTATATATGAAGCATCTATTAAAGGAATAAGTTATTCTTTTCGCCATGTTGACGGCAACCCTAGATACCATAGTACGCACAGATACATCTTAGTATTAGCCATGGTCAACAACTGTGAAACAGTCATGGTTCAACTGGTAAGTAAATGGTGGGAAGAATTCAGAGGACAGGGATTGGGAGGAAGAAGCATATGATGCTACGGTCTGTTCCCAAATGTTTAGCCATGCTTGAGAGAACAGGAGTGTTGTACTTGCAATGCCACACCACTTGTCTCTCTATGACAGCTATTATTTTATAACTCAGATCATGTATTAGCTCGCGACAGATTCCCCTCCACCCTTTCTCTTTGTCAGCTACCATTATGAATGGCAAAAGAGAGAAAAACCTTTGAAAGGCCAAACAGATACACTGGATTTATCAAATATATGCAAACCATTCTGACCAGACACCTGTATGGTTAACGTTTTAAAAACTATGTTCCATTGTCTTGTTTGTAAGGTTTGTGTAGCGCTTTAAACCTGTTTTTAGGTTTCTGAATTTTTTGGAAAATCTTAATGTAAGCCTCCCTGGGTGGCGAAGGCAGGATATAAATTAAATAAATAAATAAAGCCGCAGAATCAGAGTTTCTTTGGTCCAGACTGGGACAGGGCTGCACTGCCTAATGTGCAGCATAGTCCAAACACCTGAACCCAAGTGCGTTTATTACATACAGAACAGGAATGTTTCTGTTCTCTTTTTAAAAGAAAATGCCAGCGGCAAGCCTTCGCCGCTCCAACTAGTCCAGGGGTCCAGAAAGAGAATGTTTTGACATTCAGCAACTACCTTACTGGAGGGACCACTTAATTAAGATACTGATATTCTGCCTCCAGTCACAACGTAACGCTATAATTTGATTTACTACAGTAGCACATTCACAATAAGATCATGGGCAAGACGCTGCTGCCTAGGTGCCTCAGGAACCAGTGCTATCTTGGAGGGTCTTCCCCAGCCACCAGAAGCAAAGAAACGTGTTCTGGAGGACAAGACGGAAGGAGACAAATATCACACATAAGGGCAAGGGAAGTAAGGAAGTGAGGCACTGTGCAGCTGTACGTTTTGTAAACAAAGCTGGACAAGAGCTCTAACTACTTCTCATTTTCCATCGGTGTAGTATGACAAAAAATTGAAATAATCACACAACAAAAACTAATGGGCAAGGGTTTATGAGGTGGCAGGGCCTGAGCAGTGCAGAGATCTTGTGAAGGCACACGGGTTTTTCTCTCACACCAATGTAGTGTCCAATGCACTACCTTGCTTTTCTGTAATTAATGGCACTAATATTTTTTTTTAATGGGGAAAATAAATAGGTCACTCAAGGTATTACCAGGGCACTGGCTAATCCTGTTCCCTCGCCTAGTGACTCCAGTGTCTGGACCAGAGGGAGGCTCTCTTATTTATTTATTTTTGAGATTTATACCCCGCCCTCCCCGCAAGCGGGCTCTTCTCCAACAGAGTGCCAAATTACTTTGCCCCGCAGACTTATGGGTAAGTTTTATACTTTTTCTTTTCTTTTTGCCAAAAGACTTTTGCATTGACTGGATTTCTGCAGTCTCATGGCTTCAGTCACATGAGATTTTGTTTTGTTCTTGAACCACTCGTATTTGCTGAATGTAACTCAAGTCCAGACTGACTTCAGAATGAAAATATTCAGAACAAAAGCACTCAGGCTTTATTTCAAGACTGGCTTTCTCAATCTTGTTAACATTGGGCAGAGGGTGGCATCACACTGAAGGAGATTCTGAAAATTCCATGCCACCAATAGCTGTTCATAAGCCATCCAACTGTGGTGGAAGGAAGTGGGTTTTTTTGGGAGGGGGGGAAGCAGTCAGCTCCAATACTCTCCCATTCAACCTGCTTTGCCCTCAGGAAGAAGTAGATTCAGGTGGGTAGCCATGTTGGTCTGGAGCAGCAGAACAAAGTTTGAGCCCACTGGCACCTTTAAGACCAACAAAGGCTTTACTGCTCAGTTACTTATGCCTCTTGACTCTAATTGGCCCTTCCTGGCAACATCCTCTTCACCCACTACCTATATGTAAAGGTTGGTGTCTTCTGCTTCGATGTTTCTGAAGCAGTGTGCATGTGCACACAAAAGCTTATACCCAAAACAAAACTTGGTTGGTCTTAAAGGTTGGTCTTAAATGGTCTTAAATGGATTCCATGGGATCCTCAGTCATGGCAACGCAGCTGACAAAAGGTGCCCCTGGACTCAAATTCTGTTCTCAGGAAGAAGTGTACATACAGGGGGAAGAACACATCTGGATTTCTCTTCTTCCCTTGGATATCACTCCTCTTTGCTGTGAGTGCCCATCTCAGTGTCTATTAGAGTTTTCATTCCTTTAAAAGCTGGGCTACTGTTTCAGCCTCCCACTCCAATACCCACTCCTCTGGTTCCTGCCCTCTGCTAATCCTCTAGCCCTGAAGTACTGCATAGGCAATGGACTGGGGAAAGCTACCACTACTGCTGGTAACAAAGCAGCATGCTGAAATGAGAATGTAGGTTCCAGGGGAAAAGAGCAGAGTTCCACTATATAGGATATTACTTCAAAGTACTTGTCCCCCCTGTAAGTAGTACTTGCATATAATGCTATAGCACTTTAAAGCCACTTTTCCAAGCATATTTGTGAATAAACCCTGACTAAGGTGATACTTGATGGTCCCAGCCTTCTTACTACAGAATATAAGCAATAAGCACTTAATGAAGCTTTGCCACAGAGACTTCAGTGAGATTAAATCAATTTATGTGGTTTGTGGACTGCTGCCATAGACACAAAATTACTGTGGTCAAAGAAAAAAAATCCCAGCTGTATCAACTTCCTCATCCATAGAGGTAGGCCATCAAACAACTGGACATAATTCTGACCATGTACCATTCATGCTGAAGCCCTTAAATGGAGTATCATGATGCTGAAGGTCAGAACTGAGATTCATGGTAACTGTTTCAAGCTTTCTATGCATGGTTTTCTGCATTATGACAGAATAAAGGATATTGCTTTACCACAAGTAAAGTGTGTTCTCCAAGGAAAAGAAACCTAATCTAACAATTGGGATTAAACCAAATATAACCTCAAATGCAGTTCAAATAAGTAGCTTCAGGTTTTTATATAAAAATTGATCAGTACTGCTAAAATACCCTGTAAGCAACATTAAGAACAGTTTATGTAACTGTGATCTCACATGGCTACAAGAAACAGCAAAAAAATAACACAAGAATGAAAACAGATGTTAACGCTCAGTATTTTTCAAAGCAAATAATAAAATTAAGAGAGTAAGGTAAAGGGGGGAAGGGATCTTTAATCACAGCTGTAGTGTGAATACAGCTCACAGAACAGCGTTCAGAAGATGTAAGACATAAATCAGATCACACGCCACAAAAAAAACTGACTGTGCCTGTTTTACAGCCACCTCCTAACATCAAATATAATCATCTTCAATTTATAAGTGCAGGCCTTGATAACAACTCTTAAAGAGGCATATTTTCAATAACGCTAGGCCCAATGTTCACCTCTTCAGAAAATCCCTATTGGAACAGGTCCAGTGAAGTCAGTGGAGATACTCTGGAGGAAGTATTTAATGGACTGCAGCTACAGTCTGTAAGACTACCTAGACATATGTTTTGCATTTCAGAGATCTACACCATAAGAAAGTTTTATGCATCAGTTTTTATATCTGTATTTTTGGCAATTCTAACACACAGCCATATTTAGGACTCCCCCCCCACCCCGTACCTTAAAATACAATACATTAGAGGCACTTTGCCTTGAGATCTATGCTGAAAACCCTGCTTTGTAAAGCTCTTGCCTTACACGACATACCCAGATCTAATTCATACTGCTTCCTTTGAAACATAAAATGAATGCTCATTTATGGTCTACTCATATGATTTTTGGTAACCTCCTCCTGTTTAAGCATTCTAGTGCTTACCTATAAATGCAGGCACCACACGGAATTTCCCCCTCCTCTCTTCTATTTTAGGAGAATCCATTTTGTTACCTATATTACTTGCTAGATATCTTACAGATTTTAAAAGAAGGGGGAAGAGAACCAAACCTTTAGAACCAAACAACTGAACAATTCACCCACTGCAAGAGCCACATTCTCCCACCCACCACCCACCTCCGGCATTAAAAGAAAATCCACACCAACTAAGGCAGACCAGCATGTAGCCAGAGAAACCACTACCCATAAATTAATGTTCGTCTGACGGAAGAAAACTCAAAGCAAAGCTGCATTCTTTTCTTAAAGATCAGGGAACAAGTAAGGGATACAAAAGCATATGCATCTCCAAAATGGGGACAGTCATACATTTCCATCAAGACAGAGAAAGGGGGTAACAATCCTTCATATTCAAGTCTGACTAGATTCAATGGGGCTTACTCATGGGAAAGTATGCATAGGGTTGAAGCCTTAGCCGGTTGGGCTGTGGCCTTTCATCAAGCATTCGGGATGCCTCCTTGCTGCATATTCAGAGACAGGCAATGCACATGACTATACCCTGATGAAAGGCCAGAAAAAGCATAACACACCTCCCCGTTTCCTCCTTGACTTTTCCACAATAACAACCAGCCTTTTTTTAACAACAACAACAAAAACACAGTAAAAAAAAAAAATTCCTCCTCCAACAACAACAGATGAAACAACCTGTCAATAACAACTACATTTTTTTAAAAAAAACCTCATAATCACAGATTAGTGGGGAGAAGGGGGGGGGGGGTTTCCCTCCAACGACAGCTGCTCAGATCCTCCTCCTCAGTCTAAGAAGTGATCACGGTGGTTTGGGGGGGGGGGGGGGGAAGGAGGCCAAAACTCACCTGCGCGCCTGCCAAAAGGGGTGGCAGAAAAGAGGAGGCGGCTCTCCCCTTGTCAGCCACTGGGGAAGCCTCTGCAACCTGCAAGGCTGAAGGAAGGAATTGGGGGGGGGGGGGGGAATTAAGAGGAAAGCGGCAGGGGAAGCCTGACAGGACCCCTCCCCACCGACAAGCCAGCCAAGGCGCGCGCCCCCCCCCCCCACCTCCTCTTCCTCCTCCCGCGTCTCTGTCCCAAAGGGCTGCACCGCCGTCACAGGAGGAGGATCGGGGCCACCTGCCCCAGAGGCAAAGAGGGATCCCGACAGGGCACCTGCCTCGGAAGGAAGCGCCTTTTCCACCGCCGGCCTTCTGTGTGACAGAAATGAGGGAGGCCTTTAACCGACCTACACACAACACTCACACACACACACACCCCGCAAAGCCCACTCACCGGCATCATCTCCGGGGCTGCCGCTCAAGCCAGGCCGCCGCCGCCGCCGCCGTGAGGGAAAGGTGGGGGGGGGGGGGGACGCGCGTGCGCGCGCACGGCAACCGGACGAGGCCTGGCCGCTCCTCCCCGCCTTCTCTGCTCACGGGACCGGAGGAAAAAGGGGGGGGCGGCTCTGCCTCCCTCTGGCCCCGTCTCCCTTCCCCGGCCGCCTCTTTCCCTCCTCACCAACCCGAGCGGGCAGCCGAGACAAGCCGAGCCACAGCGGCCTCCTTCTCCTCCGAATTCTCCACACAGCTCCCCTCCGCCCTGCCAGGGGTTAACGACAGCGGCTCGCCATTGGCCGGGGCGGAGGAAAGGGGGCGGGGATTTGGACGCGCGTGTTGGAATGAGGAAAAGGGGGAGGGAGGGAGAGCGGCGCGAGCCGGAGCCGGGTGGGGCGCGCGCCCGGCCTTCGGAGACCACGTGACGCGCATACACGTGTCTCCACGCCACACCGGTGGTGGGGGGGGGGTTCTTTTTAAGGGGGCGGGGGAGGCGGCTCGTGCTTTGCGCCCGCATGGATGAATCACCGGGTCCGTGCAGGATTCATGTTTTGTTGTTGTTATTCTTTCGTTACAGGTTTATATTTTCCTCCCCCATCATGCAGCCATGAACGTTCCCACCCACCCCACTTCTCCGGTTATTATTACTGTTCGTATAATCTGTGTATCTATGTATAAGAGCCGGATTTTGATTTTTTATTGTATTATGATTTTCATCTTTTTAAGTTGTTATATTTATTTGGCATGAGCCGCCCTGGGCCCGCTTGCGGGGTAGGGCGGGATGTAAATCAAATACTGATACAAATAATGTATTTATTTGTAATGTCATTGATCGTAATTTAATAATCGCGCGTGGTATATTATGTTAATAATAATAATTTAATAACAATGCGTGGCATGTCGTGGCCATTCTGGTGGCTGGGCATTTCCCTTAAGGAAAGAGGAAGTTTCAATGTAATGATTCCCTTTCTCCCCCCCCCCCCCCCCACCCGCCCTTTCCTTTTTTCCGGATGGTTTTCGTGGTGGTGGTTGTGAGACCGGCTTCTTCGCGGCCCGGGAATGGGGGGGGGGGGGGGGGGTTGCAGAGATTTCTCTGGGCGCTGCTCTTCTTGCGACGATCCCGGCAGTGTTGACTCGGAAGCACAGCGTGTCCAAGGATGAGGCTTTTAGTTGAAAGGCTCCCCGCAGGACCGGAGGCGTCTCTCCGGGACTGTTTGTCGAGGGAGGGCAAGGAGGCGTATATTCCCCTCAAGGAAGCCTCTTGGGGGTTTTGCCTCTCTATCCTCGCCGGTACCGCTTTGTTGGAGGTTCCTTTCTGACGTCCTGCTGTGCTTTTTCCTCCTTCCTCTGCCCACCATTATTCGCCTCTCCCCACCCCCGCCAGCAAACGACGCTCACTTCTTTACACAGAGAAAGTGATTCAAATGTGGAATTAGCTGCCAGAGGATGTAGTGATGGCCACAGGCATAGACAACTTAAAAAGGGGGCAACGAGCCATGGTGACAGAGGGGAACCTCCACAGTCAGGGGCACTAAACCTCTGAATCCCAGAGCCAGGAGGCAATACCAGGGGAAGGCCTCAGCCTCTGTGCCTTGTTGTTGGCTCTGTGGAGGAACTGGTCAGCCAGTGCGTGAGACAGGATGCTGGACTAGATGGGCCACTGCTCTGATCCAACAGGGCCAGTTTGGTATAGTGGTTAGGAGTGCAGACTATAATCTGGGAGGACTGGGTTTGATTCCCCACTCCTTTACATGCAGGTGCTGGCGTGACCTTGGGTCAGTTACAAGTTCTTTCAGAGGTGTTCTGAGGAGCAGTTCTCGAGAGAGCTCTCTCAGCCCCACCTACCCCACAGGGTGTCTGTTGTGAGGGGGGGGGGAAGAGCTTGTAAACCTCTCAGATACTCCTTCAGGTAGTGAAGGGTGAAGTATAAATCCAATCTCTTCTTAAAATGCATGTGTTTTAAGCAGCAGTAACTCTCTCTCTCTCTCTAATTGTTTACAGTTGCACTAAGCAAAAAGAAAATAACATTGCCTGCCCTAGGGCACAATTCCAGTAGCACTCCAGACTACAGAGACTGGTTCCCCTGGAGAAAAGGGATTCTTTGGAGGGTGGGCTGTAGGGCATTGTATCCCACTTGAGGTCCCTGCCCTCCCCCAGGCTCCATCCCCAAATCTTCAGGAGTTTTCCAACCTAGATCAGACCACCTTAGCTCCCTCCCTCAACAGTGCGGAGTGGGGGGGGGGGGGGGACCTGACAACCCTACCAGCACCTGGAGGCTGGCAACTCTAGCCCTCCCCTACATCCCTTGTTGTTGTATGGGGCGGCTGGTATTCCTGCTTGAGAATCTGATTTATAGAAGAATGAGGCTATGATTGGAAATAATCAGGAAACATCCCCCACCCCCACTGATCACACTCCCCATTAGCCAGTTCTATACAAATGAGCGGAGTGTCGTTCATTTGCCCAGGAATGAAGAAGCCAAGGGAGGGGCTTGTGGCTCTTGGAAGGTTTCCTCCTTTGGCTTCCTCCCTCCCCACCCCCCACTTCCTCCCCAAACAGCTGCGGGTGCTGCCCATTGGGCCAGGCCTCTCCGGCACATTCCATTCCCTCCTCTGCCCTACAGGACTGTCATAGCGGACAAACGGCTGGAGCAACCCAGAGAGAGCCCAGCCCTCAAAATCTGGTAAAACAAACCTCTCCGCATGTATGGCAAGGGATGGTTTTCTCCTCTGCCTGCAAGTTCAGCTGGGCTGCAGAGCTAAGCATATTTTCAAGCCGATTCCTATCTGTGTTTACCAAAAGTGAGTCCTGCACCTACCTCAGCCACATTCCCCCCCCCCTCATATTAAGAGCTCTTGAAATGTTAAGCTCCCACAGACAAGGTCCAGACTTCAGGAAAAGACTGCTCTTTTCTGGAGCCCAGAAATCTAAGGCCCCATCCACACTGTCACTTTTGCTGCTCATTTCTCCCTATTGCTTTGGGTTCCTCCCCCTTTTCCACATGTGTTTTTCTCCCTCTGGGACTACTAGAGAGAACAAAACATATGGGGGGGGTGGGGGAACCTGAAGCAATAGGGAGAAATGAGCGACAAAAGTGACAGTGTGGACGGGGCCTAAGATGATGGCAGCATAGGCCACAAGCTCACAAGCATATTTATTTGGTGGTGGTGGTGGTAGTGGTTGCTGTCGAGTCACAGCTGACTTATGGCAACCCTACAGGGTTTTCAAGGCAAGAGTCATTCAGAGGTGGTTTGCCATTGCCTGCCTCAACATCGTGACCCTGGTATTCCTTGGTGGTCTAAATACTAACCAGGGCCGACACTGCTCAGCTTCTGAGATCTGATGAGATTGGGCAAGCCTGGGCCATCCAGTCCAGGGCACCAGATGTCTTAGTTATGCTGTTTCTAGTGCAGTTCTCACACTGAGACTCAATGCAGATTACATTGTATAAGTCAATGTAATCAGTAAGATGAAACATCTAATAAGCAATGGGCCATTGGCCTGATCTAACATGGCTTCTCTTAGGTACTTATGTTCGTAAAGTACATTAAACAGGTTGAATTCTAAAAAAACTTGACAGCTGTGCCTTTAACAGCAACCACTGTGCGTGTTGCTTTCAAAGCCAGGCAACAGCTGTTCAGAGGTCTTATGCCATTGCTTTCCTCTGCATACTGACCCTGGACTTCCTTAGTGCTCTACCATGCTTAGCTTCTGAGATCTGATGAGATTGGGTATCTTGGGATGTCCAGGTTAGGGCAAATGGCATTGTGAGTGTGATAAGTGCCGTCCAAGTAACTTCCAATTTATGGCGACCCTATGAATTAACGATCTCCAAACCATCCTGTTGTTAACAGCCTTGCTCTGGTCTTGCAGACTGTGGGCCCTGGCTTCCTATATGGAGTCAGTCCATCTCATGTTGAGTCTTCCTCTCTTCCCGGTGCCATCAACTTTCAGAAATACAACCCACTAAGCACAAGATAAGGATTATTGATGCCATTTCCAAAATAAGTGCTTCTTTCATAGCTCGTAACTCTACAGCGGTAGCTGTGTTACAATGCAGTCCTAAGAACACTTTCCTTGTAGTAAGCCCCATTGAATAGGACTGAGTAGGATTCGGAGGAGATCTGTTTAGGATGGCTCTGCAGCAGTAAAACAAGACAGAAGTCCAGTGGGCAGAGATTATTCAAACATAAACTGAACTAAATTTTGTTGGCCTACAAGGCGCTGCTGAACTTGTGTTTGATTTTTCAGAGCTCATGACATTGTGGGATGAGACCGAAGGCAATTTTACAGGTTTGTGCTGTGCCCAAATAAATTATACTCGACTTCTTCCCCCACCCATAGAAGTAAATACCATTAAAATTCTTGAGTGAAGATGATTACAATCAGGAGTATGCTTTCAGTAGTCCTTTATTCCTTTCTCTGCCCTGCTACATCAAAGCCTGCTCTGGGTTTCCGCCTTGTCTCAAGATTGGCTTGTTTTTCATAGGCTCTGAGCTTGGGAATGGTCAGCCCCAAACCTAAACTTCAGAAGTGATGGTGGCGGGAAGGAAAACCACACAATAGAACCCAGCCTGACTAGGAAGCAAGATACATAAATATCCAAGGAATCAGTACATGAAGGCTTCAAAGGTCTACTTGGAAGGGGAAGGGATTCTCCCCCCCCCCCCAACTCTCTGTTCCCGACCATGAGTGATCAGTCCACAAGGACGGTCCATGCTTCTGGTTATTATTATTTACTTAATTTATACCCCACCGTTCTCCCCAGTGGGGACCCAAAGCGGCTTACATCGTTCTCTTCCCCTCTGTTTTATCTTCACAACAATCCTGTAAGGTAGGTTAGACCAGAGGTGTCGAACTCATTTGTTACAAGGGCCAGATCTGACATAAATGTCACTTTAACGGGCCCAGCCATGTGTGCCATAAAATGTAATGTCAGGTACCAGAGATATAAACTTTATAAAGGAGATAGTAAAGGTAAAGGTTTCCCTTGCTTGAAAGCCAGTCGAATCTGACTCTAGGGGGGTGGTGCTCATCTCTGTTTCCAAGCCGAAGAGTCAGCATTGTCCGAAGACATTTCCATGGTCATGTGGCCGGCGTGACTAATGCTGAGGCTCACAGAACACTGTTACCTTCCCACTGAAGCGGTACCTATTTACCTACTTGCAATTTCTTGCTTTCGAACTGCCAAGTTGGCAGGAGCTGGGGCCAGAGACGGGAGCTCACTCTGTCATGTGGCACTTGGGCCTTGAACCTTCTAGTCTGCAGCTCAGCGTCTTAACCTCTGAGCCACCGCAGCCCCCATAAAGGACATAGGCAAACCCAATTAACAATATTTTTTACTCAAAATTCAAACAGAAGCAATTGATTCTTAGCAGTGAAAGAAACTGATTTACTGGGGAACCCGCAGAAGTCCCAATAAATGTATGTAATCATATGCAAGATGAGTTTTCCCCCGAGGGATACCATAAAACAGGGACTATCTTACATTTCCATACTTACCAATTGCTTTCGGGCTGGGTAAGAGCTCTGGATGGGCTGGTTCTTGCCTCTGGGCCTTAAGTTTGACACCCCTTGGTTAGATTGAAGTTCTGTGACTGGCCCAAGGTCACAGTGAGCTTCCACAGCAGCTGACCTGCCATTACAGTGGGGCTATTGGGGGTTCCGCTCCCTTCCTTAAAGGGCCAGTGCCACAATATTTTTTTGAAAATAAGATTTTTGAGCAGAAGCGAGGGTGCTGGTGCATCTCCCTCCTCCTGCGAGATTGAAAGGGGCCTCCCCACTGCTCAGCTGAAGGGCCCTTTAAATCTTACAGGACAGGAAGGGAGAGGGGTGGGTGCTGGCAGTCGGGCCTGGGGGGAGACTGGAGGTGACATCATAACAGCAGCCGACCCCCCCCCCCCAATTTTTTTTGCCCCACAAGCTACAAAACCTTGGCTACAAGCCTGTGTGGCAGAGCAAGGATTCAAACCCGGGTATCCCAGATCTTAGCCCAGCCCTCTAATCACTACACATTAGCTTCCATAAGGTATGTGAGGAAGTTAACCAAAACACATGCAAGTTAACTTTTTTTTGTGTTGGAGTTGCAAGTCGCTTGCATTTCAGTCATTATGGGGTTAATTGATACTGTTAGTTGTTAGTAAACAGGACATGACTTACTTAACCTGTATCCACCTACAAGTAGCCTTTTCTCTGCCCCCGAAAACTTAGTAGGAGGTGTTCTGACCTGTAACCTTTTTATTAGTCAGTTAGCATCATGTTTGAATAAACTGCTTTGATCTTGTATGCATGTATTCACAGTCTTTATTGTTGACTTTCTGGTCTTTGTTGCTGACCAAGGAGAAGAAGAAGAACAGCCATGCATATTTTCTCTAGCAATGTGACTGTTAGCATTAGTTAGATGCTAGGATATATTGTTTACATTTCTTTGGTCCGAATGTTCCCTAAATACTCTTTTTAGTAAAGTAACTTTTTAAATCTAATACATAGAGTATGCCTCTTACTTTGCTCCAGCCTTATTTTAATGGCAATATCCCAACAGTTTTTCATAGGTAGGGTTGCCATCTCCCTGATAGTAGTGGGTTTCCCCCCAATTTTAGGGTTGCCAGGTCCCTACATGGTATCCAGTGGGGGTCCAACGCTCCGTGTCCAGGAGCTTCGCGCTCACGCACCACAGTGATGTCACCTGGAAGTGACGTCACCGCACCAGGCACACTGTCAAGGGATGCTATAGTGTTCCGCTTTAGAACTCTATGGTACCAAAGAGTTTTAATGCCAAATGCTAGAGTGTCCCCCGATGATGTACCTGATGCGAAGACGTAATGGTATGCAGGTTAAACAAAAAACACTGGAATGTGATGCCAACTAAACTGATATTAAAGGGACACCTAAACGGAACAGTTGCCCTGACCTGGACGGCCCATGCTGTCAGATCTCAAAAGCCAAGTGGGGTTGGCCCCGGCTAGTATTTGGATGGGAGACCACCAAGGAATACCAGGGTTGTGACATGGAGGCAGGCAATGGCAAACCACCTCTGACCGTCCATTGCCTTGAAAACCCTACAGGTCCGCCATAAGTCAGCTGTGACTCGACAGCACTTTCCACCACTGTATGGACCAGTTTAAAAGCTGGTGGCCCCATCTCAGGGAGCCAAGTCCCAGGCATCCAACTGCACCCTCATTCAGTTGAGAACTGCCATGGTAACCAAACAGAAAGTGAGTGAACTTTGATCAGTGGACATTGTGACATGAGTAACACAGAGAGAAAACGGTGGTTTCTTCTCTGTGTCCTTGTACCGGTTTGCCCCCCCCTTTTTTTTTTTGCAAGTTCCACCAAGTCTTACTCTCAAATGAGACACATCAGGGCATCTGACAGATTAATTTTATGAATGGGGCAAAGTCATTTGGCAGTATGCATTACAGTGCATTTTAAAAAAAAACCCAGTAAATTTATTATTGGGGGGGGGGGCGTGGTAGGGATACCAGCTTCCAGATGAGACCTGGGGATCCCCTGGAATTATAGCTACATTGGTCAGTTCTCCTGGAGAAAATGACTGCTTTGGAGAGTGGACTCTATGGTACTGTACCCCACTGAGGTCTCTGTCCTCCCGAGACTCCATCCCCAAATCTCCAGGAGTTTCCCAACCTGGATCTGGCAACCCTACTCCCCCCCCTTCATCCCTAGATGGTGGCCATGGGACACCTGGCAGCCCATGGACATCCATAGAAGCATGCATACGACTGCAGACCTAGAGGTCAACTGAATTTCCAGTCTCCCTTTTACTGGTAAGAGATATGGTGGTTGCTTTAAAATAGGATTGCAAGAATAAGGACAATCTGACTCCTTTCCTTTCCAAAGCCTCATTCCCAAGAGGGTTAAGGCAAATGCCATTCTTAAGGGGTCATTTCCACAGCTGTCAGTTTCACCGTGGACAAGGCAGCCAGATCCACTTTGGCCCCTGGCAGGAAATGGGGGTGGGCGGCTTGTCAGATGTCAGATCCAGGTTGGGACACTCCAACATCATGGATAACCAGAATTTACTTTACTTCCTGACCAGGACCGTCCACACAAGGGGCAGATGCAATAAGCCAAGCCTGTATACGCATTCCTTTTAACGTCCCACTTAAAATAATGTCTGAAGGCAGCTTGAGATTGGGCTCCAAGCAAGTTTGTGATGCACGCCCGTGTAAAGCTTTGCCTCAATTTGTCTTTCAAACAATCTCAAGAGGCTGCAAGTTTGAATTCGAGAAATTAGCCAGGGAAATTAGACTGCTTTTATTCTTCCTCCCTCTGCCAACTTCAGCTGAAAATCCTCTCCAAGCAGTTTTTCTCCCCACTGGGAGGGGGAAAAATAGTGTGTGATACCAGTAGGAGTGCCTGCAGTTGAAATGAAAAAAATGTCAACAATTCCACAGGGCACAGCCCAGCTCTTAGCTGCACCTAAAGCAGCTTCTTGGATCCCAGCCAATACATTCTGCAAGATTAACAAAAATGCTAGGGAAAAGTAAACTCAGTGCTTGTACCTTTAGAACATGCGTTCAGGAAAGGATAAAGTACAGGGTGCTCTAGGAAAAAGTTCAGATTTACTAGGCAGCGTTAAGCAGAGCTGAAATTAAGTAATATGACTTTTAGAGAACAGAAACGTTTTACATTAAAGTGTGTTATCGTTCCATGAATGGTAGGGGGCTTTAGCAGTCCTCCCCCCAGCCTACTGCATGATAATACTGTATTTGAGACTACAAGTTTCAAATGCAACTTGGCGTGGGGCAAGGGCAGAAAGTTCATGGGGGGGGGGGGAGGAGAAAGGAAATTCCACTGGGCTGAAACAAGACCCTTGTGTGAACCTAGGCGGCTCTATGATTAAAACATCTGCAATCTGCATTTCAAATTGTGGACGAAGCCAGGCTCATTTCACAAGGGGTTTTTATCTGATACTTCTGCATTGTTATACTCTGTGGCTGAAATCAGCGCTGAGTGGCTGGACCTGATTCTTGCAAATCCACCTTCCTGCATGTCAAAGGTGAGTGATGAAGCGTTCTAGAGAATTCAGAAGCTCCTAACTCTTGTCTTCTGAGGTTGGTTGGTTCTAATGAAAGGTATTGCGTGGTTTCGGTTTTTGGAAGTTGCAACAACTGACTCTTACGTAAGACTAAGGTCATCTACAGGTGTTGCTGGGGTTTCTGCTGAGTCACCAGTCTCATTCACGTATTATGGGATGCAGGTAAAAAGGCAGCAAGGTGGGCAGAAGAGAGCCAGCGTGGTGTAGTGGCTAAGAGCGATGGACTCAGGTCTGGAGAACCAGTTTCAATTCTGCACTACTCCACAGGAAGCCAGCTGGGTGACCTTGATCAGTCACAGCTCTTTCAGAGCTCTCTCAGCCCCCAAAATAAGTCCATATACAAATACTGACACCAACACAGTCAAAGACCAGAAAAAATAACAATAACTGTGTACCAACAATATCTGACAAAATATTAAGTGCTGCTTCTGCATGGCGACAGACTGATATAGAAAATGTGTAGCATGTCCTCTCTCGAATTTTGATACAGAACAGATTGGAATGTTGGTTATTTTTTTGGAAAAGCTTCAGCGTGAAACGAGACAGCCGTCAGCAAGCATGCTCATTAGAAAAAATCAAGATCATCTCATTTGGAACCACCCTTCCGGAGCAACAATTTGTACATTTACTGGACTTTTTACACCATTCCTTTCTTAGTTATTTACACAGTTGTGAATGTATGTTTATGAAGTCCTTCTTACTGTCATAGGAATTACCATAACACATATGATTAGTTTCTTCATTCTTTATTCAGCGTATAAATTTCTTTTTTTTTTGTTAAATGTTGTTGGTACACAGTTGTTATTTTTTTCTACCCAAAATAAATCTAGCTCACCACCAAGTAGTGGTGCATACCACTGAAAGAGCTAGAACTTCAGGCTGCCAGACAGGATCTCCTGCCTATACTACACACAATGAGGGAGACCTCCTATGGAGAGGGGCTGTGGCTTGGTGGAAGAGCCTCTGCTTGGCATGCAGAAGGTCCCCCAGGTTCAAACTCTGGCATCTCCAGTTAAAAGGACCAGGCACTAAGTGATGTGAAAGATCCTAGAAAGATGCTGCCAGTCTGAGTAGACAATACTGACCTTCATGGACCTATGGTCTGATTCAGTATAAGGCAGCTTTGCTGTTTTATGCATCGGGGGACTACCGAGGGAGAGAAGAAAGGAGGTTTAAGGCTGCCCCCTTACTTAATGGGCCTACTAGGCTTGAGAGCCAGCGTGGTGTAGTGGTTAAGAGTGGGGGACTCTAAATTGGAGAAACAGGTTTCATTCCCCACTCGTCCTCCACATGAAGCCTGCTGGGTGACCTTGGGCCAGTCACCATTCTCTCAGAACTCTCTCAGCCCCACCTACCTCACAAGGTGCTTGTTGTGGGGAGGGGAAGGGAAAGGCAAATGTAAGCCACTTCAATGTTCCCTCTAAGCTGTGGAATCTTGTGGGCAAAAATTCTACTTTGTGAGCTATTGGCACTAAAGATATGGCCAGGGAACTATCTACCTAAGGGACCACTTCTCCCCGTTTGTACCCCAGCGAGCACTATGATCAGGCTCCCAGAACTGCCTGGTTCTTCCAGGGCCTAAGGAGGCCCAGCTGGCAGCAATGAGGGCCAGGGCCTTTTTGATGGTGGCCCCGCACTGGTGGAACGAGCTCTCAGATAACATCAGGGCCCTGTGGGACCTTTTACAGTTACGCAGAGCTTGTAAGATGGAGCTCTTCTGCCAGGCTTTCAAGTAGGGGCCGCCTCGACCTCATAGCCCTGGCCCGACCACCAAAGACTGCCAATCAGGACCATCTGCACCAATCGGAAGTCCAGAAGTTTAAAGAAGCCTGCCGACGCCGCTCGGATAAGGGCGTTGAAGTTTCACCGTCTTGTACTGTAATTATAAAGTTTGTACTGTATGTTTTTATACAGTGGTTGTTTTATGGAATTTTATTGTATAGGAATCTTGTTGTTAGCCGCCCTGAGCCTGCCGAGAAGCAGGGAGGGTGGGACAGAAATTTAAATAAATAAATAATAAAGTTGTGAGTGAGCAATTTGGCTACTGCATAAATTAGTTTGATCTGGAGCCATCCTTCCTGAGCTAAGACAAAAAAAAAATTGTGAGCCAGAGGCTGAAAAACTGAGTTAGCTCACACTAATTCAGCTTAGAGGGAACACTTTGACACTCCTTAGAGTTGAGAAAAGTGGGGCATAAAAACCAACCCTTCTTCTCTTCTAGGTATCTTTGCTTAAAGAGCCAGAATATTTTCCTACAGGACAGTTGATAACCATACTGTAAAGTGGAAGAGCAAAAGAGCCCTGATTGCGTTGATTTACACTGCATAATTTACCTTGAGTCTCAGTGAGAAAGGTAAAGGTTTCCCTTGCTCGAAAGCCAGTCAAATCCGACTCTAGGGGGGCAGTGCTAATCTGTTTCCAAGCTGAAGAGCCAGCGCTGTCCAAAGACTTTTCCATGGTCATGTGGTCAGCATGACTAAATGCCGAGCCACACAGAACGCTGTTACCTTCCCACTGAAGTGGTGCCTATTTATCTACTTCCAATTTCTTGCTTTCGAACTGAACTGCTAGGTTGGCGGGAGCTGGGGCCAGAGACGGGAGCTCACTGTCACACAGCACTAGGGTCTTGAATTGCCAAACTACAGACCTTACGGTCTGCAGCTCAGTGTCTTAGCCTCTGAGCCACCGCAGCCCCTCTCAGTGAGAAAGTAAATAAATCAAAACCTTGAAACAGGGTTGCCAACAGGCCAGGGTGGGGGGGAATGTCCTGTCCTTTGAGTTCAGGAGTTCATTCACAAGTTCAGAACAATATATGCCCCAGGGCTGAATAGGGATACAGGATTCTTATCTCACCACAGATGCTAATTTTCTGCCACCAAGCACTTCCTCTCTGCTCTAATCAAGCTGATCACAATATGTGGGCACCTGTGTAGCCTGAATTCCTTCTTTACAATACCCTCCCCCACTTCTGACTGGTATATAAAGGCTCAGAGATCTCCATTCCAACTCATATCTGAGGAAGTCTCGAAAGCTTATACCCCGACAATCGTGTTGGTCTCTAAGGCACTACTGCACTCCAGTCTATCTGTTCTACTCTTAAACTGGTCCTTTAAATATAGGCTTAATTAATAGAAATGGATCATTGAAGCTTTTCATGGCATGGAGCTAAATAACATCACTTGATATCTTGCTGCAGATCAAACTGTTACTAAAAGGACAGAAGGAGTTAAGAGTCAGCAACCTTAGGAGGTTACAGTCCAAGGGACAAAGCAAAAAATGAGGTGCTCGTAACGGACCAGACGTTCTGCCTGCTCTAAGCATTCATCTTAGGGACAGGAAGTGAGAAGCCCCTTCCTGTAGTTCCAGGCTTCCTGCTCAGGCCTTTGAGAGACGACACACAAAAAGTTTTCGTCAAAAGTTCCATGCTCAGAACAATGGAAAGTCCTACTATGCTTGAAGTCCTGTAAGATACTTAGCCTGGTGGAAAAGTGCTGTTCTTCCAGCTGCAGACAGTTCTCAGAGATGCAACACTTAAGTTTTCATTGCAGGCCTTTTGCATCCTCTGGTCCCCTCCCCAAAGTATCTTATGGTCCAACCTGGTAACTATGGCTCTATACATCACTTACTACTCATTTGCATCACTGGCAGTCTTCAAGCAGAGATTGGACGAACAATTGTCAGGGATGCTTTAGGCTGCTTTAGGCTTAGGTTGGGCTAGATGACCTGTATGGTTCTACCAACTCCTGTGATTCCATGATCTTTTTAACTGGAGATGCTGTGGATTGAACCTGGGACCTTCTGCATGCCAAGAAGAGGCTCTTCCACTGAGCCACAGCCCCTGCCCAGCAGAGCTTATGTCCAAGTAATGCTGATGTTCATTTACAACTGTGACTATTTCTTCAAGAGGCCCTAAGCGGTAGATCTTGTCCCCTGGAGGGTTTGTTGAAGCACCTAAAGCTTGGAAGAGGTGACCACTCCTAGCTGGAGGCAGGAACAGGTATGTGCCCACAGGGAAAATAACAGTTAAGTGTGCAAGACCTCAGCAAGGCTGTTAAAAATAGGATGCTTTGGAAGTCATTAATTCATAGGGTTGCCATAAGTCGGAAGGGAC
Organism: Lepidodactylus listeri; assembly: GCA_029233225.1. Lineage (NCBI taxonomy): Eukaryota > Metazoa > Chordata > Lepidosauria > Squamata > Gekkonidae > Lepidodactylus > Lepidodactylus listeri. The sequence continues at coordinate 85,401,685 of JARCFY010000011.1, forward strand.
TTGAGAGCCAGTTTGGTGTAGTGGTCAGAAGTGCGGAGAGCACTGGGTTTGAGTCCCCACTCCTCCACATGCAGCTGCTGGTGTGACCCTGGGTCAGTCACAAGTTCTTTCAGAGCTGTTCTCTCAAGAGGAGTCCTTGGAAGAGCTCTCTCAGCCCCACCTATCTCACAGGGTGTCTGTTGTGAGGAGGGGAAGGGAAAGGAGATTGTAAATCGCTCTGAGACTCCTTCAGGTAGTGAAGGGTGGGGTATAAATCCATCCTCCTCTTCTCTTGATGGCATTGACACACACAGTTGTGAGTTAGCTGAAACACCCTGTGGATTTACTGCTCGGCAGAAGCATTCCATTGCCTTCATCCCCGCTCTACTTTTAATTAAAGAAAATACTTTTTAAAGACCTACATCTCACATATTCTTTCCTCCAAAATGAATCATCTCCAGGTTAAGTTCTGTTCCAGGAAAATGTCTCATTACTTAGAAAAGATGGGAGCAGCATAGTAACTTTTCTGATTTCAGTGGCGATAGAATATTCCTGCAAATAATAAGGTCAACTGTGTGCCTAATCCAGGACATACGACGTTGAGAACACATGTTCAGAACAATGGAAAGTCCTATTATACTTGCAAAGTCCTGTAAGATAGCCTGGTGGAAAAGTGATCAACATATTCAGTAGGTGGACTGCGTCGAAGGAACACGAGAGGTGTTAAATAAACACCTTTTTTATCCTGCTCCATCCTTTCAGATGAGGTCATTGGAGAAAAAAGACAAAACATTGTAACTCAGAAGTGAATGCTAAGTTTAAAAAAACTCCTCCAGTTCTCCTTTTGCTGGATGTGGAAGCTTGCCTTCGTTACAGTTAATTGGCAAACTCACACTGATTTTTAAAAAGAGCCAAAAATTCTACTACTTGGCTTACGGCCCAGCACCCTGCGGAAGTGAGAAGGATCCCCCCCCCCCCCCAATAAGCCTGATTGCGTTAGGAACACAGACAAAAAGGTATTTCGTATAATTCTCAGCAGGTGGACTGAATACAAATTCACTAATCCCCCTTTAATACAGATGGATTAAACAGCTAAACATTGCAGAAAGTAATTGGGCTCCAACTGGAAGTAACTGCACACAGAATGGCACACTATCCACTCTGCATCAATGTGGTGCTAGTTCCCATACACGCAACATTTCTGCTGGCAAAAATAAGCCTCACATCCTTGCTGTTGACTTTTATAATGTTCTTTGGCGTGCAGCAGGATTCTGGTCATGTCTCTATATGCAGAAGGCAGGATAGCAGATCTGCTCTATTACCTTCCCAATAGTAGAAAACGGCAAGAGTCCAGTTGCACCTTAAAGACTCACAAAATATGTGGCAGGGGATGCGCTTTTGTGAGTCACTGCTCACTTCTTCAGATACAGCTAGAATGGGAGTCCATCTGTCCTATTTATTGGAAAGTGGAGTGCTTTCAAATGCCAAATGACATTAACATACAAACAACTATAGCAGGTGAATAATAATAGCAGGCATGATTGGATTTAGGTGAGATATGCAGAGGGATAATAGACGTGGAGAAATCAGCATTGGTTATGAGACAGGAAACCTAGATCTCAATTCAGTCCAGGTGGATGTATTGTCTTGAGCTTCATTATCAATTGCAATTCCACAGTCTCTCTGAATTGCAACTGATAAGCTCTTGTGTGCTGTTTCAATGTATCTGAAGAAGTGTGCCTGCACATGAAAGCTTATACCCAGAATTAAAATGTGTTGGTCTTCAAGGTGCCACAGGACTCAAAACACTATTCTGCTGCTTCAGACCAACACAGCTATCCACCTGAATCTATCATAAGGAATTAATTTACTTGGAATGAAAAAAATCCATAAAAACTTAATCAAAGTTATTTAAGACGATTACTTTCCTTACTGCTTAGCTAAAACGAGATAATCAAACAAGGCAGAGAACTTACAAATGTGTTTCAAAAGTGCCTCCCAACCCCATGCTAGTTCAACGCAAAGTGCGTAAGAAGGATCTAAAGCACACAGTTGCAGCCTTGCCAATATGTTCCCATGCAAGCATCAAGAACACTGAACAAGGGGGGCGGAGCGACGGCGCGAGATGGCGGACGTCTGAAAAGCGAGCTCCCGATCCCCACTCCCGAAAACCTCTAAAAACGCGATTCCAGAAGCTACATTTCTTTGCAAAGCATGGGAAAATCTTCAAAAACAAAGCCAAGAGCCTCTACGACGACCTCGGGGACGGTCGATTCCTTCTTTCTTACTGAAAGACCAACGGACGCCACGGAGGCCGAATCCCCCGCTCCGCTTAAAATGGCGACCGGAGCGCCGCTAGAGAAAAGGATCAACAAAAACAACAAAACCGACAGTGCTCCGCTCACGAGAGAGGACCTGGCAGAGCTTAGAACTGACCTACACCAACTTATGACAAATTCTATGGCTGAATTGCTTCAACCGGTCCACGTGAAGCTCAACGACCTAACAAAGGAACTGAAAGAAGTCTCCAAAATGGCGGAGAACACCTCGGAGCTTGCACTAACTCTACAAGAAGAAGTCAGGCAGCTACAGTCCTTCGAGGCTGCAACAACAAACAGGTTAGAAAACTTGGAGAACAGGTGGCGAATGCTTAATTTAAAATTTCGCGGGCTGGAGGAGGGCTCAGAGGGAAATATGGACTTGGCGTCCTGGATATCTTCCTGGTTGGCACAGTCTCTTAAAATGGAGGACGGTATTGCCCCGGCCATAATAAGAGCATACAGAGTAGGGCCACTCGCCAGAGCCACCAGAAACCGCCCGAGAGACGTTATAGCTACCTTTTTATATCAAAGATCAAGAGATAGAGTTCTTAAGGAAGCCAGACAAGGTGGATCGCTACAATGTGAAGGGAAAAAAATTATTGTATTATTGGACCTCTCAATGGAGACATTGGAGAAACGAAGATCATTGAAACTAATCACTTCCAAGCTCTTTGAGGCCAAAATCAGATTCAGATGGAGCCCTACTTCTGATGTGATAGTATATAAGAATGGAACTCAACTAACAGCACTTGATAAAGCCTCAGGCATCACACTATTGAAATCTCTAGGTTTACAGCTGACAAAGGAAGAGGAACTATCATTACTCCCAGCCGGGCCGGCTGATGCCAACTGAAAACTGGCAACTGGTTTGTTTTTTTTTTGAGATGTCTCAGAGTGTAAAATCTTTTGTTTGGTAGCTAAAAACCGACAAGGCCCAAAATAGAATGATGGAACCTATGGGCAGTTCCATAAAATTTAATAGCTTTATATTTCTTAAGAGAACTGTTCAATATTGTACTGTTGGAAATTTTTAAAAGGGATATATTATAATGTCATGTATTTAAGGATATTGAATAGGTGGTAATATTTTTAATGTTAGAATTTAAACTTGCTTATCAAAAGTAATATTAAGATCTCATCTATTATAGAGTTATTACCTGAAAATATTTTAAAATTAATTAGATGGTACTGAAGGGTAATATTATAATGTACTTAATTAATATCATTAAGTATGAAGTAATACTTCCAGCCCCTGGTGTAGATTATTAAGTACTAATTTTTAGGATAGTTGACTATTTTCATTTGGAAAACTTTTAAAGGGAGATATCATAATGCCTTATAATTAATGATATTAAGTATGAAGTAATACTTATAGCCCTAAAATCTGTAGTGTGTTTTTTTAAAGAAAGAATGAGACATGACTTAGTGTTGAGATATACTTAAGTTTTGTATTTAAAAAAAAATATTATGGAATATATAGAAGGGATAAGATATAATATTATTTATTGATTGGATTTAAGTATGAAGTAATACCTTTTATGATTGGAGTAATTAATAAGTTATTTAAGCTGGGGCTAAGAGTGGAACAGATATCAAGAAATTTTATATTTTATTTTATAGGATTTTAAGATAAAAGCTATGTCTAAGTATGATGTAATACTGAAATGAGTTTAGAGATGTATCTTATAAGTCTTATTACAGAAATTTGCTTTTTTCATATAGACTGTTTGGAAAGTCTTGTAAAGGGAGTGGGGGGAGGAGTTTAAAAATATATTTTGGGAAATCTTCCCCCTTATAGAGTAGGGAATCTAGTAAGGGAGTGTTTTTGTCTCCCTTCTCTTTGATACTTAAAAGTGAAAAGAGAGTCTAGAGGCAGCTCCTTTGTGGAGCGTAGGGTGGTGGAGGGTATAGTGAAAGTTAGGTTATAAGTTAAGTTTCCTTTATAGTTAATATTTTAATATTTTGGTTATGCCCTTACAGTTTAAATGTTTGACATGGAATTGTAGAGGTTTTAAAAATCCCATCAAATCAAGAAGGATCACAAATGTATTGTACAAGGAAAGGCCAAACTTTGTTTGCTTACAGGAAACTCACTTAAAAACAACGGTTAAAAATGTGGTAAAAACAAGCTGGTTTTCTCAAAATTTTCAGGCACCTGGCTCATCAAAGGCAAGAGGGGTTGCCATTCTTATTTCTAAGACCACTCCTTTTCAGTGCCAACAAGTCCAAAAGGACCCAAAAGGTAGATTTATTTTTGTAAAAGGTTTGTTAGATGGAGACCCCATTACTATTGCCTCAATTTATGCCCCAAATGAGGATCAGATCAGGTTTTTAAAAGATACCCTACAGACATTGTCTGACTTTCAGCAAGGCCCTGTAATCATAGGTGGAGACTTAAATATGTTAGTCAACCCAAACTTAGATAAAACACACAAAGCTAAAAGCGGAAAGAACACTAATACTAAACCAACTGAACTTCAAGCCATCTTTGATTTTTTTCAATTGGAAGATATTTGGAGAGTATTACACAAGGCAGACAGACAGTTCACATATTACTCATCTGTCCACGATATTTATACCCGGATAGATTATATATTGGTATCTAAATCATTGGTTAATCAGATTAAAAGCTCGGAAATTGGCATTAGACAGATTTCGGATCATTCATGGGTAGATTGTTGCTTTACTAAAGACGTCTTGGACAGTAGGGGATGGGAATGGAAATTAAACACCTCTTTGCTCCATAGTGAGCTGTTTTGTGAGGAAATACAGAAATCTATTCAAGAATATTTTCATTTTAATACAGATTGTGGTGTCCCAAAGGAAACAGTATGGGAAGCATTTAAGGCAGTTATTAGGGGAAAACTAATTTCACTTTCGTCCTCATTCAAGAAAGACCGTGATAATACAACCTTAGAATTAAAAGAAAACATCAAGAGGTTAGAAGCTCGTCACATTAAATTTGGAGGGAAAAAAACTCTACACAAGTTAACAATGGAGAGAAAAAAATTAGATTTATTAGAAACATCATCTGTACAAAAACAACTCTTATTGCTTAGACAGAAATATATAACGAAAACCCCTAGGTCGTTAACACTATTAAAGTCCAGAGTAAAACGTAGGCAAAATATAAACTTGATACATGCAATAAGAGATTCAAAGGGGAAAATAGGTTACACATCAAAAGAAATCAATACAAATTTTTATGATTTTTTTGGAAAACTATATAGCTCAAGCAACCCTTCTAAAGAAAAAATTCAGCAATATCTGAATTCCATAAAATTTAATGTAAAACTTACAGATGAACACAAAGACCTTCTAGACCAACCTATTACCATTGCAGAGCTGAATGAAATTATAAAATCTACTAAATCTAATAAAGCCCCAGGCCTTGACGGCCTGCCATGTGAATTCTATAAAAAGTTTAAAGAATTAATACTCCCCTTTTACTGTGATCTCACAAATAACATCATGAATACTGGAGCTTTTCCCCCAACATGGTCTGAAGCAAAAATCATTATGATACACAAGCAGGGTAAAGAAAAACTTAACCCGGCCTCATACAGGCCAATAGCAATTCTTAACCATGATTTTAAAATATTCTCCTCGCTATTGGCAACTAGGCTAAATAAAATTATTTCTCAGTATATTCATCCTGACCAATCGGGATTTGTCCCTAATAGGTCAATTACGGACAATATAAGGAAAACTTTGAACTTGATTGATTTTTGTATGGCTAACAAAAAACAGACTGTGTTTTTAGCACTGGACGCCGAAAAGGCATTTGACAAAGTGGAAATCCCCTACCTTGTAGAATTATTACACCATATGAGATTCGGTCCTCGCTTTGTGCAGTCTATTCAAGCTATATATAAAAATCCCTCAGCACAAATTAAAACTAATAATTATAGATCTGAAAAACTAAATTTATTTCGGGGCACAAGACAAGGGTGTCCCCTATCTCCAATTTTATTTGCTCTATCCTTAGAGCCCTTAGCGCACGCAATAAGAATGGATGCCATGATCAAAGGTATTGAGATAGGTGAATGTCAGTGTAAAGCTAGTTATTTTGCAGATGATGCAGTATTTTTTATATCTGATCCAGAGATTTCATTGGGCCACCTGCAAAAACAAATTAATAGTTTTAGCATAATTTCGGGGTTTACTATTAATTATGATAAATCAGAACTCTTTCCCTTAAACATGACTCCTCAAGTCAAGAAAGAGATAACAAAAAAATATCCTTTTCGATGGGTTCAATCTAAATGGAAGTATCTGGGTATTCTTTTTCCAATAGAGACTAAGAAGATTTATGAATGCAATTATACACTGTTAGAGGTAGAAACTAAACAAAAATTAGATGAATGGAGCAAACTTAATTTAACGCTCTTAGAGAAAATAGAAACTATTAAATCATTCATATTTCCAAAATTTCTCTATCTGTTTCAGAACTTACCAATCCAAATTCCAAAACAAACCTTTAAACGTTGGCAATCAATGTTGACCAAATTTATTTGGGTACAAAAAAAACCAAGGGTTAAATATTCAATACTGATAAAACCAACAAAACTAGGCGGATTAGGGTTACCTAATCTGGAATCTTATTTTTATGCAGCGCAACTTAAGACTATTTTAACCTATGCTCAACCTTCTCTGAATAAAACCTGGGCCTTAATTGAACAGCAAGGCCTGGTTAAGAACTCACTATTTAAAATAATTTGGAATAAACCTAATGAAAGAATATTAACAAGACCAGTAAATCCCTACTTAGCCTTTACGTTGAAAATCTGGGATAGATTTCGATCACAGCTTGCCCCAGAAGTATCACCTCTTACGGTATTTATTGGCCAACCCTGGTACAAACCTGGTATATGTGATCAAATATATGAAGAATGGAAAGATAAGGGTCTGTTTAGACTAGGCGACCTTTGTAACAAACAAGGAATTATACCTAAACAACAATTGGAAGACAAATACAAGATAAAAATCCCTTGGTTGTATTACCACCAAATTAGTCATTTTCTTAAAAATCCAAACATAATTTCTCTTATAATGAGAGAACAGACATTATTTGAATCTCATATATTAAAAAAACCACAAAATTCTAGAGGATTGATTTCCGTTATTTATCAACTGATAAATAAAAGCAGCTGGAGCCAGATGTCATCGCTTCAAAAAGCCTGGCAACATGACTGTAACATATCCTGGTCTGAATCACAATGGTTAGATATCTGGTCTTCTACTCTTTTTACAACAAAGGCTTTAAATATAAAATTACAAAATTTTAAATTATACTCTCGATGGTATATGACCCCATTACGTATTTCCCATGTTAATTCCTTGTTTGTTCCATATTGTTGGAAGCAATGCGGAGAAATAGGAACCTTTAAACATTGCTGGTGGTCTTGCCCAGCTATTGCTTTATTTTGGACAAAGGTGGTAAATCGTATAAATAATATTTTGAATTGTACTATTCCTTATTCAATTGAATCTGTACTATTAAATCATTGGCCTGAAATGAAGTCAACAAAGCAAACCAGAGACTTGGCCTCGCTTTTTATACTTGCGGCAAAGACCTTAATTGCTCAAAAATGGAAGACTAAAGACTGTCCAACAATGCGACAATGGTTTTTGAAATTGTGGGACTTCGCAGTTATGGACAAACTGGCTTTACAACTACAAAGAACGGAAAACCCAGCAGCAAAAAATAACTTTACGGAGAAATGGTATCGATTTTTTGAGTATATGTCAAACTCATCTACATCTTGTACAGCGTTGCCAAAAAAGTATTTGAACTTTGTATTTCTTTAGTTAAATGTATTAAGTGTGATTCTTCAATGTTTAGACTGTATTAACTCAGGGTTCAGGGGTTTGTTATTTGTATATGTTTAAGTTGAAAATAAAAAAGTTATAAAAAAAAAAAAAAAAAAAAAAAGAACACTGAACAAGAAAGGAAGCGAGAGGGGTTTGTTGGCCTGCCTCTTTATATAAACCTAAACATAGCAGGATTGAGCAGCTGGCAGTGGCAATACGAACCAATCAATATCTTTCAAATCAGAGATCAGCACAGGGTTTGTGAAAGACACTTAAGCCAGTGTGAGATTTCTAGACTCCATGCTAGCAAAGACGGCATTTCTAGATGACACCTCTGTCTGGCAACAAAATGATTAGCATGTCAATGGAGCGTTCCAGAAACCGAAAGGCAGCAGTTACAAGTTTATTTCCCCCCAAAAAAAGGTTAATTGGGTGATGGATGGGGTGGGGAAGAACTCAGTTCCTGTCATAGTGATACATAACGAATACTGATAAAGTCTTTGCCTGTGTTTTTTTTTAAATGACTGCCCAAATTGAGTTTTTAAAATGGAACAGTGACATCCAAGTTCTTAGAAGGGGTGTGACCAGTCTCTAGAAGCAGGGCTGGGCCTCTCAGAAACCACGGGACAGGGGTTCGCGACTTTTTCGAGCCTGCGGGCACCACTGGAATCCTGACACAGGGCAGCAGGTACAACCACAAAATGGCTGCAGCAGGAGGCGGAGCTAAGCACAAAATGGCAGGGAAGGAAATTATGCATAGCTATCATAGTTGGACCATAAGGAAGGCCGAGCACTGAAGAAGATACTTCTGAATTATGGTGCTAGAGATGACTATTGAGAGTCCCTTGGACTGCAAGGAGATCAAATCAATCATTAATAAAGGAAATCAACCCTGACTGTTCCCTGGAAGGCCAGATTCTGAAGCCGAAGCTCAAATACTTTGGCCACCAAATGAGAAGGGAGCACTCACTGGAGGAGACCCTGATGCTGGGAAAGATTGAAGGTCAAAGAAGAAGGGGACGACAAAGGATGAGATGGTTAGACAGTGTTATCGATGCAGCGAACATGAAACTGAGCAAACTCTGGAGGGCGGCGGAAGACAGGAGGGCCTGGTGTGATGTGGTCCATGGGGTTCCGAAGAGTCGGACTCAACTGCGACTGAACAACAAAAAATCATAGTAAGTCAACAATTTCAGGTGGAAGTTCTGTCTAACAGGTTGCCTTTTAATCTGTAACTAGAAGCCCTGCTGGGCAACAGCGTCACCTAGCCCCACCCACCTTCTAAATGCACTTGGTGGGCACCCGGAAAGGTATCAGTAGGCACTATGGCACTACTTCAGGAAACCCTAAAAGTAAGTCAATGCCTGTATAGAAGATGGTGCTGGGTTGGGAAAATGTGACGCAACTCAACAGAAAGGCAATTTATTTAGTGTTGTTCCAAGCACCAGGTAAAGAGAGAAAAAGGATCAAATCAAAACTGGCACGTACACCCTCTTTCCATAAACTTGTTTGTCTTTCTTTTCTATTTTTACTTGTTTTCGGCCCTAAATGAGCAACTGCTCAGAACTGTTTAAAGTACCAGATTGCGTTCGAGGAGGACACGACCGGTTGGCCTAAAGAACATGCAATTTGGAGAGTTCCACTTGACCTCAATTTAGTTAAACTTCTCCTGCCGGATTATTCACTAGGACCAAATAGATTGGAAGTGTGGTCGAGAGGCTGAGTCCATCTCTGCTTTTATTTAAATAAGTGGGGCTGGAAAGTGGAAGGAAATACAAATTCCCCAAGTGACCAACTACACTGCGTAAAGCCTGCTTGCTTTAAATCCCTGTAATTTAGTTTAAAGCGTGCAAGCTGACACAGCAGAAGAGACAGAGGAAGCAATCCTAAGCAGATCTAATAAAAAGTAAGTCATTTCATCCAATGGGGCCAGGGGCGTCGAGTTTTTTCATTCCGGGGGGGGCTCTTGCGTGTGCGCGCGCCCACTGGGACCATGTCCCTGTTGCCACCGCATCCCCCCCCGCCTGACCACTCCTGCTTCTGTCCCTCCCTCCGTTGGTCCAGGGGCCAGCTGGGCATTTGCTTAGCTGGCCCCTGGATGGATGGACGGAGTGGCCAGGCCGGGGGGGGGGAGAGAGAGAGAGACGGCGGCGACCCTAGGAAGGGCTGGGGAGGCGCAGCAGAGGGCGCTCTGTTTTTGGGGGTGACTCGAGCCCTCGAGCCCCCCCGTAGTTGACACCTATGAATGGGGCTTACTCCCAGGAAAGTACTCTTCCAACTACAGCCTGTGCTTCCTGGCCAGTGTTTTAATTGTTGTTCTTACGTCTTTGCATTTTAGCTCTGGTTTTAACAATCAGTGTTTTGGCAGGGGGGTTGGGTCTAATGGTTTTAAAACGTCATTTTACTATTTTTAATCAGTTAGCTGCCATGGTAGCTCTTATGAGGGCAGAAAGGTGGGGTATAAAATTTTGTAAAACAAATATGTTACAAAAAGTCCTTGGTCTGAATCTCACCATGGCCATGAAATCACCAAACAGTTTCTCTCTCAGTCTTAACCTTCCCCATATTGCCAGTGTCAGGATAATGCTGGACTACCTCACAGAGTTGTTGTGTAAAGGATACAAAGAATGCAGTGGTGGGTGTCTTCACAGGGACACCACTGAGAGCACAAATACACCCAGTGCTACACAAGTTCAAGGTTTTGGTTTTGACATTTAAAGCCCTATGCGGACTGGGACCAACATATCTACAAGACCGTCTCTTCTGATCTATCCCCTGAAGGGCCTCGTGCTCCTCTGACTAAAGTCTACCGGTGATTCCTGGCTCAAAAGATGTACGCTTAGCTTCGACCAGAGCCAGAGCCTTTTTGGCTTTGGTTCCAGCCTGGTGGAAACCTCCCCCTACCCTAGTGAGATCCGGGCCCTGTGGGATTTAATACAGTTCCAGAGATGTTCCACCAGGCCTATGGCTTAGGTGGCATTAAAATGGCCTCCCCTGCTCTGCTTTAATCCATCACGGCTATTTCCTCACCCACCCACTTGCCTTGTCTTGTTCCATCTATGGCTACACATAACCGGAGTCTTTTTGACTCATTAAATCATGTAGTTAACACCACTTAAGGCTTCATGTGTTAGTACTGGTAATAACTGATAGATTTTAAGAACTGTGTTATTTTTAACTTTTGCATTTTTTAAAGAACGTTGTAACCCGCCCTGAACCTGTTGTGCGGGGAGGGAGGGCTAGACATAAATAAATAAATGATGTGATGTCTTTAAAGTGCTCAGTAGCACAAAAATAAAGGGGTTGGGGGGGAATTTAAAAAACCTACTTCCAAACCGTAACTTCTATACTGATGTGAGATATATATTTTGGGAGTTGGTATTTGTAGAAGAAGAAGAGATTTGATTTATATCCTGCCCTTCACTCACTTGGGAGTCTCAGAGTGGCTTACAAACTCCTTTCCCTTCCCCTCCCCACAACAGATACTCTGTGAGGTAGGTGGGGCTGAGAGAGCTGAGACAACTGTCCTTGGGAGAACAGCTGGTACAGAGCTACGGCTCGCCCAAGGTCATCCAGCAGGTGCAAGTGGAGGAGTGGGGAATCAAACCCGGTTCTCCCAGATTAGAGTCCATGCACTTAACCACTACACCAAACTGGCTCTCAATCTTAACAAACCATTCAAGATCCCTCAGACCACCTAATTCTGCATTTATTTATACCTGCTCTCTCCTATATTAACAGTGATTCCCGTTTTACTGTCAATACAAAAACATAAAAATAATATCAATTATATCAAGACAAGGATCTGGGAGATTCAGGCTGCAGGAGGGAAGAATGATGCACACCGTCCTGAGATCCAGAGGGAGGGATGACAAAAATGTACTAACTAAAACACACATACAAGGAACTGCCTGCTTTAAAGTAGTACCATACACAGTCCATGAAAACTTGAAAGGAGTTCATTCTAGAGTCTGGATGCAACAGCAGAACTCTGGGTTTTAAGTCTTGCTGATTTCATTTTCTCTTTTAAAGGGGTGCTGCGGCAGATCTCTTCTGCAAGGCCTTGATCGGTGAAGCAGATTATAGTGAGAGTGGGCGTCCAGGACATTGCCCTCCAGCCTATGCAGGGCTTTAAAGGTCAAAGACAGCATCACACAGCTGGATGTCTGCTTTCTCATCTCCCAGCCCTGCCCAGGAGACCCTTCAGTTTCCAGGCCATCTTCAAAGGCGGTCTTGCATTTACTATAGTAATGTGTCCTACCTGCAAAGTTACAAAGGTATGAACAGTGGCAAGATCTATTGCCTTCAGATAGGGTAGAACTGATGTTCCAGATACAACTGGCAAAAGGTGCATCTAGCTGCAACAGTTTTTCATACAGCAAGAGTTCTGGATGGGGAGGCAACCCCTAGCCTTCATGCCTGATCTGATGGTTCAACTGGGGCTGAGAGGGTGGACCGAGAATACTTTTTATCCCTCTCCCAAAATACTGGGACTCCAGGGGTACCTGATGAAGTTGATGGGCAGCAGATTCAGGATGGACCAAAAGGAAATACTCCTTTACTGAACGAGAGATTAAAATGTGGGATTTGCTGCCGGAGGATGTGGTGGTGGTCACAGGCACAGATGGCTTTAAAAGATTTGACAGATGCATGGAGGACAGGTCCATCAGTAGCTACTAGTGCTGGTGGCTAAAGGCAACCTTCACATTCAGAGGCAGTAAGCCTCTGATTACCAGTGCCAGCAAGCTACATCAAGGGGAAGGCCTCAGCCTCTATGCCAGTTTGGTGTAGTGGTTAAGAGCGCGCACTCTGATCTGGGAGAGAACCAGGTCTGATTCCCAACTCCTCCACATGCAGCTACTGGTGTGACCTTGGGTCAGTCAGAAGTCCTTTCAGAGCTGTTCTCTCAAGAACAGTCCTTGAAAGAGCTCTCTTAGCCCCACCTTCCTCACAGGGTGCCTGTCGTGGGGAGGTGAAGGGAAAGGAGACTGCAAGCCACTCGGAGACTCCAAGTGAAGGGCAGGGTATAAATCCATTCTCTTCTTCCTCTTCTCTGCCCGGATGTTGGCGCTACAGTTACTGGTTGGCCACTACATGAGACAAGATGCTAGACTAGATGGACCACTGGTCTGATCCAGCAGGGCTCCTCTTACATTCAAACTGCTTCACTGTCTTTAACTGGGAAGTCCACACCTAGGATTGCCAATCTCCAGGTGGGAGCAGTCACTAACAAAAACAACCGTGGTGTTGTATTATGAAAATATATTTAGGTTTCAGTTCTGCAGTGAATATATTTCTTCATCACATTATGAAGACGTACGCTCACACACGATGGAAAATACATATAAAAACAGCTTTTTCACATTATGAAAACGTACGCTCGCGCACGATGGAAAATACATATAAAAACAGCTTTTTCAGAGTGTGCTGTATGAATGACACTTGTGTACACATCACTAGAGAGAGGAAAACAATAAACAGTAAAATTATCAATTTGTATTAACACGCAATCTTGCATAAAAACTCTACGCCTACCATAATGTTGATACTTACACAATACTAATCCGTGGGTTAGCACGCAAAATTCTTACTGCTTCATTGAGACAAATTCTTTCAGTGTTCATGTTATCCAAATTAGTTACTCCCTTTACATAGAAACACTATCTTAATTACTAACAGGTGGCAAAACAAACTTGCCCTTGTATAATAAGTAATCACTGAGTTTATACACCTTAAAGAAAACAAAGTTTCATAAGAAACAACTTAAATCTAGCTCCGAATTAAGTCCATGATGAGAAAGTGAGTTTAAACGGAATATCCACTTAGCTTCTTCCTGCAAAAGTATCTGATGCACATCCCTGCTTTTGTTTGCTACAAACAAAATCCTGCAGCGAAAATCATCACACCTATGGTTGGAGACAAAGTGCTCAGTTTAGAGCCACTTCTGAGATATTATGTCTTATGCGTGGAATATGCTCTAAAACACTGTCCGGCCGATTAAGGTATTTCTCAAGCAGGAGCTGGAAACCCTGTCTACGTCCCACTACCAGCAATACATCTGCCCAACTATTGCATTCAAACACTAGCTCAGCACAGACACAGCAGTTTCTAGCTGTTTTGGCACAGAACTATTGAGCTGGGCTCTAGATAACCCACTGTCCTTGATTCATATAGATATTAAATACTTCTGGTGACAAAACTGAACCCTTGGGAACCCTGAACATCAGCAGCGATAGGCAGCTGAATTATCCCTCGAGGTATGCAGGAGGTTAATACTTGGTACAGACTAAGGGATCTATCAGTATTCATTAGACAGTATTTTGGCAATTTGTTTATATAATGGCTCTACAAGCTGAAATGTGCAGGAATTTATAGCTGAATGAGAAGTTCTTAATAGCAGCGGTGGCAGAATGGGCCTGCTCCGGCCTGCAGGCCGCCTTCCACCCGGCTCTCCAAGGTTTTCTTACACCTGGAGAGTCTTTTCTCTCTCTCCAGTAACCCTCCACCACTGCCTGACCTTGATTGCTGACTGGGAGGGTCAGGACTCCCAGATTCCCTTCCAAGTTCTGAGGCCTTGCCTGTGGGGTTCTTGCTGCCCAGCACCTGGTCACAATGGGAACTATTTAGTGCCTTATGCACCCCGGAGGAATAGCCACTTGCCAACTAACTGCATTCCCAAAATGGTGGAGGTGGTTAGGGTTGCCAAGTATTCACGGCTTAGCGGCGGGGGGGGGGGAGTCCTTTCAGTCCCTGGAGTTTCCTGGTGCGCGTGCATAGCACGCATGCTGCGATTAAGTCACCCAGAAGTGATGTAATCGCGTCGGGCACGCTGGGGGCAGGACCTCTCAAATTCGAGGGAAAACCATAGAGTTTTATCTCAAATTGTAGAGTGTCCCTCCCCGAAACGTGCCGGATGCGATTACGTCACCTCCGGGTGACATAATCGCGCCGGGCATGTCCTCGGAGCCTGGCAATTTGGGGACAGGGTTCCCCCGACGGCCCAATCCGGGCCGGCGGGAAATGGGCCGCTGGAGCAGGGGATTCCCCGCCCCCCGGGGGGACTTGGGAACTCTAGAGGTGGTATAGAGAAGCACTACCAGCATCAAAAGTTATAAAGTCTTTATTAAAACAAAATGTTCACAAGCGTACTTTTTAGCACTGCACTAGACTGAGCAAGGGATTCAAAAGAAATGGGTAAAACACAGTTCCTTTGTCTCTCTCTTGAAACATGCCTATCAGATGTTAAAATATAGGACAGGTTCCTTAGCTTAGGAAGTTAGAGATCTCTACAGAGTTTCCTCCAGCTCAGGACTCAGTGCCAAAGACCTTCCCTCCTTGCTCCCCTGAGTTTTATCACCTCTCTTTCTCCCACCCACTGATCTGGTCAGGCCAGGTCAGAGAAGCTTTTCCTGCAGTCTCCAGAATTTCCTTCCTGAAATCTCTCTAGTATTCAACACCACCAAATCTCTGTTCCCTGCTTGAACCAAGGAGTGAGTAGGAGCTTGATCATCCCATTGTCTAGAGCTATTAGCATTTGTATGGATGTGGGCTGAGGTAAGTCTGGAAGCAACTGAACTGACTTCCTCCCCTTCCTACCTTTCTCTGCCCAGAGAGGGGGGGAAAAACTTTTAAAACTCAGGGTGAAGGTTTTGCACATTTCAAATCCCCAAAGGAAAAAAATGCAGCCCAAAATACACCTAATAATTTAGGGCAAGAAACTGTCTACCTTATCAAGTTGACATCGGGGAGGGGGAAGTGGAACCCAAAATACTGTAATACTCTCAGATCCCCTACATGTTAACAAAATATAAGATCAAGACTTGTTAGCCGCTCTGAGCCTGCAAATATTGGGGAGAGCGGCCTATAAATTGAACAAACAAACAAACAAACAAACATAAATATATCAAAAGCTTAATTTAGCCCCCCGCCCTTCAGGACAAGAGACACAACTCTGCAACCGCAGCCATTCAACATGTCACACAACCAGTGTTCCCTCTAAGCTGAGTTAGTGCGAGCTAGCTCACAAATTTTTTTAGCCTCTGGGTCACACATTTTTGTCTTAGCTCAGGAAGGGTGGACTCCAGGGCAAACTAATTTATGCAGTAGCCAAATTGCTCACTTACAACTTTAATGTCAGTAGCTCACCAAGTAGAATTTTTGCTCACAAGACTCCACAGCTTAGAGGGAGCATTGCACACAACCACAGTAGTTTAACATTAAATCAGAAACGGTGAAAAATCACAAACAGAATAAACAATGTAAGGTTGTTTTTTTTTACCAGCATGGAACTTATGTAACGACTGGATCAGAGCTTTTGTTATAAGTGTTTCTGTTGCAATGAGACAGAAGAGGTTAACACGGCTGCCAAACAGCTGAAGGTCAAACCTGTTTGCAAAGCTAAACGGGCACACCAAATTCACTCCCTAAGCTCTCCCGTAATGATTAATAGAACACGAAACCACAGTTTTCTACAATCTTGCTCTCAATGTTTTTTCAAGCTGAATATTTTGTTTCAGGAACAAGGGGCATCTGTTCTGAGACAATACACTCCCAGAACGACAGCAAGTTTTGGTCTGTTACTGGACTGGGGGTTAGCAACCTTTTACATTTAAAGAGGCCAACTATGTCAAAATTCAGAACAGGAGATCAACAAGGAGCCAGTGCAAGAAAAGGTATTTGCAAATGGCAACCACACAGTTTAACATTATTTATAATTGACATGCTGATTAATAATCCCTAAAGTTTCCACAGTGCAAACACCTGTCATTAAGAGACCTTTATTGGAAAGTGACACACAAGATCTCACAAGAAATATTAAATAATCGCCCAAGCTGCTCCTAATGTATTTTTTAGTGCACCGGCATAACTCTGCACATGGCTCACACTTGGATCACCGGCAACTGTTCATCTGTTTCCCTTTCTGTAAGGCATCTCTAAGCAGCTCTCAAATCCTCTTTGCCTCCCAGTCCCCTTCACATACCGTTTGTTATCTAGCATTCCCTCTGCTATTCTGATATACCTTGAGATTTCGTTTTTAGAAGAGCTGTGATTCCGTGCCGACTTAAGAAGAGCAGGTTTTTATATCCCACTACTCCCTATCTTGAGGAGTTTCAAAGTTACAACTGCCTTCTGTTTGTCTCCCCACAAAAGGCACCCACAATTGAGAGGTAGATGGGACTGAGAGAGTTCTGAGAGAACTGTGACTGGCCCAAGGTCACCCAGCAGGCCTCATCTGGAGGAGTGGGGAATCAAACCCAGTTCCTCTAGATTAGTCTGCCACTCTTAACCATGACACCATGCTGCCTCTCTGGATGGCCCAAGCTAGCCTGGTCACATTCGACCTTGGAAACTAAGCAAGGCAGCTCTGGCTTGGTCTTTGGACGGGAGACCACCAAGGAAATCCAGGGCTTCTACACAAAGGAATGCAATGGCATACCACCTCTGTTCTTCTCTTGCCTTGAAAACCCTGGTCACCACAAGTAGGCTGTGACTTGCCAGCACTTTCCTAATTTGATTTCATACTGAACCACAGGTTGGAGACCCTTGCACTGGACTATCACAATGAAGCCTGTAATTCCCAAACGATAGCTTAGGACCCACCAGTGAATCTGGAGAGCTTCAGACATTGCCAGTCGAGTGAGCATTTCACTCAGCATAGCCCAAGAAATACATGCAAGTTCCCACCAGTGTCCCCTCTAAGCTGAATTAGTGTGAGTGAGCCCACAGTTTTTTAGCCTCCGGCTCACACATTTTTGCCTCAGCTCAGGAAGGAGGGCTCCAGAACAAACTAATTCATGCAGCAGCCAAATTGCTCGCTTACAACTTGAATGCCAGTAGCTCACAAAGTAGAATTTTTGCTCACAAGGCTCCACAGCTTAGAGGGAGCATTGGTTGATGGAAAACTAGATGATGGAAACCCCCACGGGGGGGGGGGTGATGAAATCCCACTGGTGCAAACATCTTTATAGCCAGGAAAGGAAGAATAGGACTCACCTGCTTTGTTGTACAGATCCACGGGATTTTGTGAGCAAAGGAGTGCGAAGAGCCAGTCTGTTGCTGTAGCAGAGCAAAGGATGAGACAAGGCTAGTCTGATGAACTGTTGCCACCTGTTGCTCACGGCTTCGAAGTATCCTCTGGACCAGCTGAAGGGCAGGCCCTTCCTGTGACTTAACTCTTCTTCACTGCAGCCTTCGGAAAGTCCACGGATAGAAATAGTCTCCCTGATTGCCCCACACGGCTCAGTCATGCTGGAGCCATGTCAAAGAGAGGTTCTAGGAATGTGGTTTCTTGCTGGATGTGATTTAACGTGCGCGGTCCCGACAGGAAAAACCGCCCCAAGATGACTAAGTTGCTACGCTGAACTCTGATAACTACTACCACCACCGTCAAGAAATTGCACACAGGAATGTGAGGGAAGGCAGAGTCCACAATGGAAAAACACGGCCAGTTACTACAGAAGTCAAAGCTCAGTGCACAGTATGACAACTAAGTTACTACTAATGTCATATTTCACACCAACAGTTGCGTGTTCTTTTTTGCCTCACCTGTTTCCTATTACAGCAGTTAATGCCACACAGAAGATGTTTTAATATAGGGGTTCCCCAACAAGGTGCCCACGGGTGCCATGGTACCTACCGACATTTCTGCGGACACCCGTGTTTTTAGAAAGTGGGCGAGGCCAGGTGGAGCTTTTGCCCAGCAAAGCTTTTGATTGGCTGCTGGATATTTGATTGACTGCGCTGATATAAGATTGCTTTGGCGGCAGCTGCCACCACAGCACAAGGATCTTCACTGGGGGACTGTAACCATTTTGAGACTTTTTTCTCTGCAGCCTCCATTTTATGGCAGCTACTTTTGTGGCTGCGCCCACTACGTTGTGCCAGAATTCCAAATGTGCCTGCAGGCTCGAAGAGGCCACTGCCTTAACAGAGCAACGGGAACCTAGAAATGAAGTTTCACTTAAGTGGCACCCAAGAAACTTTTCCCAGGAGGGAGGACGCACCAATTTAATTTTTGTTCAGCGCCCATTAATGTTCATTCCTGTTTCTGAGCCAGAACTGAAATCTTCGATTGTGCCATGCTGCCCTTAACATGCACTATTTATTGTCAGCAGGGTAGCTCTCTAAGGGTCTCATAATCCACTGGATATGGGGGTCCCACCTTAGTTCTATAGACCATAGCATCTGATGTTCACAAAGCCTAAGGAACAGCTTTTTTAAAAGCCAAGTTTAAAACGGCAGAATAGTGGAAAAGGTGTCATAAACGGGGCCAAGAAATGAAACAGATTTACTGTGACTGGATTTTAGGCTAGAAAGGTTTTTCTTTACCTGTTACGTTTGTTACAAGGCTGTTCCTTCACCTGGGATTTCATTATTTTGCTTTATTTCATGCTGCAAATTTATTTGCTCTAGTGACCAAGGCTTGCCTCTGCTTATGCTCCTCTTCATATGCTGCAGAGGAAGCCCTCTGCTGTGAGTGTACTCCTCTTGGGCTAGGCCCATTTGAACACGTGAGACCAATGTCCTTTAAACATGCCTAGTGCAAGGAATGCGTTCTACGCTCTCTGGAGCAGACAAAGAGACGTGCAAATCGAAACAAGCTATAGGCTCTGAGCCTTTGCCTACTGTTAACTGCATTGTGATTTGATGGCATTTTTAAGACGTTTTAAATAAGCGACCTGTTTTAAATAATTAGGTATTTTTATGTACTATGTACAGCTAGCTGGCTCTGTTCTTGTCAAATGTCCGGCCCCATCCCAAGAGTACATTAATGCAGTTGCGCTGAACTCTCAGGGTTTGTGGCACATACTCCACTTTCGGCCACAACTTCCAGAGCAAGTAAGTCAAGATCTAGCACCTATACATAGGTCACAGTAAATCCCATAAAGATACAAAACCAGCTAATAACCCAGTATATTTCAGTTTTTAGCCAAATCACTAGAGAAACGCTGCTTTCTCGTTCCTGCAAAAATGTCTCGAGCATGACCAAAATCACAATACTGAGCATGATATTATACTCTATGTTAAATCCCCTTCCACAAAGAAAGGCATTTGAGACTTCAAAATGCAAACATCCTTTTTTAAAGGGCTCAAGGTGGTTGGGGATCTCTGCTTTAGTCACAATGAAGGCTCTAGTCATTCGCGTATGAACCAGCTTTGTTTTGGATCTCCGCAAGTGTGCTCATTTCAACCAAAGCCAGATGAGTGAGGCTTATGTTCAGCCCCCTTAGTTCCACCTAATGTATTTATATAGTTTCCCCTTCCCCTTCTCTTTCTTAAAAAACCTTCATTACAGTTTGTCCTTGACCTAAACCAAGAAGTAATGGCTAAAAAGCTTCACACCCGCCTCAAAAGAGTAGCTACAGGATGCTGGTCAGCAGTAAATAAAAACCTACAGGTAATCACATGCGGCCCCAAGGCTAGGTAATGTGGGGTCAAATCAAGACTATTCAGGTGCAAAGTAGAAAGAAAGGAAGTGGGGAAAGAGAATTCCAGTCCAGTGACTTCACTCATAGCAGAAATGGCTGAATAGGCTCCAATTAGAATTCTGGAATTTCTGGCTTACAGAGCCAGTCTCCATTATAAAATCTCACTGCCTCTTCTAGGAATGCTTTAAAAACAAAGTTTGCTAATAGCTACAGCTCTGAATGAAGAGGTTTCCAGGGGATTAACAGCTAATATTTAATTTCCTCCATCTGCCAACTTTGTAATCAACAAATCAAGGCTTAGAGGGAAATCTCCAATCTCACTAGCTTCCTCCTGAAAAAAGGTCTGCAGACTTCCAGGACTGAAACAATAGAAGTGATACGGGCAGACTTCCTCGCATTCTTCATTTTTAAACTATGGGCATCAGGTGTTGTTAGCGCAGAGAGTGATGACATCTCTGTCTGACACCGGCTAACCTAGCAAGGCAGAATCCCAGAAAACAGTAATCGAAACAATCGAGAATGACATAATGCATAACCTGCGTGGCACAGATTCGAAGTTTAAATACTAGGGAGGGCCCCAAAATCTGCTCATCTAGTTCTAACAGTCTCGAGGACCTTTGGACATAACTCTTGAATCACAGTCCATTTCCTCTCTTCCAGCCATATGGGAGGGGGAAAAATCGCTTGCAACTGAGGGTGTAGGTGTGTAATGATATGGAACTGGGGTGGGGAATAAAATATTTCCCAGGGTGAGGGCAAATCCTTGGTTATCCTGAAACAGCACTTGAACTTGGGGCACACAGCCTTCATGCATTTATTTACATCATCATCACACATGCATGAACACCATGCCACTTTGATATTGCTTTAGTACTGTGCTGGACAAGAACCCTCAGTCTAATGGAGTTTCCCAGCAAGGAAAGGAACCATTTTCTCTCTCACACACACTCACCGCCCCCCCCCCCCGGAAGTCCTGAAATGGCTTACAACATTCTCCCCATCTCCATTTGACGTTCACGACAATCCTGTCAGGAAGGTTAGGGTGAGAGTGAGCGGCCAGCAAGTTTCCATGGCAGAGAGGGGATTCCAACCCGAGTATCCTAGATCCTAGCCCGACATCCATAGAACACCAGTGCGTGACCCTTGGAAGACTTCTCTCTTTACCAGTTGCGCTCTTCGAGGGGATAAGAAACTGCAGTCTTCCAACCCACCCACCCCCAGTTAGTTCCAAGGATCTCTTCTTATGTACTTTTCCAGGTGAAAATGGACTGCTTTTCAATCAGCTGTGTGTATCTGTGGTAGATAGTCTGCCTTTCAAGCCACAGGAGACACCTAACAGGCCTGTCAGCGCTCCCAAGTCGCAGCCAACTTACGGAGACCCCGGTAAAGGGGCTTCCAAGGCAAGGGCGAAGCAGAGGTGGTTTGCCATTGCCATCCTCTGCAGAGTCTTCCTTGGTGGTCTCCCACCCAATTACTGACCCTGCATAGCTTTCAAGACCATGCTATACCATTCCCCCTTCCCTTTCACCCCACAGGTACCAACTAAGAAAACTGGTATTTTCCTTTATCATGGGAACAAATGGCAAGGTATATCTTTTTTCAAAAACCTGCGGGGCGGGGAGGAACAGAATGATCAGCCAGGCAACAATTTATCAAAAGACCCCAAACATGGGAAGCGGGAAAGGGCTTAAGGGGAGTTATTTGTGAAACAATCTCACTAAATGGTTCTCCACTGAGGACACTCCATGGACATTCCCATCATGTAGGTTTGTATCAACTTTCTCTTGCTTCCTTTGGGGCAAAAAAATTCAGGGGGCAAAAAGTACACAGTTGGCAAAAAATGAGCAAATCCTATTTTACAGCAGGCTACCATTCAGCTCTACCTAATGAACAAAACAGTGGAGAACGTGGAAGCATTTAAACAAACAGCATATTTCCACAAGTTCAGATGCTGAAATGTTTCGCTGGATGTAGAACTATTTTTACGGCAACGCATCCGGCATTAGCCTCCCCTCGTATCGAACCACCCCCTCGTTGCACATCAAAAAGGAAATGCTTTACCAAGAGATCAAAACTATGTGCCGTTAACGCTGTACTATAAGCCATTTCATGAACTGCAAAGTGGCACATAAATGGAAATAGAAAGAAATTATGCATTAAAAAATGTCAAACACACCTAGAACGGGTAATGCGAGTTGTACTAGTAATATACTCAGCACAATTTCTGAACAACGTGTTTATTCAGTCCATGACAGATGGCAGATTACCGCTGAGCTGATGTCGTACACTGCTTACAGTACAATTAACTTCCCAGGGTGGCAGCTTGCTTTGCCTACAGTCAAGATGACAGTTTCACCGAACTCAGAGTGAAGAATGAGCCGTTTAATGATGGCCAGAAGAGTGCTCTGAAACAACACACGCAGGCAGTTAATCAATACAGCAAGATGCTTGCCTCTGGAACTCTGTACAGCTAGATCTAGCAGTTTATAAGAACTGGGAAATAGTGCAGGTTAGTTCATCAAATACAATGAAGCATTTTCTGCTGTTATCTACTGCTATGAGAACACATGTAAAGCCTGACAACACTTCTGAATTTTATAAGTCCAGTTTAATCATGAATTTTCTCCAGCGGTGTTCCCCTCTTATTAGACATATCTAAGAGGAGTCAATCCTTGGGTTGCAGCCAGGCTAAGCTTTCCACGGATGGAAGGGGAGGTATAGGTAAAGGTAAAAGGTAAAGGTTTCCCTTGCTCGAAAACCAGTCGAATACGTCTCTAGGGATGCAGAGCTCATCTCCATTTCCAAGCCAAAGAGCCAGGGCTGCTCAAAAACTTCTCCATGGTCATGTGGCCGGCATAACTAGATGCCGAGGCGCACGGAACGCTGCTACCTTCCCACTGAAGTGGTACCTATTCATCTACTTGCAAATTCTTGCTTTCAAACTGCTAGGCTGGCAGGAGCTGGGGCCAGAGACGGGAGCTCACTCCATCATGCAGCACTCGTTTCTCAAACTGCTGAACTACCAGTCTGAAGTTCAGCGTCTTAACCACTTAGTTTCTACTAATTCTCACTTCCTGTGGAAGACCTTCCAATTTGTCCTAAACGCCATTCCTGAGGGTCTCCTGTCTCCCAGGAGCAGCAGTTCAAGAGATCAATGGGCTGTAATGGGAGGGGAGAGGAAGGAAATTTCTGCTCTGCTGACGGAACTGTGTTCTCTTAGTGGAAAACTTAAATCTGGACCCAAACCTTTATGTCATTAATTATATTTCTTATAGGAATAAGCTCAATTTTCATTCACTGTTCTATAGCATTGACACACAGCCTCTCTCCGCTGCTAATACAGGCAGCTAAGTCTAAAGATGTGAAGACCTGGAAAAAACTTGGGAAAAATGTTGGGGAAAAGTCCTTTCCCCGAGGCTTTCCCCCTAATTTTTTCCTGATGGAAAATTGAGAAATTTACAATTTTGGGGGAGTACTAAAAAAAAAAAAATCTCTTATGAAAATAAGAATGAAATGCTTTTTAAAGACAACATGGGAATGCTGTAGACCAGGGGTGGGCAAATAGTGGCCCACGGGCCACATGCGGCCCACCACAGAGTTTTTTGCGGCCCACCAAAACCATCGGCCACGTGGTTTCAGTCAGGCCTCCGTTGGGAATCTCAACAAGCAATCTCACTCCTGATTTTAAAAAAAATTGTAGAAAAGTGTGATAGGGTACATTTGTCTCATTAAACTGATTCTAAAATTAAATGTGCTTGCAGCTATAGATGATATGAAATTAGCACAATAAATAAATTGAATAAACTACCACTATTTTATTTAATTTACATTTATTGATTTTTATGATACAATTTATACCTTTTCTGATATGCAAAGTTAACTAATGAATGCGATCATTTTAAAAGGTGCAGCCCTCCGCTAACCTCCACTCCCACAAAGTGGCCCCCCGAGCCAAAACAATTGCCCACCCCTGCTGTAGACCAGTGTTCCCTCTACGCTGAGTTACTGTAAGCTAGCTCATAGTTTGTTAGCCTCCAGCTTACACATTTTTGTCTTAGCTCAGATAGGATGGCCCCAGAGCAAACTAATTTATGAAGCAGCCAAATCGCTCGCTCACAACTTTAATGCCAGTAGCTCATAAAGTAGAATTTTGGCTCACAAGACTCCATAGCCTAGAGGGAGCATTGCAAGACATATACAGCTCTTACATCCATGCATTTCTGCACAAAGAAGGATACTTAATCTTCATTAGGGGAGCCTGCAGGGCTTTAATTGATTCTCAGCCTTCTGTTGTTTCTTGCCCTGACACTTCCCTTGTGGCTGTCTGTTTCACCTCTCCCTTAATCCGTGGAGACACATACAGCCTTTCCTACTTGTATCTAATGAAGGGAGCTCTGACTTTCGAAAGCTTATACCCTGGAAATCTTGTTGGTCTCTAAAGTGCTACTGGACTCAAATCTAGCACATATGCTCACAGACTGGGTCACAAGTAGCTTATTGCCCTACCTTGCTGGAGAGAAATAAAGACCAGAAGGAAGTATGGCAGAAACTGCATCAAAGCCTCAGAGAAAAACTGAAAGTTTCCTTGAGAACTGAGTTCTTTCTAACTAGCTGCAGAAGGAAGAAGGCAGCATCTAGCTGGAACTGAGGGACATATGCTAAGGTAGCAGTTTTCTCAGAAGTATTAGTTGTACTTTTGCTTTTGCATGTAGAAAACTAAGGCATATATAACTTTAAATTCTATAAACATCAAATATTACAATTTCACTGGCTCAATGATGCGTTTTGCATCATTTATAAAGGATGCGTTTTGTGCTGCTGAAGTGGCAAAATCAGTTTAGATTTGATAGGACAGTCAGTTTGCACATATTTCAATTCCCCCCCATCTCCACTTTTTCCATCAGAAAGTTTCCCCCCATAGCTTCAAAACTTCCAGAAATTTTCCGTCTCTAGCCAAGAGTAAGCAAATGCCAGGTAGCCTTCTGAGAAGGACCCTGTGGCTATTAGCTTGAAGAGACAGAACAGATTTCGAGGGGATTAAGGCTTCTCACAAGTGACTGATTCAGCAAACCACAGCAACATGGGGAGCTGTTGCCCAGGCTCTGGTCTCTGCGGCACCTGGACTCCAGGTATGCCTTGGGTCTGTTATCAGGACTCCGAGGTTAGTGGTGCAATGGATTTGTGGCTCAACCCCTGGAGAAACATTATGCGCAAACAGTGATAGCCAAAACCTTTACCTTTCTAGACAAAGAGACTGGAGCCAGATAATGAAACAAGCCATCGTATAAAAAACTTAAGAGATAACTGATTTAGGCCCTGCAAAATAGTGGTTTACATTTGGTCTTTAAGAACATCTCCTGAAGTGGTAGTGGCATCTTCAGAGAACCATACACACTTCTTACCAGCCCTGATGAGGAACTATTTTTTTCCTCAGTCTCCTTTTTAAAAATCCATCATAATTAAATGTATTTCATGTTATGAGTGCGGTTAATACTTACTGTCTGCCACTTTCTTTTTACCTAAAAATGAAGCAAAACAGATTTAATTAAAAATAGCACTCATTAACAAGATTAGCATAGCTTAGAATGATCCTGGCTTCCTTTTCCACCCCCTAACGGAAATTACGCCTGCAGAAGAAGGGATTTTTGCCAAATTACACTGTCACATCCCAATGCAGACTCCCACTTTCCCCTCCACACTGTTCCTATGGGTCTAGTAATTGCTGGGAGCAGAGGGCATGGTGGGCTACACAAGGGGTGTGTGTGTGTGGCATCAGGAATTTTTCTTCTTTAAATACTGCTGTGCTTGCATAGCATAAGATTAAGGTCTATAGTCCTCATAGCAATTTACCCTTTCCTGATCATTAACTACGCTGAAAGAGTCCTGCTACAGTTTATTATTAAGACATGGTAACAGTATAACATAAACAGCCATAGAGTACCTCGGACTGGCGCTAAAAGAAACAAAAGACACTGTACAGGCTTTTGATTTTTCTACCTTTTCATCAGGCTGTATGTTAAAAGTTACCAGGCTGGGGGTGGAGAACACAAGTCTTTCGGGCCCTGAAAAATATATATCCATTAACGTTTCCTTGAGAATACACATTTTAACTCTGCTTCTGACCTTTTACTTCTTTACAGAGTTATTAAAATGTGGAACTGGCTGATAAAGGATGTATTAATGGCCACAGGAATAAACTACTGCAAAGGGGGACTAGATAGCTTTATGGATAAGCCTAGTCATGGTGACTGAAGGGCAACATCAAGGGAAGGCCTCGGCCTCTCTGCCCTGTTGTCGGCCCTCCAGGGGAACTGGCTGGCCAGTAAGATAGGATACTGGACTAGATGGACCATTGGTCTGATCCAGTGGGGCTCTTCTTTTGTTTTTGTGTTAAGGACGTACAGAGTATGTACAGTGTCTGAGACACATTTGATCAAATACTGGTTTTATCTGTTCAGCGGAGGCTTCAGTTTTTCCTTCTTCTTCCCAGAATGCTGACAGTACAACCTGCCACCAACTCAATCCAGCATCACCCTGGTTCTTCAACACAGGACCTGGGCAGCAAAATGGGGGGAGGAAGTGACATTGCCAATGTCGCTAGGTCACCCAGGTAAAATCAGGAAGAGACAAAAGGCAGCTCTAAGAATTGCTGGAAACTCTATGGTATGGCGTAGGAGCAGCACAGCAGTGGTACACAGGCTTTGATTTTAAGACCACATCCCTTTCCCTTTTCTCGTCAAACATCCAGCATGATGAAGATTTCTGTTCGACCTAAAAGCTTACATGATACTTTTATTTTTATTTATTTTTTGGGGACTTGTATCCTGCCCTCCCCACAAGCAGGCTCAGGGCAGGTTCCATACTTCATGTCATTTTGGTTGGTCCTACTGAAAGTTATTAAAGCGTCTTTTTATTTTCTTTCGGCTTTGAATCAACACAGCTACCTTCAAGTTCCTGTAACAACAGAACCTGCCCAATGACCAAAATCATTTGGAGAGGACCTGCCTTGCCTTTCCCAATCTTTATTCATTCATTCATTCATTCGGCTTCTATCCCGCCCTCCCCGAGGCAGGCTCAGGGCAGCTTACATCAGAAGATAAATACATTAAAACTGAACATTAATCACTAAAACTCATACATTAAAACAGAATAATTACTCAATAAAACTCTTAACAGTAACAGTTCATGATCCTAATCCATAAACCAGTTTGGTGTAGTGGTTAAGTGTGCAGACTCTAATTTGGGGGAGACCTGGGTTTGATTCCCCACTCCTCCACTTGCACCTGCTGGATAACCTTGGGCAAGCCATAGCTCTGTACCAGCTGTACTCTCAAGGACAGTTGTCTCAGAGCTCTCTCAGCCCCACCTACCTCACAGGGTGTCTGTTGTGGGGAGGGGAAGGGGAAGGAGTTTGTAAGCCGCTCTGAGACTCCCTTAGGTAGTGAAGGGCGGGGTATAAATCCAATCTCTTCTCTTTTTCTAAATAAAAAGCTGATAAAGTGCTGGCAACGAATATATCTTGCTAGACCATGATGGTATAATCATAAAGTGCAATCGCAGGTAATGTCCAACATATTACAGGCCTTAAGTTATTATTGATGTTTTTGAGTTATTGATGTTATTGGTGGCGGCTCTTAATCAAAGGCCTGGTGGAAGAGCTCTGTTTTACAGGCCCCTGCTGTCTTCCGGGAGCTCATTTCACCAGTATGGAACCGCCACTGAAAAGGCCCCGGCCCCGACAGAGGGCAGTCGAGCGTCTTTCGGCCCAGGAAGGGCTAGGCGATTCTGTGACCCCGACCTCAGTGCTCTCTGGGGAACATGTGGAGAAAGCTGGTCCATCAGGTAGGCAGGCCCCAGACCATATAGGGCTTTCAAGATCAAAACCAGCACCATGAAGTGAATCCGGTCTGCTATTTGGCCTTCTCTGTGATTGTCCAAAGACTGTGAAACATCCTTCTCCATGAGTCCCACTTAGCACCATGCTTGCTAATCATCTGGAAGATTGTCAGTGTTGTTATTCAAGCATGTTTTTTTAAAAAAATTCAGGTTAATTGGTTTGCCCTCCTGCTATTAACCTATTGATGGGCTGGTGCTCATGCACTTTTCCCTACTGTTTGATTTTTTTTTAACCAATCTGCCATTTGTCAGCTGCCCTGGACTCATAAATAGGATACCCTTATTTTATTAATAGCAATAAGGCGGCATTTGTCTGCACACTTGCTGGGCAGTTAACTCAGCTCCGCTGAAATCAGTGGGACTTTATTCAGAATGAATAAGACAGACCTGCACAAGATTATACTGAGAATCCGCTAGCATATACAATGCAGGAATGTATCCTATTAACATTTCTTGAGCTCACAAAAGACAGGATTTTGTCTGAACAGAACATACTGGTATTCGACCTGAATGTATTCAGCAAGAGAGCACTGGCATCTGCCAGGAAGTACCTGAATTCCACCCTGCCATGGAGCCAAGCTTTGGGAAAGAAGTCCCAAAGAGTGATTAACACATGGAATTCACTGCCACAGGAATTGTGGCGGCGGCTACAAGCATGGACGGCTTCAAAAGGGAATTGGATAAACATACGGAGCAGAGGTCCATCAGGGGCTATTAGCCACAAGGTATACATAGGATCTCTCAGTCTGGGGCAAGTGATGCTCTGTATTCTTGGTGCTTTGGGGGGGAGGGGGCAACAGTGGGAGGGATTCTAGGCTGCGGTCACACACACTAAATAATCCACTTTCAATGCACTTTCAAACTGGATTTGCCAGTTCACACAGTAAAAATCCAGTTTCAAAGTGCATTGAAAGTGCACTGAAAGTGGATTATTTTGTGTGTGTGACCGCAGCCCTAGTGTCCTGGCCCCACTGCTGGACCTCCTTAGGGCACCTGGTATTTTTGGCTACTGTGTGACAGAGTGTTGGATTGGATGGGCCACTGGCCTGATCCAACATTGGCTTCTCTTAGGTTCTTATGTTATGTTTAAATGTCTCACTTGTTTTAGTTTTAAATCCCTCTGGAACCCTAAGTAATAATACTAATTTTATTAAGGTAACAGCTTGTTGATCTGCCTACTCCCTTACAAAACCACCTGACCACCACAGTCCTCTTCTGAGGCCCTGCTTTGGATGCCCCTGACTTCTGAGATTAGGCAGGTGCCAATGCGGGAGAGGGCTTTTTCAGTATGTGACACCAAAATGTTGGACCACTCTCCCCAGGGAGACTCATATGTCCCATTCTGATCCCATCTTCTTCTGCCAGCAAGTGAAGACTTTCTTGTCCTACCTGGCATTCCCTCAGTGACCCCCCCCCCTTCACGCCCTATGTTTTAATTGTTACTTTTATGTTATTGTTCATATATTTTAGCTTTGATTTTAAAGATGTGTTTTTATTGTGTCCAGCTTTAATCCGTTAGCCACCTTGGTGGCCCTGATGGGGTATCAATTTTGTAAATACAGAATAACACTGACTCATATGATAGCTAACGGTAAAGTTCCAAATCATATTTTTCCTACTGACTTGTTACAATTATAACTAAGTGAAAAATTGTACTGATTCATTGAGTGTGGATGTTATGAGACTACGTCTCTTGGACTTTGAACGTAATAGATCTGTACTAATAAGGAAGAAACAAACTAACCGTAGGTGAAACATTGTAATGCTCTATGTGTATTGCTTTATCTGTATTGTTCTTCTTACGTTTAATAAAGTTAAAATGTTTCTTTTTAGAAAATAATAAAGAACAACACAATGTAATTTATAGCACATTAAACTTGTAGTTTAAAGTTAGGCGCGATTTCTTTTTTTCTTTTCAGAAGCCAGCATTTCGGACCCTTGCTCAGCACCAAATATACAACACACGTAGCCTTTTCCAAAGATTCCAACAGCTGAAACAAGTCTCAATTTATTCAAACAATATTCTAAGGCTGACACTGAAAACCTTGCAGGGCTTGGATTAGCAAAAACTGCTTCTGAATTGAAGGTATTTACACAGAATCAGAAATTTAAGTCAGCCTTGATTTAGCAATTCAGTTATCGTAGTTCTTTTAGTCCATTCTTGTATGGCTCATCTGAGAAATAATGCACATAAAACTTACCTCCATAAGAAATTTTGTAATAGCAATAACCAGTTAAAGCAAGTCCAACATACAATTCCTGGAAAAGTTTAGTGTAGTAAATCTTCTGTGGTTCCCAAAATCTTGTAAAGGCTGCTCTCCACATCTGTCAAATTAGAATACAGCTGTTAATAACTTTAGTGCTTGATTGAAAAGGAAATCAAGGTCCCGACTCCCCTTATGATTCCCATTACAAATGAGCTCAAAAAAGAACATTTGTAACCCTAATCAACATTCCATTTCATTTGTACACTTCCAAAATGTTCCTCTTAATGCACATGCATGTGGAAAGTCTGTCCACTGTTGGCATAATAGAACTGTTAGCAAAATTGCTGTACAACAGTACATGCTGATTCCACTGACTCTGAATTTTAAATTAAAAATGCAGCTCTCGTGCTTGCTTTCAAAACTACTGTTAGTTTTAAGGTATTTGCTGATCTTTGATCGTAATAAATTGAATAGTATCGTAAACTACTATTAGATACAATGAGCCTTTGGGACAGAATGAAGTCAAATACTTGCACCATCTTGTTACAACAATCTATTATGCTGGACCAAAGATTCATGTAGTCCAAAAAGTTCAAACAGCAGCCAGGCAGATACCTTCCTCTAGGAAACTCACAAACAGGGCACAGATGAAACCAGTTGTTATTTTACATGAATTCACTGTTACTCTTTTTTATTATCCATCCCTGGAAACCTGTTGACTGGAAGTCAGTATAAGAAAAAGATCCTAAACAACAAAAAAAGCATTATCTATGTTCAGACCATACTTTGAATAGAGGATCAAATTTGTGAGTAAGTATGCCAATACTTCAAAGGTATGTTAAAGCTTGGGGGGGGGGAGCAACTAAGTTAGTAGACTATTTGATATAGGCAACACTCATTATTCTCTCTTTTGTATTTCATCATCACAGAAATCCTGCAAGGTATGTTAGGTTAAGAGGGAATGACTGTCCCAAGGTCACATTCCAAGCCTCCCAAATACTAGCCTGAGCATTTAACCCAGGTTTTGACAAATTTAGCTGTAAGAACCAGCCTCATTTTTCATCCTTCAGGCCTTTGTACAAATGACCCTTTGGTCTAAAGATTGTTACCCAAAACCTAATCCTAAACTGCTTTGTACTTCCAGTAAGGACTACCGAGCAACATTACAACAAAGTCACTGCTGAAGAGTTTCAAGGCCCCATGGCAACCTAGCTCCCGGGATCTGTCAAGCTCTGCTTTAACCCCTACACCATTCTGCTTTCTAGGGAAACAGCCTACGCACAAGCTCACCACAATCAAAGCCACAAATGTCTATTAAACTAAGACACATTCCCCAGGGAGCAGGCTTAAGCTGTATTTGGTTATGGGAATGGCTGGCTGACTGCTTGCTACTGGCCTCTGTACTGGAAGTCAGAGGCTGAACAGGATGTGTGCATGTCTCACAAATGGAACCAAATCCTATTAGGATGAAGGAAGTAGGGTAGGAGAGTTGGCAATTAGGGTTGCCAATCTCCAGGTGGAGCCTGACAGTCTTCAAAGTTGTTCAACAATGGAATTGGCTACCTAGGAAGATGGTGAGCTCACCCTCACTGGCAGTCTTTAAGCAGCCATATCCATCCCAAAATACAAAGCACAAAACCGGGAAGGGAAAGTATTAATCTACAAATGAACAGGTAAAACTTCCCCCACATTTTTTTTTAAAAAAAACAAGTAATAATGCTCATTATAATATATTAAATACACTGAATAAGTAAACACATACAATATTTCAAGAAAATGTAATGTACATCATAAAGTCTCACAAACCACAGAATGATAATTCTATCCTAAATAGTCCACAAGCACAAGCCCTCCAAGGGGCAGTAACAGTCCACAGGAAAAAAATATACTGTCCAGTATACCCCGAAGGCATCGCACATGATGTTCAGAGCGCTTTGAAGAAAATCCTTTGCTAAAGGGTATAACAAGTCAAGGTAGGCACAATAACCACACACAAATCAAAATTCCATTTTGTATTAAGCATAGAACAAAGCCTTTTAACAAGTTCACAACCCCATGGTATCAAATCTAGCAGAACTGACTCACACCCCCCCCCCGGGTCTCCTAGGCAACATGTTAAGGTTGCTAGCTCCCCCCCCAGCTGGGGATGGGGGGGCATTAGAGTTGACACTTGCGGGTTGGGAAACCCCTGGAATTTTTGGGACGGAGCCTGAGGAGCACAGGGACTTCAGTCAGGTAAAATGCCACAGAGTCCACCCTCCAAAGCATCCATTTTCTCCAGGGGAGCTGATCTCTAGAGTATGGAGATGAGCAGTGATTCCAGGGGATCCACAGGTCCCACCTGGAGCCTGGCATCCCTACTGTCAACTCCAGGTTGAGAAATACCTGGAGGTTTTGGTGGTGGAGCCTGGGGAGGGAGGGTTTTGGGGAAGGGAGGGACTTCAGCAGCAGGGTATAATGCCACAGAGTCCACCCTCCAAAGCAGGGGTGGCCAACCTTGCTTAACGTAAGAGCCACATAGAATAAACGTCAGATGTCTGAGAGCCGCAAGACAGGAACAAATATCACACACACGTTTTTATTTTTAAAAATATGCAAATTTGCTTTTTATTAACATTAAATGGGACTGCCAAAAATAAAAACAAACAAGGAAAACCGGTTATTGATAATGATATTACTTGTTTGCTAATGATATTGAGAGAGAGAGAGAAAAAGAGAGAGATGGAAAGAAAGAATTAAAGAAGTGGAAAGAGAGAGAGAGAGAGAGAGAAACTAGGAAAGCAAATAGATGGGAGGGAGGAGGGAAAGAAAGAAGGAAGGAAGGGAGAAAGAGAGAAAAAGCATGCCTCCCCTTTGCTTCCCCAGCCACCCTGCCAGGAGCCGCACAATGTGTGTGAAAGAGCCGCGTGTGGCTCCCGAGCCACAGGTTGGCCACCCCTGCTCCAAAGCATCCCTTTCCCCCGGAGAGCTGATCTCTCTAGTCTGGAGATGAGCTGTAATTCCGGGGGATCCCCAGGTCACACCTGGAGACTGGCATCCTTATGCTCCCTTCCGAACTCTCAGGCCCCCTTTCCTTCCATAGGCCTCACAGGCAGAGCTCACCACCCAGGAACGAGGCCTAACCACCGCATCGGACACAGAGAAAGCCCACCGCGAAGCACGGCCCGCTAACTGCAAATGGCCGGCCTCACCCCCTCACCTTGAAACCGGCGACGATTGAAAACCCGGGAGCCGCCGGCGAAGGTCACAGAGCTGCCGCCTCTACGGCCACCGACCTCCTCGCCGCAAGGCTTGCCGGGAGAGCAACGTCAGCGCGGCCCAGAGCGCCGAGTCGCAGCGTTCCCCTCCCCGATTGCAGCGCCCTCTGTGGTGGAGGACCTCACCCTTTAATACAAGACGCTCTTTCGCTCAGGACGCGCGAAATTCCGGGGGGTCCCAGGGACACCTTGGAGACTAAAGCAGTTTAATCATTTTATGAGTTATCCCAGATGCATCTGACGAAGGGAGCGCTGACTGAGGAAAGCTTATCCCGGAATAAGCGAGAGGTGCCCCTAGGCTTCTGTTCAACTGACGTAACAGTGTAGTGTTCAGGTGGTATCTGAAGAACTGGGCATGCGCACGAAAGTTTATACCCAGAATTAATCTTTGTTGGTCTTAAAGCTGCCGCTGGACTCAGATCTTATTCGGGTGGGCAGCCGTGTTGGGTCTGAAGCGGCAGAACAAAGTTAGAGTCCAGTGGCATCTTAAAGACCGACAAAGATTAATTATGGATATAAACTTTGGTGTGCATGCATGCAGGCACACCCCCAGAATTAAACTTTGTTGGTCTTAAAGGTGCCACTGGACTCAAGCTTTGTTTTAAAAAAAGAAGAGATTGGATTTATACCCTGCCCTTCACGGAGTCTTACAAGTTTCCTTTCCCTTCCCCTCCCCACAACAGACACCCTGTGAGGTAGGTGGGACTGAGAGAGTTCTCTCAAGAACTGCCCTGAGAGAACAGCTCCAAGAGAACTTATGAGTGATCCAAGGTTATACCAGCAGCTGCATATGGAGGAGTGGGAAATCAAACTCGGTTCTCCCATATTAAGAGTCCGCCCATTTAACCATTACACCAAACTGTTCTAGTGTAGTCTCATGCATTGTTTACTGAAGAAATAAGTCTAATTTTCCTGAATGGGGCTTACTCCTTGGTAAATGCATGGCCTTGTAGCCCAGCACGGCTATCGCCTCTGGAATTAGCTGGGGTCATTTTCTATGCGTTAGAAAACAAACTCGGAAATAAGAGTCATCTGATTGCCCGGCAGGGTTCATTCCCATCTGGTGGGTTTACTAGTCTGTAGGCGGGATCTGGAGTTCTACCGTAACTAGAACTGATCTCCAGCCTACACAGATCAATTCTCCTGGTTAACATGGCAGCTTTGGCGAGTGGAGTCCATTGTCTCATATTCCATCCGAGGTCTCTCCAGTCCCCAAACTCCAACCGTCCCAGGTTCCGCCCCAGAGCTCCAGTTATCCAACCCATACTGGCTCTGGTACCATCGGAATGAAATCCATCGACCCTCCCTCCGCCTCCTTTTTATTTATTTCGTGCATTGAAACCCCCCCTGTCCTACCTTTAAGGAGTTTAGAGCAGCAGATAAACTCTTCTCCGTTTTATGCTCACAACCACCCTGTGAGGTTGATTACAACCAACAAGTTTCATTTCATGGCAAGCAGGGATCTGAACCCTTATCTCTAACCCAGCACTCTTCTACAACCCAATGGCTCTTTTTTGGGGGGGGGGGGGGGGGCGCTCTCTTAAAAGGCAAGCTTGGAAGAGAAACTTGGTGTAATCACGCATTACGTTCCTACCCAAACCGCCATTTGAACTGGATACCTTCGGGATCACAAGCTCTTTAGCTACCGTGGGCTGCCTTTCTCCTGGTAAAATACACTTTCTGAATACACCCTGTTGGCCCATATCGTGGACTACGTTTCAGAAGAGAAGCTACGTGTGGTTGTAAGCCCTTCTTGTGTTGTTCAGTCGCACAGTTGAGTCCGACTCCTCGCGACCCCATGGACCACATCACGCCAGGCCCTCCTGTCTTCTGTCGTGTTCCGGAGTTTGCTTAATTTCATAAACCCTTTTTACTAGGAGGAAACTCCAATTCTGAGTAGATCTGATCTGACACCCCCCTCCCCCAATCTTTAGTAGCGTTGGATTACGTTAGCATTACCATAGTGGCACCAAATGTACAGAATCGTGAATTGCACCGTCGAATTGCAGCTCCAACCCCAAACTGCCCCCTCCTAGTCCTACTCAGAAGTAAATCCCAGCGAGGCCAGCGCAGGCTATTCCTAAATGACAATCTTTAAAAGTGGCAAAGCCAGGACCGCGAGAAATTTAAACCTCTCCCGAGTACTAGCAGGCGGAGTCAGATTTGGGTTTTTTTTTTAGAGCGCACCCTCGCGCGCCAGATTTGCGGGAGTTCGGCACGTGCGCGCGCCAATCAGTCTGGGTTTGGGAGTCGTTTCCAAAGGAGCCTCGTGGCGCGTTCGGGTTCCGCCATGCTGAGAAAGCTCACCGTGGATCAGATCAATGACTGGTTCACTATTGGCAAGGCCGTCTCTGGGGTGGAGTTTTTGGGGGGCGGCCCCCGTGCTGCACTGTCCAGTGGATTTGCAAAACAGCAGCCGGCCCCTGCCAATGTGTAAGTATGGGACGTGTTTTAGGATTGCCAACTCCCGGTTAGGATATTCCTGGAGGGCTTGTAGGCGGAGCTTGGGGAGGATGGGCTTTCGTTAGGGGAGGGAGCTCAAATAGGGTGTGTTGCCATACAGCCCACCTTCCGAAGCAGCCATTTTCTTCAGGAGATGTGGAGTAAATATTTTAAATAAATAAGCTATATCGTCTCCAGGTCAGTTGTAATTCTAGGGAGCTTGGAGCTTGGCAAACCGAATGTTTCTGGCGGAGGACACAAGGCTGTACATTTTAAGCTTCCAGTGGTACTAAGAATTTTCCTGCCACTAAATGGCTTGGATTTTCTTCCCCAGGATTAAGTTGTCCCTTCTGCCAGCAAATCTGCCTGTAATCTCTAGCTCCTTGTGTGCTGAGTAAGTAAATCTAGGTGGCTCAAGTAAGTCAGCCAAGTCATATGTGACATTGTTCTGTTCTTTAGTAGCCTAAAACCACTTGAAGCTCTAATTCGTAGTGGCTTCTGTTTGGAAGCACAAGAAAAGCTATTGTGGACACCCCCCCCACACACACACACCAAGGAAGGAGATAGTTCCCTGAGGTAACAAGATTAAGGTGCCAAATATTTTTTTCAAATACAGTTCCAGAGATGGTTGAGTCTTAATCCTAGGAGTTCTGTGTTAGTTTCTGCCCTCATCCAATAGCCCACAGAACTGGTGTATTGAAACCCTTTTTGTCCATACATTTTCACTAGAGTATATGCAATCGATTATTAAGTTACTGGGTTCACACATGAAGCTGCTTTATACTGAATCAGACCCTTGGTCCATCAAAGTATCATGTACTAAGGCTGGCAGCAGTTCTCCACGGTCTCAGGCAGAGAAAGGGCTTTCACGTCACCGGCCACTTGATCCTTTTAACTGGAGATGCCTGGGATTGAACCTGGGGCCTTCTGTGTGCAACGCTGAGGCTCTTCCACTGAGCCACTGCTCCTCCCCACAAATTCAAGATGCTTATTATTGTATGCAAAGCCCTTCATAACCTTGGATCCACATACCACACAAAGAGTTGTAAAGGTGAAATTGTGGGTGAGGGGGAGAACCATGTATGCTGAACTGTGTGGAGGAAAGCTTAAAATAAGATTAAAATGAGATAACAGCACCATGTTGTACACTTCCTGCTGGAATAGATTTTTCAGGTCTTCTTTGAAATGTTTGGGAGGAAGCACAGTATCTAGGGGTAGTAATGTGTATACTGGCTTGTGGGTGGGTGGGGTTCACTTAATATTTTTTTTAACACCCACATGACAGGATGCAAAGCTTTTCCTGTAACTGAGGGAAGTCTGGACCTGTTGAATTTTTGCCCCGCAAAGCTGCTGAATACAATATCTTGCCAGGAAACAAAAACTGTAGGGAGCTGTAGATTTATGTGGACAGCAGAGAGAGTACCAAAAAATACAGGTATTTTTAAAAAAAACAAAAACACCACCTTTATTTCTTTCTACAGTGAGGTGTGAATCTGAGAAGTGTTTTTAACCAGGCAGCCTTCCATCTGCAATCCTAAGTAGAGTTATACCTTTTAAGGACACTAAAGTCAATGGGTTTAGCAGGGTGTAACACAGTTTAGGATCACACTGATAGGGATCTTTTAAATCCATTACTGTGGTACCACATTACCTTTTCATTATGATCAAGAAAAATACCACAAATTAATGCACGTGAGTTTTTGTATTCTCCAGAGAACAGTGTATTATTTTTTTTAAATGTTTATTTTCTCAACTTATAAAACAATACAATATTAAAAAAATACAACGTTAATACAGGATCGATTACCTCCCCAGATAATGACATTGGGCGAGCCATAGTTCTGGCACAGCTGTTCTTGAAAAAAGAGCAGTTTCTGTCAGAGCTCTCTCGGGCCCACCTACCTCACAGGGAGTCTGTTGTGGGGAGGGGGAGGGAAAGGAGTAAGCCGCTCTGAGACTCCTTTGGGTAGTGAAGGGCGGGGGTACAAATCCAATATCTTCTGCTTCTTCTTCTTCGTCTTCTAAAAAAACACAAACTCTTAAGTGTTTCTTAGGTACTGAGGAATTCTAGCAGGTGGTTTGATTCATATACTCAAAAAATGTATACCATATCTCTATGGACATATTTTTCCTATTAGGATTCTCAGCTTGTATTAATTGTGAAACTGTTTTATTTTGGACCATCAAGTCCCAAGTTTTATTATACCATTGTGCCAAAGTCAGTATATTCTTAGTATTCCATTGTTGTGCCAATATTATTTTACCAGTTAATAGGAAATGGGCTAATAAATCCTCCCAAGACTCTGGGATATTTAAATCCAGCCACAGATTTAGTAAAATAGACTCAGGTGTATTTGGAATTAAAATTCCTGTTATATCTTTAACTTTTTTGATAATATTTTCCCAATATGCTGTCCTCTATGGGGCACATATGTCTTGCCGAACCCACAGTGTGTTAGCTACTAGCAAGGGGGGAGAGGAGGGCTTGTGGGGGGTCTGCACATTTTAAACAAAAGATAGAAAACAGGGTTCCTTGGGATACAGAACTCTGAGAACCGCTGAGGTACACTGTTTCACCACAAGAAATGCCTGGGAGCAGCAGGGCTTCTAGGCTTAGCAATAATTTCCCGCTTTTTCACCTCAGGCAGCAGTGACCTAGACATGTCGGCTCAGCTCCCACTCAAGCGAGTTGCTTCACTGAGCAACTCTGAACTCCGGTGCCTTGTATGGAGGCCCTTTTCGTATTTTTGAGAATTGTTGGACATCTGACAAGACTGGTTCCATTCAGTCCTTTGGTGTTTCATCTTGCTAGGTATGCGGCCGTGAACCGAACTTTTAAATTTCACTTTCCTTTGAGATATTTTCGACGGCCTCCTGAGGCAAGGGTCCCCAACATTGTGCCTGTGGGGCACCATCGTGATGTCTACTGACAACTTTCCAGGTGCATGCCAGATATTTTTAGAAAGTGGGCAGGCCAGAAGGGGCTTTTACCCAGCAGAGCTTCTGAATGGCCACTGGAAATCTGACTGGCTGTGCAGATGCTGCTTTGGCGGCAGCTGCAACCACAGCATAAGGTTCTTCACAGTGGTACTGAAGGTCAGCTGTGTGTGTGCACAAGAAAATTATATTTTAAAGCCTACCTTCATTTTTAAAACTGCCAGACAAGAGTTTCTGTCTGAAATGTTGAAGATTTACTTATGCGGCAGCCATTTTGTGCTTGTGCCCATCGCCCTGTGTCAGAATTCCAAAGATGCTCACAGACTCAAGAAATCCCTGCTCTAGGGTATACCTGTTCGGTTTTTTGAGGTAGACATATATGTGAAACCTTGCACCGAAGGTTGAAGGAAGTAGTTTTGGCTGGAGCGTGGGGGTGGCTAAACAACCTCCCACCCACCCTATTCTAAATTACCCTGCCCTGAAAGAGGAATAAAAAAAGTGATTGTAATTTGATAATATGCATTTGTGTGTAATTTATAAGTGGACCCTTAATCCATTTTGCGGCCTGATGGACACAGATGCCTTCTGGTGGTAACTTGTTTGCCACTTTTAATGATAACATTTATGTACTTATTCGAGCATGAGGGAAAACAGGGGATGGTTTGATTTCCTACAATTCACTTGAGAAAGGTGCTGGAGCCACACAGTTGAGGAAACTACAGAGAAAATCCAAGTTGGAGTGCAGGTCAGATGAAGAAGAGGCAAAGCTGGAGAGATACCAGAACCAAACATCTGTGTGTGTATATGAACCTGGAGATAAACTGTAGGTTTTTAAACAGAGAGTATTTGAAAATGGGTCTCAGTTGGTGGTATGTTCATCTTTCTAGCTCTGGTGAGCATGTTTGATGTGCTTCAAAAACCTATACAGCAGTAACAGTGGGAAGGAGACGCCCCCATCCCCTCTTAAACCATTTTCAACTTTTCAGCATTCATATCTTTGTCCCCCAAGAGAGCATTACACTCCTCAGATAACAACTTATTGATGATCCCTAGCCCCAAAGAGGTCTGGCTGTCCCTGACCAGGCCAGAGCCTTTTCGGTCCTGGCCCCAACCTGGTGGAACTCTGCCTAATACGGTCAGAGCCCTGCGGGACCTCATGTAGTTCCACAGGGCCTGTAAGGCAGAGATGTTTCGCCAGGCTTTTGGTTAGGCACAGCGACGGTTTTCCAACATGGCTGGCATCCACCCCCATTCCCACCCCCCCAAATAAAACAAACCAATAAGAACTTAGAAACTGACCAAAATCGTTTCAGAATTCCAGATTTCCAATTGTATAGTTGTTAGTGAGGTCATCTTGAATTTGTTTTAAATTGGGTTTTAAATATTATTAATGTTAATGTTTGTATATTGTTCCTAAGGCTTAATGTTGTTGTTGTTGTTCGGTCGCACAGTCGAGTCCGACTCTTCGCGACCCCATGGACCACATCACGCCAGGCCCTCCTGTCCTCCGTCGTCCTCCGGAGTTTGCTCAACTTCATGTTTGTTGCATCGATGACACTGTCTAGCCATCTCATCCTTTGCTGTCCCCTGCTTCTTTGACCTTCAGTCTTTCCCAGCATCAGGGTCTTCTCCAGTGAGTGCTCCCTTCTCATTTGGTGGCTAAAGTATTTGAGCTTCAGCTTCAGGATCTGGCTTTCCAGGGAACAGTCAGGGTCGATTTCTTTTAGGATTGATTGATTTGATCGTCTTGCAGTCCAAGGGACTCTCAAGAATCTTCTCTAGCAAGGCTTAATGCCACACTGTAAATCACCCAGAGCCTGGCGCAAGTTGGGATAGGGTGATCAATGAGTAATAATAATAATAGCAGCCTTAGAGTCTGATTCAAGTTTGTGAGCATGTGCCATCAAATTGCTTCTGACTTATGGTGACCCACATTACTGACCTCCAGGAAGTCCTATTGTTAACAGCCTTGCTCAGGTCTAGCAAGTACATCCTGATTGTAGCAGGGGGTGGGGTGGAAACAGAGGCAAGACCATGTGTGTAGCTTGATTTGCAGAAATCAGTTGTCTTTTTCAACAAGGGGAAAAAACATTACCACCTGACCTGGATAGCTCAAGCTTGACCATTTTTGCAGTGAAATTCCCCGCACTGATGTTTTTAAAACTGCACATTATGTGAAATTTTCCGCAGTGGATCTTTTTTCACCAGGCACAAACCCAAAGCTTTCTCCTCCTTATCTTGCATTTTCGGAACTCGCTAAAACTGGGGATTCCGAAAATGCAGGGTACGATGGAGAAAACCTGGTGAGGAAAAATCTACTGCAGAAAATTTTACATAATGTGCAGTTTCATAAACGTCAGTGCGGGGAATTTCACTACTGTGGAAGTGGTCAGATCTTGGAAGCTAAGCAGGGTCGGCCCTGGTAAGTATTTGGATGGGAGACCACCAAGGAATTCGAAAGTTGGTATGCAGAGGAAGGCAGTGGCAAACCACCTCTGAATGTTCCTGACCTTGCCCATGGGGATCGTCATAAGTTGGTGTGGCTTGATGGCACTTTACACAGATACAGTGGTTGCTGCTAAAGGCATAGCTGCAGAGATGGGTCAGTAAGTTGGCAAGTCGGATGTGGGGTGTGATTCCTTGTTTGAAAACCTTGGATCAAAACTCTGATGCATTGTGGTTTCTTAATGTACCCACTGAATCTAATTTCCCTCTTTGCTGTCTATCCTACTTTCAAGTTTTCCAAAGCTAAAAAAAAGAGATAAAGGTAAAGGTTTCCTTTGCCCGAAAGCCAGTCAAATCCAACTCTAGGGGGCAGTGCTTATCTCCATTTCCAAGCCGTAGAGCCAGCGCTGTCCGAAGACTTCTCCATGGTCATGTGGCTGGCATGGCTAGACGCTGAGGCGCATGGAACACTGTCACCTTCCCACTGAAGCGGTACCTATTTATCTACTTTCAATTTCTTGCTTTCAAACTGTTAGGTTGGCAGAAGCTGGGGCCCGAGATGGGAGCTCCCTCCATCACACGACACTCGGGTCTCAAACTGCTGAGCTACCAATCTTCCAGTCTGCAGTTCAGCATTAACCACTGAGCCACCATGGCCTCCTATTTCTAAAGCGATGTCCTTTTAATTGTGCTCTGAGCATGAAGGAGGGCGGGAGGGTGGGAAACACAGAGACACAGTAGCAAGGCAGACTCCTGCCAATTGCAAACAGATGGAGATTTGCTGTGAGGTCCGGATGTGGCCAATAGTTTGGATCCATCCTAAAAGTGGAAGAAGGGAAGGGGTGGTTTTCGCTTATTTCCGTGGTGGACTTCTATCCCCCATTCCTCTGGGTCCCCTCTTTGGGCTGTAGTGGGTGAAAAATCATGCTGTGCAGGTGGAAATCCTTTTATCCATGGAAATTTTAAGTAGGATCCAAGCCATACTTTTAAACTTTAAGTCATCCCCCCCTGCCCGAGTATTAAAAGCAAGGTTTTAATCCTGATCAAATTCGCTCTCACCTTAGTAAAGACCGTGTCAAACCTTCCCTTATATGCGCACGCACGCATCTCCCTGCTGTCTGGTGATATGACCTTAGGACGAGTAATTCAAAATGTAGTCCGTGACAGGGTACAGTTTTTTGTTCTCTAATGGTACGAGTTAAATTTAGCTTGGATGTGTTTGCAGAAAGTCAATTCTAGCAACTATTTTCATTGATTTTCTGCTCTACTTATGTCGGTTGTGGCCGCTGTTCCTACATGTCAATTCGAAAACTGCTTTTTTAGAAAAGAAAAAAATCTTCCGTATGGTCTTCATAGTGGATGCTTGGGGCAAAGACATACTTGTTTTATTATGCCGCACGGATATTCCAGCCTTGTTCTTTTCTATCTAATCGTGAATTTGTGTAGAGAGCAGATTTTTTAATGTGGATAATTCTGTGTTAGGAACAAACCTGACGCTAACTGTTAAGGTAACGAGAGTCCATTTAAATCATTACAACCAAAATAAAAACTCTTGTCTTGGAGTGTCTCCAAGTGGAAGCCTTTTTAAATTTAAGGTACAAGAAGAAGAGATTGGATTTATATCCTGCCCTTCACTCAGAGTCTCAGAGCGGCTTACTATCTCTTTTCCTTCCCCTCCCCACAACAGACACCCTATGAGGTAAGTGGGGCTGAGAGAGCTGTGAGCGAATTGCTCTTGAGAGAACTGTGACTGACCCAAGGCCGCCCAGCTGGCTGCATGTGGAGGAATGGGGAATGAAACCCGGTTCTCCCATATTAGAGTCCGCCATTCTTAACCACTACATCACACTGGAAAAATGGAAAAAATAGTTGACACCTCCCAGGTGCCAGCATCAGATAAGTTAGGGGACCAGCACTACCTTACTAGCTGCTAAAGCTGATGTGGTACAACAGATAGCATATTGGGCTAGGATCCTAGGAGACCCTAGTTTGAATCCTCGCTTCTTGCATGGAAGGTTGCTGGGTGACCTTGGGCATTTCACAAAACTCATAGCCTGGCCTACCTTCACAGGGTGGATTTTAGAAAAAAGAGGAGGGGGAGAATGGTATTCTAAGCTGCTTTGAGTCCCAACCTGGGGGGCAAAGCAGGATATAAATAATAAATGCAAACACATGCTGGATGTGCACCAAGAAGGAGAAGCATTTCAGTTTCCTAGGTCCCACTGTTCCGTTTTTAAGTACTGGCGGTGATTACAGCCCTGTCAAAGGGCGTCCCCCTAAAAGCACATCCCTTGATTTCCGCAAGTCAGTGTCCATGGGGAAGGCAGTGGATGCATCCTGTGAACAGTCATGTGATTCCGTGTAGCCTTCTGCAGCAGGACAAATATCTCCCTTCCCAAATAGTTTCTGTTTGGGGTAACAGCGTGGGGTGGGGTAGGGAAGCAGAAGTTCCTTCAGCGTGGACCCAGTCTGGAGCAGGAACAGCATGTGGGAATTGTGGCAAATGCATCCATGTCATATGACTGTAACTGTTCCCAGGGTCCCCCGAGCTGTGAGCTTCATCCTGGGGAAACTGACCCTCAACCTGCATGCATCCCACTGCATTCAGTTTGCTAAGAACTGCAGCCTGATTTCTTTCAGTGGGGGTGACAGGGCTCGCCCAGGTGGTTTGGGCACAGGGCTGAGTATTTCTTGTCATTGGGTTCAGTAACTAACTATG
The DNA here is from genome assembly GCA_029233225.1 of Lepidodactylus listeri. Classification (NCBI taxonomy): domain Eukaryota; kingdom Metazoa; phylum Chordata; class Lepidosauria; order Squamata; family Gekkonidae; genus Lepidodactylus; species Lepidodactylus listeri. The sequence continues at coordinate 85,446,130 of JARCFY010000011.1, forward strand.
GAGAGTTCAGACATCACACTGTGGTTTTACTCACAGACTGTACAAGTTTGTTGTTAAAACGTTCTCAGCTTTATCCTTGTGTATACAGATCCTGAGGGAGGGAACGTGACGTGGTAGAGCTCGATCTTGTCAGATCTTGGAAGCTGAGAAGGGTCAATATTTGGTAGGGAAGCCACCAAGGAAGTCTGTGCGGAATTACAGTTACAGTCATATTACACTGTGGTTTTACTCACAGACTGTACAAGTTTTTTGTTAGACCGTTCTCAGCTCAAGACTTTATCCTTCGGTGTTCAGATCTTGAGGGAGGGAAGGCAGCGTGGTAAAGCCCGATTATGTCTTGGAAAGCCAAGCAGGGTCAATACTTAGACGGGAGACCACCAAAGAAGACTCTGCGGAGGAAGGCCATTGCAAACCACCTCTTCTTCTCACTTGCCTTGAAGGCTCCTTGCTGGGGGTTGCTATAATTCAGCTGCAACTTGACCGCACTTTACACACTCGTACAGATCCTGCAGCCATGGCTAAGCTTGTGTGTAGAACAAAGTTTGAGTCCAGTGGCACCTTTTAAGACCAACGAAGTTTAATATCCACACAAAAGCTTACACCCCAAATCAAACTTTGTTGGTTTTAAAGGTGGCACTGGACTCAAACGTTGTTCTGTTGCTTCAGATCAGCACGGCTGCCCACCCACCCAAATCTATCTTCATGTGTGTAGAGTTTGCTTATATTTGTTATTGTTGACCTCTTCCTTTGTCATTTCTTTGTGGCATGGTTTCCATTGCCGGTACTTAAGACTGTAAGCTACTTGGGGCAGGTTCTTGTCGGGTTTTTTGCTCATGAAACTCTGTAAAGTGCTGTGTACAACAGTGCTACAAAAAGCAACGATGAGTTAACTTTTTAAAAACAACTGTTGACTCCATTTCAGATAGCTGATGGCTTATTTTTGCGGGGGGGGGGGGAGATAGCGTGTATGCAGATTACAGAACAAAAAAACCCATTCTTGCTCTTCATGGTGATTATATTTTAAGGTATTGCAAGCTGAGGATTTTTTTTAAAACTGCATGCTTTCAGGAGTCATATAAATAGCATACTTCAAATATCGTCTTGTAAAGATCTAAACTATATATTTGGTTAGAAGGCTCTCTTACACAATATAAGCTAGAGAAACAGTAGAAAGAGGTCATTATCCTAAGTACCTAAGGACTGTAAATTATATGCAAGCTGTAATCGGTTTAAAATTCTGAACTTGCAATAAAGGGGGAGGGAGCAGGCAATTATGTGATTTCTTTGGAGTTTCAGATCTTTGAAGTAGGGCGATAAGCGAGGGAAGGTGCATAAATAATTGGGAAAAGCAGCGAAGGGGCGAACTTAACTCGATGGATAGTAATAGGGAAGGTTCCAGATTCGGTGGGAGAAAGTTGGGAACATGCCTGGAGTGTGTTTGTCAACGTAACTGGACACGGTTGGGATCTCCTCTTTGTCGCTTGTGGCGTCTTCATTTCCTGCCAAGTTTACAGTGCAGTTTGTATTCCAGGCATCATCCAGTTTGTCCTGTGGAGCGTCCTTCTCGAGATTGGCTAGGAACTCCTTTAAAACTTGCTTGAATATGTAAACAATTTCCCAAGGTAAAACGTCGTTTTCAGCCAGCACTTCTCGAAATCTAGGAAGAGTGGAAAGAATGAAGAGTGGCATTTAACTATCAGTGCGCTCTCTCTCTTTCTCTCCCCCATCTCCTTCCCTCCCTCCCTCTGAAGCAAAGTATACTCTCTCTTTTTCTTTTAGAAAGCATAATCAAGACTGAAAAATGGGAGGGGGAAGGCACTTAAAATACATTTGGACACTACACAATGATGGAAGCTATTTCCACACACACACCGCCCCCCCATACTGAGCCATCAGACGAAGTTGATTCAAACTGACACTGCCCTCAAGAGTCTTTCTGGGCTCACAAAGAGAGCATAGGTTTGTTCTGTTTTCTTTATTCTGCCCTTTGGGGGGGGGGGAATGGTATGTGGAGAAATAATTTACTGGAGATTTTAAAGCAGGAGTCATTCTTTTTTAAAAAATGGTTATTCTTACAGAATCCCAGAGGGTGTAGCCGTGCTAATCTGTTACAACAGAACAACAACAGAAACGAATCTTGGAGCACCCTGAATGCGAACAGATTTATTATGATAGATCAAGGTCTTTTTTTGGGGAGGGGGGGGCATCTTTGTAAAATATCCTCTTATCTGAAGAAGTGAGCCGTGACTCACAAAAGCTCATAGGCTGCCACAAATTTTTGTTAATCTTTAAAGTGCGACTGGTTCTTTTCTACTTGTGTAAGCTCCATCCATTACAGAATGTATGTGGAACAGGTCTGAGCCATTCACTTAACCATGGTAGTTGTATTAAGGAGTTCTACACACAGAGTAAAATTGCAATTCATTAATATGCCGGGGCATTAATTTTTAATATAATTACAGTGCCAACCTAAGTGTGGTTACTCAGAAGTAAATTCCATTGAACTCAGTGGGGCTTACTCTCTAGTAAGCGTACGTAGGATTGCAGCCTTATTGCAGGTATCGTACCAAAGTTCTTGAACAGTTAAGACTGTGGAATGAGCATACTAGACCCTTAACCAGTAAGCATTGTACTAAATTGCAAAACTAAGGTTGCTATCCTAAGTGGAGTTACAGCCTTCTAAGTCAGTTGAAGTCGATGGGCTTAGAAGGGTGTAACTCTTCTTAGCATGGCATTGAAGAAGCTCTATTTCAGAACCAAATGATTATTAAGAGGCTGTCTTTCTATCATATTCTGGAAACAAATTCTGAAAGTTACACCACTGTTCAACAGTACTAATCAATCAAACACAAGCTGCAGTTCTGTGAGAAATTACTTGGGAGCAGTGTTCCCTCTAAGCTGAGCTAGTGTGAGCTAGCTCACAGTTTTTTAGCCTCCAGCTCACACAGTTTTGTCTTGGCTCAGGAAGGATGGCTCCAGAGCCAACTAATTTATGCAGTAGCCAAATAGCTTGCTCACAACTTTAATGCCAGTAGCTCACAGAACAGAATTTTTGCTCACAAGACTCCACGGCTTAGAGGGAGCATTGCTTGGGAGTAAACCTTATTGAACCCGGTGGAACTTCATGGGGTTGTACTCCAAGGCTGCAGTTCTTAAGTATCCTTAGCGGACCTTAAGTCACCTTAATCTCTTTTCCAAGACATTGAGCACTGTAGTGTTACTTCTAAGGACTCTTCCTTGCACCCTTAAGCAGTGGGTTTTGCTTTTTGGTAAACCTGCTCAAGAGCAAGCTGTAAAAGAATGGTTCTGTTTTCTTTTCAGAAGTATAAAGAGTCATAGAGCCGTGACCCTGGAAAGCCTGGGCTAGACTGACCTCATCAGATCTTGGAAGCTAAGCAGGGTTGGTCCTGGTTAGTACTTGGATGAGCGACCACCAAGAAAGTCCATGGTTGCTGCGCAGCAGGAGGTGATGGTAAACCTCCTCTGAACATCTGTAGCCTTGAAAACCCTACAGGGTCACTGTAAGTCGGCTGTGTCTTGTTCAGTCTTCCCACCACCATACAGTGAGACAACCTTTCCCTAAATTGGTTGTGACTTGATGCCAGTTTACCCACAAAGTCCTAGAACAATAAAGCATTGTTCCCTCCAAGCTGAGTTAGCGTGAGCTGGCTCACAGTTTTTTAGCCTCCAGCTCACACATTTTGGTCTTAGCTCAGGAAGGATGGCTCCAGAGCCAACTAATTGATGCCGTAGCCAGAATCGCTCACTCACAACTTTAATGCCAGTAGCTCACAAAAGTAGAATTTTTGCTCACGAGACTCCACAGCTTAGAAGGAGCATTGCAATAAAGGCGGTGTTACCTGCTGAGAATGATTCCAGTTTGGCAAGGTTGGATTTGGGAGCAAAGAACTTCAAGCTGTCTTTGTTCAGTAGCCGGGATAGTAATCTGGGGGTTCTGGTGGGTCTTCAGCCAGTTGTAATCCGTGCCAGTTTTCTGAACTCTGTGGTCGCTTTCTATCTCCTGTACCAGTCGCTCACGCTCCTTTAGGTGCCATTTCAGTTCCCTCAGGAGAGTCTTCGTCACAACTTCTGAGCCCGGGTATTGTCCAGTTTTATAAGAATAGTTTTTTGGCCATTTCATCCAGCCAAAGAATGGCATTTTGAGAACTGATTGAGAGGGAAAAAAGACAATTAAAGTATTGATGCTACTAAGATCAGTTGAAAAGTCATTCTTAACTTTTCTAGCTTCCTTTCAAATTTACCTCATGAATGCTGCATCTGTTTATTGTAAAGTCCTACATGTTTAGAGCATAATCTCTTCAAATTTTATCTCAGTGGGAAAGTTGAAATCCCTGTGGTTCAAATGCACTTTCCTGGATTATGCACTGCTGTATTGATTTTTATGGAATGTATTAAGACATAGTTAACAATATTTCCCAACAATCCAAGACTTAATGTCTTAAAAACAAAGACGGAAAAGTGTTTTCCATTACAGATAAATTACTCCTCTTTTATTTTTAACTATCTTATTGCATGTAGATATACACACACTGTTATAACTGACAGAATTGTTCTAGTCCCCAGATTTCACAGATTTCCCATTCAAGGTATCTAGTTTCTTGGGGTAAGTAACAGTGGCTCTTTGTGGTTAGTCTACTCAGTTTCTGCAAACATGATTTCATAAACTCCTTTTTGAATGAAATGTTTCACTTACTTACTGTACTTCTTGGAAAGCGTGATTGTGACCAAAGGTACGTTTGACTTGGAGCGAAGATGGTTGGCTTATCCCAGCATGTTCCGTTTTGCGTACTTGTCTCACATCTGCCAAAAGAGAGAGAGATGTGTTGCTCGTTTTTACCCACTTTAACGCTGTAGACTGCACACGTACAGCTTTCGATCCTTCCTGGCTTCTCCCGACTGCTTAATTCACATCTTTGTAATAACAGAAATCATGTACGCTTGAGCATGAATTCTCCCCAGGTAGTCCCACTGGAGGCATCTCTCTTCCAGAATTTTTGCCTTTTACTACTACTCCCTGTGTGGTGGTTTGAGAAGAAAGGAACAGAAAAGATGACCGTTTCAGAAGCTTGTTTGTAGCTGCTCTGTGTGTACAAAAGTATTGTCGGTAGCTGGGTTAATAATGATAGTCTGTAGTCACGCCGGATAGGCTTCTGGCTAAAGTTAGGACGGTTGGGTGATGTGTAGCTTGGATGTGCATAGCTGGAGGTCACAGTTTAGTGCTGTATTTTTGTTCCTGTAGCGCTCTAAAAATAACCACGTCGCTTTGGTTGTCGAACTAAACTTTCAGGCTCTTCTGATGCTGGATTATTTTTTTTTTTGTCTCTCCTTGGGGTGCGGGGAGAAAATGGTTCAGGCTGCTTTGTTTACCTCTTCACAGCTGTACCAATAATTTTTTTTCTTTGGGTACCAGGCAAAGCCTTGAGAAAGCGATGTGGATTTGTGCCAGCGAAATTCTACCTACTTACAAGGCACTGTACGGAGAGAGATTCTTAGCCTATACTTTCCCTGATTAAATTAATCTCTTAGTATTTGCGCAGGTCTTATTTATAGTCCACAGCTGTTAACATTTTTTTTTTTGACATTTTGCAGGTATTTAGAGAAGCAGCCTGTCTAAGATCTCCATGGGGGGAAAAAAACTTGAGTTTTCCCCCAGTGGTGTGTGCATTATTTTTTTTTGCAATAAAATCCTAATAGGTACTGAAACAGGTAGTAAATATCAAACTAGATCTCCACTCAGTTGAGAAACAGCATATTAATATCTTACCATAGACTTTCCCTCCTTCATTGCAATGTAGGCATTTCTTTAGTCTGCTTTTGCTGGCTGGTTGATTTGAGGCTGGTGGTGAGTCAGATGAGGAATATCTGCTTTAAGATCCATTTTCAGTGTGTTCAGGTCTTCTTCTCGCCCGCCTGTTATTTTCACTGACAATATTCTCTTTTATGTATCAGTCTCTCCCAGCAGTGTCCCTCCCCCCTTGACTGTTGTATTGAACCGTGGTAGAAAAAGGGGTTGTGCAGATCGAGTCTAGATGTCATGGGATGTAAAGAGATGACGTGTGGGGTTGTTATTAAAGCTGATATTACTTATATGTTGGGAAAATTCAGGTGTCAGTATTAATTATTCTCACTTGGGAGGTTTTCACGTTGCATTGTATATGGTGCTTGAAAGTAGGCGGGGGGGGGAGGGGACATAGCTGGACTTCCAGTGACAGAACTGCTGTCGCAGAATCTCGGATGAAATTAAAGAGATTCATGCCACCTCTTGTCCAGTGCAGTTTTTGGGTCACTGCACCTTCCTATTGTATTTACAGCCCCCCCCACCCCCCGTATTATGTCAAAGTAAAACTGTTCCATAGAACGTTGGACGACAATTTGCAGAAGAATCAAGAAGGTCAACTCCGGAATGTAAAAATGCAGTGAGAAGTCTGTTGGCATTAAATGCTTGGTCTGCAATCCCTTATCTAGCTCGGCTTTGGAAATGTGAATGATAAATGTCTGCTTTTCTCTCTGCAGATAAATCAGTGAACTCAGGTAAGAGGTTGGACTGGCAGAATAGCTGTGCTGCTGTATGTGTGATGACAACGCAAGGAGCTCTTTGATTTTGTTTCTCCTCTCTCCTTTTTTCTTTTTATTGCTGTCAAGTTGCAGCCTACTTATGGGGACCCTGCAGGGTTTTCAAGGCAAGAGACCTCCCAAGATGGTTGGCTATTGCCTTCCTCTGCACAGCAACCCAGGACTTCCTTGCTGGTCTTATCCACATAATGAGCAGAGCTGACCCTGTTTAGCTTCTGAGATGTGATGAGGTCAGGCTAGCCTGGGCCATCCCAGTCTAGGGCTGCCAAGTCAGCCCGGGGGGCGGGGGATCCCCTGCTATAGGGGTTCCCGATCCACCGGCCGGCATTCGGCCGGTGGGGGGAACCCCACCCCCGAAGTCGTCCAGCCTGGACGACTTCCCCAGCGTAGTGACGCCCTGGCAACGCCCCCAACTTGGTGACGTCACTTCCGGAAGGACTCCCCCCCGCCAAATCGTAAGTTCGACTTGACAGCCCTATCCCAGTCAGGGCCTTTCTTCTACATAGCCACATTTCCATAAGTAGATAAACAGGAGGGTGATGGCAGACAGACTGCTGCAGAATAAACCTTGCAACTTCTTCTTATTTGTTTATATACTTATTGATTTAATTTATAGCGAAGTAACGTCAGTTTATAAATATACAGCTGAAATGTCCAAATTTCAAATAATTCAATCATCACTAAAATCCATTAAAATCCATACAAGCACAATATAAGCAGTTATGTAGAATTTCTTATTTAAAGTTTTTTTTTTTATGCTGCCTTTCCACCTGCTCATGTTCCCCAAGGTGTCAAACATCAAAACATTTGAACAATTAAAAGCAGATTTTTAAAATTATAAAATAATTCAGTAAAAACACGTAAACATACAGTACCAAAACGAGGGAGAAAGCCAATAACTGTTACTGGGGTATGTCAAGCAAAACAAAAAAGTCTTCACCCACTGGCAGAAGACACTGATAGAGGGAGACAGACAAATCTCCATGGGGATAGAGTCCCAAAGTTTTGGTGCCACAATGGAGAAGGCCCTTTCTTGGGTTGCCACCTGTTGCCACCTGTCAGATGGCAAGGACAACCGAAGCAGGGGCTCTAAAGATGACCGGAGTAGTTTCAGGGTTTTTTTTGAGCGCAGTGAATTGTTGCTACTTGTGAGATTGTCCCAAAAGATGCAGTCTGCAACAGGTCTCCTGAACCAGAAAGTCCTTTATTTGCAAAGAGGTTCTTATTGGAATGGTTACCCTTTTCCTGTTAGTAATGGCTTTATGGTAAACAAACAGTATTATACTAAGCAACTGGAATCCCCCTCCCTGCAATTACACTAACCATAAAACGTAAAAAGTTGTTCCAGCCCCTGAATAAGGTTCACACAGAAATGGCAGGAAACATGTTATTGTGCTTTTAGTTCCCAAGGAACTTCTACAAATGTTTTTGAGAGTAGCTGCAAAAAGAATAACATGGTAGGGGAGGATTTGTCTCAGACCTTGAGCAAGCTGGGAGCGAAGCAGGCTAAAGCTGGGAGCGTAGCAGGCTAAAGCGGGGCGTGATAAGGAAGCCAGACAGCTAAACAGCACATGAGCACATTCCAACGGGTGGGATTACTGGTCGAATCCCAACCCTCGGGCGGGAGATGACAGCGTAGCTGACATTTCTGCCTTCTCCAAAGAAGCCTCCGCCTACCCCTTAGGTTTCAATGGGTACATTTTATGGAAGGCACGGATTTTGGCAGGTGCATGGACATTAGGAGCCTCAACCCATTCATTTTCTTCAGAACCAAAATGCAACCACTTTATAAGGTAAAACAATCGACCCCTTTTTAATTTGGAGTCCAGAATCTGGTCTATTTCATAATGAGGCTCATCATCCTTCATCAGAGGAGGAGGAGAGGAAGCGGAGGGTCTCCACTGATTTGGTCCTGGATCTATCTTCAACAAACTGTAATGGAAAACGGGGTGAACAGATCTTAGTGATTTCGGCAATTTAAGTTCAGAAGTCACATTGTTAATACATCGGACCACTGGGAAAGGACCCACATATTTCCAACCTAATTTTCTGCTAGGTTGTAATCCTTCAATGTTTTTGGTGGAAAGGTAAACCAAGTCCCCGGGAGAAAGTTCCCATCCCAGTGTTCTACTCTTGTTTGCATGCTTTTTATAGTCTGCCGTGGCGGCTTCCAATGTTTTTGCAATTGGTGGCCAAGATTCTCGGGGAGAGTTCCACCAGCTAGCAAATTCAGCATGATAAGGAAGCCAGACAGCTAAACAGTACATGAGCACATTCCCACGGGTAGGGTCAGGGGTCCTTTCGTAGAAAAAGAGGTGCAGGAGCTCATTAGCACAATTCATTAGCATACCTCATTAGCATATGCCACGTCCCCTGACATCACCAGAAGTGTGTCAGAAAGGGAATGTCAGTTTCAGCCCCATTATACCCTATGGGCCATTGAAATCAATGGCAAAAACTCGTAGGGTATATGAGGGGCTGGAGGAAAGGGGGTTTGAGGGAGAGGCTCCAGACTTGCAGGGTAGCTGCTGGGGCCTCTCCTCGAAATACCCACCAAGTTTCAAGAAGATTGGACCAGGGGGTCCAATTCTATGGGCCCCCAAACAGGTTGTCCCATCCCCTCCATTGTTCTCTATGGTGGGAAAAAAATGTTGACATGTAGTTATTGTTACACACAAGTTTCCCGCTGGACTATATAGTGGCTCCCTGGGGCCGTTTTAAGGACATGAAAATAGCACATGGGGCATGTGTGTGGGAAGGCTGAAGCTGCATCTCCCCATGTGCTGTGGCTGTGACCAGATTTAGGCCTGCCTGTGTTTGGGAAGCACAGAAATCCTATTTCATGTATGGTAGGAATTCCTCTTGGCAGCCATAAGAATTTTGTATCAGCTGAACTGGCCTTGAATTAGATGGACCAGCGATCTGACTACAGGTGAGACCCAGATTTGAATCCCACTCTGCCATGGAAGCTTGCTAACCTACCTCAGAGGGTTGTTGTGAGGATAAAATGGAGGCGAGGAGAATGATGTAAGCTGCTTTGGATTCCATATTAGGGAGTAAGGCAAGGTATAAATGAAGTAAATAAATCAGAGTTCTACGACAGGCAAACTTGTATGCACCAGATTTGACATATCCCCACCCCCCTTTTCAGATGAAGTGATACTCTCAATAGCACATTATGGACAAACCCCCCCCCCCCCTTCTACTAGTTCTCAGCTGGTAAATGACTCGTGGCCTGAAGTGTATCGGAAGATTTTTAAATTTTGATCCAAGACCACGAAGTAGACTTGGCCTCCTTACTTACATAAGCTTGTGTCCGTATCATTCTGGGCAGCTGGCTGCTTAACTTAATCATTGTCACTTTTTAAAGATATACGCCCTTTTGCACTTTACGGCAGATGGAAGCTTTCTATCAGTAAGCATTAGGCTGTTTCGTGTAACAAAATAACCCAGGGTCAGTTAACCATTTTCTGTGGTAAAATAACAGTAAATTCTTAAAACTGCAATTGAGACGGAGATTGCTGTGTGAGAGAACAAGTCCGTAATTTTTTTATCCTGTCCTTTCTCCAAGAAGCTCAGGATAACATAACATAATTTCCCCCCTCCTCCATTTTATCTTTACGCCAATCCTGTGTGGTAGGCTTCGCTAAGAGACTGTCCCAAGATTGCCTAGTGAGTTTTTATTGACCAGTTGGAGATTGTAGTAGTTAATGGGAGAGACCCAAGTTCCAACCCTACGTGGCTATTAAGCTCCATGGGTAATCTTGAGTCCTTTTTAACCTAATCTACCTGATGGGACAGTTAGGGTAGAATTGAAGTGGAGATAACCGTGCATGCGGCCTGCCCTGGTTCACCAGAAAAAAGGATGAAATTAAAATGTCATGCCTGATTCTGGAAACAAGTCCAAGACTAGTGGTAGAAAGGGCCATGGTGGCTCAGAGGTTAAGATGCTGAGCTGCAGACCGGAAGGTCGGTAGCTCAGCAGTTCGAGACCCTAGTGCTGTGTGACGGAGTGAGCTCCCGTCTCTGGCCCCAGCTCCCGCCAGCCTAGCAGTTTGAAAGCAAGAAATTGGAAGTAGGTAAATAGGTACTGCTTCAGTGGGAAGGTAACAGCGTTCCGTGAGCCTCGGCATTAGTCATGCTGGCCACATGACCACAGAAAAGTCTTCGGACAGCGCTGGCTCTTCGGCTTGGAAACGGAGATGAGCATCGCCCCCTAGAGTCAGATTCAACTGGCTTTTGAGCAAGGGAAACCTTTACCTTTCCTAATAGTAAACAGGGCTCATTTCATAGCAGGAGCTCCTTTGCATGGCCACACACCCCTGATGTAGCCATCCTCCAAGAGCTTACAGTAGCCCCTGTAAGAAGCCCCTGTAAGAAGAGCTCTGTAAGCTCTTGGAGGATTGACTACATTAGGGGTGTGTGGCCTAATATGAAAAAGAGCTCCTGCTATGAAATGAGTCCTGGTAGTAGAAGCTAGAGAATCAAGATGAGGCAAAGTCAAAGGCAGGTGACAGTGTTTAGCAGTCTCTTTGATGAATGTTGATAACAATAGGGAACTGTTTAGGAGGCGAAAGGAAGACTTCATGCAGAAAGTAGGTGCTAAAAGGTAGGGTTGACAGTCAAAAATTTACCAGGGAAGATTTGATCCAAACATTGTCCATTCATAGATACGGTGAATATGAATCAAAACAGAACCATTTCCGACACTTGAGAGAGATTGGACAGGATTTGACAGTTATGCTGGCGCCTCATTTTTTGGTCCCTACCAGTGCTTCCTCTAAGCTGTGGAGTCTTATAAGCCAAAAATCTACTTTGTGAGCTACTGGCATTCAAGTTGTGAGCGAGCAATTTGGCTACTGCATAAATTAGTTTGATCTGGAGCCATCCTTCCTGAGCTAAGACAAAAATGTGTGAGCTGGAGGCTAAGAAACTGTGAGCTAACCCACACTAACTCAGCTTAGAAGGAACACCAGTCCCTACCACTGCTGAGGAAAATAAAACCAGAAGACGAGGTACCAGAATAACTGTCAAATACTGTCCAACCACTCTGAAATGTCAGAAATGGTTCTATTTAGATTCATATTCACCATATCTGGTAGGATGTAAGATTGATTTATTGTATATGGCCATTAGCCATTACAATACAAAATTGCAATCAAAGAGTACTTATGATTTAAAACATTGCATTCAGAATAAAACACAGTTATACAACTAAAATGTCAAAATTACAACAATTTGGAATTGTAAAAACATGGTATCAGTACTTTATAACTCATTATAAAACATTTCTAAGGGCCGCCTTAGATCTAACTTTCCTAGTTGCAAGTACAAAGAGCACAGTCCTGTGCGAGAAGAAAGGATTTGCATCCAACAAGAGAAAGATCAGCTTTTCACTGTTCGATAAAGTGTAGTATCTGGTAGGCATATGGTGGAAGACATGTCCACCTGATGGGAACATTATCCAACCAGAAAAGTTAACACACCTTCCCACCAAACAGGATTGGTTCTATTGGTGGTTCTGTTTTCACTCTTCCTATCTTACAGTATATTAATGGCTTTGGGAGTACTTTCTAATTCTGTAGAAGCACAATATTGTTTTCCTGACCTGTTTTATTTTGTGGGGCTGTCCATGATTAGCTTCTGCATTTATTCTCCTCCCCCCCCCCCCCGGGAAAGATCTGTGATGATAAAAAATCATATTATCTCTATACAACAGCTGCTGATTAAGAATCTGAGACCCCTCAAACATCTGTATTATATTTAAAAGCATTGCAGATATGGGAGAACCAGTATTCATGAGTTTTCCCATTCATGTTTAAGGTTAGGGGCTGTTACCCTGAGTCCAGGGGGGAAATATGTGAGTATCCATTTACACATGTGGCCCATGTCTCTTGGGACCTGAGCCATTGTATACAAATTGCAGGTTGGGGCAGCGTTTCTCCCATAACCGAAAGAGACCACTGTTGTTAAAAGGTTAATCCTTATTAACTGCAAATGGATAGGCTGAAGGCAAGAAAGATCCAAAAGTAAAATGCAGCTGGAAATCAAAATATTGGTGAGTCAAAATCTAATACTATAAATATCTAGTTTGGCATATCCTAAGCAAATAATTAACCAAACATGTGGAATTCACTGCTGCAGGAAGTGGTGGCAGCTACAAGCATAGACAGCTTCAAGAGAGGACCAGATAAGAAGAAGATACTGGATTTATACCCCGCCCTTCACTACCCAAAGGAGTCTCAGGCTTACAAACTCCTTTCCCTTTCCCTCCCCACAACATACACCCTATGAGGTAGCTGGGACTGAGAGAGCTCTGACAGAAACTGCTCTTTTTCAAGAACAGCTGTGCCAGAACTATGGCTTGCCCAAGGTCATCCAGCAGGTGCAAGTGGAGGAGTGGGGAATCAAACCTGGTTCTCCCAGATTAGAGTCCGCACACTTAACCACTACAACAAAACTCCATAAACATATGGAGCAGAGGTCCATCAGTGGCTATTAGCCACGATGTATAGATGGAACACTGTATCTGGGGCAATGGTGCTCTGTATTCTTGGTGCTTGGGGAGCAACTGTGGGAGGTTTTTGGAGTTCTGTTCCCACTGGTGGACCTTTTGATGGCACCTGGGTTTGGGCCACTGTGTTGACACTGAGTGTTTGACTGGATGAAGGAGCTTGGGCAAGCAGTCTCTGTGTGTTCTGTCAATAATGTTTTGTTCACTCTCTGCTGTGGTCTCACTCGTCCCTGGTGTAGTTCTTCACCTCTAATCCATGGACAAATCATTTCAGCTAATGTCACAACCTTCCAGTACGCTGGTATGCTGTGATGACCCTGAATGGGGCTTGTGACGGGCATGCGTTGGTTGGGTACTGTCCCTGGGGCGTCCCTGTGATGGCTTGGATATGACACCTGACTGACAAGGTTAAGTTGATGGCCATCTTGTTTTGATGGGGAGGGGGCTGTAAGCCGCCTCTTTGTTTTTTCAAGCTGCAAATGTGACCCAGTCCTGCAAGAGGATTCTGTTCTGCCAAGGGCCGTTATTATATTTTTCGTATTTAGAAATCTGGAACAGACATCTTTGCCCTTTTAAAATCCCATTAACCACTTCAGTGCATATTGAATTTGACCAGGTATTCCCCAACTTTGCATACTAGGTTTCCAGAATTTGACAGCTTATTGTGCCTTCACTGTCTTGTCAAAGCCATTTAAAATTGGGAAGACTGATACCAGTTGGTATCTATCCTATCGTTCTGATCTGTTAGTACTTTGCCTGCCTGCGAGCTCCAATATGAATTTGAGTGGGGCATGGTTCTCATTAATAAGAGCCAGTGTGGTGTACTGGTTAGAGCAGAGGTGTTGAACTCATTTGTTACAAGAGCCAGATCTGACACAGATGTCACTTTGTCGGGCCATAAAATGTAACACAAGGTACCGGAGATATAAACTTTACAAAGATGGTTTCAGATGCCTAATGGCAATGGCAGGCGTGATTGGATTAGGTATGATATGCAGACAGGTAGAGATATCCGCATTGGTAATGAGACAGGAAGCCTAGGTCTCAATTTGGTACAGGAGAATTCAGTCCAGAAGAATGCAAAGAATAAATGGAAATAAGTCTGAAGAAGTGATTAGTGACTCACAAAAGCACATACCCTACCGCAATTTTGTTAGTCTTTAAAGTTGCTACCACTATTAGAAACCACAACACTCAAAACCCATTGGGGGAACATTTTAACCTTCTAGGGCATTTAGTTGCTGACCTAAGAGTAGCAGTTCTCTTGCAAGGGAATTTCAAAGGGAGATTAGAAAGAGAGACTGCTAAATTGCAACTCATCATGAAGCTCAAGGCAATGCAAACTCCTGGACTGAATTGAGATCTAGGTTTCTTCTCTCATTACCAATGCCTGCTGTTGTCTTTTGGCATCTGAAATCACTTCACTTTCCAAAAAATAAGGACAGATGGACTCACATTCCAGTGGTATCTGAAGAACTGAGCAGTGATTCATGAAAGTGCATGCCCTGCCACACATTTATTAGTCATTAAGGTGCTGCTGCACTCTTGCTCCCTTTCACTAATAAAGAATGCAAGCTGTGCTGTTGAAACCCCCCCCCCCCAATCTGAGCCAGTTTGGTATAGTAGTTAAGTGCATGGACTCTAATCTGGGAGAACCAGATTTGATTCCCCACTCCTCCACTTGCAGTTGCTGGATGACCTTGGGCAAACCATAGTTCTGTCAGAGCTGTTCTCTCAGAGCTCTCTCAGCCCCACCTACCTCACAGGGTATCTCAGTTGTGGGGAGGGGAAGGGAAAAGAGTTTGTAAGCTGCTCTGAGACTGAGTGAAGGACGGGGTATAAATCTCCTCCTCCTCCTAGAAATGGAAAGGGGGATCTCCCAAGTGCCATGGGATGGATGGTCTCTCTCTGTCTCAAATATATATATATTTAAAAATGTTTTTGGTCTTAAACACAGGACTCCCCCTCTCTCTTTTTTTCTTGCCTGCTCTCTCTGGATCCCTCCCTCCCTCTCTCTGAAGAAAAATTGTGCTTATACCTGGAATAAAATGTTGCTGGTGGTCTTAACAGTCCCACGAGATGCCATTCCCCCCCCCCCCCCGGCTGTTTCCCTCCCACTCCCTCCCCAAAGAAGGGGGAGGAGCCCTCAGCCAATCGAGGGAAGGCTTTCATTCTCTCATCTGAAGCAGGAACTAGGAGAGACTGGTCAGAATGAGCTGCAGTGATAGAAACAGGAAGCAAGATGCAGCACAGAGCCAGCTGCTCTCGGGCCAGATTGCAGCCCTGCATTGGCTGGATCTGGCCCATAGGCTGGATCTTTGAAACCCCTGGGTTAGAGTGTCAGACTAGGATCTGAGAGACCCAGGTTCGAATCCCCACTCTGCCATGGAAGCTTGCTGGGTGACCTTGGTCCTGTCACAAGTTCTCAGCCTGACCTACCTCACAGGTTTGTGGTGAGGATGAAAGAGGAGAAAGTTGTAGAGGAGAGCCAGTTTGGTATAGTGGTTAGGAGCGCTGACTCTATAATCTGGGAGAACTGGGTTTGATTCCCTACTCCTCCACTTGCAGCTACTGGTGTGACTTTGTGTCAGTTAGAAGTTCTTTCAGAGCTGTTCTCTCACGAGCAGTTTTCGAAAGAGTTCTCTCAGCCCTATGTACCTCACAGGGTGTCAGTTGTGGGGAGAGGGGGAAGGAGATTGTAAGCTGCTTTGAAACTCCTTCGGGTAGTGAAGAGTGGGGTATAAATCCAATCCCTTCTTCTCTTCTCCTATTATTCTCGTAAGCCAGTCTGGGTTCCTACCTTGGCTATAAATGAAGTTAAGCAAAAGGTAATCGTATTTTGAAATGGTTGAATTCATCTTTACACCAGCTCAGCAGCTTCCAAATTCATGTAAAGTATATTAATTACTTGCATCTGAAGTATGTAAATTCATTTAGCATCTTGCCCTCTAGTGATGAATGAATTTCACACTCCCTTGTTCAGATATTTAGTGACAGTATTTATTTTGAATGGCATTTCGGTTTTAAATCAAGGCTGTCTGGGGGGTTTTTTGTGGGGGGACGGACGTTTCAGAATGTTTGAGAGAAACAATCCTCTGTTCTTGTGCAAGTAAATTAGAAACTAGAGGAAAACTATTGTGCCGTGTTGCTAGAGACAGACCTGTCATTTGAATTTTTTCCTCTCTTTTGGGCTGTCTGTGGATTTGTCTAACTGTGTTACTTTGCCAGTTCTAACCTGACCAGATTGAGAGAAAGGGATCTACACCAAGCAGTAGAGTGAGATGGTAAAATCCTGTAGTGGTGGATAGACTGTGCAGGATTGAGGTGTGTGTGTGTGTGTAAATTTTTGGCATGTTCCTCTAAATATTAGAATAAGTCTGCTTCCAGGAGAATTGTAATTATATGGTTGGCCATTTCTAAACTTCTCTGTCTTTTTAAATACCAAAAGATATATAAAATAATTGCTATAACTATAAAACCCCGGCCTGGATGACTCAGGCTAGCCTGATCTCATCAGATCTCAGAAGCTAAGCAGGGTCGGCCCTGGATAGTACTTGAATGGGAGACCTCCAAGGAAGTCCAGGGTCGCTACGCAGAGGCAGGGAATGACAAACCACCTTGGAGCGTCTCTTGCCTTGAAAACACTACAGGGTTGCCATAGGTCTGCTGTGACTCGACAGCACTTTCCTCCATAAATACAGAAGTAGCATGGTGGGGGAAAGGCGAAGCTATCATTTAGCCTCAAGAGGAATGAAACTGTTGAGTCTTTTCAGGCTGTTTGTCGGGGAATCGGACTGTTGTGTTAAATTGTTTGCAAACAGAAAAGTAGCTCAGTTTTGCTTCTCCCTGCAGGATCAGTTTTCTGCTTGCAGAGACTTGCTGCGATGGACCATATCCGGTATCTCTGTCCCCTAGCTGGTGTGCTCTGCTCTTCATTGTTGCTCTGCCATGTGTATAAATGTAAAGCAGATCTAAGACTGAAATGTAGAGTTCCTGGGAAATATGAAAACCTGGCAGAGTTGCTGCCAAGCAATCATGGCTTCCCAAGGAGGGTTTGGATAGGGTTTGGGCAAAGGGTACAACATATTATTATTGTTGTTGTTATATTAATTATTTATTGCATTTTAACCACCCTCTCTTGCCAAAGCAGGGCTCAGGGCTGTTTACGACATAATAATACATAATTAAAATTTAAAACCAATAAAATACAATCAAGGACCTAAAAAGATGGCGTTAAAAATTTCAACCGTGCCACTGCCTCATGGGGAAGGGCAAGGGGGGTGGGAGTACCTGCATTCCCTGCATTGTGCCAAGGGGTTGGACTAGATGACCCTGGAGGTCCCTTCCAACTCTATGATTCTGCCGGAAGGATGAAACCGTTGCTGTCCTCAGCCAAATGGCTGGCAGAACATCTCTGCCTTAGAGGCCCTGCGAAACTGTAACAGGTCCCGCAGGGCACAGATGTTATTCGACAGAGAGTTGGAGCCAGGGTGGAATGATCCTTTGGGAAAGGCATACATTCCTTCTTCTCAAAGCCCCTTATTTTGAATGTGGTGCAAAGATGCCATAAAAGGTAGGTCTTGGTCTTAATGAGGACTTGGAATACCGAGAGATGTTGTGTATGGTACACAGTTGTTGTGTGTGGTACATAGAGTTCAAGATTCTGTTCAAGATTTTGTAGTTCACTAACTTGGTTAGTGTAGTGGTTAAGAGCACGGACTCTAATCTAGGAGAACTGGGTTTGATTCCCCACTCTTCCACATGCAGCTGCTGGCATGATGTTGGGTCAGTCACAGGTTCTTTCAGAGCTGTTCTCTCATGAGCAGTTCTCGGGAGAGCTCTCTCAGCCTTACCCACCTCACAGGGTGTCTGTTGTGGGGAGGGGAAGGGAAAGTAAATTGTAAGCCACTCTATAAGACTCCTTCAGGTAGTGAAGGGCAGGGTATAAATCCAATCTCTTCTCTTAAAGCTGTGTCTCAGAAGTAATGGGGAAGCAGTGCAGTCACTGGGCTACAGACCACTGACCTTGCTGTTACCAGGCCGCTGGAACCTTAACCCTTGGACTGGACCTGACTGTCAGCTTTTCTGGAACCGCTGACCCTGGACTGGACTTGACTTGCTGCCTAAACCCCTTGACCCTAGACTGGACATGGCAAACCTGCTCTCTGGAACCCCTGACTTTTGGACTGGACCCTGTTTCCTCTCTGCATCCTTACCCGTGACTGCCGTGCTGAACCCCAACCACTGCCTCCTGGGAGGGCTGCATCAGTACAGATGACTCAGTTATGACTGCATATATATTACAGGAAGAGGAAACAAGAGGACTTGGCACAGGGTTTCCATTTTCAGCAGCAGTCCCGTGCGGGGCACAGCATGCATCATGACATGACATGGGGTTGTAAGAGCTGAGACAAAAGAAAGACGTCACTCCTAGGCCAAGGAGGTTGTAATGGGGTTTGTACGAGCATTCATACAGATGAGAGCCTGACCTCTGGTTAACTACAGCCAGCTTTTAAATGAGGCTTCCCTCCAGTCACTAACAAGAATGTTTATGTAGGAATGGCAAATTGGGTATTAAAGTGGAAAAATAAGGGCCTGGGAAATAAGCTGGGCTTGTGAAAGAGGGCTTGCTGTCACAAGCACTTGTGTTTGGAGAGTGATTTCCTGTGCTTTTAGTATGTTATTTTTTCCACTTAAACTCTCATCCTTCGCTTTCCGTTCTTAACACCCTGTACTTTATGTTTCTGAGAGCTTTACAAGTGAAGACCAGTATCTTCCACGTTGTAGTTGGGCTAGTCTGGTATGTGTGGTTTATTTAAGAGTGTGGTGTTTTTTTAAGGTTCTGAATGTTATTATATGGATATAGGTGTTCATTCTATCTCTTTTTTTAAAGACCTGTGATCTTGGCAAATCTCTGATGTATGTAAGTCAACTCCTGAGAAGAAAGACACTAGAAGAAGCAGCAGAGAAGAAGAGATTGGATTTATAGCCCACCCTTCACTACTCAAAGGAGTCTCAGAGTGGCTTACAATCTCCTTTCCCTTCCCCTCCCCACAACAGACACCTTGTGAGGTAGGTGGGGCTGAGAGAGCTCTGAGAGAACTGCTCTTGCGATAACAGCTCTGGAAGAACTTGTAGCTGACCCAAGGACACACCAGCGGCCACATGTGAAGGAGTGGGGAATCAAACCTGGTTCTCCCAGATTAGAGTTCATGCTCTTAACCACTACGCCAAACTAGGTGAATATTTAAGTAAATGTGAATTAGTTGGAAAACTTAAACCTATTTTAAGTATTCCTAAACAGAGTCAATCCTGGTCAGTACTTGGATGGGAGACCCACCAAGGAAGATTAAGGGGTAATGCCTCACTGTGAAGTGCAGGTTGATTGACAGCCTGCTGCCTGTGTGCACCCTCTTCTCTCTGATTGGTCAGCGCCAGCTAAGGAGAGTTTTCAAAAGTCTTGTCAGAGTGAGTCAGTTGTCATATGGACGTTGACTTGGCAGTAGCCAGTCAGGAGAAGAGTGTGTATTGGTCTGAGGGAAACAGACACTTGAAAAATAAAGGGACACAACTCCTTACCCTTACTGTGTACCAATACATTTGAGGAAAAGTTACGAAATTAGAACTTAAAAGTCTAAGCATCAGCCTTAGCTCAATTCCGTTTATTCACAGTCTTCAGAACTGGGGTTTAGGTTTGACAGAAGAGACTGGACAGGAGTTTGAAACTGCCAGTATAGCCAAAATACAAAAAGTTTATCGTTCCTAGAAAGAGGATGATATTTCTTACCCAGTTATTCAGTGGTTTCACTAGTTGTGTGAAAAGGGTAATGGTCTTAGACACCTCAAGAGTCAAAAGGGAAAGTTGTAATCCTGGAAGGGAAGTATTTCAATACAGGAAGAAAGTACTAACCCAGGAAACTCAGATAGTTATATGAAACTTTATTAAGACACATTGCTGCTGGAAGAAATCTGTTGCCTGTTATTATTATAATTTGTAGAAACAACAAAATTCACCTCAGCTTCTCGTCCCCTGCCTATTCCTAACCCAACTGTGCCTGTTCAGTAAAATCAACATTCTTGTTTGAACTTTATTTCATGTCAAGTGCCATTTACAAAGAGATTTATAAGAGGGCAAACAAGCTATGTGTGAGTAGTCAAAATAATCTGGGACTTTTCAGTTGGTCTGCAAGAAAATTCCACAATCAAAAGTCATGTAATACCTTTTTATTTGGCTGAACTAAAAATATCACAACGTATGTGATTTTTAGAGGTACCTTCAGTACCTTGTTCTCTCAAGAAGTAAACTCACCACGTTCTTGATCTAAATCAAGCCTAAGCTCTCCCTAGAAGCTAAAATGACTTAACTGAGGCTATTGTACTTTCATAACATAATGAGAAGACAAGAGTCACTGGAAAAGACAATAATGCTAGGAAAAGTTGAAGGCAGCAGGAAAAGAGGAAGACCCAACGTGAGATGGATTGATTCAATCAAGGAAGCCATGGCCCTTAGTTTGCAAGACCTGAGCAAGGCTGTGAACAGTACGATGTTTTAGAGGACATTAATTCACAGGATCTCCATAAGTCAGAAGCGACTTGACGGTCAGCACTTAACAGACATCAAGTTGCAGAAGATCTTTAGTACACTCTCCCGGCTTGCCTTTTCCTTCCATTGTCTTTCCTCCGTTTACCCCAGTGGCCTGTCTCAACTATCCTACTTCCTTAAAGACGATCGTATCTGCGTGATTATAGGCTGAGGACAGACTGGCAATGTGGAATGGGAGGAATGCGGAGAGAACTGCTGCGGGGGGAAAATTCCCCGGGGCTGGCCGTTCACACTGGCCAGCGTAGTGCACAGCGGTGCCGATACGGAGCGTTCAGACTGTTGCGGAGCCGGCACATGCGAAACGGCAACAGATGGGGACAATGGGCTTTCCATGCACTTTCAATGCACTTTCTAACTTCCTACGGTCTATTTCGAAAGTGCACTCAAGGTTCATTCACTATCTCTCTCTCTCCCTCCCTCCCTCTCCTTTTTTTCCTATTTTTTCCCTTTCATCTGTGTTTCGTATATGCACACATGCACAAAACTCAGTTCCGGCGCGTTCACACTGCCGCCTCCGGATGCCTCCCACTTCTTCCGGTTCAGACTGCTTGGAAGTGGGAGGCATGCGGAAGACGGCCCCTGGACACCGTTTTCTCCCGGTGTCCTGTTAAAGCGGATGGAAAACGGCTTGGAGACGGGTAAGTGCGAAACGGAGCCGATGGACAGATGCGCATGTCTGAACGGGCTCTCTTCTTCAACTTCCGAAGCGGGGCTGTCCCGCTCCAGATTGCCAGTCTGTCCTCGGCCATAGAAAGAAACTGGCACTGTAAGGCCCCATTGGCATTTGCTATGTAAAGCTGTTCTGTGCTGCTGTGGCTCCGGCTTCCCATTTGGCTCAGTATAAAGCTCTCCTCTGTCTGCATCAGGGTGCAAGTTGTTTAGGGGGAGTGTGTGCAAGAGGGGGAAGGAGTGGACCCAGGAAATAACAAATGGTTCGGGGTGGGCATGCTTCCCCCCCCCCCAAAAAAAAATATGATCGCTGAAAAATGTTCCCTGGCTGCTTTTAAACACAGACGACTGGATTTTCAGCTAGCTTGTTTCCTTTGTGACAATTTGTGTATCTCCTTAGAAAAGATTGGGATGGGAGGGGGGAGAATTCAGCTCCAGTTGTCTGCTTTTTGCTCACAGTGGCTCAAGGGTGGGGAGGAGCAATTGTGCCACCTTAAAATCAAGTCCAGATAAGGCAGTGAGATATTGTAGTAAACGAAATTTAAAGTGTATTACAGATATCTATAAAGTGTATAACTAATATACAAAAATACATGAAATGTGGTCCAACAAAAATGTGGTTAACGAAAGTCTCTGGAATGGTTCTTCGTTTCAAGGAAAACTTCTTCTGAACAAGGACCAGTTGCTTCATACAAAATGTCTCCAGTTTCTTATTCATAATCTCCCACTAGAATGGAATATTTCTCTCTACGGCATATTTCAAAAATACACTCATTCTTTCAAAAGGAAAGAATCACCGGGCATGTGGATGCAGTCAGCCGATGCTGAGATGAAACAATAGGAGAGTGGATGCAGCGTGAAATGCAGACAGAAATTTGTGAGACGATGGGAGATCGTTTGCACAACGGTGGGAAATACCAATGCAGTTGGGACCTAGGTCACACTTTGGTTTCCTCTGTGATGTGTCAGAATAGCATTGCCAGTGCAGTCCTGTTTTTACAGGTGGAGAAGCAGACGGGGGGGGGGGGGGGAAGGATTATTACTATTAACCTGTGAAGGCGAGTGAACAGGAGTGGGCGGGAGGTGGCATGGGTCATGCTGCTGGGATTGTTGACAGCCTCTAAGCTTGCTATTAATAAACATTGCTGTAAAGAAATGTTTCATCTCCTTAGGCTTTGTAGTCCGTAGGTAATTCTGGTGTGCCTGAGACCGGGAGTGTTTTGTTGCTTAGGAGACTGTATGTTTTGTATTTTGGTCCTGTTTTTAGTGGTGGCGGGGGAGGCAGGATTGGTGCTGTGGGTCAGGAGAAAGCTGCTTCCAGCTCTTTTGGATTCCTTGAGGTTCTTAAGGATGGGTACTTATTTTTTCCTTTTAGAGAGTAAGATTGTGTTTCCTTCCTCCCGTTTAGCATACAGCCTGAGCAGAGTACTGGCACAGAATATGTGGAGAGATACAGACAACTGGAGGCAAATGAACTTGGTGCATCAGGCAGCAAATATCCTCCTTGTGAACCAGGTAAATTTTATCAGTGCAGTCTTGCACATATTGTAAGAACGAATCAGCCGCCCTGAGCCCGTTCGCGGGGAGGGCGGGGTAAAAATGTGAAATAATAAAATAAAATAAATAAAATCATGAAATATCATAGATGATCATGATGAAAGTATAGGTGATGGTGGAAAGTGCTTTCACGCTACAGCTGACTTACAGTGACTCCATAGGTTTTTCAAGGCAAGAGAAGTTCAGAGGTGGTTCGCCATTGCCAGCCTCTGTGTAGCAACCCTGGGTTTCCTTGGTGTTTGCCCATCCATATACTAACAAGGGCTGATGCTGCCCTGATGTATCCAAGATTGGGCTAGGTTGGGCTATCCAGATCAGGATGAAAGTATAGGTAGGGGAATGTATACTCAGGTAGAGCAATAGAACAAAGTTTGAGTCCAGTGGCGCCTTTAAGACTAACAAAGTTTAATACTCGGAATAAGCTTTTGTGTGCACATGAAAGCTTATATCCAGAATTAAACTTTGTTGGTCTTAAAGGTGCCACTGGACTCAAACTTCGTTCTAGAGGAATATATGATTATCTATATATAAGGACTATTTTAGGCTCTGACCCAACAGGTGCATAGGAAATCAGCATGCAGGTAGGTGCTGTGTGTGCATTCCCCCAGGCTGAATGAATCCTAGTCATATTTATCTTCTGAAGTACCTGTTATCTTTTTGGCCACAAACGAGAATGCTGGATTAAACACACACACACCCCTTAGCCCCATGTTTCTTCTACAGCAGAGGTTCCCAAACTTATTTGGCCTACCGCCCCCTTTTCAGAAAAAAAATTACTCAGCGCCTCCCTGGAAATCTACCTTCAAGAAGTGGATAAAAAGATGCAGGTAGAGTCCACCACGATAACAGCCAGGCAGGCCAAGGCAGGCACAGAGCAGCAGCAGCAGCTGAAGGTCTGAAGCCAGAGGCCAGCAGCAGCCACCACACAAGAGCCCAGCAGCAACACCAGCCTTACAAGGGTGCGCATGCATTTGCAAATGCATGGCTGTGGTTGGCTGTGGGGACCCCTCTTCACCTCCCCCTCCCTCTCTCCCTCATCCCAGGGAAGACCAGGAGAGGGCAGGAAAAAGCTGCTTTAGATAGGTTCTGGACTCTTCTTTCTTTATGCTTCCACCACCCCCTTATTTTTATTCAATGTCTCCCAATTGCACCCAAAGCTCCTACCACCCACCTGGATTGTTCCAGTGTCCGCCAGGGGGCGGTATTGCCCACTTTGGGAACCAGTGTTCGACGGGATAGGCTATTGGGAATTTATTTATTTGTATCTGGCCATTCTTTTTTGTGTAAGATCTCCCTAATTAGGTAACCATGTTTACATTAAATGCATATTAAGTGTATTATCATGTGCATGCGTGTGCACACAAAAGGCATCTTTTGGTGTAGTGGTTAAGTGCATGAACTCTAATCTGGGAGAACTTGGTTTGATTCCCCACTCTTCCACTTGCAGCTGCTGGGCAACCCATAGTTCTGGCACAGCTGTTCTTGAAAAAGAGCAGTTTCTTTCAGAGCTCTCTCAGCCCCACCTACCTCACAGGGAGGGGAAGGAAAAGGAGTTTGTAAGCCGCTCTGAGACTCCCTTGGGTAGTGAAGGGCGGGGTATAAATCCAATCTCCTCCTCTTCTTATACACTGACCTATCCTGCTTCAACCCCCCCCCCCCCCCCCCCCCAGTTTAGTTAAATTCCATCTTTGGACCCAGGACTGGAATGCGCTGGGTTGGTGAGAAGGTGAGGAACGTTCCTTTCCCTCCAGTGCAAGTCAATTGGAACTTCCAAAGGTAACCTTAGAAGCAGGGACCAGCAGAGGGCTCTTCCAGTCCAATCCTTGAAATGCATGGTTTGGGCAGAGAGGAGAATATGCCTTTCCAGAAAATGTAGAATTTCAGGGATGGTTTGGGGCAACAGTTAGGACCGCCCCCTTACATACACTTTCTGCATACGAAGAAGAGAAGAGATTGGATTTATACCCCACTCTTCACTCGGAGTCTC
Organism: Lepidodactylus listeri; assembly: GCA_029233225.1. NCBI lineage: Eukaryota > Metazoa > Chordata > Lepidosauria > Squamata > Gekkonidae > Lepidodactylus > Lepidodactylus listeri. The sequence goes on from JARCFY010000011.1 coordinate 85,471,054, forward strand.
AGAGCGGCTTACAAACTCCTTCCCCTTCCCCTCCCCAGAACAGACACCCTGTGAGGTAGGTGGGGCTGAGAGAACTGTACTTGAGAGAACAGCTCTGACAGAACTCTGGCTTGCCCAAGATCATCCAGCAGCTGCAAGTGGAGGAGTGGGGAATCAAACCCGGTTCTCCCAGATCAGAGTCCGCGCACTTAACCGCTACGCCAAACTGGCTAGAGACTTTTATGCAATACGGGATAGTAGATACCATTTCCAGCCCCCCAAAATTTCCTTTTTCTGTTCTCTTTATTTCTTCAATTGGAAAACAGAATAGGGTGACATCTAAGCTGGACGTCTTTGTATACTTGACGACTTGCTAATGGTCCGATCAGCCAATGTCCTCCATGAACACTAAACAGTCAGAAGTAGGGTTGCCAAGTCTTCGGAACTCACCGGCGGGGGGGAGTCCTCCTCCGGCTGGGAGTTCCTCCTGGTGTGCATGCTTTGCGCGCGCGCCCACCGACGTCACTTCCGGTGACGTCATTACGTCGTCCTCGCTGGACGACTTCGGGGGTGGGGTTCCCCCCGCTGGCCAAATGCTGGCCGGCGGAACCCCTTTAGCGGGGGATCCCCCGCCCCCCGGGCTGACTTGGCAGCTCTAGTCAGAAGATGGTTCTTCAGTGGCTCACAACGGCTCGCAGCTAGGACCTTCTTATCAGTTGTGGTGGGACCAGGACTAAAATTCTGCTGCGTGTCTTAGTAAGAGCGAGTATGGTTTGAAGAGATGCAAGGGAGAAAGAAGTCTCAGTTTTGTATTTGACTGAGCGTAGGGGTTGGGGAAGGGGGCATGCAAAAGTTTTTCATTGGGAGGAAAAAGGCATCCTCAACTGACTGGGTGATTCCTCACAGTGGAATGAGAGGTGGGGGCTGGGGCTCAGTACAGCTTCCTTTGACCACTAATTCCGGGCACTCTCTTTGTCAAAGCAGGAAAGAACTGCTGAAGGACCAGAAGGCAGGGAGAGATAAACTAGGAGATCTGATGCACCCTATGCCATATTTTACCTCAGCTTTCTGAGGTAAAATCTCGTTTGCCCCAGGATGTCTGTTCCTCAGTATTTTCGGTTGGGTTTGTGTGTTCGTTACAGGTTTACTTTTCCACTTAAAAAAAAAAAAGAACTGGACCTTTTCGAGTGGTTTTCCTTTAAACCAACTCGTTGATAAAAATCAACCTCATTACTAGATATCAGTATAATCTAAATAAATATCCTTCAGTAAATGAGCAAGCCTCTAATCTGCAGAACATTACTGTTGTAAACTACAAAAGATGAAAATGTGTTTCAATGTGTTGTTTTCCTAAGGGATCCCTTTACAAAATTTAATAATTACGACTGCTCTTTTATGTAAAGACGTATACAGTGCATAGAATTTTTAAATTATCTTAACACTGTAATTTATGGATCTTGAGGTGAATTTGAATATTTATTTACATTATGTGCAGTCCTCCTTTGTCACTGGGACTTAAGGCGGAGTACACAGAGTGAGTCAATACAGTTAACAGGATGAGACATTCAGTAAACAATGGCTGATTCTGCATTGGCTTTTCCCTCCATTGTTTTACCAAACCCACGTCGGAACAGAAAAGGTGCCTTTCAAAACCACATTCAGATACCCCGGGGCAACACCATACTGACTGCTAAGTCACCCCAGAATGGCCATAAATCTATGCAGAAGGTACCATAAAACCTGATGATCAAAGAAAGTGAAAGTGGCATGCAGTGTGGAGGGTACCATAAAATCCGATGATCAAAGAAAGTGACAGCAGCATGCAATGCAGAGGGGAATTTCTGTTCCAACGTGGGTTTGGTATAACAACGGAGAGAAAAGTCAATGCGGGATCGCCTAGTGAAGCAGCATTTAGGTTGTAAAACCAACCAGAAATCTTAAGAACAGAACTGAAGCAAAGCAGAAGGGTTAATGTGATGCAAAATTACATAGCAGGATTCAACTTACACCAAATTGTCCGTGGTAGTATCGACTACAGTCCCTTATAATCAATCCAAGTAACTTCGTGAAGCCTTTTGTACAGCACTACCCTATTGCCTGCATAGAAAAGCTCTCTTGAGTAATTCAGTTTTGCATAGTTTGTGGGAAGCCAGGAGAGCGGGAACCTTCCTGACCTCCTCAGCATAGGCATCAACTACGGGAGGGCTCAAGCCACCCGAAATTTCCCGGGGGGACGACTGAGGCCCCCCCCCGGGGAAATGGAGTGCCTGCCGCTGCGCCTCCCCGGGCCCTTCCTAGGGCCACCGCTACTGCCGTCTCTCTCTCCCCCCCCCCCCCTTGGCTGCCTCCGTCCCTCCCTCCATCCATCCAGGGGCCAGCTAAGCAAATGCCCAGCTGGCCCCTGGATGGATGGAGGGAGGGACGGAAGCAGGAGTGGCCAGGCGGGGGGGGGGAGAGGCAGCGGTGGCGGGGACATGGTCCTGGCGTGCGCTTGGCACGTGTGCATGCAAGAGGCCCCCCCCCCCCAGGGATTCTAAAACTCGACGCCCCTGCTCCTCAGGCAAGCCGTTCCACAAGGTAGGGGGCCACAACCGAGAAGGCATGTGTTATGGGCAGTTGTTGATTTTGCCCATTTGCAGATTGGCACCTGCCGAAGGCCATTTTTGAGTGAGTGAAGCTGTCGTGGTAGTAGGAGAGGTGACCTCACAGACATGAGGTTCCTAATGCCATGATGATGGGCTTTGTAAGTGATAGCCAATACTTAAAACTGAGCACGGTAATTGACGGGTGGCCAGTGGAGCGAATAGACTGTGTTATGTCAGAATCCTTGCAAACAGGCAGTAGAAAAAGGATTATACCTTGCCAAGAATTTCAAATGTCAAAATTGTGAGCGACCGGTCTTCCACAGTGCGAGGAAGGTTTTTCTTTTTTTCAGATTCCAAGGTGCTTCAAACAAACTAGCACCTGGCATCAACGCTCCTGGGATTTTTTTTCAGCTCTGCCAGGAACGTATCTCCCCCCCCCCCACCCCAAGCATCCTGAAATCTCCTCTAGCATTGGTCAGACGGTGCAGAGTTGTTGATGTCTCTGCACTGACATCTCTGAACTTGCCAGAGGGTGGGTAGCCAGCCAGCCAGCGTTGCCGTGTGGTGACAGAGTGCCGTCGTGTGCACGAGCTTTCCCAAGGAATATATTTCAGAAACCTGGCCAGAAAGCCTTGTATAACTGACTGTTGCTCTCTTAAGGGTACAGTCCAGCCAAAGGTAAAACACCTTTAAATGTCCGTTGGCTTCAGTGGGTGAGAAATTATACGAGGGTTATAAATGCTATGAATATTTAGCAGCACTTGCATAAAGCTCGAAGGTGTTTTTTTTTAATGCATCATATAAATCATCTCAGGAATTTTTAACAATCTTGTTTTCCTCTTTTGCATTGGAGAGCCAGTTCAGTATTTATTGTTAGGGTGTCAGGCTGCAACCTGGGGAGACCTGGGTTCAGCTCTCCGCTCGTCGTGAAAGTCTCTCGGTGACATTGGGCCAGTTGTTCATTCTTACTTGAACCTGCCTCACAAGGTTGTTGTGAAGAGAATATGCTGGATGAGAGAATTGTGCACACAACCCTGGAGAAAAGGGTATGATAAAAGAGAGAAGGAAGGGATGTTGTAAGCTGCTCAGCATCCCCTTTGGGTGACACCTAGCAGGAGAGAAGGTACTATTTAATTGTCTTCTTGCTGCCCCCTGCAGGGTTGTCCTCTGTTCTTTTTTTGTACATCAGACATTGCATTTTCCAACAGTTTAGTGGTATGCACACCATTTTTTAAAAAATAGCGTGTTTAGTCCTCACACTTCATTGGATGAGATCATTTAGGGGCGGGGGCGTGGTTCAGTGGTAGAGCATCTGCTTGGCATGCAGAAAGTCCCAGCACCATCCCCAGCACCTCCAGTTAAAAGAACCAGGTAGGAGGTGATGTGAAGGACCTTTGCCTGAGAGCAGCAGCCAGTCTGAGTAGACAACAGTGATCTTGATGGACCAAGGATCTGGTTCCGTATAAGACAGCTTCCTGTGTTCATCTACATACGACCATCTGGGAGCCAGTTTGGTGTAGTGGTTAAGTGCGCGGACTCTAATCTGGGAGAACTGGGTTTGATTCCCCACTCCTCCACTTGCACCTGGCTGGATGACCTTGGGCAAGCCATAGCTCTGTACTAGCTGTTCTCTCAAGGACAGCTTGGGAATGAGCTCTCTCAGCCCCACCTACCTCACAGGGTGTCTGTTGTGGGGAGGGGAAGGGAAAGGAGTTTGTAAGCCACTCTGAGACTCCAAGTGAGTGAAGGGCGGGGTATAAATCTAATCTCTTCTTCTTCTTCATCTTAAAAAATCTGTACCTTTGCATGCCTTTTATTTGTCACGTGGCCCTCCACCCTGAGGGTCAGTCTGCGTTGTAGTTGTTACGTATGAGGACACCAGCCCTGAAAATCAGAGTGTCTAATGAAAGCGGACCTTTTGTGTTCCCCGTTTCAAGTGAGGAGTTCTGTCTGCAAGAGGTGCTGTAAAAATAGCTGGCAAAATCCACCAACCGCTTCTGCTGTCTAATCCTATCTGTATTCTGAAATAATTGAAGCAGTAGAGCGTTATATCAGCAGGGGCAAAAGATTATGAGGCTGTCTGTGTGGGGGGGGCGGGATGAGGCTTGCATAAAGTCCACGTTTTGTTGGCAGAGCACTGGGATTCTGGAGGAACAGTGAATGCTGAGCATTCAGCAGGTAGGCGGCAATCCAATTAAATCCCAATTCAAAGTGTAGGTCTTTTCCTGCGTCTGTGTATGAAAATGTGCACCGAACAGAAATTGATCCAGATTATTTATAACTTCCTCTAAACCAGGATAAGCAAAATGCACTGTGCGAAGGACCTGGTTTTAGTAAAAATCCCCAAACCTTGTGCAGGCTTAACTCTAAGCAAGTTGTGCCACACAATAAACAGCAGGTACGGTAGTTACTTTCTGGCCTCATTCAGTTCTCTTTAGAGAACAGGAAGATATCAATGTGAAAACGAAATGTGCTTGTTGACCCTTTGTGACAAAATGCTGTCTTGACTATCTTTCTCATTTGAACAGTATTGGCTACCTCCGCTGGTAGTTTCAGATGCTCTATAGAAAGGGCAAGACTTCATTGTTACGGGTGTGTGTATCATTGCAAGATCTTCTGCTATAACAGAAGACCGCTCAGAAAAACATGTGGGTTGCCCATTGGTGCCAAAAGAAATAAGGGTGTACATCAGCATTGTCATGAAGTTGGGAAGAGAGGGCGCTCTAGGATTCGCAAAAAACTAGGCTTTGCAAATCCTGGAGTGCTCCCCTGACATCACAATGTCACTTCTGGTTTTCACTGGAAGTTATGTCAGCACTCCAGCATAACACTAGAGTGCCAGTTCCTGCCCCCAGAATGCACTCGGGGATTGCAGCCTCGGGCCTGGCAGCCCCAGTGGTGTGTTCTTAGTTTCTGTAAACGGATTTAGAGTGGGGTGGCCAAACTGTGGCTCGGGAGCCGCATGCGGCTCTTTCACACATATTGTGCAGCACCTGGCAGGGGGGCTGGGGAAGCTAAATATCATTAGCAAACAAATACCATTGGACAAATAAATATCATTCTCAATCTCTGTTTTCACCGCTTTTGTTATTATTTTTGGCAGCCTCATTTAATGTTAATAAAAAGCAAACCTGCATATTTACCAGTAAAAACGTGTAATATTTGTTCATGTCTTGCGGCTCTCAAACATCTGATGCTTATTCTATGTGGCTCTTCCGTCAAGCAAGTTTGGTCCACCCCTGGTTTAGAGGTAACCATCAGTTACAATTAGGGATCCACAAATTTTGTCTGCTCCTAGTAATCCGCCATTATTTTTGATCACACACTTCCATCCTCAGTGCCATGAGGTCACTGTAAGTTGGCTCTGACTTGACAGAACTTTCCACCACCAGTATTGGGAAGGACCCTTTTCTGCCTGAGATCTTGGAGGGGTATTCAGAGTGAACTGCAGTAAGTGAGATGGGCCAAAGGTCTGAGTCAGTGGCTCTGTTCACATGTTCCAGTGAACTCATGTGCATCCTGTGTATATATACATGTACATCTGTTCGTAAGTAAGAGCCAGCATGCATTTACTTTACAAATAAAATCAGGGATCCGTCCCTAGATAAAGTGTAGGGTTTAAATAGCTAAACAGGGCTGATGGGAGACCTCCAAAGAATACCAGGACTGGGAAGCAGAGGCAGACTACCAAATATTGTCATTGTCATGTGCACTTTCATCCCTTCGTGCTGGCTGGTTCCCATTGTTGGCCTTCTCCTTGGAAATTGTTTTCTCTGAAATGTGTCTACCTGGAAAACTTGAGTTTGACTTGATTTGTGGTTTTTTTGTTTGTGTGTCTGTTTTCAGCTCCGCTTCAGCCATCCCCGAGTGATTCCAATGCCGTGGCTTGCAAACCAGTTGACAATTACACATATCCCAGTTTACCCATCTTAAAGTACAAGGAAGAGGTAAATGGTATTTGTCTGGTTTGAAACTTGGTGTTGTAAATCTAAACTCTGACCACTCTCCCCCATTGTCTCTCCTGCCCCCCAGTGTATGGCTTGATTTGATTATCTGTGATAGGAATTTGCATAAAGTTGTGTCTCATAACCAATGTGTAGTTTTCCTCCCCTTTGTTACATAACTTGCCTAGGATTGCTGTATGTTTGTGTGTATGCTAGTAATACAGTTAATGCACTGCAAAGCCTGCCTCTCTCTGTTTAGCCAATGAGGGGATTGCTAGTATGCGAGAATTTGAACTCTGTTCTGCATCCCTTGACTTGCTGTGTTCTGGCTGGTATTACGAGAGGAGCCAAGCATCCCTGGTTTCAAATGAAGAGGTGAAAATGCCCTATAGGAAGACTTCTGCAAAATCAGGATCGTTTCTGTACCAGATTCAGAGTTCCACCTTTTGTAGGTGTGAAGGCCCCTGACCAGGAGATCTGTTTGCAGAAATTCTAAGTAAACAATACGCTAGATTCAGGTTGGCTTACAAGGAGGTTTTTAATAAAGCGTCAGACTTACAGACAATGCAGGCTAAACTTCCTGATCAGCTGGGCCTTGAGCACACACACACTCAGCGGAGCTTGCCAGAATCCAAGACCACAGGCGTAACTAAAAGTAGGTGTCTTGTATTCTAAGTGCTGGCTGTGAGTTAAAAAAATCATCAATTAAGCTATCCCAGATGCTTGGATGAGCCAGGCTATTTTGCACCTGGCTTCCAGTGGGGGAAAGAAACAAACCCAGGCTTGGAAGACAAGCTCTGCTAACAAGCATGAGAGAGAGAGAGAGAGTTCCCTTGAGAGTAGCTGAACTCCATCCTCTAACAAGACCCAGGACAACTAAGCACCAGCATGTAACAAAGATGGAGTCACACAGGTCATACAGTAGGAAAACCTTAAGTTGCTTAAACTGTAAAACCTTAAATTGCTTGTTTACAAACATACAAGGACTGACCGCCTTCTTTTAGATTCCGAGACAGAAGCAGACAGAGGCAACTGGGAGTTGGCTGAAGCAACTCAGGGTTATAGGAGCTTTCTCCCCTCTGGATCTCTGAGGTAGGATAGTAGATCTGCTACAGGACTGCCTGACAAACACACAAGGAGCACACAGGTGGCGATGCAGTGGCTCTCTGACAGGGTAGCAGATCTCTCTGTCAAAGTTAAAAGGTGTGTTTTCAAGAAGATTCCCCTCCTGCTCGCCATCCCTATTTTTGCATCTGTTATCACAAGATGATGATGATTTTTGCTGTCAAGTCACAGCTGACTTATGGCAATCACATGGGGTTTTCAAGGCAAGAGACGTTCAGAGGTGGTTTGCCATCACCTGCCTCCACATAGCAACCCTGGATTTCCTTGGTGGTCTCCCACCCAAGTAATAGCTTGGGCTGACCTTGCTTAGCTTCCAAGATCTGATGAGCAGTCTAGCCTGGGCTATCCAGGTTAAGGTTTGTTGTTCATTCGCACAGACGAGTCCGACTGTTCACGACCCCATGGACCACATCATGCCGGGCCCTCCTGACCTCTGTTGCGCTCCGGAGTTTGCTCAATTTCATGTTCGCTGCATCGATAACACTGTCTAACCATCTCATTCTTTGCCGTCCCCTTCTTCTTTTGCCTCCAATCTTTCCCAGCATCAGGGTCTTCTCCAGTGAGTGCTCCCTTCTCACTCGGTGGCCAAAGTATTTGAGCTTCAGCTTCAGTACCAGGCCTTCCAGGGAACAGTCAGGGTTGATTTCTTTTAGGATTGACTGATCTGATCTCCTTGCAGTCCAAGGGACTCTTCAGGAGTCTTCTCCAGCACCATAATTCAAAAGCATCTATTCTTCGGCGCTCGGCCTTCCTTATAGTCCAACTCTCGCAGCCATACATTACTACTGGGAATACCATTGCTTTGACCATACGGACTTTTGTTGGCAGGGTGATGTCTCTACTTTTTATTACACTGTCTAGGTTTGTCATCGCTTTCCTCCCAAGGAGCAGGCGTCTTTTAATTTCATGGCTACAGTCACCGTCTGCAGTGAACTTGGATCCCAGGAACGTGAACTCTGTCCCTGCTTCCATGGTTATACCTGTACACATTTGCAAACTCATGTTTGCCTCCCCCCCCCTTTCCTTGGCATATTCCTCTGAGATGAAGCATATTATAAATAATTTTTGTTTACAGCTATTTTAATTACCTGTATTCGTGCTTGCTTTGACTTCGGTGTTGGTTAACCCTGCACCTGAGACACCAAACAAAATGGGCACTTGAGACTTACAGCATCTGGAGACTTCGAGCATCTTTGTAATAGCTGCTTTTACTTACAAACATACAAGGAAAGCACAGGTGGAGGTGCAGTGGCTCTCCTACAGGATAGCAGAACTTCTGTCCTATATCAGATCTCCAGAGGGAAGAAAGATCGTACAATCCTGAGGTGCCTCAGTTAGCTCCCAGCTGCCTCTGTCTGATTCTCTCTTAGAGTCTAAATGCGGATTCCCCAACATTTTGAGCCTGTGTAGTGGTTAAGTGTGTGGGCTTTAATCTGGGAGAACCGAGTTTGATTCCCCACTCCTCCACTTGCACCTCTGGATGACCTTGGTCAAGCCATAGTTCTGGCACAGCTGTTCTTGAAAAAGAGCAGTTTCTGTCAGAGCTCTCTCAGCCCCACCTACATCACAGGGTGTCTGTTGTGGGGAGGAGAAGGGAAAGGAGTTTGTTAGCCGCTCTGAGACTCCCTTGGGCAGTGAAGGGCGGGGTATAAATCCAATCTCTTCTTCTTTGGAAATCTGACACAAGGTAGTGGGCACAATCACAAAAAGGACCACTGCAGGCACACATGTGCATGCACAAAGACATACAGAGGAAGCCTAAGTGCAGAAGACAAGAGGAGTAATTTTAAAAAATATGGTTGGAATGAAGAGTGAGAGGGAATAAAACCAACACTGGTGGCAGTTGCCACCAAAACTGTTGGAAGTGGAGGCCTTTGCGCTGTCTCCTGTCTCAGACTTGAGTGATGGCACCAAAGAGTTTAGGCAGATAGAGTGGTCTGGACACACAGAGCATCCTTTCCTTTGAAACAGAATGCTACTCTTAGAGGCAATCTCCTCTGTTCCCACTCACACGCACCCAAAGAAGGTGCATGTTGCTCTCATCTTGCACCACGGAGGCTGGGCATGCATCCAGCATCCAACACCATCTGGTAAACTAGAATAGGTAATCTGTCTCTTATGCATTCTCCAAAATGTATTTCCTTTAATAAAATTTACTCATTAGTTTTAGATCTGATTACTGACTCTGTCTAACTTTGTAAGTCTGCTCTGCTGCCACACCTAGTCCCAGCTTTGCTGTGTTAAAACCTTTGAGCACTCTGCTACTTCTCTCATGGTTCCCTGGCAGTACCAAGACCAGAGAATCCAACAGGTTATGGGCCCAGCAAAAACAAAGTTATTTCAATCTGCACAGCCAGTCAGATCTCCAGCAGCCAGTCAGAAGTTCTGTCGGGCAGGAGCCCCATCTGGCCCCATCCACTTTCTAAAAACACTTGGTGGGCTCCAGAAATGATGCTGGCAGGTGCCATGGTGCCCATGGGTACCACATTGGATACCCCTGATATAAACCATACTTCCTTTTCATGCAAACACACATCCGCCTCCTCCCTTCAGCTAAAATTAAAATCACCTCCTCTAGCTCTAGTGGCTTCTTGGACCACAGCTGTTGAGGAGAGATTTGTCATAATTAAGAAACACCACCAGTTCCTTTTATCATATAGGATGAATTGAGTATCCAAATAAATAGCTGATTCAATGCACGCTTGGAAGCATTGTAAATACTCCTTTCTTACCCACCACTGTTAATCACTCCCCAGGGGGAGAAGAGGACCATGGTGTGGGATTCCTTTCAGAATAAAGTAAACTGAGGTGGTGTTCAAATGTAGCAAAGAGGTCAAAAAGGGACTAGGACCCATTTTTTAGGTTGGGTCTGTGATCCTTTTGAGGTTAAGTTACAGTTTTATTTTTTTTAAATTTCTTTTTATTCAGATAATTTCCTTGATTGAAAGCAACTCCGTGGTAATCGTGCGCGGAGCGACTGGTAGTGGCAAAAGCACTCAGCTTCCTCAGTATGTCTTGGATCGCTGTGCGCAACGCTCTGTCTACTGCAATATTGTGGTTACTCAGCCCAGGAAAATTGGTGCCAGCAGCATTGCGAGGTGGATCAGCAAGGAGCGGTCATGGCCTCTGGGGGAACTTGTCGGATACCAGGTACGGTTGTGCAGTGTGCATAATTTAAAGTTTACAGCAGGGGTGTGAAACGGCCCATGGACTGGAACTGGCCCATCTAGGGTTCTTATCTGGCCTGCGAGCAACTGATTACCTTTATTGCCAGAGTATAGAAGCTGTGCATTAAGTACCTGCAAACTGTCCCAGTGCTAATATGTAATGTGCAGTGGAAGTGGGAGGGTGGGCATCAGGGAGAGACTTTAAGGAAATACTGTAAGAGTGTTTCAAGCGTATTTGTATCTTAAGTAAAAAATAATACCGTTAATTGGGTTTTCATGCAGAAGGCTCCAGTGAAAAGGATCAGGTAGTTGATGGTATGAAACACCTTCTACCTGAGACCCTGTACTGCCAGTCAGAGCAGACAATGCTGACCGACAATATAACAGTATAAGGCAGGTTTGGTGTAGTGATTAAGTGCGCGGACTCTAATCTGGAAGAACGGGGTTTGATTCCCCACTCCTCCACTTGCAGCTGCTAGATGACCTTGGGCAAGCCATAGCTCTGTCAGAGCTGTTCTTGAAAGAGCTCTCTCAGCCCCACCTACCTCACAGGGTGTCTGTTGTGGGGAGGGGAAGGGAAAGAAATTTGTAAGCCTCTCTGAGACTCCCAAGTGAAGGGCGGGGTATAAATCCAATCCCTTCTTCTTTATCATGTGTTCATGTTAAGCAGCACTTTTCACCAGCTTTGCCAATTAATCGGCCAAAATCACAAGAAATCTATAGTAGCTAGCCTGTCCCCATATATCTTACAACTGTCAAATCAATAGCCTCTGTTGAGCTTTTCCCAAAGTTTCTACAGGGTTTGCAAAAGAGGTGGAGATCTTCAACTCTGGGAGCACCACTGTTCACTGTAGAGTTGAGGTGGTCCATTTCAAATGGTACATTCTAGCATGCCACTAAAGGACAGAAAAGCTGTAAACTGGTTTATTACTATCTTTTTACCAGTATGGGGTCTGTGGGGGGGGTTATCCGTTACTTATTTAAACCATTTTATGCCACCGTTCCACCCAATTTAGGATTCCCAGTACTCCGAGAGTTTTGTTCTTTGTGTACTGAAACCGCAGGCATCTCAAGAACATAAGAAGAGCCCTGCTGGATCAGACCAGTGGTCCCTCTAGTCCAGCATCCTGCCTCACACAGCACCCAACCAGTTCCTCTGAAGGGCCGACAACAGGGTTCACTTTAGTCACAACAGATCTTGTCTCTAAACCTTTTAGTTGCATTTCTGCATTGGTAGTGCCTGAAGTCATACACCAATACAGTAAACAATAGGAGATGATTAATAAAATCATATATTACCAATTCAAAGCAACAGTTTTGCATTACTATCCCATTTGAACAGTCATTTGGGTTGGTTCGAGGATTCAGAGGGGGTCATGGTTTTGGGACCTTAAAATACACTCTCTGTAAGCGCATGCTGAATGTGATGTTCACCTTTGTCCAAAGCAGCTTTTTAAATGCATCTGGGTCTGCTGCAAGTACATTGTGAGTTTCTTTTTGGAGTTTCAATTCCCTGGTCTGTGGGGGCCATATTTGGATGGAGAGGGTGTTTAAGTCTCTCTGCATCCATGACCTGAAGGGGTTCTTTTTGCTCCAGTGGGAAAACCCAGAATACCCCTTTTAATTCATGTGGAGCTTCCACTGGGGCAGACATCACTCTCTGGGGCTGTTACAGTTTTTTTGGGAAAGACCAGGGAGCATAACTAACTTCTCTGTGTTGCCCCCATGGACCTAAACTGAGTCAGTCTCATGTATGCTTGGACACTGGGCTCCCTGTGGGAAGCTCTTCACTCACATTGGAATGACAATCCTCATGGTAGACCCAAGGACTACATAACATGACTCTTGAGTCTGTATTGTCTTTCAGACCAGCCTTCCTGTCGCTTGGAATCGTTTTGGATAATTTTGGATTCTTATTTAACACTTTGAAATGAGTGCAGTGGGAAAATTGCACACGTCCGCTTGTTTTCCCAGTAGCTTCTAAAGACTTTTGAAGTTGAAGTGCGGTCTCTGATGTTCTTCTAGGTTGGCTTAGAAAAAGTGGCATCAAACGACACAAGATTGATTTACATGACGACCGGAGTTCTCCTTCGGAAAATAGTTGGGGCCAAAAGCCTTGCAGAGTTCACTCACATCTTCATAGACGAAGTAAGTTTTTTCTTGGGGGGGGGGGGGTGTGAAGAAAAAAAGATCAAATTAAGGCTGTCTGTCTGTTTGCTCCATAGGAGATACTTAAAATCCATCTCTCTGCTGCGCTGTGCAAAAGAGCATCACTCTGACAAACACTTGGATCTTTGAACCTTAATGCTCTTAAAAAGCAAATGCCCATCACTTTCTAACATGTGTGAGGTTACGTTACCTCCTGGGGGTGGGCTGGGGACCCAAGTTCCAGCGTGAAGGAGGAATGTAGATTATTGCGGGGGGGGGGGGGGAGGAGGGTTGTGTGTGTGTTTTTTCTTTTTTAAAACTGGGGTGTCCACAGATACCAGGTATCTTCCGGATCATTCGTGTTTGGTAGCCAGTCTTCTTGAAACTGGAAATTTACATATTTAGCCCAGGCTAGCTCAGTCTTACCAGATCTCAGAAGCTAAGCAGGGTCGGCCCTGGCAAGAATGTGGATGGGAGACCACCAAGGAATACCAAGGCCATGATGCGGAGGCAGGCAATGGCAAACCACATCCGAACCTCTCTTTCCTTGAAGACTCTATGGGGTCGCTGTAAGTCAGCTGTGACTTGACAGCACTTTCCACCACCACCGGCAGGTACTAGCTGTGCTCTAGTGGAAGGGGGGGAGGCTGCAGAGTCCACACAGGGCTTGTTGCTTTAGGAAGGAAATGGGCATTCTTCGTTGTTAGAGAAATGCATACAGTGACAGGAAAGGCACTGTAGGTGTTCTAGCTATCCATCTGACTACAGGATGGAGAGAGATTCCAAGAACGATTGTTCTCATGGAAGTCAGAGAGTGAGAGCATAGGCAGGAAGTGAAGTCCACATGATAAGCATTCTGGGTAAAGAAAGGAGGCAAGAATGCAGAGGGATCTGATCTGTCAACCTTTATTAGCTCCCCCTCTGGAGGACTGGTGTGCTTGATTCAAAGACAATTTGGATGGTTCTTCACTTCCTACAAAATCAACAGTATTCCAGCCACTGCCCACTCAATTCAAAAGGCAGCTCTTCACCACCAGTGGCTGCCAAGATGGCCAGTCAGCTTTGCCCTATAGCTCTGTTTCCTGGCTAGCCAGGCCACACCAGGCATTCAGTATCTTCAGGCTTCTCCCTCTGAGGTGGAGGCCATCTTGTGGGTGATTCCCACCTATTTCCAGGGAGGCAGGATTAAATAAATCTTCATGTGTCTTGTGGTGGGAGTCACCCTCAACTCAGTTCGTTTCCTGCCTCAATAGGGAGCGCAGTTGGAATTTTTGGCTCTGCCCAATTCTTCTTGCTCAACTATTTTTTCCTTCATCTAAACTTCATCTAAACTTCTTCTACTCTTTCTCTCTCTCTCTCTCTCTCTCTTTTTAAAAAAAGCCGCCTCCTCTCCGGTCTTAGCCTCCTCGGGAAGGGCCTTGCCCCCCCCCACCTCTTTACCGCTGTCGCGGAGACCAGTCCAGCTGCAAAACCTTGCAGTGAGACGCAGATGGAGCGAAACGAGTCTCCTGATGACTCTCGAGCCAGCATCCCGAAGAAGCGCCCTGCTGCAGAAGAATGCCACAGGGAGGCCCGCAGCAGCGCTAAAAAGCGCGCCAAAACGGGCCATTTTGTGGCCCAGGAAGGCCTGTACAAAACGGTGGCGGCAGCCATTTTGGAGAGATCGGGCCACAGTGGACAAGTCGGGAATGGCTTTGAATGCCCCCCCCCCACTGATTACCCCTGGGCTTCTGGCCGATGGGGAGAGGAACAGATCTGGCAAATTCAACAAAGCTTTGCTGGCGGCACGGAGGAGAAGGAAGAGGAGGAAGACGAGGTTACCGATGCTCCTGTGGGTAACGTACAAGATGATTTCAGCCCCGAGGCAATGGCCTTTTTTCGCAGGGCCATGAGGGACGAGATAGCCCGGTTTTGCTCTTCGGGGAGGCGTAATTCCTCCAGATCTAGATCCCCACCATCCCCCTCCCCTTCCTCCACTCCTAGGCACCCTGCTAACCAGGGAAAATGGCCCACTAAGGCAGCTCAGAAGAGCACTGCCAAATGCCACCATTTGGAGTCTAATTACGCAGAGGATGATGACGTGTCCCACATTTCCACTGAAAAGGAGGAAGGGGAATTTTCCTCTAATGAGGAAGAAGGGGAATCCATCCCAAAGCCTCAATCAGCCAAAGAGCAGGCCTTCAGGTTCTTTAAACCAAAGGACCTTCACTATCTGCTATACAAAACCCTGGCGGCCCTCCAAGTCCAGGGCAATCAAAAGGCAATCAAGCCCACTCCCACACCACAGGATCAGGACAAGAGTTTAGATATCTTTGATGAATTTTTTCCCCCGTGGACCCTTCTGAGATCGCCTTCCCCTTTCCCGGTTTTTATGTCAGGAAAGTCAAAGCGGAGTGGGAGAGGCCCCTGACTTCAAAACCCTTCCCAGGGGCCACCAGGAGACTATACCCTTTGCATTCATCTGCCTTAGAATTATTACAGGTCCCCGTGGTTGATGCGCCTCCGGCAAGTCTGCAGTCAACAGGCGTAGTTTCAGAGGACGGACATGGTACACTAAGAGACAATTTAGACAAGAGGGCTGAATTTGCTCTGCGTAGAGCACACGAGGCCAACGCACTGTCCATTAGGGCTTCCTCTGCGGCTTCTACAGTGTCTTGAGCGTCCATAGTCTGGATGCATAGGCTCATTCAGATACTACCTGAAGGCAACCGGGGACTGCTGGAGGGAGCCAACAGATTACTCAAGGCGATCTACTTTTCTGCTGACGCCACCCTGGATTCCATGGTCTTCTCTGCCAGGGCGATCTCTACAGCGGTGGCCGCCTGACGCACCCTCTGGCTGTGCATAATTTGGATGCACTACTGTCCCCATGGCCTCACGAGCTCCTGTATGCATTTCCTCCTCTTCCGGTCCTACCCAGACTCCTGTGAAGGATCTGACTCTTGAAGGCAGAAGTCATCCTGGTAGCTCCATATTGGCCGTGTTGACCGTGGTTCACGTCTTTACAAGAGTTAGCAGTGTCTCCCCCTCTCCGACTGCCAGTTCAGGAAGACATGCTTCTTCAAGGCCCGATCAGACATCCCGACCCAGGATGGTTCCATTTGACCGTGTGGAGATTGAAAGGCAGAAGTTTACTAGACTAGGTTATCAGGAGTCGGTCATAAATACCATATTGGATTCAAGAAAACCATCCACGACCAGGATCTACAACGCCACGTGGAAAGCCTTCGTCAGATGGTCCAAAAGGAAAAGGATCGATCCTCTTCATCCAAAGTTACGCTCTGTCTTGGCACTTTTACAGGATGGCAGAACATCTGGACTCAAAGCTTCTACACTTCGAAGACAACTTGTGGCCTTATCCCCGGTGCTTCCCCTATACAGGGGACAGGTAGTTTCCCAGCACCCTCACATAAGACGGTTCTTAAAAGGTGCGGCTTACAAGGATCCTCCAACTTGTCACAGATTTCCTACCTGGCGACTCAACCTGGTCCTTACGGCTAAACGAAGACTCCATTTGAACCCCTCAGGAACATTTCCCTTAAGTTTCTGAGGATGAAGACACTTTTTCTAGTAGCCATCACTTCAGCCAGAAGAATTTCCGAACTGGGCGCTCTTTCCATCTGGTCGGATCTATGCATATTCCTTAAGGACACCGTGGTCCTCCACACAGATCTGTCCTTTTGTCCAAAGATCGATACCAAATTTCACAGGACGCAGGAAATTTGTCTCCCTTCCTTCGCTCCGAACCCCACACATCCAAAAGAAAAGACTTGGCATATACTGGATGTGAGGAGGGCTCTTAAGTGCTACATTTGGAGGACCGTCTCCATTAGGCGTACAGAAGCCTTGTTCATCAATATATCTCCCCCTCACACGGGCAAAAAGATGTCCAAACCGGCCATCAGTCGTTCCATCCGATTGTGTATCGCAGAGGCCTAGAACACCATGCATCTTAAAGTACCACAGGGAATCACTGCACACTCAGTACGCAGCACTGCCACGAATGCAGCATTTTCCAACAGGGCATCAGTGGATGAGGTGTGCAGAGCAGCCACTTGGTCCTCCTTATCTACTTTCATAAGGCACTATAAAATCAATACCTACGCCTCCACGGATGCTGCCTTCGGTCGTCGTATCCTACAAGCTATTCTGCAGGAGAATGACGATCCCCCACCCAAAAACCAGGACCATTGCTCTGGAAGGTCCCACAAGATGGCCTCCACCTCAGAGGGAGAACGACCAGTGTTAACTTACCGTGAGGGGTCCTTCTCCTCTGAGGGTTGGAGGACATCTTGGCCCTCCTCGGATCGTCAGAAACAGGTAGGGGGACACAGACTGACTGAGAGAGAGTGGGGTACAGGCAATATTGGCTGCTGTTATCCTCATGGAATCACACAATGTATCTTTATGAGAGAGTCCTTTCTTTCTTTGAGTCTTCCTGTTTTTAATTACTATATTTTGAGTTTAGCTTCTTCTAGCTTTCGGAGTTACTGAACTGAGTTGAGGGTGACTCCCACCACAGGAAACAAGAAGAAGATTTACTTAATCCTGCCTCCCTGGAAATAGGTGGGAATCACCCACAAAATGTCCTCCAACCCTCAGAGGAGAAGGACCCCTCATGGTAAGTTACCACTGGTCGTTCTCCACCTGCCTGCCTGGCTCCTTTCTTGTGTTATAACCCCATCCCATGCAAGAAGACAGGGTCACCCTGGACCCTTCTGCCACAGGTGACGGAATGTGCATGTAACAAATCGAATGTGTCAATTACTGTCTTGCAAATTTGAATCATTTGTTTTCAGATTATTAAGAGCAGATTTGTACAGAAGATGCTGAAAGCTCCTTCATCTCTTGCACATCAATCTGCATTTATAAGTGGGCCAACTGAAGGTCAATAAAGCAAAAAGTTACAGTTGCACTGGTACACTCATCATAGTTGGTTTTCTAACCAGGGGTTTCAGGCAGTCTTTAATTATATGTAAGCTCTGGTTTAAAGCTAACCATGGTTAACATTAATGTAAGTGCACACCATTGTTGGGAAATTGTGAACTCTGCATATAAATTGGGCTCTGAGAATTACTACTTCTGTTCTCTGTTCATCATTTTTAGGTGCACGAGCGCACGGAAGATATGGATTTCTTGCTGTTGGTGGTTCGTAAACTGTTGCGCACCAATTCACGATTTGTGAAGGTGAGTGGGAAATGGATTCTGAGCTGGATTGATCCTCAATCTGATCCTCGAGAGCAGCTATGCAAATATCACCCCTTTCGATCCTAAAACCAGAGGTGACTTCGAATCTCATGTGAAAATCAGAGCATTTCAGCTCATTGTTTTGTAACATCAAGATCTCACCTCAGATTGTGTGTGTATCTGGTTAGACCTCACCTAGAGTACTGTGTTCAGCTTTGGGCACCACAATTTAAGAAGGATATAGACAACCTGGACCATGTCCAGAGGAGGGCAATGAAGATGGTGAGGGGTCTGTGGACACAAAGTCCTACGAGGAAAGGCTGAAGGAGCTGGGTATGTTTAAGCCTGGAGAGGAAATGATTCAGAACTGATATGATAACCATCTTCAAGTACTTGAAGGGCTGTCATCATTCTAGAGGATGGTGTGGAGTTGTTTTCAGTTGCCCCAGAAGGTTGGACCAGAACCAACAGGTTGAAATTAAATCAGAAGAACTTCCTGACCGTTAGAGCAGTTCCTCAGTGGAACAGGCTTCCTCAGGAGGTGGTGGGCTCTCCTTCTTTGGAGGTTTTCAGATAGAGGCTAGATTGCCATCTGACAGCAATGCTGATTCTGTGAACTTAAGCAGATTATGAGAGGGAGGGCAGGAAGGGTTGCATCAGTGCTTAGTTCTTGTGGCCCTTTCTTACACACCCAGAGAAATGCTGATCGCCACTTTGGGGTCAGGAAGCAATTTTTCTCAGGCCAGTTTGTCTGGAGATCCTGGAGGTTTTTTGTCATCTTCTGGGGCATGAAACAGCGGTCACTGTGTGTGTGTGGGGGGGGGGGGGGAGGTATTTGTGAACTCCCTGCACTGTGCAGGGGGTTGAACTAGATAACCCTGGAGATCTCTTCCAACTCTATGATTCTGTTGTGTCAGACCAGTTTGTGACCTGGTTTTTGTTTGCAGTTGGGCTGAAAATAAGAGGTGGTACAAATGAGAGATATGAATGGGTTGGATGAGTTTGGCCCAGAGCTGCAGCGAGCCAACTTGGTGTGGTGGCCAGAGTTCCAGGCTAGGATCTAGGAGACTCAAGTTCAAATTATTGGGGATATGTAGTTAATATATTAGGATTTCTCCAGTTATAGCAGCGTGATAATTGTGGGCAGTAAATCAGACTCCCAAGAAGTATATTGCAAAAGTAAAACTTACATTTATTGAGGTAGATTCAGTTCATATCCATGTTGCCGTTGAAAGCAAGGGCGTAGACTTTCCAATTTCCCGGAAGGGGGTGGGGGGGCCAAGACATCACAGGCTATTGTCTCTGGGGGAGGCTCAGCACTTCCTGGAAAAGTTCTGGGGGGGGGGGGTTCCAGCTCCCCAGCCCCCCTGAAGTTGACGCCTATGGTTGAAAGGAGTGAAAGAAGCCTAATTTTAAAGATATTAATCCTTATCACAAGTGGCCTGATCATCCAGCATCACATCTGTGGGAGTACGAGGTCACTGTTCTCCAGCGGCTTGGGGTGGGGCAGTCTCAACTTCCAGGAGAAGCTCCTCCCTATAGGCAGGCAGGGTCACCGATCTTTGTGCAGTTCCTGGAGGGGTTTCTCTCTCGGATCCCAGTCTTCAGTCCTGCCTCATGTTTCTACAGGAGAGACCTGTAGAGACACGTGACTCTCTGAAGAGCCATATTAGGGTTACCAGGTCTGCCCTGGGTGCCAGCGGGGTATGTGGGGATGTTACCAGATCTAGGTTGGGAAAACTCCTGGAGATGTGGGGGTGGAGCCTGGGGAGTACAGGAATGTCAGTGGGTTACAATACAGTAGAGTCTACCCCCCCCCCCCCCCAAGCATCCATTTTCTCCAGCGGAACTAATCTGTGCAGTTCTGAGAGCTTTTCTTTAAAAATTGCCCTGTAAGGCCCACCAGGCAATTTCCCCTCCCCCTTTCTTTCTGTGCTCTTTCTGCAACCTCCTGCTACTAACGACTGTCTGTTGTCCTCCAGCCGAAAAGGGCATCACAGTTGCATTCCAGCCTATTTTGGCCAGAGAGCACAGCTGGAATTACCCCCGCAGTGGTTTTTGCTCATAGGGGAAGGAGAGGTGACATGGTAAATGTTTTGTTCAGGGGGCCTGCCATTAATATGTCTGTGTGGAGTGCTTTATTGCAAAAAAATGTTGCAGGTTTATTATTATTTATTATTACAGTAGCGCACGCACGCATACACGCACACGCACACGCACACACACGTGTCATTAGGATATGCCATGAGCGTGGATTTTTAAGGGAGCCCCAGGTTTTGCTTTTGCAGTAAGTAGCAGTAAAATGTGAATATGGAATTGGCAGAAGTAGCAGCAGTCTCATGTATGGGTGAAATATTGCACTCTCTTTTTTAAAGGGCCATATTTGGTTCTCTACTGAGGCACCTTTGCCTTCGAGGCCGTAGGCTTCAGACCTCTGTGCTGTGCACTGAATTCCTTTCTGAACCCAGAAGATGCTTACTGATGCTTTCCCCCCCTCATATTAACTTGGACTTCGTAATTGTAAATCAAGAAGGCAATTTAGATTTTCTTCCCCAGTGGCATTAACCTTATTATTTATTTTATTTGGTGTAGTGGTTAAGTGCGCGGACTCTAATCTGGGAGAACCGGGTTTGATTCCCCACTCCTCCACTTGCACCTGCTGGATGACCTTGCGCAAGCTATAGCTCTGTACCAGCTGTTCGCTCAAGGACAATTGTCTCAGAGCTCTCTCAGCCCCACCTACCTCACAGGGTGTCTGTTGTGGGGAGGGGAAGGGAAAGGAGTTTGTAAGCCACTCTGAGACTCCCAAGTGAAGGGTGGGGTATAAATCCAAACTCTTCTTTTCTGCTTCTTCAATTTATTAATTCAATTTATACCCCATCTTCCCCACAAGCAGGCTCAGGGCGGCTCATGTAATTGGTATAAATACCGTTAAAAACACACAAAACCATTCAACAGTCAAATACAATAAAATCGTAAGGTGCTAGTGGTGGTGATAATTCCTTGAGACGGCGTTACATTACTTGCGATGGTATTCTGTAGAATGCTACCAAACAGTTGTCAGCTTAGTGGTCTTCCTGAGTCATATGATGGAATAGACCCGCTGTTGAGACTGAGGGCCGGGCTTGTTGGTGGTAGTGGTAGGGCAGCTCCTAGTTAAAAGCCTGGTGGAAGTGCTCCATCTTGCAGGCCCTGTGGAACTATAAAAGGTCCCGCAGGGCCCTTATCTCTTCTGGGATCTTGTTCCACCAGTATGGATATGCCACTGAGAACGCTGTGGCCCTGGTAATGGCAAGCGTGGGCTTCTTAGGGCCCGGGAGGGTCGGTCTGTTCTGAGACCCTGACTGCAGTGCTCTCTGGTGTATATATGGGGAAAGGCGATCCCTCAGGTATATTGGACCCCAGCCATATAGGGCTTTAAAGGTAAGTACCAGCACCTTGAAGTGAATTCACTATGCTGTTGGCAGCCAGTGCAGGGTCTTCAGTACAGGCCAAATGTGCTCCTGTCTAGGGAGGCCCATCAAAAGCCAGGCTGCAGCATTCTGCACTAGCTGCAGCTTCCGAATTTGTGACAAGGGCAGCCCCATGTAGAGAGTGTCACATTAGTCTAGTCTTGAGGTGACCGTCGCATGGATCACTGTGGCCAAGTTGTCGCGGTTGAGGAAGGGAACCAAGTGCCTGATCAGCTGAAGATGGTAAAACCTTGTCTTGGAAGTTCGGTGAATTGTTGTAATTTAGGCTTGCTGGTTTCTAATTTTTTTTTTTAGGTGATTTTGATGTCTGCAACCATCAACTGCCAAGAGTTTGCTGACTATTTTGCTGTTCCAGTTCGCAACAAACTATGTCCTGCCTACATGCTTGAAGTGGAAGGCAAGCCCCATGCGATTGAAGAATACTATCTGGATGACTTGAAGCCGATCTTCAGTCACATCAGGGTATGGTAAAGCGTGAACATTGATTTCTGCTCCCCTACCCCTTGGTTTTTGTGTGTTTTTTAAAAATAAATTTTATTAAATTTTATAGTATAGAACAAGGTAAACAAACAGGTTACAAAAAAGTCACGGATAGCATCAATACACATCAATACAGCATCGTGTCTCAACATTTCATAAACACAAATTCAAACAAACCAAACAATAAAGTCTCGTCGACTGTCTGTTAGAAAACTTATTTTGTTTACATACTGTATATTACGTCATGTAATTTGTGAGGAATGGCTAAAGTCGTAGGTACCCTCTTTGTTAAATGCATATTCTATAAATACCCCTTGGTCACTGACTGCCAAATTATATTGGGTGTTTCTTTCTGTGTTCTCTGTCTTGTATCAATTTACGTCCTTCCTTTCATGCCTTTGGTGCTTCTAAATGTTGTGTTCAAATTGCATGGCTTTATATCCCGATCACCTCTCTTTGAATGAAAACCAGCTTTATGGTATTGACTGGGATCTGAGAAGTGGTGTGGTGCAACGCTCACTCCAAGCTGTGGAGTCTTGTGAACAAAAATTCTACTTTGCGAGCTACTGACATTAAAGTTGTGAGTGAGTGTTTTGACTACTGCATTAATTAGTTTGCTCTGGAGCCCTCCTTCCTGAGCTAAGACAAAAATCTGTGAGCCAGAGGCTAAAAAACTGTGAGCTAGCTTAGAGGGAACACCGGTGGTGTGGTGTGGTCTCTGGCAGGCAGAGAAAAGGATTAAAGAGATTCTTCTTCCTTACAGAGTCCCCTTAACAGTTTTACATCTTGTTTGTTACCTGAATAGGGCTTTATAATATTTTGTATCAGGGGTCCCCGATGTGTTGACATTGGGCACCCACAAATACCTTTCCTAGGGCCCACCAAGTGTTTTTAGAAAGTGAGCGGGGCCATGTATTTTGTTGGTCCCCAGAATGCTTGCTTGCTTCTTCCCACTCTTCCTGAGAGTCAGTGTGGTGTAGTGGTTAAGAGAGGCGGACTTTAATCTGGAGAACCGGGTTTGATTCTACACTCCTCCACAGGAAGCCTGCTGGGTGACCTTGGGCCAGTCCCAGTTCTCTCAGAACTCTCTCAGCCCCACCTGCCTCACAAGATGACTGTTGTGGGGAGAGGAAGGGAAGGCGATTGTAAGCCACTCTGAGACTCCTTAAGGTAGAGAAAAGTGGGGTGTAAAAACCAACTCCTCTTCCTCTCCCTCGCTATCGTAATGTAACTTCCTAAATAAACACTTTATTCTCTTTAACTGCCATCCCTCCCAGCGTGTTTTTTTTCTTTATTCTCTCAGCCAGCAGCTACAACATATTGGCTGCCTTCAGATGCTCCGTCTACTGCCTGTTATGCACAAAGTGCTGAAATGGCAAACCAGGAAATTCAGTAAGCCACAATTTGTTGTGACATCCAATTTTGGGTGCTTGAACAAATTGCTGTTTTGTTTCCTGCTTATGAACCGGGATTCTAAACCGAGATTAAAACTCAGTTCCGTCAAGTCTCCCTATGCTTCGGATCATTCGGATAAGAAACAAATGGCTCCACTGATGGACCTCCTGTTGGCACCTGGGTTTTGGCCACTGTGTGACACAGAGTGTTGGAATGGAGGGCCATTGGCCTGATCCAACATGGCTTATCTTATGTTCTTAAACAGAGATTTGTTTGAAGTAGAAGAAGAAGAAGAAGAGATTGGATTTATACCCCGCCCTTCACTACCCAAGGGAGTCTTAGGGTCATTTTACACCTCCCCTCTAAAGTAGTTTGACTGCTGTCTTTTCCTGTGCTGAATTCACAGTGGTGTGAAATTTCACTCCAGGGGGTCTAAGTGCCCTAATAACAGCAATTGTTTAAAGCAGAATCAAGCTGGTTGAATACTAGCTTGACCACAGGAGGGCAATTAGTAGATGTGGACATTTCAGTAGCAGCATGGTTTCACACCGCACAGAAGTGTGGGCAGGTTTTTTTGGAACTAGAATGATTCCAGCGGGAAAGTCAGATGTAAAAACAGCCTTAGAGCAGCTTACAAACTCCTTTCCCTTCCCCTCCCCTTCCCACAACAGACACTCTGTGAGGTAGGTGGGCCTGAGAGAGCTCTGACAGAAACTGCTCTTTTTCAAGAACAGCTGTGCCAGAACTATGGCTTGCCCAAGGTCATCCAGCAGGTGCAAGTGGAGGAGTGGGGAATCAAACCCGGTTCTCCCAGATTAGAGTCCGCGCACTTAACCACTACACCAAACTGGCTTGATGTCTGCAGTTGTTCAGGAAGCCCTCTCAAGTGCATTGCCTGAATTGAGAACTGGAGAGGTAAGCTGTTCAAAAGGAGCAAACTAGGTTTTCAGAAACTTTTTTTGGGTGGTTTTGTTTTATCTGCAAAATAAAGGTTTCTGGACTGTTAAGCACAATTTGTGAAATGGTCTGGAGGAGATGTGACTCAGTGGAAGAGTACCTGCTTTGCATGCAGAAGGCCCCAGGTTCAATCCCTGGCATTTCCAGTGGAAAGGACCAAACATAGGTGATGTGAAAGACCTCCATCTGAGACCCTGGAGAGCCGCTGCCAGTCTGAGGAGACAATATTGACCTTGATGGACCAAAGGTCTGATTAAGTACGAGGCAGCCTCATGTTTTCACATGTCTGTTCATCACGCACAGAGTATTCCTTTGAGGGCCTTGTTCGAAGGAGAGGTTACAGATGCTTTTAATGGCTTTTGGTTATCTGCAGTCTGACTGATTCCTGTCCTTAAGAAGTGTGTAGTGCTGTGTGGCTGTGACATCACAAAGGTGCATATGACAGATTTCCCCCTCTGCATCCTTTAAAAAAAAAACCCTCTCCTAATTGGGGTTTAAAAAATCTAGATTGTCAGTTTGATGTGAGTTTATCAGTGAATCGATTAATTCAGTGGAAGGGAAGGGGCATCAGGTGATGCATTAGCTTACACACGGAATGACAATCAAACGTACACTAATAGGCTTCTGTAGATGTTGGAAGTCCTGATACATGCTTTTTAAAAAATGAAACCTCAAGAAATCCTCTTGTTATAACAATTGCCTGTCAGTGTTCATATAAGCGCTAGTGGTATGTCAACTCCCATGTACAGTACGGAGGGAGAGGTTATGTAATATCTGTTGTCTGTGAAAGATTCTTGATGAGGGGGGGCACTAAAAGAGAGCGGGGAGGTTGTCTTTCGATCAGGTTAGATCTGTCAGTTTCACTTCTGTTTCTGCAGCGGTGCGCAGTACCTTCCCCCCCACACGCACCATGATAGTGTGTAAGAGTCTTGATCCTTCTGATTTTAGTTTTCTTACAAGATCACACGCATTTCTTTTTATTTTAACGGTTTTTATTGAAAATTTAACATCAGGCACAAAGACAAACCAGTGACAACAAACCGTAGTATGCAAAATACAGAATATCACATTACGAAGTTCCAATAAAAAGAAATATGTACTTCACAATACAGTAGGCCTCAATACCATAAAAAATTAAGCTGCAAATAATTATGCCTATCAGGTGAAAGATTCTGTCAGAGGGTCATAGCAAATAATCAAGTATCAGTTAATAGTAAAACATTTGTAACACAGTTCTGAACGAAACAGTCTTTGTTTTGAGCAATAAAATTTAAAACAGGGTTAACAGAAATTATAATGATAGACCGTACATGTTTCAGTGTTAATCCTCCAAGGATTTTTTTTTTAAAGAAATCTTTCCTACTGTATTTGCATCCCTCTCCTCCCCCTACCTTCCTGGCTACATCCTTTTTGCTTGTTTAGCAGGGAAGAACAAATGCAACGGTACAGACAGTTGTATTTGTACCTTAGGGCAACTCAAGAACAGTGAAATACATTGGAGGGGGGAGGGGGGGAAACCCTTAGAATTCCTAAGAAAAAGGAGGCAGAGAGCTTTGTTTGCAATCATGCATCAAAGGTTTTGCCATTTTAAACAGCACTGGATCAGCTTGTTTTGAAAAGTCAGGCAGAGGATGGCTTTGATGTCAGCTGGGGAACCGAAGGGTTGATAACTTCTTTTAAAAAATGGTAGTACATATGTAGTCACCACAATTTTTAAAAAGAAATCAGAGAAATAAATTCCAATGCGTTGTATTACAGTCACTATTCAATATATTATTAAAAAAGAAATCCACTAAAATACAGAGTTAATTTTAATAGTATATCGGATGATTGTAATATAATGCATTGGAATATATTTCTCTGATCTGGTGACAGAAGAGACATACACTGCTCAACCAGGTGGTCAGCTGTGTTGGTCTAAAGCAGTAGAACAAACTTAGAGTCCAGGGGGCCTTTAAGACCAACAAAAGTTTATTCGAGGTATGAGCTTTCGTGCGCAAGGCACACTTTTTCAAATACGCTGGAATGGAAGTATATTTCAAAAAGTGTGCCTTGCACACGAAAGCTGATACCTTGAACTCTAAATTTGTTCTGCTGCTCAACCATCCATCACCTTACCTCAAAGAAAAAGTCGCTGTTAATTACCTCCATGTTTGAAGGGAGACAAATGGAGCGTAACAAAAATAAAATGATGCTTTTACACAGTCCCCTATTTTGACATAGTAGTTAAATCCAAACAAACTTACCTTGTTATAACATTGCTTGTCCCAGGAACTGCATGCCAGTAGACTACATAGCAGGGGGACCCAGCAGTTCTACTACGGGCCTTCCTCCAATTTAAGATGAAGGAAGGCTTCAAACTCAACTAAAAGGAAAAGTGGGGTATAAACATTTTAATTAAATAAATTTTGCTCAGTAAAGTGGTAGTAGGATGGGGTAGGACCCAACCCAGTTCCATATACATTTGTTGACTGTGATCTTGGCTGGGAATTCAGTAGCTGGTTTGGAGAAATTACTATTCTCCCAGTCTCACAATACAAGAACTTGTGGGCACTCAATGAAATTGCTGAGCAGTCGGGTTAGGACGGATAAAAGAAAGTACTTCACCCATGCAGTGATTAACACATGGAATTCACCGCCACAGGAGGTGGCGGCAGCTACAAGCATGGATGGCTTCAAGAGGGAATTAGATAAACACAAGCAGAGGGACCCGCAGGGGGGAGAGGACGTCATGGCTGAGGAGGAAGTAGCTGCAGGTAAGCTTCCTCCCCCCACCCCCGGGCTCCAGTGAAGAGGCCTGGATGCCTCCCAGCCGCTGGGCCCACCACAGATTTCCCAGTGCATTTTCTGTGCATATGCAGGGAATGCTTTTCTTTTTGGGGGGATTTAAATATCCCCATGTAGTTTTTTTAAGTTTCCAGATTTTTCTCCACACCTGGAGAGTCCCCCAAGTGTGCAGGAAAATCTCTCTGCCCCCCCAAGTGCCCCCAATGTGCGGATTTAGATATCTGCACGCACAGGGGGCACTTGGCTATGAGTATATAGATATGGAGCAGAGGTCCATCAGTGCCTATTAGCCACAAGGTACAGACAGAAACACTCAGTCTGGGGCAAGTGATACTCTGTATTCTTGGTGTTTGGGGGGGGGGGCAACAGTGGGAGGGCTTCTAGTGTCCTGGCCCCACTGGCGGACCTCCTGATGGCACCTGGTATTTTTGGCTACTGTGTGACATAGAGTGTTGGACTGGATGGGCCTTTGGCCTGATCCAACATTGGCTCCTCTTATGTGGGCAACTGTGTTTGGGATATCTTGGGAGGAAGGAGAGTTTTGCCAAGTTTCACTCCGTTTCCTTTGTCATCCACTCCCCTGATTTTTCTACTGTGTTGGTAACGAAAGCTGCACAAAGGGTGGAACGAAGTTCATCAGGAGCCGTTCTGACTTGGATAGGTTGCTTCAGACAGCTGCGTTAACACTTGTGGGCTTTCGTTTTTGTCAGAATGCAACCTTCCTTCATAAAGCAGTGTGGCAGCTCTGTCATGTTAAGGGATAGCAAAGCAAGACGGCAGAGGAGCTTCAGCCAGGTGAGAAGATGAGATCTGAAAGCTCTCGGAGCCGAAGAACTCCGACTGACGACTTTACTTTGAAACGTGGAAAATTCCTTGAGGAAGATGAGCCCGCAGCCCTTATACGAAGAGCCACAGGCCAATGCTCTTGTTGCTTTGATATAAACTATTAAACATATGTACTGTAATTATAACATGTGTACTGGCTGTCTTTTAAGCAGCCACTGGATAAACCCTTGTCAGGGATGCTGTAGGCTGGATTCTGCATTGAGCAGGGAGCTGGACTAGGTGGCCTGTATGGCCCCTTCCAACTCTGTGATTCTGTGATTCAAATCTACATCTGACGTTCCCGCTGGAATCATTCTAGTTTCAAAAAAACCCGTCTATGCCTGTTTCTAGTTTCAAACCATACTTGTTCTAGTTTAAAAATTTCTGTTTACATTCATTAATTGCCCTCCTGTGGTCAAGCTAGCATTATACTGCTTTAAACAGATCCTGTTGCTTAGTACTCTTCAGACCCAGGGAGTGAAATTTGAAACCAGCATGAAATGACCTTAGGAAAAGACAGCAGTCAAACTGCTTCAGAGGGGAGGTGTAAATTGGGCCTTAGAGCTAGTTAAATGGAAGAACAAGTTCATTACATGGCTTTGGGTTAATGATAACTGCAACATGGGCTTTATAGTTGGTGGAAATGTTCCTTAATGTACCTTAATGTTCACATGTCTGTGGAGTGTGTTGCATAGGGCTTTCACTTTGTCCCGCTGAGTGCAAACATCAGCATTTTAAAATGGTGGCCATCGTAAAGGGATGTGAAGGGTGAATAAGTCAGTGTGATTTTGTTTTACTGTTGTATCTCAGCACTGTAAGATTAGCAAAGAAGTGGAATCAATGAGAACGCTTAATTCCTTTAAACCCTAGTTTGCGCATTGTTTTGTTGACTGGCGCACAACTTTTCTCTGATGTTAAAAGATTATTTGGCCTTGACCAAGAATAGACATAGTGTTCTTGGGATGAAAGAAGATTCCTTTCCCGAGTGTATTAGAGGTTTGGGTTAATTAATATTTTAAAGGCGGCTTTGAAGAGTTTATGGCTTGGCGTTTGTATTTGCTCAGGATTGTAACTTGTTGCATGTTTGCAGGAAGTGGCTTTCTTTCTGGACTTGGCTAAGTCTTGGTCGAGTTTGGAGGAAGCCATTCCTCTCTGAACATGAGTCCAAGTAGAATGCTGTTCTTTGGTTCACTGAATTGCTGAAACAGCCTCTTGGAACTTTGGAGGAGAGTAAAATCATAGTAATGGGTGTTTCTCCATCTTCTATTTGGTACATTTTAGTTTTATCTTGCCTTTCCTCCAAGAGTAGGCTGTATGGCTCTCCTTCCTTGTGTTATTTTCCCAATAATGCTGTGAGATAGAATAGGCTGAGAGAGTAGATGAACGGCCCCAGGTCATCCAGCAGGCTTCGTGGCTGAATGGGGAACTTGAACCTGCGCCTCCCAGATCCTAGTCTGATACTCTACCCACGACATCACACTGGAATCCCTCTGGAAGAAGAGAGAGAGATTGATAGAGAGAAGAAATTGGCTTTATACCCTGCCCTTCACTACCCAAAGACGTCTCAGAGCAGCTTACAATCTCCTTTCCCGTCCTGTCCCCACAACAGACACCCTGTGAGGTAGGTGGGGCTGAGAGAGCGCTCTCGAGGACTGCCCTTGAGAGAGCAGCTCTGAAAGAATTTAGGACTAACCCAAGATCACACCAGCAGCTGCGTGTGAAAGAGTGGGGAATCAAACCCAGTTCTCCTAGATTAGAGTCCGCGTTCCTAACCACCACACCAAACTGGCTCTGAATTTGGAAATAAGAATTTTATTGATAATAAAACATACTTGGCAGCTGTTCTGTCTTCTGAGTATGGGTGGAAACATTTGCTGTGTAGCCTCAAATAGCCACATTGATGTGATGTGAAATTACTGTAGCTCTTGACACAGTGGGATCGTGGCTCACCATATCCCATAAAAAGTGACAGCAAATGGCGTTGTTCAGTCGTTGTCCATGAGGGCTTGGAAGAGGTGAGCTTCCCACCTGGTTGGAGGGCAGGCGTGTCTCTGTATGAAAAGAAAATGTGGTTGCGATGCTGGAAGAGATGGATGGAATCTGTTGGGAGTTAGATAAAGCATCTTGAAGGGTACCCAATTCCTCTCTAGGATCTGTCGCCAGAACAGATCTGTGGCCTCTGGGTGTGCCTCTGCCTTTGCCGTACCTGTATACAGGGGTCCGTTGGGGCTGGAGCGAGGCGGAGCGAGGCGGAGCAAAGCTCTGCCAGCTCAGAACTGGCCAGTAGGGCAGCCACGGGCTGAATCAGATTCTCTAATCTGATTCAGCTCGCTGCCGAATTGCCACCGAAATTCAGCGGCAACTTTAAAAGCCACTGGAGGGGAGGGGGTTTGAGGGAGAGGCTCCAAACTTGCAGGGTAGCTGCTGGGGCCTCTTCTCGAAATACCCACCAAGTTTCAAGAAGATTCGACCAGGGGGTCCAATTCTATGGGCCCCCAAACAGGTTGCCCCCATTCCCTCCATTGTTCTCTATGGAAGAAAAAAAAGTTAACATTTTTTCCCCCCATAGAGAACAATGGAGGGGATGGGACAATCAGTTTGGGGGCCCATAGAATTGGACCCCGTGGTCCAATCTTCTTGAAACTTAGTGGGTATTTCGAGGAGAGGCCCCAGCAGCTACCCTGCAAGTTTGGAGCCTCTCCCTCAAACCCCCTTTCCTCCAGTCCCTCGTATACCTTATGAGTTTTTGCCATTGATTTCAATGGCCCATAGGATATAATGGGGCTGAAACTGACATTCCCTTTCTGGCACACTTCTGGTGATGTCAGGGGAAGTGGCATATGCTAATGAGTTATGCTAATGAGCTCCTGCACCTATTTTCTACGAAAAGACCCCTGCCTGTATATCTGTAATTAAAGCAAACAGTAAAAAAACCTGCTATGCCTCCAGTCTGCTCTGCTCCAGAGGGGACCAACCTGACTGGACACCACTAGAAGAAGAAGAGTAGATTGGATTTATACCCCGCCCTTCGCTTGGAGTCTCAGAGCGGCTTACAAACTCCTTTCCCTTCCCCACCCTGCAACAGACACCCTGTGAGTTAGGTGGGGCTGAGAGAGCTCTGAGAGAACTGCCCTTTCAAGGTCAGCTCTGACAGAACTACGACTTGCCCAAGGTCATCCAGCAGCTGCAAGTGGAGGAGTGGGGACTCAAACAAAGTTCTTCCAGATAAGAGTCCACGCACTTAACCACTATACCAAACTGGCCCTTCTTAGCTCTTGGAGAAATGGAGCAGGTGTAACAGTGTTTGGCAATAGAATTTCACTAATGAGAAATATTTGGGCCTGCATAAACCTCTTAAAGGGTCAAAACTAGATGATATGTGTGACACAAGTCAGGACAGGGGACTTGCAATCACATGTGACATCAGGGAATTAAAGTTCCCAAGCACCCCAGGGCCTGATTCAGCTCAGGACATGGAGAGGCAGGGTGGGACTTCAGCCTGACTTTCTGCACTATTTTCCAGAGATGAATGGTCAGGGAGGGCCCTCTTCATCTGCTGTCGGGTGCCGTGTGCTGCAGTCACTGTACATGGAGCCCTACAGTGGGTCAACCCCTCTTCTGTGGTCATGTTGGCTTGGAAAAATGGTGCAGGAGGAAAGGCTGAAGTCTCCCCCTGAAGAAGAGATTGGATTTATACCCCGCCCTTCACTCAGAGTCTCAGAGCGGCTTACAATCTCCCCTTCCTCTCCCCACAGTAGACACTCTGTGATGTAGGTAGGGCTAAGAGAGCTCTTTGAGAACTGCTCTTGAGAGAACAGCTCTGAGAGGACTATGGCTTGCCCAAGGTTACCCAGCTGGCCACATATGGAGAAGTGGAGAATCAAACTCGGTTCTCCCAGATTAGAGTCCGCACTCCTAACCCTGTCTGCCTCTGCTGCACTCCCATACGGATTCGGGCCTTGGTGCCCTGAGGAACATTAGTTCCTCAATGTGACCTGTGACACTCCACCCAACTTGCATCACATGTGTCTAGTCTGGCCCTTTCTCCTGCCTGTATCCCATCTCCCGCTAACCTTTCTGGCTTCTACTTTATATGGTATCCTGTCTTGTTAGCTGAGTTTGTGATGTCCTCTGTCTGCCAGCGTCTCCATGCTTCTTTACCCCGACTTATTGTCCTCCTGTTCATATCTCTGCCCTGCTGCGCACTCAGCTGCTTCCACTGTTAGACTGGGTTTTCATGCTGTGCCAGCAGGACAGGACTTGGTGTAGTATTACTCCTTCCTTTGTTGCCAGGGTAATGGGGAAAGCCATGGGAGCACCCCAGGCTGTGGCCCCCTTCCCAAACCAGTGCTACTCATGGGTCTGAAGAATGCTATTGATGTGGGAAGGTCTTGCAGGGTGGCCTTTTCTTAAAGGGCACCTTGTGTTACCCCAGAAGCACAACTGGGAGCAGCTCCGCTGATGCTTCCATGCTGCCAAGGACCATTTCTGCAGAAGTGAAATTCCCCGCATTCAGTCAGACAACCCTTTATTGGCATATACAAGTAGATAGGTAAAGGTTAAAGGTTTCCCTTGCTCGAAAGCCAGTCGAATACGACTCTAGGGATGCGGTGCTCATCTCCGTTTCCAAGCCAAAGAGCCAGCGCTGTCCAAAGACGTTTCCGTGGTCATGTGGCCGGCATAACTAGATGCCAAGGCACACGGAACGCTTTTACCTTCCCACCGAAGTGCTAGGTTGGCAGGAGCTGGGACCAGAGATGGGAGCTCACTCTGTCATGCAGTACTCGGGTCTCGAACTGCTGAACTACCGACCTTCCAGTCTGCAGTTCAGCGTCTTAACCCCTTGAGCCACTGCAGCCTCATACAAGTAGATACAGTAATCTAAATACAGAATCTGAGCAGACAGATATGAAATTTTTAAAACTGCACTTTATACAAAATTTTCTGCAGTAGATTTTTTCTCGCCAGGCACAAATCCGAAGTTTTCTTCTTACCCCGTGTTTTTGAAATCCCCAGTCTTAGCAAGTTCCAAAAACACGGGGTAAGAAGGAGAATATTTCGGGTTTGCACCTGGTGAGGGAGAAAAACTACTGCCGGAAATTTCACATAACACGCAGTTTTAAAAATGTCAGTTCAGGGAATTTCACTACTGCAGAAATGGGCAAAGTAGTTTGTAAATTCATTCTTTGTTCCCTTTCCTCTCTGGAGGATTTCTTTAAAAGAAAACAACACTCAGCCTTTATTACTTCTATTACCAAAGCCTTCCCTGAACTTCTTTCTTCGGCTTACTTCCAATTTCTTGTCCGATTCCATTAATCCATCTCCATTGCTCTTTGCCAGTTACTTCTGTGTTCTGTGCATCATGCTGATGAAGTGCTGTGAATAACTAGATGTTAAAGAGTTTTCTCTTCTCTCCCTAGATTCCTCAACTGGTTGTCGAGGAACCTCTGATACATATAGAGATGTACAAACTTGCAGCCGCTATGATCCAGTGGTTTGATGAGCTGGAAATGAGGGAGAGCGGGTAAGATGCTGTTAAATACTGCTTGCTTCTTTGAGTGGTTAATGAATGGGTTGCCGTCAGGTTAGAATTCTGGGCAAGTGCTGAATGGAAATGGGGCCCGTTCCAGAAAATCCAAGGAGTCAAGCCTTAAGGGTTGACTTTCAATTGCACACATTCCCTCTGCACTGCCCCCCCCCCAGTTTATTTAATTGTGTATTCTGTATGCGTTCTGCATCTACTAGCAAAACCCGCATTTTTTGCCTACTTAATTCGAAAACATCATGTGAAGAGAAAGGCAAGCATCTTTCAAAACTTTTAACTGCAGACCCAACCCCTCCCTCCCTCTGCAAAAAGAAAGGGAGGAAGGGGGAAATCCTGGAACCCACATGCAAGATTGACACATTTGGGATCAGGGAATCCCTTAGTCCTTTATATTTACTGATTTCTTCTGGTGCTCTCTCTGGCTATTTTAACGTTTGCCTGAGTGGGCGGACGTGTCCTCTTTTGTCTTTGGAGAAGGAGGGAGAGAAAACAGAATGGGGAGGGAGTGTCAGTCTAAAGAGAGAGAGGCAGAAGTGGGGGAGGGCAGTGGGTAGCCCTTAAATACCCTCAGAAACAATTCTACTTTAGAAAGGATTAGCGATTTGAAAGCGGATGAGAACAAAGAATCACAGCAAAAGAAGTTTTGGTAACTGCGGGGCAACAGTGTGCTGGAAGCGGTCTGAATGCAGATTCACCAGGATGGTGATGGCTAGGAATAGCAGTTTCTGCCACTTCCAGCCTTAATACCACTCCTCTGCCCTCGCTTACCCCAACAGGCAAGTTGGGGTAGGTGCTGACAGCAGTTGACTGTCAACTCAGCCTGTGCCGTGCCAAGTCCTGACTGAGGGACCTGTAATCAATAGTGTTGTAGCCTGATTCCTCCCAACACAGTGTGTCATCTTTCTCTAGCCAGAAACCCATTAAGCATCCCTTCCCAGCCTGCTCCAAAACGTCTCTTCTTAAATTTGGCTGTATTCAAAGCTACATAACCCGTTCCCTTCAGTTCCCATTCTGGTTAAGTAGGCATGGCTTTATGTATAACTTTCACAGTGAGGTTTATTTAGAAAAAATCTTCAATTTGATTTAAGAAAAACAAAAAAAACCCCACATACTGATCAGGAGTGAATGCAAGAGGTTAGAAAGAGAGGTTTCTGTTTGATTCACTGAAGGCACGTGGCCCCTGAAATATATTCCATCTCTGTGCATTAAGAAATCATCTTAGCGTGACATTAAAGTCCACATGGAGCAACACAGATCTCTGCAGTCCAGCTGTTTCCATTCCGAGACATGTTCTGATATTTATTCTCTGCTCACTTGTTTCTGCACAACTGCTTTGAATTCTGCTCTGATGAATCTGCGCTTGGATTTTACTGTTCTTTAAAAAAATGTTTAGAGTATTTAAAAGATTTTTTTTTTAAAGTAAATTTTATTGAGTTTTCGAGATATTTAAAAGATTCTTAAGGACAGCTTGAGTGGCTCTCCAAGCCTTACTGGATGAAAGTGTAGTGTTATTACTGCAGGGCAAAACTGTGTATGTTCGGTATGAAATAATCATAATGGACTAAGAACCATTTTAAAGAGATACAGACCAGAAAGTCTCGCTATTCAGTTGGCAAAATTAGCACTGCTCTTTCTTGTTTCTCTGATCTGGCTTTTATGCTTAATGTCCGTGTTAGTTCAGAGTGCAGAACAGATTTAAAGCAATTTGATTTTGTTTTGTGCTGGAACATTTTGTAGCATAGTTTCTCATCTGGGTAGGCACACACAGGAATTTAGATGCATAATATTAAAAGAATTTTAAATCACGACGGCTCCCAACTAGAAATCACATTTACTAGCTTGGTAATGAGCTCCCGTCTCTGGTCCCAGCTTCTGCCAGCCCAGCAGTTCGAAAGCAAGAAACTGCAAGTAGATAAATAGGTAACAGCGTTCCATGTGCCTCGGGGTTTAGTTATGCCAGCCACATGACCACAGAGATTTCTTCAGACAGTTCTGGCTCTTCGGCTTGGAAACTGAGATGAGCACCGCCCCCTAGAGTCAGATTCGACTCTACCTTTACTTAAAAGATGCATCAGGAAGAAGATAACTTGGTAAAAGTGTCTTGGAGGGGTGGACTGGCTTATAATTACAAACAGTTCAAATGTCGGAAGGATTTTCTTTGTGTATTTTTTAAAATTTGTACTAGATGTTGGCAGTTGTATTCCTGAGCTGTGCCGCAACAGTGTTGGAAGTGAAGATGCTGTCCCCTCTCTCAGACCTCCAGAAACAAGCGGCAAGAGAGACTAGATAGCTAGATAGGCACACAGGCCTTTCCTTCCTGTGTTTACTCTTCTGCCATGGTCCCCTTTGAACTGT
This sequence comes from Lepidodactylus listeri, assembly GCA_029233225.1. Classification (NCBI taxonomy): domain Eukaryota; kingdom Metazoa; phylum Chordata; class Lepidosauria; order Squamata; family Gekkonidae; genus Lepidodactylus; species Lepidodactylus listeri. Next base: position 85,507,006 of record JARCFY010000011.1, read on the forward strand.
AGATTGTATTCTCAGGGACAATTTCCTTCCTTCCATTCACTCTCACAGCAAACAGAGATGGAAGCCCTCATACACAAATAATCACTTTGTATCATGAAAATGTTTGACCTTTTTCAGTTGAGAAGTGTGCTTTCTCTCCCCCCCCAACCATGTATCTCTAACCAAATTTTGTCAGAACAAAATGCTGTATGAAGTAGCTACTGCTAAATTGGGTCTCTGAACTGCTAAATTGGGTCTCCCCCCCCCCCTTTAGTTTCATGGAGACAAGAGAATCTGTAAATTAGATCAATAGCTTTCAGATTTCAGCTGTGAAAATGTGGTGGTTCCTTGCTGGTATTTGTGAATTCCCTGCATCGTGCAGGGGGTTGGACTAGATGACCCTGGAGGACCCTTCCAACTCTATGATTCTATGGTCTTGGCGCAGTTCTATATCTGGGACTGCATACCCTAAAACATAGAACCACCCTAAACCTTAGAACCTTTCTAGATTTTCAGCAGCTGCCCTGAGAATTTTCCATGCATCATCTGTTTTCCTTGTCTTAATAGGGTTCCAGAGCAAATGGTCAGTGCTGAAAGGGCTCTTTGGCCCTTTTAAAGGCCACTGGTCTAGTACTTGTGTATGGGCTAGTGCTTGCACCCATAAGGAGCTAAAGCCTCCTGAAGCTTTATTTTAAATGTAGTTCAAAATAATATTTGAATACATTCTGAACTCTGTGTCATAGTTTTCATCCAAGGTGTCCTGGATGCTGTGTGAGGTTCTAGCTTGTTGTCATCTTAGAATAATCCTGTGCGGTAGGTTAGTCTGAGAAATGGCATGCAATTGCCCCAGGGGCTTTTGTAGCCTAGTGGGCATTTGAACCCAGGCCTCCACATCTGGACCAAACACTTCTACACTACGCTGATTTCTCAGAGTAATGCCCCCACTATTTTTCAGTCCATTTGGTCTAGTTTTTTGAAGTCTTTTGTGCTCTTGTCTCCAATATACATCGCCCCTGATCACATTTCCTATTTTTACAAATAAAAGAACATATCCAGTGCTTTATATATCAAGCCTTACTTCCCCCATTCCGATAGTAAATTTTAAAAAATTGTAGCATTTATTCTAACTCTATGCCTGTGCTGTGAAGTGTGAAGTTTATACATTACATTAAACATTTTTGCTTCTGGACTGCCATCAATTAAAACATAAATGAGATTATATCAATAGCATTTCATGTCATGCTCTAATAGTTCTTCAGAAGTGGAAGGACTGTATTTGCTGTCCTCTAAAACTGATTTATTTTGTACTCCAGTATAATGAGGCCAGCCAGCAGTAGTTCTTCTTCAAGAAGCCCCTCAGTAAGGATCATAATTGGAAATCGTCTTTTGTCAGAGGGATTTAGCTTCATAATTTGTCAGAGTGGAGTTTTGTGCCCTATTAAAAAAACAGCAAAAAGGATCTGATTATGTATTCAGAAAACATATATCCCACTGCCCTGTTTACAAAACCCTTTAGGTGGCTTGTGAAGAGAATAAAATAATCTATATATCTAATTCTCAACAGTCCTCTCTGTGTGCAGATACTTATTTCCGCAGATAGGGGGCACACTCTCCCCCAACAGTTTTTTCTACAGACTCAGGGGACTCTGTGGGTCTGCAGAAAACCCCAAAAAGTTAAAAAAAAAAAAAACTCAGGAAGGATTGAATTCCCCCCCCCCCAATATCTTTTGAAATGGCTGCCACAAGGATCTATTCCAAGCCCTACCACATCGACAGTGATAGACTGGCTGATAGCCAGAGAGAGGGATACATACAGAGAGGGGAGAAAGGAAAAAGCAGAACTGAATCTGGGATTGGGGAGGATTCCTCCTGCAGTATGAATGGCTAAATAGCAGGGGGTTTGGAGAAAGGCCTGGGACTAGGACTGCCCATTCCAGGTTGGGAAATTCCTGGAGATTCTGTGGTGAAGTCTGAGGAGTACAGAGTTTGGGGAGGAGAGGGGCCTCAGCTGGATAAAATATCACAGAGTCCACCCATTTTCTCCACGGGGACAGATCTCTGTTGTCTGGAGCTGAGTTGTAATTCTGGGGTCCCACCTGGTGGTTGGCGGACCTAAGTGTAGCAGCACCCTCTGGGTGACTTGATACCACCTGATGTGTGGGTCTCCACTTGTGTCAAATGAAACCAATACTTCTAATTAAAATAATAATTTTAAAAATTAGTTTTCTGTTTCCCGTTGATTGAGGATGGGTTTTTTTATAACACTAAACTCTCCAAAATGTGGAAAGTAGAACAAGTTCTGTATTTTTTTTTTTTGAACCTCAGTTCCTGATACAAAAATTAATTCGCTGGTAGCTCGTTTTTGCGGGAGGAAAAGCAGCCATCTTAATGGACTCTGACATGGATGCAAAGGCTTGGCTCCTATATTATCAAGAACCAGTGTGGTGTCGTGGTTGGAATATCAGACTAGTATCTGGGAATCCCAGGTTCAAATCCCCACTCTGCCATGGAAGCTTGCTGGGTGACCTTGAGCCAGTCACCCGCTCTCACCCTATCCTACCTCGCAGGGTGATTGTGAGGATAAAATGGTAAAGAGGTGAATGATGGGTCCCCATTGCGGGGAAAGGCGGGGTGTATAAATGAAGCAAATAAAATAATGCAAGTGCAACCATACGCTTGAAAGCAACTTTCAGACCTCCCTCCTCCCTCTGTAGCCTGTTTTGCCTACCAAAATGCCCCCCTTGGGTTAGTGAACCCCAAGGACACTGGGGAGTATGAATAGGGGGTCTGCAATAGAAGGAGGCCTAACCATGAGGGGTTTTTTACTTCATTTATACCCCACGTTTATCCCCAGTAGGGACTCAACATGGCTGTTATCTTCTCAACAGTCTTGTGAGGTAGATCAGGCTGAGCGTGTGTGACTGGCCCCAGGTTACCCAGTGAGCTTCTGTGGCAGAGTGGAGGCTTGAACCTGGGTTTCCCAGAGCCTGGGCCAGCACCGCCATCACTACACCATGCTGGCTCTGATCACACTGATCGGGCGTCTCCCTGGAGCGGTTTGCCATTTCTGTGCAGCCCATCAACTGCAGTGTTCCTGAGATGGCATTACATGCTAAAAACAGCATAGCCATCAAAACAGTCTAGACTATTAAAAGCAGCAGCAGTAAGAACACGAAAACAATGAAATGTAAAGGCAGCAGCAATGATTTTTTTAAAAAAATACAGTACAGCATCTTAAACTATAGCATACACATTAATTGTTTAGCAACAGACATAAAAAATGATCAGATTATTGGTACAGCAGTCTCTTCCACATGGCTTTAACCAAAGTCTTACTTCTGCACAGGTAGCCCAAGGTCAGCTGTTAAATTTTTGGTGATTCCAGCTGTGCATTAGGGGGAGATGGCACTATGTACAGTTCTCTCAATACAGGTGGTCATCATTTTGTCTGAAGAGGGCAATGTGTGTATTTTCTAGCTTTGGTGTGCGCTGTGAGAAACCTGAAGCTGAAATATAAGTGACATTGTATGCATGTTCCATTGAGTATTGCCCAAGTGTCCTTTAACATGTAGCCATGGTTCCCCTTGTTCCTCTTCCTGGCAGTGTTCCAGATGTCTGTGCTGTCCACTCAACCACCTGAACATCTGACGGCACATCCGCATGTTCAGCCGGTTACAGTTCCATTTCCTTGCTATTGTTTCTTCAACCACTTGATGGCATAATCGCAAAACTCAAAAGTTTACTATGTGTGTGTGTAAGACTATTGTTAGAAGTGACAAGGAATTGGTACTATTCCATGTTCCTCTTTGTCCTGTACAGACAGAGTTTTTCTAGTTTGGACCAAGTGTAAGCAGTCATGTAGTAAGTGGATGCAGGAGAAAGAATGATGTTTAGTGAAAGCTCGTAATTCAAACAAACAAACAAAACAAACAGTACCTTTATTGGCATAATTCATACAAAGCAGCAGGGGCGAACCTCAAGATAACCAGGTCTAAATTGCTATAGACCTCTCCTCCTGGACACCTCCAATAAGAAACTAGCTACAGGCTCCAGAATCTCCATACTCTGGGAAGACAACAATGCACCAATTATACACTCCTCAGGTTGACCCAAATAAGGCGCCATCACCGAATCAATATATACAACACGTATATCATCATGAAATTTACAATGCAAAAGCACATGCCCAATAGATTCAATATCCCCCATCCCACATGGGCAAGATCTATCTCTATAGGGGATTTTTCTGAACCTTCCCGATAGCACCGCTGAGGGCAAGACATCAAACCGAGCTAACATAAAAGCCCTGCGAAGCTGGGGCTGAATAGCTCGTAATTCTGCATGGTGGAGTAAAGTTTGCTTCTCCTACCGGCAAGATTGGAGGGGGCTTCTCATTTTTTACAGTTTGTGTATGCGGTCTTTCAGAGCAGTGTTTCTGATAAAAACTCATCTGTTCAGTTAACAGGATAACAGTAAGGGGGTGGTCAAAGCCACTTATTTCAACGTTTTAATGTTAATATTTGATTGTTGTTATTTGTTATTATGTTGTTTTTACCTTGTTGGTTTTAATGTTCTAAGTGTCCACGAGACCCTTTGGGTGAGTGGAAACTAAAAAATCTAACAAATAAATGTTTGTTAGTTTGTTCTGTAAGCCATGTAGTCTGAAACTAATGCAAGCTGTAACTTTGGAATATCAGGATGGAACAACAGTGTTTGGATCTTATGTCAGATCGTGGCAGTGTGTTGGTGTTCTTACCAGGTGAGTTCTGAGATTCTTTTATTCTGACAACCAGCCGTTTGCTTTTATTAAAATGTCCACTTCAGTATAGAAAAGAGCTAGAGTCCAGTAGCACCTTCAAGACTAACAAAATTTGTGCCAGGGTATGAGCTTTTATGAATCACTGTTCACTTCTTCAGACTGAAGAAGTGAGCAGTGACTCACGAAAGCTTGTACCCTGCCAGAAATTTTGTTCATATTTAAGGTGCTATTGAACTCTTGCTCTTTTCTGCAGCTACGAACACGGCTACCTATCTTGATCCCCTTCAGTATAGTTACTCCTGCATACACTTCAGGACTTGAAATGGGAAACATAAGGTTTCAGGCTGAGAATTTGGTTAAGCTGTCATGCTTTGCACATGATCAGGCCTTGGAAGTTTCTTCCATGTTGAAAGTGATATGAATATGAGTCCCTATGACTGATAGAATGCTTCTGTATTAACCAAACCTGCCTAAAATAGCAAATGGATCTTTTGCTGGTGGCTGTTTGACATTATGGATTAGAAAAAACTTCTCATTAACCTAGATTAAATTTCTCATTAAATGGTGGCCCAAACTTCTCATTAACCTAGATTAAAATTAACCTAGATTAATTTTTTTTAAAACTTATTTATGTATTTAAATATTTCTGTCCCTGTCCCGTCCCGGGCCTTACCCCCCGACATCCCCCGCCAGGAGCCAGCAACGACCCTGCTCCTGGGACGCCGGGACGCCACCGCGCCCAACTCGCCTGGCCCGGGCGCAGGGGAGCGGCTGGGAGAGACGCCGGCCCCCCCCAGCCGACCCGACCCGATGCCCCACCGTCCGCGGCCCCAGCTCAGAGGAGGAGGGCGCGCAAGGTCCCAGACGCGAGCGCCGAGGCTCGCAACCCTCAACAGCCACCCCACACTCAACGGAACGACCACGCCACGGCGGACAGCCCGGGGCTGAGCCGCGCCGCTAGCGGAGCTGCGGGAGGACGTCCGGAGGACCGTGGGCGTGGAGGAAGTGCCGGCGCCCAGGAGCCGACAGCCGGGGCCTCGGGGGCGGGGCCGGGCGACTGGGCGTCTCGGGATTTGAAGGGGGGTGGGGTTTGGTGGAGGGGAGGCGCTGCGGGGAAAGGGGAATAAAAGGAAGAGGGAACTGGCAGGCCGGGGAGGAAGTGCCGGGAGACAACAGAGACAGGTGATGAGAGAGAGAGGGAGAAGGCAGGCTGCCCCCACAGAGAGAAAGAGAGAGGGGCCTGCAGGCAAGTCATTGTCCCCGGAGGCGGAAGGGTGATAGTGGGTGCGCTTAACCCACACCCCTGCCAGTCTGAGGCCTAAGCCACCCCTGCTTCGCATTCCCTGGCGGCGGCAACGCCTTCCTCCCACACCTGGGACTACGACTACGGGGCGGGACCCCCGGGAGGGGACAGAGGAGCGTGACAGTCCCATTTTTTCCCCATGTGGCTCAAGGTGTAATACAAAATCAATCAAAACACTGGAATCTAAGACATATAAAATAAAACTTCAGAACGTCTCCCTTCCATGAAGGAAGAATCCTGCTGGATCAGATCACCTAGCTCATCATCCTGTTTCTCCCAGTGGCCCAAAGTCCACCCCCCCATTGTCCCCCACCCCATTGTCCCCCAGCACTAGTATTCAGAGGTATACTACCTCTGAACGTTGAGGTCCCATTGAGCCATCATGGCTGCTATCCACTGATGGACCTATTCTCCATGTGCACATCTAATCACTTTTTAAGGCCACCTAAGATAGCAGTCATCTCTAGGGATGGGCACAAATTGAACTACAAATCAAAATTCATCACAAATAGACCTACACCAGCTGTGTGAGAACTGAAGAAGATGGAGCTACAGGTAACACAGTCCTGATAGCAGAGATGGGAGATGCAGATACAAGCCACAGTTCAGACATTTGCTGGAGCGTCACAGGAACAAATTCTGTAACACCAGCTAGGAGACAAGTGGATGCTTGCAGGGGGAGGATAATCGCTGGCACTTAAAGCACCTCCCAGATGACTGTAATGACTTTTTCTTCCTCAGTAGCTCAGCATAAATAAGCAATGTTTAGCTAACAGAACAAAAAAGAAAAAATGCCAGGTGATAGATGACTGTTTTATTATATGAAGTCCCTACCGTTTCGCCATGCAGGCTTCATCAGGGGGAATCAAAACTTTCACCTAGTGCTGGAACTGTCCACAGCAATTCACCTGGTGCTGGAACTGTTCACAGCAATATGTGGACAGTTCCAGTGCTAGGTGAATGCTCTGATTCCCCCTGACGAAGCCTGCGCAGCGAAACGCATAGTGACTTTGTATAATGAATCAGTCATCTATTACCTGGTATTTCCCCCTTTTTGTTCCATTGGCGCACTGCTGGGTGCAGCCCAGTTTTTCTTCATCAGTGTTTAACTACCCAAATAAATTGTTGTTTTTGTTTCTTAATCCTCTAGGTTTGGCAGAAATAAACTACATGCATGAACTGCTTACAAACATGGTCCATAAAAGGTGGGTTGGAATCTGTTTCAGGTTTGGTTTAGAATTCACAGGAGCAGTGGTGATAGCCAGTAGAACTAGAATGGGTTCTCTCTTTCCTTATATGTGTGGCATTAACCACGCTCACTAGCAGGGGTGGGGTGAACTTGGAGGAAGGTGGGGAAGATATAATTTCACAGAACCAATTTCGGGAGAGGTCAGGGCTCTGTGATTTGTTTCTAAGTTCAACGCAAAGTGCTCCTTTTATTTTAAAAGCTCTTGTATGCAAATTACTTGAAAAGCCACTTTTGCTCATATCTTCCTGCCTGGACTCTGTCATTAATTAGGGTTCCCAGCTCTGGGTTGGGAAATACCTGGAGGTTTGGGGGGTGGAGCCTTGAGAGGGGAGGGACCTCAGCAGGGTAGAATGCCATAGAGTCCACTCTCCAAAGCAGCCATTTTCTCCAGGGGAACTGATCTTGGTTGTCTGGAAGTCAGTTATAATAGCGAGAGATCTCCAAACGTCACCTTGAGGCTGGCAACTCTAATCATCATCCAAGGAGGTTTTGCTGCAGAAACCCATGCTGTTCCAAGTACACTTAGTGGGTACTCAGGTGAAGGCCTTTTTGAAATTCCTTTTGCTTCCAAACTACATAGCTCCCTTCCCCAAGACATTCATTTGGCCCACTCTTTGTAGACCTTCCAGCACTTAAAAAAATGTATACAAAAGTAATAAACAGCTGTCGTGTTAGTACATTTCTCTAAACTTAAACATTCAGTCTTTGGAAATAGTACAGGCTGTATGTACCTTTAGATGTTCTACAAAATGAACGAATAAAAATCTTTCTTCCCTTTCTTCCTATTGTTAATTTTGCCCTCTATAAACTTTCTATATCATCAGCTCTACTTGCTGAACGTGTTGTTTTAAAAGACCGCAACCATCGTTCCCAGAACTGCTTATGATAGTTTGCCCTTCCTTCTGCAGATGTTTAAAGAAAATGGTTTTGAACAGCAGTATCATTTTTTTTAAATTGTACGTTGAACACAGTGGCCGAGGACAGACTGGCAATGTAAAGCGGGGCAGGCACGCTTCGCAAACGGAAGAAAGGAGCACGTTCAGACATGCGCATCTGTCCATCGACTCCGTTTCGTACTTACCCGTCTCCCAGTCGCTTTCCTTTCGCTTTAACAGGACACCGGTTTTACCCGGTGTTCAGGGGCCTTCCTCCACATGCCTCCCGCTTCCAAACAGTGTGAACTGGAAGAAGCGGGAGGCATCCGGAGGAAGTGTGAACGCACCGGCAAAAAGTTATGCGCTGGCTACGCAGCAGTCTGAACGCTCCGTATCGCCGCTGATCTGCATTGCTCTGGCCAGTGTGAACAGCCAGCTCCGTTGGGTTTTTCCCCCGCTCCAGTTCCCTCCGCTTTGCCTCCGCTTTAGATTGCCAGTCTGTCCTCACCCAGTGTTCCTCTTTGTGGCTTCTGTGCAGGTACGCATGCGGACTGCATGATTGCAGTCCCCATGTGCACCTGCACAGAAGACCACTCAATGAACAGTGGTTACAGGTAAGCGCAACCCTGTTTTCCATCTAAGCTGTGCTCCGCTCAGCAGCAGTCTGGAGCCGTGCAGGGTCTTGCACTGCCCATTGCTCTTTTTAAGATTACAGCAGTTATATTCTGCTCAGGATATGAATTGCTGCCCTCAGTAGAGGGGAGAAATTAGAGGGAACATAGGAGTGGTGGTGTCACTTTCCAAGTTCTGAGTTTCTTCTGTAAATTTGCTTGCCTTCCTATGTGTGTTGAAGGCCTTTCTATCTTTGGTGACTAAAGGGAACCTCCACATTTAGAGTCAGTCAGCCTCTGAACACCTGTGCCAGGAGGCAACATCAGGGGAAGTCTCTGTTGTTGCATCTCCAGAGGAACTGGCTGGCCACTGTGTGAGACAGGATGCTGGACTAGATGGACCACTGGTCTGATCCAGCAGGGCTCTTCTTATATTATCTTTCCAGAATGCTTTCAAGCAGATGTTTTATTTTAATATTCTTAAAGGTTTATTTACCTGTCTTATTGTGATTTTTAGGGATGTAGTTTTTAATCTTTATTTCTTCGGTCAGCTGCTTTGAGAATGCCTGTCAACATATCAATCTGAAATAAAGACGAGTTTTCTCAACTTCCTTTCCTTAGGTTACAAGTCTATCCGCTCCATTCCAGCGTCACGCTGGAAGAACAGAATAACGTGTTTTTGGCTCCAGTTCCTGGTTACCGGAAAGTGAGTTCTTAATAACTGTTCAAGTGGCGCTGTGGGTTGGGGGCAGCTGGGGGGCGGTGGGGCCAGAGTAGTGTATGCAGCATATTGGTTGGGGGACGATGCAGAGGGTAGGACTAGCAGCAGTTATGCAGAGAAAAGCAGTAAAAAAAAAAAAAAAGGGACGACTGTCCTCTTGAATCCTCCATTCTCTTCCCACCCTTTAGAAATGCAAAAGGTCTTTTAAAAGGCTTATGCTTATATTTGCTTGGGTAGATCAGATTTAGAGTCCAGTGGCACCTTTAAGACCAACAAAGGTTTATTCAAGGTATGAGCTTTCATGTGCATGCACACTTTCTCAAATACATTGGAATGGAAGGTAAGAGTTTAAACTTACAGACAGAGGCGGAACAGCAAATGAACATGCAACGTGATGAAGATGTTTTAAGATATGCAAAGACAAAACTTAATGACAAGCTAAGGTTATAAGATCAAACAGTTGTTTTGATTTAATTAAGGGGGAAGAATAGTAAGGCAATAAATATGTCAAAATAGGAGATAAATGTGTAAAGGTATCTTTTCTCATTGTGGGGAGTAAACAGAGACTCTGTCTCCTCTCAGGCGTGGAGGTAACTTATCAGCATTTTGCTTGGGTACTTACAGAAGGCAGTAGGATGCAAGTAGATCTCCATCCACTGCCGTCTTCCCTGGAGATAGGATAGTGAGGTCGGCACCTTCTTTCCTGATAAGCATCATTCCTCATCTGTCTCTAGATTGCTGTTCTTAGGGCAATATCCTGCTTCTTCTCAGAAGCTCCACAGCTCTCCATCTTTTTCTCTCTCAGCTAGTGATGTAGCTAGAAACCTGTCTCTTATCTCTGCTCTTCACAATCAATTCCTGAATAAAGCGTTCTCTACGCTTTGATCAGTGGGTGTGCTCTGTTGCATTAAGCACTCAGACAACTCTTACTGGACTGTATAGTTAAAGAACTTTTCTTTCTTTGCATATTTAATTTTTTCTAAATCCTTCCTGTAGATCCTTCTGTCTACAAACATAGCTGAGAGCTCTGTGACTGTTCCAGATGTCAAATACGGTGAGCATTGAAACATTATAATGTTAATGGAAATACTTCCTTTGCTTTGCTTCCTCCGCTTTTATATTATCACGTATTGATTTGCCAGCAATTAAAATCCTTCCATTACAGTTTTTACTAGTAGTAATTTTGGAAAATAAGGTTCCTGGGGTCCTCTTTATTACAAAGGCAAGCTACGATACAGATTGAATTTTTCTCGTAACTCTCTCCCTAGGCATTTATAGAGCTAGAACAGAGTGTACTTTGTGCAAAAAAAAATTGAAAGAGATATATTGCCCCAAGGAAACTCATACACTGTGCTGAGAGAGAGTGTTTTATTTATGGCTTTTAGCAATAACTGTTCAGATTAAATTATGCATAGTATTTTAATTCACTGTGATTCATGCAATCTGCATAATTCCCAATGCCATGCTTGGGGGCGGGGGGGGGGGGGGTCTACTTCGGCACATACTGAAGAGGTCAGAAAAGGAGAAATGTTAGGAATGATAGGCAAAAAGTTAGGATGTGTAAACCTTCACCCACCCCGGTCAGACTAGGATTTGGGAGATTCATGTTCGAATCCCCACTCTGCAGTGGAAGCTTGCTGGGTGACCTTGGCCCAATCGCACACATGCTAGGCCTAACCTACCTCACAGGATTATTGTGAGGATAAAAGGAGAATGACGTAAGCCACTTGGGAGTCCCCGTTGGGTAGAAAGGCAGGGTATAAATGAAGTAAATAACTAACAGTCCAAAATCCACTGTGACTTGGGCTGTGATCACACTGGCGGCTTGGTGTGATATGGTGCCAGCCACACAGCACACCCTGTTGCAGGCTACCTACGGAGACATCCCGTGGTAACATCCACATTATCGCAGCACATCAGCCATGGAGCGCACTGCCAAAATTTTCAAAATTCATGTGCGCGCATGCACATATAGGCAATTTTTTAAAAAAACCCTGCATCCCCAGGGGCAGAACGGATCTGCAGGTTCAGACTGCCAAATCCATTCTGCGCGTGCTCCACCGTGTTCAGACATCCGCCCATGCGCAATGAATGTGCAGGGGGAAAAAACACCACTTCAGAGGTGGTGGCTTTTTAACCTGGCTCCCAGTTCATCCTCTGACGGGGTGAGTACACCCGGGGAATACCTGACAGATGTGTCTGTGTGAACAGGCCCATTTAATCTGTTTGTGAAATGTGCCTATATCGGGCCAAACTGCCAGTCTGAACACAACCTTGGAGAAGGCTTTCACGAACTTGCTGAGTACGTATTGGTATTCGTAGCCCTCCAAACTAGAAGCCTGTTCTTCTGACGACCAGCCTATACTATTTTTAACACATTGGGTCCATGTCCCCCCCCCCCCTAAAAAAACTGTAGAAGTTTTTAAAAAATAAAATCAACTTCTGATGCTTGGAGAGCGGATACTTGGTCTCGGAGCCCGAGGAGTGCGAAGTCAGGGTTAAGCAGCAGCAGCAGCCACAAAGCATCTAAACAATTATGCAAAGAGATACAAATATAAGTCGAAGACCTTTGGGTTAGCATGGCAAAGAGAGCTCTTCTGTCCCTCAGAGGAAGGGAAGATGCTTCTTTTCACATTTTCCTGCTCGCAGGCGCTTGCCTGCTGGTAGAGTATCGGGAATGACCTTTGCGCTGGCAGCAGCCCCAGGCCTCGTTTGCAATGTTCTTGCGACCTCTGTCACAGCAGCCGTGAGGCAAAAAAGGCAAATGTTGCGTGCCCTTGTCCTGATCAATTCTCAGCTGCAGGATTAAAGCACAACAGGCGCTCTGGCGGACAGAGAGAAGCTTCTCTCGCCTCAAGAGTTCATCTTCGGAAGGACAGCCCCACATCGAGTCCATTTTCAATGGCTGGGAAGTGTAGCCCGCAACAGGGTGTGAATGCTTGGTTTCTAAGGGCAGGTGACGCTAATAAAACCAAGCTTTCTTGATTCACAAACTGCTGTCCTTGTCCCCCTCCTTATGCAGAGGAGTGAAAGGTATTATCCTGTACTACTTTTTGTATTCCACCCTTCTTCCGGGAAGTTTAGAATGTCTTATCCCTGCAGCAGTCTGATGAGGTTGGATAACTGCTGGCCAAGGTTACCCACCATTTCGTAAAAAGGTCAACTTTTGAGTATTGGTTTCCTCGATCCTGGACTGACAATCTAATCATGACATCCTGGAGATGTATCTTTATTTATTTTTAAAAACTACTTGTGCTTTGCTCCCATTCAGCAGGATTCAATGCATAGGAACTGTGAAGTCTCTGTAGATATTCTGTGTTACGTCAGAATATGGCCTAATATTTTCAGGCACGTATTTCTTTTGCTTTGATCCAATAAGCACCCCTCTGTAGCAAACTAAGGTGGAGTAATAGCAGTATGAAGTTTATGTGCCTATGGGTGAAAAGCAAGTATAAGTGATCGTTTGCTACACTGCTGTGACTGTATCAGTTTGGTAATCTTATATTCTAACAGTGAAGTTCGCCAGTCTTTGGATACTTAAATCCAGTGACTGGAGCTGTGAACGGGCAAGACAGATCTTTCTACAAACCTGGAAAGGGCCCTAAGTTTGCAGGAAAATGTGAAATCTAAAAAAAAAAAAACATTGGGGAGTTTAAGAAAAGCTGAAAATGACCAAAGGCGTGCCTGTAGCTTTAAGCAACAGATTTTGTCAGTCATGGCTATTGCTAGGCAACCACAGTATGCTGGGTTTCTCTGAGCGAAAGGCTGGGCGGGTAGGCAGGGCCATTTCTAGGCCTATTTTGGCCTCTTTGAGGATGGACTCATTAGGGCTAGGTCTGACTAGGGTTGCCAGCTCCAGACTGGGAAATTCTGGAGATTTTGTGGTGGAGGCTGAGGAGGGCAGGATTTAGGGAGGCGAGAAGCCTCAGTCAGATATAATGCCATGGAGGCTACCTTCCAAACAGCCATTTTCTTCAGGGGGACAGATCTTTGGGGTGCCATAGAGTTTCAGGGCGATTGCTAGAGCATCGCCCCGGCTACCTGCCCAGCGTGATGGTGTCACTTCCAGGTGACGCCATCACGCTGGGCATTCGCCCGGATGGCCCCGGGAGGGAGAGAGGGAGGAGTGGGTGGAGGGGAGCTGGGCCGGGGGAGGGGAGAGGCTCTTGCGGTGGCAAGCGGCCTAGAAAGGAGCCCTGGAAGACGGGGAGGCATGGCGGCGGGCAAGCAGGCACTCTGTTTCGCTGGGGGGGGGGCTCAGTCCCCCCCTGGGAAATTTCAGGGGTGGCCCGAGCCCTCAAGCCCCGTCGTAGTTGACGCCTGTGAGCAGACTTACTTGTACCCTTTTAAGTCTATTGAACAATGGGTTTAGGTGGTTGTAACTGTGCTTATGATGGCAGAGTAACAATTTGAACTTGGGTTTATCCAGTTTTCCCCCCAGCCTTCTTGCCACTATAATGTGTCATCAGTATATCTGATTCTCAGCTTGTCCCTTTGGACCCTGAAATCCAGAGACTGAAGCTATGAAGATATAAGACAGATTTCTGTAGAAACTTGAGAAACTTCAGGAAAATATGTTTTAGAAATCTTTAAAAAAAATCCATGGGGTTAAACCATTCCTTCCCCCTCCAAATAATGGAACTGTGCCTAGACTTTAAAGAAACGAGTGGCCTCTGAGATCTCAGTGGCCATTGTGGGGGTTGTTAGGCAACTGTAACAATATTGCCAGCCTTCAAACCTTGGGGAGTAAATAAATAATAAAGCTGAAGACTGGGGAGTGGGGTGAGATGAAAAGACTGATGAATGAGAAGAAGAGAAGGAAGCAGGGAGATGGTAGAGGATATGGGGGCTGTCAGGTGAAGGGAAAGGAAATAGTATGGGGAAGGAGGTACAAAGGAAAATGAAGTGATTCCTCCACACTCCATGCCACTTTCACTTTCTTTGATTGTCGGATTTTATAGTACCTTCTGCATGGATTTATGGCCATTTTATGGCTGTTCAGGGGTGACTAGCTGCACTTTTCCCTCCCAGTTGAGAAAATCTGGAGCAAATGCTAGATGCAGAATTGCCTTTAGAGACCAGGGAACTGGGTAGTTGCATGAATGGAGATGTATGTTCAAGAGTAGCAGTCCACCTGCCTCTTTCCCCGGGCTTGCTGTCCTCCCAGTGGATGGACCATGCTTCCAAACAGAGTACAGATAGTACTAACTTTGACGGACTATTGCCCAGATCCTGATGAAAACAAAACAAAGAGGAACATAGTGTATGAAAATGTACAGACTACGAATAAAACAACTTCATGCATTTAGTGTGGTTGCCCTGCAGTTCTTTTGCAAAGAAAGCAGGGACCTCTTGCATTTTGCTCCACCTCCTGTGGTAGCCATTTTGGGTTTGGCTCCACCTCCTATGGCAGCAGTGTTGGCTTTGGCTCCGCCTTCTGTGGCAGCCATTTTGGGGTGACACTAATCACCCGCTCTAAAATTCCAGAAGGGCCCACGAGCTCAAAAAGGTTGGGGACTGCGTCATTTGGCTGAAGTGGACTGCAGTTTCAGGATGCAGGTGGGGAGCCCAGACTTATTAGTGCTTCCCCCTTAAATCCCCCCTTAAAATCCTTGCATGTAGTAAACAAGCCCATCATGGAGAGAAGTCTAGTGTAGCCCTTTTCTCACCTTTCTCTTATCATGAATGCAAAAAACTGGTCTTTCTGTTCCAATAATCAGAGTTTAAGTTGTGTTTTTGGGAGGAGGTTAAACTCTGAAGCGTGTTTCCAATTCTGTGTTGATTATTTAGATCATTCCATTTGAGTTTGTGTTTAGAACTTCCCTTGTCTGTTGCTGTGTATTTGTCTCCTTTTTTAAAAAAAAAACTTTTATAATTGTTTAGATTATATGAAATTGATAAACATTTTAGTTGTGATGTGGAAACATCTCCTTTCCCCTCTCTTTCTTTTTTTTAAAAAAACCACCGCAGTCATCGATTTCTGTCTAACCAGAATGCGATTTTGCGATGAAGACACCAACTATCAAAGCCTGCGGCTGTGCTGGACTTCTAAAAACAGCTGTAATCAAAGGAGAGGTAAGGTATCTTCTTTGTTGATGAGAGGCTTCAGGTATTGGGCTCCACATCCCATGCTATCCAGTAGTTCTGTTCCTCTACTCGCTCCTCAGGCAGGGCTAAACCCTAGTTCATGCTTGCCAAACTTCAAGTCAAGAGGAATTCCTTATTTAAGAACATAAGAAGAGCTGGATCAGACCAGTGGTCCATCTACTCCAGCATCCTGTCTCACACTGTGGCCAGCCAGTTCCTCTGGAGGGCCAGCAACAGGGCAGAGAGGCCGATGCCTTCCTCTGATGTTGCCTCCTGGCTCTAGGATTCAGAGGCTTAATGCCTCTGAATGTGGAGATTCTCCTCAGGTCACCATGGCTAGTAGCCATTAATAGATTTATCCTCCAGGAATCTTATCTAATCCCCTTATAAAGCAGTCTATTCCTGTGGCCATCACTACATCCTCTGGCAGCGAATTCCACATTTTAATCACTCTCTGTTTAAAGCAGTTCCTTTTGTCCATCCTGAATCTACTTCCCACCAGTTTCATTGGATGCTCTCGAGTTCTGATATTTTGGGAGAGGGAGGAAATGTTCTCTTGGTCAACTCTCTCTACCCCGTGCGTAATTTAAAAAACTTCTGTCCTGTCTCCCCTTAGTCATCTCTTTTCTAAACTGAAAAGTCCCAGTCTCCTCAGGCTTTCCTCATGGGGAAGATGCTCCAATCCCATCAATCATCTTGGTTGCCCTCCCCTGTACTTTTTCCAGCTCTGCAATGTCCTTTCTGAGACCAGGGGTATTACAATATTGGCCATTTTATTTTCAATCCCTTTTCTAGTAATCCCTAACATAGAGTCCGCCTTTTTCACTGCTGCAGCACATTGAGTTGACACTTTCATTGAGTTATCTAGTATGACCCCAAGATCTTTTCCCATCTCAGTCTCAGCAAGTTCATTCCCTAGTATCCTAGACTTGAAGTTGGGATGTTGTGTCCCACTGTGCATCATCATCTTACACTTACGATGGTAAGGGGCTTACATACATGAGGGACCATCTTTCCCCACGTGTTCCCCAGAGAGCACTGCAATCAGGGTCCCAAAATCGACTGGCCCTCCTGGGTCTCAAGGACGCCAAGCTGGCCATGACCAGGGCCAGGGCTTTCTCGGTGGCAGCTCCATTCTGGTGGAATGAGCTCCCAGACGGAATCAGAGCCCTGTGGGACCTTATGCAGTTCCACAGGGCCTGCAAGACGGAGCTCTTCCACCAGATCTTCAACTAAGGAGCCACTCCCAATAGTGAAAGGCAGAGAACCCTGTTCTCTGGAGTCACCAGTAACAGCCTCGGCATTTAGTCATGCCGGCCACATGACCACGGAGGAGTCTTCGGACAGCACTGGCTCTTCGGTTTGGAAACGGAGATGAGCTCCGCCCCCTAGAGTTGCATTCGATTGGCTTTCGAGCAAGGGAAACCTTTACCTTTTACTGGTTGAAGTGCTTCTAGTTCTTTGCCTCCAGTTCTTGAATGGCTTCTGCAAGGCAGTACAGCCAGATTTCAACCAGATGGTTTGCCTTTGTAAAAAAAAAGCTTCTTATGTCCGTATGCCCACAATGTTTCTGACAGACCTGTCCCCTGTGCCTTCTATCCACATGATGTTATTTATCAGGAGGCCTCTAGCTTGGCTGAGAAATAGAACTGAAACTCTCCCTTGATAGATATCTGCCTGTAATGTTATTTCACTAGCTGGTTTCTAAAATTCCTGCTTCTCCTATTAACGCAGTTCTAATGGTAATATTTTTCTTTATGAGCTGCCTCAAATAGCTCTCTAGAGAGGCAGAATACAAATGTTCTCAACAATAGTAATAAATAGTTCTTGTTACGCCACTCTTTTTAAAAACGGATCTGTTTATAGAGCTGGGAAAAGGCGTAGAACAGGGCGACAAACATGAGGGAAGGATTGAATCACCTGTATGAGGGAAGATGAAAGAATATGAGGCTTTTCAGTTTAGAAAACAGATCCCGAAGGGGGAGGGATTGGTTTATTACTTATTTAAAAGATTTCCATGCTGCCTTTTCACCCAAATAAGGTCTCCCAGGTGGCAAACATCAAATATTAAAAAATTTAAAATAATGTATATATACAGTGATTCAGTAAAGCGTGTAATCACACCTAATACCAAAAAGGAGGGGGCCAATAAAGGTTACTGTGGATGTGCCAGATAGAACACACATATCGATTTCCCACAACCGCTGCTCTGTCTCCGCTCTTCCCTTTGCCCCGATCGTGTCAATTTCCCACTATTTGCTGTACGGCCGCATTTTATCCTGCAGCTTTGCCCGATTTCTCCCACGTCTACTTGATTCTGTTTTTTGAGGATTGATTTGACGCGGGGGAAATCGGGCGAAGCTGGGGGGGGAAACGCGGCCGTGCAGCAAATAGTGGGAAATTGACGCTTACGATCGGGGCAAAGGGAAGAGTGGGGGCGGAGCAGCGGCTGTGGGAAATCAGTCACACACAAACTTTACCAATTGGTGGGAGACAACAATTGAGGGAGATCTCTATCTCCTTGGGGAGGGAGTTTTGAAGTTTGGGCCCCACGACTGAGAGGGCCCTCTCCCAGGATACCACCTATCTAGCTTCATATGGCAGGGGCATCTGAAAACAGGGCCTCCGAAGATGACCATTGTACATAGGGAGGTTCATATGGGAGGTGGCAGGAGAAGGGATGGGATAGAGGTTTATGAAATTTGTGCATGGTATGTAACTCCAAAAGTATTTGAGTTTTGGGGACATCCAATGAAATTGGTGGCTAGTAGGTTATAGACAAACAAAACGAAAATAATAATTAATGCGTCACATAACTTGCAGATTTTATGGCCCCAGAATGTGGTGATGGTTTTAAAAGAGGTCAGACCTGTTTCTGTAGGATGGGATGGCTATTAGTAACAGTGATGAATGGAGCTTCCTTATTCATAGGTAGTATATCTTCTTGTCAGTTGATGGTAGGGAAAAGGCTTTGGCTTTTGGTGTACACCAGTTTGGTGTAGTGGTTAAGTGTGCGGACTCTAATCTGGGAGAACCGGGTTTGATTCCCCACTCCTCCACTTGCACCTGGCTGGATGACCTTGGGCAAAGCCATAGCTCTGTACCAGCTGTTCTCTCAAGGTTGTGGGTAGGGAAAGGTGTTTGTAAGCTGCTCTGAGACTCCCTTGGGGAGTGAAGGGTGGGGTATAAATCTAATCTCTTTTCTTCTTCTTCTTCTTCTTTCTTGCTGTGCATCTTTGAGCACCTCTGGTTGGATGCCGTTTGAAGTAGAATGCTGAGCTCGATGGATCATTGGTCTGATCCAGCAAAGGTTGGGGGGTGGGGTTAAATGTTTTATTCGGGTGCCTTCAGTCTCTTCTTGGATTTAACTGAGCATATGGTTTTAATTGCACATCGGAAGTAATGAGCCTGTCTCTTTGAGATCTATTTTTAGATGAGCAAAATGTAAAAATGGCAGTTTAAGCGATAAAAGCAACCTACAAATTGCACATTCTGCTTCTGTTCCTCAAAGGTCGTGCCGGTCGTGTTTCGAAAGGATACTGCTACAGGCTGGTCTACAAAGACTTCTGGGCAGACTGCATACCCGAGAGCTCTGCTCCTGAGATGGTGGTAAATGTTCCCTGTCTTTGTGGATTTGAGACTGCCATATAGTAGTTTTTTATTTTATCACAAACAAACATACAAAACATTAAAAAACACACACAAACATATATAACATACAAGTTGGGTGGTCTTCAAATCTATGTCAAAATAATCTGTTCAGTTATTTCTTACAGTCTCCAGTTAGGTGTTAAAATGAGTACCATAAAGCAAAAAATCTTTTATCCATAAAGTCTGCAAATAATTGTAAATAATATCTATAGTGTCTCTAATAAATGTTAAGGAGTTATAGAGTTCCTTTATTATAATCTTCCAGCCAAGTATAGAATCTTGACCATATATTGTGAAATTTTTCTTCGTGTTGTCCTCTCAAAAGTAAAGTTAATTCGTCCATCTCTGCTGTTTCCAAAACTTTACTTATATTTTTTTCTTTTAACAAGTATTTCATCTTTTCTCCAATACTTGGCATACAATATTCTCACAGTGGTTAGTACATGTATAATGAGATAAAAATAATCAGTTTTACAATTCTCTGGATTTGAGACTGGACGTGTCGTTTTTGTTTGAGGTGGTATAATACAACCATTGTTGTTCATGATGAGGATGCTGATCTCTCTCCCACCCCCCCAACTATCATTCCTGGTCAACCAGGTATTGGAGGTTTTGGTCATGCTTCATAGGCCTGTAAAAGCTCTTTGTCCAGAGACAATGAAACTAAAAAAAAGAGTGTACACTGTAGGCATTGCTGGTTTGCTCTATATGATCTCCAGCTCTCAGAAAACCTTTCCAGCTTTTCTATACACAAAGAGCAAGCAGAGAAGCCTGTGTTTGGTTCCCAGAGTCAGCCTCCTGTCCAAGGTATTGGCGCACCAATGGTTCAGTCTTAAGCAAAGCTGGAACCTTCTGAGCCATTGACTTCAGTGTACTTAGAAAGGTGCAGCTGTGTTTAGGATTGCATTGCAGGTTAGCTTACCTGCAGCAGCCGAACTGCCTGTGGACCATTCACAGGACTAGCTCCATATTTTTAATGGGGGAGTAACATCTGACCTAGATAGCCCCAGCTAGTCAAATCTCAGAAGCTAAGCAAGGTCAGCCCCAGTGTTCCCTCTAAGCTGAGTTAGTGTGAGCTTCGGCTCACACAGTTTTGTCTTGGCTCAGGAAGGACGGCTCCAGAGCAAACTACTTTATGCAGCAGCCAAATCGCTCACTCACAACTTTAATGCCAGTAGCTCACAAAGTAGAATTTTTGCTCACAAGACTCCACAGCTTAGAGTGAGCATTGGTCAGCCCTAGTTAGTATTTGAATGGGAGACCACCATGGAAGTAGTGTTGCCAGCCCCCAGGAAGTAGTGTTGCCAGCCTGGAAGTTGCACAACCTAATGTTGCACAACTGGAAGTAGTGTTGCGAGGAGCAAGGGAGAACCCACCTTTCACAGGCTCTTACCTGCTATCAGCCAGCTGGCCAGCGGGGGAAATCCCGCCCCCAGCTGACCTTTTGGGGCCAACTTCCAGTTTCAGGCCTACTTCCAATTGGGGAGTGAGTGGTTTGAAGCTTACTTTACCATAGAGCTTTGCCCAAAAAGCAGAAGGTCACCCCCAACCAGAAGTAGGCCCCAAAATGCCCAAAATCAGTTCCAGTCTCCCAGAAGAATGTCAGGAGACCCCTGCTGGCCTGGTAAGTCAGTCTGGCAACCCTACATGGAAGTACATGATTGCTATGTAGAGGCAAGCAATTGCAGGCTGCCTCTTGCCTTGAAACCCTGTCAGCGTTGCCATAAGTTGTCTGCTTCTTGGTGGCAGAAAAAGTAACAACTGTGTTTGGGGGGGAGATCCTGTGGGAGGATATCCCTTGACAGTAAAGTTGATGATGATGCAGGAGGAGGAAGGGATTGTACCAGATCATGATACTTTATATATATATTAGTTTAACTCATCATCAGGCACAAAAGCTCAGAGCCTTTTAAACCACTGCTTTCTGCTACCTGCAAAAAGCAGCAGGGAGCAGAAAGCAGGGGTTTAAGTGGCTCACTAACTGATTCGGTTTGTAAACTGGCATTTCAGTTCATGGGTTCGGTTCATGATTCGGCCATGAACTGCACCAAACTGCAAAAATGTGGAAGATGCCCATCCCTACTCTTAATAAAATGCTGGTGCGTTGTATTTTTTTTTTAAAAAACGGGAGTTTGTCAAGCGGTTGCCATTTTGCTTCATCCTTTCAGCGCTGCCCATTGGAGAATACTGTGCTGAAGGTAAAGCTACTTGAAATGGGGGAGCCCAGAGCTTTGCTGGCGACAGCCCTGTCTCCACCCAGTATCAGCTATATTGAACGCACCATTCTACTGCTTAAGGAGGTAGGTGCTTCTCCTTGGCACTTAATTTTATTTCAGACCTTTATGTGATGCCTTTCTGCCCAGATAGGGCCTCCAAGGCTGTGAAAAGCAAGGCATTAAAACACACAGATGCACATTATTTAACAATACCAATAAAAACATACAAACACAATGCAAGCAGGAAGAAAGGAAGGTTTTTATACCCAGCTTTTCTCTACCTTAAGGAGTTTCAAAGCGGCTTACAATTGTCTTCCCTTCCTCTCCCCACAACAGGGACCTTGTGAGTTAGGTGGGGTTGAGAGAATTCTGAGAGAACTGTGAACTGGCCCAAGGTCACCCAGCAGGCTTCATGTGGAGGAGGAGTGGGGAATCAAACTCAGATTGTTCAGATTAAGGGACAACAAAAACTCACCCGTGTTGGAGCGGTATGCCAAACAAAAAACGCATCTCCCTGGGGAGAGCGTTTCAGATTTTTGGTGCCACGACTGAGAAGGACCTTTCTTGGGATGCCATGCCCTTAGCTTCAGCTGTGGGGCACTGAAAGCGATGTTCCTGGAGATGACCATTGTCAGCTAAGACAGCTGTAATTAGGCTTACCAGGTGGTCATGTTTCAACTGGGCAGCCCCCAAAGCAGACAAGGGTCCCTTGAAGGAAAAAAACGGTGTGACTGTATTGGTGAACTTCAAGTAGAGTCCATAGCCATGAACATCTACAATACTGTGTCATGTCACAAAAAAAGATAAGCACAAAGTATGTTTCAAAAGAGTTCCTGAAGAGTAAGGCCACATAATGCGCCGGAAACTGAGATGTTCCACGTGATCACTACTCGAAGCTCTTCCTGGTTAGCTTGGTAGCTTACAAGCCGTGCAGGCCTAGTATTAGTGTATGGTAGTAATGTTTGAATATTTCTTTTTCTAAGCAAAAGCTCAATTTCAGTCCTCTTGGCTGCTGGTAAACCAGTCAGTATCCTCCTCGCTTTTGTTTTGTATAGATAGGAGCCCTCGCGGTCGGTGTCCCTTCTGACAACGCAAATCCTTACGATGGTGAGCTGACGTTCCTGGGAAAGGTGTTGGCACAATTACCTGTGGACCAGCACCTTGGCAAACTAATAGTTCTTGGCAACGTTTTTGGGTGTCTGGAAGAATGCCTCATAATAGGTAAGCAAGCTGACAGGTTTGAGAGCAAGTGGAAATTAGCCTGTCTGCCTATTGGCCATAATGCCTAGTTAGGTTGATGGGTTTTGTTTTGTTGCTAGAATATCCCAAGAACACAGTTGCCAGGTTGTAAATAACAAAGACCGGCCTTATTTTCAGTTTGAAGACTGACAGCAGAGAGAGTACAGAATGGTGTGAATGTTTGGGCAGAGAGGGGGGATACTGGCCTTCCTTACAGGGCTATTTTAAACATGATCTATTTGAAGTGCTATGAATGTTTGGTGGCGGCTATAAGCATGGACAGCTTCAAGAGGGAATTGGATAAACATATGGAGCAGACGTCCATAAGTGGCTATTAGCCGCAAGGTATAGATAGGAACTCTCAGTCTGGGGCAAGTGATGCTCTGTGTTCTTGGTGCTCCCGGCGTGGGGGGGGCAACAGTGGGAGAGCTTCTAGTGTCCTGGCCCCACTGCTGGACATCCTCCTGATGGCACTTGGTGTTTTTGGCCACTGTGTGACAGAGTGTTGGACTGGATGGGCCATTGGCCTGATTCATCATTAGCTTCTCTTATGTTCTTACGTTTTAAATGTGTTATATATGTTCTCTTACTGCTGGGATGCCCTGACCTGGATAGCTCAGGCTAGTCCGATCTTATCGGATCTCAGGAGCTAAGCAGGGTTGACTGGTTGGTGTTCAGATTGGAGAGACTACTGAATACCAGGATCTCTATGCAGAGGCAGGTGGTAGCAGACCACCTCTGAATGTCTCTTGCCTTGAAAACCCTACATGGGGTTGCCATAAGTTGCCATGTGACTTAACAGCACTTTCCACCACCACAAGTGCTGGGATAATAACAGTAGGGTAAGTTATAGCAAAAATTTCAACATACTCCATTGCTATATATGAGTATGTATTTAGACTAGGGGAAAGAATTCTGTGGCTCATCACGAGTGACATCACAGGCCCTGTCCAATATGGGCTGAGATGTCTTCATGGGCACCTTTGTTCAGTATTACAGTTGTAACGAACAGCATACCAGCTGCAGGGGAAACAATCCATTTTCTCAGCAGTGCAATATTTTGATTGTAGTCCTCACTGTAGCTGTGCTGTATTCTGGGAAGAAATTTGGGATTATGCTGAAGAGCTAATGACCTAACTACTGTAGAGTTTATTCTGTGGCACTTTTTTCCCATCCAAATAAGTTATGTTTTTAGGGATCTTCCTTGATTATTTGTCCCACAATTTACACTAAAAGTAATAATATTTGTTTTTCTTGGTCTTTTTTTGTGAGGGGAAAACAAGCTCAGAACTAAACTTCCATTTCTTTTCCGCAGCTGCAGCCCTTTCCTTGAACAACTTCTTTGCGATACCTTTCAGACAGCATCTTGATGGATACAGGTAGTTTTGCTCAGGTTGTCCTTTGGTTAAAGAGAAGGGATTATCCCCGTGAATTGACTAAATGCGCACATGAATAAAAACAATGGTTCTGAAGGCAGTGGCATACTTTGTATATCACAGTGAGCGTGATCTTAGAAGTAGTATCCCCACTTGTGTGAGAGAGAGGGGGAATGCCTCTTCTTACTGGCACCACATCCGGGTGTTTTTTTTAAAAAAAAACTTGTTGTCTGTCACGTTTTATCCCGACCTTCCCTCCAAAGAACTCAGGGTTGCATATATCCTTCTCTTTCCTCCATTTTCCCCTCACAATAACCTCCTGAGGTAAGTTAGGCTAAGAGACGAGTGTTGGGGGTACATTTGTCTTTCCAGTGTTAACCAAGTTTTTAAAATGATGTTTACATCTATATTATGCACACGTATTTTTAATGATGTTTACATATATATGCCCTGAGTTGAATATCCCAGGCTAGTCTGATCCCCTCAGAGCCTGAAAGCTAAGTGAGGTCAGGCCTGGTTAATACTTGGAGACAACCGAGGAAGACCCATGTTGCTACAGAGAGGCAGGCAATGGCAAACTACCTCTGAATGTCTCTTGCCTTGAAAACCCTATGGGGTTGCCATAGGTCAGCAGCAACTTGTCGGCAACTTTCCCCTACCACACAGAGGTCCTTTCCTCACTAGACCTTAAATCCTGGTTCAACCCTGTCCCCAAATTTACATTCTACACTATATGCGAGTTCACCCCTGTAATTATCTCGGGGTATTTTTGCATTCTACACGACACTCAAGTTCAGTCCTGTAATTATCTCAGGGTATTTTTTGTTTCCATAGTATGTTGAGGTCCCCCCGGTTTCGCCCCACACTTGTCCCGGGATAAACGGATGCTGTTATAACCAGGGATAAATGCAAGGTATTGTGTCGCGAGTTGAACTCTGATAAAACCAGGGATGAAATCCAAGTGCGGAAAGGACCCTGTATACATACTTATGTCTGCCTGGTAAGGATTCACATCAAAAAAAGATGTGAGCTGACAACTTCCGGATTGATAAGTTGTTTCCAGGCTTCTTTCTCAAGAATCACTCAATATCTTGTAAGCATCATTCATTGGAACCAATCTCCACTCTTTTAGCCAAACGCTCACTTTTTTCCCATGGGAATTAAGGATGGAAACGACTTATCAACCGCGAAGTCGTTGGATCACTTGGATTGCTTATTCAGGATTGTTTTTCCTACAGTGTTGGGACTGTTATTGCCTCTTCTACACAGCAAGCCCTGAGATCAATAATGTTTTGGATTATTTCTACATAGGAGCTAGGTGTTCAAATAAGAAAATTATTTGGACTGTTTCTCTTTATATAAGTTGTTATTTTGATTATGCATTTGATTGCCTATATATAATATCCATAAAGTATTTATACATTGCACACAATGTATATTGTTATTAAATATTACTGCATATATTGCATGTTTCCACACGGTGTTTTCTATTGATTTGGTAAGGATTCAGTACACATATCTGATGGAAGTGGGCTCCAGTTCACAAATAATTTATGCTGGAATAAAATCTTGTTTGTCGTTAAGGCACCGCAAGACTCCTGTTTATTTTGCCAGCCACAGTTGTAACACTATTGCCCCTCTGAAATTAGGTGGGCCAGGTTTACCTAGCGTGCTTTGATTTGTAATTTTTAAAACCTTTTGCCCAATTAACTATGAGGGCAGCTCAATTTTTTTAACTTTCAGAATACGTACAACTAAGAACATCACTGATCTCTTCTCCATGCTGCCTGCCACCAAGGTTGACTCTTTTTTCTTTGGCGGAAAAAAATACTGGAAACGTGACTTGACTCCTTGTGTTTTTATAATGTGACTGATAACGGTCAACTGTCAGCTAATGCTGCCCATCTCCTGCCTGGGAGGTGGGATGTGTGCCCCTGTGACGTTGGCTGTGTGGAATGTTATGTTATACTTCTCATGGCAGGCTTATCGCTCCCTGCGCTGTTCTGACCTTGGAAGACTGCCGGTGCCTGCCTATGTATCTTTTCTTTTGTCTGACTCTGTTTCTTCCCGCTTTTTCCTTGGGAACCTTGGACCAGTATTTGAGTGCCCTTTATATGCTCTTATAGCCAACGGTTGCAGGCCGTTACCAGACCCCTTTTTGAATTCTGTATTATTATCCTGCTTGAGGGCCGTGCCAGCCATTACTAACACAGAATGTGTAGATGACCACAACAGACCTTTCTCAATAAAGACTTCCTTTCTCTAAGGACACTTGCTGCTGATTGACTCTGTAGGACTCTCACAATACCCTACCCTTTCTTTTTTTTTTGGAAAGCAGTGTGTTAGCCAATACTTAAAAGCAATAACATTTTTAAACAGCAACTGTGTAACACTCTACCCTTTTAAAAATCTCTGTGACAAATTATTGATTTGCAGGAATAAACTGCATTTTTCCGGGAACAGCAAGAGCGATTGCATCGCGCTCGTCATGGCATTTAAGGTAATCTCATCCCTCCACCCTCCCACCTCTAGCAGGAATGCCGAGGAAGGTTAAACAAGCCTAAAGGTTTTCACATTGTGTTGCCATCTGGCTGATAATGTGGGAGGGTTTTATGGTTACTGCAGACTGTGGCAGATAGTTGCTAATGTTTAAATAGCACTGGATTGGTGCGGGTGAGAGAGAGAGAGAGATGGGTAAGAGGTTCTATGGGAGCAGGAGGGCAAGCCAGGACAGGAGAAGAGATTGCATTTGTAAGGACAGCATGTGTGCAAGACTGAATGGGGAGACTGGCTTTTATAGAGAGGCTTGTTTGTAACAATTCTGCGCTGATGTGTTCCTGGCACTTTAGAGTCTCTGTTTCCAAGCACAAATTACTGTGTATATTATCAAATCACCTTCTCTCTCTGTTGATTTCAGGAGTGGCAGGAAAGCAGGCAAAAAGGAAAGCTCAGGCACCCCAAGGTTAGCTCTACTTTACAATTTAGGGCTCAGTGCGGTCTGTTTAATTATGAGACCAGAAAGTTGATTTTGCAGTGGTGATTCTCTCCCACCCCACCTTCTTCCTCTGGAAGGGTTCCTTTTTAAGTTTTAAGGTAAGAAGACAGGCTGATTCAAAGTAGGTTCTTCATTATGAGGCCTGGACTGTCCTGTAAGATGGAGTGCCTACATGAGTTTTCCTCCACGTAGTGGTCTATGGGCAGAGATGATCTTGTGGCCAGGGTAGGGAGATTTTCCGCCGTAGTGGAGGGAACAGTGGCACACCTTGATTGGCTTGCTTGCTTCCTGATAACCCCCTTTTGCCAGAATACTGGAATGCTTCTAGTAGTGATGGAGGCACATGAATCCAAGTTCTTGGGTGGACTCCAGAAGGGCTCTCTGGAGGGAGGGTTGCTATAGGGTTTTTTTTGTGAATTACAAGAAGCAAGTTTTTTTAATAATTGCCAATTTTTTTTCAGGATGAACTTGATTGGGGCCGTTCCAAGTATATTCATATTAAACGAATTAGAGAGGTAAGCTAAACAAGTGTCTTGGCTCCTCCCCAGCTCTGTTCCCCTCCCCCAGAGCCAGTTTGGTGTAGTGGTTAAGTGCGCGGACTCTAATCTGGGAGAACCGGGTTTGATTCCCCACTCCTCCACTTGCACCTGGCTGGATGACCTTGGGCAAGCCATAGCTCTGTACCAGCTGTTCTCTCAAGGACAGTTGTCTCAGAGCTCTCAGCCCCACTTACCTCACAGGGTGCCTGTTGTGGGGAGAGGAAGGGAAAGGAGTTTGTAAGCCGCTCTGAGACTCTTAAGTGAGTGAAGGGCGGGATATAAATCCAATCTCTCCTCCTCTTCTTCTTCTACTGGTAAATACAAAGTGCTTTGTGCTTTTTTTCTTTAACCAAGCAATCTTTCATATCTGTATTTTTGGTAGCCTTCAAAATTATGGCTAATGTTAAGAGTGAAAACTTCTTTTAGGTGGCTGAACTGTATGAGGAGCTGAAAAAGAGAATCAGCGAATTCAACATGAATGTTAACCCGCAACCCCCTGCCATGGATCGTGACTACGTGTATAAACAGCGCTTCATTTTGCAGGTATAGAATGCACTTAGATGTACAGGGTGCAACTTACAAAAGACTAATGTCTACTAAAGATCCGTGAGACTTTACAATTAAAAAAAAATCCCTTAAGTGCTCCTCTGGGTAGCTTTTGTGTTAATCTTACAAACATTCGGTGTCCGTGTGGTTTTGTGATTAAGGATACAAGAAGCTGAAAATGTTGTCTTTTATTTTTATCCTGGGTCTGGTATGCTTGCTTCCACAGAGCCCAATAACAATTACAAGAGAAATAAGGAAGATTACAATATCATTTCTGCCAGTGTTGCTTTACTGTGGTCCAGCGGTCCAGGAGGATACATTTTTTTTATGCAGGGTGCCTAAGAGAACCACAAAACATCAGGAGAAACTAGTGTGGGATCATTTGGTTGATGTAGTATTTATTTAAATAATTTCTATGCTGTCTTCCTGTTTAGAAGAATCCCTGTGTGTGGCTTAGGTGAGATAATAAAAACACAGATAAATTGGGTTGCTTTTCCCGCCTGCTCTGATTCCCAATCACATATACATCCCCGCAGTGGAGAAAATGGGTTTCTAAGAGAGAATTGTGACTCCTGCAGTTTGCTTTCTTCGATTCCTTAGGTCGTAATGGCTGGTGCTTTCTACCCAAATTACTTTGCTTTGGGGCAAAATGATGAAGAAATTGCTGCAAGGGAGCTGTTGGGCAAAGATCCCAAAACGACAGTTATGGTAGGTTAATTTCGTTTGAGCGGCCCAGTCTGCATGTGATAACCACTGCTATGGCTTGCACTCTTTTGTGCTTCAGGGCCAAAATATATGATATGCCTGACATGAGCAGGAAGGGCTGTGGCTCAGTGGAAGAGCCTCTGCTTGGCATGCAGGAGGGCCCAGGTTCAATCCCTGACATGTCCAGCTAAAAGGACCAGGCCGTTGGTGATGTGAAAGACCTCTGCCCGACACCCTGGAGAGCTGCTGCCAGTCAGAGTAGACAGTTTTCACCTTGGTGGACTGACCGTCTGATTCAGTGTAAGGCAGCTTCGTGTGTGTTCATGAGCTGGGTCTCGGGTGTACAACCTTACAGTCAGATTTAGATCAGGGGAACTCACCTTAGACAGCACTGGTTTGCTGAGTGTTGTGAGGGAACACTGTGAGGGGGGAGGAAGAGCTTCCGGTTTCCTTCCTGAGCCATTTTCAGCAAAGGAAAGAAGGGGGGGGGGCTTCTTACCCCATGTTGGTGCCGCTGTTTCTGCCAGAAAAAAAATGGCACAGGAAGGAAACTGGAAGCGCTTTCTCCCTGTGGAGAAACAACCCCCCCAGAATTTCAGGTGTGGGAGATTTTCTCCTCTCTGGAAGCGGCAGGAATCCAGTTCAATTGCCTGCTAGATTACATCTGTACATATGCTAATGGCCCTGGTAGGAAAACCAACTAAGGAATTTGGTTCTAGGAAGTTCCCAGGCAATTCCTGGGATTTCCCAGAATGCCTTCCAGGAGGGCTCCCGGGATGCACCTGCACCCTGGGTAGACCAGGTCAAGAGGGTCAAAGCAGGCCTATTCCATCACAGTTCCTCATCGCAACACCAAGCAAACAAGCACCGTTTAAAGTGAGTTCATCTGACTGTGAGTTGGGTCGTACACATCATCTGTTTTGGCCTTTGGTTTAAACATGTTGGCATCTTGCTTTTTCTCCAGGGAGCTCAAGTTGGCAGATGTGACTCATCTTCCACTTCGTCCTCCCAGTAACCCTTGTGAGGTAGATCAGCATGATTTCATTCCGTAAACTTTTGAATCCGGGACTCGCTGTTCAAGCTCGACAGTTTCTCTGCTGCTTGAGGATGGTTCCTTTCCCGCATGTCATCTTGTTAATGGGATTGCTCGGAGCTTGTTTAGTTGGTGACTTCTTCTGTGACTGGAAGCTCAGGAAATATTTCGTGGGAGCAAGTCAAATACCATTGCACATTACATGTGACACAAGTGGAATGTTGTGTCCGCTGACCGCCACTAGGTGCCAGCGCAGAGCCCAGAGCTTGGCTCCTAGGACGATAGGAGCCAAGGATCCTGGAGTTCCTCTAATCCTCCAATAAGACCTAGGCGGGAAATTCAAACCCCCCAATAGGATCACAGGTGGGACCTGGGGTGTGTCCTGGGTGTGTATATATGTTGGCCTCATGGCCGGTTAAGCATGCTTGTTCTCTCTAAATAAACTTGAGCTAATCACTATGCCAATTTCGTCCTCGTCAATGCCAAGAACTCAGTACTTTACAGGAATGTGTCCTTTTTACAGACAGTTGTGATCTGGAGGAACTAACATTCCTAACTATGTCAAGGCCTGATTCACCTCGAGAGCATAAAATGGCGGAAGGGGCAGCCTCAGCCTTCCCTCCCGTGCTGTTTACCCAAGCTGAAACTGCTGTGAGGGGGCATATTTTCCCTGTCGTGAGGTTCCACGTAGGACTATGGGGTTGTGGGGGAGGTGTTCAGCCTTTTCTCTCACACTGTTTCTTCCTTGTGCTTGGGAAATGAGTTCCTTCCCACCTGACTGTCTCAGTCAAAGTGGGATCGGGGAACCCAGAGGCTGCATGTTAGAAAAGGTAACGTGTGGTTTGTCCCTGACTTTTATAGACAGAGCTAAACCTGTAGCCAAGGTGGAGTCTAAGGCCGAGGACAGACTGGCAATCTGAAGCGGGGCAGGCACGCTTCG
Source organism: Lepidodactylus listeri (assembly GCA_029233225.1). Lineage (NCBI taxonomy): Eukaryota > Metazoa > Chordata > Lepidosauria > Squamata > Gekkonidae > Lepidodactylus > Lepidodactylus listeri. Next base: position 85,537,830 of record JARCFY010000011.1, read on the forward strand.
CAAACGGAGGAAAGGAGCATGTTCAGACATGCGCATCTGTCCGTCGGCTCCATTGCGTACTTACCCGTCTCCCAGCCGCTTTCCTTCCGCTTTACCCGGACACCGGTTTTTCCCGGTGTTCAGGTGCCTTCCTCCGCATGCCTCCCGCTTCCAAACAGTGTGAACTGGAAGAAGCGGGAGGCATCCGGAGGAAGTGTGAACGCACCGGCAAAAAGTTTTGCGCATGTGCGCATATGCGCATGTGCGCATATGCGAAAAACATCAAAGGAAAACAAAAAAAAGTGCAGCGGCACGCGCGAGCCGCGCGGGCTGGCTACGCACCAGTGTGAACCCTCCGTGGGCAGTCTGAACGCTCCGTATCGCCGCTGATCCGCATTGCTCTGGCCAGTGTGAACAGCCAGCTCCGTGGGTTTTTTCCCCCGCTCCAGTTCCCTCCGCTTTGCCTCCGCTTCAGATTGCCAGTCTGTCCTCAGCCTAAGAAACCAAGCGCCAGACTTGCAGAGGCTGCAGGTGGTGAGTGGCGCAGACAGTAACACAATGGAGACTGATTGCTAAGATCACTGGTTTGAGTGCCTTACAAAGAGCCAGGAAGTTGCAGGAAAGCCAAAGAGGAGGCAGAGATAAATCTTACACAGAGCCCACAGAAAGAAGAGATGGGAATTCAGTGGACGGAAAACTTGGAGACTGCTCTCAAAGTTTCAAGTCCTCATGGCCCTCACAAGGACTTTGGATCAGCGTAGTTCTGTGCTGGGAACTCAGTTTTTCAGGCGCTCAGGAGCCTGTCTTAGGTTGGGACTAGGGTTGCCAAGTGACTTACCTGGTGCAGCGGAAGAGAGTTGGTCCCAGTCCTGGACATTTGCACACCTGCGGTGTGATGACATCACCCGGAAGTGACGTCATCACGCCAGGCATATCGCCGGCCGACACTCTAGCAGTCAGTCTGGAAACTCTGTGATACCATAGAGTTTTCAGGCTGATTGCTAGAGCGTCGGCCGGCAATGTACCCAGCACGATGACATCACCTCTGGGTGATGTCATCATGCCGGGCACATCGGCCCGAACCGGGCACTTTAGGGGCGGGGTTTCCCCCGCCAGCCTGATCCGGACCAGTGGTTTGGGGGCCATTTCGGCAGGAACACCCCCCCTCCTGGGGACCTGGCAGCCCTAGCTGGGACTGTGGCATGTGGAAATTAAATTCCCAGTGGGAAACTCCCAGAATGTGTCTGATTAAAGATGTGGGATGCATGGCTTCTGTAAGTCTGAATCAGCCTTCGGTGCTTGTGGACTATGTGCCAGGGAGTCAAAACTTCCCAAGTAGGGTAGGGAAGAGTTGGATCTTCGATAGCCCAACCAAAATTTTTATTATCACTCTCCAGTGTCGATTAAATGGTAAAGTTCTAAGGCTGTGTATATACTGACATGCTCAGAGATTCACATGCTTTGAAATGTCAACACTGTACCTATCTTTTTGTTTTAAACAGTTAAAGAGCATGCCCTCCTATGGCTTCCTCTACTATAAACAGCTGCAGTCACTGTTTAGACAGTGTGGCCAAGTAAAATCTATTTTCTATGATGGAACCAAGTAAGTCAACTTTTATAGTCTTCTAAGCTTGACTGTACATGAATATGTGGTGTTCAGGTCTGGTGGCTTGCTGGTTTAAGAGTACTGGCATCCAGGGCCGGCCCCAGGGTTTTTTGCACACTAGGCGAGGATACCTTCTGCGCCCCCCCCCCCCCCCTTGCGCTGACCAGTTTTCAAACAAATGCATTTTAAGACGAATGAAAAGTTGGGAGCAACTTGAGGCACTTCACTCTCTCTCTCTCTCTCTCTCTCTCTCTCTCTCTCTCTCTCTCTCTCTCTCTCTCTCTCTCTCACTCACACACACACACACACACAGAGTTAATGCAAATGCAGCACATTTGGTCTTCTCCCTTGCCAGCCCCCTGTAAAGAACCCTGCTGCTAGCTGCCTTCCTCATGAAATCCAGATTGCTGGAGAAGATAAGCAGGTTTTTCTGAGCAGTAGCATATTCTCTTTGAAAATTATCCCCAGGAAAACTACCAGACTGGCTCTAGAAATCAGTTTTGGTTGAGTGAAGCAAATGCTATTTTAGAAGACCAAAAGGCATAGTTGGCGGGGGGGGGGGGGGGATAAAAGTTGGGGTGGGGAAAGAAAAAGAGCCTGAATATACAGTGAAATCCACGGGAGGGGGGAAGAGATGGTAAAAGAACAGAAAGGGCTTGGAAATGGGAGAGAACAGAAAATCAAAATGCATAGTTGGGGGCTGCTCCCTCTAAGCTGTGGAGTCTTGAGAGCCAAAATTCTACTTTGTGAGCTCCTAGCATTAAAGTTGTGAGTGAGCGATTTGGCTGCTGCATAAATCAGTTCGCTCTGGAGCCAGCCTTCCTGAGTTGACAAAAATGTTTGACCTGTCCTAATGCAAAAATGAAAGACCTTGATGTGCAGTGAGACACAACTTCTCGCATTCCAATCATACCTGCAATTGTTCTTATGGGAAATGAAGACCGTGGGAGGAACCAGTTTCTAACAGAGCCCTCTTCAAGAGCAGCAAGCTGGGGGGGGGGGAAGGGGGGGGGTGCCCTGCTGCAGCATCCTGGCAGAGCAGAAGCCCCGGGTCAGGCCCTGCAACTTCTGGGGAAGAAGAGGGAGCCCAGAGGCCGTGCTGAGATGGGCCCCGTTTGCCTGAGTGGAAGGCAGCACCAAATGCCCACGGAAGGAGGACCTCTGCTTCCCCCGTGAGAAGAATGATGGGGTGAAGCCAAAGACACCCCCCCCCAAAGCTCCCTCCCTGCCCTGTCCCCAGAGACATCATAGCCCCCTGCCCCCCCTCCTGAACATCTTCCTCCTTGGCCTCCTTTCCTCTCCCTCCTGACTTGAGGGAGAAGAGAGGGGGGCAACCCAAGGGAGGTGGGGGCTGCACTGACGGAGGAGGGGAAGGGGGAGAAAGAGGCAGCGCAGCAGCGGCAACAACAGGAACCACAGAAGAGCTCTGACTCGCAGGCACATGTGCACGCATGCTCACACACGGAGAGAAGGGCTGCAGAGAGACCCCCCCTGCACTCCCGCCCCAGTCCCAGAGCCTGGAGAGTCTTGAGCGAGCTGGGGCCGGGGCTGAAAGAAGGAGAGGGAGAGAGAGAAAGAAAGAAAGAAAGAGAGAGGGGGGACACGGCAGGGAAAATAGCAAAGAATGTCAAGCATTTTGTGTATTTAATGCACAGCGCGTGGACACACATATTTGGATGCTTGTGGTAGACTTCAGAAAGCCTGGAGCCACTTGCCTCAAGGTGGAGGACAAGTGCCTGGAAGCGTATAAGCGACCTGCTTGACCAGGTGCAATGGGCATGATCCCAGCAAAGACAATGCCATGCAACCAGGCTACAGCCGCAGTCCTCCTCTCGCCAACAGATCACCGACAAACCCCCCCTCCCCGCGAAAGGGAGGAGGAGGGTGGCCCTCGAAGGCTCTGCAGCCCCAGCCAGATCTCTTTGATCGCTATTGGACTAGTGCGCCCCCACCCCTGGCTCACAGCGCTAGCTTGAGCTGCCCTTCTTGCTTTCAGTGGCTGGGTGTGGATGCAGACAGGAGAGTCGTCCGTCCCCCTTTTTTCCCCTTATCCCGGCAGGAGGGGCGAGAGAGGGATGCGCATTCCCTGGTTTGGGGGGGGGGGGCGCAGAAAAGCTGAGGGGGAGAGCTATTCCCACAGGTTGGGATGCTGCTGCTTTTTTTACTAGATTCTTTGGGACCAACCGAGTGAGAGGGAATCTTGAAAACCCGCAAAATGTTTGCTGCATTTGCTTTATGAGCGCCGTTTAGTGTGGCGGCAGCGGCAGCAACTGCTGTTGCTTTGGGCCGTTCCTGCTTCTTGGCCAGCCCGGTCGGTTCCCTGTGAGTTCTGCGCCCAGCAGCACATGAGCCGCAGAGAATCCGTTGCAGCAGGGCCAAATGCTTTGCCCTCGTTTTCTTGCTCAAAGGGGCGGGGGGGGGGGGAGAAGCTTCGAGTGGGAAAGAACTGGTCCAGAGGGAGGAGTGTGTCTTGATCCGCACATCTCAAAGCCCGCGCTCTGGACCTGGAGCCAGAGGCGGGGGTCGACTTGGCACGGAAGGCCATCTCGCCGCTCACCAGCAGGGGACGCCCTAGGCCGCTGTCTAGTTTGCCTAGTGGGCCAGCTGGCCCTGCTGGCATCTATACTAAAATTGCAGATTAGTGATGCTTCTGGGCTGTTTTATAATAAAGTAAATATAAGAAATGTTTTACATAAGCTACCTTCAATTCTCCGTGGGGTACTTAGAAGTGAATTAATAAATGTGAAGATTACCGCATTTGTAGATAAAGTAAGAACATAAGAGAAACCACTGTTGGATCAGGCCAATGGCCCATCCAGCCCAACACTCGGGCCAAAAATACCAGGTGCCATCAAGAGGTCCACCAGTGGGGCCAGGACACTAGAAACTCTCCCACTGTTGCCACACACACCCCCAGCACCAAGAATACAGAGCATCACTTGCCCCTAGGGTTGTTAAGTCTCTTAACCTTACCGGCGGGGGGGAGTCCTCTGCTGGCCGAGTGACGTCACCGGAAGTGACGTGAGCACGTTGGGGGCGTTGCCAGGGCGAGTTTTGGGGCGATTGCCAGAGCGTTGCCCTGGCAACGCCCCCAACGGGCTCACGTCACTTCCAGTGACGTCGCCCAGCGCGGGGGAAGTCGTCCAGGCTGGACGACTTCGGGGGTGGGGTTTCCCCCGCCGGCCGAATGGCGGCCAGCGGATCGGGAACCCCTGTAGCGGGGGATCCCTCGCCCCCCAGGCTGACTTGGCAGCCCTACTTGCCCCAGAGTTCCTATCTATACCTGGGGCAAGTGATGCTCTGTATTCTTGGTGCTTGGGGAGGGCAACATTGGGAGAGCTTCTGAGGCCTGGCCCCACTGATGGGCCTCCTGATAATGGCAACTGGTATTATTGACCACTGTGTGACAGATAGTGGATAGTTATGAACTATTATTTGCTTACAAAGTCTGTGCATCAGATCATAGTGGCACAATGTTCTAAAGTGAAAATGTTAATATAGTATGAGAAAATGGGAGAATATACTAAGTAGGTCATTACACTGATTTTTTAAGTTAATATATGTGTTTTAAGCTATATTCTTATGCCATTACACCATATATATTGTGTTATATATTTGTTAAGCTATTATACCATATACTTTTGAATATATACGTATATATTCTGATAAAGGAATGTCCTCAGTATCTGTAAAATTGCCCTTACATTATGTTTTTGGTAATTATATTTCCTGTGTGTTTTTCCCTATTCCTTTTTTCTTCCTCTATCCCTTTAAAAAAAAATTTAAAATAAAAAAAAATATTAACAAAAAAAGCAAAGCGAAGTCTTGAAGTTTTCCCAGCCGCGTTTTAATTTAGAATTATGCTTGTTTCTAGAAGCGTTACGGAGACTGCCGCAATATTTTGGCACTTCTGATCACACACACCCCTCCCAAATTCTTCTTTTCAAACAGAGCTCTTATAGAGTTTTCCCGGAATCCAACCGAACGCTTTAAAACGCTTCCTGCTGTGTACATGGCCCTGAAGATGGCACAACTGCGGCATCAGTTTGAACTTAATATACATTTACCAGATGAGATTGAAGAGAAAATGGACACGAGAGCCAGTGTGATAGTGAGGGGCACACGGTATGGTATCACGTAGATGGGTTGGGTTCTGGGTTTTTTTTTAAATACTTTTTATTGGTTTTACTATAACATATATAAGCAAAAGCATTCAAAGGCATTCAGACACTTATAACGTGATATAACAGGTAATCAGAAATAACAAGATATTCTTAACATATTAATTTAGTACAGAGTCAACTTTAGGATAACAGTTAACAAATATTAAGTGATGTACGCAGAATAATTTAGTAAGTAATCTACTGTGCAATCTGTAAAGAATGGGCAGTGATTTGTGATTCAGTTTTAGTTGTGTTTAGTGAGGTGTTCACAGCCAGGTGTGTATGTTCCCAAGACAAGCCTGGGTTCCGCAACCAGTATTGCCAATTAATCAAAATGTGCTTATAGCTCCTTAGTTTGCATAATTTATTCTGCTAGTTGTATAGAGCTAAGCGCCGTGCTGGAGCCCCGCCCACTGAAAATCCTTTTTGGCCCACCATATGGCTCCAGAGGCATCGTCCATACCCCTTGAGGCCATTATACTAATAAGTACTAGAAACATCTTTTTAAAAAATGAGAGAGAAGGGTGCTGAATTTCACACTGAGCACTGAATTTTGCTTAAATGGAATTGCGCAACACGCAAACGCCAAGAGAGATTTTTTAAAAAGAATCCCTGATTTGAACTGTACTTCAAGTCAATGCAGTTAAATACGGGGTTGGATTCTGTGAATGAATTCCATGCGTGCTAGATAGGGCTTTTCCACTTTCTCATTTTCCTCAGTTGTGCGCTCGTGTTGCTCCCTGCATAAAAACCTGCAGGGAGATAGGCCAGACATAAAGCGATGTAATATTGAGTCAGCCACTAGAGGGAGCAAGGCTAATGTGGAACAGACCCCCACCCCCCATGCAACAGAAACACACAAGGGAGGAAGATGAGGATATGGAAAAGCCCATCGTCTCTGCTGTGGAGAACACTTCCTCTTCTGCTAGCAAAGGCCTGTAGAAAAGAAGAGCAGGGGAAGCTCACTCTGTGGTAGAAAACAACCACCTAGCGCAAAGATGCGAATGCTAAGAGAGTAACAGGGATGCCTGGAACAAGGAGATCTCTCAGCAGCCCCCAGAGTATGCTCTTTTGCTTTTTAAAATGTAATTGAAAATAGATTTACAAATAAAGTGGATGTACAAAATGAGAGAAAGCAAACACATGTAAACTCGCTGCAACTTTTATAAAATGTGTCAGGTTTTTTTGGTGTAGTGGTCAGCCAGTTTGGTGTAGTGGTTAAGTGCGCGGACTCTAATTTGGGAGAACCGGGTTTGATTCCCCACTCCTCCACTTGCAGCAGCTGGATGACCTTGGGCAAGCCATACTTGTCAGAGCTGTCCTTGAAAAAGAGCAGTCTGTGCTAGAGCTCTCTCAGCCCCATCTACCTCACAGGGTGTCTGTGGTGGGGAGGGGAAGGGAAAGGAGCTTGTAAACCGCTCTGAGACTCTGAGTGGAGGGCGGGGTATAAATCCAGTGTCCCCCCCCCCCCCCCCCCCCCGCAGACAGGATTTTTTAATAGGGAGTCTTTTAAAAAGTCAGGGGGCACTGAAATTTTATGTTTTGGAGGTGTGTGCGCGGCCTCCCCCTGCTTCTCCCCCAAAGCATTTAAAAGGTCCTTTTAAATGCTTTGGGGAAGAAGCTGGGGCTGAGCGCCTGCACTCCAAGCTGCAGATTTGTAGCTTGGAGTGCAGGCACGTGCACAGCCTCCCCCCGCTTCTCCCTCAAAGCATTGAAAGGTACCCTTTAAATGTTTGTGGCGAAGCGGAAGCAGGGGGAGGCCGCACGTGTACCTGCACTCCAAGCCGCGAATTCGTGGCTTGTAGTGCAGGCATGCGTGGCCTCCCCCCTTCCTCCTAAAAGTTATGGGGCCTTGGGAGGAAGTCGGGGGCCAGGCCCCTGGAGACCCCACCATAGCCACGGGCCTGATTTATACCGTTTTTCTCCCCAGTAGGGGGATTGAAAACAGCTTACAACATTCTTCACTTTGTCTCCATTTTATCCTCGCAAGAGCAAGCCTGTGAGGTATGTTCGGCTGTGAGAGAGTGACTGGCTTGAGATCACCCAACAATCTGTCATGGCAGATTGGAATTCGAACCTGGGTCTCCCAGATCCTAGTCCATAATTCTAATCACTACATGTCAGGCTGGCTCTCCATATAAATGCATTAGTTCACTGAAGAAAATCCTGTGATGTCTCACATAGCACGTAGAATGGAACATTATACTTTGAATTACTTTGTGGTTCTTCCAGAGGTCAGAAAAGTTTTTTGTTCCCCCCCCCCTCCCCAGTTGTTCACAAATGAAATTTCTGGGGGTTTTCTCTTCTACAGTGGCCTAGTGGTAAATAGCTATCTCCTGTAAACCACAGTCAGATGGGTCTCATGCTAGAATGCTTTTTAAGCCAGTGTGGCGTAGTGGTTAAGAGCGGCGGAGTCTAACTTAGAGAACTAGGGCTGATTCCCCACTCCTTATCCACGTCGTAAAGATTGCTGGGCGACCTTGGGCCAGTCACAGTTTTCTCAGGACTCTCTCAGCCCCGCCTACCTCACAGGGTGCCTGTTGTGGGGAGAGAAAGGGAAGGTGATTGTAAGCCGCTCTGAGGCTCCTTAAGGTAGAGAAAAGAGGGGCTTAAAAACCTTTTCTTCTTTACTAGAAAGAGACTTCTGTGCTGTTGGCTCACCGATGGTCCTTTGTGTTTCTGTTGTGTTCTTGTGCTTGTTTTTCTTTCCTAGTGTGAAGGTGGACTTTCAGAAGCACACAGTGGCTCCCATGCAAAAGTTCTGCAGTATTTCAGAAAAACTGCAGACCATTACAAGCCTTGATTTGTCGATCAATGTCACAGAGGTAGGGATGCCGTTATACTAAAAACTATACCACTGCAGCTAGTGGCAGTGGGATAGAGTGGGAAGTTTGGGCTTTGGCGTTTGGGAATGGGTTCTGTCCCCGGTCTGTTTCAGATCAAACTGTCTAGATTACTGACCACCAACTGGGTGCCAGTGGGCCACCGTTGTGCCCGCTGAGGTGTTTCCTGGTGCCCTCTTGCTCCTTCCCATAAATAATTATTTCCTAAACCAGGGGGCCCAACTTTTTTGAGCTTGCGGGCACATTTGGGGTTCTGACACAGGGCGACGGGTGCAATCACAAAATGGCTGCCCCAGGAGGTAGAGCCGGCCACAAAATGGCTGTCGCAGGAGGCAGAACCAACCACAAAATGTCAGGGAGCAAACACACACACACACACACACACACATATATATATATAACTAATAGTACCTCTTCTGCCTCACTGTTTACCAGGATCCCTTTAAATCTGCGCAGCCAATCAGAAGCCCTGCTGAACAAAATCCCCACCTACTTTCTAAAAACACTTGGCAGGCCCCAGGACAATAGTTGGCGGGCACCATGATGCCCATAGGTGCTGCGCTGAAAACCCCTGTCCTAAAGCAAAGAGCCCGTTTTTGCGATCCTCCACCTCCTTGGAGCAGAAGGTCCTTCAGAAGACTACAGGAGGCATCAAATCACCCTTTGGGTTCACCCATTCAGAAGTAGCCGCCTCCATTGTAGAGAGGATGGTTGGTTTCGGTCTTCTCAAATTCTCCTAATTACCCTCCCCCCCCATTGCAGCCATTTTGTGACTGGTCCCACCAACCATGGCAGCCATTTTGTGGTGATGCTTGTCATGATGATACTGTCATATTAGTGCAGAGATGTGTGGGTCTGAGAGGGGACCGCTTCCTTCCCCTGTTCCACCGGTCTTCTGTTCTGCCACCACCAAAATGAACGTAGCCGGTCTCGTTTACCAGCAGTTTGGGAACTGGTAGAAGGCTCTCTGTGCGTAGGCAGAGGACAGAGGCCGCCTCTCCTGCATGCATGAGTAAGCAGTAGGGGGACACTTAGGGCACAGACTGCTTTCTCCAGAAAAAAGACTTTATTCACTCCAGCATAGCTTAATCATCTAGAGCGGGGGTCCTCAACATGGTGCCTGGGCACCGTGGCACCTGCCGACACCTTTCCTGCTGCCTAGCAAGTATTTTTAAGACGATGGGTGGGGCCAGATGGGGCTTTTACCCAGCAAGGCTTCTGACTGGCCACTGGAGATTTGACTGGCTGTGAAGACTTCTAAAAATGTTGCTTTGGCAGCAGCTGCCACCACAGCACAAGGATCTTCCCTGTGTGACTGAAGGTAAGCTGTGGCGGCCATTTGTGGATACCATACACACTGCTGCAGTCAGATCTCAGAAAGGGAAGAAAACACATTGACTAGTCTAACTTTAGAGTCACAGTCATTGCATCAGCATCCCTCCTGGAGGGAAGATGGAACAAGCACCGAACAAGCTTCAACTTTGGTCCTTTCTGCACTTGGATCTCATCCCTGATTTTATCAGAGTTCAGTTTGCGACATAATACCTTGCATTTATCCCTGGTTATAACAGCATCCGTTTATCCCAGGACGAAACCGGGGTGACCTCAATGTAATGTGGAAACAAAAAATACCCCGAGATAATTTCAGGGGTGAACTTGAGTGTAGTATAGAATGTAAGTTCGGGGGCAGGGTTGAACCAGAATTTAAGGTCTAGTGCAGAATTTTTATCAGTATGTCCAGATCTTCGTACCCTTCCTGCCCTATCTTACTCAATCCTGAGTTTGGGAGCTGATGATGCCCACGTGGGATCCTAGCACTCCTCCACTTTGATTTGATTCCCCACTCCTCCACTTGCACCTGGCTGGATGACCTTGGGCAAGCCATAGCTCTGTACCAGCTGTTCTCTCAAGGACAGTTGTCTTAGAGCTCTCGCAGCCCCACCCACCTCACAGGGTGTCTGTTGTGGGGAGAGGAAGGGAAAGGAGTTTGTAAGCTGCTCTGAGACTCCAAGTGAGTGAAGGGCGGGATATAAATCCAATCTCTTCTTCTTCCTCACCCATGTTACGTGGAGCACGTGTCTCACTATTGGCCAGCTTGTGCTTTACAGTAGCTGCCCATCTTGCCCCTTCCTGGCAGTTGAGCAAATGGTTATCGCTTTGCAAGAAACTAATCTCCGCTGTGGTGGCAACAAGCATTTCATGGCCCTCTTCCTGGGAAAGAGGATTGTTCCCAGAGCTTTGGGGACTGCTGGGTGAACTTCAAAGCATCCTCCTTCTCCCGGGCATGACTGTGCTTCCTGTCCTTTCTCAAAATTCCAGAAGGGCCCACAGGTTCAACACTGTTGGAGACCGCTGCTCTAGATCCTGACCTTCAGGCTGCAGGTGGGGTTGCGGACAATGCTCCCTCTAAGCTGTGGAATCTTCTGAGCAAAAATTTAACTTTGTGAGCTACTGGCATTAAAGTCGTGAGTGAACTACTTGGCTACTGCATAAATTAGTTTGCTCTGGAGCCGTTCTTCCTGAGCTAAGACAAAAATGTGTGAGCTGGAGGCTCAAAAACTGTGAGCTAGTTTACACTAACCCAGCTTAGAGGGAACACTGGTTGCGGTCTTATTATGTATTAATTACCAAAGGGTGGGGTTGGAGGCAGCAGGCAAGGGCTCATTCATAGGCTGGAGGCCTCCACAGAGTCCCAAGCATCTAGGACATGTGAGGCATATGCAGCTAGCCATAATTTGAACTACAGTTCCCATGATGCTCTGCTGCCTGGAAAGACATCATGCACCTGTGAATGTGTCCGGGCCCTTTGGGCTGCCAATCAGGCCTTTCCCCACCCACTCCCTGAGGTAAGGCCAGAGGGTGGGCCGTTTGTAAGCTTGAAGATCCAGGTCTATGACTTACTTGCAAGCATGAGTCATCTTGTGATGGTAGGTTGCCAACCTCCAGGTGGGGCCTGAAGATCTCCTGGAATCACATTTAATCTCTCGATGACATATATTCGTTCCCCTGGAGAAAATGGCTTCTTTGGATGGTGGTGTCTACAGTATAGCGTTGGGTCCATTTTACTTTGGCGGCAGTATCAGCACGCTTGGAAATAAGGGAGGAGACCTTGCCCAAATAGAGTAACAAAAATAAATCTATGAAAGTGTCTACTTGAATGTAAGATTCCTATATAGGATTTGTTCCTGAGGAAAGACCAGCGGTCTGAAACACTTAGATGTCCGGAATAAGTGTTGACTGAAAGAAACACAGACTTTGAGCAGAGTGCTTTTGTGGATCTGAATAAGGACACAATACTGTCTGAGAAATATAGACTGAGTGAGACTTGAGCAGACTGCTATGTGAATTTCTACTGACCTTTGTATGTTTTCTGTGATGGAATATGTTGTTTGTCTTTATGGCCAGACACTAAACATATTATGGCTTTAATATTGTCTCATTTGTTGTTGTATTGTTCTGTGGGGATCTAGCACACATTTGTATATATTGTTTTCAATAAACAATGTGAGGTTTCTCCTCAGGCTTTCAAGGACAGCTTGGGAAAAAGCTCTCTCAGCCCCACCTACCTCACAGGGTATCTGTTGTGGGGAGGGGAAGGGAAAGAAGTTTGTAAGCCGCTCTGAGACTCCCAAGTGAGTGAAGGACGGGGTATAAATCTAATCTCTTCTTCTTCTTCTTCTTCTTCATACCTGATTGTCTATGGCATTATAGCCTGCAGAAGTCCCTTTCCCCCCCAAACCCCACCCTCCTCAGGCTTGCACCCCCGTATCTCCTAGAATTTCCCAACCTGGAGCTGGCAATCCTATGATTGTGTTACGTGTGAACTTGACCAAAGGCATATTGGGGCTGTGTCGAGAATCCTGCCAGGTTCTTTTTTCTTTAGGAAACTCTTCTGGAATTGTGCGTTTCTGGCAATTGGAAGTTACAACGTCATATTGTTACAAAGTATTTATTTCTCTTTCAGGTGGTGGAGGTTGGACACTTTTGGGGTTACAGAATCGATGAAAAAAGTATCACATTATTAAAAAATCTGTCTGCGGAGATCAACCAGCTAGACCTAAAGCCTCTGTCGATCCGTCCCTATCCGGACTTGGTTTGTATGGCACCGTTTACAGAGTGGGGAAATGAAAAATACTACAGAGCCCAGATCCTGTACGTGTCTGGGGAGAGTGCCGAGGTACCCTTTTCATTCCTAATGCTAGAGTGTGGGGTTTGTTTTTTAAAAAAATTGATCTGTGTTCTTAAAATATAATAAATGAGGAGTAAGACCCATTGTGGGAGAAATACAACGGGCTCAAGATGGAAGCTCCAGGTGAGTGTCCCGGCTGTGGCTGGTAGGGTGGCAGAGGGAAGGGGAAAATAAAGGGAGGCTAGCCATGTTTATTTCCTTCTGCTTAGCTATAAGGCAGGGCTGTCTCAAGTCATTTTGCTGCCCCAAGTGGGTAGTATGAAAGCACAGCCTCATGGTAACAGATATGGTTCCCTCCACCCCTGACTTATGTTGATTTGGTGCTATGCAGTGGCAGCTAAGGTAGAAAACCACCTCCTCCTATGCCATGTCATCTGGGTTCCAAGGGTCTGGAAAGCGGTTCCATAGCCAGTTACAGGGTTGCCAGCTCTGGGTGGGGAAATACCTGTAGATTTGAGGGGTAGGGCCTGCGGAGGGTGGGGTTTGGGTTGCGGAGGGACTGCTACAGGGCATAAAGCAGCCATTGTTTCCAGGAGCTAATCTTGGTCATTGGGAGATCAGTTGTAATAGCTGGGAACTTTTCTGTAGGGGAATTGTTGTGCTATGGCTGCAGAACACGGTGATTGGCAACTCCAGTGAACGTTGAAGGGAAGATTGGGAGATGTATTTTACTTCAGAACACATTCAATGACTCCTAACAGCAACAGCAAACTGTTTAGAATGTTAGAGGCAAAGGCCAATCAGGCCGCATATGCAAATGACCTCTTGTGTTCCGACTGGCTATGGGGAGGAGATGAACAGCAAACTATTTAAAATGTTAGAGGCAAAGGCCAATCAGGCCGCATATGCAAACAGCCTTTGTGTTCTGACTGGCCATGGAGGGGGGGAGAGGAACAGCAAACTGTTTAGAATGTTGGAGGCGGGACTCAGGCAATGCAGCCAGTGGATAGGGACAGCTTGAGTGACACATCATGGAGCCAACTGATTTAGGATGGTGTGGAATGTTCAGGAGAGTCTATGACCAAAACCCAATTATTATATATAGAGATACAACTTATAATCAAATCATAAACCTATAAAGAAGAAATAGATCTGTCAATCTACTGCATGTTATACTGGTCGTTCATAAACAGATTCCGTCATTACCAAAATATCTCTGAATGGAATTCGTTGCTTCTTAAAGGATGCCTTTTCCCATGCTGTGGAGTACACAGGTTGTGTCTGTGATTCCCCCTTACCCAGTGTCAGACAGCTTCCACAAGGCAGCCATTTTGTACAAACTTAAAGTTACCTTGTTTATGTACTTTCTAGCCGCAGCTGGTCGGCCACTGTGTGAGACAGAATGCTAGACTAGATGGGCCTTTGGTCTGATCCAGCATGGCTCTTCTTATGTTCTTATTTTGCTGTGTATTGTCATTATTGTTGTCGTTGTTGCCAGCAACAGGCATGGCATTTTACAGAACACCAGAAAACAGATTCCTCCCCTGAGGAGCATACAGCTGTTGTGGGGAAACAAAGGTGGGGATATACACTGGAAGAGTATGCATTTATTCCATTTTTAATCATTGAACGTCCTACAGTGTAAGAACATGACAAACCCTGTAATGGATGAGACCAGTGATCCACCTAGGCCACCATCCTGTTTTATGCACCAGTCAGCTGGAGGGCCAGGAAATATAACATAGAGGCCAGTGCCTTCACCTGTTGTTGCTTCCTAGTTGAAAGGTTTAACAGGCTCATAAGTGGGAGGCTTGTAGTTGCCTGAATAGCCCAGGTTAGTCTGAGCTTGTCAGAGGTTGGAAGCTAAGTAAGAGTCACCCATGGTTAGTACTTGGATGGGAGACCACCAAGAAAGACCAGGGCTGCTGCGCAGAGGAAGGCAATGGCAAACCTCTGTTCTCATCTCTTGCCTTGAAAATCCCAAGAGGGGTTACCTTAAGTTGGTTGTGACTTGACAGCACTTAATAACTTGAGCCGGCCTGTCCGGCTAGGCGGGGTATAAATAGAAGTAATAAATAAACAAATAAATAAATATTGTTAGGGGTGAGGTTGCTGTCTTGCATTTGCCACCTGATCTATTTCCTTTTGTTCTTTTGAAAGAAGTGTCAGTCTTTAAACTGCTATCGCTTTACTGCCCAGGTTTTCTATGTAGACTATGGCAATAGATCCAAAGTGGTGCTGGACCACCTGCGAGAGATTCCAGATCACCTTCGAGAGCTTCCTTTCCAGGTAGCGTTTTTCTTTTCCTTGCACTGCCCTTCCCTGAAATTTAATTTCAGATGGAGAGGCTCGCCTTCCAATTTATGGGAAGTCGTAACTGGCCAAAACATTCAGCAGGTCCTTTTTGGTGGTTGCTCTGCAATATCTTTCCGGTTTCTTCACTTTACTTATAGTCCCTGAGACTCACAGTGGATTATAGCGTAAGTTGATGTGATCCGTAGGATGGGGCATCCAGTAAACAATGCAATAGTGTTTGGACTGCTGAAATCTGGAATAATTTAATTTTTTCTTATGTGCTACCTCTTCTTTGTTTTGCCTTTGTTTTTTTATATGAGTTATGTTTTATTTTCTCTGTATTGCTGATTTATACTTGTATTCTTTTTAGTTGTGCCACTTTGGAGCCTTGGTTAAAAAGCATTTTATTGAATAATTTTTTTAAATTGATTACTTCTGTAGAAAGCAGAGGGGGGGAAAGCAAGCCTGTTAATCTTCCAAATTGATTCCCCCCTCCATTTTCTGAGGGAGGGGGAAATTAAATATTTTTATCTTTTTGTGTGTCTTAGGCGTTGGAATTTAAGGTGCGCAGAATGCGGCCTTCTGCACAATCTTTAGTATGTGGAGAGCAGTGGAGCTATGCAGCGAGCCAGAGGTTTGCTTCATTGGTCAACCACTGTGCACTGATAGTGAAGGTCTTTTCAGTTGTGCACAGCGTCTTTCACGTGGATGTGTACCGGCATTCTGGGATTATGGATGTTGTGAATGTCCGAGACGTACTGATTCAAGAATGCCATGCAGAATTGTCAGAAGACTCCTATGAATCAAAAGTATGCCTTACACTTTTTAACTTTTTCTACAGCTAGGTGTGTTTTTTAATTTCAGTATTTTGTTGTTGTTGTTATTGTTATTGTTATTGTTATTAATTATTATGATTATGATTATGTGGAACCAGAAGTTGGGAGAAGCAAAATCAAGAAGGGCAGGCTGTGTTGTGTAGGGCCGAACAGGGGTGGTGGTGGATCTCTTCCCAGTGGAAGGTGGTTTTGGAGGGCGGGAGTTTACGGCCCCCTCTCAGAGCGACCAGCCTTTGATTCCCCCATAAAGAGGAAAAAACTTCTAATGGCGCCTTCAGCATTCTTTCTCTTCCCGCATGGGCCCGTCTTAATTTTCCGCTTTAGATAAGCAACGACACTCTCAGGCAGCTGTTTGCGAAGCCAGATGCGAACAAGGGGAAGAGCGTCGCAGCTGCTGAGACAAACTCAACAGAGGAAGAAGAGGAGCGCCTGATCAAAGCGTTGTTGGACGGCTGCACCATTAATAGGCTCGGGGCTCCCAGCTGCAAGGCGAGTTGAGAAGCTACAACTTTTTTCTTGTTTTCAGAACCATGTGCTGTGGATGGTATTGTGGGACGTAGGCCATGCTTCCATCCAAATCCGTTAACAGAACCAGCTCTGAAGCTTGGCAACTTCTCTCCTTTTTTGTCAGTTTCTGCAGCTTTGGCATGGGGGAGGAGGAGGGGCTTCAGCGTTCTCTCACATGCTGTTTCCTTGAGTCAGAAATTTCGACTTCAGAAAACAGCACAGGAGGGAAGGCTGACGTCATCTCCCCTCGGCGCTGCCGCCTCCGATACTCGTGAGCACAACTGACCCCACAATGCCTGGGAATTGTATTTTCCAGGTGTTTTGTATACTATGAGTCAAGTTGGGGCTTCCCCAACCTGGGTCTCACATAAGAAGAAGAAGAAGAAGAGATTGGATTTTTACCCCGCCCTCCACTCCCCAAGGGAGTCTCAGAGCGGCTTACAAACTCCTTTTCCCTTCCCCTCCCCACAACAGACACCCTGTGAGGTAGGTGGGGCTGAGAGAGCTCTTTTCAGAACTGTCCTTGAGAGAACAGCTGGTACAGAGCTATGGCTTGCCATAACATTTAGATGAGCCCCGAGGGGCTGGGAGTAGCAGCTTCGTACCTTGGTACTGATTGTCAGCCAACCCTTCTCTCTCATTGTGCCCGGCACTCTCCTGCCAAGGATATTTCCCAACAGTATTGGCAGAGTATTCATGGACCACCTGTAATTGGATCCAGTTTAAAGGACTTATGGAAGAGCAGAAGTTTTTAAAAAATGTTTTCCTACAAGGATAGCGGGTCAGTAGAAGCCCTCCTGTCCCCTGAGGAAAGGCTGAGGGATTGGGAATGTTCAATCTGGAGAAGAGGAGGCTGGGGGGGACAGGATGGCTCTCTTGGAGTATTTGAAGGGCTGTCTCTTAGAGGAGGGCAGGGAGCTCTTCCTGTTGGCAGCAGAGGAGAGGACTCCCAAGAATGGGTTTAAATGAAGGGCGGGGAGGTACTGGCTGGGTCTCAGGGAAAACATTTTTACGGTAAGAGCTGTGCAAGTGTGGAATCGGCTGCCTAGGGAAGTGGTGAGCTCCCCCCCTCACTGGCCGTCTTTAAGTAGCAGCTGGACAAACCCTTGTCAGGGATGCTGTAGGCCAGGGGTGGGCAATTGTTTTGGCTCGGGGGCAACTTTGTGGGAGCAGAGGTTAGCGGAGGGCCACACCTTTTAAAATGATTGTATTCATTAGTTAACTTTGCATTTCAGAAAAGGTATAAATTGTATCATAAAAATCAATAAATATAAATTAAATAAAATAGTGGTAGTTTTATTCAATTTATTTATTGTGCTAATTTCATATCATCTATAGCTGCAAGCACATTAATTTTAGAATCAGTTTAATGAGATAAATGGCCGACTGTCTTGGCGGGCCGCAAAAAACTCTGTGGCGGGCCGCATGTGGCCTGCGGGCCGCAATTTGCCCACCCCTGCTGTAGGCTGATCTTGCACTGAGCAGGGGGTAGGACTAGACAGCCTGTCTGCCCCCTTTCAGCTCTGTGATTTGGTGACCCCTCCCAGGCTTTCCACAGACAGACCTCTATATTTTCCTACTACACTTTCCTCGTACTAGGACACATTCATACGTTCATTTAATTTGTGACTTCTCCTGCTCTTGTTTTCAAAGGCAGCTCTGCTTGGTCCGTACAACCCATACAATCTGAGAGTCAGCAGTATGACCAGGGTCTCCCACTTCAGGTAGGATGGTGTGCCGGTGTGTCTTGTGGGAACACTTGGGGCTTTCCTGTTCTGCCGCCGGTAACGGCTGTCCCTGACACTTTTAAGATGCAGCTAGAATGTGGGGTTTTGCCCCTAGCAGCAAAAATATACACTCTGTTCAGCCAGCAATTATTTCTGGATGTGGAGGATTTCCGTGGGTCTCTGGAGCTTTTCTGTCAGCAAGAGCTTTTCTTTTGCTTTCGGCAGGGGAATCCTGATCACTGCACACAAAGAAATGTGCATCAGTCAGGTCCCTGCACCGAAATAATGGGCATGCCTGTGGTTTGTGTGCCTGTTTCATAAAGTGACGAGAGTTAATTTCCCCAGTGGCCTTAATGGCCAACCTGTCTCTGCTGGAAAAATAACTGGTACATGAAAGGCCACCGTGTCTGTACTATGGAGCCATTGGGAAGAGCTCACGTTCAAAGAGCACTGGAGTACTGATTGTGAAGCTCACATGAGCCTGGAATTGAATTTTTTGAGACGGTCTGGGTGAGATCTTCCTCACTCTGCTAGGAGCAGAGCTGTTGCATGAACTTGCCATAAAGGCCTCGAGGGTCTCAGCTGCCCTTGCTTTCAGCCCTAGAGATATAGGCCACTTCCACTCTTGTCATTTTTGTCACTCATTTGTCCTTATTTCTTCAGGGTCCCTATTATAGAGGTCCATCAGTAGCTATTAGCCACAAGGTATAGATAGGAACGTTCAGAGCCAGTTTGGTGTAGTGGTTAGGAGCACGGACTCTAATCTGGGAGGACCAGGTTTGATTCCCCACGCCTCCACATGCAGGTGTTGGCGTGACCATGGGTCAGTCACATAGGTCAGCTTCTTTCAGAGCTGTTCTCTCAAGGGCAGTTCTCGAGAGAGCTCTCTCAGCCCCACCTACCTCACAGGCAGTGTTCCCTGTAAGCCAAGTTAGTGTGAGCTAGCTCACAGCTTTTTTAGCATCCGGCTCACCCATTTTTGTCTTAGCTCAGGAAGGATGGCTCCAGAGCAAACTAGTTTATGCAGTAACCAAATTGCTCACTCGCAATTCTAATGCCAGTAGCTCACAAAGTAGAATTTTTGCTCACAGGACTCCACAGCTTAGAGGGAGCATTGCCAGCCTCTTTTAATCACTCCGGGTAGACCCCCAAATCCAGGGAAAGGTTGATAGTGTCCACTAGAGAACCCTGTATTCCCTCACCACTGGCTTTCACCACCCGTGAGGGACATGGGTCTAAGAGGCATGTGGTTGGCCTAACAGATTCCAGAATCCTGTCAACATCGGCCCAGGAGAGACAGCTGAAGCTGTCAAACACAGAATCCAGTGACGGCCAAGAGGCATCCAGTTCACATCCAGTATCACTGTTCACATACTGTATTGTTGCTGCTGCTGTTGTTATTATTTCCCCCTTCCTAGAACTGTCTTCGTAGAAAAAGAGAGCATCAATTCTGTGATTGTTGACGATGCCCCCGAGGATTCGTTTCAGCAGACGTTGGTTGCTGCGTCCATAGCGGTCAACACAACAGGTAGGTATTTTTAAGTGGTTTTAAACACGCCGTTAGTACATCAATAAAACAGTTGCTCGTTTGTGTCTGTGCTGTAATTCCTTTCCGTGCTATAGGTTTACCTTTGTCAGGTTGATACATTCTTAAAGAGACGTGTTCTTGTTTGTCAACAGGATCTACCATGCTGCTGAGGGAGACTTCCGTCATGCCCTGTATCCCTGGATTGCCGGCTTTGCTTAGCATGCTGTTTGCTCCTGTGATAGATCTTAGGTATGTGCTCCCTTCTAAGCATTAACCCAGTAATCAACATCACAAATAAATTGCCTCCAGGCCTGAGAGGAGAAAAAGTGTGCATGCACACGAAAGCGCATACCTTGAATAAAACCTTTGTTGGTCTTCAAGGTGCCACTGGACTTTAAATTTGTTCTGCTGCTTCAGACCAACACAGCTGACCACCTGGAAATAAATTGCCTGGTCCTTTCCTGGTCTTGCCTCGCACACGAAATTTCATACCTTGAATAAACTTTTGTTGGTCTTAAAGGTGCCACTGGACTCTGAATATGTTTCAGGGAACAATACTGAACATACCGAAGTAGACTATTGGTCTAGTGGCAACAGGGCACCTCTCTTCTCTCCCGACCCCCTCGTGTTTAACTTTGGTTAGGAAAGAAGACCCTGAAATGATGGCCAGGGGTCATTACGCGCAGGAATGCCGTTCCGGGAGTAACAAGCCCAGGAGCAGGCACACACGGTGATGTGCTGTGGGAAAAAGCAAAAGCAGACTAACTTGATCTGTGTTCTCATGCTTGTTGTAGGGTAGCTTCCCTGCAAGAGCAAAGGAAACCTAAAGTGTCTTTTGTCAAAGAGTAAACTCGCCAGCACTGAGTTGGGAAATGCCTGGAGATTTTTGGGGATGAGCCTGAGCGGTGGTTGTTGCCTTCTGATACACTTCCGGTGATGTCAGGGGGTGTGGCATATGCGAATAAGTTATGCTAATGAGTTATACTAATGAGCTCCTGCATCTCTTTTTCTACAAAATGACCCCAGATTATCTGCTCATAAAGTAGATGTATTTTCTGTACACTTGACCTTTAAATGTTCTGTGCTTTGCTTAGGGTTGACGAGAGCAGAAGGAGGTACACTGGTGTCCTTTGTGGCCTGGGATGGAACCACGCTCTTGGAACCCCAGTCCTTCCAGACCACGACATGGAACTTGCGTTTGATGTGCCGATTAATGCAGATGATATAACACAGGTTAAAAAAACACACCCCAAACATTCATTCTTTGGTTTGTCACAGATTGGCAGGTTTATGGCAGATTTATTTAGTTATTTAATTCATTAAACCCCACCTCTCTCCCCAGTGGGGACCCAAAGCAGCTGACATCATTTCTCCTCTCTTTGTTCACAACAAACCTGCGTGGTAGGTCAGGCTGAGAGAGTGTGGCTGGCCCAAGGTCACCCAGTGAGCTTCCAGGGCACGAGTGGGGGTTCAAACCCTGGTCTGCCGGATTCTGGTCCAACACTCTTAGCCGCTGCACCACACTCGGCTGTGGCCAGGGCTCATTTCGTAGCAGAAGCTCCTTTGCATATTAGGCCACACCCTCCTGATGTAGCCAATCCTCCAAGAGTTTACAGTAGCCCCTGTAAGAAGAGATCTGTAAGCTCTTGGAGGATTGGCTACATCAGGGGTGTGTGGCCTAATATGCAAAGGAGCTCCTGCTATGAAATGAGCCCTGGCTGTGTCCAGTGACCAGTGTCAGAAGTGAAGGTGGCTTCCAGAGTAGCGATACACTTACTGGTTTGTTTGTTTGTTTAAAAAAGAACAACCTGGCAAAGATCCCACCAGTGGCATATGCCAGGGGAAATCCTGGAGAATAGCCCAGCGTGGAGCCCAGTGAAAGCAGAACTGGGATTGCAGTTGGATGTGCTAAGCATTGCCACTCTGGTTAGACAATAAATTCATTTTTATAAAGTTCTCTATTTGGCTGTCAGTCTAAGGGTGATCCTGCATTGGCTTTTCCCTCCGTTGCTTTACCAAAGGTGCAGCTCAAAGCCACATTCAGATACCCCAGGGCAACGCCGTACTGACTGCGAAGTCACCCTTGAGCAGCTGTAAATCTGTGCAGAAGGTACCATAAAACCCAATGATCGAAGGAAGTGACAGTGGCGTGCAGTGTAGAGGGTACCATTAAAAGCCCACGATCAAAGAAAGTAACAGCAGCATAAAATGCAGAGGGGAATTCCGGTGCCAGTGTGGGTTTGGTAAAACAACAGAGGGAGAAGCCAATGCAGAATCACCCTAAGTGTTCTCAAACACTGCTCCTCTCTGTTCACAGATAAACATCCTAAGAAAGGCCATTAACAAGTTAGTCAGTGACGGCCCTAAGGGCTTGGTACATTTGAGCAACGAGAGAATCGCTCAGTTACAGAACACCGCTCGCCAGAACCTTTTAAGGTAAGCTCTCTTTCCTTAGCCTTTTCCCCGTTCGTTGAATCATTATTATATTTGGTGACTGTGGGTTGGGTTCTGCCGATCCTGTTTTTCCGAACGGTGGTCTTTCATTGAAAGCACAGGGAGCCTTCTCTTGGAACCTGACACAGTTACAGAAGCCAAGCTGAAATAAAAACCTGGTGTGGAAAAGCCTATTCTGCCCTTGGCGTTGTCTTTTATGCCAGTGCTTCCCAACAGGACCGTAGTGACAGTGGGGCATTTAGGGGCTCTGCCCCCTCAAATGTGAGGCACGCCCCACAACAGCTATTGCCCTTCTCCCCCCTCATCCCTCCCTCCCATCCTGTGACATTAAAAGGGCCTTCCAGCTTCAGCAGGAGCATGTGGCCTGCCAGTCAGCTGGAAGGCCCTTTAAATCTTGCAGCCGCCCCTCTCCCCCCTCCAAGATTTAAAGGGCCCTCCAGCTGATCAGCGGATGTTTTTTGGATTCTTAAAACATCGGGTTAGCCACTAGAAAATGGAATGCTGAACTAAATGTGTGCCAAGGTCATGGTTTGCCTAGGGCACCAAAAACCCTTGGGCCAGCCTTGAAAGAGCCACCATACCAAGTAAGTTCGGACTTGTGGGTCACCATACCACAAAAGTTGAGAACCGCTATTTTATGCCTCAAGTATAAGAAGTAAGGCTATACCAGGAGCAGTGTTCACTCTAAGGTGAGCTGGTGTGAGCTAGCTCACAGTTTTTCAGCCTCCAGCTCACACATTTTTGTCTTAGCTCAGGAAGGATGGCTCCAGAGCAAACTAATTTATGCGGTAGCCAAACCGTGCACTCACAGCTTTAATGCCAGTAGCTCACAAAGTAGAATTTTTGCTCACAAGACTCCGCAGCTTAGAGGAAGCATTGACCACGAGGCGTTCTCAGGGGTCACTTCCTTATCTTTTAAACTCCCAAGTCTCTGTAGCAGCCTGCCATATTGCTGAACCTTTTGGTGAGTTATTGTCCAGATAATGAGCAAATGATCAGTTGTGGTTCTCTCTCAGACGCACACACCCTTTAAAAAACCTCGTCTTAAGTGTTGCTACTCACTCTGGTGCTGTGTGAGGTACCCTGTGTTAAAAAAAAAAGGCCAAAGCTGTTTTTGTGTGTGTGTGTGTCAAATACAGTGATGGAAAAACAAAATACTCAAAATACATAATGCATTATTATGCATTCAGGGCAACTCTTGTCTCGTCGTTTTCTGCAGTGTTTAAGTTAATTGTATTTACCATATGTCACCACTACTTAAGAGGAAGAGATGCATTTTGAAAAACAGCTCTGGACAGAATGAATTAAAATATATCCCTGCTGTATTTTGCAGAACTTGGGGAGACAGGAAGATGGCAGGCAGGGAAGTCTGTAGGAATCAACTTGTCACACACAACAAAGCATTCTAAAAATAACTAGGATGTATGTCTGTAGTTGAACAAATGCACATCCATGTGCATTCCACGGTTTGTATAAACGTTAGCTTGGGAGGTCGCCTTGGATCTGCTAAATGATTGTCTTGTCAGGATGGCCTGAATAGGCAAGGACAGTGCAATGCTGCTCTCTCAGCAATGTCACGATAGTGCAGGATTAGGCCGCTGGTGGGCCCAGTAGCTTAATCCAAACCCGAGAGGCTTTCCTGTAGACCTCTTGTGTGGCCTCACCCTTCATTTTGCACCTCGGCAGCTTTTCATTTTGGGTTCACAGTCAGAGGGGTCCCACAGCCAAAGCAGAAATTTTGAACCTGGATCTGCTCCAAGTGCTGAAGGGGGCGGTAGAGAGTCCACGTCTTCATCCCTGCATCTGACTTTCAGGAACGCATCGTCCTCCCCCCTGTAGTGGTAGAACATTTATTTTATTTATTTATCTACTTTATATCCCACCTTTCACTCCACTGGGGACCCGAAGTGGCTTACATCATTCTCCTCTGAGCCAGTTTGGTGTAGTGGTTAAGTGCGCGGACTCTAATCTGGGAGAACCGGGTTTGATTCCCCACTCCTCCACTTGCACCTGGCTGGATGACCTTGGGCAAGCCATAGCTCTGGCACAGCTGTTCCCTCAAGGACAGCTTGAGAAAGAGCTCTCTCAGCCCCACCTACCTCACAGGGTGTCTGTTGTGGGGAGGGGAAGGGAAAGGAGTTTGTAAGCCGCTCTGAGACTCCCTTGGGGAGTGGAGGGCGGGGTATAAATCCAATCTCTTCTTCTTCTTCTCCTCTGTTTTACCCTCACAACAACCCTGTGAGGTAAGTTAGGCTGACAGTGTGTGATTGGTCCAAGATCAGCCAGTGAGCTTCCGTGGCGTGAGTGGGGTCTCTCTTGCAGAATCAATCCCAGTGGTCTCCACTTGAAAGATTCTCAATGTCAGGTGTTGGGAAGGGTCTTTCTCAGCCGGATGCCCAGGAGAACTCGTCAGACTATGTTGGAGCTAGATAGATCAGTGGTCCTGTCTCACACAGTGGCCGACCCGGTCCTCTAGAGGGCCAAAAGGGCATAGAGGCCAAGGCTTTCTGCACTGTTCTTTTCATGACATGTATGCCCATATGGCTTTGTTTTATTTTTTTCAGCACATGCATTGTTCCCTCTCACCCCGTAGCCATGGGGTAGCCTCACAAGAATGATGCTCCCTCCCATATTTGCCCTGCCCCCTCGCCATTGGGCCCAGGGCAGCCCCACCCTCTCACTCAGCTGGGGGGAAAGTGGAGGGGAAGGCCTTAGCCTCACCTGTCCCTCTGCACTCTGGGCAGCCTGTGGCAGGGCTGCCATGCCTGCCTGCCCCGTCGCTGTGGTCCTCACGTGCTTCACTTACTGCCCCAGGCCTGCAGAGGAAGGGCCAAGCGCTGTGCCAGTCAGGAGATAGTTCGGGGCTGGCTGCAGAGGGTGTGTGGCAGGTATGTGCAAGGGGGGGTGGGGAAAAGTGGGAGGGAGGGAAGGAGAGGCCCTGAGCTCTCACCTTTCTCCCTGCCCAGCACAGCTGGTGTCTTCCAAACTGTGTCCAAAGTTTCAGAGGTGGCAGGCGGGGTCACATGGGGAAGAGGTGAGGTCAGAACCCAGCCGGGGAGGGTGGATGGGCACAGCTCTTTCTTTCTTTCTTTCTTTCTTTCTTTCTTTCTTTCTTTCTTTCTTTCTTTCTTTCTTTCTTTCTTTCTTCCTTTCTTCCTTTCTTCCTTCCTTCCTTCCTTCCTTCCTTCCTTCCTTCTCTCTCTCTCTCTCTCTCTCTTCCTTCCTTCCTCCCTCCCTCCCTCCCTCCCTCCCTCCCTCCCTTCTCTCTCTCTCTCTCTCTCTCTCTCTCTCTCTCTGTCTTTCTTTCTTTCTTTCTTTCTTTCTTTCTTTCTTTCTTTCTTTCTTTCTTTCTTTCTTTCTTTCTTTCAGTTTAAGGAATTCACCAGACAGCAGGTCAAGGACATGAAGTGCCCATTCCAACTGTAAGGACCACCCTGGCCTTTCTCCCCCCCCCCCCCCCCCAGCCCTGCATGCACGGCAGAGTCCACCCTGGCTGGGCAGGGAAAAGCGTTGGATGCCGAGCCCTCGGCCAACTCCCAGAGGTGGTTCTGGCCACAGGGAGCTCAGGATGCTGTTGCCTGCTTCAGTGATGGGCAACACAGTGCACAAGACTCTGCCAGGGTAAGGGGGAAGGTGGGGAGAGGCAACAACCGGTCCTCATTCCATGAGGCTCGTGGAGAGCTGAATCCGCAGTCATCTGAAGAGACCGTAGCGCCTCAGGAGTAGTGGTGGGGGGGAAGCATGCCTCCCTGCTCATCCCTGGTTCTCCTCCCCCCCTCTCTCTGGCCACGCCACCGTAGCACAGGCTCTCCCGCGCTGTCAGCTAAACTGCCCCCTTGTTGCCTGCCCCAACAAAAATCTCTGGCTATGGTCCTGCTCCCTCTAGTGGCTGCTTCGATATTACATTGCTGTATTTCTGGCGTATTTCCCTTTTAAATGTGCAGGAAAATATTCTGGAGATCCAGCGAAGTAATATTGAACCAACCATTAGAGGGAGCAAAACATGTAAGGAAAAGGGGGGAAATGAAGCAATATGAGCACCCCAGTGACAAAAAGAAGAGTCAGAAAGCCCTTACCTAGCTGTTAGCTCTACTGCCCCTTCTGGAGTACTGGTGCGCTTTGTATAAAGAGACGTTGCACAGTCTTTCACTTCCAACAGATAGCACAATACACAGCAACGCATGGATGCAGCCCAAGTCTACAGTGTGCAGAAGAAAAGCTGCTCACCTCTGTGCTGTGATTCTTGTCAGCACTGATGCTGAAATACAGTGCAGTTGGGTCTCCTTCACTGTGCATCTTGGCAGTTATAATGGGTCCTCTGAATAAGGAGATGACTTTTTATTTGTCTGTTTCTTACTCATTATGTTTGTATTTTCCCCCACTTCCTAGCTTGATTTGCAAATCAAAGCCCCGGGAAGTAATTCCTCCTAAGTGGTATGCAAAACCATATGAGTGGAGCCAGGTAAGATTTGCCAAAGCAAGTAAAGTCTTTTGAAGTAACATGATACTGCGACTAAGGATGCTGTGGATTTTGCTGTGAACAGATTCAGTGGTCAAATTTACGGCATTGGCACGCGAGCTGATCACTCAGTCTGTTCAGTTCACACCAAGCAGCCACGAATGCCCGTCGAACCAGTTTGTGTTGGGTTTCTCCAGACCTGCATGTGCGCAAAAATGCTGCCGATTCACACTGATCCTGCAGCCTTTTGTGTCGCTGAGGGCTACTTATCCAATAACCAGAATAGTGGATTTTATCGAAACACAACATTTATTTGTGGCTGGTTTACATGATTTGCAAGCGATCTGCTTAAACATTTGCCTGGTGAGCAGCATATTTATGCAGCAATTACGTGGGGCGAGGGGCGGTAGTAGAACTCAATTGGGCTGTGTGAGAGCACACATAGGCAAAAAGCCAATTGTGCCATTCTGCATGGTTGCCTCCCTCCCTCCGTCTGGGGGCCAGCTGGGCAAATGCCCAGTGTGATGGCGTCACCCGGAAGCGACGCTATCACGCTGGGCACGTTGCCGGGGGGACGCTCTGGCAATCACCCCGAAACTCTATGGTGCCATAGAGTTTTGGGGCGATTGCTAGAGCGTTGCCCCGGCAACGTGCCCAGCGTGATAGCGTCGCTTCCGGGTGACGCCATCACACTGGGCATTTGCCCAGCTGGCCCCCGGACGGAGGGAAGGAGGCAGGAGTGGCCAGGCGGGGGGGGGGGGGGGGAGAGGCGGTGGGCGGGCCTAGGAAGGGCCCGGGGAGGCACGGCAGCGGGTGCTCCGTTTTGCCGGGGGGGCTCAGGCCCCCCTGGGAAATCTCGAGGGTGGCTCAAGCCCCCCTGTAGTTGATGCCTATGGTTAGTATAGAACAGGGGTGGCCAACCTTGCTTAACGTAAGAGCCACATAGAATAAATGTAAGAGCCACATAGAGAAGTCTGAGAGCCGCAAGACAGGAACAAATATGACACACACGTTTTTATTTTTTAAAATATGCAAATTTGCTTTTTATTAATGTTAAATGGGACTGCCAAAAATAAAAACAAATGAGGAAAACCAGTTATTGATAATGATATTACTTGTTTGCTAATGATATTGAGAGAGAGAGAGAAAAAGAGAGAGATGGAAAGAAAGAATTAAAGAAGTGGAAAGAAAGAGAGAGAGAGAAACTAGGAAAGCAAATAGATGGGAGGGAGGAGGGAAGGAAGGAAGGAAGGGAGAAAGAGAGAAAAAGCATGCCTCCCCTTTGCTTCCCCAGCCGCCCTGCCAGGAGCCGCACAATATGTGTGAAAGAGCCGCATGTGGCTCCCGAGCCACAGGTTGGCCACCCCTGGTATAGAATATAGTGAAACAGCCTGCCAAACACCCATGAGCAGTGGGTTGATGAGTGATCAAACTGATAATTGAAAAACTGGGTCTCTGTTTACAGCTGGGAAACAGGGAGCAAGCAGAACTGTAACGGTAACTCTTCAGCTCGCCCGGCAAGGTGGGATAGAATAATAATAATAATAATAATTATTATTATTATTATTATTATTCAGCATTTCAGGCAAAGTCTCTGTTTAACAGGATGCCTTTTAATCCTGCTTTGCAAACGCCCACCTAGCCTCTCCCACTTTCTTAAAAGCATTTGGCGAACACCAGGAAAGCTTTCGGCAGGGGCCATGGGCACCGTGTTCAGGACCCCTGCAATAAACTATGCAAGAATAAAATAAAAGTGCTTACATTTTTCAAGCACATTCTTAAAATGCGCTCCTGAACAATTCCTTTTTACTACAGCCATGCATTTCTTGCAAGAACTGCTCTTCTGACCAGTTCCATTTTGTTCCACCTTTATTTCATCTGTCCTGGCCTTTGTTACCGGGTAATCTTTTTAAGCGGAGATACCACTGATTGAACCTTGAACCTTCTGCCTCCATGGCATGGGCTCTACCACTGACCCAAGGCCCGCCAGAAGGTTGATGATGTATATGGCAAACACCGCTGGTTCCTGGCCACCATATCCCATGTCCCTTTCAGCAGAGATTCGAGGAGGTCGCGAGCACTCTGACAAAGCGATGACCCCTGACCCATAGCCCAGTCCTCCTCCCCGTGGGCTTTTCTTCTTCTCAGAACTTAAAAACCTCCACTGCTTGCTCTAAAATTTGGTTAATAACCTTTCCAATTTTATTTTTTCATTAGCCAAAGATGAAGTTTGTCATTGACCATTCTGAAGTGCAGGACATGAGAGAGAGAAAAGCATCCCTTTACCAGTTGCATAAGTTGGTTCTGTTAAATGTGTGAGTCTCCGAGACTAAGCACGCTTACTGGAAGGAAGTCCCATTGAAACTGGCAGAATTTATTTCCTAACAAATGTGTTTTAAGTTCAGAACGTTGACTGTTTTTTCAGTCATCTTTGTTCAAGTGGCAAGACAAAAGGAATGCAAGAAATGTTTAAAGAAATGCATCCAAAGTTCTTAGTTTGTATCTCCCCCCCCCATCATCTTTTTGATCTTAAAAAAACCCAAGTATGTGTATTGTGCCTGAAATTGGGATTATTTGAGGGTAAAGTTGGGTCTCCCAATGTATTTTCTCATTTCTCTTCTCTTGAAACTTTGCTAAATAGCTGGGGGGGGGGGGCATACGGGGAGAGAGATTTGGTAGGGATGGTGGTCCTTGGAGAAAGGGGATCTGGCCCTTCTGTGCTGTTTTCCTGATCTGAATTTTGACTCCTTGAAGCACTGGTTATCCAGTAAGGGGGAAATGTATGCACTACTGACCTTTAACAACATTTAAAAGATGGGTGATTTTAACCACAGTGCCTGATTTTAACCACAGTGCCTTGCCTAGTTTAGCCCTTGGTTTTCTCTTTAAAGATTTAAGAAGATGCATTTTTTTGCTGTAATTAAGAAGATTCTCTTTGTGGGTAGTTTGGTAAACTGTTCTTCAAATGACCAAACTGAGAAATCCAGCTAAGAAGTTTGCGTTTTAACTCTTTGTCTTTCTTGGCTGTTGTGCCAACTAATATTTCTTTTTTGCCTTTGAATTAACGTGTGGCATTTACTATTTGCCTTTCTGTTACTGGCTGTGTAACAACTTCTAGTTTTGTTTTCAAGAATAAAGTTAATGAACATCATATGCTGTGCCTTGGTAATTTTGTGTTGTTGAATCAGTTTTGTTTTGCTGTTTTCCATTCGCACAGTAAAGTGGAAAATCCTGTAATCTTTTCCTAGCCCTCTGGAAAATCCTTTTGAAACACTATTTGTTACTAAACTCCAGCATTCACAGTTTGATTTAATAAAGCTGCTTTGAGGCTTGTTTTATCCTCATTGGAAATCAATGACCTGCTGCAATACAAGGTTTTGGGTCAGGGGAGTCAGTGGGGGTAGTGGAAAGTGCCATCAAGTGTTAACCAACTTATGGTGACCCCTCCTGGGGTTTTCAAAGCAAGAGTCTGTCCAAGATGGTTTGCCATTGCCTGTCTCTCTGTTGCCACCCTGGATTTCCTTGGTGGTCTCCCATCCAAATATTAACCTCGGATGACCCTGCTTAGCTTCAGAGATTTGATGAGTTCAGGCTAGCCAGGGCTGGGGCAGTTAGTATATATGCATGTATGTATGTATTTCATTAAGGTTCTATACTGCCCTCCCCACAAGCAGGCTTAGGGCAGTACACAACAAATGTATATGAAATACATTAAACAATCTAAAATCTTGATCTATAAAACCTAATGTCTACATCTACATGGTGCCATAATACAATTTTCTGACTCCCCTCCCAATTTACATTAGCATGCGGGGAGTGGAGGTGAAAAACAGGTAATAAGCCAGATATTTGTGAAAACTGTTGAAAACCGTTACTGTCCTCAACCGTATGCTTGGCGGAACATCTCTGCCTTGCAGGCCCTGTGGAATTATAACAGCTCCTGCAGGGCCCTGATATCAGTAGGCAGAGAAGGCCCTGTCTCTGGTTGAGGACAGCCAGTACTCTTTGGGCCAGTAGGTGTTGGTCTCCATACTGTAATACTCCCCAGGAAACATACCTGGAGAGGCAGGCCTATGTTAGTCCCCTTAAAGGTCAAGACCAAAACCTTGAACCTGACCTAGTACTCAACTTGGAAGAAGAGTTGGTTTTTATACCCTGCTCTTCAGTACCTGAAGGACTCTCAAAGGGGCTTACAATCGCCTTGCCTTCCTTGACGGTGTGCGAAGGGGTGAGTGTAATACGCAGCAGCGTAAGGTAACGAAGAGAACAACAGCTTGGTTGGTGCAAAAATATATACAGTGTTTATTTTACAAATAAATAGTCCACAAAGAAATAGCTCAGACTGGCAAAGTGCTCCGCTTGGCAATTGGTTCAAAAGAGAAGGTAACAATGCTGTACAATCATTCAATATATACATGGATCAGCCAATCAGACCATACTGCTGAGTCATTGCTGGCTGATGCAACTTTGCCCCACATGATCCCAATCATGTGACCCAGCACCTGTCAGTCAGATCTTTCTCATCTATACACTTTCCACACAGCTGTCATCTTGCATGTTACATTACTGTATACCAACATTCCTCTCCCCACAACAGACACCCTATGAGCAATGCTCCCTCTAAGTTGTGGAATCTTGTGAGCAAAAATTCTACTCTGTGAGCTACTGGCATTAAAGTCATGAGCCAGCGATTTGGCTGCTGCATAAATCAGTTGGCTCTGGAGCCATCCTTCCTGAGCTAAGACAAAAATGTGTGAGCTGGAGGCTAAAAAACTCTGAACTAGCTCACACTAACTCAACTTAGAGGGAACATTGCATGAGGTAGGTGGGGCTGAGAGTCCTGAGAGAATTGTGACTGGCCCAAGATCACCCAGTGGGCTTCATGTGAAGGAAGAGTGGGGGATCAAACCCCGTTCTCCAGATTAGAGTCCGCCACTCTTTTTTAAAAAAATTATTTTCAAGACATAGAAAACATAAAAGCAAATGTACAAACATAAAATGGGTACACTATTACATATTTTCCCTCTATTAAATTACCTCATACATAATTTAAAACTATGTCAATTTTCCACCTTATGCATATAATATTTTGCAAATATATAAGTATATAATTCTTATTTTCTACTAACAACCTTTGTCTAACCATTTTAATATATTCTTCCATTAGCTATATATAGTTATATGGTTTTTATTTTCTTTTTGCCGAGTCGGCCACTCTTAACCACTACTCCAAGCTGGATCTCCAGGACTTGTTCTTAGATATTAAGTACTGTTGCACAGAACATTTTAGAAGCAGGTAAGAATCTCTACAAGTTACTTGTCAGAGTTTTGACAGTAGGAGATGTTTCCATCGTTGGGTACAACATGGACCACCTCCTTGGAAATCTCTTTTCAGTCTTTAAATTAGGGGGAAAAAACGTTTCAGGTTCTTCTGGGTTCACAGCAGCTGTTGGCTCTGGAGCTTGAAGCTCAGTGATTTCTCTGTATTTTGGGACATTTTCATGTATTGTTTTAGCTGTGTCCCATCTACACAGATCATCTTTGGAGACATTGCTTTGGGTGCCCCTGCCCTGGGAGGCCAGACAGGTGGCAGCCTAAGAAACTGACTCCTTGATCGTGGCACTGAAACTTTGGAACACATTTCCCAGGAGATTCGTCTCCTGCCTCCTGTCGTTGAATTCCACCAGCGAGTGAAGAAAAAAATTTTTTGTTTCATTTGGAGTAACCCCAATAGAACCCTTATCAGCCTCCTCCCTGGATGTATGTTTCTGTGTATATGTTTTTGTTGTAAATATTTGCACATATATTTTAAATGTTTGAATGTCTTAAAACCTGATGTTTGCTGGCTTAGGGGAATCCCATCTGGGTATAAAGGCAACATATAAATGTTTTAAATAAAACAAAATTGAAACTGTTCCTCCACCCTCCAACAGATTCCTAGGACAATCAGTGGTGGAAAGTGCCATCAAGTCACAACCCTATAGGGTTCTTATGGCAAGAGTCATTCAGAGATGGTTTGCCATTGCGTGCCTCTGCATAGTGACTAGGGATGGGCATGGACTGCATTTTAGCGGTTCGGTTTGTTGCTGAACCCCAAACCTATACGAATCATGAGTTTGGTTTGCGAATCAAATGGGTTCATGACCCCTGCTTTCTGTTCCCCACCGCTTTTCATGAGGAGCAGAAAGCAGGGGTTTAAATACTTCTGAGCCAAAGGCAAGGAAAGCCCTATAAGATCCTCCCAGATAGGACCAATCAATCATACACCTTCATTCAACCATACCTCATTTCTGGGAATCTGCTGCCCCCTGGTGGGCTTTGTGGGTTTACTTAGTAATCTGATTGTCTTGCTGTTCCAAGCATGCCCCAATATGCAATAATAACCTTACTATTGCTGCCACAGAACAAAGTTTGAGGCCAGTGTGGAATCTTTAAGACCAACAAAGTTTAATTCTGGGCACACGAAGGCTTATACTCAGAATTAAACTTTGTTGGTCTTAAAGGTGCCACACTGGCCTCAAACTTCATTCTGTTGCTTCAGACCAACGCGGCTATCCATCTGAATCTATTGCTGTCACAGTATACAGGATGAGTACAGGGAGAGTTAATGATGTGGGAAGATTCTGGGGTGAATGATGGTTTGTGGGATTTCTTTTTTACTATCCTTGAAGCTTACTTAATGTGAAAAGAGACTGGAAAGGCAGGTCTTTGCGATCATCAGCATTTTGCAGATGTAACGGCACCAGTACAGACATACCATCAAACATTTCTATTTATTTTCTCAGTGGGGACCCAAAGCAGCTTACAAGCATCATCATCATCTCCTCCTGCACGTTATCATTACAACAGCCCTGTTAGGTAGGCTGATCTGAGATAGTATGACAGGTCCAAGTTTCTATGGTAGAGGAGGGATCAGAGTCCACTTCTCTGATCTCAGTTTGTGGAGTGTTTTGCATGCATATTAAGCAGGGCTTCAGCCCTGCTAGTGTTGTCTTGTTCTAACTCAATAAATTACGAGCTGATCACTCTATGCATCTGAACCCAGTATATTTCATTTACAAAATAACACTGTGAATAACCTGTAGCTTGTCCGCTTCACTGTTTTAAGACGTACACAAAACTGCTTAGAGACGTCATCCGGAGGTCTGCACTGAAATGCTGTCATTTAGATGCATTTTTAAACCAGCCCCACGGTTCTAAAAAGCTCACATCCCTCCCGAGCCTTAGAGGTGAAGGTGTGGTAGAATGAGGTAACTCAAGTCCTTTTCCACTCTATTTCCTTCTTGCCATTATGAAGCACAGGGGGGTTGGGAACCTTCCTTCTGAAAGTGAGCTCTTTCCCCCTGGGCCTCTGTCTCTCTTTATTTCTCTGCTTCCTTCTGATTGAGTTGGACACTGTGCCCTCGCTTGCTTTGCTTTCATTCCTGCCTGTGATACAGCAGGTCACCTTTAATGCCATCGTGAATGGTCTGCGCTGGGCTGGAGACATTCACACAACCGGTGCCTTCTCTTGTCAGGGTTACCAAACAAATCCCACGAACACTGTCTGGAAAGTATGCAGAGAAGAGGTGTGGAAATATTTTTCCTTCCCACCATTATTAGCAACAACAGTGGCCCAGAACGAGCAAGAACCAAATCTGTGTGGTTTGGATTGACAGGCAAACCCTTGGAGACAGTTCAGGCCCTTATCAGTTCTCCCACAAAGAATAGCTCCATGCTTTGTGCTCCTATTAGAGCTGTCAACTCTGGTTCGGGAAATGCTTAGAGATTGGGAGGCAGTGCCTGTGGAGGGCAGAGTTTGAGGGAGGGCAAGAAGCACACTGTGGATGTGATATCATACAGCCCACCCTCCAAAGCTACCCTTTCCTCCAAGGGAACCAATCTGTGTGGCCTGGAGATCAGCTGTAGCTGTGGGAGAACTCTAGGCCTCACTCTGAGGTTATTAGCCGGAGCAGCAATACGTTTTCTTCGTGTACACTGGTATTCCCTGCATTGAATACATAAGCGTGAATAAGTCTTTAGTATGTGACTTGGATCCAAGTTCCAAGCACATGTATCAAACGGGAATCCTGTTTGCTTCCACAGTAGTAGTAGAAGAGGAGTTGGATTTGTGCCCCGTCCTTCACTCGGAGACTCAAGAGTAGCTTACAATCACCTTGCTTTCCCCACCCCACAACAGACACCCTGTGAGGGGGTGGGGCTGAGAGAGTTCTGACAGGAACTGCTCCTGAGAGAACAGCTCTGAGAGAACTTGTGACTGACCCAAAGTCACCCAGATGGCTGCATGTGGAGGAACGGGGAATCAAACCCGATTCTCCCAGATTAGAGTCCACCGCTCTGAACCACTACACCAAACTGGCACGTGCAGATGGAGTGTGGTGTGCAGATGTTCAGAAACCACCAAAAAAAGGCAGTACAGCTACGTATGTAGACCCCAATAGCTCACCTGTCCATCACGTTTGGTTTGGGATATGTAATCATTTTAATTATTTCTTTTTTTAAGACCTTAACTCAGAATATATTTGCGCAAAATACAACAAGGAACAATTCCAGAAATATTTGGTCTGCCTTCCTTCTGCTTTGTATGTGTGCGTCTGTGTGTGGGGGAATCATTCTAGCCAGCCATGGAGTTTCTTCTGAACAACATACAGCCTCCTTTAAATTCGTGTTGAGTACTGTCATAAATAGGGGCTGCGTTGGCTCAGTGGTTAAGATGCTGAGCTGCAGACCGGAAGGTCGGTAGCTTGGCAGTTTGAGACCCAAGTGCCGTGTGATGGAGTGAGCTCCCGTCTCTAGCCTCAGCTCCTGCCAACCTAGCTGTTCGAAAGCAAGACATTGCAAGTAGATAAATAGGTACCACTGCGCTGGGAAGGTAACTGTTCTGTGTGCCTCAGCACTGAGTCATGCCGGCCACGTGACCATGGAAACATCTTCGGACAGTGCTGGCTCTTCGACTTGGAAACGGAGGTGAGCACTACCCCCTAGAGTCAGATTCAACTGGCTTTTGAGCAAGGGAACCTTTACCTTTACTGTCATAATAATTGTGAGGTTATAATTGTGGCTATGATGGTTTTATATAGCAGTATCACTTCACCTAGTCCTTCAAGAAGACAATCCCTGCCCAAGGAATTTATAATCTATAATGATAAAAGAGCCAGTTTGGTGTAGTGGTTAAGTGTGCGGACTCTAATCTGGGAGAACCGGGTTTGATTCCCCACTCCTCCACTTGCACCTGCCAGATGACCTTGGGCAAGCCATAGCTCTGTACCAGCTGTCCCCTCAAGGACAGCTTGGAAAAGAGCTCTCTCAGCCCCACCTACCTCACAGGGTGTCTGTTGTGGGGAGGGGAAGGGAAAGGAGTTTGTACGCTGCTCTGAGACTCCCTTGGGTAGTGAAGGGCAGGGTATAAATCCAATCTCTTCTTCTAAAAATCTTTGTGACTGCCTTTGATGGTCCCAGTGAGTTCAGTGGTCTGGTGAGTTCAACTCCCAAGTAGCAGCGTAATCCTAAACAGAGCTATGGCCTTCTAAGCCCACTGAGTTCAACCGAAGGGTATAACTCTACTTAATATTACACTGCCAATGTACATAGGATTGCCCAAGAAAATTTCTGTGTTTTTTGGTATTTTACCAGCTGTTCCCTCAAGGACAGCTTGGGAAAGAGCTCTCTTAGCCCCACCTACCTCACAGGGTGTCTGTTGTGGGGAGGGGAAGGGAAAAGGAGTTTGTAAGCCGCTCTGAGACTCCCTTGGGGAGTGGAGGGCGGGGTATAAATCCAATCTCTTCTTCTTCTCTCTTCTTCTTTCTTCTGTTCTGGTTTTCTGTCTCAATGTGCGTTTGAAAACATGGAGCTTAGCCAAACAATGTCTATTTTTGCATAACCCTCCTAGGGATGCCAGCCTCCAGGTGGGACGTGGGGATCCCCTGGAATCACAGCTCACCTCCAGACTACAGAGATCAGTTCCCCCGGAGAAAATGGATGCTTTGGAGAGTGGGTTCCATAGTACTGCACCCCACTGTGTTCCTTGTCTTCCCCAGGCTCCATCCCCAAATCTCCAGGAGTTTCCCAACCTGGATCTGGGAACCCTACCCCCCCATCCCCACCGATGGCCAGGGGGGAAGCTGGCCATTTCTAATTATTTTCTCTGAAGTAGAGCATAGGTTTTGAATTTATTTTTGGCAGGACTGTTCTGGTAAAGTCAGTCTTTACTACGGTCCACAGTACATTCCGAAGCAGGAAAAATGCACTATTTTAAAATTAAAGGGATGCTTTTGGCTGATCCTGCGTTGAGCAAGGGGTTGGACTGGATGGTCTATATGGCCCCTTCTGACTCTATGATTCTGTGATTCTAATTATGTATGTAAAATCTCAGCATGCATCATTCCAGGGATCATTTAGTAGAAAAAGAGGTGCAGGAGCTCATTAGCGTAACTCATCAGCATAATTTATTTGCATATGCCACACCACCTGACATCACCGGAAGTATGTCAGAAGGCAAGAAAGAAAGAAAAGAGGAGGGAGGGAGAAAGCAAGCAAGCAAGCTGGCAGAGAGGGGACAGCTACTAATCCAAGCCTCAGAAATACCACTATTCTGGGAGGATAGCTTCAGAGGTGGCTGAAGCCTTCAGAGGGTTGGTTGGAGGATCAAAGACCTTTCCAGGGGACAAGGTCTTTTCGCTGCAGCCGTGACACAAGCAGGCATTCCCCCATGGGAGGGGCTGGCATCAACTCCCGGAGCTGCGCTCCCCTGTGCTCCTGCTCGAAATGACCCCTGTGTTTGGAACTCAGTGAAACATACTCCACCTCATCTCCTTCATTTCTGGGCAATTTAAGCTGCAATAACATCTTTTATAATGGAAGCTTTATAAAATATGTCTCTCCCCCCCATTTTGGAGAAGTTAATATAGTCTCTTTTCTGTTCCATTTTTGAATAGAAACAGTTTCAGGTGAGTAACTATATTAATTCTGGTGGGGTAGCCATGTTAGTCTGAAGCAGCAAAACAAAGTTTTGTTCACAATATAAGCTTTCGTATGTATCTGTATCTGAGGAAGCGTGCATGCACACAAAAGCTTACACTGTGAATAAAACTTTGTTGGTCTTAAAGGTATAAATGGACTCAATTTGTATTAATTATGTAGCAGCAGCAGCAGCAGCGAAGTCAAGTCCAAAAACAGTAAAGACAATAAAGTATAGCATATAAGTTTAGCATAAACTTAATCATTAAATTGTTAAACAATATTAATATGTAGAATGGTTAAACTAGTAAAGTGTTAAATTGTTAAACTTATGAATTAGTGTTGTTTTAAACAGGTAGATTCGTAGTTTAGTATAGGTTATGTTGTTATAGGGTTAAATTACATGAAAATGTATTTTTAATTTGGAAGATACATGTACTTTGTAACAAACTGTCTGTAGTTGAAAGTTTTTTTCAAAATAAAAATCTATCCCCCCCCCCCCCGCCAAATCTCTTTTCCCAATTCAAGTCCACTAGGACCTCAAGAGCCAACGAAATTTTACAAAGTATTTTTTTTGTGAGTCGAAGCTCAACAGCAGATCTCAATGGAACTTTATATATTTTAATGGAACCTTTCGGATCTCAATGGAACTGTATTATTTTTTTAACTGAACCTTTTGCATCCCCGTGGAACTTCATATAGTTTTTTTTAACTGAACCTTTTGCATCCCCGTGGAACTTCATATAGTTTTTTTTAACTGAACCTTTTGCATCTCCGTGGAACTTCATATAGTTTTTTTTAATTGAACCTTTTGCATCTCCGTGGAACTTTATATAGTTTTTTTAATGAACCTTTTGCATCTCCGTGGAACTTTATATAGTTTTTTTAATGAACCTTTTGCATCTCCGTGGAACTTTATATAGTTTTTTTAACTGAACATTTTGCATCTCCGTGGAACTGTATTATTTTTTAAAATCGAACCTTTTGGGTCTCAGTGGAACTGGTTTTTAATCGATGTTGGGTTGAGTTCCCCTTTTTTTCGCCTTTTGCTTTTTAATTGAACCTTTTGGTTCTCAATGGAACTTTATGTTTTTAATCGAACCTTTTGGGAAGGAAACCCCCCACCCCACCCCAAATCGATTCCATCTCTTCAGTCTAGGCACGCTGCTTCTCCCCTCACCACGTCCCAACAAGAGGGCGGGAGAGAGGCACCGCGGCTCATGGGCCCGCTCTCTCCAACCCTCCGCCGCGCTCATCCCGCCGCTCTGAGGTAAACCAGCCGCCGTTTACTTCGCGGCCCTTTTGTCTTCCCTCTCCCGAGAAGGAAGAGACAGCGCCGGGGGGGGGGGGGAGCGTTTCCCGCCCTTTGGGGACCAGCCTCTCTCCCCTCAGGCAGCGCCCCTCCCTCACGCGTGGGGGGTAGGGGGGAGGACCGAGCGGCCTAACGGGAGGCGGCGGCGGCGGTAGTTGGTCCTCGGGGGAGGCTGGTCGAGGCCCCCTCGGCCAATGAGAGCCGGCCAGTTCGGAAAGGGGCGGTGCCAAGAGCCGGTTTATGTCCCCGCACGTTAGCCGGCCGCGCGTTCCGACGGTCATGGTCGACTCCGAGCGAGCGGCCCGCGGGGCTATCCGCGTGTTGGGCAGAGCCCTTGACTTCAGCGACCCCCCCTCCTCCTCCCAGGCAGTCGAGATCCGGGGCGGCTGCAAGAACGTGGCCGAAGTGCGGGTGCTGGTGGTCAACACGGGAGGGACCATCGGGATGGTGCCGCAGTCGGAGGGTGAGTGGTGGGCGCGCGCGCGGGCGGGCTCCAGGTGGGGGCTGGAGATCTCCCAGGACGGCAGCCGATCTCCGGGCCACGTCCGTCAGTTAAGTTGTTCTTAATGTATTTAAAACGTTTATTCGACTTCTCCTGGAGAAGATGGCTGCTTTAGGAGGTGGGCTGAATGGCATTATATACCCCTCCCCTCACTCAACCCCACTCTGTCAGGATCCACCCTCAAATCTCCAGGTATTGCTAGAGCTGGTAACCCCAGGGCTATTGCCAGCGCCAGTACCTGTGGTGATAGGTAAACTCCGCTTTGCCACCTGTCGAGCCAAGGTGCTGCATGCATCTTAATTCTTTTTTAAGGCCTGAAAAGTCCTTTTGCAGTAAAGCAGGCAGATGATGAAATCACGGTCAAGAAAAATTGTAGGAAAGAGGGGGCTTTATTGTAGACTAGGAATAAGGCCCGTTGTGGAAATAAATACAATGGGCTCTAGAAAGAGGCTCTGGGAAGAGTGCCAAGGCCTTGGGCACTCAGCGTTAATTTGCTGTGGCAACCTCAGCAGGGTATAATGACACAGAGTCCACCAGTTTCTCCAGGGGAAGATCTCTGCCTTCTGAAGAGCAGTTGTAGTTCAGCGAGATCTCCATCCCTCCCCTGGACATTGGCAACAATGGTTCCCGATGAGGGAACAGGTGGTTTGGAGGGTGGTGTCTATGGCACTGAACCTGTCTGAACCCTGCTGAAACCTCACCCTCTCCAGGGTCCACCCCTCAAATCTCCAGGAATTTCCCAACATGGAATTGGCAACCCCATCTCCTTCCTAAAGAGCAGTTGTAATTCTGAGTGATCTCCAGCCCCCACCTGGAGATTGGCAACAATGGTTCCCCATGAGGGACTGGTTGGCTTGGAGGGTGGAGTCTGTGGCATTGTACCTGTCTGAGGTCCCACCCCTCCTCCAACCTCACTGTCTCCAGGCGCCATCCCTCAAATCTTGAGGAATTTTCCACCTGGAGTTGGCAACTCTATTTCCTTCCCAGCCAATCTTCAACTTTCCATCTCACCCCCCTCCACTGTGCTCTGAAGCCCTGACTGCTGTGTCACATTGGCTGTCATAGGGGGGGCATCTCATCAGAGTATAAGGACACAGAGTCCACCATTTTCTCCAGGGGAACTGATCTCTGCTATCTGGAGAGCACTTGTAATTCTGAGTGATTTCCATCACTCACCTGGAGATTGGCAACCATAGGTCCCCTGGATAAGTAGTCTTTCTCTGCAATGGGGACCAAAGCAGCTGACATCATTTTCCTCTCCCCCTTTTGACTTGCACAACAACCCTGTGAGGTAGGTTAGGTTCAAAGTCTGTGACTGGCCCAAAATCACCCATTCAGCAAGAATCTGGGTCTAGCAGATCCTGCTCTGAAGCGCTGACTGCTGTGCCTAGGGTAGCCAACCTCCAGGTGGAGCCTGAAGATCGCCAGGTATCACAACTGAACTCCAGACAACAGATCTCCGCCCCAGCCATTTTCTCCAGGGGAACTGATCTCTGTCATCTGGAGATCAATTGTAACAGTGGGAGATCTCCAGATCCCACCTGGAGTTGGCAACCATATCTTCTTCCCAGCCAGTTATCACCCTACCTTTATTTTCTGCTCACTCTTCAGATTTCCATCTCCCCTCCCCCAACGGCAGCCTCTACCGTGCTCTGAAGCCCTGACTGCTATGTCGCATTGGCTGTTATAGGGGGGCCAACTCAGCAGGGTATAAGGACACAGAGTCCACCATTTTCTCCAGGGGAACTGATCTCTGCCATCTGGAGAGCACTTGTAATTCTGAGTGATCTCCAGCCCCCACCTGGAGATTGGCAACTCTTCTCCTCTGCCCACTGCCAGGTGGGTCTAACTGTCCCCTCAGTGGCCTGCTTCTGTCAGTGAAAAGACAATGGACTTTCAGCATAGCCCCCCCACCCCCACTGCCAGCTTGGCAAGCAAGCTTGCTCTGATTAGGGAAATACCTGGAGATTTGTGGGGGTGGATCCTGTGGAGGGTAGCATTTGGGGTGTGTGTGGAAGGACTCAGCAGAGTATAGTGCCATAGGGTCTACCCTCCAAAGCAGCCATTTTCTCCAGGGGAACTGATCTCTGTCATCTGGAGATCAATGGCAACAGCAGGAGATCTCCAGGTCCCACCTGGAGAGTGGCAGCCCTAGGGGGAAAGTCAGCCACACAGCAGGGGGTTGAAGAGAATGGTTTGATGGTGGCTGGCCCACCTCATTAGCCATCCAGCCATGGTGGAGAGAGAGTCGTTTTCACAGTTTATTCTGACAGGAGAGTGGGCAAGCTGGCAGTTGGGGGAGGGGTTATGCTGAAAGTCCATTGTCTTTTCACTGACAGAAGCAGGCGACTGAGGGGACAGTTAGACCCACCTGGCAGTGGGCGGAGGAGAAGAGTGGACCCAGCACCCAGTCTGTCCCCTTCGCCGGCTCCCTCTATACTGAGGCCGAGACACTGGCCGGTGGCTCTGTGGGTGGGACTGAGGCAACGCAGCGAGGGAAGGCAGCCAGTGGCCAGGGACCCCTTTTGAGTGGCAGTCCTTGCAGCCAACTGATTTTGGCGCTGTATGGAATCTTGCCACTTGAAAACAGCTTTATGTAATAGGAGAGATCTGTACGTTGGGTAAGGTAATGATCAAATATTTTAAATAAGCAGTCACGAGTATTGGGTCACACCAATGGTGTTCTTTTTTGTTCAAGAGTTTGTAAGCAAACAAGATGCCTGAAGAGGTAAACAGATAATAATGATTCCAAATGTGACTTCCTTTTAAGCCTGTTTTTACTGGAGTCTGTGGCACCTTAAAGATCAAAAGGATGTTGCTCCAAGTGTAAGGTTTCATGGGCTGGAGGCCACTTAAATTTATGCGGTAATAAAGTTTTGTTGGTCTTTAAGGGCACCTCAGGAAGCGACTTTAGGGCACTTCACACACACATGCACACTCAAGATGCTGCAAAGTCCAGGAAAATAGGAAGTCATTTTTCCCAAACAATTTTGTTATGACCAAATTTGCACTAATTCTGGAAGTGTCTGCTAAAACTTCACAAGGCTTCTGTCAGACAGGTAAAAATTCAACAGGTGGAGCATTATCCAGTGCATCTACAGATGTCTATTGAATTTCAGCCTGACACAGCTGACTAAAGCAGTCCCCATGCAGGAGCTTGGAGATGAGTGTGTGTGTGTGTATGCTTTCAGTTGAATGTGTGAATCAAGGTGGTCTCTGTGCAGCAATTTTCTTGGGCTCCTTATTGCCTTGGGAGATCGGTGTACAGGAAGGCTCCATGCAAACATTCAACTGAATGTTGAACTAAGGGGAGGGGTGGGGAATCCTACTTTTTAGAAGAAGAGATTGGATTTATACCCTGCCCTTCACTACCCTAAGGAGTCTCAGACCAGTATATGGTCTCCTTTCCCTTCCCTTCCCCTCCCCTCCCCACAATACCCTGTGAGGCAGGTGGGGCTGAGAGAGCTCTTTCGAGAACTGCTCTTTCAGTAACAGGTCTGATAGAACTATGGCTTGCCTAAGGTCATCCAGCAGCTTCAAGTGGAGGAGTGGGGAATCAAACCCAGCTCTCTCAGATTAGAGTCCACACACTTAACCACTACACCAAACTGTCTGCTACCAATATCAATCAGCCTACAGTTTTCAAAAGCGAGGTTGTTAAAATGTGCCATTTCTCTTCACTTTTCAGTGTATGTCACCCACATTACTTACGTACTTGCAGGTGGTCGTAGCCGCGCTGGTCTGAAGCAGCAGAACAAAGTTCGAGTCCAGTGGCACCTTTAAGACCAACAAAGTATTATCCAAGCTATAAACTTTTGTGCATGCACACGAAAGGTTATACCTTGAATAAAACTTTGTTGGTCTTAAAAGTGCCACGGGGCTCAAACTTTGTTTTACATACTTGCGTTACTGTTCATTCAACTAACGTCTTGAACAGTCATTCCAACTAACAATTTGGGTGGTATGACGATCCCAGATCTGTCTTAAGTAGCCCCCTTGCAGCAGTACTAATGGCATTTAATACAACGGTTTCACCAAAATTTGGAAACAAGTT
Organism: Lepidodactylus listeri; assembly: GCA_029233225.1. Classification (NCBI taxonomy): domain Eukaryota; kingdom Metazoa; phylum Chordata; class Lepidosauria; order Squamata; family Gekkonidae; genus Lepidodactylus; species Lepidodactylus listeri. The sequence continues at coordinate 85,581,180 of JARCFY010000011.1, forward strand.
TAGAGTAGATATAGCTCACGTGTTCAGGATAAGCAGCGATGGGGAAACAGATGAAACAGAGTCCTCAAATTATGCATTTTGTACAGATATTTTAAAGGAGTGTCTTTAAATGGGGATCTAGCTGTATTTGAACAGATGGTGATGATTATATGGCATTCTGATAAATCTGGAAGGCTTTAATGTGAGTTGTAAACAGGTGCCTTGATATAGATGGCTCAAGCTAGCCTAGTTTGTTTGATGTTGGAAACTAAGCGGGATCTGCCCTGGTTAGTATTTTGATGGGAGACCACCAAGGAAGTCCAGGGTTGCTATGCAGAGGCAGGCAATGGCAAATCCACCTCTGAACATCTCTTGCTCTGAAAACATTAATGGGGTTGCCATAAGTGAGTTGCAACTTGACAGCTTTCCACCAGCATAAATGGGAACCTGATTTGCAAAAATAAATTTCAGATGGAAATATATTTTAAAATAATGTAGTCTGTTGGGTCAAGGGAGACCCATTTCAAAATTATTCTTAGAAGAAGAAGAAGAAGAGATTGAATTGATACCCTGCCCTTCACTTGTAGTCTCAGAGTGGCTTACAAACTCCTTTCCCTTCCCCTCCCCACAGCAGACACCCTGTGAGGTAGGTGTGGCTGAGAGAGCTATGAGACAACTGTCCTTGAGAGAACAACTGGTACAGAGCTATGGCTTGCCCAAGGTCATCCAGCAGGTGCAAGTGGAGGAGTGGGGAATCAAACCCGGTTCTCCCAGGTTAGAGTCTGCCGCTCTTAACCACTACACCAGACTTCTTAAATGGCATTATATGCTTCTGTGATGGAATTGGCTTGATGCTTGAGATATAGGTATATAACTAGGGAGGGGTTTGCCTGTGAGGTCGCATTTTGGGCCAAATTATAGCTTTTGAGTTCATCATGTGCAGTTTGAACCTGTGACCAACCAGCAAGAGAAAAGTTAGAGTCTTTGTTGTGCAAAGGCCCTATCTTTAGGTATGTGCAATGAAAAAAATGGATTTGAGTCTGGTTCTTTTGACATTTGACATTTTACAAATTGCAACTACTTGTTTTAGAAAATCTACTACTGGTTCCCATTGGTTTGAATGGGAAACACGTTTCCAGATATGGCTGCATCCGCATGGGGATATGACAGTGTGCCCTGCTGTTATAGCAGCTGCAACAAGCTGGGTGGGAGCAGTTGTGACACACCCCTATTCTTGCCGTTGCTGCCCCTCTGTTCCCCCTGGTGCCCCCATCCCCTCTCATTTTCCCTTTGGCAGATGAAACATGCTGTAGTGGTACAGGATGGCGTGGCCAGGAAATGTCATGGCATGATGTAGATGTTCCCTATAACTCTCCCTCCCCACATTAAGAGGACTCTCATGAACCTCAAGACTAGACTGTTGTAATGCACTTGGTATGGGCCTTCCCTTGAAGACAGCATGGCGCATTTAGTTGATTTCACAGTGCGGTGGCAAGATTGTTCACTAGGATTAAGTGGTTTATCACCCCAAGTCTGAAATCCTGGCATTGGCTGCCCCTTTTCAGTTTTACAATAGAAGAAGCACCCCAGGGCGCACCCTATGAGAACATACAGTTTTTAAGGTCTAGGTAAGACCAGAAGGAGGATCCGTTCTGTCTTATCCATCAGGGACATAAGAACATAAGAGAAGCCAGTGTTGGATCAGGCCAATGGCCCATCCAGTCCAACATGCTGTCACACAGTGGCCAAAAACACCAGGTGCCATCAGGAGGTCCAGCAGTGGGGCCAGGACACTAGAAGCCCTCCCACTGTTGCCCCCCCGCCCCAAGCACCAAGAATACAGAGCATCACTTGCCCCAGACCGAGAGCTCCTATCTATACCTTGTGGCTAATAGCCACTGATGGACCTCTGCTTCATATGTTTATCCAGTTCCCTCTAGAAGCCGTCCTGTGGCAGTGAATTCCACATGTTAATCACTCTTTGGGTGAAGTACTTCCTTTTATCTGTTCTTACCGAACTGCTCAGCAATTTCATGGAGTGCCCCCGAGTTCTTGTATTGTGAGACAGGGAGAAAGGGACTTCTTTCTCTACCTGCTCTGTCCCACGCATCATCTTGTAAACCTCGATCACGTCACCCCTCAGTCGTCATCAGTCATTGGCAACATGCACAGAATATGTAGTCACGCATGTTCACGGTGACGTGTCATGGCACCGTGGGCAGTTGTTTTGAAGATGGTGAAAGTGGAGACCCCAAACCCAGCATAAGGTCAACCTCTCCCCATCTGAAGGAGATCCCACTGTCTAGACCATCTGATCTGCAATTCTGTGGCAAGCCGTCAGTTAGTTATACCTTGTGTCTCTCTGTGTGTATCTAAGTCTGTCGCTTTGTTCTCTTGTCTCTGGGAGGCTAAGTGGTTTTGGCAATTGTTTGTTATCTGTCTGTTGCTGAATAAACTGTCCTGTTGCTGAATAAACTGTTCTTGTTTCTGTGAATCTCTGGACAAGACGGAAGGGATTGTGGAGAGTTCTCTCAATAGTGCTGGATCCTAATTCTCTTCAGGAGGGGTCTGATCCCCCCCCCCCCGACAGAGGCCGTTGCATAATTTAATCTCTGAGAGTATATTCCTCTCAGGAGTTTGTCAGCTCGACCTTAGTGAGGTGTCAGCTTGTAGAACTACTTGATGCAGGCCATCCCTGCGAGGTAGGGCAGCACCAAGAAAATTTTAAACTGTTTTTATTCCTGACACTAATTGGGTGCCTGACGTCTCCCTGTTTTGTGGCTGCACTTAACCCTTAAGGATCTGGGTCCTTCATATCCTGGGGACCATCTCCATCTATGTGACAGACAACTTCAGTTGTCGTTTCACGGTTAGGCAGATGTTCCACTATCTAGGGTGTGAGAGCCATTTCAGACCGGCAGTAGGCATTTTTGTTAGCCTTTGTTGTTTGTTTATTGAACAGCCTTCCCGTTGGCCAGAGTTACGGAAACTGTACAAGTGAGTTAGAGGCCAGTGGCACCTTTAAGACCAACAAAGTTTTATGCAAGGTGTGAGCTTTCGTGCGCACGCACACTTTGTCTGACGAAGCGTGCGTGCACACAGAAGCTCACACCTTGAATAAAAACTTTGTTGGGCTTAAAGGGGCCTTTGGACTCTAACTTTGTCCTGTTGCTTCAGACTGACCTGCCTGGACACCTTGATCTATGTACAATTGAGTTGTTTAGGTATGTTTTCAGTGGGTTTTGATTAAAGGCCTGTTAGGTTCTAGTGGCAAACTTTTGGGGATGTATCTTTTCTTTTCGCCTAAGTGGGTTTTAATGATGTAACCTGTTTTGAGACCTGCAGGTATACATATTTAAATAAATGAACAGGGACAGACAGGAGACATTGCTGAGTGAAGACCCCTCCCCCCTGTTACCTGAATTAGGTATATATGTGCTCTGTGCTATAAGCAATCCACAAGAATAACACACAATCCCATGAAAATCAGGTATGAAAAAATATACAGGTGTGTGCTAGATGCCCACAGAACAATACAGTAACTAGATCAAAGCCATACCATCATTTAGTGTCTGGTAAAAACAACTACTTATTCCTTCATAGAAAAAATACAAAGTTCGATAAGATTTCACATAGCAGTCTGCTCCAGACTCTCCCAGTCTACATCCCTTCAGCAGTCTTGTATTCTCAAAAGCAGTCTGCTCCAAATTCAATCAATCTGTCTCTCTCTCTCAACACTTCTTCCGGATATTTAAGTGTTTCAGACCTCTGGTCTTTCCTCAGGAACAAATCCTATACAGGAATCTTACATAGTTTGGGTCCATTTGACTTTGGCAGCAGCATCAGCATGCTTGGAAATAAGTGAGGAGACCTTGCCCAAGTAGACTAACGGAAGAGTAAATTAATGGAAGTGTCTACTTGAATGTAACATTGAATGTAAGATTCCAGTATAGGATTTGTTCCTGAGGAAAGACCAGAAGTCTGAAACACTTAAATATCCGGAAAAAGTGTTGAAAGAGAGAGACAGATTGATTGAATTTGGAGCAGACTGCTTTTGAGAATACGAGACTGTTAAAGGGATATAGACTGGGAGAGTCTAGAGCGGACCGCTATGTGAAATTTCATTGACCTTTGTATTTTTTCTATGAAATAATAAGTAGTTGTTGTTCTTCACCAGACACTAAATGAAATTATGGCTTTAATCTAGTCTCTTTTGTTATTGTATTGTTCTGTGGGCATCTAGCACACATCTGTATATTTTTTTCATACCTGACTGTGCTATAAGCAGCCATAGGGACAGGCAAGGGACATGGCTGAGCGAAGACCCTCCCCCCTGTCCTCTGAATTAGGTATATGTGTGCTCTGTGCTATGAACAGTGACGTGCCAGGCAGAAATTCAGCAGTGAAGTTTTCTGTTGCGTGGCTATACAGTGATGGGGAGATGGTGCACCTAATGGATTTCTGCCTCTCACGCAACTCTTAAAGGCACAGAGCCTCTCTTAGCTCCTTTCCCCTTCTCTGTATATTTTTCAGCTTCTTCTGTAGTCATGAGGGTTAGAAGCTGGATATTCTTTTAAGGGGGCAGTACTGTCTGTCTTCTCAAGATTATTTTAAGGATTACTGTCACTGCATGGCTTGGATGCTATTCAGAAGCGGTTTTTTGTTTCTTCTTCCTTGTAGCATCATAACGCTATCACACGCTTCATGGATTTCCCCTGTTTTTCCCGCGATCTTTTCCAAATCCGCTTTGCTGCTGTGTTTTGGGAAAGATGGCAACAAGCTCAGGGTGGCACCCATGTGTAATGGAATGTCTGGGTCTTCTGGTTGCTGCTCGCATCAGTGTTGTTTTCACGGCCCCCTTTCCCGTGGCAGCCTTCCACCACAAGGTGTTTGTTTTAAAATTGACAATCAATGTATTATTATAGCAACATAGCAGTCTCAAGTCCCAGCCTGCATTCTTTTTAAAAAATTAAGTCCATAGCTGCCTTCATGGTGAGAATCTAAGGAGAAAGGGCATATCCTTTGAAAGGGCGTATGAAGGGTTTTGTCAGTGCTCAGTTCTTGTGGATCTTTCATACATGCCCAGGGAAATACCGATCACAACTTTGGGGTCAGGAAACAGTCTTCTCCAGGCCAGTTTGGCCAGGGATCCTGGAAGGGTTTTTTTCTCCCGCCATCTTCTGGGCATGGAGCACAGGTCACTGGGGGTATGGGGGGGGAAGTATTTGTGAATTTTCTGCATTGTGCAGGGGGTTGGACTAGATGACCTTTTTATTTATTTATTTATTTATTCGTTCGATTTATACCCCGCCCTCCCCGCAAGCGGGCTCAGGGCGGCTTACATGGGCTCGTCAGCCAATAATATTAAATTAAAATCCCTAAAACAGTTAAAACGGTTTAAATACTTAAAATACATTCCTAGCCTAACAACTTACAAATAGCTTCCAGTGACATATTATCAAATTATCAGGCGATGGCTCAGTGATTAAAAACTCTCTTTTACCCCTGCCTCCCGCTAGGGTCGATCCGGGCCAGACTACATCAAGTTGGTATAGCTGATGAATGGAATCATTGGATGGCGGCTCCTATTCAAAAGCCTGGCGGAAGAGCTCCGTCTTGCAGGCCCTGCGGAACTGCACAAGGTCCCGCAGGGCCCTGATCTCCTCTGGGAGCTCATTCCACCAGATAGGAGCCGCCACCGAAAAAGCCCTGGCCCTTGTTTTAGTAAGTCTAGCGGCCCTAAGACCTGGGACCTCTAGACGGTGGGCTGTTCCAGACCTCAGTGCCCGCTGGGGTATATACGGAGAAAGGCGGTCCCTAAGGTATGTTGGACCCTGGCCATATAGGGCTTTATAGGTAAGAACCAGCACCTTGAAGCGAACTCGGTATACTATAGGCAGCCAGTGCAGCGCCGCCAGCACAGGTCCGATGTGGTCTCGACCTTGGAGGTCTCTTCCAACTCTGTGACTCCATGGTTGCATCCCTAGCTCCCTTCACTGTCCCTAGCCTCCTTTCCTTGTAGAGACTGAAGCTGAAAGGCTTCCTTTTTAAAGACGGAAGCTGGGAATCCAGAGAACATGATGCCAGCGTGGTGCAGTGGTCATAGTGTCAGACTAGGATCTGGGAGACCCAAGTTTGAATGCCCGCTCGGCCTTGGAGGCTCGCTGGGTGACATACTCTCAGCCCAGCCTACCTCGCAGGGTTGTTGTGAGGCTAAAAAGCAGGCGAGGAGAACGATGCGAGCTGCTGTGGGTCTCCACTGCCGCGAAATGAAATAAATAATTGCTTTTAAAAATAAAAACAAGCCCTCTGGTTGGGGGGGATGGGGGGAGGATGGCTACCCTGAGGGACTGGGAAGGGGAAGCGTGCCATAGGGAAGCCCTGTTGGCTTCCATGCTGCATCGGCAGCTGCATGAGCAACAGAAATCATATCGCCCCGGAGAACACCATCGTCTGTCAATCACTTGGAAGGCTTCAAAGTGCTTTGTTAAATACCAAGTATTATTCCAAGGGTTTCACTGGCTGTAACAAATGTTGCATTAAAGTACTTATTAAATGCCACTCGAAATACAGTCAGCCGATATGTACCGTACCATCCAGTTTTATTTTACGGAGCTTTTTCAAACCTGCCCAGAGCTTTCTCATTTGTGGGCTTTACGATACCCTGAAATATATACTGAACTCTTCTATTAGCGGAGGATAGTGACATAGGTTGGACAGAGTGGGAGGAGAGAACCATTCATTTTACTGTTATGGCCGGCTCAGCCTCTTCCACATAGGTGAACCAAAGACTACAGCCTGTGACTGCAACATTTAGAGGTCGAATCTATGCATGTTTATTTGCTGATGTGCTGAAGTTGGGAAAATATTTATCTTACAATCCACTGGGAGGTTTAGCCTATTTGTGGCTTTGCTCAATTGTCTGTCAATCATTAATGAATGGTTTCGTGGTTGGTCCAGTTTTCATTTTCATTTACGAGTTCCTCAGAAGTTCATCCTTCAGTTGGGCTAACCTAGATTCTTGCATCTTAACTTAAAACAACAGGGGAAAAAATCCCTGATGTGTGTCTCGTGGTGTCTCCACCTAGTTAGAGACGGTGGCAGAAAGTGCCGTCAACTCATAGCCGACTTATAGCGACCCCCGTAGGGTTTTCAAGGCAAAAGATTCAGAGGTGGTTTGCATTTACAGATGGGGGGAGAAGCCCACCGGAAACGAGAGATTTTTAAAGCAGGTTTTTCATTCCCTTGTTCTCTTTCTCGTGTGGACTGCAACAACGTTGTGTGTGGTGACCGTCGTGATCATTTTTCCAGGCAAACATTTCAAAGGATGATGAAATGTCACGAGGTACACGCTCTGGCAGTGCAAGCCCATACCTTTCAGGGGAACGTTTCCTTTGCCTTCTGTGACACTGACTTTGTCCTTCATGCGTAACTGCAGTGAGGATAGGACTCAGCTGCACCCAAACTTGGATTTGTATTATACTCAGTTTTTAAACTTCCTGGATTCCTGCCCTGCATTTTTAAAAAATTGGGTTGCATCTAGCACAATTTTTTTTCACTTCCTCTAGAGTCGAAGCAGAAATGCAAGAAAAAGACAGTGGTAGCTGCTTGCGTAAGCTGTGACTTATTGTATTCCTACTTGTGTTTCTGTTATTGCATTCCTACTTAGAATAATGGAATCACAGAGCTGGAAGGGGCCATACAGGCCATCTAACCCAACCCCCTGCTCAATGCAGATCAGCCTAGAGCAGGGGTGTCGAACTCATTTGCTATGAGCGCCGGATCTGACATAAATGAGACCTAGTTGGGACAGGCCACGTGTGTCATAAAATGTAGCCAGGTAGCGAAGATATAAACTTTATAAAGGACGCAAAACACAAAGGGTTTTTTTTTTTTTACTTAAAATAAAAACATGCTTAAAACGTCAGCACTCTGGCAATATTTTGTTTATTTAACAGTGTCTGATAACTGACACCTCTTGCTCTGAATTGTTGCATCAAAATGTCTGTGCTGTTGCAGTCTTGAGTATGCTGTTCAGGTGTGTATCTGTAAGCTGCAAACCTACGATGATGCAGCAGCAGCAGAACTGGAAGAAGAAGCAGAAGACAGCCAGTTCCACTGTGGGCCTGATAGAAGCCCCCCAGGGGCCTGATCTGGCCCCAGGGCCGCATGTTTGACACCCCTGGCCTAGACCATCCCTGACAAGTGCTTGTCCAGACACTGCATAAAGACGGCCAGTGAGGGGGAGCTCACCACCTCTCTAGGCAGCCCATTCCACTGTTGCACAACTCTTACATTTAAAAAAGTTTTCCCTAAAATCCAGGCAGTACCTTCTGGCCCTTAATTTAAACCCACTATTGCGAGTCCTCTCCTCTGCTGCTAACAGGAACAGCTCCCTGCCCTCCTCTAAGGGACAGCCCTTCAGATACTTCAAGAGAGCCATCCTGTCCCCCCTCAGCCTCCCCTTCTCCAGACTGAACATTGCCAAGTCCCTCAGCCTTTCCTCCTAGGGCTGGGTCTCCACCAGGCCCCCGATCATCCTTGTCGCCCTCCTCTGTCCCTTCTCCATTCTGTCCCCATCCTTTTTGAAGTGAGGCCTCCAGATCTACTGGTGTTCCGCCTTTCACGAGATCTTGCACAACCAGTTTCTAGGCACTGCAATATGTAGGGGGTAGGATTGCCAACCTACAGGTGGAGGCTGGAGATCTCCTGAGATTACAACTGATTTCTAGGCGACAGTGGTGGGGTGGGGGGGGAGAAGTTAGTTAGTGGTGTGTATTTGCGGGGGGATGCGTCCCTTATCAATCCCCTCTTTGTGAGTGTCGAAATGGCATTTTTGGCCTCATTTGCAGATGGATGCAAGCCTGCATTATATTTTACAAAATTTTAATCCCCCCTCCCTTTTGGGGGGGGGGGTTTGCAATTATTAAAAAATTAAAAATTGAATAAAACCCCACCAAAGTCATTTGTTTTACTGTGTGCCGATTTTGTTGGGTGAAGAAGAAGTCAGGGTTACACCAGCAGTGGCAGCAGAAAAGACACGTCAAGGTGTTGAAAAAAAGCCTTTTTTATTGTTATTCTTTCTGGATCCCAGCAGCAGAAAAGAAGAATCAAGGTGTTGGGGGAAAAAACCTTTTTATTGTTATTCTTCCTTGATCCCGAAAGATCAAGGAAGAATAACAATAAAAAGGTCTTTTTCAACACCTTGATTTTTCTTTTCTGCGGATACCTTTGTCAGATATCTGTTTGTGCATCCCAATGACTGGTTTGATGTTGTTGGGACCTTGGAGCCAATCAAGCGAAAAAGTCTTCAGAAGCAAAGGCTTGCATACCGAAGTCGACTTAGAAGTACTGGAGTGGCTCTGAATGTGATGCTTCTCCTCCGTAACAACACGGTCATTTCTGCATTTAGCTGGGATTTGCAGGGTTGTCATATCCCCCGGGAAACTTGCGCTGGGAAATCGTGCAAGTTCCGTGTGCAGCTGTGATTATGCACTGCCAGCCACACACTGCTGTCTGTTCAGTTTTCTGTGCAGAAGCATCATATCCAAAGCTATCTTTGGGCTGTATGTCCCTGAAGCAGGGCTTCTTTCTGGGCAGAAGTCTAGCGCCCCCCAGCTTAGGGTTGCCAGGTCTGGGTTGGAAAATACCTGGGGACTTTGGGGGTGGATCTGGGAGAGGGCGGGGTTTGGGGAGGGGAGGGGTCTCAGAATGGGACGATGCCATAGGGTCCTCCCTTCAAAGCAGCCATTTTCTCCAGGGGAGCTGATCTCTGCCAGCTGGAGATCAAATGTAAAAGCGGGAGATCTCCGGTCTCACCTGGAGCTCATGGCTCATCAGAGGCAGGGGTATCCTCATATTAACCAATACACTTGAAGTGATGTTACCATCTAAAGCAACCCAGCCTTTTTGAGCCTGCGGGCACCTTTGGAATTCTGGCACACCATGGAGGGGAGAGCCACAAAATGGATGCTGCAGGAGGCTGAGACCGCTACAAAACGGTTGCCCCAGCCTACCTTCAGTCCTGCGGTGAAGATCCTTGTGCTGTGGTGGCAGCTGCTGCCGAAGCCGTGTTTCAAAAAATTTGCACAGCCAATCAAATCTCCAGTGGCCAATCAGAAGCCTTGCTGGGGAAAAGCCCCACCTGCCCCGCCCACTTTTTACAAACCCTTGGCAGGCACCAGAAAAGATGTCGGAGGGCACCACGGCTCCTACTGTTGAGACAGTGTGCGACTGCAATGAAAAAGGCCAACGCTATGCTGGGGATTATTAGGAAGGGAATCCAGCACTGACTTCTCTTATGTTCTTGTGTTCTTATGACTTGTGGACCCTTGATCTAAAGGAAGGGCTCCATCAGTCCATTATATCCGGACTCTCACCGCTTTCCCTGAGCCACTGACTGTGAAGGTAATGCGTTACCGTAGAATGTGAACCCGCTCGTATCCTTTGAGGAAATGACATTCAGGATAAGACACCAGTGGAACTGTGTTTTGATCTTTCGGCTCTCCTTTCCCCTTCCCGTTTTCTAGGTCTTGCTCCGGAGGCTAACAAGTTAGCAGGGTCCCTGGCGAAGATCCCGATCCTCCATGATGCAGCCTACGCCAAGGAAACAAAAATGTACAGCCGTCTCGGGGTTGGAGATGACACTTTGGTGCTCCCGTATGTATTGGAAAATTCAGCGTTCCTGTTCTTCATGAGTTCTGACTTGCTGTGTTGTGTTCTGGGATCTCAGCTTTTCACCTTGTGCCTGATGCGTACAAGTAATGCCAGTTGTGTGCTCCAATTTGGAGGGTGCGCATAAAGTTTCTTCTTCAAAACTGCTGAGTTCATTATAAAAAGGCTTTGATCCTGTGAATGAGGTCTCTGTATCCTGGATAGTGTTTGCCATAGCGCATTTCCTCTTCCTCTAAAACCTCAGTTTGCTCATTGAAAAGCATCATTGTTGTGCAAATGAAAGTTTTCGTGTAAGAGGAAGTGTGTTTTGTGACAGAGCACATGGAACTCATTCATCCAAGCCCAGATTTCTAGCCCAGGGGTCCCAACCTTTTCAAGCCTGTGGGCACCTTTGAATTCTCACACAGGGCGGTGGGTGCGACCAGAAATTGGCTGCTGCAGGAGCTGACCACAAAATAGCTGCCACAGGAGACAGAGCCAATCACAAAATGTCGGGGAGTGAGGTTGCGCATAACATAACTAGTCACTCTTGAACATTTCAGGCAAAGGCTCTCTTTAACAGGATGCCTTTTAAAAATACAGTTTACAATTTTTTTCTTGCATATGCACAGTAACACAGTGAAAAATCCTTATGTCGTGGTGTAGTGGTTAAGTGTGCGGATTCTAATCTGGGAGAACCGGGTTTGATTCCCCACTCCTCCACTTGCAGCTGCTGAGTGACCTTGGGCAAGCCGTAGTTCTTTTGGAGCTGTTCTTGAAAGAGCAGTTTCTCTCAGAGCTCTCTCAGCCCCACCTACTTCACAGGGTGTCTGTTGTGGGGAGGGGAAGGGAAAGGGGTTTGTAAGCCGTTCTAAGACTCCAAGGGAAGGGCGGGGTATAAATCCAATCTCTTCTTCTTCTTCAGTAACGGAACTCATTCATCCAGCTGCTGGTGTGACCTTGGGTCAGTTACAAATTCATTCAGAGCTTTTTTTCTCAGGAGCAGTTCTTGAAAGAGCTCTCTCAGCCCCACCTACCTCACAGGGTGTCTGTTGTGGGGAGGGGAAGGGAAAGGAGTTTGTAAACCGCTCTGAGACTCCAAGTGAAGGGTGGGGTATAAATCCAATCTCCTCCTCCTCCAAATGTTTCCTGGAAAGGAAGAAAAACAGTGTTCGATGCAACATTCCGCAGATGTCATTGATGTGAGGTGGTCAAGGCTTCCAACCTGTGTGCTGGTGGGGCGCATCCTGAAGTCAAGGCAGAAATGCTTCGGAACCTCTCCTGCCATCCACAGAGAGAGGGAAAGTGACAGAAGTAAAATTACTCATCCCACAACATTTCCTCTTTCTCTCTCTTTCTCTGTTTTTGTGACAGCCCTTCGAAAGAAAAAAAAAGAATAATCTACACAATCATGGAACTTTCTCCGCTGCTGGATTCTGCAAATATGACACCAGCTGACTGGGGCAGGATTGCCAAGTGCCTTGAGGTATTCCAGAATTTATCTTGCAAGGATTCTATGACATCAAGCATAGAAATTTGTTGATTCCCCCCCCCCCCCTTTACATTACAAGCCAAACTGCTTTAGACCTTAGGGATCAGATATGTACTGGCAGACATCAGTGTACACCCCACCAGTGTTCCTTCTAAGCTGAGTGAGCGTGAGCTCGCTCATAATTTTTTAGCCTCCGGCTCACACATTTCTGTCTTAGCTCAGGAAGGATGGCTCCAGAGCAGGGGTGGCCAAGCTTGCTTAACGTAAGAGCCACATAGAATAAACACCAGATGTCTGAGAGTCGCATGACATAAACAAATATCACACACGTTTTTATTGAAAAATACACAAATTTGCTTTTTATTAACGTTAAATGAGACTGCCAAAAATAAAAACAAAAGAAGTAGATATTGATAATAATATTTATTTGTCCAATGATGTTTGTAGGCTTTGGGAACGCATTTAAAGTTAAAGTTGCTTTCTGTCTCTGCTCCCCACTGCCTCGAGCCTACCCAGGAAGGGGAACACTAGTTGGGGAAGGGAAGATCGATTAGGGAGGCATGCCTCCCCTTTGCTTCCCCAGCTGCCTGCTGGGAGCCACGCTATATGTGTGAAAAAGCTTCGTGGCTCCCAAGCCACAGTTTGGCCACCCCTGCTCCAAAGCAAACTAATTTTATGCAGTAGCCAAATCGCTCGCTCACAACTTTAGTGCCAGTAGCTCACAAAGTAGAATTTTTGCTCACAAGACTCCACGGCTTAGAGGGAGCATTGCACCCCACCCTACCCCAGCTTGGATGTTCAGGGTGTATCGGGCTCTGCCACTCCTTATTGGATCAATTCAGGTTGTGCAGTTCATACATCTGGCTTTTTTTTATCCACAGGAACGTACTGTTTCCATTCTGATTCCTTTTTAAAAATGACCTTTCAAGCTGAGCTTAGTTTAAGATTCATGGAATTGCATGTTGACGCAATCTGCTAAGCGCAAAAGAACATAAGAGAAGCCAATGTTGGATCAGGCCAGTGGCCCATCCAGTCCAACACTCTGTGTCACACAGTGGCCAAAAACACCAGGTGCTATCAGGAGGTCCACCGTGGGGCCAGGACACTAGAAGCCCTCCCACTGTTCCCCCACCTCCAGCACCAAGAATACAGAGCATCACTTGCCCCAGACGGAGAGTTCCTATCTATACCTTGTGGCTAATAGCCACTGATGGACCTCTGCTCCATATGTTTATCCAGTTCCCTCTTGAAGCTGTCCATGCTTGTAGCAGCATTGCTTGAACACTGCCAGTGAGGCCAGCTTTCCCCTGTATCGGCCAGAACTTTGGTTCTGACCAAGCATAGAAGGGTGAATTGATAAAGCAGGATCCGATTGGGTCCTAATATCCTGCTTACAGCATTATCCTTGAGAGGAGAAAGGTAGGAAGTAAACAAATTCCAGAGTATCTTTTGTCTGTTGTGTGATCAGAATACTGGAGACCTGAATTGCCACTTTTTAATTTCTGGCTAAGATCCATTTGACCACAAGGTGGAGATAGAAGGTAACTTTGGATGCTGGCGAGTTTTTCCCGTGACATGCTAGCGAGCTCTTCCTTAAGAGAGTGAAATACTTTAGGTGGTTGAAATGCTCTCTGAAACCATGTCCTTGGGAGAGAGGGGATCCCCAGGAACAGGTTTTCGGAGCACATTGTGGGCCACAGGGGGAGAAGGCAAGAAACTGGTGCTTTGGGGACAGAAGTCCTTGCGCTCATTTAAAACAGCCTGTAGTTCTGAGCCATTGAAACTGACAGTGTTTTCTTCACTGGATTCAGCAGTGCCGGGACAGGAGGCCCCCAGTTCAGCGGTAGAATACGTGCTCTTCACACAGGGTCCAAAGCTCAATCCTGGACAGCTCCAGATAAAAGATCTTAGGAATATAAGAAGAACCATGCTGGATCAGACCAAAGGCCCATCTAGTCCTGCATTTTGTTCACACAGTGGCCGACCAGCTACCTCTAGGAAGCCCACAAACAGGAAGTCAGCAACTGATTTGATGAGGCATACTACCTCTGGTATGGAGACATCTCGAACGTTAGGACTAGGCATGACCTTTGCCTGGGACCATAAGAGTACTGTCACCAGGCAGGATCGACAATATTGGCCTAGCTCTGACTCAGCAATGTAAGGCAACTTCAGAAAGATTCACTTAGAGATCCCCTTTTTTGGCCACAGGGAGTACCCAGAAGGGACAGAGGGTAGTTCTAGGAATCATTGAGAACTCTTTAAGATTTTACATAGAGCTACCTAGATTACCTGGGTTCCTAGAGCTACTCTACATCACTTCTGAGGTTTTTCCCGGAAGTGACATGGCAGTGCAGAGGATGCTGACAGGTTTTAATTCTAAAAAATTCTCTCGCCACCACTCAGTAAGGTGCAGCTTTACCGATGGCTTCAGTCCATGGCCCTAGCTTCTTTTTTCATCCTCTCCCCTTACCCCCTTGGACTGTTGACCCTGTCTTTACATATGGCAGCCCTGTCAAGGTGGGATGGCTGAGACCTCCTCCTGTCCTGTATGTTTTCCTCCAATGGGGCCAATGGAAACTGGGTGGGGGTAGCATTGGAGGCCCTTGCACAGCGACCTCTGCCTGATTCAGAGGGTCATGATGGCTGCTATTCAGAGAGTCAAAGCTCCCTTTGGTCCTTTCCAGTTTGGTGTAGTGGTTAAGTGCGTGGACTCTAATCTGGGAGAACCGGGTTGATTCCCCACTCCTCCACTTGCAGCTGCTGGATGACCTTGGGCAAGCCATAGTTCTGTCAGAGCTGTTCTCTCGAGTTCTGGAAACAGCTCTCTCAGCCCCGACTACCTCACAGGGTGCCTGTTGTGGGTAGGGGAAGGGGAAGGAGTTTGTAAGCCGCTCTGAGACTCCTTCGGTTAGTGAAGAGCAAGGTGTAATTCCAATCTCTTCTTTTCGTCTTCTTTCCGCACTAGACCTTAAATCCAGATTCAACCCTGTCCCCGAGTTTACATCCTACACTACACACAAGTTCACCCCTATAATTATCTCGGGTTATTTTTACATTCTACACTACACTCGAGTTCACCTCTGTAATTATCTCAGGGTATTTTTTGTTTCCACATTACATTGAGGTCACCCCAGTTTTGCCCCACACTTATCCCAGGATAAACGGATGCTGTTATAACCAGAGATGAGGTCCAAGCACGGAAAGGGCCTTTATCAGAAGGTCGTTTCAGAGGGAAGCCCTGTTGGTCTGCGTTAGAACACTTAGATTCCAGAAGAGAGTCGCTTTGTGGATTCCAGTCCAGTAGCACCTTAGAGAACAACAAAAAATTGGGGGGGGCTATGAGCTTTTGAGAGTCAGACCTCCCTTATTTTGATGCCCGGAAGTTTTGTTCTCTGGGACCAAATGGAAATATTGATTGTTATCTTCGCTGGGGATATAGATTTGTCAGATTTCAAGGGTGGGGGGTCATTAAGATCCTATTTCAGAATTTAAAAAGCACAGTGTAGTGAAGTTATATTGAATGCACCAGTCCTGTGTTTCGAACAGAAGAGGGCAGTCTTGGGCTGGCAGCTGGCCCCTCTTGAGGCTGGCTTCCCCGGGCTGCCTCCCGGTATGCCACAATAGCCCCAGTTTACTTAATCTGTTCCCGTAAATGTTATAATCCCCAAAGTAAAAGCAGCAGCAGCAACAACAACAAAAAATCCCAGACCATACGACTCATTTACATATGTTAACATTCCTGTTTTAAAGCCACGGCTAAGCTTTGCTTAATTAGCAGTCCTCCTCTGGTTAAGAACACATCATTAATATGTATACGTGGCAGTTCGGGTCTTTGAATTTCCCTCATAATTAGCAACTGAAAGAAATAAGATTTTTTATGTCGACTGTGTTCTTTAACAATTAATTATGTTCAACTTGGGGGGGGGGGGGGAATGGCGCTTCTCAGAAAGGGAGTATTAAAATGCCAGATAGGAAAACCCAAAACAAGTGGGGACTCCAAATGGCATTTTGTGATTTGCATCGGTCAGCTGCTATTTGTAAGGCCTGCTTCCTTCCCCCTCTTCAGGCTGTTCCCGGCCCTTTTCCTCAACTATGAGCTTCCATCCCCCCCTCCCCACCAAATGAGTCTCTCTGTCTTATACATATCAACATGCTCTTACATTGAGCCAGACCAGTATTATGTCCTCTGTCTGGCGGTGGCCATCAGTCTCAGGTGGGCAGAGAGAGGACTTTTCTTAGCCCAGCTATTTGAGATCTCCTAACTGGAGTTGCTGGGGATTTAACTTGAGGTTCTTCAAGGAATGCATGTTCTGTACCAACGAGCTGCAGTGTTGATATAAGGAACCATGGGCGAGATAAGTGGTGATCTGGGGAAGTCCTGTTCCCATTGGGAGCATTCTGACCAGTGGGTATGTCAGCACATCAGGACGAGTGTGCAGTGCTGAAGCCAGTGCTCCCTCTAAGCTCTGGAGTCTTGTGGGCAAAAATTCTACTTTGTGAGCTACTTTCGTTAAAGTTGTGAGCGAGTGATTTGGTTACTGCATAAATTAGTTTGCTCTGGAGCCATCCTTCCTGAGCTAAGACAAAAATGTGTGAGCCGGAGGCTAAAAAACTGTGAGCCAGTTCACACCAGCTCAGCTTAAAGGGAACACTGGCTGACGTGTGTATATTTATGTTTTATTCGACACTGATTTTTATTGGGTTGGATCTGAGACTTCCATGAACAGAATTGTGGGAGCAATTTTTAGTACTTTAGTCGCTGCTGGCGAAACATCAGGGACGACGATGCCTAGACCGCAGCCTTACAGCCTGAAAAATCTACAACTAATCAACTCCGGCCGTGAAAGCCTTCGACAACATAATTTTTAGTACCTTTCCTAGCATACCTCCAGCATGGCTCCCTGAAAAGCCACTGTTGAAGGACAGTTAAATTTGAATCCAGTAGAACCTTAGAAGCCCAAGAAGATTTTC
This sequence comes from Lepidodactylus listeri, assembly GCA_029233225.1. Classification (NCBI taxonomy): domain Eukaryota; kingdom Metazoa; phylum Chordata; class Lepidosauria; order Squamata; family Gekkonidae; genus Lepidodactylus; species Lepidodactylus listeri. The sequence goes on from JARCFY010000011.1 coordinate 85,598,278, forward strand.
GACATATGAACATTCAATAGTCAAAGCGCCCTTTGTCAGATACTAGAGGACAGGGATTCTTACATGTAGCGGGGGGTGGAATTTCATCCAATTTCCCTTCTTGCAACATTGGCATATTGCTGTGAAGGGTCCCTTAACCCCCAGTTGTGGATTTCTTGTCGGGTGCAGGGAGTGGTAGGGGAAGGTGGTAAAAATCAATCCTACAAACACTCCATTTATGACAGTTTGGATCTAGCTTGTTGCATTCACATGATTTAACAAGTAACTTTGGAAAATACTAGACTACGTATGTTTTGGCTTTTTATGTTGCTTTGCATTAAGATGCCCCCCCCCCCACGTTACCCGATTGTTTTCCCATTAGAAGAGGTCTGGCTGTGAGTCTTTAAGGGACCTATCCTGACACTGACAGTTTGGAAGTGCAAGAATTGGCACTCACAAAAATGGGAAACCGAAGAATACATGAACACATGAAACTGTCATGTACTGAATCAGACCCTTAGTCTATCGAAAGTGCTGTTCTAGCTTGCCTCCTCGTGGTGCACCCTGAATAACACTGAAGAGCTAGAACTTCTGGCTATCAGACAATTGTAGGATCTCCTGGCTACACTATACACATGGAAACAATCAACTAATCAAACAGTCCTTCTCAGGGCTACTTGACAAGGGGAGTAGGAGACTTTTTGCCATACAATACATAATTAAATAAATAAATAAATAGTCTTATCTATTCAGACTGGCAGCAGCTCTCCAAGGTCTCAGGCCCATCACCTACTGCCAGATCTTTTTAACTGGAGATACTAGGGACTGAACCTGGGACCTTTTGAATGCTGAGATGATCTACCACGGAGTCACAGCGCAGGATTTGAAGCCAGAGCTTCAAGAATCTGAGGGTGGAAAGCAAGGCTAAGTAAACAAACACAGGAAGCAGCTCTTTTTTCCACACTGTGTGTTAAACTGGTTTTTAAATGATGGCATCTGAAATACATTTGGTCTTAGGCTGCAATCACATGCTCCTTTAGATCTGACATAGGTGCGAATGCCTGATGGATCTAAAGGGAGCGATCAGACAGCAACATCTGGGAAGCATTCTGCAGTCGTCGGCAACCTGTGTTGCTCCGCCACGGAAGTGGAGTTAAAAGACACAGGGGAAATTCTGGGCCTAATGCTTGCCAATGGACCACAGATAGACTTTCCCCTGTCTAATCGCTCAAGCACACTCTCATGCCATTGGGATGGTCTGCTTATGCCATCCCAACTCCATGCTGTTCCCCCCCCTTCGCAGTATGTGCATCATCACATACTCCATGGGGGCCCTCAGTGTGGAGGTGCAATTCCTCGATTCCTCATGTATGTGCAAGGGAAACAAAGAGCAAAAAGGTTGCATCTGATCACACAGTGACGGTCTGAGCCCGCAGCTTCAAAGGGCTGTGTGATCTCGCAACTGCGTGTCAAATTCCTCCAGAGGACATAGCCTCTCTTCCCCTCTGCTTCAACTGGTGTGTGTAACCGCAGCCATAGAAGATTATTTAGAAAGGAAAGGTAATTGTGAATATTTTAAAAAATCAACACCCTTGCCGTAGTTCTTTAAAATGCTGTATCCAATCACTTGAGTTTCCTGATGATGGCATATACTTTCCTCCAGTGCAAGAGGCTTATTTTAGTGGAAAGCTGGTGATGGAGGAACGCATCACTGTTAGCTGAGCATAGTAATAGGGTACATCCCGCCATGTTTATTTAATGACCCTTCCCAGCCAGGTTCTCTCCCCCCCCTTTCTAAAATTCACCTTCTTACATGAGGAATTTCTTTTGGATCGCCAGGCAAACTACGAGAATCACGACGGCTTTGTGATCCTTCACGGCACCGACACGATGGCATACACAGCCTCGGCGTTGTCGTTCATGTGCGAGAATCTCGGCAAAACCATTGTCCTGACCGGCTCGCAGGTAAGTGGCTTCCTCAGAAAACTCCTAAATGTGGGCTCTACTCTACAAGGTGGTCTTAAGTTTTGGAAAGTGTTTGTCTTACTCAATCTGAGCAGGTGTCAGTGAAGGGGAGGATATGGATTTTCAGAATAAGCCAGTCAGCCCCTGTGATAGCAGTGTTAGCCGAATTGCTTTAATTTACGTTTAGCAATCAGCAAAATGCACGGGTTCTTGCCAACTATACCAGGGTCCCACCCCTCCCGGGAGTTCTCAAGGAAAGAGGCACGTGAGGCAGATGGCAAATTCAATGCTGTTTACTTAATGGTGTAGTTCAAGCACACAAAACAGATTCACACACACATACACACAGGTCTAGGGAAATAAAGATAGAAAATAGCACTGTTGCAATTTGCAGGAGTTCATTGGTGGGGAAGCAATACGTTACCTATCCTGGAGATGGATCCTTGTTCCAATAGAAGATTAGAGGGACTGGAAAGGCAGCTGGACACGGGGGGGGGGGGTAAAGCAGGGGAGTAAAGCAGATAGGGGACGATGGCTTAAGAGGATGATGGCTCAGGAGAGAGAATGCCTCTGCTCAGGCTCTTTTATTAGGTGGTCTTGGGGAGGGCTGCACAGACCACATCCCACTAACACACCTACTAGGCGGTCCGTCCCTTCTGGACCTTGGGATAGGAGAAAGGTGGACAAAAGGGAGGAGGTCCAGGGGATGGTCAATGTGTGCAGAGTATGATCTCATCAGGAAACAGGTTCTGGGCCTGGGGTCCGATGACTCACCTGGCCACATCTATTGTAAGTCAATGACTTTGGCTGACTGGGTGGTGGCCCGAACAATAGTTGCTAAGCAACTGCGTTAGCATAATCCATTTAGCTATGTTGGAGGGGGCAGGGGAAGGCCAGCATGTGGAAACAGAAAGAAACCTCATGGCAAGAGGAGTCCTTTGTCTCTGGTGAACTCATCTAGGGTGTCAGCCTCCTGGCGTGGGCTGGAGCTGGCTCCTATTATGAAGAAAGCACATGGCCCTTCCATTAAAGGCAGCCCAAAGTTCAGGCTTATGAATATCATAATTCATAAGAGCACTAGCGTGCCTTGCTGGCCAACAATTCCCCCCCTCGGGACCCTGAAAGCGTCAGGTGAAAGGGTCCCGAATTAGATGAAGTGCTAACATGGCTGGAACTGTGTGGGAAAGGTCTGGGAGTCTTTAAGTTTGCGAGGAACGGACATAAAAAGATGGCAAAAATCTACCCTATCAAAAATGCCGAATTACCTTCGAACAGACACTGAACTCCAGGACAGGTACACTTAGCCACCAACGGGGGCACACATATAACTTCATAAAGGAAAGCATTCTTATGGGGCAGAAGGGCTTTTGACACAGCCCAACGACTAAGACTCTTTATCTTACTTATTCTTACTTTTACATGTATCAAAAATATATCTATTGCTAAGACACACACACTCACTCATTCACCAGTACAAAAATAATCCACAAGGAAATCAAATTGTTACAAGCAATTCTTCGTCCATCCCTCCTGTGCGCCAAGGCTCGGGTGCTGGAACATGACTACTGTTGTTGTAAAACAGGAGGGAGATGTGCTTTACATAGTAAGTAACTCAACACCAGGACTCGTATCTCTTTGGCTCTTCGGAAGCCATTCAGGTCTTAACAATCGTCTCATGAGGCTCTCGGCTATGTCCGTCACTTCTCGGCTCAGACACGAGTCAGTTCAGCCGGGAAGGAGGAGACCGGTTTGCATATTGAGGAGTCGCCCCCCCTTGCTATCTAAAAGAATCATGGGTATATATTATTCGAAAAGAAAAATGGTTAATAATTTGTTAACCATAAAAGAGGTACAGAAAGGAAAGCAAAATAATTAATGCATCTATTAACCAAAGCAGAATGGGAAAAAGCAAGGCCATACTCGTTGGATACTAGTATGTAACTGGCTTTGATGATGCTTGAGTGCGGAGGCTGAAGATATCATTGGAATACCTGGGACATCACAATTGAATGAAGGTATATCATCAGACAAATCATGTTAGCAAGTATGAGCAATTCATATTTGGATTAGTTTCACTCAGGCAGGGGCAGTCCCTGTCTGTCACAGAAATCAGGAATACACATGAGGTTGAAGTCTCTCCCCCAAGAGTCCATGGAAGTAGAAAACATCCTTTTTCTTCCCACCTGGAAGTTCATTGTACAGTCCATGGGGTCCTGTATATGCAAAACTTCTGAGAACTTGAAGAGCACAATGGGGCAGCAGAAATATATATGAGAACAAATCAAATGCAATCACCTTAGCAAACACACACAGAAGGGAAAAAAAACTCTTAATGAGTAGTAGCACATATTAGATCATAGTAAATATAGACAAAAGCATTATTGCAACACAAAATTGAAGAACTGGGATATGACACCCAATCACCCATTAGAACACAATGCAATGTACTGGCAGTTTATAAGAAGAGGGGACACATTTGACAGTGTCTCTCCCCCCCTTGTATCAAGATTGACATTTTGCTAGACATGTGATCACATTTAATAGAGTGTCTTCCAGAGACAATAAAAATAATAATAATAATACATGAGCTCAGAACAGAAAAGATTTTTTTTTTCAGAATTTAAATTGTATTGCCATGGCTTATAAGGTTGTAGGAAAAATTGGGCGCCCAAAGAAAAAGGCCGGCTTGTGGGGGTGGTTTAAACTTCCCCTCAAAATAAAAAGTCAAAGAATGTAAAAAGACAATATAACAAAACTCATCAAAAACATCTGACTTCTCCCATGTTGTGGGAGAGGAATTAAAAATAAAAATAAAACTGGCAGGGATCTGAAAAGCAATAAATGATTAGTACACACATTAAAAAAAAAAACCATACAGACAACATGATTTTACTATATGAGAGCCTTCCTTGGCTCAGGCCCAGTGATTCAAGGATTAAATACCAGAGAGAGATGCTCTCAGGTTTGCAGCTTTAAGGGGTAGACCTTGTTTGAAAAGGCCCTTTTTCAGTTGCCAACCAAGTGGCTTTAGTCCAGTTAGGGACTTCATGCTGCTGAACTATTCCTGAAAGAGAAGCAAGGTTAAACTGTGGCTTAGGTATGGTCCTTGCCCTAAAAAGAAAAGCAATTGTTGCTGGGCAAAAACTAAACAAGAAAATTGTTTTAGAAGTATTCTACCACCCCCCTTTGTTTCTTTCATGACCAATAGGGAGGAAAGAAACATAGTTGAAGGTGTACTCTGTGCATGCGCAGAGTGCAGTTGAAACAAAGATGAAAGAATACAGCCTGAGTGACCGAGGCATAATTGTACCAAGCATCTGTAATATAAACTGTATGGAAAATCCAAGATATAGAACAAGCAGTGGCCCTTGACAAGGCTCAAAGAATCCTTTATGGATTAAGAAGTCAGTCAGAAAGATCATAACCCAAGAAAAAGCATGGTCTCTGGCATAAGCTGTGAGCCAGCAAACAGTTCCTCTGAGCACGTATAGAGGTTTTTTTTTTCTTGCTGGTAGAAGAAGTAGGCAGAAGTAGATCACTAAAACATAAAAAAAAGAATGGACGTTCTGCCAGTCTTAAAGATTTTATAAGGATATGAAAAATATAAATGATAAACACTTCAGATGAAAAGCCAAGTCATAGCAAGATGGCTAAAATGATGGTATGAACATTCGATGACTGCGATAGTATCTCAAGACTAAGGAAAACTAGCAAAGAGTGAACTAGCAGGGACCCACTTCTGTGAGATGAGAAAGAAATAAAAAAACTGATACTACACAGGACAAAGCCTGAGAATGAGAGGCAGTAACACATTTAAGGAAATAGAAACAGTATCTCTATGGAATATACCCTGTGAGGTAGGAGTGGCTGAGAGAGTGCCCTTGAGGACTGCTCTTGAAAGGACAGCTCTGAAAGAACTTGTGACTGACCCAGGGTCACACCAGCGGCTGCATGTAGTAGAGTGGGGAATCAAATCCGGTGCTCCCAGATGAGAGTCCATGCACTTAACCATTACACCATACTGTCTCTCCTAGAGATTCCTGAGATGTGATGTACTAAAAAAATTAGAAGGAAAGCATGCCAAGGAAGCAATCTTAAGATTTCAAATAAAAGCAAAGTTACCAAAAACTGTAAAATTCTAGAAATATCATTTTGTTCTTAAAGAATTAAAGCTATAAAAATTGCAACAACAAAAAGAAATATTAACTTCCAAGCAATGATCTGTTGTCGTTTGGCAGAGGGGCAACTCTAGAGCAGTTTGCCCAAAAAGGGAATTGAAACCTAGTTTAAGAAGGGAAGGGAACCTTCCTTTCAAAGCATTCTACAGTAAAGTTTCATCACAAAGGGTAGGGTTGCCAACTCCAGTCCAGGAGATTCCTGTAGATTAGGAGATGCAATTTAGGAAGAACAGTGCATAGAACTGCATAAAATCAATACTGCATCAAATCAACTCGTTTCCAGAGAAATTGACTTCAGTATCCTGGAGAAAAGCTGTAGCTTTGGGGGATCTCCAGGGCTCTCCTGGAGACTGACATTCTCGCAATAGTGGCCACATTCTTAGCCAAAAAGGAAGAAAAAATTCCAAATATTCACTACCCATCCCCTCCCTGTTGTCTTAGAGAGAGAAAGGTGGGGGGACTTTTGTCTCTGGTTGCAGAGGGAAATTACGATTAACAAAAGAGGGAGGGAGAACTTCCTTCTCCAACTCATTTCAGAGCTGCTGGCTCTTTGGTAATGCAAATTTCACAAGGGATAGGGGGGGGAAGAGGAGGCTTTTGTTGGATGGCAGAGGTTTTCCAGATAGACTGTCTTTGTCTGATGAGGCTCTCTCTTTTAAACTATGTGCCACATGGCTAGTTTTGAATTGCAGCATGAGTCTCAAAAGATTTTAGCAGAACTGCTGCTATAGCTCAAAAAGTCTGGGTCTTTTCCAGGCCAGATTAAAAGAAGGGAAAACTAAAAAAAAATAATAATTCCTTGCACCAAAAATTCCTTGCACTCTCCTTGCACTTCCCCCCCTTGAATTCACAGAACCCTCTGTGAATTCATAAAACAGAGCCAAAGTAAAAAGGGAAAGAAAAACCATTCCATATTTCTTTTCACTGTGCCCCCCCCCCCCTTTTCAGTTCCTTTAAGGTGGGGGTGATATAAGAACTTTTCTCTCTAGGGTTGAGAAGGAAAAACAGCCCTAACAGAACAGGGGAAAAGCAACAATTACCAGCACTCCTCCATCTTATCTCATGCTGCTAGTTCTTTGATTATGCAAATGTCACAAAAGGGGAGATGAGGGCAGTTTGCCCTGCCATGAGGTTTTTAGAATTTAACTGCTTTCAGCATCTTAAGGCCAAAGTGGGCTCAGTTTTGTTTTTTTGTTTTTTTTTTCCAAAGGCAGCTGGAGGGAGAGCCTGCCTGAGCTTTGCCAATTCATGCTGTATCAGGAGCCACTAAAGTACAAATACATTGTAATCAAAATGGAGAATTTGCTGCTTCTTGCAGACATAAGAAACTAACTCACTGCTGGAGCTTAAAAGTTTGAAAATGTGCCACTTTAAAAAAAAGGTATTTGTCCCTCAGTTACTCTTGAACTGTGGGCCAGATGAATATTTAAAACAAAATATTTCAAAGGAAAACGTGGCTTTTTCTACACCCTCTAGAAGGGGCAGCCTTTAAAGGCTTTATAACACAAAACAAACACATTGTACCTACTGAGGTTTCAAAATGGAAGAAGGTTCTGTGGGGGAAGGAGAGGTTTTTCCTTCCCCAACAGTTCAATGGGAAGTCTCCAGTTCTGACCTGGAGATTGGTATCTCTACGGATTCTAGGGAGTTTCCAGAAAGAAGGAAGCTTGGGAGCTTCCATTTTTAAAAAAAAGTTACATTTCCTATGCTTAAGCAAGTTTTAAATTGTCAGTCTTTTGGTTGTTTTAAAGAACTTTTCTGTGTTCACTTGACCCGCATAGGCCAGAATGAAACAGGCAGAAAAACCTTATTTGTTTGTACTGTGTCCTCCCCCCAGGTTTTGTCTAAGGTGGGGCAGACACAGCAAAAGTCTCTCTCCCTAGAGTTGAGAGAGAGATGATCTTTGCTTTTCTAAAATCGGGAAGGGCAGCTAACAATCAGAAGTCTGTTTATCTCTTACCAGTAGCTGAAGTCGAAATTGGGGAAACACCAAGAGTTCTGTCTCTGTGGGGCAAATGTCGGGAGGTTTGGACTTGAGATCTCTCCATTGTAACAAGGAGGGCTGAAGTGGGCCTAAGTTTAAGGCCTTATGAGGTTCCATAAAAGCCCGGTGTGCACATTTACTGAAAGCAGAACTAGAAACTGGAAGTTCCTTGCAAACAGAAGGAGGAGCACTCACATCTGCAGAGACAGTCACAGAAAGCTGTTCCCTGCTGAGGGAAATAGTTTGGGCAAGAGATTTAGAACGCTGTGTAAGCTCAGAGGCTATGTTCTTCTCTGGAGTTGGAAGTACAGAAACTGGATCAGAGAGGGGGGGCTGCAGTTTGCACAGCTTGATCCTTAAAACAGCTGTTATTTCTTTTACTCTGTACCTCCAAAATCTCTAGCCTCTGGGTGACATGCTGCATTAAAAGGGCGGTTTGGGCTAACTGATTCTTGACCTCTACGAGTTCCCTGTGAAATCCTGCCTTCTCTTTAATAGAGGCTTCTAATTTCCGTTGAAGTTCCTGGTTGTCCCATTTCAGTTGTTGGATTTCTAGATCTCTGCTTTGATCAGGATCAGTGAGTCCTCTTGGTTCCTTTTGAAGGGGAGAGGTTTTCAACGCAGTAGTTTTAGGGAAGTTGCTGCTTTTTCCTGCAAGTTCTGCTGCCAGGTGAGGGTGAGGAGGATTTTTACTCTCAAGTGGCACACGCACATTCTGTGTGGTGCTGCATTCCACGTGGCTAACAAGTTGGGGGCTAAGCACATTGAGAGGAGCGCCTGTGTCTATGTGAAGGGTGGCAGGTTTTGTGTTCCCTGGAGTCCCGACCTCTGCCTGGACGGTCAGTCTCTCCCAAGTGTCCGGCTGAAGATGAGCCAAGACATGGTTGGGGAGAGAGTGGGACTCCGGGCAGCCCTATGCTGAAGCTAGGCTGCAGCCTTGAGAGGGATGCAGAGTAGCCACAGGATGACTGCCTCGTGTCTCATATTCGGCCAGAGCTTTGACCAAAACAGCGTCAGGCTGCTGATCAAATCTACTCATGTCCGCCCCAGTCTCTTTCAGCCGCATCCAGAGGCACCAGCGGAAGGAGTCATAGCCTTGGGGAGGCCCCGGCCATGTGCGCCCTTCCCCTGATTGCCCCGGGTGCCACTGATTGGACTGAGGGGGGGCAGGGTTGTTTGGAGATGGCTGAGGGAAAAGGCTGGTATGTTGGTGGGGGCTGCCCAGGTGGTCTCTTGAGCTGCTGCTGGCCATAATCCCTGTGGGGATATGGTGCAGAGGGTTGGAGCCGAGCCGGGGCAGGACCATGTTCGTGGTAATAGTCATTTCTGTCATGGCCTCTATTGCCCCTGTTCTTGGGCCTATCATATCTTTTGCCTTTTCCTCTGTAAAAGCCTCCTCTGTTTTGGTAATTGGAATGAGGTCCATTATTGGCATATGTGATTGCCTGAATGGGCTCCTCTTCCTCTACCCTGTCTTTGCGTTTCTTATTTCCCTTGGCGGGTTTAGTGACTCCTGTGCTGCGCAATAAGGTTGCTACTCTTCTGATTTTCTTTTCCATTTTTGCCCAGCTTCCCCTAGTGGGATCAGGAACATTGAGGGCTAACTGAGTTTGGGCATTGAATCCATGCATAAGCGCTTCCCTGAATTTGTCATTATCATAGTCGGGGAGATCGGTTTGCGGGTCCATGTCTATTTTCTCTGCTAAGATGCCTAGGAGCTGTTTTCTAGCCATGTAGGCTTCCGGATCTTCGCCATGCCCTTGCCTCTCTAAAATGAACAGGGCTGCCAGGCTGCGGTTGGGATGAAGGTAGTCTAGCACACCTTGCATCCATCTGTAACTGGTTCCGTTAGTCAGATTATTGGCAGTTATGGCGAAATTGAGGGCAGTTAAATCTGTGCCGGTAGCACAACGCCTGGCGAGCAGGGTAAAGTCCCTTCCATTGAGCTTGCCATACATGGTGCTAACATTTGTCATCCATTGTATCGCATTATCTTTGGAGAGGGGCCCGACCTGCTCGGCAATGGCTTTTACCTCATCTGGCTTCCACATCTGTGTTTCTGTGACCGTTTGTGTGGTGGTCCTGCTACCGGTTTTGGTGACAATTTCTTTGATGCTAACTGGGTGGACTGGGGCAGGAACCTCTGAGCTCTCTGCCATGTGAGCTTCTAATTTTCCTCTGGCCTGGGAGAGATCAATTAAGCTCTCCGGGTGGATAGCTGATACTACTGCTCTTTGGGCTCCTAATTGTTCCCTTAGAATTTCAGTTTCTCTTTGGCAGGCATCATGGTTTGCCTGCTCCCTTTTGATGAGGTTTTCTTGGGCCAAATATTTTGCTCCCTGTTGTGCGGATATTAAATCTAGGTTAGCCTTTTCCAACGCTTTCTCAGCCGCCTCTGCTCTTTCCTCCGCTTTTAGTGCCCGCTGTTCTGCCATTTTAGCAGTCATATTTATCCCTTGGTTTGCCAGGGTCACGTTAAGTTTCTCAGCGTTGAGCTGATGTACCTCGTGCTCGTGGGCGGCTCTTAATTCCAACATCTCTACCTCCATATCTCTTCGCTTATCCTCCATTAACTCCTCATAGTTCTGTCTCAAATCCTCCATATCTTTTTCACATTTGCTTTTAAGCCCACTTAACTCTTCTTTGACGGTTTCGAATTTGGATTCTAGTTTTTCATATCTGCTCACTTCTCTTTCTACAGCAGCCTTACTTTGAATGTTTAGCTCCTCCAGCCTTTGCTGATAGTCCTTGGCTAGGGCTTCTTGCTTCTGGTTACTTTCCCTAACTAGTTCTTCCTGCTTCTCCACATCCGCTTGAAGGTGTTTAATGATGGCAGCAGCGTCCTGCAAAGCCATATATAAAGCCCAACTAGCGGCTATGTCCTTAGCCGTGGAACCAGGTTTTTGGCTTTTAGAATAGTCCTGGAAAGCGCTCTGGACTATTGCCAATGGATTAGGGCCCTTGAAAGATCCTTCCTTCCAAGGAGACGCACCCTTTTTCACTAGCCATTTCTCTAGTTTGGGTTCGTTCTCCTTAGTACGAAACATCTTTGTCGGGATTCTCCTGTTTTTACTTACAACAGGGGCGCTAGAAAAGGGAACTTGAAATTCTTTCCCTGCCTCTATCGGCTTCTTAAGTTACAGTATTGGCTCAAGGTGGCCAACGCACCACAGAACAGGCTCTCCCAGCCCTTAATTAGTTTTTGGAGCCGGGGACTCACACCCTTTGCGACACTCAGGGATTACTTTTAACCCTAAAGGAGACACCCAGTCTCAGAGACACCCAGTCTCTTTATATGAGGGTTTCGAGAACGGGGTGGCCAAACCTCACGTCCTTACAGGATAACCACACAACCAAATTAAGGTTTTGGGCTCAAAAGCTCTTACTGGATAACCTATTAACCAGCGGGGTTTCGAAACAATATGTCCCAACAGGTTGACCCCCAACCTAATTTAATTAATTTCTCTTCGCGGGGCGAAGTAGGAAGAAGCTATAACACAGATGCGTTGGGGGCAGAAGGTGTAGACGTTGAAATTGGACCACGTGGGTACGTGTGGTGTATGTGCGTGTGTGTGCGGCTAGACCTAGCACCCTACACTGTTTCTCCGGATCCCTTCCCACAATAGGATGAAGTTGGCGTGGGTTATGGCCTTAGGACTTCGAGACGCTGACCCCTTGCGTTCGGACCTTGCCTGCAATTAGACAAGACCGGTGCGGCTGACCAGCGACCCTGAAGGATAGAGCGGGGAAAAGCCAACCCACGATAGAGTGCTCACTAGAGCCAGGCACGCAGACAGAAACTCACTAGAGCCAGGCACGCAGACAGCCTCTCCTAGAACTCTGGAGGTGGTTTTTCCCTTACGTCTGCAGATCAAAGACACGCCTGTCGACTATGGCGTGAAATTTAATCTGCAGGGCAATCCCGGACGAGCCCCCAATTCTGTTAGCCGAATTGCTTTAATTTACGTTTAGCAATCAGCAAAATGCACGGGTTCTTGCCAACTATACCAGGGTCCCACCCCTCCCGGGAGTTCTCAAAGAAAGAGGCACGTGAGGCAGATGGCAAATTCAATGCTGTTTACTTAATGGTGTAGTTCAAGCACACAAAACAGATTCACACACACATACACATAGGTCTAGGGAAATAAAGATAGAAAATAGCTAATCAAAACAATAATAGATAATCAAAACAATACAGGACAATTACAAAATACAACTGTGATTAACACACCACATTCTTTCTAAAAACCTTCATAAGAAACACAATTAGTATTACATTCACACATCTTAAAGGTACAAGAAACATTAATACCAACTCACTTCCATACAAACACGCTAGTTCTAGCTTTAAGATTGAAATCACTCATCCCTCAACACCTCACATAAAATGGCATCTAACACATGGAAAATACTAACACAAAACGTGCGTGGGCTTAACAATTTAATTAAATGCAAAAGGGCATTAGCAAATTTAGCCAAAACCCAATCAGACATATATCTACTTCAAGAAACGCATCTTCACTCCAAATCACAACCTGAACTTAAAGCTAAATGGCTGCAGCATCAATTTCATGCCAAAGGCAACTCCAAATCAAGAGGAGTGGCAATCTTATTGACCAACAAAATCCGTTTCCAGCTTAAAGCATCTCTAGCAGACCCTAATGGACGATATATCTTTGTTAAAGGCACGCTCAATGAACAACTGATAACTCTAGCGTCAATATATGCCCCCAACACCAACCAGCTTCCCTTTTTACAGGAAACATTATAATTCCTAGAAACCTTCTGAGAAGGCGAAATAATCATAGGAGGTGACTTCAACATAACGGTTGATGGCAACTTGGATCGTACGAAACACCAAGGATCTACAACACAGATCTCGACACCGAACAAAGGGTTTTCAGATCTTCAACATCAATATCACTTAACGGACATCTGGAGACATTTACATCCAACAGAAAAAAATTTCACTTTCTATTCAACGAGGCATAAGGTCTACTCACGAATAGACGCAATACTCATCTCTAACAATCTTGTCCACAAAGCTCGAGACTCGGGCATTGGGAACATCACATGGTCAGATCATGCCAACGTCACTTGTGTTTTATCTTCATTAGCGGAAACTCAAGCGTCAAGATCCTGGACAGTCAACAGAGCTCTACTTTTTAATGAAAAATATACAGAACTAATAGACCATCATATTCAACAGTATCTACAAGATAACATCAGTGATGAAACCTCACCATCCATCATCTGGGATGCATTAAAAGTAGTCCTTAGAGGACATCTCATAGCGATGTCATTAAGGTTTAAAAAAGAAAGAAAAGCCCTTACGGATGACATAACAAGCAAAATTAAAGACCTAGAAATGGAACACAAGAAAACCGGGAGTAAAAAAATATATAAACAACTCCTTTCTGAACGGAAAGCTCTTGAATTCATTGAAAGCTCATCAATCCAAAAAAATCTAGTTTACACAAAACAAAAATACTGGATCAACTCTACAAAATCTCTACGACTGCTGGCCTGGCGTGTCAAAGATAAAAGATCCTCACGTCATATATTAGCAGCAAAAGATAAATCAGGCAAATTACACACAGCTTCATCAAAAATTAGCAAAATATTTGAAGACTATTATCAAACGCTCTATACATCAACTAACCCATCTGAGAAGAACATCCTCGCTTACTTCAAAACGAACTTAAATATACCAATACTTTCTGACGAGCACAGTGAATTTCTGGAAAAACCTATTGAAAAACAAGAAGTTCTTGATGTAATAAAAAATCTAAAGAACAGCAAATCAGCAGGACCAGACGGATACCCATCAGAGTTCTACAAAAAAATTCTCCAGTTTACTTGTTGGACCATTAACGGTAGCCTGCAACAACATCTTGGTTACGGGTCAGATACCTCCGTCATGGAGTGATGCATCAATCATAATGATCCCAAAATCGGGTAAAGATACAACTAAACCAGAATCCTACCGCCCAATTTCCTTATTAAATCAGGACTATAAAATTTTTACGGCAATTCTAACTAAGAGACTTAATTCATTCATTTCACAATACATTCATCAGGATCAATCGGGCTTCATACCAGGAAGAGACCTAACAGACAATATTTACAAAATACTGAATATTATTTCGGCAAATGAGAACTCAAAGCAAGACTCTATAATAATATCACTTGATATCGAAAAGGCTTTTGACTCCTTGGAGAACACTTATTTGATACATCTACTGCAACGCATGAGATTTGGTCCCAAATTCCTAACAGCAATAAAAGCGATCTACGCGAAACCTACAGCATATATCAAAACGAATGGAACAACTTCAGAAAAGATATCGCTCACCAGAGGAACGAGACAGGGTTGTCCCCTCTCGCCAATTCTATTTGCTATAGCGCTTGAACCCTTAGCAGCTGAGATCAGACATAACAAACAAATCTCAGGAATATCTTATAACTCATATGCCTTTAAACTAAGCCTATTTGCTGACGATATGTTGGTTTATATCACAAACCCGAAAGAATCTCTAAGACATCTTCAATCAACTTTAGGAAATTTCAGTAAAATCTCAGGCCTCAAAATAAATCAATCCAAATTGTGCATAATGCCTCTAAAACTATCAACAGACACTGAAAGTTCTCTTAAAAAGGAATTTGAATTCCAATGGACCACTTCGGACCTACCCTATTTGGGAATACGAATATCTAATAAATTATCTGACTTGTTTAAAATCAATCACTCACACAAAATTGATGAAATAAAACTAGACATTCAAAACTGGGGAAAACTAAATCTCACATTCCTAGATAGATTAAACCTTATTAAATCCTTTGTTCTCCCCAAAATGTTGTTTTTATTTCGCACGATTCCAATCGCATTATCAAGAAACACTCTTAATCAATGGCAAGAAATGTTAAATTCCTTTCTATGGAACAACAAATGTCCAAGAACAAGCTTTCATGTACTGAGGCGTAGAACATCACAAGGAGGTCTGAACTATCCAGATATATCACTATATTATAAAACAGCTCTGATGCTACCTGTGATCAAAATACTCAAAGGCAATAAAAACTTAGACTGGGTTAAACTTATTCCAACATCACCAAGTTCGATCGAAGAGATAATCTGGAACAACTCATCTGCCCGCCTAAAACCAGCCCAAGACAATATCTTCTTGACTGCCATTTTAAAAAACTGGGACGCGCATAGATCACAACTACTCCCAAAAATCTCTAGATTTATATCCCTTTTTAATCAAGCATGGTTTTTACCAGGAAATGATCCAAAAATGGCTGCTGATTGGAAATCAGCCAATATATATTCTCTAAAAGATATACTAACAAAGAAAGGTTTACAACCTAAAGCAAAACTAGAAGAAAAATACAAAAACCCATCCCCTGGTATTTTTACTTACAATTAAATCATATGATCATCTTTCACAAGCTACAATACATACTTAAAGAACAGCTCACGCCATTTGAGAAACTAATTAACCCAACTAATCAAAATTATAAAGGAATAATTTCATCTGTTTATGATATTATGATCCGTCTTCAAGGAGACAAACCGCTAAGATACCAAACACAGTGGCAAAAGGATTGTGAAGCAGATATTACCAACCAACAGTGGACAAAAATCTGGACGTCAAAACTATTAACTTCTCCAGTGATATCGACAAAATTGCAAACTCATCGTATCATTTCAAGATGGTATTTGACACCTGAACGTTTATCCAAAATAACCTCATCACACTCACCAATGTGCTGGAAGAAATGCGGAGAAGTTGGAACATTCGCACATTGTTGGTGGAAATGCAAACATATACAGGAATTCTGGAAAGACATCTTATCTCAAATTAAACTTATCACAGGTCAAGTCATCCCATTGGATCCTACCCTAATATTTCTGGATATTTGGAGAACAAAAGACATACCTACATTACAACGAGAACTCATCACTAGTCTATTAGTAGTGGCAAAAACATCTATTGCAGCCAGATGGAAAGAGGACAAGGCACCCACTATTTCTTCCTGGCTCAACAAAGTATGGGATCATCTAATAATGGAAAAGATTACAGACCATCTTAAAAAGTCAGAATTATATCCTAGACCAGGGGTGGCCAACCTGTGGCTCGGGAGCCACATGCGGCTCTTTCACACATATTGTGCGGCTCCTGGCAGGGTGGCTGGGGAAGCAAAGGGGAGGCATGCTTTTTCTCCCTTCCTTCCTTCCTTCCTTCCCTCCTCCCTCCCATCTATTTGCTTTCCTAGTTTCTCTCTCTCTCTTTCTTATAACTGGTTTTCCTCGTTTGTTTTTATTTTTGGCAGTCCCATTTAACGTTAATAAAAAGCAAATTTGCATATTTTTAAAAATAAAAACGTGTGTGTGATATTTGTTCCTGTCTTGCGGCTCTCAGACATCTGACGTTTATTCTGTGTGGCTCTTACGATAAGCAAGGTTGGCCACCCCTGTCCTAGACCCTCTAATTTTAAGGACAAATGGAATCAGTTTATGGAATTCATCTCAGCGACAGATATTCAGCCGCAAAACAATACTTGTCTAGCCCTATTGCAACATTAAGTTAAATAATATTAAGCCCACAAAACACAATACATAATACACAATATACAAAACTCACACACTTTTCGTCATCAAACAGAGGACCTCTAACCCTTATCTCTCACTCATAGTTCTTATATTTTATAAACCTCACATTTGATCCTTGATATAGTAAAATAGAAATAGTATGGAACAATGTTGTTACATTATGATTGTTGCACTGTTAAGAAAAATGTTAAATCATACTTGTAAGATGTTAAAACTATTTGTTTTTATATGTAGCTCAACAAACTTCAATAAAAAAAAAATTTGATTAAAAAAAAGAAAAGAAAATAGCACTGTTGCAATTTGCAGGAGTTCATTGGTGGGGAAGCAATACGTTACCTATCCTGGAGATGGATCCTTGTTCCAACAGAAGATTAGAGGGACTGGAAAGGCAGCTGGACACCGGGGGGGGGGGGTAAAGCAGGGGAGTAAAGCAGATAGGGGACGATGGCTTAAGAGGACGATGGCTCAGGAGAGAGAATGCCTCTGCTCAGGCTCTTTTATTAGGTGGTCTTGGGGAGGGCTGCACAGACCACATCCCACTAACACACCTACTAGGCGGTCCATCCCTTCTGGACCTTGGGATAGGAGAAAGGTGGACAAAAGGGAGGAGGTCTAGGGGATGGTCCATGTGTGCAGAGTATGATCTCATCAGGAAACAGGTTCTGGGCCTGGGGTCCGATGACTCACCTGGCCACATCTATTGTAAGTCAATGACTTTGGCTGACTGGGTGGTGGCCCGAACAATAGTTGCTAAGCAACTGCGTTAGCATAATCCATTTAGCTATGTTGGAGGGGGCAGGGGAAGGCCAGCATGTGAAAACAGAAAGAAACCTCATGGCAAGAGGAGTCCTTTGTCTCTGGTGAACTCATCTAGGGTGTCAGCCTCCTGGCGTGGGCTGGAGCTGGCTCCTATTATGAAGAAAGCACATGGCCCTTCCATTAAAGGCAGCCCAAAGTTCAGGCTTATGAATACCATAATTCATAAGAGCACTAGCGTGCCTTGCTGGCCAACAGCAGTGGCTCGGATCTTGTGAATGAATTCCGTGGGAGCTAGATGGTGTCTGAGCAAAATGGTCTTTGATAAAGCACAGGTCCATCAGTGGCTGTTAGCCTCAAGGTATAGATAGGAACTCTCAGTCTGGGGCAAGTGATGCTCTGTATTCTTGGTGCTTGGGGGGGGCAATAGTGGGAGGGCTTCTAGTGTCCTGGCCCCACTGATGGACCTCCTGATGGCACCTGGTATTTTTGGCCACTGTGTGACATAGAGTGTTGGACTGGATGGGCCACTGGCCTGATCCAACATCGGCTTCTCTGAGGTTCCTATGTTCTTAAAACTTCCATTTGGCAAGATGATTTGTTTTCTATATGCTCTTGTGCACATGGGTGTTTAAGCAGAAGGGGAAGCGCACACCATGGCAGAGACAGTCTCACGCACACAGAATTTGTTTGTCGGATCCAAGCCCTTGTGAGGGAGGCGTTTATTGTCTCTAGTTCAAGGAGCAGGACACGGGAGCGGGAGTTAGTGTTACATCCAAAGGAAAGCCCATATGATGATGGGCCACGCGCCGTGGAAGCCCAGCGGCCGTTATCTGCACCGGCCGAAATGTTGAAACCATAAGCGGGACAGTAGACTGACTATCGGACGGCGGTACTTGTCAAGGGATATTTCTTACATGTTAAATTCCCCCCTCCCCCCCAAATGAAAAAAAAATTATGCAAAAAGGAAAGATAATTTCATGAGGTGGGAGAGAATAATGTTTTATATTCAAAGGGAGAAATCCTACCATCTGCCATAGTTTAGATGAAGAAATATGTCCAAGTCCCAGTAAATCATATGATAAGAGAGTGTTCCATAAATTATTCATGGCCTTCTATTTGCTTTGAGACAGGAGCTTTCTTTTTTTTTCTTTCTCTCATTGCTTTCTCTCTTTTTTTTAAAGCCATTGGCTATAATTTCTGTCTTTCTCTCTAGGTGCCCATATACGAACTGAGGAACGATGGCCGATCCAACCTACTGGGGTCCTTACTGATTGCTGGACAGTTCGTAATCCCTGAGGTCGGGTCATCTGCATCATCCGCACTTTTCCCCCTCCTCCCTTGCTCCCAGTTTGGTTTAGTGGTTAGGGATGTGGACTCTAATCCCACACTTCTCCAAATGCAGCTGCTGGTGTGACATTGGGTCACCCACAAGTTCTTTCAGAGCTTGTTCCGTCACAATCAGTTCTTGAAAGAGCTCTCCCAGTCCCACCTACCTCACAGGGAGTCTGTTGTGGGGAGGGGAAGGGAAAGGAGAATGTAAGCCACTCTGAAGCCTTTGGGTAGTGAAGGATGGGGTATAAATCCAATCTCCTCTTCTCCTCCTCCTCCTCCTCTTTTTTTAAATAGGGCTTTACCAAATGCTCAAATCCTGTGGATTCAAGTGTGCTGATAATTGTGGAATGATTCACTTTGCCTGCTTGCCATAGATATTAAAACGATTGTTTAGAATAAAAGACTGGCAAAGGCTCTCCAGGATCTCAAGCCGAGCTCTTTCAGGTCACCTAGTACCTGATCCTTCTAACTGGGGATGCTGGGGATTGAACTTGGGACCTTCTTAGGGCTGCCAAGTCCCCCGCTTGGGCGGGGGAAACACCGATTTTTAGAGCTTACCTCCCGCTTTTCCAAAGATGGCCACCGGGGGGACAAAATGGCTGTGTTAAAAGGGAAATGTCTGCAGAGAGCCTGCCCTGCATTAAAAAGCCTCGCCAGACATTTCCCCTTTAAGAAGTCAGCAAGAGAGCTTCTTCCACAGCAAGAGAGCCCCGCCCAGAGATTAAGGAGGGACGGAAGGAGCTGCTTTTGCATGTGGCTGGCAAGGTGAGTTTCTGTTCCAGTTCTTTTCATTCTCTCTCCCTTTCTTTTTTCTGTCTGTCTGTCTGTCTGTCTGTCTCTCTCTCTGTCCCCATCCAGCAGAGGTCTATCAGTGGCTATTATAGCCACAAGGTCTAAATGGAAGTAAGTGCCTCTGCTAGTTTTTTCCCCTTCTCTCTCTCTCCCTCTTTCTTTCTTTTTTCTGTCTGTCTGTCTGTCTGTCTCTCTCTGTCCCCATCCAGCAGAGGTCTATCAGTGGCTATTATAGCCACAAGGTCTAAATGGAACCCTTTGGCTGGGGCAGTGATGCTCTGCATTCTTGGTGCTTGGGGGGCAACAGTGGGAGGGCTTCTGGAGTTCTGGCCCTGCTGCTGGACCTCCTGAGGGCACCTGGTATTTTTGGCCACTGTTGTGACACAGAGTGTTGTACTGGATGGGCTGTACTGGATGGGCCGATCCACTGTGGCTTCTCTCCTGTTCTTATGATATGAAAATCATATTTAGCACTTGTGCAGCACTTAGTGCTTCATATTCTGCTGAGATGAGGAAGGATTCAGTAGGGCCGTTGCTCAGTGATAAGAGCATCTGCTTGACATGCAGGAGGTATCAGCCTCTTCAGCTAAAAAAGGATCAGGTAATAGGTGACATTAAAGATCTCAGCCTGAGACCCTGGAGAGCCACTACCAGTCTGAGTAGTCAATACTGACCTTGATGGACCAATGGCCTGATTCAGTATTAGGAAACTTCATGAGTTCATGTGTCAGCATGTGGAAGCAACATCACAGGATGTGACATCACAAAATGATGTCACTTCCTTTCTCCTGGCTCCACCCCCAAAGTCTCCTGGCTCCACCCCCAAAGACCCCAGATATTTCCCAAGTTGGACTTGGCAGCCCTAGACCTTCTGCGTGCCAAGCAGGTGCCATTGAGCTACAGCCCCTTCCTTTGTATTTGCTGTGGCTACCAGTTTGCTTCCTGTCCGTGCCCTAGTGCTACTTTAGACCTAGAATGTCTCATACATTTTGGGACTAACGGACCTCCTGTTCCCATACTATCCCACCAGACATTGGAGATCCACTGTAGGGTGTTCTCTGTCACCCTTCTCTGTGTGAATTGCGGAGGGTTGTCATGACAGAGAGAGCCTAGATTCTCCTTGAGATTTTTCTATTGTATCAGGCAGGGCTTATTTCGTAGCAGGAGCTCCTCTGCATATTAGGCCACACACCCCTGATGTAGCCAGTCCTCCAAGAGCTTACAGTAGCCCCTGTAAGAAGAGCTTTGTAAGCTCTTGGAGGATTGGCTACATTAGGGGTGTGTGGCCTAATATGCAAAGGAGCTCCTGCTACGAAATGAGCCCTGGTCAGGTGCTTTATGTTGAGGACTTGCTTAGATTTATCAGTGGGCTTTTTATTGCTCATAGGATGCAAGGCAGCATATACTGTATTTTTCGCACCATAAGATGCACTTTTTCTCCCCCAAAAAGTGGGGGGGAAAGTGCCTGCGTCTTATGGTGCGAATCCCCCCATTCGCTCAAGCTCCCGCCTCCCTCGCCCGCCCTCCCAGTGAAGATCCCGGGCCCGTGGCGCTCACCGCGGGCCGGGAGCAAGTCCCCGCCTCCCTCGCCCGCCCTCCCAGTGAAGATCCCGGGCCCGCGGCGCTCGCAGCGGGCCGGGAGCAAGCCCCCGCCTCCCTCGCCCGCCCTCCCAGTGAAGAAAGCCCTCCTCCCACCCACTCCCCTCAGAAGCCCCCCTCTCACCCACCCCCCGCAGAAGCTCCCCCCCTCAGAAGCTCCCCTCCAAGCCCCCCTCCCTCCCACCCCCCTCAGAACCCCCCCACCTCAGAAGCCCCCCTCCCACCCCCCCTCAGAAGCCCCCTCCCTCCCACCCCCCTCAGAAGCTCCCCTTTCAGCCCCCCTCCCACCCACCCCCCTCAGAAGCCCCCCTCCCACCCACCCCCCTCAGAAGCCCCCTCCCTCCCCTGCTCACCTTTCCCGCCCCATTCCTTCCCCCCTCACCATTCTTGGGCTGGGGGGGGGGAGGTAGGGAGGTAAGAGCTGGGCCTGAGTGGCGTTAAGCCACTGGGGCCCAAGCAAGGGGGGGGAGGGAAACACCTTGTCTTTCTGTCTTTCTTTCTTTCTCTTTCTGTCTTCCTTCCTTCCTTCCTTCCTTCTCTCTCTCCTCCCTACCTTCCTGTTTCTTCCTTTCTTTCTGTCTGTCTTTCTTTCTGTCTTCCTTCCTTCTCTCTCCCCCCCACCTACCTACCTACCTTCCTTCCTCCCTCCCTTCCTTCCTTCTGTCTCTCTCTCCCCCCACCCCCAACTACCTACTATTTGGTTCAGAATATTTTTTCCTCCTCTAAAACTAGGTGCGTCTTATGGCCAGGTGCGTCTTATAGTCCAAAAAATACGGTAGCCTGATTTCGGAAGCGAGGCAGGGTCAGTACTTGGACGGGAGGCCGCTGAGGAAGACTCTGCAGAGGAAGGCAACGGCCAACCACCCCTGCTTTTCACCTGTCTTTTCAAAAAGCAGTTTTTAGAAAATTAAATACTGTGCACGTTAAACAATCTACGCAGTTAACAATACAAAGAATCCCACCAGAATTCCACAAGACCATCCAAAAACCAATAAAACCCCATGTAAACAATAAATTCCTAAAATATTAACAAATGGAGAAAAACTCCAAAATCTCTATCCATCCTGGCTGCAAATACAAAAACTTCTGATAGAGAGGGTTTACAGGGGCTATATTTTGCTCCGTCGTATTTTGCCGAAGCCGGGACCAGGTCTCTGCAAATTTGGATTGATAATTTACCATGTCAGAATAGGATAAGCTATTTTATAATTTTCCCCATTATGGCCTGATCCCAGATTTTTTCATACCAGTTTGTTACCAAAGGGGGGTGCATGATCTTTCCATTTTGACGCGATCGTTAAAAGGGCGGTGGCCAATAAAAGAGCAGTCAGCTCCTTACTGGAGTTTCTAACAGACCAATATGTCAGGCTAATAATTTAGTAGTATTGACTCTGGTGTGAAAGGTAACTCAGCACCTGGAACACCCTTGACCTGGTCTACAGTTTCTAACCAAAATCTAATTATATAAATACAATCCCGCCAGCAGTGCCGATAAGATCCTACTTGACCACATCGTTTCCAGCAATCTGGGGGATTAGATGGGTAGATGTGAGAGAGTCTCTTGGGAGTTGTTTTTCACCTGCCTCGAAAGCCCCTTGCTGTGGTCACTGTAAATTGGTTGTGACTTGATAGCTCTTAGGTACATTTATCGCTTACAAGTCATCTAAAGCACATTATTGGAGAGGCGGGATACAAATGTTTGAAACAAACCAATGAAAATAGTGTATCAAATGGTAGAGCTGAAAAGCCATCTAGTCTATCCCCCGGCGAAAGGGGGTAAAAATATCATGTGATGTAAATATTACAGTGGCGCATTCTCATGCTTGGCACGTGATGCGTGCCATGCCTTTAGGTGCAACCTATTCAACCTTCCTTCCTATTTTGAACATCTTGGTCCCTTAGATCCGAACTTCAGAGGTTGTTGGCAGTGCCTGAGAACTGCGAAACCTGCTTGCGCTAGGAAATGCCACAAGTGGTTAACTTTATATTAGTGTTCTGTGTTGTTTTTATAACCAAAGTTATAAGGCAACAGACATGGCCCTTCTTCAAGGCACACAGGATATTAACTTCCCCAACATAATATATCGTTATATTGTAAAAGAAAGAGTCAGACGAGTGTTTGTTTTTTTAAATTAATCTGTTGGATCTCTTAATTACTGGGTTTGCACCCTGACAGGTTTCTTTTCTTGTCCCGTAGGTGTGCCTGTACTTTTATAATAAACTGTACAGAGGAAACCGGGTGACTAAGGTGGATACAGAGAGTTTCAATGCCTTTTCGTCACCTAACTTGCCTCCACTTGCAGTTGCTGAGGTTGATATTACAGGTAAGTGATGCTGTGATTTTCCTCTGCAACAATATCATCTGTAACCCTTTCCTGAATGGTTGCAGTTTTGGACTAAGGTTCTGAAGCGTTGTAAGAACATCAGAACAGCCTCCTGGATCAGACCAGTGGTCCATCAAGTCCAGCATCCTGTCTCACACAATGGCCAACCAGTTCCTCTGGAGGGCCAACTACAAGGCATAGAGGCTGAGGCCCTCATAAGAACATCGAAGAGCCCTGCTGGATCAGGCCAGTGGTCCATCTAGTCCAGCATCCTGTCTCACACAGTGGCCGACCAGTTCCTCTGGAGGGCCAACAACAGGGCATAGAGGCCAAGGCCTTCCCCTGGTGTTCCCCTCCTGCCTCTGGGTTTCAGAGGTTTAGTGCTTCTGAATGGTTCCCCTCAGTCAACCAGGGCTAATTGCCACTGATAGACCTATCCTCAGTGTCTGTCTTCAGTGAGTGTGTGTTGGGGTGTCTGTGTGTGTGTTTTGCAAGCTAGTTTATGGATCCTAGTCAAGGTTGCTGTGTCTTCTGATAACTACCTAGGTGAAAAACTGGTAGGAGGCTTCCCCATTGCCAGTACCTATGTGGCTGCCCCATAGCTAATCCAAAGCATGAGGTGGTATGGAACCCAGTGCATGCACTCCTGCGAATCCAGCTTGCATCACTGGAGGCTTAAGGTGCAAACAGCTGGCCTTCCCTGGATGCAACATTGTTGTGGTTGGATTTCAGAGAACTTTTAGCTTTTACTTAAAGAAGTTAAAGCAGCCAGGTTTGAGTCCAGTAGCACCCTAGAGACCAACAAGATTTTTGGGGTATGAGCTTTTGAGAGTCAAAGCGCTCTTCATCAGAAGATAATTTCAGGACGTAGCCATGGGTGTGGTCAGACGAGCTGTTTGATCTAATGTCATTGCTGTTACCCTATGGATTGAAAAGTCACGTTCAAACAGCATTGTCCCCGTTCCCCGTCATCCCCCCCCCCTTTCCGTTCTTACCCCTGTCGTATTATGAGCTTTGTGACACCAGGAAAAGTTTGAAGTTTATGGATGTAAGTGGTTTCACCCCACATTTCTGGATGTCTGAACTCTGTTGTGAACTCAAGCTGTTGGGGAAGTCTGAAACTTCAATTCTGTTTTTGCTCTTTTTTAAATCAGTTAGCAATGTGTGCATCTTTGGATCTTTGTGCCAGGGTTGTGAACCACAATTTTGGGGGGGATCAGGAGCCCCCTTCCCCCCAGGGGGGGGGATGTTCTTGCGTGACAAATTCAAAGGAAATTTTTTTTTTTTTATCTTGTTCCTTGGGGTGGGACAGCGGTGGAAAGAATCCCTAGTTAGGCTCCCATATCGGCGGCCATGATTCCACCCCCAGAACTTTACTCCAAGCCATGTTCCTTTTTGAGGTTGACCAGTCTGACAGACAAGATTCAAAGATGAGCGGGAGAGGGAGTGATTTCTGGCAGAGAACCAGTGAGATCCCAGTACTTGGCGGAGGGATTGCTGAGCTGTCAAAAAGGAGTGGTGCTTTGAACGCGCGTTTCTGCGCATGTGTGAAAAACAAATTAGAAAAAGAGTATGCCGCCTGGCCACCCACTCTGTGGTTACCGCACAGCAATATTCTGAATGGTCGACCATGGGGTGAGTGTGCGGTACAGCGGGTTAAGGGTAGATGTTTGAACAAAACTCTCAGGTACCAAAAAAAAAGAAAAGAAAAAAAAAGAATTAGCAGCACGGCCAAAACTCGCTAAGCCTATCGTCTGACTGCAGCCGATGTTGGTCTCCAGTAGAACAAATAGATTCCAGTCAACAAGCACCTTAGAGACCAGCCAGATTTTGGAGGTATGAGCTTTTGCACTTTGAGAGTCAGAGCTTTGGCACTTTGATTCTCAAAAGCTCATACCCTGAAAATCTTGTTGGTTTCTAAGCTGCTGCTGGAGTGGAGTCTAGCTCTTCACCGTCAGACCAGCATGGCTACACTTCAAAACTATCTCAAAGAGGTTAGCATCCGGCAAGCTTTCAGCAGCGGGATCCAGTTTTTAAAAGGGGGCGCTTCTTCTTTGTTGTGCCTAATTACCCATCACAGACTGTGAACAGCACTCGTTAAGGCTAGAAGGAAATACTGGAGTTGAACAGAGCAAGATTCTGCTTGGTCTGTCAGTATCTGACTAAATCAAGGAAGAAGAAGGAAGAGAAGAAGAAGAGATTGGATTTATACCCCGCCCTTCACTACCGAAGAAGTCTCAAGAGCGGCTTACAATCCCTTCCCCCCCCCCACAACAGACACCCTGTGAAGTAGGTGGGGCTCTCCTGAGATCTGCCCTTGAGAGCTCTAAAAGAGCTTATGACTGACCCAAGGTCACACCAGCAGCTGCATGTGAAGGAGTGGGGAATCAAACCCGGTTCTCCCAGATTAGAGTCCGCACTCTTAACCGTTACACCAAACTGGAAGGAAGGAGCAAGCTGGTTCCCTAAGCGTCTGTATGGCATCACCTTCTTCTTTAGTTACGTCATTCCCAATCCTGGAGGTCTGCCATAGTCTTCTTGATCGTTTTTGGTCTTGGGTTGCTGTCTAGCCCTTGATGGGGTTGCTGAGCCCCCATCATTTGTCACAGAGCTACCCAGAGTCAGACAGAACCAGTGTATCTTTTTGTAGCATTGGGAAAGAGCAAGAGTCCTGTATGTAGCACTTTAAAGACTAACAAAATTTGTGGCCGGGTAAGAGCTTTCGTAAGTCACTGCTCACTACTTCAGTTATAGCTAGAATGTGAGTCCATCTGTCCTATATATTAGAAAGTGGAGTGATTTCAGGGTTGTTGTGAGGTTAAAACAAAGAAGGCAAGAATGTTGCAAGCCAGTCTGAGTCCCTGCTGGGGACTCTGAACCACTACACTGCACTCATTTCTCCTCCAGGGACTTCCACCCATAGGCGGTTCTAGATCTCCACCTGTTGGCTGCCTCCCCACATTCAGCACGAAAGCTAGCGCAAGCTGATGTCATGGGGCTGCTTCGCCTTTCGCCTCGCAGGGTCGGGCGGGAAGCGAGCGTCGCTGTTTGTCTGGAGCGCGGATCTCGTGGAGAAGTTGCCTTTCTGGTTTGATTTCATAACCTGGAATTCGGTCACCCCTCCTTAGGGAGGCGTCGCTTCTCGGAGCTGCTGCACTCCTGTAAATGAATGAGTCCAAACCTGCACTGCAAGTGTGGCTCCGGCCGGTTGCCTCACCGAAAAACCTGCTGCTTTCCAGAACACGCTTGGATCGGTGGAATCGCTCCTCCCTTCGAAGAGGGTGTCCTTTGCACAGGGCCTCAACTTGCTTTGCAGGGATTTCCTTAATGGGCGCGGGGTTTGCGTGTACCCAGGAGTCATTTGCGGCCGGAGCGAGGCGAAGCAGCACTCTGCCAACTCAGGAGTAGGCGCTAGGGCAGCCACGGGCTGAATCAGATTCTTTGATCTGATTCGGTCTGCCGCCGAATTGCCACCAAAATTCAGTGGCGGCTTTAAAAATAGCTGGAGGGGAAGGAGTTTGAAGGAGAGGCTCCAAACTTACAGGGTAGCTGCTGGGGCCTCTCCCCCAAATACCCACCAAGTTTCAAGAAGATTGAACCAGGGGGTCCGATTCTACGGGCCCTCAAACAGGTTGCCCCCATTCCCTCCATTGGTCTCTATGGTGGGAAAAAACGTTACTTTTTTCCCACCATAGAGAGCAATAGATGGAATGGGGCAACCTGTTTGGGGGCCCGTAGAATCGGACCCCCTGGTCCAATCTTCTTGAAACTTGGTGGGTATTTCGGGGAGAGGCCCCAGCAGCTACCCTGCAAGTTTGGAGCCTCTCCCTCAAACCCCCTCTCCTCTAGCCCCTCATATACCCAATGGGTTTTTGCCATTGACTTCAATGGCCCATAGGGTATAATAGGGCTGAAAGGCACCCCCAGAACAAAAACGGGGGCAGGGATGATTTGCCGGACTGGATTGCAAAGGGGGGGAAGGGGTCTCCCCCTGGTAAAAGAGGGCAACCAGAACATTTATACTGATTTACAGAATGAAGCTAACTAGAAGAGCCTCCCTCGGAGAGCTATCCTGGAGTAAAATAACTGTGTCTTCCAGGTGAAATCCCTCTTTCCGAATCAGTATTGCTATGAAATATTCAGCAGAATGTATTTTTGAGGTAGACATCCCTCTAGGAACTTGTACACAAGAGAGAATTGATTGCCCCCTGTGAATGTTTTTAATCTTGGCAATCTCTCAGTAATGATCGCCACCCATGTATGTCATCTCAAAGACCACTTTTCATTCTTCTTCAAAGCACTGCAGACATGCAGCTTACAAAACTGGATAAGGCATATTCTGAAAATGGGCCTGTCAGTCATTTTGCTGCGTTCATCCTCTCAGGGAAGAAAATCCCTCCAGCAGCATTGATGCCAAAATAAAGCCCGGACTGTAAGGTGCCGCTCTATCAAAGGGGCTGTGGCTTAGTGGTAGAGTATCTGCTTGGCTGTAGTGGCACAAGTGGTTAAGACACTGAACTGCAGACTGGAAGATTGGTAGTTCAGCAGTTCGAGACCCAAGTGCTGCATGACAGAGAGAGCTCCTGTCTCTGGTCCAAGCTCCTGTCATCCTAGCAGTTCGAAAGCAAGAAACTGCAAGTAGATAAATAGGTGTTGCTTTGGGGGGGAAGGTAACAGCGTTCCGTGCCCCTCGGCGTCTAGTCATGCCAGCCACATGACCACGGAAATGTCTTTGGACAGTGCTGGCTCATTGGCTTGGAAACAGAGGTGAGCACTGCATCCCTAGAGTCATATTTGACTGGCTTTCGAGCAAAGAAAACCTTTACCTATCTGCTTGGCACGCAGGAGGCCCCAGGTTTAATCTCTGGCATCTCCAGTTAAAGTGGACAGGGGTTCCCCAACCTTTTTTAGGCTGAGGGTAGATTTGGAATTCTGACGCAGCCTGGTGGGCGCAGCAAAAAAAAAAAAAAAAAGGCTCTCACAAAATGGCTGCCCCAGGAGGCGGAGCCAGCCACAAAATGGCTGCCACAGCTTAACTTCAGTAACACAGTGTAGATCCTTGTGCTGTGGTTGTAACTGCTGCCAAAGCAGCATTTCAGAAAATCTGCACAGCCAATCAAATCTCCAGTCGTCAATCAGAAGCTTTGCTGGTCAAAAGCCCCATCTGGCCCCACCCATTTCCTAAAAAAACGCTTGGTGGGGGCCAGAAAAGCTGTCCGTGGACACCATGGTGCCCACAGACACCATGTTGAGGGACCTGTTCTGAGATACAGGAGTGAACTCTGGTTCAGGGCTTAGGAATCATAAGAATTGCTTCTTCCTAAATATGCCACCTTCTGTGTTGACCTTCTGAGAAGGCCCAGTTGAACAAGCGCCACCTAAGTGATCAGTGAGACCGAGCATGGCAGGGGAACAGATGTGAGTAATAAGTCAAGAGGCTAATTTCTTTTGAATGACTTGGTCCCTGAGATCACCAGTGATGTTGCCAAAATTCTTATAGCAGTTCTTAAAGTACAAAAATTTAGATAGTACTATTCTTGACTGCACCTAATTTATATGGAATCTTGGACCTTAATTTTTATGGTACAGTGTTCTAATTTGTTTTATTATGGATGATATGCCAATAAAGGTGAATGAATGAATGAACAAACGAACAAGCGCCACCTTTTGGAGGAGAGACGGCTGGCTTCAAGACACAGGGACTTCTTGGCAGTTGCCCCCTTGCTATAAAATAAATTTTATAAAGGTGAATGAATGAATGAACGAACGAACAAGCGCCACCCTTTGGAGGAGAGACGGCTGGCTTCAAGACACGGGCACTTCTTGGCCGTTGCCCCCTTGCTATAAAATAAATTTTCCAGAGAGGTCTGTCTGGCTCACACACTTTCCCAGCCATACTGTCAGGAGTCCTTTTAACGAGAGACACTGAGGATGGAGACAGCTGTCCTAGGAATACTTTCGTGGGAATAACCCCCCCTGAATAAAACGGGACTGACTTCTGAGTCGACCTGCATAGGCTTGCTCCATGAGCCTTTGGTTCATGCAAGGCTTGGAGAGTCAAAGCTGGATGGACTAGCGGCCGTCTCCGTATATCCTCTCTCCTGGTTTATAAGGGCAGGTTGTATCGAATGCATGCCTGCATCTCTGAGAGTAATTTTCCCCCTTGTGGTAATGATTGCTTTGATCACATGGCGGGGCCTTTCTCAATCACCGTCATATGTTTTTAGCCTATCACTGTGTGTATGAGAGAGGAGGGGTTGTGCCAGCTGTTCCTAAGCCTTCTTTTAGCCTGCCAAAACCTCTCCTGTGATTATGCAAATAATATATCATTTGTATCCCATCATTAATTCTGTTCCCGTAATACATTTCCCCGGGTTTTTTTGGAAAACAAATTAAAATTATAAAAAGGGGTGTTCCTAGAAGGTTTCTGAATATAGACGAGTACTTTCCGTCCCAAGCCTCTTTACAGTGATTTGGAGAAAGGTATTTTACGTGGCCTAGTGTTTTTGGGTTGCTGTTTCTTTGCAGTCCCAAGAAAAGATAGCATGACATTGCTGCAGAAGCAGGGATAGCTGATATTCGATGTACATGTTTCTTCTGTTATAAAGGGCTCGGTGTGAATGCTCCTGTGTTCCAAAGCAGTGTTTAGAAAGATCATAAAGAGGTCACAGAATGGCGTGGATGTGGGATCCACACGGGGAAGTTGGGCTGCATATCAGTAGGGGTACCCATCGGCAGTATTCAGCTGTGATCCTTGGAGGAGGGTGTGATGTCACTTCTGGGTGGCACTCTAGGGATTTCCCCTAATCTCTATGGTAAAAACCATAGACTAAGTGAAAGTCCTAGAGCAAGGGTCCCCAATGAGGTGTCTGTTGGCATGATGGGACCCATCAATACTTTTCCTGCTGCCCGCCAAGTGTTTTCAGCAAGTGGGTGGGGCTAGATGGGGCTTTTGCCCAGCAAGGTTTCTGATTGGCCATTGGAGATTTCATTGGCTCTACAGATTTTTTTTAAAACTTTGCTTTGGCAACAGCTGCAAAAAATATCTTCACTGTGTGACTGAAGGTAAGCTGTGGCAGCCATTTTGTGGCTGCAGCCACCATGCTGTATCTATCAGAATTCCAAAGGTGCCTGTGAGCTCAAAACAGTTGTGGACCCCTGTCCTAGAGCATCGCCATCGACACCATTTCTGCCCCATTTCCCCCCCCCCCCTGCTCTTCAGTTTATTGAGTCCAGAGGATTGCTTGCTACCAGCTACCCAAGGAGCAAGCCTACCTTGCAGTCACATTCCAAAGAACACTCACCGTAGCAATGGGATGCAACATCGGGGGTGGTGGTGGGGTTGTTGCCTTCATTCCCTGCTTGTGGGCTTTTTGGAGCCATGTGGCCGGCGTAGGATACAGGACTTAGATATATCTTGGATCAAATCCAGCTGTGCTTCTCCACATGCACTCCTCCACATGCAGCTGCTGGTGTGACCTTGTGTCATGATCTGGGCTGCGCAAGTAAAGCCTGAGTAGCAGTGGGAGGAAGCCAGGCCTACAACTCCCAGAAGTCCCTGAGGTTTTGGTGCCAATTTTAGCCAATCACAAAGAAAGGGGACTTATAATAAAATACCTGGTACCGAAGAAGAGCTGTTCTTTCTTCCAACAGAGTAGGGCCAGAGGGAAGGCTGCTGCTGGGAGAGACCCTCTCCCTGAGAGAAAGGGTGAGCAGACTCAGGCCTAACTGAGACAGTGAATTAGGGAGTGTGAGTCTAGTCATGCTAGGGCATTTGGTTTCTTTTCCCTTCACCTACTTATCGGTTTGTTTGTTTGTTTTTGCATATTGGTTGTTTCCCATATTGGGCTAACCTGTAAAAATAAACCTTTTATTTGCTGTTTACTCTGCCTGGTCCTCACACATATTATTCGGCCAAACAAGGGAGGTCTGAAGATCTTGGGAGGGTGCTCTGGGACTTCTCAAGGGATCCTAAAATCAGAGTGGTGGCAGTGTCAGGTGACAACCAATGCTCCCTCTAAGCTGTGGAGGCTTGTGAGCAAAAATTCTACTTTGCGAGCTACTAGCATTAAAGTTGTGAGCGAACAATTTGGCTGCTGCATAAGTTAGTGTGCTCTGGAGCCCTCCTTCCCAAGCTGAGACAAAAATGTGTGAGCTGGAGGCTAAAAAACTGTGAGCTAGCTCACACCAACTCAGCTTAGAGGGAACATTGGTGACAACCCACCTGAGCTGTGACACCTTGGGTCTAGGATAACTTCTTTCAGAGCTGTTCTCTCAAGGGCAGTCCTCGGGAGAGCTCTCTCAGCCCCACCTACCTCTCAGAGTGTCTGTTGTGGGGAGGGGAAGGGAAAGGAGATTATAAGCTGCTCTGAGACTCCTTTGGGTAGTGAAGGGTGGGGTATACATCCAACCTTCTTCTCCTTCTCCTCCTCTTATGTTCTAACACAGAATTTCCCAACCTGTGGGTCGTAATGCCTGTGAAAATGGGTCACAGGCTTTTGCAGTTTTCTAATGTGCATGTGTTGTGTTTGTTTAAGTTGGTTCCCATGCCAAGGCCTCTGGGTCAACATAGCAAAAAAGCTGGGTACCACTATTCTTCCCATGTTATGGTAAAAATGCTGAGGCAAACAAATTGCATACATATGTACTGCAGTGTGTTGTGGCTAGAGTGCTGACCTAGGAGGTGTGGGAGGCGGGATATCAAGATTCGAATCCCTGCTGGAGGATGGCCTCTTAGCCCAAACCATCTCCTGGAGTTGTGAGGATAAAATGGAGGAAGGGAGAACCATGTAAGCATTCTGAATTCTTTGGAGGATGGGCCAGGTAAAAGTGTGAGAGATGCACAAAAAGCTGTTTCACAAGTTAGGATTCATAGGTGTGCATGTGAGGTTTTTGTAAGGTCACACCTGTAAAGTGTAGATGCGATAAATGCATGGGGGTACTCTGGTTGGGTGGAAAGGAGGCATAAAAATGTTTTAAATAAACAAAATGTCTAGAGACTAAGTTATCATACAGCTACGCTATCTGAGCCAAGGTTGGCTGGATCTCCCTATTGCACGAACACAGTGGCAAATTGGGCTTTGCTGCCCTATGTGGGAGTGGCACCTTTTTCGTACTGTAAAGGCACATTTCTGTTTGTGAACATGTGAATGTTCATCCAAATAGGGTCGGTGCTAAAAAGGTAATGTGTACATATAGATTAACTCTGAATGCCAGTTGCTGGGGGGTAGCATGGGGTGGGGGGACCCCTCTGTGTCCACCTGTGGTCCTTTTGATGCATCTGGTTGGCTACTGTATGAGACAGGATGCTGGACTATATGGACCATTCGTCTGACCCAGAAGGGCTGTTTTTATGTTCATAGAGCAAGACTCAATCCCAAACTTGATCTGCCTGGAAGCACATCCTGCTAACTTCGGCCCAAGCTTTTTCTGACCTCGGTGCCGCATTCCGAATGGCCCAAGTGTGACACATGCTTCCTAGCGAGCATCCGCCCATTTACCTTTTTTAAGTGCCCTGTAAAAATTTAGTAATTAAAACAGCACAAAGAGAGCTGCTGCTTTTCCCAACTCCTCCTCAGCCAGGCCTTTTTGTACGTTCCCACAGTTGTTCAGAGGAAACGAATTGCACCATGTACGGGTCGATGTGCACATACGTCACTCTGGATGCGGCAATCCTGCCAGTCTTTCCGGATTATTTACACGCTGTTTGTCTGCAGTGCATGGGTAGCAAGCTTCCCCAGAATTAATAAAGAATGATTTGCCATTTAGTAATGGAACTCGAGAGCGAATATTAGTTAAACTGCCGGCATCTGGTTTGAAACGTATAATCACACTTAATTGAATCATTGCCATTTTATTTAATCACTAGTAACTGCATTATAAACTCCAGAGATGATTAGTGGTAAGAGTAACAACAGCTGTCTTTTAAACATGTGTGAAATATGTGTCACGCCGACGCTTGGCGAGGTGGCTTCGCTGAGGGTTTCTCCCCACCCACCCCTCAGGCGCATGTTAACACAGTTGCCCTTGTTAAATCAAAGGCTTAAAATATCAGAATACGTTTTTATATAGAAGAGCACCTTCATGCTGTCCTTGTGCAAAGGGCCTAAAAATTGCAAGCCACGTGGTTCGGTTGCGCTGAACAGTGACATAGCCAGGTATCGTGGCTTATCATTGCAGATGAGTACGGCCTGTGTCAACATTCGGCGGCTTATCGAATTCTCACAGGGGTGAACACCTCACCCATTGGATCGGATCCAAGTCCATATGTGACCAGATGGCACTTCTGCTTGCGCTTGGGGGGCGGGGGGGGGGGCTCTATAGTTGACGAATCGTCACGATGCAGCCCCCTCTTCTGTTGAGTCCCACACTGATCCCGAGAGTCTCCTGACCTTTGGGAGCGGCCTTCAGGATGGCAGGGAGGTCACGCCCTGACCTGGGTGGCCCAAAATCGCCCGATCTTGGAAGTCAAGCAGGGTTGGCCCCGGTTAGTATTTGGATGGGAGACCACCAAAAAAGTCACTGTGCAGCAGAAGGCGATGGCAAGCCACCCCTGTTAGCCTCTTGCCTTGAAAGCCTTACAGGATCACCATAAGGTGCCCACATGCACATGATACTGCTTTATACTGATTCAGACCTTGGTCCATCAAAGTCAGTACTGTCACCCTGACCTGGATAGCCCTGGCAAGCCCGATCTCGTCAGATCTCGGAAGCTAAGCAGGGTTGACTCTGGCAAGTACCTGGATGGGAGACCTCCAAGGAATACCAGCAGTCGGGAGGCGGGGGCAAGCTTTATTCAGCCACCTCTCTGAATATCCTCCAGGCGCCCAGTATGGGGACAGTCACCAGAGGTCGCTATGACTTCCAGGGGTGCGCACACTCTCACACACATACGCACATTAAAAATATACAAAAAAAGGTCAGTATCACCTACTTCAACTGACAGCAGCTCTCTAAGGTCCTAGGTGGAGGTCGTCCATGTCTTCCTGATCCGTTTAAGTAGACATCCTGGGGATTATTGAACCTGGGACCCTCTGCCTGCAAAGCAGAGGCTCTTCCGCTGAGCCACAGCCCCTCCCCAAGTTGGCTGTGACTTGAAAGCACTTAAGACAGAGAGAGAGAGAGAGAGAGAGAGAGACATCTCACAAGCCCAGGGCCAAACTGGAGGCAGCAATCCAATGCTCCCTCTAAGTTGTGGAGTCTTGTGAGCAACAATTGTACTTCGAGAGCTACTGGCATTAAAGTATAGGTAAAAGCCGCCGGGGGGAAGAAGTGTCAGGTTCAACTGGGGAAGCAGCTCAAGGGGAAACAGCTCAAGCATGCATTTATAACTTCTTCCCTGTGGCGTGGCCCCAATCTATATCAAGTCCTCTGGTGGCTGCTACTTGTAGTAAAAATACACACCCGGGCTCCTGGAAATCACTCCTCGCTTGGCCCGGAAGAATTCATGCCCAAGGCTTCAGAGGAAGAAAAAGTGTGTTTTAAGCCAGGGTTGTCAGGAATGCCCATAGAAATGAAGCATTTTGTGTTTTCTTTGTGATACTAACAGTTAACTGGGAAACGGTGTGGAGGGCAAACACCATCAAGAAGTTTGAGGTCCACACCAACATGAACAGCAACGTGGGGCTACTGCGGATCTTCCCAGGGATCAGCACTGCTGCGGTAACTCTCCCCTACCAGAGTTTCTAGAAGTTTCTAGAAGTGTCTCGAGAAGGAAAACTTAAGATGATACCGGAGTGTGGGAGGGCAGATTACATATAATTAGCAGCGAGGAAAGACACTGGTATTACCGCGCTGCTCCCACGGTGCCTTTGTGCTAGTTATTTTCACTCAGCAGTCCCATAATATGCATACAGGAAAGCACTCTCCTCTCAACAGCATAATCAGGATGGGGGTGGGGGTGGCAACAGCCATCCAGATTTTTGCAGTTCCAGCAGGGTAAACTTTGGGGTGCCGGGAATGGAATTACTTTGTCCCGCCGTGTCAGTGGGGGATAAGGCATTGGGCGATTCTGCATCTAGCATTCGCTCCACATTTTCCCCACTGGGAGGGAAAAGAGCAGCTCAAAACCGCATTCAGATACCTTGGGGCAACGCCGTACTGACTGCAAACCTGAACGGTCATAAAATGGCCATAAGTCTATGTAGAAGGCACCGTAATACCCAGTGATCCAAGGAAGCAAAAGCAGCATGGAGTGTGTAAAGGTTTCCCTTGCTCGAAAGCCAGTCGAATCCGACTCTAGGGGGTGGTGCTCATCTCCGTTTCCAAGCCAAAGAGCCAGCGCTGTCCTAAGACGTTTCCGTGGTCATGTGGCCGGCATGACTAAACGCAGAGGCGCGCGGAATGCTGTTACCTTCCCACCGAAACGTTACCTATTTATCTACTTGCAATTTCTTGCTTTCGAACTGCTAGGTTGGCAGGAGCTGGGGCCAGAGACGGGAGCTCACTCTATCACACAGCATTAGGGTCTCGAACTGCCAAGCTAGCGACCTTCCAGTCTGCAGCTTAGCGTCTTACCCTCTAAGTGTGCAGGCTACTATAAAATCCAGTGATCAAAGGAAATGAAAGCAGCATGCAGTGCAGAGGGGCTTTTCTGTTCCAACATGGGTTTCGTAAAACAACGGAGGGAAGAGCCAAAGCAGAATCAGCCATTGGTCCGCGAAACGGAAGAAGTGGCAGCACAAGTTGCCTGGGGGTACCACCTCCTCCCTTGCTCCCCCTCCCCACCACTCTTGCCCCCCCCCCCTTGCCCCAATCTTGCTTCTGCTTCCACCCCCTCCTACCCCCAGGGAGCTAAGGAGCCTAATTCATCTCACGCTCCTTACTTCCTCTTGAGAAAATTCACCCATTACCAGCATTGTTCTGGGAACGTCAGGAAGGGAGGTCGCTTCCCTCCCAAATGAATGAATGAATGAATGTAGTGTAACCCAGGTGCGCATTCTCTTGACCAGTGGCTTAGTCTTGAATACACCTGAACACCCCTGAAGCTGCCTTACACTGAATCAGACTCTTAGTCCATCACAGCCCATATTGTCTAATCATTTCGGCTGCAGCTCTCCAAGATCTCAGGCAGAGGCCTCTCACGTCACCTCCTGCCAGTTTCTTTTAACTGGAGATGCCAGGGGTTGAACCTGGGGCCCTCTACGTGCCAAGGAGATGCTCTGCCACTGAGCCATGGCCCTCCTTCCTCTTGTTGTGGCCTGCTTCCCGGGAAGGCAAGGCCTACCTTCCCACCATCCAGTTACTTTCTGAATCCATCTTCTCTCCCTTGCCGAATTCATTGGCATACACTTTTTAATTATCGGATCTTAGTAGTTAGTTTGAGAGCTGTCAGAAGAAGATCAGGATCAGAAGACCCACCGGGTCTGTTTCTACTCTGTTGTTCCAAGGCAAGAGATATCCTGGTTAATAGCCCATTTTAATTAAGTTGTCTCTGTAATTAAGTTATCTCTGTCCTGAAGCCACGGCCTTGGTGCCCCCTCCCTTGTTATCATCAAAATGCACACATGAATTGCACCTCTCTGGCACAAAATATTTTGCCCATTGTGAGCCATCAGCGCTGTCTGCGTTTCTATCCTAGCTCATCTCTTTCTTCGGTGTCCCCCTTCCTGTGAATTTTTATGTGTATATAGCCCATCCTGTGGGATTGAGGCAGGTAAATACAATATATATGTACTAGCATTACCCACTTCCCCGTTATGGAAAAGTATCTTTGCTATTATTTTTTGTAAAATATCTGAGCACCCTGTTATCCGATTCCTTGTGAGCTGCGTTATTAATGTTATTATCCTGTTCAAAGGCATGCTTGTGATTATCCGTACTCTCTGGATTCACCCTGAGAATGAATGAAGCTGTACTGCATTCGGTCAGCAAGGCCCCAGATACCCTTTAAAAATCTTTCGAGAGCCGGTTTCTTTGTATGATGGTGATTTTTTAAAAAAATGCATAAGGGAAACCAATTTTCCGTGACAGGATATACCTTGGGATTGTTATTATCAGTTGCATGGGGCCTTCAGCATTCATGGTGTTCTTTCTCAGAGTACGAGAAAACATTTTGCTGCCAAAGCAGCTTATTATAAGAACACAGGAACATAAAAACATAAAGAGAAGCCAGTGTTGGATCAGGCCAGTGGCCCACCCAGTCCAACACTCTCTCACACAGTGGCCAAAAATACCAGGTGCCAGCAGGAGGTCCACCAGTGGGGCCAGGGCACTAGAAGCCCTCCCACTGTTCCCCTTCCCCATCTCCAATATGAGAGCCAGTGTGGTGTAGTAGTTGTATTAGGATCCAGGAGACTCAGGTTCGAATCCCCACTCTCCTGTAGAAGCTTGTTGGGTGTGAAGAGGGGCAACCAAGATGATTAGGGGGCTGGGGCACCTTCCCTCTGAGGAAAGGCTGAAGAGTGCAGCCTTTCAGTTTAGAAAAGAGACGCCGAAGGGGGGACATGATAGAGGTTTATAAAATGATGCCTGGGGTGGAGAGAGCTGTCAAAGAGGAATTTTTCTCCCTCCCCCCAAATACTAGATCTCAGGGGCATCCGATGAAGCTGATGGGCAGTAGATTCAAGACAGACAAAAGGAAATACTTCTTTACACAGCAAGTGATTAAAATGTGGGATTCTATGCCAAAAGGATGGAGCGTTGGCCACAGGCATAGATAGCTTTAAAAAGGGAACTAGGTACATTCATGGAGGATAGGTCTATCAGTGACTACTAGCCATGGTGACTAAAGGGAACCTCCGCGTTCAGAGGGGGTGAGCTGTTAGCCAGATTGCTCTGCTTGCTTTAATAAAAGGTTGGGGAATTATGATATTAATGTGCAATTGGCATAACTGCAGGATCATGGCCTTTGTGTACTAGAGTCCTACCTTATCCAGGTCACAGAAATAGACGCAGAGACTAGATAACTAAAGCAGTGATTTCTTTACTGAAGGATTCTTAAATCTTATAAACTATAATCAAACATTCATACACACAGTACAGAACTAAGGAAGCAGAGGTGATTGATAGGGAATAGAGGGGGTGAGTTATGGGGTGATACTACCTGTCCAGATGTTCAGAGGTCCATGAAGCAAGGATTATGGCCTAAACCCAGAGGGCAAAGGGGTGGCCTGCCAGTTGGCATCAGGGCAGAACCATATGGTCTAAAACCATGTGATCACGGATATAGGCATTCGAAAACAATGCAGACCAATAGAAGGTCTTGGGGGCTGGTCTCAGGTGAGAACAATAGATCACCTGGACCAGTGATGAGTCCCAGGGGTGCGTGGCATCAGGACGGGCAAGGCGTAGATGTGTCCAGTGAGCTTCCAGAGGGGGCAGAGTCTGGATTAACAACTGGAGCCAGGTGTGCTGGGGCTAGCTGAATGGATTTTATGACCACTGATGGTTCTGCCAAGGCAGTTGAATAGGTTCCCAGATACAGACAAAAGAGGGAGATGGGCCCCTGATTAGCGTCAGGAAGGATCGTTAATAATTTGAATGTTTGGTTGGTTTATCTTGGTATCTGAGGGATAAAGAGCAAGGAAGGACAAGTACCACACATAGACATGAGGTGACACAAAAAAAGGGCTGGGTGTTCTGGAGACAGAAGGACTATTTGCCAGATGGCCTCTGAACAGCCTTTAGAAATGTAGATACTTCACCTGGTGGAACCCATTGTTATCCCATAAGCATAATCTCTTCTGGGTGGAGGGGGAAGAATGGAGGTGTGCTTTGAGGGTGCCTTTTGAAACCTGACTATGAAATCCCTGTTTCCAGAGCTATGACTTGCTCTGTGTACCAGAACCAGGAGTGTCTTCCTTGGCCTGAGTTTTGTGGGTCTCTGGTTCAAGTTAGAAGTGGGGTGCCCTTTGCTATTGGAGCTACCCAAGTGTAAAGACAGCACCTCTGGCAACAGAGCCTCTGGATCCCAGTGCCAGGAGGCAACATCAGAGAAAAGCCTTGGCCCCTATGTCCTGTTTATGGCCCTCCAGAAGAATTGGTTGGTCGCTATATGAGACAGGATGATGGACTAGATGGTCTACTGGTCTGATCCAGCAGGGCTCTTATGTTCTGATGAGAATGTTGTAATGTTGGGAAGAAGGGGAGAATGTTGTAAGGTACTTTGGGTCCCCACTGGGGAGAAAGTGAAATAAATAGGCATGACAGTAAGAACATAAGAAGAACCCTGCTGGATCAGACCAATGCTCCATCTAGTCCGGGATCCTGTCTCACACAGTGGCCAACTAGTTCCTCTGGAGGGACAGCAACAGGGCATAGAGGCCAAGACCTTCCCCTCATGTTGCCTCCTGGCTCTGGGATTCAGCGGTTTTCTGCCTCTTACGTGGAGGTTCCCCTCAGTCACCATGGCTAGTAACCACTGATAGGCCCTATTCTCCAAGAATCTAATTCCCCCTTAAAGCTGTTTATTCTTGTGGCCATCACTACATCCTCTGGCAGCAAATTCCACCTTTTAATAACTCGCTGTGTAGAGAATATTTCCTTTTGTGCGTCCTGAACATACTGCCCATCAGTTTCACTGGATCCCTTCGAGTTCTAGTATTTTGGCAGAGGTAGAAAAAGTTCTCTTTGTCAACTCTCTCCATCCTATGCGTAATTTTATAAACCTTTATCATGCCCCCTCCTTAGTCGTCTCTTCTCTAAACTGAAAAATCGCAGATTTTCCAGCCTTTCCTCATAGCGATGGTGCGCCAGCCCCCCTAATCATCTTGGTCACCCTCCTCTGTACTTTCTCCAGCTCTACAATGTCTTTTTTGAGATACGGTGACCAGAACTGTACACAGTATTCCAAAAGAGGCCACACCATAGAGCTATACAGGAACATTACATCAGCCATTTTATTTTTCTTCTGTTAGGGATGATTAGGAGTTTGCCTTTTTCACTGCTGCTGCACACTGGGTTGATACTTTGATTGACCTATACACGATGACCCCAAGAATTTTCCCCCTTGGTCTTAGCAAGTTCAGACCCCATTCGCCTATACTTGAAGATGGGACTTTTTGTCCCGATACACAGTATCTTGCACTTAACAACACTGAACTACATTTGCCACATTTTCACCCACTCACCCAGTTTGTGGAGGTCCTCTTGGAGCTCTTCACAGTCAGCCTCAGTTTTCGCCATCCTGAATAATGTAGAGTCAGCTGCAAACTTGGCCACTACACTACTCACCCCTAGTTCCAGATCATTTATGAATACATTAAATAGTACCAGCCCCAATACCAATCCTTATGGGACTCCAGTGCTTACTTTCCTCCATTGTAAGAACTGTCCATTGATTCCTACTCTTTGCTTCTTGTTATTCAACTAATTTTTAATCCATAAGAGAATCCATCTTCTTGTCCCATGACTCCTAATTTTACTTGGGAGTCTTTGGTGAGGTATCTTGTCAAAAGCCTTTTGAAAGTCCATGTATCTAATGTCCACCAGTCACCGTTGTCTACATGCTTGTTCACTTTCTCAAAGAACTCTAAAAGGTTGGTGAGCCAGGACTTCCCTTTGCAGAAGCCATGCTGATTTTTCCCTCAGCAGGCTTTGTCCCTCTGCGTGCCTAACAATTCTATCTTTGATTACAGTTTTTACTAATTTGCCTGGGGCAGATGTTAGGCTGACTGGCCTGTAATTTGCTGGTTCCCCTCTGGATCCCTTTGTAAAAATTGGTGTAAGATTTGCTTTTCTCCAGTCTTCTGGTACAGCGGCTGAATTTAGCGACAGGTTACATATGCGGGTTAGTAGATCGACTATCTCACATTTGAGTTCCCTAAGAACTTTTCAGGTGCATGACACAGGGGAGACAATAAAGCAAAGGAAGGGAGGTGAACATTGGGATAAATGGTAGAAGAACATGTATTCATTCCAGCGACAGGAGCTTAGGCTTTGTAGGGTAGGGTGTGTGTTTGGATACTGGAGAAAGGTGGATTTTGAAAGGCAGACTTGTTACCACGTTTTTCCTCTCACGCAGGTGAAGGCATTCCTTCAGAGTCCAGTGGAGGGGGTTGTACTTGAGACATATGGAAGTGGAAATGCCCCCAATAACCGCCCAGATTTACTAGAGGAGTTGAAGAAGGCAACTGATCGCAACGTAGTGATCCTGAATTGCACCCAGTGTCTGCGAGGAGCTGTGTCATTAGTCTACGCCACAGGAAAGGTAAGAAAAATGTTAACGCTGCCCAATATAGATGTAGTGCTGGGTCTGCAGTTAGGATGTATAGTATTATATAAGTGGGTGTATTTCACACAAAGAATTAGGAATATTTGTCTGCTTGTATGAGAGGGGAGAGAACTAGTTAGATTCATAGAATCATAGAATCACAGAGTTGGAAGGGGCCCTACAGGCCATCTAGTCCAACCCCCTGCTCAATGGAGGATCAGCCGAGAACATCCCTGACAAGTGTTTGCCCAGATGCTCCTTCAAGACGGCCAGTGAGGGGGAGCTCACCGCCTCCCGAGGCAGCCCATTCCACTGTTGCACAACTCTGACTGTCAAAAAGTTTTTCCTAATATCCAGTTGGAACCATCCCACCCTTAATTTAAACCCATGATTGCGAGTCCTCTCCTCTGCTGCCAACAGGAAGAACTCCCTGTCCCCCTCTAAGTAGTAGCCCTTCAAGTACTTCAAGAGAGCAATCCTATCCCCCCTCCAAATGGAACATTCCCTCAGCCTTTCCTCCTAGGGCTTGGTCTCCAGGCCTCCTATCATCCTCGTCGCTCTCATCTGCACCCGTTCCGTTCTGTCCACCTCCCTTTTGAAGTAAATTTAAATTCAAATTTAGTATTTTTGATCCAGCAAGGCCTTC
Source organism: Lepidodactylus listeri (assembly GCA_029233225.1). Lineage (NCBI taxonomy): Eukaryota > Metazoa > Chordata > Lepidosauria > Squamata > Gekkonidae > Lepidodactylus > Lepidodactylus listeri. The sequence continues at coordinate 85,640,604 of JARCFY010000011.1, forward strand.
TTCGAGATTTTGCCTTCCCATATCTCTTTCAAGAGAGGTGCAGTGAGAAAAAGTGATGGTCCAGCTGTCATAACCATAACAATATCTGGACGTGCTTGGTCTTTATTAATGATGAAGCATAGCCAAGACCCGATGGCGACTGCATTATTATGGAAATCCCTGAATAGATTTCAGACACGTGCATAAGTGGTTTAAAGGCCGCCATATATGTTTTGGGGTGACCAGAGGTCTTCAAGGTGATGAAGATGGCTGAGAAACCCCAGTACATGCTCATCCCTCCCAAATGTTTGATGGCAAACCAGGATCTTGATCAGATGTCTCCAGAAAGCTTAAAATGAGTGGCAGAAGTAACGTCATTCACAACCCGGCCCTGATACAATCAGAAGAGTTGGGTGGGAACCAGGTTTATGTGGTCATGTCGAGTCTCGAGTTTGGGACTTGCAGTTTTAGTGCTGCCTCAATTGAGTGCAAAATTTGTCATGCCTCACTAATATTACAGCAGACTGTTGTGACGTGAGACGGTATAGTTCCTCCTTGCCTGTCTCATTTAATTAACAGGCCAGCTCTGTAATGTGGCTATCTTTCTAATCATAGGCCCTTTTTGTTGGCTTGGCTTTTCCTAGAAGTGTGTCGACGCTTAAAATTATCTCTAGGAAAAAAAAAAGGTGTTGCCTCTGTCCCCATAATAGTGTAAAGAGATGGAAGTAAGAAGTATCAGATGCTCATATTCAGTATGAGTTGAAGTTGTTCCCTTTGAAAGTGTGAAAGTACGAGATGATGGGATCGTTCTGTAGGACCGGCTAGCTGCCTGTAATCTGATCTAATATTGCTTGTATAGTTTGAGGGTTGCTGGTTAAGAGTCTTGCCTCCAAGTTGCAGGGTATTAAAAATAAAATAAAATTATTATATAGGTGCGGCAGAGCAAGAAGCTGAAGTATGGACTCTTGTGGTGAAGATCACAGCCAAGGTGCTAAACACTGTGTTCCATGTGTATTTTGCAGCATCAGTGCCCTGGTTTGTTGCCAGTTGGGCCCTCAGCATATGGCACATCTTTAATGGAGTAATGTGGTGTACACTCTTTGTAATGTGATGGTTTGTTTGGCACTTTTGGGCGAAGGCTCCTGGCCTCTTTGGTGAAGGCTCCTGGCCTTTCTGGAAGCACCTTCTATACCAGCTTGGTGTAGTGGTTAAGAGCAGCGGACTCTAATCTGGAGAACCGGGTTTGATTCCCCACTCCTCCACATGCAGCCAGCTGGGGGGTGTCCTTGGGTCAGTCATGGTTCTCTCCGAGCTGTTCTCTCAAGACAGCAGTTCTCTTAGACCTCTCTCAGCCCCCCCCTACCTCACAGGGTGTCTGTTGTGGAGAAAGGAAGGGAAAGGAGATTGTAAACTGCTCTGAGACTCTGGGTGAAGGGTGGGGTATAAATCCCATTCTTCTTGTAATGAAATGAGCTTTGACTCACGAAAGCCGGAAAATGTGGTCAGTCTCTCAAGGCGCTCCCAGACTCAAACTTTGTTCCACTGCCAGCTAACATGGCTGCCCTCTTGAAACTGCACCAAAGACCTAAAGGCAGAATTGGCTCTTCGCTTTGGGCCAGAGATCCTTTGAGGAATAAGGAAGTGGGCATCAGAGAACACATTGGTGGGCACCGTGTTGCCTGTGAGTACCGTGTTGGGGATCACTGGGTTGGAATTTGGGGCTAAGGTCGGCGTCAGGTTCTTCCTCGGATGTGTTCACTGGCTGACTGTGGGCCAGTGACTCATTGCCTCCTTGACCTGCCTCACCTGCTTGCGAGGATGAAAGGGGAGAGGTAAGTATGCTGCTGCTCTGACTGCCTTGAAAGAAAGGGAGAATGAAAAGAAGTAGATAAAATAAAACACGCTACCCCTGTGATACAGCTGTTTGTCCGATCCACAACTTTCCGGTGTGGAACTCTCTCCAGGCTTAGAATTTCTCAGCTCAAGAATGTAAAAAGGGGAAGAAGGTAAGCAGAATTAATTCCCAGCCTTCCATTTGAGGAACGTAGGAATCAAGACATACCCCAAGAGAAGTCAATTAAATAGCTCTAGTTGATTTTTTTTAAAAAAAATAATGAATTTTAAAAATAAATTAAAACAAATATTATAGCAGCCTACGAAGATGCATTTGTTGTCGTTCATTCGCACCGTCGAGTCCGACTCTTCGTGACCCCATGGACCACATACGATGCCTATGAACAGTTAATTAATTTAGCTCCGTGTATGTGTTTGTTTTTTTCATTGTTGACTGAAGACGCTCATGGATGCGGGAGTGATTCCGGGAGGAGATATGACACCCGAAGCGGCTCTTACAAAGCTGTCCTACGTCCTGGGCAAACCCCAGTATAGCTTGGCTGAGAAGAGAAAGGTAAATGTTCCTTGCCTCCTGAGCTTAGAATCCATGCACGTGGTTCCGTTCACACAGGCAGATTTGGATTTGTGTTTTTCAAACGGCAGTCCCCCCACCTCTCCAACCTCTTGTGAATCTGTGAATACTTTCATAAGTAGCTGGAGTTACTACAGAGAGATCTGCATTCCAAAAAGCATTCCATTGAGTATGGCTGGGGTGTGGGAGGGTCCCGAGTAGCTCACCGGAAGAGCTAGTCTGGAAGCAGTGTAACCGCTTCGATATCAGAATTGTGTCCTAGTCTAATGATGACCATTGACTCCATCATGAAACTCAAGATGGCGTATCTAGGGTTCTCAGAAGGTCTCCCATCCAGGTACTTGACCAAATGTTGAGTGACTTAACTTCAGCAAGATTGTTCTGTCAGGTATCTTCCAACCATACCCTGGAACTGTATCTTCTACTGGTTTATTCAAGTCCTCTACATCTGTTGTGCAAACTAGGCATGGTAGTTGCTGTGTTATCTACGAGTTGCTTTACATCTTGCTCCGGTTAACTACCACAGAAACAGATCATAGGGAACAGATCTTTACCTGGTCCTTTGTTCATGCCAAGATTCACTCAGGATCCCCTCTCAGACAAAAGCAGAGCTGACGTTGGGGTGAGGGGGAGTCTCTGCACCCTGTGATCGTTGGTTGTGTTAGCCTAGCAGTAGATGGCTCTGCATCCTAACCAACCCAGGTAACATTTGGGCTGTTTTTTTTGTGCCCAGCTACCTTCTGTTGATGTGAGTGGGGTTTCCATGGTTGCTGTGAAACTTGCCATCAATTAAGTGTGATTAGGACCAGTGTTCCCTCTAAGCTGAGTTAGTGTGAGCCAGCTCACAGTTTTTCAGCCTCCAGCTCACACATTTTTGCCTTCGCTCAGGAAGGAGGGCTCCAGAGCAAACCAATTTATGCAGCAGCCAAATCACTCGCTCACAGCTTCAATGCCAGTAGCTCACAAAGTAGAATTTTCGCTCACAAGACCCCGCAGCTTAGAGGGAGCATTGGTTAGGACCAGTGTTCCCTCTAAGCTGAGTTAGTGTGAGCCAGCTCACAGTTTTTTAGCCCCTGGCTCACCCATTTTAGTCTTGGCTCAGGAAGGAAGGCTCCAGAGCAAACTAACTGATGCATTAGCCAGAATCGCTCACTCACAGCTTTAATGCCAGTAGCTCACAAAGTAGAATTTTTGCTCACAAGACTCCGCAGCTCAGAGGGAGCATTGGGACTGCAGCTGTAAAGTCTAATCCTGTCCATTTAATTGGGGTTAACTTCCAAGTAAATGAACATAATGTTGCAGGCTTAAACATCTGGAATATTTCCCAACAACATGCAGCGATATTGAGCAAGAGTTTCTCTGTACGAACATTTAAGAAATAGACTACGAAACTCAAGGCAAACGCATCACTGTGAAACTTCCACCTTTAAGTGGACCCCAAGAAGCACAGTTAACATATCCTTTTCCTTAAAATCACTTAATGGAAATGGAACAGGACATGAAGCAACCACTTGCTTCTGGAGGCCCTCTTGGCAATAGCGAAGCAAAGCTTTCCCTTGGGCTTCCCATGCCGGTCTCTTACAGTCATGGCTTCATTCATTGGCTAGACTAACGGGAAGGCAGAAGAAGCCAGTCTCCATGGCATAAACTGGAGGAGAGTGTCTGTACATTTTGCCTTCTGCCTCCGGATCTAGGAGACCAAGAGACTTCCTTAAAAACGAAAGAAAGGAAGTTGGGAATCTGGTTCAGCTAATGAGGTCGGTAGTTACCAAGTGGCATGCCCATATTCTGGGGGGGACGGGGCTAAAGGGTTCCCCTGCCCAGACTCGTGTTACACACCTGACTGGAATTCACTTTGAAGATAGCTGGGGGCCTCCAAATTGGCAGTGGAGTGCAGTGGGTGGGGGCAGGAAAGGGCATCAGCCTGCCCTGCCTTCCAGTTTTGACATACCGAGGGCAGGGGTATTGTCCCACTGCTGGTTCAACAGGACAATGTGGCCATCCTGTGTTAACTGGCGAGAAGACCATTTTTAATGGTGGAATCCCCATGTCGTCCATATGGAAGTGGGCTTCCGGTGCTCCTGCTTCGTTACTTCAGTGCATAGTCAAGATATCAGGAAACTAAGAAAGGGACCGTGTTGCATGGAGCTTTGTGCATTCTCCCTTCCTGTGGACCTTACCATTTGTGCTAACCCTACCATTGCCTTTCCGTTCCTCAGCATGATGAACAAGGCGATTTGTACAGCCTTTTCATAGGTGCTGTGTGGCTTGTGATAATTGTTGCTGTTAGCCATTCAGTCGTGTCCGACTCCTGGCGATTCTGTGGGCCAGCTCTCTCCACGTTTTCCGATCTTGTACTGTTTCTTTGAATCGTTCCATGCTCAGGCTGGTGTCGACTTTTATGGTGTCTAGCCACCCTGTTCTTTGGCAGCCTGGTTTCCTTTTGCCGCTAACCAAGCGTAATTGCTTTTCCTAGTGAGTTCTTCTGCAGGACACGGCCGAAATAAGTCAGTTGCAGTTTTGTGATTTTTTTCCCCCTTTCCAATGGCATGTCTGGTTTTATGCGCTCCGATACTTGCTTGTTTGTCACCTTTGCTGTCCAAGGGATGCGGTCCTAACCACCCTTAATTGACGTGTGCTAAAACGGTGTTTCAGAACCCCGCACCCTGTCCCTGTGACCCCTGGGTAAAGGGGCCGCTGCTGGATGTATCCAAGATTAAACTGTAAAAGCAACATATATTGTAGGAGCATATGCTGGGGGTTAGTTTTTCATACCCTGAGTAGAGATCGAAATGTCCCAGGTGAGTCATTCCATGCTGGTCTGAAAAGCCAAGGATGAGGCAGTGGGAAGTGGCCTCCCCTTCCTAAATAATATATTCAGCACCTGAGAACATGTCCCTGCATAGCGGATGGGTGTCTTTGCTCCCCTGAAAAGGAACGATGAAATACTCCCAGCTCATAACACCTACAGTGTTCTCCTTTTATTCAAGTTTTTTTTCCTTTTAAAGACATGCCTAAACAGTACCAACTCTTGTGGGGGGAAGCCTTCCTTCCCAAAACACTCCTTGCTCTCTTCGCTTTACACAGCCGTGTTCCCAGATGGTTATCACCACCAACTGTGTTCCCAGGCTCACCCTCTCTAATAAAGCAGTTCTGCATTACAAAAACTGTGAACCAACCCCCCCCCCAATCCTGTAAGACTCCTTACGTACATATATGGGCTTGTGTGGGTATGTGTGCGCAGCAGAATTTCTGCTTTTTCTTTTTGGAAAAGCTGCCTTGAGCACACATGAAGCCACCTTGTACTGAATCAGACTCTTGCACCAGTTTGGTGTAATGGTTAAGTGCGCGGACTCTAATCTGGGAGAACCGGGTTTGATTCCCCACTCCTCCACTTGCACCTGGCTGGATGACCTTGGGCAAGCCATAGCTCTGTACCAGCTGTTCCCTCAAGGACAGCTTGGGAAAGAGCTCTCTCAGCCCCACCCACCTCACAGGGTGTCTGTTGTGGGGAGGGGAAGGGAAAGGAGTTTGTAAGCCGTTCTGAGACTCTCAAGTGAGTTAAGGGCGGGGTATAAATCCAATCTCTTCTTCTTCTTCGAGGTCAGTATTGTCCACTCAGACTGGCAGCGGCTCTCCAGCAGGTCTTAGGTGGAGGTCCTTCACGTCACCTACTGCTTGATCTTTTTAGCTGGAGATGCCGGGGATTGAACCTGGGACCTTCTGCATGCCAAGCAGGTGTTCTGTCACTGAGCCATGGGCTGTCCTCTTCCTGTACAGCAGCTGAACCTCTTTAGCCCCCTTTTCATGAGGTTCAGAAATGGCTTCCGAAGTGCTGGAAATACTGTTGTGAAAAAGAAACTGAGAAACATCTGGTCATGTGTATCTCTTGTTCACAGCCACTCAAACTGATTTCCTTTTCTGGTGGAAACTTGGGAATTGTGTGTGTGTGTGGGGGGGACCCTCAACACTTCACCAAACTTCGCCCAGTGCTGACGGCCCCCCGGAGAAGGGGTGTGTACGGAGTCCCAACAATTGGCATCAGCAACACCACAATGTCACTTCTGGAAGTGCCCTGGCAGGGCCCTAACCACATCAGTGTGACCCTCTGGGATTCATCCAAAACTCTATGGTAATTTTCAGAGGAACCCTAGAGTGTCACACCGACACAGTAACGGCACTTCTGGGTTCACGCCAGAAGTGGCATCGTGGTGGTGATGTGACCCAGGTTTTGCCTCTTTTGCTCCACTGAGCAGCAGTGGGTGCCAGGAGCTAGGGGAGGGGTGGGGATGGGAGGTCTCCCACCAGAGCAGGGGACCCGGCATGTTTCAAAGCCGTGGTAGCTAAACCTGGTATAAAAATTATGCTGTTCCATTGTGAAGATAGAGCAGTCAGCCCTGCCAGCCGTTTAACCTAAACTTCATTTCCTGGTCAAGACTGCAGTCCAATCTGAAGTGAGTTTTAGGTGAAGCCGCTGAAGCTTCAGGACTGTGTGAGACAGTGGTCCTTTCCACATTTGCCTGCCACTCCTGATTTTCTCAGTTTGAGTCGAGGCAATTTAAGTCCAGGGCAAAACAGCATCCAAATAACCTGGGGCAACAGCAGGCTGAAACCGGGCTGACCACTGAAGGGAGGTAATGCAATGCAGAACTGGGGGGGGGGGGACCTGGAATAAAAAGAAGGTTGAACTCACTTTTGGAGCAGAATGGGGGGTGGGAACGGAATAAAAAGAAGGTTAAACTTGATTTTAGTGCAGAAGGGGGGTGGGAACCCTGGATTAAAAATAAGGTTGAATTCTGTTTTAGTGCAGAATGGCTAGGAGGGACACCGCGGATTAAAAGGAGAATGCAGAAAGGGCCAGCAAAAGTGGGGTCTTAGACATGCCCGTGCCGGATCACATCTTTTGATTCTGTACCATCCTCGGTTTAAACAAGTAAACGTAGCGGCTGCATTAAAATTTACATATGCTGAGATTTCCGAAGACTGGCCGAAGCTTCTTCCCTTCCAAAGGGTTTTCGAGGAAGTCCTAACTGTATACTTCATTCATACTTATTCATTTATGGTCGAGGACAGCAATGGTACCATCATGCCTGCCCCCCCTTACCCTTCCCCCTATGGGGTAAGGTTAGCAAATTGGTTTTAGCACCATCCTGGAACAGTTATTGGAATTTATAATTTTAACTGTTATTATTTGACTGTATTTAGATATGCTGTAAACCGCCCTTAGCCTGCATGTGGGGACGGCAGTCTAGAAAATGAATAAATAAATTACATAAAATATACCCCGTCTTTCTCCTTGATGGGCGCTTAGTGTGGCTTACATCATTCTCTTCTCCTCTGCTTTCTCTTCACTACGACCCTGTGTGGTAGGCGAGGCTGAGTGTGTATGTGACTGGTCCGAGGTCACCCAGCGAGCTTCCGTGGCCAAGTGGAGGGACTGATTTGGGTGAAACCATGGTGTGGAGGGAAGGGGGGGGGGTTCAGGCTCCCCCCGCATCATTTCCCAACCTGAACTAGGACTGCCAACTTCCAGTTGGTGAATGGAGATCTGGGAGTCAACTGATCTCCAGGTGACAGAGATCAGCTCCCATGGAGAAAATGGCGGCTCTGGGGGGTGGACTGTGGCATACCCCATGGAAGTCCCTCCCCTTCCCCAAATCCCACCCGCTTCAGGCTCCAACCCCCCCAATCTCCAGGTATTTCCAAACCTGGGCCTGGCGACCCTAGTCTAAATTGACCCTGGAGGTGCTGTTGGTCCCACTGTGAAAACCTAGGTATACCCCCTCCGCTGGAGCCCCAACAGGGTAAACAGCAACTCCCTGGAGCCATTTCAAGTTGGGAAATTGCCGCAGGGAGGGAAGGCTGAAGTCCATTCTCCCCGTGGGCCACAGTCTTGATCTGAATCAGGCCCACACAGCATTACATTCCTAGCACAGAACTCACAGTGCACATTTGATCATGGGGATCTGGGGGAAAGCAACATGTCTCGTTTTGACAGTTTTCCAAAGCTTGTAGAAAAATATTCACTTTAAAAAAAGAAGACGACATGATCAGATGTTGCAAACCAGAGCAATATTCCACACGGTCTTTCCGGTATCCTTTATTAATGTAGCTTTAGATGCCCTTGAATATATGAAGCTGCCTTTCCCCCAAGTCGCCCTGTTGCTCTAGCTGGCTCAGCATTTTCTGCTCCGAGTACAGCAGCTTTCCAAGATCTGAGGAAGATCTTTCCTGAGGGAGATCCTGCCACTAGGGATCTTCTTACCCGGCGATGCCAGGGACTGAGCCCTGGCATGCAAAGAATGTGCCTTTTCCCCTAATCGGTGCCCCGTCCTTCTGGTTTCTAACTGTTGCTCTTTCACACTGGGGCATTACTGAAGATTCCCAGCACCTGTTACTGGAGCTGCCCGTGATTGAACCAGGGCCATCCTGCATATGATTTTCCCCCGGGTTATGCCTTTTCCTTCTAAGTTAATGCTCTAGTTTAAGAGACCAAAAAGTATTGAAGTTAAAAACAGTCTTGATCTTTTTTTATTTAATCTACAGTGGGATGCCTGATGAAAAGTGGGCACCTGTTGAAGGGAGCTTTGACTCTCAAAAGCGTATGCCTTGAAAATCTTTTGGGTCTCTAAGGTGCTACTGGACTCTAATCTAACTATTCTACTGCAGAGCAACATGACTTCCCTCTGAAACAATCTAAACTGGGGGCGATTCTGCATCTGGCATTCGCTCCGTATTTTCTCAACTGGGAGGAAAAGGTGCAGCTCAAAACCACATTCAGATACCCCGGGGCAATGCCGTACTGGCTGCGAAGTCACCCCTGAACGGCCATAAATCTATGCATAAGGTACCATAAAACCCAATGCTCAAGAGAAAGAGAAAGCAGCATGTAGTGCAGAGGGTACCATAAAATCTAGTGGTCAAGGAAAGTGAAAGTGTAGAGGGTACCATAAAATCCAATTATCAAAGAAAGTGAAAGCAGCATGCATTGCAGAGGGGAATTTCTGTTCCAGCGTGAGTTTGGTAAAACAACAGAGGGAAAAACCAATGCCGAATCGTCCTGGGATGGGTTCTGTTGAGGAGTTAGCACTAAGAATATGATTATTTTTTAACCTTGTACAAACTCTTGCGCAAGAGTTGAGCAATAGGGCAAACTGTTTCCCCCCCCTTATTTTTTTCTCAAGCAAGAGCACAAACCGCTGAGCTGATATGCTTTTTCACACTCTGATTTCTGGAGGTATTCTAATCCACAATGCAATCCTATGGGGAGTCAACTCCAGTCTGAACTCACTGACTTCAGTGGATTTAGTTTGAAGGAGTCCTGAACTGGGTGGTTCAGGTTAGCCTGATCTTGTCAGAAGCAAAGTAGGCTCTGGTTAGTATTTGGATGGGAGACTACCAAGGAAGTCCAGGGTTGCTACGCAGAGGCAGGCAGCGGCGGACTCACCTCTGTTCGTCTCTTGCCTCCAAAACCCAGTGAGGTTGCCATAAATTAATTGTGACTTGACAGCACTCCCCACCCCCACCCCCTTCCTTCAAGTTTGAAGTACCTCTGCACGGGATTGCATAGTACGCCTTTCAGAGTCAGAAATGGATTTCCTAAATGGCTTTCCCCACTTGGTCGTTTATTTCTCTTTTCTCCCCTCCAGATGCTGAATGAGAATCTAAGAGGAGAGATGACTGTTGTGCTCACAGGAACTCGGATCACACTCACAGACAGCAAATTCATTCAAGGGATTGCAAGTTACCTGTATATCAGCTGCAAGGAGGTACCCGTTCCACTGGCATTTGTTAGACCAGAAAACCCCGTGCAAAATACAGAGCGTGGAAAAAGGGTGAAAGGATGGGCAGAGTGCTCTAATGCAAACAGCTTTTCTGGATGCAGCCAGCCACGCAAACGACTTTTGACTTTTTTCATGTCTCCAATGAATGTCTTTTGTTGGCTTCTTTTAGCTTTTTTTTTTTTTAACTGCTGTTTTTTAAGGATTCAAGAGTAGGTTAAAATGAGACACCTAAAAAGCACACTTAATGATGCTGCATTCGCAAGTGCGTTTGATAATTGCTGGAATAATTCAAATACATAATGGGGCTAGATATGACATCGAAGTTTTCACCGTGTTGGAAGGGATTAGAAAGTCCTCCTGGGTACAGCCCTGCTGGATCAGAGCAGTGGTCCTTCTAGTCCAGCATCCTGTCCCACACGGTGGCCAACCAGTTCCTCTGGAGGTTCAGCAAACAGTGCATAGAGGTTGAGGCTCTCCCCTAATGCTGCCTTCTGGCACTGGCATTCAACAACAACTGAAATTCATTGGGCCCTGGCCCTTGGTTTGCTATCGACAGCCCACGCCTGCCGATTATATCTGGGTAAGATCAGTGGCTCAGAGGTTGATGCTGAACTGCAGACTGGAAGATCAGTAGTTCAGCAGTTCGAGACCTGAGTGCCGTATGACGGAGTGAGCTCCCGTCTCTGGTCCCAGCTCCTAGCAGTTCAAAAGCAAGAAAGTCAAAGTCGATAAATAGGTACCATTTCAGTGGGAAGGTAACGGCGTTCCATGCGCCTTGGCGTCTAGTCATGCTGGCCACATGACCATGGAAAAAGTCTTCGGACAGCACTGGCTCTTCGTCTTGGAAACGGAGATGAGCCCTGCCCCCTGGAGTCCAATTTGACTGGCTTTCAAGCAAGGGAAACCCTTTACCTTTAAGATCAGTGAGCTGAACATCTAGATAATCTATTGAATGCACTCATATGGTACTGCCACTGTTATGAGATCTAAGCAACGTGCTAGCACTTTATGATATTGTACTGTTTTATAATTAATCCAGAGGTTTACTGCCTCTGAAAATGGAGGCTCCCTTTAGTAACCATGACCAGGAGCCACTGATAGACCTGTCCTCCATGTATCTGTTTAACCCCCTTCTTAAGCTGTCTATGCCTGGGGCCATCACTACATCTTCTGGCAGTGAATCCCACATTCTAATCCCTCGTTAAAGAAAGAAATATTTCCTCTTGTCCATCTGAACCTACTAGTACATCAACTTCATTGGGCGCCCTTGAATTCCGGTATCTTGGGAAAGGAGGAAAAGTTACCTCTGTCCATTTCCCCTGCCCCATGCCTAATTTTAGAAACCCCTATCGCAAGGCCCGGGGCCGGATCTGGCCTGTCTAGGGGTCTTCTACAGCCCGTGAGCAACTGATGCAAGGGAGAAAGTGCCACTCCATTGTGGCTTCAGCACAGCAGAACAACTTTGTCTGCAGCGGTCGAGCACCGTGGGAGCACCTGCCCAGCACTGCACCGCTGCCTCTCCAGTCCACCTGTGTGGGTTTTCCTCTGCATCCCCCTCCCAGCCCATGGGGCCTTGCAGTGTGGAAACATCATCTCAGAGCTTACCGGCTACTGTCCTTCATACAGTTTCTATCTCCAGTACCTGGCGTTACGTTTTATGGCACACATGCTCCGGCCCGACAAAGAGATATTCATGTCCGATCCAGCCCTCGTAACAAATAGGTTTGATACCTGTGCTCTGTCTTGCTGTAATGCTGTTCACTGTGCGTCCCAAGCAAAGTAGATAAGACACGTAGGCATCAGTAAATACAGACTGCAGGGCAGGGGGAGAATAGGTGTTCGCAGCTAATCGTTTCTTCTTCCTTTTTCAGGAGCTAGAGGCCGTTAGGGATGCGTTGGCTCCCGCCCTGGCCTGCGCAGCTGCAAAAATTGGCGACGTGGATGCCTTAAAAGCTTTACGGAATATGGTAAAAGACAGTTCTTTTATCCAGACACGATAAGACCCATCCCCCGATCCCTACTCGAATGTCTTGTGCGCTTTCAGCAGAGATTACTCGGTGCCATCCAGCCTCTAGTTATAAAGAGAGACTAAAACGACCAGGGCTCATTTCGTAGCAGGAGCTCCTTTGCATATTAGGCCGCACACCCCTTATGTCGCCAATCCTCCAAGAGCTTACAGAGCTCTTCTTACTGGAGCTATTGTTACTGTTGATGTTGTTATTGTTGTTATTGTTATTATTATCGTTATTGTTATTTCAGGGTGGAAACTTGAGCTCTGAAGATTATGATGGCCGCACACCGCTTCACGTTGCATCCTGCGAAGGCAATCTGGAGACAGTCACCTACCTGTTGGAGTGTGGAGCAACGGTGTATGCAAAAGACCGATTTGGATCTACCCCGCTGATGAACGCTATCAAATTCAGGTATTCTTTTGAAAAGGTATTTTTGTCTGATGCTTTGTGGGGAGGACAAGGCATCTGCCACTTTATAGAAACCCCGTTCCACTGAGCATTCCTCCCCTCCTCCCACATTAATGGCATTCTGAGCAAGCAAAGTTTTCTCCTTAAGCACTGCATTGGATGCTTCTATTTATTTATTTTCAAATTTTTATCCTGCCCTCCCCACAAGTGGGCTCCGGGCAGATTACAGAGCCGTTCGGCATCACAATGTATAACTACATTAATACAATCTAAATGTATTAATAATCAGATTAAAACAGTTAAGACCGATAATTTAGCGAGTGTTCTGGCCTCAGCTGGCACACAACTTCCTGGATTAACGTTTTGCCTTGTGGAAGAGCTAGCGCAAGATGGGTCGACTCCATCAAGGAAGCCACGGCCCTCCGTTTGCAAGACCCGAGCGATGCTGGTAGGCTGTTTTGGAGGGCATTAATTCGTAGGGTCTCTACTAGTCAGAACTGACCCAGTGGCACTTCACACACACACTGGGAAGGGTCTGCCAAGTCGCTGGGTCGGAAATCTCAGTTGTCACTGTGACGTCGGATGGCGCACCATGCTGCTGGGAGGAAATGTTGCAAGAATCTCCTAAAATTTCCTAGAGCAAATCAAACAAGAAAGAGGTGGCCCCCATCCAGCGTGCCTATGTAAGATGCTTCTGCAAACAGCTGTGTGTGTGTGTGTGTGTGTGTGTGTGTTTTAGCCGCACCCAGTGACTGCCTGAGGAATTTCACATGAGTTTGTTATTCAGATTCTTCGGCTTTACCACTCCCCACAAGAGACTCCTGCTGGGACACTTGATTGCTTTCAGGCTGCCGAAAGGGGGGGGGGAGGAGGGAAGAGCTGGAAAACGAATCCTTGTTTACGGTTCAAGTTTACGCTGTTGTCAGGTTGAGAGGGATGAGCGAACCCTGTTGTCAGCGCTCAGTAGAGGCGGTAACGATCGCTCGGGGCCTGCCCTGCCGACAGACTTTGCCACAAAGCTCTTAAGTGGAATTGGATGAATTGTGCAGAATTAGCTTAGTCGCTGCCAGTGCAAGCGAGCTGCGGAATTAATTCCACAGAGGGGGAAAATCCCCAAGCAACAGAAAAGACCCCCTCTCCCCAACTAGTCACAGCTGACTTACGGCGACCCCACAGGGTTTTCAAGGCAAAAGGCGTTCAGAGGTGGTTTGCCATCGCCTGCCTCTGTGTCACGACCTTGCTATTCCATGGAGGTCTCCCATCCAAATACTAGCCCGGGCTGACCCTGCTTAGCTGATGAGATCGAGCCTGCCTAAATTGTCCAGGCTAGGGTCAAAGCTGTGCATAGAATTAGGGTGCAGGGGCTTGGAGGAATGAATTGGAGGTGGGGGCATGCAAATCTAGTTTTTGTACCCAGACGCTGGGATCCTTTCGTGCATAAACATTCCTAATGGATTTGTCTTTATTGTACGAGGACGGATGGCCAGTTCCCCTGACTGAAAAAAAGTCCTGCCCATATTCCCGTGTCCGTTTCCGGCCGCCTGAATCGGCCTTCATCCCCTGCTCCTTCAGATTAGAACGTACGATCAACAGAGAGAAGCGGGAATGGGACGAACTGCCTGGTCCGCAGCACAACAAACAGGGATCCTGGATCGCTCATGGGAGTGATCACATGACGAAACAAGCCAGAGCTTCACTTCCCTTGCCCTGTTCTTGCTGCAAATCCACTTCTTAAACTAAGGCCGGGTTATTTGCACACAACAGGAATCCCCCCCCAGGTTTAACCCACACAATTCACACGAGGGAATGTCAAGCGCAAACAAGATCCCCCACGCAAGGAGCTTCCAGTGAAGTGAGCCAAACCACATGCTAGAGTGGGAAGGACTTTTACGCTTCCTCCGTGGCAGCGTTTTCCAAATCTCTGATGGCTGAGTCACACTTTATATCTGAATTAAAACTGGAAGCCCACTTCACCCTTATATCCCTAAAAGCTGGGGGGGGGGGGGTTGGGACAGGGCCTTGGGGGGCCACAGCCAATCAAATTAGTTACATTAATTCAATTTGGGGCCAGCCCGAGAGGGAGGGGGCCTGGAAGAAAAGCTAGGGGGCTGGGATTTGAAGGCCCCACATTAGCTACAGGCCTGTATGGTGTAAGAATAAAAAGTACATTCTCTGAGGGGAGCCCATCCTTTACTGTTTCTGCATGAGTCGCTGTTCTGGGCACCCCTCCTGAGATGTTGCATCTCTGTATAAGAAGCTATGCAGGACCCGATCCTTTACAGAAAGGTGGCAGAAATCCCTTCCCCCAGTGAAGACTGATTTGGAGGGAGGTTGGGTCCGAGTGCTGCATGTCACGCATGGATATGCCCGGCAGCCTCTCCGCAGACGGATGCCATGGGGCTGTGGCAAAGGAAGCATGTAAAAGATTTGCCCTCCCCTGTAGTGATTAGAGGGTTGGGCTATGATCTGGGAGGGCAAAGTTCAAATCCCCGCTCTGCCTCGGAAGCTCATTTAGGAAAGGTTGCACCAGTCACGCTTTCTCAGCCTAACCATCCTCACAGGGTTGTTGTTAGGATAAAGCTGGAGGAAAGCTAAACAGTGCTGTGAGCGGTTTTAGGTCCCCATTCGGGAGCCAGCGTGGTGTAGCAGTTGTGGCGCTGAGCTAGGAGTCTCAGGTTCAAATCCCCACTCTTCCACAGGAGCTCACCGGGTGACCTTGGGCCAGTCGCACGTTCTCAACCTCCTACCTCACAGTGCTGTTGTGAGGATAAAATGGAGAAGGACGATACAAGACTTTTTGGGTCCCCGTTGGGGAGAAAGGCGGGATATAAATAAAGTGGTTTTTTTTAAGAATAGCCACCTTTCTTCCATTACAGAGCTCAAGGCAGCTTTCAATAGACTTACACCTCCATGTAAAGGAACAGGGAACAAAGGTGTCTCTCATCGGCAAGCATGTTAATTTTAGAGGGCCTGGGACTACAAGTGTAGTCATCACCGTTCCTTCTGGAATACGGTGCAACCGATCTCACTTTTGAAGTTTGTAATGGCTGGTGTCAGAGGTCAGGCCAGCGTTTCCTCATGCAGGAGAGGCAAAGAATGAGGCCATTCAAGTTTAAGGTGTGTGTGTGACACCTGCGCTTCTTTGAATGGCTGGAAAAGGCATCTGCAAAACCTCTTATGCGTTACCCCCACCCCCTTTTTTCTGGCCCATGAAAACCCACTTGAAAAGCATTCACAGCATTACAGGAGCATCCGCTTAGAAGAAGGAGAAGAGAAGAGATTGGATTTATACCCCTCCCTTCACTACCCAAGGGAGTCTCAGAGCGGCTTACAAACTCCTTTCCCTTCCCCTCCCCACAACAGAGACCCTGTGAGGTAGGTGGGGCTGAGAGAGCTCTGAGACAGCTGTCCTTGAGAGAACTGCTGGTACAGAGCTATGGCTTGCCCAAGGTCATCCAGCAGGTGCAAGTGGAGGAGTGGGGAATCAAACCCGGTTCTCCCAGATTAGAGTCCGCGCACTTAACCACTACACCAAACCGGCTCGAAGATGTTCACAGTGCAGGCCTTGTCCTGAGAACAAGCATTTACGAAACCCCTGAGTCTCAGGCATTTGGAGACAGAGACCACGAGCCTGTGTGTTTATTTTTGCTTTCTTTCTCGTTGACCAGTGTTCCCTCTAAGCTGAATTAGCGTGAGCTAGCTCACAGTGTTTTAGCCTCCGGCGTACACTTTTTTGTCTTAGCTCAGGACGGAGGGCTCCAGAGCAAACTAATTGATGCAGGAGCCAAATTGCTTACTCACAACTTTAATGCCAGTAGCTCACAAAGTAGAATTTTTGCTCACAGGACTCCACAGCTTAGAGGGAGCATTGTTGCTAACCTGAGCTCGCTCTCAGTTTCCTTGATGCCCCTGGAGCTCTGAATGCTTCCAGTATTGACCCAGAGTTTTTGGCCATCTGCAGTTTCTCCAGGTTGTTATTTATTTAAAACATCAATATGTTGCCTTTCCACCCAAGGTGGCAAGCATTAAAACTATTTCAACATTAATTTTTTGTAAAAAAAAAAAAATGCAGCATGTATGGATTAGTTCAATAAAAACACATAAATGCACATAACACCCAAACCAGGGAAGAGGGCCAGTAACAGTTAACAAACCAAACAAAAAACTCTTAACCTGCTGGCAGAAGACAACTATAGAAGGAGACAGACTAATCTTCCTAGGAGGTTGTAGCGCCAAAACTTTGGAACCTCCTCATAAGAGCGTAAGAGAAGCCATGTTGGAACAGGCCAGTGGCCCATCTAGTTGAACACTCTGTGTCACTGTGCGGATCACGCTGGATCAAGCCAATGGCCCATACAGTCCAACGCTGTGTCTCTAGAAAAGAACAGAGTCCAGTAGCATCTTAAAGACTAACAAAATTTGTGGTAGGGTATGAGTGAGCCTTGACTCACAAAAGTTCATACCCTGCCACAAATTTTGCTAGTCTTTAAGGTGCTACTGGACTCTGACTGTCTTCTACTGCTATAGACAGACTAACATGGCAACCCATTTTCATCTAACTTTGTGTCACACAGTGTTGGACTGGATGGGCCATTGGCCTGATCCAACATGGCTCCTCTTACATTCTTATGAGGGGGTTCCAAGGTTTTGGCACTACAGCCGAGGAAGCGCTTTCTCAGGCTGTCTGATCTCAGATGGTGTGCGGGGGCGGTGCACCCAAGGCAGAACCTCGGATGGTGACTGGAGTGGACGAGTAGGTTCATACGGGAGAAGGTGGGTCCGCAAGGTACGTGATCCCAAACCATGTAGGGCTTTAAAAGTCTATACCAGCACCTTGAACTGAGCCTGGAAATAAATCGGGAGCCAGTGCGAGTTGAAGAGGACGGGAGCAGTGCAGTCCCTATGACTCATTGCAGTCAACGCTCTGGCCACAGCATTTTTTGCTAAGTTATATTTTATTATTTTATTTTATTTCAATTTCTATCCCGCCCTGCCTGCAAACGGGCTCAAGGCAGATTACAGCATTAATTATAGAACAATAAAACCAGACATTAAAAAACCTTAAAATCTTAACCCCTACATGATGGCGTTCAGAATTTCTTCAGACTATTTCCTGATGTCCCGATATAATTCAGTTAAAAGCAGAAAGGGCTAAATCCCATAAGGGATTCCAGACGGTAGATACCCTAACATCGGATAAACCAAGGCGGCTTGTTGTTCTGAGTCCTCAGAAATTGAAGACCTTGTAATAAATGAAACAGATGGTGAAACTGGGTATAAGTCATTCACCTCATTACACAATAAACTTCAATTTTTACATTAAAAGTGTGTTGCTATATTTCTTACTGTGACATCACAATCTTGCAACAGCTTCCAAATTTGTTACATATATTCCATAAATTCACATAAATACACCAGCCGCAAACAGAACACTCAGCATTCAATGATGCCTCCACTGTTTGCGACATACAAATAAGTGAATCAAGTATCTAGGACCAATACTGTCCTTGCCACCAAATTCCATTCCATACAATCACAGAATAGTTGACCTTCACTCATAGATTAATAATGTGCCCAGAAGACCACTGATGAGATTCCTGGGTTTCTTTCTCCTTGCGGACTTCTTCGGAGTGCATCAAAATCAGTAGCGCAATCCATATCGCTGGAGCCATAAATATTAATCCAGCCCATTCTGTGCCTTATTTATTTATTTTATTTTATTTATTTAATTTCTAAACCGTTCTCCCTGCGTTCGCAGGCTCAGAGTGGCGTACAAGACCTGGTACACCAGGATTCCGTAAACATAATATTAAAACAATATAAGAAATTTCATTAAAACAATTCAACAATTTAAAGTGCTCAACAGTCAACACAAACTCAGATGGCGACAGTCTGATCACACCGGTGCCCTTTTCCTAGCGGCAACTGACACTGTTGATACACAGTGGAGATGGGGGGGGCAGGAGTGGCGGCCCTTACTCATATGCCTGGCGGAAGAGCTCATCTTGCAGGCCCTGCGGAACTGCACCAAGTCCCGCAGGGCCCTGATCTCCTCCAGGAGCTCGTTCCACCAGGTCGGGGCCACCACTGAAAAAGCCCTCCCCCTCATGGTAGCAAGCCTAGCTTCTCTGGGGCTGGGTATAGTCAGCCAATGTTGGGCCCTAGACCATAGTGCTCTCTGGGGTACGTATGGGGAAAGGCAGTCCCTCAGGTAGGTTGGACCCAGGCCATTTAGGGCTTTAAAGGCAAGCACCAGCACCTTGAAGCAGATTCCCCCCCCCTTATCTCTGTATTTCCTCCTGATGCAGTTGGCTAAGTAGATAGATAATTACCATCTATACATCTTAAACACTGAACATTGCTATAAAATTAGAGAATACTGGGTTGGAGCACCGCTCATGAAATTGATCTCCCCCACCTCCCTGATACAGCCCTCTATGGTACACCCAAAAGCTGGTCCTCGGGGTTGGAAAGACTTTGGAAACAGGGTAGGGTGCAATGTGAGGGTCAGAAGAATTTGCTCTCCCCTCCCCCCCCACCTTTATATGAGCAGAAGACCTTCTGCTGCTTCCGCAAAAGGAGCGTTTGGTTTCTACCCATTCTGCTGCTTCTGTTTTTTTTGTCGTTTTGGAGTCCTCAGAAAATTTTTATCGATGGGCGAGCTGTCCCTCTCTGTTGCTTAAGCCGGCTCAGTATGAAAGCTAGAGAAGATTTAGGGTGTAGCTGCTGCCTTTGTGCGACTGAAACGTGGGTATGTCGATCAGGAATTCATAACTTTTCTTTGTCTGATTGGCAAGTAGGCGCTGACATGTAGGTCCCACCACAGGTCCCTTTTGTTTGAAGGATAATCACAATGTGAGAAATAAATCTCAGATCCAGTTTATCAAAGGTTTGCAAATGAATCCCTGTCCTTTGTATGCCATAGAAGTTTCTAAAAAGATATCTGTTTGGTCAGGAATAAGCCTGGTTTTGTTTTGTCCCCCCCCCCCCCCCCCCGTCTGTCTTAAAGGCACCCAGAGGTGATTTCCTTGCTCCGCAAAACTGGGGCTCATCTTGCCAGCACAGAGCTTGTGAACATTGGGACAGAACTCTGTCGGTAAGGAAAAGACCTCTTCTGTTCTGAGTCGGCCTTGTATCTTGAATCTGGACCGGTATACACGTGAACACACTTGAAGCTGCCTTATACTGAATTAGTCCATTGGTCCATCAAGGTCAGTATTGTCTGTTCAGACCGGCAGCCACTCTCTGGGGTTTCAGGCTTAGGTCTTACACATCGCCTACCACCTGTTCCTTTTAACGAGTTACCGGGGACTGAACCTGGGACATTCTGAATACAGAGCAGATGCTCCGCCACTGAGTCACAGCCCCTCCCTTAACTTCTATACACTTGTTTCTCTTGTTTTGACTCTGTATTGGCTCTAAGAGGTTGTCGTGTAGCCAAATCCGATTAGCTACGCAGTTGCACATTTAGAGTGAGGTCAAGGAAGCATTGCCCTCACTCTGAATTGGCTTTGTGACACCATCACATAGCTGTCTGGAGTTGGGAGGCCTCATGTCCACTAGGTGACTTCTGTTTGGTTGTAATCGTTCCGGGAAGGAGAAAGTGATGAGGTGTGAATTGATGTTGAAGCAGTAGCCGAAAGGGGGAGTGAAATCAACTGCTATGAATAACAGTTTAGAAGGAACTGCTAAGAACGTGGTTCTACCACCTACCAAGTACACAGCATTATCACTGAATGCCTCCCAAGCCACAACTAAAAAAAAAATAGGGCATAAAAACAGTGCTGCAAGCAAGGCATTTTGATTAACATAGATCTATTTATGATATATACATATAATACAGGTGTCTTCTGCGCATGTTCAACGAGACCTTTATGCCTGATCACTAAAAGACAGTTCCTTAATGTAAAGACCTGGGGGAGGAATCTGGGGTTTGATCCTCAGCATGGGGAGAGCGATGTAAAATGACTGTCCTCTGCTAGCTCTTGGAAGCCATTGCAAGTGGGGAGGAGAGGCTCAGAGCGTTTTCTGAGTGGTCACAAGCAATGTTCCCTCTAAGCTATGGAGTCCTGTGAGCAAAAGTTCTACTTTGTGAGCTACTGGCATTAAAGTTGTGAGCGAGCGACTTGGCTGCTGCTTAAATTAGTTTGCTCTGGAGCCACCCTTCCTGAGCAAAGACAATAATGTATGAGCTGGAGGCTAAAAGATTGTAAGCTAACTCACACTAACTCAGCCTAGAGGGAACACTGGTCACAGGTCCCATTAGGAATAATTTACAAGACCTTTTTTTGCGCTGAAAATCTGTGGCTGCGGCTCTGTCTACACCAAGGTTCCCTAACGTCAACACCTTTCCTGGTGCCCTCTGAGTGCTTTCAGAAAGTGGGAAGGACTAGGTGGGAGTTTTGCCCAGCAGGGCTTCCGGTTGGCTGTGCAGATTACACGGCATCCTGTCAAGTGGAGCTCCTGCCCGAAACGCCAAAGGGGTACTCCTAGAGTTATATATAACCTCACTTCCTGTCACTTTGTGATTGGCTCCGCCTCCTGTGGCAGACATTTTGCAATGGTGCCTACTGCGCTGTGTCAGGATTTCAGAGGTGCCCGCAGGCTTAAAAAGGTTGGTGGGCCCTGATCTATGCATTACAAAGTCCTCATGCTTTTGGCAAACAACCCGCGATGGGAGTTTTGCGCTCTTTTCTGGTTGCAACCACAGAGTGCAGGGAGAAGCGGCTTTAGCCTTCCGCGCCACCCTTTCTTTGTGTCGTCAAAACACCCTGTGGAGCCATGCAGTTGGCGGTTATTTTTCTAAAGGACAGGGAGCTTTCCCTTGAAGCCTGATGCAGTTAAAGAAGCCAAGCTGGAATAAAAACCTGGAGTGGGAAAGCCCAGTGTTCTCCGGGTAGTCTCTTTTATCCCAGTGTTTCCCAACTTGTGGGTCGGGACCCAAAAGTGGATTGGAAAACCTTTGGAAGTGGGTTGCAGACCAGCACTCCCTCCCTGCCCCTGCCCTTTCCATTGCTCTTTCGTATTTTGGAAACCAAGATCTGACCCTATAAACAGTATTTTCGATTTGTTGTCGAAGGCTTTCATGGCTGGAGTTCATTAGCTGTTGTAGATTTTCCGGGCTGTACGGCCATGGTTTTGGCATTGTAGTACCTGACCTTTTTGCCAGCAGCTGTGACTGGCATCCTTCTCTTTTCTTCTCACATTGACACAGGGAGTACTCCATCTTCCTGTGTTATACCTCTGAGGATGCCAGTCACAGCTGCTGGCGAAACGGTCGGGTACTGCCATGCCAAGACCATGGCCGTACAGCCCGGAAAATCTACAACAGCTAAAGTATTTTCCATGTCATATTAAGATGGTATATTTTCTTCTCTACGCATGCGTGCTGATCGAGTAAAGCATGTCCTGATGGTTACTGGAGTGAGTTTCTTGTCCTCTGAGGGGAGATTAGAGGGAGTAATACAGAAGGAGAGGGTGGTCAGAGGCTGGAACACGATCTCCACATGCAAAGGCTGTGTATGTCGGAATGCCACTTGTTTGGGGTTCATAGTAGGGGCAGCTGCTCTCTCTGTGTGATGTTTCTTCTTTCTCTGAAACCATCTGGTTAGCTGCTGTAGAAAAAACACAGTGCTGAACCAGGTGGGCGCCAAGCTCATAGCTTACCTAGGGTGCCAAGATCCCTTGGGCCAGCCTTGGCTGGGTCACCGTATCCAGGAAATTTGGACTTTGGGGGTCAGCATACCAAAAAGGTTGGGAACCCGCTGCCTTAGGTGACCTCAGCTGCTGCAGTGTGACAGGGCATGATACAAGAAAGGCTGCTGGCAGAACAGGGACACAGCAAAGTGTCCCAAAGACATGAACAAAGGGAAGATCTTTTAAGACTGCTTTCTGCACAGCGGCTGCTGTTTTCCTTAAAGAAACTTACGTAGACTTCACTCATCAGCTGCCAGTCTCGGAGCCTGCTCTGTCCAATCTTACTCACCCATCAGGATTATTAAGGGGAGTGGCTAAAAGAAAAATTCATATTCTTTCCACATATAAAAATGACCCCGCTTTAGCCTCTTCTGCCCGATGTAGAACCTGTTTTACCGGCTGGCGTTGCGGGACAACAAAAGGCTCTGGGGCTTTGAACAACAATCGGCAGAAAAGTATGTGCCACAGTTGTAGTGAGACGTTTCGGTAGCCAGGACTGGGTTTCCAGGTCATGCGCTCCTTTGTTTCTCCAAGGGTGCTTCAGCAAGTGGGTGGGTCTACCTTTTTTTTAACCGAAAAAATCCCAACTCTGGGTAGAGCAGCATGTAAGGTGGGAAGCTTACACTTTGAGAACATAAGAGACACCATGCTGAATCAAGCCAATGGCCCATCCAGTCCAACACTCTGTGTCACACAGTGGCCAAAAGCTGGCTGCCCTCAGGAGGCCCATCATTGGGGCCAGAACTCCAGAAGCCCTCCCACTATTGCCCCCCCCAAGCACCAAGAATACAGAGCATTACTGCTCCAGACATATCATAAGAGAAGCCATGTTAGATCAGGCCAGTGGCCCATCCAGTCCAACACTCTGTGTCACACAGTGATGCCAAAACCTAGGTGCCATCAGGAGGTCCACCAGTGGGCCCAAAATTCCAGAAGCCGTCCCCCCAAGCACCATGAATATGAAGCATCACTGCCCCAGACAGAGTGTCCCATCTATACCTTGTGGCTAGTAGCCACTGATGGACCTCTGTTCCATATATTTCTCCAACCCCCTCTTCAAGCTGTCTGTGTTTGTAGCCACTACCACTTTCTGCGGTGGTGAATTCCACATATAAATTACTCTCGGGTTGAAGAAGGATCTGCTCATTGATTTCATTGAGTGCCCACGAATTGAAATACAATTTCCTTGAAACGTGGCTGCTTTTAAGTTAAAAATGGAAAGGAAAGCATGTTATCCTTGGGGTCTCGTCACGCTGCCCAACATTCTTGCAGGAAGGGATCATCTTTGCTAGAAGTAATGTGGAGTCTGCATGCAGGTTGTCACATTGTGATGGTTTGTGTACGGGGTTTTTTTGTTGTTTTTTTTAAAAGTGTGACCCCCTGCTGGGAAGCCACAGCCAGTCACTGCATTGGATCCAGCAGTCCATGGACGCAAAGACTGCACATTTTCCTCATGTCCCGTCCCCCCCCCCAGTCAGTCCAAAACAAAGCACTGAAAATGACACAGATAACAATTGTTCTGAACACCAAGTTTATATGCACACTGGAACTTTAAACTTACTATAGTAAGTATGCACTTAATATCAACTGGGATTCACAAAATTTCTAAATGCAAACAAAAAAGTCTCTGAGTATGTACAAATTCACCAAAAAAAACCCAAATACAAACAAGATGAAGGCTCTAGAATCTGCTCTTCGTTTCGTATTCTTCTTCAGAAAATGCACACTTCTTCAGGATGCATACGAAGGCTTATACCTTGAATAAAACTTTGCTGGTCTCAAAGGTGCCTCTGGGCTCAAACTTTGCTCCGCTGCTTCAGAGAGGCACATCTACCCCGCCTGAATCTATCTAAAACCCAAATGTCAAATGGCAGAAAACGTATAGCAGCCATATACCAGAAATACACTCAAGTGGGCCTCTGGAAGATCTTATTTGACCGGGGATTACGTTTGATTGACATTTGTGTTTCCATAACTGCTAAAAAACCCTCGTTGAACCTTCACCTCTTCCTATTCGGCTGCGGCCTCCAGATGGAAAAATGGAAGCCATAAGAGCGTGTAAGTGGGCAGGGAAGCATCCAAATTCCCCTTTTCTTTCTAGCTCTTCTCTCTTCCCCATATATCAAAACGCCACTCTCTGAAACCCAAGGATGCTTCCCTTCAAACCTATTATCATAGCCCATCTTGCAGACTCAAATGGCTGTTCAATTCTGATCACAGCTGTCGGGGGAAAATTACGATTCTGGCGGAACTCTGACCATGCCTCTAATACCTGATTATCCTTCCGGAGGAATAAAATATGGAGTGGGTTTTTTATGATCTTAATCTGTCATCTGTCCCAGTGGTTGCGGAGACCGCATAAGGGGGGGGGGAGGCATTTGGGGGGCAGGCCGGCTAATAGGAACCGTATCCTTGAATGTGCTCCAGAGAGAATTATCTCCCCCTTGCGCAAAATCACCACTCTGCTTATCAAGGCTCTTCGCCAACAGAGAAGTGTAATCTCTTCACTATCCGGGTGACACTTCCCAGCGATAAACATCTCAATCTCCCATGGGCGGCGTTAATGCTCTTCACACAGGGAGTCGGAGAAGATGGGGTATGTAAGAACTCCTGGGAAAGATAAAGAGGTGTCGGGCCGTTCTTCTTCCCGCCGTCCTCTCAAGACAGGCCTGATCTGCCAAACTGAGTGCTGCCCCCAGCAACAGACCTGACAACTTGCCTATGTTTTGAGTCCATATTGGGCCGTGGGGGGGGGGGAAACCATCGACAGGTTTAGCAACCTCTGGACGGCTTGCCATGCAGGACTTGCGGCCATGCTCCCTCTAAGCTGTGGAGTCTTGAGAGCAAGAATTCTACTTGGTAGGGCTCATTTCGTAGCAGGAGCTCCTTTGCATATTAGGCCACCCCCCCCCTAATGTAGCCAATCCTCCAAGAGCTTACAGAGCTCTTCTTACAGGGGCTACTATAAGCTCTTGGAGGATTGGCTACATCAGGGGTATGTGGCCTAATATGCAAAGGAGCTCCTGCTATGAAATGAGCCCTGCTATTTGGTGAGCTACTGGCATTAAAGTTGGGAGAGAGCGATTTGGCTACTGCATACATCAGTTAGCTCTGAAGCTATTCTCCCTGAGCTAAGACAAAAATGTGTGAGCCAGGGGCTAAAAAGCTGCGAGCTAGTTCACACTAACTCAGCTTAGAAGAAACGCTGGCTGCGTGTAGCGCGGTGGATCACAAACTGGACAGGCCCCATCTTCGTGTGGACCTTTTGTGAACATCTGTCAGTGTTGTAGTGGGTATAAGGCACGGTTTGTGCAACATGTTTTTGGGAGGGATTTTCAGGAGTCGGATGACGGCTCTTTCAGAGACAGGATTATGATTGTTAATCTCATTGGTATTCCACGTTTCTTCCATGGTGGAACTCTCATGGTGGACGTACATTGGAGGTTCTCGGGAGTTCTCCCTTTCAGACAATGACCACAGGCCTGCTTACTTTTAGCGAGGCAGTTGAATCATGGTGTCTGCAGTGACGGCCTCAGGTTTTTCCACCCAGTAGGTGAGGATACATTCTGGTGCGCCCCCCCCCCCCCGTGCGGGACGGGACGGGGGCGGGCGACGAAGCCACAGCGGGTGGGCTGAGGGGGCGAGCTGCAAATGCATGTGGGGGGCGGGATCGCTCAAGGGGAGGGGGAGGGAGCCTGTGCCAGGCTGCAAAAGGAGCTCCAAAGAGACGGCAGGGGCAGGCGGCAGAGGGCGAGCAGCACTTTCTCGTTATCCCGGTCTGTTCCCCGTGCCTGTCCCCCCTGCCTTCTTCTCTTTCTGTCCGGGGGGCTGCAAAGAGGGGAGTCTTTTGCTGGGGATGGAGCAAAAAGCTGGCAAGGGAGGTTTCCTGTGCAGGGTGAGGAGGGGACGAGGCTGGCCAGAATGGTGCTCTCGTTGAGCCGTCGCCCTAGGTGACGGTCTAAAATTTAACAATAACGGGCTGCCCCTGGGTGTCTGCTAACCATGCTCTGGTTGCCTGTAGTGCTGTGATACTCAGTGGCTTGGGCTTTTTGGTACACTACCCGTGGCTCTTCTGAGTACCAATGTGATACCGTCTCACGCCACATTTCTGGAAGACGGCAAGTTGAGGCCACTGCAAGTAGCAAACTTAGCACAGAGAAAGGTTCTCTCCTGCAATGCTGGGATCCAACTGGAAGGGAACTGTTGACATAGGGAAGCATTATTTATTTATTTTAACATCATTTAGCTTAATAAAGCCTTCTGGAAAGCCTAAAGGCTCACATGCCAGTTTGTGTCATAAGGCCTTCTCAAGGGCTGGCTAAGAGTGCTGGTGGGGCAACACGTTCTCTGTACTTTGCCCAGAAATAATTGATAATAACTAGTAATTGAAAACGTAGTTAAATATTGTAATATTGTTATATCTTATATTATTGTTGGTGTGTGTTTGGAGTAGTGGTGCAAACTATACAACAGTCATGTGGCTCTTGTGATTGGGGGTAATTGTGAATGCGGCTGTCCATGAGCCACAGAGTACTATAGTGTATATGTTTTTTTAACCATTGTGTCTGGATTATAACATTTTTTGGAGATTTAAGGACATAAGAGCTCTGCTGAATGAGACCAGTGCTCCATCAAGGCCAGGATCCCGTCTCACACGGTGGCCAACCAGTTCCTCTGGAGAGCCAGCAAGAGGGTATAGAGGCTGAGGCCTTCCCCTGTTGTCCCCTCCTGGCTCTGGGATTCAGAGGCTTAGTACCGCTGAATGTGAAAGTTCCCTTCACTCACCATGGCTTGTAGCTATTGATAGACTTATCCTCCATGAATCTATCTAATCCCCTTTGAAAGCTGTTTATTCCCCTGGCCATCACTACATCCTCTGCCAGCAAATTCCACATTTTAATTACTCTCTGTCTAAAACAGTATTTCCTTTTGTCTGTCCTGAACTTCCTGCCCATCAGCTTCTTTGGATGCTCTTGAGTTGTAGTCTTTTGGAAGAGGGAGAAAAAGTTCTCTTTGGCAACTCTCTCCACCCCATGCATAACTTTTATAAACCTCTATCATGTTTTCCCCCTTAATTGTCTCTCTTCTAAAAGGAAAAGTCTCAGACTCTTCAGCCTTTCCTCATAGGAAAGGTGCCCCTATCATCTTGGTTGACCTCCAGCATCCTGTTTCGTACAGGAGCCAACCAATTGCCTTGGATGTCCAACACTGGGGCACAGAGGCCGAGATCTTCCCTTGATGTTCGCTCCTAGCACTGGTATTCAGTGATTTGCTGCCCCACTTTGAAACCATCTGTGCTCATTGACATCCCTACTTTATGATAAAGCTCAAAAAAAATCCTGCAAACCTACTTCCCAAGAGATGACGGCCGAGAGCAAAGCAGCAACCATATCATGCCCTGAGCCTGTTTGTGGGGAGGGTGGGGTATAAATATGATGAAATAAATAAATCACAAAGGTGACATTGGTGTCCCTGTCGCTCCGCTTTTACCACTTGCTCTGAAAAATCTGGGCTCTGTCCAAATCTGTCACGTATGACCAGGAATGCCATTCCTCTGGTTGGGTTCACCACCCCCAGCTCACCTTTCCTGCTGCTCCTTAGAACAGTGGCAGAAGTTTTTTTAATGACCATTGGGTTTATTGTGTGACATCACTTCCAGGAAATCCCAGAAGTGATGCCAGTTCTCTCTAGGAATTGCCAGAAACTCTATGGTTTTATGACAGAGTGTCTGGTATTCCTAGAGAGGTATGTGACATCACTTTCAGGTTTCTCCTGGAAGTGACATCAAGTCATTGCTGATGGCTGCCCATCCTGTTTCCCCAACCCTGCATATGACTATGCATCAACAAAATGATCTTGTTCGGTGCACTGTTGCTTTCTTCCTATGCCTGCGAGGTCCCCCTGGGAAGATACCTCTTGTTCATGGAAGTTTCCTTGGAACCTGGGCACATCTGGAATGTTCCTATCTGCTTTTATCTGCCCTGTCTCACCCAGTTTAGGTTCATTTTTTTCAAGTGGCATTCAAATAGCTCTCCATAAATTTGGAAAACAAACAATGCATCCTTTTCTAAGTGAAGCTGAGGCTGCATTCAGACATCCCGGACACAACTTGTTTCTCATGCTCACACATTCCCCTCCCTCCTCCCCTCCTTTCTTCTTGTACCGCTCACAACTCAGAGTCCCTGGGCATGAAACAAACACCTGTTCCCCATCAAGTACAAATGCAGAGGCCTGGGCAAGTCGCAGTTTGTTGCAACAACCTCATTTCGTTGCAAAAGTGCACCTGCCTGGAGAGGAACTTTCCATGATTTTGACTCAACTCACTTCCAAGTAGTATCCTGATTTTCTTTGTCCGCTGTGCAAGGACAGAAGTGAATAGAAAGAAAATGTGAAGGGAAGCTGCATACCTCCAAACACGCAAGAACGCACTGTGCACTGCAAAGGTGCATTGCTCCCTACCGCACTTTAGACCCAGAGGAGGCATCAAAACAATTCCTGTGTGAAGGGCTTCTGGAGGAAGGGAGTTTCACAACCGAGGAACAGAGATAAGAGTTTCTCTGTACACCCTTGGCATTCGAACCCTGCCATGGCGAAGTATCCGGAAGTTCCTGTTCTTGCATAACCGAAGCACTACCCAATTAATCCAAGCAAGACTACGCTGATGATGCCTCCATCAAGTCATTTCAGTCTGCTGCATTAACTGACTTGGGAGCTACTGAGCTGGTGTTTCCAAGCTTCATTATGCGGTCTTAATGAACGGCGAGATGTGTCCTTCGGGTTGGATCCAACCAGCTGATGGAAAGAGGGAAGAGGGGATCCCCTTTGACCACCAAAAAGGCTATGCCAGCGATCCTGGGACCAGCATGGACAAAAACCATGTGTGACGGCAACTGTAATAAAGAGGGGAATTGGATAAGACTGGGCAATGTAAGTTGGCTGGATCCAACCCGTTGTCTTTTGAAATGTGCCCAAGAGGTACCCCGAATGAGCGGCAGTGCTTTAATTTTTGTTTTATTTGACTGGCCCGTCAACTCTTTTGTTCTGTTACCATGCTCCACTCAACTAGCACTGAAGAATAACATGCATATTGCTGGGTTTTTTAATGCCGAAACACACACACACACACACACACAAACCCCATATTGATCCTTGTTCAAAAGAGAGCCGATTTGGTGTAGTGGTTAAGAGCACGAACTCTAATCTGGGAGAACTGGGTTTGATTCCCCACATGCAGCTGCTGGTGTGATCTTGGGTCAGTCATAAGTTCTCTCAGAGCTGTTTTCTCAAGGGCAGTTCTCAAGAGAGCTCTCTCAGCCCCACCTACCTCACAGGGTGCCTGTTGTGGGGAGGGGAGGGGAATGGAAAGGGATTGTAAGCCGCTCTGAGACTCCTTCGGGTAGTGAAGGGCAGAGTATGAATCCAATCTCTTCTCTTCTCTTCCTCTTCTTCTCAGAAAGCTAGATTCAAGACCAGTCGCATCTTAAGGGATGAGCAAGATTTGGGGGGAATAAGTTTTTGAGAGTCCCTTCGTCAGATGCTACTACTCTCAAAAGCATATACCCCCAAAATCTTGCTGGTCTCTAAGGTGTGACCGGACTTAAGTGTAGCTATTCTGCTGCTGACACAGCTACCCTTTGAAACTATCTTCTTACCAAGGGAGCGTTGGCTCTAAGGTGCTAATGAAATCCAGCTCTTATACTGCAGACCAACAGGAATTCCCTCCCAAAACTTGTTTGGAAACGGGGGTTTTAATTTGCATATGGACGTAACTCCCTCCTCAGCCTTTCGGTTAAGGTTGAGTCAGGAGCAAGTCCTTCTTAATACGCGGAATTCAGCTTGGAAGACTTGTTTGTCAGATGCGCTTATGAAATCTTTCACCGTATTACTAATCTTGCGTACATCGAAGATGGTGGAAAGGACGTAATTAGTGATGCATCTGATGAAAGAGTTTTTAAGTAAATCTCCTGACTCATAATGAAGGAAAGGGCTGGAATCTGAAAGGCAATTTTCCCATGCCAGGAACATCATTAACCCGATACATGAACCGTGAGGCAAATGGTTTGGTTAAATAAATGACTTGTGCTAATCAATTTCTTTCTCTTTAATGGGGATGTTTTCATTTGCTTGGCAGTCGGGTGGATATGTCAGCGTATAGCACGCTTAGCTGCGAACATCTCCATCATCTTCATAAAACCTCCAGAAAGAACCGTAAAAATGGAAACCAAATTGTTAAAAGCCTTGTGTGGTGCTGAAGTTTTCCTTAACACTTCTCCACAGAACTGGGTCTTCCCTCTTGTAACCTTTTTGAAGCTGTACAAAAAGCAGGGACATTCCTGTGGAACGGTAGTAGGTTAACCTCCCTTCACCTGTTAGCTTCTGAGGTGAAGCTGTTTCTGTGATTTACTTCACCTGCTTTTCACACAGAAAAAGCTGTTTCCTTACTAAAGCCTCATGTGAAATATTTAAAAGATAGAGTTACGCTTGAAAGTTTATTTAAAAGGAATAAAAACAAAATGTATTTCAGAAAAGACAAACAACTGAGGAAAATACGAGCAATTAACCGAGAGATATAGGATGTTAGTTTTCACTCAGTTCATGCCTCAGTAAAATGGTCTCTCACCACAAATTCCTGCTGCAACTAAGGGCCAAGCTAGATGTGACGTGATTTTTAAAAATTCCACGAGGGCCCGATTCAGGTGAGGCCTGCAGCACGCTGGACTGAGGGACTCTTGCTCTCCCCACGTCATATCCAGTGCCAAAATGGCGGCACCCCCTTCCCCTGCGGCTTTTTTGGCAATTGAAAAGGTGTGGGAGGGTAAGAGTGCTGCGGGCCCTGTTTGGATCAGTCCCTTGTGGCATTTTAAAATCACTTTAAAATTGTGACTGCATCCTTGTGGCGGCCATGAGAACACCCTCCTGACTGGTTTGGTCCTTAGTCCTTAGCCCTGCCCTGTTGGCCTTCAGTAACACCCACAGTACTCTCAGTTAAGGAAACTTAACGCAAAGATCTGAAATCCTCTCAGATCTTTACTTTGCATTCCTGTTAGACTAATCCTCAAAACATAACTCCTGAATTTCAGTCTTTGAAGTGTAACTACTTTCCTCAACCTCTGAAGCCTAAGTACTACTATTTCTAACGCCTTTCACATCTCAACTATACCCATAGCTCCTGCTGGCTAACCCAGGACACTGCTCAGGTAGGCTGCTGCGTACCTGGGGTACATTTCTGTGCTCACCTTCTCACAGTATGCCTACAAGGTCACCAATGAGTTGGGAGCTAAAGCTGTTACCTGTCCCAGGTTGCGGTCACACACACTAAATAATCCACTTTCAGTGCACTTTCCAACTGGATTTTACTCTGTGAACTGGCAAAATCCAGTTGGAAAGTGCATCGGAAGTGGGTTGAAAGTGGATTATTTAGTGTGTGTGACTGCCTTGAGCCAGTTTTGCCCAGCAAGGCGGGATATAAACAGAAACAAACAAAAAAACAAACAAAATAAAATCCCCAGAGACCCTGGTTGCTGAATGACCGATCAAGCCTGCACCAATATTCAGAGTCCTGCTCCTTTAAGTAAATGTAAAAGGAGTTTCAGAGTTATAAGAATGCAATACGGAAAATTAAGAGAGACAGAGATGTTCCTTGCTCATTAAATTTGGGACTTTATATAAATATACAGCACAGGTCCTGCCTAAGCCCTGACTTGTCCTCAATCATTATGTTGTGGCTCAATGTTAGGGCCCATGGTTTATGTGCAGAAGGCTGCAGAGTCAGCCTTGGCTTCTCCCATTAAAACAATTGCAGCTATCCGGTGTTGGGGAAAAGTGTTTGCTGCTTGAAACCTTGGAGAGTTGCTGCCAGTTATAGGAGGCAGACCTCTGGACGACTTCGTATTAGGCGGCTTCTTGCATTCACACTTCATCTCCTCCAGTTAATTGTGGTTTGATTGTTAATGTTTAGTCATCGCTCCTTTAAGAACGCAAGAAGAGCCTAGCTGGATTAGACCAGTGGTCTGTCTAGTTTAGCATCGTGTCGCACACAGTGGCCGACCAGTTCCTATGGAGGGCCAACAACAGGGCATGGAGGCCGAGGCCTTCCCCTGATGTTGCCTCCTGGCTCTGGGATTCAGAGGATCAGTGCCTCTGAATGTGGAGGTTCCCCTCAGTCACCATGGCTAGTAGCCACTGATAGACTTATCCTCCATGAATTGGTCTGATCCCCTTTTAAAGCTGTTTATTCCTGTGGCCACCACTACATCCTCTGGCAGCAAATTTCACATTTTAATCTCTGTCTGTATAAAGTAGTATTTTTGAATCACACAACCACCCAGAAGGGCTTTATTTTTTTTGCAGCTGTTTTGATCCTGAATAGAACAAAAGAGCACACATTCTTTCCTCTCTCCCATTGCCATGCTCTGTATCAACAGCCCAAGAATCCAGAGTCTATTTATTTCAAGTGCTTT
Source organism: Lepidodactylus listeri (assembly GCA_029233225.1). Classification (NCBI taxonomy): domain Eukaryota; kingdom Metazoa; phylum Chordata; class Lepidosauria; order Squamata; family Gekkonidae; genus Lepidodactylus; species Lepidodactylus listeri. Next base: position 85,673,368 of record JARCFY010000011.1, read on the forward strand.
CCAAACCTGGAGCGGCAGTCTTGGCTTCTTTTCTTTCTTTCCTCTAGGGCTGCTGCAGTCAGACTGTGCCACCACTCGGCACGTAACGCTTCTTAAGGACTTGCAAATATTTTGCCAATGCTTAAAGATTAAGAAGTGGCTTTGGACAGGCTGGGTTCTGTGACGGAATTACCTTTCCGTAAGAATTCTTGGAAGTTTTCCCTGGACCTTTCACCTAATTCTGTCTGTGCAGCAGAACAAACCTATCGGTTTGTGGCTCAAACTATGAAAATCTAAAATACTTTAATATGAATAAACAAGTTGTGTTTTAACCCATGAGGCTGGCCCATTTTTATCCTCCCCACAACCCTGTGAGGTAGGTTAGGCTGAAGGATAAATGATTGGTCCAAGGTCACTAAGAGAGTGTCATGGCTTAGTAGGCATTCGAACCTGTGTCTTCCTTGTCTAATCCCAAGCTCAACCCAGAATATTGCTCTAGCTCCCACTAAAATATTAAAATATTTGTCTTAACTAAAATCACCGTATGCCTGCTTAAACCCTCTCCTTTGAATGGCAGCTCAACAGGAAGGTCTTACAGTGTAGTGATGAAGAGCGGTGGACTCTAATCTGGAGAACTGGATTTGATTCCTCCACATGAAGTCAGCTGGGTGACCTTGGGTCCATCACAGTTCTCTCAAGAGCAGTTCTCTCAGAGCTCTCTCAGCCTCCCCTACCTCACAGGGTGTCTGTTGTGGGGAGAGGAAGGGAAGGTGATCGTAAGCTACTCTGAGACTCCTTCGGGTAGTGAAGAGCAGGGTATAAAACCAACTCCTCCTCCTTCTCCTTTTCCTCCTCCTCCTCCTCCTGCTGTCAGAAAAAGCTCAAGCTTAGTCTTTGGAGAGCAGCCAGAAGATCTAAGGGTAGATTCCATGAAGTGTTTTCCTCAGACAGAAAGATTTCTGCCTGCAGAGCAGATCGAGACATTCTCCTCACATTATTGTAAAAAGATCGTTGAGGAAGATAGGATTAGAGATGTAGGTTCCAAATGTTGTCACTGTAGAGACAGATTTTTTTCATGCCTGGCCACCAAAGAAGTTTCCCAGTGAGGGTCAGATTACATTCTAAACCCCACCTACGTAAAGCGTGCTGGTTGCCACAGGTATTGCTTCTTCTATAACTTGTTAGCCTCTAGGTTGATTCTTGTAGGGGAGTGAGGGGACATTTGGCCTCCTCTATGAAGATCTGTAGCTTGGCAGTTCGAGACCCGAGTGCCATGTGATGGAGCAAGCTCCCGTCTCTGGCCCATCTCCTGCCAACCTAGCAGTTCTAAGGCAAGAAACTGCAAGTAGATAAATAGGTACCAATTCGGTGGGAAGGTAACAGCGTTCTGTGCGCCTCGGCGTCTAGTCGTGCCGGCCACATGACCATGGAAAAGTCTTCAGACAGCGCTGGCTCTTCGGCTCAAAAACGGAGATGAGCACCGCTCCCTAGAGTCGGATCCGACTGGCTTTCGAGCAAGGGAAACCTTTACCTTTATGTGTGTAAAGTGCTGTCAAGTTGCAGCCAACATACGGCGACCCCCTCATGGGGCTTTCAGTGCAAGAGGCAAACAGGTGGTTTGCCATTTCCTGCCTCAGCATGGCAGCCCTGGACTTCCTCCTTGGTTTCCCATCCAAATGCTAACCAGAGCTACCCTGCATAGCTTCTGAGATCTAACAAGATCAGGCTAGCATGAGCCATCCAGGTTAGGTCACAGCCTCTCCTCGGAGACTGGGTTTGACTCTGGAGTTTCTACTTAAGGACATAAGAAGAGCCCGGCTGGATCAGACCAGTGGACCATCCGATCCAGCATCCTGTCTCACATAGTGGCCAGCCAGTCCCTCCCGGGGGGGGGGGGGCAACAAGAGGGCATAGAGGCCGAGGCCTTTCCCTGAGGTCGCCTCCTGGCTCTGGGGTCCAGAGGATCAGTGCCTCCGAATGTGGAGGTTCCCCTCGGTCACCCTGGCATAGTTGCTGACTATGACTTCAAGCTGCATCTTGAAATTAAACAGAATAACCAATCTTCTTTTGTATTTTTAGCCCACCTGTTGGCTCTTTGTCCTCCATTCTGGTGGTCACTTTTAAAGGAGAATGGGACGTAAAGCTCTGCGTCCCCTGTAAACTGCGTTTCATAGGCTAGGCGGGCGTTGTGAAATCTGAAACTTGCCTGTGCCTTTTCCCCTTTGGTCATGGGCACACCCACTGGGTGAAACTGGCCTGCTGAAAGCCTCTCCTAGTACACCCCTTTTAATTTAGGCGACTGATTCATCAGGCGGTATTGCTTGCTCAGCGGCTTTAAGAGTCTTTGTAATCCTGTTCCTCCACTCCCGGCAGCCGCTTCCAAGCCTCTCATTCGCCTCTTTGCTCAGAGGGATTTCGTACAGAAGACGATCTGTGACAATCTTTAAAATTACATCAGTAGGGTTAGGTTTGTGGCACAAGTCTGGCTAGTCCCGTTGGGGCTGCCCCGCCAAGTGCAAAAGAGAGCCAGTATGAGTGTCAGAAGGGCAGACTAGGAGCAGGGGGACCCAATTTCAAATCCCCCCACTCCCAGCTTTGCCACAAACCTAACTGTGTGGCTTTGGATCAGGCACTCTTTCAGACTAGTAAAAAGCTCGGTAGCGCCTTTAAGACCAATAAAGGCAATCACATGCACATTTAGCCCCGGCATAGGCACAAATGCTGGGTGGATTTAACGTGCGCAATCAGACCCGAACATCTGGGAAGCATCCCGCAGCTGGCAGCAAACCATGTTGCTCCGCAGCAGAAGCAGCGTAAACGGGCACAAGAGAAAGTCCGGTAGCAAACAGATTGCTCCGGGCCTCGGGCAGACTTTCCCCCATCTGAAGACTCCAGCACACTCTCATGGCGTCGGAATGGTCTAATCAGGCCATCCTGACTCCAAGCCGTCGGTTTTTTTCCCTTCTCAGTATGCGCACCATCGCACACGCCATAGGGAGCCCTCAGGGCTGAGGTGCGAATCATCAATCCCTCGTTCAGCACATTGGGAACAAACGGCAACCCCCCCCCCCCCACTCACATGTGGTTGCGCCTGATCGTGCAGTGGTGGGCTGTGCCCACAGCTTCAAAAGATGGTGTGATTGCGCAACTGCGGGTCAGCTTCCACCAGAGGAAATAGCCTCTCCCCCCCCCCACTTTATCTCTCGCGTGTGACCGCAGCCAAACTTTATTGTAGCATAAGCTTTCGAGAAACACAGCTGTCTTCGTCAGATGCATGGAGGGTATGAAGAAACTGGCCAGAGATATATAGGTGGTAAGAGGAGGGGGGAGAAGATGCAGAAAGTGCTACGTATATGCAAAGCAGTTGCACTTTCTGCATCCCCCCCCCCCTTACCACCTATATATCTCTGGCCAGTTTCTTCATACCCTCCATGCATCTGACGAAGAGAGCTGTGTTTCTCAAAAGCTTATGCTACAATAAAGTCCGTTAGTCTTAAAGGTGCTATTGAGCTTTTTACTATTTCGCAACGACAGACTAAGACGGCTAACTCCTCTGTATCTTTCAGACTGGTGCACCTGCCTCACAGGGTTGTTGTGTGAGGGTAGTGTGAAGAAACACTGTGGTTGCGTGTCAACAAGAGCTGGGGAGACCAGAGCTGGATTTACTTAGCCCTGAAAGTCATAGGTGATCTTGGACCAAGTCTTCTCTAAGCCTGACCTGCCTCACAGGGTTGTTCCGAGAAGGAGAAGAGAAGAGAGGAGATTGGATTTATACCCTGCCCTTCAGTACCCAAGGGAGTCTCAGAGCGGCTTACAAACTCCTTCCCCTTCCCTTCCCCACAACAGACACCCTGTGAGGTGGGGAGGGCTGCGAGAACTCTGAGACAATTGTCCTTGAGGGAACAGCTGGTACAGAGCTATGACTTGCCCAAGGTCATCCAGCAGGTGCAAGTGGAGGAGTGGGGAATCAAACCCGGTCCTCCCAGATTAGAGTCCGCGCACTTAATCCCTACACCAAAGGAAGACAAAATGATGTACTTACTTGTTTGTTTTTACTACATTTGTATCCCACCGTACTTTGCGGTGGGGACCAGAACAGCTTTCTTCACTCTTCAGAGTATAAACCTTGAGGGGGGAAATGGTTTAGGGCAGATTACGAAAAGCATCTGGCGCTAGTTCTTCTGAGCATCCTGTTTTGTTTGTGGCATCTGGGAAGCATAGTCTACAGAGCGGTGTGTGTGCGTCCGTGCATGCAAAGACACGCAGGCCATGAGGCGGAGGGGGTCAGTGAGAACAACCCGGCTCCTTGATAACTCTTCCACAACCCCCGTCCACGTAACAAATTTGTTGGGACTGGTTCAGCCGTCAACGCCTTTCTCAGCAGAACTATAGCTGTGACTGGAGAGGTGTCATCATCACGCGGAGCGAGTTGAGTAATGACCGCGGACCAGACGAAGTGCCTGAAACCACATCGTGCCCTTAGAACAACAAAATAATATCTCCTTCAAAGTATTGCCGCCGAGTTACTTTCTCCAGTCAGAATCCGTTTCTGAGTGAACAACAGATTCCAATTCCAGAGTTTAGTTTTTGTTTTTTGTTTTTTAAAAAAATAAATCTCGGTGGCCCTCCCTTCTCCCTCAGAAAACCCCCCCCCTGATGTTTTCCATGGAGTGGCAGAAGCTTTTCTTTCATGCTGGCCTTCCCTTTTCCCCTCCAGGGAGCTCTGAGCAGCCTGTGGGGTTCTCCTTCCTTTATTGTGTTGATACAAAAGCCCTGTGAGGCCTGTGAGGCTGAGAGAGCGTGACCGAGAAAGTTCAGTCTGGTCAAAAGAGAACCTTTCAGGGGAATCCTCTCCAGCAGCCCACACTGGGGCAGGTGAACAGTGAAACATTTTCAGGTCAGGTTTGAGGGCTGACCTGAGCAGCTAGGGGACCCGCCTTTTTACTTATTAAATTTTCAGTCTGCTTTGTCCAGTTTGGTGCAGTGGTTAGGAACGCAGACTCCTAATCTGGGAGAACTGGGCTTGATTCCCCACTCCTCCACATGCAGCTGCTGGATGACCTTGGGCAAGCCACAGTTCTTTCTGAGCTGTTCTTTCAAGGGCAGTTCTCGGGAGAGCTCTCTCAGCCCCACTTACCTCACAGGGTGTCTGTTATGGGGATGGGAAGGGAAAGGAGTTTGTAAGCCACTCCGAGTGAAGGGCAGTGTATAAATCCAATCTCCACCTCCTCCTCCTCCTCGTCTTCTTCTTCCTGTAAGTAGCTCAGGAGGCCAACCTGTGCCTCCCTTCCTCCATTTTGTCCTCCCAGTGACCCTGTGAGTTATGTTCGATTCAGGGAGTGTGACTGGGCCTAAGCTCAGTGAGGGTTTGAACTAGTCTAAACTTCTAAATCACTAGACCTCACCACCTCTTTCTTGATTTGATGCGCCTGTTTCTAAACACAGGGCTGGTTCTTTCATGCGCTGCAGAAGGGGGAGGCTTCCGAAGCAGGCAGAAAGATATTTGTGCCAGTTGTATGACTCTGCAGTGTATCTGAATTGTAATTGGCTTCTGCCTTAGATGGTCTTACCTAAATATGACATTGTTATTAGAAAGCGTTTTGAAGAAGTAAAAGGAAGCTTTGACAACACAAAAGTATTGAGTGCAGTTCTGCAGGCCTCACTTCAACAAGGATGTGGACAGAATGGAGTGGGTGCAAAGGAGAGCGACGAGGATGATCAGGGGCCTGGAGACCAAGAAGCCCTGTGAGGAAAGGCTGAGGGACCTGGGGATGTTCAGTCTGGAGAAGAGGAGGTAGAGGGGGGACACGACTGCTCTCTTGAAGTATCTGAAGGGCTGCCACTTAGGCTGTGAACACACGGCCCTTTAATGCGGGAGGAAGGGCTGCTTCCTCCCGCATTTAAAGGGGCCGTCCATAACGGCCCGCAGTGAGTCCCACGGCGAAGCGAGCTCCAATGCGGGTTGCTCCCGCATTTTCCGACCCCGGGAAAAACTAGTGTTTTCCCGGGAGTCGCGGGAGGAACCCACATTCCAGCCTTCTGGATAGCCCTCTCTTGCAATCATTGTGAGAGCCGGGCTGTCCAGATTGCTCCGGCCGCCATTCCCCCCCCCCCCCCCCCCCGGTTTACACTTGGGCGCCTGGGCAATCAAGCGCCCAAGTGTAAACCGGGGGGGAAATTTTTTTTAAACTTACCAGGCAGCTGCCACCGCCACCGCCTTTAGCTGCTGCAGCCAGCAGCCTCCTCCCTCTCTGCTGCCTCCGCCGCCTCCGCCGCCGTCCTGCTGCCGCGGTCGCCGGCGGAGGGGCAGCAAGCCTCCCTTGGCGGCTGCCCACCACCTTCGCGGCTGCGGACGCTTGCCGCAGCCGCCGGACGTGGCCGCCGTCTCTGGGGGTTGGGATGTGTAAACATCCCAACCCGCGGGAAAAAAACGTGGCCCCTTTAATTCGGGAGGGATCCCGGATTTAAAGGGGCCGTGTGCTCGCAGCCTTAGAGGAGGAGGGCAGGGAGCTGTTCCTGTTGGCAGCAGAGGAGAGGACTCGCAAGAATGGGTTTAAATGAAGGGCAGGGAGGTGCCGGCTGGATATTAGGGGAAACTTCTTTACAGTCAGGGTTGTGCAGCAGTGGAATCGGCTGCCTAGGGAGGTGGTGAGCTCCCCCTCACTGGCAGTCTTGAAGCAGCAGCTGGACAAACCCTTGTCAGGGATGAGTCTAGGTGGATCCTGCATCGAGCAGGGGGTTGGACTAGATGGTCTGTATTCCCCCTTCCCACTCTGCGATTCTGTAAAGCTACAGCAGTGTTTCTAATTTTTGCCTTAAAAAACATTTCACGTCATTCGAAAAGGGAAAATATTTTGTGAGAGATTTCATCCTGTCTTGGTCTTATTTTTCTTTTATTGGGAAAACTTTTTTTAAAGGTTTTGTGTTTTTTTCTTAAACTAATCAACAACCCCTTTTAAAGTTGAAGAAAACAGGACAATCTATCAGGCATGCACTGAGCAGACTATCTTTAGAGTATTCTGGTCCAAGGTCATTTAGGGCTTTGAAGGGAATGACCAGCTCTTTAAATGGGGCCAGGAAGCAAATCAGCAGTCCATTTGACCTGGAAGTCACTGAGGCATGAATGCTGGTAGCCAGCTCTTTATCTGACGGAGGGAGCTTTGACTCTTGTTGGTCTCCAAGGTGCTACTGGACTCCCATCTAGCAGTTCTTTATCTGAACATCTCTGACGATTTCTTTCATAAAAGCCACGGCAATTAAACAGACGTGCATGTACTTTAAATTTGTAAGCCAACTAGAGCGACTCTCAAGGTAGTGTCCTAGAAGGATCATTTGTCTGACTCAGTAAGATGACTTGCATGTTCTATCGTTGTTACTTACAGATTGCATTCCCTCCCCCTTTTTTTCCCCCAGTCTTGCTTTTAACGGAGATATCGAGGGGCTGAGAGCCTGGCACCTGGGTGGCGTGAGCCTGAATCAGCGTGGTTATGATGGGAAAACTCCGCTTTATGTGGTAATACATCACGTGGACCTCTATTGTATGCATTTATTAGAACTAAACATGTACTGTTGGTGGACCTGTGGCTGAATTCCTAGTTTAGCTGGAAAAAGTGGGGGGGGGAGGGGTCAAGGTAATTGAGGGCCACAGTTCTGGGAAAGGAGGGATTCACCTCTGCCCCCCTGCCGTGTTCCCTTTCTAAACTGCCCTGCTTTGAACAAGAAGAGTTGGTTTTTACCCCCTGCTTTTCTCTACCTAAAGGAGTCTCAAAGTGGCTAACAATCGCCTTCCCTTCCTCTCCTTACAGCAGGCAGCCTTCTGAGGGAGGTGGGGCTGAGAGAGTTCTGAGGGAACCGTGACTGTCTCAAGGTCACTTAGCAGGCCCCGTGTGTCTCAAAGCGGCTGGCAATCACCCTCCCTTCCTCTCCCCACAATAGGCACCTTGTGAGGCAGGTGGGGCTGAGAGAGTCCCGAGAGGACAGTGACTGGCCCAAAGTAACCCAGCAGGCGTCATTTGGAGAAGTGGGGGATCAAACCTGGTTCTCCAAATCAGAGGGTAGCACTCTTAATTACCACCCCATGCAGGCTCTTTGGTTGTTTTCTTGGGGGGAGGAGGCACAAGATAGGCATAAAATGGGTATTTGTCAGTCCAGCCCCCCCCATGAAGCTGTCTATGCTTGTATCTACCACCACTTCCTGCAGCAGTGAATTCCACGTGTTAGTGACTCTTTGGATGAAGAAGTACTTCCCTTTATCTGTTCTAAGCCTACTGCTCATCAATTTCACTGAGTGCCCACGAGTTCTTGTATTGTGAGAAAGGGAGAGAAGTGCTTCTTTCTCTGCCTTCTCTATCCCATGCATAATCTTGTAAACCCCTTGCGGAAGGGGCCACCACAGAGAAGGCCCTTCTTACAGATTCCAGTTTGGCTAGAAACGTTGAAGGGAATTTGGATCAGGGGTTGACTTGGAGTGTACAGTGGCACGCAATTGTGTGATGGGGCTTACCAGCACTGAAATTTTGTCTTTACAGGCCAAGAGTAAGGGACACATAGAAGTCGCTGCATTTTTAAAGTCCATAACCTAATTTGGTAAGGCTAGTTTTTATTTTTATATATATATATATATATATAAAAGAAAACCAGGCATTTGCTGATGTTTGTGTATTACTGCTGAATGTGCCCTGATCTGCATGGCCCAAGCTAACCCGATCTCCTCAGATCTCGGAAGCTAAGCAGGGTCGGCCTTGGCTAGTATTTGGAAAGGCAACCTCCAAGGAATACCAGGGGCGTGACGCAGAAGCAAGCAATGGCAAACCGCCTCTGAAATGTCTCTTGCCATAAAAACAAGCCTAGCTTGCCAGCTAATCATGCATAATGCTAAAGGAGCTAGAAATCTTGTCCTGTTCCCCCGTTTCCTTTCCTGCCTGCCTCCTTTCCACCTTTCCATGGGGCAGCAACATAACTGGAATTCCAAGTGTTAGTGCCGTCTGAGATTGTTTTTGTCTATGTATTATTTAAATTGTTTTATTACCTATGAACGTTTTTATCGTTATGTTGTTCACCGCCTTGAGCCATATATATTCAGGGGTAAGGCGGTCTATAAATTTAAATTATAAATAAACAAACTTCTGTCTGCCAGACAATCTTAGGCTCTCCTGGCTATTACACACAATGCCATATGATAGTAATAATAATAATAGTTGTTGTTGTTATTATTACTGCTGAATGTGGAATGGTTAATTTGGATGAGGACTAAATTGTTTTTTTAAGCATTTACATGCCGCCTTTCCACCCAAACAGGATGACAAACATCAGTGCATTAAAACAACATTTAAAATCTATATATAAGTATTTAACAATACAATAAAAACAAATAAGACATATAGACAAAACAAAACTAGGAGGAGAGGCAATAATAGTTTATTGAGGGATATGCCAAACAAACAATCAAAAAAGTCTTCAGCCTCTGGCGAGAGAGAGACAGATCTCCCTGGGGTGAGATTTCCAAAATTTTAGAACAGTGACCAAGCAGGCTCTTGGTGTGCCCCCCCCCCCCCGGTCTAGGTTCAGATGATGGGTCCACCCTAAGCAAGGCTTCTAAAGATGACCAGAGTGGACAGGCAGGTTCCTTTCCTCATGAAGATGCCTTCAACTGAGTTAAACCATTGGTCTGCCAAGGTCAGCAATGACTGCTGTGATTGGTCGTAGCTTGCTAGAGGCAGGGCTCTTTAACATCCCCTTATCCTTTCTCTCTTTGGGGGGTGGGTGTGTGTGTATTTCTGTGTGTGTGTGTCTGGAAGTCATGGTTTTTTTTTTCTTTTCTGATCTAATTTTTAAAATTATGCATAAAGGGGAAAAAAAGTAACGAATAACAAACAATTTTTAGAACAAGAGCAGGCATTGGGGGAAAGAGGTCTTATGTTGTAAGCTGCCCTGAGCCCACTCATGGGATAGGGTGGGGTAACAACAACAGCAACGTTTCCAATTAATTTACAACAAGAGTATTGATTGAGGGAGAATACTCAGCTATGTCACTGATTTACAAATTCAGCAACTCTTTATATAATCGGTTTGATGGGAGAATATCATTAGGAGCTAAGAATTACTGAGAGCCATATTTCTGCAAAGTTTGTTAAACTTTCTGAAGTCATGGTTGACTTCATGCTTCCCCTAGTGGGGCTTGAACATTTCAGAGAGGTGACTTGCTACTGCCTGCCCCTGCATCCATCTGTAGATCTGTCCTCCATGAATCTAATAAGAACCTCATGTTCCCAGAGACTATGTTTTTAGGAATTTTACAGCAAAGTGGAAGGTTGAGGGTTGTCCAGCTCTTGAGAACTGGGTGAAAAAAATGCAAGAATATGCAGTTATAGCAAAACTGACAAATTATATTAACCAGAGACCGAAAGATGAATTTGAGAACAATTTTTGAGCTTTTTATGCTTACTATAATTAATCTTTGAAGTTATATATTTGAATGGTTGTTTGTTTTATAAATTACCACTCTTGTATGAAATATTAAGAACATTATCGTTTGCACGGTTTTTATTACAACAAACTGTTACGTTAGAATTATATACAAAGTTAATGAGAATTTACCTATATTTCATTTTATAATTGATAGGGCAAAAATGAAAACAAATTATGATAAACAGTAGAATATTTTGAGTAAGTTGTTATAGTGGTCTACTAAACCAGCATGTTATACATCTTTTTAATATAATTTTTAATCAATGATCGTCCTTAATATCTGTAAAAATTGCCCTCTGAATTGTGTTTTTATAATTTTGTTTTCTTCTCTTTTTCCCTTACCCCCAATCTTTATTCTGTATTCCTATAAAAAGGTTTTTTAAAAAAAAAAGAAGAAGAAGAACCTCAAGGAGAACTGATCACTGTATTCTGGAGCATGGTTGTTAATTCTAGGAGAATGCTGGGAGGTTTACAATCCTAGTGCGGGTCAAATAGACCCCAACGAAAGTCACAGAAATTAAAATAGAAATGCAGCTTGTGTTGAGTGTACCACCAGCTGGCGAGAAAAGCCCCCCAGCCTTTTATAAAATAATTCCCTTGGGCCATAAGGGAACAGAATAACCGCAAAGACTCAGTGGGGAAAACGTAATTTTTCACTTTCATGCTAGATGCCATTTTCTGCTTCACTTTCAGTGCAACTGGGGCTACAAATGACCCCGATACTGTTCGAGTATGCAGTACAAGTTACAAAATGTAAAGCTGTGGGGGCCAAGAAACTACTTTAGAGTTGAGGGATACATAGAGTGTAAAGACTAAAAATAACGGTGTCTCCCCCCCCCCCCCAACTTCTCCAGGCCAATTTGATTCACTTTTGTCAGTTTAAACGGAAGCTAAAGCTTAGACTAAGTGGTGTGTGTCTAATATTGTGACCTTATTTTTTTAGACATGCAGAATCCTTCTCGGGCTGCAAAAAAATTGTACATCTGAATGTGATCAGTGCTGAGAAATACTGAAGAAACCAAACTGATTCTTTTCGTTGTTACAGTGACTGTCTTGATGAGATCTATTTTATAATTAAAAAAATATTTTTGAAAGAACTGTATGTAAAGGTAAATTCTGCTCACACTAGGGATGTGCAGAAAATAAAAGAAAGAAAAAAAGAAACTTTTCGAATCTAGATATACTGGAGCCAAAAAATATCGGTATTCCCGGTTTTCCATGTTCCAAATACCACTATTCCAAATACCAGTATAGTATTTGGATCTGGATCTTTTTGCGGCTTCCAATACTTTTCAGCTCCATTATTCTCGGTGGGGAATCTTGCTGGGGGCTGGGAGGCGCGCGGTGTTTCTAGAGGTATCGGCACCAAAATTGCCAGGGAGCTGCTGGTGCCTGTCATTTAAATAACTCCCAAATTTCAAGTCAATTGGACCAAGGAGTCCAGGTCTATGGGCCCCTGAACAAGGTGTCCTCAGCCATCCTCCATTGTTTCTGATGAAGGGAACCCCCCCCCCCAAAAATGTAAAACCTGAGAATGTCCCCCATAGAAACACTATTGCTATCTACAGCTAAACCCAATCAATGTAAAACCTAAGGATCTCAAACTATGTAAAACCTGAGAATCTGAAGCCATGTAAAATACAAGAATCTGGAATCATGTCAGACATGGGAATCTTGACCTATGTGAAATGCAAGAATCTCATTGAAAAAAAATGAGAATTCGCCAAAAATGAAACACCCTGCAAATCTGACACAGGCTAATTCCAGCACAGAACAAACTTTTAAAAAACAGCAAAAACACCTGAAACTGACAGAATCTTACCTACAGCAGCCTGGCAAGCCCATACCAAGCCCCACAAGACACAGAAACACAGCGGGGAAAAGATGAAAATATCAGTCCTGGGAGCCTGCAAATGCTGGCTCCTGATATTCCCAGTTAATCCCAAATATTTCCGGGATTGTTCAGTATTCCCCAAAAAAATCACAGATATCTTCGGGAGATCAAAATATATCTGATAAATACCAATAAGGGATTTATTTATATATATATATATATATTTGGCCCGGTTATATCCGAGTGCTCATCCCTAGCTCACACATCATCCCACTAAAGCTTTCAGTCCTCAAAGCACATGTTTAATTTCAGAATGATTTTACTAATGCTGGTGGGACTTCTGGAATATGTACCTAAGGATTGCTGCTGTGTGCCCTCATCTGTGTGTGCTATGCTATACACGTTTTAGTGTTCTGTACGCACATTAGATACCCCATTCCCATAAATAATCACGAGCTGAGCAATAGCAATTTTTAAAAAAAGAAATCCCAAATATAGACATGTATCAGAATTTTAACATATCTTTTTTTTGTAAGAAAGTTTTTATTTTTCAAAACATTAAAATTAATACATTTGTTTTATACAAATCCTTTTTTCCATATTATATAACATTTTGTTCTATTTGTATAGTCTTGCTTTTATCTTGTATTGGTGGTTTCCCACCACATCTGAAGCATAACACATTTTCCACTTTATCCAAAATAGTAATATTTATCTCTATGTTTACATTTCTGGTAACGGTTATATATCTTTAAAATACTTATATACCAATTCTTATTTTCTATATTCTTATATAATTCTAAAAAACAAGTTCATTATCTAATTATCCTTAGTACATTCATATACTCAATTTCTATTCCTTTATGCTGCTATAACCATGTATAAATGTAGTTTTTCATGTCCCAATATTTTTCAACATATTCTTTCAAATCCTCCCAATCTTCTAAAAAAGTCTCTGAGTACAGATTATTCAACTTTCTAGTCCATTTATCCATTTCAGCCATATATAACAATTTTTTCAACCATTCCCACACTTCTGGTATTTTTTCATTTTTCCAATTTTGTGCATACACCATTCTTGCTGTTGTAATCATATACCATATTATTGTCCTTTTCTTTACATTTATCTCTTCTAGTTTAAGTCCAAGCAGTAACATTTCAGGCAACTTCTTAAATGTACATTTCAAAAAATTTTCCATTTCTGCATGTATTATAGACCAATAAGTCTTCGCTTTATCACAAGTCCACCACATATGATAGAAAGAACCTTCTTTCTTTTTACATTTCCAACATTTGTTAGACATATTTTGATTAATATTTGCAATTTTTTTTGGTGTCATATACCATCTGTACATCATTTTAAAACAGTTCTCTTTTAGATTATAACATGTAGAAATACTCATTGCATTTTTCCATAAAAATTCCCAAGATTCCATTTCAATGTCTTTGTTTAGGTTTATCGCCCATTTTATCATTTGTTCCTTTACCATTTCATCAGCATTAAACCATTTTAACAATACTTTATACATTTTAGAAATCATTTTTTTCCCATCTTCCTCCCAAATTTTTTCTATTTCATTGCTTTTTTCTCTAAAACCAGATTTTTTATCACTTCTGTACATATCATATATTTGTCTGTACCTTAACCAGCCATAATCAAAGTCCATCTGCTGCTGCTCCTTCAATTTAAAGTCTTTACCATGTCTTGTTAACAGGTCTCTATATTTCAACCAGTCTTGTCCTTTGTAGTGAGATGATGGATTTAAAACTTCTGCAGGTACAATCCACATAGGTATTTCTTCTGGAAAAAAGTTTTTATATCTTGTCCACGTATCGATTAATGTTCTTCTCAAATAATGATGCTTAAACATATTGTCCATTTTTGTTTTACCATAATACAGATATGCGTGCCACCCAAACCTACAGTCATGACCTTCCAGGGACAATAACTTTCTGTCTTGTAACATAGTCCATGTCCCTATCCAAGTCAAACATACTGCATCATGATATAGCCTTAAGTTTGGTAACTGAAACCCACCTCTCTCTTTAGCATCACACATTATTTTCATCTTAATTCTTGGTTTTTCCCCTCCCCACACAAACTTAGTCAATTCCTTCTGCCAGCATTTAAATGTTTTTACATCTTTCACAATTGGAATAGTTTGAAACAGAAACATTATTCTTGGTAACACATTCATTTTAACCACTGCAATTCTACCCAGCAGTGACAAATTTAATACATTCCACCTTTTAATATCTTGCATAACTTGCTGCCATAATTTCTCATAATTATTCTTATACAAATCAATGTTTTTCATTGTTAGGTTTACACCTAGATATTTTGTCTTTTTCACCACTTCACATTCTATAAGATTTTGTAATTCAATTTGCTTATTATTTGACATATTTTTACACATCACTTTCGATTTGTTCTTATTTACATAAAACCCAGCCAAATCACCAAACTCTCTTACTTTCTGCAACAAATATGGTAGTGTAGTCATAGGGTCTTCAGCTATAAACATCACGTCATCTGCAAAGGCTCTATATTTAAAAGAGAAACCTTTTATTGTTAAGCCTTTAATTTCTTTATCTTCTTTCAAATTTAGTAACAAGACTTCCAAAATCCAAATAAATAGCAACGGCGAGAGTGGGCATCCTTGTCGTGTTCCTTTTTCCACTTTAAAGTAATCCGTTTTTTCAGTATTAATTATTAAAGAGGATTTCTGTTCTCTATATATTGACTTAATAAGATTAAGCATATAGTCTCCAATTTCAAGATGTTCCAACACTTCAAACATAAAATCCCAATTTAAATTGTCAAACGCTTTTTCCGCGTCTAAAAAAAGAAAGCCCACTTCCTTCTCCAGATGTTTATCATAGTACTCTATAGCATCCACTACTACTCTTATATTGTCTCTTATTTGGCGATTAGGTAAAAATCCTGCTTGTTCTGTCTGTATAGTCTCTTTAAGATGTTCCTTAAGCCTATCAGCTATAATCTTGGCAAAAATCTTATAGTCATTGTTTAACAAAGAAATTGGTCTATAATTTTTAACATTGGTTAAATCTTGACCTTCTTTCGGAATGAGTGAAATGGTTGCTTCTTTCCAAGTCTCCAGGACCTCACCTGTCACTCCTATGTTATTCATTAATAGCAATAACACTGGTGAGATCGAATCCTGTAGTGATTTATAAAACTTAGCTGTAAATCCATCTGATCCAGGTGCTTTCCCTAATTTTGAATCATTTATTGCATTTTTAATCTCTTGTAGTGACATTGGGCAGTTAAGTAGTTCTTTGATTTTCTCCGTTGGTTTTGGTAATTTTAATGACTGTAGGTATTCTTTAATCCTTCTTCTGTCTTTATTTTCCTTCTTAAAAAGCTTTGCATAATATTTAAAAAATTCTCTTTTTATTCCCTTATTGTCTATTATCTCAATATTGTCCCGTATCACTTTAGTAATAAATTTATTTTCACGTTTTTTCTTTAATTGCCATGCTAAGTACTTTCCAGGTTTATTTGCACCTTCAAATGCTTTTTGTTGCAATTTTTTCAGGTTCCAGTAAGTCTCTTGATTCAAAATAGCTTTTGCTTGGTCTTGTAACATCCAAATTTCCTTTTGCAGTTTCTTTTTTCCTGGTCTGTTCTTCAGTTCCTTTTCTTTTATTTTAATGGCTTGTACAATGTTTTCATATTGTTCTCTTTTCTTTTTATTGTCTTTAGCGTTCAATGATATCAATAATCCTCTCATAACTGCTTTGTACGCATCCCACACAGTTTGAATTTTTACTTCTTTTTGTATGTTCGCTTGAAAATATAAATCTGTCTCTTCATGTAATTTTTTAACTATTTCTTGGTTGTCTAATAAGTCCTCATTTATTCTCCATCTCCCTTGCCTTTTTATTTGCCCAGAAGTCCATAGACAAGGATTGTGGTCTGAGATTATTCTAGGTAGAATTTCAACTTTTTTTGTCTTAAATGTTAGATTAATAGACATCCAGATCATATCAATTCTTGAATGTGAATCATGTCTGTTAGAGTAAAAAGTATAGTCTTTCCCTTGTGGGTTAACCTTCCTCCAAGTATCCTCCAGCTTTTCCTGTTTTATCAGTTCAAAAAAATTTTTTGGGAAGTTTCCCTAGTGTGTCGTCTTTTCTCTTTGAGCGCCTATCTATTTTATTATTCACAGTCCCATTAAAGTCTCCCAACATTATGATTTGTTCATAGTTTACACTGTCCAGTTCCATTTGTAGTTCTTTAAAAAAGATTTCTTTAGCTCCGTTGGGGGCGTAAATATTTACAATCAAAGTCTTCTGTCCGTGTAACAGAATTTCAATAGCTAAGTATCTTCCTTCTTTATCTTTAAATATTAGTTTAGGTTCCAAGTCTTTTTTGGCATATGTTACCACTCCATTCTTTTTATTACTTGCCAATGAAAAAAATTCTTCTCCCAACTTTTTTCTTATTAAATATTTGTAGTCTTGTTTCTTAAGATGGGCCTCTTGTATACAAACTATACTACATTTTTGTTTCTCCAGCCAGTGTCCTACCATTCTACGTTTTTGGCGTGAATTAAGTCCATTTACATTCCATGAGAGTACTTTGTAATCCATCTTGTTGTAGTCTTAAATATCACCAAATTCTTCCTTGTTCTCACCAACAAAGGCGTACATTTCTGCTGAATTTTTAATCACCATTCTGTTGTTACCATAATAAAAACTCAGTCCTTGTGGTATTTCCCAACGAAATCTTATTTTTTTCTCTTTCAGTTTGTCTGTCAGACGTATGCATTTTTTCCTGTCTTGCAAAATTGCTCTGGGCAATTCTTTCATTACAATAACTTTTTTTCCACCTATTTCAAAAGAGTCTGTAAAACATTTCTTGTAGATTCTTCTTTTGTTCTCTTCATTGTAAATTGAACTACCACGTCCCTTGGTATATTTTTGTCTCTCGCGTATGTAGAATTGACTCTGTAAACAAGATCCATATGTTCTTTAACAACTTCCTCTTCCTCTTGTAGAAAATCTGCTAATGCTTCTTGCATTCTTGTAAAAATGTCTTCACCTAATTTTTCCTCTATACCTCTAAATCTCAGATGGTTTTGCATGTCTCTATAGTGCATCATCTTTTCCATTCTGTCATTTTCCTTCATTGTTTTTTGAGTATTTTCTTCCAGTTCTTTTACTTTAATTTCTATGTCTTGTGTTCTAGTGGTTAACTTTTGTAATTCAGCTTTTAAATCTATAAAATTTTTGTCTGCTTGTGCAGCTATACCATTCATTTTAACATTTACCTCCTATAGCGTCTAACATTTTTTTTCCATTGCTTCCATAACAGCTAGTAATTCTTTTTCTTTTTTTGCTGCCATTGTAGGAGAGGACCATGTAGCTGCTCTCGATCTTAGCCCGCGATCCATCTTGTCTCTTTAAAAAAGATCGATTTTATTTTATTTTCCAAATCAAACACCGTTTAGTGTAATCACACAAGCTAGTCTTGCCAAGTCAAATTTCATTGGTTTCAGCCTTCTAAGTTATATAGTTTATGAGATATTACTGTTTAAAAATTTTATAAATCCAAAATGGCGGGCGCAACTTCTCTATGGTTTGTGTCAAAAGTTATAGTCTTTTTACCTTGCTTCTGGCTTGCCGTAGTTTCCTTTTGTCCCTTCCTCTTGCTTACTTGTCTGCTCTCCGCACGTCACTTCCTGTTGTAGTCCTTTTGGTCCGGCAGTTTTTACAGTCCCCTTTGCTCTCTTCCGGTTCTTCTCCGCTTCCCTTCTTGTCTGCTCCTCAAGCCGTCACTTCCTGTCTCAGTCCTCACAGCTTGGTCTCGCGATGCTTGGTTCCCTCCTCCCCTCTTTGTCTCGCGATGCTTGGCTCCCCCTCCCGACTCTTCTTAACCGCAGGAATGTTAAACAACTTGTTTTTTTGGCTTTTTAAGTTCAAATTCAGCTTTTTAACATTTCAAAACTGCACTCATCCAATCTGCAACAGTCTATTGCTTCACCAGATCTGCTTTTCGTCTTTCAAAACACGGTAATGGTAAGGCAAAAAGTTTTTTTCCGTTACCTTATGTTGTTACTTCTCTTCAGATGTGGTCCCAACGTTTAAACTTTGTCTTCGTTGTTAAGGAATCAGGGGAATTGGAGATTTTATGCTGATTAATCAGCCCAGCTCGGCTCCTTAGAGATACTTGCAAAAATCTTCTTCGGCTGCAGTGCTCAAGGTGTTGTAAAAGTCTCCTCCGAGGCTTTTCCTTCACCGAGCTTGCTCAGACCTGGATTATATTGCTTGCCGGTCCTCACACTACCTGTGTGAGGTTGCGTCAGGTGGATTTATCCACCCAAGCTGTCAAGAAGAGCCGCTGTCCGCCCTGCGCATTTGCAAAGCGTGTCAGACCTCCATTCCTCCGACCGGAAACCCGAATTTTAACATATCTTTATTTTAAAGGAATCTTACGTTTGCACTAGAAATAACAACCTTGAAGAGTTAAAACCTTCCGGCTAACTTTAGAAATTTGCTAGCAAACTTGGCACCAAATTCACTCAAAGCAAAGTTTACTTGGAGGGTCCTGATCTGGGGTGGGAGGGAGGATAGTGTGGTGACGGCAGAGAAAGTAAAAGGATTTTGATGATTTGCAAAGAAGTCTTTTTGTGAAACTTGCCCAAAGTCAAGCCTCAGGCAGATTTGGAGGCACGTGTTCTGGAAAAACATCTGTAGGAAAACTGATAAAAATGGAGGTGATTTCATTAAGGTTTGTGACATTGCATATGAGGATTTTGCACATCTTTAATGTCAGATGTATTTATATGGAAAACATAGTAGAACTTTGGCAGAAAAAACTGTGCAAATGGTCAGAATTTCCTTGTTATGCTTTCTTAATAAAATATTTGAAAAATAATAACTTACATTTATTCTGAGAATTGGTTGGTTCCAGATTTCTACAAGTCAAACCCTATTGCATTGTCTATTGGATGTCCCATGCTGCTGATTGTGTTTACCTATTCTGTGTAATCCGTCTGAATCTCTACTAGGAAAGCAGACGATAGATAATGTAAATTAATATATAACTAGGCCGTCTCTCCAGAGATCTGCTCTGGACGCTATGCAAAGTAAAAACAATAAAAGCCAAAGGTTAAAGACTTCATCACGAGAATTACTAATTCTGTAACAAGCCATCAGACGAACAGCATAAAAGAATACCCGGCAGCTTTCAAAGGCTGTCCATAAAACAGTCCTTGAGCTAGCGGTGGACCAATAAAAACAGTGTAAAAAAATGGAAGCCCTCAAGTTGAATGTCTGAAGTATTTTGGCCTGGTGCTGAAATGGAGGAGAAGGCAAGATTCAAGAGGGCAGGAGTTCTGAAGGTGAGGACCCACCACTGAAGCTCTGTCTCTGGTTGCCACCCACCTCAAACTCTGCCTGTGGGGAGATTTGGGTGGGTAGCCATGTTGGTCTGAAGTTGCAGAACAAACTTCAAGTCCAGTGGCACCTTTAAGACCAACGAAATTTTATTCAAGGTATAAGTTTTCATGTGCAGGCACACACATCCAAAGAAGCACGTGTGCACATGGAAGCTGATACCTTGAATAAAACTTTGTTGGTCTTCAAGGTACCGCTGGACTTGAAGTTTGTTCCGCCATTAGGGAGACAGAGAGTAGGGCTTATGACCCCACGATCAAGATCAGTGCATGAGTACATAGCTGGAATCCCTTCACCAGTCCTTCAAAATCCTCCGCTCGTGGGGAGGGCGGGGTGCAAATAGAAATAAATAAATAAATAAAAGGGCCATGTATCTTTTTATTTTATCTCTTAATTTTTGCCTTTACTAAGTTTGGAATAGTAAATAGGAATGTATTTGTCTAATCTGGGGGGCAGAAGGGAAACAATGAAAAACAAATCAGACCACTTCAGAGAAAGGATGTAATGCTGTTACCGCCGTGCTTGGGGAAAGTGAGCTCACTCCCCCCTTCAAGGTAATAGTGTCTCAGTTAACAACACCAACCGCCTTTATTGGCATATCAGATGAAAGAAAAACAAACAGAAGGAAAATGAAATCCTACTACATATATCTCCCTTTAGAAGCCAGGTACAGAAAATCCGCCACCGTTTCAATAATTACAGCACTTTGGGCGGAAAGAAAATAGTGAGTCCTATGTCCGCCACGCTGGCCAGGTGTCTCAGCTAAGTTCGGAATTCCACAAAAACTCACAGGATCTGTCCTTGCGTTACGAATGACGCACCGTCTCATCGGTCTCTGATTGTGACGTATTTATGTCCTTCACTATGTTTTCCCCTGGAACTCAGTCCAAACCGACAGTGACCATATAACCTAAGCGTATTATTCCATTTGGGCTATAAACTTCATCACAGAAATCATCGATATCCCTAATTCCCCCCCCCCCCTCCTTGAGAAATATCTTTCCCGCACAACAGTTATCTTGCCTCCCATCCAATCTGTTTTCAGAAATATTTCCCCCTCTAGCTTTACACTTCTTGGATATGAAGTTAGTCCCGAGAATCCGGGGGGGGGGGGTGATGGGGGTTGGTTCTAGCTGTTGGTTCCCATCTCGATACTGGGCTCCAGCAACTGGCTCCACAACTCCCATGTGGGAACGCATAGTGGGGAATGCACACAGGACTCCGCGTCAGCCCTGCTATCCCCACGCAGGTGTCTGTGAAGATCCTGCCCTGCTCTTCCACATTACCTTTTCCCACTTCTGTTTCTCCTTCCTCTGATGAACTCTACAGACTTTGCTCACCAGGAAAGGCTAGCATAGCTTCCTTCCTTCCACCCTACACCACTTCCCTTTCGACTCTCTTTAAATTAGTATTCTTCGTTAGGTGAGGGTTTAGTAGAAGTTAGGATTTGCAGAACGTTTATTTAGAAAGTGTGCCTGTGTGTCCGTGTGTTTCGTACTCTGTATCCAGTTTGCTGATCCCCTTTCCTGTTATTCTTTTTCTCAATAAAGCCTTAACTCTAAACCAGTGTCTGTTCATTTCTAAGAATGTACGCAACCTCGTGAGGTGTTAGATCAGATCTTGGACCCTGGCAGACGTAAGCAAGACGGTCCCTACAAACCTGCTTTACTAAACATAATTTCCAGGTTAAGCTGTAATGGCAAATTATGGTTCATGCTGGAGCAGAAGTCACTAATTGACTCCAAGCATTCAAATGAGTGGAAGAGGAAGCAGGCAAACAACAATTCTCATAGCAAGCCATAGTTTGGTGTTATGGCTGACTGAAAGTACACGTTTGTTTAGAAAAGGGTTTTTCTATGTCTGGTGCAGTAGCTCTACGGCAGAGCATCTGCTTGGCGTGCAGAAAGACCCAAGTTCAGTCCCCAGCTTCTCCAGTGGAAAGGATCAGATAGTTTCAGAGCACAGCTGTGCTGGTCTGCAGAGCAGTTAGATTTGAGTCGAGTAGCATCTTAGAGATGGGCTGCAGTGGCTCAAGTGGTTAAGACGCTGAACTGCAGACCAGAAGGTCAGTAGTTCAGCAGTTCGAGACCTGAGTGCCACGTGATGGAGTCAGCTCCCGTCTCTGGGCCCAGCTCCTGCCAACCCAGCAGTTCGAAAGCAAGAAATTGCAGGTAGATAAATAGGTACCGCTTCAGTGGGGAGGTAACAGCGTTCCATGCGCCTTGGCATCTAGTCATGCCGGCCACATGACCACAAAAAGTCTTTGGACAGCGCTGGCTCTTCAGCTTGGAAACAGGGATGAGCACCGCCCCCTAGAGTCGAATTTGACTGGCTTTCGAGCAAGGGAAACCTTCACCTTTACCTTTACTTTCAGTGATTTATAGTATTTATAGGATTTATACTATTTATAGGATGGCCCTGTAACAGTATCATCCTAAACAGAGTTACCTTCTTTATGTCCATTGAAGTCAATATGCTTAGAAGTCTGCTTAGGATGATATTGTAAGATCCTAACATAATGGCAAAATGAATATCGAATGCAGGCAGTCAAGGAGGTGTTCAGGACTCAAATGTAAAGTACCCTCGGTGGCAGTGTTCCCTCTAAGCTGAGTTAGTGTGGGTTAGCTCACAGTTTCTTAGCCTCCAGCTCACACATTTTTGCCTTCGCTCAGGAAGGATGGCTCCAGAGCAAACTGATGCAGTAGCCAAATCGCTCGCTTACAACTTGAATGCCAGTAGCTCACAAAGTAGAATTTTTGCTCACAAGGCTCCATAGATTAGAGGGAGCGTTGCTCGGTGGTGACAACTTAGAAATAGAAATAACAAGCATAACCTATGCATGCGCCCGCAGTGATGAGACATGCTTCCGTAAGACCTAGATTCTGTGGCAGTGGCTCATCCAAATTATTAGGCTTAATATTTTATTTTGATGCATTGTTACTTCTGCAGATGTGCAGCGGTTGTCTGGCCAGATGCACCCACTGGAGGAGGGGCTGCTGACATTACATCCCACACCTGGCTAATCAGCTGCTGTGCACCTGCACGGTGCTAATCTAGATGTCTCTGTGCTACTAGGGTTGCCAGATCGAGGTTGGGAGACTCCTGGGGATTTGGGGATGGAGCCCACAAAGGACAGAGACCTCAGTGGGGTACAAGGCCACAGAATCCACCCTCAAAAACAGTCATTTTCTCCTGGGGAACTGAAATCACTGTAGTCTGGAGATGAGCTGCGATTCTGAGGGATTCCCCAGGTCCCACCTGGAGGCTGGCATCCCTAATTAGTGCCCCACGACCTGGGCCACTGGGGGAGGGGACTAGAAGGACAGGCTTCCAGGAGCCTTTGTCTTCTTGGCAGTCCAAGCTGAGCTTACTATTTCCCAGTGGGGCAGGAGATCCCTGGCCCCCCAGCTCCTTTTGCAGAGCCTGGCAACTGTACCCCCATCTGATTCCCACTCAGCTATCTTTGGCTGCATCAAAATTGTTCCTTGTCCTTCTGTTTCATGAGCCCTGCTTATTTAAGAAGAAGAATTGGATTTATACCCCGCCTTTCACTCTTTTTCACCCCTCAAACAGGGGCATCGCTGGGTGACATCCCTGACACAATGATGTCACCTGGAAGTGATATCATCACATTGGGGGTGACACTCCAGTTTTTGGGCAAACTGTATGGTTCTGAAGGCAAAAAACCCATAGTTTTTGCCTCAAAATTAGAGTGCCACCCCCAACGTCAGTGACACAATGACATCAGGACTGAAACCATGCCACGGTCATACAGCCCAGAAAATCTGCAACAACGAATGGTAGCTTGTTTGTTAAATTATTAAGAATTTATTCATTAACAGCTTTTATATTCTGCTTTCTCTCCGTAGACTCAAGGCGAGTAACAATATAGCAGCAAGCTGCAAGTATGCAATAACCATAAAATAATTATTACAATGAAAATGAACATGCCAGGGATAATCAATTTTTTTTTAAAAAAAATACAAATTAAAACAAAGATTAAGGACACACACAGAGACACACAGAGATTATTAAAAAGACAACTGCAGTGGCACAGATTAAAATCCCACATGCAGATTAAAATGCACAGCATTTAAATTTATACAAGGATTTATAGCCAATTTTGCTGGCTGCTCCACTTAGTTGTCGCCGAGTTTGTCGCTAAGTCGGAGGTTGTAGTAAAGGAATTTATGACCACAAAAGAGTCCATTTGTTGGTGGAACTGTCAACAGTCATCGCTGTATTGACAAACTGGTTTAGTCTGACCCAAGTAAATGAGACGCTTTTGCTTCACTGCAGGCAGTTGAGCACAGGGAATGGTAACAGCCAACTGAAAGGTTGCATACTTTAGTTGCACCCGATATTACATGTGGCCAGGGCTGGAGTGGCGTGGTCCATAGGAGTTGACCAGGCAAGGAAAGGACAGTAAGAGCAGGCACGTAGCTATGGTGGGGCATTTCATGGCCACGCCCCCTCATTAGTGAGTGCCGCCCCACCTGTAGTTCTGCCCCATCAAGCAGCTCCCCTGCCTGTGTGTAGACTCAGCTATGGGCAGGCTCGCCACTCGTGGCTTGAGCGGCGTTTAAATGGCTCCCCCTTTTAAACAAGTGGCAAGCTCACCTACAGTCAGTAGATGAGGAAATTCCATTCCTAGATTGGGACTCTCCTTCCTAGATCTGGGCCCAATGATCTCTCATTTTAAAAGGTCATGCCATGGTTTGTAGCCCTGGGTATACATCTCCCTTGCAACTAATGTAACACTTCATGCACCCGACGAAGTTGCCTCCGTCTCACAAAAGCTTCTGCCCTAATGAATTTGCTAGTCTTTTAGGTGCCACAAGACTCTTGGCTGCCACAGATATAACATGGCGGCCGTTCTGGGATCTGTCACTTATTAGAACAGGCCTCTGGCAATCCAAACGGCTAACCATTGGCAAACTGCTTATGGCTCTATTTATTTGCAACGTATCTCAAAGACAAGTAGTTCTGTAGCTGGTCTCCCTCCGACAATTTTGATTGATGGCTCTGATGGGTGGGAAGCTCTCTTTGGAAGAAGCTTTATCTGTCTACCTGTTTATCTGTCTAGCCATCTACCTGGACTAGCCTGATCTCATCAGATCTCACAAGCTAAGCAGGGTCAGCCGTGGTTAGTACTTGGATGGGAGACCACCAAGGAAGCCCAGGGTTCCTATGCAGAGGCAGGCAACGGCAAACAACTCCTGTTCATTTCTCACCTTACAAGGTTGCCATAAGTTGGCTGGGATTTGACAGGCCTTCCCATCCACCCACCCACCTACTTACCTGCCTCCCTACTTAGTATCTTCAGGTTTTGGTTTAGGAAACAGACAGGTTGTGGCTCAGTATACTTAAAAGCTTACCACGGGCTTTGTTGAAAGCCTTTCGTCATCACCTGATACTATTTCCAGTCCCTGCAAGGAATTCCCAGGAAGAGAAATTCTGCAGGGTTTGGCCTACTTGGTCACTCTCCCGGTGGCTTGCCAATCACTCCGGCAGCTGTCCCAGAGCCAAGGAAATAATCTTGCAGAACATTTCAAACCCTGCTCCTACATCTGCCAAACATCACAAATATGCTTTGAGGCAGGGACGATTTAGAAAAGTGGAGACTGAGGGCTGTCGTTAACACATTCCAGAATGGGGAAGCCACATCAGCTACCAAGCACACCATCCACAGGGCGCCCCCGCCAATCTCATCTGGGGAGGGTGCCAGAATGTCACATTCACAGGCTTATATTTTCAGGGTACACATTTGAAAAATCCCTGAGATGCACTCTTTCTTTCTTTTTTGCTGGCAAGTCACTGCTGACTTATGGAGACCCCACTGGGTTTTCAAGGCAAGAGCCATTCCAGGGGTGGTTTCCATTGCCTGCCTTTGTGTCGTGAACTTGGTATTCCTGGGTGGTCTCCCATCCAAATACTGACCTGGGCGGCCCTGACCTGGATAGCCCAGGCAAGCCCGATCTCGTCAGATATCGGGAGCTACGCAGGGCCAACCCTGGCAAGTACTTGGAAGGGAGACCTCCAAGGAATACCAGAGGCAGGAGGTAGGGGCAGGCTATCAAGCCACTTCTCTGAACATCCTCCGTGCCCCAGTAGGAGTCGCCAGAAGTCTCCATGACTTCTAGGCATGGGCATACATACACGCACGCATGCACACACAAATGCAAAAAAACATTACTGACCAGGGCTGACCCATGCTTAGCTCCTGAGATCTGACAAGACTGGACTAGCTTTGGCTATCCAGGTCAGGGGAGGTGCGCACACTAAAAATATCTCATGTGTGAAGCAGCCTCAAGTGACGAATGCACGCGGGCCGTCACCAGTCTCAGAACACAGAGAGAGCGGCCATACTGACCTGGACAGACCGATGGCCTGACTCACCCATTCCTGTGTCCAGGTGTGCCCACCTGATGACTGCAGCCTCAAGGGATGACTGCACACGGGCCATTGCCCCTCTCAGAACACAGAGAGAGCGGCCATACTGACCTGGACAGACCGATGGCCTGACTCACCCATTCCTGTGTCCAGGTGTGCCCACCTGATGACTGCAGCCTGGAGGGACTACTGCACGCAGGCTGCTGTGAGCCACCCTATCCCTTCAAACGAAATGCTTTCCCAACAATTCGGCCCACACATTCCTTGAGTAACCAAAGCAGGCGACGGAGGCTTAAGGCAGAGGCGTGTCTGCGAACAGGTCTGGCTGCTGAAGAACTAGGCGGTGGGAAACCAAGCAAAACACACCCCGGTGGCTTCTAATTGTCCTTATGGGGAAAAGCAGCCGAGAATCTGCTTTGGGGGCACATTTCAAAGCCCGCATTAATACAGCAGCAAGGGAATTAAATAGACAGCAGGCTGGGAAAGGCGGAGAGATCCGATCTCAAAACTTCCTTCTCAGGCACCGGCGGGGATAAGCGGCGGGGCTTTGGGGAAGTTCTCCCGGGCGCTTTTTAGAACAAACTCCCTTCTGAGAGTCCCAGTCACTCCCCACCCACCCCCTTTTTAAAAAAAGGCCTCCACCCTGGCATTGCGTGTGCGGGGAGCCCAGAGTGTTGGGTGGAGTCTCCACACTCACCTTTTTCCCCATCATCATTATTATTATTTGTGGATCCACCTCCGGCTTCTGGGAAACCTGTTGAGCGGTTTTCTCTCTATCTCCCTCTGTCTCTCCCCACCTCCCGGGTGACAAAGCTTCGGAGCGCACCTGGGGGTGGGGTCGGGCGCCCCGAAACCGGTTTGACTCTTTGCTGACGTTTACACCGCCCCAGATGATCCTTTGAGAAACCAGGAGCTCCCCGTGATCTATCCAACCAAGCACCCCCCCCCCCCCTCCTCCTCCTCCTCCACCACCTCGCCTGCTGTCGTTGCAAAGGCCGCCCTGGAAAAACTGGTCGCGGCAGGGCGCGGGCCGCATTCTTCCCTCCTGCTGCAGGGGACGGCGAGGGAGTGGGGCAGGTATATAAGGCGGGGCAGGTGGAGGAGCCCGAGCGCAGAGCGGGTTCCGAGGAGACGCGGCGGGCTTCCTGTGTCTACCTGCCGCCGCCGGGCCAGAAAGGTGCCCCGCCGCTCGGGGAAGGATCTCCGCGCCGAAACCGTCCGGCGAGCTTTGCATTCACACGCACACGCCGAGTGCACCCTCCCGCCGGTCTCTGGGGCGAAGGAATGCGGGCCAGATCTTTCCCCTACCTCCCCGCCCCGGGAACTTCTTCTCCGCGCCTTGTAAGTGGCTCCCTTTGCAAGCCAGAGTTGTTGTTTTTTTTTCGGGGGGGGGGGGAGTCGGAGGGTGACTGGTTTGCAGTGTTCCCTCTAAGCTGAGTGAGTGTGAGCCAGATCACCGTTTTTTAGCCTCCGGCGCACACGTTTTTGTCTTCGCTCCGGAAGGACGGCTCCAGGGCAAACTAGCCAAATCGCGGGCTCACAGCTTTAAGGCCAGGAGTTCTCACGAAGCAGAATTTTTGCTCGCAAGACGCCACAGCGTAAGAGGGAGCATTGCAAGCAGTGTTCCCTCTAAGCTGAGTTAGTCTGAGCTAGCTCACAGTTTTTTTAGCCTCCAGCTCAGAGATTTTTTGTCTTCGCTCAGGAAGGAGGGCTCCAGAGCCAGCTCATTTACGCAGCAGCCAAATTGCTGGCTCACAACTTTAAAGCCAAGAGTTCTCACAAAGAGTTTTTGCTCGCAAGACTCCACGGCTTAGAGGGAGCATTGCTTGGGTGCCACCCCCCCCCCCCAACACCTGCCAACCGCCGCTTTCCCTTTTGCCTTCACTGAATTATTTCCCCTTTTTTTTCTTTCTGTCTCCCGTTTGTTTTGTCTGGTCCGCAGGTCGCTGGAGGGGCAAGAAGGCGAAGGAGGAGGTCTTTGCCCGCCCGCCCCCTTCCTCCCCCCACATCCCGCCCTCTCTCCCCCCTTTCCTTCCGATCTGCAATCGACTCCGACAGCAGCCCCCCGGGTGCAGTGGTTCTTAACAGTTCAACAGTTCTGTAGCATAATTGTGAAATGTTTAGGACCACTTGAGCCGGGGCGGCCCGAGCACCGCCGAGGAGACACCGCCGCACGCCGGATCGGGACCGGGGAGAGGGGGGAGGGGGGCGGGCGAGGCTCGGTTGGGATCTGGTCGCGGGAGGAAGACATCGATTTAGGGGCTGGGTGGGGGGAGAGGAACTGGAAAGGACCTCTCACACCCCCCGCCAGGTCACCCGGAGAACAAGGCGCCCTCTGCTTTTCTTGACTCTTTCAGTGGGGCAGGAGGGAAAGGGGGACAAAATCCAGGACAAATTTGGTTTTTAATGCTCCCTCTAAGCTGTGGAGTCTTGTGAGCAGAAATTCTACTCTGTGAGCTGCTGGCATTCAAGTTGTGAGCCCGCGATTTGGCTGCTGCATCAATCAGTTTGCTCTGGAGCCATCCTTCCCCAGCTAAGACAAGAAGGCGTGAGCCAGAGGCTAAAAAAACTAGCTCACACTAACTCAGCTTAGAGGGAACGCTGGTTTACCCCTGCTCCTTTCGAGCTGTTGACCCAAGGAGCTGGAAAACATTCAAGAGCATAGATGGAAAGAAGTCTTCACATCTATCAAGGGGAAGGTCAGATTTTTAACCTTTTTTTGCCAAGTTTCTAGTCCTCAGTGAGATCTTTCAATGTCAGTTGCAATGGCCTCTTCCTTGCCTATGGCATTTTTGCAGAGGACCAAAAGATGGGTGCCTGCCCCTAGGAGACTCCCAGTTTTAAATTTGGTACAAGGGAGACATTGAAGGTAAAAGGCAGAGCATTTCCAAAGGAAGTGTTGCAATTTTTGGGAAGGGGAGCAGCGGGTGTATGAGTCCAGTGAGATTGACTTTGTAATGTACTTTGTATATTGAACACAGATTCAGGTGAGTAATCATGCTGGTCTGAAGCAACAGAACAAAGTTTGAGTCCGGTGGCACCTTTAAGACCAACAAAGTTTAATTCTGGGCATAAGCTACTGATACTGAAGAAGTATGCGTGAACGTGAAAGCTCATGCCCAGATTTAAACTTTGTTGGTCTTAAAGGTGCCACTGGACTCAGACTTTGTATATTGAACAATGTTGTGAAACAATGAGAGAGAGAGAGAGCGAGAGCTGTTGTCAGCCCAGTAATCCCAGAGGATGCCGGTCAAGAAATAATTTCAAGCAATCATTTGGGAAGGAGTAGTTGATGAGGGGCTGCAGTGGCTCAGATGGTTAAGATGCTGAACTGTAGACCGGAAGGTCGGTAGTTCAGCAGTTCAAGACCCTACTGCTGCGTGACGGAGTGAGCTCCTGTCTCTGGCCCCAGCTCCTGCCAACCTAGCAGTTCGAAAGCAAGGAATTGCAAGTAGATAAATAGGAACCACTTCGGTGGGAAGGTAGTAACAGCGTTCCGTGCACCTCTGCATCTATTCATGCTGGCCACATGACCACAGAAACATCTTTGGACAGCGCTGGCTCTTCGGCTTGGAAACAAAGATGAGCACCACATCCCTGGAGTCGGATTCGACGGGCTTTCGAGCAAGGGAAACCTTTACCTTTAGCCTTACCTAGTTGATGGTGGGAACAGAGCTCATTGGAGGGGAATACAAAGGAATGACACATTTTTGCAAGGTGTCTCTATCTTTGCAAACGGGGCCGGTTCCTTGCGCTCATTGGCTCAAGGGAATCTGTGTTGCAACTGGGCAGGTGTTGAAACTGTCATCAGATGGCATGGCTAGCCGCCCAGATTCCCAGTGAGCTCATGAGAGGCTTAACAAATTGCACCTTAGATTCTGGGAAATGGCATGTGGTACGGACAAGTGTCAAAATAAGGGTTAGGCAAGGGTGGCAGGTATTCCCCCCCCCCCCACATGCCAATAGAAAGCCGAGAGACAGGGACTACTTCAAAGGAAGGGATCTGAGGCTGAAAGCTGTTGGCATCCTGCATACTTATTCCAGAGCCATCTGCTTTCGGTGGAACTGCTCTAGAGCAAATGCACATGGATCTCTGTGCCTTATGCAGCTTCCATTTGTTGGCAACAGGCTTGGACAATGCATCTCGTGTGCTTGGAGAACAATGTTACAAGGCTGCTAAGTCACATAGACAACACCAGCATGGCGACCTAATGTCGTATTCCAGAGTCATGTTGTGGAAGCCATTGGCGCTAAATCGCTGACAACCCGATCCTAACCCTCCTTACTCAGGAGTAAGTCTCATTGATTGCTGTGACATTTCCTCTCAGGTAATCCTTTGAATCTTAGGTTAACCACTCGGAGGGAAAGGGCGTACAATGAGAAAGAAAAATGCGGGTCTTTTTGTATTGTGTTGCAAGATTTGTAAATGCTTTGAATGATGTGACCCTGAATATTACAGAGCTGGGGCAGAACAAAGCAAGCGATTCCAGAGACTTGAGTATGGTAAAGGTCTGTATTTGGTTCCCATCTCTATCTTGTTCACCATTGCTTACAAGTTACTTGATTAAAGGTTAACAAATGCATTCATCTGTTTTTTTCCTCTTTTCTTTCCCGTACATGTTTGGGGTGTTTTTTTTCACAAACTATCACATGGGATGGGCCTAAAGAGAAGCTCTCCTCTGCCTTAACCTTGTTATTGCAAACCAGAAATGTTTGCAGGGAATTAGAACATGTTTATATGGTGAAAGGTCGTGGCCGCACAGAAGGTCCAAGGTTCAATCCCTGACATTTTCTGTTGGGACCAGTGCTGGGAAAGATCTTTCTGCCCGAGACGACCCTGGAGAGTCACGGCCAATCAGAGCAGACAGTGCTGAGCTGGATGGACCAATCACCCAACTTGTTATAAGGCAGTTTTGTGTGCTGGTGTATCGCGTATAGGGAGAATATAGGTGCCTGTTTTCCAAGTGGTAACGTCCAGTTGCCAACTGCTTTCTCCCCCCCCCCCTTCTGGGGCTCCCTTTTAAAATAGCATGTCCAAAACAGTGGGGGTCTATGTGGTACAGAAAACCACTTCCAGAATCAAAAGTTTAAAGTATTTATTAAAAAGAAAATGCTTACAAGCATACTTTTAGCACAACGGCAGAGTGAAGCAAGGAAGGACAAAATAAATTGTTAAAACACAAATCCTCTGTTCCTCTCAGCTATTCGTGTCCTATCTGATGGTAAAATATAGGACAGGCCCCTTACCTTGGGTGTTGTAGTTCTCGAAAGATATTCCATTACCTTAACCATTCTGTGATACAATGGGGTCTGAATGACGCAGCTAGTTCCTGCACCTATAGACATCTGGCTGAGAATCTCATGTACCTACTTTGAGCTCTACACTGAAGTATCCACAACAACATCCTCCCAAACAGTGAAGGGAATTTAGGCAGTCTTTCTATTCCTCTGGGTTTCTTATTAGGTGCCAACATGTGGTAACATTCTCCCGACTGTGGGATGGAAGGACTGATTATTTTAAAAATCAAAAGGTGCCAGGGTGGGGGAACAAGAGACTCCAGGCATGTAAATAGGAAAAGGTCTTGGCAGATCTGATCCACACGTCTTCCCAGTGGCTTCCAAAATGGTAGCCGTTTGAGAAACAGCCGGTATTCTCCTTCTGTCAACCAGACCTGGTCATCCTGGCCATCAATGGCTGACAACCCAGAAAGCATTTGCAAAATGTTTCTCTTGACTGCTGGGGACTGCAAAAAAAATGGGAAGGGGTCAAGCCCTGAGAAGCCCCCATATATACATGCTTTGGAGGGAGAAAGGGACATTGTCACGACAGGTCGCAAGAGGTGTGAGCATAGTTTACTTACATGCATGCTCAAAGTTCTGTAAACCAAGTTAGGATCTGTCAACATCTAATTCACAACATTCTGGAGCGTCTCGCTGCTCCCGCCCCTCTGCGGTGGGAGAGGTTCCCCTTTTCCTTTTGGTTAATTTACAAAGGCATTTTTTTGTTGTCTTTGTTGCATACCTGGAAATTCACCTTAGTCTGTAAACACCCCTGCCCTGCCTGCGGGTGGCCTGGCTTAACTGCTTTCGTCATCTGCTCAGGGGTGAGCCAGTTTGGTGAGACTGTTCAGAGCAGTTTCCAATTAAGACCAGAACCCGAACTTGCGCTGTCTTCATCGTAGAAACATCGTGGCAGAAGCAAACTAGTTAGATTTGGAGGTGACATAAATAGGACCCAGGAGTGCTTTAGATCTAAGTTTTTAAAAAATATGTGAGAAAGTACAGCGATTCTTCTAATTCCATAACCTGTAAGTGGAGTCCATTTGATGTTGGGGGGGAGGGATTTAAAAGTCCTCGAAAGTCAGTAGGAATTTTTCCACTGTCAGGAAAGGCTTATAGATTGATCCCATCTTTCAAGCCTTGCTGGATTTAGCTGGAAAGTGGTGTCCCCCCCCCCCCCCCCGCCAGAAGGATACATGTTGACTTCTTAGAAAACCATTGGCATCCTCAAACCCTTTTGAGGAAAATAGATCCAGGTGGGCAGCCGTGTTGGTCTGAAGCAGCAGAACAAAGTTTGAGTCCAGTGGCAACTTTAAGACCAACAAAATTTAATTCTGGGTATAACCTTTCATAAGCATGCCCACTTCTTCACGAAAGCGTATGCCCAGAATTAAACTTTGTTGGACTTAGAGGTGCCACTGGACTCAGACTTCGTCCCTTTCCAGGAAAGTAGACTTATTGAATCTGATTCGCACTCTTGTTCAGCAAGTAATGGGAAGATCTCATCTGTTTTCTTCTTCTTTTTTTTACTGCTTTTAAAAAATTATAAAAATAAACCTCCCACCCTCAGCTTGAGTCACAAATAACAAAAAAGCCAATGATTAAAAATGATAAATGTCCCCTGTTGTAAATTGTAAGCGGCCAGACTTTTGCTAAAACTTGAACGTGACTCAGCAAAAAACAGGATTTTGAGACTCATGGAATGAGCTAGGTAAAGCATGTCTGCCCTCCTGATACATTTTTTCATTGGACTGACCGGGATTCGATCCTGAATCACGTTCAAGAAATGAGCGTAGACCTTAAGAGACCATGCTTTGAAAGAAATGCATCATTCAGCGAAAAAATATGAATTCCGAGTGGGCTGGCAAACTCGAGCAGGTGGAAAAAAAAAAGTGGTTATACCAGCCAGCCGGGAGGGCGATCAGACTGCTGGAAAAGGTGCAACTGACACTGTCTCTGATCTGAAACAGGTTAGGCGAGGTTAACAAAGCCATAAAGAGTTTCGTTTTGCTGGGAATCTCCATCGGGTAGCCCTTCAGCAGTATTTCATCAGCCAGCGGCAGGCTGAAACAAGCCTGGAAGAAACTGCGGGGGGGAGGGGGGGGACATGTTCTGTCTGGGGTGTGCCAACTACATCATTCCTGAGAGCGCCTTGATTCTCCAAGACGAGCAGGGAATTGCATTGGGAAAGATAAATGATCTGTCTACTTTAAAACATGGCAAAACACCAACGGTGGTTGCGATCGGAATGTTTTCTTAATTCCTGAGTGCCTCTCAAATGTATGCAAAGTTGTTGTTTTTTTTGGCCTTCATCGCAACTGACTTAGGGATACCCTGTAGGGGTTTTCAAGGCAGAAGACATTCAGAGATGGGTTGCCATTGTCTGCCTCTGTGTAAGCACACTGGCCTCCCTTGGTGGTCTCCCACTGAAATTCTGACCAAGAAGGAGGAGGAGATGATGATGATGATGATTGGATTTATACCCTACCCTTCACTCAGATTCTCAGAGTGGCTTACAATCCCTTTTCCCCTCCTCAAAACAGACAGCCTGTGAGGTAGGTGGGGCTGAGAGAGCTCTCTCAAGAACTTGAGAGAACAGCTCTGAAAGAAGTGCGACTGACCCAGGGTCATGCCAGCAGCTGCATGTGGAGGAATGGGGAATCAAACCCAGCTCTCCCAGATTAGAGCCCGTGCCACTAACCACTACACCAAACGACGCCAAAATATGAAAAGTACAGAGGCATTTAATTTTTAATTTAATTCAATTAAGCTAGAGGTCTCTACCCAACTCTTCTGCCTGATGTGGACCCAAAGTAGTTTACAGTGATTCTTCCCTTCCCCCATTTTATCTTCACAACAACCCTATGAGGTAGATTAGGGCGAGAGAGAGGGACTGGCCCAAAGCCACCCAGTGAGTTTCCATGGCAAAACGGGGATTCGAACCTGGGACCCCCAGATCCTGGCCTGACACTCTAACTACTACACCACACTGGCTCTCACCACACCAAATAGGCATGTAACACTAATCCCCCCCGCCCCACATTTATAGATTTCATGCTGTTTCCAAGGAGCCTTTATCTAGTTCTTAAAACACATTTGCCAGAGTTAAGCGTTACTGTAATCAGTGCAGTGCAGTGAAATCCGTGGAATTTATTTTCCGGGTAAAAGTATTTGGAATTGGGGCATGACGGCCAGATGTTAATCAGGTACCACCCCGCTTAGCTTTCGAGGTTTGACGAGATCGGACTCTACCAAACCATTCCATATTCAGTTTCCCTTCTATAAGCATTAAGAACATGAGAGAAGCCATGTTGGATCAGGCCAGTGGCCCATCCAGTCCAATACTCTGTGTCACACAGTGGCCAAAACCCAGGTGCCATCAAGAGGTCCACCAACAGGGCCAGAACTCCAGAAGCCCTCCCACTGTGGCCACCCAAGCACCAAGAATACAGAGCATCACTGCCCCATTGATTTCAATACCTGCAATATCTTGGATAGACGGCAATGGATATTTTTAAATCTTGTTTTGTATATTCTGTGTCAATGACATTGTGAGGAAATACCTGCGGGTGGAGGTGTAGCTGTCAATAATAAAAGATAAATGATGCAAAATCTCACATCTGTGCGAAAGATAGACGCCAAGGACTTTCTTTTCTTCTCCCAACATGGAATAATCCCCATTCGCCTTTGGCTAGATGGTTCCTTTTTCAGCCCTGATTGTTTAACATATGGTACATCTCCAGTGCTGGATTCATTTGAATTATTATCCCCCTTAAAAAAAAATCCTGACGTGGTGAGAAGCAAAGTGAAGAACCCCAGGGGTACTAAAATTAGAAATGATTCCATGACATTTTTATGGCAGGCCATGTGCAGAAATTTTCTTTCCTCTTCCATAACCAGTTTAACCTTCACAGTATCATAAAGTAGCTCCTAAGTCCTGGGGATGTCAAGGAGAAATAAATCTAAAAATAATGTTTAGTTACCATATTTCATGCACCAGGCTGCTTAAAAAAAATTGTCTACCCTTACACACACAGTCCACATACTGTGTACTGGGATTTACCAGGATTTGCTCTCTGGTATTTTGGCAAAAACACTGATATATTCTTAGTTTCAGGGATTAGGTTATACATGTGATCAGTGTTCCCTCTTGGCTGGGTCAGTGTGAGCTAGCTCACGGTTTTTTAGCCTCTGGCTCACAGATATCTGTCTTAGCTCAGGAAGGATGGCTCCAGAGCAAACTAATTTATGCAGTAGCCAAATCGCTCGCTCACAACTTTAATGCCAGTAGCTCACAAAGTAGAATTTTTGCTCACAACACTCCACAGTATAGAGGGAACATTGCATGTGATGTGGGGTTTTGCACATATTGCTGTACAAAGCCACACTGGGTCCTGTTGTGATTTATCTAGAATGGAGAAAAATAGCACTATGGACATATTTAGGGAGGGAAGTCCATCGGGGTCTTGAGAAGAAGAGAAGAGATTGGATTTATACCCCGCCCTTCACTTGGAGTCTCAGAGCGGCTTACAAACTCCTTCCCCTTCCCCTCTCCACAACAGATACCCTGCGAGGTAGGTGTGGGAGAACGTTGCTCACATGTGGATGGCAGCATTGAAGGAGACGAGGTCATGGGTGGGGTCATAACCAGTGTTCCCTCTAGGCTGAGTTAGTGTGAGCTAGCTCACAGTTTTTTAGCCCCCAGCTCACACATTTTTGTCTTAGCTCAGGAAGGAAGGCTCCAGAACAAACTAATTTATGCAGCTGCCAAATTGCTCGCTCACAACTTTAATGCCAGTAGCTCACAAAGTAGAATTTTTGTTCACAAGACTCCACAGCTTCGAGGGAGCCAGGGCTTTTTTTGTAGAAAAGGCCCAGCAGAAACTCATTAGCATAACAGGCCACACCCAATAACAGAAGCTCATTATCATATTAGGCCACACACCCCGGCAGCACAGCTCCCTCCAGGATCGGCTTCCCCAGGCACCCTGCGGCTTGCGAGGCACCTGGGGAACCCGAGGGGGTGTGTGGCTGTAGGTGTGGCCAACTCAGAAGCCAGCCGGAACTCTGTTCCTGTGCGTTCCTGCCCAAAAATAGCCCTGAGGGGAGTTCAGGGTGAGCCGGTCTGCCAAGTTATTATCATCTTGCAGTCTTATTTAACCATTTACTTGTGCATCCGTGCAATCCTAAACAGATACATTATTTTAATTCCACTGAAGTCAACAGGTTTAGAAGAAAATAACTCTGTTTAGGATTGCAGTTAAGTTCTCAATATTTAATCTGTAGTCAAAAGAAAATAACTCTGTTCCCAGTAGTTAACTTGTGTTCATGCATCTCAGAGTTTCTCAATCTTGTAAAATTTGTGAACACTTCTGGAATTCTGAGAACAGGTAGTAAGGGCCGTAACAAAATGGCTGCCATGGGTGTGGGGGTGGGTGGGTGGGAATGATCACAAGATGGCTGCCTTGGCACTTGGTTCAGTCACAAAATGGAACTGGAAGGTACCCCAAGGGTCATCTAGTCCAACTCCATGCATGATGTAGGAAATTCACAGCTGCCCCCCCCAAGTGACCCCAGCTGTATGCTCAGAAGAAGGCAAAACGCCTCCAGGACGCCCCTGGGTCAGTCTTGCCTGGAGTTTGATTCCTTCCTGACTAGGGTTCCTAGACCTCTGAACAGTGATGTTGTGTGGTGATGTTCCTGACATGATGATGTCAGGTGGAAGTGATATCATAGTGTTGGTGACACCATGCAGCAATGCTCTGCTTTTTGGGCAAATCTCTATAGTTTGAGCCCAATTTTCACCATAGAGTTTGCCCAAAAAGCTAACTGTCACCCCCAAGGTCACTGAAGAAGAAGAAGAAGAAGAAGAAGAGATTGGATTTAAATCCCGCCCTTCCCTCACTTGGAGTCTCAGAGCGGCTTACAAACAAACTCCTTTCCCCTCCCCTCCCCACAACAGACACCCTGTGAGGTAGGTGGGGCTGAGAGAACTCTTTCCCACGCTGTCCTTGAGGGAACAGCTGGTACAGAGCTATGGCTTGCCCAAGGTCATCCAGCCAGGTGCAAGTGGAGGAGTGGGGAATCAAACCCGGATCTCCCAGATTAGAGTCCGCGCACTTAACCACTACACCAAACTTTCCTGTGACATCATCGCTTCAGGGATGTCACCTCCCACTCCCAGACCACCCCCAAATACCCCTACAGGTGCAAGGATCACATCTGGCAACCCTGTCCCTGAGCCCAAAGTAGCGATTGGCATTACCCTGGAGATATAATAAAGGGCCACAAGAGCCGAGCACTGGCTCATCCCTTCCTGCCTAAATTCATAGTGAGTCATAGAATTAGCATTGCTGTCAGATTGCTGCCTCTGCTCAAAAACCTCCAAAGAAGGACAGCCCACCTCCTCCCGAGGTCACATGTGTGTTCATGTGTGAACATGGCTGACGACAGAGTAGACAAGACTGATCTTGATAGAGCAAGCAGTTCTTTTAAGGCGGCCTCATGCGTTACAGCTCCTTAGCTTTACTAATCATGGTGGTGGGTGGGAAAAGACAATCATAAGGATCCCAAAGATTGCCCCAAAAGCAGCTGATGCTGTTAAGGGGCATCATGAGAAATTGTTCCTTCTGAGTTTAGCTATCGGTGTTCATGTGTGGTGTGTTAAATCCTTAACGTATTCTAAACCCTTTGACTATGAATATCCCAACAGAATGATACAAACTCAAAAGCATATACCTCCCAAATCCCCGAAAGTTTATATCCTGAAACTCTTAAGAACATAAGAGAAGCCATATTGGATCAGGCCAGTGGTCCATCCAGTCCAACACTCTGTGTCACACAATGCTCCAAACTCAGGTGTCATTAGGAGGTCCGCCAGTGGGGCCAGAACTCCAGATGCCCTCCCACTGAAGTCCCTAGGCACCAAGAATACGGAGCATCACTGCCCCAGACATAGTCTTCCAACCTTGTGGCTAATAGCCACTGATGGACCTCTGCTCCATATGTTTATCCAATCCCCTCTTGAAGCTGTCTATGC
Organism: Lepidodactylus listeri; assembly: GCA_029233225.1. Classification (NCBI taxonomy): domain Eukaryota; kingdom Metazoa; phylum Chordata; class Lepidosauria; order Squamata; family Gekkonidae; genus Lepidodactylus; species Lepidodactylus listeri. Next base: position 85,711,785 of record JARCFY010000011.1, read on the forward strand.
TTGTAGCTGCCACCACTTCCTGGGGCAGCGAATTCCATGTGTTAATTGCTCTTGGGTTGAAGAACTTCTTTCTGTTCTCAACCTACTGCTCATCAATTTCATTGAGTCCCCACAAGTTCTCATATTGTGAGAAAGGGAGAAAAGTACTTTTTTCTCTACCTTCTCTATCTCATGCATAATTTTGCAAAGCTCTGTCACATCACCCCTCAGTTGTCATTTCTCCAAGCTAGAGTCCCAACCTCTTTAACCTTTCTTCATACGGAAAGTGTTCTATCCCCTTAATCTTTTTAGTTGCCCTTTTCTGCATCTTTTCCAATGTTCTCTTTTTTGAGGTGCAGTGACCAGAACTGTACACAATATTCCAAATGAGGCAGCACCATCGATTTATCTAGGGGCATTATGATACTGGCTGATTAGTTTTCAATTCCCTTCCTAAGAATCCCCAGCATAGTGTTGGCCTTTTTTATTGCAGCCGCACACTGTCTCGACATTTTCAGTGAGTTATCTACTACAACTCCAAGATCTCTCTCTTGGTCAGTCTCTGCTAGTTTGAACCCCATCAACGTGTATTTATAGTTGGTTTTTTTGGCTCTAATGTGCATTGACCTCTAAGGTGCTAATGGACTTGAATCTAGCTCTTCTTTTACAGGCCAACATGGCTACTCTCTTGAAACACTTGATAGATCTGCTTTTGTTTAATTAAGAAATTCCAGTAAATCCACTAAGCCTGTGCCACTCAGAGATTCATCACATATCATGTTTCTCCTTGAGATCTACTTATAAATCTTGGTTCTTTTGTTGTTCTTCAGTTGCACAGTCGAGTCCGACTCTTCGCGACCCATGGACCACATCACAGCAGGCCCTCCTGTCCTCTGCCGTCCGCCTGAGCTTGCTCAACTTCATGTTCGTTGCATCGATGACACTGTCTAACCACCTCATCCTTTGCTGTCCCCTTCTTCTTTGACCTTCAGTCTTTCCCAGCTTCAAAGTCTTCTTCAGTGAGTGCTCCCTTCTCATTTGGTGGCCAAAGTATTTGAGCTTCATCTTCAGTATCTGGCTTTCAGGGAACAGTCAGAGTTGATTTCCTTTAGGACTGACTGATTTGATCTCCTTGCAGTCCAAGGGACTCTCAAGAGTCTTCTCCAGCACCATAATTCAAAGGCATCAAAGGGTTTTAGGATCTCAGAATCTCCCTCTGAAATCAGCATAGTAGTTTATTAAGGGTCAAGATGGAACATGAGAAACCCCGGGCTCAGAGCGCTCTTTTATGCCTGTCAGAGATAATCCTCCGACCTCACCCCAATATCCTGATAGGACCTTAAGATAGTGGTTACAGCTCATAGGTTCCCTGGGGGAAACCTAGGCTCCTGATTGGTGGTCGTTTAGGATCCGACCAGCTATTGTTCTACCTGGCCGAAGCTCAGGTAGATTCTGGCCATGTGCGATGACCACGTGGCAGTCACCATTACGAGAGTCCCTGGCGACCGTGGTCCTGATACACAACACCTAGAAGGAAATGTTCTCTCCTTACTTCTTTGGCAATTTTTTAAGAAAGAGGTTTTGTTGGCTATTTAATAATATAAACTTGATCATGTCTGTTTTTTGACCTTTTAAATGGCAGCTCTTCCTACTGTGCTGAGAGAACGAGAGAGAGAAAGAGGATTCATTAATGTCTAACAAAGACAGGCAGCTATAGAAACCACTTCCTTCAGAGGTGTCAGGATTTTTACTGGGCGTTGAGGACTCCTTTTCCAGCCAAATGCCTCTCGCATATCGCCCAGCATCCGCTGGGACCACTACATATGCCTGGGAATTTAGGGGCTCATATCATGGCGCTCCATAAATTTTATTTTCTCCGATATCAATTTGATCTTATGAATGTGGCTCCACGGAGCTATAAAGAGGCTTCCTTCAGCAATCGCTGACCCGTGAAAAACATTGTATCGCCGCAATGTTATGCTCATCTCTGGCTGTCATCTACCACCAACACCTTTCCCCGCATGGTGCTTTTGTCTCATTCAGATAAGGGACCTCTTCTCACTGAATATGCATCTCGTAATGAACGAGCGTGAACACTGCTAAAGGAGTCTCTGTCTTTTGCACTGGCTATGGATTAATTACTGGGTTCATTTAAGATACTATGATCTACAAAGCTCTTTGTGGCATAGGTCCCAGTGTAGAATCATAGAATCGCAAGAGTTGGAAGGGGCCCTGCAGGCCATCTAGCCCAACCCCCTGCTCGATGCAGGATCAGCCTGGAGCATCCCTGACAAGGGTTTGTCCAGATGCTGCTTAAAGACTGCCAGGGAGGGGGAGCTCACCACCTCCCTAGGCAGCCGATTCCACTGTTACACAACTCTTACTTAAAAAAAGTTTTCCCTAATATCCAGCCGGTTCCTTCCTGCCCTTAATTTAAACCCATGATTGATGTATGTTGTATGTTGTGGTTGTGCTTGAGACCATTGGTCGTATGAGCTGAAATAAACTAAGACATAAACTAAGAAACCCATGACTGTGAGTCCTATCGTCAGCTGCCGACAGGACCAGCTCCCTGCCTTGAAGTGACAGCCCTTCAAGTACTTCAAGAACGCAATCCTGTCCCCCCTCAGCCTCCTCTTCTTCAGACTGAATATTTCCAAGTCCCTCAGCCTTTCCTTGCAGGGCTGGATCTCCAGGCCCCCGATCATCCTCATCGCTCTCCTCTGCACCAAAGGATTCTGTCCACATCCTTTCAGAAGTGAGGCCTCCAGAACTGCACACAATACTCAAAGTGTAGTGTAGTGTAGTGGTTAGAGCAGGGGTCTCCGACGTGGTGCCTGTGAGTGCCAGGACACCCAGCAACATCTTTTCTGGTGCTTTCCAAAGGTTTGTAGGAAGTGGGCAGGTCCAAGTAGGGCTTTTGCCTAGCAAGGCTTCCGATTGGCTACTGGATCTACCTTGTGTCACTGAAGTTAAGCTGTGGCAGCCGTTTTGTGACTGGCTCTGCCTCCCGTGGTGGCCATTTTGTGGCAGCCATTTTGTAGCTGGCCCGTCATGCCATATCAGAATTCCAAATATGCCTGCAGGCTCAAAAAGCTTGGGGACCCCTGGGTTAGAGTGTTGGACCAGGATCTGGAGTACCCAGGTTTGAATCCCTGCTCTAGCCTGGAAGTTTGCGGGGTGAACATAGGCCAGTCACACAGTCTCAGCTTAACTTATCTCACAGGGTTCTTGTTGTGAGGATAAAATGGAGGGCAGGAGAATGATGCCAGCCACTTTGAATAGCCATTGGGGAGAAAGGTGGGTTGGGTTGCCAGATCCCCCTTGGCTACCAGTTGGGGATGGGGGGGTAGGGTTGTCAGATCCAGTTTGGGAAACTCCTGGAGATTTGGGGGTGGAGCCTGGGGAAGACAGAGACCTCAGTTGGGTACAGCGCCACAGAGTCCGCCCTCCAAAGCATCCGTTTTCTCCAGGGCAGCTGATCTTCATAGTCTAGAGATTAGCTGTAATTCCAGGGGATCCCCAGGCCCCACCTGGAGGCTAGCATCCCTAATGTGTGTGTGTGGGGGGGTCGCCATATAAAGCAAGTAAATAAGAAAATAAGTATCTTCAAGACTGTCTTTCCCAGTATACTCCACTGTGGCAGGTTTGCTCTTCTGAGCAAAGTCTTCTGAAGATGCCATTTTGCAAAAGGGAAGCACCAGCACCTGTTCATCCCCGAGCATTCTCCGCCGTGGGGGCCCCCACCTGGTGGAACGGCCTGCCTGGCGAGGTCAGGAAGGCTCCCCTGCCTTGATCGTGCTGCCGAATGCATCAAACAGAATGATTCAGGATGGGATGTCTGTAAAGGGACTCGGGTGTAGTCACGGCTGTGGAATTTCAGACACCTCTTTGCATTGTGTGTGTGCATGTGTGTGTGTATGTAATAAGAATATGCAGGGGTCATTTCAAGCAGCAGCTCGGGGGAGCGCGACTCTGGGAGTTGGTGCCAGCCCCGCCCCCCCCCAGGGGAATGCCTGCTTGTGTCACGGCTGTTGCAAAATGATGCCATCCAATGTTCCCTCTAAGCTGTGGAGTCTTGTGAGCAAAGATTCTACTTTGTGAGCTACTGGCATTAAAGTTGTGAGCGAGCAATTTGGCTACTGCACAAATTAGTTTGCTCTGGAGCCATCCTTCCTGAGCTAAGACAAAATGAGCCAGAGGCTAAAAAACTGTGAGCTAGCTCACACTAACTCAGCTTAGAGGGAACACTGATCATCCCCAGGAAAGGTCCCTGTTCCTCCGACCAGACTTCTGAAGGCTTCAGCCACCACTGAAGCCATCCTCCCAGAATAGTGGTATTTCTGAGGCTTGGATTAGTAGCTTTCCCCTCTCTTTCTTCCTTCCTTCCTTCCTTCCTTCCTTCCTTCCTTCCTTCCTTCCTTCCTTCCTTCCTTCCTTCCTTCCTTCCTTCCTTCCTTCCTTCCTTCTCTCTCTTCTTTCTTTCCTTCTGACATACTCCTGGTGATGGTCAGGTGGTGTAGCATATGCAAATAAGTTATGCTAATGAGTTATGCTAATGAGCTCCTGCACCTCTTTTTCTATAAAATGACCCCTGAGAATATGTTAAGAATATAAGAAGAGCCCAACTGCATCAGACCAATGGTCCATCGAGTCCAGCATAGGGTTTCACATCATGGCCAACCAGTTGCCCTGAAGGGCCAATACAGGGGGCATAGAGGCCAAGACCCTCCCCTGATGCTGCCTCCTAGCACCTCCCAGAGGTTTGCTGCCTTTGTATATAGAGGGTCCCTTCAGTCACCAAGGCTGGTAGCCATTGATGGAACTCTCTTCCATAAACCTGTGTTCTTCAGGCAACTGTTCTGCAGATGGCTGGGACATACAGAGAAGAACGTTCAAAGATGATCTCAGGACCTGGACCAGTCTTTATGGGTATCAGCAGCTGATGCAAGAACCTTCCTGCAGGCCAGCTAGAGAAATGCTTATCTTTACATCTAAAGGAAGGTTCTATCAGATCCTCAGGGCCACTGTAATGAGATGTCACAATTCTAAAGTTTTGCAATGAGGGCATAAAAAGAAGAGCCGTCAGCAGGCCGCACCTGACACCTGGGTTGATTATATTTATATCAATACATCTCATCCTCTTTTTTTGATATTTTTGCATTTGTGTGTGTGTGTGCGTGCCTGTACCCAGAAGTAATGGTGACCTAAAGCGACTCCTACTGGGCATGGGGGACATTCAGAGAAGTGGCTTGATAGCCTGCCTTCAGTTTGGTGTAGTGGTTAGGAGCACAGACTCTAATCTGGGAGAAGTGGGTTTGATTCCCCACTCTTCCACATGCAGCTGCTGGTGTGACCTTGGCTCAGTCATAAATTCTTTCAAAGCTGTTCTCTCAAGGGCATTTCTCGAGAGAGCTCTCTCAGCCCCCACCTACCTCACAGGGTGTCTGTTGTGGGGAGGGGAAAGGGAAAGGAGATTGTAAGCCACTCTGAGACTCCTTCAGGTAGAGAAGGGTGGGGTATAAATCCAATCTCTTCTCTCCTCTCTTCTCCTAACCCTGGTATTCTCTGGAGGTCTCCCATCCAAGTACTTGCCAGGGCTGGCCCTGCTTAGCTTCTGAGATCTGATGAGATCGGGTTTGCCTGGGCTATCCAGGTCAGGGCAATACAACTCATTCTCGATGTGGCCTCCTCTGTGGAAACTTAAATCTAGAGGCTGGAGCCAGGAACAGAAAAGTTTTTACAAACTTAAGTAAAGCTCCAGATTTGCAGAAAAATTTAAAATCTTAAAAAAAGAGAATGGATGAGTACCTTTAAGAAACGAATGCTGTCATTGGTTATTGTGGGGGGTTGCTGGGCAACCAGAATACTGTACAAGCATCCAGCCCTTGGCTTCTGTCAGTAAAAGTCAAGAGAAGGGGGTGCAGTCCAGAGCTATTTTGGCCTCCCAGGACATCCCTGCTCCCCCCTTGCCCTGGAAGGACAACTCATCCTGGCAAGGCAAGACAAGGCAGCAGCTAACAGGTGACTCACTTCCCTACGACTTGCACAAGAAAACCAGGCCCAGTGCTGACCACTGGATGGATCACTATTACTTGCCGGCAGCCACAGAATGAAACCCAGTGTGAGGTAGTGGTAAGAGTACCGGTCTAGGATTTGGAAGACCCAGGTTTGAATCCTCAACTCTGTTGTGGATGGTTGACCTTGGGCCAGTCAGTCACTCTTAGCATTCTCTCTAACTCACAGGGTTGTTGTGGAGAAAAAGAGGAGGAATGGGGTGAGCTGCTTTGGGTCTCCACTAGGGAGAAAGGCGGGATATAAATGAAGTAAATAAGTAATACTGCTGGCTGAAGACAAGTGGCAGAGAAAAGGTTAGCGGATGGGTGGGGAAGAGAAAAAGAAGCAGGGGAAGGTGAAGGTATGGGGGCTGCAAGGAGGAGGGAAAGAGAAAACCTTGTCGGGGAGGGGGATACATAGAAAAGTGAGGGGTGCCGAGTCCTTCCAGGTTCTCCACTGTGTAACTGGGCCTGGCCTTCACACGGTTGGGCCTGTGGCCGGCACTGCACAGCTGGGCCAGAGTTTTCCTGGGTACAGGTTGCCAGGGGGAGGGAAGCAGGGAAAGCTGAGGAGAGGGAGGCAGATAAAGGTCTGTTGTTTGGTGGGTTGGAAGGAGAGAAAGGAGCAGGGAAAGGGGATAGAAAAGGAGTGGAAAGAGGAAACAATGGGGAAGGGGAAAATGAGATGCCCCTTCAAGTCTTTGCAGGTTCCTACTTAGCAATATATTTAGAAGAGGTTGGATTTATACCCCGCCCTTCACTACCCAAAGGAGTCTCAGAGCGGCTTACAATGTCCTTTCCCCTCCCCTCCCCATAACAGACACCCTGTGAGGTAGGTGGGGCTGAGAGAGCTCTGAGACAACTGTCCTTGAGAGAACAGCTGGTACAGAGCTATGGCTTGCCCAAGGTCATCCAGCAGGTGCAAGTGGAGGAGTGGGGAATCAAACCCGGTTCTCCCAGATTAAAGTCCGCACACTTAACCACTACACCAAACTGGCTCTCAACATAGCCAAATCTGTGGATACATAAATCCAGAGACTGGATCCTTGAATGGACAAGACAGATCTTTCTATAAATCTGAAAAATACCACAGGTTTGCAAAAAATCTGAAATAATTAAAAAAATAATAGAAGCAGCACCTGTAGCTTTAAGAAACGAATGCCCTCAGTGGCCATTGCTAGGCAACTACACAGTACTGCCAGCTAGTCTTCCAGCCTTGCTTTCTACCAATAAAAGGCAGGGGAGGTGCAGGCCTTTCGTGGAGGAGCTAGGGGCAGACTGAAAGTGAAAAATGAAAAGAGCAAAGAGCACTGGGTAACTTTGGGCCAGTTATAGACAGTCAGCCTAACCTACCTCACAGGGTTGTTTGTGAGAACTGAATGTAGGAGAGGAGAGTGCTGTCAGCTGCTTTGAGTCCCCATTGTGGAGAAAGGTGGGGTATAAATGAAATAAATATTCCTGAAGTAGATAAAAGGTAGGTTAGTTGGTGAGCAGGAAGAAGAGAAGCTAGCAGGGAAAGGGGAGGGTATGGGGGTTACTAGGAGGAGGGAAAGAGGAAATATCATAGGGAAGGGGATACATAGGAAAACAAGGAGCCTTTTGTAAGGCCTTGAAAATTCCCCACCATGCAACTGGGCCCAGCTGGTGGCCAGGACTGCACAGCTGGGCCATAGTTTTCCTGAGCAGAGGCTTCCATGGGTGGGAATGAGGGAATGTTGAAGGTATACACTTGTCTATATCTTATCTGTTGCCATCAAGAATTACCACACGATCTGCCTCTGTGGGAAAGTTTGTTGATTGCAGGTCGATCTGTAGTTTGGTAACCTGGGTTACAGTATTTGTGGTATTTGATGGGTTTCTGTTGCCATTTTTGTCACAGTAAGCTTGACTCTTCATAGATCAGAGAAAAGGCGGGATAAAAGTGCCCAAATGAAGAAAACAAGTATTAGTTTAAATCTCTCTTGGCTTCCTTGAAATCTGCCTCCGGGCCACACCTTGTACACCCATACCCGTGGAGGTGAGGTGGGTGAAGATGAGGACAGGGCCTTTTGCATTTTGACGACTTCACTGTGGAATTCCCTCTCTTCAGCTAATCTGTGTGCGTGCTCCAGGGTAGATGGAAACACAAAGCAAAGAACAGAAGAAAAGGAAATAACTCTTAAAAGTAAGTTACTCTTAAACTGGAGATTAATTGTAGGTAGTTGGTGTAAATTATCCCTTCCCATGGGAAGCATTCCTTTTCAAACTGGCACAAAGAAAAAAAGGGTCTCTTTGCCTGTTCCAAAACAATAAATCACCGGGGGGTGGGGGGGGAGAAGAAGAAGAAGAAATTGGATTTATACCCCACCCTTCACTCAGAGACTCAGAGCAGTTCACAATTTCCTTCCCTTCCTCTCCCCACAACAGACACTCTGTGAGGTAGGTGGGGCTGAGAGAGCTCTGAGAGAACCGCTCTTGAGAGAATTGCTCTGAGAGAATTCTGATTGACCCAAGGTCACACCAGCAGCTGCATGAGGAGGGGTGAGGAATCAAACCCAGCTGTCCAGATTAGAGTCTGCCACTCTTAACCACCACACCACACTGGTGTAGAGGCTATTTTTTTTAATAACCTGACCAGGATAGCTCAGGCTAGGCCGATCTCGTCAAATCTCAGAAGCTAAACAGGATTAGGCCCAGGTTAGTACTTGGATGGGAGACCACCAAGGAAGTCCAGGGTCGTTATGCAGAGGCAGGCAATGGCAAGCCGCCTCTGAAGGTCTTTTGCCTTGAAAACTCCACAAGTTGGTGATGACTTGAGGGCACTTTCCACCACCATTCTCTTCAATAACTGATCCCTATTGCTGAACGGCCCTCTGACTGAAGAGATGTCAAAATCTATTTCTTCCAGTTGTTCTGTGGAAACTTTGTAACCTAGACAAAGATCACTCATGTTTGAGAGCTAGTTTGGTGTAGTGTTTAGGAGCGTGGATTCTGATCTGGGAGAACAGGGTTTGATTCCCCACTCCCCCACATGCAGCTGCTAGTGTGACCATGGGTCTGTCACAAGTTCTTTCAGAGCTGTTCTCTCAAGAGCAGTCCTCAGAAGAGCACTCTCAGCCCCACCTACCTCACAGGGTGCCTGTTGTGGGGAGAGGAAGGGGAAGGAGTTTGTAAGCCACTCTGAGTGAAGGGTGGAGTATAAATCCAATTTCCTCCTCCTCTTCTTCTTCTTGATTTTTATTTAAAATAAATCACATCGTTCTTGACATGAATAAATATGACAGAATTATGATACGAAAACATTTGCACATGTAAATGAAATCAGAAAGAGAAAGATATAGATAGCATCTTATGATATCTTTTCCTATCTATTTCAAGATTAAAAGATTAAGCACTGTTTCTGAGATTCTCACCAAAGCGCTTTTAGAAAGATTAGATAGTATCGCGCAACCCACATATGATAGAGTCATAGGTGTTGTGGGGTGTGGCTGTCTTGAATGGGCCCAGTTACATGAAACTCACACAGCACTATGAAAACCAGTTCATCTCTTTTAATTCCATGAGGTAACCATTTAGAATTAAGTTTCCCATAGGAATGGTTCATCCAGGGATTGCTTGTTCCCAGATTTGCGAGATTTATTTCTGGGCCTGTTTCCAACAACCCACAATTTATCTGTCCAAGGATGTGACATTTTTTGCCGCAATGGTAAAAATGAGCTTTCAGGTCATAGATTTGGTAGAATTACATGGTGGCAAGAGTTAGATCAAGACGGGTAGCCATGCCAGTCTGTTTGTAGTAGTAGAAAAGAGTCAGAGTCCAGTAGCACCTTAAAGACTAACAACATTTGTGGCAGGGGACGAAGTTTCATGAGGCACTGCACACTTCTAGTGGTTGGAGTGTTTATCTCAATCATCAGTAAAGTCAGGTAGAAGGACATGCCTGTCCATATTTATGACTTCCCTCTTTAAAGGGCTATGTTTGGTATTCTCTTTACTGGTATTTTTGGGGGCCTTCCTTACCCAGGCTTTTCACTAAGGGGATCAATCTTTTAAAACTGTTTTTATTATCTGCTCCACCTCTGCGTACCCAAAATATTTTTTTTACTCCATGGTTTTATTCTGCTTTTATGCTCTGGCATGTTTTTCTTGACCTGACTAGGAATAAAGCCCGTTGTGGAAATAATGCATTCCACAAATAAAATAAAATAATTTATTAATGCAATAATGCTGGCAACCCTAGTCAGGATGGGCCCCAATGTGTTCCTCACAAAGGCCTGTGAAGGGTTTCCTTCCTTTGTCTGAACCAAGCTTGGTTGCCTACTGTGGCGAAACGGGCTCCAGTTTACAACTCAGCTGTTCACCTCCCACCCTCATCCCCTGGGCGTATCTCACTCCTTAAGTTCCCTGCCACCACTCACTGAATTGTCACTGCCTTTTTAGAGGCACGGTGAGACCCCTGTGGCCAAATCTCCCTATTTGGAGATGGAATCCCCAATATTTGGGGGATCCCTGGAAAGTTGGCAAGGGTCTGGCCTTTCCTTGCTTCCCTTGGCTACCCCCTCCCTTTGGTATTGTGCAGAGCGGTGGAGACTATGGAGTTAGAGCACAACACAGATTATTAGCCCAAACAGAAAAAATTATTTTACTATTTACACAATTATGGCGCACACGTACACATTAAATGAATAAGGCACAACTGTGGGAGTAAGCACACACTATGAACCAACAGGGCATAAATCATCAGGGGTTAAACACAATCCTCCCTGGATGGGCTGGAGTCTGTATTGATGGTGCCCCACCCCTTGGGATGGTCCCTCTTTTCCCACAATTTTTGGCCTTGGGGCCGCTGGGAACTGTAGTCCAGCAGATGAGGAAGCCCCATTCAACCTGGTGAGTGATATTTCTGCAGGCCCCTCTCTGGAACTACAGCTCAATTGAACCTTATGGAGGAACATTTTAAACAAACCACAGACAGCAGCCATCTTATAAACACAGGTAACTGCCATTTCATTACACCTACTGACAGACACAGAGGTAACAGTTAGTCCCACACAGGAGGGAAGCAGGAGAAGCATCTTCGTCAAGAGAGAAAGCCGTCTGCCAGTAATTCTGGCAGAGCACAGTGGCTGAAGGAGTGGGCGGGGAAGAGGAGTAAACCCAGCACCTAGCCAATGGCACACGAGTACTCAGAGCCAGTGGATAGGGACAGCTTCTGATTGACAGGTCAGGGGGCCAAAGGCTATGGTGGCATGTGGAATGTTGAGGAAAGAGTCGCGCGAACCCTCAATTATATAATAAGGAGAGATTGTTGATGGGCTTGCCTGCTCTGGATAGCCCAGGTTAACCTGATCTTGTCAGACCATGGCTGCTAAGCAGAGTTGATCCTGGTTAGTATTTAGAAGGGAGACCACTAAGGAAGTCCAGGGCCATGACGTGGCTAACCACCTCTGAGCATCTCTTGTCTTGAAAACCCTATAGGGATGCCGTAAGTCAGCTGTAATGTGATGGCAATCCCTCACCAATGTTGTTTGTTTCAGTTATGAACTGTCTACAGCATGTTTTGGGGAGATGGCAGTCTGGAAGACCCAGGATGAAATTTGCATTCTACATCTGGGGAACAAAAATGAGGAACATGCATACTGGCTTCTGGGTAGTAGTGTGTGCAAACAAGATCTTGGGGTATGGGTGGACCGTAAATTAAATATGAGCAGCCAGTGTGATGCGGCAACAAAAAAGTCTAATGCGATCTTGGGGTGTATCAACAGAGGCATAACATCCAAACTGCAAGATGTCATAGTCCCACTGGACACTGCATTGGTCAGGCCACACCTGGAGTATTGTGTGCAGTTCTGGAGCCCTCACTTCCTAAAGGATGAGGACAGAATGGAGCGGGGACAGAGGAGAGCGATGAGGATGATTGGGGGCCTGGAGACCCAGCCCTGTGAGGAAAGGCTGAGGGACTTGGGAATGTTCTGTCTGGAGAAGAGGAGGTTGTGGGGGGGACAGGAGGGCTCTCTTGAAGTATTTGAAAGGCTGTCATTTGGAGGAGGGCAGGGAGCTGTTCCTGTTGGCAGCAGAGGAGAGGACTCGCAAGAATGGGCTTAAATTAAGGACAGGAAGGTACCAGCTGGATCTTAGGGAAAACTTCTTTACTGTAAGAGTTGTGCCACAGTGGAATCAGCTGCCTAGGGAGGTGGTGAGCTCCCCCTCCCTGGCAGTCTTCAAGCAGCAGCGTCCAGACAAACCCTTGTCAGGGATGTTCTCGGCTGATCCTGCCTTGAGAGTTGGACTAGATGGCCTGTATGGCCCCTTCCAACTCTGTGGTTCTATGATTCTATGGTTCTATGATTCATAGAAGCTCTCTGGATAACCTTGGGCCAGTCATTATCTCTCAGCCTAACCTACCTCACTGGGTCATTGTGAAAATAAAATAGAGAGGAGAACAACGTGTGCTGCTTTGGTTCCCCCTTGGGTAGAAAGGTGTGATCTAAATGTAAATAAAATTAAATGCATTTTCTCTCTCTCTCTCCTTTCCCTCCACATTCCATTTTAACACTGTGAATATTGCCTGAAGACACTTTCTGGGTCTCTCCTTGGCTTTATGGTGTTTCTGTTGGCCCCAGTGAAAGGAAGCCCCTGTCCCCGTTTCTCCGTTTCCCCCCATGGACCAGCAAGGCTGCCTGCAATTTATGTCTAAGATGTCACAAGAACGTCTGTCTTGCCCTTTAATTTAGTTCGAGATCTGAAAGGTGAACACTCCCCTCTCAGCACCTACCCATCTGCAGGATAACCTTGCTTCTCCTAAAACATTTGTACGCAGCCTTCAGACACTTCAAGGTGAGTAAATAGGTTTCTAGGTCAATTTTTAGCTGCCTAGCGCCACCTACTGATAAAAGGAGGGTCACGACGAAGAACATGAATGGAGCGGTCCGAAGACAAGGGTGTTTTGAGAGCGCTTTCCTCTTTTCTGTTGAGCTTTACTTGGCAATCAGTAAAATAAAAATAAAAAATCTGAACCTTTTCCTAACATCCTTTGCCATTCAGGACAATACGGAGACGAGAAAAGAAGTGACCGGTCATCTGGCGGTAATTCTGCAGTGAGGCAGCCTCGTTTGGTATGTTCAGATGTGCTTTTAAACGATTGCTTATTTGAAGGCCAAGCCTTTCCATTTATAGAATCACAGAGTCGGAAGGGACCTCCAGGGTCATCTAGTCCAACCCCCTGCACAATGCAGGAAATTCACAAATACCTTTCCCCCCCCCACATCCCCAGTGATCCTTGCTCTATGCTCAGAAGAGGGCAACCCCCCCCCCCCAACACTCCAGGATCCCAGGGCCAAACTGGTCTGGAGAACAATTGTTTCCTGACCCCAAAGTGGCAATTGGCATTTCCCTGGGCGTGTAAGAAAGGGGTTCTGGAGCAAGTTTGAAAAGAGTTTTAAAAAAGGAGCAAGTTTCTATCCTCCTTTTTTTCAGGGGAAGTCAACACACACCTTCTTTTAGCTGTTAGATTACATTATTTCCAGTGCAATCCTAAACAGAGTTAGGCCCTCCGAAACTTAGTGATTTAAATGGATTTAGAAGGGTACGGCTTTGCTTGCTCTGGCTTGGATGGCCCAGGCTAGTCTGATCTTCTTAGAGCTCAGCAGCAACCTTGGACTTACTTGAAGAAGAAGAGATTGGATTTATACCCCACCCTTCACTACCCAAGGGAGTCTCAGAGCGGCTTACGAACTCCTTTCCCTTCCCCTCCCCACAACAGACACCCTGTGAGGTAGGTGGGGCTGAGAGAGCTCTTTCCCAAGCTGTCCTTGAGAGAACAGCTGGTACAGAGCTATGGCTTGCGCAAGGTCATCCAGCAGGTGCAAGTGGAGGAGTGGGGAATCAAACCCGGTTCTCCCAGATTAGAGTCCGTGCACTTAACCACTACACCAAACTGGCTGGTCTCCGGTCCTGACCCTGCTTAGCTTCTGAGATCTGATGAGATCGGGCTAGCTAGCCTGGCTTATCCAGGTCAGAGCACAAGTACTATCAACAGAGGGAAACCCCCACCCCCCTTTTTTTTTTTGAAAAAAGAAGCTTATCACACACATTTTGAAGGTCGTCAAATGCAAAACTGGAACGGGCCTCCGCGAAAGTGTTGCGGGCAACAGTTCTTTAGCTAAAAACCCCTGCAATTCTGCAAAGAGGAAGAGCTTGACTTTGCTATAGTAACAAAAAGAGAGAGAAGAAGTTCTGAATGGCATAGTATACTCTAAGACACGATGTGTGCGCTGCGTTCAGTTTGGAAGTACCAAGAATTACCAGGAAGCACAAGAGCAGGGGGGGAAGGGAGTCCTATGCAGCAAAGTACCTGGGGAGAAGAAGTTCGCCCAGGTGAGCAAAACAAGGGCTTGCAATCCGGGAATGGTGCAAGCCACTCATCTGCATGAAAAAGACCCTCTGGGCCTAGACACCGAGCACAGCGATAGCAGGTCGCTTATAAGAGGAAACAGCAAGAGTCTTTGTATCACAAAAAAGGGACACAGAACACATTCGCATCATTTTTAAAAAGTCTGGGCGCTTCATATACTTATATAGGTAACTGAAAACTGTGCAGGGGAAGTCAGTATTCTAAAACTCCATAGACTAAGGTCTGCTGGAACACACGTGCTTTGGTTTATCAAGGCCCGTCTTGTTAGCAGTGGAAAAGAGCAAGCGTCCAGCACCACCTGAAAGACTGACCAAATTTGTGGCAGCGGATGAGCTTTTGAGAGCCACTGCTCATTTCAGCTCAGTCACTCAAGTCACTGCTCAGATACTGAAGAGTGAGCAGAGACTCACGAAAGCTCCCACCCTGCCACATATTTTGTTAGCCTTTAAGGTGCTACTGGACTCTTGGCTCTTTTTTCCTGCTACGGACAGACTAACACGGCTACCCATCTTTGTCTTGTTAGCAGTCGCTACCATCTTGCAGTTGGGCCATTGGCATCCACAGAGAAATATGATCAAACACTCTTCATAATATAAAACAATCCCTCCAAAGATCATGTGACAGAAGACACTGCTTGGCCTGAAGATGACCCTAAAAGCCAACCAAGAAGTCAGCCTGGGGGGAAAATGTGATTTAAAAAAAAACTGATTTGCAAAACATTTCCTCTCCGATCCCAAATGTAATGCATACTTTATGATTTCTTGGGGGAAACTGCACCTTATTTTACATTAACCTCTTTCATCCCCAAGCCTTCTCCCCCTTCACACATTTACCCTGTTAGCGTACTCGTAACACCTAGCATTGCTTTCCCGCCCTGCAGTTCTGAGGGTCGTCAGCTGATATTATCAGTCATATTATCAGAAAGTTCCACCAGGTAGGAGCCAGGGCCAAGCAAGCCCTGGTTCTGGTTGAGGACAGCCGGATCTCTCTCAGACCGGGGACCACCAGGAGATCCTTAGTTCCTGAGCATAACGATCTTCTCGGGGCATATTGAGAGGTCCCCACTGCTGGACCTCCTGAGGGCACCTGGTATTTTTGGCCACTGTGTAACACAGTGTTGGACTGGATGGGCCACTGGCCTGATCCAACATTGGTTTCTCTTATGTTCTTAAGATTGGTGGTCCTGAAGGTACGAAGGTCCCAGACCGCTACGGGCCCAGTCCCTTCTAGGACCTCATGATATGATCCATTGTCTGCAGTAATTCTAGTGTGCTCTGAGCTGAATACTTGTTGTGCCTTTAAATTTACCTGTTGTCTTTGTGACTGGAATTTCCACGGGGTCCAATCCTTTCCCACAATGAATAAATAAACAAACACTGAGTTTCATATACTTCACTGTATAAGAGGCATTACAGGTAGCTATCAGAAGCCTCCAGACTTTGCCTCAGAGAATCGAGGATCCCTAGAGGGTAGAGAAGTCAGCAATACTTTGCCTGAAATATAATTTACAGGAGATTTCTGAAACCCCCACCTCATCCCTTTCCAAAACTGCTTGATGGAGGGAGGGACCCAAACAAATGGTGACTTGGGATCTCTTTAGAGATTGGCTTACCTCATAGGTTGAGGGAAACCTACAATGGAAGAGATATTCAGCCACCACTGGTGCAGCTTCTCTTCCTTAGTTTGTCTCATCCTGCCTTCTGTCTGGCAGAGAGAAAGCAGCAGAGGCAGAATGAGGAGCTGCACCACTCGCAGCAGCAAGGCCCCGTCATGGAAGCATTTATGTGGGCTCCCAGGCAACATTACACTAGCTGCATGCACACATCATTGAATATGGGCTATCATTGCTCTACAACTAACATTTGCAACTGGATATTCCTATGCAGATAAGAAAATCCATTTTTGAATGAAAGAACACCACAGAGATCTATGGAGCTTTCCAAGGTCCTGAAGCCCAGGCAGTACTTGAGCCAGAAGCCCACCATAGTGCTGCTTGCTAACAACAACCAGCAGGGGGCACTTCTTAAACAATATTGCCCCCTCCCACGCTTTCTCAGATTCAAGATCTTCCCACACTCTTAGTTGGTTTTACACGTGCCGCACCCATGGCTCTCACCACATGCCGTGAGCAGAACCTTTGCCATCCTACCGTCACAAACATATGCACACAAGCTCAGGAACACACAAAGTCTGTTTTGTCCGGAGACACGATCATTTGATGCTCAGTGTGACTTATACACTTACGATAACACACCCAGGGCAATTCTGCATCGGCTTTTCCCTCCGTTGTTTTACCAAAGGTGCAGCTCAAAACCACATTCAGATACCCCGGGACAATGCTGACTGCGAAGTCACCTCTGAACAGCCATAAATCTATGCAGAAGGTACCATAAAACCTGATGATCAAAGAAAGTGAAAGCAGCATGCAATGCAGAGGGGGATTTCTGTTCCAAGGTGGGTTTGGTAAAACTATGGAGGAAAAAGCCAGTGTAGAATTGCCCCCAGTCTGGGGTATGCATGATCTCGGTGCAAAACAAAACAAGGTAACACCATCAGGCATATTTGCACCAGCGAACAGCATTTAGGCACATCAGTTTCAGAGGGTTAGCTGTGTTGATTTGTTGCTGCAGAGCCCACAGGAGTAGTCGCCTGGCACCTTAAAAACCAACAGATTTATTGTGACACAGATAAAGTGGGCTTCACTCCACGAAAGCTTATGCCACAGTCTTGCTTTTTTTTGGTTTGTATGCATGTCAAACAGCACACTGCAAACAAATAAGACACATGCACAGCGGGTGCGTCTTTCTGCCTCTCTGTCTAGTCTCCATTGTGGTGCAGTGGCCAAACGGTGACTTTAGATATTGACACCTCGCTTTCTTCCCCAGCGGAGGCCAAATCAGCTGGCCACATCTTTCTCCCTCCCTCCCATTTTAAAATCTAGCAGTCAGTGAAGAAGAAGAGGAAGAAACTGGATTTATACCCTGCCCTTCACTACCCAAAGGAGTCCCAAGGGGGCTTACAATCTCCTTCCCTCCACCTCCCCACAACAGACACCCTGCGAGGTAGGTGGGGCTGAGAGAACTCTTTCCAGAACTGCTCGTGAGAGAACAGCTCTAAAAGAACTTGTGGCTGACCCAAGGTCACACCAGCAGTTGCATGTGGAGGAATGGGGAATCAAACCTGGTTCTCCCAGACTAGAGTCCACGCTCCTAACTGCTACATCAAACTAGCTCTCAATCGTCGTGTTTTTCTCGTCTCTTTCATTCCCCCTTTTCATTCTGTGCTCTGATGATGCTGCGGTTGTTTTGAGCTGTCGCCCGCCTTGCATCAGAAGGCATCAAAATAAATAAATTGTGGACCTGGAGCGAGGAGAACCATTCAGATCCCTGCACAGCTACGAATCTCAGTGGGTGGATTTGGGGCCAGCCACCATCTTTCTGCCTAGCCTATTTCACAGGGTTGTTGTGAGGATCACTTATGGCATTCGGAGTTTCTGCTTTCCCTTTCCCTCCCTGCAGCAGACACCCTGGGAGGTACGTGGGGCTGAGAGAGTTCTTTCGAGGACTGCTCTTGAGAGAACAGCTCTGAAAGAACTTATGACTGACCCAAGGTCACACCAGCAGCTGCATGTGGAGGAGTGGGGAATCAAACCCGGTCCTCCCAGATTAGAGTCTGTGCTCTTAACCATGACGCCAAACTGGTACAGGAAGGGTGGGATTAAAAAGTACAAGACAGATGAAAAAGAAGGATTGTGTGTGGTGATGCTATAACTGTGCTAGGACCATTTCCCATATCCAGCGCAGCCTGGGAAACAAGCACCCTACACTGTCAACTTTGTGGCTTGTCTTTTCTCGCCCTGTCCTTCTCAATTGCGACTGGCTCAGTGGCAAATTGCTCCAGAGGTGATGGTGTTGTCATTGGAATAGCGAGAGCCCTTAACTGCAGAAGAGGGAAACCCAAAGCCCAGCACCCTTGGAGGAGGTGTGGTGTTTGCCAGAGAAAGCAGCAGAGCACCGGAGCGTGTGAGGCGTTCTGGGGGATGAGCAAGGGGGTTAAACTGGCATGATTGGGGGGGGGGGGGAATTAAACGGAAGCTCCGTGGATCCCAAATGGCCTCTCCTCTTTATGACTTGCAAATGAGAATAGAAATTAGAAAAGCCTCTCAAGACGGAGATCCCTACGCCTCCCTGCCATGGGCAACTGAGCAAAAGATTGCTAGCGCCTGTCTTTCATTAGGAGGGTCTCAAGGCCGGCTTCCCTCTGACCTTCACCAACTGTTCGCAGAAGAGATTTTTCCTCCGTTAGGTGCCTGTGGCACCAAAGTTGCCCGCGGTGCCCGGATGCTCTTGGTTTGGAGGTCAAGGTCTGGATTAAGGTTGGCAGGGGCTCGGCCGCTTATCGTCAACGGCAGCAGAGACTCGATTCAGTCTTGCCTCTTCTGTGTTGGAACCAGGAACTTCTGCCGTCCTCCGTAAACCTCCTGATCCATCTGGATTCACCACTTCCCTTTGGATTTTCCATCACGATTGGTTCCAGCCCTCCTCTTAGGAAAACAGAGACTTTTATTTTTTTTAAAAAAACCCTTTCAACATGCAAACTAAGAAAACAGTTTCACCATTTCACCCTTCAACATTCACAATACCAAACATAAAATACAACACAAATAACCAACTAGAGATCCAGCATCAACAATTACGATACACCAGTTCACTAATTCCATAATTCGATATTAACAAGATCAACCATTTTAACAACATTAATAATATTAATAGCATCATTAATATGAATGATAATATTGATAACATTCATTACATTGATAACTTTAAGAATATTAGCCATATTAATACCTAATCTAACCTACCCTTTCCTACAAGGAAAGAAAGAAACGAACGCAAGGAACGATGACCTGTGGTACCGGAGGATTAACCTCTTCAACCCACCACCACCTTTCCCCACCACATTTCCCATTTCGTGTTTTTCTCTTCCCATATTTTAATTCTGTATAACGATCACAACAGCCCTCTTTTTAGACCCCCCTCTCTCGATGTGTGTGTGCGCATTATGTGGTGTGTGCGCGCATTATGTGCTGTTGAGTCACTTCCAATTTACGGGGACCCTAGGAAGGAACAAGTGACCTCCAGAACATCTGATGAATGGAGCTTTGACTCTCGAAAGCTGATACTCCTCAAAATCTTGTAGATCTCCAAGGCGCTACTGGACTACAATCTAGCTGTTCTCCAGAACGTTGTATCATTGACAGCCTTAGGTCTCACGGACTGAAGGCCGTGGCTTCCTTGACTGAGTCCATCCATCTCACGCTGGGTCTTCTCCTTTTCTTGCCGCCTTCAGCTTGTCCTGGCATTACTGGCATTCCACCAGTTCTTATTCTCTTGTCCTTACACCAGCTCGTCTTTCCCACGAGCCCCCTCGGTAGGCGACAAACCCATTTGACATCTACATCTTTCTGGCCTTCTGAAAGGTATTCTTAGAAA
Organism: Lepidodactylus listeri; assembly: GCA_029233225.1. Lineage (NCBI taxonomy): Eukaryota > Metazoa > Chordata > Lepidosauria > Squamata > Gekkonidae > Lepidodactylus > Lepidodactylus listeri. Next base: position 85,731,704 of record JARCFY010000011.1, read on the forward strand.
GATAGTCTTCAGCAGAGATTGAATCAGCAGAGCCGTGGAAAAGAGTCAGAGTCCATGTGTACGTTTGAAAAAGAAACATTACTTTTCTTGAACTAACAGGGAAAGAGGTAAATGGGATTTAAAACAACAGACTCCAAATCCTGCATGCTTATAGCGAGAAAACTCCATTAGAAGAATGGCATCTCTTCTCCAAGCAAACAAAGGGCGATTCTGCATTGGCTTTTCCCTCTGTTATTTTACCAAACCCATGCTGGAACAGAAATTCCTCTCTGCATTGCATGCCACTTTCACTTTCGTTGATCATCGGATTTTATGGTACCCTCTACCCTGCATGCTGGTTTCACTTTCTTTGATCATCAGGTTTTATGGCACCTTCTCTTCTGCAGAGATTTATGGCCATTCAGAGGTGACTTTGCAGTCAGTACTGCATTACCCCACGGTATTTGAATGTGGTTTTGAGCTGCACCTTTTCCTCAGTGTTGAGAAAATGTGGAGCGAATGCCAGATGCAGAATTGCCCAAAGACAGGCAAAATAGCCAATACATTGATTTTCCAATCACGGCACAGAAGTTAAGGTCATTTAACTAAGACCTCCAACAAGATTTGCGGGCTTTGCTCACTTGATAACAGATTGGTTATAGACTGTAAACACACGTGAGTTCCTGTTGACTAACAAAGTTAACTCTATGATTATGGAAGTGTTGTTCAGCTTGCTAAACCCAACGCCTTCCGCCTTGCTTCTTCATGCCCTCCTCCCTGGTCTCCTCGGCCATCAGTCCTGTTGCCTGCCTCTTTTTACACACCCCAATCTCCTTTCACTCCCCTGACCTGTCTTCCTTCCCAGAAGCTGGTCTTCAGATTGTTTCCCAATCCATAGTTCTCATTTTGCCCTCGTGAACCAGAAGATGCCACACCATTAGAGTAACAAAAATTTGATGGCCATCATCATGGGATAGAGCAGGTAGAGAAAGAAGGACTTTTCTCCCTTTCTCACAATACAAGAACTCGTGGGCACTCCATGAAATTGCTGAGCAGTCGGGTTAGAATGGATAAAAGGAAGTGCTTCTTCATCCAAAGAGTGACTAACACATGGAATTCACTGCCACAGGAGGTGGTGGCGGCTACAAGCATGGACAGCTTCAAGAGGGAATGAGATAAACATATGGAGCAGAGGTCCCTTAGTGGCTATTAGCCACAAGGTATAGATAGGAACTCTCAGTCTGGGGCAAGTGATGCTCTGTATTCTTGGTGCTTGACGGGGGGGGGGGGCAACAGTGGGAGGGCTTCTAGTGTCCCGGCCCCACTGGTGGACCTTCTGAGGGCACCTGGTGTTTTGGCCACTATGTGACAGAGTGTTGGACTGGATGGGCCACTGGCCTAATCCAACACTGGCTTCTCTTATGTTCTTATGAACTGAACTAGGTACTTAATGGGCAGTGGATGGAGTGACTGCAGAATGAGTGTAATATTCACGCACCGCCTAGTTCTTGATAGTGACCAAGCGGCAGCATTCTGCATTAACCAGACTTTCCAAGTTGTTTTCAAGGGGAGACCTACATAAGTTGCATTATAGTAGTCTAAATGTTACAATGGCATGATCTAGGTGGCCAAATCATCTGTCTTCCAGGATAAACTAATAAGGGTGCTTTCACACACCCTAAATAACGCACTTTGAATCCACTTTCAAGGCACTTTGCAACTGGATTTTACTGTGTGAAATGGCAAAATCCACTTGCAAATGGTCCACTGAAGTGGATCGAAACTGCATTATTTAGCGTGTCTGAAAGCGCCCTAAGTCAGAGGAAAGTGTTGTTTTGTAGCTGCATTCATTCGCTTCTCCACTAGCAACACAAAAGGATCCATATCTGGTCTGATCCTGATATTGGTTGAGGGCAAGAGCGATGACTTGCCCACCTAAGAGTACAAAGATAACGAGTGAAACGTTCATTTTTGTTAAATGAACTTCTCCACTGCACTATAGTGCCGGCGTACCATTCATTAAAACCCCCTTAAAAGCTATTTATACCTCCTCCATAGCCATTAACACATCCGTCAGCAGACATTCATTAGGGCTTGTTGATTGGTGCTTCTCTGCCTTGAAGACTGCTAGCTGAGCACGTCTTCATCAGACAGCAGCGGAGACAACTCCATCCCCCTTGGTCAACCCGATCTAACTACTAAAAATGCACCCTAACTTTGGAAGTCATCATGACTTTTCACCTCTGTCCCCAAATAATGCTTTGCTATTAGAAACGTTAGAGACTCCAAAATTGTGTGGTGCACATAAATATATATTTCAAAAAACTTATACATGATCTTGATGTACAAAACTACAAAATTACTAAGGTCCTTCTGAACTGTGGATGTTATAAGATGCTGCTGACTAAATTTTTCGGAATAAACTTCCATTTCGAAATTCTTCTTCTGAACTGGACCATAACAAGAGTTGGACAGCTCGAATCAGAATGTCTTAAAGATACATAGAGAATGTACAAAACCTCATCCAGGCATAACAGTGTCTTCTTAGTGAACAATCATAACGGGTTACAAAACCTTTTCATGAAGGCTAAACCATTCTAATCATCATTAGAGAATCTTAGAATGATGGTTATGGCTGGATGAGGTGGAATTAGCTACCAGCGGCTGTAGTGGGGGCCACAGGCATAGACAGCTTTGAAAGGGGATTAGACAGTTCGTGGAGGACTCGTCTATCAGTGGCTACTAGCCACGGTGACTGAGGGGAACCTCCATTTTCAAAGGCACTAAACCTCTGAATCCCAGAGCCAGGAGGCAACTTCAGGGGAAGGCCTCGGCCTCTGTGCCCTGTTGTTGGCCCTCCAGAGGAACTGGTTGGCTACTCTGTGAGACAGGATGCTGGACTGGATGGATCACTGGTCTGATCCAGCAGGTCTCTTCTTATGTTCTTAAGGTTACATAAAGAGCTTCTATGGCAAGTGGGGATTAAATCTGGGTCTCCCAGATCCTAACACATCACTGCACTGGCAGTGTTGAAAACTAGCTGTGGGGTGATCCTGCATCTGGCATTCACACCACATTTTCTCAACAACTGAGGAAAAGGTGCAGCTCAAAGCCACATTCAGATACCCCGGGTGCGATGTTTATCGAAGAACACCAAACGACAGGCCGAGGAGTAGACAAAGACTGTTTAATAGACAGTAGCTGAACTGGCCAGCAAACACTGAGTAACAACTAACAGTAGTGAGTGGTCAAACCATTAAAACACCTTTACAAGAAACACAGAACAGGTGTGCTAGAACAGAGTCAGTTCTTTTAAAGGAACATTACCTCACACTGGGGGCAGTGCCGTACTGACTGCGAAGTCACCCCTGAATGGCCATAAATCTATGCAGAAGGTACCATAAAACCCAACGATCAAAGAAAGCGAAAGCAGCATGCAGTGCAGAGGGTACCATAAAATCTGATGATCAAAGAAAGTGAAAGCAGCACACAGTGCAGAGGGGAATTTCTGTTCCAAGGTGGGCTTCGTAAAACAACGGAGGGAAAAGCCAATGCAGAATCGCCCATGGGCTAGGTATTATATACCCATAGAAGTGATGCTGTTCCTTCTCCAGTCCCTTCCAATCCCCACTCTTGCTTGTTTTATGCCTTCCACTCTCCATGATCAAGAGAGCAGCCGCGATCCACACTAAGTTATTCACTCTGTCTTCGGGAATGTGCTCCGCCTCGGAGAAACTCAACCCCAAATATTTTTTTCCACGCGACTCTCCATGCGCATCCTGTTATCATGTTATTTAAAGGTCTAATCGTGTCAAACTGACAAGCGAAGAAAAATGTTATGTCTGACAAAACGCTGATATTCCCCCCCCCCCCGTCCTGGTCGGTATTAATGAGACGCTGGCTCGGGGCTATCCCCCCCTCCCACCCCCCCAGTCTCAAAGGGCAGCAGATGCAGGAGATCTCTAGGGACAGCATCTTGGGAAATTTCATCAGCATCCATGGGTGACCTAGCCTTTTCAAGCACAATGATCGGCTTGATAAATCATCTTTGCAACGAATTCTAATTATCGCTCATGTGGCCCGGGCGACTCTCGAGAAAGCGAGGGATCTCGCCGCCCGCTCTGCCACGTGGGTGTCAGAAGTTGTTTGTCCTTGCACTGTCCCTTGGCGAACAGCACCGGGCCGCATTAACCCGGCGGGCCAGAGAACGTAGGAGTCAAACTGCTCTATTAAGTTACACGACCGAGTGAAATTTAATTCTTTCCCCCCACCCCCTTCACCCTTCTCTTCTTCCCCAATGAAATTACATGCCGGGGTGTATAAGATAGGATTAGAAGTATAACACTAGAGCAATTAATACCATAATGCCTCTATGATTAGTGTGCTACATTGAATTTCATGGATTTTGCTCCGTGTGGCTTAGATTTCCCTGGGGACCTCTAGACCGAACCTTTGTATTCTTAGCAAATTAAATGTTTTTTTTTTTAAAAAACCCAAACACCTCAGCAATGTATTCAATAAATTCAATATAAGCTGCAAGACACAGTAATAAACATATCCATTACAGCAGTATTACACATAACAGGGTAGAACCAAAGCTATTAGGTTGTTTTGGGGGGAACTTCCCCCCCTGTTGAAAAATGACTCCTTACCTTTGATGATTATTTTGGTGAAACTTATGCAAATGGTCATTCTTTTGCCTTGTCCTTTCTGTCACTCGTTTGCCCTTAGTGAAGTCATAACGTAGCCCGATAGTAACTTTTGGGCTAGCATTATTGGCATCGTCTTATTCATTGAGGGTTTTCCTGACTGTCAAGGATTATGGATTGATTGATTGACAAAATTTGTATCCCACCTTTCCGCCCTTACAAGGGCCACCAAGGCGGCTAATGATTTAAAACGTACATGATTTTTTAAAATCACAGTTTAAAAACCATTAAAATCCACCACACCCCCCAACACACAACATTAAAACAAAACCGGAGTTAAAATAGATACAAAACATAAAAAAACAGCAATTAAAACATCGGCCAGGAAGGAGGGATCATTGCGAGAATGCCAAAGGAAAGATGGCAACTCACTGGCGGAAGATGGCAACAGAAGGAGACAGGCCAATCTTCCTGGGGAGAGAACTCCATGCAGGGAGTAGGGCCCTCACTGATTTCATCATTTATTTACTTTGTTTACAAAGTACTGGGTCTCCCCAGTGGAGACCAAGGCAACTCATACCCTTCACCTGTCCCTAATTTTATCCTCACAACAACCCTGTAAGGTAGGTTAGTGACTGGCCCAAGGTCACCCAGCCAGCTTCCGTGGCAGAGTGGGGATTCGAACCTGAACCCGCAAGGTTGTAAGTCCGATGCTCTAAGCACCGTCTCAGCTGACCCGTTGCCATCCATTATACCATCTTGCAGCCAATTTTGCATGGCTATGTGGCACTGTTAAGTCATTCCCATTCACTGTGTGCTTCCTGATTGGCTTGGATGACCCTTGTAACTCACCCAGGATGGGGAAGTGGATAGTAATCAGGGGACAATGGCACAGAAGCAGCAATATCTATTGGAAGCAGTAACACTAAAGAGGACTGAGCAGAGATGAATATTCACACAATGTATTTTAACGGTGGGTACAGTGGTTAAGAGGCTTAGTGGTTAAGACGCTGAACTGCAGACCAGAAGATCGGTAGCTTGGGAATGATGCTCTAGGTTTTGGGCAAAACTCTATGGTTTTGAGGCCCCCCAAACCATAGAGTTTTGCCCCAAACCTAGAGCGTTGCTTGCCCCCGATGTTGGAAACGTGATGATGTCACTTCTGGGTGATGTCATTGTGGCACATGTGCAGAAGAACTCGAGGAAGGACCAGGAGTCCCCTCTGCCGGGAATGAAGGACCTCCAAAACGTCCTACAGTTAACAGCCTTGCTCAGGTCTTGCAAACGGAGGGCCCTTGGCTCCCTTGACTGAGCCAATCCATCTCCTGCTGGGACTTCCTCTTTTCCTGCTGCCTTCCGCTTTTCCTAGCATGACTGTCTTTTCCTGGAACTCTTGTCTTCTCATAAGGTGGACAACAAATGATAGCCTCAGTGTAGTCATTTTAGCTTCTAGGGAGAGTTCAGGCTTAGATCCGATCTAGCACCCACTTACTTGTCTTTTCGGCAGTCTACACTCCGTAAAACTCTCTCCCAACACCACATGTGAAAAGGAATCCACTTGCTTTCTGTCGGCTTTCTTCGTTGTCCGGCTCTCGCACTCAGTCATAGTCATGGGGAATACTACAGCATGAATTAACGTGATCCTTGTTGCTAGCTTGGTGTAGTAGTTTACGCGGACTCTAATCTGGGACAACCGGGTTTGATTCCCCACTCCTCCACTCGCAGCTGCTGGATGACCTTGGGCAAGCCATAGTTCAGTCAGAGCTGTTCTTGAAAAAGAGCAGTTTCGGTCAGAGCTCTCTCAGCCCCACCTCCCTCACAGGGTGTTCTGTTGTGGGGAGGGGAAGGGAAAGGAGTTTGTAAGCCGCTCTGAGACTCCAAGTGAAGGGTGAGGTATAAATCCAATCCCTCCTCCTCCTCCTCTTCTCCTTAAGAATTTTTCTAGCTCCTTCTCAGCTGCCTTTCGCATTTTAAAAACGAACTCTCATGGTCCATGTACCATCGGCCCTAGTACAGGAAGATGGTGAACCAACGAGGCAGGAGAGAGGAATAGCTCTTTTCTCCTAACTGTGCTCAGGAATTCAGTGATCCCGACGCAATTTCTGTGACCCCGGAAGGTTCCAAGAGAGAGAGAGATGGATCCCTTGGGAACTTTAAAAAGGGCTTATTCATAGTTGGTACGTCTTCCTTACCCTGGGAGCCCCTGTGTTAACTGAGGTCACCCAGAAAATGGGGCCGGGGTTGTTTGCCTGTTTATCTTTGATGGTTTTGAAGTCCTTGTGGGCAGCTGTCCGAAGGAACTGCACAGCAATCTTGGAATGGCCCAGGAAGAAAGAAGACGAGCGAATCCGGCGTCCTCAGAGGGGGGTCTGCTGGAGATGCGAAAAGCCGACCCATCTTCCTCTCTGCCACCCCCAAGATTTGAGGCCTTCCTCTCAAAGAAGCCTTTAAAAGGGGTGTGGGGGGGAGCGCCTCTTTGAAGGGGCCCTGATGGAAAGTCGGGTTATTATTAAAGGTACAGTAATGGCCGTCTGGTTATCTGCAGCCGGGCCTCTGCGGGGAGGAGATAAGATGTTTATTAAGAGTCCTGCTTTAACGCCCAAGGATCGCTTTCAGAGGGCCCAAGAAAAATGGACTTTATCTAGTCCATTATTGTGTACAGTCGTCCGGGTGGATGTTTTACTTCGGTTTGGACACCCTGAATGAAAGCTAATAACTTCCCCGTTATCGGCGGGACACCTGGGGGATTTTTCACTGTGTCAGAGCTTATTAAAGAGAGACTTTTGGGGAGGGGGAGGGAGGCATTCATGAGAAGGTTTGGGGGATGTCTCTCCTTCTCTGAGCTGCCTCCTAGCTCTGAGCGACGGTTTGATTCCACAGGAAGGAAGGAAGAAGAGTAGGTTTTTATACCCTTCTTTTCTCTACCTTAAGGCATCTCAAAGCGGCTCACAATCACCGTCCCTTCCTCTCCCCACAACAGGAACCTTGTGAGGCAGGTGGGGCCGAGAGAGTTCTGAGAGAACTGTGACTGGCCCAAGGTCACCCAGCAGGCTTCAGGTGGAGGAGGAGTGGGGGAATTAAACACAGTTTTCCAGATTAGAGCCTGCCCCTCTTAGTCAAGACACCCTGCTGGCTCTCTTTTTTAGAAGGAGGAGGCCAGGAAATCTGATTGGTTGCCCATTCCACAACTGGTGACATCATCATGGATTTGTTTCTCAGTAGAAAAAAAGGAGACAGGATCACCTGTTAAGGGGCGTTGCTACACTAATCTAACATCATGGGGGTTCTGCACTGATGCATCCAATGAAGCTGTGAATAAGCGGTAGATGGGCAGTAGACTGGGAAGAATGATGGGCAGTAGTCTCAGGATGGACAAAAGGAAATGCTACTTTGCACAGAGAATGTTTCAAATGTGGAATTCGCTGCCAGAGGATGTTGTGAAATCCACAGACACAGGCAGCTTTGAAAGGGGATTAGATGGATTCATGGAGGACTCGTCTATCAGTGGCTACTAGCCACCGTGACTGAGGGGAACCTCCATTTTCAAAGGCACTAAACCTCTGAATCCCAGAGCCAGGAGGCAACTTCAGGGGAAAGCCTCAGCCTCTGTGCCCTGTTGCTGGCTCTCCAGAGCAACTGGCTGGCCACTGTGTGAGACAGGATGCTGGACTAGATGAACCACTGGTCGGATCCAGCAGGGCTCTTCTTATGTTCTTGTGTACTGTCCCCCAAGTAGCATGAGAGCTGGTGGGTTTAGTAGAGAGTGTTGGACTAGGATCTGGGTTCAAATCCCCACTTAGAATATGGGGTAACCATGGTCCCTTTACAAATCCTCTTAGCCCGGCCTACCTCACAGGGTCGTTGTTGTGAGAAAACGGAGAAGAGGAGCATGTTGTTCTAAGCCACTTGGAGTCCCCACTGGGGAGAAAAGCAGGGTGTAAAGAAGCACAAATGCAATGTTTTGTTTCATCTCATTAGGAATGAATGACACCCGCCCCTGTTATAGGGGCTTGATTGTACACAGGCTGGGAGCGTGAGCTGGTAGAATGGAATGTACCACTTCAGACTGTGGGTGATGGTTAAAGGCTCTGTGGCTGTTTAAAAAATCCACACAAATAGAGAGCTGGTTTGGTGTAGTTGTTCGGAGCGTGGACTCTAATCTGGGAGAACCAGGTTTGATTCTGAAGAAAGAAATTGCAAAACTAATTTTATTGCCTTAGTAAGCTAATTCTTTGGAACCGCAAGGCCAGATACAAGCATGCACAAGAATTATATTGTATGTTTGTGTTTCAGCAAAATGCTTACACAGAAGCTTATTGTTTCAAATTGCAACTGCTTACAATGGTCTACTATTCTAGCTTAGAGAAGATGCATGAGAAAGTATACCGGTTTGCAACAATGTTTAACTCAACATTCTTGATTCCTTTCCTGTAATTGACATGCGCAAGCATGAAATAGAATACCTTTGCTTACGAGAATGATGTCAAATGTGTAGAAATGAAACTAATTCCATCCTACTGGAATCCTCCACCTTCTTAGTATAAAAGATTAAGCCCAACTGTAAACGGGGCTTGCTTGTATCTAAAACTTTTATTCGGACCGAGACTTATGGTACCATAAAATTTTGGCTTTTTCTATTCCTGGTCTCTATGTGCCTTGTTCCTGATCGAATCTGGGTTTTTGGAAACGTGCTTCAATTACCCGCTCCTCCACATGCAGCTGCTGGTGTGACTTTGGGTCAGTCACAAGTTCTCTCAGAGCTGTTCTCTCAAGAGCTATCCACAAAAGAACTCTCTCAGCCCCACCTGCCTCATAAGGCGGAGAGGGGAAGGGAAAGGAGATTGTAAGCCACTCTGAGCCACCTTTGGGTAGCGAAGGGTGGGGTATAAATTCAGTCTTTTCTTCTTCTTTGCTTTAGAAAACGAGCTTGAAAGGGGAAAGTTTGCTCTGTTCACTTGCGTTGCTGGTTGTCAGTTTTCAGGGAGTCTGAGGCAAAGTGTTCCAAAATAGAATCCTGTGGTACAATCCTTCCTGCCACCTCATTCCCACCTTATTCTTGAGGCAGTCTTTGGGTGATTCTGCACTAGGCCTTAAATCCTGGTTCAGCCCCGCCCCTGAACTTACATGTGACACTACACTCGAGTTCACCCCTGTAATTACCTCGGGATATTATTTGTTTCCACATTACATCAAGGTCACCCCGGTTCTGCTTCACACTTGTCCCGGGGTAGACTGATGAGACTGAGCCCCACGAGGAAAGGCTAAGGGCCTTGGGAATGTTTAGTTTGTAGAAGAGGAGAGGGAGGGGGGACATGATGGCTCTCTTTAAATATCTGAAAGGCTGTCGTTTGGAGGAGGGCAGGGAGCTGTCCCAGTTGGCAGCAGAGGAGAGGACCCAAAGCAACGGGTTTAAATTACGTGCAGAAAGGTATCAGCTGGATATTAGGAAAAACTTCTTCACGGTCGGAGTGGTTCAAAGGTGGAATCAGCTGCCTAGGGTGGTGGTGAGCTCCCCTTCACTGGGAGCTTTCAAGAAGAGGCTGGACGAATATTTGTCAGAGATGCTTTAGGCTGGTCCTGCATTGGGCAGCGGGTTGGACTCGATGGTCTGTATGGCCCTTTCCAACTCTATGATTCTATAACCAGGGATAAATACAAGGTATTGTGTCACAATAAAACCAGGGATGAGATCCAAGTGCGGAAAGGACTTAGTCAGTGGGCATCAGGGGCAACTGCCCTGGGCCCCAAGCTGAGAAGGGCCCTGCCGCCCTGAAGGAAGGGGGAGAAGAAGAAGAAGAAGAAGAAGAAGAAGAAGAGCAGGCTCCTACCATTGCTCAAGCCCACTGTTACGTACTGTGCTATATGGACAGCCTGAATTGTAGAATGAGCCTGAGCTTCAGTCTATGAGCTCCATAGACTCTCAGTATCGTAAAATCAACAGCCTGATTGGCTGCCGTTGTGCACTGGACTAATCAGGGAAGACTATGACTTTTGGAGGGAACAAACCCTATTGGTCCTAAGTGCTCAGTTATAACTGGACCTTACTGTTCTAGGGGTGTGGTTTAGCCAATTCCAAACTGTATGTATGTTGGGGGTTGTTCTGTGTGTTTTCTTGTGTTGTTACGTGTTCTGTTCTAATAAACTAATAAACGATCCAGGCAAGACTTAGCTGCTAGGAGAAAAGAGACACGCATGCATGGTCGCAGATCACTCAGCCCTGAGTTTTAGAGGGAGCCAGGACCTCGCTGCCAGCTGCTAACGAGCACAGGAAGTGGCTGGGTATTTAGGCACAGCACAAAGACCAACAACTTGTGCTAGCAACAAGTCATTCTGGCTAAGCTCTGCACCCGCTCAACTCGCATCAGCTAAACCTGATCCTGGACCCTCTAGCTTGTGGCTCCGGCTCTGTCTGACTTCGGCTTGATTCTGGACCCTCTGGCTTGTGACTTTGGCTCTGTCTGACTTCGGCTTTTGGTTGACTCCTTGGTCTGGTTTGCTCGTGAGTTTCCCTCTCTGACCTCAGCTTGGACTGACTCTGCGTTTGGCTTGAGTTTTGGACTTGGTAATGCGTTCCTGATTTGGCTTGACCTTGGACTGGCTCGGACTTCGGCTTGGCTTCTGACCTACTGGCACCCAACACGTGACATGTTTTGTTTTTGTATTAGTTTCCAGGTTGGGACTGGAGGTCTCCTGCTTTGACAACTGATTTCCAGGCTGTAGAGATCAATTCCCATGGAGAAAACGGCTGGGTTTTTTTTGCGGGGGGGTGGACTGTATGCATTGTGCCATGTTGAAGTCTGTCCTCTCCACAAACCCTGACATCTCTATGCTCCACCCCCAAAATGTGAGAGCCAGTTTGGTGTAGTGGTTAAGAGTGGTGGACTCTAATCTGGAGAACCAAGTTCGATTCCCCACTTCCCCACCTGAAACTAGCTGGGTGACCTTAGGCAAGTCACAGCACTCTCGGCCTACAAATAAGCATAGCTCGCCATCTAGTGGTGCCAAAGAAGAGCTACAGCTTCGGCAGCCAAACAATCCCTTCCGGGACCTCCTGGCTCTTCCATGCACAATGCCATATGACAATTAATTTAACCCCCCAAATTTCCCGGTATCTCTTAACCCACAGCTGGTAACCCTATTTGAAGCTCAGAGCTGATGTCCATCCATGAAGTACCAAGCCAGCCTTTATTGATGGTGCCCGAGCCCTGGTGCTAAGCTCCGATTACTCTGAAGTGTGACGGAATGTTGGAAGAGTGGAACAGAGCCGTGGAAAGTGGCTTCAGTTGACTGTGTTGGAAGCCTGTCCTGGATCCCTTGGGAGAAAAGTAAGCCTGAGATAAATGAATAATAAATAACAGCAATGCATAAAAAGTTTGCGGCTGGCATAAGCCCTAGCTGGACCATCTCCTTGCCCCACCTCTAAAAGAAGCATCCATGAGCCAGGCATCTGACACTGCTGCTGAGAGAGGTGCAGTGACAAAAATAGGCAAAAACGAAACCATCTGATTCTCTAATATATTTATTACAAAAACTCCCACTTCAAGAATCAATGATGCTTAGTAAGAATCAGAGAAGATGAAGAGGAGGAGGAGATTGGATTTATGCCCCACCTTTCACTACCTGAAGGAGTCTCAGATCTCCTTCCCTTCCCCTCCCCACAACAGACACCCTGTGAGGTAGGTGGGGCTGAGAGGGATCTTACTGAAAACTGCTCTTGAGAGAACAGCTCTGAGAGAACTTATGACTGACCCAAGGTCACACCAGCAGCTGCATATGGAAGAGTGGGGAATCAAACCTAGTTCTCCCAGATGAGTGTCTGGGCTCTTAACCACTACACCAAACTGGCTCTCAAAGAATGTTAAGGCTTGGTGTTCGGGGGCCCTTGCTGATTCCAGATGCTAGCCCGGTTTGCTGTGGTGGCAAAATCTGATGAGAGGAGTCCAGGGGAACAGTAGGGAAGGGGTCCCCAAACTTTTTGAGCCTGTGGGCACCTTTGGAATTTTGAAAGGAGGTGGTGAGCGCCACCGCCCCAAAATGGCTGCCACAGGTGGTGGACCCAAACACAATACCTTCCTCTTCACTCTGCGAAAGGACTACAGAAGGGGAATAAACATAAACAGGGGAAAGTCCGAGGGAGAAGGGAACTACACCCCTTTGTAGTGTGGTAGTGCAGAAGACCAGACCGCTTGAACGAGGACAGCCAAAAATGAGCCCTGACTTAAAAATGGCCTCACCCACTTTCTGAAAAGCTCAGTGGGTGCCAGGGGAAGGGACAGAAGGGTGATACGGAGCCCTGCCTTAAGGACTGACAGAATTTATTCCAGCATGAGCTACCTTACTCCATCAGCGTGTAACTCTGCATCAGACATATCTTTCAAGTTGCAAGTGGCAGAAAGTCGGGAGCGGGCCTATCTTGGCAACATCACTCTCCGGCTCCTAGGAATTTCTCTCCCACAATCCCACCTTGCCTTGGAATGCTGGCTTCCCTAAGACCATGAATTTGCAGCCCCTGCTTGAAGAAAGCGGGACCAGACTGCTGGCAGGCTGGTCCGGGACCCCCGCTTAGCATTCCCACTACCTCTTCTGTGTCCCCCACCACTGCTTACCCCCTTCCCTTCTGATTTGCCCTCTTCCAGTTTGGTGTAGTGGTTAAATGTGTGGACTCTAATCTGGGAGAACCGGGTTTGATCCCCCGCTCCTCCACTTGGCAGCTGCTGGAGGACCTTAGGTCAGTCAAACTTCCCTCAGAGCAGTTCTCTCAAGAGCAGTTTCTCAGCCCCACCTACCTCACAGGGTGTCTGTTGTGGGGATGGGAAGGGAGATTGTAAACTGCTTTGAGACCCAGAATGAAGGGCGGGGTATGAATCCAATCTCTTCTTCTTCTTCTTCCTTATCTGGTTACGCTGTCCACATCCTGGCTTGACAAGTCTCTCCGCCATTTGTGACACCAGCTGATTAGGAAATAAAGGATCCTGGAAGTCCACAAAGAGACAAAATCCATCACCCTGGCTTTTTATCAGCAGGAAAGGGATCTTCTGGTTGGCAGGGCTGAAGGGCTGGCAGGGGATGTTGGCAGGGAAAGGAGAAGGGAAGGTGGGGGAGACTGATTTCTGGTTGAGTCTCCTGGTGTTCTTCTGGCAGGAGCACAAGAGCATAAAAGATCTAGAAGCCCATGTCAGACAGGAAAGGTATAAATGTCTATGCCTCGAGCATCTATCTGGAGAGATGCCCTATACACCTCCTAGTACAGGTAAAGGTTTCCCTTGCTCGAAAGCCAGTCGAATCTGACTCTAGGGACGCAGTGCTCATCTCCGTTTCCAAGCCGAAGAGTCAGCACTGTCTGAAGACATTTCCACAGTCATGTGGCCGGCATGCCTAGATGCCAAGGTGCACAGAACGCTGTTTCCTTCCCACCAAAGGCACTTTGAGACTCCTTTGGGTAGTGAAGGGCAGGGTATAAATCCAGTCTCTTTCTCCTCCTCCTCTTCTTCTTGAAAATATGATTTGATTAATACAAAATCTTCACTGACAGGCTCCTTCTGCTAAGTCTTCCTCTGCTACAGAAAGTCTCTGCCCGCTTGAGGACGTCTTCTTCTGTTGGGAGGAAGATTAAAGAGAAGGCAGTGGTTGGTTCCAGCCCTTTGTTCTTCCCTGTGGCGAAGGCCGAGACTTTTGTCAGCAGAAACCAGACAGACCTGCTTTAAAAGGGAACAACCTGCCTTTGCCTTTGCTACTGAAAGCTAGTGTGAATTCATTGATGGAACATTGGCTTTGGATTGGGGATCTCTGGGCTGACACTCCCACTGGGGAATAAAGACTTTCTGAGATTGTCTTGGGGAAGGTCAGTTTCAGTGGCCCACTGGAAAATTTCCCTGTATGTAAAATGGTTAATCCACCCTGGGGCGGAGCCTCTTGACACGTGATGTGGGCACAGGGTTGGATCCAGACCCCACTGGCAATGTCCGTCGATTCCCCCTTCCCACTGCAGACCCTCCTCATGGCATTCCTCTGGGTCTCCTATCCCCCAGGGAGCAACATTTCATGGAGATCATTGGGCTACAGTTGGAGGGGGAAGGTAAGAGCGTGCAGTTCCACCACTGGAAAACCTAGTCTGGATCCGACCCATTGTGCAGTTTCAGGATGTCCCTGGGCCATGGTACACTCACTTAGCATGCTATCTCTGGAATGGGCTGAGCATCTGCCAGAGTATGTCCTCTCCAGGAATATCTTCTTTGGAACCCATCTGGAGTCCAATATCCAACCCTGATGGGCTTAATATTGATTAACAGGCACAAAGGCAAGGTGGTACAGGACAAAGAGTGTGACACGGCAAACTTCGACTGTACCCAGGTATCATGTGCCAGCAGTGTATCCGTTTAAGAAAATAGATGGATTATTAAGAGCCATGAGATAAAGCAGTCCCTTTCCAGGTCAGCTCCCCAGTGCAGGCGCCTGCCAAGATGCTCCCCAATACATTTCCTGGCACCCGCTTGCTTCTTATGGGGATAAAATCCAAAGGGTCTTGAATGGAATGGAAACAAACTGGGAGCTTGGGATGGCTCCCTAACAGACTGAGGAACGAATGTGATAACTGCTGAGCAGTCGGGTTAGAACAGATAAAAGGAAGTACTTCTATACCCGAAGAGTGATTAACATGTGGAACTCACTGCCACAGGAGGTGGTGGCAGCCACAAGCATGGACGGCTTCAAGAGGGAATGAGATAAACATATGGAGCAGAGGTCCATCAGTGGCTATTAGCCACAACGTATAGATAGGTACTCTCAGTCTGGGGCAAGTGATGCTGTGTGTTCTGGGTGCTTGGGGGGGGGGGCAACAGTGGGAGGGCTTCTAGTGTCCTGGCCCCACTGCTGGACCTCCTGAGGGCACCTGGTGTTTTTGGCCACTGTGTGACAGAGTGTTGGACTGGATGGGCCACTGGCCTGATCCATCATTGGCTTCTCTTATGTTCTTATGTTCTTATGACCCGGGAGAGCTGCTGCCAGTCTGAGTAGGCAGTACTGACTTTAATGGACCAAGGGTCTGATTCAGTATAAGGCAGTTTCATGTATGTCATGTAGCAGTGAAAAAGGCAAAATAGGGATTATTAATTAGGAAAGGGACTGAGAATAAAATAGCTGATATTGTAATGCCCCTGTATGGATCTGTGGTGCGGCCTCATTTGGAATACTGTGTACAGTACCGTACACAAGAACACTGCAGAGCTGGAAAAAGTACAGAGGAGGGCAACCCAAATGATTAGGGGTTTGGAGCACTTTCCCTGTAAGGAAAGGCTGAAGAGTCTTGGACTTTTCTGTTAAGAAAAGAGATGACTAAAGGGGGGACACGATAGAGGTTTATAAAATTATGTGTGGGGTAGAAAGAGTTGACAAAGAGACATTCCCCCCCCCTCTCCCAAAATACTAGAGGGCATCCAATGAAGCTGATGGGCAGGTGATTCAAGACAAGACAAAAGAAAATGCCACTTCACAAAGAGAGTGATAAAAATGTGGCATTCACTTGTCAGAGGATGTCGTGATGGCCACAGGAATAAACAGTTTTAAAAGGGGATTAGATTCATGGAGGATAAGTCTATCAAGGGCTACTAGCCATGGTTACTGAGGGGAACCTCCACAGTCGGAGGCATGAACCCTCTGAATCCCAGGGCCAGGAGGCAATATCAGGGGAACGCCTCGGCCACTATGCCCTGTTGTTGGCCACTGTGTGAGGCAGGATGCTGGACTGGATGGACCACTGGTCTGATCTAGCAGGGCTCTTCTTCTGTTAAATCATGGAGGTCATCCTTGTCATGCCTGCTCCAGACTCAGCCTCTGACCCAGTGGACTTGGCTCCTTTAACAGAAGAAGGTGCAAGTCTTGGGGAATCAAGCCTGCAGCTGGACCCATCCGAAGCTGATCAGGCTCTGTCCGGCCCAAGTTTATCACCTCCAGACTCTCCCCAACCTGTAAGCCGGCTGCGTGAACAGAGATGGCAAGAACTCAAAGTCAGGAGAAAAATAGCACGCCTACGGGGAACGCGATCTGTGAGTCCTGAGTACTAGCATGAGCCAGGACTGCAGGTAATGAGCTAACAAGCCAGCACGCTACTTTAGGAGACCAGCTGCTGTGAGCAAATCGTGCTGGCAACTTCGTTGGCAGGACCAAACTCTGCGTCTCGAACCCTCGGAACTGACTTGTCTCTCTGGCATCTGACCCGGCTTGTACTTTGACTGGCTTTGTATTCTGGCATCCCCGACCTTGGCATTCTTGGACTACGGTATCAGCCCTGTCCCTTGGATTCAGGTTTGATTTATGGTTATGATCTCCGCTTGCTCTCTTAAATCACAGACTAGTTTGCACCTCTCTTGCTTGAACTGAACTCCCTGCTGACTTGGACTGTTGACAATGTCTCTTGCTTGCTGTGAACCTTGTGGCCCAGCCGTGACAATCCTGAGCAGACACGAACAACCAGGCTGGCCCTAGAAAGAGACTTGGTTCGGTCTCTGAGCTAGGCAGCCTCTTCCCGTGGCCCTGCAGGGAGTAAAACTATCCCTGAAACCGAAGCCCAATCGTACCTCTTCTCCAAAGCTCGTGGTTTCCCTTCATCGCCTCAGAGCAAGAGGTGCTCCGAGAGTGACCGGGAAGCATCAGCGACGCATCTGCAGGGAGCGCCCAGAGACAAACTGCTCCCTCCGTCCTAGGAGGGTGTTTAGTTGGGAGTCCCCCCAGCCCTTCTGATGGCTGTGTTATGGGGTCTGAACTTGCTGGGACTGAAAGGGGAAAAGACCTTGGGGTTATAGTGGATAGCTCAATGAAAGTGTCAACCCAGTATGCTGCAGCAGGGGCTGTGACTCAGTGGCAGAGCATCTTGCTTGGCATGCAGATGGCCCCAGGTCCAGTCCTCGGCATCTCCACTGTAAAGGACCAGGTGATATGCAAAAACCCCGCTTGAGACCCCGGAGAGCCACTGCCAGTCTGAGTGGGCAATGCTGACTTTGACGGACCTGTGGTCTGGTTCAGTTCTTCCTCAAAGGAAGTTCATCACAACAAAATCCAGCATTCATTTATTCAGGGCTCATTTCGTAGCAAGAGCTCCTCTGCATATTAGGCCACACACCCCTGATGTAGCCAATCCTCCAAGAGCTTACAGTAGCCCCTGTAAGAAGAGCTCTGTAAGCTCTTGGAGGATTGGCTACAGTAGGGGTGTGTGGCCTAATATGCAAAGGAGCTCCTGCTACGAAATGAGCCCTGCATTTATTGATGCCCTGCTTTGAAAAGTGACTCGCCACATCGTTTTCTGCTTCTCCTCCATTTTGTCCTCACAATAACAACAGCCCTACAAGGTAGGTTGGGGGGGGGGAGAGAGAGAGAGAGAGAGAGAGAGAGAGAGAGAGAGTGAGATTGCCTTAGAATGTAGACAGCAGTGAGCTTCCAAGTCAGAGCGAGGATTCGAACTTGGGTCGCCCAGATCCTAGCATGACACACTAACCGCTACCCCCTACTGGATCTCCAGGAGCACACATGTCCATTGCTTGATTGATTCCTCTGTGCTGGATTTCTGTTTGCTTGATGACGGGGCAGTCGATTGGGCGGGGGGACTGTTAAAGAGTATTAAGATAGGAAAGATTCACCTGGGATGTTTGACCCGGGGGCCCACCATTCAGACATGCAAACTGACACTCACTGTTGCTTCCAGGCATCCAGTGACACAGGTGCCTGTCTGAAGCCCTGGGAAGATTCCGTACACTCCAAAGAATGCATTTCTATAGGGTATCTATACCCCACCCAGGCTACTCCCTGCTGAATATCTCCACCTTTGCCGGGAGACAAACCCAGGTCTCAGAGAAAGACCCTCTGCAGAGGAAAGTCACCATTGCCCGCCCCAGCGGACCCTGAAGTGCCAACAATGAACGATCAACTTAAGAGGATTAACTTAGACAATCCTGGTTCAGACTCTTCTCTCCCCCCCCCCCCCAGTTCTCCCGCTCCCGGTCCCCCCAGCTCAACCAAACCAGCTTATGCCGCTCACTTTCATAGGTGCTGGGGGCTAGGAAGATCATGCCTTTGTACGGAGGGGGGGGGTTCCAGTGCTGGGAAAGGGGGGGGTCTTAAAGAAGAGATTAATGCCTGTAAACCAAGCTCCCCTGCCCCCCCACCCCGCCCCCCTTCCCCGAGCCTCGCAACCCTATCGATCTCGCCCTTCCCCTCCAGCGCACCGTGGCGCTGTCTGTCTGCCTGCCTGCCTGTCTGTCTGTCACCGCGAGCTGATGTCACCATAGGCAGCTGCGCTCAGGGAAAGCGGTGGGGGGAGAGATTGGCTTGGAGAAGGGGGCTGGAGGGGGGCTCCTTGCTTCCCCTCCCCCGGCTTCCCCCCAGCCCCCGAGGCGGCGGCGGCGGCGGCGGCGGCGGCTGCGATCGAGAGAGCCTCTCCGGTCCAGCCCAGGCAAGGCGCGTCTCAGAGCCGGGCTGGCTCTGGCAGGGGACGGACCCTCCCTCCTCCTCCTCCTCCTCCTCCTCCCCCTCGCCTGCCTGCCTGCCTGCCTGCCTCCCTCCCTCCCGCGTGGGCAGGGCAGAGAGAAGGAGCCGCCAGCCAATGCCCAAGCCCAGCCTGGCGAGGCGGGCAACTTGGCGGCTCGGCATGATGAGGCTCCTGGGTTGGGCTCCCGCCTCCTCCCTGCGCCAGCCTCCAGGGTGCGCTCGGCGCGGCTGATCAGCTGCTGGACAGCGACCGGCTCGGCCGGGCAAGGCGAGAGGGACGGGGCGGCGGGCGGGCGGGCAAGCCGGGCAGCAGGGGCGGCGTGGTCAAGCTCCAGCCCTCCCCGGCTGGTTCCCCTGGACCCGACGGAGAAAGTGTCCGTCCCCCCTTCTTTGTTTCCTCAAGCTCTGCAACTCGCGTCCCCCCACGTGAGAGTCCGGGATCCCTCGCCCTTCCAGCCTCTGTCGAAATCGCTTCCGAGGGCAGGGGAGAGGAGGCAACGTGGCTCACCGCCCCCTCCCTGCGCACTCCCAGCGCGCCTTCTCAGCCCCGGGGGGCTGATGGCAAAGGGGGATCTCGCTTGGCTGGTGGATCCGAGCCGGGAGAGGCTGCGGTGTGGACGGGGCCCCGAGAAGAGCCGCTGCCCGGGCGACACGCGGGCTCCAGCCGAGGCGCAGGACGAGGGAAAGGCAGGCGCGGCGTCCGAGCGAGCGGTGGATTGCCTTCGCTCGCCTTCCCACACGCGGCAGCAGCATTTCGGCGAGAGGACCATGCAGGAGTGACGGCCCTTCTCTGTCCCCTGTCCCCCCCCCCGCCACCCCTCCCTTGGATATCGCTCAGGGAGCTGGAGCGGGCAGCACCTTCCACCCACCTCTCCACCCACCCCTCCTTCCCCAGGCGCGAAATAAAGAAACCACCCCAGCCATGGCTTTCCAAAAACCCACGGAGCCTTCCAACGCCACGAGGAAAAACCCCAGCTTGCTGGAGATCGGCGCGCTCTGCCTGGACTCCGAGATCATCTTCGGATTCACCAGCCACCTCCTCCGGAGGAAAGGCAAGGTACGAGGGAGCGGGGCGGGGAGCGAAAGGGGTTCCAGGAGGTGGGCGGGCGGGCGGGAGCGGCGGACACGCGGCTGGGGAGTTTCGCTCGCTGAAAAACACGAGCAACAAACTTAAAGAGCGGCGGGTGGGGAGCGAAGGGGAAGGAAAAGTTGTTGGCGGATTTTCGCCGGAGAGCGAGCGAGCGTCTGCCGGGAAAGGGGCCGCGGGCGGCTCCGGCGCGTTTTCAGCACCCTGGACAGCGGTCCGGTTCCAAGGCGGGATTGCGGGCGAGGGAAGGAAGCGAGATCATCACCCAGACCGGCCGAGGCGTCCACCTCGAGTACCGGGGCTGGGCCCCCTGGATTGCACGTCGGCACGCGTGACACGGGTTTGTCGCTTTTTGCGAAGCACACGGGGCTGCTGAACCCGGCGGTGGTGTTAAGTCTGAGAAGCAGGAGCCGGGGAGGAATGCCGAGTTCTAGCTCTACCTCACCCCCCCCCCCGACAGTTCTTGAAGCCGAAGGGGCCTTTCCGTAGATCATTGGCACGGGGAAATATTTAACCCCATTGCCCCAGACCTGAGGAATTCCCGGAGCCAGGGGGCGTGGGAGTCTGGCCCTAGATCATTACACGTGTGTGCAAGAGGGGGGGGGGCGTGGTTCTTTCCCACGTCTCAGGTTAATTGGAGCACTGGTGTGTGTGGATGTGGGAGGGGGGTTGGGGAGGGAGACTGCGATGCTAATGAAGTCTCCCCCAGCTGCGCGCATGCTGCAAAGGGTCGCCTCCCTCGGCTCATCCATCATTCTCTGCCGTAGCAGCTCGTCGCGGAAAGTTGTCTGGTAACCACCCTGCCTGGCTGCGCGGGCGCGCCGGGCTGTGCTTGGAGCCGGACCAAGGCAAAGCTCAGACTCCTGCTCGGGAGTGAAAGGGCTTGCCCGGGGAAGGGGCGCTAACCCCCTCCCCCCACCACGTGTTCTGCTTAGGGGGTCCGAGACCCACTTGGCCCTCTGATCCCAACAGCAAAGAGAGAGAGAGTTCCCTTGCACCTTGAAGACTAACAAGATATGTGGCAGGGTTATGAGCTTTCGTGGACTCGCTTCTTCAGATACAGCTAGGACGTCAGTCCATCTGTCCTTACAACTTGGAGAGTGGAGTGATTTCAGATGCTGAATGGCAATAGCAGGCAAATGACAATAGCAGGCGTGTTAAGATTAGGTGTGAGAAGTATAGGCCTGGAGAAATCAGCATTGGTAAGGAGACAGGAAACCTAGGTCTGGATTCAGTCCAGGAGGACGCATTGTCTTGAGCTTCATCATCAGCTGCAATTCGGTAATCTCCCTTTGAAATCCTTTTGTATCCATCTCTGATCCCAAAGGCGCGGATTCAGCCGCTGCACTCTGCACATGCTCAAAGACGCCCGTCTTTCACTGTCGCTTTCGGCAAGGCGCTACGGCCAGGATCGGGGCTGCAGGAGGGACCCTCCCCTGAAATTGCTTCCCTCTCTCCCCGCCCCCCCCCCCCCCCCCCACTCAGCAGCCTGCTTTTGGCGCCTCTTCCGCGGCGCTGGCTTCTCGCCTGCTGCTCTTGTAAATTGGCTCCGGAGCGCTCCATTTGCGGGCGCCGCCAGGCGAAGGCGCGGGCTGGGGGGCAGCGACGGGCCTTGGAAGAGCGGCGGGAGGGGAGCTGGGCTGGGAAGAAGAGAGGGAGGGGGAAGCGCTCGCCCCCCTCCATTTCACTCCGGCTTGGGGGACACGTGTGCGTGTGGATTGGGGGGGGGGGGTTTGGGGAGAGGAACATGTCAGCGCGCCCGGGCGCTGGCCTGGGCGGGCGCAGCGGAGCGAAAGGGAGCAGCGATTGCGCTTGATTGAGTCCCGAGAGCCGCCCGAGGTGGGGGGGGAGGGCGGAGGGAGCTTGGACGGGCAGCCGAGGCGGCGTCGGCCCCCATCGCCAACCCCCGCAGCAGGGAAGCCCGGCCGCTCCCCCCCCCCCACCCGCGACGGATGGAAATTGGGAAGCCCCGAGAGGGAGGCCCCCCCGCCCGCCCCTTTTAATTCAGAGTTCGCCACCCACGCCGGGAGGGACGGTGGTCTCCACTCAGGCGTGGCCGAGAGCGGGCGGCCATCGATGCCAGAGGAGCATGATGCATGGGCGCTGGGCGGCCCACCGCACGCATGGCTGAAACTGGGCATCTTTCAAGCATGAAGAATCCAGCGACGCCCACTGAAATCTTGGCCGGTGGCGCCAGGGTGGACGGAGCGCTTCGTGGTGGTGGAGCCACGTGGACTGCGGGGAAAGTTGGGCCTGGGCGGGATGAACGCGATCGTACGGGGCCCCATCCCTCCCGACCGCCTTTCTCGCTATGGCGAACGAGGGAACCGGCTGGAGACCCCCACGCCTTCTTGGAAGGAAAAAAAAGAAAGAACCCTTTTGCCAGGGCGGAGATGGCTTAATTTTCTTCTGCGGTCTAGCCGTATAGCAACGCGCGGCCGGCAGATGGCGCTCCAGTAACAGGGACCGGAGAGCTGTCAGCCGCCGGCCGCCGCATTTGAACTCAACAGGGCGTTTGTGCAAATTTAACCGTGTGTGAGTGTATATGTGTGTGTGTGTGTGTGTGCGTGCGGGGGGGGGGGGGGGTCGGGAGAGTCAAGGAATTCTCAAATGCAGTACTGTAGCCGTAGCTGCTGCTCCTGTGCAAGTTCCCTTTTGTACAGAAGAGCCAGGAGGCCTGTTCTCACACCACGTGGATGACTCTTTTCCTGTTCAGAACTACATTTTATCACTTGGTCATCACTCAACACGCATGCAGTGTCTCATAGAGAGATTACCTGCTTGCACAGTCCATAGAACTGTCCCCCCAACCCCATCTCATAATATAAAGTCACAACTGCAGCAAAAATCCGATTTTACTTCCAGAGTAATAGGGTGTTGGACTCGGGTTCGAATGCCCCACACTGCCATGGAACTTCACCGGGCGACCTCGGCCCAGTTGCCCCCATCTCAGCCTAACCTCTCTCACAGGGCTGTTGTTGTGAAGGCTAAATGGAAGACGGGAGAATGTGCTCCTGAGCAGGGGTGCAAGTCCCCAGATGGGGCCTGGAGATCTGGAATTACAACTGGCCACCACTCCCCCTGGAGAAAATGGCTGCTTTGCAGGCTGAAGTCTCGCTGAGCTCCCTTCCCAAACTCTGCCCTCTCCAGGCTCCACCCCCCAAATCTCCAGCTTCTCAACCTGGAGTTGGTAACCTAGTTGTGAGTCACTCCAGGCCTCCATTGGGGAGAAAAGTGGAGTATAAGGTAATAAATGTACGGTATCATGATGGGTAGCTGTGTTAGTCTGTTTGTAGCAGTAGAAAAGAGTGAGAGTCCAGTAGTACCTTAAAGACTAACCAAATCTGAGGCAGGGGAGGAGTAGTGACTCACGAAAGCTAATTCCCCACTACAAATATGGTTAGTTTTTAAGGTGCTCCAGGACTTCGGCTCTTCTCTGCTGCTACCCATCGTGGAAGCGAGCAGTGACACACGAAAGCTCATCCCCTGCCACAAATTTTGTTAGTCTTTAAAGCACTACTGGGCTCTTGGGCTGTATCATGATCATAAGCTCAAAGCCCAGTGTTGGTTTCTCCCAGGCCTTCGGTCAAGTCTGTCCGATCTTTTCCAGCCCTTCCTGCAGGCATGGAAAAGCAACCGTGGCGCAAATAAGCACAACCTTCCATCCATGGAGCAAATAAGCCCAAACTTCCATACGGTTTCAGATCCCCTTATGAAGTGGGAGGGAAAAGAAAATCCATGCTGGTTCTTCAGCAACCAACTTCCTGGTGGAGCAGTGAAGGAGAGGAGATTGGATTTATACCCTGCCCTTCACTACCCGAAGGAGTCTCAGAGCAGCTTAAATACTCCTTTTCCCTTCCCCTCCCCACAACAGACACCCTGTGAGGCAGGTGGGGCTGAGAGAGCTCTGACAGAAACTGCTTTTTCAAGGACAGCTCTGACAGAACTACGGCTTGCCCAAGGTCACTTCAGCAGCTGCAAGTGGAGGAGTGGGGAATCAAACCTGGTCCTCCCAGATTAGAATCTGTGCACTTAACCACTACACCAAACTGGCTCTCATTGGTTGTGTTCAAGTTCCCAGAAGCCCCAGTGCTGTCGTTATCCTCCTGCAAATGGTCCCAAGACAAACCCAGCAGATCGGTAATTACATTGATGTTTAAAAAAATGAAAAAAGTCACATGGTGGGCAACGCTCCCTCTAAGCTGTGGAGTCTTGCGAGCAAAAATTCTACGTTGTGAGCTACTGGCATTCAAGTTGTGAGCGGGAGATTTGGCTGCTTCATTAATTAGTTTGCTCTGGAGCCATCCTGCCTGAGCTAAGGCCAAAATGCGAGAGCCGGAGGCTAAAAAACTGTGATCTAGCTCACACTAACTCTGCTTAGAGGGAACACTGAGGGTGGGTCTAACCCATGGGACATCACTGAGCTTTGGGCAACATGGGAGACCTTGAAGGACACGTGGAAAATTGGCCTGACCACCTTGCTAGAACCCACAGGCAGCTCCATCCTTGTGCCACCCATCTGAGCAATTTTTCAAAAAACGGTCTGGGGCTTTAAACAATCCGGAAGGCTGTTTTCAATAGAAAACAGCAGCTGACTAGGCAATTAGTCCAGGATGCTAATTTCTCCAGCTGCCAGGTCAGGGGCTCCTCTGTAGAAATCATCTCCATCGCTGCGTTGCTAAAGGGATGATGGAATCAGACGGGGGTGGGCTGGGGGGAGCGACACGCACAGATCCCATGGAGCCAGCATGACAACAGAGGCACACGTTGTTAGGACGGGCAGCGGGAAGACTCCTGTTGAACAGGGGTCTTTCCTTCCAAGGGAAACCTCCCGCGATGGCGTGACAATGCTCCCAGTCCGAAGCAGACAATTTGTACGAAGCAGATGCCTTCAGAGCCCCCAAACCGCCTACTTCTGAGCAGGTGTTTGCTTAGGATCGAGGGAGGGAACACTGGTAAGTGGGAAGCCTGTAAGAGAAGGTGGCTTTCCATCCCCTATCGAAGAGCGAGAGTCCAGGAGCACCTTAAAGACTAACAAGATTTGTGGGAGGGTAGGAGCTGCTCACCACCTTCAGAGAGTGGACACTTTGCTGCTGCTGCTACAGACAGACTAACAGGGCTACCCACCTTGACCAAGGCCACCTGGAGAAGTTGCTTAGGCAGTGGAGCACGCAAGAGAGAGGCGTTCCTAAGCACGCGCCAACTCGGGAGGTCTCGGGCTATTTACATTTCCACGTGGGATTTTTCTGCCAAAAGACCCATGCGCCTCAGAGAGAGCTTTAGGGAGACATGACAGTAGAGCAACAGAGGGAAGGATCTGTCGCCCCAGGAGGTCCCCAGCTCAGATCTCACCTCTGCCGTGGTCTCAGCAGCTGGCCGGTGTGTGTTTCTGTCACCTGCCATCAAGTCGCAGCTGACTTAAGGTGACTCTGTAGGGTTTTCAGGGCAAGAGACGGACAGAGGTCAGTTTGCCATCACCTGCTTCGGTGTGGCAACCCTGGACTTCCTTGGTGGCCTCCCATCCAAACACTGACCAGGGCCGACCCTGCTTCCCTTCCGAGATCTGATGAGATTGGGCTAGCCTGGGCCATCCAGATCAGGGCAGTTGGTCTCAAAAGTTCACTCATTTGTCCTCTATCTCTCCACTGAGAGCCAGTTTGGTGTAGTGCTCAGGAGTGTGGACTCTAATCTGGGAGAACCGGGTTTGATCCCCCACTCCTCCACACGCAGCTGCTGGTGTGGCCTTGGGTCACAGTCACAAGTTCTCTCAGGGCTGTTCTCTCAAGGGCAGTTCTCGAGAGAGCTCTCTCAGCCCCACCTACCTCAAAGGGTGTCTTGTTGTGGGCATGGGAAGGGAAAGGAGATTGTAAGCCGCTCTGAGACTCTGAGCGAAGGGTGGGGTATTAATCCAATCTCTTCCTCCTCTTCTTAGAATCATACAGTGGGAAAGGACCTACAGGGTCATCTAGTCCAGCCCCCTGCACAATGCAGGTCATTCACAAATACCTCCCCCTCCACACCCGCAGTAACCGCTGTTCCATGCTGCTGCTGCTTCTTCTTCTTCCCCAGTCCCTGTCTGCAGTATAGGTATAACCAGGGCTTTTTTGGTAGAAAAAGCCCAGCAGGAATTCATTAGCATAACAGGCCACACCCAACAGCAGAAACTCATTAGCATATTAGGCCACACCCCTGACCGTACAGCTCCCTCCCAGGATCGGCTTCCCCAGGTGCCCCGCGGCTTGAGAGGCTCATGGGGAACCTGAGGGGGGGAACCTGAGTTTAAACTGCCTTCCCTCCCTGGATCGGCTTGGTTTCCCCCAGGCGCCCCGTGGCTTGTGAGGTGCCTGGGGAACCTGGGAAGGGGAGGCTGTAGGCGTGGCCAACAGCCGGAACTCCGTTCCCGTGCATTTTTGCCCCAAAATAGCCCTAGGTATAACAACATTGGCATACCTTCCAGAGCCCTTGTAAGGGCTTGCAGTGCTAATGAGAAACAGTGACTGCCCCACACATTTGGTAGTGCTAGGGGGTGAACTAGCTCTGGGGGTACTGACTCCCTCCCCAGCTCAGCGATACAGCTCGCCTTGGGCCAGTCCCCCTTCCTCGTCCGAGCCTCCTTCACAGGGCTGTGGTGAAGCTAAAACAGAAGAAGGGAGAATTGTGAGCTGCTCAGAAGGAGGGCGGGATAAAACCACAAAGATGCAGACGGCCTCTGGTGCTGGAGGGAGTAGATCAGAGGCGTCGGACTCATTTGTTATGAGGGCCGGATCTGACATAAATGTTACTTTGTTGGGCTGGGCCATGTGTGCCATAAAATATAACATGAGGTCCTTGAAATATAAACTTTATAAACATGATTTCAGATGCCGAATGGCAAGAGCAGGCGTGATTGGATTAGGTGTGATACGCAGAGGGGTAGTAGACATGGAGATATCAGCATTGGACACCTAGATCTCAATTTGATATAAAAGGATTCAGTCCAGGAGGATGTGAAGGATAAGTGGAGATAAGTCTGAAGAAGTGAGCAGTGACTCATGAAAGCATATATCCTACCGCAAGTTTTGCTAGTCTTTTAAGATGCTACTGGACTCCATACTCTTTTTGTTGCTATTAGAAACCACAACATTAAAAAACCAGTTGGGGAACATTTTAACCTTCCAGGACATTTAGTCGTTGACCTAAGAGTAGCAGTTCTCTTACAAGGGAATTTCATAGGGAGATTAGAGAGACTGCCGAATTGCAACTGATAATGAAGCTCAAGACAATGCATCCTCCTGGATCGAATTGAGACCTAGGTTTCTTCTCTCATCACCAATTCCTGCTATTGTCATTTGCTGTCACTCTCCAAAATATAAGGACAGATGGACTCACATTCTGAAGAAGTGAGCAGTGACTCATGAAAACTCATGCCCTGCCACAAATTTTGTTAGTCTTTAAGGGGCTACTGGACTCTTGCTCCGTTCCATTAATAAAGAATGTAAGCTGTGCTGTTAGGTTTCTCCCCCTCCTCATCTGTTAGAAATGGAAAGGGAGATCTCTCCAAGTGCCATGAGACTCCATCTTCTCTCTCTGGCTCTTTCCCTCCCTCCTCTCTCTGAAGAAGTGTACAGGCACACAAAAGCTTATACCTGGAATAAAACGTTAGTCTTAAAAGTGCTATCGGACTCCATTTTTTCTTTCTCTCTGGCTCTTTTCTTCTCCCTCCCTTCTCAGAGGGGGAGGGGAAGAGCCCTCAGCCAATCAAGGGAAGGGAGGCTTGGCTTTCTTTCTCTCCTCTGCAAAGCAGGAAATATGAGAGACTGGGCAAAAGGAGCTGCGATGCAGGGAACAGGAAACAGCAGAGAGCCAGTTGCTCATGAGCCAGATAGGATCCTTGCAGGGGCTGGATCCAGCCCGTGGGCCATATGTTTGACACCGTTGGAGAAGATATCCATCATGGCTAGTAGCTATCGTGACAAGTAGTCACTGATAGTCCAGTCCGCCGTGGATTTGCCCACTCACCTTATAAAGCCCTCCGAAACTTTTTCTTAGTCACGTGTAATAACCAGGGAGAGAACTGAAGACACACCACCCCGTTCACAAATTAGAGTGAATGCATGTACAATCCGTGTACAGTGTGCATTGAATGTACATTGAACAATTGCCATGTTGCAGCTGAAGATGAGATATAAAGCACACACACATTTTTTCCAGGTACTGGTCCTCAGTTTCATCTGTAAAGTGAACGCAACTTGGAACTTTTCTCTACAAACAGACGTACACACATATGGGCAGGATGTAGGTGAGTTCACAGTAACGTGTGAACTGGGCAACCATACAGTGCCATTCTGGAAGCAGGTATTATAGCTCAGTAGCAAAGCATGTTCCTTCGATAGTTTATTTATTAGTTGAACTTTTACCCCACCCTTCCAGCAGAGCCGGCTCAGTTTCGGAGGGTACATTGGCTGGTCGGCAGCGGAACACTTAGAGTCCAGTAGCACCTCAGAGATCAAGAAGAGTTTCAGGGTATGAGCTCTTGGAAGAGGAGGAGGGGAAGAAGAAGAAGAAGAAGAGATTGGATTTATACCCTGCCCTTCACTCAGAGTCTCAGAGCGGCTCACAAACTCCTTTCCCTTCCCCCTCCCCACAACGGACACCCTGTGAGGTAGGTGGGGCTGAGAGAGCTCTGAATGAGAACTGCTCTTTCAAGAAAACCTCTGATAGAACTATGGCTTGCCCAAGGTCACCCAGAAGCTGCAAGTGGAGGCGTGGGGAATCAAACCCAGTTCTCCCAGATTAGAGTCCGCGCACTTAACCACTACACCAAACTGGCTTATACCCTGAAAATCATGTTGGTCTTTAAGGTGCTACTCGACTCGAATCTAACATGGTTTAGAACATCTCAAGTTCTAGGCTCAGTCCTTACAGGCCCCCTCATTCAAGGCAGCAGCAAAGATACCTTGCTGAAAGTGGTTCTGGAGAAACTACCGCCCAGACCTGAGCACCGTGATCACAAGTTAATTTCAGTGACATGGGAATTACTCTGCACAGGATTGTACTGTGGATAACCTATTAATCTGACTACAGCCCAGGGCATGTAGAAAGCACAAGACATCTCTCCCCCCCCCCCCCCTCGTGCCTATCCAGGGACTGTAAAAACGGGCAAACTCATGTGCAACAAACTCAAAATACATGGAAGCTATGCAGCTTCAGCCAAATGAAGAAGAAGAAGAAAAGAAGAAGAGATTGGTTTTATACCCCGCCCTTCACTCGGACTCTCAGAGTGGCTTACAAACTCCTTTCCCTTCCCCTCCCCTCCCCTCCCCACAACAGACACCCTGTGAGGTAGGCGGGTCTGAGAGAGATATTTCCAGAACTGTCCTTGAGAGAACAGCTGGTACAGAGCTATGGTTTGCCCAAGGTCATCCAGCCAGGTGCGAGTGGAGGAGTGGGGAATCAAACCTGGTTCTCCCAGATTAGAGTCCGTGCACTTAACCACTACACCAAACACCAAACAGATCCCCAGCATCTATTCTCTCCCTGATACGTTCACAAAAAAGACAAAATGGTGCCTAAATGGCTTATTGAGACAGTATATTTTTTTTAGCTCATGAGGGGAATCATGGAGCATACATTATTCACCTTGCCTCCATTTTAGTTACACAACAACCCTGTGAGGTGGGTTACGGTCAAGAAAGAGACTGGCCCAAGGTCTCATGACTACACAAGAATCTGAACCCGAATCTTCCCAGTCCTGTCTGCTAAACTGTACTGATTCTTATTTGATGGTGGCTTTGAGTGGCCCTGAGATGTTGGAAAGTTGCAGCCAGTTAGTGGCTAGATCTGGGCTACAGAGACCAATTATTTGGCTCAGTCACAGGCAACTGACCAGGCCCGTAGCTACAGTGGGGCTATTTGGGGCTCCGTCCCCTTCCTTAAAGGGCCAGCCTCCCAAGATTTCCTTCTGAAAAGTTTTAAAATATTTTAACATTTGTAAACTTTTAAAACATTTTTGAGAGATAAACTTCTCTTTAGCATTAGTATTATTGCCTTTATTGTTACTTAAAAGTACAGTTGTTTATAGACAGATGGAAAAATAAGGGCAAATAATGGCCTCTAACTGCTACTTAAATGTGTGCTTAAAGATGTCCCTCCCCCCAGTGCTGCATGTGTGTCCTGTGTGTGCGAGACACAGAATGCATAAAGAAGGAAAAAAGAGGGTGCAATCTTCTTACCTTGTCTGTGCACTCAAAGGCAACAATGACTGAAGCTTTGAAACTTGCTACTTTGGACTCAGAATCAGTGCTGCTTGGTATGTAACCATGCCATGCAATTGCAAACCAGTTCTGTTGAGTGGCAAATAGGTATGGATATCTATTTATTTCTACTTATATCCCGCCCTGCCTGCAAGCACGCTCAGGGTGGGTCACAGCAATAACTTACAATCAACAGAGAAATAAATATTAAACAATAAAAAGAGTTTAAAACAGTGAAAAGGTAGGCATTGCTACGATTTTATATCCAGCAAGCCTAATAGCTGGGAGCAACTGGACCATGGCTGAGTCATAGAGATCTTTTTTATAGCCGCATAACATTAATAGGGGGCTGTGGTGGCTCAGAGGTTAAGGCACTGAGTTGCAGATCGGAAGGTCGGTAGGCCAGCAGTTTGAGACCCGAGTGCTGCGTGATGGAGTGAGCTCCTGTCTCTGGCCCCAGCTCCTGCCAACCTAGCAGTTCAGAAGCAAGAAACTGCAAGTAGATAAATAGGTACCGCTTCGGTGGGAAGGTAAAAGTGTTCCATGTGCCTCGGCATTTAGTCATGCCAGCCACATGACCACAGAAGCGTCTTTGGGCAGCGCTGGCTCTTCGGCTTGGAGACAGAGATGAGTGTCGCACCCTAGAGTTGGATTCAACTGGCTTTCGAGCAAGGGAAACCTTTACCTTTAACATTGACTGCAGGAGGATGGCCAATTGATGGACGCCCACTGCCTCAACCAAAGGCCTGGCGGAACAGCTCCGTTTTGCAGGCCCTGCAAAACTGCAATAGGTCTCGTGGGGCCCTGCTCTCAATTAGGGGTATTCTCCACCAGGCCGGGGGGCCAGGGCAGAAAAGGCCCTGTCCCCGGTTGAAGCTAAGTGGATGTCCCTTGAGACTTAATTCACATCCTGCCTCTCTTCCCAACGGGGACCCAAGTGCAGCTGACATCGTTCTCCTCTCCTCCATTTTATCCTCACAACAGCCCTGCGAGGTAGGTCGGACAGAGAGTGCGTGCCTGGCCTGAGGTCATGCAGCAAGCTGCCATGGCATGGTGGGGATTTGAACCTCGGCCTCCCAGATGCTAGTCCAACACTTTAACCACTAGATCACGGTGGTTATTGCCCTGACTTTGATGGCCCAGGCTAGGCTGATCTCATCAAATCTCAGAAGCTAAGCAGAGTCGAGTCAGCCCTGGTCAGGAGTTGGATGGGAGACCACCACAAAAATCTAGGTTGCTTTACAGAGGCAGGCAATGGCAAACCACCTCTGTTCATCTCTTGCCTTGAAAACTCCATGATGGGATCTCCATGGGATTGCCAGCCTCCAGGTGGGGCCTGGGGATCTCCCGCTTTTACAGCTGCTCTCCAGTCGACAGAGATCAGCTCCCCTGGAGAAAATGGCTGCTCTGAAGGGGGGACTCTGTGGCATCCTACGATGCTGTGGCCCCTCCCCTCCCCTCCCCTGGATATGTCCCCCAGTTCTTCAGGTATTTTCCAACCCATACCTGGCAACCAGAGCTCCCCACGAATCTGTTGAGCCACGACCGGACTTTCCCCCACCGTGTTACTGCATTTACCTGTCAACAGGCTTCAAAAGAAGTATTGAGGTTTCGAGGTCCGCAGCCCCCCGCCCCGGCGGAAGCATCTTTCCCATCCAGACAGGCAGAATGAATCCCATCTGGCCAACAGGCTCCGGGGGGGGGGGGGATGGCCAGCCCCCCGGTTTAAGTGCCGTAGGGACCGCAGCCAAGATTTAATTTTTTTAAAAGGAAGTCATATCCCTCACGTCGGGCGCTGCCACTTTTAAAAAAGCGATCCCCCCCCCCCCCCCGGATTTAATACACTCCCTGCGCAGTGACTGTACAAAACAAAACTCTCCGAGAAATCAGATCCGGAGAGGCGTTGGGCCGGCGGCCAAGCCATTAAGCCGCGGCCGGAGCATAAAAGCGCCCCCCCGCCCCAGCACTCAATCGACATCACGTTGGTTTCGAAGCCAACCCGGTTGCCGGGACCAGGAAAACAATAGTCTGCGGCGCCCCCCCCCCCCCACGTGCTCCCGCCTGCGATCTCGGGCTGGGGAGGGCGGGGGAGGAGGGGGGAGGCGAGGCCAGGCCTGCCCTGCCGTCTCCTCCCCCTCGCGCCGTCCGGAGCTGCCTTAACTTCGCAAGACGCCGAAACTTTCCCCCCCTTCGGCGCTCGCAGCGACCCAGCATGTAGCAGCCGCCGGCGGCGCAGCCGGAGTGGAGAGTCCTGCAGGGGCGCTTGGCAAAGGCGCCGCGCGGTGCAGTCCCGGGACCTTCCCCAGCCAGGGGCGGCGATGGGGATTCGGCGCAGCCCGGGGCCGAGCGGCTGCCCACCGGCGTTGTAGCCTCTCCCCGCTCGGCTCTCTTGTTTGCGGACTCTGCTGCCATGAGACTGCTGGGGGTGAGTGAGTGGGGGGGCTCTCGCCGCCGGCCGGCCTGCCGAGTTCCGCCGCCTGGGCACGGCGCCCTGGCGCCCCCGCGCTCCGTCTCTCACCCCTTTCTCGCTTCTCTTCCAGGTGGCCGAGGGCAGCCCCCGGCGCGACCCGCCGCCGCTCTCCTTGGAGCTGCCCCAGCGGAAGAGGCTCCCGCCGCCGGCCCCCGAAGAGCGCTGCGCCAGCCGCCCCCCTCCGGAGGGAGCCGGGGCCGCCGCGGGGGGCGAGCCGGGCCACTTCGAGAGAGCCGCGCAAGGAGGAGGAGGATGGTGCAAGGGCTGCCAAGCCAAGGTGGCCGACCTCAAGCGGCAGGCGCTGAAGTTGGCCGCCGCCTGCAACTCCCTGGCCCCGCCGGTAGGTCGACAGCCCGGAGCGCGGGGGGGGGGGGGGGGGGGACGGCGGCGAGTGGCTCCAATGCTTTGCAGGTTGTGCTAAGTGCAAAAAGTTTCCTTTGGTATTGCAGACCAAAGAGGGACTGCATTGGTGCGCAATGCATGGGGGAAACAAATCTTGGCGGGTCTCTCTTGCAACCGCATGCTTGGGTAGGTTTCCCTATAGGTTCCTGGGGCTTCAGGCGCTGGAATACACTGGTGCACAATGCATGGGGGGGGGGGGAATCTTTGTGGGTCTCTTTTGCAACTGCATATACGCGTAGGCTCCCTCTAGATTCCTGTGGCATTGCAGGCACTGGGGTATAGTGGTGCACACTGCACGAGGGAAGCAAATCTTTGTCGGAGTCTTTTGCAGCGGCTTATACGTGCAGGTTTCTGTGCCGTGCGTGGCTCTCTGCCTTCGATGCTGCACCCCAACGCGGGGCAAGATTGGCTTTGCCGCCCTGCATTGCATTCCTGGGCAGGGTGTCCCATTGGAGTAGAGGCAGCGCAGCGGTTCGGGCTGGCGAGCTCGGGTTCGGAAATCCCTGGGGATTTGAGGTTGGAGCCTGGTGGGGGAGTGGGATTTAGGAAGGGGGGGGACCTCGGTAAGAGTATATCATGCCATGCTGCCCACTTCCCAAAGCAGTTGTTTCCTCCAGGGAAGGGGAATAAACATTGTAAGTAGTCTGGAGAGCAGTTGTAATTCCAGGAAGTTTCCAGTCCCTACCTGGAGGTTGGCAACTTGCCTGCAGTATAAGGACACTTTCCCGGGAGTAAGTCTCATTGACTAATGTAGGACTGACTTCTGAGTAGACCTGCTTGGGCTGGCTCTCTTAAGTTCCTGTAGCCCCTGCTTGGGGGTTGTGAATTTCACCCACATCCTGCTCTGGACCTGAGCCTGCTCTGAGCTCCCTTGCCTTTCTTGATATCTGGATGTAATTACTCCATGCTGTGTCATACAGCCATGTTGCGGTACTGTGCTGCTGCGTCATAACTTTTTCTGGCATTCTGAAATGCGTTCGCACATTGTGCAGTGTGCTGTCCGCGTGGCGTGGGACTTGGATGTGCTTAGGAGCACTGCGTTAGATGTCCGCTTTGCCTTGGACTGGTAGAGTGTGTATATCTGCACAATATACAGTCCCTCCCCGATGCTGATATGTGCTGGGAACAGTTTTGGGGTCTGTGCATTGGTTCTGTCGTTCAGTATTGCATGAATTAGGGTTAGCAACCAATACTCCCTCTAAGCTGTGGAGTCATGTGAGCAAAAATTCTACTTTGTGAGCTGCTGGCATTAAAGTTGTGAGCAAGCAATATGGCTACTGCATAAATTAGTTTGCTCTGGAGCCCTCCTTCCTGAGCTAAGACAAAAATGTGTGAGCTAGCTCACAGTAACTCAGTTTAGAGGGAAAACTGGCTGGTAACCCCCAGGTGGAACCTGGAGATCTCCCAGATTTACAGCTGATCTCTCCAGACTACAGAGTTCAGTTCCCCTGGGGAAAAGAGCTGCTTTGGAGGGTGGACTGAGCTCCCTGCCCTCCCAAAGCTCCACCCCCAAATCTCCAGGAATTTCCCAACTTGGCGTGGGCAGCTCTGAGCCTCCTGCTGGTGTTCTTGGCAAGCTGCCTTTGGATCATAGACCCTTCACCCCTGAAGGCTTGCCTGGGGCAGCCCAGGACTCATGGCCTATGTTGCATTCATAAAACCTACTCGCATTGCATAGCAGCTGGATATGTGTTCAGGACACGGGGTAGTATTTTGCTGCACATATATCTGAGTATTGCCGTGAATACTTCAGTACCCTCTCACTAGGCAGGGTTTCTGTGAGTACTTTGTACAGAGATGCAGCTGGGGATCTGTGTGTACCACGGAGGTCTTGCCTGTCCCTCCTAAGCCCTGCACAAATGCCTGTGTACACCCTTGAGGCCAGTACCATACACTGCAGAGAATCTTTTAGTGCAGGAAATTTGGGAGGCCTTGCATTAGAGGGGCTGCATGGAATGGAGGCTTAGCGTGTGTTCTCTTGCTTGTTTACCGAAGACTGTTTGTAGAAGTTGCTTGTAGCAGTTTTTCTAAGCTGCCTGCTTGTGTACTTCAGGGACACCCCCCTCCCGCATGCGTCTCAGTGCATGGAGGCGCACTGGTGCATTATGCCCCTTACAGGATCCCTGCCAATAAGGGGGGGGACTACGTCAGTGCCAGGGATGGGTGGCCAGGTTCAGCCTCAGCCATAATCTTTCCTTCCCCCCCAAGTTCAACAGCTTAAACCTCTCTTCATGGGAATAATTTGTATAGGAGAAAGTGAAGGGGGGTAGTTTTGATCGGGAAATGTGGGGAGGGGGTATGAGCTGAGTCTGCTCTCTGCCTTTGGTGACCGCATCTGTTGAGAATCCATCTGTACTGCACTCCCCATCTGGGGTTCTTCTGTTTGTTGGTCATGCTAGAATGTGGCAAGGAAGCTGGTTTAGTATCTCCAGTGGATAGATGATGCATACAGGGGCATCAATGTGTGTGGCTGAGCAGAGACTTGAACTCGGGATCCCTGGGGAGCAAGCCCAGATAAGACAGTGTGAGATGGCAGCTGAGCTTGCATTTGCTCATTTCTGTTACGCGTTAGTCAAAGAGCAAATACATCATCATGAGTAATGGGGAAGGGCACTTCGCGTCGGACAATCCAACAGTGCTTTTAGCAACTTCATCTTGTGTATGTGCTTAGAAGGAAGTAAGCCCCACTGTACTACGTGGGACTTCTGATATTCCTATGGAAAGTGCCTTACGAGACAGACCGGGGGCCTATCAAGGTCACGCTTGCGCGTTCTGATCGTAATTGGCTTTGAAGATCTTTTCCATCACCTCTTACCTGATCCTTTTAAATGGAGATGCTCGGGATTGAACCTGCCACTTTCCACATGCAAAGCAGATGCTCTACGACTGAGCCACTTCCTCCTCCAGTGGCACGGGTGCCTATTTTTTGTTTTGCACATTGCTTCCCTGCGCCACTGAGTGGCCTACGGTCGATGTGGCTACTTCTGTTATCTTTGCTTCAGTTCCTGGAACGACGACGCAGGCTCTGAAAACAGTGATCTTGGCTCATGGGGACTCCAGTTTCCAAGGGTTACTCTAGCAGCATGGGATGGGGGTGTGTGTGTGCCGCAGTGGCTTTAATGCCACTGGCGTAGTGCCATGAGAGGTCCAAAAATTATATGGGACTGTGGACCAAAGTCAGTTCACTCCAAGCCTAAGCAGTCATTCCTGCATTAAGGAGGTATATGGGTAGCTGTTGATAAATACTGAAGAAATTAGAGGGGGCCCCTTTCCACCCAGAAGAGTGGCGGCACACAGGGAATTGGGGTGTGTGTGCAGCTTTGGGGGAGCTGAGTTTCGAAACTTGTTGTAGTATATGGCCAGGGACGTATCTATCTGAGGGACCATCTCTCCCTGTATATATCCCAGGGAGCACTACGATCGGGCTCCCAGAACTGCCTGGTTCTTCCAGGGCCCAAGGTGGCCCGGTTGGTAGTAATGAGGGCCAGGGCCTTTTTGGTGGTGGCCCCGCACTGGTTGAATGAGCTCCCGGATAACATCAGGGCCCTGCAGGACCTCTCACAGTTCTGCAGGGCCTGCAAGATGGAGCTCTTCCGCCAGGCCTTCAGGTAGGGGCCGCCTCGATTGTCACAGCCCTGGCCCAGCTATTGAAAACCACCATTTTGACGATCCTGCACCAACTGGAAGTTTAAAAATGCCTGTTGACGCCGCTTGGACGAGGGCGATGAAGTCTCGCCATCTTGTATTTGTGATTTTAAGTTGTGTATTGTATGTTTTTATATGATGGTTATTTTTATGGAGTTTTATTGTATATAAACCTTGTTGGTAGCTGCCGAGCCTGCCGGAAGGCGGGGAGGGTGGGATAGAAATCAAATAAATGAATGAATGAATGTCGGATAAGGCCTGTAGAACTGGGACTAGACCGAGTACTGGGACCAGAAAATCCTGTTGGGGATTCTGTGGCCCCCTTTTTTTCAACAGCCAAGCAGTAGCTTACTGCTGGTGTCTTTGAACCTCAGTACGGGAAATGGGCCATGGCTCAGTGGTAGAGCCTCTGCTCTGCATGCCGAAGGTCCCAGGTTCAATCCCAGACATCTCTGGGTAAAAGCAGCAGGTAACCAGTCATGCAAAAGACCCTCAGCCTATCCTAGAAAGTGACTGCTGGTTGGGATCGCCGACATTGACCATTAAGCCCAACGAAGTTTAGTTCTGGGCAGGGCTCATTTCGTGGCAGGAGCTCCTTTGCACGCCCCTGGCAGGCCACACACCCCTGATGTCGCCAATCCTCCAAGAGCTTACAGTAGCCCCTGTAAGAAGAGCTCTGTTAGCTCTTGGAGGATTGGCGACATTAGGGGTGTGCGGCCTAATATGCAAAGGAGCTCCTGCTACGAAATGAGCCCTGATTCTGGGTATAAGCTTTCGAGTGCATGCCCACAAAAGCTTATACCCAGAATGAATCTTTGTTGGTCTTAAAAGGTGCCACTGGACTCACACTTTGTTCTCTTGCTTTAGACCAACACGGCTGCCCACCTGGATGTTGACCTTGATAGGTCCGACTCCATAGAAGGCAGCTTTATGTCTTCACGTGTTACTGGGGAACAGGTGTGCCATAGCTTGAGTTTTATTGGACATTAATTAGTTTGATTGTCGATTGTCGCAGAGGCCGTAAAACACAGCTGCAAGTAGAACCCGGTGCATTTCTGGTGTTGCCCGTGTGTGTTCTCTACAGGTCACTGGGAAGTAAGTTTGTGAGCGGTGATTGTGCCTGACTTCAGCTGCGCCTCTCTCTGATGGACTGATGTTTAGTTTGTGGAGCGTTATAGGCGGATATTTCGACATGTGCTCCCAGACGGGTGTACAGTGTGGGTTTAAATCCAAATTCAGAAGAGTGCAAGCATGTATTTTAAAACAGACTAACAGGGTGTTAGACAATAGATGAAATTGGGTTGACACCCAAAAGGTGTCATGGAAAGCATCTTCGCCTGTTTATGAAACTGAGATGCACGCCCGTGTAGGAACAGGCCCATGTCCTTAGAAGAGATGCTCTGGAATGCTGGGGCTATGACAGAAAGGGCCCTGTTTCTTGTGGAGACCAACTCTGTATCCCTATCAGTCAGTACCTATAGAAGTTTGCTTCAGAGGGTAGAGAGAGATTTTGGAGTTGTAGTAGATAACTCGCTGAAGATGTCGAGACGGTGTGCGACTGCAATGAAAAAAGGCCAACGTTATGCTGGGGGTAATTAGGAAAGGAATTGAAAACAAATCAGCCAGTATCATAATGCCCCTGTATAAATCAATGGTGCGACTTCATTTGGAGTACTGTATACAGTTCTGTTCGCCACACCTCAAAAAAGATATTATAGCATTGGAAAAAGTGCAGAAAAGGGCAACTAGAATGATAAAAGGGTTGGAACACTTTCCCTATGAAGAAAGGTTGAAGCGCTTGGGGCTCTTCAGCTTGGAGAAACAACGGCTGAGGGGTGACATGATCAAGGTTTATAAGATTATGCATGAGATAAAGCAGCTAGAGAAAGAAGTACTCTTCTCTCTTTCTCACAATGCAAGAACTCGTGGGCACTCCATGAAATTGCAGAGCAGTCGGGTTAGAACAGATAAGAGGAAGTACTTCTTCACCCAAAGAGTGACTAACACGTGGAATTCACTGCCACAGGAGGTGGCGACGGCTACAAGCATGGACGGCTTCGAGAGGGAATTGGATAAACATATGGAGCTGAGGTCCATCAGTGGCTATTAGCCACAAGGTATAGATAGGAACTCTCAGTCTGGGGCAAGTGATGCTCTGTATTCTTGGTGCTTGGGGGTGGGGGCAAGAGTGGGAGGGCTTCTAGTGTCCTGGCCCCACTGGTGGACCTCCTGAGGGCACCTGGTGTTTTTGGCCCCTGTGTGAGACAGAGTGTTGGACTGGATGGGCCACTGGCCTGATCCAACATTCTCACAGATTAGAGTCCACTGGTCTTAACCACAACACCAAACTGACTTTCTCATTACAAAGACAAAAGAGGTATGTGCAGTGGAAACTAGTTGTCGTACCTTTATGCATGGGGCCTTTCGGTCCTTTACAAGCATTCTTTGTGACACTCCTCCCACCTTCTGACTGAGATAAAAGGAGTTGGAGATCCCCATCCCTGACCTGGATGGCTCAGGATAGCCTGATCTCATTAGATCTTGGAAGCCATGCAGGGTCAGCCTTGGCTAGTATTTGGAAAGGAATACTAGGGGCGTGACGCAGAAGCAGATAATGGCAAATCACCTCTGAAATGTCCCTTGCCTGAAAAAACAAGTCTGGCTCGCCACCTAGTGGTGCATGATGCTGAAAGAGCTAGAACATCTGGCTGCCAGAGAATCTTAGGACCTCCTGGCTATACTATATACTGCCAAATGATAATTATTAATTATTAGAGATCTCCATTCCTACTTGTTTCTGATGAAGGATACTTTGACTCTTGAAAGCTTATACAGGATGGGAACCAACTCCATGTACTGTGCTTTGGCCTCCATGAAGGAAATGAGGCCCATCAGTGTCGCTCACGAGTGAGGGTCTTGAAGCCAGAGCAAGGGTCTTCCTCCAAAGGTGTGAGTTGCTGCTAGAAGATGTTTGAACTGACCAAGGGAGCTTTGACTCTTGAAAGCTTGTATCCTGAAACTCTTGTTGGTCCTTAAGATGCTACTGGGCTCGAATCTAAGTAGCCATTATGTGTTGTATTTGCTTGATTGTCTGTACTGGCTTACCAATTGATGGGGAAAATTGTTACTGATCTGTTTCCCTCCCCAATATTTTTGGATGAGCTGTTGGGTCGCAGTCACTTCATCACTAGGCAGGAGGAACTCTGGAATCAGAGGTTATGCGCATGCTGTAAGAACATCTTGAGTTCTCCTAAATTTTAGGTGTACTCCCAATAACTTGCTGTTGTAGGTTGGGGCTGGGGTGTTGTGTAGACTGACCCAGGGCCTACTTTGGAGGCACGTAGCTTCAGCAATATTGCTGTAGTAAGGAAGTCTTGGTCTGGTCATTGTCTGGATGGGAGATCTCCTGGGAACCCAACTCCACGCCCTCAGCTGTGGCCTCCATGAAGGAAAGAAAGACGGTCAACGTCACAAACAGGGAAGGAGCTCAAAGTCTGAACAGGGGCCTTCCCCCAAAGTTGTGAGTGACTGCTACAGAATGCGTGAACTGGACTGCTGGGCCAACTGGCTGTCCCAGCACAGGACGTTTCACTTGCACTTCAAACATTTGTGAAAGATGGCGGCCCGGCTTTAATAATGATGATAATATCGGGCCTGGTCTGGCTAAATTCAAGCACTTGAAAGCCCCATTGATTTCAGCAAGGGAGTTGAGTCAACATGGCATAGTACAGGGGTCCCCCAAATTTTCTAATCCTGGTGGCACTTTGGGAATTTTGAGAGGACAAAATGGCGTCCGCAGGAGGTGGAGCTGGATCCAAAATGGCTTCTACAGGAGGCAGAGCCAAACACAAGAACTCCCATCTCAGTTTGCAAAAGAACCGCGGAACCAAAGGAGCCCACCCCTGGAGGGGGAGGAAGCAAGAAAGAGAAAGGGTTTATAACAGGAAAGACGGCCTGAGGCAGAAATGGAACCACAAGCCAGGGTGCTTAGCAGTCCTCCTGATCCTCCAATGGCTACGGATGGTATTGCAGCTGTGGAAAACTCTTTCGTTTGAATGAGGGCTGCCAATAACAAACCCTGCCTTACAGTGGCCCCACCCACTTTTTGAAAAGCTTGATATGTACCGGCAGGGGTCATTTCGTAGAAAAAGAGGTGCAGGAGCTCATTAGCATAACTCATTTGCATATGTCACACCCCCTAACATACCAGAAGTGTGTCAGAAGGCAACACCCACCCCTCAGGCTCCACTCCACAGGTGAGTGAAACTGACCTGCTCTTCCTCCATTCCCTTCCCCATCCAATACTTTGTGCAATAAAAATAAGCATAAAAAACACACCCTCATTCTCTTCCTGCTCCCTTGAAACCACCAGGTTTCAAGTAGACTTGAGATACCCAGGATATGTGCACCACCCATCCCTTCCCCTCCCCCTTCCCCTCCCCACAACAAGACACCCTGTGAGGTAGGTGGGGCTGAGAGAGGTCTTTTGAGAACTGCTCATGAGAGAACGGCTCTGAGAGAACTTGTGACTGGCCCAAGGTCACACCAGCAGCTGCATGTGGAGGAGTGGGGAATCAAACCCGGTTCTCCCAGATTAGAGTCCAACTCCTGACCACTACACCAAACTGATGGGGTGGAAGCTGCTGAAGGGTTGGTGAAATTTCTCCAGTACTTATGTGCCATGTGCCCAGATAAAAAATGGTACACTTAGAAAATTTATATGCCACCTTGAGCAAGTCTCTGGAAAAGCAGCACACAGTCATAAAAGGAACAATGATAAAATTATCAATATTAAAACAAAACATTAAAAACAATAAAGACCCTAGCAGGGCTTTCCCCGGGGCGCTGCGCCTCTGCACTGCTCGGGGAAGCCGAGGAGGGGGCAGGGCTTGGTCATGTGCCCGCCCCCTGGGCTCCTCACTCCCGGAGCTGCGCTCCTGTGCGCTCCCGCTCCAACGGACCCCTGTATACTGGAGTGAAGTACTGGGAAGTACCATGACACCGACAGGTATCACGTTGGGGAACCCTGGAGTAGTGGTTAGCATTTCGAACTGGGATCTGGAGGAGACAGGGAGGTGGAGTGGTTAAAGTGTCAGGGAAGGATCTGGGAGGCCCAGTCTGGAATCCCTGCTTTGCCATGGAAATAGAAGAAGAAGAGATTAGATTTATACCCTGCCCTTCACTACCCGAAGGAATCTCAGAGCGGCTTATAAACTCCTTTCCCTTCCCCTCCACGCAGTAGACACCCTGTGAGGTAGGTGGGGCTGAGAGAGCTCTTTCAAGGACTGCTCTTGAGAGAACAGCTGGTACAGAGCTATGGCTTGCCCAAGGTCATCCAGCAGCTGCAAGTGGAGGAGTGGGGGATCAAACCCGGTTCTCCCAGATTAGAGTCCGCGCACTTAACCACTACACCGAACTGGCTGGGTGACCTTTGGCCAGTTTCACTCTCCCAACCCGCGCTACCTCACAGAGTTGTTGGTGTGAGGATAAATCGGAGAAGAAGGTTGTAAGCCACTTTGGGTCCTCGCGGGGAAGAAAGGGGAGTATAAATGATGAAGCAGTGAAATAAATCTGTATCATACCAATTACCACAATGAGAAAGTATTTAGCCCAGTCTCGTCAGCTCTCAGAAGCTAAGCAGAGTCAGCCCTGTTAGTACTTGGATGGGAGACCATCATGGAAGTCAGGGGTTGCTACGCAGAGGCAGGCAATGGCCAACCACCCCTGAACGTCTAGCCTTGAAAACCCTCGACTGCAGCTTGATGGCAAAACTTGGGTAGTGCTCAGTATCAAAAGACACATTGCGTAATACTGTTAACTTGTCATTCCAGAGTTCGGGCATGATGCCTCTGTTTGTGTAAGTGGCGACCAGTAACAAGACCAAGTCTTATGAGGAAAGGTTGAAGGAGCTGGGTATGTTTAGCTTGGAGAGGAGACGACTGAGCAGTGGTATGATAGCCATCTTCAGGTATTTGAAGGGCTGTCAGATAGAGGATGGAGCGGAGTGGTTTTCTGTTGCCCTAGGTCAGACCAGAACCAAATTAAATCAAAAGAGGTTTCAGCTAGACATTAGGAAGAACTTCCAAATGATTCCATAGTGGAACAAGCTTCCCTGGGAGATGTGGGCTCTCCTTCTTTAGAGGTTTTTAAGCAGAGGCTGGATGGCCATCGGACAGCAGTGCTGATTTTATGACTCACTGTGGGTTTTATCTGACTGTGAGAGGGAGGGCAGGTAGGGATAAGCCAGTGCCCAGTTCTCATGCCCTTTTTTATATGTCCAACCACCACTTTGGGGTCAGGAAGGAATTTCCCTCCAGGTCAGATTGGCTCAGGGATCCTGGAGGTTTCTTGCCTCCCTTTGGGCATAGAGCAGGGGTACCTGTGGGAGTCGGGTGGAGGTAGCTGTGAATTTCCTGCGTTGTGCTGGGGGCTTGGACTAGATGACCCTTGGGGTCCTTTCCAGCTCTATGTTCCTGAGATTATGTAGATGCTGTGCAACATCTTAATAAGATGGAGGTTTTTGGTCATCTTCTGGGCATGGAACAGCGGTCACTGTGGGTGTGAAAGGAGGAGGTATTTGTGAATTTCCTGCATTGTGCAGGGGGTTGGTCTAGATGTCCCTGGAGGTCCCTTCCAACTTTGATTCTACGATTCTGTGACTACCAAATGTCAGGGCTACCGAGAGCCACCGCAGGTCTCCAGATCAAGATTCCCGATGGGCCCTACTCGAATCATCCCAGACTTAATCCAGATATTTTATGAGGACAATTTGACTCGTCCAGTCTCACAGGTCACTGGACCTCCAGAGTATCCCCCCCATCCCACTGTCCGCTTGACAGCCCTGTTTGAGCTAAAATAGTGCATAGCAGATGTGAAGTGCTCAGCAATTTATTTTCACCATGCACATGAAAATATATAAGGTCCCCCCCCTTCTTGAACATAACACTGGCAGTTAACGTATTGTGTTCCGAACAATGGCTATCTGGATATTTGTAAGACCAAGGGGGAGCAGGGGGAGAGAAAAAGGCCTGCAGAGGAAGCCAAGCCCTCCTGACCTTCATTTTCATTCAAAGAGTTCCTGTACCATTGAGTAAAATTCCCATAGAATCTAAATATAGTTGTCTGGGGGGGGGGGGCTGCATTGTAATCCACTCTCAGGCTGAAGGGATCGAATTTTCGCATTTCGGGGTTTGATCCGAAGCCTGCCGAGATCAGGGAGGGGGGAGTCTTTTATGTTGGCTTGGAGTGAGGTTTCGGATCCGTCCCCTTTTGTCCCTTTCATGTGGAACAAAAATGTCAAAGGCAGGCCCTCTAGATTTCCCGTTGTCCGTTCGGTGAATAGAAGGTTAATTTCCTATTGTTCGCTTCTTCGGGCATAATGGCTTTGCACAGAGGGCGTAATGCTGTTAATGATTCTTAGTCCAAACTGGGCCTTTGCTGGAGGTAATGGGGGTCCCTCTTATGAACAGATCTTTGTCACCAGGAGTAAAGGGGGGGGGGAAGAGTACTTACATTGGAAGTCAATGGCTCTTATTTAGGTGCCCAGGTGAGGGGACCTTTCATTCCCCCCCCCAGGCCTGTGTGGTCTCGTTTGTGGTTGTCTCAGGGGACCCCCCCCCTCCCCGTATTCGTCGATAGGGAAATGAATCTCCCCTGCTTTCATTCAGAGTTTCAGATAGGGCCTGGTAAAGGAATAATAGCTGTCGCGATGTCAAAACCTTGACAAGCTTGTTTTGAAGATAAGATTGCTCTCCATTTCCTTTGGAGTAGTCCTGAAATGTTCCCAGGGAATTTGGTGGGACTGAGAGAGGGGGATGGGGAGACTGCCAGATCTCTGCTGGGCCTCTGCAAGAGGCTCTAAGAGCCTCTCTGCAAGATCAGACCAAAGGTCCATTGAATGCAGCATCCTCCTTCCAGTGGTAAGGGCTAGATTATACTCACTGCAAAAACACTTGCAGGATTAGTCACGAAAAAAAAAAGGTGGCTTCTTTGTGCTA
Source organism: Lepidodactylus listeri (assembly GCA_029233225.1). Classification (NCBI taxonomy): domain Eukaryota; kingdom Metazoa; phylum Chordata; class Lepidosauria; order Squamata; family Gekkonidae; genus Lepidodactylus; species Lepidodactylus listeri. Next base: position 85,776,640 of record JARCFY010000011.1, read on the forward strand.
GCCTGCACGGTTTGCAGGTGAAACGTTTGCCAGCCACATAGGAAGTCTTGGTTACTTTTATTTTTTGTCTTACATGTTAGGAACCTTTATTTCTGCAGAAGGCATGGACGTATGTACCATTGAGTCACGACCGACTTATGGTGACCCAAGTAAGTGAGAAGCAGAGATGGTTGGCTGCTGGTTGGACTCCCCTCTAAGTACTGATCCTGCTTAGCTTCTGAGATCTGATGAGATTGGGCTATTATACCATGCCACCTTCAAACTTCCATAGTATAAGAAAAATCTAAAACCAAAACCAACCACAGTGAAGAGGAGGAGGAACAGGAGAAGAGATTGAATTCATACCCTGCCCTTCACTACCCGAAGAAGCCTCAGAGCGGTTTACAATCTCCTTTCCCTCCCCGCCCCACAACAGACGCCCTGTGAGGTAGGTCTGGCTGAGAGAGCTCTCTGGAGAACTCCTCTTTCCAGAACAGCTCTGAGAGAACTGTGGCTGACCCAAGGTCACACCAGCAGCTGCATGTGGAGGAGTGGGGAATCAAACCCAGGTTAGAGTCTGTGCTCCTAACCACTACACCAAACTGGCATTGATCCTAAGAATCCTACAGCCCTTAGCATTCCTGTTCCCAGGGGTCATTTCGTAGAAAAAGAGGTGCAGGAGCTCATTAGCATAACATTAGCGTATTTGCATATGCCACACCCCCTGACATCACCGGAAGTGTGTCAGAAGGCAACACCCCCTGCTCAGGCTCCACCCCAAAAATCTCCAGGTGTTTCCCAACTCAGAGCTGGCGAGACTACCTGCTTCAAAAAACTGCTTCAAAAGCGCAAAGCATAAATGTTTGAGAAATCCCTCCCCAAATCTCCCTGATCAAGATATAAATTCTTAGGTGCTTGAGCAGAGCAGCATCCCCTCTCAGCTGCGCCCCGCGTGTCAGTGGAGCAATGGCTATGTTCCCTCATCAGCGTGTGAGGAAGGGTCTTTTAATTTACAAGCTTAATATTTTCCTAAATATTTAAGAATTCTCAAGAAACAATTTAACCTGTTATCTAAGCATCTAGTTCGTGAATAGTCAGCCCGCCGCTATCTACTCTTTCAAGGAGGAAATGGTTCTTCCCTTTCCCTCCATCCTAGTGAGCTATCCAGCAAAACACATAGGTGGATCAGATTTCCTGATTATAAGCATGTTTGCTCAGAGTTAACTTCCACTTGAGCAGTGGTACTTCTTGATGAGAAGACTGAAGCACTCCTGCTGGGCCAGAGCAAAGTCCATCAGCTGTTCCCATTATCCTTCCCGGGAATTCGGAGACTGGGCTAGCCTGATTTTGTCAGATCTCAGAAGCCAAGTAGGGTCAGCCTTGGTTAGTTCTTGGGTGGAAGACCACCACAGAAGTCCAGGGTCACCACACAAAGGCACCTCTGAACATCTCTTGCCTTAGAAGCCCCATGAAGGGTCACCACAAGTTGGCTGCAACTTGACGGCACTTTCTCCCACCATCAAGTACCTTTAAATCCCACTAATTTCAGCGGCAGAGACCAGCCCTTGCTTAACTTCCTTTGAAACCAGTCATGTGCTTATCTTTGGCTGGGTCATACCTAAAGATGTTTAGACACAATACCTAAAAAAAATGGTCCTAAATACCATATCAGAGAATAAGTGCAAATCTGAAAGTAATGCTTCAGTCACATGAAACAAAGCACATTTGGTAAGAAAATAGGCTTACCCGGGGGGGGGGGGGGGGGCACCCAAAGGCATGCATTTTTTAATCATCTGCTCACCTCTCTTTCCCTCTCTGGCCCCGCATACGGGATGTACTAAATGAGAGATCACAGAGTGGAATGACAGGAGTGTTCAGGGGCTGTCATCTCACTCCGTGGTCTCTCATTCCGTTCCCAGAGTAGTTTATTTGTGCCCAGAGACCCTAGTGGAATATCCATTCCGCATTTTCATTGCAACTCTACTTGTACTCTAATGTATTTCAATGGAGCCCATGCAAGTCAGTTGGGATTCCTGGCTCCCATTATTTCCAATGGGTCTTCAAGTGTCTCCCATTGTTTCCAGTGGGCTATCCCAGGGGTGGGCAAACTGTGGCTCGGGAGCCGCATGCGGCTCTTTCACATATATTATGTGGCGCCCGGCAGGGCAGCTGGAGAAGCTAAATATGATTAAGCAAACAGATATCATTGGACAAATTAATATCATTATCAATATCTGCTTTTACCCCTTTTGTTATTATTTTTGGCAGTCTCATTTAATGTTAATAAAGCAAATTTGCTTATTTTCCAATGAAAGCAGGTAATATTTGTTCATGTCTTGTGGCTCTCAAACATCTGATGTTTATTCTATGCTGCTCTTACGTTAAGCAAGTTTGGCCACCCCTGTTCTAGGTGGCTCTTACGCTGAGCAAGTTTGCCCACCCCTGGGCTATCCTGTCCTTCTTTGAAGGATTATTGTGGTTTAAAGTTCGTGGTGCAATTACCAGGTGCATAATTCAGAGAAGTGGAGCAGCCTGGAAGGACCAGCGAGGGAAATGCCCCCCCCCTATTCTGCACTCACGGTGTTGAACACCAGCCCTACCGTGCTTTCTCGGGAGGTTGATGTTGCCGGCTTGTCTGGGGTCAGTGGGCGACGCGGACCAACGCAGGGGTATCACACTGCCAGCAAGGCACAAGGTTGCATTCGGCCAAGACACTAGAAGCCCTCCCATTGTTGCTCCCCCCCCCCAGCACCAAGAAAGAATACAGAACATCACTTGCCCCAGACTGAGAGTAACTGGATGAGCCTGCAAGCCCAGCCCACTCTCCTTGGATGGGGCACAAGGGGCAGGGACGGGGTGGACAGGAGAACTGGCCAGCCGAGAGAGCCTCTGCAGAACATCCGTACGGTGGACACAAATGTCATCTTTATCCGGCCCTTCTTCCAAGGCCACATGCAGGGTTTTCCCTCCTTCTATTTTATCCTCACAGCAACTTGTTACGCTCGGCCAAGAGATGGTAACTGGCCCAGGGTTAGCTGGTGAGGTTCATGAGTGAATGGGAATTGGAGCTTGGGTTTCCCTAGTCCGACACTACACTGCACTTGAATGCCTGTTATCAGGGCTTTTTTTGTAGAAAAAGCCCAGCAGGAACTCATTAGTGTACTAGGCCACACCCAGCAGCGGAAACTCGTTAGCATATTAGGCCACACCATGACAGCACAGCTCATTAGCATATTAGGCAGGGGCTGGGAAAGCACAGGGCAGGCATGGAAGCTTGCCTCTTTCCCCCCCTGAGCTTCTCCGCCCCACTTCAGCAGCGCCTTTCTAGTCTACCCCCCACCTCCGAAAGATTGGGAAGGGAAGCAGTCATGTTTGCCTGGTTGCCCTCGGTCTCCCCAGCCAACCCACCAAGGCACACAGGCTGGGGAGACTGAAGGCAGCCAGGCAAACATCCCCTGTTTTTTCCCTGAGCCTCTCTGCTTTTGCGGAGAGACTCGGGGAAGTGCATGGGGGGGGGGGATGGGTAAATGCCTTTCTCTCCCTCCCCTAGATGGGCCTTTTCAATGTACCTGGGTTCCCCTCCTGATCTTCTTGCACCTGGAAAAGATCATGACGGGAACCCAGGCATGTCTGCATGCCTGCCCTTTTCCCCCAGCCTGCCTGCTGTGGCGGACAGGCTGGGGAAAGGAAGGCAGGCATGCACACATGCCCTTTTCTTCCCTGAGCCTCTCTGCTATTGGGTGAGACCTGGGGAAGTGCGGGGGGGGGGCATGGTTAAATGCCTTTCTCTCCCTCCTCCAGATCTGGGAGGGAAAGAAAGGCATTTTCAATGTGTCTGGGTTCCCTGCCTGCCCTTTCCCAGCTGCCACATGTCAGCTAGAGAAGGGAAGGCAGAGAGAGGCTTTTCCTTGTCAATTTCACTCTCAGCTGACTGAGGGGGAGTGAAAGTGACAAGGAAATCTCAGATGGGCTCCCCAGAGAGAAAGAGGGCATTTATCATGCCACCTTTCCCTCTTGTGTGTAATGTGGGGAGGGCAGCGGGCTCTGTAGCCACGCATGCCAGAGGTTTTGGTTGTAGGTGTGGCTAACTCAGGAGCCAGCCGGGACTCCATTCCTGAGTGCTCCGGCTCAAAAACAGAACTGGGTTTGATTCCCCACTCTTCCACATGCAGCTGCTGGCGTGATGTTAGGTCAGTCACAAGTTCTCTCAGAGCTGTTCTCTCAAGAGCTGTTCTGGATAGAGCTCTCTCAGTCTCACAGAGTGTCTGTTGTGGGGAGGGGAAGGAGTTTGTAAGCCGCTCTGAGACTTTGAGTGAAGGGAGGGGTATAAATCCAAACTTCTCTTCTTTCTCATCTTCCTCTTCGCCCTCCTCCTCCTTGGTGGAGGCAATCCATCTCATGCTGGCTCTTCCTCTTTTCCTGCTGCCTTCAACTTTTCCTAGCATGATTGTCTTTCAGTGAGTCTCATCTTCTCTTATGTATGTACCTACATACCTAACCCTCCCTACATTTGTTAATGCTTTGCAAACTTCCCTGTCTAGTTGCCTGAAGACATTTCTGCCTCACCATAGTTGAGACAGCAAGTGGTTGTTTGGTAAGCATTTTCCGGAGAGATGTAAACGTAGAGCGACATAACCTCAGGGCACGGCTTTTAGGGCGCCTCCTCCTCTCCGCTGGAAAATAGCGGGTGTGGTGTTCATAGAAGTACAAAGCATTGATGTTTGAGCATGTGTGATGTGGGTCTGTGAGTGTTGTCCAGATGCAAGGGACTCGAAACAGTCCAAGCATTGCTGCCGAATTTCTGCCTTCCTGTTTTGTTGCTCGAATTAGAAATGGGGAGGTGGGAATCCGCAAAAAACAGCAAACACTGAAAGTCGGGTTGCTCCTTTGTGCCTCGTCCAGTCCTTCCGGCAGGCAGTGTTTAGCGCAAGAAGGCCACTGCTTTGAACTTCGTGTACATGCTCAAAAAAAGGCTTGTGTCCTTTGCGATGATAATTAAGGGATCTTTCATCCTGAGTTCAGAAAGGTCTCTCCACCTGGCTCTGATGGTGGGTGGGTGCTTTGGAGATGAAAGACCGGTTAGTTCCTGCTGCTGATTATCATGACTGATGAAAGAAAGAAGCGGTCTCCCTAGAGTCAGCACTGCCGATAATGGTGCCGAGTTTAAGCTCAGAACGGTATACATCTTTTTTAAAAATCGTGGTTGTTGGCCTGAGCATCAGTTTAGGAGAAGTGCTTTGTGAAGAGTTCTAACGGTACACTTCTAAGTGCGGAGAACTTCAGTGGATTCAGAAGAGTGTAATTGTGCTTAGGATTGTATTGTAACAGGCACAGAACTGACGAAAATGGCAAGTCTGTTAGATCCGAAATTATTTTTGTGCAACTCCTCCCATGCACCATCTAAAGCCTGTGTGGAATTGCAGGTTATTGGGCTTTCTGCCCTGTCCTGAAACATCTCGGAGCCAAACTGGATGTTTCCTTTTTTAAAAAACAGTTGGGTCCAGGTTTTTGTTGCTCCACATACACAGAATACTCCATGGGGATATCAATTCCCTTAGTGCTGTTTTGGTGTGGAAAATGGCTTGGGGGCAGTGTTCCCTCTAGGGTAAGTTAGTGTGAGCACACGTTGTTGTCTTAGCTCAGGAAGGATGGTTCCAGAGCAAACTAATTTATGCAGTAGCCAAATCACTCGCTCACAACTTTTAATGCCAGTAGCTCACAAAGAAGAATTTTTGCTCACAAGACTCCACAGCTTAGAGGGAGCATTGCTTGGTGGTGGGGAGACAGGAGCCCTCCCTCTCCCATGGTGGACTTCTGAGCCCAAATGGGCTCTGCTTAATGCTTTAATAGTCATTCCTCACAGTTGCTGTCTGTCTGTAGGGAGGGAACCCAGACCCAACCGTTTCAAAAAAGTGGATGTCTAGTTTGCTTCTCTCTTTCCTCACTATCCTTTCAATTCTTTATCCATGGCTCTGAGGTTAAGACGCTGAATTGCAGACTGGAAGATCGGTAGCTCGACAGTTCGAGACCCGAGTGCCACATGACAGAGTGAGCTCCCGTCTCTGGTCCCAGCTCCTACCAACCTAGCAGTTTGAAAGCAAGAAGTTGCAAGTAGATAAATAGGTACTGCTTCTGTGGGAAGGTAACAGCATTTCGTGTGCCTTGGCGTTTAGTCATGCCAGCCACATGACCATGGTGACGTCTTCGGACAGCGCTGGCTCTTCGGCTTGGAAACAGAGATGAGCACCGCGCCCTAGAGTCAGATTTGACTAGCTTTCGAGCAAGGGAAACCTTTACCTTTACCTTTAGTCCAAAAAAGAGTTCTTAGGGATTCAAAGCTTTCTCATTCCTTGGTTTCTGTTATGTTCCTCCTAATAAAGAGCTACCATCCTCCTTTTGCTTTAAGGCAAAGTAATTTGAGGAAATTAAAGTAGATTGGGCCTGCTGTTCTTTTCTTTAAAAGGAAAATATGCTCGAGTCCTTTTCTGTCCCCCTTCCCCTTCTCCTTCAGTCCGTTCCCAGCCCCCCCCCCCGGTACTGTAGGCTGATTAGGGGTGGAACTGTGAAGCTAAGAGCAAGCTTAGTTCTCAGACCTGTGATGTTTAGGAACAGAGAGAAGGTTTCGGATGGATATTGCTGATGTCCTGATACTCATCTCTTTACCGGGATGGGGTTCGTGCAGGTGTTTTGTGTGTGTTGTGAGAGGTATACTGCAATCCTCTGCAATATACAAGCCCCCTTCCCTATGTAATCCCCACTCTGTACACCCACTCTACTTGTCATGAGGATGGATATTTTGCTGGCATCTTGCAGGTATTCAGGTCAAAGAACCCGATGGAGATTAATGTTTTCTAATTTCAACGTTTAGTTTTTCCTACCTCTCCAATGGCAAAAAAATAAGGTATATGTGCTAAGGCAGCATAAGGTGGTTAATTTTGTGGCTGTCTCTCAAGTATTGGGAGTGTTTGCAGTTTTGCAGGTAGAAAGGTAATGCATCTTATACTTTTAAATTCCATAAATATGACAATTAGCACAATTTCATATGCTAATTTATTTGTTGTTTGGCAGAGTTACACACAGGAAGCGTGTAATAATATAAAATACGTAACCAAGTTGATACAACGGGTAGGCAGACCAATTGGGCAAACCTGCTAGATATTAATATCTACATTTTCAATCCACTCAATCATAGCTGGGGAGAGTTCAGAGAACTCTGTCACATCTCCCTAGAAAGCACAACGCTCACCTTACTTTAACAGATGGAAAATAGTTTGGCGGGCTGCACCACAATCGCATTCAGGTCCTGGTATTTTGCCCCATTTAAACAACAGGTCAGCATAACTGCTGAAGCCTGTTTGTATTCCATTAGCTGTCTTCCATACTTCACATGGCAAGTCAAATCCTGCAGGCCTCTTGTTGGTATTTATCAGGTTATGGATATCAGGTGGAACTGATTGCATCCATGTTCGCAACCATTCATTCCCCAGATCGAAATGTTGTGATTGCAGGATTTCTGCAGATCTTACTGCTGGGTGTCAGGATCTTAGTCTGGATAGGCCTGCATCAGCCATGTCTTTGTGGATGGGCAACTCACTGTTTTCAATGATCTTTCTGTATTCATGAAGAAGAGCATCTTGTCTTCAGAGATGCGGGGGAGTGATGTGGCACAACATGGGTAGCCAGTAGGTTGGAGTGGGTTTAATACATCCGCTGATGGTTCTCATTGCTGTCTTGAGTTGGACGTCAAGTGTGTGGACATGGGGGCTGTTGAGCTACAATGAAGCACCACGTTCTGCTGTACTATATACCCACCCCAAAGCTGAGCATCTAAGTGTTGTAACAGATACACCCCAAGTTGTACCACATAACTTCGCTGCTACATCGTTAAGATGGTGTTTATAGCCCGAGGTCCTGTCCAGGATAATATCAAGTTACTTAGGTGTATGGTTGTGTGTAACTCAGGTGCCATTAAGGTAGACATTAAGTTCACCGTTGGCAAGATTGCTACTGAGATGGAAACAGGAGAGTTCTGTTTTTCCTGGACTTGGGATAAGCCACCATTTATGGTAGTAGTCAGTCAAAATATCAAGGTCCCTAGTCAGTATTTCCTCAGTCTTTTCAATTGATTTGTGCCTTACTGTAATTGCCATGTCATCAGCATAAGCAAACTTCCTGGATATCGTCTTGGAAACATCAGAGATGTATAGATTGAAAAGCACTGGAGGGAGGACCCGGCCCTGACGTAGACCGTTATTCAGTTTCTTCTGCTTGCTGATTGACTGACCCATAATTACTTGGAAAGTTCTAGTGCTCAGCATATTATTTAGGAGTTGAAATAATGTTCTGCAGGGGACAGCAGACCATCCTTCCAGATTGTTTCAGAAGTGGTAGTCAGATCAACGAAATCTGCTGATGTCTTAAAACATTTCTGATACCCTGCCTCAATGAAAGTTGTTAATCTGAGAACCTGGTCTTCACAGCTACAATGTAGTCTAAATCCTACTTGCTCTATAGGGACATGGTCATTAATTTTGTTACTGATTCTGTTCAGGACTAGCCTCTTGAGGAGTTTATAACAGGAGCTCAGAAGGGAAATAGGTCTGTAACTTTCCGCCAGATGTTTTGGTTTTCCAGGTTTCAGAACAGCAACTATCTTTGCTCTCTTGAATTCCCCTGGGAGTCTTCCTGACCTCACGATGTCAGTGAGAAACTTTGTGAGCCACTTCTTAGTGAACGTGCCGCTGTTGATCAGGATCTCATTAGTCAGAACCCTGGTGCCTTTCCGCTCTTGATGGCCTTCAGTGCCTTCGACATCTCATCAGCACTGAAAACCCCTGACAGCTCTCAGTCTTCAGGGCAGGTGTGTTTCAAAATCTTGGAGTTCTTTTTTTTATCCTGATTGTAAAATCTCAATCCTTCGGAGCTCTGGATAGGGATACCAGTCGGGCAGCTACCTGGTTTGAAGTTACTTTTGGATTTCCTCATATGCTAAGATGCAAAGTGATACGCTTGATCTCGTTACAGCAGCCAAATAGGTTTGATAGGAAAGTTAAGTATTTCATAAATTTTGGTTCTCCCCCCCAATTCCCCCCCAGTCTGCGCCAATGGTTTCAGAATTTCTGAACATCTTACATCTTTAGTCACCACCTTTGTTCTGGCAGCTAGAACTGGACAAAGCCAGCCAAGGGCATTTACTGAATTTACTGGTGGTGTAGACGAAGGCTGTCCCGATATCCTTTGTGCAGAGATGTGGGTTCTTTTCTGGTTAAAGTGTGGTGTTTGCGCAACATTCTGCGGAGTGAGTTGTAAGTCTTGGGATCATTCCCACTTGGCAGAGGAATCCCTCACCCCTGGAGCCATTAACATTTATGGCGCTTCTACAAACAAGACCAAAGCCAGAGTGGGAATCGTTAAATTGCTACCCACAATAATCACGTCAGGGATACAACCGGTGGTCGCCTGCTCCGAGCAGGTCATGTTGAAACAAAAGGCAGGTTGCATCAGAGAAGGGTTTTAGTGAATGTACGTGGATGTACGATGGGGATGGGCAGATGAAGTGCTACCATTATGCAGCCTTGAACCGTGCGCCGCCCCCCCCCCCTCCACCCAGCCCGCATTTCTCCCAGCGGGGGATCCAGTCTAGAGGAGGCGGGAGAAGATTGCAATTAATACAGGCCTCCTAGCCTGGCGGCGGGGTGGGTAATTACTGTTGTTCAGTTTGTCTCTCTCTGGCTAATTTCTTCAGCACCCTGGCTTATTAGAGGGTAAGGAGGAAAAACGTACAAGCCAGTTCCAAAGTCCTGGGGGGTGGGGGTGTGTGTGGGGAGGGGGGGGGGGGCGCGCGCGCACAAGAGCATCTGTTCCCAACATCTGAGGTTACTTTGAACCTGTTGAAAAATGTGGGAGCCGCTTTATTGTTCCTGCCAAGTTCAGCTATGGCGATCCAGGCTTCTCAGACATGTTAATAACACAGCTGCAGGAGGCAGATTTCACCCTGTGTGACTGGATCTCTCTGTCTCTCTCTCTCACTCACTGGCCCAGCTTCATCTGGAAACGGAGAAGATTTGAAATCGCCTTTGACTCCGTCCCTGCCTTCATCCGCGCGTTTCCCTTTCTTGTGGGCGAAAGTGTCCACTTGTACCTCTCAGCTGATCGTTTTTTCCAACTGGTTACCGGTACCAGCTGCTGTGTAAATTGGGTGCAGTTGGCATTGTCTAGTAAAACTGGTGTTAGACTCAGACATAAAAGCGGTGTGCGTGTGTATGTGCACACGTGGGAGTGTGTGTGTACCTGGACATCATGGCGACCTCTGGTGACTGACCCCTACTGGGGGCTTGGAGGATATTCAGAGAGGTGGCTGAGTAAAGCCTGCCCCCGCCTCCCGACTGCTGGTATTCCTTGGAGGTTTCCCATACAGGTACTTGCCAGGGTTGGCCCTGCTTAGCTTCCGAGATCTGACGAGGTCGGGCTTGCCTGGGCTATCCAGGTCAGGGCTAGCAGGTATATTCTCTTTTGACCTTCAGTTTTTCGTCTCTAAAATGGGCATATTACCGACTCAGTTGCAGACCAGTGTGACAGAGGAGGCTGCTATATTAACAGTTAATGGTGGTGGAAAGTACCATCTAGGTTTAGCTGGTTTATGGCCCCCTCCTATGTTTTTCCAAGGCAAGAGATCAACAGAGGTCGTTTGCCATCGCCTGTCTCTGCGTAGCAACCCTGGTCTTCCTTGGTGGTCTCCCAGCTGCATACAGACTGGGGCGAGCCCTGCTCAGCTTTTGAGATCCGACAAGATCAGGCTAGCCTGGGACATCCAGGTCAGGGCTAACGGTTAGTACAAAGAAAGTAATTATTTTGTTTTTAAAACGGAGCAGGCTCTTTGCTCTGGTCTGGCTTGTTCGCCCTGTTCTCTGCTGATGTCAAGCTGAGATGGAGAAATGGCCCCTTTCGACCACCCAGAATGCTATGCTGGGGGCTCTGGGACCTGAGCGGACAAACGCAGGCCAGATGAGGACTGCAGGGAGAATTGAATCGGATTGGTTGGGAAATCTGATAGAACCCGTCCCACTTTCTCTTAACCTCTGTGAGAGCCAGCGTGGTGTAGTGGTGAAGAGCAATGCTCCCTCTAAGCGGTGGAGTCCTGGGAGCAAAAATTCTACTTTGGGAGTTGCTGGCATTCCATGTGATGAGTGAGCAATTTGGCTGCTGCATAAATTAGTTTGCTCCGGAGCCATCCTTCCTAAGCGAAGACAAAAATCTGTGAGACGGAGGCTAAAAAACTGCGAGCTAGCTCACAATAACTCGGCTTAGAGGGAACACTGATTAAGAGTGACAGACTGTAATCTGGAGAACTGGGTTTGATTCTGCTCTCCTCCACATGAAGCCAGCTGGGTGACCTTGGATCAGTCACAGCTCTTTCAGAGCTCTCTCAGCCCCTAAAAATAAGTCTAGCTCACTATCGTAGTGGTGCATGGCACTAATGAGCTAGAACTTCAGGCTGCCAGACAGTCTTCGGATCTCCTGGCTATACTACACACTGCCTGATGATGATGATTAACCTCAGCCTCTCCCCCCAGTTTGCTAAATAATAACACTGTTCTAGTGCAGGACTGTCACCAGAATTACAACAAGATAATGTACGCATAATACTTTGAGCAGAATTACAACAAGAATTGCAACAAGATAATGTATGCATAATACCAGTGCTGATCGTTACTACTATATGTTATTGGTGGAAAGTGCTGTCAAGTCGCAGCTGACTTATGGGCACCCTGTCAGGTTTTCAAGGCAAGAGCGAGCAGGTGGTTTGCCATTTCCTGCCTCTGTGTAGCAACCCTGGACTTGCTTGGCAGTCTCCCATCCAAATACTTGTTGGATTCACTGGACTGACCACGAGAAATATAGCAGAATGCACAAAGGCTTAAATGCAGCAAAGCTTTGTAGCTTGGTATGGCAACAGACTTACAAAGTCACACGGAGTCAGCAGTCAGACTAAAAACTAATAAGTATTTATTAACAGAAATACACACTTGAGAGTGCAGGTAAGAGATAGATATAGATTACCTGTTCTAGCTAGCTGGATGGTGTTCTAGCTAGCTGGACGTGTGTCCAGTCTCCATCTTCGTGCGTGCGAGGGAGAGAGAGAGAGAGAGTTGTGAGCGGGGAAACGGAAGCAGAGGAAATTGCCCCTAAGAGTAGCACTCTACTTCAAAGGAAAGGATCAGATAGCAGGAAGGAAAGGATGCTCTGTGTGTCCTGACCTCTCTATCTGTCTAAACTCTTTGGTGCCATCTTCTCAGGTCTGAGACAGGAGACAGCGCCAAGTCCTCCACTTCTAACAATACTAACCAGGGCTGACCCTGCTTAGCAGCTGAGATCTGATGAGATTGGTGTAGCTTGGGCTCTTGTTGGCACTTAACCCTGGTGAATGCCAGCCAGGCTTGGTGACTAAGTAAAAGAGGGAGCCGGATGAAGAAGAAGCCACCTAGGCTGCTTCTGTGCAGAGATGGCTATCTGCAGGGCGTTTGTTCTCCCTGATAATATACTTATTTCCAGTGGCAGTAGTGCACACTTGTGGGGGAGATCCTCTGTGTTTTTCCAAGGTTTTCCCTGGCATCCATTGTCTCCCCCCCCCCCCCCATGCATACTGTTGGAGGCTTTTTGCTCACTTTAAACAAATGGCACTTATTATATTGTTATAGTGTTAGAAGATTGTAGTGCTATAGCAACTAGATCTTGCTGCTTGCCCTCCTCCTTGGGTAGGGGCAAATAAGGGCTGCTCTCTAGGGGCAAATAGGGGCCAGGAATTCCTTGTGGCAATGGGGGAAGGCAGAAGCATCCTGTCCCTGTAGCTGCCTCCCCCCAAGTCCAGCTGGAGGGGAGGCCGGCCGGTCAGCACACAACAATTTCCCCTGCTGCTCCAACTGTCCAAGAGGGACTCCTGGTGTAAATATATACTTGGCTTAAGATTCTGCTATCCCTCCCTATCTGTTCCTTTCTTCTGCTCTCTGTAGCCTCCCTCCTTCTCCATGCTTGTTTTCTCTTTCTCTGCCGTGCACCAGCCTAGCTTGGCCCTGTTGGGATGCCACAGTTTCCCCTCTGTCAGTTCCTAGGGCATTGGGATTGGGGCACTGCAAGCCAGGGAGAAACAGTCGGATTTATACCCTTCCCTTCTCTTGGAGTCTCAGAACAGCTTACAATCCCTTCCTCTCCCCACAAAAGATACCCTGGGGGGTAGGTGGGGCTGAGAGAGCTCTGAGAGAACTGCTCTTGAGAGAACAGCTTTCAGAGAACTGTGACTGGCCCATAATCACCCAGCTGGCTGCATGTGGAGGAGTGGGGAATCAACCCCGGTTCTCTAGATTAGAGGCTGCCGCTCTTAACCACTACACCAAACTGGCTCTCTGTAGTGTAATGTCTTGGGCTAGGATCTGGATGATCTCGGTTTGAGTGATCACTCTGCCATGGAGGCGGGCTGCTTTGACCTAGGGCCAGTCACACACTCTCTGCCTAACCTACCTCACAGGATTGTTGTGAGGATAAAAAAGAACTATCGCCCTGACCTGGATAGCCCAGGCAAGTTGTTGCTGGCAAGTACTTGAATGGGAGACTTCCAAAGAATACCAGCAGTTGAGAGGCAGGGGCAGGCTTTATTCAGCCACCTCTCTGAATCTCCTCCAGGTCCCCCATAGGAGCCAGTCACCAGAGGTCGCCATGACTTCCAGGTGCACACGCACTCACACACATGCATACACACACAAACACGCGCATATGAAAAATGCAAAAAAATACCCCCAAAAGAGAAAGAATGAAAAAAAGAGAACTATGTAAGCCACTGGGAGATAGGTGGGGTGCAAACAGGGTTTCCAACCTCCAGGTGGTGGCTAGAGATCTCCTGGGATCACAGCTGGTCTCCAGGCCGCAGAGATCAGTTCACCTGGGGATAATGGCCACATTGGAAGGTGGACTGTACAGAATTATACCCTGTCAAAGTCATACCAAAACGGGTTCGAGAGAAAACATGACAAGAAGAAGAAGAGAAGAGGAGATTGGATTTATACCCTGCCCTTATCTACCCGAAGGAGTCTCAGAGCGGCTTACAAACTCCTTTCCCTTCCCCTCCCCACAACAGACACCCTGTGAGGTAGGTGGGGCTGAGAGAGCTCTTTCCCAAGCTGTCCTTGAGAAAACAGCTGGTCCAGAGCTGTGGTTTGCCCAAGGTCATCCAGCAGGTGTGAGTGGAGGAGTGGGGAATCAAACCCAGTTCTCTCAGATTAGAGTCCGCGCGCTTAACCACTACACCAAACCATGGTAGGAGAAAGCCTGGAATGGGGCGAGGTACACGATGATGTCATGTGCAGTTTGCCATTAAATCACCTTCTGTTTCGGAGGTAGGGCAGAGCAGATCATCTGTGTGGAAGCAGCCCTAGATTTGTCTTCCTAGAATTTCAGAAGCTACAGGAGCTGTTACAGCCATTCAGGTATTGGGCTGGATCCAGCAGTAATTGCTGCTGGGGGAAAGGATTTCCGCCAGGGAAACAGGACTTTCTCGCCTTCTTCATCCTGCTATAGCCTGAAATGTTCCCCGCAACTGTGCTCCTGGGTGAAAGGGGACTCTGAGGAACAACGTGAAGGGTGGATTGCAGAATCTGCAGCGGAAGTTGGAGACAGGCAGAAATCACCCGCTTTCCAATACTGGAAATCTACCACTGGTTCTAACTCCGTAGGAATAACTTTTTTTTTTGTTTGTTTCTGCTGACACTGGAAGGACTGAAAAGGAACCTTTTTAAGTTGGCTAGAATGACACGTTGATAAGGAAATTCCTTGGTAAAAAAGGAACAACTGACTTCAGTTAAAGTGCTTAACTTGGAAAAATCTTTGCAAGAGGTAGCAAAGTAGATTTTTAAAGATTAATTTTATTTATAGGAGAAGTAAGAAGAAGAAGATTGGATTTATACCTTGCCCTTCACTACCCAAAGGAGTCTCAGAGTGGCTTACAATCTCCTTTCCCTCCCCCTCCCCACAACAGACACCCTGTGAGGTAGGTGGGGCTGAGAGAGCTCTTTCGAGGACTGCTCTTGAGAGAATGGCTCTGAGAGAACTTGTGACTGACCCAAGGTCGCACTAGCAGCTGCATGTGGAGGAGTGGGGAAATCGAACCTGGTCTTCCCAGATTAGAGTCCGTGCTCCTAACCACTACACCAAACTGTAGAACACACAGTACAGTTTGAGGATAATAACACACAGTACAGTTTGAGGATAATAAAATCCGCCCTAACAATCTCATTATCTGTAGTGCGTCTGAAGGCATGGGGGACGAGCAGGTGATCTTTTTCGCAGAAGAACAGTTGGCATCCTCCCTCAAATTAAGCAGAGAGCAACCTTGCATTTGAAGCTGCTTTTAGGGTTTTAACCCAGCAGTTTGGGTTCTGACCAGATATGCAATTGAGGAAGAAGAGAAGGTTTTTATACCCCACTTTTCTCTCCCCCAGGGGGTCCCCAACCTTTTTGAGCTTTTGGGCTCCTTTGGAATTCTGACACAGGGTGGTAGGGCAACCACTAAATGGTCACTGTGAGAGGCACAGCCAGGCACAATCACGGAGGAAGCCGAAGTGTGGGGGGACAAGAGGAATAAATGCTAAAAATACATCAGGAAGAGGAGTCAGAGACAGAATAAAAGCAATGCCACAGAGGCTGCTGTCTGCACAGCCAATCAGATCTCCAGTGGGCAGCCAACTGGGCAAGGTACCACTGGCCCTGCCCACTTTCTAAAAATTCTTTGCAGATGTCAGGAAAGGTGATGGCCACTGCACCCCTGAGCTAACCCAAGGAGTCTCAAAGCAGTGTACAGTCTCATTCCCTTCCCCTTCCTGCAACAGGCACCTTGTGAGGTAGGTGGGGTGGAGAGAGTTCTGAGAGAACTGGGACTGGCCCAAGGTCACCCAGCAGGCTTCATGTGGAGGAGTGGGGAATCAAACCCACTTCTCCAGATGAGAGCCTGCTACTCTTAACTACTACATCGCGCTGGCTCTCTTCACAACAGGCACCTTGTGAGGTAGGTGGGGCCGAGAGAGAGCTGAGAGAATGGTGACTGGCCCAAGGTCACCCAACAGGCTTCAGGTGGAAGAAGAAGAAGAAGGAGAAGAAGAGAATAGTTGGTTTTTTATACCCCACTTTTCTCTACCTTAAGGGGTCTCAAAGCGGCTCACAATCACCTTCCCTTCCTCTCCCCACAACAGGCACCTTGTGAGGCAGGTGGAGCTGAGAGAGCTCCGAGAGAACTGGGACTGACCCAAGGTCACCCAGCTGGCTTCGTGTGGAGGAGGAGTGGGGAATCAAACCCGGTTCTCCAGATTACAGTCTGCCACTCTTAACTACTGCATCATGCTGGTTCTTCAGAGATGTAAGAATTTGGTTCAAGGCACGTTTTGGCAAACAGGAGGCCGGATAATAAATGTTAACATGACTTTTAGCCTCTCTTTTCCTACCGTCTGGCAGCAAGTGATCTATTGTCGCTTCTTGAGAGTGGGGGATTTCCATGCAGCTTGTTTTCCATAAAGGTCAAACAGTTTCCCCTAAAACGCTGGAAGAAAGTTGGTCCTTCCTTAAGCAATGCTCTTAAACAAGATATTCTGTGTTTTTGTCTTTGAAGGGGGGGCTTGTTACATAATTGTTTTTTCTTAAATTTTACAGGTTGCTTTTGGAGACTTATTAAAAAAACCCAGCCAATATGGTGGAGTTTTTGTTCTCCATTGATGTTCAGGCCTTTTTTGAAAAGCAGATGACGATCATAAAATGCACGCTTGCAAATTCTCTCCTAACCACAGTTTGCAAACTCACTCTTCGGTTTCTAGGGGAGAGGAATTGTGGGTAGAGTAAGTTATGGTTGGCGTTAGTTTCACCGCACAGGTGTTGCTGAGTTATGGTTGATATTGACAAGGGAAGGGAGGGAGTCAACATTCTCAAGGCTGGCTCCTGATTGGCCATTTTAAGGCTCATATGGTTCAAGCATTATGCTCGCAACCATCTCTTGCCATTTCAAGATCCAGTTCTTTGAAAACGAGCCAAATTCATAGTGATACTGGGGTGGATCGCATGCGGCGTTTCTGTGGAGGCAAAGACTTTTGCCCGTGGACAATGCTCCCTCTAAGCTGTGGAGTCTTGTGAGCAAAAATTCTACTTCGTGAGCTACTGGCATTAAAGTTGTGAGCGAGCCATTTGGCTACTGCATAAATTAGATTCCTATGGAGCCATCCTTCCTGAGCTGAGACAAAAATGTGAGAGCTGGAGGCTAAAAAATGGTGAGCTAGCTCACACTAACTCAGCTTGGAGGGAACATTGTCCATGGAGTTCCTGGGGACTTGGTAGCCTCAAGTCTTGTTTCCCCGCCCACCTCCCCCCCCCAGCAGGATTTCAGGGATGTTTTGGGATATTGCAGGAGCGAGGGCCGCAAATCACACTCTGCTGGTGAAATTCCTTGTGTCTGTGGAGGCTCTGTGTTGGACCTACCCACGCTATGCATTATGTCAAAGGCATGCAAAGTGATATAACATGGCTCTTGCCCCAAGGGGGTAGTACCCTGCCTAGTTTACCGTTTCTCTAGTTCCCCCCCCCCCCTTTATGATAGATTTTTTTTTTGCCTAGTAATTTACTGGTGGGCCTCCTGAGGGCACCTGGTGTTTTTGGCCACTGTGTGACAGAGTGTTGGACTGGATGGGCCACTGGCCCGATCCAACATTGGCTTCTCTTGTGTTCTCTTATGTCCCCATCTTCCTTGAATTCTGTCCAGTTTTGGAAAGGAATTCTGTTTTAAAACCACGATTTAAAAACAAAACGGTAAATGTGCCCCAGCATTACAATGTGCCAGTGCCGGTGCAGAATTGATTAGATGGAAGACCAGACAGCAGGAAAGGAAGACTGGATCTGTTTTCATTTAGCTCTTAGGAAGTCTTCTGCTAACATTGTTTGGATGGATTTTTCTCTACTCTGTGGAGACCAATGGAAAGCCATTTTTGAACAAAAAGCGGAACGTGATACCTCTGGGTAGTCTGAGCATTGGCCATGAGTGATGAAAGCAACACTTTCATTAGCATGCGGAGGATTATGTTGAATTGTTTTTCCTGTTTTGCTGCAACACTCAGTTTCTTAGCCTGCATTCCGTGTTGCCGTTAAAGTGACCTGAGGATTTTCCTGAACTGGAAGTGGCACATTGCTCTTTGCCGGTCGCATGGGGATGTGGCTGGGCTTTGTAGACAGACCAAATGACACTCAGAACCTTTCATCTTCACAGTCCCTGTTGTCGTCTCTTTGAGTGTATGACCTCTGGCACTCTGGTGGTGGCATGTTACTATTTTTTTCCTGCTTCCTACTTTTAGGAGCAGTAAAGTTTCAGAACCTCCTTTTATAGGGCATCCTTCTTTTCAACACTCAGACAGCAGTGGTCTGTAAAACTGTTCGTTCCCTGAAAGCAGAAGCATAGAAGCTTCACCCAAGATGGCTTTTTGTCAGTCAGAGGCAACTTCAGTCTGCAGTCTGAATTTATAAGCCACTGAGGTTTCTGTGTAGGATTCAGGCCGAGCCTGGCCATAGTCGGAGGGTTGGGAGGCGGGATCACAGGGGGAAGTGACATCAGCAGTGTTGCGGACGTCAGAACATCCCTTCCAGGTACAATCAGGAAGTGACAATAGGTAGCTCTAGGAATCGCCAGAAATGCCATGGTTTTACTATAGCGTTTTCAGCAGTTCCTAGAGCTACCCATTGTCACTTCCGGGTTGTACCTGGAAGTGATGTACCAGCGTAGAGGCTGGCAGCAATTTTTTTGCCTTTATTTTTCTCCCATGCCATTGTACAAATCTAATTCTACCACGTCATGGTGCTGCACGTGTAAACCAGGCCTTGGTGTTGTCATGTTCAGTGAGGTCAGGTGGTAGAATACTGTGGTGGCGGAACAGACTGCACCATTTCAGAATGACAGCGGAGGATCGTGGAAGACCAGGTTTTTGGAATGTTCCTGTTATAATGGAAAACTCCCTGCCTATCTAAAATCAGCCTGGCAAGCAAAGAGAGGGGTGGGTGGGTGGGTTAAGCCATTCTTCCTCTTGGACTTAAAAACTGGAACCTTCCTATACCAAATTCACTCTTCCCGTATGTGTGAACCTGGCCTTAGTTGGCAGCAGTCCCAATAACTGCTGAATGGACCTGAGGTTCCTTTTTATGGTCTCAGCAGTCCCCCGGCTTTGTAGAGTAGCTTGTGATGGGCCCGCTTTAGGCTGAGCAGGCCTTTAAGTCTGATCCCGGAGGGCTGCTGTGTATCTTGTCATCCAGCTCAGAATACCAAGCCTGACTTTGGAAGATTTTATAGGATTCAGGCAATTCCAAATGACTCGGCTGTCCTACTGGGAGATAGGTGGGTTGGACCTTCCCTTTCAGAGGTAAATTGCCCCCGATTTGAATTAGGGCTGGTGGTGAGAGAAGGGATTTAATCCGTCTTTTCTGTGTAATTGGACTGAGCAAAACTGACCTCACTGTTGTTGGTAGCCCTAGGGGGGGAAAAAGACAGGCATGCTCTCTTTGCCCATCTTGTTTTCCTTTCCGAGGCTAGTAATGACATGGAGGGATTGGTTTTAATTGGTGAAACCAGTGGTGTGTGTGTTGGGGGGGGGGCATGAGGATTAACCCCCCCCCCAATTGGTGACCCTGATCTGAATCGAGGGGGGTGAGTTGCAGCCGCAGTTGACCTTTAAAAAAGTTCTCCTTCCAGAACCTGAAGGGCTCAGCTGCAGTTTATGATTCCTTGAGTGTTTTTTATCTTTTAACATTTTTGATTTTCTTTTACAAGTGTGGCTACCAGGATTGCGTTGCTGAGGAAGAGCACAGCCTGTGGGAAGGGAGAAAACATTAACCTTTCATCTGCTGCCATTTTCTCACTACAAGAAAAACAGAAACTCTCAAGCAGCTTTAACTCCTGCTGGGAAACACTGACAGTTATGTTTATTTTCTCTCCAGCAAGAGTAAAGGCTTTTTCTGGTGAGAAGAGGACAGGAGAGAAAAGGGTTGTAGCTTCCCATCCATCCCCCATGCTGTTCCTCTCCTTGATAAAGGAATCCTGGCAGCTAGATTTGCAGAAGAAGAAAAAAGTAAAGCAAACATGGAAGAAGAAATCGTAAGGACATAAGAAGAGCCCTGCTGGATCAGACCAGTTGTCCAGCATCCTAGAGCTGCTGCCAGTATGAGTAGACGATACTGATCTTGCTGGACCAAGGGTCAGGAAGCTGTTTTTCTCTAGGTAGGCCAGTTTGAAGAAGAAGAAGAAGAAGAAGAGATTGGATTTATACCCCGCCCTCCACTCCCCAAGGGAGTCTCAGAGCGGCTTACAAACTCCTTTCCCTTCCCCTCCCCACAACAGACACCCTGTGAGGTAGGTGGGGCTGAGAGAGCTCTTTCCCAAGCTGTCCTTGAGGGAACAGCTGGTACAGAGCTATGGCTTGCCCAAGGTCATCCAGCCAGGTGCAAGTGGAGGAGTGGGGAATCAAATCCGGTGGGGAATCAAACCCAGGAAGCTGTTTTTCTCTAGGCCAGTTTGGCTGCTGATCCTGGAGGGGTTTTTTGTCATCTTCTGGGCGTGGAACAGCGGTCGCTGGGATGGGGTGTGGGGGGGAAGGTATTTGTGGATTTCCTGCATTGCGCAGGGGATTGGACTAGATTTATTTATTTTTGAGATTTTTATCCCGCCCTCCTTGCCATATACGGCGGGCTCAGGGCAGCTACCAGCCAGTTCAAACAGTACAATAAATGCATGCATATAATAAAACACCAATCATAAAACACTGCTATACAAAGCTAAAATATTGAATATCCAAAACAAAGAACAAGATGGCAAACTACACTATCATACCCATGGCAGTCTGCAGGCACACCATCTTCCCGATTGGTGTCAAGTGGGCAGGTCGGTGGTCGACGTTAGTTAGGCCAGGGCCAGAACTACAAAGCCGGGGCGGCCCCTAGATGACCCCGGAGGTCCCTTCTGACAGATTCTAGTGTTATTTTATCTGGTTTTGTGTTGTTATGCCAATAACGGTCTGTGATGTGGTGATGACGCAACTCTGTAATTCTGTGATCCTGTCTCGCACAGTGGCCAAAAGGGTTGTCAGGTCCTAGCTGGCTGCCAGCGAGGGGCTCCAGGCTGAGGTCTGGGATCATCATGTCAGGGACGTCGGGGGGTGACACTCTAGTTTTGGAGCAAAAGTTTGGGGTTTTTTTGCCTTCAAAACCACAGAGTTTGCCAAAAAACTAGAGTGCCACCTCCCACGTCCCTGACATGATGACATCACTTCCAGGGAACATCATCGCATCGGGGATGTTGTCCGGCGCCATCCTGTTTGAGGGTGGGGCTTCCTCTGCTGACCAACTAGCTGGCGGTGGATCTGAGCCCCCCAAAGTGGGGGAGGCCCCTCTGGGAACTGGGGACTGGCAACCCTAGTGGCCAACCAGTTCCTCTGGAGGAGGAGGAGAAGAATTGGTTTTATACGTCGCCCTTCACTACCCGAAGGAGTCCTAGAGCGGCTTACAATCACCTTCCCTTCCTCTCCCCACAAGAGACATCCTTTGAGGTTGGTGGGGCTGAGAGAGCTCTAAGAGAACTTATGACCAATGCTCCCTCTCAGCTGTGGCGTCTTGTGAGCAAAAATTCTACTCTGTGAGCCACTGGCATTAAAGTTGTAAGCGAGCGATTTGGCTCTTGCATAAATTAGTTGGCTCTGGAGCCATCCTTCCTGAGCTAAGGCAAAAATGTGTGAGCCAGAGGCTGAAAAACTGTGAGCTAACTCAAACTAAGTCACCTTAGAGGGAACACTGTTTGTGACTGACCCAGGGTCACCCAGCTGGCTTCAAGTGGAGGAGTGGGGGATCAAACCTGCTCCTCCAGATTAGAGTCCTGCCACTCTTAACCACTACACCAAACTGGCTGTCAATTCTGGAGGGCCAACAGCAGTTCATAGAGGCCAAGGCCTTCCCCTGGTGTTGCTTTCTGGCACTGGAATTCAGAGGTTGACTACCTCTGAACATGGAAGTTCCGTTTAGTCACTATGGCTAGTAGCCACTGGTAGATCTCTCCTCCATGAATCTATTGAATCCCCCTTTAAAGCTGTCTATTCCTGTGGCCATCATGACATACTCTGATAGCGAATTTCACATTTTAATCACTCTCTGTGTAAATTATTTTGGTTTTCAGGTGTGGGTGAGAGATTAGTATCTACCTAGGCCGTGGTGGGTCAGTGGTTAAGACGCCAAACTGCAGACCGGAAGATTGGTAGTTCGGCAGTTTGAGACCTGAGTGCCGTGTGACGGATTGAGCTCCTGTCTCTGGCCCCAGCTCCTGCCAACCTAGCAGTTCGAAGGCAAGAAATTGCAAGTAGATAAATAGGAACCGCTTTGGTGGGAAGGCAACAGCATTCCGTGCACCTCTGCATCTAGTCATGCCAGCCACATGACCACGGAGAAGTCTTCGGATGGCGCTGGCTCTTCGGCTTGGAAACGGAGATGAGCACCGCCCCCTAAAGTTGGATTCGACTGGCTTTTGAGCAGCAGAAACTTTTACCTTTACCTTAGGCCGTTAGTGGTATTCTTTCTTTTAATTTCCCCCTTTGATAGAAGGTAGCCGTGTTGGTCTGCGGTAGAAGAGCCATCTGAGTCCAGTAGCACCTTTGGGACAGCAAGATTTTCAGGGTATAAAACTTTTGAGAGTCCGATCTTCTTTTGCTGTCTGAGAAAGGGAGCTCTGACCCCTGAAAACTCATACTCTGAAAACCTTCATGGTCTCCAGGGGACTACTGGACTTGAAGCTCGCTGATCCCTTTTATACCGTACGGGCTGAGATGTTACTTGGGGTGTGCCAGGTTTGTGACCCTCTGCAGCCTGAAGAATGCTGTCCACAGGCCTTTCCCCTGTGTGTGACTGAATGGCAGTGCAATTCTGTGCAGTGCTGCTCTTCTGTGGATTTTTCTAAGGAGAAGCAATTTATAATACATCCAGGATCTCGGCAATCTGTCTGGAGAAGTACATCCTCCAGCAATTTACCTACGAGATAAAGTAAAAACCTATGCATTATTGATGCCTGTGTTCCACATATTACAGATATTTCTCCCAATGTTGTTAATTTTTTATCTGCAGCTCTAAAGGAATGTGGGGGGGGGGGGTGGAGGAGACGAATGGGGTGTGTGGGGGTAGGTGGGGTGTATGCATACGAACGCATGAATTTTGCATAATTTTGGTATGACAAATATATGGCTTTTAATTATGTCTTAATGGTTAACCTTGTGCATTGGGGAGACATACCCGCTGGTAAACCCTCCCCCCAAATGCTGGTAATATTGTTCTGTACAACTCCAGAACGTTTTAACCTATGACCCAGTGTAGCGATATTGCTGGGTCACTGAACTCTGCCTGACCTCAGCTCTTAAGTTCCACGGACTTAGGTTTCAGAATAAAATAGGCGAGGGTGAATTTTATGGACCAAAGATGACAAAGTCCTCTTTCAGGCCAGCCTCTTTCTCTGGAGGATAATCTATTAGAGGGGAGGGCTTTGACCTGTTAAGCCAAACACAGTCCACCAACCCACACGGTGGCCTATGAGAGACTTCATCACTTTCCTGATTTTCTATATCTGGCTAATCCAGTGGTTCCCAAACTTTAGCAAAACCTGTTTCTGACTCCGCTAGTATCATCAGGAGGCGATGTAGTCATAAAAATTTAATAAATAAAACAAATAGATGACATAAGAGTTTCTGTAGCCCTCTAGAGAAGGAGGAGGTGGAAGTAGGGCTGCCAAGTCCCCGGGAAGAGCGGGGGAAACACCGATTTTGAAAGCTTTCCCCCGCTTTTCCAAGATTGGCCACCGGGGGGACAAAATGGCTGCCAGCAGGGGAACCTCGGAGCCTGCCCTGGCCAGCCTCTTGAACTTCCTTCCTTCCTTCCCTCCTCCTCCTGCCCGCCTGGGCTGGCGCGGCAGTGTCGCCGGGGCCGGGGCCGGGCTGGGGTGAGCGGCGGCGAGGATGGCCGGAGCGGCGGCGGGGCAGCAGCAGCAGCAGGAGGGGGCGGTGGCGGCGGCAGGAGGCGAGGGCTGCGGCGTCGGCGGGGCATCGGCAGGGGCGGCGTCGGCGGGCGAGGAGTCGTCGGACAGCGAGGCAGAGCACGAGGGGCCCCAGAAGCTCATCCGCAAGGTCTCCACCTCGGGACAGATCCGCAGCAAGGTAGGCGGGAGGGGTGTGTGTCCGTGTGTGCCTGAGCCCCTCTCCCTTCCTGCCCGGGACGAGGCCAGACGGGGCCAGCCAGGCGCGGGGGGGGGGGGGGGGGAAGGCTCTTAGGGCTTCATATTCTGCCGAGATGAGGAAGGATTCAGTAGGGCCGTTGCTCAGTGATAGAGCATCTGCTTGACATGCAGGAGGTATCAGCCTCTTCAGCTAAAAAAGGATCAGGTAATAGGTGACATTAAAGATCTCAGCCTGAGACCCTGGAGAGCCACTACCAGTCTGAGTAGTCAATACTGACCTTGATGGACCAATGGCCTGATTCAGTATTAGGAAACTTCATGAGTTCATGTGTCAGCATGTGGAAGCAACATCACAGGATGTGACATCACAAAATGATGTCACTTCCTTTCTCCTGGCTCCACCCCCAAAGTCTCCTGGCTCCACCCCCAAAGACCCCAGATATTTCCCAAGTTGGACTTGGCAGCCCTAGGTGGAAGTACACTGTCCAAATCTTCCTCCTATGCCTGATCACTAGTTAGTAAGCACAGAATCTACACATGTTGGATGTGCAGACTGTCCCCTTGATAAGAAATGTTTAGGGTTGCCAATTCTGGGTTGGGAAATACCTGGAAATTTGAGAAGGAAGCCTGTGGGGGAGAGAGTTTGGGAACTGGAAGGACCTCAGTGCAACATAATGCCATAGAGTCCAGCCTCCCAAGTGGCCATTTTCTCCAGGGGAACTGATCTTTATCAGCTGGAGGCAGTGTTCCCTCTAAGCTGAGCTAGTGTGAGCTAGCTGTCAGCGTTTTAGCCTCCGGCTCACACATTTTTGTCTTAGCTCAGGAAGGATGGCTCCAGAGCTAACTAATTTATGCGGTATCCAAATCACTCGCTCACAACTTTAACGCCAGTAGCTCACTAAGTAGAGTTTTTGCTCACAAGACTCCACAGTGTAGAGGGAGCATTGGCTGGAGATGAGCTGCAGTTCCAGGAGATCTCCAGGTCCCACTTGGAGGCTGGTAACCCTAGAACTATTGCTTTTTTAATGTTCCTGACAACAGTAACTGGCTTGGATCCAGTTTGGTGTAGCGGTTAAGTGCGCGGACTGTAATCTGGGAGAACCGGGTTTGATTCCCCACTCCTCCACTTGCAGCTGCTGGATGACCTTGGGCAAGCCATAGTTCTGTCACAGCTGTTCTTTCAAGGACAGCTCTGGAAAGAGCTCTCTCAGGCCTGTCTACCTCACAGGGTGTCTGTTGTGGGGAGGGGAAGGAAAAGGAGTTTGTTAGCTGCTCTGAGACTCCCGAGCGAAGGGCGGGGTATCAATCCAATCTCCTCTTCTTCTTGGATAAATTTTCAGCACAGTGTTGACTCCGTGCTTGTGTGCTGGTGATTTTGTGGGGGTGCAGACTGGGCCCAAGCCCTCGTACCCTTGCTGTGTTTCTGTGCATTTGGATTTCAACTTGCGCATTGTATAGAGGGCTTCTGAATGCACGTCTTCTCTCCTGAAGGTGAATGGCTGTCGTTCATTCCCACTGGCAAAAATGGCATCTTTGGAAACAGCCTTGCAGTAGGGCCAAAACAGTTTCCTCTTCGTGGTATTTCTCCCAACCAGTGAGCCAGAAAAAAAAACAACCAGGAATAAATCAAGTATGTTCTAGAAATGTGTAACCTGTACAAAACAGTCCTTTAACTAGGATTGCCAGCTTCAGGTAGGGAAATACCTGGAGATTCTGGGGGTGGACCCTAAGGAGGGTGAGTTTGGGAAGGTAGGGGCTAAAATAGGGTGTAGTGCCATAGAATCCACCTTCCTGGAATTACAGCAGATGCCAAGACAACAGGGATAAACGGCAAATTTGGAGGGCGGGCTCTAAGGTATCACATCTCTGCTGGGACCCCTCCTCCGGCAGTGTCCCCCAAATCTCCGGGCATTTCCCAACCTGGGGTTGGCAACCCCAACGCAAACTGGTGATAAACTTAACACGATCCTGCTTTCAGGAGGCATTGCACAGATGGTGTCCGCCAAGATTGGAGGCACGCAGGACTCTCTTGACAGCAGTCACATTAACGATCCCTCCCTGCCCATCAGTAAGGTGCTTTTCTCTCGAAACTGATGGAATGACCTTAGTATGAAGACTGCGCAACAGTAAAAAGAGAAAATCTGGACTTTGCTCAAATTACTTTTGATTTCCTGCTAGTGGAACTGGCAAGGGAGGCTAGCCTACAGATTGTCGGGATTCTGTAGTGGGCGCCGCTTGTGTGTTTTCGTGCCAGCCATATGCCTCGTTCCGGCTGGCTGTTCCAAAATAATTTTTGTCACTGTTTCCCCCCCCCCCCCCCTTCTTTTTTTGCATTGGATAAAGATCATGGTAATTATGACTAACAATATGTGGCTGGTAAACAATGACATGTTGCGGTGCTGTAATGCTGAGTGGAAGGGCTTAAAACGAGATGACCGAAGCGGGTGATTTAAGGGTTTGTTCACACATTGACTCAGAGCGATGCCCTGTATCTTGCTGTTTGTTCTCTTGGCTGTGTCAATCGGACACAATGGTTTCGATAACGGTGGCTGTGTACTTTGTCGTTTTGTGGTGGTTAGTCACGCAACGCTTGTTCCTCAGGCTCACGGTAGGCCAAATGAAGAAATGGATGAGACATTGTGGGTGCGTTTATGGTTGGATTCCACCACGTATGAGTGTTTGTGGTAGACTTATCTGCGTAATAAACATTGTTTGCTGTGAATGTGTTGAGCTGTTGGAAGGTAGATGGGTTTGGTGTGACAAGTCTGAAGTTTCACAAGAATGAAGGTACCCTGAGAACATGTGATTCTTTCTGTCCAAAAGTTGGCTTGGAAGCAGACGCAGCAAGAGCACGGTAGATTTTGAAATGTTGGGTCCAAATTACCATTCAGAATTTAGAAACAGCCAAATGGTGCATTTGATCTCTTAAGTTAGAATTGCCTAGATGTTCCTCTAATTGATCCCCCGCTTCTGTAGTGTCCCCACTCTAGCTACAAAACTGAGTCTTATCAGGACAACATTCACGTATAGTTGTCTGATGAGATTCCTCAATGGAGAAAAGTGTCCGCTGCAAAACTCCCACGGATTCCTGCAAAATTCCCATGGATTCCGTTACCGTTGAGGAATCCGTGTTAGTTTTGCAGCGGACACTTTTCTTCCGATGCAAGACGTTTCCGTTAGAGAGTTTTCAGGAATTTCCAATTGTTTATTCTTTATGTTATGGTTCATGGACCTAGCTGTCTAACTGAACATTTACAAGTACTTTGGAGCTTTCACGCTCAGCGTTCTTTGAGTAAACATAACAGTCTTTGTGGAAGTGCGGTTCCTATAAATTTTGGACATGTTATCTCTCACGGCGTGTTTTTCTTGTACACTGTTACTCTTCCTTTCCATAACATCGACTGCAGCTTGCTCATGTCCTACCATCTCAGCGATCTGCAGTTGTCCACCATCTTCAGTTGCTCCATGTTATTGGTTACCATGGGCATGTAGGTGGGAAAATGCAGAATGTCATGAGGTCAGGACACAAATACTATGCCAAGAGCCAGTATGTTGTAGTGTTTTAGAGGGTAGCTGTGTTGGTAGGCAGTAGAACAGTTAGCTTTAACCCCCTTCCCACCTTCTGACTAGGATACAAGGACTCAGATCTCCACTTTTACTCTACTGTGTCTAACCAAGAGAGCTTTGACTCTCAAAAACTTATATATACCCTTGCTGGTCTGTAAAGGTGCGACTGGGCTAAAATATAATGACGGCATAGTGATTAGTCAGGCTAGGACCCAGGAGACTCACATTTGAGCCTGTACTCTGCTCTGAAGCTCACTTGGTAAACTTAGCCATGGAGGAACATAAACAAAGCTGCCGTATACTGAATTAGTCCATCAGTCCACCAGTGTAAGTGCTGTCTCTACTCATATTGGTAGTGGCTCTCTAGGGTTTCTGGCAGAGGTCTTTCACATCACCAACTGCCTAGTCCTTTTAACTAGATATGCCAGAGATTGAATCTGGGACCTTCTGCACACCAAGCAGATTCTCTACCACTGAGCCACAGCCCTTACTCTAACGGTGAGACAGAAATGTGATGGTAGGTACTAGATGTAATCGGATGGTAGTCACATATTTGAACAAAGTTTTGAGTCCAGTGGCACCTTTAAAGATCAACCGGACTTGAACTTTATTCTGCTGCTTCAGACCAACATGGCTTCCCACCTGAATTTAACCACATATTTGGTTGCCGTTTTCTGGCCACATGTTTACAATGGTGATTTCCCCCCCACCAAGGAGTAGAAATTGGATGATGATGATGATGATGCATTAACATGCAACCAGTATTAATTTAAGTCAATAAAAGTGTGAACAATAACAAGAGCAGTAAGATTTTCCCTGTAACTTTGCCGTAACGATGTGAATTCGCCCGGTGCAGCGGTTCCTATTCCAAAACATTATGGAGAGTTATCTGCTTTTATCTTGTGCCAGTTGAATCGGGCTGGAGACATTTCATAGCATATGTCATGAAATGCTCGTTATGTGTACTGTCTTCTTCCAGCCTGGAAGTTTTTCAACGAGCATCCTGTTAACTGGCGAAAGGCAGTCAGTCCGCAGATCAATGGGAACTCTCCAGACAAAACAGTTGTCAGACGGGGCAGCAGGGATTTTATTCTTAGCTGCCAGTGCAGAAACAGTCTCTCAGCTGTTAATCTCCAGAGCTGTGGCACAACCAAATTTATGATTTTGAGTATCTCAGTTTGACGTCTACTTTAATGCTCTTTTTTCTTTGGTTAGTTTGCTTGTGGGCTTAAGGAGGAGCAATCTGCCCAGTTGCGGAAAGGGGGACAAAGCTGTGCTATCTTTCCTTTCTTAATGGGATAGATCCAGGTGGTCAGCCGTGTTGGTCTGAAGCAGCAGAACAAATTTAGAGTCCAGTGGCACCTTTAAGACCAACAAAGGTTTTATTCATGGTACGAGCTTTCGTGTGCAAGGCACACTTTTTCAAATACCCTTTTTCAAATATTTGAAAAAGCATGCCTTGCACATGAAAGCTCATACCTTGAATAAACCTTTGTTGGTCTTAAAGGTGCCACTGGACTCTAAATTTCTTCAGTTTCTTAATGAGAGTAAGAGTGGGAAAGAGAGCCGCTGTATCAGTAGAAGGAATGGAACAGGAGCAGCCAATCTACATCCAGGGGAAGTTAAGATGAAAAATTATTGTGGCCATACGCATGGTGAGGCGAGAAAATCTACAGCCTGCTGTTACGGAAAATAAAAAACCTCACTCTTCCCCTAGAGACTGACAAGAGGTTTGTGATCCTGGAACAATAGCCTTGATTTTGATCGCATATTATGGCAAACGCAGGAGAGTGGTAATTTCATTTTGTGTTTTGTAAGAATTGATTGCATGCCCTTATCCCACAGGGCTTGGGAAGCGTACACATAGAGGCGTAATTCCCACTTAAAATTTGGATCGGAACAGTTAGTATACACCAGGAGGTGTCCAAACTTGTTGATCCTGCAGGCGCTTTTGGAGAGTGGAGCGTGGGTTAGTGGGTGCCAACACAAAATGGCTGTGGTGTGGGGGGAGGCTCTGGAATGTTCGTAAATTCCAAGCCTTGTGTTTTCACCTGACGGGCAGTACCTCTGGAATGCGCATTCCTTGTAGAGGCCAAGGCGATGCCTCTTGAGTTATTTTGAAGCCCTTTCTGCTCTGGTGCGATGGAAGATGCCAGCATCGGCTCTTTGCTTGGGAAAAAGATGCTGTTTGGTTTCATATTCCAAAGAAAGGGGGGAGGGATGTTTCCTTCCTAGATGGCCCCATGGAGGAGGTTGCTAAGCCCAAGTCTGTGGCCCAGCCGAGATCGTGACACACCTGGGTGGGATCAGCTCAGTGCTTTGGTGGTCAATCCAACCCAAAGTTCCTTTTTGGTTTCTGTTGCATTCAAACAGCCAGTGGCTTTTATCTCCTGGGTTCAAGCAGCAAATGACCACCAGGAAACACATTGGTTGGGTACCATGGTGTGTGCGTGTGCACCAGGTTGGGAGTCACTGACATAAACCACGCTAAGATCCCTAGCCCTCTGAGTGCTTAACCACTAAAGGTAACATAAATGAAGAAGAAGAAGAAGAAGAAGAAGAAGAAGAAGAAGAAGAAGAGATTGGATTTATACCCTGCCCTTCACTACTCAAAGGAGCGTCAAAGTGGCTTACAATCTCCTTTCTGTTCCCCTCCCCACAACAGACACCCTGTAAGGCAGGTGGGGCTGAGAGAGCTCTTTTGAGAATTGCTTGTAAGAGAATGGCTCTGAAAAAACTTGTAACTGACCCAAGGTCACACCAGCAGCTGCATGTGGAGGAGTGGGGGATCAAGTCCAGTTCCTCCAGATTAGAGTCAGTGCTCCTAACCGCTGCACCAGACTGGCTCTTAGAAAGTCTTAGAGCTCCTGCAAAGAATGTTTGGGCTTTGGTCAGTCCTCAGAGACAGCTTTTGTAAACAGTGGGACAACCTTCAAGAACATCTTTTCCCCATTCCTGCAGCTGACTATGGGAACCCCATAAGATTTTCAGGGCAAGAGACATTTAGACGTGCTTTGCCATTGCCTGCCTCTGCGTAGAGACCCTGGAATGACTTGGAGGGCTCCCATCCAAATACCAACCAGAGCCGACTCTGCTTAGTTTCTGTGATCTGACGAGATGGGGCTAGCCTGGGCCATTCCCTTTAGGATGTCATAATGTAATAGCCTTGGGAGAGAGTGAACGTAAAACCTGCAGGAAGTAATTTCAGTACACACTTGCTGCATTCGATAGTAATGATCACACTTAGCATTTGTGCTGTCCTTTCAGTGTGTCCCCCCCCCAAGTCCTATCAATATTCAGAGTACTTCACACCCTTGGCTTATAATCTTCGTGGCAGCCCTGTGTGATAGGCCCAGTCCCATAGCCAGAAATTTTTGGCTGATGGGGCAGCAGTTGGGGTGCTGGGGCAGGGGAGTGGGGAACTTAATTTGATTGAGTGAGGTAGTGAAGGAAAGAGAGAGCAGCAGGAAGCTGCCCTGCCGATTTTGGTCAGTTTCACTCCCCTCCAGTCAGCTGTTAGGCAGGAGTGAAACTGACCAAAAGTGGCAGGGTGGCTTCCCTTTCCTTCCCCAGCCTACCCGCAGCTGCAGGGCAAGGTGCACCGGGGCAGGGCAGGGCTCCTCTGTGGTGAGGCTCCGCCCCTAAATGCCCCACTGTGGCTATGGGCCTGGATAGGCCAGTGTTATTGTCTCCATTCTGCAGAAGGGGGTCTGAGGCAGTGAGGCTGTCAGTGAGACCCCAGATCTAACCTGCTCATTCTAACAACAAGCTTTCCAAGGTCTCAGGTAGAGGACTTTGCTTTACCTGGACATGCATGGCCATTTCTCTCTACCTCTGTTCTGTCCAGAAGACAATAAAAAAAATCTTTGCAGCCCGGCTGCCGTGGTTTAATATGTTCCCAGTGACTCAGCCGTGTTGGGGAGGCAGCTTTCTGGGAGGCAGAAAAGTGAGAACATTGAACTCCCCTTTAGACTTCTCCAGCCAGGATCCAAACCCCCCTTAGGCGCACACAGGTGTTTCTGCACTCACAGTGGGAATCCAGGTGCTTCTACAGAACTGCCAGTGGGGTTATTTAAATCCTTGTACAGGTGATCGGCAGTTGGCATCTCGTCTAAACAGGTGTTCTTGGTGGTGGTTTCGCGGACACTTCAGGGGTTGCTTTATGACGGAGCCAGTGCGGAGGATGGACGGCAACTGGTTTCTCCATATGGGTCTTAAAAGTAAAGCGTGCTGTTGAGTCACAGCCAACTCAAGGCAAAGTGGAAGGAACTTCGTGGGGTTTTCAAGGCAAGAGGTGGTTTGCCTTTGCCCTCCTCTGCGTCGCAACCCCAGTCTTCCTTGGTGGTCTCCCATCCAAGTTCTGATCGTGGTCAACCCAGTTTGGCTTCAGAGCTTGAATGAGATTGGACTAATCTATTAGGGTGGCTTGTAAGGTTCTTAGGTATTTTGTGTTTGTGTGTGTGAGGGGAGGGAGCCCTGAAAATATTAGAATCGTAGAATCACAGAATTGGAAGGGACCTCCAGGGTCATGTAGTCCAACCCCCTGCACAATGCAGGAAATTCACAAATACCTCCCCCCCCCCAGTGACCCTTGGTCTATGCCCCGAAGAGGCATAGAGACCCCTGCTTTATGACAAGTGTATCCTTGGAGTATCCACAAGAACAACTGATGGTACCACACCGTGATTGTCAGCTGACGATGTGGGCCACCCTGGATGCAGCCCAGGTCCGACGGCCATGGGATGGCCGTACTCTGACCCTGAAGCCATCTGAATTTTATAATTATAATTGGAAGCACTTTAACTGAAATTTTATTGTTGTTAATGGATCTAATTTATGTGGTTTTTAACTGGATTTTAAATGTTGTTGTATTGGATATGGCACATGTGCCCTTGTGAGCCGCCCTGAGCCCGTTCGCGGGGAGGGCGGGGTATAAAACGGAAAAATAAATAAATAAGCATGACATGGAATAAAGTTGTGCCAGTGTATGAAACAAAAAGTGAAGGTGGGAGCTACCAAACGTGGCCGGCTTGATAATGAGGCACACAGTAACTTCTGTCAACTTAGGAATTCCTTCTCTGCTTAGGGTCACACAGGGAGAGACACAGTGGTCTTGCTCAGTGGAATTGGGTCCTTCAGTGATGCCAGCACCCCATCCACCCAGGAGGTGGACGTTCCTTTCCCAAATCAGGTTCCCAAAACCACCTGGTTCTTCTGGGCCCTCAAGAGGCCAGGCTGGCTACAACGAGGGCCAGGGCCTTTTCTGTGGCGGCCCCGTACTGGTGGAATGAGCTCCTGGAGGACATCAGGGCCCTGCGGGACCTTTTACAGTTCTGTAGGGCCTGTAAAATGGAGCTCTTCCACCAGGCTTTCAAGTAGGGTGCTGCCTCGATGTTATGGCCCTGGCCTGATTACGAACAGTACCAACAGTACCGCCAACTGTGGTTTAACAGCTAGGCGGGAGCCTGAAGGTCCACTCAGCTGACAACAGAAGATCGCCGTCTTTTAATATAAGTTATGTTTGTGTAGTCATGGTTTTATACTGATTTTGATTGTTTTAATTGGAGTTTTAATGTATATTTATATATGTTGTTAGCTGCCCTGAGCCTGCCAAATGGCGGGGAGGGCAGGATATAAACGTAAATATAAATAAATAAAATAAATAAAATCTGACAAGATCGGGCTTGCCTGGGCTATCCAGGTCAGGCCAGATCCATCCCCTCGGATTTGAATCAAAACCAGCCATAAATGCAATAATACACTCTGGATGCTTGGAAAACAATGTAGAACAGATTGCGACTTCGCTTAGGAGTTACGGTTTAATCATTCTACCCTTTTCAGTACCGATGGTTACGATCCACTTATTTCCACAGAAACAGGACGGTCTGGGTGTCAGTATGTAAAAAGCCCCGCTCATGCAGACTGGAATCTTTCATAATACATTCACCACAAGAAGCAGGACATCTCTTCAAACCTACAATGCTTTAGCCTATTGTTTTCTTCTTGAAAGCAGATTTATGTCTCCCGCATCTTGTTTCGGTAAGGTACAGAAATATAGCTTTCCTGAGAGTTAGGTTTTTGTTGTTGTTGTTGTTATGGGCTGCTCTTTGACCATCGTCTAATAGCAGAGCTTTGTTTCAGTCTCCTGCCTTATCACTAATGGCCGCAGGGTAACTAGATAGGCAGAACAAAGGGAAATCCTGACTCGGCTTGTGACTCTTAATCTGACAGGACCTTAGGAGAGATAGCAATGACACCACTTATGTTTACCTAATGAGGTAATGTATACACAAGGTTCCGAGCTCTACCAAATTGCATATTCCCTGAAGGCAGATAGCCTTATATGTTACCATATTAACAACCCAATCCTTGCGGAGTTGTTCCATTGACCTATCACTAATGTAACCCTGCTTTAGGGTTGTGCTATAAGTGTCTTTGGGTCAGATCGAAGTGTTACCCAAGTGCACCGCTGCTGTGGAAAATGGAAGCCTCGTGTCCAGTTCCCTGAACTCTCCCTAGGAGCTAAAATGACTAAACTGAGGCTATCGTACCTTGTTCACGTTATGAGAAGGCAAGCGTCACTGGAAAAGACAGTGCTAGGGGAAGTCGAAGGCGGCAGGAAAAGAGGAAGACCCGACATGAGACGGTTTGACCCAGGCAAGAAAGTCACAGCTCTCAGTTTGCAAGACCTGAGAAAGGTTTTTAGGATGTTTTGAAGGTCGTTAACGGATAAGGTCAACATAAGTTGGAAGCAACTTGATGGGACAATACTTAACACACACACACACACACACACACATATAGGTGTAGACTACGGGGGGGCTCGAGCCTCCCCTGAAATTTCCCAAATTTACAAAACTCTACGCCCCTGCACGCACACACATGTGTGTCTTTGGGTCAGTGAAAATGTTACCCAAGTGCATTGCTGCTGTGGAAAACGGAAGCCACGTGTCCAGGTTCCCTTTTTTGTTTCATAATGTCTAATAGAACTTACTCTGTCATGATGGCTTGACCATTCTGTGTTTCCTTACCACTGGCAGGCAGCCAATGATGCAGTTCAGGGGGTGGATAAAAGCAGAATGTTGTGGTGTCACAACGCTATTAAGACCAAGTCATATGAGGCAAGGTTGAAGGAGCTGGGTATGTTTAGTCTGGAGAGGAGACAACTGAGAGGTGATATGATAACCCTCTTCAAGTACTTGAAGGGCTGTCATATAGAGGATGGTATGGAGTTGTTCTCTGTTGCTCCAGAAGGCCGGACCAGAACCAACGGGTTGAAATTAAATCAGAAGAGTTTTCAGCTAAACATTAGGAAGAACTTCTTCCTCACAGTTAGAGCGGTTCCTCAGTGGAACAGAGGCTTCCTCGGGAGGTGGTGGGCTCTCCTCCTTTGGAAGTTTTCAAACAGAGGCTAGATGGCCATCTGAGAGCAATGCTGATTGTGTGAACTTAGGCAGATCATGAGAGGGAGGGCAGGAAGGGTTGCACCAGTGCTTAGTTCTTGTGGCCCTTTCTTACACACCCAGAGAAATACTGGTCGCCATATCAGGAAGCGATTTTTCCTCCAGGCCAGTTTGGCTGGGGATCCTGGAGGGTTTTTTCCTCATATTCTGGGCTTGGAGTTGGCGTCATTGGGGTGTGTGTGTGTGGGAGGTATTTGTGTATTTCCTGTATTGTGCAGGGGGTCGGACTACATTACTCTGGAGGTCTTTTCTAACTCTATGATTGTTTGATTCTAAGTTCTGGAGGGCCTGCAAAGGGGTCCCACAGGCAGATAAAATAGGCAGAGAAGCAGCTTAGACTTCTGAGCCCACATCTGAGTCAGCGACTGTATGTGTGCAGATGGGGCTCTGTTAAAGCTGCTGTGTTATCTAATAACCTGCTGGTCTTAACAGTTGCAGTTTCATTCCCTGGCCTTCTGTAGCTGTGGCGGCCCAGAGCAACTGAGATTAAGGCAAGAAGTTTCTGCTGCAGTGGTGATCCTGGTATCAGAGCGCAGTGCCTTACCTTATCCCCTGAGGCTATCCTTTCAAAAATACCTGGCGCCTTCAGAGATCACTTCGTGTAGATCTGCGGTAGGTTTTTTGGCAGCCGCCGCCGCAGCGCATTTATCAAGATGCCTAGTTTTGCTCTTTGGCTCTTCTGTGATAACGACAGTTGTCAGTATGACAGTTTTAATTTGTTTAAGGATATTGAGAGATTGCTTACAACGATTACGTGAAAATATATACACAGTTTGTAAACAGTTTAAAACTAGGGATTCTGTCAGAATTGGGATTCAGATGTCAGTTAGTGGCGTTTTGCTTCTGGGGTGTTGGAAGAGAAGACCTGAGGGGTCGTACCAGACTCATGAAAGTATAAGAAAGAGAAGAGACTGGATTTATATCACTATCCGAAGAAATCTCAGAGGGGCTTAGAATCTCCTTTTCCTTCCCCTCCCCACAACAGAAACCCTGTGAGGCAAGTGGGGCTGAGAGAGCTCTTTTGAGAACTGCTTTTGAGAGAACAGCTCTGAAAGAACTTGTAACTGACCCAAGGTCACACCAGCAGCTGCACGTGGAGGAGTGGGGAATCAAACCTGGTTCTCCCAGACTAGAGTCCGCACTCCTAACCACTAGTCAGTTTGGTGTAGTGGTTAGGAGCATGGACTCTAATCCGGGAGAACCGGGTTTGGTTCCCCACTCCTTCACATGCAGCTGCTGTCATGATGTTGGGTCAGTCACAAGTTCTCTCAGAGCTGTTCTCTCAAGAGCAGTTCTTGAAAGAGCTCTCTCAGCTCCACCTACCTCCCAGGGTGTCTGTTGTAGGGAAGGGAAGGGAAAGGAGTTTGTAAGTCGCTCTGAGACTCCTTTGGGTAATGAAGGGCAGGGTATAAATCCAATCTCTTCTTCTTCTTCTACACTAAACTGGCCTTCCTTTCACTGAGGTCTCGATACTCAGCCCTCCATACTTAGTATGAACCTATAGGTTTTGAGTATTGTCCTTTTTGGGTGGTATGGTTGCCATTCGGGCTGTGTCAGTTAGCTGAGGGAGGAATGTTCTAGCATGCTTATCGGAGCAAAGGAAGGCGTGCCTGTTCTGAGGAGGATTTCCAAGGCTCTTTCTGTGTCGGATGAGATAGTCCAGGAATGAGAGTGATTTAGAATGAATGACGGGCAAGTGATGGATCAACAGAACAGTTGTTAGAGCTCCGTGCTATCTTGATCCGGGGGTATTTTCCCATCTGTGTTTGGTCAGTATTAATAGCCCTTTTGGCTGGTTCCTGGGGGGAAACCCCTGTGGAGAACAGACCCAGGTGCACAAGTTGTGAAGTTGCGGAAGTATCTGGTGTGTGTCTCTTCTCAACTAGAGAGAATGATTGAGAAATTTCTGTCTTGTGTTTTGAGGAAGGATATGGAACTAATGTGTTTTGTAAGGTACCCTGAGGCCCATTACTGCTTCCCCCCCCCCCCCCCCCGTAAGCCTATCTCCTACCCTTTCCTCTGCAATTATGGGGATAATAAAACAGGCCTACAGATGTTTGGTACTAAGAGAGTGGCTATTATGAAGCACTTTGAACCCTCCGAAATACTATACATATATGTAAACAAAGTGTTTTTCTACTTAGCTAGGATATTGTTGTGGTGTAGTGTTTATGTTTTGTACTGAAGACCACACTAGACCTGACACGAAAGACCTGTAGGTTTGAACTTCCACGCTTTAAAAAAATATTAATCTGCCCCCACAGGTGGCTCAGTGGTAGAGCATCTCCTTGGCATGCAGAAGGTCTTAGGTTCAAGCTCCGTCATCTCCAGTTAAAAGGACCAGTCAGTTGGTGGTGTGAAAGACCTCGGCCTGGGGAGCTGCTGTCAGTCTGAGTAGAAAATACTGATTTTGATGGACCAAGGGTCTGATTCGGTATACAGCAGCTTCCCATGTGTTCATGTGCGTACTTCTGAAGATCCCAGTTACTGGGAGAGAAGGTTTTTCTACTTTCCCCTTTCCGTGCATTTTCTACCGTTTTCCAAAAGAACCTCTTGTAGGTTTGGAGAGGGTTGTTAAACCATGGAATGGGCATGAGGAGAAATGTTTGAAATGCTTACATTTTATAATTTCTTCCCCGGTTTTCAGAGCAGCTCTCCTGGGCAGCACAATAATATGTAAAAAACCTTTGAACGCCATACAGGTAGATTGTTTACATTGAATCTGGTTTGGTCTTAAGACTGGAGAGACCCAGTCCCAATGCAGCTTATAAAACAAAATGGCTGAAGGTCCCTCATTGGCCGTTTGCGTTTTGAAGTCCTTGTGTCTTCCGTGTAGCTACCACATGTCCTGCTAATCAGACGTGTTCTGGGAATTATGTGCTTGGAACTTTCCAGTCACACTCAGACACAATTTGGGGAACCCCCCTGCTCCCCTGCACCAGTTTTCCACTAAAATAGCTTTGGGGAGCTGATATTTGCCCCATTGGGGAAATTTACATGTACTGATGGCTGCATATAAATTTCTCCAGTGGGACAAACAGCAGTTTCCTGGGTAGTTTCAGTTTGGGAAACTTGATGGGTAGATGGGGAGAAGTTTAAGCCGCCTCTTCCTGCCTGCTGTGGTTCTGATCTGAACTGGGCCTGTGCATGTGTGGAAGTTCTGAGCATGGAACTCCTAAATCCATCTCTGTCAACAGTCCATATGGGGAGCATGAAGACAGTGTTGGAGCTAGAAAGGGCCATCAAGTCTCAGCCGGTTTTCAGCCTGCCTCAGTGTAGGGACTCTTAACTTCCTCGGTGGTCTCCCATCCAAGTCCAAGATTTGACAAGATTGGGCTAGCCTGGGCATTCTGAGTCATGTCCATGAGGAAATTGTAACTTGTGAGTTGGCTGTTGCTCCTTTTCCTGGCTTAGGGTACCTTATTGCGCTGTGGTGGAAATAAAATGGGAAATAAAGCGTGTCATCTCTAGCTCCTGGAAGGAAGAGGAGGATAAAAAATTAGATGGATGCCTTTGGTCAGAGGTACTTAGCACAACAAATAGTTGCCTTATCTCCATAGAAAGAGGAAAGTTCTTCTAGAAGAAGCAGTAAAACAGAACTGGGGTTTAAGGGTAAGGTTTGAAGTTCTGTCCCAGTCCCAAGGGTGAACTTTGTTAGTGAGATTAATGACACTGGAGTGACATCCTTTGTTCCAAAGGCAGGAATGAGGGCTAGAAAGTACTAGTTAGAATTCTGTTCTCTCTCCCCCTGGGGACCCGGCTGCCTTTGAAGAAAAAGCTGTGTTTTCGTTGGCAAAATCAGAGAGGCTTTGAATGTTACATATCCTGTCTGTGGTTTTGGGTGACAGGTGTGCTAATTGTTCATCCAGAACCAGGGGAAAGATGCAGAGCTGGTGTTTTGAATATTACCTGGACACATGAATCAGTCATATGCTTAGAACGGAACTTGCATTCCAATTATTTCAATTTACAATCACATCTTGATGGCTGTCAATGGCTAATGGCCATGGCTAGTAAAGGGTTATGACCGTGGTTCCGTGTGATCCAGTGACCCTTGGAATGTCATAGCCGCACCTGGAGTATTGTGTGCAGTTCTGGAGGCCTCACTTCCAAAAGGATGTGGACAGAACAGAGCGGGTGCAGAGGAGAGCGACAAGGATGATCATATGTTGAAAGGCTGAGGGACTTGGGAATGTTTATTTGGGAGAAGAGGAGGTTGAGGGGGGACAGGATTGCTCTCTTGAAGTATTTGAAGGGCTGCTGTCACTTTGAGGAGGGCAGGGAGCTGCTCCTGTTGGCAGCAGAAGAGAGGACTCGCAAGAATGGGCTTAAATTAAGGGCGGGAAGGTAATGGCTGGATATTAGGGAAAACTTCTTTACAGTAAGAGTTGTGCAGGAGTGGAATCAGCTGCCTAGGGAGGTCACGAGCTCCCCCTCCCTGGCAGTCTTTAAGCATTTGTCAGGGATGCTCTAGGCTGATCCTGCATTGAGCATGGGGTTGGACTAGATGGCCTGTATGGCCCCTTCAGGGTCTGCAGTGGCTCAAGTGGTTAAGTTGCTGAACTTCAGACGGGTAGTTCATCATTCAAGACTTGAGTGCTGCATGACAGAGTGAGCTCCCATCTCCTGCCAACCTAGCAGTTCGAAAGCAAGAAATTGCAAGTAGATAAATAGGTACCACTTCAGTGGGAAGGTAACAGCATTCTGTGCGCCTCGGCGTCTAGTCATGGCGGCCACATGACCATGGAGAAGTCTTTGGACAGCGCTGGCTCTTCGGCTTGGAAATGGAGATGAGCACCGCATCCCTAGAGTCGGATTCAACTGGCTTTTGAGCAAGGGAAACCTTTCCCTTTACTATGGCATCCTTCCAACTCTGTGATTCTATAAACTGTGGCTCTTCAGTATAATGTTTGTAGACGTGTGAGACTGATAGGTTTATCAAGATGGAAGAAATCAAGAATTATGTCATCCGTTTGCATGAAACTGTGGGCATCAAGCTGTGATCGTAAATGTACTTACTTGGAAGTATCTGAAGAAGTGAGCAGTAACTCATGAAAGCTCACACCCTGCCACAAATTGTGTTAGTCTTTAAGGCGCTACTGGACTCTTGCTCTTTTCTACTGCTACAGACAGACTAACACAGCTGCCCATCTTGATCTCCTTGGAAGCAAGTGCTGTTGTAATCGCTTGGACTTGGATCTGAAGAAATGCATGCAGTGTGAAGCTCTCAGACCTGGCAAAAGATATCTCTTGGATGTAATAGACCAACTGTGAATATAGTTAGGAGGTTTTCTGAACAGCCTGTGGGTTGTAATGAAGACCGACTGTTTTATGTCTTTGTACTGTACTTGAAAACTGTGCTCAGATGTCCCCTGGATCAGTCTTCAGTACCTTAAAAATTTTAACCTTCAACCCAGGGTTAGCCGATTTTGGATTGCCTTTATTATTCTGAATGCTTTCCTGTTTGGATTGGGTCTTAAGCTAAAATACGGTGCTCTGAATTGTATTGTGTAAGCCCCTTAACCCATGCACATTTGCTGGACTTCTTGGAACTTACATAGGCTGCAATTCTGACAATTTTGTAGGCTTTTATTTTCTTTTGGGTTTTTGCAGCATTATGTGATAATAATTAATCATTATTGTATGGCAGTACATGTAGTATAGCAAGGAGATCCGAAGATAGTCTCGCAGCCAGAGTTCTATCTCTTTAGCTTTATGCACCACTAGGGGGTGAGCTAGACTTGTTTTTCTGGGCTGAGAGAGTTCTGAGAGAACTGTGACTGACCCAAGGTCATCCAGCTGACTTCATGTGGAGAAGTGGGGAATACAACCCGGTTCTCCAGATTAGAGTCCACCACTCTTAACCTCTACAGTAAACTGGCGTTATGTAATTGATTCGAGGAGGAGGAGGAAATTGGGTTTATACACTGCCCCTCACTACCCAAAGGGAGTCTCAGAGCAGCTTACAGTATCCTTTCCCTTCCCCTCCCCACAACAAACACCCTGTGAGATAGGTAGGGCTGAGAGAGCTCTCTCGAGAACAGCTCTGAGAGAACTTATGACTGACCCAAGGTCACACCAGCAGCTGCTTATGGAGGAGTGGGAATCAAACCTGGTTCTCCCAGATTAGAGAGTCTGTGCTACTAACCACTACACCAAACTGGCTCTTAGAAGGAAAATGATATAGTAACTGTGCCAAAGCTTATCCAGCTACTTAGGACCTCTTCATACACTACCTTGGGTTCCATGAAGGTCTTTCACAGCCAGCTTGTGATTCTCTACAAACCTTAAAGATCTTTGTGGAGACATTGACCCAGACGTGACCTTTGGAAGTGATGTGAGATCCTCCAAAGGAAGGTGGGTGGGACCATTCCCTGACCCAGGGCTCAGGGAACCCTCAGAAGGGAACGTGGCAGGGGTCACCCTGGGAATACAGCACAGCTCAGAGAGTCTTGGCCTGAAATGTCACACACTGGCGTCAGCACCCTCAATACAGGCAGCTGTCAGCCCTCTTTCTCCGACCTGCTGGGATACAGTGGAACTCCAGTCCCTTTTGGGTATGTTCCAGTATGAACTGGGTACTTGGAGTCTCCCCATGCTAAACTCTCGAAGACACAGAGTGAATACTGCCTGTGATAAGGGGTAGTTTCCTCTTCTTCCCTGTCACTCAGAGATTCAGGGGCTTAAGGGTCTGGTGGATTCTTCTTGGAGGCTGGCACCGTACCTTCTTGAAGGCTGGCACCCCCCTGGTTTGGGTCTGCAGTCCTTTTGTAGGTCAGTTGTCTTCAGCTGAGGATTTGGGAAATCTTATGGATCTGGGTAGGTTGAACACCACAATTTTAGTCGCCAAAACAAGATTGGCTTGGTGACCATGGACAGTAGTGAGTTGGGAACAGTCTGTTTCTGGGTTCATTGGAACCATGACTGAGGATGTTTTCTGAAAGCTGTTTTATTTAGGATGGCGTTCGGTCAATTTTAGTTCTTCCGCTGGTTGCTTTAAAGGTTTGATTTCAAATTAGTGGTCTTATATATTTTATTGTGTGTTATTACCTTTTACACTGCTACGCAGCGGTAGGCAATGGCAAACCACCCCTGAGCATCTCTTGCCATGAAAACCCTGTGGGGTTGCCGTACGTCGGCTGTGGCTTGATAGCATTTTTAACCACCACCATACTGTGAGTCGTCTTGAGCTTCTGTAAGGTAGAAAGGCAGCTAATGAATGTTTTAAGCAAACAAACCAATAAAAAGAACGTTATTGCTGGTACGATATTACATGCGTTATATGGAAGACAGGAAATAATTGGCTATTTCAGCAACTGGGCTCTGTACGTTTTTTTGATATGAAAAAAAAACTGTCCCCGGGGAGCAGCTTTTCAGAACCCCTTTGGAAGGCGTCTTAATTGGGTGTAGCACCTTCTTACTTGCCTTGTTTGTTCCCCGTTCCACCGTGATGGAAATGTCAATTATTATCTTGTAATATTTTCGAGAGCAAGGTGCCTGCGTGCGCTCCTGCCAGTGACATCCAGCGTCTGCAGCGAAATTGGAAGACGTGTTTAGGAAATTAGCAGGGAGCGCAAACACTTGATTAAAAAATGGCATCCTGTGCAGACTCATCCATCTTCACCAAATTGACTGTGAGCAGAAAGGAACCTCGCACAATGCGGCAAGGTGGGAAGAGCAACTTGGCATATTTCCTGTTGTTGAACGGGAATAAAGGTATGTTTTGAAATGCAAATAGAATGGTAGTGATCAGGGAAGAAGAAGAAGGAGTCTCAAAGTGGCTTACAATCCCTCTCCCTTCCCCTCCCAACAGTGCACACCCTGTGAGGTAGGTGGGGCTGAGAGAGCTCTTTCGAAGACTGCTCTTGACAGAACAGCTCTGAAAGAACTTATGACTGACCCAAGGTCACGCTAGCAGCTGCATGTGGAGGAGCGGGGAATCAAACTGGGTTCTCCCAGATCAGAGCCTGCACTCCTAACCACTACACCAAACTGGCTCTCGGGCATTTGCTTGGGAGCTTTGTTAGTTGAACATTCTGCTTCGCCCTGACCTGGATAGCCCAGGTAAGCCTGATCTCGTCAGATCTCAAAAGCTAAGCAGGGCCAACCCTGGTAAGCAATTGGAAGGGAGTCAGGCAATCAAGCCAACTCTCTAAAATGTCCACATCACTCTAGGGGTCACCAGAAGTCGTGATGACTTCCAGATGTGCAAGTACTTACGCACACAACCCCCCCCCCCCCCCACAAAACGAAAACTCTGCTTTGAATTGAGAGCCGGCTAATGGTGGGGTTATGATTGGCGCCAATGAAGTGCCCCGTTTGTTTTCATTTAGTGCCACCTTTATTATGTAGTGGTAATGTGGCTTCACGCTCGTTCCCCTTCCGTAGAGAGAACTGGGAATCTGGGCCCTGTGACAACCATTAGAAGAAGTCTCAGCTCAGCACTTTCATCAACTGGAATCCTTCGGATTTGCTTTGCGTAGCAGTTGCCACTAACAGTTGAGTGGTGATAACTTGAACAGATTTTTTCCCCCCTGTAGAACAAGCGCCTTTATTGAGAAAAAAGGTTACAGTGCACAGAAGAAGAGATAGATATGCATGAGTTAAATGGGAGAAGTCTTTGAAATAAGCATCATGCTATTCGCAGAACTACAAGTCTTAACATACTGCCTATAAGTAGATTTTTGTAACTGACCCTTATAACACTTTTCTAACCATAAGAGTATATTTTATATTTACAGTAGGAGGTTATTTCACCTTCAAACGTATTGCTATTTATCTTTTCTAGAAAGGGGTACCGCTTTTCAAGTGTGTTGTATAGCTCCCTCCCTATTAACGATCTGTCAAAACACAATGTGCATTTTTCTTCCAGATAATAGTCTCAGACCTTGTTCCGCCAGTGTTTTGTTGAAGGGGCAGTGTCCGATCTCCAATGCTTAGCTATTACTGCCTTTGCGGCTACAAGCAACACTGTGATAAGATCCCGTATTCGTGGGGGTGGTCTATTTTCAGACCAGAGGTTGAGTAGAATTATGCTTGGGTCAAGTGGTATGTGATAGTTCACAATGGTCTCGATTTCTGTCAGCACTTTC
Source organism: Lepidodactylus listeri (assembly GCA_029233225.1). Taxonomy (NCBI): domain Eukaryota; kingdom Metazoa; phylum Chordata; class Lepidosauria; order Squamata; family Gekkonidae; genus Lepidodactylus; species Lepidodactylus listeri. The sequence continues at coordinate 85,821,003 of JARCFY010000011.1, forward strand.
TTCCAGAACAAGGCTATCTGTGGACAGGTCCACCGAGTGTGGTAGTAGTCTGCAGCAAGGCCACAGCCTTTCCAACATACGGGTGGGATTTTCTGGGTTATATGGGAGAGGGTAAGGGGAGTTGTGTACCACCTTAAGACAACTTTATATTGGATCTCCTGTACTGATAGTGATTTTGTTGCTAGGTTGACAGATAGCCCGAGGGAATCCCATTGGTCATCCGTGATTTGTTGTTGAAGGTCATTGTGCCAAGCGATTTGGTATTGTAGAGGCCTGATGGGGTATGCATTCAATAAAATGCTGTAAATTTGAGCTATGAGTCCTTTTTTGGCTATCACATATATTAGCATCTGTTCAAACTTAACTTGAACACATAACCTTTGAACATATGAAGCTGCCTTATACCGGTGGCCAAACTAGAGGATACGGCATCCATGCGGCTGCCGTGAGGATGATGCGAGTAGTTTAAAATGGCGGCGGCATCCCATGAAGACATTGCTGTATTTAGTTTGGTGAGTCAGTCCATTTTATCAACAGGAGAAAGTGTAAGTAGATGTGTATGGCATGAGAAATAAAATCTCTCTCAAATTACCTTAAGTTTTCTCAAAAATGATTTGTCTTTTCCACCTAGATTCGAATCCAGTAGCACCTTAGAGATGAGCTAGATTTTTGGGATATGAGCTTTTGAGAGTCAGAGTTCCCTTCGTCAGATAGCAAAGGGAACTCAGATCCTGAAAACCCTGTACCCCTCAAATTTTGTTGGACTCTGAGGTGCTTTTGGACTCAAATATAGCTGTTCTTCTGCAGGCCAACATGGCTATGCTCTGAAATTGTCTTTCTCCAGTCTCTGTATGTAAGGGTTAAGGATACTATTGCAACGGCATGGTTAAACCCATCCCCCCCACGCTCTGTCTCCAAGTCAATGCTGTTTTATGAGAAACGTCTTAAATCCAGTGTCTGCTATATAGTCTGGGCTCTTCATCCCCAATGGCCATTATAAAGTTGCCATATGCCTAAAAATATGCTCCACACAACTGTGACGGTTCAGGCTCTGAATTCGTTTTTCATTTTATGGCATGCTCCTTGGTTGAAAATAAAAACCCTTCGTCTGCCGTGGTGCAAAGGCTGTTCCGGGTGCATCTGGCTCGTTATAAAACGAGGGTAGCTTCAAGTATTTTGAATATCCAGCTAGGCTTTATTTGAGTTTTTACGGCTGTTTTTGGGGAGGGATAAACAATCAGACGGTAACACGTCGTCATTTTTGTCATGATCCATCCATAAAGTTAGTTACCTTTCTCTTTGGTCCAACTTCCGAATGCATAAAACCGAAGCAGATGTCGGGGCAATAGCCAGATGTGATGGTCTGCCCGCTCTCGTAATTGCAGGCCGGTTGATGCCCACTTCTGTCACTTGCTCTGGGCGGTTTGCTGAATGTTGTAAAGGGCTTGGGAGTCTATAGCCTGCTTCTTTTATTAAGCGAGCTGGTGGGTGGTGTCCTACCACTCTGTGTGTGGAGCACAGAGGTTCATGTGTTCGGTCCTAGAGTGAGATTTGAGTCCAGTAGCCCCTTGCAAGCCAATGAGATTTTGGGGGGTATAAGCTTTTAAGAGTCAAAGTTTCCTTGGAGCTTTGGCTCTCAAATACTTATACCCCCCCCCAACTCTTGTTGATCTATAAGGTGCTACTGGACTCAAATCTCACTCTTCTAATGCAGATCAAAATGTCTGCCTTCCATGGTAAGGAAGGGGAGGGTGTGCCCCCCCCCGAGTCCTCTGGAAGTAGGGTGGAGGGATTTGCCTTCCTGCTTGAAGGGGTTTATCTCTGCAGACCTCGGTATCAGAGGCAACCCCGTCCAGCTTTCTTTGCAGGTACACAAGAATATAGAATTACAGAGACTGAGCACAAAAGATAGAAGTTAGAAGACTGAATGAGTAATAATTAATGAATAATCAAATGAAGACGTATTAATGGTTAGAACACAATTTTGAGGGAGTTGTATGGTGGTGGGTTTTTTTTTAATGCGGGTAGGATATGGGAATAAGAAAAAAAAGATAATGAAATAGAGTATAAATACATATTGTATGAAACAGTTCTACTAAATATATACTCAATAAAAATGTTAACTGGGAAAAAAAATGGCTGCCTTCCTCAAACTTTGTTCATTCCTGCAGCCTCTTCCACCACCTGGGAAGATCATTCCCAAGGCTGCAGGACTTGTATGAAGGAATAGCCATGTGGGTCGGGAAGAGCCGGAGTGAGGAAGGGCAAAGCGATACAACTGTTTCTCCTTCCACTTCAGGAAGTACAGGGGTGCAGAGAAAAGGGGTTGATTTCATCACGTTAATCCAATGCACAGCTGTTCCATTGATGGATCTGGCAGCCCTGTGACTGATCTTTCTGGGGATCAAAAGGGACTGCAGGAACCGAATGGAATGGGAGAAAACTCCCCTGCGTGAATGGTTGGTTACCGCCCACTCAGCTGTAATGGTTAGCATTGGACTAGGTTAGCAATGGCTAGCATTGGCTAGGTTAGCAATGGTTAGCAATGGCTAGCATTGGACTAGGACCTACAGGATGTGGTGATGGCCACCAAACTTGGAAAGTTTTAAAAGGGGAGTGGACAAATTCATGGAGGGATGGGGCTCTCAGTGCATGCTAGTCACACTGGCTACTAGCTGCTACTACTGCTAGATACTATCCTATTGACTCCCTTTGGTACCAGAGTCAATATGCTTCTTTGTGTCAGTGGGTGGGAGGAGGCCATTGCGGTCATCCTGCCCATGGGCTTCCGAGAGACAGCTGGTCAGCTGCTGGATGAACAGAATACTGGAATAGCTGGGGCTATGGTCTGATCCAGCTTGGCTCTTTTTATGTTCTTATGAAACCCAGCCAGAAAAGCAGTTGGGCCTTTGGATGAGCAAGGGATAAAAGGATAGCTAAAGGAATCTAAAGCCTCTGTAATTCCAGGGCGGTTTTGGGAACTCCCAGACGATTCCTGTCCATGCAAGAATGATTGTTAAGGTCGGGGTGTCAAACTCTTTTGTTACGAGGGTCGCATCAGGCCACGTGGGCCATAAAACATAATGCCAGGTACCGGAGATAGAAACTGGGTAAAAAACAGCAGCTGGTAAGCTCCCGAGTTGGCGTATCCTCATTGCAAGGCCCCCATGGGCTGGTAAATGAAAACCCACATAGGCGGACTGGGGAGGCAGCAGTGCAGCACTGGGCAGATGCTTCCACGATGCTTGACTGCCGCAGATGAGGTTGTTCTGCTGTGCTGAAGCCACAGTGGAGAGGCTCCCCCCACTCCCCCCCCCCCATACTCCCTCCCTTGCACCAGTGGCTTGCGGGCCACATAAAAGCCCTGGATGGGCCGGTTCCGGCCCCTGGGCCTTATATTTGACACGCCTGGTTTAGGCGGTGTAAAAATATGCAGAATTGCTTAAAACCAGCAGGGCCCCACATGGACTGTTCTTTAGCTGCCTGTGGCAGCTCCAAACTCTCAGCACTGACGGGGGGGCGGTGATTAAAAAGATGCTCCAGGGTGAAGAGGAGTTACTTTCATTAATGGCTTTTGCTTGAGGAGGACAAGAGTGGATTAAAACGGGGCCTTCAAGGACAGTGAATTGGCCGAGGTGTCAGTGCATGAAAATATTTTGATCCCATTGTCACTGGGAGCTGCTACTTCCTGTTGTTATTGCCGGTTTTTGATTAAGTGCCCGGGCCTGTTCATTGGGGGAGCGGCAGGAAGAGGAGGCGTGGAGGGGAAGTTGCTCTCCCGAGTGCATCTCCCCGAGGAAGGTGACAAATGTCATTAGGGTGGCGCAACTGGGAGTTTTTATTTTCTTTTCTCTTTAACTTTTCCCCTTGCGGTGTCTGTGTACAGAGTGTATCTATCCCATGCCATTTTTCCACATGCCGTTGAACGGGATACCCGGTGGCCTCAAAGGAAACATTCTCAGTAAATCACGTTCGGGGGATTGTTAAAAGCGACCAGTCACTTTGGAGGTTTATTAATGGGTACGCCGGATCGGAATTTCCTATGCTGGATGATAAGTTAGCCAGCTTTTTTGGCAAAGGCACACAGTGGGCTGTTTAGCCAACGATATTCTTTCCTGGTTCTGTTGTTAACACAGGAAATAGCATCAGGTCACTTTATAGCTACACCCAGCTTGCCACATGTTTTTAAATAGAAGGAAGGACTTGGGGGGGGGGGGCAAGCCCGGGGAGGTGGGGGGGGGACTTGTCAGCCAGAGAAAATTAAAACAAAACAAAAGTTTTTGCTAGAAGTCTGCACACTGCCGTGGCAGTAGTAGTAAAATGTTCAAAGCTCTCGAGATAACAGCCCAGACTTACGTTGTGTCTGTGCCTCAGCATTTTACATCTCTGGGCTTATGTTCGCACAGACATTCCAACATCAGTATCAACATCTGGCTTGCTGGCAGATTCTGCGGATAGTGGCGCTGGCTCTGAAGATGCCTCTGGGCGACTCTCTCATTAGGTTGTTCTATAAGTTTGTCATTCCAGGCTGTGCCCTCCCCTCCCTCTTTTACCCCCCCCCCTCCCCATTTCTTTCAAAAAAGGAACAAACATGCACTCTTATCATAGAACTTTGGGTGCGGCGTATGGTGGTTCTTCAGTTCTTTACAAATTTATAAGACTTTTATTTTAAAAATGAAATGAAGTTCTAGAAAGGTAAAGGTAAAGGTTTCCCTTGCTCGAAAGCCAGTCAAATCCGACTCTAGGGGGCAGCACTCATCTCTGTTTCGAAGCCAAAGAGCCAGCGCTGACCGAAGATGTCCCTGAGGTCATGTGGCTGGCATGACTAAACGCTGAAGCGGTACCTATATATCTACTTGCCGTTTCTTGCTTTCAAACTGCTAGGTTGGCAGGAGCTGGGGCCAGAGACGGGAGCTCACTCCGTCATGCGGCACTCAGGTCTCGAACTGCCGAGCTACCAACCTTCCAGTCTGCAGCTCAGCATCTTAACTTCTATCATAGTTTGAGTTCCCATGAATATTGGGAATATCTATTTTGTTTCATACATTCTTTGTGCATTTCGGGTTGCTAGCAATTGGCTCGCAACCAGTGGGAACATATGGGGGGAATGATGTCATGCTGCTGGTGTGACAGTGCCATGCTCTAGGATTTGGACAAAACTCTATGGTAAAGCCATCGTTTTGCCCAGATCCTAGATCCTCGCATCGATGTCATGCTGCCAATTTGATGCCAGTTTGCATATTTGCCAGAAGTGACATCCAACTACAAGTGCAATGCCATCTTAAAAGTTTTTTTTCCCCTCCTGCTGGTCCTCAACAGGCTGGTGGATGACGGCAGCAGAGATGTGGTCTCTCTAGGTGCGCAGAAGTCTACTTTGTTTTTCGCATTTCTTTCTTACCCTGTAATTCTAGACCTCTTGCATTGTTCTTTGTTTGTCTTGTGGCGTCTGATTGCATTGTTTCATATTCTGTAATCTACTTTTGACTCTTGGTGGGGAAGGTGGGCTGTAAATAAACGTATAAGGAAAGTGATGTTCATCATGCAGTGTCCCTGCCCACCCCTGGAACGCCCCCCAAAGTCTCCCACTCCGGCCAAGGAAAGACTTGGACACCCTATCCCCCACAGTCATGGAACCATACCGTTGCCCTGGTTTTCCTGCCCTACAAACTGTTCACATCCCCTCTGTGGCTTCTACAGAGTCCTTAACGTGTTCTTGCATACCATCACTATCACTGAATTCATTCATCGGCCTCTTTAGATAAGCTGTGGTGAGGAAAAAACTTCAATCTTAGACCCCAACGTTGCCGCTTCTAAATTTGACTGTCTTGTTGGGGGTGTCAACACGGACAGCTGTGGAATTTCAGTGGGGAAGAAGATAACCGTTCTAAAATAACATTAGGTTGGATCCCACCTAGTTTCCACATTTCCATTTCCTCTAAAGACCTCTGACTCTCCTCCCATGATATTGCTATGGGTCTCTGGGCCTCTACGCCCTATTTGTTAACCCCCTCAGGGCACCTAGTTGGCCACTGTATGAAACAGAGTGCTGGATTAGATAGACCACTGGCCTGATTCATCAGAGCTCATGCTCTTATTCCTTCTGTCCTCTAGGAGCATGGGGGGGATTTGGGGCTACTGAGGCTGAGGACAGACTGGCAATCTGGAGCGAGATGAATGCGGAGGAAACTGCTGCGGGGGAAAAACTCCCCGGGGCTGGCCGTTCACACCGGCCGGTGTATTGCGCAACGGTGCCGATTCGGAGCGTTCAGACTGCTGCGGAGTGGCCCCACGTGGGTCGGCCTCCGCAGCTCGTGATAGGGCTGTTTCAGCAATTTGCGCAAACTGGCAAAACGCTGCGTTCACACTGCCACCTCCGCTTGCCTCCCACCTTCTTCCGGTTAACACTGCCTGGAAGCGGGAGGCAAGCGCAAGACGGCCCCTGGACACCGGTTTCTCCCGGTGTCTTGTTAAAGCGGATGGAAAGCAAGTGGGAGACGGGTAAGTGCGAAACGGAGCCGACGGACAGATGCACATGTCTGAACGCGCTCCCTTCTTCCACTTCCAACGCGGGGCTGTCCCGCTTTACATTGCCAGTCTGTCCTCAGCCTGAGAATGTGTCATGCACCATGGATGGTTAATCCTTCAGTTCCTGGTAATCTTTGGCTGGATCCAAGTCCCTATTTATAACATGCCAAACTAGCCAGGTACCACACAAAAATGTATATTCAAAAAATGAGCATACTGAAATTATAGAACGCCTTACCTGTTTCTTAGGGCATCTGGAATCTTTCTTCCCTTTGTAAATGTTCTGCTGTTGTCTAAGTGCTGCTTTGGGTCTGTGGAATGTAGATCTTATCCAGTATTTGTTCCCATATTTTCGAAAGAATCAGTTTTTGCTAATTGAAATGTGCACATTAGATGCAGGCCCCTGTCTCCTGGAGCTAAATAGCATACAAATGGTAAAGGTAAAGGTAAAGGTGTTCCCTTGCTCGAAAGCCAGTCGAATATGGCTCTAGGGATGCGGTGCTCATCTCTGTTTCCAAGCCAAAGAGCCAGCGCTGTCCGGATACGTTTTCGTGGTCATGTGGCTGGCATGACTGGACGCCAAGGTGCACGGAACGCTGTTACCTTCCCACCGAAGTGGTACCTATTTATCTCCTTGCAATTTCTTGGCCCATGCCAAAACTTCAGGTTTGGGTACAGGAAAAATTCTTCTTTTACTCCTACATTGTTAGGATTACTGTTGCGTCCTCTCAGAGGGCCCAGGAAAATTCATTCATAGGACAGTTATTTCTAAGTGCAAATTCACTGCATTTACAGTCAGAAATATAATTGCTCCAAGTGAAGCTTCTCCCCCCCCCCCCCCCCGCCGACAAGGAATGTCTTTAAAATGTTAGACTCAATCGAAGCGGTTTTTTTAGCTGTCAGACTTCATCATCACCGTTTTAGCTGGCTACTTTAAATGTACTTGCTGTTCTCCTTACAATAAAAAAATGGATATTTGGCTATAACAGCAGGGAGACACGTTGAGTGGTGGATCTCGGAGTGATTTATTGCTCAGCTGAGACAACATAATCTAGTGCTGCAGAAAGCCATTTGCGTAGTGGGTGGAAATTTCTACTTTAACACGATGCGACATCTAAATTCTGTGCCTCCTTAACTACATGAAATCCTCATAAAAACCAATTGACAGTCCAAATGAAAGCAGAGATGTTCAAGACTAATCTGGTGTTTATAATCTTGAGGGTCTTTGAACTTTAATTTGCCAAGAAGGCTTCCTTGTCTAAGGGCCTTTCTAGATTAATTTATTGAGTGTGGTAATAGCACATTTGGCACCGATCCAGCAAAAGTAAGCTGGGCTGCAGTACTTTGTGTATTTACTTGGGAGTAAGTGCCGTTGAGCCCAAGTGGCATCGATCCAACCTTCCTTCAGGCTGCCTTCATCCAGCCAAAGAAGAAGAAGAAGAAGAAGAAGAAGAAGAAGAATTGGTTTTTATACCCCACTTTCCTCTACCCATAAGGAGTGTCAAAGCGGCTTACAATCACATTCCCTTCCTCTTCCCACAGTGGCCACTTTATGAGGTAGGTGGGACTGAGAGAGTTCTGAGAGAACAGTGACTGGCTCAAGGTCACCCAGTCGGCTTCATGTGGAGGATGCGGAGTGGGGAATCAAGTTCTCCAGCTCAGAGTCCACCACTCTTAACCACTACACCACACTGTGTCTCTCTGGAGTACGCTTCTAATTTGGGGAGCTCTTTCATTGGAGGAAGAGTTTACTTAAGTTGGAGGAAGGCTTCCAACTTCTCAGTGGAGTAATAGGATGGGGGTAGGATCCACCCCATTGGGACTTGCGTCTAAGAAAGGATTGGGCTGCACTTCTTATTGAAACAGACAGAAGAAGGTACCTGCCCCTCCATTGCTTGCTAAACATGTTTTCTTGGAAGTAAGTACCATTGAGTTCAGCAGGAGTTGCTCTGTAGAAAGTCTGTGTTAGTCATTACTAGCTGGATTGGAGCCTTGCATTGTGGGAACTGGAGTTCTGGGCTGAGGGGGGACCCTTCTGTCTTTGAGATACTCAACACTTAGCGGTTCTTTTGTTGTTCCTGGGAAAATTGACACCCTCTTCCCAACAACTGAGAGACCCTTTGGTAACTCTTTTAGAAGCACTGACATTTTTATTGTTTTTGTAGTGGGGGGTCTCCCGATCCTAGCCAACACTCTAATAATCATGCTGGGTTCTAAAGCAAGAACTCTTCAAACTTGAGGATTGTTTCAGGTGGTTAGCTGTTTTGGTCTATAGTAGAAGAGCAAGATTCAAATCTGGTATTGGCTTAAAGCCCAACAAGATTTCCAGAGCATAAGCTTCCAAGAGTCAAGGTTCCCTTCTTGAACCCTTCCTAGCTGTATCTGGTGGAAGGCAGCTTTGACTTGTGGGCTGGGGTCACTCAGACACTAAATAATCAGTTTTCAGTTCACTTTAGCTGTGGTCACACACACTAAATAATCTACTTTCAATCCACTTTCAGTGCACTTTCCAACTGAATTTTACTGTGTGAACTGGCAAAATCTAGTTGGAAAGTGGATTGAAAGTGGATTATTCAGTGTGTGTGACCGCAGCCTTGGAAATTTATATCCTGGGAATCTTTCTGATCTTTAAGAATCTACTGGAATTGAATCTTGCTCTTCAAATTTGGTTTCTCATTGTGGGGGGAAATGGGGCTTGCGATCCTGAGGCTTTTAGGCTTGTTCATATCAGAAACAAACTCATGAGGGAGCTGTATTCTGCGTTCATGACTTCCTTAAAGGTGAGGAGTAAACTGGCAGGCAGACGGTCTGAGCCATTATAATTTTATTTCAAGATAACCTTGCCGACTGATCGTAACAGCATAATTATGATTTGATGAGGGAAATATTTTTTGTTTACAAGAGAGCCTGAGAGGTTGAATTAAAAACGAAAGCCATTCTGAGCCCTCATCTCAAAATTTCCCCTCAGTTTTACCCCCCTCTTTCCAAAGCCGTTTTGATTCCTCTTTCCACCTGCTGTTGGCGTGTGTGGTGGAAAATGTACTTTTTTGGACATAGGATCGGTTCCCCTCGCGAGCGTCCACCAAAATATCTCCGGGTCAGCTGAACTATGTGTTTACTCGGCAAATTCTTCAGAGAGATGCCACAAAATCCAGCTTTGGGAACAGCACTCCAGGGAGAGGAGACGATGGGTTCGTTTTCCTCATTCCACCCTATTGTCGTCATGACTGGTCCAGCCCAGTTAAGTGGCTTTCCCTTTTGTTTTGGAAACTGCTTGCTAGCAGCCAAATCTTATCCAAGGATTTGCTCATTGTTTGGCTGAAGTTTGTGCTTATTCCACAACACTGAGAACAGTATCCTGGCTGCGTCAACTTGGAGGGAAAACTGGGTGGCAGCAGAGATGCTTAGGCGGCATCTGAGAACATAAGAGAAGCCAGTGTTGGATCAGGCCAGTGGCCCATCCAGTCCAACACTCTGTCACACAGTGGCCAAAAATACCAGGTGCCATCAGGAGGTCCACCAGTGGGGCCAGGACACTAGAAGCCCTCCCACTGTTGTCCCCACACACATACACCAGTCACCAAGAATACAGAGCATCACTTGCCCCATAGTTCCTATCTATACCTTATGGCTAATAGCCACTGATGGACTTCTGCTCCATATGTTTATCCAGTTCCCTCTTGAAGCCGTCCATGCTTGTCGCCGCTGCCACCACCTCCTGTGGCAGTGAATTCCATGTATTAATCACTCTTTGGGTGAAGAAGTGCTTCCTTTTATCCATTCTAACCTGACTGCTCAGCAATTTCATGGAGTGCCCACGAGTTCTTGTATTGTGAGAAAGGGAGAAAAGTACCTCTTTCTCTACCTGCTCTATCCCATGCAAAATCTTGTAAAACCTCAATCATGTCCACCCCTCAGCCGTCATTTCTCCAAGCTAAAGAGCTCCAAGCGCTTTAACTTTTCTTCATAGGGAAAGTGTTCCAACCCTTTTATCATTCTAGTTGCCCTTTTCTGCAATTTTCCCAGGGCTTTAATATCCTTTTTGAGGTGTGGTGACCAGAACTGTACACAGTATTTCAGATGAGGTCGCGAGGTGCCCCAGTGAAAGCTCCCTCTCTGCTCTTTCCCTTCCTTCTCCCCAAAAGGCATGCATCAAGGCAATAGCCTTGTGTGGGCGCCAGTGTGGATGGAGCAGTGGTTAGACTGTTGGACTGGGAGCGAAATACCAAAGAGGTCGGAGTGGCTGTAATCCTCAGTTGTGTGGAAAGTGCTGTCAAGTTGTAGCCAGTTTATGTTGACCCCGTAGGGTTTTCAAGGCAAGAGACATTCAGGGGTGGTTTGTCCTTGTACCTCTGTGTAGCAACCCAGTACTACTTCGGTGGTCTCCCATCCAAATACTAACCAGGGCCAGTGCTTAGTTTCTGAGGTCTGATGAAACCGGGCTAGCCTGGCCCATCCAGGTTTGTTTTATATACTCAGGAGCAAACAGTAGTTCAACAGATCATAGATCTCTTCCTGTTGGCAAAAAGTGAATTCTGTCTGTGCACATATAGTGATGATTCATATTGTGGCTGCGCAAGATGAGGCAGGGGATGAATTTTAACTCTTCAAGACCACCCAGTGTTGCCAATGGAAATCAGGCTTTCTGTGCTGCTGTTAGCCTTTTAAAGGACTCCCTCCCCCTTTAAAATGATAATTGCAATTCTGAGGGAACTTGAAATTCATGCAGGGGCTGACAGGTTAAATCTCATCTCCCTTTCTCACATGGTCCTGATCCAAATCGTTTCTGTGTTTGCCTACGTTTACCTATTGCAGACAGCTGTGTAGGGGGGCAAACCTAGGTGTGTTGCTGCGTAATGTGTAGAACAGCACATCCAGCGCTCCTGAGTTCAGAGACGGATTTCAAGGTGCAACTTATGCAACTTTTGTGTCTGAAGCTGAACATGTCTGGACCTGGCCAAGTTATCTGGATGAGAGTTTTTCTACAAACTTCTCTGTGTTGTTGACTTCCCCCCACCCTCTGGGCTCACTGGAGGAAAGCAGGGCTATAAAATGCGAGAGCAATAGTCAAGCCCTTTCTCATCTTAGAATCTGGTGGAAATGGTTTCGCAGTGTAAATTTTCCCTTGAGGTACCTTGCAAGCCTATGTGAACATGGCGTAATGACATCCTTGGCATAGAAGTTCATGCTGTAGCTGTGACAGTCTTAATTAGCGTGCAGAACAAATGGGAAGCTACTTTGTTCCCTGAGGTGGCAGGTGCTCCGTGTGGCCCAGCTTGTGGGTGGAAGAGAAATTGGGCGGCTACCTCTGTATCTTTCAACTTTATGTCACTTGAGGGCTCATTTGCTAAAGGAAGTCATAAAACCAAGCGAGTGAAAAGGTATGCAAATACCTTCTTTTTTGGCCTTTTTAAGGCAAACGTTTGAGCACAGGAGGGAAGGGCCCCTGTGTTATATGAATGGAGCTAATTTAGGAAATGAGTACTGGCTCCTTTCTTTGTGGCTGTTTGGAGCTGCCTGCTGAGGCTTGGGAATGAATGATCTGATTGTCACGATAGGGAAGGGCTGGAATTTTTGCCGGACAGATGATTCTAGGTCTGTGATCTATCGGTTCCACTCTGAATCAAGCCTAGGTAAATCAGAACTCCAAACTCTGAAGGGTAATTCAGTGGAGGGTGTTCTGGAAGTATCCCTATTTTTTTTAAAAAAACCCCCCCCACACCTTTGCTTGCTTGTAGTGGGAGGCTGGATCCTGCAGATAAACTGGTGGAAAGGTTTTGCAGAATGGATCTTTTCTGTCTTCTTCTTCCCCTGATAGATTTTTTGGGTCAAGCATCAGGCTGCAAAGAAAAGAGTTATGGCAAGGAAAATCCCACTCACGCCGCTCCTTTCCAGTCCACTGTTCGTAATATTTCCCACGTATTCTAAAAAAGAGAGTATTCAGCTCTTAGAAAAAGAGATAGTGACGAGACTGAAGTCACACAATGAGTCCTCCATGATAGAGGTCTCCTCGGCCTAAGTTCCAAGGACAGCCTTCAGCGTTTTGGTGCCTGAGGCAGAAAATTGAAATCCCCTCCCCCATGGTGGTAGAAATATAAATTAGATAATAGTTTTCTCCCTATAATAGTACCTCAGAATTTATTGCGTAAGGTAGGCTGCCTCACCTGACAGGAGCCATGGTGCCAAATTGCCTAGTAACTGTCTTGGGAACAGCCATTTTGTGTCTGTTGGCTACTATTAGTGACATGATTTTTGTGAGTGACAGGAAATCCGAGAGCCGCCATGGTGAAGCAGATAGAGTACTGGTTCAAAGGCCTGTTCAGTCATGTTCAGTTGATCTTGATAAAATGTTATTTCTCAGCCTAACCCGCATCTGAAGCTGTGGGAAGGAATTAAAATGGAGTGACCAAACATATGCTGCCTTGAATTCCTTAGGAGAAAACTAGGACATAAATATGGTGGGGGCAGTATCACTTTTAACAGCAGTGGATAAATGTGACCATGGCCCCCAGGCTAGCCCAGTCTCGTCAGATCTCAGAAGCTAAGCAGGGTCAGCCCTGGTTAGTACTTGGGTGGGAGACCGCCAAGGAAGTCCAGGGTTGCTACACAGAGGCAGGCAATGGCAAACCATCTTTGAGTGTCTCTTGTCTTGAAAACCCTATGGGGTCTCCATAAGTTGGCTGCAACTTGACAGCACTTTCAACCATAGAATCATAGAGTTGGAAAGGACCTCCAGGGTCATCTAGACCAACCCTCTGCACAACGCAGGAAATTACAAATACCGCCCCTCTACGCCCCCGCGATTGCTGTTCCATCACTATATCTCATTCCCAAGTGCCCCCCCGTGTGTGGATACTTAAATCCGCGCGGGGGGGCACTTGGAGGGCAGAGGGGGGGTTCTGTAGGTGGGGGTAACCCCCCCCCCGCTTGCAGAAGAATCCTAAAACTTTAAAAAACTTCTCGGGGGATAGTTAAATCCCCCGAAAAGTTAAAGCGTTCTCTGTGCACGCGCAGAAAACGCTTTAGCTGTGGGGGGGTTGGCGCGCAGCGGGCCTCGCCGCCACTGCCGTTGAAGAGGGCAGGGGGAGGGAGGGGAAGAGGCTCGGCGTGCGGTGGGCCTTGCCGCCGCCGTTGAAGAGGGCAGGGGGAGGGAGGGGAAGATGCTCACCGTCTGGAGAACGGGGGAGGGGGTTGGGGGGAGGGAACAAGAATGGGCCAGGAGGGAGGGAGGGAGGGAAGCGCCGGGGCAGGGGGGGCTGAAACGCCAGGCTTGAGTGGCTTCGCGCCACTCGGGCCCAAATGAGAACGGGCCGAGGGGGTGGGAGAGAGGGAAGCGCGGGGGGGGGGGACGCCGCATCCGAGTGGCTTAGCGCCACTCAGGCCTGAACGATCCGGGAGGGAGGGAGAAGCACCGGGGTGGGGGGGCCCTGCCACTTGAGCCCAAATGAGAACGGGGCGGGAGGGAGGGAAGCAGCGGGGAGGCTCAGCGGGTCCGGTGACTGTGAGCTGCTCAGGGCTCACTGTCGCCGATGGGGGGGTGGCTGGAGGAGCGGCGGGGCTCGCCGCCGCCACTTGCCCTGGGGAGGGGGGTGGAGGAGAGCGAGGCTCGCCGCCACTTGCCCCGGGGGGGCCAGGAGGACTAGGGTACTCCCCCCCCGCGAGTATCGCGGGTGCCCTGTCTTGTAACTCTATATAACTCTCATGAGAGTGCTTCTAAGTCAAGGCCTCTAGTGTACAAGAGCGGCTGGTGGGATTATAGCCAGGCCATGCTTGTGTGAAGTCTTTGTGTGTTGAACCACCCCCTCCCATTGAGGTCTGTATTCCTGAATACTGATGTGTCTACACGTTTCCCAGTTTCTTGCCTGGCAGTCATTGCTGTGAATCAATCTGTCTGACTGAGCTTAAGGAGAAAACTTCAATCTCCAAACAATCTGTCCAGCTCTTTCTCCAGCTGTTACAACTTCCATGGGAAAAAAGAAGAACAACAGTATAGCAATCTTTTAATACCATCTGGGGTAGAATTTGTGGTGTAAGTTACAGTGTTTAAACCCCTCTGAATCTCCCCTCCCTAGCCTCAGAGAAGGAAGTGACTTAAAATAGAAAACCATGAGACACACTGAGTTAAAATTCTGTCTTCTCCAGCTAAGCATTTTAGTAGAATGCAAATTTGGAGGGAAGCATTTGAAAACACAGCAGGTTAGCTTTTAAAGTGGCGATGACTTTGTGATTATTTTTCCGCCCAACACATGAGCTATAAATGACAGTACTGTGATGCAGATAAAATAGTATAAATGGATATTGCATGGAAAACGTTGCTGTGTGTCTCTGCAAACAGAACAGGAAAGCAGGAGGCGGGGATGGGAATTGGTGATAAAGTTACAGTAAGTCAAAGAATGGGGAATGGAAAAAAAATAAATGCAAAGATTACTTAAAACCTGCAATAAATGTACAAATTAAAAGTCATAAAATTACCAACTACTTTGGGAGCATAGTTTATAGAATATGTGGCATGCTAAAATTGAATCAAATTAAGGGGAGGAGAAAAAATTCACAAAAATGAAATAAAATATCTGTTTAATTAGATCGTAAAGAAAGGAGATTAAAAGTAATATTTTTGTAAGATGGTAATTACTGTTTTTCAAAGTTGTCTGGGTTTTCTGTGTTTGCTTTAAATTTCAGCCGGGATAACTGATCTCTTCGGGGTTCTGGGCTTTTGTTTGTGTCTTTAATTACTTTTCAAACCACAGCCACTGCCTTCATTTTGTTTCCCTTCCCCTAAATAAACTTTAACAAGGGCTTGCTGAAATGCCCTGCCTGTTCTTCAACAACTTGGGAAAGATTAGCTCCCCCACCCATCCACCCCCAGCATGGCTTGAGGTTACAAGCCAAGTTGTACGTTGGGGGTGGGGGGGGGACTCCTGACAGCCAGATAAGCAGGGAGGATGTTATAGCAATCAAGTCACTGACAGACGTCTGAGATGTAAAGATACCAGATTGCTCTCATTTCCTGCTTCCAGTGGAGTATGCATTCCAGTAGCAGGGTTCTCCCCCCCCCCCCCTTTTTTTTTTTTTTACAATCGACCTGTATCACTTCAAAACTTTACAGGAGACCACCCAAAATACATGAAAGGGATCCCGAAGCTTTGAGTAACTCAAACACAGCCTCGGGTTGCCGGATCGACATTTCAAAAAACCAGGACCGTAAGCAGGGCTGGGTGGTGAAATTTGGCAGGGTTCGTTTCTGGGGAAAGGTGAACATCTAAAGCTCCCTTCACATGGGGATTCCCCACCCTCCAAATAGGCAGCATGAGGCCCTCGCAATGAATAGGGGTGGCCAGACAAGCCCACGTTGATGTCCTGCCCTCAGATGGTTCCTGTTTTCTGGGTCCCATTTCCCCCCTATTCTTTGAGCTGGGAAAAAAAATGAAAATCTCATTTTCTTTGGATCACAGGGAATACTATGTGTATTTTGGGGGGGGGGCTGCAGGCAAAGTATCTATGACAGGTAGGGTTGCCACCCCCCAATGGGTGTGGGGTTTCCTCCAGTTTTGAGCCCCCCAATCTGCTGCTGCCCAGTTGGCCAGCGGGGAGCCCCACCCGCAAAGAGCTCCGGCGCGCCCAGCATGCCCAGCATGATGACATCACCCAGAGGTAATGTCATTGTGCTGGGCATGTTACGTGAGGTACGCTCTGGCATTTGGGTAAAAACTCTATGGTGACCATAGAAGACTCCAGGGCAGAGGACTGGAGCCCCCTGCTGGCAGCCAGGTAAGACCTGGCAACCCTAATGACAGGGGTCCCCAGTCTTTTTGAGCCTGCAGGCACATTTGGACTTTTGACAGGGCCTTGTGAGCGCGGTAACCAAATGGCTGCCACAAAATGGCTGCCGTAGGAGGGGGAGCTAGCCACAAAAGGATTGCCACAGCTTACCTTGAGTAATGCTGTGCTACTTGGCTCCACCTACTTCCTAAAAACAGTTGATGGGCACCAGGAAAGGTATCAGCGGGTGCTGTGATGTCCCCAGGCACCAATTTGGGGACCACTGATATATGTGGATGCCCCACCTGCAGCCATGACAGGGGTAGAGCTAAGCTCCATCTTCAGAGTGGCAGTTGAGCTCCTTGTCTCTCCCCCCACCATTAGCCTTTAAAAAGATTTCCTTCCTTTCTCTGCTGAGCAGTGCCGAAGCATTACAGCGCATCTCATGGGTGAAATGGGGGCGGCAGGAAGTCCCAAACACATGAAGTGGCCTTCAGCTGAATCAGACCATTGGTCCATCAAGGTCAGTATTGTCCACTCAGATTGGCAGTGGCTCTCCAGGATCCCAGGCTGGAAGTCTTTCACATCACCTGGTTCTTTTTTTTACTGGAGATGCTAGGGATTGAACTTGAGATCTTCTGCATGCGGAGCAGATGCTCTATCACTGAGCCACTGGCCCCATCCCTCTTAAGAATCTTGGTTCCTGCTGAAACTTCTGTCTCAACTGTGCTTTCAGCAGGAGTAAGGGGGTGGCACAGGGGGTGGGAGCAGTGAACAGAGCAAGGGTATGGGCCGGTGGACGCTGTTTCTATCCATTCTTTCCTGCTGTGGCTGCTGTCGTGGCTGGGGCACATTTTCATGTCCCTGTGTAGATACAGCCTGAAGCTACCTTGTATGCAGTCCAATCATGGACTTGTCTGCCCCAGTGCTGTCTATTCTGATTGGTAGCAGCTGTCCAGTGCCCAGTCAGAGGTCACTCCCGACCCTGCTGGCTGGAGTTGGAATTAGGCACTATCAGATCATCATAGCTGTGCCACAAAGATCTTGTTTCTCTCTTGCACAGTGTGATGTCATGGGCTGTGACTTTTCTGCCCGCCCCCATGTGACTTTAGTGGCTTCTGCTTGATAGGTGGGCAATATGCAACAACACCGTCTTATGTCAGGTTAGTCACAGTCACATGTTAGATGTTACTGGTGTGGGGAAGAAGGAGGGGGCTTGAGGTTGCCCTTTCAGTGGAAGCCCACGTGTGTGCTATGACATGAACACATGAAACTGCCTTATACTGGATCAGACCCCTGGTCCATCAAGGTCAGTATTGTCTACTCAGACTGGCAGTGGCTCTCCAGGGTCCCAGTCTGGAGGTCTTTCACACCACCTACTGCCAGATCTTTTAACTGGAGATGCCAGGGATTGAACCTGGGTCCTTCTGCATGCCATTACCAAGCAGATGCTCTGCCTCTGAGCCACAGCCCCTTCTTGCCTTTGATCCTTTTTAGTTTGGAGGCACTGGAAACAGAACTTGGGGGACCTTCTGTGCACAAAACATGTGCTCTTGATTGGCTGTGGAAACCACGCCTCTACCTTGGAAGGCCTGCACCGTCTGTTCTGGATCAGTTCTGTTTGGATCAAAAGACAAATACGAAGAGAAGCGGGGAGGAAGGGAGAGCTTGTAAAATTTCGGAAAGTTCATTCTGTAGATGCTCAGAGGCAGGCGGTGCCTTCCCGAACCATCCTTAGCCTCCTGGGAGAGCAGCACCCTGTGGCGTGTAACATCAAAAAACACCTGCAAGAATCGAACTTACAAAAGCGTGCATAAAGGTGTAACAGAAAACTACAAAGAGAAATGAAAGAGAGTTTTTTTTTCTTTTGAAAGCGAATAAGAGGAATCAGTGGCTTTACCTAAACAAAGGTGAATTTTGGAAAAAGAAATTCCACTGCCCATAACAATGAAACCTCAGAAGGAGCGCCTTTATTTCTTACCTATAATATTTCACTGTTCCTCCAGGGATCTCAGGATAGTGTTTCAGTATTACAAGAGCCCTGAGCAGCACATTATTAGTTAATAGTGGTGGACCCATTTAGCTTCCTAACGAAACAAGGACTAGAGCTTGGATTGTGCATGTCTAAGCTGGACACTCTTGCCCAGCCCATAGACGAGACGAGAGGTGGATGTGAATCAGTGAACACAGGAAGCTGCCTTTTACCGAATCAGACCATTTGTCCATCAAAGTCAGTACTGGCTACTTAGACTGGCACCAGCTCTCCGGGGGAGGTCCTTCACATCACCTGCTACCTTATCTTTATAACTGGAGATGCTGGAGATTGAACCTAAGACCTATTGCATGCCAAGCGGATACTCTACTGCCAAGCCACTGTCCCCTCTCCTAAAAGTGCCGTTGGAGGTCTCCCTCATCAAGAGGCATTAAGTGGTGGATGTATCCAATATGGAAACCTACGGTGCCATTCTAAGCAGGGTTCCATGGACTTAGAAGGCTATGGATGGCACTGTTAATTTTCTGAGACATGCTTGTGGTCCTCTAAAAGTACACCATTACAGAATCCCATCATTTTCCATTGTTCATTCAGTGCACGTCATGAAGCTTTGCTCCAGGTGATTGCTTCTTCTGTCTTCAATGTGTTTCAGATATGAGTAGTCAGCGTAGATGGCAAAACATTGGTCCTAAAGTAGTCATATGATTGACCAGTGGTGTAGGGTCCTGATGAGGTGTGGTGGTTAGAGGTTTGGACTAAGATGGCCCAAATTCAAATCCTCACTTTGTTTGTGTAGCTCAGTGGGTGACCTTGGGCCAGTCACTCTCCACAACGCCCTGGTCTCCTTGGATAGGCCACAGTGGACCTGTTTCCTCCCTAGAAAGCCCTTTGGAAGGCTTCTTGAGAGTAGGTGGGTCAGAAGCCTGGGCTGACATATAATTTGTTCAGCATATTATATTTAGTCTTTCAGTTCAAAAACAGTGGGGTTTAACAGGGCTTGGAGTAAATAACCAAAGTGGCACACGTTTGAAAAAGGGAGACGTGATTAAGGTCTGTAAAATGATACACGGTGTAGCGAGAGTGGACGAGCAGAAGTTTTTCTCTGTCTCCCATAATACTAGACCCCAGCAAGGCTCCCTCTAAGCTGTGGAGTCCTGTGAGCTACAGGCATTAAAGTTGTGAGTGAGCGATTTGGCTACTGCATAATCAGGGGTCATTTCATAGAAAAAGAGGTGCAGGGGCTCATTAGCATAACTCATTAGCATAACTTATTTGCATGCACCACACCCCCTGACATCACCAGGAGTGTGTCAGAAGGCAACACCCACTGCTCAGGCTCCACCCCAAAAATCTCCAGGTATTTCCCAACTCAGAGCTGGCGAGCCAGCATTACACTTTGACTAAAGACACTTTGCTCTTTCAGGGAAGCTACCCTACAACAAGCATGAAAATACAGATCAGGTTAGTCTGCTTTTGCTTTTTTCCCCACAGCGCATCACCATAGGTGCCCACTCCTGGGCTTGTTACTCCCGGAATGGTGTTCCAATGGTGTTCCTGTGTGTTCCTGCTCGAAATGACCCCTGAATTAGTTTGTTCTGGAGCCATCCTTCCTGAGCGAAGACAACAGTGTGAGCTGGAGGCTAAAAAACTGTGAGCTAGCGCACACTAACTCAGCAAAGAAGGAACACTGCACCCCAGGGTCATCCACTGAATCTGAAGGGTGGAGGATTCAGGGCAGAAAAAGTACTATTTCATACAGCATATAGTTAAATGGTGGAACTCACTGCCCCAGGATGTGGTGATGGCTATCAACTTGGAAGGCTTTTAAGAGAGGAGTGGACAAAGTCATGGAGGTTGGGGCTATCAATCAAGATGGACGTCTACCCTCTCCAGTGCCAGAGGCTATGTGCCTCTCTAGATCCGTTGCCAGTCGTCCTGCTCGAGGGCTTCCTCGAAGCAGCTGGTTGGCCTCTGTGAATCGAATGCTGGGTGGGTGGACCTTTGGTCTGATCCAGCATGGCTCTTCTTATGTTCTTAAAAGAAAACACTGAAAACACCCCTGCCCTGTCCACAGAGGCAAAAATCATTCCTTGGGCGGCGGCAGGGGAATTGCATAAAAACCCGTTGCTGGAACAGTATCGTAGCTGGCCCCATTCGAGTTCCTCCCTGTGTGACAAAGTTGTTTTCTGTAACGGGCAGTGGAACCTTCTAATGAAAGTGGGTGTAGCTTTGCCAACAAGTAATAACTTTGCTCTCTTTAGGCTCCAAGTGAGAGGTTTGACAGCTGTTTTGAGGTCATTTTCCACGTGGGCTGAACAGATTTCCTCACTGCATTCCCTGTGTGGGTGTAAAGGCTGAGTCCTTGCCTTGAGAGGGTTCAGAAATGCCTCTCTACTCGCAAATAGAGTCCACCCGTGTTGGCGCTGGGGTTATTGTGTCCTCCTGCCAGAAACGGTTACCTGTCCTTTGCAGCAGAGAATATAGCTGCTGTGCTTTCTCTTTCTTCTGATCCTTTCATTAATTCTTTCCGCTGGTTCATTCATCCACTCTCCTTTCCTGCTAGCATCGAGCAAAACCGGAGTCCTCTTTGCTTACACAGACAAGAGAGGAGGTTGAACCAAAGATAAAGGGCACAGAGGTCCCAGCAGGATTTAAAGGTATCTAAAGGATTTAAAAGTGCTGTGTCCAGGTGAAAACCTGGCAATCGTACTTTAATAGGTGAAACTCTGCTAGCAGCACAGGCAAAACAGGAGGATGGTCGAAGGGTTGAGGGCAGGAAAGTTCCTCTTCCTGCGCTGGGGTCTTAAAGGTGTGGGCACTGCATCCAGGTGATGACCTGGCAGTGCTACTTCTGTATACAGAATTCAGCACTCCCCATAAAGGGAAGGTGTGCCCTTGAGTTGCAACCACATGAAGTTGCGTTATCAAAGTCAGTATTGTCTACTCAGACTGGTGGCTGCTCTCCAGGGTCTCAGTCTGGGGTCTTTCATATCGCCTACTGTCAGATCCTTTAACTGGAGATGACAGGGATCGAACCTGGGACCTTCTGCATTGCAAAGCAGAGTCTCTTTCACTGAGCCACAGCTTCCTCAACTCATGGTGACCCTATGAAGTTCTACCTCATGGAGTTTGCAAGGCAAGACGTAAGCAAGAGGTGGTTTGCCATTGCCTTCCTCTGCATAGCAGCCCCAGTCTTCCTTGGTGGTCTCCCATGCAAGTACTGACCATGGCTGACCCTCTTAGGTTCCAGGCTCTGATGGGATTGGGTTAGTCTGGGCTATTAGGGCTGTTACCTGTACCTAGACCCACAACACTTCCAGTAGGCCAGTAGTTTTCAGATAGTGTCCTGGAAAATCTTGGGGTGCCTTGAAATTGTATCCTGGTTACAAGAGATCATGTACAACTTCCCTGAGAGACAGTCTGCCCACCATTTATGATCTTCCCCTGCACTGTATAGCCATGGAAGAGTATTAAGTGTACTTCAGGATTCATTCTAAGGTCTGGCTCCCATATTTGGCAGAGTGAGTTGGCAGTGGGGTGGATGAATGGACTTTGCCACTGGAGACCACAAGCATGGGACTCTTCCTTTGAACACTGAAAACAAAAATGGAAATGGAAAACTAGCACAAGGGGGTGAAAGGTTCTGTCCCCCTCTCTTTGCTTGCTCTTCGGGTTGTATGCGTGCAAGGCGTTTGTAACGTAGAGCAACCCTTATGAAACATGACCATCCGCCTGCCAGTCTGAAGTGGCACAACGCATTCTCCCAACCTCAGTCTCCTGCATGTGAGAACTAGGCCTTAGATTGGGGTCCCCTGTCTTCTTGAGTCTTGAGCACTTATGTATGTTGGTAGGCTGCAAGCCCAGCATCCTTCTACAATGGAGGCGGTTGTTTCTGAATGGGTGCTCCCAGAGGTTTCTCCTCCTCCAACGAGGTGGAGGGAATGCCAGGATTGGCTCTTTGCTTTTGAGAAAAGGATGCTTTTTGGAGGGAACAGATGGGCTTTAGGAAGTCCATTGACAGGCACAATGTTGCGGATTGCCACTGTAGAGCATTGATATCCCCCCCCCCCCCCGGTAGACCTGGCACTGGTCTATATGAACTGTGTGGACTGGAAGATATTTTGCAGTATGTAGGAGTTCTGCGTACACACTGGTGGGGATGAGTCAATATGTAAGGAAAGTGTAAGGCAACCTTTTTGAGCCTGTGGGCACCTCTGGAATTCTGACACAGGGTGGTGAGCACAACCACAAAATGTCTGCTGCAGAGATTGGAGTCGGCCACAAAATGGCTGCCACAAGGGGTGGAGCCAGCACACTGAGGAAGCCCGAGTGCAGAGCAGAAGAGGGGTAATTAAAAATACAATGGAAAAGAGGGGTGAGAAAGAATAAAGCAAAGACTTTGGTGGCAGCGGCCAGTGAAACAATGTTGTTTTAGTCAACCAGATCTTCAGTGCCAGATCAGAAGCCCCGCTAGTTAAGAGCCCCACCTGGCCGCTCGCTCACTTTCTAAAAACATTTGGTTGGACCAAGAAAGTCATTGGTGGGGGTACCACAGGTAGCATGTGCGGGAATCCTGGTGTAAAGTCTGAAAACGAAGGTGATAGAAGGAAGTGAAATAGATTTTGTTTCAGTATGTTTCAGATCCCATGCATTTTCTTATACAGAACCTTTCTAGCTTTTTCGTCTTCCTCGTTGTGCCTGTACCGAACCCGCCTACAGCAGTAACTGGTGTGAATTTACGGCATCGTTTTGCTTTTAGATACATAACTCATATCCTTGCTCTCATGGGACAATTGACAAATGCCTTTTGATGCCGGCTCTATGCATTTGGTAATCTTTTTTTAAAAGCAAACCATTCATCCTCCTCTTTCCCTGATTGCCCTGAATTGCCTCTGGTTTCGCTGATCGCTCTACTCTGTTTTCTGTCAAGGAATAGATAGCTGAGAGCAGACCCTCTCCCTTCAAAGCGTTTATCAATAGAGAGGATAATCACGGATACTGCAGTGTGTCATGTTAGGTAAAAACTAATTTGTAAGCAGCCCGGCATAAAACTGGAAAGACAATTAAGTTAAAAAGTCATTAACATTGATCTTTTTTTTTTTCTGCAAAGAAGATGTGTATATATATATATTTCTCAGACAGCAGTTTTGAAAAATAGCCTCGCAGTGCCCTTAAGATATTTTTAAAGTATGGTTTTTAGTTTTCTTTGATGATTAACCAGAACATGGTTTTAAAACCTAAGAATTTAAGGGAGGGTGGATTGGAATGCACACATCTCACCAGATCCAGAGATCGCCGGAGTGAGCACAGACATATATAATTGCAGAGATGAGCCCATTACAATTTGGGCAAATGTACCATCTTCTCCAGGGCAGTGGTGGTGCAGTGGTTAAGATGCTGAGCTGCAGACTGGAAGGTCAGTAGCTAGGCAGTTCGAGACCCTAGTGCCGTGTGATGGAGTGCCTGTCTCTGGCCCCAGCTCCTGCCAACCTAGCAATTTGAAAACAATACATTGCAAGTAGATAAATAGGTACCACTTTGGTGGGAAGGTAGCAGCGTTCTGTGCACCTCGGTGTTTAGTCATGGCGGCCACATGGCCGCAGAAAAAGTCTTTGGACAGTGTTGGCTCTTCGGCTTGGAGACGGAGAGGAGCACCACCCCCTAGAGTCGGCTTTGACTGGCTTTTGAGCAAGGGAAACCTTTACCTTTACTATCTTCTCCGCCCAGATCGAGGGTGGGGGGAAATGGTTCTGTGTTCCAGCAGAAGCCAGATTTGCATAGCACTCATTGGCCAGCTCTAGAGTCAGTCATGAAGCCGCTTCCTGTGGCACATTGCTGATTGGTTGGCCTGTACGTCAGTCAGAAAGCTACTTCTGGCACCCTTGCTTGGAACAGGTATTCAATGATTAAAGGGGAAAAAGGTACCAAAAAAGTGTTAAAGTGGTGAGCGTGGCCACAATTTTTGTAAAAATTAATTTCTTAACCTGTTTTCCAAATTTGTGCAGTCTCTTGGTGTATAAAAGGGTTTCCAGAATTGGACCTCTTTCCTTTCCTTGGCAGACACATGTATTTGGTCCTATTTGCCTTTACCTTGATGAAGAAATAATTCTGATTTGTCCAGGGCCACCCAGTAAGACCATAGTTGAGAAGGGTTGAGGGGATTATATTGGGTTTATTTATTTTATTTAAAATATTTATATCCCACATTTCTCCTAGTCAGTGGGACTCAACATGGTCTATGTACCTAAGTGCTGTCAAACCGCAACTGACCTATGGCGACCACAGCAAGGGACTTTTCAAGGCAAGTGAGAAGCAGAGGTGGTTGGCCATTGCCTTCCTCTGCAGAGTCTTCTTTGGGGTCCCCCATCCATGTACTGTCCCTGCTTAGCTTCTGAGATCTGACAAGGTGCAGCTATAGACCATGCTCCCTTCCCTGGGTGGCTTAAATCAACTTAAAAACAAATGCAGTATCTTACTGGCAGAAGGAACAGGTAAAAGGAAGCAAGCCACAACGTTGACCCAGGGTCTACCTGAGGCCCACTTAAATCAGTCTGGGTACATTATAGTGCAAACTGGTGCAGAGTTCCTCCAGTCCAAACCCATTGAAACCAGAGAGTGTGCAGTGGAGCGCCTATGCATAAGAACAGTACTGTTAGAACACTTCCTTGTGAAACCTTACTCTTGGAACTCCCATTGGCTAACGTAGATGATGCTATTCATGAGTTTTTAAGGATCTGGCAATTTTCCGCTTTCCGTCACACCTTCTGTTAGCCCCGGTGGTGGTCCAGATGTCTCCAGCGAGACCCTTTTGGTATGTATACGCGTATTGGAGTTGTCAACTGATTAAAGGTTTTTCTTCGGCAATCAGCTGTCTTGCTTTTGAGTGATGAATTATCCAATTAAAATGCATACTGCAGCTCATCAATACAGTTGATATTTCAATGACACTTAATGAACAGAACCTTTCCTCTTGAGTAGAGACCACAGGCGGATAATGGGAAAATCATACTGAAGCACACTAGATGATATTCCTTTCTCTAGTACATGTTCAATTGGAAGAGACCCCTCCCCAATTTGGTTTGTAAAGCTTTTTCTGATCAGAGAGGATCAGGCAAAGGCAAAAGGGGTAAAGGCATCAGCATTATGTTGAGGGGGACGGACGCAGGAATAAGGCCTATTTTGTGTGCTACAGCTAGCCCCACCGATAGTTGATTTGCCCAGGAGTCCCACAAACTTCCACTGCTACTTGTGGCACCCACAGGACTCCAGTCGGTCCACCGTGTTTTGATTTACATCCAGCCAAAACAACAGTTCCATCGGTGGCATAGCAAATTCGTGGATCCGTCACAGAGGTGATTGATTTCTTCCTTTCTCTCTCTGTATAGAGACACAAAAAGGGGAGAGATGGTAGCTCAGCGGTAGATTTATAGATCTGCAGGAAGACCGCATCTGTCTTCTGCGCAGATGGGCATGAGCTGAACACTGCTGCTCGTGTTGGTCCGATGCACATCAGAGAGCACATCGATGGCTGCCCGAATCACTAGATTCGTGGGTGTGCGGAAAGACTATACAAAACTTGAAAGTCAACACAACACAACACAACAGCGTTTCGGAGGGAATGCAGATTCAACTTGTCCTAGTTGATCCAGCAGTTTCTTTGGGACACCCACGCAGCCCAATCCTTTATGGCCTACTGTGTTTGGTAGACTTACTCCTGAGGAGGCATGCATAATTAAGATTACTATCCTGCAGCCTAAGCCTCTGCCTGTTGGCTCAATAGCCAAATCATACCTCAGTTTCCATCTTTTTTGGCTATGAAATCACAGCTGGTTTATGGTAACCCCATGCGGTTTTCAAGGCAGGATACATTCAGAGGTGGTTTGCCATTGCCTGCTTCCACCTTGGTGGTCTCCCTTCCAATTACTGACCTGGACCGACCCTGCTTAGCTTCTGAGATCTGACGAGATTGGGCTAGCCTGGCCCATCCAGGTTGGGGCATTTCCAATTTACTGGCCTTGCTGGTGGACCTCCTGATGGCACCTGGTATTTTTGGCCACTGTGTGACAGAGTGTTAAAATAAGGAAAATAAGAGAAACCATGTTGGATCAGGCCAATGGTCTATCCAGTCCAACCGTCTGTGACACACAGTGGCCAAAACCCAGGTTCCACCAGGAGGTCCACCAGCGGGGCCAAAATTCCAGAAGCCCTCCCACTGTTGCCCCCCATTCCCCAGCACCAAGAATATAGAGCATCACTGCCCCAAACAGTGTTCCATCTATACCTAGGGGCTAATAGCCACTCATGGACTTCTACTCCAGATGTTTAGTCAGTCTCCTCTGTCTATGCTTGTAGCCACCAGTATTTCCTGTGGCAGTGAATTCCACATCTTGATGACTCTTTGGGTGAAGAAGTACCTCCTTTTATCTGTTCTAAGCCTACTATTCATTAATTTCTTTGAGCGTATACGAGTTCTTCTGTTTTGAGAAACGGAGAAAAGTACTTCTTTCCCTAACTTCTTTATCCCATGCATAATTTTTTAAACTTCTTTCATGTTACTCCTTAGTTGCTGTTTCTCCAAGCTAAAGAGTCCTACCCTCTTTAACCTCTCTTCCTAGGCAAGGTGTTATATCCATCATTTTAGTTGCCCTTGTCTACACCTTTTCCAATGCTAGAATATCACTTCTGAGATGCAGTGACCAGAACTGTACATAGTTCTGATTACCAGTGTTGGACTGGATGGGCCATTGGCCTGATCCAGCATTGGCTTCTCTTATGTTCTTATGGATAGTACTATGGTACTTTGATTTAAAATGTGGCTTCGTTTGCTAAGCTGTTTTCCCCACCCCAAGGCAGCATCTCCCTGGTCTAACTCTGTCCATTTTGTCTGGCAAGGTAACTTTTGTGGCCAGTTTCTCCCGTCCCTTCTGTGCTTATATAGCACCTTTTGGCAACATTTGCCTTCAATGCCTCCCTTGTATAAAACATGTGGGTGTAACTCCCATCCGAGGTTTTATTTGGGAGGGAAGCTGTTAAAACGAAGATTCGCCCGGGTGTGTGAGAAGAGTGGGAGGGGTGTCTGTGTATGTGGGTGGCTGGGTGGGATTGTCACAAGGTAGTAAAATCCCTTTAACAGGGTTGGTTTAACCTTTTTTGAGCAACATTTAATGTTTCTAACAGTAACTTGTCTCTCCTCTCACACCCATCCATCAGCCAGGTGTTTTTATAGCACCAAACGGATGGGGAGGAGGGGGAATAAATAAAACTGGCCCAGCTGGTGTCTGAATGGGGTATTGGTTCCGGAACAGCTCCCCACCCCTACAAAGTGATGATTGTGGTGGTTGTTAGCCAAAGTCATTTGGGTCCTTTGAAGGAGATCTCCTAACCAGTGGGCAGCATTCTTCTCCTGGGACACAGATAGTTTTTTTCTTGATGAATGAGGAAATCTAAATGAGTTAGCGGGCTCAGTTTAAAGCATTGGCCTATCATACACAGTCCTTCATGGCTTGAACCTTCTTCATATCTGCGAGATTTTTTCTCCCTCTGTACTCTGCCATGACAGCTTTGCTCATCTGAAGAAGAGGAGGAGACCGGGTTTATACCTCGCCCTTCACTTGGAGTCTCAGAGTGGCTCACAATCTCCTTCCCTTCCTCTCCCCACAACAGACACCCTGTGAGGTAGGTGGGGCTGGGAGACCTCTTTCAAGAACTGCTCTTGAGAGAACAACTCAGAGACCTTGTGACTGGCCCAAGGTCACCCAGCTGGTTGCGTGTGGAGGAGTGGGGAATCAAACCCGGTTCTCCCAGATTAGAGTCTACATTCCTAACCACTACACCAAGCTGAGCAGGGTTCCAACAGCTGCCAACACCCAAATGGGCAAAATCAACAACAGGCCAAACCTTCTCCGTTGTGGCTCTGACCTCGTGAAACGTTTTTTCCACATAGGCAATAGGGTAGCGCTATCTATAAATAATGTAAGTAAACAAATAAATGTAGATCATATATGTGACAGGTACAGACTGATTTCCATCTCTTTTCCCTTCATAGTTGCGACCTCCTAGAGGCACCTAGTTGGCTGTTTTGGAAAAAGAAATGCTGGTGGAGGGAGTGGGGAGTCAGGGGTGGGCAATTCAATAGGCCATTTCCCCATGCTTTGGAGAAACTGTGTGGTTAGTGTCAGACTGGGATCTGGGAGACCCAGGTTCGAATCCCCACTCTGCCATGGAAGATTGCTGCGTGATCTTGGGCCAGTCATTCATTCTCAGCCTGAGTTGTTGTGAGGATAAAATGGAAAAGGGAGAGAATGAGCTTGTTCCTGTTGAGGAGAAAAGTGGGTATAAATGAAGTAAGCAGACGTGTTGTTGCCCTCAATGAGAATGCTTGGTGTAACATACAGAGGAGGAGGAGGAGGAGGAGAAGGAGATTGGATTTATACCCCGCCCTTCACTACCTGAAAGAGTCTCAAGAGTGGCTACAATCTCCACTTCACTCCTCTCCCCTCCCCACAACAGATGCCTTGTGAGGTAGGCAGGGCTGAGAGAGCTCTCTTGAGGACTGCCCTTGAGAGGTCTTATGACTGACCCAAAGTCACACCAGCAGCTGCAAGTGGAGGAGTGTGGAATCAAACCCGGTTCTCCCAGATTAGAGTCCGCGCTTTTAACCACTCCGCCAAACTGGCTCTTATTTAGTGAGCATGCTTGTACGTGTGTTAAGTGCCATTAAGTCGGGCCACCCTATGAATTAATGACCTCCAAGACATTCGATCCTTAACCGCTTGCTTGAGCCTTGCAAACCGATTGCCGTGGCTACCTTTATTGAGGCAATCCATCTCGTGTTGGCTCTTCTTTTCCTGATTGCCCTCAATTTCTCCTAGCCTTATGGTCTTTTCCAGTGACTCTGCCTCAATTTAGTCATTTTAGCTTCTAGGGAGAGTTCAAGCTTGGTCTGATCTAGAACCTACTCATTTGTCTTTTTTGGCAGCCCACGGGATCCGTAAAACTTTCCTCCAACACCACATTTCAAAAGAATCCACTTTCTTTGTGTCTGCTTTCTTCATTGTCCAACTTCCACACCCATAGGTAGTACAGGGGAATACAGTGGCATGAATTTTCTTGATCTTGGTTGCAAGTGACACATCCTTACACTTAGATTCTTTTTTAGCTCCTTCATGGCTGCCCTTCCCGGTCTCAGTCTCCTTCTGATTTCTTGGTTGCAGTCTCCGTTTTGGTTGATAATGGAACCAAGGATGCTTATCCCCTAGTTAGTAAACGAGTTTTTCATATGTTTGTGTATAGTTTCAGGACCGCATTAAACAGGTTGTGGGTGTGCATGTGTTTGAGAGTAGGGGGAATAAGAGCAACTCAGCCCGCCAGGTTGCAAACCTGATCAGGATCAGTTCCTCATGGCATTCTTAAACCACTTTAAAATGGTGGCGGCTTCCCTGTGGTGGCCACAGGGACGCCATCATGTCTAGTCTGGCTCCGAGGGACCCCCCATGGGGGAGACCCATGTGTACCCTTGGGTCAGAATCATTCCCCCAGACATTGTTGTTAACGTGTATTTGCTGAGAAGAAGTCTGCTTGCTTTGCTGAATCTGGCTTGGGTTGGGGGGTGGGGGGCACGTTATAAATTAGACAGCCATTTGGGTAGCCAATAACTTCCAGTGCAGGCATCAATCTTTAAGCAAAGCCAACCCACAGTGACCAGATCGATGACCACCTCAGCTCAGTCCATAGCCCCCAGCAGTGATCTCAGCAGGATCCGATTGCATCCCACGTTTCCCCTCCCTGATCCGTCAAGGGGCGTGGGGAAGCTTCGGACATTACAGTATATGGGTCCCCGGAGACCCTTTTCCTGCCAAAGCTGCCTCTTTTCAGTGGGACTGAAGACTTCAGAGGTATGGAGGAGGTGTGGGGAGAGACGGGAAACAGGTCAGTGTAGGGATTTGCTGCATCTGATATCCTCCCATATAAAAGAAAGCAGGGAAGACTGATGGGTTACCAGCTTACTTCCAAGGAGAACGTGTCTGTTCTGCCCTAGCACCGCCTTCTGTACCATCTGTGCACTCGAGTGGGTTTTGGCTGTTTTGTACACTGAGTCATAGATGCCCGAGGGGCTGTGTTGCTGCCAAGTATGACCGCAGCAGATATTTCTCCAGATTAAGCTGCCTTTTCTTTTTGGCATAAGAAGCCGGGCAGAAATACTTTTTCCGAAAGCCCGTCTCAAGGACCAGGGAAGAGGAGGTGAAAAGATGGCATGCGCCCGTGTGGTGAGAGATCAAGCTGACTCTTGCGTAACCTTACGCAGACACGTTGGCCCCCATCCGGTTCTTGTTGCACTTAGGAGTAGTGGTAGCCGCACCATGTGCCCCTTAAGTTCAGCGGTGTGCCTCCCTTGAGTTCCATTGGAGGAAGAGCCACTACGCTCAGAGGTCAGCTCTGTAGTAGGCTGGGGGAAGGCTACTTGGAAGATGGTTGGATCCAATGCTTCCTCTAAGCTGTGGAGTCTTGTGAACAAAAATTCTACTTTCTGAGCTACTGGCATGAAAGTTGTGAGTGAGTGATTTGGCTACTGGATAAATTAGTTTGCTTTGGAGCCATCCTTCCTGAGCGAAGACAAAAATGTGTGAACTGGAGGCTAAAAAACGGCGAGCTAGCTCACACTGACTAAGCTTAGAGGGAACACTGGTTGGCTCCACCCGATTCTTACATAGGGCAGACTTGCTTCAGCATAGCTGCTACCTCAGGTTCTTTTAGGCCATGCCCTGGAACTTGGCAACAACCCCGAGTGGCATAGATCCTGAGCAGAGACACATGCAGATCACCAGAGGGCAGCCTCCTTAGGGCTGTGAGAAGGAGGCTGAAAGGACAAGGTTGGAAAAAAACAACAGTGGGCAGCCATAAAGACTTTTAGTGAGTTTGTGGCTGAGGCGAGAGTTGAACTTCCAGATCAGACCTCTTTATGCCACATGAGGCCTGTATGTATCAAACTCTGTACAGAGAACCGTGCCTCTGTTTAATTCCCACTGCAGGTCACTTCAGACCAGGCCCATAGCTACAGTGGGGCCTCCTGGGGCGTGCCCCCCCGCACTTCTTCCCAAGGACCCATGACTTTTGAAGAAGAAGAAGAGAAGAGATTGGATTTATGTCCCGTCCTTCACTCACTTGGAGTCTCAGAGCGGCTTACAAACTCTTTTCCCTTCCCTTCCCTGCAACAGACACCCTGTGAGGTAGGTGGGGCTGAGAGAGCTCTGAGACCAACTGTCCTTAAGAGAACAGCTAGTACAGAGCTATGGCTTGCCCAAGGTCATCCAGCTGCTGCAAGTGGAGGAGTGGGGAATCAAACCCAGTTCTCCCAGATTAGAGTCTGCGCACTTAACCACTACACCAAACTGGCCACAAATGTGTGCCTTGGAGTGGCCTCCCCCTGCTTCTCCCTCAAAGTATTTAAAGGGACCCTTTAAATGCTTGGGGGGAGTGGGGCAATGCGTGGGGGGGTGCGTGTGAATTTCAGTGCCCCCCGACTTTTTAAAAGGCCCCTCAAACGAAGAAATCCTAGTTACAGGCATGCTTCGGACTTAGTGCTAATGAACTTTTTCTGTCACTAATGCCCATTGGAGTCCATGCAAGACATATTGCTGTTACCGTATTACGAAGTCTGTAACCTCTCACCTTTGCATGGATCTCCCGTGTCAGAAAAAAGTAACACGGAATTATTCCATGTTCTCTTTGAGCCAAGATGCATTCTGTGGGAACGGAACGAAAGTCAAACCATTAAGCTAATTTTGAATGTTGCAGCTTGGTGTGTGAACGATCTCCCGATCTAGATCCAAAAAAGATCTGGCCACGGTCCAGGCAACTAGTTTAGACACAACTCGTTTGATGAAAGGCTGAGGAGATTGGGATTTTCGGTTACGAGGAAAGGTGACGTGCTAGAGCAGTGGTTCCTAATGGGGGGTATTCAGAACTCTGTGGGACATTTGGAATTTTGGGCAGGTGCGCTCCCTACTTGCAGTGGCTTCTGGCAACCAGCAGGGAAGAATTGTTTTACGCAGCTCAGGTTGCCCTGCGAATAAAATCCCAGATCCTCCCCCCCCCCCGATTAAAAAAAGTGGCAGACAGATCAAACCTAACATTATGAAATGCTCTCTGGGTCCTATGAATGGCTGCCCCACCCTCTTTCCCCCCCGTAAGTAGCCCTTGAGATCTTATTCCGACTTGTCTGAAGAAGTGTGCTTTGCACATGAAAGCTTACACTTTTAATAAAACTTCGTCGGTCTTAAAAGCGCCACTGGACTCAAACTTTGTTCTGCTGCTTCAGACCAACATGGCTGCCCTCCTGAATTTTTCTAACATCATGAAGTTAGCCGATGGCCATCTGTCACGTGTCCCACTGAGTGTATGTCTGAGATCTGTGTTTTGTCTGCATACAGCTGCGGTGGCTCAGAGGTTAAGATGCTGAGCTGCAGACCGGAAAGTTGGTAACTTGGCAGATCGAGAGAGACCCGAGTGCCGCGTGACGGAGTGAGCTCCCGTCTCTGGCCCCAACTCCTGCCAGCCTAGCAGTTTGAAAGCAAGGAATTGCAAATAGATAAATAGGTACCGCTTTGTTGGGAAGGTAACAGCGTCCCGTGTGCCTCGGTGTTTAGTCATGCTGGCCACATGACCACGGAGACGTCTTCGGACAGCGCTGGCTCTTCAGCTTGGAAACGGAGACAAGCTTTGTCTCCTAGAGTCAGATTCGACTGACTTTCGAGCCAGGGAGACCTTTACCTTTACCTTTATCATAAAACATAACTATATAAAGTTTCCTTATCTGAATTGCTGGTTTACCGTCCTAGTATATCCTTGTAGGTTAGGGATCATTTGATGATGTTGCAGATCTGATGGTTAGGATTCGAAGCAGCCTGAATAGCCAAGTCTAGCCTGTGGTCATCAGAGCTTGGAAGTTAAGCAGGGTTGGCCCTGGTTAGTACTCGGATGGGAGACCACCAAGGAAGGCCAGGATTGCTATGCGGAGGAAGGCAATGGCAAACCACCTCTTTTCCAGTTTGGTGTAGTGGTTAAGTGCGCGGCCTCTAATCTGGGAGAACCGGGTTTGATTCCCCACTCCTCCACTTGCACCTGGCTGGAAGACCTTGGGCAAGCCATAGCTCTGTACCAGCTGTTCCCTCAAGGACACCTTGGGAAAGAGCTCTCTCAGTCCCACCTACCGCACAGGGTGTCTGTTGTGGGGAGGGGAAGGGAAAGGTGATTGTAAGCCGCTCTGAGACTCCCTTGGGGAGTGGAGGGCGGGGTATAAATCCAATCTCTTCTTCTTCTTCTTCTTTGTCTCTGGCCTTGAAAAATTCCTTAGCCCTGGGGTCGCCATGAGCCAGCTGCGACTTGATGCCATTTAATTATTAATTAGTGGATTGAGAACTACGGTGTTGAGGTTTACAGAACGATGCGTGCCGGGGCAAATTACATCATGTGCCTTCAGTTTTTGCCTTCTTACCATATGTAATGCTGCTCTTTTCTCCTAACAGATTGTTGGAATATATGCTGTACTTTGGAGTACTTGCGCATGGGACGCCTCATAAAATTTGCCCTCTATGGATAGCAGCATGCATGTTAAAAATAATGGGTGTGTGTGGGGGGGAAGGGGAGAGAAGGCACAAAGGGGCTCAGAGGCAGAGCATCTTCTGCACTTGATATGCAGAAGGTCCCAGGTTCGATCCTCAGTAGGGATGGGCACGAACCAGGAAAATGGTGGTTCATGGTGGTTCACGGTTTGTTTGATTACATGAACCATGAACTTTCACGAACTTTTCCTGTTTCCTGAACCGGTTCATGGTTCGTACGGTTTGTGAGTTTGGGCGGTGGTAGAACAGCCCCCTCATGAGTCAGAGACGCTAAACTCACAGGCAGTCTTCCGCAGGTTCTTCTCCTCCTGCCCTCTAAGTTTGGGGAAGATTGGATTTGGAATTGAGTTATAGCCCCCCAAAACAGGTGCCCCCAGGAAAGCTCAGCTCTAGCCTCCCCTTAAATCAGCCATGAAGCAAGCAGTTCTTCCTAACTTACTCTCACCCGATGACTAACTCTTCTCTCTTCCTGCTGCAAAGTGAAAGCAGCTGAGTCAGGGTGTAGTGTGTGTGTATGTGTATACATACACACACTCACGCATATATAGACACACACAATCTGCTCCCATAGGGCAGAATGGGAGCTCCATGGTTGGCTCCCAGAGCTGCCAGTCAAGCTGTGGACAACTGCTATGGGGGTTTCTAAGGATCTCCACGAGTCCACCCCCAGCATTGCCTGCTAGGAATTGATTGATTCAGCGCCAGGTTGTCTGGAGAATGAATCAATAGAACCACAACCCCAAGGAACATGAAAGATAAGAAACAAGAAAATTGTGAAAACACTAGTTTAATATAAATGCAATGAACAATAAATAATACAGTGAGTACAAAAAAATGTGGGCAGAAGTCCAAAGTAATCCAAAGCAAGTGACGAGGTTCTCCAGAATAAAATCCCGTTTCGTCAGAAGCCTTCATCCAAACAGGAATAATTGTTGAGCTGCATGATGCATACAAAACAGGACATAAGAATCAATTCTACATCAGTAGCTAGTACTGCAATTCAGTGGTAACAACACATGTTGAATGAAGGCTAAACCAGTCTGGAGTTCTTAATTTGCCCACGTTTTTTGTAGGTACTGTGTTATTTATTGTTCATTGTATTTATTTTGTACTAGCGTTTTCACAACCTTCTTGTTTCTTATCTTTCATGGAGAATGAACCAAACAAACCTCCATGGAAAACAGGTGGTTCGTTTTTTGGATTCGGCAACGAGGGGACCGAACGAACCAGTTTGAAATGAACCATGAACCTGCCTGGTGGGTTGTGCTTGAGCTGTGGTTCGTTTCACAGTTCGTGCCCATCCCTAATCCCCAGCATTTCCAGTTCAAGGATCAAGTAGTAAGTGGTGTGAAAGACCTCCATCTGAGACCCTGGAGGGCCACTGTCTGTCTGAGTAGACAATACTGACATGGATTGATGGTCTGATTCAGTATAAGGCAGCTTGATGTATTCATGTGCTTTGCCCTGCCTACATGAAGTCACCATGTCATGAGCACAGGGTCTTAAGTTTACACAAACTGATTTAAGGAAGGCTGCTTTTTCAAACATTTCTGATCTTGCGGGGGAGAGTCCGCATGCCCATGAGCTGGTGATCTCATGTCGGCAGGGCCAGCACACTTGCGTTTCTCCCCCTCTTTCCCCATTGAAGTGTGTCGTGCCATCTGTAGGCATTACAGAAGATCAGACCGGAACCAATGCATTGAAATTAAATCAAAAGAGTTTTTGACTAAATATTAAGAAGAACTTCCTATATATATGGTATATGATTACAACAGCAAGAATGGTGTATGCACAAAATTGGAAAAATGAAAAAATACCAGAGGTGTGGGAATGGTTGAAAAAACTGTTATATATGGCTGAAATGGATAAATGGACTAGAAAATTGAATAATCTCTACTCAGAGACCTTTCTAGAAGACTGGAAAGATTTGAAAGAATATGTTGAAAAATACTGGGATATGAAAAACTACATTTATACATGGTTATAATAGCATAAAGGAATAGAAATATATTATATGAATGTTTTAGTTAAAATTAGACAATGAAGCTGTTTTTATTTAGAAATACATAAGAGTATAGAAAATAAGAATTGGTGTGTAAGTATTTTAAAGATATATAACCGTTACCAGAAATGAAACGTAGATATAAGTATTACTATTTTGAATAAAATGGAAAATGTGTTATGCTTCAGAGGTGGTGGGAAACCACCAAAACAAGATAAAAATAGAATGTACAAATAGAACAAAATGTTATATAATATGGAAAAAGGGATTTGTATAAGGTAAATGTATTATTTTTGATGGTTTTTTTTTTTGAAAAATAAAAATTTCTTTACAAAAAAAAATATTAAGAAAAGAACTTCCTGACAGTTAGAGCGGTTCCTCCGTGGAGCAGGCTTCCTCGGGCGGTGGTGGGCTCTCCTTCTTTGGAGGTTTTTAAGCAGAGGCTAGATGGCCATCTGAGAGCGATGCCGATTTTGTGAACTTAGGCAGCTCATGAGAGAGAAGACAGGAAGAGAGGAATCAGTGCTCGGCTCTTGCGGTCCTTTCTTACATACCCAGGATAATGCTGATTGTCTGTTTCAATCAGTAGCCCTTTTTTGAGGGGGGATGGTTACGTTTCTGGCATTCCTAGCGTGCATACTCAGAGAGCGTGGCACGTGCGATCATCTTGATGTGCATGGTCACCGTTTTGTCTACGTTGAGCAATGCACGTATATTCCGGCTTTGAGATGTGCGAATGCATATCCTGAAAAAAACAGGGCTTCTGATCAAAACTGGGACATGCACCCACGTTGCCCTATTCAGGGCGCACCCATTGCCCTATGATTACGCAGACTGCAGTTTCCTAGAACATGTGGCCGGGACACTGGGGAAACAATGACTGAAAGAAGCTTATTTCTTTTAGAGTTCATCTCTGGTGTGCGTATTAAGTGCCATCAAGTCGCTTTTTTGACATTTGTTGCTCAGTCGCACAGTCAAGTCCGACTCTTTGCGACCCCATGGACCATATCATGCCAGGCTCCCCTGTCTTCTGTCATGTTCTGGAGTTTGTCCAACCCTCTCATCCTTTGCCGTCCCCTTCTTCTTTGACCTTCAGTCTTCCCCAGCATCAGGGTCTTCTCCAGGGAGTGCTCCCTTCCCATTTGGTGGCTAAAGCATTTGAGCTTCAGCTTCAGCATCTGTCCTTCCAGGGAACAGTCAGGGTTGATTTCTTTTAGGATTGACTGATTCGATCTCCCTGCAGTCCAAGGGACTCTCTTTTTTGACATAAGGAGACGTTAAAAAAAATGTTCCTAACTATACTCTGTTCTGGGTTTAATTTTCAGTGTATATTTAGGGAAATGGCTTGGAGGTTTGGGTGCCAAGGGATTTCCTTTACCCTGACCGTGAGCAACTTCCTGTAAAACTTCAAAGCTTCTTCTTTAAAACGACAACAACAACAGCAAAACTAGGGTCTCCAGCCCCACAAAGGGTGAAAAGCCCCAATTAAACTGCCTTTTGTTAGAACTCATAAATCGCTTTACTTATATAGTATGGGGGAGGAGAGCATAATTGCCAGATAAATTGCAGGAAGTATGCTTGTTCTATGGTAATAGTGCTTGGAATTTGCAAGTGTCGGATGTGTCTTTTTGTGATTTGCTGGATAATGATTTGGGTGTGTAATGGGGAAAATGTGCCATAGCTGGTGCTATTAAGTAATGCATGAGGTAGTCTTGAATGTTCTGCCTGCCTTGTATGTTGCTGGAATGTTATGCTAGCTGAGTGCAGCCAGCCATTGGAGAAAGAGCCCTTGCGTGTCGATGAAAGCACATTTCAGAGGTAGGGGTGAGAGGTAGTGGGGACTTGATAGGGGTTTATCAAATTATGTGAGGGATTGAGAGAACTTTTCTCCCTCTTTCAAATACTCAAATTTGGTAGCATCCAGCAAGCTGATGGGCTGTAGATCCATAATAAACAAGAGGAAACGCTTCTTTACACAAGATGCGATTAAAACGTGGAATTTGCTGCCAGAGGATAGAGTGATAGTCACAGGCATGGGCGGCTTTTAAAGGAGATTAGGCAGATTCATGGAGGATAAGGTCTATCAGTGGCTACTGGACATGGTGACTAAAGGGAACCTCCAGTGCCGGGGGCAACACTGAGGGAAGGCCTTGGCTTCTATTCTCTGTTGTTGGACCTCCAGATGAACTGCTTGGCTACTGTGTGAGACAGGCTGCTGGACTAGATGGACTCCTCATCTGATCTAGCAGGACTCTTCTTATGTTCTAATGAAGGCACCCAGGCTCTATGCCCTGTTTGTTGGACATCCAGAGGAACTGGTTGGGTTCTGTGTGAGACAGGATGCTGGACTAGATGGACAACTGGTCTGATCTAGCAGGGCACTTCCGGTGTTCTTAAACACCCTGGAGAACCAGAATTGTCAAAGGTGGCCTGCTTGTGTTCTGACCCTGCTACCCGACCACGTGGGGGGGGGGTTAACTTTTTTGGGTGGGGGAGTCATAAGGGGCGGCACTGGACTTGCTTGTGTAAACCTTGGCTCTGCCCTAGTAGTGTATAAAGATGTAGATGGGGATGGGTGTCCACTTCTCAAAACAAAACAGGCGCATGGGAGAAGAGTCTCGAACCCCTCCTCATCTCTGCTCCTTACTTCCCCCTTTCTCTTTTCTCCCTCGAGAACTTTTTGCCTAGCTGAGCTGACTTTTTAGCATGGGGAAAAAAACCCTCCAGGGAGGGACAGAAACAGCAGGGAGGGTAAGACACAGATAGGGGAGGCTTTAGTTGCTGTCGCCGTCAACTTACTGCATCCCTCCACTAACTGCCTTCTGTGTGATTAGGCCAGACTTTGGTTTAAATAAGCAAGTCTGCCACTGTGAAAAGTAGTTTGACCCTGGAAGAACCAAATCTTAGCCTTCGTGGAATCTCAGACGGCAAGAGCAAAGCCAGTTCAGCAAGAGATGCCCCTTCCTCCATGGAGTTCAGGGTGGCATGCCTGGTTCTCCTTTCCTCTGTCCCCACAACAACCCTGTGAGTCTGAAAGGGAGCGATTAGCTCCAAGTCGCCCAGTGGGCTTCATGGTATAGGATGGATTTGAACCTGTGTCTTCTTATTCTTTGTCCAGCACTCCAATCACTAAGCCACACTGGCAATTTAGTGCTAATTTCCTTGTGGACCGGCCCACATTAGTCTGTGGAAGTCCCATGATGATGAAGGATGTAGTAGACTTACTAGGAGCGCAATCCTAAGAAGATGATTGTTCTTCTAAGTTCATTGAAGTCAGTGAACGTAGAAGACTGTAGTTCTGTTTAGGACTGCACTGCTTGTATGGTAGAAAGCGGTGGGTGCATAATGCAGCAAGAGTTTCCCAAACTTATTTGGCCTACCGCCCCCTTTTCAGAAAAAAATTACTCAGCGCCTTCCTGGAAATCTGCCTTCAAGACGTGGACAAAAAGATGCAGGTAGAGTCCACCACGATAACAGCCAGGCAGGCCAAGGCAGGCACAGGGT
Organism: Lepidodactylus listeri; assembly: GCA_029233225.1. Classification (NCBI taxonomy): domain Eukaryota; kingdom Metazoa; phylum Chordata; class Lepidosauria; order Squamata; family Gekkonidae; genus Lepidodactylus; species Lepidodactylus listeri. The sequence goes on from JARCFY010000011.1 coordinate 85,860,406, forward strand.
AGCAGCAGCAGCTGAAGGCCTGAAGCCAGAGGCCAGCAGCAGCCACTACACAAGAGCCCAGCAGCAACACCTGTCTTACAAGGGTCCACATGCATTTGCAATTTGCACATGCATGGCTGTGATTGGCTGTGGGGACCCCTCTCCCCCTCTGATCCCAGAGGAGACCAGGAGAAGGCAGGAAAAAGATGGTTTAGATAGGTACTGGACTCTTCTTTCTTTATGCTTCCACTGCCCCCTTATTTATATTCAGCGTCCCCCAATTGCACCCAAGAAGAGATTGGATTTATATCCCGCCCTTCACTCACTTAAGAGTCTCAGAGCGGCTTACAAACTCCATTCCCCTCCCCTCCCCACAACAGGCACCCTGTGAGGTAGGTGGGGCTGAGAGAACTCTTTCCCAAGCTGTCCTTGAGGGAACAGCTGGTACAGAGCTATGGCTTGCCCAAGGTCATCCAGCCAGGTGCAAGTGGAGGAGTGGGGAATCAAACCCAGTTCTCCCAGATTAGAGGCCGCGCACTTAACCACTACACCAAACTGGCTCTCTCACCAAACTGGCTCCCAAGGCTCCTACCGTCCACCTGGATCATTCCGGTGCCTCCCAGGGGGCGGTATTGCCCACTTTGGGAACCAGTGCTCTACACAGTGATTATTTAAAAGTCCTACCTAAATGATCACAAACTCTGCAATTCAGACTGGTGTTTTCCCTGTTTCCATTTCTGCTGCATCAACCCTGGTGCCTGCCCCGGCCATCCTAGAGCCAGCATGGTATAGTGGTTAAGAGTGGTGGAGTGTAATCTGGAGAACTGGGTTCGATTCCCTGCTCCTTCACATGAAGCCTGCTGGGTGTCCTTGGGTCAACCACAGTTCTCTCGGAACTCTTTCAGCCCCACCCACCTTACAAGATTACTGTTGTAGGGAAAGGAAGGGAAAGTGATTGTAAGCCGCTTTGAGACTCCTTGAGGTAGAGAAAAGCAGGGTATAAAAACCAACTCTTCTTTTTCTAAACCAGCAGTGGTAGCTGTCCTAGTCCTGCACTGTTGCTTCTAACTGTTGAAATACAAAGAAGCGCTATGACAGCTACATGTGTTGTCTCCTGGCCTAAAATGCTGGGGAGGAGGGAGAACCAGAGGACAAAGAAGGAAGAAAAGAAAGGGAAATGTGCATGCAGCCACCCTAGCTCTGCACTAACTTTCTTTGGCTGGAAGCAGAATTGTAAAACTATAACGGCTACCAGACCCAATTTTTAAGAAGAAGAAGAGAAGAGATTGGATTTATGTCCCACCCTTCACTCGGAGTCTCAGAGCAGCTTACAATCTCCTTTCCCTTCCCCTCTCCACAACAGGCACCCTGTGAGGTAGGTGGGGCTGAGAGAGCTCTCTCAAGAACTGCTTTTTCAAGGACAGCTCTGAGAGAACTGTGGCTTGTCCAAGGTCATCCAGCAGCTGCAAGTGGAGGAGTGGGGAATCAAACCCGGTTCTCACAGATTAGAGTCCGCGCACTTAACCACTACACCAAACTGGTTCTCCTAAAGGACCTAAGCATGTGCCCAGGAGACTGCTGTGGCTGTGCATGCAGTCATGGAAAGCAGACAGGCAGAGGTCCGATGTGGAACTTGTGCTGCCGCTTGCCCCACCCAAGCATTTGAGTGGTGAACGCAAGGTTTTTGTTCCATTTTTCAAGTCTGAGAGCTGACGACAACCAGCACGCTCGCTGTTTATTGCAAGTGAGCAGTTCTTCTCTGAAAGAAGGCAATAATTAATTCTGAGTATCGTCGGCAGGGTATTTAACAGAAGCTGTAGATGTATGTCCTAATTAAAAGTAGAAGGACGTTGGGTTTTTTCATACGATATTCACTTCCTAGAGACTCTTCACAGCTTGGTATAAAGCAGTGCCGCTTTAGGGTTTTGCGTGCATTGCGTTTTTTTTGTTTGTGTTTTGAAAGGGTGGCTAATTTGGGAGGACATTTTTTTTTAAGCAGCCCTAATTCAGATCGCTTATTTGCTTTGTCTGTCCTCATTACTAATAAGTGAAATTAAAGCCTCCCCCCCACCTCCTTCCCTCTCTGTCTTAGAACTAAATGCGCACAAACCTTCAACCGGGCTGTGATCTTCCATTTAAATCCTTAATTGTCTAAAGAGCTCTCGACATGAGCCCTTGAAGCTGGCTGGGTCCATTGAAGGGCATTAGTGTTAGCTGTGGATTTACAAGGAGGCGGGATTTAATCTCCTACTTTAATCCCCCCCATAGCCCTGGTTAGGGATGCGAGCCCTTGCGTGTTTTAGGAGATAGGACACAGGGTCTCTCCAAACCGGGGGTGCAAAGGGGAGGGCGGCGAAGGTGACACGGAGGCCTGAAATGAATTAAAAGACGAGAGACGCTCGCCCAGCGGAAAGAGACGAGGTGCTGCTTTTGAATCAGCTCCTGGGTGCGCGCATCGTAACACCTCCGAAGGCGGTTGCAGGGTTTGACTGCCTTTCTCATCAAAGCAGATGTAGCGTAAAAAACACTTCTTGCAGAAGCCCAGGTTCAGAAATAATTAGAAATGGAGGCTGAAGACAGGTGTTGACCGGATATGTTTTTGCAAGCAATTCCAAGTGCCTTTAAAGGTTTCGGAAGGACTGTCTGGCCCCATGTATTTTTGTTTCATTTATTTATAGTCCACCTTCCTTGCAAAGACTCAGGGTAGATCACACAGCGCAAGCCCATGCAGTCAATAAGATGAGACATCGTTATAAGCAACGGTGTAGGGTCAGGGTTACAAAAGCTGGAAACGTAACAAAAAAACGTTAAGACGTGATATGTCAGGCTATGCAGAAAATGGCGTTACAAATGTAGAAAACAATGCAGTAAGAGCAGGATAATACATATAGAATCACTGAATCATAAGAGTTGGAAGGTACCTCCAGGGTCATCTAGTCCAACCCCCAGCACAATGCAGGAAAATCACAAATACCTCCCCCCCACCCCACCGTCAGTGACTGCTGTTCCATGCCCAGAAGATGACCAAAACACTTCAGGATCCCTGGCCAAACACGTCTGTAGAAAAACTGCTTCCTGACCCCAAAGTGGCGATCGGCACTTCCCTGGGTGTGTAAGAAAGGGCCACGCGAACTGAGCACTGAGGCAACCCTTCCTGCCCTCCCTCTCATGATCTGCCTTGCTCTCAGATGGCCATCTAGCCTCTGTTTGAAAACCTCCAAAGAAGGAGAGCCCGCCACCTCCCGAGGTAGCGTATGTCACTGAGGAACCGCTCTAACTGTCAGGAAGTTCTTCCTGATGTTTAGCCGAAAACTCTTTTGATTTCATTTCAACCCGTTGGTTCTGGTCCAGCCTTCTGGGGCAACAGAAAACAACTCCGGACCATCCTCTGTATGACAGCCCCTCAAGTTCTTGAAGATGGTTATCAGATCACCTCTCAGTCGTCTCCTCTGCAGGCTAACAGAGATAATATAACAGAGATAATGCATACTGACATAGTCTACAGATCTGTCCTAGTTGCAGCAAACTTATGGCGTCCCTGTAAGGTTTTCAAGACAGGAGGCAGAGGTGGTTTGCCATTGCTTGACTCTGCACAGCGACTCTGGTATCCCTTGGAGGTCTCCCATCCAAATACTAGCCAAGGCCGACCCTGCTTAGCTTCTGAGATCTGATGAGATCGGGCTAGCCTGGGCCATCCGGTCAGGGCGTAGCCCTGTTATATTTATTAACAGTACCCTTCTGAAAACAATTGTTTTATGCAATCTGTGGACTGACAAGAGTCTAAGGGCCTCCAGATTACCTCAGGCCGGCCATTCCACAAGATGCGTGTTGGGGGCACAACAAGGAACGCACGTCTGCGGGTACCCATTTGAGCAGCGGTGCTTTCAGAAGGCTTTGCTCAGATGAGGGAAGCTGTTATGAGGGAGTGTAGGAAGAGAGGCTGTCTTGGCAGATCTGAGGGTCCCAGTGCCACAAAGGGATTTGCGTGTGATAGCCGGTATCTTGAGCTGAACCTGGCAACTGATGGAGAGTTGCGTAGTGGCGGCAGGATGGGTGTAATATTTGTGCTCCTGATAGTGACTGAGCTGTGGAGTTCTGTATCAGCCAGAGGTTCTGAGCTGACTTCAAGGACAGACCTACGGAGTCCTGCTTGTTCACTGAGGTAATCTGCCCTGTGTCCTCCCTCCAAGAGATGTGAGGTGGGCATTGGCCAGGTTAAGAACCTTATCTGTGGTGACACCATGATTGTGGAATTGTCCCCCTCCTGAGAGGGTCATCTGACTCTGTTCTTATTGTCTTTTAGATACCCAGGTGAAGACAGTTTTGGTTCAGTATTGGTATTGGTTAACTGCCTTGGATCGCACTGATTTTTTCCCGTTGTCGTTGCTCAGCATTTTTAAGCTGTTACTGTTTTCATCCCGCCCACCCTCCAGGTAGCTCACGTTGACATACACTGTTCTCCCATCTTCCATCATTACAGGAGTCCTGAGAGGTAGTTTAGTCTCCATCGGGAGATGGCCTCAGGACTGTCTGGGGAGGTTCATTGTTACATGGGGATTTGTAAACCAAGACTCCCCCCATCTAATATTCTAACCACTATTCCACAACGATCCCCCAGAGCTTATCTGCTGCAGTGAGGAATTTATCCATTGCAGCGGTTGCATCCAAACTGGCACCAGCAGCGAGCTGATAATGGCAGCCACACCACCCTATACTTGCGCTGCTCACACAAGTATACTTGTGCCCCATTCCTGCTCCTCCCCCTTTTTCCCATAGTGCCTGCTCAGAACTTCAAGGCACAATGGCAGTTCATTCGTTCATTTGTTCATTTGTTCATTTGTTCATTCCTTCATTCATTCCTTCATTCATTCACCAGTTTGGTGTGAGAGCCAGTTTAGTGTAGTGGTTAAGTGCACAGACTTTAATCTGGGAGAACCGGGTTTGATTCCCCACTCCTCCACTTGCACCTGGCTGGATGACCTTGGGCAAGCCATAGCTCTGTACCAGCTGTTCCCTCAAGGACAGCTTGGGAAAGAGCTCTCTCAGCCCCACCTACCTCACAGGGTGTCTGTTGTGGGGAGGGGAAGGGAAAGGAGTTTGTAAGCCGCTCTGAGACTCCCTTGGGGAGTGAAGGGCGGGGTATAAATCCAATCTCTTATCCTCTTCTTCTTCTTCTTCTTCATACTGCACCTTTCTCCCCAATGGGGACTCAAAGCAGCTGACACCGTTCTCCTCTCCTCCCTTTTATCCTCACAACATCCCTGTGAGGTAGGCTAGGCTGAGAGTGTGTGACTGGCCACAGGTCATCCAGGACGTTTCCAAGGCAAAGTGGGAATCTGAACCTGGGTCTCCCACATCCTTCTGTTGGCGACACCCCTTTCCCTTCTTCCGCTGAGCCGTACTGCAATGCAATAGTGTGGCTTGGCAGGGGGAGGGCTGAAGGTGTGCGATGTGGCCCAGAAGTGGGTTGTCTTGCACTGTTTTGAAAGCAGAGCTTAGCTCTGCCCCCCCCCCCCATGATGATGACGAGGGGATTGGATTAACATATGGAGCAGAGGTCCATCAGTGGCTGTTAGCCACAAGGTTGGATTGGAACATTCTGTCTGGGGCAAGTGATATTCTGTATTCTTGGCGCTCGGGGGGCAAGAGGAATGGGGGGCTTCTGGAGTTCTGGCCCCACTGGTGGACCTCCTGACGGTCCCTGTGTTTTGGCCACTGTGTGGCACAGAGAATCGGACTGGATGGGCCATTGGCCTGATCCAAGATGGCTTCTCTTATGTTGTCATGTTCCTTTTCACATGGGCCCTCTGTGGATTCCCCTTTTGAGCTGCATCAAGACAAGCTCATTTTTGATCTGGTTTAAGGGGGGAAGCCCCGGGACCTCCGTGAGTCATGGTCAGAGTCAGCACAACAGCCCAAATTCCTACTCTGTCATGGAAGCTTGGTGGGTGACCTCGGGCCGGTGACGTGCTCTCAGCCTAACCTGCCTCACAGGGTTGTTGCGAGGTTTAAATGGAAGGGAGGAGAACGATGGAAGCTGCCTTGGGCCCCCACTGGGGAGAAAGGCGGGGTGTATAAATGCAATGAAATAAATAAATGCGGACGTACCCTTTTAATGCAGAGGCTTTCTGTGCAGGGAAACAATCGTCACGCGGGGGGGGGGGAGCCTGTGTTGATTTTTTTTTTAAATCCTCTTTATATTTACATGTTTTGAAATTATATGTTTGCTATTTGTAATTTGAACACACACATTTGGGGAGGAGCCGTGGCTCAGTGTTAGAGCATCTCCTTGATACACAGAAGGTCTCAGGTTCAATCTCCGGCATCTCCGGTACAAAGGACCAGGTAGCAGGCAAAGTGAAAGACCTCTGCCTGAGACCCTGGAGAGCCGCTGCCAGGCTGAGTAGATAGTACTTACTTTGATGTACTAAGGGTCTGCCTCAGTATAAGGCAGTTTCTTGTGTGCGTATTTTTCTGCTTTGTAATTACACCTTTGCTGTTCATAATCTGTAATGACTTCTTTTGTTCTTCTGCTCTTGGCCGACTTGAGTGCTTTATGGAAAGGCAGGGTCTGAATGCGTTCGATAAAAAAAGAAATGGTCTTGAAGAGAATTGAAAATGTTCTTTAGAGGGGGAGGGAGCTTCCTGTGATGTACGCAAGCATTTCTTTCCCCCCCCTGTTGCCTCGAGTCAAATGGGTTCTGCCAGTTTCTAGAGTGTTTCCACGTTTCGTCTCCAGCCTAGATCAGTTATCGCATCCAGTCTTTCTTTGCAAGTTGATGATCCGTGGCCTAAGGAGAGGAAAAATAAAAAAGGGGATTTCCGGGTCGCCCTAGAATTTCTGTTCAGCGTTCTGAGGTCCAATTTCCTCAGGTCTCTTATGTCTTGCAAGCCTTTGAAAGCGAGTAGATCTTCTTCTTCATGGTCTCTGTGCATCAGACCTCTGGGATACAGTGCGCCTGCACCGACCCGATTGGCATCTTCTAAAGCGAAAGGGATTTTCGCGCCCTCTCCCCGCAGGCGCACTATATCCCAGAGGTGTGAATGCACAGATGACCACCCCGGTTACAGATAAGCAACCTGTATTTTTAGCTGTCAAGACCCCTGCCGGGCCTGTCGTTGCTTCTGAGTAGGAAGAAGGCGCGTGCTCATTAGATCTCTTAAAAAGGAACGGGGAACTAATTAAAAGGCAAGTAGACGAACAGTTATCGAGCGTGCCGCAAGCTCCGCTGTGAGCTTCTGATAATCATTTTCATGCTGGGCATTACAGGGCGGTGCTGCTTATTATGGCTTATTAATCAGTGACGAACTGAGAGTCTGCCAAGGAGCTCAAATGGTGTTGGAGTGTGTGTTAGCACGATGCGTGCAAAAGCCCATCACGGAAGAAGAGGTTGCGCAGTTCAGCATTTCATAATCTCCTAATACCCACTGCCGTTTCTTCTTTTGTTCCCTGAATTAAAACTGGAGGCACCCACAGAAACAGAGAGCTGGAAGGAACCCCAGGGGCCATGTAGTCCAACCTCCAGCACAACGCAGGAAATTCACAGCTGCTCCCCACTCTGAGCTCCCTGATGACCCCTGCTCTGTGCCCAGAGGAAGGCAAAAACCCTCCAAGATCCCTGGGCCAATCAGGCCTGGAGGAAGATTCCTTCCTGGCTCCAAAGTGGCGATTGGCATTACCCTGGACGTATGAGAAAGGGCTATGAGAGCTGAGTACTGGCTCATTCCTTCCTCCCCTCCCTCTCACAACCTGCCCTTCTCACTTGCTTTTAAAACCTTTTTTTTTACTTTTCAGTTGTCAAAAAATAAGAATTTCCTGTGCAAGTCAGTGTTTCGAGCCTGCTTTCTGTTTGGAAGTTAGCCAGCTCGTTGCAGGGACTGATACAGAAACAGAACAGACCGCCTACTCTGAAGGCTGGTAATTCTGTGGTTCCTCTGCACTGGAACCTATTGATTACTAGATACAGGGAAGGAGAAAAATTATCCTCCCCTTGGCTGATTGGCAAGTCTAGACTGAACATCCAGTTTAGATTACTGCGATGTGCTCTGCATGGGACTGCCCTTGAAGAGTATCTGGAAACTACCGTTGGTACAGAATGCTGTGGCAGGAGTGGGTTATAGGGACCATATCCCTCCAGTCTTATTCCATCTACATTGACTTCCAGTTTACTTCCAGGCCTAATTCAAGGAGCTGGTATTGGTCTTTAAAGCCTTTAAAGCCCTATATTTAGTTTGGGACCAGCCTATCCTAAGGACTTCCTACTCCCACATGCACCTAAACAACCATTACAGTCATCTTCAGGGACCTTGCTTCAGGTGTTCCCATTATCAGAGGCTAGATGGGTGGCAACCCAAGAAAGGGCCTTCTTGGTTGTGGCACCAAAACTGTGGGAATTCCCTGTGAAGGAAGAATCGCCTGCCCCTCTATCGTTACCTTCTGCCAGCAGGTGAACAGCTTTTTGTTTTGTTTCGCATTCCCTTAACTGGCCATCCTTCCAGTCTGTTTTTTTAATCGTTGCTGTGTAATAGATGTATGCATTTTAAAGTTGGTTTTTAGTGTGTGAGCTTTTTTGTCCCCTGAGGGCTGTAATTGGATTGAAAGATAGAAAAAATGTTTTTTTAAAAAATAAGTGGCAGGCCAGGACAGTAAATCATGAAGAGATGCAGTGTATAGCCTCGTTTGGGGAATTCACAGGGAAATAACTCATAGCCCTCTCCCGGGTTTCCCTTAAAAAGCGGCGGGGGGGGGGGGGGGGGGCTTATGCCCAACTGCTTTTTAAACCCAAACAATTTTAAGTGCTTCTTAAGTTGTTTGAATAGTTTATTTCTCATATCACTTCAATAGGGCTTCAGTGCCACATAGGAATCACTGATGTCACATATACCTTGGCTTGTTTTAGCCTTGCCTCCCCTTTCCTTTTGGTTTCGCCTTGCCTCATTTTGCCTCTGTTCCCCTTTCCTTCTAGGACCCGCGATTATCAGCTTTAATTTTCGACAAGCTTCAAGTGCCTGAATATTTACAGAAACCCAGGAGCGAAGGGGAGAGCAGGTGCGACATTTGCGCCGCCCACCTGAACCAGCTGAAGCAAGAAGCCATCCAGGCCATCCACAACCTCGACCCGGCTGGCTGCCAAGACGCCGTGGACCCTCCTCACAGTGCCGTGGCAATGGCCGCCGTGCTGCCAAGGCTGGCCCCCCCGAACGTAGTCACCGTGTCTTCTCAGAGGGACCTGTCTCTTGTGGCTGGGCCGGTGGGTAGACAGCCTGGCAAAACGACAAGCCTTTTCTCGGCGGCGGAAAGGAAGAAGGGGATCGGGTGGCCACAAGCGGCGGGCGGCTTCCCAAACTCCAGTGTGCAAGTGACTGTGGCTCCCAGTGGCCTTAGTGGGGCATTGAGCTCAGTAACGATCCAGGCACAGCAGTACCTCGAGGGGATGTGGAGTATCTCCCGGGTGAACAGCTTTCTTCCTCAAGCGTGTCTCGTAAGTAACCGACCGCTCGGACTTGGGTATTCAAAAGGTTTCTAACATACCTCCCCCCTCTTTGCTGTGGTTTTGACAAAGGATAACTTCACGAGTTCCCACTAGCCGCCTGATCAAATGCCTATTTAATTGGAAGATGGGCTTTTTAAAATTTATAATTCTTATTAACTCTAACAGTATCAATACGACACAACAGCACTGATATAGGATAAACGTTCATAAAAGTGACTGACCGTAACCGTAACGTGCCTAAGCAAGCAATCGAGTTTTATGTTAGGAAACGTTGAATACAACTTACTGTTCTACCTATATTCAATAGGTAGAAAATAAGTGAGCATTAAAACCTAGTATGGGGTATCATACATAAGGTGTGGGTAGTAAGGCAGAGGACCCGTTCGGGCCATATGATTGAAGAATGAGGACCACCTGGAGGCTGGTATTCCTAAGAGCCTCTTACATTTTTGCCAGAATCCAACCGGTTACATGTGACATCTGAATGCAGCCTTACAAGAAATTAAATGTCTTTAAAGTCATAGAACAAAGTTTAAGTCCAGTGGCATCTTTTAGTCCAACAAAGTTGAATTCTAGGTATAAGCTTTTCTGTGCATGCAAAGGTTGTGGCATGCAAAGCTGAATTCTGGGCATAAGCTTTTGAGTACATGCCCGCTTCTTCAGATACCTGAAGGTATCTGAAGAAGCGTGCACGCACACAAAAGCTCATACCATGAATAAAACTTTGTTGGTCTTAAGGGTGCCACTGGGCTCAAACTTTGCTCTGTTGCTTCAGACCAGCACGGCCAGCCACCTGGATCTCTCTTTAAAGTCAGTGAGGCTCTAAGTAACCATGGTTAAGACTGGCCTATAATTCTATATATTTTACTGCTTCCTGCAGTATTTTGTTGCCTCTGCATTACTTTATGTCTGTGGTTGGTATTTAGAACTGCTCTGTTGAGTACTATATGGGAAGGAGGAGGGTTAAGCTTTCTTTTGTTCAGTGTTCTTGCCTTTGAGTAGTCCCAGAAAGTTACCAGGTAAGCTGTCCCTCCGTAACAATGAAATTGCTGAGCAGTCGGGTTAGAACGGATAAATGGAAGTACTTCTTCACCCAAAGAGTGATTAACACATGGAATTCACTGCCACAGGAGGTGGTGGAGGCTACAAGCATGGATGGCTTCAAGAGGGAATTAAAGAAACCTATGGAGCAGAGGTCCCTCAGTGGCTATTAGCCACAAGGTATAGATAGGAACACTCAGTCTGGGGCAAGTAATGCTCTGTATTCTTGGTGCTTGGTGGGGGGGGGACAACAGTGGGAGGGCTTCTCGTGTCCTGGCCCCACTGGTGGACCTCCTGATGGCACCTGGTATTTTTGGCCACTGTGGGACAGAGTGTTGGACTGGATGGGCCATTGGCCTGATCCAACATTGGCTTCTCTTACGTTCTTATGTTTAACAGTTCCACTTTTATGTGATCAGCTTCAGAACTTGTCATAAAAGTAGGCCCATAATCCTTTGTGACGCCTGTGTAAATAATTACTGTCTAAAATCACCGGATTTTCTTTTGTCCACTGAAGAGTATAATTATGAATGCTACTCTCCCCCCCTCATGTAATAGCTTCTTATTCACCCCAAAGTTAACAAACTGGAATACAAATTGTACGTGCTTTAGAGATAATCCTCCCGGATGACATACAATGGCTTTTCAAAACTGAACGGCTTCACTAAATTCTGGGAAAATATTGAATTAAAAGTGCAGGAATGGAAAAGAAATGTAATTACCTCCATTGGGCTTTGGTTGAGGTCCGGATAGATACTGATATTAATCCGTGGATCTGTCAGACATGTGCAAATACATGAACAGCGGTGGGGATAAAAGAAATGCCCTTCTGCATATTCCCAAATAACTTCATAAAAATGGATAATGTAGCTCTTGCGAGTACAGTAAAAACATTGTGGTAAATAGAGCATGCTTTGCAAATGTGGGGTTTTCATGCAATATATATGCCAAAGCAAAAGCAATGTGAAGTTATATGGGCCTCAGATGAAAAGAGGTTGTGTGGGTCTGCTTGTTAAAACAGAGTAGGCTTTTCATGGTAATTTCTCAAATTCCTGGCTTCAGAGAAGCTATCCTGCTGATGGCATTAAGCAAACATGCATTAGGACTGGAGATGAGACCAGATTTCAAAAAGCTCTTTGCTTCTGTTCAAACATCCCCATACTGATTTGATTTCTCCGTCCTCTGAATCTTTATTTCATCAGGAGGTTCTCTTTCCTGGTGCCAAATCCCCACCCCCCATTAAAACAAATGCTGTGGCTCAGTGGAAGAGCCTCTGCTTTGCACGCAGGAGGTCCCAGGTTCAATCCCCAGCATCTCCTATTAAAAGGACCAGTCAGTAGATGATGCAAAAGACTGTCTACCTGAGATATAGTCTAGCTGATGCCAGTCTGTTGTAGACAGTACTGACCTAGATAGATTGATGGTCTGATTCAGTACAAGGTACCTTCATGTGTGTTCAGGGTTAATTTGGGGGTCAGCTTCCTGTAATGCTTGTATGAATGGAACAAAATAGGCTTAAGATGCACAAAAACATGTTAAACAGCAAAAAAGAGACATCAGTGGTAACAAACTGATGATGACTGTCTATGATGGGTATGCTGGTGTGACCTTGGGTCAGTTCTCAGTTCTCTCAGAGCTGTTCTCTCATGAGCAGTCCTCGAGAGAGCTCTCTCAGCCCCACATACCTCACAGGGTGTCTGTTGTGGGGAGGGGAAGGGAAAGGGATTGTAAGCTGCTCTGAGACTCCTTCAGGTAGTGAAGGGCGGGGTATAAATCCAATCTTCTTCACAAATGGCGGACAGTGAAATGACCCGATAATGTTTGCGAGAGCCAGAATTTAGAGAGCCCTTTGAACAAACATCACAGAAACTTGATCCAGATTGAAAGCCACAGTGATAAAAACAGAAACTGAGATTTTCTCAAGAAATACCGAGCAGTCAAGATTGCTGGGCTGTTTCGCTGACGTTTACCTAATCAGCAAGTTAGCTAATAGGCCTTGCTGGTAGGATTCAGGTTAAAGAAAAGTCCCTGCAGAGACAAAGAAGAATAATGAAAATATATCAGCTCCTACCTAGAAATTAGGTATCGAAGGGTAAGTCATGTCTGAACCCCCCAAGCACCATTAGTGTCTCTCACAGCGGATATGGCAAAACATCATAATAGGGGCAGGCTAATTTGAATCAACTTCACAGTGTGTGGAAGCTGTATTAGGTGAGAGAGCAAAGCTGACATTCTTGCCCTATCCGTGCGTGGATTTTTAAAAAGAAAAATCACATTACATTTAGATCCTTGTCTTTTTTTTTCCTGTCATGGAACCCAAGGCACCTTTATCTTGGACTCCCTGGAGGGGTTTCGTCTAGGCACTGACGAGGGCTAGACATATTTGGTGGTGAAAAGTACTGTCAAGTCGCGGCCGACTTATGGCGATCCCGTAGAGTTTTCAAGTCAAGAGACATTCAGAGCTGGTTTGCCATGGCCTGTCTCTGCATCATGACCCAGAGATTCCTTGGTGGTCTCCCATCTGAATAGTGTCCAGGGCCAATCTTTCTTAGCTTCTGAGATCTGACAAGATCAGGCTAGCCTGAGCTATCCAGGCCAGGGCGCACATACTTAGGGCTCAGTTATGTAGGAGGGCTTCTTGATAGGCCATTTAGCTTGGAGAAATGACAGCTGAGGGGTGACATGATCGAGGTTTGTAAGATTATGATTGGGATAGAGCAGGTAGAGAAAGAAGTCCTTTTCTCCCTTTCTCACAATGCAAGAACTCGTGGGCACTCAATGAAATCGCTGAGCAGTCGTGTTAGACTGGATAAAAGGAAGTACTTCTTCACCCAAAGAGTGATTAACACGTGGAATTCACTGCCACAGGAGGTGGCGGCGGCTACAAGCATGGATGGCTTCAAGAGGGAATTAGATAAACCTATGGAGCAGTGGTCTATCAGTGGCTATTAGACACAAGGTATAGATAGGAACTTTTGGTCTGGGGCAAGTGCTGCACTGTATTCTTGGTACTTGAGGGGGGGAGCAACAGTGGGAGGGGCTTCTAGTGTCCTGGCCCCACTGCTGGACCTCCTGAGGGTACCTGGTGTTTTTGGCCACTGTGTGACAGAGTGTTGGACTGGATGGGCCACTGGCCTGATCCAACATTGGCTTCTCTTATGTTCTTATTTAAATTTATGTTCTATTTTGCAAATACAACTTCAGGGATAGCTTCATCATGAAGGAAACTTTATTCCCCCTTCTGCCTCCGAAAAAAGTTACCCCTGAGCTGCTTTTATTCATGTTGGAGGGAAAAAATGGCATCTTTTAAGTTTTTGAATTGGGAATGAAAGGAGCTGCATGGTGACTTTATTCGGTGAGGGAAAAAAATGGCAGGTAACAAAAGGGTTACGGTTGCCTTTCTTCTTATAAGGGAATCTTTGCAGCTGCTTTCAAAAAATAAAAAAGGCTGTTTAATTTATGCAGGTATTGTAACTTCAGCAAAGTTCATTGTGTCTTGTGTAGGGATACACTTGAACTGAACCATGAAGCGAAATTCGTCATGAATTTTGCCCTGTTTGCAGTTCGTGAACTGAAGTTTGTGTCCGGTCTACTGTCATGAACTACCACAAATTTTTTAAAGCAGCTTGTGACAGTTCATGGCAGTTCGTGGATAGAGCAAAAAGCAGGAGGTTGAAAGGGTCCCTTTAAACCCCTGCTTTTTGTTCCTTGAAAAAGCCGCAAAAACAGCTGAGCTACGACTCCACAAACCACATTTTTTCTGGTTTGTGACCATCCCTGGTCTTGTGGCCTCGAACTGTACCTCTGGAACTGTTAAGGTTTCACAGGAAGGTGATCAGTGGTCAGTCTGTCTAACATCTGAAAGTGCGACTGATCTGAGAATGGATTCCTTTTATCTGCATCTTTCCTCTTTTCCTGGGAATGTCTAGGAACTGAGATCACCCTTGCTGCTTGCCGTGGAGCCGGAATGACTGCTCAAAAATAAAAACACCCTTCTGTGTTCTTCTTTATGGGTGTAATGTTTGCATAGTTATGTTGGACACATAATCCAACATGTAATTCCTGGGTTTGGGGCAACAGGAATTGCATTTAACATCTATAGGCTGTATGCAGATGTTCTCCTGATGTCTGCTCTCCCTGTTGTGTGCAGATTCACCACCCATGTCCAAAAAGCTCACAACGCCGGAGATTCCTTTCATTGGACTCTTCTGTGAGAATGTGGTTAGGGGATCGCACTTGTGGACCGAAAGGCATCCCCGTAATCTTGGCTGGAAAGGCGGAGGAATGTCCTGAAAACATCTTTTACCCGGGCAGCCTGCCAGTTTAAAAAAAAAAAAAAATCAAAACCCTCCCAAACAAACAACCCCCCACACCATTTGATCTTTTCTCACCTGCAGGCCAAGCAGTTGTTATTACAGTCGCTTGTAAAAGGACGTGCCCAAACTAGCTGTAGCAGCCAGGTAGGGCAAGCAAGTAACAAGAATAAGATCAAAAACAGTCCGGCTGGATTTCACCTGTTCCCATCAGAGCCCAGCTTTTAACACAAGGTAGCTGGAGATTATTCACCGACGGGATGGAGTGCGATGGGACTTTCGTAGTAGCCAGTTATAATTTCTGTGTGTGTGTGTTAAGTGCCATTGTCGCTTCCGACTTTTGGCGACTCTATGAATTAATGACCTCCAAAACGTTGGTTAACAGCCTTGCTTGGGTCTTGCAAATGGAGGGCCCATGGCTTCCTTGACTGAGTCAATCCATCTCATGTTGGCTCTCCCTCTTTTCCTGCTGCCTTCCACGTTTCCTAGCATTATTGCCTTTTCCAGAGAGTCTTGTCTTCTCACAATGCGACCAAAGTACAATAGCCTCTGTTTGGAAAATTAATTTTAATATTGTGATTGTTCCTGGTGCTTTCAATGGGCAATGGTCTGAATTACCATAAGGTAGTTTCCTGTGTTCATGTGAGTTATTACAACCCCCCCCCCCTTTCACATTGATTTGGGAAATCCCAGCAGGAAAAGGCACAACATGGTGGGCAGGGCCAGCTGTGATTGGGGGTACACACTGTACACTTGCTAATGCAAGAGTACCACTGTGCGCTTGGCAGTGCGCTGTTGGAACCCTGCATGTGGCATTAAAGACAGTCGACCCGATTCATTCTTGCAGACTCCATCCAGCTTTTTTTGTATTCATGCATTTTAAAGGAATTCATTGGAAATCTGAAGAGCGATTCAGCTGGGCTAATTGGAAAAGATTTATTGTGCGACTGCTAAGGATGTGGCATTGTTTCATGATAGAATGTGCATAAAATAGTGCGGCGGGTCGCAGTGGCATTCAGTATGGGCTTTTAGTTCCCCTTCTTTCCATTTATGTGTAATATTGATTTTATTTCACTGTTCAGGGCGGTAATGGATTTATAATTAGAATACAGTCCCAGTAATCAATGATGAGATTATTAGGCATATAAATAGAACTTTTGAGACTAAGATGAGGTAATTTCCTGCTGTAGCCGAGGATCAATCATGGGGTTTCTCTGTGAATTTTTAAATAGCACTTGTAAGATTTAAGATTGAAGGGCCTCTAAAGAAGTAAATTCAGGCCTGTCTCTTAGATTTTCCACTAAGTAAAAGGACTGTTTTCTGTCAGGTCAGTTTGGTGAAGTGGATTGAATATCTACTCAACATCTGTAGACACAGTCACATTTTTTGGGTTTTTTCCCCCTAAAAACACATTTCTGGAAGGTATCTGCAAATTGTGGTGTTTGTGTAAAATAATAATAAGAAGAGATTGGATTTATACCCTGCCCTTCATCACCCGAAGGAGTCTCAGAGCAGCTTACAATCTTATTTCCCTTCCCCTCTGAACAGCAGACACCCTACGAGGTAGGTGGGGCTGGGAGACCTCTTTCAAGAACCGCTCTTGAGAGAACAGCTCTGAGAGAACTTGTGACTGTCCCAAGGTCACATCAGCAGCTGCATGTGGAGGAGTGGGGAATCAAATCTGGTTTTCCCAGATTAGAGTCCACACTTCTAAACATTACACCAAACTGGCTCCTTGAAAGGTTTGTTTTAAGGTATTCTGGATGTGGTAGGTATTAGAAGGCTGAGGGGGTGATTCCGTTCATTGAACACACATGAAGCTGCCTTATAATGAATCAGACCGTGGGTCCATCCAGACTGTCAGGGGCTCTCCAGTGTCTCAGGTACTGGTCTTTCACATCACCTGCCACCTGATAATTCTAGCTGGAGATGCCAGGGATTGAACCTAGGGCCTCCTGCATGTCAAGCAGATAGATGTTCTACTGTTGAGCCATGGCCTCCTCCCAGTTGGTCCATCAAAGTTGGTGTTCTCTCCTCAGATTAGCAGTGGTTCCCCAAGATCATGGGTTGGAGGCCTTTTGCATTACCTTCCACCTGATCCTTTTATCTGGAGATGCTAGAGATTGAACCTGAGACCTTCTGCATGCCAAACAGATGCTTTCCCACTGAGTCTCAGCCCTGACCACGAAGCCTCATTCTTCTCCTTGTTACTTCAGAATCTTCATCATAACCCCTTTAACTTCCCATAGTGATGGTCTCTCCCTCCCCTCCTTGTCTGCTGATGGTGAGCTGCTGTTGCGGAAAGGTTTGTTTCAAGCAAAAACAGCCCCCTAATGAAGATAAACAGAGCTGAGTTGTGAACTCGGGCACCTCTTAAACTGCAGTGACCGCTTGGATGTAGTGGGTAGCATCTGGAGCTCAACTGTTCCCCCAATCCTATCACCTAATCCTTTCATCGTCTTTAGTACAACTTGAAGATGGCTGGAGCAATGGCGTGGTGATGGACAGAGAGACTGGAGAGAGGGGGTGGGCAGAGACAGGGGAAAGATTATGGGAATTAACAAAGGAGGGAGTGTGAAGAGAAGAAGAAGAGGAAGAGATTGGATTTATACCCTGGCCTTCACTACCCAAAGGAGTCTCAGAGCGGCTTACAAACTCCTTTCCCTTCCCCTCTCCTCCCCACAACAGACACCCTGTGAGGTTGAGACGGGGCTGAGAGAGCTCTGAATGAAACTGTTCTTTTTCAAGAACAGCTGTGCCAGAACTATGCCTTGCCCAAGGTCATCCAGCAGGTGCAAGTGGAGGAGTGGGGAATCAAACCTGGTTCTCCCAGATTAGAGTCCGCGCACTTAACCACTACACCAAACTGGAGGAGCGCAGTTGAAAAGGGGTAAGGAAGGAGTGTGGGAGGGGCAGAAAATGGGGAAATGGGTGGGGCCTTCTGGAAGTACATCAATGACATCATGTTGGGCATTGGCTTTGCTTTACGTTAGATAGTCCCAAAGGACAGCAGCCATTTTGGTTTGCTGATTTACTATCCCAACTGAAGGTTATATCTGAGAGCAAGTCTTGACCTCCTTTCCCTCCCTCGCTTTCCCCCTCTCTTCCCCCTTCCTTTCCCTTCCCTTCCCTTCCCTTCCCTTCCCTTCCCTTCTCCATTATTCTTTACTTATTTAATCTGTACGATATTACTCCTCTCTGGATAAGGGGCACTGTGCTGTGCTTCCTTTTCGTGGACCATTGGACTCATTGTTAGCAGTATTGTTAGAAGTTGTTTTAAGTCTAAATTGTTATTATTTTAATTGTTTGTTGTTACGTTACCACTGTTACCACTGATGTTATCCACCATGAACCCTGTTGTCCAGGGGAGGGCGGGTTATAAATCCAATATATATAATCGATAACTGTTCCAAGTTCCGCCCCTCTGTGGAGAGCTTCCAAGGATCATCCCTTGGCATTGAACCTTTCATTCCTGCCTGCATTTTGTAGTTTCTGGGCAGGTCTGTTGGCATTACCAGCACAAAGTTATTGGGGAGTATGGAATCCTGGGTAGTTGACTTATTAAGAGGGCTCAGACCTCTTGGGCATTTCTAAGCCTGGGGTCTGGGACTCACCGTCTCTTCTCCCGGCTAGGAGCCCATCATCGTTCCTCTTCAAACAGCCCTACCGTGTCGTCTTGGATGTGTCAGTTCTTCCTGGTCCTTCTCCCTCACCAGCCCCTTTTAGAAAGACGGGAGCTAAAAATCTTCTCATTCCCTTTCGAAACTGGGTCTTTGCAAGGTCTTTCTGGGGCAGCAGCTCATGGACACTTCCAGGCACGCTTGTTGATGATACACACGTTTCCCCCCTTGGCTCTTAGCCAGTTTCCATACCTAGCAAGACAACGTCCACAAACAGGCGTGAAGCTGTCTTATACTGAATCAGACCGCTGGTCCTTCAGAGTCAGTATTGTCTACTCCAGGGGTGCCGAACTCATTTGTCACGAGGGCCAGATGTGACATAAACATCAGTTCGTTGGGCCGGGCCAGGTGTGCCGTAAAACGTAATGCCAGGTACTGGAGATAGAAACTGTATAAAGGTCAGCAGCTGGTAAGCTCTGAGTTGGTGTGTCCTCACTGCAAGGCCTCATGGGCTGAGAGGGGGATGCAAGGAAAACCCATATGGAGGGACTGGCGAGTCAGTGGTGCAGCACTGGGCGGACACGCCCACGCTGCTGGACTGCTGCAGATGAGGTCGTTCTGCCATGCTGAAGCTGCAGTCGGAGTGGCTCCGCCCACTCCCTCCAAGCAGTCTCCTGTGCCTTCCCTTGCACTAGTTGCTCACGGGCTGAATAAGAGCCCTGCATGGGCCAATTCCGGCCCCCGGGCCTTATGTTTGACACCCCAGTCTACTCAGACTGGCAGCGGCTAGGTGACCAGGGACTCAGGCAGAGGTCTTGCATATCACCTACTGCCAGATCCTTTTTCCAACCTGAGATGCCCAGGATTGGACTGTCTGCATGCCAAGCAGACGCTCTACCGCGGGGCCACGACCTCCTTAACCAAGTATTGACGTGCTGTAGGGATGTGCTGATGGGAAGGTCGGTAGTTCATTAGGGAAAGGAAACCTACTGCTAATGCAGACACCTTTTTCTAGCAACCTCATAAATCCTTGCCTTCCCCCCCCCCCTTTTTACACCATCCTTTGTTGGTGGAGCAAGTCGACAAAACCGGTGGCTAAGTATTTTGTTCTGGCCTGGGTAAATGGTTCTTTTTGATCACGTCAGTGTTGTGGGCTCATAGTGAGCACTGGACAAAGCAGCCCGGCTTGAGCTCGACAAAGCGCCGTGCATCTCTAATGTGATGTCAGTAAATAGAGGTCAGGCAAGGTTCCGTTCCCAATTTTTTCACCCTCTTGCCGGTGATGAATCCCTGGCAATAGCACAGATTACTTTACTCCTGCGTCACGGCTTTGCATCCTCATCACTTGCCAAGCGGTGAGGCTAAAAGGCGGCCGTGCTCAGCACAGGCCGGGGCGGTGTGATGGACTGGCAGGCTTGGCCCCTGTAAAAGTAGAGATCTGGGTAAAGCGCCGCCGTCAAGTTGCAGTCGTCTTCTGGCAACCCTCCATGGGATTTTTGAGGCAAGAGATGACCAGAGGTGGCTTGCCATTGCCTGCCTCTGCGTAGCAGCCCTGGGCTTCCTTGGTTTCCCATCCAAGCCCTAACCAGGGACCGATCCTGCTTAGCTTCTCAGATCTGATGAAAGAGGACTAGTCTGAGCCATCCAGGTTAGGGCAAGCTGGAGATGGAACAGAGCAAAAAGGGAAGCGGAAAGGGCAGGTCTTCTGTTTGCTCAGACCGGCAAGCAAGTCTGACCCCAAAAGTCAGGAGGAGTCATCTGACTAGTTCTGGGTTTATTGTTGTAAGGAGATTCCTTGGCTGGTGAGGGTCGTCTCTCTCCATCTCTCTTCATAGTTCCCTTGCTTGTCCAGAGACGGGTGGTAATGTGCAGGCTGAATCTCTGCCTGTTACCTTTCAGGTTGCAGGTTCAGGACCTGTTGCAGTCTTGAATCTTGACAAGGAAGGAATGTCGACATGGACTGTGTTTTAGTCCGTGTGTAGCTGTGAGTGTTATCCCTTTCCAGGGCTCATTTCGTAGCAGGAGCTCCTTTGCATATTAGGCCACACCCCCCCCCCCAAATGTAGCCAATCCTCCAAGAGCTTACAGAGCTCTTCTTACAGGGGCTACTGTAAGCTCTTGGAGGATTGGCTACATCAGGGGTGTGTGGCCTAATATGCAGAGGAGCTCCTGCTACAAAATGAGCCCTGCCCCTTTCCATCTTAACCTTTGTATTAAATAGGATAGAGTGAAAGAGGAGAGTGCAAAAGTTGGCTTGAAACTCAGCATCAAAAACGCTAAGAGCATGGCATCCAGCCCCATCACTCCTTGGCAAATAGAAGGGGAAGTCATGGAAGCAGTGACTGACTTAACATTCCTGGGATCCAAGATCACTGCAGATGGTAACTGCAGCCATGAAATTAAAAGACGCCTGCTCCTTGGGAGGAAAGCGATGGCAAACCTAGACAGCGTAATAAAAAGTAGAGACATCACCCTGCCAACAAAAGTCTGTATGGTCAAAGCAATGGTATTCCCAGTAGTAATGTATGGTTGCGAGAGTTGGACCATAAGGAAGGCTGAGGGCTGAAGAATAGATGCTTTTGAATTATGGTGCTGGAGAAGACTCTTGAGAGTCCCTTGGACTGCAAGGAGATCGAATCAGTCAATCCTAAAAGAAGTCCACCCTGACTGTTCCCAGGAAGGACAGATCCTGAAGCTGAAGCTCAAATACTTCCGCTACCAAATGAGAAGGGAACCCTCACTGGAGAAGACCCTGATGCTGGGAAAGATTGAAGGTCACAGAAGAAGGGAACGGAAAAGGATGAGATGGTTAGACAGTGTCATTGACGCAATGAACATGAAATTAAGCAAACTCTGGAGGACGGCGGAAGACAGGAGGGCCTGGCGTGGTGTGGTTCATGGGGTCTTGAAGAGTTGGACTCAACTGTGCGACTGAGCAACAAAAATGAGAGTCAGTGTGGTGTGGTTAAAGCGTCACACTAAGATCTGGGAGACCCAGGTTCGAATCCCCACTCTGCTGTGAAGGTTCACTGGGTGACCTTGGGCCAGCCGTGCACTCTGAGCCTCACCTACCTCACAGGGCAGTTTTTGTGAAGGGGAGGAGAGCAATGGTGTAAGCCACTTCAGATCCCCCTTGTGGAGAAAAACGGGGTATAATTATAATTATTTATTTGATTTATTAATCACCCTCTCCCAGCTTACACCAGGCTCTGGTCGATGTACAAGGGGCATAAAGCAAGATACAAATTTAAATATACCCATGTACAGTTGATAAGATCTAAAACCAGAGTAAAAGGATCCAAGGTGGCAACAACTGAAGAAAGAAAGAAATTTAAGAGGATGGAAGAGGGGGATATGAAATGCATGACTATTTCACAAAAAATGTTCAAATCCTTTGTAAGGTAGAACCTTGTTTAGTATTACTCATGCTCAAAGGAGACACCCTCTTCCCCCTTTTCACTAGTGGAAAAGGCTGGTTGGATCCAACCCAGTGTGGTTCTCTTGACTGTATCATCTTCTTAAGAAGGGCACCATGTATTAAGATGCAGACATTTGATAAGGTGGTTGACCTGTAGACTGTACCCATAAACTTGTAGTCAAGCAGGTCCCTAGGAGATCACTGAATGGATCTTCCCAGCATCCGAAAAAAAAGGGAGATAGACTCCATGGTGCCAAAGCATAAATCCTTCTCTCCTGCCCACTTTTGCCGATCAAACCCAAACTCTCGCTCTGGCGCTCTGGCCCCATCCATTCTTGGTTTCGGTCTACTTATCTTTCCTTTCCCTTTAGAGGCTAATTGGCTCTTCTCCTTCTGTACTCAAGCCCTTGGGCCAATTAGCTGCTAAAAGGAGAAAGAAGATAAGCAGAGGTAAACAATCTGCCTGGATGGCCCAGGCGAGCCCCATCTCATCAGGTCTTGGAAGCTAAGCAGGGTTGGCCCTGGTCAGTATTTGGATGGGAGACCGCCCTGGACGTCCAGGGTTGCTGTGCAGAGGCAGGCGATGGCAAACCACCTCTGAATGTCTCTTTTCTTGAGAACCCTACAGGGTTGTCTTAAGTTGACTGTGACTTGATAGTGCTTTCCACCACGACCACCGCCACCAAACAATGGAGAAAGGCGGCCAGTGGTGGTTCATGCTTTCCTGTAGTGCCTGTGATCCCATCCTGCTTTCTCTGCCTGTTCATAATTCTCAGCTGTCACAGCCTAGCTTAAACACAGCAAAGTGCGCCATCGGTGGGCAGCATGAATTGAGCTAGGCCCACATCGCCATGCTGCACTCCTCATATGTGCCTCAGATGGCACAAAGTGACACCTTTTGCCCCCAATAATGAAAGTGATTTTAAAAAATTAGCAAATGCTAGTATGAAATATGGAGGAATGACTTGAACACATGAAGCTGCCTTGTGCCCTTGGTCCATCAGAGTCTACTCAGACTGGCAGCAGGGTCCTTTGTGGAGGTCTTTCCCATCACCTCCTGCCTGGTCCTTTCAACGGGAGATGCCACGGATTGAACCTGGGACCTTCTGCATGCCAAGCAGATGCTCGACCACTGAGCCACAGCCATAGAATCATTGAATCGTGGAGTTGGTATCTCCAGGGTCATCTAGTCCAGCCCCCTGCACAATGCAGGAAATTCACAAATACCTCCCCCTCCACACCCCCAGTGACCGCTGTTCCACACCCAGAAGATGACAAAAATCCTCCAGGATCTCCAGCCAAACTGACCTGGAGAAAAATTGCTTCCTGACCCCAAAGTGGCAATCAGCATTTCCCTGGGTGTGTAAGAAAGGGCCACAAGAACTCAGCACTAAACTAAGTCCCCTCCCTTATCTCTGTGGGACAGCTCTGTGATTTTGATCACCCCTGGCGCATGAAAGTCTGAGAGGCTCGCGTTTAGGCACAAAGAATAGCGATGCTGTTTTTGTTACTGGGCTGCAGCTGCAGTTACGAAAGCAACTGCAGAAGTGAGTTTTAGTTCTAAAGCGCCGCTTACGCTGCATTATAACAAGCCCCAATAGAAACAGTGTCAAGGAGCAGTAAAACGTTTATGCAGAGAAGTCTTCCCCCACAAAATGGCTGAGGTGGTACACTTGCTGTACTTTTTATGACCATCTAGTTGGCTTGTCACGGGAAGATTGTTCTGCAGCCAAGTGCGTATGCGCGTCTCACCGATGCTTGCAGCGAAGGAGGTTTTTTACGGCTTCCGAATTACCTGTGTGGAGCCTTCATTTACGTCACGTTTGTTCCAGTTAATGGTGGTAGGTCATGGAGACTTGAGGTGGAAAAAAAATGCTTTGAGGCTGTTTATTATGATTTCATGCGCAAACAGTTTCTTCTCTAAGGATACAAATTTGCTGGATCGAGATTATGCCTACAAAGATAATTACCATTCAGTTAGCCGTGACCATTGCGGAATGTGTTAGATTAACTAAAGAGAATCCTTCAGACCTGCGTGTCAGCATGCCCGTCAGGAGAAATGTTAGTCAGTAAAACATCAGTCTTGCTTCTGTTTGCACAATTTTCTCTGGCCTTGCAAAGTTGGGTTAGAGACTTGTGGTTCCAAGCAGTATTTTAAAAACAGTTAACATTAGGACATAAGAGAGGCCATGTTGGATCAGGCCAGTGGCCCATCCAGTCCAACACTCTGTGTCACACAGTGGTGAAAACCCAGGTGCCCTCAGGAGGTCCACCAGCGGGGCCAGAACACCAGAAGCCCTCCCACTGTTGCCCCCCAAGCACCAAGAACACAGAGCATCACTGACCCAGATATAGTGTTCCATCAGTTCTGGGACATCCTGATATAGCTCCCCACCCCGAAGTTTCATTGAGAAACAATATGATGTAAGGCCTAGGAGTAGGGAGACCCGAGTTCAAATTCCTGCTCAGCTATGAAGCCCGCTGTGTGACCCTGAGCCAGTTACTTTTTTGCAACCTAATCCACCTCACAGGGCTGTTGTTATAAAGAATGGGAGAACATTATCCCCAGTCCCATGCTCCTTGGAGGAAAAGAAAGATAAAATTTCGGTGGAGAAAGAGATCGATGGTCCTTCAACAACAAGCTGAAAGACAGCTTCTCGGTCGTTACAGCAGACCATCACTGTTTGCAGGTTCCTGATTTCACTTATTGGACATGTAATTTCCCAGAGCGTCCAGTCCCATTGAGCCAGGCGGCATGGGAAAACTGTGTTTCTTGTGCTTCATGGAAAACGGGGGATGCTGCGGAGCTGCGTGAGGTGATTTCACCGGCTTCTTCAGTATCTAGGAGTGAGCCGCCTTTTACAAAAGCAGCGTTATTGATTTTGTATTTGGTTGCAGGTGATTTATAAAAACGTCTGGTAAATGGGAAAAGGTATAGTTCCCCTGCAGCCCTCTCTTTGAAATTTTCTCTCTGTGCAGATTAATATTAATAAAAACAAATGTATTACCAGCAGTACCCTGGAAACCCTTGAGTCACCGCAAAGGATGCTTATTAAAAGTTAATTCTTTATTTCTTTTTAAATCTATTCAGTCTGGGCCAGTAATGACAGTTTCTTTTCAGTGGCTGTTAACTTGGTGGGTATATTCCGCCAGGCTGTGCTTAGGGCAATTGCAGGAGAGAAGAGCTTGGGCCTGCTCTCAGGAGTTCTTTTGCATCATGAGCCGCTGGTGCCTGGACTTGCCGTTCTGGGTTCTTAGAACTACCTGTAATTCACACAGGGATGAAAACCTTTCCCACAGGTTGAGTAACTGTCTCCGCTACCTGAATACAGAATTATACTGCTGTTCCAGACGGGGGTAGTTTGCAAGGAGCAAAATAACTGCGATTTTGTGTTTGATTCTTTATGCCACACTGGTTCCCAAAGTGGGCAATCCCGCCCCCTCGGGGGTGCTGGAACAGTCCAGACGGGCTGGATCAATCCAGGTGCAGATCCACAAACTGCATCTTTTTGCCCACTTCTTTGAAGGTAGATGTCCAGGGGGGTGCTGAGTAATTTTTTTTTCCTGAAAAGGGGGTGGTAGATTTGAACCAGGTTTTTACGGTTCACTCTTGCTTTTCTGTGCTTTTCTTGGCTTCATGGAGGCCCATGTATCTGTCCTGGTCTTCCACCACATGTGGCGCATGGTTATGTCCCAGGGAAATGGGTGAGGGGACTCCTCTGTTGTCCTGGCATTGGCAGTGTGCTCCTTCCTAGGCAGAATTACACTTTTTGGGTCCATTGACGTCTATCGATTGCCTTAGATTCCATGCTAAATCACTGCTGGAAAGAATTCCTCAAGTTCTGTTTTTTTAAAAAAAGTCTTGCATTCCTTCCTCGCTACACGGCAAAACTTGTTTAACCTCTGACTTTAGGGGTGTTAATTGAGTAATTAAAGATTTAGTGGAGTGATATGGATCATCTGTAGGTGCATTATTTCGCTAATTAATTTATCTTGGCAAGCCTGACTTCATCCCCCCCCCCCCCCCCACTCAATCAATACGAGCTCTCTAAAGTTTCCCTCCCGTTGTTGCAAATCGCATTTGGAGAGTAAGGTGTGTCTATGTCTATACTGTAAAAGCAACCCGGTACTATGGAAATGTGTTGATAATGGCACTTAATATGTTCTTTGAGTGGGTGTCCTTGGGGATGGTAATTAACTTGAAACAATCTCAGGCCCTCTTTTGAAGACTGGGCAGTCGGCAACCCGGAGTCTTTAGGGTGAAGACAGACATACCGTGGCGTTGGAAATGAGTTGGCAACACATTCTCCTGCCTGAAACAAAGCTCCTTAGGAAGGCAGCAGTGTGTGTTGTATCGGTTTTCACCCTTAGCTGTTTTTGTATTTTTCACGTGTGTGTGTTAGTGTGTATGCACCTGGAAGTCATGGCGACTTCTGGTGACTGACCGTACTGGGGGCCTGGAGGATATTCAGAGAGGTGGCTGAATGAAGCCTGCCCCCGCCTCCCAAACGCTGGTATTCCAAGGAGGTCTCCCATCCAAGTACTTGCCAGTTGACCCTGCTTAGCTTCTGAGATCTGACGAGATCGGGCTTGCCAGGTCAGGGTTCCCTTAGCCGTTTTTGAAAATGTAAGCTTGAAGGTGATGCAGAACAGCTGTTTGAGAACTAGGGGGAAGATGCCCAAGAAGAAGAAAAAATGGCGTCATAAATACGGTGCTGGCAGAAGAAGAAGAAGAAGAAGAGATTGGATTTATACCCTGCCCTTCACTACCCAAGGGAGTTTCAGAGCGGCTTACACACTCCTTTCCCTTCCCCTCCCCACAACAGACACCCTGTGAGGTAGGTGGCGCTCAGAGAGTTCTGACAGAAACTGCTCTTTTTCAAGAACAGCTGTGCCAGAACTATGGCTTGCCCAAGGTCATCCAGCAGGTGCAAGTGGAGGAGTGGGGAATCAAACCTGGTTCTCCCAGATTAGAGTCTGCACACTTAACCACTACACCAAACTGGTTCTCAGAAAATGCCATCAAGTCACAATGGACTTATGGTGACCATGCATGGGTTTTCAAGGCAAGAGACGTTCGGAGCTGGTTTGCCATTGCCTGCCTTTGCGTAGTGACTCTGGTCTTCCTTGGTGACCCAAGTACTAACCCTGCTTAGCTTCTGAGAGCTGAGAGGGCTAGCCTGGGCCAGGGCTTCATAAATATACAGTTTTAGAATTTGGTGTGGATTTGGCCTTCCTGCATCACTGGGATACGTTTCTGTGGTTTGTCTGTGGCTAAGTTGTACGGACATTTTGGTTTTACAGTGGAAGTAGGTACAGTGATGACATTGAGTTGGCATGCACAATGACCTTGAGTTGGCGTGCACAGTCATTGGGTATTTGTTTTAAACTTCTTATTCATTGCTTTTCTATAACCCCCCCCCCCCGGTTGTCTTAATGACTTGCAAAAATATCCAGATTTCGTATAAATACAGGAAGAATCAGGAATGCGACCATCTTCACGTGCTGCATGAAAAGGTAGGGGGTTGGTTGTTGGTGACTGCAGATACAAATGCAGAGCTGGAAGGCGACAGCAAGCGTCGTCTAATCCAACCCCCTGCACAATGCGAGAAAGTCAAAGCTTCTCCCCACCCCGAGTTCCCCAGTGACCCTTGCTCTATGCCCAGATGACCCAGTGTGGTGTACTGGCCAGGGTTGACCATGGCCCAATCACTCTGCCAAATCTACCTCCTGGATGGTTGTGAGAATAAAATGGTGGAAAAGAGAAGGACGTTGTAAACGGCTTTGTGCCCCCGTTGGAGGGAAAAGTGGGATATAAATAAGTGAAAGTAACAAGGTGTCTGCCAGGTCCCAGGAATTCTTCTGACATGTTTTGATCAGTCTTCGTTTCCTCATAGTGGTCACAGTTGTCCTTCCAGGCCTGTAGCCAGGATTTTTTTAGTCGGGGGGGGGATTTAAATTTCTTAGGGGGCACCCCTACTCCTGTCCTGAGCTGCTCTGCAGTTTCTGCCACTCGGGCCTCTACCAAGCTGCCTCCTCCTCACAGCGGTTCCTCACACTTCCACAGCCGGCCCCTCACGCCAGACAGCGCAGTCGTGCCCACCAGCAACAAGTACTTTCTGAGGGAAATAGACTTTCCGGGGGAAATAGAGAGGTGCTGTCTGGCTCTGCATGGCCACCATAGCCAGCCCTTTGCGCCAGATGGCTGTGCAGGAATACCTGGCTCTTTCTTCACCCTCTGCTGCTCGGGGCCCCTAGGCTGGATTGTGGGGCCTTTCCGGTAAATCAGGGGGCCTAGCCCCGAGATGCCCCACCGTAGCTATGGGCCGGTGTCCTTCTTCTATTCCTTCACCTTCAGGTTTGTTTCTTGTTCTGAAGATAGTGGTGGCAATCATTTTAAGCTTAAATCCGGGTAGCTAGGCCATGATCTTCTATTTGCTTTTTTAAAATGTACAGTTCTGCTTCCCTAGAAGAATCCTCCGAAAACCCACTGTCCCGTGTCTCTTGCTTTGAAACTGATGCAGTTCTTCTAAGGTGGTAATCGTGTTGGATCACACACAGGAATTCCACTAACAGAAGGGGGAGTGATTTTTGTTGACCTCCCCCCCCCCCCCCCCCCGCTGCAGACCTCCAACCATTTTAATGCTATTCTGGGGGTCTTCTCTCCCCCAGGAACAGCATTTCAGGGGACATTTTTGGATTTCAGCAGAAAGGGATTGGTGAGAGGGGGTCCTGCTTAGTTGATGGAAAGCCTTCCCTCAGTGGACGTGTTCAGCCGGATCCCAGCCTTTGGGCTCCCAGGAAGGAATAAACAAGTGTCACTATCCCTGTGGAATGGCCTTCTAAAGGAGAGTAGCCGGGCATCTGTCTACTACGTTAGTTTCTAGGAACTACTACAGCAGGGGTGGCCAAACTTGCTTAATGTAAGAGCCACATAGAATAAACGTCAGGTGTTTTGGAGCCGCAAGACATGAACAAATATGACATGTTTTTACTGGGAAATATGCAAATTGGCTTTTTATTAACGTTAAATGAGACTGCCAAAAATAATAACAAAAGGAGTAAAAGCAGGTATTGATAATGGTATTCGTTTGTCCAATGATATTTGTTTGCTAACGATATTTAGCTTCCCCAGCCACCCTGCCGGGAGCCGCACAATATGTGTGAAAGAGCCGCATGCGGCTCCCGAGCTACAGTTTGGCCACCCTTGTACCACAGGGTAATCCTAGGCTGATCCTGCATTGATCAGGGGGTTGGACCAGATGGCCTATATGGCCCCTTCCAACTCTGTGATTCTATGATTCTATTTAGAAGACTCTTTTGAGGGTCTTAGCCTTATGGTGATTTTAGGTGGTTTACATGACTTTACTGTTTCGTTTTAAAGTGATTTTGTGTTATGCCTATTGAGGTGCGTGCCGGTTGGAAACCATCTTGAGCCTCCTTAAACCGAGGGAAAAGCAAGGGATAAATATAAAGTGGTACAGTCCATTCTGCCGTGACCTAGATAGCCCAGGCTGACCCGATCTTCTCAGTTTTCATAAGATAAACAGGGTCGGCCCTGGTTAGTGCTTGATTGGGAGAACACCAAGGAAAGCCAGGGTTGCTATGCAGAGGCAGGCAATGGCAAAGCCACCCCTGTTCCGTTTCTTGCCTAGCAAACCCACTCAGCTGATGGAGAGCTGTCCATCAGTGCTAATGTTCAGTACAATCCAAACCTTTGGGATCCCAGCCAGTGAGGTCACCATGCGCCAGCTGCAACTCGATGGCACTTCACATGCATGCATGCGCACACACATGCACACACACAGTCCACCTCATTCTGTCACATCTCTGGGCCAGGCATGCTTCTCACGCACAGGTGATAAAATGGACAGCACCACTGAAGATTGCAAATAGGGGGATTCTTACTTCGGAATGCTCCTCCAAATTAAAAAAAAGTAATCCTCGGGGGGAAAACCCTACTGCAGTGCGCAGAAAGTTTCTATATCTTTGCTTGCCAGGCTGTGTTTTCCTGTTTGCAGGGAGTTTTTAACATGGGGAGCCTTCCAAAATGTGGTCTTCCACGACCAACAGCACAGCTGCAGCCTAAAGTGTCAATTCCGCCACCCTACTTTCTGCCACCTCATTCCATGCCTATGTGGAGAGGATATCTGATATTGTGTGAACTGGCTTCTTAGCTCAGAAGGTTCCCTGTGCTTGTCTGTCTTGTATGAATGTAGAGCAGCATGTCTAGCTAACCACAGGAAAACTCCAGCGTGTCACCATAGGAGATGGTTATAAAACATGATCTACAGCAGCACGAAATTTAAAGTTTGGTGGCATCCCGGGGAGTATTTAATTGCATTTGTGCTTCATTACAACACTGTCTCTCTTTGCCTAAATTTATTTTAACTAATTAGTTTGAAATGTCAGAGTAGTATTTCAGATGGTGGAAGCACCGTATATTATCATTCACGAAGCCATTAACCCCAGTGACAAATATGTATTGCGGCATCTAATCTAATTAAGCATTTTAAAGGAATTCCCAGACCCCGCGTTCGAGCAGTCCTTCCCTAAAATAATGCTTACCAAGCATGGTGGGTTTGTAACTGTTCATAGCCATGGTGGTGGAAAGTATCGTCAAGTTACAGCTAACTTCTGGTGACCCTGTACGGTTTCCAAGACGAGATAAACAGAGGTGGTTTGCCATTGCCTGCCTCTGTGTCTCAACCCTGGACTTCCCACCCCCCAGCAGGAGCCTGACTGCTGCTTTTAAGAACATCAGAACATAAGAGAAGCCAACATTGGATCAGGCCAGTCTTCCGTCCAGTCCAACACTCTGTCACACAGTGGCCAAAAACACCAGGTGCCCTCAGGAGGTCCACCAGTGGGGCCAGGACGCTAGAAGCCCTCCCACTGTTGCCCCCCCCAAGCACCAAGAATACAGAGCATCACTTGCCCCAGACTGAGAGTTCCTACCTATACCTTGTGGCTAATAGCCACTGATGGGCCTCTGCTCCATATGTTTATTTAGCTTCTGAGATCTGACAAGATTGGGCTAGCCTGGGTCATCTGGGCCAAGGTGTTTGTATACATATGTGACAGTAAATGACTTCTTGTGGTTGGGTGGTGCTTGAAAGGAAGTTCTAGACTGACAATAATGAATTGGTAGAAGAAGAAGAGATTGGATTTATACCCCGCCCTTCACTGCCTAAAGGAGTCTCAGAGCGGCTTACATACTCTCTTCCCTTCCCCTCCCCACAACAGACCCCCTGTGAGGTAGGTTGGGCTGAGAGAGCTCTTTCGAGAACTGCTCCTGAAAGAACAGCCCTGAAAGAACGTGTAACTGTCTCAAGGTCACACCAGCAGCTGCATGTGGAGGAGTGGGGAATCAAACCTGGTTCTCCCAGATTAGAGTCTGTGCTCCTAACCACTACACCAGACTGGCTGAAGGGTCTGAATTCCATCCTTAGAAACGAGAATAGGGACACCTCATCTTATTACTCCCAAAACAGAAGTGAATAAAATGTAAAAGGAGTATTCAGAATTTTCCATTTGAGGTGCAACTTTCTAGATCGAGGGATTTTTTTTTTTGCTATGATTCCACACATCAAAGAATGCCAAGGAGTAGCTCTGTCATCTACATTTTGCTGTAGAATTGGGTGTTTAGAAGACCTCATTTTAGTGGTGGGGTGTTAGGTTGGAGGGCATTAAATTGGCTGGAAAGTGTATTTCAGACTACATCAGTTTTCGTTTTCTCCCCTGGAAGCTTCTCAGTTACATGGATGTTGGGGTAGGACGGTAGATGGGGAAAGAGTTCTGGTTTCGTGTTATATAGTTCAGACTAGGTGGATTTAATTGACAGATTAATCAATTTTAATTGTAATCAGTGGGCGGTGACATTAACTTATCTTTTGCTTCTTTCAGTATCTCAAAAAGTCACTGCCAACAGGCATTTCATTCTGCGGCATTTGTGTACGCCACTGGGCCTTCACTTTGGTCTAAGGGCCACATGACACAAGATGCCAGCAATCTAGATCAATATTGTCACATGACACAAGACGCCAGCAATCTAGATCAGTATTGTCACATGACACAAGACGCCAGCAATCTAGATCAGTATTGTCACATGACACAGGATGCCAGCAATCTAAGTCAATATTGTCTCCTCAGACTGGGAGTGGCTCTTCAGGGTCTCAGGCAGAGGTCTTTCGCATCACCCACTACCTGATCCTTTTACCTGGAGATGCCAGGGATTGAACTTGGGACCTAGATCTTCTACTACTGAGCTATGGCCAGGGGTAAAGAGAATGGCACAGAGGTGTGTGGGAGACAGAATTGAACCAACCTTCCCCAGCACTATATCTCCAGTCTATATCTGCTTCTCTTGCTTTTTGACATCAAATTGGCATGGGGAAGGTTATCTTACAACTGGTTCAAACAACCGGTAGGACAGTGTCTAGAAATAGGAATACAAGCCCAGTACAGCCCAACCGGAGTGCGGCTTGGGACTAAATAGGGTAGCTACTGTGGATCTTGCACTCAGGATTCTGTATCTGATCCATTCTCACAGACCCTGACCAATTTCCCACAAGCAGCTGCTTTGGGCTGTCTCTTCTCTTTCCCCCCATTGCATTAGTCAATTTCCCACTACTTGCTGCGTGGCCGTGTTTTGACCCGCAGCATCCCCTGATTCCCCCGGGATCTTCACGATTTTTGTTTTTTGAGATCGCGAAGACGCGGGGGAAATTGGGGGATGCTGCGGGTCAAAACGCGGCTGCGCAGCAAGTAGTGGGAAATTGACTCATGCAATCGGGGGAAAGAGAAGAGCCAGTCTGGAGCAGCTGCTTGTGGGAAATCGGTCCCTGTATCTTTTGAAGGCTAGAGGGGAGAATGAGAAGGGTTGTTGAGTTACCATCTTCACACAGCCTTCTGTGAACACGAGGCCATGCTTGGGCAAGGATGTCCACCGCTACTGGCTAAAACTGGGACAGCATTTTTTTTTTTAAAAATAAGCATTCTACTGAGTATAGATAATCTGGATGCCTATATACTAGATTCATGTATATCTTTTAGTAACTTTGCTAGGTAGAGGAGTTTACACACATTATTTTAGTACGCTTTGTATCTTGGTGTTTCCCTCACAAGAATCCTTTGAGGTGGATGAGGCTGGCCTCAGGTCGCCAAGCAAGCTTCGTAACGAAGTGGGGATTTGGACCCGGGTCTGGATACCTGAGGAGTATACCCTGACCACCATGCCATGTTGAGCCAGATGTTCCACTTAGGCTGGAGGCAGTCTTTCAGTAGGAGTAGGGAGACACACACAGAGAGAATGTATGCACTCTCACACACCCTGGTGTTTCCTGAGAAGAAGAAGAAGAAGAAGAAGAAGAAGAAGAAGAAGAGATTGGATTTATATCCCACCCTTCACTCACTTAAGAGTCTCAGAGTGGCTTATAAACTCCTTTCCTTTCCCTTCCCCTCCCCACAACAGACACCCTGTGAGGTAGGTGGGGCTGAGAGAGCTCTTTCCCAAGCTGTCCTTGAGAGAACAGCTGGTACAGAGCTATGGCTTGCCCAAGCTCATCCAGCCAGGTGCAAGTGGAGGAGTGGGGAATCAAACCCAGTTCTCCCAGATTAGAGTCTGTGCACTTAACCACTACACCAAACTGGCTCTGACCAAACTGAGGTAAACAAGCTTACTTTAAAATAAGAAGAAAACCCATACAATACTTCAAAATACTTCAGAAAACCCTGTCATTCCTGTTTGGTCGGAAGCACAACTGACTGGCCTCAAAGTTACCAAGTGCATTTCATGGGAAGCGGAAATTTGGACCCAGACTTCCTTAGTGTTAGTCCAATCTGTGTTATCTCACAGTCTCAATAGGAGATTGAGCCAGGGGGTCACTTTCATTTTTTATAAATCTGTTGGTTCTAGTTCTCCAAAACCTAGTTCGCAATATAGATGCGGGCCTTTAAGTTGCCCCAAGATTTTTCATTGTTCTTGCTGTCACAGTCTGATTCGGCACCCCTCTCAATTACTACCCCCCCTTCCCCGATTTCAAATAGCATTGGTTTTTGACAGTCATGTTGCTGCTACGTTAGTGGTGCTGTAAGAACATAAGAAGAGGCCTGCTGGATTAGACCGGTGGTCCATCTAGTCCAGCATCCTGTCTCACACAGTGGCCAACCAGTTCCTCTGGAGGGCCAACAACAGATCCATTATTCCTGTTGTCTGCCTCTGGTC
The DNA here is from genome assembly GCA_029233225.1 of Lepidodactylus listeri. NCBI lineage: Eukaryota > Metazoa > Chordata > Lepidosauria > Squamata > Gekkonidae > Lepidodactylus > Lepidodactylus listeri. Next base: position 85,894,497 of record JARCFY010000011.1, read on the forward strand.
ATGGTTTTAACCGTGTCCTAAGATTTCATGTGTGTGCTAAGTCGTGATGCCAACACAGACAGATAAAGGTATGTTTTCAGATACTTCTTTCTAAAATACTCTTTTTTAAAGAACCTCGTGTCTGTTTATCTTCTCGAAGAACAGAGAAAGCCCAACAAAACCCTGGGAGAAATGCAGGTCATATTCAATCCAGAGTATCTGTTCATGTGCACATACATGGTTTACGATGGTTATTTCATTTATTATTTTTCCTAAAAAGAAATCAATGTTTTTCCTTGGTTCCCCTGCTCGCTCATGCAGAAAGATGCTACAAATGCGCCTGTTTGGTTAAGTTCCTCTTAGAACGGACAGCGTTTGTAGCTGATGCGTGGCTGAGAAATAATTCCTGACAGTTATAACTGAAGCAGATAAACAGTTCTGCCATCCTGCGGATAATGCCGTAAAACAAAAAGGGTTCTGCTTATCGTTTTCCATGTTTTCATGCTTGTCAGACAGTTTAACAGTGCATTACCTATAACAAAGGGTCTCCGTATTATTCCTGCTGTCTGCCTCTGGTCATGGTTTTAACCTTGTCCGGCGCGGGGGCTTTGCCGACACGCCTGCCTTTTTATTGCTCATTACAAGGGTCCAGGAAAGGCAGGGAGACCTGATTTTGGAGAAGAAATTGCTTGGCTGGCAGATGTGGTGGGATAAGGAACCATATAGCAGAATAATAGATTTTAAATGATCTATGGAGTTCCCTAAACTGACAGTCTGTAGTGGTAGGACTCCCAAGATTTGCTGATAATGACCCCCAAATTCACTTTTATGTCCCCTTCTGTTCAGTCCTATATTTCTGATTGTCTTTCTGATATCTACTCCTGGGATATCAGGTTGAGCATAGCAAAGATAGGGCATCTAACATTTCTACCCAAATCCTTTGCCGTATCTCTTGTTTACCATTGGAAATATGATCCTCTCCCATGTCTTTGAGGAACACATACTTGGAGTCACCTTTCATTTGACTCTATCCTTTTCACAAGGATGTCTACCTCTTCTGGTCAAAACCCAGTTTACTGTAGCATTTTCTGAAGGAGAGCCAGTTTGGTGTAGTGGTTAAGTGCGCGGACTCTAATCTGGGAGAACTGGGTTTGATTCCCCACTCCTCCACTTGCACCTGGCTGGATGACCTTGGGCAAGCCATAGCTCTGTACCAGCTGTTCTCTCAAGGACCGCTTGGGAAAGAGCTCTCTCAGCCCCACCTACCTCACAGGGTGTCTGTTGTGGGGAGGGGAAGGGAAAGGAGTTTGTCAGCCGCTCTGAGACTCCAAGTGAGTGAAGAGCGGGATATAAATCCAGTCTCTTCTTCTTCTTCATTGCTGTTTGATACTCTTTGTCACTGATATTCATTTCTCTGACATCCAGTTCCATCCCAGTCTTATTGGTCTAACGTAGGTTGCAACTCCCCCTTTGACAGACATTGTCTCTAGGGCTGACCATGTAATGACTGGCCAGACCTTTTGCCAATTGACCAATATTTATTTATTTTAGAAAACAAGATACTATATAAAAGGGATACAAAAGGAAAGGTTAATCTGATGAATTATATCAAAGGTTATTGTACATCACAGAGAAAATAGTACAGAAAGTATTTCTCCATAACATCCCCTTCATTGTAATTTTTAAGACATTTTCTAAAAAATACAATACTCCTTACTTCAAACATTTCAAACTTCAGAGTTCATAACTGATGTATTTTGTAGCTATTGTAGTAATTTCATCATTATAACATATTCTGAGTTGCTACCAGTTATATTGTTTATTGTTTTAATGATTTCAGCATGATTATTGTAACGAGTCTTTGACTCGATTTGTTGTGATCCACCCTGAGCCTTCTTTGGGGAGGGCAGAATAAAAATCCCCCAATCAATCAATCAACCCCTAGAAGCTAAAATGACTGAACCGAGGCTATTGTGCTTCGATCACGTCATGAGAAGACACAAGGCTCACTGGAGAAGACAGTAATGTTAGAAAAAGTTGAAGGCAGCAGGAGAAGAGGAAGACCCAACATGAGATGAATTGACTCAATAAAGGAAGCCACAGCCTTCAGTTTGCAAGACCTGAGGAAGGCTGTTGATGATAGGATGTTTTGGAGGCCGTTAATCTATAGGTTCCCCATAAATTGGAAGCAATCCGATGGTACATATCAGGCACACAAATAAAAAAATGACAGTGATTCCTTCACCAAAGTGAGTGTATTTATAAACACCTGTTTTCAATTTTGGGTTTTCCCTCAGGAAGCGACGACAGCCGAGTGCGGAAAAGAAGGCTCTAACATTCAAGTTGTCTCAGGACAGAACCACTGCGACCAGAATGGGACTGGCGGTTCTTTGGCCTCTCAGAGCTTGATGACCCCTGCTGGCGTCTCTGCAGGTACTTCAGCTGCGGCGTCGTTCTTCATAAGGTAGTTTTCATCTTTTATGATTTACACACTTGTTAATGGATGCTAAGCAGCCCAAAAGCTCAGACTTAATGCGAGTCGGTGTGGTGCAGTGGTAGGAGTGAGTGATTAGAAGTGAGGAGACCAGAGTTCAGATCCCCACTCCAGTGCCATGTTGGCTGGTCGACACTGGCTTAAGTCACCCTTTGTGAGTGTGGCTGTGCTGGAGGACCGGAGTTAGAACGGCAGACGTTTTCAGTGAGAAGGTGCTGGGTTTTTTGGCTTTAAAGCCCTAGCCAACTTGGGACTAGAAATGTCTGAAGCATGCCATGTGCTCTATGAATTTACTTGAACATAGAGATCTTTACCAGAGGTCTTCTGTAGAGTTCCTGCAGAGATTAAGTAGGTGGTCCTTAGAAAGTGGGGGGGGGGGGGCTAGGGTTGCCAACTCTGAGTTTGGAAATACCTGGAGATTTGAGGGTGGAGTGTGGGAGGGTGGGGTTTATAAAGGAGAGGAACCTTGGTAGGGTATAATGTCGCAGAATCCACCTCTTCCAAAGCAGCCATTTTCTCCGGAAGAAGTGAAATAAATGTTTAAAACTACAAAATAATAAATAGACAAGTGTTCTCTGTAGTCTGGAGATCAGTTGTAATTCTGGGAGAACTCCAACCCCCACCAGGAGGATGGGGGGGGGGGCGGGCTTTTCAGTGGCCACGTCCTATATTCAGAGTCAAGTTTTTGTTCTTCGGGGCTTTGAAATGCTGACCTGAGCTGGGTCTCCCTCCCCCCTTCCATTTTTTTTTTTTTAAAAAATGTGTATTGTGGCTTCTTATTTTTGGAACTGTAATTCGTTTCAGTTGATTTTGGAAGTTTTTGTTTCTTTGCTTGCTGCTCTGGGAACTTCCCGAAGACTAGCAAAGCGCCCCATAAATTCTCTGAGTAAATACAGTTTCCTGAAGTGCTTATCATGCAGTCAGATGGTCGTGGAAATCGAGCCAGGCCTCTTTGTTTACGTTGTGATGGATGAGGCAACTGGTAATATGCTGTAAAACGCTTCATTCCGAAAGATCTTTTGAGTAATATTCTCTCTCGTAATGGGTTCCCGGGTGCATTTACAACTCTGCATTTTGAGTAATGAAGCCCTAGGTGATGTGCATACAAATTGTTTTTAATCGCGGACAACGCTGCTCTGGGTGCCATTGTCTGGCTCGGGGGGGGGGGGGGGGAGAGTCACAGCGCGAGGGTATACTCAGTGCATCTCTTTATGCTTTGTGTACAAAACTTCCTCGTCCCCGGAGTCCTGTCAGTGAGCTCTGGGGATTTGCCCTTATTGCAACAGGATCCCACCAAGTGGAGCACTTCCCATGTCTTTGTAAAAGCAGAAGACAACCGTTCACTTAGGTTAAGGCGACCAGGTCTCCCATCTTTTGCCTGCTGAGGATAGGGAGGAGGATCTTTTTTTTTTAAAAAAATGGTGCCATGCTGGTGGCTTGACATCACTCCTTGAAGATACCCTGAAGGTACATTAGGTTGCCAGCACGAAGTTGATGCAACGCTCTAGGGCAGGGGTGTCAAACATAAGGCCCAGGGGCCGGAACTGGCCCATCCAGAGCTCTTATGCAGCTCACAAGCAACTGGTGCAAGGGAGGGACCAGGAGGCTGCTCGGGGTGGTGGTGGTGGGGAGGAGTGGAGGGGCAGAGCGATTCCAATTGTGGCTTCAGAACAGCAAGACAACCTCCTCTGCAAAAGTCAAGTAGAACCCCTTCACTTTAGGGACTGGTAAGTTGGGAGCCGCTGCAGCTGCATTCATACCTCTCCACTCGGCCTGCAGCTCCGGGGATGCTGTCCTACGTGGCCTCATGGATCAGTGTTTCCATGTGTGTGTGGGGGGTGTGTGCAGACGATCCTTTGTTGGGGCATGGGAGCATCTGCCCAGCGCTGCACTGCTGGCTCTCCAGTTTGCCCCTGTGGGTTTTTCTCTGTACCCCCCTCCCAACCCATGGGGCCTTGCAGTTGCTGTCCTTTATAAAAGTTTATATCTCCTGTATCTGGCAGTACGTTTTAGGGCACGCGTGGCCTGGCCCGACAAAGTGACATTCATTTCAGAACTGACCCTCATAACAAATGGCACCTCTTCTCTAGGGTTGGAAAAAACTCTTTGGTTTCACTGATGGTGCAGAACCATTTCCTTTCCTGCCACTCCATCCCATCCCCTGTCCCCCCCAATAGCTGGCAGCCCTAACTTAGATAGAAGTTCTTGAGTTCCCAACACTGCCAGGAGATTGGGGGGGGGGGGGGATGCCTGGTGAGCGTGGACTTTGGAGAGGATGTGAGGTTATTTCTGGGCGATGGTCTAGAAATGTCCCCTCGTCTCTGTGTTAAAGATCACACAGGTTTGTGGGAATTCCAAGGGCGTCACCATAGAAGTCACACACACCCTGCTCCTCAGTATCTCAAGGGCAAGAGATTGGGGCTGGGGGATTCCCTGCTAGGCCTAGACAGTTGGGAAGACTAAGAAGACCCTAGTGGGGTGGGGATCAAGCCTATCCTTGGGGACATCAGACTTTTACAGTTTTTATCGTTATAGCTCTGTTGTGTTAGTAACTCCAACATGTGATGGAATATTGGGACGGTGAGAGCAAGTTTTTACTTATAAATAAGGGGGGGGGCAGTCAGGACTCATAGACTGCATTTCCTTCTGCCACTCCCCACTTCTTCACTCTGGTGCAATTTCCCTCCCTCACCACATCCTCCAGTACTCTTAACGCAGTAGTGGGTTCTGTGTTGAGTTTATATGGAAATCCAATATGCCACCCGGTCTGTCCCCCCCTCCAATTATGTTTACATATTTCTTTTATTGTTTGGGGGCTTTTAACCTCTAAACTAGCAGCCCTTTTTACAAGTCAGATTTTTTTTTTTGGACTCCCTTCCTTCCTTCCTTCCTTCCTTTCTTTGGATCCTTAATTTTTACCTGTAACCAGAGGGGTTGTACGTATTGTTTCGAACTGTGTAGGGGGTCAGCCTTTGGCTGGTAACTATGAGAAAGACTTTTTCTCAAATAAACATATCCATTTCCCTATATATACAATGTAATACGACGTTAAGAAACGGGAACCTTCAAAACTAGCACATTTATTGTGACATAAGCTTTCCAGACAGGAGTCTGTTTTATTAGATTCATGAAGTGAGTTCTCTTTTGGATGATATGAGTACAACTGTGTGCGTAGGTGGGTAAAGAGACCTTTTTAAAGGGAAAGTGTATTTCTCTGTGGTCTCGTGTGTGTATATATATGCCTGTCAGCTTTGTGGGCTGCTGACATAGTCCATGAAAAGTATGCCACAGTTCAATCTGTTAGTCACTGAAGGGCCAAAAGACTCCTTTTCTTGTTTTCACTGCAACAGACTAACATGGCTCATACTCTGGAATATAAATTTGGGAGCCTCACGTTGTGGTCACACCTGCTAAATAATCCACTTTCAGTGCACTTTCCAGTTGGATTTTTACTGTGACCGATTTCCCACGAGGTGGTGCTCTGGTGTTGTTCTTCCCTTTGCCCTGATTGTGTGTTTGAATTTCCCACTATTTGCCCCGCGCCGCATTTTGACCCGCAGCTTCGCCTGAATTCCCCCGCGGCTTCAGTGATCCTCAAAAAACAGGATCACTGAACCGTGGGGGAATTCGAGCGAAGCTGCGGGTCAAAATGCGGCACGGGACAAATAGTGGGAAATTCAAGCATGCAATCGGGGCAAAGGGAAGAACGACGCTGGAGCAGTGCCTCGTGGGAAATCGGTCTGTGAACGGGCAAAATCCAGTTGGAAAGTGCATTGAAAGTGGATTGAAAGTGGATGATTTAGTGTGTGTGACCACAGCCTCACTCCCATTCTTGTTCGGTGGGAAGGGGCTGTGGCTCAGTGGTAGAGCATCTGCTTGGCACGTAGAAGGTCCCAGGTTCAATCCCTGGCTGCTCCAGCTAAGACGATCGGATGGTAGGTGATGTGAAAGACCTCGGCTTGAGGCCTTGGAGAGCTGCTGCCGGTGCGAGCAGACGATGCTGACCCTGATGGACCACCGGTTCGATTCAGTATAATGCAGCTTCATGTGTATTTAAAGACAGAAATAGCGTTTCATCTTTATTTAAGGAAAGGCAAGACAATTGGCACATTTTCTGTTTGAAAACCCTTTAACGGTCTTGGAGATTAGACATCTTCCTAGGGATGCCGCTAAAGCTCTGAGTCCGTCATTCACTCGGCACGTTTTCTGCCCACGGCATTCAAATGCCCCGGACTATGTTTGGATGTTTTATCTTCAGAGGAAGCTTTCAGTAGGCAATCTCCGAAGTCGGGGATGCTCACTCATATTTTTGCATGCCTGCGAGTTGCGGATTAAAGAATCTAATTATTCACTAATGAACAGTAATGGTACACATAAACGGAGGGTCACTCTCCTATTACAGGCACCTGATGGTTTGCTGATACGCGTTTGGCCATTAGATTGACCATAAAATACAGTCAATAATTGCGGTGACTGGGAGAGCAGGCACCTTATCAGCTGTAGGCTTGATAGGACAGCTTGTCGGGATTCGGGATGCTGATTGAGCAGTGACTGAGCATATGATTAGGGTATCGGAGCGGCGTGCACCTCTAATGAAATGGCAAGAAAGGCATTGCAATATTAGCACAAGCACTAAATGACTAATGTGTTTTCCCTTCCAAAGCTTGGAGGCTTCCATTTGTTCTGATAAACTGTTTTCCGGCTATTTATTGTGAATCTCCGGGGTGGTTGGGGGCGGGGGGGGGGGGGTAGCTATTTGCAATGAGCTTTGAATGCTTCACATGCTGTGTAGGGATTTGGGGAGGGGGAGAAAAAGGGGGCTTGCAAAATTCTCTGCAAACAGACCCCCCCCCCCCCCCCCCGTGGGGTTTTCAAGACAAGGGACCTTCAGATTCAGAAGTGGTTTGCTGTTGCTTGCCTCTGTGTAGCAACCCTGGACTTCTTTGGAGCCATCCAGATATTAATCAAGGCCAACCCTGCTTAACTTCCGAGATCTGATGAGATCGGGTTAGGCTGGGCTATCCAGGTCAGACTCAGGGCAACCTTACACTTACCTACATTGAACTTCATTTGCTCCTCAGAGGAAGGATAGGATAAACATATATGAATTGGTAGGAGCTCTCAAAATCACAGCGCGTGGTCCCTTTCCTTTTCCCTCCCCATTTGCTTACTGTTGGGAGGGACCATGGCTCAGTGGTAGAATAAGTGCTCAGTGTAAAGCAGACCCCAGGATTTAATCCCTAGCGTCTCCAGTAAGGATCAGGTTGTAGGTGATGTGAAGCAACTCAGCCTGAGTCCCCAAATGCTGCATCTTGTCGAATAGTACTGGGACTGATTTCCCATGAGGCGCTGCTCCAGCGTCGTCCTTCCTTTGCCCCGATTTCATGCTTGAATTTCACACTATTTGTCCCATGCCGCATTTTGACCCGTGGCTCCGCCCGAATTCCCCCGCAGCTTCAGTGATCCTGTTTTTTGAGGATCACTGAAGCCGCGGGGGAATTCAGGTGAAGCCGCGGGTCAAAATGCGGCGTGGGGCAAATAGTGGGAAATTCAAGCACGCAATCGGGGCAAAGGGAAGAACGACGCCGGATCAGCGCCTTGTGGGAAATCGGTCTGACTGTGACAGACCAATTATCTGATCCAGTGTAAGGTGGCTTTGTGTGTGTTCATGTGCTCTACAAAATCCATACCAGTGAGTCTCACATCAGTAAGCAGTGGAAGCCAGAAGGTGTCTTCTGGAAGGTGGTGGAAAAGGTTTCTTCCCAGCGCAACCCTGTGTGATGCATTCTTACATTTACCATGCACTGAAGAAATCCGAACAACCATTAGAAGCAGAGAAAAAAGTCTTGCTAGGCCTGAGCTAGTCCAGCATCCTGTTTCTCTGTGAGACAAACATTTGCCTGTAAGCCGGGCCCAGAGGCCAAAGCCCCTTGCTTGCCCCATAGCAACATATCTTCATAGAGATTTCATTTATCTACCATGGCTAATAGCCCTTAAAAGAGCAATCTTCCATAAACTTCTTTTTAAAAGGTCCCTGACAAATGCTAAATCTCTGTTCTTTCTAACCCCTGAAGAGACCTTAAACAAGATGGGCAAGCAGTAGAAGAGATGGAAATGACTTCAGGGTCCCTGGCCGTTTGGACTGGTTAGAAATTTCTTATCCATTCCATTTACAGTGATCACTTTTACTCCAGATGTGAGCAGTGGGGCTGCAGATGGGAGTAAGCCCCATTGAATATGGTTGGATGTTTCTCAGCAAATATGCACGGGATCGAGCTGCAGGCCTTTCCAAAGAAAATTGCATGGGAGGGGAGCTTAAGGGGCTTAGCCCCAAACCTCTCAGCATCACACCTCTTGTTAGCAGCCCCTCCTGGTACCCTAGTAGAGAACTGAATTTCTCTGATGTCCTTATAGCATCCTTGGTGTAATTGTTATTCCTGCATCAAGCATTTCTCTGGAATACTTCCAGAGAATGCATTCTCTCTTTGAATTCAGTCCATCACCCCTGACGGGTGAGAGTGAGTCGTCTATGTAAATCTGAGGTCAAAATTTATAGATTTATCAGTATTTGTGTATGTGTCTGTGTGTGTGTGCTGAACGAAAATTTGTCAAAGCACTCCAAATCATTGCGGTCCTTTCTGTGCCGTCTTTGAGAGGGGAGGCCGCCCGGACTTAGGTGCGCATAAGGTTTCCTCTCCCCTCTCTCCACGTGAGCGCTTTAACATTCATACATTATTTAATGCCGCCAAGGATGTGAACTGCCTTTTGTCTTTCTGAACTGCTGGCTGCCCGGTCTTCTGTGATGTGACCTTGGGTAGTAACCATAGAAACAGGTTAAAAGCATCAGCCTAAAAACCTGTAGTTTGGTATGACAGGGATTCAGATTCCACGAAAGAAGGCGGTTGCGAATTAAGAACGCCCAGCGAATATATTACTTCTGACCTGTTAAACCTGATTATCCCGCGTCGATCAGCATTTTTTAGAATTTTGTGGAGGGAAGGGAAGATGCGTGGAAATGGACCAATCCATTTTTTTTAAAAAAAAGCCACTGGCGAAGTATTAGTGGGTAAATCCTGGAAGGCTGTCGTCTCGAGTCTTGATTTGGCTGTTAAATGCAGGCGTCGTTTCCCTATTGAGTCGCCGATGTACTCCTCCAGGTTTTTTTTTTTTGCTTTTTTTTAATAGCTAAGAAACATTTACTCACCCCGTCCCTCTGGGAATAACTGGCACAGTCGCTTTGCGGCAGAGTTGGCATGATTTAAAACCCGTCTTGACAGATGGAGAGTAGATAACTGGGTTAGTAGTTAAGTAGGTCACTAGAAGCAAATGGATTCTGTGACTCATCAGATACCGAGTTAGCTCTTCCACGGTGCTGCTGCGTGTGGAATTTCCGGAGGCCAGGCAGCAAGCCTGTAGAAAGCGTAGGCCTCCGAAGGAAAGTGGAAGTCCTTGAGTATGGCTACGGGTGAGAATGGGGAAAGTTCGTTTAAACCTGGGGTTGCTGCTGAGCAGAGAGCTAGTGCCAGGCCCGTAGCCACATTGTGGCATTTGGGGGCCTGGCCCCCTGACTTCCATCTCAGACCCCCCAACACTCTGGGCCTCCTGGGGGTATCCCCCCCTGCTGCCGCCGCCCCTTCCCAAGTGGGGCTTGCTCAAAGCGACTTCTCTGCCTGTCAGCAGCCCCGTTGGCTCCATCCCGGGCTGGTGGTTGGGAGGGGAGGGGCTGTGGGTCCTGAGCTGGCAGCGGCCGCACTCACCTTGGCCGGCTGGCAGCTCTCTGAGCAGGTGAGCACATCGGTGTGTCCCTCCACAACCTTGCCTTGCTGCCTGCTTACCTTTCCCACCTGGTCCCTGTAAAAGGCAGGGAGGGCAGTCGGTGCACAGCATGCCGGTATGGGAGGCTGGGCTTGTGGCCGGCTGACCAGGAGGAAGAAGAAAAAGCGGCTGCCGCGGGAGAGGAGACGCTGTCTGCTTTTCCAGCATGCCTGCTGGATTTCAGCTGCCCTCCGTCTCCGGGGAAGGCGTCCACCGTGCCTGTCTGCCGGTGGAGCACCGGGCAAGGGAGCTGTTGGAGGACCTGACCCTAACCAGCTAGGGGTGTGTTGGGAAGGTTCCCTTTGAAATTAGTAAATGAGTGAGTCGGCGGGGGGAGGGATCCAAGCTGGCGAAGCTTTAACTTTAATTTACTCAACTTGGTGCTCCCTAAGAAATTTAAATGCCCCCTGAAAAAGGAAATCCTGGCTACGGGCCTGTTTCATGTGCACGTGCTGTCTGGGACACCCATCTCAAAGTGATTTTATCACCACCCCTGCCCATGGAGTAGGCTAGTCTTGTCGAAGCTCAGAAGCTAAGCTGGGTCAGACCACCAAGTTAGACTGGAGGTTATTGCGTGGTGGCAGGCAATGGCAAACCACCCCTGCTGCTCTCTTGACTTGTAAACCCTGTAATGGGGTCACCATGAGTAATTTGCACCGTGACAGCACATCCCCCTGTTCCCCCCTTCAGATGGTGAACATTTCTTCCAAGTGGCCTCTCAGGTATGCCATGTGTTGGCATACTGTGAAAGTGGTGGGTGCCAGATGTGGCTGGATGCCAACTTGGTCTGATCTGTTCCATAGACTTGCCTGTGATTCTTTATTCCACTGAACTGTTGATTTTATGTGCTCAGAAACACTTGTAAGAAAGAAGAGATTGATACATTGCAAAGAAGGGCTTGGATCCAGACAGTCAGAAATGCCCCCTGAAATCCTGTTCCGAGGGCAGAGGGAACCACTAGGAACAGGAATACGGGGGGCAGTACAGCTGCCCCCCGGGGGGGCCATTAATAGAATTGCCAGCTCTGATGGGAAATTCCTGGAGATTAGGATGTGGAGCTTGGGGAGAGTGGGATTTGGGGAGGGGAAGAACCTCACTGGGGTATAATGTCATCAAGGCCACCCTCCAAAGCATCCATTTTCTTCAGGGGAACTGATCTCTGTTGCCTGGAGATCACATGCAATTTCAGGAGATCTCCAGGCCCAACCTGGAGGTTGACAACCCTGGCGAGGGAAAGAAAATCAGAGCTCCATGAATGGAAATCCTTGTGCCTGTAAAAATGCTAGCCTGGGTCCAAACCTCAAGCTAGTCTAAAACTGCAAGTAATGCTCTGTTATATGTAAAAATTCAATTTTCTTATAGTCCTTGTTTTGTCTGAGTTCCTTATTTTGGGATCTCTTCAGGTGGCGATCCTACTGGTCAGTGCCTGAATAGGGGATCTCAACTTGATTTCCATGGGATTTCCAGAGCCTGGCACAAGTTGGGATGGGGAGATTAATAAGTGATGATGATTATGATGATGTTACAGTAAAACGACGAAGAAAATATGCACACTGAGGAGAAATGTTTGCTGTTGTCAGAATCTAGGGTCAGTCTAAGCTGAATTCCAGGGTCAGAGTCAGTCCAAATGTCAGTTACGGAGAGAACTGTCAGTTGTCAAGAGGTTGGTGACTTGTTGCTTCCACATCAAGCAGTCTCCGTTGACTGGCTTCTATAGGCCTCTGCTGGAAGGTCCTACTTGAAGCCAGCTGCTTGAGAGTAACCCTGCAGCTATTCATCATTAGCAAGCTGCTGGCCTCAGGCCAGGAGTCATGCACTTTGTCTTCTTTCCTGAAGCTCCATTCTAAGCCTTCGCCTCTGGCACTCAAAGGGTGTGGGTGAAACTGGAAGGCTGGTAATGACCACCTGGGTTTCCTCTGTTGGTATAGGGCTGGAAGGTGCTGGTGGCTCTACATTAGCTGTTGGCTGTGAACTCTTGACAAGCCTGCAGCTCCTCTTCTTGCTTGCTGGTTTCTGCTGGTTCAGAGATGATTTCCTGAGGCTCTTCTTCTGAGGAGTCCTCACTGTTGCTGAGTCCTAGCTGACCCACGACATCTGTGTTGAAAGTAAAATCAGTGTGACTACGGTGCTCAAGATCAGTGTTAGAGCAGAGACAAAGTAGGAGTGTTATCTATGTGCAGTCACAGAGTATACAGTTCTTTCCCCATGTTCAGTAGGAGGAGGGGATCTGAGCTGCTGTCATTCCTGCAAACCAAGCAAGGTGGAGTTTTCCTCCTCAGGTTCCTACTTGATCCCACAGGAACGGGAGGGGAACTACGCCTTTTGCTCTCCGGTTTGCCTCAGAACTTCCTTTGCCTCGTAATATCAGTGCCTGAGGCCACTGCATGCATAATAAAAAACTCTCCACGGGGCCTGGAGTGTCTCCTGTGTCTGTCATTTTGGTAATTGTTCCAGAGAAGTAAGCCATGTTGGTCTGCTGCAAGAAAAAAAAAATAAACAGGAGTCTAGTGGCATCTGGAGTCTTTGTGGCCGCATCTGTAGAAATGGGCTGTAGTCCAGGAAAGCTTTGAGTTTTTAAGGTGCCAATTAGATTCCTGTTTCTTTTTGCTGCCCCTCTGGAGCTACTGTGAAACATCAAAGACTTACAAGGTTCTTTTCCTAACATAGACTTGCATAGACTAGAGTCTACTCGATCACATGTAAAACTTATTAGTCTTTTAAGGTGCCTCAGAATGCCTGTTTGTTTTTGTCATGGTGGAGCAACTCTACTCAGCAACACAGGCAACAGATGTCACACATAGGGTACTAACTTTTTAGGACTTCTTAAGCCAATGGCTTTTTAAGTGTGTTGATGGCTGGGGGAAACCTAGGTTCAAGTCTCTAGATGATCTTGGGCAAAATACCTACCTCACAGTGTTGTCATGAAGCTATTCTGAGGTCTTCAGGAGCTGGCTGAGGTCTTTCTATAACAAAAAAAGAAGTTAGTGGTATTTTGAAATTAAGAACTTCATAGTCACATTTCAGGGTAAATATATCAATCTACTGGGGCATTGACAACTTGTGGCAGAGGTTTGCCTTGGAGGGTCTCAGGTAAGATGTACCATCTCCAAGACTGTCTTGGGCCTTTTGGGTGTGTGAGAAACAATTCGCCTCCGGGTATTTTGCTGCATCGAAAGGGTTACTAGAAGACCAGGATTTCCAATCTTCTCCTCATGCCATGATCTCCATGAAGTTGGGGCAAGAGAGAGTGTGGAATACCTCCAGCCTCAGGTCTGGAGAGACTTCTGATTGTTTTGGGCACACAGCAGTAGCTGTGTTGTTTTGGGCACACAGCTGATTTTGGGCACACAGCAGTAGCAAATACCACCCCAGTTTGGAAAAAGGTGTCCAGAGGGGATCCAGGGAATTATAGGCCAGGTAGCCCAACATCCGTTCTGGGTAATCTAGTAGAAAATGTTAGAATTGTTAAGTATGTTGAGGAACAGGCTGGGCCATGTGGGCCATAAAATGTAATGTCAGATACCAGAGATATAAACTTTATAAAAGACACAGGCAAACCCAATTAACAATATTATTTTCCCTCAAAATACAAACATGCTTAAAACATTAACACTCTTGCAGCATCCCTGGTGCCCACCCTCCCACTTCCACTACCCATTACGCATTAGCACTGGGACAGTATACAGGGACATAATGGCTGAGGACAGATGGGGAAAAAGAAGCACAACGGAAGTGGGGCAAAAAGCGCTGGGCCAAGTTGTTGTGGGGCTTTCCATTCGCACTGGGCAGACTGATGCGGGAGCATACCGGGGAGGAGGCGGACTAAAGCGGTCACACTGCTGCAGAGTGGCCCCTGGCGGGGCGACCTCTGTGGTGCCCGGCTTCGGGCCATTTCGCCAATGTGCGCATAGGCACATGGGTGCTTATGCACATCTCTCCCGGAGTGGCGTGTTCACATTACTGGCGCCGCTTGATGTGTGGCTTATTTGCGTCCACACTGCCAGGAAGCGGGATGAACATGCACCCAAACGGCTTGACACCAGTTTCCCCAGGTACCTTTATAAAGTGCGATGAAAGCGCTTCAGGACCAGGTGAGTGCGGCACAGCAGCTGCGGCTGTCTGAACGGGTTCTCTTAATCCGCTTGCAAAGCGGGCATATATTGGACCAAACTGCCAGTCTGTCCTCGGCCAGTGTCTCTGTCATCTGGTAATAAAAGTAATGAGGAGTTGCACGCGGACCGGATAAGACCCCTGCATGGGCCAGTTCTGGCCCATGGGCCGTGTGTCTGACACCCCTGTCCGGAAGGCTTCTGACAAGGTACTCCACCAAAGACTCCTAAGTAAGCTACACAGTCATGGGAGAAGAGGACAGGTCCTTGTAAGGATTAAAAATGGGTTAAACACTAGGAAGCAGAGAGCAGGAATAAATGAGCAGTTCGTGCGATGGAAGGGAAGGAAGCAGGGGGTGCCACAAGGTTCACGGTTGGGACTGGCGCTATTTGCTTTGTTCATAAACGATTTTGAATAGGGGGTGAGTAGTGCAGTATCCAAGCTTGCACGATATGAAATTATTCAGGATGGTGAAAACCAAAGTAGATCATGAAGAGCTCCAAGAGGATCTCTGTAAATTGGGCGAGTGGGCAAAAACTTGGCAAATGAAGCTCATTTTCGATAAGTGTAAGGTGAAGCGCATTGAAACAAAGAAACCCTCGCTTTAAATCTATACCGATGGGTTCTGAACTGGCCGAGGCTAGGACTGAAGACATTTTGGGGTCACAAATGACGCTTCTGGGAGCAGAACAGGGTCTTGCCAAGGCTGGTCGTAGACATTTTCCCTCCTCAAGCATCAGTGCCACTTGATCTGAGAAGCGCACCCCAGGATTCCTTGCAACACGGCAGGGACTTTGCTCCGGACTGTACCCTCCGCAATGCTGCAAGAACTCCTGAAGGGCTCTTCTCGGATCACACACCGCTTTGTCGGCGCGTCTAACAATCACGTTGCTCCAAGCAACTGTTTGAGTTGCTTGTGCGGGCGAGTCTGCCGGTGCCTTGTGGCTGCGGAGAGCAACATTTCAGTTCGCCCAGGTAGCACTTATTGTTTGGAAATCGCTGTAGCGTGTTGTCGGATAGCCTGTGTTTAGCTTGTCGCTGTGGAAGCAAAGTGGAGACTCTCTCTCTTGCTCTCTCTCTCTCTCTCTCTCTCTTATGAACAGCAAACAAAATAATGTTTGCTTGACTCAGATTCTATTTAGTGTTGGCACTGGAAGGGAGACTGATCCTCAGCTGGAAGTACATATTTAGTCCAAATAAGCTTTTTAGCTCCTTAAAGTCTTGTAAGATTGATATTACCCTCTCTAGTACCAGCCTACGTGTCCCCCCACCCCAAGTTCTTTATGTACGTAGAAAAGACGGGCTCCCTGCCCAGGAGAGTTTATGTTCTGGGGGTAGGACAGACAAATATAAGGGAGCTGTAGAATAACAATCTAAAGAAGGCATATCCAGAGTGTGAGAGAACAGGGGAGGGTAAGCGAGGGGGGCTGCCTCGTGGAGAAGTAGGAGGTCTGGCGCTCGGAGGTGTTTGCAGATGGCAGCGGAGAAAGGGAGGGGTAGCTGAGGCTGACAGCAATGGAGAAGTCAGAGAGGTTAATAGACTGAATATGGGGGGGGTGGGGGGACCGGAGCCATCAGATGGGAGGGCGGGCGGGGAAAAGAAAAGAGGTAATTTCTGAAGAGAACAGGGCATAGAAAAGGACAGTGGGAGACGGGCTGAACCGGAGAGGCAATCCCAAGCTGGAGATGAGGGTTATTAAGAAGGGGGCACGTGGAGCTTAGTGGGTTCAGAAGGGGACATCAAGAAGGAGAAGGCGATCGGGGTGGATGCAGGGAGAGGTGGGGGGGGGCTGTGTCAAGTGGCGGAGAGAGAAGGCAAGGTGGGAGGGATGGAGGGATCGTGAAGGAAAGAAAGGGAGGGGGGCTCACTGCAAAGGCGCATGGTGCAGTGCAGAGCTGGTGGGATCTGAGTGGCGAACCGAGGTTCAATTGCATGGGTGGCTAGGGGCTAAAGTTGCCAGTCGCTTGGACAAAATATGTCTCTCCCTTTAACAGAAGCTCAGCGGGATGCTCTTTACCAGGGGATGTTGCTTTTTCCTCCATGCTGTGAAAAGGTTCAGCTGCCCATTCCCCACACATTAAAGGGACGGGACATTTTTCCTCCAGGCCAGTTGGCAACCCGGCCCAAGGCGTGCCTCCTTCTCCCCCCGCCCCCCTTCCCATCTACAATATGAGAATATTCCAGGCCCACTTTGCAGGGCAGCCACAAAGGGGCAGGAAAACAAGAGGGAACTCTGCTCGGCAGGTATAGACTTTCTGAATGGTTCGAAGTAATCCTTAGGGATGGGCACGAACTGCGTTTTTATAACTTATGTCAGGCTAAGAGGGACTGGTCCAAGTAAGTTTTTGTGGCAGAGTTAGGGAGACATGAACCGGATCTGAACTGGATACTGTAACCACTACGCTATTGATGCACAAATCAGTGCCTGCGTGTTTCCGTGGCCGAATTGAAAACACACAGTCGAAGTCCCAACGAATTAAAATGAATATCTATTTAATGCATTCAAAACAGGGACTACAGGGCTGATGAGTACCTCAGCACTTCAGCAATTCCAAAACTGTATTCTGCCATAACCAGCAAGGGCAGAATGTCTTATACCCCAAATGACATCACATATAGTTTACACATTGAAGAATCTCCAATTGGTACCAAGCAGTTAACGTCATACAAGCATCATTTGACTTTAAACCTTACTATTGGTCATGTATGTCAGTGATTGCATTTGCTTATCTGGTCTTCCAGAACAATGGGAACATGAGAGAACACTGGGTTCCTTTCTGACCTGCAAATGGAGGGCCAGCTGATAAGGATTATGAATCACATTAAACTTGCTCTTGGCATCCTTGCAGCTTGTGCATTTCATTTCTTTTGCATCCTAATTCCACCTACAGAGGCTTCTTATACAAAAAATGCAATTATAAAATATATATGTTCTGCTATAAGTTTCTCTAATCGGAAGCTTCTAGGCTACATACCAAGATCTGGAGCTATTATGATTAAACTTTTTAAGGCACAGTGACAGCTGTCAATATATATATCAAGGAGAGAGTATCAGAAGTCACGTTCAGAAATCACATTCTTTTTCCTTTGTCCTACACTATCTAGTAGGTTTTTATCCCACCCTTCCTCCAAGGAGCTCAGGCACCATACTCTATTCTTCTTTCTCCATATTATTCTTTATAACAGCCCTGTGAGGTAGGTTAGAGCGCCGGTATAACTGGCCCAAGTCCTCCCAGCAAGAGTGGAGATTTGAATCTAGGTGTCCCTGGATTTTGACATCCTAGCCGCTGCTGGCTTATCCTCACATTGGCCACACTGTGTGCCTGCCAAAATAGACATGCAGTGTATTTTGTTCTGTATTTTAAGACACAGAGAATCTCAGAGTTGGAAGGGGCCTCCTGGGTCATCTAGTCCAACCCCCTGTACAATGCAGGAAATTCACAAACACCTCCCCACCCCCACCCCTAGTGACTGCAGTTCCAAGCCCAGAAGGTGACAAAAAACCTCCAGGATCTCCAGCCAGCCAAACTGGCCTGGAGAAAAATTGCTTCCTGACCCCAAAGTGGCGATCCGCATTTCTCTGGGCGTGTAAGAAAGGGCCACGAGAACTAAGCACTGAAGGCCCAGCTTATTTATGCACAGACCTGGTGCACATTCTAGTTCCTTCTGCAGTCAATTACTACCTTGCTGTTGTAATTTCTTCCCCCGCACTGTAAAATGATGCTGCCTTGCATAACACCTTAACACAGTGTCACATCTTTTTTTCTTTTCTTTCTCATAATTATTTGGAAGCCCATTGCTGTACTTGGAAAGCTTGATTAAAGATGCAAAAATGCTTTTTTTTGCTCCTGCAAAGGAAAATTGTAGCTATTCTGAGCGGGGCCTTAGGACATCCTAGACTGAGAAGGGGGCATCCCAGACTAAGATGGGATACCCCTTTTCAATCTGACACTAGAGAGTATAACAAAAGTCTGGCTTTGCAGTTTAGGATCCCTGCAGGGCTATCCCAGTTACAATTACTTGAAAAGAGCAAGACTGTTTTTCTTCTTAAACAAAGGTGTCACCTCTAATCTATATGAGCCCTAAGGCACTGCAGTTAGGAGTAGTCCAAATGCTATTTAATATTTATTAAAAGCCAGCAGAACAGAGAGCGGACAGAAAAGGACGGAAGTCCAAATACCTAAAGCTAATGAGCACTTTCAAGAAAACTATGTGTTAAACTTTCACGGGAATTGTTCTAATTCAGGACCCAGGCTGCTGGTATTCCCCATGTTAGTAGTTCCCTGTTTCTAAAAAAGCTAGCTTTTCAGGGGGGAACATTGTAGCCTAAAAAAAGTTAGCTGTTCAGGGGGAATATTCTTCTTTTTCTTCTTCCTCCTCCTCTTCTTTTTCTTCTTCCGTGTTGAAATCGTGCCCCCAAGGATTTCCCCTCTGCTCTAATCCTGTTGATTACGGCATGCAGTGTACCTCTGCGCCCTGAGTTCTTTCTTTAAAACACCCCTCCCACCATCACTCTGGTATCTAAAGACTCAGAGATCTCCCTTCCTACTCATGTCTAGCAAAGGGGGCTTCGACTCTGGAAAACTTCTACCCTGAAGCTCTTGTTGGTCTCTGCGGTGCTACCGGACTCAAAGCCAGCTGTCACGCCACTCATTTGGCAGGACTGCACCTTACGTTGTTATTTCCCCCCCATTTCCTTATTTGTTTTCACCTGCTCTTCTCACCCAGCAGTTTCCATTTCTTCTGCGGCTCCTGTTGCACACAATGACCCCCCCCCCCCAATATCTCCTGCTCCCATTCAGTAAACTTGGATCCAGTGTTCCCTCCAAGTTGAGTTAGTATGAGCTAGCTCACAGTTTTTTAACCTCTGGCTCACACATTTTTGTCTTCGCTCAGGAAGGATGGCTCCAGAGCAAACTAATTTATGCAGCAGCCAAATCACTCGCTCACAACTTTAATGCCAGTAGCTCACAAAGTAGGATTTTTGCTCACAAGACTCCACAGCTTAGAGGGAGCATTGCTTGGATCGATACATTCCTCCCCCACGACCCCCATTTTAGCTTCATTTCATAGGCCTGATCTCAGAGTGACCCATTCATTCAGTCGTATTTCTTCATGAACTGTTTCCTCCCCTTCAACCTCAGTCCTTCATTTGTTTCCCCTGTCTCTCCCCCCCCCCCCGCCGGCACCCCATGCCCCCCCCCCCGCCTCCCGGGCTGGGAGCAGCAGCTGTTGTGCTTACTGGCTTTGCTTCACTGGGGACAGCGGCATTCCGTACTTAAAGCGATAATCGTGACTTTCCAGGCGGGTGGTAATTTGACAGCGTGCACCTGTTCCGTCTCCTTTTTTATTGGTGACATCCCGGCTCTTCGGTACGATTATATATTTAACTATTGTAATGCCTCTCTGGGGCTGACGGGACTTGACAGCCCAAGCGATGAAAATCCGCCCACCGCTCGTCTTGAACGATTTCGACTTCTGCGTTGCTGAAGGATAAAAGCATTTTTTTGGGGCGGGGTGGGGTTTTTCCATGCTGTATACCCTTGCAGAACCTGCCGCCCAGGCTGAGTTTTCAGCCGCTTCAACTTTTGTTTTGCATCCCCTTGGGCACTGTTTGCTGCAGAGATGTTAATCTGTGTATTACAGATAATGCTA
Source organism: Lepidodactylus listeri (assembly GCA_029233225.1). Classification (NCBI taxonomy): domain Eukaryota; kingdom Metazoa; phylum Chordata; class Lepidosauria; order Squamata; family Gekkonidae; genus Lepidodactylus; species Lepidodactylus listeri. The sequence goes on from JARCFY010000011.1 coordinate 85,914,551, forward strand.
TAACAACATTCTTCGCGGGCGTCCTGCATCACAATTTGTAACAACAAAAAGGTTTAAGAAGGAGCATGGTTCCCCGTGCTGTCCTCAGCTCTTGTCCCGAATAAGCACTCACTTTGCATCTCCTGGTTTGTTGTTGCTCGTTGTATTTGGTGCATCATGCACACAGTAATTCAGGCTCTATGGCTCGGTTCCAGATAGTTACTTAGATGGGCATAAAGCAGTTCAGTGAACACATAGGATCTTTTTCCACCCTCCCCCTTTCCTTCCAGCCTCAGTTCCATTCACTGCAGAGGTTGTTCCTGAAGATCTCATGGGTGACCACGGGTGTTGTTGTGTCTCTCTGTGGGGGCACAGATGTGCTCGCGAGCGTCATCAGATAGTGGGCCTACGCAAAGTTTCTATTGATTGGGGCAGGCGAGGACTTTAGAAGCCCCATCAGATCATGGTGGGAGGAGGAGGCGCCTACTCTGAAACTTCATCCTTTGGCTGAGTCAGAGGAAGTATTTCTGTTCAGAAGCTCTGTCAGGTTATTGTGCGGCTGGGGAAAGGTTGTGCCCCGACTGTTAAATAGTGGGTTCCATGGATCAGCAGACTCACTACTAGCGAACAGCTCTACTTTATTAGTGATTTCAGCAAGACAAGACTCCAGAGCCTCAGCTCTGTTTAAATAGCATGCAGCTGCCACACCCAAAGACCCCCCCCCCACTCCCAACGATATGCTATTTATATGACATTACTTCTTGATTGGTTTCTGCCAGAGTCCTGAATCGGATGTCCAGATTCAGAGACAGAATGCTTCTGAATGTCAGATGCTGGGGAGCAGTGAGCAGGTGGAGGTTGCTACCAGTGGATGCTTTTCATGCCTGCCCTTATGACATTGGACTGGCCTGTGTTGGGAAACTGGAAGCTGGACTAGATGAACTACTGGTCTACGTTCCTCTGATTCTGTCCCGCAGATGTTTTGTGTTTGCATTATGAGAAAGTAGGGGGTTTGAAATTGTGTTCTTACCTTGTAGTATGTAGTGTGGCCGTTAAGTTCACCAAACGTCTCCTGAATTGTATTCTAAATACCAAGGGACATGCTTGTGCAAATAATTTCAGGTGGGTGGCTGTGTTAGTTCATAGTAGAAGAGCAAGATTCCAGTCCAGCAGCATCTTTTTGTTGTTGTTGTTGTTCCATCGCACAGTTGAGTCCGACTCTTCGCGAGCCCATGGACCACATCACGCCAGGCCCTCCAGTCCTCTGCTGTCCTCCGGAGTTTGCTCAACTTCATGTTTCTTGCATCAATAACACTGTCTAACCATCTCGTCCTTTGCCATCCCCTTCTTCTACCTTCAGTCTTTCCCCAACAAGATTCCCAGAGTATAAGCTTTTGAGCTACAGATCTGAAGAAAGAGCTTTAATTCTTGGAAATTTATATTCTACAAATCTTCTTGGTCTTTAGGTGCGACTGGACTTGAATCTTCGCTGTGCAGATGTTCACAATATGACTAATTTAAAGTACAGAATTTAGTTTTGCCTATTGGAAAGAGTGGACTCCTAAACTATACTTCAGCTTCAGTTTCAACGACGTTTCTATCAGAAATAAATGACAAGGTTAGGTGTAACCCAGTTGAAAGTTCTCCCTGGCTAAATCCCACTGACACCCATCCATTGTGTGCTAACAGGCACGGTGAAAGGTTCTTGCAACCAAGTTTTGGGGGCGTTTTATCACTGTGTTCCAGATTGTCTGGAATGCAGAGTTATTGTTGCAAGAGCTGATGCAAAGAAATCTTCCAGACCACCTAGTCTGCAAAAACAGAACACCGAACACATCTGTGATTTGTGATGCGCGGTTTGTTCCTGTCAGTGCCCATTAAAGCCTATAAATCTGGGAATAACTTAAGCATCCCCTTGAGTGAGCCTTTTGGCTCTTGGTCCAGAAAATGCCAGCAGTTGTGATTGAAGACTCCCGAATAAAGCTGGATAAAGAGGAGACGGGTACCTGTTGGTGTACGACTTGCTCTCACCCATCGTTCCCCGAAGAGCAGAGGAAAAAAAAAACATTTTTTTCTAATGTTTACAGTGTTTGAAACTTGGCTGGCTGTCAAAGTTGAGGCAGGTTCACACAGTCGCCAGCCAGAAATACCATATGTCCTGTGGGACAAAAGGCCCCATGCGCGTGATGTAACACACCCACTATTTTTTTTTAAGTAGCAGGAGTTGAACATACATGTGTTCGCAGTATATGAATATGCCTTGGGTGGCTCAGAGGTTAAGACGCTGAGCTGCAGACAGGAAGGTCGGTAGCTCAGCAGTTCGAGACCCGAGTGCCGCATGACGGAGTGAGCTCCCGTCTCTGGTCCCAGCTCCTGTCAACCTAGGAGTTCGAAAGCAAGAAATTGCAAGCAGATAAATCGGTACCACTTCGGTAGGGAGGTAATGGCATTCCGTACGCTCTGGCGTTTAGTCATGCTGGCCGCATGACCACGGAAATGTCTTCAGACAGCACTGGCTCTTCGGCTTGGAAACAGAGATGAGCACCACATTCCTAGAGTCGGATTCAGCTGGCTTCCAAGCAAGGGAAACCTTTACCTTAAGTTCTGTATACAGAAGCTATCTTAATGGCCTGGTTCATGCACAGCATTTTACCAAACACCTTTTTTTTACTCCAGTGTTCCAAGTGTTTGTGGGTTGTTTTCCCCCCTGTCAAGTCACAACTTACTTGTGGTAACCCCACAGGGGTTTCAAGGCAAGAGACGTTCAGAGATGGTTTGCCATTGCCTGCCTCTGCGTCACGATCCTGGTATTCCTTGGAGGTCTCCTATCCAAGTATTAGTCAGGGCCAGCCCTGCTGATCTTCTGAGAGTTGATGAGATTGAGCTAGCTGGGCTATCCAGGCTGATTTTATCCTGACAAAAGGCTGTGTAGTATATTAGGCAGAGAACATAAGTGAAGCCAAGGCCAGTGGCCCATCCAGTCCAACACTCTGTCACACAGTGGCCAGAAACACCAGGTGCCATCAGGAGGTCCACCAGTGGGGCCAGGGCACTAAAAGCCCTCCCACTATTGACCCTCCCCCCCCAAGCACCAAGAATACAGAGCATCACTTGCCCCAGACTGAGAGTTCCTATCTATACCTTGTGGCTAATAGCCACTGATGGACCTCTGCTCCATCAGACACAGAGAGAGAGAGTATGAGTCTCCTAGTGAATTTTGTGATCAAGCAGAAATTGAAACCTAGGAATGCCCGGTCCTAGTTAGTAACGAACCACGTTAGCTGCCTTTTAGAAACAACCTGTGTACATCAGCACTTATCTTCAGCTAATACGATGAATAAGTTTTGTTTTCATCCCTGTCTTCTGCCTTCCATGAGAGGCCTTAGTGTTCCTGGGGAATCATCCACGCCTTGCCATGTTTTTAATATTTCCAATGGGAACATATATTTTCCTTTTATTGCTTTCCCCCCCCGGGGGATGTAGCCTTGGATCGGTTTAAACACCAGCTATAACTTTCTCACTTCATTGTGGGACTGAAATAACCTGAAGACACACAGGGGTAGCTCAGTCAGAAGCCATGCTTTTTTAATAAAGCAGAGCAACAAGAAGAAGAGATTGGATTTCTATCCCGCCCTTCACTCACTTGGAGTCTCAGAGCGGCTTACAAACTCCTTTCCCTTCCCCTCCCCACAACAGACACCCTGTGAGGTAGGCCGGGCTGAGAGAGCTCTGAGACAGCTGTCCTTGAGGGAACAGCTGGTACAGAGCTATGGCTTGCCCAAGGTCATCCCGCAGGTGCAAGTGGAGGAGTGGGGAATCAAACCCGGTTCCCGGTTCTCCCAGATTAGAGTCCGCGCACTTAACCACTACACCAAACTGGCTCTCAAAACTGGCTCCCAAACAAAACATTGAACGCATGAAGCTGCCGTATACTAAACCAGAACGTCGGTCCCTCAGGGTCAGTATTGTCTACTCAGACTGGCGGCAGCTCTCCGGGTTCTCAAGCAGCAGGGACGTAGCCAGGATTTTTAAAGTCAGGGGGCATTTTTAAAAGTCGGGGGGGGGGGGACGGGGCAGGCAGGGAGGGAGTTGTGCTGAGTTACAGTGTGGATGAAAACCAGGAGCAGAGTTCCCTCTAAGCTGAGTTAGTGTGAGCTAGCTCACAGCTTTTTAGCCTCTGGCTCACACCTTTTTGTCTGTGCTCAGGAAGGATGGCTCCAGAGCAAACTAATTTGTGCAGTAGCCAAATTGCTCACTCACAACTTTAATGCCAGTAGCTCACAAAGTAGAATCTTTGCTCACAAGACTCCACAGCTTTGAGGGAACATTGACCAGGAGGGGGGCTGGATTGACTACCCTGCTGCTGCCACTGCTTCTTCCCTGCGCCCTGTCAGTTGGCGTCCCATCCGGCGGTGTAGGAATGGAGGGCGGGGCTGGCTGGCGAGGTCACAGGATGAGGGCAGGGTCGGGACTCCGGCAGGCAGGCTCGGTGAGGGTGTGACGTGGCTGCACATGGTGGCGTGAAAAAAAGAGGATTTGTGGAGGGGCCTGGTCTGGATGGAAAGTCATGGGGCCTTGGCAGTAAGTCGTGGGGGCCGGGCCCCAGAGGCCCCACTGTCGCTATGGTCCTGTCAAGCAGAAGTCTTTCACATCACCAACTTTTTCACTGGCGATTCCAGGTATTGAACCTGGGACCTTCTGCATGTCACATGCAGCCACAACCCCTCCCCCTCAGAATTGCCGCTGAAGGAGCAATAAACCGAGGCAGCTCTTTGGTTCTTTTTGTTCTCAAGATGCAGGAATATGCTGACATGGCTAAAATGCAGATATACTAGAAGATCCTCACCTGCCCATCAGAAGACAGCTGCCTACCCTGTTCCGCCCCATGCTATTTTTAATGCCGCCGCTTTCCAAAATAAAGGTGGAACTGACGCTTCAGCCATGTTGTCATAATACAGTTATTACTCTGCAGATGTCTTTTCTCTAAAGATCCTGTTTTTCTTCCCTGCATCTGGAAGGGCTGAAGGATTCTTTTCCCTGTTACAGTTTAACTATGTGGGAATAATGGATATGTCTGTCAAAAAGGCACGCAGAATGCCTTGTCGGAGTGGGTAATATGCACATCTGGCGCCTCGCCAGGCCTGTGAACTGCCAAACCTTTGCTGGAGTTTTGAAGTTCTCGGGGTCTGGCCAGGAGCCAGATAAATGTATTACACAAACAAAATATTTTGCATGTCCCCCCCCCCCCCCCCCCCCGGTGAGTCCCGCACCTTTGAAATACAATACGAGACAGGGCATTCTCGGAAGATGAGATGCCAGTCAAAATGATGTCTGTCAAGCAGGCCTTTCAGCAGCCCCAATACAAGGTGGCGACTTTGTGTGAAAAGCAATTGAACCTCCCCGCCAATAAACTTTCTCTGGAAGTGGCTTTCTTCTGTGCACTTGAATGCGGCATCGGGAGGCTAAAATGTCAAGTGCACTGTTTGCGGAGTGACTTCATTTGGGAGAGGGTTAGTAACGCCAACTGTTGCTATTTTCCACTGCTGCTTTTTTTAATTCGGAAAAAAGAAGTGCAGAGTGATCCGAACCAGATAGCAGCTGGGCCTTTCAGAGTCCACTTTTCTTCCTCCCTCCTCACCCTTGGAGAAGGGGAGCTCCATCTTACTGGATTTGCAGCAGCAGAAGAGGCCAGACCTCCCCCTCCTTGTCAAGCAGAAGCCTTTCACATTACCTGTGGGAGAAAACAAGAGCTAGGAAGGAGGACCACAATGAAGCCTTGTATCCTGGCTCTTTTTGGTTTGTTCCAAATCCTGTTCCGCACGTGTCTGGGATATTTATTATTCGATTTATTTGTACCTCACCTTTCTCCCCAGTGGGGATCCAAAGCAGCGTACTTTGATCTCCTCCCCTCCACTTTATCCCCACAACAACCCTGTGAGGTTGGTTAAGCTGAGAGGGTGTGACTGGCCCAAGGTCACCCAGCGAGCTTCCATGGCACGAGTGGGGATTTGAACCCGGGGTCTCCCAGGTACTAGTTCAACACTCTTAACCACCACACCACACCACACTGGCCATTTCCACATGGGTTATCTACCCCAGGTTCCATGCTGCTGGGAAGTTGGCTATTTTACTGCTTCCCCACAACACTGTGGAGCATTTGTGCGTGTCCCAGGGATTTCCCTCAGCTTTTCTCCAGTCTTTTTCAGAGCTCAATAAAGCAGGAAAATCCAGATCTTCCCACCCACATGGCAGTCATTTTCTCTGACCCTGTTCCTGTGGCAGTGGAGTTTTTTTGTTCTGATTAGCAATTTTATACTTATTGATATACTGGTATAAGAGGAAATATAACAGGCGCTATGAATTCCCAGTTCTCAATTTAAAAAAGCCTCTAGCCCTTTCTGTTGTGGAGCTATAAGAGGAAAGGTATATCTCTGCAAGGGAGGAAGGGGATATAGACTTTTAAAAATGAAATCTGGAAATTCACAGAACTTGTTATGCATTTGGTTATAATGGCATAAAGATCTAACAATATGAGATTTCTGATTTAAAAGGTTTAAAAAAAAAAAAAAAAGCCCTAGTGGCCCAGGGGAGGAGTGACTGCTGGGGGAACCAGGGCAGGAACTCTGCAGGAAAACCTTAGAAAGCCTGCAGGGTGTAGAGACTCCAAAGACTCTATTGTTGTTCCTTCATAATTTGCATTTAAAGATGTAGGACTCTACGGATTTGTTTAGAGTGACATCCTGAGCGGTATTGCGCCCTTCAAAGCCCACTGAAGTTAGTGGTCTTAGAAGGATGTAACTGTATTTAGGACTGCACTGTTAAACACCTTTTAAAGTCTTCTCAGCTAGTGGCTATTCCTGCATCCTGTAGCAGGGAGTTCCACCAGTGAATTATGAACCATGTGAAGGTGTTCTTTCTTTGCATCCTAGAAATCTACTGCTCGTCAATTTCATGGGGACGTCCCAAGTTTTTGTGCATGCCATGCTCCTTCTGTCTGAAAAGCATAGTTACTTAGTGGAATGAAAAACGGCCGAAGTTCTGTTTTCTTATTAGTCTGTTTATATATTCAATTGAGGGACAACTTCTTCTTCTTCTTCTTTTTTTAAATTACACATGTGTGTCTAAATGAGGCATGCCTGGCCTGAGATGTCTGCTGCCTGCTTTCTCCCCTCTTGTTCGTTCGATGGGGTGTGTAAACATCGTTGGCTGTGTTGCGATGACTGCATTTTCAATACTCCATTAAATGTTCTGAACGCAGGCCAGGATCTGACATGCACTTTTAGACTGGGTGCTGACAGTTGTGCTTGCTCAGAGATTAAACTACATGGGCTGTGTCTCCAATAGTTTATTGTGTGTGGGAACAAGTGCTCACTAGGCATGAAGGCAGTACTGTTACACATCTCACTTATTTAAAAAAAATAAATCCAGGCACAGATTTACTATGTGGATCTGGGGGAAGGTAGGTCATTTTGTAGGCATGCTTCCCAGGTTCTAATCCTGGCTCAGGGAAAGGGAGATTGGAAAGGATTATAGCAGGGGTCCCCAACCTTTTTGAGCCAGTGGGCACCTTTGGAATTCCGATACAGCGTGGTGAGGGCAGCCACAAAATAGCGACTGCCGGAGGTGGAACCAGCCACAAAACGGCTGCCACAGCTTGCCTTCAAGTCCAGGCCTGTAGCCAGGACTTTGCGGTTTGTGGGGCAGTTTTTTTCCTGAAGTTCTCGGTGCAGAAGGAAAAGCCATTTCATCAATACAAAGCTGTTACCAGGATAGATCTCTAAATTGCAAGCTGTCAATCACTTCAGATGAAAGTTCGCAGCTGCTGCAAGTTAATCACTTATGCCAGCCTAAGCACCTGTTCTGCCAATAAGCCAGCAGGTGGGGGTGATGACTCCTATAGTCAAGAAAGCTGACACTTAGGCATAAAAACTCTCTTAAAGGAGACCAGTTTCTTGACACAGAGTTAGAAGGGATCCTGGAGGTCACCTGCTCCAACCCCCTTGCTCAGTGCAGGAATTAGTCAACCACAGCACCCCACTCTGCTTAAAGAAGCACACGCCTTATGTTCTTATGTTTCCCAGCAGGGTAAAAGTTGCCCTCCCGGTCTGGAAAGAAAGGTTGGGAAAACAGTGTAAGCCTTAAGACCCTGATTCAGTTTGGGCTCGTACATGCCAGGGAATGAAGTTTCCAGCACAGAAGTTGCAACACATATCTAGCTCATGCAGGCCTGTGGAAAGTTGTGTGGAGTAGTTCGGTCCTCACTCACGAAACTTAACTGGGTCATCACCATTGTCCAGTTGCTGCCTCCCAGCTTTGACCTACTTTGCAGGGTTATCGTGAGGATAAAATGGAGGCGTGGAGGACTTACGTACACTGCTTTTAGGCTCCTTGGAAGAAGGTCAGACCAGAACCAGTGGGTTTAAATTAAATCAGAAGAGTTTTCGGCTAAACCTTAGGAAGAACTTCCTGACAGTTAGCGTGGTTCCTCACTGGGACAGGCTTCCTCAGGAGGTGATGGGCTCTCCTTCTTTGGAGGTTTTCAAACAGAGGCTGGATGGCCAGCTGACAGCCATGCTGATTGTGTGAGCTTGGGCAGATCATGAGAGGTGAAGGCAGGAAAGGTTGCACTGTGCTTAGTTCTTGTGGCCCTTCTTACACACTCAGGGAAATGCTGATCGTTACTTTGGGGTCAGGAAGCAGTTTTTCTCCAGCTTGCCAGGGGATCCTGGAGGATTTTTGTCAGCTTCTGGGTATGGAACAGGGGTCACTGGGTGTGTGTGGAGGGGGAGGTATTTGTGAATTTCCTGCAGTGTTCAGGGGGTTGGACAAGATGACCCTGGAGTTCCCTTCCAACTCTATGATTCTCAGAGCAGGTTCAAAACCTGTTGCTTGCTCCAGTGCTCATCAAGAATCAGAAGAAAAACCTGGCAATGTGAAGGTGTTGCAACCATTCTACTTAATTCCCCAATTGCAGTTATCTCTGGGGCTTCTTTTAGAGTAGGGTTACCAAATCTGGCTCGGGAGAGTCCTGGAGGTTTTGGGGCGGAGCCTGGGGAGGGTGGGGACCTCAGCAGAGACCACCCTTAAAGCAACCGTTTTATCCAGGGAACTTGATCTCTGCAACCTGGAGATCAGTTGTAATTCTGGGTGATCCCCAGGCTCCACCTGGAGGTTGGCAACCCCAGCTCGCTCCCAAGCAAGGACTTGAGACACTTTTCGTTATGGGATTTCTTTACATAGCCGGGGTTTGTTCTATCATTTGTTCTCCAGGTGCAGGGCATTAGTTAATTGGCCTTCCTGGGCCTCTACCGTGCCTTGCGGGTTCTCCGCGGAGCCGCTGCCAAGCTAGCAATCTGTAAATTGTGCAAGGGGGGGGGGGAAGCGCAGGTTAGAGACCCGTCCCTAGTCACTTGATATCTGAGTGCTCCTCCATGTGCTGTATATTAGTTTTTATTTTCTGCTGTGACACCTAGCTATGAGCAAAGAAGTCTCTGGAGCATCTTAAAAGACAACTTCTATTAAAGATGAAAAGAGTTAAGCAAAATGCAGACAGTAGATCTCGCAGTCAGAGGGGAAAATAATATACAGCGGCATTTCAGAAGCTTTAATTGGAAAGGGAAAGAGGCAGAAGCAGATGGAATCTCTGGCTTTAGGTGTTTTTTTTACTTTTTTTTGCTGGAATTCTTTATAACGCGCAAGATAAACAGGGAGAGACGTGTACTGGAAGGAGGAAAAGGGAAATAGGCAGTGCATTCTGTATGGACCTTAGGACAGAGTTTGTCAGATTGTTTTCTGGTGACTCATATTTGCGGTCTACTCTTGACACAACCCGACACACATGAAAAGATCACGGATCTCTGTCTGTCTGTGAGAGCTAAACTGCATTTATGGAAATGCGGTTCAGATTTGGGTACACACCAGAAGGGCAGAGGGGGTTAACTTCAACCGTAGTTTGGTTTTGCTAGTGGAGCTTCCGTTTTATCATTAGAATGCTAAAGGGGAAAAAGGCAGGTTATTAAAGCACTCTTCTTTTTCCCTTTAAAGTACTGTTGTCAGTGCAGGGAGCCTGGTTTTAATTAGTGAATCTGGGAGAGATTGAAGGTCTTCACTGTCTCTGTGAAGGTCTTCACATGTCACAGTGCGCATGGTGCAGACGGATGAAGATCCGTGACCCTCATCATGTCTGTTTCTGCCCTTGTCTGTGTTATGTGCTTCCGACTTATAGCAACCCTATAAATTAATGACCTCCCCAATGTCTTTCTGTAGTATAAGCAGCGGCTGGACAAACCCTTGTCAGGGATGCCCTAGGCCAGGGGTGGGCAAACTGTGGCTCGGGAGCCGCATGTGGCTCTTTCACATATATTATGTGGCTCCCGGCAGGGGGGCTGGGGAAGCTAAATATCATTAGCAAACAAATATCATTGGACAAATTAATATCATTATCAATATCTGCTTTTACCCCTTTTGTTACTATTTTTGGCAGTCTCATTTAATGTTAATAAGAAGCAAATTTGCTTATTTTCCAATAAAAGCAGGTGATATTTGTTCATGTCTTGTGGCTCTTAGACATCTGATGTTTATTCTATGCAGCTCTTACGTTAAGCAAGTTTGGCCAATCCTGTTCTAGGTGGCTCTTACGCTGAGCAAGTTTGCCCACCCCTGCTCTAGGCAGATCCTGCATTGAGCCAGGGGGTTGGACTAGATGTCCTGTGTGGCCCCTTCCGACGCTGTGATTCTATGTCATGTTGTTAACAGCCTTGCTCAGGACTTGCCAACTGAGGGCCGTGGCTTCCTTTATTGAGTCAGTCCATACCCTGTTGGGACTTCCTCTTTTCCTGCTGCCTTCAGCTTTTCCTAGCGTCACTGTCCTTTCCAATGAGTCTTCTCATGATGTGGCCAAAGTACAGTAGCCTTGGTTTAGTCATTTTAGCTTCTAGGGAGAATTCAGGCTTGATTTGATCTAGAATCCACTTATTTGTCTTCTTGGTGGTCCACGGTTTTTGACGGTCCTCGCCCTTAGGGTGAGGCATTGCCCAACATTAGTAATAATATCTGGATGCTACAGGTTGAATATGAGACCAAATATATGTAAAGCCCACGCTGTATCTCTGTGATACACATGCATTGTATTGTAGCAGCTAGGAGATGCGATTTGGGACATCCCCCTGCAAATCTTGCCTCTGTCGTGAACATATTCGCCTTTGGCAAGCCATTTTCTCAGCCTCTTTGTGGAAGGAATTGATGTTGGTCGAAAGGGCTGTCAAGTCACAGCTGACTCACGCTGACTCCATTGGGTTCTCAAGATAAGAGACTAAGAGGGATGGTTCACCATTGCCTGCTTCTCTGTAGTAACCCTGGACTTCTGCTGTGGTCTCCCATCCAAGTACTAACCAGGGCGGACCCTGCTTAGCTTCTGAGACCTGGTGACATTGGGTTAGCTGGGGCCATCCAGGAAAGGGAAGGCAATTGGCACAGACCCCAGTGGCACCCGGGCAAAGTGATGTCATTGTAACACAACTGTTCATTACGGAGCTTCCCAAATGTGTGCTCTGAGAAATCCAGCGCTTTTCAAAATAGTTTGTGGGGAGTTTTCAAAGATGCTTCCTCCTCCTCGAATAGTTTACGGATTCCACCTGAAGAAACCTGTCAAAGCCAATCTGAATGTGCCAGCTCAGGCAAAACATCCAGGGCATCTTCAGGGAAGCAAAAAGTTTCCATTAAACTGCTTCCAGGAGAGCCAGTTTGGTGTAGCGGTTAGGAGCGCGAACTCTAATCCGGGAGAACCAGGTGTGATTCCCCACTCCTCCACGTGCCGCTGCTGGTGTGGCCTTGGGTCAGTCACAAGTTCCCTCAGAGCTGTTCTCTCAAGAGCAGTCCTCAAAACTCAGCCCCACCTACCTCACGGGGTGTCTGTTGTGGGGAGGGGAAGGGAAAGGAGATTGTAAGCCGCTCTTGAGACTCCCGAGTGAAGGGCTGGGTATAAATCCAATCTCCTCCTCCTCCTCCTTTCACATGCTTAGAGTGCTAGGAATCCTCTGCTTGTCACAGGATTCCCCCAGTTAAGTGAGCATACGTGGAAATATGGGAGGGGCTGTGGCTCAATGGCAGAGCATCTGCTTTGCATACAGAAGGTCCCAGGTTCAATCCCCAGCATCTCCAGTTAAAGAATCAGGTAGGAGGTGATGTGAAAGACCTCAGCCCGAGACCCTGGAGAGCTGCTGCCAGTCTGAGTAGACAATACCGACTTCGATGGACCCAAGGGTCTGATACACTGCAAGGCAGCTTCACATGTTCGGTAGGGAATCCGAACAGACTTCGACACAAAAGCAGTTAGCACGTTTCTGCAACTGATCAGCTTGCTTTCGCGCAAACTGAGCCTGTCATTTGGATCACCTCAGAAGTTTTGCTCAAAGTTCAGATTGGAACACCAGACGCTTTCATGGTAGAAATACTCTGGAATTCTCCTGGCAGGCAGGGATTTCTTGCTGTCTCTTGGTATTTCGGGCCGAGTGCCTTGCCAGTTTGGGTTACGATTAATTCCTTGAAGGCATGCCACCAGGAAAACAGCTGTTCCTTTTGCTGTGCGAGGAGAGTTGCGGGTGGTACAGGCTGTGGTTTTGCCTCCTTGAATATTGGCTCAGGCACTCAGCAGCGCAAAGAGAAAGTGGAGGGCTCAGCTGTCTTCCGTTTGATGTATAAATAGTTCCGGTTTAGGCTCTCTCGTGGTCATCCACGATCCGACGGGTAATCCTTGCGTTTTGATCCTTGCGTTTCTTTAATCCAAGTCCTCCATTTTAGTTCGGTCAGGAGTCATTCCTTTGGTTTCTTGAATCTGCTGCTAAACGTCACTGATGCCAAGGGGTATGCGCCCTCTCCAGAAGGGACTGCGGATCCTTGTGAGACAAACAGATGGTGCTTATCCAAAGGCTTTTGTGGACAACTGCTTGACCGTTTCCTCAAAGCCTGCGTATGAGGCTACTGCATGTTACAGTATGAAAACTTATATTAAGAACATCTTAAGGAAAATTAGAACTGCATTTGGTGCGGTGCCATTTAGCATTAGTTATCGCCCATAACAGATGTCTTTAGCCAGGTTGGTGTCGTGGTTAAGAGCAGCGGACTCGTAATCTGGAGAACTGGGTTTGATTCCACGTTCTTCCCTGTGCAGCCAGCTGGGTGACCTTGGGCCAGTCACAGTTCTCTCAGAGCTGTTCTTTCAAGAGCAGTTCTCTCAGAGCTCTCTCATCCCCACCTACCTCACAGGGTGTTTGTTGTGGGGAGAGGAAGGGAAGGAGACTGTAAGCCGCTCTGAGACTCCGAGTGAAGGGTGGGGTATAAATCCAGTCTCTTCTCTTCTTCTTGAGACAATTCAGATCAAAAGAGTTAGCCAACTTTTAGTATGAATTAGCATGCAGTAAAGCATCCATGCTCCTGACTTAAATGGCCCGGGTGAGCCTGCTTTTGTTAGATCTTGGAAGTTAAGTAGGGTCAGCCCTGGTTAGTATTTTGATGGGTGACCACCAAGGAACTTGAGGGTTGCTACACAGACCCAGGCAATGGCAAACCACCCCGGTTAAATCTCTTTCCTTGAGAAAACTTCAGGGGTTGCCATAAGTCAGCTATGAGTTGACAGCCGTTTCAACCACCAAGGCAACCATAACAGACTCTGGGAGGGAGACGCCTCACATCTGTAAGTCATGGCTTTTTTTGTGTGTTTTAAATATATGGTGAACAGCAAATGAAGAGGAGGGGTGGGGTCAGGGCGGTGGAAGCGGTGGGAAGGCAGTGTGAGATTGTGGTTGCAAGGTTGGCTTTTTGCTGCAAAAATGCTTGAACGTTAAAGGACAGTTTTATCATTGCACCTCGCAGACAGGTGGTGATCCAAACCGGCAGGTGATCAACCATCCCCAAGAGATTCAGAGCGGATTCATACATTGCACAGCTCTTAAACCTGAGTTTGCCACTAGAGGTACATGAAGTCTCACTTTCCACCGAGTATACTTACCTGTAGGCCACATATTGCTTTTGAACCCGCTGCTTGCTGTCCTCACAATTTATATTTTTGGGTGTATAGTCAATAGACACGTGCGTGCATTGCATTTTGTAAGCTATACTGAGCGACATCCGAAGGGAGGAATAGAAATCTTTTACGCAATAAATAAGAATTGCCTATCTTGAATGTCCACCTAAAACCAAGAATGATTGTGCATTGTAAGAAGTATTAGGTTTCTCCATACTTACTCTTTTAATTTGATAAACTGCCTGCTTGTTCAGTTTTCTTGGTACTTGGCCATATTCCCAGGGCCCAAGCAAAATTAGAGGTAGATTACTATGGGTGCATTTCTGTGGGTTTTTTTTTTTTTTGGAGTGGCAAACTATGGGTTTTACAGTGAACTGCAGGAAATGGATGCATTGTAGGAATGTGCATGGTATTCACAGAAAACTTTGTAGCAGCACACCTTCACTGTAAGCCAGCTGGCGTGAGAATCATAGTATCTGTTTTAATAATAATAAGTGTTGTCAAGTTGCAACTGAGTTATGGCGGCCCCTCATGGGGTTTTTAAGGCAAGCGATGAGCAGAGGTGGTTTGCCATTCATTGCCTGCGTCTGCAAAGCGATTATGGTGTTCCTTGGTGGTCTCCCATCCAAATACTAACCACAGCTGACCCTGCTTAGCTTAACATAAGAACATAAGAGAAGCCAATGTTGGATCAGGCCAGTGGCCCATCCAGTCCAACACTCTGTCACACAGTGGCCAAAAACACCAGGTGCCCTCAGGAGGTCTAGCAGTGGGGCCAGGATACTAGAAGCCCTCCCACTGTTGCCCCCCCAAGCACCAAGATTACAGAGCATCACTTGCCCCAGACTGAAAGTTCCTATCTATACTTTGTGGCTAATAGCCACTGATGGACCTCTGCTTCCGAGATCTGATGAGCTGGATCTATAAATGAATAAATGGAATGGGTCAAGGCATCCAGTCTTTAGATAAGACATTGGAGAGCAAAACAGGAGAAACAAAGGAAAAGACAGATATTAAGTGATGACCGTATGTAAAAACAAGGAATCCTTCTTGCTTATTCCGGACTTGTCGTCCTCCGTATCTCGACCACATCCTGAGCATATCCTTTCCCTTTTCGCCAACAATTCTGATTTACCGATTGGTGAACCTTTCAATACGGTTATAATTTCCTGTGAAAGAATCCCATATCAGCATCTGTGGGTTAAGCAGAACATGTGTTTTAGCTGCAGAAGCATTTGCGGAAGGAAAGGTGATATGGATTCAGACCGCATCGTTGAAAATGGAGGGTTATTTCTTTTCACACTGATCCAAAATCCCCTTCCCCACACAAACAAATGTTTAAAATCCTTCTAGGGAAAGAAGACCGGTACCCATACTGTGGCTCTCCCCCCCCCCCCCCCCTGTTTAGAGTAATTTGGGGAAGGATTAAAATCCCCCTTTCCTAATGTGGTGGTCAGAGTTCATATTAGCCAATTTATAGTTGCCAGGTCCCTTGTAGCCACCAGTGGGGAATTCCCCATTTGGTTAATTTTTTAGCCTATGCATCATGGGTTTTGTCATTTTAAGGCAGCATAGTCATTTTCTGTTAGTTTATGTAATGAAAATTATGGTGATTTGATGCTGCAGGCTTACAATGCTGCCAGAATATCATGCAGATAAAAATTTAGAAAAATATAGCTGGAAGGGACCTCAAGGGTCCTCTAGTCCAACCCCTGTACAATGCAGGAAATTCACAACTCCGCCCCCCCCATCCCGATGCCAGGACATCTGAGCCCCCCCCCCCCCCGCCCAGCTTCCCCACGGGCCATGGCTGGGAGACCCATAGCAGCAACCCTCCCCCACACTCACCTGGAGCTCTGAGGGACAAAGCACTGGTGACAAAGAGCCAAGGGATGGGCGTGGCCAGAGAGACAGCATCCAAGGGAAGCGACAGGTCCCCGTCATGGGCTGCATGCCGCCGAGGACACTTCCCCGGCGGTGTGGGGAGCTGGCCACACCGGGGCCCTGACAGGCGGCGAAGACCCGACCACGCTTCAGAGGCCACTGCCCCAACCCCAGAGACGTTGGGAAGAGAGCCAGTCAACCAGAGGTAGAAACACCTCCTAGTGGGAAGGCTCAGCGTCTCTGGTTAAATGAAGGGGTGGGGCAACTGGGGGAGGGTCACAGGGAGATCCAGGGAGGAGGGGCTGGGGGGAGGGAGGAATACAAGGGTAAGGGCTAGAGGGGTTGAGGAGGACTGCCCTGGAGTTTACTAAGAGCCACACACCAGAGAAAGGGAGGCAGCCGCAGACCCAGGAGGAATGAGAAGGGCAGTGGCTAGGTTCATCAGACCAGCTAGGAGTCAGGGGACAAGGTGGCCGAGAAGGCGGTGGACACAGATTCCAGCGAGGAGGGGGAGGGGTCAGAAGACTCGTGCAACACCCCCCATGCTCGAGGAGGGCAAAAAAAAACAAAAAACCTTCAAGATCTCTGGGCCAATCTGGCCTGAAGGAAAATTCCTCCCTGACCCTGAAGCGGCAATCAGCATTACCCGGAGCGTATAAGAAAAGGCCACGAGAGCCGAGCACCGGCTGATCCCTTTTTGCCCTCCCTCTCACAATCAGCCGAAATTCACAATTCCTCTTGGAAGCGTGAGGATTCGGAAATGGCCACCAGAATGGCCGATTAAAACCTGAGATATACAATACTCCTGGAAAGTTGTTGTTGGTTGGTTGTTTAAAGTTGGCCACACAACCCCCAAATATGTCAGTCATTTTTAGTACTCCCCTTCAGCTGTCATTTTGAAACTCGGGTCACAGTCCAACATGAATTAAGCTAGACTTAAACTCCATTGATTTTGGTGGGTTTAAGTAATCACTGCACTGGGCCTTGTCTCCTTGTGGGTTTTTAAAATTTTTTTTATTTTGTCTTAAAATATTTCTAGCCTGCCTACTAAGCCATCGGGTTCTGTTTTATGGCCGATCTCATACCTTTATTGTACACTTGACCTACATCTTTCATTCCTCGATCCCCTCGTGTATTGTAAATGCATTTGGCTATTAACACTCGGTCTGGGTGTCTGAATAAACATTGGATGTGTAAATTCAATCTTGGCATCCTTTCCTCTTTTATATATTTCTCCCAAGGGGACTCCGTCTGCAGACTGTATTGAAGCAATCATTAATCTATCAGGGTTTCGTGTATCCCTTCATAGGGCTTTGAAATTCTCTGGAGCTATCCCTCCCCCCCCCCCCCCCCCGATGTTATTTCCATGTTTGAGCACATAGTGGGAACAAACATATGCATAATATTCCCTATTAATCAAAAATATGGGAAATGTTGTCCATAAAGCAGGGAATATTTTCAAGACCATCTTGTTGTCCATAGGGAGCAATTCCAGGAACGAGGACGAAAAACTCAGCTATAGAATGTGCGAACTGGGGTCCTGCTCTCATGCCAGCTGTCAATCATGTTCATGTAAACGTTATGTAAATAAAATGGTGCGGTAAAAAGGACGCTATTTGGCTTGGCCCTGCTTCATGCCGCATCTCAGCGAGACTTTTTTGTGCTAACTCATCCTTGTGCTAAAGGGAGGTGAGCACCTAGAGAGAATGAATTCTGCAGGTTCTCCAGTGAGCGAAGGCGGCATTTATCTGCTGCATACACTGCTGGAAGGGTTGTGGCTCAGTGGCAGAGCGCACGCCTTCCATGCAATGTTTCCACATGAGCACATGAAGCTGCCTTATACTGAAGCAGCCCCTTGGTCCATCAAGGTCAGTATTGCCCAGGGGTTGCCAGACTTGCTTAACGTAAGAGCCACATATAATAAAGGTCGGGCGCTTGAGAGCCGCAAAACACGAACAAATATCACACACACGTTTTTCTTGGGAAATGTGCACATTTGATTTTTTAAATCAACATGAAACGAGACTGCCAAAAATAAAAACAAAAGGGGGTAAAAACAGATATTGATAAAGAAAGTGATAAATGAGCTGGATTGATGTTAAAACTGGTTAAAAACCATTGCTGTCCTCAACTGTATGCTTGGCGGAACATCGCTGCCTTTCAGCCCTTGTGGAATTGTAATACGTCCTGCAGGGCCCTGGTGTTAGTGGGCAGAAAGTTTTTCGGCTCTGGTTCTGGTTGAGGACAGGTGGACACTCTTTGGGCCAGGGACTTCCGGTAAGCGTTGGTCTCTTGAGTGTAATGCTTTCTGGGGGATGTACCAGGGTTGCGATCACACACACTAAATAATCCACTTTCAACCCACTTTCAGTGAACTTTCCAACTGGATTTTGCCAGTTCACACAGTAAAATCCAGTTGGAAAGTGCATTGAAAGTGGACTGAAAGTGGCTTATTTAGTATGTGTGATCACGGCCCAGGAGAGATGGTCCTGTCGGTACATTGTTCCCTGGCCGTTTAGGGCCTTAAAGAACAAGACCAAAACCTTGAACCTTACCCAGTACTCAACTTGGAGCCAGTGCAGCTGGCAGAGCACAGGTTGTATATGTGCAGTTAATGGCGTCCCCGTAAGGACCCTCACCGCTGCATTCTGGACAAGTTATAACTTCTGGATCAGCGTCAAGGGCATCCCTACGTAGAGCGAGTTACAGTAATCAAGCCCAGAGGTGACCATTGTGTGGATTACAGTGGCTCAGTTGAAGTGAGACAGGTAGGGGCCAGTTGCCTGGCCTGTCGCAGATGGAAAAACGCCAGCCTGGTAATGTTTGTGACCTGGTCCTCCATTGCTAAGGAGGCATCAAGAGTCACACCCAAACTCTGGACCACCTGCACCGGCATTAAAGGCGCATGATCAAAGGCTGGGAGTTGGTACCCCAAATCTGAATCTCCCCCACTCAGCCAGAAAACCTCCATCCTCAACAGATTCAATCTCAGCCAACTCTGCTTCAATCACCTCACCTTATGTATGCCAAACCAATGCTGTAGCACTGAGCCATGGCCCCTAAGGTTACCATGTGTTCTTAGTTCCATCCTTGCCATCTCCACTGGAAGGTTCCCAGGTAGCAGATGTGAGAAAGACCTTACTCTCTCTGAGACACTGGTGCACTGTTGCCATCAAAGTACAAGAAATTGAGCTAAACAGGACAGTGTCTTGTCAGTATAAGGATTCTCTCTCTCACTCTCTGATTTTAGTAGGAGTCATCTTCACTGGTTCACAAGTGGCTAACAAAGATTGTGTCTGTAGCACTAGAAAAGCGTGAGTGCGGTAGCACCTTAAAGACTAACAAAATTTATGGCAGGGTATGAGCTTTTCTGAGTCACTGCTCACTTCTTCAGATACAACTAGAATGTGAGTCCATCTGTCGTTATATCATGGAGAGTGGAGTGATTTCAGATGCTGAATGACAGTAGTAGGTGAATGACAATAGCAGGCGTGATTGGATTACGTAGGATATGCAAAGGGGTAGTAGGCATGGAGAAATCAGCATTGGTAATGAGACAGGAAACTTAGGTCTGGATTCAGTCCAGGAGGATGCATTGTCTTCAGCTTCATTATCAGTTGCAATTCAGCAGTCTCTCTTTCTAATCTCCCTTTGAAATTCCTTTGTAAGAATACTGCTACTCTTAGGTCAGCAAGTGAATGTCCTGAAAGGTTAAAAAGTTTCCCCCACTGGTTTTTGAATGTTGTGTTTTCTAATGACAGACTGATTGTGTCTGATGTGAGCCTCGTGAAGGAGGGAATTTAACAATTCTGTGCTATCAGAGGCCAGGGCATCTGCTGGTTTCTCCCATAAGAACTTGCCTGATCAGTTTGTTCTTCATTGGTGGTCTTTCTTTCTGTGCCTCCACCTTCATGGGATCAGTGGGTGACCACAAAGGCCTTCACTTCAAAGGCCTGGTGAGCCAGTTTGGTGTAGTGGTTAAGTGCGTGGACTCTAATCTGGGAGAACCGGGTTTGATTCCCCACTCCTCCACTTGCACCTGCCGGATGACCTTGGGCAAGCCATAGCTCTGTACCAGCTGTTCTCTCAAGGACAGCTTGGGAAAGAGCTCTCTCAGCCCCACCTACCTCACAGGGTGTCTGTTGTGGGAAGGCGAAGGGAAAGGAGTTTGTAAGCCGCTCTGAGACTACAAGTGAAGGGCGGGGTATAAATCCAATAAGAAAACCCAGTTCTTACATCTGGGCACTAGCTGTGATGATTTTCTGGTGCCAAATGAAGACTTTTTGCATGTGCATGTGCATGTTTTCTGCATTAAAATCTAATGTTTCAGAAGTTGCCTTGATGTCCGTTTGATGCATCAAGAAGCCTCCCTTTGGTGGAATGTTCTTTCTCTGCAGAGAAAAGGGCTAATTTTGCAATCCTGCACAAGCTCAGACTGCTTAAACCGTACAGTCTGTAATGGACCTTTAGCAGCCTAGAGCCAGGGTTGCAGGCCAAATGATCTGTCTCAGGAGTCTTTCCTGTTGCCTTCTTCCATTACAAATACAGTCACTTTTCGAGAAGCTCGCAAGCTACGCAGCTGGTAGCAGGGCAGCCCGGAATAATTTCTCCCTCTCTCTTGAACACATTACAGAACGAAATATCCTTTCCACGTAAATGTCAGCCGCGGCAGCAATGCCTGTCCAAGCCTGCCAAACGACAAGGGAATGATTTCCGCATTTGATGACGCGAGGCATTTTGGCAGCGCTCAATTTTCCTTTTGAGCGGTTGCCAAAACATTTTTACCCCCCACCTTCAGCGAAAAGTTAGGAGACGACCGAAACTCTGCCGAGGAGATAAAAATTTAGCGAATATCTCGCCAGCCATATTTTGGCTTTCGTTTCCTTCCATTAGTCCCCTGGCGGCGAGTTTTTGCGAAATCTGATTAGCAAACGAAATGACTTGATTTGTTAAACAGGCAGTGATGGTGCCGAACATCTGGCTCGCTGGCCTAAATTGCTCCAAGCGCATCATAACACCGTCTCCCTCTCTTTTTCTCTCTCCCTCCGCTGTTGTGTTATTCAGAGCCGCCCAGAAACTTAACCTGTCCTCGAAGAGGAAGAAACATCACCCGCCTTTGCTGCACCCCCACGACTTCTCCATCTACGCCACCAATTTCAGTGGTGTCCTGCAGATGTGTCCCCCTCCAGCACCGCCATGCCTTTTGAGAGCTGTGTCGAAAGTCAAGGACAACCCAGGGATTGGAAAGGTATGCGCATCTGTCTGTGTGTCTGTCTGTCTGTCTGACCGTCCATCCGTCCCTCTGGGGAAGTTTGTGCAAACCCTCGCTAAATTCTCACATGGGGTGTCTGTGGTTGATGGTAGCTAGCAATGTTTCTGACCCTTACTGATGGGATTTAAACCCATTCTTGGGAGTCTTCTCACCTGCTGCCAACAGGAACAGCTCCCTGCCCTCCTCTAAGTGACAGCCCTTCCGATACTTCAAGAGAGCAGTCATGTCCCCCCTCAACCTCCTCTTTTGCGACTGAACATTCCCAAGTCCCTCAGCCTTTCCTCGCTGAGCATCTTTGTCGCTGTCTTTTGCACACACTCCATTCTGTCCACATCGTTTTTGAAGCGAGGCCTCCAGAACGGCACACGGTACCCCAGTTTAAAGTTAGCGTCTCTGGGCTGAGCTCCATCTGAAAGTTGCCAAGCTTTGAAAAGAATTCTGAGACGGGGCTAACTGAATTTGAAAACAGAAGTTCAGCATCTTGTTGGGATAGATTTCTGGGCCATGGGCTGCTATACCTGCATATAAATTCGGGAGGAGGTGTTCTGCAGGTCACCCATCGAGTACGTTTTCATCCATCCCTTCTTCCAAGGAAGTCAGGGGAGCATGCTTAGTCCCCCCCCCCCCCATTTTAGCACCACAACCACAACCCTGCTCATGCAGCACAGGCTGAATATCTGCCATTCATGGGGTCCCCGTAAGGACCCACGCTGTTGCATTCTGGACCCATTGGAGTTTCCAGGTCCTATATAGAGCGAGTTATAGCAGTCTAATCTGGAGGTGACCATTGTGTGGATTACTGTGGTTAGGTCAGGACCCATTGGAGTTTCCGGGTCAGTCTCAAGTGTAGCCCTACATACATAGAAGTTACAGCAGTCTAATCTGGAGGTAACCGATGCGTGGATTACTGTGGCTAGGTTAAGTGGGGAACAGTTGGCTAACCTGGCACAGCTGGCAGAACGCCAGTCGGGCAGTGTTTGTGATTCGGTTGAAATAAGATCTGGGGTGAGACCAGGTGATCTTGGATATGGTGATCTCATGCTGCATGTATTCGACACAGCTTGCGTGAGCATTCCTGGGTCCTATAAATATAACATGGCATTTAGTGCTAAGAATATTCAGGCTGGGGGAGAAAAGTCTCTTGCAAGTGTTGGGTTTTGCAGCTGAAAATCTCGAGCATTTAATTCACACTCCCAGCATTCGGAAAGCATACAAAGCAGCTTTTGAATACCTAATTATACAGGTGCCTGTCAATTTCCGTTTCAGGGGGTTACTAAAGCACCTAGGAGAGCGAGCTTAAAGCAAATCCCCACGGAGTGATTGTACAAATTAATGCGGAGGTCAGGTAGCTTGAATAGCATTGATATTCCACATCACATTCTGGGCGACTGAACAGAAGAGGCCCAGGCCAAAATGTATGGATGATATGGATCCTCCGCTGTGGCTTCTCTGGATAATGGAGACTGTACGAGGCAGCTGATATTGCCAGTTTGGTGTAGTGGTTAGGAGTGTGGGCTCTAATCTGGGAGAACTGGGTTTGATTCCCCACTCCTTTACAGTCAGCTGCTTAGTGTGACCTTGGATCCATTACAGGTTCTTTCAAAGCTGTACTCTCAGGCGCAGTCCTCGAAAGAGCTCTCTCAGCCCCACCTACCTCACAGGGTGTCTGTTGTGGGAAGGGGAAGGGAAAGGGAAAGGAGATTGTAAGCTACTCTGAGACTCCTTTGGGTAGTGAAGGGCAGAGTATAAATCCAATCTCCTCCTCCTCCTCCTCCCCATATGTTTGAAAAGGAAAAATAAACTTCTCCCAAGTGAGAATATTCTCACCAGCTTCGTGTTCAAATATTTTATAAACATTTGGGCAGTAGATTCAGGACAGACAAAAGGGAATACTTCTTAC
The DNA here is from genome assembly GCA_029233225.1 of Lepidodactylus listeri. Lineage (NCBI taxonomy): Eukaryota > Metazoa > Chordata > Lepidosauria > Squamata > Gekkonidae > Lepidodactylus > Lepidodactylus listeri. Next base: position 85,937,606 of record JARCFY010000011.1, read on the forward strand.
ACAACTAGTGATTAAAATGTGGAATTTGTAGCCAAAGGATGTAGGGGGGCATTTTCACTTATTGCCGCCCCCCATTTTGTGAGAGTAATGTATCATTGAAGGCAGGGCTGATCCCAGGCAGAGGGTGCATTCAGACAGGCAGCTAATCCCGCCATTGGCCCGGCTGTAATTTGATCTGGATCTTTTTGATCCAGCATTGCATGACCAGACAGCTCCCCCGTGAATTGCTTTACTGTGCGTGACTCCGCGGTGGATTGTCTAGACGGCATCCACCGCAAGGAGCCATGCGGGTGGCTGTTTTTGAAAAAACCCTGTTTGCACATGCGCATATGTGCCTCACCATCTACTTGTTTTTCCGCGCATGCGCGGACTAAAATGGTAACGCACCACCAGCGGTACCTTCCTCTAGGTACCATTTCAGTTAACAAAGCGCATAAATATCACGAGACCTTCAGAAACATTAAATTGTTCGGATCGTTTGAGCAGAGCTCCGTGGATGTCGCATGTTTAAGCGGTTATGCACGCATCGCTAAGACTTTTTTTAAAATGGTGGCTGTTCGGGATGGTTTGGGACCATGAGGCTTCAAACGGGGGGTTAGATGGATTCATGGAGGAGAGGTCTATCAGTGGCTACTAGCCATGGGGACTAAAGAGAGCCTCTGCATTCAGAGGCAGTAAACCTCTGAATACCAGTGCCGCCAGGGGATTATTATGATCCACTGCAATGGTAATTGTAGGTATTGCCTGCTTATCGTCCTATACCTTGTAATCCACTTTACGTATTGTTTACAGTAAACCTTGCCTTAGGTAGTTTGTTGTTTGCACTGTCCCTTAATTCTGTAATCCTAGTCCTATTATACTCTTCGTTGGTTCTTTTATGCTGTTTGATTGCATTGTTTTATATCCCGTAATCTGCTTTGAATCTCGGCCGGAAAGGTGAACTGTAAATAAAGATTATCTGTTGTCAGTTGGTGGCCACTGTGACTGCAGAGGTATTTGAAGCGGCAATGGCACATCTGCAGGTGGGGGGGGGGGGGGGGTTCCCTGTGCTTTTTCATTAGGGACCCTCTTGCAGCCACCATTCCCCCCCCAGCAACCACACTTGGAGGGCTTTTAGCCACTTTTTAAAAAAACTGGCAAAGACCATGAGGCAGATCATGAGAGGAAGGGCAGGAAGGGTTGCCTCAGTGCTTAGTTCTTGTGGCCCTTTCTTACACGCCCAGAGAAGTGCCAGTCGCCACTTTGGGATCAGGAAGCAATTTATCTCCAGGCCAGTTTGGCTGCAGATCCTGGAGGGTTTTTTTGTCATCATCTGGGTGTGGAACAGTAGTCTCTGCGGGTGTGGAGGGGGAGGTATTTGTGAATTTCCTGCATTGTGCAGGGGGTTGGACTACATGACCCTGGAAGTCCCTTCCAACTCTATGACTATAAATCTATGACCCCTCTGCTGAGCTAGCAGAGAGGTGGGCAGTCTCAAGGAGATGGCAGAAGGAAAATGGTGCTGCTGGTGGTGTGAGATTACCTGCTTGGGCTGCTATCTTTCAGGCAAGATCACAGAAAGCAGGTTGGGAAAACTGGGGGAGGGGATACACGGTAGGAAACCTGGACGTGTACAGTTGGAGGATGAAGTTGTGGAGATGCTCTGAAAAACACCCTTCCAGGTCGAAAGCCAAGGCAGAGCAAAAAAGCTGGGTGGATGCAGCCCGAGTGTGATGCTTGTGTCCCCCCGCTGGGTTTTACCTGCTCCTGTGCCGTGATTGGCTGCATGGTTAGTTGGAACCACGTTGGCCATGATGGAGGGTAGGGATGGTTGTCTTTCAATGTTTTCCATTTTCACTTATGCCTCCCTCTTTTGCGGGTGTAATGTTCCCATTGAGGGCAGGGCTGACTCCAGAGCAAATGTGGAATCTCAGCTGGGTTCTGCTGTTCCCCTGACTTGCCCAGGGGACTACCCACATTTTCCCCTTGCTCTATAAAAGAGCCAAGAGTCCAGTAGCACCTCAAAGACTAACAAAATATGTGGCAGGGCATGAGCTTTCATGAGCTCCTCCCCTGCCACATATTTCATTAGCGTTGAAGGTGCTACTGGACTCTTGCTCTTTTCTACTGCTACAGACAGACTAGCATGGTGACCCGTCTTGATCTATCCCCTTGCTCCGACAGTGTCCTGCTAGGGGTGTAGTGGTGGGGTGTACCGCCGGCACAGGGCTGCTGCTGCACTGCTGTAGATCCCCCTCTATTGGTACTTGTTTTGGGTTCTTCCAGCACAAAGGCGTTTAAGAGCAACCCAGGCCAGCAGGCTAAACTGAGGTTAGGATGGCTTTTCCCCTTGCATCCTTCTTTGTAATATGTTCTGCCATAAAAGCTCTGAAACGCTTGGGAAGATGGCTTCCAAAACATCCATGCAAAAAAAACCCCGTTGGAGGTAAGGTGGGGGAATTCTTTGGTCTGAGTGTACAACCTCAACATATGTTCTTCTTTATCAAATTAGGCATCCATTGATTAGATTACTGTCATCCGTCGGATATTTTTCTCCCCCTCCTCTTGTGAAATAGTATCTTTTAAAAAAAAAATCCAATAAAAGAGCAAGAGAACTAAAGAAACATATTACAACTTGCAAGATTTCTTTTTCCCCAGTGTATGTGTCTCTAAATTACTTTGTCAGATGAAAGCTGGCTCTGTGATTGAGCTCGGGAAAGGTTACCGCTTTAAACTTCAGAACTGTGAACATGAACCAAGAGAGAGCTGAAAAAGTAACATATGCTTATGGCCGCGTTTTAAACACAGGAATCAGAGGCTGAGATGGGGTTGGATCCCAATCTGTCAGCGGAAGGCGCTGACTGCCACAGATGTTTCCCACATCCCCCTCTCCGCCTAGCAGTCTCTTCTGACCTTGGAAAGTTTATTCCTGGAGTTATCATGGGATCTGCATCATCCGATAGCTGAACAGAGCAGGTGGCTGTAGTGGTGAAGAGGAAGGAGGCCAAAATCACCTGTCTGTACAGCTCCATGGACAGTTGATTTTGCCCTCACCTCCCTCCCTACTTTAGCCGCCTGACCCATGTGGCTTATTAGACCCTGCGAGTCCCGTGACTGGGGGAATACTTATTTTATGGCCTGCCTTCCTTCCTCACTGAGACTCAAGGCAGCTTACATGGCAGAAGTCAATGCAGTCCGATAGCATGAGGCATCTAAGAACATAATAGAAGCCATGTTGGTTCAGGCTAATGGCCCATTCAGTCCAATACGGTATCACACAGTGGCCAAAACCCAGGTGCCATCAGGAAGTCCACCACTGGGGCCATAAGAACATAGGAGAAGCCATGTTGGATCAGGCCAGTGGCCCATCCAGTCCAACATGCCATCAGGAAGTCCACCACTGGGACCATAAGAACATAAGAGAAGCCACATTGGATCAGGCCAATGGCCTATCCAGTCCAACACTCTGTGTCACACAGTGGCCAAAACCCAGGTGCCATCAGGAGGTCCAGCAGTGGGGCCATAAGAACATAAAAGAAGCCATGTTGAATCAAGCCAATGGCCCATCCAGTCCAACACTCTTTGTCACACAATGGCCAAAGCCCAGGTGCCATCAGGAAGTCCGCCAGCAGGCCAGAACTCCAGAAGCCCTCCCACTGTGGCTTCCCAAGCACCAAGAATACAAAGCATCACTGCCCTAGTTATAGTGTTCCATCTATACGTTGTGACTAATAGCCATGGATGGACCTCTGCTTCATATGTTTATCCAATCCCCTTTTGAGGCTGTCTGTGCTTGTAACTGCCACCCCTTCTTGTGGCAGTGAATTCTAGGTGTTAAGTACTCTTTGGGTGACTTCTTTTTATCTGTTCTTATAAGCGGTGCAATAGGACTAGGGTTACAAAAATTGGAGACAAGGCAAAAACGTCTCGGACGTGATGGCTTGGATCTAGAGAGGTGCAAGTGGAAGCATAAACAGGCTTAGTGCAGTCCCACTGTCATAAGGTCTTGTGCAGTGGCTAGCGCTCTCCATCCTGTATATCTATAGTGCTCAGAAGTTGGTTGTATGGGGTCTTGTGCAGTGGAAATAGGGATACACTAAGTCTGATTGAGCACTAACGCTTACCAGATTTCCGCTTGTGCAAGAGCTCTAGCCTGACTGGAAATTTTGCACTGGATCCAGCAATGCAGAAAATTGTGTTACCAAAGAATAAACTTCCTCAGGGTTGGGAAGGAGTGCCAGGGTGAGGAGAGCGTGGGAAAGATCCTGTTTTTGCATCTGTTGATCTCAGGATCCAACCTAGAGCAGTGGGGTTTGTGGAGGGCTGTTTTGAGAAGGAAGAAGAAGAAGAGATTGGATTTATACCCCGCCCTTCACTCACTTGGAGTCTCAGAGCGGCTTACAAACTCCTTTCCCTTCCCCTCCCCACAACAGACACCCTGTGAGGTAGGTGGGGCTGAGAGAACTCTTTCCTAAGCTGTCCTTGAGGGAACAGCTGGTACAGAGCTATGGCTTGCCCAAGGTCATCCAGCCAGGTGCAAGTGGAGGAGTGGGGGATCAAACCCGGTTCTCCCAGATTAGAGTCCACGCACATAACCACTACACCAAACTGGCTCTCGAACCCCATTCCCACAACTCTCATTACACGTTCTTCTTTTACTTCTGGATTGGGCAACTTGGGAACTTTGTGGCCATGCTCAGGTGGCTGGATTTGGCACTGAAGGCTAGTGTTTGCTAAGTCCTTTATCTAGTGGTTCTTCAAGCTACTGTCATGTCTAACAAGACTACACAGGAAAAGATCACAGTCCTGGAAAAGGCCCAGTAGATCCTGTCTGTCTGTCTGTCTTTCTCACTGAGACGAAAGGCAGATGATGGTAGTATAAGTAAAGTACAATCAATGGGAAGGGACATCGAGTGGACAATACAGTGGGGTTTGGACTACAGAGATCTGAAAACACATCTGAAATCTAGGCCAAACCTGTCGCAAGGCAGGATGTCCGATGTCTTCTAAAGCATCCTGTCAGAGTTGCAGGCCTGAGGCTGAGGACTGGAGCGGCCTTTTGCCCTCAGGACAGCCTTTCCCCTCACGCTTCAGCCTTGGGCTTCAGTTTGTCCGAGAGGCCTGCATTTCCCAGGCATCGTCCAAGCCTCAGGAGTGGATCGGGGAAATCGGATTGTGGGATAGGGCAGGGTATAAATTGAAATAATAATGATGATGATGATGACAACAACTGTATCTGAATTTTAAGCAGGTTGGCAAACCCTGGTTTATAGATTCCATGGGTTAGCCATGGTTAACATGTGTAAATATATGGGTAAACCTGAGAAACGAGCTCTTAATGATGGGCCCACAGGCTTACAGCCTATTCTCAGTACCTTAACCATGGTTAAGAGATCAGCCTACACACACTGCTTGTAAAAGCACGGATAGCAACTGTTGATAAATATTAAACAGCAAATTACTTCCCTCGCTTCCTAGAAGTGCCAGTAACCTCAGAGTCCAAATCATTTTAGCAATATCCCGCTTAAAAGCACAGTCTGATTTTTTAAAAAGTGAATCTTTTTTTCTTTTCTTTTTTGGCAGTCTCATTGGGTGTTATTAAATTTAATGTCAGAATGGTGGGAAAGATGTTAGGAAGCCATTTAATACTGCCACCAAAAGGAGTTAGATTATGCTCAATTTCTGACATTAATGTGCTACTTAAGATAATTTATCAGATTGTGGTATTTGAAGGGGGAAAAAAGACATCCTTTTTACAGTGGCAGCTCTACAGCATTTTAATCTCTCTTCCCCCCCCCCTCCCGGTGGCTTTCTTTTCCCATCCCATAATATCGCAGGCAGCTTCCCCGCCCCCCCAATGCAAAATGTTATTTTTCCTGAGGTTCTGTTCCACACTTTGCTTTGTAATACATCATCGCTTATCAGAGTAACTATAAATGCTTGTCTTTTCCCCCATTTAAGCTCTTGTCAGGTTTTTTTTTTTAAAAAAAAATGCTGGAATGGCAGACTCTGTCTGCATTAGACAATCGAAGACTGAATATATATATATGTATGCCTATGAGAGAGAACTCGAAGCACCCAACAGAATTCTTGGAGAATCAAGAGCTTCGCCTTTTATCGTTTCTTAAAATGACACTTGTTTTAATATGTGTCCCCCCCACTTTCTTTCCCCAAGCTGCAGCCAAATCCTTCTAAGAGTGATTTACTGATCCTCTAGTATCAGGCCCCCCCCAAGCTTCTTACATGCCCTAATCACTTTTCCTTTATGATAGTTGTTTGATGGATAACAAATAGGTACTTAATTTTCCTCTCCCACTCTTCTCTTTCATCACCATTTGTTTCTTAATGACTGGAAGGGCGCTTCCGGTGTCAATCATTTTACTTGCCAAAAAGTCTTGCATCTACCGCTACAGTCGAACTCTCCAGGGCTTCTGAGCGGAGAAAGGCCTCAGTAGGGCCTTCTGTAAAATGAGAATAATAAGGGTTTGCCTTGTGGGGTTGTCTTCAAGTGGAATGAGAAAGAGAATGATTTTTTTTAAATCACATTTTTTGTGTGTGCCTTGTGCTGTATGAATGATTAATATACACCCAAACACAAAGATTCCAGTTAATGCATTTAATGGCTGAAGCAAAAGAGGGGGGAAATTGCATAGAAATACATATTTTCTTTTTTTGTTCTGGGCCCGCTTGGAAAACAAAACAGTTTTGCGCTCACCTTTGGGGAACGGGGAATCAATTCTTTCCTTAATAGAGGCCCTTTTCTAAAGAGTACAATATAGAAGTACTTCTTCAAGGGTCTCCTGAGAGAGTTTGATAGTCTCTCTCAGCATAGAAATTTTGCATACAAATTTGCCATATGCTATCAGAGGCAGTGTGGGGAGGATGTGGGAAAAACTATCCACCGCAAACCAATTGTGCTAGGGTTATATATCTGTCAGTTACAATTAAATCCACGCAACCCTTTAAACTCTGCACAAAGCTTCTAACTACACGGTACGATGGCACAAACCATTGGTTAGAATGTGGGTCGTGCCGTGTTCCTATACGGAGGGGCGGGGGTGATTTGAAGACCAGGAAGTCAAGGCAGAAGCGGGTTACTACCCCCCCCCCCCCGGATCCCCCTGGAGTTGTCAGTTCCCCAGCGAGGGTGGGAGATCCCTTGCTTCCTGTTTCCCATTGCTGCTCAGAGTGGCAGTGGGAGAAAATTTTTTAAAATGGCTGTTGGGCTGATGGCGTGGCTTTACTCCTAGAAAGACCCAGAAATAACATTGCTCCTCTCTAGGACTCGCTGGAAGCTTTATGGTAAAACCTAGATGGTATTCCCAGTAGTAATGTATGGCTGTGAGAGTTGGACCATAAGGAAGGCCAAGTGCTGAAGAACAGATGCGTTTGAATTACGGTGCTGGAGAAGACTCTTGAGAGCCCCTTGGACTGCAAGGAGATCAGATCAGTCAATCCTAAAGGAAATCAACCCTGACTGTTCCCTGGAAGGCCAGATACTAAATATGTTGGCCACCAAATGAGAAGGGAGCACTCACTGGAGAAGTCCCTGATGCTGGGAAAGACTGAAGGTCAAAGAAGAAGGGGACGGCAAAGGATGAGATGATTAGACAGTGTCATCGGTGCAACAAACATGAAATTGAGCAAGCTCAGGAGGACAGCGGAAGACAGGAGGGCCTGGTGTGATGTGGTCCATGGGGTCGCAAAGAGTCGGCCTCGACTGTGTGACTGAACAACAACATAAGAGAGAACGTAAGAGAACATAAGAACATAACAGAGGTTCTGAGAGAGGACTGACAGGAAAATCATGTTGCTGCTGGCCATGCCCCCCCCCCCCCCCCCCCCGGTTCTGATCTTACCACCCACTGGTCTCCTGTCGATGCCAGGCTGGGACTGACAGCACTATCCCCTGCAACCCCAACCCCTGTTTTTCCTTTTTCTCCTATTGGGAGTCACTTCCAGTCTGATAGCTGAACTAGGAGAGAAACAAGGCCGAAGAATTGATGTCAGGGGGAAACAGTACATGCTTGGTTTTAGCACCCCTCCCCCACAAACACACTGTAGATCAGCCCCCTACTTTATAGGAATTCATTACTTTAGTTTATTTGATTCCTGTCCCACTCCATACCTTGTGAGCAGGACTCATGGTGGTAGAATTCTAACACCCACCTCGGGTTGCGGAGAACCTGGCAAAAAAATGTTCTGTACCTTTAACAGAGTCACATGACACATGCAGGCACCTGATACTGAATCAGACCATTGGTCCATCAAGGACAGTAGTTGTCTACTCAGACTGACAGTGGCTGTCCAAGGTATCAAGCAGAGGTCTTCTGCACCATCTACTGCCTGGTCCTTTTGTCTGGAGATGCCAGGGATTGAACCTGGGACCTTCTGAATTCTAAGCAGAGGCTCTACCACTGAGCCATGGTATCAAACAAAGGTCTTTCACATCACCTACTGCCTGGTCCTTTAATCTAGAGGTGCTGGGGATTGAACCTGGGACCTTCTGCATGCCAAGCAGAGGCTCTACCACTGAGCCATGGCCTATCATAATGGGATGTTATTTACCTGCCCTTTCCCACACATTAAATCTGTTGTGGGGAGGGGAGGGGAAAGGGATTGTAAACTTCTCTGAGACTCCTGGTAGTGAAGGGCATGGTATAAATCCAGTCTCCTCCTCCTTATCTGCTTTGCATGCAGGAAGTCCCAGGTTCAATCCCCAGCATGTCCAGTTAAAAGGATCAGGCAGTAGGTGATATGAAAGATCTCCCAATGAGACCTTGGAGAGTTGCTGCTGGTCTGAGTAGACAGTACTGACACTGAGGGACTAATGGTCTGATTCAATATCAGGCAGCTTCATGTGTTCCCTATATTTAAAGAGGGGCTGTAGCTCAGTGGTGGAGCATCTGCTTGGCGTGCAGAAGGTCCCAGGTTCAATTCCCGGCATCTCCCGTGTTTTTTTTTTTAAGGATCAGGTAATGAGAAAGGCCTCAGCTGGAGACCTTGGAGAGCTGCCACCAGTCTGAGAAGACAGTACTGATTTTGATGGACCAAAGTTCTGATTCAGTATAAAGTAGTTTGATGGGTTGTGTGTAATTCCTCTGCGAAGGGAAGAATCGCTAGAGCAAGGTTGGCTCCGTTGTTTTCTTTTTTTCTGTTTGTGGTGTGTGTGTGTGTGTCTTTAAATGTGTCCCCGGATGATAAATGAGTTCTTGAAGAAGTGAGGAGGGTGTGTGTGTGTCTTTTGTGGTTGTTCTGTGCTCACAATCTGCATCCATTGCTTTAATTTTCCCTTAAAATGATGGGGAAGAGCAGTCTTCCAGCTTGCCTGTGCGTGGTTGTATCCCCCCACCCCACCCTGTTTTGTGCCTGTAACCTTTCTTTTCCCCTGACTCTTACTGTATGTTGACAGCCAAACAGATGAGATAAAACAACATTCCTGGGATCTTTCATCTCTCCTTTGCATTGGCATTTAAATAAACAGCCATTGTTAACACTTTGCAGGCCCTCCCCTGACCTTCTGTCCACCCATTTCCCCGAAAACTTTCCGACTTACTTATTGTCATGAAAGTCTTGTCACCTGGAGGGTTTTCAAGATGTGCAATTACCTTCTTCTTTCTTTAAAAAAAATTCAAACAGGTTTTGGATTGTCATAGGGTTTCCCCTAGTTCTTCTGCAGACCCGGCAACTCTCTCCAAAACGTACGAACCCGGGCAGTTCAGTGGTTGAATTTTCACCCACAGTGCGCAAAACCCACATGAATTAGAGAGGCAGCTAATTAGTGAGATAGTTGCATGTGATTTGCATAACGCAGACGGCTTCATGAATAAAGACGAACATCCGTGAGGGTGTTTGGTTGTGCTGGGGGTGGGTTTGTTTTGGGATAATTTGCAGAAATTAAAACTTTAGTTGTAGTGGAAACAGCAAAGCTTGATTTCTCCTGGCCAACAGGGATAGCTAATTAAGAGACGTCTCTGTTGGGGTTAGTTTACTATAGCAGCTAAGTGGGGGTGTGGTTCCGGGTTTGAATCTAACCTCTCCTGTTGATCTCAATAGGTAGCCTTAGGTAGGCCATTCCTTTGTTCTCTTTGATTTATTTATATCCTGCTTTTCTCGCCATGTTGGCTCAGAGGTTAAGACGCTGAGCTGTAGACCGGAAGGTCGGTAGCTCAACAGTTCAAGACCCTAGTGCCGCGTGACAGAGTGAGCTCTCGTCTCTGGCCCCTGCTTCTGCCAACCTAGCAGTTTGAAAGCAAGAAATTGCCAGTAGATAAATAGGTACTGCTTCGGTGGGGAGGTAACAGCATTCTGTGTGCCTCAGCGTTCAGTCATGCCGGCCACATGACCTCGGAAACGTCTCCAGACAGCGCTGGCTCTTCGGCTTGGAAACGGAGATGAATACCGCCCCCTAGAGTCAGATTCAACTAGCTTTCGAGCAAGGGAAGCCTTTACCTTTACCTTTCTCGCCAAGGGGGCTTACATGGTTCTCTCCTACATTTCATCCTCACAACAACCCTGTGAGGTATGTTAGGCTGAGTGTGTGTGACACAGCAAGCTTCATGTCAGAGTGGGGATTCGAATCTTCCTTTCAACCCTTCCTCTGCAGTGTGGGAGTAATCATATTGGCCTACCGTGTAGTGTTGCTAGAAAGGTGTCATAGCATTGCTAACACATGCATTTGCCTTCTGCTAAGTCTGACCATTGGTCTGTCAAGGTCAGTATTGTCCGCTCTCCAGGGTCTCAGGTACAGAGATCTTTCACATCACCTGCTCAATAGAGAGCATTTTGGCTGTCCTCTCCCACTTCTGGAGGAACTGTATAGTTCTCGATGTCTGAAAAAAGTGAAGAACATCCTACAGGATTTGTCACATCCTGCATATTCCTTGTTTGAACTGCTGCCTTCGGGCAGAAGATATAGGACAATCAAAACAAGGACAAATAGACTAAAAAACAGTTTTTACTCGAGAGCTATTATTGCCCTGAATGCTGTATGAGACTGAAATCTGGGGGAAACAGTGGTTTGGTTGCTATGTAAATCACAAGGGAGAAGCAGTTGTGAATGTCTGTGTGAGTGCGCATGATTATATGTTGTGAGTCACTGAATGATGGCACTTTTTAATTTCATTGTACTATGTACAATGACAATAAAGTATATTATATTATTATTATTATTATTATTATTATTATTATTATTATTATTATTATCATCAGCTGGTGCTATTAATTGGAGCTGCTTGGGACTGAACCTGGGACATGTCAAGCAGATGCTCTGCCATCAAGACATAGCCCCCACCCCAAGATAACAAACATTAACTGCTTTGGACACTTGAAAACACTGTACCAAATGCTAATCATATTTTTCTCTGTTCTGTTGCAATACAGAAGAAAATAGATCTGTTGGAATAATATAATCATAGAATTGGAAGGGGTCCTCCAGGGTCATCTAGTCCAACTCCCTGCACCATGCAGGAAATTCACAAATATCTCCCCCCACACTCTCAGTGGCCCCTGCTCTTTGCATAGAAGATGGGGGGGAACCCTACAGGATCCCTGGCCAAACTGGCCAGGAGAACAGTTGCTTCTGGACCCCAATGTGGTGATCAGCATTTCCCTGGGCGTGTAAGAAAGGGCCATGAGAGCTAAGCACTGCTGCAACCCTTCCTGCCCTCCCTCTCATGGTCTGCCTAAGTTCACAGAATCAGCATTGCTGTCAGAAGGCCATCTAGCCTCTGTTTGAAAACCTCCAAAGAAGGAGAGCCCACCACATCCCGAGGAAGCCAGTTCCACTGAGGAACCGCTCTGTCAGGAAGTTCTTCCTAATGTTTAGCCGAAAACTCTTCTGATTTAATTTCAACTCGTTGGTTTTGGTCCAACCTTCTGGGGCAACAGAAAACAACTCCACACCATCCTCTGTATGACAGCCCTTCAAGTACTTGAAGATGGTTGTCATACCATCTCTCAGTTGCCTCCTCTCCAGGCTAAACAAACCGAACTCCCTCAACCTTTCCTCATAGGACTTGGTCTCCAGACCCCTCACCCTCTTCATTGCTCTCCCCAGACATGTTCCAGCTTGTCTATATCCTTCTTACTTTTGGGGTGCTACCGAAGGGCTCAGTCAACCTGGTATTGTTACTTGATTGGCACTGTGAAATGCAAGTTGGTGTGGGTAAAGGGATTTGAAATATGTGTCTGGTATGTATTCAGTTGGAAGGGTCATGTAAGTTTGGACTGTAGTACTGATACGGTGAACGTTGATTTGTGCTGATCTCATCCAGAATAGTATTATAATAATACAACTTTGCCTTTAGGATGTAACAAGCAGAGAGACCCACGATACTTGCAGGGGGGGGGGAGGACCTCATGGCTGAGGAGGAAGTGGCCACAGGTAAGCTCCCCCCCCCCGGCACTGGCGGTGAGGCCTGGATGCCTCCCAGCTGCCAACCACCGGGCCTGCCGCAGAGTTCCCAGAGCATTCTCTGCACATGTGCAGGGAATGCTCTTTTACTTGTGGGGGGATTTAAATATCCCCTGTATAGTTCTTTTAAGTTTTCGGATTTCCCCCCCCCCCCCCCCCCCCCCAAGTGTGCAGGAAAATCTCTCTGCCCCCCAAGTGCCCCCGATGTGTGGATTTAGATATCCGCACGCACAGGGGGCACTTGGCTATTAGTATATAGATTTACAAGGACTTTGATTGGTTGGAAAGGAGGAAAGAAGGGTGAAGTCACAAGACCTGTACGATGTCTCATTTTGTGGTACTAAAAAAGGAGAGAACACTTCCAATTTAAACAACCTTTGGAAATGTCACCATATGTTTCCCTTCAGATCTTAAAGTTTTGGAAAATGCACAGATGGCACATTGCATTTCATTATGACATCGTCTTACACGTCTCTGCTCCAAGTGTGTCTTGTTGTTCGGGGTGTCCGTGATGGTCAGTGGCACAAATGACACAATTCACCCCCACGCAAATGCCGTGTTAGAAAAGGCTGGGAAGGTATAACTCTGCTTTGGGATTGCACCATTCATCATGTGTGTCTCCTCCAAACGGACCAATAATTTGTGAACTGAATGTCAGGACATATTAATGATCCACAAGGAATTGCTAGGGTGCCATGAGAAATAAATTGTAACATGGAAGTCTCCTGTGACCATGGAGTGCCTGCCCAGAGAGGAGGCTACCCGTTACATGTCTGTATGAGTCACTGTTCTGGCCTTGCCTCCACTGGGGGCAAGTGGTTCTGCTGCATCTCTATTGTGGTCCGTTTCAGGGGGTAATGGTGTTGGTCTCTACTAGAACAGCTAAATTCGAGTCCAGTAGCACCGTACAGACCAACAAGTTTTTTGGGGGTATGAGCTTTTAAGAATCAAAGCTCCTTACTGCATCAGCTATATCCTGGCTCGTCGAAGTTGGTTTCACTTGTTACCTGAGGTTGCTTATTGTTGTTGCAGTGTATGTATTGCGTGTGTGTGTGGGGGGGGGCACTGGGGGGAGCCACGTATGTGAGTGAGCTACAAAAACAACCCTTCGCGTTGTTAAGCGAGTAATGGCATTTGAATGCATGGCAGGTACCGCGTTTTCCTTCTCCCGGTTTGTTCAGCTGTCGGTGCGCGTAACGGAGGTTGCTGACTCGCACGGGAGGAGAGGGGAGAAAAATAAGGTGCGATCGAATTATGAAAATTAGGGGCTTGGTGTCAGGAGGCTGACACATCTCATTTTTACTCCGCAAAATTGCTAGTGTTGTGCTGCTGACTTGGCAGTTGTCATTTTCGTTGTTCTTTGCTGGGCTTACTCTCGGTGGCGCAGTGGCCTTAGGGGCTGAAGTCTGGGCTTTCTCTCTTGTTCGTGTTGACCAGGCAGGTTGGAACCTTCAAAGAAGCACCTTTATCCCTAGGGCAATGAATTGGGATCACTGCCGTAGATACGGGCCTCAGTTTTGTGTGGGCTTCTGTGTTGTGTTCCTCTCCAGATGTCCTTTTGATCTTCATACTTTTCCTACTCCTTCTTTGCCTGCTTTCATCCTCTCCAACTCTTGGCCTCACATCTCCCTCGAGAGAGCCAGAGGGCATCACAGGAGAGATAGACAATGCATTTTGTCCACAAAGCCATGGAATGTGCTGGGTTTTTTTCAGTATTTCTGCTTCTTAAGGCAACACTACAGTGGAGAATTGATGTACAGCACAATACTAGTGGTACTCCTCCCTCTCCCCCAGGGTAAAAAGAGGCCTGGGTAAGAGTGGGAGTTTTGACTGAGCATCTGAATTACAGAGTTCCACTTTCACATGTACTTGAATACACTGTCTGTTTGTTGAACTCATTTCCAAGGCTGAGTCTTGGTGTGTCCTGTCTCAGATTAAGACTTGGAGATTATCCGCCTTCCTTCAGGAATGGACCATGGCTTAGTGGTAGAGCTTCTGCTTTACATGTCGGAAGGTTCCAGGTTCGATTCCCGGCACCTCCACTTAAAAGGATCAGGTAGCAAATGGTGTGAAAGACCTCCACCTGAGGCCCTGGAGATCTGCTGCCAGAGTGGGATGTGTCTCTCGGTGTGTCTGTGTGTATGTTTCAGGGAGTTATTGTTTTTTGTCATGTAAAGGATGCTCTGCTTCTGAGAATGTTGTACCTGGGGCCATGGGGTGGACAGTGGTTGCTCATGACTATCTGAGAGCATGCACCAGACTAGATAAATGTGTTTGCTGGTTGTAACTCAAACAAAGACAACCTTTGGGGAGCAGTTAAAGAAGGGGGCTGCAGTGTCACAAGTGGTTAAGACGCTGAACTGCTGACCGGAAGGAAGTCCACCACTGGGACCATAAGAACATAAGAGAAGCCACATTGGATCAGGCCAATGGCCTATCCAGTCCAACACTCTGTGTCACACAGTGGCCCAAAGTACCAGGTGCCATCAGGAGGTCCACCAGTGGGGCCAAGACACTAGAATCTCTACCCCTGTTGCCCCCCTCCCCCCAAGCACCAAGACTACAGGGTATAAGCTTCCAAGAGTCATACCTTCCTTTGTCACATCTGACTATGAGAGCTTTGAGTCTTGAAAATTTCTACCCAGGTAATCTTGTTGGGTCTCTTAAGGGTGCTGCTGGTCTCAAGTCTTGGTTATCTGCTACAAACCAACACGGCTCCCCACCTGAAACTGATCTGCTACGGTGAGCCCCGTGGTCTCCAAGTTCTGCTAGCCAAACTTGGCTGACATCCTTTCTTAGAGTCACATCATCGTTGTGAAGACACAAGAGTAAAGCCCTAGCATCGTCTTCAGGTCCTGATGAAAATTGGGGTGACCTTGGCAACATTTGGGCACCTCAAACCCGGTTGATAGGAAAGTCCCGTTTTATCAATGCATTTGGAGAACGGCGGACGATCTATATGAAATGGAGTCCTCTCTGCTGTATATTTTTTTTGCGAAGTGGAGAAGATTGTTTTCTTGCCCCCTTGGCGATATGTCAAGGTCGGAGGAAGCCCGTAGCTTCATGCAGCTTTTATGAGAAGGAAGCCTTGGAAGTGTCACCCACAATACACTTTCCCCTTTTGAAGCAACTGCTTCTTTTATTTTAAGGTTCGCTTATTTTCTAGGACTGTCCTTTCATATTCATATCAGCACAGGGTGCGCACGTGTGTGTGTGTGTTGGTGAGGGGAGGCAGAGGGAGGGAGAGAAAGCCAAGCGCTGGAAGAAGAGGGCCTCTTTACGGAGCACGTGTCTTCGAAAGATTCTGCATTCCTGGCAGTGAAGTTTTTCATACCTGGAAAGGCCGCAGTAGATATTTAACCTCTTTGTTGTGAAGAGAGATGTTCATTGCTGCATACCGAGAAGTATTTTCTTAAGATGGGTAAAAAAAAGAAAAGTGCAGCTATAAGTGAGTTCAGCATCACTGAAACTTGCTTCTGGTAGAACGGCAATCCCGTGATTTAATGACACATGATGTAGGGTTGCCAGCCTGCAGGTGGGGCCTGGAGATCTCCCAGAAACACGGCTGATCTCCAGACAACAGAGATCAATACCCCTGGAGAAGATGGTTGATTAGGAGGATGGACTCTGTAGCATTAGAGCCTCCCAAGGTCCTTCTTCCCAAACCCAACCTCCCCAAGCTGTACCCTCAAACCTCCAGGAAACCTTCTTCGTGGTCTCTGTGCATCACACCTCTGGGATGTAGTGCACCTGCCCTGACCCCGATTGGTATCTTCTAAAGCGAAAGGGATTTTCGCACCCTCTCCCCAGTCACATGCAGGGCTCCAGTGCGCAAGACCAGGGGAGGGGCACGACAATCTCGCCAGTTCTCTTCTGACCACCGTGCTGGTAGGACCCTCCTCGCTTTGGTTGGTATTTTCTTCTTATTCTTCTCACCTTTTCTACTGGATCTCCTAAAATACTTAGTTAATTAGGACGGAACTGATTTTGAGTATTCCGCCTCGGCAGGCTACTCCCCCCACCCCCAGCCTATGGCCAAACGGTGGGGCTTCTTTAAACGGTGAGAACATAAGAAGAGCCCTGCTGGATCAGACCAGTGATCCATCTAGTCCAGCGTCCTGTCTCACACAGTGGCCAGCCAATTCCTCTGGAGGGCCAGCAACAGAGCATAGAGGCTGAGGACTTCCCCGGATGTTGCCTCATGGCTCTGGAATTCAGAGGATTAGTGCCTCTGAATGTGGAGGTTAAGAATATAAGAAGAGCCCTGATGGATCAGACCCGGTGGTCCCTCTAGTCCAGCATCCTGTCTCACACAGTAGCCAGCCACTTCCTCTGGATGGCCAACAACAGGGCATAGAAGCCGAGGCCTTCCCCTGATGTTGCCTCCTGACTCTGGGATTCTCAGAGAACTTGTGCCTCTGATTGTGGAAGTTCCCTTTAGTAACCATGGCCAGTAGCCATTGATAGACCTCTCCTCCACCAGGAGAATGGGAACATATTGGGAGCATACTGTTTCCGATATGTGTGGCTGCCATAGTGTCTGGACAGGGGTGTCGTGGATATATTGCCTGCAGAAGAACTGCAGAAGAAGAGGTTGGATTTATACCCCGCCCTTCACTCAGAGTCCAGGATTCTAGTTCATATACACTGAAGTGGTACATATCTGCAAAATGAGCCCAGTACTCTTGTTTGTACAACATGGCAATCATGTGTCTGGAGTACTGGTAGTTCACTCCCAATACATATATGGTTACAAATACCTTCTTGTATTTTCACATGTAAGGTCGGAAAAGGACTTCTGTCTCAGCTTAACCTAAGTTACAGAGGTTAGGAAATAATTCCTATACGTCACTGAAACCTTTGGAGAACAAAAGGCCGGATATAAATGTCAAAAGTAAAACAGCATTAAAAATGTGCATAATTCGAGTGCTGAGGACCTGAGTTAATGGAATCTGTGCTGGGTTCTACTCACCCTGAAGCAGTGCTTTCACTATGACCCAGCTCACAAAACAACTCGCGTTTTCCAAATCTCCTCTCAACCCACTTTCAGCAGTATGTGCCAGTGTGCTAAATGTGTGGTAGCCCTCTTTGCACGTTAAAGGACCCCCTTGCGGTTTGGATAGCCTGCTTATGTAAGAAAACTGCGCGATCAGTACAGCTGTTATCCCGGTGACGGGTTGCTTATAATGTATTTGCAGACGGGTAGCCATGCTGGTTTTCGATATTTAAATGCCTCTGAATGTTTTTTTCAATATTGGAATTTTTAATGGTTTTAACTGATTTTATCATGTTTTGAATTAATTGTAAACCACCGTGAGTCCTGCGCAAGTGGGGAAGGGCAGTCAAGAAATCTCAATTAATTAATTAATTAAGATTTCATGTGGTGTGTGTGTGTGTGTGTGTATATATATATATATAAAAATATGTTTTTGATGACTCGTAGGTGAAAGTGATGGTGAGAATCTGCCCCTCACACGACACGTCGGCATCCATGTCATTCCTGAAGGTGGATCCACGGAAAAAACAGATCACGCTCTATGACCCATCTACCAGTGGCCCTTCCAATGCAGGCCACCGAAGAGGAGCCGTGGCGGTCCCAAAGATGTTCGCCTTCGATGCAGTGTTTCCGCAGGATGCTTCCCAGGTACTTAGAACCAAGCACGTGAAGCTAATAATTTGGGTCACTGCTGTGGCGTTTTAAATCCAGCAAGAGAATTCTTCACAGCTTCGGGAGGGTGCGCGGATTTATTTTTTTTAAAAAAACTTTGAATGAGTTGGTTTAATTACTGGGAAGGCATGCTAATTAATAGTCGGCGCGCAAGGTCTCACGCTGTTTTAATTTAGCCCAGATGTGAAATTAAGAACCAGTATTGGTGGAGATGATTCTACTCGGTGAATGCTTTCTCCTGTACCTCCTTCTGTCTTTTAAAGCAATACACACACACACACAAACATTGAACCGGGGCTGTAGTTCAAATGAGATGCCTTCCTAAGACTCCATGTGGACAGAGCATTTATAAGCATGTAGTTGTCTCTGCCATGTCAGAAAGAGCTTCACATCTAAGCAGGTGCATAAGGACTTTTGTCGAGTTAGTGGAGTGGTGCCTTTCACACCGCGTCTTCTGGAAGCACAGGATTCTTATCCTCACCAAGGAAATAACGAATGACGAATTATCTTCCCCGAACCAATTGTCCAGCTTTACCAAGATCTTCCCTGGTAATATGCTGACCTGGGTGGCCCAAGCTATCCTGATTATGTCGGATCTCAGAAGCTAAGCAGGGTTTCGCCCTGGTTGGTATTTCGATGGGAGACCACCAAGGAAGTCCAGGTTCGGTATGCAGAGGCAGGCCATGGCAAGCCACCTCTGAACATCTCTTGCCTTGAAAACCTTATGGGTTCGCCATATGTTGGCTGCAACTTAATGGCACTTGCCACCCCCACCCTTGGCGATACGTAGCCACAGGGAAATGAGAAGAGCATACTCATAGGGCATACTCTCAACCTGGGAAGGCAGTGGTGAGGCTGAAAAGGACTAGTGCTCAGTGTGAAACAATGCTTTATTTTATTTCTTTTAGGACCCTTCCAACCGACTTTTCTCCATATAATATGGAGGTACATATTACAAGGTACAAAGCACACAATAGGCAAATTTTACAGATACACAAAATAAGCCAGTTTCACCAGTTTGTACTTGCTGTGAGCAAACTAGTTCGTAAGGCAGAGCAGGTGGTGGCGACTCTGCTCTAGATTAAACGGTGTTGTTAGCAGGTCAGCCAGCAGCCATTTCTTTCCTATGTTATGCACCCCAGAATCCTCTGGAACATGCAAGGCAGACATGCAAAATAAGTCCATTGGAAACTGTTTCCTTAAAGTTGGAAAACCTTTGGAGCTGACCATGTGCTTTCAGGTATACCTGATTTTTAAATACTCTCTGAGTAACATAAGAACACAAGAAGAGTCCTGCTGGATCAGACCAGTGGTCCATCTAATCCAATATCCTTTCTCACCCAGTGGCCAACCAGTTCCTCTAGAGGGCCGACAACAGGGCATAGAGAGGCTGAGGCCTTCCCCCTGATGTTGCCTCCTGGCTCTGGGATTCAGAGGCTGGCTGCCTCTGAATGTGGAGGTTCCCCTCAGTCACCATGGCTGGTAGCCACTGATAGACTTATCCTCCATGAATCTATCTAATCCCCTTTTAAAGCTGCTTATTCCTGTGGCCATCACTACATCCTCTGGCAGTGAATTCCACATTTTAATCACTCTCTGTGTAAAGAAGTGATTCCATTTTAACCATAGATATATCTAACCTTAGTGTTCATGGGAAAGGAGACAAAGTGAAACCAAACAATTATTTTGCTTCATTAGGTGTGTCCCCCCCCGCAACTGTCGGTTGCATCCCTCTCCTTCCTTCATTCCACACTCCCGTATTTCATTTTCTCCAAACTGGGGCAGAAGAGAGCACCTTACCCTTTTTCGTAATACTTGCATTTCCTCCTCCTAATGTGACTGCTCAGTATAGAAACACACACAATTATTAAATGGCTATTGAGATGCTCCGCCCACTCCTGTACATGTTGCAGAGGGTTCTGACGCACATTGTAAGGCATGCACTTGGTCTTTTCCCAGACAGCGGGGATTTTCAGTATTGCTTTGATCCCCACTCTAAATGGAGAGGCCTGCGTGGCAATGAAGCTACACAACACCTGGAGCTTTCTGTGCAGTTTCCTCTGTCTTGATTCATCCGGAATAATCGTTCCTTCTTGGTCTCCTGCTTACAGTAACAATGAGTCTTACTTTACCCATAAGCATTAAGTTGGAAGGCTCTTACCCTTACCCTTAGAGAGCAAAGAGATAGCCGTTCCCGATTAGGTGATCCATGTACACCACGAGAGGCCTGTTCTTGATCTCTAACCTCTCCTAAGAGACTGGGGTATTATGTTTACACCGGGCCAAACTCGTTTGGTACAGAAGATTTGCTGCTCTTCCAAGACCTTCATGACCCCCTAAGGAAAATGTGCTGTTGGCGGGGAAGCGTTAAAGGGAGAAGTAGCGAGAGAGGAATGGATGAGCGGGGCCACCCTTCTCGCTTCCTCAGGACCTGTGGGAAACAGGCAGTTGTGGCTCCCTGCCGCGAGATGCACAGTCTGTCCCCATACTGGAAAACCACGCAAGAGACATCCTCATCTCCCTGCAAGAAATACGAGGACAGGAAGCTCAAGGGACTGCTGTCATTTTCGTGGATTGTCTGAGAAGCTCAGCTCTCTGTTCCAATGGAGGTGGTTTCCATGGCAAAGATAAAACAGAGATCTTTTCGTATTTTCATTCAGGGCTCTTAAATTCTTTTCTCTCCCCCCATCCAGGAGCACCTTTTTTTTTTTTTTTGCAGCAGAGCTGCTACCATTACTGAGAAAACACGGATGAGTTATTATATTAGCCCCTCGCTTGGATGGATAGCATTTCCTTTGTTACTGAGGTCATAAAATTGATACTCCACGGGAGCCGGGATAATGGGATAGGAAACTATTGTAGGCTTATATAGCGGCTTTTATGAGAGAGAAAAATGGAATATAGACACTAAAATAATACGGCTTAATGCCGCGAAATGTGCGAAAAACGCCGTGTTCGGGATAATCCTTCTCATGCTGAAGCCGCGGCAAAGCGCATACCGATGCACGCCCCGTAACTGGTGTCCAATCTCTCTTTCAGGCTGAGGTGTGCTCTGGAACAGTAGCAGAAGTAATCCAGTCTGTCGTGAATGGTGCAGATGGTTGCATCTTTTGCTTTGGTCATGTCAAGCTTGGTGAGCTCCCAAATTCATTATAGTTAATTACTATGTCAGCCTGGTAATTACATGCTGTCAGCTCCTGGAACAATAAACCTAGAGTATATGAATAGATTAGAATTTCTTTTTAATTAGCTTTGCAAACTTCTCCCGCTTTATTTCTACACTGGGACCTTAAGTTCTTTTTTTATATCCATTGGAGGGAAAAAGGCAACCATGTATATATATTCAGAGATATCGATGAGGCTCTGCAAGAACAGGCTTTTGTAAGGGACAGGTGTGACCAAATTCAAAAGATTCAAGAGGCCTTGAGAAATTAATTGGCTCTGGGCAGAAATGTTCGCCAGGACGGAGAAATTAATTGAGGGATGTGCCTGAGGATTAGTAATAGAATATGTAATATCCATTTTTTTTTACATATTTTGTTCTCCTGTTGTCTGAAAAGCAGACGGTGTTATCATAGGGTATGGTCAAAGCACAGTTTTCTGCACTGGATCTCGGCAAGTCAGAAGGTACTCTATAATGTAGCCCCCTGTTGTAGGGAGCAGCGTAGGGGGATCTGGAGAATTATGGTGCCATTGACACAGGAGGTGGACACAGGAGAACCCCACTGTAGGGCAGGAAAACAATCTGAAGTATTAGATGGCAATTCCAACTTCATTGGAGCCTTCATTGGAGGCTCTTCATTGGAGAGCCAGTTTGGTGTAGTGGTTATGTGCGCGGACTCTAATCTGGGAGAACCGGGTTTGATTCCCCACTCCTCCACTTGCACCTGGCTGAATGACCTTGGGCAAGCCATAGCTCTCTGTACCAGCTGTTCTCTCAAGGACAGCTTGGGAAAGAGCTCTCTCAGCCCCACTTACTTCACAGGGTGCCTGTTGTGGGGAGGGGAAGGGAAAGGAGTTTGTAAGCCGCTCTGAGACTCCAAGTGAGTGAAGGGCGGGGTATAAATCCAATCTCCTCTTCTTCTTCTTCTTCTAAAATAGATTCTGAGAGGACTTGACTTGTCTAGTTCTTAGAGGTGTCTATAAATAACATTTTGGAGCGTCAGGTATAGAGTTTAGAGGTAGCGTCAGACTGTGGGGTGGATTGTGCTGTCCATCAGTGGGAGCCGCTAATGGTTGCTGATCCTCTCAGCTTTCCCCTCCATCCAGCAGTCCTTTTGCACCCCAAGACATTTTACCCTGGGATCACGTGGAGTTATAGCCATGCTAGTTGGGAGGCTGCAGCGGGGAAGGGGTAGAGGGCAAATTCGCTCCCTCCAGCCTCTTGCTTGAGTGGTACTCCACTGACAGAAGAGGAACGAAGGAACAGTTTTGGCCCCTTTCTCCTCTCGATGCAGCATCCTGACCCGTGTTACCATTACTCCATGTGGGTCCAGTGACCCTGGGAATAGACTTTCCTGGGACCGGAAAAGATTGCTGGGCTGGGAGATGGATCCTGCGTCATGCATGGTTTGAGATTTTGTGAATAAGCCCGGGAAATTCGTGAGCTATCACACTCTTATTCCCTTCCTCTCTCCCTCACCCGGGTTTTGCTTGACAATGGAAGATTTCCATGTTCACTGCAACCCATGGGTTGTCGTAACAGCTGAGCCACAAACCTGGTTTGGAGAGCAAGAGAGCAAGCTGCACATGGCGCTTTGGGTGTAATGACACACCGTGATTTGCCACCAAAGCTGTAACCATGCGTGAGGGCAGAATGAAATAAAAATGAGGGAGGAAGCACATGAGCTCAAGGTTCTGCCCCCCCCCCCCAGCAAGCTTGTTCTGAACCATGAACTTTCTCGTCTTTCCCATCAGCAGAGCATTTGATGAGGAAGAATGTGGCGTGAAAGCTAGGCCACCATCTTCCCTCATTCTCCGTCCAATCCATTTATGAGCCGAAAGGCAGCCTTTCTTTCTCTCTCCTCTTGCTCTGCCCTTTACCCTCATCAGTTTCTCAGGAATGTCAGCAGCTTGCCTTTCAAGAACCCACTCCTCCTCATAACAGTCTTCGGTGGGGGGCTTGAGGAAGTGGTTTCTCTCACTAGTGGGGGGCTTCTCTCACAAGTACGTCAACCGTCCTCTACCCTCCTCCCTCACCAGTGGGTATACTTGTCAGTAACCACTTCCCTCATGCTGTGCTTCCTCACGAGTGATCTCCATGCTTCTCTTCGTGCATATGAATGACAACAAGGACTTACCGGTATGAAAGGGGACAAGCCCGGGAAGCCTTCTCCCCCTAGTAAAAACAGTGATAATGCACATACATGGAAGGCCTAGCCGACACTGAGGCTGTTTTTAAATGCCTGATGGCCTGAACAAGCTCTCTCTTTCCCCTTTCCCCTCCAGGCAAATCCTACACAATGATTGGAGAAGATAATTCCACACAGAGCCTCGGCATAGTCCCCTGCGCTATCTCGTGGCTTTTCAAGTTAATCAACGAGCGCAAGGAAAAGACAGGCACTCGTTTCTCGATTCGAGTGTCTGCCGTGGAGATCAGCGGCAAAGATGAAAACCTTCAGGATTTGTTAGCTGAAGTAGCCACCGGCAGTCTTCAGGATGGTCAGTCCCCCGGAGTTTATCTGCGAGAGGATCCGATATGCGGGACTCAGGTATAATATCTGGAGGCGCTTTGAGAAAGTGTGGCATTCCCTTGTATCCTGTCAGAAAGTTCCTTTAATCTGACAACAATTCCCACTCTAAGGGGGGAAAAATCAATTGCTTTTAAAAAATTTACACCCCTTCCAACCCTCCCCAGCGTGTATATATTTGTTTTCATTTGCACCCTTCAGGCTTGCCCATTTTGGAAAGAAGGACTCATTCTACCTGTCTTAATTTGTTGTTTTCCTGTGCCAGCTTCAAAATCAAAGCGAATTAAGGGCTCCGACGGCGGAGAAAGCCGCTTTTTACCTCGATGCGGCGCTGGCAGCCCGGAGCACTAGCAAACCAGAGTGCGACGAAGAGGATCGGAGGAATTCGCACATGCTCTTCACCCTCCATATCTATCAGTACCGGATGGAGAAGAGCGGTAAAGGGGGCAGTAAGTTGGTCTGGCTATAATTCAGTTTATTCTGGCATGGGATCTAGAACATTTATTTACATTGTAAACCCAGAATCAGTGCAGAAGCTGATTAATATTAGCCATGACTTTGAAGTTTCACCTGAGATAACCTCAATATTGACTTCAGTTCTGCTCCTGCATTTATGTACTACCTTTTAATCCCCCCCCTTTCTCCAAGAAGCTAATGGCTCCACTGTTATAAACTCAAGTTTTAAACTTGAGGTAGGTTAGACTGATACAGAGCCAGTTTGGTGTAGTGGTTAAGCGCACGGACTCTGATCTGGGAGAACTGGGTTTGACTCCCCACTCCTCCCCTAGCAGCTGCTGGATGACCTTGGGTCAGTCACAAGTTCTCTCAGAGCTGTTCTTGAAAGAGCAGTTCTTGAAAGAGCTCTCTCAGCCCCACCTATCTCACAGGGTGTCTGTTGTGGAGAGGGGAAAGGGAAAGGAGTTTGTAAGCCACGCTGAGACTCCGAGTGAAGGGCGGGGTATAAATCCAGTCTCCTCCTCCTCCTCCTCTTATAACTCAAGTTCACCCAATGAGCTTCTCTTGGTTCCCAGTTGAACATTCTAACCCCTACGCCACACTGGCTCCAGTTGCAACCCTCTGGGTGCACACAAGTAGGGGCAAGCAGCGCACTAGTTCATTGGGATCTGGGCAATGCAAGGGGAATGCATATCCAGGTGTGCGTCTGCATGTCCATCATGAGGTCACATCTGCTGGTGGATCCCCCTCACTGGATAAGTGCATTGGCACGTGGCTGCAGATGTTCCCATCACCCTGGCTGCTGAGATTTCCGCTTTCGTGCCCTTGCATTGTCTGCTGTCATTGTGTCCCGTGTAGCTGTTGAGTTTTGCCACTTGTATATCGATGCAGAGTACTGGGAACCATCGCTAGTCCTGGAACTTGGAGAGTCCTCATGCTTCTCATCCCAGAAAAAGCCATTAGAAGAAAACAGGCTTATTGATTCCAATTAATGATCCAGCCAACCAGTCTCTTGAGGGCAGTCATGTTCAGACTCCCTAACCTATTTCCTCAAGTACTGGTATTTCTTTGCGCCATATGTTGGTTTGTGACGGTCGGAGTTTCACAAGCCCGCCGAGCACCGTTTTTAAAAAGTTTTAAAAGCCACAAGTCTTTAGAACAAACCAACACTGCTGTGTGGGTGCTTTTGGTTCTCAAACTTCTGTTTATTCCCCATTTCCAGTCCATTCTGTAGCGCTGATCATTCCTCTGCACTTCTTCTCTTGTGTCCTTTGGCTGGGGGTGACCAGCATGGATCAGATTATTCAGGATGGACATTCAGTGCTTGTTAGCTTGTTAGTTTTCGTAACTGCAACATAGTTGCCTGATGGTTAAGGAATGTCACCTGCTTTCAGAAGTTCTTCATTCCTCCCCCATAAAGGGCACCCAGGGGACATCATGAAAAGGGATAAAACAAGTGTTCCCTCTAAGCTGAGTTAGTGTGAGCTAGCTCACGGTTTTTTAGCCCCCGGCTCGCACACTTTTGTCTTGGCTCAGGAAGGATGGCTCCAGAGCAAACTAATTTATGGAGCAGCCAGATCATTCACTCAGAACTTTAATGCCAGTAGCTCACAAAATATAATTTTTGCTCACAAAACTCCACAGCTTAGAGGGAGCATACCAGTGTGTTTCTTGTCACCCAGAGCAAAGAGCCAGTCCTGGCTTTCCTGTACCTTGCTGGCTTCCAGGAGACATCACCTATGGGTATGCAGGGAACACCCCAGTCAAAACTGATTGTCTACATCCCTGGAGGATGCTTGGATTGGAATCGTCTGAATTTTTGTAATTTTCTGCCATGACAGCCATTTTGTAGTGGTGCCCACTGTCCTGTTTGGTGAGAGCCAGTTTGGTGTGAGCCAGTTTGGTGTAGTGGTTAAGTGCATGGACTCTAATCTGGGAGAACCAGGCTTGATTCCCCACTCCTCCACTTGCAGCTGCTGGATGACCTTGGGCAAGCCATAGTTCTGGCACAGCTGTTCTCTCAAGGGCAGCTCTGGAAAGAGCTCTCTCAGCCCCACCTACCTCACAGGGTGTCTGTTGTGGGGAGGGGAAGGGAAAGGAGTTTGTAAGCCGCTCTGAGACTCCAAGTGAGTGAAGGGTGGGATATAAATCCAATCTTCCTCCTCCTCCTCCTCCTCCTCCTCCTCTTCTGTCTGAAAACTCCAAAAGTTCCCAGAGGCTCAACAGTCAGAGGACCCTCTCCTTAATACTCGGTTTCCTCTCCCACATGGATTGTGTCTGCCATTTTATTAGTGAGTTTACCTGAGCTTATGTTGTTGTTGTTTTAGTGTCAGGAGGCCGCAGCCGTTTACATCTCATCGACCTTGGAAGCTGTGAGAAGGTGTTAAGCAAGAGCCGGGATGGAGGAGGGTCTCTCTGCCTTTCCCTCTCTGCCTTGGGCAGTGTCATTCTCGCCTTAATCAACGGTGCCAAGCATGTGCCATACAAGTAAGTAAACCAGTCTACCCTCCTGTGTGGTGTAGTGGTTAAGTGTGTGGACTCTAATCTGGGAGAACCAGGTTTGATTCCCCATTTCTCCACTTGCAGCTGCTGGATGACCTTGGGCAAGCCATAGCTCTGTACCAGCTGTTCTCTCAAGGACCGCTTGGGAAAGAGCTCTCTCAGCCCCACCTACCTCACAGGGTGTCTGTTGTGGGGAGGGGAAGGGAAAGGAGTCTGTGAGCCGCTCTGAGACTCTGAGTGAAGGGTGGGGTGTAAATCCAGTCTCCTCCTCCTCCTCCTCTTCTTCTTCGTCTTCTTCTTCTTCCCAAGCTGATCAGACTGCTAGCCTCTGACTTGATTTTTAGATTGCTTTTCAAAGTTTTGTCAGTTGTATAGAGGCAGTGACCGCTGGTGGCTTAAAAGTGATGCCCTTCCAACTCTGCCTACTTCCTCCTCAGAGAAGTTAGACGAAAATTCGATTGAATCTGGGGGCAGCCCTTGCAATTTGCTCCATCTGAGGCTGGGCTGAAAGTAGGGGGTGAGGGTATTGCAGTTCGCTCCATCTGAGGCTGGGCTGAAATTAGGGGGGTGGGGGTGTTTCTGAACAGTTTCTCTTCTGGTGGAACGCAGCCTCCCATTTTGAGGTTAATTTGAGGAGCCTGTCAAATGGGGCAGGAATGTTCTCTCGTTCAGAACGAGGGTGGGAATTATTGCTTCTTTTTACTCTGATTTGACTTTATGGTGTTTTACTCTGATTTGACTTTATGGTGTTTTACTCTGATTTGACTTTATGGTGTTTTACTCTGATTTGACTTTATGGTGTTGTCATGTAAGACAGATTGTACTGCCTACAAGGCACCAGGAGGGCATCACACTGGCAGAATAATATAGCCAGCAGGGTAAAGAGACTGCCCGTCTACAGTACCAAAGCCACTGAAAAGGGGGTAGAAAATAGGGGCAAAACTGAACAAAATTTTTAAAAATGGTGGGCTTTTATAGAACATTGACGGCCTCTTGAAAATCCCTGTTCCACGTAATTTCCCCATAAAATTTCAGCTCATCCTGAATTTTGTCCTCTGTTTGGCCACCATAAGGAACCATTTGGGTTGATTATTTTGAGATCATTGGTCTTTCCAGACATCTTATGATGGGGTTCACTTTTTAGCCTTGAATAGGGATTCCCCAACCTTTTTGATGCTGTGGGCACTCTTGGAGTTTTGAGAGGGGATGGAGAGTGCCACCACAAAATGGCGGCCACCGGAGGTGGAGCCAAATACAGTCCCTCCCTCTTTGCACCTCCTGTGAAGCAGGAAAGCCTGAAGGGGGAATGGAACCACACACGGACTGGGTAAAGCTCAGGTGCTTACCAGCCCTTCTGATCTTCCACTGTGAAAAAAACCATTCATTTGAATGAGGGCAACCGATAGTAAACCCTGCCTTACAATGGCTGTGCCCACCGCCTACCTTCTGAAAAATTCAGCAGGTGCCAAGAGAAGTACTGGTGGGTGCCATGAGGAACCCTGTTCTAGAATGAAGAATGTGCTCTTAAAAGTTTTGTGGTGGGGCATATTATTATCTCATACCGATAGCTTTTTTTGCTTTGAGAGATCAAGTTCAGACTTTAGATGTTCCTTGAGTCTCTTCTCAAATGGGAATGATGTGCAATGAAAGAGAGAACCATAAATAACTCAGATCCTTCTGTTGCTTCTGTTGTACTTGACAGGGACAACAAACTAACCATGCTACTGAGGGAATCTCTCGGGAACATCAACTGCAGAACAACCATGATAGCTCATATATCGGATTCACCAGCCAATCACGCAGAAACCCTCAGCACAATTCAGCTCGCCTCACGCATTCACAGAATGAGGAAGAAAAAATCCAAGGTTGGTGTAGAACAGCAATCAAATAGTGTTCAATTAGGAAGGAAGATGGGATTCCTAGACAGTAAGCTTGGGTTGCCTGCTGTTCAGAAACAGTGATGCGGGTTAACGCTTCTGGATATCAAGATGGTATATATGGATAGCAGCATCTATGGTGCTGAGCAAGTCCACTGGCCATTCCATCCCTCTGGCATGCTATGAAGCAAAATGAGAAATGTGGCTTCTTAGTCAAGTAGGGGTGTGCGTTCGGTATATACTGGTCCGAATAAATAGCCGAATAATACCTTATTGGCAACTCCAGATAGGGAAGGGGGGATTTTTAAATGCCTCCCCTTCCCTCCTTGAGTCTCGCTGCAGTGGTAGCACGCCTCCACAAGCAATTTGCCTTCTCTCTTGGAGGCGTGCCACCACTGTGGCCTGACTCAGGGAGGGAAGAGGAGGCATTTTTAAATGCTGAATAAATTTGGGTTCCCAATTATTACCTGAACCCGAATCCGAACTAAGCTGATTTTTTTTTCATGCACACCCCTAATGTTAAGAGAAAGGTCATCAGAATGTCTATTGCAGTGCTTAGACAGGAGATGTCACTCGTGTGAACTACTGCCCTGCCTTGGAGCTGTATAACACCACTCTTGCTTCAGGGCCAGAAGCTGGTAGCCCAGACTTATTTAAAAAGAGCTGGTAGGCACGGTTGAAAATTTGAAGCCTGAGTTTGGTACTTTAGATCAGTCTGGCCACAGGGGTCAAGCAATTACCCTCTTGTTAATGCATTTACGTATTAACAATACTTTTTTGTTTTTTTACAATTAACAGTATGCATCAAGCTCCTCTGGAGGAGAAAGTTCGTGTGAAGAGGGCCACATACGAAAGCCACATCTGAGACCATTTCACCCAAGGACCATCGCTCTTGACCCTGACATTCCTGTACTGAATTTATCCAACGAGCCTGATTATTCCTCAAGCAGTGAACAGTCCTGTGATACCGTCATCTATGTCGGTCCCAACGGTACGGCTTTGTCAGACCGGGAACTGACAGATAACGAAGGCCCTCCGGAGTTTGTTCCCATAATCCCTTCCCTGAACAAAAAAAGAAGCAAAGACAACTCTGCTCTGGCTAAAAGCTCGGACAAAGACCATTTCAAGTGCAACACTTTTGCAGAGTTGCAGGAGAGGCTGGAATGCATCGATGGAAGCGAGGAGCCCGTTAAGTTTCCTTGCGGGGAGACTCCCGCTGCCCCTTGCAACAACACAGTTTCAGGAACTGCAGAAAATGGACAGTCTAAATCAAAACCATCTTCTCCCCCTGGAGCATTTAAAAAGGGAGTTCTGCAGGAACCAGGACCTCCTAAGAAAGGGCATAATGTTTTCTTCCAGCAAAATGGTGGCTGCCCAGAGAAGAAAGGGGTCCCTTTAAAAACAGAACACACCAAACAGCAAACTGTACCGGAATGCAACAGAGTGGATTTGGATGGGGAAAAGAAGACCATGGCTGATTCCTACCAGATGCCAATATGTACCACTTTTATTAACCAAGAGCAAAACCAAGCTGTTGCTGAACCGGTTGTAAAAGAGAAACCTTTGCATGTGAAAAGACCTTTACCCAGCCCCGCTCCTCCACCTCCACAGCAGCAGCCGTCTCTGTTGAACGCCAAGCAAACCCATCTGCCGTTTGATCGCAGTCATGCAGTCCGAACACCACCCGTGGGAATGAGTAAGCAACCAGCTAGTGAATGTGAACCCAGCCCTGAAGGAAACACGTTTTCGGCAAGCAACAGCAACACGGAGCACCAAGGGGAAGGTATAGAAGTCCATCGATTCCGGTCATCCTTCCGGGGGAAATGCTTTGACCGGGATATCCTGACAACGACGGTGACTTTGCAGCAGCCCGTGGAGCTTAACGGGGAGGATGAGCTTGTCTTTACTGTGGTTGAGGAACTCTCCATCAGCGGTATCTTGGACAATGGAAGGCCTGCCAGCATCATCAGCTTTAACAGTGACTGCTCCCTGCAAGCCCTTGCATCTGGCTCCAGGCCGGTTAGCATCATTAGCAGTATAAATGACGAGTTTGATGCCTATACCTCCCAGGCGAGCGCCTCAGGGGTCAATATCGACATTGTGGTACCCTTTGCCGAGAACCCGTTCTCGAGCAGCAGCAGACGTTCCTCCATCAGCTCGTGGCTAAGCGAAGTCAGTATCTGTACAATCGAGAGCGACGGAGGCCACCCAGGTGACAGTTTTCTCGCTCAGCATGCTTATGGCTGTCACAAGTCTGAGGAACCTTTCAAGCTGGGTGGTCCTAATGGCCCTGTACTGTTAAAAGCCACTCTGAATGACAGTGGGTTTTGCTTTTCAGAACTGGAGGGCGAGAGCATAAATTCAGGCAAAACAACTTCAGGTGTCCAGAGAAACCCTCAGAACCCTGACGTTACCAAAGCATCTCTGGCAGAAAGTGCTCTTTGCGTCACCGATCAGCCGGCAAAAGTCAAGCCTTCTAACTCGCCAAATACACCGGTGATTGAAACAATACACTCCAGTCTTCCCCGGAGAACAAAAACTACCTCATATTCAACCCACAACAATACCACCCTCAGTTGTAAGGAACTACAAAAGCCACGTGTAATGTTTGAAGATCCTTGGCTGGTTCGTACAGACAATCACTTGGAAGCAACAGCTGCAGACCTTTTGCTCTCTCCGAATTCCCACATGTTGAGCACTGAGAAACAGCCGGTGAAGTCTGTCCAACATTTCGGTTGTTCGGCGAAGCCAACAAAATCCCAGACCATGCTTGCGTGTTCTCAGAGGGTCGTAGATGGCTGCGAAATGGCCTCCAAGTCTCCCGGCGGAGCTGCAAAAAAGTCTGAAGGCATCACAAAAATGCCACAGCTCAGAAGAGGAGCCACCACACTGGGTGTGGTTCCCGTGTCACGTGGCAATTGTATGACTTCTGAAGGCATGGGCAGGGGAAGTGCCGAAGCTGGCTTTGCCACTGGTAGCCTGAAAAAGAAGAACGCGCCACAAAAATCGAGTATGTTACCCAGGCCAAGTGGGATGATACCTCCAGCGCCTCCTGTCCGTAAATCGAGCCTTGAACAGAAAAATGGCGGGATACCAAACGGTGGTGGGAAAGCTTCAGGACTGGACTCTGTTAGGGCTGCTTTGGGAAAAGCTGAGGATGAGGTTGGTTTGCAGTTGAGAGTTGGGCCATGTGCTTCTGAAAGCACCAGCAACAAATGCAACCTCAAGGGAGACCACTCTTTGCCAAAAGCGACATCAAGTTTGAAGGCAAAGACGTCGAAAAGTGAGACTGCCCATCGCTATGGGAGCCACATGTCCCTTGAGAGATGTGATAGCTTGACATCTGTTGGGACCAAGGCCGCGCTGACTAAGGATAATGGCAACGGTAGCATTACCAATGGCCGGACTGGTCGGTTGGTCCCAAGGCTGGGAGTTCCCCCTGCCCCTTCTGGTATCACGTCACCTCCGTCATATACCTCACCTTTACCCGGCAAAAATAATCAGGCAAAAAGCGGAGTGAGCCAGAAGGTTCCAGCCAGTGGAAATAAAAGCCGCAGCCTTTCGGCCAGCGGGTCCAAGTCCCTGAGCTCCTCTGTGAAGTCGTTAGCTCAGTCTGTTGGGAAGACGTCTAACATCCCTCTGAGTGGGAAAACAGCCCCACGCTCTGTGCAGGGGGCCAGCAGCAAACCGGGCCGGGGAACGATTATGGGAACCAAGCAAGCCATTCGGGCAGCCAACAGCCGTGTGAACGAGCTGGCCTCGGGCAGTTCGGTCAAGATGGGCCACTTCCGAGGTTCGACCGATTCTGATAGCGGCAACGATAGCGGGATTAACCTTAGTGACGAGAAGTCGCAGGTCCTGGCACTGCCGTCTCCATACAGCAAGATTACTGCCCCGCGGAGGCCCCAGAGGTACAGCAGCGGGCATGGGAGTGATAACAGCAGCGTCTTAAGCGGGGAGCTGCCACCGGCAATGGGCAGGACGGCTCTTTTTTACCATAGCGGTGGCAGTAGCGGCTACGAAAGCATGATCCGTGACAGCGAAGCCACTGGCAGTGCATCTTCGGCACACGATTCCATGAGTGAAAGTGGGATATCTTCACCAGGCCGCATGAGAAATGTGAAATCCCCAAAGAAAAGATCAACAGGTAATACCTCCGTGGTAAAAATTTTCAGAGTTTCCTTGGAATTCCAACGGTGCTCGAACAGGTCTGTTAATTTTCCAGAGCCAGTCTTGTAGTCCATTGTGTGGTTAATTGGTGGTGCTGGAAATTGCCATCAAATCACAGCTGATTTACGGCAGCCCTGTAGGGATTTCAAAGCAAGAGTCAAATCGAGGTGGCTTGCCATTGCCTGCCTCTGCGTAGCAGCCCTGGACTTCCTTGGTGGTCTCCCATCCAAGTACTAATCAGGGCTGACCCTGCTTAGCTTCCAAAGTCTGATGAGATCAGGCTAGCCTGGGTGATCCAGGACAGGGCCTGATTTGACTCCCCCAAACAGGAAGCTCTAAGAAGTGCTCTCCGAGTTGCATGTAGTAATATAAACTAGATTTGAGTCCAGTAGAGACCAAGAAGATTTTTAGGGTATAAGCTTTTGACAGTCAAAGCTCCCCTTGTCAGAGTTGACTCTCGAAAGCTCATACCCCCCAAATCTTATTGGTCTCTGCGGTGCCACTGGACCCAAATCTACCTGTTCTACTGGAGACCGACATGGCTACCCCTCTGAAACAGTAGTAATATATGCGTTGCAAGTGGTATATAAGAATTTGAGTGGCATGAGATCGATATTCCTGGTCCTGAATAAAGATATCCTTTTGATTCTCAAGCCCTGTCCAATGTGGGTTAGCTACTGATGGATTATTTAAGGCCAGTCGTTACTTGATGGGATAGATGTGGTTGCTTCTCCCCTGTTCGACTGCCCCACGCTGCTCCACAACCTGGTGGCAGGGGCTGACGTGAACCCCAGTGCTGCCCCATCCACAAGGGAATGATGGGAAAGCAACCATCAGCTCCCGTGCTGTTCCCGAAATGCAACAGTTAGTAGCAGAATGAATGGATGTTTGCATGGCGGGTGCTTAGCAGCAGTCTGTGATGTAGGAGATTCCTGCAAGGGTAGAAAAGCTGCTCTGAGCTTAAGGTAGACCAGTCTTGAGTGCAGCTTTCCTTATAAAGCTAATTAACTTGATCCTATTCAGAAGGAAGTTCCATTGATTGGTTTCTAACCCTAACCCCCCATTACCAGCAACTTCCTTAATCACCTTCTCTAAACCCAGTCGAGATTCTCGCAACCCTGATATACTTTTTTTTTAAATGCCTTGGAATTTGTCATCTTAAAAAAATATACTTTAAAAAATCCCTTTAACCTGCCATGTTTCTCATTGTAATTGCAAAGTAGCAATCTAACGGGTCTTTTGATTGACATATCCACCAAGTGGAAATTAAAGTGAGAGAAGAAGAATTCGGTTTTAAAAAAAAAATCCCAGGGCACTAAACTTTGTGATTAATGCTGCTAATTAACTACAGACCTAAGGCTTTCATTAGTTTTACAGTGTATTTAGGCAAACAACTGAAATTAGAAATAGATTGGAGATACACTGGTTTAATCAGTTCTGAGCTGCTTCTTTGACATCAGCGTTTACTCCTTCCAGCATTCGGGGGAGGGGCTGTGGCTCAGTGAAAGAGCCTCTGCTCGGCATGCAGAAGGTCCCAGGTTCAATCCCCGGCATCTCCAGTTAAAAAGGACCAGGCTGTAGGTGGTGTGAAAGGCCTCTGCTCGAGATCCCGGAGAGCCGCTGCCAGTCTGAGTAGGCAATAGTGGCTTTGATGGGCTGAAGGTCTGATTCAGTATAAGGCAGCTTCAGGTGTGACAGAGGTGATAATAAGGAGTTTTATGTAATTTGGTAGGGTCAAGCTAGACTGAAAGGCAAACCTCTTCCATGGAGTCTAGAAGTATATCTTGCTAAAGCAATGTTTGATTGATTTCCCCCCCAGGAAGAAAAATGGCTATTAATCGAAAAGAAACATCATAACAGAGAGAATATTGGGTTGGATCCGTCCAGCTCAAAGGATTTTTTTTTTAAAAAGCCAAAGTCTTTTCTCTCACTTTAATTTTCATTTGGCGAATCCATCAGTCAAAAGGCTCGCTAGATAGATTGGTACTTTGCAATCACAGTTATGAACATGGCACGTTCCAAGGATTTTTTTTTTAAAAAAAAATGACGACTCTCCTTTCCTGTCAATGGAAAAGTTGGCTGGATCCACCCCATTAACACACACACAAACCAGTCTGAATCTCAGAAGTCCTTCAAGTGCAAGAGCATTTAGTGCGGGCCACAAAATGACCATCTTTATTCTTTATGACATATCAATGACTTGTCCTCTCAGGTTTAGAACAGGGATTTAAAAAAAAAAAACAACACGGATGGCTTACGCTTGCACTTTAAAAGTGGGTATAGTCAGTTGTTGGTTGAAAGTACTGTCCAGTCATGGCTGACTCAGGGCAACCCCTTAGGGCTTTCAAGTCAAGAGATTAACAAAGGTGATTTCCCATTGCCTGCCTCTGCCTGCTTATTCTGGACTTTCTCGGTGGCAGCCCTTAGCTAGATGATTTTTGGTGGGGGGCACTGGGGGGGGCATGACATCACTTTTGATGTCACAAAATTAAAAATAGGGGAGCTCTCTTCTAGCCCCTGCCGGCTGGCCATCTCGCCACTCACCTCAGTCTTCCAGCTCTTCCCTGAACTCTGCTCTCTAGGGGAGCCAGTTTGGTGTAGTGGTTAAGTGCGCGGACTCTAATCTGGGAGAACCGGGTTTGATTCCCCACTCCTCCACTTGCTCCTGCTGGATGACCTTGGGCAAGCCATAGCTCTGTACCAGCTGTTCTCTCAAGGACAGCTTGGGAAAGAGCTCTCTCAGCCCCACCTACCTCACAGGGTGTCTGTTGTGGGGAGGGGAGGGGAGGGGAAAGGAGTTTGTAAGCCGCTCTGAGACTCCAAGTGAGTGAAGGGCGGGGTATAAATCTAATCTCTTCTTCTCTTCTTCTTCCCTGAGATACAGCTGCTCAGGGAGGGGAACAGGGAGAAAAGCACGCGGAAGAAGAAAGGGCACCAGGTGCACACTCCTTCCCCACTGGCCAGCCAGCTCGCCGCTTGTTCCACCATACGGGCAAGGCCCTTTGTATGTGCTGAGGCTGGGGGCGGAGCTGGCTGTGCAGACATGCACTTCCAGTCATTTCTGGGGGTGATTCAGGCTGGTGGCCAGCAGGGGGCAGGGACAGGGGGCATTGCAGATTCAGGAGGGCTCTGCCACCACCTCCCCCCCCCCCCGCCTAGCTACAGCCCTCTTGGTGGTCTCCCATCCAAATACTAACCAAGGCCAAAACTACTTAGCTTTCAAGACCTGACGCGGTCTGGCTAGGCAGGGACATCAGGGTCAGGGCACAGTCAGTCGTTAGGCTAGTATAAATACTATGGAAGCGCTGTCCTTTTCAAAATCAGCACACGTTTTCGTTAACCTATTTGGCGGTTTTTAAGCAAAGGCTTCGATGGCCATCTGAGAGCAGTGCTGATTCTGTGGCTCACTAGGAATGTAGGCAGACCGTCAGAGGGAGGGGGGGAAGGGATGAATCAGTGCCCTTTCTTATATTCCCAGGGTAATGCCAGTCACCACTTTGGGGTCAGGAAGGAATTTTTCTCCAGGCCAGGTTGGCCCAGGGCTCCTGTGCGGGGGCTAGGTGACCCTTGGGATCCCTTCCAATTCTGTGTTTCTACGAAAGACTTGGTTGCCACTTAATGGTCTCCAGTTCCTTCACCTTCATTTCCAGAAATCTGATCTGAACAGTCTGATCCAGAGTAAATACCTGTGTTTACCTCAATACGCAAGTTTGGGGGGCAGTCTAATATCTCCCTGGGCTTATGGATCTTGGACATGCCAGCGTTCCAGGCTTACCGGGTGAGGGCTCAGTTTAAATGAGATGATGTGTTCGGCAAGTTCTTTTGCCTGTGTCACATCCAGATCCCGCCTGACACTCGAGAAAATGCAAAAACAGAAGTGATGCATGTGTGGCTTTTGCTTTGGGCCAATGAGCTCTGGCTGCATCCTCGGGATCTCCCACTTGGGCCGAAGTGACCAATAAACTCAGCACGACTGACTTCTTTTTGCATAAACACATAGAGGTTTGGGCCAAAATGAGGTACAGACCCGTGTACACAGAGGTGCATTAATTTGAAAATTCGGCAAACTACCCCGAGCCCTCAGGTCCAGGCAGGGCATGTATCAAACGAATAAACACTTCCTGGCCAATTCGCCTCACTCTGCCTAGTCCGTTTAAAGGCCCGATTCGGTCTCCTTCCGCCGCACGTCCCCCTCCTAAGTCTCTCCAGCAAATCAATATTAACAGCTGTGTAAAGTTGCACACATATTGAGACGAAATTACTGGCTGATGGATTTGTGTTTGGTTTTGCCCGAGGAAATGCTTTATAAGGTCTTTTTGAAAATGACGAACGGTTCCTTTTTCTTTTTCCCCCCCTCTGGTTGGAATTCTCCTCTGTCGATACATTACAGTGTAACCTTTTGGAGTGCTTAGCGCTTTGACGCGCCCTGATATGTTCAAAAGTTGTTCTAGGTTTTAGTTCGGGGGGGGGGGGGAATGACTGACACTCAAACAACACACTGTGTCTTCCTTCATTTTAAAAAAACTGTAAACCCCCCTCCCCCGGCCCAAAATGTAGCTGTGGGGTTTGCTTTTTTGAGGGGTGAGATGCTGGAGGGAGAGGGGCTCTTTAACCCTTTCCCTCCCCACCCCATTCCTGCTGAAAAATACCACTTACACTCTGCTTGTACCTCTGTTGGGAGGGGGGATACAAGTGCCCGTCAATTTTCCCCAGCAGTTCAGAAGTGGCTTTTCCCAGCAGGAGAGGACAGGGTCAAAGAACCCATCTTGGCCACACACACCCCAAAAAGCAACACCAGTAGCTACAGTTGGAGGGGAAAGGGTTTTTTTGGAAAATATTATGGAAGAAAAGATAAGTTGTAGTTTGAGCCTAGGAGAAAGATATGATAACATACATAAGAGTTAAGAACAGCTAGATTCAATTCCAGTAGCATCTTACAGGCCAACAAAATTTGGTTTAGTAATTAAGTGCGTGGACTCTAATCTGGGAGAACCGGGATGATCCCCCACTCCTCCACTTGCACCTGCTGGATGACCTTGGGCAAGCCATAGTTCTGTCAGAGGTGTTCTTGAAAAAGAGCAGTTTCTGTCAGAGCTCTCTCAGCCCCACCTACCTCACAAGGCATCTGTTGTGGGGAGGGGAAGGAGTTTGTAAGCCGCTCTGAGACTCCCTTGGGTAGTGAAGGGCGGGGTATAAATCCAATCTCCTCTTCTTCTTCTTCTTCTTCACAAGCAGGACAACTGCAACAGCATCTTATTGCCCATGTTCCCCGGCAACTGATACAAAGAGGCACACTGCCTCTGGTCCTGGAGGGAATAGCTATCCATCGGGGCAGCCCTCTCTGACATCCCCATCCTTCATGAATTTGTCCATTCCCCTTTTCCAAGTTGAAGGCCATCACCACACCTTATGCCAGTGACTTCCACAGTTTCATCATGCAGTGTGTGACGAAGCAATCCCTTTGTTTCTGTCCTGAATCTCCTACTGTTCATGTTCCGTAGATGACCCCGGGTTCTAGTATTATGAGAGAGGGAGAAAAGCTTCCCTTCTTCCACACCGTGCATAATCTTATAGGCCTCTTGTCATGTCTCCCCTTACGCGCCTTTTCCCTAAGCTAAACAGCCCTAAGTGTTTTACCCGATCCTCACAGGGCTCTTGCTCTAGCCCCCCCCCCGGATCACTTTGATTGCTCTTTTCTGCACCTTTTCATGCTGTTCAAAATCCTTTTTCAGGTGCGGTGACCAGAATGGCAAAGACTAGCAGTGTTCCCTCTCAGCTGAGTTGGTGTGAGCTAGCTCACAGTTTTTTAGCCTCCGGCTCACACATTTTTGTCTTAGCTCAGGAAAGGATGGTTCCAGAGCAAGCTGATTTGTGCAGTAGCCCTGGAGTCCAGAAATCTTTATTACAGTTCATAACCAGCACAGTCGCACCATAGCATATTCCAAGCATACATACACCCAGCTCAGAAATAGTTCAAAACCACTTTCAAAATAATACGACACATTAGCCTAGGAATCTTTTAAGTTTATTTATTTATTTGCGCATTTAAGAAATCTTTCCTAATTCTATCGGCTACCGCCGAAAATTTGGTGCATGCTCGTGTCACCTGGGAGTTGGTGTCTATCATAAGCATAATATTAATATCAGAGTCCAAAAGGCCCAAAAGTCTTCCCGGTATGGGTTGAATAAATGCAGCTCGTATATTTTTATGGAACCCACACGCAAGCAAAATATGGTCGATAGCGTCAGCCTCTCCAATGCCGCAAGGACAAATACGCTCAGCCAGCAGCCGAATCGCTCGCCCACAACTTTTAACGCCAGTAGCTCACAAAGTAGAATTGTTGCTCACAAGACCCAGCAGCTTAGAGGGAGCATCAGCAAAGCGCATTCCAAGCGTGGATATTTTCTGGCTCGGCACGGCGCAGAACTCTGACGGGACCACGTTTCTTTTCTGTTTTCCAGGTTTCCAGCGCCGCCGACTCATCCCGACCCCGCTGCCTGATTCC
The DNA here is from genome assembly GCA_029233225.1 of Lepidodactylus listeri. Taxonomy (NCBI): domain Eukaryota; kingdom Metazoa; phylum Chordata; class Lepidosauria; order Squamata; family Gekkonidae; genus Lepidodactylus; species Lepidodactylus listeri. The sequence continues at coordinate 85,976,869 of JARCFY010000011.1, forward strand.
GCATCCCTAGGGCGGAAGCCGAACGTCACCGGCCACTGGGTTGATCTGCCACCTTTGCCGGGCACTTTGAAAGAGCCATTTGAAATTAAAGTTTACGAGATCGATGATGTGGAACGATTACAGCGACACAGACAAGAGGAAACGGAGGTCAGCACATATTTTACAGCATCGCAGGACGATTTGAATCGCCCAACGCACGAGGCCGGATCACCGCTCAGATGCTGGTCTGGCGGTATTCGGGGGAGAAGGGGCTGCAGTTAAAGCCGCTGAGATGATCAGTTTTTACTCTTCGCACGTCAGGGGCCTTCCCCGTAGAAAATAATTGCCGCCTGCCATTAACTACGTGGAACATAGCTGATGGAGTGAGCGGAGAATATCCGTTACTACATTACGAGGAGGCTTTATAATCATTGCTTGCCTGATGAAACTTTATGGGCCTTTCTTCTCTAAAGGGTCATTAACTCTTTATGTAAACCGCATAAAGTGCCCTGCTTAGAATTCGGCTAAGTCCAAGACGTTGCGTGAGGTTTAATTTACTTGCAATTGGCAAAACAGTCCAGCTAGTTTCGAGTTAGTGAAAGGGATGCAGTCAGTGTTTTGCAACAATTTTTATTCTAAAACTTGTTTCTTCTCTTTTCTCTTGCAAACAGCCTTTCCAGGACGTTGAAAAGGTAAGTCATAGCTTTGGATTCTCCTAGTTGAATAATGTTCCTTATTACAGATAAGGGCTGTACTTTCGGGCAGCAAGGACCTGGTCTGAAGTCGCTGTGCTGTGCCTCTGACATAGGGAAAGGAGTGGATTTTCAAGGGAGGAGCTTTGGACAGGAGAAAGGGAGCTCTTGCAGGGCAGGACGACATTGCCAAGTGCAGGGGAGGCACTTTGGGTAGGAGGAGATTGCCAGGGGGATGGAGGATTTGTAGGGGAGAAGCTTCAGGCGGGACAAGATTGCCAAATGGAGGGAGAATTTGCAGGGGTGGCACTTTGGGTAGGAGGAGATTGCCAAGGAGATGGAGCATTTGTAGGGGAGAAGCTTCAGGTAGGGAGAGATTGAAAAGGGGATGGTGCATTCACAGGGGAGGAGTTTCGGGTAGCAGGAGATTGCAGAGGGTATTTGTAGGGGAGAAGCTTCAGGTAGGGGGAGATTGAAAGGGGGACGGCGCATTTGCAGGGGAGGAGTTTCGGGTAGCAGGAGATTGCAGAGGGTATTTGTAGGGGAGAAGCTTCAGGTAGGGGGAGATTGAAAGGGAGACAGTGCATTTGCAGCGGAGGAGCTTCAGGTAGGAGGAGATTGCCAAGGATGTCTTTGGGGGAATCTTTGTTGGGGAGGAGTCACTTGGGTAGTGCCTGGGACACAGGTGGGGGAGGATAGCAAAATGCAGGGGACATTTGCAGGGGAAAATCAGCAGATGGGTACAAACTGGAACTCTATCCCACTTTTCTTCAGCTGTCTTCAAGACTGCATTTCCCAATCAAGTGAAGAAAATCATGGGAGGAAGGGTTACCTCCCACAAAGGGGGTGATGGGGTGGGGGAAAGAATAAGCAACTCCTCCTACCTGCAGCTTCTCCGCTGAAAATGTCCACTCCAGCCCTGCTCTGCACATTAGAGGCAAACACAGAGTTGGGAAACATCTAGTTCTACCCAACGGCTTGCTATTTTAGGTTCTTTTATTGCGCGATAGCACTGGGGGAGAAGACAATCTCTGTACACACAATTGTCATTTAAGAGAAGTACATTAACTCAAAGGATGGCAATAAAAGCCTTAAGTGCCTACAGCCTGTCACTTTTATTAGATTAGTATCTACGAAAGTCCACTTCCAGCAGGGGTAGTGGGCGGGAGAGAACGCATCCGTTGTTTAATGATACGCTGCCCGTGTTGCATATCAGTAGTTGAAGCTGAATTATTGGGAGGGGGGGAGATAAAAGCAGGCAGGCAGTCCCCGATAGTCATAGCAATTTTTGTTTTGTCTCCCCGAAGGGCTTGATCTATTTTAATACCAAGTTGAAAATCCTGGAGAGGCGCCATCAGCGGATTAGAGAAGTGAAAGCAAAGCATGAGCTCTTGAGAGACGAGCTGGAAGAAACAAAATGCAGGTTGATGTTGGATCCAAACAAGTGGAAAGGAGACTGTACGTATTGCTCAGTGGATCTCAGCCAGTCCCCCCCCCCCCCCCCCGATTCATATAAAGTTAGCAGGGCCACATAGAGAAAGGGGAACCAGGGTCACAAAATTTTGGGGGCCTTGATCAGTTGGGGGGGGGGTCCAAGGAGTTGCCAAAGGGAGCACTGGATTGGGGTATTAGCACAGCATACCCATTCGAATAATTTATCTTTTGTTTCTTCTTCTGAATATGTGGGGGGGGGGCATTTCAGGGGTCTACGGTGGCTCTCTGCAACCCTGAAAGTGAGCTGTGTTTGAGAATGAAATACATTTCTTAGTTCAAGTATATGAAGTATTTTGGGTTCTTGGATAGCTTTCTAATAGTCTGTCTGGAGTTTCTTGCCACTCAGAACTGAAACTGGCACTATGCCGTATGATCAACATAAGGATATCTCTGCAAACAGCATCCCTGTATCATCACTTCCCAGCAACAAGACCCACCTAGACTTGTCATAGAATCATAGAGTTGGAAGGGGCCATACAGGCCACCTAGTCCAACCCCTTGCTCAATACGAGATCAGCCTAAAGCATCCCCAACAAGTATTCGTCCAGCCCTCACCACTTCCCTAGGCAGCTGATTCCACTGCAGAACTACTCTTACTGTAAGATGATATCCTGAGATCCAGTTTGGTGTAGTAGTTAGGAACGCGGACTCTAATCTGGGAGAACTGAGTTTGATTCCCCACTCCTCCAAATGCAGCTGCTGGTGTGACATTCGGTCAATCATAAGTTCTTTCAGAGCTGTTCTCTCAAGGGCACCTCTTGAGAGTGCTCTCTCAGCCCCACCTACCTCACAGGGTGTCTGTTGTGGGGAGGGGAAAGGAAAGGAGATGGTAAGCCACTCTGAGACTCGTTTGGGTAGTGAAGAGTGGGGTATAGATCCAATCTCCACCTCCTCCTCCTCCTCCTCCTTCATATGATACGATGTAGAGCAAGGACAGGAATGTCATGGAATATCTGTGTGCCCAAACATTACGAAAAGAAGTGAAGGAAGGGCTCAACACAGAGATGTTCATTTCATTGGTAAACCCATGTTGAGCATATTGGTTTTGCCCTGAGAACAATGTAAATTACTTCCATATCCCTTCTGTGCATTGGTGGCTGAAAGACGGTGTGGTGCTAAACGGAGTTGTACCTCAGTGGGCTTAGATGGTTGCAACTCTGTTTAGGATTGTACCGTAAGTGTGTCAGACATCACTGAGGCATCGATGTTGGTGTTTGCAGTGTCTCCATCCTGCAGATTTGAGTATCTGTGGCAGGGCTAACCGTCACTGCCACCACCCCAGCTGTTGTAGTTTCTTCTGCCTATCAGGTTGGGCATGGCTTTCTAGCTTCTTACCCCCAACTACGTGCTACTCTTTGACCACTCCCACTACTGATGGGACTTCAGAAGACCTGGCAGGGCACTAACATGGTGGAACTTCCATCTGATTACTGGCTCTCCATTGCTGGTAAGACACTCAAGATAATTTAAGTAATAAAAGAAGATCTTGTTTGAGAGGTTCTTCCCAGCCAGTAGCAAAAGTCATAACCCGTTGACGCGGGTGATGGGATGGGGCTGTGGCTCAGTGGTAGAACATCTGCTTGGCATACAGAAGGTCCCTGGCTCAATCCCCAGCATCTCCAGTTAAAGGATCTGGCAGGAGTTGATGTGAAAGGCCTCTCTGCCTGAGACCTTGGAGAGCCACTGCCAGTATGAGTAGACAATACTGACCTTGAAGGCCTCACTTCAGAAAGGATGTGGACAGAATGGAGCGGGTGCAGAGGAGAGTGACGAGGATGATCGGGGGCCTGGAGACCAAGCCCTAGGAGGAAAGGCTGAGGGACTTGGGAATGTTCCATCTGGAGAAGAGGAGGCTGAGGGGAGACATGATGATTGCTCTCTGTAAGTATTTGAAGGGCCGTCGCTTAGAGGAGGGCAGGGAGCTGTTCCTGTTGGCAGCAGAGGAGAGGACTCGCAATAGTGGGTTTAAATTAAGGGCAGGGAGGTATCAACTGGATATTAGGAAAGATTTTCTTTACAGTTAGAGTGTGCAGCAGTGGAACCGGCTGCCTAGGGAGGTGGTGAGCTCCCCCTCGCTGGCCATCTTCAAACAGCAGCTGGACAAACACTAGTCAGGGATGCTCTAGGCTGATCCTGCATTGAGCAGGGGGTTGGACTAGATGGCCTGTAATGGCCCCTTCCGACTCCGTGATTCTATGACGGACTAAGGATTCAGTGTGTTTCTGTGTGACATGGTTCAGTGCCCTGCCCGCTGTAGGTTTTCACCCATCCACATTAGGAGACACGGCTACATCATTTTGGGTGTACAGCTAAATTTGGAAAGGACTCACCAAATCTTCTTGGCCAGTTCAGGTTCTGTTATCTCCAAGCTCCTGACCAGTTTTATGGCATGCCACCTGTCCCTGAGGCTCGTAGGAGAGAGCGCTTGATGTCCTACCACTCCTCCCAGGCCTTCTCCTCAAATGGCCCTTGTGATTTTATGGACTCACATTCAGAGTTGTGGCCTCACATCAACAGTCCCCCTTTTTTTTTAATACTGACCAATGTGTGTTTTGTCTTTTTGTGATACAGTTGAGGTTGACCCTGACCTTGACAAGGAGTCGCAGGATTATCTGGAGGCGCTGGAACTAGTGACTGACGAATTGGAGCAGTGTGTGAATTTGTGCAAGTCGCATGTCATGATAGTCACCTGCTTTGACATTGGAGTGACCTCTGACACCCAGGAGGGAGCACGAGAAGTGGAAGTTTGAAGGTGGTCTGCAAAGGGACTTGAGGAGGTGAAGGCGCAAACTTTCAAAAAGAAGCGAGAAGGAGGGGAGAAAATGTGTATTGGAAAGCGGAAGTGAGAACGGGAGGACTTAACGCGACAAAGAATGTTGTCGAAGCCTGAAAATTGTTGAGAAACTGGAATGTGCTAAACCTTTACGGTGCCTCAGCAACCTATGAATTGTACAAAGATCAACCTGATTTCTAATACAAGAAAGCAGAAAAAAAAAGCCCACAAAATCTATTACGAACCAACTCCTATTTGAGAAGCGGAAGTGCCTTTAAAGTTCATTTGTGACTTGTTTTTTTTTTTATTTTGTACTTGTTGCTAGAATTGAAACCAGCAAACCTAAACAGACCATAAAATGTATTCCTATCAAATATTTTATACTGTATAGTGTAATTTATGACTATATGTAAAAAAAAAAACCCAACGAAATTGTAGCAAAAAGCAATAAGTAAATTATGTTTTCATACCTGAATTTGCCTCCTTGTTTCACGGAAAAGCTGGCTTATGTAGCAGAACAAAAAAAAAATGTATTATAATTGGTTTTTCATGGTTTAGGATTTGACATATTTTTATGAACATTTATCTATTGGAAAGGTGTATTATGAAATTTCAAAAATGATTGGTTTGTATTCAGTTTTTGTACTCTTCCTTTTTCAGATCATGATAAACATGCTCGCTTTCCATGTTTTTTATATAAACTACTAGGGCTGCAACATATCGATTAATCGGTTAGGTTGATCGATTGAAAAACCTTTTGATTAATTAAAAAGGTGCCTCCTGATTAAATGGACATCAGATTTTTAAAGTGCTTAAAATTATTTTTAATACACATGTCTACCAAAAACTCTGGATGGTAGTTGTCATCTTTGAAAAGGCATTCCGTCCCCCTCTTCTTCCTCATTGGCCTCTTCTAAGATGGTATCTGGAATGACTCATACATGCAAAATTTAGAACAAAGAAATGATTTTTTTTCTCCAGAACTGTAGTTGGTATTCGTATGCAGTTTTAATCTATTAATTAATTGACAAATCAACTAGAACTCATAGAATCAACTTTTTAAATCAGGCAACAGTCCTAATAAGTGTATTAACAACATCCACAGGCCACAGACCTGAAACTGCTTACTTCACAGTGGCCAAATTAGAAGTCAAGGGAGGGGATTACTCCAGAAGTAAGCGGTGAAAAGCCTTGGTAACTAAGAGTCAAATTATACATTACACACAAACCTGTTTATGCAAATCCTGATGAAAGTTTCTTCAAGTCCAAGCTACTTTGGTAGTGGACAATTTTTCAGTGGAGAAGAAATTTGGGAGCATGTATTTGATCTCCCCCACCCCACCCCCACCACTGTACAGCGTCACACACCATCCAAGCTCTTTCAGACACACATACACAATTCATAATGTGTATTAACATTCAAACCTATCTGCGGAAGGCCTGTGTGTGAGGTGGAAGCTGATTGAAGAGTTGTTTCAGCGAAAAATCACCGGATGGATGTTTGCCGAACATTCGAGACACGGATACAGAAGCAATGCTTAATTGAACGAAACCATTGTCAGGATTTTAACACGTGTTTGTGTATACTTTGGCTCTGTGCTAATTAATTAACCTCATTCATTACTGACCCCCTTTTCTAGATTTCCTTACCCCAGGGCCTGGACTCATAAGGCCCTCACACTGTATCCTCCCCAGTAAGGTTTTCCCTTAGAAAACCCCACCCCCACCCTCAAATCACCCTCCTGGTACCAAGGGTGACTGCATGACCCAGGGCAGGGAACCCTTGCTGGGTTGGATACAGCCTACAGTACCAGTTGCTGACCCCTGCCTTAACGTAACCTGAAGAAGTCTGTATGGAACAACACTGTGGCTTTTTTCCATTTCTGAGTGCAGGAACATAAGAAAGTACATTTATTACCAAAATCACAAAAGAAGTGGGGTTTAAAAAAATGAACTTTCCTTTTTAGTGAATATTAAGTTAGGTCCATATTTTTGTATAGTTTTGACAACGAATATAGCATTTGCATTTTATGACTTTTGAAAGACAGATATATCTTTTTACTGTTTTTTCTAAGGAAGGCAAACTCTCAGGATCGTTTCTATACATGCTGCATGACTCTTTGTGCTTTTTTTTTTTTTTTTTGAAGGAAACCACCTTTCGGGTGGAGATGAATTTGTTGCCAAACAAAAAATAACTTTTGAAAAACGTTTGATAGTGTATGTAATAATTGCATTTCATAAGGAACCATATTTTCTGATCATCTTACTTTGTATGGGGTTGGTTTTTCCCCTCCCCCCCAAAAAGTTCTTTGTATAAATGTATACTATAATGGCTTGCTTCAGCTTTTCCATGTGAATAAAAAGATACATCTATTGTTATTATTTCTCCTGATTCTCAGTGTGAACGGATTCTGTCATCTTCTGTACTAGGAAAGGATACTGGGACACGAGTGCTTTTCTTCCTCAAAAAAGGGCCATGAGATATTTCCAAAAATAATTAACATATTTCCACCCTACCGGGAAAGCTGACTACAGTATGTACATAAATCTCCTAATTAAGAGAAGAGTCTGAATGGAACATTTGTCCCCTATTTCTCCCTCTCAGAATGAGGAAGTACATCCCTCAAATAGTCATAAAGTGTACTTTCAGATAATTAAACTGCTCCCAGGTGACCTAGGTAGTCGAAATTTGGGACTTAAAAATTTTAGTCTGTCGAGTTTAGTACTGTCCGCTCAGTCAGCAGCTCTCCAGGGTCTCAGACAGAGGTCTTTCACATCACCTCCTAGCTGATCTATTTACCCGGAGAGGCGGGGGTGGGGTTGAACCTGGGTTGAACCAAGGTTCCAACTGATGTACCTCAGCAGTTCAGTCCATCACAGGGAGTCGTAATATAAGGGCTTTCAACATTACACGTATCACCCGGTATTCAGGTATGGACCGGAAGACAGGCATTTGTTTATTTATTTAAAACATTGATTAGCCACCTTTCTTCCTTATAGGAACTTCAAGATGGTTTACTATGTAAATAACAATAAAATTTAATTAAGTAGATAAAAACCACTAGTTAAAATCAATAATTTAAAACCACTGGTGGTAGGCAGAAGAACTAATCAAATACTTTCAGAGGGTAGCTTTGTTGGTCTTCAGTAGAACGGTTAGGTTCGAATCCAGTAGCACGTTAGAGACCAACAAGATTTTGGAGGGTTGAAGCTTTCAAGAATCGAAGCTTATACACAAAAATCTCATTGGTCTCTTAAGACGCTACTGGAGCTAGGGATGCCAGCCTCCAGGTGGGACTGGGGGATCCCCCAGAATTGCAGCTCATCTCCAGGCTTCAGAGATCAGTTTCCCTGGAGAAAACAAATGCTTTGGAGTGTGGACTCTAAGGCATTGTACCCCACTGAGGTCCCTGCCCTCCCCAGGCTCCATCCCCAAATCTCCAGGAGTTTCCCGAGTCCCAACCTGGGTCTGGCTACCCTACCCCTCACCTCCCACTGTTGGCTGGAGGGGACCAGGTAACCCTATATTGGACTTGAATCTAGTTTATCAAATGCTGCCATGAATAAAACTCTTCAGCTGCCTCCTAAAGACTGAGAGTGAGGGGGCTTAGGAAAGTTCCAGAAACGAGGGGCTGCCCCTGAAAAGGCCCTCATGTACCCTACCAGATGAGCTTCTTTCACCGGTGGGACAGTCAAGAAGGCTTCTCTCCCTGCGATCTTAGTTCTCAGGCCGGAACGTATGACAGAAGAGAATCCGGTACCTCAGTCCCAAGCCACGTAGGGCTTTAAAGGTCAAAAATGATCCCTTGAATTGGGCTTGGGAGCAGATCAGCAGCCAGTGCAATTGTATATATACAATCTCCAGTCCATAGAAAGCCTTATGGCTAGTATTGGGGGGAGGGGGGGGGGGAAATGAGCTCACCAAAGAAAATCACTCTCTTATGACTTTAACACAGTGACATACTTATAATGCAAATTTCCTGTATTAGACAGCATTCATCCTTGTGTGAAATGCATTTCATAAATGTACTCTTAGAGAGATGGTATGTTGATCCACATTATTGTCATTCCTGCAGTGCTCCGTCAAGAGATTGGTGAAGAACGCCAACAGAGAGAGAGAGTTGAAAAAGATACACGAAACCACTGTTTAATCCTAGGAAAGTGTGTTCTTTTATCGCTTGCATTCCTTGGGTCCACGTGTTTTCAAATGAAGGAGCGATAAATATTGTTCAGGAACTTGAAAAACGAAGACTTTTCAGTCTGCTTTGTTCACTTCACAGCTCCGTTAGGATGCCTTCAAGAGTAAACATTCCAGGAGCATAGCCAAAACAGTGTCAAGAATATTTGCATCGAGATTTTGTATTGTATTCATACTATTATTTACTGGCTTTGCTTATATTTATGAAATGTACTTCACACAAGGATGAATGTTGTCTAATATAGGAAATTTGCATTACAAGTATAACTAAGTGAGTTAAAGTTATAGAAGAGTGATGTTCTTTGATGAGCTCATTTTTTTTTCTTTTATTCTATTGTATTCTTGTTTTTGATACATTTATGGCTAATATTGGCTGCTGGGGGAGCTTACAGTAGCACAACAGTACACTGTTCCCACCCACCCTCACTGACAATCTGAAAATCCCATGTTCTACCTGTAACTGGATTTGTGGACAAATTAAAATGTAGAGTAAAGTGAAGTGTGGAGACGAAAAGCATGGTCATACTGTCCTCCAGAGCTCCACCTCCAGCTACCCAAACTGATGAGTCTTGATGGGTGACATCACAGCAGTGGTGGCATCCGTACCCCAGCATGCTGAAGCTGGTTCAGACACAAAAGTTTTCTGAGGAAATGGGCAGGAGGTCTTATGCTTGCTACTGCGGTATGGGTCTGGAGCCTAATCTGAAGCATCCTCTTTCAGCAAAGCTGTTGCAATTTCAAGGAAGCAGAAAGAATTCAAGAAAGCTGAAAGTTAAGTTAGCATAATTTCTCAAGATCTTTACTTCATGTGTACCCCACTTCTTTCCCTGATGGGGACCCAAAGTGGTTTAAGAACATCAGAAGAGCCCTGCTAGATCAGACCAGTGGTCCATCTAGTCCAGCATCCTGTCTCACACAGTGGCCAACCAGTTCCTCTGGGGGGCCAACAACAGGACACAGAGGCTGAGGCCTTCATTAGAACATCAGAAGAGCCCTGCTGGATCAGACCAGTGGTCCATCTAGTCCAGCCTCCTGTCTCACACAGTGGCCAACCAGTTCCCCTGGAGTCCTTCTAGTTCACATTGTTCTCACCTCCATTTTATCCACATGACAACCTGGTGCAGTAGTTTACGCTTAGCAGTGTGTGACTGAACCCAAGGTCACCCAGCAAGCTTCCATGGCAGACCTGGGATTTGAACCTGGCTGTCCCCAATGCTAGTCCAATGCTCTAGCCACTAGGCCACAATGGCTATCAGAAAAAGAAGAGGCCTTGTTTGCCCACTGAAAGACCTAAACATTACCTGATTCCCATTCCCATGATGCCTTGTAGTTGAATGTTTAACCTCATCGCATTGAAAAATTGCATTGGAAATGATGTGAGGAGATATGGAAGTTGCCAACAGCAACTAATGCGTGAGGCCACTAATGACTGTTAACCTGTGAATCGGTCTTTTTTGCCACTAAATTACATCTGCGATGAAATTCTAGGGGTCTGATCTGGTGAGCCATCTATAATACGACAAGTACATTCTGCTCAATTGCTCTTTCGGGAATGTGCCCTCATACAAGGCTGCGACTGGCGCTTGGGTGGATAGTTTTGACTTTGTGGAACAGAGACCCAGAAGGGTCAGGCTTCTTCATTTGAATTTCAGAGGCAATGTAAGATAAGAGTCCCTTGGACAGGCGCTTGGTATCGACAGAGTTTAATCATTCCATTCTGTGGGGGGAAATTCTTCAATTGGATTGTGCCATGTAAGAGAAAGCTCGGCCTGTACGTTTTTTGAATAAATCATAATAAAAAAATCAATGTCACACTTTTAAGAACAGAGTTTGAGTCCAGCGGCACCTTTAAGAGCAACAAAGTTTTATTCAAGGTATGAGCTCATACCTTGAATAAAAACTTTGTTGGTCTTAAAGGTGCTGCTGGACTCAAACTTTGTTCTGCTGCTTCAGACCAACACGGCTACCCCACCTGGAACTATACTTTTAAGAGATGTTCCAATAGTTTCGACCAGGGGTCATTTCATAGAAAAAGAGGTGTAGGAGCTCATTAGCATATCTCATTAGCATAACTTATTTGAATATGCCACACCCCCAGACATCACCGGAAGTGTGTCAGAAGGCAACACCCACCAATCAGGCTCCACCCCAAAAATCTCCAGGTTTTTCCCAACTCAGAGCTGGCGAGCCAGCTTTACACTTTGACGAAAGACACTAGGTTTTCTTTGTTCTTGAAGGGAAGCTCCCCTACAACAAGCACGAAAATACAGATCAAGTTAGTCAGCTTTTGCTTTTTTTCCACAGCGCAATCATCGTATGTGCCTGCTCCTGGGCTTGTTACTACTGGAATGGCGTTCCTGCTCAAAATGACCCCTGGTTTCGACAAAGGAGAGTGAAATTTCTGGGAGTTGCCATCTTGCCAAGACACTTTAGGTTTCTGGGAGTTGCCATTTCTGGGAGTTGCCATCTTGCCAAATTTCTGGGAGTTGCCATCTTGCCAAGCCAGTCCAAACTGCATCCACAGCATTGATTTCTCATGTTGGTGTGCTGCCTTTCCTCCAGTTGTATTCATCTTTTGGGGTAGGGCTGTGCGAAGACCAAAAGTGACTGGGCCAGCACCATCCATGGCTGAGCTGTGGTTTGAATCTGGATGGCTTGGGGTTGTGCATCCTGTCCCCAGACTCAATCAGGAAAGAATTCCTATGCATTCAGCCCAAGGTCCTCAGTTGCATATGGCAAGGCCTAGTGTACCGTACTCTGTGTTTGTGTTTTATTGTGGCCGTAAAATGAATGGGTAGATGGTAGGAGGAGGGATAGCATGTGTAGTCCTGCTTTTGTCACACACCCCAGTCCCGAGGAAAGCCATGCTGTCTGTCCCAGTTACTAGCTGATCAAGGGTATATGATTGGAACAGGAGTGCATGAGAGCCAAGCTAACTGGGGCTCACAAGGTCAAACCACCTGGCCCATCACCACTGGTCGACGCGATTATTGGCTCTCTCAAATTCTGTCTGCCTTAAGTTACTGGCACCCAACAGGTCCAGCTGAAATAATTCAACACAGATGCACATTTACAAGAATTTCCATCTCAGGCAGCGTTTTTAAAAGGGCCAAGCAATCACTGTTATTCCAGGTAAGTAATCCAAGATTTGACTTGATGTGGAATTTAGCCTACCCACAAAGGCATCTATGGACCCCTCTGCTCTGTGGACTCTTAAGAGACACCTTTCCTTTTATTATTATGCTCTTCTGACCAAAGGTCTTGAGCAAACTCAGAAACAAATGTGAGATAAAATACAAAACGGTAAACATTCCAAGGCAACATAATGAATTAAATAACCCATCTCTGTAATGGCACAGAGAGAACACAAGTGCGATGAATTTGGCAACAGAACACATTATTTCTGGATTGGTGTCTGCCAGTAAAAAAAGAGATCATGCAGGATTGACAGGCAGCTGGTATTTTAAGGCCCGCCTTAAAAACACTGCACTGGCTGCCTATAGCATACAGAATAAGGTTCAAGGTGCTGGTACTTACCTATAAAGCCCTATATGGCCGAGGACCTGCTTACTTGAAGGACCGCCTCTCACCATATATTCCCCAGAGAGCACTTCGATCCGGATCCCAGAACCGCCTAACCGTCCCAGGGCCGAGGGAGGCCCGCTTGGCAGCTACAAGGGCCAGGGCATTTTCTGTGGCGGCCCCTTACTGGTGGAATGAGCTCCCGGATAACATCAAGGCCCTGTGGGATCTATTACGATTCCGCAGGGCCTGCAAGACGGAGCTCTTCCGCCCACGGTCTTTACATCTGGCCCTGGCCTGATCTCTGGCTGCCAATGTATTTAAAGAAGATATGGGGATATGCTGGATTGCTGTTTGATAATTGTACTGAAGCAACGCCATCTATGTGGTATGTGACAGAATGTTTTTATGGTTGTTTTAATTTTTAACCAAATAATGTATTATGCCATAATGGCTGCTGTTAGCCACCCTGAGCCCGCCGTATGGCGAGGAGGGCGGGATACAAATTCCAATAAATAAATAAATAAATAAATAAAATTTACTCAGGATAGGTATAAGCCACAGGTCTCCGAGTGGCATCCATCAATCACAGACCCAAGAGACACCCAGGTCAGGAATTTCACAGACAGGAGGAGGTTAAAAAATACCACCCGTCTGCTGGCTCTGTGGTTACCATGCAGCAATGGGCTGGGCGGTTGCCCACGGGGTGAGCATGCGGTGAAGTGGGTGAAGGGTGGGATGTCTGATTGAATCGCTGTGGAACAAATATACTCGGATAAAACCAGAGGTGTGCCCACAACTCATGTCTGATTGCAGCTACGATAAACCAGTTTGCCATCTGAGAGATCCAAGAGAATCAACAGTAGAGCACTCCCCCAGTCTCTCTTGTGGGAAATCCATTAGGTCGATGAAAGCCCGACTCAGTTCCAAACCCAGGCGGAAGCCCCATTGAAATAGATCTAAATATCTCATCCAAGCCAATTCAGGCCCTTGTCAAGTGTACCTGTGTGATAGACATGCTTGCAAAACAAGCGTTTGTGCATTCACCCATGACATTTTAAAGGCATCTGAGGCATACACCTAAACACAAGCAACATGTGTGATGGCCCTGTTATATTCGGAAGATGGGGGATATAGAAGATTCCAGAAGAGGGCCACGATCAAGGTACAGTTTGCCTATCGGAGGAGAATAGCGATTTCCAGTCGCATACATTCTGGACTGTCCCAGCCTGTGGTTGTTTGTATTTTCCAAGATGTACCAAGTGCCTCAAGGTAGGCATGCATAATTAAAACACAGAGAGTGAATAATTTAAAGAAGTAGACAGTGAAATCCATTAAAAGTTAAAATTACATAGTTTTAATTTTCTGAAGTTACCTTGAGTCTGTTCCATCCACTTTGCTTGGGAGACCTTGTCTAACCCAGTTGGGATCTCTGAGCACAACCCACGGTGTACAATCTCCAGATCCAAATCCCAGCAAAGCGTGTCAAGGTGACAGGAAAATAATGGAAAAATCTAATGTTCATGTCTTGGGGTTTTCACTGATCTTAATTATTTGTGTTTTAAACATGACTGTATTTTCTGTTTTATTACATCTACAGTGCCTTGGGTGTTTTTAATAGGAAAAGAGCATAACATTTTAATTAATGAAAATGAACATACATGTACTTCGAGGGGAGGGGGCTTTGTGCCTCCACTGGATGGTCAGATGAAAAACTCGGTGCCTCCATCTGACAGTCTAGATCTAAAGCACCCTGGCTACAAAACTCCCATCTTCAAGGGAGCACAAACCCATCTGTTTAATTTTATTTTATACCTTTTTTTGGCCCTTTAGTCACAGCGGACTTACGGCAACACGTTCAGAGGTGGTTTGCCTGCCTCTGCAGGGTGGCCCTGGACTTCCATGGCGGTCTCCCATCCAAAATACTAAACAGGGCTGATTCTACTGAGCTTAGGAGATCTGATGGTGGCTGCGGCCACACGCATGAGATAAAGCGGGAGAGAAGCGAGGCTATTTGCACCAGAACAATTTGACCCACACTTGCGCGATCGCACAGTTCTGTGAAGCTGTGGGCGCAACTTGCCACTGCGTGATCAGACGCAACCGCGGGCGAGTTGGAGTTTTTGTTGTTGTTCGTTTCTGATTCGCTTAAATGGGGGATCGATGAATCGCAACTCGATGATGAATCGATGAATCGATGATGCGCATACTGAGAAGGGGAAAAAACAATGGCATGGTGTCAGGATAGCCAGATCAGAATATCCCCGATGCCAGAAGTCCGTGCTGGAGTGATCTCATGGGGAAAGTCCATCTGTGGCCCGCAGCAACCTGTTTGATACTGGAGTTTGCCCAGCATTTTTTTTACTCTGTTTCTGTGGTGGAGTAAAATGGCTTGCCAACGGGTGTGGGACACTTGCCAGAGGTTCTCTTGTGATCGCACCCTTAAAATCCAGCTGGGAGTCATGCCTATCGCGGAGTTGGTATCTGGCTAGCCTGAGCCATCCAGGTCAAGGAAAACACACCTAAACCAAGCTAATCCCTCACTCTCTGATTAGCCTGCACATCCAATGTATCAGATCAGGCCTATAGCCAGGATTTTGTGGCTTGTGGGGCACAATTTTTCGGGGGCATGCCCCTCTCCCTCCCCTCCTGCAAGATTTAAAGGGACCTTCAGTTGATCAGCAGGGAGCACGTGGCCCACCGATCTACTGGAGGGCCCTTTAAATCTTGCAGGAGGGGAGGGAGAGCGGCACAGGTCACCCCCTGCTTCTTTTCAAAGGCATTTAAAGGATCCCTTTATATGCTTTTTGGAAGAGTGGGGAGGCTTTTAGGAGCAGGAAGTGGGTGGCATTTAAGGAAGGGGCAGAGCCCCCAATAGCTCCCCTGTGGCTATGGGGCAGATCAGGACTAAGCTTCAGTTGACTGGCATTCATCCGATGCATTGCTGTTTCCAGGGACGTGATCTATAACATTTAACATCTCTCTTGTTTCTGATGCAAGATAAAACTAGAGCTGCCCACTAGGAGGAGGAGGAGAAGAGGAGGAGAGGAGGAGGAGATTGGATTTATATCCCACCCTTTCACTCACTTGGAGTCTCAGAGCGGCTTACAAACTCCTTTCCCTTCCCCCTCCCCACAACAGACACCCTGTGAGGTAGGTGGGCTGAGAGAGCTCTGAGACAACTGTCCTTGAGAGAACAGCTGTGCCAGAACTATGGCTTGCCCAAGGTCATCCAGCAGGTGCAAGTGGAGGAGTGGGGAATCAAACCCAGTTCTCCCAGATTAGAGTCCGCGCACTTAACTACTACACCAAACTGGCTCTCTATCAACGTCTCCATGACTCCAACATATCCATGGCCCCAAATCCCTGGATGACCTCCCCAGTGGCGTCAAATAGATGTTAAAAAGCACGGGGTGGTGGTGGTGGAATGGAATTGTGTGGTTCTTTGAAGTACAAGCGCTGTGGCCTTCGACAATACCCTTCAGCACATCTTCTGGTAGGAAGAGAACTGGAAGATGGTAACTGATGTTTTCCATGCCAGCCGACCAGTATGGAATTACGCCATTGCCAATGACATTGAGGACTACCGAGAAATCCAAGAGAAGCCAACAACCTTGCACTTCCCCAGCCTCTCTCCTGGTAGTCCATCAGGTTGATGAAGCTCAGTTCAGTTCCAGAACCAGGCCTGAAGCCTCACTGAAACTGTTCTAAATCATTCATCACCCCCCAAAAGTCTGGACATGTCTGCCATATACTCAAGCACCTTGCCCCAATAGGGCAACAGTTAATAGTTTCTTTTACCCCCCCCCCCCCCCGAGGGGGTTTCCTAACTGCCTCCTTCAAGCTAGTAGGCACTCCTGAGATTGCTGTAGTGATTAGAGTCTCAGACTAGGATCTGGGAGGCCCAGGTTCAAATCCCCACTCTTCCATGGAAGCTTGCTGGGTTACCTTGGGACAGTCACCCACTCTCAGCCTAATCTTCCTCACAGGGCCATAACGAGGATAATGAAGATAAAATGGACAAGGGGGAAATGTTGTAAGCTGCTTTGGGTGCCCACTAGGGAGAAAAATGGGGAATAAACGATATAAATAAATACCTGCATTTTAAAGCTGCATTTGCTATCTCCTGGACTCATCTGTATCATCTCCATGGCTATTTTTAATAAGCCGAGATCAGCAGCAGTCAAGCTCTGAGGATGTCTGATGGACTCCTCCCCAAGCAATTTGTCCATATCCTCAGGCTGAGGGAACAGAAATTTCTCCAAGTCACTGTGATTAGATGATGCTCTGATAACTTTCTGAGAATGGACTCTTAAACTAGTGGAATCTAACTCAGGGCAGACACAAGCGATTGTTATCTGCAAAGTGCCTCGCAAAAACGTCACCGTGAACTACTGAGTATTCTGAGACGACATTACCAGGGACAAAGCTAACCCCCGTCTCCAGGAATAGCACAGCATTTTGAGACAGCATCTGAGCAGACAATACAAGACTGAATTTCCAGACACACCCGAGACCCGACCCCATCTTTACTGCTCGTCTAACAGTATAATAACGAGTGATTCTGCATCTAGCATTCGCTCCAAATTTTCTCAGCTGGGAGGAAAAGGTGCAGCTCAAAACCACATTCAGATACCTCAGGGCAAAGCCGTACTGACTGCAAAGTCACCCCCTGAACGGCCATAAATCTATGCAGAAGGTACCATAAAACCCAACGATCAAAGAAAGCAAAAGCGACATGCAGTCTAGGGTACCATAAAATCCAATGGTCAAAGAAAGTGAAAGCAGCATGCAATGCAGAGGGGAATTTCTGTTCCAACGTGGGTTTTGTAAAACAACAGAGGGAGAAACCAATGAAGAGTTGTATCAAAAAATTGTTATCAGACCCCATCCTTCTTAAGATTTTGTGCTCCAAATAGCCAATGATGAAACTGAGCTATTGGATGGTGCAATGGGAAGATGAATTGATTGGCTGATGTTTAGAGGGATTTCCCCCTTCCCTTTCCTAAAGGTCTGACCAATCCAAAGTTTCAGCTGATTTCTCAAGAGTGAGCAGGGAGCCGCTGTCTCGTAACATAAATTCCAATTATTTGTACTTTTGTATTCATACAGTTCCTTGCAGAGATAGCAATTACTCAGAAGGTAAGCAGCCTAAATTACAAAATCGTTAGGCACAAGGCTATCAATTAAAAGAGATCAATCCTCGTTGCAACAAAAAAAGGGGGGGGGAACACCGCTGAGACAGATAGATCAATCGGCAGATACCTCTTAGAGAGAAAAGAGAAAAGGCAAGGCTGCCTCAGAGGGTTAAGGGAAGGGTGCAAGGTTGGACTTGTTATTGGCCAGGAAGGGTAGTTGTTCAAGGACATGCTGGGAGACCTCCAAGGAATATCAGGACTGGGAGGCAGAGGCAGGCTATCAAGCCACTTCTCCGGATGTCCTCCATGCCCCAGTAGGAGCTGCCAGGGGTCACCATGACTTCCAAGCACAGGCACACTCTCTCTCACACACACAAGAAATGCAAAAAAACCAAAAAGAGAGAGAGCTGTAAGTACTGAATGAAGGGCTAAGGAGGAACTGTTTTAATTCAGGCCTCTCGGCCGCCATTGATAGACTTGCCATTGGCCCTCCTGAGGTGGGTAAATCTCCACCCTTGACCCCAATCCTCTGCTTTCAAGAAATGCAGGAGAAAAAATGACCAGGAAATGGCCTTTATAGTGGCATTCTAGGATTTCCCCCACGTCTCTATGGTCTTTACTATAGAGATTAGGGGAAATTCCCATAGCACCACTTGGAAGTGATATCACGTTCTCTCCAAACTTACAGATTTCAAGCCTATGAATGACTCAATGCTCTTTTCCCAGGGAGGGAAATCTTGGGTACATGTCTCCCAAGCTGTTTGAAACCTGGGCTGAGCACCTGCTTCCGTTCTCATTGCAGGTACTTAAAGACTGAATGTGGCCAGAGGCAGAATGGAATGATCAAAAGGCAATGGAATGATCAAAGGGCAAGAGCTCTGGGCCCATGGCCCATGACATATCATCTGGCCTTGGGTGATCAGCCCAATGGATCCAAGACCAGCCAAGGAGGAGGAGGATGACTGATGATGCTTTATTGTATTTATGAATTGTCCAATCCCTGCCACTGCTCTGGGCGACGTACACAAGCCATAAAACAAAGACAAGATAAAACCAATTGTGACATTAATAAAACATTCCAATGATCAGATGGCGAATGATTAATCAATTCCAACTGCCGGCTACTTTGCAGACTGGGGGGGAAGAGAAGAAGAAGAAGAAGAGGAGGAGGAGGAGGAGGAGATTGGATTTATATCCCACCCTTCACTCACTCAGAGTCTCAGAGCGGCTTACAATCTCCTTTCCCCTCCCCACAACAGACACCCTTTGAGGTAGGTGGGGCTGAGAGAGCTCTGGGACAACTGTCCTTGAGGGAACAGCTGGTACAGAGCTATGGCTTGCCCAAGGTCATCCAGCCAGGTGCAAGTAGAGGAGTGGGGAATCAAACCCGGTTCTCCCAGATTAGAGTCCGTGCACTTAACCACTACACCAGACTGGCTAGACCAAACAGGGCGAGGTAGGTGTAAATAACAGAGAAGGGTGCCAGCCCAGACAGAACCGTCACTGTCCTCAACCAAAAGCCTGCCAGAACGTCTCTGCCTTGCAGGCCCTGGGTCGTTTGGTCGACGTTTTGATTCTTCTTTGGATATATTTAAACTGTATTCTGTTTATTTGTTTCTGGATTTATATTGTATTGTCAATTTTTTTGTAAGCAGCTTCAGGTCCCCCTTTAGGGAGAAGAGTGGGAGAAACCCGCAATGTCCACAAATAACATGTCTAATCCTCCTTCCCTCCTCCCCCCCCCGCGACCTTTTTAATATATATATTTTTAAATTCATTTTCCCACATAAATTACACAGATAATTAAAATTAACTAAACAGGAATATGGGCTATTAGTTAATAAGCACTACACCCAAGGAGCGGAAAGAGGCTCAGACGATAAATAAATGATGACATGACCATAATCAGTGAGTCAAGTGAATTACAGATAATGAGTGCCTCAAAAATCAGGCCACTTGAAACGCAGTACGGCAAGCCAGTTGTGCCCTGTCGGGGTACCTGATCTCTCACAAGATTCTATTTCCTGTGAGAGTTTGGAACGCATGGCTTGTCACGTCATATTTAAAGAAGCCGGGGGGTGTCAAGAGGGAAGAAAGAGATGGCCCTGATGTGAAAGGCCTAGGCTAGCTTGATCTCGTCAGATCTCAGAAGCTAAGCAGGGTCAATCCTTGTTAGTACTTGGATGGGAGACCACCAAGGGAGTCCTGGGTCGCTATAAAGAGGCAGGCAACAGCATACCCCCTTGATCCTCTCTTGAAAACCTTACAGCAGAGGCCCTCACTACAGTGGCTGCCAACACCCTTCCTGGCACTCCCCAAGTGTTTTTAGAAAGTTTGTAGGGCCATGTGGGCTTTGGCCAACGAATGCTTCTGATTGGCTACTGGAGATTTGATTGGCTGTACAGATTTTTTTTTTTAAGTTGTTTTGGCAGCAGCTGCCAGAAGAATCTTCACTGTATGCTTGAAGATAAGCTACGGCAGCCATTTTATGGCTGGCTCTGCCTCCTAGGGTTGCCAGGTCTACCTACCTGGCTGACAGAGGGGTGGGAGGGAGGCTTCTGGGAGTGCGAAGGACAGGGTGAAATCACTGCGTGCAATGTTGTCAGCACGATGACGTCACACAGAAGTGACGTCATCACACCAGGCATATCATGTGGCGACTCTTTAGCATTTTGGTCAAGTCTCTATGGGAACCAGAGAGTTTTGGCCAAAATGCTAGTGTTGCTGCGTGACATGCCTGGTGTGATGACATCAGTTTCGGGTGACATCATCGGTGTGGGAGGGGGCTGTTTGGGGGTGGGACTTCCCCGCCGGTCACCTGGCCAGTGGCAGATTGGAGCCTCCAAAAATCAGGGGAACCCCTACCCCAACTGGGGGGTCTGGTAACCCTACTGCCTCCTGTGGCAGCCATTTTGTGGCAGCAGTTTTGTGGCTGTGCTTGCCATGTGATGTCAGCATTTCAAAGATGCCTACAGGCTCAAAATCACCTGGGGATCCCTGCCCTACAGGTTCACCAAAAGTTTCCTGCGACTTGACAGCACTTTCTACCCCCTGGAGGAGATGGGCAAAGGCAGGCAGAGGGACAGTGGTCTCAGGTGGTCTTACTTGCTGAGCTGGCAGCTACATGCTTGA
Source organism: Lepidodactylus listeri (assembly GCA_029233225.1). Taxonomy (NCBI): domain Eukaryota; kingdom Metazoa; phylum Chordata; class Lepidosauria; order Squamata; family Gekkonidae; genus Lepidodactylus; species Lepidodactylus listeri. Next base: position 85,997,797 of record JARCFY010000011.1, read on the forward strand.
GCCCTCCACAGGTTATCTACCACTCCTCAGTCTAAGCAGCCCCTCCATTCAGGCATGCAGTTCCTGTTGCCGCATCGCAAATGTCATGGAGAGGTACCAAGCGAGGTGAGGGAGACAGCAAAGGAACCCAGCTCTCTCCATTCAAAGACTTCCATTTATCAGACTGTAGCTGAGGGCTGTAAATTACCTCTCGGTTTAGTCCTTCCAGTTATCCCTTTTAATTTATGGCCCTGCTTCCTTTCGAGTCATGTTTGTGGCTCTGTCCCGTCATGAATTTACACACATTTGTTCTTTAGATATGAATCAAGCTTCTGTTGTGGAAAGATGTAATTAGATGGGGGTCATGAGCAGTAAAGGCATCACCAAAGCTTGGGCCTCTTGTTTTATGAATTGTCCCACTGAGATTTAATGACATTGTGGTGGAATGGGCCTGCTCTGGCTTGCAGGCTCTGTTCCACTCTGCCCTCCAAGGTTTTCCCAACACCCAGGGAGGCTTTTCTCTCGCTTCAGTAACCCGCCGCCACCACCTGAACTTTTGTAGGAATTGCCTGCTGGGAGGGTCAGAACTCCCAATTTCCTTTCCAAGTTCTGAGGCCTTGCCTCTGTGTCTCCTGCTGCCAGCATCTGCTCACCATGGGGACAGTTTACTGCCTTGTGCGCACTTGGAGGAATAATAGCCATTTGCCAACTGACTGCCTTCCCCTTGGTGCTCCCTTTTGAAATATTGTGTCCAAGATGGTGGAGGTCTATGTGGTACAGAGAACCACTACCAGCATCCAAAGTTATAAAGTGTTTATTAAAAAGAAAATGTTCACAAGCATACTTTTAGCACAGCACCAGACTGAGCAAGGGATTAATAGGAAATGGGTAAAACACAATTCTTCTGTCCCTCTCTCAAAACATACCCTATCAGATATTAAAGTATAGGACAGGCTCCTTAGCTTGCTTATTTATTTATTTATTTATTTATTTATTTAATTTCTAAGCCGCTCTCCCCGCGTTCGCAGGCTCAGCTTAGGAAGTTACAGATCTCTACAGAGTTACCTTTACCTTGAAGTTTTATCCAGCTTTTCCAGCCAGCCCATGGTCAATGGCTGCCTCCTCCAGACCTCAGTTAAGAGTTCTGTCTGCGCTGATGGAGTCAGCACTAAAAAAAAGAGTTTCTTCATTTCTCCCCTGAGTTTTATTACCTCTCTTTTCCCCACCCACACACCAGGTCAGATCAGCACAGAGAAGCGTTTCCTGAAATCTCCAGAATTTCCTTCCTGAAGTCTCTCTACTATATAACACCTCCAAATCTCTGTTACCTGCTTGCGGGGGGGGGGGGGGGAGTTTGACCATCCCATTGCCTAGACTTATTTTCATTTGTATGAAGATGGGCTGAAGTATGTCTGGAAAGCAGCTGAACTGATTTCCTCCCTTCCTGCCTGTTCTCTGCCCAGAGAGGGGGGGGGGGGAACCCTTTAAAACTCAGAGTGAGGGTTTTGCTCATTTCAAACCTCCAAAGGAAAAAAAATGCATTTCTTCAGAGACACAAAGAGCCTTTGGTGCAGAAAATGTTTGAGGAATTGTATCGTTTGTATAAATGTAGGGCTTGCTCTTACCTGGAGACTCGATATCTATAGCAAGAGATTAAAAAGTCCTCTGTTCCCCCTACAAGTCAAAATGTCACCGCATTCACTGAAATGTGATCAAAGGATTAGCATGCATTTGGGTCAGTCAGCAATAAGAGGGAGCTCCATAATAGTGGGCGTGTAAAGTGCCATCTGCCCTGACCTGGATAGCCCAGGCTAGCCCAATCTTGTCAGATCTCAGAAGCTAAGCAGGGGTGGCCCTGGCTAGTATTTGGATGGGAGACCACCAAGGAAGTCCAGGGTCACTATGCAGAGGCAGGCAATGGCAAATCCACCTCTGAACATCTCTTGGCTTGAAAACCCTATGGGGTCACCATAAGTCAGCTGTGACTGGACAGCAAAAAGGGGGGGGAGGCTGTCAAGGTGCAGCCAACTTACCATGATCCCAGGAAGGGGCTCTCAAGGCAAATGAGAAGCAGTGGTGGTTGGCCATGGCCTTCCTCTGCAGAGTCTTCCTTGCTGGTCTCTCTTCCCAGTACCGACCCTTCTTAGCTTCTGGGGTTTGATGAGACTGGGCTACACCACATCACCTTCTCTGCTCCATAATTACAGGCCAAGAATATTTGCCCTTCATGCCTGTGAGGTCTGAACCCAATGGGCCCATGTCTTGAGTGGATCTTATTTATTCGTGAAAATATTTATATCTAAACTTTCCTCGTAGCTCAAGGCAGTAAAGCTTGTAATGAGGACGTCTGGTATTGGGGGGGGGGGTCTGTTGGATCTATATAGTTTAGAGTGTTCTAGAGATCATAAACAGCACCTTGAATCTTATTTGGAAGAGGAGATCCTTGCACAAACAAGGGTTTATTTTAAACCCACAGGATTCTGCAAGCTATGGCTTTAGTGACAAATATGGCTCAGTACGGAACCAAATACGGCTCTTTCCAAGAATAAAATGAAGCCTTAAGGTATACTGGAGAGGTAGATAGGAGGGTAGGATAACCATTATGTGGAGGGAATGGCTGAGAAGATTTTTATGGGACCAAAGGGCTTCTTAGAGATGCTTTAGAGACAGGGAAATTATAGAGGTGCACAGTTGCCTGTAACCCAAGTGTGAACCATGTACAGATTTATGTCAGCTCACTTTTCCGTCTTATGCTGTGTATAGTTGTCTCTCCAACCCCACATTACTAGTTACCACCTACAGCGCACATATGCAGTGCTGAGTCAGGAATATTGGCTTTGAATGGCACCATAAATGATATTATAAATGACATTGTAGTTAGATTTTAATAACTGTTGATTAGATTAATGTATTGTATTGTTATTGTATTACTGTATTTTATCATGTTGTTGGAACCCGCCCTAAGCCTTGCATTGCAGGGGAGGGAGGGCTAGAAATCAGAATGAATGAATGAATGAATGAGTTGTGAAGGGTGCTCCTGTGTATACTTATTACTTGTTGAGTGATTATGTGTGCACCTCTTTGGTGAGAGCCAGTTTGGTGTAATGGTTAAGAGCATGAAATCTAACCTGGGAGAACCAGGTTTGATTCCCCACTCCTCCCCATGCAGCCAGCTGGGTGACCTTGGGTCAGTCATAAGTCCTTTCAGAACTGTTCTCTCAAGGGCAGCTTGGGAAAGAGCTCTCTCAGCCCCACCTACCTCACAGGGTGTCTGTTGTGGGGAGGGGAAGGGAAAGAAGATGGTAAGCCTACTCTGAGACTCCTTCGAGTAGTGAAGGGCGGGGTATAAATCCAATCTCTCCTTCTCCTTCTTCCTAACAAAAGGGCTTTTTTTGTAGATAAAGCCCAGCAGGAACTCATTAGCATACTAGACCACACCCAACAGAAGATACACATTAGTATATTAGGCCACACTCCTGACAGCCAGTTCCCTCCCAGGATCAGCTTTCCCCAGGTGCCCTGCGGCTTGGGGAACCCAAGGGGGGGGAAGGCGGTTTAAACTGCCTTCCCTCCCTGGATCGGCTTGGCTTCCCCAGGTGCCCCGCAGTTTGCGAGGCACCCGGGGAACCCGAGGGGGGGAGGCTGTAGGCGTGGCCAAGTCAGAAGCCAGCCGGAATTCTGTTCCTGTGCGTTCCTGCCCAAAAACAGCCCTGCAAAAGACTCACAACAAACAGTGTCCGGGCTGCAGAAACTTTATTGACTCTTGAACAAGCCATCAATTGTCAATCATGTCAAGCTGTATACTTTCAGTAGTGCAAAGGCACTCTTATCCTTGTTCTTTGTCGAGCTCTTGCTCTGAATGTTGATGCCATGTGGCTCATTCATGGGACAAGGCTGCTGACCTCGGATCCAGTGGTCCCCTAGAGGGTCACCCTATCAGGCGATGAGACTTCAAGGGCTTGTTGGAAAAGTTGGATGAGGGTGCCATTACTGAGGAACGGAGACACAGGAGCACTGACTGCAAAAGTTGTCCTTTAGATACCTAATCAGATCAACCAAATGATAACCTGAGTGACGACTTCCAGGGCCCAGTGTTACGCTCCTTTTATGTGGCGTACCCTTTCCTTGGTGGTGTCTACTGATGCAGTTTTGAGAATATGGGCCAACTGTCCTGAAACAAAAGGTTCTGTCTTTTACAGCGTAACCCTATGCCAAATTTCTGCAGGCTAAAGCTATCCATTTCAGTGGCCTTAGACTGGGCTTCTGGGTAGGATTTCACGGGTGAGCTTAGTGATTCCTCAGCCCTGGGCAGATGTCAAGGGTAGGGTTGCCAGCCTCCAGGTGGTGGCTGGAGATCTCCTGAGATTACAACTGTTCTCTAGGCTTCCACTTTGGAAGGTAGACTCTATGGTATTATACCCCACTGAAGTCCTTTCCCTCCCCAAGCCCAGATCTCCTCAGGTTCCACCCCTAAAATCTCCAGGAATTTCCCAAGCCCTAGTCACGGATAGAGCTCCCATACCCTTTTGTTCCTACCCAACCGCTCTGAACAAGAATAAAATGTTGAATTTTCACCATGAGCACCCCTTCAAAAATGCACCAAAGTCTGCACTTTGACTTTGTTTTCTGTCGGCAGAGTTTTAAATATGCACAAAGGAGCGAAGGTTCTACCTATCTAGCAGTCTAACAGTCCAGAAGGAGAAGGGAAGGAAGAGAGCTCAAAAGGAGAAGACGTCTCCAACGAGCCAATCAGGAGACAGGAGGGGATCATTTCAAAAATACCTGGAAGTCCTTAATTAGACCATGCTAGCCATTTAACCCCTCCGATGGCCCCTGCATGATATTCTTCTAATCCTTCTTGCTTCATGCACACAGCAGATCTTGTGCATTCCCACATTTTCAACCACGATTGCCTATCATCCCTGCTGACCATTGGTCCCTCCATTTTGCAGGGCCCTGGTCAGTTGCCCAGGTTGCCCCATAGATAAGACAACCCCTGGGACTGCAGTGAAAACCAGAGCCCATGCTACCCCATATGGAATTCCAAGAGTGAGCTGTATTGGCAGAGGGAACATAGTGTAACAGAGGACAATACATATGCAGAAAGTCTCAAGTTTTGTCTCTGACCTCTTCAAATCAAAGGATCCCAAGCTAGGAAACGCCTTTAGTGTTACTCTAATGTAATCACACACACTAAATAATGCACTTTCAATACTTTCAATGCTCTTTCAACTGGATTTTACTGTGGCCCATTCTGTATCTAGCATTCGCTCCATTGTTTTACCAGACCCACACTGGAACGGAAAAAGATGCGGCTCAAAACTACATTCAAATACCACAGGGCCAACACCACACTGACTGCAGAGTCATCCCTGAACGGCCATAAAACGGCCATAAATCTATGCAGACAGTACCATAAAACCAAGAGATCAATGGAAGTGAAACTGGCATGCAGTGTGGTGGCGACCATAAAATCCGGCAGTCAATCAAAGTGAAAGTGGCATGCAACGCAGAGGGGAATTTCTGTTCCAGGGTGGACTGGGTAAAAGAGCGGAGCAAATGCTAGATGCAGAATGGGACAGTGTGAACTGGCAAAATCCAGCTGGAAAGTGCATTGAAAGTGGATTGAAAAAATACAGATGTTTTGGAGAAAAGTTCAGAAGATAACATTGGAAATATGTGATGTGAACTTAACAACGCTACCGGAGTCATTCTTATTAAATTTACGGCCAGCAAATGTTAAAGAAGATAGATATGTGATAACTTATATTCAGGGGCCCTTTCATAGAAAAAGAGCGGCAGGAGCTCATTAGCATAACTCATTAGCATAACTCATTAGCATATGCCACGTCCCTTGACATCACTGGAAGTGTGTCAGGAAGGGAATGTCAGTTTCAGCCCCATTATACCCTACGGGCCATTGAAATCAATGGCAAAAACTTATAGGGTATATGAGGGGCTGGAGGAAAGGGGGTTTGAGGGAGAGGCTCCAAACTTGCAGGGTAGCTGCTGGAGCCTCTCTCCCAAATACCCACCAAGTTTCAAGAAGATTGGACCAGGGGTCCAATTCTATGGGCCCCCAAACAGGTTGTCCCATCCCCTCCATTGTTCTCTATGGTGGGAAAAATGTTAACTTTTTTTCTACCATAGAGAACAATGGAGGGAATGGGGGCAACCTGTTTGGGGGCCCGTAGAATTGAACCCCCTGGTTCAATCTTCTTGAAACTTGGTGGGTATTTGGAGGAGAGGTCCCAGCAGCTACCCTGCAAGTTTGGAGCCTCTCCTTCAAACCCCCTCCCCTCCAGTCACCTTTAATGTTGCCACCGAATTTCGGCGGCAATTCGGCAGCAGGCTGAATCAGATCAGATAATCTGATTCGGCCCATGGCTGCCCTAGTGGCCACTCCTGAGCTGGCGGAGCTTTGCTCCGCCTCGCTCTGGCCCCAACGGACCCCTGCTTATATTATTACAGCAGCAAGAATCTTAGTAGCTAAAAATTGGAAATCTACATATACCCCGACAGAAGAAGACTTAAATTACAAACTTTTCGAGAGTGCTGAAATGGATAGGTTAAGTGCGGTTTGCTTTAATAAATCAGATGATAAATTTTGGAAAAGCTGGAAAAAAGTTTATAAATGGATGAATCTCAAATACTCAAATAGGGCTCAGAATATGTAATAACAAGTTATTTGTATGATTCCAGAAAGTGGAAAGTTGTTATATTGTATACTTCTTTTTCTATGTTGTTATTTGTTGTTGTTGTTGGCTATAACTTGTATGTTATTGTAACAATGATAAATGAATAAAATGTTAAAAAAAGAAAAGAAAGTGGATTGAAAGTGCATTATTTAGTGTGTGTGAATGCAGTCCTTTTGAGACTTTGAAGATCTTCAGCCAGGAATAGACGTTAGGACCTGTGGCTTTACTCAGTGCTATGTTCCTAGGTCTAGAAATTAAAAACAGACCACCAAGCAAACCAAAGAGTTGACCATGTACCTTTGGGGGAGGGGAAGTACCTTATACAGCCCGTGGCCAGCTGGAGAATGTACAATATATAGAGTAAGACATAACCTCTGACAGGGTGTGTGTTTTGCCGAGATTTACACCTATACCTTGGGGGAAACTGCCTCCAAGAGGCATATGATCATGTCATAGATATTTACGACTGCTCTCTTTAGAGACCTTCATCACCTTCATTCTGCCTGTTGTTTGTAGTGCCCTTGGGGGGGGGGGGAAGGAGGACAGGAATTCCCTAGATCTTCCAGATACCCAGTTGTCAACAAGATTGGTGATAAGCTGAATGCTGGAAGTGACCACATCAGCCAAGTGTCTGGAAAAGGTCTTTTCTTTCATTTCCCACGTAACAAGAAGGAGTTCCTCTTCCAGGGCCTACCAACAGGATTCACAAATCTGGGAAAATACTTTGAGCTGATCCCCAGGGCCCCAATAATTCTATGTTGTTGTTGTTGTTCAGTCGCATAGTCGAGTCCGACTCTTCGCGACCCCGTGGACCACATCACGCCAGGCCATGTCGTAATAATTCTATGACATGCCACCAAAACATTGTTATTATTGGCTGTTTGCTCCAAAGGTCGCTTCTAGCCCAGCTTACTGCAATCAAAGCCAAAAGTGTTTAGAAGAGCATGCGCTTGACATGCAGATGTTTGGTCTAATCCTTGGCATCTCCAGTTAAAGGGGAGCAGATGGTAGGGAAAGCCCACCTTACCCTGCTTCGGAAGCACAGTAATCAGGCACCGGGGAAAGTCCCATATTAATGGATGCCAGCATTTCCACACTGCATTTCCGAACATCTGGACTCTGTTGCCATGGACGGAAGCTGGAAGAGAAGTGTGAACGCAATGACATGATCAAGGTTTATAAGATTTTGCATGGGATAGAGCAGGTAGAGGAAGAAGTACTGTTCTCCCTTTCTCACAATACAAGAACTCGTGGGCACGCCATGAAATTGCAGAGCAGTTGGGTTAGAACAGATAAAAGGAAGTACTTCTTCACCCAAAGAGTGATTAACCCGTGGAATTCACTGCTACAGGAGGAGGTGGCAGCTACAAGCACAGACTGCTTCAAGAGGGAATTAGATAAGCATATGGAGCAGAGGTCCATCAGTGGCTACTAGCCACAAAGTATAGATAGGAACTCTCAGTCTGGGGCAAGGGATGCTCTGTATTCTTGGTGCTTGGCAACAGTGGGAGGGCTTCTAGTGTCCTGGCCCCTCTGGTGGACCTCCTGAGCGCACCTGGTATTTTTGGATGCTGTGTGACACAGAGTGTTGGACTGGATGGGCCACTGGCCTGATCCAACATTGGCTTCTCTTATGTTCTTATTCACCTCAGTCCCATTTGGGTTTTTTCTTCAGGGTTATCAGAATGAGTGCATATACGCATGTGCACCCAATTTTGTTTTCCCAAACCTAATGGGAGAGTACACTCTATGGTTGGGATGCGCTCATAATGTGGATGCTTGACCACAGAAGGAGTGTACGATTGAACTGCCCCAGGGTGTTCTGTCCGGTCGGTCCGTCCCACAACACTTTGAACTGGTCCAATTAGACCCACACCCGGATTGCGCCACGCCTCCGGTGGGACCACAGCTTCAGTTGTCAGAAAAAGGACTAAGTCCCTCCTGATTTCATTTTTAAAATTTTAAATCTTCCTCTTCCAAATACAATATTTTGGTTTCATTACAAGGAACCCGGAACTTGAGGTGGGCACCAGTTTGCATTTGGAGAGGCAGGCTCCCTTGAAAAACCTCACGAATATCCACCACCACCTCAGTAGATACACAGTCCCTTTCTTCCTTGATGAACATTAAAGAAGGTGCCAGGGCTTTTTAGTTCCCAAACACTCTTTGCCACTTTGGAAGTTTGTTGTTATGAAAAGGACGAGGTGAGTTATTAGACATGCTAGCAAAGAAACGGAACTTTTCTTTGGCTGTCGAAGTCGGTGTGGGTTGAGTGACTGCGGTCCAGAAGCAGAGGAGGTCTGGAGCTATTCCACGGATTTTAATGAGTCTGCTCGAGAGTATTGAGGGTTATGGTTTAAGTGCTTTAACGGGTCCCACTAGAGACAGTACTTAATGCGAACGAGTCTTATGCAATCCTCCACTGTCAAATGTCTTCCTAAATGTTGTGGTTTCCCGTTAACAGGAAACGTGTGTTGGGATGGAATTCGTAAGGCTGAAATCCAGCGTTCTTCATTTCAGGCAAGAAATCCATGACACACTTCCTGAAATTCTCCTCTCTTGCTAGAAGACAGCTGGAGTAAATGCATGGTGGAACCAAGGAACAGAAACGGGCAACTGTTTCCTATTTTGTTTCTTTATATTCATTTATCGTTTTGTTCAAGTTTTCGATTCTCTGCTTTTCACTGTTGGTTTTGTACATTTGTTCAATAGACCTATGCATGTTTTTATAGTTTTTATACACAGTTTATTTTCTTTTATATGAGGCTAGCTCAATCTTGTCAGATCTCAGAAGCTAAGCAGGGGTGGCCTTGGTCAGTATTTGGATGGGAGACCTCCAAGGAATAACAGGGTTGCAATGCAGAGGCAGGCAATGACAAACTACCTCTGAATGTCCCTTGCTTTGAAAACCCCACGGGGTCACCATAAGTCAGCTGTGATTGATCGATGGGGAAAAGACATGTATTAGAGCAGGGGTCATTTTGTAGAAAAAAAGGTGCAGGAGCTCATTAGCATAACTTATTTGCATATGCCACGCCCCTGACATCACTGGAAGTGTGTAAGAAGGCCACACCCACCTTTCAGGCTCTACCCCAAAAATCTTCAGGTATTTCCCAACTCAGAGCTGGTGAGCCAGCGTTACACTTTGATGAAAGACACTTTAGGTTTCCTGTGCTCTTGCAGGGAAGCTACCCTACAACAAGCATGAAAATACAGACCAAGTTAGTATGCTTTTTGCTTTTTTTCCACAGCACATCACCATATGTGCCCTCTCCTGGGCTTGTTACTCCCGGAACGGTGTTCCTGTGCGTTCCGGCTTGAAATGACCCCTGATGAAAATGTATATGCTGTCTCCTCAGAGACCTGCTGAAAATCAGGCATACAATGTACACCATATTTATTTCATTTAACCTGAGATATTTATTTCCCATCTTATGTCCTCAGCCTCAAGGTGGCTAGCACAGCAGAAATAGCTACAAGGACAAAGTGAAAACCCAATTGTCCAGCAACAAGAAAAAACAATAGGCTGCTTAAAATCAGGGGTCATTTCGAGCAGGAGCTTGGGGGAGCGCAGCTCCGGGAGTTGGTGCCAGCCCCCCCCCCCAGGGGGAATGCCTGCTTGGAAAGGTCCTTGTTCCTTCGACCAGCCTTCTGAAGGCTTCAGCCACCACTGAAGCTCTCCTCCCGGAATAGTGGTATTTCTGAGGCTTGGATTAGTAGCTGTCCCCAAAGGACAGACAGCCCTGAGAGTGGGTATCCGCCCTCCCTTCACAACTTCCAGGAACAGAAGAGAAGAAGAGGAAGAGATTGGATTTATACCCTGCCCTCCTCCCCTGAAGGAGTCTCAGAGCGGCTTACAATCTCCTTTCCCCTCCCCTCCCCACAACAGACACCCTGTGAAGTAGGTGGGGCTGAGAGAGCTCTTTTTTTTTTTTGTAAATAAATTTTTATTATTTTCAAACATTTTAACATATTTTCCTCATACAAACCTTTTTTCCATATTATATCCATTATTTGTTCTATTGTATAATCTTATTATAATCTTATATTGGTGGTTTCCCACCACATCTGAAGCTTATCACATTTTCAGCTTTAACCAATCTTTAAATACATATATATGTTTTACATTTCAGGTAACGACTTAAACCTCTTTTAAAATAGTTATACATTATATAAATTCTTACTTTCTTATACAATTCTATAAATATCTTCTTTATCCAATTATCATTTATACATTCATATATTTCTATCGGGCTGAGAGAGCTCTTTTGAAGACTGCTCATGAGGGAACAGCTCTGAGGGAATTTGTGACTGACCGAAGGTCACACCAGCAGCTGCATGTGGAAGAACGGGGAATCAAACCCAGTTCTCCCAGATTAGAGTCCATACTCCTAACCACCACACCAAACAGGTGGAGCTGAGCCCTGATTGGGGCCAAGATCCAAGAAGTGAGGCCAAACCCAGGGGGGGAGGGCTGTGCTCACTTGGAGGGAAGGAAGAGGACCAGGGTGTCTGAACCTCCACACCTTCCCATTCTGAGGCTGGCAGGGAGGCTGGCCCAAACCCATCCGGGAGGCCAGAGGGCACAGCAAAGGGGAAGCCTCACAGATGAGAAATACAGAGTCATCCCTCTTGTGGAACAGTTAGCAGAGCCATCGGTATAGAGTGACAGGTTTAATTGGGGGGGGGGTGCATCATGGCTCATAACAACATAAGAGAAGCCAATGCTGGATCAGGCCAGTGGCCCATCCAGTCCAACACTCTTAAAAGTGGTGTGATGGAAGAGGTGGGGCGAGGATGCCCTGTAAAATAACAGGGAATTCTAGTGAAACTGGTCCCCTGCGGGCATCTGCGAGTAAAGCCCAAGTTGTCCGGGAGACATATCTGGAAGCATTTCAAGGGGAGAGTTCCCCGTTGCTGCAGTTTTGAAGTGACCGCCTGTTTGCCAGGCAGCGTGTACGACTATTGCAGAGTCTCTATATTGGTCAAACTGATAAGCTCAAGATAAGAACATAAGAGAAGCCAATATTGGATCAGGCCAGTGGCCCATCCAGTCCAACACTCTGTGTCACACAGTGGCCAAAAATACCAGGTGCCATCAGGAGGTCCACCAGTGGGGCCAGGACACTAGAAGCTCTCCCACTGTTGCCTCCCCCAAGCACCAAGAATACAGAGCATCACTTGCCCCAGACTGAGAGATCCTATCTATACCTTATGGCTAATAGCCACTGATGGACCTCCGCTCCATATGTTTATCTAATTCCCTCTTGAAGCCGCCCATGCTTGTAGCCGCCACCACTTCCTGTGGCAGTGAATTCCGTGTGTTAATTGCTCTTGGTAGGGCTTTCTTTGTAGAAAAAGCCCAGCAGGAACTCATTAGCATAATAGGCCACACCCAACAGCGGAAACTCATTAGCATATTAGGCCACACCTCTGACAACACAGCTCCCTCCCAGGATTGGCTTCCCCAGGGGCCCCACGGCTTGTGGGGTGCATGGGGAACCCGAGGGAAGGAAGGCAGTTTCTGGATCAGCTTCCCCAGGGGCCCCACAGCTGTGGGGCACCTGGGGAACCCAAGAAGGGGAGGCAGTTTAAACTGCCTTCCCCCCCTGGATCGGCTTGGCTTCCCCAGGCACCCTGGAGCTTGCAAGGTGCTTGGGGAACCCGAGGGGGGAGGCTGTAGGCGTGGCCAACTCGAAAGCCAGCCGGAACTCCGTTCCTGGGCGTTTCTGCCCCAAAATAGCCCTGGCTCTTTGGGTGAAGAAGTACTTCTTTTTATCTATTCTAACCTGACTGCTCAGTTCTTGTATTGTGAGAAAGGGAGAAAAGTACTTCTTTCTCTAACTGCTTTATCTCATGCATAATCTTATAAACCTCGATCATGTCACCCCCTCAGCTGTCATTTCTCCAAGCTAAAGCGCCCCAAGCGCTTCAACCTTTCTTCATAGGGAAAGTGTTCCAATTCTTTTATCATTCCAGTTGTCCTTTTCTGCACTTTCCCCAATGCTTTAATATCCTTTCCGAGACTCCAAACCAAAAAGCACGGGCTGTGTAGTTCCTTAGATGAGGCGCCAGAATCTATATATGTGCTGGCCCACCCACCACCAATAAGAGCTTTGAGATCCAGGTTGGGGTTTGGATACATAGTGTGGGAACGAGCAGAGAAGCAGAAATACTGAAGCATCACCCAGTCCATGGTTTGCAGTTTGGCTTGGGAAACCCGCCCATCTCTGCCCAATCTGCCTGCTGGGCGGGGCTTGTCCCCAATTTCCCAAGCAGCAAACTGCAAGGTGTGTTGCGCCTCCTGCTGGGTTGGGCCACCCGCGACTGGTTATAAACCTGTGAGAGCCACAACAGTCTTGTGGGCTAGTGACGCCATGCCTATGAGCAGAATGGAGTGAATCTGCTGATCTCTAAAAAATATCTCTGCACCAAATTGTACTTGCTGGAAGGAAAATAAAAACCCAAAGCACAGCTTTGACTGACGTATTTCATTTTTATAAAGACAACATGTATTAGGGCGATGGGAGAAGGCAGAAATGAAGGAAGACAGAATTTCCCCTGAAGCGTTTTTTTGGGGGGGAGGCAAAGGGACCAAACACACAAAAATAAAGCTAAAACAACATATTAAGTGAAACCCGTTAACGAGACGATGCCAATAGCTGATGTGTGCATATATCGCTCCAAGAGGCATGTGGTGTGAGTCATTGGGGGATTTCTGGCTTAATTGACTCTCTGCTGCGGAGGCATCATCTTTCAACTGTCCCCTTGTTGCTGAGGTGATCGCAGATTTGTTTTCCCCTTTTCCAAAACGGCTTTGTGTTTTCTACACTAACTTTGCCAGATTGCACACACCACATACTCAGGCTGGGAAAGCCTAGGCAGGCCTGGCCCCAACAGACATCCCTCAAAGGCTCTCTGTCTTCCTCAAGACTCTCCCTCAAAGGCTAAAATAGGCCTGGAAAGGGCAGTACTCCCTCCCGCTGCCTTTTACTGGCCTGGAATCTGTGGTTGCCTAGCAATGGCCATGGAGGGAATCCCTTAATTAAAGCTATAGGTGCTCTTCTTATCATATTTTCTCTCTCTCTCTTTTTTAGATTTCACATTTTTGTGCAAACCTGGGGCCCTTTTCAGGCTTGTGGAAAGATCCGTCTTGCTCATTCACAGCTCCAGTCACCAAAAATTTGGCCAACTTCTGTATTAGTATGCAAATTTTGAATCCCATGATTCCACCAAGGAAGGCAGGTGGCCTGTACAAGTTCTTCCCTTCTTCCATTTTATCCTCACAAAAATCTCGTGAGGGAGCCTGCAAGGAGGGCCAGTTCACACACAGCAAAGTCTTCAGGTCGCTCGTGTGTCCACTTGACAGACATGGTCTCTGGGAGTTCTGTGTCTGGAACTTAATTCCCAGGGATGCATGGACTCAGTTTGGATTGGGACCACAACTCATGGGAAAAAGGGGCTGCTTTCAGCCCTTCCTCACACTGTTTTCCTGACATGAAAGGGTTCGGGGAGCTGGTGTTTTCCTCATTGGAAATGAATGTGGAACAGGAAACAGGAGAAAGAGTGCCTCTTCAAGGCTATTTTACATCTGGGAAATGGTGTGTATGTGGGTCCGAGGCCCTCATACGATTGGGAATAAGGTTGGCAGATCCCTACCTGTTGCCAGCTGGGGGCTCCAGCCCGCTGTCCTGGAGTCTTCTATGGTAACCGTAGAGCTTTTTCTCATATGCTAGAGTGTCCCCCCGCAACGTGTCCTGTGCGATGACATCACCATCGGGTGGCGTTATTGCACCGGGCACATCAGTGCAGATGGGGCTGCTCAGGGGTAAGGCTCCCCCCGCTGGCCAGCTGAGCGGTGGAAGATTGGGGTCCCGGAAAGCAGGTAAACCCCCACCCCCTTTGGGGTGGTGGTGGTGGTAACCCTAGATTGGGAATTAAGTCCCCCATGGAACTCCCAGTGCTAGTCTGGTTGAGAGAACAGACCCTTGGTGGGGCAGGAAGACTTTGTAACGTATGGATTGGCCCCCTGAGTGACTGACCCAAGGTGAGCCACAGGGAGGTTTATAGCTGAGCGAGATTTGTCTGCAGGCTTCCCCTGGCACTCTAAACACGATCACATGGCTAGTTACAGCCAATCAGATTCAACTACAGTGTGGGCAAAAGAGGATGCATCAGAGGAGGAGGAAAGGGCATCTAAGTCGCCGAACAGTAATGAAACAATGCGAATGTTCGGTGCAGTATTCTTTGGCAGGATCAAATGTGCGACTTCCAAAGTGAGCACCGACGTTAGAGAATTTTCAGCACTGCCCTGTTGGAATCCCTTTGTTTTGTCCTCTTCTCTTTAGACAAGAATGAAAATTTCTTCGGCATTTGTGCCTCATGGATGGATCTCAGCTGATTGAGCCTTTACTCGCAGAATTAAAGCCCTACAGTTTGTTAAATGCAGCGCTGGAAGTTTGTAAATGCCTGCCATATGTTTTGTTCTTTAAAATCTTTAAAACAGATGTATAGATCCCCCCCCCCCCGCAAATTACAGTGAGCTGCCCCTCCTCACCTGCCTGTGGTCGCTCTGGAAAAAATCATTTAAGAGCTATTAAGCGCAGTGTTTGGATCATGGAAACCAAATGCTTTCCTTGGCTTCAGAGTTCAAGGATGGGCCTGGCTCTTTTATGAATGTTCCCTCTGCAAAGAAACCGCAAAGAGGAACATGGTGAATCAGCAAAGCTCAGCTCGAGTTCATTTTATGTTCTTGGAACGCAACGAGGACTCTCAGCTCACAGGCTTGGAAAAAGCTCCTTTAAAAAAACAAAAAAACAAAAAAACATTTCGGCTGTGTGATTGAACCAGGCAAAATTAGGCAGCTTGAGAACAAGAAGATCAAAATCCCAAAGGGTGGAACTAGAGGCTCAAGACATTTGTCAGAGATTATCATAGACACAGAGCCTCTTTGCTTCTTTTCTGTTTAGAAAATGTTACTCCCCAACTGGAGGCCTTGCTCCCATGATTTCTCCAAGGATGGCTCCAGTGGGAGACTGGGGGAAGGACAGGAACGTGGGGGTGGCTGTTGGCTGACGGCATGATGTCACTTCTGGGACAACCCAGAAGTGATGTTGTTCCTTTCTAGGAATTGTTGAAATGCTCTGGTTTTACCATAGAGTTTTGGCCAATTCCTAAGAGAAGCATGATGTCACTCCTGGTTTCCCCCAGAAGTGATGTCACACTGTCAGCTGATGGCTGTCCTTTAAATTTTACTTTTCTCCTGGGGGAAATACTCACTGGGGGCGAGAATCCCTTTATCCCATCTGGAGGCTGGCAATCCCTCTAGTGTAGCTGAGTGTGACGGTACTGGCAGAGGAGGCCACCTGGGCTGAGATCTTCCTGGCAGCAGATGCCAGACTGGGAGGGCCTTGGCAGGTACAGGGCTGTGGCGGGTGCCATCTAAAAGATTCCCAACCTCATTCTGGTCCTTCATGGGTAGCAAGCCCAATTACTTGGCTAGCTAGTCTCTACAGGGACTGCCCATTCCAGCCTTGGTCCAAAGCTGGATGTGAGACTCAGATGGTGGATGTGATGTAGCCAGTCTTGAAAGACTCCAGACAAGGCAAGGTGAGGAGGCAGGCAAAAACCAGGGAAAGGAGAAGGGTTGCCTGGTACAGGAAGCACCAGATCATAGAGAAGGCTGGAGGGCAGGAGAAATAAATGTGTTAGGAGGGATATCTGAAGAAGACTGGTGGCCATTGGGAGACAGACAGGGGAGACTAGGGGAATGGTGAAGGATAGAAAGGCCGGCGTGAGAGTGGCGTGTGTATGAAGTGCCGTCAAGTTGCAGCTGACTTGAGGCGACCCCAGCAAGGGGTTTTCAAGGCAGGTGAGAAGCAGAGGTGGTTGGCCATGGGTGGTCTCCCTTCCAAGTACTGATCCTGCGTAGCTTCCAAGATCTGATGAGATAGGCTGCCTTCCCTCCATAAGGATGGTACAGGAGAAGAAATTGCAAAAGAGCAGGGGACTAATCCTGAGCCAGGGAAGAATGGCAGGACTGGGGAGAAGATGGAGGATGATTCCAGCCTTGTAGGCTGAGGAAAGACTCTAAAAGCCTTTGATAGTAAGGCTGGCAACTTCAAGGTGGTCTTGGAGTCCTCCCAGAATTACAAGTCATCTCCAGATGACAGAGATCAGTTCCCTGGAGAAAATGGCTGCTCTGGAGGGTAGGCTGCATGGCATTACACATACCCCCCTGAGATCTCCATCCCCAAACCCCACCTTCCGTAGGCTCCACCTCCAGATCCCCAGGATTTTCCTAAGCTGGAATTGGTACCCCTGTCTGATAACCCGGTGCGTGGTTAACCAAGCTCTTGTTCAATAGCAATCATGGGATCATGGAAGGTTCATTCTACAGTTCTTCCCTTGACTCTCTCACACTAAGGGTGCGATCACACGGACGTTTACTGCGGGCTTCACGGCTGTTCCGTATCGCAATTAAAGGAGCTGACCAGACGGCCGCATCTGTCTCCCGTCTCGAAGCCGCCCCCCCCCCCGCATTCGAGCCCGCCTTTCAAACCACCTTTCAAAACAAGTACCTTCCGTTTGAGCCATCGCGCTTGAAAGAGCAGCGCGGGAGACCCGGGTTTAAATGCCCGTGTGATCGCACCCTTAGGCATAAGCTGGAAATCTTGGGCCGGATCCCCATAGCCTTCTTCTAGGAGTGACTCTTTCCTTCCATGCAAGGCGCATTGTGCTGATGCCTGTGGGTCTGAGAGGCATCCAAGAGACCGCCGTCACTTCAGTGAACTCATAATGGCGTTCAGATCACACTGTAAAGGATCTCTGAAACGTGACCTAACACTCCTCTCTCGTCCCTTACTGGGGCTTGCATTGATTAAATTTGCCAGGAATTAGATGGCTGCGTCTCATATTGATGACATTTTAAAATATCTTTTCCCCCCGACCAGTGCTGAATTATTGGCAGGAGATTCCCAGAGGATGTGACAGCTTACTTGTGTATTCCTGTAGAATACTTCTAATGTTTTCCTGCAGAATATTTGCTTCGGTAGGTGTGGCTGGTGGCCACTTAAGAACATAAGAACAGAAGAGAAGCCAATGCTGGATCAGGCCAACAGCCCACCCAGCCCAACACTCTGTCACACAGTGGCCAAAAACACCAGGTGCCCTCAGGAGGTCCACCAGTGGGGCCAGGAAGCCCTCCCACTGCTGCCCCCCCCAAACACCAAGAATACAGAGTATCACTTGCCTAACTCCTGATCTTGGAGAGCTGCTGTCCTGGGATAGAGAATCTGTTTATCTTCCCATTCTGAGGCCTGGGGAGACACGCTGGAGAAACCCAGCAAGACTGGAATGGGGGAGTTGGAATGGGGGAGCCTCACACGGGCTCACGCCTGCCTTGGAAGTGCGGAACTCCAGAACCCATCTTTGTAACGTTTCAATCTGCAGTTCTGGCAAACGGTCCTCTCTGTCAGCCTCCGTTGCTCCCTCCTCCCTGCCCACAACAAGAGGATAGCAAAGCCAACCGTTCAAGACCGTTGTACAGGCTGCCGTAAGTGCGTGTCTGCACGGAGCACTCTGGACGCTTGGAAGTGTTCTAAACAGTTACAGATCCGGGAGAGCAGACCAATGGTGGTTGCCAGGGCAGGATTTCCCAGCTATTGAGTCCAGATGGGTTCCGAGATACTTAATATCGACACAAATTGCTCCACCTTGTTCTGATTTTGTTTTAGAGAAGCGTCCACGTGCCCGTCCTTTGTGGACTAAAAGAAAAACATAAAAGACAGTTCTGCTGATGCAGGGTTAGGGTGGGGGGGAGTTCCATAATCATATGCAGTCCCTCATTTAAAGCGCTGGCTGGTACGCTGTAATGCAGCATGCTGGGATCATCACTGCATATTCAAAGCCCTGGCACGGGCAGGCTTGATTATTTGGCTAGCTCTCGTGTTACTTTAGATGCTGTTATGGCTGTGTGTTTGTTCGCATTCTGTGAAGCCCCGTTTTTGTGCTGGATCTCGTCTCCCACCCGTCTTCAAAGATCTGCCAGAGCTGTTTCAAAACCCACCGCTCCCTTTGGGGACACGGATCTGCAGATGTGCCGTTTTCACTCCAACTAAGATCTCAAAAGGGCAGATTGAGTCAGCAGCAACTGGTTTGGATGCTCCTGATATGGTCTAGTTCAGGTGGGCTGTTCTGGCTCCTGGTAATTTTGGGTTGCCTGCAGAACACAGCCAGGTCTTGCTGTGTGAAGCATGGGAGGCGGATTGCAAATTCAGGGGTCTCCCAGATTTTGTTGTGATGTCGGAGGGGCCATGGCTCAGTGGTAGAGCATCTGCTTGGCCTGCAGAAGGTCCCAGGTTCAATGCCAGCGATTCCAGTTCAAAGGACCAAGCAGCAGGGGATGGAAGAGACCAGTGTTCCCGCTAAGCTGAGTTAGTGTGAGCTCGCTCACAGTTCCTTAGCCTCCGGCTCATCCATTTTTGTCTTAGTTCAGGAAGGACGGCTCCAGAGCAAACGAATTGATGCAGGAGCCAAATCGCTCGCTCACAACTTGAACGCCAGTAGCTCACAAAGTAGAATTTTTGCTCACAAGACTCCACAGCTTAGAGGGAGCGTTGGAAAAGACCTCTGCTTGAGACCATTTGCTGTCAGTCTGAGTAGGCAATATTGGCCTTGATGGACCAAGGGACTGATTCAATATAAGGCAGTTTCACCTACTGGTATTTGTCAGGAATGCCAACCGGTCTCCTATCCCTGCTACCTGGACGCAAAAATCTTAATTTTGCTTTTGCTTTGCACAAACTGAACCCAGAAGACCTTTTGCTTTTTGTTTTGTTTCTGCATGCTGAGGCTGCTTCCACAGGGAAGATTTGCTACACCCTGAATCTAGATAACCCAAGAAGAGCTCTGCAGGACCAGACCGGTGGTCCCTCAAGTCCAGCATCCTCTCTCACATGGTGGCCAACCAGTTCCTCTGGAGGGCCGACAACAGGGCATGGAGGCCGAGGCCTTCATAAGAATATAATAAGAGCCCTGCTGGATCAGACCAGTAGTCCATCTAGTCCAGCATCCTGTCTCACACAGTGGCCAACCAGTTCCTCTGAAGGGACAACAACAGGGCATGGAGGCCGAGGGCTTCATTAGCACATAAGAAGAGCCCAGCTGGATCAGACCAGTAGTCCATCCAGTCCAGCATCCTGTCTCACACAGCGGCCAACCAGTTCCTCTGGAGGGACAACAACAGGACATGGAGGCCGAGGCCATCATTAGAATATAAGAAGATCCCTGTTGGATCAGACCGGTGGTCCATCTAGTCCAGCCTCCTGTTTCACACAGCAGGCAACCAGTTCCTCTGGAGGGACAACAACAGGGCATAGAGGCCGAGGCCTTAATTAGAATATAAGAAGTTCCCTGTTGGATCAGATCAGTGGTCCATCTAGTCCAGCCTCCTGTTTCACACAGCGGCCAACCAGTTCCTCTGGAGGGCCGACAACAGGGCATGGAGGCCGAGGCCTTCATAAGAATATAATAAGAGCCCTGCTGGATCAGACCAGTAGTCCATCTAGTCCAGCATCCTGTCTCACACAGTGGCCAACCAGTTCCTCTGAAGGGACAACAACAGGGCATGGAGGCCGAGGGCTTCATTAGCACAGAAGAAGAGCCCAGCTGGATCAGACCAGTAGTCCATCTAGTCCAGCATCCTGTCTCACACAGTGGCCAACCAGTTCCTCTGGAGGGACAACAACAGGGCATGGAGGCCGAGGCCTTCATTAGCACATAAGAAGAGCCCAGCTGGATCAGACCAGTAGTCCATCCAGTCCAGTATCCTGTCTCACACAGCGGCCAACCAATTCCTCTGGAGGGACAACAACAGGGCATGGAGGCCGAGGCCTTCATTAGCACATAAGAAGAGCCCAGCTGGATCAGACCAGTAGTCCATCCAGTCCAGCATCCTGTCTCACACAGCGGCCAACCAGTTCCTCTGGAGGGACAACAACAGGGCATGGAGGCCGAGGCCTTCATTAGCACATAAGAAGAGCCCAGCTGGATCAGACCAGTAGTCCATCCAGTCCAGCATCCTGTCTCACACAGCGGCCAACCAGTTCCTCTGGAGGGACAACAACAGGGCATGGAGGCCGAGGCCTTCATTAGCACATAAGAAGAGCCCAGCTGGATCAGACCAGTAGTCCATCCAGTCCAGCATCCTGTCTCACACAGCGGCCAACCAGTTCCTCTGGAGGGACAACAACAGGGCATGGAGGCCGAGGCCTTCATTAGCACATAAGAAGAGCCCAGCTGGATCAGACCAGTAGTCCATCCAGTCCAGCATCCTGTCTCACACAGTGGCCAACCAGTTCCTCTGGAGGGACAACAACAGGGCATGGAGGCCGAGGCCTTCATTAGCACATAAGAAGAGCCCAGCTGGATCAGACCAGTGGTCCATCTAGTCCAGCCTCCTGTTTCACACAGCGGCCAACCAGTTCCTCTGGAGGGACAACAACAGGGCATGGAGGCCGAGGCCTTCATTAGAACATAAGAAGTTCCCTGTTGGATCAGACCAGTGGTCCATCTAGTCCAGCCTCCTGTTTCACACAGCGGCCAACCAGTTCCTCTGGAGGGACAACAACAGGGCAGAGAGGCCGAGGCCTTCATTAGAACATAAGAAGTTCCCTGTTGGATCAGACCAGTGGTCCATCTAGTCCAGCCTCCTGTTTCACACAGCGGCCAACCAGTTCCTCTGGAGGGACAACAACAGGGCATGGAGGCCGAGGCCTTCATTAGAACATAAGAAGTTCCCTGTTGGATCAGACCAGTGGTCCATCTAGTCCAGCCTCCTGTTTCACACAGCGGCCAACCAGTTCCTCTGGAGGGACAACAACAGGGCATGGAGGCCGAGGCCTTCATTAGCACATAAGAAGAGCCCAGCTGGATCAGACCAGTAGTCCATCCAGTCCAGCATCCTGTCTCACACAGCGGCCAACCAGTTCCTCTGGAGGGACAACAACAGGGCATGGAGGCCGAGGCCTTCATTAGCACATAAGAAGAGCCCAGCTGGATCAGACCAGTAGTCCATCCAGTCCAGCATCCTGTCTCACACAGCGGCCAACCAGTTCCTCTGGAGGGACAACAACAGGGCATGGAGGCCGAGGCCTTCATTAGCACATAAGAAGAGCCCAGCTGGATCAGACCAGTAGTCCATCCAGTCCAGCATCCTGTCTCACACAGTGGCCAACCAGTTCCTCTGGAGGGACAACAACAGGGCATGGAGGCCGAGGCCTTCATTAGCACATAAGAAGAGCCCAGCTGGATCAGACCAGTGGTCCATCTAGTCCAGCCTCCTGTTTCACACAGCGGCCAACCAGTTCCTCTGGAGGGACAACAACAGGGCATGGAGGCCGAGGCCTTCATTAGAACATAAGAAGTTCCCTGTTGGATCAGACCAGTGGTCCATCTAGTCCAGCCTCCTGTTTCACACAGCGGCCAACCAGTTCCTCTGGAGGGACAACAACAGGGCAGAGAGGCCGAGGCCTTCATTAGAACATAAGAAGTTCCCTGTTGGATCAGACCAGTGGTCCATCTAGTCCAGCCTCCTGTTTCACACAGCGGCCAACCAGTTCCTCTGGAGGGACAACAACAGGGCATGGAGGCCGAGGCCTTCATTAGAACATAAGAAGTTCCCTGTTGGATCAGACCAGTGGTCCATCTAGTCCAGCCTCCTGTTTCACACAGCGGCCAACCAGTTCCTCTGGAGGGACAACAACAGGGCATGGAGGCCGAGGCCTTCCCCCGATGTTGCCTCCTGGCCCTGGCATTGAGAGGCTTATTGCCTCTGAACATGAAGGTTCCCTTCAGTCACCATGGCTAGTGGTCACTGAGATATCCTCCAGTTACTAATAGATCTGTTCTCTTTAAGGAATCTCAGAGCAGTTTACAGTCACCTTCCCTTCCCCTCCCCGCAACAGGCACCTTGTGAGGCAGGTGGAGCTGAGAGAGTTCTGAGAGAACCATGACTGGCCCCAGGTCACCCAGCAGGCTTCCGGTGGAGGAGTGGAGAATCAAACCCAGTTCTCCAGATTAGAGTCCGCCTCTCTTAACCACTACACCATGCTGGAGGTGGTAGTATAGAAGAAAGAAGATTATTCTTGCAACCTGCCATGGTGGAACAGGGAAGATGGAACGTGGGCACCACTTCTAGAATCTCTGATTTGCGACCCTTTGGGTCTTGTAGTCCTAAGGTCTGACACTTCGTCCCCTGGTAGTTGTCCAATATGCCTTACAATTGCCGTAGAGGTATGGAGGAGTTGTATCTTTCCGAACGCTCATTGTAAATCTCTCTGAGCATAGCCAAGTAGCTTCAGATGAGTTTCAGTAGTAATTAAAAAAAAACAAAAAAAACACCCACTCCACTAATTGTGGAGGCCATCTGCTGGGACCAAACAGCTAGGTATTGTCTTAAGTGTGCGTAATCCAATTTTTGTGTGTGAACGCTGCCTTTAATCTCTGCAAGGCTCACAAAACGAGGCATCTGTTTCTGAATTTAAGTAGCTGAGACTAATCAGACTAATTTGACTTTTTTTTTCTCCCCCTGCAGTTGACTTAATTGATCAACCTAATTTTGCTGCAGAAAAAGGCATAAATTGTTTATTTGTGCATTTCGGGGGCAGGGGGATGCGTAGGGAATGCGGAGATGAATCTTTTAATCCCCTTACACGGGGACATTCGTTGGCAATCTGGTGCTCGCGTTTCCTTGATACGTTTACGGAAGGGACCCGATGGGTAGATTTAACATGTCAAAGTCTACAGATGATCTCATTTTGGGCAGGAATACTTGGGATAAGGACGGCATTATGAAATACTCCATATGTCCATTGTAGTTTGCCGTCATGGATACCTACCCTGACCTGGATAGCCCAGGCTAGCCCGATCTCTTCACATCTCGGAAGCTAAACACGATTGGCTCTGGTCAGTATTCGGAAGGAAGACCTCCAAGGAATTCCAGGGTTGTGACATGAAGGCAGGTAATGGCAAACCACGTCTGGACTTCTCTTGCCTTGAAAACCCTACAGGTCACCCTAAGTTAGCTGTGACTTGATGGGGGAAACCATAGCTGGCTGTTGCACATAGTTTTATTCCCTTAAAGGGGCACGATCTGTCCCGAAGGGACCAGTGACTTCCCCTCTAAGCATTTATGACCATTCCGTTCTGCTAATAGTGCTGTGTTCCTCCAAAACAAGAAGGAAGCCTTGAACCAGCAGCAGGTTTTTGATGACAAAGCACCACTGTTAGGGGGGCAGACTTGCAAGATCCAGCCCTGTTGGTTGGATGCAGTTCAAGGACCGAGGGACGACTGCATAAGGATTGTGGCTCTTCCCCTCAGTAGGGCAGCCATTCCCAAATATGGGACCCACATGGAGGAATAGCTATATAGGTTGGGAGTAGGGTTGACAGGTCCCTACTGGCCACCGGTGGGGGGGTGGGGGGATTAGGGTTGCTAGATCCAGATTCCAAGCATCTGGCATCATGTGTAGCCCTAAGCAATGCTCCCTCTAAGCTGTGGAGTCTTGTGAGCCAAAACTCTACTTTGTGAGCTACTGGCATTACAGTTGTGGGCGAGCGATTTGGCTGCTGCATGAATTTGTTTGCTCTGGAGCCGTCCTTCCTGAGTGGAGACAAAAGTGTGTGAGCCGGAGGCTAAAACGGTGTGAGCGAGCTAGCTCACATTGACTCAGCTTAGAGGGAACACTGGCCCTAAGGCAGCCGAGTTCATCACTGGCTGCCGACGCACTCCTCAGCTGTCAAAGACTGGCAACACAGCACAGTCAAGCTGCTTAGAAGAGCTGTTTCCTCAGGCAGGTTTGGCACAGTCTGAAAATCCTCCTAATGGTGTTTGCTTTGTTTCTCTCACTTGAGGCTGAAGGGGCGGATCAGGCCACCTATTTGGCAGCGACGCTAATGCTCATGTTTGCCAGACTAACCTGACACAGCATCCTTCCCCGCCCCCCCTTCACTGCTATCACGGAGACAGATACATGAGGAGATCTTTTGCAGGCCTGGCATTGCCCGTCCTGTGGGAAATTGGCGGGAAAGTTGTAACTGTAAACACCTAAGGGAGGTTATCCATCGGTTGGCATCTTCTTCACCCAGTCCATGAGAGGAAGGTCTTCTCACGAACGATACTAAGAAAAGCCGAAGTACTTTAAATTTATTTATTTATTTAGATTTATACCCCACCTAGCCAGCAAGGCCGGCTCTATGGACGTAATGTTAAAATGTTAAAAAACTGGGAGGTAATATTAAAATGTGGGCCCCTTTACTGTAGTGTGAGGCACAAAAAGACACAGCATTAAAGAGACAGTAGAGTCCCAAGAAGGTACCTCAGATTGAAGCACGGGCTAATTCTACAGTTTCCAACCTACAGGTGATGGCTGGAGGTCTCCTGAGATTACAAATGATCTCCAGTCAACAGAGATCAGTTCACCTGGAGAAAATGGCCGCTTTGGATGGTGGGTTCTACGGCCTTATACCCAGGGGTCCGTTGGGGCCGGAGCGAGGTGGAGCAAAGCTCCGCCAGCTCAGGACTGGCCAGTAGGGCAGCCACGGGCTGAATCAGATTCTCTAATCTGATTCAGCTTGCCGCCGAATTGCCGCCGAAATTCGGCGGCAACTTTAAAAGCCACTGGAGGGGACGGGGGTTTGAGGGAGAGGCTCCCAACTTGCAGGGTAGCTGCTGGGGCCTCTCTTCGAAATACCCACCAAGTTTCAAGAAGATTGGACCTGGGGGTCCAATTCTACGGGCCCCCAAACAGGTTGCCCCCATTCCCTCCATTGTTCTCTATGGTAGGAAAAAAGTTAACATTTTTTCCCACCATAGAGAACAATGGAGGGGATGGGACAATCTGTTTGGGGGCCCATAGAATTGGACCCCGTGGTCCAATCTTCTTGAAAATTAGTGGGTATTTCGAGGAGAGGCCCCAGCAGCTACCCTGCAAGTTTGGAGCCTCTCCCTCAAACCCCCTTTCCTCCAGCCCTTCATATACCCTATGAGTTTTTGCCATTGATTTCAATGGCCCATAGGATATAATGGGGCTGAAACTGACATTCCCTTTCTGACACACTTCTGGTGATGTCAGGGGATGTGGCCTATGCTAATGAGTTAAGCTAATGAGTTATGCTAATGAGCTCCTGCACCTCTTTTTCTGCGAAAGGACCCCTGCTTATAGCCCATTGAAGTCCCTTCCCTCCCCAAACCCCACCCTCCTCAGGCTCCACCCCTCCAAATATCCAGGCATTTCCCAACCTGGAGCTGGCAACCCTAGCTAATTCACCTGTTACCAAGTCCTCGTGTCTTCCGTGTGGTGGGTTAACGGGTATGGTCTGAGTTCTGGGCTTGGAGCTTAATTCCCAGGCGTGACCAAGCTCAGTTTGGATTGGGACTGCAGCCTGCAGGGAGAAAAGGGGTGAAGCCTTCACTGCCATGCCTCTTTACTGGCCTGAAATGGTCCCAGGGAGCTGTTGTGTGGCCACTGGGGAAAATACCATGTAGTCCTCAATAGATGTAATGTGTGGCAAATAGCTCCCTGGGTACAGGGCAAGGTGAAGACTTCAGCGCCCTTTCCCCACATGCCACAGCCCTGATCTATCTTCTGGGCATGGAACAGGGTGTGTGTGTGTGGGGGGGGAGGAATTTGTGAATTTCCTGCATTGAGCAGGAGATTGGACTAGATGACCCTGGAGGTCCCTTCCAGCTCTATGGTTCCACGATTCTAGGAAACCAGGCCTGCCCGTCCCTGGGAATTAAGTTCTGTGCATGGAATTCCTAGAGAACATCTATTCTACAGGACCTACGGCAGCCCTTTGGAGGGCATAGAGACTTTGCAATGTGTGAATCGGCCTTCCGATTGCAAGTGGAGAAGACTAGTTGTTAATGATTCCCAGGATACTGTAGCAGTTCGAGTGTCAAACCAGGATCGGAAAGAACCACATTCGAATCCCCGCTCTACCCATGGAAGCTTGATGGGTGACCCTGGGCCGGTCACGCCCTCTCAGCCTGATCTACCTCACAGGGTTGTTCTGAGGATAAAATGGGTGAGAAGAAAACAACGTACAAAGGACAGACAGAACGCAGCAGGAGAAGCTAAGCGAGAGCATTCCAGGATGCCGAGGGAAAGACAGATGCCCTTACTTACAGCCAGGGCAAGCCCCTCGCCCTCCTCCCATAACGGTGCCTTTAACGTGTTCATTTCAAACCTGCCTCGCCAGCAGACAGATCTTTTTAATGTCCCCTGCATTTCCAACCCTCCAGGGAACACAATCCGGGAGGGCTTGGTTTTGCTCAGCTCAGAAGCCCACAAAGTATGTGTGTGTGTGTCGAAGGGAGCTAAGCCACATTTCTCACTCGGAATAAATTACGACATGTGTTTGAAAATCAGGCTAATTAAAATTGGCTTTTTGGTGCGGCCTGCTGGTTAGCAGCCCCCTTGTTGGGAAGTAACATCATTTGCGACAGGAGAAGGCTGTGGCAGGCGGCTGAGGGTGTAGGGAGCGTCTAATAAAGGCGCTCCATCCTACCTTAATGGGGGTTTAATCATCTTCCTGGTCCGAGCTTTGCTCTTTTGATCGACTGAGAGAGTCGACGAGAAGGGCTGTGCTTTTCGCCTTAATTGCTCAAGAACTGCCATCCATTGACTTGGGCTTCCTGCACTAGTATTGGGGCAGTGATTTTTCAAGAAGAAGAAGAAGAAGAAGAAGAAGAAGAAGAAGAAGAAGAGTTGGTTTTTATACCCCACTTTTCCTCTACTTTAAGGAATCTCAGAACAGTTTACAATCTCCTTCCCTCCCTCTCCCCACAACAGACACCCTGTGAGGTAGGTGGGGCTGAGAGAGCTCTCTCGAGAACTGCTCTTGAGAGAACAGCTCTGAAAGAACTTGTGACTGACCCAAGGTCACACCAGCAGCTGCATGTGGAGGAGTGGAGAATCAAACCCGGTTCTCCCAGATTAAAGTCTGTGCTCCTAAACACTGCACCAAACTGGCTCTCATTGTGGCTGGCCCAAGGTCACCCAACAGACTTCATGGGGAGGATCTGGGAATAAAACCCAGTTCTCGAGGTTAGAGTCCGCCACTCTTAACCTCTACCCCAAACTGGCTTCCCCACAACAGGAAGTAGGTGGGGCTGAAAGAGTTCGGAGAGAACTGTGACTGGCCCAAGGTCACCCAGCAGATTTCATGTGGAGGAGGAGTGGGGAATCAAGCTCAGTTCTCCAGGTTAGAGTCCGCCACTCTTAAGCACGACACCACGCTGGCCCTCCTTCTAGTGTGTTGTGGACTACCTTTCCTGAATTGCTGCTTCATTGGGGATAGCTTCAGAGAGTAGCTAGATCTGAGTTCAGTAGCACCTTAGAGACCAACCAGATTTTAGGGATGTGAGCTTTCGAGAATCAAAGCTCCCTTAGTCAGATATGGGATTTGTATCTGACGAAGATTTGTGTCTGATGAAGACAGCATTGACTCTTGAGGATACCTTGAAAATCTTGGTCTCTAAGTTGCTACTGGTCTCAAGGGCCTGTAAGGCCCGGCAAGGCCTGTAAGACGGAACTCCTCCACCAGGCTTTCAACTAAAGAGCTGCACCTAATAACTGAATGTTGGCTAAGACCTTGTGCCCTGGAACACCCAGTGCCAGCCTGTGCCCTGTCGGCATGAATGGACCGAGATAATAGCTCAACATCAATGCAGACTATATTCTCATTATGGCTGATCTGCTACTATGTTCCACCATCGCTACACAATTATTGATACCGTTACTAGCACTTTATGGTTGGTTTTACAAATGTTCTGTTTGTAAAAACAGGCACTGCCCCCTAGAGCTGGATCTGACTGGCTTTTGGGCAAGGGAAACTTTTACCTTGACCTAGTCTTGATGTTACCATGGCATGAATCAAATCCAGCTGGCCAGATCATCTGTACTGAGGTAAGGGGCCATCTTCCCATCTAGGCTGAGTTGGAAGAAGGTATTTGTTTATTTATAGTCCGCCTTTCTCACAGGGACCCAAGGCAGATTACACAAGAGTGAGCCAGTGCAGTCACAAAAACCTGTGCATTCAATAACCTGTGCATTAGGATTTTAGAAGTCTGGAGCCACCAGAAAGAAATGAAGTATAGCTTACGTATTCATATTCCATGACACATTAATAGGATCCGACTTACAATAAGCTAAACACAGCAGTATAGACCAGAGTCCCTAATCAGCATGCTGTAGTGGTTAAGTGCACGGACTCTAATCTGAGACAATCGGGTTTGATTCCCCACTCCTCCACTTGCAGCTGCTGGGTGACCTTAGGCAAGCCATAGTTCTATTAGAGCTGTTCTTGAAAAAGAGCAGTTTCTGTCAGAACTCTCTCAGCCCCACCTACCACACAGGGTGCCTGTTGTGGGGAGGGGAAGGGAAAGGAGTTTGTAAGCCACTCTGAGACACCCTTGGGTAGTGAAGAGTGAGGTATAAATCCAATCTCTTCTTCTTCTTCTTAAGCAAGTTTCAGGTGGGTAGCCATGTTGAAGCAAGAGAACAAAGTTGGAGTCCAGTGGCACCTTTAAGACCAACAAAGTTTAATTCTGGGTATAAGCTTTTGTGTCCACCTGAAGGAGAGTGCATGCACACAAAAGTTTATACCCAGAATTAAGCTTTGGCCGTAGTCACACATGCCATTTGGTGCAGAGGGGAAGCAAGCCTATTTCCCCTGGTTGAAATTGACATGGTATTGCACGATCACACATCCTTTGTAGCTGCGGGCTCAGCCCATCACTGCCCAATCAGACGGTACCTTCAGACAAGTGGTTCCCCCCCCCCGCTTTTGTTTCCCATGCGCATAAATGAGGAATCGCACCTCTGCACTGAGGGTTCCCCATGGAGTATGTGGTTATGCGCATATTGCTAAGCAAGGAAGAAAAAATAGCATGGAGTCGGAATGGAATGAACAGATGGCATGAGAGCGTGCTTAAGCGATCAGACAGGGAAAGTCCATCCATGGTCCATCAGCAAGCATTAGGACTGGACTTTCCCTGGTGTCTTTTAACTCCGCTTCTGTGGTGGGGTGCTGATGGCTGCAGGACCTTTCCCAGATGTTGCTGTCTGATCATGTCCTTTAGATCCATCAGGCATTCACAGCTAAGTAGGGTTTAAAGGGGTGTCTGACCGTGGCCTTTGCTGGTCTTAAAGATGCCACCGGACTCAAACTTTGTTCCAAGCAAGTTTGTACAACCATTTTGTGCAGTGCGAACCTATTACCTGAGCAGAAAATCCCTCTTGACTAGTTTGTAGAAGGCCAGGAAAGCAGGAGCTTTCCTGACTTCCTCGGGCAGGCCGTTGCACAAGGTGGGCGTCGCAACAGAGAAAGCACATGAGAGAAGCCCCTGACTTGCACACATAACTGCCAGCTGCCCCCTTTTTCAATATATTTTTTTAAAAAAACTGTTTGTTAATAGAAGTTTTTAAAAAGATAATTATGTTCCCAGGATGGGTATGCTTATGTGCTAGGTAAAAATTCCATTTGGCCATTTCTGCATTCAGTGTAAATTGTTATGAGAAAGCGGAGAAGATGAAGAGCGTGTTTGGCATAAAGTCGTCTTTTGATGTTGCAGGATCTAAAAGAGACTCTAATTCTCTGGGTGTGATGGCACCCTGTTTGCAAAAGTCTGAGAGGTAGCCAGGTGTTTCATTAGAAGCTGAGGCTTTGAAATCGGGCCCAGATTCAGCATGGGGTGCTTTGACGCTGCTGTAAATGAAGTGTAGGCCTAGCAGACAACTCATTACATCCGTGAGAAATAATGCTTCAGCAGGTGTGAGTCATGTGTTTCTCCAGAACCAGGTCTCTTATTCCAGTGATGTTTTCTTCAAAGTAGAATTGGAAAGGTGCCTTAAGGACTTGGAGCCACCAGCAGTGTTCCCTCTAAGCTGAGTTAGTGTGAGCTAACTCAGTTTTTTAGCCTCTAGCTCATACATTTTGTCTTAGCTCAGGAAGGATGGCTCCAGAGCAAACTAAGACTGCAGTTACATGTGCCAGTTGAAGTGGAGGGAAAGAGAGGCTATTTCCTCCAGAGGAATTTGACATGCAGTTGCGAGATCACACAGCCCTTTCAAGCTGTGGGCACAGCCCATCACTGTGTGATCAGACACAACTATGGGTGAGTCTGGTTTTTTCCCCCATTTGTTTCCCTTGCACATAAAAGAGAAATTGCATCTCTGCACTGAGGGCCCCCTATGGCATATGTGACAATGTGCCTACTGTGAAGGGGGGGGGGGGAAACAGCACAGAGTCGGGATGGCATGATCAGACTATCCTGATGGCATGAAAGCATGCTTGAGAGATCAGACAGGGGAAAGTCCATTTGTGGCCCATCGGCAAGCATTAGGACTGGACTTTCCCCGGTGTCTTTTAACTCCACTTCTGTGGCGGAGCAGCATGGGTTGCCAACTACTGTGGGACGCTTCCCAGATGTTGCTGTCTGATTGCTCCCTTTAGATCCGTCAGGCATTTGCACCTACATCGGACCGAAAGGAGCGTGTGATCACAGCCTAATTTATGCACTAGCCAAATAGCTCGCTCACAACTCAGAGGGCGCACTGGCCACCAGATTGACAAGACGGTAAGGAATGGGTCAGGATTTTAAACAGTGATGGGAGAAAAAAACCCTCTTTCAACTGTGGATTTGATTGCAGATTCCAAGCAGAACCCTCAAATACTTGCCGGTGGGGGGGGGGCTTTGCTTTTTTATCAGAGATGCAAAACTGCCCTAAATTGTACTCCTAGGGTTGCCAACCTCCAGGTGGTCCCTGGAGATCCCCTGGGATTCTAACTGAGCTCCAGGTGACAGAGATCAGTTCCCCTGGAGAGCTGTGATGGACCCAAGGTCACCCAGCAGCTGCATGTGGAAGAGTGGGGAATCAAACCCGGTTCTCCCAGATTAGAGTCTGTGCTCTTAACCAGTATACCAAACTGGCATGTGGCTTAGATCTTTCCCCAAATTTTCTGAACAGCTCCAGACCGTGCGGCATCCATTCTGTGATTTGATGTGGTCTCTGTGGCCGCCATTTTGTCATGGTACCCACTCAGTGTTCTCAAAATCTCCAGGGTGCTCACAGATTCCACAGGACTGGGGACCCCTGGAGCAGATCATGCTGAGCTCGATGGTCCATGGGTCTGTCTGAATGTAAGCCGGCTCCTTATATTCTCAACACGCTGCTTTAGAGCTTGTTCGCCTCGCCTCCCAAATTCCAAAGACCTGACTAAGGTAAGGTAATCAGAGATACTTGAAACGGTGAATGCTGGTGCTTAACGAGATTTTCTGTGCCGTGAGGTCATCCCGATGAGTGACTGATTTCTTTGATTGTTGTCCAAAAAAGCAGTGCATTCATTATCCACCTTCAGAATTAATGGTGATGGGCCCTGGGCATTTGTCATCCTTCTATATTTAGAATGGCATTAGGTGGGGCGGGGCAGTGGATTTAAAACCAGAACCGGCTGGCTGCCATAATCAGGGGTCTGTGTCCTTTGAATGTAGCAGCGTTTAGGTCATTGGGAAACAGCAAACAGAGTGCGATCTGTTTTCATGCACCGAAGTGGAAAGGAAACAGAACTAGGGATGCTGCGAATTTTCGCATCGAACATGGTTGACATTTGAACTTTGCTTGTTCAGCAGTAAGAGCTAGATTTGAAGAAGAAGCAAAAAAAGCAGAAGCAGCAGCAGCAGAAGAAGAGGAGGAGGAGGAGGAGGAGATTGGATTTATACCCCACCCTTCACTACCTGAAGGAGTCAAAGTGGTTTACAATCCCTTTCCCTTCCCCGCGCCACAACAGACCCCCCCATGAGGTAGGTGGGGCTGAGAGGGCTCTCCCAAGAACTGCCCTTGGTAGAACAGCTCTGAGAGAACTTGTGACTGACCCAAAGTCACACCAGCAGCTGCATGTGGAGGAGTGGGGAATCAAACCTGGTTCTCCCAGATTAGAGTCCAGGCTCCTAACCATTACACCACACTGGAAGGTTAGGCTGAGAGAGAATGTCTGACCCAAGGTCACTGAGTGATTTTCACAGAAAGATTTGAACTTGGGTCTATGAGGTCATACTAAGTTCAAGTCTGAGGCTCTAACTGTTAGACCACACAGAGTAGGTCACTTGACCTGATGCAGCCAATCAGCTTGCAGAGAAACTTTGCGGGACTGAATCCTCACAGCCATGGAAGCTTGCTGGGTGACCTTGGAATCCGTCTCACTCTCTCACCCCCACCTACCTCACAGGGTTGTTGTAAGGGTAAAACCGATGAGATAAGAATGATTCAAGGGTCCCTGTTGGGGAGAAAAGTGAGAGCCAGTTTGGTGTAGTGGTTAAGTGCACGGACTCTAATCTGGGAGAACCGGATTTGATTCCCCACTCCTCCACTTGTACCTGCTGGATGACCTCGGGCAAGCCATAGCTCTGTACCAGTGGTTATCTCACAGACAGCTGTCTCAGAGCTCTCTCAGCCCTACCTACCTCACAGGGTGTCTGTTGTGGGGAGGGGAAGGGAAAGGAGTTTGTAAGCCGCTCTGAGACTCCAAATGAAGGGCAGAGTATAAATCCAATCTCTTCTCTTCTTCTATAAATGAAGCAAGTAAATGAATAAATTTGTCCTCTGACAAAAACATGCAGGTTAACACCTGATCAGATCACAGGGCAGTGAAGACTAATGAAGTCGAGGATCATGAAGGCAAAGAAGGAGAAGGAAAACGATGGCAAAAGAGCAGCATCTGAACAAATCGAAACAGTTTCACAAGGAATGCTGAAAACTTCCAGAATGGGGAGGTACTTTCTGACCGTCACGGAAACAGACCCGCCAAAAAGGTAAGCTATTTTTGTTCCGCTCCAATTCAGACTTGACCAGCAGTAGTTTGGCATTCAATTGCTGCTATTCACCAGCCATTTCCCCTTGTTTCTAAGCTTGCTTTTTTACAAAGTGGAATCAGGTATCTGAAGCCTCAGCTCCTTCTGTTTCAGCATGCGATTGCTGCCTGAAAAGTCTATGGGCGGCATTGTCTGTGATAAATGCTGTCCTTCCCTCCAGAAATTTGTGCCAGGGATGACAAAGGTGTGAGATTCTCAGAAGAGCTTTTTAAGAGACATTAGAAGGAGAGGTTTGGTGTATTTTTACAGATGAGCTGTCAATGGAGGGGTTATTGTAGCCCTGCCGAGTGCATTATTTATAGTGCTTGGGCCTTGTGAATAAAAGAAAGTATAAATCTCCAAGCATCACTTCTAACCCTCTTCCGTTTATACAGTTCTTTTTCATTGGAATAATTCTTCATCTCGCCCCCCACATATTGCAGTCTTAAAAGCTCAAATCCACCAGGGGCTTTCCATGGCTGGCCCTGCCACATTGATCACAGACAATAGCTTAAGGCTCTTGCGATATGAGGAGAGCTCTCAGCCCTGCACGGTGTAACTCACTGAGCCAAAAAGGAGCTTGGCTGCCAGGGACGGTGTCCTGACCTGTGCCTGCCAATGGCTAGGCTTGCCAGCTCCAGGGTGAGAAATACCTGGAGATTTTGGGGGTGGAGCTTGAGGAGGGCGGGGTTTGGGGACAGGGGGGACTACAGTGGGGCATAATGCCGGAGAGTCCGCCTGCCAAAGCGGCCATTTTCTTCAGGTGACTTTGAAGGACTAACTTTGTCAGGGCACTGTGATAGGAATGTTCACTGGGTACAGCTGAGTTCTGAGAGGACTTGTGGATGGTTTATGACTGTATTCCGCGTGGAGGTGGTTGTGGGAGTGTCCTTTGTTCCATCATCGGAAAGGAAGAAACAAGGTTCTCGTCACTTTAAATCTCTCAAAAGCATCCTATGTTGAAGGAATTTTTCTGTGAAGATTTTGCGAACGGGTTTTGTTTTTGAGAGAGAGACTTTTAATATTTGACTACTGAAATGTTATACGAACGTTCTGGCATTTAAGATCTGATTCGGAACAAGGACTGATCTCACTTCAGCTATAGCTTTGACCTTGCTGGCTTTATGCATTGCGGGTGGCATTGTCCGGTGATTAAACAATATTGGTTAGCTATTATAGAAAAAATTAAGAAAATAACCACTGTAGACGTACCTGTTACCCCTGAGTTGCTTCTTTTGGAAAAATGGCCCACACCTGGAAGAGAAAGACAGAAAGAAGAATTAATAGCTATTTTCTTAGCAAATACATGTATGCTTATAGCTGGATCAGACCAGCGGTCCATCTAGACCAGCATCCTGCCTCACACAGTGGCCAGCCAGTTCTTCTGGAGGGCCAGCAACAGGGCATAGGGGCCGAGGCCTTCATTAGAACATCAGAAGAGCCCTGCAGGGTCAGACCAATGGGTCCATCTAGTCCAGCTGGATCCTGCCTCACACAGTGGCCAACCAATTCCTCTGGAGGGCCAACAACAGGGCACAGAGGCTGAAGTTGGGTTGCCAGCTCTGGTTTGGGAAAGACCTGGAGATGTTGAGGTTGGAGCCTGAGGAGGGTGGGGTTTAGGGAAGGGAGGGGCTACCGTGAAGTATACTGTCACAGAGTCCACCTCCCAGTGCAGCCCTTTTCTTCAGGGGAACTGATCTCTGGCACCTGGAGATCAACTGTAATAGTGGGAGATTTCCAGCCACCACCTGGGAATTGGTAACCCAAGGCCAAGGCCTTCCCCTGATGTCGTCTCCTAGCACTGGGATTCAGAGGTTTACTACTTCCCAATGTGAAGGACTCTAGGAGTGATTTTACACCCCGCCCCATCAAATGCTGGCAATCCCTGCTGAGGTGGTGAGAGAGAAGGTTCTGGAGGGCCACCCCCTCCTCTTCTCACCCTCCCTTCTTTTGTAACTCCAGGCTTGTGAACAGAGGCAAAGTCCCAGGAACGCACCCTGGGAAGATGCAGCAGCAGGAGCCCTGTGGGCAAAGGCAGCTGGGACAGGCTTGGGCCTTCGCCAGGTGCAGACAAAAGGTGAGGGGAATTAGCCGTTCCTCCAGCAGTTCATACAGCTCCCGCACCTGAGCTCAAGCTGAGTTGAGGGGCAGGGGACAGAGGCGTCTTGGCCAGTTGGCTTCTATACCCCCTCTAGGGTTGCCAGGTCCCCCTTGGCCACCGACAGGGGTTGGGGGGCTGGGTTGCCATACTCCAGGTTGGGAAACTCTTGGAGATTTTGGGGTGGAGCCTGGGGAGGACAGGGACCTCAGTGGGGGACAAGGTCATAGAGTCCACCCTCCAAAGCATCCCTTTTCTCCAGGGGAACTGATCTCTGTAGTTTGGGGATGAGACATAATTCCAGGGGGTTCCCCAGGGCCAGCCTGGAGGCTGGCATTCCTAGTTGCCAACTTCCAGGTGGGATTTGGAGATCTCCCGAAATCACAGCTCACCTCCAAACTGTAGTGATCAGTTCCCCTGGAGAAAAGGGATGCTTGGGGGGGGGGGCGTGGCACTAAACCCCACCAAACCCTGCTGTCCCCAGTTTCTAGCTTAAAGTTGCCCTGTCCTCTGAGCCACCCATTGGGTATGGGGGGTAGGGTTGCCAGATCCCGATTGGGAAACTCCTTGAGATTTGGGGATGGAGACAGGGACCTCAGTGGAGTACCATGACAGAGTCCAGCCTCCAAAGCATCCATTTTTTCTAGGGGAACTGATCTCAGCAGTCTGGGGCAGTAATTCCGGGGGACCCCCAGGTCCCACCTGGAGGCTGGCATCCATATTCCACCCAGGCCCATAGCAACAGTGGGGCATTTCAGAGCCATGCCCCCTTAATTAAAATCCATGCTCCACAAAAAGCCATGCCAGAAAGCATTTTTCAAATATTTATTAAGTTGTGCTGGCCAGCGGGCAAGCTTGCGGCTGGCTCTTTCTCTGTCAGCCAGGGCATCAGGCAAGCAAGTGGCTGGCTCTCTACCTGCCAGCCGGGTGCCAAGAGAGTAGGTGAGTGAGTGGCCACCAGTCAGCTCTCTGCTGGCTCTCCACCTGCTGGCCAGGGTGGTGAGCAAGGAAGGGGAGTGCCAGGGAAGTGTGCCTGCACCAGCGGAGGAGTCATGTGAAGAAGAAGAAGAAGAAGAAGAAGAGATTGGATTTATACCCCACCCTTCACTACCCGAAGGAGTCTCAGGGCGGCTTACAATCTCCTTTCCTTTCCCCTCCCCACAACGGACACCCTGTGAGGTAGGTGGGGCTGAGAGAGCTCTCTTGAGAACTGCCCTTGAGAGAACAGCTCTGAAAGAGCTTGTCACTGACCCAAGGTCCCTCCAGCAGGTGTATGTGGAGGAGTGGGGAATCAAACTCGGTTCTCCCAGATTAGAGTCCGTGCTTCTAACCACGACACCAAACTGGTTCTCACATGACCCGGTCATGTGACCCAGCCACCACAGGCACAGGCCCCCTGCAGAGAGGCAGCAGAACAGCCTCCTTGCCCCCCTGCCCACTTGCTCACCCTCGTAGGTAGAGAGCCGGAAGAGAGCCAGCTGGCGGCCGCTTGCTTACCTGCTGCCCTGTTGCCTGGCTGGCAGGTAGAGAGCTGGCTGCTTGCTCACCCACTGTCCTGGCCATTTGTTTGTGGTAAAGCAAAAGCAATTAAACCAAATCTAATTTAATTAACTTTAATTAACTTGGCTGCCCCCTAAGAAATTTAAATGCCCCCTGACAGTAAAAAACCCTGGCTACGGTCCGGATTCCATCCCCCCAAATCCCCAGGAATTTCCCAACTCGGAGCGGGCAGCCCTACCCCTCTCCTTCATTTGGAGGGGATTTTCTCCCCCCACCCCGTTGTGTGGGTCCCACATTCTACCCCCCTCCAAATTCTTCAGCTGCTGATGGTATGTGCCGGTGGAATGTGGAGGGGTGCTGTGTCGGTGCTTCTCCATCAGATCTCTGTTGGCTAAACAAAAACACCTCTGCGTCAACCCCCCTCCCCTCCCCTACATCAGAGGCAGGGCAAAACCGCTCCCTGCCTTCTTCTTCCAGAGGCGCTGGAGTTCTCACATCACAGGCGGCCATAAAACAGGTGAGTGAGCCTGGCTTGGGAGCCTCTCCGAGGGGGGATTTTTTTTTATGAGCCGGCTTCTGTTAAGGAAGCGCTGTGATCTTGCCTACTGAGTCTTGAAATTAAAGTGCAAGGGAAAAGAAGAAGAAGTTATGCCCATAAGCAAGCAGCAGCTGAATGGAGGGTGATTAGGTGGATTACTGCTATTACTGCAGCCAACAAGTTGCTATCTGTTGGGTGCGCCTCGGCACATTTTTGAGAGGCGTGCGGTAGAAAGCAAAGGCAGAGGGCAATTTTTTAAAAAATAATAATAATAAACCCTCCCCCTTGAAAATACTATGGGAAGAATGTGATCGGGCTGGAATTTGCAGGCAAGCACAGTTGTGCAGCGTGTGATCACTGGCAAATGGCTCAGTCTCCTTTGCCGGCGTGGTGGTGTTGGAGGCACAGGCCAAAGCGAGCGTTAAACTTGGGCACGCAACCAAATCCCCACAATCTGACTGTACGTCTTTGGGGAGAGCTTGCTCTCTCAGCCTAACCCATTTTGTGAGAACGGGCTCTTGCCAAGTTCCACCTAACATGATTCAAAACGTTTGTCACCTGCTTTTCTCCCCAAATAAAAATTCACCCAACAATGTAGCCAAAAGAACAAAGAAATTGGGACGGTGGCCATTGCAGCTGGAGTTACCAACTCCAGGCTGGAAAACTTCTGGAGATTTGAGGGTGGTGTTCGAAGTTCCAGATGCAATGCCCCCTGTCTCAGACTTCCAGACTGAGTGGCAAGAGAGACTAGATAGCTAGACAGGCACACTGACCTTTCTTCCCATATCTACTCTCCTGCCACTGTCCTCTTTGATATGCAGATTGTGATCCCAGGGACCAATTTCCCTTTTCCTGCTTCTCTCTCACTCTGAATGAAGACTTGCTGTCTCCCTGGATGCACCAAGAGAGGGACATGTGGTCCTCTCTTGGCACCGTGAGGCAGATGGGGCCTCTCGCCATCCGCCTCCATCCTTTAGCTAGAAAGTTAGTCATCTGTCAATCTCTGCTCTTTCCTATCCAAAGTGTACTTCTCAAATAAAGAGAGGAGTATTTCTCTTCTAAACTTGCAACGTGGCTCTGTGTAGTTTTGTAAGCTGAGTAGCCTAGTAAACTGATGCTCCTTTGTTTGTACCTTAATTTTAGCACTCTGGGGGTCATTTCATAGAAAAAGAGGTGAAGGAACTCATTAGCATAACTCATTAGCATAACTTATTTGCATATGCCACACCTCATGACATCACTGGAAGTGTGTCAGAAGGCAACACCCACCACTCAGGCTCCACCTCAAAAATCTCCAGGTATTTTCCAACTCAGACCTGGCGAGCCAGCTTTACACTTCAACTAAAGGCACTTTTGGTTTCCTTTGCTCTTGCAGGGAAGCTACCCTACAACAAGCATGAAAATATAGATTAAGTTAGTATGCTTTTGCTTTTTTCCACAGCGCATCACCATATGTGCCCGCTCCTGGGCTTGTTACTCCCGGAACGGCGTTCCTGTGCGTTCCTGCTCAAAATGACCCCTGACAGTTTGGTGTAGTGGTTAAGTGTGCAGACTCTAGTCTGGGAGAGCCGGGTTTGATTCCCCACTCCTCCACTTGCACCTGTTGGATGACCTTGGGCAAGCCATAGTTCTGGCACAGCTGTTCTTGAAAAAGAGCAGTTTTTGTCAGAGCTCTCTCAGCCCCATCTACCTCACAGGGTGTCTGTTGTGGGGAGGGAAAGGAGTTTGTAAGCCGCTCTGAGACTCCTTCGGGTAGTGAAGGGCGGGGTATCAATCCAATCCCTCCTCCTCCTCCTCTTCTTCTGCTAACTAATGATGACTGGACTAGCCACACTAATGATGACTGGACTAGGATAGAGGGGTTTTGGGAGGGGAGGGAACTCAGTAGGGTATAATGCCACAGAGACCACCTTCCAAAGCAGCCATTTTCTCCAGGAGCACTGATCTCTGTAGTCTGGAGATCAGTCATAGCTCCAGGAGATCTCCAGGCCCACCTGGAAGTTGGCAACCCCACTTGTTGCTAACCACTTTCAAGTATCCTCTCAAACAAGGAATGACCTTGAGCTGGCAGCCTTATTCTCTGCCCCCCGCTAGTGGCCAGAGAGGAACTGGAAACTGTAGGTAGCACAATGAAAAAAATGAAATTCAGAGAGAGAGAGAGAGAGAGAATATGAAATGGCAGCAGTTCCCATCTGAAGAATACAATCTGCCCCTTTGCTTTCTCCCCCTAATGAAACATGCAGATCTAATGTCTGAGTTAATTTTCAATCATATTTGTTTTAAAATGGCAGGTCTATCTATTTTAATGACATCGCGCAGCGGCAAGCGTCACCCAAATAAAAACAAACAGCCTGCTTTTACAAGACGAATTTGCTTCGTTGGCAAAAAGAGAGAAAGAAGCAGAACACTTAAAAGTCCAGGAGGTTTACGGCTCCGCCAGCTCCCCAAGCATTCATTTAAATAAGATTTCCATTTGCGTTGCATTAAAGTTGACAGAGGGGAAACAAATGAACAGCCATCTGCTAATCAGTATTTTTTTTTTTAAAAAAAATATAATACAAACAAAGAGGCAGTTTTATTCATTCAAAGGGTGCGCAGCAAGCCGATTTGGAAAGAGGTGGTAGTCAGACGGAGAGATATAGTGAGGGTTCCGTAGGTCAATAGTAGTGGAGGATGGTCTTCGGGGTGGTGCATTATGGGAAAAGGTGTTGGATCCCTGTTTCCATGGTTTAGATGGGAGAAAGAGGACATAGATGCCAGCACTGGGTTGTGGGCCCTGACTTGGATGGAGCAGGCTAGCCTGATCTCATCGAATAGTGGAAATTAAGCAAGGTTGACCTTGGTTAGTGCTTGGAAGGGAGACCATCAGGGAAGTCCAGGGTTGCTATGCAGAGAAAGAGGAAGAGTTGGTTTTATACCCTGCCCTTCCTTACCCGAAGGGGTCTCAGAGTGGCTTACAATCACTTTCCCTTCCTCTTCCCTCTTGAGAGCCAGTTTGGTGTAGTGGTTAAGTGCGCGGACTCTAATCTGGGAGAACCGGGTTTGATTCCCCACTCCTCTGCTTGCAGCTGCTGGATGACCTTGGGCAAGCCATAGTTCTTTCAGAGCTGTTCTCTCAAGTTCTGAAAAGAGCTCTCTCAGCCTCACCTACCTCACAGGGTGTCTGTTGTGAGGAGGGGAAGGGAAAGGAGATTGTAAGCCGCTCTGAGACTCCGAGTGAAGGGCGGTGTATGAATCTAATCTTCTCCTTCTCCTCCTTCTTCTTCCCACAACAGACACCCTGTGAGGTAGGTGGGGCTGAGAGAGTTCTTTTGAGGACTGCTCATGAGAGAACAGCTCTGAGAGACCAGGCCAAAGTCACCCAGGCCAAAGTAACCCAGCTGGCTGCATGTGGAGGAGTGTGAAATCCAACCCACTTCTCCAGATTAGAGACTGTCCCTCTTAACCTCTACACCACAGGAAGGCGATGGCGAACCACCTTTGTTCCTCTCTTGCCTTGCAAACCCTACAGGGCATAGGCGTCAACTACGGGGGGGCTCGAGCCTCCCCTGAAATTTCCCAGGGGGGGCTCAGCCACCCCCGGCAAAATGGAGCACCCGCCGGTGGGTGAGGCGGGGAGGGCCGCGGGAGCCCGGGGGGTGCAGGGTGTGGCAGAAGGCAGCTGCTGAGGAGGTGGGGTGGAGGGGGGGCGAGAGCCGGCGCGATGGGCAGGCACAGGGACTCCGCTGCGCCAGCCGGCCCCCCGACCCAGCCGGCGAGCGGGCTCTGGGGCTGGGGCAGCAGCCGGGCGGCCTGGCATTGGCTCTGGGTGGTGGGCAGCTGCGGCGTCGGGGGGAAGCGTGCCACCATGGCCCGCTGGCTCCGTGACCGCCTGCTCTTCCGCAGCGCCAAGCCGGCGCCGCCGCAGCCCGACTACATGCTGGCGGGGCCTGAGCAGCCCGACCTCCTGGGTCCTGGCCGCCTACCGGCTGCAATGGGAGCGCGACTTCGAGGACCCCTACGGGGCAGCAGCCCCCACTGCCGCCCCCCGCTCGCCCCTCCGGGTCTGCCTCCCTGGGGCCAGGGGGCGGTGGGGGGAAAGCGGCGGGGACATGGTCCCGTGCGCGCGCTTGCGCTTCGCACACGCGCACGAAAGAGCCCCTGCCCCCCCGGGGATTTACAAAGTCTACGCCCCTGCTACAAGGTTGCCATATGTTGGCTAAAACTCGATGGCACTTTCCACCATTGGACTGTGGCCGCTCACGACACGAGCAACTGAAGTCCTGGCAATGAACTGAATGGTGCATTGGGAAGAGCTATGGAAGGGTTAACGCAAAGGCAGAATCAGGAGCACGCTGGCCTTCTGGAGAGTCTGTCCAAGGAAGAGCGGCTTCTCCCGTAACAGCAGGACTCTTAGGCACCCACTGAAACTGGTGGGTGGCACGTTCAGGGCAAACAAAAGGGAGTGCTCCATCAAGCCTCTCATAGTGGATGTGACTTCACGCCGCTTTCACTGAATCCAGTCCCAAGGCCATCGAACCTCAGGAGGCTCCATCTGGACAAAAAGCAGACCTTTTTACAAATCTTCAGTTAATCCCCATTAGGGCTGCAGGCTCCAGGTTGGGAAATACCTGGAGATTTTGGGGGTAGGGTCTGGGGAGGGCGGGGTTTGGGAAAGAGAGGGACCTCAGAGGAGTATAGTGCCACGGAGTCCACCTTCCAAAGCAGCCATTTCTTCCCAGGTGAACTGATCCTAGTCACCAGGAGATCAGTGGTAATCCCAGGAGATCTCCAGCTGCCACCTGGAGGTTGGCAGCCCTAACCCCCACCAGTCAGTACATTTTGAAAAGGGTGGTTGAGGGTCAATTCACAGAAGGTTAAAAAACGAGTCACAGGGTGGCTTTTCTCCTCAGTTTCTCTCACAGTGAAGTGACAGTATCATACAATACAGTTAAAAAGGTAAAGGTAAAGGTTTTCCGTTGCTCGAAAGCCAGTTGAATCCGACTCTAGGGGGCGGTGCTCATCTCCGTTTCCAAGTTGAAGAGCCAGCGCTGTCTGAAGACTTCTCTGTGGTCATGTGGCTGGCATGACTAGACGCCGATGTGCACGGAACACTGTTACCTTCCTACCGAAGCGGTACCTATTTATCTACTTGCAATGTCTTGCTTTCTAACTGCTAGGCTGGCAGGAGCTGGGACCAGAGACGGGAGCTCACTCTGTCATGTGGCACTCGGGTCTCGAACTGCCAAGCTACCAACCTTCCAGTCTGCAGCTCAGCGTCTTAACCTCTGAGCCACCATGGCCCCTTTGGTACAGTTGCTGATTCCTAAAGCGGCAAATGGTTTTGGAATTCAGCAGATCCCGAAAGCTGCAGTGTCTGTGATCTCAGAGCCGACCCTCCAAGCGATAGCATATTCGCATGAACTGATGACTCGAAATCCCCCAGTGAAATATTGGGATTGATTCGACACTGGAACAAAAACCATCCAAGATCGTGATTTTACCAGCAGATCTTCAAAAGTGCTAAAACGCAATAGCTTGGCTGCCCGCATTGCTGGTGCATGGGAAACATTTGACTGGAATATTCCAGGGTGGGAAATCGTCCCTCTCCAACATCCCTGGGAAAGGGTATCACTTTCCATTCCAGCCCGTTGGTGCAGTGAGCCACCTTCTGCTTTGACTTCTCTCTGGTACAAAGTCTCTTGGCCACACAGCCATACGGGGCTGCCTCTCTGTAGTTCCGATAAGGGGCATCGTATTGTTTTGCTTTGTTTTGCAGAACCTTTGCTGAACCAACACATGGCATGGGTGGGCATCCATGGCTGGTTTGTGGCTGGCTTCCAACCATCACGTGACCTACAGCAGATGGGAGGGAGTGAGGCTGACTGGGCACCTCACACCTACTTTGGACGGAGGAGGGCTGTGGCAGCTGGAGAGGGAGGCGGCGCAACGCAGTCCATAAAGTCCGGGGTGCAAATGGTACTCGGCGTGTGTGGAAACGGTGCCATTTCACAATGCACCAAAGCACAGCGAGGGAATCAGCTGGCAACGGAAATAGATCAGAACATGCAGATTTTTATGTCTCGGCGTGACAGTTCGGATGATGGATAGCCGCTATACCCGAGCACATAAACATTTTATTTTGGGAGGGCGGTGTAAAGTTTTTCACGAGCAAGAATCTCATCTGGTATGTTTTTCGGTTTGACAGGCCCTGATTAACCACTCTCGTGCCCTGCCCTCCCTTCTTCTTCCGCTTAAAGAACTGCAATTCCAAACACAAAGTTTAGGCATAGGACCCCCAGGGCATTTCTTAAGAGTTCAAACAGAAACTTTTGGGATGATGCTAAATGGTTTCCACTTCCTTCCCCGTGCTCTGATTTTGCTTCTCCTTTGTGCAAACGAAGCCCATCGCTGTATTAAATGGTAAAGCGGCTGGCACCTACATAGCAGTGCCAGATCTCTAGCTTGGGTGGGAGATCTCCTGTTCTGGACCACTGAGATTATTGAATGGATTTTTAAAAAGTTTTACTGGTTGGATGGCTCTTACCGTCCATGGGGTTTCCTTGGCAAAGACACTGGAGTGGGTTGTCATCTTCTTCTCCAGTGGATCACATTTTGTCTAAGTTCTCCGCTGCGGCCTGTCCATCCTGGATGGCCCTCCATGGCATAGCCTACAGCCTCATCGAACCATGCAAGCCACGCCACCACGTCAAGGCAGTGATC
The DNA here is from genome assembly GCA_029233225.1 of Lepidodactylus listeri. Lineage (NCBI taxonomy): Eukaryota > Metazoa > Chordata > Lepidosauria > Squamata > Gekkonidae > Lepidodactylus > Lepidodactylus listeri. The sequence continues at coordinate 86,042,226 of JARCFY010000011.1, forward strand.
CAAGACCCCGATGCTGGGAAAGACTGAAGGTCAAAGAAGAAGGGGACGGCAAAGGATGAGATGGTTGGACAGTGTTATCGATGCAACGAACATGAAGTTGAACACACTCCAGAGGACAACGGAGGACAGGAGGGCCTGGCGTGATGCGGTCCATGGGGTCGCGAAGAGTCGGACTCGACTGTGCAACTGAACAACAACAGTTGGATGGCTCAGGACCTAACGGATGATGGAACAGTTGGAACAGTGCATACAGGAATGCTTGTCAAGTCATTTGCAATTTGCAATTTTGTATCCGGTTTCTGGTCTTTTCAACCTTCTCTAATGGACTGATGCTGTGACGGCATAGATTATTGTTGCTGATTATTCCAGTATAGTTCTGGTGCTCACAAATTATTTTTGATATTTTATGTATTTTTGATATTGATTTAATAATCCAGAGTAGACACAGAATTTGCTGTCAGAGGATGTAGTGATGGCCACAGGACTAAGTAGCTTTAAAAGGGGGTTAGACAGATTCATGGCTATTCGCCATGGTGGCTGAGGGGAACCTCCACATTCAGAGGCACTAAGCCGCTGAGAATCCCAGAGCCAGGAGGTAACAGCAGGGAAGGCCTCGGCCTCTGTGCCCTGTTGTTGGCCCTCCAGAGGAACTGGTTGGCCACTGTGTGAGACGGGATGTTGGACTAGATGGACCACTGGTCTGATCCAGCAGGGCTCTTCTTATGTTCTTATGTTCTTTATGTATTTACAAAATCTATGCTCTGCCTTTCTACCCAATTACGTCCAAAAAGGCAGCTAATGTTAAAAACATATAAAACCAATGAAAACCAAAAGGTGTGTGTGTAGATATATCTTAACACACACACACACACACACACACACACCGTTATCAATATGAAATATAGGTCACTAGGGAATTACCAGGTGGAAACAAAAAAAGTCTTCACCTGCTGGCAGAAGAGAGTGATATAAGGGGAGAGATGATATCCCTGTGGAGGGATTTCCAGGACCAAGAAAGCCCTCTCTTCGGTTGCCATCCATCTAACCTCTGAAGGCAGGAGCACCCAAATCAAGGGACTCTTACTACCCAGGGTTGCCAGCTCCGGGTTGTGAAATTCCTGGAGATCTGGGGGTGGAGCCTGGGGACAGCAGGGTTTGGAGAGGGAGAGACTTCAGTGGGGTAAAAAATATCATAGATTCCACCTTCCAAAGTAGCCATTTTATCCAGGAGAACTGATCTCTTTTACCTGGAGTCCAGTTGTAATTCTGGGAGCTCTCCAGCCACCACGTGGAACTAGCAACCATATAAGAACATAAGAACATAACTAGCAAGTACAAAAGGCCTAGTTATCATAGAATCACAAAGTTGGAAGGGGCCACGCAGGCTATCTAGTCCAACTCCCTGCTCAGTGCAGGATCAGCCTAAAGCATCCCTGACAAGTGTTTGTCCAACTTCTGCTTAAGACTGCCAGTGCGGGGGGAGCTCTTCACCTCCCTAGGCAGCTGATTCCACTGTGGCACATCTCTTACTGTCAAAAGTTTTTCCTAATATCCAGCTAGTACCTTCCTGCCCGTAATTTAAACCCACTGTTGCGAGTCCTCTCCTCTGCTGCCAGCAGGAACAGCTCCCTGCCCTCCTCTAAGTGGCAGCCCTTCAAATAGTTCAAGAGAGCAATCCTGTCCCCCCTCAACCTCCTCTTCTGCAGACTGAACATCCCCAAGTCCCTCAGCCTTTCCTCACAGGGCTTGGTCTCCAGGCCCCTGACCATCCTCATAAAGACTCATCCTTTTGAACCCATTTATTATTTCCCGTCATTTCTTGGACAAAGCTTCCCATTTTATTTACCTCATTAAAGTACTTATTGCTATGTGTCACTGCAGTTCTTGGAATCTACTCAGGTTGATATAGAAGTGCCATCCCAGAAGTGCCTTTGGCACTTCCCTCAAATCTTATTTGTACCAGCATGATACTAGTTTGTATTATTACATCAGGAAGCAGCAAGCCCCAGCCAAGAAACAGAGAAGTTTCTACATACACTGGGAAGTCTCCAGGGATACAGGAAAAAACTGTACGTTAGCCAAAAGAAGCACTGGCCAGATGAGGACTAAATATGCTCCAGGAGACATGGAATCTTTAGCCTCTGAATCCCGGAGCCAGGAGGCAACGTCAGGGGAAGGCCTCGGCCTCTGTGCCCTGTTGTTGGACCTCCAGAGGAGCTGGTTGGGGCCCCTGTGTGAGACAGGATGCTGGACTGGATGGACCACTGGTCTGATCCAGCAGGACTCTCCTTATGTTCTAATGAAGGCCTCGGCCTCTGTGCCCTGTTGTTGGCCCTCCAGAGGAACTGGTTGGCCCCTGTGTGAGACAGGATGCTGGACTAGACGGACCACTGGTCTGATCCAGCAGGGCTCTTATTATATTCTTATGAAGGCCTCGGCCTCTCTGCCCTGTTGTTGGCCCTCCAGAGGAACTGGTTGGCCCCTGTGTGAGACAGGATGCTGGACTAGACGGACCACTGGTCTGATCCAGCAGGGCTCTTATTATATTTTTATGAAGGCCTCGGCCTCTCTGCCCTGTTGTTGGCCCTCCAGAGGAACTGGTTGGCCACTGTGTGAGACGGGATGCTGTACTGGATGGACCACTGGTCTGATCCAGCAGGGCTCTTATTATATTTTTATGAAGGCCTCGGCCTCTGTGCCCTGTTGTTGGCCCCTCCAGAGGAACTGGTTGGCCACTGTGTGAGACGGGATGCTGGACTGGATGGACCACTGGTCTGATCCAGCAGGGCTCTTATTATATTCTTATGAAGGCCTCGGCCTCTGTGCCCTGTTGTTGGCCCTCCAGAGGAACTGGTTGGCCACTGTGTGAGACGGGATGCTGGACTGGATGGACCACTGGTCTGATCCAGCAGGGCTCTTATTATATTCTTATGAAGGCCTCGGCCTCTCTGCCCTGTTGTTGGCCCTCCAGAGGAACTGGTTGGCCACTGTGTGAGACGGGATGCTGGACTGGATGGACCACTGGTCTGATCCAGCAGGGCTCTTATTATATTCTTATGAAGGCCTCGGCCTCTCTGCCCTGTTGTTGGACCTCCAGAGGAACTGGTTGGCCACTGTGTGAGACGGGATGCTGGACTGGATGGACCACTGGTCTGATCCAGCAGGGCTCTTCTTGTGTTCTAATGAAGGCCTCAGCCTCTATGCCCTGTTGTTGGCCCTCCAGAGGAACTGGTTGGCCACTGTGTGAGACAGGATGCTGGACTGGATGGACCACTGGTCTGATCCAGCAGGGCTCTTATTATATTCTTATGAGAGCCGGTGAAAGTTAGTTATATGGAGTCAGACTAGAACCTGGTTCACAAATTACAGTGAATCAACATATAATCTGTGCACAGTATACACTTGAGGTTTCTTCATAAATGCATGAGTACTTCTCATGGTACACGCAAGTGGACATGTGACTGAAACCGTACATTTATCTAAGTACTGGTTCCCGATTTTATTTGTAAAATGAACATATGTTGGCTCTTCCTTACAAACAGATATACACACATACAGGCAGCCTCCTGGTGGGACCTGGGGATACCCCAGACTTTTGACAACAGTTCCAGAGAAAATGGCTGCTTTGGAGGGTGGACTCTATGGCACTGGACTCCACTGCGGTTCCTTTCCTCCCCAGGTTCCACCCCCAAATTTCCAGGAGTTTCCCAACCAAGAACTGGCAACCCTACTTACCTCCTGTTGGTAGCCAGTAGGGGTGTGTGCTCGGTATAAACTGAGCTGAAAAAAATACCCGAAAAATACCTTATCTGTATTTTTGAGGTATTTCTGGAGCTGAATATAGATTCTGAGAATCTGATCAGCTACTGATATAGCTGAACCCGAATAGCTATACCGGATGAACTCGTGCTGCTTTGGAGTTGACTGGTGCACGGCGTGGCTTTTGCAAGCCACACCGCATGTGAGCTCACCCACTCCCTTCTCCATTATATCCTATGGGAACAGTCCACCTAGGGTAGAAGAGAGCCGAATAAATTTGACAATCCCAATTATTTCCCAAATCCCAATATCCTGCTGATATGGGATTTGGAAATATCCAGAAATACTGATATTTTTCGAGTTTGCTATACCTGAACTCAAAAAAATAACATTTTTTTTTTGTACACCCCTAGAAGCCACGGGGGACTTGGCAACCCTAGACACATGCGTACATACTAACTTGTGAACAGGGTTAAAGTGTTTAAGTCTTTGGGAGTTTATCGACTCTCAGAGAGGGAGATTGGGAGGGATTTTTAAATTGTTTACCTCCCCCTCCCAGTGATTCCTTGAGGACTTTCAGTTTGCCAGCCAATTTATGTTTTCTTGTGCCAGCATTTCCTTGTAAAATGTACATACTGTTCAATGTTATGTGCATATCAATAATCCCATATTCTAAATTACATGCCTATTATAGGTACGTTCAGGGGTCCTTTTGTAGAAAAAGAGGTGCAGGAGCTCATTAACATAACTCATTAGCATAACTTATTTGCATATGCTACACCATCTGAGCTCACCAGAAGTATGTCAGAAGGCAAGAAAGAGAGGAGAGAGAGAGAGAGAGAGAGAGAGAGAGAGAAACAGAGCTGACAGAGAGGGGACAGCTACTGATCCAAGCCTCAGAAATACCACTATTCTGGGAGGATAGCTTCAGTGGCGGCTGAAGCCTTCAGAAGGCTGGTTGGAGGAACAAGGACCTTTCCAAGGGATGGGGTCATTTTGCTGCAGCCATGACACAAGCAGGCATTCCCCCGTGGGCGGGGGGGGGGGGGCTGACACCAACACCCAAAGCTGAGCTCCCCCAAGCTCCTGCTCGAAATGACCCCTGCGTACATTATATAAATAAATATGGTAGAAATTGGGTGTAAAATCTGTACAGCAGCATATGCATAATACAAACCCTATATATAAATCCATCTGTGAAATGGAGGACTTTAAATCATTGGCAAAAATATTAATGGAAGCGAAATAATGAGCATTCCATCATCCCCGTGACAGACGAGAACTGCTTGCCCCCTATAAATGCAATTCCTAACAAGTGGTCTTCATCCAATAGTTTCATGACCAGTCATTTCATGGGGATATTTTGTGCTAATAATCAACACATGATGAAATTTTACACCTTGCAAATCTGATTTCTGTGCCAAGAATCACTGAATAGGGCAGCCCTGTATAAATTATGTTTATCTGGCCAAAAGTACAGGATTTTCCTTTATTTATGGTAAAAACCACAGAGTTTTGGGTGAATCCTAGAATGCCCCGCAATGTGATGACACCACTTTCAGTAATATAGTCAGAACACAAAAGGAACACACATGAAACTGCTTTATATCGAATTGGACTCCTGCTCCATCAAGGTCAGCGTTGTCTACTCAGACTGGTAGAGGTTCCCCAGGGTCTCAGGAGGAGGTCTTTCACATCACCTACCCCCTGGTTCTTTTAAATGGAGATGCTGGGGATTCAACATGGGACCTTCTGCATGCAAAGTAGAGACTTTTCCACTGAGCCACAGCTCCTCCCCAAAAGGCATCAGAAGATCATCCCCCCCCCCCAATTTCTCCCACTGTCTCATTGAGTACTGGTGGGAGATGGGGGAGCACCAGTAGGAGTTTCCCCAACAGTCGTAGGCAAATAGCATCTCTATGCTTTGCTCAGCTAACAGCCATATGGTTAAAAACCCACAGAGTTTTGGGTGACTCCTAGAGCATCCAGCCATGTGATGACATCTCTTCTTGTCACATAGCCAGAACACACACGAAACACACACAAAGCTGGCTCAGGGGTGTAGACTTTTCTGTAGTCTGGGGGGGGGGGGCGGGGGTTCTTTAGCGCGCGCTCGCTGGGGCGATGTTTCCGCCCCCCCGGAAAACCTACCGCCAGCCACTGCGCCTCCCCAGCCCTTCCGAGGCTCACCAGCCGGTGCTGCTGGTGCCTTTCCCTCCCCCTCTGCCCTGGCCACTCCCTCCCTCACCCCTAAAAGAGGAAGAGGGAGAGCTAAGGAGGGAGGAATGGCCAGGCCGGTGGGGGGGGGAGAGGCACCAGCTGGTGAGCCTCGAAAGGGCCCGGGAGTGCGACGTTTTCCCAGGGGGAGGGCTCAGTCTTCCCCCCCCCGCTCCTGCCTCCATTCCTCCATCCAGCACCCTGGGCATTTGCCCAGCTGGTTCCTGAATGGAGGGAGGGAGGAACGGAGCAGGGGGAGAGGTGGTGGCGGCAGTAGCCGGCCAGCCAGCCGGCCTGGGCGCTCCATTTTCCCGGGGGTGGCTGAGCCCCCCCTGGGAAATTTCGGGGGTGGCTCGAGCCCTCGAGCCCCCCCATAGTTTACGCCTATGAGCTGGCTTAAACAGAATCAGAAATCACACATCTGAGCCACTCTATGCTTTGCTCAGCTAACAGCAGTGCCTCCTTCCGGGGCAGTGAGCCTACCTTTGATGCAAGGACCTCTTGTGTCAGAGGAAGTCTCCTTGTCTGGGAGGAAGGCACCACCATGGTAGAAGGCACTACTAAATAGTAGAGTTAGGGTTGCCAGCTCTGGGTGAGGAAATACCTGGAGATTTTGGGAGTGGAGCCTGAAGATGGTGGGGTTTGGGGAGGGAAGGGACTTCAATGGGGTATAGAGTCTCCCTCCCAAAGTGGCCATTTTCTCCAGGTGATCTCTGTTGCCTGGAGATATATTGTAACCCCAGATTTCCAGCCACCACCTGGAGGTTGGCAACCCTAAGTAGAGTAGAGTTGCTAATTGTGGAGAAGGGAAGAGGGCTGTGAAGGTCACTGAACTCCTGCTCCTTAACACCTGGGAACCTTACGAAGGTGCACCCCCAAGATTCATCAGGCACTGCCAGTACACTTTTAAATGTATGTTCAGGATCAAAATTGGTTGTCTTTCAAATGCAGCAAGACTTCTGGGTCCAGGGGTTATAAATAAAGTAAATAAAATAAAGAAAAGAGCTAGCATTGAGAACTAAGATCATGAGGACTAAGAGCGGCAGAGTCTAATCTGGAGAACTGGGTTTGATTCCTGACTCCTCCACATGAAGCCTGCTAGGTGACCTGGGGCTAGTGTCGCCAGTTCCAGGTTGGGAAGTACCTGGAGGTTTTGGGGGTGGAGCCTGAGGAGGGTGGGATTTGGGAAGGGGAAGGACTTCAACAGGGTATAATCCCATAGAGTTCACCTTCCAAAGCAGCCATTTTCTCCAGGTGAACCAATTTATGTCTTCTGGGGATCTGTTGTGAAAACTGGTGGTTTCCAGCCACCATCTGGAGGCTGTGTAAACTAGTTATAATACCCTGTGTCTCCCTCTGCATTGCTGAAATTGCAGAGCTGTTTCCGTGGTACACTTTTTGGAGCCCCTTTCTTTAAAAAGCCCTTCCATTCCTACACCCATAAGAACATAAGAGAAGCCCATGTTGGATCAGGCCAGTGGCCCATCCAGTCCAACTCTCTGTGTCACACAATGGGCAAAAACACCGGAGGTCACTCTGTCACGAGCACTCGGTTCTCGAACTACCAAACTACCGATCTTCCGGTCTGCAGCTCAGCGTCTTAACCACTGAGCTACCACGGCCCCTTTGTGACTCCTTAGGGTAGAGGAAAGCAGCGTATAAAAACCAGCTCTTCTTCTTCATGCGCTCAGAGATTGTCACCACATTAGGGCATCACTCAAATCCCACCATGCTGGTTGATCACCCTCCATGTTCTTCTGCAGAAGAGTCCGGTAATCAATCCCGAATGTTTGCAAGAGAACTCGCGCTGTTCGCTCCTTAAAGTCGTGGGGAGTTTTCAAAAACCGAAATGCACTCACGGCACAAATTGTCAGCTTGGGGTTCCCCGCAGTTCTTTTACACGCAGGCACACATGCATTCACTCTGCAACGAGTTAGGAAAGAGGGTGGTTTCGCACGGTGGCTGAAAAAGCGCTGAGGCCCTCGATAAAGGGAAATCTGCTGCCGAGCAGAAAAGGCGAAAGCTTTAGAGAATAGGGTTACAAACAGCGGCTTCCGGATACTGAGCGGTGAGGAAACTGCTGACTTCATGGAAGGGCCGGGTGGGATTTATTAGAAGTTTTTGTTAGAAATTCTATGTACTGCTGTCCTTTCAAAATCTTGGCCTCCCTTGGTTCCTGCATTCATCTGCATGGGTTGACCTTCAAGGGCTATGAAGAGGCCTTACTCCCTCCCCACCCCCTGCCCAAGAGCAGCCACCGTTCAAAAGCTTGTTGCTTCCTCTGTGTAACAGCCTAATCTGAGGCTTCATTCCTGAGAAGAAAATCACATACTGCTCTGTGGAACTTCCAGTGCAGTCCCAGACAGAGTTATACCCTTTAAATCCCATTGACTTCAATAGGTTTAGAAGAGTGTAACTCTGCTTAGGATGGCATGGCCACTTGCTGTTAAATGAGCATAGAATCACAGTCCAAGATATAAAATAGAATGGCTTGATGCTTATTTGTAATCATCTTTCTCCTCCTCTTGTGTTCCTTGTCCACCATAGGTTGATATGCTTTTATGTAAAAGAAGGTTGACAAAAATTTGATCTGTAGAAGAAGAAGGAGAAGAAGAAGAAGAAGAAGAAGAAGAGATTGGATTTATATCCCACCCATCACTACCCAAAGAAGTCTCAGAGCAGCTTACAATCCCTTTCCCTCCCCACAACAGACACCCTGTGAGGTAGGTGGGGCTGAGAGAGCTCTCTCAAGGACTGCTCTTGAGAGAACAGCTCTGAGAGAACTGTGACTGACCCAAGGTCACGCCACCAGCTGCATGAGGAGGAGAGGGGAATCAAACACAGTACAAAGGGGTAGGTCTGTCATAGAATACTCACAAACATTGCAGCTGCCATGAAGGTAGAGTATCAAATGGGGAAGAAAGATAAGAAATATAGGTGGATATATTGACAGTTTGGGGTAGTGGTTAAGTGCGCAGACTCTAATCTGGGAGAGCCGGGTTTGATTCCCCACTCCTCCACTTGCACCTGCTGGATGACCTTGGGCAAGCCATAGTTCTATCTGAGCTGTTCTTGAAAAAAAGCAGTTGTTGTCAGAGCTCTCTCCGCCCCACTTACCTCACAGAGTGTCTGTTGTGGGGAGGGGAAGGGAAAGGAGTTTGTAAGCCGCTCTGAGACTCCTTTGGGTAGTAAATCCAATCTCTTCTTCTTCTTCCTCCTCCCCCCTCCTCTGTTTTATCCTCATAACAAGCCTGTGAGGTAGGTCAGACTGAAAGACAGCTGAAAACCCAAGGTCATCCAGTGAGCTTCATGTCTCTAGCAGCAGTTCACAGTAGTCAACCAATGAACTCACAACAGGGCAGCTTCATGCCTTCAGGTCCTTTCAATGCTACATAAATCCTCATTATTATGATTTTCTAAAAATGGTGAAAACCAAGTAAGAAAGAGGCTACTTGGATAAGGAAATTTCTGCCCCCCAAATCAGAAAGGATCGGTCAGACAAAGGAAACAACGAACAAAGCCTGATTCTGAGGAGCATCTTATTCTCACCTTGGTAGAACTGCAAGATCAAAAAGGTGACAGCCGAGAGGTATAATTTCCCCTGCTTTCATCAGATCCCCAAATGTTAAGCGCACCAACCTTCCCAGCAGCCCCCTCTACCAAAGGACAAAACGATCGGCAATGAAGTTTGGTCTATTAAATGTCACTCCCTCCCAAAATAGGTAATTACTTCATGCATATTAAACCGAGATGGTCCTCTCCTTATGAGGTCCCCGTTTTTACAAGCAAACGTACTCCTGAATCTTAATTTCTGAGGCAGAGAAACCTCTCGGAGCTATAAATCAAAAGGATGCCCAAAGTTTTACCGAGCGCAGAGCGAGTCTAAACAGGGTTCGGTTGTTTCCCCCAAAAGCAGGATTTCAGAGAAAAACACCCAGGGCAAAACGCGGGATAGGGAAGTAAAGATTTGTTCCTCTGATGGTTCCCGCTGAGCTTTTTGCATCTGGTGGAAGCAGAATGGCCAACTTTGGGTTGGGAAATTCCTGGAGATTTGGGGGCAAAACCTGGGGAGGGCAGGGTTTTAGGAAGAGGGGGACCTCAGTGGGCATAATGTTACAGAGCACACCCTCCAAAGTAGTCATTTTCTCCAGGGGAAATGATCTCTGTATAGGGTTGCCGTAGGATTGTCATCTCCTCGATGGGGGCGGGTGTTCCCTTGCTTTTGAGACCCCCAATCTGCCACCGGCAAGCTGGCCGGTGGGGGTGGGGGTGCCCCTGAAGAGCCCCATTGTGCCCAGCATGAACCTGGAGGTGAAGTCATCATGCCAGGCATGTCACATGGGGGACACTCTAGCATTTGGCTAAAAACTCTATGGTGATCATAGAGTTTTTGGCCAAATGCTAGAACATCCCCTGCATGACGTGCCCGGTGCAGTGACATCACTTCCAGGTTCATGTCATCGCACTGTGCATGTTGGGCACAATGGGGCTCTTCAGGGGCACCCCTCCCCACCGGCCAGCTTGCCGGTGGCAGATTGGGTGTCTCAAAAGCATCACAGTGACATCACTTCCAGGTGATGTCATTGTGGCATGCACAAAGATTCTGGGGAGCAGCCTGCCAGCAGCTGGTAAGCACCTGACAGCGCTAGGTTGCCAACCTACAGGTGGTGGCTGGACATCTCCCTGGAGACTGATCTCCAGGCGACATAGATCAGTTCAGCTAGAGAAAATGGCCTCGTTGGAAGGCGAACTCTATGGCATTATGCACCACTGAAGTCCCTCCCCTCCCCAAACCCCACCCTCTTCAGGCTCCACCCCCAAAACCTCGAGGTATTTTCCAACCTAGAGGTGGTAACCCTGTCTCTGTAGTCTGGAGATCTCTACCAGCACCCGTCCTCCAAATGGTATCAGCATGTAGAGAAAGACTGACCTTATGGACATTTTAAATACATGAATTAAATTGATGTATTCTGTCATTTGATACATAGCACTGAATGATGATTTATCCATGAGTAAATAGGAGTGCTGGTCTGCTAGATCAACAAGTAGTAGTCTTCCCATTTGACTTTAGAAGCTACTGCCATGAAGGTCAGAGGTCAGATGGACAAACCTCCAGGTATTTCCCAGTCCAGAGCTGGCAACCCTGCTCTGGCATCTGGTTTGGAGCATGTGGATGGTCAGTTATCGGTGCGTTCTGGTTGTTTTGATAAGTGCTGGTTTTATTTTAAGCTCCTCGGGAGGGCTTTTGATAAATAAAAAGCTGAATAAAAAATGTAATAAACAAATGTCCATACTTCCCCGTTCAGCCTCCCTTCGCTGCAATGATAAAATAGAGGGTGGAATCTCATGTATGAGACTGTATAGTTGGAAGATGGACAAAACACCAATGTCGTTAAGCATAATAGGAGCTTGGATACAGACCTTAGGGTTGCCAGCTCTAGGTTGGAAAATACCTGGAGTTTTCAGTGGATGGAGATGAGGAGGGTGGAAACTTCAATGGGGTAGAATGCCATACAGTCCACCTTCCAAAGCGGCCATTTTCTCCAGGTGAACTGATCGCTGTCACCTAGAGATTAGTTGTAATCCCAGGAGATCTCCAGCCACCTCCTGGGTGTTGGCAACTGTACCACTGAATAAACCTGACTACACCTGCTGAGGTATGCTCCCATAGATATGATCAACACATAGTTGGATATTATACTATCATAATGAATGACTTTGTGGGGTTTCCTGAATGGACCAGAAACTCCAGAAGGTGAAGCAGAACCATAGAAAAAAATAATATGTGGATCTGGTCTTACATTGGTGCAGGCCTGCTCATAGCTGTCAAGACCCTAGTGGCGGGATCACGCACTCCAAGATCCCATTGCCTGCAGCTGCTCCAAGTGGTGGTGGTGGTGGGGAAATTAAAAAAAAAAACCCTTACTTGCATTGCGAGCATGGGGACATCACTTCCAGGAAGTGACAGATGGTAGCTCTAGGAATTCCTGGAAACTCTGTTGTTGGTTTCCGATAGTAGTGATGTCATCATGCTTACATCACCATCCCTCCTACCATGTCCCTGCCCTAAACCTCCCAGTGGCTGAGCCTAACAACCCTAGATACTTGACTTCATAAAACATCTCCCAGCTTGGTGGTGCACATTTCTAGAGGCAGCTGGCATATACAGCTGGCCTGGGTGGCTGGCCTGGATGTGCTGGGGCCCAGGGTGTGCTGGGGCTCAGGAGGAGGAGTACAGTGCCACTGGCACAAGAAAAAGCTGGGCTTGTTTTCTGCCTTGTTGGCATTGTGAGGAGAAGAAGAAGAAGAATGTTGGCATTGTGAGGAGGAGAAGAAGAAGAAGAAGAAGAAGAAGAAGAAGAAGAGATTGGATTTATATCCCGCCCTTCACTCAGTTGTAGTCTCAGAGCGGCTTACAAACTCCTTTCCCTTCCCCTCCCCACAACAGACACCCTGTGAAGTAGGTGGGGCTGAGAGAGCTCTGAGACAATTGTCCTTGAGAGAACAGCTGGTCCAGGGCTATGGCTTGCCCAAGGTCATCCAGCAGGTGCAAGTGGAGGAGTGGGGAATCAAACCCGGTTCTCCCAGATTAGAGTCCGTGCACTTAACCACTACACCAAACTGGCTCCAAGTTCTGCTGGCATAAGGCAAAGGCATTTGTGGCAACACTCAGGAACCAGTCCTCAGTGGGGCAATAGAAGAAGAAGAAGAAGAAGAGGAGGAGGAGGAGGAGGAGGAGGAGGACAAGGAGGAGGAGGAGGAGGAGGAGATTGGATTTATATCCTGCCCATCACTTGGAGTACAATTATTTGGAGGAGCTGCCAAACGAAACAGCTGCTGATATCCCTTCCATTGTCAACTTGCTAGGTTTGGTAAGTTAGGAAGATCCTTTTAGAATCTGCCCTGGATAACTTGAAGGCCACTTCTGTTTAGGAATCACTGATCTCTGCAAATAGGTAAAATATAATGCTGGAATGATCAGGGCTAATTTGCTTACTACTCCAGCGGGGGGGTGGGGGGGAAGCGGCACTTGGGAAGCCTTGCCCCTCTGTCTCATGAAAGAGGTTATTAAGCAGGACAGCCACCCCCCCCCCCGACCCTTCCAGTTTATGAGCTGCCTTCTCCATTCTAAGCTCAACTTCCTCTCTGTTCCTGTTCACAAAAGATCAAAAGTCATTGCAAATAAATGTCTATGAAGGATCTCTCGTCTGTTTCCAGGGCACAAAGAGACCCTTAAAAGTGGTGTGATGGAAGAGGTGGGGCGAGGGTGCCCTGTAAAATAACGGAATTCTAGTGAAACTGGCCCCCTGCGGGCATCTGCGAGTAAAGCCCAAGTTGTCCGGGAGACATATCTGGAAGCATTTCAAGGGGAGAGTTCCCCGTTGCTGCAGTTTTGAAGTGCCCGCCTGTTTGCCAGGCAGCGCATACGACTATTGCAGAGTCTCTATACTGGTCAAACTGATAAGCTCAAGATAAGAACGTAAGAGAAGCCATGTTGGATCAGACCAATGGCCCATCCAGTCCAACACTCTGTGTCACACAGTGGCCAAAAACACCAGGTGCCCTCAGGAGGTCCACCAGTGGGGCCAGGACACTAGAAGCCCTCCCATTGTTGCCCCCCACCCCCAAGCACCAAGAATACAGAGCACCACTACCCCAAACATAATGTCCCCTCTATACCTTGTGGCTAATAGCCACTGATGGACCTCTGCTCCGTATGTTTATCCAGTTTCTTCTTGAAGCAGTCTATGCTTGTAGCTGCTACCACTTCCTGCCACAGTGGATTCCACACGTGGATTCCTCTTTGGGTGAAGAAGTACTTCCTTTTAGCTGTTCTAAGCCTACTGCTCATTCATTTCGTTGAGTGCCCACGAGTTCTTGTGTTGTGAGAAAGTTAGAAAAGCGCTTCTTCCTCTACCTTCGCTATCCCACAGATAATTTTGCCAGCCTCTGCCATGTCACCCCTCAACCAATATATCTCTTTTGACCTACAGTTGGGGACTTCTTATGGGGCAGGAACTGTCTTCTCTGGTGTATCTGTACCAGTCTGTTCAAGAAAGGGGAAAAAGTGATCGAAGGAGCATATATGGAGTTTCTGTGAGGTTATTAGCTCAGTGGTACAGCATCGACTTGGCATGCAGAAGGTCCTAGGTTCAGTCTCTGGCATCTCCAGTTGAAAGGACCCGGCAGTAGGTGATGCGCAAGATCTCAACATAAGACCCCAGAGAGCTGCTGCCTGTCTGTGTAGACAATACTGACCTTGACGGACCAAGGGTCTGATTCAGTATAAGGCAGATCCTTGTGTTTGTGTGTTCTGCCCAGACCTGAACAGTCCGGGCTATCCTCATCAGATCTCAGAAACTAAGCATGGTTCGTACTGGGATGGAAGACCACCAAGGAAGTCCAGGGTCACAATGAAGAGGCAGGCAACCAAAAGTAAACCACCTCAGAAAGTCTCTGGCCTTGAAAACCCTATGGGATCGCCATGAGCGGGCTGTGACTTGATGGCCCTTCACACACACTCGTGAGGTCTCCCATCCAAGCGCGGACCAAACTCACATCTCCTTACCAGGGCTCATTTCGTAGCAGGAGCTCCTTTGCATATTAGGCCACCCCCCCCCCCGATGTAGCCAATCATCCAAGAGCTTACAGAGCTCTTCTTACAGGGGCTACTGTAAGCTCTTGGAGGATTGGCTACATCAGGGGTGTGTGGCCTAATATGCAGAGGAGCTCCTGCGACGAAATGAACGCTGTCCTTAGCTTACAGGAAGGTGGCTGCATTTTATGCCTTCAAGACTATGCCCTGGGCCCAGGGGCGTAGACTTTTGTAAATTCTGGGGGTGGGGTGGGGGCTCTTTAGCTGGGGTGATGTCCCCCCCCCCCGGTCGGGAAACCTCCATGCCTCCCTGGGCACTTCCGAGGCCCGCCAGCCGCTGCTGCCGGGGCCTCTCTCTCCCCCCCCCACTCCTTTCCTCTCCCTTTGCCAGGAAAAGAGGGAGGGAGAGGGAAGGATGGAAGAGTGGCCAGGTGGGGGGGTGGGAGAGGTACCGGCAGCAGGAGCTGCCGGCCTCGGAAGGGCCCTGGGAGGTGCGGCGGCAGGCACTACATTTTCCCGGGGGGGGGGCTCAGTCCCCCCCGGGAAATTTCGGGGGAAGTTTGAGTTCTTGAGCCCCCCTGTAGTCTACACCTATGCCTGGGCCATTGAAAATACATAGTGCTGTAAAGAACAGTATGAAACAAGAAGGCGCTTACATACAAAGATCAATGGTGAAACAGAAAAGAAAGGGAAAGAAACAAACAGGCAAATGTTAGAGGTAGGGTTGTTAACCTCCAGGTGGTGGCTGGAGATGTCCTGGGATTACAACTGATCTCCAGATGACTAAAATCAGTTCCCCTGGAGAAAATGGCCGCTTTGGAGAGTGGATTCTATGGCATTATACCCTGCTGAGGCCCCTCACCTCCCCAAACCCCACTCTCCCAAGGCTCCACCCACAAATCCCCCAGGTATTTTCCAACCCAGAGCTGGTAACCCTAGTAGGGTTGCCATTTCCCTGGTGGGGCCAGGGGAGCCCCCAATTTTGGGGCCCCCATCAACCACGCCCCAGCTGGCTGGTGGGGAAGCCCCACTCCTGAGAAGCCCTCTCCCGATGCCGCCGGTTCTGGCACGATGATGTCACCTGGGAGTGACATCACCTGGGAGTGATGTCATTGTGTTTCCATCGTCGGGGGGTAATACTCTAGATTTTGGGCACTTTCCACCACCACAGTAGGTGGTGTGAAGGACCTCTGCCTGAGACCCTGGAGAGCGGCTGCCTGCCTGAGTGGGCAAAACCGACCTTGATTGACCAAGGGTCTGATTCAGTATAAGGAAGCCTCATAGATGTTCATGTAATCTGTAAAGAAGAGAAGAGAAGAAGAGGAGATTGGATTTATACCCCGCCCTTCACTCCCCAAGGGAGTCTCAGAGCGGCTTACAAACTCCTTTCCCTTCCCCTCCCCATAACAGACACCCTGTGAGGTAGGTGGGGCTGAGAGAGCTCTGACAGAAACTGCTCTTTTTCAAGAACAGCTGTGCCAGAACTATGGCTTGCCCAAGGTCATCCAACAGGTGCAAGTGGAGGAGTGGGGAATCAAACCCGGTTCTCCCAGATTAGAGTCTGCGCATTTAACCACTACACCAAAACACTATGGAAGCACCAAAGAATGGCTTTGAGATAACACTGACCCATATTCCCTAAAAGACACAAGCCAGGGGAAACTCCAAAGAATGAAATGCCGGGGTTCTTATTGGCCGGCGTGAGCTTGTTGCCGTATTTGTCAGACCGTTCTGCTAGGTCAGCAACACCTGGTCTCAAACTATCATCCTGTGAAGGAAAAAAAAAAGATCAAATGCTTTCCCCAGTACGGGCAAGAAACGTGGTTATTAAAAGGTTTCTCCGGCATAGCTTGTCCTCGTCAGAAATCGAAGGTCATAAAAGAAGAAGCCCGGCTTTATTTACTTCCATCCTGCTGCTCTAATTAAAGGGTCAGCAGTGACTCCTGCGCTGGAAGCTAGCCCCAACTGGCTGCCTCTATAAACCTTCCAATTTATTCCAAAAGCGAACGGAACGGCCGCGGCATCCCCCCCCCCCTTTTGCAACGATCAAAGACTTTGAAAGATCAGCAAATTTCGCATGCCGTTATTTCCACCCTTGCCCGACTTCTCTTGGGAAAGAGGAGTTTACAATTAAATTAAGGAAGTGAATTTAAATAATAACCTCACACCTGACCTAAACTGTGGAGAAGAGCAGGAAATGTTTTTTTTCCCAGAGATGTGAGATCCAGTGAGAGTCTATTAATCATTTTTTTCATGGCTTAATATCATTTTAGAGTCTCCAACACACACACACACACACGCACTCTCTCTCTCTCTCTCACACACACACTTTTAAAAAAGGTAAAATTGGTTAATTGGTAGGGCTGGGCCAAGCTTCCATTTTCGATTAACCTCGTTTTGATTAACCTTTCAAGGAGTGCTCCTTGGGAGGAAAAAAAAAGGCATTCCTTTAAATTGCCCTCATCTGCCCTCACTGTCAATTATCCTCAGTGACATCATCATAGAACCAAGTCTGATTGGTTGCCTTCACCGACATGATTTCTGCATTCAAGAAGTCATGTAAACCGGTTTTGTTCCAGAGGGCATTTGGTATAGGGTAAGCTGTTTTAGCAGATCTGCTTGAATTTTTATCTTGTGCGTTGCTGAGCTGTTTTTATAACGTTTGCAACTTGCTGTTGCTTTGATAGCCACCTTGTATCAAAGGAGATAAGATGGGATATCAATGTGTCTAATCAATCAGTTGTTCAATCTATAGTGATATTATTTATTGATATTTAGTAAAATAGCGTAGGGGCCATGGTGGCTCAGAGGTTAAGTTGCTGAATTGCAGACCGGAAGGTCGGTAGCTCGGCAGTTCGAAACCCGAATACTGCGTGTCCGAGTGAGCTCCCATCTCTGGTCCCAGCTCCTGCCAACCTAGCAGTTCGAAAGCAAGAAACTGCAAGTAGATAAATAGGTTCCGCTTCAGTGGGAAGGCAACAGTGTTCCATCTGCCTTGGCATCTAGGCATGCTGGTCACATGACCACGGAGATGTCTTTGGACAGTGTTGGCTCTTCAACTTGGAAACAGAGATGAGCACCACCCCCTAGACTCGGAATTGACTTGCTTTTGAGCAAGGGAAACATTTACCTTACGTTTACCTTAGTAAAATAGTGGGGTGAGAAGGCAGCATGGCAAAGCTCGATCTTGTTGGCTCTTGGAAAGCTAAGCAGGGTCAGTCCTCGGATGGGACACGCGCAAGGAAGGCTCTGCAGAGGAAGGCAATGGCCAATCACATCTACGTCTCACTTGTCTTGAAAGCTCCTTGCTGGGCTTGCCATAAGTTGGCTGCGACTTGATGACACTTCAGGCACACACAATAACGTAATGATACCTGACATGGTTCTGTTACACCATCCCTTGAAATGTGGGCAGACCCACGCACTGGGAAGGGAAACACTGACATGACACGAACTCAGAATATGCGGATGTCAAATATGAAAAAACAAGTTGCCTGTGCATGCGCATGACCAGGAACTCTGGCCCAATTAGACCTTTCAGATGTATTTAACAGACATGTGCCCATGCAGTGGATACCATCCACACACTACATATTTTCTGCAGGGAAAACTGGTGTTTCCTGGAGCAATCCTAATGTGTGGTCACTGGTGAGCCCTAAATGGGTAAGACCATCTGTGACGGGATGAAAATCTGGGTCACATGACTGAGGGAGGAGGGGGCCATTTAGCTCGGAACCCTCAATGATTGGCAGTTAACGGGCAGACCTGACAGTTTAGAATGTTCAGGGAGAGAGAGAAAAAAAGGCTGTGTGGAGAACAGTTCTGGGGATAGCTGTGTGAGAGCTTGGAAGCGAGTCTCTGTGGCTCTGTGGGAGCAATCCAAAAAGACCAGTTTAAGCTGAGAACTGGTGCGGGATAGACTGATACACGGGACCGTGAACAGTCTTGTGCAAGCGGAACACATAAGTGGGCAACACAAAGACATATCAGCACTGAAGAACCTGGTATAGGTGCTTAAGTGAGGGCTGAGGCAAGGCCAGTCAGAGTCTGGATCATTGGTTGGTGGCCAGCTAGGACTCAAAGAAAAGGGCCAGGAAAGCCAAAGTCAAGAGACTTAACCCTAAGCTGTACAGGAGAGAGTGCTGGAGAAAGGGTGTGGTGAACTTATGAAAGGTTACAAAAAAAAGAGAAAACCCCTGAAAACAGAATAACCTACTGCCAAAGAGTAATTTCTGACAAACGTGTCAGCCGCTACCGAAACAACGTGTCCAATGTAAATACATCCCCCATCCTCTCTGTTTGGTTCTGTAAATAAAGCTCTGTTTTGTGTTAAAGAAAAAGCCTGCGTGGCTATTAAAATTAAACCCCGAAGAGACTATTACAAGGATAGAGGGTGCTGGTCGAGTGAAGTAGAGCCAATCCTGATCAGTCACCTCACAGAACGCCGCAAAGTGGCAGTTTATTTAGGCCACGCGTCATACCATCCATAGGATTCATCCAGGAAGGAGAACGAAGCAATGTCCAAGAGAAACAATGGCACTAAACAGTATAAATATATTCATCCTTGTGTTATGATGGAAAGGTTATTGAAATCTCGAGAGGATACCTGACTTCCAACTGCAGTTTCTCATCTCTAAAATGACACCAACCTACCTCGCAGGGTTGTTGAGAGGGTGGGCATAATAAACTCCTTTTGCAAACCTGAAGAGATATGTAAATTATAAGTAATAGCAGTAAAAGGTAAATGTTTCCCCTGCTCAAAAGCCAGTCGGATTTGACTCTAGGGGGCGGTGCTCATCTCTGTTTCCAAGCCGAAGAGCCAGCACTGTCCGAAGACATTTCTGCGGTCATGTGACCAGCATGACTAAATGCCAAGGCTCACGGAATGCTATTACCTTCCCACCAAAGTGGTAATTGGCAATTAAATTTGATCTGGCATTCCACAGGTCTCTCATGGCCCCCTTTGTGAGAAACGGGGCTCTGCTCTAAAGTTCTGTTCCGCGCACATGTCCGGCGATCCAAATGCATGGCAGAATCAAATGACGGTGCTCAGCAATCCTTCCGAAAACCTTGTTAAATCGCTGACATTCTGTCCTTTTAATTAAAAACAAGCTGGCATTTATGACCACACGCAATCAAGAAATGGAAGATTTTATAACCTCTTTTTATCTCCTGACAAGTGGGGGAGGAACAGATTGCCTGTTGATGTTTTAACCAGAAACATCACCTGGAGGGAGGGCAAATGCAGCTTGATGTGTGCTTTACTGACAACCTGGCGCCCTCCTTGCCTCCCACGTTTCCTAGGAACACCCAAGTGCCTATGACCACAAGACATGCTTGAAGCAATGCTCCCTCTAAGCTGTGGAGTCTTTTGAGCAAAAATTCTACTTTGTGAGCTACTGGCATCAAAGTTGTGAGCGAGTGATTTGGCTACTGCATAGATTAGTTTGGTCTGGAGCCATCCTTCCTGAGTGAAGGAAAAAATGTGTGAGCTGGAGGCTAAAAAACTGTGAGCTAGCTTACACTAACTCAGCTTAGAGGGAACATTGGCTTGAAGCACAGCTAATCATACAGTGCAAACAGACGAATAGGCCTGTGTGTAGGTGTAGTAAACAAGTGGAATATGACTGTTCTGATAGCATGTTGCAGACCATTTTGTGGTGTTTTTTTCACTCTGGGTACTTTTCCAGCCTGTTGTTTTTAGCATGTATCCTTTTGAAACATGAATCACCCGAATGCCAGATTACACAGCTCTGGGAGAAAAATGAAAGGGCTTGAACATATGAAGCTGCCTCATACAGAACCAGACCATTGGCCCATCGCAGTCGATACTGTCTGTTCAGACCGGCAGCTGCTCTTCAGGATCTCAAGTAAAGTCTTTCACATCACCTACCACCTGGTCCTCTTAACTGGAGATGCCGGGGATCGAACCTGGGACTTTCTGCATGCTGGGCAGATGCTCTACCACTGAGCCACGGCCCCTCCAAGTCTTGCATGGCTTTTTATGCCTTTGGGCTATTTTCGCTTAGCGGTTATTTCATGAGAGAACATGGGATAGAGGGGAGCCTGTTTGGTGTCGTGGTTAAGAGTGGTGGACTCTAATCTGGAGAACCGGGTTTTATTCGTCACTCCTCCACATGCAGCCAGCTGGGTGACCTTGGGTCAGTCCTAGTTCTCTCAGAGCTCTCTCAGCTCCACCTTCCTCTCAGGGTGTCTATTGTGGGGAGAGGAAGGGAAGGAGATTGTAAGCCGCTCTGAGTGAAGAGCGGGGTATAAATCCAGCTCTTCTTCTGCTTCTTCTTCTTTGTCTTCTTCTTCTGTTTCTTCTTCTTCTGCTTTTTCTCCTCCTTCTTCTCCGACTAGGGAGACCCTCGACTGGGGAGAGGCTATGGCTCAGTGGTACAGCATCTGCTTGACGTGCAGAAGGTCCCAGGTTGAACATCTGGCACTAAAGGGATCTGGCTTTAGGAGATGTGAAAGACCTTTGCCTAAGTCCCTGGAGACCCACTGCTAGTCTAAGGAGAGCAATACTGACCTCAATAGTCTTCGGTCTAAGGCAGCTTCATGGGTTCATGTGATCACACCCCCATTCGGTCATGAGGCTGTCTGGGTAACCTTGGGCTGTTCAGAGTTTGAGTCCAGTGGCACCTTTAAGACCAATACAGCTACCCACCTTGGGCTATTCACTTAGCCTCATCTACCTTGCAGGGTTATTGTAAAGATAAAATGGATGAGAGGAGAAGCTTGTCAAAAGGGTGGAATAAAACTGTGGTGCTGTAATAAATGTTTATTGTGAATAATTCACATTAAGCTTTTTCAAGATGATTTTCTCTGCGGAACTCAGTGACCTATTTGATTTTCAGACTCACTGATTTGTTTAGTTTCAAGGTGAGCCGTGCTGGTCTGCAGTAGAACAGCTACATTCAAGTCCAGTAGCATCTTAGAGACCCATCAGATTTTCGGAGTAGCTTTGACTCTTGAAAGCTTACATCCACAAAATCTTATTGGTCACTAAGGTACTGCTGGGCTTGAACTTATTTAATTTATTTTGGTATTTTAATATTTATACCCCCACTTTTCTCCTCAGTGGGGACTGAACATGGCTTATGGCATCATTCTCTCCTCCGATTTGTCCTCATACTAATCCTGTGAGGGAGGTTAGCTCAAGAATACAGCTGGTCCAAGATGGCAGAATGGGAATTTGAACCTGGTTCTCTGAGATCCTAGTCCAACACTTATCACTCCACCACACTAGTATCTTGTTCACTACATGCACAGTTCAGGGACACCATGACATCAGCAAGCAGTAGACCCAGGGCTTTTTTTGGGCAGGAACGCACAGGAACGGAGTTCTGGCTGGCTTCCGAGTTGGCCACACCTACAGCCTCCCCCCGCTCGGGTTCCCCAGGTGCCTCACAAGCTGGAGGGCACCTGGGGAAGCCAAGCCAATCCAGTTTAAACTGCCTCCCCTCCTTGGGTTCCCCAGGTGCCCTGCAAACCGCAGAGCACCAGTGGAAGCCGATCCTGGGAGGGAGCTGCGCTGTCAGGGGTGTGGCCTAATATGCTAATGAGTTTCTGCAGTTGGGTGTGGCCTATTATGCTAATGAGTCCCTGCTGGGCTTTCTCTACAAAAAAAGCCCTGAGTAGACCAATCTATTCCTCTTGTTCTCTCCCTCATTTGCATGTTTGAAAATTCTGGGCTCTGAATGGGAAACGGGGCCATGTGGCCGATTTCAGACTCTTGTCAGTTTGATGAGACAATCTCACTATGATTTTAATATATTTCCTAAGGTGCCAAAGTATCCAGACAAGGGCCAGACCTTCATGGCAATTGTCCCTGATGCTTCTTTCCACCCTACACAGGCTTCTTTCTGTTTCCCATTGGAAGGACAGAACAAGCACCCAACCTGCTTAAACTGGCCAATGAAAGATCGAAAACCAGTTAGCTGAGGTCCCAGGCCTCTAGCTAGGATCCCTCCGGGAGAGATTTCAATTTTTAAGGGGGCTTAAGGGAGAGCGTGCCTTTAAAAAAATGTAAAAAGAAATATTTTAAAAGCATTTTGAGGACAAACTCCTGTGGGGCTGTGTCTTTAAGTAAGGGGGCAGAGCCCCGAATAGGCCCACAATAGCTATGGGCCTGTTTTTGTCCTAACAAAACAGCACAACTTTTAGTGAGAACAGAGACTTACTTCAAAAGCATTTCACTTTTGCCGTTCAAGTTATCTGAAATCATACAGTGAAAATGTAAGGCTGGGGTAAAATAAGCTACTTTTTGTGGCATCCAGAACCACAGGCCTTGGCATCTTTCTAGTCATCAGCCGTTTACTCCCGGCAGCAAATCAAACCCTGCTGAGATTTGCTCTGCCTACATTTTCTCGTAATAGTGTCGAGCATCACCCAACTTCAGCTCTTTGACGCATTTGCTAAAAAATCACAGACTCATGAAAATCTTCTCCAGAAGTAACTGACTTGGGAGGCTCACTTGCCATAACCATGAAAATAGAGCTCTCTAGTTGAGACTACCACTGTTTTTCATATCGGTCTTCACCATGATTAATAGGGTTGTCAGCTCCAAGTTGGGAAATACCTGGAGATTTTGGGGGCGGAGCATGAGGAAGGTGGGGTTTGGGGAGGGGAGGGACTTCAGTGGGGCATAATGGCACAGAGGCAAAGTAATAATTTTTCTCCAGGTGAACTGAGCTCTGTCTCCTGGAGAGCAATTGCAACCCCATGAGATATCCAGCCACCCCCTGGAGGTTGGCAAGCCTAAAGTTGATTTAAGAATAGTTGACGCTCAAGATGGTGTGTTAACTGTGTGGATATTTTGGCATCTTTATAAAAGAAGTCCCACGAAGTCACAGTTGACTTACAGGGTTTTCAAGGTGAGAGATGAACAGACATGGTTCGCCATTTCCTGCTCCCTCTATGCTCTGGAGTCTTGTGAGCAAAATTTCTACTTTGTGAGCTACTGGCATTAAAGTTGTGAGCGAGCAATCTGGCTACTGCAGAAATTAGTTTGCTCTGGAGCCATCCTTCCTGAACTAAGATAAAACTGTGAGCCAGAGGCTAAAAAACTGTGAGCTAGCTCACACTGACTCAGCTTAGAGGGAAAACTGGTCATGACCCTGGCCTTCCTTGGAGGTCCTACCCATTGAAGTCCAGTGTTCCCTCTAAGCTGAGTTAGTGTGAGCTAGCTCACAGTTTTTTTAGCCTCCGGCTCACAACATTGTGGTTGGCCACTGTGTGAGACAGGATGATGGACTTGATGGACCACTGGTCTGTTCCAGCAGGGTTTTTCTTGTGTTCTAATGAAGGCCTTGGCCTCTATGCCCTGTTGTTGGCCCTCCAGAGGAGCTGGTTGGCCACTGTGTGAGAAAGGATGCTGGACTTGATGGAACACTGGTCTGATCCAGCAGGGCTTTTCTGATGTCCTTTCTGAGTCACTTGTCTTCAGGGCACAGAAGTCCGCCGCGGTCGCTTCCCAATGCCTGCCTGCCTCCACCCTCCACCGCACCAATCCATGGGCTATCCTGATCTATTCTTCTTCTATAATCAGTCCTATCAATGACTAACAGTACTTAAGGGCAACGGATCAGTCTCACAGCAACCATCCAAGCCTGGAGGGGGATCGAGAAAGGGATTTGGATCTGGTTGTCCTTCCTCTTTAGCCCCTGGCACTCGAATAGAGAAGATCTTGTTCATGGGGAATTGGAGCCAGCTCCTCAGCTGCCACCGATCCTTGCTTCACTGACAGCACCAGTCTGGTCCCTGTTATTCCAAGGTAGTGAATGGAAGCCAACAGCCGGAATCCTCTTGCACCCCAGTCTCATTTTCCAAGAGAAGGAAGGCAGCTGCTGCTCCGCCATGCATTCGCAGCTGATGGCTGGCTCTCCATGCCTCAGAGAGCGAGCTTGGCTGGGCAGGGGGGAGATTTGGCCGCTCTCCTGGCAAGCAAGGAAGCCGTGCTAGTGGCTGCCAGGCTGGGAAGAACGGGGCGATGAAATGAGCAAGTAATCACGAATGGGGATTGTTTAAGGGTCACAAAACTGTGTAAATGCTGACATATTGCTGCCTTTCGGTGCAGCCCAACTTAATTCGCCAGGATGCTGGCTTGCTGGCTCTCCTTGCGATGGGGTCAGCTGGTGTAGTTCAGCAGCTAAGGGAACGGGCTGTCGTCTGGGCGGTGACACAAGGAGCAGCCTTGGAAGGAATCAGAATACAGGTCAGTTTGGGGTAGTGGTGAAGAGCAATACTCCCTCTAAGCTATGGAGTCTTGTGAGCAAAAATTCTACTTTGTGAGCTACTGGCATTAAAGTTGTAAGTGAGCAATTTGGCTGCTGCATACTTTGGTTTGCTCTGGAGCCATCCTTCCGGGCTGAAGACAAAGATGTGTAAGCCGGAGGCTAAAAAATGGTGAGCTAGCTCACGCTAACTCAGCCTAGAGGGAACAGTGGTCAAGAGCCAGTTTGGTGTAGTGGTTACGAGTGGTGGACCCTGATCTGGAGAACCAGGTTTGATTCCCCACTCCTCCACATGAAGCCAGCTGGGTGGCCTTGAGTCAGTCACAGTTCTCTGAAAGCTGTTCTCTCAAGAGCAGTTCCCTCAGAGCTCTCTCAGCCCCACCTACCTCACAGGGTGTCTGTTGTGGGGAGGGGAAGGGAAAGGAGATTGTAGGCTGCTCTGAGACTCCGAGTGAAGGGAGGAGTATAAATCCAGTCTCAGAATCACAGAATCACAGAGCTGGAAGGGGCCATACAGACCACGTAGTTCAACATTCCCAAGTCCCTCAGCCTTTCCTCATAGGGCTTGGTTGTTTCTTCTCCTTCTCCTCTTTCTTCTTCTCCTTTTCTCTTTCTCCCTCTCCCTCTCCTTCTTCTTCTACCACTGCTACTACTACCAGGGCTCATTTCGTAGCAGGAGCTCCTTTGCATATTAGGCCACACACCCCTGATGTAGCCCATCCTCAAAGAGCTTACAGTATCCCCTGTAAGAAGAGCTCTGTAAGCTCTTGGAGGATTGGCTACATCAGGGGTGTGTGGCCTAATATGCAAATGAGCTCCTGCTATGAAATGAGCCCTGACTACTACTATTGTTTACTCAGACTGGCAGCGGCTCTACAGGGTTTCAGGCAGAGGTCCTCCACTGCCTGAACTGGAGATGCTAGGGATTGAACCTGGGACCTTCCAGGTGCCAAGCAGAGGCTCTTCTATTGAGCGACAGCCTCTCTTGGCTTCCAATTAGCAATGAACTCATTAACTGGCTTTAGGGAAGTGACTCTTTGCTGCCTCTGTCCCCTCACCTGTAATATAAGGATAACAGAGGAAATCATAAAGCTGTTGATCTGTAAACGTCTTGAAAACAAAGTTGGGGCTTAGCAGAAGTCAATAAAGATTCCTCAAAAACAAATCCCGCCAGACTGATTGTAGCATGCTTTGGGGTCAGGTGACTAGCCTAGTAGATGGTGGGAATGCTGTGGGCATTATATCCCTTGATTTCAATTTAAAAAAATGATGGATATATTTTTGCTGGAAAACTGATCAGGATTGGTTAGATGATAATATCATCAAGTGGATTTTTATTTGAAATATTTATAAGCCTGCCTGTTCTCCAGTGTTCTGAGGGCAGGGACAGGGCGGTTGCCGGTGGTTGCATGCACTGTGATATCACTTCCCGGAAAAACCAGAAGCGACACCATGGCTGCAGTCAGACAGGCAGTTTGGCCCGATATAGTGGCTTTCCCCTATCCGATTAAACCAGCTGGTTCACACACCCACATCTGGCTGCGGTTAGGAGCTTAGACTCTAATCTGGGAGAACAGGGTTTGATTCCCCACTCCTCCACATGCAGCTGTTAGTGTGACCTTGGGTCAGTCATAAGCAGGGGTCATTTCGTAGAAAAAGAGGTGCAGGAGCTCATTAGCATAACCTAACATACCGGAAGTATGTCAGAAGGCAACACCCACCCCTCAGGCTCCACTCCACAGGTGAGTGAAACTGACCTGCTCTTCCTCCATTCCCTTCCCCATCCAATACTTTGTGCAATAAAAATAAGCGTAAAGAACACACCCTCATTCTCTTCCTGCTCCCTTGAAACCACCAGGTTTCAAGTAGACTTGAGATACCCAGGACATGTGCACCACCCATCCCTTTCCCTTTCCCTCCCCACAACAAGACACCCTGTGAGGTAGGTGGGGCTGAGAGAGGTCTTTTGAGAACTGCTCATGAGAGAACAGCTCTGAGAGAACTTGTGACTGGCCCAAGGTCACACCAGCAGCTGCATGTGGAGGAGTGGAGAATCAAACCCGTTCTCCCAGATTAGAGTCCAACTCCTGACCACTACACCAAACTGATGGGGTGGAAGCTGCTGAAGGGTTGGTGAAATTTCTCCAGTACTTATGTGCCATGTGCCCAGATAAAAAATGGTGTACTTAGAAAATTTATATGCCACCTTGAGCAAGTCTCTGGGAAAGAAGCACACAGTCATAAAAGGAACAATGATAAAATTATCAATATTAAAACAAAACATTAAAAACAATAAAGACCCTAGCAGGGCTTTCCCTGGGGCGCTGCGCCTCTGCACTGCTCGGGGAAGCCGAGGAGGGGGCGGGGCTTGGTCATGTGCCCACCCCCTGGGCTCCTCACTCCTGGAGCTGCGCTCCTGTGCGCTCCCACTCCAATGGACCCCTGGTCATAAGTTCTTTCAGAGCTACTCTCTCACAAGCTCTCTCAGTCCCACCTACCTCACAGGGAGTCTATTGTGTGGAGGGGAAGGAGACTGTAAGCCACGCTGAGACTCCTTTGGGTAGTGAAGGGTGGGGTATAAATCCAATCTCTTCTTCTTCTTCTTCTCTCTCGGCAACAGAAATCAACCTTCAGAAGCTCCTCCGACCTCACTCATAATTAGTGTCTTGTTTGAGAGGAAAGATGGTTTCCTTAACATAATGGAGGCTGGAACTGCTGGGGGAGGGGGAAAAATCTTATTAATTTGTCATTGAAGACAATAGTTTTTAGAGGCCCCTTGTCATTCTCCACCCACCTCCAGTCACCTCCACCGGGCTTGCGATTCCACCAGGTCTGCGGGCCTAACAGATGGTCCTGACTAATGAAAAGAGCCCTTTTTAATTAGTTTGTTTGAAGACACTTATTCACATTGCGGAGCGCTCCCAATAAAGTTTCGGTGACCAGGATCCGTGTTGCCGGCTTCCAGCCGTTGCCATCTGCTTGGTGGCAGAAAGAGGCTGAGGGAGAACCGTTCGTATTTCCCACTTCACTGAGCTGGAAATAGGTTTAAAGGGTGTAGCTGCAGAAGGGGGTGGGAAGGGAGAGGAGGGAAGGTCTCCTGGATCCTGCCGACAGCCGCTCCAGAGCTGTTAAATCCCCCTCTTCCAGAACTGGGATTACAACCCCTTATCCAGCTATCTCTAACAACTGTTTCAGAAAGCCGCTTTAAGGACACAGGGCTTCTTCCTCCATTTTAGAATATATGAGAATAGCTTTCGGCTTATTCACTAAGGTTCTTCCTGGGGAGAATTCTGCCGAGAAGCTTCTTAAAAGGGGATTTTTTAAAAGAAACCCCTGCTTTACTTCTAAGAGAAGGGGCTAAAGATAATGACAAATTGAACACAAGGTTTAGAAATAGCAAGGGCAGGGCCCTCCCTTCCGCCTTACCTACAGATGGAGACATTAAAGGGAGACACTTATGACCGACCTTGGGGAAGAGCTCGAAAGCAGCCATTTGTAGAGAAGTTTGAAGGACCTGAATGAATCCCCCACCGCCGCATTGTTCAAGGTTGTTAGGAAGGGGTTCGCAGATCAGTAATGTCTGAATCTATTGTTCTCTGTCAGTGCTTCGCTCTTCAGGGCTACAATCCTGAGCCTTCTTATCGGGGAGAAAATCTCATGGAACTTGGTGGGATTTACTTGCGCAGGATTAGGCAAAGGATCAGGCCAAATGCAATTTCGCTTTGAACGTTTATTCAGGAATGTAACTGCAGTCCCTAGAAATTATAATTTTTTAAATTAAGATTTAACAGCAGTTATATAAAAAAAAAAAGTCAGGAGGAAGATCTTACGTGCGAATAAGCACCTAAAATTTGGAATATCGTTTTTAGAAATGTTCAACAAACATAAAAAATGTGGAGATGAGGGAATATTGTCTCAAAGTAATCGATAGATGGTATTATACGCCTACCAGTATAACTAAGTCCCAGTTTTTCATATTTAAAATGGATGCTAATATTGAAATAAGTGCTAGTGATGGCAGCAGCCCTGACCGAGATAGCCCAGGCTAGCTCAATCTTGACAAATCTTGGAAGCTAAGCAGGATTGGCCCTGGTTAGTATTTGGATGGGAGACCACAAAGGAATACCAAGATTGCTAAGCAGAGGGGGGTAATGACAAACCATTTCTAAATGTCTCTTGCCTTGAAACCCATACAGGATTGCCTTGTCAGCTGCAATTTGATGAAGACAAGAAAGATATGGATGCAGACAGGCGCCTTGTCCCACTTATGGTGGGAACAGGGTTGTCAGGCATAGAAGAATATCAAGGTGTGGCTGTTGGTGCTGTTATGACTTTCTAGTAATTGCTGGAATTTTTAACAATTCCTAGGTAGGACTAGAGAGGTTTCCCCTGGTACTGACTCAGTCCTCTCTAGGAATCTCTGAAAAATCTATGGTTTTACCATAAAGATCAGTTCTTCTGGAGAAAATGGCTGCTTTTCAGGGTGGCCTCCATGGCATTATACCCCACTGAGATCCTCCCCCTCCCCAGACACCTCCCTCTATAGGCTCCACCCCCTCCAAATTTCCAGGTATTTCCCAGCCTAGAGTTGGCAACCCTACTGAAGAAATAGCTAGAGGTGACCTAAGGTAGAATCTGGTTTGAACAGATCTTCTTCCCTCTAGTTCAGGGGTGTCAAACATGAGGCCTGAGGGCTGGATCAGGCCGTCGGAGGGCCCCAATCTGGCCCCCAAGGCCCTGGCTGTCTCCTACTTATTTTTCCACATCACAGCTTGCTTTACCAGTCTCTCTCAATCGCACAGGAGAGATAGACAGGCAAACCTCTCCTGTGCGATTGAGAGTGTCTGGTAAAGAACTGGCTGTGTCCTTTGTAAAGTTTATATCTTTGCGACCTAACATTACATTTTATGACCCAGCCCAACAAGGTCTCATTTATGTCAGATACGGCCCTCATAACAAATGAGTTCGACACCCCTTCTTTGATTGGTACACAGGCTGTAGATGGTGCACAGGGAAAAGGCTGACTGGGAGACAAGTGGGATATAAGTATTTTAAATAGAGTTAGGAATCAGAGACTCACTATGCCCCCTCCCCTGAGTTGCAGTGTAAACTACAGAAAGAATTGCTTGCATTTGCCTTAACCGATGACCCTTGACCAACCCACTTGGGCGTTCTGGCTGACTGAGATGAGATGGACAAATCTGTTTAAGGTAAGGTCCTCTGCTAGGATGCATCTGAACTCAGTATATTTCAGTTACCGACACCCGGCTGGGAAATTCCTGGAGATTTGGTGGTGGGGCCTGGGGAGGATGGGGTTTGGGAAGGAAAGGAATAGCTCAGTGGGGTGTAATGGGATAGAGCTCTCATCCTCTGAAGCAGCCATTTTCTCCATGAGGACTGATTACTGCAGTTGGGAGATCAGTTGTAATCCCGGAAGATCTCAAGGCTCCACCCAGAGGTCCTCTCCTACATTCACTAAAGCAGAATAAATCAGGGTTGGTCCTGGCTCATAGCCTTTCAAGGAATACTTAGTACCTTGCCCTCTTACAGCTGTAGAAGAAAACATGTCATTTCTATAAATTTATGGCCAATATTCTTAACTTTATGAGACAACCCAGTGCACACAAAATGTAACTACTTCTGGTATGATACCAATGATGATGATGATGATAAAGTTTTGGCTTCTGTGACAGCATAGATTCAGGTGGGTAGCTGTCAATGTTCCCTCTAATCCCCCCCCCCCCCCAGTGGAGCAGTTTGCATCCTGAACAAGGCTGAAGTTGATTCCTTATTCCCAGTTCCTTATTCATTCCTTAGTCATGATGCATTCATGAATAACAAACTGGGAATAAGGAACCAACTTCACCTTTGTGCATACTGAGCAAAATATAACTGTTCTAATCTTAAAATGGGCGGTGCAAGGCCCTGTGTGGCTCCAGATAGCTGCTGAGCAGGGCTTCTCGTGTTAATGAGCAGCCACTCATGTGCATGGCTTAGAGGGAACACTGGTGTATCTGAAGAAGTGGGCATGCACATGGAATCTTATACTCAGAATTAAACTTTGTTGGTCTTCAAGGTGCCACTGGACTCAAACTTGGTTCTAATAACTTCACATTTGGTTTTTCCTGCAGATGTTCCACAGCCAGGGAGACTTCTAGGGGTACTGCAGTCTGCTTTACGAGTTGCAGCTGCATGCACACATCTGGATAACTGGTCAGATAGGATACCTGTAGATAGGATGGTGGTTTCTCCACTAAGAAAAATAAAATAAATGAAATATGCAGTAGGAAGTAGTGTGTCCTGCATTCTGTGGCTCTGAACTGTGCAGACACAGGATAGATTGAGAGGTGAAGAGTTAGCGCTATTGGGTAAAAGGTGATTCAGGAAAGATGTTCTTGAGTCTCAATGAGAAAAGCTGGATTATAAATAAATAAAAACCCTTCTGAGAAGCTTCTCTTATTTGATCAAAATCCTTTTATGCGGTTTGGGAACGACTGGAGTTGTTTTGCCCCGAGGGTCTTGCTAAATTTCCCTTAAATTTTTTTTGGGGGGGGGGGACTTAAAATTTTGTGGCGACTCTAATGGTTTCCTTTCCTCTCTCCTTATTCTTTCAAACAGCAAATAGTTGAATGCCTGTCTTAAGGCAGCAAAAACGGGGGCTACTTTTAGCTCGGGTAGTGGTTTCTCTGTCCTCGGGGGACTCTACAAATAATGCTGATAAACGCTAGCTTGTGAATTTTTTTAAAAAAGAAGGAAAATCTGTAAAAATGGCCTGACAAGGACTGAACATTCTTTAGACGCCATGGAATGCTGAAAGCGGCGAAGGGATTTATTTCGGACAGTTTTATTGAGGATTGCTTTTGATTAAATCAGAGCCAGTTTGGTGTAGTGGTGAGGAGCGTGGACTCTAATCTGAAAGAACCAGGTTTGATTCCCCACTCCTCCACATGCAGCTGCTGGCCTGACCTTGGGTCAGTCACAGTTCTCTCAGAGCTGTTCTGGAAAGAGCAGTTCTCCAGGGTCACGACGCAGAGGCAGCCAATGTCATACCACCTCTGAACACCTCTTGCCTTGAAAACCTTATGGGGTTGCCATAAGTCAGCAGTAACTCAATGTAGGGTTGCCAGTCTCCAGGTGGGTGCAGACTTGAGAATGACAGGAGTGCTCCGTCGATGAATTTTAGCTGCACAATGGGTCTTTTGTAGGACCGGCAATAAGCATCAACACAACTACAAATGAAAACTCCCCCCCCCCCTTTTGGAAGACTTTGTGCAAGTAGAAGCGGGCTTGTAATTCTGGAAACTCTTGTTGGGGCTTGACTTTTTAAAACATTGATGCAAAATTGATTGGTAGTTTTAAAAACTGAATGTACTGAAAACATGTACTTGATAAGGATATTATAATAGCACACGATGCACTTTATAGAATGATAGTTATAAATAGAACACGTTAATTTAAGAAAGTTTTTTGCAGCGTATATTTATTCGCTATTAGAGCTGCCAGGTGGGGCCTGGGGATCTCCTGCTTTTACAACTGATCTCCAGCTGAGAGATCAGCTCCCCTGGAGAAAAGGGCTGCATTGAAGGGCGGACTCTATGGCACTGTACGATGCTGAGGCCACTCCCCTCCCCAAATCCCACCCTCCTCTGGCTCCACCCCCAAAGTCTCCAGGTATTTTCCAAACCAGAGCTGGCAACCCTAACTCAATGGTACTTCCACCACTAGTTAAAAACAAGGAGGGAAGGCAGGATGATATAGCCTGACCTTGTCAGATCTCAGAAGCTAAGCAGGGTCAGTACTTGGATGGAAGAAGGCCAAGGAAGACTCTGCAGAGGAAGGCAACGCTTCTTGCCTGCCTTGAAAGCTCCTTATGAGGTCACTATAAGTAGGCTGTGACTTGACAGTGCCCCCCCCCCAGTTAAAAGAGAGAGGTCTCAAACGGCACAACAAAAGCATTCACACAAGAGAACAAACTGCTATGGCCTGCATTATCATCTCCCTCGGGAGCCACTGACTACTAGGTAAAACTGGAAGCGATTCCACCCCTTTTTAAGGATCGCTGTTTCAGATGGGATTCAATTGGTAGGGTCAAAATGGCAATAGTGGGGGATGGCGTGCTCTCTGCTGCCTTCCTCCCAGCTCTGTAGAACTGTGTTAATATCCCAGGAGCCAAAGTGGGGACAAAACAGATGCTGTCCTTTCCAGGTCTTCCCCTGACTGCATCAGCCCCTTTCTGTTCTCCTATCTTGGCCCAAGCTGTTAACTTGAGAGCCAGTTTGGTGTAGTGGTTAGGAGCACGGACTCTTGTCTGGGAGAACCGGGTTTGATTCCCCACTCCTCCACGTGCAGCTGCTGGTGTGACCTTGGGTCAGTCACAAGTTCTCTCAGAGCTGTTCTCTCAAGAGCAGTCCTCGAAAGAGCTCTCTCAGCCCTGCCTACCTCACAGGGTTGTGGGGAGGGGAATCATAGAATCCTAGAGCTGGCAGAGGTCTCCAGGGTCATCTAGTCCAACCCCCTGCACAATGAAGGAAATTCACAAATACCTCCCCACCCCACCCCCAGTGACTGCTGTTTCACATCCAGATGACAAAAACCCTCAAGGATCTCTCCACAACAGACAACCTGTTACTCCCTGACCCCCAAAGTGGCGATCAGCATTTCTCTGGGTGTGTAAGAAAGGGCCACAAGAACTAAGCACTGATGCAACCCTTCCTGCCCTCCCTCTCATGATCTGCCTAAAGTTCACAGACTTAAAGGAGATGGTAAGCCCCTCTGAGTCTCCTCTGGGTAATGAAGGGTGGGGTATAAATTCAACGTCCTCTTCTTCTTTCTCCAGTTGCCCCAACCACTTCCATTTATTTATATTTAAATGTTCTGGCTGCTTTTCCAGTGAAAGCAGCACACAGCAGAACATCCAAAGATAGCAGCGACAGTATCGTTTAAAAACGCGGGTTCAAAATACGGTGGCAATTAGTCAGGGATCCTAATGCAAACTAAGGCTGCAATTGGGAATCCAGCAAAGCACAAGCTCAGACAGCCGAACTGAACAAATACGTTTTTGCGCAGCCTTCTAAACACTCCGGCATTCCATAGTACGTTGTGCCATTTGTGTTCTGAACGGACCGAAGCATTCAATCAGAGGCTTAAAGACCAAATCCTGGTAGATTTCCATTCAGACAAAAAACAGATGTTGCCGTCAATTTGGTTAAAACTGGGAGCCACCGAAGAGACATCTGGATTGTTTAATTTGCTCATTTCGATGGAGCCAGAGATCATTCTCGATGCTGTGTTCTGTAGCCGGAGGTTCTCTGTAATAATAGTTGCTGGCAGAGCTACAAACAAGGAATTAGACTAATCCAATCGGGATGTTAGCAGTGCATGTCACACTGTTTGCCGGCTTCCAAGGGTCAAGCAGGATTTAATCCATGCAACGTTAATAATGGGGATGCCGGGGTTAGCCACAGTGGCGCTGGCCATGCTGTTTTCTCTAAAGGACTCATTCTATAGAGGAAGCGAAAACATCACACATCTCCCCCCAAGCTTTGAATTTTGGGCTAGTCTTGGGGGAGTTCTGTTACGGTTGCAAGGTCCCCTCTGGGCATTAATGGGGGTAAGGTTGGCAGAACTGAGTTGGAAACTCCTGGAGATTTGGGGATGGAGCCTGGGGAGGACAGGGACCTCAGTGGGGTACAATGCCACCAAGTCCACCCTCCAAAGCATCCCTTTTCTCCAGGGGAACTGGTATCTGTAGTCTGAAGTTCAGCTGTAATTCCAGGAGACCCCCAGGTCCCACCTGGAGGCTCACAACAAATGATAGAAGAAGAAGAAGAAGAAGAAGAGAAGAGATTGGATTTATACCCCGCCCTCCACTCCCCAAGGGAGTCTCAGAGTGGCTTACAAACTCCTTTTCCCTTCCCCTCCCCACAACAGACACCCTGTGAGGTAGGTGGGGCTGAGAGAGCTCTTTCCCAAGCTGTCCTTGAGGGAACAGCTGGTCCAGAGCTATGGCTTGCCCAAGGTCATCCAGCCAGGTGCAAGTGGAGGAGTGGGGAATCAAACCCGGTTCTCCCAGATTAGAGTCTGCGCACTTAACCACTACACCAAACTGGCTCTCATGATGAAGAATAACAGCTATAAATCAATCATACAAAAAACCAATATATCTGTTAGGCACTATCACAAATTAAGATGATAAAGATTGATACAATAAAGGTTTTAATACAAAGAATGTTTGTCTTATTACTGTTCAACAGTAAAGGTCCATAAATATAATGTGTTTGTCTTATTTCTATTAACAATAAAAGTCCATATATATAACAATGAAGTATCCGGTAGTAGTTTTCGTTTCATGAAGTCTTCGTCAGGCTGGGACCATCATGAAAACTGTACCATATTCATATGGAAAATATGCATAATTATGTGCAGCTCTTCTTAGAGTCCTTTGGAATGGTATTAGGAATATTCCTGTGAAAACCTACAGTCGGACTACTTTGACCCTTTTGGGAATGCATACTGGATACTTTGTTGTTATATATATGGACTTTTATTGTTAATAAGACAAACACCTTATATTTATGGACCTTTATTGTTGAACAGTAATAAGACAAACATTCTTTGTATTAAAACCTTTATTGTATCAGTCTTTATCATCTTAATTTGTAGGAGCGCCTAACTGCTATATTGGTTTTTTGTATGCCCACCTGGAGGCTGGCATCCCTTGGTTCTGTACGCCTCTGCCTAAGGAACCAAACCCGATCAGGCTCAACTAGAGCTCAAACTCTGTTATGAAACCCACAGGCTGCCTGCAGGGGGGTTGAATCTGCCTGCAGGGGGGTTGAATCGTGATGTTTCGGAAACCAGGGGAAATACCGGAGCTCGACTCAAAGGAAGGAAAGCCCTGTTTTTGGAATGCTTCTGCAGGCTTTGTCAGCAGGGAGGCGATCGAATGAAGCACAGCTGGAGTCTGAGCAGCAAATGCAGCATCCAGTAAAATATGCCCATCTTTTGACAGTTTTAACTGTTTGTATTGCTTAATATCTACTGTTAATTGCTCATGGATTGCAATTTATTTTTATAACCCGCCCTAAGCCCACGAGCGGGACGGATGGGATATAAATATAAATAAATAAACAAACAAACAATAAATAAATACTTTCTGGGCCCTAAGTGTAGCCAAGGAGAGGATACAGCCAAGAAGAGCGGCTGCATTACTCCTGGCGCTGATGAGGGATCAGAGGATGTTTGAGCCCATCCTTGCAGTTCCTGCCCTGACTTTATAGGTCAGTACTCCAGCTTCACTGAGGTCAGAGAAAGTCAGAGCACTATGGAAAGACAGTAAGTCTCTGCAAGTAGAACTGTGCCCATTGAAATCAGTGCAGTAGAATGGGAATGGACAGGAACAGACCAGCTCCGCCTCCCAACTATGTGTGATCACATAGGAAGGATGAATGTGCTGGCTGGGGGGAGTCTGGGGAGGGGGTGTGTGCAGGGGAGGTCTGGGTGGGGGTGTGTGTAAGGGGAATCTTGGGGAGGGTGCCTTGAGCCTTTAGGAGGATTAGGGATAGGGCTGCCAAGTCAGCCCTGGGGGCGGGGGATCCCCCGCTACAGGGGTTCCCGATCCGCCGGCCAGCATTCGGCTGGCGGGGGAAACCCCGCCCCCGAAGTCGTCCAGCCTGGACGACTTCTCACACGTAATGACGTCACTCAGAAGTGATGTCAGCACGTTGGGGGTGTTGCCAGGGCGACACTCTGGCAACGCCCCCAACGTGCTGACATCACTTCCGGTGATGTCAGCCGGCGCGCGTGCTCCCGGTTGACAGAGGACTCCCCCCCACCGGTAAGTTCACTGGACTTGGCAACCCTAATTAGGGAGCTTTAAAGCTTGGGGGAGGTGGGGTGCCGAGTGGCCCCAGAATGGGGGGGGGGTCTCTGGTGGAGGCAGTCAAGGGACATGGGTGTCAAGTGTGGAGCTCTGAGGCCAGCTTCAGCAGAAGGGGGTAGAAGGGAAGGAAGGGTTCCCATGGGGGGTGGTCTCTGGGGCAGGAAAGGGAGATGGGGGACAGAAGGGAGGGGGTAGTCCCTTTAAGGTAGTCCCTTTCCTTATACCTCCTTTGGCTGGAAGCCCCTTGTGAACTGGAGCACTGTGGGAGGGGGGCATGGAGGGACTTTCCCAGAAGAGGGCTGGGGGGCAGGTGTGTGCAAGGGGATGGGGGTTCCAGCTGATGTGGAGTCCCTGGCAGAAGCAGTCAAGGGAGGTGGTTTGTCGAGATGTCGGGGCCTCTGGGGCATTGGATGTGGAGTTTTAAAGGGGGGGGGTTAAAAGGGGAATGGGGTGCATGAAAGGAGGGGGTGCTCTGCAGTGGAGTAAAGGAATATTTAGGATTGGTAAAGTGAGAAGGTTGGAAATGGAGATTGGGTGACTTGAGATGGAGAGAGGTAGCACTGTTGCTACTCTGGGGGAGAGGGTGTGAATGGAATGGTGGCTTTGGGGTGACAACCTGGAAGTTTGTCAAGTCATAGGCCATGAATAGAGGGGTGGGGAGAGAGTGAGATTGATGGGCCTTCAGGTAGGACAAGCTGGGAAACACTGTATTCTTGGTGCTGGGGGGGGGAGCAACAGCGGGAGGGCTTCTAGTGTCCTGCCCCCACTGCTGGACCTCCTGAGGGCACCTGGTGTTTTTGGCCACTGTGTGACACAGAGTGTTGGACTGGCTGGGCCACTGGCCTGATCCAACATTGGCTTCTCTTATTTTCTTATGTTCTTATGGCTCCCTCTGTGTGATCAGGAATGCTACTTTATCCAATGTTTCCTAGGGTTGCCGATCTCCAAATCGGGCTAGGGTTGCCAGCCTCCAGATGGCACCTGGAGATCTCCCACTATTACAATAGATCTCCAGACGACCAAGATCAGTTCCCCTTGAGAAAATGGCTGCTGAGGTAGGTTTGCCAGCCCCCAGGTCCAGGCAGGGGATCCCCCGGTTTCAGGGGCTTCTCCCCACCATGGACCAGCTGGCCAGTGGGGAAAACCCCACCCCTAAACTGGGATGTCACTGTACAATGTCCCTGATGTGATGATGTCACCTGGAAGTGACGTTATTGCATTGGGGATGTTGCGCGGCGATGCTGTGGTATTTCGGCAAACTCTATGGTGTGGGGGTAGAAAAACCATAGAGTTTTGCCCAAATACCAGCGCGTCCCCACACAGGCGACGTTATTGCATCAGGAACATTGTACAGCATTGCACTGGGCAGGGGTCCTTTCATAGAAAAAGAGGTGCAGGAGCTCATTAGCATAACTCATTAGCATACTTATTTGCATATGCCACACCCCCTGACATTGCCGGAAGTGTGTCAGAAGGCAACACCCACTGCTCAGGCTCCACCCCCAAAATCTCCAGGTATTTCTGGTTCAGACCGATTGCCTATAGCCCAGTTTCCTGTTTCCAACAGTGGTTAGTCAGATGCCACAGGGAAGCATGAAAACAGGGCTGTCAGATGGCCTCACCTGCTGACCACTCCTCAGCAGCTGTCAATCAATGGAATGCTGCCTCTGAATTGGCTATTGTGATGACAGACCTACCCTCTATAAATCTGTCCAACTCCCCATTCAAATCTATCTAAACCAGCAGCCATCACTGCACCTTGTGGCACTGAGTTCCATGAGTCAGCTATCCATCACAAGAGAAAGCTCTCTGCTCATACCACCATCGTGCTTAAATATGAACATAAGAGGAGCCATGTTGGATCAGGCCAGTGGCCCATTCAGTCCAACACTGTGTCACACAGTGGCCAAAACCCAGGTGCCATCAGGAGGTCCAGAACTCTAGAAGCCCTCCCACTGCTTCCCCCCAAGCACCAAGAATTCAGAGCATCACTGCCTCAGACATAAGAATGTAAGAGAAGCCATGTTGGATCAGGCCAATGGCCCATCCAGTCTAACACTCTGTGTCACACAGTGGCCAAAATCCAGGTTTGATCAACAGGTCCACCAGCAGGGCCAAAACTCTAGAAGTCCTCCCACTGTTGCCCCCCCAGCACCACAAATACAGAGCATCACTGCCCCAGACAGAATGCTCCATCTATACCTTGTGGCTAATAGCCACTGATGGACCTCTGCTCCATATGTTTATCCAATCCTCTCTTGAAGCTATCTACGCTTGTAGCCACCACCACTTCCTGCAGCAGCAAAAGGAAGCTTTGACTCTTAAAAGCTTATAGCCCCAAAAAACTTGTTGGTCTCTTAACACATTACGGGGCTCAAGTCTAACAAGTTTCATCATGATATGACAAAATTAAAACCTGGTACTGCTCCAAAAAAAAAAAAAAAAGCTAACCATCTCAGACCAGCTGCACCCCAGATTCAAGCAGGGCTGCATCAAGCAAGGGGAGGCAAGATGGAACCAAGTCTCCTGGAGTCTCAGCCACCACTGAGGTATTCATGCCAGTGCTCCCTCTAAGCTGAGTTAGTGTGAGCTAGCTCACAGTTTTTTACCCTTTGGCTCACACGTTTTTGTCTCAGCTCAGGAAGGATGCCTCCAGAACAAACTAATTTATGCAGCAGCCAAATTGCTCGCTCACAACTTTAATGCCAGTAGCTCACAAAGTGAATTTTTGCTCACAAGACTCCACAGCTTAGAGGGAGCACAGGCTGGGAAAAGTGAGCGGGGGGGGGGGGGGGGAGGCTTTCCCCTGGCTCCGTGGCTAAGTGCGGGCCGGGGAAAGTGAGCCGGGGGGAGGCTTTCCTCCGGCTCCGCGCCTAAGCACGAGCTGGGGAAACTGAGCAAGGGGGGGAGGCTTTCCTCTGGCTCTGCGCCTAAGCGCGGGCTGGGGAAAGTGAGCCAGGGGAGGCTTTCCTCCGGCTCTGCACCTAAGTGCGGGCCGTGGAAAGTGAGCGGGGGGGGGGGGGAAGGCTTTCCTCTGGCTCTGCGCCTAAGCGCGGGCCGGGGAAAGTGAGCGGGGGGGTGTGCCCAGCCTCGGCAGGCCTCTCTGAGGCCCGGCACTGGGTCAGAAACTTACCTTCTGCCTCCTTGTGGCTCATTGAGGGCTTCTGGTAGCAGGGGGCAGGGCTTGATTATGTGCCCACCCCCCAGGCTCCTCTCTCCCGGAGTGGTGCCCCGGCACGCCCCGGCCCCAACGGACCTCTGGTACTGGGGATGTTGCGTGGGGACGCTCTGGTATCGCAACAAACTCTATGGTTTGAGGGTGGAAAAACCATAGAGTTTCACTCAAATACCAGAGCGTCCCCACACAGGTGACGTTATTGCATCAGGGATGTCATGTGAAGTCCCCATCCACCCCCAGAACGCTCCCCAAATCCTCCCCCCGGGGCGATGAGGAGACCTGACAACCCCATTTGGAGGGTGGACTCTGTGGCATTATACCCTGCTGAGGTCCCTCCTCTCCACAAACCTTGCCCTCCTCGTGCTTCACTCCCCAAATCTCCAGGTATTTCCTAGCCTGTAGCTAGGGTTGCCAAGTCTGGGTTTGAAAATACCTGGAGACTTTGGGGGTGGATCCAGGAGAGGGTGGGGTTTGGGGAGGGGAGGGGCCTCAGCATGATACAATGCCATAGAGTCCACCCTTCAAAGCAGCCATTTTCTCCTGGGGAGCTGATCTCTGTTGGCTGGAGATCAGTTGTAAAAGTGGGAGACCCCCAGGCCCCACCTGGAGCCTGGCAACCCTAGCGTGGGGCTTGGTGATCTCCCAGAATTACAACTGATCTCCAGACTACAGTTCCTCTGGAGAAAATGGCTGCTTTGGAGGACGGACTCTATGGCATTACACCCAGCTGTGGTCCCTCCCCTCCCCAATCCCTGCCCTCCACAGGCTCCACCCCCAAAATCTTCAGGAATTTTCCAACCCAGAGCCAGCAGCCCTAGAAATGGGGATGGCACCCCCCCCCGGGTACTGACAAACCCAAAATGTTGATCTTCTGACCTCACCATGTCTCTTACCCACTAAATCATAGAGTTCCCCCCCCAAATACCAGAGCATCTCCATAGTTCACCAGCAACGTGCTGACATCACTTTCAGTGTGCGCAGGAAGTGACATCAGCACATCACTATCACCACCTGAGCATTAGCAGGAAGGGCCGCCACCACTTGGAAAGTCCCCCCTCCCCCCGCTCACCTCGTGCCAGTTGCCAGAGGAATCTGGCCACCCTACTGCCCGGAGTTCCATAGAGGAAGCAGAGAATTAAAATGTGGCACGTTGTACAAAGAAGCCCACAAGTCGTCTTCCGTGTATTCCCTGAGTCAACAGTCCTTTGGAGTGATACAGGGGATGTGTTCAGAAAAGCCCCAGATGGACAGGCTCAACTGGAGGCTCCAGTGAGGTTTATATCAGCTAGCTTCCCAGAAATCACGACTAGATTGACAAAGGGTTGTAATCCATAAACCACTCATTTTGTCTCCCCCCCTTGCCTAGTAATGGGTTTCTTTCTTTTTTATTATTATCGTTCTTATTGAGTCAGCACCCCCAACAGAGGTGAATGGTAGAGATCGACTGCTTTTTTAAAAAAAAGAACCCGCCCTGCCCTCTCAGCCACAAGTGCTAAATTTATGAGCACGTAAAGCCGGACAGCAGCCAGGCCCTACGCATTCCCAGTTTAAAAAGTACTAAATCTTAATCATAGGGAAGGGACACGGATATAAAAACCACAGCAGAGGAAGGCCAATCACAGACAGGAAGGCGGTGGGAAGCGTATTGAGAAACACACCAGTCCCCAGAACCCTGATTTGTCTCACTGTGCAATGATAAATTACATTTCCCTTAACAGGCCCTTTCAGATTTTAAGTCCTAATATGGACATTACTGGTTTGTGGGCCATGTCATTCAATATATTCAGGCAGAGGAAAATCGGGCCTAGCATCGGGTTGATTTCACATGGTCTCTATTCAATAAGGATGCAACAAAACTTGGAGCCTGTCTAAAATATTCCAGTAGAAAAGAGCAAGAGTCCAGTAGCACCTTAAAGTTAAGGCTGCCAGCCTTCTGGTGAGGCCTGGGGGTCTCCCGCTTTTGCAACTGATCCCCAGCTGACAGAGATCAGCTCCCCTGGAGAAAAGGGCTGCTTTGAAGGGTGGACTCTATGGCATTGTACCCTGCTGAGGCCCCTCCCCTTCTCAAACCCCGCCCTCTCCCGGCTCCACCCCCAAAGTCTCCAGGTATTTCCCAACCCAGACCTGGCAATCCTAAACTAATGGCAGCTTAATGTGTTCATGTACATGAAGCCTCCATTAAATAGACAGGACATTTGTCTACGCCAGTTGGTGGCAACTGTAGGGATGGATGTATATGGGGATATTGGTATATAGGGATAGCAAGAGCATCTGTAAAAGCAGCATGTTTATTGCTGAATCGGAGCACTGCAACTGCAGTGAAGTGGTATGAAGCATTCAGCTAAAAAAGCACACTGTTGAAGAATGCAGGAAGACCCCTTTTGAGTGGCGCACACTTCCTGGCAGCTGCTCTGGACAAAAATCTCAGACCTTGCTACTATTTTCTGCCTTCTTTCATCTTCCTTTGTTTTGAATATTGTCTGCCTTTTCTACCTATTCACCTTAGACTAGGAATGTGTAGATAGGGCTGCCAAGTCAGCCCGGGGGGCGGGGGATCCCCCCCTAAAGGGGTTCCCGATCCGCCGGCCAGCATTTGGCCGGCGGGGGGAACCCCACACCCAACTTCGTCCAGCAAGGACGACGTAATGACGTCACCAGAAGTGACGCAGCACGTTGGGGGCGTTGCCAGGGCGACGCTCTGGCAATCGCCCCAAAACTCTAATTATGGGAGCACATGGCGACCGCATGGTCAATACATAACAAAAAGATTACACAGTTGCCTCAGTTTGATTAACAACAGAAGTCCATAAATGATAAAATAATATTGGGCTGTTACCTTTCTGTAGTTTAGTGAGCTTCATGATATGGACCTCTTTGACCATATCTAACCATTCCTGCATACCCGGTGCCTTATTTATCTTCCAGTACCAAGCAAAAACAAGTCACACCGCTGTCATGAGATTTAAAAGGATTTCCTGATATTTCACAGGAAAAAGGAGATACATGATTCAGCAAAAAGATTTCCAGATTTAAAGGCACACTAATCCCGAGCCCTTTCTTCAGTTTTTCACATATGTTATCCCAGTAATTCATGGTGTGTGGACAGTGCCACCGCATAGGTAGAAATCCAGTTACTAGCTTG
This sequence comes from Lepidodactylus listeri, assembly GCA_029233225.1. Lineage (NCBI taxonomy): Eukaryota > Metazoa > Chordata > Lepidosauria > Squamata > Gekkonidae > Lepidodactylus > Lepidodactylus listeri. The sequence continues at coordinate 86,085,240 of JARCFY010000011.1, forward strand.
AGAGGAGATGGATGGCGCTGATAGCAGGGTCTCAGCTAATGACTCTCAGTATTCCACAGTTAAGAAGGGTACATCTGCCCATCAGTCTCTGATTTTGATGTATTTCCTCCACATTTTCTCCCCATAATTAAACCCAAACAAATGGTGACCATACAAACTAAGCTTGTTATTCCAGTTTGGTCCTTGCATCTATTAAACACCTTTGTTATGCTGTGTGCTAATTTGCTGCTTACCCTCTACCTGTGTGTATGGACTGGTAACTTCCGTTTCAATGTCTCTGAAGAAGTGTGGATGCACATGAAAGCTCATACCTTGAATAAAACTTAGTTGGTCTTAACGGTGCCACTGGGCTCAAACTTTGTTACTGTCAGTATTATATGTTGTTGCAAGCTTCTTAGGAGTGAGATAAATTTGATGGATCATCTTAAACAAATTTCCCTTGAAGTATAGAGTGTCGGCATATAAAACTGAGGATGCCAGCAAGATGGCAGCATGGCAGACAGATCACTGTGATCTAAAATGACAGGTAGTGATCACATGACTGGACATATGACTGTACAGGTTGCATCAGCCTAGAGGGGGAGCACAATGACTCAGCATCTCTACACTGATTGGACAATGTCTGTATATATTCTGTACGATACCTAGCTGTTCTTGCCATTGTGTGCATCGGTTGCCTGCGAAGCATTTTGACCGTCTGAACAGTGAAATGCTTTACCTGAAGGGACTGTGTAAATATTGTAAATAAATTGTAAATACTTCTGCACAAAGCTTGGGCGTACGCAGCTGCGTTATTTTCTCTGCACCGTCATAGAGATATAGTGAAACATGAACCCCGAGACAAGACATATTTCCAAAACCTCTCAAACAACTCGTATCCCAAATTGCAATTCCAATTGATGAAGAAACGTGAGGTCTGACCCACAGGTAAGTTTTGCTGGAGCAACAGCTCCTAGACCTTAGAAAACATACGTCTTCTGCACTTACCAAAAGCTTTACCCTGTTTTATTGCTGTTTTTTCTGATTCAAGAACATTTTATTTTACCAGGTACCAGGGGTCCGTTGGGGCCGGAGCGAGGCGAAGCAAAGCTCCGCCAGCTCAGGACTGGCCAGTAGGGCAGCCACGGGCTGAATCAGATTCTCTAATCTGATTCAGCTCGCCGCCGAATTGCCGCCGAAATTTGGCGGCAACTTTAAAAGCCACTGGAGGGGAGGGGGTTTGAGGGAGAGGCTCCAAACTTGCAGGGTAGCTGCTGGGGCCTCTCCTCGAAATGCCCACCAAGTTTCAAGAAGATTGGACCAGGGGGTCCAATTCTACAGGCCCCCAAACAGGTTGCCCCCATTCCCTCCATTGTTCTCTATGGTAGGAAAAAAGTTAACATTTTTTCCCTCCATAGAGAACAATGGAGGGGATGGGACAATCTGTTTGGGGGCCCATAGAATTGGACCCCGTGGTCCAATCTTCTTGAAACTTAGTGGGTATATCTAGGAGAGGCCCCAGCAGCTACCCTGCAAGTTTGGAGCCTCTCCCTCAAACCCCCTTTCCTCCAGCCCCTCATATACCCTATGAGTTTTTGCCATTGATTTCAATGGCCCATAGGATATAATGGGGCTGAAACTGACATTCCCTTTCTGACACACTTCTGGCGATGTCAGGGGACGTGGCATATGCTAATGAGTTATGCTAATGAGTTATGCTAATGAGCTCCTGCACCTCTTTTTCTACGAAAGGACCCCTGCCAGGTACTATTTCATTAATTTGAAGGGAAGGGAATGAAACACAGGCTAATCGCTCTTAGCAGAAACAAAAGCTTCAAAATGCTCTTTCAGGGTCTTTCCCCCTTCCTGCCCCCCACATATCATGAAATTTACTTGAGGTGCATACGGTTGCAATAGCTTGTATAACAGGAAAGAAAATCCTCAGCTCCATTTCTGGGCAGAGAAGGCCTGAAGGGTGAGCTCAAATATTTCCCAGAGAACAATGGACAAAAATGGAATGGTAATGGAAGAAGATGGCGCAAACCAGTCTCTCGAATCTCCTTTCTGAAAGTGGTTTGAATATGCGGAAAAAAATCCAGCAGGGGAAAAAAATGTACAAGCGTAGTCTCTCCTTAGCATTCCGGAGAAGGGGAGAAAAGGGCTCCTCTATTGTTTCCCACAGTTCCTCTGCTCCTTCGCCACGAACTGAGATTGCGCCTTTTTACTTTGCGAGAGAAAATCGCTGCTGATTTAATGAAGGGAATATGTTTTTAAAAAAGTAACCTTCCAATTTTCAGCATTTCTTTTCCGAAAGGGATTATACCATGAATGTAAATGTTAACAAAGAAGCAAGGCTCCAACCGGTGATGAATTTTTGAGATCCAGTTGTTCTCTCTGGCATTGAGACTCCTGATTGAAATTAGTCAACCCTTCACCTTCCCCAGCCTCTTCTCTCCATTTGTTATGCTGTAGAGGTTGCGGAATAGAAATTTCATTGGATTTTAACTGACTTAACCCCTTTCATACCCTACGAATGGTTCCTTTGGTGGGGACTGTGGTGAACTCCGGCTTAAGAGAAGGGGAAGGGTGGGAAAAGGAAGCCTGTTAGAGCTCGGAGGAGGGGGAAAAATCACTGTCTGGAGATGGACGGAGAATAGCACATCTTTTTATGTCTACCGACAAAGGAGGCTGAGAACACGTTTCTGCTATGTTTGCAGATTGGATGGCCGCCTCTGCCTTAATCTCATGTCTGGCCAAGAGGCAGAGGAGATGGGCAGGGTTGGCTTCTGATGGGTTTTATTTTGATATCAGTCCTTCTCAAAAACCAGATGACAAATAAAAGAGGAATGGCTGGGACTTAGCTGAACTATAGGAAAAGCCCCCCCCCCATCTTTTCCTGGGAAAAGTGATCCCCCCCCATTGCATTGTGGGGAATTAAACCAGGCCTGTAGCCAGGAATTTTTTAAGTCGGGGGCATTTAAATCTTTTAGGGGGCACTGGCTAATCAAATGAATCCCAGGGAGAAGGCTGTGATGCCCTGGGCTGGATGGGAAGTTGAGGGGGGCTTTGCCAGTAAGTTGGGGGGCCTAGCCCTGATATGCCCCACTGTAGCTACTGGCCTGAATGAAACATGTTTTGAGACTGAAGGCCACTGTCAGAAGAAGGGCTTGAGGGCTGCATCTTGGAGGCCTGCAGTGAGGATCAAGGGCATGAGACTGTAACGGAACCCACATATTGTTGGGATACTTCCTGTGAGACCCCCCCAATATTATTTTTTGTCTTAATTTGACAGGGGCAAGCAGATATGCGCATTCTGATTGGAATCATGAAAGATAAAGCTGCATTTTCTTTCTGAAATGTCCTAAATAGATGGAGGCAAATTATTTATTTTCTTATGGTCTGACTTTCTCGGGGAGACTCAAGGCAGATTGCAGAATTTAGCAATGATAAGAACAGTTATACTTTGACCTGGATAACCCAGGCTAGCCTGATCTTGTCAAATATCAGAAGCCGTGTTCAGAATTTGGATGGGAGAACACCAAGGAAGTCCAGGGTCACTATGCAGAGGCAATGGCAAACGACCTCTGAATGTCTCTTGCCTTGAAGACCCCATGGGGGCCACCATAAGTCAGCTATGACTTGGTGGCAGAAGTAAGGAAGGAAGTAAGGAAGGAAGGAAGGAAGGAAGGAAGGGAGGAAGGAAGGGAAGGAAGGAAGGAAGGAAGGAAGGAAACAGTTATGGGTTTACTCCAGGCCAGGCCCCGGGATTTAGGGTTGCCAACCTCCCGTTGGGGCCTGGAAATCTCTCAGAATTACAAGTGATCTCCAGATGACAGAGATGAGTTACCCTGGAGGTAATGGTGACTTCAGAGGGCGGACTCTCTGGCATTATATTTTGTTGTGTTCCCTCTCTGAACTCCATCCTCCCCAGGCTCCACCCTCAAATCTCCAAGAATCCCCCAACCTGGATTTGGCAACTGCATTGGGTTGCCAACCTCCAGGTGGCGGTGGGAGCTCTCCTGCTGTTACAACTGATCTCCAGGTGACAGAGATCAGTTCACCTGGAAAAAATGGTTCCTTTGGAAGGTGGACTCTATGGCATTATACCCCATTAAAACCCCTTCCCCTTCCCCAAACCCCACCCATCTCAGGCTCCACCCTTAAAATCTCCAGGTATTTCATTGGCACTGTAACATGCTGAGGCCCCTCTCCTGTAGGGTTGCCAAGTCCTAAAAACTTACCGGCGGGGGGGAGTCCTCCTGGCGCCAGGAGCTTCCCTGGTGCGTGCGCTTGCGTGGGCGCCATGACGATGTCACCGGAAGTGACATCATCACGTTGGGGGCATTGCCAGGGCGACGCTCTGGCAATCTCCCCAAAACTCTATGGTATCATAGAGTTTTGGGGCGGTTGCTAGAGCGTCGTCCCGACAATGTCCCCAATGTGATGACGTCACTTCTGAGTGACGTCATTACAATGGGGACGTCGTCCTGACAGGACGACTTCGGGGGTGGGGTTCCCCCCGCCGGCTGAATGCTGGCCGGCGGATCGGGAACCCCTGTAGCGGGGGATCCCCCACCCCCCGGGCTGACTTGGCAGCCCTACTCCCCTCCCCAAACCCCACGGTCTCCTGGATTCACCCTGAAAGTCTCCAGGTATTTTCCACCACAGACCTGGCAACCCTACCTAGCTCTGATCTCTACACATTTCTTCTTGACACATTTAACCTTCCCCCAGCTACACTGCTATGTAGCTCAGGGAAAAAATAACTCTCTCTGCAGCGCATTTCTCCATCTTGTGCCTTTCACATAAGGCATGTGATTTTGCTTTTTGTTTTCCAGGTTAGGCCTCAGTTTAGGTTTTCCTCGAGAACTAGTAAGCAAACTGCTTCGTAAGGCAGGTTTTGGGCGCTATTAAAGGGTGCCAAACTGTCAATTAATTCAGCTTACTACTGTATTTTGTCGGTTGCCATTGTGTATTTTGTTGCAGTCTCCCCAAGCTCCCAGCAGCTTTAGCTATCAGACATACCCCGTTAAACTGAGACACAGAGTCGATACTCAGGTACTTTTCGTCAGGATTGTGATTTTTGCAGCGCTCAGACAGCATGGGTCAGATCTCTTAACACTGTCAGGGTGTCGGGAAATAATTTCAGATCTTGACAACAGACCAGCACATGTATTACACAGGCAGGCCTCACGCATTGTTCTGAGGCCCTCAGTTCCTGGGCGGGCTTTTCAGGAAGCCTGTACTTGAACAGAGCCATGAAGAGTTTTCTTTTCAGCACATTGTGTTTAAGGTAGTTAATACATAACAACAGCTATCACTATAACTAATAGCAAATGGTTGAGCTCAAGGAAAAACATGAAAGACCAGGCTGCTAAGGGTTTTCTTGCAAAAAATATACTTGGGTAGGGAGAGGAAGGGGGCAGGGGGTGGTGGTGGAAACAATGTCACATGGTGGTGCAACCTTGCTTCTGGTGAATATTCAGAAGTGATGTTATGTCAGTAACGTGACGCTCTAGGATTCGGACAAAACTCTGGTAAAACCTGAATTTTTATAGCATCACATTGGCGACTTTCTGGAAGTGATATGCCAATAGTACAACATCAGCTTTCCAGTGAAGAAGAAGAAGAAGAGATCGGATTTATACCCCGCCCTTCACTACCCAAAGGAGTCTCAGTCTCAGAGCAGCTTACAAACTCCCTTCCCTTTCCCTCCCCACAACAGACCCCCGCCAGGTAGGCAGGGCTGAGAGAGCTCTTTTGAAGACTGCTCTTGAGAGAACAGCTCTGAGAGAACTGTGGCTTGCCCAAGGTCATCCAGCAGCTGCAAGTGGAGGAGTGGGGAATCAAACCCGGTTCTCCCAGATTAGAGTCTGTGCTCTTAACCACTACACCAAACTGGCTCCCTCCCCCGCCCAATGCCCCACTGAGTGGCAGCAGGCAAGAAAGAGGAAGGCCAGGAGGAGACCTGGGATGCGATCAGATGACAGACTCAGTATGCTCTGGCCTTGCCTCTAATTAATCCAGGGTTTTTTTTGCAACTGAGAGTTTTGATCAGACATCCCACCCTGAACCCACCTCACTGCATGCTTCCTCCATGCTGCACGTTTCAGATTATTGCTGCACGGTAACCACAAAATGGGTGGTCGGGTGACATCCTTTTTTAAAAAAATTGTCTTTTACACATGCGCAGAAGCAGTCGTTCAGTGCACCACTCCAGTGTGATAGCTCCACAATCCCTCTGCCAAGTAGTGTGGACCCTCTCAGCCTTCTTTGTTTTGCCTCTCTTCATTGGAATCCATGGGGCGGGGGAGTGCAGTTATACATGAGAATAGCCCCATTGACTTCAGTACATTTACTCTTGTGCCAATTATGGGATGTTTTGAAACAACAACTCTGAAGCAGAAACAGGAGAGAGGGTTTTTTTTTTGGGGGGGGGGATTTGTCATTCAAAAACAACTCCCCATCCTGCAGTGCAGGATGAAAAGGTAAAAGCAGTTATGATCTCTTGGATGAAAGATATTGGCCATACAATTGATATTGATGATTGGAATAGAATCTGGAAATCCACTAAATATATGAGATCAGTGTTGTATAAAGAAAATATCTTCAAGATGTTCCATAGGTGGCACTGGTCTCCAGATAAGATCGCTAAGTGTTTTCCTAATACATCCAAAAATTGTTGGAAATGCAAATCTAATGTAAGGACATTCTTTCATCTATGGTGGAAATGTGAAAAAGTTCAAAAATGTTGGTTGGTAGTCAAAAAAATGATTAGAGAGATATTTGAAGTGGAACTATGTTTAATACCAGAAACATTTTTGTTGAATATACTACCTAAGGATATAGGGCCGGAAAAATATGTTATCAATTATATTATTACTTTAACTAGGATTTTGATAGCGAAAAATTGGAAGGGGGATAAACTCCCCCAGAGGTTCCTGATGCAGAATGACTACTTGGGCACTTGGATGTACAAGCGATGACTGACAACGGCAGAGGCAATTATACACTTATGTGCACATCGCTACCTGGTCAAAAAAAAGGAGGGTGGGTGGGTGGAAAAGGACTGAAAGGTTCACACTTCCCAACCGGTTTGAGTTTGCAAGAGGGGAGTTCAGACATCCAGAAATGCAGGGTGGACGTGCTGGCATCTGTAAAGACCGGACTTTCCCTGGTGCCTAATAACTCCAGTTCCAAGGCGGGTCAGAACAGGATGCCAATGACTGGGGAATGGGAAGCAGATGTCGCTGTCTGATCAAGCACTTTAAATCCAGAAGCGAACAGCAACGGCATTGGATCAAACTGCTTGTCTGACTGCAGCCCTGGTCTCCCCATAGTTGGGAGAGTTCTTGGTAAATAGAAAAAAACCGGAGATGTTGCTCTATTTTGTGACTGTTCTGGTTAAGTTCCAAAGTTCAAGTTTCTTTTGTTGTTTCTGCGCACTCGGGGCAAAACGGTGGTTGTTCTTTTCCCCAGCGCACATTCATGAAATTCGATACAACTATTGCCATTAAAGTGGAGGCTTATTTTTGAATTGTAGCACAGAACATTAAAAGTGTGCAAAACAGCATAAAAAAAAAAGAAACAAAAGCAGGAAACAAGTGATAACTGTGGGCCTGCCAGCAAACACCTCAGATGAGGAAGAGATGGAGGACGCTGGCCTCAACCCTCGGGTGCTGCGGGAAGACCCACCAGACAAAGTGGAGACTTCATCAGGAGCAGGTGGGGAGTCTCAGACTGTAGTCATACCATGCCCTCAGTCCAGCAGCCCAGGATCGGAAGCTGAAGCAGAGGCCCTGCAGCTGCCAGCCTCACCCTGGGGGTCACCAGGGCCCTTGGAACGCCAGAGAAGGCAGGCACAGTGGGAGGCTCAGGAGCAGTGCTGTAGTGTGTAGCTGGCAGCCTAGCACCGATCAACCTCTCCTGTAAACTGGAGTCATAGCAGGACTTTGGCTGACAGCCCTGTAGGCTGCTCAGAACCAGTTTGGTGTAGTGGTCAGGAGCACAGACTCTAATCTAGGAGAATGGGGTTTGATTCTCCACTCCTCCACATGCAGCTGCTGGTGTGACCCTGGGTCAGTTACAAGTTCTTTTGGAGCTGTTGTCTCAAGGGCAGTCCTCGAAAGAGCTCTCTCAGCTCCACTTACCTCACAGGCAATGCTCCCTCTAAGCTGTGGAGTCTTGTGAGCAAAAATTCTACTTTGTGAGCAACTGGCATTAAAGTTGTGAGCGAGCGATTTGGCTACTGCATCAATTTGTTTGCTCTGGAGCCCATTCTTCCTGAGCTGAGACAAAAATGTGTGAGCCAGAGGCTAAAAAACTGTGAGCTAGCTCACACTAACTCAGCTTAGAGGGAACACTGCTCACAGGGTGTCTGTTGTGGGGAGGGGAAGGGAAAGGAGATTGTCAGCTGCTCTGGGACTCCTTCTGGTAGTGAAGGGTGGGGTATAAATCCATTCTCCTCCTCTTCCTCATTCCCCAGAAAATAAAGTTTTGTGGGGTCATTACTAAAACAGTGTGGATCCTGATCATTGTGGATTTACATTATATCTTTGTTGGCTAGGAGAACGGTCCTATGCAGGCCCTTGAAGGCAGCATTGCTGGGATTTTAAAATGCAGTTTGCAAAGCTGTCCTCACCGGAGGCCCTTTTGGACCTTCTTCTTGGAAGTGAGTCAACTATTTTGCAATTAAAGAAGGCTGGGAAGTTGGACAGCTGAACTGCCTCTGGTCACCCTCTTGGAGATACAGTCCAATTAGAAAGGTCTTGTTAACCCGGAGAGGAAGCAATAAAAGAAGTCTCCGTGAAGGACTTGTGGAATCTCTCTCAAAGGGATGTCTTGATTAGAATTCCGCAATCTATTTCACATGACTCGGAGACAAAAGCATGAAGCTCGGCAGTTAAATCACGTTGGCAAAGGCTGTTCTTTCATCAGCCCTAGACAATCAGAAACACACACAAAAACGGTCAAGATAATAGTCCACTTGTGTGTCAGGAGGAAACGAGACGTTTTCTGACATGTTCTCCTCCTAGTCTCAAGAGGGAATTTCCACAAAAACTCTGCCTATTTCGATTTTTGGCTGATCCCATTTGCATTGTTGTTCTTCTTGTTGCGCAGGTTGCCCATTTCATTTAGGCTGTGGAAGGTTGGGCGTATGCATGTTTTGCTTACAGTTGCATAGGACCGTGAGCTTACGGCTGCATAAAAACATTTTTTCCAGAGGGTAGCCCTGTTAGTCAGCAGTGGAACAGCTAGATTCAAGTCCAAGAGGACCTTAGAGAACAAGAAGATTTTGGGGGTATAAGTTTAAGAACATAAGAGAAGCCAATGTTGGATCAGGCCAGTGGCCCATCCAGTCCAACACTCTGTGTCACACAAACACCAGGCCAAAAACACCAGGTGCCCTCAGGAAGTCCACCAGTGGGGCCAGGACACTAGAAGCCCTCCCACTGCTGCCCCCCCCCCATCAAGTACCAAGAATACAGCGCATCACTTGCCCCAGACTGAGAATGCCCATCTATACCTTGTGGCTAATAGCCACTGATGGACCTCTGCTCCATGTTTATCCAATTCCCTCTTGAAGCCGTCCATGCTTGTAGCCACCAGCCTCTTCTGTGGCAGTGAATTCCACGTGTTAATCACTCTTTGGGTGAAGAAGTACTTCCTTTTATCTGTTCTAACCTGACTGCTTAGCAATTTCATGGAGTGCCCATGAGTTCTTGTATTGTGAGAAAGGGAGAAAAGCACTTATTTCTCTGCCTGCTCTGTCCCATGCATGATCTTATAAACCTCGATCATGTCACCCCTCAGCCATCATTTCTCCAAGCTAAAGAGTCCCAAGTGCTTCAACCTTTCTTCGCAGGGAAAATGTTCCAACCCTTTTATAATTCTAGTTGCCCTTTTCTGCACCCTTTCCAGTGCTATAGTATCTTTTTTGAGGTGTGGCGACCAGAACTTTCGCGAGTCAAAGCTCCCTTTGTATCTGACAAAACATAGAGCTGGAAGAAGATAAAGAAGAAGAGGAGGAGGAGGAGGAGATTGGATTCACACCCCACCCTTCCCTACCCGAAGGAGTCTCAGAGTGGCTAACCCCACAGCAGACACCCTTTGTAGGTGAGGCTGAGAGACTTCTCCTGAGAACTGCCCTTGAGAGAGCAGCTCTGAAAGAACTGGGTGACCAGAGGCAGTTCAGCTGTCCGACTTCCCAGCCTTCTTAATTGCAAAATAGTTGACTCACTTCCAAGAAGAAGGTCCAAAAGGGCCTCCAGTGAGGACAGCTTTGCAAACTGCATTTCGAAATCCCAGCAATGCTGCCTTCGAGAGCACACATAGGACCGCTCTCCTAGCCAACGTAGATATAATGTAAATCCACAATGATCAGGATCCACACTGTTTTAGTAACCTCCCTCAAAACTTTATTTTCTGGGGAAGGAGGAGGAGGAAGAGGAGAATAGATTTATACCCCACCCTTCACTACCAGAAGGAGCCCCAGAGCGGCTGACAATCTCCTTTCCTTTCCTTTCCCTTCCCCTCCCCACAACAGACACCCTGTGAGGTAGGTGGGGCTGAGAGAGCTCTTTCGAGGACTGCCCTTGAGAGAACAGCTCCAAAAGACATTGTAACTGACCCAAGGTCACACCAGCAGCTGCATGTGGAGGAGTGGGGAATCAAACCTGGTTCTCCTAGATTAGAGTCCGCATGCCTAGCCACTACACCAAACTGGCTCCCAAGAGTCATCTAGTCCAACTCCTTGCACAATACAGGAAATTTACAGCTACCTCCCCTCCTGCTCCCCCAGTGAACCTTCTCTATGCCCAGAGGAAAGCAAAAAACCTCCAGGATCCCTCGGCCAATCTGGGCTGGAGGAAAATTCTCTCCTGATCCCAAACTGGTGATCAGCACTACCCTGGGCATATAAGAAAGGGCCACAAAAGCTGAGCACTTATTAGTCATAAGTCCTTTCAGAACTGTTCTCTCAAAGGCAGTCCTCAAAAGAGCTCTCTCAGGCCCACTTACCTCAAAGGGTGTCTGTTGTGGGAAGTGGAAGAGAAAGGAGATTGTAAATTGCTCTGAGACTCCTTCAGGTAGTGAAGGGCGGGGTATAAATCCAATCTCCTCCTCCTCCTCCTCCCCCCTATAATGTTTCTGATCTGGGCATCTGTATTAAATTTTTATATTTGCAGCAGTGATAGAAAGCAATGGAGTGCTAACAGACAGCCATATGAACAAATATTGAGTCCAGTGGCACCTTTAAGACCAACAAAGTTTTATTCAAAGTGTAAGCATTAGTGTGCAAAGCACACTTCCTCAAACAAATGGAATAAAATCTCCTCAAGGGTTAATGACAGGATAAAAGAGGGCAGGGGGCAGCCATAAGAAGAAGAAAAAGAAGAAGAAGAAGAAGAAGAAGAAGAGAAGATTGGATTTATACCCCGGCCTCCACTCCCCAAGGGAGTCTCAGAGCAGCTTACAAACTCCTTTCCTTTCCCTTCCCCTCCCCACAACAGTCACCCTGTGAGGTATGTGGGGCTGAAAGAGCTCTTTTGAGAACTGCTCTTGAGAGAACAGCTCTGGGAGAACTTGTAACTGACCTAAGGTCATCCAGCAGCTGCATGTGGAGGAGAGGGTAATCAAACCCAGTTCTCCCAGATTACAGTCTGTGCACTTAACCACTACCCCAGACTGGAGGGACCACTCAGAGCCAAGATGCACATGCAGAGCTGAAATTGGCTCAGGTGGCCGGTGAGATCAATGGATGGCAGCAAATTAGCATGTAAATGCAATAGGTAACAAAAAGATGTGAGAATGAAGCTAGAGTCCAGTAGTACCCCCAAGACAAACCAAGCTCAACCCTGTGTACGTGGGAGAGTAGCGAGATGGCCAGAATAAGTGCAGAGTTTTAAACCAGACAAACAACCGGCTGTCTTAAATCAAATCGTTCCCAAAGTAGCAGAAAATAAACTCCAAACTTGAGGAAATGGATGGCACATTTCAATTGAGGGTCATAAGGTTTCCGCAGAGATTGACAGCCCAGAGCAGAAATGTTAAAAGAATAATTTCAGCCGGCAACTCTAGACAGAGGATAAAGCAACAGCGTTTATTTGGAGGGTTGGTGTTTCTTGTACTTTGAATCTAAAGCCACGTTGGCAGAAAAAAGTCTATTAATTGCAAGTGTGAGAAGTGGGAAGCAGAGGCAGGTGCAAGAGGCGGAGAATTGAGCAGCAGAAGGAAGTGGCCATTCGAAGACTTCAGGTAGTGGGCAATGCGTTGAAGATGGGAATGGGACACCTTTTGAATAGAGTTGGCTCATTCCTTTCCAGGACAGGTTTAAATTAAGGGCGGGAAGGTACCTGCTGGATATTAAGAAAAGCTTTTTGACAGAAAGAGTTGTGCAACAGTGGAATCAGCTGCCTAGGGAGATGGTGAGCTCCCCCTCACTGGCCGTCTTCAAGCAGCGACTGGACAAACACCTGTCAGGGATGCTCTAGGCTGACCCTGCATTGGGCAGGGAGTGGGAGGAGATGGCCTGTAGGGCCCCTCCCCCCTCTGTGCTTCTATGATTCTTTTCAGCAGCTGGGAAGTGGCAATTAAATGGGACTGCATAGCCACGTAAAATGGGGGTGAGAAAAAGCCAAGGAGATTCCCTTTCAAACGCAAACCAAAAATATTTAAGGAATGTAAAACTGAAGATATTTCATTTTTACTTAAAATGCAGGTGGCTGAATAATGGAGGACTATGTAGGTTTTCCAATTGATTCCTCTCAGGGTTTGGAAAGAGAAATATCCCTGCATTCTTTAAATGTTCCTGCATTCTTGCACCTTCAAAAACAATTTTAAAAGGAGAGCTATTGTGGTGTAGGGGCAGGGCCGGATTAAGGCCAAGGGATGCTCTAAGCACAGCCCAGCTATGGTGCCCTTCAGGCCTTCCATGGCTTCACTGATGAAGACTCAAGAAGTGCTGAAGGTGAAACAAGAGATTAAAAATTTAATTCTCCTCCAGGCCAGATCCCACAATTATATTAAACTAGGAATAAGGCCCATTGTGGAATGATGGGCTGAGAACAGACTGGCAGTCTGGCCTGCTCTGCCTCTGCTTTAAAAGCGAAGGCAGAGCGGGCGTCCAGACTGTCGCATCTGCCCCACGGAGGCACCCCGGACTTACCTCGTCCGGTGGCGCACTCCTGCTGCAGCAGCTGGGCACCACTTCCAAGTGGTGTCCTGGAGGCTGCGCGCATGTTCTGCTGCCGCCGCCGGAAGCCGCCCGCAGTGAGGACGCTGCGGGCGGGTTCCTTGCGACGGCGTCTGAACGCCGCGCTGCGGGGCAATTCACCCCGGCTTTTTCTGCCATGCTCCGGTAGTGCGGCAGAACAACAGTCTGTCCTCGGCCATTCTGCCTTCCCTGTAAAAAAATCTTTGTTCCAAAACCCTTGAAAGCTTTCGGCAGCCGTTTTGTTGATTCTGGAACACCTGCAACAACTTTAAACAAGAAAACACAGTTTTCTTCCCCTCTTTACCCCCCTGCCTTTTCGTTTTCTTCTTTCATTTGGTTTTACTCTCTACTTCACATGGGAACTTTTCTGTCAACAGTCTGGTTCATTAGAGAGGGCCATCCTCCACTCAATTATATTCTTGAATTTTTGGTTTTGAAAGAACGTAAAAACTGCATCCAGATAAGCATGCGCCGTCGTCCTCCAGTAGCAACCCACCTCCCACCACATTACAAAAATAACCACTTCATTTCCAGCGGCTATAAAGTCCATTTACAGAATCATTTTCAGCTATCTCTTTTTCTTGGTACGACGGCACGGCACAATTGCCATCACTGACACACATAAGGAAGAAAGGAAAGAGGAAAAAATAACACAAAAGAGGGAAACGCTCAAGGGAAAGTCGAAGAGTGGGAGAGAAGCCCACAGTCTAAGGAGATACATCAATAGGCAGAGGTTTAATCAAAGAGTTCTAAAAATGGATGCTAGGCACACACACACACTCACCCTGCCGCCAGCAAATATTTGCAAAACTTTCCTTCTGTTGTAGACTTCTGGGTAGCAGTGTGTGTGAACAAGATCTTGGGGTATGGGTGGGCCGTAAGTTAAATATGAGCAGCCAGTGTGATGCGGCAGGAAAAAAAAAAAGGCTAACGCCATCTTGGGGTGTATCAACAGAGGCATAACATCCAAATCACAAGATGTCATAGTCCGGCTGTACACTGCACTGGTCAGGCTGCACCTGGAGTATTGTGTGCAGTTCTGGAGGCCTTACTTCCAAAAGGATGTGGACAGAATGGAGCGGGTGCAGAGGAGAGCGATGAGGATGATCGGGGGCCTGGAGACCCAGCCCTGTGAGGAAAGGCTGAGGGACTTGGGAATGTTCCGTCTGGAGAAGAGGAGGCTGAGGGGGGACAGGATGGCTCTCTTGAAGTACTTGAAGGTCAGGAGGGCAGGGAGCTGTTCCTGTTGGCTGTAGAGGAGAGGTACCAGCTGGCTATTAGGAAAAACTTTTTTACAGTAAGAGTTGTGCCACAGTGGAATCAGCTACCCAGGGAGTCTTGAAGAAGCGGCTGGACAAACCCTTGTCAGGGATGCTCTGGGCTGATCCTGCATTGAGCAGGGGGCTGGACTAGAGGGCCTGAATGGCCCCTTCCAACTACGTGATTCTATGATTTTATTATTCTAATTTCTAAGTGATCTGCTGTGCAAAAGCCAAATTGGCCATTTCCATCATAATGCAAGGGGCTGGTTCTACTGTTCAGGGTATGGTTGACAGATACCCCCTGGCCACTGGTGGGGCATACAGAAGCAGAGCTGCCAAATCCACATCAGGAAACTCCTGGAGATTTGGGAATGAAGCCAGGGTGGGGGTGGGGGAAGGACCTCAGTGGGGTACCTCAGTCCACACCCTCCAAAGCTTCCCAGAGACAAACTGTAATTCTGGGGGATCCCCAGATCCCACCTGGAGCCTGGCATCCCCATTTCAAGCCCTCACACTGCAATGCTAAGCAGAGTTAAACCCTTCTAAGCTCACTGACTTCAGTGGACTTGGAGGGGTATAACTCTGCTCAGGATCATAACTGTAAATGACATGGAGGAAAAAGGATTTCAGGGACTGCCTCCACCTGTGTCGCCCAGCCTGCCTGCTCAGATCTTCCTGCTTAATTGGCTATGATGGACTTCTGAGACACAAAATGGCTGCTATGGGGGCAGAGCCAGCCATATAATGGTGACTGTTGAAACTTACCCTCAAGTCACACAGTGAAGATCGTTGTGCTGTGGTGGCAGCTGCTGCCAAAGCAAGATTTTTAAAAACCTGCCCAGCCAATCAAACCTCCAGTGGCCAATGAGAACCCTTGCTGGGCAAAAGCCCCACCTAACCCTACCCCCTTTCTAAAAACACTTGGCAGGCACTAGGAAAGGAGTTGGCAGGGTTGCCAGGTCTTTCCTCGTTTCTGGAGCGGGTGGGGACATCCACGACACGATGACATCATCATGCTGGGGACCGGCGCCTTGCACGCCTGAACTCCAAGCTGTGAATTTGCATGTTTCCCAAAGGCTCATGGGGATGCTTTTGAAAGACTCACCATGACCTAGGCAGTATACAGTGGGACTGGGCTAGCAGAAAGGGAGATGACTGGAAATGTGCTGGAAGTGCCATTCCTGAGTGCCCTTTTAAGCTGCCCGTGGTTGTTCTTGGGGGTGGGGCTTCCCCCACTCGCCAGCTGGCTGCTAGTGGGCAGGAGCCTACAAAATTAAGGGATCCTTCGCCCCCACCTGGGGACTGGCATCCTTAGGTTTTGGTGGGCTCCACAGCACCCATGGGCACCCCTGTTGTGGACAGACATTAGTCTCCAAATACATGGTGGACACACACCAAGCACCGCAAACAATCTCTTTCCCCCAGCACATGCCCACCCCATCTCCTCAGGCAGGAAAGGGTAGATGTCTTCCCTTTATATTCTGTATACTTGCTGATACCATGACCAATCAGACTCTGGTATCCTTGCAGTGCTGTATTATTTGTATAGGATTTGAACCCGTCCAACGCTTTCAAATTTCCCTAATTTAGGCTGTGGTTATACTGGCAGCTTGGCGCAATATGGCAGTGCCTCTAATTGCATTGGTTTAAAGCGTTGCAGGGCATAACAACCAGAAAGCACACCCTGCTGCAGGTTACCTGTGTGGCCATTCCATGGTCAAGCATCCAGAGTAGTGTTGCATGTTGGCCATAGGCTGTGCTGCACTGGTGGGAGTTTTTTTAAAGAAAAATTCACCATTGCGCATGCGGATAAGCGCATAACTGAACAATCGCTTCCGTTAGCTAGTTCTGCAACCCATGAATGAGACAGAAGTGCCTGGTCACACTTCCCTTCTGAGTTCCTTTCATGCCAGGAGAGTTCAGATGTTGGACAAAATGGAGTGGAAGTGCTGCCATCCCTTACTACCGGACTTTCCCCGGTGCCTGATTACTCTAGTCCTAATGCAGAGCGGGACAGGCTGCTGGTGACTGGGCCACAGACAGCAGATATTGTCGTCTGATCAAGCTGTTTAAATCCGCACAGGTAATGCCAGTATGTCACGACAAACTGCTCTTGTGACCGCCGCCTTAGTAAGACAAACAGTTAAAACCAGAAAGAAATGTGTCTGGCTGCTTGCTTAGCGCCCCTTCCCTCTGCATTTGTATGCTGATCCACTAATGGAACGAGCGAGCAGCGGTTGTGGAGATTTTTACCTCAGAAACAGCAGCGTTTGAGCTAGTACACCTCATTCACTGCCTGCAGCGGCTGGAGCTTTTATTGAGAATTGTTCCAGCCCACCGTTCTGCAGAATGTTTTTAATTCTGCCCACCCTAAGCCCTTTAAATTTTATGTATATATTAGAGACGCTGAATCTTTTATTTGTGGAACATAAAAGGCTTGTTATGTCGAAGTGTATTTTTTTGGAGTAAATTTCATGCCTCCTACCCGTTTTTTATCTTTCGGAGGCTGGTGGAAAGAATGTGGTTTATTGGGGTAATGGACCAAATTAGGGAGTTCGTATTGGATGGAACCGTCATGCGAAGCGAGCTGGGGGGGGAAAAAGACTGGAGGGGTCAGGATGAAGAAAGTGGAGGACTGTCATAGAAAACTCCCTGAAACCATCAACCTCATTTATGACTGCAGTTAAAAAGGAAAGGCAAACACCATTTAGATACCAAGCCACGAAGGCCGTAAAGGGAAATATCAGAAGATGAAACAGTATAAAAACCTTGCTTTCTTTGCTTAAGGTGTACTTGTAGGGAGGGCTACCAGCTCTGGGTTTGGAAATTCGTGGAGATTTGGGAGTGGAGCCTGGGGAGCATAGCGTTCAGGAATGGGTCTCAGCTGATATAGTACCATAGCGTCCACCCTACAAAGCAGCCATTTTCTCCTGGTGAACTGGTTTTGGTCATCTGGAGACCAGCTGTAATTCCAGGAGATCTCCAGGCCTCACCTGGAGGTTAGCAAACCTATTTGTAAGCTTTTTAATTTATCAAAATAATATCCAGTTATACAAAAGTACAAAAAGATCCATATATACCACAATTCATACAACCACGCCTCAGTATCCATTTTGTAATACTGTAGTTGCATTATTTAATCATGGGTACCCAGTACTTTATCTGATAGATTTTATTTATTTATTTATTTATTTATTTAATTCGGTTTCTAGGCCGCTCTCCCCGCATAGCAAAAGAGAATTTCTTTTTCCACATGTTCTTCTGGTTTAATACTCTTCCAATATATGATAAATAATTGCCCTTGTAATTGTAGGGCAGCTTTAGGGATATGAATTTAGGGTAAAAACATGGAGTTTCCTGTGAATCCAAGAGCATTGTGTGGACACTGGGTTTGCCCCAGAAATCATGTCATGGTGTTACCCTAAAACTGCCCCCTATGTCCCCACCCCCAAGTCTCCCACCAGGTGCTAGACTCTAGCTGGCAACCCTAGCCATAACTATCTATAGTTAGTGTGAAGTATGTTTGTGTGTATATAGTTGAGGGAGCCCTCAAGAACTAGTTTCTGCTCTGCCCCTCAAGGGTTATATGGGGGGAGCCTCAGTTAGGTCATATTCCTGTGTGTTGCTTGCTGTCTTCCAGTGCGCCTTAGTATTCTCCATCTGTGTCTTCTCCCAATAAAATAATGGGAGTAATGAATAGACTTGTTACTGAAGCTACAAGTTAGATTCAGGTGGGTAGCCATGTTGGCCTGAAGCAACAGAACAAAGTTTGAGTCCAGTGGCAGTTTTAAGACCAACAGATTTAAATCTGAGTATAAGTTTTCATGTGCATGCATACTTCTTCATATACACTGAAAAAGACTTCGCAAATGTTACATATAGATAGAGAGAGGGTGGGGGCGGGTTAGTTGCTAGGAAGGGCTAATTGGAGACAAGATGCGTAAGTAACTGAGTGACAGGTATAGCTAAGACTGGATTAAAGCAGTTGGTAAGATCTGTGAATAGCAGCAAATTAACATACAGATAAAAAAACGTTAACAAACGGATGTGAGAACTGAGTGACTTAACATGTGTAGTGAGATAAGAATCCAATATCTCTGTTAAGCCCTGGGGGTTCCATTGTCCTGAGTGTTATAATATCTTGTAAGCTATCAGAGTCTTCTTGCTTTCCTACCAACAAAAAAGTTGGTTGGATCCAATCTAATGTACTCCACCTTTTGATCCGTGACGGATGAAAGTATAGAGATAACCATAATAATAAATAAGCACTTAATTTATCAATTAGTTGCAAAAAGGCTTATTATTACCCAGTCTTTAAAAGGTAGCCTGGCTACCTCAAATATAAGGGGGTCTTTTGAATCATTATTTTGGTATACAGTTGGCAAATTGATTTTCTTGTGAGCTGCCTTCTTCTGGACAAAGATACAAATCTGAAAAACAATGTGATGAATAAACTAACTTTATTTGGCAGTGGACCTGTTGTTTCAAGAACTTTTTCTTTTCTAACTGAAGAAAAGGTCAGTAAGTAGGAAAGGATGGAGAGTAAACTCCCAATGACAGATATGTTTGGACGAGTGATCCTAATTAGTTATCCTTTTTTACCACAGCTTGTGGAAATGCGCAGCATAGATAGCCGGCTGAGTTTCCCTTACTTCATCACAAAATGGCTTCCTTTTAATTAGGTGTCTCTGGGAGTTCTAGACAACTGTATAAATACCAGGGCAAGTGCGCCAGAGAGATAGGTAGCAACTTCTGTGGAGGGAAAAACAATCACCATTGTCTCCAGACAAGATGAACAGCAAATTAGCGAGGCGAAAGGAGAAATACATCAGGAAATGCTGTCTGTTTTGTAATTACTTCAGTCGCTGGGAAGACGAGATACTTGGTACCGCAAGCGGATGGTGAAGCAGTAAAAGGCTGCTCATCAGCACTGCATTTAGCCATGTGGTGTTACATAATATGTGTAAGATGTTTTGCCTTCCCTTCTGTGAGGAGAATGGATGGTTTGCAGTTTGATAGCGGGGGTGGGGACAAAACTATCATCCTTATGAAGACTTATCTTATTGTCTGGACTCTTTGTGCTTCTTCATAGTCGTTTTTTTTTTTTTTAAGTGTTAATTATCTTTCAACACAATCCAGACCAGTTGATAAAATCTATTAGATTATGGTGGTAGGAAAACGGATTCTTGGTCCTGGACACATGAAGCTTTCTTATCCTGAATCAGCCTATTAGTCTGTCAGTACTGTCTACTTTGGCTGGTGGTATCTCACCAGCGGTAGAGAGATCTTTCACATGCACTAGCTGGTCCTTCTAACTGGGGACGCATGGGATTGAACTCTTCCTCATAAATATGAACACACGGAGCTGCATGTGTCATACTGCCAGTCAATCAGTGTCAGTGTCGTCTACTTTGAGGGCTAGCGTCTCACCAGAGGAAGAGGTCTTCCACGTCATGTACAAGCTGATCCTTCTCAATAAAGGTGTGTGGAGTTGAACCCTTATAAATGAAGCTGCCTGAGTCAGATCACTGATCTATCCAAGTCAGTACTGTCTACTCTGACATGCAGCAGCTTGCCAGAGGAAAAGGTCTTTTACACCACCTGGTACCAGATCCTTTCTGCTGGAGATGCTGAGGAATGAACCTTGGAGCTCCTGCGTATGCTCTACCACTGCCCTACAGCCTCCTGCCTAATATCTCCAGGCCATTTTGGCTGGAGATCCTAGAGGTTTTTTGTCATCTTCTGGGCATGGGACAGCAGTCACTGTGGGTGTGTGGGGGGAGGTATTTGTGAATTTTCTGCATTGCGCAGGGGGTTGGATTAAATTACCTTGGAGGTCCCTTCCAACTCTGTGATTCTATGAAATATGACCCTTCCTTATATTGAGCCAAGCCATGTTGCCTACTCTGACTGGCAGCGGCTCTTCAGGGTCTCAAGTGAGTTTGAACCATCACCTACTACCTCACCCTTTTAACTGGAGATGCCCGCGGGGATATACTACTTGGAGCTTTTTATCTGGGGGCAGTAGTCCAAAAATATTATCCCCTGCACTCCTGTGTATGTATTTTAAGTGCCGTCAAGTCACTTCTGACTTATAGCAACTCTATGGCTGCGACCATACGCACAATTAGCCCTGACATAGGCGCAAATGTCGGATGGATTTAAAGTGCGCAATCAGACATGAACATCTGGGAGGCGTCCCACAGCTGGCAGCAACCCGTGTTGCTCTGTCGCAGGAGCGGAGTAAACAGGCGCCGGGGAAAGTCTGGCAGCAAACGGGTACACTACGGGTCCTGCCTGATCACTCCAGCACACTCTCATGACATTGGGATGGTTTGATCAGGCCATCCTGACTCTGTGCCGTTGCCAGCCCTTCTCAGCATGTGCATCATCGCACACTACATAAGGAGCCCTCAGGGCAGAGATGCGAATCATCGATCCCTTGTTTAAGCACTTCAGAAACAAACGGGAACCCCCCCCCCCCGACTCACCTGCGGTTCTGTCTGATTATGCAGTGGTGGGCTGTGCCCGCAGCTTCCTTCAATAGATTGTGATCGCGCAAACTGCGGGTCAATTTCCGCCAGAGGAAATAGCCCTTCTTCCCCCCCCCCCCCCGTTTTATCTTGCCCATATGGCCACAACCTATGAATTAATTCTGGTGGGTAGCCATGTTGGTCTGAAGCAGCAGAACAAAGTTCAAGTCCAATGGCATTTTGTGTCTGAAGAAGTATGCTTGCGCGTGAAAGCACGTACCTTGAATAAAACTGTGTTGAACTTAAAGGCGCCACTGGACCCAAACTTTGTTCTACGAATCAATGACCTCCCAAATGTCCTGTCATTAACAGCCTTGCTCAGGTCTCGCGGACTGAGGGCCCGTGGCTTCCTTAATTGAGTCAACCCATCTCACCTTGGCTTTTCCTCTTTTCCTGCCACCTTCAACTTTTCCTAGCATTATTGTCTTTTCCAGTGACTCTTGTCATCTCATAATGTGACCAAAGTATGATAGCTTCAGTTTAGTCATTTTAGCCTCTACAGAGAGTTCAGGCTTGATTTGACTACCAGAACCCACTAATTTGTCTTTTTGGAGGTCCACACTATCTGGAAGTAGGAAAGGTTTAATTCTTTAAGACTGCAGTCCTAAGAAAACTTTCCAGAGGAGTAAACCCCATTGAATACAATGGGACTTATTTCTGGCTACACTAGCTTAAGATTGCTCTTTAAGTCTTTTACGGTGCAGTCCTAACTCGGAAGCATATAAGTCTGTCTCGGACTGCCCTGGAAATAGCATTTGCTTCCCTAACAGCCCCCATCTCAGTTAAAGCTAGGCTGCTAAATTCTAAGTGTGAGAATAATTCCTGGTTCAGGAGTCAAAGGGAAGCCTGGATGGGAAGCACTTTCCGAGGAGACAAGAGGGAAAGCCTAGAGTTGATAGTTAAGTTAAGCTTGTCTGTTTAAGAAAGTTGTGTTGTACTTTCTGCTCCTGACAAGTGTGGAGTCCCTCAGTCCAGAGTATCCAGTTTGGTGTAGTGGTTAAGTGTGCGGACTCTAATCTAGGAGAACTGGGTTTGATTCCCCACTCTTCCACTTGCACCTGCTGGATGACCTTGGGCAAGCCATAGTTCTGTCAGAGCTGTTCTCTCAAGGACATCTCTTGAAATAGCTCTCTCAGCCTCACCTACCTCACAGGGTGTCTGTTGTGGGGAGGGGAAGGGAAAGGAGTTTGTAAGCCGCTCTGAGACTCCGAGTGAAGGGCGGGGTATAAATCCAATCTCCCCCTCCTCTTCTTCTTCTCTTCTGATAGCCCAGCTAACAAACCATTAAGTGATGGCTGGCTATATATATTTATAGGCTATAGCACCAAACATGGGGAAATTCCAGAGTTATAGGCAATATCACATTGGCAGAACCTTTTCTAAAACCTACTGTTGCTTGCTTGCTTCACAGGAACAAGATAGAATTGTGAAGTCAGGGGAAAAATGGGCCAAGAAATTATTTCAGAGTGCTGGAAAACGATGCTCATGCTAATTAATCTTATTATTCATTTGCCCTTTGCATGATCACGGTGCACTCAACATAAATCAGAATGTAAATTCACATTACCAGGATTAGACAAATGCACCAGCATTAATAGATGGAGTTTAAATGTACCACATAGTAACGGATTCTGGAAGAGTGGGTCCTTGCAGTTTGCTTGGTTGCCTGAATTGCATTGTGGGGCATAAAAGTCCAGTCTATAAATCTGATACCAGTAGATATAGAACAAATTTTGGATTATTCAGACTGTAGTAAATGGCCTAGGACCAGCGCTCTTTGCAATTTTCTCTGTGACCCATTTCCCACGAGGCGCTGCTCCAGTGTCATTCTTCCCTTTGCCCCCATTGCGTGCTTGAATTCCCCACTATTTGCTCCGCGACACACATTTTGACTCGTGGCTTCACCTGAATTCCCCCACGGCTTCAGTGATCCTCAAAAAACAGGATCACTGAAGCCGCAGGGGAATTCGGGTGAAGTCGCAGGTCAAAATGCGGTGTGGGGCAAATAGTGGGAACTCAAGCACGCAATCGGGGCAAAGGGAAGAACGACGCCGGAGCAGTGCCTCGTGGGAGATCAGTCTGTATATTTCTGTCTTCTTATAGCTTCTGAGATCTACTGATAGTATCAGGCATAAGGATTCTGCCTGTGGTTCACACTAGGGTAGCCAGTCCCCCTCATGGAGGCAGAGAATCCCCTGTCACCACACCCCGTCCTCTGCCTTCAACTGCCTAGCAGGGGACCTTACCAGGAGAAAGAGGAAGATCCAGGCAATGTCACCTTCAATGTTGTGATGACACCTCTGGCAAGCACAGGAAGTTATGTCATTACGCCAGGGACATCCAGGCAGCGCTCTGGTATTTGGGCAAAAACTTTAAGGTAGAAGCCATTTTTACTGTAGAGTTTTTGCCCAGATACCAGAGTGTTGCCGCAAACATCACAGCATGATGACATCATTTCCTGTGCTTGTGGGAAGTGATGTCACCATGTCACTGGTGACATTGCCTGGTCCTCCCTCTGTCTTCTGATAAGTCCCCCCCCCCCCATCCCGCACCAGTTGCCAGGAGGAACCCGGCAACCCTAGTACACAATCAAGATGAGAAAATAAATATTCCCAGTCACTGATTCCCCAGTTAGAAGAAAAAGAAGAGATTGGGTTTATACTCCGCCCTTCACTACCCGAAGGAGTCTCAGAGCGGCTTACAAACTACTTTCCCTTCCCGTCCCCAAAACAGACACCCTGTGAGGTAGGTGGGGCTGAGAGAGCTCTTTCCAGAGATGTCCTTGAGAGAACAGCTGTAACAGAGCAGAAAGCAGGGGTTTAAACTTTAAATGGTTGACGAACAGATACAAATCAGTTTGGTTTGTAAACCAGCCTCCCAGTTCGTGTTGGTTTGTGGTTTGGTTCATGGTTTAGCTATGAACCACAAACCATCCACAAAAATGTGGTTTGTGCCCATCCCTAGTTTGAACTACTTGTACTTATGCTGTCTGTATTGGAACCCAGAAACAAAACAGAGCCTAAGCAGAGCAGGGGTTGGGGAGAGGAGGGACTTCTGTGGGGTACGAAGCTAAAGAGTTCACCTTCCAATGCAGCCATTTTCTTCAGGTGGAAATCAGTTATAATCTCCAGCCAGCACCTGGAGGTTGCAGCACTAATAGGATCTCAAACATAGTTCACAGTCCAGCTGCCAGAGACCAGATTTTACTAATTGGTTTTGTAGCAGGGAATAATGGTCCGAGTTTTAGAAACCACTCTATATAAATCCAGTCCTGGGAAGCGGGTTTAAAAACATGACAATTCATAATCCACAGCGTGCCACGATTAAATAATCAAACACACAATGAATAAAATTGTCTTTGAGTTATTTAAAACTGGCCATTCTCATTGATCATCAAAACAACCCCACTACTTTTGGATTTGTTCTCGGATGAAGCTGGTGAATTATTCATGGATTTCCAATTTAGTGGGGTAATTGTTCTTGTCCGTGATCAGTATCAGATGCGAAAGTGTCAGAACATGAGTTGTGTTTTATCTTTTGGTGAGGGTGCATCAGTTCTGCCTTGAAAATGCTGCTGTTTGAGATCCCACTGTGGTTGCCAGCCTCCAGGTGGGGGCTGGAGATCTCCCAGGATTACAACTGATCTCCAGACGATGGAGATCAGTTCAGCTGGAGAAGACGGCTGCTTTGGAAGATGGACTCTTTGGCATTGTTTCCGGATAAGGTTCCTCCCTTCCCCAAACCCTGCTGTCCTTAGGCTCCACCCCTGAAATTTCCAGATATTTCCTAACCCAGAGCTCGCAACCCTAATGCATAGTGGTGTCTAAGGCTGAAGACAGACTGGCAAGCTGGAGCGCAGTGCGAGAGGGCGAAAAAGCCCCGGGGCCAACCCGTCCCGTGGCTGCCCGTTCGCACTGGCTCCAGTGCTGCGGGACCTCACCTGAAAGGAGGTGGACCGGCGCGTCCACTCTTCCTCCACCGGCCCCTGGAGCCTCCACTGGGGTGGCGAGCGGCGCGCAGCTGTTCCGGGGAGGCACAGCCGGTTCACAGTTCTGGCCCCACTCTCTGACACGTCCACACTGCCAGGAAGCAGCAGGGACGTGCGCCCAGACAGCCGGAGACCAGCTCCAAGAGGTCTCCGGCTGCAGCACGTGGAAAGCGCCTCGCATGCGGGTAAGTGCGGCCTGCCGACAGGGGACAGCTGTTGCAATCTGGACGCCCTCTCTGCCTCAGCTTCTAAAGCGGAGGCAGAGCGGGCCAGATTGCCAGTCTGTCCTCGGCCTTAGAAGCAACAACAAATTCAGAAAGCAGTACAATGTGTGAAATCTACAGTTTCTGTTTTGGTGGGGAGACGGCATGGTCAGCTAGGAGACCAACCAACCATCTATGGCTGATCCCATTTAGAGTGCTTTCCCAAGGCCCTGGTTAGTACTGGGATGGGATTACACCAAGGAAGTCCAGGGTCTCTACTCACAGGCAGGCAATGGCAAACTAGGTCTGTCTGTCTCTTGCCTTGGGTTTCTATGAGTTGGCTGCAACTAGGGCGGTGCAGTTTTTTTTAATCAGTGTCTTTTGGTTCGGGTCTACTGGACCCGAAAACATTTCGGATCCCGATTGCAGTACAGTATTCGGATCTGGGATTTTTTCCCCGTAAATCCTGATTTTTTTCAAGTCCAATAGACTGGAGAAGAAAAATACAGGTTAAAAAAAGCCCAGTTCCTGGGCTTGGCTTGGCTTCTCCTGCAAGATGGTTTAAACTGTGCTGCAGGAGAAGCTGGACCCAGGATCTGTGTGCCGTGGAGAAGTCTCTCCCCACTACACACAGACCTGGCTGGGATGGCTTCTCTTGCAATATGGTTTAAACCAGCTTCTGGGGCTGGCTTTTCCTGTGGCCCAGTGTAAACCTGGCTGCATGAGAAGCCAGCCCCAAGCCAAGCTCGTGGGAACAGTCTGCTCCTCAAGCACAGTTGATCCTTGGGCTGGCTTCTTCAGTCCCTTTAAACTTTAAAGGGACTGTAGCCTGACATACAGCTGAGAGGCGGGAACAATCTGCTCCTGCCTCTCTGCTGTTTTTGGATCTGCCGGTAATTCCCAATTATATCCGGGATTTTCTCAGGATTTTTTTTTTCCTGAGAAAACCCAGAAACATTTGGGAAGCTGGGGAGATATTTTCGGCTTGGGTAGATCTGAATGAAAACCCCTAGCTGCGACTTGACGGCAATCGAGTTGTTAGTTTAAATAACTATATAAATAGCATTTTGGGGGGGGTGGGGAAGTAAGTACATTTTGGATTCCTAGAGCTACCTTTGTCGCTTCCTGTTACAACTTCCGGTAAGTACACAAAGCCTCTCCCTCCCCCAAATTTTTTTCCTGCCACCACTCAGAGTGGCAATCTTGCAATGGAACCCGGGGGCAGAGGATGCCCAGCTCCTATCAATGGCTTGGCAGCCCCGGTAATCCCATAGAGTCCACCCTCTGAAGTTGCCACTTTTTCCAGGGGAACATAAAAACATAAGAGAAGCCATGTTGGTTCAGGCCAATGGCCGACCCAATCCAACACTTTGTGTCACACAGTGGCCAAAACCCAGCTTTTCTCTATAGTCTAGAGCTCAGTTGTAATTCCAGGAGAACTTAGGGTTGCCAGCTCTGGGTTGGAAAATACCTGGAGATTTGGGGGGTGGAGCCTGAGGAGGGTGGTGCTTGGGGAGGGAAGGAATTTCAATGGACTATAATCCCATAGAGTTCATTTTCCAAAGCAGCCATTTCCTCCAGGGAACTGACTTTGTTGCCTGGTGATCAGTTGTAACATGAGGAGTTCTCCAGCCACCACCTGAAGCTTGGCAACGTTTAGGAGAATCCAGCCTCCGTGCTGGAGGTTGGCAACTTGTTATGTATTGACCATGCGGTCGCCATGTGCTCCAGTAATGGTGACCGCCATGTGGCCAGAGCACATGGCCAAGAAACTACCTGAGCTTCAGCCAGGTAGAACAAAGGCCAGGTGGATTCGAACCGGCCACCAATCATGTACCTAGGTTTCTCCCAGGGAACCTATGAGATGTAAATAGACTGATAATAGCCTATCAGGCCAGTTGGGCGAGGTCAGGGGATTATCTCTGACCAGCATAAAAGGAGGGCTCGGAGCCCTGGGTTGTATGCTTCATCCGGACCAGCAATAAAGATCTAGCTGTTTCACTGTTCCATGGATTCCCGACTCCAATACTATTCACAACTGTAGTATATACTTTTATGAGTTACTCTCCATTTTAAGTTTAGTGTTCTATCCCACCCTCGAATTTTCTTTATTGTCACATTCTTGCATCATGCTCGTCCGTCCGTTCTGCAGGATAACCGAATCCTGGGTAATGGCCTGAAAAAATATACTTTAATAGCTTTCCGCTAAGAATTAAACGGGGGGAAAAAAAGCACCAGCCCCAAAAATACTGCCCTCGGTGGGCATATCAAATTTATGACCTCTGCTTCACTCGCGGAGTACTTTAGGAAGCAATATGGTGTCTCTGACTGTCTGGTAACAAATTCTGCATATGGTCAATTCAAAGGCAAATTTACAGGTCTCTCTTGCTCTTTAGTGTTGCCATTGTTTGGTTTTCTTTGATCTAGCATATGTGAGGAGATGTGGGCATGTGTGAGAAATGGGACTCTTGCTGCCCGCCCCAGGCCAGCAGCAGCTCCCAGCCATTATACGGGACAATTGGAGGTTATTTCCTAGGCTTTTTCCATTGTGGTCGCTAAACTGTTGCTAAGATTCCAAGACTCGGCCTCCCCCCCCCGCCCTGCCCCCCCCAGCTTGCTCATCTGGCACAAGCGAGGTCCAGATGCTTCTGAAATTCTTCTCACCGGAATTTCTCCCTGGGCTTTTGGAGATCCAAATTACCTGCCTTTGTTTCCGGAACTGGAGCCAATGTATCCATTTTTTATTTCCCAGTTTTATACGGAGCCATGTGCGGGCCCAATTTACCGAAGCTTTTGGGGCCCGTTCTCCGTACTATCAACTGATGTGCACATGTTCATCGGCCAAACGTTGAAGGGAATACAAATCTCGATCTGGTTGTAGAAATGTATCCTTATTTTTGTATAACGTCTCGTTTATTTCCTTCCTTCCTTCTTTTCGCCTGTCCTTTATAGTGTACATTTCTTCCTGAGATGCAAGGTGGATTACAGAGAGGGTTGCCACCTCTGGATTGGGAATTTTTTTTGGTGATTTGGTGGCGGAGCCTTGTGGAGGGCGGGGTTTGGGGAGAAGGACTTCAGCGGGGTACAAGGCCACAGCACCCACCCTCCGAAGAAGCCATTTTCTCCAGGGGAGCTGATCTCTGTCGTCTGGAGATCAACTGTAATTCTGAAAGATCTGCAGACCCCACCTGGAGTCAGACAACTCTAATCGTAGATTGCAGGACTGCCTGTAAGGCAACAGTGTATTGATCCTTAGATTTATCAGGAAAATTCCTGGAGGTAGATAGGGTTACCAGCGAGGATTGCCAGTCCCCAGGTTGGGGTGAGGGTTCCCTCAGTTTTCAGGGCTTCTTCCCACTAATGTCCAGCTGGCCAGCAGGGGAAACCCTACCCCCAAACAGCCACATCTGCCCCGGAGACTTCCCTGGCATGATAACAGTACCCATTAATGATGTCATCACGCCAGGGATGTCGCACAGGGACACTTTGGTTTAAGGGCAAAACTGTATGGTTTTAAGCCAGTATTACCATTGAGTTTTGCCCTTAAACCAGAGCATCCCTGCATGACATCCTTAGTGCGATGATATCACTTCCAGGTAACATCACTGAAAAGTACTGGGGCAGGGAGACCAGTGGCAGTGATTTCATAGCAAGCTCTTTATTAGGTGGTCGGACGAGGCATGCATCCAGGGCTCCAGGGCCCACTTTTTATGCTGGCCGGAGCCACACCTCTGGCCCGATAGGGTCTTAAGTTTACGTAGTTTGTCATAGGTTCCACTGGGGGGAACCGAGGTTCCTTATTGATGGCCACTTAGGATCTGGCCATCTATTGTTCTCCCGGGCCGAAGCTCAGGTCGCTGCCTGGCCAATGGTAAGTGTCATTGTATACATTCAGCATGGTACATTACAATCTTCATTTTGGGAGTGTCGTGGAACACCCCCCAAATTCCCTGCTGGAGCAATGAGGGGACCTGGCAACCCTGTTACCAACTCTAGGTTGGGGAATTCATGGGGATTTCGAGGTGGAGCTAGGGGTGGCGGTCTCCAAGCAGTGCCTGGAGACCTCTCGAAATTACAACTGGTCTCCAGGTTACAGAAGTCATTTCCCCTAGTGAAAATGCAAGCTTTTGAGAGCGGACTCTATGGCATTATACCCCGCTGAGGTCCCTCCCCCTCTCCAAACCCCACCCTCCCTAGGCTCCACCCCCCAAATCTTCAGAAATTTCCCAATCCAGAGCTGGCAACCCCAGGTGGAGCCTGGGGAGTGACCTCAGCGGGGGCCAATGCCATAACGTCCACCCTCCAAAGCAGCCATTTTATTCAACGGAACTATAGTCTGGAGATCAGTTGTAATTCTGGAAGATCACCAGGCCCCACTGGGAGGCTGGCGACTCTAATCACAGATATGCAGGACTGTATGTAAGGCAAGGGTGGAGTGACCGTTAGATGTATCCGGAAAGTTGCTGGTGGTGGATAGGGTTGCCATCTCTAGGCTGGAGATTTGGGGGCAGAGACCGGGGATGGTAGAGTTTGGGGGGGGGGGAGGGGGAAAGATACTGGTAGAGTTGAAAACTTGTAGCAGCCCAAAGAGTCCATATGAGCCTGAGTTCATCAGAGCTCAGAAGCTAAGCAGGGTTGCTCATAGGGTTGCCAAGTCCGAGTTGGAAAATACCTGGGGACTTTGGGGGTGGAGCCAGGAGAGGGCGGGGTTTGGGGAGGAGAGGGGCCTCAGCAGGGTACAGTGCCATAGAGCCCGCCCTCCAAAGCAGCCATTTTCTCCAGGGGAGCTGATCTCTGTCAGCTGGAGATCAGTTGTAAAAGCGGGGGATCCCCAGGCCCCACCTGGAGGCTGGCAATCCTAGTTGCTCATGGTCAGAATTTGGAGGGGAGACCACCAAGGAAATCTAGGATTGCTATGCAGAGGAAGGTAGTAGTAAACCACTTCTGCTCATCTCTTGCCTTGAAGTCAGTTGTGACTTGGCAGCACATCGTCATCATCGTCGTCATCATCGTCGTATAGTTACCCCTGTCCTGACCTGAATGGCCCAGGCTAACCCGATCTTATCAGATCTCAGAAGCCAAGCAGGGTCAGCCCTGGTTAGTATTTGGATGGGAGACCACGGAGGAAGTCAAGGATCACTATGCAGAGGAAGGCAAAGGTGAACCACCTCTCAATATCTCATGCCTTCAGAACTTTATTGCCATATGGACCAGGGGCGTCAACTTTCTAAATCCCCAGGGGGGGGCAGGGGCTCTCTCGTGCGCGCGCGCAAAGCGCGCGCGTGTGCACGGGACCATGTCTCTGCCGCTCCCCCCCGGCCCAGGGAGGCAGACCTGCAGCGGCGGCAGCCAGCTGGCCGGCTCACTGCCGCCCGCGCCCACGCGCGCGACTATGTCTTCGCCGCTCCGTCCCCCCCCCCCGGCCCAGGGAGGCAGACCCGTGGCAGCGGCAGGCAGCTGGCCGGCTGACTGCCGCCCGCGCCTGCAACTATGTCTTCGCCACTCCGTCCCCCCCCCGGCCCAGGGAGACAGACCCGCGGCGGCGGCAGCCAGCTGGCTGGCTGACTGCCGCCTCTCTCTCCCCCCCCCGCCCCAGGGAGGCAGGAGGGCAAGCCGGGGGTGGGGGGAAAGGAGAGGCGGCGACGGTCGGCTGGGCGAGCATTTTGCCGGGGGTGGCTGAGCCCCCCCCGGGAAATTTCGGGGGAGGCTCGAGCCCTCGAGCCCCCCCGTAGTTGACGCCCATGATATGGACTGCTGCTTATGACTGCATGATGACAGCCCAAAACCTTCAGATTTCAGACATGATTAGGATAAAGGAAGGAAGGAAGGAAGGAAGGAAGGAAGGAAGGAAGGAAGGAAGGAAGGAAGGAAGAAGAAGAAGAAGAAGAAGAAGAAGAGATTGGATTTATATCCTGCCCTTCACTCACGTGGAGTCTCAGAGCGGCTTACAAACTCCTTTCCCTTCCCCTCCCCACAACAGACACCCTGTGAGGTAGGTGGGGCTGAGCGAGCTCTGAGAGAAACTGCTCTTTTTCAAGAACACCTCTGACAGAACTACGGCTTGCCCAAGGTCATCCAGCAGGTGCAAGTGGAGGAGTGGAGAATCAAAACCGGTTCTCCCAGATTAGGGTTCGCGCACTTCCCAGGAAGGATTGTGTGATACAGGAAGATGCTTTTAATAATGTGAAAATAGCCACATCAAACATATATACAAGAATTAGGTAGTTTCTGGGTCTTGAAGAAGGAAACTCAGATGGCCACACTTTCCTCCTTTCCCCCACCATAAAGTTCTGCTGGGCCTCTTTTTGGGGGGTATTTTTCCATTTGTGTGTGTGTGTGTGTGTGTGTGTGTGCCTGTGCCTGGAAGTCATGGCGACTTCTGGCATGGAGGATGTTTAGAGAAGTGGCTTGATAGCCTGCCTCTGCCTCCTGGCCCTGGTGTTCCTTGGAGGTCCCCCATCCAAATACAGGCCAGGGTCAGCCCTGCTTACCTTCTGGGATCTGACAAGATCGGGCCTGATCCAGGTCAGGGAAAGTTCTGTTGGGTCTCTTGATTGAAGGATGCCAGCCTCCCCTGGGGATCCCCTGGACCTTTGTCATTTAAGAGCTGACTGCAGTCAGTTTGGCCTAGGTATAGGGCTGCCACCTCCAGCTTGGAAAATACCTGGAGATTTTGGGGGTGGAGCCTGAGGGAGAGACCCTGTGTGATGTAGTGCTTAAGAGTTGCAGACTCTAATCTGAAGAACCAGGTTTGATTTCCTGCTCTTCCCTGTGAGGACTGCTGGGTGACCTTGGGCCAGTCATGGTTCTCTCAGAACTCTCTCAGCCCCACCTACCTCACAAGGTGGCTCTTGTGGGGAGAGGAAGAGACTGTAAGCCTTATAAGCCTCTTTGAGACTCCTTAGAGTAGAGAAAAGTGGGGTATAAAAACCTACTCTTCTTCTTCTTGAGGAAGGCAGGGTTTGAGGAGGGACTTCAGTGGGGTAGAATGTAGGGCTGCCAAGTCAGCCCGGGGGGTGGGGGATCCCCCGCTACAGGGGTTCCCGATATGCTGGCCAGCATTGGGCCAGCGGGGGAAACCCCACCCCTGAAGTCGTCCAGCCTTCCCCCACGTAATGACGTCACCCGGAAGTGACGCCATCACGTTGGGGGCGTTGCCAGAGCGTTGCCCTAGCAACGCCCCCAACGTGCTGACATCACTTCCGGTGACGGCACCCAGCTGGTGGAGGACTCCCCCCCACCGGTAAGTTCAACAGACTTGGTAACCCTAGTAGAATGCCATAGACTCCACCTTCCAAAGTGGCCATTTTCTCCAGGTAAACTGATCTCTGTCGCCTAGGGTTGCCAAGTCCGGGCTGGAAAATACCTGGGGACTTTGGGGGTAGAGTCAGGAGAAGGTGGGGTTTGGGGAGGGGAGGGGAGGGGCGACAGTATGGTACCATGCCATAGAGTCCACCCTTCAAAGCAGCCATTTTCTCCAGGGGAGCTGATCTCTGCCAGTTGGGGATCAATTGTAAAAGCGGGAGATCCCCAGGCCCCACCTGGAGGCTGGCAACCCTACTGTTGCCTGGAATTCAATTGTAATCCCAGGATAACTCCAGCCACCCCCTGGAAGTTGCCAACGGTACCTAGGTATAAATGATCTGCTTTTTTTTGTGCACCCCCCCCTGCAGTTGATTGGCACATGGTCTGTTTATTGGGGCAATCCTGGTTCCAGAGAAGTAGTGTGGTATAGTGGTGATTTTTAGCATACCTGTTTAGGGGACTCTTAATTTCCCCTTTCTAGTGAATGTGTATATAAATAATACCCCCCCCCCCCGGTCTAATCTTGACTATAATGAGATGTCGGTATGATATACCATGTACATTCTATATTACGTAACTGGAGAATGGACTGCTTGTAACTTATAATTATTAGCTTATTAGTTGGTTCTCTCTGCTGAAAGCAGCGGCACTTTTGAAAGATTGCAATTGTGATTACGCTAGGTTCAGCCTGGGAGCGAGGATTTAGTTAATCTGATTTAATTTGAGCGGAGTGTTTTTCAGAATTACAGAACTGCAAAGCATGTTTCATTCCATTTTAAACGCTTTTATTTAGGAAAAGGTGTGTCAGTGTGTGTGTGTGTGTGTGTGTGGGGGGGGGGGGTTCTGTCCAAAGGCTGCTTGTCAGTCATACTTAGACCTCTCACATGGGCTCATATTTTATTTGGATTTTTTTTTGCCCTCCTCTATTCTGCCATAGAAGCAAAATAAAGCAAAGTGCAATAAACTGAAATTTAAAAAAATCAATAAAATGATAAACACTACAGTAAATAAAGATCAAGATGGGTCGCCGCATTAGTCTGCCTGTAGCAGTAGAAAAGAGCAAGGGTCCAGTAGCACCTTAAAAGACTAACAAAATATGTGGCGGGTTATGAGCTTTTGTGAGTCACGGCTCACTTCTTCAGGCACATCAGGCACAGCAGGTCTCTTTGGGGCGGGGCTCCCCCCAGCTGGCCGGTGACAAATTGGGGACCCCGAAATCAGGGGACCCCCACCGCCATCGGGGGGATGGCAACCAATGTTCCCTCTAAGCTGTGTAGTCTTGTGAGCAAAAATTCTTCTTTGTGAGCTACTGGCATTAAAGCTGTGAGCTGCACAAGATAGTTTGTTCTGGAGCCATCCTTCCTGAGCTAAAACAAAAATGTGTGAGCTGGAGGCTAAAAAACTGTGAGCTAGCTCACACTAACTCAGCTTAGAGGGAACATTGATGGCAACCCTAGTGTAGTGTTGTGGACAGAGTGTCAGATTAGGACCTGAGAGATCTAGGCTGAAACACACACTCACCTATGAAACTCACTGGATGACAAAATGGTGGTGGCAAAGAAGAAGAAGAAGAAGAAGAGAAGAGATTGGATTTATACCCCGCCCTCCACTCCCCAAGGGAGTCTCAGAGCGGCTTACAAACTCCTTTTCCCTTCCCCTCCCCACAACAGACACCCTGTGAGGTAGGTGGGGCTGAGAGAGCTCTTTCCCAAGCTGTCCTTGAGGGAACAGCTGGTACAGAGCTATGGCTTGCCCAAGGTCATCCAGCCAGGTGCAAGTGGAGGAGTGGGGAATCAAACCCGGTTCTTCCAGATTAGAGTCCGCGCACTTAACCACTACACCAAACTGGCTCTGTGCTGCCCTAAACTCCTTGGAAGAAGGATAAAAATGTATACCGTTGGCCCCCTTCGTGGTAGCTGTGGGCACCGTGGTGCCTGCTGGCCTCTTTCCTGGCACCCGCCAAGTGCTTTTAGAAAGTGGGTAGGGCTATATGAGGCTTTTGCCTAGCAAGGCTTCTGATTGGCTGCTCAGATTAAAAAGCATCCTGTTAAACAGAGCTTGGGCCTGAAATGTTGAAGAATCACTATTAGTTGTATACAGCCTTGCTCCCTGACAGTTTGTAGTGGGCTCCGCCTCCTATGGCAGCCATTTTCTGATTGGCTCTGCCTCCTGTGGCAGCCATTTTCTGATTGTACCCACCGCCCTGTGTCAGAATTCCAAAGGTGCCTGCAGGCTCGAAAAGCTGGAGACACCTGATATACAAATCCCTAAATCTTACACCGGCCCTTTGTTGTATCCCAGTTGGCTTAACCCATCTCTTGGATTGCTGCATGTCTGTATTACATATGATAAAAAAAATCAATCAAGCATATAAAATCATGAATGCAGATCTGTTTCGCCACCTCTTTTGTAACAGGAGCAGCAAATGCCACTCACGGTGCTAGGGTTTGCTCAATAGGCAATCTCCGGCGTTCGCTGCCTGATCGCCGCCATCAGTCATTCCCTGAAAGTCCTCCCCAAGTAGAGAAGGAACTGAACTCTGGGTGAGTGACTCTACATCAGCATTACCTTAATGCCTTCAGAATTAGGTAATTAGGAAACATGAGACTCCGCCAGAGCAGACAGCGACTTGTTACCGAGGGCATCAAAGGCAGTTTCCTCTCCCATGTCAATTTGAACAGAGCTCTTGGCTACTTGGTTAACAGTAATCGGCTTAGCGAAATTTGTTTTGCATTTCTGATGTTAATGAATAGCTTAAAAAAAAATTCTTCCAGGGAAAAGCCATTGCATTTGCACAAAGGAGAACACAGTTAAAGCAGCGGCAGGTGTAACCTAGGATGGCTGAATGGAAAGAGGCGGTGCGAGTGTTCTCAGTCCGAGCACCTGTGCGGGGAAATGTTAGCTTTTGGCTTTAAGGTAAGTTAAGGAGAGTCCCTCTCTGGGCCAGTAGTAGACCATTTTGATCAAATGAATTAGGGTTACCAAGCTCCAGGTAGGGCGTGGAGGTCTCCTGGAATTACAAAGGATCTTCAGACAACAGAGGTCAGTTCCCCTGAAGGGGGGGAATGGCTGCTTTGGAGGGTGGGCTCTATGCTATTGTACCTTGCTGAGGTCTCTCCCATCGTCCCATCCCCAAGTTGTGCCCTCCCCAGCCTCCACTCCCAAAGTCTCCAGGTATTTTCTAACCTATAGCTGGCAAACACCAGGTTGGCCCTAAAGACATCTGGCTGACCTCCACCAGGGCCAGGGCTTTTTCAGTGCTGGCCCCAACCTGGTAGAACTCTTTGCCAACCATCAGGGCCCTGTGGGCTTTTGGTTGAGGGCAATGATGGTTTATAAACTGGCTGGCACCCTCCCCCCCCACTCCTTCTCCTCAGACTGTCTTACTTCCCCCCCCCCCCCACACACACACCTGTGAGGTGGTCACAGGCCAGAAATGGGAGAAAACTATAATTTTACCTAATTGATTTTTAAATTAATGTACTAATGCCAATAAGAACATAAGAACATAAAGAGAAGCCAATGTTGGATCAGGCCAAAGGCCCATCCAGTCCAACACTCTGTCACACAGTGGCCAAAAACACCAGATGCCAGCAGTAGGTCCACCAGTGGGGCCAGGACACTAGAAGCCCTCCCACTGTTGCCCCCCCCCCCCCCAAGCACCATGAATACAGAGCATCACTTGCCCCGGACTGAGAGTTCCTATCTATACCTTGTAGCCACTGATGGACCTCTGCTCCATATGTTTATCCAGTTCCCTCTTGAAGCCGTCCATGCATGTAGCCGCTGCCACCTCCTGTGGCAGTGAATTCCACATGCTAATCACTCTTTGGGTGAAGAAGTACTTCTTCTAAAGAAGTACTACTTCACCTAAAGAGTAATAGAAGCCTCCTGTATTGTGATGGCTAAAGTGCTCTTCATTAAACACTTAAATTTTATGTAGTAGCAAACCAGTCCCCTTTTATTTCTACCTGGCAAAGAAGCCTTCCATTTTGAATGTGGCTGGCAAAATATAGGAGGCTTCTAGCACCTGAAGGACAAGACTGGCTTGCTCCTAATACAAACACTTGCAACGGAACCAGAAGATGAAAATGCAGAAAATAAAGAAGAAGTTAAGCATTGGTTTGCTCTTAACAAACATTGAACTGTATCAAGAGGCTGATACTTTTCCATACAATAGGACTACTCCTGAGGAAGATGGGGATGAAATGAGTTTATATCCGGGTGCTCATTGAGTATGATGGACTTTCCTTGTAATGTTGTAAACTTTTATTGAGAGTATAATGAACTGTTCCTTGTAATCTTGTAAGTTTGATTTAAAAATATAAAATGTGCTAATCATTCATGTCACAGTGTTTGTTTGTTGTATTTTCCATATGGTTGTGTTTGTTTAGAAGCAGTAATAGCTTGAAAAGGGCTCTGGTATCCTAAAGCTCCAATTCCTATTGGCTGACTAATACAGACTCCCACTGGTCCTGAAGCCAATCTAGATACCCAATCACTGAGCCCTGCTTGGGTCCAATAGTATTGCTTGTATATAGTTACATTGTTGAAAGTTATGTGTTGGAACAGTATAAATGAAAGTGCTGCTCTCATAGAGCTGTCTTTTGAGCTGAACAATGTCACTGAATAAAAGTGCTGATATTTGAGTAACTTTTTTTGGAAGCTGTTTTCTTCAATAAAAATTATTATTATTATTTTTTTTAAAAAAGCCTGTTTGTTTGAATTCATCGCCTCCTGCTCAATAATTAAAACATATGGATACCTGTGACCGCTTCTTGGTTTTTCCCAGTTTAGTATAAGGCAGCTTCATTTGTTCATGCATTCATTCACCTTCTCCCCAGAGCTGAGGTTCATGTTTATAAACTCTCATTTCACCTATATATTATGTCTATTTAAGACTGAGGAAGACAGGAATGGGGGAGTAAAAACCCCTTTAAAACCCACCTGGCCATTAGTAATGAGGGATGACCTTTGCCGCAGTATAGGCCCCGGTTTATCAAAGCCAAGGAAACCCCATCTCCAGGCCTCCGGTCAATCTGTGTTGCTGCGGGCTGAGGAATTTCCATTTAAAATCTCTCTTCAGGTGATAAAGATGGATTCAATAGAGATCTGCTCATAAAGAAAGTGCTGGGAGCCACTATTAAATTCTAGCTTCTGTCAGCTTAACAGCAAAAACTTTTAATGAGGAAACCATTAAAGTTGACCTAATGAATCAGAAATGCTTTTCCTCACTGGCTAATTACAAAGTGCCTCGAATATCTTC
Source organism: Lepidodactylus listeri (assembly GCA_029233225.1). Taxonomy (NCBI): domain Eukaryota; kingdom Metazoa; phylum Chordata; class Lepidosauria; order Squamata; family Gekkonidae; genus Lepidodactylus; species Lepidodactylus listeri. The sequence goes on from JARCFY010000011.1 coordinate 86,122,989, forward strand.
CGACATATGTAATTCAGACAGTACCGAGCGATTGAGTCTCCCTTGTGCGTTCTCTCGTCTTTTTCCCTCCGAGCAAACCTGTTGCGGAGCAGTGAGGGCAAAAATGCTCCTTGGCAACATTATACAGAGGATGTGGGTCTTGACCTAGAGTCTCATGAGGGACATCTGTGGATGTGGGTTGAGTATAAAAGACAGGGTAAGGGTAGGGTTGTTGGCATTCCTGAGGAAAGATACAGAAAGGCAGAATCGCTAATGACAGTGAATGGAATTCAACAAAAGACTAATGTGTGCTTCTTTGTTGGAACTCAACTGAATGTCTAGCACTTTCTGTGCACTTGCGCCAGTTTAGTGTAGTGGTTAGGAAGGCGGACTCTAACCTGGAAGAACTGGGTTTGATTCCCTACTCCTCCATATGCAGCTGGTGTGACCTTGGGTCAGTTACAAGTTCTCACAGAGCTGTTCTGTCAGGAGCAGATCTTGAAAGAGCTCTCTCAGCCCCAACTACCTCACAGGGTGTCTGCTGTGGGGAGTGGAAGGGAAAGGAGATTGTAAGCCCCTCTGAGACTCCTTCGGGTAGTGAAGGGCGGAGTATAAATCCAGTCTCCTCCTCTTCCTCCTCCTCCTCCTCCTCCATTGATTTTAGAGGGGATTGGTGCAAGTCACCTTTGCTGGATAACACCCATTGCTTTTTGTTAATGATAATACTTATGCTTTGCTTCAGTTGTGTTTTTAGACTTCTGGTTGGTTCTACAACCCTAATCCTTTTGCATTGTTGACTGAATGTCCCATCCGTCGATTGTATTGACTCACTCTGTGTAATCTGCCTCGAATCCATAAGATAGACAGACTATGATTAAAGTAAATAAATAAATACAGTTTTGTAGTTGCTGAAGTCCGTTTTTTAAAATATTGCCCAACATATGGGCTCATAACAGCAACCCAGCACCTAACATGGAACCTGGTGCTGGTTTTCCCATCTCCATTTTAGGGAAAAGTTCATGTTCGGGTTCAGGTATTTGTTTATTTAGATATTTATACCCTGCTTTTCTTTCCCAGTGCTGATGTAGAGGAGAAAGGGTCTAAACAGCCCTTTGTCTCTATTTCAGCTCATGTGAGGTGACAGATGTCATGGAATGGACTTCATCATTTCCAAGTGCAGGGGGCAATCTCATTGCTAAATGATCTCCTACATAAGGATGGTAGTGGCGTAGAATTCGGGGCAGAAAACTGGGACCTAATCTCATGGACTCATTGAGGAGTAGGCAACCAGCCCGAGGGTTGTGGGAGGGACAATGGGGGGGAGGGTCATGATGCTGGCTCTGGTGCTACATCACTTCTGGTGAAAACCCAGAAGTGACATAGGGTATCTCTAGGAATCATCAGAAACTCTATGGTAAAGCCCTATGTCACTTCTCGGTTTCTACCAGAAATGATGTGGCACTGCACAAGAAACTGTCGTTCTTTAAATCCCTCCCCACTGCCACTTGGAGAGGTGGCGGGCAATGGGAGCTGAGGGCGGGGATCCCCTACCCCTAGAAGGGACCCTCAAATACAGGCTTACCCGAGCAATCCCTACTAAAATACAAGCTTATCCTGTACTAAGAACAAAGGAAGCAGAGATCGATAGCTTGGGGGGGGGGGGTTAGTTATGGGGTGATACTACCTGTCAAGCTGTGCAGAGGTCCATGAAGAGGGGATTGTGGCCTAAACCCAGAGGGCAAAGGGATGGCCTGCCAGTAGGCATCAGGGCAGAAACATATGGTCTAAAACCATGTGCTCATGGATATAGGCACTGGAAAACAATGCAGACCAATGGAAGGTCTTGGGGGCTGGTCTCAGATGAGAACAATAGATCACCTGGACCAATTATGAGTCCCAGGGGTGCGTGGCATCAGGATGGGCAATGTCTAGATGTGGCCAATGAGCTTCCAGAGGGGGCAGAGTCTGGATTAACAACTGGAGCCAGGTGTGCTGGGGCTAGCTGAATGGATTTTATGACCACTGATGGTTCTGCCAGTGCAGTTGAATAGGTTCCCAAATACAGACAAAAGAGGGAGATGGGCCCCTGATTAGCGTCAGGAAGGATCGTTAATAATTTGAATGTTTGCTTGGTTTATCTTGGTATCCTGAGGGATGGATCAAGGAGAGACAAGGAACATAGACATGAGATGACACAAAAAGGGCTGGGTGAGGTTCTGGAGATAGGACTATTTGCCAGATGGCTTCTGAAAAGCCTTTAGAAATGTAGATACTTCACCTGGTGGAACCCATTGTTATTCCATAAGCATAATCTCTTCTGGGTGGAGGGGGAAGACTGGAAGTTTGCTGAGGGCTGTCTTGGTTTGTCACTTGACTATGAAATCCCTGTTTCCAGAGCTATGGCTTGCTCTGTGTTCCAGAACCAGGAGTGTCTTCCTTGGCCTGAGTTTTGTGGATCTCTGGTTCAAGTTAGAAGTGGGGTGCCCCTTGCTATTGGGGCTACCCAAGAGTAAAGACAGCACCTCTGGCAACAGGTTGAAACTTATAGAAAACTTATATAGAGAATGTATCTTAACGTTGCTTCAGACCAACACGGCTGACCACCTGGAAGCCCTTCAAGTACTTGAAGATGGTTATCATATCACCTCTCAATCATTCTCATGGTTCACCTGGCTTCCATTTTGCCCTTACAACAACACAATGACAGGAAGTTCCATGGCACAATGGGAATCTGAACCTGGATTTTCCATGTCCTGACTGAACATGCTACACCACCATACTACACTAGTTCTGGTAGAACCCTTGGATGGAAAGCCATTGGGGTGGGGTAGAGGCAGCTTAATCTGCTGTACTATCTCTCCCCACCTCCAGAGGCCGAGGATTTCTCTTTTCCTAAATCGAGGCTACAGATCAAACTGGCATGAGGAACAAATGTTCAGTGGGACCAGGGTATTTGTTCCAGCCACATCACAAAGGGCCGTGTGTGATTCTGCTGTAGCCCATTTATTGAATATTCATCCATTCACGAGACATGGAAATAAAGGAGCCAAGAGGAGGCCCTCCACTGCCATCATGAGCAACAGTCAGCAGCAGTGGCGTTCAGGAGTGGCTCAGATGAAAAGGCCTTTATAGATCAGGAGCTGGTGATGAACTGGTGGCTGCGTTTCCAGACAGCACGTTCCTCCCTATCTAAAGAAAGCATTTACAGCTGGTGACTTTGGAAGATGCATGCGCCACGGAGTAATGGGGAGCCTGCCCATTCAAAGAAACAGCCTCTTCCAATACTCGTCCGTATTGGCGCTAATTAATATCATTAATTACCTTAACTATTTCCTGCTAATCTCTTTGTATCTTTACCTTGAAATGAGAGCACCAGACAAAATGCATGGGTTCCGTTAGGGGCTTTATTAATCGCAGCCCGAACTGTGTAAATAATGAAGCTCATCCCCGCCACCCGGATAGTTTCAGAGGCAAGCCGTGCCGGTCTGCGGTAGAACAGCTAGGTCTTAGTCCAGTAGCCCCTTAGAGACCAAGAAGGGTTTTTGGGCATGAACTTTTGAGAATCAAAGCTCCGTTCGTCAGAAGACAGTTTCAGAGGGTAGCTGTGCTGGCCTGCGTAGTGTTGCAACTCCAGGTTAGGAAATTCCTGAGGAGTTGTGTTGGTAGAGTTTCAGTATGCAAAGGAAGCAGAACACTGACTGTTCAGAGAAAAATAAGTAGGTTTATTTAAAGAAGAAGAGGAGGGGGAGGAGGAGATTGGATTTATACCCCACCCTTCACTTGGAGTCTCAAAGCAGCTTACAAACTCCTTTCCCTTCCCCTCCCCACAACAGACACCCTTTGAGGTAGGTGGGGCTGAGAGAGCTCTTAGAGAACTGCTCTTGAGAGGACTGCTCTGACAGAACTGTGGCTTGCCCAAGGTCACACCAGCAGCTGCAAGTGGAGGAGTGGGGAATCTAAACCGGTTCTCCCAGATTAGAGTCCACGCACTTCACCACTATACAGAACTGGCTCTCACCAAAAAGGACAGTGGGCACCACTGCAATATGGCTGCCTTGGTGGAAAATTATAAAAATTCAGAAGATTCCAATCCAAGCATCCTCCAACAATGTGGACGACCAGTTTTGACTGGGGTGTTCCCTGCATACCCAAAGGTGATGTCTCCTGGAAGCCAGCAAAGTACAGGAAAGCCAGGACTGGCTCTTTGCTCTGGGTGACGAGAAACATACTGGTATGCTCCCTCTAAGCTGGGGAGTCTTGTGAGCAAAAATTATATTTTGTGAGCCACTGGCATTAAAGTTCTGAGTGAATGATCTGGCTACTCCATAAATTAGTTTGCTCTGGAGCCATCCTTCCTGAGCCAAGACAAAAATCTGTGAGCTGGAGGCTAAAAAACTGAGCTGGCTCACACTAACTCAGCTTAGAGGGAACACTGCAGACTACAGAGATCAGTTGCCCTAGAGAGGGGCAGCTATGGAGGGTGGACTCTATGGCACTGTATCCTGCTGAGCCCCCTCCCTTCACCCCTTGGTTCCACCCCCAAATATCCAGGGATTTCCAAACACAGAGTTGGCATTCCTACCACTCTCAGCCAAGGAGAATGCCCCAACCCCATGCAGACGCAGTGTGGTGATGTCACCGTTGGCATCACATGGGTCGGTGCAGCCAATAAGATTAGAGAGAAATCTGGGGAAATAGCATTAACTGGTCAAGGTCTCTCTGAATACGGTTCTGTTTCATCTTACTTCAGTTGGGGAGGGGCTGTGGCTCAGTGAAAGAGCCTCCGCTTTGCAATTTTTAAAAGCAATAAAAATCATTAAAAAAACACACGATCGTGGCTCTACATCCTGGCCCTAGCTTTGATATCTGGCCTTTGCCACCGTGCGACTCAGGAAGATCACTGAGTGGGGGAACTGTTTATTTGTATGCATTCTTCAGCACGCCACTTCAAGTAATGCATGAATTACTGCTAGCACTTTAGGATTCACGATTTTATTTGCATCTGCATTGTAATTGCACTTGAACTGTTTTAAATGGTTTTATGCGAATTTTAATGGTACCTATGTACCAGCTAATGTAAGCCGCGATGAGCCTGCTTGTGGGGAGGGCGGGGCCTTAATTAATGAATTAAATAATCTGTATACTGAAAACTCATGAACTTTTAAACATTCTGAAAAGAATTTTGTCGAAGAGGTTCCGGAATGCCAGTCCGGTGCATTCCCCCAGGGAAAAAAGCCCTGTTGTGGTCACGACATGCATGACTTGCAGATTTTTCGGGGCTTTCCCTGTTGAACCAGGGGAAAAAAAACCCCAAAACCAAAATCTGGAAAGTGAAAGACAGATTGCACAGAATGAGTCAATACAATCAACAGGATGGGGGCATTCAATAAACAATACAATAGGACTGAGACTGTGGAACCAATCAGAAATCTAGAAACGGAACTGAAGACAAAGCGTGTCTCAACATGACAGATCAAATGATGCAAAAATTACATGGTAGGATCCTGGTTTCAGTAAATAAATACAGTAAGCTAAACACTGTAATAATTTAAGTAACTTTGTGAATCATTGAGTACAGTGCAGCTCTATTGCCTGCACAGAAAAGCTCTCTTGAGTAATTCGGTCTTGCACGGTTTGTGGAAAGCCAGGAGAGTGGGAAGCTTCCTGCCCTCCTCAGGCAAGACATTCCACAAGGTTGGGGGGCCACCTCAGAGAAAGCAACGCATGGGCACAGGCAGTTGTTGATCCTGCCCACTGGCAGGTTGGCAGAAAACCTTGTTCAGGTGAGTGAATCCGTCATACTGGAGCATAGAGGGAGAAACGGTTTCACAGATACGAAGGTCCAAGGCCCTGAAGTATGTAAGCCCTATATGGTCTGGCATACCTGAGGGACCGCCTTTCCCCACATATACCCCAGAGAGCACTACGGTATGGGTCCTACAATCGGCTGACTCTCCCTGGCCCTAAGGACGCCAGGCTTGCCGTTACCAAGGCCAGGGCATTCTCAGTGGTGGCTCCACATTGGTGGAATGAGCTCCCAGAACAAACCAGGGCCCTGTGGGACCTATTGCAGTTCTGCAGGGCCTGCAAGGCGGAGCAATTCCTCCGGGCCTTTGATTAGGAGCCGCCCCCATTATACCATCAACGAACTGCGGCCCAGACAGTCGGCCTGACTGCAGAAATTTGTGAAACTTCGGGCCATCTTGGAAATAAGAACACCAACGGCACCATTATTAGTATGTCTGATTTTTTATGATGTTTTATTGGGTTTAAATTGTTATTAACTATTTACGTACTTTGTAAAGGTGGTTTAAGCATGTGAGCCGCCCTGAGCCTGCTTTGCGGGGAGGGCGGGGTCTAAATACAATAATAAATAAATAAATATAAATAAATAAAATACCCAATACCTTTAATAGAGCCCAGTACCTGATGGGCAGCCAGTGGAAGGACGGTAGAATGGGATTAATTCACACCGCCTTGGACACTGTGCTATCATTGCGCCACAGCAACAATTCACAAGCGGATTTTCGCATGCGAACGAAACAGTCCAGGAGGCGAATAACTTCAACAGCTTAACAACAGCATGGTATCTAATGAGGGGCAGGTGCAACCAAAGTCACTTTTTTGGGTACGACATCCCTGTTTTCTTTGCAAAGATCATGGCTTGACCCGCATTACCAATGGCTGTGATCTCCTTGTACATGAAATGGATTACCAGAAACAGGGATCAACTCCGGTAGAGGGATGGAGTGCATGAGATGGACCTTCAACAGATCTAGCAGAATTCTTACAGTAAATCACGGAAAGGATCCACTTTCTGTTAATTTTTTTTTAAAAAAAAGGATATATATGTGTGTATTAGATTAAGAATTAAACGCCACGCCCTGCGGACGGTGCGGCGGGCTCCCGCGTCGGTGCTAGCAAAGGCGGTATATCCGTGCCATTAATGCAATCTAATAATGACACTTAAAAGAAGAGCTGAGAGAATCAGGTCACCGAAGCCCTCCCGCCCGGTTTTTGCAAGCCGGTCTATAAATCACGCAATAAAGACGGCCGAACAGAATTGCTGTGCTGTGTGATTATAAATGAAATAAAGGCGCATTATAAAAACGGTTAATCTATTAAGATTTGGGGGGAAGAGAAAAGAGGCCCATGCAGGAAAGGAAAAAATCAATAACCCCCTCTCCAGTGTTCAGATTGCACTGTTCTCTCCCCCCCCCCCCCCCCCCCAGTAGCGCAGGCAGTTTGCTTCTAGTTAATCATTGGGAACCATCTGAGACCCTGGGCAAGCTTTCCTGTAAATCAGCAGTAACTCTTGTAAAGTCTGCTGCCATCGGTCTGCAGAATCTCTGTTGCAAGAGAGAGCAGCAATGTGCGTCTTAGCTGTTTTCTCCCCTGCACCGTGATCCCGACCTGAGTCGGCTGTGGGGGACTGCCGTTTGCCCCATTTAGGGAAACTTAGGGGGTACAGGTACATGTACGCATGGGGCAAACAGTGGTGCTCTGGGCTGTTTAAGGTGAAAAACCAGGATGGGGGGAAAAGGCATAAGCCCCCTCTCTATGTACCTTGGGAAGAAGAAGAGGAGAAGGAGGAGGAAGACGAGTAGTTCTGTGACGACTGTTCTGAGGCTGTGCCCACCACACTGGGTCAGACTTCCAAAGGTGCCCACAGGCTCAAAAAGTTTGGGGACTACTGACTTAGAAGAAGAAGAAGAGAAGAGGAGATCAGATTTATACCCCACTCTTCACTACCCAAAGGAATCTGAGAGCAGCTTACAATCGCCTTTCCCTTCCCCTCCCTACAGCAGACTCCCTGTGGGGGAGGTGGGGCTGAGAGAGCTCTGTCGAGAACTGCTCGTGAGAGAACAGCTCTGAGAGAACTTGTGACGGACCCAAGGTCACACCAGCAGCTGCATGTGGAGGAGTGGGGAATCAAACCCCGCTCTCCCGGATTAGAGTATGCACTCCTAACCACTACACCAGACCACGATACCAAACATCAGAAGAGCCCTGCTGGATCACTCCAGTGGCCCATCTAGTCCAGCATCTTGTCTCACACAGTAGCCAACTGATTCTTCCGGAGATCTAACAACAGAGCATAGAGGCTGAGACCTTTCCCCTCCTGGCACTGGGATTCAGAGGCTGACCGCCTCTGAAGGTGGAGGTTCCCTTTAGTCACCATGGCTGGGAGCCCCAGATAGACCTCTCTTCCCTTGAATCTATGCTGTCTATGCCTATGGCCGTCACTGCATCCTCTGGCAGCAAATTCCATATCTGAATCACTCTATGTGTAAAGAAGTATTTCCTTCTAATCAGAAATTAGGGGTGCCAACCTACAGGTGCTAGGTGGAGATCTCCTGGAATCCCAAGTAATCTCCAGAATAGAGCGGTCAGTTCCCCTGGAGAAAATGGCAGATTTGTACAGTGGACTTTATGGCTTCACATCCTTGCTGAACTCCCTTCCCTCCCCAGACCCTGGCCTTCCAAGGAACCACGCCCAAGTCTCTGGGCATTTCCCAACATGGAGTTGGCAGCCCTATTGGAAATGGGCCCTTTCATGCTCAAGACTTGCATCTTCTAAAAAAGCTGGGCGCGCCAATCACAGAACTTCCGCTGTCTCGTCTAGTTTGACCTGCGTGGCTTCCGAAGAGGAGAGAAGGAGTCTCCCCTCCGGATATCCTTCCTGCATCCCAATTAGTTGAACTGATTAATATTTAGCATTTATAATGTGTTTTAGATGCTCAGTGTGCTTCACACACATTGTCTCAATCATCTGTACAGTAACCCGGGGAGGAGGTCTGTATTATTCCCTTTTTATTATTGTTATTACAGATGTTGGACTGATGCCGAGAGATAATGACTTGTCTAAGGCCACTTAGCAATGATTGCCATATGGCCTGGTTGTCCATGCCTCTCCCAAATTCTGGGCATGTTACCCAATTCATACAGGGAGCATCATCTAGCCTCAGATTCCCAGGATTCGTTTATGGAAAACAAAAGACGAACTATCCTCCCTGCCAAATTTCAGACAAGAAGAAGGAGAAGGAGAAGAACATTTTCTCTACTTGAAGGACTCTCAAAGCAGCTTACAATCTCCTTCCCTTCCTCTCCCCACAACAGACACTGAGGTAGATGAGGCTGAGAGAGTTCTGAGAGAACTGGGGCTGGCCTGAGGTCACCCAGCAGGCTTCCTGTGGAGGAGGAGTGAAAAATCAAACCGCAAGTTCTCTAGATTCAAGTCTGACTCTCTTTAACAAGATGACCAAAAGAAGAAGGGCCCCAGTTTGACAGGCAATTAAAGGCACAACAGGTAGCCGCTAACAGCAAAAGGCAGGGAAATGAAGGAAACAAATGGTGCTTGCTCATCCACCATTAGTCCCATTTGTTACCCCTAGGAAAGAGGCTTGTTTGACTATTCCCCCCGCCCCCCCCCCCCCCCAGTTTGGAAACAAATGCGTGAGAAACGTGCCTGCTTTGGTGGATCACAAGAGTTTTATCTCGGGTTTTGATTCCCTTGTTCTGTTCTTCTTTGATGAAAGGTGGGGGGGGGAGGAGGAGGAGGAGGTGAAGAAAAGAAATGAGACTCTTTCCCATCAGAGGAATCACTTGAAATGACAGTTATTAGGGAAATTCTCTCAAATCAGCCGTGCAAGAGCCGGCCTGTCTCCGTCTCCCCAGACTTCGGGTGCTGATTAAAATGGGTGGCTAGGATGGAAATGGTTTCTCCGTGAGTGTCAGTCGAAGCCCCGCCGAGAGCATTACAAAAGAATATATTCCGTCCGCCGTGTGCCTTCAGCCGGATGCTTTTCTTGTGCTAACAATACTGTGGAATTAGCAACATGTTTCCATTCCTGCCGAAGCCTGCCAGGCTCCCAGACCTGACACTCTGATGATTATGGGATGCCCTTTCCAAATACCTCCCCTCTCCAACTGGAGGCTCAGAATATGTTTTCTCGTGATGCCGGGAAACAGGCTGATTTGGGAACTAGTACCAAGGTTTTTTGTCTTCCGTTTATGTTATTACTTACTGACGCAGTGACAGAAACAAGCACAGAGCTGGAAGGGACTTCAAGGAGCATCTAGTCCAACCCCCTGCATGATGCTGGAGATTCACAAATACGGCCCCCCCACTTCCCCAGTAGGGTTGCCAGCCTCCAGGTGGGGCCGGGGGATCTCCCACTTTTTCAACTGATCTCCAGCTGACAGAGATCAGCTCCCCGGTGAAGAGTACTGGACTCGGGAGACCAGGAATGGTGCAATCATGAAGCCTTTATTGAGTGATTCAGCATGCCCAGTAGATGGTCAGAACAAGCATGCTTCTAGGGCTCCAGGGCCCTCATTATATGCTGGCCGGGGTTACACCTCCGGCTGCACCCAAAAGACCTGATAGGGGCTTTACATATGCGCATGTTTGTCATAGGTTCCCTGGAGGAGCCTTTGATTGCATTGGCTCCCCAGGGAGAACCTAGGTCCCACATTGGTGGAGGCTTTGAATCCAGACGTCTATTGTTCCTCCAGATTCAAGCTCCCCTCTCTGCCTGACCATGTGCTCTGGCCATGCGGCGGGCGCCATTACCTAGGAGCACATGGCAGGCCGGTTGTTACACAGAACATACTACATTACACCTGGAGAAAATGGCTGCTTTGAAGGGTGGACTCAGTGGCATTGTACCATGCTGAGGCCCCTCCCCTCCCCAAACCCCACCCTCTCCTGACCCCACCCCCGAAGTCTCCAGGTATTTCCCAACCCAGACCTGGCAACCCTATTCCCCAGTGACCCCTGCTCTATGCCCTGTAAAAGGCAAAAAGCTATTGAGGTTAACTGGTGTGGTTAGTCCAGTCACCATTAGTTAGCAGAGTGCTTAAATAATCAAGCTACAATTGCAGGAACATCACTTTACCAAGTTAGTCAGCTTACAAAGCTACACAGAATCACACTGCAAGTTTAGGAGAGAAACACTCCTCTCTTTGTTTGAAAAATACACTTTGGATAGGAAAGAGCAGAGACTGAGAGATTGCTTACTAGCCAAAGGACGGAGGTGGATGGCGAGAGGTCCATCTGCCTCATGGTGCCAAGAGATGGTCCCTCTCTTGGTGTGTGCTGGTAGAGAGCAAGTCTTCATTCAGAGTGTGAGAGAGAAGCAGGAAGGGGAAATTGGTCCCTGAGAACACAATCTACATTTCAAAGAGGACAGTGGCAGAAGAGTAGATACAGGAAGAAAGGTCATCAGTGTGCCTGTCTAGCTATCTAGTCTCTCTTGCCACTCAGTCTGGAGGTCTAAGAAGGGGACATCACAGCTGGAACTTCCAACAAAAACCTCCAGGATCCCTGGGTTAACCTGGCCGGGAGGAAAATTCTTCCCTGACTCCAAAGTGGCGATCGGCATTACCCTGGGCATGTAGGAAAGCGACGTGAGAGCCAAGCACCGACTCATCCCTTCCTGCCCCCCCCCTCTCATGATCTGCCTAAAGACTGACATCCAGCAAAGTAACACCATGTACAAAACATTCAACTGAATACTAATGATTAGACTTCACTTGTCCAATACCATATAGCATATGAAATTTCAGACGATATCAAGTTTCACCAACAATATAAGATTTTCACAAGGAAAGAACAACTGTTGTGAATAGTCAGCATTTATTCCAAAGATTGTAAAGACAATCAAAATGTTCTGGAATTACTCCCAGTATTCAAACACAGACAGTGAGGTCTCAGTAGAACACTTCAATAGATAACGGAGATGCAGTCAGTGACAACATGCGTCCAGGACTGCTTGTAATCTCTCTACACTGTGTTTTCCCGTTTTGGTTTGTGTTTAATGCCTGACATCCGGCTAGTTTAAACCTGCATGTGGGATCCCGTGATGGATAGAACTCGAGGTGGTGTACATTGTTTTCCTCCTTCACTTTTATCTTCGCGACAAGCCTGTAAGGTAAATTAGGCTGAAAGACAGTGTTGTGCCTGGAAATGAACTTCAAAGAGGAAGGGGGGATTTGAACCCGGAGCTCCCTGATGTCTTTCTAGTCCGATACACAAATATTTATTTATGTATACACTGCATTTCTACCCCGCCTTTCTCCCCAATGGGGACACGGGTGTCTTACATGATTCTCCTCTCTGCCATTTTATCTTCCCAACAACCCTGTGAAATAGGTTAGGTGGGGAATGTGTGACTAGCCTGAGCCCCCCTGCCCAGCAAGATTCCATGGCGGAGTGGGGATTCAAAACTGGTTCTCCAAGATCCTAGTCCAAACGCTACACCACTCTGGGCCAACAGCATCCTGCTTCATGTTTGCCTGTCCCTGCAAACAGGAGCCAATGAAGTAGAGAGGAAGTAGTCATCATACTGCATAATGAGGTCATCAGAGGTGGATGACCACACTTCCATGCATTCGTACAGTTTTATGTGTTATGTGGGAGAAGGGGAGGAAGAGGTTCTGTGAAACATGGAGTTCTGTCTTAGAAGACCGAGGATGGAGTTCTGTCCCTACCCAGCTCATCTCAATCAGCAGCCTCTTGTCTAATGGAAAGTTAGTGCTGCCCCTGCTGGATAGGAGGGGTATTACAGGATCTGGGAGTGGAGATCCAGCTTCCTCTGGACAAAGCTCCAAAGACACAATTAGCATCATATTTGGGACTCAGCTCTGACCTGCATCTGTATATATTTCATCTTATCGTTCCTCCAAGGAGTTCAGGGTGCCACCCTCAATTATCCCACCCTATGTTGTCTTCACAATCACCATATGAGATAGATGGGGAGGAGTGCAAGAGAGAGACTGGTCCAATGTCACCTAGTCTGCATGAGGATTTAAACTTAGATGTCCCAGGAGATCCTAGTCCCACAGTTTTACCTACGGGTCCCCAACATGGAACCTGTGGGTGCCTGGGAGCCCCCCGATACCTTTTCTGGCACCCACCAAGTGTTTTCAGGAAGTAGGCGGGGCCAGCTAGGGCTTTCACCCAACAAAGCTTCTGATTGACTACTGGAGATTTGATTGACTATACAGATCTTTTAAAATGTTGCTTGGGCAGCAGCCGGACAAGGATCTGCCCCGTGTTACTGAAGATAAGCTGTGGCGATCATTTTGTGGCTGGCTCCGCCTCCTGCAGTAGCCATTTTTTGGCTACACCTGCCATGCCATGTCAAAGTTCCAAAGCTGCCCTCAGGCTCAAAAAGGTTAGGGACTCGTGGTCTAACCACTACACCAGCTTTCAGCATTTGGTCTGCAGATGTGTATTACATCCGGTCATTAGAAATTATTCAGATTGTGGCCTTTGGGGGGACGGAAATGCCTTTGGGAAAGTTTTGTGAGCCTATGAGGTACAACAGGATGTTAGTCAATCAATTGAACAAATAAATGAATAGTTTGGAAGACTGGCAGATTTAGAAGACCTCAACCAGTGTGAGCCAGAAGTGTGAGTGTCCCTTGAGATTAGGGTTGTCAGGTGAGGCTGACAGGCTGACGGGGGACTTTCCAGGAGCCTCCGGAAGAGGGGAGGGAAGAAGCACTACTGAACTCCAAAGGGAGTTCTGGCTGTCACAGTTAAAGGGACCACGTTCCTTTTAAATGCCTTCCCTCCATTGGAAATAATTGAGGATGGGGGCACCTTCTCTTGGGGCTCGTAGAATTGGACCCCCTGGTCCAATCCTTATGATACTTGGGGATTTTATTTTTGAGGAGAGACACAAGATGCTATGCTGAAAATTTGGTGCTTCTGCCTCAAAAAGAGGCTACCCTGAGCCCCAGATACCCACGGATTGATTCTCCATTATACCCTATGGGAACCTGTCTCCATAGGGTATAATGGAGTGCCCTGCAGACACCCCTCCACACTTTCTGATAACCCTGAAGTGAGGGGAGGAGCTCCAAGCCCATGGATCCCCTGCCCCCAACTGGAGATTGGCAACCCTACTTTAGATGACTGCTGAGCTGTGATCAGGTGGGATGCATTACAAGAGATGAGGTTTAACCCTGACACCGCAGAACGATGGCTTTCTGGTGCATGGACCCCTTTTCCAGTGACCGGACATTTGGAAATACAAGACTGCCTTTGTTTTGGGACAAGTAATTCTATGACATGCTCATGCTCAGGATTGCTGGAATCACCCCCTTTGCCCCACCCACCTTTCTTCCACTAAATTAGATTTTAGGGAGACGGCTGTCGGTGTTTTCTTTTTACCCAGCTCTGGAGGGATGTATAGTTCAGCCTCTCTGTCTGGCCATTTAATGAGAAGTTTCAGATTTCCTCCCCCTTCCCCCCCCCGGATCCATCGCTGCGACAGAAAGCAGTGCGAGTATTAAAACCTCTAATTGATTCCATTTAAGGACCGCCATGCCCTTTGGGGAACATGTAAAGCATGAACAAATTAGTGGGAAACACAGCAGACTGTCAAATCCTCATTTTCGTTTATTTACTCTCTACGTTTATGTTCTTTCCTCGTAGGAACTCAGGGCCAGCGTGAGGGAAAGAGAGCATAAAGCGTGTTTTGCAAAAGATAAAGATCTTATTTGGCACACTAAGAACAGACATACTCTCAGCAAGGCAACTTCCGGCTCAGGGTCTCTCTATGGCACTCAAGGCAAGCTCCTGATTGGATCATCTCAACATTCCATGGTACTCTTTGTTTTCAGCATAGCACCATGCCGATCAGTTTTGTGCCTGTGCAGCAGCAACTTGTTCCATTGGGCCAAGTCGTTAGAGCTAGCTGGTACTTTTGCCCGGTCCAAAACCGCAGTCATTTTATTGACCAACTTGGGTAAAGCACAGAATCACTTGCTATTTGTCCACTCTTTGTGCTTGGGCAGTTGGATGCAGTCTTTGACTGAGATAGATTGCGTCTCCTGCTTTTTGTGCCTGTGCAGTCAGTTGTATTCATTTGAGAAGTGATTGCAGGAATTGATTGCAAGATGAGCTGGGACAATGGGCAGAGACCTTAGGCATAAACAGATATCTAAGTAGTAAGCCTCAGCTCAAAAATCTCTCTTTTTTGTTTTTGCTGTATTTCATTTAAAAACTGGAGATCATGGTGACAGTGGTGGCGGCTACAAGAAGCAAGGAGAAAGCACAGTAAGCATGCTAATCAGACACATCTGTATTTGCTCAGATACATCAGGTTCTTGATTGCAAGTGGCAAGAACATGAACTGTATCAGCAGATGGTTGAGCATGATCAGGCATTATTTTCTTATTAAAGATACTGTTGTAGTTCTGGTAAAGGTACAGAAAAAGGGCAACCAAAATGATTAAGGAGTTGGAGCAGTAAGTTCCCTGGGGAATTCAGGGGCTTTTACTGATAGAGATTTACAAAATATGTGTAGTGTGGAAAAAGTGGATAGAAAGAACCTTTTCTCCCTCTCCCATGATATTAGAGAGCCAGTTTGGTGTAGTGGTTAAGTGCGCGGACTCTAATCTGGGAGAACCGGGTTTGATTCCCCACTCCTCCACTTGCACCTGGCTGGATGACCTTGGGCAAGCCATAGCTCTGTACCAGCTGTTCCCTCAAGGACAGCTTGGGAAAGAGTTCTCTCAGCCCCACCTACCTCACAGGGTGTCTGTTGTGGGGAGGGGAAGGGAAAAGGAGTTTGTAAGCCGCTCTTTGACTCTTAAGTGAGTGAAGGGCGGGATATAAATCCAATCTCTTCTTCTTCTTCTTAGAACACAGGATCACCCAATGAAGTTGGCAGGTGATTGATTCAGGGTAAAGGCAAGGAATCATTTCTTTACCCAATGAAGACTAAAATTGTGGGATTCATTTCCAGTGGATGTAGTGAGGTTCACGAGCATGGATGTGAGAGCCAGTTTGGTGTAGTAGTTAAGAGTGGCGGACTCTAATTTGGAGAACCAGGTTTGAGTCCCCACTCCTTCACATGCAGCCAGCTGGGTGACCTTGGGTCAGTCACAGTTCCCTCAGAGCTGTACCCTCAAGAGAAGAAGCGTGGGCTATAAAAAGAAAGAAAGAAAGAAAGAAAGAAAGAAAGAAAGAAAGAAAGAAAGAAAGAAAGAAAGAAAGAAAAGTTCTCTTAAAGCTCTCTCAGCCCCACCTTCCTCACAGGTTGTCTGTTGTGGGGAGAGGAAGGGAAGGAGATTGTAAGCTGCTCTGAGATGCTGAGTGAAGGGTAGGGTAGAAATCCCCCTCCTCCTCCTGTTAAAATGATCCATGCAGGAGAGGTCCATCAGTGGCTCTGAGGCATGGTGGTTAATGGGAGGCAGTAAATATCTAAATACCAATACCAGGAGGCAACATCAAAGGGAAGCCTTAAACTTATACAGTGCAGCTGCTAAAGAAGACCAGCATATGGTGAAAGGAGCTCACAGAATCCATGAATATTAGAAACCTTTGGAACAATGGGCTTCTTTTCACATACAGCGGATGCACATACAACCTGCATGTACATGTGTAGACTTCTCAGAAAGAAAGCTACAAGGGCTACAAACCAGTTTGGTCGGGGATCCTGGATGTTTTTTTGCCATCTTCTGGGCATGGAACAGGGGTCACCGGGGGTTTATAGGAGGGAGGTATTTGTGAATTTCCTGCATAGTGCAGGGGGTTGTACTAGATGACCCTGGCGGTCCTTTCCAACTCTATGATTCTAAAGTGCCAAGGCACTTCCACTTTCCAAATGACACCAGGAACCAGTACCTGGATAAATAACTGGAGAGCCAGTTTGGTGTAGTGGTTAAGAGTGCAGACTCTAATCTGGGAGAACTCAGTTTGATTCCCCGCCCTTCCACTTGCAGCTGCTGAAGTGACCTTGGGCGAGCCATAGTTCTAGCACAGCTGTTCTTGAAAAAGAGCAGCTCTCTCAGCCCCACCTACCTCACAGGGTGTCTGTTGTGGGGAGGGGAGGGGAAAGGAGCTTGTAAGCCACTCTGAGTCTCCTTCCGGTAGTGAAGGGCGGGGTATAAATCCAATCTCTTCTTCTTCTTCTAAATGTGGGGTTTCAGTCACACATTCAGCTGTAAATGTTTTGAATGTAATAGGAGAATCACTCAACACATGTATAAAGGGCAAGCAAGGGTAGACTGTACACAGATTGTCGGCGTGTTCACTGTAACTTGTGAACAGAGCTCACGTTTCCAAGATTCCATGTCAGCACGCTGGGCCACAAACTTTTTAGCATCACCTCAAGGGAAGTTTGGGAAAGGGAAGTAGATTATGGGATCAGTTGGGGCTGAGAATAGGGTTGCCGGGTCCCCCCCGACACTGGCAGGGGATGGGGGGGTAGGATTATCAGATTCAGGTTGGGAAACTCCTGGAGATTTGGGGATGGAGTCTAGGGAGGATGGGGGCCTCAGTGGGTTATGCCATAGAGTCCACCCTCCAGGGGAACTGATCTTTGTAGTCTGGAGATGAGCTGTAATTCTGGGGGATCCCCAGATCCCATCTGGAGGCTGGCATCCCTAGTTGAGAATGAAATGAATCCATCACCGCGAGTGTCCAACTTTCAGAGTGGAGAAGTGATTCATAAACTTGTAATTATTATTATTACTATCAATATTAGTGAATGCCTAGTCGGCTTCACTGGCGTGTTATTCCCCGTTCAGTGATTTAATTGTGCTTTACATCCCATTCAAATGTACTGACTTATGACTTTGCTGTGAATTCATGGTCCTATCCCCCTCCATTCAAAAGCAATATAATTCACGCTAACACAAGCAGCACAATGCTGATCTGAACCATGGCAGTGCATCACACGCATGGCTGGCTTGAGTGCGAATCTTTGCCATTCAAATGCACAGATAACGGCTTAATTGTGCATCATTCCCCATTCACAAAAGGCAGCCCTGAACAACATCATGCCGATCTGAACCATCGCTCTGTAATCGGGTTGACAGCACAACAGCTTGTGCGACTTATTTTCTGCCGATAGGTTGATACCATTCCCATCTCCACTGCCTGGTTGAAGAGACTGGTTCGCATGTGTGGGGTTTCTCACGCCGAGTGGGAAATCCCGGATATGCAGCCCCCATTTTCCAGTGATTCAGGCCTCATTAGCGCCAGACATTGATGCCTGAGTTTCCGTCTTGCGTCTGTGTCACAAGCCTCCCTCGATTAGGTCCCGGAATATTCAGTGCCTCTCAGGATCACTTCTTCTGAGATGGCTTTCAGCCGGCTGCCATGTTACCGTCTTGCTTCTGTTTGAACGGGGTGGGGAGTTTGCTTATCAAAGGCGGTGTTTTGCTGGCGTTTGCAGGATGGATGTAAACATGAAGAGCGGCGTGGTGTGCGCCCCTCCGTGGCATGAAGAGCTCATCTTGCGATGTGACAGTTTGCACGGTGAGAAGGGCTTCGCATCCTGCTTGGCTATGGAGTGACGAGAACCCGAGAACATCATTTCCTCCACAAAGTCTGTCAGCATGTCATTCTTATGCTTTGTACTCTTGCTATCCGCCTGTAAGGATGTGAAGGGTGTACTGTGTATTCTAATGAGGGCTCGTTTTTATCTTCAAAGTTCTGCCTCGTTGAGGGTCCGTTGTTTGCAGGAAAGATAACCGTGAGGCCTTTCTTTCCAGCCATGATGTTTGTGACAATTAAATGAATGAGCCAGTCATAGAGATATGGGATTTCTACCTTGGCTATTAGACTAGACCCTTGCAAAGGGGTTTTGCGGTTTGCTTGAGTGACAAGTGGTAGAGAGTAACTTCTTCTGGATGGGAGAGGCAGCTTGACATTTTAAAAGGTATTAACCAATCTCCTCTTCAGTTTGTCAGCTAGCATTGCCAGGTCCATCCCAGCAACTGGTGGGGGATGGGGGGACTCGTCGGGACAAAGAGGAAGGCCCAGGCCAAGTTGTCGGCGTCTCATATGAAGTGACATCATCACACTGTGATGTCAATGAGACACTCTGGTATTTGGGCAAAATCTCTATGGTTAAAATGGCTTCTACCATAAAGTTCCCCCACAAATACTAGAATGTCACCCAGAAGTCACTGACGTGATGATGTCACTTTCTGTGCAATGCCAGCGACATGGCCTGGGCCACCTTCTTTCTCCTGGTAAGCCCTCCCACCGGCCAGCTGATTGGCAGCTGGGGGGGCAGGGCTTGTCGGCAGGGAACCCCTGCCTCCATCAGGGGTCTGGCAACCCTATGGTCAGCCCTGAAGTACTTGCAGGGGTACCATGCAAACAGGGACCTCTGCATCAGCAGGGGCTGCCTTCTTCTGAAATACATACAGTAGGAATGCAGGCAGGTGTCAGAGTCCTACAGCAATCAGTCTCAACAACATTCCTTCAGAAGGCTCAAGTTTATTGAGTACAGGAAAGTCAGGTCATCTGTACATACATTCTGTGTTAGTACTAACTAGCAGGGTGGGAGAAGGGAATATATACATGTTTCAAAGTGGGCCCCCCTTAATGGTGCTGAGCCAATCAGAGGATGCATTGACACTCACCTAAACGAACGGGTTCACATTCCCAGGGAGGAAGCATAGCTAGGTACCAAGGTCAGAAGCCTAGGCTATAAGATAAGGCCCAGCGAAATAAATGAAACTTAACATTCCAGCACAGTAAGGAGTTCACCCAGCAGCCTCCTGCCTCCCCCCACCAGCGATGGCAGCATAGCTGACAGCAGGGGATGTTCAGGAGATGGAAGAGAATAGGGCAACCTTTGTTCACAGGCAGATTTCAGTGAGCATTGGAGTCCTGCAGTACTCTGGATGTTATCAGTTTGCTGTGTATACGGAGATGTCGGGCCTCCTTCAGAATGGCCTCATTGCTCTGCTGCTTGGATGGGCCAATAGGAAAAGAAAACTACTGCTCTTAGAAATGCTGCTAAGTCTGCATCCCGACTTTAAGAAACAGAAGGTGTTGAGCTGATTTGTAATTTAAAATACATAATAAAGGCCTGCAACCAAAGGTCTGTTTTGTCCTTTTAAAATAGCGTGTGGATTTTCTAATCATTGCAGCTCTTGATTACATACTACTCTTCTTTCTACTTGTTATTTTTTCTGATTTTCCTTTTCTCTGACCTTTTCCCCCTCTCCTCAGATTCCTACTCTGCTGTGACACTCAGTGGGTAATCTTGCGCTAGGGTTGTCAGCATTGCCTTGGGAAATGCTGGGAGATTTTTTGAGAGCAGTGTCTGAGAATGTGGAATTTGGGGAGGATGTGATCTCACTTCCAGGTGATGCCACAGACAGTTCTTTTCTTTTTTTTTGCAATATATTTTATTGATATTTTCGAAGTTTACAAATTCAACTTAAAAAAGACATCTGTATTAGCGATACACTTAAGGAAGTGGACTCTATTATTATTACACTAACTCTTATTTAAATTTATCCATTTCAGTGCCCAAGACTGAACCCCCACATACAGCAGCCTCTAATCTCTCAAAAACTATCAGTTCCAAAATGAAAGTATAATTACAAGTCCATTTTCCTTATTCTGATACAAAGTGAGTCTTTTCCATACAAACATCATCTACAACAGAGTGCGAGTCTAAATTCCCAAGATGTTATTTAACCATTCATAAACACAATCCCATCTTTTTTGGAATATCTCTTCATTATCAAACCTTTCTGACAAGCTTAACCGGTCCATAACCGCTAAATCCAGCAATTTGTGGATTAAATCCTCTCTGGAAGGGATATCTAGGCTGAGGACAGACTGGCAATCTAAAGTGGAGGCAAAGCGGAGGGAACTGGAGCGGGGGAAAAAACCCATGGAGCTGGCCGTTCACACTGGCCAGAGCAATGCGGATCAGCGGCGATACGGAGCGTTCAGACTGCCACGGAGCGTTCAGACTGCCGCATAGCCAGCGCACGCGGCTCGCGCGCGCCGCGGCGCTTTTTTTGTTTTCGTTTGATGTTTTTCGCATGTGCGCACATGCGCATAACTTTTTGCCGGTGCGTTCACACTTCCTCCGGATGCCTCCCGCTTCTTCCAGTTCACACTGTTTGGAAGCGGGAGGCATGCGGAGGAAGGCCCCTGAACACCGGGAAAAACCGGTGTCCGGGTAAAGCGGAAGGAAAGCGACTGGGAGACGGGTAAGTACGCAACGGAGCTGACGGACAGATGCGCATGTCTGAACGTGCTCCTTTCCTCCGTTTGCGAAGCGTGCCTGCCCCGCTTTAGATTGCCAGTCTGTCCTCAGCCCTAGTTTCCAATTTTTAGCCACTAAGATCCTTGCTGAGGTAATACTATATATAATTATACACGATTTTGATTTCAAATTCTCTGGAATCATGTTTAGCAAATATATCTCCGGTAGTAGAGGTAAATGAATCTTCACTATCTCCTGTATAAGCGTCTGTACCATTCCCCAATATCGTTGTAATTTTGGGCATCTCCACCAAACATGAAAATATGAACCAACATTGTTTTTACATTTCCAACAAGTATTTGCGATTTTTGGAGAACCTTTCGCCAATCTTTCCGGGGATAAATGCCACCTATGGAACATTTTAAATATATTCTCCTTATAGGGAATTGCTCTCATTAATTTCTGGGATTTCCAAATCCTGGACCAACTGTCCATATTAATAGTATGTTCCATATCTTTCATCCATCTTACCATTATAGGTTTCACCGCTTCATCGCAGATATAATCTTCTAGCAAAAAATTATACATTTTCTGAATAAATTTATCTGATATCAAAATTTTATCTATTCCATTCAATTCAGTTTGAAAACCCTTTTTTAAAATCTTTCTTAAATCTCTGCCTTAAATGAATCTTTTCTAACCAAGTTAACTTTAAACCTTGTTTGCATAATAGTATGTCTGGTTTCAACTCATTACTTTTATCTAGTAATTTATCATAAGATATTATTTTATCGGCAGATAACATCGATGGTTTTATAAAAGCCTCTAGCGGTGATACCCACTTTGGGATTTCTGAATACATACATTCCTTAAACTTTATCCAAATCTTTATTAACGCACCTCTAATCATATTATTCTCAAAGTTGGAATGTATTTTTTCTCTATTATACCACACGTATGCATGACAACCCACGCTTAATCCTGAACCTTCTAATTACCTCGAGTTTTCTAGTGTTAACCACTCACGTATCCAATTTAAGGCTGCCGCATCATGGTATATTTTCCAATTAGGAACTGCTAGACCACCACATTCCTTAGTGATGCCGTCTTGTTTGATATCCATATACCTAAATATTTAACTTTTTTTTACGACTGACATTGAGGAAATCTCTTGAATTTTCTGAATTTGCTTTGAAGTGCAGTTTTTTGTCAGAATTTTAGTCTTTTGGAAATTGATTTTGAGACCTGCTACTTTACCATAATCTGAATTTTTTTAAAGCAAATGGAGAATTGTCTCAATTGGATCTTCTGATATTAGGACCAAGTCATCCACGTAAGCTTGCAATTTAAAAAGTTCTCCTCTGACTCTTAAGCCTTTAATTTCATTATTATTTCTAAAGTTATCTGTCAAGGTTATCTAATCTTTATGGGGAAGAACACAGAGATACGGAGAAATTACTAGAATGTCATTATGGCTGCCATTTTCCGGTCATTTTTTCCTCCCACTCTACATTTTATCAAGGATGGGGGTTAGGATGGAGAGTGGGGTTTGTCCACCATGGACAGGCAAATGGCAAGCCAAACTTGGGTTAGTCAGCCCAACCTCACTCAGCATAATCTACTGAACTTGTGATGTAAAAATGTGGGAGAAAGATGCCTATGCTTCCCTGAGCTCCTTGAAGGGAGGGACAGACGGCTAAAACTGCATAAATAGACCCATGTTACCCCTTTTTTCCTCCTGAATGTGGAAACTGGGCCTAAGACACGAGGTTGGTGTGATGGAGTTGCCAGTTCCAGGTGGGGAAATACCTGGATATTTTGGGGGTGGAGCCTGAGAAGAGCAGGCTTTGGGGAGGGGGCGGGGCTTCAATGAAATTTGATGCCATAGCACCCACCTTCCAAAGCAGCCATTTTCTCCAAGCGAACTAATCTCTGTCACCTGGAGATCAGTTGTAATCCCAGGAGATATCCCACCACCACTTGGAGGTTAGGAACCCTATTGGTGTGGCAATAGAGATTTTGTGCAAATGCCTGGTATTCAAACTGTAGCTATGCCTACTTAGCTAGCACGCTAACAAAAATATCTGCAAGGACTATGGATCTTGGCTGTGGAAACTGCAGCCTGTGCCCAGGTTGCAACAAGGGTTGCTAGGCAGTGCATGGCAACCGGCAGGAAAGTTGTGGGTGGGGACATGGGGGAGGGGCTGTGGTGCTGGCTGGTGCACTAATTTAGGGTTGCCAGTACTGAGTTCAGAAGTACCTGGAGATCTGAAGGTGGAGCCTGGGGAGAGTGGGGTTTAAGGAGGGGAGGAACATTGGTCAAGTATAATGCCATGCAGTTCACCTCCCAAAGCAGCCATTTTCTCCAGGAGAAGAGAATCAATGTTTTAACTAAATAAGTAATAAATAAGTGATTTTTTTAGTCTGGAGATCAGTTGTAATTCCAGGAGATCTCCAGTTTTCACCCGGGGGATGTAGGGTTGTCAGGTCCCTTACCTTTTCTGGCGGCGGGGGGGAGTTGGTCCCAATCTGGGACATTTGCACACATGCACTACCTGGAAGTGACATCATCATGCTAGGCACGCCACTGGTGGATGCTCTAGCCTTCAGCTTGAAAACTCTATGATACCGTAGAGTTTTCAGGCTGAATGCTAGAGCATCCCCCCAATGACGTGCCCAGTGTGATGAGATCTCCTCCATCTGATGTCATCGCACTGGGCATGTTAGCCGGATCCAGGCACTTTGGGGGTGGGGTTTTCCCTGCTGGCCGGACCCGGGCCGGTGGGTCAGGGGCCCTTTGAGCAGGCAACCCCCCCACAGGGACCTGGCAGCCCTAGGGCAATGGCAACTCTAGGCACTAAGTCACTTCTGGTAGAAACCTGGAAGTGACATGGGGTAGCTCTAGGAATCACCAAAAACTCGGTGGTTTTTCCATAGAGTATCCAGCAGTTCCTAGAGTTACCCTACATCTCTTCCAGGTTCTTACCAGAAGCAATGTAACACTGCCAGTTTTTTAAACAAAATTCTCCCACTGCTAGTTGGAGTGGCAGCAGGCAACAGGAGCTGAAGGGTGGGGGATTGCCTGACCACACTGAGGGAATGGGAACTCTAGTTGAAACACAACTTAAATATGACTGTGCTGAGCCCTTTGCAAAGTCACAGAGGGAAACTTCATAGCCTTGCCAGCCTCAGATCCAAATTCAGTCTCAGATTTCCCCAATACAGTGACAGCCGCCAGCTTCTCGCCTTCTCTCTTTTTGTCTGTTTGGGCTACACCAGCGAAGGAAAACATCATCCGAGACCAGCCGATGCCAAAGCAACCATCTGCCCTGGAAAAAAAGCCTCGTACATCAACTCTGACTCTCAGTTAGCAATAATCACCGACTGCCAGTTTACAAGTTTCTGCTCGGGTTCCTTAACATTGGAGAAGTACAAGGTCTTGCTCTCCTGGGCGTTTGAGCAATAGAAATGAAATCTGCTCAAACAGTATTTAAATTTATATCAATTTTGGGTGGTGGTGGAAATTGCCATTAGGGCTGCTCCACTACCTTGGGAGTCGATTCTGCTGAATGCGGTGGGACTCAGTTTTGCAGTGAACGCTCTTAGAGTCAGGCTGTGTGGAAAAGAGATTGGGAGCATGAAGACTTCAGATATGCTAACTGTACGTGTATAGACACCCAGCTTTTGGAATGGTGGCCTTTTCAACATTCCAAATTGGGCAGAGGGAATGCTTAAAACTAATTTACAACTTAATTTTTAAAAATTGATTTTTAATTGTTTGGTTACTGTGCACTTTGCAATAAATAGATGTATTCTGTTCTGTGTTTTAGCTGCTTGGCCTTCTAGGTTCCTGACTTGGTATGGCTAAGCTAAACTGTTGGTCTCTTTATGCAGAGCAGGGGAAGTCTCAGGAGGGCTGTGATCAGACATGCCTTCAGATCCAACATAGCTGCGAATGCCTGACAGATCTAAAGGGCACGATCAGACAGCAACACCTGTGAAAGATTTTGCAGCTGTTGGCACCCTGTTCTACTCCGCCCCTGAAACAGAGTTAAAAAACACCAGGGAAAGTCCAATCCTAACACTTGCCGATGTGCCATGGATAGATTTTCCCTAGTCTGATCACTCAAGCATGCACTCAAGCCATCGGTATGGACTGCTCAGTCCATTCTGTCTCAGCACCATTTTCCTCCTGCTTAGTGATATGCATAGAACCGCACAATTGTCCCTATCTCCAGGCCAGCTGTGAAAATGAGCGGGAAAGGGACTGATTTATGTTAGGCGGCCACAGCTCACTGTGAACCACAGGGATCACAGTGCTCCATGGACGGACTGACGAGCTGTGACAGCAGCGACTCAAATCCTGGAAGTTGAAAACCACATGCAAAAAACCTGCACTGTCGTTTATGCGCATGCGCAAAATCAGGCAACCCCCCCCCAACAAACCCCAACAAATGCTGTCTGATCATGCAGTGAGAGACTGAGCCCGCAGTGAAATGGGATGTGTGATTGAGCGACTCTGTGTCAAATACCAACAGAGGGAATAGGAGCTCTTCCCAAATGGCACATCTGACCGCAGCCAAGGAACGAAGGAGCTATAGACCCTGCCCCTTTCTTGATGTAGATTTTCCAGCTCTGGGTTGGGAAATACCTGGAGATTTGGGGGGGGGGTGGAGCCTGGGGAGGGGGGGGTTTGGGGAGGAGAGAGGCCTCATCAGGGTACAGTGCCATAGAGTTCACCCTTCAAAGCAACCATTTTCTCCAGGGGAACTGATCTCTTCCAGTGCATGCCACTGGAGATCAGTTGTAATACTGGGAGATCTCTGGACATCGGCAACCCTGTCTTGATGCCATCTTTGATTTCTGCCTAGTGGGACAAGGAACCCCATATTTTCCAGTGATACTTTTGAGAGGCAGTTTGGTGAAGTGGTTAGGAGGGTGGACTCTAATCTGGTAGAACTGGGTTTGATTCCCCACTCTTCCACATGTAGCCAGGTGGGTGATCTTGGGCCAGTCCCAGTTCTCTCAGAGCTGCCCTATCAAGAGCAGTTCTCGAGAGAGCTCTCTCAGCCCCATGTACCTTAGAGGGTGTCTGTTGTGGGGAGGGGAAGGGAAAGGAGATTGTAAGCCACTCTGAGACTCCTTTGAGTAGTGAAGGGTGGGGTATAAATCCAGTCTCCTCCTCCTCCTTCTCCTCCTCCTCACCTGACAGATCTGGGGGAGGACTTCTTCAGGAGTTGCGATGTGGGTTTAAGCATGTTAGCATGCCGCCTATTCTTTTGTTTATAAAGAATTATCTGTCTTTAAGAGAGGACAATGGCTATTTTTCATCTGCCTACCTACATCGCATCCCTTTCTTTGTATGGTTTATATTTATTCATGACATTTTAGTATTTCACTCACTTGTGTTGTGCAATAATGAGTAATTTAGCTCCTAGTAATTTGTTGTATTATGAATAAATACATCTTGAGGCAGCTCTATGAGTTTTTTCCTGAGATTTTCTTTTTGAAGAACGGTTTGCTTACCTTTCTACTGTAGAACCCAATCGGACAGAGCAACTTAAATCTGGCTGGGTCGTGACCCTGAGCATCTAGCGCCTATGCCTGTACACAAAATATAAAAAAAGAGATGGGTGGTAAACTCCAAAGTTATGGAAAAGCTGGACGGTGATAGAACAATAGATCCATCAAATTGAGCCAGTGTAGATGAATGAGTTTCATTTGCATGATTTCTTCTGATGTTACATTTCATCTTCAGGGTATTGTTTTGAGCGAAACAGACCAGCGAGACCAAAATATTAAGACTGCTCTTTAGTTTTCCATCTTATTTCCCCGAAATTCTGATTTTGACCTTTATAATCTCTGGCCGTGACTTGCCTGTCGACTCGTGGCTATTCCTTTGACGACGTCCACGTGATGCAAATAAATTGCCTCTTTCACAATCTGTAAAAAAACAAGAACACACTCTTGTGTTCTTCACTTCAGTGATATTATGGTTGTATGTGCAATAGCAGACAATGGGTTCGGGGAAGCGATGAGAACCAGTCCAGGTGCTGGCACTGAAATTTTTCCTTCTGTCTCATCCTCTGCTGCCACACAGTGCCCTTTCTATGTATTCTTGCTCTCCGTGTCCTTGCGGAGGGAGGCTGTGCAATGACACAGGGGTCCCCATAGTCCAACCCTGCTATGGCTGGTTATTGCTCCAGTGTTGCGTTGCTTCATTCCTTGAACAAGGTCATTATTACCAGTCCCACAATGCTCCATAGAGAAAGAAACAGTCTTTTTGCTTTTGCTGCCAGCTCTGAGATTGCGTTCTCAAGACTCTCTGAGCTGGAAGAAATGACCAGTGAGGGCTTAGGTTGCTGCCGATCATGGCACCGTCAGTTTGCTTTGCAGAGACTGGGTGTCATATAGTGTGTGTGGGGGGGGGCTGATAGTTTCATCACAAATGGCTGTGCTGGAGATGAAAATGGGAAAATGGGAAACTGCCTGATTAGGGTTGCCCGGTCTCCCGGGCCACCGTCAAGGAATTATGGGGGTAGGTCAGGCCCGTAGCCACAGTGGGGCATTCTGGGACCCTGCCCCCTTAATTAAAAGCCCTGCCCCACAAATAGATATGCCAGAAACCTTGTTTTTGAGGAGAGACCCCCCCTGCTGCCTGGGTGAGAGCACTGTGGCTTGCTTTTGGTTTGGTATAGTGGTTAGGAGCACAGACTCTAATCTGGGAGAACTGGGTTTGATTCCCCACTCCTCCATTTGGAGCTACTGGATGACCTTGGGCAAGCCATAGTTCTATCACAGCTGTTCTCTCAAGGACAGTTGTCTCAGAGCTCTCTCAGCCCCACCTACCTCACAGGGTGTCTGTTGTGGGGAGGGGAAAGGAAAGGAGTTTGTAAGCCGCTCCGAGACTACAAGTGAAGGGCAGGGTATAAATCCAATGTCTCCTCCTCCTCCTCTTTTTCTTCTTTTTTCCTCTCCCTCCCACTGTGGGATTTCAAAGGGGCATCACAGGACCTGGGAAAATAAAGCTCAGAGGGGATTTAATTGCCTTCAGAAAGCATTCAAGTGCCTTTTGAGTCCCCTTCCCCAGGGCAAGAAGGCTTAGAAGGCAGGCCCATAGCTCCAATGGAGCATCTCAGGGCACAGCCCCCTGACTTACCGCCAGGGCCCCCCGACTTCCCATCCAGCCCAGGAAGAGGTCCATCAGTGGCTATTAGCCAAAAGGTATAGATAGGAAGGAACTCTCGGTCTGGGGCAAGTGATGCTCTATATTCTTGGTGCTGGGGGGGAGTTACCGTGGGAAGGCTTCTAGTGTCCTACCCCCACTGGTGAAATAGACACGTGTACTTTTGTCTATACCTGTTGATGTTTTTAACTTTTGGCCCTTAACTAGTTTTCTAAACTACCTTTGGAGGTTTTTATGAATTCAACTCTTCTTCTCCTTCTCCTCCACCTTCTCCTCCTCTTCCTCCCAGTCCAGCATCATCTGGAGCCTGTGTACCAACTAGAGAGAAGACGATCTGATCAAACCAGATTCTACCTTAGGTCACCTCTAGCTATCTCCTCAGTAGGGTTGCCAACTCTAGGCTGGGAAATACCTGGAAATTTTGGAGGTGGAGCCTGCAAAGGGAGGTGTCTGGGGAGAGTGAGGATCTCTTCCTTTTCCTCCTCCTCCTCCTCTATTTTTATATTTGCTATTTGTTTTTATGTTCTTTTTACCATATTGGTTTCAATATTCTAAGTCGCCATGAGACCCTTTGGGTGAGTGGCAATTCAAAAAAACCCGGTCAGTCAACCTAACAAACAAACAAATAAAATGGCTTGTGTAGGAAGTGGAGCCAAAAACACTGAGGAAGCCCAAGTGCAGGGGACAAGAAGAGTAATTTAAAAAATAGATTAGGAAAGAGGAGCGTGAAAGAAAACAAAGCCGACACTGTGATGGCAGCTGCTGCCAAAACAATGTTATTTTTAACCTGCACGGCCAATCAGATCTCTGATGGCCAGTCAGAGGCCCTGCTTGCCAGTAGCCCCGCCTGGCTCCACCCACTTCCTGGAAACACTTGTTGGGCACCAGAAAAGGTGCTAGTGGGCGCCAGAGAACTCACAGGCACCACATAGGGGACCTCTGCATTAAGCCAATTGGAGGAGTTTAGCTCTGGCTATTTCAGACTGAAAACTGACTATGGAACCATCAGCTTTGGAGACAGTACGCTCACATCTTCAGTTCAGTTCAGCACTAATTCAGTTCAGCACTCATTTTGGAGGTTCATGACAAGTTATTTGCAGCTGTATGCCATTGATATCATAGGTTTAAGATGCAGTGGGACTCATACCTGGAGAAGGAGGATGAGGCTATAACTTAGGAGAGGATCCGATGTACCGTAGTAGAACATAAGCTTTGCATACAGCAGTCCAATCCCTGAAAAAGACCTTGGGGAATCACTGCCAGTCAGACTAAGCACTGTTTTTAATCGCTTCATTCCCAAGTCAACTTTCTTTGTGCAGACTTGGTGTGCACAAAAGGAGATTACACGCTATAAAACCATTCCTGGACTTGTCTGTCATTAACTATAGGTAAAGAAAGGCACAGCGGAACCGATTTCCATCAAGACAAGCATACTGGGCGCTCCACCATTTTGACTTTCAAATATGTGATTCGCAAGGATCACTAGACTGAGTTTCATAAATATGAGCATATGGGGCTCTCAATTCAAGAGCATTTGGGGGCAGTTACGTTTGACTTTTGAACACGTTATTTGCAAGGATCGCTAGACCAACACGTACAGTCTAAGAATGGTTTCAACACACAATAAACCAGTTGCTTAAGTCTGACCTTATTCTCAGGTGGCGTAACTGAATTTGGGTGATCCTTCAAGACGGGGTTTGGGGAAATGTACTGCAGAAAACCATTTTAAGTCGTGCAAAACCCGACCTAATTGTGTTATCCCTCAATCCTCTGGTTTCTCGTTATCGATTTCACTTTGTTTCCCACTAGAGCTTCACAATGGCAACTGAATTAGGTGGGCGTAGTTAATTCTGATGTCTTATCGCCTAGGCAGAGGAAGAAAAAACAATGTGTCTATGGAAGCTGTTACAGGAGGACACTACTTCTGCCGGTATCCCCCCCCCCCTCTGTTACTGCAGCTCTGAATTACTAGGCCATTATATCTGTCTTCGGTGTAATTTAGGGAAAGACAAATCCGAGATGATCCATAATAAAAATATCAAAGCAACCTACTGAAGAGGTCATTAGTTTTGCAGCAACATCCATATATTGATTTCACACTCCGCAGGTGGAGTTGGGATGGAGACAGCATTTGGAAATTGGCGAGAAATTGTTCGACTGCGTTTGGGGGATTCTTCTTTTCACTCTCAAATATCCTTTACACGTGAGCGTAATCCATAAGACTACAACGTGACCTATTTTCCAAGCCTTTCTCTAAGCAGCAGTACCAAGAGACCGTTTGCATCCCAAAAACTCAGACGTACCTGAGATGTGCGCACTGGAGTGACCTGAGAGTTCGGCTAATGTAGAGTGATGGAGGACATCTCTTGCTTGCGAAAAATCCCAGATTCAGTCTCCAGTGAAAGGTTTGCAGGTCTTGGGAACAACCCATCTCTGCCTGAGTCCCTAGAGAGCTTCTGCCAACCACAATAGGTGATGCTGACCAGGTGAACCAATAGCCTGACGGTGTATAAGACAGCTTTGTACCTCTTCCAAACACATGTCAATATTTAGATAAATAAAGGGATTTAGGTAAGCCTCCTAACAATCTCTTGAGGTCCACAACCTCATTGAGCCTTTGGGTAATTCTGAGAACATTGACCACATGAAACTACCTTATACCGAATCAGATCGTTGGTCCATCAGGGTCAGTGGCTGTCTGGGATCTCAGGTCTCCAGTCTTTGACATCACCTGCTACCTGATCCTTTGAACTGGAGATGCCAGGGATTGAACCCTTAAACACACTGGGTTGCATCCAGCAGAAACTGAAGCAGCAGCATTTCATAGGGTATTTTGGGTACCAGCAACAGGAGGAGGAGGTGACAAAGTCATGTTCTGTGCAAGGAAAACCTTCCACCTACAAGCATGGACGTCTTCAAGAAGGAACTGGATAAACATATGGAGCAGAGATCCATATTAGCCACAAGGTATAGACAGGAACTCTTGGTCTGGGGCTCTGTATTCTTGGTGCTTGGTGGGGGGGGGGGCAACAGTGGGAGGGCTTCTAGTGTCCTGGCCCCACTGCTGGACCTCCTGAGGGCACCTGGTGTTTTTTGGCCACTGTGTGACAGAGTGTTGGACTGGATGGGCCATTGGCCTGATCCAACATTGTCTTCTCCTATGTTCTTAAGTTTCACCTACAGAACCCCTCCATTGGAGCCGAACCACTGCTCCGATTCAAAATTTCCTGTTTCTGGTTTCTCCCTGCTTAGGATGAAACCACAGTTGTCTCCCCCCCTCCCCTTTGAGCGTACTAACAACATTCCATAGAAACATCTCGGTTCAAATGGACCCTTGTTCTTTTGATCTGTTGTTGCAAATGTGGTATCAAAATGGCACATCATGCTTGAATGGCGTGAAAAGAGTGCCTCGTGTAAATGGCATCAAAATAGATCAAGGTGGGCAGCCGTGTTGGTCTGAAGCAATAGAACAAAATTGGAGTCCCGTGGCACCTTTAAGACCAACAAAGTTTTATTCAAGGTGTGAGCTTCCGTGTGCAACGAAAGCTCACACCTTGGATAAAACTTTGTTGGCCTTAAAGGTGCGACTGGACTCCAACTTTGTTCTGTGGCATCAAAACAGTTTTAGAGTGGCATTTTAAAAGTGGTATGAAACAGAACAATGGGAATATCAGGCATGGAAGTGGAAAAGCTCATCATCACAGCCTACTAAAATGAAAAGAAACTAAAAAGTGCAATACCGTACATCCCTGGCTTTTAACTGCACATTTCTACCGAGAGGGGCTCGTGCTTTCAAAGCACACGGGGAGTGACAGTCTGCTTCCAATTTTAATTCATAAAAAGAGAAGTGTGCTTAAGCAATCTGAAGTTTGGGAGAGGCTGTTGAAGACCACACAATGCTCTTTTGTCTCGGCTTCCCTTTCAGCTCAGCCGCGCACTAATAGGGCCTATTTGCGAACAGGCAACCCATTCAATTGGCAGCGCAGCCTTTAATGAGAATGATTAAGTACAGTGTGGCACCGAGCGGAATACCGGGGAGCACAATTTCATGCTTGTCACTTGTGGCTTACTCCTGAGTCAGCATTCGGCAAGTGCCGAGCGCAGCAAAGTCACCTCTCCGCCCTGGGGCAAGAGGAAGGAGGAACAGCAAGCGGAACAACCCAAGCAGCAGCTGGCAGCCCTGCTGACTCTTTCCGTCTGCCTTTTACACACAAGTAGATGCATATTCACATGGAATGAAAAGCCCTGAGTGAGCAGTGGCCGACTGAATCACGATTTCCAGGGTATAAGCTCTGGAGAGTCAAAGTTCCGTTCGTCAGATACATCTGGCAAAGGAAGCTTTGACTCTCCAAACCAGGGATCCCCCAAAACAGTGCCTGGGGGCACCATGGCATCTCCCAAGACCTTTTCTGGTGCCCACCAAGTATTTTCAGAAAGTGGGTGGAGCCAGGTGCACTCCTGCCCAATGATTGCCCACTGGCAATCTGATTGGCTGTGCAGACAGTTGCCTCTACAGTGTTGGTTTTGTTCGGTCGTTGACTCCTTTTTCTCAGGGTATTTTTAATCTTGTCACCAGCACTTCGGCTTCCTCTGTGATTGTGTTTGGCTCCCCCTCACATGGTGGCCATTTTGTGGTTGTGATGACCATCCAGTGTCAGGATTCCAAAGGTGCCCGCACGCTTGAAATGGTTGGAGACCCCTGCCCCAAAGCTTCTACCCTGGATATCTTGTTGGTACTTAAGGTGCTACTGGACTCAAATCTTGCTCTTCTATCCACAAAGCAATTTGATCAGGGTGGGGCCATCTGCTTGGCAGGCAGAAGGTCCCAGGTTCAATCTTTGGCATCTCCAGTTAAAAAGGACCAGGCAGTAGGTGATGTGAAAAAGACCTCCGCCTGAGACCCTGGAGAGCCACTGCCAGTCCGAGTAGACAATACTGAACTTGATGGACTGAGGGTCTGAGTCAGTATAAGGCAGCTTCATGTGTGTTTAATCATGACGCTGCCAAATGACTCCTCCAACCAACTTTAGGGTATAAGAGTTGCCCTTTTGGATCAAAGTAAAGAACTATCTAGTACACCATCTAGTTTCCAACAGAGGTCAGACAGATTCTTTTATTTGTTTAGGGAATTTATATGTAACCTCTCAAGGTACCTGCCCAAGATAGCTCACAAATAAAAGGAATACCATAAACCAGCCCTATCAATTATTAATATATATTTAAAAACCATAAACAGTGGCTGAGGACAGACTGGCAGTCTCGGCCGCTCTGCCTCCGCTTCAAAAGCGGAGGCAGAGCGGCGGTTCAGACGGCTGCATCTGCCCCGAGGATGCGGCCCGGACGCATCGCGTCTGGCGCTGTGCTCCTCCCGCAGCAGCCGAGCACCACTTCAAAGTGGTGCTCAGCTGCTGCGCCACGCGTTCCACCCGCCGGAGCGGCTGTGAACGCGCGCCAGGAGGGGGAGCCGCGCGGCGTCTGCACGCCGCCATAGGAAGCTGCCCGCAGTCGGAACGCACCGCGGAGGCATGGCAGACTACCAGTCTGTCTTCAGCTACTAACCAGGAGATTTAAGAAGAAGAAGAGTTGGTTTTATACCCCGCCCTTCACTACCTGAAGGAGTCTTGGAGCAGCTTACAGTCACCTTTCCCTTCCTCTCCCCACAACAGACACCCTGTGAGGAAGGTGGGGCTGAGAGAGTTCTGAGAGAACTGTGACTGGCCCAAGGTCACCCAGCTGGCTTCATGTGCAGGAGGAGTGGGGAATCAAACCCGGTTCCCTCAGATTAGAGTCCGCGCACTTAACCACTACACCAAACTGGCTCTCTCCCTATCTGTCTCTAGCTCTCTCTTGTAGATTTATTGATCCGCAATCTGTAGCCTGGTTTGGAATTATATATATGGTAATAAGAAAATCAAGGGAAATTGCCTTCCAAGGGGCATTTCACTCCCTCTTTTCTGCTGGTCACAGCTTGGGGGGGAGCATACCTGGAGAGTTTAAATGGCTCAGAGCCATTTAAACACCTGCTTTCTGCTCCCTTAAATGGCTCATGAACCAATACAAATGGATTCAGTCTGGAAGCATTTAAACCCTTGTTTTCTGCTCCCTTAAATGGCTCACGAACCTATACAAATGGGTTCAGTTCACGAACGGCATATC
This sequence comes from Lepidodactylus listeri, assembly GCA_029233225.1. Lineage (NCBI taxonomy): Eukaryota > Metazoa > Chordata > Lepidosauria > Squamata > Gekkonidae > Lepidodactylus > Lepidodactylus listeri. Next base: position 86,157,297 of record JARCFY010000011.1, read on the forward strand.
CATTTGTGTAGGTTTGTGATTTGTTTTCAGCGATGAACCACGATGAACTAGTAGCAGGCTACTTCTTTCTCTCCAACCTAACCTAAGCGACCCAAACTTTCCCCACAGCAGTTAAGTCTAATCAGGGCTCATTTCGTAGCAGGAGCTCCTTTGCATATTAGGCGACACACCTCTAATGTAGCCAATCCTCCAAGAGCTTGCAGAGCTTTTCTTACAGGAGCTACTGTAAGCTCTTGGAGGATTGGCTACATCAGGGGTGTTTCAGCTAATATGCAAAGGAGTTCCTGCTAGAAAAAGAGCCCTAGGTCTAATTATAGCTGTTCAGCAGTTTTGAGTCTTATTAGAACTCCATCCTCGATTGTTTGAGGGAGTCGCAGCTGCCCCAAGTGATTAGTCTGCAAACCTAAAGGGTCTCCACCATGGAGAGTGCCCTCTCTGACCTTCCAAGCAGCCAATTTGGTCATCTGTGTGCAGGGATATCACAGTGGTGGAAAGTGCTGTCAGGTTATAGATGACTTATGGCAACCCCATGGAGTTTTCAAGGCAAGAGACGTTCAGAGATGGTTTGCCATTGCCTGCCTACATGTCATGACCCTTGTATTCCTGGTAGGTCTCCCATCCAAATATTAGCTGGGGCCAACCCTGTTTTTCCTGTTTAGCCTCCAGGGCCAATCCTGTTTAGCCTTCAAGACGAGATCGGACTAGCCTGTTCTATCCAGGTCAAGGTAGAGATTTCATAGGGAGTGTAGTGGTTAAGTGCCCGGACTCTAATCTGGGAGAACCAGATTTGATCCCCCACTCCTCCACTTGCACCTGGCTGGATGCCCTTGGGCAAGCTATAGCTCTGTACCAGCTGTTCTCTCAAGGACAGTTGTCTCAGAGCTCTCTCAGCCCCACCTACCTCACAGGGTGTCTGTTGTGGGGAGGGGAAGGGAAAAGGAGTTTGTAAGCTGCTCTGAGACTACAAGTGAAGGGCAGGGTATAAATCCAATCTCCTCCTCCTCTCCTCCTCCTCCTTCTATTACTATATACTTCACCTCCTCTCCTCCTGTCCTCTGCAGTTTTTTGGGGCAGATTCAAGCAAACTTAGATGCAATTTCATCCTTTATGGATTGATTTTCCTCTTCTAACTCTCTCTATAGATTTTCTGCTCTTTTTCATATTTCCAAGGCTGTAATAATAATAGTTCACACTTCCCCCCCAAGAAGTGTTTGTGGTGGCAGTGAGGGAAACTTTGGGTTTGGTCTCCAAAATGATCTTACCACAAAGACCCCCTTTCCTTTTCCCATTACCAATTAAAACGTAGCTTGAGATGAGTTATTTCTTCCCTCTGTTTCCAACGCCTGTCACTCAATGCAAATTTGCAGAACCTGCGAGAGAGAATTTTTAAAGAAATAAATGTGCGTGGATGCCAAGCAATTAATTTTATTTTTTTTTAAAGTGAAGGAAACAGTAGAGAAATTAAAAATATCCTCACCTCCATTTTCCAGAAGGACAACCTGAAGCGTTTTCTCATAATCTATTTTACGATTTTTTCCCTTTGCCTAGGAAAATATTGTGCAAATTTCCTGGAAAGTCTCCAGATTAAAGCATTCTTCTCTTGCTTGCCGAGTTTCTTAATTTCTTAATTTCACACCATTTCTCCTTGACAATGGCCTCCCTTGATCCCTTTCTCTTTTTATTCGGTTATGGCCTTAGGTTCTTTGGTACTTTGTAGTTTTCATTGAGAGGCAAAGAGAGGAGGGAGACCTTGGAGGGACGTGAATTCATTTTGTTTTGGTTGTTGTTCTGCTGAGGTATTCAGCATTTTCGAAATGAACCATAGATGATGAATATGTAAATATGATGGAACGCTATTGTCAGCTCTTTTGCTAATGTGTTTCTGGGGTGGACTGGAGAAATAATTCCCACCAGCCAAAAGATTATGATTTCTCATCAGGAATAACAAGACTTTCAAAGAAACAATGTCCACAAAATATTACTATTTATAAGTCTCTGAGCTGTACAACTACTATATTCCTGGAAAGAGGCAAGATGATGGAAAGGGCCTGGATCACTGAAGGTTTGGATTCTTCTCCAGTTGAATGCAGAGGTGTCCCGGAACATGCTAGGCATGGAGCAGGGTAATGAAGCTAAGGTGTAAGCAAGGCAAGGCGAAGGCACAATCTGGCGTGGCTTGGTCAGAGTCCAGTTCCTAGGTCTTACACAGAGTCAGCACAAGAGCAGATTTGAGGCAAATCTAAAGTTGAGGTCCAAATGCAGTCCAGAGGATCAAGGTCACGAGACAAAGGCAGGGTCAGTGGCGACGTAGTCAGGACTAATTTGACGCGTTGCTTCCGCAGCCTGTCTCTCCCTCTCGCCACCCTTTATAGCAGAGATGCTCATCTTGCAGCTGGGTTGCGCCATGCAGGTGTGTGTACTCTCTGCCTTGCTATCTAGATCCAGGTGTCTCCAGGCTGTTAATTTCACACTTTGCCTTCTTTCCAGCATCTCATGATGGACCCTCCTCCATCTATGCTCCAACGGTTCTGGAGACGAGGGAGGCGAGGTGGATGGTGGGATGCTATCTGGTTCTGAGCCATGGGCCTGAACAGCTGTCAGACTGTGAATTGCTACTTGGCGGGGTAGCAGTAGAAGAAGAAGAAGAGAAGAGATTGGATTTATACCCCGCCCTTCACTCACTTAAGAGTCTCAGAGTGGCTTACAAACTTCTTCCTCTTCCCCTCCCCACAACAGACATCCTGTGAGGTAGGTGGGGCTGAGAGAACTCTTTCCCAAGCTGTCCTTGAGGGAACAGCTGGTACAGAGCTATGGCTTGCCCAAGGTCATCCAGCCAGCTGCAAGAGGAGGAGTGGGGAATCAAACCCGATTCTCCCAGATTAGAGTCCGCGCACTTAACCACTACACCAGACTGGCTCTCTAGGTTTCTGCGACAGGTCGTCTATAACTGACTGTGAGCTGGGACCTCCTTAGCCTGCTCTTTCCTCTTCCACAGAGTCCTCTGCTTCTTCAGGGTTGACTGTGCCCAGCTGATCCATGAGAAGAGGTGTATAATATGAGTATGCTTGCTGCGCATCCAATAAAACCATAGGGTTTCCAGCAATTCCTAGAAATACTCTTTGTCACTTCTGGGTTATACCACACTCTCCAACACTTAATAGGTGAAGATGGCGACATTCTCAAGCCCTGTTCCAGAGATGGATTGGCCATTACATTTACAGGGAAATTCCTGGTGGGCAACTGCCCTAGAGGGTCATTGGTGGCCAAGGCCCAGTGACTCTGCCACCATCTCAGGGGCCACTCGACTCAGACTCCTTTGCCGTTAGTTAGTGTCAGCTCATCCATTGTCTCCTCCTGCACTGCTGCCATTTTGTGGGATGAGGCAAAGGGTGAGACAATGCCCATTGCTGGCACCACGGAGTTTGGTGCTGCCTGAATATGTTGGCTTGTAGCACCACGAGGCCCACTCAGTCGGGCTTTCTCCAGGGCCATTATTACTTCCCATGTCACTCCTCCCCTTCTCCTTCCACTATTACATGTTACCGAAGGCTCTTCTTCACCTGTTGGATGCCTGAATTGTTTACTCCACAATACTCTCACCTGATTTAGAAGCCAAGATTAATATTTGTTTTTTTGGTTGGAGATGTACTAGAAAAAAACATAATTGACTTTCAATGCACCAAGTGTTCAAAATATACCTCTACAACTGCTATGCCTGAAATGGCAGGCTGTGGACAGAATGGTGCTTTAGTGTTCCTGTGCATGTATGTGTACTATGGACAAGATGTGTCTTTTCCCCAGAGATTTACCTTCAGAGACTCTGATTGGGTGGAACTGAACCCCGATGAATGATCACTGAAGGAACTAACGTGGTATCGCAAGAAGGCAAAAATACAGGGGAAATTGTCAGGATCTACTTTAGCCCAGTCTCTGCTGGGCAGGGTGGTTGACTCCTTAGTGAAAGACGTCTCAAGGCTTGAGGAGTTCTCCATGGCCCCCAGTATGTCCAAGGCTGTCTGTACCCCAGAGCCTCCAGGGGAAGACCCCATACCAGTTTGGTGTAGTGGTTAGGAACGTGGACTCTAATCTGGGAGCACCAGGTTTGATTCCCCACTCCTCCACATGCAACTGCTGGTGTGTGACCCTGAGTCAGTTACAAGTTCTTTCAGAGCTGTTCTCTCAAGAGCAGTCCTTGAAAGAGCTCTCTCAGCCCCACCTACCTCACAGGGGCTGAGGACAGACTGGCAAAATGAAGTGCAAGGGAAGCGGGGCAAAAAGACCCGGGCTGAGTTGTCGCAGGGCTTTCCGTTCGCACTGTGTAGACTGATGCAGGACCATACTGGGGAGGAGGCGGAACAGAGCGTTCACATTGTGGGGTGGCCCCTGGCAGCACTGCCATGGTAACACACGGCTTTGGTCCATTTTGCCGACCTGTGCATGGGCGCATGGGCGCATGTGTGCAGCAGCTGGATCAGCGGGTTCACATTACCGGCTTATTTGCGTCCACACTGCCAGGAAGTGGGATGAACGTACACCCAGATGGCTTGACACTGGTTTCCCCAGGTACCTTTTAAAGCGCAATGAAAGCACTTCAGGACCGGGTGAGTACGCCTCGGCAACGCCGGGCAGCTTTGGCTGCCTGAATGGGCTCTCTTAATCCGCTTGAAAAGCAGACCTATATTGGGCCAAACTGCCAGTCTGTCCTCAGCCAAGGTGTCTGTTGTGGGGAGGGGAAGGGAAAATTGTCCAGGCAGAGAATGGGACAGAAAGGCAGACAGTGATTTATGAGCGCGAGAGACGAGAAAGCAGGGACTGTCCCTGGTAAACAGAGTATGATACCCTTAAGCTAATTTCTGTCATTTCAAGAGCAAGAGTCTCCGAGGCACAATATTTCTCCCTCTCATGAAAATTAGGGATGCTTGAATGGAGCAACTAAGTTCTTAGAGAGAAGCAAAGTGCCTGTACACTCTTTATCATTACTATGACAGAGCAAGGGGGGGGGGAATGTACAATATGTTGCCCTAGAATTCCTGCTGTTCTGATACCTCCCTTGTCACTTACTTTACTTCTCAGAGCTTTCAAATGGCATCTGGTGTGTAATGAGACTCTTCAGACTCAAATAGGTGATGGCATGTTCATCACAATAATTCTGGTGCATACACATGATGACCACTTTGGGATGTATTTCCCCAGTACACGGTGGCTTTTTGTTAGACTGGAATGAGTTGTTGTTGTTCAGTCGCACAGTCGAGTCCAATTCTTTGCAACCCCATGGACCACATCACGCCAGGCCCTCCCGTCTCTGGTCTTTGCTTAATTTCATGTGTGTTGCATTGATGACACTGTCTAACCATCTCATCCTTTGCTGTCCCCTTTGTCTTTGACCTTCAGTCTTTCCCAGTATCAGGGTCTTCTCCAGTGAGTGCTCCCTTCTCATTTGGTGGCCAAAGTAGTTGAGCTTCAGTCTGTGGCAAGTGATGCTCTGTATTCTTGGTGTTTTTTTAGGGGGGGGGGAAACAGTGGGAGGGCTTCTAGTGTCCTGGCCCCACTGGTGGACCTCCTGAGGGCACCTCGTGTTTTTGGCCACTGTGTGACAGAGTGTTGGACTGGATGGGCCCCTGGCCTGATCGAACATTGGTTTCTCTTATGTTCTTATGTTCATCTTTCAGGGAACAGTCAGGGTTGATTTCTTTTAGGATTGACTGATGTGATCTCCTTGCAGTCCAAGGAACTCTCAAGCGTCTTCTCCAGCACCATAATTCGAAAGCATCTGTTCATCAGCACTCGGCCTTCCTCATGGTCCAACTCTCACAGCCATACATTACTAGTGGGAATACCATTGCTTTGACCATACAGACTTTTGTTGGCAGGGTGATGTCTCTACTTTTTATTACGCTGTCTAGGTTTGCCATTGCTTTCCTCCCAAGGAGCAGGCATCTTTCAATTTCCTGGCTGCAGTCACTGTCTATAGTAGGGTTGCCAAGTCCAGGTTGGAAAATACCTGGGGACTTTGGGGGTGGAGCCAGGAGAACGTGGGGTTTGGGGAGGGGAGGGGCCTCAGCATGGTACAATGCCATAGAGTCCACCCTTCAAAGCAGCCATTTTCTCCAGGGGAGCTGATCTCTGTCAGCTGGGGATCAGTTGTAAAAGCAGGAGATCCCCAGGCCCCACTTGGAGGCTGGCAACCCTAGTGTACAGTAATCTTGGATCCCAGGAACATGAAGTCTGTCACTGTTTCCACGACTTCCCCTTGGGATGTGGCAAAGTGATCATGGAGGTGCTCCAGCATTCGCCTGTGTCAGGATTTAGCAATGCGAGGTACTCCTAGACTAAGGATTCTGGCAAATCAATTCAGGTGCCTTAGGTTTTGTTCTACTCTGGTGGCTTCCCAGGGAGAGGTTTACTCTTTGGCGCCACTGGGGTAGATGGCCAAAGGCTGGTATTGCATCCACCACTTCAGCAGAACTTTGGAGGCAAAGGTGGGGGGGGGGGAGAAGTTTCTGTTGCATAAAATAAAGCCCAGGCCTATAGCCAGGATTTTGTGGCTTGTGGGGCAAAAGTTTTTTTCTGGTGGGGCTGCCATTATTTTTCTGTCTTTCTCCAAACAACTATACTTTTAAGTAATAATAAAGACAATTATACTAATAATAAATTAAATTAAATGCAGCACAAATACCCCCCACAACAGCCACTACAGACATAAATTAAATGCAAAAACACCCCCACCCTTCCCTTGCCTAAAGCATAAGAACATAAGAACATAAGAGAAGCCAGTGTTGGATCAGGCCAACGGCCCATTCAGTCCAACACTCTGTGTCACACAGTGGCCAAAAATACCAGGTGCCATCAGGAGGTCCACCAGTGGGGCCAGGACACTAGAAGCCCTCCCACTGTTCCATCCCCCCAGCACCAAGAATACAGAGCATCACTTGCCCCAGTCCGAGAGTTCTTATCTATACCTTGTGGCTAATAGCCACTGATGGACCTCAGCTCCATATGTTCATCTAATTCTCTCTTGAAGCTGTCCATGCTTGTAGCTGCCACCACCTCCTGTGGCAGTGAATTCCACGTGTTAATCACTCTTTGGGTGAAGAAGGACTTCCTTCTATCCGTTCTAACCCGACTGCTCAGCAATTTCATGGAGTGCCCCTGAGTTTTTGTGTTGTGAGAAAGAGAGGAAAGTACCTGTTTCTCTACCTGCTCTATCCCATGCAGAATCTTGTAAACCTCAGTCGTGTCACTCCTCAGCCATCGTTTCTCCAAGCTAAAGAGCCCCAAGCACTTCAACCTTTCTTCATAGGAAAAGTGTTCCAACTCTTTTATAATTTTAGTTACCCTTTTCTGCACTTTTTCCAGTGCTATAATAACTTTTGTGAGGTGTGGTAACCAGAACTGTACACAGCAATGAAATCCCTTACCATTTTTGAAAGGAAATCTTGTGGGGCTGGCCCTTTAAGGAATGGGTGGAGCCCCAGCAGCCCCACTATAGCTACGGTTCAGATAAAGCCTCTTTGTCTTGTCTGGCCCCTCAATCTGAGCGACTCATTGCTTGGATAATGACTGGGCTGTTTCCAGACTTTCCCCTTGCTGGGGCTTCTGTTGGAGGGTTGTGACTGGTCGGCACATAAATATGTATGTATCCCTGAGTACCGACATACTGGCCTGCTTTGCGGATCAACCGGTTGTCGGATCCACGCCAGTTTTGTATACCCCAAATGCAATAGTGCCAAATCAAGATCCAGGCTTATAGAACGTTTCTTCCTGTGCATGTGCATGGCAAAAGAATGATACAGTTCGTTCCCATGTAATTATTGTCAGGCTGCTGGAGAGGTCAACAGTGGCGTGGAAATGAACCATGAAACCGGCCCCACTGATACAGATCTTTCATCTGTGTATTATTTGACCACCCTGGAAAGAGGCTGCATGGAAGTGACTCTCTTATGTGAAACAAGAGATTGACCTCAAACCTCAGTCCAGTCCGGGATAACCTGATTACAAAACAGGAGAGATAGACTGAGAGAATTCAAAGACAGTGAAGTCTTTAACTTGAGTCTGGTGACCTCCATTTGTTTGTTTTAATGCCTCCTCACAGCTATGTAACAGATTGCTGAGTTTGTCTCGTATTTCTCCTTTACCTTTGAATCCAGTGGCACCTTTAAATCCAGCAAAGTTGGTTTCAATGTATGTGATTTAAGTCCAACAAAGTTGGTTTCAATATATGTGACTGTCAGTGTAATTAAGACATGTTCTCATTGGGGAAAACCCTCAGTGCTTTACTGAACTGCGGGCGAAACAGGGAGTCATCCCTGGAAACATTAGGATAGTTTCTTCTCAGGCTTTTTGATGTTTAAAGTGTGCCCCATTCGAGAGAACAGGAATCGTACGAGTAAGCAAGATGAGCTCTTAAATCTGTAGATGTGTCATGGGTGGTGAAAGCAGTCGGGCCGTTTGAAGAGGCTATCTAATGAGCTGAGTCTTGGTAAATCTTCCACCTTTCATGTTTAAAGACACCTTCCAATGAATGAGCGTAGAAAATATATCCTGCCTCATTTGCATGCATCTCGGCAGAAAGTATGAGTCCCCCCCCCAAGGTGGGATAGCTACTTCAATGCTACTTTTTAATTACACCCCCCCCCCAATATATATATATATAATTGGAATCTCTCTCTCTTTCTCATACATTGTTACAACAATCAGCTTCCTGATAGCGATGAATTCTGAAGGCTTGGATCTGAGCATTCCTCTAATGATAGTCTTCCGGTAAAAAGAGAGAAGGAGCGAGAGGAGAGCTCTTATAATATCGCTATGGTAATCGCTGCGGGTGGTATGAAGTATTCAATAGCACGAGAAAGCGGGTTTAGAGTGTATGATTAACTAATAATATAGCTAAGGGATTATAAATGATGGCGTGTTTATCCAGGATGCTTTTCTTTTTGCTACCGCTGGATTGCAATGCATATTTAAACTCAGCTTTTCTCAGGATTCCTTTCAGCGTTCAAAATTAGATGCAGCACAAAGAGATTTTGCTTTAGGCAATGTACTGTGCTGTTTCTGCAGAACTGTACCCCCCCCCGCGTGCAAAAAATCTAGAGGTCTCCTTCCTCCTCCCCCCAACTTATAAAAATGTAATAATTAATGTCATGCTTTTATCCCATCCTTGTTTTGAGAGATCTTTCTGGTTTTACACTGGTTGTTTTTTTTTTAAGGGGTTTCCCTTTAAAAAAAAAATCTGTGTGTTTTAAATGGCAACTATTTAATTTTTTAATGGTTCTCCCCACATTTTTTAAAAATTGGATGCTTATTTACATTTGCTTCTCTTCTGCTTTTGCTGTTGATCTTGTTTGGTTTTTACTGTTTTCTTTCCTATTGTAAGTGACCTATCAGATATCTATATGGAGGCAGAGCACAGGTATCATACAGATTAATAACACACACAAGTAAATAGCATCCAGCTAATGGCTGGCTAAAGATTTTCATCCACAATCCAAGATTAAATGCAATGAAATCTGGTGGCCAGATGCAAAATATAGCTATCAAGTTAGCCAGCTGGAAGGATCATATACAAATAGCTGGGGGTGTTAAACTTGAGAAGATGGGTAATAGCTGTACCACGGATGCTTTTTAAAAATTGTCTGTTGTCTTCAAGAGAAACAGAACATAAGACGAGCCCTGCTGGATCAGACCAATAGTCCATCTTAGCTAGGGTTGCCAAGTCTTACCTTTTAAAAAGCCGGGGAGTCCTGGCCCCTGTCCAGGAGTCCGGTGCATGTGTGAAGCACGCATGTGCCACGATGACATCACCCGGAAATGATGTCATCATGCTGGGCACGTTGTCGGGGTGACACTTTGGTAATCGCCCCAAAACTCTATGGTACCATAGAGTTTTCAGGGCGATTGCTAGAGCGTCGCCTAGGCAACGTGCCCAGTGTGATGACATCACTTCCGGGTGATGTCATCATGCTGGGCATGTTGGCCTGATCGGGCCACTTCGGGGGTGGGGATCCCCCCGCTGGCTGGATCTGGACCAGTGGATTGGGGACCTATTTAGCGGGGGAATCCCCGCCCCCCCCGGGAACTTGGCAGCCCTAATCTTGGCTGGCATCCAGTCTCATACAGTGGCCAACCAATTCCTCTGGAAGGCCAACAACAAGGCACAGAGACCAAGACCTTCATTAGAACATAAAAAGTGCTTTGCTGGATCAGACCAATAGTCCATCCAGTCTAGCATCCTGTCTCATGCAGTGGCCAACCAGGTCCTCTGGAGGGCCAAAAACAGGGCATAGAGGCTGAGGACTTCCCCTGATGTTGCTCCCTGGCTCTGGGATTCAGAGGGTTAGTGGAGTGGAGTTTCCCCTCAGTCACGAGGGCTAATAGCCGTTGATAGACTTATCCTCTATGAATCTTGTCAGCTCTTGGAAGCTAAGCCAGGTCGGCCCTGGTTAGTACTTGGGTGGGGAAACACCAAGAAGTCCAGGGTTGCTGCACAGAGGAGGAAGACAATGGCAAACCACCTCAGAATGTCTCTCACCTTGAAAACACGAAGGGGTTGCTATAAGTCAGCTGTAACTTGATAGTACTTTCTATCTCCGAGAAGTCTTTGGGTGATAAGGCTGGTGGGAGAGAACTCCACGTCTCTGATTGGAAGCACTTTCAGGAGGGGGGAAGGATCGCTGCTGACTCAAGAGGAGTCAACAATGGCCTGACCTTTTAAGGGCTTGCCATCTGCTGCCTAGCTGAGCTGCAGCAATGAGAAGGCATGGAAGGAACTACAGCCTTTCCTCGGTGGGGAAAGGACTTCCTCTCTGGGACACCAGAAAAGTAACTGGGCATGTGCCATGGAGCACATTTTATCTTCTGCTAAAACTACTGTTTGTGCAAGGGTTCACTGAAAATCAAATTTTTAGATGTTTTAGAGGAAGAGGAAGTGCCCTGCACAGCAGGGACTATTTAGCATACATGGAAGACATCCATAGTATCCAAACCCAATGGTAGCATCCAATCCACGCAACAAAACTGTGCAGACTTTGGATAGTGAAGTCAATCCCTCTTTCCTGTATAGAGGTGGAAGTGCTGAGTGCAAAGATACCAAGAGGGCAAGTCTACTCAGTGGGAACTCTTCTGATTGGATACCAGATGCTGTCACACACTTATCCACTGATGCCAAGTCACTCTGGCCCATCACTGCCCCCAGCCAGCAAGGCCGCAGAAAAAACCTCCAACTCCAACTAGGGTTGCTAGGCAACCATGAGAGAGAGGAAGGCCTAGACGATGTGTGGAATGGATATCACTTCTGGTGAGTGCTGGAAGTGACGTCATCAAGCTGTGACGTCTCGGTGACACTCTGGTATTTGGGGGGAAACTCTGTGGTAAAAATGGCTTTCTAAGTACAATTCAATCCTTATTAAAGAGTCCCGCTCACTTACCCTGGTTCAAGATTGCTCCAATTAAATGCACGAAACTGCCATATGCGGAGTTCTATTATTGGTCGGTCAAAGTCAGTACTGTCTTCTCTGACCAGCAGCCACTCTGGAGGGTCTCCAGTAGACGTCTTGATCATGTGGAGATCCCTTCTGAATGTACAGCAGATGCTTCACTGCTGAACTGCAGACCCTCCGCAGGATTATTGCAGAAATCATAGACCACACCAGTCTGAAGAGCACTAAAAAAGCTCAATGTTCAGTAAATATGTATTTTTTAGAAAACCCAAAATTAAGATCTTAGCTTTTGTTACTGAAAGAAATTCCTCTGCTCTCCTCTTAACGCTTTTTGCTCATTCTCCATTCAGTGGTACATTTTGCTGCCCTCGGGCTTTCCTTTGCCTTCTTCAGATGTGAAGTTTTTTGAATTCTTGGAGCATCTGGCAAGGGAAATTGGGGAGTGAGACGCTACCTCACTCGAGTGCAGACACAATCAGATTTCTTGGGCTGTAATTTCATTTGCTTCAAAGGCCGCCCTAATCAGCAAGGCATGTTACTCACCAACCAAGACTTTTTTCCCCCCTCCAAACATAATGTGCCCTTGACCTTGAGTGTTAATTGGATCTGTGTGACCAGTGGCCAACCCCACAGAGCTTTGAAACCAGAGGAACATACAAAAGATCATCAAGTAAATATTTAAAACAAAAGAATGGCCTTTTTTGTAGGTGACAAGGAAATGGAGAAAAAACAACAACATGGTGCCAGCCTCTACAAAGGCCATAGAGAAGTAGAAAGATACCCAAATTATAGCTCCTTCCCATCCTTTGTCTTGGGAAACCATTCTGCGAATAATCAGAAATTCTCACAGGAAAGCAAATGCAAAGTACTGGGTCCAGAGATGTGTTGCAGTGAAATCAGCTCATAAGTTTATTAAGGGGTCAGAACTAGACGACTTAGCCGGACTTGAAGGCCCACTTAAATCCCCGCTCTCAACCACACCCACACTCAACACCTGTGGTTCACTATATACAATGCCCCTGCATCCTATTGGTCTGTTCAGATGCAGGTTTCCCCATTGGTCTCAACTTGGATCCTCTGCATCTATTGTCCCTGGATGCGAAGCTCGACGGCTTCTTCTGGCCGCATGTTTGACCGACCGCGTGTGCAATTCTTCGGTCGGGACATAACAACGAACTTTTAGCATGTCAACTTGCCTCTTCGTGAGTTGATAGAGTGCCTTACTAGATATATAGGAACAGACTGGCCTGATATAATACTGTGTAGCCATGTGGTAAATCAGTTGTATGTTGGGAAAGAGCTCAATGTTCTATTGCTTGGGGTAAATGAAATTAGATGGATGACCCCAAATTGATCTTGCCCATTTTCTCTCAGGGAAGGGGAAGAGTGCTTATCTCTCTCATGAGCATCTTAATGTCTTCCAAATTAAAAAGTTTATTCTTTGTCTTTTCTCCCTTTATTGAGTTGTCAAGAAGACACAATGAAAGAGACTTTGTTTAGGAGCCTTCAAGAGGAAACCAAACCAGTGATGTAATGGACCAACCCCAGGAAACAATTACAAAATCATTTTTACTAAACGTTTTATGACTCTGCATTTGCATCTGGGGAATATTAGAGTAAATATAGCATGAGGAAATTTGTCTTAATTTCATGTTAATGGAAAAATCAATTCAGTTCTAATTATGTTATGATTTATAATATACAATCCGGCAGTTCCTTAAATGCTTTGATTAGGTTGTTCAATTGTTGATTCACCCCCAAACCTAAATAAGATTAATTCTGCTTCTAATCACACATTGAAAAGCATAAATCTATTGGCGGCAGAATCTAGTTAACCTCAAGGAAGCTGAGGGGAAAAAAGAGAGAAGAAAGTATTAATTGTGGTATTTGCTATGTGAATGTTCAAGTAGGCCTATCTGGAGGACATGGTAACAAAACCATGCTTAGACCCTGGAAGCATCCTAGAAGGAACTTGTACAGCCAATCAGGTTAGCAGTTGGGAGTGCTCACAGACAATGTTTCGGCCTCAAGCTGCAAAGCAAATGAATGAAGCAAAATGTTCCATATTTTGTTTATATTCATTCTTTGTTGGTGGTTTCAGTTCCCTCTTGTCGCTGTTGGTTTTCTATATTTGTTTGCACTGTGTGAAGATGTTATAAGGTATTTTGATAGATTTCGTGGAGGTTAGTCTCCACCTCACAGGATTTTCTTTTCTTGTCACAATACAATTTCCTTCTGACTCCACTGCACCAAGGTTCCTAGAGAGAAATTAAAAAGAGAAAATCAGGTTCAAGGAGATAGGATCCAGGTCTGAGTAGAACCCACCTGAGTCTGGATTGATAACCGAAGTAAAATAACTGAGGTAGATATAACTGAAGTAAACTTGAGAGGGCTGAGAGGGTTTCTTTTAAAAAAGTGAACAAGAACAGAGTTCTATCAGAAACCCCGCCCCTCCCACAACTGAGGTAAATATTAACATTTAACCAGGAGGTGTGGAATGTTAGTTTCTGCAGATTATAAACCTCAGGAAAACATTATAAGCCTCAGGAAAAACAGGCAGGTTTATAACACATCACCACACCAGTCTGCTGCAATTAACTACACACCAGGTCCAGCAAAAACCTGCTGACCCACCATAATACCTTAGTACACTCCATTCCCTCAACAAGGAACCTTAATCAAAGATCTGAACCCCCCCCCCCCGCTCTTTAATATGCACTATTGTTAGACTAACCCTCAAAACCTAACTTCTTCTGACTAACAACCTTCCTGCCCCATCAGATCTTAACTTTTCCCAGTTTTCTCCTATCGGCTGATCAAGAGCTCTGCTCCCATTGGCTGCTGTGTCTCTGGGATAGATTTTTGTGCCTGATCTGCCACAGGTATGTATACGTACAAAGTAAAATAGATGGACCATGAGAATGAATTGAACTACAACGAACACTGGAAAGCATGTATATTGTAGGGAGGAAATCAGTGCAAGAAAAAACTGGGGGTCAGCACACTTTCTTGAAAAGCACTGGGGGTAAACTGAGGGTTTGCAGTGGGAGGGGTAATTGGCAGAAATTGCTGCTCCTCCTCCTTCCAAAAACTAAAGCACTATTAAATTTTTGGATTTGCACATCTGGATACATGCCATCATATTTCGATTACTGTAGGACATGTAGGTAGACAACTATGGGCAGATAAGCATGGATGAAAGATGGAATTCACCACAAGATAGTTCAGATAACATTAGAAGGGCATAGTATTGACTATTATTGTGTTTATATTATTTGGGGGAGTTTTAAACCACCACCCCTGCTGGGTTTTTTTAAGATTTCAGATTTTTTCTGCAAACCTGTGGCTTCCTTCAAGTTTGTTGAGAAGAAGAAGAAGATATTGGATTTATACCCCGTCCTTCACTACCTAAAGGAGTCTTAGAGCAGCTTACAAACTCCTTTCCCTTTCCCTCCCCACAACAGACACTCTGTGAGGTAGGTGGGGCTGAGAGAGCTCTGACAGAAACTGCTCTTTTTCAAGAACAGCTGAGTTAGAGCTATGGCTTGCCCAAGGTCATCCAGTAGGTGCAAGTGAAGGAGTGGGGAATCAGATCCGGCTCTCCCAGATTACAGTCTGTGCACTTAGGGGAGCCAGTTTGGTGTAGTGGTTAAGTGCACGGACTCTAATCTGGGAGAACCGGGTTTGATTCCCCACTCCTCCACTTGCACCTGGCTGGATGGCCTTGGGCAAGCCATAGCTCTGTACCAGCTGTTCTCTCAAGGACAGTTTGGGAAAAAGCTCTCTCAGCCCCACCTACCTCACAGGGTGTCTGTTGTGGGGAGGGGAAGGGAAAGGAGTTTGTAAACCGCTCTGAGACTCCAAGTGAATGAAGGGCGGGGTATAAATCTAATCTCTTCTTCTTCTTCTTAACCACTACACCAAACAGGCTCTCATCTGGAGGTTGGCAACCCTATTTCATGGCTGATTGGCACATTCTGCAGACACAAACCCAAACTTGCCACTGAGTCTCCTCTCCCAGCACACTCCATTTCTTTCCCTCCCACTGGCCTCTCAGCTTACCTTCAAGAGGGTCACAGCCCTGCTTATGGGTCCCAACCGGTGTTCCTTCTAAGCTGAGTTAGTGTGAGCTAGCTCAGTTTTTTAGCCTCTGGCTCACACATTTTTGTCTTCGCTCAGGAAGAATGGCTCTGGAGCAAACTAATTTATGCACAGGCCAAATCGTTTGTGCACAACTTTAACGCCAGTAGCTCACAAAGTAGAATTTTTTCTCACAAGACTCCACGTCTTACAGGGAGCATTGGTCCCGATTCATAGTTTGAGAACCATTGGAATGATCACCCACTCTGCACTTCTGAGTTTTCCTTCGAGGATCAGCTATTTAAAAAATGCAAGTTGACCATGAATATTTTGAATATGTAAACACATTGAGGAACTGGAGATAACTCCCATTCAGGAATTTACTGTACTCTGAGAATGCTTCCCTTCTCTTACTATAACCTGCATTGTTTATATCTATAACCCCTAATGTTTTGCACAAGCGGCTGTTGTTAATATGACACAGAAAAGCTTCAGTCCATGTTTTCTCTCTGTTCCCGACCAAAGATTTAATGGAAAGAAATCAGTGACCTGTTGAAATTTTAGGTTAAGTAAATTGTTACTTTCTCTTAGAAATCTGCAGACAGATGTCTGTTTCCTGTGTGTCATTCCCTTGCCCTGGATTCATACAATGAGGTGTAATGAACATTGCTAGTGCCTGACCCAAGAAATCACATATTTATGTGTTTGAAAACATTGTGAGAAATGCAATTTGTTCTGGTCAGTAGAAATTCAACCTCTCTGCTCTTAGTTTCTTCAAGTATATCCACCTAGATGATTATTTTTGAGTGTGTGGACCACCGCTGCTGCATAAAGGAAGTGGAATTCCTCCGGGCTAGTTGAGATTTGGTTCTTTCTTCTATAGAAGAGAAATACATTTTTATACCCCACTTTTCTCTACCCTAAGAGTTTCAAAGTGGTTTACAACTCCATTCCCTTCCTCTCCCTGCAACAGGCACCTTGTGAGGCATCTATACGCGCCCCCCTCACCCAGCTAGAGCAGAGTTTCAGGTTGGGATGTCATCAGTATGCCAATGACACCCAGCCAGGGCTATTTTTGGGCAGGAACGCACAGGAATGGAGTTCCGGCTGGCTTCCAAGTTGGCCATGCTTACAGCCTCCCCCCCCCCCTCGGGTTCCCCATGTGACCTGCAAGCTGCAGGGCGCCTGGGGAAGCCAATCCTGGGAGGGAGCTGTGCTGTCAGGGGTGTGGCCTATTATGCTAATGAGTTTCTGCTGTTGGGTGTGACCTATACTTCCCCCATCCCTCACAACCCTCCCCCCGCAGGAGGCTGGGGAGCTGAATTTTCTCCACCATCTTAGACGGCATACCATTTTATTTACTGATCTGTTTTTGAGTAGTTTTAATGTTGGTTTCAACTTGAATTATTTATTGTATGCTACTCTGTTGTAAGCTGCCCTGAGCCCTACTTGTCGGGAAGGGCGGCCTGGTAAACCTAATTAGTTAAATAAATAAACACAAACAGGGCTGAGAGGATTCTGAGTGAACTGTGACTGGCCCAAGGTCACCCAGCAGGCTTCACGTGAAGGGGTGGCGAATCGTACCCAGTTCTCCGGGATTCAAGTCTGCCGCTTTTAACCACTGCACCACACCATCTCTCAAGTGAAACAGTGAACAAAACAGTGAAAGACGAGACTTGCATTGATACAGTGTCGCTGCAGAGTCCTAGTCCATATCCAGAAGCTTAGAAGATAGGGGCGATCAATAAAAAAGAGAGAGAGGTAAACATTATCAGCTGGACTATGATGGATGGCATTGCCCTCTGCTCCACCGTTTTCTTCCCACACGATTGTCGCAGCCGGTGGGCAAACAGTATTTTTGTTACAAGCTGCACCAAATTTCCTAAGATGAATGGTAGTTCATATTTTATGGGAGTAGAAGAAATGACGAGACAGGTTCATCACCCACAGCTCTCATCAACCTACACTGAAAAGATGAGGAGCATCCATTCTTTTAAAATCTTAAAAGCGAAAGGACAAGGGAGTTTCATGAAAAACGGCCTGTACAGTTGTAGTGGGTGGAGTTTGAGAGCCAGTTTGGTGTAGTGGTTAGGAGTACGGACTCTAATCTAGAAGAACCAGGTTTGATTCCCCACTCCTCCACATGCAGCTGCTGGCGTGACCTTGGGTCAGTCTTAAGTTCTTTCAGAACTGTTCTCTCAGGAGCAGTTCCCCAAAGAGCGCTCTCAGCCCCACCTACCTCACAGTGTGTCTATTGTGGAGAGGGAAAGGGATTGTTAGTGGCTATGAGTCTCCTTCAGGTATTGTAAGTAAAAGTAAAGGTAAAGGTTTCCTTTGCTTGAAATCTAGTCGGATCCAACTCTAGGGGGCGGTGTTCATCTCCGTTTCCAAGCTGAAGAGCCAGCGCTGTCCGAAGGCTTCTCCGTGGTCATGTGGCAGGCATGACTAAATGCTGAGGCACACAGAACGCTATTATTGTTGGGCAGGGTATCAATCTCTTCTCTTTCTCTTCTCTTTATTTCTTTACTAGGAACAAGGCCCATTGTAGAAGGAATACAATGAGCGCTAGAGCTGCCATTCCTCCCTATCTTCTGCCGCAATATGTTGTCCTCCTTCTGCTGCCAGTTCCCAGCTGTGCACTGCCCTCAGCTGCCACACACCTGGGCACCTGCGGGGCTGGGTTGCAGCAACGTAAGGAGCGGCGTCAGGCCCAACATGCAGTCACCTGCATCTCGGCGTTCACCGCCCACCCGGGAACCTGGGTGCGTCTCGGCCACCGACAGAGTGCACGGCCCATCCCTCACCTGGCAGTCTCAGCGCTTGCTGGCCACCCGGGGACCTGGGCTCGTCTTGGCCGCCGGCGGAATGCACGGCCCATCCCTCGCCTCTCAGCCTACTGAGGCTGGGCAGCAGTTCCTTGGGTGGCAGGGCAGGACTCCACCGCGGCATCCTCAAATGGTCGGGCACGTTCGCCCCGGCGCCGCCTCTGCAGGTGGGTGCCAGAGACCGCGGCCAGTGGCCAGCGGCGGTGTGAGTGGCGGCTCCCTCAGTCTATGGCTGAGGGAGCGCATCCTGCGTGGCCACCCCAAATCTGCTTTATTATATATAGAGATTAAAACTTCTATACCCTGCCTTTCATCGAGGTTCAAGGTGGCTTATAATACCTTTTCCTTGCTCCCACCGGCCAATCACATTGACAGAAATGTGGCGAAATGTATGACATCACCATTCAGGGTAAGAGAAGCTATATGTTATGAGAGATGGGAAAAGTCTGGTACAGGTCGGGAGGCAGCCGTGCTTTCGACAGCATTCCCACGCCTAGCGTCATGGGTGCTTTCACGCAGACTGAGAGTATGACAAGGTGGCTTAGCGCATTAAGGGTTTAAAAGCATTAAGCATGCTCCCGTACGTGCCCTACCAAGCGTGCTTATTATCATGTAACAAATCTGCTCCATTTGATAGCATTTGCGGAGGTTAATTTATCTTATGTTTCTGCCAAAGCACAGAAATGGCTGGGAAAGTCCACGGGCAGATTTATCTTTCAATTTTCTTCCTCTTAAATTAATAATATTCTAATTCTGACTTCCCCCCCCCCTCCCCTTCCCCACCTGGTGTGACTCCATCTTGTGTGCAAATCAGAGTGCCTTTTCCCGAGTACACATCACAAGCGTCCAACAATGAAACATACATTTCACTGTAAGATTAAAGATGAATAGTTTGGAAAGGAGATATACACACCAGTTTCCCGGGGAGAATTTGAAGAAGTGATAATAAGTACGGTTTCCATACATTTTGTACCACTGTTTGTTAAAATGGGGGGCCTAACATCCCAAGTCTCATTACTAAATCACCTCCTTCTATGAGAAATATCTCTGGATAATAGGTGGGTTTTTTTGCCAAAACAAAACACTTATTTGTTCAGGCTATGGAAGCCATTAATTATTTACACCTTTTCCCCCTACCTCTCTGCTAAACCTCTAGTTAAAATTCATGGCCTAGGCGCTCATCAAATATTGATATATTATTTTTTTAAACCAAAGTTGATGCTTTCCCCTTTAACATTATTATAATGAGGGATAAAAATCAAATTGCCTGCACTGAAACTCAATCATTTTCACATGCCATCTGCATTGATCGCTTTTCAAGGTTTTACCATAAATTATTCTATTCAATTAAGTAAACCGCACACATAATGACATTTTGCAAACTAAATAATTTATTGACTAGTTTGAGCGAGGAATGATTGGGCTCTAATGCGCCATCATTTTCATAAGCATTAATAGCGACACGGAGTCCTTCAGCAATGAAAACGGTTGTCAGATTCTTTGTTTGCAAAAGGGGAATTACCTGGGAGATTGACTCGCGCTCACAGAGGAAATAAACAAACTGGTGCCATGGCCATACTCAGAGTAACCTGGTATCTGCCATACAATGTGAGGCGCAGGGGGCGAACCATCCATAAGATTCTTCTCTGGCGGCAACATAATGGTAACATCCTTTGAGTATCGCATATGCTGCAACATGACACAGATACGGGGATGTGCTCGAACTACCCTGATTCTCATACCAAGGACCACATGTACACATGAAGCTGTCTTACGACTCAAACCATGTTTGGCAGGGTGTAGATATGCAGTAAAAGGGAGCACAAGCTGTTTAAAGAATTGTTGGTTTATTAAGAAGAGAACAAACTTTGTAAGAAAGAGGAGGGAGAAAGAAAAGTCTAAGTCTCTAACTAGCTCGGAGGAGGCCTGTAACTAACAGTTCTCAGCAGGAGCAGGAAAAAAAAACCCAGTTGAGCCAATCAGGAGACAGGAAGTGAAAACAGCAGGAAGTCCCTAATCTCACTATGCTAACTAGTTGTCCCCTTTGCTGCCCCCTGCAGGATGTTCTTGTCATTTTTTTAATCTATACACAATAGACCTTGCGTATTCTAACCAATCATTGGTCTATCAAGCTCTGGAAGTGGCTCTCCAGGGTCTTCAGATGGAGGTCTTTCACATCACCAACTATCTAAAACTTCTAACTGGAGATGTCAGGGATTGCATCTTGGACATTTTGGGCTGAAAGCAGATGCTGTACTACTGAGCCATGGCCCCCTCCCCCTGTTCAGGCTCTCACCACTTACAGCTGGCTGAAGCAAATGGGTACCCTAACCAACCCAGAATACTGATCCCCCCTTCCTGCATGTTTTTCAAAAAACAGGCTTGACCATTGGTACCTACCAAATAGTGGCACTCCACATGCCACTACCTGTGCCCACCATGAGCTTGGGGAGGACTTTTCATTATCACTGTTGCCCTTATCATGCCTAAGTCACTGTGGTTTACAATCTCCTTTCTCCCCACAGTAGACACCCTGTGAGGTAGGTGGGGCTGAGAGAGCTCTTTTGAGGACTACTCTTGAGAGAACAGATCTTAGAGAACTGTGACTGACCCAAGGTCACTCCAGCAGCTTCATGTGGTGGAGTGTGGAATCAAACCCGGTTCTCCCAGCTTAGAGGCAGGAAACCTCTTAATACCAGTGGTGGGAAGCAACATCGAGGGAAGAGCTTGGCTTCTGTGCCTTGTTTATTGGCCCTTCAGGGCAACTGGTTGGCTGGACTCGGTGGACCACTGGTCAGGTCCAGCATGGCTCTCCTTATATTGCTGTGTTTGATCAGAGGTAGGTGTCAGGAAACAGGGACTGTCCTTGGTAAATACGGACAGCTGGAGCATCTAATACTGGAAATGGCTGTGCGAGGGAGACATATTGCACATTCAAACCCCATATCCATAAATATATGCAGATTTTCAACTTGGTTATGATAAATATTTTCTCATGCAGCTTATTTATGCTACATCCTCGGCTAAGACAGTTCGTCCTGTGATTTAATGCATGAGCAGGCCACGACCATATGCACATACATTGCCTCTTCTGTTGGCTCAGCAACTGGATTCTTGCAAAGCAAAACAGATCACTCTTCCCACTCCAGGCTGTGACCTTCACTCTTTGTCGATGGAGCTGTGGCCAATGCAAACATTGCTGACACAAGGGCTCCTGAGTCATATGCACCTATCCAAGGATCTCAAGGCCCAAAGCAGCGATCTGTCACTGTGACTAGAGCTGCAATTCCAAGCACGCATACCTGGGAGTGAGTTTCATTCACCAAAGTGGGATTTGCTTCTGAGTAGAAGTGGTTAAGATGCTGAACTGCAGACCGGAAGGTTGGTAGTTCAGCAGTTCAAGACCCGAGTGCTGCATGACGGAGTGAGCTCCTGTCTCTGCTCCCCGCTCCTGCCAACCTAGCAGTTCGAAAGCAAGAAATTGCAAGTAGATAAATAGGTACCACTTCGGTAGGGAGGTACCAGCGTTCAGTGCGCCTCGACATCTAGACATGCTGGCCACATGACGTCTTTGGACAGCGCTGGCTCTTCGGCTTGGAAACGGAGATGAGCACTGCATCCCTTTACCTTTACCTAGACATGTCTAGGCTTCCAATATAGTTGTGCTACACCAGTTTGGTGTAGCGGTTAAGTGCGCGGACTCTAATCTAGGAGAACCAGGTTTGATTCCCCACTCCTCCACATACAGTCAGCTGGGTGACCTTGGGCAAGCCGTAGCTCTGTCAGAGCTGTTCTCTCAATGACAGCTGTCTCAGAGCTCTCTCAGCTCCACCGACCTCACAGGGTGTCTGTTGTGGGGAGGTGAAGGGAAAGGAGTTTGTACGCCGCTCTGAGACTACAAGTGAGTGAAGGGCGGGATGTAAATCCAATCTCTTCTTCTACTTCTGCTCAGGCTTCAAGGCACTTTTCAGGCACGGAAGAGAATAAGAAAGTGCAACATCAGTTCTTCCAGTTGGCGCGCAGTATGAAACCTCCGGGTTGGTCTTCCCTTTTCCTTTGGTCAAAAGAGGAACATCGGCTACAAATTGAATGTTAGTTCAGTCCAGTCATCCTAGGGACCCTGGACTGGAGAACATACCTTCAAAGGGAACAAAGTGGAGGAAAAATTTTTCCAAAGGAGTTTTTAAGCACACAGTGAAGTTGATAGGTGATACATTTAAGGCAGACAAAAGGAAGTACTTCTTCACACAATGCATATTTAATTATGGGGTGCCAGCTTCCAGGTGGGACCTGGGGATCCCCCGGAATTACAGCTCATCTCCAGACTACAAAGATTGGTTCCCCTGGAGAAAATTGATGATTTGGAGGGTGGACTCTATGGTATTGTACCCTACGAGAGCCAGTTTGGTGTAGTGGTCAAGAGGGGTGGACTCTAGTCTGGAAAACTTGGTTTGATTCCCCACTCCTCCTCCACATGAAGCCAGTTGGGTAACTTTGGGTCAGTCACAGCTTTCTTCTTCTCCTCCTCCTCTTCATTGTCTTCTTCTTCTTATTCCTCCTTCCCTGGCCTTCCCGGGCTCCACCCCCAAATCCTCAGATCTGGCAACCCTATACCCCCTACCATCCCGCTGTTGGCCAGGAGGGACCTGGAAACTCTATCCAGGGCTCACAATCGCAGGGTGCAGTGATGGCCACTAGCTTAGGTGGCTTTAAAAGGGAATTAGACAAATTCATGGAGGCGAAGTCCATCAGTGGCTACCAGTCAGGATGACGAATGCCTGTTCTGATTCTAGCATTCACCAAACCCACGTCAGAACAGAAATTCCCCTCTATGTTGCATGCCACTTTCACTTTCTTTGATTGTCCGATTTTACGGTCGCCTCCACACTGCATGCGGTTTCACTTCCTGTGATCTCTCGGTTTTATGGTACCGTCTGCATAGATTGATGGGCATTTTATAGCCATTCAGGGCTGACTCTGCAGTCAGTATGGCTGTTGGCCCGGGGTATCTGAGTGTGGTTTTGAGCCACATTTTTTTTTCTGTTCCAGTGTGGGTTTGGTACAACAACGGAGCAAAGGCTAGATGCAGAATGTGCCTAAAAATGACCTCCAGGTTCCGAAGTGTTTACTCTCCAAAAACCTGTGCTGAGGTTAGCAACAGAAGGGTCACCGGAACCCTACTTGAAAGCCTCCCAAAGGCTTTTGGTTGGCTACTATGGGGAACCAGATGTTGGACTTGATGGAGGCGGAGCATCTGATCCAGGAAGGCTGTCTTTATGAACAAGTCTAGATTAGGATTTGTTTGCCCAGTGGCCCTAGTTAGACTTTCGGGGTATCTTAAGTAGCGGGCCCTGCTTGCTTGGGCTGCCGTTGAGCTGGGTTTCCAACTGGCCCCAAATTAACTCGAAATCTTCTTATGTATCTAACAGCATAATGATATGCTGGAATTAGCATCTGGTCATTGCAGGGGCCTATTCAAAACGTAAGCAAATCTAGCCCTAGGTAATCCTTCGCCATATTAGGAAACGGAGACGGTTTCTTCATTCTGACTCTCACACACTCTAGTCCGCTGGCACGTTTTAAAGAATACAAAATGTACCTACCTGGGGGAAAAAAACATGTACCGCGCTCTTGCAGTGAGTAACCTATGAAGAATAGAGAAGAGAAGAGATTGGATTTACACCCCGCCCTTCACTTGGAGTCTCAGAACGGTTTACAATCTCCTTTCCCTTCCCCTTTTTACAACAGACACCCTGGGGGTAGGTGGGGCTGAGAGAGCTCTTTCGAGGACTGCTCGTGAGAGAACAGCTCTGAGAGAACTTGTAACTGATCCAAAGTCACACCAGCAGCTGCGTGTGGAGGAGTGGGGAAATCAAACCCGATTCCCCTAGGTTAGAGTCTGTGCTCCTAACCACTGCACCAAACTGGCTCTCATGTATAAACGACTACTAGATACACTCCTGAAGCTGCCTTATACTGAACCAGACCGTCGGTCTATCGAGATAAATATTGTCTGCTTTGGCTGGCAACAGCTCAGCAGGATCTCCCCGAAGGTCTTTAACATCACCTACTGCCTGGTCCTTTCAACTGGAGATACCAGGAATTGAAAGTGGGACCTTCTGCATACCAAGCAGAGGCTCTTCCACTGAGCCACAGCCCCTCCCCAGATAGAAAATATTTTATTTCCAAGCAATTTCTATTCCATACCTTTCTTTATGCGTATAAAGAGACGGAGAAGCTCAGCTTCATGTTTCTTGACCCGGCACAATTGCGCTGTCTTGCCATGCACACGAACGGGTGTGGTCTCACACCTTTCGAGCATTCCCCAAGCAGTGATTTCCCATAGATTATTACCATACTGTATGTATCAGTCAGCAGGTCTGTTGCCCTAATTACTGTTAACGGGGAATTTTAAAGATGGTCATAAATAATATCACCAAAAAGTCTTTAATCAAGAGTATCGTCCCACGGAGACTTGCTTATGCTATCCTCTGCAATTCCCTTCCGTCTCCAGCTCGGCGATAATTAGCGTCTCCAGCTCGGCGATAATAGTGACACTTTTCATAGAGAAGGGCAAGAAACAGAACATCAGAATGTTGTCTCCCTCTCTCTCTCTCTCTCTCTCTCTCTCCCATCTTGTTTAAGGCAGCTAGTGAAGGAGGAGGAGGAGATTGGATTTATACCCCGCCCTTCTCTACCTGAAGGAGTCTCAGAGCAGCTTACAATCTTCTTTCCCTTCCCCTCCCCACAACAGACACCCTGTGGGGTAAGTGGGGCTGAGAGAGCTCACTCGAAAACTGCTCTTGAGAGAGCTTGTAACTGGCCCAGGGTCATACCAGCAGCTGCATGTGGGGGTAGTGAAGCAACTACACTACCATGTTCTCTGTGAGAATAGTTTCAGAGGGTAGCCATGTTGGTTTGATGAGGGGAACTGAAAGCTTTTTTATCCCCATCAAGTCGCAGACGACTTCGGGCAGAGTTTTCAAGGCAAGAGACCTCGGTGGTCTCCCATCCGAATACCGACCAGGGCCGACCCTGCTTAGCTTCCAAGATCTGATGAGATTGGGCTAGACTGGGCTATCCAGGTCAGGGCCTGAAAATCTTGTTAGTCTCTGAGGTGCTACCTGATTCAAATCTCACTCTCTGTGAACATAATGGTGGACCAGATAGTAAGCAAGCAAAGTTTGGGCCAGGGTCCCACAACCTTTTTGAGCCTGCAGGGACCTTTGGCATTCTGAAGGAGGATGGTGGGCACCACTGCAAAATGGCTGCCACAGGAAGTGGAGAGAAGCAAATGTGTACACATACACTAGAGAAGGGGGAACAGGGATGTCCAGGGTCGATGGCTCCTCACTTACCCCAGCAGACTGCAAGACCCACCGAAGGGGTGCTGCAACAGCAAGCCCCGAGACTGGGGAATCATAGAATCATAGAGTTGGAAGGGACCTCCAGGGTCATCTAGTCTAACCCCTGCTCAATGCAGGAAAATCACAAATACCTCCTCCTCCACACATGAAGTGACTGCTGTTCCACGCCCAGAAGATGACAAAAAGCTTCCAGGATCCCTGGCCAAACTGTCCTGAGAGTCTACTCAGTCAGCCAGCTTGAAGGAAGCCAACCCAGCTGGTTCTCAGCAGTGAGCTCAGCAGCAGAAGCCATCACCCTGGAGTTGCTACCAGAGATGACCCTGGCACTGAGACCCAGGGGAGCTCTGACAAAGGAGTAGGGAGAGCAGGCACCACTGACCTTCTTAGAGTAGGTCGGGGGGGCAACTAGCTATTTACAGAAATCCAGAAGATAGGCTCCTGAGCTCCCCAATCCAAGGCAAGTATCCATTGGCTCAGGGGCCTGTCACTCCCAGGGCTGTGTTGGGGGGGGCGGGGAGGATTCGGAAGACCCAAGATGAGATGGATTGACTCAATCAAGGAAGCCACGGCCCTCAGTTTGTGAGACCCACGCAAGCCTGTTAATGGAAGGACGTTTTGGAAGTCATGAATTCATAGGTTAAGTCAAAAGCTACTTGACAACACTTAACACACATGCACACACACAAAACACTGACAAAGTGCTAGGTAACATCCCCTACACATAGGGTTGCCAGGTTTATTCATCGCTCTGGAGGGGAGATTTGGGGGGCATTCCAGGGGTGGGCAGGGATGCCACCAAGCCCCACCCCCAAGAGGGACCACCCACCCGGCCACCCCCCTCTCTCTCCTCCTGCCTAATTTGAAGGGCTTCAGCTGATTGGCGGGGACCACGTGGCCTGCCGACCAGCTGGAGGGCCCTTTCAATCTAGCAGGAGGGAGGGAGAGGGGTGGTCACGGGCCACACACTTGGCTCGTAAGAAGTCCTTTTAAAGGGTCTTTTTGCGAGTGGGGCAGGGTCTGCGGCGCATGGATTGAAGCTCCCAAAAGCGGGGGAAATCCCCACTCAGACCCAGGAACTGGCAGCGGTACCTACACGAGAACAGCGATAGTGAGATGTGACCAGGAACCCCCCCAACTTGGAGCTGGCAACCCTGCCCTGCCCTGCATGATAGGCGAGGACTTTTCTGTCCCACCGGCAAACCTAGGAGAAAAAATGCAGGGGGAAAGGCATAAATAGGCCAGGATGTAAATACGAAGAAATATTGTTGAGCAGCTCCAGCCTATGTTTTACTTGGGGATGAATTTCTGAAGGAAATCCCTGTCTGCGTTTGCTTTCGCCCTTGGCTTGGCTTTACGATCACGTTATGGGTTTCAAGCATATTCTTCCCTTCAGTGTACTTGGGGTTCTTCCTACTGAAATTTATGTTTGAATAAATCACCGGGAGGTGGGCCAGCATTTGCAGTAAGGGTAAAAGGAGCCTGTCCGACAACCTATCTGAATAGGATGTGAATAGATCACTCCCATCACTGTAGAGCCATTCATTAAACATGGAACTAATTGAAGATGGGTTTTTTTTAAAATAACGGTGGGGGAAATGTCCTCTTGACTCTCCTACAAAATTGCTGTGCACAGAGAAACCTGAGAACATTCATTTCTCTAATGTTGCCCCTCCAATGTATTATTGTTACAAGTCAGTGGTTTCCAGACTTTCTACCTCTGGGAAATCCTCTTCAGTTATGAACTCATCTGCCAATGAACACCTCTAAGCTGTGGGGTCATCTCTGGAGCCATCCTTCCTGAGCTAAGGCAAAAATGTATGAGCCGGAGGCTAAAAAACTGTGAGCGTGCTCACACTAACTCAGCTTAGAGGGAACACTGCTGGGCATTACACCAAACTGCTTATATTTATGGGATCCTCCCAGTTAAGTGTCTGAAACGCTAGAACAAACTTAGAGTCCCAGGGGCACCTTTAAGACCAACAAAGGTTTATTGAAGGTATGAGCTTTCGTGTGCATCCACACTTTTTCACATACATTGCACGCCAAAGCTTATAGCTTGAACACACTTTTGTGGGTCTCAGGGGTCCTTTCATAGAAAAAGAGGTGCGGGAGCTCTTTAGCATAACTCATTAGCATATGCCACGTCCCCTGACATCGCTGGAAGTGTGTCAGAAAGGGAATGTCAGTTTCAGCCCCATTATACCCTATGGGCCATTGAAATCAATGGCAAAAACTCATAAGGTATATGAGGGGCTGGAGGAAAGGGGGTTTGAGGGAGAGGCTCCAAACTTGCAGGATAGCTGCTGGGGCCTCTCCTTGAAATACCCACCAAGTTTCAAGAAGATTGGACCACAGGGTCCAATTCTATGGGCCCCCAAACAGGTTGCCCCATCTCCTCCATTGTTCTCTATGGTGGGGAAAATGTTATTTTTTTCCCACCATAGAGAACAATGGAGGGAATGGGGGTAACCCATTTGGAGGCCCGTAGAATTGGACCCCCTAGTCCAATCTTCTTGAAACTTGGTGGGCATTTGGGGGAGAGGTCCCAGAAGCTACTCTGCAAGTTTGGAGCCTCTGCCTCAAACCCCCTCCCCTCCAGTGGCTTTTAAAGTTGCTGCCGAATTTTGGCAGCAATTCGGCGGCGGGCCGAATCAGATCAGAGAATCTGATTCGGCCTGTGGCTGCCCTACTGCCTCTCTTGAGCTGGTGGAGCTGTGCTCCGCCTCGCTCTGGCCCCAAAGGACCCCTGGTTGGTCTTAAAGATGCCATTGGACTCAAAAATTTGTTCTGCTGCTTCAGACCAACATGGCTGCCCACCTGGTTACTGTCTGAAACAGTATTTGACTGGACACTCTCAAACTACACACACACACACAGAAATGCCCACTGACAGAGAAATTAACCCAAAGGAACTCCGTGTTGTGTTGACTTACAACTTAAAATCCTTGTATGGCCTAAATTCCTGAACTCTAATCTGGGAGAACTTGTGTCAGTTGACACTGCCACAATCCAGAGCAAGGTGAGCCAACTCCCCCCCCCCCATGGAATGTACTCCTCTTCCCAGCTCGAAAGAGCTCTCTCAGCCCCGCCTACCTCACAGGGTATATGTTGTGGGGAGGGGAAGGGAAAGGAGTTTGTAAGCCGCTCTGAGACTACAAGTGAAGGGCAGGGTATAAATCCAATCTCCTCCTCCTCCTCCTCCTCTTCTTCTTCTTCTTCTTCTTCAGAATTCCCAAACTATGGCTGAAGACACCCTCTCCTGCATACCGAATACTCCTCAAGACAGGCCCAGGGAGAAGGGCAGTGATAGATGGTCTTAAATTACAGGCAGGTTCATATGGGCAAAGGCAATCTTTTGCATACTTTGGTTTTTCAGTAATTCTCCAATTGTGACTCTGGCCTGAATGGCCCAGTCTAGCCCATCTCATCAGATCTTGGAAGCTAAACAGGGTTGGCTTTGGCTAGTGTTTGGATGGGAGCAATGCTCCCCTTCAAGCTGTGGAGTCCTATGAAGAAAAATTCTACTCTGTGAGCTACTGGCATTACAAGTTGTGAGTGAGCGATTTGGCTACTGCACAAATTAGTTTGCTCTGGAGCCTCCCTTCCTGAGCTAAGACAAAAATGTGTGAGCCAGGGGCTAAAAAACTGAGCTAGCTCACACTAACTCAGCTTAGAGGGAACACTGGATGGGAGACTGACCACCATGGACGTCCAGGGTTGCTATGCAGAGGCAGGCAATGGCAAACCACCTCTTGTCATGAAAACCCCACGGGGTCGCCATAAGTTGGCTGCAACTTGGTATTGCTTTGCACACATGCTCCCTTTTTGCTATTTTACTGATGGAATAGTCCTTCCTGTGATTTTCTGTGAGATACAGATGTTGTCACTGGATTTATGCCTCCTATCCTTGAATTTTACCTGCTATTATCTGAGCTACCCTGCTGCTTTTGTGATTTTTTGCTGATTCTTTGCCTGCTTTGACAGTTTTTAAAATAGTTATTTACATGGCTGTCGTATGATGATCTGTTCTAATGAATTGTTATAAGCCACCCTGGGCATCTTACAGGGAGGGAGACAGGATACAAATATTTCAAGTTACAGGACCAACATTTGGGTAAGATACAGCCCTGAGCGGCTGTTTGCAGATGGTTAAAATGGTGCATTTTCCCCTGCAACCATTTCTCAGAGAAATAAGCTCTGCAGCTTCGCGTTTATCCGATACCAGAGATAATATTTTAGCGATAAGATGTGGATATGTGATCCTGTAGGATTTAGACTGTGACCTCGTGAGACAGTTCGTAAGTCTGATGAGTCTGAAGACAGCTTGTTCATGAGCTGAATGCCGCGGACGGCTTGCAGTAAGAAACAGACACCTGTTTAAATGCTTCATCTTTTCTTATTTTGCTCAGAACTTTGGGGTTCTTTAAGGCTGGGCTGTTTAAAAAAAATTACAGAAACTCAAAACATTGGCTTGGATCCTATGGTTTACGCATGCAGTGCTTTCCAATTCTTCTCCTACCCCTAGGAATCCTCTGAGACCTTCCAAACAATGACATTTGGGCTGCGGCCACACCGGCGGTTTGGCATGGTATGGTGGCGCCTCAAATCATACCAGTTTAAAATGTAGTGGAGCATTCCATCCAGACCGCACACCCTGTCTGAACGCACCTTAAGAGCCCATTTTGGCGACACACTGAAAACAAAGGGCTTCTACTGCATATAGCCAAGACATTCTCTACAAAGTTGAGAGGATACTGGACTGACTAACCAGTTACTCCCTACGTGGAGATAAGATGCAATTCCGGGGGATCCTCAGGTCCTACCTGGAGGCTGGCAACCCTACTACTTAGGGGGCAATATAAGTGGCTGGCTAAGGGTTGTCAACACTGGGGCTGAGGACAGACTGGCAATCTGGCCCGCTCTGCCTCCGCTTCTAAAGCGGAGGCAGAGAGGGCGGCCAGATTGCCGCAGCTGTCCCCCATCGGCGGCCCACACTTACCCGCATGCGGGCCACTCTCCACGCGCTGCAGCTGGAGACCTCTTGGAACTGGTCTCCAGCTGTCTGGGCGCGCATTGCTGCCACTTCCTGCCGGTCTGGACGGCTCCCACGGCGCACAGGAAGCGGCAGCGGAAGTCTGGACGCGCTGCAAACAGGCGCGCCTCGCCGGACCAGCCGGACGCCGCGCGCCGGACCAGCCAGCAGCAGAGGAGGCTCCAGAGGATGGCCGGCGGTGTGGATGCGCCGCTCCGCCCCCTCTCCAGTAGGGTCCCACAGCACTGTAACCAGTGCGAACGGGACGCCCCGCACCCATTTCCCCACGCAGCTTCTGCCCCTGCAGCTGTCCCGGGGCGAAATGCCAATCTGTCCTCAGCCTGGGTTGGGACATTTCTGGAGACTTGGAGGTGGAGCCTGGGGGAGGCCGGGTCTGGGTAGGGGAGGGACCTCAGCAGGACATAATGACACAGAATCCACCCTCCTAAGCAGCCATTTTCTCCAGGGGAACTGGATATTAGTTGTAATTCTGGGAGATGTCCAGGCCCCACCTGCAGGCTGGCAACTATAGACTGTGTTAGTCTAGGCCTTTCTTCATTTTCTTCAAGGCCTCGGTGGAACTGCAGTATGGCTGCCCCCTTGGCATGCTGGAGGCCTTGAGGGGGTTGCGGCGTCCATTTTGAATGCCAGGCTGGAGTTCTGGCAGAGCAAAATGGAATGTTACGAAATCTTTTCAGCATGGAATGCCCATTGGGCCTGTGGCTCTCAGCACAGCTCACTTTAAGAGCCTCGGCCCACACAGTCCCCGAGAAATGTTATGTCAAAAACCGCTTCATAAATAATGTGTAAAGATTACTCAACCTGGTGCTTTCCAAGAACAGAAGCGGGGAAGGAGAAGCCTTCTGAAATTTAATTGCTAGTCTCTGCTTGCTCACGTACGAGCAAATTAAAAATAAATGCTGGGCCTTAAAAATTAATGAAACAAGGGCTTTTGCAACCAGGGCCCTGCCGATCCTTAACAGGTTAAGCATTTGACTGGGAGCGGTCACTGTAATTGTTAGTAGGGGAGAGAAATATTTTGTCTCTAAAATGGGGGCCCCACGGTGCTTTCTTGCTCTCCCCCACCCTTGATGAGGGGTTAAAATAAATGTCCTTTGAAGGTGATCAAGGATCCCCGACTGACAGAGCTAAAGAGATTTTGGAAAGTAGGCATGGCCATGTGAATGGCTTGAATAATTTCTCCTGAGCTTCAATTCTTTTCCTCTTTGATAGAAGAAGAAGAAGAGAAGAGATTGGATTTATACCCCGCCATTCATTACCCAAGGGAGTCTCAGAGTGGCTTACAAACTCCTTTCCCTTCCCCTCCCCACAACAGACACCCTGTGAGGTGGGTGGGGCTGAGAGAGCGCTGACAGAAACTGCTCTTTTTCAAGAACAGTTCTGACAGAACTATGGCTTGCCCAAGGTCATCCAGCAGCTGCAAGTGGAGGAGTGGGGAATCAAACCCGGTACTTCCAGATTAGAGTCCGCACTCCTAACCACTACAGCAAACTGGCTCTTTGCATCTGCAAATTTCAGCACAGAGAAGATGAGAAAACAAGGACTTTTCAAATTACTCATTTTTTCTTCTCCGACGGAAATGGTACCCACCAGGAGACTTAGATGAATTCTACCTTTTGCTCTCAGAAGTAATGGAGAATAGGATCCAGGGATGTAAGATTCCAGCAATATTGGCTTTGGTGCTGGGTTATAGGGTTGCCAGCATCCACATGGGGCTTGGGAGTCTCCTGGAATTACCACAGATGTCGAGAGGATAAATTCCCCTGGAGAAAACGGCTGCTTTGGATGGTGGCCTGTATGGCATTATACTTCACTAAGGTCCTCTCCTCAGATGAAACACTCCGTTCGGGAAACAGAAGTCTCAGTAGCAGCCCCTGACTTCTACCATCTGGTGTTAGGCTGGCAGAGGGGAAATGGTGTAAAAATCACCACTGTGTTGATGGTGTGATGTCATTACCATAGAGTACCCACTGAATCCTAGAGTGGCATGACTTCATTTCCTCTGGACGGCAACCCTAGATCGAACCCATTATCTCCCAAGTTATTTTACATACTGCCCTGAATTTCTGGAAGAACAATAGGATGAGCAAATAAACTCATGCCCCTAGGTGAAGCAGCCATGCTAAGCAAAGAGATTTTTGAGATACGTAAACAAGCCCAGTGGTGGTAATTTCCTGTTATGGTGTAAATTTGGTGCATGTGGGGCAACAGTAGGAAGGCTTCTGGAGTTCTGGCCCCACTGATGGACCTCCTGATGGCATCTGGGTTTTGGCTGCTGTGTGACCCAGAGTGTTGGACTGGATGGGCCATTGGCCTGATCCAACATGGCTTCTCTTGTGTTAGATGGCTTCTCTTATGTTCTTAAAGACTGTTGCAGTTGGCCTCCCCCCTTAAACCCACTGCAACATGCACTGGCCATATACAGTCTCACAATTCCTTAAAAGGGGGGTGTTAAAGTAATAGGGTTGAATCACGCACAAATGATGTATGAGCCAGTGCAAACAAGGTTCTGGTTTATGGTGGTCCATTTTCTTGATCAACCAGTGGCCAGTCCTTGTGATTCTATCCCTGGGACCAGAATCTTAGGCTGAGGACAGACTGGCAATCTGGAGCGGGATGAATGCGGAGGCAACTGCTGCGGGGGAAAAACTCCCCGGGGCTGGCCGTTCACACTGGCCAGTGTGTTGCGCAAGGATGCCGTTACGGAGAGTTCAGACTGCTGCGGAGTGGCCTCAGGTGGGCCGGCCTCCGCAGCTCGTGATAGGGCTGTTTCGGCAATTTGCGCATGCGCAAACTGGCAAAACGCCATGTTCGCACTGCCGCCTCCGCTTGCCTCCCGCCTTCTTCCGGTTCACACTGCCTGGAAGCGGGAGGCAAGCGCAAGACGGCCTCTGGACACCGGTTTCTCCCAGTCTCCTTCTAAAGCACAAGAAACCCGGCTTCAAAGCGAGTAAGTGCGGAAGGGAGCCGAGGGACAGCTGCGCATGTCTGAATGGGCTCCCTTCCCCCACTTCCCAAGCAGAACTGTCCCGGGGCAGATTGCCAGTCTGTCCTCAGCCTTAGATTGTTCAAGCAATAAACCTGAACCTACAGGTCTGCTAGCTGAACCATGGATCACTGGTAGAGTGTTTGCTTTGCATGCAAAAGGTCCAAGTCTCAACCCTCGACATCTCCACTTAAAAGGATCAGGTAGTAGGTGACATGAAAGACCTATACCTGAGGCTCTGGAGAGCTGCTGTAAGCCAGAGAAGACAATACTAACTTAGATAGACCAGTGGTCTGACTCTGAACGCACACATGAAGCTGCTCCTCCATCAAGGTCAGTATTGTCTACTCAGACTGGCAGCGGCTCTTAAGGATCACAGGCAGAGAAAGGTCCTTTGCATCACCTGGTCCTTTGAACTGGCGATGCCGAGGATTGAACCTGGGACCTCCAGCATGCAAAGCAGGTGCTCTAACACTGAGCCACAGCCCCTCTCCTCAGTTGAAGGCAGCTACATCAGCACTAACTCCCTAGATTAGCCCTCACTTTCCTGTAAATTCTAACCTGAGAAGACAAAGGGTGCACCTGGAGGTCACGTCTTCCTGCCAAGACTCTTCCTCTTTATATTCTTGCAAGTTCCTGTGGAGCCTAAAGGTGGGATGGAGCTTGTGCGCTCAGTTGGAACACTTCCCTCTTTAGCCTCTCATTTGTATCTCCACCATTATCAGACCAGTGTCTGCTTTGCCTGCACGCTCTCCCAGGTCCTCCAGGGCTCTGCCTTCGCCATAATTTCTCCCCCATGTTGGGCTGCTCCTACTCTAATGACTTATTCTTTCGTTGGTCTGACCCAGCAGCACTCTCCTCATGTCGATGGCAGGGATAAGGCTAAACTAGAAAGCTTGCTCCCCAGCATTGTTTTCTGCATTAACGCAACTATTTGGGGTTGGGGTATGGAAGAGGATTCAATCATAAGAACCTAAGAGAAGCCAATGTTGGATCAAGCCAGTGGCCCATCCAGTCCAACACTCTGTCACACAGTGGCTAAAAACACCAGGAGCCTCAGGAGGTCCAGCAGTGGGGCCAGGACACTAGAAGCCCTCCCACTGTTGCCCCCCCCCCCCATCAAGCACCAAGAATACAGAGCATCACTTGCCCCAGACCGAGAGTTCCTATCTGTACTTTGTGGCTACTAGCCACTGATGGACCTCTGCTCCAGATGTTTATCCAATTCCCTCTTGAAGCCGTCCATGCTAGTAGCTGCCACCACCCCCTGTGGCAGTCAAAACTGAAGTCTGATTTCCATCATCTGACATGGTTGGTGGTTTGATTTGTACATTTGGGGAGAAAAGGAGGCTTTTCTCTCTGTCTCTCTGATTCTCAAGATGGATGGAAAATGCTTGTGTGTTCTTTTGGATGTCAGAAAGAATAATACTTATCTGCCGTTTTTTATCCTGCGCTTCCAGGAGCTGAGGGTGGCTTATATAGTTCTCCCCCCACCTCCATTTTATCCAAGAGGGCCTGGGTCAACACCAACAATGCCATCTACAGGCCGACAGGAAAAGTGATTGAGACAGCAACTCTGACTTTAATTCATAGGACACACTGGAAATTAGGTTAAAGGTCACTGAAAGAACCCGAATAGATCATCAAAACTGCCAAGCTGGTTCAGTTCGGCATTTAAATGATGGAAAGATCACCTTTAGACTCTACGGCTGAAACCACAAAGGTGAGCTGAGTGTTTTCATCCTTGAAAAGAAGGATCCTAAGAAATGGCCGTCTCTGCTCCACTAAGATTGATCCTCTCCTCAGGAGAGTTAAGAGAGAGTAATGACCCACTGATGTGACAGCTGTCTTTCGTAACTACAGCTGCAGTTCTTTTTTTTTTTTTTTTTAAATTTTTATTAATTTTATCTATATCTAATTCTACAACGCTACTTTTCTAAGCTATGTTTACCTTATACAGAGTGTGCTTTATCATTTGCTTAATATTGCTATGCCATTAATACATATGAAGCGTTTTAAACCTTGGTTAATATTTAGATAAAATTGTTACTGATGATACATGAAAAATAAAAAAGAGCTGTTTGACAGACATGCTCTTTTAAAGGAATGCTTAATTATACACATAATCTATTATATATAAGTGCAGTTTCAAAAAACATTTCAGCCTTTATTTCTTCTTTCGTCCTCTTCTTGTCTTAACAGTCTCTTCTTGTACTTTTGGGGCTGCTGCTCCCTTTTCCGAGTCAGACGTTTCTTCTTCGCTCTTTGAGCTATCAAATCCATACATACTTTCTTGCGATGCCAGTGAACCATCTGAGTCTTTCTCTTTTTTCTTTTCTTTGCTTTTTTCCAAAAAACTTTTCGCCTGTTGGACAGAGTCAATCTTGTATTTCTTGTTTTTGATGCTGAAGCTCAGTCCTTCCGGAACATTCCACCTATAGATAATAGATTCAGACTGTAGCCAAGATGTCAGTTTTCCATAGGCTTTCCTTCTTTTCCTTATTTCAAATGGGATGTCTTTCATCACTTTAACTTCTTTTCCTTTGATCTTCAGAACTGCTTTATTTGTGGTCCTGAGCACCACATCCCTTGTTGACTTTTTGGAGAACCTTATTTGAATCTCACCAGGCAGGCTTTTCTTTTTAGTATAATCTGGATAGGTTCTGTAAACCATATCCATATCGCTTTTTATTTCCGCTGCTTTTAAGCCCGTCACTGGTTCAAGCGCTTCACTTAACAGGTTTTTAAGGTCTTCTCCTTTATCCTCTGGTACATTCTGAAGTCTTAGGAAAAAATTCGATCTTTCCATCTGAAGTTTCAAGAGCTGATCAGAATGGAAGGCCTTTTCTTTCTCCGCTTTTTGTAGTCTTGAATCATGATTTTTAACTGAAGTCTTAACTTCCAGAAGTTCTCGCTGCAGCTTCTCTGTAGTTTTATTCGACTCCTTCAGGTCCAATTGCATCTTGTCCATCTTAACGTTGAGAGCTGTCATTTGGTCCACTAGAGGTCGCAATAACGAGGAGAACACCGTGCTCATCTCCGTGGTATCAACCTTTGAACTCGGAGCTGTACTTCCTAGTTTGGGGGAAGGTTTCGGTTTCCCCGCCATTGTTGAGACTGTGCTTCTTTGTTGATAGTTAGATAAGATGGACGAAAGGAGCAAATTCCACGACTGCGCTTATATCTTTTTAAAGTTCATATCCTCTAAAGAGCGATGCTGCCATCAAGCAAGCCGAACATACGTTTTTTCATGCAGTAACGCCACGTAAAGAGTCCCGTAAGTACGCCAGTCTCGAGGGGGGGGGGGTTTACTCCACCCGCCTTTCCCGCTGTATTCTGTTTCTTTTTACTTCAGACTCACTGTTTCTCCAAGCGTAACTGTCAGTTCCAGCCTCATTGCTTCACACTCTCTGCTGCTTCTCGGTTTTGCGCTTTTAGCCATACGGCTCCCACGGACGGGGGAACCTATGGGGGTGATGAAAGGGGACCTCAATCCCTCGATCGCCACTGTAGGGAGAGATCCCCCTCGTGCCACCCCAGGCAGAGCCCCTTCACTAGGGTCTCTGGGGGCTCGGCACCGGTCCGAAGCCCCTTCTTCCCGCCGGGTACGGATCGCGCTCCCCGCTAGTGCGGAGGAGCGCGTCCGCCATGGTCGCAAATCTTGCCGGAAGTCACTACAGCTGCAGTTCTAAGCACATTTATGCGGGATCAAGCCCCACTGAATCCAACAGGCCCAGGATTATACTTCACCCATCTTGGCCAGGTTCCTTTGAAATCTCTCCTCTCCCCCCTTTAATTTAAATCTTTAACGCACCAAGAAGCTCTGTTTCTTTTGCTAATATATGCCTGTCAATCAGCCTCTGGGCTGTATGACATGCTATCTAATCACTTCTTTTCTTTCTTCTCGTTTTTAGGATGTTTTCCCAAGCCTTGTTTAATCATGTATCTACTAATTTCATTATCTCTGAAACATTTTATGTGTTGAATTATTGAACGTGGTTTGGGCAATTAGTGAACACATTTCTAATTTCTTTGTGGTCTGATTTCTGGCACAGGGGGGCTGGTTGCCAAGCCGTACCAAGGGAAGAGAAAAGTCATCCAACTCTCTCAGATAATTCTCAGCAGCCAGGAAGTTCCAAGTATAGTCTAAACGGGGAGGACTCAAACACAGGTTTATTTATTTAATACAAGAACAAGAGGACATAAGAGAAGCCAATGCTGGGTCAGGCCAGTGGCCCGTCCAGTCCAACACTCTGTGTCACACAGTGGCCAAAAACACCAGGTGCCCTCAGGAGGTCCACCACCAGGGCCAGAACTCCAGAAGCCTGGGCATAGGGGTAGTGGATGCTGGGAGCCACTCCAGGTTTAGAGCCGTTACTTCAGCTGGGTTCCAAGGTGACTTGCACCAGACAGTGACGGGGGGGA
This sequence comes from Lepidodactylus listeri, assembly GCA_029233225.1. Classification (NCBI taxonomy): domain Eukaryota; kingdom Metazoa; phylum Chordata; class Lepidosauria; order Squamata; family Gekkonidae; genus Lepidodactylus; species Lepidodactylus listeri. Next base: position 86,195,468 of record JARCFY010000011.1, read on the forward strand.
AGTCGGATCCCCCCCCCCCGGGAGTTTCATGGGCCCTCCACTTGTCCTGTCTAATCCTTATGCTGTGTTTAGATTTCTGTAACCCTGTCCAGTTATCTTGTTTATCAGATGCCTTATTATGTCCATTTCATTGACTTGCGTCGTGTAATCTGCCTTGAGTCTCAAAGAGAATAAATAACCCAGCCCTGACCTGGAAAGCCCAGACAAGCTCGACCTGGTCAGATCTCGGAAGCTAAGTAGGGTCGACTGTGGTTGGTACTTGGATGGAAGACTTCCGTGGAAAACCAGGTTGGGAGGACAGAGGCAGGCTTTATTCAGCCACCTCTCTGAATATCCTCCAGGTCCCCAGGAGGGGTCAGTCACCAGAGGTCGCTATGACTTCCAGGTGTGGACGCACACACGCACAAAGCTCCCCCCCATGCCAAGAAAGAGAGTAAATAACCTAAACAAATAAATAACAACACACCTGTGTAAGAGCCAGTTTGGTCTAGTGGTTAAGTGTGCGGACTCTAATCTGAGAGAACCAGGTTTGATTTAGGGTTGCCAAGTCCTACCTCCTATTGGAGTGGGGGGGGGGGAGTCCGTTGCCACCCGGGAGTCTTCTCTCTTTTTTCGCTTTGCACGTGTGGCGGCATGACATCACCCGGAAGTGACATCATCACGTTGGGCATGTTGGGGGCAGGACCTCAGTAATTCGAGGGAAAACCATCCCCCCCCCCGAAACATGCCCGACGTGATGACATCACCTCAGGGTGATGTCATTGCACTGGGCACGTCTCCTCAGCCTGGCAATTTGGTGGTGGGTTTCCCCCCGGCAGCCCGATCCCGGGTTTTCCCCGCCCCCCGGGGGGACTTGGCAACCCTAGTTTGATTCCCCACTCCTTCACTTGCACCTGCTGGATTACCTTGGGCAAGCCGTAGCTCTGTACCAGCTGTTCTCTCAAGGACAGCTATCTCAGAGCTCTCTCAGCCCCACCTACCTCACAGGCTGTCTGTTGTGGGGAGGGGAAGGGAAAGGAGTTTGTAAGCCGCTCTGAGACTCCCTTGGGGAGTGAAGGGCGGGGTATAAATCCAATCTCTTCTTCTTCTCTTCTATTCTTCTTGTATCGAAGGTGGGTAGTGGAGGTAAGGTTGCAACCACGACCTTCCTGATTCAGTGCTCAGTCTCCTGGGGATTAAAAGGCTCTAGTTTTCATAACGACCAAGCTAGCATTTCCCAGAAATTGGCTGGCAGCCCATGCAGAATACAGAATCCGAGCCGGAGGCCCCTGGTGGCTTCCCCAACTGCTGGACCCACTGGGGGTTTAAACAAATAGACTGGGAAAGGAGGCACAAGCGAGGAGCGAAGGAAAGCGGCGGTTCTCTGCCATCAAGGAAACAACACAGGCCTACGACAAGAGTGGCCTTTCCTTCCCCGCCCCACACCCAATCAGTTTTAAATGTCACTATTCATTACTTTTTCACAAGGTGTTGATACACCGGGGGGCCTTGTTAAGAGAGTGGAGGATATTTCTCATCACTAGTTGACTGCAGCAGGGGAAACACTCACAAAGCAGCACAAGAGAGAGAGAGAGACCCTCGAGGGCACAGTGAATCAAATGTATGGAAATGTACATTTGGAGGAAGGGGAGTGCAATTCGAGGCAGAGAATCTAGGGACGCATTCGCGAGGAGAGTGAAGACAGATGCACATCAGTAGCAGGATGAGTCTGTTGCAGAAGCACACAGGGCATTACGAACTCACAAACTGCCTTTCTTTCAAGGCCTGGGCACGGGGTAGCCTGCTCTTCCAGTTTAGAATAGAAAACACATTTGCATGGTGCTGATTTGCCAGTCTATATGTCCGTCATGAAGCACCTTCCTGTCTTCTGATCCCCGAGTGCTGACTGGCTCACCTTTGTGACAGTCAGCAAGATACCTTACCCATTACTGCAAACAATTCCAAAGTTCAAACAGACATGAGTGGAGGAGTTAAAAGACCCGAAAGCATTAAGGTTAGAACAGACAAATGGGCGGCGGGGCAGTTGTGTGCCCAGAAGTGACATCATGGCAGCACATGACACTCTAGGAATTCCTAAACTCAGTATGATTTTTATGAGGGATGGGCACTTCCAGGTGGGGCCTGCCCATATAAGGGCATATAAGGCCTATAAAAGTCTTCAGCACCCGTTCTGGGAGCTTAGTCGAGTCGGGGCACCCGACTCAACTGAGCTCCCAGAGTCTCCTCCAAAGGCCTATAAAGGCCTTCGGAGCTCAGTCGAGCCAGCCTGATCTGGAGGTGGGCTCCGGAGGCATTTAAATGCCTTCAGAGCTCACTTGGGTGGGGCAGCAGGCTGGTGGTAGGCTCTGACAGCATTTAAATGCCTTTGGGGCTCACTTCCAGGTGGGCCACTCAACCGCCTCCCGAACTCACAGACCGAATGAACCATGAACCAGTTTGGGAAACAGAAAAGTTCGTGTAAATTCATTATTCGTTTAATCAATTAATTTAATTTAAACCCATTATTGCGAATCTTTTCCTCTGCTGCCAACAGGAACGGCTCCCTGCCCTCCTCTAAGGGACAGCCCTTCCGATACTTCAAGAGAGCAGTCATGTCCCCCCTCAGCCTCCTCTTCTCCAGACGGAACATTCCCAAGTCCCTCAGCCTTTCCTCACAGGACTGGGTCTCCAGGCCCCCGATCATCCTCGTCGCTCTCCTCTGCACCCGCTCCATTCTGTCCACATCCTTTTGGAAGTGAGGTCTCCAAAACTACACACAGTACGCCAGGTGCGGCCTGACAACTGCAGTGTACAGCGGGGCTATGACATCTTGCGATTTGGATGTTGTGCCTCTGTTGATACACCCCAAGATCACATTAGCCTTCTTTTGCTGCATCACACTGGCTGCTCATATTTAATGTATGGTCCACTCTCACCAATGCACCCTCTAAGCTGTGGAGTCTTGTGAGCGAAGGATCTACTTTGTGAGTTACTGCCTATTCCTTGTTTGAACTGCTGCCTTCGGGCAGAAGATATAGGACAATCAAAACAAGGACAAATAGACTAAAAAACAGTTTTTACTCGAGAGCTATTATTGCCCTGAATGCTGCATGAGACCGAAATCTGGGGGAAACAGTGGTTTGGTTGCTATGTAAATCACAAGGGAGAAGCAGTCGTGAATGTCTGTGTGAGTGTGCATGATTATATGTTGTGAGTCACTGAATGATGGCACTTTTTAATTTCATTGTACTATGTACAATGACAATAAATTATATTCTATATTCAAAGTTGTGAGCGAGTGAACTGGCTGCTGCATAAATTAGTTTGCTCTGGAGCCGTCCTTCTTGAGCTAAGACAAAAATGTGTGACCCAGAGGCTAAAAAACGGTGAGCTAGCTCACACTAACTCAGCTTAGAGGGAACACTGACCCTTCCCCCAAGATCTTGTTCACAAACACTGATACACAGAAAAGTATCCCCCATCCACTATGCATGTTCCTCATTTTTGTAACCCAGATGTAGAACTTGGCCCTTGTTAAATTGCATCTTATTCACATCCACCCGCTTTTCCAGTGTGTTCAGATCTCGTTGAATTCTATATCATCTGGTGTGTTTGCTGCTCCTCCCAGTGTGGTGTCATCTGCAAATTTAATGAGTAGTCCCGCCACATCCTCATCCGGATTATTTATAAAAATTTTGAAAAGTACTGGGCCGTATCTGTCAGTATGTTTTTATCTTTGTTTGTGTTTTCTTCCCCCCCCCCATTTCTTTTGCTTTATTTTTCTTTTTCTTTACTGGAAACTTAATAAAAAGAAAATTAAAAAAAAAGAAAAGCACCCCGCTGGGGATACCTCCCTCCATTCAGATGAAATGCCATTGACAACTAGTCTTTGAGGGTGGCTCACCAACCAGTTCCCTACCGACCTAACTATCCTAGTGCTCGAGTTTACCCATCAGAACATCATGGGGGAACCCTGTCAAAAGCTTTACTGAAATCTAGGTAAACAGCCTCAACAGCATTCCCTCGAGCCAGTAAGTTTGTCACTCAATCAAAGAAGAAAATGAGGTTGGTCTCGCAGGACCTGTTGGGGACAAATCTGTAACAGGTCCTACCAGACCAACCTCATTTCCGTCTTTGATCGAGTGATGAGCTTACTGTGTTCTAATTTTTGTTCCCCTTGCAGGGAAATTGTTTTATGAAACTGAGCATTCAGCATTATGACCCCGACTCTTGCCGTCTTAAGCTGTGCAGTTTTCCACATCAATCCACTGCTTTTAAAGACCAGGCCTCATAGAACATCTCTTGGACAGGTACAAAAGGAAGTCTTCCCCTTCAAAATGTATCCCCTCCAGTCCCGATGGGGTGTGTATGAACACCCAACTTGGGTATTTGTGCAACGTCATTATGAGAGCGACTAATAGCACAACGATACGCTCAGACCTTAATCCGCAGAGGGAGTTTACCCTTGCTTTCCCTCCCTTCTCTAAGCAGATCAATCAATCAAACGAATTCTAGTGGACAGTTCATTCCTCCCCTCACCAATCCCTGGGGACTGGCCCTTCCACCCTGAAAGGAAAACATGAGCAGACTTCCTAGAAGAAGGAAAATGTGCTGGAAGGTAGTTCTGAGTGCAATAAAACAGGCTGCATTGTTCCTCTGTGAAGGTCATGCACTGAGTTAACCGTGAGGATGTGGTTTGGAAACTGGGAAATCGTCAAAGAAAAGAGTTCCCAACATTTGTCACTGGAATGTACCCAGCACTAGCCTTTTTAATGGCCACCAGTCTCAGTGGGGGAAATTGATCAGTGCAATCCTAAACAGAATTAAAGCCTTCTAAGTCCAATGAAGTCAAGGGGTTTAGAAGGATGTAACTATGTTACAGGGGCCATGGTGGCTCAGGTTAAGACGCTGAGCTGCGGACCGGAAGGTCGGCGGCTTGGCAGTTCAAGACCCGAGTGCCGTGTGATGGAGTGAGCTCCCATCTCTCGCCCCAGTTCCTGCCAAACAAGCAGTTCGAAAGCAAGAAATTGCAAGGAGATAAATAGGTAACACTTCAGTGGGAAGGTAACAGCGTTCCGTGTGCCTCGGCATCTAGTCGTGCCGGCCACATGACCACAGAGAAATCTTCGGACAGCGCAGGCTCTTCGACTTGGAAACGAAGATAAGCACCGCCCCCTCAAATTGGATTCAACTAGCTTTTGAGCAAAGGAAACCTTTACCTTTAACTATTTTTAGGATTGCACTATAAGGCATCCTGTGCCTGCTTGGGAGCACGCGCTGGTGGGATTTCACTTTCAACATAGCCTTCATAGGATCATGGCCTTAAGCATGGGCTCAGATCTTCTGTTACAGTGAACGGTTATGGGAAATGGTGAGGTTTTCTCCCCACTTTGACTTGATGCCTGCTTCTCTCTGGATGAGTTGGTGCATCAAATAAGTTGCCAAATGAGCCCTGCTGGTCACATCTTCTTTTGCAAGGAAGAAGAAGTAGAGAAGAGAAGAATGGATTTATACTCCACCCTTCACTTGGAGTCTCAGAGTGGGTTACAAACTCCTTTCTCTCCCCCTGCCCACAACAGACACCCTGTGAGGTAGGTGGGGCTGAGAGAGCTCTCCCGAGAACGGCTCTTTCAAGAACAGCTTTGACAGAACTATGGCTTGCCCACGGTCATCCAGCAGCTGCAAATAGAGGAGTGGGGAATTAAACCTGGTTCTCCCAGATAAGAGTCCGCACACTTAGCCAGTACACCAAACTAGCTCTCAATGAGATGGCACGTCTTCTCAGAGGCAGCTTTCTGGAATGGGCTCCGGGAGGGGCTGTGGCTCAGTGGTAGAGCATCTGCTTGGCACAGAGAAGGTCCCAGGTTCAATCCCCGGCATCTCCATTTAAAAGTACTAGGCATTAGGTGATCTGAAAGACTTCAGCCTGAGACCCTGGAGAGCTGCAGCTTGGTCTGAGTAGACCGTACTGCCCATGATGGACCAGGGGTCTGATTCCATGTCAGGCAGCCTCAGGCATAAGAACATAAGGGAAGCCAATGTTGGATCAGGCCAATGGCCCATCCAGTCCAACACTCTGCCACACAGTGGCCGAAAATACCAGGTGCCCTCAGAAGGTCCAGCAGTGGGGCCAGGACACTAGAAGCCCTCCCACTGTTGCCCCCCGCCCCAAGCACCAAGAATACAGAGCATCACTTGCCCCAGAATGAGAGTTCCTATCTATACCTTGTGGCTAATAGCCACTGATGGACCTCTGCTTCATATGTTTATCCTGTTCCCTCTTGAAGCTGTCCATGCTTGTAGCCGCCACCACCGCCTGTGGCGGCGAATTCCACGTGTTGATCACTCTTTGGGTGAAGAAGTTGGGTGAAGAAGATGGCCTTCATGTGCTCTCTGAAGAGAGCCTCCTGTTGGGTTTTTGCAGAGTTTGCAAAACTGCAGTTGTTGACCTGGGGTTACTGTTGGGTTTTGTGCTGTGCTTTTTGTTTTGTTTCTTGCTTCTTTTTTTTAGTAGGCATGCTGAAATAATCAAAACTGTAAGATAGGGTGAAAAAAGGGGGGGGAGGGGCTGAAATCATCAACACAAACACAACCACTGGGTGATCTGAGCTTGTTCCGACTTCTTCGCTTCACCAGCGAGGCAAGTTCCCAGTCAGATCTCCTGGATGGTTTTCTCTGGAAGTCTTCTCTGCCGTTATGCTGAGCAGTTTTGTGCCGTGGCCATTTGTACTACAGGGCCAAGTCATCCCTTAGGAATAAGCGATAAATAAGCGTGCCTGCACCTTGCAGCAACTTTTGTGCTTGCATGGTCCATGAACTAGAATAATAAAATCATAGAGTTGGAAGGGACTTCCACGGTCATCTAGTCCAACCCCTGCACAATGCAGGGAATTCACAAATACCCCCCCCCCCGCCACACACACACACACCCCAGTAACCCCTGTTCCATGCCCAGAAGATGACAAAAACCCTCCAGGATCCCTGGCCAAACTGGCCTGGAGAAAAATTACTTCTGGACCCCAATGTGGTGATTAGCATTTCCCCGGGCGTGTAAGAAAGGGCCACGAGAACTAAGCACTGAGGCAATCCTTCCTGCCCTCTCTTCTCGTGATCTGCCCAAGTTCACAGAATCAGCATCGCTGTCAGATGGCCATCTAGCCTCTGTTTGAAAACCTCCAGAGAAGGAGAGCCCACCACCTCGCTGACGAATTGCTCTAACTGTCAGGAAGTTCTTCATAACATTTAGCCGAAAACTCTTTTGATTAAATTTCAATCCGTTGTTTCTGGTCCAACCTTCTGGGGCAACAGAAGACAACTCCACACCATCCTCTATACGACAGCCCTTCAAGTTCTTGAAGATGGTGATCATATCACCTCTCAGTCTTCGCCTCTCCAGGCTAAACAGTCCCAATTCCTTCAACCTTTCCTCACAGGACGGTCTCCAGATCAGTGTTCCCTCTAAGCTGAGTTAGTGTGAGCTAGCTCCCAGTTTTTAGCCTCTAGCTAACAGGTTTTTGTCTTAGCTCAGGAAGGATGGCTCCAGAGCAAACAGAGAGCTCACAAAGTAGAACTTTTGATCACAAGACTCCACAGCTTAGAGGGAACATTGCTCCAGACCCCTCCCCATCTTCGTTGCCCTCCTCTGGACATGTTCCAGCTTGTCTATATCCTTCTTAAGTTGTGGTGCCCAAAACTGAACACAATACTCTAGGTGAGGTCTAACCAGAGCAGAGTAGCGATACATCACTTTATGTGATATGGACACTATACTTCTGTTGATACAGCCCAAAATCGCATTTGCCTTTTTTGCTACCGCCTCACACTGATAAGTCATGTTCAGTGTACAGTCTACTAAGACCCCTAGATCCTTTTCGCACATACTACTGCCTAGACAAGTATTTCCCCATTTTATAATGATGCATTTGGTTTTTTCTACCTAAATGCAGGATTTTACATTTATCCCTATTGAAATTCATTTTATTTGTTTTAGCCCAGTTATCCAGCCTGTCAGGATCATCCTGTATCCTGACTCCGTCTTCTACCATATTTGCTACCCCTCCTGATTTAGTATCATCTGCAAATTTAATAAGTACTCCCTCTATTCCTTCATCCAAATCATTGACAAAGATGTTGAAAAAAACAGGCCCAGGACAGATCCTTGAGGCACTGCACTTGTCACTCATAGTAAAGTTATGACAATCATTTTGTGGCTGGTTTCACCTCCTGCAGCAGCCAGTGTGTGGCAGCCATTTTGTGACTGTGCCCACCATGCTATATCAGAATTCCAAACGTGCCCACAGGCTCAAAAAGGGCTGGGGACTCGTGGTACAGCCTGATCTCATACAATCCTGGAAGCAAAGCAGGATCAGTACTTGGATGGGAGACCACCAAGGAAGACTCCGCTGAGGAAGGCAATGTCAAACCACCGCTGCTTAATCACTTGCCTTGAAAATGCAGTAGGGTCGCCATAAGTTCGCAACTTGATGGCCCTTTTATACACATAGGATTGGAAACCTTAGAATGCACATTTGGGCAGATGTACCTGGTGGCTTAGAGGTTAAGATGCTGAGCTGCAGACTCGAAGGTCGGTAGCTCAGCAGTTCGAGACCCGAGTGCCGCATGATGGAGTGAGCTCCTGTCTCTGGTCCCATCTCCTGCCAACCTAGCAGTTCGAAAGCAAGAAATTGCAAGTAGATAAATAGGTACCTCTTCGGTGGGAAGGGAACAGCATTCCGTGCCCCTTGGCATCTAGTCATGCTGGCCACATGACCACGGAGAAGTCTTCGGACAGCGCTGGCTCTTCAGCTTGGAAATGGAGATGAGCACTGCCCCCTAGAGTCGGATTCAACTGGCTTTCGAGCAAGGGAAACCTTGACCTTGACCTTTTTACCTGGAAGCATTCACGACTGTAGACAGTGAGGTCTGATTCTGAGTAAGCACACATAGGGCTTGTCTGTCACATTGGTATGAGAAATCAGAACTATACCAAGCCCTGGGAAATAACACAGCTCACGCGGCGCTTCCTTGCCGACTAGAAACAGATTTTTTGAACACACAAACAACCCCAGCCCCATCTTTTCTGGTGCTATAGTCTGCGAAAGCGTCAGTTGCTGGAGGGAAGGAGCTGGAAGTGCCATACATAATGAATTCCTCTAATCCCATAGAGACTTCATAAAAATATGCATAAGAGTCTCGGTATCTTGGAAGGATATAATGGGTCACAACCTTCATAGATTCTCGAGATGGCTGCAAAACAGTCGATCTGATTAACATGAGCCTCTGAGTAGATTCTGTAGTCAAAGGTGTCTTTGGAGTTGCTGGCCGGAGGGCAAGCCCGTAACAAAGGAGCCGAGGACGGGGCGGCGGCGGAAGATGTCACATGGAATAAGCCAAGCGAGCCTTAGATCAAAACGAAACAAAAACACTCCCAACCACTGTGTATTCCATTGTGCTAGAAGATTGTGTCGGGGCGGACACGTTAAGCTGCCTTCTACTGAATCAGACCGTCGGCCCATCAAAGTCACTATTGTCGACTCAGACTGGCAGCGTCTCTCCAGGGTCTTTCGCACCAGACAGTGGTTGTTCAGATGGAGTTCCGATAGTGATCAGTCAGATCTGTGCATGGTCCAGAAGGACTGGACAGTCAGATCGGCTTCAGCTTGGCTAGGGATGAGTGGCTGTCTCAGAGATCATCGGCTGTTCTTGGCTGGTCATTGGCTGTGATTGCGACAGAGCCGGCTGAAGTTAAAGCCATCCAAGACGGAGGTACAGCGCTTGAGTCGCGGGGGACTGGACTGGAAATCGGGCTCGATGAGGCTCCACTGGTGCCAACGTTGAGGGTGAAGACTCTGGGGGTGTTCCTGGATACCTCCCTTTCCATGGAGACCCAGGTCACCGCCACTGCCAGGTCTGCCTTTTTCCCTCTGAAGCAGATCAGGCAGTTGGCCCCACATCTCACCCCCCAGGACCTAGCTACAGTGACCCATGCAATGGTCACTTCCAGACTGGACTACTGTAACTCTCTACATGGGGCTGCCCTTGACTCTGCTCTGGAAGTTGCAGCTAATGCAGAATGCGGCAGCACGGGTGTTGACGGTGACACCTGTGCGGGCTCGCATCTACCCAGTGCTGCGTGAACTGCACTGGCTGCCTATTGAATACCAGATCTTTTTTAAGGTGCTGGTGCTCACTTTTATATCCCTATATGGCTAGGGGCCAGCATACCATTGGGACCGCCTCTCCCCAAATGAGCCCTGTAGAACACTGAGATCTACAAACCAACAGTTTTTGGTAGTCCCCAGCCCCAGGGATCTCCAACTTGCCTCAACTGGGGCTAGGGCCAAAAAGGCCCTGCAGGACTTACTACAATTCCACAGGGCCTGCAGGATGGAGCTCTTCCGCTGGGCTTTTAGTTTAGGCAGCGGACATCCCCCCCCCCCCTTCTGGTTGGCCTCCCATCAGTGTCCTGAATTCGAACAGCCACCTGAGAACCCACGCTACTGTTCCACCTTAACTGCAGAGACAGTTGATCAGAACTTGCATTGGTATTTTATGGCTTTTGTACTGTTTTAATTTTGTTGTTTTAAATTGGTTTGCATTGCTACTGCAAAGTGTATTAATATCGATGGAGCCCACCCTTAGCCTGCTTGTGGGGAGGGTGGGATACAAGTCCACTAAAATAAAAATTAATAAAAATAAAAGTCTAAGAGTCTGGGCAAGCCGTTGGCTGAGCTGCTTGGAACCTTCCATAGTCCAGGGCAGGGTGAAAGGACTAACAGAGGTAGAAGATGGCAGGCTAGGATTGTAGGCCAAAGGAAATAGGGGGTCTATTGGAAAGAAGGATTAGAATGAAGAAGTGGCCTGGAAGAAGATAGGTGTGTTGGAAGGGAAGGAAGCTAGATGGGGTGGGGGAGAATAGCTGAGTCAGACTTAGGGTTGCCAGGTCCCTTGGAACAGCTGGCGGGGGGTACACTTACTGGGAATGGGGAGGAATGCCAGAAATTAACACAGTGTGCCTTTGTGACCCAGGAGTGACATAGGCACATCAAGGGCATCGGGGAGGGGGGAAACGCTCTGGTTTTTGGGCAAAACTCTATGGTAGAATTAGCTTCTACCATAGAGTCTTGCCCCAAACCCAGAGTGCCACCCCCAACAACCCTGGTGTGTTTCCGTCTCTTTCCCCATCCATTCACACTGATCCTAGTTAGATAGGTTAGATTCTATCTCTGTTTCTCATCTATACTGTCTAGAATGGAGTTCCATATAATAAGAGAAGAAGAAGAGGAGGAGGAGGAGATTGGATTTATGCCCCACCCTTCACTACCCAAAAGAGTCTCAGAGTGGCTTACAATCCCTTTCCCTTCCCTTCCCCACAACAGACACCCTGTGAGGTGGGTGGGGCTGAGAGAGCTCTTCCAAGAACGGCTCTTTTGATAACAGCTCTGACAGAACTATGACTTGCCCACGGTCATCCAGCAGCTGCAAGTGGAGCAGTGGGGAATCAAACCCGGTCCCCCTAGATTAGAGTCCATGCTCCTAACCACTACACCAAACTGGCTCTCAATTTTAAATCTGACTACTAGCTCTGTGTAACTTTGTAAGCTTGCCAGCACACTCAGTACGAAGGATTTGCTGCGTGGAAGCACCTTGTGCACTCTGCTACACTAATAGCAACTCCTGGTTTTACTAAAACCAGAGAATTCAACACAGCTCACCATATCAGTGATGTTATGGGGGATTGTAGCTGCCTCTCTTAACCCTTACGCCACACTGGCTCTCTAAGTTTGCTGAATTTTGCCTGAGTGATAGAGGGAGCAACACCCCCAGTGAAGATCTTTCCAAGATGGCATCCAAAATGGCAGGAAGCTATGGCCAACACTATTACAAACACTCTTTTATGACTGAAGTTTTCCGGCTGCCGAAAGACAGAGCTCAAGGGGTGAATGGCTCAGTTTGTGCCGATGTTTCAATCACGAGCAAAAGAGCAACTGCGATAGACAGCAAGAGCACATCCCAGAGCCTTTGGCCTAGCTGTCTGAGGCTGGCAAACTCCCACAGGCGTTGCCGTGGAAATGGGTCAATGGAATCACACAATTGCCCATCCGCAGCCTCGTCGGCCGGTTTTTGCAGCCGCAGAAAACACCGCTTTGCTCTCCCCACCCCAATCAATCACACTGCAAAGAGGCCTTGGGATGAATGGAGCCTATTGCTCGGGAAAATGATTTGGCTCCCGCCTGTAGCGATGTGCTGTAGAGAAGAGAATGTGGGCCGAGGGATTGTGGGGGTGGGGGGTTCGAGTATGAAAAAGGAGCTTTTTTGTGCTGGCACGTGGCAGGCAGCTCGCGTGCTCCCATGATGTTAACTTCCTTCCCATTACAGCATCAGCGCCTCTGGCACTGTGACCCTGGCAGACACAAAGAGAAATCCCTCTGGCAGGCCGACCCACTCCCGTCCACAGCAGCTGCCCGCTCTGGCAGACAGGGGGGCTTTTTGATAAACAAGAGAGCTCTGATCCCCCTCCACCCTTTGCAACACTTCCAAACTTCCTCCCCGGTGTCCACGCATAGCTGAAGCAGACAGCCAGGGAGAACACATTGAAATTGAACTGGGGACAGCTGAAGACCACGAGCTCTCCAGCTTTATCCCTTGCCCGGGACTCTGTATGACATTTGTGTTAAATAGTGGGTTTAAGATGGCAGAGGTGAAGACAGAGTGATTTCAACAAGCAGCAGTTTATTGCGTCTCAACAGGGATGCTCGACATGGGGCAACTGCCCTAACTATATACACCTAAGCCACTCCCAGCCCCCAATGCAGTTGGTGAGTTCAAGTGGCCTCCGGGCTCCAGATTGGCTGGCTGCCCTCAGGGGCCAATCCGCAGGCAGGTTCCAGGATCCTGCCTGCCTTTGTTCTGGGGCTTCAAGCTCCAACTAGGTGGCCTGCCCGGACATGCCCAGATATGCCTCCCCACTCTCCATCTCAGTGGCCTGCCGGACAAGTCTAGGCATGCCTCCTTATGCTGGCTAGTAGCCCCCGCAGCAGTTAAGCCTGAGTGAAAGATTGCACATGTCCAGACATAACAGTTTGATTCACGAGATCGGTGCTAGGGTCGCCAGGTCCCTACTGGCCACCAGCAGGAGATGGGGGAGGGGAGGGTTGCCGGATCCAGGCTGGGAGCTCCTGGAGATTTGGGGATGGAGGCCAGGGACCTCAATGGGGTACAATACATAGGGTTCACTCTTCAAAACATCCCTTTTCTCCAGGGGGAGCTGATCTCTGGAGATGAGCTGTACTTCCAGGGTCTCCCCAGTTCCCACCTGAAAGGTGGTGTCCCTATCCTCCACCCATGCGTCCTGGCACTAATGAGACAGAATGCATAGGCCAAACTCCCTCCTGGATTCTTTGGCCTTGAAACTACCAGCCCTAACGGTTTGACTGGCAACTGGGTCAACTTCCCATCCTTCTTCAGCTCACTTTATTTTGAAGCTACAGTTAGGGCTGCCAACCTCCAGGTGGGGCCTGGGGATCCCCCGCTTTTACCACTGATCTCCAGCTGACAGAGATCAGCTCCCCTGGAGAAAATGGCTGCTCTGAAGGGTCAACTCTATGGCATTGTACCATGCTGAGGCCCCTCCCCTCCCCAAACTCCACCCTCTCCTGGCTCCACCCCCAAAGTCTCCAGGTATTTCCCAACCCAGACCTGGCAACCCTAGCTACAGTCAGCTTGACCTTGAGTTCTCAAAGAGAGAAAGTTCCGTGGCTTCTGCTAGGCCTCAGCCTGAACCGATATTTAAGAACTGACAAGAGACTGCTAGGCAAGCCAATCTCTCAACAGTGACATCCCACAAGGACTACTAGGATAAGGGCTAGAGGACAGGCTGTGTTTGCAGCTGTGAAGCCCTGGTGGTCATTCCTTGTAAAATTGCTGCAGGGGTCCCATTTTATTTATGTATATTTATTAAACAGAGGTGTCAAACTCATTTGTTGCAAGGGCCAGATCTGGCATAATTGTCACTTTGTTGGGCTGGGCCGTGTGTGCCATAAAATGTAATGCCAGGTACCGGAGATAGAAACTGTATAAAGGACAGCAGCTGGTAAACTCTGAGTTGGTGTATCTTCACTGCAAGGCCTCATGGGCTGGGAGGGGGGTGCAAAGGAAACCCACATGGACTGGAGAGCCAGTGGTGCAGCACTGGGCAGACGCTCCCATGCTGCTTGACTGATGCAGACGAGGTTGTTCCACCATGCTGAAGCCACAATCGAAGTGGCTCCGCCCACTCCCCTCCGAGCAGTCTTCTGTTCCCTCCCTTGCACTTGTTGCTCACAGGCAGATTAGGGCCCTAGATAGGCCGGTCCCAGCCCCCGGGCCTTATGTTTCACACCCCTGTATTAAAACATTTATATCTTAGATTGGGATTACAGCACAGGGGGAGGAGATGCTCCTGCTCCTTCGCCCCCATTTTCTAGAGCTGAAATGGCTCAGTGGGTTGTTATTTGCCACATTAGGGAGCTGGATGTGCACTGAATGCACTGCTTCCAGTGGGCCAAATAACAGCCCCTTGCGGTCCCCAGGCTGTTTCGGCTCTTGAAAACAGTTCAGGGGGGAAGGCAGGAACCTCTCCTCCCGCCATGCACAGTTCTGATCTCCAATGGGCCCCTGTAGACGTTTTTAGATGGAGTGGCCACTAGGGATTCACCGCTGCAATATGGCTGCCAGTCCCTGCTGGAAATGTGTGTAAAATTTAACAGGTAGTTGTCCAGAAGGCCATAAGTGATGGACTTGGCAGTGAGAAACTAAAGTTCAAATCTCCATTCGGAAACGAAACTACCTCAGTAAATTCCCAAATGCTCGATCTATGTGGTGGTTTGAAGCTTCTTGGGAGGTATTTAGCGCACAAAGATTTCCTTTAGTATCTGATATTTTGAAATATGATCGTAGGGCTGGTCCCAGGGGGAAAGGAGGGAGCCGGCTGTTCTGTTCCGTTAGTTAGCGACACTTGGAGCCTTTTGGTTCAGTTCCTCCCTCAGAGTAGAGATAAGTAATATTTTCTAATTCTCTGAGCAGCTGTGTGCTTTTTAGACCTGAAAAGGGGAAAGCGGCAGTGTACTGTGGAAAGATAGACATTTCCATATTAAATTTTGGCTACCTTGTGCTGTACCGTTTTGGCAACTGGGAGCAAACCAAGGGGGTGGAGACAAATCAGATATATGCTCTTTGAGGTAATAGCCTCCTGGTTCAGAGATGCGGCACAGCCAAGTGATACTAGGGGCCAAAGTGGATGTACTATTTTTTGAAGAGTTGGGTCCAGGTCCCTCAGACACTGCTTGGGTTCCCTGCAGCCTCAGCAGCACAGCAGCTGTGGTGGATCTTGGTTTAAGAATAAAAGACAGCCCATTTGGGCTTGGAATGCAGCTAGCTGCTCCTGCCTCAAATGTGAACTTGTGGATCTCCTGACAAAAATAGGTAATCTTTCATTAAAACCTGCCCCCATTCCTGAGGACTGGAAGGTAGCTAATATAACCCCCATCTTTTAAAAGGGTTCCAGAGGAGATCCGGGAAATTACAGGACAGTCAGTCTGACGTCAATACCGGGTAAGTTGGTGGAAACTGATATTAAGGAAATAATTAGTAGGCACATCGATGAACAAAATCTATTGAGGCAGACTCAGCATGGGTTCTGTATGGGAAGATCTTGTCTTTGAGGGAGTGAACAAACATTTGGACAAGGGAGACCCAATAGATGTTGTTTACCTTGACTTCCAGAAAGCTTTTGATAAAGTTCCTCATCAAAGGCTCCTAAGTAAGCTCAATAGTCATGGGATAAAAGGACAAGTCCTTTTGTGGATCAAAAACTGGCTAATTAAAAGGAAACGGAGTGAGTATAAATGGGCAATTTTCTCAGTGGAGGGAGGTAAGCAGTGAGGTACCGCAGGGATCAGTACTCAGTCCGGTGCTTTTTAACTTGTTTATTAATGATTTGGAGTTGGGAGTAAGCAGTGAAGTGGCTAAATTTGCAGATGACACGAAGTTGTTCAGGGTGGTGAGAACCAGGGAGGATTGTGAGGCACTCCAAAGGGATCTGTCAAGGACAGGTGAGTGGGCATCAACGTGGCAAATGGGGTTCAATGTGGCCAAGTGCAAAGTGATGCACATTGGAGCCAAAAATCCTAACTATAAATACATGTTGATAGGGTCTGAACTGGTGGAGACTGACCAAGAGAGAGATCTTGGAGTTGTAGTAGATAACTCAATGAAAATGTCAAGAACAGGATCGAGTAGACCCGTGGGAAATCAGGAGAAGCTGTGGGGCAAAGTGCAGCCATGCAGCAAATAGTGGGAAATTGACATGATCAGGGCAAAGGGAAGAGCGGAGGCAGAGCAGCGGCTGTGGGAAATCAGTCTGACTGTTCAGAACAGATCTGCTGAACTACACTGGGCAGATGTAATATTTGGCAGACGAGAATGGCATTTATGCCATCCTCGCCCCCCACAGA
The DNA here is from genome assembly GCA_029233225.1 of Lepidodactylus listeri. NCBI lineage: Eukaryota > Metazoa > Chordata > Lepidosauria > Squamata > Gekkonidae > Lepidodactylus > Lepidodactylus listeri. The sequence goes on from JARCFY010000011.1 coordinate 86,211,940, forward strand.
GTAAACTTTAAAATGAGCTTTAGATAGCGTCTTCCAGGATTTATCCTGAGTCTTCCTCAACTGCTGTTTTAGCCATCTGCCTTATCTTTTCCTCCCTATAACCCCTCAGTCAACCAAGGTGCTGTCTTGGCTCTAACACCTGAGAGTGGGTGTCTGGGCAAAATGTGTCAATTACCTGGGTCATTTCCAACCATACCAACGGGGAAATCTCCCCGGGCTGTCAGAAAGCCATTCAGATTCATCTGGCTCCAGAGTGGTGGTGGCGGCGGATCATTTCAATTGATCCCATTCCTCTGAAGAGTCTTGGTATCCCTGTAAGCTGGCTGGTAGAAAGTGCCATCCAGTAGCAGCTGACTTATGGGGACCCTGCAGGGTTTTCAAGGCAAGAGACTAAGAGAGGTGGTTTTCCATTGCCTGCCTCTGCCTCCCAGCCCTGGTATTCCTTGGAGGTCTCCCATCCCAGTACTAACCAGGGCCAGCCCTGCTTAGCTTCCGAGATCTGATGAGAGTGGCCTAGCCTGGGCCATCAGTGGGTGTGATCACACAAGCCATTTGGCCCGTCACAGCCACTCCCCCCCTCTGGATCAAATGGGCGCAGTCACGCAGCCACATCTGTCAGATGTTCTCCAGGCATGCTCAGGTCTTAGGATGACTTGGAGCTGGATTTAAAAGGCACCACATCACGAGTGGTGTTTTCCGTTCCCTGCACATTCATTGCACATGGCCGGATGTCTGAACACGGGGGAGCGCGCGCAGAACAGAATGGCAGTCTGAACCTGCAGATCAATTCCCACCATTAAGGAGTGGGTTTTTAACTCCCCCCCCATATGTGCATGTGCACATGTATGTACATATGCATGTGCATGAGTGCACATGAGTTTTGAAAAATGAGCAGGCAGCGCGCTCCGTGGCTGGGGCGCTGCAGTAATGTGGATGCTTGACCACAGGATGTCAGCGTGGGTAACTTGCAAAAGGGTGTGCTATGCCCCACAACACTTTAAACCGGCAGTGCCATATCGCGCCAAGCCACCAGTGTGTCCACAGCCCAGGTCAATGCCCTGTAAGGCTAAACTGAAGTAAAGAAGAAGAAGAAAAGAAGAAGAGATTGGATTTATACCCCGCCCTCCACTCCCCAAGGGAGTCTCAGAGCAGCTTACAAACTCCTTTCCCCTTCCCCTCCCCACAGCAGACACCCTGTGAGGTAGGTGGGGCTGAGAGAGATCTGACAGAAACTGCTCTTTTTCAAGAACAGCTGTGCCAGAACTATGGCTTGCCCAAGGTCATCCAGCCAGGTGCAAGTGGAGGAGTGGGGAATCAAACCCAGTTCTCCCATATTAGAGTCCGCGCACTTAACCACTACACCAAACTGGCTCTCTAAAGGTATCTAAAGAGATACCTGTCCATGACAAAGGAACTGTCAGCAGTTTCTCCACTGTCGGATCACATTCGTCCCACCCAGAACAAAACACCACACCAAAAGAGTTTAATCTGCCCAGCGTACAGGACCAGCTGTCACTTGGAACATAAACCCAGTGCTGTGAAGAGACACCCTTGGTATGGATTAGATAATTTATGCCCCAGTAAAACGTGAGAAAATGAATTCGGTGTGTTTTACTGATGAACCAATAGAGCAGGAAGGGTGCTTGTTGTGAAACAGCTTCTGATGAGAGATTGCCTGGCTGAAGTCCTATTCTCTTAGGCATTTACTTTCCCAGGCCCAGGATGATAAGACTTAGCACCTCATTTGCCGAGCTAGTAATTCCTGCAGTGCCAAATCTGTTTTGCAATGGATTCATGTGTCCGCGATTCATTAATGCAAATTTAGCTCAAACTCAGCTTATTGTGCGTGTGTGTGTGAGAGAGAGTGTGAGCGAAGGAGAAAGTCCTGTCTTTTGGAATGATTCCCACTGATATTTCATAGGACGGGACCGTAATCCTATCTGAGTCAGGCCTGCGAGTCTCAGATAAAAGATGTCAAATTTACCACTGAATTGGACGGAGGCAAAACCTAGTTCCTTGCTTTCTCGTGCCCTTTCGATGCCTCTCGCTTTTGGAAGCTTTTGTCCTGACGTACAGTTCTATAAAAGCACTTGATTCCTTTCCTCTCTTCTGATGAAGGTGGGCAAATTAAATTTAAATGAGATTTAATTCCTCAGGTTCTTAGTAGCACATAAAGAAGGATGAGCTGTGAGGACAGGGGGAGGGGCTCGAGGCTCAGGAGCTGAGCCTGTGCTTTGCGGGCAGAAGGTCAGAAGTTCAATCCCCGGCATTTCCACCTACAGGATAGAGGATAGCAGGCAGTGGGGATGGAGGAGGAGGAGGAGGAGATTGGATTTATATCCTGCCTTTCACTACCCAAAGGAGTCTCAGAGCAGCTTACAATCTCCTTTCCCTTCCCCTCCCCACAACAGACACCCTGGGAGGGAGGTGGGGCTGAGAGAGGTCTCTCGAGAACTGCTCATGAGAAAACAGCTCTAAAAGAACTTGTAACTGACCCAAGATCGTACCAGCAGCTGCATGTGGAGTTGTAGGGATTCAAACCCAGTTCTCCCAGATTAGAGTCAGTACTCCTATCCACTACACCAAACAAGCTCTCTCCCTTTCCAAAGACCTCTCTCTGTCCAAAGTCTCAGAAAGTAGATGACACTCTGCTAGACAGACCAGTAACCTGATTCAGTGTAAGGAATTTTCTGGTGTGTTCATGTGATAAAATGGACCAGTGGTCAACCTCTCTGAGAAGCGCCAACCGTTCTCCTTGCATTGTCTCCTCAGACTGGCAGCAGCTCTTGAGGGTCTCAGGCAGAAGTTTTCATACTATCTGTGACTTGAACTTTTTAAATGGAGATGCTGGGCATGAAACTCAGGCCTTTTTGCATGCCGAGCAGGTGCTCTACAAATGGGGCATGACCCACTCCTGAAGTCTTTCCAGGTTAGTCCTGTCTGCTCTAGGGGAGGGCTGTGGCTCAGTGGCAGAGCATCTGTGCGGCAAGCAGAGGAGCCCAGGTTCAATCTCTGGCATCTCCAGTTAAAAGGGCCTGAGACCTTGGAGAGATGCTGCCAGTCTGAGTAGACAACACTGACAATTGACCAAAAGTCTGAATCAGTAAACATCTGCTTCATGTGCGTCCTTCTATGTACTCGGAATGACAGAGGTTCTCTAGGGGACTCAGCTTTTTAACATCCACTGCTACCTGATCCTTTTAGATGGAGATGCCCGGGATTGGACTGTGGTCCTTCTGCAAGCAAACTAGAGGCTCTACTGCTGTACCCCAGCCCCTTCTCATCTTGCAAAGTTGCCTTATACAGAACGGGACCCTGGTTTAGTGTAGTGGTTAAGAGCCAGTTCGGAGCCAGTTTGGTGTAGTGGTTAGGAGCGCGGACTCTAATTTGGGAGAACCAGGTTTGATTCCCCACTCCTCCACATGCAGCCGCTGGTGTGACCTTAGGTCAGTCATAAGTTCTCTCACGAGCACTTCTCAAAAGAGCCCTTGTAAGGTGTTGATGACTAAAATCCCCAGGGATTGAAATGTGACTGTCTTGCCTTTGGAAGAGCAGGGAGTGCCGGTCAAAACAACCATCCATTCTGGAGGACTCTGTTTAAGCATTCCAGCTGTCTTAAGGATCTATGTCAGGGGTTTTCCATGCTATGGTAGGAAAATTTTGTTTAACACCTGAAGGATCGGTTAAGACTACAGGGGAAGTCCGATTCTCCAGTCTCTAAACCCTTTCTGCCCCACCTACCTCCTGGGGTGCCTGTTGAGGGGATAGGAAGGGAAGGAGATTGTAAACTGCTCTGAGTGAAGGGCGGGGTATAAATCCAATCTCCTCCTCCTCTTCTTCTTCCTCCTCCTCCTCTTCTTCTACTTCTTCTTCCTCCAAGGTCAATACTGTCTACTTAGACCGGCTGTGGCTGCTCAAGGCCTCAGGTGCAGGTTTTACACATCATCTGCTACATGATCCTTTTATAATGACAGATGCCATGGATTCATCAGGGGACCTTCTGCATGCAAAGCAGATGCTCTGCCACTGAGCTGTGACCCACACCCATCTCCTCCTACACGATGGCCAATTTCAAACATAATATAAAACCATGGTTTAATCAGACAAACTACTGTTAGTGCAATAGTGCGATCCTGTGCAGAATCACTCCGTTTTAAGGCCATCTATTTCAATAGGTTTAGAACGGAGTCACTCTGCCCAGGATTTTCACTCTGCCTGTCTGGATAGAGGCATGCCACTAGTTAGATAGATAAGAGCATAAGAAGAGCTCTGCTGGATCAGATCAATAGTCCATTTAGTCCAGCATCCCATCTCACACAGTGGCCAACCTGGAGGGCCAACAAGAGGGCATAGAGGCCGAGGCCTTCTCCTGATCTTGTGTCCTGGCTCTGGGATTCAGAGGATTAGTGCCTCTGAATGTGAGGTTCCCTTCCGTCACCATGGCTAGTAGCCATTGATAGACCGATCCTCCATGAATCAATCTAATCCCCTTTGAAAGCTGTCTATGCCTGTGGCCATCACTACAAACTCAGGCAGTGAATTCCACATTTTAATCACTCTCTGTGTAAAGTAGTATTTCCTTTTGTCCATACCAAACCTCCTGCCCATCAGCTTCATTAGATTCCTCCCCAGTTCTAATATTTTGAGAGAGAGAGAACAATCAAACCAGGACCTGAAGCTGGTTTATACATTGCAATTAATTTTAACTATGGTTTTACTTGACCTCTGAAAGATTCATCGTGGCTTTAATCCTGGCGATGCCCTTCCAGGAGGCAATGAGAAGCACATTATATCAGTATTTATCATGGTACACCAGGGTATGACAGATTTATTAGTGACCTGAATCCTGGTGTCACAAACTAGCCTAAGTCAAAATAAACCATGGTTTTGCATTGTGCCAGAACCAGTCCATACTGCAAACTTTTATAAATTCCAAAATCTGGGGAGAAATTTGGTCGAGGTGAATGTTGAAAGCCATGACCTGGATGGTTCCAGCTAGACTGATTTCATCAGATCCAAGAAGCTAGGCAGGGTCAGTCCTGGTTAATTCTTGGATGGGAGACCACCAAGGAAGTCCAGGACCGCTACACAGAGGCAGGAAATAGCAAACCATCTTTATTTGTCTCTTAATTTGCAATCCAGGGATTGCCAGTTTGGGGTAGTGGTTAGGAGTGCGGACTCTAATCTGGGAATGCTGGGTTTGATTTCCCCACTCCTTTACATGCAGCTGCTGGTGTGACCGTGGGTAAGTCACAAGTTCTTTCAGAGCTGTTCTCTCAAGGGCAGTTCTTGAAAGAGCTCTCTCAGCCCCACCTGCCTCACAGGGTGTCTGTTGTGGGGAGGGGAAGGGAAAGGAGTTTGTAAGCCACTCTGAGACTCCTTTGGGTAGTGAAGGGTGGAGTATAAATCCAATCTCCTCCTCCTTCCTATGGGGTCACCATAAGTGGGCTGAGACTTGACAGCAGTTCGAACCCCCAAACGTTGAGAGCATCTCCAAATGAAGATTTCAGTCCTATGCACAGGCTTACTTGGGAGCAAGTCCCATCGAGTGACAGGAACTTGCTTCCATGTAGCCATGGATCCATAGCAAAATGACAAGCGCTCCAGGATGACTGCAAGTTAGATACACAAACAACTTGCGCAATATGCGCATGTCTACAATTGTTTATGTGAGCCCACGGTACATGAATATACTCTAGCGGTATAAGCGCTGGATTGTTCCATGCTATGTTGTGCATTGCCGATCTTTCATGCGATGGTTTGTCCCGTCGGAGGAACAGATATCATTGCAATTCTACGTGTGTTTGTGGTTTCCTGAGATAGGGAGTCTGTGGGGACTAAAGTGCGTCCTTGTGGGTTCTGCCTCCCCCCATAGCAAACCTTGACAAAATCTAAATGTAAGATTATCCCAGTTCAGATAGGAATATCACATGGATTTGAACTTCTCCCAGGAGATCTCTGGATTATGCAATACCCATCCGTATGAATATGTAGCTTTTCATCTGAGGCAGCTGTGATATTGACAACCTTGTGCATTCAATAAATCACCCAAGTAGAACTCAATGGAGGCTACTAATCTTACTCGTTTGTGAATAACAGTTCAAAACGAATGCAGAATAATGGGGAGGAGTGCGTGAGAAGGGAAAGCAGAAGCTTGTGGTTAAGGCTGAGAATCAGAAGTCGGTGCCCACCGAGTGTCCCACATTTTTTAAGTGTTTATTTTGCTTTATTGTCGTCATACGCGTGGGCACTTCCCGTTTACCAGGATGTAAATTTAAAAGCTTCCAGACAGTTTGGATCTGACTATTAAACACGTTTCACCAGCGAGGACCTAGACTTGTATGGTTCGTCTGCCGAACAGGTTTGTTGAGAAATTCGTAGCATCCCTGGGGAGAATCTAGGACCCACAATCAGACTTTGAGCTGATCAGGAATACGTTTGGGTTGCACTGAGCAACTCGAACAGTGGACAAGACATTATGCTTGTGGCTGGCTGTTGCTCAGAAGGTGAGTCACAGAGCCCTGACCTGGATAGCCCAGGCAAGCCCGATCTTGTCAGATCTCGGAAGCTAAGCAGGGTCAACTCTGGCAAGTACTTGGATGGGAGACCTCCTTGGAATACCAGCAGATGGGAGGCGGGGACAAGTTTTATTCAGCCATCTCTCTGAATATCCTCCAGGCTCCCAGTAGGGGTCAGTCACCAGAGGTCACCATAAGTTGACTGTGACGACAATAATATAAAAAAGGCATCCCTTATTCTCCCCCCTCCCGAGATATTTGGGTGTTATTTTGGGAGGCATTAATTGTGTTCTGCTGTTTTACTGGGCTTTTTCATATGATAATGGCTCATCTCCAGTGACCTCAAGTGGTCATACTGGGAGGCAAGAGAATACGGGGTATAAATAGGGAGGAAGGGAAAGATCATCGGGGAGACAGCTTACACTGCTCCCCCATATACCTCATCCTTGCGTTAAGATAATCAGAGAGGATTTGCTTGGAGTCCAATTATTATCTGAAAGCAGATGTTGGAGACATGAAGCAGGGACTTCATAGCAGTGGCACCACAACTGTAAAACACCCTTCACACACCCAAGTCCTGTATGCCAGCTCAGGTTTTGTCTTTAGAAAAAATTCCATCAAGCATTACGGGACAATTGAATGGATTCCCATTGTAAATGTTGAATTGTTCGTCAACAATATCCTTCCACTCTCTGCATTGGACAAACAGGCCAGCTCATATGATAAACAATAAATGGATATAAGTCTTATATTAGAAACTACAACATTAAAAACAACAACAGTGGGGGAACATTTTAACCTTCCAGAACATCCAGTTGCTGACCTAAGAACAGCAGTTCTCTTACCAAGGAATTTCAAAGGGAGATTTGAAAGAGAGACTGCTGTATTGCAACGGATAATGAAGCTCAAGACAATGCATCCACAGGGACTGAATCTAGACCCAGGTTTCCTGTCTGATTTCTCCATGCTTACTACTTTTCTGCATATTACACCTAATCTAATCATGCCTGCTATTGCTATTCACCTGCTATTGTCATTTGCCTGCTAATGTAATTTGGCATCCAAAATCACTCCACTCTCCAAAATATAGGACAGATGGACTCACATTCTAGCTGCATCTGAAGAAATGGGCAGCAACTCATGAAAGCTCGTAGCCTGCCACAAATTTTGTTAGTCTTTAAGGTGCTACTGAACTCTTGCTCTTTTCTACTGTGCATACAAAAGATTCTACAATACAAATGTAGGACAGCATACATGAATGCTCTCTCAGGGCTGGAACTCCCTGCTCATAGATGGCAAGACTATCGGGGAACAAAGTAAACTAGAATCAGTTTCACTGTCGTTCTAGGTTTCCAGGACATAGCAGTGGCACAATAAAAGCCAGATTTGGTCTGAACCTGTAAAGTGTGGGGTATTTCTTATTATCTCCTGCTGCTGAAGTTGCTGGAAGTCCTACAGATTTAGGAGGTTAGGGGACCAAGGCATTGAAAATACATGAAGAAGAAGAGAGAAGAGAAGAGATTGGATTTATACCTCGCCCTTCACTTGGAGTCTCAGAGCGGCTTAAAAACTCCTTTCCCTTCCCCTCCCCGCAACAGACACCCTGTGAGGTAGGTGGGGCTGAGAGAGCTCTTTCCAGAACTGTCCTTGAGAGAACATCTCTGAATGATCTGTGGCTTGCCCAAGGTCACACCATCAGCTGCATGTGGAGGAGTGGGGAATCAAACCCAGTTCTCCCAGATTAGAGTCCGCACACTTAACCACTACACCAAACTGGCTCTCAAGAAAATTAAGAATATTAAGACACTAGTACAATTGAGAAAAGAACTCATCCACTTCAGACCTTCTGTTACTGAAGGGAAGGGGACAAGTTTGAATCAGCGGACGATTCTGTATCGGCTTTTCCCTCTGCCGTTTTACCAAACCCACGTTGGAACAGAAATTCCCCTCTGCATTTCATGCCACTTTCACTTTCTTTGATCATCAGGTTCTGTGGTACCTTCTGCATAGATTTATGGCCGTTCAGGGTGACTTTGCAGTCAGTACGGCATCGGGGCATTTGAATGTGATTTTGAGCTGTACCTTTGGTAAAAGAATGGAGGGGAAACTCCTTTTGCAATGAGAGTGCCGTACTGGAAGGCTGGGTTCAAACCCCACTTCGGCCAAGTAGAATGAGATTAGGCCAATCACTTTTCCTCCATGTTGTTATGACGATGAAGTCAGTTTGGTGTAGTGGTTAAGTGCACGGACTCTAATCTGGGGTAACTGTGTTTGATTCCCCACTCCTCCACTTGCAGCCGGCTGCTGGATGACCTTGGGCAAGCCATAGTTCTGTCAGAGCAGTTCTCTCAGAGCTCTCTCAGAGGGTGTCTGTTGTGGGGAGGTGGAGGGAAAGGAGATTGTAAGCCGCATTGAGTCTCCAAGTGAAGGGCGGGATATAAATCCAATCTCCTCCTCCTCCTCCTCCTCCTCCTCCTCCTCTTCTTCTTCCTTGAACTCTTTGGAGAAAAAGAAGGATTTTTTTTAAAGGCTAATAATCATAAAAGAAGATATATATTTTATTACGTTCCATCCATAAACAAGAAGACTTAATTTCACGATACGGCCTGGAGGAAGCACAAATTAGATGTTAACCGAATCTAGATTGTCACAACAATAAAACGGAAGTGCTAATGCAGACTTAATTATATTATTAAGGTTGTGATCCTAAAGAAGGAACGGAATTCCATGAGAATCAATGAGGTTTCCAATTAAGGGTGTAAAGGCTATAAAACTACCGGAAAATCCTCCGAGGCCCTTAAAGCCAAAACCCCTGACAAGAGTAACCCTGATTGGATTCTATCACCACCGGAGAGTTGTAAAACAATACATTCGTTCAGAAACTGCCTCCCCAGTTCTCCTTGATTCCATCTCCCTGAATGTCATTTTCAGCCACCACTGCTGATTATCTAATTAGCTGCTCTTCTCGTTAGGCTCCGATGCAGATTTACACACGCAATTCCACGCAGAGCCGCTGCAGTCTTGAATGCATGGACTGCACCCTTAGCCTAGGGTTGCCAAGTCCAAATTGGAAAATACCTGGGGACTTTGGGGGTAGAGCCAGGAGAGGGCGGGGTTTGGGGAGGGGAAGGGCCTCAACATGGTACAATGCTATAGAGTCCACCCTTCAAAGCTGCCATTTTCTCCAGGGGAATTGATCTCTGTCAACTGGAGATCAGTTGTAAAAGCAGGGGATCCCCAGGCCCCACCTGGAGGTTGGCAACCCTACCTTAGCCCCTTTGCGTGGAAAGGCTGTTGTGCCATTCACGGAGCCCATTCTTTGCCAGCTAAAATGAAGAGGAGGAGGAGGAGGAGGAGGAGGAGTTGGCTTTTTATACCCCACTTTGATTTGATGTATTTGATTTATAGGCCCCCCCCCGCCCCCTTGCAAGCAAACTCAGGGCAGGTAATGACATCACAATAACAATAAAAACATTTTAAATGAAACATATAAATTAACATTAAGAACAGTGGCTAATATTAATATCCGAGGGCAGCCGGAACACCAGAACAGATTGATACACCCCAGAGGGGTTTTGCATAAAGGGCAACAGTAGATGTGAAAATAATACAGAGGAGCGGGGTAAGCAGAGCAAACAGGCAAGGAAGAGAGAGTGTGGCGGTGGGAAGCCAGTCCAGATGGTCATCACAGCCTCAACCATAGGCCTGGTAGAACAGATCCCTTTTGCAGGCCCCGTGGAACTGCATTAAGTCCCACAGGGCCAGATCTCACCTGGGACTATTCCGCCAGGCTGGTGTCAGAGCCATAAAGCCTCTGGCTCTGGTTGAGATTATGCCTCAACTTTTCTCCACCTTAAGGAGTCTCAAAGTGGTTTACAATCTCCTTCCCTTCCTTTCCCCACAACAGGCCCCTTGTGAGGCAGGTGGGGCTGAGAGAGCTCTGAGAGCTCTGGGGCTGGCTCGAGGTCACCCAGCAGTCTTCTTGTGGAGGAGGAGTGGGGAATCAAACCCGGTTCTCCAGAAGAGTTGGAAGGAGTTAGGGGGACCAGATCTTCCATTATAGCAGGAAAGCTTTCTTCCCCTTCTTGGGGCAGGATTGCAGGCTCCAGGTTGGGAAATTCCTGGAAATTGGGGGGGGGGGGGGAAGCCTGGGGGAGGGTGGAGTTTGGGAAAGGGAGGGACCTCAGTGGGGTATAATACCATAGAATCTACCCTCCAAAGCAGCCCTTTTCTCCATGGGAACTGATCTCGGTCGCCTGGAGATCAGCTGTATTTCCCACTCTTCCTATATAAGAGTGTATTTCCCAGTCTTCCATTCTTATAAAAATGGAATGTGTAGTTAATTAGGAAGAGATGCTGGTGTCCATGCCTACTGACTTGATTACCCCCAATGAGAGATGAGGCTATCGTACCCTGGTCACATTCTGAGAAGACCAGAGTTCCCGGGAAAGAGAATAATGCTAGGAAAAGTGGAAGGCAGCCGGAAAAGAGGAAGGCACAACATGAGACGGATTGACTCCATCAAGGAAGCCCAGGCCCTCAGTTTGCAAGACCTGAGCAAGTCTATTGAAGACAGGACGTTTTGGAGGTCACTCATTCATCGGTTCTCTGCAAGTCAGATATGATTTGATGGCTCTTAATATACACACACACACAATAAGAGGTGGTTTTGAGACGTGGGGCAGGGCTTGGATGTGGAGCCAACCACAAAATGGCCACCACGGGAGGTGGAGCCAACCACAAAATGGCCACCATGGGAGGTGGAGCGAACCACAAAATGGCCACCATGGGAGGTGGAGCGAACCACAAAATGGTCACCATGGGACGTGGGGCCAACCACAAAATGGCCACCATGGGAGGTGGAGGCAATCACAAAATGGCCACCACGGGAGGTGGAGCCAGCCCCAAAAAATGGTGATGCAGGAGGTGAAGTCACACACACAAAGGAAGCCCAAATGCGCCCAAGGCCTTTGGGCTTGTGTGGTAACGCTTAGAATGGCTCGAGAATGTCCCGGAACCAGCTAGACTCCAGTTCTCTTTCATTTCACTTTGAGTTCCATCGAAGCAGAATCCCCAAGCTGCCACCGAGATGCGGAGAAAACCAAATTTCAGAGGCAACCTTGATAAAGAAAAGTTTCCCTTTGACTGGAATGGATACGTGCAGGTAGGCGGGAAGAAAGCACGGTCCCTGTTCTCTCTGCCTGGTTGAGTATTACAGCTTAATAGACTTCGTAGCTGATTAAGTACTTTGCTAGTAAAAGCTGCTTTTTAAAGGTTCCAAATAAACTCAATTTTTTGTCATTATGCGGCACAAATCTCCCCCCTCCCCCGTCGCTCCTGGTTGGATCGTATATCCTCCCTTTGTCTCCCAGTGGGAAAGGATCATTTTCCTGCCCAGTTGACAAATTTCCATCTGTATGGTGTGCCTAGGTCTTATCAATTATGGCTTCTTTACAAAGAAGGGGTTCTTAACTTGTCTGAGCACCTGTGTACTCACGAGGGAGAGCGCCGGATGGATTAGGGGTAAGGGATCACTAGAAATGTATCTTTGTTCTGGGATCAGCCAGTAATAGGGTTTTGTGTCGCAGGAGCAGGCGAAAATTCCTCGGAGATTCCTTCCAATTATATCCCCTATTAGGAGGAAAAGAGTTTTATTGCGTTTTGATTTGCCCTCTGCATCTTCAAGCAGAGCCATAAATGCCAGCCGTCCTAATGCCAGCAATGCAGATTAGTACTTTAAAATGTTCACCGTGAAAAAAGAATCACCTCAAAATAGTTATAAGAATCATATATAGTACATAAACGTTGCATATTATTTCAGGATTCCCACAAGGTTAACAGTTCTGCTTTTCCACCTAGAAACAGGAGAATTCTTTCTCTACAGATGATAGTTGCAGTGATGGTCATACAGCAGACAGGTAAAGCGGAGTCAAAACTGCGGATTTTTTTTAAACAAGAAGTTTCAACATCCCCAGACACCTCCATCTTTGGATGGTCTTTTGGGTACTCCTTGCAAAAAGATTCAACTCTCCCCTTACACTGCCCTCACTTTCCCTGACATTGCCCTCACTTTTAGAGCCAGTTTAGTGTAGTGGTTAAGTGCGAGGACTCTAATCTGGGAGAACCGGGTTTGATTCCCCACTCCTCCACTTGTAGCTGCTGGATGACCTTGGGCAAGCCATAGCTCTGTACCAGCTGTTCTCTCAAAGACAATTGTCTCAGAGCTCTCTCAGCCCCACCTACCTCACAGGGTGTTCGTTGTGGGGAGGGGAAGGGAAAGGAGTTTGTTAGCCGCTCTGAGACTCCAAGTGAAGGGCGGGGTATAAATCCAATCTCTTCTCTTCTCTCTTCTTCTTCTTCACTTGCCTTCAGTGGCATCACCAAAGTCTGATTGTTAGGCATACCGTCGCACTCTCTTCATCATATGAGTTTTAGCTGGAGTGTGTTTGGTCAAAGGTCTGGTGCTAAATCTGTGCCTGGGTTTTACCACTTCAGACTGCAGATTTAGGACTGCCAGCGCTGCTTCGGTTGTGCTAATAGATTTTGAGGTTGGGGCTTGGGGAGGGCACAGTTTGGAGAGGATGTGATGTCACTTTCAGGGGGTGGCCGAGCATGTCTCTATGAAGGCCATTTTAGAGCCTGTTCTTCTCCCACTCCTCAGTTTCTGAAGGATGGGGGAGTATTGGGACTGAAGGTGGGGTTTTGTCTACCTCAGGCAGGCAAATGGCTAGCCTTATGTAGGCTGGAGCTCACATGACAGAACTCTTCTGCCTGGCCTTTAGTTGAGGCAGTGGGCATCCACTTTGATTTGGCCTCCCCACCAGTGACCGCAAATACTAAAAGCCAGATTGGGAGCACACTATCAGCTGTTGAGGCATGTTGTTGTTTTAAATGCTGGTGATTTTATTGATTTAATGTTGATGATTGTATAGATTTAATGAATTATTATAATACTAGGAATAAGGTCCGTTGTGGAAATAAATACAATGGACTCTAGGAAGAGGCTCCAGGAGAGTGCCCTGGCCTTGGGCACTCAGCGTCAATTTGCTGTGGAAACCCCAGCAGGGTATAATGACACAGAGTCCACCATTTTCTCCAGAGGATCTCTGCTACCTGAAAAACAGTTGTAATTTTGAGTGATCTCCACCCCTCCCCTGGAGATTAGAAACAATGGTTTCCCAGGAAGAAATGGCTGGTTTGGAGGGTGGAGTCTATGGCATTATACCTTTCTGAAGTCCAATCCCTCCTCAAACCTCACCCTCTCCAGGCTCCACCCTTCAAATATCCAGGAATTTCCCAACCTGGAGTTGGCAACCCCATCTCCTTCCCAGCCAACCATCAACCTACTGTTATCTGCCCATCTTATTTCAGATTTCCATCTCCTCCCCCCTCCCTCCTGGAGAGCAATTGTAATTCTGAGTGATCTCCAGCCCTCACTCAGAGATTGGCAACAATGGTTCCCCTGGAGGGAATGGCTGGTTTGGAGGGTGGAGTCTATGGCACTGTACCTATCTGAGGTCCCACCCCTGCTCAAACCTCACACTCTCCAGGCTCCATGCCTCAAATTTCCCAACCTGGAGCTGACAACCCTAGTCAGGACTGGCACCAGTGAGTTCCCCACAAAGACCTGGAAAGGGCTTCATTCCTTTCTCCTTTTAGTGACATAAGCAAGCCGTTGACCTGGAGACTTTCATACAAATCCTCTGTTCTGCTGCAGGACATGGAAATATGGGAAATTTGTATTTAGATCATCTCAGGGATAATCCTTAAATTGGAAGCTGTTGCATGTATACCAAAAACAAAATCCTTGTAATACCTTAATGGGGGGAGCCATGTTGGACTGCAGTAAAAGAGCAAGATTTGAGTCCAATAGCCCCTGGATAGCCCCGGCTAGCCTGATCTCATTAGATCTCAAAAGCTAAGCAGGGTCATTCCTGGTTAGTACTTGGATGAGTGACCAAGGAAGTCCAGGGTCACTACTAGCGTTGCCAGGAATACTCATCTGGCCGGCGGGGGTTCCCAGGGCACTTCCAGGAGACCAGAAGTTGCATGGAGCAACTTCCAGTCAAACCGGAAGTGTTGCCTGCAACGTAATGGCATCACCCAGAAGTGACATCATCACGTTGGGGATTTTGGGGGTGACACTCTGCTTTTTGGGCAAAACTCTATGGTAAATTTGACTTCCAAACCATAGAGTTTTGCCCCAAAAGCAGAACTTCACCCCCCGCATTGTTCCTGACATAATGATGTCACCCAGAACTGACATCATCACGTCAGAGATGCATTTCTGGTTAACCCAGAAGTTGGTCAGAGGAGCATGCCTTTGTGGGCGGGGCTTCCCCCACCAGCCAGCTGGCCAGCCCTGGGAACGAGCCTGCCAAATTGGGGCATCCCCCACCCCCACCTGGCAGGCTGGAATCCCTAGTCTCTACACATAACCAGGCAATGGCAAACCACTTCTGTTCATCTCTTGCCTTGAAACTCCAAGGGGTCTCCATAAGTCGACTTGATGGTACTTTCTACCACCAGCAGCACCTTAAAGACCAAAAAGATTTCCAAGACATAAGGGAATGTCAACAAATCCACATCTGCCTTTGATATAACGGTGACAGTGATCTGGCTCATAAGATGCGTGGGCTGAGTGACTTGTTGACCCGACTCCAGGCCCCCGATCATGCTCGTCGCTCTCCTCTGCACCTGTTCTGTTCTGTCCACATCCTTTTTGAAGTGAGGCCTCCAGAAATGCACACAATTCTCCAGGTGTGGCCTGACCAATGCCGTGTACAGCGGGACTATGGCATCTCACGATTTGGATGTGATGCCTCTGTTGATACACCCCAAGACTGCATTAGCCTTTTTTGTTGCTGCATCACACTGGCTGCTCACATTTAACCTACGGTCCACCCATACCCCAAGATCTTGTTCACACACACACTGCTACCCTTTGATTAACAATGTGCACCAGTCACAGATTCCCAGTTTGCACATGGGCAGTGAATTATTTCAGGCATGCACATTTCTTACTTGAAAACAGGCTGCTCGAAGAACGTCATAACAACAACACACCATTTTGGCTCAACCCTGCTTCAAAACGTAGGGCTTAAAGGTCTTCCCGCGTGGCTTAGCTGAGATATTTGTCGTGCCACTGTAGAGAACTCTCCTTCCCAGCCCCTCTGTCTTTTTTGCCCTTTCAACCAGCTTTCTAAATAAAGCAGTGCTCTGTCGGCCTTTTAACTGCCGGCTGCTTAGACGGGTCATTAATTAGAAATTTGAGAAGCTGTGTGTTTAGATGTAAACCTAATTGGGTATTTGTGAACCAAATGTCAAAGCCTCAGATTCAGGTCAGTGCCTCAGTGGCACCTTGATATCTTCTTTACGCCTCATATACATGACCAGCATTTCTGTTTCCTTGGAGAGAGGCTACCCTTGAAGGGTGCCCCCGTGCAGCCAGCCGCTTTTTCATTCATGATGATCCTTAAGAAGAGCCCTGCTAGATCAGGCCAAGCATCTCATTCCCCACAATGGCCAGCCACGATCTTCTGAGAAGTACACAGATATGGCCAGGGGTCATTTCGTAGAAAAAGAGGTGCAGGAGCTCATTAGCATAACTCATTAGCATAACTCATTTGCATATGCCACACCCCCTAACATACCGGAAGTGTGTCAGAAGGCAACACCCACCCCTCAGGCTCCACTCCACAAGTGAGTGAAACTGACCTGCTCTTCCTCCATTCCCTTCCCCATCCAATAGTTTTGTGCAATAAAAATAAGCGTAAAGAACATACCCTCATTCTCTTCCTGCTCCCTTGAAACCACCAGGTTTCAAGTAGACTTGAGATACCCAGGACACGTGCACCACCCATCCCTTCCCCTTCCCCTCCCCACAACAAGACACCCTGTGAGGTAGGTGGGGCTGAGAGAGGTCTTTTGAGAACTGCTCATGAGAGAACAGCTCTGAGAGAACTTGTGACTGGCCCAAGGTCACACCAGCAGCTGCATGTGGAGGAGTGGGGAATCAAACCCAGTTCTCCCAGATTAGAGTCCAGCTCCTGACCACTACACCAAACTGATGGGGTGGAAGATGATGAAGGGTTGGTGAAATTTCTCCAGTACTTATGTGCCCAGATAAAAAATGGTATACTTAGAAAATGTATATGCCACCTTGAGCAAGTCTCTGGAAAAGCAGCACACAGTCATAAAAGGAACAATGATAAAATTATCAATATTAAAACAAAACATTAAAAACAATAAAGACCCTAGCAGGGCTTTCCCCGGGGCGCTGCGCCTCTGCACTGCTCGGGGAAGCCAAGGAGGGGGCGGGGCTTGGTCATGTGCCCACCCCCTGGGCTCCTCACTCCCGGAGCTGCGCTCCTGTGTGCTCCTGCTCCAACGGACCCCTGGATATGGCAACTTGAACAGATGAATACATGAAGCTGTCCTGTACCAAACCAGACCCTTGGACCACCAAAGCCTCTATTATCTACTCAGACCAAAAGCGATCTCCAGGGTCACAGGCAGAGATCTTTCACATCGCAAACCAGCTGATCCAGAGATGCTGGGGACTGGACCTGGAATAGAATAGCCAAACCAATTTTGGGGGCCCCAATCCGTTGGCCAGCTGGCAGTGGGGGAGCCGTGACCCCAAAGAGCCCCACCATGCCTCACATGCGGGGGATGCTCTAGCATTTGGCTGAAAACCCTCTGGTGACCATAGAGTTTTTAGCCAAATGACAAAGCGTCCCCTGTACAATGTGCCCAGTGCAATGACGTCACTTCTGGGTGATGTCGTTGTGGCGCATATGCAAAGCACATGTGCCAGAAGACCCCAGGACCAAGCCAGGTGCCCCCTGCCCATCGGTGGACAGGTAAGACCTGGCAACCTGACCTGGAATCTTCTGCATGCCAAGCAGATGCTCTACCACTGAGCCATGTACCCTTATCCTTCTATTTGCCCCCCAAACAAACAGAACAGATAAAAGGAAGTACTTCTTCACCCAAAGAATAATTAACATGGAATTCACTGCTGCAGGGTGGCAGCTACAAGCATAGACAACTTCAAGAGGGGACTGGATAAACATGTGGAGCAGAGGTCCATCAGTGGCTATTAGCTGCAAGGTTGGAACACTATGTCTGGTGCAGTGATGCTCTTTATTCTTGGTGCTTGGAGGGGCCACAGTGGGAGGGCTTCTGGAGTTCTGGTCCCACTGGTGGACCTCCTGATGACCACCTGGGTTTTGGCCACTGTGTGACACAGAGTGTTGCACTGGATGGGCCATTGCCCTGATCCAACATGGTTTATCTCATGTTCTTATGTTCTTAGATGATATACCACCTTGGAAGATGGGAGTGCCACACAACCATCATGATTGTCAACTAGGGATGCTGGAGAACTTCTGCTAGATGGAACAGACAATACTGGCCTTGATAGGCTGAGGGTCTCATTCGGTATAAGGCAGTGTCCCAAAATGGGAAGGAGCTGCGGTTCAGTGGTAGAACATCTGGTTTGCTTGTAGAAGGATCCAAGTTCAATCCCTGGCATCTCTAGCTGAAGGGATCAAGGCGTTAGATCAAGACGGGTAGCCGTGTTAGTCTGTCTGTAGCAGCAGAAAAGAGCAAGAGTCCAGAAGCACCTTAACGAATAACAGAAATGCCATCCTAACTGTATCTGAAGAAGTGAACGGTGACTCAGGAAAGCTCTTCCCCTGCCACATATTTTGGTAGTCTTTAAGGCGCTCCTGGACTCTTGCTTTTTTCTACTGGATCAAGGAGTAGTTGTGAATGGCCTGAGACCCTGGAGAACCAGTGTTATTCAAAGCACACCAGACTGACCTGTATTCATAAGCTTTTTTAAAAAAAAGTTTTGACCTGGTGATTGAAGCTTAACCAAGAGCTGGGGACAAGTACCACTGCCCCGATTCCCCAGGGCTGACAGATTGAAAGAAGAACATAAGAACCTAAGAACATAAGCGAAGCCAATGTTGGATCAGGCCAGTGGCCCATCCAGTCCAACACTCTGTCACATAGTGGCCAAAAACGCCAGGTGCCCTCAAGAGATCCAGCAGTGGGGCCCACCTGTCGACACTTGTCCAAATGTCCCACCTACTTCCCACCTGTCCAGATGTTAACAGCTGTTCTGTCTCTGTCCCACCCACCCCCACAAGCTTGCTGAACCTACCTCTTAACAGTGTGTGTAAAATGCTGTGAAGTTGCAGCTGACTTCTGGTGACCCCAGCAAGGGGCTTTCAAGGCAAGTGAGAAGCAGACATGGTTGGCCATTGCCTTCTTCTGCAAAATCTTCCCAGTCAAGAACCAACCCTCCAGTTTGGTGTAGTAGTTAGGAGCACAGACACTAATCTGGGGAGAAGAAGGGAAAGGAGATTGTAAGCCACTCAGAGACTCCTTCGAGTAGTGAAGGGTGGGGTATAAATCCAATCTCCTCCTTCTCCTCCTCCTTCTACTGCTGCTGCTGCTTTCCAGATCTGATGGGATTGGACTATACCATGCTGCCTTTCCCCTTTCCATAAATCATTGCACATTTTGTTGTTGTTGCTGGTGTTCCCAATGTGTTTATTCCATTCACAGGTTACACACCATTGACAGGCAACGATGCAAAAGCAAGTATTGACTTCTTCTACCCCTTGGAATGATCATTTCTGGGGTTGTGGAGCCCACGTGGAGGCAGTGCCGTATGGGTCGGGCAGCTGGTGGGAGGAGGCAGAAGAGATGAAATGGTCCCGCCTCCATCTCCCATAAGCACCGCTCTGCTGACGGGAGGAGCTAATCCCATCCCTTGCTTTCCTCACTTCAGCCTCCTGACCCACTTGGCTCTTCCTCTGTGTAGGTCCCACAAGCCTGTGGGTGATCTTTCCAGGGATCCAGAGGGTCTTCAGGAATGGAGAGGGTCCCAGGAAAACTCTGCAAGAGCTCAGGGTGTTCATGAAATTCGTGCTTAGCTAATAATAATAAGCCATCAAGGGCAACCAATTTATGGCAACACCTCACAGGGTTTTCCAAGGAAGACACGAGCAGAGGCGGCCTGCCCTTGCCTTCCCCGGCATAGCAACCCTCAAAGTCCTTGGTGGTCCCCCCATTCAAGGACTAAGCAGGGCCAACCCTGCTTAGCTTTCAAGCTCTAAAAACCTCAGGCTAGTCCAGGCTATTCAGGCTCCATTGCTTTATCCAATAGGTAGCCCTATCCACAGGAGGGAAGGTGGCATGGCATAGCCCGATCATGTGAGATCTCGGATTCTAAGCACAATCAGTATTTGGAAGGGAGGCCACCAAGGAAGGCTCTGCAGAGGAAGGTAATGGCAGGCCCATAGCCAGGACGTTGTGGCTTGTGGGGCAATTTTTTTCTGGTGGGGCTGAAGTTCTCAGTGCAGAAAGAAAAGACATTTAGCCAATAGGAATCTGTTTACCAGGACAGATCTCTAAATTGCGAGCTGCCAGCCACTTTAGATGACAGTTCTCAACTGCTGCAAGTTAATCACTTCTGCCAGCTTAAGCAACCATTCCGACAAAAAGCCGGCAGATGGGGGCAATGACTTCTACAGTCAAGAAAGCTAACAAGCAGGAAAAAAAACTCTCTTAAAGGAGAGACCAGGCTCCTGACACAGAGTCAGAAGGGATCCTAGAGGTCACCTACTCCAACCCTCTTGCTCAGTGCGGGAATTAGTCAACTGCAGCACGCCATTCTGCTTAAAGGAACACATGCCTTTAAAAACGTTTTTAAATGATTGAAAAAAGCATTTACAGGAGACATTCTTGTGAGGTTTTTCCTTTAAGAAAGTGGGCGGAGCCCCCAAAAGCCCCACCATAGGTACAGGCCTAATGGTAAACCACCTCTGCTTCTCACTTGCCTCACACTCATCTGTGACTTGACGGCACTTTATATACCTCAGAGCCCTATCCCCAGCTCTGTACCAGAGCGTATCTGAAGGCACCTGAGCATCCGCATTGAAGGAACAAACACACGAAGGAAGCAACAAAGACACGTTGAGCAGCAGCAGAAGCCTCAGAGTGTTCATTTCCAGCAGGGAGGTGTGACTTGCAGTATTTATCACAAACCACGTTGAGTTTCAGTGGGAAAAAGTGGGGATAGAAATGTTCCAGGTCTGTAAAATCAATAAGAAATTGTGGTGAGCAGGGGTTTACCATTGGTGCGCTATGCCTTCTAGCATGTCAGCCACTCGGGCAAGCTCTCGGTCCAGCTGGTGCTCAGAGCACAGTGGGGAATATTTTCTAACACTGAAGATCTGAGCCTGACAGGTGTACGTTTTATTGAACTACTTTTAAATTTTTTTTACTGTGCCTCAGTGCAGGAGGGCGAGTGTCTCTTCTTTAAAAAACAGAACATAAACAGAGGAATGGACTCCTCTCTGGGAACTCCAAATCCAGGCCATTTGGGTTCAGTGGACACTCTGGCCGGCTCGGAGATGACAAGAGGAAAGACACCCACCCAAGAGGAAAGAGGAACCCCACCCTAGATCAATTCGCAGCAGCTTGTGCAGCCAGCGCCATTCATTCTTTTTTTACGAGCCTCATTTGCATTTATACCCTTTCCTGCTGTTGCTGAGTATGCCCCTTTCACTTGCCCTAAATCTATGACTGCTCGGGGGGCGCTTAAGCATCTACTTCCCACTGATATATTGATTATTCTTCTAATTAGATCCCGGATCCTCACGAGGGCTAACGGAGCCGATTTATCTGAGCGGCACTTATTTATTTATTTGTTTGGCAGGGAGCAAAAAGGGGGGGGGGGGGAGATACAACCACCAGCACCAAACAATGAGCTCGACTAATTAATTCTGCAGGGATGCCTTCTGTTCTTCCGGGCGGGAGGAGGGGGATGCCGTTCTTGGCTCCGCGTCGGATGAAGTCTACTCTTTGAAAGTTGAAACGTTTCCCGATCCGTGCCTCCATGCTTCGTCGGAAGTGCCCAGGGAGGAAGTCTCGGCGCGACCAGACTTCTTCCATCACTGAACATTTAAAGGGAGCAGAGGCAGCCAGCGTGGTGAGGGAGGGGGGACCAAGAGATGGTCTGGCGTAGTGGTTAAGAGCGTGGACTCTAATCTGGTAGAACCGGGTTTGATTCCCCACACCTCCACATGCAGCCAGCTGGTGTGACCTTGGGTCAGTCACAAGTTCTCTCAGAGCTGTTCTCTCGAGGGCAGTACTGGAAAGAGCTCTCTCAGCCCCACCTACCTCACAGGGTGTCTGTTGTGGGGAGGGGAACGGAATGGAGATTGTAAACCGCTCTGGGACTCTGAGTGAAGGGCAGGGTATAAATCTAATCTCTTCTTCTTCTGGTCTCTCATCCAAGTCCTAACCAGGGCCGACCCAGCTTAGCTACTGACAACTGATGGGACTGAGCCAACCTGGGCCATCCTTTTGTTACAAGTCACCGTGTCTTTCATCAATGAAATGGGATGAATAAATGGCCAACTGGTTTGTGTTATTTTGAGGGCAGGCACCCCGAGTAAAGATCAGCGAAGGTCACTTTGCAAATCTATGAATCGTACGCAGTAGCATTAGCATTCATAGTAGCAAAGGCACTGAGAAATAACAGCCATGCTTTCTATAAAATACATTACTGAAGCTATTGGGTTGGGTTTTCTTTTTTTAAAGCAAGCGGCCTTTCAATCAAAGGGTCTGAAAGGACCGTTCAGCAGGGTCAAAAAACCCAGGCCTTTCCGCCATGACGAAACAGCAAATCTTGAGAATGGCTTCTCAGAGGAATCTGGGATGCGAGAGCGTTTTAAGATGCTGTCTGATGTAGTCTCTGCCTTGCCTGGGAAAAAGAACAAGGAGGAGGTGCACGTGTGCAGCCGGTAATCGGAGCTGACTTAACCTTGACTGCCTTTAAAAGCACTTCTAGGTGGAGTTTCACAGGCTAAGCAAAAAAGGGGCCCAGAACAGAAGGCATGTATTTTTTAAAAAATGAGTCCAGGGTACCTGGTGCACTCAGTTGCCTTCCAAAACCTTCAACAGGACTGTGGGAGATATAAGATATAGATGACTTCTCCATCAAGCTCAGACACTCTCTGTATAGACTCACGGCTTCCAGGAAAGAGACTTATGCTCTGGGAGGTGGAAGAGAGCAGGGATCATTTCATGGCAGGAGCTCCTTTGCATATTAGGCCACCCCCCCCCCCAATGTAGCCAATCCTCCAAGAGCTTACAGAGCTCTTCTTACAGGGGCTACTGTAAGCTCTTGGAGGATTGGCTACATCAGGGGTGTGTGGCCTAATATGCAGAGGAGCTCCTGCTACGAAATGAGCCCTGGATGAGAGCCAGTGTGGTGTAATGGTTAAAGTATCGGGATAGGGTCTGGGAGAACCAGGTTCAAATCCCCACTTGGTCATGGAAGCTTGCTGGGTGACCTTGGGCCAGTCACACACTCTCAGCCAGACCTACCTCACAGGGTTGTTGGGAGCATAAAATGGAGGAGAGGAGAATGATGTAAGCCGCTTTGAGTTCCCGTGGGGGAGAAGGGCCGGATATAAATGAAATAGGTATGTATAGGAAGGCAGCCAAAATCTTCATTTGTGCCTACTTGATAGATACCATTTAAATCAAGGTGTATAGTACATTGAATAACATTTGGCAAAAAGGTGATTGTAAAGCACTGGGTGACCTGCTGGGAAATGACCACATCTCTGCAAACGTTTGCAAGAACAGGAAGAGGAGGAGGAGGTGGAGGAAGAGATTGGATTTATACCCCGCCCTTCACTACCCAAAGGAGTCTCAGAGTGGCTTACAAACTGCTTTCCCTTCCCCTCCCCACAACAGACATCCTGTGAGGTGGGTGGGGCTGAGAGAGCTCTGAGAGAACTGCTTCTGAGAGAACAGCTCTGAGAGAACTTGTGACTGATCCAAGGTCACCCAGCTGGCTTCATGTGGAGGAGCGGGGAATCAAACCTAGTTCTCCAGATTAGAGTCCACTGGTCTTAACAACTATACCAACACAGAGAAGAAGAAGAAGAGAAGAGATTGGATTTATACCCCACCCTTCACTACCCAAAGGAGTCTCAGAGCGATTTACAATCTCCTTTCCCTTCCCCTCCCCACAACAGACACCCTGTGAGGTAGGTGGCGCTGAGAGAGCTCTGACAGAAACTGCTCTTTTTCAAGAACAGCTGTGCCAGGACTATAGCTTGCCCAAAGTCATCCTGCAGGTGCAAGTGGAAGAGCAGGGAATCAAACCAGGTTCTCTGAGATTGGAGTCTGTGCATTTAACCACTACACCAAACTGGCTCCTTCCACCGAACTGGAATGCAAGCCTTTTGCAAATGACATATGCATAAAGGGCGCACATGGAAGGGGAGAGGGAAACACCATGCTAGCCTCATCTCCACCAATGCACAATGTAAAAATCCAGAAGTGACAAAAGGAAGCTCTAGGAATCATCAGAAACTCTATGGTCTTATCATAGAGTTCCTGGCAATTCCTAGAGCTACTGCAGGTCACTTCTGGGTTTCCAGGAAGTGATGTAGCACTTCACACAGTGCTGCCTTTAAATTTTTTACCCTCGCACCATAGCTGGTTGCAGGCAATGTGAACTGGGAATGGGGGATCCCCCTACTTCCACTGGTGGCTTGGCAGCCCTAAATCAAGGGTGCCATACCCACGATTGGGAATGTCTGAAAGAGCAGCATTCGTGTTCACAGGGGCAGATTCATATTAATGAGTGTAGAGAGTGGGTGGTATCTTAACTTAGGTTGGAGGAAATTCTCCAAAGCCGGAGCTTTCCTCCAACTGAACTTGAACTTCTATTGCAGGTACAGCCAATTAAGTGGGAGAAAGTCCCCTAAACAGGAGGAAGGTTTTGTGGTCGGATGTGGGCAACTGTGTTTAGATCCTGCCCACTGCATGTAGGCAGGGTGGGTGATGAAACCAGTGGGCTCTACCTCCTCTCCTTCAAATCCATCAGTGGCTATTCGCCACAAGGTATAGCTAGGATCTCTCAGTCTGGGGCAAGTGATGCCCTGTCTTCTTGGTGCTTGTGGGGGGGGGCAACAGTGGGAGGGCTTCTAGTGTTCTGGCCCCACTGGTGGACCTTCTGAGGGCACCTGGTGTTTTTGGCCACTGTGTGACAGAGTGTTGGACTGGTTGGGCCATTGGCCTGATCCAACATTGGCTTCTCTTATATTCTTATGTTGTTCCTTCTACAAGGGTTCCTTTCAATGCACACTCATATATAAACGGTTGCATCTGGCGCGTGTCCATTGCTAGAAACATCAGACAGGTCCAGTTTATCCTCGTAGGGCAAGTCAAACGCAGAATGTTAGAAGAGAAGCCGCATTAATCTGTAACACCCAGAGCAATGCCGAGCCTTTGGTATTCTAACAAATGCAGTCACCTTATACTGAATGAGACTAATGAGCTCCTGACTTCAGTTTCAATTACCCTGACTAGCAGCTCTCCAGGGTCTCAGACAGAGAAAGGGTTTTCCCAACACCTGCTACCTGAGGTTTTTTAGCTAGAGTTCACAGCGATTTATACAGGGGCTTCCTGCATTCTGAGCAGTAGACGAGGGGCTGTGGCTCAGTGGAAGAGCATCTGCTTGGCGTACAGGAGGTCCCAGGTTCGATCCCCGGCCTCTCCAGTTAAAAGGATCCCCCCCCCCCCGTGATCCTTGGCTACCACTGAGCCACAGCTCATTGCTAGGAAGCCAAAATATTATCACAGTTACTGGAGCGGACAAAAAATGAAAATCTGCACCAATGCTGCCTCTAAACTGCAGAGTCTTGTGAGCAAAAATTCTACTTTGTGAGCTACTGGCATTAAAGTTGTGAGTGAACAATTTGGCTGGTGCATAAATTAGTTTGCTCTGGAGCCATCCTTCCTGAGCTGAGACAAAAATGTGTGAGCCGGAGGCTAAAAAACCTGTGAGCTAGCTCACACTAACTCAGCTTAGGGGGAACATTGTGGAGTCCATTCATTCTATACAGCCTCCTGTAACATAATATAAATCTCAAGGGATTGAGACCCAGTATGGTGTAGCAACTGAGAGTGTTGTACTAGAAGAAGAGGAGGAGGAGGAGGAGGAGTTGATTTATACCCTACTCTTCACTACCAGAAGGAGTCTTATAGTGGCTTTACAATTGCCTTCCCTTCCTCTCCCCAAAACGGATAGCCAGTGAGGTAGGTGGGGCTGAGAGAGTTCTGAGAGAACTGTGACTGACTCAAGGTCACCCAGCTGGCTGCATGTGGAGGAGTGGAGATCAAACCCAGTCCTCCAGATTAGAGTCTGCCACTCTTAACCACTACACCAAACTGGCTCTCCAGTTTGGGAAACTTGGTTTTGAATCCCCACTTTGTGCCATGGAAGTTTGTTGGATGAGCTAGGGCCAATCACACTCTCTCAGCCTAACCTACCTCACTGGGCTGTTGGGAGGATAAAACGAAGGAGAGGAGAAAGATGTAAGCCACTTTGGATCCCCACTGGGGAGAAAGGCTGAGTACAAATGAATGAATGAATTAAATAAATATCACATATGCAACTTGATTTCACTGGGTAAGCATTTTGGGGGAGTCTCCCTTATTCCAAATGTTTCCCCCTGCTTAGCTCCAATATGCCAGGTAGCAGCAAATATTTGCTTGTGGTTCAGTATAGTGTGAATTCAAAAGCCCATATGTCAAAACCAGCATTGGAGGGCAATTTAATCCCTGCAGGTAGAAGGAAATGAGATAACTGAATCTGAAACAAGTTCGGCGAGATATTCCGAAATAGCTATCGGCGGGTGCACCTTGATCTCGTAATGTGAACTTGGGAGAAAGGCACCTTTGGAAAGATTTACATTCACTTAAACCGAGAGACACCACCGTGATAAATCAGGGAGCCACCATTCCCAAAAGCTTAAACAGCTCCAAAAGGTTAAGTAGAAGATATAAAACTGTTACAATGTGTTTGTTATGGCCCTTCAAAGGAAATTGTTGAAGGAAGTAGACCGGCAAGGTTATCAAACAGGCATCGCGAACGTAAGCCCGGGAGACCAAGTTGCATAGAACCACTGTCTAGTAGCCAGAATCCATTGGCAAGGGAATTCGGTTCAGCAATGAATTACAACAATAGAAAAACCAATTCGATAGGGTAAGTACACATACAGTGGGGCAGTGGTCCAATGAAAAAGCATCTGCTTTGCATGCAGAAGGTCCCAAGCTCAGTCGCCAGCATCTCCACATATACCAGGTGTGAAAGACTTCCACCTGAGACCCTGGAGAGCCACTGCCAGTTTACAAAAGAGAGAACTAAAGGGGGACATGACAGAGGTTTATAAAATTATGCATGGGGTGGCAAAGAGACCCTTTTCCCCCTCTCCCAAAATACTAGAACTTGAAGGCATCCAATGAAACTGAGGAGCAGTAGATTCAGGAAAGACAAAGGGGAACACTTATTACGCACAGAGTGATCAAAATGTGGAATTCGCTGCCAGAGGATGTAGTGATGGCCACGGGCATAGATGACTTTCAAAGGGGATTAGATTCGTGGAGGAGAGGTCTATCAGTGGCTACTAGCCATTGTGACTAGGGGTGTGCACTCCCCCCAAATCGGTATTTTTCGGGTTTGGATATACGAAATCCAAAAATATCAGTAAAAGGAGATATTCCCGAATTCCCATATTGCTTTGATACAGTGGTCCAGGGAAAGATTGGTACTGCCAAATTTATTTGGCTCCATTATACCTTATGGGGACTATCCCCATAGGGTATAATGACCCCCCCCCCAATAGAGTCACACCGTGGCAATTTGCCTTCCCTTCAATGGAGGAAGCATGCTGCCTCTGTGGCATGATTCCAGAGACTGAAGGGATTTAAAGTTTAAATCCCCTCCCCTCTGGAGGTGCACCATAGCTGCAGCACACCCCCTCTATGGAAGGGAAGGCAAATTGCATGCTGCAGTGCAACTCTATAGAGTGGGGGGATCACTATGGGGACAGTCCCTTTAGGGTATAATGGAGCCAAATAAATTTGGAAGTACTGATCTTTTCCCAAACCCCTGTATTATACCGCTGCTGGGATTCAAGAATATCGGCTTTTTGGGGTTTGGTATAACCAAATCGGTTTTTTTGGGGTTTGGTATAACCAAACCCAAAAAATACCAATTATTTTGGATGCACACCCCTATAAGGTATTTGTTGGGTAGTTATTCGCTTCGGCTTCGCCAAATGCACATCCCTGATGGTGACTAAAGGGACCCTCCCTATTCAGGGGCAGTCAGCCTCTGAATCCCAGTGCCAGGAGCCAACATCGAGAGAGGGTGACGGCTTCTCTGCCCTGTTGTTGGCCCTCCAGAGGAACTGGCGGCCACTGTGTGAGACAGGATGCTGGACTAGATGGACGGTTGCAGCAGAGCTCTTCTGATGTTCTTGTGCCAGTCAGAGTAGACAAGACTGACCTTGATATGCCAGTATAAGTCAGCTTCATATGAACTCACATGTCCCTCTCGTTTGCCACATTCTCAGAGATACAGAGTGGGACATACCTAACAAGTCCCCAAGAGTCTCCTCCACGTGCCTAACTGACTGTCTCTGCTTCTCCAGGTCAGCCACCTTGGCCTCAAGGGAGCAAACTCGTTCCCTGAGAACCAGGAGCTCATTGCACCGGGCAAACACCCAAGACTTCTGCCCAGTGGGAAGATAATCATACATGTGAAACACCGTGCAAAACACTGGATAGCCCCCAACCCCCTGCTGGCATTCTGGCTTCATAATTGCTTTAAAAATAATTTAATATAATCCCCCTTTTAAACCCTTTGTATTCTCCTTGTAGAAGTCTACTTACCTTGCTGGGAACCCAAAGAGCCTAGGGCCCCGAAGTTCTGGCTCTTCCTTGGCTTCTCACAAGCCCCTAGTCTAAGAGTCCCTAAGCTAAGAGCCACAGGCCTTCCAACTACCAAGCTTTTTGACGCTCGGCCTTCCTTACGATCCAACTCTCATAGCCATGCATTACTACTGGGAATACCATGTACGGACTTTTGTTGGCAGGGTGATGTCTCTACTTTTTATTATGTTGTCTGGGTTTGCCACCACTGAATGTCTCTTGGCTTGGAAACCCCACGAGGTCACCATAAATCAGCTGCAAGTTGACAGCAAAAAAGGCGGGTATAAAAGGCTGAACAAACTTATTGGCCAAGGACAGACTGGCATTTTGGCCTGATATAGGTCAGCTTTCAAACGGATGAAGAGAGCCCATTCAGCTGCCTGGCGCTGCTGTGCCGTACTCACCCAGTCCTGAAGCGCTTTCATCCTGTGTTAAACAGGTACCTGGTAAAACCGGTGTCAAGCCATCTGGGTGCACTTCATCCCGCTTCCTGGAAGTGTGGGTGCAAATAAGCAGTGCATCAAGCGGCGCCGGTAATGTGAACCTGCTGATCTGGCTGCTGCGCCCATGCACCTATGCGCTCATGTGCATATGCGCACCTCGGCAAAACAGACTAAAGCCACCTGCCGCTGCCAGGGGCTGCCCTGCAGTGTGAACGCTCCATTCTGCCTCCTCCCCGGTATTGTCTCTCATCAGTCCATGCAGTGCGAACGGTAAGCCCTGCGACAACTTGGCCTGGGTCTTTTTGTCCCACTTCCCTTGTGCTTCATTTTGCCAGTCTGTCCTCAGCCATTAAAAGGGAACTGATCTGTATATAAGAGCTTAAGCAGAACTCTAAATGGGACAGATGAATGTGCATGTAAATATTAGGTTACAGAATCCATCAGAACGCGTTGACTTCCTCACCGGCAATTTCCACGCGCGTTAAGCATATGCTATGTCACAATGGGAAAACCTTGGTCGCAAACATCTTCTATTTTAGATGTGGATGTCGGTGAGAATTCAGGGGCTCAGACGCCAAGTGAATCAGAATGTATGCTTTTTTATGCTTTAATCAAATCCCCACATAAAATTTCACTCCTCATGGCAGGTTAAAGAAATATACGTTTTGCATTTTAGGGAAATAGTGTTCACGTTTATTTTTACGGTGATTGAAGGTCCCTCTTGGAGAACCAATTGATTTTTGAAGCATTTGCTACAATAAAAAATGAATAATGCTCCAGCTAACACAAACAGAGGGCTTGGGAAAGGCATGTCACCATGCCACGGCACACAGAAGGCCCCGAGGTTCCCCTTTCTTCCCCCTTGTAAACCACAGATTCATCATTCTGTGTTTCCCCTGCCATTGGCTGCTAATTCTTGGAGGTGTTTTACCTTTACAATGGGACTGTCTCCATCGCACTGTCATGCATGTAACCATGGATGGGGCTAGGGTTGCCAACCTCCAGGTGGCGGCTGGAGATCTCCCACTATTACAGCTGATCAGACTCAAATCTGGGGAAACTCCACCCACAAAGAGAGGGGAAGAAAAACCCAACCAACCAAGCAAAAACCTCCAAAGGAAGTTTAGAAAACTAAGGGCCAAAAGTTAAAAACATCAATAGGCAGAGGTCATTTCGAGCAGGAGCGTGCAAGAACGCTGTTCCGGGAGTAACAAGCCCAGGAGTGGGCACATATGGTGATGTGCTGTGGAAAAAAGCAAAAGCAGACTAACTTGATCTGTATTTCCATGCTTGTTGTAGGGTAGCTTCCCTGCAAGAGCAAAGGAAACCAAAAGTGTCTTTAGTCAAAGTGTAAAGCTGGCTCGCCAGCTCTGAGTTGGGAAATACCTGAAGATTTTTGGGGTGGAGCCTGAGCGGTGGGTGATGTCAGGGGGTGTGGCATATGCAAATAGGTTATGCTAATGAGTTATGCTAATGAGCTCCTGCATCTCTTTTTCTACGAAATGACCCCTGTCAATAGGTATAGACAAAAGTACATGTGTTTATTTCAGAAACATATAAAAACCTTGTAAGGGCCCAAATAAAGCCTCATAAAATAACCAAAGTGACAAATTCACACACATACACACACACACACACACAATGTATGACCTGACACGTTTCAGCTCACAAGAGCCTTCTTCAGAGGTCAAATAGTACAGAACACAAAATACAACATGCTGTGTTTTATATTTGTAAGGCAGTAAACAATTATACTTGTAAGGCCGTAAACCATTAATATAGGACCAAAAATGGAATGTTCCCATCTGGAACTGAATGACACATGAAAAGATTTTTGTTTATGGGGCCAAAAATGTTGCCTGGCCTTGTGTGAGAAGTAATTGCATGTATTGGAAATAGTAAGAGTACCAACATGTACCTTCCCAGTTTAATCCCTAAGAGTACAAGGGTACATTTTTGGCCCCATAAGCAAGAAATCTTTCCGTGTGTCATTCAATTCCAGATGGGAACATTCCATTTTTGGTCCTATATTAATGGTTTACTCCCTTACAAGTGTAACAGGGACTTTGGTGTCTAGTGCATTTCATATTCTGTACTATTTTGACCTCTGAAGACGGCTCTTCTGAGCCGACACACGTCAGGTCACAACATTGTCCTTTTTTGTGCATTTGTCACTTTGATTATTTTATGAGGCTTTATTTGGGCCCTTACAAGGTTTTTATATGTTTCTGAAATAAACATGTGTACTTTTGTCTGTGTTGATGCTTTTAACTTTTGGCATTTAACTAGTTCTCTAAACTTCCTTTGGAGGTTTTCCCCCAAATCTGGGAAACCCAGATTCAAATCTCCCCTCTTGCCATGGAAGCTCATTGGGTGACCTTGGGCCAGGCCCATAGCGACAGTGGGGCATTTCGGGGCCTGCCCCCCAACTTCCTGCCAAAGCCCCCCAACTTCCATCCAGTCCAGGCCCCCCAACTCTCTGGGCTGCCCGGAGGACCCCCTGCCGCCACCACCCCTTCCCCAAGTGTGGCTTGCTTCCCCGCCTGCCAGCAGCCCTGCCAGCTCCATCCCAGGCTGGCAGTTGGGGGTTGTGGGTCCCGAGCTGGCGGCACTCAGGGGCCAGTGGGGCTGGGGCAGGTGTGCAGCATGATCCAGGCCGGGGCATCTCTTCCTCCTCCTGCACCTGGGTGCCCAGCTGGAGCCGGAGCACTGGCTGAGGCCAGCTCCATAGCACTTGGCTTCCAGGGCTTGCTCGCCTGCTCCCTAGTCCTGTTGTTGCTGGAGCCCCTCACCCTGCCAGAGCTTGGGGCACCACTCCCCCTAGCCACCACATAGAAGGCCTTCATGGCAAACTTGAGTTATTTTAATTAAATCTTAATTTAATTTTTTTACATTTTGTGACGTTAGGGTCCCCCACCTTAATTAAAGCCCCCTCCCCCGAATGAAAAATTCCTGGCTACAGGCCTGCCTTGGGCCTGTCAGACTCTCTCAGCCTAAGTTACCTCACGGGGTTGTTGTGAGGATGAAACGAAGGAGAGGAGAATGATGTAATCTGCTTTGGGTCCCCCATTGGGGTGGAAACCCGGGTAGAAATGACAGAAATAAATAAGAGACAAGGATCGCGAGGACTGTGTGTGGGCCAATTTAGCTTTGTGTATTTGTTTCAGTTGGGGAAGAGCAATGATACATTAAGTGACAAGTGTGAGGGGAATGTTGACATTCCTGCCACCTCAAAGACACCAACAAAAATATATGAAGAAATAATTTTGTCTTCAGATTCCTTTTTTTTTTTTTGCCCCCCTTAGGAGCAGATGAATGCGCTTTCTTAGCAAGTGCATCTGTACTTTTGCCCATTGAAAGAACAAGATGCCGACTTGCTTATATCAGAAAAATGCCGGTTCAACTGAGTATACTTTTCTAAGCAATGATATGCTTCAATTGGCTTGGTTATGGTGAATAAGATGAGGGGATGAAATGAAGACCCTAGAGCTGAAATTTCCAAACACTGAACAAGAGCTGGGAGAAGATCATTTGAAATTCAGTTATCAAAATGGGCATGTCCGTGAAACTGGGAGCATTTCTCCACAAACCCCTCTATGGAGAAGGAACAAGCTACTGGCACTAGGAGTCTTCAAACATCGGTTGGGATTCGACCCCATTTTTTCCGGTCAGCAGCGGGAGACTTCTTTGTGATTCCCTGGCTTCTCCACTGGCAATTCAAGGGTGGTGTGGGGAAAACAATGTGTGTGTGTGTGCGCGCGCGCATGTGTGTGTGTGCTGATATTGCCACGGCACACTGTTGGGATTTTTGCCTTTAAATAAAGCTGGGGCAAAGCCAGGGCTCTTTTTTCTAGAAAAAAAGGTACCAGAACTCTCAAGAGGGAAATGAAGGAGAAACACACGGGACTCTTTGCAACAATATTATTTTCATGAGCTAAGGACTTTCCTCAACTTTAAAGCAGCTGTAGTGAGTCCAGCCATTCACCACAGATACCCTTCACTGGAAGCTTAATACGTAGTCCAAAAGCAAGCTGAGAAACAGAGCTGAAGGTCAGAAACCTGGGAAATCAGTCAGAGGTTTCAGGAGCAAGGAGCAGCGGCTGACAACCGGGATCAGGTCCAAGCATGCACAGTTGCTTCTGCAGCGAGGCAAGTGAGCAGGGGTGTTTGTGACCAGGTCCTCCCTTCCCTGGGAGTCAACCTGCAAAGACTCACAGTCTCTCACATTGCCTTTGCAACATCTACAGTCTGGAGCTCCTTTGTCTCTCTTGCACATACAGATGCTAGTGTAACCCACATCTGGGACACTCAGGTGAACTAGTTGGGGATTCTGGCCTTGGGGTACCTCCAACTGGGGTTGCTGGGCCAGGCTCTGGATCCATCTCTCCCTCTGGCTGCACCTCAGTCTCTTTGCCTTGCTGCCCCTCCTGCACAGATGCTGGGGCCTCTTCTCCCTCAGGTGCTGGCAAAGGTTCCTCTTCTGGGCTGACTCCAGAGGAGGCTGGGTTGCTCCATGCCTCTTCCTCATCTGAGGAATAGTCAGCCTCAGCAGAGCCAGGGCCTATGACAGCAGTTTCCAAACTTTAGACATGCTGCCAACTTCCTCAGTTCTTTTTTGGGTCTTGCTTTTGGTGCCTAATGCTGAATGATGGCCTTGAAGCAACCATGGTTTAATATACTTTGTTGGGTCAAAGACTGGGGCACAGCAGGGGGAGCCGGCCAAGGAGTGTGCAAATGACACTGTGCTCCCCCGGTGCCCCTAATGAACTTTTAAACTTTTTTTGGGATAATTTTGTTCCCAAGAAGAGGTTCCAGAACTCCGTTCCAGTGTGCTCCCCCAGAAAAAAAAGCCCTGGGCAAAGCAAGAGGCATACTCCGTGTGTTAGATTTAAAAAGTTACTTTATTAAAAAGGTTAAATAGGGAACGTTTGGACAAAAGAAATGTAAACAATATGTCTCAGCATCTAACTAATGCAAACATTCACATTGTTAGATAAAAAGACAATGGTTACTTTTCTCCTCCTTGGTCAGCGTCAAAAACCCAGAAGGTCAACGATAAAGGTTGTGAATACATGCATACAAGATCAAAGCTATAATTTCAAACAAGATGCTAACTGGACAATAGAAAGGTTACAGGTCAAAACACCTCCTACTTTGTTTTCCTGGGCAGACTAAGGACTACTTCTAAGTGGATACAGGTTATATAACATCATGCCCTGTTTACTAGCAACCAACAGTGTTGGTTAACCGCATAATGACTGAAATGTAAGCAACTTGTAACACCAACACACTTGATGTCACTTTCTGTGAAAACCAGAAGTGACATCATGACACTGGAGGCAACGCTCTAGGATTCAGCCAAGACTCTGTGGTTTCACCCAGCCCCACAATTCTTCCCCCACTAGACAACCTTTGGGGAGACGCCATGGCTCAGTGGGTACTGCATCTGCATATGGTCCCAGGTTCAGTTTGGTATAGTGGTTAGGAGCATGGACTCTAATCTGGCAGAACTGGGTTTCATTCCCCGCTCCTCCGTGTGCAGCTGCTGGTGTGACCTTGAGTCAGTCTCAAGTTGTCTCGGAGCTATTCTCTCACGAGCAGTCCTCGAAAGAGCTCTCTCAGCCCCACCTACCTCACAGGGTGTCTGTTGTGGGGAGGGGAAGGGAAAGGAGACTGTAAGCTGCTCCGAGACTCCGAGCGAGGTATAAATCCAATCTCTTCTTCTCTTCTTTTTTCAGTCCCATGATCTCCATCTAGAAGGATCAGGGTAGTAGGTGATATGAAAGACCTCTGCTTGAGACCCTGGAGAGCTGCTGCCAGTCTGAGAAGACAATGCTGACTTTAGCGGACCAAATGTCTTCCTCCAAAGAAGGCAGCTTCATGTGTTCATACAGAGTGGTTTGGGGAATAAAATGGAGAATAGGAGACCTGTGTAACAGCTGGAATGGTGGGATAAAAAAAAGTGATGGATATGGTACACTGCAGGAGCTGAATTTGGAAAAAAAAGAGAGAAATTTTACATCACCTCTAGTTGTTCAATTTCTGCTCAGTCTCTTTGAGCATGCTAAATGTGGATTGTTCTGCAGGAATAAGCCTATTTGCTGATCTAATCCCTGTGCAAACGGTGTTCCGATCACAAGCTTCATGAATGAATATGCAAGCAAAAATGGGAATTATATTTGTCGTAGAACAGCAAATACTCACAGTGACAATGGAAACAAGCCAGTGAAGGGTGGGACAGAAATGTTTTATCGTGTCTCCTGGAGAGCTTTGAGTCTGAACAGTCACAGCTTAATGTTACTCTAATTCTGTCATCGAAGGCATGACAGTCTGTTTAACGACCCACAAAAGTCTCACATCATACAGCATATTTCTCTGAAGTAAGGAGGGGAGGTTGATACTTCTTAATGACTGCTACTAGATTTTTAGAGAGTATGTGTGAATGCAGAGTTATTTGATATGGATTTTTTAGTGATTGCATAATTCTTTTCATGATCCACTTTAATATAGCAAAGGATTTCTAATTCATGCTTCAGCCAGGAATATAGAAAATCCCCAGTGAAAATGGTACTGTGAGTGTTTGATTAGTGGATTTCTGCATAAAATCTGTTTGCCCTTTAAATTTTTTATTCAGGCTTCATTTGTGTTCCTGTACACTAGAAATTCTCCTCTTAAGCCCACTGTGGTTTTAATGCTTTTTTTTTTGGTTCACTGTCACACTGTGCCATGGGCTTTGTTATCTTCGGGCTGCAGGAAGAGACAAATGTTCTTGTGTAATGTTGCAGGATGCTTGTTGCTCTAACTCTGGTGTTATCAATGTGAAACACATGTTAATTAGAACACAGGATAATTTCACTTCATTTCATTTTGCTCACATTTCACACTTCCTTTCATTTTGCTCACTGTCACACTGGATCATGGGCTTTGTAGTCTTCAGACTGCTGGAAGAGATGAATGTTCTTGTGTAAAGCTGCAGAATGCTTGTTACTCCAACTCTGGCATTATCAGTGTGAAATACATGTAAAATAGAACGAAGGATAATTTCACTTCATTTCTCACAAAGCAACATGAAGAACCTTTTCATGTGGTAATCTTATATCACTTCTGGATCTCCTTAATATTTCATACACTTTTGTGATCCCTTAACTCTTATTGCAAAGATAAGGCAAGGGGAAGTGTGTTTGTAGGATGTGTTTTCTAGGCTAGGGTGTGTTTGTAAGATGTTTGTAGGATGGCCACCTTTACATCCGGTCTCTTTTTGACGATGCTTTTAACAGTGGATACGTCTGCAGACATGAACAGGTGCTAATGTTTATCTCCATGCTACTGGAGATTAATCTGCTGCCACTGTGGTATAGTGGTTTTACTAGGATCTGGGAGACCCAGGTTGGAATCCTTCCACTGTTGTGGAAATTTGCCGGGTGATCTTAGGTCACTCACACTCTTTCCTTAGGCTCACCTACCTCACAGGGTTGTTGTGAGCATAAAATGGAGGCAGGTGAATGATATAAGCTTCTGTGGGTTCCTATTGGGGAGGAAAGCGGGGGCATAAATATCTAAATAAATGATCTGCTGATTCCTGCATGGCAAACTACTTTCCTGATTAGCTGGCAAGCTGGAGAGTAGGGTTGCCAGGTCTTAGGGACTCACCGGCGGGGGGGAGTCCTCCTCTGGCTGGGAGTTTCTCCTGGCGCATGCGCGAAGCGCGCGCACCCAGCGACGTCACCGGAAGTGACGTCAGCACATTGGGAGCGTTGCCAGGGCAACGCTCTGGCAATCGCCCCAAAACTCTATGGTATCATAGAGTTTTGGGGCGATTGCCAGAGCTTCACCCTGGCAACGCCCCCAATGTGCTGACGTCACTTCCGGTGACGTCATTACGTCATCCTCGCTGGACGACTTCAGGGGTGGGGTTCCCCTCGCCGGCCAAATGCTGGCCGGTGGATCGGGAACCCCTTTAGCGGGGGATCCCCTGCCCCCCGGGCTGACTTGGCAGCCCTACTGGAGAGGTGGGAGACAATGGGTGATTTTGCATTGGCCTTTCCCTCCATTATTTTAGCAAACCCATATTGGGACAGAAATTCCCCTCTGCATTGCATGCCGCTTTCACTTCCTTTGATCATCGGGTTTTCTGATACATAAAAACATAAGAGAAGCCAATGTTGGATCAGGCCCATCTAGTCCAACACTCTGTCACACAGTGGCCAAAAATACCAGGTGCCATCAGGAGGTCCACCAGTGGGACCAGGACACTAGAAGCCCTTCCACTGTTGCCCCCCCCCCCCCAAGCACCAAGAATACAGAGCATCACTTGCCCCAGACTGAGAGTTCCTATCTATACCTTGTGGCTAATAGCCACTGATGGACCTCAGCTCCATATGTTTATCTACTTCCCTCTTGAAGCCGTCCATGCTTGTAGCTGCCACCACCTCCTGTGGCAGTGAATTCCACCTGTTAATCACTCTTTGGGTGAAGAAGTACTGCCTTTTATCTGTTCTAACCTGACTGCTCAGCAATTTCATGGAGTGCCCCCGAGTTCTCGTATTGTGAGAAAGGGAGAAAAGTACCTCTTTCTCTACCTGCTCTGTCCCATGCATAATCTTATAAACCTTGATCATGTCACCCCTCAGCCGTCGTTTCTCCAAGCTACCCTCTACACTGCATGCCGCTTTCACTTTCTTTGATCATTGGGTTTTATGGTACCTTCTGCATAGATTTATGGCCATTCAGGGGTGACTTTGCAGTCAGTATGGTGTTGCCCTAAGTCAATGATGATGAACCTTTTAGAGACGCAGTGCCCAAACTACTTATTTATCACAAAGTGCCAACACAGCAATTAAACCTGAATACTAAGATTTTCATTTTAGAAAAAACAACTCATAACATTAACATCTTTTGTTTTAAAAGAAAAACACAATAACAGAGCTTTCAATGATACAAACAACTTTTATTGAAAGGTAAAAGTTTGCATTTGGCATGCTTTTGAACAATTAATGTGATTTTTGCTGTCCAATCTTGCGAACTCTGTGCTGGGGCGATGCGGTGTGTGCCCACAGAGAGGGCTCTGAGGGCCACCTCTGGCACGCGTGCCAGAGGTTTGCCACCACTGCCCTAAGTATTTGAATGTGGTTTTGAGCTGCACCTTTTCCTCAGTGTTGAGAAAATGTGGTGCAAATGCTAGATGCAGAATTGCCCAGTGTTGCATGGAGTCTTCTCCCGACCCGTTTCCCTTTTGCATTTAGCTTTTACCTGGATATGATGATTCGTTCTATATCTAGTGTTTTTAATTGCTCTGAATTTCAGGTCCCCTCCTCTCCATTAGCCCCCTGGATATTTATGGCAGGCAACTTTGTGGTTTCAGCAGTTATTTATTAAAAGAAGAAATGAAGAAATGTAAATAGGGAAAGCATTTGCATAAATAACTGCAGGGCCATATGTCATCTGCGTGGTCCTAATGAATATGGCCACGCATCGGCCCAAATGACCAAGCCTGGGTTTAAATCAAAGCCGCTTGGTTCAGTCTCCACATCACTAGACATGCTGCATCCAAAGAAGGGAATTCGTGCACACTCAGCGTTCTTGGCAAAGCAGATGTGATTGAATGAGCAGCTCTGAGCTGCTGCGCCGACCAAGCCTGGAGAAGCCAGTGAGGTGGCTGTGAAATGCTCAGTTCCAAGGGTCTATAAACTGGCTGTGCAGCCAGCCACCAGGGACCGGAAGCAGAACAAGAGCATAAAGGAGGAGGAGGAGGAGGAGATTGGATTTATACCCTGCCCTTCACTACTTGAAGGAGTCTCAGAGCGGCTTACAATCCTTTTCCCCTTCCCCTCCCCACAACAGACACCCTGTGAGCTGGTGGGGCTGAGAGAGCTCTGAGAGAACTGCTCTTGAGAGAACAGCTTTGAGAGAACTGTGACTGACCCAAGGTCACACCAGCAGCTACATGTGGAGGAGTGTGGAATCAAACTGGGTTCTCCCAGATTAGAGTCTGTGCTCTTAACCACTACACCAAACTGGCTCTCAGGTTGAAGGTCCCAGGTTGAAGACTCAGCAAGGATCAGGTGATGCGATAAGTGCCGAAAGACCTTCATCAGTCTGCATACCTGTTGCATCAGCTTGATTATGTATTTTATATTATCATGTGCTTCCTGTGTGTCACTCTGCCATGCAATCAATCAATAACCTGAAGCTGCTGCCAGTCTGAGTAGACAATACCAACCTTGATAGACCAAGGGACTGGCTCAGGATAAAGCAGCTTCCTGTTGTATGTATGTGCCTTCCGAGCTCCATTTCGTAGTTTTGGTCTCACATTGCCGACTAGTGCATGTTGCAGAACAAAATATCCTGCTACGTGAAATCCTTTATCTGGATGTGCCAGGGATTGAACCGGGGACCTTCTGCATGCAGAACATGAGCTCTTTCCGTGAGCCGCAGCCCAGACGTAATTTCATCTCCATAGAATCCACAATAGAAGCCAAGAATTCCATCTACCTAGAAGCAATCCCAGGGACTCATTCCGTAAGTCGCTGCTCAATGTTGTTTTCTTCCCCCTTCTCCCAAAAAGTGTCATTGCTGTGGCCGAGTCGCCGATGAAAAAGAAACCGAGCGGCTCCCCTCCACAGCTTTTTGCTGGGCTTGTTTTGTGGAATGCCATTACGCCTGACAGGTGGCCCACACAGGTATGCGGGCATGTGCTAGATTGCACAACGAATGCATCACTCCGTAAGAAGCTGCTATCACCCATCCATCTAGCAGAAACAAGGGGAAATAAGAGGATTGATCTTTCATGCTCTCTGTCTTCCATATAGCAGGGCAATTGCTTTAAAACAATCTAAAAGAGGTGGGGGGGGGAGCATCAGACAGATAACTTTGGGGGGGGGGATTCAGAGTTATTTGCCGCTTTCCCGGATCCGAGCGTATTTTGCATTAGACTGTAATGAAGGATTTTCTTCCCTTCTTTGAAAATGTATTTGTGGAGTCGCACATCCGGACATGATTGGCCATCTAATCTCCCCTCAGTTGAGAATGAATAAGGACGCCGCACAAGTAGTGAAAATAGCCCAGATTTGTGCTCGGCAGTATTTCTGCCTGTGATCATACAAATGATTTCGGAAAATGTTCCACAGAACTGGGGGAGGGGGTGATTTCGTATCCTGCAGCCCCTCCCCCCCCTCCATCCATTCATAATTCAATACTACATTTTGCAGGGTGCTAGGGATATGCATGTGGGGGGTGACTCATATCTGCATGGGTGCCGGCATTCACTGAAGCCCTGGTTTGGATATCCAGTGTGGGGTGCGATGATATAAACAAAGTATAGAGTGCTTTCCCTCTCTTTGGTGGTGGAAAGGGCCATCAAGTCACTGCCGATTTATGGCAACCCCCATAGGCGTTGCCAAGCAAGAGGCAAGCAGAGGTGTTTTGCCATTGCCTGCCTCTGCATAGCAACCCTGGACTTCCTTGGTGGTCTCCCATCCAAATACTAACCAGTGTTGTACACACAGTTTATGAAACACTGTTATACACTCTGTTATACACTCTGCCACTGACTTGACATGACTAACCTTGGTGAGCAAACTTAGCATCTTTCTGGCATAGACAGGCATACATATGCTAAGTGCCATTGATGATCCTGAACCACAGAAACAGAAAGCAATCATGAAT
The DNA here is from genome assembly GCA_029233225.1 of Lepidodactylus listeri. NCBI lineage: Eukaryota > Metazoa > Chordata > Lepidosauria > Squamata > Gekkonidae > Lepidodactylus > Lepidodactylus listeri. The sequence continues at coordinate 86,252,390 of JARCFY010000011.1, forward strand.
ACATATTCAGAAGTAAACTTTGGTTCATTGCTTAAATGCATTCTGGGAAATGGCTAAACGTTGTCAAAGTTGCTGTTCAGCCAAGACCTGTGGCCTTGTTCTGGCCAGCTACAACTGCACATGTTTCTGATGTCAGTTAGCTTAGTTCAGGGGTGGGCAAACTGTGGCTCAGGAGCCACATGCGGCTCTTTCACATATATTATGTGGCTCCCGGCAGGGCGGCTGGGGAAGCTAAATATCATTAGCAAACAAATATCATTGGACAAATTAATATCATTATCAGTATCTGCTTTTACCCCTTTTGTTATTATTTTTGGCAGTCTCATTTAATGTTAATAAAAAGCAGGTAATATTTGTTCATGTCTTGTGGCTCTCAAACATCTGATGTTTATTCTATGCGGCTCTTGCGTTAAGCAAGTTTGGCCACCCCTGTTCTAGGTGGCTCTTATGCTGAGCAAGTTTGCCCACCCCTGGCTTAGTTAAATGAAGAACATCAGCACTCTGTACCTATATCTGTTACAATAGATACATTTTAGAGCTTCATAGCCTGGGAAAAGAAGGCCCATTGTTTAGCTAAAAAGGAAACATTTTCTACTTGAGAAAGCCCAACCCTCAGGTCTGAGCCCAATCAGAAAGTTATGACGGAAGTTTGACAAAGTTTGATGGAACCAATAGCTTTTGCCTTGCTTGTGTGATATCATAATGGTATAAAATCTTATGTCTCCCATTGTAATTTCGGGATAGCTGATGGGTATTCGAGGGTCCAAAGCCCTGTTATACCTGTGCGTCTCCCTTTATCAATAGTCCTTGAAACTTCTCTTCTACAGGATTGTGCCGTGTGTTTTCTCAAATTGGGCTGGGGAAACACAACTAGAGACAGAATTCTGTCTTTCACCGGGGCCAACCCTGCTTAGCTTCTGAGATCTGATGGGACTAGGCAAGCCTTTGCTGGGCACTGTTTCTAGATCATGGCTTCTTGGGTAAGCTTGAAGTGAACGTATTTCTCATTTTAGACATGAACCTATTCATTTTGGCTTCCATTCCTGTCCCCATCCTTATCTCCTTTCTTCCTATACTCACGACCGTAACTGTTGGTAGACCTGGAATGACCAACTGATTTTAAAAAAAACACCCCCCCCCCCCGCCAGGTTCTTAGAAAGGCTTCCCTGTGTGCGTGGCAGAGATCAGATCAGATCAAATGGTTGGTTTAGAAGGTGGATGCTATGGCATTATATCCTATTGAAGCCCCTCCCTCCCCAGGCCCCTCCCTTCTCAGGCCACACCCCCATAACCGCCACATATTTACAACCCTACTTCCTAGCCTTCATGTTCTTTACCTTCATCATGCCTTAGAAAAATGCCAGCTGCTATGGATGGGACTTCTTACATTCTTGAGTAACTTGGACTCAGTGATTCTGGTATTCTGGCACCATATGAACCTAAGCCTGCCAGTGATGTGCCCCCACAGAATGCTTTCCGGAAGAAAAACAAGAAGAAACTGGAAGCTGGAAACAAGAATTGCACGCTGCTTCATTTTAATAGGGAGAGGCATTTGATAGAGTACCGTGACAATCAGGAAACCATGACATCTAAAGGTATGGTAAGCTACCTTGCTGTGATGTACCAAGCACTGTGCTTTTCATTCAGGGACATTCTAGTCCGGACGCCTCCCAGGGTATAACCATCTCCCCATACAAGGATTCTACCGCTCCAGAAATGCACACAGCAATCAATTTTCAGTCTTGGTATATAGTGTGTACAACCTCCTGGGTATATCTTTGCTGACCTATGGACCCGATGGGGCTCTGTGCGGCATCAAAGAGAAGTCCGTAGATATTCATTAAAAGTAAGATCCAACTGGATGCCGATTCTTCAATTATTTATATCATCAAGGCATCTTTTTCCATGAAGGGCAGGGACTATATTACCATGATGGTTTGGGGGGGGGGGTTGGTTTCCCACCCACCCCCACACATTTCTACCTATAATTCATAAGAAAAATATTTTCCATTCTGGGAGGTGACCACTGTGGGTAATAAGGCTTGGGGATTCCCAACTGAAAGCTCGAGCGCTGAGTTTTCCCAATCCCACTCCAATCAGCAAAGGGGGACTTATCATTCTTGTAACGACGAGATGAGTAGACGGTCCCAAAGACAGAAGCGAGATAAAAGGCCCGGGAATCCTTGGGGGGAGCCTGTAGCCTTCTTGTGAACTGTTGCAAATGCAGCCAGACATCAAGTGCGTTATGTGGGGCGGACGCCAATTATTACGGAAAGCCCATCTCTCTCCAGGATCTCTGGCAAGAGCTCGCTCCCAACGTCTCGCGCTGCCCCGAGGATAATAGAATATGCTCTTTTCTTCTCCGCCTGGCAAAGCATCGCAAAACAGAATTATTAGTCTAAATACGCATTGCCTACAAAATGTAAATCCAGCAATTAGGGTTGTCCCCGGTGGTGCCCTCTAATGAGTGTTACCATATTCCTTCTGTTGCTGTCGGGAGTCTGCAGCCGTAGCAGTGGGGCCCAGCTCATTTATGGGAGGAATCCTCAGGACGCAAACATTTGATGCAAAATAAAATAAAAGCGGTCACGTCCCAAGCAACATGGATCTCCACCAGTTTTGCCCTCTTTTATTATTAGAGGACCCTCTTGTACAGCCTCCAAAGGTGCCCATGGTTAGATATGACAGGGTGCCATGTTCCCTCTAAGCTGAGTTAGTGTGAGCTAGCTCACAGGTTTTTAGCCTCCAGCTCACACACTTTTGTCTTAGCTCAGGAAGGATGGCTCCAGAGCAAACTCATTTATGCAGTAGCCAAATCACTCGCTCACAATTTTATTGCCAGTAGCCTCCCCAAAATAGAATTTTTGCTCACAGGACTCCACAGCTTAGAGGGAGCATTGGACTGGGGCATTCATTTTGAGAGAGAAAGAAAGAAAGAAAGAAAGAAAGAAAGAGGGAGGGAGGGAGGGAGGGAGGGAGGAAGGAAGGAAGGAAGGGAGGAGGGAAGGAAGGAAGGAAGGAAGGAAGGAAGTGAGGAAGGGAGGAGGGAGAGAGAGAGAGAGAGAGAGAAAGGAAGGAAGGAAGGAAGGAAGAAAGAAAGAAAGAAAGAAAGAAAGAAAGAAAGAAAGAAAGAAAGAAAGAAAGAAAGAAAGAAGCAGAATTAGAACTTCAAGGCAGGGCTGCCGAATTTGCTCCGTTCCCAAATGGGAGCCATAGATGCCTGTTGGACCTATCCTTGTGTATCACAGAGACTTATTTGGAATACTTGAATATTAGGTCCCCTGGGAAGCGAGCGGCTTAGAGGCATCTCCTTTCAAAATCCTTTGGCGGCTTCGCCACTGCGCAGTGCACATAATGACCAGCTCCTAATGATATGTGTCAGAACTCCTCCTACAAAGTCACAACAGAAAACCTTTTCTCATCTAAATGATACCTGCTGGGCCTGCCTTGTCTTTCCCGGCATCCAGGGATGTCAGGCACCCCGGTGAGAGACCCCTGGAGAAAAAAACCCACCCTGTGATAATCTGATTATCGTTTCTCATGATGGGCAGCTAACAACATAAGTATCGAGCCAAACTGATTGCCATCTCCACTTCCAGCGGAGGATCTTGACCGTCTTGTTTTTACTGCCTGCATGTGGAGTGGAGGACTGAATTCAAAAATAGGACTGCTAGATTTAAGGCTTGTTTATACATGTGGCATTCAAGACCTGCTCTGCCTAGGACCTCATCCTGATGACTGGCGGGGCTCAAATACTGTCCACTGTTTGGGCTCTCCTGCTTTGGAGGTTTTCAAACAGAGGCTAGATGGCCATTCGACAGCAAGGCTGATTGTGTGAACTTAGGCAGATCACGAGAGGGAGGGCAGGAAGGGTTGCCTCAGTGCTTAGTTCCCGTGGCCCTTTCTGACGTGCCCAGAGAAATGCTGATTGCCACTTTGGGGTCAGGAAGCCATTTTTCTCCAGGACAGTTTGTTTGGAGATCCTGGAGGTTTTTTGTCATCATCTGGGCGTGGAGCAGTGGTCACTATGGGTGTGGAGGGGGAGGTATTGGTGAATTTCCCGCATTGTGCTGGGGGTTGGACCAGATGACCCTGGAGGTCCCTTCCAACTCTATGATCTGCCAATGCATCATAAACTGGCACACATGAAGAATTAGAGCCTACCAATAGAGTCTAAACCCCCCTCCCCCCAATTCCTCGGTTTTTCTACCAATATGGGATCCATGCCTATTTTTCTTAAGCATGCAGATTATTTCTAGGGGTCCTTGAGAACTCTGGCATGGATTCCACTGCTAGGCAAAGGTAGTGAAAGAAGTCTGTTTCTCCCTTTCTCACCATACAAGAACTCGTGGCCACTCCATGAAATTGCTGAGCAGTTGGATTCGAATGGATAAAAGGAAGTACTTCTTCACCCAAAGAGTGATTAACACGTGGAATTCACTGCCACAGGAGGTGGCGGTGGCTATAGGCAGGGACAGCTTCAAGAGGGAATTGGATTAACATATGGAGCAGCGGTCCATCAGTGGCTATTAGCCACAAAGTATAGATAGGATCCTTCAGTCTGGGGCAAGTGATGCACTCAGGCCCATAGTTACAGTGGGGCATCTCAGGGCCCCCCGTGACTTACTGCCAAGGCCCCCCGACTTCCCAGCCAGCCCAAGCGCCCCCCCTCCAACTCCAGTTTTTTATTTTATTTGTGGCACTCCCTTGGGGGGGGGTTGTCTGTGCGGGGTGCCCCCCAACTTATTAGAAAAACCCCAGAATTTAAAAAATCCTGGCTTTGGGCCTGGGTGCACTGTATTCTTGGTGTTTGGGGGTGGGGGCAACAGTGGGAGGGCTTCTAGTCTCCTGGCCCCACTGGTGGACCTCCTGAAGGCACCTGGCATTTTTGCTCACTGTGTGACACAGAGTGTTGGACTGGATGGGCCATTGGCCTGACCCAACACTGACTTCTCTTATGTTCTTATGTTCTTACTTTGTTTGAACTTCCTTGATGATACAGAAATCACTTCAAAGACCCCTTGGAAAATTAATTTTGAGTATAGTATCATGTTGAGCAGCTTGGAGTTGATCAATAGATACTTGCATAAAGGGTCGGATCACTGCAGCTTTTGCTCAGTCCGAGTACTAAATCATCTTATTTGCTGGAGAAAAGGCATTATCCCCACGATCATGGTCAGCTCATTATATTGATCAGCATCTATTGTATCGGTACCATCTTTGCACCTGCATAGCTGGATCTATCTTTTCAATTACTGACATTGACAAGATGGCGTTTCCTGCATGTGTGTTCAAGGAGCGCTTGCAAGACCTGATTGAAAGATTAGCTTGGTTCGTGGACAGAATTAGAAGGTACATAGAGACCCTCAAGCAATATGTAATATAACCCAAAAATCTCAAACGGAATAGTTTTCATTTAATTAATCTGCTTTTTAAAAATCCAGAACATACACGCACAGGCTGCAGTGTAAGTATAGAGGAAAAAATATATAACTCACTGAAGAAAAAACACTATTTTATATATTTTAACACATTTTGTTATGTTTTTAATATTGCAGATATCTGTCAGAAGTAACATTCATTGTATAAAATAAATTTCATAAGTATGGTTCAATATATATAGGTCTGTGGTCAAAGACCATAGACAATGTATAAAATACATTTCATAAGTATTTGTCTCCATCCATCCATCCATCCATCCATCCATCTCTCTCTCTCTCTCTCTGTGGTCTAAGACCATAGAGAATACTGCTTCAGACCAACATGACTGACCACCTGGATCTATAAGTAGTTCAAATTTACTGGGACACATCCAATTAATGATTATTTTCTTTTCTCAGAATTAATGTAAAAGGTACTTGTTTTTGCAGTGATTCCCATGTATTCTATACCGACAGTCTTGGGCCAAGTTCAGACTGGCAGTTTGGCCTGATATAGGCCCGCTTTGCAACCGGATTAAGAGAGCCTGTTCACACAGCCACAGCTGCCTGGCGTTGCTGTGCCACACTCACCCGGTCCTGAAGCGCTTTCATACTGCTTCAAAAAGGTACCTGGTGGCTGAGGACAAATTAGAGCTCCGCCGCACCACAGAAGCGGAGGCGGAGCAAGCCGGGGCGAACTGCCCCGGAGTGCGCCGTTCGCACTACAGCGCAAGGAGGCCGCCTGCAGCGTCCACACTGCGAGCGGCTTCTGGCGGCGGCAGGACAACGCATGGCTCTCCACTTCCGCACATGTTCACACTCGCCGGAAGTGGGAGGAACGCGCGCCCAGCCGCCGGGACACCAGTTTTAAGTGGTGCCCGGCTGCTGCAGGAGGAACGCGCTGCAGGACAGGGTAAGTCCAGGCTGCCTCCACCAGGCAGATGTGGCTGTGTGTACAGGCCCACCTCCTCCGCCTGCAAAGCGGAGGTAATGCAGGCCCAAATGCCAGTCTGTCCTAGGGCTGCCAAGTCACCCCGGGGGGCGGGGGATCCCCCGCTATAGGGGTTCCCAATCCGCCAGCTGGCATTTGGCCAGCGGGGGGAACCCCACCCCCGAAGTTGTCCTGCCTGGACGACTTCCCCAGCGTAGTGACGTCACCCGGAAGTGACGTCACCACGTTGGAGACGTTGCCAGAGCGTTGCCCTGGCAACGTCTCCAACGTGGTGACGTCACTTCCGGGTGACGTCACCAGCCGCGTGCGCTTCACGCGCGCGGCATGGAGGCTCCCGGGCGGCGAGGGACTCCCCCCCGCCAATCGGTAAGTAGGACTTGGCAGCCCTAGTCTGTCCTCAGCTGGTGAAACTGGTGTCAAGCTGACTGGGTGCGCGTTCATCCCGCTTCCTGGCAGTGTGGACACAAATAAGCCACACATCAAGTGGCGCTGGTAATGTGAACCCACTGATCCGGTTGCTGCACCCATGCACCTATGTGCAGGTCGGCAAAACAGACTAAAGTCATGTGCCGCCGCACTGCCGCTGTGAGGGGCCACCCCACAGTGCGAGCACTTTGTTCTGCCTCCTCTCTGGTATGGTCTCGCATCAGTCTACACAGTGTGAACGGAAATCCCCGCGACAACTCGGCCCGGGTCTTTTTGCCCCACTTCCCCTGTGCTCAGCCTTAGATCTGTAGCTGTTGGATCAGGCTGGGGAGCTGTTTGGTCTGTCTGTTTGTTCATCCATCCCTCCATCCATCCACCCAACTACATTTTTATCCTGTCCCAAAGAGCTTAGGTCCATAGCTCTGCCTTCCCTCCTTTCCCCTTTACCACCATATTCTTCTGCCTTTCTTCTCTGTCTTCTTCCTCGCATATATTGGAGCCTCTGTTCTGTTCTCCAGCTGATTTTTAGAAGATCTTATTTTTCTCTTTGTAACCCCCCCGCCCCAGTATTTCAATGATTTAAGCACTTTCATTCACTTTTATGATGCTAACTCAGTTGCTAACTGCAGTTTAATTGCTAACAGCGTCTCAGCTGCTAGCTATGTTATTCAAGTGCTGTATAAATAAAATTATATCTTTCATAGTAATATTAGTATTTGTTAGGAACCGCATACATTGGAAATTTATCATATACAAAAGAGAGAAATTTCTTTCTCAATACTGATACTGGTTTTCTCTTTCCCCCCCTCCCTGCCACTATCATTATTACTATAAATAATAATTAATGCTAAAAATAATTGGAGGCTGTGATTAAAAGTGGTAAAAACAGAAAGGAAAGGACCTTCTGATCCGTTCCCCTCCTTGCTCTTTGTATGCTCAGGGCCACTCCACACAAGTTTCTTCCCCATCTGCAAGGAAGAGCCAGTGCGGTCTTGGACTGGAATGGTAGAGATCCTGTGCTGAACCTCCTCTCTGACATGGAAGCTCGCTGGGTGACCTTCGGCCAGTCACACACTCTCGGCCTAGCCTACCTCACAGGGTTGTTGTGAAGATAAAACAGCGCAGAGAATGAAGAAGAAGAAGAAGAGAGATACAAGATTGGATTTATACCCTGCCCTTCACTACCCGAAGGAGTCTCAGAGCGGCTTACAATCTCCTTTCCCTTCCCCTCCCCACAACAGACACCCTGTGAGGTAGGTGGGGCTGAGAGAGCTCTTTTGAAGACTGTTCATGAGAGAATAGCTCTGAAAGAACTTACGACTGACCCGAGGTCACACCAGCAGCTGCATGTGGAGAAGTGGGGAATCAAACTGGGTTCTCCCAGATTAGAGTCTACACTCCTAACCACTACATCAAACTGAAAGCAGGTGTGGATCTCTATTGGAGTGAAATGTGGGTATCAGTGAAGCAAATAACTAAATATAAAGGGGAAGGGACTATGCCAGAATAGGATGGTGGAGAATCTGAGATCACGGGAAGAAGAAGAAGAAGAAGAAGAAGAAGAAGAGGAGGAGGAGGAGATTGGATTTATACCCCGCCCTTCACTCAGAGTCTCAGAGTGGCTTACAATCCCCTTCCCTTCCTCTCCCCACAACAGACATCCTGTGAGGTAGGTGGTGCTGAGAGAGCTCCCAGAGATCTGTGACTGACCCAAGGTCACCCAGCTGGCTTCATGTGGAGGAGTGGGGAATCAAACCCAGTTCTCCCAGATTAGAGTCCGCTGCTCTTAAACCACTACACCAAACTGGTTAGATCAAATTACAAATATGCTATATGCTGGATCAAAAGTTTTCCTGTTTCCTGCATTAGTCAATTCATTTCAGTAGTAATCCAGTCCCGTGTCTAGAATTTGAGTCAGGTTACATGATAAAAATGATGCACACTTTCAGGGGAGAGGCCATGGCTCAGTGGTGGAGCACCAGACTAGCGTGCAGAAGGTCTCTGGTTCAATCCCTGACATCTCCAGTTAAAAGGATCGGGTAATGTGAAAGACCTCTACCTGAGACCTTGGAGAATCGTTGGACAATACTGACATTGATAGACCAATGGTCCCTTTCAGCGTAAAACAATTTCATTCAGTGTAGTGGTTAAGAGCACCAAACTCTAATCTGGAAGAACCAGGTTTGATTACCTACTCCTCCACATCTCTCAGAGCTGTTCTCTCAAGAGCAGTTCTCTCAGAGCTCTCTCAGCCCCACCTGCCTTGCAGGGTGTCTGGTGTGAGGAGAGGAAGGGAAAATGATTGTAAGCTGCTTTGAGACTCTGAGTGAAGGGCAGGGTATAAATCCTCCTCCTCCTCTTTCTCCTCCTCCTCCTCCCAGTTTTATCTTCAGAGCCCTTATGAGTTATGAGTTAGCTGGGAAGTGTGTATATGGATTTTAAATAATAAATATTTATTTATTTATAAAAACAAAAAAGAACAGTGAGAACAAAACTTTAAATCCAGCAACAAAATAAAAATTTAAAAAGAGGGGGGGGAAAGACGTAAATTAAGTAGAGACAAAAATATAACCCCAGTGGTGGTGGATCTACACTTAAGTTTCTATAAACGGTTCACAGATAGCCCAAAATAAGTCCACATACAATTGCTTTCTATATACTGACAAGGTCTTCAGTCCACTGATTTACCGGAGGTGGGCTTTTACCTTTCCAGTGTTGTAATATGAGTATTTTACCTGTGGAAAGGACACAGTGGAAAGGACACAATTTTTGTTGACCACCGGTTATCCTCCATGGGACAGGCAGATAGTTTAAAAGTACATAGTTTAAAAGTACATAATCTTCCTCAGGGATCATTTCATAGAAAAAAAGGTGCAGGAGCTCATTAGCATAACTTATTAGTATGACTTATTTGCATATGCTACATTACCTGACATCATTGGAAGTATGTCAGAAGGCAAGAAAGAAAGAAGAGAGAGAAAGAGAGAGAGAAAGAAAGAAAGATGAGAGAGAGAGAGAAAGAGAGAAAGGGAGAAAGAAAGAACCGGCAGAGAGGGGACCGCTTCTAATCCAAGCCTCAGAAATACCACTATTCTGGGAGGAGAGCTTCAGTGATGGCTGAAGCCTTCAGAAGGCTGGTCGGAGGAACAAGGACCTTTCCAGGGGATGGGGTCATTTTGCTGCAGCCATGACACAAGCAGGCATTCCCCCATGGGGGGGGGGGGGCTGGCACCAACTCCTGGAGCTGAGCTCCCCCGAGCTCCTGCTCGAAATGACCCCTGATCTTCCTCAAAAATCAATGAGCATTCTGATACAAAATCGATATATAAGTAACAGATTTTAAATATATTTTAAAGATGCTTGGTATGAAATCTTGCAACCCGTGTCCGCTTGGCATGCCCCCCACTTTCAGCCATGGCAGGTCTTCCAAACCCATGCAACGCTTCTAATAGAAAATGCTTATTTTCCTTTTTCTTAGCTGACTCAGGTATCTGAGCAACCAACAGCACCCAGCCTGCTGCCCGAAGAAACCGGTGGCTTTGGATCAAAAGGGGCTTTCCATGGTGATCAAAGCCGTTAGCCTCAGCTTGTTTTCCAGGGAGAAAGGCATGCCACAAACAAGGGATGGCAAATATTATCTGTGCAGGATGGGCTGGGGTTTCAAAGGAAGGGGAGGGTCACGTGCTGTGCTCTTTCTATCCTCCTCACAGGTTCAGCTCTCCTGACGTGCCTGCACTTTGCCATACAGTGAGCAGACAGCTGCTCGGATGTATTAATGCCCAATTAAAGAAACGCTCGGCGGGGCCTATTACAGAGAACATCCAGTCAATGTCTCTCCAAACCCTCTTCCGAGTTTTCATGCCCTGAGCAGGGAAGGAAGGCCCAGAATGAGCTGTGAGAACGCACACTTTTGATTGGCTCTTTGGAGACTGGAACGGTGATGTGGGCTCCCGCTCGTCCCGTTCCCTCATCGCAAAAATTCGATGCCAACCCCTTTCATGGCAGACATTTTGGAAACTCCCCCCCCCCCCAATTTTTTTGTTTTCCTGGCGGCCTGTAGTTGGCTGGGTAGATGAGGCTGGCAAAATTCATTATTTACCGCAGCCCCTCTAGTGCTTCATCATCTCCGTGGTGCTGTATAAGAGAAGGGGTGTGCGCCCATGTGTCTCTAAAGCCGAATAATGAAATAAACATGTGGACAGGTCTGAGATAGAGACTGGAGCGGTGAGGCAGGCTCCCACTGTTTCCATTCCCTCGCTGCAAAAACTCAACGCCAGCCCCTTTCATGGCGGACTTTTTGAATGAACGCTACAACTGTCGTTTTCCTGGCGGCCTGTTGTCGGCTGGGCAGGCGAGATCGGCGAAATTCATTATTTATAGTGGCCCCTCTAGCGTTTCATCACCTCAGCAGTGCTGTATAAGCAAGGGGGGGGGGGAATGTGTGTCTAAAGCTGAATAATGAAATAAACATGTGGTCTAGTCTGAGGTGGCCACAGCGGCGATGGAAGCCACTTGAAAAGGGGTGGACATAAAAGAGAACCGCTGGAACTCTCTGAGTCCTAGTGGGTTGAAAAAGCCCCGTTACCTCTTGTCTGAAGGCCAAGAAGCAGGGGAGACTGGGTGAGCAATTGAAAAGGCCGAACGGAGGAAGGAGAGGGGGGGGGGGGGGAGGAGAAAACCCTGCAGCTGTCGAGAAGCCCTGGGAGCTGGATGAGAGCGCTGGCAACAAAAGGCATTGATTTTGTATTTTGTAGCTGAAAAAAAAATTGTTTGCTTTCAGAAACGCATTAAAAAAAGTAACACCAAAATAAATTATTAACGCCTGTCTTTGGGGCAAAAAAAGAAAGAAAAAAAGAGGAGAAACTTTACAGCCTCTGATCTCGAGGAGAGTTCGGGATTACTTTTGTGAAACGATCCAAGTCTGATTTCCAGACTGTACACCGTTTAATGAAGCTATGCTTTCCCACTTGCCTGAACGACTGGCCAAAAAGATGCCCATTATGTATGAAAGGCAGTGTTCTGTCTGTGTGTATCTGGAACAGGGCTTGCCGGGGCTTTTTTGGTAGAAAAAGCCCAGCAGGAACTCGTTAGCCTTATAGGCCACACCCAACACCAGAAATTCATTAGCATAATAAGCCACACCACTGACAGCACAGCTTATTAGCATATTAGGCCACACACCCCTGTTACCAGAAGAGTGGCCAACAACCTTGTTTGTTGTCAAAATCCAGGGCTTTTTTTGTGGCAGGAATTAATTTGCATGTTAGGCCACATACCCCTAATGTAGCCAATCTGAATGAGTTTCTGCTGTTGGGTGTGGCCTATTATGCTAATGAGTTCCTGCTGGGTGTGGCCAACTCAGGAACCAGCTGGAACTCCGTTCCTGTGAGTTCCTGCCCAAAAATAGCCCTGGGGCTCGTTATGTTTCCTTTCATGAAGGCTACTTCTGAGTAATGAAAACTATCCTGGGCAATATTGGGATATTTGGTTAATATAGCAGAGTTTTGCCCAGTCGTAGAAACATCATACTGAGTGCAATAAATAAATCTCCCAAGAAGTATATTGCTAAAAAGGAGAAACTTACATTTATTCAGGTAGATCCAGTTCACATTCAGGTTGCAGTCAGAAGAAGACAAAGAAGCCTAATCTAAAGAGTACGTTCCCTATTGCCAGTTTGTCTGGCATTATGTGTGTTGGAATATGATGGCATCATATCTACAGGAGAGACCTGCAGAGACATGTGTCTCCATGGAAGGCCATGTGAAAGGAGTGTAAGGACAAAGGGAGAGAGGAGGGGGTGAGAGTGCAGCTCCCAGGTTAAGACAAAGAGAAGCATCCCATTCTAGGAGATAACACCTATACACAGGCTGCAATCACATGCACCTTTAGATCCGATATAGCTGCGGATGCCTGATGGATCTAAAGGGCACGATCAGACAGCAATATCTGGGAAGTGTCCTGCAGTTGTTGGCAACCAGTGCTGCTTTGCCACAGAAGTGGAGTTAAAAGACAACGGGAAAAGTCCAGCTCTAATGGGTTCCAGTGGGCCATGGATGGACTCTCCCTTTTCTGATCACGCAAGCATGCTCTCATGACATAGGGATGGTTTGATCATGCCACGCCAGCTCGGTGCAGTTTTTTCCTCCCCTTCACAGTATGCGCATCATCGCATACTCCATAGGGAGCTCCTCAGGGCAGAGGTGTGATTCCTTGTTTATGCGCATGGGGAACAAATGGCCAAAAAAACCCCCAACTCACCCACGGTTGCATCTGATCACACAGTGATGGGCTGAGCCTGCAGCTACAAAGGGATGTGTGATCTCACAACTGCGTGCCAAATTCCTCCAGAGGAAATAGCCCTACTTTCCCTCCGCTTCAACTGGTGCGTGTGACCGCAGCCACAGTTAGAGTGATGTAGCACCCTACAATGTCCAGGCATGCTGAGTCGCTCGCTCCAACAAACAACTGCCCTCACCCCTGACATGTTACTGAGTTTTGTTATGCTCTAGAAGCGGGACACAGGCCAGGAAGAGCACCAGAAACAAAGCAGGTAAACAGCGCAGAGAAAAATCTTATGCAATAAAAGCTTTTTAAAAAGGCCTAGAGCAGATCTTTTCACGATCTTGTCCTATGTCTTCTACATGTACAAGATGTTCTGCAGAGGTGAGTGATGTTCTGGTAGCTCATGAGCTACCTGGAAGACACTTAGGGTTGCCACCCTCCAGGTACCACCTGGAGATCTCCCAGAATTGCAACTGATCTCCAGACTACAGAGATCAGTTCCGCTGAAGAAAATGGCTGCTTTGGAGGGTGGAGTCTATGACATTAAATCCTGCTGAGGCCCCTCCCCTTCCCAAATGCCAGCCTCCTCAAGCTCCACCCCCAAAACCTCCACGTATTTCCCAACCCAGAGCTGGCAACCCTAATTCCTGATCTTGTAGCATTGTGTACAATGTAACCACTTGGGCCCACCTGGGTTTTTTTGGGCTGCTAGGATTGTGTTGTGAATTCACTTTGCACTAGTTAGTAGCCAGAGGGCCTTAGAAAAGAAAGTTGCTAGAATGAGATTGCTTGAACAAGATTGATCTAAAGTGAAAAAGAGATAACAGAGAGTCCCAAATGCTTGGTGTCTGAAGCAGTCCTGTTTTCTGTCAGGCACGTATCCCAGATGGCTGGGACAGGGTCTTTTCTCTCTCTCTTTATTTGTTCTTTGGGGAAAGGGGGAGAATTTTGCAAAACCAAACAGCCTGGGCTCAGAGGCAGGTATCTTTGTTCCTTTTCTATCCGATTCGAGAATCTCTCCCTATTATAATCAGTGATTTCAATCAAAGACCAGAATCGTAGTGCAACCCCCCTCTCGAACAGATCGCAAGACCTTTTTCTTAGATGAAAGAGCAGAGGTTTGCCAGTTTGTATGATCCCCTTCGTCCACATCCTGTCCTCTGCTGCAGTCATTTCCTCATAGCCGTCGATAAAAAATATGCCTGGATTCTCTTCCACAGATAGGCTTCTGTGATTAAAAAAAACCCCACGCATCTGCTTTGCATGAGGCGTTTGCATTTTAAGGCAATCGAACATCTGCCTCCGGAGGCCAGAGGATTTATGCATGGTGTGTTATGCAGCAACCAACTCATCCAAAGGCTGCCTACCAAAAACGCCTTCCAACATCCTTTGAGCTGGCATCCTTTGAGACCAGTTTGGTGTAGTGGTTAAGTGCGCGGACTCTAATCTGGGAGAGCCGGGTTTGATTCCCCGCTCCTCCACTTGCTGGATGACCTTGGGCAAGCCATAGCTCTGTACCAGCTGTTCTCTCAAGAACAGTTGTCTCATAGCTCTCTCAGCCCCACCTACCTCACAGGGTGTCTGTTGTGGGGAGAGGAAAGGAAAGGAGCTTGTAAGCCGCTCTGAGACTACAAGTGAAGGGTGGGGTATAAATCCAATCTCTTCTTCTTCTTCTTCATTGGGGTAAGCAAGTTGGGATCCTCAGGTCTGCTGGTCGAACATCACCCTGGTAGTCATGTCTGGAGGTTTTTAACGGTATGAGGGAATTGCTGGTTCTTTGTGGCTGGAGCTAGCGTGATGAAAGATGGGATGTTAAGAGATCCAGAATGGTAGGAAAAACTGGAGGCAGCTGGACAACTGGAAGACCCAACATGAGATGGGTTAACTCAACAAAGGAAGCCACAGCCCTCAGTTTGCAAGATCTGAGCAAGGCTGTTGATATTTTGGAGGTCATTCAGTGGAGGGAAGATGGCATTGTATCGCCCGATCTCATCAGATCACAGAAGCTAAGCTGGGTCAGTACTTGGAAGGGAGACCACCAAGGAGGACTCTGTGGAGGAAGGCAATGGCAAAACACCACTGCTTCTCTCTTGCTTGGGGAGTCCCTTGCTGGGGTCGCCATGAGTCATCTGCAACTTGAACAGCACTTCACATACAGAAGTCATAGGTATCACTATAAATTGGAAGTGACTTGACAGGACTTAAGAAGAAGAAGAAGAAGAGATTGGATTTATACTCCACCCTACACTCCCCAAGGGAGTCTCAGAGCGGCTTACAAACTCCTTTTTCCTTCCCCTCCCCACAACAGACACCCTGTGAGGTAGGTGGGGCTGAGAGAGCTCTTTCCCAAGCTGTCCTTGAGGGAACAGCTGGTACAGAGCTATGGCTTGCCCAAGGTCATCCAGCCAGGTGCAAGTGGAAGAGTGGGGAATCAAACCCGGTTCTCCCAGATTAGAGTCCGCGCACTGAACCACTACACCAAACTGGCTCTCTTAACACACACGTTCACACTATGTCAACATGACCCTCACTTGGATGGCTCAGGCTAGCCCCATCTTGTCAGCTCTCAGAAGCTCAGGCGGGTTGGCCCTGGTTAGTCCTTGGATGGGAGGTCACCAAGGAAGTTCAAGGGTGTGACACAGAAGCAAGCAATGGAAACCATCTCTATTGGTCTTGCCTTGAAAACCCTAAGGGGTCGCCCTGTGTTGGCTGTGACTTCAGGGCCCTTACCATCACCATGGCTGCCATGCATTCCTGCACATGTGCACCCCTGTGTCTGCCTGGGCAAGGATGGGCATCGTACTGATTTCCACCTCTCCTCAGAAGGGTACTACAGCTGGGAAATTTGACTTGGCCATTACATCCAACATCCATGGTGGTGAGCCGCATCACTTGGGGCTTACAATGGCATAGGTTTCCATGGAGGGGAATAGTTTCCCTGTTCTATACAACAATGGTGTATTATCTGGATAGCAGCCAGAACAGTCCACATTAGCCTGAGCCTGTCAGATCTCACAAGCTAAGCAGAATCGGCCACTGTTAGTACTTGGATGGGAGACCACCAAGAAAGTCCAAGATTGCTACAGAGTGGCAGAAAATGCCAATCTACCTCTGTTTATCTCTTGCCTATGGGGTCACCATAGGTTGGCTGTGGACTTGAGGGCACTTTGCACACACACACACACACACACACACACAATATCAACAAACGGTGTGCTAATTCAGATTGGGGCTACAGTATAAGGGGAAAGATGGGGTTTAAGTGGGTAGCATTGCTGATCATAACCTACAAAAACTAACAACGTAGTTAGCCCTAAGCAGGAAAAAGACACACGTGTGGTGCAGAGATTGGAATGTAACTGAAGTGTGTAATTCACAAGGGTTTAAATCTCCTCTTCCCTTCTCAGGTGGCCTTGATCCAAATTACCACTCCATGTCCACACAATTTACTTTTCCCCAGCTAAGGGAGAGCGGTGTCCCGTGATCTCTATCATGACTCAGAAGTACCAGCTATGGGCCACAACACCTGGCAGGTCCAAGCGACCGCCAATCCACAGAGATTTAGCATAGCCCAATTTAGCCTGTGTTCATCTCGACCTAGAAGCTAAGTAGGGTCGGTCATGGTTAGTACTTGGATGGGAGACCACCAAGGAAGGCTGAGGTTGGTTTGTGGAGGGAGGCAACAGCAAACCATTTCTGCTTGTCTCTTGCCCGGAATGCCCTGTGGATGGGGTTCCTATAAGTCAGTTGTGACTCAACAACAACAACAACAACTCCTCCTCCTCCTTGTCCTCCTCCTTGGGACCAACATACTTACGGGACCACCTCTCCCCATATTCCCTGTTGAGCCGTGTGCTCATTAGATCAACACTTACTGGTGATTCCCGGCCCAAAAGTTGTCTACCTGGCTTTAACCAGGGCCAGGGCCTTTTTGGCACTGGCGCCAACCTGGTGGAATGAGCTCCCGCTAGAGATCAGGGCCCTGTGTGACCTTTTACAGTTCTGTAGGGCCTGTAAGATGGAGCTCTTCCCCCAGGCTTTTGGGTGAGGCAGCAGACGTCAAATATCATCTGGCCCCTCCTGTTACCATCCTGTTACCTCTCTATTACCATCAGTACCATGGTCTTCAGTTTTTAAAGACACAGAATGATAACCGCCTAGGTTTACCCAAGGTAGGGTATTTATAATCTGGATTCCCTTGTGGGATCTAGCCCTTTCTGCCTTTCATTGTCTAACAACACTGTCTCCGGACCCAGCTCCGGAGGCTGCAGCTAGTGCAGAATGCCGCAGCCAGGCTGCTGATGGGCCTCTCAGTGAGGGACCGCGTCCGGCCTGTGCTGAGGGCGCTGCACTAGCTGCCTATAGTGTACCGGATCTGGTTCAAGGTGCTGGTTTTAACTTTTAAAGCCCTATATGGCCTGGGGCCTGCCTACCTAAGGGACCGCCTTTCCCCGTATACACCCCAAAGAGCACTGCGGTCAGGCACTCAACATCGCCTGACCCTTCCGGGCCTGAAGGAGGCTAGGTTGACAACCACCAGAAACAGGGCCGTCTCGGTGGCGGCTCCCTACTGGTGGAATGAGCTCCCAGAGAACATCAGGGCCCTGCGGGACCTTTTGCAGTTCCGCAGGGCCTGCAAAGCGGAGCTCTTCCGCCAGGCTTTTGGGGCCGCCACCGGAGGGAATGGCCCTTAGTAGATGGCGCGATGAACCATCTCCAGAACACCTACGGTGGAAGCCTCCTGGCTGGGCATAAGTTAGTGGCTAGTATTTGGTGCTGGTATGTTTGCTGCCATCTGTGATCTGATTGTTTGTTGTAATTTAAAATGAGTCAATTTTATATGGTGTGTTTTAACTTTGTATTTGAATGATTTTATGTTGTTAGCCGCCTAGAGCCGGTTCGCTGGCTAGGCGGGATATAAATCGAAATAAATAAATAAATAAATAAATAACACAAGACACTATTGTAATAGTCGTGATGTAGTTTGATCGCCGTCATTTAAGGGTTGAGCTTATCGTTTAAATCTTGATTTTGTTTTTTATAGTGATGTCGTAACTTGCCCTGAGCCCACTTTCAGGAAGGGCAGCATAGAAATCGAACCAAATAAGCAAATAAATGTATTATAGCGATGGGCAACTGAAACTGCCGAACGGTTCTCTGGTGAGGCTTGGGGGGAAGAAAAAGATCAGACGGATCCTTTCCGTCAACCATTAAAACAAGAGGCGTCTTCAACACAAACCCTGACTGCTAATGTAGCTTGTCACACCTCCCTGCCCATCGTATTACCCAATATGAAGATTTCAGATTTTCTCTTCCAGTTCCGGAGAAGTTTTGCCATTTGATGAACGCCCCTTGTCGCCTCATGATTCCTAGAAATGCATGGCCACCGGGCTCCGCTCTCCAGAAGGGCCTCTGGGATGTGACAAATCAGAAAAAGAAAATTCATGGATAGGGGAGGAAGAAGCTGGGGGGGGGGAGGAGGTTAAATTTATTGGGAAGCATTGGCCACTCATCCTGGGAGCTTTATAAATAGACTTCACTGTACATAAATCGGCAAGCTGTAATGGCAACAGATAAGCCGGCGCCATAATATCTATGGTGACTTCACAGTGACAAATAGGAACCTGGTTGGAGCTGACAAGGGGCTCAGTCAGTTCGGGCACAGAAGGCACAGGTATAAAACCGGGGACTCCTAGAAACAGGAGGCAATGCTTCCTATTGTGGCGAGCGGAGTTAATGAAAGAGCCTGAGATAGCTTGCATCACACAGAGTTCATCTTTTGAGGACAAGACAGAAACGCGGATTAATTGTCACGGCAAAGTTATTGACTAGTGCAGATATTTCAGAACAAGGCAGGGATGTTACTATAAGCCAAGACAATGAAGTAACAGATTTTTTGGTGTGTTTTTTGGTGTTTTGTGTGTCTGCTCCTGCAAGTCACGTTGACCTCTCGTGACTGACCCCTACTGGGGGCCTGGAGGATATTCAGAGGGGTGGCTGAATAAAGCCTGTCCCCGTCCTCCCGATGTGGTGTTCCAAGGAGGTCTCCCACCCAAGGATGAACCACAGTCGACCCTGCTTAGCTATCGAGATCTGACAGGACTGGGCTTGCCTGGGCTACCCAAGTCAAGGTGAAACAACAGATGTTTATATATTATTTGGGACCAGAATCATGAAGCAAGGAGTGAGCATCCAAGTTTCACTGAATTCTTCTTTGGGTGGTGGAAAGGGCTGTCAAGTCACGGCTGAATTATGGCAACCCAGTAGGGTTTTCAAGGCAAGAGATGTTCAAAGGTGGTTTGCCATTGCTTGGCTCTGTGTAGCAACCCTGAGCCTTCTCGTTGGTCTACCCATCCAAGTACTAACTAGGGCCAACTTTGCTTAGCTTCTGAGATCTCACAAGACTCCACTAGCCTGGGCCAGCCATCTGGGACTGGCTGAATTCTTCTTCACCTTTCACAAAAGAGATGGGATGAGAGGAAGATGACATCCAGCATGGTGTAACAGTTACTGTGCCGGACAAGGATCTTGGGAACCAGGTTTGAATCCTCACTCTGTTTTAGAGACGTGCCAGGTGACCTTGGGCCAGTCACGTACTCTCACCCAAACCTACCTCTGGGGGTTGTCAAGATGACAAAATAGCAGAACAATGTTGTAAATTACTACCCTGTGGGGGATAAAAGTAGCATTTCAATAAATAAGAAGTGTCTCGCACAGGGAAAGCAGGGGTGGAGCAAGTCTTGGTAAAGAGCTAGTTTGGTGTAGTTGTTAAGTGCGCGGACTCTAATCTGGGAGAACCGGGTTTGATTCCCCACTCCTCCACTTGCACCTGCTGGATGACCTTGGGCAAGCCGTAGTTCTGTCAGAGCTGTTCTCTCAAGGACAGTTGTCTCAGAGCTCTCTCAGCCCCACCTACTTCACAGGGTGTCTGTTGTGGGGAGGGGGAGGGAAAGGAGATGGTAAACCGCTCTGAGACTCCAAGTGAGTGAAGGGTGGGATATAAATCCAGTCTTCTCTTCTTCTCTTCTAAATGGGTCATTAAGTGCCATGACCCCCTTATTGTCATAGAATCATAGATCCATAGAGTTGGAGGGGACCTCCAGGGTCATCTGGTCCAACCCCCTGCCCAATGCAGGAAATTCACAAATACGTCCCCCACCCCTACTGACCCCTGTTCCAAGCCCAGAAGATGACAAAAAAACCTCCAGGATTTCTGGCCAAAGTGGCCTGGAGAAAAATAGTATTTGCAGTTTTCAGAGCAGGGATGATCTACAAAATACCCAAGCATGTGCTTTAGATTTCAGCAAAACAGCTCTCGGGATGGTATCAACGAGCTGTAATCTTGGCGGTGTTGAGCAGAGACCTTCCCTCTGACACCAACTCACTAAAACAGAGTTAGGCAATTCACTGTCTCCTTCAGCCTCATTTCCATCCTAGATCCAGGCCGTCAGCCGCGTTGGTCTGTAAAGGTGCCACTGATTTCCAGCCTAGCCGCTGCTAGTTCTTGGTGCAAACTCCATTTAAAACGGCTTTGGAGGCCTGATTCAGATCAGGACGGTGGTGTCGTGGAGGAGGTGCTTTAGCCTTCTTTCGTACCATTTCGCTGAGCCAAAATGTTGCTGGGGGCATTGTTCACTCGGGAGGCAAGCTGCACCCGTAGCATTTGTTGCATTTGTGGTAACATGTAGTTTGGCTCTCAGACTTGCCACCTGTGTCTCGTCTTTGATGGCCCGCCCCTGCCCCATGGTGACAATAATACTGATCTACTCTCCAGGGTTGTCATGTGCATGACGGACGTAATGTATGTGAACTGCTTTAGAGTGGTTCCTCAGTGGAACAGACTTCCGAGGGAGGTGGGGGGCTCTCCTTTGGAGGTTTTCAAACAGAGGCTGGATGGCCATCTGACAGCAATGCTGATTGAGTGGACTTGGGCAGATCTTGAGAAGGGAGGGCAGGAAGGGTTGCCTCGGTGCTTAGTTCTTGTGGCCCTTTCTTACACGTTCAGGGAAATGCTGATCGCCACTTTGGGGTCTCCAGGCCAGTTTGGCAGAGGATCCTGGAGGTTTTTTTGCCATCTTCTGGGCATGGAGCAGGGGTCACTAGGGGTGGTGGTGGGGAGGTATTTGTGAATTTTCTGGATTGTGCTGGGGGCTGGACTAGATGACCCCGGAGGTCCCTTCCAACTCTATGATTCTGATTCTATGATTTGCAGTACACGTTATAATTGCAATCCTGAGCAGGTTCACCTAGAAGAAAATCCCACTGGGTTCCACAAGACTAATTCTTCAGGTAAGTGGGCGCAGGACTGCAGCCTGTTAAGTTTTAGAATATTCTGCTTCGATAACTATGTTTGAAAACAAAGCATAATTTGGTTCCCGACACTGACAACCATAGAAACCCTCTCCAGATTGAGGCACTGTTCTCTTTTTGTAACCCCAAAGCGATTCTGCAGAAATCAAGCTGTGAATTCAGGCATTTACGGGGGGAAAGACAGGCGGCTCTGTTTGGAAGGCATCTGGAAGCCTTCAGGCAAGTGAAAAGGCCACGTGTGTGCCATCCAAGGGACCTCTGAGGTACTTGATAACATGAGCTCAGCAGGGAACTCCAAATGCTCCCAGCCAAAGGGCCCGTGTTTCGTTTGTTTTGGCTCCAATTTGTAGTTTGACTTGACTCATTGCTAAAACTTTCAGTGCTTAGAAACAAAGTGAAGGTAAAGGTGTTCCCTTGCTCGAAAGCCAATCGAATATGACTCTAGGGATGTGGTGCTCATCTCCATTTCCAAGCCGAAGAGCCAGCGCTGTCAGAAGACGTTTCCGTGGCCATGTGGCCAGCATGACTAGACGCCGAGGCGCATGGAACGCTGTTACCTTCCCACCAAAGTGGTTCCTATTTATCTACTTCCAAACTGCTTTTATCTGCTTTCAAACTGCTAGGTTGGCAGGAGCTGGGATCAGAGACGGGAGCTCACTCTGTCATGTGGCACTCGGGTCTCGAACTGCTGAGCTACTGACCTTCCGGTCTGCAGTTCAGCGCCTTAACCCCTTGAGCCACTGCGGCCCCTTAGAAACAAAGTGCACGGTTCTAAAATGGCTTTTCTGTTTCTGCAGCTAAGAAGACCGAGCTGGAGTCAGATCTGAGTTCCTGCTTCAGCCCAGTTCGCACAGAATCCTGGTCTGCAAACTGTATGTTGTATCAGTGCCATAATATCTAATTCTGAATCAGGACACTTAAGTGTGGATTGAAAAATCCAGGCAGTGGGGCCAGGGACAGGTAGGGTGGATTGTTCTACCAGTCTGGGAAAGCCCCAGTTATGCAAGGAAATGGAAGAAAGAAATGCATTGGGGTTTGGTTGCCAACAACCTGGAGAAAAAAAGTTTTGGAGGATGAGCTTGGTACAGTTGTACCCTGCTGAGGTCCCTCCCCTTTCCAAACATCACCCTCCCCAGGGTCCACCCCAAATATCCAAGAATTTCCTAGTTCAGAGCTGGCAACCCTAGGCTCTTGGGATTCATGAATGTGGGCTCAGCGTGGCAGTGAAGCTCAAGGTTGTGTTTTTCAGCTTGAAGAGTCTGAATCCCGGTTCTCTGGATGCCATTTGAGGACTTTCCCTTGGACAGAGCCCCAAGTTGGGTTCGGATCTGTGGGATCTGTGAGTCAGACTGCAACTGACCCACACCTATAGGGGATATCTCTGTTATAAACCTGTAGTCCAACTAGGGCTGCCAACTCCGAACTGAGAAATACCTGGAGATTTTGTGGGTGGAGCCTGAGGAGGGCGGGGTTTGGGGAGGGGAGGGACTTCCATGAGGTACAGTGACATAGGGTCCACCTTCCAAAGTGGCCATTTTCTCCAGGTGAACTGATCTTTGTTGCCTGGAATGTTCCCTCTAAGCTGTGGAATCTTGTGAGCCAAAAATTCTGCATTGTGAGCCACTGGCATTAAAATTGTGAGCGAGTGATTTGGCATAGTTTGCTCTGGAGCCATCCTTCCTGAGCTAAGACAAAAATGTGTGAGCCAGGGGCTAAAAAACTGTGAGCTAGCTCACACTCACTCAGCTTAGAGAGAGCACTGCCTGGAGATCAGCTGTCATGCCAGTAGCTCTCCAGCCACCAGTAGATCTCTGGTTGGCAACTGTTAAGTCCAATGTGTTTGGGTCAAGAACTTGGAGAGTATCAGCAATATACTAAAGGCCACTAAAACCAGTCCAGGTGGGGGTTTTGTACCTTTTCACAAACATGGTCTCAGGGGAAAAGCCACTTAAACAGCAAGCCGAGACTCGCCAACCCACATTCCATACACCGGGCAGAACAATAGAGTGGGAACGGGGGAGGATTCAGAAGTGTGTTTTCTTGGGTACACATTTTATACCCAAGAAATATGATATCCTCTGCAGTAGAGACAAGAGACAGATTTCCCCTTTTCGTCTCATAATTCTGGGACTCGGGGGATCACGGTGAAGTTGACTGGCAATAGATCCAGGGCAGACAAAAGAAAGCACTAAATCACGTTGTATATAATTAACTCCTGGAATTTGGAAGACTGCCATTGGCTTTAGAAGGTTATTAGAAGACGTTCCTGGAGGGGAGTTCTATCAAGGCCTCTGAGTCATGGCCGCTGTATGGCATCTTAGTGTTCAGATGGGGCTATGCCTCTGGATATTGGTTGCTGGGGGGTAAACAAAGGAAGAAGTTTGCAGCTGCCATGCTTTACTTCTGGGCTTCGTGGAGGTATCTGGCTGTCCAGCTACTGGAAACAGGACGCTGGACTAGATGGAGCCTGGTTCTGATCCAGCAGGATTCTGTTGACAGACGCGACACGAAGCTGCCTTATATTAGGTCTGATCACTGGTCAGTCACGGTCAGTGTTGTCTTCTCTGGCCGGCAGAGGCTCTTCATGGTCTCAGGCTGTCTTTCATATCACCTATAGCCTGGTCCTTTTAACTGGAGATGCAAACTGGGACCTTCTGCATGCAAGGTAGATGCTTTACCATGGACCCATAGACCTTGCCTGATAGATATGAACACATCAAACTATATTCCATGTGATTAACACATCGAATTCACTGCCACAGGAGGTGGCGGCGGCTACAAGCATGGATGGCTTCAAGAGGGAATTGGATAAACGTATGGAGCAGAGGTCCATCAGTGGCTATTAGCCACAAGATATAGATAGGAACTCTTGGTCTGGGGTAACGCTCTGTATTCTTGGTGCTGGGGGGGGCAGCAGTGGGAGGGCTTCTAGTCCCCCACTGGGGGACCTCCTGATAGCACCTGATATCTTGACCACTGTGCAACAGAGTGTTGGACTGGATGGGCCATTGGCCTGCTCCAACATTGGCTTCTCTTATGTCCTTATGTTCTTATTTCTGCTGATCAGACCATTGGTCTATCAAGATGAACACTGTCAGGCAGTAGATCTCCAGGGAAGGGTAAACATCACATATTACCTGATTTTTTTTTTTTAAAAAAAGTGGAGATGCCAGGGAATGAACCGGGGGGGGGGGCAGTCTTCTGAATGCCCAGCAGATGGTCTTCCACTGGTGATTGCCAAGGGGGCGGCCCTGTTAGTCTGTCATAGCAAAACAAAACAAAAAATCCAGGGGCACCTTAAAGACTTAGCCTTTAAGACTGAAAAGTGGTGTGGCGTAGCGGTTCAGGGTGTCAGATTAGTATGTGGGAGACCCAAGTTCGAATCCCCACTCTGACACGGAGGCTCCCTGGGTGATCTTGGGCCAGTTGTACACTCTCAGCCTAACCTAACTCACAGTGTTGCTGTGAGGATAAAATGGAGGAAGAAGAAGAGATTAGATTTATATCCTGCCCTTCACTATCCAAAGGAGTCTCAGAGTGGCTTACAATCTCCTTTCTCTTCCCTTCCCCACAACAGACACCCAGTGAGGTAGGTGGGGCTGAGAGAGCTCTGAGACAACTGTCCTTGAGAGAACAGCTGGTACAGAGCTACGGCTTGCCCAAGGTCATCCAGCAGGTGCAAGTGGAGGAGTGGGGAATCAAACCCGGTTCTCCCAGATTAGAGTCAGTGCACTTAACCACTACACCAAACTGGCTCTCAGAACAGCTCTGAGACAACTTGTGACCAGTGTTTCCTCTAAGCTGAGTCACTGTGAGCTAGCTCACCATTTTTTAGCCTCCGGCTCACACATTTTTGCCTTCTCTCAGGAAGGAGGGCTCCAGAGCAAACTAATTTCTGCAGCAGCCAAATCGCTTGCTCACAACTTTAATGCAAGTATCTCTCAAAGTAGAATTTTTGCTCATAAGACTCCGCAGCTTAGAGGGAGCATTGCTTGTGACTGACCCGAGGTCACACCAGCAGCTGCAAGTGGAGGAGCGGGGAATGAAACCCGGTTTGCCCAGATTCGAATCCGTGCTCTTAACCCCTACACCAAACTGGCTCTCGGGAGAGGATAATGCTGCAAGCCACTTTGGCCATGGCATAAATGAAGTAAATAAATAAAATAAAAATAAACATTTATTTCAGTATGTGTTTTCTACCATTGAGGCCTCTCTCTCCCGTGAGAATTGATCAAGCATCCCATGTATAACATTTGTGAAATTCCGAGGCCTGTTTGGACATTTGT
Organism: Lepidodactylus listeri; assembly: GCA_029233225.1. Classification (NCBI taxonomy): domain Eukaryota; kingdom Metazoa; phylum Chordata; class Lepidosauria; order Squamata; family Gekkonidae; genus Lepidodactylus; species Lepidodactylus listeri. The sequence goes on from JARCFY010000011.1 coordinate 86,278,066, forward strand.
TTCTCTGTCCTGCCCCATCTAAGGCACCCTGCGGTGCGGGAGGCAGACTTTCTAGCCCCTGCTGCATGAAACGCTTCCATGTGAATGCATAGGACCGACCGCTGAGCAGCTTGGGTCCATCTGCAGCTCGAGCCACATGCCGGCAGGGGAATGCTCAGCACCGCAAGGAGGGAATGAAGAAGTGGGGGCGGTTATGCAAAGCGTGTCGCACATGGCCGGCCGTAAAAAGCCTTGAGCAAACAATGCGGCATGCCATAAAATGACAAGGAGAGTTTTAAGAGCAGCATTTATCCTCAGACAATGAAGGCTGCTGAGAAGCATATGGCTGGCCTGGAGCAACACCCTGCTGCTCTGTGCCCAGGTGGTCCCTGCAGTGACTGATGCCCTCCTGCTCGAGCAAAGGAATATCCGGGTTGCGCCGCATGTGCTGATCTCAGGCCTCCTGTCCTGTTGTGCTGTTTGCGAGGATGTGGCTCTCAAAGTGAATGCAGCCTGGCATTTCCTAGGAGGCTGCGTGTGGCAACGGGCACGCCCGCTCTGTTTAGGGGTGCATTCAGACGGGCAGCTAATCCCGCCACTGGCCCGGCTGTCATTTGATCTAGATCTTTTAAATCCAGCATTGCACGACCAGACAGCTGCCCCGTGAATCGCTTTACCGCGCGTGACTCGGCGGTGGATTGTCTAAACAGCCTCCACCTTAAGGAGCCGTGCAGTTGGCTTTTTTTTTAAAAAAAAATTCCTGTTTGTGCATGCACATATGTGCATATGTGCTTATGTGCATATGTGCCTCATGTCTGCGGACATTGCATGTTTAAGCAGTTATGCGCACATTGCTAAGAGTTTTTTAAAAGGGCGGCCGTTCAGGAGGGTCTGGAAACCATCCCTAGGTGCTGATTGTGCATTGGTGGAATGACCTGATGGTAGAAAGTCCAGCGCTGGCCGGACTTTAAGCACTATCTTTTAAGTACTGATTCCTAATGGGGATCGACGGTCTACTAACGAAAGTGGCACGATTCCCAGATGTTGAGGTCTGGACGTGCCTGGCGCGGCTCATGCCTGGCGCAGCTCAAAAGAGCTGTCTGAACGCACCCTAGGATAGATTCCAGTGGGTAGCCGCGTTGGTCTAGAGCAGCAGAACAAAGTACAAGTCCAGTGGCACCTTTAAGACTGACATCGTTTAATTCTGGATATCATCTTTCACGTGCGTGGACATTATCGGAAGAAGTGTGCATGCACACGGAAGTTTAAACTTGGTTTAGGCTCGCACATTGACCTAAGTGGATTTAGAAGGTTGTAACTCTGAGCCTTAGTGGCTCAGAGGTTAAGGCGCTGAGCTGCAGACTGGAAGGTCGGTAGCTGGGCAGTTCGAGACCCTAGTGCCGCGTGACAGAATGATCTCCTGTCGCTGGCCCCAGCTCCTGCCAACCCAGCAGTTCGAAAGCAAGAAACTGCAAGTGGATAAATAGGTGCTGCTTCAGTGGGAAGGCAACAGCGTTTCATGTGCCTTGGCATTTAGTCATGCCGGCCACATGACCACAGAAAAAGTCTTCGGACAGCGCTGGCTCTTCGGCTTGGAAACTGAGATGAGCACCGCCCCCTAGAGTTGGATTTGACTGGCTTTCGAGCAAGGGAAACCCTTACCTTTACCTCTGTTTAGGATTGCACATTTAGGATTGTGTTCGGTGGGGTTTTGAAGGGTGTAACTGTTTAGGATTGCACTGTTAGGGTTGCATTGACTTCAGTGGTCTTAGAAGGGTGTAACTCTCTCTCCTGGACCTGGATAACCCAGGCTAGCTTGGACGTGACATATTTCAGAAGCTAAGCAGGGTTGGCTGTGGTCAGCATTTGGATGGGAGACCACCAAGGAATATCAGAGTCACTATGCAGAGGTAGCCAGTGGCAAACCATCTCTGAACGTCTCTTGCCTTGAAAACCCTGCAGGGTTGCCGTAAGTTGGCTGTGACTTGACACACATACAAAACAACAACAACTGTGCTTAGGACTGTATTGTGCTTGTACAGCGGCAGATAGTGCTTAGGACTGCATTGACTTCAGTGGTTTTAGAAGGGGTTATACCTAAAATACATTATCTGCAAAATGGTCCATCATGTCATCCGGCACTCTATAGGGCCATTGTCTGTGGCCGTTATCAGTGACGTAAACACATTTTTATTCATTTGTATTATTGCCTGAGGAGGACAGGGACCTCTGTGCGGTACGATAAGCGCCAGTTAGGTGTAGCGGTTAGGAGCACGGACTCTAATCTGGGAGAACTGGGTTTGAATCCCCACTCCTTCACATACAGCTGCTAATGTGACCTTGGGTCAGTCATAAATTCTCTCAGAGCTGTTCTCTCAAAGAGATTGTAAGCCGCTCTGAGACCTCTTCGGGTAGTGAAGGGTGAGGTATAAATCCAATCTCCTCCTTCACAGTCCACCCTCCAAAGCAGGGGTGTCAAACACGCGGCCCAGGGGCTGGATCAGGCCCCCAGAGGGCTTCTATCAGGCCCGCAAGGGACTGGCTGTCTCCTGCTGCTTCCTCCAGTTCTGCTGCTGCTGTTGCGTCATAGCTTGCTTTCCCAGACTCTCTCAATCGCTCAGGAGAGATAGATAGGCAAGCTTCTGCTCCCTGCACTGGGTTGAGGCTCCTCCCCCTCCCCGATTGCTACAGCACAGACATTTTGATGCAATAATTCGGAGCAAGAAGTGTCAGTTATCAGAGACTGTTAAATAAACAAAATATTGCAAGAATGCTAACGTTTCAAACCTGTTTTTATTTTAAGTAAAAAAAAAAAATCTTTGTGTTTGTGTCCTTTATAAAGTTTGTATCTCCGCTACCTGGCATTACAGTTTATGACTCACGTGGCCTGGCCTGACACAGTCCAATTTATGTCAAATCCAGCCCTCCATAACAAATGAGTTTGACACCCTGGCTCCAAAGCATCTATTTTCTCCAGGGGAGCTGACCTCTCTAGTCTGGAGATTAGATGTAATCCGGGGGGATTCCCCCAGTCCCACCTGGAGGCTGGCATCCCTATTTGGAATGATAACATAAGAAATAGAATGTATCTACATGCTTTTTTTTAAGGGGTTGTAACAAGGGTTATTTGATACATCTCGGAGGAAAAACACACACCTGAATTCACAATCTTTTGTCAAATGCAGCTCATTAAAGCCTGATGCCCCCCCTCCTTTACAAATGCTGTGTAGGCAGTTTTAAATGCCACGGTGGCCGGAAAGGTGGGATATATCCAAGACTGTGCATGATGCTCAGAGACAGCGCAAAGGACCTCTTTCATTGCAAACTAACACATTTAAGTGGTAGCAAGCAACCAATTAGCAACCCTTGATCGTGAAATGCAGTGATTCGCATCTTTTCTTCTTTTAATGATTTATACTCATATTATAATTGACCAATTTCGGTTACCTTGCTTTAAATCAACTCACTCGGAGCCTGAATAAGGGAATACAGAAGATTTCCCGCCAGCCTCAGGACTCTGGAGAGAGGTGCAGCCAAAGCAGCAGCTGAAGGATTAAAGGATGTTCCCCATAACAAGACCTGCTTGTCAATCCGTTCCTCCCTCCTCCAACGAAGATCTGATGCCTTAGATGTAGGGGTTTTCCCTATAGTATAGACTCCAGAGGCGATTCTTGCCAAATGCCCTGCAACAAGACGCATGAAATGAATGTGAAGCGGATGTCACTCAGAAGTCTAGTTCCATGAGGGCAGCCATGCTGGTCTGCAGTTAGGGTTGCCAGTCTCCAAGTGGTCAAACTAAGTATACGGTAAAAGTTTGTGCTGCACAAAAGCCAGTTGAACCCAACTTTAGGGCGCGGTGCTCATCTCCGTTTCCAAGCCGAAGAGCCAGCACTGTCCAAAGACTTTTCTGTGGTCATGTGGTTGACATGACTAAATGCCGAGGCGCACAGAATACTGTTACCTTCCCACCGAAGTGGTTCCTATTTATCTACTTGCAGTTTCTTGCTTTTGAACTGCTAGGTCGGCAGGAGCTCGGGCCAGAGACGGGAGCTCACTCCGTCATGCGGCACTCAGGTCTCGAACTGCTGAACTACCGACCTTCCGGCCTGCAGCTCGGCACCTTAACCTCTGAGCCACCGCAGCCCTTAAACTAAGTATTGATTGCCTTACATTAATTTAGTCATTTACATAAATTGCAATTTTAGTTATTTTCTTCATGGTGTGTCAAACTAAGTATACACACCATGGAAACCAACAAAAAATTGCCATTTATGTAAACAACTAAATGTATGTAATGCAATTGATATCTCAATTGCTATGTATCAGAAATTCAACAGTCTTTTAGTGTCCCTTATAAACTGCTGATACCGTCATGTTCATTCATTCTACAAGTGAACTCCATGTATTTCAGCCATCAAGTGTCCTTGCTGTGATTTGACCTTGTTGAAGACTGGAAGCGACAGAGATCGGCAGCCGACTTATCTTCCGTTCTGCGCTTCCACAAGCCTGTGGAGTTCACAAACATGGAGTTCACTTGTTGAATGAATGAATGTGATGGTATCAGCAGTTTGAAAGGGACACGAAAAGATAGTTTAATTTCTGATACATAGAAATTGAGATATCTATTGTGTTGTTACATGAATTTACAGGGGTCATTTCGAGGATAAATGTTTGTTATATTGAAACCAATTAACATCTTCATGATTTTCTTTGTGCTTTTGAAGCAGTTTTTCTCCAGGTAGGCTCGCCAGCTCTGAGGTGGGAAACACCTGGAGATTTTTGGGGTGGAGCCTGAGGGGTGGGTGTTGCCTTCTGACACTCCCGGTGATGTCAGGAGGTGTGGTATATGCAAATGATTTATGCAAATGATTTATGCTAATGAGCTCCTGCCCCTCTTTTTTGATGAAATGACCCCTGGTTGTTAATATAAAATGCAATTTCCATTATTTTTCACGGTGTGTTTACTTACTTGGACCATCTACCCTGTGATCTCTCTGCTTTTGTAATCTCCAAGTGGTGGCTGGAGATCTCCTGCTATTACAACCAATCTCCAGGTGACAGAGATCAGACTCACCCGGAAAAATGGCCACTTTGGAAGGTAGATTCTATGGCACTGAAGCCCCACCCCCAAACTCTGCCCTCCTCAGGCTCCACTCTGAAAATCTCCAGGACTGATTTCCCACAAAGTGCTGCCCTGGTGTCATTCCTCTGTTTTCCTCGATTGCATGCTTCAATTTCTCACTATTTGCCGTGGGGCGCATTTTGACCTGCGGCTTCTCATGATTTCCTCCGCGGCTTCAGTGATCCGGTTTTTTGAGTATCACTGAAACCATGGGGAAAATTGGGCAGAGCCGCAGGTCAAAATGTGCCTCACGGCAAATAGTGGGAAATTCAAGCACACAATCGGGGAAAAGGGAAGAACAATGCTGGGGCAGCACCTTGTGCGAAATCGGTCCAGGTGTTTCCCAACCTGGAGCTAGCAACCCCAATAGAGCTAGATTTGAGTCCAGTAGCGCCTCAGATACCAACCAGATTTTCGTGGTATAAGCTTTTGAGGGTCAAAGGTCCCTTCATCAGATCTGGAAGCTCTGACTCTCAAAAGCATATACCTTCAAAATCTTCATAGTGTCTAAGGACACGAATATAGAATCTGGACTTGGATGTCTAGTTATCTGAATGCTTTTGTGGTCACGGTGCACTCAATATTTCTCACAGTACTGACATGATTCTTTCTGTGTATGGGGCTACGAGGGCATTGTTTCTGCAAAACAGATCTATAGAGATGTTTACTCCATAAAGAGCCATGTAAAGGAGGGGAGAGAACAAAGTGCACAGAGAGAGAGGAGGGGTCAGAGGGCAGCTCCCAGGTTAAGACAAAGACAGAGACATCCCACTCAAGGAGATAACGCCTCTACACATGCAGAATGACGTAGCGCTTCCCAATGTCCAGGCATACTGAGTCGCTCACTCCAACACATGTGACAGTAACTACCTAATAGCCTGGTCTGCAGTGTGTGCACTTTGAGATTTGTGATTCCGATTCGAGTAAATGTGGGGTGCATCTAAGAGAAGAAAAATGAAAGAAAGCTGTATCTGTACTTTGATGACGTTACCATCTGTTTTTTCACAGCCCCATTTCTTCATTCTTTAGGGGCCGTTATTACTAAATACCGAGGCTTACGGACTAAGAAACCCCCCTCCTTCATCCTTTATTGCTTTGTGAACCATGAATTCATTATGAACTTGAATTTGTCAACCGGTTTGTGCCCATCCCTAGTAGTAATAGTAGGAGATCTCTAGGTGCCACCTGGAGGTTGGCAACCCTAATCTCATCTGATCTTGGAAGCTAAGCAGGGTTGGTACTTGGATGAGAGGCCACCAAGAAAGTCTCTGCAGAGGAAGGCAATGGCCAACCCCCTCTGCTTCTCACTGGCCTTGAAAGATCCTTGCTGGGGTTGCTGTAAGTCATCTGTGCCTTGACGGCACTTGTCTTGATACACATGTAATATATGCTTTGGGAGGTAAGGTGCCATGGTACAGCCGTATCTCATCAGATCTCAGAAGCTAAGCAGGGTTGGTACTTGGAAGGGAGACCACCAAGGAAGACTCTTCAGAAGAAGGCCATGGCAAACCACCTCTGCTTCTCACCAGCCTTGAAAGCCCCTTGATGGGGTTGCCATAAGTCGGCTGCAATATGTGCTTGCAATAGAGAAAAACTGCCTGCCCCGAGCTGCTGTTTGAAGAACTCTTGTTTCTTCTCTTTAGACGAAAATGCTAACAAAATGCCTTAATGACCCCAGTTAACGAAGGCAGCGGATTCCTCGTTTTCCTTCTGCCGCCAATCCACCCCAAACTACACTTGTCAGAGTCTGAAGAGAAGATTATCTCCCTTTTTTGCCTCACAGGGGAATGAAGATAAGAGAGACGTATCTGATAAAAACAACACCAAAGAGAAGGCTGTGACAAACAACCCCCTCCCCGTACCTTGACGAACACCGTCTTCCACTGTACAAGCCGCTCACCTCATGCCCCCCTCAACCATCCTTTCCCATTCTAGTGTTTGAATGAATATAAGGTCTCTGTGTGTGAGAGAGAGACATCGCTCTCCGAAGAGAGAAATGAGCAAACATAATACATGCCTTTGCTTAAAACCTTGCGACAGCGACCCCCTATAAGATGTCGTTCCCCTAGTCAGGAGAAATAAGGCTGCCTCGCCGTCTTCGCTGGGAAAGAAAAGCCTCTCAGATTAGGTCAAGGCTCTTCAGACAAAGTAATTTTGTTGGTGCTTTAAAATGATGGGAAATAATCTCTGCGGAAAGCAAGTCCGGCTGTATAGGCTATTAAAGATATCTATATGCCATAGGCAGAGGGGAAGATAAGAGGTCCGGCTCGTAATGAGAAACAATAACTCTACACACTTTGTTTACAGTTTACCCCAAAGACTGCAGATTAACACAAATCTCGGCACGTCTTTATTATGGAGCTGCATGCGGAGAGTGGTGGGGTGGTGGTGGTGGTGGTGGCGGCGGCAAAGGCTGGAATTGCTAAGTAGGCCGAGACCATCTGTCCTCTCAGGGAGGTGAAAATGCCCGTGATTGAGTGACAGCTGCTTGTCAAGACCGGCCTGCTGGGAAATTTGCTCCTGGATCACTGAGCTTAAGAGTTACATTACCTGCATTCGAATCAGACAAACAATCTCGTATGGGTTTTGCATTTGGGGGAGGTGCTGGCCGGTTTCCCGGTGTGGCACGCACACAGGATGCAAGCATTTGTATTTTTTACTTTCTAGAATGGGTTTTCAAAACCCAGTGCGCCACCTTTCGGGGGAAACAGTTCTCAAGGTGGGTGACGCTAAAGTTAACGGGAAGCAGCAATATGGATCGATGGAACGCCCCCATTAGAATCAAACAAGCAGATTCGACACAACGGCAGCGGGTGGTGTCTAAAAGCATAATCAATCTCAACAGCCTGAGGCTTAAACTCTGGGTGAAATAATATAAAGAGGCTTTTGCAGCTTTCTATGCACTTTGGCTGTCATCAGAGGCCCTGCCCTGTGCTTCTCTGTCTCAGAAGGTGAGGCGGGAGCTGATCAGAGAGAGGCCAGAATGGTACCAGCTTGAGGAACATCTTATCTTGAAGGGTCAACCTGGCATCCTCATTACCAGCTTTCATATGCCAAGTGAACATCTGCTTATTCCCATTTGCTTTTGGTTGGGTCCACCATTTTGTTTTGCTGTTGGGCTCTTCACTTTTGATTGCTGTTCTGATGCTGGTTTTCTTGTTGTGGTGCTTTTAATGCTAGTTTTATATTCAATGCGAGTGCAATTAAAAATCAGTTTCTTTGACCCTTTTTTGGGGGGGGATATTTTATTTATTTATTTATTTAGAAGAAGAAGGAGGTTGGATTTATACCTTGCCTTTCACTACCCAAAGGAGTCTCAGGATAGTTTATGATCTCCTTTCCCTCCCCCTCTCCACAACAGACACCCTGTGAGCAGTGTTGCCTCTAAGCTGAGTTACTTTGAGCTAGCTCAGTTTTTTAGCCTCTGGCTCACACATTTTTGTCTTTGCTCAGGAAGGACGGCTCCAGAGCAAACTGATTTATGCAGTAGCCAAATCGCTTGCTGACAACTTTAATGCTGGTAGCTCACAAAGTAAAATTTTTGCTCACAAGACTCCACAGCTTAGAGGGAGCATTGCCTGTGTGGTAGGTAGGGCTTAGAGAACTCGCTTGAGAACTGGCCTTGAGAGCACAGCTCTGAAAGAACTTATGACTGACCCAAGGTCATATCAGCAGCTGCAAGTGGAGGAGTGGGGAATCAAACCCAGTTCTCCCAGATTAGAGTCTGCGCTCTTAACCACTACAGCAATCTGGGTCTGTCCCCAACAGATCGGGTTGCCAGGCAACACCTGGCAACTGGTGGGAGGGTTGTAGAGGGGCACAGTGCCATGGGAGATTTTTTTAAAAAAATATATACAGCCTCATGTTCTTATTGGAAGTAAATATAGGTGATGAAGGGTAGCTCTAGGAATCACTGGAAATAGAGTTTTCAGTGATTCCTAGGCTGAGGACAGACTGGCAAAATAAAGCGCAAGGGAAGTGGGGCAAAAAGACCTGGGCTGAGTTGTCGTGGGGCTTTCCGTTCACACTGCATAGATTGATGTGGGACCATACTGGGGAGGAGGCAGAATGGAGCATTCACACTGTGTGGCACATGGCTGTGGTCCATTTTGCCGACCTGCACATAGGCGCATGGGTACATAGGTGCATGGGCACAGCAGCTGGATCAGTGGGTTTACATTATCGGCATTGCTTGATGTGCGGCTTATTTGCGTCCACACTTCCAGGAAGCAGTGACTGCAAATTTTCAATAAGCATCTATAAGCATCTACTTAAGCAGACTTTCTTGAACTTTTTCATACCTTTCTGGAAATATAAACAATAATAATGACTGGACGGGGAGAGAAAATGGTGACGAGACCAAAGCCTTCCCCCAAGACTGCACCAGCACTTCTGGCAGCTAAGTCTGAAGCAAGCATTGACTTGTCTTCTGTGTTAGCTATGGTACTGCGCCCTCTGATGGAACAGCTGACTACTGTGAACTCTAAGCAGGATACTCTACAAAAGCAGATTACTGATGCCAATATTAGATCAGAACAGACTGCTAAAGAGATCGAAAAAGTCAAAGCCAAGACAGAAACTATTAAACAAAGATTGGATGTGGTAGAAAAAGAGAGGTCCTCAGACAAGGAACATCTTTTGAGGCTGCAAATGGAAAGGTCAACATTTTTTTTAAGATTTCAAGGTGTCCCTGAACAGAAAGATGAGAATCTCAAGCAGATGCTAAGTGAGGTGTTGGCTCCAATGACAGGTTCACAGGCTGATTTACTACAAAGCGACATGGATATGGTTTACAGAACCTATCCTGAATTTTTGAAGAAAAAGAACCTGCCAGGAGAGATTATGGTGAGATTCTCTAAGAAATCTACCAGAGATGTGGTGCTCAAGGCCACCAACAGGACAACCTTGAAAATCAAAGGTAAAGAAGTTAAAGTTTTAAAAGACATTCCATTTGAAATCAGGAAGAAGAGGAAACCCTACAAAAGTTTAACCACGTTTCTACAAGCAAGTGCTACCACGTACAGATGGATTATACTTGAAGGCTTGATTTTCAGTTACAAGGATAAGAAGCACAAAATTTGACTCTGTTGTAAAAGCAAAGAAATTTTTGGAACAACATTTGGATAAAAAACAGATCATTTGATTCGACAGCCAAGTGCCCCTCTTATAATTATGGGCCATTATCCTTGTGGTAGATGTGTCATTTGTCCTATGGTCTGGCAGACTAACAGTACAGACATTCCTGAAAAGAATTTTCACTATGATCTTAGACATTTTTCATCATGCTATACACGTAAATGCATATATTTTTTAAAATGTCCCTGTTCCCTCCTTTATGTAGGGTAATCTACAGGGCTTTTTTTGTAGAAAAAGCCCAGCAGGAACTCATTAGCATAATAGGCCACACCCAACAGCAGAAACACATTAGCATATTAGGCCACACCCCTGACAGTGCATCTCCCTCCCAGGACTGGCTTCCCCAGGTGCCCTGTGGCTTGCAGGGCTCATGCAGAACCCGAGGGAAGGAAGGCAGTTTCTGGATTGGCTTCCCCAGGTGCCCTGTGGCTTGTGAGGCACCTGGGGAACTCGAGGGGGGGCTGTAGGCATGGCCAACTCAGAAGCCAGCCAGAACTCTGTTCCTGTGTGTTGTCTCGAATCCCCATTGGTCCAACATTTCTTAGGAAAAAACCACTCCTGCAATGATTTTAAATTTGTTGTATTAGAAGCTTTAAATGCGCCCAAGTTTAGCCAGGTGACTGTCCAGAAACAGCTTAGGCAACGTGAGGCTTTTTGGACCTTTCGTTTTAAAACCTTATACCCTGATTGTCTTAATCAAATGCTGGAATTTAATTCATTTTTGTAAAACTCCTGTGGTTTGCTTAATAGTGGTTGCTGTCGCTTTAAGTGTTGGTTCTACAAGAGCACATGTAAGGGCACCACTCAAGTATACCTTAAGGTGAGCCGGCTATTGAGATTAGTTCCGACATTAGTGACCGGTTGCCCGTCAGATTGGGATTTAAGACTTTCTATGTGAGTGCTTTACCTTATATATAAAAAAATTGTATACAGGTTATATAAGTGCATTTAGTGGCAGTTTTCATTTATACTCTGTTATAGGAATTGTACTTACAAGGAAATGCCCCAGACATCGGGGAGAATTGTAAACTGAAGCTTCGTTTTTCACATCAGAAACCTTCCAGTATTAGGTACCAATTAGGCTCCCCTCCCCCCGTTTTTATGGTTTTGGTGTAAGTTGCAGATAATTATTCTATTGTTTGTAGTTATCAAAGGTCAAATCTACATCTGACTTTCCCGCTGGAATAATTCTAGTTTCAACCCGCCCCCGTCTATACCTGTTTCTAGTTTTAAACCATACTTGTTCTAGTTTTTAAAAAAACTGTTTACATTCGTTAATTGCCCTCCTGTGGTCAAGCTAGCATTTTACTGCTTTAAACAGATCCTGTTGCTTTGTACTCTTCAGACCAGGGAGTGAAATTTGAAACCAACGTGAAATGAGCTCAGGAAAAGACAGCAGTCAAACTACTTCAGAGGGAAGGTGTAAACTGGGCCTAAAACTTTCTTTGTAGTTGTTGTCTGAAGAAGGATACGAAACAAAGAGTGGAATCTAGAGCCTTTGTCTATTATCTGAATATTTAAAGACACACTATCTGAATGTAACAAGGATTTATGTATACATGCTTAAAGGCACACTGTTTGAATACAATGGAATGTAAACTCCGAATGATTGTTCTCCAAAACCAGCCAACCAGTTGCTCTGGAGCACCAACAGAACATGTCACTGAGGTCAGGGTCTTTCCCTGATATTGCCTCCTAGCTAGGGTTGTCAGCTCCAGGCTGGGGAAATTCCTGGACATGTAGGGGCTAAGCCTGCACAGGCAGGGCTTTGGGGAGGAGAGAGACTTAAACAGGATATATCATAGATTCCACCCTCAAAAGCAGCTGTTTTCTTCAAGAGAACTGATCTCTGTAGTGTAGTGAAAACCAAGGCTGACTGTGAAGAGCTCCAAGAGGACCGCCACAAACTGGGTGAGTAGGCAGCAATGTGGCAAATGAAGTTCAGTGTTGGTAAGTGTAAGGTGATGCACACTGGGATAAAGAAATATTCTCAACTTCAAGCATAGGCTGATGGGGTCTGAACTTGCTAAGACTAGAGGGTAAAAGATCTTGGGGTCGTAGTGGGTAGCTTAGTGAAAGCGTCAACCCAGTGTGTTGCAGCGGTGAAAAAGGCGAACTCTATGTTAGGGATTATTAGGAAAGGGATCTATTGTGCGGGCCTCATTTGGAATACTGTGTACATTGCAGAGCTGGAGAAAGTACTGAGGAGAGCAACCAAGATGATTCGGGGTTTGGAGCACCTTCTCTACAAGGGACAGCTGAAGAGTCTGGGACTTTGAAGTTTAGAAAGACTAAGGGAGGACATAATAGAGGTTTAGAAAATGATGCAAGAGTGGAGAGAATTGACAAAGGGAAATTTTTCTCCCTCTCCTAAAATACTAGAGGGCATCTAATGAAACTGATGGACAGAGGGTTCAGGACAAACAAAAGGAAATACTGCTTTACACAGACAGTGATTAAAATATGGAATTCGCTGCCAGAGGATGTCGTGATGGCCACAGCAATAAACAGCTTTAAAAGGGGATTAGATAGATTCATGGAGGATCAGTCTATCAATTGCTACTAGCCATAGTGACTGAGGGAAACCTCCACATTCAAAGGCACTAATCCTCTGAATCCCAGAGCCAGGAGGGAACATCTGCGGAAGGTCTAGGCCTCTGTGCCCTGTTGTTGGCAGTCTGGAGGAACTGGGTGTCCACTGTGCGAGACAGGAAGCTGGAGTTCTTATGTTCTTATGAAGTTCAGTTGTAGTTCCAGGAGATCTCCAGTAAGTTGTCGATAAATTATGTGTTAGCCCTGGTTTAATACTTGAATAGGAGACCACCAAGGAAGTCCAGAGTTACTGCACAGTCAGGCAATGGCCTTGAAAACCCTGTGGGGGTCGCCATAAATTGACTGTGACTCGACGGCATTTTATACACACGCGTGAAACCGTTTGACTCCTTAGAGCGCATTATATGAATTGATCATGCCAAGCAGGAAGTTCCCCTCATTACAGAAGCCAACATTCTAATGCAGAGGAAGCCATATGGGACAGACTGTCGGGTTGTGAGAATTCTGTCTCCTCTTCCGACGGGGGTTTGGGAGGCAGGGGGAGGGAAGCACTTCCAGTTGTGGTCAGGAGGAACGCGCTTTCATGCCGGCAGAATGTGAGCTTAATTTACAGGTGTGTATGAATATATGTATGTGGGTGTCCAGCCACTCACACGCCTGTTCCTTTCCTTTGCGGAGAGAAAAAGGCCCCTGAGCTCATCAGAACTGCATCCCGGATCGAAAGAGCCTACCGCTAACAATGGCTTTAAATTGGTAAACATTCAGCGGGTCCACTGGATTTACCCCCAATTTATACTTTTGTGGAAGCCGTTGTTTAAACTCACATGCCTTGGTTACAGATACAATATTAACAGCTGTCTCATTGTTCCATGCTCAGATTCTACTTTTTTTTTTTTTTTAATGAATCGACTGTCACAAAAGATGTGAGCGTGCGCACACGGTCACACACAGGCAAGCTTTTGTTCAGGCAGTTTAATATCTTTATTTCCCTCCCACGAACATCCTAAATGAATCTGGCCATCCTCTGAATAGGCTGCAACGTGCTTCCGACGCCATTTGCCTCAGAATTGTTGTCTTGTTTCTTCCTTTCTTGACAGCCCAAAAGTACCCTGGGCAAAAACAAAAAGAGAGAGAGACTGTTGTTAGAAGAGCGAGAGCTCTGAAATGTGTGTTTGCATAAATTCATAATTAAATACTCTGGTGTGAAAGAGAAAGGGAAAGAAGTTTCCCCTCACTGGTTTCTTCACTGGAAATGAGCCGCTTCTCTCTCAAGTGTCGAGGGCATAGAACTATTGTCAGAGCGGGGGAAGAGCTTCGTTTTGTGAGGGAACATAATGATAATCATGCTCTTGTTCGACAAGTACAGGGTGGTTTTTCTGAGGAGAGCTGAGGGAACGTAGCGTGCTGAAGAACGGGAGACGGGATGGAATTAATAATTCAGGCCCTTTGTAGCCTAACATGGAATATGGCACACTGCCAGCCTCAAATCTGTATGAGGGCAATGCAGGGCTGCTAGGCCGTGCCTTGTAAACAGTGGGAGGGTTTGGTGGCGGGGACATGGGAGGTAACGTTGGCTGCGTCTCTCTCTGACAAAGAAACCATAGAGTATCCGGTGATTCCTAGAGCTACACTGTTACTTCTAGGTTTTCTCTGGAAATGATGTAGTGACACGGCTGATGTCACCTTAAAAAAAAAATCCCGCTTTTGCCTGGAGCGGCAAGAGGCAGCTAGGGCTGCTGGGGAGAGGCATCCTGCTATAACAGACCTAGTAGAATCTCGGTCCTAGTGGAATGTGGGTTGGTCCCAAGGTTGCCAACCTCCAGGTGGTAGCTGCCAAAAGTAGGAGATCACGGGAGAAGATGGAAGTCCAATCAAAACAACCGTGACCAAAATGACAAGGAGTCAATAAGGATACATCTACAAAAATGTTTACTAAAATAATAGGGAGCACTCCCTGGAGAAGACCCTGATGCCGGGAATGATTGAAGGTCAAAGAAGAAGGGGACGGCAAAGGATGAGATGGTTGGACAGTGTCATCGGTGCAACAAACACGAAATTAAGCAAACTCCGGAGCACGATGGAAGACAGGAGGGCCTGGCGTGATGTGGTCCATGGGGTCACGAAGAGTCGGACTCGACTGTGCGACTGAACAACAACAAAAGTAGTGAATCTGCGTAAGCTGGGAGAGGAGCTTGCTGCTACAATCCTATCCTCCTGCCTTGCATAGCCATTAGATGCGCTTTGGTCATTGCACAAGGCCGTTCTTCTAAGGAGGTCTCAAGCCAAGTACATTGGCCAAAGAGCCCAGGCATCTTCTTTCCCCCCCATGCCCCACAGTGGTAGCTTACAGGTGGAGAGAACAGCTGGCCAACTGTTTGCTGCACTGCAGTGCTACAGCTTCAGATGTCTGGAGTACAGTACAGTAGCTACCACCTCCGTAATGCAGAGCTAATAGGGTCCCATCTGGTCCTATTCAAGCTGCCCCCCTCTGCCCTGCCTCCTCATGATGTGAGCTGTGTGCAGAATGTCTTGTTAAAAAACCCTGCACTTGGCTTGCCTCCAGCCCATTTGTTCCGGCAGCTAGACGGCTATTTGGTCTGATCCAGCAAAACTCTTATCTTTGCATGCCTGGGTAACATTAAAACTTGTGTGAGCCAGCGTGGTGCAGTGGTTAAGAGCAGTGGACTCTAATCTGGAGAACCAGGTTCAATGCCCAGGTTTGATTCCCCAGGCTTCCTCCCCATGAAGTCTGCTGGGTGACCTTGGGCCAGTCCCAGCTCTCTTTGAACTCTGTTGCCCCACCTACCTCACAAGGTGCCTGGGGTAGGGAGAGGAAGCTAAGGTGATTGTAAGCTGCTTGAAGACTCTTTAGAGTAGAGAAAAGTGGGGTCTAAAAACCAACTCCTCCTCTTCTTCTTACCAGCAGAATTGAGTCCAGTAATTTATATCACCTGTTTTGTTCTCATTGCAATGCAATATGTATATCAGCAAGGCCCAGGTACACACATGAAGACATGAAACTGCGTTATACGGAATCAAACCAATCGGTCCATCAAGAATTGCCTACTCAGTCTGGCAGCAGCTCTCCAGGGTCTCAGGCAGAGATCTTTCACATCACCTACTACCTGATCCTTTTTATTGGAGATCCTGGAGATTGAACCTGGGACCTTTTGCATGCCAAGCAGATGCTGCATCCCTGAGTCATGGCTCCGCCTCTAAAGGTAGGGTCGCCAACCTCCAGGTGGGGCCTGGAGAATTCCCCCTATAACTATTAAACTCCAGGCAACAGAGATCAGTTTCCCTGGACAAAATGGCTGTTTTGGAGGGTGGACGATGTCACTGTGCTCTGCTGAAGTCCCTCCCCTCCCCAAACCCTGCCCTTTCCAGGTTTCACTCCTAAATCTGCAGCAACGAAAAGGCTAATGTGATCTTGGGGTGTATCAACAGAGGCATCACATCCAAATTGCAAGATGTCATAGTTCCGCTGTACACTGCATTGGTCAGGCTACACCAGGAGTATCGTGCGCAGTTCTGGAGGCCTCACTTCAAGAAGGATGTGGACAGAATGGAGTGGGTGCAGAGGAGAGCAATGAGGATCATCAGGGGGGCCTGGAGACCCAGCCCTGTGAGGGAAGGCTGAGGGACCTGGGAATGTTCAGTCTGGAGAAGAGGAGGCTGAGGGGGGACAGGACTGCTCTCTTGAAGTACTTGAAGGGCTGTCACCAATGCTCTCCCAAAGCTGTGGAGTCTTGTGAGCCAAATTTCTACTTTGTGAGCTACTTGCGTTAAAGTTGTGAGCAAGCGATTTGGCCACTGCATAAATTAGTCTGCTCTGGAGCCATTCTGCCTGAGCTAAGATAAAAATGTGTGAGCCAGAGGCTAAAAAACTGTGAGCTAGCTCACACTAACAGAAGTCTGTCAGTGGCTATTGTTAGGACTTTTGTCCAATAATCAAGAAAAATTCAGAGTAATGAATCTTGCTTTTCTGGAAAGAAGAGATTGCTTCTTTTAGTTTAAAAGAAGTTTATTACTAAAGGGAAAAGGTAAACGGGATTAGCTACAAATAAACAAAACATGCTTTCTAAGGAGCTGCATTGTGCTCCGTCTTCACACTAAGACATACTGATAGAGAGTGAGAGATTGCAGTGGAGGATCTCTCCTTCTTCTTGACCCCTGAAAGGTAACACCTGATATCATTGACCAATTAGCAAGACAGTACACCTTCAGCTTTCCCGGGCTTACAGTCAATTGGCCAGCTGCCAGGTATTACTTCCAGGTTAACACGAGTAAACAAACAAGTTGCATAGGTTAACCCTATAATGACTGAATTTCTCAGGCCTTGTGTTAAATGCTCATTTCTCCAACAGCTATTAGCCACAAGGTATAGATAGGAACTCTCAGTCTGGGGCTAGTGATGCTCTGTATTCTTGGTGCTTGGGGGGGCAACAGTGGGAGGGCTTCTAGTGTCCTGGCCCCACTGGTGGACCTCCTGAGGGCACCTGGTATTTTTGGCCACTGTGTGACACAGAGTGTTGGCCTGAACTGGATGGGCTGTTGGCCTGATCCAACATTGGCTTCTCTTATGTTCTTCTGTTCTTAACTCAGCTTAGAGGGAACACTGGCTGTCACTTAGAGGAGGGCAGGGAGCTGTTCCTGTTGGCAGCAGAGGAGAGGACTCATAATAATGGGTTTAAATTAAGGGCGGGAAGGTAACGACTGGATATTAGGGAAAATTTCTTTACAGTAAGAGAAGAAGAAGAAGAAGAGAAGAGATTGGATTTATTAGGCTCCCCGCCGCCCGGCATCGCCGTGGCGCGGGGGAGCAAGTTTGCCGCCTCACATGGGGCGAGGCAGCAACAGAGCGCGTTGGCGCTCATTGGCTTGGAGAGGGGGCGGGGCCAGCTCGATTAGAGCCGTTGCCCCGCTCCCTTCTTGGCAGTCCGTTTTGCGCACTCGGTTGGTAAAGAGCACGCTGGTTTGAGCTTCGTTGGGCCTGCTCTCGACGGTGGCAGTACCTGGGAGCTCTGGTTGTCGGGTCGGGGCTGTGAGGCGGTCGGCTGGCAGTTCATGGGCCGGGAGGTTGAGACTGTCGGCTCTTCCCCCCCACCCCCCCTGTCTTTGTCGGCGGCGCGGCTGCAGGGGCGGAAAGGGAGCCGACGGCGAGGTTCCGTCTTGCCGCGGCGCTCTGTTTTACCGCGGCGCTATTCCACCCCCCCCCACTTGTTTCCTAGGAGGCTTAGGGAGCCGGTGGCGCTGTTTCACCCCCCCCCCCGTGTTTGTTGGGAGGTTTTTTGCGGCTGGGATAAAAGGAGTCGACGGCTGTGCTGCGGGTTAGCGGCGGCGCACCCCCCACCCCCCAGTCTTTAATTTCGCGGCGGCTCGCGGCCCCCCCTGGAGATTGAGGGGGCGAGCAAGTGTCTGGGCCTCTCTGGCCATATTGGTGGGAGGTGGAGGCGGTTAGTCATTCCTTCCTCCCCTGGACGGCTCGGCAGGCGCAGATATTCTTCTCATAGGGCTTGGTAGCTGGGCGTTGGAGGGCCCCCCCCCCTTTCTGGGACAGTTTTTATCCGGCCCATCTTGGCAGTCTAGCCTGATCTCATCAGATCTTGGAGGCTAAGTAGGGTCGGTCCTGGTGGGTTCTTGGAGGGGAGTCCACCGAAGTAGTCCGGGGTTGCTGCAGGAGAACAGACAGGGGAAAACCACCTCTTAACGTCTCTTGCCTTGGAAACCCTATAGGGGTTACCATAAGCTGGTTGTAGGCCTTATTTTCCTTGCCAGTTCGGCGGCCATTTTGGTAAGGTCTCTTGGCCTGGCAGGTTTATTCCTGGGTGATTGGCGGCCATTTTAGTGAGGTCTTTTGGGCCGCATGGTCGGGGGCCATTTTGGGTGAAGGCTGTGGCAGCCATTTTAGGTGTCTTACTATTTTATATCCCTGTGGGTGCATTAGGTGGTGGATTTTTGAACATACCAATTCACTTACGTTTCTTTTTGTTTGTATTGTCAATAGTTCGTAGTTATGGCATCTGGAAAAGGTAAGGGCAAGGGCAAGGGCAAGTGCCCGGCCCCGAAAAGACCTCCGGCGAGGCCTGATCCTGTGGTTCCTTCCAGTGATGAGGAAGAGGAGGATGTGATAAACGTGGCCATTCTTCAGCGGCTGGAGGCGCTTGAAAAGGGACGGGGTATGCCAGCAGGTGGTTTGCCGGTTGACAAATCTGACAAGGTGTCTTTTCAAGCACAGGTGCTGGCACGTTTGGCCTTTCTGGAGGACAGGCAGGAGGCGGCGGCTTCAGGCCTGGTGGGTGCAGAGTCTAGCCAGCAGGGTCCAGGTGTAAGGGAGCAGCAGATGGCGCTTTACTCGCCTTCACAACTTACCGGAGGTAAGGAGTTGGCATTGGGTAGGCAGGGATCAACGTGGCCTTGGGGCCCAGGCAGCGAGAGTTCAGCCACTTTGCCTCTGCCGCATCCTGGCCAGCCTATGGGCCTGGCTTTTGAGCAGGGGGCCACCGCTTCCCAGATGCCACTGGCTCCTTGGCCTTCACATTCATTTTATGGCTCTCCTTCTGGGTGCCAGGGAGCTGGACCGTACTGGGGTTTTCCCCAGCCCAATGCAGGTTACCCTTATGTAGGTGGGTCAGCATATGATTCAGTTGCTGCTGGGGCGGTTCCGAGTGGTGACGCAGACCTACCTTTAGGTGACCATCTTTCAATGGCAACTAAAGATAAAATACTAAAAGGGGAGTTTGTAGATGTGTTTAGTCTACTTTACCGGGAACTAGAAAAAAAGGACAAGGATAATTTGGATGACAGGGAAAAGGAACGCTTGAAACGCCGGGTAGTAGATAGGACATGGGCCAACTGGTTTCCGGGTTTCCTAATCTACGCAGCAGTCATAGTGCGACACCAGCCGTGGAGGGCCTCTTCGATGCTCCAGTATTTGGACATCATCTACAAGGCCTATACAGACTTCCCGAGCCCGGCCTGGTCACAATATGACGAGCAATTTAGAATGAGGGCGGCCATTAACCCGGCCATGCGTTGGGACCGGATATGTTCTAACTTGTGGCTGCAAATCATGTCTCCGGCCAGGTCTGCTTGGGGTGAGCGGTCTCATAGCGGCCATTCTGTTAAGAGGGCGCCAGTGCAGGCAGGTTCCCGCCCTGTGGCGGGGCAGGCGGTTCAACGACGCCAGCTTTGCTGGGAGTTTTCTTCCCAGGGAACCTGCGGTCGTAAGTCGTGCACTTTTAGGCATGAGTGCCCCTTGTGTGCCAGACCTCATCCCTTATCCAGTTGTCCACGGCCCAAGGGCCGTGGGGGGGGGCAAAGGAGGCAAGTACTCGGGGGGGGGGGAAGCCAGGCAACCCCCCTTCTGATAAAGGGGCCTAGCCCGATTAAATTGGGAGTTCTGAGACGCTGGTTGCGTAGTTATCCAAGGACGGGCGACGGGGCCTACCTCTTGGAAGGGTTCACTGTCGGTTTTCGCATACCGTTTCAGGGGATGAGGGTTCCCTATTTGGCTAGCAATTTAAAGTCGGTTTTGCATATGGAGGACATAGTTAGGGCCAAGATCACCAAGGAGTGTCAGGAGGGCAGGGTTTTGGGCCCGTTTGTTAGTCCACCAGTGGCCAATCTAAGAGTTTCCCCTTTAGGTGTAGTTCCAAAGAAGGCTCCTGGTGAGTTTCGCCTCATTCATCACCTGTCCTACCCTCGGGGGGGTCGGTGAATGACGCCATACCAGGTGATTTATGCTCCGTCAAATATACTTCCTTTGATCAGGCCATGCGGGTGGTTCGCCTTTGTGGTGTGGGAGCCGAGTTGGCTAAATGTGACATTAAATCAGCCTTCCGGCTCCTCCCGGTACACCCTGAGGATTTTGAGCTGCTCGGATTTGCCTTTGAAGGAAAATTTTACATGGATAGGGCTCTACCCATGGGCTGCTCGGTGTCCTGTTTTGCTTTCGAGAGGTTCAGTTCGTTTTTGGAATGGGCCTTGAGAACCAGGACGGGTCTCTGTAGTACTGCCCATTATTTGGACGATTTTCTTTTTGTGGGCAAGAAGGGTTCTGGTCAGTGTCGTTTTCTGCTTGACAGTTTTGTCTACCTGGCTGATGAGCTGGGTGTCCCTCTTGCTCAGGAGAAAACTGAGGGCCCGACTCCCACATTGACGTTTCTAGGTATTGAGATTGATACGGTTAGTTTGAGCTGCAGATTACCACAAGAAAAATTGGATGCATTAAAGGCGCGGGTTAGCTTTGTTAGGTCCCTTAAAAGAGTCACACTCCTGGAGTTACAGCAGTTGGTAGGTCACCTCAACTTTGCATGCAAAGTTGTGGCACCGGGCAGGGCATTTGTGAGGAGGTTATGTGATTTAATGAGAGGCCTCCGGCTACCACACCATAGGACCAAGGTCTCCAAAGGGATGAGGGAGGACCTCCTTGTTTGGGAACACTTTCTGGACTCGTTCAATGGGGTCTCTCTGTGGCGGGACGAGCTCTTGTTGGAGGCTGAGCTTCAGATTTCATCTGATGCTGCTGGCTCTTCTGGTTACGGAGTTTATTTTAGGGGGCATTGGTGTGCCGGGGACTGGCCTAAGGATTGGTTTCAGGCAGGTTGGGTCAAGGACCTCACCTTCCTGGAGTTTTTTTCCAATTGTCGCAGCGGTGTGGATTTGGCCAGCTGATTTGGCTAATAGGACTCTCCATTTCTGGTGCGACAACCAGTCCACGGTTCATGTCATCAATTCCCTTACATCTAAATCCCCTAGGGTCATGGCCCTGGTTCGGGCTTTCACATTGCAGTGCCTTAAATTTAACATCTTGTTTAGGGCCAGACACGTCCCGGGGGTCGCTAATGGGATCGCTGACGCTCTCTCTCGTAAACAGATGGAGAGGTTTCGTCAGCTGGCTCCAGAGGCCGACCCGCTCCCGGCACGGATGCCCACAGAGGTGTGGGTGATTGGAGGGCTGAGGCCGACAGGGCAATGAGCCTGGCACTCGCCCCTTCTACCAGGAGAGCTTACCTGAAGGCCGGTAAGCAGTTTCTGTCCTTCAGGGCGGGAGCGGGTTTGCACTAGGTCTGGCCCATTCCTGTATCACACCTGATGCAATTTTGTGTGACACTACGGAATGGTGGCCTTTCAGCTCACACAATCAGAGGCAAGCTGTCTGCGCTGGCTTTTGCCAGTAAGGCCTCGGGTCACGAGGACACCACGGGTGACTTCCGTCTCCGGAAGATGCTCGAGGGGTGGTCTCGGGAATCCATTAGGGCAGTTGACACCAGGGAACCTTTGACACCCACTGTCCTGAGGGGGTTGGAGGGCCAGTGGCCCTCTTGTTGTAGTGACAGCTACGAGGTGGGCCTGTTTCATGCCGCTTCGCTGACCGCCTTTTTGGGGCGCTCAGGATTAGCGAACTGGTTGCAGGCTCTCGGGCTGATGTTTCCGGTGCAGCTTTGGAGCTTAGGGACGTATCAATCATTAATTTTCAGCTACGGATTAGGTTGCGTAGATCTAAAACTGATCAGAGGGGTAAGGGGAGTGTGCTGGAGCTAGGGTCTAGTTCGGAGTCAGCACTGTGCCCAGTCGCCGCCATGAGGCGGTACTTGACACTTCGTGGTGATGGCCTGGGCTACTTGTTTCGGCATAGCGACTGCACCCCTCTTACGAAGTTCCAGTTTTGGACCGTGACTCGGAAGGCTTTGATCCGGCTGGGTTTGGGCGGTGTTCGTTTCTGTTCCCATTCTTTCCGAATTGGGGCAGCATCGACTGCTGCAGCCATGGGGTACCCTGCTAGGAAAATACAGAGGATAGGGCGTTGGAAATCTGGATGTTATAAGAGTTATGTTAGGCGTTGTACCTTGTAGTTCGTTGTAGTTTCATTCAGATGTTTGTTAATGAAGTTCTTTTTACAGGTGCTGCAGGCCGTGAGACAAGACGAAGGGTCATAGTCTGCGGCCACAGCATGGTCTTTTGGGCGGCTCATCGGGCGAGGAGAACATCTTTCGGCTCCCAGCTTGGCCTCAGCGAAGTGGCGACGGTTGAGTGGTTGGGGAGGAGGGGCATGAGATGGCCGGCGCTCCTCCCGTTGTTGTTTGAGGAGAGGCGGGCCCCCCCCCCCTCATGTGCTAGTCATACACCTGGGGGGCAACGATTTGGGTTTGGTCAAGGGCGTGGCCCTTGTGATGCAGGCCAGGGCTGATTTGGCACTGATCAGGTCAAGGTGGCCGGGTGTGCAGATAGTATGGTCTGCCATGCTCCCCCGTCTGGTTTGGAGGCATGCCGGTGACCCCAGGTGTATGGACAGGGCTAGGCGTAATGCTAACAGCAAACTTCACACGGCCATGGAGTCTGGGTTGGGTCTCTTTTTGCCGCACCCAGGCATACTGGTCAGGTTCCCGGACCTGTATCGCCCTGATGGGGTACACCTTTCAAACAAGGGCAATGGGTTATTTTTAGAGGACTTGCAGCACGGGATTCGGATGGCTCTCGGTTGCCGTGTGGGGTAGCAAAGGCCAAAGCAGAGGCTTGGATTTGCATGTGGTAGGTTTATGCAAGCAAGAAAATGGAACTGGTGGGTGCCTCACGGCATATCCCTGTTGGGAACAGGAGGTCATCAGGAACCACCTTAGGGCCTTGCGGTCTGGGGAGGTGAATGGTGATCGCCTCTGGGAACCTCTCAGACTAGGCTCCTCCCTGAAGGTCTGTGCAGCCTCAGGGGTAGGCGCCCCTGGGAGGGGATGCCAGTATGCCGGGCCGCCGGTTACGAGCCAGATTCTCACTGGGTCAAGACTGGGGCTAGGTTACCTGCCCATTACAAGGGCAAGGAGGCTGTGTCTGGGAATGACGCCTGCCTTGCCTGTTCCTGTGCTTGCTTAGTTTACCCGTTGCTGCATGTTCTGTTTAAATAGTTAATAAAGTGGCCCTTGTTTGATTCCAAACCTGTTGTCTGTCTCGTTATTTCATGCTGGGGTGGCAAATGGGTTTAAATTAAGGGCGGGAAGGTAACGACTGGATATTAGGGAAAATTTCTTTACAGTAAGAGAAGAAGAAGAAGAAGAAGAGAAGAGATTGGATTTATATCCCGCCCTTCACTCCCCAAGGGAGTCTCAGAGCGGCTTACAAACTCCTTTCTCTTCCCCTCCCCACAACAGACACCCTGTGAGGTAGGTGGGACTGAGAGAGCTCTTTCCAGAACTGTCCTTGAGGGAACAGCTGGTACAGAGCTATGGCTTGCCCAAGGCCATCCAGCCAGGTGCAAGTGGAGGAGTGGGGAATCAAACCCGGTTCTCCCAGATTAGAGTCCGTGCACTTAACCACTACACCAAAGTGGCTCAAGAGTTGTGCCACAGTGGAATCAGCTGCCTAGGGAAATGGTGAGCTCCCCCTCATTGGCAGTCTTCAAGCAGTGGCTGGACGAGCACTTGCCAGGGATGCTTTAGGCTGATCCGACATCGAGCAGGGGGTTGGACTAGAAGGCCTGTATGGCCCCTTCCAACTCTGCGATTCTAGGATTCTATGGTATTTTCCCACCCAGAACTGGCAATCCTACCTAAAGAGGTACTGGGGCCCTGCAGCCTCATGTGGGAAAAATCTTAAATTTCAGGGGCATGATCTTTGGATCACAATAGTTTGTGGTTTGAACCAGTGGCTTTTCTCTACAGCTGCGATCCTCCCGGACTGAGTAAAGCTCCAAAGACCCAGAGGACTTCCTTAATCTGTAGCACGTCACAACGGCCGCTTCCAGCCCCATCATCAGCCATTCGACTTTGAATCTCAAACCCGGTTTCGGCCGAGGCTTAGAGAGGTGACGTGCCGCAGAAAAACAAGACAGGGTGGAATTACAATTTCAAATTACAGGCCCACCCGTACCAAGAGCAGAGGTGGCCTCGCCTCTTCATGCAACATCTCCCCGTCGCAAGCGGCATCAGAGAGCCCAGGAAAAATTCCCGGAGCAAACGCGGTGCTAATGGCATTAATTTTCACCATGAAGAGGGGAGAGCAAAAGACAGGCGGGGAAAAGCTGTCAGATGTCAATCACATTAAGCATAGGAAGCGTATCTGGAATTCTTAACACGATGTGAAGATCTGGTCTTAGCCTGTTAATTACGCATCCAACAAGCCCATGACGGTCTCCATTGTTGAAATGGGCCGTTTTGATCCATGGGGCAGTTGAGAATGAGAACATAAAATAAAAAGGAATTAGCGACAGGGCATCTTTCTAGCAATGGCAGCCATGAGAAAATATATATCAGCCGTTAGGGAGGAGAAGATTTCTCCCCCATTCCAGACCTAATTGTTTCAGAATTTTGTCCCTCATTTTGGCTGCGATCGCACACACTAAATAATCCACTTTCAATCCGCTTTCAGTGTATTTTCCACCTGGATTTTGTGCGATTGCAGCCTTTGTCTCACTCTTCTTTAAGGCCAGTTGTCACTGGGGAAATCCCTAAAGATAACCTCAAATCTGCATAGGTTGCAGTAGCTCACGTTTCTTTCTGTTCTTTTGCAACTGCCCCCCCCCCCCCAGCATGTCACCAATGAACATGTGCCTATTGATGAAACACAGCAAAAAAGCAATCAGTGATTTCCTTTTTCTTTGTGTTTTACAGATTGCTCCAATAGACTTTCATCCAGCCCTGCCTACAAAGAGCTTAAGAAGAGAAGCTCTACCTAAAGGAGTTTCAGAGCGGCTTACAATCTCCTTTCCCTCCCCCTCCCCCTCCCCACAACAGACACCCTATGAGGTAGGTGGGGCTGAGAGAGCTCTCTCGAGGACTGCTCTTGAGAGAACAGCTCTGAAGGAACTTGTGACTGACCCAAGGGAACATCTTAAGGACTGCTAGGTAGCACAGCTAGATTAGTTTAGGGACTTCCCTCTGAAATTCTGCCCAGATAGTATGTGTGTTCGCTTTAATATTTATTTATTTATTTAGATTTTTCCCCCTGCCTTGCCCGCAAGCAGGCTCAAGGCGGCGTACAACAAATTAACAAGTTAAAATCCAGTAAAACAGGTGCAATAAGTTACATTAAAATTACACAATCAACAATATAAATACAAAGTGCAGATGCATAAAGGTGGCAATTGCTGTATGATGGTCCCATATAGCCAGCATCCAAAATGGTTCTTAGGCGGGCCATGATGGTTCAGATATAATTCTCAGTGCCGGCTCCTAATCGAAAGTCTGGTGAAAGAGCTCCGTTTTACAGGCCCTGCGGAACTGTAAAAGGTCCCACAGGGCCCTGATGTCTTCCAGGAGCTCATTTCACCAGTATGGAACAGAAGAATAGTGGCTTTCTTGTTGGAATATGCAAGGTCTATAGCGCACCTACTTGAAGAAGATCAGAACAGCCACTTATAGGGAACAGCTGAAGGACTGCTAGTTGGCATAGCTAGATTAGTTTAGGGACTTCCCACAATTTCAAATTCTGTATTTCCTGTCTCCTGATTGGCTCTTTGGAGACGTCCTGCTCCAACTGAGCCCTCCCCCTTCGCTCCTGTCTCTCACAGCAGTTAGTCAGTTAGTTACACTTTTCTTGTTCTCCTCTGTTCTATCAGAGTTTATTTAATTGTATGTTTTATAAACTGTCGTCACCTGCTCTGAGCTGGCTTCGGAGACAGCAGGGTATAAATGGAATAAAATAAAATAAATAATTAAAAAATATAATGAACTGAATTATTTTCTTTAAACAGTTGGTGCTCCGTTCCTCGGCATGTTTGAACTCTGTCAGCATTTCTCATGTGTGGTGAGGGCCTGGCTTGCATTACAGACCTTTGCTTTCGATTTTAATGCCAAATAATCCCTCAGACTCACTGCTTACGTTGTGTGCTGTCCTCCTTTTAATAGGCCCCTGTGTGACTGCCTGTATTAAAAAGAGAGAGAAATATGTACCGTATTTTTCGCTCCATAAAACGCACCTGATCATAAGACGCACCTTGTTTTTAAAGGAGGAAAACAGGAAAAAATGAAACATAAAGAAAGAGAGAGAGAGAGAGAGATAAAGGAAGGAAGGAGGAGAGAGAGAGAGAAAGAGAAAGGAAGAAAGAAAGGTGGGGACAGAGAAAGAGACAGAAAGACAGACAGACAGACAGAAAAAAGGAAAGGAAGGAAGGAAGGAAGAAAGATAGAGAAAGGAAAGAAGAGAGAGGTCGGCATGCCATGCAAAGCCAGGCCTTTCTGTGCAAAGTAGCCACGGAGCTTAATCTGTGGGCGGGGCTTTCTGCTGCTGGCTGTCTTAAAGGGGAAAAGCACTTAAAGGGAAAGAGTACTTAGCCTGGTGGGGGTTTTCCTGCCGTTTCCCTTTTAAGTCTTAACAGCTCAGGCCCAGCAGGGAGGGGCGGGGAAGGCTGGGATGCCAGCCTGAATGGCTTTCCCCTGCGTTCCTGCTGAAGAAAGAGCCCTGTTACAGGTAAGAAAAGCTCCATATTCGCTCCATAAGACGCACACACTTCCCCCCACACTTTTTGGGGGAGGAAAAGTGCGTCTTATGGAGCGAAAAATATGGTATATATTGTGTATATTCATCGCCATACAAAAAAATCATACCAAAAACATACATTGTAGAAAAAAAAATCAAAATCGCTTTGGAGATTACTTCATCAGCCAGTGATGACCCAGCCAACAGGCCCTTGGTCTATGGGTGCCAATGCAAATTTAGAAATTCCTGGAGATTTTGGGCCTGGGGAGGGTGGGGTTTGAGGGAAGGGAGAGACCTCAGTGGGGTACAATGCCATGCAGTCCACACTCCGGAGCAGCCATTTCCTCCAGGGGAACGGACCTCTGTAGTCTGGAGATGATTTCAGCAGATCTCCAGAGCCCACCTTGAGGCTGGCCGCTTGCCCTGATCACAGCCTGCTTTATTCCATTCAAGCATGCTCCAAAAACACAACAGAACCAGGTTTTTCAGAACATCCCAGAGGAGTGAATAAAATTACCTTTGCTACTAAGGTGCTATCAAACTGCCTTACCTGCTCTAAAAAAACCTCCATTTTCATCGTTAGTGAAATACAAATACACATGAAGCTGCTTTATACCGAATCAGATCATTGGTCCTTCGAGGTCAGACAGGCAGCAGCTCTCCACGGTGTCAGGAAAAGACCTTTCCCATCACCAGCCGAGAACTGAACCGGGCATCTTCTGCATGCAAAGCAGAAGCTCTCCCGCTGAGCCACAGCCCCTTCTGGCGATGTGGATTGGCACCTGTTAACAAATATTCCTAGCTTCTTTTTCAAGTGGGGTGCATGTCGGTAGCCCTTCACAACAAAGGTGCATTGATCTCTGCGAACTGATGATAAAGTTCTGAAGTGCCGAGTGACGCTGAAGGCCAGCTACCAACGACACTGTATAATCAGTGAGAGAAGGGAGGAGGGAAATCAGTTGTTGTCGTCGCAACAAGAAAAACTCCGGCAGCATCTCTCCAAGCAGCCCGCCTCCCTTCTCATTATCTCAACCCTGCCTAGGAGAAAATCAATAAACAATTTGCATTTTTTATCAATATTTAATGTCGGGCGGTGGGATCCTTTGGAAAAGCCCACATCCGAAGAGTTCCTCAACCCCTGCCTTTAAAAAAAGAAAAACCATGAGAGAGACGAAATGTTTAGCAGATCCTCAGGTGCTGGGGTCAGTTCTAGTTAAAAACATGAGGGCTTGCTCCGGCCAAAAAATAAATAAAAATCATCTCCAGCTGCCTGTCCGAGGGCAGAAGATGGAGAGCTTAGGGAGAGCGTGGTGTTGAATTTTAATGATCTCCAAAGACAAATGAGTCCAGCCTGCCATGCAATTAGCGGGCAGTCGAAAGATGTGTTGGGCCTTAAATGAGGGACATGATCTCCTCTTGACTCTCCGTCTGCCTGGAGGAGCCCTCCCTCAGAAGGGCATAATGAGGAAGGCAGAGGCGATCCCGAGCAGGCTGACAGAACAATTTTGTGGCAGGGAAATAGACGCTGATTCCAAAGGCGACACCCCCACCAGTGGCAGATGAGTGGCAACCTGAAATCTCCTGGCTCGCTTGGAGAAGTCCAGGGACAGCGGTTCCACTGGAGGGGGCGGGCATAGCTTTCTGTTGGCATCGCAGGAAGGAATTTTGTTTACACTGATTTGCTTGCCTCTCAGAAATTAAATCATGTAAGGACCCAAGCCTGACAGGAGAAGAAGGTATTGGATTTATACCCCACCCTTCACTCAGAGAGTCTCAGAGCTGCTTACCATCTTCTTTCCCTCCCCACAACAGACACCCTGTGAAGTAGGTGGGGCTGAGAGAGCTCTGAGAGAACTGCTGTTGAGAGAACAGCTCTGAGAGAACAGTGGCTTGCCCCAGGTCACCCAGCAGGCTTCACGTGGAGGAGTGGGGAATCAAACCCACGTCTCCAGATTAGAGTCTGCCGCTCTTAACACTACATCACTATTTATAAACAGGGATGTTTGGCGTTAGGAGGGTTTAATTTATGACAGAGGTTATTTCATGAGAAGACAAGACTCAATGGAAAAGATATAACACTAGGAAAAGACAGTAATCCTAGGAAAAGTTGGAAAAGAGGAAGACCCAATGTGAGATAAAAGAAGCCACAGGCTTCAGTTTGCAAGACCTGAGCAAGGCTGTTAACATTAGTATAGTTGGAGGTCATTGATTCATAGAGTTGCCATAAGATGGAACTTATTTGACAGCATGTGATGCACACACAGCAAACAGTAACTTGCATTCTTTGTCCCAGTGGTGACAAATGAGGTAGCAAATTCGACTGGGGCCAGGCGGGAAGTCATTTGAAGTGTGGTGTTGGAGGAGAGTTCACAGATACCATGGACAAAAGACAAAGAAAATTGGCTCTAGATCAAACCAAGCCTGACCTCTCCCTAGAAGCTAAAATGGCTAAACTGAGGCTATTGTACTTTGGTCACATCATGAGAAGACAAGACTCACTGGAAAAGACAATAATGCTAGGAAAAGCTGAAGGCAGCAGGAAAAGAGGAAGACCCAACATGAGATGGATTGACTCAACCAAAGAAGCCACGGCCCTCCGTCTGCAAGACCTGAGTAAAGCGGTTAACGATAGAACATTTTGGAGGTCATTCATTCATAGGTTCACCCTAAGTCGTGAGCAACTTGATGGCACATCACACATGCAAAGGCTACCAGGCTAAAAACTCATTCTCACTCCAAACTTGTCCTAAACACATTTATTAGTTTCTTATCCAGTTGTTCCTTCAAGGAACGCATGACAGGACACTGAGTTCTCATATCGTCACACTGAACCCCATGAGGTAGGTTAGAGCTGAGAGAGGTGACCAGCCCAAGCACGTCTGGTGACAGGTTCGGCAACCTCCATGTTATGGCTGGAAATCTGGGATTACAACTGATCTCCGGGTGACAGAGATCAGTTCACCTGGGGAAAATGGCCGCTCTGGAAGGTGGACTTTATGGCATGCTAGCCCATAGAAGCCCCTCCCCTCCCCTCCCCTCCCCAAACCCTGCCCTCCTTAGGCTCCACCCCTCCAAAATCACCATGTTTTCCCCAACCCAGAGCCGACAAACCTACCTGGAGAGCTTCATGGCTTAGTATGAATTCATGAAGCTTCCTTATATCAAATGAGACCCTTCAAGGTCTATCAAGGTCAGTGGTGTCTACTCTCGTTGTCAGTGGCTCTCCAGAGTCTCAATTTCAGAGCTTTCACATCACATATTTTCTTATCCTTTTAATTGGAGATGGCAGGGACTGAATTAGGAACTTTCTGCATACAAAGCAGCTGCTCTACCAACTGAGCCATGGCCCCTTCAGTAATAGACATTTGGCAGCATCTAAAATCTATATCTACTTGACAGTATCATCATCATCATCATCAGGCATTGTGCATAGTGTAGCCAGGAGATCCTAAGACTGTCTGGCAGCCAAAAGTCCTAGCTCTTTTAGCATTATGCACCACTAGGTGGCGAGCTAGACTTATTTTTAAGGCAAGAGATGTTTCCAGAGGGGGTCTGCCATTGCCTGCCCCTACGTCATGACCAATGTTCCCTCTAAGCTGTGGAATCCTGTGAACAAAAATTCTACTTTGTGAGCTTCTGGCATTAAAGTTGTGAGGGAGCGATTTGGCTGTTGCATTAATTAGTTTGCTCTGGAGCCATCCTCCCTGAGCTAAGACAAAAATGTGTGAGCCAGAGGCCAACAAACTGTGCGCTAGCTCACACTAACTCAGCTTAGAGGAAACTCTGGTCACGACCCTGGTATTCCCTGGAAGTTGCCCTTCCAAATACTAGCCAAGGCTGACCCTGCTTAGCTCTCAAGATCTGAGGAGATTGGGCTAGCCAGGTCAGGGCTGTATTTGATAGTGCTTAAGAGTGAAGCCAAACAAACATATTGCTCCCCACACGATCACGAGGCTGCCTTGTGCTGAGTCTGGCAAGGTCGGCATTGCCTACTCTGACTGGCAGCAGCTCTCCAGGGTCTCAGGCTGAGGCCTTTCATATTACCTGCCGCATTACCCTTTTAGCTGGAGATATCAGGGAATGAACTTGGGACCTCCAACAGGTAAAGCAGATATTCTTCCCTCGAGCCACAGCCCAACCTGCGAGTGTGGCTTTCATAATACGCCAGCTCCCTTCAGCACTGTAATAAATAGGATGCTCCCGAGTGCCAACTAGACAGTATGCTCAGAATGCTACGAATGAACCCCATTAGCATGACTGAGGCCAAATCCGTGGTGTGTGTGTGTGTGTGGGGGGGGAGGAAACAGGTTTGCAGACTGAAATAGGCTCTCATGTAGAAAAGTTCAGGTAGGTAGCCATGTTGCTCTGGGTACTTGGGGGTACTGCTGGACTCTAGCTTCATTTTCACATCTCTTCATTAACTCTGTGCATTTACCGTGTTGATTTGCTGCTATCCATTGATCCTCCCGGCCACCCGATCCAATTTCAGCTCTGCATAGGCATCTTGGCTCTGAGCGGTCCCTCCTAAGGGCTGCCCCCACCCTCTTTTTTTCCCTGTAAGTAACCCTTGAGGAGATTTTATTCCAGTTGCCTGAAGACGTGTGCTTTGCACAGGAAAGCTTACACTCTGAATAAAGCTTTGTTGGTCTTAAAGGTGCCACTGCCACTGGACTCAAACAATGTTCTTCTCATGTTGCTATTGATCCTGAAAAAGACAGGCAAACTTTCTTCGCACTTCTTTTTCCCTGGAAGGCACACCTATCTTTCCCCCCTTCTAGGACTAATAACCTAATGGAGGGGTAGTTTTTACTGAAAAAAGTCATGCAGGAGTGGAAGTAAATCAACCACTGTCTTTTCATAATACCAACTGGAGCCCCACACAGCAGATTGTGTCAGTTTTTAAGTCACTGGAAGATAAGATCACACTTGATCTAGTTAGACCTCGAGTGCTTTTGTATTAGGTAGACCAAATGTCCTGCCCTCTGCAGAGCTTGCAGGGCAATTCACCCAAATGCCATATTCTGACAGCTGCTGCTGCTATTCATAAGAACATAAGAGAAGCCAATGCTGGATCAGGCCAGTGGCCCATCCAGTCCAACACTGTGTCACACAGTGGCCAAAAACACCAGGTGCCCTCAGGAGGTCCACCAGTGGGGCTAGGACACTAGAAGCCCTCCCACTGTTGCCCCCCCCCACATCAAGCACCAAGAATAAAGGGCATCCCTTGCCCCAGACTGAGAGTTCCTATCTGTACCTTGTGGCTAATAGCCACTGAGGGACCTCTGCTCCATCTGTTTATCCAATTCCCTCTTGAAGCCATCCATGTAGGGCTGCCAAGTCATACTCACCTACTGGCGGGGGGGGAGTCCTTCTTTGCCCAGGAGCTGCCCGGTGACATCACCTGGAAGTGACGTCACCACGCTGGGGGAGTTGTCCAGGCTGGACGACTTCGGGGGCGGGGTTCCCTCTGCCGGCCGAATGCCGGCCAGCGGATCAGGAATCCCTATAGCAGGGGATCCCCCGCCCCCTGGGCTGACTTGGCAGCCCTACATCCATGCTTGTAGCCGCCACCACCTCCTGTGGCAGTGAATTTCATGTGTTAATCACTCTTTGGGTGAAGAAGTACTTCCTTTTATCCGTTCTAACCTGACTGCTCAGCAATTTCAATTGAGTGCCCATGAGTTCTTGGGTTGTGAGAAAGGGAGAAAAGTACTTCTTTCTCCACCTGCTCTATCCCATGCATCATCTTGTAAACCTCGATCATGTCACCCCTCAGTCGTCATTTCTCCAAGCTAAAGAGCCCCATAAGAGAGACCATAGGTCACCTTATTTTATTCTGTGATAAACAGATGCCACTCAGAGGCCTCCCTGGATCACACCTATCTTGAGTCCCTATCAGCCGCCTGTTGAATCCTGTGTGATCTTGTTTCTGCTGGCAGACACCAATCTGGAGACAATGCATTCTGTTGGTAAATTTTTAGCACTTGTGGTTTCTTTCAGCTGTGTTTGATCTGCTGTATTTTAATGTCCTTTGGAGATAAAATGTGGCATGGTATAGCTGGTTCCCATCAAATCTCAGAAGCTCAGCAGTGTTGGTGCTTGAATGGGAGACCACCAAGGAAAGCTCTGCAGAGGAAGGCAATGGCATACCACCTCTGCTTCTCACTTGCCTTGGAAGTGCCTTGCTGGGGTTGCCACAAATTGATTGTGACTTGATGGCACGTAACTACATATTTCACTGTTCATTATTTGTATTTTATTCGTATCTGCATTGGTTTTGTTCAAGACCTTTGGTCAGAGGAGGGTAATGATAAAGGAACGACCCCAACTACACACAAAATGCCTTCGTCTGACCATCAGCCACACACATTTGGACAAGGAAGGAAACTTTAGCTGAGCGAATTACTCTTCTCTAGAGTGGGGAAAAAAAGGAGAAACGAGGAGCCGCAAAATGTAAAATTAATGCGTCAGGTTAATTTCATGCACCCCTTGCCGCAGACCGATTAGTGCAAATTAAATTTCATGCTTATCAGCCGGAGTCATCGTGATGTTGGGTGGAAACCTGAGGATTTGCGATGATTTCAGTAGCAAAGCGCAGGGCGCCGTTGGCCCAAAGCGTGAATGGCAAGAATGCAATTTTGGCCACATTAATGAGGGAGGGAGATGTGCCGCCGTTCAATAAATAATGAGCCTTTTCTGCAGATGGAGAGTGTTAGCCAGCTTCACTCACTGTGGTAGCAGGATGCTGCTTGTTACATGGCGGAACAGACGGATCTTGTTATAACAACAGGCAGATACATCTTGGATTCTTTGGGTGAAACGTTGCATGCACCTGCTCCTAGAGCAACTCGATCCAGCTTGATTCGCAGTGATAGGGTGTTTTCCATATGGGGACCGGATTGTGCCATTTCCTTGCTGCAGCTGCAGCTGTTGATACAGTCCAGTGGTGATGGGGCTTCCAGATTTCCCCACCCCACCCCCTGGAAACATAGGCGTAGAGTATGGGGGGGCTCGAGGGCTCGAGCCACCCCCGACAAAACGGAGTGCCTGCCGCCGCGCCTCCCCAGGTCCTTCCGAGGCCTGGCCGTCGCTGCTGGAGAGGGAGAGGGAAGGGGTGGCCGGGGGGGAGAGAGGCACCGGCAGCAGCGGCTGGCGGGCCTCGGAAGGGCCCGGGGAGGCAAGGTGGTTTCCTGGGGGGGAGAACATTGCCCCAGCGAGTGCACGCGCTTTGTGCATGCGCTAAGGAGCCCCCCCCCCCCAGAATTTCCAAAAGTCTATGCTCCTGCTTGGCAACAGCCACCGTAGTTTTTAATTTTTTGTTTCAAATCAGCAATTAAATAGGGTCATACTGTCATAACATTATAGTAATCTAAATATCAGTTTCTCTGAATTCCCAGATTTCATTAAAATAAAAATAAGTCTGTAGCCCTTTTCATTGTGGAGATATGCCTTTCCCCTTATAGCCAGGTAATGAAAAGGGCAACAGACTTACTTAAAACGAAACAAAACTGGGGAGTCAGAGAATATGCTAGACGGATTATTATGATGCTACAGTGATATAACAATATGCAATTTCCAATAAAAGGCAACCCCCCAGGAATAGGGGGAGGAAATGGCTGCCTTAGAGGAAGGGAAGTTTGAGCTGAGACAGGGAAAATCCAAACTGACCCACCCACATGGCAGCAATCCAGGCTTTGCTGTGACCCTTTACAAAACTTGAGATCAAGGCGAGTTTGGAAAAGATTGGAGAATAGCTGGGGAAAAACCAGGAAGAACACAAATGCACTGTGATAGTTGAAAGAAGCAGGAGAAAAATCAAATTTCTCAATCTGGGCAAAATGATTCATAGGGGAATAGCCTGTGGCAGAGTTTCCCAATTTGGGGGGGGGGGCAATAGCAAGTGAAAACATAGGAAGGAAGGAAGGAAGGAAGGAAGGAAGGAAGGAAGGAAGGAAGGAAGGAAGGAAGGAAGGAAGGAAGCTAAAAAATTGCATAGCTGTTTGAATACTGGGCAGGACAATGAAAGGATCTATCCCTTGCAAGCTTCTATCCCAAATTACAATGTGCCCCTTTGCCCTCGGTATACACATATGCATTGTGCCCCCTTTCCAGGGTCCTTCTTAATGGCATTCAGGCTACCTTTTGTCAAGTGAGTGGTCTGTTCAATCGTAGTTTTAAATACAGTACTCTACATTTTCCATTCAGTTCTATGGAAAAAGTGTAAAGATGATGAAGTCCTCAAACTAGAGTTGTCAGCTGAACACTAGCAACTGGTGGTAAGATTGGGGTGGTGGTGGTGGATGCAAATTGCCATTGCTCTGATAGCATGACATCACTTCCAGAGCGAGCCCAGAAGTGACATCATTATGTCGGGGTGACTCTCTAGGATTCCACTGAAACTCTATGGGTGGTTTTAGTGGAATCCCGGAGTGTCACCCTGATATGATGATGTCACTTTCAGATTCACTCTGGAAGTGATGTCACACCAGTGACTTTGTCCACATTTCCCTCTCACTGCCCTACCAAGGACTGGTGGGAGTAAGGGACTGCTGGCGGGATGTGTCCTGCTATAGTGGGAGACCTAGCAGCCCTCCTTCAAACTGTCTGTAAGCTCTGACAAGATCAGTTGACTTCTGGCAACCCCCTACTGGGGGCTCAGACATTTCAGAGAGGTGGCTTATTATTGCCTGCCTCTGCATCCTGGCCCTGGTATTCCTTGGAAGTCTCCCTTCCAAGTACTTGCCAGGATCAGCCCTGTTTAGCTTCTGAGATCTGATGAGATCGGGCTTCACTGGGCTATCCAGGTCAGGGCTGATGTCACCCAGCCTTGATGACAGAGCATCATCGCTATACTCATCGTCCAAACCATGGATCTCTCCCCCCAGTATGTGTTTGAACTGTTCTGTATGCTATGTTCTGTATGTTATGACTGTTCTGTTCATGATATAAAGAACCACAGTTTTATAGCTGGGCCAATAGCTCAGTGGAAGAGTCTCTGCTTGGCAGGGGTCATTTTGAGCAGGAGCTCAGGGGAGCACAGCTCTGGGAGTTGGTGCCAGCCACCCCCCCCTTGCGGGGGAATGCCTGCTTGTGTCATGGCTGCAGCAAAATGACCCCGTCCCCGGGAAAGGTCCTTGTTCCTCCGACCAGCCTTCTGAAGGCTTCAGCCACCACTGAAGCTATACTCCCAGAATAGTGGTATTTCTGAGGCTTGGATTAGTAGCGGTCCCCTCTTCCAGCTTTCTTTCTTTCTTTCTTTCTTTCTTTCTTTCTTTCTTTCTTTCTTTCTTTCTTTCTTTCTTTCTTTCTTTCTTTCTTTCTTTCTTTCTCTCTCTCTCTCTCTCTCTCTCTCATCTTTCTTTCTTTCTTTCTTTCTCTCTCTCTCTCTCCCCCCGTCCTTTTTTGCCTTCTGACATACTTCCCGTGATGGTCAGGTGATGTAGCATATGCAAAT
Source organism: Lepidodactylus listeri (assembly GCA_029233225.1). Taxonomy (NCBI): domain Eukaryota; kingdom Metazoa; phylum Chordata; class Lepidosauria; order Squamata; family Gekkonidae; genus Lepidodactylus; species Lepidodactylus listeri. The sequence continues at coordinate 86,314,719 of JARCFY010000011.1, forward strand.
AAGTTATGCTAATGAGTTATGCTAATGAGCTCCTGCACCTCTTTTTCTATGAAATGACCCCTGCTGCTTGGTATGCAGAAGGTTGCCGGTTCAATCCCTGGCATCTCCAGTTAAAAAGGACCAAGCAGTAGGTGATGTGAAAGACCCCTGCCTGAGACCCAGGAGTAAGGTTGCCAACCTCCAGGTGGTGGCTGGAGATCTCCTAGGATTACAACTGATCTCCAGAAAACAGAGATCAGTTCACCTGGAGAAAATGGATGCTTTGGAAGGTGGACTCTATGGCATTACATCATGCTGAGGTCCCTCCTCTCCCCAAACCCCACCTTTCACAGGCTCCACCCTCAAAATCTCCAGGTATTTCCCAGCCTGGAGCTGGCAAGCCTATCCAGAACAGCCGTTGCCAGACTGAGTCGACCATATTGACTTTGATGGACCAAGGGCTTGATTCAGCATAAGGCAACTTCGCATGTTCATGTGTACAAAGTGAATGATGTTCCAACTCACCCTTGGAACTGGGCCTTACAGGACCGGAACTGCTTTTCTCCATAAACCCTGAGAAGAAGAAGGCAAAGACAATGAAGAAGATGAAGAAGATGAAGAAGATGAAGATGACAAAGACAATGAAGACGAAGATGACAAAGGTGAAGACGACAAAGAAGATGACGAAGACAGACAATGAAGAAGAAGAGGAGGAGATTGGATTTATACCCCACCCTTCACTCGGAGTCTCAGAGCGGCTTACAATCTCCTTTCCCTTTCCCTCCCCACAACAGACACCCTGTGAGGTAGGTGGGGCTGAGAGAGCTCTGAGAGAACTGCTCCTGAAAGAACAGCTCTGAAAGAACATGTAACTGTCTCAAGGTCACACCAGCAGCTGCATGTGGAGGAGTGGGGAAACAAACCCGGTTCCCCCAGATTAAAGTCTGCACACTTAACCACTACACCAAACCACTACACCAAGCTGCAGTCCTGTCCTGAGTTACACTCCAACGCTTAGTATGGAAGAAATATTTTCATTGCATTGCTGCTGAACAAATTCTAATATTTCTTTAGAGGAGTAAGCAGCCTTGAACAGTAATGGCACGCAGTTAGCAGATTAAAGACTCCCTGCTCCTCCCCAGCGTACGCCTGTGACCAGATTCCTCCAATCTGTAATGAAAATGATAATTTCACAGCTATTGTGCTTAACAAAGCTTAGGAGACATCAGTTGTCTTATTAACATTTACATTTCATTTTTCTAATGGCTAATATTATCTCTGAGAAATTAAGCAAAGATTATTAGTGTTTGAAATGGGGGGAAAGAACATTTTCGTTTTCTTTTCTTTTGGTTTTGCTCCGCTTTAATGTATTCCAGTGTCGGCGGATGAAGATTCATATTCTTAACGCAGCTATGTGCCTCATCTTTAATGTCTGCAACATGAAGAAAGCATCATCTCTAATGTATTATTATAATTATGTTTATGGGGGGGAAGTCGGAGGAAGAGAGAAGATGGAGCATCAGTGTTTTTTTTTTTTTTTTAAATTACAAAAGAAACAGTGTCAAATTCTGAGAAGCAATTTGGGGATTCCCCGAATAATTTCACTAGGTTCATTTTACACTTCTCCCAGCACCCTAAAGACAGGTGGACAGGATGGAACATGATGTCATGAGTTACAAGACCAAAGAGCAAGTGTTCCATTCAGCTCACCTTTACAAACTCCTTTCAAGGCCAGGTTAGCAACCACCAGGACCAGGGCCTTCTCAGTGGTGGCTCCTCACTGGTGGAACCAGCTCCTGGAAGACATCAGGGCCCTGCAGGATCTTCTGCAGTTCCACAGGGACTGCAAAGCAGAGCTTTCCGCCAGGCCTTTGATTAGGAGCCGCCACTGGGGGAAATGGGCCATTGGGAAATCGGCTGGTGGAACTCTCCTGGCCCGGGAAATCGGCCAGTGGAACTTGCCTGGCCTGGGATTCATGGGTTGCTGCCTTCTCTGCTGGGTGTGTCTGGTATTGCCACCATCCTTCGTGGTTTATTCTGCAATTTTATGTACTATGTATTCTGTTTTAATCCATGTTATTGTTTTATGATTTTAGCTGTTGTTGGCTGCCTTGAGCCGGCCTCGGCTGGTTAGGCGGGATACAAATATAAACAAACAAACAAATAAACCTTTAGCACCTAGTACTACAGAGCATGTGACATGAATTCTGTGTGCTCTGGCCTTCCTCCATTCTAGCAAGTGGCAGCCAAAGAAATGGAACAGGAAGGTAGGAACTCATCCTCAACATTGTGGCATGCATTTTTTTTGTTATTACGAGAGCACAGAAAGGATGCACAGCCGCTGATTTTAATATAGGGTTGCCAGCTGCAGGTTGGGAAACACCTGGAGATTCTGGGGGTGGAGCCTGAGGAGGGCGGGGTTTGGGGAGGGGAGGCGACCCTATGAATTAATGTCCTCCAAATGTCCTATCATTAATAGCCTTGCTCAGGTCTTGGAAACGGAGGGCTGTGGCTTCCTTGACTGAATCCATCCATCTCATGTTGGGTCTTCCTCTTTGCCTGCTGCCTTCAACTTTTCCTAGCATTATTGTCTTTGCCAGTGACTCCTGTCTTCTCATAATGTGACCAAAGTATGATAGACTCAGTTTGGTTGTTTTAGCTTCTAGGGAGAGTTCAGGCTTGACTTGATCTAGAACCCATTTCTCTGTCCTTTTGGCAGTCCACGGTATCCATAATCACTCCTCCAACACCATGTTTCAAAGGAATCAACTTTCTTTTCTTCAGCTTTCTTCACTGCTCAACTTGCACACCCATACATAGTAACAAGGAATACTGTGGCATGAATTAACTTGAACTTGGTCGCCAGAGACACTTCCTTGCACTTAAGCATCTTTTCTCGCTCCTTCACGGCTGCCCTTCCCAGTCTCAATCACCTTCCGATTTCTCGGTTGCAGTCTCCCTTTCAGTTGATCATGGATTTCTCAAAACACCAAAAACGAAGAGGTGCGTTGGGTTCCAATATTTCTAACTGCGCTCCTTCCCTTGCTCTGCTTCAAAACTCTCAGCCTTACAACCATCTCCCACTGTGGGCAGCCAAGTCAGTCGGTATGGAAAACAGTCATTCTCCTAAGGAATTGCATGTCTCATGCTGTTTATTTGTTTTGGAGCCATAATGTGGCAGAAAGTAGGATGCAGTTGTTTTCCTCCCGTAGAAATAATCACACCTGGGGAAGTTGCACCTTCTTGCAAGGAATTACATCTCTTGTTTTGTTTGTTTTTGGGCCACAATGTGGCAGAAAATAGGCTGGGGGGTGCCCATGTGCCTGTCTTCCTCCTGTGGAAATAATTACAGCTGGGAGCGGGGTTCAAGCATAGACGAGAGATGGAAGGATAGGGGTTAAATCCTCCCTCCTCCACAGCTCAGGTCTGCTTATCAAAGCAGCTGCATAATGCTTCTAATTAGTTTTCTTTTTTTAAAAAATCGTAAGACATACTAATCACAGATCTTTGCATCGCATCTCATTTGGACCCAAATCAAATAAACATGGTGAATCAGCGACACTCTGAGTTGGTGGTGGAAAGCGTCATCAAGTTACAGCCGACTTATGGTGACTCTGGAGGGTTTTCAAGGCAAGAGACATTCAGAGATGGCTTGCTAATGCCTGTGTCAGCATTGTGACCCTGGATTTCCTACGTGGTCTTCCATCCAAATACAAACCAAGACCAACCCTGCTTAGCTTCTGAGATCTGAGATGGTCAGGCTAACCTGGGCCATCCAGGTCAGAGTGAATTCTTCTTCACAAGAGAGGCTGTGGTCACACTGCCCTTTAAATCCGGGAGCCCTCCCGGATTTAAAGGGGCCATGGATTTAATTTCTGGTTGGGATGTTTACACATCCCAACCCCGGTGGTGGTGATGGAGGAGGAGGTGGCGGGCGGTGGTGGAGGAGGCGTATGGAGGTGGCAGAGGCAGTGGGCTGTGACAGTTATGGTGACAGAGGAGGCGGAGGCGGCAGAAGAGGCGTGTGGCGATGGGCAGTGGAGGAGGAGGAGGCTGGAGGTGGCAGCCAGGGGAGGCACTCTTCCCCAAGCCCTGCTGGCTGCCTGGTAAGTTTGGGGTTTTTTCCCCCCCTTTTGCACTTGGGCGCTTGAGTGCCCAAGTGCAAAATGGGGAAAAAAATGGAGGGAAAGTCTGGACAGCCCTCTCTCGCAATCATTGCGAGAGAGGGCTGTCCAGATAGGCTCAATTGTGGGTTCCTCGTGCGACCACCGGGAAAATAGTTGATTTTCCTAGGGTTGGAAAAGGCAGGAGGAACCCGCAATTAAGCCCACTTTGGTTTGGGACTAGCTGCAGCCAGTGTGATCGGTCCCTTTAAATGCAGGAGGAAATAGCACTTCCTCCCGCGTTAAAGGGCCGTGTGGCTGTGGCCAGAGGCACAGAGGCTGTTTGCCATTGCCTGCCTCTGTCTTCTGACCCTGGATTTCCTTGGTGGTCTCCCCATCCAAATACTAGCTAGGTCTGACCCTCCTTAGCTTTCATGTTTTCAGATCAATCTTCCAATCTGAAAATTTCTAGTAAACCTAGATAACCACATGGAAAAGTGTGTCCCACAGGGTTGCAAATATATGTGAATGAGGCCTCCAATTTAGGGTTTGTCAAGTGTTCACAGGAAAGATATTCAAGAAGAAGAAGAAAAGAAGAGATTGGATTTATATCCCACCCTTCACTCACTCGGAGTCTCAGAGCGGCTTACAAACTCCTTTCCCTTCCCCTCCCCACAACAGATACCATGTGAGGTAGGAGGGGCAGAGAGAGCTCTGAGACAACTGTCCTTGAGAGAACAGCTGGTACAGAGCTATGGCTTGCCCAAGGTCATCCAGCAGGTGCAAGTGGAGGAGTGGGGAATCAAACCCGGTTCTCCCAGATTAGAGTCCGCGCACTTAACCACTACACCAAACCGGCTATTCAAGAGCTGAGGAACACTCAATGAGATCTTCCCCATGTAGCTTTTGAAGCCTGAGAGTACATTCAGAAAGGGCATGATGTATGGAGCAGTGGAAGCAAGAGCTGAGCCACCATCTAAATTCCAGTTTCTTTGAAAACCAGATTAAATTACACATAAACAGCATGTTTATACATTTTTTTACAAAAACTTTGATTTTGTCTGATAGCCAAATCTGCCTTTTGTTATTGCAGAAGTTGGCTCTTTTAATGGGAACATAAAATCTGCCCAGCCCGGAGCGGCAGTTCCTTTCATTTGCACCTGCATTATGAAAATATGGCCACTGAATTGGATAGAGGGCACCCAACCAATCATCTGAAAAGAAACCTGGAGCTTTAACAGGTATGCTCCTTTTCAGATCTCCGACATCTTATTAACTTATTTCTTTATTCCATTTATTCAAATGGTTTGGGCCACACACTTTTCCCTTTTCAGTTGTTCAGAGCCCTTTGTTAACCAAAAACGACTAATATCTTTTGCTAATTGGACTGAGAAAACTAAGCTGTTCCTGTGATTAAAACCGCGTTCCCATCCGTGGATTTCTCAATGGAATTTGCCAGCTAGGCACATAAATATTCAAGAATGTTTCATAAGAGCACATCAATATGCACAAATGATCCATCTGCTGTCACTAGGTGAAGAGGGGGGGGGACCCTGGTGTTCTATGATCTGGCTGTAGCCAAGTGCGTTGAACCAGTGGTCTATCTCCTCAATGACTTTCCTTCCTTCCAATTCGGCAGTACTCAGTAGAGGCACAAGATTTTAAAGATACATCCATTCCATCAGTTTATGAATCCTTGATTTACAAATGATTCCCCTAAAGGCCAGCTGTAAGGGACCCCAAAATTCCTCCTTGGCCATGAAGTGCCCAACTAATCCAATGGTGACTCAAGGGAGGGTGGTTGAATCAACAGCACACCGTACATACCTGCATGGGAGAGGTGGGGAAACTGGGTAAGACTTCCAAAATGCAGTCCCTATTGGCTAGGCCAGGTGCCCCTGATGTAGTCACCATGGTCACCATGACACCCACCAACACCTTCCCCAGTATCCAGCAAGTGTTTATAGAAAGTGAGCTGCGCCAGGTGGGGACTTTGACCCAGAAGACTTCTGACTGGCTGTGCAGATTAAGAGGAATTCTGCTCAACAGAGCTTCTGCCCAAACTTTAAAGAGTTACTCTGAGAGTCATTCATAACCTCAGTCCCTGACATTTTGCAGCTGCCTCCATTTCCTCCCAGGGGGCAGGGGCTGGGTTCAGTAGGGCAGGTCACGGGCAAGATTGTGGAGAGGAACCAGGGTCCAGTCCAAAAGGCAGGGGTTCCATAGAGCAGGTATGCCAAGTCCAGTCTAGGGTCAAGGAATCCAGACAGCAAGTCCAAGTCCAGTCCAGTGTAAGGGGTTTCAGAAAAGCCGATAGTCAGGTCCAGTCAAAGGGTCAAGGTTTCAGTGGTCTGGTAACAGCGAGGTCAGTAGTTCAGCAGCAACATGTACTGGTTGTATCCATGAAAATGCTGTTTCTCTTGGCTAATTTTATAGCCACATTTTAACAAGCTACACTCCCAGCTAATCCCTTGGCAGTCATCCTGAAACTACTCATCAGTCTCGTCAGTTGACAGCTGATGACAGGCCATGAGTCTTACACTCCTTCTTCTTTCCTCCAATTCTGCACGCCTCTGACAGCGTTGGCACTGCAGGGGTGTGGGTGAGCTGGGTGGGCTGGGAGTGGCTTCTGAAGCCTTGTTTACTGCTTCAGAGCTACCAGGCATTGGCTCAGTTTCAGCTGTAAGCTGTGACATCAGCCAGTAACCTGATCTCTTGTTGCTCTCCTCCTGGCTCAGAGACAGCTGCAGCTGGTTGCTCAATTACTGTCTGACAACTAGCTGCAGGTAGCTCTTCATCTGCAGAATCTGTGCTGTCACTGAGCACATGACTTATGACACTGAGCTTCTGCCCAAACACTGAAGAGTTACTCTGAAAATTGTTTATAACCTTGGTCTCTTGACATTCTGCAGCTGGCTCCACTTCCTGTGGCAGCCATTTTGTTGTTGGGTCCACTTCACTGGGTCAAAATTCCAAAGGTTCAAAGAGGTTGGGGACCCTTGGGCCAGACCATTAACAGCTCCACTAACAGTGCCCTGTGCCACATTCAGTTTTTGAAGGGAGGGGTCAACACCACCCCCACTCTTAACAGCCATGAATGCATTTATTTCTAACCAATGCCAACCTGAATCCTCGTCTAGATTGGTAGGATGATTTAAGAGTTTTTACCCTTGGCCAGAGAATTCCCAGATCACATGACAAGAATATGTTCACTGTTTTGACTTTACAATAGCACTTCATTGTCTCACGGTTATTGAACGGCTGAATCTTTTCTTATATATTCACAGTCATACAACGGATGAAGTTTTTTGATTTGTTGACACCAAAGTTAATCTCAAAGCTTTCAGATGTTTGTGATCACTTGACAGAAGATGGATGGGCTCAAATTTAAGACTTTCCCCATTTCTCCGGGAGTAATTTCTTTATCTGATCCAGTCGAGAAAATCCTTAAAAAGACACAAAAAACTCTCTCATGTGTGAGAAAGAAATATCAAGGAAAAAAACCTCAATAATCCTCCATTAGTATTTCTTAGCAAAGACCTCTAGACAGAGAAGTCCAGATCTACATATAAATGGAACCATTCTCAACATATGTTCCGCTTGGCCATACACCGATCACTTTCCTCTGTAAGAATAATGGAGCGCACAGAGTTGTATCATGAAAAATGATGGATGTAGAGTAAATTAGACATCAGCAGAGAGATGGGGCATCTGGAAAGAAGCAGCTTGAAACAGTGAGTTTCCTGATGCGTTTTTTTTGTTTGACATGTCAGATATATTCAAACTCACACTACCTTTGTGCAACTCATGGGATTCGTCTTAGGGATACTTGCACACAGCTCTAGAGTACAGATTCCACATGGGACAGGGTATGTATTTTTGGCACTTGTGTGTATTACGTGCTGTCAGGTTGCTTCTGATTTGTGGTGACCCTATGAATTAAAGACCTCCTAAATATCCCACCATAAAGCGCCTGGCTCAGATCTTGCAAATTGAAGACAGCAGCTTCCTTGACTGTTATGATTGTCCATCTCATGTTGGGTCTTCCTCTTTTTCTACTGCCCTCAACTCTTCCTAGCGTCATTGTCTTTTCCACTGAGTCTTCTCTTCTCATGATGACCCAAATATGATAGCCTCAGTTTAGTCATTTTAGCTTCTAGAGGGAATTCAGGCTTGATTTGTTCTAGAACCCACTTATTTATCTTTTTGGCAGTATCCACAAAATGGTCCTTGAACACCACATTTCGCATGAATCAATTTTCTTCCTATCAGCTTTTTTAACTGTCCAACAGTCACCTCCATACATGGTAATGGAGAATACCATAATATGTATTATCTTGATGTTGGTCTCTAGTAACACTTTGGATTTTACAGTTTCCCATCATACCTATAATTTGTAGTATTAGGATGAGGCACCAGCATGAAAGTGAAAGAGGAGGCAGAATGGGACAAAAAATGAGAGCTGAAAGCTTTGCTCTTATTCCAAATTGGCTTTATGATGTCATCCCATAGCCAAAGCAGACTGGCTATATGGCTTTGACAGAAAGCCTGTTCAGAATGAGGGCAATGCTTCCTGTCAGGAATCTAATTTGGCTTCTTGATGTCATCGCATAGCTAACCTGATTGGTTGTGAGGAGATACAATGTCATCAACTAGCCTACATGATCCACAACTAGCTGGGATCATCTTGAGAAAGAAGTCCAGATTATAAAAAAGAAAATGGTGCTGATACTAGAGATTGGTGAAAGAAGCACTTGTAAGCAGGTAGCAAACAGCTTTGCTCCTCTGAAACCTCCATTTTGTCCATGGGTCATAAATTGATACAGCCCTAGTAGGAGCCCAGTATGGTATAGTATGTGGAGGTTTTGACTAGAATCGGAAAGACCTGAGTTCAAATCTCCACACTGCCATGAAGCTTGCTAGATGGCCTCAGGACAGCCACTCTTTTACCTAACCTACTTCTAGGGTTATTCTGAGGAAAACATGGGGAACAGAGACCCATGCACATGTGATTGATAGACATGCATTTAGGTATGCCCAGATCAGAAGATTCACCTGTTCCAATAAATAAGTAGACAAACCACATAAATGGGGTCTTCTCAGTGAACCTAAACAGAGGAAAAAAATATTTTCTGGGTAGGGTTGTCTTGTTTCTGACCTAGTCCACATTAAAGGACCTGTCTGTGTTATGACATTGCATAGGAGGCCTTGTAGGGTCGGTGGTGCACAGTCTTCTAGAATTACAACTGATCCCCAGCCTACTGAGCTGATTTCCCCTTGAGAAAATGGCTGATTTAGAGGATGGACTCTAGGGTTGCCAGGTCTTATTTGGATGCTGGTGGGGGAGTTCTTCTTCGGAAAATTTCCCAGAAGTGACATCATCACACAGGGCACACTGTGGGCAAGGCCTTTGTCATTTGAAGAAAAACCATAGAGTTTTCCTTCAAATGATAGAGCGTCGTCCTGCAATGTGCCCTGCGCGATGACATCGTCATTGCGCTGGGCATGTTGGCCTGAACACAACACTTTGGGGGTGGGGTTCCCCCGCTGGCCGGATCATGGCCATTGTATTGAGGGCCCTAAAAGTGGGCAAACCCCTGCCCCCTGGGGGAATGGCAAACCTAATGGACTCTATGGCATTATACTCCACTGAGGCCCCTTCCTTCCCTACCCTCTCCAGGCTCTATCCCCAAATCTCCAGGAATTTCCCAAACCAGAACTGACAACCCTGGTTGTCTGTACAATTTACATGCCATTTCCAAGAGTGCACCAGTCCTTAGAATGATCAAAATAATAATTTTGTCATCTGGAAGGAATGTTAGGAGTATGGAACAGAATGTTGGGAATGGGCCATTCAGCCTCTGTCTTTATCTCCCTCTGTATCTCTAAGTACCCAGTGGGAATCTCAGTCATCTGGGAGACAGCTGTATACAAAATCCCACCCAGAAGTTTTGATGCCGTAAATGGCATCCCGGAAGAAGTGTAATACTGCTGTCAACAGTAAAGTGACATCTTCTGTTTGCAAATCTCTCGGAAATGTAAACAAAAAGTGCAAATTATCGGGACCATCTGGCATACAAACGCGTTCCTACCGTAGCCCCGGTAGAACTGCCACATGAAATGAAAGGAAACGCATCTTAATTGTATATAGTTGCAAGGCAGGCGCTACAATCCTGGGCAGAGTTTGTTCTGCTTCTCTTTGCCCAGAACAGGGAAGCTTTATCCTATCATATTTGGGAGAGAGGATCCTCTGTGTACAGGGTGGAGTCCCTGAGAATTTTACCCCATTTGGATGTGGGGAAAGTTATAAATGCAAAAAAAACCCAAGAGGGGGTCACAGGTATCCATAAGAAAATACAACAAACAAACCACTGTGTCATAAATATTTATATAATTTTTTATCAATATTTATATATTGTTTTTTACAATTACAAGTGAATTTAAAAAGTGATAATATTATTATTGGAGGTTCAGCCCTTTAACAATCTTATTAATATGGTATAGCTTTGAGAAAGAGATGGTCAACATGCAGCTGAATGGAATTAAGTAGAATAGTTTCTTTTATAACCTGGTGTCCAGTTTGCTGTAGACAGCATTTGGCCAGCCATATTGAAGGCTTCTTAGCCTGGTAAAAATAATGAGGACTGGTTTGCTACCACATAAAATGTGTGTTTCTTGGAGAGCATTCCAGCCAGCACGATATAGGAGGCTTCTAGCACCTGAGAGAAAAGACTGGCTTGCTCCTGATATAAACACTGCAATGGAACCAGAAGTAAGTTTTTACAAACTCTTAAAAATTAATTAAGAATTTAAAAATAAGTACATTCCATTCAGCTTCGTGTTGCCTTTTATTTTAAATACCATGGATTTCTTCCAGGTTAAAATGCAGAAAGTAAAGAAGAAGTTTAAGCGTTGGTTTGCTTTTAACAAACATTGAACTGCATCAAGAGGCTGATACCTTTCCACACAATAGGACTACTCCTGAGGAAGATGTGGATGAAATGAGCTTATATCCGGGTGCTCATTGAGTATGGACTTTCCTTGTAGTAAACTTTTATTGAGAGTATATTCTTGTAGTCTTGTAAGTTTGATAAAAAATAATATTGATAAAAAATAATATATAAATATTGATAAAAATTATATAAATATTTATGTCACAGTGGTTTGTTTGTTGAAAGTTATAAATGGAAATATTAATATTGGATTTGAATATCTGACTATTGTAAGACACCTTGAGCTCCATACAGGAGAAAGGCAGCTCGTAAATATTTTAAATAAATAATAAATTGATTAGAATCGATTTGTTGAAACCCATGGACAAGACTTCAGAACTCATTAACTAATCTGTCCATGTGGCATTATGAGACAGTGGGCTCATTCGCATTGTCATTTTTGGCACTCATTTGCCCCTCTTGCTTGCCCCCCCTTTTTTGCACGTGTTTTGCTCCCTCTGGGACTACTAGAGAAAGCAAAACACATTTTTTTGGGTGGGGGAACCCTGAAACAATAGGAACACACAAGTGATGACAATCAGAATGTGGAAGAGCTTGTAACCCAAACAAAAATGGTAATGAACGAAGCCACCCTCAACTAACCTAAATAAAATTCCCATGAACGAGGTGCTCCCCCTGCTAGGTAAGTATAACATTTCCATGAACATCCTGATGGTCTGCCGAATAAGGCAGCCGAGATGATATTTTCCATTATTGGCTTAGGCTATTTATGGCACATGGAGTCTTTGCTCATTGTCACTTAAGCAAATGATTAACCTTGTGCTTTGTGCAAAGCTACTCTCACTTTGATTGATTGCTCATCTAAGAAAAGCTGCTGAAATTGGGAGCTATTCTACATCCTTTCAAGAGCAATGAGAGTGGAACACGCTCAAGAGGGCTGTTGCCATCTTCCCAAGGGCTAGGAAGACTGATGGTGCCTCTGTAATAAAAATAGGTAGTAATTTTATTCTATCATGGATTCTCTCCAGGTATGTCTGGAATTTTTGTTCGTTTATGAGCAGGCAAGTCTAGGGATGGGCATGAACTGAATTTTTGTGGTTCGTGGCTGAACTGCAAAGCAAACCACAGACCCATACAACCTGGGAGGTTGGCTGCTTTGGAAGGTGGATTCTATGGCACTGTACCCCACTGAGGTACTTCCCCCTTCCCCTCACTATACCCCACTGAGGTCCTTCCCCTCCCCAAACCCCGCCTTCCTCAGGGTCCACCCCCCCGAAATCTCCAGGTATTTCCCTATCCAAAGCTGGCAACCCTAAGTATCTAGACTATTAGAATAATGTAGGGTAGAACGCGGGGCCATGGTGGCTCAGAGGTTAAGATGCCGAGCTGCAGACCGGAAGGTCGGTAGTTCGGCAGTTCGAGACCCGAGTGCCATGTGACGGAGTGAGCTCCCGTCTCTGGCCCCAGCTCCTGCCAACCTAGCAGTTTGAAAGCAAGAAATTGCAGGTAGATAAATAGGTACTGCTTCGGTGGGAACAGCGTTCCGTGCACCTCAGCGGCTAGTCATGCCGGCCACATGACCACAGAAATGTCTTCGGACAGTGCTGACTCTTTGGCTTGGAAATGGAGATGAGCACTGCCCCCTAGAGTCAGATTCGACTGATTTTCGAGGAAGGGAAACCTTTACCTTTACTAGGGCAAAACAGTGGAGAAACACCATGGCTTCCCCTCCTGTAGCATAAAGATAATCCCTAAATCACAGTTTGATGGTAAAAGAACAGATCAAATCTCTAAATGATTTTTCCTTCTTCCTTCCCTCCCTCTTCCCAGTTCTGCACAGTTTATAGTCTAAAGATATAGAAGAGGGGGGGGGGGAGAGAGACATTTCGGTAATTCTCCATTTCTTTTGTTATGCGTCCTTCTCCCAGGAGCTGAGGAGAGGCAACAGATTACCCGGCCTGACTTTTGCATCTTTCTTGCTTGATAAATCTGGTCTGTCTAAAATTGAAAAGAAATCCTGTTTTTTTTTATTATTGGAGACAAATCTAGCAAGCGGGAAGCATATGTTGTGCTTTGGGCCTCACGCTGGGCTGCGGAAGCTGGAGGCTCTCGAGCCAATCAGTTAACTTCAAACAATATCCCCCTCCCACTTCACATTCACATGGGATGGCCCGGGAGTGCCATTAAAGTCCGCCCAAGGAGGCCTCCGTAATGCCACTCAGCAGCCCCCAAGAGCCACCGAACCGCCATCTCACAAAATGTCACAAGGAATGGGGGGGGGGGCACTGCTGGGATTGGCAGTGGAACCCAGAGGGGGCCGGAGAAGAATCGATAGGCAAGATATCAATTTGCATTTCGGTCAATGCAAAAATATATTGACGAGGCAGCCTGGGAAGGGGGTCTTAAAGGTTTATCATGAAATCTTTAATGCGACTTGGCTAATGTGATCTCGGCCATAATTGCACAGCTTGTGAAACTTGGTGTTTATTTATTTATTTTTTTTGGTGGTCTGTCTCCAAAGGGCAGCACGCAGAGTATTGATTGGTATTAGAAATGATAATGAGGTTATTTTGTGCCTCGGCAGAAAACCTTAACTGTTTCTGTGCTACGAATAAATCAAAGCTTGAGTACAGCAGGGACTGACTTCAGAGGTGCGTGGTCTTATTTTTTTTTAAAACTAGCTTTTCCTTGTTTTATGTGTACAAACAAGAGCATTCAGCATCTCTTAACAGAGGGGCTGTGGCTCAGTGGAAAGGCCTGTTTCATATGCAGAAGGTCCCAAGTTTAATCCCTGACATCTCCAGTTAAAAAGATCAGGTAGGAGATGCTGTGAAAGACCTCTGCCTGTGATGGTGGAGAGCCACTGCTAGTCTGAGTAGACAATACTAACTCTGATGGACCAATGGTCTAATTCAGTATAAGAAGAAGAACCCAGCCACCCATCGCTAACAAAAGGAGTCTCAGAGCAGCTTACAATCTCCTTTCCCTTCCCATCCCCACAACAGACACCCTGTGAGGTAGGTGGGGCTGAGAGAGCTCCCTTGAGAGAACAGTTCTGAGAGATCCTGTTACTGACTCAAGGTCACACCAGCAGCTGCATGTGGAGGAGTGGGGAATCAAACCCAGTTCTCCCAGATTAGAGTCTGTGCTCCTAACCACTACACCAACCTGGCTCGCAGCTTCATGTGTGTGTTCAACAGTGGAGGCATAACTAGTTAGGGTTAAGTGATCTTAAGTATATCCTTTTGCTTAACAACATAAAATGCCTTGCTGGATCCAACCAGGGTCCATTCAGTCCAGCACTTTTTGCATGAATCCCAGCAACCAGCAGACACTAGACGATCCAGTAAACATAGATTTAAGTCCAGTAACACCTAAGAGATCAACAAGATTTTTGGGATATAAGCTTCTGAGAGTCAAAGCTCTTTTTGTCAAAAAAAAAAAAAAAAGGGGAGGGGTGTCCAGTGGACTACTTAAATTCAGGCTGCACACTATCATGGGCTGGGCTGGGCTGAGAGGCAGGAGTCAGGTCCGGTCTGAGGTCGTAGCCAGGAAAGTCACAACTGAGTCGCAAGTTCGAGAGAGCAGTTGTCCAAAGCAGAGGTCAAGAAGCCAGGAATCCAAACAAGAGCGAGGTCCAAGAACAGGTGCTGAGGGTGGATGTGAGGTCAGCATGGAGGCGTAGTGGCTAAGTGCACGGGCTGTAATCTGAGAGAACCCGCTCCTCCACTTGCAGCTGCTGGATGACCTTGGGCCAGCCATAGTTCTGATAAGAGCTGTTCTTGAAAAAGAGCAGTTTCAGTCAAAGCTCTCTCAGCCCCGCCTACCTCACAGGGGGGAGGGGAAGGGAAAGGAGTTTGTAAGCCGCTCTGAGACTCCCTTGTGTAGTGAAGGGCGGGGTATAAGTCCAATCTCTTCTCTTCTTCTTCTCTTCCGTGGAGAGTCCACTCCTGAGCAGGAGCTATATAGGCCTCCGCCCATGCTTCCCTGAGTGGTGGCACTGCTCCTGTTAGTACTCAGGGCTTGATGTTCACCTCCCCTGCCAGTGTGCGGCTCAGTGGCGGGTTGCTAAGTCCTTGTAGAACCACTCCCTCAGCCGAGCCACCTGCAGCGGTGAATCCGGTGGGCTTTCTGTTTGCACCTGTTCCTCATCGGCTGCTTCAGGACCAGGTGTGGGGATTACTGACTCAGGCACTGGGGGCGGCAAGCTGTCAACTCCTGAGGAGTCAAAGGGGCCAGCTTCCTGCTCTGGTGAAGCTGGCGGCTCCAGCTGCACTGTCAACTTGGGCAGGGGCCCGGCGCTGTCGTCGTCCCTCATGACAGACACCAAGACAGAGAACAACTGTGAACTGGATGAGTGTAAAACACCCCGGACTGTATGGGGAATTTCACACTACGCCTTTAAAAACGTTACTGAACCAGCTTGGAATAAACCGGTACAGTGACGGCTGTTTCAGACAGCCCTTCCCCTACTGTTTTGGAGCCATCTTCGAAGCGGTTTGCCATTTCAGACTGCTGCTTTCTTTTCACGCCTCTTTTCGCCCGTGCGGGTGATCTCTGTGAATTTTTTAAAAAGAAACAATTAAGAGCGCTATAGCACTATAGCAACCCCATTGGAATGCATGGGCTCCACTGAGCCAACTGGAGCCCATGCATTCCAATGAAGTTGCTATAGCGCTCTTAATCGGCTCTTTAAAAAAATTCGCGGAGATCACCCGCGTGGGCAAAAAGAGGTGCAAAAACACTTGTCATCAGAGGAAGCGCTTTGGGGGCATTTCACACAGCACCCCGTAGCACTTCAGGACTGGCACAAGGACTGAAGAACACTTGGGAGGAGGTTTCAAGGTAAACCGGCTCAGAAACGCTTCCACAATGGGAGAGGCATGTTTCTGTCTGAAAGGGCCAATATGTTCTGTTAGGGAACCGGTACTAGTATGGTTCTGTGTGATATGCCAGACAGAAACCACTACTGTAGAGTTCCTGAAACAGAACATATTGGCTGTGTGAAATTCCTCAAAATTTCCTACCTGCTCCAGGAGTCCTTCTTTACTTCCACTTTTGGCTTTGCTTGTATATCAGTAAATAATTAAAAAAAAAAGAAATTGAAAGCCCTGACCTGAATAGCCCAGGCAAGCTCGATCTCGTCAGATCTCAGAAGATAAGCAGGGCCAACCCTGGCAAGTACTTGGATGGGAGACCTTCAAAGAATACTAGGGCTGGGAGGAGAAGAAGAAGAAGAGATTGGATTTATACCCTGTCCTTCACTTGGAGACTCAGTGCGGCTTACAATCTTCTTTCCCTTCCTCTCCCCACAACAGACACCCTGTGAGGTAGGTGGGGCTGAGAGAACTCTCTCGAGGACTGCCCTTGAAAGAACAGCTCTGACAGAACTATGACTTGCCCAAGGTCATCCAGCAGCTGCAAGTGGAGGAGTAGGGAATCAAACCCAGTTCTCCCAAATTAGAGTCCGTGCAAGGGTGTAGAGTTTCTAATTTCCTGGGGGGGCAGGGGCTGGGCCAGAGGGGGGGGTGAGGAAAACAGGAGTCCCGCACGTGTGCGCGCAAAGTGTGCACACACCGGGATGATGCCGCCACAAAAGCCTCTTCCCCCCTGTCTAGCTTCCCCACACCCCTCTCCCCACCCTTTCCTACCTCACTCTCTCCGGGGGTTCCGGGCAACTGCCCAGCGTGATAACATCACCTGGAAGTGATGTCTTCACACTGGGCATGTTGCTGGGGCGACACTCCGGCAATTGCCCTGAAACTCTATGGGGCCATAGAGTTTCCAGGGCGATTGCTAGAGTGTTGCCCCAGCAACGTGCCCAGTGTGAGGACGTCACTTCCGGGTGACGTCATCACGCTAGGCAGTTGCTCGGAGCCCCTGGAGAGGGAGTGAGTGTGGGGGAGCTGGGTGGGGGGGCACTCCAGCTCTTGTGGTGGTGGCTTCTTGAAGCCGCAGTGGCCGGGGTCCTGGGGGACAGGGAGGCGTGGCGGTGGGCACTCCGTTTCGCCTGGGGGGGGTTCAGTCCCCCCTGGAAAATTCCAGGAGTGGCCTGAGCCCCTGAGCCTCCGCGTAGTTGATTCCTATGAGTCCGTGCACTTAACCACTTCACCAAACTGGGAGGCAGAGGCAGGCTTTCGAGCCACCTCTTTGCATGTCCTCCATGCCCCAGTAGGAGTCGCCAGAGAGCGCCATGACTTCCAGGCATGGGAGCACGCACACACACACAATGCAAAAATAGAAAGAGAGAGAGAGAGAGAGATGGAAAACATCTTTAGTCTCCAGTGGCCTTCCATCCGGCGCAAACGAAATCCGGTAGCACTGTCCCTGAAACTCAGGGAAGCAGGGAACACATAAAAACTATGTAAAATGCGTGGTGGTTAGCTAAACTACACAGGTAAATTTAGCTTAATGACACGGGTGAATTATTAATGGGAAGCGTGGGTTCTTACGGAACGTGCACCACACCTGTAATTAGGCTGCGGTGTTGCAAAGGGACTGTTGGGTCTTCTGGAAGAGAATGCTTTGTAATTACAGTTTTCAACTGAGTGGTGCAAAAGAGCTCATCTCAGGATCTGATTTTCAGAAATCTCCCCTGCCATACACAGACATTCCTGCAGACTTGTAATTAGTATCTTTTCGTCTGACATATTTTTTTTAAATTCCTATCCCACTTTTCTCCCAAATTGGGACCCGAAGCAGTTTGAACAGATGAACACATGAAACTGTCTTATACTGAATCAGCCACTGGTCCATCAACTTTGGTATTGTCTACTCTGACTGGCCGTTAGGGTCGCTAGGTCTCCCCAAGCCATTGGTGGGGGATGGAGGGGTAGGGTTGCCCAAACCAGGTTGGGAAACTAGGAAATTTGGGGATGGAGCCTGGAGAAGACTGGGACGTCATTGGGGTACAATGCCATAGAGTCCACTCTCCAAAACATCTATTTTCTCCAGGGGAACTGATCTCTGTAGCCTGGAGATAAGCCGCTCTCCAATTTGTAAAGATTGGTCAAAAGCCTAGAGCAGGGGTGGCCAAACTTGCTCAGCGTAAGAGCCGCATAGAATAAACATCAGATGTTTGAGAGCCACAAGACATGAACAGATATTACCTGCTTTTATTGGAAAATAAGCAAATTTGCTTCTTATTAACATTAAATGAGACTGCCAAAAATAATAACGAAAGGGGTAAAAGCAGATATTGATAATGATATTAATTTATCCAATGATATCTGTTTGCTAATGATATTTCGCTTCCCCAGCCGCCCTGCCGGGAGCCACATAATATATGTGAAAGAGCCGCATGCGGCTCCCGAGCCACAGTTTGCCCACCCCTGGCCTAGATATATAGTAAAATAACTGTTCACTTGGGCTGTTTTTTTATCCTGTCTAGCTTTCTTTTTTAAAAAAAGAGTCTGGAAGTGAAAAACAGGAATCTGTTGTTTTATTGCTACGAGTTAGGTATTGCAGGCTCATTTTGATAGCGAAAAGAGTGGGCTGCGTGCAACTAATATTATCATTACTCCACTTCTCTTCCAAAATTGAGAAAAATGAAAACCAAACAAGCATTCCAGCCAATTTAATGTAATTTCAAGTTACAGTTTCCCCTTACATCCAGACTCAGAGTTGTCAAAAGGCTGTTCTTGTAAGCAGCCCAAATAATTGCAGCAAACTTGGAAACGCACAGCCTTGTGATATATTCTAGGGGTAAGTATTTCCTGCTTCCAAGGAACTGTGGGTAGAAGATGCGGGGTTATTCTTATTTTCTCCTGGCCTGGAGCAGGTACTGGCTTAAAATCCTGGCAACCTACCTCGTCTCTCATGAAACTGGGACTCTCCAGACCTGGATGAGGATCAGGCGCTCCCATGAAAGCTGGGGAACTGGCCCAGCCATTGGCCAAGATTTGCTCTGCCCTCAGCTTTCCACCAATCACTGCTGAACTGCAGAGTTCTTCTCTGGTCCTGGGTGCCAATCAGCTGAGCAGCAGGCAGGACCTTCCCCTTGGCCTGGCCACCATTCAGCTGAGTGGAAGGCCAGACTTCCCCCTGGCTCACCTGCCAATCAGCTGGGTATCTGGAAGGTCCTCCCAGGGTCTAGCCAGCATGGCAGCCTGTGGATTGTTGCTGGTCAGCTTTCTGGGAAGTGTGGGTACTAGGGTTGCCAGCCTCCAGGTGGGGCCTGGAGATCTCCGGCTTTTACAACTGATCTCCAGCTGATAGAGATCAGCTCCCCTGGAGAAAATGGTTGCTTTGAAGGGTGGACTCTATGGCATTGTACCCTGCTGAGGCCCTGCCCCTCCCCAAACCCCGCCCTTTCCCAAATCCACCCCCAAAGTCTCCAGGTATTTTACAACCCTAGGTGCCTGGTTGGACTTGGGCGCTGTCTTGCCCCCCCTGACAACAATTTACAGCCTTTTCAATCCTTCAGGGTAAAAAAAGAGACATTTTTTTCAATTATTCAGGGTGCTGCTCTCAATCCGTGATTCTAAGAGGAGTGTTGGCTTATCATTAGTTGAGTGTTATGAGTGAAATAGTTCATATTTCATAAAAAATCATGTCCTTATATATTATACTCTCTATCATATTTTAAACAACAACAAAAATTGATTGAGGCTACATTCCACCTGTACAACCGACAAACCATACCCAATCCCAATCCAGTTTGTATCCTCTTCTTTTTCTTATTCCCTTATCTCACCCACTTATGAAACCACCATACAACTCCCTCTAATCCAATCTTTAATATATCCTTTAGATCTTCAATGAATTATTACTCATTCTCCTAACTTCTAACTTCTGTTCTGTTCACTCAATCTTACTGTTATTTTATCCACTTCTGTACCTAACAAAGAAAGCTGGATGGGGTCGCCTCTGGTACAGGGAGCAGAAAAGGAAACCCCTTAAGCAGGAGGAAAACCCTCCTCCCTGCTACCAGAGGTAGTTGAGTGTAGAGCAGGGCTCATTTCATAGCAGGATCTCCTTTGCATATTAGGCCATACACCCCTGATGTAGCCAATCCTCCAAGAGCTTACAGTAGCCCCTATAAGAAGAGCTCTGTAAGCTCTTGGAGGATTGGCTACATCAGGGGTGTGTGACCTAATATGCAAATGAGCTCCTGCTACAAAATGAGCCCTGGGGTTGAGTGAACCTGTAGTCTCTTATATGGGGTGCAGTTCAGGATAAACTTGCTGCTGATACGCAGGGCTCCTGGATGCGTGCTGGATGCATGCCCGCTCCGCTTGACGTCTGTGTTCTGTGGTTTTGCCAGAGCGATGCCATCAGCCCAGGGTTGTCCAAAGCCACCGTCCCTTTGTTTGAAAGCACAACTGGTTGGGCCATCGGTTGCCCGGCTTCAGCCAAAGCAACAAGGCAGGCTCCACCCAAAACCACAGCGCCGTTTGTCTTCATTTGGCAGATCTAAATGAGAAAGGAGGTCAGATCATGGCGTGAATAAGTTGGCCATTATAACCTGGTACACCGGATCCAACTTAAAACCGTTCCCCGTCCCTCGGAGACTTTGCCTTTCCAAATGTTGGTTCAAGGCGACCCCCCACCCCCACTATTAACTCCTTTGCACTTTTCAACAGGCCATCAATTAGGGCTCTTTGCATTCCATTATACTTCCACCAGGTTTTTCAAGGCATTCTGACCCTCTGCTTATTTACTTCCCTTAATGGGCACCTTGTCAAAAGCCTTTTGAAGACCTGGGTAAGTTACACCTGCCGGCTCCTTTCAACCTAGCAATTAATGAACTCATTTAATGGACCTTTCCCAAGCACGTTAACAGGTTAGAGAGGCCGTGTTTCTGCATTGCCAGGGTTCTGCTGGTTTGATCTGATCTGCTCCTAATTGTTGCAGTAGAGTGTGTTTCTTTCCACAATTGCCCAGCTCCCTCAGCTTTGATTGTATCCATTCCCCCCCCCCAAGTTAGAACTATGGTGGCTCAGACCAAATGCCCATTTAGTCCATCATATGGACTTCAATAGTGGCTACCCAGAGTCCACTGGGGAACCCCAAAGGAAGGAAAGTCATCCAATGAAAGTCATTCAATGAAGCTGACAGGCAGCAGGTTCAGAATGGACAATAGGAAATACTTCTTTACAGAGAGTGATTAAAGTGTGAAAATGTGGAATTTCTCTGACAGTGAATGGCCACAAGAATAAACAGCTTTAAAAGGGGATTAGATAGATTCATGGAGGATAAGTCTATCAATGGCTACTAGCCATGGTGACTGAGGGGAACCTCCACATTCAGAGGCACTAATCCTCTGAATCCCAGAACCTGAAGGCCTCGGCCTCTATGCCCTGTTGTTTGCCCTCCAGAGGAACTGGATGGCCACAGTGTGAGATAGGATGCTGGATCAGATGGATCCTTTGGTCTGATCCAGGAGGGCTCTTCTTGTGTCCTTAAGTCCAGGAGCACCTTAAAGACTAAAAACGTTTATCCCCCTATGAACTTTCATGAGTCAGAGCTCAGATCTCTAAGATCTGAGGTCTTTCCTTTAACCTGCTACCTGTTGCTTTTATCTAGCGATGCTGGGGACTGAACCTGGGGCTTTCTGCATGCAAATCAGATGTTCTACCACTGAGTTACAGCACCCCCTCAATTGCCAGACCAGCCTGCTAGCCCACCATACTGACGTATGATGTCATTTCTGGGTGCTGTTGGCTACACAGCCTATCTAGGTGGGGTCTTCCTAGGCTGGGGGTCAGGTGAGAATGTTTATGATGCCCAGTTATACTCTGTCAGCTACTTCTGGTTTGAATGCTAATGCAGTTTTGTCAGAGTCAGTCACTGGAGGGAGGTGCTATTTTGACACGATGTCCGGCCATTTACGTTTTTGTTCAGTGTTGGCTTTGCAAAATGCCCGTGACATGGACTTCAATGGCGAATGCCCAGGAAGCCAGAAGAGTGTCTGAACCGAAAGCATTCCTTCTCCCTCGATAGTAACAGATATGAACTTTGTGATGAAAATTCAGTTCAAATCTAATTAGCCCTAGACGCATTAAGCACGTCAGCGAATGAGTGGTATTTGTCATACATGGTTAAGCCGATCAGTTGTAGATGCTATAACTAATTTCAAACCATGGAAACAGGCAGGCTGTTGACAATCTATAGTAATTGATTCATCATTTATTAAAATGTCCATTAATCACTGGGTCGAGTCATGCGCTAGCGTGGCCGACCGGGTCCATTACAATGCCTCCATTGAAAATGTTCTGAATAAACACAGAGGAGAGCAAGGGCAAGATCTCTGTCAAAGGCTTTTATTATGTTATGTTCTCTTATGTAACTTCTTGAAATGTTACATCAGTGGCTAAAATGTGTGGTAATTCACTGGATAAGTGTTGGTATTGTAAATTATTGAGAGCTGACTTAGACCATACGTGATGAGCTTGTCCCCAAGCAAAAAAACTACTGGCAAGCTTTTTTAGATGTAATATAAGCTAGTTTTGGATCAAGTTTTTCTCTGTCAAATGAGGCCTTGTTGCTCAGTTATGTACCAAAGGTTTCTAAACCCCTGAGCTCTACTGTGCCTTTCATGGCAGCCAGAATTGTGTTTGCAAGACACTGGAAGTGAGAAACAGCCCTGTCAATTCAACAATGTTCACAAAAAAGCTTAGAGACTTACCAGCTGATAAAATTGATTGATTTAAGGAATGGGAAAGATGCACACCAGACTGAGTTGACCTGGACACCTGTGATGCAAAAGCCATGTCATTTTGTTAAGCAAGGTGTCTTTTTTTCCCCTTTTGTTGTAGTTGTAGTATAATGTTTAGATTTGTATAGTTTTCTTCTTTGAAATAACAACATACAATCAAAACTATATCTCCATATTTCTTGGTGATTGGACAAGAAGCTCTACAGGGGCTACAGTGTCATTTGGGAAGAAAACTTAAAGAGTCTTTATTTCAATCACCTTTAACATTTGGATCCTTCCTTCCATCTCCCTGAAATTTGCCAGGGAAGGTCCCATGGGTGAGGGGTTAAACCACTGACAACTTCAACCTAAATAGATGGAAAACAAAGATGTTATCACACACAAAAAAATGTTTTCCGTATCAATATAGGGATGCCAGGTCATTTCTGGTAACTGGTAAAAGATGGGGGGACTTGCCAGGAGAAAGAGAAAGGCCCGGACCACGTTGCTGGTGGCTTGTTGCTGGTGACTTCTGGGTGATGCTCTGGTATTTGGGCAAAAACTCTATGGTAAAACCAGCTTCTACCATTGAGTTTTTGCCCAAATAGCAGAGTGTCCCCCGCAAGTTGCTGGTGTGATGACATCATTTCCTGTGTGATGTCAGCAACGTGGCCTAGGCCTTCTTGTTTCTACTGTTAAGCCCCCCCCCCACCAGGGGGGTTGGCAACCCTATCCAAGGGTTCCAAAAATGGCCATGACTAGATCATTTGTTTTAAATCCCATTTGATTTCACTTCAAGATGATTGAAAATGAACAGAACTAACATACATCTCGAGAGTTCATTGTTTGTGGGCATGCTAAGGGTGCCCTTAGTACTTTTGTGTTATTACTTCATTTTGATCCCTGCATTTCTCCAAAGAGCACTCTAAGAAGTTCTGGGCCATGGCTCAGTGGCAGAGCATTTGCTTTGCATGTTGAAGGTCCCAGATTCAGTCCCCAGCATCTCCAGTCAAAAGGATCAAGACTAGACCAATCTTATCACCAGGGCTTTTTTTGTAGAAAATGCCCAGCAGGAACTCATTAGCATAATAGGACACACCCAACATCAGAAATTCATTAGCATATTAGGCCACACCCCTAGTATCTGCTTCTCCAGGTGCCCTGTGGCTTGCGGGGTGTCTGGGAAACCCGAGGAGGAGAGGCAGTTTAAACTGCTTTCCCTCCCTGGATTGGCTTGGCTTTCCCAGGTGCCCCGCGGCTTGCGAGACACCTGGGAAACCCAAGGGGGGGAGGCTGTAGGCATGGCCAACTCAGAAGCCAGCCGGAACCCCATTCCTGTGTGTTCCTGCCTAAAAATAGCCCTGCTTATCACAGCTAGGAAGGTAAGCAGGGTCAGTTCTTGGATGGGAGACCATCAAGGGAGACGGGGGCTGCTGTGTAGAGGAAGGCAGTGGCAAACCACCTCTCCTCAGTCTCTTGCCTTGAAAACCCATGGAGGTCGGCCAGTGACTTGACAGCACTTTACACACATGCATGGATGGATTTACAGACTCTAGTACAGAGGTGTCAAACTCATTTGTTACAAGGGTCAGATCTAACATAAATGTCACTTGGTTGGGCCAGGCCATGGGTGCCATAAAACATAATGCTAGGTACCAGAAATATAAACTGTAAAAAAGACAGCAGCTGGTAAGCTCTGAGTTGCTGTATCCTCACTGCAAAGCCCCATGGGCTGGAAGCAGTGTGTACAAAGGAAAACCCATTTGGCAGACTGGGGAGCCAGCAGCGTGGCACTGGGCAGACGCTCCCCCGCTGCTTGACTGATGCAGACGAAGTTGTTCCGCCGTGCTGAAGCCACAGTCGGAGTGACCCCGTCTACTCCCCACCCCAAGCAGTCTCCCTCCCTTGCACTAGTTGCTTGTAGGCCGCCTAAGAACCCTGGACAGGCCGGTTCTGGCCCCCGGGCCTTATGTTTGACACCCCTGCTCTAGTAGATCTGATATGGAGGGCTCTCCTGCCTCCCGTAAAAAGAGGCAGGGTGTCCTGCTTCCCGTAAAATTCTGGGCAGGGAACATAACCACAGAAGCTTTATCTCGGGGACAGAAAACTGAATGTTGGCTCAAGTCTACATAATGCCATACGAGATGAAGAAATAGCTGGGTTCTTCAACGTCAAGCGGCCATGCAGTTACATCAAACATTCTTTTTGCGTGGCCCTAGGGAAAGAAGCAGAGGTTGCGTAGCCCAAGTCTTGGCAGAGCTTGCGCCTTTAAACATTTGTTCTTTCAGCTTTTAAGGGATAGGTATGTGTATATGTGTGTGTGTGTGTGTGTGTAAACTACTGAGTAAACATTCACTTTTCTCCTCAGGAGCTGACCTTTAGTATTAAGTAGAGGTCACCCGAATAGCGTCATGCATATTTGAATGGTTATATAGGACTTATTTTACTCTGAGTTTCCCCAGGGTAATTATTTCACACCCAAACCGGGCCAGTTTAATATCTGTATGCAATATGTATTTACAGTTCATGCCAACGCATTAAATAAAATTCTATCACATCCGGTCTTAGGCTTTGCATCCCTCCCCCCCCGCTTCAAAGGCTTATCGTACATGATCAGGTTGCAGATTCCTAAAAAACCCCAGCATGAAAGTATTTGTTAAAGGGGGGGGGGGGAGAATAATGGGCAGGAGGTCAGGTAATGGCAAAATACACAAAGGGGGGGGGGGAGGAAGCTTAGCTTGTATTACTAACACCGAGAAGCGGCCCTTGATTGGAGAACCAAATTTAGATAAAGAAGGGATTGAATTCTGCTAGCTCGCTGGTTCAACTTAAATATCCCCTTTTTGCCATTTTCTTTTTTCTTTGCACTGTTTTTTCTTCTTAACCTCTGTTTTTAATGTTATTTGTGCACCAGTAAATCAAAACTATACGAAAGGTTGCCAATGTCCAGGTGGCATCTGGAGTTCTCCTGAGATTACAATAGTTCTCCAGATGACCCAAGATCGGTTCCTAGGGTTGCCAAGTCTTCAGTACTCACCGGCGGGGGGGAGTCCTCCTCCGGCCGGGAGTTTTCCCGGCGCGCGCACTCAGCGACGTCACCGGAAGTGACATCAGCATGTTGGGGGCGTTGCCAGGTTGATGCTCTGGCAATCACCCCAAAACTCTATGGTATCATAGAGTTTGGGGGCGATTGCCAGAGCGTCGCCCTGGCAACGCCCCCAACGTGCTGACGTCACTTCCGGTGACGTAATTACGTCGTCCTGGCTGGACGACTTGGGGGGTGGAGTTCCCCCCGCCGGCCGAATGCTGGCCGGTGGATCGGGAACCCCTTTAGCGGGGGATCCCCCGCCCCCTGGGCTGACTTGGCAGCCCTATCGGTTCCCCCCGGATAAAATGGCTGCTTGGGAGGGTGGACCCTATTACACTATACCCTGCTAAGATCCCTCCCTTCCCCAAGCCCTACCCTCCTGGGGCTCCACTCCCAAAACCTCAAGGTATTTCCCAACCCAGAGCTGGCAACCCTAATATGCACCTGTTATGTGTACAGCTGTGGTAGGGCTGCCAAGCCCCTGATGGGTCCCACTGCCCATAGATGCAGCCTTGTTTACTTAGTGGAAGTTCTTACCGGAAGTGACAAAAGGTAGCTCTAGGAATCCCTGGAAACTCTATGGTAACACTAGCATCTAGAAGGAATTAGATGTCTCAGTACATATAAAAGAAGGTTTAGTTATGATGGTCTGCCTTCAGAGGGCGATGGATCAAGACAGAGTCTTCATAGCTCTTGGTATATGTTTGGCAGACATGGGTGGCACTACCCCCTGAAGCCCTAATCAGTCTATGGAATGGAGAGATCTCAGGCAAACACAAATGTCCCTCAGGGGGCTGCAATCCACTGCTGGCCAGCTGGCCGATGGGGGAAACCTCACCCTCAAATAGGGACATCGTTGATTGATTCCCCAATGTGCTGATGTCACCTAGAAGTGATGTCATTGTGTTAGTGACGTTGCACACAGTGCTCTGGTTTTTGGGCAAACTCTATGGTTTTGAAGACAAAAAAACACTGAGTTTTTGCCCCAAAACCAGAGCACTGCATGCAATGTTGTCGATGCAATGATCAGGATATCATCTGATGTCCCGCTTACCCCCAGAAACCCCCCCCCCTGCCTCAAATCCCCTCACTGTGATGGCAAGAGGACCATACTGAGAACTTAGGAGTAGTGGGATGAGGTCTGAAATACTGCTGTGGGGGGGAGATACCCTTGAAGTGATGGTGGAAAGTGCCATCAAGTCTCAAGCTGATTTATAGTGACCCCCAAGGGGTTTCAAGGGCACAAGAGGAACAGAGGTGATTTACCATTGCCTGCCTCTGAGTAGCAACTTTCCACTTTCTTAGGGGTCTTCCAGCCGAGTTCCCTCTCCTCCGCCAACCCCACCCTCCCCAGGCTCCATCCTCAAATCTCCAGGTATTTCCCAACCCATTTGTACAGTGTCTCTAAGTTTTTTTTTTCTTTTGCTCTGGAAGACCACGAGAACATAAAGATCTGAGGCCAAGAAGGAAGGACCTGAAATGTCAAGATTCACATTTACACAACAAATCAAGTCCTTTTGGCACAACTCTACCTGTTTGGCAGGCTCTGTACCAAGGAGAGACTGTGTTATAATTGCACAGGTGCTGGAGGTCAAGGTGAGGATATTTTTCTGTGCCAGAGAAGTTTGCTTTGCTCCAATCGATGTCAGCCGCAATCGTTGCCAGTATCATTAATCACCTCTTTTCACCGAAACAAAATTCACGGGGAAATTTACAAGGGACAACCTTTTTTGAAAGGTCCGCAGCGATTCCAAGGGGGCGGCTGTTTTGTGGCAACAGTGAAAGTGTGTTTCAAGACTGTGATGTTGTGCTAACCAAATGCTTCACACCAAACACAACATCTGCCAGGTCTATTATATATTCATGTTTAAAATGGGATTAGCCACTAGGCCCGCGCAAATAACAAGGAAAACAAAAGAGCGGCAAGAAATTAAAACATTAATTCCCCGTTTCATTTGTTTCCCTTAAATGACCCGTGCTTAAGATAATTTGCTCAAGCGCTTAGAGCTAAGTTTGTAAATATTACGGGCGGGCCAATACAGTTCTAGGTTCCCACATTTACTTGGAAAGCAGTGCATTCGGCAGGCTGTATTTTCCGTTGAGTCAATAATAGCGCATTGCTAGAAAGGGACAGTTGCTCTGACCATATCCCCTCAAACAGGGGTCCCCCAACCCTTTTCAGTCTGTGGGAATTTCGGGCACGTTTTTTCCCACCATAGAGAACAATGGAGGGGATGGGACAACCTGTTTGGGCCCCGTAGAATTGGACCCCGTGGTCCAATCTTCTTGAAACTTGGTGGGTATTTCGGGGAGAGGCCCCAACAGCTACCCTGCAAGTTTGGGGCCTCTCCCTCAAACCCCCTCTCCTCCACCCCCTCATATACCCTATAAGTTTTTGCCATTGACTTCAATGGCTCATAGGGTATAATGGGGCTGAAACTGACATTCGGCCGGTGATGTCAGGGGGCGTGACATATGCTAATGAGTTATGCTAATAGGTATGCTAATGAGCTCCTGCACCTCTTTTTCTGCGAAATGACCCCTGCACAGTACTGACATCACAGGGTCACCCATCCCACCTCCTGGGCAGGGGATGGCAGCATTAGCTGACAGTAGGGTGTGTCCTGAAGAAGATGGCCAACCCCTTTCTGCTTGGGATGAAGTTGTCCTCCTTGGGGTTTTCATGGTTATGTCAAGAGGGCTTTCTGAAGCTTCTACCCAGGGCCGACTTATCCATTAGGCACTGTACACACAGTGCCTAGGGCCAACAATACTTTTAGGGGCCCATGAAAATGTTTTAATTTCTTTTAAAATCAGCAGGAGAAAAAAAATGACTTTTGGGGGTTGAAGAAAACATTTTTATTTTTTTTTCTCACATCAGACCCCCCCCCCCCCAAAAAAAAACATTTAGGCCCACAGAAATCTATTAAATTCTGCCTAAAACAGAACAATAAAATAAAATGTTGACGTATTTAAAGATATATCGACAATTATTTTTGATATTGATATTATTATGGTGGGAGGGGCCCATGGGGGCAAAAGTACCTCTGGCCCACGGACGCCATAATGCGCCCCTGCTTGTACCTCTTCTACAGCATGAGGTATGAACTTGTTCTTCACTTGACCACATGGAAGGTCTCCCCTCTTTCTGTATCCCCAGTTTTTCCATCCACCAACACTTCTGTGGTCCAGGCAACAGAGCTTAGATCATCACTGTGGAAATGGGGCATTCTCACATACTTCACTGGACTGAACACTTCATGGTTCACTCAGTCTGGTGTAGTGGTTAGGACAGCCAGTTTGGTGTAGTGGTTAGGAGTACAGACTCTAATCTGAGAGAACCAGGTTTAATCTGAGAGAACTCTAATCTGAGAGAACTCCTCCACATGCAGCTGCTGGTGTGACCTTGGGTCAGTCACAAGTTCTCTCAGAGCTGTTCTCTCATGAGCAGTCCTGGAAAGAGCTCTCTTAGCCCCACCTACATTGCAGGGGGTCTGTTGGGTTACATAACTCATGGTTATGTATCACTCATGGTTATGTGTCCCTACAGGGGCTGAAGACAGACTGCCAGTCTGCCGTGCCTCCAAGGCGCGGCAGACTGGGGCGGGGGGAATTTCCCCCATGGTGCGGTGTTCGCACGCCGCTGGAAGGAAGCCGCCCGCAGCGTTCAGACTGCGGGTGGCTTCCTGCAGCGGCGGGTAGATGCCGCGCGGCTGCCCCTGCCCGCGCGCATTCACACCCGCTCCGGTGGGTGGAACGCGCGTGCGCGGCGCGCCGCAGCAGCCGAGCACCACTTTGAAGTGGTGCTCGGCTGGTGCTGGAGGAGCGCGGCGCCGGACACGATGCGTCCGGGCTGCCTCCTGGGGGCAGATGCGACCATCTGAACGGCCGCTCTACCTCCGCTTCTGAAGCAGAGGCAGAGCGGCCGAGACTGCCAATCTGTCCTCGGCCAGGGATTCCTGTTGACTTCTTCACAGTGCTGTGCTTGGCAGTAAATGCTTAGGCCATGGGCTTAGTTCTCACTGCGCTGATAGACATGTCCAAGTGGCTCCAGACTGCAGGTGGGAACATCTATGACTGAATGCTCATCTTCATACAAAATCTCCCAGCCACTGGGCAGCTTGAATCATTGTACCATGGGAGAAATTCTGGCTCACTGATGGAGCATCCGCTGGACATGCAGAAGGTCCCTGGCTCAGTTCCTGGAATCTGTAGTTAAAAGGATCAGGTATTAGGTGATGTGAAGGACCTAGCTATAAACATTTTGGGGTCTACACTTTGGAAGCAAAAACATTCTCTACTGATCCCATTCGTTTTGGGGCTTTCTGTCTCCAAGGAGACCTCCTGATCAAAGCAGATGAAACAAGGGGGTGGGATACCAGGACAAGTCTTCTGTGAATATTCCTTTGTATTTTTTATTTATTTCATTTGTACATTATTGTATATTATTTTGTTGTAAGCCGCCCTGAGCCCTATTCGTAGGGAAGGGCAGCCTAGTAAATCCAATTTAATAAGTAAATAATAAAATAAAATAAATTGACAGTCTGCATTTCTCTTTGAGACTCGAGGGGAAATCCACAATTAAAAACAATGCTATGAAGACAGTATAATACAATTTAAAACAAGGCTGATAAGGAAATGGGTCATCCAGGCTGCGGTCACACTGGAGGCTTGGTGCAATCTGGCTGCACCTCTATTTGCAGCAGTATAAATAGTTGTGGGAAATTTTGATCAGACATCCCATCCAGAACCAGCTTCACTGTGTGCTCGCCCCGTGGTCCATCGTTCAGATTGTTGCAGCATTTTTTTTTGTCTTCCACCCATGCACTTAAGCGTGTATCCAAAGCTCTGGCTCCTTTCTGGCAGCTCCACAATCCCTTTAACAAGTACTCTGGCCCCTCTCAGCCTCCTTCCCTTCGCTTCTCTACTGTGGAATACATGTGGGGGGGGAGGTACAGTGCAGATTTATGAGAGTAGCCCCATTGACTTCAGTGCATTTACCCTTGTGTTGATCATGGGATGCTCTCAGACTCTGACACAGAAACAGGAGAGAGGGCTTTTTTGGGGGGGAGGGGTGGATTTGTCACTCGAAAACAACTTCCCCGGGGGACTCCCAATCCAGAATGACTACTTGGACGAGGGGATTGACATCGTCAGGGGCAATTATGCGCTTATGCAAACATTGCTACCTGATCCTTGCCTGCCAAAAAGGAGGCAGAAATGGAAGGGGAGGTTCAGACTTTCCAAACAGCTTGACTTCATTAGAGGGGAGTTCAGACGGCCAGAAACGCGGAGTGGAAGCGCTGGCATCCCTGAATACCAGACTTTCCCCAGTGCCTGATTACTCCGCTTCCAAAGTGAGGTAAGGCAGGGTGCCAATGACTGGGCATGGAAGGTAGATGTTGTTGTCTGATCGTGCTCTTTAAATCCACAAAGGTAACACAACTATATCAGCCCGAACTGCTCATGTGACCGCAGCCACAGTTGGCAATGCAATGAAACTAAACTGCAGAACTAAGCACAACACCCTCCCCAGCAGTATAGACTATACAATGAGCAACGCAATGACTGGCCTAAAAATTCACAGGCATCACTACAGTGTTCTTTGCTTCCCAGAAATGCCCTCCAGGAAATGGAAAAACAGTCAGAAAGGAGTCGGATCTCCTGAAGCAGCTGTGCAGAGAAGCCAAGGGGGTTGTGATGTGTTTCCATTGCTGGGAATTAGCAGGCAGTGTTTCTGATTACCATCGGCAGGTGCAAAAGATGTGCATTTCGCACAGTTACCCTTCAACATGTAGATTGGCCACATGGTGCACCAAAGCAGATCAAATGGAAATTGGGGGTGTCAACTTGTATGTGTTTTTAATAAGGGTGAGACGAAGAAGGGGAGAATAATCTGAGCATGAGTGATATAATCAAGGATGGCTTACTTGGAATTTCGTAAAAAATCTCCCAAAAGAGCTTTTATTTCAAATGTGGTGCCTTTTTTTTCTAAGAACACTAGAAGAGCCCTGCTGGATCAGACCAGTGGTCCATCAGTCCATCATCCCTGTCTCACGCAGTGACCAGCCAGTTCCTCTGGAAGTCCAACAACAAGGCATAGAGGCCAAGGCCTTCCCCTGATGGCAGTGGTTTTTGGAGGTTGACTGCCTCTGAATGTGGGTGATCCATTTAGTCACCAAGGCTAGTAGCCACTGATGGACCCTCTCCTCCATGAATCCATCCAGTCCCCCTTTAAAGCTGTCTGTGCCGGTGGCCATCACTATATCCTCTGGCAGCAAATTCCACATTTCAATCACTGCGTAAAGTAGTATTTCCTTTCACCCTTTCCTGAATCTACTGCCCATCAACTTCATTGGATGCCCTCAAGTTCTAGTATTTTGAGGGAGAAAAAGTCCTCTTTGTCAGCTCTGTCCACCCTTGTGCATAATTTTATAACCCTCTTTCATGCCTTCTCTTTGTTGTCTCTTTTCTAACCTGGTTTGCAGTGAACAACCTAGTGCTTTTCCAGGGGTGCTCTGGTGTTTCTGAGAAGCTTATCAGGGACCCCCCAGTGAGATGCTCAGTAATGGTAGATCAGGCTTCCTGAAAGATAGTTTGCTTACCACTGCTATCATCTTTGATTGCCTTTGTGGCAATGCTGGGAAATGGCATACTGGCCTAGATGGCCTCTTAAGATCCTTAAATACACAGACACAGGGGAGTGTTTTATGGTATTCCCATAGTTTATGAGGAACACTGATCCAGCCTGGCTAGCACTTTCAACAACTGCCTTTGCATCCTCGAACACTTCCCAGAATCCTCTGCAACACAAAGTAGATCTAGATATGTAGGTAGGATTGCCATCTCCCCCAATGGTGGCTGGGTTTTTCTTGCTTTGGAGGCCCCCAATCTGCCACCAGCCAGCTGGCCAGCAGGGGGAGCCCCACCCCCATAGAGGCCCATTGCACTCAACATGCCTGGCACAATGACATCACCTGGAGCTGATGTCATTACGCAGGGTGTGTTGTGTGGGGGACACTCTAGCATTTTGTGTAAAAACTCTATGGTGAACATAGAGTTTCTTACCCAATTGCTAGAGTGCCCCCTGAACAATGCACCCAGCACAATGATGTCGTATGAAGAAGACCTCAGGAGCCGGGCTGGAGCCCCCCACCAGGATGTAGGTAAAACCTGGCAGCCCTATATGTAGGCCTTCCTTAGAAGATCTTATTGTGGGAAATGGTCTCTGGAAGTTAGAAAACCAC
Organism: Lepidodactylus listeri; assembly: GCA_029233225.1. Lineage (NCBI taxonomy): Eukaryota > Metazoa > Chordata > Lepidosauria > Squamata > Gekkonidae > Lepidodactylus > Lepidodactylus listeri. Next base: position 86,347,727 of record JARCFY010000011.1, read on the forward strand.
AGGTATTATTCATCAGCCACAAGTAGCTCAGATGGCTCGGTAATTTCCAGGTCTGCAAAAATTTGGTCGGAAATGGGAAAAGACTCCAACTGTCTCATGTAACAAGGGACAGTAAAAGTAAGCATTTTAATAGTACTTTTAAAGCACTTTATGTACATTATGAATTTAATTTTATGTTTTACATAATGTTTTACAGCTGAACATCGAGAAGACCAAAGTAATTATGACTACTGGGGAATTGTACAACTGCGAGGCCGATGATGAAGAAACTGAAATTGTTAGAGGTTTTCTATTCCTTGGCTTAATCATCAACCAAAAAGGTGACGGCAACCAAGAAATTAGAAGGCGGTAGAGACTGAGCAGGGTGTCCATGAATGAGCTAAGGGTAAGGATGTGTCACCAGCAACTAAAATCAAAATAATTAATGCCATAGTATTCCCCATTACTATATGTGGGTATGGAAGTTGGCCAAAGAAGAAAACTGACAGGAAGAAAGTGCATTCTTTGGAAACGTGGTGTTGGAGGCGAGTTTTATGGATACCATGGGCCACCCCAAAAGACAAAAAAGTGAGGTCTAGGTAAAATCAATCCTGAACTCTCCCTAGAAGTTAAAATGACTAAACTGAGGCTGTTGTACTTGGGCCACATTATGAGAAGACCAGAGTCACTGGAAAAGACAATCAAGCTAGGAAAAGTGGAAGGCAGCAGGAAAAGAGGGAGAGCCAAGATGCGATGGATTGACTCAATCAAGAAAGTTATCACCCTCCGTTTGCAAGATCTCAGCAAGGCTGCTAAGGATACGCCATTTTGGAGGTCATTAATTCATAGGATCTCCATAAGTCACAAGCAAATAGATGGCACTTCACACACACACACACGCACTTTTGCTTACTTAAATATTGATTACCAGCTTAAAGCAGAGCAACCCTAAGCAGAATGATACCCTGCTAAGCCCATCTACTTCAATGAATTCAGACAGGCATGACTCTGTCTAAGCTTGCAGTATTTTGGCTATGCTGCTGCTCATGAGAACAGGAGTGTTACTACAAGAGAGGGTGGCTAAGTTCAAGGTGACTGAACTCATATTGTCAGCTTAGTCAGCTGAGTTGCTAATGCGAGGATCCTGTCCAATTGGGGTAGATCTTGAGGGGCCTCCCAGAAACAAGGCACCCAAAGGCGTCCCCACCACCTCGAGGATCCAACCACTTGCACAAAAAACTGATGGGGGGGGGGGGCTGGGGTCGGGTGGGTTGCTTTGTACAGCGTGGTGTAGTGGTTAAGAGTGATGGACTCTGATCTGGAGAACCGGGTGTGATTCCCCACTCTTCCTCCCCATGAGGCCTGCTGGATTACCTTGGGCCAGTCCCGGTTCTCTCAGAACTCTCTCAGCCCCTCCTGCCTCAAAAGGTGCCTGTTGTGGGGAGAGGAAGGGAAAGCAATTGTTAGCCACTTTGAGACTCCTTAAGGTAGAGAAAAGCAGGGTATAAAAACCTGCTCTCCTTCTTGGAAATGGAACGTTCTTCAGTGTCAGAAATAGTTAACGAATCAGGGGAAAGAAAATGTGGTGTGAATATATGTTTTATGTGACATTTGTCAAAACCATTTCACCTTCCCTCAATGGAAGAAGGAAGTGCTATATGCAAAACGCTGTAAGAACGCTGCTTTTCATTTTGATGAAGGGATGTATAAGTATATCCTGTTCCATATATCCCATTTTCGTATGTCGTTTCTGTGACTCTTCACATTTTGCCCCATTTTCATCTCTGGTGTTCCCGATTTCCCCCCCCCCTTTTTACATCATGTTTATGACAGTTCTACATTACGTACCATTTATGTGCCTCAATAAGGCAGACACAACACTGAAAATGCCTTAATGCCTGCGGAAAATGCAGTGTGAGGAAACAGAAAATGTTACACAAATAAGGACCGGCGGGGGTAGGGGTGTCTCCCAAACAAGAAAAAAACCACAACAGGGATTTTCAAGTTCAAACGGTGGGACTGCAAACACATTTTTTAAAAAAGGCAGACATTTATTGATTTACTGTCTTACATTCATTTTAGCATCTAACACCATTCAAGAATACATGGGTGGTTTACAATAAAAGACATCTCAAACATGAACTGAATAAAAGGGAAAAAAAGGTACACACAGATCTGCTTTAAACACAAAGTGGTCTTATGCTGAGTCAGGTTTCTGGTCAATGAAGCTGAGTATTTTCTATCCGGCGGGTAGCGGCCCTCCAGGGTCTCTGGTAGAGATCTAATCTGCCTTTGAACAACCATCACAAAGATGTCTTATGCTGAGTTGGACCACTGCTATATCAAGGTCAGTATGGTCTACTTTGGCAGGCAGTGGCTCTCCAGAGTCTCAGGCAGAGGTCTTTCACATCACCTTTTACCTGTTCCTTTCAACTGGAGACGCCGGGGGTTGAACTTGGGACCTTCTGCATACAAAACAGACGAACTACCACTGAGCTACCGCCGCAATCACCATACCGCTATTACTATCACTATCCATAACAGAAAGAATTAAGAACAGCTGCATTCAAAAACCAGTAAATCATAAAAAAGGAAGGTATATAAATAGGGGGCTGCGGTGGCTCAGAGGTTAAGACACTGAACTGCAGACCAAAAGGTCGATAGGTTGGCAATTTGAGACCCCAGTGCCGTGTGACGGAGTGAGCTCCCATCCCTGGCCCCAGCTCCTGCCAACCTAGCAGTTCGAAAGCAAGAAATTGCAAGTAGATAAATAGGTACCACTTCGGTGGGAAGGTAACAATGTTCCATGCGCCTCGGCGTTTAGTCATGCTGGCCACATGACCACGGAAAAAGTCTTCAGACAGCGCTGGCTCTTCGGCTTGGAAATGGAGATGAGCACCACCCCCTTGGGTGGGATTCAACTGGCTTTCAAGAAAGGGAAACCTTTATTTTTGGTTTAAAGGGCTCCCTACCTTTGGCAAAAAACTAGTAGCATTCCTGGTCTTGTTCTGACCTGTGTATGTTTAAAGAGAACCTCAGTGCAAAGACATCTGTTCATGACTGCTTTCTGAATGTAACCACTGTGGAAATTATTCTCTCTCTCTCTAATGGGTAGGAAAGATGCCTCTCGTTGTCAGGAACATCTAATCTCTGCATGTCATACCTGGGCAATAAGTAAGTTTCTTGTCATCACAGAGACAAAACCCAGGCAGCTAGCAGGAGGAATCGAGCCTGACCTAATCCAGTCATATATTTTATTTATTTTATTTTCATTTATATCGTAAGCCGAAAGGGAGACCACAACCAAGAAATCAGAAGAAGACTGAGGCTGGGACGGGCAGCCATGGTGGAACTAGAAAAGATCCTTCAGTGTAAGGATGTCTCACTGGCAACGAGGATCAAGTTCAGTCATACCATTGTATGCCCCATTACTATGTATGGGTGTGAAAGTTGGACAGTGAAGAAAGCTGATGGGAAGAAAGTGGATTGGCTCCACTTATGGTGACCCTATGGATTAACAACGTCTAAAATGTCCTCTTGTTGACAGCCTTGCTCAGGTCTTGCAAACTTGAGGGCAGTTGCTTCTTTTATTGAGAAGACAAGAGTCACTGGAAAAGTCAAAAATGCTAGGAAAAGTGGAAGGCAGCAGGAAAAGAGGAAGACCCAACCTGAGGTGGATTGACTCAGTTAAGGAAGCCAGGGCCCTCAATTTGGGTCCAACATAAAATGGATTGGCTCAATAAAGGAAAGTGGATTCTTTTGACATGTGGTGTTGAAAGAGTTCTACAGATACCGTGGACTGCCCAAAAGACAAATCAGTGGGTTCTACATCAAATCAATCCTGAACTTTCCCTAGAAGCTAAAATGACTAAGCTGCAGCTATTGTACTTTGGCCTCACTATGAGCAGACAAGAGTCACTGGAAAAGACAATAATGATAGGAAAAGTGGAAGGCAGCAGGAAAGGAGGAAGCGACTGCCCTCAAGTTTGCAAGACCCGAGCAAGGCTGTCAACAAGAGAATGTTTTAGACATCATTAATTAATAGGGTCATCATAACTTGGAAGCGACTTGATGGCACTTAACACAGAGAGAGATTTAAGCCACCTTAAGTTGCTCTAAGGTAGGAAGGTGGCTAAGAAATACATGTTTAAAATGAAATAAAATACATAACTGATGTAAAATAGCTACTCCTGGGACAAGTCTTGCCTTACCCAGTTTCTGGCTGTCAAATCATCAGTTAAGGATTCTAGTCATTAATCTGAGTGGAACCTATTGCATTATTACTTCCCAAATAAAGTATTTCCTGCTTGGATTGTTGCAAGAATCCAATTTAGACTTCTTATATTGCTGAGCAAAGCTCCACTTTACTGAACAGGCAAAACCACCTCCAAGCACATTCTGTCTCCCCCTGGAAATGTTTACCTTTTCAAATCTCCAACGTCTCCTATCGTCTGAGCCCTTTTTAATCTTCTCCCCTCTTTCCAGATCTGGAAAGCAAAAGACAGTACTGTTTTACTACGCTTCTTCTTGTCCTATAACTGAGGCCAGAACTGGATGGTTGGCCGCGTAGGTCTGAAGCAGAACAGCAAATTTAGAGTCCAGTGGCACCATTAAGACCAAAAAATGGGTCCAATCACATGCAACATTAGCCGTGCGATAGGCATGCGATAGGCATGAATGCTGGCTGGATTTTAAGGGCGTGATCATACGAAAACATCTGAAGAAGAAGAAGAGATTGGATTTATACCCCGCCCTTCACTACCCAAGGGAGTCTCAGAGCGGCTTACAAACTCCTTTCCCCTCCCCTCCCCATAACAGACACCCTGTGAGGTAGGTGGGGCTGAGAGAGCTCTGAGACAACTGTCCTTGAGAGAACAGCTGGGACAGAGCTATGGCTTGCCCAAGGTCATCTAGCAGGTGCAAGTGGAGGAGTGAGGAATCAAACCCGGTTCTCCCAGATTAGAGTCCGCACACTTAACCACTACACCAAACTGGCTCCAACGGCAAGCATCCCACACCCGTCGGCAACCCATATCGCCCAGCTGAAGAAGTGGATTTAAAAGATACCTGCGAAAGTGCAGTATTTTCCGGAAAACGTGGAGCATGGGCAGGTGCCGGATCATGGAAGCACTGGTATCTTGTCACATCCGGTGCCTATTTTTGTCCCGTCTCATACTGGATGGTTTTTTTTTTAAGTCTCCAAGGTATGTGTACAACTGGGCTCCCAGGCGCCCGGCAACGCCGGTAGCGTCTGGAGGCCACTTTGCTGCCGCACCGGGAGATGGGCAGCAACAGCTGCACCTCCGCACACGGCTCAGAGCAGGCAGGGGTGCGGCCAGCCATTCAAGAGGTGGCGCCCCGCTCCCGCCTCTGTCAGTTGCTCCGTGTGCTCGCCCACCTGCCCGCCCTGTTCTCAGTGTAGGCTTTGGCTGATTGCCAATAAGGGGCCAGGTAGGAATTTTTCACCTCCACCAGGATTGGCTGCTTAGGTGGAGGTGTTTTTGCCTACCTTGCACTGCGGGCAGGGGATTAAGGGTCATAGGTGGTGGGTGAGTGATAAATAGATTGGTCACTTGGCAGGTTTGTGCAAGGTGACGCCTCACGGCATATCCCATTTGGGAACAGGAGGTCATCAGGAACTGCCCTAGGACTGTGCGATCTGGGGTGGAGAATGGTGATCGCCTCTGGGAACCTCTCCGGCTAGGCTCCTCCCTGAAGGTCTGTGCGGCCTCAGGAGTAGGCGCTCCTGGGGGGCGACCAGTATGCTGGGCTGCCAGTTACGAGCCAGAATTGTCTGGCTCAAGCTAGGTGACCCGCCCATTTCAAGGGCAAGGAGGCCGTGTCAGGGAGTGACGCCTGCCTTGCCTGTTCCAGGCTTGCTTAGTTTTCCCATTGCTGTAATGTTCTGTTAAATAGTTAATAAAGTGGCCCTTGTTTAATTCCAAACTGTTGTCTGTCTCGTTATTCCGGCTGGGGTGGCAAACGTAGACTTGTGCATGCACCCAAATGCGGTACTGCTGAACTTTGCAACGCTTCACCATCACCGTGTGATTGGCGGCTGACTGCCTGAGCACAGAGCCTCAGGAGACCGTCTGATCACAATACCGCGCTTCATTTTAGCTCTGGCACAAAAAGCCTTGCTTCCCCCCTGGATTATCTCACTCGTGTGACAGGGCTCAAACGTTTATTCAAGGTATGAGCTTTTGACTTTTCCAAATATGTTGTAATGGTAGATGAAGTTTTAAACTTATCGACAGAGGTTTAACAGCAAATTAACACGTAACATGATGGTGTTTAAGTTATGCAAAGAGAAAAACTAAAAACAAGTGAAGGTTATAAGGCCAGAATCCTCACTCTATGCTCGATTTTGATTAGCTCCGAACCTCTTGTGCTTGGGTGGCTGCTTAAAGTTTCCATCTGCTGAGGCAATGCAGGGATTTTACTTTCCCTCTTTGGATTATTTGCTGCTTACAGTCTTGAAACCCTGTCTTGGGACTTGGATCTCTGTTTGGACCTACACAGATTGGTGGATAAGAACATAAGAACAGAAGTGAAGCCATGTTGGATCAGGCCAGTGGCCCATCCAGTCCAACATTCTGTGTCACACAGTGGCCAAAGCTCAGGTGCCATTAGGAGGTCCACCAGAGGGGCCAGAACTCCTGAAGCCCTCCCACAGATGTCCCACAAGCACCAAGAATACAGAGCATTGAAAATCTGGGACATCTTTATTATGGGGGAAAAAATCACTGAAAACATAAAGCACACAGACTTCACAACACAGCAATACAACCCACTCACGAAATGGGAACCATTTATAGGATATGTAATTGCAACAGACATCCAGCCACATGACCCAATCTTCCTTAACTTAATATACATATAAACAACACACAACCACCACAGTGTCACAAACCAATCAAAAAAGACAGACAACACACAAGAAGAAGAAGAAGAGATTGGATTTATACCCTGCCCTCCACTCCCCAAGGGAGTCTCAGAGCGGCTTACAAACTCCTTTTCCCTTCCCCTCCCCACAACAGACACCCTGTGAGGTAGGTGGGGCTGAGAGAACTTTCCCAAGCTGTCCTTGAGGGAACAGCTGGTACAGAGCTATGGCTTGCCCAAGGTCATCCAGCCAGGTGCAAGTGGAGGAGTGGGGAATCAAACCCGGTTCTCCCAGATTAGAGTCGGCGCACTTAACCACTACACCAGACTGGCTCTCCTACACCAGACTGGCTCTCTTGTCACCAGACAAGAGAGATCAAATTCATATTTATTTAACTTAGAGTTCACAAGGTGATTAACTATAATATATCGCATCTACTAATGTAATTACTAAAACAACAATATATGTGTAACATTGATAATTAACCTCTATGTATTATACATTGGTATCATTTTATTCTTGCATACTTTTGAAAAAACAAATAAAAATCTTAAAAAAGAAAAGAATACAGAGCATCACGTGCCCCAGACAGAGTGTTCCATCTATATGGCTAATAACACTGATGGACCTCTGCTCCATATGTTTATCCAATCTTCTCTTGAAGCTGTCCATGCCTGTAGCCACTGCTACTTCATGCGGCAGTGAATTCCACGTGTTATTGACTCTTTGGGTGGAGAAGTCCTTATTTTTATCTGTTCTAAGCTTACTGCTGATTAATTTCATTAAAAGCCACGAGTTCTTGTATCGTAAGAATGAGAGAAAAGTACTTCTTTCTCTACCTTCTCTGTCTCATGCATAATTGTGTAAACCTCTATCATGTCAACCCTCAGTCATAGTTTCTCCAAGCTGAAGAGCCCTAACCTCTTTAACCTTTCTTCATAGGGAAAGTGTTCCATCCCCTTAATCATTCTAGTTACCCTTTTCTGCACTTGTTCTAATGCTATAATATCCTTTTTGAGGTGTGGTGACCAGAACTGTGCACAGTATTCCAAATGAGACTGCACCATAGATTTATACAGGGGCATTATGATCTTTGCTGTCTGTCTGTGGGAGGCTCCACTGCTGGACCTCCTGATGGCACCTGGTATTTTTGGCCACGGTGTGGCAAGGTGTTGTATTGGATGGGCCATTGGCCTGATCCATCATTGGCTTCTCTTATGTTCTTGTGTCTTCTCAACCTCTTTGGCCTCTTGCCTTTCCTCTTGAGTGGAGTGATTTGCATAACATTTCTATGCCTGGAGTGATTGGCACTTAAAGTGGGCTTCTATAATTGGGGCTTGGCAGTTGTGTGCGTGATATTATTTTGTACTGCTTCAGATCTGCCAATTCCCCAGCCCAGATATTTGTATTAGTCCCTGTTACTTCACATTTCTGGATTCTCCATCTCCAGATCTCATGTCCCTTCCAAGCTTGTGGTTATACCTGGCCACTAAGTCACAGATCCCATATTCCTGTTGTGTGGGTCATTGCCTAAATTTGAGAACATTTGTTAAACTGGGTGTAGAACATAAGCCGACAACTACTTAGGAGTGAAAGGAGGTGGAAAGTTTTCTTCCTGATGTTTAGGCTATTTTTGTGTGGATTTGGGTTCAAAACAGAATCTAGTCAGTTTGGTGTAGTGGTTAAGTGTGCGAACTCTAATCTGGGAGAACCAGGTTTGATTCCCCACTTTTGGGGGGAGCCATAGTTCTTGAAAGAGCAGTTCTCAGTCAGAGCTCTCTCAGCCTCACCTACCTCACAGGGTGTCTGTTGTGAGGAGGGGAAGGAAAAGGAGTTTGTAAGCTGCTCTGAGACTCTGAGTGAAGGGCGGGGTATAAATCCAATCTCCTCCTCCTCCTCCTCCTCCTCCTCCTCCTCTTCTTCTCCACATGAAAATAAGATTTGGGTTCAAATCCAAACTCAATCATACCGACAGGTTTCTAGGATTCAGGTGTCTTTAGACCGCTCATGGTAATATGTTGTACAAATTCAACACATGATTCTTTATTTTTCTACCCCTTTGTTTCCTTCTCCCATTCCCCCCCCCCCCGTAAAATGTACACATTTTCCAAATTTATGTCTGTATCAACAACTTGGCATTATAGCTTATGATATGTGTTTGTCGCGCCCTAAACCTCTTGTGTATAACATCGTATCCATAAATACCGAAGAAACAGCATCGAAAAAATTGTACAGCATAGATGCGCAATCCAAACAACTCTACAAAACTGACAGCAAAAATAAAAGCACCAAAGTCCTTGCCAAAAATTAGAAAGGAATACAGCAAGTTACAAGACAGGGGACATTCTTTCATCTCTTTTAATGGGCGGGATGGCAGTGCAGCAGGGTGGGATGGGAAGGATTGTCTTTAAAGGAGCAGTGAAGAAACGGCTTGACATAATGACAGGAAGACATGAGATTCTTTTAATTGCCCGTTTTCTACCTGCCAAGGAGAACAACAGCTGGGACAAAAGGAGAGGAACGCAGCCCTTGTCAGAGTGATCACAAGGTTCTCATTCTTGCCGCCACTCGTCCGGCAGGACTTTGTACGATGTTGACATGTTATAGTACAGCTCCATCTTGTCTTGCGAACGCTAGGCAGAGGAAGGAGGAGGGGTGTGTGTTAAAGACGCACCACGGTTTTCCCAGCACAAAGAAAGATCTTCAGTCCGACTCCTGAACGCATCGAGGCATTCCTCACTCTTGAAGATCTACTCCAGACAAGCAGTCTTAATGGAAGCCTGTTAGTCACATGTTTAATTGGGTGTTTGCCAAATTGGGAACCGTTAGTTGGACTAAATGATGGCATAATGGGAACTATATATCTATCAGTCATATACTGAATAAGCTCCAGGTTGGGGAAGTTCCACCCTGGTTTAATCTCACCCCAGCGAAGAGGTCGCTCTGTGATCTTCGACAATTCTCTTCACCTCTGCTTCAATCTCTCTTATGGGGCTAATTTCCAGCGGTGTTCAAAGAGTTTTAAAAGGAGGGAGTTGTCTATCAGAAGGCCACATGATGATTTCAGGAGAAGAGCTGTGTTTGTCCCAGAGTTAGAGGAAAGTCTGGGGCACCTTAAAGCCAAATGAAGTTTATTCTAGCATCAGCTGTCATGAGTCAAAGCACCCTTCTTCTGATGCACACAAAAGCTCGTACCTTGAATAAACCTCTGTTGGTCTTAAAGGTGCCACTGGATTCTAAATTTGTTCTACTGCTTCAAACGAACACAGCTGACCATCTGATTCTGGCCTCAGTTATAGGACAAGAAGAAGAGTAGAAAAAGATTATTGTTTTTGCTTTCTAGAACTGGAAAGAGGGGAGAAGATTAAAAAGGGCTCGGACTACTGCTTCAGACCAACATGGCTGGCTGCCTGGATCTATCAGATGGAGGCCTGAAAGATGGCATCTTAGGTTTAGACAGAAACCACAGGCCCTGGGAGAGCTCAGCCAGGCTTGATGAAGGAGCCGACTCCTCTGTAAAGTGTACTCACTGTGGAGGTGGGTAAATGGTTTGCCCTAAGGCCAGAGAGACACGGCAGACAGGATGTCTTCAGCAACCCTCTTTAAAGTGCAGAACAGCAAGGCAGAACAGCAAGGCAGGGAATAACTTAGACTTAATGCTGGAACCTAACTACCAACAACCCAGTTCAAACTAGAATATTCCAGAAGACACACAGAGAAGAGGAGGTTGAGGGGGGGACAGGATTGCTCTCTTGAAGTATTTGAAGGGTTGTCACTTAGAGGAGGGCAGGGAGCTGTTCCTGTTGGCAGCAGAGGAGAGGACTCGCAAGAATGGGTTTAAATTAAGGGCGGGAAGGTAACGGCTGGATCTTAGGGAAAACTGTTTTATAGTGAGAGTTGTTCCACAGTGGAATCAGCCACCTAGGGAGTTGGTGAATTCCCCCTCCCTGGCAGTCTTCAAGCAGCGGATGGACAAACACTTGTTAGGGATGCTCTAGGTTGATCCTGAGCAGGGGGTTGGACTAGACGGCCAGTATGGTCCTTTCCAACTCTGCAATTCTCTGATTCTAGAGTTCCACTTAGGACCTAAGCCTGTCTCTTAAAGCGATAGATCAAGATGGGTAGTTGTGTTAGTCTGTCTGTAGCAGTAGAAAAAAGCAAGAGTCCAGTAGCACCTTAAGGACTAACAAAAAATATGTGGCAGGGGAGGAGCTCTTGTGAGTCACTGCTCACTTCTTCAGATCATCTTAAAAGAGACAGCTTCCATACTCTACAATCCCTGCCTTCCATGTCTCATTTCTTTCAGGTCCGGGTAGTCATCCTCAAATGACATTTCTCTGCATTCTTCCCTACAGATGAGCGTCTTTTCATTTCTATCATAGTCTCATTTCAAACCCCCTAGTCTATTATTCTTCCTTTTCAAACCTGTAATGACGGATCAGGGAAAGCGGGAGGCCTTCCCTTCACATGCTCGCAGTGATGCTTTGTCGCCTGCATCTTTCCCTACCTTTCATTTAAACGATATATTTTATCCCCTTTCCTTCCTTTCCATTTTGAACTCCAAATTGGTGCCGTCCTTACATTTTTATCTCTGCGTCTCTTTAACCCACTCCCCCTTTTATACAGCTGTGTAGTTTCCAGCGGGTCCCCTTCTAACACTCCGTTCCTCTGCTTTATTCTCTGGATCCAACTTCGTCCTCATTTTAGAATATTTCTCTCTTGATTTCCCCCCCCCTCCTCATCCAGGGCTCTATTTCATCCAAAATGGTAATGAACAGAGGAAAGGGGGAGGCAGAATGAGAAGGAATTTCCAGTCAAATGAAAACGACTCAAGAGAACCCAATTTTTAGTGAGGATTTCATTTCCCGCTAACCCTCGCTTCATTGTGCATCTGTAAACGATTGGCAGTGAGAACTGGGGGGGGGGGTTGAAGTTCCCGATGCCCCTTTTATGTGTCTCCCTTGCATCTGAAAGGTCTTTAATCATTGCTCTGTGTGCAGATTAGTTTGTGTTGCTATGCCTTCGTGTTTTACAGATTCTTTAATCCGTCCACAAAGCCCCCCCCCCCCAAGTTACATTTCCGTGACAATGAAAAGGAAAACAAGTCCTGTTTTCATTTACTTTCGGGAAATTTGACTGCAGCGTCTTCTTGGATGCGTAATGGTTGGTCCGAGCTGTCTTCCAGTATTCCAGCAGAACATCAAAAGAGCCCACAGGGATCGGATCAGAGCAAAGGTCTGTCTTGGTTCACCATTCTCATTCCCAAATCAGTCGGCTGGAGGCCTCTGAGAAGCAGAGGCTATCATGCTTGGAGAGCTTTGCTTTAGGACTGGGGAGGGGCAGGTATCAGAGACTGATGACATTATGAGTGGCACAGAGACAGGTGGACGTGGGTTCCCTGAATGAGTTCTGGACATAGAATGGCCATTTGACAGCAACACTGATTCTGTGTACTTAGTGCAGTATGGCTGGATATTAGGGAAGACTTTTTGACAGGAAGAGTTGTGCAACAGTAGAATCAACTGCCTTGGTGAGCTCCCCCTCACTGGCTGTCTTTAACATTTTTTCCCTCCATAGAGAACAATGGAGGGGATGGGACAATCTGTTTTGGGGCCCAAAAAATTGGACCCCGTGGTCCAATCTTCTTGAAACTTAGTGGGTATTTCGAGGAGAGGCCCCAGCAGCTACCCTGCAAGTTTGGAGCCTCTCCCTCAAACCCCCTTTCCTCCAGCCCCTCATATACCCCATGAGTTTTTGCCATTGATTTCAATGGCCCATAGGATATAATGGGGCTGAAACTGACATTCCCTTTCTGACACACTTCTGGTGATGTCAGGGGACCTGGCATATGCTAATGAGTTATGCTAATGAGTTATGCTAATGAGCTCCTGCACCTCTTTTTCTACAAAAGGACCCCTGAATGTACCCTATATCAATGAGTTGATATTGCTGCAATTTCTATTCCTTTCCACTTTGGTGTAGTGGTTAAGTGCGCGGACTCTAATCTGGGAGAACCAGGTTTGATTCCCCACTCCTCCCCTTGTAGCTGCTGGATGACTTTGGGCAAGCCATAGTTCTGTCAGAGCTGTTCCCTCAAGGACAGTTCTGGAAAGAGCTCTCTCAGCCCCACCTACCTCACAAGGTGTCTGCTGTAAGGAGGGGAAGGAAAAGGAGATTGTAAGCCACTCTGAGACTCTGAGTGAAGGGCAGGGTATAAATCCAATCTCCTCCTCCTCCTCCTCCTCCTCTTTTTCTCCTCCTCCTTCTCCTAGATTGTTGCTAAAATGATTTAAAAACCAAATGGAGTTAGGGGAATTTGCTTTTATAACATCTCTCAAATTCAGTTTTGCTCTTTAAAAAAATCATATGGAAAGTGGCCTTGCTGGAAGCAATTACTGGTTAAATGTAAAAATAATAATAATAATCGTTTGTCTTGGAGGCACAGAAGCCTTTTCACAGTATCCTCGATCCTCCATGTTTCCCGGTTAAGGGGAATATGCTGTTCAAACAAATTACAAAGATGACCTGACTCCAATGGTAACGAGAGATAGAAATTTTACTTACAAAAATTGAAGCACATCTTACATGACATATCCATGTAGGAACGTTTAACTTAATGTGAACAGAATAACTTCCAAAAGGTTAACTTGTTACAGCTCCAAGCCCAGGTAAGAGCGAGAAGAAAAGAGTTCCTATATAAGGTGAAACAGAAGGCAAACAACGGCCAAAGAGGCTCAACATCTAACCGATGAGAGGTTAGAGCCAACGGCCAAGTGTACCTGAGAGAAAGAGAATTCTCTTAACCTTTTCCCTCCCAGATCCTCTTGCATGGAGAGTTACAATATCCAACAGCAATGTCATCTAGGGCTGCGATCACACACTCTAAATAATCCAGTTTCAATCCGCTTTCAATGCACTTTCCAACTGGATTTTACTGGCCCATTCTGCATCTAGCATTCGCCCCACTGTTTTACCAAACCCACATTGGAACAGAAAAAGATGCGGCTCAAAACCACATTCAAATACCCTGGGCCAATGCCATACTGACTGCAGAGCCACCCCTGAATGGCCATAAAACAGCCGTAAATCTATGCAGACAGTTCCATAAAAGCGAGAGATCAAACAAAGTGAAAGCAGCATGCAGTCTGGACGCTGCCATAAAATCTGACAATCAAAGAGAGTGAAAGTGGCGTGCAATGTCAAGGGAAATTTCTGTTCCAACCCGGGTTTGGTAAAACAGTGGAGCGAATGCTAGATGCAGAATGGGCCACTGTGTGAACTGGCAAAATCCCGTTGGAAAGTGGATTGAAAGTGGACTGGAAGTGGATTATTTAGTGTGTGCTGTAACTGGTAAAGTTCTAAGTCCATGGCTCATGGACACCCACTTTTTTTGCACCCTCAGTCCAAAGAGCCACACCTATTCCCGTCCATCTGAGCTCATACCATCTCAAGGCTCATGTTCTTCTATACTGTCCAAAGATCATCTTTAAATCTGTGCCCAGATCAGCTGAAATTATGGATTCTGGGAACTTTGAGATGAACATGATTATAAAATGTAGTTATATTGATTGGACATCCCTGCTAACATGTAAGGTAAGCTCTTGGCTTGATTTCTCTCCCTGTTGAAATTCATATCAAGTGCTTGCTAGCAGCTTTGAAACAGATAATAATTTTTTTAAAAAAAATATGTGGAAGCTTGTGGCTGTTTTTGGATTTGCATGGCCCATTGAATATATCTCCCAGAGACATGGCTGGGCCTCCTAATCAAAACCAGAATCACTTACAACTTGCATCTATAGGGTCACTTACCTCTTTGCATCTACAGGGTCAGATGTGTCTTTTCAATAACCCTACAGAGGATCAATTGCATGCTGCTTGCACCTGGGCAGTCAATGGCATCTCTCCAGAAGAAATCAAAGGAACTGATTGCAAGGCTAGCTAGGTATGGGCAGCACCAAAGACATATAGAGACACCTAAGTAGTGTGTCTCAAGTAAAAAAACAACAACCCTCAAATGGACTTCTTCCCTTTGAGTTATGTTAACAATTGGAAGCAGCTGTGCCAGAGGGATGGTGGTGGGGCATCATCTGGAAGATAGCAGTGGAATTGTACAAATGTACACATCCAGATTTAGATGTCTTTGAACAGCTCAGCAAACAATGGACTCTCTGATTGCGCCAAGTAAGACGTGAGCTGAACGAACAGGTAATTGAGTGTCCTTGAATAAAATACAGGAGACAGCTACAAGAAGTGCCTTCTTGATAGCAACCCTGCCACTTTGGAATGTCCTTCTACGAGAAGTCTACCTGGTTGTCCCTTCTCTGAACTTTCGCTGTACGCTGAAGGTATCTTTGAGACAAGCTTCAGTATTGCGTATGTGGCTGGCTAATTGTGCTTTTATTGGCTGTTAGTTTTAGCTGGCTGCTACCTTCTGTGTGGTTTTTTGGGGGGGATGGATTCTATTATGATGTGGTTGTCAAAAATGGTTTTATATTTCTGGTGCTTTAAATCTGTTGCTAAACATTTCCATATCTTTCTGTCTCAGTGGAACAGAAAGAAACGAAGTATTACCGCTCTCTCGGAAGGCATGGGGGCAAATTAAAAAAGATATACTGGATTTTTATTTTTTTTTAAGATCTCGACCCTGCATTTCCACCTTATCTGTGAGTCACTTTGGAGTTTAAATTTTGTTTCCCTTGTGTGCTCATTTTCATGTTGGGATCTGAGTGAAACTGGAACATCCCCAGAATATTCAGTGCACTAGAGATGTTTCAACACTTAAGGAGTCTAAGTCACATGGGGGGGGATGACTCTCATTCAAAAGATTGTTTCCTCTCTCCCTTCCCCACTTTCTTTGAACTGCCCCTGTCTGAAATGGTTGGCCCCCTGGGAAATCGCTTGGCTGTGTGTGAAAAGGCGCTTAGAAGCTAATGACGCATGCAGTGTTGGATTTTTCCAAAAAGAAACTCTTAGGTATCATTTGGGGGCATATTAGCCATATCCTACACGCTATCAAGAAGGGTTCGTCTCCCAGAACTAATAACACACAAACAGCATTTACCCTGTAAGTCAATGCTGGGGAATGGGTTCCTGGTATTTATGCTTTGGCAGTTTCACCTTCTTGGAAGCTCCGTTTCCACTGATAAAAACCAAACGCCGCACCGGAGACCTCTTAAACATGTAGCCGTATATTTATTCTACTGATAAAAGAAGTTATCCATCTTTAACATGTGCTGCTTTGGGGTGTACTTGATAAGGGCATAAACAGGGCGCACAGATGTGCCAGCAGTCTTGGTAATCATTGCGTTGCGCCATTAAGTACACAAGGGTTTCATTCTTTCAAGATATATTTTTTCCCATGTAATTGGAATCTGTCACGGTGTGTTTGCCAGTGGATGGAATATTTATGTACCGGGTTCATTATCAGGGGGGGTCGGTGTGTAAGGAGGAGGTCTCCCCCCCTCCCCATAAGCAATGGAACCAGGTGTAATGCGCAGTCCCATAGAGCCATTCACGAGACAACACATCTCTCCAAGAGGAGCGTTCTCTTTACACCTAGTGTTGCTGGTTTTTTTGCCTTTCTAACAATATTCTCCCGGATAGGTTGTCACCAGGATTAGTGGTACTTGAAAACTGTTGAGCTTGGACCACAGAGCAGCAATCCCTCTTCTGCCACTGGCGATAAAACGAGGAGCATTACGTTCCACAAAAGGGAGATAAAGCCAATAATACATCTCCCTCATTTGGCTCGGCAAAACGTATCCATTTTTGGGGGGTCAATTTCTGGGATTGTAATTAAAAGGCCGAGGTTGGTTCCAGCCCAAACCAAACCGAAGCCTAATTACAGGGAGTGTTAATTGCAAATCTTGCTGTTTAACCGAATGACTAATAGAACAGGACGGCAAAAAACGGGGGAAAAAAAGAACCCGCCTCCCCGACAGCAAACAGATTTCCTGACAAATGAAGCAGGATGCAAATTGAGGGCATCTCCTAGCCTTTGTAATCCTGCGGCACAACTGCTGTGAATAATAATTGTGGACAGTCGGGGCTGGTTGGGGGGGGAATGTTGCTTGAGAAATTCGGCTGACAATTAGAGGGGGGAGAATGAGAGATGGTGGGAAACCAATGAGACATTAAAATGCTCAGATGTTTCCAGAGGTCCATTACAAAGAGAATGGAGAGTTCCCCCCTCTCTGAGACTCAAGCAGGTTCTCGCTATAGATGCTATATAGAGTCGGTCATTGAAAACTTAAATAGAGAGCTATTTTA
This sequence comes from Lepidodactylus listeri, assembly GCA_029233225.1. Lineage (NCBI taxonomy): Eukaryota > Metazoa > Chordata > Lepidosauria > Squamata > Gekkonidae > Lepidodactylus > Lepidodactylus listeri. Next base: position 86,364,861 of record JARCFY010000011.1, read on the forward strand.
ATATACTGTATCTGTGCCTGGTTTGCTAGTTGTACGGTCGCAGATAGGAAAGCACTCCAGAGAGTCATCACCACAGCCCAGAAGATAATTGGCTGTCCTCTCCCACTTTTGGAGGAACTGTACAGTTCTCGATGTCTGAAAAAAGTGAAGAACATCCTACAGGATTTATCACATCCTGCATATTCCTTGTTTGAACTGCTGCCTTCGGGCAGAAGATATAGGACAATCAAAACAAGGACAAATAGACTAAAAAACAGTTTTTACTCGAGAGCTATTATTGCCCTGAATGCTGCATGAGACTGAAATCTGGAGGAAACAGTGGTTTGGTTGCTATGTAAAAGGGAGAAGCAGTTGTGAATGTCTGTGTGAGTGCGCATGTGTATATGTTGCGAGTCACTGAATGATGGCACTTTTTAATTTCATTGTACTATGTACAATGACAATAAAGTATATTCTATTCTAATCTAGAAGTAGGTTCTTATATATTGGCTTCTTTTGCAAGGCAGACAGTTGGATGGGGCCAGGAGAAGCGAGGCCCAGGATGTATCGCAGTGTAGCTCACTCTTTCTCAAGGTAACATAGCTGGGGTGATCTAGAGATATATGAATTGGCCCCTTTTCTTTCTGTTTCTCTCATTTTTAGTGTTTTTATTTTATTTATGTTACTTATAGTCCGTCTTTCTCACAGATACTCATGCCGACCTTGATAGTTCAGGCTAGCCCGATTTCATCAGATCTTGGAAGCTAAGCAGGCTTGGCTATGGCTATTATTTGGAAGGATGACTTCCAAGGAATACCAGAGTCATGTCGCAGAGGCAAGTAATGGCAAACCACCACTGGAACATCTCTTGCCTTAAAAATGAGTCTAGCTCGCCACCTAGTGGTGCATGGTGCTAAAAGAGCTAGAACTCCTGGCTGCCAGACAATTTTAGTATCCCCTGGCTATTCGGCACACAATGCCATATGGTAATTAATTATTATTACAGGGACTCAAGGCGGATTACTCATAGTGAGCCGGTACAATCACAAAAAAACGGGACATTCAGTAACCAGTGCGTCAGGATTTTAGAAGTATGGAACTACCAGAAAGAATGGAAGCATAGCATAAGCATCCACCTGACCCATTAGGCAAGTGATGCGCTGTATCCTTGGTGCTTGGGGGGTGGGTGGGGAACAGAGGGCGGGCTTCTAGTGTCCTGGCCCCACTGGTGGACCTCCTGAGGGCACCTGGTGTTTTTGGCCACTGTGTGACACAGAGTGTTGGACTGGATGGCCCATTGGCCCGATCCAACATTGGCTCCTCTTATGTTCTCTTATGTTAGTCGAGAAATTACATCAATGGGATCCTACTTACAAGACGCCAAACACAGCAGTATAGACCACAGTCCCTAGTCGCTTCTCCAAGCCAGCTTGTAAAACCAGTTTGGGCAATACAACCTGATTTACTTGAGCAGATAAGCTCTCTTGAATGGTTGAGTTTTGCATCGTTTGCGGAAGGCCAGGAGAGCGGGAGGCTTCCTGACGTCTGGGGACAGGCCATTCCACGAGGTCGGAGCAGGTGTTCCCAATTTCCTTTACGGAATCCTCACTTTCCCTTATGCCGTTTTATGCCACTCATATGAGACATGGCATTTATGAAACACTTATATTCAACTGATACAAAAATCTAGCTAGCTGGGATGGTGGAAAGTGCCATTAAATTACAGCTGAGTTATGGCCTTTTGGGATGTTCAGGGAAAGAGACCTTCAGAAGTGGGTTGTCATTGCCTGCCTTCGCATCATGGCCCTGGTATTCCTTGGAGGTCTCCCACCGAAAAACTAACCAGGGCTGACCCTCCTTAACCTCCAAGATCTGAAGAGATTGGGCTAGCCTGTGAGCCAGCTTGGCATCCATTTTTTAATTTTTCCTTTTCCTCTGAGAACCTTAGGGTGGCAGACATATATATCTCTCTGTGTTGTCATCATACCCGCGATGCAGATTAGGCTGACAATTATTTATTAATTAGGGGCCCATGCACTATATCCTTCACTAGTGATACTCACTTAGTGGCTCAGGAGCCACAAGTGGTACCTCAAAGACTTCTGGGAGAAGAAATAGGGGAAATGAGGCAGAAGCCAGTGCGTGATGTCACTGCAGTGAAAACTGGAAGTGACATCATGACGTTGGGGACGTCACTCTACAATATGCCAAAAACTTTATGGTTTAAATACAGAGTCAGAGTGAATCCTACAGCACCCCCTCTGATGTCATGATGTCACTTCTGATTTTCCCGGATGTGACATCCTGTCCCTACCCCCCATCTTAACTTCCCAGGGGTTCCAGGCCACAACCGAGCACCCTTGCACTTGTGTCTCTTTTGAGCACTGTTTCCCACTATGGTTCCTGCCCCATGTTTCAGGAAACCGGGCAAGGCTTGATTGATTTGGATTATTCAATAAAACAGTACAAACAAGTTCAGTAAAACAGTGAAAACAGTCCTACAATGTAATCCTCTGATGGCAATTTATGCCCTCCCCATGGAGGTGGGGGAAGGGCGAGAGATGGAGGCCGGGCTCGGTGGTGGACCATTGCTGTCCTCAATCATAGGCTTGGCGGAACGTCTCTGTCTTGCAGGCCCTGTGGAACTGTTCCGGGTCCTGCAGGGCACGGATGTCACCAGGCAGAGAGTCCCACCAGGCCGGGGCCAGGGCTGAAAAGGCCCTGGCTCTGGTTGAGGACAGCCGGATATCTTTGGGGCCAGGGATCACCAGGAGATTTTGCTCCGCAGAGAGTAGTGCTCTTCTACTCGCTACCTACCTGTTTACTACTTTACTTCATGTGACTTTATCTTAATATCTTCACTATATTGATATTCACTGTTGTATTTTGTTGTACTCTATGGTCCCAAATTATATAATTGCTTTTGTTTAGTATTATATTTATTTTCATTCTTTATCAGCGCTTCTTTGTGCAGTTTTCCTTCGGTTTTTGTCTTACTTTTATTGAACTGTAACTCTCCCCCCCCCCCCGCGCCCCCTTCCCTCTGTGCTATCAAGACAGGGGAGAGCGGCTGCAGTTCACCCAACAAAATGTGAAAATGACAACAACGAAGTGTTCCTCCCCCAGAACTGATAATGTACAAAAGCATTAATACACATGCAATGGGGGAAATGCAACACGATGAAACCGAAAACGGTGGGAAAGATTTGTGGATTCGATTCACCCCAAGGGAGATCTGAAAATGAAAAGGGAACGGTTGAGTTAAAACCACAGGAAGGTGGAATTCCTTAGCATCCTTCGCGCAATCCTCACAACAACTGTGTAGATGAGGACATGCTGAATGCCACTCATTATGGATCTGAACCTCAGGTAATGCTCTATCCAGAACACGATACTGGCTTTAAGGGTGCTTGAACTAGGGAAGCCATCCTCCAGGTAGGACCTGGGGATCCCCCTGAATTACGGCTCATCTCCAGACTACAAAGATCAGTTCCCCTGGAGAAAAACGGATGCTTTGGAGGGTGGACTCTGTGACATTATACTCTGCTGAGGTCCCTGCCCTCCCCAAGCTCCATCACCAAATTTCCAGGGGTTTCTCAACCTGGATCTGGCAACCCCACCCCAATCCCCTGCAGGGAGCCAGGGGGAACCTGGCAATCCTAGCTTGAATCCAACCACCTGTCCTGAAAAAAAATTCACAGAAACTGAAAATCTTATGGCTTCCACTGAAATCCCAGAGCAGACCCACAAATCTGAAGACAACCCACTAGTCATGCTGTACAAACTGCTTAAGAACATAAGAGAAGCCAATGTTGGATCAGGCCAATGGCCCATCCAGATGAACACTCTGTCAAACAGTGGCCAAAACCCAGGTGCCACCAAGAGGTCCACCAGTGGGGCCAGAACTCCAGAAGCTCTCCTACTGTTGCCCCTCCCCCCGCATCAAGAATACAGAGCACCATCTATACCTTGTGGCTAATAGCCACCGATGGACCTCTGCTCCATATGTTTATCCATTTTTCCAGAATATAGGTGTTTCCTGAGTATAGGTTGTCCTTGTAACTATGCCCGAGATAAAGAGCAAGAAGCATTATTGTACACTTACAGTATTACACCAGGAAGCCCACAATCACTGTTTTCAAAAGAAGACAGGTTTTGAATTTTGAAGAGGGGGAACTGTTGGCTGAATCATGAGATCCACTTTACATGGGTAAGGGTATCTGAACACAACATACACACATAATAATTCAGAGAGCAAACATTCTTGTCATGTCTATTTTGTGGCTTTAAAATACATGGAGCAGGGAAACATTGGGCCGCAGCCTCTGTGTAAAGGCCAGAGATGCATTTGAAACATACCTGCTATGGTTGCCAGGTCTTACCTGGCTGCTGGCATGAGAGTGGGTACAGCCTCGCTCTGGGAGTCTTCTGGTCACCATAGAGTTTTTGCCCAAATGCTAGAGTGCCCCCATGTGACATGCTGAGTGCGATGATGTCACCTCTGGGTGGAACGGGGCTCTTCGGGGCCAGGCTCCCCCGATGGCCAGCTGGCCGGTGGCTGATTGTGCCCCCCGAAACTGGGGGAAACCCTGCCCCCATTGGTGGGGGATGGCAACCCTAACACATACTGAGACAATGTGTGCTCTTTTGTGCTGCGTGAGAGTATCAGAACACAAAGGCTGTTTTGTAAGACTGTCTTATGGGAACGATTGAGAAATACGATTTACAGAGCCACTGTGGCATAAGGGTTAGACAGGGATCCCCAATGTGGTACCTATGCGCACCATGACACCCACCGACACCTTTCCTGGCACCTGCCAAGTGTTTTTAGAAAGTGGACAGGGCCTGGCGGTGCTTTTGCCCCACAAGGCTTCAGATTGACCATTGGAGACTTGATTGGCTGTTAGGGGGGCCAGGTCCTTACTGGCTGCTGACAGGGGGCTCCAGGATCTGTTCCGGGATCTTCCTGCACACACGCTCGTGCACTGTGATGATGTCACCAGGTTGCCGACGTTGGAGAGGTGACGCTCTAGTTGTTGAGGAAAACTCTATGGTTTGAGCCCAATTTTACCATAAAATTCCGCCCCAAAACTAGAGCATCACTCCCCTGACGTCAGCAATGTGATGATGTCACTTCCGGGTGATGTCTTTACATTGCATTTGTGGGCTGGCAGCAGATCGGGGGCCTGGCAAACCTATTGGCTGTGCAGATGTTTACAAACATTGCTTTGGCAGCAGCTGTCACCACAGCACAAGGCTCTTCCCTGTGTGACTGAAATTAACCTATGGCAGCTGTTCTGTAGCTGGCTCCGCCTCTTGTGGCAACCATTTTGTGATTCTGCCCATCGCACTGCGTCAGAATCCAAGGGTGCCCACAGGCTCAAAAAGTTTAGGGACTCCCGGAGCGTCAGACTAGGACTGGGACACCCGGGTTCACATCCCACTTTAGCCGTGAAATTCATTGGATGATCTTGGACTAGTTAATGTCACTCTGCATAGTTTGGTGTCACTCTAGTTTGGTGTAGAGGTTAAGTGCATGGATTCTAATCTGGGAGAAACGGGTTGGATTCCCCACTCTTCCACTTGCAGCTGCTGGATGACCTTGGGCCAGTCATGAGTTCTTTCAGAGCTGTTCTCTCAAGGACAGTTCTCGAGAGAGCTCTCTCAGCCCCACTTACCTCACAGGGTGTCTGTTGTGAGGAGGGGAAGAGAAAGGAGTTTGTAAGCTGCTCTGAGACTCCCAGTGAAGAGTGGGGTATAAATCCAATCTCCTCCTCCTCCTCCTTCTACCTGACAGGGTTGTGGTGAGGCTAGAAGGCGGGCGAGCTGAGCCGAGCCACCTATGCTTCCCTGAGCATCTGAAGAACAGGGTAAAAGATTTGCTCAAGACAAGGTCTTCAGAAGAGCCCATAGTTGCCTATGAACCAACAACACTCTGCTCTTTGAACTGCCGCTGGATCTGTGGGATTCCGGCTGCTATTTGACAAGGGCCATCTGAGCCAGTACGCCGAAGGTGAGCTGAGCAAGAAATTAGCCATTTCCCCTTTATGCAGCAACTGTTGCAAAGAAGGAGGCCTCTCGCTAGGATGCCCAACACAATCCAGCTGTTTGAGCCTCAACAAGCAATTCCATGTCTTAATCCATGAAACCCTGTTGGGAATCGAACCTCCCTCTCAATGGCAGAAGCCCCGATGCACTGCCACCCCCCCCCCCCAATGCATGTGAACATTGCACCAGCTTCTTAGCGGTGGCTGTCTTGTACCCTCCGCATTTAGAGGTGATTAAGCCCCCACTATGATTTTATACTGGCCTCCTCTAAATTATATTAGTGCAAATCAATTCCATCTCAACCCCCCCATCTCTTTCTCTCATTGACAGTGGTAATTTGTTGCGGCTCTGGATCCCACGATGGAAACAGACTCGGTTGATAATGCGTGCAACAAGGGTTATCAGCCGCAATCTTGTCGTCAGATATCTTAGAGAATCACCAAAATGCTGGATTCTTTGAGCGCTTGGGGATATTTTGATGAGCGGTTTGGGGCTTTAAAAAAAAAAATTAGTTGTTGTTTTTTAAAAAATGTCCTTCTGATTTCACCCTCCATCCCTTTTAACCCTAATTATTATGATGATGATTATTTACTTACAGTGGATCCTAATTTTGCAAAGCCCTGCGTTGGAACTCACAGGAGCATCTGCTCCACAGTGAGATTAAAACCATGTAAATGTTTAGAAAATGCAAATGACGCCTGCGATAATTAGCGATGATGGTTTTTTCTACTTTTATTAATAAGGCAGTGCTGCTGGCATCGGCATTTCCCTTTCAGGTTTGGGTTCAAAGCCTTCAAACCATTTCCAATTATCAGGAATGATGGCATTCAAAAGTCGACTGGCCGGCCATTGTCTGTAACTAGTGTTCCCTCTCAGCTGAGTTAGTGTGAGCACGCTCACAGTTTTTTTAGCCTCCAGCTCACACATTTTTGTCTTAGCCCAGGGAGGATGGCTCCAGAGCAAACTAGTTGATGCAGCAGCCAAATCTCTCGCTCACAACTTTAATACCAGTAGCTCATAGGGTAGAATTTCTGCTCACAAGACTCCACAGCTTAGAGTGAACATTGGCAGACCACTTGGAATGGGGTGACTCTTTCTCGCCGATCCATGATTTCCTTTTCCTTAGTAGCCAGCTTGTGTGTGTGTGTGAGTGTGTGTGTGTGTGTGTGTTGTGCCATCAAATCACATCTGACTCACTGGTGTCCCTATGAATTAATATCCTCCAAAATGTTCTGTTTGTTTGTTTATTTAATTTCTTAGATTTGTTTAATTGCATAGATGAATCGCCCACCCTGCGAGCAGGCTCTGGGCAATTTACAGTCTTAAAACATTGTTGTGTACTACTAAGGATGAGTCAACCCGAAACTAGCCCTGGGGTCGGGGGGGGGGGGGGTAGAGCTTGCGTCCACAAACAATAGTTGGCTAGGATCCTAGAATGGACCAATAGAGAAACAATGCTATGTAAACCCCCTATCATTGGAAGTGGGTTGTGTTCGGGGCGTGGTTTGTGCATGCTTAAAAACCAGGCTTCTGCCTGGGATTTCTGTCTTTCTTCTCCTTGCTGAAAGCACTAATAAAGTAGAGATGACCACCAAACTTGGAGTCTGTTTGTCCATGGAACCCACTACTTAACAAACATCTTGTGTACTGGGTTCGTTGCACTGAAGAGCCGGACTACGACGTAGCAATCAGTATTCTTTATTAGGTACACAATTGAGAATGCAATACCGGCCAAAAGGGCCAACATTATACAGTCCCTAGGACACGCCCACAAGTCCTATTGGCGGGTTTGAATTTCCCGCCAGAGTTCTTATTGGAGGGCTAGTGGTGGTCCAGGATCCTTGACTCCTATTGTTCCCAGGAGTTAAACTCAGGCTGTATGTCGCCGGAGCCACGTGGTGGTCAGCGGACATAACAAAACATTTAAACACAATCGACATATATTAACAGCCATTCTCAGGTCTTGCAAACTGAGGACCCTGGCTTCTTTCATTGAGTCAATCAATCTCCTGCTGGGTTTTCCTCTTTTCCTGCTGCCTTCAGCTCTTCCTAGCATTATTGTCCTTTCCAATAACCAATTTATCCCCCCCCCCCCGCCCATGAACTTATGATAGTTCTCTCGGAGTCTTATCTGTCTCTTGGTGTAGTTGTCAGGAGCACAGACTCTAATCTGGGAGAACCGGGTATGATTTCCCACTTCTCCACATGCAGCTGCTGGTGTGACCTTGGCTCAGTCATAAGTTCTTTCAGAGCTGTTCTCTCAAGGGCAGTTCTGGAAAGAGCTCTCTCAGTTGCTCTGAGACTCCTTCGGGTAGTGAAGGGCAGGGTATAAATCCAGTCTCCTCCTCCTCCTTCTGGTACTAGGTTTGAACCAATGTCTGATGGCTGGTATATTAACATTTGGGGCTGCATTAGTAGATAAAAGCAACATTTGGTCAAAGATGGGAGGGGGAAACCAGAAAGACGATCAAAACAGCAGGCAGCCTTTAATTAAAATAGGCATTTTCCGGCAATAAAGAAGTTATCATTACCTGGGTCTGTCTTGACATCTATCAGTGTGCATCGCTGGCACAGGCAGATCCCCAAACCTTGGCTGAGAAACAGAGCGGAGGAATCGCTGCCTCTTAACAAAAGCAGCATTAATATTGATGCGCAATTCACATGGCAGGGAAAAGCGGCATTATTAGTCACCATTGTTACGGGCTGGGGCATTAATATTCAATGAGGAAACGTGGGTGCTGAAATTCCCTGCCTTCTGGGGGTAGCCCAACGGTACAATAAAAAGCAAAAAACCCAAAAAACCAGTGGGAGACTGCTGCGGAGGGGGGAAAGGGGGGCCTGCCTGTTGTACACATTCGGCTTTGTTGCAGGAAGACCTCGAGGTTTAACACCTCATGGCGGGGGGGGGGGGGGGAAGGGGGGGAAGCTATATGGTTGTGTCTTTTGGCAACCGGCAACATACTTCTAGCTCCCAGTAGAATTACTTTTTAGAAACAGGTCTTCTTGGGTCCACTGTTGAAACTGGTGTCTGCAAAAGAGAGAGCTGCTGGGAACGTACGTGAATACGTGAAGCAGTTTGATACCTGATAAGTATTGGAGTCGGGAGTCCATGGAATAGTGAAACAGCTAGATCTTTATTGCTGGTCCGGATGAAGCATACAACCCAGGGCTCCAAGCCCTCCTTTTATGCTGGTCAGGGACAATCCCCTGACCTCACCCAACTGGCCTGATAGGCTATTAGAAGTCTATTTACATTTCATAGGTTCCCTGGGAGAAACCTAGGTACAGGATTGGTGGCCGGTTTGAATCCACCTGGCCTTTGTTCTACCTGGCTGAAGCTCAGGTAGTTTCTTGGCCATGTGCTCTGGCCATGCTCTGGCCATGTGCTCTGGCCATGCGGTCGCAATGAAGAGAGCACATGGCGACCGCATGGTCAATACATAACACCCCTCCCCCCATAGTCCAGAACCCCTCTGCACACATAGTCTTTGAGATAGTCCGGGCGTCTGCGCTCACGTCCAGAGCGCCGGGGGGTTGTAAGGCGGGGCGTGTTGCTAGTGTCGGCAGGTTGCGGTGTGGGTAGTTGTTCTGCTGGCAGGGCCTGTCTGCTCGGGGGTTGTTCAGGTGTGGATGGTGCGACTGCTTCGTCCGCGGGCAGGAGCGGCATCTCCGCAGTCTCTGGATCAGGGTCTGGCGCTGCTTCTGGAGTCGTGTCGATGTCACGGTCTGTTGGTGCAGGGAGTTCGGGGGCCTGGGTATCATCGTGGTTCTGGGTACGGCGTCGAATCTGGTCAATGTGCCGTTTCCAGACTACGCCATCTTCCGTAAGGACCTCATAGGAATAAGGCCCTGTGACTCGGACGATCCTCGCGGGGAGCCATGTTGGACCCCGCGCGAAGTTCTTTGCGTATACGGGGTCTTCGGGAGCAAATCCTCGGGCAGCTGGCCGGTCCTCCATTGTCGGGTTCCCCTCGATTGCTCGGTCGGGATGTAGGCGGTCCAAGACGGTTCCCAGTCGTCTTCCCATCAGAAGTTCGGCTGGCCGGCGCCCGGTCCCTGAGTGGGGTGTGTTCCGTTGGCAGAACAGGAACTTTTACAGCTGCTCTTCCCAGTCGCCATGCTCCATCTTCTTTAACGCGTCCTTCGTTGTCCTCACCATGCGCTCGGCCTGGCCATTGGTTGCGGGGTGGAACGGAGCGGAGCGGATGTGGCGCAGACCGCAGGCTTCCACAAACCGTTGAAACTCGCCGGAGGTGAAGGCGGTCCCGTTGTCGGTCACGAGAGTTTCTGGCATTCCGTGTGTCGCGAAGATCGGCCAGAGACTTCTTAAGGCAGCGTTGGTGGAGGTCGAAGCTACCGGCACTACCTCAAGCCACTTGCTGTAGCTGTCAACAACGATAAGAAACAACCGGCCCTGGACCGGTCCCGCGAAGTCTAGGTGCAGGCGGGACCAGGGCTTGTTAGTAGATTCCCAGGATCGGACAGGAGCGTGTGGTGGATCTGGCCGTGACTCCTGGCATTTGGTACACTTCTGGACCCGCCCCTCAATGTCTTTGTCCAGGCCTGGCCACCATACGTAACTCCGGGCCAGAGCTTTCATGCGCACAATTCCCGGGTGAGCCTCGTGGAGGGCCTCTAGCACTCGGGGCCGCAGGGGCCCGGGGATCACCACTCGAGATCCCCATAGCAGGCATCCCTTGTGGGCCGATAGTTCGTGCCTGCGTGCCGTGAAAGCGGCAAAATCTGGTCCCGGTTTTTCCGGCCACCCCCTTCCCACCCAGTCTGAGACACGGGAAAGGATGCGGTCCCGCCGCGTGCGACGGGCCACATCTGATACCTGTACGGGGCGCTCCGGTAGATCCTCTAGGAGCGCGACGTGGAAAGCGGGAGCCGGATCAGGGTCGCAGGACGGGAGGGGAAGACGGCTGAGGGCGTCTGCATGACCCATCGCCTTCCCCGGGCGATGTACCAATTCGTAGGAGTAGCCTGACAAAAAAATTGACCACCGCAGGACCCGCGGGGACAGCATGTGAGGGGTCTGCCTGTGGGGGGCAAGGAGACCCAGCAGCGGCTTGTGATCTGTGGCCACGGTGAATGACCGTCCGTAGAGATAGTCGTGAAATTTCCTGACGCCAGCTACGATTGCTAGGGCCTCCTTGTCGATCTGGGCGTAGTTCCGTTCTGCCGACGACAGGGTCCTGGAGTAGTAGGCAACTGGTACCTCCTTTCCGTTGGGTAGCCGGTGTCCCAAGACCGCCCCAACGCCGTAGGGGGATGCGTCGCAGGCCAGGATGACAGGGAGCCTCTCATCGAAATGCGCTAAGACCGCATTTGAAATTAATAAGTCTTTGACGGCCCGGAAGGCTGCATCATGCTTGGGACCCCAGGCCCAAGCCGCTCCCTTGTCCAGGAGACGATGCAGGGGTTCAGCGACCGCCGCCTTGTGCGGAAGGAAGGCGTGGTAGAAGTTCACAAGTCCCAAGAACGCCTGGAGTTCCGCCTTTGAGGACGGGCGGGGTGCACCTGTAATTGCCACTACCTTCTCCTTTGTAGGGTGAATGCCGTCTGCGGTGACTTGGAACCCCAAGAAGGTCACCGAGGAGACTCCCAGGGTGCACTTGTCTTTTCGAACCTTGAGACCCGCGTCCTGGAACCTTTGCAGCACCATCCGGAGGCGAGCTGCGAACGTGTCGGCGTCTGGGGCGGCGATGAGGACGTCGTCGAAGAACGGCTTCACTCCTGGAACATCTTTTAGGAGAGAATCCATTAGATTTTGAAAGATTCCAGGTGCTACGCTGACCCCAAATTGGAGGCGTTTTACCTTGAACGCTCCCTTGTGAGTCACAATCGTTTGTGCCTCGGCCGTTGCTTCGTCTACGGGAAGCTGCTGATAGGCTTGGGCCAAGTCTAATTTTCCAAATATTTTGGCACCCGCGAGGGAGGCCAGAACATGGCTGACCACCGGTACCGGGTACGCGTGGTCCTGTAATGCCTTATTAATTGTACATTTGTAATCCGCGCAGATGCGGACTTCCCCGTTAGCTTTGAGGGGGGTCACAATGGGAGTCTCCCACTTGGCGTGGGAGACCGGCTCGAGCACCCCTTGTGCCACGAGCTTTTCCAACTCTGCCTCCACTTTGGGCTGGAAGGCGAGTGGTGGCCGGCGGACGGCCACGCGGATGGGCCGGACTGCCGGGTCCAGGTCGAAGGAAACCGGGGGTCCTTTGTAGCAGCCCAATGAGCCATCGAAAACGGCGGGAAATTCCTCGCAGATGGATGAGAAGTCAGTAGAGCCCATGCGGTGTATTCCGGTCCACTGCACTCCGAGCGGCTTGAACCAGGCGCGACCTAGGAGACTGGTTAGATTGCGCTCCACCACGAGAAGGTCCAGCAGGCCATTAAAGGCATGGTACTGGACCCGGACCCTGGCTAGCCCCTTAATAGCCACTGGGTTTTTCTGGAAGTCCCGGAGGACCAACCCAGCCGGCAGCCGCAGCCAGCGTGCCCCCTTCGGGCAGAGGCGGCGGAACGTAGCTGCGGACACAATTGAATATGCTGACCCTGAGTCCAGTTCCATGGAGCAAGGAACTCCCTCTATTCGGAGAGACACGGAAATTGCGCCCGGGATGGGCTGAGGCAAGTTCATTACCGTGGCCGTGGGAACGACACTACCCACTTCTTCGAAGTTCGCTGCTGGGGCACGGTGGCTGTTCCTCAGGCGGCAGGCCCGGGCGAGATGTCCTGCTTTCCCGCAGGCGCGGCAGATGGCATCACGGAAGCGGCATGTCCGTCTGTCGTGGGGGTCCCCACAGCTGGCGCACGTTGGGGCCTGCCTGTTGAGGGAAGCAGGAGAGGGAACAGAGACAGATGCTGGGCGCCGGCCCTTGGGCCTGGGGACGCCGGGCTCACCCTTCTTCAAGCGTGGTTGCATCCGGTGGACGTCCTCTTCTTCGCTTGAGTCGGGTTCGGGAGAAGCCGCCTGGTGGACTTTGGTGGCTGCCTTGTCCTTTTGCGTTGTCTCGAAAGCTGCCGCAGTTTCGAGCATCTTCTCCAAGGTTGGCTCCGGCATTGCAATGAGGCGCCGGCGGAGCTTGGCTTCCCGGACCCCTCCCATGAAGGCGGTCTCCACGTGGTCATCCATGTGGCGGAATTCGCAGCCCACGGCTAGTCGACGGAGTTCAGCCAGGAAAGTGGCGGCTGACTCCCCCGGCTGCTGCTGGCGCTGTATGAACTCCCAGCGCCTGGCCAGTTTTGATGGCTTCGGGGCGAAGTAATCGCCGAGGGTCTTGGTGAGCACGTCGTAAGACACCTCGGTGGGGTCTTGCGGGGCTAGTAGGTTCTGGGCCACCCGCATGACCTCCACCCCTCCGGAACTCAAGAGCCAGGCACTCTTCAGGTCCGCATCTGTGATTCCGCGGACCTTAAAGGCACAACCCAGCGTCTTGAGCCAGGACTCCCACGTCTCGGGGCGAGACGTATTGAAAGGGGTAATTGGTCCCGGAGCGTTTGCCATATTTACCAGAGCAGGAGCGGCGGCGGCTGTTTGAGCGATGTCCTCGTGTCTTGCGGCGGTGCCGGGGAGCGCTGAGGCTTGGCGCTGGCTAGTGCCGGAGGATTGGGCTCAGAGCGGCTTGCGGCGAGGCGTTGGAGCGCTGGAGCTCGGAGATGCCTGCGGCCGGCGGGATGGAGCTCGCTGTGCTGCTGTGGTCTGCTGGAGAGTCGCTCATCGGGATCCCATCCTCGTCGCCACTGATAAGTATTGGAGTCGGGAGTCCATGGAATAGTGAAACAGCTAGATCTTTATTGCTGGTCCGGATGAAGCATACAACCCAGGGCTCCAAGCCCTCCTTTTATGCTGGTCAGGGACAATCCCCTGACCTCACCCAACTGGCCTGATAGGCTATTAGAAGTCTATTTACATTTCATAGGTTCCCTGGGAGAAACCTAGGTACAGGATTGGTGGCCGGTTTGAATCCACCTGGCCTTTGTTCTACCTGGCTGAAGCTCAGGTAGTTTCTTGGCCATGTGCTCTGGCCATGCTCTGGCCATGTGCTCTGGCCATGCGGTCGCAATGAAGAGAGCACATGGCGACCGCATGGTCAATACATAACAATACCGAATCACTGGTCCGTTGAAATCGGTATTGTCTGCTCAGACTGGCAGCAGTGCTCCACGGTCTCAGGTGGAGACCTTTCGCATCACTTCCTACCCAATCCTTTTACCTGGAGATGCTGGGGACTGAACTGGGACCTTCTGCATGCTAAGCAGATGATCTACCACTGAGCCACGCCCCTGTCCCCTGTAAACTCTCATCGGCCTCCTTCTCCCAATGAATACAAGAAGCTGAGGTGTTAGACTACTGCTCTATCAAGGTCAGGATTCTGCCCAGCAATGACTCTGCAGGGTCTTAACAAGAGAGCTCTTTGAGAGCCAGTTTGGTGTCGTGGTTAGCAGTGCGGACTCTAATCTGGGAGAACTGGGTTTGATTCCCCACTCCTCCACATGCAGCTGCTGGTGTGTCCTTGGGTCAGTCACAAGTTCTCTCAAAGCTGTTCTCTCAAGGGCAGTTCTCGGGAGAGCTCTCTCAGCCCCACCTACCTCACAGGGTGTCTGTTGTGGGGAGGGGAAGGGAAAGGAGACTGTAAGCCGCTCTGAGACTCTGAGTGAAAGGCGGGGTATAAATCCAATCTCCTCCTCCTCCTCCTCCTTCACTTAAGATGATGGTGGGGATCAAACCTGTTCAAACGGTTGGCAGAGTTTAAATGTGCAAGAAAGCGGAGCACTAGCTGTTTAAAGAAAGATAAACTGGTTTATTAACGAAGAACAAAGAGAGAGACCGATTTCACACAAGCCGCTGCTCTGTCCCTGCTCTTCACTTTCCCCCAGATTGAACACGTCAATTTTCCGCTATGTGCTACGTGGCCGCATTTTGACCCGCAGGATCACAAAGAAAAAAAAGCAGAGAGACTCAGGGAAGAAACAGGGCATGTTTACCTAGCTGCCCTCGGTCTCCCCAGCTTGCGCGCCTTGGCAGGTTGGCTGGGGAGACCAAGGGCAGCCAGGCAAACATGGCTGCTTCCCTTCCTGATCTTTTGGGCAGCGCCTTTCCCCAGGGTGTAGGAGACTAGAAAGGCGATGCTGAAGTGACAGGGATCTTTCAGATCCCAGGCACTTCAGCAGCGCCTTTCCCCAGTTGTCTGATTCGGGTGGGGGTGGGGAGTAGGAGACTAGAAAGATCCCTGGCCGTCTGGTTTGGAGTGAGGGTCGACTAGAAAGGTGATGCTGAAGTGGGGCAGAGAAGCTCGGGGGGGAAGAGGCAAGCTTCCATGCCTGCCCTGTGCTTTCCCAGCCTCCCGCCTAATATTCTAATAAGCTGCACTGTCAGGGATGTCGCCTAATATGCTAATGAGTTTCTGCTGTTGGGTGTGGCCTATTATGGTAATGAGTTCCTGCTAGGCTTTTTCTACCAAAAAAAGCCCTGGCTGTCATCATTGGTGGTGTCAAAACTGGCATCACAACACACACACCCTCTTTAAAAATGACACTAAAAGACTGAAACATCACTGGAGTGTTGTAACAATAGGGTTAGAAGGTTCTCTGAATCCCCAGCTTTCATTATAATAAAAAGTAAGTCTCCAAGCTCTTCTCTCATGGGGATATGCCTCGATCCCTCATCTTAAGGGTGGGAGGGGAAGAGAGGGAGGGGTTTGACCAACAAAACCATCAGAACCATTATTCATGAGGAAAAAGCCAGCCTTAAAAATCAGTTTCCAGAAAAGCATTGAGGTAAAAGTGAGGTAAAAGCAGGGGTCCTTTCGAGCAGGAGCTCGGGGGAGCGCAGCTCCGGGAGTTGGTGCCAGCCCTCCCTCCCACGGGGAAATGCCTGCTTGTGTCATGGCTGCAGCAAAATGACCCCGTCCCCTGGAAAGGTCCTTGTTCCTCTGACCAGCCTTCTGAAGGCTTCAGCCACCACTGAAGCTGTCCTCCCAGGATAGTAGTATTTCTGAGGCTTGGATTAGTAGCTGTCTCCTTCCTTTCTTTCTTTCTTTTCTTTTCTTTTCTTTTCTTTTCTTTTCTTTTCTTTTCTTTTCCTTTCCTTTCTTTCTTTCTTTCTTTCTTTCTTTCTTTCTTTCTTTCTTTCTTTCTTTCTTTCTTTCTTTCTTTCTTTCTCTTTCATCTCTCTCTCTTTCTTTCTTTCTCTTTCTCTCTCTCTGTCTCTCTCCTTTCTTTCTTGCCTTCTGACATACTTCTGGTGATGTCAGGTGGTGTGGCATATGCAAATAAGTTATGCTAATGAGTTATGCAAATGAGCTCCTGCACCTCTTTTTCTACAAAATGACCCCTGGGTAAAAGAACTGGGGGGGGATGACCAAAAAAACACCCTCAACGTGGAAATTAAAGGCACAAAAATATGTGCGGAAATCAGTGGATAAACCAAAGCAGCAGAAGTCAAAATGGACTGAACAACAACAACAACCCAATAAACCACTGAAGGGAAGGAGAAAGAAAATGGTTCCTCAGTCTTGTATACGTGTGCGGGGGGTGAAGTTTACCTTCTGATTATGTACATACATCAGTGTTGTCAATTCGTAACTGCCTTATGGTGACCCCAGCAGGGGGCTTTCAAGGCAAGTGAGAGGCAGAGGTGGTTTGTCATTGCCTTCCTCTGCAGAGTCCTCCTTGGTGGGTCGTCCACGCCACTCCAATCCTGCTTCTCTTCTGAGATCCGACAAGATCGGGCTATAACACAAGACTGCCTTATACCGAATCAGACCCTTTGTCCATCAAAGTCAGTATTGTCTACTCAGACTGGGAGAGTCCCTCCAAGGTCTCAGGCTGAGGTCTTTCACATCGCCTGCCTCCAGATCTTTTAAATGGAGATACCGGGGATTGAACCTGGGACCTTCTGCATCCTTCGCAGATGCTCTACCGCCGAGCCACAGCCCCTCCCACACCGCCTTCCCTCCATCTTCTGATTAGCCCCTTTCAATTATCACAGTCTGGCTCCTTGCCTAATGGAATTAAATGTGGATTTATTAATTCCATCAATCTTGAGATGAGGTTGAGTTTTCTGGACTGTTGCCAAGGAGGAAGGGGAGCGCGCCAGCCGTCACTTTGTGTGACACCCTGAAAGGGAGCCAGGATGTCACCTTCCCCACAATGGCAGCAAAACAGACACCTGATCACATCTCATTTGCATGTTGCTCATAAATGTGGCGCTTTTGCCTCTTGGTGATTCCAGGGACATAAAAGCAAGGCTGGACAAAGGCCCTGCGCATAATCATTTCCCCTCAAAATGCCTTTGGAAGAGGGGTGCAATTGCGCAATTAGAAACCAGCAACGTGAAATCAAATCAAAGGGGCTAGTCTGGAAATCAATTACACGAGTTGCTTTGACTTTTAAAACTGGGCTTCTTTAGGATTTCTTCCCATTTTATTTTTGAAAACTCCCACCCACCCCCAAACATCAACCGCAAAATAAACGGAAGACTCAATCACACAAACACAGCGAGATCTGTGGCTCAGCAGCACAGTATCTGTTTTGCATGCAGAATGCCGCCGGTTCAATTGCTCACATCTACAGTTGAAAGAATCAGGTAGCAGGTGATGTGAAGAAACTCTGCCTGGGACCCTGGAGAAATGCTGCCAGTTTGAGTGGACAATACCGACCTTGATGGACCAAGTGTCTGATTCAGTACAAGGCAATTTCATGTTTGGGGCCAGTTTGGTGTAGTGGTTAAGTGTGCAGACTCTAATCTGGGAGAGCCAGATTTGATTCCCCACTCCTCCACTTGAACCTGCTGGATGACCTTGGGCAAGCCATAGCTCTGTACCAGCTGTTCTCTCAAGGACAGCTCTGGAAAGAGCTCTCTCAGCCCCACCTACCTCACAGGGTGTTGTTGTGGGGAGGGAAAGGAGTTTGTAAGCCACTCTGAGACTCCTTCGGGTAGTGAAGGGCAGAGTATAAATCCAATCTCCTCCTCCTCCTCCTCCTCCTCCTCCTCTTCTTGTGTTCCAACAATTTATAATAAGAACCTAACTCTGTATCTTTATATAATCATTTTTATCCTACTGTTCCTCCAGGGATTTAAAACCGGTATACACTGATCTTCCCTGCCCCATTTGATCCTCACAACAACCCTGGGAGGTAGGTTAGGCTGAGACCGTGTGACTGGCCTAAGGTCCCCCAGCAAGCTTCCATGGGTAGAGTGGGGATTCGAACCAGAGTCTCCCAGATATTAGTCCAACACTCTTAGCCACTACACCAAGCACTATGAGGAAAGGCTGAGGGACCTGGGAATGTTGAGTCTAGAGACGGGAAGGTTGGGGTGGGGGGTACAGGGTTGCTCTCTTGAAGTATCAGAAGGGCAGTCACTTAGAGCGGGGCAGGGAGCTGGTCCTGTTGGCAGCAGAGGAGAGGACTCGCAATCGATGCTCCTTCTAAGCTGTGGAGTCTTGTGAGCAAAAATTCTACTCTGTGAGCTACTGGCATTAAAGTTGTGAGCGAGCGATTTGGCTACTGCGTGAATTAGTTTGCTCCGGAGCCATCGTTCCTGAAGTAAGACAGAGTTTTGTGAGCCGGAGGCTAAAATACTGTGAGCTAGCTCACACTAACTCAGTTTAGAGGGAACACTGCTCACAATCATGGGTTTAAAATACAGGCGGGAAGGAAGCGGCTGGATAGGGAAAACTTTTTTATCGTGAGAGTTGTGCCACAGTGGAATCGGCTGCCTCGGGTGGTGGTGAGCTCCCCCTCCCTGGCCTTCTTTAAGCAGCAGCTGGACAGACCCTTGTCAGGGATGTTCTCTAGGCTGACCCAAAACACAGCAAAAACCAAACTGGGGAAGAATGCTAGCAATAATATTGTAAAAGTCAAAAGCACATACCAGGCAAGTATACAGATTGTACAAATCTATTATACAAAAAATACGAATACTCAAGGTGTTGACAAGGAATCAGAAATGAACAATGCAAGTGTACTAGGTGGAATCAGGACGACGGGTGCACACGAGATGCAATAGAATGATGACTCCGGAATGAAACCTCGCTTGGTGGATAACTCAGAAACAAATATTCATCACATCACTTGTTGTAAGCTCCTTCTGGCTGTTGCAATAAAGGCATACCATCGCATGTGATGTTGTCTGGTTCTTCTGCTTTATACTCTTTAAGATTATAATTCTGTTGTCTAGGTATGGGTAAGCAGTAACCTAAGTCACTATTAAGAAGAGACTAAATCTCTTATCTCTTAGAGAGCCAGTTTGGTGTAGCGGTTAAGTGCGCGGACTCTAATCTGGGAGAACCAGGTTTGATTCCCCGCTCCTCCACTTGCACCTACTGGATGACCTTGGGCAAGCCATAGCTCTGTACCAGCTGTTCTCTCAAGGACAGTTGTCTCAGAGCTCTCTCAGCCCCACCTACCTCACAGGGTGTCTGTTGAGGGGAGGGGAAGGGAAAGGAGTTTGTAAGCCGCTCTGAGACTCCAAGTGAGTGAAGGGTGGGATATAAATCCAATCTCTTCTTCTTCTTCTTCTTTTTATTAGGGATTCTAATAAAGGGCACTGGTCAGACAGCCCAGGGCTTCAGATGCTAGTTTGCCTAGGCTGATCCTGCATTGAGCAGGAAGTTGGGCTAGATGGCCTGTAGGGCCCCTTCCGACTCTGTGATTCTCTGATTCTGTTCTCTGATTCTACACCACACTGGCTTGCAGCTACGCATGAGTCACATGACAACCAGGGTGGCATTGTGGTTAGAGCAGCAGACTAGGAACGGGCAGCCGGGAAACCCTTCCTTGTCCCTCAAGCTTGCTTAGAGACCTTGTCCCAGTTGTCTGCTCAGTGGATGTACCTCAAAGGATTGGGAGGATAAGGTGGAGGAAAGGCTAACCGTACAGTCAGCTACTTGGAGCAAAGGTAGGATATGCCTGTAGTGTGGTCAAACTCCCAGACATTGATGGTGACCCCAGCAAGGGGCTTTCAAGGCAAGGGAGAAGCAGAGGTGGTTGGCCATGGCCTTCTTCTGCAGAGCCTTCCTTGGCGGTCTCCGTTCCAAGTAC
The DNA here is from genome assembly GCA_029233225.1 of Lepidodactylus listeri. NCBI lineage: Eukaryota > Metazoa > Chordata > Lepidosauria > Squamata > Gekkonidae > Lepidodactylus > Lepidodactylus listeri. The sequence continues at coordinate 86,384,943 of JARCFY010000011.1, forward strand.
TGACCCTGCTTAGCTTCTGAGAGCCTATGAGACTGGGCTATACCATGCCACCTTCCCTCCCGAAGGCAGGATTCAAATGGAATGAAGAAACTAGCCCTGACCTGATTAGCCCAGGCAAGCCCGATCTCGTCAGATCTCGGAAGCTAAGCAGGGCCGACTGTGGTTAGTACTTGGATGGGAGACCTCCTTGGAATACCAAGTTGGGAGGACAGAGGCATGCTTGTTCAGCCACCTCTCTGAATATCCTCCAGGACCCCAGTAGGGGTCAGTCACCAGAGGTCAACGTGACTTCCAGGTTTGTGCACATGCACACACACACACACACACACACAAAATGGAATAAAGAAACTAATGCATTTTCAGAATGAAAACGGGGGGGGGGGGGGATGATGATGACGACTTCATTCTCAAATAGAGATACTGAACTTGGCTGCGCATATCTTAAGACTCTCCTTCTGAGTTCTCTCTTTCAGAAAAGGAAGAAGACAAAAGCGCTGCTTGACAGTTGGACTCAGACCAAGAGCAGTGGTAAACAAGCATGTTTGTCTGGCTGACCTACTTCCAGAAACTAAACAAGTCTCGCAAAGCCTGTCCGCTTCGTGTCCCTTTGGGAAACTTCAGAGCTGAAAGAAATGAGGAAGAGTCTTTGGCGAGACCGCTGCCTGACTCCACCCAGTACTTTTAAGATGAGCCAAAAACAGCAAGTAACAGAAAAGGAATAAGCCAGCTTTGGAAGTCATCCCCAAAGGGCTGGATATATATTTCTTCCAGGTTTCTTTTTAAAAGCCATTGTATTTATTTGCATAGCACAAGGTTACTGCTATTTTAGTCGCACATGTTCTGTTTATCATGGGCAGGCTGTTCGGAAAACCCTTCATCTACCAAGCAGATGCTCTACCTCTCTGAGGTTTTGGAAATTCCTAGAGTGCCATAGGATGCCATGACATCACTTCTGGGTACATGACTGGAACTGAGATCATGGCAGTATGCGATGCTTGTCCCCGTCCTCATTTTGCTCCTCTGATCAGCAGGTGCTGGTGGCTGAAGATTGCCTACCATTGGAGGCAAACCGGGAAGGTTAATTTCATGGCTAAATGAGCACTTGAATCCAGACCTCTCCAATCCCAGTCAAACCAGTTAACCACTGCACCATACTAGCTGTCCAAGAGAGCAAAAACATCTAGCCTTCCCTTTGTGCACCATACAAGTTTTCCATTTGCAAGGAATTATTCGGGCCAATATTATAATGCCCCTGTACAGATCTATGGTGAGGCCTCATTTGGAATACTTGCACAGTTCTGGTCACCATATCTCAAAAAGGACATTGTAGAGCTGGAAAAAGTACAGAGGAGGGTAATCACCTTCCCTATGAGGAAAGGCTGAAGATGGCGAGGGGTCTGGAGGCCAAGTCCTATGAGGAAAGGCTGAAGGAGCGGGTATGTTTAGCCTGGAGAGGAGACAACTGAGAGGTGATATAAGATAACCATCTTCAAGCACTTGAAGGACTGCCATATAGAGGCTGGTGTGGAGGTGCTTTCTGTTGCCCCAGAAGGTCGGATCAGAACCAGTGGGTTCAAATTAAATCAAAAGAGTTTTCAGCTAAACATTAGGAAGAACTTACTGACAGGTAGAGCGGTTCCTCAGTGGAACAGGCTTCCTCGGGAGGGGGTGAGCTCTCCTTCTTTGGAGGTTTTCAAATAGAGGCTAGATGGCCATCGGACAGCAATGCGGATTCTGTGAACCTAGAGAAGGGAGGGCAGGAAGGGTTGCTTCAGTGCTTAGTTCTTGTGGCCCTTTCTTACGCACCCAAGGGAAATGCTGATTGCCACTTTGGGGTCAGGAAGCAATTTTTCTCCTGGTCAGATGGTCAGCCGTGTTGGTCTGAAGCAGAAGAACACATTTAGAATCCAGTGGCACCTTTAAGACCAACAAAGGTTTATTCAAGGGATAAGCTTTCGTGTTCAAATTTTCTAAAATTTGAAAAAGTGTGCCTTGCACACAAAAGCTCATACCTTGAATAAACTTTAGTTGGTCTTAAAGGTGCCACAGGACTCTAAATTTATTTCTCCAGGCCAATTTGGCTGAAGATCCTGGAGGTTTTTTGTCATCTTCTGAGTGTGGAACAGCGGTCACTGCAGGTGTGGAGGGGATGGTATTTGTGAATTTCCTGCATTGTGCAGGGGGTTGGACTAGATGACCCTGGAGGTCCCTTCCAACTCTATGGGTCTGGGACTTTTCAGTTTAGAAAAGAAATGACTAAGGGGGGACATGATAGAGATTTATAAAATTATGCGTGGGATGGAGAGAGTTGACAAAGAGAATTTTTTTCTCCCTCTCCCAAACTCTAGAACTCGAGAGCATCCAATGAAGCTGATGGACAGAAGGTTCAGGACAGACAAAAGGAAATACTCCTTTACCCTAATACATAATTCAGTTTTTGTACCAGAAGATGGGAGAGTAGCAAACATTACACCATTTTATTAAAAGGAGTCCAGAGGGGAACCAGGAAATGACAGGCCAGTCAGCCTAATGTCTGTCCCAGGTGAATTAGTAGAAACTGTAATCAAAGATAGAATTGCTAGACACAAAGAGGAACAAAGCCTGCTGAGGGAAAATCAGCATGGCTTCTGCAAAGGGAAGTCCCGCCTCACCAACCTTTTGGAGTTCTTTGAGAAAGTGAAGAAGCATGTAGACAATGGTGACCTGGTAGACATTATATATTTGGACTTCCAAAAGGCTTTTGACAAGGTACCTCTCCAAAGACTCCCAAGTAAACTTAGCAGTTGTGGGATAAGGTTTTCTTATGCATTAATAATAGGCTAAATGACAGGAAGCAAAGGGTAGGAATAAATGGACAGCTCACCCAGTAGAGGGAAGAAAACAGGGGGGTCCCACAAGGATCGGTATTGGGGCCGGTACTATTTAGTTCATTCCTAAATGATCTGGAACTAGGGGCGAGTAGTGTAGCGGCCAAGTTTACAGATGACATGAAATCATTCAGGATGGTGAAAACCAAAACTGACTGTGAAGAGCTCCAGGAGGATCTCCACAAATTGGGTGAGTGGGTGACAAATACTTCTTTACACAGCGAGTGATTAAAATGTGGAATTCACTGCCGGAGGATGTAGTAATGAACACAGGAATACACAGCTTTGAAAGGGGATTGGATAGATTCATGGAGGACAGGTCTATTAATGGCTACTAAACCTGGTGACTATGGGGAACCTCCACATTCAGAGGCATTAATCCTCTGAATCCCAGTACCTGAAGGCAACATCGGGGGAAGGCCTCGACCTCTGTGCCCTGTTGTTGGCCATTAAGAGGAACTAGCAAGGCTCTTCTTATGTTCTTGTGAAGGCCACGGCCTCTGTGCCCCGTTGGCCATCCCGTGTGAGACAGGATGCTGAACTAGATGGAGCACTGGTCTGATCCAGCAGGGCTCTTATGTTCTTGTGAAGGCCTCAGCCTCTCTGCCCATTTTCTGGCCCTCCAGAGGAACCGGTTGGCCACTGTGTGAGACAGGACGCTGGATTAGATGGACCACCAGTCCGATCCAGCAGGGTTCTTCTTATATTCTTATTTAGGGGAACACCTGCAGCCTGAAGTGGTCAGGGCTCATTTTGTAGCAGGAGCTCCTTTGCATATCAGGCCACACACCCCTAATGTAGCCAATCCTCCAAGAGATTACAGAACTCTTCTTACAGGGGCTACTGTAAGCTCTTGGAGGACTGGCTACACCAAGGGTGTGTGGCCTAATTAGGCAAAGGAGCTCCTGCTACGAAATGGGCCCTGGAGGTGGTACAGTCCTATCTACCACTGCAGCAGTCTGCCACATCATTACCACCTGATCCTATCCATGACACAGTCTGGCTGCTTTAGCTTTCCTTGCCTCTGTGTTTTGTCTCCTTGTGCACTGCTGTCCTTGAGACTATTTGCCTTGAATCTCTTATATCCATAGAGGTGCCATCGGCTGTTTCTCAGAGCGCACGTGCTTTCTTTTCACTTCAGATGCAAAAAAAAAAAAGCTTCTTTGTGGGGAGGAATTTCCAACTGGAAAAAGATTCTGCACAATAGCAGCCGTTTGCAGTATTGTGCAGTGTCCCTCTCCAAGACTTCAACAGAATAACGTCTTTCTGTTCGAAACACAGTCGCTGATCAGTCTGTTTGTTCTTCATTCAGCACCATCCCAATTCTCGGTTTTCATCAGAATTTTAAGTGGATCTTGTCCGGGCAATCAGAAGAGGATTCTGCCTTTACCCACAAGAATGGGAGTTCGGTGCGTAACAATGGCACTCGGTCGCCTTACACATGAACCTAATGGCAAATGCTCAGCCAGCCTGCGTAATGTGGAGCTGGCGGTCTCGCACAGGGAAATTTGCAATCACGTTCGTATTCTTCTCCAACTATAGGCAAAGATTGACTCCCAACTCGTCAAAGTTGCCCAATTCTTGAAGGCTGGCAAAAGCCCAAGTGCTAGGCATATGCTCTATTCTTACCAACGGTTACAGAATTAGAAGCATTTCACATGCTGACGGTTTATAGAAAGGCTGAGCCAAAGCACTCGGTTTGTTTGCTTCAGCAGATTCGAAAAGACACCTCCCCCCCCCTGCATTCTTTGCAAAAACGGTTATTTATTTAATTCCTTTGTAACCCGCCAATCTCCCCAGCGAGGACCCAAAGAGGCTTATGTAATTCTCTTCTCCATTTTTTCCTCACAATAACCCTGTAAGGTAGGCTAGGCTGAGAAAGTGTGACTGGCCTAAGGTCAACCAGCAAGCTTCCATGGTACAAGTGGGAATTTGAACCCAGGCCTCCCAGATACTAGTCCAGCACTCTAATCACTACAGTGCACTGGCTCTCTGTCTGAGCATGTTGAGTGCCATCAAGTTGCAGTCAACTTATGGCGATCCCAGCAAGGGGCTTTCAAGGCCAGTGAGAAGCAGAGGTGGTTGGCCATTGCCTTCCTCTGCAGAGTCTTCCTTGATGGTCTCCCTTCCAAGTACCGACCCTGCATAGCTTCCGCGATCTGATGAGATACAGCTGTACCATGCCACCTTCCCTCAGTTGGCTCTCTATTAACCTATTTACCATTTATTCATTTATCTATTTGTTTACATCAGGGGTGTCAAACATGCAGCCCGGGGGCCGGATCAGGCCCGCCAGGCGGCTTCTATCAGGCCCTCAAGGGACTCGCTGTCTCCTGCTTCTTCCTCCAATTCTACTTCTGCACCATAGCTTGCTTTCCCAGACTCTCTCAATCGCTCAAGAGAGATAGATAGGCAAGCTTCTGCTCCCTGCCCTGGGGTGAGGCTCCTCCCCCTCCCTGATTGCTACAGCACAGGCATTTTGATGCAATAATTCAGAGCAAGAAGTGTCAGTTATCAGAGACTGTTAAATAAACAAAATATTGCAAGAATACTGATGTCTCAAGTATGTTTTTAAGTTAAAAAATCTTTGTGTTTGTGTCTTTTATAAAGTTTATTTCTCTGCTACCTGGCATTACATTTTATGACACACATGGCCTGGCCCGACAAAGTCCAATTCATGTCAGATCCGGCCCTCCATAACAAATGAGTTCGACATCCCTGGTTTACATTGTATTTCCTCCGTCTCTCAAAGGGTGTTATTTATCCTTGATGACATCATTATTTGGCCATTGGAGAAGGAGACCTGGATTGGGCAGAACAGTGGCATATAAATGTTTTAAATAAGTCAAGTCAAATCAATAATGGTAAAGCCAAGCAGAAGGCTCCAGCTGTCATTTCCAGTTAAAAAAGGATTTCTGCCAATGTTGGGAAAGATCTTTCTCTGTCTGAGACCCTGCAGAGTCGCTACCAATTGGAGTAGAAAATATTATGGAAACAATCCTGAGCTAGACAGACCAATATTTTAACTCAGCGTAAGGCAGGTTCACATAGACATATGAATGTCTTTGTAGCATTTTGATGTCTTGTTATGTGATCCCGGATTAGCTAAAATAACCTGTGTGTGTCATTCAGGAAGGAAAAGAAGCAGCTGCTGAGGGGAAAAAAATATTACCAAAGCATTAGGAGCCAGAAGAAAACAAAAGTACTGATTTTTTTAAAAATGTGAATATTCACACAGTCTAAGTATGCTTTTCAGGCAATGCATCAGCTCCTCTGAAAGAGCTTCTTTCAGTCTGAAAATGGAAACGGGAAAATATTCAAAACAATCCTTGTTCATACTACTTTAATTACTACCAATAGCACAATGCAAGCCCTGGCTAGATTAATGTCTAGAAGCTGCAGTAAAAATATAGTAAGAAACACATCACAGAGACTCATAATGGAAAAAAAAATCCAAATATTGATAATGTTCATCAGTTCCTTCCATGAAGGTATAAAGGATTCCAACATGCAGAATACATTTGTGTGTGTGTGTGTGTGTGATTTTATTTTTATTAACTTTCAAACTTGAAATATGTGGGATACATTTTGATCAAAAACTTTCTATATATTTTGTCTCACAGGAAGCAGTGGGAAAAATGGGGAAGAGAGAAAAAGGTACGCTTCCTCGAGCTCTTTAGGGGGAGGGATGAGATAAATAATACACTAGAAAGATGGACAGGCAGACAGAAATGATGGACAGACTGACAGATGAATGAATGAATGAATGAATGAATGAAAGAAAGAAAGAAAGAAAGAAAGAAAGAAAGAAAGAAAGAAAGAAGAAGAAGAGATTGGATTTATATCCCGCCCTTCACTCACTTGGAGTCTCAGAGCGGTTTACAATCTCCTTTCCCTTCCCCTCCCCACAACAGACACCCTGTGAGGTAGGTGGGGCTGAGAGAGCTCTTTCCCAAGCTGTCCTTGAGAGAACAGCTGGTACAGAGCTATGGCTTGCCCAAGGTCATCCAGCAGGTGCAAGTGGAGGAGCGGGGAATCAGACCTGGTTCTCCCAGATTAGAGTCCGCGCACTTAACCACTACACCAAACTGGCATAGGGAAATGACTCCAGTTCCACAAACAACATTGGAAGGAAGGCTAGATCCAGCTTTCCCTCCAAAACTAGGGCTTCCAGCTTCCCCCTGGCCCCCGACAGGGAATTGGTTTTGTTTTTTTTGCCAGATCCAGGTTGGGGAGCTCCTGGAGATTTGGGAGTAGAGCCTGGGGAGGACAGGGACTTCACTGGGGTACAATGCCACAGAGTCCACCATTAGGGTTGCCAAATACTCTCTGCAGCGGAGGGGGGAGTCCTTTCTCACCTGGGAGGCTTCTGGCACATGTGCTTTGCGCACTTGCCGCAATGATGTCACCCGGGAGTGACGTCATCGCGTCGGGCACGTTGGGGGTGGAACTGCTGTAATTCGAAAGAAAACCATAGAGTTTTCCCTTGAATTACAGAGCGTCCAACCAAAAACGTGCTCGATGCGATGACATCACCTCTGGGGGACGTCGTTGCGCTGGGCATGTCGCTGCAGCCTGGCAGTCTGGGGGCGGGGTTCCCCATGGCGGCCCAGTCCCAGCTGGCGGGCAGTGGGCCACTGGAGTGGGGGTTTCCCCACCCCCCGGGGGGACTTGGCAAGCCTATCCACCATCCACCATTTCTGTAGGGAAATGATCTCTGTGATCTGGACATGAGCTGTAATTCCGGGAAATTCCTAGATCCCACCTGGAGGTGGAGTTGTCTGCTCCCCTGGTGAAGGTGTGTGTGGGGGTCCCCCACTGCCAGGTCCTGGCCCCCCCCCCCCACCAATCAGCTGGCCAGCAGGGGAACTTACCAGGAAAGAGAGGAAGGCCCAGGCATGGGCGTCAACTACGGGGGGGCTCGAGGGCTCGAGCCTCCCCCGAAATTTCCCGGGGGGGGCTCAGCCACCCCCGGCAAAATGCTCGCCCAGCCGGCCGTCGCCGCCTCTCCTTCACCCCCGGCCTGCCCTGCCTCCCTGAGGCGGGGGGGGGAGAGAGGCGGCGGGGACATAGTCGCCCGCGCGCTTCGCGCGGGCGGCAGTCCCGGCCAGCTGGCTGCCGCCGCGGGTCTGCCTCCCTGGGCCGGGGGGGGGAGGGAGCGGCAGAGACATGGTCCCGTGCGCGCGCGTGCGCTTTGCGCGCGCGCACGAGAGAGCCCCTGCCCCCCCCGGGGATTTAGAAAGTCATCGCCCCTGGGCCCAGGTGATGTTTCCATGTCATCTGGGCCTTCCTATCCTGGTAAGTTCCCCCCATCCTCTGCTGGTTGCCAAGAGGGACCTGGCAATCCTACCTGGAGGCTGGCATCCCTACCTAAACCTGTGCCCTTGGTCTGGGTTGGGGCCACAGGCAGCTACAGTTTAAAGTTCGGTGGCTCGGTGATTGAGCATCTGCTTGACATGAGGAAGGCCCCAGGTTCAATCCCCGGCGTCTCCAGCTGAAAGGACCAGGCAGTAGGTAATGTGAAAGACCTCTGTCTGAGACCTTGGAGAACTGCTGCCAGACTTAAGACTATATTGATTGTGATGAACCAATGGTCTGATTCAGTGTAAGGCAGCTTCGAGCGCTAAAGCACAGTCTCTTACATATTGACAATTCTATTCCCAAACATCCCACCCTAGCAGAAGTTACACTACAATCTTCCGGATGTTTAAAAGCTATCAACCTGATGCACTGCTTTCCCGCCCCCCCCCCCACCCCCTTTTAAACACAGCTCAGGCGCTTAGAATAATTTAATCTTTATACACTATTTTCCTCTATTGACTGCACTTCAGATGCAGATGATTACATATTAGTAACTGCCACGTACTGAAACCTTTTACTGCTTGTCAACCAACCTGCATATTAATTCAGGTTACGCTTCCTACTGGTTTAATTCCCTAACAACAGTAAAATGTAGTGGGGGCAAGGATGTCGGACTGTAAAGGGAAAAAAAAAAGTGCACGCCTAAGATGTGATTAAGGAAATAGCTGTTATTTCTACTTGACAAGTCGCATTTCAATTTAGATCACGGCTCTGCCGAGTGTATTCGTCTAATGTAGCAAAGCAGAGCATTCTGGGAAACACAAAGCGACACGGAATTTGAGGGCGTCACAGCAGACCGACCGGGTTTCCTTTTGGTTGCTGTTTTTCAAGCTTCAAAATGAGGCGTATTTAAAGAAAACAATTCTGTATCCATTGCAAACGGAGGATATCGGTAGGGTTGCCAGCGCCAGGTTGGGAGAAACCTGGAGATTTTGGGGGTGGAGCCTAAGGAAGGAAGGGTTTGGGGGAGGGGGGTCTTCAATGGGGTATAATGCCACAGAGTCCATCTTCCAAGGTGGCCATTTTCTCCAGGTGATCTCTGTTGTCTGGAAATCAGCCGCAATGCCAGGAGATCTCCAGCTAACACCTGGAGGTTGGCAACCCTAGATCATGGGCTGAGATGCACCATCACTTTCTCTCACCTGTTAACAGGAGGCACGTCATCCACTAAGAAGCGTACAGTCATTTTGCACAGATCCCGTTACGCTGCAACGGGTCTTGCAACAGCTCTGATTTTGGCAGGGTTTGAACAACTCCCATTTGTTTCTATGGGGCATCAACAGCTCCCATTCATCTTAAAGCAGCTAAGTCATCTCCCATTCATTTCAGCATGGCTTGCATAGCTCCCACTGATTTCAGCTGGACTGGCAGTCAGGCCCGTAGCCAGGATTTCTTATATCGGGGGGCCTTTAAATAATTCAGGGGACACACTGAAATTAAAATAAAAAGGGTTCCTATCAGGGCCTTCCAAAGAGCTGACTTCCAGCCTCTACGGAGTCCTGGTGTGCTGTGGGGGGGGGGGGGGGAGAGAGACCCAGGTTTTTAAGTTCCCTTGCACCCAGCTCCCCTCTCCCTTGTCCCCACTACTCAGACCCAGGCCCGAAGCATGAGTTGTTCTCTTGGAGCCCTGGGATGAAGGAGTGTGCCCACACCCCACCTCCAGGGGCCCCGCTCCAAAAAGAGGGTCCACAGCCCCCACCATGCACACTCGCTGTCCTGTCCCAACCATCAGCGCCCGGATGGGCAGGCAGGCAGGGGTGCTTGCTTGCTTAGCCTGGCATGAGAGAGACTGGCTGGAGTTGGAGATGGCAAGCAGTTGCAGGGAGCAACCCGGCCAGAGGCAGAGCAGGGCACCACGGGGTGAGGTGAGGGAGGAGAGCTGCGCTGGGCTTCTGGGCACTCTGCCCACTGCCTGGCAGGTGAGTGCATCTTGTCGGGGCCCTGCCTGGTTGCCTGCCTGTCTGACCAGGGTAGTAAGTTGGGGGGCCCTGAAGAAAAGTCGGGGGGGGGGGTTCAAAAGGATCCAATGTAGCTATGGGCCTGCTTGCAGTGCTCCTATTCATTATAATGAGGCTCCAACAGCTCCCATTCATTGCAGATGGACTTGCACAGATCTAGAGATGGGCACAAACCAGGAAAAAGTGTTTGGTTCATGGTTACTGGTGGGCCTGGTTTGTGAACCACAAACCGTCATGAACATTTAGGTGCTAAACAAACTGGTTCGGTTTGTGATGTGGTAACCCTCCCCCCCCCCATTTGCTAGAATCACCAAACTTCCAGGGGATCTCCAGCTGACTCTCCTCTACTTGCCTTCCAAGTTTTGTGAGGATTGGATTTACAGTGTCTGAGTTACATCCCCCCAAAAAGGTGCCCCAGGCAAGTGCTTTCTTGGGTAATGACAGGCGCAGGCTCAGGAGGTTCAGGAGTGTATAGAGCAGACCCCGGCAATGTTCCCTCTAACCTGTGGAGTCCTGTGAGCAAAAATTCTACTTTGTGAGCTACTGGCATTAAAGCTGTGAGCAAGGGATTTGGCTCCTGCATGAATTAGTTTGCTCTGGAGCCATCCTTCCTGAGCCAAGACAAAAATGTGTGAGTTGGAGGCTAAAAAACTGTGAGCTAGCTCACACTAACTCAGCTTAGAGGAAACACTGGACCCCGGTGCAAACTAGAGACATCCAACTAACAGGGGAGCTTTCCAAGTTATGCGCAGATTGGATTTAGGGGGTTCAAGTTATGGCTTCCCAAAGAAGATGCCTCAGGAAAGTGCTTTTGGGGAAAACGTCAGGTGCAGGTTCAAAAGTGCAAGCTACACACACCAAAGGCACAGGGAGTCTGTTGCTTTGAAGTTGCTTTGGGAACCTGTTGCTTTGAAATTTGAAGTTTGGTAAACTTTTTGATTGAGCGGAGACAGTCTAGAAATGTATAATCACACAAACCACCATGAACAGCTTGAAAGTTCATGGAATGTTCATGCTGGTTCATCTCTTACAAACTTTAGTTTGTGAGCCAGTTTGTGCCTATCCCTACACAGCTCCCACCAATTCCAGCTGGACTTGCAACACTCCCACCCATTACAATGGGGCTTGCAAAGGGCTCCCATTCATTGCTGATGGACTTGCACAGCTCCCATTCATTTCAGCTGGACTTGCCGTGCTCCCACTCATTTCAGTGGGGCTTGCACAACTCTCATTAATTTTATTACTTCTATGACATCTATTCATTTCAGTGGGGCTTGAAAAAACCAGTTCCTTTCTCTCAGGCTGAGTTATCTCATAGGGTTCTTTTGAGAATAAAATGGAAGAGGGGAGAAAAATGCAGACTAGCCTGAACTTCCTGTAGGAAGGGTGGGATAAAAACATAACAGAGACTCAACTGCATGTAAGACTTGGTCGTCGCCTTGGCCAATTATGTGTTTACAGGTTTAGGAATGGAGTGCTCCCAATGGTTAGACAGTGTCATCGATGCAACAAACATGAAATTAAGCAAACTCCAGAACATGACAGAAGACAGGAGGGCCTGGCGTGATGTGGCACATGGGGTCACGAAGAGTCAGACTCGACTGTGTGACTGAACAACAACTCCCAATCTAATGATAAGAAGAAGAAGAAGAAGAGAAGAGATTGGATTTATACCTCACCCTTCACTCCCCAAGAAAGTCTCAGAGCGGCTTACAAACTCCTTTCCCTTTCCCTTCCTACAACAGACACCCTGTGAGGTGGGTGGGGCTGAGAGAGCTCTTTCCCAGGCTGTCCTTGAGAGAACAGCTGGTACAGAACTATGGCTTGCCCAAGGACATCCAGCCAGGTGCAAGTGGAGGAGTGGGGAATCAAACCCGGTTCTCCCAGATTAGAGTCTGTGCACTTAACCACTACACCAAACTGGCTCTAGTAAGTACTTTCACAAGTACTTTCACAAACACAGAATAATGCACTTTCAGTCCATTTCCAATGCACTTTAGCGATTGTTTGCAAGTGGATTTTGCCATTTCACACAGTAAAACCCAGTGCACTGAAAGTGGATTGAGAATGTGTTATATTCAGTGTGTGTGAAAGTGCATTTTGGAAAGCTAATGTCATTTTCTGCTTTTACAGTAAAAAACAAAATCGGGAAGGGCATACAAGTTTGTTTGCATGTTTTTTTTAAAAAAATAGTAGACAAAAGATACTTCAGGAGCTGTTTGCAAGTCCAATACCAAAGAAGTTATAAAAGACTTTTTATTATTATTATTAGTTTTTACACTAGATAGCTTTTCCAAAAAAAGAGGCAAGGAACTGGCTGTGTTTAATTATGCTTACCATAAATTAACTTTTCATCCTGTTCGTTAAGCTCACATATTGATGAAGCATGGCCTTATAAAATCATACAACTATAAATTTAGAAATCAGTGAACGCAAAAGAGATTGGTTTCGGGGATGGACGTTTTGAAATCTGTCAAGGAAGGAAACTTTATTGATATTCGCTGAAACAGATTTGCACATTATATGGGGTTAGGGCAGCTTATGCGCACAAAACCACGTGAAATAAGTGAGGCTGAAAGACAGTGAGAGACAGATCCAGCCATCTTCCAAGTCCCTCTCCTACAGGCTCAGGAGACTTCCTCCAAATGAAAGTAGCTCTTCCTCCAATGGAGAAATTTGGAGGAAGCCTCCTTAGATTGGAGGAAGGCTTCAGACTTGAGCCAAAAGGAAATGTGAGTATTAATATTTAATTAATAAATTAAAATCAATAAATTTTGCCCTAGTGTTGTCAGGTCTTCCCTGGCCCCCAGCAGGGGTGATGGGGGGAGGGTTGCCAGATCCAGGTTAGGAAATTCCTGGAGATTTGGGGGTGGAGCCTGGAGAGGACAGGGACATCAATAGAGTACAATACTGTAAAGTCCACCCTTCAAAGCATCCATTTTCTCCAGGGGGGACATCTCTGTAGTCCGGAGATGAGCTGTAATTCCAGGGGATCTGAAGTGAAGAAAAAGCTGGTTGGATCTACCTGAAGTCCTGATAATTCAGTACCCCAAAATCTAGGGACAAAGGTCGATGAGCAAAATTTCAGAAGCATCCTAATAATGTCCATAAAATATTAATCAAGAAGCCCTAAAAGATAATTATAATGATAATTATAATGCTTTTGACTCTATAAAAAAAATCCATGTCACTGTTTTTATAAAACATGGTTTATCCCCTCCCCTTTGCTCATCCCATCTTCTTTCCAAAGAATGAGAATCACTTTTATGCAGTGTCAAAATCAGATTGGATCAGGGTTACCAACCTCCATGTGGGGCCTGGAGACCTCCCAGAATTACAACTGATCTCCAGGCAGTACAAGTAGGTCCTCGGGGGGGGGGGAATGGCTGCTTTGGAGGATGGATTCTATGACCTTGTACCCTGATAAGGTCCCTTCCCTCCCCAAAATCTGCCCTTTCCGAGCGCCACCCGCAAAATGTCTGGGAATTTATTTATTTATTTATTTGATTTCTAGGCTGCTCTCCCCACATTCGCAGGCTCAGAGCGGCTTACAGGACCTGGTGTGCCAGGATTCACTAACATTATAAATAATTAAAACAGTATAAACATATATAGGCTGAGGACAGACTGGCAGTCTGGCCCGCTCTGCCTCTGCTTTAAAAGCGGAGGCAGAGTGGGCATCCAGACTGCCGCATCTGCCCCGCGGAGGCGCCCCGGACTCACCTCGTCCGGCGGCGCACTCCTCCCACAGCAGCCGGGCACCCCTTCCAAGTGGTGTCCTGGCGGCTGCACGCGCGTTCCACCCGCTTCCGGTGGGTGTGAACGCGTGCATGTGGGCGGAGCCGTGCAGCGTTCTGCTGCCGCCGCCAGAAGCCGCCCGCAGTGTGGACGCTGCAGGCAGCTTCCTTGCGGCGGCATCTGAATGCCGCGCTGAAGGGCAGTCCCCCCCCGCCTTGTTCTGCTGCGCTCCTGTAGCGCGGCAGAACAATAGTCTGTCCTTGGCCATAGTTAAAAACAAACAACAATTTAAAGTGCTCAACAATCAATACTCAGATGGCGTCTCTCTAATAACGCCGGTGCCATTTTCCCGGCGGCAGATGATGCAGTCGGCGGTCAAACATTGGTGGATATACTATGGGGGGGGGGGGACGGCAAGGGTAGCGGCACCTATTCATATGCCTGGCGGAAGAGCTCTGTCTTGCAGGCCCTGCAGAACTGCACCAGGTCCCGCAGGGCCCTGATCTCCTCAGGGAGCTCGTTCCACCATTTCCCTACCCAGAGCTGGCAACCTTAAATGATATTTAAGTTGAACTGATCTGGAGTTGTCTAATACACTAAAAAGCAAAACCTTTTTTTTTTTTTGGCTGCAAATATAAGCCCAATTGTCACTGGGATATTACCGCTTGCGTTATTGCTTCTCAGTGGGATGAAGACCTAAGGCGGTGCGAGTGAGCCACTCCCCAAGCTGAGGGACACCTTATGAGCCATGACAACCAGCAACCCACATTAACAGACGATACGGGTATTCCATTTGAAGTGGGTGAATAAAGAATATCGCTTTGAGTCGGGGAAGAGAATGAAAAGACTTAATCCAGGTGCAGCACAAAAGAGGAGCCCAGAAACCTAATTGCTTTTTTCTGTAAGAATAATTTAAAAAGGAGAGAGGAAAAGTGGCTGGGCATGCCTTTTAATGAATTCCTCTTCCAAGCAGTTTCTCTTAGTCCTCTGTCGGGGCACCTTCTCCCAGAATATAGGCTGATGATTGCTTTCATATGCCTTTATTAATGGCTGAATTCATGTTTGTTTTATTTAGATGTTTATATACCACTTTCCTCCCAATGGGGACCCAAAGTGATCATTCTTTCCACCTAGAGTAGCTGACTGTGGGTTGGGAAATTCCTAAAGATGTTTGTGGTGGAAACTGGAGACACCAGGGTTTGGGGAGGGGAGGAGCCTCAGCGGGGTACAACGCCATAGAGACCACCCTCCAAAGTAGCCATTTTCTCGAGGGGAGCTGATCTCTGTCATCTGGAGATCAGTTATAATTCTGGGGGATCTCCAGACCCCATATGGAGGTTGGCAACCCTATCTCCACCTCTTTATCCTTGCAACAACAACACCTCTGTGACGGAGGTTAAGTCGTGTTAAACTGATTGGCCAACAAACTTTCAGGGCCGATTGGGGATTTGAACCTGGGTCTCTGTTAGCCAAATTGCTTAATGTGTTAATAACTATGGGGAATTATATTTAAGACCAACTGGCAACTAAGGGGACACAAGCCTATGTATACAGAAGTCCTACCTTTCCCAGTAAAACCAAGAATAAACACAAAAACCAATTCTTTGGAGAAATGGGTTCTTCACTGGAGAATATTTCAAACATACAATAAAAACACAAGCGCACATTCACTTATTCAGACCAAGGAAAATTAGAGAGAAAGAACGGGATAGTGACATTCTCATGAGCAGGTAAAAACGTTGTTTGGGTGGTACTTGCCTGTCCTGACGAGATGAAGTGAGCCACAGAAAAATAAGGGAGACTAGAAGAAGAAGAAGAAGAAGAAGAAGAAGAAGAGGAGGAGATTGGATTTATACCCCGCCCTTCACTTACTTGGAGTCTCAGAGCGGCTTACAGACTCTTTTCCCTTCCCCACAACAGACACCCTGTGAGGCAGGTGGGGCTGAGAGAGCTTTTTCCCAAGCTGTCCTTGAGAGAACAGCTGGTACAGAGCTATGGCTTGCCCAAGGTCATCCAGCCAGGTGCAAGTGGAGGAGTGGGGAATCAAACCCGGTTCTCCCAGATTAGAGTCCGCGCACTTAACCACTACACCAAACTGGCTCTCTTAATAAGGGATTAAGGGGTGGTATCCTGAGCTAGCAGAATATGTGGAAAGACTCTTGGGCAGCTACTCCAGAGTCTACAAGATAGGGCAGGGTGAGGTATGGAGGCAGAGAGAGAAAGCACAGGGCCAGGCCAGCTCTCTTATGCTACTTTGGGACTTGGAGGGCGGACTTCATTGACCACCTCCCTTGTGATGTCCCCTTGGGGGTGGGCTTCGCTGGCCACCTCCTTTGTCACTTCCCTTTGGTCAGTCCCAGGAAGTTGCTAAATTGAAAAAAAAACAGTTTCAGGAGGAAGGGGGTTTAATTGTTGGGCAATATTTAGATTCTAATTACTTTCAAGAGTGGCACCTTTGGAGAACAATAGCTGAGTCCCGGGCGATTGTCTTTTGATGGCTCTGGCCGATGAGTTGATGGGTGTAGCTGGGCTGTGGCAGTCAGCTGTCCCTAGTCAACAATCAGTCCTTTGGTTATGCCTAAGAGCCTACGTGCAGTCTCCGGTGAAGGTGAAGAGGGCGGGGTGGGGGTTGCCTGTGTGTTGAAGGAAAGGTCTGCTCATGGAGTCTCTTCAGGATTTTAAGTCCCTTTTGCAGTATATGGCGTTCCTCTATAGCAGGGGTGGGCAAATAGCGGCCCGCGGGGCAAATTGCAGCCCACGGGCCACATGCGGCCCGCCACAGAGTTTTTTGCGGCCCACCAAGACAGTCGGCCACGTGCTTTCAGTCAGGCCTCCGTTGGGCCGGAGCACAGAGAAGCGGCGCTCCGGGAGTGAAGCGTCCAGGGGGCGGGCACGTTACCAAGTCCCGTGCTGGACGAGCGTTCTTGCAGCAAATGTCTCTCAGTGTCACTTAGGGTACATTTGTCTCATTAAACGGATTCTAAAATTAAATGTGCTTGCAGCTATAGATGATATGAAATTAGCACAATAAATAAATTGAATAAAACTACCACTATTTTATTTTATTTATATTTATTGATTTTTATGATACAATTTATACCTTTTCTGAAATGCAAAGTTAACTAATGAATGCAATCATTTTAAAAGGTGCGGCCCTCCGCTAACCTCCGCTCCCAAAAAGTGGCCCCCGGGCCAAAACAATTGCCCACCCCTGCTCTATAGCAAAGGCTTGCTGGCTTCTGTGTGCTTTCTTTGGCTAGGGTGCTTGGTTCTCTTTCTGCTGCGCTGCAGGTGAGGTAGGGCAGGTAAGTGGCACATCATTGGTCTGGCACATCGTTACAGGAGAAAGCTCTCATCTGCTGGGTGTGTGTGTGCCTGCAGTCCAGGTTGATGGCGACAGCACATGGTCCCCGTATATTCCATTTCCCTTAGCACACTAATTGCACTGTCCAGTTTATCACTTAGGAACCATAAGTCCATAAGAGCGCTATAAGCGCCTTGCAGGGCAACAGTCTTCTAGCTTCTAAGGGGCTGCCATGGCTCAGAGGTTAAGATGCTGAGCTGCAGGCCGGAAGGTTGGTAGCTCAGCAGTTCGAGACCTGAGTGCCATGTGACGGAGTGAGCTCCCATCTCTGGCCCCAGCTCCTGCCAACCTAGCAGTTCGAAAGCAAGAAATTGCAAGTAGATAAATAGCTGTTGCTTCGGTGGGAAGGTGACAGCATTCCGTGGACCTCGGCATTTAGTCATGCTGGCTACATGACAATGGGAAAAAGTCTTTGGACGGCGCTGGCTCTTCAGCTTGGAAACGGAGATGAGCACCCCCCCCCCCCGAGTCGGATTTGACTGCCTTTCGAGCAAGGGCAACCTTTACCCTTACTCCTAGATCCTAGTGTGATACTATACTGGCTTTGGGGGATTCCTGGGCCCAGTGGCTGGAAGGAGTAGGACCGTGAATGGAGGCAAAATACTATTCGGACATTTCAAGGAACTTGCTAATGAATCTTTCACTTGTGTGTTTGTATGGGATATGTAGCCCTGACCTGGATAGCACTGAATAGCCTGTTCTTGTCAGATCTCGGAAGCCAAGCAGGGTCGGCCCTGGCTAGTATTTGGAAGGGAGACCACCAAGGAATACCAGAGTCGTGACATGGAGGCAGGCACTGGCAAGCCACCTCTGAATGTCTCTTGCCTTGAAAAACCTGTGGGGTCACCATAAGTCAGCTGTGACTTGACGACAACAACAACAAATGTGTTACATGCTATTGTCACTTCCAGTTTCTGGCGACCCTATGAATTAATGACCTCCCAAAATGCTCGATTATTATTAACTTTGCTCAGGTCTTGCAAGCCGAGGGCCGTGGCTTCCGTGATTGAGTCAATCCAACATGTTGGGTCTTCTTCTTTTCCTACTGCAGGGTGATTCTGCGTTGGCTTTTCCCTTTGTTATTTTACCAAACCCACCCCTCTGCATTTCGTGCTGCTTTCACTTTCTTTGATCATCAGGTTTTATGGTACCCTCTACACTGCATGCCGCTTTCACTTTCTTTCATCGTCAGGTTTTATGGTACCTTCTGCATAGATTTATAGCCATTCAGGGGTGGCTTCGCAGTCAGTACAGCATTGCCCTGGGGTATTTGAATGTGGTTTTGAGTGGCTCCTTTTCCTCACCGCTAAGAAAATGTGGAACGAATGCCAGATGCAGAATTGCGTGCAGTCAGCTTTCCTAGCATTATTGTCTTTTCAAGCTTTTTACTCAAAACACTGGCATCCTGTCTTTCAGCAAAGTTCGCAGAATTGCCTATGAAATCCTATAGAAATGCAGTGAGTAGGATCTAAAGTTGCAACTGAACGAACGGGAGATCACCCACTATTACAATCAGTGCTCCCTGTAAGCTGTGGAGTCTTGTGAGCAAAAATCCTACTTTGTGAGCTCCTGGCATGAAAGTTGTGAGCGAGCCATTCGGCTGCTGCATAAATCAGTGTGCTCTGGAGCCATCCTTCCCGAGCTAAGAAAAAAATGTGTGAGCTGGAGGCTAAAAACGGTGAGCTAGCTCACACTAACTCAGAGTGAACACTGAAGTCAACCTCACCCTCCCCAAAATCTCCAGCTACTCCCCAGCCCAGAGCTGGCAACCCTACTCCAAAGAGATTTTCATTCCCTTAAACATTAGGAGATGCTTCTGACAGCAATTTGGGAATGGGTGGGCAGGATGGGTCGAGTGGGCTCCCCTTCCCAGAAGGTTTTCAAGTATTGACTGAACTGGACTGGGATTTCTATGGGAATGTCTCTAGTTTTGGATTTCCTGAATGGAACAGGGGGATGGAATAGATAGTCCATAAGGCCTCTTCTGTCCCCAAGGCTTTATAACTTCATTGACGCCTCTTCCTTGATCCAAACCACCCCTTTGCAGCTGCTCTTAATGGAAATGTTTAAAAGACAGGAGATCCGATCCCCAGTTCCCCAACGTCTCTTATCTAGAGTATCAAGGAGGGAGGGGCATCCTCAACGCCAGTGTGAGGAATAGAATTGTTGACATCAGAACCCAGACATCTAAATGTGTTTAGGAAACGGGAATGCTCAGTTTTGGCAAGGCTGCCACTTCATCTTTCCTTGGGCTGTAAGTTCTTCCAGGCTCCTCCTTCCCAGAAACACCATCAATGATCTTGTTATCCTGACCTTCCAATGATCTCCAGCACAGGTGCTTCCTATTTCTAGCTTCTGGAGGACTTTTCTTTCTCTCCCCCCCCCCCCCCGCCCCTCCCCTCCCCCCCCCCCCGGGGCAGTTGTCTTTTGTTTGCAGTTCTACCAAGTGTACATTTCTGTTTGAGGAAGGCTATTTGTGTGGGTTTAATTAGATAATATTATTGTGTCTAGCACCTTTCTCAGGATGTTTGGGTTTGAGTCGTAGGCAATGTTCCCTCTAAGTTGTGGAGTCGTGTGAGCAAAAATTCTACTTCGTGAGCTACTGGTGTTAAAGCTGTGAGCAAGTGATTTGGCTCCTGCATAAGTTGGTTTGCTCTGGAGCCATCCTTCCTGGGCTAAGACCAAAATGTGTGAGCTGGAGGCTAAAAAACAGTGAGCTAGCTCACACTAACTCAGCTTAGAGGGAACATTGGTCATAGGGGCCCTACCAGTACAGTGAGGGGTTTGTCCCATGCTGTTTGAAGAGTTGGAGACCTGGAAGAGGAACATTTGGAAGCCCAATTCATTACCCTCTCCGATGAAATGCCTTAAATCATCTATGCAGACCTCACCAAGGATCTAGGTAGAAGAGCAGACATTTTGAAGCAAATGCTCCTAATTAAAAAATTGTGGCATTTTTTTTCTCATTTATATCTTCCTGATTCTAATAATGCCCAGGCTAGCCTGATCTCATTAGATCTCGGAAGGTAAGCAGGGTGGATCCTGGCTCATATTTGGATGGGAGGCCTCCAAGGAATATCAGGGACATGACACGAAGGCAGGAAATGGCAAACCACTCTAAACGTCTCTTGCCTTGAAAACCCCATAAGACAGAGGTGTCAAACTCATTTGTTATGAGGGTTGGATCTGACATCAATATCACTTTGTTGCCATCAAACGTTGCCATAAAATGAAATGCCAGGTACCGGGGACATGAACTTTATAAAGAACACAGGCAAACTCAATTAACGATATCAATTTTTACTCAAAATACAAACATGCTTAAAACATTAATGCTCTTACACTGTTTCCTTACAGTATCTCTCTAAGGCCCACCCTCCCCCTTCCACCACCCATTACGCATTAGCACGGGCACAGTATATAGGAACATAACGCACAGCCTCTGTCATCTGGCAGTTGCTCGCGGACTGGGTAAGAACTCTGTACAGGCTGATTCTGGCCCGCGGGCCGTATGTTTGACACCTCTGCCATGAGCTCCCGGAAGAGATCAGAGCCCTGCGGGATCTTTTACAGTTCCGCAGGGCCTGCAAGACGGAGCTCTTCCACCGGGCTTTCAACTAAGGAGCTGCCACCACTACTACCACCACCGCTACTACCACCAATTTCGATTACAGAGTTTGGCCCTTGGCTTCGACAATCTGGCCTGTGCCGCCGCTTGAATTTGGAAGACCGCTGAGCAGGAAACTTGTTAGACCTTTGTGTGCGCTCATCAGTTCGCCATCTTAAGTAATTCCTGAAACACTGCCAGCACCTTAGGATGATTTTACTTATAATTGAACTGTTTTTAGATGATTTTATGTGGATTTTAATTTTTATTTATGTACTAACTACTGTAAGCTGCCCTGAGCCTGCTCTGCAGGGAGGGCTAAGTACAAATTCAATAAATAAATAAATAAGGGGTTGCCATAAGTGGGGATGCCAGCCTCCAGGTGGGACCTGGGGACCCCCCATAATTACAGCTCATCTCCAGACTACAGAGATCAGTCCCCCTGGAGAAAATGGGTGCTTTGGAGGGAGGACTCTATGGCACTGTACCCCACTGTCCTCTCCAGGCTCTACCTCCAAATCTTCAGTAGTTTCCCAGCCTGGATCTGGCAACTGTACCCTCCAACTCCCGCCAGTGGCCAGTGGGAACTGGCAACCCTAGCCATAAGTCAGCTGTGACTTGACAGCACTTTCCACTACCACCAGTTCTAATAATATTTTCCTTCTAAGTAGCCCTGATGCATGCTGTTTGGGGGGATTTCATCTCAGAAGCCTCTTTGAGTTAGGAGTCCAATTGTACTTTAGGGATTTCCCAGTTATAGCTTTTTATTTTGTATGTAATAGAAATGATGGCATATTTTCTGCAAGTCTTGCTTTAGGGTATTAGAAACGACTCCTTTAGCTAATATTAAGGGGTTATTATATCGGTTGTGTGGTTTTTTTTTAAATTCCCAGACATGCTTTGGGTTAGATGCAGTGCAAAACGAATTCCCACTGTACTAGAGTGCAATGAACAATAGATCACTTCATTTAGGCCTGCGAGCACGAAGCTGGAGAAAGGAGGCGTAAAGGTTACAGGAAACCTGGGGGGAAAAATGAATGTGAGATGCAGTTAAGTCTTGCACATCAAACATATCTAGATTCCATACATGAATTGCATAACATACCTGATTAATACTACATTCCATCACGCTGGGATCTCAGCTCAAAAGTTTTCCCATCTAAAGTTACCAATTCTGGCTTGGGGGATTCCTGGAGATCTGGGAAGGATGAAGGTGGGGAAGGGATGATATACCCCGCAGCCCACCCGCAGCCCACCCTCTGAAGCAGCCATTCCATCCTCTGTAGTATAGACATGAGACATAATTCCAGAACTCTGGGCCCTACCCTGTTCACATCACCTCTTGCCTGATTGTTTTAACTGGAGATGCCAGGGGGTTGAACCTAGGACCTTCTGCATGCCAAGCAGATGCTCTACCACAGAGCCCCCCCCCCTAATCTTCCCAAACCTGTATTGCTCTGATGTTTTTGTGTTTTGCATTTTATCCTTAAGATGTGTGAAACCTTAAAATAACGTGTTTGCCCTGAGAAGCCAAAGTAAGCTAAAGAGCCTGTAGGGAAAGAACCTTAGCCGGAAAATAACTCAGGCAAGTCTGATCTTGGAAGCTAAGCAGGGCCATCCCTGGCAAGTACTTGGAAGGGCGACCTCCAAGGAAGACCAGGGATGGGGACCTAGAGGCAGTTTATCGAGCCACCCCTTTGAAAGTGTCCTAGCCCCACTAGGGGTTGCCAGAGGTCACCACGGCTTCCAGGCTTGCAAGCACACACACACACACACACAATACTCTCTCTCACACACACAATACTCTCTCTCTCACACACACACACATACACAAAGAAATAAATAATTTTTTTTTTAAAAAAAAGCTCATTGAAGTCACCTGCACAATGACGTTCACTTCTGGGGAACACTGGGCGTCACTTCCAGGTAAAACCATAGAGTTTTTGGCAACTCCTAGAGCTACCACTGTCGCTGCTGGGTATTCCCTGGGCCTGACATCACTGCATGGGCAACGACTCGCCCCACCATGTGTCTGCCCCCTCGCCAGTTGTCATGTTTGGCCTGGCGATCCTAAGTTAAAATGATCAGGTCACGCGAAAGACCTCCGCTTGGGACCCTGGAGACTCACTGCCAGTCTGAGTAGAGAACACTGACCGTGATGGGCCAAGGTTTTTTGATTCATTATAAGGCAGTTCCATGTCTAACTTCTTTCTGAATTCACCAACTTGTGCAATCTTCATCTGTCGGGCATCAAAGGCAATCCCAGGAAGGCTGCCTCCTTTGGGCAACCTTCAATATTTCTGTCTTCTAAATTATCTTCTCCTGCCTGAAGAGATGTGGCAGAAGCTCTATTCCCTTCCCCTTCCCTTGCTTTGATGGCCCTGCTCCTGTGCCACAGTGGGAAGTCCCTTTGGGCTCATTATTAGGGTTAGAGCATCGCACCAATATTAAGATACGGTCTCAGAGTGCTGCATGTGTCAATTTCCCTCAGCACATTCTAAATAGATAGTGGCAGCCTGCTCCTAAGCGGAGTCACAACCCTTCCAAGCCTATTTGACTCCAGCGAACGTAGATGGCTGTAACTCTGCTTAGGATGTCCTTGTTAGGCTTGGAAGTTTTGAATGGAGCCTCATTAACTCCCGGGGATTCGAGCCTTTGAGCACGGGAGATTTGCCAAAAAAAAAGACCCTTCCACCCCCTCCTCCCAACCCTCCCGGTATTCTATGACTGTATCCTCAAACAGGGTAGGCAAAAACATAACCAAACGTCTTCTGTATTAAGTATCAACTAATTATACACGCGGCTGAACCTTTCAATTAGCATCCCTCCCACCTTTCTTGGAGGCACGAACAATTCACCTGTCTTTTCGGCAGAGGGGGACTATCCAGAGTACAATGAACGGGCCTTTCAAGGCGGCCCTTACAGACCTATTTTTACACTGGCATAATCACAGGCCTACGCGGAGTCAGGAAAAGGCGCATAGAAAATGTGAAAGCTTCATTTGGCAGAGGTGGGGGGGGGGGTCACAATGTTAAACTGCCACCCTCAGGGTGAAGAAAATTACCAAGAATGAGCGGTAATGACTCGAGTGAGCAGCCTGCAGGCGCCGTTCCATATTCCAGGTAACTTTATTAACTCGGAATATGTGCATGAAGCCAAGGAAGGGAGCCGGGGACGGTAGGAGTCAGGAAAGATTGTCTAAATTGCCGTCATAATTTTAAACCAACCGAAATCCTATTTATTATTATTTCTACGAAAGGAGGAAGAGGCTGGGTTTGCTTTCTGCCCCTTGCCTCCTTTCTAAAGAAAAGGAATAATAATTGGCTTTTCTCCATTTTTGACACTTATAATATTTAAGGTCTAATTCCACGTCTCCCGTGCAACCGCTTAAGCAGAGAAGGTTCCGGTAAGGGTGTTTAATGGAGCCATTCAAGATGATACTTGGTATCACCCGTTAGAATGCTGGAGACACCCAGTGAAATGTAGTGGTTAGGTTGTCCTAGAACCAGGAGCTAAGGTCCAAACGGGGTTGCCAGGTGTTTGCTGGAGATTGCCTGCTGTTACAACTTATTTCCAGGTGACAGAGATCAGTTCACCTGAAGAAAATGGCCGCTTTGGAAGTTGGACTGAATGGCAAGGTACCCCTCCCCAAACTCCACCCTTCTCAGGCTCCACCTCCCAAAACACCAGGTATTTCCAACCCAGAACTGGCAACTCAAGGTTCAAATATTTGTTTGCTGTAAAATTTATTGGTCGACTTCAACCAGCCATTCTCTGTCTGGCTAGCCTATCTCAAAGGGGTATTGTGAGGGTAAAATGAAGGAGATCATCACATCTTGCCACCCAGAGCACCTTGAAAGAAGGGCAGGACACAATGTGTGAGAGAGTCAGTTTGGTGTAGTGGTTAGGAGCGTGGGCTCCAATCTGGGAGAACTGGGTTTGATAACCCACTCCTCCACATGCAGCTGCTGGTGTGGCCTTGGGCTAGTCACAAGCTCTCTCAGAGCTGTTCTCTCAAGGGCAGTTCTCAAGAGAGCTCTCTCAGCCCCACCTACCTCACAGGGCGTCTGTTGTGAGGGGAAGGGAAAGGGATTGTAATCTGCTCTGAGACACTTTCAGGTAGTGAAGGACGGGGTATAAATCCAATAACAACAACTTCTTTTTCTAGACTTATCGTGATATTTGTTGACAGGAGAACAAGTTTGGAAATAGGAGAAAGCCTGTCCCACAGATGCCTGGTATGCAAGTGAAACAGCATCCACCCTGCAGGCGATGACACATCACAGCACTGGCGCAGTGATCAGAACACCAGGCTAAGAGCTGGGAGACCCAGGTTCAAATCCTCACTCGTGCCATAGAAGCTTGCTGGGTGACCCTGTGCCAGTCACACACTCTCAGCCTAACCTACCTTACAGACTTTTTAAAAAACAGGATAAAATGGGGGAGGGGAGAATCAAGCCATATGCCACTTTGTGTCTCCATTGGGGAGAAATGTGGGTATAAATATCCATACAAATAACCAACTGTCACAGGCAGTGGCTAGAAAGGTTCCGTAATGGCTGCCACCACTCTGGTTTGGGTCTCCTCGGCTGGGCTCATACCAATCCCTTTATACACGCCTTTTCCAGCAGGTTTCCTCTTTCTACATGACCAAATCAGGCGTGAGGACCCAGGCAAAGTAACAAACTAGTTCTATTAATGAGATTTAATAATAACTGTAGTTCAAAAACGTGTAGAAAAAGTAGCACAGTAAAGGTAGGTAAATCAGTAAAATAATAAATCTTGACGTGCCTGACTATACTGTACCTAGCTTTCTCAGGGTACTTGGTGTCAGACTGACTCACCCCTTTTGGATGTGGGATCCCCCCTTCTACAGCAGCCTCACCAGCTCTGCTCCCTGTAGGGCTGCCAAGTCAGCCTGGGGGGCGGGGGATCCCCCGCTACAGGGGTTTCCGATCCCACCCCCCCGACGTCGTCCAGCCTGGGTGACTTCCCCCACGTAATGACGTCACCCAGAAGTGACGCCCTCACGTTGGGGGCATTGCCAGGGCGACGCTCTGGCAATCGCCCCAAAACTCTATGATACCATAGAGTTTTGGGGCGATTGCCAGAGCGTCGCCCTGGCAACGCCCCCAACGTGCTGACGTCACTTCTGGTGATGTCGGCTGGCGCACGCGCAAAGCGCGCGCACTGGGGAAGCTCCCGGCCGGCAGAGGACTCCCCCCCACCGGTAAGTTTAATTGACTTGGCAACCCTAGCTCCCTGGGAGTGAACACCCTCCCACTTGGGGCAAGGCCTTTTCTCTCTTCTTCCCAGGCACCACTGTTAGCCAGCAAGGCACTTTTCTGTGCTCTTATGGATTTTTATATCCCTAAGTTTGAACTCTGTGTTGCCAGCAGTGGTAGGGTCTTGCGCTTTCTTCTTGAAATAGGAGCCAGCTTCAGCCCAAGCCAGGAGGCTGACACCCCAAACAGTTCACCCAAGACAAAGATAAGGGATTCCTCTTGCCATGAGGTTTCCTTATGTCAGACATCCGCTGGCTAACCCCCACTCCCCCACTATACATCTGGATAGTTATGCTAACTAGACTGCCTAGCAACTAATGTGCCAGCCATCAGATACTTGGCTAAAACCATCAACTAACAATAGGTATGGCCAGGTGAGTCATCGGACCCCAGACTCAGTGTCTGTTTCCTGGTGAGGTCATACTCTTGCAACACTGACCAAACCCCTGGACCTCCTCCCTTTGTTCACCTTTAACCTATAGCAAGGTCCAACAGGGACGGACCGCCTAGTAGGAGTGTTAGTGGGTTGTGATCTGCAAAGCCCGCCCCAAGACCCCCAATAAAAGTCCAAACCGAGAGTCAGTCGGTCTCTTGAGCCGTCGCCCTCTATCTTACCTATTGACCCTTCAGTCCAGCTCTCTGTTCCCAACCCTTGCCTCCATCTTTGAACCCCTTTTTCTCTCTCTGGACTCGCGATCCAAGAGAACCACGTGGTCTTGCCGGTTCAAGCCTCGTGGCCCCATAGCTTTATACCTTTCTTCCCCTCCATCCAATTCATCTTGACATCGGACAACGCATCTAAGGTAACGTGCTTTCCCCACCAACGAAACCTGCTCATGCAAAAGTGCTATTTTCTCTCTTTATTTTATTAGACCTGTAAGATTGTGTGTGTGATTACGATTTTTGTATGCTTGATTACATGATCCAGTAAACAACATTGAACTTGGAAGCTGCCTCACGTGCCTCTTTCCTTGAGAACTCCCGGGAGGGGTGGGACCCTGGTATAGTTGGCAAGAACCCGTGTATTTTGCTGATTGCTAAACGTAAATTAAAGCAATTCGGCTAACACCACCCTCTATTCCTCTACTGGTGGAAGTTTGCCCTCCAAATCCTTTGTTAGCCAGTCACAGGGTCCAGAGGGGGACCTGGGAAATGTAGGCCCTGATAGCTACTTCACTACAGGCTTCCCTGGAGCCACTAGGCCTCCCTAGAGCCTGTAGGCTGCACCACTAGGGTTGCCAAGTCTGGGTTGGAAAATACCTGGAGACTTTGGGGGTGGAGCCAGGAGACGGTGGGGTTTGGGGAGGGGAGGGGCCTCAGCAGGGTACAATGCCATAGAGTCCACCCTTCAAAGCAGCCATTTTCTCCAGGGGAGCTGATCTCAGCTGGAGATCAGTTGAAAAAGTGGGAGATCCCCAGGCCCCACCTGGAGGCTGGCAACCCTATGCACCACTATAGGCCCAGGATCATGACGCCAACAGAGACGACAAGGAGCGCCTGCATAAATAGAGAAGGAAGAAGGAGGAAATAATCTGGAGATTCTCATCACTGGAGAAGTCCTTCCGTTAGAGAACAAACAGGAATGCGTAGGAAGTTGCCTTATACCAGATCAGACCCTCAGCCAATCAAGGTCCATATCCTCTACTCATAGCGTTGCCAGGTCCCTACCTTCTGCCAGTAGGGGGATGCAGCTTCCTTTCCTGAAGCTTCTGGCACATGCGCTGCAGTGACATAACCTGGAAGTGATGTCATCATGCTAGGCACATTGCTGTCAGGAGGCTCTAGCATTCGGCCAGAAACTCTATGGTACCACAGAGTTTTTTAGCCAAGTGCTAGATCGTCCCCCTCCCCCGTGACGTGCCCAGCACGATGACATCATCTCTGGGTGACGTCATCGTGCCGGGCACATTGGCGTGATCTTGGCTCTTTGGAGGCGAGGTTCCCCCGCCAACCAGATCTGGGCCGGCAGATCGGGGGTCCCTAACCCCGCCCCCACCGGGGAAATAGCAAGCCTATCTAATCAGATTGGCCTCAGCTCCCCAGGTTCTTCCACGGAGGTTGTTCACATCCCCTATTACCAGCTCTACTTTTTGCTGGAGATGATGGGGACTGAACCTGATGCTGCGACCTTCTGCACGCCAAGCAGATGCTCTACCCCTGAGCCCCAGCCTCCTCCCCGATGCTGAAAATATTGAACAGCCTTTCAACCGGGGTGCATCTCAGGAGAGGCAGATGTTCCACAGGAACCTTCCCATTACCCAACTTCCTGCCCTGAGGTTTGGAATCCCCACCGGGTCATCCTGTTTTGCACAGTGATAATTAGACTGTTCAGACCCTCACGCCGAGGCTTCCTGATCAATGGGCTGCAGTCGATGCTGTCAATCATCGGGCACCGCCGGACACTCTGTGCTGCATTGAAGACGCCTACGCAGCAGCTGCTATTGTCCCCCCCACCCACACACACATATAAGGTCCCTGCAACAAACACCCCCCCCCTGCGCTCCTCAGTATTCGGATCTGGCATCTCCATTCATCAGCAAAGACAGGGAGGCCTGATTGGAAAAGGAGTAGCCATACCTATCTGTCTGATATTCATCACTTGCTTTCTCCCTAAAAAGGCTTTGTTTCCTTTCTAATTTAGTTAATAGCTAGGCATCGTGGGAGTGGATGTGACACCCTTAGAATATCATGCTTTTTAAAAAGTATATTGACATTGGTAAGAACGAAAGAAGAGCCCTGCTGGATCAGACCAGTGGTCCATCTAGTCCAGCATCGTGTCTCACAGAGTGGCCAACCAGTTCCTCTGGAGGGCCAACAACAGGGCATAGAGGCCGAGGCCTTCATTAGAACATCAGAAGAGCCCTGCTGGGTCAGACCAGTGGTCCATCTAGTCCAGGGGTGGCCAACCTTGCTTAACGTAAGAGCCACATAGAATAAACGTAAGAGCCACATAGAGATGTCTGAGAGCCGCAGGACAGAAACAAATATCACACACACGTTTTTATTTTTTTAAATATGCAAATTTGCTTTTTATTAACGTTAAATGGGACTGCCAAAAATAAAAACAAACGAGGAAAACCAGTTATAAGAAAGAGAGAGAGAGAGAAACTAGGAAAGCAAATAGATGGGAGGGAGGAGGGAAGGAAGGAAGGGAGAAAGAGAGAAAAAGCATGCCTCCCCTTTGCTTCCCCAGCCGCCCTGCCAGGAGCCGCACAATATGTGTGAAAGAGCCGCATGTGGCTCCCGAGCCACAGGTTGGCCACCCCTGATCTAGTCCAGCATCTTGTCTCACACAATGGCCAACCAGTTCCTCTGGAGGGCCAACAACAGGGCCCAGAAGCCGAGGCCTTCATTAGAACATCAGAAGAGCCCTGCTTAATCAGGCCAGTGGTCCATCTAGTCCAGCATCCCATCCCACACAGTGGCCAAGCAGTTCCTCTGGAGGGCCAACAACAGGGCACAGAGACTAAGGCTTTCATCTGATGTTGCCTCCTGGCTCTGGGATTCTCAGAGGTTTAGTGCCTCTGAATGTGGAGTATCCCCTCAGTCACCATGGCGAGTAGCCACTGATAGACCTGTCCTCCATGAATTGGTCTGATCCCCTTTTAAAGCTGTTTATTCCTGTGGCCCTCACTACATCCTCTGGCAGCCAATTCCACATTTTCATCACTCTCTGTGTAAAGCAGTATTTCTTTTTTGTCCGTCCTGAACCCACTGCCCACCAGCTCCATTGGATGCCCTCAAGTTCTAGTCTTTTGGGAGAGGGAGAAAAAAGTTCCTCTTGTCAACTCTCTCCACCCTGTGCATACATTTATAAACCTCTACCCTGTCCCCCCCTTAGTCGTCTCTCTTCTAAACTGAAAAGTCCCAGACTCTTCAGCCTTTCTTCATGGGAAAGGTACTCCATCCATAGGGAAGGTGGTACATTTAGCTCAGCCCTGACCCGGGTAGCCTGAACTTGTCAGATCTGGGAAGTTAAGCATGGTCAGCCTGGGTTAGCATTTGGATGGGAGACCACAAAGGAAATTGGGAAATTCTTGAAGATTTGGGGGTGAAGCCTGGTGACGGTGGGGTTTGGGGAGGCGAGGGACCTCAGCAGGGTATAATGCCATACAGTTCATCCTCTAAAGCAGCCATTTTCTCCGGGGGAACTGAGCCCTGCTGTCTGAAGATCAGTTGTAATTCCAGAAGATCTCCAGGTCCCACCTGGAGGCTGGCAACCCTAAGCCTCCAAGGCCTCTGGTGAATGCCTTTTTTCAGCCCTGCTACCTAACTGCTTGAGGGAGGAAAAGCAGCATGGTATTGTCGGAAGTGGAGGACTGTACACTGTCACTTCCTTAGACTTCAGAGATGGCACCATAGATTTAGCGATAGAGAGGTCAGGACACACAAAGCATCCCTGTTCCTTCCTTCCGGCTTAATACACAGTTCCTTCCTTCCGGCTTAATGCACACACACACACACACACAAAGATGGAGCATTCTCTCCATCTTTGGCATCATGGATGCAGGTCATGTATTCTGCATCTGCATCCATCCTAGCCAGTTAGATTAGATTCTGACCCTCTCTCTCACCTGTGCTATCTAGAATGAAGTTCCCTAAATAAAGGACTCTTATTGGTTTGAAACTGACAAAGGCTCCGTGTAACTTTGTATCTGTGCTAGCACACACAGTACCGAGAAGCTGCTGCTGCATGTAAGCCTAGTGCACCCTTTTACCTAATAGCTATACCTCACCACTGAATCTAACAGGTATAGCCTGACCTCATCAGATCTTGGAAGCTAAGCAGGGTTGGTACTGGGATGGGAGACACCAAGGGAGGCTCTGCAAAGGAAGGCCATGGCAAACCACCTCTGCTTCTCACATCTCTAAAGTCCCTTGCTGGGGACACCATATGTCAGTGGTGACCTGAAGGCACGTACGTATATACATACCTATCGGCTTGAATTTTTAGAGGAATAAAGGTCCCATGCATGATTATGTTCACTGGCTGATTAACGTCTCCCTGGTTAGGCCCTGCTACCAAAGGAGCATTGTAGGTTGCCTGGGCTGAGGGACGAACCAGTGTGGTGTAATAGTTAGGAGCGTGGACCCTAACCTGGGAGAATCGGGTTTGATTCCCTACTCCTCCACATGCAGCTGCTAGTGTGACCTTGGGTCAGTCACAGTTTTCTTGGAGCTGTTATCTCAAGATCAGTCCTCGAAAGAGCTCTCTCAGCCCCACCTACCCCACAGGGTGTCTGTTCTGAGGAGAGAAAGGAAGGAGATTGTAAGCCACTCTAAGACTCCTAGTGAAGGGCGAAGTATAAATCCAGTTCCTCCTCCTGTTCCTGTTCCTGCTCATCCTCCTCCTTTAGAGAACAAGACTAGGATTCGGGAGTACCAAGTTCACATCCTCACCCTGCCACGGAAGCTCACTGGGTGACCTTGGGCCAGTCACGCACCCTCAACCTAACCTTCCTCACAGGGTTCTTGTGAGGATGAAATAGAGCAGGAAGGACTAGTATAAGCCACATTGTGTCCCCATTGGGGAGAAGAGTGGGATATAAATGAAGTAAATAAATAAAAATACCACACATAAAATCTGTGGGGGTAGAAGGGATTTCCTGTGCAGCAAGACTTCCTTGCCTTCCCACCGCTGTAGCCTAAAATGCCTCCTGAAATGATGCATGCCGCTGGGGGCCTGGGGATCCCTGTGACGAGCACAAGGGAGTGGTCTACAGGAAGAACGGGAGAACTAGCAACCCCTCCCTTCCTTCTGATAGCAGAATTGCTCCTGGGATCCATCCTATTGTGTCGTCACGGCCTCTGACTTTGCTTGTAGGGTTGCCAACTCTGGTTGGGAAATTCCTGGAGGCGCCGGGGGAAGGTGACGTTTGGAGAAGCATAGGGCATCAGCAGGATATAATTCCACAGAGTCCCCTTTCTGGAGCAGCCACTTGCTCCAAAGGAACTGACCTCTCTCATCCGGGGGATCTGTTGTAATACCAGGAGATCCGCAAGCAGCACCTAGAAGTTGGTAGCTCTGTTTTGTTCCATTGATGGTGGTGCTCTTTGCCAATGGAAAGAGCTTTAGGGGGCAGAAGAGACTCCTTTCCCCCAGCAGAAAGCTCTGCCATCAGCAGAATGTAGGGTTGCCAATCTCCAGGTGGGGCCCAGAACATAGGCGTCAACTACGGGGGGGCTCGAGGGCTCGAGCCCCCCCCCTCGAAATTTCTTGGGGGGGGGGGACTGAGCCCCCCCGGGGAAATGGAGTGCCCTCCGCTGCACCTCCCCGGGCCCTACCTAGGGCCGCCGCCGCCATTTCTCTCTCTCTCTCCCCCCCCCGGCCTGGCCACTCCGTCCTCCCTCTGTCCGTGCAGGGGCCACCCTGGTGGACGGAGGGAGGGACGGAAGCAGGAGTGGTCAGGTGGGGGGAGGCAGCGGCAGTGGGGACATGGTCCCAGCGGGCATGCACGCTTTGCGTGCACGCATGGAAGAGCCCCCCCCCCCCAGATTTTCCAAACTCAACGCCCCTGGCCCAGAATTAATCTGGAATTGTAATTCATCTCCAGACTGCAAAAATCAGTTCCCCTGGCTTCACTGGAGAGTGAGCCCTGTGGCATTAGGCCCCACTGAGGTCTCTCCCCAAATCTTCCCTTTCCCAAGTTTCTACTCCCAGGTCTCCAGAAATTTCTCAACCCAGAGTTGGCAATCCTAGCTGAACAGAATCACAGAATACTGTTGGAATATGCAAGGTCTATTGCGCATAGATAAAGAAAATGACAAGAACACCCTGCAGGGGGCAGCAGAGGGGACAACCAGTTAGAACAGTAAGATTAGGGACTTCCTACTATTTTTGAATAGTCTCCTTCCTGTCACCTGATTGGCTCAATTGGGTTTTCTCTTTGCCCTTGCTGAGAACTGTTCCTTACTGACTCCCTGCTAGCTATTTAGACAGTTAGACTTCTCTTTCTCTCTCCTCTTTCTTACAAAGTTTGTTCTGTTCTTAACCAATTTGATTCCTTAAACAAGCTTGTGCTCCGCTTTACTGCGTATCTACACTCTGCAAACAAATACAATCCAAGTTCTTTTATCTGGCAATGCCAGGGATTGAAACTGAGCCTTTATGTACAGTAAGCTCTCTACATGGGGCTGCCCTTGTTCCAAATCTGGAAGCTGCAGCTGGTGCAGAATGCCGCGGTGAGGCTAGTGATGGGCTTGCTTATGCGGGAGCACATCCAGCCCGCCTTAAAAGCACTGCACTGGCTGCCTATAGCATACCGGATAAGGTTCAAGGTGCTGGTACTTACCTATAAAGCCCTATATGGCCAGGGACCTATCTACCTGAGAGACTGTCTCTCTCCTTATGTACCCCAGCGAGCATTGTGGTCAGGGTCCCAAAATCGCCTGGTTGTCCCGGGGCCAAGGGAGGCCCGGTTGGCGGTTACGAGGGCCAGGGCTTTTTTGGTGGCAGCCCCACACTGGTGGAATGAGCTCCTGGAGAACATCAGGGCCCTGCGGGACCTTCTACAGTTCCACAGGGTCTGCAAGACAGAGCTCTTCCACCAGGCTTTCAAGTAGGGGCCGCCCCAACTCTATAGCCTGGTCCATTAGTGGAACCTGCCAACCTAGATCATCTAGCACCGATTGGAACTGGTTACCATCTATGACGCTGCTCAGATGTGGTCAACGAAGGTTATACCACCTTGTGGTGTGATTTACTGTATATTGTAAGTTTTATATTTTTATCGTTTTAATGTGTAATTAATATGTCGGTAGCCGCCCTGAGCCTGCCGCAGGGTGGGGAGGGCGGGGTATAAATTGCAAAAATAAATAAATAAAATAAGTACCTCTCCACCACCAAGATTTGGAGCTTCCCGTAAAATCATTGAGCTGATCAGGATTAGATGTCGATGTACAATCATGGAGACTTCTTTAGTGTCCACGGTCCAGTGCCAGTACAAGCATCCCACCTCTCTCTCTTGATTTAAAAACACTTTGGCCTGATAGGCACTTAGAAGACATGTAAATTAAAAGGTCTGCCTCTTCGAACAGAATGTGCCTTGCATACAATGCATTTGCCCAGTCCTTTTGACACTGTCATAACCCCCTTTTATGATGTAAAAGCCTTGTAAACATGTCAGAAAGGTTGGTTTGTTCTACCGACTTTGCCCCATCCCTTGCTCCGATTGTGTAAAAGGGAAATGCAATCTATTCTGTGCTTTGGGAGCTCAACGTTTCTCTCACTGATGTGTGACAACTATTATCATATTTATTGTCAGCATTACACTCTAAGCATGGAGGTGAGGTATTGTGAATCTTCCACACTGATAAAGCCATCAATAATATCCTACGGGTTTTACTTTTTCCTCTGCCCGGTTCCATCTCAGTTGAATCAGTAAAAGGTGGCTGAGAAGATATTGGGCCCAAAATGACGGAAGTCTGCAGTGTGGGTGGGTGAGAATGGTAAAGCAAAATATGTGGGAAGATAATGAATTCAGAAAGGAGCCACCGAAATTTCTCTTGAAGCAAAATTCAAAGCGAATTTGTGGTTTTCTACCTCAAGACAAAAAAAACATCGGAGGAATTCTGAGGGCAGCCAAGAAGAGTTTTGATACATTTAGAAAACTTCCGAGATCGGTTCGTTCGGAGCGACTGCATAATTCTCAGAAAAGAAACAAGCTTCCCCAACCTGAGATTTCTGCAAAACTCAGAAAGATCTGGCTCAGGTAGAGTTGCCAACTCTGGACTGGGAAGTCCATGAAGATTTGGGAGTGGAGCCTAGGGAGGGCAAGGTTTGGGGAGCGGAAGCCTCTCGTATGGTACAAT
Source organism: Lepidodactylus listeri (assembly GCA_029233225.1). Taxonomy (NCBI): domain Eukaryota; kingdom Metazoa; phylum Chordata; class Lepidosauria; order Squamata; family Gekkonidae; genus Lepidodactylus; species Lepidodactylus listeri. The sequence continues at coordinate 86,419,934 of JARCFY010000011.1, forward strand.
ATCACGGAGTATAACTGCCGAAGCAGCTGTTTCCTACGTAGGAACTAATTTCTCTGGTCTGGAGAGCAGTTGTAATTCTGGGAGGTTTCCAGGCCTCACCTGGAGGTTGGCACCCCCAGGCTCAGAAAAGTCATCCACTGTCACCAGCCCTTTCTCATTCCAGTTTTCTTTCTCCCTCGTGCCCTCCTTTCCCCCAAACTGAACAAATCTTAAATCCACTGACGCCAGTGGGATAAGAAGAGTGTAATAGCATTGCCCCCCCCCCGACTCCACCGCCAGACAATCCTTTCTTAGGCAAGTGCCGGGAAGGTGAGGGAGACCGGACCAGACTGGGCCCATGGCGCTCAGGAAGAGGCAAATGGCTTGTGAATGAGTGGGTAGAGTTGCCAGCTCGGGGTTGGGAAATTCTTGAAGACTTGGTGGGGGGTGTCATGTCTGGGGAGAGCAGAGTTTGGGAAGGGGAGGGCCAGGTTGGTGTAGTGGTTAGGAGCACGGCCTTTAATCTGGGAGAACCGGGTTTGATTCCCCACTCCCCCATGAGCAGCTACTGGTGTGACCTTGGGTCAGTCACAAGTTCTTTCAGAGCTGTTCTCTCAAGGGCAGTTTTCTCAGAGCTCTCTCAGCCCCACCTACCTCACAGGATGTCTGTTGTGGGGAGGGGAAGGGAAAGGAGTTTGTAAGCCGCTCTGAGACTCCTTTTGGTAGAGAAGGGGCGGGGTATAAATCCAATCTCTTCTTCTTTTTCAGCAGAATATAATGCCATAAAATCTACCTTCCAAAGCAGCCATTTTCTCTCGAGGAAGTGATCTCTGTCACCTGAAGAGCAATCGTAATCCCAAGGGATCTCCAACCACCACCTGGATATTGACAACCCCGTGACAGAGAGCGTGAATGTGACATACTGTGGGAGTCAAGGGTAAGCAAGACCCCCCCCCCTTAACTCTCCATAACTGAGAGTTAACTAAGGTTAAGCCAGGAATAAAGGAATGCTGGAGACCGCTGTGGCCCCAGACTCCGCCCCTCTGCCAGGGGAGTGTGACAACTGTTGTGCTCTTTGTTGCTGCCAGGGGAAATCTTGAGACCTCCTCTGGTCACTGGGAAACTGGACTAACCATCTATACTTCTGCGAATTCATGTCAGCAATACAGGCTCTGAGCATGCTCAGAAGCCTAGAGAGTCAAGATGCTAACTGGACAGACCTCTCTGTCACCATTATTAAGTTTGCCGACCTCTAGGTGTGGCTGGAGATCTCCCAGAATTACAACTGATCCCCAGACTTAACAGAGATCAGTTCTCCAGGAGGCTACCTTGGAGGGTGGACTTTATGGCAATGACACCCTTATGAAGTCCCTCACAATCTCCCCTCCCTTGTTCTCCCCACAAGAGACACCCTGTGAGGTCGGTGGGGCTGAGAGAGCTCTTTCGAGGACTGCTCCTGAGAGAACAGCTCTGAGAGAACTTGTGACTGACCCAAGGACACGCCAGCAGCTGCATGTGGAGGAGTGGGGACTCAAACCCGGTTCTCCCAGATGAAAGCTAACCACTACACCAAAATGGAAGAAGAAAATCAGCAGGCAAGAGGGTTTGCGGGCCATTCTGCTGTAGCGCCACATTTTACAAATTAGCTTGGTTTTGCAGCCTGAAGATTCAGCCTTTGTTCCAGAAGATCAGACTTCGCAGCCTGCTTTGACCATTCATACTAAGTAGCCTCGGACAGCTGTCACTGATTTTTTTTTGTATCTCTAAAATAGGTATATACTTGTCCCTTACACAGCAGTCATTGAAGGTCTATTGTGGGTTCACCAAACCAAATGAACATGAACACTTATGAACTCACACATGAGTCTGTGTTATACTTAATCAGACCCTTGGGAGTTCAAAGTCAGTATTGTCTACTCAGACTGGCAGTGGCTCTCCAGGGTCTCAGGCAGAGGTCCTTCACATCACCTCCTACCTGATTCTTTTTAACTACCTGGTTCTTTTTAACTGGTGAAGCTGCAGATAGAACCTGGAGCATGCCAAACAGATTTATTTATTTATTACTTCAATTTATACCCCGCCCTTCCCGCAAGCAGGCTCAGGGCGGCTCTACCACTGAACCACAGCCCCTCTCAGATGGCCACTATCCACACACAGTGGCCTTTCAGAAGCTCGCCCACTGCCATGTTCTTAAGTCACAAGCACACTGCAGAAAAAAGAATGTATATTGTGCTCCCCGTGATGCACCATACATGGTAGTGGACTACATAGGGTCTACCCTCCAGAAACCACAAACAGAACAAGCCTGGACTATTGCTTTTTTGGTGAAGTGGTTAAGTGTGCGGACTCTAATCTGGGAGAACTGGGTTTGATTCCCCACTCCTCCACTTGCACCTGGCTGGATGGCCATAGTTCTTGAAAAAGAGCAGTTTCTGTCAGAGCTCTCTCAGCTCCACCTACCTCACAGGGTGTCTGTGGTGGGGAGGGGAAGGGAAGGGAAAGGAGTTTGTAAGCCGCTCTGAGACTCCCTTGGGTAGTGAAGGGCGGGGTATAAACCCAATCTCTTCTTCTTTTAAAAAATATATATATATTTGTGTGTGTTTTGTGTGCTTACCTGGAAGTTGTGGTTGACTTCTGGCAACCCCTACTGGGGGCTTGGACATTTTCCAGAGAGGTGGCTTGATTGGCCTGCCTCTGCACCCCGGCTCTGGTATTCCTTGGAGGTCGCCCTTCCAAGTACTTGCTAGAGTCGTCCCTGCCTCGCTTCTGAGATAAGACGAGATCGGGCTTGCTTGGGCTAGGCAGGTCAGGGCAAGCCTGGACTATTGTGTTTGTTTTGTATGTTATGGAAGCGTGTCTTGCCCAAATGATCAGGCCCCAAGTGAACAAACAACAAGAAGCTAGGGAGAGTATGTTTTTCACAACCGGAATAGCAACGGCTCTAACCAGTCTATCAAAGTTGGCGCTGATATACAGAAGGAGTGTGTGCGAGAAAGAACCTCTCCTAGGGCAAAGTGTTGTAAAAGCCAAAGAGGGCCCTGTGATCTCCCCTGGGATCCTGTAAGTCACATCTCTACAAGACTCCCGAAGAAGTTGCCCGTGCCTTTGCGGGCTGTCAGTTTTATGTCGAACGTTTGTACAGATCTTTGATCTCTTATTTACACATATTTCTCCAGGACAAGGAAGCCAGGGCAGAAATGGAAATACTATTTATATAAATCTTGTCCTACCAGCAGAGGTCAAGAACCATAACATTTCAAACAAAGTGGAAGGGATTTATCTGTGCTTTCTGGTGCTGGAGAGGATAAGAGCTGCATTTCAGATTACAGCTCTGGGTGAGGAACGGAGGCCCAAATGAATGGCCAGATGCATTCCGTGTTGTTATTTTGATACACTGAGCAACTGTTTAAATCCCGGATGGATCTTGTCTGCTGTCTATTTGTATTTACAAACCACAAATGTGAGATGCTTTCACACATTCCAATTAGCCTGGGCCTGATTACCTAATTACCAATTGCCTGAGCAGTTGTCTTCTGTTTCACACACAGACACACTCCTAGCAATTTGTGTACCAGAATCAATGCATCGTCTACGTAGAGGAAACACTTCGGGGTGCAGTAGGGGAGGGAAGGGAAAGAGAGGGAAGGAAAGGGATTCATGGCACAGTTCAAAAAAACTTGTTATTGGGTGTATTCCAAAGTAATTACAAAAAAAGCGATATGTTTTTAGAACAACGAGGATGCTAATATATTAATTACTGACAGTACATTTTGAGCCTACTTTTGTCCAAAGATCTCAGGGCAGGATACATGATCGTCTTCCCTCATCCCTTTTATCATCCGCAAATACCGTGAGTTAGGTTAGGCTGAGAGATATGTATATGTAGCGCCTTATAAATGTTTTATGATTCTAATATCTTTTAACTTTTAATGTAAGCTGCCCTGGGCCTGCCTTGGCGAGGAGGACGAGGTATAAATATAATAAAATAAATAAATAAATAGGGGCTGCGGTCGCATGCACCAGTTGGAGCAGAAGGGAAGCGAGGCTATTTCCTCTGGAGGAATTTGATACGCATTTGTGAGATCACACATCCGTTTGTTCTGCAGGCTCAGCCCATCACTGTGTGATCAGATGCAACCACAGGTGAGTTTTTTTCTGTTTGTTTCCCATGCGCATAAATGAGGAATCGCACCTCCGCACTGAGGGCTCCCCATGGAGTACGCAATTATGTGCATACTACAAAGGGTAGGGGAAAAATGGCACTGAGTTGAGATGGAATGAGCAGACCATCCTGACAGCATGAGAGAGCGATCAGACAGGGGAAAGTCCGCCCGTGGCCCGTTGGAACCAGTTAGAGCTGAACTTTCTTCAGTGTCTTTTAACTCCGCTTCTGTAGCGGAGCAGCACGGGTTGCTGACGACTGCGGGATGTTTCCCAGATGTTGTTGTCTGATTGTGCCCTTTAGATCCATCAGGTGTTTGCTGATTGTGCCCTTTAGATCCATCAGGTGTATGTCGGATCTAAAGGCGTATATGATCACAGCCACAGAATGGCTAGCTCAAGAGCATCCAGTGAGTTTCATGGCGTGGGGATTCGAACATGAATCTCCCAGGTACTAGACCAGCACTCTAACCACTGTGCCATAGTGATTTCTTATTTATACTTCACAATGCCCAGAAATGGTCGAGAAATATCCACACATCGTCTGAACATCAGAAGGGATTTCCTGCGCAATCCTGAATCCATCTGATTTGGAAAAAACACAACTTGCCTTGTTTTACCAGCTTCAGCTAGTGGGCAGAAAGTGGAGATTTGAACACAGAGTTTTCCTCAATGAGATTATCACTAAAGGCAGGCAAGGATGACTGGAAGTTAAAAATCAGCCATTTAATCCATCAGGACTGAAATATAGCATGCCTGCTACTGCCAGTCTTTCCTGACTAGGGCGGCAGAGGAGCACTGAGTTGCTCTCGAATGTGTAGTAACAGGCCCATGAGTCTCACACAGTGCCCTGCCTGAATGAAATGTGCATCCCGGAAGAGCCGACAGACTCCTCCCCACCAAGGGTTCCCAGTACTGCCTTGGCAAATGCCAGGAAATTTGGACCTTCAGTCACACAGTGCAGATCCTTGTGCTGTTGGTGGTCTCTGCTATCAAACCAAAGTTTTTAAAACTCTGCTCAGCTGACCAAATCTCCAGTGGCCAATCAGAAGCCTTGGAGGGCAAAGACCTGGCTCTGCCCACTTTCTAAAAACCCTTGGCAGGCACTAGGGAAAATGTCAGTGGGCACCCTGGCGTCCACAGGCGACCTGTAGGGGACCACTCCCATACTGGCTCTCAGAATGAAGACTAGAAAGTTTCCAAGCCATTAAAGAAACTTAGTCAATCCATCTCTCTCAGTCAGGATATGATCCAAGATCTCTTTCAGGAAAGTGTGTAATGTCTTCTTCTTCTTTTGATTTTTAGGAATGTGTACTTGAGCACTTATATCAAAGACATGTTTTGCTGCAAATGGACTATGTTATTTTTTTTAATTAATATTTTTATTAAGCATACATATATACAGATATTTTATACTTATCTTACCACTTCATTTTCATTTAGTTCTGCACTTACAAGAAATCATATTAAACATTAAAAGCATGAAGATGATCTCCATCCTCGTTATCATATGCCTTTTCTTTACCCACTTAACCCATACAACTTCCTCTAATTCATGATCTAAGCATTATTAAATTCTTCCTTAATTTATGTCAAACTCCTTCTCTAAATTGGACTCCCTCCATACACACTTATTTTATACTTATAATACATCTTCCAAACCTAAAAAAGCAAGTTGAACAGGGTTGCCTCCGAAAACTGGGTGTTGCAACAGAAGGGTACCCTCCTTCCTCTAATCGGAGGTCCTGGGGGGGGCACACCCTTCCATTCCTTGCTACACCATTTGTTTGAAAATTCCAATCCTATTATCCACTTATCCTATCTATTGGCTCTAACTTACTCTATATTCTAACATACTAATATACTAACTCTATCTTACTTTATGAATTATGAATCTTACTTTATGAATAGTTGTTGTCAAAAGTAAAAGAAATAAAAACCTTATATTTTAAAAAAGTTTTCTTTTTTGGAACAGTGCAGGAATGTCAAGATATTAAGAAGACCAAAACACACAGACAGACAGACACACACACACACACAATATTATAGTCTTTCAGCAGAATTTCTCTCCAAACCAAGTCAAACTGCATAGATTACAGAAAGACGGTGCAGAACACAAGCATGTCACGACTGTGTCTCCCTTCCCAAGCTTCTGGGGCAACGTAGTATATGAAGAATGATTAACCATTGATGCAGGGCAAAAGCATCTATCAATAACCAGGTCAAGCAACAACAGCAACAACAACAACAAAAAAACCCATCACTGATTTCTGGGAAATGATAACTTCACTCCCCCCCCTGCCCTTCTCTATGAGCAGGGCTTTTGGGGGGGGGGGGGGAGGTCCCAGATTTCTCAAGACAGAAATGAAGTTTTCTACCTGTAAACTGAAAACTCACAAACTTTTAAACATCTTTAAAAGAATTTTGTCAAAGAGAACTCTGTTCCAGCACACTCCCCCAGGAAAAAAAAAAGCCCTGTCTACGAGTACTTCGGGAAGAGCATATTTCTACCATTTGAAAGAAATCAAGTGGGTTAATCGTTTATGATTTTTATGCTTCAAAGCATATATGCGTTGCATGCTGGGGAGACTGATCTAAACCATTACTCTGATGCCCAACGTAGCATTCCTGTTCCCTGCTGCTCTGGAGCCGATCTCATCAGACTGAGCTTTGCCTAAGAGAGAGGGTAAATATATCACTGGCAGGAAAGGTGCAGTCTGATTATGTAAAACCAGCATAAGAACGCCACTTTGAAAAAGGATACATCACCCTTGGAAATTTATTTCCTGAGAGCTCAGCTCATCAAACCTCATTGTATTTAGAGAGGTGAGGCGCTGTTAAACACTGTCTGGAATATTAGATATGTCTGTATAGGGGAGAGGCAGGAGGATTCTCAATGGGTGAAATATGAAGCGACACGGTAAGTCTGGACTCAGGACTGTTCTAAAGCAGCATGTGGCTTTGAAAGACACCTTGCTTCGCTGATGGGCAAAAAGACCGTGGCGGGAGATGTAGAACACATCGATGCAACTAATCTGTGGGCAATTCTGCATCTGGCATTCGCTCCATATTTTCTCAACTGGGAAGAAAAGATGCAGCTCAAAATCGCATTCAAATACCTCGTGGCAATGCATACTGACTGCAAAGTCACCCCTGAACAGAAATCTGTGCAGAAGGTACCATAAAATCCGATGATCAAAGAAAGTGAAAGCGGCATGCAGTGTAGAGGGTGCCATAAAACCTGATGATCAAAGAAAGCAAAAGCAGCATGCAGTGTAGAGGGTGCCATAAAACTTGATGATCAAAGAAAATGAAAGTGGCATGCAATGCAGAGGGAAGTTTCTGTACCAATGTGGGTTTGCTAAAACAACGGAGGGAAAAGCCAATGCAGAATCGTCCTGTGTTTCCCATGCTGCATACTTGGGGCTGTGTTTTCATTCAAAACGAAGGCACCCTTCAGTGTCACACACGCCAAACTGTGTGTTTGTGTGTTAAGTAACATCAAGTAGCTTCTGACTTATGGCGCCCCTATGACTTAATGACCTCTGAAACATCCTGTCATTAACCGCCTTGCTCAAATCTTGCAGACTCAAGGCCATGGCTTCCTTTAAAGAGTCACTCCATCTCTTATTGGGTCTTCCTCTTTTCCTGCTGCCTTCTACTTCTTCTACTGCTATTGTCTTTTCCAGTGGCTCTTGACTTCTCACGATGTGACCGAAATAGAATAGCCACAGTCTAGTCATTTTAGCTTCGAGGGGGAGTTCAGGCTTGATTTGATCTAGAACCCACTTATTTGTCTTTTGGGCAGTCCACAATATCCACAAAACTTTCCTCCTACTTTGAACTATACCCCTGTAGAGTAGGCCAATAGAAGCAGGCAACTCAGTGGTTAGCAGAGACGCTTCTCAGTCTTCAAGAGTCTTTATCACTGATGAACAGCACCCCAGTTTTGTCTGGACTGAGCTTTGGTTTACTGTCCCTCATCAGTCCCTTTATCTTCTCCAGGTCCTGCCTGTTCAGGACTTCCACAGATCCAACCAGCCCAACTCTTAAGGAGAAACAGAGCTGGCTGTCATCTGCTTATTGGTGGCACCTGACTCCAAATCCTTGAATGATCTTTCCCAGTGGTTTCATATTAGTATTAAATAGCATAGGGGACAACACAGAACATGAGAAGAGCCTTGCTGGATCAGAGCACTGGTCCTCCATCTAGTCTAGCATCCTGTCTCACACTGTGGCCAACTAGTTCCTCTGGAGGGCCAATAATTACATCTTTGCTCCTGGCCCGATTGAGAATCCGCCAACCTGAATGTTTCTTCACTGTCTATATACGGTTTAACATCTAAGCCGCTACCCCGATACAGTAGAATGCCATCTTGTTGTGGGGTATGTTATTTGTTTGCTTGTGTTTCAAATGTTTTAACGATAATGTATATTCTACTATATGTTGGTAGCCACCCTGAGCCTGCCGAAAGGTGGGGAGGGCGGGATACAAACTGAATGAATAAATAAATAAATAAAATAAAACAGGTCATAGAGGCTGAGGCCTTCCTCTGATGTTGCATCCTGGCTCTGGGATTCAGAGGCTTGGTGCCTCTGAATGTGGAGGTTCCCCCTCAGTCACCATGACTAGTAGCCACTGATTGATCTAATCTCCATGAATCTATCTAATCCTTTTGTAAAGCTGTTTATTCCTGAGATACTTGCATGGTCATGCAACAGGCTCACCAGCAGATGGGAGCTGGGAAGAGAATCTCCTTTCCCTTCTCCTCCCTGGTATCTCAGTATCAGGTCTGTAAAACAATGCATGGGATGGAGAGAGTTGACAAAGGGAAAATTTTCTCCCTCTCCCTAACTACTAGAACTTGAGGGTCTCCAATGAAACTGAGAGCCAGTTTGGTGTAGTGGTTAAGTGCGCGGACTCTAATCTGGGAGAACTGGGTTTGATTCCCCACTCCTCCACTTGCACCTGGCTGGATGACTTTGGGCAAGCCATAGCTCTCTACCAGCTGTTCTCTCAAGGACAGTTGTCTCAGAGCTCTCTCAGCCCCACCCACCTCACAGGGTGTCTGTTGTGGGGAGGGGAAGGGAAAGGAGTTTGTAAGCCCCTCTGAGACTCCAAGTGAGTGAAGGGTGGGATATAAATCCAATTTCTTCTTCTTCTTCTTCTGATGGGCAGTTGGTTCAGGACAGACAAAAGGAAATACTACTTTACATAGAGAGTGATTAAAATATGGCATTTGCTGCCAGAGGATGTAGTGACGGTCACAGGAATAGACTACTTTAAAAGAGGATTCGATTTGAAATTCGGTCGACATTTTGTTTGAAGAGAGACAGTATGTCTGAAAATGTATCCATTCACGAACCACTATGAACTGGTTGAAAATTCAGGGAAAGTCTGTGCTAGTTGACCTGCTGTGAAATTCAGTTTGCGAACCACGGATCGACCAAAATTCGTCATGAACTTTTGTTTGTGAGCTGGTTTATGCCCATCCATAGTCCTATGGAGAGGCAGGCAATGGCAAACCGCCTCTGTTCGTCTCTTGCCTTGAAAACCCCATGAGGGGTCACCGTGAGCTGGCTGCAAGTTGACAGCAGATTCCACCACCAACAGATGATGATGTCCATAGTATCAATGACTCCACTTGTCACGGTGATCATCTTTTTTATCCCGCCAAGTGACCTGCAGGATTTTACCTCATGGCTTCCCCTTATCAGTGTGGTGTAGTGGTTAAGTGCGCGGACTCTAATCCGGGAGAACCGGGTTTGATTCCCCACTCCTCCACTTGCACCTGCTGGATGACCTTGGGCAAGCCCTAGTTCTGGCACAGCTGTTCTTGAAAAAGAGCAGTTTTTTTAAAAAAAACTGTCTATACCTGTTTCTAGTTTCAAACCATACTGGTTCTAGTTTATAAATTAATGTTTACATTGGTTAATTGCCCTCCTGTGTTCAAGCTAGCATTATACTGCTTTAAACAAATGCTGTTGCTTAGTACTCTTCAGACCCCCTGGAGTGAAATTTGAAACCAGCGTGAAATGAGCTTGGGAAAAGACAGCAGTCAAACTACTTCAGAGGGGAGGTGTAAACTGGGCCTTAGGCAAACATCTGTTGCATTTCAAGAGCCAAAAGAGTCCTGATGAAGAGAATCGAGTTCTTTCTGGGGACTTTGTTACTTCTGTGTTTTCACTTGATGTTTTGCCTAAAGTTAAATTAGTCCATTAGGCAGTTCCTCCTCTGGGGAAACGTCTCAACAGATTCAAGGAAACTGGAGCTCTGAAAAGATTAGTGACTTTTCTTGCAGGTAGAGTTGCTAACCTCCAGGTGGCACCGGAAGGTCTCCTGCTGTTGCAGTTGATCTCCAGGTGACCCAGGTCATTCCCCCTGGGGAAAATGGCTGCTTTGGAAGGTGGACCGTATGGCATTATACCCCGCTGAGGCCTGCCCCTCCCCAAACCCCACCCTCCCCAGGCTCCACCCCCCAAATCTCTGGGTATCTCCCAGCCCCAGAGCTGGCTACCCTACTTGCAGGGGTAGAGGGCAAATAATTCTAGAAACCAATGGTCATATGAAGTTCATTGTATGAATGGTCATTTGAAGTGCAGTAGATTCAGGATGGATCAAAGGAAATACTTCTTTACTCAATGAGTGATTAAAGTGTGGAATTTGCTGCCAGAGGATGTAGTGACGGCCAGAGGCACAGACAGCTTTGAAAGGGGATTAGACAGATTCATGGAGGAGAGGTTGATCGGTAGTTACCTCCACATTTGAAGGCAGTAAAACTCTTGATAGCAGTGCCAGGAGACAACACTGGGGGAAGGTCTTGGCTGTTGTTATGCCCTGTTTGTCGGCTCTCCAGAGGAACTGGTTGGCCACTGTATGAAACAGGATGCTGGACTAGAAGGAACACTGGTCTGATCCAGCAGGCCTATTCTTGTGTTCTAATGAAGGCCTCGGCCTCTCTGCCCTGTTGCTGGCCCTCCAGGGGAACTGGTTGGCTACTGTGTGAGACAGGATGCTGGACTAGATGGACCACTGGTCTGATCCAGCAGGGCTCTTCTGACGTTCTAATGAAGGCCTCGGCCTCTCTGCCCTGTTGCTGGCCCTCCAGGGGAACTGGCTGGGGCCACTGTGTGAGACAGGATGCTGGATTAGATGGACCACTGGTCTGACCCTGCAGGGCTCTTCTTATGTTCTAATGAAGGCCTCGGCCTCTATGCCCTGTTGTTGGCCCTCCAGAGCAACTGGTTGGCCACTGTGTGAGACAGGATGCTGGATTAGATGGACCACTGGTCTGACCCTGCAGGGCTCTTCTGATGTTCTAATGAAGGCCTCAGCCTCCATGCCCTGTTGTTGGCCCTCCGCCACTGTGTGAGACAGGATGCTGGACTAGATAGATCAGCCGGGCTCTTCTTATGTATACCCTGATATGCCACCATTTGGTGATTTCCCCAAAAGACTTGATAATGTCAAGTAAAGTGACACTTCCTTCCATCCTTCCTGGCCATCTTGGGGGGTACTCAAACGTTAAAAAAAGGGATACTTTTACTTCATCGCTTCCATAAATAACAATGTACCTAGGGATTTTAATTTTCTCTCAGTCGTTTGCATGTTTATGAAGGCCCATAAATTAGCTGTGTTTATACTCCGACTCTGGGCATTTTTGCAGCGGCTGATAATAGCTGAGGAAACGGGGAAGATGGGTCGAATCCCTCCACTGATTTCAAATAAACCTTACGAGCTGGAGCAATAAAGAATGTTAAACAGTGTGCACAAAATAACATGCTGTTAGGTACCGTGTACCCTGCTTCAGTAAGCATTAAAGCATTTTTAATCTCAGTCCCTGCATAGTAAACGGCGAGTTAATAAGCTAAGGAACAATACTCTTTAATATTCTCTCCAGGCCTCGAGCAAAATGTTGTCCTCCTCCTCCCCACCCCTCCCGAGGCTGCTAAGCAGCGCTCCTGTCACTTATCCCTGTAATCAATAAAGCAGTCAGTGTACAGTTAGGGCCCAACTTGACGTGATGGTCAACGCGGAGCTGTCACTGGAAACAGCAGCTACGTGTAAATCCCCATCTTTCTTTGAAATATCTAGTAGAAGTTATCCATGTGCTGATGTCATAATTAGCCTTCCTCTACCAGCAGTGATGTAGGGTAGAAGGAAGATAATGCATGGCTTCGTGAGATCTAGAGTTGCCAGATTCCCAGGGGCACCTGGAGATCTCCCGCTATTACAATTGATCTCCAGGCCACCAAAATCAGTTCCTCTGGAGAATGTGGCTGCTTTGGATGGTGGACTCTATGGCATTGTGCCCTGTGGAGGTCCCTCCCCTCTCCAAACCCTACCTTGCCCAGGCTCCACCCCCCAAATCTCCAGGTATTTCCCAACCCAGAGCTGGCAACCCTAGTGACATCATAAAAAATGGACACAGTTCACTTGACAGTATGGAGAGGAAGGGAACAGCTAGACAGCACTGCCATTTTGGCAGCAGCTGGGTGTTTACCATATCACCTACATAGCTTGGCTTTCACATTACGAGAGAGAGAGAGAGAGAAGAAGAAGAAGAAGAAGAAGAAGAAGAAGAAGAAGAGATTTGATTTATAGCCTGCCCTTCACAACCCAAAGGAGTCTCAGAGTGGCTTACAAACTCCTTTCCCTTCCCCTCCCCACAACAGACACCCTGTGAGGTAGGTGGGGCTGAGAGAGCTCTCTGGAGAACTGCCTTTGAGAGAACACCTCTGAAAGAACTTGTGACTGACCCAAGGTCACACCAGCAGCTTCATGTGGCGCAGTGGGGAAATGTTCACTACAGGCCCAAACTAGACATGAGGCACAATGTACAACACACTGAGCCAAAGACAACCCTATCGTGGTCTAAACAGTGCTTGATAGCCACTATTTCTACAATTTCAGTAATACAGGAGAACCGGAAAAGGCCTTGGTGAGTTACCATGGATGCCTGATAACCTGCATTCACTATTGATCTGTAAACATGAGAGCATGGACTCTAATGTGGGAGAACCAAGTTTGATTCTATTATCTGATAAAATTCTATCAGTTCAACTTTTTAACCTCTCCCCTAATATGTATGACTGATGCCAAATGGCTGCAGTATAAATATAACTTGCTGCGCATGATAGTTTGTGTGCAAAGGTAATTTGGTAATTAGTTTTCCTCTATTAAAGTCCACACAGAAATCTCAGTATTTATTCACTTCATTTGTACCCTGCCTTTCTCCCCTCCTCATTCTCCCCTCCTTCGTTTCATCTTCACAACAGCCCTGTGAGGTAGGCTAGGCTGAGAGAGAGTGACTAACCTAATGTCACCCAGCAAGTTTCCATGTCAGAATAGGGATTTGAACCTGGGTCTCCTAGATCATGGTCGGACATTGCAACCAGTGTACCACACTGCCTCCCACCAGTTGACTGTGGGCAATTCTGCATTGGATTTTCCCTCCATTGTTTTACCAAAGCCACGTTGGAACAGAAATTCTCCTCTGCATTGCATGCCGCTTTCACTTTCTTTGATCATTGGATTTTTTATGGTACTGTCTGCATAGATGTATAGCCGTTCAGGGGTGACTTTGCAGTCAGTATGGCGTTGCCCCCGGGGTATCTGAATGTGGTTTTGAGCTGCACCTTTTCCTCAGTGTTGAGAAAATGTGGAGTGAATGCCAGATGCAGAATGTGGATTCTTTTTAAAATGTGGATTCCCTTTCCCAGTGGCTTAGCCGCTTAGACAATGTAAGGTTCCCTCCTTTCTTCCTAACTTGACTTCCAGTTAGAGATGAAATAGATTTTTCCTGGTCTGATCTCGTATTGTTCTGAAAGTTTACACTTTACTGCATCCCCTTCTTTTGTTAATTCTGCTGTATGTAGGACAATTCCTCAAAATTACATTGGATCTGGATGCTGTGCAATTTGCTACAGTGTTCAGCTTCTTTACTTTTTCAGTATTTCCTCCCTCCATCACAAATGCACTTACGCACTTCCATAAAACATGGCAAAAAAAAGGGATATGTTTGCATGTAGGAATGCATCATGCACACATGCTTCCCTGTGCATTAGTAAAACACCACAGATGAAAAATCTCAGCACAAACACATGTGCAGTAACATCAAGAATGTTTTTGTAGTTGTAGTGATTTCATGTTTTGGTGTGTGTGTTTCTTTAAATGTTTAGTTTGACTATAGTAATGTAAGAAGTATGATAGAGGGAGATAAGTGTGATGTGATTGGCTGATCACTGAGAGAGTGGGAGGAGAGATGTCTCTGTGATTCAGTGCTCTTGAAGAGACAAGTGTGGAGAGTTTTGTGAGAGAGTCTGTATGGCAGAAGAAGCCGTGTGAGTCTATTCTGTGTGACTAAGACAAACAGTTTAGCCTGTGTGGCTATGAACGAAACAGTTCAGCCTGTGTGGCTATATATATGAACAAGAAAGAAATATAGCCTGTGTGGCTACATGACACAGAGAGAGATAAGCCTGTCAGAGTTGAGTTTTGGTGTTTGAGTGACTGTGTGTGACACCAAGCTTTGTCTGTTATATGCTCTTTCTTCAAAACCATTCAAAAATACCCATAAACCTATTTTGTTATTTTATAAATAAATCCTTATTTGTTTAAACTTATCTCAGAAATCAGGACAGTTCTTCCTCGGGGTCACATAGCCCTCTGAAGCACCCAGACACCGGGTCATTCTACCAAAATAGAGAGAGCTGGGATTTTTAATTCCTGGTAGCAGCAGAAATCTACTAAATTCATGTACACAGAGTGTGTTTTAAAGGAGAAACAATCTCCCCAATAAGCGAAGATGTCACAGTGGTGGTGTCTCAATCAATGCCTGTGAAACCACCACACCAAACTGAATTTTCCAAGCATGCTGTAACCTCATCCAGAATGCTGGGGGGAGGCGGGAGCACAGTATTTTATCAATGTGCACACCATGTGCATCTGGAACTGGTTTTAGAAATTCTCCTTTTAAATAGGAATAGAGTATCACAGGAAGGCACTGTGTTAGGATAATAACATAGCATGCATGGCAGCTAAGCTCATGGTTTATACACGATACCAGTCATGTGCAATGTTACAGGGGTGAATTCTTCTTGCATTTATACTGGCCCTAAGCCACTAGCCATCTCCATATCATGCGGCAGCGAATTTCATTACTTAATTATGCATACTTTCATCTCTCCTGAAGCTACTGCTGATCAATTTCAATGGCTAACAATAAGGTCTACATCGTGTCTGAGGAAGTGTGCGTGCACACGAAAGCTGATACCCTGAATAAAACTTTGTTGGTCTTAAAGGTGCCACTGGGCTCAGACTTTGTTCTAATGAGGTCCACTGATACCAGGGAATGTAAGAGCATAAGAGTAGTGCTACTAGATCAGACTAGTTGTCCATCTAGTTCACTTTCCTGTCTCACACAATGGCCAACTTTCAAGGTCCAACAAGCAAGACGTAGAGGCCAAGGCGGTCCCCTGATATTGCCTCCTGGCACTGATATTCAGAGGTTTACTGCCTTTGAAAATGGAGGCTCCTTTTCGAATATAATATCTATCCTCCCTTTCCATCCATCATCCATCTATCCAGGGTCTTTTTGTAAAAAAAGAAACGCAGGAGCTCATTAGCATAACTTATTTGCATATGCCACACCCCCTGACGTCACCGGAAGTGTCAGAAGGCCACACAGCCCTGACATCACTGGAATTGTGTTAGAAGAAAGAAAGGAAGGGAGGGAGGGAGGGAGGGAGGGAGGGGGGAAGGAACGAAAGGAACAGGAAGGAAGGTAGGTAGGTGGGGGAGAGAGGGAAGGAAGGAAGGAAGGAACAGGAAGGAAGGAAGGAACAGGAAGGTAGGTAGGTAGGTGGGGAAAGAAAGAAAGAAAGAAAGAAAGAGAAAAAGAAAGAAAGAGAAAAAGAAAGAAAGAAAGAAAGAGAAAAAGAAAGAAAGAAACAGACAAGGCGCTTTTCTCCCCCCCTCTTGCTTGGGCACTGGGGCCCAGCTTTTCCCTCCCTCCCTCCCTCGCCCCCCCGAGGAATGGTGAGGGGGGGGATGGGGGCTCCTTCCCGGCTGGCGGCCTGCCGCCGGCTCGGGATGTTCAGCGGGGGGTGGGGGAGGGTTTTCCCCCAATGTCGGGGACATTGAGCGGGGGTGGGTGAGAGGGTTTCCCCCCCCGGCTGGCGGCCTGCCACTCGCCCGGGGACATTGAGCGGGGGTGGGCAGGGGTTTCTTTCCCCGGCCAGCGGCCTGCCGCCGGCTCGGGGACATTGAGCAGGGATGGGTGGGAGGGGGTCCAACCTAGCGTCGGCCCTGCTGGGGGCAGGGTTTCGTAATGTGCCCGCCCCCCAGTACCTTCACTGGCGCTCCAACCCCAACAGAGCCCTGCATCTATCTATCTATCTATCTATCTATCTATCTATCTATCTATCTATCTATCTATCTATCTATCTATCTATCTATCTATCATCTATCCATCTACCTATCTATCCTCTCTCTCTCTCCTCTATACACACAGATCTTAAATTTTTTTTAAAAACATGGCAAACACTTTCCCAGGAGTAACTACCATTGAATAAAATGGTGCTCACTTGTGAGCAGACCTGCCTAGGATTACTCCCTATGCTATGCACATATATGTAAATATGTTAATGACAAAAGTGAAAGAAGATTGCACTTTATTAGCTCAAAGATTTATCTTTCGTCTTCTTCAATATACACATACGCATAAGTGCATACATATAAATTACGTTAAGGATCCCTTGACGTAGTGTATCAACTAAAACCAAATTAAGAGACCTGTGGTCCTAAGGTCTTAAGCGTCAAACACGTGGACATGGATAGGTCACAGATCAATCAATGCAGCCTTTGAATTCCAGGGTTATTCAAAAGCAAGGCAGGCACCGATTTGAAAAGCTCCATTTGTTCTAAATCTAGTTATAAAACACATCTGTTGAGAAATGCTATCGGTGGTCATCAGCCATGTCACAAACAGTGCATTGACCTATCGGACACCATAACCATGGGCAACAATTGACTAAGCGTTT
Source organism: Lepidodactylus listeri (assembly GCA_029233225.1). Lineage (NCBI taxonomy): Eukaryota > Metazoa > Chordata > Lepidosauria > Squamata > Gekkonidae > Lepidodactylus > Lepidodactylus listeri. The sequence goes on from JARCFY010000011.1 coordinate 86,437,118, forward strand.
ATTAAAACATCTATTCACTCTTTATAAGCTAATTAGGACTGATGGCTTTACCCGAAAGCTTGTTTTCTGCTTCTTCCAGATCAAGGAGCGGCATGGACTTGACAGTGGGGAATCTCAGATGGGGGAGGATTCTCTGGTGGTTATGGGACCCTAGCAGTGAAAGGGGCATCCACACTTGCCCAGTCACCTAAGGCAAGGGGCAGGTTTCTCCCTCCTTTTCTGGAACAGAGGAGCTGCTAAACCTCTTCACATCGGGAATATTTTTCAAGAAATGATGGTAGCATTCCCTTCATTCTCTATGGGTTAATAGGAATAAGTAATTTTAAAAACTGGCACAGGAGTTTGTACAAGATCGTAAGCAGGGCTTTTTTCGTAGAAAAAGCCCAGCAGGAACTCATTAGCATAATAGGCCACACCCAACAGCAGAAACTCATTAGCATATTAGGCCACACCCCTGACAGCGCAGCTCCCTCCCAGGATTGGCTTCCCCAGGTCCCCCGCCAAGGGGGGGGGGCTGTAGGCGTGGCCAACTCAGAAGCCAGCCGGAACTCCATTCCTGTGCGTTCCTGCCCCAAAATAGCCCTGATCGTAAGAATGTAAAAGACACCACTGCTGGATCAGACCAGTGGTCTATCTAGTCCAGCATCCTGTTTCACACTGAGGCCAACCAGGAGCCATGTTAAATATTGTGTATGTGTCGTTTCTGCCAGTTTTCTCTTCCAACGGCAACATCACTCGCCACAGTCCACACTAGAGTTCTCTTATGGGTAGGCGAGTCTTTTGAGGGGGTATGTGCTAGGGTTTTCAGCTTTAGGCTGGGAAACTTCTGGAGATTTGGGTGTGGAGCCCAGAGAGGGTGGGGTTTGGAGAGGGGAGGAACCTAGGAATGCCAGCCTCCAGGTGGGACCTGGGGATCCTCTGGAAATACGGGTCATCTCCAGACTGCAGAGATCAGTTCCCCTGGAGAAAATGGATGCTTTGGAGGGTGGACTCCATGGCATTGTGCCTCACTGAGGTCCCTGTCCTCAGAGCTATGGGCAAGCCATAGCTCTGTACCAGCTGTTCTCTCAAGGACAGTTGTCTCAGAGCTCTCTCAGCCCCACCTACCTCACAAGGTGTCTGTTGTAGGGAGGGGAAGGGAAAGGAGTTTGTAAGCCGCTCTAAGACTACAAGGGAAGGGCGGGATATAAATCCAATCTCTTCTTTTTCTTCTTAGAGCCAGTTTGGTGTAGTGGTTAGGTGCACGGACTCTAATCTGGGAGAACTGGGTTTGATTCCCCACTCCTCCACTTGCACCTGGCTGGATGACCTTGGGCAAGCCATAGCTCTGTACCAGCTGTTCCCTCAAGGACAGCTTAGGAAAGAGTTCTCTCAGCCCCACCTACCTCACAGGATGTCTGTTGTGGGGAGGGGAAGGGGAAGGAGTTTATAAGCCGCTCTGAGACTCCAAGTGAGTGAAGGGCGGGGTATAAATCCAATCTCTTCTTCTTCTTCTGGCCCCACCTAGAAGTTCAAGTGACAAATGGACCACAGTGATTAACCAAAGGTACGAACCATCAAAGTTCACTGTGAAAAAAAATGATTCCATTACAGTTACACTTCACAAACATTCCTTCATTTTACTTCATGCAATGCGGCTGCTGCCGCCGCTTCCAGACAACTTCCAAACAACAACAATGACGGATTTCCTAGGTAAGTATTCCGTTTCCCCCAATGCTTCCTTAAGTTGTTTATACATGGAGCCAATGCTTTTCACCTCTTACTCTGAATTAATCTTGTGTTTTCCTTCAGCATCTGCTTGGGGGAAACGGAATACTTACCTAGGAAATCCGTCATTGTTGTTTGTAAGTTGTTTGGAAGCAGCAACAGCAGCATTGCATGAAGTAAAATGAAGGAATAAAAGAAGAAGCAATATTTGTGGAAGGTAACTGTAATGAAACAATTCTTTTCGCAGTGAACTTTGGTGGTTTGTGCCCACCTAGAAGTTGGCAACCCTAGTTATGTCCAGGACAACAGGAAGAAAGATAAGTCTGCAATAACCAATTTTAACCGCCCCCCCCCTTTCTGGTTCATTTATTAAGGTAGGTCTTTCTGCGTACTTAGGGGAGTCCCTCGTCAAGATCCTGATCGTATCTCTGGTTTCCAGTTGTGCACTTATCATAACCTATGCAAATACTGCCCTACCTTGCAGAGGTGTTGTAAGATTTGCAGCAAAATGACCCCGTCCCCTGGAAAGGTCCTTGTTCCTCCGACCAGCCTTCAGAAGGCTTCAGCCACCACTGAAGCTATCCTCCCAGAATAGTGGTATTTCTGAGGCTTGGATTAGTAGCTGTCCCCTCTCTTTCTTTCTTTCTTTCTTTCTTTCTTTCTTTCTTTCTTTCTTTCTTTCTTTCTTTCTTTCTTTCTTTCTTTCTTTCTTTCTCTCTCTCTCTCTCTCTCTCTCTCTCTCTCTCTCTCTCTCTCTCTCTCTCTCCTTCTGACATACTTCCGGTGATGTCAGGTGGTGTAGCATATGCAAATAAGTTATGCTAATAAGTAATGCTAATAAGCTCCTGCACGTCTTTTTCTACGAAATGACCCCTGCTCACACCGCTACTGTTTATGAAATTCAAAAGCGGGGAAAATCATTTTGAACACCCTCTACGTGTATACATCACCATACGTAGTTATACTTGAAATGTTTTTCTTTTTATTATTTTGTTGTTGCTCGTTGCCTCGAGTCCATGCTTGAAAGCCAGAGTACACATTTTAAAATAAAGAAGTGCATCGTCCTTCTCAGTTATGTATCTTGGTAAGAGGGAGAAGGGGAAGTCAGCAGAAAACAGGGGCTGTACAAATCATGGCAGTTCCTCTTACCTCCAAGCAGCCATGTAATATACCAGCTGTTATACTGACCAGCTGGCATTGTCTCATTTACTTGGGGAAATATATCGAATTACAAGGAGATTCTATGACCATTAGTATTAAATTTCCCTTTATCACCAAATATTCCGGCTCACTCAGCTAGATACTATAAAGAGCAGGGAAAGCGTTGGCATGTTAACTTTTTTTCTGGGCTACATTAGAAAGGAACGCAAGGAATTTGTCTATATGTAGAATGCTAAATATAACAGATTTGGGCTATTAGATAGGGGGGAAAGAGCTGGACTGAAGTCACCATAAAACACATATCATAAATGCCTTCTATCTAAACAAAAGATTCATTTATCATATCCCACTCTCCTAGTTCCCAAAAGCAATTGTTACAGCTTGGAAGGAAGGAACATAAGGACATAAGAGAAGCCAATGTTGGATCAGGCCAGTGGCCCTTCCAGTCCAACACTCTGTCACACAGTGGCCAAAAACACCAGGAAGGAAGGAGAGAGAAAGAGAGAGAGAGAGAGAGAGAGAGAGAGAGAACCTAATTAAGAAAATAATTAAACTATGATAGCAGAAACAATGACAAGACCAGACTCCCTGGAAAAGACAATCATGCTAGGAAAAGTTGAAGGTAGCAGGAAAAGGGGAAGACTCAACCTGAGATGGATTGACTCAGTCAAGGAAGCCACAGCCCTCCGTTTGCAAGACCTGAGCAAGGCTGGGTTTTTTTTTTAATATGTGCATGTGTGTGTATGTGTGTTTGTGTGTGCAGTTTGGTGTGCACCTGGAAGTCATGGCTTCCTCTGGTGACTGACCCCTACTGGGGGCCTGGAGGATATTCAGAGAGGTGGCTGAGTAAAGTCTGCCCCCGCCTCCTGACTGCTGGTATTCCAAAAAGGTCTCCCATCCAAGTACTTGCCAGAGTCGACTTTGCTTAGCTTCTAAGATCTGACGAGATCAGGGGTATCCAGGGCAGCAAGGCCATTAACGATAGAACATTTTGGAGGTCATTAACTCGTACGGTCATCATAAGTTGGAAGAGATTTGACAGTATGTAACACATACACACACAGTAGAAACAAAATAACAAAACAATTTTTTTTTGCCATCAAGCCACAGCCGACCCATGGCAACCTGATATAGTTTTCAAGGCAAGAGACATTCATAGGTGACTTGACACTGTCTGCCTCTGTGTGTGGTGACCCTGGTATATGTTGGTGGTCTCCCATCCAAAGCTGGTCCTGCTCAGCTTCAGAAGAAGAAGAAGAAGAAGAAGAAGAAGAAGAAGAAGAAGAGATTGGATTTATATCCCGCCCTTCAGTCACTTGGAGTCTCAGAGCGGCTTACAAACTCCTTTCCCTTCCCCTCCCCACAACAGACACCCTGTGAGGTAGGCGGGGCTGAGAGAGCTCTGACAGAAACTGCTCTTTTTCAAGAACAGCTGGGCCAGAACTAGGGCTTGCCCAAGGTCATCCAGCCAGGTGCACGTGGAGGAGTGGGGAATCAAACCCAGTTCTCCCAGATTAGAGTCCGCGCACTTAACCACTACCCCAAACTGGCTCTCCTGAGATCTGATGACAGCAGGCTAACCTGGCCCATCCAGGTCAGGAAAATCCTTTGCTTGTACAAAACCTGGAAATGGAACGGGGAAAAAAGCATGCACACTTATGTAACAAGTCGCCCCTACACTCTGACAGGACAAGGGCCACCTCCATTTCCAGGAAGACATTTTTGACTGGGAGGGGCTCCAAATTGGTGCATGATGACTGGCGGAAAGTAAAGGTATGCTCCGCAAATGGAGTTGGAGGTCCACACTGGATACATGCGGTACATAAGTCACATGTTTATGGGTGCAGCCACTTCCATGTTCATCAGGGAGGCAATCCGTGGGTCTCTGGATCAGGCCATGACATAAGTTCTGAGGACCTTTGCCCAACAGAACCCCCAGATGCATTCTTACACTTACTGTCACTTAGGATTGCCAGGTCCGAGGTGGAAAATACCTGGAGACTTTGGGGCTGGATTCAGGAGAGGGCGGGGTTTGGGGAGGGGAGGGGCGGGGCCTCAGCATGGAGCAATGCCATAGAGTCTACCCTTCAAAGCAGCCATTTTCTCCAGGGGAGCTGATCTATGTCAGCTGGAGATCAGTTGCAAAAGCAAGGAGATCTGCAGGCCCCACCTGGAGGCCGGCAAACCTACTGTCACTCCACAGTTCTGCTGGATTTGTATCACAGAGTTTCATTCGTTGGGGATTTTATGTGGGCATTTTTGTGCTACGAAGCAGGGTCTGAACACCACGTTGACCGAGTGCTGTGCAAATCAAATCCTCCTTCAGCTTTAGATCGCTTCGCGTTATTTAATTTCCCAGTTTTGAGCTGAGGCATGCAGTGACCCAGCTTTCAGTCCGATGGTGAATGGTTGCCCCCTAAAGGGAAGGAAAAATACAATCCAGACTCCTTCCCGCACTGTTTACAACCTCTGTCGCTGATCTCTGGATGGAGACGTCTGCGGGAGTCCCCAAACACTCCACCCTGGTTAACAGCTTTCTTCTGTAGTCTGGTCCACGGAGAAGACAGCAGTGTCTCGCACTTCTGACAGGAATCGTCCCCCTGCCCTAGCTCTTTGCTCATCCATAATAAATAAACCACAATGTCATTTATTTAAAACGACTAGCAAAAAATCTTGTCTTGGAGCTGCTCACAACAATGGCAAAACCAGCCCCTCGTTTGCTGCAAGAAAACACTGGGTTTTTTTTAACCCAAACCCATGTTAATCTGGAGACCAGGGATAAGAGCTCCGTCCTTCTCTGATTCTTGTTCAGCTCCCACTTTGCAAATATTATCCTAACAACTGTCCTGAAAGTTAGAGTGGTTCCTCAGGGGAACAGGCTTCCTAAAGAGGTGGTGGGCTCTCCTTTGGAGGTTTTTAAGCAGAGGCTAGATGGCCATCTGACAGCAGTGCTGATTCCGTGAATTTAGGCAGATTACGAGAAGGGAGCGCAGGAAGGGTTGCCTCAGAGTGTAGTCCTCGTGGCCCTTTCTTACACGTCCGGGGAAATGGTGGTTGCCACACTGAGGTCAAGAAGCAATTGTTCTCCAGGCCAGTTTGGCCACAGAGCCTGGAGGGTTTTTTGACATCTTTTGGGCATGGAACAGGGGTCACTGGGTGTGTGTGTGTGTGGGGGGAGGTATTGGTGGATTTCCTGCATTGTGCAGGGGATTGGACTAGATGACCCCGGAGGTCCCTTCCAACTCTACAATTCTATGATTTCTATGGGTGCAAATCCTATGGAGATAAGGGTGCTAGCCACAGCCTTAGCACTGTCTTTCTCAGCTGTGGTACCTGTTCTCTCAAGGGCAGTCCTCGAAAGTGCCATGTGACGGAGTAAGCTTCCATCTCTGGCCCCAGCTCCTGCCAACCTAGCAGTTCAAAAGCAAGAAATTGCAAGGAGATAAATAGGTACCGTTTTGGTGGGAAGGTAACTGCATTCCATGTGCCTCGGCATTTAGTTATGCCGGCCAGATGACCACGGAGAAGTCTTTGGATAGCGCTGGCTCTTTGGCTTGGAAACGGAGATGAGCACCACCCCCTAGAGTTGGATTTGACTGGCTTTCGAGCCTTTACCTTATAAATATCTTAATAAATTAATTTTAAAAATTCCTGCCTTATGCTCCCTCCAGAATACTTAGGGCAGCATATGTGGTCCTCACCCACACTTGATCCTCACAACAATCCCATGACATAAGTGAGGCTCAGAAAAAAGGATTAATCTATGGAATTTGAACGCTGTTCTCCCCAGCTGTATCTAACACTCTCCGTTAGCGGAATACCCTTACCCACAATGAGAGCTGCCAGCCTCCAAACTGGGCCTGAGATCTCCTGGAATCAAAACTGATCCCCAGATGATAGAGTTCAGTTTACCTGGATAAAATGGCTGCTCCGGAGGGTGGACTCTATGGCATTGTCCCCTGCCGAGGTCCCTCCACTCTTCAATCTCTGCCTTCCCAAATCTCCCCCCCCCCCCACAAGTCTCCAGGAATTTCCCAAACCAGAGTTGGCTACACTACCTACAGTGTCTAAAAAGAGATGTCTGAAGGCCTGTTAGAAGATTACACATTCTGACCTGGGTAAAAACTTGTCAAGTTCTGCCACCTTCCCTTCCACAAACCTATTCCATGAACCCAATCTCGTGAGTCAAGAAAAGGGGGAAGGGCGAACTCTGTTTCCGAAATCACGTGAATACACCCCAGCGTGAGCTTTTGGCCTGGGCTAACTCCTCTCTGTAGACCTTCAGTCCCTGGTAAAAAGGTTCCCTTCCCCCCTTCACAGCCGTGCTTGGGCCTCACTCACGCTGGCATCTGTCATGCTGGAATTGTCTGGTTTTAATAGAAACATGAAAATGCCATATGGAACTAGACAACCATTTCTGGAGTGTGTTTGGTGGGCTTGACTCGTGACATCTAATAAATCACACGTCGTGCGGCGGCCATGTAAGGTTTGCTCTTATCGAAAGGATATTGGCGTCGGGGGTTAGCTTTGCCTGGGTATTTATTAAGGAAATGAAAGATTGCTCTGGTATACAGCACACCTTGTGTCACCAAATATTATTGGTTTACAAACAGGGGGGAAATAGAGAGGTCTTTCTTCACCTCTCCGCCAGAACACAGGCAGGAAACACTCCCTGAATGAGAAATGCCGCTCTCGGATTAAAGCCGAACACTGTTTGCTTCCTGTCTGAGAGACCAAGAGGGCCAGAATCGCCCTCAGCATCATGTTTTATGCAGGAAGGAAACATACCTGTGGAGACAGCTCCAGGTGGCAGTAATTAAAATGTGGCCACGTGTCACATGACCGCGAGGCACATACCTGCTTCAATCCTTCACCTCATTGTTTCCTTTCTTTGAAAGAAAAAATAGACTCGGGAACAAAGTCCCCCCGAAATATAGGATGCACACTGAGGGAGCGGGATTTGCCGCCTAAATCCAGCCAGCCATATTTGTGTTTCATTGTTTGACGGCGTAATGCCTGTCTGGGGTCCACGATGGCTGTTGAAAACCAGAGAGGTGCCACTGGGAATCTATTAGCCGGCATACGGAATGGCAGACGGGATGTAGGGATGAGTGGGTTGAAGGGCGAGGGGGGAAAGACGGTGTAAAGCACTCATTAGTGTCGAGCTAGCCCTTTCCTCCTTCGGCTTAATCCAATCTTCCTCAGCCCCTCTATAAACCCTCCAAACTCATCTCCTGTTTTCCTGCCTGTGTGTCTCCCTGAGGAGATGTACCAAATGTTTCAAGGGGGGAAATAAATCTGGATTGTCTCCAGGGAGATGCCACTGTTCAGAGGACCGGGGGGGGGGGAGTTGCCAGGTCCCCCCCGCCCCAGGCCAAAGGAGGGGATTCATGTATGGTTTCTAGATCCAGGTTGGGAAACTCCTGGAGATTTGGGGATAGAGCCTGGGGAGGACAGGGCCCTCAGTTGGGTACAATGCCATACAGTCAACTCTCCAGAACATCTGTTTTCTCCAGGGGAACTGATCTCTGTAGTCTAGAGATGAGGCATAATTCCAGGGGATCCCCAAGTCCCACCTAGAGGCTGGTGTTCCTAGACGGGGTCATGGATTATTTTCAGGAGCAACTCTATCCTCCATGTACAGAAACACTTTGATGTGGGCACACTCAACCAGGGGTGAGATGCTGGGGTGATCTGTAAGATATGAAAACAAATGCTGGCTTGGCTCCAAAGCGGGCCTCAAGGAGACACAGGTTATTATTAGGATTTCCAGGGCCCCCATAAATCATTGCCATTGCTAAAGCCACCAGCCTCTGCACTGGTACATCACTTCCTGTACAGCCTGGAAGTGACAATGGGTAGTTCTAGGATTCACTGGAAACTCTATGGTAAAACCAGAGTTTTTGGTAATTCCTAGAGATACTCTGTCACTTCCAGGCTGTACCTGAGAGTGATATGATGATGATGGCGATGTCCTACACCTAGGGTCACCAGTCTCCAGATGGTGGCTGGAGATCTCCTGCTAATACAATTGACCTCCAAACATCAGTTCAGGTGGAGAAAATGGCCACTATGGAAGGTGGACTCTATGGCATTCTATTCCATTGAAGGCTCTCCCTTTCCCAAACCCTACTCTCCTCAGGTTCCACCCCCCCCCTCCAAATCTCCAGGTATTTCCCAACCTGAAGCTGGCAACCCTACCACACCCCCATGTCCCCACCTTCCGACACTCTGCTTGTTGCCAGACTCAGCCTACAGATTCCTTCTTGTCCCACCGGTCTGAGAACAGAACTAAAAATTAGAACAAAGGGAAAGTGAGGGTGGGAAAAAGAAGAAGGCAGAAAGGAGAACAGAATTAAAAAATGGGTACCTATCAGGGTTCTGAGGGGTGGAAAAGATTTCATTTCCCCCCCAGGAGGAAGGCAAGACTCACACTACGATTCAAAGACTTTCTGCTGGGTATATTTAAGTTTGGATGGGGAGTGGGAGCAGTGCATTTTGGGAATGTTTGGTGCCATTCTATATCTGTGATACAGATCATAGAGTGATAGGTGCTCATGAGGAATAATCACATTTGGTCCCATCCATTGGCCACATATACCTTCTGTAAGTGGTGGTCTCACATGAAAGGAAAAAGCCCCATACTCGGGATCAGGGATGGGCACAAACTGAACCATGAACCTATTTTTTTCCACAGACCAGGGCCCACTTTGTGGTTCATTTGTGCAGTCCATGCCCTCCCACATTCTACAGACCATCCATGGACCACCTAAGATTTTCCAGGGATCCATTTGGTCCACAAGCAATCCATGTAAGTCTACTCGGAAGCTCTCCACGATCTCAGGCAGAGGTCTTTCACATCACCTAGTCCTTTAATTGGAGATGCTGGGGATTGAACCTGGGACCTTCTGCATGCCGAACAGATGCTCTACCACTGAGCCGTGGCCCTTCCCTAGGGCGCAGGAGACAGCTTAGCTGTTCTCTACCCACTCTTCCATTGGCTGGACTGCACAGGGGGTGGGAAAGCGGACACCAGTGTCTTTTGCTTCATAAGCCGGGATCTAGATTGTGACAAATCATGCATCCCTGTGAAGTCAGCTCCAGAGGTGGTCCCCTGTATGCTCAGAGGGCTGCTATGATTTTACCCCAGTAGAAGAACACCACAAATGTATGCCAGTGAAGCTGGAAAAATGCAGCCCTGAAGGATGTGGTGGTTCATAGCTGAGCACCCAGCTGGCCTGAGAGAAGTCTCAGAGAGGAGACTGCCAAAGAGAACAAAAGTTGAGACCCCCCCCCCAGATGTCTCAAAGCCTTTGTACAAAGCAAACAAAGGACATCTGAAGTCTCTCTGCCTTTGATGAAGACATGCTTTCAAACAACAAGCCAAAAAGCAGAGCGCGGATCGTTACAGGAAATAAAATCTAAATGGAAAAGAGATGAATCGCTCGAAAACAGAAATCTGCACACAGCTGGAGCTTCTAATGCAAACACATTTAAATGAAGCCGAGGCAGCTTTTTAGAACTAGATAGGTATAGCCTGGTTGGGATGAGGCTATTTAAGGTGAAGCTGGCCTGGAGTCTTTCCTGATTTTGAAAATTTCCCCCTTGATGCTCGATCCCTGAAGGAACCACAATTGCTTGGCCGGAACGACAACAATAAAATGGGGATTTTCAGATCAAAAACAGCAAGGAGGAGAAATTCAACATCATTCCAGGTCATGTAGGTTGTCTGGATTGAAATACATATCACAATGGCAAAACCTGCCAAAACCATGCTGTAGAACATGGGGTGTGCAAAATGCCAGAAAATCTGGGGAGGGGGCAGATTTCAAAAGCAGGAGGTATGTGAGGACATGGTGACAGACTACTGTAATGTGATCTACATAGGTCTCCCCTTGAACTCAGCTTGGAGACTCCAGTTAGTGCAGAATGCCGCAGCTTGGTAACTGTTGGGAGCTGGGCAGTGCATGAATATTACAAACATGTAGCAATCACTCCATTGGCTTCCCTTCAGTTACCAAGCTCAGTTCAAGCTACTGGCTATCACGCAGGGGTGTAGAGTTCTCCATTTCTGAGACACACACACACACACCATACACACACACACACACACACACACGGAGGGCTGAACCTGATCCAAGCCCAGCAATATAGAATACGATCTATAATAACTTATTTAAATATGAAATTATTTATATTTCAAAAAATTGCCATTGACAATGAATCGTGTGGTTTGAAAAATGTAATTTCCCCCCACTTGTAATAGTCTGAACCACAGTTGAAAAAAGAGGACTCCAAGAAGAGAGGAAAGATATCATGAAATCCTTCACTGAGACAATCAGAGTGAACATTTCATTTGTATGTGAAAGGAAATAATTCCCCTCCCTGAGTAGTGGTTAAGTGCACGGACTCTAATCTGGGAGAACTGGGTTTGATTCCCCACTCCTCCACTTGCAGCTGCTGGATGACCTTGGGCAAGCCATAGTTCTGGCACAGCTGTTCTTGAAAAAGAGCAGTTTCTGTCAGAGCTCTCTCAGCCCCACCTACCTCACAGGGTGTCTGTTGTGGGAGGGGAAGGGAAAGGAGTTTGTAAGCTGCTCTGAGCCTCCCTTGGGTAGTGAAAGGTGGGGTATAAATCCAATCTCTTCTCTTCTTCTTCTTCTCTCTCTTTTCCTCATAACTCGGGCTAGAAGCGCCTGACTGGCCCAAGGTCACATAGTGTGCTTTGTGAAATAAAACCCAATGATCAAAGAAAGCGAAAGCGGCATGCAGTGTAGAGGGTACCATAAAACCCGATGATCAAAGGAAGCAAAAGCGGCGTGCAATGCAGAGGGGAATTTCTGTCCCAAGGTGGGCATGGTAAAACAACGGAGGGAAAAGCCAGTGCAGAATCGCCCAGTAAGTGGGGATTTGAATTCTGGTCTCCCCACTCTAACAGTGACACTACTTGCATATTGGATACTCAGTATGAATCTCCAGATACATCTCAGAATCCAGAGTAAATCCTGGCTTCTCAGATACCCTGGCCTGAAAATATGAGAGCATTTGTTTGGCTGAAGTAGGGTCCAGGACAGCGGAATTGCCTCATTTTCTATATCTGGTGAACCAGCTTTATCTCCTTCCCTCCCATGTACAAATGCACAGACACACAAACAAAAATGGTGATTCCCATATCTTCCGTTACTTTTTCCTTAAAGCTGCAAGTCTCAAGATACCAAAATCACCATGACTTCCAGCATTTAAACCAGAGGCCTCGCCCTCACCCCCAACACACATGGCTAAAGCCAGAAATATTCCCAAACTAAGAGCCAGTTTGGTGTAGTAGTTAGGAGCATGGACTCTAATCCGGGAAAACTGGGTTTGATTTCCAACAACTCCACATGCAGCTGCTGGTGTGACCTTGGGTCAAAGTTATCTCAGAGCTGTTCAGCTGTATAGCAGTTTTCAGTCGGAGCTCTCTTGCACCCCTATCTCACAGGGTGTCTGTTGTGGGGACAGGAAGGGAAAGGAGATTGTAGACTGCTCTGAGAGTCCAAGTGAACGGTGGGGTATAAATCACATCCCCAGCTATGTCCCACCACAACGCATTTGTTCATTTGAGCAAGGCCTTCTGTAGGTGCCATCTTGCAAATGGGTAAGATCAACAACTGTCCGTACACGTTCCTTCTCTGTAGTGGACCCCCACCTTATGGGACAGCCTTGCCTGAAAAGTTCAGGAAGCAGAGTTGCCAGTTCTGAGTGGGGAAATACTTGGAGATTTCAGGGGTAGAGTCCGAGGAGAGCGGGGTTTGGGCAAGGGAGGGACCCCAGCAGGGTATAATGCCACGGAATCCCCCCTCCAAAGCAGCCATTTTCTCCAGGGGAGCTGATCTTGATCATCTGGAGACAAACGGTAATAGCCTGAGATCTCCAGGTACTACCTTAAGGTTGGCAACCCTATTGGGATGGCTCCCACGCTCCTGACACGTTGCAAACTGTGCCAAGGAGAATTGTTCAGGAGATCATTTTTGTAAATGAAATAGGGCTGCCGCATAACATTGGTCCAGGAAAATGCATTGTGTTCCTACTCATGTAATACCATGTTCTGCACTGTGAACATGTCACGATTATACTTTTGCTTTACTCAGATGAAAGCTTTGTTTCAAATTTCTGCAGTCGTAGTCCTATTACATAGATCATTAGATGTATCGCTGATTGTGAGTTGACTCCCCATCTGAGAGATCTGTGGATACCGCCAGTGATAGTTTCCAATGTCTCCCATTTCTGTGTCTTCCCTAGCCAATATTGACCTGATTCTGTCCAAGATTACTGGATCACTGGATCATTTTTTAAAATAATAGGGATGGGCTTGAACCAGGAAAAATGGAGGTTCGTGGTTCAGGGTTTTCACAACACTGAACCATGAACGTCTCCATTCCATGAACCAGTTCTTGGTTCAGGAAGTTCATGGGTCTGCAGCCCCACCTGGAAGTGAGCTCTGAGGTAATTTAAATGCTGTCAGAGTCCACCACCCAGGACCTGAGTGAGCTCCAAAGGCATTTAAATGCCTTTGGGGCTTACTTCCTGGTCAGGCTGTCCAACCAGAAGTGAGCCCCGAAGAAATTTAAATGCCTTTGGAGCCCACTTTCAGGTCCAGCCAGCCCAAGAGTGAGCTCTGAAGACCTTTGTAGGCCTTTGGAGCTCAGTCAAGTCAGGCCACTTGACTAGGGTTGCCAGCCTCCAGATGGGGCCTGGGGATCTCCCGCTTTTACAATGGATCTCCAGCTGACAGAGATCAGCTCCCCTGGAGAAAATGGCTGCTTTGAAGGGTCAACTCTATGGCGTTGTACCATGCTAAGGCCCCTCCCCTCCCCAAACCCTGCCCTCTCCTGGCTCCATCCCCAAAGTCTCAAGGTATTTTCCAACCCAGACTTGGCAACCCTACACTTGACTGAGCTCCCAGAGTGAGCTCTGAAGGCTTTTATAGGCCTTATATGGGCCAGCCCTTAAATAGGCAGACCCCTGGGGACTGCCAGCCAGAAAGTAAGCTCCAAGGGTATTTAAATGCTGTCCGAACCCTCCCACAAGCCTCATGAAACTCCATGGAGTTTCATGGCCAGATCATGGGAGGCAGTTCTCCAAAAAAAAAAAAAAACCCGTTTGTGAACCATGAATTGTTTGTGCTTGAGCCAAAGTTCATTTATGGGTTCATGCCCATCCCTAATGGATAATGTTTCTTCTTCCTTGTGCAAATCAAGGGAGCTAAGCTATTTAGGCTTGTATTGTGTTTTGCATTTTAAAAAACTGAATCTATAAGCCATCTTGAGCTATAGGGGGTACCATTTTTAATTAATAAACCCATTTTGTGCCTTTTCTGTTTCCTCATGCTGAATTTTTCACACCAGTGGATGCATTATTTGAACTTCAATTAAATCAGCCCTCTCTCTCTGTGTGTATATGCGTGTGTGTATGTGTGTGTGTTTGTTAAGTGCCCTCAAGTTGCTTCTGACTTGTGGCAACCCTCTGAATTCATGGCCTCCAAAACGCCCTATCATCAATAGCCTGGCTCAGGTCTTGCAAACTGAGGGCGGTGGCTTCCTTGATTGAGTCAATATATCTCACAATGGGACTTCCACTTTTCCTGCTGCCTTCAACTTTTCCCAGCATGATTGCCTTTTCCAGTGACTCTTGTCTTCTCAGAAAGTGACCAAAGTATGATTGTCTCAGCCAGTTTAGTTATTTTAGCTCCTAGGGAGAGTTCAGGCTTGAGTTGATCTACAATCCATTTACCGTGCATTAACACATTGTAACACACCGCACATTATCCATACGCAACACAGTCACATACAATTACCAGCTCTGGCTTGGGAAATTCCTGGAGATTTCGGGGGTGAAGCCTGGGGAGGGTGGGGTTTTGCTATTGAGTCCACCTTCCGAAGTGGCTGTTTTCTCCAGGGGAGCAGACTTCTGTAACCTGAAGACTGGCTGTAATTCCATAGCTCCAGGCATCCCCTGGAGACTGGCAACCCTACAGTCACATGATGTACAGTGCACGTGTTTTTTTAAAAAACCATACCACGTGCATTCATGAGACAATAATGAATCTGCAAAACTCATAGCGGAAAAGCCGAGAACGGAAACCGGGGCTGCAGTCCTGACAAAAAGAGACAACGAACAGAAGATACACTTAATTCTTCACTCTTCCTGCTGTCTCTCTCCACCACCAGCTTCTCCCTGCTTCCTTTCTTCCAAGCACACAGTACTTGCCCTCTGCAAATGGCCAGCAGGACTCTCTAGGCACACCAATGATCATGTATGAAGACCTGCAGAAACCAAAGAGGCTTTCTTGTAAGGAAGAGAGCACTTCCAATTGGGGCCCCGAGCAGCAGCTTCCTGTCCTTTGGCATGACAAGAGAGGCAAACCGCTTTAAAACTTCAGTCTTCAGATGGGCCGACGGGCCCTCCCCCGCGCAGCAATTTCTATGATGAGATCTGGCACTCTACAAGGAACCTCCCACCTTGGGAATGAGCGTGGGGGTGGAAGCTCTGTCACCAGAAATTGCCCCTCCAGCCTCTTAGTGAACTTCAAAGGCCTCTCACTGTGATCTAAGAGGGGAATACAGCAAACAGTCGGCATTGCTTTCCAGAAAATTTCCACTAAATGGCCTTAATCAACCTCAGAGAGAGTCAGCAGTTTTGGCTCTCTCTTTTTTTCTCCTGGAGAGAAAGGCAGGGAAAGAAAGGAGATATAAAGACTGGCCCTATCCATTTTGTGGAAGGATTTTGTTAGGCGTTTGCCCCATAATCAAACCAGGAATGCCACAAATCTGCATTTTTTCCCGCCCCAATGAGACAAGGTGGTGACTGGATGTGCCGACCGATGCACAGTTAAATTAATTGTGCATGCCACTCACAGCAGCGATTGAGATTTGCATTGTTCTGCATGGCGAGTGCCCTTGAATGGCAAACATGATGTCCATTTCAAGTCACTGGTGGAAATACAAGTGATGTGCAGTGGTGCAGTTAGGTGATTTTAGACTTTGGATGTATTGGTCTTTGAGGGGCGCTGTTGCGGGCTACTTGGCGATGACCTCCCTGGTAGGGTAGGACACACCACTGGGGCCAGCAGCAAGACTCACCTGGGTAGAACAGGCAGGGTTGCAGGCTCTGGGTTGGGAAATATCTGGTAGGGTTGCCAACCCCACAGTGGGTGCAGGGTTTCCCCCACTTTCTGCCCCTTCAATCTGCCGCCAGCCAGCTGGCTGGTGGGGGAGCCTCATCTCTGAAGAGCCCTGTCATGCCTGACACACCTGATGTGATGACGTCACCCGAGGTGACTCTATGGTGACCATAGAGGTTTTTTACCCAAATGCTAGAGTGTCCCCTGCGCAACATGCCTGGCACGATGATGGGTTTACCATCACAAACTTTAATTAACTTTTAAAGCACTTCATGGCGGTTCATGGTGGTTCGTGGATGGAGCAGAAAGCAGGGGTTTAAAGGGACTCTGAGTCCCTTTAACCCTCTGCTTTCTATTTCCTGCAAAAGCTGTAAAAACAGTGGAAGGGAGGCACTCTCCCCCCCACATGCTCAACTGTTTCGGGCTGTCTTATTGCAGAAGACAGCCTGAAACAGCTGCACAGCAGGGAGCAAGTTGTGCTCCACCGCTCAGCTGTTTTTCGGGCTTCCTGTAAACTGTTGTCCTTTTCAGCAGGGCTTTCAGGGCCACAAACTAGTTCAGTTTGCGAACAGACCTCCTGGATTGGTTCGGTTCGTGGTTTGGTTTGTGATTCAGCCATGAACCCTAAACCGAATCGCACTTTCCCAGTTTATGCCCATCCCTACTTTCAAGACCCCATGGGCCCAGGTAAGATGTCCCCTTGCCCCCAGAGGCCAACCACCTCTGCTTCTCACTCGCTTTAAAAGCCCCTTGCTGGGGTCACCATAAGTCTTGGAAGGGAAACGACCTTGGAAGGCTCTGCAGAGGAAGGCCATGGCCAACCACCTCTGCTTCTCACTTGCCTTGAAAGCCCTTTGCTGGGGTCACCATAAGTCTTGGAAGGGATACCACCATGGAAGGCTCTGCAAAGGTAGGCAATGGCCAACCACCTCTGCTTCTCACTCACCTTGGAAGCCCCTTGCTGGGATCATTATATGTTGGAAGCTAAGCAGTGTTAAAACTAGGATGGGAGACAGACAAGGAAGGCGCTGCAGAGGAAGGAAAAGGCAAACCACCTCTGCTTCTCACTCGCCTTGGAAGCCCCTCACTGAGATCACCATAAGTCAGCAACTTGACAGCACTTTACACACACAACCTATGTGACAGCTATTGTTCTTCTGTCAAGGGCAGGCTGTTCTAGGTAGCCTTTCGTTGCTACCAGTATCTGGGCAACTCCTCCCTGGCTCCAAAGACAGCCAGCAATTCATTACTGGCTTTGTTTATCCTCACCTGTACATGTCTGTGGGGAGAGGTGCCAAGCATCATCACCATCCAAACTTCATTGCTCTCCACATCCCCTTTTGTCACCCCACCCCCACTCCAAGGTCCCGTTTCAATCCACCCTCCTTTTGGGATGAGTCATGGGTTATTCAGGAACACTCATCCATCATGCTTGATGATTCAGGTTGCTTGCCAATTTGTTGTACAAATCATGGCTCAGGGAGGGATCGTGGCTCAGTGGCAGAGCATCTGCTTGGCCTGCAGAAGATCCCAGGTTCAATCCCCAGCATCTCCAGTTAAAAAATCAGGTCAAAGGCGATGTGAAAGACCTCTGCCTCTGGCAGGCAGCTGCCAGTCTGAGTAAGTATAAAGCAACTTCATATGTGTTCATGTGTGTTCATATGAGCAATCCACCATATTGCTGCCAAAATACTCCAAGACCAGGACTATTTATCACAACCCAACCCAGGGCAACATGAAGAAGGCGCGGGGGGGGGGGGGAGAGGGATATGTCCTCTATCGAGGCAATAATAGAAGACTCCCTCTCCCAAATTCCTGCTCAGTCCTGAAATGCCTGGCTAATCCCATGGTGCTCACAGGAAGAGAGGATGGGCCACAAGGATGTGACAAATACCTGTATGGACTTTCCCCATAGTCCTTCTTATGTGCTGGTCAATTAAGTGCCCAAGACAATACGGTCTCGTAGTTTATTTGAATTATAGAAGGGACTGAGATAAAAGCATCCACACACCCCAGAGGCTGTTAATAACCTTCTGTCCTGAAGTCCAACCTCAATTTTATCACTGGTGAGGTGCAACAATAGTTCAAAACTAGGGATGCCTTGGATTTCCCGGTGAAACCGTTCTGGTTATGAATTTACCTTGTTTGACAGCCCATCAGGAATATATCACGATTGCACAGAGCCACTCAAACAGCTTCTGAACCCTGCAGGTGCCTTTTAGTCAAAAAGTGACTCACCACAACAAAGGACCTTTTGCTTTCCTCAGCAGGAGATCGGAAGCTGAATTCTGGCTGATCCGTCATCATTAAGGAGTCATCTTCTGATGGTAGATACATATGAACATGCTGGGTTCCTGCAAAAGCATCTGAACAGGTTGTGAACAACCAAACTGCCTGCTGATTAACTGGCTGCCTGATCACTGCTGGCTAATGCAGAGTAAGCCGAACTGGCAAGTGTTCAAGGTTTCCTGTTTAGAACTGTATTGCAAAACCTGCATTATCTGCAATCATGGATCAGTGTTCCAAGCATACAGTGGTAGGACAAAAATATCTATGAACTACAGGGACAGGTTTCCCATATCCTTAATCCAGTTGTCTTAACTCAGTTTGCTGATATGAAGAACAGCATAGACTTTGATCAGCTTAAAACCAATTTAGATTAACCCTTTTTGATTGATCGTACAAAGGTGTCAGCAAAAGAAGGTGAACACCAAAAGGTCATCAATCTATACAGGGATATTCATGTTAGGCAGATGTGGCTTTCCTTCAATCCTATTTTGTACATTTAATTATTATCCAAGAATTCCTAAGAACTCTCGCCTCTCCACCAAGTGTACCTAGAATTAAGCAACCCAACCCATCTAGCAAAATAAGCAAGTGTCCTTTTATTGACACAGAAATAGCATGATATAAAAATGAAGAGAAGCAATAAAAACCCTACTACTTGTTATTTAAGACCACGGATCCTATGATGCAGTGTGACTGTGAATGAAATACAGTTGTGCAAAAAAATATTGTAAATAGTGGGAGTAACTGGAGACTTCCCATGGAAAACTTGCACTGTATGGTGAGAAAATAGTATTTAAGGTAGAGTTTATTGGAGGGGGCTGTCCACAGTCATATGAACCTATGAGTACATGTCTCCATTTTGTCCCCCTAATGCTAAAAAACCCTACTGGAAGTTCTGTTTCATTCCATGTTGTGGTCTCCAAATTGACAGACCCTGGAGCCCTTACAGAGGGAACAAAACCTGTATGAGATAGTGTTATGAAAAGAAGAGAGTGATACTGGGGGAGCAGCAAATGCACTGGACACATCCACATGTATGAACTCTTCTATTATTTATGAGAAGTCATTGACCAGTGCTTGTTAGAGGAGACAGCCTGAAAAAGCTAGTTCAAACAAACCCACAATGCATCCATTGCCACAGAAGGTATAGCAGTTTATGGAGAAACCAATACGCCAGCGCCACATTGTATGGTTTCGGGGTCCCGAACATGCTGCCAGTGGGCACCATGGCACCCACCAATACCTTTCCTAGTGCCCACCAAGTGTTTTTAGAAAGTGGGTGGGGCCAAGTAGTGTTTTTGTGCAGCAAGGCTTCTGATTGGCCACTGCAGATGTGACTGGCAGTGCTCACGTTGTGCTGCCACCACAGCACACGACTCGTCACTTTGTGACTAATGGTCAGCTGCAGCAGTCCTTTTATGGCTGGTTCCAGTCTTTTGTGACAGCCATTTTGTGGCGGTGGCTACCATGCTGTGTCAGAATTGCCAGCAGGGTCTAAAAGGTTGAGGGCCCCCAGTATGGTTCATTGCATATAGTTCATTGCATATAGAGCCAGTTTGGTATAGTGGTAAAGTGCACGGATTCTAATCTTGGAGAACCAGGTTTGATTCCCCACTCCTCCACCTGCAGCTGCTGGATGACCTTGGGCAAGCCATAGTTTTGTCAGAGCTGTCCTTGAAAGGGAAGTTCTCGAAAGAGCTCTGTCAGCTCCACCTACCTCACAGGGTGTCTGCTGTGGGGAGGGGAAGGAAAAGGAGTTTGTAAGCCTCTCTGAGACTCTGCGTGAAGGGCAGGGTATAAATCCAATCTCCTCCTCCTCCTCCTCTTCATCTTCTCCTCTCATTGAGGACATAAAACTTTGTCTTTGCTGTATTTCTGCAGACTACAAGAGGGCCTCACATAACCAAATGCTCCTCCACAGGATACAATTCCTTGCATACAGAAACCAATTATTTCCAGGGGCAGCCCGTAAACAAATATACCACGGGGCAAAAGACAGTGCCAAGATATCAGGATTATTTTGGAGCTATAGCTATGTGACACAGTGAAGAACAACGTCTTCCATTTCTTCAGCTTTTTTCTTTGGCTTTTTTTGAAAGGCCCTTAAACAATAAAAAATGCATATTCTTAGATTTACAAAACCACAGTCTGTTTTATAAACAGGCCCACACCATCAAACGAGTACTTGGGTTTTTTTTCATAGGCCACAAAAATCTCTCTTTATTGGAATGCAAAGTGAGTTTGTTTTCTCAGAATGCAGAATGAGCAGCGCGGGCTCTGAAGGGCAACTGGCAAACCAGCTCTGTGGGCTGACTATGTGGTGGGGGGGGAATCCCAAATGATATTCTAGGCAGAGTCGGCCGCTACCCCATCGAACACGAGTGACAATTGGATTCCGGAATGCTCGGCAGACTCTAAAATCAAGCCCTCGGTGAATAAGCAAATAGATAACATGCAAGGTCTTATATCCCTCCTCCCAATCTTCACGGATTTCACCATTTCTATTAAATCAGTTCAGTGCTGTGAAATCTATTCCGCAGCCTGTGAAAACCCACCCAGATGCCATTCAGGAGGCGATAGCAAGTTCTGAATGTTTCCTTGGGCCCTAATTGCTTCTGCAGGCAGGAACAAAGGCGGGAGATATCAACCGGTGATCTTCATCATCAGTAAATGTCTCCTACATCGTTAGTGGGGATGACTCCTCCTAATTTGCCAGTTTGGTGTAGTGATTAAGTGTGCAGACTCTAATCTGGGAGAACTAAGTTTGATTCCCCACTCCTTCACTTGTACCTGCTGGATGACCTTGGGCAAGCCATAGTTCTGGCACAGCTGTCCTTGAAAAAGAGCAGTTTCTGTCAGAGCTCTCTCAGCCCCACCTACCTCACAGGGTGTCTGTTGTGGGGAGGGGAAGGGAAAGGAGATTGTAAGCCGCTCTGAGACTCCTTTGAGTAGTGGAGAGTGGGGTATAAATCCAATCTCCTCCTCCTCCTCCTAATGGGCAGCCTGCTGGGGATCGCCTGGAGTAACAGTTCATCTCCAGACTACAGAGGTCAGTTCCCCTGGACAAAATGAGCAAAGTTTGAGTTCAGTGGTTCCTTTAAGATCAACAAAGTTTTATTCTGGGTATAAGCTTTCGTGTGCACAGACATTTCTTCAGATCTGAAGGGCATCTAAAGAAGTGCGCATGGACATGAAAGCTTATAAATGCACAACAGCCTTGGAAAATACATATATTTTCACAGGGAGAAACTGGACAGCAGGAAACAGAAAATGATAAAGACTCACAGGTCCAATGATAAAGACTCATAGGCTAAATCCAAGACTCACAGGTTTGTTTCTCATCTGGGAGGAGTGAAATCACAATGCAGAGATGTGGATAAAAACCAGGAAACTTGCAAAATTCAAGCTCTCTGCAGATGTTACAGTGATGTTATAAGGAAACAATATAGCTGTTAAATGCTTACACAAATTAATGCCATAAAGATTTTAATACAAAAAAGTTTGTCTTATTCATATTAACAATAAAGGCCCATAAATGTAACAACAACGAAGTGTCCGGTAATCATTCTCATTTCTAGAAGTCTTCATCAGGATGGGACCATCATGAAAACTGCACAATATTCATATGGAAAAAAAACCTCCCCAAAGTGTCAGGCTAGTCCGACTGTAGCACAGATTTTCTTAAAGGAGTATTCCTAACATCATTTCAAAGAACTCTAGGTAGAGCTGCATATAGCATGAATTTTTGATAGTTATGAACAGACAGCTGTGCAGGAATACCCAGCTCCTTCCCTGCACCTGCTGCCTCTCAGAGGCCCTGAGCTGAATAGGAAGTCGGGGGGCCTGGCCAGTAACTCGGGGGTCCTAGCCCCAAGATTCCCCACTGTAGCTACGGGCATGGCTTTAACACATACGTGCTCCTAATGTGGGGCTCCAATAGAATAGCTGCTATATCTTTAATTGCACTTGTCTGTCTTTAATAATGTTTTTATCTCTGCTGCCTTGCATTACATTTTATGACATGCATGGTCTGGCCCGACAAAGTCCAATTCATGTCAAATCTGGCCCTTGTAACAAATGAGTTTGACACCCCTGCATGAAATGATGCAAAATTCCATAGGAGGATCCTAGTTCCGGCAAGCTAAACACCGTAAAATAGTCCACAGTCCCCGATAAATGTTGATGAATTGGTCAACAAGCAGATTTTCCATGCAGGTGCAGCTACCAGGGTTCTGGTTTGCATGAATGAAAGCTGTACCCTCACCGAAAATCTACTTACCCAGTCCACACAATATGTAATCACATATATCAGATGCGTCGTGGGGACCTGTGTGTTCCCAATACATGGGACCGGTGGGTTCCCACAATGCCACCTGGAAGTCTACAGAGGTCTTCAGTCTCAGCCTTAATTATCACATGTGTTCAGCTGAAGGTGTTAAGCATAGATGCTCAACTGCTTTATGGAATACGTTGTGCATCACACAGCTGAAGACAAAGCCTCATCCTTCAGCCCTTTTTCCATCCTGATTGATCTCTGATAAATCCACCTTCCTATTCCAACATACCTCTGAGCAATGAAATTATTCTGTCTCCAAGATCTCCAGGGAGGTAATTCCTCCCCCCCCCAGATAAACATCTCTCCTTTATATGTACTTAATAAAAAAGAGACATTCTTCTATATACATTTAATTACAGGAGAGCAGCTTTTGCCTGAATAATGAGGTGATTTCAATTGAGCCATTTCTCTCCAAGTGGTATTTTTAGCTTCATTTACATTTAATTTGCTCCTCATCACACAACCCCCCTCAAGCAATTCTGCAAAGTAAAAGAGGGGAAGAAACACGCCCCCCCCCCCAAAGTAACCCATTGATCAAATATTTCTAAAATGTCAAATGCTGTTTAATGGTGGGCTGGACAGGATTTATTTTCAACAATCTCTGTGTTTCATCTCTTTTGATTTGCTTTTGAAGAAGAAGAAGAAGAGATTGGATTTATACCCCGCTCTTCACTACCCAAAGGAGTCTCAGAGCAGCTTACAAACTCCTTACCCTTACCCTCCCCACAACAGACACCCTGTGAGGTAGGTGGGGCTGAGAGAGCTCTTTCGAGGACTGCTCTTGAGAGAACAGGTCTGAGTAGGGCTCCTTTTGTAGAAAAAGCCCAGGAGGAACTCATTAGCATAACAGGCCACACTCAACAACAGAAAGTCATTAGCATATTAGGCCACACCCCTGACAGCACAGCTCCCTCCCAGGATTGGCTTCCCCAGGTGCCCCGTGGCTTGCGGGGCGCCTGGGGAGTCCGAGGGAAGGAAAGTAGTTTAAACTGCCTTCCTTTCCTGGATCGGCTTGGCTTCCCCAGGCGCCCTGCAGCTTGCAAGGCTCCTGAGGAACCTGAGGGGAGGGGGGAGGCTGTAGGCATGGCCAACTTGGAAGCCAGCCGGAACTCCATTCCTGTGCGTTCCTGCCCAAAAATAGCCCTGGCTCTGAGAGATCTATGGCTTGTCCAAGGTCATCCAGCAGATACAAGTGGAGGAGTGGGAAATCAAACCCGGTTCTCCCAGATTAGAGTCTGCGCATGTAAACACTACACTACACTGGCTCTTTGATAGTTGGGGCTTCCTCTTTTCCCACCAGAGCTTTCTGTCAGTGCCCCGATTCCATGTGGGAGATCAGTTCCAAGGGGAATAGTCCATGCCCAGACACAAAGGCCATGGGGTGGGTTCAGATCTCTTAGATTAAACTACTTCACAGTGTAGTCATAAGTAGGGATGCCAGCCTCCAGGTGGGCCCTGGGAATACCTTGTAGGGCTTGGTCTCCAGGCCCCCTGATCATCTTCGTCGCTCTCCTCTGCACCCGCTCTGTTCTGTCCACATCCTTTTTGAAGTGAGGCCTCCAGAACTGCACACAAGACTCCAGGTGTGGCCTGACCCATGCAGTGTACAGTGGGACTATGGCATCTCGCGATTTGGATGGGAAGCCTCTGTTGATACACCCCGAGATTGCATTAGCCATTTTTGTTGCTGCATCACACTGGTTCCTCATGTGTAACTTACAATCCACCCATACCTCAAGATCTTGTTCAAGCACGTGGCTACCCAGAAGTGTATCCCCCATCCAGTATGCATGTTCCTCATTTTTGTTACCCAGATGTAGAACTCAGCACTTACCCTTGTTAAATTGCATCTTGTTCACATCCGCCCACTTTTCCAGTGTGTTCAGATCTTGTTGAAATCTGTCTCTATCTTCTGGTGTCTTCACTGCTCCTCCCAGTTTGGTGTCATCTGCAAATTTAATGAGTAGCCCCTCTACACCCTCATCCAGATCATTTATAAAAGTACTGAAAAGTACCGGGCCCAGAACTGAACCCTGTGGCATCCCATGCAAGATCTCCCTACATTAAGATGAAATGCCATTGACAGCTACTTTTTGAGCGTGGTTCTCCAACCAGTTCTCTATCCACCTAGCTATCTTAAGAACATAAGAGAACATAAGAATGTAAGAGAAGCCAATGTTGGATCAGGCCAATGGCCCATCCAGTCCAACACTCTGTCACACAGTGGCCAAAAACACCAGGCGCCCTCAGGAGGTCCAGCAGTGGGGGCAGGACACTAGAAGCCCTCCCTCTGTTGCCCCCCAGCACCAAGAATACAGAGCATCACTTACCCCAAACTGAGAGATCAGTGGCTAATAGCCACTGATGGACCTCTGTACCATATGTTTATCTCATTCCCTCTTGAAGCCACCCATACTTGTAGCCACCACCACCTCCTGTGGCAGTGAACTCCACATGCTGATCACTCTTTGGGTGAAGAAGTACTTCCTTTTATCCATTCTAACCCGACTGCTCAGCAATTTCAGTTGAGTGCCCACGAGTTCTTGTATTGTGAGAAAGGGAGAAAAGGACTTCTTTCACTACCTGCTCTATCCCATGTATAATCTTGTAAACCTCGATAACGTCACCCCTCAGTCGTCATTTCGCCAAGCTAAAGAGCCCCAAGCGCTTCAACCTTTCTTCATAGGGAAAGTGTCCCAACCCTTTTATCATTCTAGATGACCTTTTGTGGGAGTTTCCGGTCGGAGGAATGGAGGTCTGACACGCTTTGCAAATGCGCAAGGCGGACAGCGGCTCTTCTTGACAGCTTGGGTGGATTAATCCACCTGACGCAACCTCACACAGGTAGTGTGAGGACTAGCAAGCAACATAATCCAGGTTTGAGCAAGCTCGGTGAAGGAAAAGTCTCAGAGGAGACTTTTGCGACACCTTGAGCACTGCAGCCGAAGAAGATTCTTGCAAGTATCTCTAAGGAGCCGAGCTGAGCTGATTAATTCAGCATAAAACCTCCAATTCCCCTGATTCCTTAACAAAGAAGACAAAGTTTAAACGTTGGGACCACATCTGAAGCGAAGTAACAACAAAAGGTAACGGAAAAAAAAGTTTTTGCCTTACCATTACCGCGTTTTGAAAGACGAAAAGCAGATCGGGTGAAGCAATAGACTGTTGCAGATTGGATGAGTGCAGTTTTGAAACGTTAAAAAGCTGAATTTGAACTTAAAAAGCCAAACAAGTTGTTTAACATTCCTGCGGTTAAGAAGAGTCGGGAGGGGGAGCCAAGCATCGCGAGACAAAGAGGGAGAAGGGAACCAAGCATCGCGAGACTAAGATGTGAGGACTGAGACAGGAAGTGACGGCTTGAGGAGCAGACAAGAAGGGAAAAGGAGAAGAACCGGAAGAAAGTAAAGGGGACTTTAAAAATTGCCAGATCAAAAAGACCACAACAGGAAGTGACGTGCAGAGAGCAGACAAGGAAGCAAAAGGAAGGGACAAAAGGAAACTATGGCAAGCCAGAAGTAAGGTAAAAGGACTATAACCTTTGACACAAACCATAGAGAAGTCGCGCCCACCATTTTGGATTTATAAAATTTTTAAACTGCAATATCTCAAAAACTATATAACTTAGAAGGCTGAAACCAACATAATTTGACTTGGCAAGATTAGCTTGTTTGAATGCACTAATTGGCGTTTGATTTGGAAAACAAAATAAAATCGATCTTTTTTAAAGAGACAAGACGGACCGCGGACTAAGATCGAGAGCAGCTACATGGTCCTCTCCTACAATGGCAGCAAAAAAAGAAAAAGAATTACTAGCTGTTATGGAAGCAATGGAAAAAAAATGTTAGACACTATAGGAGAGGTAAATGTTAAAATGAATAACATAGCGGTTCAAGCAGACAAAAATTTTATGGACTTAAAAGCAGAATTTCAAAAATTAACCACAAGAACACAAGACATAGAAACTAAAGTAAAAGAACTGGAAGAAAGCACCCAAAAGACAATGAGAGAGAATGACAGGATGGAAAAGATGATGTATTATAAAGACATGCAAAACCATTTGAGATTTAGAGGGACTGAGGAAAAATTGAGTGAAGACATCTTTACAAGAATGCAAGAAGTATTAGCAGATTTTTTACAAGAACAGGAAGAGGTCGTTAAAGAACACATGGATCTTGTTTATAGAGTCAATTCCACATACGCAAGAGACAAAAACATACCAAGAGATGTGGTTGTCCAATTTACAATGAAAAGGACAAAAGAACAAATCTACAAGAAGTGCTTCACTGATCCTTTTGAAATAGATGGAAAGAAAATTATAGTAATGAAAGAACTGCCCAGAGCAATACTGCAAGAAAGGAAAAAATTCAAGCGTCTGACGGATAAACTGAAGGAGAAAAAAATTAGATTCCATTGGGAAATACCTCAAGGATTAAGCTTTTACTATGGCAACACCAGAGTAGTGATTAAAAGTACAGGAGAAATGTACGCATTCCTGGGAGAGAATAAAGATGACCTTGGAGATATTTAAGAATAGATCAAGATGGATTACAAAATACTTACATGGAATGTAAATGGACTTAATTCACCCCAAAAACGTAGAATGGTAGGTCATTGGTTGGAGAAACAAAAATGTAGTGTAATTTGTATACAAGAAGCTCATCTTAAAAAACAAGACCACAAATATTTAATAAGGAAAAAATTGGGAGAAGAATTTTATTCTTTAGCAAGTAATAAAAAGAATGGTGTTGTAACATATGTCAAAAAAGATTTGAAACCTAAAGTAATATTTAAAGATAAAGAAGGAAGATATTTAGCTATTGAAATTTTACTACAAGGACTGAAAACTTTGATTGTGAACATTTATGCTCCGAATGGAGCCAAAGAAATTTTTTTTAAAGAACTACAAGTGGAATTGGACAATGTAAATTATGATCAAATCATGATGTTGGGGGACTTTAATGGAACTGTGGATAACAAATTAGACAGGCACTCTAAGAGAAAGGATGAGACATTAGGGAAGCTTCCAAAAAACTTTTTTGAACTGATAAAACAAGAGAAGCTGGAAGATATTTGGAGGAAAGCTAACCCACAAGGAAAAGATTTTACCTTTTACTCTAATAGACATGACTCGCATTCAAGAATTGACATGATTTGGATGACTACTAATTTAACCTTCAAGACAAGAAAAGTGGAAATTCTACCCAGAATAATTTCAGATCATAATCCGTGTTTATAGACGGCTGGGCAGGTAAAAAAACAAAAGAGATGGAGAATAAATGAGGACTTACTAGACAACCAAGAAATAGTTAAAAAATTACTTGAAGAAACAGACCTATACTTCCAAGCAAACATGCAGAAAGAAGTAAAAATTCAAACCGTATGGGATGCATATAAAGCAGTGATGAGAGGACTATTGATATCACTAAATGCTAAAGACAATAAAAAGAAAAGAGAGCAATATGAAAATATTGTACAAGCCATTAAAACAAAGGAAGAAGAACTGAAGAGTAAACCAGGGAAAAAGAAACTGCAAAAGGAAATCTGGATGCTACAAGACCAAGCAAAAACTATTTTGAACCAAGAGACGTACTGGAACTTAAAAAAACTCCAACAAAAAGCATTTGAAGGTGCAAACAAACCCGGAAAATACTTAGCATGGCAATTAAAGAAAAAACGTGAAAATAAATTTATCACTAAAGTGATAAGAGATAATATTGAGATAATAGACAACAAAGGAATAAAAAGAGAATTTTTTAAATACTATGCAAAACTTTTTAAGAAGGAAAACAAAGACAGAAGAAAGATTAAAGAATACCTGCAAACGTTAAAGTTACCAAAACCAACAGAGAAAATTAAAGAACTATTCAACAATCCAGTATCATTACAAGAGATTAAAAATGCAATAAATGACTCAAAATTAGGAAAAGCACCTGGACCAGATGGATTTACAGCTTAGTTTTATAAAACGTTACAGGAGTCGATCTCACCGGTTGTACTGCTATTGATGAACGATATAGGAGTCACTGGTGAGGTCCCAGAAACCTGGAAAGATGCAACCATCTCACTGATCCCAAAAGAAAATCAAGATTTGACTAATGTTAAGAACTACAGACCGATTTCTTTACTAAATAATGATTATAAGATTTTTGCTAAGATTATAGCGGACAGATTAAAAGAGCACCTTAAAGAAACTATACAAACAGAACAAGCAGGGTTCTTACCTAATTGACAAATAAGGGACAATTTAAGAGTAGTAGTGGATGCTATAGAATACTATGACAAACACCCTGAAAAGGAAGTGGGTTTTTTCTTTTTGGATGCGGAAAAAGCGTTCGATAATTTAAATTGGGATTTTATGTTTGAGGTTTTAGAACATCTTGAAATTGGTGAATATATGCTTAACCTCATCAAATCAATATATAAAGAACAGAAATCCTCTTTAATAATTAATACTGAAAAGACGGACGATTTTAAAGTTGAAAAAGGAACACGACAAGGATGCCCACTTTCGCCGCTGCTATTTATTTGGATTTTAGAAGTTCTACTGTTAAATGTGAAGGAAGACAAAGATATTAAAGGCTTAACAATTAAAGGTTTTTCTTTTAAATATAGGGCCTTTGCAGATGATGTGATGTTCATAGTGGAAGACCCTTTGTCTACACTACCATATTTGTTACAGAGAGTAAAAGAGTTTGGTGACTTAGCAGGATTTTATGTAAATAAGAACAAATCGAAAGTGATGTGTAAAAATATGTCAAATAACAAACAAAATGAGTTACAAAACCTTATAGAATGTGAGGTGGTGAAAAAGACAAAATATCTAGGTGTACACCTAACAATGAAAAACATTGATCTTTATAAAAATAACTACGAAAAATTATGGTTGCAAATTACACAGGATATTAAAAAGTGGAATGTATTAAATTTGTCATTGTTGGGTAGAATTGCGGTGGTTAAGATGAACGTGTTACCACGATTAATGTTTTTGTTTCAAACTATTCCAATTGTGAAAGATGTAAAAACATTCAAATGCTGGCAGAAGGAATTGTCTAAGTTTGTGTGGGGAGGGAAAAAACCAAGAATCAAGATGAAAATAATGTGTGATGCTAAAGATAGAGGAGGGTTTCAATTACCAAACTTAAGGCTATACCATGATGCAATATGTTTGACCTGGGTAGGGACATGGACTATGTTACAAGATAGAAAGTTATTGTCCCTGGAAGGTCACGACTGTAGATTTGGGTGGCATGCGTATTTGTATTATGGTAAAACAAAAATGGACAATATGTTTAAACATCATTATTTGAGAAGAACGCTAATGGATACGTGGACAAGATATAAAAACTTTTTTCCAGAAGAGATACCTATGTGGATTGTACCCGCAGAAGTTTTAAATCCAGCATCACGTTACAAAGGACAAGATTGGCTGAAGTATAGAGACTTATTAACAAGACATGGTAAAGACTTTAAATTGAAGGAGCAGCATCAGATGGACTTTGATTATGGTTGGTTAAGATATAGACAAATATATGATATGTATAGAAGTGATAAAAAATACGGCTTTAGGGAAAAAATAATGAAATAGAACAAGTTTGGGAGGAAGGTGGGAAAAAATGATCTCTAAAATGTATAAAGTTTTGTTAAAATGGTTTAACGCTGATGAAATGGTAAAAGAACAAATGGTAAAATGGGCGATAAACTTTAACAAAGACATTGAAATGGAATCTTGGGAATTTTTATGGAAAAATGCTATGAGTATATCTACATGTTATAACCTAAAAGAAAATTGTTTTAAAATGATGTACAGATGGTATATGACACCAAAAAAAATTGCAAATATTAATCAGAATATGTCTAACAAATGTTGGAAATGTAAAAAGAAAGAAGGTTCTTTTTATCATATGTGGTGGACTTGTGACAAAGCAAAGATTTATTGGTCAAAAATACATGCAGAAATGGAAAATTTTTTGAAATGTACATTTAAGAAGTTGCCTGAAATGTTATTGCTTGGACTTAAACTAGAAGAGATAAATGTAAAGAAAAGGACAATAATATGGTATATGATAACAGCAGCAAGAATGGTGTATGCACAAAATTGGAAAAATGAAAAAATACCAGAGGTGTGGGAATGGTTGAAAAAACTGTTATATATGGCCGAAATGGATAAATGGACTAGAAAGTTGAATGATCTGTACTCAGAGACCTTTTTAGAAGATTTGAAAGAATATGTTGAAAAATACTGGGACATGAAAAATTACATTTATACATGGTTATAATAACATAAAGCAATAGAATTAGAGTATATGAATGTATTAAGGATAATTAGATAATGAAGTTGTTTTTTATTCTAGAATTATATAAAAATATAGAAAGTAAGAATTAGTGTATAAGTATTTTTGAGATATATGACCGTTACCAGAAATGTAAACATAGATATAAGTATTACTATTTTGGATAGAATGGAAAATGTGTTATGCTTCAGATGTGGTGGGAAACCGCCAATATAAGATAAAAACAAGATTATACAAATAGAACAAAATGTTATATAATATGGAAAAAAGGATTTGTATAAGAAAAATGTATTAATTTTAATGTTTTGAAAAATAAAAAAATTTTTACAAAAAAAAAAACAGATGACCTTTTCTGCAATTTCCCCAATGCTATAGGGTTCCAGTCCTAGAGTCCAGTCCATAGTCCTCTAGTTTACCCATCAGAACATCATGGGGAACCCTGTCAAAAGCGTTACTGAAATCCAGGTAAAGGACATCAACAGCATTCCCTTGATCTAGTAAGCTTGTCACTTGCTCAGAGAAGCAGGATCTGCTGAGGACTTCCCTGTATCACCAAGTTGTCCTTTAGATGGATCCCTTTGAAATCTGGTCCAGTATCTCCTCCCCCTCCTCCTCCCCCCCAGGTTCCACCAGTAAAAATCTCCAGGGATTTCCCCAACCTGGATTTGGCAATCCTACCAGGCGCGGCCCCTACATCTCCAGGAATTTCCCAAGTTAGGGTTGGCAACCTTTAGGGGTTCATGTGTAATTAAATCTGGAGATAGTTTTTTGTAAAAATATTAGACACGTCCAGTCAATGACTACGGAGGAGGGGTCATGGCTCAGTGGTAGTGCACCTGCTTCTGTTTAACGCATGCAGTCTGTCTGGCATCTTCATTTCAGGATAGGGAGGTAAATGTTGAACAATGCTTTCTTTTGGTCTTAGCAATGGAATCACTGTCTAAATCCCAGGAACATGAGACAACACCAGGGGAAGGCCTTGGCCTCTGTGCCCTGTTGTTGGGCCTCCAGAGGAACTGGTTGGCCACTGTGTGAGACAGGATGCTGGATTAGATGGACCCATTGGTCTGATCCAGCAGGGCTCTTCTTATGTTCTTATGTTCCTAGCTGGGTGTTTTCTCTGCTCCGCCATCTCCCACTGGGGGACAGCAATTGAAAGTGCTTACGATGATTCTGATTAATTTCATTAGCACTCAATTCTTTTTTATACCTTTCTCTCCCCCACCCCCATCTTGAAGGGCAGATCATTTTTCCTCAGCAAGTAAATCCAGGGCGACAATTTAATAGGTTCAGACATGCTCGGATCTCAAATGAGACTGTAATATTAATATACTATTGACCAGTTATGGATTAAGCAAACCGAGGGCACGGTAAAGCAAATGACTTCAGAGGGATGAGTTACTGCGCTAAGTGGTTCCCATGCAATGATTAAAAATGTTCTTCATTTACTCGGGAATTAATAGGTTCTGCAAATGAATCTAATAAAAAACGGCCCACGGTAGGCTACAAATTGGGCCTCCCATTTGATGGGAAGGTGCCCTAGCTCAGGTGCCGTTGCCCGCTGCATTCCAAGCCATAAAGCAATCACCAGGCGGGATGAAATGGATGAGACTGCAACCTAGGGTTGCCATAAGGATGCCAGCCTCCAGGTGGGATCTGGGGATCCCCCAGAATTACAGCTCATTTCCAGACCCTTCCTGCCTTCCCTTCTCATGATCTGCCTAAGTTCACAGAATCAGCATTGCTGTCCAATGGCCATCTAGTTTCCCAAGCTGGATCTGGCAACCCGAACCCCCATTCCCCATTGGTGTTCAATAGGTACTTGGCAACCCAGGTTGCAGCTGGCAATACCCAGGGGTATTTAGGGGATAGGGACTGGCATGCCACTATCTCTTAGGTCTTTTCTGCACTTGGATCTCATCCCTGGTTTCATCAGAGTTCAACTCGCGACACATTACTTTGCATTTATCCCTGGTTATAACAGCATCCGTTTATTCCGGGACAAGTGTGGGGCAAAACCGGGGTGACCTCAATGCAATGCAACCCTGAGATAATTACAGGGGTGAACTCGAGTGTAGTGTAGAATGTAAAAATACCCTGAGATAATTACAGGGTGAACTCGTGCATTGTGTAGAATGTAAGTTCGGGGAAAGGGGTGAACCAGGATGTAAGGTCTACTGCATTTTCTCCCACTATAGCAAGAGACACGTCAGTTCTGGAACCCACAAATTCCACCCTATTTTTGTGGAACATGAAATGTGCTTCACCCATATCTTCCTTACACTCAGGGGTCATTTCGAGCAGGAGCTCTGTGGAGCTCAGCTTTGGGAGTTGGTGCCAGTTCCCCCCCCCCCCCCCCGCTGCAGGGGAATGCCTGCTTGTGTCATGGCTGCAGCAAAATGACCCTGTCCCCTGGAAAGGTCCTTGTTCCTCTGACCAACCTTCTGAAGATCCCAGAATAGTGGTATTTCTGAGGCTTGGATTAGTAACTGTCCCCTCTCTGCCATTTCTTTCTTTCTTTCTTTCTTTCTTTCTTTCTTTCTTTCTTTCTTTCTTTCTTTCTTTCTTTCTTTCTTTCTGACATACTTCCGGTGATGTCAGGTGGTTTAGCATATGCAAATAAGTTATGCTAATGAGCTCCTGCATGTCTTTTTCTATGAAATGACCCCTGCTTACACTGGAAGTATAATATAAGACCAAACCAATGTGTATGGAGCTCCCAGGGTCCTCCCCCCCCCTTTAAATGTCTGCCTCTTCCTGCCCTCCCTTCACACCATCTGCCTGAATTCATAGTGAGTTTCCATACACACAACAATTTTATGGGGCTTCTATTTGCACTGCCCTAATCTCCTTGGAAGGAAGGGCAGGATAAAAATGTATAGACAGGGGTCATTTCGAGCAGGAGCTTGGGGGAGCTCAGCTCCGGGTGTTGGTGCCAGCCCCCCCCTCGAGGGGGAATGCCTGCTTGTGTCATGGCTGCAGCAAAATGACCCCCTCCCCTGGAAAGATCCTTGTTCCTCTGACCAGCCTTCTGAAGGCTTCAGCCACCACTGAAGCTATCCTCCCAGAATAGTGGTATTTCTGAGGCTTGGATTAGTATTTGTCCCCTCTCTGCCAGCTCTTTCTTTCTTTCTTTCTTTCTCTCTTTCTCTCTCTCTCTCTCTCTTGCTTTCTGACATACTTCCTGTGATGTCAGGTGGTGTAGCATATGCAAATAAGTAGTGCTAATGAATTATGTTAATGAGCTCCTGCACCTCTTTTTCTACGAAAGGACCCCTGTGTGTAGATAGAACTACATCCTCAGATAGTGCAGTTTATATGGCCTTTGCCACTACATCCTCAGATAGTGCAGTTTATATGGCCTTTGCCACACTGAGCGAGTGGTCATTTTACCCTTTTAGCCTCATCTGGAGATCTGATCATTTTCGCATAGTGAGGGTATTAGGATATATCTTTTCCCATTTTTAAAAAAAAACTATGGGTGAAATATCCAAACAGATCTTTCTCTTTTTTTTGTCCATCAGGCTACTTTCTCTGATATGGCAAGCATGGGATCTGTGTAATTCTTTAATACTTCTTTTATTTAGGACATTTGTATAACCTGGCTTGGAGGGAAGGTAGCATGGTATAGCCCAGTCTTGGAAGCTAAGCAGGGCTGGTCCTTGGAAGGGATGCCGCCAAAGAAAACTCTGCAGAGGAAGGAAATGGCCAACCACCTCTGCTTCTCACTTGCCTTGAAAGCCTCTTGCTGGGGTTTCCATAAGTCTTGGAAGGGAGACCACCAAGGAAAGCTCTGCAGAGGAAGGCCATGGCCAACCACCTCTGCTTCTCGCTTGCCTTGAAAGCCCCTTGCTGGGGTTGCGATAAGTCAGTTGCGACTTGACAGCACTTTAAATGTACTCTGTCATTCTACTAAGACTCAAGCCTGATTGTTACAAATTCTTAGGGTTTGGGTGTGTGTGCAAAAATACTGCTATCCAGAAGTGTATCCCCCATGTGTGTTCCTCATCTTTACCCAGATGGTATTTTTCAATTTTTTAAAAAAATCAGTTCTAGCCAGTGGTGTGGAACCAATAAGACAACCCTCTTTCCGAATGACCTGGCTTCCTCTGTTCTTCTTTAGCTGTGGTTACCTGAAACATGTCAAGTGAAATGAGAAAAAAAAATGAACATTTTTGTCACTGTTGAGAGAGAAGGAGCTTTCGGCTGTTTCCGAAGGCCATTTCAGCTTTCCTGCCATGATCTGCCATCCAATCAACAGACTAATCAAGGAGACTGCGTGCAACATGGGAAAAGAGACGGGATTGTGTATTATGTGCAGAAGACAGAGACGGAGGGAAGGATTGGCTCAGAGCTGTGTGTTAAAAGCTTTCCAGAATCAAGATAGAGCAGTCATTTATATGCAAGTCTTTTGCCTCTAGGAGTAATTACGCTGGAAAGTTTTCAAAGTCTTTCTTCCCAAGTAGGTAGAAATTACTGGTGGGCTTTAGCAAGGTTTCCTTTTGGATTTAATCCAGCAACATCATCCTCTGAAGGTTTCAAGCTTGCAAAAAAATATGAGAGAGAGAGAGCGCGCACACACAGCAGCACTAAATCTTACCTTCTAGGTCATAAACTAATATGAATGCAAACTATCTACACTTGAGTAGGAATCACAGTTGGAAATTGATTGGTTGGGGGTTTTGTATGTGCCATGGTGACCCTGTAGCGTTTTAAAGGCAGAGGTGGTTTG
Organism: Lepidodactylus listeri; assembly: GCA_029233225.1. NCBI lineage: Eukaryota > Metazoa > Chordata > Lepidosauria > Squamata > Gekkonidae > Lepidodactylus > Lepidodactylus listeri. The sequence goes on from JARCFY010000011.1 coordinate 86,472,793, forward strand.
CCATTGCCTGCCTCCACGTCACGACCCTGGTATTCCTTGGCGGTCTCCCATCCAAATATTAGCCAGGGCCGACTCTGCTTAGCTTCCGAGATCTGATGAGATCTGGCTAGCCTGGACTATAAATGAGTAGTTACTATTTCTAAAATGCCGATGAACATAACCGTCAGAAAATAAGAGAAGCCAATGTTGGATCAGGCCAGTGGCCCATCCAGTCCAATACTCTGTCACACAGTGGCCAAAAACACCAGATGCCCTCAGGAGGTCCACCAGTGGGACCAAGACACTAGGAGCTCTCCCACTGTTGTCCCCCCCCCCCACGTCAAGCACCAAGAATACAGAGCATCACTTGCCCCAGACCGAGAGTTCCTATCTGTACCTTGTGGCTAATAGCCACTGATGGACCTCTGCTCCATATGTTTATCTAATTCCCCCTTGAAGCCGTCCATGCTTGTAGCCGCCACCATCTCCTGTGGCAGTGAACTCCACATGCTGATCACTCTTTGGGTGAAGAAGGACTTCCTTTCATCTGTTCTAACCCGACCGCTCAGCAATTTCAGTTGAGTGCCCACAAGTTTGTGTATCGTGAGAAAGAGAGAAAAGTACTTGTGTATAAGCAAGACAATGGAATGGCTAGGTTTGGTTAGGTTAAATTTGTTTCATTATATTTATTTGAAGATTTACCTCCCAAATGATGAAAACAGTTAACAGGCATTAACTGCATTGCTCCAGGGGTTTTGTGATTGGCTGAAAGGTCCCAGTGTCACAAAACAGTGTGGCAGGAACGGAGGATCTGGCTGCCATGAGCAGACTGACTGAGAGCCTGGGCAGTGGGAATCCATGTGGCTTAGCGGTTTGGGTGTCCGATTAGGGTCCAGGAGACCTGAGTTCAAATCTTCACCCAGCCACAAAACATTTCCAGCGTAACCTACCTCACCCACTTGTCGTGAGGATGAAATGGAGGAAAAGAGAACTTACATTATGTTGCTTTGAGCTTCTCGGAGGAAGGGCGGAATGAATGTTGACAGGGCAAGAGAACTGAGGAAACAGCGGAGGAGAAAGGAACTGGGGCAAAGGCAGCCCACAGCAGTAGGAAACGGGAATCCAGAAAAGGGGGCAGTTTTATGGTTTTGAACAGTCATTCCCCAACTGGGTGCCCCTAGGCACCATAGGACAAGGCTTCGTGCCCTTTGCACGGTGCCCCCCACCCTGGTGCCCATGGGTGCCATAGGACAGGGCTTCGTGCCCTTTGCACGGCGACCCCCAACCTGGTGCCCATGGGCACCACAGGACAGGGCTTCGTGCCCTTTGCACGGTGACCCCCAACCTGGTGCCCATGGGCGCCATAGGACAGGGCTTCACGCCCTTTGCACAGCAACCCCCAACCTGGAGCCCATGGGCACCATAGGACAGGGCTTCATGCCTTTTGCACAGCGACCCCCAACCTGGAGCCCATGGGCACCATAGGACAGGGCTTCATGCCCTTTGCACGGCAACCCCCAGCCTGGTGCCCATGGGCGCCAAAGGACAAGGCTTTGTGCCCTTTGGTACAGTTTATTGTGCAGGCTAGGATAAACAATAAACCAACAATTTGTTATCTTCTGAAGTAGGGAGAGATATTGGTAAAGAACTGTCTGGAGTTTTTATTGTCCATAAATAGATCTGAAAGCTTTGCAGATGGTTTGAAAAATTGGACCAAAAACTATATGCAAACAACGCCTCTTGTTGAGGGCTGCGAAACTCGTCGGGTCTGCCCAGATCAGCAGAAGCGAGCCATCCCCTTCCTTTCAAGTCAGGCTGGCAGCTGTGCGGAGGGGATGCCCACAAACACATCCCAGTGGCGAGGTTCTCTCATTATCATGAGGAGCGCGCCAGTCAGATGGCAGTGATTCACGCCCCCTCAGCATGCTTGTGGCTGGTTTGAACCAAGGAGAGCACATCTGCTTCTCGAGACCTTCCAGCGGAGGCGGGCAACTCATAAAAAAAAGAGAGTTAAGCATCACTCCAGGCACGTCTGTTCCTGAGCCCGAAATGGAACTGCCCACCCCAAGACATGAAAGGCCCTCAGAAAACTGCAGTCTGGGAAAGAATGGGAGCAGCCCTGGGCGAGTCTTGGCAAAGCTGACTTTTCGTTTGGAAGAGCGAGAGAGGATCTGGTTTTCTTGGCATTCGGGAGGAACCCCGGGTGGTTTTGTGCAAACAGGCATGTGGGCAGACAGAAAGGGGGTTGCTAATAAACAGCAATGCTGCGATTATTGCAAAGAAATGGGCCAGTGCCCCCTTCACCTCCTCGCCAGTTTGGTGTAGTGGTTAAGAGAGGCCGACTGCGATCTGGAGAACTGGATTTGATTCCCCACTCCTCCCACAGCTGCTGAGGTGACCTTGGGTCAGTCACAAGTTCTTTCAGAGCTGTTCTCTCGAGAGCAGTTTCTGTCAGAGCTCTCTCAGCCCCACCTACCTCACAGGGTGTCTGTTGTGGGGAGGGGAAGGGAAAGGAGATTGTAAGCCGCTTTGAGGCCGAGGACAGACTGGCATTTTGGCCCGATATAGGTCTACTTTTCAAGTGGATGAAGACAGCCCGTTCAGACAGCCGCAGCTGCCCGGCGTTGCCGTGCTGTACTTACCCGGTCCTGAAGTGCTTTCATCCCATGTTAAACAGGTACCTGGTGAAACCGGTGCCAAGCCATCTGGGTGCGCATTCATCCCACTTCCTGGCAGTGTGGGTGCAAATAAGCTGTGCATCAAGCGGTGCTGGTAATGTGAACCCGCTGATCCAGCTGCTGCACTTATGCACCTATGCACCCATGCGCATATGCGCACCTCAGCAAAACAGACCAAAGCCACACACTGTAGCAGCAGTGCCACCAGGAGCCACCGCACAGTGTGAATGCTCCATTCCACCTCCTCCCCAGTATGGTCCCACATCAGTCTACGCAGTGCAAACGGAAAGCCCTGCGACAACTCGGCCTGGGTCTTTTTGCCCCACTTCCCTTGTGCTTCATTCTGCCAGTCTGTCCTCAGCCTGAGACTCTGAGTGATGGGCAGGGTATAAATCCAATCTCCTCCTCCTCCTCCTCCTCCTTCACGAGGTAGATTTCTCAGTCCTCTGTGAATTCTTCTTGTGGTATAAGTGAAATGAGAAGGCAGCGGGTAAGGAAAGCAAAAGAGAATATTGTTTCCCTCACTTTGTGCAGGACACAAAATGAAAATTCCATGCATTCTGCCTCCCAGGGTTCCACTGACGCTTTCGTCTTTAAACAATGATGTCTTGCACTGAGTAGGACCAGTAGTCCATTTTGTCTATGGAGATCAACTCGGATTTCGGTCAGAGAAGTGGCATTTTTCATTCCTAAGATCCCTGACTTAGGGAAGAGGGGAAATGAATCTGGGATACAGCTTGGGACAGCTTGTATCTAATGAACAGAGCTTTGACTCTTGAAAGCTTATACCCTGAACATCTTGTTGGTTTACAAGGTGCTAGGAGGACTCGAATTTCAATATTTTACTGAAGTAACATGAAAATAATTGCGAGAAGAGGTGAATTTTGTACATCTCCACCGAGAAACAGAATCATGGAGCTGGAAGGGACCTCCAGGGTCATCTAGTCTAACCCGCTGCACAATGCAGGAAATTCACAAATACCTCCCTCCCACACACCCAGTGACTGCTGTTCAATGCCCAGAAGATAGCAAAAAACCTCCAAGACCTCCAGCTAAACTGGCCTGGAGAACGATTGCTTCCTGACCCCAAAGTGGTGACCAGCATTTCCCTGGGTGTGTAAGAAAGGGCCACAAGAACGAAGCACTGAGGCAACCCTTCCTGCCCTCCCTCTCATGATCTGCCTAAAGTTCACAAGGAATGTCCCTTCACGGTTTCACACTCAATACATACAGATCAGATAGGATGATAAGGTAGCCAGAAGAGCAGATCATCTCCTTGAACCATCCCTCGGAGGATGAAAAACAGAAGAAAAACAGAGAAGCAGACATCAGCTTTCCGGGGAGAGAGAGTGACTAAGAAGGAGACAACTGAAGATCTAATTAGAACAAGACTCAGAGGCTGAGATAGAGCTGGAGGAACGAAGGGAGGCAGGAAATTGGTTCAGTGGGAGATCAAGAAGTCCAGCAAATTATCAGGGAAGAGTCCTGGCGCATTAGATCAATGCAAGTGCAAGATTTAATTCCAGCCATCATGAACACCAATGTGGGGAACAGATTACAAAAAGTGACGGTCTTGGCAGCATCCTGGCTCATCTGAGGAAACAAATCCTACAGGACTTTCAGGTTTTGTGTCATTCTTTTCTTGCGAGTTGTCATTGCAAGGTGCTTTTGTTTTGTTGGGATTAAATTTGGTGGAGAACAGATGTCAAAGTTTGTTTCTGGTTTGTAAATCTTTTTTTTTACATTATTGGGTTTGGTCATGTAAATGTGGTAAAGACAGAGTCAGGATACAGGATGATCTCGGCAGGCTGGGAAACTGGGCTGAAACAAATAAAACGAATTTCAACGGGGATAAATGTAAACGTCTGCATTTAGGTAGGAAAAACCAAATGCCTCATTGTAGGATGGGGGAGACTTGTCTTGGCAGTAGTATGTGTGAAAAAGATCTAGGGGTTTTAGTAGACCATACACTGAACTTGAGTTAGCAGTGTGATGCAGTAGCTAAAAAGGCAAATGCGATTTTGGGCTGTATCGACAGAACTGTAGTGTCCAGATCACATGAAGTGATGGTATCGCTTTACTCTGCTCTGGTTAGGCCTCACCTAGAGTATTGTGTTCAGTTTTGGGCACCACAGTTTAAGAAGGATATAGACAAGCTGGAACTTGTCCAGAGGAGGCAACGAAGATGGGGAGGGGTCTGGAGACCAAGTCCTGTGAGGAAAGGTTGAAGGAGCTGGGTAGGTTTAGCCTGGAGAGGAGACGACTGAAGGGCTGTCATGTAGAGGATGGTGCAGAGTTGTTTTCGGTTGCCCCAGAAGGTCACATAGAGTGCTAGATCCCCTCATCACTTTGGTAGTGAGGGTTTGAGGGGTGTTCCAGGACATCCCTGACATGATGGTATCACTGGAAGTGATGTCATCTCACCAGGGATGTGACATGGGGATGCTCTGGTTTAAGGGCAAAACTCTATTGTAAAACCAGCTTAAAACCATAGAGTTTTGCCCTTAAACCAGAGTGTCTCCACGTGGCATCCCTGGCATGATGATGTCACTCTGGGTGATGTCATCACATTGGGGAAATCATGCAGGGATGTGGCTGTTTGGGGGCAGGGTTTCCCTCACTGGCCAGCTGGCTGGCAGCAGAGAGAAGCCCTGAAAACCGGGGGAATCCCTACTCCAACCTAGAAACTGGCAAGTCTAACGTCGGACCAGAACCAATGGGTTGAAATTAAATCAGAAGAGTTTTTGGCTAAACATTAGGAAGAACTTCCTGACAGTTAGAGCAGTTCCTCAGGGGAACAGGCTTCCTCGGGAGAGGGTGGGCTCTCCTTCTTTGGAGGTTTGCAAACAGAGGCTAGATGGCCATCTGACAGCATTGCTGATTCTGTGAACTTGGGCAGGTCATGAGAGGGAGGGCAGGAAGGGTTGCCTCGGTGCTTAGTTCTTGTGGCCCTTTCTGACATGCACAGGGAAATGCCGATCACCACTTTGGGGTCAGGGAGCAATTTTTCTCCAGGCCAGTTTGGCTGGGGATCCTAGAGATTATTTTTTTTACCATCTTCTGGGCATAGAGCAGGGGTCACTGGGGATGTTTTGGGGGGGGGGGAGGTGCTTGTGAATTTCCTGCATTGTGCAGGGGGTTGGACTAGATGACCCTGGAGGTCCCTTTCAGCTCTATGATTCTATAATTCACTAGAATGTCACCTGTAGGAGCAAAGGTTCAAAATGGAACCACCCGTAAAAAGGACTCCTTAGGAATCAATTCAGAAACTTGCTTGTTTTGTTTCAGCTACTATTTGTTGTTACCCAGAAGTGACATCATCTTGTCTGCAGCTCTCTAGGAATCCTAGAGAGCCAGTTTGGTGTAGTGATTAAGTGTGCGGACTCTAATCTGGGAGAACCGGGTTTGATTCCCCACTCCTCCACTTGCACCTGGCTGGATGACCTTGGGCAAGCCATAGCTCTGTACCAGCTGTTCTCTCAAGGACAGCCTGGGAAAGAGCCCTCTCAGCCCCACCTACCTCACAGGGTATTTGCTGTAGGGAGGGGAAGGGAAAGGAGTTTGTAAGCCGCTTTGAGACTCCGAGTGAAGGGCGAGGTATAAATCTAATCTCTTCTTCTTCTTCTTCTTCTTCTTCTTCATCCTCCACATCTCTATGGTAAAGACAATACAGACTGGGGAAATCCTAGTGTGTCATGGGTGTCGTTACATCATTCCCCCCACATGTCTCCTGCTACTCGATCGATTGATTGTGGGTGACGGAGGCAGAAATGGGCGGTTCCCCATCACAGGTAGGCAACTGACAAGCCTAGCCCCGACCCCGTGGAGTTTTACAGAAAAAATAAACAAGACCTTGTGGCACTATCAAAATTAACTCGCTTTTATTCTAGCATAGGCATTTGTAAGCTAGAGTCCCCTTTGTCAGAGACATGCATGGGCCCATATTTGTTAGAGATATGCATATGAGTATTCAGAAATGGGAAGGTATATTCCATCCACCTTGGTCTTTAGGAGAACACACATCTGTACTTTTTGAGATAGCATTTTACTGAAAGTGGAGATGTGGGTGGTGATCTATTTGCGGGCAGTTTCCACCCTATTTTCCTTTTTTTGTGTGGTTTATTCTTGATCGGCTTGGATCTCTTGCAAATACAGCAGAATTGTTTGCTATAACATGTTCCAAGCTTTTCAGGAGGATGAGAGTGAATTTTGTAAACAAAGAAACACGATCCTCTGGTCACTGTTGACTTGACCTCATGTCAGAAGGAGCTCAGGAAGTCAGAAAGCAATCCATCAGAAAACAATACCTGAGTGATCTACCCATGGAGGAAAGGGTGGGGAGAGACTGGTGGGGCCATGGCTTATTGGCAGAGCAGGTACCTTGCATAGAATCATAGAGTTTTAAGGGACCTCCAGGGTCATCTAGTCCAACCCCCTGCACAATGCAGGAAATTCACAAATACCTCCCCCCACACCCACCCAGTGACCCCTGTTCCATGTCCAGGAGATGACAAAAAAAAACCCTCCAGGATCCCTGGGCATGTAAGAAAGGTCTGTTAAGGGAGCTTTCAAAACTCTAGTATAACCCTTCCCCCTTTCCCAAGTACGGGGGGGGGGGGGAGATTCACTCAAGGCTTTTCACTAACAAAGCAGGCAGTTTTATTAAGAATGATCATTTTGATGCAAGCAAGAGCAGATCTTGCTAGTATACTGAACATGCCTCAAAGTTCTTCCTTTATAGGATAAAACAGGCAAAAAGTCAGGATCTGGTATTTTTTTAAAAAATCATCAGTTCCATTCTGAAACACCATTCACTCCATCCCCTATGGAAAAAAAGCCATGATGGACAGGGCCTCCCTTGCAGAGAGGACTAGGACAAGAACAAGTGGAAACACTGGCTGGATCCAACCTTATGTTCTTAACATAAGAACATAAGAGAACATAAGAGAAGCCAATGTTGAATCAGGCCAATGGCCCATCCAGTCCAACACTCTGTTGTTAGCCGAACTGCTTTAATTTACACTTAGCAATTGGCAAAATACACGGGTTCTTGCCAACTATACCAGGGTCCCACCCCTCCCGGGAGTTCTACAGGAAACAGATACGTGAGGCAGATGGCAAATTAAATGCTGTTTACTGAATGATGTTGTTCATGCACACAAAAACAGATTCTCACACACATACACACAGGTCTAGGGAAATAAAGATAGAAAATAACATTGTTACATTTTGCAGGAGTTCGTTGGTGGGGAAGCAATACGTTACCTATCCTGGAGATGGATCTTTGTTCCAACAGAAGATTAGAGGGATTGGAAAGGCAAGCTGGACATAAGGGGGGGGGGGGGAAGCAGATAGGGGATGATGGCTCAAGAGACCGAATGTCTCTGCTCAAGGTCTTTTATTAGGTGGTCTTGGGGAGGGCTGCACAGACCACTTCCCACTAACACACCTACTAGGCGGTCCATTCCTTACTGACCCTACTATAGGTTAGGAGGACAAAAGGAGGAGGGCTGAGGGATGGACAATATTGCAAAACTATGATCTCACCAGGAAGTGGACACCTGGGCAGGGTCTGATGACTCACCTGACCACATCTATTGTTAGTCAATGACTTTGGCCGACTGGCTGATGGCCCGAACATTAGTTGCTAAGCAACTGAGTTAGCATAACTATGCAGGTACGTTGGAGGGGGCAGGGGTTGACCAGCGTGCTGAAACAGAGAGAGAGAAACCTCATGGCAAGAGGAGTCCTTTGTCTCTGTCCCAGGTGAAGTCTAGCGTGTCAGCCTCCTTGCATGGGCTGGAGCTGGCTCCTATACTCAGGGGTCCTTTCGTAAAAAAAGAGGTGCAGGAGCTCATTAGCATAACTTATTTGCATATGCCACACCCCCTGACGTCACCGGAAGTGTCATAAAGCCACACATCCCTGACGTCAGGTGTGTCAGAAGGCAACAAGGGAGGGAGGGAGGGGGAGGAAGGAAAGGAACAGGAAGGAAGGTAGGTAGGTGGGGGAGAGAGAGAGAAGAAAGAAAAAGGAAGGAAGGAGGGAAGGAAGGAAGGAAGGAAGAAAGAAAGGAACAGTAAGGTAGGTAGGTAGGTGGGGGGGAGAGAGAGAAGGAAGGAAGGAAGGAAGGAAGGAGGGAGAGAGGGAGGAAGGAAGGAAGGGAGAGGGGAAGGACGGGGAATGGAAGGAACAGGAAGGTAGGTAGGTAGGTGGGGGAAAGAGAGAGAAGGAAGGAAGGAAGGGAGAGGGGAAGGAACAGGAAGGTAGGTAGGTAGGTGGGGAGAAAGAGAGAGAAGGAAGGAAGGAAGGAAGGGAGAGGGGAAGGAAGGGGGAAAGGAAGGAACAGGAAGGTAGGTAGGTAGGTGGGGGGGAGAGAAGGAAGGAAGGAAGGAAGGAAGGGGGAGAGAGGAAGGAAGGGAGAGGGGAAGGACGGGGAAAGGAAGGAGCAGGGGGAGGGAGCAGTCGGAGGGGGGAGGCTTCTCCTTCCCGGGGCAGGCGGAGCGCCGCCGGCCCCAGGATTATTGAGGGGGGAGGGACGGGCTTCGCCCCGGGACTATTGATGGGGGGGAGGAAAAGGGCTTTTTGGGGCTGCGGCGCTCCAATGGGGGGGAGGGACTATTGATGGGGGGGAGGGACAGGATTCTCTCCGGGGCCGGCGGAGCGCCGCCGGCCCCGGGGCTATTGATGGGGGGGGGGGGAAAGGGGCTTTTTGGGGCCGCGGCGCTCTGCCGCGGCCCCAGGAGCAATGGGAGGGGGGAGGGAAGGGATTCTCCTTCCCGGGGCCGGCGGAGCGCCGCCAGCCCTGGGAAGCATTGACGGGGGTGGGGGGGAGGCCGGGGGGGGGCGAGGCTTTGTTAAGCGCCCGCCCCCCGCCTCCTCTCTCCCGGAGCAGCGCTCCGGCGTGCCCTGGCCCCAATGGAGCCCTGCCTATACTGAAGAAAGCACATGGCCCTTCCATTACAGGCAACCCAAAGTTCAGGCTTATGAATATCACAATCCATAAGAGCACTAGCAGTGCCTTGCTGGCCAACACTGTCACACAGTGGCCAAAAACACCAGGTGCCATCAGGAGGTCCAGCAGCGGGGCCAGGACACCACAAGCCCTCCCACTGTTGCGCCCCCCCCCCACGTTTTAATGTTATGAATCTCTGGTTTAAAATAATGGTTTGTTTTTTACTTTCACAGGGGGATGGACAGGGAAGCTCCGGGGCTCTGCCCAAGTAGAAGATCACCCCCGAAACAAAAAAGACAAGATTTGTCAGAATAGTTTAAAGTTTCCAAAGGTGTTGAGTTTTTTTTTTAATTAGCTTCTCTTTGCAATGCAATACTATAAAAGTATAATAAAGTTCAAATCTCATTTGTTCCACTTCATGTTTCTCTCGGGCAATAAAGAAGTCTCTATAAAAAGCAGCATCTGTGTTCATGTTGCATGCTAGGAAGATATTCCCTGGCCACCAATTCAATTTGCCATGTTTTAACTGTTCACGCCACCATCTCTTCGTATTTGCAGCAAATTATTTTGGCCCTCTTTGAAGGGCGCACATATAGAGGATGCTACAGCAGAAATCGGGCCGTTCGCTTATGGAATACCATTGGCACGGGAGACGGGTGGCGCTCTCTGGCATTCCAAGCGGTCTTATTTTTTTTGCAAAACAATCATGCCTGCAGGGGAATATATTTCAATATGGAGCTTGTTACAAACACATATACTGCAGGAAAACAAGGAACGTGATGGAATCCCATTGCATGCAAGTTAACAACTGCATGGCCGCTCATCCGACTGACTCAAAATGAAGCGCTATCAAAACATCAAGAACACCCAGCATTGCCCTGACCTGGATAGCTCAGGCAAGCTGGATCTCACCAGATCTCGGAAGCTAAGCAGGGTCGACTGTGGTTAGTACTTGGATGGGAGAGTTCCTTGGATGCCAAGTTGGGAGGACAGAGGCAGGCTTTTCTCAGCCACCTCTCTGAATATCCTCCAGGCCCCCAGTAGGGGTCAGTCACCAGAGGTCAACATGACTTCCAGGAGCAGACACACAAGCACACACACACACACCAAAAAGAGAACACCCAGCATTAATAGGCAACATTTGGGAAGGGGAGGCCATGACTCAGTGGTAGAATATCTGCTTGGCATGTAGAAGGTCCTAGGTTCAATCCTCAGCATCTCCAGTTAAAGATAACAATCAGGCAGGAGGTGATGTGGAAGACCTCAGTCTGAGACCCCGGGGAGCAGCTACCAGTGTGAGCAGACAATACTGGCCTTGATAGACCAATGGTCTGAGTCAGTATGAAGCAGCTTCATATGTGGACCTGACTATGGTTAGCCTGATCTCATCAGATCTCGGAAGCCAAGCATGGTCGACCATGGCTAGTTCTTGGAAGGGTGACCTCCAAGGAATACCAGGGCCGTGACGCAGAGGCAGGAATCGGCAAACCACCTCTGAAAGGTCTCTTGCCTAAAAAACAAACAAAACAGAGCTAGATCTTCTGGCTGCCGGATAATCTTAGGATTTCCTGTCTGTACTACACACAATGTCATACGATAAAATTATTATTATTAGCTTGATGTGTTCGGGTTTAGAGAAGAGGGGCAATGGCTCAGTGGAAGAGCCTCTGCTGGGCATGCAGAAGGTCCCAGGTTCAATTCCCAGCACCTGCAATTGAAGGACCAGGTAATAGGTGACGTGAAAGACCTCTGCCTGAGATTGTAGTGAGCCGCCGCCAGTCTGCGTAGATAATACTGATCTTGATGGATCGAAGATTGGATTCGGTATAAGGCAGCTTCGTGTGTTCAGCGAAAGTGGGGGAAGGCAAGGAGAAAGTGAGAGATCTCGTTTGGATTCCGCCCTATGAAGTAGCAATGATAATGCTTCCCCTCTCTGTGCAGGAGGGGAGCACAAGTATCTTTATCAGCCTAGAAGGTCATTTCTTTACTTATTACCCGTTTTCCTCCCTAACGGGGACCTAAAGAGGCGTACAACATCACTCTCCCCTCCTCCATTTGGTCCTCAAATAAACTCAACCACTGTCCAATTATGACTGAGGACAAGACTGGGCAGGGTGAAGGTTCTCGAATGTGTATGCATGCATCAAGGAGCAGGTAGGAGGCAGGGCTAATGGACACAAAAGGTTTCTGGGTTTTGTCTCTTTGCCACACTCTCAGTTATGCCCAAATGCTCCCTCGAAGCTGTGGAGTCTCGTGAGCAAAACTTCTACTTTGTGAGAGCGACTGGCATTGAAGTTGTGAGCGAGCCATTCGGCTGCTGCATAAATCAGTGTGCTCTGGAGCCGTCCTTCCTGAGCCAAGAGGAAAATGGGTGAGCCGGAGGCTAAAAAACCGTGAGCTAGCTCACGCGAACCCAGCTTAGAGGGAACATTTTGCCAATGCGCAGTTGAGACTACCCAGACTGGAGCAGACTCCATCCCTAAGCCAGGGTAATCCATTGATTTTATGGGGAGACCAACATTCGTAAAAATACATATTTTGGGCAGATTTGCTGCAATGTTTTATGGCAAAGGAATGGTGCTGTAGTCAGTAGTGCTGATGAGGGAGTGGCAGAATACGTTCCCTCCACCGCCAGAAACTCGAGTTTCCAGGATGGGAGCAAATATAGCCTTCACTCCAGTGGTATCCCAGAATATATATCCTTTTTTTCACATTAAAAACGGTTGCCATGTATTCCTATGGGGAAAAGCAAAGGTGGTCGAATCTGCCCTTTTGCCTCAACACAGGGTGACCCAGCCCGTATTTAGAAGAGACCCAGTAGGGTGGGGCGGCCACACAAGGAGGCTTGAGAGGATTCCCCCAAACAACCACTGCCTCTGGGCTCTTGTGTGACAATTTACGAGAGCCAGGGTGGCGTAGTGGTTAAGAGTGTTGGACTAGTGCCTGAAGACCCGGGTTCGAATTCTCACTTGTGCCACGAAAGCTCCCTGGGTGACCTTGAGCTGTTCTGGGGTTCCCATTGGAGAGGAAAGCAGGGTACGAGTGAATACAAGAACTCGGGGGCACTCCATGAAATTGCCGAGCAGTCGGGTTAGAACGGATAAAAGGAAGTCCTTCTTCACCCAAAGAGTGATTCACACATGGAATTCACTGCCACAGGAGGGGGTGGCAGCTACAAGCATGGACAGCTTCGAGAGGGAGTTAAATAAACATATGGAGCAGAGGTCCATCAGTGGCTATTAGCCACAAGGTATAGATGGGGACTCTCCGTCTGGGGCAAGGGATGCTCTGTATTCTTGGTGCTTGACGGTGGGGGCAACAGTGGGAGGGCTTCTAGTGTCCTGGCCCCACTGCTGGACCTCCGGAGGGCACCTGGTGTTTTTGGCCACTGTGTAACAGATTGTTGGACTGGATGGGCCACTGGCCTGCTCCAACACTGGCTTCTCTTATGTTCTTAATTCAGTGAGAAATAAATTTCCAGCAGTTCTGCTGTCCAGATTAAGAGGATCATAACTGGAGGTAGGGAGGTAGGGGGGGTCTCTATTCAGCTCTGAAGGCCTCTGCCATTTTTCCTTTCATCATATTGTACGGAGGATGAAGGGGAGGTGGGGAGGGGGAAGAAACTTTGTCTGGCATTTCACTCAGCACTTTAAGGAACTACGCAGATGACACCCTGTTTTGTTTCCTGATCTTCTGCAGACTTCCTCCCTTTCTCCTTCTCAAATTAACGTAGGCCGTATCTCCAGGTCTTGATTACCCTTGTGGGAAGGAAGTCAGCCCACTCCCCTCACCTCTGGGATACCAGGTTTGGAGCTGGGGGTGGGGGTGGGAGGGAGGCTAAAAATGTATTCAAGACCAGGAAGGGACCAGAACTCAGCTTGAACTGAATGTGAACTTTACGTGAGCCTCAATTATCCCCGCACGCGGGGAGGGCGGGATATAAATACGAAATAATAAATAAATAAATAATAAATAAATAAATTATGCTTTCAGGAAGAAAAAAAGAGAGACGGTCATTAACTTCCTTCCAACCCTTCTTTTCAAACCTTCTTTTCCTGGCATGGGAGGGCAAGAGTATCACAGGAAGAGATGAGTTCATAATGGTTTCGAGCTCGTTCTGAAACTGCAAATTCCAGCAGTCTCCAAGGGGGTTCTGTTTTTTTGTGCTATTTCCAGCTCCAAAGTTTTGGCAAGTCGAAATCAAAGCCATATGACTTTCTCAGTGCTTTTTTTTTTTTATCCTCTCTTTCATATTGAGGCAGCTGCAATATAATAATTTAATTGTGTGCCGTCAAGATGCAACCGATTTACGGTGACCCCAATGGGTTTTCGGGACAAGAGAGATTTCAGAGGTAAAGGTCTGCTATTGCCTTCCTTTGCATAACAACTCTGATATTCCTTGGTGGTCTCCCATCCAAGTATGAAGAAGAAGAAGAAGAGGAGGAGGAGGAGAAGAAGAAGAAGAAGAAGAGATTGGATTTATACCCCGCCCTCCACTCCCCAAGGGAGTCTCAAGAGCAGTTTACAAACTCCTTTCCCTTCCCCTCCCCACAACAGACACCCTCTGAGGTAGGTGGGGCTGAGAGAGCTCTGTGACAACTGTCCTTGAGAGAACAGCTGGTACAAAGCTATGGCTTGCCCAAGGTCATCCAGCAGGTGCAAGTGGAGGAGTGGGGAATCAAACCCGGTTCTCCCAGATTAGAGTCCGTGCACTTAACCACTACACCATACTGGCAACCCTGCTTAGCTTCCAAACCTTGAGGAGACTGGGCTATTCAGAGGCATTCAGGACTATTCAAGCAGTTGCAGGGTAGCTGGTATCTTGGGAAAGGATTTGGTAGTGATGCATGTGCCAGTGAGGACTCATGTATAATGCTAAGCAGGTAGAGTCAAGCAGTTGGGCAGATCTGACATGCGTGCGCTGTCAGTTGGTCGACTGAATGGAACACCTGAATTGTCACTCCTGATGGGTGAACGCTCTGAGGTTTAACCTGGAAAAAGTTAAAAATTTGCATTTCTCACTGTCAAATACTCAAAACAGCTCAAAGTTTTTTTTTTTTTTAAATAATGCTCAGTGAGATCCAGTGTGGTGCAGTGGTTAAAAGAAGCAAACTCCAATCTGGAGAACTGGGTTTGATTCCCTTCTCCTCTTCCTCCCCATGAAGCCTGCTGGGCAAACTTGGGCCAGTCCCAGTTCTCTTAGAACTCTCTCAGCCCCACCTGCCTCACAAGGTGCCTGTTGTGGGGAGAAGACGGGAAAGGAGAATGTAAGCTCCTTTGGGACTCCTTAGGGTAGAGAAAAGCGGGATATAAAAACTAATTCTTCCTCGTCCTCCTTCTTCTGGAATGCTTGCAACCCCCTTCAAACCAGCAAATGTACACATGCTGATACTCACAAATGCACACCTCCTTTCTCCCCAACCATTCCCTCCCCAAGCAATAAATCACTGTCCTATAAAAACTGCAGGCCTTTCTGTTTGCGTGATAATGTGGGGAATTCTTGGGAAAGGTCCATTGTCACATTTCCGGTGTTAATTCTAAGATGAAACTTCAGCATTACAATTCTGAACAGAGACGCATAAAACTGTAAATGTTTGGTTCCCTGGGGGCTTCTGTAATGTTTGGGAAGTGAGTCTTCCTAATCACTACCCCCACTCAGAATTTGGGGATTCTTTTATGCTACATAATGTGTTTTTGATCTTTTTTAGCCATCTGATCCAAGTCATCTGTTTTTAATTGATTACAATGCATTCCTTTATGTGAATTGTTAAAGGGGGGGGGGAAATCTGCTTTCCACAGATTATCATAATGGATTACTTTACCATTATGATCTATTGTTTTTCTATCTCTCTCTATGGCAAAGTATACATTGGATGGGGAGTAAAGCAACAGGGCTGAAAAGGATTTTCTCTGTCAGTGGATGTTATTTCATGTAAGCTTAGTTCCCCCGTATCATCCAGAATGAGAGCTTCCATGCCTCCTTTCTTAAGGTACCCACCGGCTCATTTTGATAAGCCCAGGTGAGTTCCATCAACAGTTTTCCGGACTGAACTTTATTTGTGTAAACTTTATTTTTGAGACAGGCTTCTAAGATTTTAAATGCATCAACATGACCTGGTTAGCTTTGTTTTAATCAGCAGTTACAGTTTGCAGGTGATTGACAGGTCGAGGCATTTCTCCTATTCAAACATACTTTCATTATAGAAAGAAAACTCAACAAGCAAATCAGGATAATGTGTGTTTCAAATTTATTTATTTTTTTTACAGTGCTGAGGGTATATAAATACATGTTTACTGCCACTGACGTATCTCATGGAAGACTGTCTCATTTCTATGTACGTACTTGTTATTCACGATCAGGGGTCCTTTCGTAGAAAAAGAGGTGCAGGAGCTCATTAGCATAACTCATTAGCATACGCCACATCCCCTGACATCACCAGAAGTGTGTCAGAAAGGGAATGTCAGTTTCAGCCCCATTATATCCTATGGGCCATTGAAATCAATGGCAAAAACTCATAGGGTATATGAGGGGCTGGAGAAAAGGGGATTTGAGGAGAGGCTCCAAACTTGCAGGATAGCTGCTGGGGCCTCTCCTCAAAATACCCACTAAGTTTCAAGAAGATTGGACCATGGGGTCCAATTCTATGGGCCCCCAAACAGATTGTCCCATCCCCTCCATTGTTCTCTATGGAGGGAAAAAATATTAACTTTTTTCCTACCATAGAGAACAATGGAGGGAATGGGGGCAACCTGTTTGGGGGCCTGTAGAATTGGACCCCCTGGTCCAATCTTCTTGAAACGTGGTGGGCATTTCGAGGAGAGGCCCTAGCAGCTACCCTGCAAGTTTGGAGCCTCTCCCTCAAACCCCCTCCCCTCCAGTGGCTTTTAAAGTTGCTGCCGAATTTCGACGGCAATTCGGCAGCAAGCTGAATCAGATTAGAGAATCTGATTCAGCCCGTGGCTGCCCTACTGGCCAGTCCTGAGCTGGCGGAGCTTCGCTCTGCCTCGCTCCAGCCCCAACGGACCCCTGTTCACGACGAATATCAATAAGCAAGTTCTCTGTTTTGTGAAGCCATAGTCTAGTAGACTTGGTCAGAACTTGAGTTCCTGAAGAAAGGCCAGTAACTGAAATCTGCCATAGAAGGGGGGTGGGGGAGGAAACAACATTCAGATCACAAAAGAAATAATGACAGTGAAGGCATATTTTTTTAAAAAAATAACAAACAGAAGGTAGACTAAACAATCTATTTCAAACATAATAGAAAAAGACTGTTTTCCTCTGACATTTCATTCATGTGTCATGCATGTCTGAGGTTCTGTGTCCCCTGCTTTAAAGGAACCCATTCAAAAACAACAGGTTTGAATTGAATTGACAAATCCAGAGAATAAGTTCATTCTGAAGGCAAAAGGTCCGTTTTTCAGTTTTACAGATGTTAATTACAACTTTCAGGACACTTAACTTTCAGATTTAATATCAGTGCTTTAAATTTTGTAGACATATTTTCGTTATTTTGATCCGGGTAGGTGTCAGAGACAGAAACTCAATCTGTCAGTGGTGAAATAGGATCAATATCAGCTATCCAGCACCAAAAGAATTGCATTGACAACTATCAAACACAATCAAATATCAGCTGTCGTATAACAAATATTGAAATAATACAGTGATGTCAAATATCATTCTTTCCCAAATATCAAAATCCAGTGTTCTGTGTGTATTAGTCAAATCGTGGAATATTTTATTTTATTTTATTTGGGGCTTGGGGCATCTAAAAAACATAACAATACAATAACATTAATAAAACCACAATTTCATAAAATCCAATTAAAAATCAACACCCAGCAAACTAATGCTTTTGGCATAAAAATCAGTCACATTGACGGTAGAGTCTGCCAAAATTACATGACTGGAATTCTTCATGGAAACAATTCCATCTTACATACCCTGCAGAATGCAGATAGGTCCCATTATAGAGTATGAGGCTGCGGTCACACGGCCCCTTTAAATCCGGGAGGGCTCCCGGATTTAAAGGGGCCACATTTTTCTACCGCGGGTTGGTATGTCTACACATCCCAACCCCTGCGGCAGCGTCGTTGGCGGGAACGGCGATGGCGGCCGCTGAAGAGGCGGCCGCTGAAGAGGCAGCCACGGTGGAAGTGGTGGCGGCGGAAGTGGTGGCCACGGCGGCGGTGGAAACGGCGTCCGCGGAAGCGGCGGCCCTGAAGAGGCAGTGGCGGCTGCTGAAGAGGCGGCGGTGGGAACGGCGGTGGCGGCCGCGGAAGAGGCAGCCGCAGCAGCGGCAGAAGCGGCGGTGGCAGCCAAGGACTTGCCATCCGCCTGGTGAGTTTGGGGTTCCCCCCCCTTTTACACTTGGGTGCATGAGTGGCCAAGCACCCAAGTGTAAAAGGGGGGGGAAATGGCCGGCGGGACTATCTGGACAGCCCTGTGCTCGCAATGCTTGCGAGAGAGGGCTGTCCAGATACCTCAAATGCGGGTTCCTCCCGCAACACTTGATTTTCCCGGGGTCGGAAAATGCGGGAGGAACCCGCATTTGAGCCCACTTCAGCGCGGGACTTGGGGCGGGCCATGTGGTCAGCCCCTTTAAATGCGGGAGGAAATAGCCCTTCCTCCCGCATTTAAGGCCCGTGTGGCCGCAGCCTGAGTCTCCTCAGAGAAAGCATTCCATCAAGTCGGGGCCACAATGGAAAAGGCCCTCACACGTGTGGCACTCAATTGGGCGAATATTCAGATATCTGATGAATGTTGGAGGTTGGAGACTGGAGTGACTTTTGCCAAAGGAAGACCTCTTCCCTCATTTAGCATAAAAGGAACTGTAATGGACAGGGGATTGTCCTGCCACTGGAAGGGGTAACAGTCAATCAATTAGTAGTGTCTGAGACCCTATCTGAACGCTCCCCTAACATCCAATCACCTTTTAAAGAGGCTCTTTAAAAGAGCTGATTGAATGGGGAAGTGGAGCAACTGACAGTCTTACGTCTACCTCAGGAAGACAGCAGACATTTTTGAGTGAAGCTCTGCCTAGAAGAGTGCAGAGTG
Organism: Lepidodactylus listeri; assembly: GCA_029233225.1. NCBI lineage: Eukaryota > Metazoa > Chordata > Lepidosauria > Squamata > Gekkonidae > Lepidodactylus > Lepidodactylus listeri. Next base: position 86,491,460 of record JARCFY010000011.1, read on the forward strand.
GAGCTATCTCTAGTTCAGGGAGATGACGAAGGACCTGGTTTTAGATTAATCTGACTCTCGAAGAAAGGGACAGACTAGTGTAGTTAGACTCCTGTGTGGTTGAGAGGCTCTAACCTGGTGTCTAGGTGCAAAAGCTTGTCAGAAACTGAATCTAAAATCCATCTTAAAGCTGTACCCACTCCCAGTAAATAAATTTATGTACTATAGCCAGGCTTCCCTGAACTGTATTTGGACGCCTGGGTCTGTCAAAGAGTTATTGTTTAAGTTTTGTACATAAATGAACCATCTTTGTTCTTTTTCAACTCTTCCGTCAGTAATCTCAGTGTCCACTTGTACTCCACAAAACTTGCCTCATGGCGGCCTTTACCCACACTAGTATCGCCATCTATATATCTAATGGCCTTCTTCTCCTCTGCATGCGGATACTTATTTCCGTGGATCTGGGTCACATGGAGGGTAAACAGATCTTCCAGCAAACTTGGGGCAGCCCCCATGTTTGCAGAAAAATCTAAAATGTTTTTAAAAGTATACGAAGATACTTAAATCCCCCCCAAAAGTAAAACTGCTTACTCTGCACAAGTGCAGAGAATGGACTTACTGAAGCATGGGAAAAGCTGTTGGAGCCCTGAGGGAAGCTGGCGCCACAATAGCTGTGCGCCCCACCACTGGGACAGTCCCCGCCAGGACTGCCGGCAACAAAGGCTATAGCTTCAGCCAATAGATTTGGGCACTGGACTGCTGAGTAAAGGCAGCCAGCGGCACCCCCGGGAAGGGAGGGCAGCTGGTTGGCCAAGGGAGCCAAAGGGGCGGCGGCACCTCTCTAGGAGCCAGGCTGCCCTCTGTTGCTGCTGCTGCCCAAGTTAGCCCTGCAGCCATCAGTTGAAGTGCGAAGAGGCGAAGCCTGCGTCATTGGCCCCCCTGCCTCCTGCAACCAGATTGGGGATGTTTGCTGGCTTGCAGTTGCAAAAGGAGAGAATCAGAAAGAAGTGAGAGGGGGGAGAGAGAGACAGAGAAAGAATAGGAAATTGTCTGTTGGGGGAGACAAAGAAAAGAATGGGAGATTGAGGGAGGGGGAGAGAAAGAGGGAGGGAGATCGGGAGTAGAAAAATAGTGGAGAGAAAGAGGGGCAGACTGAGAGGGGGTGGGGGGAAAGGACATCAAGAAGGGCTGGGGTAAGAGAGGGTGAGACGTATAAGGGGCAGAGGAGAAATGGAGTAGGAAGGGATTGCTAGAGAATGGGGTAGGGAGGAAAGCTGACATAGAAGGGGTGAGGGAAGATTAGTAAATAAGGGGTGTGTGCAGAAAGAAAGAGGAGGGTACTTTGACAATAAAGGGGAGGAGGGGGGGAAGGTAGGGGAAACCCCCCTCCCCACAAGTTCCTTGTGAAGACTGCCTGCAATGAAGACTGTGGTTGGGCCACAACACATGATGCAACATTTTGTTGCGGGTCCCCTGTTGTCTATATATCTAATTCCCAACTGTGCCCCTGTGTGCGGATACTTATTTCCGGAGACCGGGAGCACATGGAAGGTAAAGAGACTTTTCTGCACACTTGCAGAATCTAAAAACTTTTAAAATCTAAAAATCTAAAAACTTTTAAAAAGGGTACGGGGGATACTTAAATCCCCCCAGAAGTACAACAGGTCTTTCTGCTCACGCGCAGAGAATGGACTTATCAAAGACCTCCTTGGAAAATGATTGTTTAGTGCACGTAACTGCCCTTAGCAACAGCTTTCCTAGCAACGAGGCCTTCACAGGCTTCTCCTCTTTTGGGAAGCCAAGAGCAAAGAGGGACAGGGAAAGTGGCAGGTAGCTGTATGGTTGAGCCTACACTTGCTCGGCCTCCCAGGCACTGCCACTGCTGCCGGACTCAAAGTTAGGGGAAAAGGAGGGGAGAAGGAACCACAAATCCCATGAACCTCCAAAACCACATTGATGGTCCCTGGAGATTTGTATAGGGATGGGCACGAACTGAGGCTCGCAAACCGTGAACCGGGCCTGGTTCGTGACAAATCTAGGTTTATAATTCAGTTCGTGTCCATCCCTAATAAATACATTAAATAAATAATCAATAACACCGAAGACCAGGAGGGGTCATCATTAGGATTGCCAAGTCCCTCGAGCTTACCGGCGGGGGGGGGGGAGTTCTCTGCCGGCCGGGAGCTTCATCGGTGCGCGTGCAAAGCGCGCGCTCCAGCTGACGTCACCAGAAGTGACGTCAGCATGTTGGGGGCGTTGCCAGGGCAACGCTCTGGCAATCGCCCCAAAACTCTATGGTATCATAGAGTTTTGGGGCGATTGCCAGAGCGTCGCCCTGGCAACGCCCCCAACGTGCTGACGTCACTTCCGGGTGACGTCATTACGTGGGCGGGGTTTCCCCTGCCGGCCGAATGCTGGCCGGTGGATTGGGAACCTCTATAGCGGGGGATCCCCTGCCCCCCGGGCTGACTTGGCAGCCCTAGTCATCATGGTTGGAGGGGGGAAGAAGAAAAGGAAGAAGGTAAGTTTGGTGTAGTGGTTAAGTGCATGGACTCTAATCTTGGAGAACTGGGTTTGATTCCCCACTCCTCCACTTGCAGCTGCTGGATGACCTTGGGCAAGCCATAGTTCTGTCCCAGCTGTTCTCTCAAGGACATCTCTGGAAAGACCTCTCTCAGCCCCACCTACCTTACAGGGTGTCTGTTGTGGGGAAGGGAAGGGAAAGGAGTTTGTAAGCCGCTCTGAGACTCCAAGTGAAGGTCGGGGTATAAATCCAATCTCTTCTTCTTCTTCTTCTAAAAGGTAGACAAAAAAGAGAATGTGGGTGAGAAAGAAAGGTAGTTGAATATGAGAGAAGAAAAGGGGAAAGGCTGCTAGGGAGAGGAAAACTTCAAGACTGAGAGTGGCACATAAAGATAGTTATGTCGGTTGGTAGGAGGGAGGGAGAGAAGGAAACAGGACATAGTGGGACGCTGCGGAGGCTGCCAGGAGGAGGGAACAAGGAAGTTGTGTGGGAGGAAGATACAGGGGACAATGAACTTTTGACCACCTCATTGAAATTTAAATCTGTGATAAAAAGAAGTTGTCGTATAAAAAAACCTTGAGCGATGGATCCATGACTCCGTTTCCCCCCTTGTCAATGTGGAATAGGGAAGGGGGGGGAACCCTTCAATAATTTATTGTCATTTGTTTGAAATAAGACAGATTCCCATTGTGTTTTACAACCTCTGGCATTAACTCGCCAAAGTATCATTCGTCAGGCACGTTATTTTTAACGTGCCACAACACGGGGCGGCGGGGGGGTGGGGGAATGCACGGCACATCTGGCGCTTTTCACATCTGTAGCATCAGGCCTTGAACTATTCTCTGCTGTCTCTTTCTTCCTGAGATAGCACCATTTTCACAGCACCGGCAAAGCATGTGAAGGGGGGGAAAAGAATTACCTGTCTCCCCCTTATAGTTCTTTCATTTCCACAGCAGGCAAATGATGCACATGTTATAATTATATGGTGGGGAGGTTATTTGATGTTTAATTTTGCCTCAACAAACATTACTTGCTTCCCAAGCAGCGTTTTAGCCCTATCAGTATCTTTCTAATAGCCGGGTTTTTTTAATTACTGATAATTAGTATTTACACAGAGCCGTTAGCAAACAATTCCTGAAGTGCCTATAGTAATTACATATGTAAATAGTTATGAAAGAAAAATGTGCGCGGAGTAATGAAGTGAACAGGGCTGGCGTGCCCGATAAAAGAGAGGTCAGGGCTTAATGGCGGTGGGGGGGGGGGGGGGGAATCCCTGCAAAGCCAAAGGGAAATAAAACATGTCCATCTCTCATCACTTTGCATCCTGGTTTGTTGGGGTGGTCGGTTTTTGTTTACGGCATCTGTACCGAGCCTCGTTGCCAGTGGTAATTGCTTGAGGCGGCATGCAGATTTTTTTTTTTTAGAAAAAAAGCACTGATGATTCAAATGATAGAAGCTGCCTTGTATAAAGAAATCAACACCAGCAGAGATGAAAAGTACTCCAAAAAACAAGAGAAAATGAAAAGTCTTCTGCTCTAGAAAATGATGTTCTAACCTCACTTTGAGAGGGATCTTAGTCACTCCACTTAGAAGGAAGTCCCACTCAGCAGGAAGAACCAGTTTGGTGTCGTGGTTAGGAGCGCTGACTCTAATCTGGGACAACCAGATTTGATCCCCCACTTCTCCAAATGCAGCTGCTAGTGTGACTTTGGGACAGTCACAATGCTCCCTCTAAGCTGTGGAGTTTTGTGAGCACAAATTCTACTTTGTGAGCTTCCGGCATTAAAGTTGTGAGCAAGCGATTTGGCTACTGCATAAATTAGTTTGCTCTGGAGCCCTCCTTCCTGAGCTGAGATGAAAATCTGTGAGCTAGAGGCTAAAAAACTGTGAGCTGGCTCACACTAACTCAGCTTAGAAGGAACACTGAATGTGGGTTTCTTAAAACAACAGAGGGAAAAGCCAAGGCAGAATCAGCCCCTGACTGCTGAATCCTGCTTACAATCTCACAAGCGGCTAGCACTTGGCTGAGGTACCGTTTCGGATCCAGAGCTGCTCTCCTGAGAGATCAGAGATTAGTTTGCTCTGGAGCCATCCTTCCTGAGCTGAGATGAAAATCTGTGAGCTAGAGGCTAAAAAATTGTGAGCTGGCTCACACTAACACAGCTTAGAGGGAACACTGGTCACAAGTTCCCTCAGAGCTTTTATCTCAAGGGCAGTTCTCTCAGAGCTCTCTCAGCCCCAGCTACCTCACAGGGTGTTTGTTGTGGGGAGGTGAAGGGAAAGGAGATTGTAAACCACTCTGAGACTCAATCTCTTCTTCTTCTTTTCTTCTTCCTCCTCTTCTTCTTGTTCTATCCTGATATGACTTCTGGGAAAGCTAAAACCAGCATTTCACCCCAGTTCAGAAAATCCAGTGTTTCCTCTCTGGAAATCTGAGCCATGATTAGGATTGCCAGCTCTGGATTGGGAAATACCTGGAGATTTTGGGCACAGAGTCTGGGGACGGTAGTGTTTGGGGAGTGAAGGGACCTCCGCAGGGTATAATACCACCCACCCACCCTCCAAAGCAGCCATTTCCTCCAGGACAGCTGATCTCTATAGCCTGAAGATCAGTTGTAATTCCGAGGAATCTCCAGACCCTACCTGGAGTTTGGATACCCTTGCTATGGAGGGGAAGGATCAATAGAAAAGAAGAAAGGAACTGGTTACCCTCCTTTCCATGGTGCCTCCTGTACAACTCTCATATAGATCACATAGCATATTCCATTAGTGTAAATTATTTAAATGAAATGGTCTTTTTACAAGGAAGCGTCAGCAGCAGACCTCTTCGAAATTAATCTTTTTCATTCTGCTCGGAGGTAATAAACCTTTATGTCTGGGAGAGAGGGAAGGAGAGGGTTCCAGTCACCTGTGCCACTGAATTCTGGAATAAAAATATTTCAAGGGGAGCTGGTGAACTCTCTCCCTTCCTCGCTTCTTTCCCCTTAGTCTTCTGGGCGATCGTATTAATCAGGCTTGTTGGCATGAGACATGGCAGATAGCCTTTGGGTGATTCTGCAATCTAGCTTTCGCTCCACATTTTCTCAACTGGGAGGAAAAAATGCCGCTCAAAACCACATTCAGATACCCGGGGGCAAAGCCGTACTGACTGCAAAGTCACCCATGAATGGCCATAAATCTATGCAGAACGAACCGTAGAACCTGATGATCAAAGAAAGTGAAAGCGGTATGCAGGGTAGAGGGTGCCATCAAATCCGATGATCAAAGGAAGCGAAAGCGGCACGCAGTGCTGAGGGAAATCTCTGTTCCACGGTGGGCTATGCTCCCTCTAAGCTGTGGAGTCTTGTGAGCAAAAAGTCTACTTTGTGAGCTACTGGCATTAAAGTTGTGAGCGAGTGGTTTGACTACTGCATCAGTTAGTTTGCTCTGGAGCCATCCTTCCTGAGCTGAGACACAAATGTGTGAGCCGGAGGCTAAAAAACTGTGAGCTAGCTCACACTAACTCAGCTTAGAAGGAACACTGAATGTGGGTTTCTTAAAACAACAGAGGGAAAAGCCAAGGCAGGATCAGCCCCTGACTGCTTTCTTCTTCAAAGAATCCTGCTTACAGTCTCACAAGCGGCTAGCACTTGGCTGAGGTACCGTTTCGGATCCAGAGCTGCTCTCCTGAGGAATCAGAGATCGGGGTGTGGGAAGGGGGACTCAAAACCAGACTGCAGCATAAGTTTACATTCATGCCTCCCCCACCCCCCCACCAGATCCCTGTCACATTAGCCGTAGTGGTAGCTGGTTAATCCAAGAGACATGCCAAGGTCTTAAAAGCTCGGATCACAGTTGGGCTAATCCGCTCCTGGCACGAGACTGGCAGGCGAACAGTATTCTCATTTCAACTAATTCCGGGCTGTGCTTGATTCCAAATTGCTGGTAGATTTGCCGCTTCCCCCAAATTAACACTGTGATGGCTTGTAACACTTGCAGCTGTAAAGCCCAGAGAGAGCGACTGGAGACAGAGAGAGACAGAGAGAGGGAAGTAAAGCTGCGCTAAGGACATATCCTGTTGTCGTTTGGAATTTGCTCTTTGATAGCAAGTTTTTATCTGCAGAGGGTTTGACTCTAGGTGAAGTGTTCCCCAGGATTTCAGAGCAAGGCCCCATCATTTGCATTCGGTACACAGCGTGGGTTCCCTGCGATTTCCTATTACCCATGCTGGATCTTGTTAAAGATGAGAACGGCAAGAAATGGATTAAAGGAAGTCTGACGGAGAGCTGGGTCCCATTAGGAAGCAGGCGTTTTCCAGACAGTTACTCCAGGCATCTGTGCTTCTTCGTTCCCCCCCGCCCGTGCCCCCTTTGCATGTTTATTTAACATTTTTTTTGTATTTTTAAAAAATGTGAAACAGAAGCGCCACTAGATCAAATGAATGCAACCCCCCTGGGCCTGTTTCAGAGCTTGTGAGATGAGCTCCTGATTGGATGACCCAGTCCAGAGGTCCCCAACTTGGTGCCCATGGGCACCATCGCACCCACTGACACCTTTCCCCAAAAATGGGCAGGGTTAGGTGGGGCTTTTGTCCAGCAGGATTTCTGATTGTCTGTGCAGATTAAAAGGAATCTCGTGAAACAGAGCTTCTGCCTGAAATGTTGAAGAGTTACCATTAGAGTTCTAGATAACCTTAATCCCTGACATTTTGTGGCTCTCACCACCTCCGGCAGCAGCCATTTTGTGGCTGGCTCCACCTACTGAGGCAGCCATTTTGTGGGTATGCCCACCGCCCACCTGCAGGCTCATTATTAAAACTGTTGTTTAGGCTGGCAGAAGTGATTAACTTGTGGCAGCTGAGAACTATCATCTAAAGTGGTTGACAGCTTGCAATTTAGAGATCTATCCTGGTAACAGCTTTCTGTTGGCTAACTGGGTTTTTTTTCTGCACTGAGAACTAAAATCCACTGGAAAAATAATTGCCCCCTAAGCCACAAAATCCTGGCTATGGGCCTGAAAAGGGGTGATGTGCTGTTGCAGGAAAGGATAGTGTGAAAAAGCAGTTTAATCAAGCCAACTGACGTGGGGTTAACTGTCATAGTTAGCCGGTTCCCACTGATTAGTTTAGCAGTGTGCTTTGAGCTGCACGTGCAGCCGCGTTGTTTGTTCCAGGTCTCTAAGCCAAGTTACGAAGTTACACAGAGCAACTCTTAAGTCTGAAGACGAATAATAGTCTCTTTATTTAGGAACTACATTTTAGATAGGAAAGCTTAGAGACAGGGATAGTATACTAGGGCAGTGGTCAGACATGCCTTTAGACCTGACTCAGCTGCAAATGCCTGATGGATCTAAAGGGCATGATCAGACAGCAACATCTGGGAAAGGTCCCACAGCCAGCAGCCCCTTGTGCTGCCCTGCCACAAAAGCAGAGTTAAAAGACACCAGGGAAAGTCCAGTCCTAACGTTTGCCGATGGGCTATGGACAGACTTTCCCCTGTCTGGTTGCACAAGCACTCTCTCATGCTGTCAGGATGGTCTGCTCATTCCATCCTGACTCAGTGCCATCCCCCCCCCCCCGCTTAGCAGTATGTGCATAGCCGCATACTCCATAGGAAACTTTCAGTGTGGAGGTGCGATTCCTTGTATATGCACATGGGAAACAAAAGGACAACCCCCCCAAAAAAAAAAAACACTTCCCCGAATGTGCCATTTGATTGGGCAGTGATGGGCTGAGCCCACAACTACAAAGGACGTGTGATCGCGCAACACCATGTCAATTTCTACCGGGGGAAATAGGCGCGCTTCCCCTCCGCACCAAATGGCCCATCTGACCACGGCCTAGTCTAACTTACTATGGATGGATGCAGATGGTGAGAGGTCCATCTGCATCATAGTGCTGATATGGAGACAGCATGCCCTCCTTTTTGGTGTGTGCACGGAGAAGTGTTGTTGGCCAGCAAGGCACTCTTCTGTGCTCTTATGGATTTTTATCCATAAGTTTGAACTCTGTGTCGCCAGCAGTGGAAGGGACTTGCGCTTTCTTCTCCACATTGGAGCCAGCTCCAGCCCAAGCCAGGAGGCTGACACCCCAAGCAGTTCACCCAAGACAAGGACAAAGGATTCCTCTTGCCATGAGGCCTCCTTCTGTCAGACATCCGCTGGTTAACCCCCACTCCTCAATATACATCTGAATAAGTTATGCTAACAAGACTGCCTAGCACCTACTGTGCCAACCATCAGATACTTGGCTAAAACCATCAACTGACAATAGGTTGGCCAGGTGAGTCATCGGACCCTAGACTCAGTGTCTGTTTCCTGGTGAAGTCATACTTTTGCAACACTGACCAAACCCCTGGACCTCCTCCCTTTGTTCACCTTTAACCTATAGCAAGGTCCAACAGGGACGGACCGCCTAGTAGGTGTGTTAGGGGGTTGTGGTCTGCAAAGCCCACCCCAAGACCCCCAATAAAAGTCCAAACCCAGAGTCACTCAGCCTCTTGAGCCATCGCCCTCTATCTTACCTATTGACCCTTCAGTCCAGCTTTCTGTCCCCAACCCTTGCCTCCATCTTTAAACCCTTTTTCTCTCTCTGGACTCGCGATCCAGGAGAACCACGTGGTCTTGCCGGTTCAAGCCTCGTGGCCCCATAGCTTTTATACCTTTCCTCCCAAATCCAATTCATCTGGACATCGGACAACGCATCTAAGGTAACGTGCTTTCCCCACCAACGAAACCTGCTCATGCAAAAGTGCTATTTTCTCTCTTTATTTTATTAGGCCTGTAAGATTGTGTGTGTGATTACGATTTTTGTATGCTTGATTACATGATCCAGTAAACAACATTGAACTTGGAACCTGCCTCACGTGCCTCTTTCCTTGAGATCTCCCGGGAGGGGTGGGACCCTGGTATAGTTGGCAAGAACCCGTGTATTTTGCTGATTGCTAAAGGTAAATTAAAGCAATTCGGCTAACAGTGTGTTGTGGGAGAAGATGAACGGAAGGAAGGAAGTTGCTCCATGAGAATCCCATTCTAGATATCAAACAGATAGCAGCAGAGGAGTAAACACAGGAAGAAAGCTTAGTCTGCCTATCGAGCTATTTGACTCTCTTGCCACACGGTCTGGAGGCTGAGGCAAGGGACAGTGCCCACTCCTTCACTTCCAACAACGGAAGCACCCCAGTTCATTCAGATGCATCTGAACAGCTCATTGAACATTCAGCTCCATGCTTAAGAAGAACCAATGGGACATGGGCGAAAGCAGTGGGGTTTCAAGCATTTACTGTTTGTTTGGTTTTCCTTTTCAGATCCTAACAACAAGTTTATCACGATGCTAATCAATATAGCCTTTAAATATTCACATCAAGTGTTTTATCAATGCTTTTTTTTTTGGCAGTGTTTTATCAGTAACATAGAATAGGAGAAGAGGAGATTGGATTTATACCCCGCCCTCCACTACCCGAAGGCGTCTCAGAGCGGATTACAAACTCCCTTCCCCCCTCCACAACAGACACCCTGTGAGGTAGGTGGGGCTGAGAGAGCTCTGAGAGAAACTGCTCTTGAGAGAACAACTCTGAAATAATCTGTGACAGACCCAAGGTCACACCAGCAGCTGCATGTGGAGGAGTGGGGGATCAAACCCGTTTCTCCCAGATTAGAGTCCAGATTAGATGCAAATGAACTGAAGAAACAGAAAGCTGCAGGGAAACAGCATCTTCAAAGTGGGAACATACAACATTCCAGAATAAAAAGGTAACAAAGGGAGAATCCCTAATTCATCATAAGAACATAAGAGAAGCCAGTGTTGGATCAGGCCAGTGGCCCATCCAGTCCAACACTCTGTGTCACACAGTGGCCAAAAACACCAGGTGCCCTCAGGAGGTCCAGCAGTGGGGCCAGGACACTAGAAGCCCTCCCACTGTTTCCAAGCACCAAGAATACAGAGCATCACCTGCCCCAGACTGAGTGTTCCCATCTGTACCTTGTGGCTAATAGCCACTGATGGACCTCTGCTCCAGATGTTTATCCAATTCCCTCTTGAAGCCGTCCATGCTTGTAGCCGCTGCCACCTCCTGTGGCAGGTTATTCCTCTTTGAAAAGAGGGCCAGGGGATTCAGATTTTTCACAATCCAGGCAGAAATTTGGACGCGAAGAATTTCAGAAACATGCCTACACCCATGTCACCCATAGAGCATCGTCGCACAAAACAGTTGGCTTTGGTTTCTGCCGAGAAGAGAAGAAAAGGCACCAGATTATCAATCACGACTATTGAAGAGCATCCGTCCGGCGACCTTCTGAGCGATGCATCCCTCACTAAAGAACAGGCACCCAATGATGCAGTGCTGCAAGCAATCATGATGCATTAGTCAGATCATTTCTGGTGCTGGAAGGTGGGAAAGAGCAAACCAGGGGCACTCCAGCAGTTGTACCACTAATAATCAGACTCAACACAACCACAATAGATGGGAGGGGGGGGAGATGGATCCTGTTTTTTGGGGGAGGGTTGCATTTTTGTAGGCCTGTAAATTGATTAAAGTGTGTTTAGCTGATTAAACCTCTTGTCGTCTCACCAGTTAACCATTTTTTCTCCCTCTCCCAAAACATTAGCACTTGAGGGCATCCAATTAAGCTGATGGGCAGAAGGTTCAGGATGGACAGAAGGAAATACTACTTTACACCGAGAGTGATTCCCAATGTGGAATCTGCTGCCAGGGGATGGTAGTGATGGCCACAGGGATAAACAGCTTTAAAAGGGGATTAGATAGATTCATGGTCTATCAGTGGCTACTAGCCACGGTGACTGAGGGGAACCTCCATGTTCAGAGGCACTGAACTTCTGAATCCCAAAGCCAGGAGGCAATATCAGGGGAAGGCCTCAGCCTCTATGCCCTGTTGCTGGCCCTCCAGAGGAACTGGTTGGCCACTGTGTGAGACAGGATGCTGGACTAGATGGTCTATTAGTCTGATCCAGCAGGGGTCTTCCTATGTTCCTAATCAATTGCATATAAATAAATCTGTGTATAACTGAAACTACAATATAGGTTCTTATTTGAATTATTGAAGGAAGACTAAGGTAAATCACAATTTCATACAGGAACATTAACATGTAAGGTTATCTTTAATCGTTTCTTTTCCAGTCCATCACAAGTAACAAACTGAAAGTAAGACAGTCTCAAAAATGAACAAGAGTGACTTTACCTTGCAGGCCTGTGGGATAAAAATGATCCTCATGGAACTCACGAAACTGTCAGATAATGAGTCAGACCATCAGTATATCAAGGTGCGTATTGTCTACTCAGATTGGCATTGACTCCTGAGGGTCTCAAGCAGAGAAAGGTCTTTCCCATCACCTACTGCCTGGTCCTTTAACTGAAGATGTTGGGGATTGAACCTGGGACCTTCTGCATGCCAAGCGGATGCTCTGCCACCGAGCCACAGTCCTCACCAAGTAATCAACACTTTGGGTTGATTAACTTGTTGATTCGAACCTCCTGTTTTAAAGATGTAGACCACTGCTGATCCAGAAGATCAGTATAATGGGATGCTAGACAACTGGAGAGTCTCACATGCATGCTGGCTAACTTACTTGATGAGCTTGTAATTTTTGCTGTGCGGAGTTATTTGGGAAAAGGAAGGGTTATAAATGTACCAGTGATGAACCAGCAGGATAGGTCAGTGAGTCTCACCTTGCCAGTGACCTCTAACAGGTGAAAGCCCCCCTTGAATGAATCTTGAGTGGACCAGAAATGAAGCTGTCTTGATTCTTCAAGTTCCCATGGCAACTCCTGGTGACCTTCTTGGTGGGAAAATAAACTAACGGCAAAGAATGTCTAGATGTGTAAATGCAAGCTTGTAAGTATTTTAATGTTTAAATATACAATAGAATCACGTTTTAGCATAGTGTGCTACCATTATAATATACTGAAGCAATATCCTAGGAATATGACAGCTCAATAAGCCATTTAAACTGCAGGAGAGAGAGGGACAAAATATTTCACACAGATAACTTGAAATGCAATAACATTTGGTGATGCCATAGGAGTATTTAACAGCTCTCTCCTCCTTTCCTTTGCCAACTGTTTCATGCCAGTTGGGGAGGGGCTATGGATCTGTGGCAGAGCATCTTCCTTGCATGCAGGAGGTCCAAAGTTCAATCCCTACCATTTCCTGTGGGAAGGATAAGTTTGTGGGAGATGTGAAAGACCTCCACTTGAGACCCTGAAGAGCTGCTGCCGGTCAGAGAAGACTGATCTAAATGCCAGAGGCAAATCATTCTCCTCACGGAGTCTTTTGAGGACTGCCCTTGAGAGAAAAGCTCTGAAAGAACTTTGACTGACCCCAAGGTCACCCAGCAGCTGCATGTAGAGGAGTGGGGGATCACTGGCTTGAGAGCCAATTTGGTGTAGTGGTTAAGTGCGCGGACTCTAATCTGGGAGAACCGGGTTTGATTCCCCACGCCTCCACTTGCACCTGCTGGATGACCTTGGGCAAGCCATAGTTCTGGCACAGCTGTTCTTGAAAAAGAAGTTTCTGCCAGAGCTCTCTCAGCCCCACCTCCCTCACAGGGTGTCTGTTGTGGGGAGGGGAAGGGAAAGGAGCTTGTAAGCTGCTCTCAGACTCCTTTGGGAAGTGAAGAGTGGGGTATAAATCCAATCTCTTCTTCTTCAAACCAGGTTCTCCCAGATTAGAGTCCGCTGCTCTTAACCACTACACCAAATTGGTTCCTAACTAGATCTCTCGCTGAGAGAGAGGGTAAGACTGAGGTGTGAAACTTCTGAGGAGGAGGAAATTGTCCTAAGGGTAGTAATCTGAGGACAGATAAAGAATGACAACAGGAGAGAGGTTGTGCTGTCCTCACTGTCTTGTCTAATTGTCTTCTTGTTGCCCCATGCAAGGTCTTCTTCTCTTCTTCTTTGTACAACAGACTTTGCTTATTGCAACAGCTTGGGGACAGAGTCTGAGGAGGTTTGGAACCTCGTCAGGGTCTAGCCATGGACTCTACCCTCCTAGGGATGCCAGCCTCCAGGAGGGGCCTGGGGATCCCCCGGAATTACAGCTCTTCTCCAGACGGCAGAGATCAGTTCCCCTGGAGGGTGGACTCTATAGCCTTTTACCCCACTGAGGTCCCTGCCAGGAGTTTCCCAAACTGGATCTGGCAACCCTGCCCCCCATCTCCCGGTGGTTTCCGGGGGGACCGGACAGCTGTACATAATCCAAAGCAGCTATTTTCTCCAGGGAAACAGTCTTCTCTAGTCTGGGGAGCAGCTGCGTCCTGGGGGACTTCCAGACCTCACCTGGAGACTGGCAATCTGACTTATGCTCCCCCCCCCCTTGGGACAGTGGGCTGGACCATTCGAGGGAACAAATGTCAGAGCAATGCTGAAAATATTGATCTGGGAGCAAGCTGATAAAACAAAAAACAAAAATCAAAAACTACCGTGCTAAAGACCATTAACAAAATATCACAAAAAATATATTTTTTAAATTTTTTTAAAAAATATTATATATATATATATATATATTCTTTTTATAAATAATTTACTCTTTTTAAATAATTATAGTTATTTAATTAAATAATTATAGTTATAAATAATGGTAGTTATATTTTTGTAATTTATTGGAATTTTAATGCTACTGTTGATTTTAAATTGTTTTATGATGTTTGACCGGCACTTGTGCCCTTGTAAGCCGCCCTGAGCCCGCTTGCGGGGAGGGTGGGGTATAAAAATAAAAATGATGATGATGATCATCATCATCATTCTTCACTATCACATTAATTATCACACCCAAAAAGTATAAATCCCAAAATACCATCCAAAAATATAACATATAACAGCAGATATTGCACAACCCCTCTATAAGTTCCAGTCCTCCTAAATAGTACAAAGGTGTTTCTGAAGGAGTCCTCCTTTTGGTGCTGGAGAAGACTCTTGAGAGTCCCTTGGACTGCAGGTGCAAGTGGAGGAGTGGGGAATCAAACCCGGTTCTCCCAGATTAGAGTCCGCGCCCTTAACCACTACACCAAACTGGCTCTCAAGCCAGTGATCCCCCACTCCTCTACATGCAGCTGCTGGGTGACCTTGGGGTCAGTCAAAGTTCTTTCAGAGCTTTTCTCTCAGGGGCAGTCCTCAAAAGATTCCGTGAGGAGAATGATTTGCCTCTGGCATTTAGATCAGTATTGTCTTCTCTGACCAGCGGCAGCTCTCCAGGGTCTCAGGTGGAGTATTGTCTTCTCTGACTGGCAGCAGCTCTCTAGGGTCTCAAGTGGAGGTCTTTCACGTCTCCCACAAACTTATCCCTCCCACAGGCAATGGCAGGGATTGAACTTTGGACCTCCTGCATGCAAGGAAGACGCTCTGCCACAGATCCACAGCCCCTCTCCAACTGGCATGGAACAGTTGGCAAAGGAAAGGAGGAGAGAGCTGCAAGGAGATCAAATCAGTCAATCCTCAAAGAAATCAACCCAGATTGTTCCCTGGAAGGTCAGATTCTGAAGCTGAAGCTCAAAGACTTTGGCCACCAAATGAGAAGGGAGCACTCACTGGAGAAGGCCCTGATGTTGGGAAAGATTAGAGGCAAAAGAAGAAGGGGACAGCAAAGAATGACATGGTTAGACCAGGGGTGTCAAACATGCGGCCTGGGGGGGCGGATGCCAGTTCTGTTGCTGCTGCTGCATCATAGCTTGCTTTGCCAGACTCTCAATTGCTCAGCCATTTCATGTTTCCCCCTGGCTCCTAGACTCAGAACTCTGAGCATGAGATTTCTGCAGTGAATGTCAATAAATCAATAGTAAGTTTGCAGCTTACAGAGTTGTTCTCTAAGGGCACTTCTCGGCAGAGTTCTCTCAGCCCCACCTACCTCACAGGGTGTCTGTTTTGGGGAGGGAAAGGAGTTTGTAAACCGCTCTGAGTCTCCAAGTGAAGTTTGGGGAATAAATCCAATCTTTTCCTCCTCTTCCTCTTCTTCTTCCTTTTCTTCTTCCTCTTCCTCTCTTCTTTTTCTTCTTCTTCTTCCTCCTCCTCCTCCTCCTCTTCTTCTTCTTCTGTTTTCAGCACCCCAGCCAAGCTGAATTTCCCAAGATTCTTTGCTGGAACCTGTGAAACTTGGATAAAAATGATCTAAGTTGGTCATGTAGCTATTCCTCCTACAGTGTACAGCTGGGAGCCCTGATGGCTGCTGAGCGGACATACCCCAGATGAAGCACAGTCCCATAAACTAACTGTATTATAAATAACAGTGGCAGGGAAATGGCTATTTAGACTAATGTAATCGAGTTGGAAATGGCATCAGACTCATTCTGATCTAGTTTTATGGTTGCAATGAGCGTATCTGCCTTTCCTCAGCCACAGGAAATGTGAAGCTATCGGGGCTCCTAGCCATCGCCATTCACTCCTGTAAGACTCAGGAACCAAGTGGAGGAGAAGGAAGGGGGGGAGAAAAATCCTCCAAGGAAGAAAGGAACTTCCACAAAGGAGAGAATTATCTATTTAAATGACAAAAGGGGGGGGTGACAAGGAGAGACAGTGACAGGACTACAAGTTGATTAAGATGGAGCTTTTCATTAATGGGGGTATAGCAACTCTAATTGTTACAAAAACTATATTCAGCAGTTTTCCATCATTCTAATTCCATTCCGAGCGAGTTTAATCTAATTTGCCCAATGAATAATTCTTGGCCTTGAATGAATTAATGCATAGGCCATTTTTTCCCCCTCCCAAAGGTACATGTGATCTCTGGATGCAGCAGGTCCTCCTTGCATAGCTTGCATGTGCGCGAGAGATCTTTTGTACGGGCTGAGAAAGATACTCTCTCATGCTTTTCTAAGGCAGTCGTAAGTGAGGCTGAGGTGTTTTGATTTATGTCCAGGCTGCTTAAGATAGCAAGCAGTGATGTTCTTCCTAAATAAAAATTTTTTTAAAAAAAATGATAACGGTATCTCAGATTTTTGTAAAAAAAATCAAATAAGAAAAAAAAAACATTTAGACATACTGTCTGTGTGGTCCGTATGGTCAAAGCAACGGTATTCCCAGTAGTAATATATGGCAGCGAGAGCTGGACTATAAGGAAGGCTGAGCACCGAAGAAAAGATGCTTTTGAATCATGGTGCTGGAGAAGACTCTTGAGAGCCCCTTGGACTACAAGGAGATCAAATCAGTCAATCCTCAAAGAAATCAACCCTGACTGTTCCCTGGAAGGCCAGATAATGAAGCGCAACTAGTTTGGCCACCAAATGAGAAAGGAACACTCACTGGAGAAGACCCTGATGCTGGGAAAGGCTGAAGGTAACAGAAGAAGGGGACAGCAAAGGATGAGATGGTGAGACAGTGCTATCGATGCAACGAACATAAAATTAAGCAAACTGTGGAGCACGGAGACAGGAGGGCCTGGCGTGATGTGGTCTGTGGGGTCGCAAAGAGTTGGATTCAACTGTGCAACTGAACAGCAACAACAGACATAATGTGCTGGGGCTAATGAGAGTCATACTATGTGTGTATCAGGGTCTCCCTAGAGGTTTGCTAGATGTTACCCCACTTGAAACTGTCTTATACCGAGACGTATCATTGATCTATCAAAGGGCGATTCTGCATTGGCTTTTCTCTCTGTTGTTTTATCAAAGGTGCAGCTCTAAACCATACCCAAATACCCCGGGGCAATGCTGTAGTGACTGAGAAGTCATCACTGAACGGCCATAAATCTATGCATAAAGGGCCATGAAACCCGATGGGGAGGGGCCTCAGCATGGTACAATGCCATAAAGCAGCCATTTTCTCCGGGGGAGCTGATCTCTGTCAACTGGGGATCAGTTGTAAAAGCAAGAGATCTCCAGGCCCCACCTGGAGCTGGCAACCCTAGTGTTTCCCTTCCCAAACCCCACCCTCTCCCAGATCCACCCCCAAAGTCTTCAGGTATTTTCCAACCCAGACCTGGCAACCCTAGGAAACACCCAGAGATTTTGAAGGGGGGGATCCTGGGGAGGGAATCTCAGCAGAGTATAATGTCATGAAGTCCACCTTCCAAAGCAGCCATTTTCTCCAGGAGGAAATTATCTTGGTCATCTGGAGATCAACTGTAATAGTGGGAGATATCCAGGTGCCCCCCAGAGGTTGGTAACCTTATCTATTGCACTGTATCTATTCGAAACAGGGAGCTGCATTTAATTGTAACTTGACATTCCATCTCGCATAACCCACGTATAGATTAGTCTCAGCTGACATACTAGAAGCCAAATTCGTGCAACTTGCTTGGCGGAACTCCAGGCTACGGTATCGATTGCGAGCGATGAGCCTGTGGAGAGTTCCAGGTGAACGAATGAATGCAGATTCTGAAAAGATCTGTCTTCAGAATGTAGACGGAAGCGTATTCTCCGGGGAGGGGCCCCTCGGGTGATAAACCAATCTTTGGCCTTATCATTCTTCCTTCCCCTGTCCAGAGATACAAATTACAGCCCATTTTGGAATCCTCTGTGAACTGAAAGGGCCATTAGACCCTTTTGCTCAAAGGACGCATGGCGTTAAAGTGACCTCTTTGCGAGCGTGTCATTTCAAAGATGACTGCAGGTATTACCACGTCTCATTTCTTCAGGCTCATTTAAGCACAGCTCCGAGGACAGCTCTTTTTTGAAGGTTTCTATTAGAACCTCGGCAATACAGGAGGAAGAAATAGCCAGCGCGTCAATACACTGCAAGCTTCCATTCTGGCCAAAGAGCACCGTTTAGATCTCCATTCACTGGCTACTGTTGAAGTGCCTGTGAGATTATCAGCTATACTTGGGGACTGCGAGACATTCGCTTCCATTCCATTCCATCATCATTTTAGCCCGGCAGGGTTCCAAGAACGGTGCTGGCCAACGTGGCTTCCAGACTTTCAAGATCATAATTCTTTCTACAAGTTATTTCTAGTGCCTGCCTGTAGCCAGACAGGAATTAGGAAGAAGAAGAAGAAGAAGAGGAGGAGAAGGAGAAGGAGGAGATTGGATTTATATCCCGCCCTTCATAACCCGAAGGAGTCTCAGAGCGGTAAAGCACTATTAAACCAGAAACAGAGCAATCCCAAGGATGAAGGTTCCAGACATCAAGTTCAGAAAAAAGCCATTTTAATGACGTCAGACTCGGCCTAATAGAATTTCCAACAATAAAAGAGCCATGCTCCGATTCTACTGAGGCTGGACTTTACAGAAGAAGAAGGGGTTAGTGTCATTTGTATACATCCTGCCTAATTCTCGTAAGCAAAACATTCGGATACAATCCCGCACATGTCTAATACAACCAATCCTAACTGGAATGTTCATTTCTAGTAATGTTGCAAAGTGTCCGGGCTCCCATGGTCTCCTGACTCAGACTATCTCAGAGAGTAGCAAGCAAAACAGTGGGCGCTTGTATACCTTTGCGCTCTTACGCATGCACCTCATGTAACATTTGAGAATCATGTTCTTTCGGCCTTGCGGTTTCATAGCTTGCTAGCTAAACGTTAGTACCGAGTCTGGCTATTATGAATATTAATTGAAAATCTATTCCCTCAGCGGCTTACAATCTATTTTCCCTTCCCCTTCCCGCAGCAGTCACCCTGGGAGATAGGTGGGGCTGAGAGAGCTCTTTTGAGGACTGCTCGTGAGAGAACAGCTCTGAGAGAACTTGTGACTGACCCAAGGTCACACCAGCAGCTACATGTGAAGGAGTGGGGAATCAAACCCGGTTCTTTAGCAATAAACTAAACTAAACTAAACCCAGTTCTCCCAGATTAGAGTCCACACTCCTAACCACTACACCAAACTGGCTCTCTCAGGCAGAAATGGGCGAAATGTGATGGGATCCAAACCAGGCCCCATCCTGAAATACATTGGGCTGGACCCTGTGAATGGGTTCTGTGTGCCCTAGCTAGGGCTGGCATCAGCATACCCTGATGTGGGGCATTTGCCAGGGCTCAGGGCTTCCAGCAGGGCTAGGGTTGCCAGATGCCCTGGTGGAGGTGGGGGTTCCCCACCGCCAGGCCCCACTCCCCAACCACCAATCAGCTGGCCAGCATGGTGACTTACTACGAGTAGAAAGAGGAAGGCCTAGGCCATGTTGTCGGCATCGCACAGGAAGTGATATCATTATACCAGCAACTTCCAGGTGATGCTCTGGTGTTAGGGAAAACTCTATGGTAGAAGCTGGCTTTACCCAAATAACAGAGCATCATCCAGAAGTTGCTGATCCCCGCCCCCCCCCGGTGACTCAAGAACAGCATCTCTGTCTTAGATGGATTTAATTTCAGCCGACTCTGCTGCCACCAACCAACCATGGCCTACAATGCCCTGTCCAAGATATCCAGGGCTGGTACTTGGATGGGAGACCACCATGGAAGGCTCTGCAGAGGAAGGCAATGGCAAACCACCTCTGCTTCTCACTTGCCTTGGAAGTGCCTTGCTGGGGTTGCTATAAGTCCCTTGTGACTTGACAGCATTTACTGTTGCCCTCTAACTGCTACCATAGCAAGGACTATCCATGCGCCATCCAAGCTGCAGAAACCAGGAGGCCTTGCTTCATCATCTTCTGTGAACTGTGTAAGGTCAGAATTCTGGTAGAAAAGAGGATTAATGGACTTTTAAGTCTGATTCAAGATAGGCCACACTGAACTGTGGAATATCTAGAGATGTCTCACTTAACCACAATCTTGTAGGCCTTTTATGGGAATGCATGAGGAGGACCCTCAAGAACTTGCAGGTATTTACCCAAATAATGAGGGGGTCTCATTCAGGCCCATAGCTACAGTGGGACATCTTGGGACCCGGCCCCCCCAACTTACCACCTAGGCCTCCTGACCAGTGTTCCCTCTAAGCTGAGTCAGTGTGAGCTAGCTCACAGTTTTTTTGCCTCCGGCTCACCCATTTTTGTCTTCGCTCAGGAAGGACGGCTCCAGAGCAAACTGATGCAGCGGCCAAATCGCTCCCTCACAACTTGAATGCCAGTAGCTCACAAAGTCGAATTTTTGCTCCCAGGACTCCACAGCTTAGAGGGAGCATTGCTCCTGACTTCCCATCCAGCCGGTTTATTTTATTTTATTTTTCGCGCGTGCCATGGCTGTGCCAAGCTGTCATCCTGCCCGCCGGCGTCCTCACCTATCCCTCTCTCTCTCTGCTTTTTTTTAAATGTTTACTCTCTCATTGTTCCTGACACAGCCTCTGTGTGTGTGTGTGGGGGGGTGCCCTCAACTTATTTAAGTGCCCCCCAAGGTAAAAAAAAATTCTGATGACAGCCCCAGCCTCATTTTCCTCTCCCCCACTATTTCCTCTTTCCTCTCCCTGAAAGCCCCCATGTCCTCTCCCCCTTTCCTGCTTCTCTCCCTCCCACCCAACAGCCAGCCTTTATCTCCCCCCTGTCTTCAGTTTTCTCTCCTTCCCTCCCCCTGGCAGCCTTTATCTCCCTCCCCCTGTCCTCAGCTTTCTCTCCCCCCGCCCTCCGCAGCCTTTATCTCCCCCCCCCCCGTCTTCAGCTTTCTCTCCTTCCCTCCCCCTGGCAGCCTGTCTCCAGGAAGGCTCTAGCTGAGTTGTGCAGTGCTGGTGGCCAGTCTGGACCCAGTGGCATGGTGGGGAGCCCTCAAGGACTTGTGTGGGGCACTTTTCTCCCCCTGTATCTTCTTCCCCACACTATTTCCTCTTTCCTTCCTCTTGGCAACCCCCTACATGCTCATCTTTCCCTGCTTTCTTCTCTCCCCCTCATCTCTATTTTTTTAATTTAGTTTATTTATACCCCGCCCTCCCCGCGAACAGGCTCAGGGCGGCTCAAATACGCTCAGGGCAGCCATCTCTATCCATTATCTCCCCACACTTTCAGCTATATGTATCATTTATTTGCTTCATTTATACTCCATCTAAGAACATAAGAGAAGCCAATGTTGGATCAGGCCAGTGGCCCATCTAGTCCAAAACTCTGTCACACAGTGGCCAAAAACACCAGGTGCCATCAGGAGGTCCACCAGTGGGGCCAGGACACTAGAAGCCCTCCTACTG
Source organism: Lepidodactylus listeri (assembly GCA_029233225.1). NCBI lineage: Eukaryota > Metazoa > Chordata > Lepidosauria > Squamata > Gekkonidae > Lepidodactylus > Lepidodactylus listeri. Next base: position 86,512,927 of record JARCFY010000011.1, read on the forward strand.
TTGACCCCCCTCCCAAGCACCAAGAATACAGAGCATCACTTGCCCCAGACCAAGAGTTCCTATCTATACCTTGAGGCTAATAACCACTGATGGACCTCAGCTCCATATGTTTATCTAATTCCCTCTTGAAGCATCCATGCTTGTGGCCACCACCACCTCCTGTGGCAGTGAATTCCACGTGTTAATCACTCTTTGGGTGAAGAAGTAGCTAGGGTTGCCAATTCCACCTTGGGAAATACCTGGAGATAGGGTTGCCAGGTCTGGGTTGGAAAATATGTGGAGAATTTGGGGGTGGATCTGGGAGAGGGCGGGGGTTGGGGAATGAGAGATCCCCAGGCTCCACCTGGAGGCTGGCAGCCCTACCTGGAGATTTGTGGGTGGAGCTTGGGAATGAGGGAGCTTGGGAAAGGACAGAAACTTCAGCAGGGTATAATGCCATACAGTCCATCCTCCAAAGCAGTCATTTTCTCCAGCAGGACAGACCTCGGTTGCCTGGAGATCAGTTGTAATCCTGGGAGGTCTCCGGGTCCCAACTGCATCTCGGCAACCCTATCACAAGGCCTCCCACCAGTTGGATTCACAGCCACCTGCCCTGCCCTCCTCTCTTTCCCTGACAGTGTAGAGTGGTGCTTCCAACTGGGAGTGCCACTTTGGTGGCTGCAAGCAACACTGCTACCACTATATACCACCTGCTCACTTTTCCCTGAGAGTGCTGGGCAATATGTTCAGCTAGAAGCACAGGTGGCACTGTGCTTGTGAGTGGGGAAGAAAGGGTGCGTCGATGGGTAGCAGGGGAGGAATGCGGGCAGTGGCATCGGGTAGGGTTGCCAGGTGGGTCGGACAAGCCAGGGGGGACTCACTAGGAGGCTCTGGGAGAGGGGAGGGAAGAAGCACAACACACCAACGTCACCCCCGGGTGATGTAGACACACTGGGGATGTTGAGGGTGATGCTCTGGTTTGTGGGCAAAATTCTATTGTAGAATTAGCTTCTAACCATAGAGTTTTGCCCCCAAACCAGAGCATCGCCCCCTGACGTCACCACTCCCGAGTGACGTAGGCAAGTTACATCTATTTCTGGCTTCTTCTGCCTCCACTTGGGTAATTGGCAGTGGGGCAGAGAGGAGCACCTGAAACCAGGAGATCCCCCACCCTACTGGGAGGCCCTGGCAACCCTAGCATCAGGGGCTGTGGGTCCTGTCTTGGGCCCAGGCAGCTGCCCCACCTCAGGGTATGTTAATGCCAGCCCTGTTTGTTAGCTTCCATGGAAAACACTGCATTTGGGGAGGTATTTCAGGGGAGGCACAACGAGTACCTTCCCCAGCACTTAGGGTTGCCAACTTCCAGGTGGGGGGTTGGAGATTACCTGGAAGTACAACTGGTTGCCCTGTGGATGGACCTCCAGGGCAACTGGTTGGCCACTGTGTGAGACAGGATGCTGGACTAGAGGGACCCCTGGTCTGATCCAGCAGGGCTCTTCTTGTGTTCTAATGAAGGCCTCAGCCTCTATGCCCTGTTGTTGGCCCTCCAGAGGAACTGGTTGGCCACTGTGTGAGACAGGATGCTGGACTGGATGGACTACTGGTCTGATCTAGCCGGGCTTCTTCTTGTGTTCTAATGAAGGCCTCAGCCTCTATGCCCTGTTGTTGGCCCTCCATAGGAACTGGTTGGCCGCTGTGTGAGAAAGGATGCTGGACTAGATGGACCCTCACTGGTCTGATCCAGCAGGAGTCTTCTTATGTTCTTATCAAGGGAAGGCCTCAGCTTCTATGCCCAGTTGTTGGCCCTCCATAGGAACTGGTTGGCCACTGTGTGAGACAGGATGCTGGACTAGAGGGACCCCTGGTCTGATCCAGCAGGGCTCTTCTTATGTTCTAATGAAGGCCTCGGCCTCTATGCCCTGTTGCTGGCCCTCCAGGGGAACTGTTTGGCCATGGTGTGAGACAGGATGCTGGACTAGATGGACCAGTGGTCTCATCCAGCAGGGCTCTGCTTATGTTCTTATCATCTTCAGACTACATAAATTGCTAGCTGATTGTTTATTTATTTAAAATATTTAACCACTGCCCTGGGAGAAAATGGCTGCTCTGGAAGATGGACTGTATGGCATTATACCCTAATGAGGCCCCTCCCCTCCCTAAAACCCACCATCCCCAGTGTCCGCCCCCCAAATCTCTAGGTATTTCCAAATCCAGAGTTGGCTACCCTACTGATCCACTCAAACCTAGGCCTGAATCCCACCATGTGATCATGGAAGAGAAGCTTTACTTAGCACAGTTCCATTTGAACAAGACATTAAGAGCAGACAGTGCGTTTTCAGTGTTGGACTGGATCCGAACAGCCCTGGATCAGAAGGCTACATAATGGCGTCATTGCAGTCCCATTTGGATGAGTACTACAATTTAAGTAAAGATGTTAATTATGGGCAGTTTTGCTGCGATGTACCTTGCATGATGTCTTGTGCAAGCAGAAATGAAAGATGGGATATCGTCAAGATCACGGCTCAAGGGCAACTTGTGAGGACTTTCTTATATTTCCGTTCGGGCAAGAGCTCAGGAAATGCTCTGTGGGATCCAGTTCCTGGACTCCGCCAATACGAGAGAACACAATATACTGTTATGAACTCACACACTGGGTGATTCTGCATCTAGCATTTGCTCCACGTTTTCTCAGCTGGGGTCCTTTCCACACTAGACCTTAAATCCTGGTTCAACCTTGTCCCTGAATTTACATTCTATACTACACTCGAGTTCATCCCTGTAATTATCTCGGGGTATTTTTACATTCTACACTACACTCGAGTTCACCCCTGTAATTATCTCAAGGTATTTTTTGCTTCCATATGACATTGAGGTCACCCCGGTTTCGCCCTATACTTGTCCCAGGATAAATGGATGCTGTTATAACCAGGGATAAATGCAAGGTATTGTGTTGCAAGTTGAACTCTGATAAAACCAGGGATGCGATCCAAGTGTGGAAAGGATTGAGGAAAAAGTGCAGCTCAAAACCACATTCAAATACCTCGGGGTAATGCCACCCTTGAATGGCCATAAAACAGCCATAAATCTGTGCAGAAGGCACAATGAAATCCGATGGTCAAAGAAAGTGAAAGCGGCATGCAATGCAGAGGGGGATTTCTGTTCCATAATGGGTTTGGTAAAACAATGGAGGGAAAAGGCACTGCAGAATCAGCCACTGCGCCACCCACATGCCAAGCGGTCCCTGTGGTATGCAGGCATTCCTTGTTCACATCTGACCCTCATAATGACGGTATTTTGCTAGTAGATAATACAACATTTCAGGGGAAAACAAGAACAGAGAAGTCGTGTCCACTGTCCTGATACCATGCCATTAGTTGCCAGTTAAGGTCATTGTTAGTTCTCCCTTGTTGTTATTGTTCCCCACTGATCGGACTTGAATATGATTGCTTTCCAGCCATTACTGTTTACACGGGGAGGGCCAGCGAGGCTCATTAATGTGAATGAATGCCGGGAGATGACATCATTTCCGTTTAATTGTCTTGTTTATCAGCAATGTCTCTACAGTTGTTTTAATAAAAGGGCAACAAGAGATAAAAGGGTACATTTGCATTCTCGAAAGCTTCTGACAAGGGTCTAGGAGGCTGTTGACACATTGTTGGCAAACCAGATAATCAAATAACATTTCTATTTGCCTTTCTCCCAATACGACTCTCTACCCCACCCACTCCCATTAGAGTCACACGGGTTTTTTTTTTAAATTGAATATTCATGGGAGCGTCATTCATGCTTGATCTTATACTAGCTCTGGTGTTGATTCCGAAAACCTTGTAGGTGTAAGTCCAAGTAGGGATTAAACTAAGAGAATTCCATTACTACAACTACTGGAGAAAAAACTGAGTCCTGTGGCCCCTTTGAGACCAACACAGTTTTATTCGAGGGATAAGTTTTCGTGTGCAAGCACACTTCTTCAGATAGAGTGAAACGGAATTTCCTCATCCATTACATATAGGAAGGGGGGGGGGGGGGGGTTAGTCGCCAGGAAGGGCCAATTAGAATCAAGACAGAGACAGAAACAAAAATGGAAATTATCAGTCCGTACATATAGGTAGAGGGTGAGCGGTAAATACATTGACACCAGTGTTCCCTCTAAGCTGAGTTAGTGTGAGCTAGCTCACAGTTTTTTAGCCTCCGGCTCGCACATTTTTGTCTTAGCTCAAGAAGGATGGCTCCGGAGCCAACTGATTTATGCAGCAGCCAACTTGCTTGCTTACAACTTCAATGCCAGTAGCTCACAAAGTAGAATCTTTGCTCACCAGACTCCACAGCTTAGGGGGAGCATTGAATTTGACACATTTCCAGACAGACTGTCTCCACTAAATTAAGATGTTTACCAAACTTCAAAGCAAACTGTGAGTTTGGTGTCACTGGTTGTTCCTGAGCTGTTCCACAGACTCTTGTAACTGCAGCAATGCAAGCAAAAGCGGACTAATATAAAACCACAGAATTCCTGAAGTATAAACTGAAGGGGGGAGGGGCATTTTTTCAAGCCCAGTACAACCGGTTCAGTGTACAGAGTGCCCAGCAGAATCCAGGACAACTGTAATAATGGAAGCCTGAAAGGTCTGATTGATCTCAAAGCAGTGTCACAAGAAATCCAAGCCGGGGGAGGATGTTGCAAGCTCAGCACAAGAAAATGGGAACACAAAGAAATGCCAAAGGGTGGAGGAACACTTTTGAAACTGACAAAGTTATTTGAAACTTTCCGATAATTTCTTTTTTCTTTTGGTCATGACCCGTAATACATGAATGAATGAATGTTATTTGAAACAGACAGGAGCAGCAGAGGAAGGGGGGGAGGACTCCTGAACCTGTGCCTATCATTTCCCCAGAAAGCACTTTCCTGGAGGGAGCACTTCTTTGGAGGGCAATAACTTGCATCCCATAAATACAATCCTCACCAAACATGGAGGGCAGGTAGAAGAGAGTCAGCCGAAGATCTCCAGTGAGTTTGGTGTCTCTAGAGCACGGTGTGTGTGTGTGTGTTGCATTCTCCTGCGTCACAAATGTTACAAACTGAACCAGTTTGTTTGACGCCTAAAAGTTCACAATGGTCCATGGTTTGCAAACCGGGCACACCATGAACCATGAACCAATCTGCATTTTTCTAGTTCATGTCCATTTTTCTAGTTCATGTCCATCCCTAGTCTCCCATGCCAGTAGGAACCAGGGCCAATCCTGCTTAGCTTCCAAGATCTGGTGAGATCTGGCTATCCTGGGCCATCCAGGTCAGGGTCAAAATGAATTTGGAAAACTCCCCTCTCCACTGAGGCATCTGGAACTATTCAAGACTCCCACCCTGACCTCGATAGCCCAGGCAAGCCCGATCTTGTCATATCTCAGAAGCTAAGCAGGGTCGACTCTGTCAAGTGCTTGGATGGGAGACCTCCTTGGAATACCAAAAGTCGGGAGGCGGGGGCAGGCTTTACTCAACCACCTCTCTGAATATCCTCCAGGCCCCCAGTAGGGGTCAGTCCCCAGAGGTCACCATGACTTCCAGGTCCACACACATGTACACACACACACACGGAAAATACAAGACCCAGAAAAAGAGTATGGAAAGTTCCAAAATTTCACCAGTCTCTGCAACTAGCCATGGCCAGACCTGCCCCTTCACAAATCCACCTTAGCCTCTGAAAAAGCAGTTTGAGCCACTGGCCGTCAGCCCCACTCCCTCCCTTCCTGCCTCATTCAGGAGCACATCTAATCTCTGTTATGCTTTCCTCTGATCATATGGCCAGCCTGTAAATAACCCACCGCCGTGACACTGATGGTATTGGTGGGTGGGGAGGGAGATATTGTGATGGAGAACCAGCTCCTCATATGACAAGCTGTAAACATGAGAAATTACAGCTTTGGTATTGCGAGGAAGGGTTTTTTCCCTTCCTTTTTTTAAAACGTCGATCTTCTCTGGAAGACTCTTAATGAAATGGAGGGCTCCTGAAAAGCAACCTTTATGTTCGTCAGCCTGTTAGGTATTGACTTTCTTAAGCAATTCAGTAAATTACATCAAGTGCATATGGATGTTCGACACGCTCGGAAGAGACAGCTCCTGATTCATAATTATTGGGGCTGAATTGATATTTGCAGCTACAAGAGTCGCGTCGCGGGCTTTCAGAGGCTTTTGAAACCCACAACTTTACACCAAACATCGGTCGACACACCAGCCCATGGAGGGGCAAGATCTCATGGGGATTCTCAGGAGAAGGTGGCCCACCCAGCAGGTGTCCTTCCTCCCTGAGTTCTAACTAGCCAGTTTGGTGTAGCAGTTAGGAGCGGAGACTCTAATCTAGGAGAACCGGGTGTGATTCCCCACTCCCCCCCATGCAGCTGCTGGCGTGACCTTGGGTCAGTCGCAAGTTCTCTCAGAGCTGTTCTCTCAAGAGCAGTTCTCAAGAGAGCTCATTCAGTCCCATCTACATCACAGGGTGTCTGTTGTGAGGAGGGGAAGGGAAAGGGAATTGTAAACTGCTCTGAAACTCTGAGTGAAGGGCGGGGTATAAATCCAGTCATTCGCTCCTTCCCACCTCCTCCTCTCCTCTCCTCCTCCTCCTCTTCCTCTTTCTCCTTTTCCCTCACCTTCTCCGTCTCCGTCTCCTTCTTCTTCTTCCTCCCCACTGGTGTTTAAAGGGCTGGCGGGCAACAAACCAGACTGGTGGGAGGTCCCCCGCTATAGCCGGAGACCGGACAACCCTCATCATGATGCTGGGCCAGGGTAATGGAATGTTTGGACCCGGCTGCTTAGCTTACACAAATAGATTGAGGCGGCCCCTCACCACGTTTCTTTGTGAAACAAAGGCAGCCCAACCAGCCTGGCTTTGAATAGCTCAGCCCTCCTTTTCTCAACTCTGCTCTCTGCTCCGATGGATTTGTAACTGCGATGCCGCCATAAAAGGAGAGCAATTCCGGGGGCAGCTCCGCTGTGATGTAAGTACCACTGGAGCTCAAATACCCCTTTGGGCATTGTTATCTCCTTAACACATTCTCCCACATGCGCCTCTCGGACTATTTTTATATGGAAATAAGGGACCCTCTTCCCAGCTCCTGTAAATGACATTGCTCCATAAAATATCCCATTCTGAACATGTTAGAGATAATATTCCGCCCCTGTCGAGGAAGACGCTGTCATTGGGCCTCAGTAAAGCGAGTCCCTTCCCCCTCTGCTGGGTGCCTTGTGGGGGGGAAAAGAAAACATACATAAAGGTTGGGATTTCCATCTGCAGACTAAATCATTTGAATAAGCATTTAATGGGAAATGGTGTTCAGGAACAGTCCCTAGAGTCACAGTTTGGGTTGAATCCAGACCAAATGGGCAATTTCCACCAGTTACCCCCTTCCCACTGAAGAACCACCCCTCCTATTGTTCCTGGGAGCCCCTATCCTCCGGGAACAGGATTTCCTGGAGGTCATCGAGAGGGGATGCAGGCAAGTCCCATTCCATTGGTGGAAATTTAGTCTGATTCCAGTCCATTATAGAAGGAGAAGGAGAAGAGATTGGATTTATACCCCTTCCTTCACTTGGGAGTCTCAAGTGGTTTTGCTCGGGGTGTCCCAGAATGCCACCCCGAGTCCATTTGTATGCAGGCCGCAGAGCATTTCCAACATCCTTGTGGTGTCCTGTGAGAGTTAGACATATATCTGTGTCTTGTGACTTCTGAAATAATGCTCTTTTGGGATTCTGGGAGAGTCATGTTGACGATATTATAGCATTAGAAAAAGTGCAGAAAAGGGCAACTAGAATGATAAAAGGGTTGGAACACTTTCCCTATGAAGAAAGGTAGAAGCGCTTGGGGTTCTTTAGCTTGGAGAAACGACGGCTGAGGGGTGACATGATCGAGGTTTATAAGATTATGCATGGGACAGAGCAGGTAGAGAAAGAAGTCCTTTTCTCCCTTTCTCACAATACAAGAACTCGTGGGCACTCCATGAAATTGCTGAGCAGTCAGGTTAGAACAGATAAAATGAAGTACTTCTTCACCCAAAGAGTGATTAACACGTGGAATTCACTGCCACAGGAGGTGGAGGCGGCTACAAGCATGGACGGCTTCAAGAGGGAATTAGATAAACATATGGAGCAGAAGTCCATCAGTGGCTCTTAGCCACAAAGTATAGATAGGAACTCTCAGTCTGGGGCAAGTGATGCTCTGTATCCTTGGTGTTTGTGGGGGGGCAACAGTGGGAGGGCTTCCTGCCCCCACTGTTGGACCTTCTGAGGGCACCTGGTGTTTTTGGCCACTGTGTGACAGTGTTGGACTGGATGGGCCACTGGCCTGATCCAACATTGGCTCCTCTTATGTTCTTATATAGTTTTGTCAGTTCTTACCTGGCTGCCAGTAGGGGAGTTCTGGTCCTTCTCTAGGGCTTCTTTGGTGCATGCGCTGTGATGACATCACCTGGAAGTGACATCATCACACGGGACATATTGCGGGGGTGCTCTATCATTCAAGCAAAATCTCTACGGTAAATATGAAGTTTTTTCTTGAGCGATGTGGCATTCCCCCACGACGTGCCCTGCATGATGACGTCACCTCTGGGTGGAAGGTGGACTTTAAGCCATTATACCCTGCTGAGGTCCCTCCCGTCCCCAAACTCCATCTTCCCCAGGCTCCACCGCCCAAAATCTCCAGGTAACCCTAGTGTCACCAGCCATAAACTCATGTGGGGCAGCTGCAACAGCCCCGAGGAACTTTCTGCTGCTGGCCCACACAATCTCCAGAGGTGCCCTGATGTCCTCCAGAGCACAGAAGGATTCCACAGCTGGCGTAGCAGCATGTATCAGCTGGTGCATCAATTCAGGGAGCGTTTCTGGAGAAGAACGTCTAAAACCGCTGACTTGCAGCATTTTCGCCTTCTTCCTAATCCCCATTTCACATCAAAGCTGTTATTCTGGATTCGTGTTGATATCACCCATCAGGAGAATGGGTCCCCCAGCATTTACCATGATTGGGGAGGAGGTACCTCACAGGAGGGGGGAAATGACTCAAAGGGCAAAGCCTTTTGGTGCAGGGAAACTAATTTATTGAAAAATGCCTTTCAGAATCTCCCAAAATATTTGCACAGGGAAAGAGCCCATAAGAGACGTGGGAAGAATGGGAAATAATTCTCCCGCCCCCCTTCCTGAAGAAGAAGGGAAATATTTAAAATGCTTTGAGGAAGTTGGGGGACTGCGAAAGCAATTTTTCAATAAATCGTGTTCTGGCACCGACTGTCTTTGCCCTTTTGCGGCTCTCCCCCTTCGCAAACAGAGAAGGCGGGGCGAGACAGAAAATGGAGATTCCACATAAATAAAGCCTATTCACCCTGAAGGTAATTTCAGAGGTTCGGAGTTAAGAGTTAGCAGTGGTCTCCTCCGAACCCCTGAGCTGCTTCATCATTTTCCAGCAAGTAAATTTTCTTCTCAGTGGGTGAACGACATGACAAACCATAGGCAAACTTCTGAAAAACTGCAAACACTTCCACTTTACTGCATATGTAACCATAACAATTTGAAGTACTAATTTTCTACCTCATATAATATGGGTAAGTATGCCTTAGCAACATTCACGGGGAACATAATTTAGAAGAGTCTCTATCTTCTTTACCTCGAGCAGAGAATTTCCTGCCACATCCTCAAGTGAAAGCCTGCTGTCTGGAGATTCCAGGTGCTTATCTTTCTGGAGTCCATCCCCACCCCCCACCCCCAGAACTTTCCCCAGAATTGTTTATTATGTATATATTTTTAACCCTTCTATGGCAGGATTGTTCAGGTGAGAGCATCGTAGCACGCGGGTTTCCACATGTTACCTGCGATAGTATCTGGAAGCAAAATAGTTGCCGGGGATGTGGGTGTAGAATGGCTAAAGGTAAGCCAGCAAGGGTTTCTGGGAAATAGAGAGGGATGGGTGTACTAGGGACCCTCGTAGGATGGGTACTGCTGAAGTGAAGCCTGCAAGGGTTTGTGGGAAAGAAGAAGGGGCGGAAGGATAAAACAGCCTCTTCACCAAGCACATGTTGATTTGAATACCACCTTTCTTCAACTAATTGTGTTGCTGAAGAAGAAGAGGAAGAGGAAGAGGAGGAGGAGGAGGAAGAAGAGTTGGATTTAGACCCTGCCCTTCTCCTTTCCCTTCCCTGTAACGGACACCCTGTGAGGTAGGGGGGGCTGAGAGAGCTCTTCTGAGGACTGCTCGTGAAAGAACACCTCGGAGAGAACCTGTGAATGACCCAAGGTCACACCAGCAGCTGCAGGTGGAGCAGTGGGGAATCAAACTCGGTTCTCTCAGATTAGAGTCTGTGCTCCGAACCACTACACCAGACTGACTCTCAAAGAGTAATGCCCACTGCCCAAGGGAAGACTTGAGATGGTCGGGCGCCTATGGACACCTCAGAAGTTCCCTTGACAGTTAGGGACCCTTTGTTATTTACTAACACAGAAGGTGATCTGGCTGAACCATCTACTCTTAATAGAGTTGCCAGCCCTGGGTTGGGAAATACCTGGAGATTTTGGGGGTGGAGCCTGGGGAGGGTGGGGTTTGGGGAAGGGAGGGGCCTCAACAGAGTACAATGCCATAAAGTCCATCCTCCAAAACAGCCCTTTTCTCCAGGGGAACTGATCTCAATTGTCTGGAGTTTAATTGTTAATAGCGGGAGATCTCCAAGCCCCACCTAGAGGTTGGCAGGCTTGTCTTGGAAATCTCCAGGACTGCCTAACCAACCCAGAGTCAGCAACACTAGCCCCAGTGGGTTTGCTTTCCTCCCAGCTGGTGCCAGTGTGGATCTGGATGGTGATAGATCGATCCATCCTCTACTTGTCTTGCGCCACCATGATCCATTCGAGGTGGTAGGATATCTTGCGCCAGTTCTGACTGAAGCCATATCAGACTGTTCTAGAAAAAGCACTGCAGGTAGAACGTAGTGCAGCCCTACAGGAAGGCCTCTGCGTCTAGGCCCTGTTGTTGGACCTCCAGAGGAAATGATTGGCCATGGTGGACTAGATGGACCACTGGTCTGAAGAGGTGGGGCCTGGCAGCATGGGACCCCACCTCCACTGGGGGGGAGTCCAGTTTGGTGTAGTGGTTAAGTGCGCGGACTCTAATCTGGGAGAACCGGGTTTGATTCCCCACTCCTCCACTTGCACCTGGCTGGATGACCTTGGGCAAGCCATAGCTCTGTACCAGCTGTTCCCTCAAGGACAGCTTGGGAAAGAGCTCTCTCAGCCCCACCTACCTCATAGAGTGTCTGTTGTGGGGAGGGGAGGGGAAAGGTGTTTGTAAGCCGCTCTGAGACTCAGAGTGAAGGGTGGGGCATAAATCCAACCTCTTCTTCTTCTTCTTCTTCTTCTTCTTCTTCTTCTTCTTCTTCTGCTCCTTCGGGTAGTGAAGGGCAGGGTATAAATCCAGTCTCCTCCTCCTCCTCCTGATCCAGCAGGGTTCTTCTTAGTTTCTTAACATACTCTGGCTGTGGCATCCCTCTTGTTCTAAGGTGTCTTGGCATATACAATGGAGCAATGCAAGTCTTGGGAGATTCATTCCCGGTTCTACCGGAACTTTCCAGATTTGAAACAAAAATTTCCTTTTTTATTCCTAGTCAGAATCATAGATGAAAATGAGAAAAACCATCCCTGGCTTCATTCCAGACTACAGATAAAATGAAATCTTGCGCCAGTGCAAAACTTGGCAACCTTTTAGTCTTTGATTTTGACTGTGACTTGCAAACGCTTCTGAGTTTGTTTTCAAAATACAAATGTGCAGCATACAATTTTTTTTTTAAACCCTCTTCAGAAAACATCTAGTTAAATATCAGCTTGTCAAATTTAAGTACTTTCTGAAATAACTGAATCCATAATTGGGATGTAGGAGAACACACATAATAATTATTTTGTTTTGCAAGCAATCATGATTTAAGAGGATTAGCTAAATCTTTTCTTATAGATTAATTTTACCTTTATCGCAGACTCTGTTGCTATCAGAAAGGTGCGCCTGGATTGAGCTGCAGGGCTGAAAAGTCATGTTGGCTGAGCTCGTTATTTCATTATATATATATATATATATATATATATATATATATATATACATATATATATATATATATACACACACACACACACATATGCATACACACACACAAACACACACACAAACACACACACATAAAATTTATACCCTGCCTTTCTCCCCAATGGGGACCAAAAGTGGCTTACATCATTCTCTCCTACATTTTATCCTCACACCAGCCCTGCAAAGTAGGTTAGGCTGAGAGTGTGTGACTGCCCCAAGGTCACCAAGAGAGCTTCCATGGTATGAGCAGGGATTTGAAACTGCGTTTCCCAGATACTAGTCCAGCAGTCTTAACCACTGCACTGCACTGGCTCTCAGTTTGGTGTAGTACCAGGCTGCGGTCACACGGCCCCTTTAAATCCGTGAGGGCTCCCGGATTTAAAGGGGCCGCATTTTTCTACCGCGGGTTGGGATGTCTACACATCCCAACCCCTGCGGCAGCGTCGGCGGCCGCGGCAGGAACGGCGGCCGCTGAAGAGGCGGCCGTGGTGGGATTGGTGACAGTGGCCGCTAAAGAAGCAGCAGTGGCCGCGGCGGCGGTGGAAACGGCGTCTGCGGCTGCTGAAGAGGCGGCAGCAGCGGCAGAGGGAGCGGCGGCGGCCAAGGACCCACCATCGCCTGGTAAGTTTGGGGTCCCCCCCCCTTTTACACTTGGGCGCATGAGTGGCCAAGCGCCCAAGTGTAAAGGGGGGGGGGAAATGGCCGGCGGGACTATCTGGACAGCCTTGCTCTCGCAATGTTTGCAAGAGAGGGCTGTCCAGATACCTCAAATGTGGGTTCCTCCCGCAACACCCGGGAAAACACTTGATTTTCCTGGGGTCGGAAAATGCGGGAGGAACCTGCATTTGAACCCGCTTCAGTGCGGGACTTGGGGCGGGCTGTGTGGTCGGCCCCTTTAAATGCAGGAGGAAATAGCCGCAGCACCAGTCTGGTGTAGTGGTTAAGTGCGTGGACTCTAAGACCAATTTCCCACAAGCGCTGCCCCGGCATTGTTCCTCCATTTGCCCCGATTGCCTGCTTGAATTTCCCACTATTTGCCGCGGGGTGCATGTTGGCCCCGGGGCTTTGCGCAATTTCTTCCGATTTCCTCCGCGGCTTTAGTGATCCTCAAAAAACAGGATCACTGAAGCTGCGGGGGAAATCGCGTGAAGCCCCAGGTCAAAATGTGCCCCGCAGCAAATAGTGGGAAATTCAAGCAGGCAATCGGGGCAAATGGAGGAACGACACCGGGGCAGCGCTTGTGGGAAATGGGTCTGAGACTCCGAGTGAAGGGCAGGGTAGAAATCCAATCTCCTCCACCTCCTCCTCCTCCTCCTCCTCTTCTTCTTCTACCAAATGGGTCATTGATCAGGCATATAGCAAGCTCAAAAAAACCACACTCATGGACTCCATTTACAAGGCTTTATTCAGATAAAGGGGGAGAGACCGAAACAGCCAAGTGTTCCAAAATTCACAGTCGCAATCACGTTCTTTGATACCGTGCACTGACAGCAGCCTTCATTCTGATCGGTTACAATATTTCAAGACGCAGGTATTCCTTGGATATAATCGCTGCCCTTTGTTCTTCTTTACTATCAATTCATACCCGCTATAAACTTTTACTACACTCCGTTTCCCGTGATGGTTATCGTGCTGCATCCTCCAGGTGTCCCTCATTCATCTTGCTAATTCGCCCTCATCGATTATTTACCCTCCAAGGTATTTATGCGTTTATTTACCCCTGCGGACATTCTCAGAGTTGAAATATTCTTCAGAGTTGTTTTACCACTTCTTCCTCAGAGGGCATTCCAGTCTCTGAGTCCTGCCCACCTGGCGCCTTTTTTTTCTTTTATAACCCATCACTATAACCCATCTATTAGTTTCCCAGTATGTCCCACAGTTCCTTGCTGGACATGGGGGTCTGTTCAGAAAACAAGGGGGCTTCCCTAGAGATGTGAAGGCCCAGAAAAGAACTGGAAGAATTGGGGGGGGAAACTGTTTTTTTCTTGAAGCCTTTTTTGTTTTTTCCCAAAAAATTGGAAAAATTAAACAAAGAAAAGGGAAGGGGAAAAAATGATTATGGAACGTTTTATCTTAACATGATGAATAAAATATTTTAAGACAAGGTGTTCAAATATTTTCCAAATAATTTATAAAAAATATGTATGGTATCAGCTGAATCTAATTTCTGTGCACTGAGGACAAGCAAGTCCTAGGTTACAAACTAAATTTTTCCATACTGTGGAGAGGAAATATGAATAATTGTTACTTCTGGATTTTTAAAAAAATGTTTTGTGGAGGGGTTTTTTGGCTGTTCCACATAAACTAGTAAACCGTTCCGGAGATTGTTGCTCCATTTGTTACAATTACAAATAAACATTATTTTAAAAAGTAAATTATGTTTGTAATAATTGTTTGGATACACTATATTTTTAATATTGTGATAATTTCATGCAAAGTAAAATTGCCCATAGTCATATTTTATGTTCCTAAAGTAACAGAATTACTTTCAATCTAGAAAAAAAGAAGTGCTAATGTAGCATTTTTTCTATTTTTCCAAAAATTTCCATTTTTTCCAGAAAAAAATGGAAAAAACCTGGGTTTTTTTTCTGAGCTTCAAAATTTCCGGAAATTTTACATCTCTAGGCTTTCCTTGTGGTGAACAGGATTTACCCACTAGTGTACCAGTGGAGGATGCATCCCAAACTCTCCTAAGGTTGCCAGCTCTGGGTTGGGAAATACCTGGAGATTTCAGGGGTGGAGCCTAAGGAGGGCGGGGTTTGGGGAGGGGAGGGGCTTCAATAGGATACAATGCCATAGAGCTCACTCTCCAAAGCAGCCATTTTCTCTGAGGGAACTGATCTTGGTCGTCTGGAGATTCACTGTAATAGCAGGAAATCTCCAGGTGCCACTGGGAGACTGGCAACGCCATGGGAAAGTCTCGGTAAGCTCCGTTCGGAGGGGGGGGGGGAAGCACTCCACCCAACCCTTCCCAGCCGCTTTATTATGCAAACTCTGTTTGAGACTCACGATTCACCATTGCATATCAGGAAGTTTCATTGCTTCTCCGATCGGTATTCTCTGCTGCTTCACGGTTACGCTTGAGTAGCCCGGAGGCTTCTACGGCCGGGGGAACCTACGGGGGTGAAGGAGGGTGCCTCGATCCCGCAGTCGCCACTGCAAGGAGAGACGTCCCTCAAGCCACCCCAGGCAGAGCCCCTTTACTAGGGTCTCTGGGGGTTCGGCACCTGTCCGAAACCCCTTCTACCCCGCCGAGAGCGGATCGCCTCTCCTGCAGAGGCGGTGAGAGGCGTCCGCCATTGAGCGTGTCTCTTCCGGAAGTTCCAAGCGGTGGAGTCTTGAGAGCAAAAATTCTACTTTTGTGAGCTGCTGGCATTAAAGCTGTGAGCGAGCGATTCGGCTGCTGCATAAGTTAGTTTGCTCTGGAGCCATCCTTCCTGAGCTAAGACAAAAATGTATGAGCCGAAGGCTAAAAAACTGGGGGCTAGCTCACACTAACTCATCTTAGAGGGAACACTGGACACGAGAGAGGTTTACAAAGTTATCCATGGAGTGTGGAGAGAGTGGGCAAAGAAAACTTTTTCTCCCTCTCCCAAAATAATAGAATTCGAGGGCAATCAGTGAAGCTGATGGGCAGTAGGTTCAGGACGGACAAAAGGAAATACCTCTTTAAACAGAGAGTTATTAAAATGTAGGATTCACTGCCAGAGGATGTAGTGATGGCCACAGGCATAGACTGCTTTACAAAGGGATTAGACAGATTTGTGGAGGATGAGGTCTATCAGGGGCTACCAGCCATGGTGACTGTGGGGAACCTCCACCTTCAGAGGCACTAATCCCCTGAATCCCAGAGCCAGGAGGCAACATCAGGGGAAGGCCTCAGCCTCTATCCTCTGTTGTTGGCCCTCCAGGGGAACTGGTTGGCTACTGTGTGAGACAGGATGCTGGACTAGATGGACCACTGGTCTGATCCAACAGGGCTCTTCTGATGTTCTTCTGCCTTATACCGAATCAGACCATTGGTCTATCATCTACTGTGATTGGCAGAGGGTCTCCAGGATCTCAGACAGAGGTCTTTTATATCTTTGTGCTGTGTCCTCACCCAGCTACTGACAGAGAGAAACAGGTGCCCATCCAGTTTGGATTAGTGGTTAAGAGCGGTGGACTGCAATCTGGAGAGCCGGGTTTCATTCCCCACTCCTCCACATGAAGCCAGCTGGGTGACCTTGGGTCAGTCACAGTTCTCTCAGAGCTGTTCTCTCATCCCTTTCTACCTCACAGGGTGTCTGTTGTGGGAAGAGGAAGAGAAGGAGGTTGTAAGTTGCTCTGAGACTCCCAAGTGAAGGACAGGGTATAAATCTGACTTTTCTTCTTCTTCTTCCTCGCCAGTTTGGTGTAGTGATTAAGGGCATGGACTCTAATCTGGGAGAAAAGCAGTGTACAAAACCAACTCTTCTTCTTCCTCTTCCTCCTCTTTATTCAGTGGTGCTTATTCCATGGCGGGTGTTTTTAGGATTGCAGCCAGAGACAGAGAAGCCACCTTAGGTCAATCACAAGTTCTCTCAGAGCTGTTCTCTCAAGAGTGGTTCTCTCCATCCCACCTTGCTCACAGGGTGTCTGTTGAGGGGAGAGGAAGGGAAGGAGATTGTAAGCCACTCTGAGACCCTGAGTAAAGCGCAGGGTATAAATCCAACTCTTCTTCTTCCTCCTCCTCCTCCTCCTCCTCCTCTTCCTCATCTTCTTCCTCTTTCTCTTCATTTTCTTTCTCCTTGTGAGGCAGCTCCCTGTGTAGTGAGAGAGTCCAGCTCTACTGCTGCTGACTCACCACCACTATACAGCCTTTGATCACTTCATCTGAGCTTAAGCCCTTTCCCTCAAAGTGGGAAGGGCAGCTCTTCCATCCCACCAGGGACAGCACTTAGGTGACTATCCAGCAAGGCTAGCTGGCTGGTTGGCCACTGCAGCTGTCGTAGCAGAGCAAGAGCATCAGCTGGATACAATGTGAGTATGATTGTATTGACTGCAATTAAGTCGGGAAAGCTTCCTAACCCAAATAAAACCCTCCCTCCTGGAACTGCTGAATTGGCGATCTTGAACCAAGGCAGCTAAGTTTATTCAGCAACTGACTTCAAAAAAACAGAAAGCTAAGTCATGCCTTCCCAAGAACATGTAATAAACAGCTCCAAACAAGCTGTAATGAAACATATTTTTTTTGCCCCAGATGTTCATTGTGCACATGGGGAAATTTAGCATTTCATATATTTGGGGAGGAGGTTTAAAGGGCAGTGACACCATGTTTCAAATAGCGGTTCATAGTACCTCGACCACAGATGAGTCACGCTCCTGAATTCCTTGGGAAAAGATTTAAATTTAGGTTATGAACTAACCCAACATGGATCATGATTCGTAATGGCTGAAAATGGATTATTGTCTTGATCTGAATTCAATGGGGGCAGGGGTCGAAATGAACTGTTTCTGATCAAGTTAAGATTTTTTTCCTACACTGAATACCAGGTTCTTCTCTACTACCCTCCTAATGTGCATGAAAACATAAGAACATAAGAGAAGCCATGTTGGATTAGGCCAATGGCCCATCCAGTCCAACACTCTCTGTCATACGGTGGCCAGGACCCAGGTGCCATCAGGAGGTCCACCAGCAGGGCTAGAACTCCAGAAGCCCTCCCACTGTTGCCCCCCTGTCACTGTTATCATCTTCCATGGGGAAGTCCACAAGCAGGGTCCATAGACAAAAGCCTGTCAAATGCTTCCCAACATCTGTCAATAGGACATGCTGCTTCTGAATCTAAAGGTTCCAGACTGCTACCTAGGCAAACTAGCCAATCGTAGAGCCATCCTCCATAAGCCTGCCCAATCCCCTTTAAATGCATCAAAGTCAGTGGCCATCACCACATCTCATGACATTAAGTTTCGCATTTCCACTGTGCATTGTATTGGGTGATAACTTTGCCTGCATTGACAATGTGTGATCATGGAATCATAGAATGTTAGGGACCTTACAGGTCATCTAGTCCAACCCCTTGCACTCTGCAGGAGCATAGCCGAAAGATATCCCTACAACATACCCAAAAGATGGTTGTCCAGCCTCCACTTGAAAACATCCAGCGAAGGCGCATCCACCACCTCTCGAGGCAGTCTTTTCCACTGCTCAACCACTCTTACAGTTAGGAAGTTCCTCCTGATATTTAGCCCTTGTCATTTCCACCCATTAGATCTAGCCTTGCAATCCAGAGCAAGAGAGAATAGATCTGCTCCGTCTTCTACATGACAGCCCTTCAAATATTTGAAGACTGCAGTCATGTCCCCTCGAAGCCTTTTCTTTCCCAGGCTAAACATACCCAACTCTTTCAGCCTTTCCTCATAAGACTTAGATTCCAACCCGCTCACCATCCTGGCTGCCCTCTTCTGGTCACGCTCAAGTTTGTCAACATCCTTCCTAAAATGTGGTGCCCAAAACTGGACACAGTGCTCCAGGTGAGGCCTGACCATAGCAGAATAGAGTTGAACTACCACCTCCCATGATCTGGACACAATGCTTCTGTGATGTAGGCCATTCCTGTGTATGTTGAGAAGGCTATCAACACAATCCCAAGGGCCGCTAAGGTAAAGGTGGGTGGCCACTGGCACATCTGAGGCACTGCTGGTCCATTCCCTAAAGAAGTTGTGAAGTGGGCAAATGCCCTGGCAATGGTGTCTCCAAGAACACTGCCATTGTGCCCAGAAGGCGTCACAGGGGCATGATAGCACAGCTGTGATGGACAGGAGGAAAACAGTCACAGGGTGACCCCCACGGTGACCTGGCTCCAGGGACATGAGAGAAGAAGAAGTTTGGTGTAGTGGTTAAATGCACAGACTCTAATCTGGGAGAACCGGGTTTGATTCCCCACTCCTCCATTTGCAGCTGCTGGATGACCTTGGGCAAGCCATAGTTCTGTCAGAGCTGTTCTCTGAAGTACAGATCTGAAAAGAGCTCTCTCAGCCCCACCTACCTCACAGGGTGTCTGTTGTGGGGAGGGGGAGGGAAAGGAGTTTGTAAGCCACTCTGAGACTCAGAGTGAAGGGTGGGTATAAATCCAATCTCTTCCTCCTCCTCCTCCTCTTCTTCTTCTTCTTCTTCTTCTTCTTCTTCTTCCTGATCCTTCTAACTGGAGATACATGGGATGGTACCTGGCATGAAAAGCTGATGTTCTACCACTGAGCCGTGGCCCCTCCCTCTGATGAAACTCTAGGGGGCTGATGCCAGTGAAAGGAGTCCATTAGTGAACTGGATGTTCTACTGGCATTAGGGACCTTCATATGTTCAATACCCATTCCACGGTTCATCTGTCCAAACCATGACTACATGTAGAAGAAAGCAATCCATGCTACAGTATTCTAATCTTTCCGAAAGTGTCGTTGGGGGACCAAGGCCTCCCTTATGGAGCCATTTGGCTTTTCGGATGACCTTGTTTCTCCAACCTGTCTATGCCCCCTAACTCACAGAAACAACTTAATAAACCTCCCAGACCTGAAATGAACATTTTGATGACTCTATGAATACAGTATATGCTAAAGATCCCCTATTCCATTTTTCTATAACCATAAACAGATACGCTTTAATGGTCCAATGCCTTTACCTTAAAAGATTCCAATTTAGTTCCCCAGAGCTATAATAATAAAAACTGCTGACATTCTGTTTTTATTTCTCAGAGTAAAAACAACCTGTCTTATAAAAGCAGTTTCCCCATATATTCGCGGCCTGGCGAAAATGAAGTCGGGTCTTGTACTTTAGAATCTTTGTGAAGAGTGCTGGACCTTTCCACCCAAGAGATGTCTCAGATCAAAGTCGTGATACTGCTCTTTTGCTTATAATACATTTGAAAACCAAACTTCCTGCAGCCCTCATTCTCTGTGCTTGCATGGGTTTTGCTTTAGTTTTTGCAATTTAAAACGAGCAATGCGTTGAGCGCATGTTGGATCCACTCGGCGCTGTTCATCATGTCAAAGTAGCTGGTTTCCACTCTTGGTGCATGCTTAGAACTGACTGGATTGCTAGGACCAAAGCTAGCCTGAACACGTCAGCTCTTGGAAGCAAGAGGGATGACACAGTCAGAGTCTTGTGAGCAAAAGTTGCACTTTGTGAACTGCTGGCATTAAAGTTGTGAGCGAGCGATTTGGCTGCTGTATCAATTGGTTTGCTCTGGAGCCATCCTTCCTGAATGAAGACAAAAAGGGTTGAGCTGGAAGCTTAAAAAAAACAGTTTACCAAACAGGTGGTTTCCTTGTTGTCTCATTGCTGTTCATATGGGAGACTGGGGAAGACAGGTGGTCTTTTTTTCTTTCACATTCCAGACTTGCCCATTTTGCCTCCCCATAAAATGGCTCCAACATTTGACAACCTCTGGGAGTTTTGGGGGGGATAGCTAGGTGCTACAAGGTCACTTTTGGTCACATGACTGGAGGGTTATAACCATAGAGTTTCCAGCAATTCCTAGAGCTACCCTATGCCACTTCCTTTTTTGCACCGGAAGTATCATGACATTGCCACAGGGGTCAGTGTTTTTTTAACATTTCACATAGGAGCAGAGGAGCTCTGGATCCCCTGCTCCAATCAGGGACTGATCTGGGATCTTCTGCTTGCAGAGTATGCTCTCTACTATGGAGACACAGCCCTTCTCAGAGGCTATGCATGCATATGACTGGATCAGGGTTATAAGCTAAAGGAAAGGAATGGAGACTACAATGGCACTAGAATGTCATTCTTTATCATTCTCTATAGGCTTCAGAGGTACAGATGTGGAAAAGGTAATGAAATGAACGTTTACAAGGAACATTACTGAATAGCACAGGGAAGTGATGTGTCTAATCAGTATTATGTATTTTAGGCCAGATTTGAAAAGGGCAATACTCTCTTTCACTGCCTATTACAGCAAGCCCTGGACCAGTATTCTGAGCACAGTCCTACTGTAGGAGGGAAAAACGATTTCTTACACCAAACTGATGAAATTCAATCTCCAGCTAGTTCAGAACAACCAGCCTGGGATTATTTCAGTTGTCTGCAAAAGCCACCATTCTAATAGATTTCACTAGGAATGGTCCAAACAGTCATTGTGCCTGTCTGCTTTCTGCTTTCCGTTCAACATTCACTTGCTTCTTTGGGCTTAAATATCCCTCTCTTTAATGTGTGAGCCTTCATAAGGAAGTATATGAACTCCTGCTCTTTTTCTCCGTTTCCGGGTAGCAAGAGCTTCAGCGGAGAGCGTTTCCGTACGAAGAGTTTTCTGTACTTCCAAGTCAACATTTCAGCGCCACAATGTCTAAAGGTCAATCCCAAAGAAAGCCCCCAAGCACTGCTTAGCACCCCCATCTTCTAGCAAGGTTGGCCACCTTTTGGCCACATTATGAGTCCATCATCCAAGACAGTAGAAGAAAAGAAGAGATTGGATTTATACCCTGCCCTTCACTCCTAAAGGAGTCTCCAAGCAGCTTACAAGCTCCTTTCCCTTCCCCTCCCCACAACAGACACCCTGTGAGGTAGGTGGGGTTGAGAGAGCTCTCTTGAGAACTGATTGTGAGAGAAAAGCTCTGAAAGAACTTGTGACTGACCCAAGGTCACACCAGCAGCTGCATGTGGAGAAGTGGGGAATCAAACACAGTTCTCCCAGATTAGAGTCTGCGCTCTTAACCACTACACCAAACTGGCTCTCATGTGTTAGGTCCCTCCTACTTGCTTGCCGTGGGGTTAGTGGTGGAAATTGTTGGGAAGAGTGTAAGGATATTATTAGCAAACTTTCTGCCATTGGTGGTGGAAAAGTTACATGAAATCCCAGCCAACTTATGGTGACCTGTAGGGTTTTCAAGGCGAGAGACATTCAGAGGAGGTTTGCCATTCCCTGCCTCTGCATAGCAACCCTGGACTTCCTTGGTGGTCTCCCACCCAAGTACTAATTTGACCATACTTAGCTTCTGAGATATGATGAGATCAAGCTAGCCTGGGCAAGTTGCTGCTGCCATTACACCGTGGAGTCAGGGGCCTCCTGCCAGCCTAGCAGTTCGAAAGCAAGAAATTTCAAGTAGATAAATAGGTACCACTTCGGTGGGAAGGTAACAGCGTTCCGTGTGCCTGCGCATCTAGTCATGCCATCCACATGACAAAGGAGAAGTCTTCGGACAGCGCTGGCTCCTCGGCTTGGAAACGGAGATAAGCACCGCATCCCTAGAATCGGATTCAACTGGCTTTCAAGCTAGGGAGACCTTGACCTTGACCTTTTATGACCATCTAGCCTTTCTTGACTTCCCCTTTAGTTTAAGGTGGAAGTTGTGAAAGGATAGACAAGATAGCCATGGAGAAATGTTCTTTAATTGTTTCTTTTCTATTTTTAATTCCTTTTGGTTCTCTGCTGTTTTTGTTGTCGGCTTGTAGCTCATTTGTATTCTGCATAGGGCTGCCGGCCTCCAGGTCCGGGCGGGGTTTCCCCTGCCTTTGGGGGCTTCAATCCACCCTCCACTGAGCTGGTGAGTGGGGGAAGCCCCACCCCACCCCCACCCCCAGAGAGTGACCACCCACCCAGCCACCCCTCTCTCCCTTCTTGCCCACTTTAAAGGGGTTCAGCTGGTCAGCGCCGGCCAGCTGGACAGCTCTTTAAATTCAGCAGGAGGGAAGGAGGGAGGGGGAGATTGCAGGGACAGGCTCTGCTCATAAAAAGACCCTTTAAAGGGTCTTTTTGGAAGTGTGGTGGGGGCCGGCCATGGCACACAGGGCTGATTTCCTTTAAAGGGTCCTTTTACAAGTGGAGCCTGCACCCATGACCTCCCCCTCCCTCCCTCCCTGCTGCTGGATTTAAAGGGCCATCCAGCTGGTCGTCGGGCCACGTGGTCCCCATTGACCAGCTGAACCCCTTTAAATCAGGCAAGAGGGGAGGGAGCGGGTGGCCGGGTGGGTGGTCGCTCTTGAGAGGTGGGGCTTGGGGGAGGGGCCTGGGTGCAGGCCATCCAGGTTGGGGCAAAAAGAGGCCTGGCCTGTGGCAGATGCTGGCCAACCCAACGGTTAGCCTCTTAGCCCACACAATGGGGTGGCATGAGTTTAATGAACCATTCATGCTTTCATTAAGAAACCCTCATTTAACCCTTTTTTTTTCTGGTGTCTTTACTTTGGGATATGGGAACAAGCACTTGATTCAAGGCCAAGTTGTCTTGAAATATATCAGCTTTGCACTTAGGGGTTCCAGCCTCCAGGTGGGAATCCCCTGGACTTATACCTTCAGGCTACAGAGATCAGTTCCCCCTGGAGAAAACAGATGCTTTGGAGGGTGGACTCTGTGGCATTGAACCCCACTGAGGTCCCTGTCCTCCCCAGGCTCCAACCCTACATTTCCAGGAGTTTCCCAACCTGGATTTGGACACCCTACTCCCCATCCCCAGCTGGTGGCCAGGGGGGAGCTGGCAACCCTACTTTCACTCTAGTATCAGTTCTGCAGTTTTATATAGACAATAACTTCTAATGGATATATGCACAGACATCTGTTAGTCTTTTATGTTAAGACATTGATCATGTATTCTTCCTGTGTGTGTGGGTCTTCATACAGAAGAGGAGGAGGAGGAGGAGATTGGATTTATACCCTGCCCTCCACTACCCAAAGGATTCTCAGAGCGGCTTACAATCTCCTTCCCTTCCCCTCCCCACAACAGACCCCCTGTGAGGTAGGTGGGGCTGAGAGAGCTCTTTCGAGAACTGCCGTTGAGAGATCAGCTCTGAGAGAACTTATGACTGACCCAATGTCACACCAGCAGCTGCATGTGGAGGAGTGGGGAATCAAACCTGGGCCTCTCAGATTAGAGCTCCTATCCACTACACCAAACTGACTTGCAAACAGCAGCTGGTAAAATATCGTTTGAGAACTTAAAAAAAAAATCACTTCTTAAAGTTTGGGAATGATTGGCCATTATTTGAGAATCCCCATTTTGCATCACTGTATTTTTGAAATGGGACTCATAGGCTGCCTTATGAATTTCTCTTATGTCTTTATTGAGGATACAATCTGTATACAAGAACTATGTATTTGAAGATTAATGAACATAATTGAAATTTATATTAGCCATTGGGACACAATTACCTGAGTGGTTCTATTGTTGTACCTTTTTCCTGTGACCATCTCTTTTTTTTGGTTTGTCACAGAATCATAGAGTTGGAAGGGACCTCCAGGGTCATCTAGTCCAACCCTCTGCAAGTACCTCCTCCCAGTGACCGCTGTGCCACAGCTGCCAACCCTAAAGAGAACAGTGGGGGCAGAAATGATGTGGAACATGGATGTCATGTCCAGGAAAAACCCAGATGTGACATCCGCACATCAGCCAGTGCTCTGGAAACTAGATTGCATAATATCACATCTACCTAGGGCTGCCAGGTCACCCGGGGGGGGGGGGGGGTTGCCCGGTCTAGAGGCCTTCAACCTGCTGGCCCAGATCCGGCCACCGGGGGGAACCCCGCCCCCAAAGTGCCAAAACCGGGTTGACGTGCCTGGTGCAATGACGTCACCCGGAGGTGACATCATCACATCAGGCACGTCGCCAGGGGATGCTCTAGCATTCGACATTAAAACTCTATGGTACCATAGGGTTTGAAAGCCGAATGGTAGAGGGTCCCTTGACAGTGTGCCCGGCATGATGATGTCACTTCCGGGTGACATCATCACAGTGCACAAGTGCTATGCTTTGGACCCCTGCTGGATGCCAGGTAGGGACCTGGTAAGCCTACATCTGCCCCTTGCCCTGTCCCCAACGCTCCCATGGGTGCCCCTAGCACTTAGAAATCTTTCGATTCTTCCCTTCACATCTGCCTCAGAAGGCAAGTGGCGTGTTCCTGCAGGGTGGTACAATTTTAAGGAGACTTTTTTCTCCACGCTGCATTAAAACGAGAAAGGCATCACAGGAACCATCGTTTCAGTACGAAACACTGAGCATGACAAGGTCATAATTCTGGGGCCTGTTTGATTTTTGATAGTATTGTTTTTATAGGGCTCTTAACAGTCTATTTACTCGAGAAGACTGGTCTCTCTGTCCCCCACATCAGATTATTACTCGTACTCCTTGTTCAACATCGTATATACACACACTTCACATATTATCGTCCCCCTAAAGCTGGGCAGGTTCCCAGCACAGGATTGTTTGGGAAACAACACAGTAAATTGTCAGATAGAACGTAATAGAATCCAAATCTGATTTGGCTGGCTGCCAGGGAAGGCCCGGAAGATGCTCGTTGAATGACTAATTTGGATTCACCTTCCCACTTGGCATTGAAAAAGAAACTTTTAATTCCCTTCTCTCTTCCACCAATCCGCCCGACGTAAAATGATTTTAGGCCATGAAGATTCATGCTGGCATCCTTCGAGGTACCAAATAACTGGAGTATCATTAATGTACTTTAGCTCATTAAAGTGGTAGGTGATTTTAATTAGATTTAGCAATTACAGTTCGATGGAAGCGTTCGCAATCCGGGGGCGTCTTCGTTGCCTTGAGCAATCTGCTTCAAAGGTTTCCAAGAGGTTCAAACAAACCATTAACCCTAAACTGCCATCAGAGGGGGTGCTATTTCCAGGATCAGTCGAAGGAGGCACACCAGTTTTCCGGATGCATCCACACATCATCGGATATTCCGCCTTTGTTGTGTTACAGCAACCCTCGGCAACTGGATTATCCTGTGTGCACAAGACGATCTAGTCACAAACAATTGCTATGGCGTACAATCTCCAACAAACGTGCGGAGGCAGTTTTAGCTTCCAAATACTGAGCCCAGGGGAGATAAATATTGCTTTCAATACTCATTCCATAACCTATTACAGACAGAAACAAGGATAGATTTAGGGATGCCAGGCTCCAGGAGAAACCTGAGTATCTTCTGATATTGCAGCTGATCTCCAGATGACAGAGGTCAGATCCCTTGGAGAATATAGCTGCTTTGGAGGGTGGACTCAATGGCATTCTATCCTGCTGAGGTTCCTGTTCCCCACAGGCTCCACCTAGGGTTGCCAAGTACCGGCGACTTACCTGCGTGGGGGAGTTGTTCTCCCCCTGGGAGCTCTTCTGGTGCGTGCGCTTTACGCGCGTGCCACGGCGACGTGATGACGTCACCTCTGGGTGATGTCATTACACGGGGGAAGTCGTCCTCACCGGATGACTTCTGGGGCAGGGTTCCCCTCACCGGCCGAATTAGGGCTGCCAAGTCCCCCGGTAGAGCGGGGGAAACACCGATTTTTAAAGCTTTCCCCCGCTTTTCCAAAATTGGCCACCGGGGGGACAAAATGGCTGCCAGCAGGGGAACCTCGGAGCCTGCCCTGGCCAGCCTCTTGAACTTCTTAAAAGGGAAATTTCTCCTTTAAGAGCTGAGCCAGCAAGAGAGCCCCGCCCAGAGATTAAGGCGGGACTAAGCTCTTTCTACTGCGTGCAAGGTTGCTGCTGAGTAAACTGCTCGGGTAAGCTGGGGTCTGCGAGCTCTTTTCCTTCTCTGTCTCTCCCCCTCCCCCTCTTTCTTTTTTCTGTCTGTCTGTCCACTGTGGTTTTGTCAAAGGAATAAACTGTCTCTTCCAAAGAGGTAAACATCACAAGGAGAGGTTGCCTGTAGAAGGTCTGGGAGTGGGATTGTTTAAAATGTCTTGTCGTGGCTGTTTGGGTCCCACCAATCCTCATTTCCCTTCTGCAAATAAAAGTTGGGATTCCTCATTTTTATGCCAATTTTCTGTTTCTTTCAACCATGTCCCCCCCTCCGGCAGTAAAAATCTGCATTTTTAAAAGCATTTGTACATCAAGTAACCGGTATTTTAAATTAGGGATGGATCCAACTAGCTTTTCTGCTGGTGAAAAGGGGAGGACAAAGGTCCTCTTTAGCCACCAAAAAGCCTATGCTGGGGGGGGGGGAGAAGTTATGGGACTTACATGGACAACAGCTGGGTGAAACAAGGGCCAGAAATAAAGCCTGGGAATTGGGCAAGAGTAAGTGAAAAAGCTGGCTGTCTGTCTCTCTCTCTCTCTCTGTCCCCATCCAGCAGAGGTCTATCAGTGGCTATTATTAGCCACAAGGTCTAAATGGAACCCTTTGTCTGGGGCAGTGATGCTCTGCATTCTTGGTGCTTGGGGGGCAACAGTGGGAGGGCTTCTGGAGTTCTGGCCCCGCTGCTGGACCTCCTGAGGGCACCTGGTATTTTTGGCCACTGTTGTGACACAGAGTGTTGTACTGGATGGGCTGTACTGGATGGGCCGATCCACTGTGGCTTCTCTCCTGTTCTTATGATATGAAAATCATATTTAGCACTTGTGTAGCACTTAGGGCTTCATATTCTGCCGAGCATCTGCTTGACATGCAGGAGGTATCAGCCTCTTCAGCTAAAAAAGGATCAGGTAATAGGTGACATTAAAGATCTCAGCCTGAGACCCTGGAGAGCCACTACCAGTCTGAGTAGTCAATACTGACCTTGATGGACCAATGGCCTGATTCAGTATTAGGAAACTTCATGAGTTCATGTGGAAGCATGTGGAAGCAACATCACAGGATGTGACTTCACAAAATGATGTCACTTCCTTTCTCCTGGCTCCACCCCCAAAGTCTCCTGGCTCCACCCCCAAAGTCCCCAGATATTTCCCAAGTTGGACTTGGCAGCCCTAGGCCGAATGCTGGCCGGCAGATCAGGAACCCCTATAGCGGGGGATCCCCCGCCCCCCGGGCTGACTTGGCAGCCCTAGCTCCACCCCCAAATCTCCAGGAGTTTCCCAACCTAGATCTGGCAACCCTACCCCCCCATCCCCGCCAGTAGTAAGGGGAGACTTGGGAACCCTGGATAGATTGTCAGTGTTGGGGGAGGGGGTAAAACTTGAATAAAAGAAAGACACCTCTGTTCTGGAAAGAGGACAGCAAGTCTGAGTAGGAAGGAGGATTAGAAGGAGGACAGCAGTGAACTACATATCCCAGCAGTCTTAGCAAGCATTTGTGCGAATGCTCCAG
Organism: Lepidodactylus listeri; assembly: GCA_029233225.1. Lineage (NCBI taxonomy): Eukaryota > Metazoa > Chordata > Lepidosauria > Squamata > Gekkonidae > Lepidodactylus > Lepidodactylus listeri. The sequence continues at coordinate 86,540,986 of JARCFY010000011.1, forward strand.
AGGCAAACTTGTAATAAAATGGCTGACAGCCCCATGAACTACATATCCCAGCAGGCTGATAAGTTCTTGTGAGCATGCTCCAAGGACCAACTTTTTGAAAAAATGGCCGACAGGATGACTCCATACCTGCTTCCATCTGGTTACTCCAGGGCCAGTAGAAGCGCTTTGAAGTGCACTAAAAAAGGTAAGTCTGATCATGATTCTCTGGCACAAAATAATCTGGCTCAGTTAGAGGTGGGCCAACAGTGGATTGAAGTGCCCGTTTGAACACACTCTTGGCTCTCCAATGGATTCCCAATTTGGCTTACAATAGCATTCTTCCCCTCTCCATTTTATCATCACAACAACAACCCTGTGGGGTGGGTTAGGCTGAGATCGTGTGCCTGGCCCAAAGTCACCCAGCGAGCTTCCAGCCAAGAGCAGGGATTTGGACCTGGGTCTCCGAAACCTGAGTCCAACTCTCTAACCAGCACATCATGCTGGCTCTGACGATTTCTGGTGATGTGCCATCGAACATGTTCCTCTCCCAACTGCAGTACGAATGCAGGACAGGTGTCTCTTTAAATCCCATTTCTCTCTCTCTCTGATGCTTTAAATTGACCGTGTGGTCTATCCTTATTCTGGGTGCTTCCGCACGAGTCAATTGTGGTGCAATTTCACAGACACGGTTATAACAATGGTTCCAGCTGACACTGATAACAAACGGCTGCTCTCTAATTCTTTCACACTTAGTAGCCTGATTTTTCCAGGAGTTGATTTGTTGCCGTTTTTCCCTACTGCCATGGAATGAGAAGTGCAGTTTCTCTAGTGTGGCTGCTTTTACATGATTTGGAACGTAGTAACAGCTGTCCCAGTTACCTTACAAAATGCACAAGAATTGCCAGTTTACTGGAGTTGCCAGCCTGGTGTGGTGTTTAAGAGTGGTGGACTCTATAATTTGGAGAATGGGGCTTAATTCCCCACTCCTCCTCCACATGAAGTCAGCTGTGTGACCTTGGGTCAGCCACAGTTCACTCAGAGCTGTTCTCTAAGAGTAGGAAGCCTGCTTGGTGCCCTTGGGCCACTCACGGTTCTCTCAAAACTCTCTCAGCCCTCCTGCCTCACCAGGGGCCTGTTGTGGGGAGAGGAAGGGAAGGCGACTGTAAGCTGCTTTGAGACTTCATAGGGTAGAGGCACAAAAACCAATTCTTGAGAGAAGAAGAAGAGGAGATTGGATTTATATCCCGTCCTTCAGTCACTTAAGAGTCTCAGAGCGGCTTACAAACTCCTTTCCCCTCCCCTCCCCTCCCCTCCCCTCCCCACCCCACCCCTCCCCACAACAGACACCCTGTGAGGTAGGTGGGGCTGAGATAGCTCTTTCCCAAGCTGAGATAGCTCTTTCCCAAGCTGAAACTGCACTTCCTTGAGGGAACAGCTGGTACAGAGCTATGGCTTGCCCAAGGTCATCCAGCCAGGTGCAAGTGGAGGAGTGGGGAATCAAACCCGGTTCTCCCAGATTAGAGTCCACACACTTAACCACTACACCAGACTGGCTCTCACCAGACTGGCTCTCACCAGAGCCAGCATGGTGTAAAGAGCAGTAGACTCTCATCTGGAGAACCAGGTTTGATTCCCCACTCCTCTTCCACATGAAGCCAGCTGGGTGACCTTGGGTCAGCCACAGTTCACTCAGAGCTGTTCTCTCAGGAGCAGTTCTCTCAGAGCTCTCTCAGCCCCACCTAACTCACAAGGTGCCTGTTCTGGGGAGACAAAGGGAAGGTGATAGATATTTATGAAATTATGTATGGGGTAGACAGAGTTAGACAATTATTTCTCCCTCTCCCAAAGTACTAGAACTTGCGGGCATTCAATGAAGCTGATGGGCAGTAGATTCAGGACGGACAAAAGGAAATACTACTTTACACAGAGCATGATTAAAATGTGGAATTCGCTGCCAGAAATGATGGTCACAGGCATAGACAGCTTTAAAAGGGGATTAGATACACTCATGGAGGAGAAGTCTTTCAGTGGCTACCAACGATGGTGACTGAGGGGAACTTCTACATTCAGAGGCACAAAGCCTCTGAATCCTAGGGCCCGGAGGCAGCATCAAGGGAAGGCTTCAGCCTCTATGAGCAGAGGAACTGGCTGGCCACTGTATGAGGCAGGTGCTGGACTAGGTGGACCGCCGGTCTGATCCAGCAGGGCTCTTATGTTCTCATGAAAGAGAGTCACCAACCCAAAGTGAATTTGATCCCAGGCAGGGTTGCCAGGTCTGGGTTGGAAAATACCTGGAGACTTTGGGGGTGGATCCAGGAGGGGGCGGGGTTTGGGGAGGGGAGGAGCCTCAGCAGAGTACAATGCCACAGAGTCCACTCTTTAAAGCAGCCATTTTCTCCAGGGGAACTGATCTCTGTCGTCTGGAGATCGCTTGTAAAAGTGGGAGATCTCCAGGCCCCACCTGGAGGCTGGCAACCCTAATCCCAGGCCTTAGTGCAAATTGTAACCATGCCAACTTTACGCTCTCCCATGGAATGATTAAATATAGAACCTCGTTTGGGCTTAGCAGACCATGGCATGGGTATAGCATAATTAACGAAACCCTTCACCTATGTTACTAAAGAGGACCACTCCGCTTATTTAAAGAGAAAGAACTTTAACAGCCTAATTTATTTTTCATTAGTTTGACGGTATTTGCCCGTTTCATTTTTCTCGCCGGCTGAAATGACCCAGTCGGTTTCACTTTTGTTTGGACAGCCTGTGGAGTCAGTTTTGGTTTCAGAGTCCTGGGCATAAAGTGTCTCTTGCAGAATCCGGGTTGTAAAACTGCTGGAGGGAGGGAGGGAGCATTCTGGGTTGTTAAAGTCCTTGAGGGGTTTTTAAATTAATCACTTCGTAGACATCGGAGGTAGAACAAAACAGCAAATGGCGTTATAAAGCTGAAATCGACATTTTTTTTTAACCTCCTCGCCGGGCAAAATTTACTGCCGCGGCGGTTGCATTGGAGAAGTGAAAGAAAAAGAGAAGAGATTTGGCAGGGTCAAATGGCATCTCAAAGATCAACATATGTCTCATAAGGCCCATGTATACCGAGCAGCATAGAAACATAGAGCTTGAAGGGACCTCCAGGGTCATCTAGACCAACCCCCTGCGAAATGCAGGAAATTCACAAATACCTCCCCCAATGACCCCTGCTCTATGCCCAGAGGAAGGCAAAAATCCTCCGGGTTCCCTGAGGCAATCTGGCAGGGAGGAAAATTCCTTCCTGACTGTTATGTTTTCTTATAGAGTTATGCATTGCTTTGTTGGGGTTTCTGGTATTACAATCCCCTCATTCTTATTGGCTGCCGAATAAAGACTTCTCATTGCTCCTTAAGCCAATCCAGGGAACCAATCGCAGAGCCCTGCTTAGGTCCAATGCAATTGAGTCTTCATAGTTACATTGTATATAGTTATTTGTTGGAACACTGTAAGTTGAGTGCCGCTCTTGCTAGAGCTGTCCCTGAGTTGAATGATGTTTGGAATAAAAGCCTGCATTTGATTTATCGTCTCCTGACTCAGTACCTAATACGGACCCCAAGGTGGTGACCAGCATTACCCTGGGCGTGTAGAAAAGGGCCACAAGACCTAAGCACAGATGCAACCCTTCCTGCCCTCCCTCTCACGATCTGCCGAAGTTCACAGAATCAGCATTGCTGTCAGATGGCCATCTAGCCTCTGTTTGAAAACCTCCAAAGGAGGAGAGCCCACCGCCTCCCGAGGAAGCCTGTTCCCCTGAGGAACCGCTCTAACTGTGAGGAAGTTCTTCCTAATGTGTAGCCGAAAACGCTTTTAATTTCAGTCCTTTGGTTCTGGTCCGACCTGCTGGGGCAACAGAAAACAACTCAACTCCATTCTCTATGTGACTGCCCTTCGTATGCTTGGCTATCATATCACTTCTCAGCCGTCTCCTTTCCAAGCTAAGCACACCCAGCGCCTTCAGCCTTTCCTCACAGGACTTGGTCTCCAGACCCCTCACCATCTTGGCTGCCCTCCTCCTGGCATGAATGTTGCTATTTCCTATGGTTGCTCCCATGCCAGCCCAGGCTAGTTTATCTGATCCATGGTCCATCAGTGGCTGTTAGCCACAAGGTATAGATAGGAACTCTCAGTCTGGGGCAAGTGATGCTCTGTATTCTTGGTGCTTGGGGGGGGCAACAGTGGGAGGTCTTCTAGTGTCCTGGCCCCACTGCTGGACCTCCTGAGGGCACCTGGTGTTTTTGGCCACTGCGTGACAGAGTGTTGGACTGGATGGGCCATTGGCCTGATCCAACATTGGCTTCTTTTATGTTCTTATGTCCTTTCCTCATTTGCCTGCCACTCCGGATTTTCTCAGAGTTCGAGTCGAGGCAATTTAAGTCCAGGGCAAAACAGCATCCAAATAACCTGGGGCAACAGCAGGCTGAAACCGGGCTGACCACTGAAGGGAGGTAATGCAATGCAGAACTGGGGGGGGGGGGGGGCCTGGAATAAAAAGAAGGTTGAACTTGATTTTAGTGCAGAATGGGGGGGGGGAGGCACCTGGATTAAAAAGAAGGCTGAACTCGATTTTAGTGCAGAACTGCTTGGAGGACACCGTGGTGAACATGGATTAAAAGGAGAGTGCAGAAAGTCCCCCTGTTTACAGACTGCACAAACCATCTGTGACTCCTTTCAGGAGGTATTTGGAAGCAGCTGTGGAGGAAGAAGACTCAATGACACATATAAAGAAGTTGTTGACTTCAAGGCCTGTTTCGTTGAGAAAAGCCACTTAACGCTATTGCCCCCTAGTCATCCCCCGCCCCCCCCCCCCCCTGTAACCTGCATCTTTTTGGGCACTCCAGGCTCCTCTGCACTTCTGAAGTCAGAGGCATGGATAAATCCATCTTTTGACTTCAAGTTTGAATCTCTCAGTGAAGTCATGTATTTCCCAAGGCATCCTGACCTGGATAGACCAGGCTAGCCCCATCTCATCAGATCTCATGAAGCTAAGCAGGATCAGCCCTGCCTAGTGTTTAGATGGGAGAACACCAAGGAAGCCCAGGATCATGATGCAATGGCAGGCAATGGCAAACCACCTCTAAAGAAGAAGAATAAATTGGATGTATACCCTGCCCTTCACTACCGGAAGGAGTCTCAGAGTGGCTTACAATCCCTTTCCCTTCCCCACTCCACAACAGACACCCTGTGAGGTAGGTGGGGCTGGGAGAGCTCTTTCAAGAACAGCTCTAAGAGAACCGAGAACTGACCCAAGGTCACATCAGCAGCTGCATGTGGAAGCGTGGGAAATCAAACCTGCTTCTCCCAGATTAGAGTCCGCGCTCCTAACCACTCCACCAAACTGGCTTTCTGGAAGGAGACTGTAAGCTGCTCTGAAAGGTGGGGTATAAATCCAATTTTTCTTCTTATTCGATCACTCAAACCCTGTTTTTTCTTCAGCAGATACTGGCGACACAACTTTTGCTCTGGCCAGGAATCCCACTGGCTGAAGGCACTGATAGAGGGAGAAAGCTGAATCTCCCTGGGCAGTAGGGATGCCATCCTCCAGGTGGGGCCTGGTGATTCCCTGGAATTACAGCTCATCTTCAGACCACAGAGATCAGTTCCCCTGGAGTAACTGGGTGCTTTGGAGGCTGGACTTGATGGATTTGTACCCCACTGAGGTCTCTATCCTCCCCAGGCTCTATCCCCAAACCTCCAGAAGTTTTCCAACCAGGAGCTGGTAACCCTACCCTCTACTGATGGCCAAGGGGACCTAGCAACCCTACTGGTGAGGTGCCACAATTAAGAAAGCCCTTCCCATGGTCTCTAACAGTGAGTTTTCATTGCTGCTGATAAACCATAGAACCCCCATTTTAATTTGTGAAAAGGGCAGAGACAAAGGGTTTCCTTCCCCCCAAAGACAACAAAATACGACTACTCAGCAGTGATGAAACTTCAGTGACTCAAACACAATTGCCGCCTTTTCTCTCAGTATGGGATCTTGTCTCTCTCCTGTTACATACAATGCAGGTGGTAGACTTAACTGCTCCATTCTCCTACACTAAATGATTTGGCAGCCTTAAATGCATTTCCCCGTTGCGTAATCTTGTTGGATTTATCCTCCCGACTCCACGTTCCTTTTCTGATGCCGTTTGCTCATAATCATGGGTAGAAGGCTTATCTCTCTAAGTAACCCTATGAATTTGGGATCATCTTCTGGGGGAAGTATTTCACTCCTTTCCCAACTGCATTGAGCTTGCAATCGTCGCATCTATATATTTTTCTTTAGAGACCTTTCCCTACAGGGGCGAAACAGAGAGGACTGCATGGAAAACCCTCGCCGTACATTTATCTAGGCCTCTGGATAGCCTCCCTGTCTGAACTCCTGATTCACTGATGGACGGGAGAACCTCTTTGATGGCTCCATTCATGTGCCTGTAGACAAGAATGGCCTTTTACGTCGGTTTTTAAGAAGTTGTATTGTAGGTAAATGCAGCTCTTTGGTTCAGATGACTGGTTCATCACTGAGATCCAGAAAATGGAAATGCTTTCACTGGTCAATCTCTCAGTGAGGACCAAGCGACATATTACAGTTATGGGTTCCCTGGACCTGATTGGCTTTTCCTGCAGCCACACAACAGCTGGACAAAATGGAATTTGGAAAGTCAGAACGGGCTCAGTTTGGCTGAATGGGGCTGCAGCGTGGAGAGAGGAGGAACTCCCGCCTCCCCACAGTGCTGTTTTCCTGAGTTGAAATAGCCCCAGGGAGGAGTTATTTGCCACATAATAGAGCTGCACATGCGGTACAGAAAGGGGATGCCACTTGGACACTTCAGAAGTGCTTTCTAAGTCAGGCGTCCCCAATGGAATTCTCTCCTCATAGGGGCTGTGATCAGGCGGGCAGGTTGCTCCAATGTCGTGGCGGCTCCCGACTGGATTTGAAATGCACAATGAGACAGCAACATCTGCCTCTCATCCCTCAGTTGTTGGCCCCCGGTCCTCACCCATGGTTTCCCCAAAGTCCGGTGTTTATGATTGAACTTGTCTCACTGAGGATTTCCAGGTGTCTGATCTCACCCTTGTGTGCTCAAGCCACTCGGTGATGTCTGATGCTTCTGATCTCCAGCCACCATTTTTTTTTGCAGTTAGCAATGTGTGCATAACTGCATATCCGGTCCTAACAAATAAGCAGTTATGTGTATGTACACATTAGAGGGTTTTTTTTTTTTAAAAGAAGCTGCCTGCCCACCGTCTCCATGGTGACCATGCAGTGGCGGTCTGAACAGTCAATCACAGGGTGGCATGTCTGGTCACACCTCTCCAGAACAAAAAGAGGCACGACCAGACCGTGCCAAAACCTGCCATCTAATCACAGCCTTAGAGACCTTTGGCTGTCATCCTGCTGCTCCTTGGAGTACAGTGAAAAGAGAAGTGCAACATGCTGCACCTTTGTCCTCCATAGGGTTGCCAGCTCTGGGCTGGGAAATACCTGGAGATTTTGGGAGTGGAGCCTGAGAAGGTCAGGGTTTGGGGAGAGGAGGGACTTCAATGGGGTATGATGCCTTAAAGCCCACCTTCCAAAGCAGCCATTTACTCCAGGTAAACTGATCTCTGTCACCTGTCATTAAGGTCAGAGTTGTCAGGTTCCCCCTGGTTTTTGGTGTGTGGGGGATGTAGGGTTGCCAGATCCAGGTTGGGAAACTCCTGGAGATTTGGGGTTGGAGCCTGGGGAGGATGGGGACTTCAGTGCGGTACAATGCTATAGAGTCCCCCCCTGCAAACTATCCATTTCTCCAGGGCAACTGATCTCAGTAGTCTGGAGATGAGCTGGAGGATCCCCAGGTCCCACCTGGAGGCTGGCATCCCTAGCAGTGGCAGGCTTGTAAACCTCCAGCTGGGACCTGGAGCTCTTCCAGAATTACAATTGATCCCCAGATGACAGAAATCTGTCCCTCTGGAGAAAACCAATGCTTTGGAGGGTGGACTGTCGGGCACTGGACTCCACTGGGGTCCCTGTTCTCCTCAAGCACTGCTTTCCCTAAGTTCCATTCCAACAAATCTGGAGAAATTTCCCAACCAGGAGCTGGCAACCCTGGTGTGAAGAGAGCAGTTCAAAAGCAGTCCAGGTTCAGTTGTCTGAGGATGCTGGATGAAGGAAAAGAAGCAGGCTGGCAAGCTTCAACTTGGTCGAGGCTCGTTCTAACCCTGCCAAATTCCAGATTCTGCTTGAGCCAAAAGTTTTCTCTTGTGTGGAATTCTCTCTCAGAGAATGTAGTGATGGCCCCTGGCATAGATAGCTTTAAATGGGAATTAGATAGATACATGGAGGAGAGGTCTGTGTGTGGCTACTAGCCATGGTGACTGAGGGGAACCTCCACATTCAGAGGCACAAGGCAACATCAGTTCTCTGCCCTGTTGTTGTCCCTCCTGAGGAACTGGTTGACCACTATATGAGACTGGATGCTGGACTAGAGGGACCCTCACTGGCCTGATCCAGCAGGGCTCTTCTGATGTTCTAATGATGGTCATGGCCTCTATGCCCTGTTGTTGGCCCTCCAGAGGAACTGGTTGGCCACTGTATGAGACTGAATGCTGGACTAGATGGACCACTGGTCTGATCCAGCAGGGCTCTTCTTATGTTCTTATGAAGGCCTTGGCCTCTATGCCCTGTTGTTGGCCCTCCAGAGGAACTGGTTGGCCACTGTGTGAGACTGAATGCTGGACTAGATGGACCACTGGTCTGATCCAGCAGGGCTCTTCTGATGTTCTAATGAAGGCCTCGGCCTCTATGCCCTGTTGTTGGCCCTCCAGAGGAACTGGTGGCCGCTGTGTGAGAAAGGATGCTGGACTAGAGGGACCACTGGCCTGATCCAGCAGGGCTCTTCTTGTGTTCTAATGAAGGCCTCGGCCTCTATGTCCTGTTGTTGGCCCTCCAGAGGAACTGGTTGGCCGCTGTGTGAGAAAGGATGCTGGACTAGATGGACCACTGGCCTGATCCAGCAGGGCTCTTCTTATGTTCTAATGAAGGCCTCGGCCTCTATGTCCTGTTGTTGGCCCTCCAGAGGAACTGGTTGGCTACTGTGTGAGACAGGATGCTGGACTAGATGGACCACTGGTCTTTTTTTTTTTTTTTTTTTTTTTTATTAATTTTATCTATATCTAATTCTACAGCGCTACTTTTCTAAGCTATGTTTACCTTATACAGAGTGTGCTTTATCATTTGCTTAATATTGCTATGCCATTAATACATATGAAGCGTTTTAAACCTTGGCTAATATTCAGATAACATTGTTACTGATGATACATGAAAAATAAAAAAAAGCTGTTTGACAGACATGCTCTTTTGAAGGAATGCTTAATTATACAAATTATCTATTATATATAAGTGCAGTTTCAAAAAACATTTTATCCTTTATTTCTTCTTTCGTCCTCTTCTTGTCTTAACAGTCTCTTCTTGTACTTTTGGAGCTGCTGCTCCCTTTTCCGAGTCAGACGTTTCTTCTTCGCTCTTTGAGCTATCAAATCCATACATACTTTCTTGCGATGCCAGTGAACCATCTGAGTCTCTCTCTTTTTTCTTTTCTTTGCTTTTTTCCAAAAAACTTTTCGCCTGTTGGACAGAGTCAATCTTGTATTTCTTGTTTTTGATGCTGAAGCTCAGTCCTTCCGGAACATTCCACCTATAGATAATAGATTCAGACTGTAGCCAAGATGTCAATTTTCCATAGGCTTTCCTTCTTTTCCTTATTTCAAATGGAATATCTTTCATCACTTTAACTTCTTTTCCTTTGATCTTCAGAACTGCTTTATTTGTGGTCCTAAGCACCACATCTCTTGTTGACTTTTTGGAGAACCTTATCTGAATCTCACCAGGCAGGCTTTTCTTTTTAGTATAATCTGGATAGGTTCTGTAAACCATATCCATATCGCTTTTTATTTCCGCTGCTTTTAAGCCCGTCACTGGTTCAAGCGCTTCGCTTAACAGATTTTTAAGGTCTTCTCCTTTATCCTCTGGTACATTCTGAAGTCTTAGGAAAAAATTCGATCTTTCCATCTGTAATTTCAAAAGCTGATCAGAATGGAAGGCCTTTTCTTTCTCCGCTTTTTGTAGTCTTGAATCATGATTTTTAACTGAAGTCTTAACTTCCAGAAGTTCTCGCTGCAGCTTCTCTGTAGTTTTATTCGACTCCTTCAGGTCCAATTGCATCTTGTCCATCTTAACGTTGAGAGCTGTCATTTGGTCCACTAGAGGTCGCAATAACGAGGAGAACACCGTGCTCATCTCCGTGGTATCAACCTTTGAACTCGGAGCTGTACTTCCTAGTTTGGGGGAAGGTTTCGGTTTCCCCGCCATTGTTGAGACTGTGCTTCTTTGTTGATAGTTAGATAAGATGGACGAAAGGAGCAAATTCCACGACTGCGCTTATATCTTTTTAAAGTTCATATCCTCTAAAGCGCGATGCTGCCATCAAGCAAGCCGGACATACGTTTTTTCATGCAGTAACGCCACGTAAAGAGTCCCGTAAGTACGCCAGTCTCGAGGGGGGGGGGTTTACTCCACCCGCCTTTCCCGCTGTATTCTGTTTCTTTTTACTTCGGACTCACTGTTTCTCCAAGCGTGACTGTCAGTTCCAGCCTCATTGCTTCACACTCTCTGCTGCTTCTCGGTTTTGCGCTTTTAGCCATACGGCTCCCACGGACGGGGGAACCTATGGGGGTGATGAAAGGGGACCTCAATCCCTCGATCGCCACCGTAGGGAGAGATCCCCTTCGTGCCACCCCAGGCAGAGCCCCTTCACTAGGGTCTCTGGGGGCTCGGCACCGGTCCGAAGCCCCTTCTTCCCGCCGGGTACGGATCGCGCTCCCCGCTAGTGCGGAGGAGCGCGTCCGCCATAGTCGCAAGTCTTGCCGGAAGTCAGACCACTGGTCTGATCCAGCAAGGCTCTTCTTATATCCTTATGTTCTCTTTGGCTTTCCCTAGCTTTCTCCATACCTGGGATTTTCCCACCGGGTTGATAATAATTTCAAAAAAGCAAAAGTTGATAGATCTTATCTCAGTGCCGACAACTGCAAATAATAAAAAAGAGAGCATTACTTCAGAGGAAAACAACCATCCCTGGCCTGGCAGCCTTTTTGAGCGAGAGCTGACAAAAAGGGGAACAAAAGATAACTGGGCTGTACTACAGAAGATGAAGCAGTTATCGTTGCAAAGCAATATTATCTCTGAAGTATGAAGCCCACCTCCTCCCAATGTTGGTTGAATGAACATCTACTTGGAGGAGGAACATGATTCTTTTCTATTTTTGGCACTCACAGCAAAATTGTTTCGGAAATGTGCCTTGATGGCTCCCCCCCCCCCCCCCCTTGCTTAGTCTGTGCCCAGCCTGAGAGGAAAATTATGGCCCAAAGCGGTCTGAGGTGAATTTTCTTTTCTTTTCTCTCTCTTTTTTCCCCCTCCAAATGTCTGGGCTGCTCATAAAGTTGCTGGCTCATTACCATACCTTCCTTCATGCCCCACTCTCTCTTTTCAGAAATTAATGTTTCAGGAACCGCTGGGAGGTGTTTGCTTTACGAACACCCATATCCTTAGACTCCTATCTCAAGTGGAAGCCTGGATACGCGTGGCTGTGAGAGAGACGATTTCCTCGTTCCGATTATACTGAAAATGCTTGCGCTTCTACGATTTAACCAGGAAATAAAAAGAATGGGGAAACGTGGGAGGAAACTCGGTTTAATTTTCCGCCTGTGGTGAAATTAACCCATTTTGCTTTTCTCCGTCTGCTGTCTCGTTAATAGGCCAAGATTACATCTCTTTTCTTCTCCTTAATTAGGCATGTAAATGATTCTTTGGCTTGGCCCTTTCTTTCTATTTTATGTGGGGGGCTTTTTGACAATCCTTTTAAAACCCTGATTTAATATTTCTGACAGCTTTCCTCTGGCTCAAGGAGGTTTGTAAGGGGACTTAGTTTCCTTTTAAGCGCCGGTTTGGTGTAGTGGGGATGCCATTTCAGGCCTCCAGGGATGTGGGGAGGGGAGGCGCGAATATGGGGACGTTCCTGTGGGGTGGAGGAAAGGGGCCCAGCAGCTGCCCCGGGCAGGCAGAGCTTGCTCTGGTAGCACTCTTTCTCCGGAGCCATCATGCAAGCAGCCCTGTCCCGCGGTTCCAGCCAGGAGGGACTGCAGCAGGCTGGGTAGCCTCCATTCTTCCCCACCTTCCAGCAGTGGCCCATCTCCTTGGACCCGATCTCTGCCTCCTCCCCTCCCCTCCCTCCTGGAGCGCCCCCCACCCCTCCACCTTTGTCGTGCCCCTGAAACCAGATTGCTGGCGCTCGCGAAGGGGGGGGCAAAATTGGTGGGTGCATGGGGGGCAGAATGGGGGGCGCCTAGTGTGCAAAAAAACCCCTGGGGCTGGCCCTGAATAATACATAACTATATATGATCAAAACTGTATATTACATTCATTAAAGTACAAAGATGGGTTAGTGGTCATAACCCAACAGAATGTATAAGCACATATCTAACAGATTGCTCTTAACAATTAAGCATATTTTACCAAAAGAACGTGTTCAAAACCAACAGTAGGCTCCTCTGTAATTCCGTACATGAAGAGTGTCCGTAGACCTCCAAACAGAAAGTAACTGCCGCAGAAGACGCCCACTATGGAAAGAATAGCAGCCGTACGTCTCTCCCAGGTATAAATCAAGATGTTTCAATGATCTTCAACAGCGGCTGGTAAAATGGAACCCAGTTTCCAAAATAACATAGGCACAGCTCAATAACTTCAAAAGTGTTAGTTTTGAACATGGTGGGTTGTTGTTTTTTTTGTAAATAATGCTTATGAGCAATCTGTTGGATGTGTGTTTATACATTCTATTGGGTTATGACCTCTAACCCATCTTCGTACTTCAGTAAATGTAATATACAGTTTTGATCGTATATAGTTGTGTATCATTGATGGTCTTCCCTTGGTAAGTGTTATTTGTGAGATTATTTTTGTGATGTCAAAAGTGACGTCGTGCGCCCCCCCCCCCCCAATCGTCTAGCTATGGGGTGACATCGGCTCGCCATAACTTTTTTGCTTTTAAAGAGCATCTCTCAAAGGCAAAATCGGAGCAATGTTTCTTTTCTTTTTTTCCAGGGGCAGGACCAGAAATCAGGGTCTGTCCTTGATAAACAGTGGGAGTGTATAGAACGTGTGATCTTCAGGACTGCTGAAGGGCTGACGCCGAATGAAAAATACTTAATCAGATCTCCTGCCGGTGTAAGCCGGCTGAGCCTTACTAGAGGCGACCCTACCACTGCGACTTTCATCAATCAACAATCTGGCTGGAAAACACAGCCCTTGATGTTGCAAAGGAAACCGCTGCAGGTTAGGCACACAAGAGGTCAGGATTTAAACTGTTCAGAAGCAAATCCGGCTGCATACCTTCAATGCAGGAGGTAGCAATCACCTGCCTTCCCTGCAGCAGCCCGGAGCGGGCGGGAAAATTGGATAATAAACAGAGCATGATAATGGATCCAATTGCTAAGCAGTGTCTGCAGTCTCTTGGTTGGGAGATATTGTCTGACATAGTTTTATGGCCCTTCTCTGGGAAAGGGGGAGAAGAAAAAAATGATGTTTGCCTCCATGAGAAAGTAAACAGTTCAGGTCAGCACTTTTTGATATCGCCCCTGGCAGCCTTGAATGATGTCTGGCTCGTGTGCTCGGGCTGCATTTCCAACTCATGCATGATTGAGAGGAGGTTTTTAAAATACAGATATTTCCAACCACGTGTTGTCTGAAACACTGGACTTCAAACTGTGGAATTATTAGGGGTGCCAGCCTCCCTCGGAATTACAGCTCATCTCCAGACTACAGAGATCGGTTCCACTGAAGAAAATGGATGCTCTGGAGGGTGGATTGTTTGGCATCTTACCCCACTGAGGTCCCTGTACTCTTTAGGCTCCATCCCCGAATCTCCAGGAGTTTCCTGACCTGGATATGGCAACCCTACCCCCCCCCCCGGTACTTTGACACCCTGTTTTTAGACAAAATCTCTGAAACCCACTGCATAGCTGTTTTCCATGCTGTCTTCTCCAGTCCTATTAAACTTGAAAGGGGACCTCCCCACTACGTAGCTGTTTTGAGATATCTTCTGCAAATCCTTTAAACAGTGCAACTGTTTTGGGAAATCTTTTGCAGTCCCTTTCAAGTTTAAAGGGAGTGCAGAAGACAACATGAAAAACAGCTACAGGGTGGGGAGCACATCCTTGCCGCACAGCTGTTTTTCACAATGTCTTCTGCAGTCCCTTTAAAGTTTAAACCTGCTCCCTGCTGCACGGCTGTTTTTTTTGGGCTTTCTGCAAACCCTGTTTAAAGGGACTACAGGGTCATGAACCATGAACTGGCTCAGTTCAAAAACTAACCTCTCAGCTCGGTTCAGTTTGTGATTCAGTTCGTGGTTCAGCCACAAACCACAAACTGCCCCGCGTTTTCCTGTTTCATGCCCATCCCTAATCTGCATAGGTTTGCAAAAGATCATCTTTAGAAGCCAAGGTGGGCAGTGACATACTGTGGACTTTCCTAAGAAGGTCAAGGGCCATGCAGTCCTAATTACAAAGAAGCCAGGTCTAACCAGCATATACCAGAAGACACACCCATTCATATGAAGACAGGGAGTTCCACTTAGGGCTGAAGTTCCATATACTACACTAGGAGTTATGCTTTTCCTAGACTCTACGGTTCCTCCTAGACTCTCTGGTGTATCACAGAGTCCAGAACTCTCAGTCACAGCTGACTTACAGTGACCCCGTAGGGTTTTCAAGGCAAGAGATGTTCAGAGGTGGTTTGCCCATTGCCTGCCTCCATGCCACAGCCCTGGGCTTCCTTAGAAGTCTTCCATCCGTATACTAGCCACAGCCAGTTCTGCTGAGCTTCCAAGAGCTGACCAGATTGGGCTAGCCTGCGCTAACCAGGACAGGGCACGGTCGGTCCTGGCTACTATTTGGTCGTGACCTGGATAGCCCAGGCTCTCTATTCTTGGTGCTTAGGGGGCCCAACAGAGGGTGGGCTTCTAGTGTCTTGGCCCCACTGGTGGACCTCCTGATGGCACCTGGTATTTTTGGCCACTGTGTGACGGAGGGTTGGACTGGACGGGCCATTGGCCTGATCCAACATTGGCTTCTCTTATGTTCATATGCTATCTCCAGATACCACCTGGAGGTTCACAACCATAATTACTGCCTACAAGCTTAATAGAGGTGCTGGATTAGGTCAATATTTTTGTAGTGAGAGAGCTGCCCGTAATCGTTGTTTAGACCTTGAAAATGGGATCAAGGTCTCCATTCTCAAAGATCAGAGTTCCTATAGGCAGTAATAAGAAGAAATAATTTTAGGATGGCGGACTAAGTATTGCAGTTACCGGGGGGGGGGGGGCTTCTCTGAATGCTACAGGTATTATTTTTATGGGCTCTGGCTCCTCCTGATTACTGGAAGTAATAGACTTTTATGCTACGATGCAACTGTTGAACGTTTTAATTGGAATGCCATGTCAGATTTTTAAATTAAAAATCAAATACTCAAAGCACCAGTGCATTTTTGATTACGGAGATTAAAACCTAATTGAATTCTCTCACACACAAGCAAAATGCAAAAAAGGAAAAAAAAACCCTCTGGAAATTTAATTAGAGCAATGTTAAAAGCCGTTCATTTTCTTAAAGGGGGAAAAAAATTCCCCTATATTTTCTAATTACCGGGGGGGGAGGGGGATTATGAAATGCAAAAATGGGAAGCGTGCATTTTTCTCTCTCCTGAAATTCTCACATGGAGATATCACCTATGTGGCACGGAATGAAGGAATACTTAAGGTCTCGCTTTCCAAATGATTGCATAATAAAAGACCTGGGTTTTGCTTGAATGAAGCCTGCCGTACCCTTTGATCAATACTGAATTATTCATGGTGGATTTCTGGCAATCTTCCATGAACTTACATATGTCAAAGAGTGAGAATAAAAATAACAGATACACACGCACCAAAAAAAGGGGAACGAATTTCAAAGAAAGCATTATTCGATAAGATGGAAACATGATTCAATCAATACCAGTAGAGATGGTGCAGCCAATATTATCTGATTGTTTTGAATATCCTCGACGCCAGGAATTTTTAAACTGTGGCCAAAATAGTTCTCAGTTCCACTTACAGATGGTCTCTGATATCTTACAAAAAAAACAGAGAGATGGTTAGGGTTGCCAGCCTCCAGGTGAGGCCTGGAGATCTCCTGCTTTTACAACTGATCTCCAGCTGACAGAGATCAGCTCCCGCTGGAAAAAATATATCAAAAACAAGACAGGCTTTGCTGTGAATATAATAGGGGGGGGGGGAATGAGCTCACCAACGAAAATCACTCTTCTATAACTTTAACAGACTTAGTTATACTTATAAGACAAATTTCCTATATTAAACAACATTCATCCTTGTGTGAAGTATATTTCATAAATATAAGCAAAGCCAGTAAATAATAGCAGGGGTCCGTTGGAGCGGGAGCGCACAGGAGCGCAGCTCCGGGAGTGAGGAGCCCAGGGGGCGGGCACATGACCAAGCCCCGCCCCCTCCTCGGCTTCCCCGAGCAGTGCAGAGGTGCAGCGCCCCGGGGAAAGCCCTGCTAGGGTCTTTGTTGTTTTTAATGTTTTGTTTTAATATTGATAATGTTATCATTGTTCCTTTTATGACTGTGTGCTGCTTTTCCAGAGACTTGCTCAAGATGGCATATAAATTTTCTAAGTATACCATTTTTTATCTGGGCACATGGCACATAAGTACTGGAGAAATTTCACCAACCCTTCAGCAGCTTCCACCCCATCAGTTTGGTGTAGTTGTCAGGAGTTGGACTCTAATCTGGAAGAACCGGGTTTGATTCCCCACTCCTCCACATGCAGCTGCTGGTGTGACCTTGGGGCAGTCACAAGTTCTCTCAGAGCTGTTCTCTCATGAGCAGTTCTCAAAAGACCTCTCTCAGCCCCACCTACTTCACAGGGTGTCTTGTTGTGGGGAGGGGAAGGGCAAGGGATGGGTGGTGCACATGTCCTGGGTATCTCAAGTCTCCTTGAAACCTGGTGGTTTCAAGGGAGCAGGAAGAGAATGAGGGTGTGTTCTTTATGCTTATTTTTATTGCACAAAGTATTGGATGGGGAGGGGAAGGGAAGGGAGGAAGAGCAGGTCAGTTTCACTCACCTGTGGAGTGGAGCCTGAGGGGTGGGTGTTGCCTTCTGACACACTTCCGGTATGTTAGGGGGTGTGGCATATGCAAATGAGTTATGCTAATGAGCTCCTGCACCTCTTTTTCTATGAAATGACCCCTGAATAATAGTATGAATACAATACAATTTCCCCTGGAGAAAATGGCTGCTTTGAATGGGGGATTCTAATGGCATTGTACTATGCTGAGGCCCCTCCCATCCCCAAACTCTGCCCTCTCCTGGATCCACCCCCAAAGTTTCCAGGTATTTTCCAACCCAGAGCTGGCAACCCTAAAAATGTTCAAGTGGTAGAGGTATTTCTACTACATGCTGAAGAACCAAAGCATTTAAATAGCTTACACTTAAAAACATTCTTACTCCACCGGGGCAAGTAGCTGTAGAACAGAAGTCTCCATCTTTTTTTGAGCCTGTGTACACATTGGAGTTTTGACACAGCATGGTGGGCATAGCCACAAAATGGCTGCCACAAAATGGCCGCCACAGCTTACCTTCAGTCACACAGTGAAGACCCTTATGCTGTGGTGGCAGCTGCTGCCAAAGAAACTTTCAAAAAAAAATCTGCATAACCAATAAAATTTCCACTGGCCAGTCAGAAGCTTTGCTAGGCAAAAACCCCACCTGGCCCAACCTACTTTCTGAAAATGCTTAGCTGGTTTGAGGGCAGCGATGGCTCTCATCTCGGTTGGAACCCTCCTCTGTTTTCCATGCTCATCTTGACCTTTCCCCCACTGCCCGTGAGGCAGCCAGCAGTCTGTAACATGCGGACAATTAATTAATAAGTGCTAGTATTCGCCATCTGTCTCTTAAAATCTATTCTAATATGATTTATTGTGTATCTAGTCAATGTTTTTAATGTTATTGTACATCACACAGAACCCTGCAGTAGCAGGGATGGGGTGATAGATAGATAGATAGATAGATAGATAGATAGATAGATAGATAGATAGATAGACGGACGGACGGACGGACGGACGGACGGATGGATAATAGGCTGCTATCACACACTCCTTTAGATCCGACATAGGTGCGAATACCTGACAGATCTAAAGGGAGTGATCAGATAGCAACATCTGGAAAGCATCCTGCAGTCATCAGCAACCCATTTTGCTCTGCCATGGAAGCAGAGTTAAAAGACACCAGGGAAAGTCTGGTGTTATCTGGATAAGGCAGGCCACAGGCAGACTTCCCCCCGTCTGATCGCTCAAACATGCTCTCATGCCGTCAGGATGGTCTGATCAGGCCATCCGGACTCTGTGCCATGTGTCCTTCCCCTTCGTGCTATGCACATCATCGCACACTCCATAGGGGGCCCTCAGTGCAGAGGTGTGATTCCTTGATTCCTCGTTTATATGCAAGGGAAACCAATGGCAAACCCCCGCCAAACGACTCACCCACAGTTGTGTCTGATCACACAGTGACAGGCTGTGCCTGCAGTTTTGAAGGGCTGTGTGATCTCACAACTGCATGTCAAATTCCCCCAGAGGAAATAGCCTCTCTTCCCCTGCGCTTCAACTGGTGGATGTGACCTCAGCCATAGATAGATAAATAGATGGTGTTGATGGGCACCATGGCATCCACAGGCAGAGAGTTGCCAGGTCCCCCACGGCCACCAGCAGGGGATGGGACAGGCACCGTGTTGGGGACCCCTGTGGTAAAGGAAGCTTTAAAGAACAGGGTGAAGTCGGTGAAAAGGAAAGGTTGGGGAGCAAAGAAATTAACAGTAAAGAAGATGGCACATGATGTCCTCATTTCTAAAGCTTAAGTAGACCAGGAAACATTTTCTCTCACCGCCCCCCCCGGCCGAAACATTTTTGTGAATTCTTCTCCAGGCTTATTTTGCCAAATGGAAATCCCAAACTATAAATGTCCTGTGCTGGAGAGAGGTCTGTAAGCAATCTCAAACTCCGAAGAAGCAATTCGGACTGGAATTTGGAAATAACATCTGAATAAATAACATGGTGAATTGTAATATGGAAAGATGCTCGGAATGCAGTGGAAACATACCTGGGCCAATTCTAAAAGCTGCCCAATAACATCTGGTGTTTCCCCCTCACTCCACATCCTGCCTGCCTCCGCTAATTCGAGGAAACATCTTTGTTCCACTCCAGAGCAGACATCCCCACTAGAGACGACGTTTATTTTGTACGCTGGAGAGGACAAACATAAAGATTGCTGAAGTCCATGTAGCTGCATGATCTGGAGATAGTACAGGTAGAATATGAAATTGGCCATTGGTTAAGATGTCAACGAAAGTTCACAAAAAGCAAGCCTTTGAGGAGGAGTTGAGTGGATCCCTGCTCAGCTGAAGCACCTGAAGAATTTTAAGAGAAACCAAAAGTATCACCCGATTCTAAAGCAAAATCCAAAGCAGAAATCAAAGTCTTTCTCAGGCAAAACTTTTGAAAGGGCTGATCAGTAACATGTGGTGGTGGAAAATGCCATCACATCACAGCTGAGTTATGGTGACCCCATAGGGTTTTCAAGGCAAGAGACATACAGAGGTGGTTTACCTTTGTATGCCTTGGTATATGGACCCAGGTACTCATTGGAGGTCTCCCATACAAGCCTTATCCAGGGCCAATCCTCGTTAACTTATGAGATACGACAAAATGGGGTTAGATGATCAGTAATGTCTGGACTGCAATAATCCAATCCGTTGTGCATGTACACTCATTTTATTGGGTAGGTTAATATACTGCTTCCTAGCTATGCTCTCAAGCGGTGTTCCCTGTAAGCTGAGTTAGTGTGAGCTAGCTCACAGTTTTTTTAGCCTATGGCTCACAGATCTTTGTCTTAGGCCAAATCAACACCTCCCCTCTGAAGTAGTTTGACTGCTGTCTTTTCCTACACTCATTTCACACTGGTTTCAAATTTCACTCCCTGGGTCTGAAGAGCAGTAAGGAACAGGATCTGTTTAAAGCAGTGTAATGCTAGCGTGACAGCAAGGGGGCAATTAACAAATGTAGACGGTGATTTTTAAACTAGAACAAGTATGGTTTGAAACTAGAAACTGGTATAGACAGGATTTCTTTGAAACTAGAATGATTCCAGCGGGAAAGTCAGATGTAGATTTGACCTTAGTTTAGGAAGGATGGCTCCAGAGCAAACTAATTTATGCAGCAGCCAAACCGCTCACTCACAACTTTAATGCCAGTTGCTCACCAAGTAGAATTTTGCTTGCAAGACTCCACAGCTCAGAGGGAGCATTGTTTCAAGGCCACTTTGGGAACTGAAAACATAGACCAAAAATTCCTTGCATTCCTCTAAATGCAACACAGTCTTAAAATGAAATATACACTCTAAGGCAGACAATCTTAAAAATCACCGATTCTTCAAATAACTGGATGTCAGCTCCAGGTCTGCCTGAATATGAGCGGGAGAAGTCTTTCCTAAATCAGGCAGTCGTCGCCATCCTTCTAAAACACATCAGTGGGATGGCAAGATGACTCTCTCTAAGCAGCAGGTTTGAAAGCGTCACCATTGAGAAGACACTAGTCCCAGTTTCCTTTCAGGTACTCCCACAACATTAGGGGCAAACCCGGAGTAGATCCTCCTGAAAAGAGCTAAGGCCATTAGTATTATGTGCCAGAAGGTGATTGTTTTAAAGAACCATATCATCTCCCAGTTGCTTACAGTTTAGTATCTCAACACTAGCACTTCAAGTTGTGCCTGGAAATAGGGTTGCCGACCTCCTGGTGGCACCCAGAGATCTCCCTGTATTACAATTGATCTCCAGACAACCAAGATCAGTTCCTCTTAGGGTTGCTGGGTCCCTTGGAGTAGCCAGCGGAGGATGGGGGGTTTACACTTACCAGGAACAGGGAGGCGCACCGTAATGTGCCTACGTGGCCCAGAAATGACATAGGCATGTTGGGGGTCATGCTCTGGTTTGGGGGGCAAAACTGTATGGTAGAATTAGTTTCTACCATAGAGTTTTGCCCCCAAACCAGAATGTTGCTTCCAGGTCATGCAGGCATGTTGCGTTAATTTCTGGTGTTCCTCCCTTTTCGGGGGGTAATTCCCTGCCCTTCCCAGGCTCTACCCCTCAAATCTACAGGTATTTCCCCACCCAGAGTTGGCAACCCTGTAACTGGCTACGGAATCGCTTTTGCCAGAAGGCATCGCATAGGAGGAGGTGGTTTTCTCCCTTAGCTGCCACTGCAGAGCCCCAAATCAACATAAGTCAGGGGTGGAGGGAACCATACCTGTTACCATGAGGCTGTCCTCCCATACCACTCACTTGGGGCCGCAAACTGACTTGAGACAGCCCTGCCTTATAGCTAACCAGAAGGAAATAAACATGGCTTGCCTCCCTCTATTTTTCCCTTCCTGCTGCCACCCCACCAACCACAGCTGGGACACTCACCTGGAGCCTCTTTCTAGAGTCCGTTGTATTTCTTCCCACAACAGGCCTTACTCCTCGTAGACAATAACTTGATCATCAGATTCAAGAGGAAGATAGGATCACCTCTTCTGGGACTGAGACTAAAACGGCCAATATCGTAATGCCCCAGAGTAGATAAATGGTGTGGCCATATCTGGAATACTGAGAACAGTTCTGGTCAGCTTATCTCAAAAAGCAGAGCTGGAAAAAGTACAGAGGAGGGCAACCAAGATGATGAGGGGGTTGAAGCACCTTCCCCATGAGGAAACACTGGGACTTTGGAGGAGTTTCCGGTTGGGAGAATGGAGGTCTGACATGCTTTGCAAATGCGCAAGGCGGACAGCGGCTCTTCCTGACAGCTTGGGTGGGTTAATCCACCCGACGCAACCTCACACAGGTAGTGTGAGGACCAGCAAGCAATATAATCCAGGTTTGAGCAATCTCGGTGAAGGGAAAGTCTCGGAGGAGACTTTTCCGACACCTTGAGCACTGCAGCCGAAGAGGATTCTTGCGAGTATCTCTAAGGAGCCGAGCTGAGCTGAAAAATTCAGCATAAAACCTCCAATTCCCCTGATTCCTTAACAAAGAAGACAAAGTTTAAACGTTGGGACCACATCTGAAGCGAAGTAACAACAAAAGGTAACGGAAAAAAGTTTTTTGCCTTACCATTGCCGCGTTTTGAAAGATGAAAAACAGATCGGGTGAAGCAATAGACTGATGTTGATTGGATGAGAGCAGTTTTGAAGTGCTAAAAAACCGAATTTGAACTTAAAAAGCCAAAAAAACAAGTTGTTTAACATTCCTGCGGTTAAGAGGAGTCGGGAGGGGAAGCCAAACATCGCGAGACAAAGAGGGAGAAGGGAACCAAGCATCGCGAGATTAAGACGTGAGGACTGAATCAGGAAGTGACGGCTAGAAGAGCAGACAAGAAGGAAAAAGGAGAAGAACCGGAAGAAGGTAAAGGGGACTCTAAATACTGCCGGACCAGAAAGGGGACTCTAAATACTGCCGGACCAGAAAGGGGACTCTAAATACTGCCGGACCAGAAAGACCATAACAGGAAGTGACGTGCAGAGAGCAGACAAGTAAAGAAAAGGAAGGGACAAAAGGAAACTACGGCAAGCCAGAAGCAAGGTAAAAAGACTATAACCTTTGACATTAACCATAGAGAAGTCGCGCCCGCCATTTTGGATTTATAAAATTTTTAAACTGCAATATCTCAAAGATTATATAACGTAGAAGGCTGAAACCAACATAATTTGACTTGGCAAGATTAGCTTGTTTGAATGCACTAATTGGTGTTTGATTTGGAAGACAAGATAAAATCGATCTTTTTAAAGAGGCAAAACGGACCGCGGACTAAGATCAAGAGCAGCCACATGGTCCTCTCCTACAATGGCAGCAAAAAAAGAAAAAGAGCTACTAGCCGTTATGGAAGCAATGGAAAAGAAAATGTTAGACGCTATAGGAGAGGTAAATGTTAAAATGAATAATATAGCGGCTCAAGCAGATAAAAATTGCATGGAATTAAAAGCAGAATTTCAAAAATTATCCACAAGAACACAAGATATAGAAACTAAAGTAAAAGAACTGGAAGAAAACACCCATAAGACAATGAGAGAGAACGAGAGGAATGAGGATATTTTTATAAGAATGCAAGAAGCAATAGCAGATTTTTTACAAGAACAGGAAGAAGTTGTTAAAGAACACATGGATCTTGTTTATAGAGTTAACTCTACATATGCAAGAGACAAAAACATACCAAGAGACGTGGTTGTCCAATTTACAATGAAAAGAACAAAAGAACAAATCTACAGGAAGTGCTTTACTGACCCCTTTGTAATAGATGGAAAGAAAATCATAGTAATGAAAGAATTGCCTAGAGCAATACTGCAAGAAAGGAAAAAATTCAAGCGTCTGACGGATAAACTGAAGGAGAAGGAGAAAAAAATCAGATTTCGTTGGGAAATACCTCAAGGACTAAGTTTTTATTATGGCAACTCCAGAGTAGTGATTAAAAGCACAGAAGAAATCTATGCATTCCTGGGAGAGAATAAAGATGATTTTGGAGATATTTAAGAATATATCAAAATGGATTACAAAATACTTACATGGAATGTAAATGGACTAAATTCACCCCAAAAACGTAGAATGGTAGGTCATTGGTTGGAAAAACAAAAATGTAATATAATTTGCTTGCAAGAAGCTCATCTTAAAAACCAAGACCATAAATATTTAATAAGGAAAAAATTGGGAGAAGAATTTTATTCTTTAGCAAGCAACAAAAAAAATGGTGTTGTAACATATGTCAAAAAAGATTTGGAACCCAAAGTAATATTCAAAGACAAAGATGGAAGATATTTAGCTATTGAAATTTTACTGCAAGGAGTGAAAACTTTGATTGTGAACATTTATGCTCCGAATGGAGCTAAAGAAATTTTTTTTAAAGAACTTCAAATGGAATTGGACAATGTAAACTATGATCAAATTATGATGTTAGGAGACTTCAACGGAACTGTAGATAATAAACTAGACAGGCGCTCTAAAAGAAAGGATGAGACGTTAGGGAAGCTTCCAAAAAACTTTTTTGAACTGATAAAACAAGAAAAGTTGGAAGATATTTGGAGGAAAGCTAACCCACAAGGAAAAGACTTTACCTTTTACTCTAACAGAAATGACTCACATTCAAGAATTGACATGATTTGGATGACTACTAACCTAACCTTCAAGACAAGAAAAGTGGAAATTTTACCCAGAATAATCTCAGATCACAATCCGTGTTTATGGACAGCTGGGCAGATTAAAAAACAAAAGAGATGGAGAATAAACGAGGACTTATTAGATAATCAAGAAATGATTAAAAAATTACTTGAAGAAACAGACCTATACTTCCAAGTAAACATGCAGAAAGAAGTTAAAATTCAAACCGTATGGGATGCATATAAAGCAGTGATGAGAGGACTATTGATATCGTTAAATGCTAAAGATAATAAAAAAAAAAAAGAGCAATATGAAAATATTTTACAAGCCATTAAAACAAAGGAAGAAGAACTGAAGAAGAAACCAGGGAAAAAGAAACTGCAAAAGGAAATTTGGATGCTACAAGACCAAGCAAAAGCCATTTTGAACCAGGAGATGTACTGGAACTTAAAAAAACTTCAACAAAAAGCATTTGAAGGTGCAAATAAACCCGGAAAATACTTAGCATGGCAATTAAAGAAAAAACGTGAAAATAAATTTATCACTAAAGTGATAAGAGATAATATTGAGATAATAGATAACAAAGGAATAAAAAGAGAATTTTTTAAATACTACGCAAAACTTTTTAAGAAGGAAAACAATGACAGAAGAAAGATTAAAGAATACCTGCAAACATTAAAGTTACCAAAACCAACAGAGAAAATTAAAGAACTATTTAATAATCCAGTATCATTACAAGAGATCAAAAATGCAATAAATGACTCAAAATTAGGTAAAGCACCTGGACCGGATGGATTTACAGCGAAGTTCTACAAAACGTTACAGGAGTCAGTTTCACCGGTGTTACTGCTATTGATGAACGATATAAGAGTTACTGGAGAGGTACCAGAAACCTGGAAAGATGCATCCATCTCACTGATCCCGAAAGAAAATCAGGATTTGACCAATGTTAAGAATTATAGACCGATCTCTTTACTGAATAATGATTATAAGATTTTTGCTAAGATTATAGCGGATAGACTAAAAGAGCACCTTAAAGAGACTATACAAATAGAACAAGCAGGGTTCTTACCTAATCGACAAATAAGGGACAATCTAAGAGTAGTAGTGGACGCTATAGAATACTACGACAAACATCCTGAAAAGGAAGTGGGCTTTTTCTTTTTAGATGCGGAGAAAGCGTTTGACAATTTAAACTGGGATTTTATGTTTGAAGTTTTAGAACATCTTGAGATCGGCGAATATATGCTTAACTTCATTAAAGCAATATATAAAGAACAGAAATCCTCAATAATAATTAATACCGAAAAGACAGACGATTTTAAAGTTGAAAAAGGAACAAGACAAGGATGCCCGCTTTCGCCGCTGCTATTTATTTGGATTTTAGAAGTTCTACTGTTAAATGTGAAGGAAGACAAAGATATTAAAGGCTTAACAACTAAAGGTTTTTCTTTCAAATATAGGGCCTTTGCAGATGATGTGATGTTTATAGTGGAAGACCCCTTATCCACATTACCACATTTGTTACAGAGAGTAAAAGAGTTTGGTGACTTAGCAGGATTTTATGTAAATAAAAACAAATCGAAAGTAATGTGCAAAAATATGTCAAATAAGAAACAAAATGAGTTACAAAAACTTACAGAATGTGAGGTGGTGAAAAAGACAAAATATCTGGGTGTAAACCTAACTATGAAAAATATTGATCTTTATAAAAATAATTATGAAAAATTATGGTTGCAAATTATGCAGGATATTAAAAAGTGGAATGTATTGAATTTGTCATTGCTGGGTAGAATTGCGGTGGTCAAGATGAATGTGTTACCACGATTAATGTTTTTGTTTCAAACTATTCCAATTGTGAAAGATGTAAAAACATTCAAATGTTGGCAGAAGGAGCTGTCTAAATTTGTGTGGGGAGGGAAAAAACCAAGAATTAAGATGAAAATAATGTGTGATGCCAAAGAAAGAGGAGGGTTTCAATTACCAAATCTAAGGTTATACCATGATGCAATATGTTTGACCTGGGTAGGGGCATGGACTATGTTACAAGATAGAATGTTATTGTCCCTGGAAGGTCATGATTGTAGATTTGGGTGGCATGCATATTTGTATTATGGCAAAACAAAAATGGACAATATGTTTAAACATCATTATTTGAGAAGAACACTAATGGATACGTGGACAAGATATAAAAACTTTTTTTCAGAAGAGATACCCATGTGGATTGTACCCACAGAAGTCTTACATCCAACATCAAGATATAAAGGACAAGATTGGCTGAAGTATAGAGACTTATTAATAAGACATGGCAAGGATTTCAAACTGAAGGAGCAGCATCAAATTGACTTTGATTATGGTTGGTTAAGATATAGACAAATATATGACTTGTATAGAAGTGATAAAAAACACGGTTTCAGGGAAAAAAATAATGAAATAGAACAAGTTTGGGAGGAAGGTGGGAAAAAAATGATTTATAAAATGTATAAAGTCTTGCTAAAATGGTTTAATGCTGATGAAATGGTAAAAGAACAAATGGTAAAATGGGCGATAAACTTTAACAAAGACATTGAAATGGAATCTTGGGAATTTTTATGGAAAAATGCTATGAGTATATCTACGTGTTATAACTTAAAAGAAAATTGTTTTAAAATGATGTATAGATGGTATATGACACCAAAAAAAATTGCAAATATTGGTCAAAATATGTCTAACAAGTGTTGGAAGTGTAAAAAGAAAGAAGGGTCTTTTTATCATATGTGGTGGACTTGTGATAAAGCAAAGACTTATTGGTCAAAAATACATGCAGAAATGGAAAAAATCTTGAAATGTACATTTAAGAAGTTGCCTGAAATGTTATTGTTAGGACTTAAACTAGAAGAGATAAATGTAAAGAAAAGGACATTAATATGGTATATGATTACAACAGCAAGAATGGTGTATGCGCAAAACTGGAAAAATGAAAAAATACCAGAGGTGTGGGAATGGTTGAAAAAACTGTTATATATGGCTGAAATGGATAAGTGGACTAGAAAATTGAATAATCTTTACTCAGAGACCTTTCTGGAAGACTGGAAAGATTTGAAAGAATATGTTGAAAAGTATTGGGATATGAAAAACTATATCTATACATGGTTATAATAGCATAAAGGAATAGAAATATATTATATGAATGTTTTAGTTAAAATTAGACAATGAAACTGTTTTTATTTAGAAATACATAAGAGTATAGAAAATAAGAATTGGTATATAAGTATAAGTATTTTAAAGTTATATAACCGTTACCAGAAACGAAACATAGATATAAGTATTACTATTTTGAATAAAATGGAAAATGTGTTATGTTTCAGATGTGGTGGGAAACCACCAAAACAAGATAAAAATAGAATGTACAAATAGAACAAAATGTTATTTAATATGGAAAAAGGGATTTGTATAAGGTTAAATGTATTATTTTCGATGTTTTTTTTTTTTTTTTGAAAAATAAAAATTTCTTTACAAAAAAAAAGAGGAAACACTGGGACTTTGGGGACATGATAGAGGTTTATAAAATAATACATGGGATGGAGAGAATTGACAGAAATTGTTCTCCCTTTACCAAAATACTAGAACTTGAGGGCATCCAATGAAGCTGATAGGCAGTAACACTGATTTCCCACAGCCGCTGCTCTTTCCTTTGCCCTGACCGTGTCAATTTCCCACTATTTGCCGCGTGGCCGCATTTTGCCCCGCAGCTTCGCTGATTTCCCCTGCGTCTACTCAATCCTCAAAAAACAGGATCGTGTAGATGCGGGGGAAATTGGGTGAAGCTGCTGGGCCAAATGCGGCTGCACAGCAAATAGTAGGAAATTGTCACGATTGAAGCAAAGGCCGATTTCCCACAGGCGCTGCCCCGGCATCGCTCCTCTGCTTGCCCCGATTGTGTGCTTGAATTTCTCACTATTTGCCACAGGGCGCATTTTGACCCATGGCTCTGCCCGATCTTCTCCGCGGCTTCAGTGATCCTCAAAAAACAGGGTGCCTGTTGTGGGGAGGGGAAGGGAAAGGAGATTGCAAGCCACTCTGAGGCTCCTTCGGGTAGTGGAGGGCAGGGTATAAATTCAATCTCTTCTTCTTCTTCACCATCACTGTAGCCTGGAGATCAAATAAAATTTCTGGGAGATCTCCAGGCCCCTCCTGGAGGTTGGCAAGGCTAGCTTTGAGACCATTTGGGTGCTCCTTTTTTTCTTTTAGAAGCAGTTCCCTGCAACTGCTGTGCTGCTGTGGAGATCATGGGAAAACAAAAGTAAACAAGGTGGGGCGGAAGGAATGTTGTTTGGCTCTCTGACCAGTTAACAGCCTTACCCAGTGTATTCTGGACTAGCTGCATTCGGGACAGTCATCAAAACCAGCCCTTCCTAGAGCTCTCTGCACTGGGATACTTCAGTCGTTTAGCTGAAAAGAAAGCTCCCATGCTGCCCCTGAACACTGCACAGCCTACTCTGGTTTCCACAACCCATCTAGAATTCTCTTCTCTGCCCATTTTTTGCTTCTGTGTGAAATGAAGCAATGTCGCTGTGTTTTGAACAGAAATGGTTACTACCACTCAAATACAGGCTCCTCCTAGGTTTATGATATTATCTGACCTGAGCCAGTTTGGTGTACTGGTTAAGAGTGACAGACTCTAATGTGGGGAAACCAGGTTTGATTCCCCACGCCTCCACATGCAGCCGCTGGGTGACCTTAGGTCACTCATAGTTCTCTCAGAGCTGGTTTCTCAAGAGCAGTTTTCTCAGAGCACTCTCAGCCCCACCTACCTCACAGGGTGTCTGTTGCGGAGAGAGGAAGGGAAGACGACTGTAAGCCACTCTGAGTGAAGGGTGGGGTATAAATCTAATCTCTTCTTCTTTGCCTGGCAACCAGCAGGAGGATTGTGAGCAGGACCATGGGATCCACAGTGTTGTGTGTGTGGTGCTAAAACAGGAGTGGCAAAGGGTAGCTCTAGGAATCACCAGAAACTCTATGATTTCACAATAGTGCTTTACCACAGAATTTCTGGAAATTCTTAGAGCTACCTTCTGTCACTTCCAGGAAAAAACTTCCAGTAAGAACCCGAGGGTCCTTTCCACACTTGGATCTCATCCCTGGTTTTATCAGAGTTCAACTTGCAACACAATACCTTGCATTTATCCCTGGTTATAACAGCATCTGTTTATCCCGGGACAAGTGTTGGGCAAAACCAGGGTGACCTCAATGTAATGTGTGTGTGTGTGGGGGGAATACCCCAAGATAATTACAGGGGTGAACCTGAGCATAGTGTAGAATGTAAAAATACCCCGAGATAATTACAGGGGTGAATTTGAGTGTAGTGTAAAATGTAAAAATACCCCGAGATAATTACAGAGGTGAACCCGAGTGTAGTGTAGAATGTAAGTTTGGGGACAGGGTTGAAGCAGGATTAAAGGTCTAGGCTGAGTTTCTTGTTGTTGTTGTTTTAAATTCTCCTCTTGCTGCTCAGAGGAGCCGCAGTCAATAGGACCTGGGGATGGGGGGGGATCTTCTGTCCCACCGGGGGCTTGGGCACCCTATGGTGAGTAGACATGAGTCCCACTGTGCGTGTACTAATGATTTCAATTGTAAGCAATTCCAAGTGGCTTAAAAAAAAAAAAAAAAGACAGTAGTATAATGAAATAATGGTCCCTTACAGCTTACGCTGCAACACGTTTGGTCGCTAACTTATCACGGCTTAATTAAAATTTGTTACTGTGACACCAACTTCATTGTGCATCGGAACACCCCGCATACATTAGCTGCGATTTGCCACTTTGATAAATAAACATTACATTCACGTGGAGGTTTTTTTTTTGTTTTTTTTGTTTTGCTCCCGAGCATAAAGTAAGCCCTGCGATGAAAAAAGTGAAAATCTTTTAATTACAGAATTCATTAAAATCAATCTCCAATCTGAAAGAGACCCGGCTCTGCATTTCTAATGCCGAAACGATAAAAGTGATCAATGAACCACAGCTAAACGAACCCAAACACATTCATTGAGATTGTCGAGAGGGAGGGGCGGAGAGGGGAGAAGCGGTTTAATTGATCAGTCTAATAGAACACGCGCTAGGAGGGGAATGAAGCCGCAGAATAGGAGGAGAACGTTTTGAGATTCAAACAAATCTTTCGGTTTAGAGATGCTTGACTAGAAAGAGGTGTGTGCATTTCTCTCTCAGTGCGGGTGCTTTCAGGGAGATGTGATGGATCACGTGGCCTTTGTAAGGCACTTTCAAGCGTTCAAAGCATTCCGCATATAGTACAAAATCTTTAGTAGCATTGCAAACAGACAGTTTCGTATGTTTGTGTGTTACCTTTAAAGCCCTATATGGCCAGGGGCCAGCATACCTTCGAGACTGCCTCTCCCCATAGGAGCCCTGTAGAGCTAGGGTTGCTCTGGGACATTTTTGCACGCGTGCGGCACGATGACATCACCCAGAAGTGACGTCATCACATTAGGTACGTCGCCGGCCGACGCTCTAGCAATCAGCCTGGAAACAGAGTTTTCAGGCTGATTGCTAGAGCGTCGGCCGGCGACGTGCCTGGCGTGATGACATCATCTCCAGGTGATGTCATTGTGCCGGGCATGTCGGCCCAAATTTGGCACTCTGGGGGCACGGTTCCCCCTGCTGGCCTGATCCAGACCAGTGAATTGGAGGTCCTTTCGGCTGGGAAACCCTCGCCCCCTCGGGAGACCTGGCAGCCCTACGTAGAGCACTAAGGTCCACCAATCAACATCTTTCGGTGGTCCCCGGCCCCAGGGACGTCTGACTTACTTCAACCAGGGCCAGGGCTTTTCCGGCCCTGGCCCCTGCCTGGTGGAATGAGCTCCCGAGTGAGATCAGGGTCCTGTGGGATTTATTACAATTCCTCAGGGCCTGTAAGACGGAGCTCTTCCACCGGGCTTTTGGTTGAGGCAGTGGGCATCCCTCTCCTTCTTGGATCAGCCTCCACTTATATTTATTTAAATGTATATCCTGCCTAACCAGCAACGCTGGCTCTATCCCGCTTAACCAGTTTGAGAGCCAGTTTGGTGTAGTGGTTAAGTGCGCGGACTCTAATCTGGGAGAGCCGGGTTTGATTCCCCACTCCTCCACTTGCACCTGGCTGGATGACCTTGGGCAAGCCATAGCTCTGTACCAGCTGTTCTCTCAAGGATAGTTGCCTCAGAGCTCTCTCAGCCCCACCTACCTCACAGGGTGTCTGTTGTGGGGAGGGGAAGGGAAAAGGAGATTGTAAGCCGCTCTGAGACTCCCTTGGGGAGTGGAGGGCGGAGTAAAAATCCAATCTTTCCCTCCTCTTCTTCTTCTAACCAGCAACACCCTCATTTACAGCTTGGGTCAGCCCTATTTATGGCTGGGTCGGCCCCCATTTACAGCCCAAGTTGGAGTCCCTAAATCATTTCCAGGATAGCAGGTCTTATTCGAGTTGTATGTTAATGTGGTTTTAATTGTATTGAATTTTACGCTGTTGTACTGTATTTATATTGTTGGAACCTGCCCTGAGCCCGTCAAGGGGAGGGCGGGATATAAATCCAAATAAACATAAACAAACATAAACATATTGGCTGATTCTGCATTGGCTTTTCCCTCCACTGTTTTACAAAACCCATGCTGGAAAAGAAATTCCCCTCTGCATTGCATGCCGCTGTCACTTTCTTTGACCATCGGATTTTATGGTAGCCTCCACACTCCGTGCCGCTTTCGCTTCCTTTCATCATTGGATTTTATGGTACCTTCCGCATAGATTTATGGCCATTTTATGGCCGTTCAGGGGTGAGTTTGCCATCAGTACAGCATTGCCTCACCAAGGTATCCGAATGTGGTATTGAGCGGCACTTTTTCCTCCCAGTTGAGCAAATGTGGAGCGAATGATGGATGCAGATTCACCCTCAGCCAGGGAGGGATGATGGCTCAGTGGCAGCATGTCGGTTTTGCTTGCTGAAGCTGCCAGCTTCAAACCCCCCCCCCCCCCCAATATCTACATGAAAGGATCAGGTAACAAGTGATGTCAAAGACCTCCACATGAGACCCTGGAGACCCACTGCCAGCCAGGTTTGACAGTACGGATTTTGACAGGCCAACAGGTAAGGCAAAGTATACGGCGGCTTCATACATGCAGGTGTTTAGATGCATCAATTTAACTCACGTGCAGGCTCCAAAACCGCTTTGCAGAGAGGCATCCTTGGAAAGCTGAGAGAGAATGAGAAGACAATAGACTCTGCTTGGAGATCCTGCAGGTTTTCTCCTGGGAGGAAGCCCCTCAAATATCCCTTCCCCCAAGGCAGCATGCATCTCATCTTTTCCTTACTATGAGACTTCAGCAGCTGTTATCCACCCCATTCCAGATTGGTTTGCATAGCTAGCAACCAAGATTCCTCCCACGAGGAGAGGGCAAAAATTGCAATGTAGAGGGTATACATGGGGTATACTTCTTCACCCAAAGAGGAATTAACACTGCCACAGGAAGTGGTGGCTGCTACAAGCATAGGCAGCTTCCAAGAGGGGATTGGAGAAACAGATGGAGCAGAGGTCCGTCAGTGGCTCTTAGTCACAAAGTCTAGGGGGAACACTGTGTCTGGGGTTTTGGCTACGAGACGAGAGTGTAGGACTGGATGAGCCATTAGCCTCATCCAACATGGCTTCTCATATGTTCTTAAGTCTGGGGCAGTGATGCTCTGTATTCTTGGTGCTTGGGGGGCCAAATCAGGAGGGCTTCTGGAGTTCTGGCCCCACTGGTGGACCTCCTGGTGGCAGCTGGGTTTTGGCCACTGTGTGACACAGAGTGTTAGACTGGATGGGCCATTGTCCTCTCTTACGTTCTCATGTCTGGGCCAGTGATGCTCTGTATTTTTGGTGCTTGGGGGGCTTCTGGAGTCCTGGCCCCACTGGTGGACCTCCTGATGTCACCTGGTATTTGTGGCCACTGTCCCCTGGAGAAAATGGCTGCTTTCAAGGGTTGCCTCTATGGCATGGTACCATGCTGAGGCCCCTCCCCTCCCCAAACCTGTCTGTCTATCTACCTATCTAATCTCATCTATCATCATCACCATCATCATCTACCTACCTCTCTTTCTCTCATCTGCTCATATTTTTCTAGAAAACCTGGTTCTTCAACCCTGGAAGAATCCTAAATGGTCGTTGCAGCTACCACTGCCATGTGCCTTTCACCATTTGCATGGAGGTCAGCCAGTGGCTATTAGATATATAGGGTTGCCAGCCTCCAGGAGGCACCTGGAGATCACTCATTATTACCATTGATCTCCAGACTACAGAGATCAGTTCCCCTGCTGCTTTGGAGGGTGGATTCTATGGCATTATACCTTACTGAGGTCCCTCCCATCCACAAACACCACCTTTCTCATCCTTTGTTCCCCAAATCTCCATATATTTCCCAACTCAGAGCTGGCCACTTC
Source organism: Lepidodactylus listeri (assembly GCA_029233225.1). Classification (NCBI taxonomy): domain Eukaryota; kingdom Metazoa; phylum Chordata; class Lepidosauria; order Squamata; family Gekkonidae; genus Lepidodactylus; species Lepidodactylus listeri. Next base: position 86,574,724 of record JARCFY010000011.1, read on the forward strand.
TCCGGCAATGAAGAACAGGAGCCAGCATAGATCTAGGGAAAGTAAGGTGAGGCAAAGAGAGAAGGGAAGGTAAGTTGGAGCTTGTCTACCTCTTCGGTTACGGCCCATCCCCATGGCCACCTCTCCTGATTTGACCTCAGTGCTGCGACTCACAGAAACGGACCGCACCAGCATCTTGTTTGTCACCACACCCAACTGTGCCAGTTATGGCCCAAAGGGACCATCCCACCTCAGATTGGCTTGCAGTACCAGAGAGCTCTGAAGGTACATGCTGTTTGAACGGTGGTTATCCATTACGATGTATTCTATTTCCCATTTGCTTAGCTAGCTGGATTTTCTTCTTTCGCCGGGCTGCTTGCAAGCTGCAGTCGTTTCATTTTATGGCTCTCGTCGCCGAGTTCTTTGTTGATTTTCACATGACAGCTATTGAAACGACTGTGTGTTCTAAGTACATAATTAATATATCACCACAGCTTGTTGATTTTACCCTTTCCATTTCTTTTTTAGCAAACAGAAGAATCGTTTTGAATATTTCTGACTTGCACATGGGAAATGAGAGAACTGAAACGGCGCACAATTGTTTGCTTAGGATTCAGTTGGGGGGTGTCTCATTTTAAATGGAATATAAATCCGTACTGGGTGTAAAGAATGGACTGGAAAAATCTGGGAGAACAGAATTATATCCCTACATTCCTTATCGTCTGAGAGACAGTTTGGTGTAGTGGTTAGAAGCAGGGACTCTAATCTGGGAGAACCAGGTCTGAGTCCCCACTCCTCCACATGCAGTTGCTGGCAATGTTCCCTCTAAGTTGCGGAGTCCTGGGAGCAAAAATTCCGCTTTGTGAGCTACTGGCATTCAAGTTGAGAGCAGGTGATTTGTCTACTGCAAAAGTTAATTTGCTCTGGAGTCCTCCTTCCTCAGCTGAGGCAAAAATGAGTGAGCTGGAGGCTAAAAAACTGAGAGCTAGCTCACACAAACTCAGCTTAGAGGGAACACTGGCTGCTAGCATTTCCTTGGGTCAGTCACAAGTCCTCTTGGAGCTGTTCTCTCAGAAGCAGTCCTCTAGAGAGCTCTCTCAGCCCCACCTACCTCACAGGGTGTCTGTTGCAGGGAGGGGGAGGGAAAGGAGATTGTAAGCCACTCTGAGGCTGTTTTTACATCTGACTTTCCCGCTGGAATCATTCTAGTTCCAAAAAACCTTGCCCACACCTCTGTGCGGTGTGAAACCGTGCTGCCACTGAAATGTCCACATCTACTAATTGCCCTCCTGTGGTCAAGCTAGTATGCAACCGGCTTCATTCTGCTTTAAACAATTGCTGTTGATTAGTGCACTTAGACCCCCTGGAGTGAAATTTCACACCACTGTGAAATCAGCACAGGAAAAGACAGCAGTCAAACTACTTTAGAGGGGAGGTGTAAAATGACCCTAAGACTCCTTCGGGTAGTGAAGGGTGGGATATAAATCCAGTCTCCTCCTCCTCCTTCTGCATTTTAAAACCCCAACTTTCCTTCCAGGAGTTCAGAGCAAGCATGGTATAGCAGGAGCTTGGGGGTGGGGGGTAGGGTGAGGCATGGGGAAGAGGAACATTGTGCAATGCAGTGACAGCACTTCTGGGTGAAACCCCGAAAGTAGCATCACCAAATAATATAAGAATGCCTATGTCAGGACTTGGGGGGAGGGGATTGTTCATTCAGAACGAATGCAGACCAGCCCTGCCCTCCTCTGCGGCTCTACAAGAACTTTGGACCTAGGAGTCTGCTGCTGTTTTCAGCGGAGAGGCTTCCATCCAGGGCTGCTAGGGTTGCCAACCTCCACTTGGTGGCTCGAGGTCTCCCGCTGTTCCCACCGATCTCCAGGAGATGGAGCTCAGTTCACCTGGAGAAAATGGCCGCTTTGGAAGGTGGACTCCATGGCATTTCACCCCACTAAAGTCCCTCCCCTCCCCGGACCTCCCCTTCCTCAGGCTCCACCCCCAAATCTCCGGGTATTTCCCAAGCTGGGAGCCTTAAGGATTTGTCAGTTCTGCCCTCCGGCGCACCCAAGAAAAGGGCTCAGACAAGCTCTGCCTGAGATTTCTCATTTCCAAAAGATTTTTTATCACATTTTTATCAGTTTTGTATTGTTGCACTGGTTGTGATTTTGCTTTAAATTGCCTTAGATTCTGCTTTGCAGGAGGTATGTGGAGTAGAATAAATTACTGAATAAATAGAGTGAATTCGCATCTGCCAGTGGGGGAGGAAATAGAAGCTTATATACACCCTGTCTTACCAACAGATTATCGGGATCTCTGTCCCCCTTCCCTATTGAGTGGATTATTTGCTGTGGATCCTGTACAAAGACCTTGGTTGCACCTGCCATTTTTCGCCATCCGCTACAGCAGGGAACTCCTGACCTTTAACACACATGAACACATGAAGGCAACTGTGACCTGGAGCCCATCACAGCAACTTACACTGAATCAGACCTTTGGTCCCGTCCAGGTCAGCATTATCTATTCTGACTATCAGCGGCTCACCAGGGTTTCAGGTGGAGGAGGTCTTCTCCATCGCCTATTCCCTTTGAAGGGAGATGCTGGGAGCTGAACCTGGAGCCTTCTGCAGATGCTCTTTGGCTGTGCCGTGGCCCTTCCCCAACCTTGGCAACAGGTTGTCAGAGGAAAGCATTTGGGAAACCCGCAACGAATTTGAAACAAACACATCACAGATATCTAAGAAGCAGTCAATGAAAAGCAGGCATCATCTGTACCAGTGGCGCATATGGGTGTTCAGCCTTGGTCAGAAAGTCCACTTTGCAAACATAGATGGCCCATGTCTACGTGGAATTATCTAGTTCATTTTCCCTCTGTCGTAAATGTTTAAAGCACAGCCACATGTACGGACAGGACAATTGTTCCAGTGATACCTCAAGGAATTTTGTCTGTCTCTATTAGGATTACCAAATCAGGGTTGGGAAATTCCTGGAGATTTGGGAACAGACCTGGGGAGGAGGGGCTTGGGGAGAAGAGGGACCCCAGCAGGGTGTAATGCCATAGAGTCCACCTTCCAAAGCAGCCATTAACTCCAGGGAAAATGAAATCTCTGGTCCGAGGATCAGTTGTAATTCCAGGAGATCTCCAGGCCTCACCAGGAGACTGGCAACTCTACAGTGTGTGTACCGGGTAATAACTCCCGGCCGATCACACACTCTCAGCCCTTGTATCTTTAGTTTTGCCAACTTCCTCTCTCTTTCTTCATGATTCTAAGCCCACCTTGTTGAACTTGTGGGCACTTTGGAAATTTTGAAAGTGGGTGCCCCCATAAAATGGCTTCCGTGTGGGGAGGATGGTCAACCCTAAAATGGCTGCTGTAGAGGTGAGTCATCGTCCAATCTCATTAAGTCAGGAGGCCTCTTAGGACTGCCAATTGTCCTACTATAGCTGGAGAACCTTCTGTTGGCAGTCCCCAAACCTGTGACTGCTTGGTAGAATGACAGAAAAAACCCAACAGGAGGCCTTGGTGGGTGTGTGTGCAAATCACCATAGCTCTGACAACGCCGTATCACTTGTGGCACAACTCCAGAAGTGATATCGTCCCATCAGGGTGATGCTCTAGGACTGCACTGAAACTCTATGGTTTTACCAGAGAAGCCATAGAGTTTCTGGGGAATCTTAGAGCGTCACGATGGATTCTCTTTGCAAGTGAAGTCATACCGTCAGAGCAACGGTGATTTGCACCCCCTCCGAGCCTTCTGCTGGGTGTCAGCACATGGGTGGCAATTCATACCCACCAGTAATGGAAGCAGCTGTTTCCAAATCGGTGTTCCTTGTGGACACCAAAGCGATGCCTCTTGGGATCTTCTGGAAATGCCACCTTCTCCGATGAAATGGAAGAGAAGAAGAAGAAGAGATTGGATTTATACCCCGCCCTCCACTCCCCAAGGGAGTCTCAGAGCGGCTTACAAACTCCTTTCCCTTCCCCTCCCCACAATAGACACCCTGTGAGGTAGGTGGGGCTGAGAGAGCTCTTTCCCAAGCTGTCCTTGAGGGAACAGCTGGTACAGAGCTATGGCTTGCCCAAGGTCATCCAGCCAGGTGCAAGTGGAGGAGTGGGGAATCAAACCCGGTTCTCCCAGATTAGAGTCTGCACACTTAACCACTACACCAAACTGGCTCACCAAAATGGAGGGAAGCCAGGGTTGGCTCTTTGCTGTAGGGAAGAGATGGGAAGAGGGTGAAGAAGGAAAGAAGGGAGGGATGAAGGAAGCAGGCCCCAGGAACCTTGTCATCGTCATCATTCAACAAGTAGCAAATCTTTGGCTCTGAGGAAGCTGTATCTGAGTCAAAACCCACTCCATGGTGTCTCTCTTGCTTCCACTGCTACAGGGCCAAGTACGCACAGAGACATAATGGGCTTAATTTATAGCTTATTTGTTATGCCAACTGCACACCTATAGAGTCCCTTTAAATGGCTGAAAGAGAAATACAGGTTGGAAGCATTACAGGCGCCTAATTGTGTTTTTACTGCTCATTAAATTTTGAGTTAATTACATAGCAACCCAGTTTATGCTTTTTTACATTACGTTCTTTACTCCTCGCGCCCTTAACTTGAGGGAGAAGCGGTATTTTTATGGCTTTATTTACCCGGTGTTTAGATTTTTTTTTTTTATGCACCTGCAATGAATGACTGCATACAAATGCGGAGACAACAAAAGCCGCTTGTATCCTTCGACCTTCCTTGGCAAGGCCGACCGATGACGTTTGGGCGCTCTGAACCATTCTGCACGCAGACGTGCCGTCAGGATGTCTTTGCAAAGGCCTCTGGGGTCGACGCTCAAACTTGACATTACTTCGCCAATGCCCTAAAAACATTGTCAAATATCGGCAAAGACACTGAGAGCCAGTGTGGCGTAGGGGTTAAAGTGCCAGGCTAGGATCTGGGAGGCCGTGGTTTAGATGTCCACACTGCCGTGGCTGTTCGTTGGGTGACCGTGGGTCAGCCAGACACTCATAGAAACGTAGAGCTGGAAGGGACCTCCAGGGTCATCTAGTCCAAACCTCTTTTCAGGAGCGTCGAGTTTTAGGGGGGGGGGCTCTTGCGTGCATGCACGCGAAGTGCATGCACACGCCGGGACCATGTCCCTGCCGCCACCGCCTCTCCTGCTTCTGTCCCTCCCTCCATCCATCCAGGGGCCAGCTGGGCATTTGCTTAGCTGGCCCCTGGAGGGACGGAGGCAGCCAGGCCGGGGGGGGGGGGGGAGGAGAGAGGTGGCGGACCTAGGAAGGGCCCGGGGAGGCGTGGTGGCGGGCGCTTCATTTTCCCGGGGGAGGGCTCAGTCCCCCCCCAGGAAATTTCAGGGGTGGCTCAAGCCCCCCTGTAGTTGACGCCTATGCTTCTTTTAATGCCTCCTAAGATTGCATTAGCTTTCTTCACAGTCACATTGCACTGCAGGCTCCTGTTTACCTTGAGATCAACCAGAACACCCAGATCCCTTTCACCTGTGCTGCTGTCGAGCCAGTTCCCTCCCATTCTCTATCTGTGCCTTTGATTTTTTTTTGTACCTAAGTGTAGGGCTTTGCACTTATCTCTGTTGAGATTCATTTTGTCTCAGCCCACTGTTGCAGCCTATCTAGATCATTTTGAGTCCTGACTGTCTTCTTCAGAATTAGCAGTCCCACCCAGCTTCTTGTCATCTGCAAATTCGATAAGCATCCCCTCTGTGTCTTCCACCAGGTCATTTATAAAAAATATTGAACAACACAAGGCCCAGAACTGAGCCCTGTGGCACTCCATTCTGGGTATAAGCTTTCATGTGTGAAAAGTACTGGAGCTGGGAGGCCGGTGGAGTGAGTTTCAGCATGATCAAGTTTATTGTAGGTCAGGAACAAGCAGGGCTCATTTCGTAGCAGGAGCTCCTTTGCATATTAGGCCACACACCCCTGATGTAGCCAATCCTCCAAGAGCTTACAGTAGCCCCTGTAAGAAGAGCTCTGTAAGCTCTTGGAGGATTGGCTACATCAGGGGTATGTGGCCTAATATGCAAAGGAGCTCCTGCTACGAAATGAGCCCTGGGAACAAGCATCCCTGAGGTGGCCCCAGGGGTCAGCTCATATGCACAGAAAAGCCTTGCCCCCGTCCACACCCACACTGCGGGACAGGTTAATCTTCCCACCAGAGATTACATTGGTTCATTTGAATATGCTAAGCCCCTGATAGGTGGATCTTTAGGAGCCTGGGTGCTATTGTTCTTTTACTTCAGGCTTGTACCTTTTCCAGGCCATGCGGTGTTTGGTCACATCAAAGAATCATACAAGTGTACACATAGAGAATAGCAGCCTGGTTGTCTGTGGAATTGCATCCAGGACATAACAATGTGCAAGCACACTTCGCCAGATCTGACCGAAATTTTGTCGGTCTTAAAGGTGCTGCTGGACTCAAACTTCGTTCTGTTGCTTCAGACCAACATGGCCACCCACCTGAATCTAATTGTAAGTCTTCAACGCCTTACATAAAAGATCTGCTTATCAGGAGACCTTTTAAAATGAACATATGGCTTAAAAATGTTTTCTTGCACATACGTACACAGCTTACCTTCAGTCACATGGTGAAGATCCTTGTGCTGCGTTGGCAGCGGCTGCCAAAAACAATGTTTTTAAAAAACAAAATCACAGCCAATCAGATCCCCCAGTGGCTATTCTGAAGCCCTGCTGGACAAAAGTTCCCCCTGGCTCCACCCACTTTCTAAAAACACTCGTGCCAGGAAAGTTATCAGCAAGCAGTGGGTCATCCATGGGCACCATGCTGGGGACTTTTACCCTATGGCACTCCCCGCTTCATTATTCTTTACACCCAAGTTTACAAAGCAAAGTAAACATGTCTTTGATCCGACTTGCTTCCAAGGCAATTAATTTAGGGCCAAGGCGAAACTGATGCACGGCAAAGTTGAGGATTCTGATGTTTTTGTTGGACAGGATCTCTGGCGCAGTCGGCTTTATCTGATTAGGTGTGAACAGAATTGTCAATGAGGCAGAAAACAGGACACAACTGATAAAACATCTGAGCGAAAGATAAAGCCAGCCAGAACATTCCCTGCGAATTAATATCGGCGTGGAGTGCTTCTGTATGGCAAAGTATCGCAGGCTTGCAAAATCAGCCGGTAGAAATGTGCCCTGTTCATCTAAACACCAATTGTTTTTGCATTCAGGAAGGCTGGTAGGGTTTTTTTTTTCCTTTTTGTTATGCTTGGTAGAAAGGAGACTATCACCTGTTTCTTATTATTTGTGAATTATTTGCGAATGGTTACTTATACATAATAAAGGTCACTAAACTGCATTAGATGAGAAAGGCCAGCTAATAAGCAACCCGATTAAATCCATAGAAACAGTCTAGCCAGTGGTTAAATTGTGAGATGGCAGTAGGGTGAAAGGAGAAAGGGCTTTTCTAATGTGAACCGAAACATTATCCAGGGAATGAAAGGTACCAGAAGGTCACCTAGAAGATTTTGGCCCAATTTACACCTCCCCTCCGAAGTAGTTTGACTGCTGTCTTTTCCTGTGTTCGTTTCACGCTGGTTTCAAATTTCACTCCCTGGGTCTGAGGAGTACTAAGCAACAGGATCTGTTTAAAGCAGTATAATGCTGGCTTGACCACAGGAGGGCAATTGACGAATGTAAACAGTAATTTTTAAACAAGAACAAGTATGGTTTGAAACTAGAAACAGGTATAGACGTGGGGGTTTTTTTGAAACTAGAATGACTCCAGTGGGAAAGTCAGATGTAGATTTGACCTAAAAAAATCCCTGTTCCAAGTCATGGTTCTTTTACCCCATCAGTTGTCCCCACAAGAAGGGACGCTTCTAGATCCCTCTCTGATAAGAATTCTACCTGGAGGTTGCCATTCTGATCTGAGCTGTCTGTATTGTGGGAATGCAATTGTGTGGGCAGAGTGCTGTCAAGTCACAGTTGACTTATGGCAACGCTGTGAGGCCTCCAGGGTGAGAGACAAGGAGAGTTGGTTTGTCTTTGCCTGCTTCTGTGAAGCAACCCTGGACTTAAGTGGTGGTCTCCCATCCAAGTACTAATCAAGGCTGACCCTGCTTAGCTTTCAAGATCTGGCAAGATAAGGGTAGCCAGGGACATCCAGGTCAGGAGTGGAATTGCATGTATATTTCTTTCATTGATTTTCATTGGTATATACTAGGGTTTACATATTTGGATATACTATGAAAGAACTATGGGGCGCCAGATCGCAGTGTGTATCAAATGTACACAAAACGTGCGTAATCTGTGTGCGTATCCATGCCAATTAAGTTTATAGAAATTCAGAACAAGACTAAACAGTTTTAAAAGGGGATTAGATAGATTCCTGGAGGATAAGGCTATCAATGGCTACTAGCCATGGCGACTGAAGGGAACCTCCACATTCAGAGGCACTAATCCTCTGAATCCCAGAGCCTTGGGGAAGGCCTCGGCCTCTATGCCCTGTTGCTGGCACTCCAGAGGAACTAGTTGGCCCCTGTGTGAGACTGAATGCTGGACTAGATGGACCACTGGTCTGACCTAGCAGGGCTCTTCTGATGTTCTAATGAAGGCCTCGGCCTCTCTGCCCTGTTGTTGGCCATCCAGAGGAACTGGTTGGCCACTGTGTGCAACAGGATGCTGGACTAGATGGACCACTGGGCTGATCCAGCAGGGCTTTTCTTGTGTTCTTATAACAGATCATCAAAATGATGCAAAAAGAAAGAAACGTGATGCAGCAAACCTGCAGAACAAGGATGGAATTAAAGAAGTGGCACCATGGAAGTGAAATCATAAGAACCGGGACAATCACAGACTGCTGGGAGTTCCACGCCAAGCATCCTCCCACGAGGAAAGTTGTGTTGTTGTTCAGTTGCACAGTCGAGTCCGACTTTTCACCCAGTAGTGCGAATTTCCACAGTAGTGATGTTCCCCACGTTGACGCTTTTAAAACTGCACATTATGTGACAATTTCTGCAGTAGATTTTTCCTTACCGGGTGCAAACCCGAAGTTTTCTCCTTCGTACCATGCGTTTTCAGAATTTACAGTTTTGGCGAGTTCTGAAAACGTAGGGTAAGGAGGAGAAGACTTCAGGTTTGCAAGCTGAACATCTGCTGTGGAAATTGTCACACAACACACTGTTTTAAAAACATCAGTGCAGGGAATTTCACTACTGCAGAAATTGTCTTATTCTTAAAAGGACTGAAGAGTTATATAAAGACCTACTGGCATTTCATTGTTGTGTTTTTTGGTGGCCTATCAGACATTCGATCATACGAACGGGAACATTTAGAATATATGTAACTTAACTTTGAGCTTTGGACGGTTAAGAAGGAAAACTAATCTTGAAAATAAGAGATGGGAAGAGTACTTCCTACTCCCAGGTATAAATGAAAGGAGATTCTTCTATCTGGCTGTTGGTAGATCAGGAGAAATATTTGCATTCTTTCAGCTTGCTTGTGCTGTCAGCCTCAAAGAGAACGCACAGTAATTTCCAACTGATATAAATGCTTGGAATAAAAATTGAGAAATGTTCACGGTTACTGGTCAGCTGTCGAAGGAGGCAGCTCAGGGGCAGAATATCAAATGCCTTGTATTAATTTTGAGGAGATGATGGAATCGGGACTTCACCTGCTGATTCCACGAAGAATCACAATATGTTGATGGTTTTATTGTTCCAATCCTTTGATCCATATTAATGGCATGTGCCATTGTCACTGGAGACGGGACACAAAGTCACTGTTGCAGATACAAGGTGGGGCACTTTTAATTGCAACATGCCGTTCTTCTGTGGGCGGCTGGCCGAGTTCCTTGTGAGAAAGAAAACTGATGAGTTAGTAAATAAATTAACAATATAATGCACTAAGGCACATGGCCGCTGTAATGTTATAGAATGGCCCTAGGTGTTCCGACTGCTTAGGAGATAAAGCTGTCAGCAACGGAATTTCTGCAGACATTTCACCTTCTGTGAGTTGTAGTGCTCACTTCAGTTAGATGAATAATCTAAATCTGACTCGGAGGAGGAAATGGGGCAAAACCAGGGGAGGTTTGGTCAGTCCAAGAAGCTTCTCAGTGAAATATTGTGATTGGCAGCCCCAGAACGATTTAATTTATTTTATTTACTTTATTTATGCACTGTTTTTCTTTCCAATGGGGACCCAAAGTGGCTTACATGGCTTCTCCTCTCCTCCTTTTTATCCTCACAACAATTCTGTGAGGTAGGTGGTGCTGAGAGGGTGTGACTGGCCCAACGTCAACCAGGAAGGTTCTGTGGCAGAGTGGGGATTGAACTCGGGTTCCCCAGATCCTAGTTCAACACTTTAACCACTGCACCACACTGGTTCTTGAATCTCATCTACCTCCACTGCAGCAGTTGAGAGGATTGACATCTGCTATCATTAAAGTCTCAGAGCGGCTTACAATCTCCTTTCCCTTTCCCTCCCCACAACAGACACCCTGTGAGGTAGGTGGGGCTGAGAGAGCTCTCCTGAGAACTGCTCATGAGAGAACAGCTCTGAAATAACTTGTAACTGACCCAAGGTCAGGCCAGCAGCTGCATGTGGAGGAGTGGGGAATCAAACCCGGTTCTCCCAGATTAGAGTCCGCCCTCCTAACCACTACACCAAACTACCTATTGATCCACTTGCAATTTCTTGCTTTCAAACTGCTAGGTTGGCAGGAGCTGGGGCCAGAAATGGGAGCTCACTCCGTCACGCGGCACTCGGGTCTCGAACTGCTGAACTACCGATCTTCCAGTCTACAATTCAGTGTCTTAACCACTGAGCCACCACAGCCCCTGCCCTGGAAATACTCAACTATAAATAAGAAAAAGTGCCATAGGCTCCAGGCAACCTTCAAAGAACGTTGTGGCTGTCCATAATTTTCTGTGTCAATCACTTCCAGTGGCCTCGCCTTCTCCTGCCCAGCCTCCTGTGGAACCATTGTCTGTCCCTTGAAATGGCTTAATGAAAGAAACCTTTTTTTCTTCTTTATGCTTTGAATAAAAAAGGGGGCTTTGGCTGTCGTCCACAGAACCACTCGCTCCAGAGCGATCCAATTATCGTAATGGGACTACTTTGTGACGAACAGCCAAACTACACAGGGAAACAATTATTACAATTACTATTCCTCCGAGTTGCATTCCTTATTACAATTGCTGGTGTTTTATCATCGCGGGCTAATTGGGTGCGAGACACCAACACGAGGTTTTGCATTTCCGTGCACGACACCTTCACACCACCCCTGCTTATTTACGCTCAAAGGTTTTGTTACCTGAGAAATACCACCTCCGCCATTTTCTCACGTGGGGGAACACAAGCCATAGGAGGAGAGCGCAATCCTCATAATCTCACAATTATAGTAACTATGGTCCTGCAGCCAAAAATTTGGCAGGTTAGTGCAAATCAACTCACAAAACTCTGCCTGCTTCTCAAACTCCTTGCGCTATTTCTGTTCATTCTTCTTTGCTGAGGTTCCCACTTAAAGTAACAGCCAGCTTCTTCCACCTTCTCTAGTAGCGTTGCACAAAGCACCTTTACAAAGTATGACTGCTCCAGCCCTGACCTGGATTGCTCAGGTTAGCCCGATCTTATCAGATCTCAGAAGCTAAGCAGGGTGGGCCTAGGCTAGTATTTGGATGTGAGACCAGGGTGTGGCAAAGAGTCAGGCAATGGCAAACCGCCTCGGAAACGTCTCTTGCCTTGAAAACGAGTCTAGCTCGCCACCTAGTGGTGCATAATGCTAGAAGAGATAGAACTTTCCCCTGCCAGACAATCTTAGGATCTCCTGGCTATTCTACACACGCTGTTCAACATGGCCTGTACCAGGGGTCTTCCTGTTAGGTACAGTAAGCATTTCAGCTCTGTCGCTCAATCATGTTTAGTCAGAATCAAGTCCTACTGTGTTTGTGGAATACCTATTTGCACCCATACAGTAATTTGCATGAGGCCACGGTCTAGATGATACTATAAACATTTAAAACTCAAAAAGCTGCGCCTGGCTCCACACGTAGTTACAAAAACCACCTGGCTGGTGCCAGCAAAGTGTCACGAGCTGGAATGCCAATAGGACAGGAGTCAAGCAGAAGTCCGGGACAGTCCGAGGTTAAGCCAAATCAGGAACGAGTTGCCAAGTCCAAAACACTAAGCCAATAGCAGAGTCGGTCCAAACCAGGGTCAAAGAGGGAAACTCACAAGTAGACCAGTCCGGGAAGTCAACAGAGCCGAAGTCAAACAAAGCCAGAATCACAAGCCAGGGGGTCCAGAATCAAGTTAGCTGTCACAAGCCGAACGGGTGCAGAGCTTAGCCAAGAAGACTTGTTGCTAGCACAAGTGCCTAAATACCCAGCCACTTCCTGTGCTTGTTAGCAGCTGGCAGAGAGGTCCCGGCTCCTTCTAGAACTCAGGACTTAGTGATCTGCGACCACGCATGCGTGCCTCTTTCCTTCTTGCAGCTAAGTCTTGCCTGCATCGGGACCTTAGACGTTCCACCTGAGGAGGTGAATTAGGTGGGCTTGAGATTAGCTGTGGCTCAGCTGCTGCTGGTGCTGGGAGGAAACCCTGGGAGGTGCTTGCTTGAGCCTCATCTGGCTCAGGTGGAGGCTCCTCTGGAGCTGGGAGCTGATCCTCCACCTCACTTAGGTCCGCAGGAGGCAGATCCTCAGAGGAACTCATGACACAAAGATGCTGGCGAGTACCAGGGCACCCACAGCCACCATGTTGGGGACCCCTTATGTCCACAACTGAAAAGTATATATGTGCAAATTGGACATGGGATGGAGCACGAAGCCTGTAAAATATATATAGATAGATATAAGGCATGGTGCGGTCATTTTGGGGAGAGCTGTACCGCTGCACACCAAAGTGATGTCAAGGACATGATGAAACAGGTGCCTCGAACGCATCTCTCTATCTTTTAGCCCCCTCTTCCTTCCAAGGAGCTCAGGGTACCATCTGTGGTCTCTCATTTTAAACCTCACAACAATCCTGGGGTGTAGGTTGGCTGAGAGAGAAAGAGAAGCGACTGGCCCAATGTCTGTTCATGAGTTTCATGAGAAAGTGAGAACTTGTATTTGGATCTTCTAGATCAGGCCCAAAGCTACAGTGGGGCATTTTGGGGCCCTGCCCCCTTAATTAAAAGCCCTGCCCCACAAATAGCCATGCCAGAAAGCTTAAGAACGTAAGAACATAAGCCAATGTCGGATCGGGCCAGTGGCCCATCCAGTCCAACACTCTGTCACACAGTGGCCAAAAATACCAGGTGCCATCAGGAGGTCCAGCAGTGGGGCCAGGACACTAGAAGCCCTCCCACTGTTGCCATCCCCAAGCACCAAGAATACAGAGCATCACTTGCCCCAGACTGAGAGTTCCTATCTATACCTTGTGGCTAATAGCCACTGATGGACCTCAGCTCCATGTTTATCCAGTTCCCTCTTGAAGCTGTCCATGCTTGTAGCCTGGGTGACACTGGGCTAGCAGAAAGGATTGTTGGAGATGTATTGAAGGTGGCCTTCTAAGCTTTCTTGCCCTGTGGAAGGGAATACAAAAGGCATTTAAATGCCTCCTGCAGGCAACCGAATGCCCTCTGAGCTGTTTTTCCTAGGAAGTGACGCGTTCACTGCCATGTCCCTTGAAAGGAAAGGCTAGAAACAGGCTCAGAGCCTGCCCCCTTAAAAATTTAACTGCCCCTCGAACAAAAAAAAAATCCTGGCTATGAACTTGTTCTAGATGCTAATCTGCCATTCTCGCCAATATTCTGCACTTTCTCCCTAACACGTGTAGATTCTTAGAGGACACGGTATTCACAGTTGTTGAAATAACCATTGGTGCACACCATGTTTCCCAGACACAAAGTATTTTCAAGGTTTCTTAGGGTTGCCAAACTCCAGGAGGAGCTGGGAGGTCTTCTGGAATTACAGTCCATCTCCAGACTACAGAGATCAGCTCCCCTGGAGCAAATGGCTGCTTTGGAGGGTGGTCTCCAAAGCAATGTACCCCATGGAGGTCTGACCCAAATAGGGTTGTCAGGTTCCCCCAGCCACTGGCGGGAGGTGGGAGAGGTTGTCTGATCCAAGTTAGGAAACTCCTGAAAATCTGGGGGGAGGGGGAGGGATGCCAAGTCTTCAAAACTCACTGGTGGGGGGGAGTCCTCCTCTCGCCGGGAGTTTCTCCTGGCGCGCGCGCCCAGCGACGTCACCGGAAGTGACATCAGCACGTTGGGGGCGTTGCCAGGGCGATGCTCTGGCAATCGCCCCAAAACTCTATGGTATCATAGAGTTTTGGGGCGATTGCCAGAGCGTCGCCCTGGCAACGCCCCCAACGTGCTGCGTCACTTCTGGTGACGTCATTACGTCGTCCTCACTGGACAATGTCGGGGGTGGGGTTCCCCCCGCTGGCCAAATGCTGGCCGGCGGATCGGGAACCCCTTTAGCGGGGGATCCCCCGCCCCCCGGGCTGACTTGGCAGCCCTGGGGGGTACCTGAGGAGGACAGGGGCCTCGGTGGGGTACAATGCCACAGAGTCCACCCTCCAAAGCATCCATTTTCTCCAAGGGAACTTATTTCTGTAGTCTGGAGATGAAGTGCTATTCCAGTGGATCTCTAGGTCCCACCTAGAACTCCCTCAAACCGTGACCTCTCCCAGCTCCACCCCCAAATCTCCAGGAATTTCCCAACCCAGATTTGGTAACCTTCTACTCTGAGGGCGGATTTTTGGCCAAACAATGGCCAAGCACTTCTAGCGTGAAAACGATGGTTCAAGAAAGCTCTTAGGCTGTTTTGGTGCCATTCCAGAGCTCAAGGATTGAGATATACGATATGTCAGCGGGCCTACAAACAATCAATCCATCACTCGTTTGCCTATGATGTCTACACTATTGACAAGAGTTATAACTGAAAAGATTAACAACTGTTCCCCCCCAAAACAATTTAATATTAAGAGCTGAGTCTCATACGTGCCATAAAGGAATGAGATTATCTGACTGGCTTCAAGGAGCTCTGGTTGAATAATGGGCCTTCACTTTCTGTGGGGAGAAAGCTCCTAACAGAGTTTGCTATCCACCCACAGAGACAGGGGAGAGAGGAGAGTTACTCAAAACTTCTGGTTTCCGTTTGAATAGTAGCCTATGTGGGGTGAGGGATCAAGATGGGTAGCCAGTGTTAGTCTGTCAGTAGAAAAGAGTAAGAATCCAGGTAGGGTTGTCAGTCACCCGGAAGTGATGTAGGCACATTGGTCATGTGTGTGGGGGGGTGACACTCTGGTTTTTGGGCAAAACTCTATGATTTGAGGCTGATTTTACCATAGAGTTTTACCACAGCCGATTTTACCACAGAATTTTGCCCAAAAAACAGAGTGTCGCACCCAGCATGCCTATGCCATTCGGAAGTGAGGTAGGGATGGCATGCGATGTCACTTCCGGTGGCATCAGCACGTTGGGGGTGACACTTCCCGCTCTGAGATCACGCCCCCCCATCCCCCTGCTGGCATCTCGAAGGGACCTGGCTGCTCTAGTACCTTAAAGACCAACAAAATCTGTGGCAGGGCATGAGCTTTTCTGGGTCACTGCTCACTTCCTCTGAGAGTATCTCTTTTCTATGTGGGCTGACAGCCCATTGCAACAGCCCCTGTGGTATATTTACTTATTTATTGACTTCATTTATACCCCAAGCAGCTTACCTCATTCCCCTTCTTCCATTTTATCCACACGACAACCCTGCAAAGTAGGCTAGGTGGAGAGTACGTGACTGACTGCAAATCCTCAGCAGAGGGCAGAAAACTGAAACTGCTGGGGGCGGGGAGAGAATATGTACAAATGTGCATATGTATATATGTGTACAATGGAAAGACCCAACATGAGGTGGATTGACTCAATCAAGGAAGCCTCCATTTGCAAGACCTGAGCAAGGCTATTAATAATAGGACTCTTTGGAGGTCATCCATTCATAGGGTCGTCATAAGTCGGAATCAACTTGATGGCGCTTCACGCACAAAAAAGAAGTGGGGAACATACCCTGATTGCATGCCTGGTATTTATTAGGGCTATCAATTGTAAACTGCAGGGCTATTTCTGGGCAGGAACGCACAGGAACGGGGTTCCGGCTCCTGAGTTGGCCACACCCAGCAGGAACTCATTAGCATAATAGGCCACACCCAACATCAGCAACTCATTAGGATTGGCTACATTGGGGATATGTGGCCTAACATGCAAATTAATTCCTGCTACAAAAAAAGCCCTGGGTTTTGACAACAAACAAGGTAAACAGAATAAGAAGCAAAAGGTGGGTGTGGCTGGATGACCGCTCTTCTGGTAACGTGGGGGTGTGGCCTAATATGCTAATAAGCTGTTCTGTCAGTGGTGTCGCCTAATATGCTAATGAGTTTCTGCTGCTGGGTGTGGCTTATTATGCTAACGAGTTCCTGCTGGGCTTTTTCTACAAAAAAAGCCCTGGTGAACTCTATATACATATTTGAGCAGAATATCAGTTCAGAAAAATCTAAAGAGAATCTGATTCATTACAAATCGAATGGCAATAACTGTTCACCTGCTATTGCTCTGTTATGATAAATTTATAACAACAAGCTACACCATTTGTAATCAGCAATCTTTCCCCCCTTTAAAACACAGTTAAAGGGGATCAAAGGGAGAATACACATAGATGAAGGGAATCACTACTAAGGGACTCTGGCTGGCTACATGACTGAAGACAGTGGTAATTAACGGCATGGCTAGAGCAAGGGGTTGCTCCTAGCGGCTGCTGTCATAGACTGACAGTACTATCAAAACGGAAGAGCAATGGGTCTTAAAAGCGGTGATATTTTTTGCTATTTGGCAAATTACATTTAAAACTTGGATGCTGTTCTATCTGTTTGTTCTTCCATCCAACCACCCATTTACCTGTCTTTCTATCTGTCTGCCTGTCTATCCATCCATCCATCCATCATCTATCTATCCATTCATCCAGGGCTTTTCTTTTTCTTTTTTGAATAAGTGGTGCCGGAACGCTTAAAAGAGAAACAAAGTTTCCAGTCTGTATACTGAAAACTCATGAACTTTTAAACATTTTTAAAAGAATTTTGTCGAAGAGGTTCTAGAACTCCATTTTGATGCATTCCCCCAGAAAAAAAGCCATCTATCTATCTATCTATCTATCTGTCTGTCTGTCTGTCATCATCCGTCCATCCATCCATCCACCCACCCACCCAGCTACCCACCCACCCACCCACCCACCCACCTATCTATCTATCTATCTATCTATCTATCTATCTATCTATCTATCTGTCTGTCTGTCTGTCTGTCTGTCTGTCTGTCTGTCTGTCTGTCTGTCATCCGTCCGTCTGTCCACCCACCCACCCACCCACCTATCTATCTGTCTGTCTGTCTGTCTGTCTGTCTGTCATCCGTCCGTCCACCCACCCACCCACCCACCTATCTATCTGTCTGTCTGTCTGTCATCTGTCCGTCTGTCCACCCACCCACCCACCCACCCACCTATCTATCTATCTGTCTGTGTGTCTGTCTGTCATCCGTCCGTCTGTCCATCCACCCACCCACCCACCCACCTATCTATCTGTCTGTCTGTGTGTCATCCGTCCGTCTGTCCACCCACCCATCCATCCATCCATCTATCTATCTATCTATCTATCTGTCTGTCTGTCTGTCTGTCTGTCATCCGTCCGTCTGTCCGTCCACCCACCCACCCATCTATCTATCTGTCTGTCTGTCTGTCTGTCTGTCTGTCTGTCTGTCATCCGTCCGTCTGTCCACCCACCCACCCATCTATCTATCTGTCTGTCTGTCTGTCTGTCATCCGTCCGTCTGTCCACCCACCCACCCACCCACCTATCTATCTATCTATCTGTCTGTCTGTCTGTCTGTCATCCGTCCGTCTGTCCGTCCACCCACCCACCCATCTATCTATCTATCTATCTGTCTGTCTGTCTGTCTGTCTGTCTGTCTGTCATCCGTCCGTCTGTCCACCCACCCACCCATCTATCTATCTGTCTGTCTGTCTGTCATCCGTCCGTCTGTCCACCCACCCACCCACCCACCTATCTATCTATCTATCTATCTGTCTGTCTGTCTGTCTGTCTGTCATCCGTCCATCTGTCCACCCACCCACCCACCCACCCATCTATCTATCTATCTATCTGTCTGTCTGTCTGTCATCCGTCCGTCTGTCCACCCACCCACCTACCTATCTATCTATCTATCTGTCTGTCTGTCTGTCTGTCTGTGTGTCATCCATCCGTCTGTCCACCCACCCACCCACCCACCCACCCACCCACCTATCTGTCTGTCAGTCTGTCTGTCTGTCTGTCTGTGTGTCATCCGTCCGTCTGTCCACCCACCCACCCACCTATCTATCTATCTGTCTGTCTGTCTGTCTGTCTGTCTAATCTATCTAATCTATCTAATCTATCTAATCTATCTAATCTATCTAATCTATCTATCTAATTTTTACCCCACCCATCTCCCCGCAGAAGCTGAGGGCACTGTGAGAAGTAGCAATTTAAACCTGGATCTTACAGATCCTAGTCCAGTACCCTAACCAATACCATGGGGGCAGATTTGTTCTTGTTGTTTGTTGTCCAGTCACACAGTCAAGCCCGACTCTTCATGACCTCATGGACCACATCACGCCAGGCCCTCTTGTCTGCCATCGTGCTCCTGGGGGCAGATACTACAGTTCATTCCCACTAATGGAAAGCACCCACCATGGCAGACTTCCTGTCCCCTGATGCAGTTCCTGGGAAGCTTCCTGTCCCCCAGCAATTGCCAGTGCTGATTTCTCCTGCTACTATCCCTCTGCACATCACACCTAATCCAGTCACACCTGCTATTGCCATTCGGCATCTGAAATCACTCCACTCTCCAAGATATAAGGACAGATGGACTTCCATTCTAACCGTATCTGAAGAAGTGAGCAGTGACTCACGAAAGCTCCTACCCTGCCTCAATTTTTGTTAGTCTTTAAAGTGCTACTGGACTCTTTGCTCTTTTCTACTGCCGCAGACTGACAGACTAGCACGGCTACCCATCTTGATCTGTTTTTTATGGAGACAGTCTTTGCCTATAAAGTACAGTGGCCTCTACAGCTCTCATTCCCACCTATGAACTAGAGCAGAACATGGCTGTAAACCATCCATAGCATTCCAGCACAAATTGCCAGCCCCTATAATTATATCAAATAATAAACTGGTTGGCCTCTGTGTGGATAACAAAAGCCGCCAACAGGATCCCCCGCAGACAAGAGGTATCTGCGTCCTCAGAAAGGCCCTTGATATGTAGAAAACAAAACAAAATAAGTCTTTGACAATTAACCCAAAGTGGGAGAAAATCTTCAAAAAGAGCCTGATGAGAGTTAGGCCGCAGTCACACGGCCCCTTTAAATCCGGGAGGGCTCCCGGATTTAAAGGGGCTGCATTTTTATGCCGCGGGTTGGGATGTTTACACATCCCAACCCCGGTGGTGGCGGCGGCCCCGCCGGCGGCAGCAGCGCAAACGGCGGCCGCGGCAGAAACGACGGCAGTGGCCGCCGCAGAAGCGGCGGCGGCAACGGTGGCAGCCACGGCGGAAGTGGCGGCCGCAGCAGGAACAACGGCAGCGCAGCAGCAGGAACGGCGGCGCAGCAGCAGGAACGGCGGCCGCGGCGGCAGGAACAGCGGCAGTGGCGGCCATGGACCTGCCATCGCCTGGTGAGTTGGGGTTATTTTTTTCCCCCCTTTTACACTTGGGCGCATGAGTGGCCATGCGCCCAAGTGTAAAAAGGGGGGGGGAAATGGCGGGGGGGCCATCTGGACAGCCCTGCTCTCGCAATGCTTGCGAGAGAGGGCTGTCCAGACAACCTCAAATGCGGGTTGCTCCCGCGACTCCCGGGAAAACACTAGTTTTTCCCGGGGTCGGTAAATGCGGGAGCAACCCGCATTGGAGCCCGCTTCGCTGCGGGACTCGCAGCGGGCCGTTGTGGACAGCCCCTTTAAATGCGGGAGGAAGCAGCCCTTCCTCCCGCATGAAGGGGCCGTGTGACCGCGGCCTTAAATATGCCTCTCAAGACATGGAATGTTGAGGGCAGCTGAATGCAAATTAAACACAAATGAAACAGAGAGGGAGATATCTGCCTGCTTAAGGCCCTGAGAAAACCAAAAGAGAAAACTGTATTGTATTTTTTGTTAAAATACTTATACCTTGGCTTTCCCCATCATTCAAGGCAGTTTACAGATCCTCAGGTAAAACACACAGAAATGCAATAACCTTCTCCCCAAACTCTGAGGGATGGGTGAGATTTCCAAAATTGTTCCCCACCCTGTGATTCCTCTCCAGGCTTGTGTGATCTGCAGTTTTCAAATGGTCCAGCTACATTCGGGCCTAACACTCCGAGTCCCTTCTTGCATCCTGGAGTATGATTAGATGGCATTCGGTACAGATAACTTGCCGAAGTTAATCAGGGCTGGGGATGGGCAGCACCCGAAAGGAAGACCTCCCGGAAACTTTACGTAACCCACTTTGAGTTCCATGACAGATAAAAGGTGAGCTAGAAAAGCTTTTACTTATGAGGAGACTAGCAACGAAAAAGGGCATTTTAGGGCTTTTAATGGAGTTTCCACTGTAAGTTATTTCTGCAGGAGGAAGTTAATGGTTTTTCCTTGCATTGTGTATGGTTTAAGGTGAGGTAAAAATAGTTTAATTAATAATAAATGGTGACCAATATTAGAGCTTTGAGAGAGCAAGGAAAGTTTTTCACATACCTGCTTAGTTTTTGAAGCCTAGCTGAAAGAGATATCAATATTTATAGAGCAATCGCACAGAAACTCCTTTTGTCACCTCTCTCCTGCTGCTGCCAGGTCAGCTCCTGTCGGCTGTCTTTCAAATCAGCGGTATTCAGAACTGGTGGAAAGAGGCTGCTGATTCAAGATCGTTACGTTGGATTGACAAGCTTGGGTCTGGAAGAGAGCCATGTTTTGTAAAAGAGTGTGATCAAAACACTCAGAAGCCAGAAATTACTTCAAGTGGAGTGCTAAGATGTGAGGCTGGCTTACATCTCTGTAAGAGCCTGCTCCGAGGGATAGCCTGGCACACAGCAGTGCCTCTCAGAAGGGTACCTTTTCACCTCCCCTCACACAGAAGCACTGGGGGAGTAGGGAATGCTGGGGCATCACTTCCTGTTTTGGAACACTTAAACACCATAGAGACTGAGAAATCCCTAGAGCGCCCTGATCCCATTTCCTGTTCCGAAACAGGAAGTGATGTCCCAGGATTGACTAATGCCATTCCTCCCCTCGTTGGTTCATTGAAGAAGGGCAGTGGATGGCAAGTGTTGCCATGAGGCTGCTCGCCATATCTGAGCAAGTGGCAACCAGTGCTCCCACTACACTGTGGAATCTTGTGAGCAAAAATTCTACTTTGTGAGCTACTGGCATTAAAGTTGTGAGGGAGTGATTTGGCTACTGCATAAATTAGTTTGCTCTGGAGCTATCCTTCCTGAGCTGAGACTAAAATGTGTGAGCCATAGGCTAAAAAACTGTGAGCTGGCTCACACTAACTCAGCTTAGAGGGAACACTGGTGGCAACCCAACCTCCTAGCCCCTTCATGCTCCAGCCTCAGCCTAGCTGTTACCACCAAGGTTTTAACATATAGGAGGAGGAATATCTTTAAAGTCCTAAATGCTCTGGGACCCTCGTACCTTTGGGACCACCTCTCCCAGTAGGATCCTCCCCATCTTCTCCGATCATCATCTCAGAATTTATTGAAGGTCCCTGGTCCACAAAGTGCCCACCTTGTGTCATCAAGGGCAAGGGCCTTCTCAGTAGTGGCCCCCATCCTGTGGAACCAACTGCCCAAAGAGAGGCATGCCTTGCAGGACCTCCCTAGGTTCCAGAGGGCATGCAAGGCTGCTCTTTTCCAGGTGGCATTTGGGTGACTGTGATCCACCAGGCAGCTGGTATACTTCAGCTGTATCTTCACCATCCACGTATCCTACCCTGCTTGACAGTGGGTAGATTTTAATGGGGATAGATGTTTAACTATTTAAAAATTTTAAGGCTATTTATCATATCATGGCCCTGATCACATGCAGAATTAGCTGTGCGACAGGCACGAATGCCATGCAGTTTTTAAGGGCGTGATCACATCAGAACATCTGGCAAGCATCCCGCACTCATCAGCAACTTGTTTCTCTCTGCCGAAGAAGTGGAGTTAAAAGTTACTTGGGAAAGTCCAGTACCAAACAGGGTTGCTATGGGCTACAGATGGACTTTCCCCTTGTGATTGCTCCAGCGTGCACACATGGCGTCGGGGATAGTCTGATCAGGCTATCCTGACGCCATGCCGTTGTTTTTTTCCCCTTCTCAGTATGCGCATCATTGCATACTGCCATAGGAAGCCCTCAGGTGTCAGTTGAGCATAGGCTAGCTGCCATAAGCCTGGGTGGCTGTCTTGCCATGATCAATGAAGTTGCGGTGTTACCTGTTGCAATACTTCCTGAGTTGCATCAATGTTTACTGCTTAATTCACAAAGCTTTGTGTTCCAAGGTTTCATTTAACCTCCGTAGGTCCCGCCTGGGAGATAGCATTGGGAACCCGACTCCCACCTTTGGAATGCACGCCTCGCTCACTTTGCTTTGCTTTGCGCATGCTCATTACTCATTTGCTTTCTTTTCCCTTTTATCTCTAGCCTCCTTAGCTAACGACCTTGAACGAAACTGCCTCCTGTTATGTGTTACAAGAATCACAGGTGTTATGTATTCCTTTTGCTTAGTTCCTCTGGGAACTCCCCCCCCCCCCCAAAAAAATATATTCAACAGTATTTCTCCCTGAGAACTCATTTTGCCGCGCTTTCCATGGGAATATTGGGCCAGTATATTTGGGCGCCAAGAATTCTCTCTATTGATTGGTAGAGGGTAGTTAGACCATATTTCATACCAAGTATAATTGTAATTGCAATTCCAAGCTTGAGCATTACTGACAGGAAAAGTGTTTGACCAACATGATCTTTTCTACAAATAAAGGACTTTCTGCTTAAGGAGACCTGTTGTGGACTATATCTATTGGGACAATCTCACATCAGGGTGGAAATGCGATTAATCGATCCCCCTTTTAAGCGCATTGGAAAAAACGGCAAACCCCCCCCCCCCGACTCACCCGCAATTGTGTCTGATCAGAACTGTGTGATCATGCAACGGTGGGTCAAATTACTCCGGAACAAATAGCCTCACTTCTCCCCCCCCAGATTATCTCGCTCATGTGACCGGGACCCTTGTATCATTTTTATTGGTGCAGTATATGCTGTTAGCTGCCCCGAGTCCCTTTCGGGGAAGAGAAACCAGGAGATAAATTTAATAAACAAACTAACAAACAAATATCTTGACTTTTCTCCCTTCCCTGGTTTGTACAAAGGTCTCAACTTTTTTCAGGCTGTCCAGGGTAACTGTTTGGCCACTGTATGAGACAAGTTGCTGGACTAGATGGAACTCTGGTCTGATTTTTCAGGGCTGTTCTACTTAAAGTTCTTACGAGGTGTATCGATTCTTCGAAAAACACAGAATCACAAGAGATAAGAAGTATTTTGCTTAGGATTGCCAGATTCCTACCTCATTCCAGTGGGGAGATTGGGGGGTTTCTGTGGGTGGACGGTGGCGATGACATCACTTCCGAAAGTGACGTTGCCCCTAACGGCACAGCCACGATGACATCACTTTTGGAAGTGATGCCATCACCTCACTGATGTCGCACAGGAGCATCTGTTTTGAGGGTGGGATTTCTCCTGCCAGCTACCTGGAGGATCCCCCGCCCCCACCAGAAGACTGGCAAGCCTAATCTTGCATGATATCCTGTTTCACACAGAGGCCAAACTGTTGTCTTGGAGGGCCACCAAACAAGGCATTAGAGGCCACGGTTGTCTCCTGATGTTGGTCTACTAATATTGGTGCTCAGAGGCTTACTGACTCTGAACAAAGAGAACATAAGGACACAAGAGAAGCCAATGTTGGATCAGGCCAATGGCCCATCCAGTCCAACACTCTGTGTCACACAGTGGGCAAAAATACCAGGTGCCCTCAGGAGGTCCACCAGTGGGGCCAGGACACTAGAAGCCCTCCCACTGTTGCCCCCCCCAAGCACCAAGAATACAGAACATCCCTTGCCCCAGACCGAGAGTTCCCATCTATACCTTGAGGCTACTGATGGACCTCAGCTCCATATGTTCCATTAGTCACCATGACTTTTATGGACCTCTCCTCCTTTGGTCTGTCTAACCCCCATTTAAAGTCCTCTAGACTTACGGGATTCACTATGTCCCGTCTAAGAGAACTGCACAATTCAATTGTTCACTGAGCGAAGAAGCCTTTCTATGGATACCAGCATCCAGGTGGAACCTAGGGATCGCACAGAATTAGAGCTCATCTCCAGATGACAGAGATCAGTTCCCCTGCAGCCAATGGATGCTTCGGAGAGTGGATTCCATGGTATTATACTCCACTGAGTTCCTTGTCCTCCCCAGGCTCCATCCCCAAATTTCCAGGAGTTCCCAACCTGGATCTCGAAATGCTACAGCCCCAGCAGCCCCCTCTGGTGGCCAGGGAAGAACCTGACAATGCTAAGTCCTCCTTTTTGCCTCTCCATAATTTGTTGCTCCTCATCTTCAACCATTGTAGTTAGGAATATGCCAGGGTATTTATCCCTCTGTGCTGTTTATTTCCTAACACATTCTGCGTGTCTCTTTGTTTTGAGTTGAAGGGCACCTTGCTCGAGAGCAGTCACTGTGTGCTAAGCCGAAAGCAGAATGCAAGCAAACAAACATTATGCCTTAAACGTACTGCTCTGAAATGTACAACCACCTTGACTTTTAAACAGATGCTCGGTGCAAGGATATGTGACTCCTCCACATCAGGTGGCAATTATACATTTCCATTATGCCTTGTCGGGAGGAAAAGGGCTTTTATCCATTTGCTCTCGTAGTATTTGGCAAATCAATATTTATTCTGGTCTTCTACAGAGAAGGAGTCGGTTGTTTAGACAGGATTTGACTCTGCTCTTGTGAGACGGTGCCGTGTCAAACACACTTTCCATGCCACGCGTCCATGTCTGTGTGGCTTGGAGTGACTTGGCACATTATACACGGGGCACTCTGAATTTGATAATGTTGCCAGCCTCCAGGTGGGGCCTG
Organism: Lepidodactylus listeri; assembly: GCA_029233225.1. Classification (NCBI taxonomy): domain Eukaryota; kingdom Metazoa; phylum Chordata; class Lepidosauria; order Squamata; family Gekkonidae; genus Lepidodactylus; species Lepidodactylus listeri. The sequence goes on from JARCFY010000011.1 coordinate 86,599,876, forward strand.
GAGATTACACAGTACAATGTTAATAGATTGAATGATTGAATAACAACTCTAGATCAACTTTAGATCAATAACAAACAGGAAAAATGAGCAAAGTAAAGGCAGGTAAATTAGTAAAATAACAACTTCTAATGCGTCTGTCTACATAGTTCTAGCCTTCCCTCAGTAGCTGGTCTCAGACTGTCTGGCAGCATTGGAACCAATTGTTAGCCGATGAAAATCAGACTTTTACTGAATTTGTGGCTAAATTTTGGGCAGCATGCAACTGCACTAGAAATGTACGGCTAAACTTATAAAACTGTTTTTGTCTTTTATTTTTCCTACTGGATTTGTCGAACACTTTTATGGTGTGTGTATGTGTATATATATATATATATTAGGGTTGCCAAGTCTTCCTTACTCACCGGCAGGGGGGGAGTCCTCCGTCGTGTGGGAGCTGAAGCATGCGCGCCCTGCAACGTTGCCCAGAAGTGACGTCAGCACGTTGGGGGCATTGCCAGAGCGTTGCCCTGGCAACGCCCCCAACGTGATGACGTCACTTCCGGGTGATGTCATTACATTGGGGAAGGGGGATCCCCCGCCCCCTGGGCTGACTGGGCAGCCCTAATACACACACACACACACACACACATTCTGCATTTTACCCAGATTTTTACAACTCTGTATCCAAACGTGTTATGGTTATGCTTGGATCGATGCCATAATAAACGTACTACTACTGACTCACCCCTTTTTGGATGAGGGATCCCTCTGCCTGCAGCAGCTTCCACCAGCCCTGCTCCCTCCCTGAGAGACAACACCCTCCCACTTCGGGCAAGGCCTTTTATCTCCTCTTCCCAGGCACCGCCCTCTCTTCCCCTGCTGGTGTAGTTTTCCCTCCAAAATCTCCTGTTACCCAATCACAGCGTCCAGAGGGAGCCGGGGAAATGTAGGCCCTGATGACTACTCCAGTACAGGCTTCCCTGGAGCCACTAGGCCTTCCTAGAGCCTGCAGGCCGCTCCATGTCTGGAAGTGACGTCATCGTGCCGGGCACACTGTCAAGGGACGCTCTAGTGTTTGGCTTTAAAACTCTATGGTACCATAGCGTTTTAATGCTGAACACTAGAGCGTCCCCTGCCAATGTGCCTCGCGTGATGACGTCACCTCTGGGTTGGCCCTTCTCTGGCACTTTGGGGGCAGGGTTCCCCCTGGCAGCTGGCTCCGGGCCGGTGGGCTGGGGACCTCTAGAGCAGGCACCCCCCCCTGGGGGGGGTGGCCTGGCAGCCCTGAGGCCGCACCACAATAGATCCATGATCATGACAGGTGTCCTTTTTCCTAGTGACAGGTCTGAAAAAAACGTGAATAATAAAAATCTTCCTACAAATATTTGTGTCTATTTGGATCTCTCTCTTTCTTTCTCTCTTTTTAAAGAACAAAAATGACTAAAGGAGTGTTACATTTCCGAACCAGTCCCATATTAATGGCTTGAGGAAGGAAACCACTGCGACCCAGGGTGAGTCCGTGCAGAAGAACCTCTGCCCTATATTTCCGCCGCTTGTTGTTTTTTCCCAACCCTCTCTGGGGCTGAATTTAGCAACACGCAAAACCCAAACCAAAACAAAAACAAAGAGAAGGAGGAAAGGTTGTAAAATTCCTAATGGGCTCTCTCCAGAAATGGGATTTGCACATGTCGTTCCACACAGTAAACTGCCTCCACATCGAAAGCACACTGCCCGACTGGGCTTGCTCATAAAGTTTAGTACAACTGGAAACCAAAGTGCGGTTGACGTGCTTATGAGATTGTTCAGCCAGCATATATCGCACACTCTGATATAGGGGGAATGCATTATACGCCACGCACCAGGCATAGACAGGAGATGGTGAAAGCTATTATCTTGGGGAGAGGAGTGGTTTCAGAGAGAAACCTTTTTCCTTGCTGTTGTTACCAGCAGGAGTTCCAGGTGATTTAGTGCTATTCTGAGAAAGAGGTGTTTTACGATCATCAGGCAGAAGAGAAAAGTACTGAGATGGTACAATTTTAAAAAAGAAAAAAGAAAAGAAAAAGAGATATATGTTCTGGATGAAAAGCAGAGCCAGGTAGACAAGCAGGGGGGTGTAGCAGGCAAAGTGTTAAAATAGGACCAAGGAGACCTGGGTTCAAATTTTGACTTGCGCAGCAAGTAGGGACACTGGCCTTGAGGAGGGAACCGGGGATCCTCTGGAATTACACCTCATCTCTAGATGGCAGAGATCAGTTCCCCTGGAGAAAATGGATGCTTTTAGGGTTGCCAAGTCTTATCTTCATAACAGCAGGGGAGTCCCAGTCCCTCTCTATGGTACCATAGAGTTTTCAAGGCGATTGCTACAGCTTTGCCCAGCGACATGTCCTGCGTGATGACGTCGCTTCCGAGTGATGTCATGATGCCAGCCACGTCGGCCTGATTGGGCCACTTCAGGGGTGGGGTTCTCCTCGCCGGCCAGATCCCGACTGGCAGACTGGGGATCCATTTAGCAGGGGAAACCCCACCCTAGATGCTTTGGAGCAGTGTTCCCGCTAAGCTGAGTTAGTGTGAGCTAGCTCAGTTTTTTAGCCTCCGGCTCGTATGTTTTTGTCTTAGCTCAGGAAGGAGGGCTCCAGAGCAAACTAATCTATGCTGCTCACAACTTTAATGCCAGTAGCTCACAAAGGAGGATTTTTGCTCCCAAGACTCCCCAGCTTAGAGGGAGCATTGATCTGGAGAATGGATTCTATGGCATTGTACCCCAGTGAGGTCTCTGTTCTCCCCAGGCCCCACCCCCAAATCTCCAGGAATTTCCCAACCTGGAACTGGCAACCCTACCCCCGCCCCACGGCTGGCAGCCAGGGGGGAACCTGACAACCCTACTAGTAAGTTCATTGGGTGACTATTGTGCACCAGCCAGTCTCTCTTACAGGGCTTTTTAAAAATGTGCAAACAGACGCAATTTGCAGTTCCAAGAAACAAAAAAAAAGTCGACTTCTGTGTAGGCAGGTGGGGTGGGGAAAATGTGCTTGTTAGGTCCGCTGACCGCCACAGGGCACCAGCGGCATATGCCTGAGCTTGACTCCAGGGAACAATAGGAGTCAAGGATCCTAGACCACCACTAGCCCTCCAATAAGAACTCTGGTGGGAAATTCAGACCCGCCAATAGGCCTTTCGGGTGTGTCCTAGGGGCTGTATATAGTTGGCCATCTCGGCCGGTTATGCATGCTTAGTTGTGTACCTCATAAAGAATGCTGATCGCTACGTCGTAGTCCGGCTCTTCAGTGCAACTAACCCAGTACACAATAGTGCCGTTCCAAAGGAGCATTTGTTCCGTTCCAAAATTCAAGCTGTGCAAAAGTTGTGTTACGTGTTTATTTCTTTTTTAAACAAACAAATAAAAAACATTAACTAATATGCAAAGAAACTGATAACAATGTGGCAGTTCGGGTGAGTGATCCAGACTCCTCTAGAACCCCATTCTCTGCTCAGTCATACCCCTTTCTTCTATCTCTGCCAAAGACATTCCCTACAAACTTCTCGTTATTCTCCACAGTGTTAAAAAAAACGTAGAATATCGAAGAGGAAGAGGAAGAAGAGCAGGAGGAGGAGGAGAAGATTGGATTTATACCCTGCCCTTCACTACCCGAAGGAGTCTCTGAGTGGTTTATAGTCTCCTTCCCTTCCTCTCCCCACAGCAGACACTCTGTGAGGTAGGCGGGGCTGAGAGAGCTCTGAGAGAACTGCTCTTGGGAGAACAGCTCTGAGAGAACTTGTGACTGACCCAATGCCTCACCAGCAGCTGCATGTGGAGGAGAGGGGAATCAAACCCAGTTCTCCCAGATTAGATTCTGCACTCTCAACCACTATACCAAAATGGCAAGACACTCTGATTGGGCTGTACTAATAGTGGCATCTTTGTCATTACTAACTTATCTGAACTGCAGAACACCAAGAAATTCTAAAAGTCATGCTTGCACTTGCATCATAGTGCTTCTGTTTGCTGAAAGATCTTCTGGTCAAAGGGCAAATATACAGCTTGGCGCAGAGGACAGCAGAAAAAATATATCATTCCACTTACACTGCACAAAAACAGGCTGTGCTGGAAACAGGAAGAAACAGGTTGCTAAATGCTACCACAGTTAAAATTCCAGACAAGGGCAGGTTATTAAGCCCAGAACATCTAACCCTTCTAGAGCAGTACAGCTTTATTTAGAAAGCTCAACAACTAGTCACTGGCGTTCTGCAGTTTTACAAATTAGCACCCAGCAGTCTGCCAGGGCAATTAGGGAACAGATAGATTTACCTGTAATGAGCCCTGACATCACCCAATTGGGGTTCTGACGGAAGACATACAAGAAGGGGAGAAATACTCTCCTCTGAGATACTGTATATGTAACAGGGAAGATGGTTCTTTTCTAGCCATTTATTTCATCCTGGATTCACCATGTTTACTACTTTGCAGAATTCTAGTTTCTTAGATTAGAACTGAATGCACAACTTTCTTTCATTCATTGGGTTGGAACCTGGAACCAGAGGTAGCCCGAGGATTAGGGCAGGGAAACAGACCTCCCCCCCCCCCCCGCATCACAGGGAAGATGCCTCTCCACACCATAGAAAAGGAGCTGCCTATCTTCCTCACCCCCCCCCCCCCCGTAGTACAAGCCCTCCCATCACACTATGGAACCTGCCTCCTGGTTCCATTGCATGCCACTACTTCAAGAAGCTGAAAGATTATTATTATTTCTTTAAAAATGGTGCTGTTGGCTGAGTTGCTATGTCACTCTCGGGAAAAACCCGGAAATGACATAGGGTTGTTCTAGGAATTACTGTAAACTCTATGGTTTCACCATAGATTTTCCAGTGGCTCCTAGAGTGACCCTACATCACTTCCGGGTTTCTCCCAGAAATGATGTAGCAGTGTAGCAAAGTGGGGAGGGGGCATGATCCTGCTCCCAATCCTCTCACCAGTTCCCAGGTTCATCCTGCCAATCTGAATGTATCTGCATACTGTTATAAGAAGAGCCCTACTGGATCAGTCCAGTGGTCCCTCTCATCCAACATCCTGTTTCACATGGAGGCCAACCAGTCTCTCCTCAGTGTCAACAAACAGACCACGGAAGCCAAGGTCTTCATGTGATGTTGCCTTCTAGCATTTACTGTCTCTGAAAGTGGAGGTTCCCTTTAACCACCATAGGCAGTAGCTACTGATGAACCTCTTCTCCATGAACCTAGCCCCCTTTTAAAGTCATCTATGCTTATGGCAATCACTACCTCCACTGGCAGTGAGTTCCACCGCTCAATCAGTAAAAAAATATTTCCTTGAGCCTTTCCTGAACTTCTTACCCATCAATGCATCTTATCTATCAAGTCCTATCGATATGAAAGAGGGAGAAAAAGTCCACTCTATATTCTTTCTTGACCCCTGTGCATAGTTTTACCTCAATCATGCCTCTCCCTTCGTTGTCTTTCCCCTAACCAAAACTCCATAAATCCCCAGACTTTCCTCATCTTCCTGTTCCAGTCATTTAGTTACCTCAGCTGCCCTCTGCTGCACTTTCCCCAGATTTGCAGTATACTTTCTGAGGTATGGCGAGCAGAATGGTACACAGTGTTCCAAACAGAGCCACATCATGACCTTTCCTAATAATCTCCGGCAAAGCATTTGCATTTTTCACCACCACCACACATTGTGCCAGCAAGTTATGCACTTCCCCAAATCTTTCAAAGATGTTCTCTCATGAGCAGATCTCGAAGGAGCTCTCTCAGCCCCACCTTCCTCACAGGGTATTGTGGGGAGGGGAAGGGAAAGGAGATTGTAAGCTGCTCTGAGATTCCTTCAGGAAGGGAAGGGAAGGGTATAAAGCAAACCTCCACCTCTTCCTCCTCCTCCTCTTCTTCCCTCTCAGTCTTTACCAGCTAGGTGATGAAACACTACAAAAGAATAATGTTAATGTAATTGTATGAAGACTTGTTTGCTTCTTGCATTAGTAGCTGACCATGCAAGAATAATCTTGATATGATTATACATTTGATCACATCAAGATTGGGTTTGGAGAAGGCTTATTAATGTAGTTTAAGTGCACTAGTAACCTAAAAGGGTGATGCAGAGAGGCCCTGACCTGGATGGCCCAGGTTAGCCCAATCTCTTCAGATCTCAGAAGCTAAGCAGGGTCAGTCTTAATTAGTGCTTGGATGGGAGACCACCAAGGAAGTTCAGGCTGGCTACTCAGAGCCTGTGGTCAAATGTGTGGTTTGATCTTCTGCTGCCCCACCTCTAATTGATCCAGGTTATTTTGTAACAGAGAACCATGACCAGACTCACCTCTTTTAGCACTTTTCAAAGTGCTTTTACCCCATCCTTGATCGATCAGACGCTGCAGCCGGGCAGTGTTACCATCAGCCATTTTTAAAAAGTTTGAGCATGCCCATAAGCCCTGATGAGCCTGCTGTGATATGTAGTTCACGGAGCCATCAACCATTTTTTTTAAAAAAAGTTTGTCCTCTGAGCATGCACAGAAGCACTGGTGAGCCTGTTGGGATATGTAGTTCACTGCCATTCTCCCTCTCTAAACTTTTCAATTAATCTCTTCTCCAAAGCACAGAAAAAAGCTGAAGTACAGAGGCATCTTCCCTTGAAAGTTTTTTTTATAAAGAAAACAAAGTTTTGAGCAGCCCCTGTGGGAGAGGGAAGGAGGGAGAGAGAGGGAGAGGTGTAAACATGCAGTTATGTGCACGTTGGTAACTAGTTAAAAAATGGCAGCCAGAAAACTAGAGACCAGTCAGACTTGCAGTTATGCGCACATTGGTAACGAGTAAAAAAAAATGGCAGCCAGAAAACTAGAGACCAGTCAGACCTGCCTGATGGCCTGGGTGCACAACAGAGCGATCAGACAACAGGAAATCAATTTTGGAACCAGGACCCGACTTTCACAGATATCAAAGAATCACATGGTAAATGTGGGGGAATGAGATGCAGATGACTGCACCATGACAAGACAGACATTGCTGTGTGATCATGCATTTTAAATCCATAAGGGAACAGCAATGGCAATGGATCAAACTGCATGTCTGACCACACCCAGAGGCAGGCAATGGCAAACCACCTCTGTTTGTCTCTTGCCTTGAAAACTCTATAGGTCTCCAAGTCAGCTGCAACTTGTCAGTATTTCCACCACTAATGCAGAGATAGCCAGGGTGGTCTAGTGGCTATACTGGGAGACCTGGGGTCAGATTCCTCCCCTGCCATGGTGTTCACCAGGTGACCTTGAGCCAATCTCTTTTTCAGCCTAGAATAATAGAATCATAGAATTGTAAGAGACCTCCAAGGTCATCTAGTCCAACCTGCTACACGATGCAGGAAATTCACAAAGACCTCCCCCTCCACATCTGCAGTGACACCTGTTTCATGCCCAGAAGATGACAAAAACCTCCAGGATCTCCAGCCAAACTGGCCTGGAGAAAAATTGCTTTCTGACCCCAAAGCATTTTGGGAGAGCCAGTTTAGTGTAGTGGTTACGTGCACACTCTAATCTGGGAGAACCAGGTTTGATTTCCCACTCCTCCACTTGTACCTGCTAGATGACCTTGGGCAAGCCATAGTTCTGGCACAGCTGTTCTTGAAAAAGAGCAGTTTCTGTCAGAGCTCTCTCAGCCCCACCGACCACACAGGGTGTCTGTTGTGGGGAGGGGAAGGGAAAGGAGTTTGTAAGCCGCTCTGAGACTCCCTTGGGTAGTGAAGGGCGGGGTATAAATCCAATCTCTTCTCTTTTTCTCTCTTCTTCAAAGTAGTGATCACCATTTCCCTGGGCATGTAAGAAAGAGCCACAAGAATTAAACACTGAGGCAACCCTTCCTGCCCTCCCTCTCATGATTTGCCTAAGTTCACAGAATCAGCATTGCTGTCAGATGGCCATCTAGCCTCTGTTTGAAAACCTCCAAAGGAGAGCCCGCCACCTCCCGAGGAAGCCTCTTCCACTGAGGAACCACTCTAACGGTCAGGAAGTTCCTCCTAATGTTTAGCCAAAAACTCTTCTGATTTCATTTCAGTCTGTTGGTTTTGGTCCGACCTTCTTCAGCAACAGAAAACAACTCCACACCATCCTCTATATGACAGTCTAATCTGCCTTATAAAGTCATTGTGAAGACAAAATGAATGGAGGACCATATATGGTGCTCTGTGCTCTTTTGAGGTTGTTGTTGTTCAGTTGCACGGTCGAGTCCGACTCTTTGCGACCCCATGGACTTAATCATGCGAGGCCCTCCTGTCTTCTGTTCTGCTCCGGAGTTTGCTTAATTTCATGTTTGTTGTATCAATAACACTGTTTTGAGCTAGGATAGAATAAATCGGTGAGATAGAAGGGGGGAGGGAAGGCAACTGAACTAAACGCTGCCAGCAAATGGCTTGCACTTCATGGCTAGCATTAATTTTAGAAATCCTTCTAAGTAAAGAGGAATAGGACGCAATAGAGACTACAGAACAGAGGAAACTTGCTCTTCTCGAATTCAAGTCCAGTTGGCTTTCACTGACCCTGAAGCCGAATGCAAGGCCCGTGAATCTAAGGTCATGTTGACAAGGCAGGTCCGCTATGATGAGAGCAAATAAAATATGGCATGTCAGTATTGAATGCAAATCCCTCTTCGGCAAACCCTTTCTGGCGAAGGGAGACAGCCTTGTTAGCTGTATATAAGATTTCATCATCCACCAGCTGAGCACAGCTCGGGTTGAAATGCCTGTCAGATGCCCAGTTGACCTGCAATTAAGAAGCTCAGGTTCTCCCGATGGCTTCTATCCTCAGAGAGCTTTCCCCATGATGGATGGAGAAAGGGGCTGTTTAGGACGAGGAGCCCAGCCAAACGCAGGCGGGAGGTGAGAGTTCAATGGGATACAAGGTGCATGACCTGGCAGAGAAATGTGTAAGGGAAGGAAAGGAGAAAGCTGTCAATACAACATTTAGATGTCCTCCGGGGAGCCGCTGGACAGACATTTGACTAGTGGCCAGAGAAAACCTGAGGGATGCCAAATAATTTTCCACACAGAGTTGCCAGCAGTGTTCCTCTAAGCTGAGTTAGTGTGAGCTAGCTCACAGTTTTTTAGCCTCTGGCTCACAGATTTTTATCTTTGCTCAGGAAGGATAGCACCAGAGCAAACTAATTTATGCAGTAGGCGAACGGCTCGCTCACAACTTCAATGCCAGTAGCTCACAAAGTAGAATTTTTGCTCACAAGACTCCACAGCTTAGAGGGAGCATTGGTTGCCAGTACTTGGTTGGGAAATAACTGGAGATCTTGGGGTGAAGCCCGGGGAGGTCAGGGTTTGGGGAGGGGAAGGCTGGGTAGCTGGGTAGTCCAAAGCTGGGTAGCAGAAGCTTTCAGGAGTTAGAGCACATCACATAGGAGAGAGAAAATGGAGGTAGGGTCTACGTGCATGTTTGGAATATTTGTATCCTAACTTGGACACTCTAATGTTGAGTATTATTACTGTATCCTTGGTATTATTATTACCGCTGGAGCATATTGATTATCCCCTTCCAAAAAAGTTACCTCTGGCTGTGTGAACGGGCAGAATCCAGTTTGAGAGTGGATTGAAAGTGGATTATTTAGTGGGTGTGATCACAGCCAAAGACTTTACTACATCCAAGATTTCAGTACTTTTAAAAACTTTTTTACAGTCAGTGTTGTGCCACAGTGGAATCAGCTGCCTAGGGAGGTGGTGAGTTCCCCCTCCCTGGCCGTCTTCAAGCAGTGACTGGATGAACCCTGGTCAGGGATGCTCTAGGCTGATCCTGCACTGAACAGGGGGATCGGATGAGATGGCTTCTATGGCCCCTTCCAACTCTAGGATTCTATGACTCTCAAAATCTTATCCCCCCCAGTCTTGTTGGTTTCTAAGAAGCTATTGGGCTTGAATCTACCTTTTCTACTGCAGACAAAAATGACTACCCTCTGGGAAAAAAATCCACAGAGAGATTCGGGATTTTGGAAGCCTCCTTAATCTCATTGCAAAGAAGCATTTTATAGGCAGCCTCGCACGATCAATTTCCCCCCTTCTTCCCGTCAGGGTGAGATGTGAGCGCCGTCACATCCATCACGAACGAAATGATCAGCAGCAATATCCTGCGTCCTGGCCAAAACACAGGTCTTCGGCTGCTTACATTAATAAAACAACACAGCCATTTTGGAAGGGATTCGTTATTTGTTGGACGAAAGGATATTTCGGACAATAAATCATTCCAGCTTCTACCGGGCATTTCAAAAGGCCACGTTAAATTAAGGCAAGGGCGGCTGACCGGCTTCATCCCCTGCTGAACAAATAAGCATTTTTTTTGTCTGTAAACAGAAGCTTGGATTCTCCCCACTCCCTGATCTTAAATAACGGCACACCATAAATATTACAGGTGGAATTTTCCATGTTCCATGAAAATGACTCTGTTAATGTGATTTTCCACTCAAAAATGGAAAGCATAATAAAAAAAACAAGACAAAGGAGGAACCAGGGGTTTATGAGCACCCCAGAGATGGAGAATGCGGTTTTGATAGAAATGGAATTTTCCACCACCACCATGTTATGTAACTGTATTTTGGACTGTGAGGCTTGGTTCATTTTTTAAGGGTATTTCAGGTAGGGTTGTCAGCCTCCTGGTGGGACCTGGAGATCTCCTGGAATTACAACTAATTGTGAGACTACAGAAATCAGAAGAAGAAGAAGAGACCAGATTTATACTTGGCCCTTCACTACCCAAGGGAGTCTCAGAGCGGCTTACAAACTCCTTTCCCTTCCCCTCCCCACAACAGACACCCTGTGAGGTGCATGGGGCTGAGAGAGCTCTGACAGAAACTGCTCTTTTTCAAGAACAGCAGTGCCAGAACTACAGCTTGCCCAAGGTCATCCAGCAGGTGCAAGTGGAGGAGTGGGAAATCAAACCCGGTTCTCCCAGATCAGAGTCCGCACACTTAACCACTACACCAAACTGGCTCAATTCTGCTGGCTGCTTTGGAGACTGGACTCTATGGCGTTATACCCCTGCTGAGGTCCCTCCTCTCCCTAATCTTCCTGGGTGACCTTGGACTAGTCACATACACACAGCCTAACCTACCACAGGGTTGTTGTGGGGATAAAGTGAAGGAGAAGAGAATGATATAAGCCACTTGGAATACTCATTGGGAAGGAAGGTGGGGTATAAGTCAAGGAAGTAAACAAATAAACCCTCCCCCCCGGGCACCACCCCCAACCCTCCAGGAATTCCAGAAACCTAAGTTGGCAACTGTAGTTACAGGATCAAGCCCATTTACTAGCCAATGCTTACCAATGAGTAAGCTCCACTGAGTACAGCAGGGGTCAGTCTTGGATAAGCAGGCATAACCTACGATAGCCCAGGATAGCATGATCCCGTCAGGTCTCGGAAGCTAAGCAGGGTTGGCCCTGGTTAGTCTTTGGAAGGGCGACCTTCAAAGAATACCAGGGCTGGGATGCAGAGGCAGGCGATGGCAAACCACCTCTGAAACATCACTTGCCTTAAAAACGAGTCTAGCTTGCCACCTAGTGGTGCAGAACACTAAAAGGGCTAGAATTTCTGGCTGCCAGGCAATCTTAGGATCTCCTGGCTATTCTTCACACAATGCCAAATAAAAACAACAACAACAATTAATTAATTAATTAATTATTACCTAGGATTGTTCAAAGTGGAAGCTTTAGATGGTGGTGGTGGTGAGATGAATCCAATTCAGCCACATTTATTGGAAGTTAGGGTTGCTAACCTCTGGGTGGAGGGTGGAGATTTCCCGGAGTTATGTGATCTCCAGGTGACAGAGATCAGTTCCTTTGGGAGGGAAACGGCAACTTTGGAGGGTGGACTCGGGATAGCCTGCTGAGGTCTCTCCCCTTCCCCTTCCCCAACCCCAGCCTCCACCCACAAATCTACAGGTATTTTCCAATCAGGAGTCAGCAACCCTGCTATTGGTGGATAAGCTCAGTTAAGAGACAGGCCAATACCTCAGTGCTAAACCACATGCCTTCCACAAATGCTGGAATTCAAGATTCCATCCCTGCCAACTTTAGTTCAGAGGACCTCAGGAAATATGGCTGAGAAGATATTTGTATGAGACCACGAAGAACTCTTACTGGTTTGAGGAGACAGGATTGGTTGTTGAAGAGTGTGCTTTTCAAACAAAGTTGAGACCTGTTACTGATATGGCAACATCACTTCAAGTAAGTTGGAAGCAACAGCACAGGGCCCCCTGCCCTGCATTGCTCTAAGAATTGCCCCAATCTCTATGGTAAAGACCATGGAGATTGGGGGAATTACCAGAACACTAAGGCTGTGGTGACCCAAAGTGACATCACCATCTTGCTCCATCCCCTGCTTTTGCTCCCACTGGAGTGAAGAGCCCAGCTGGCAACCCCAGAAAGAACACATAGTGGCATACTATCATTTTTTCCACTGGGCAAAAAATGCATGGAGGTAATAACACTCAGGCTACTCCGATCTCATCAGATCTCAGAAGCTTAGCAGGGTCGGCCCTGGTTAGTAGACCACCAAGGATGTCTGGGGTTACTAGCAGAAATAGGCAATGGAGATGGGGGGAGGGAGTGTCATTGAAACTGGAAGTGATGTCATCACACTGGCAATGCAGTGGGGACGCTCTGGTATTTGGGCAAAAACTCTATGGTAGAAGCCATTTTTACCATAGAGCAGGGGTGGGCAATTGTTTTGGCTCGGGGGCCACTTTGTGGGAGCGGAGGTTAGTGGAGGGCCGCACCTTTTAAAATGACTGCATTCATTAGTTAACTTTGCATTTCAGAAAAAGTATAAATTGTATCATAAAAATCAATAAGTATAAATTAAATAAAATAGTGGTAGTTTTATTCAATTTATTTATTCTGCTAATTTCATATCATCTATAGCTACAAGCACATTTAATTTTAGAATCAGTTTAATGAGACAAATGTACCCAGAGCCCTGACTGAAACCACGTGGCCAACTGTCTTGGCGGGCCGCAAAAAACTCTGTGGCGGGCCGCATGTGGCCCACGAGCCGCAATTTGCCCACCCCTGCCATAGAGTATTTGCCCAAATACTAGAGCAGCTTAGGGCCAAACATACATCTTGACTTCCAGGTGTGACATGTAATTTGGCTCTCAGAGATGTGTGGCTCTCAAGAAATTTCACTAATCTTATCGAGATTCCGTTCGCTTCCCTTGAAAGTCCTACAGCTATTTTGCTTGAGCAAGGAGCCGGCTGCTTTTGTTGGATCTGACAGAGCCCTAAATTTGCACCTTATGTGCTTATGTTTCAAGTATTTCCCCCCCTCCCGCTTTCCACACAGCACCTGAAGCACGTTTGGTTCTTAAAGGAGTCTGAGCAGGGGAATTAGAAAGATTGATTCTGTTCGCAGCTCAGACATTCCTTTGTGAGCTGGTACCTAACACTTAACCTCTTGATTCAACACTACAGTATTTTTTTTTTTTTCAAAAAAAGAAATTGCCATGAACCTTGCTCAAAAAGGCAGCTTGGCATTATTTGAAGTTTCTCTGCTGTTTTGAAAGCGCAGAAGAGGAAATCTGAGCCTCTGTCAGCAGCCCGGTGTGGAAAATATTCTTCAAGCAGTAGACGGCGTGTGTGCCCATTTGGGATTGGTGCTTATTCAAAACATCTCTTTGTGCTGACACTCCGCCAGCTGTCCTCCGCACACCAGAGTGCTTTCCTCTGAGAGGAAGTATACCAAGCCTATTCCCTCATAGGGCAGGAGTGGGATAGCACTGAAGACATGCGCAGAATGCTCCTCTAAGCTCCAGCGCTCCCTCCAAGCTGTGGAGTCTTGTGAGCCAAAACTCTACTTTGTGAGTTACTGGCATTAATGTTGTGAGCCAGCAATTTGGCTGCTGCATAAATCAGTTTGCTCTGGAGCCATCCTTCCTGAGCGAAGACAAAAAAAAAAAATGTGTGAGCCGGAGGCTTAAAAACTGTGAGCTAGCTCACACTAATTCAGCTTAAAGGGAACACTGGCTGCCACTGTGGTGACTGGAGATCTCCTGGGATAACAATTGATCTCCAGGAGTGAGAGAGATCAGTTCCCCTGGATCAAACCACCACTTTGGAGGGTAGACTCAATGGCGTGCATGCCTCTGGTAGATTACGCACAGAGGCTATGCGATTGTGGAAGGAAGGAAGTCGAAAGTATTGAGCATGTTCTCCTGTACTGTGATGATGATGCTGACATTCGTGCTAAGTATTTAGACCTGTTGTTAAAGGATTTAATAGGCCAGCCTGATCATTATAAGTCTTTTTTCCCTTCTTTCCGCAAAAAATGCTGTAGCTGTTGAAATCGCGGCAACTTTTTTGTATCTGGCTTCTAAAAAGCGAGACTTATGTTAACTGTATTGAGTACTTCATGTGCCTTGTATTCTCCCTAATGTATAATGCCAGTAAAGGTTTGTTGTTTGTTTGGACTCAATGGCATCATACTTCAATGAGGTCCCTCCCCTCCCCAAGCCCTGCCCTCCTTGGGCTCCAGCCCCCAAATCTCCAGGTATTTCCCAACCTGCGGCTGGCAATCCTATGCCACTGCCAACCATTACGGGCCTGGGCAAGCTGACCAATGGAAGGCGACCCCACCCTAACCTCCCAGTCACTCAGGCCTCTTCTGCAGCAAGGGATATCTCTGTGGAAGCTCAGAGCCAGGACACAATGAGTCTGCTCAACTTGGTTCCTTGACCTGAGGCTCAGCTGGAACTAGGGCTTCCAGACAGTGCCTGGCAACCAATGGGAGGGTTGTATTCAGGACATGTGAGGGTTGTGACACTGGCTGTGGCACTGCATCAGTTCCTGTAGCTCTAGGAATTGCTAGAAACTCTATGATAAAACAATAGAGTTTTCAGCAGTCCTAGAACTATCCTATGTCACTTCTAGGTTTTTACCAGAAGTTGCATGTTGTTGTTGTTGTTCAGTCGCAGAGTCGAGTCCAACTCTTTGCAACCCCGTGGACCACATCTGACTCTTTGCGACCCCATGGACCACATCACGCCAGGCCCTTCTGTCTTCCATCATGCTCCGGAATTTGTTTAATTTCATGTTTGTTGCGTCAGTAACACTGTCTAACCCAGGGGTGTCGAACTCATTTGTTATGAGGGCCGGATCTGACATAAATGATACCTTGTCGGGCTGGACCATGTGTGTCATAAAATGTAATGCCAGGTAGCGAAGATATAAACTTTATAAAGGACACAAACACAAAGATATTTTTTTTTACTTAAAATAAAAACATACTTAAAACATTAGCACTCTTGCAATAGTTTGTTTATTTAACCGTCTCTGATAGCTGACACCTCTTGCTCTGAATTATTGCATCAAAATGTCTGTGCTATTGCAATCTTGAGTATGCTGTTCAAGTGTGTATCTGTAAGCTGCAAACCTACTTTTATTTTATTGACATTCCCCACAGAAATCTCATGCTCAGAGTTCGGAGTCTAGGAGCCAGGGGAAAACATGAAATGGCTGAGCAATTGAGAGTCTGGCGAAGCAAGCTATGATGCAGCAGCAGCAACAGAACTGGAAGCAGGAGATGGCCAGTTCCAGTGTGGGCCTGATAGAAGCCCTCCAGGGGCCTGATCCGCCCCCCCCCCCCCGGCCACATGTTTGACACCCCTGGTCTAACCATGTCATCCTTTGCCTTCTCCTTCTTCTTTTACCTTCAATCTTTCCCAGCATCAGGGTCTTCACCAGTGAGTGCTCCCTTCTCATTTGGTGGCCAAAGTATTTGAGCTTCAGCTTCAGGATCTGGCCTTCCAGGGAACAGTCAGGGTTGATTTCTTTTAGGATTGACTGACTTGATCTCCTTGCAGTCCAAGGGACTCTCAGGAGTCTTCTCCAGCACCATATTTCAAACACATCTGTTCTTCAGCACTGGGCCTTTCTTAAGGTCCAACTCTCGCAGCCATACATTACTACTGGGAATACCATTGCTTTGACTATATGGACTTTTGTTGGCAGGGTGATGTCTCTACTTTTTATTATGCTGTCTAGGTTTGCCATCACTTTCCTCCCAAGGAGCAGATGTCTTTTAATTTCATGGCTGCAATCACCATCTGCAGTGATCTTGGAAGAAGTGACATAGCACTACACAACTAGCTGCTGATTTCTTTTCATTTCTTCCACTGAATCCTAGAGTGGCATGACATCACTTCCTGGTTCTCCCTGGAAATGATGTCATGCCCCATGTCCTCTTTTCCCCAGTCTCCTGTTGTGCGCTAGTCATCGTCTGGTCCTAATGGCTCGCAATTTGTACTCATGTTTCTGTATAACAATTGTGTATCACTGCTGCTTTTACAATGTCTTGTTTTGTGGCAGAGCGCATAGTTATCATTTTTTATCATTTTATACCTCTTAGTACATTATTATGTAATAATGGGATAGAAGAATGGGATTTTTTAAAGCAGAATACTGTCCTCAAAGTGCCGATGCAAACACAGCCTTCGGTTCAACGCTTGTGGGTCAAGAGCGTTGCTTTTGGAAACGGGCGAAAGGAGCAAAGTCAACCTGTGCCAGGCTGGCTGGGCCCCATTCCATTATTTGCAGAAGCCAGATATTTTGTGCAGAAAGCGTGGCTCAGTTTCCATCCATAAAGTCTTATCTTCTGCTTCACTCATGGAAAAACCATTTGCAAAGATATTGTTGCTTTCTCTGAGGCCAAGGTCAAATGCTAAAACTGTCTGGCGTGAGGGAGGCTGTGCTGTCTGAGCTTGGGGACATAGGGAGAGCAATCAGACTGCGGATAAAACCTAAAATTTGTAGAGATCAATCTGCTCAAACTTTGAATACCTCTCCTTTCCCATATAGCACCATTTGTTGAATTTGTGCTTAACTTAAGAGAACATAAGAGAAGCCAATGCTGGATCAGGCCAATGGCCCATCCAGTCCAACACGATGTCACACAGTGGCCAAAAATACCAGGTGCCCTCAGGAGGTCAAGCAGTAGGTACAGTTCCATTAAAATCACCCATCAAAATTAAATGTTCATAATTAACTTGGTCCAATTCTGCAATTAAGTCCTTAAAAAACTTTTATTTTGCTCCATTAGGTGCATAGATATTCAGAATCAAAGTTTTTCTGTTATGCCAGGACACTAGAAGCCCTCCTGCTGTTGTCCCCCCCCCCCCCCCCAGCACCAAGAATACAGAGCATCACTTGCCCTAGACCGAGAGTTCCTATCTATACCTTGTGGCTAATAGCCACTGATGGACCTCTGTTCCATATGTTTATCCAATTCCCTCTTGAAGCCATCCATGCTTGTAGCCACCACCACCTCCTGTGGCAGAGAATTCCATGTGTTAATCACTTGCTTGCTGAAGGTTTCAGAGCTACGGTTGCCAGAATAAGGCTGTCAACCAGCCAAAGACTCAAGAGATGGTGGGAGCCCTTGCCAGAGACATGTTGCTAGCGATATGTTGACATCACTTCTGATGCAACTGGAAATTATGCCAGCATGTCGCTGACAATGGTCTAGCATTTGAGCAAACCTCTATGGTTTAACCACAGAGTTTCTGCCTGAATGCTAGAGTATTCCCAGAGATAAGATGACATCCATTCTGGTTGTATGGGAAGTGATGTTAGTGCAGTGGAACACTGCCTGTTGCACCACCATTTTCCTTGTTATTTTTGTACCGTCATCCAGTTGAGCCGTGGTGAGAAGGGCCCCCTGGAAGGAACCTGGCAATCCTAATGAAAGCCATCCCAGAGGAAGAAAATAGGCAGTCATAGCTAGATTTTCCTTGCTGGTGAAGTGTATGAATAGTGTTGCTCACTGATTAAACCAGGGGTGTCAAACATGTGGCCCAGGGGCCGGATGAGGCCCCCAGAGGGCTTCTATCAGGCTCACAAGGGACTGGCTGTCTCCTGCTTCTTTCTCCAGTTCTGCTGCTTCATCATAGTTTGCTTTCCCAGACTCTTTCAGTCACTTAGGAGAGATAGGCAAGCTTCTGCTCCCTGCACTGGGCTGAGGCTCCTCCCACTCCCCGACTGCTACGGCACAGATATTTTGATGCAATAATTCAGAGCAAGAAGTGTCAGTTATCAGAGACTGTCAAATAAACAAAATATTGCAAGAATGCTAATATTTCAAGCATGTTTTTATGTTAATTTTTTTTAAAAAAAATCTTTGCGTTTGTGTCTTTTATAAAGTTTATATCTCCGCTACCTGGCATTACATTTTATGACATACATGGCCCGACCCGACAAGGTCTCATTTATGCCAGATCCGCCCCACACGACAAATGAATTCAACACCCCTAGATTAAACTATTTAAACAATTGCCTGCTGAGCAGTGGCACGGTGGGGTGGGGGAATGGAACTCTATCGGACTGTGTCAGAATTCACATGCATGAAAACCTGACCGAGTCATACTACACTGTCAAGAGGGAATATGCTTAAGTGACCTTCTGAAATGCCATGAACTGGTTGGCAGACTGTTTGGCTGTTTGTTGAAAACTTGGCTCTCTGTTCGGTGCTGGTGAGCAAGATATGAGATAAGCCATCAAATGTTGAATTGTTGTATGGAATAAGACTATGCCTTTACCAGGATGGCCCAGGCTAGCCCGATGTTGTTTGATCTCAGAAGCTAAGCAGGGGCGGCTCTGGTTAATATTTGAATGGGAGACTACCAATGAATACCAGGGCCCCTATGCAGAGGCAGGCAATGGCAAACCACCTCTGAACATGCCTTGGAAACCCTCCAGGGGTCACTGTAAGTCGCCCGCGACTTGACAGCCTTTTCCACCACCACCACCATCACCACCAATGTTGCCATGAAGCCACTTCAGATGGCATTATTAAAGACTCTTTAATATTACTGCTGTGCTGAACTATGAAGAGAACGTGCCAGGGGAATGGACAGAACTGTGGTCCTCAGAGAAGTGCCCAATGCTGGACTATGGGCTGTACATTGTGGCCACTGGAAGCTTTGTGCTGAAGAAGTATGCCAAGCCCGATGTGGACCCGGGACTACAGAAGCCTTCTGCCCCTATACCTTTGCATCAGCACAAGGACTGTGATGCAGACCAGCAGCCCTGGACTCCATGTGCACAGAGCTAGTATCAGCCCTGAAGAGAATCCATGTGCTGACAGAGGACCAATGCTCCTACACAGAAGCCATGAAGAGATCTCTTCTTCATCATGAAGCACATTCCCCACTCCTCCTGTTGCCCGGCTTAAGATCAAATCTACATCTGACTTTCCCACTGGAATCATTCTAGTTTCAAAAAAACCTGTCTATACCTGTTTCTAGTTTCAAACCATACTTGTTCTAGTTTAAAAATCACTGTCTACATTCGTTAATTGCCCTCTTGTAGTTAAGCTAGCATTGCACGGCTTTAAACAGATCCTGCTGCAGACCCAGGGAGTGAAATTTGAAACCAGTGTGAAAAGAGTGTAGGAAAAGACAGCAGTCAAACTACTTCAGAGGGGAGGTGTAAATTTGGCCTAAGACAAAAGGAGTCATTAGGCCTTCCTGCCACCCGTCCAGATAATGCCTCTGCCAAGCATCAGATCGTTAATATGAAGCACTGGAGCAGCAATGTGATTAGATCCCTTCACCTTCTCCTTTGTCTCACTCCCTTCCCCAAGAGGTGTCACTCCCTGATGATTGTCAAGTCTAAATTGCCCAACTGTCAATTCCTTTGTGTCTCCCATCCTATATATATAGTGTTTTTTCTAACACTTCCAGGGAACTAGTGACCACACGGCCATCTCCTTGGGTCACAATTTAGCTGTTTAAGGTGAGCTCTCCCTGAGTTTGCTCTCTTCTCTTCACCCCCTATCGACTTTCTTGGCTCCATTCCTGATCAGTTTGGAATCACTCCACATATGTCGCAGGTCAGTTCACAGATAAAGGAACCACATATTCTCAGGGCTAAGCGTGCAAAAGTTAGGCGGGAGGTTTGCAATATGTGATTGGTGCAATTGATGGGGGGGTATTGTTTGAACTGTCTATATCTGTGGAGTTTCCTGCTTAAATCTCAGTTCTGACACAGTACTGTTCTAATCTGGATCATGCTGATATCTCAATAAACAAATCACTGCCAAAGAGAGGGTTGTTGGGAGTCTCTTGACCAGGAGTCTGACAATAGCAGGAGATCTCCAGGTAACACCTGGAGTTTGGCAGCCCTATGAGCCCCAAAATAAGGTTTGGGCCACTATAAATCATACACCCCCCACATTCAGGGGACTGCTCCCTTCAAGGCGACATGTGCTATTTCCAGGTCCAAAGCCCGGTTTTTGTGCCAGTCGCTCCAAAGTACGGAGCCCTTGTCTCCTTGTCTATTGCTCCCCCCGCCCATGCAAAGCTAAAGGGGGGGGGGGGGTAGACCCAAAAAATAACACTATAAAACACGAGTGTGAAAAGGAGGCCTTTTACAACACACAGGAAATGTAGCAGGAAAAATAAAACCTGCCCAGCCTCTGCTCCACCCCAGCACTAAAGATCTGTGTTTAGAACTTTATGGGCTCTCTTTGCAGCTTCTGCACACGGTGAAAGAGGCCAGCTTCCAAAGTTACTCATATTTTTTCCTCATAAAAGCAGAGGGTTTATTCCTCTCTGGAATGCAGTAAAATGGAAAGAAAGAAAACAGAGAGAAAAATAAAACTAGTGTATTCTCTTGTTGGAATCGAGGGTTGCCAGGTCCCTCCTGACAATGGGTGGGGGATGTGGGGGGGGGGAGGCTCGGCTTACATCACTGGCAAACGTGATGATGTCACTTCTGGCAGGTACTGGAAGTGACATCATCATGCTGCGCTGTCATGGTGACCCTCTGGTATTTGGGCAAAAACTGAGGTAAAAATGGCTTCCGCCACAGAGTTTTGGCCCAAATACCAGAGCACTGCTGCAATGTCACCAACCTGATGGTGTCACTTCTGGTACATGCTGGAGGTGAAGACATCATGACACCGGAGTCAAAGGCTGGGTTTCTGACCCTGTCCTGGCCAGCTGATTAGTGACAGTGAGGCAGGGCCTGGTTTTAAAAAAGAGACAGATCTAGCTGGTTATTTGGGGTACCACCTGCAAAGGGACAAGATTCCTAATTGCTTTGGAGGGAGGGGCTCCCATCAAAGCTGGCAGAATGGTTTAAACAGTGGAATCTTCCTTTGTTTTTTGCTCAGATACTTCACCCAGATGCTGTGATCTATGCTGGGACGCAAACTCTTCTGCAAAGGGGGTAGCAGAGAGTTGGGGGATGTGTTTCCTCCACCTAAGATAACTGTCTCGTATGGTAACAGGTTTCGTATTCTTCTCCTTCGATCTGAAGTTACTAAGCCTGGCAGCTATTTTCCATGTGTGTGCTCTAGTTTAATCTTGAGGAATAAATAGGGCTGCCAAGTCAGCCTGGGGGGCGGGGGATCCCCCGCTATAGGGGTTCCCGATCCGCTGGCCGGCATTCGGCCGGCGGGGGGAACCCCGCCCCAGAAGTCGTCCGGTGAGGACGACTTCCCCCGTGTAATGACGTCTCCCGGAGGTGACGTCATTACGTCGCCGGTGCATGCGCAAAAGCGCACGCACCAGAAGAGCTCCCGGGGGGAGAACAACTCCCCCCCGCCGGTAACTCGCCGGCACTTGGCAGCCCTAGGAATAAAGTTTCCTTCCTGTTTATGAAAGCAAGCGGTCATTCAAATTCAACCCTTACATCAAGACCAATTATATACGCATGTTCTTCGCATGGGGGCTGGACATCTCCCAGAATAAAAGCTGTTCTCCAGACTAAACAGATTGCTTACTGATTGATTGATTGACTGATGGATTGATGGATTTAATACTTTTATTCCACTGCTCCTGGAGATAGGCTGCTTCTGAAGGTGAACTGTATGGCATTATAGCCTACTGAGGCCTCTCCCCTCCCTAAAACCCACCCTTCCAGGCTCCACCCTCAAACCTCCATGTATTTCTCTCTTTTTTTTTTTTTAAATGGCATTTTGTGTGTGTGTGTGTGTGTGTGTGTGAGCTTGGAAGTCGTGATTGACTTCTGGCGACTCCTAGTGGGACTTGGATGTTTCAGAGAGGTGGCTTGCTATTGCCTGCCTCTGCCTCCCGGCCCTGGTATTCCTTGGAGATCTCCCTTCCAAGTATTTGCCAGGGTCGGTCCTGCTTAGCTTCCGAGATCTGACAAGATTGGGCTTGTTTGGATCATCCAGGTCAGGGTGAACCTCCACGTATTTCTGAACCCTGACTTTGCCACCCTACTGTAGACTGTGCCCCACAGCATTCCTACGCTTTTCCCAGTCCTCAACAACCCCTTAGGGATGAGAGCCACAGGTTTTCCAAATCAAACTGGAAACTCAAGTATTGTGTATTTCTGCCCCTAGCTCATTTCTGTATTCCTCATCCAAACTCTACCACAAGCCTCCAGACGGTCTCTTAATAATGGTAGCCAAGTCAGTAGGTGTACATAGTGGTACATCCACTTAAGAAATTATACTTTATTTATTCACAGTATTTATAGTCTACCTTTCTCACTTTGACTCAAAGTGGATTACAGTGAGTGAGTCAATACAAGTGACGAATGGGACATTCAATAAACAATGCAATAGGATTACGGTTCTAGAACCAACCAGAAGGACAAACACTTGTCAGGGGGGCTCTAGGCTGATCCTGCATTGAGCAGCGGGTTGCACTAGAGGGCCCGTATGGCCCCCTCCAGCTCTGTGATTCTATGATTCTGTAAGGCTAAAAACAGAACTGAAAGCTGAAGTATGAACATGACACATTAAATGATGCAAAATTATACAGCAGGATCTAACCCACAGCCAACTAAATACAGACTACTTGTTGTTGTTCAGTTGCACAGTCGAGTCCGACTCTTTGTGATCCCATGGACCACATCACGCCAGGCCCTCCTGTCCTCTGCCATCCTCCAGAGTTCGCTCAATTTCATGTCCGTTGCATCACTAACACTGTCTAAGCATCTCATCCTTTGCCGTCCCCTTCTTCTTTGGCCTTCAACCTTTCCCAGCATCAGGGTCTTCTCCAGTGAGTGCTCCCTTCCCATTTGGTGGCTAAAGTATTTGAGCTTCAGCTTCAGCTTCTGGCCTTCCCGGGAACAGTCAGGGTTGATTTCTTTGAGGACTGACTGATTTGATCTCCTTGCAGTCCAAGGGACTCTCAAGAGTCTTCTCCAGCACCATAACTTGAAAGCATCTATTCTTCGGTGCTCCCCTATAATGTATCCAGGGCTATTTTTGGGCAGGAACGCACAGGAATGGGGTTCCGGCTGGCTCCCAAGTTGGACACGCCCAGCAGGAACTCATTAGCATAATAGGCCACACCCAATGGCAGAAACTCATTAGGATTGGCTAAATTAGGGATGTGTGGCCTAACATGCAAAAAAGTTCCTGCTACAAGAAAAGCCCTGGGTTTTGACAACAAACTGGGTGAACAGAATAAGAAGCAAAAGGTGGGTGTGTCTGGAGGACCACACTTCTGGTAACATGGGGGTGTGGCCTAATATGCTGATGAGCTGTACTGTCAGGAGTGTGGCCTAATATGCTAACAAGTTTCTGCTGTTGGATGTGGCCTATTATGCTAATGAGTTCCTGCTGGGTTTTTTCTACAAAAAAAGCCCTGAATGTATCCAAGTGACTTTGTGACACTTTTTGTACAGTGCTACCCTCTTGCCGGCATAGAAAACCGAATAACTGAATATCTTGAATAATTCAGTTGGGCAAAATTTGTGGAAAGCCGAAAGAGCCAGAAACCCAGAAGAGTGGGAGTCTTCCTGACCTCCTCAGTGTGGAGGTGGGGGGGGGGAGACTTTTCTGGTGCACCACCAACTTAACCAATCACTCTGTGTGACCATGGCAGTTTTGCTATTTTGAGCAAGGAAGAGGAAACCCATCAGCTAAAACAGAGCAACCAAAGGAAAAACGGCAGTGTATAGAGTTGAATATTGATTACGCCTGTATTGAATTTCTGCTGAAATAAGAACCTTCATCAGTATTGTTTGGAGTCGTTATTCCATGAAAAATAATAGATTTGACAACATATTTGTTATTGTGAACGAAACGGGGAGAAATAATCCGGCTTCTTCGTCGGCTGATCACTCCTGCTGCAGCAAGAACAGTTCTGCTGTTTTTTGATGTATACTTGTATATTAATTATTGCAAAATTGTTATACTGTCCTTTTGAGTGTGCCTCTTTAGTGATATACATTAAAATTGTTAGTGTCATTTGTACTCAGCCAGTATTTGCTATTTTGGCAGCGGTGACTGGGCTGGTTAATCCACCACTGTGTTACTTCTTGGTAAGCTTTAATGTGTGGCGTTATTGCCGAAGATTGTAGTTTTGGTCCTGTGCTGTTTGGAGATTTCTGGGGATGTAAACTGAAGAGTACTGGACTCAGGAAACCAGGAACGGTGAAGTCATGAAGCCTTTATTGAGTGATTCAGCATGCCCAGTAGATGGTCAGAACAAGCATGCTTCCAGGGCTCCAGGGCCCTCATTATATGCTGGCCGGAGCCACACCTCCAGCCGCACCCAAAAGACCTGATAGGGGTTTAACATATGCGCATGTTTGTCATAGGTTCCCTGGAGGAGCCTTTGATTTCATTGGCTCCCCAGGGAGAACCTAGGTCCCACATTGATGGAGGCTTTCAATCCGGATGTCTATTGTTCCTCCAGATTCAAGCTCCCCTCTCCGCCTGACCATGTGCTCTGGCCATGCGGCAGGCGCCATTACCTGGGAGCACATGGCAGGCTGGTTGCTACACAGAGCATACTACATTACATAAGCATTTGAAGTAAGTATATTTTATATCAGGGCTGCCTGGAAGTCGTACCATGCTCCAGTTTTGTTCTGCTTGCCGTGACATCAGAAGACAAGAGTCACTGGAAAAGGCAACAATGCTAGGAACGGTTGACGGCAGCGGGAAAAGAAGAAGTCCAGGCAGGAGGAGATGGATTGATTCAACCAAGGAAGCCACGGCCCTTAGTTTGCAAGATCTGAGCAAGGTTTATAACAAACAGAACATTTTGGAGGACATTAATTCATTGTGTCACCATAAAAGGCAAGCGACTTAATGCGCACACACACACGCACTTAACACACTTAATGCACACACACCAGTCTCAGGATGCCAGCCTCCAGGTGGGACCCTGGTAGGCTTGCCATTCCCCGGGGGGGGGGGGGGGGGGGGTTGCCCACTTTAGGGGCTCCCAATCTGCCAGCCGGGATCTGGCCGGCAGGGGAAACCCCACCCCCAGAGTGCCGGGATCATGCCAGTGTGCCCGGTGCCATGATGTCACCCAGAGGACATTTTATCACATTAAAGGACAGTTCAGGAAGGTTGCCATCACCTTTGTTCGATTTCATATCCTTTACAGAGAGAGAGCCAGTTTGGTGTAGTGGTTAAGAACAGCGGAGAACCGCTGGGAAAATCTGGGAGAACCGGGTTTGATTCCCCACTCCTCCACATGCAGATGCTGGTGTGACCTTGAGTCAATGACAAGTTGTTCTCTCAAGGGCTGTTCTCGATGTTGCTCTCTCAGCCCCACCTACCTCACAGGGTATCTGTTGTGGGGAGGGGAAGAGAAGGAGATTGTCAGCTGCTCTGAGACTCCTTCGGGTAGTGAAGGGTGGGGTATAAATCCAATCTCCTCCTCCTCCTCCTCCTCCTCCTCCTCCTCCGTCTCCTTCTCTATCACGACATCTACTTTCCGAGAAACACGAAAGCAAACCCCTTCCCAGCTAATGTCTCTGTTGTCTACAACAGCGAGGCTATACACAGAGGAAGCCAATCATGGAAGTTCAGTAATTAAGCTTTCTAAAGACCTAACTAGTCAATTAGTAGCCCACCTTGGCACGCAACATACAGACACTGCCAATATTTGGTCTCATCTGTTAGTGCCATCCTCTAGTCGTTACCCGCCCACTTTGCCCATTCCCTTACCCTTCCCAAAGAAGGGTTCACTCCTCGGGGATGCCTGACAGCTGCTGCTCCAAAGCCAATATCTGGAATTGGTCCAGGAGGACCTTCCTTTCATCCCGTGATAATGCCTAGGTAGGAAGCCTGGCTGCCGTGCCCATTTTTCAGGGCTGACGCTTTCCTCCTTACTGGCAGATGGCAGCAGCTGGCTTGTGATTCTGGAACGGGATCGGATTGCTGATGGATTGTGTAGCCTTTGGAATGACATTTCTGTTGGACACACCTCGGCTGTTTACACCTTTGTTAATAATTGGCACTGGAGGAGGCTGTGTCAGAACAAGGCAGGCAGGGATGCATTGATTGTGTCTGAACAAGGCATGCATCGTTCTGACATGGTCCCTGCCATCCGCAATATGGAGGTAATCATGAGCCCTGAAAAATGGGCACTGTATGAAAGGAACGTCCTCCCGTACCAGTTCTTAGAATCATAGAATCACAGAGTTGGAAGGGAGGCAGACAGGCCATCTAGCCCAACCCCCTGCTCAATGCAGGATCAGCCGAGAGCGTCCCTGACAAGTGTTTGTCCAGCCGCTGCTCCAAGACTGCCAGGGAGGGGGAGCTCACCACCTCCCTAGGTAGCTGATTCCACTGCTGAGCAATTCTGACTGTCAAAAAGTGTTTCCTAATATTCAGCTGGTACCTTTCCGCCCTCAATTTAAACCCGTTCTTGTGAGTCCTCTCCTCTGCTGCCAACAGGAACAGCTCCCTGCCCTCCTCTACGTGACAGCCTTTCAGATACTCAAAGAGAGCAATTCTGCCCCCCCCCCCCCCAGCCTCCTCTTCTCCGGACTGAACATTCCCAAGTCCCTCAGCCTTTCCTCGTAGGGCTCGGTCTCCAGCCCATGATCACTGGCTTTGAAATAGCAGCTGCCAAGCATGCTCTGGGAGGAAACAGGACTTCTTTGAGAAAGGGTAAGGGAATGGATGAAGTGGACAGTTAACAGAGTTGCCAGGTCCCCCCTGGCCATTGGTGGTGGTGGTGGGGTTACCAGATCCAGGTTGGAGACTCCTGGAGATTTGGGGACAGAGCCTGGGAAGGACAGGGACCTCAGTGGGGTACAATGCCACAGAGTCCACCCTCCAAAGCAGCCATTTCATCTAGGGGACTTGATCTCTGTAGTCTGGAAATTAGATGTAATTCCAGGGGATCCCTATGTCTCACCTGGAGGCTGGCATCCTTAATAGGCAAGAATAGACAATGGCAGTATCTATATATCTAATTCCCAAGTGCCCCCCCCGCATGCGGATGCTTAAATCCGCGCGGGGGGGGGGCACTTGGAGGGCAGAGGGGGGGTTCTGCAGGTGGGGGGTAACCTCCCCGCTTGCAGAAAAATCCTAAATCTTTTTTAAAAAACTTACATCCCCCCAAAAGTTAAAAAAAAATACCCGCGCATGCGCGGGACTTACCTGCCCGGCGGCGGCGGACGAGCTGCTGGCGGTCGGGTGGCTGCAGCCCAGCCACCTGTTGAAGGACAGGGGGAGGGGGCCGGGGGAGGGGGGAGGCAGCACGGCGGGCCTCGGCCCTAATCGCACCGCTGGCTAAGGAATGCCTCGGTAGGCCTCGGCCCTAATCGCACCGCCGGGAAGAAACAAGGCAGGGATGGGGGGGGGGCAGTGGCGGCGAGGCCCAGCCCAGCCAGGCCTCGCCAGGAAGAAACGGGAGAGGGACGCGGCGGTGACAAGGCCCGGCCCAGCTAGGCCTTGCCGGGAAGAAGCGGGGCAGGGACGGGGCGGCGAGGGCGGTGAGGCCCAGGGGGCGGCAAGGGCGCCAGGAAGAAATGGGGGAGGGATGGGGGGGCAGCGAGGCCCGGCCCAGCCAGGCCTCACCGGGAAGAAGCGGGTCAGGGACGGGGGCGCGAGGTGGGAGGGTGGATTGCCACCTTCTCCTCTCCCCCGCGGATTTCGCGGGTCCCATCTCTTGTTAAAAATAGAATAACGTGTGTACTACTGCTACATTTTACAGCTTGAAACATTATTTATTGCATTTTAAAATGATCCCATGGAGACACAATGCTGTAAGTGGTTAACAACCACCACCAGTTGTAATATAACATGTAACATCACAGAAAGTTGATATGGCCAACAAATGTCTCACAGCTGGGGTCAAACATCCATGAAAGTTCTCTCTGTTCATTTCCTTTACTTCATAAGTTAAGAAACCACAAAGAAGATGCAAAAAAATCTTCTTCCAGTAGAGTTGCCAGCAGTGTTCCCTCTAAGCTGAGTTGGTGTGAGCTAGCTCACAATTTTTTAGCCTCCGTCTCACACATTTTTGTCTCAGCTCAGGAAGGACAGCTCCAGAGCAAACTAATCTACGCAGTAACCAAATTGCTCGCTCACAACTTTAATGCCAGGAGCTCACAGGGTAAAATTTTGCGCACAGGACTCCACAGCTTAGAGGGAGCATTGGTTGCCAGCCAATGGTGGCATCTGGCAAGGGATAGGGGGCAGGGATGTAGGAGGGCACCATTGTGGCACAAGACATGAGAACACTTCCATGTCTTCTCCATAAATGGCATGTTGCATGCAACGAGGGTGGGGTTTTTTTAAAAAAAACTCTGCCACTCAAAGGAGCAACAGTGGGGAGCAAAGATTGGTGGGGGGAGGTCTCCTGCCCAAGAAGAAGACCTGGCAGCCTTAAATTCTGGGTCCTGCTGAACAGAAGTTTGCTGGGAGTTCCTTTTTTCACAACCAACTTATGGTGACCCATTGGGTTTTCAAGGCAAGAGATGTTCAGAGGTGGTTTGCCATTGCCCACTTCTGTATAGTGCCCCTAGTATTCCCTAGTGGTCTCCCATCCAAACACTAACTAGGGTCATCCCTGCTTAGCTTCCAAGAGCTGATGAGTTTAACCTAGCCTGAGCTACCTACATCAGGGGGGAGTTAAGAATATAAAAATATAAGAGAAGCCATGTTGGATCAGGCCAATGGCCCATCCAGTCCAACACTCTATGTCACACAGTGGCCAAAAATGTCAGGTGCCCTCAGGAGATCCACCAGTGGGGCCAGAACTCCTGACAGAGAGCGTTCCATCTATACCTTGTGGCTAACAGCCACTGGTGGACCTCTGCTCCATATGTTTATCCACTCCCCTCTTGAAGCTCTCTATGCTTGTAGCCGCCACCACTTCCTGCAGCCATGAATTCCACATGTTCATGACTCTTCGGGTGAAGAAGTACTTCCTTTTAGCTGTTCTAAACCTACGGATCACCAATTTCATTGAGAGCCCATGAGTTCTTGTATTGTAAGAAAGTAGGGTTGCCAGCCTCCAGGTGGGGCCTGGAGATCTTCCATTTTTACAACTGATCTCCAGCTGACAGGGATCAGCTCCCCAGGAGAAAATCGCTGCTTTGAAGGGTGGACTCTATGGCATTGTACCATGCTGAGACCCCTCCCTCCCCAAACCCCACCCTATCCTGGATCCACCCCCAAAGTCTCCAGGTATTTTCCAACCCAGACCTGGCAACCCTATGGGAACGGGAGAAAAGTACTTCTTTCTCTGCCTTCTCTACTGCATGCGTAATTTTGTAAACCCCTATCCTGTCACCCTCAGTCATCGTTTCTCCGAGCAAAAAGGCCGTAAGCTCCTTCCATGCTGAATCTTAATTCACAGGCATGCAAGGGCTTGATTGAGATTGGGAGCACCGTGTGGAGGAAGATGAGACTTGAGCCTTCAATCACACTGTTTTCCTGCCCTGAAATGGCTCTGGGGATTTGCTAGTTGTCCTGCTGAGGAAACTTATGTAGATAGATAGGCTTCTTGTGTACTGATAACTTACACATAATTGTTCCCACGGTGACAAACAGGAGTTCCCTGGAACTGGTTCAGTTTGGGAAATGATGCTGTGAAAATGGTTCCCCCCCTTGCCCTGTGTGCCAGTCCTGATGCCAATCAGGCCTCCACATGCCTAGAAATTAAGCATTAACATGGAACTCCCAGCATATATTTGGTTGATCTGGACAGTCGGATCAACAAATGTGCTTTGTCATGTAGGGCCTCAGGTAGCCTTATTTAAATGCTGGTCTTTTATGTGATGTTTATAACCATTGTTTTATTTATATTTTAAGTAGGGTTACCAGCCCCCGTACTGGGGGTGGGGAGTCCCCCACTCTGGGGCCCCACCATACCGCTGATCAGCTGGCTGGCAGGTAGGGTTACCAGGTCTTAACTACGTCCTGGTGGGGGGGCTCCAGCTTGGTTCCTGGGGTCTTCTGGTGTGTGTGCAAAATGTGCGCACTGCAATGGCATCACCCAGAAGTGATGTCATCACACCAGGCACGTCATTCAGGAGACGCTCTAGCATTTGGCTTTAAAAAAAACCCTCTATGGTCATCATAGAGTTTTAACCCAAATGCTAGAGTGTCACCCGCATGACATGCCCTGCGAAATGACATCACCCAGAGGCACGTTGAGTACAATGACATTGCAGCAGGCACATTGAGTACAATGGGGCTCTGGGGGTGAGGCTCCCCCGCCGGCCAGCTGGTAGGCAGTGGATTGGGGGCCCTGAAAGCAGGAAAACCCCTGTCCCCATTGGGGGGATGGCAACCCCACTGGCAGGGGGACTTACTGGTAGGAGAGTCAGGCCTAGGCCACTGTCACCAGCAATGCAGCAATGTCACTTTTGGCGTATACCGGGTATGATGTCACTGCATTGCTGGCGTCATCGCTGTAATGTCATTGGCACGATGACATCACTTCCAGTGCATTTCAAAAATGATGTCACCACGTCACCACATCATCCCGCTCCCTGGCAACCCTAATAGAAAGCTGCCTTAAGCTCTGAATGGCAGAAAGCTGGCTAATAAAAGGTTTAAATAGACGATATTCTCCAGCATTAATTTTGCTGTAAAATTTCTCCTCTTAATGGTTTCCTTAGATATTTGCGCTCGTCAGTAAGTAGCCAAATCCTATCGGCTTGTAAGAGTGTCTTATTTTCGCAAAACCGGAAAGGAACGGCAATTGTGAAAGAGAAATAATGATGCCAGTGAAACATCCATGTTATCCAATCAGGGCAGAAAAGAGAAGAAAAGGGGGATAAAACGTATTAACATCTCCTCTCCCCGCTTTTTGTTCTGAAAATGTTTGCTAATGAACCTTTAGCACAGCCTGTTGTTTATATACCTGAAGGCCTTTATTTCATTGGCCCAGTTGAGTGACTCCATTAATTTAACATCTTTACATCCAAATTTCTTAGGAAGTCTCCCTTTTCCATTAAGATTCCTTATATACCATTAAATTTAAATTAAAGGCCCTCTAAGTCTGAAAATGAAGGCCTCGGCCCATAGACCAGCTTCTATCTTCTCAATTATAGGCGAAAGGCCTCATCAAAGTTTATTTGTTCATGCCGGAGCTCCCCCCTCTTTTTTGATCTCCTTAAAAAAGGATTGCCAAACATACAATTAAGAAATTCCTCCTGTGTTTCTTCCCCCAAAGGACAAAAAGCAACCCGGTAGAGTCTATTAGCATTTCAATATATATATTTTACCTCAGGAGATGACTTGGCTTCCCAGACTAATTTAGCAAAAAATATTGTATGCTCATGATTATTCTCACATGTTCAAAGGCCTACAGCATCGTCAGGCTACTGTATTCTACTCCGTCCTCTGAGGATTAGGCAATCGTAGAGCTGTATTTGAAAGGTCATGCATATAACCATTTCTCCACTTGGAATGGCCTCTGTTGCAATGGGATTCACAGCCAGCTTTGTCTATTATCTCTTCCAAGTAGGGTTTCCTGCTCTGGGTTGGGAAATTCCTGGAGATTTAGGGGGGTGGGTGGGCAGGGTTTCGGGAGGGAAGAGACTTCAGTAGGGTTGCCAGGTCGCTTACCTTTTGTGATGTGTGGGGGGGAGTATGCGCGCACGCACCACAATGACGTCGCCTGGAAGTGACATCATCCTGCTAGGCACGTTGCCAGTGGACACTCCAGCATTCAGCTTGAAAACTCTATGATTCCATAGATACCATAGAGTTATGATACCATAGAGTTTTCAGGTGGAATGCTAGAGCATCCCCCCCAGCGACATGCCCAGCGCGATGACATCACCTCAGGGTGACGTCATCGCACCGGGCACATTGGCTTGATCTGGGCACTTTGGGCGCAGGGTTCCCCCTGCCAGCCAGATTCAGGCTGGCGGGTCAGGGGCCCTTTGAGCTGGCAAACTCTCCCCCCCCCGGGGGGATCTGGCAGCCCTAGACTTCAGTGGTAGGGTTGCCAACCCTGGGTTCAGAAATGCCTGGAGATTTGAGGGTGGAGCCCTGGGAGAGTGGAGTTTAGGGAAGGGAGGGACTTCGGTAGGGTATAATACCAATCAGTCCCCCTTCCAAGGCAGCCATTTTCTCTTGAAGTGGAATAAATGTTTTACTTAACTAAACAATAAATAAGTGATATATGTACTCTAGAGATCAGTTATCATGGTGTGAGATCTCCGACCCCCATCTTGAGGGGGAATGCGCTTGTTCATGTTGGGTTATTTTTGAAAATCTTTGGCTGTTCTGGCTGAATATAAACGTCCAAGCTCACTTCAGATTTCACTGCAGGAGAATTAAAAGGGAGTCCAGTGGCAGTGTGTGTGTGTGTGTGTGTGTGTGTGTGTGTTAGGGTTGCCAGCCTCCAGGTGGGGCCTGGGGATCTCTTGCTTTTACAACTGATCTCCAGCTGACAGAGATCAGCTCCCCTGGAGAAAATGGCTGCTTTGAAGGGTGGACTCTATGGCCAATGGCCCCACTGGTGGATCTCCTGATGGCACCTGGTATTTTTTGGCTACTGTGTGACAGAGCGTTGGACTAGATGGGCCATTGGCCTGATTGAACATTGGTTTCTCTTATGTTCTTATATTCTTATTGTACCATGCCGAGAACCCTCCCCTCCCTAAACCCCATCCTCTCCCGGATCTACCCCCACAGTCTCCAGGTTTTTTCCAACCCAGACCTGGTGACTGTAGTGTGTGTGTGTAAAGTGCCGTCAAGTCATAGCCAACTTATGGGGACCCCAGCAAGGGACTTCCAAGGTGAGTGAGAAGCAGAGGTGGTTGGCCATTGCCTTCCTCTGCAGAGTCTTCCTTGGAGGTCTCCCTTCCAAGGACCGACCTTACTTAGTTTCCAAGCTCTGATGAAATCGAGCTATACCACGCTGCCTTCCCTCCCACCCAGTAGCAGCTCAACGACTAACAAAATATTTCAGATGCATCTGATGGAGTCAGCTCAGATTTTATGAAAGCTTAGACTGTGTTAACTTTTATTCCTCTTTAAGGCCCCACTGGACTTCTGTTTTCTTTTGTTTTCACACCAGACTCACGTATCTGCTTTGAACCACTTGTGACTTTCAAACCACTTATAATTATCGAACTTGCAGCACCGTCTCGAACACCGGCCTTCCTCCGAGGAGTTCAGCGTGACGTCCTCTCCTTACAATAATCTTTTGATCACTGTCACTATCGCCTTGGGTCTAAATGCCACCTGGAGCCGCCGGGACCTTCGGCGACGGAGATGAGCATACTGGCTGCAAGGGCCGCATTTGGAAAAGAAACCTGCCTGTCACCCAGCAATCGATAAGAATTCATTTGGAATTCAAAGCAGCGCTTGCAATCAGGGGGAATTCATTAGGGAGTTTGTCGGGAGCGCCGTCGACACTTCCACGGCACAATTCCGCCATCGTTCAGCATTCATTAAGCGCTATTTCATGTCGAAAATAATGAGCCGGAGAAACACTGTTAGTGGGGAATGATGAAATAAAGGTGTGTTTACATATTGTAAATACTTTCTGCTAAACTGTTTACCGTGAGAGATGCTGGGTTTTTTTTAAAAAAGCATCCCTCTGCTCCCACCCACCCCGCACCCAGTCTTTGCTGATTGGATGCCCCTCAATTAAGCATCAAATTAGAGCCGGGCCAACTCAAAATTGGAAATCTTAAAGTTCTCCCTGACTTAGCGGCTTCCAAATGTCAATGGTTTAATTATCGTATTGTTTCCAGGCGAGTACCGTTTGTGCAGGGATGTTGCTACTTAACGAGAGCTGTACTGTAATTGGATCAGTGTAAAAAAATTCCTCCTCCTTTATTAGAGTGGAAGGGTTTGTAGGCAGACTTTTTCATTTTCTTCATCTTTTTTTTTCTTATAGAAGACTTCAAAGCAGGTATTAGGCCCAGTAGTGGAATTAACACACACACACCCATTCCCTTTCCAGGGCTAATAGCCCTTCAAGCCTGAAAAACAGGACATAAGGAATTGGTGTGCCCGACACGGAATTTTTTTATCCAGTCATTCATGCGCACATACACAAACACACACAGGTTCGTGCCTAATAATGTCTGTTCCCTGTCACAGCGATTGGTGGACTGGCTCCATAATAAAGAAGGTACCATTCAGCAGTGAAGTCTTCCAGTATTCTTATCTTAGATGGATTTAAAAGGAGGTCAGATAGATTTATAGAGGATGAGGAAGAAGGCCCGTAGTGGAAATAGATACAGCAGGCTCTAGAAAGAGGCTCTGTGAGAGTGCCAAGGACTTGGGCACTCAGCGTCAATCTGCCGTAGCAACCTCAGCAGGGTATAAGGAAACAGAGTCCACCATTTTCTCCAGGGGAACTGATCAATGCCATCTGGAGAGCAGTTGTAATTCTGAGTGGTGTCCAGCCCTCACCTGGAGATTGGCAACAGTGGTTCCCCAAAGGGAATGGCTGGTTTGGAGGGCAGAATCTATGGCATTGTAGCTGTCTGAGGCTCCACCCCTCCTCAAACGTCACCCTCGCCAGACTCCATCCCTCAAATCTCCAGGAATTTCCCACCTGGAGTTGGCAACCCTATCTCCTTTCCAGCCAAGCATCAACCTACCTTTATTTTCCCCTCACTGTTCAGCTTTCCATCTCCCTCCACAGATACCTGCAGCCTCTACCGTGCTCTGAAGCCCTGAATGCCACATCACATTGGCTGTCATGGGGGAGGGGGCATCTCAGCCAGGTATAAGGGCACAATGAGTTTTCTCCCAAAGGCCAAAATAGGTGTGGAAAGGGCCCTTTACTGACAGAAACCAAGCTTGGTTGACCAGCAGTAGGCACCAAGGGGAAAGTACGGCTCCCAGCTCTGAGTAGGGAAATACCTGGAGATTTGGGGGGTGGATCCTGTGGAGGGCAGCGTTGGGGGCGGGGGGGTGTGTGGAAGGACTCAGCAGGAATTTCCCAGCCTGGAGCCATCAAGGACTGGCCCCGATGAGTTCCTCCCAAAGGCGTAGAAAGGGTTTTATTTCTTTGTCTTTTTACTGACAGAACCAAGCTTGGTTGCTTACCAACAGCCACTGAGGGAAAAGTTAGAAAGCTTTGGCCGCTGGCCTCTATGGCATTATTCAGCTGAGGCCTTTCCTCTCCCCTCCCTCTGGAGGACCAACAACAGGGCAGAGAGGCCGAGGCCTTCCCCTGATGTTGCCTCCTGGCTCTGGGATCCAGAGGATTAGTGCCTCTGAATGTGGAGGTTCTCCTTAGTCACCAGGGCTAGTAGACCTGTCCTCCATGAATCTATCTAATCCCCTTTTAAAGCTGTTCATTCCTGTGGCCATCACGGCATTCTCTGGCAGAGAATTCCACATTTTAACCACTCTGTGATTCTATGGCACTAGGAAGCACCCCTTCTCACCTCCCAATGGTTACCATAATGCTTCTGTGTTCCCATCAGCCTTAAAAAAAAAAAAAAAAGGGACTGCCTTTCCCTGTATATACCCCAGAGAGCACTGCGGTCAGGCTATCAACATCGCCTGACCCTCACTGGCCCGAGAGGCTAGGTTAGTGACCACCAGAGCCAGGGCCTTCTCAGAGGTGGCTCCACACTGGTGGAACGAGCTCCCGGAGGACATCAGGGTCCTGTGGGACCTTTTGCAGTTCCGCAGGGCCTGCAAAGCGGAGCTCTTTCGCCAGGCCTTTGATTAGGAATGGCCACTGGGGGGAAATGGGCCACTGGGGAACTTGGCCAGTGGTACTCTCCTGGCTTGGGATTCAGGGGTTACTGCTTTCTGTTGGGTGTGACCGGTATTGCCGCCATCCTTTGCCTGTATTATCTTAGTCTGTAATTTATCTGGCAATTTTATGGATTTGTATCTGTTCTTAACTGAATGCCATTGTCTATGGTTTTAGTTGCTGTTAGCCGCCTTGAGCCAGTCTATTGGCTAGGTGGGCTATAAATACAAATAAAGAAAGAAATGAATGAATGAATGAATGAATGAATGAATAATGGAGACTTGCTGGCTCCCAGGTTTGGGTGGGAGATCCCTGACATCAGGAGCTTCTGCCCACCGTGGATTAGCAGTCTGTCAAGGGAGATCCTCCCCCTAAACAGGGACGCCACACAGGGACATGCTGATATTTGGGCAAACTCTATGAACTGAGGGTGAAAATACCATGGTGTTTCTCCCAAATACCAGAGTGTCCCCCTCATGGCGTCCCTGACACCATGTTGTCACTTCTAGGTGACATCATCACATCAGGGGCATCACATGACATCCCCACCTACCCCCGCAACGCCTCCCCAATCCCACCACTGGAGTGACAAGGGGACCTGACAACCCTATTACAGTGGCTGGTGATTTCTGCTAGTGTCTGTCTGGGAACGGCCACCATTATACCCACAATTACACCCATGATTCATTCCAAATATAATATTTTAGCCCAAGTGACCCTGAGCTCGTCAGAGTTTGGGTGCTCTGCTGGATTGACCACAGGTGGATGGGAGGCCACCAACGAAGGCTAGCTATGCAGAGGAAGGCAGGGCCACCAACAGAGGGATACTGGGGGGGACAAAATTGGGGGGACAAGTCAGCCAAGAAGGCCCTTGAAGCCAGTGTCATGCTGCATCCAGCCAAATGTCTTTCCATGTATTTTAATGCAGTTTTGGCAGTGGCCACTAGGGGTGCAGTGAAGTCTGAGCCTCCCAAAAGATACTCTACTATTGGATAGACTTGCCTTCCTCCAAGGGCCTTTCTCCACCCGGGTTTTCTCTGTGTTCAACTTGCATTTACCTTATGGTGATCTCTGTCTGCCTGTTGTTTCCTCCACTAATCGTGTCCCGCTCCAATTTGCTTGCCTGCCCCCAGGGATTCTGCACTGTGATCAGTAAACCCGGGTTTAATGTCCCAGGTATGGTGGGAAAGGGGCGGGGAGGATCGAAACTCAGTTGAAAATTCTACACTTAAATCTGCACCGGGGCCACTCTGGATCGAGGGCAAGCCTGCGGCAAAACAAGACCGATATACCCCGGGGCAATGGTGGTCTGAACCCAGCGTGACCACAATGTAATGTGGAACTGACAAAAAAATTGGGGTGAAAAGAGGGGTGAACTCAAGTGCAGTGCAGAATAGCTAGTAGGAGATAGTGTTGAACCCGGATTAAAGGTCTCGTGTGGAAAGGGCCCAAGACTGAAGCAAACTTGCCTATCAGATCATGCTAAGCCCGTCAACCCAGCCAGCAGTGGAGCAGGACAAGACCACACAATGATGGCCGAGACAGTAATTGCCAGCTTGCAGGTCATTTTCCTCCAGTAGTTTAGGTTTTCTCTCTTCCTTTCCTTACACTGAGCTCAGCCAGATCTTGCAAAGTGATTGCAGCGAGATGTAACAACCTTCTGTTTCCCTTAATTTCTCTCTCTCCTTTCCACACTTTTCTTATTCATTTCTCTCTCCCTCCATAGTTTCCTGCTGTTTAGTTTCAAGTCTAGGTCTCCAGTCAGTCTCAGCCCTATCCTGCTTGGCAAGGGAATGTACTTAAGGGTCGTATAGTAGCAAACCTTTGTTAATATTATGAGCAGACGGTGGGAAGTTGACATTTCCCCGTGACCTAAAAAGGAGTAAAAGGATGCTTCCCTCCCTCAAAATTTGCATGCATGGTAATAGAACATTAATCTCTTTTAGTGTTTATACATGTGGAACAGAAGTTAGAACTCCCAGTTCAGGCATTGGGTTGTTGGCGAGAACCAGTTTGGTGTAGCGGTTAAGAGCGCGGACTCTAATCTGGGAGAACTGGGTTTGATTCCCCACTTCTCCACATGCAGCTGCTGGTGTGACCTTGCGTCAGTCACAAGTTCTCTTGGAGCTGTCTGTTGCAGGGAGGGGAAGGGAAAGGAGATTGTAAGGTACTCTGAGACTTCTTTGGGTCGTGAAGGGCGGGGTAGAAACCCAATCCAATCTCGGTTTCTACTCGGCAGCATATTCTTCCTCCAGAACAGGTATCCTTCGTTGGACAATTAGGATGTTTTGGTTTGTTGGATCGGAGTTTGTTCAGTGAGCGACGCCTTCAGAACGACAGTGGTTGGCATTGCGTCAACCTTTCTGTCAGTGTGGCATTTGCTCTAACCTTTATTGACTTAAAACAGCCGTCCATTTCCCCCTTCAGCTCTCCTCAGCTTGGAAATCCAATATCCAGCAGACAGAGATGTAGGAAGGCTCTGAATCCTTAAACGAGTCGCCTCCCCTCAAATGAGAACCGGAGTGCACCACATCGGCAAAGACTCTTTTATCTTCTTTCCCCTTTTTCTCTGCACAGACATCAAAAAAACTTGCCAAATATTCTACTCAGAAAGGAAGCTTGACACCCAACATTAGCAGCTGGATTTTCATATTCTAGGTCTGTAACAGGGTGTCTGTTGTGGGGAGGAGAAGGGAAAGGAGTTTGTAAGCTGCTGAGACTCCTTTGGGTAGTGAAGGGCAGGGTATCAATCCAGTCTCTTCTTCTTCTCTTCTAGAATGACTACCCAATTGCTTTTAAAGCCAGTGTTTGAGATGAGTCTGTGGGTGGGCCCGTAGTTAGGATTTTGTGGCGTGTGGGGCAATTTTTTTTGTGATGGGGCTGAAGTTCTCAGAGCAGAAAGAAAAGGCATTTAGTCAATAGAAAGCTGTTACCAGGATAGATCTCTAAACTGCAGGCTGTCAGCCACTTTAGATGACAGTTCTCAGCTGCCACAAGTTCATCACGTCTGCCAACCTAAGCAACAATTCTGGTAACAAGCCGGCAGGTGGGGGTGATGACTTCTGTAGTCAAGAAAGCTAACACTCGGGCAAAAAAACTCTCTTAAAGGAGACCCGTTTCTTGACACAGAGTTAGAAGGGATCCTAGAGGTCACCTACTCCAACCCCCTCGCTCAGTGCGGGAATTAGTCAATGGCAGTATCCCACTCTGCTTTTTACTAACATGGCTACTCCTCTGGATCTAGTTCCTATGATAGAATCTGATCTCTACGCTGCCGTGAAAAGAAGTCCCTGGCTTTGATCAAGAATCTGTAATACTGTGTTTAACAAATTATTACGGCATAACTTGTTCACAGCATCATCAGCCAGCCAGATAGCTTGAATGTTTAAAGTGTTTATTGACAATTTTAAACAAAACTTCAATGGATCAGCAACCAGTACCCAAATCACCCATGCTCTGTATTCAGGTTTCTGTTTAGGACAGTTCTTTTTCCTCCTCATCTAATGCCAATGGTGGTGGGTGGAAGGATGTTGTTTTGGCTTTCATTCCTTGGAGAAGTCAGTATTTTATCTTGCCTCTTTTCTCCTCCTTTCTCTAAGCAACAACTTTTTTTCCCACCCTCGATGGAGCAGGCTTCAGACAGAAGGCAGTGCCGGGGCTTTAATGAAAATTTAAAAGTCAATGAGACACACACCAAAAGGGGGGGGGAGAGAGAGGGAGAGAGAGAGAGATGACCCAGGATGAGAACAGTCCAATGAATAAATTCAAACCATTTAGAGAATGTTTGGAAAGATCAGAAGGGCACCTTTGCGCGCAGCATTTTAACGAGCCCAAGAGAATTAGCAAGAGGCCTGAAAAATGAGTGGCACTGGCAGAGAGTAATTCGGTGGCCATCACTTGAGGGTGATGAATGAGGATGTGGCGTCGGTCGGCCTCTGCAGAGAAGAATCATCTTTTCTAAAACAATTGTGTTTAGTCTGCACGATAAGAGAGAGAAGCTGCTGTGGTGGCCAGGCCGGGCATTAATGTAATCACACGGCTGTGTGCTTCACATAAGAACCATCTTGTTGGAGCAGACCCAGGTCTGCTTGGTCTCAGCAGCAGCCAGGCAGAGGTCCCCAGGGAATTTCAGCCATCGGCGTGATGTTTCCAGTCCAAATATGCACCCCCCCCCCGAAATATCTGTATAGTCAGGTATCTAGGTTGATATTTAGGATTCTCAGGAATGACCGTATCCTGATCCTGAATATTTCCAGGAATATACAGGGCCGGCATTTTAAAAATCCAAGGCCTGTTTTTTCCCCATTTAACAGATTTTCCAGGAAATGGGAGCGGGAGGGAAGCACCTGTCCGAGGCAAATGGGATCACATGTAAGGGGGGCAGTAGAACTATCTGCCCAATCTCAAGGATTCTCTGAAAGCCCGTAGAACTGTCTGCCCAGTCACAGGACTAGAACTATCTGCCCAATCACAAGGATTCTCTGATAGTCCATAGAACTGTCTGCCCAATCACAAGACTAGAACTATCTGCCCATTCACAAAGATTCTCTGATAGTCCGTAGAACTGTCTGCCCAATCTCAGGACTAGAACTATCTGCCCAATCACAAGGATTCTCTGATAGTCCGTAGAACTGCCTGCCCAATCACAGGACTAGAACTATCTGCCCAATCACAAGGATTCTCTGATATCCCGTAGAACTGTCTGCCCAGTCACAGGACTAGAACTTTCTGCCCAGCTATGAAGATCCCCTAATAGCCCATAGAACTGTCTGCCCAATCACAGGACTAGAACTGTCTGCCCCATCACAAGGATTCTCTGATAGACCATAGCTTTCTGAGCATGGACAGAGATGATTAAAAAGCAGGTCAGGCAGCAGCATGACTTCATTTCAGGGTGAGATTTTTGGAGCGCTGGTGTGTCTATGGATGCTCTGGTCTGTCCGTGTCAGGTCTGGCTGGCTGCCTTGGTACTGGCTTGCCAGGCTCATTTGGCCTGGAGTCTGTGGTTTGACATAGTCTGTTGGGCTTGCAACACTGGCCATGGGTACTGTTCGGCTTCTGGGTTAGACACTGGGTTCTGCTGGACTTGCCCCTTGCTTCAGTTAGTTCTGCTGGAATTCTCTGGTTCGATGTTGATTCTGTTCGGCTCATTGGTTCTGTTTGCCTTTAGAGGCTTTGGGCTAGAGGTTGCTCTTGTGTGTTTGCCTTGGCTTCTTTGTCCTGAAGAAAGCATGGTCGTCCCCCCCCAAAAAAAAACAATGGGGGAGGGAAGGCAGCATAGTATAGCCGGACCTTCTCAGATCTCAGGAACTAAGCAGGGGTCAGACTCAGTACTTGGAAGAAAGACCACCAAAGAAGACTGCCCAGAGGAGGGCAACAGCAAACCTCTGCCGCTTCTCACTTGCCATGAAAGCCCCTTGCTGGGGTCACCCTAAGTTGGTTGTGATTTAATGGCACTTTACACAGCAAGAAACAATGGAGACTGGCTGGAGGTGCCTTGTTTAGATACCCATAGAATTGGACCTCTTGATCCCATTTGCTTGAAACTTGGGTAGTCTTTAGTGGACAGGCAGATCTACGTTCTCTGAAATTTTGGGGTCATTTGGTTTAAAAAACAGACATTCCAGCCCTCTAGAAATAGGGAATAATGGACTTGAAAATTCAGAATTCTGGGGGGGGAATGACTCAGAACTCTGAAGCAGTACGGGGGGACTTGAAGACTCTGAAATACTGCTACAGAAACCATTCTCCCAATCTGAATAATAGAATTTCTGCCCCCAGGTGCATATCCCTAAGCAGCAGCACTGGGGAAGACCTCCCTTCATAGGCAGTTAAAG
This sequence comes from Lepidodactylus listeri, assembly GCA_029233225.1. Taxonomy (NCBI): domain Eukaryota; kingdom Metazoa; phylum Chordata; class Lepidosauria; order Squamata; family Gekkonidae; genus Lepidodactylus; species Lepidodactylus listeri. The sequence continues at coordinate 86,641,599 of JARCFY010000011.1, forward strand.
CCACTCAAAATGGAGATAGAACTCGCTAGATGAGAAGAGACTGTGGCTTAGTGGTAGAGCCTCTGCTTGACATGCAGAAGGTCCCAGGTTCAACCCCTGGTGTCTCCAGTTTAAAAGGACCAGGTGATAGGTGATGAGAAAAACCTCTGCCTGAGATCCCTGGAGAGCTACTGCCAGACAGAGTTGACCACACAGAAGGAGGAGGAGAAGGAGGAGATTGGATTGATACCCCGCCCTTCACTAACAGTTCCTCAGGGCCTGTAAGACGGAGCTCTTCCACCAGGCTTCCAAATAGGAGCCGCCACCGATGATACCATCTACCACTTGACATCAGTGATGTAACCCTGGTCCTATATGGTCCGGGCATGGGGGGAGGGTTGGACCTGCCATCAAGTCACCATCTGAAGGGATATTTATGGAAGTTTTATATGTACTAATTGTATTTATTGAATGTTTTATTGATTTTATCGGTTTTAATGTTTGACCAGGCCTTCGGCCCATGTAAGCCGCCCTGAGCCCGTTCGCGGGGAGGGCGGGATATAAATCTCAAAATAAATAAATAAATAATTATAAATAACGGAAGGAGACTCAGGACAGCTTACCATCGCCTTTCCCTTCCCCTCTCCACAACGGACACCCTGTGAGGTAGGTGGGGCTGAGAGAGCTCTTTCAAGGACTGCTTGTGAGAGAACAGCTCTGAAAGAACTTGTGACTGACATGAGGTCGCTCCAGCAGCTGCATGTGTAGGAGTAGGGAATCGAACCCAGTTCTCCCAGACTAGAGTCCGCGCTTCTAACCACTACACCAAATTGACTGCTGGTCTGATTCACTTGAAGGTAGGTGGGGCTGAGAGAGCTCTTTCAAGGACTGCTTGTGAGAGAACAGCTATGAAAGAACTTGTGACTGACACGAGGTCACTCCAGCAGCTGCATGTGTAGGAGTGGGGAATCGAACCTGGTTCTCCCAGACTAGAGTCCGCGCTTCTAACCACTACACCAAATTGACTGCTGGTCTGATTCACTTGAAGGTAGGTGGGGCTGAGAGAGCTCTTTCAAGGACTGCTCGTGAGAGAACAGCTCTGAAAGAACTTGTGACTGACACGAGGTCACTCCAGCAGCTGCATGTGTAGGAGTGGGGAATCGAACCCGGTTCTCCCAGACTAGAGTCCGCGCTTCTAACCACTACACCAAATTTACCGCTGGTCTGATTCACTTGAAGGAAAGCTTCATAGGCAGGCAGTGTCCTTACCCTGCACAGGTCAGCTGCTTCTATTCAGAACACTGAGATCCGAAGGTGAGAGAAGATCCAAGTCAACTAATCTCCCAAGATTGAAATATTTCCCCATATAGCGTTTTGTTGCAGGAGGCTGATGAATTCATCTTTAGCGAGGGAGATTGAACGTGGTTTACAGTCACTAGGGGGCAGGGAGGAGAGATATGTTTTAAAATCAATGGAGGATGAAATAAGATTAATGAGGATCTTTGGGATGGACTGGAATCAGCAACCCTGCTATGAAGATGATGTTCGAGGCAAGAGGTCCAGAGATGGAATACAAATTTCATGCATTACCTTCTTGGAGACTTTAATCATTTTTTAACATCTGTCCTACAGCAGCCCCTCCCCACCACATCTCTTCCACATCTACAGCATATCGCATCGTTTAGGCACAGTGGGAATGCACAAGCATCCAGACATCTCCATCGTGCCTGATTAATGTGGATGTGTGACTGGGGCCTAAATTCTATGACCGACTGTACAGCCAAACCAAAAGGAGCTGTATCCAGTGCAAAATCGTCCATGTGTGCTAGAGCTCTTCCGTGAGCAGAAAAACAAGAAAAAGACCGGGGCCCTGCTGCTTGAGAGTCAGTTTGGTGTAGTGGTTAGGAGTGCAGACTCTGATCTGGAAGAACCGGGTTTGATTCCCCACTCCTCCACATGCAGCTGCCGGTGGGACCTTGGGTCAGTTACAAGTTATTTCAGAGCTATTCTCTCAGGAGCAGTTCTCGGGAGAGCTCTCCCAGCCCCACCTACCTCAGAGAGTGTCTGCTGTGGGGAGGGGAAGGGAGGGGAAAGGAGATTGTAAGCTGCTCTGAGCCTTTTTTTGGATAGTGAAGGGTGAGGTATAAACCCAATCTCCTCCTCCTCCTTTTCTTTCTTTCTTTCTTTCTTTCTTTCTTTCTTTCTTTCTTTCTTTCTTTCTTTCTTTCTTTCTTTCTTTCTTTCTTTCTTTCTTCTCCTTACTTACTTACTTCGCCAGAGCTACTTTCTTAAGCATTATGCTGTGGAAGGTGGACCCTATGGGATTGTACCCCGCTGACTTGCAAGCAAAATAGAACATCACACCCTCTTCTCCTGTTTGCTTGCCTGCGTTGTAACCACTTTGGGCTTTTTTGGAAAGATGTGAGAATGTAAGATTGCCAACTCTGGGTTGGGGAATTCCTGGCTGTTTGGGTGCGAAGCTTAAGGATAACAGGGTTCAAGGAAAGGAGAGACTTTGGTGGGTTATTTGCCCTAGAGTCCGCCCTCCAAGGCAGCTGATCTTTGTCTTCTGGAGAGCAGCTGTAATTCCAAGCCCCACCTGGAGGACGGCAATCCTAGTACAGGGAAAGAAAGTGCTACATCGGGCCTGCGGAATGTGTCCCAAAACATGGTTGGGTACCACTAGGGATGCCAGCCTCCAGGTGGGCCCTAGGGATCCATTGAAATTATAGCTCGTCTCTAGACTAAAGACATCAGTTCCCCAGGAGAAAAGGGATGCTTTGGAAGGTTGACTCTATGGCATCGTGCCCCACTGAGGTCCCTGTCCTCCCCAGGCTCCACCCACAAATCTCCAGGAGTTTCCCAACCTGGACCTGGCAACCCTTCCCCTCCATCCCTTGTTGGAGGCCAGGCGGGGAGCTGGCAACCCTATCTAGCCAGTTTGGTGTAGTGGTTAGGAGCACAGGCTGTAATCTGGGAGAACCGGGTTTGTTTCCCCACTCCTCCATATGCAGCTGCTGGTGTGACCTTGGGTCAGTCACAAGTTCTTTCATAGCTGTTTTCTCAAGCCTAGTCCTTGAGAGAGCTCTCTCAGACCCACCTACCTCACAGGGTGTCTGTTGTGGGGAGGGGAAGGGAAAGGAGATTGTAAGCCGCTCTGAGATGCCTTCTGGTAGTGAAGGGTGGAGTATAAATCCAATCATCTCCTCCTCCTCCTCCTCCTCCTCCTTCTTCTCCTCCTTTTCTTCTTCTCTTCTCTTGCTGCCTTTGTGGCCCCGTTTGGGAGCCAGGCCGAGCCCCGTTATTAATTCCACACCCTGTAAGTGAAACAGACCTAACGAGACAGCCTTCGAACGAGGCCGACCCGGTACTAGGAGTTTTATGGCACTGTACCGACACCCATCCCCAGCCGTAGAGTCATTAAAATTTGTCAAGTGTAAAAAAGAAATGACAAAACATTACCCTGGGGCAACCTCCTATAAAAATGCGACAATGAAACTGCTTCGGTGGCTCCTCTGGATATTTACTTTCCCCCCTCTGAAGTTATAGTGATTTGGCTTCATCTCCGGAAGGGCATGGATTCATAGTTTTTATGGGGGGTGGGGGGGGGGGAGAGAGAAAGGATTAGAGGAATTCACCTGACGAGACCGACTTTGGCATCTCCACAGAAGATTAGAGCAGAATTTCTAATAAGGAAGCCGTAGGAAGATCACGACAGCGATGGGAATGCAAGAGGGGGCAGGATTAGGAGAAGACCGCAGAGTCGCTGGAAGTCACCGGGTTTGCTTCCACCCCAGCTCCCCTCCTATCGCAGCAATCCGACAAAATAGGTCCGAGAGAGGCCCCTGTTTCTATCTTGCCAAACCAGACGAGTGTTACTATATGACCCGTCACCCACATGTGTAAAAAGAGAATCGGGTATTTGGGAACACGTAGAGGTGTCGCTGGAACGCAGGGCCTTGCTGGTGCTGTCCAGTGGAGGCTGAAATTGAGAAGGTCTTGTGCCCCACGAAGCCCGACAAGGCAAAATTACCTCTGGCACCAGAAAGAGAGGGTCGGCCAAAACAGCTGCACAGCGTCTGACTTATTCAGGCTGTGCCAGCTTAGCCTGGGCTTTGCTTTTCATGACAAAACGCATCGTATCAGAGGACACGATGTTTTCTTTAAAAGAGCAGCACTGTCCTCTAAAACATTGTTTTGCCATCAAGTTGCAGCCGGCTTATGGTGACCCTGTGATGTTTTCAAGGCAAGAGACGAACAGAGGGGGCTTGCCGTGGCCTGCCCCTGAGTAGCAACCCTGGACTTTCTTGAAGGTTGCCCATCTAAGCAGTGGCCTGGTCTGACCCTGCTTAGCTTCTGAGATGTGATGAAACTGAGCTGGCTTGGGCTATCCAGGTCATAGAGGGGAAATCACACAGAGAGGGATTAAAATGTGGAATTTGCTGTCAGATGATGTAGCGATGGCCACAGGAGGAGGTGGCGAAGGAAGAGGAAGAGGAAGAAGAAGAAGAAGAAGAAGAGGAGGAGATCAGATTTATACCCCGCCCTTCACCTGGAGTCTCAGAGCGGCTTACTATCTCCTTCCCTTTCCCACCCTGCAACAGGCACCCTGTGAGGTAGGTGGGGCTGAGAGAGCTCTTTCCAGAACTGTTCTTGAGAGAACAGCTGGCACAGAGCTATGGCTTGCCCGAGGTCACCCAGCAGTTGCAAGTGGAGGAGTGGGGAATCAAACCCGGTTCTCCCAGATTAGAGTCCACGCTCCTAACCACTACACCAAACTGGCATAAAAGGAGATTAGATAGATTCACATAGGAGAGGTCTTATCAGTGGCTATAAGCCATGCTGACTACAGGGAACTTTCACATTCAGAGGCACTAATCCTCCGAATCCCAGAGCCAGGAGGCAACATTAGAGGAAGGCCTCAGCCTCCATGCCCTGTGGTTGGCCCTCTAAAGGAACTGGCTGGCCACTGTGTGAGACAGGATGCTGGACTAGGTGGACCACTGATCGGATCCAGCAGGACTCTTCTGATGTTCTTATGTTCACCTGTTGCTGCTCTCCGGGGCCAGTACCTGGCCCATTCTCAGCCAAGATGCCTGTGGCCAAGTCAGGGACTTCCCTGATGCTACAGGAGCCCAGCAAAACCCACCCAGCTTCTTCATATGTCAAGTAGCAACCACGGACTAATCCAGAACTCCCAGGATAGGACCCTGGATATCAGGTGCAAGCAACTGGGCATGGGCCTTACCACCACCTCCCTCCTGGGCTCTGGAGTTTGAGCAGCCATGGCTGAAGCCATCTAGTAGTGCCAGGCTAACAAAGATGATGCTGGGGAAGAGTGAGACTCAGAGGCCATTGGGCCAGCTGGCAAACATGGAGGCAACCGGCAGTCGCCCAATTGTTATTCTCTGGAATAACATGGAGGCAAACATGGAGGCAACCGGCAGTCGCCCAATTGTTATTCTCTGGAATAACATGGAGGCAAACATGGAGGCAACCGGCAGTCGCCCAATTGTTATTCTCTGGAATAACATGGAGGCAAACATGGAGGCAACCAGCAGTAGCCCAATTGTTATTCTCTGGAATAACATGGAGGCAATAACAGATAACAAGAATACAAAAGCACTGTTATGATGCAGAGAAACAATTTGTATCAAACGACTCCTAATCAAAACATGCAAAGAAAATGTCTATTACAGTATTGCAATAGGATACAAAGCTCACAGAATAAGTATGTCTTTTACACTCAAAGCATAAAGCTCACAATATCTTCAAGAACATGTCTTCAAGAAATTTTTTTTTTCCAGAGCACAGTATCCAGTGAAGGAAGACGAAGATGCCAGCTTTTTCTCTTCGTTTCACTAATGCTTCCTCAGTAAACTGAATACAAAATAGACACATCCAATGTAACACATGTTAATAAAAATGACAATAAACATTCATCAAAAGGTGTACTTCCATTAATTATAAATTCTTATAGTACCTCAATTCTTAATACATGAAGCGCAAAAGTGCTAGACTCAACTTCCAACTGGATCAAATTCCCCAAAGAGTTCAGTGTCCAGAATTTATTACCTAAACAAGAAGCACAGCTCTACTTAGCATATCACGTAATAGATAAATAATTTCGCCATGTGCGCTGAAGCCCCAGCAACCTAAACTTACCATAACCTTTTGGTTCAAGACAAACGGGCTACCGCTCATTCCCTACTTCAAAAGTCGGTGCTGCCTTGCAATGACGCATAGCGTTCCTGCTTATCTTGGAAATTACAGATAATGTTCCCAGCGCAAATCTTAAAGTGACACAAACCTCTCACCACAGTTATAAAAATGAGTTACATTCTACAAACTGATATCAACCCATCAGGATACAAAGTTTATAATCTGAACATAGCAAAAGGAGGCAAACATGGAGGCAAACATGGAGGCAACGGGTGGGATATAAATGTAAATATAAATTTTAAAAAATTATGTTCTGGGTGGGGCATGGGAAAGGCCCAGCCATGCCTTCAATTTCTACTGCAGAGATTCTCTGGGACTTTGATTTTGTTCTGCTGGGCTTCTATGGCCCTTGTTCCTTTTGCTGCTTTTCCCTACACTGGAAACAATGGAAGATGGGGTTACCTAGGGATCTGCTGAAATTATAGCTCATCTCCAGACTAAAGAGATCAGTTCCCCTGGAGAAAAGGGATGCTTTGGAAGGTTGACTCGATGGCATCGTACCCCACTGAGGTCCCTGTCTTCCCCAGGCTCCATTCCCAAATCTCCAGGAGTTTCCGAACCAGGAGTTGCCAATCCTACCCCGTGGAGACCTCATAGGACACTGGTCCTGTTGGCCGAATTATCCTCCCTGCGAGCCACGGAGAGCCCTTGCCGAAGTTGCGGGCATACACGGGGTTGTTGGGGAAGAACTCCCTGGGCATGTTCTGTTGCTCCACTTGGTTGCGCGACTCCTCTCGTGTTTCCCTTTACGTTCATCCACCTATGTGTGTTCCCGCTGAGGACCCCTTCCCCTGCTCACGTTCCCTCCCGCCACCTGCATTCGTAGGCACCTGCACCTGTGAGGTAGGTGGGGCTGAGAGAGCTCTTTCAAGGACTGCTCTTGAGAAAACAGCTCTGAGAGAACTTGTGACTGACCCTCTTCTTTGGGGGGCAGTGACTCATACCCCATAAATCCAATCATCACCCAACCTGGAGGACAGGTAGAGGAGGGTCAGCTAGAGATCCCCTGTGACTTTGATGTCTCTAGCTTGCACAGGATCCATGCAAGAACCTGGGAGGAGCCAGTCAGGAAAGGCTTGGCTGAAGGCCTCCCAGGAACTGGCCAGTGAGAGACGACTTTGGCAGACTGCAGAGATCAGTTCACCTGGGGAAAAAATGGAAGCTTTGGAAGGTGGACCCTATGGCATTGTATCCCGCTGACTTGCAAGCAAAATAGAACATCACACCCTCTTCTCCTGTTTGCTTGCCTGCATTGTAACTAGTACTTTGGGCCTTTTGGAAAAGATGTGAGAATGTAAGATTGCCAACTCTGGGTTGGGAAAGTCCTGGCTACTTGGGGGTCCCTCCTGTAGCTACAGTGCCCTCATACTCCCGCACACGTGATGCTGGACAAGCCGGCCATTTGTGACAGGGAGAGTACTCTTTAGATTAGGCTTTCGACTGCAACCTGAATGTTAATTGGATCGACTTGAATAAATGTAAGCTGACCTTTTTTGCAATATGCTCCTTACGAGATTTATTTACTGCACTCAGTATCACGCTTCGATGACTAAGCAAAACTTTGCTATATTAACTGAATATCCCAATAGAAGGAGTGACTCTCCCAAGGGCATCCAGTGAGCTTCATGACTGAAGTGGGATTTGAATGTGGGTCTCCACCACACAGGGTGTCTGTTGTAGGGAGGGGAAGGGAAGGGAGATTGTAAGCCACTCTGAGACTCCTTCAGGACATGAAGGGCGGGGTTGCAGAGTTCGGGGGGCTGGATTGTCGGCTGCTGCAGGAAACAGGCGCCTTCGTATTTGGTCGAGGTGTCTTCGCAGGACCTGGCCATCCTCCATGGAGAGGGATCAGGTGGTAGGAGGAAGGGAACCTATAGGCACGGTCTTCCCAGGGCGTCCCAAAACCTGGAACTGGAACTGACTTCAATGAACATAAGAACATAAGAGAAGCCATGTTGGATCTAGCCAATGGCCCATCCAGTCCAACACTCTGTGTCACACAATGGCCAAAACCCAGGTGCCCTCAGGAGGTCCACCAGTGGGGCCAGAACTCCAGAAGCCCTCCCACTGTTGCTCCCCAAGCACCAAGAAGACACAGCATCACCGCCCCAGACAGGGTGTTCCATCTATAACTTGTAGCCACTGATGGACCTCTGCTCCATATGTTTATCCAGTCCCCTCTTGAAGTTGTCTGGGTTCTGGGTTCTGCTGAGCACTAGTACATTGTACTGGTTCTGCTGGGCTTGCACAGGATCCATTCTATACACTCCTGGGCTTGCACAGGATCCATTCTATACACCTTTCAACATGGGTGCTTTTTCACATGCTAAATAATGCAGTTTCAATCCACTTCAGCAACCGTTTGCGAGTGGATTTCACCATTTCACACGGTAAAATCCAGTTGCAGAGTGCACTGAAAGTGGAGTGGAAGTGACTTCTTTAGTGTATGTGAAAGCTGCCTGCCAGCCATCATTTCCCCAGAAAGCACTTTCCTGGGGGGCACCTTCTTTGAGGGGCCGTAACTCAGACCCCATAAATCCAATCCTCACCAAACATGGAGGGCAGGTAGAGGAGAGTCAGCCGGAGATCTCATCGGTGTCTCTAGCATGCTGGGTGGGCGCATTCTACCACTCCACAAACATCACGAACCGAACCAGTGCATTTGTCTCTTAAAAGCTCATGACAGTTCGTGGTTTGTGAACTGGGCACGCCATGAGAATAGTCAGCTAAACCTGGCTTATTATGATCATGCAAATTCAAGGTGGTTTTTTTTTAAATCATAAATCTCTAACAGTTTTGCAGTTTGCTTTAGGCCATTTGTGTTTCCATGATTGTAAGGGAGCACTCCAAAGAAGGTCTTTTCAGAAGTAAGTCTCATGACTCACACAGGAGGCAATGAATCACAGACACGAAGCTGCCTTATACTGAATCAGACCCTTGGTCCCTCAAGCTCAGTATTGTCTACTCAGACTGGCAAGGGCTCTCCAGGGTTTCAGGCTGGTCTTTCACACAGGGGTCATTTTGTAGAAAAAGAGGTGCAGGAGCTCATTAGCATAACTCATTAGCATAACTCATTTGCATATGCTACACCTCCTGACATCACCGGAAGTACGTCAGAAGGAGAGAGAGAGAGAGAGAGAAAGAGAGAGAGAGAGAGAGAGAGAGAAAGGAAGGAAGGAAGGAAGGAAGGAAGGAAGGAAGGAAGGAAGGAAGGAAGGAAGGAAGGGGACAGCTACTAATCCAAGCCTCAGAAATACCACTATTCTGGGAGGATGGCTTCAGTGGTGGCTGAAGCCTTCAGACGGCTGGTCAGAGGAACAAGGACCTTTCCAGGGGATGGGGTCATTTTGCTGCAGCCATGACACAAGCAGGCATTCCCCCATGGGGGGGGGGGGCTGGCAGCAACTCCTGGAGCTGCGCTCCCTCGAGCTCCTGCTCGAAATGACCCCTGCTTTCACATCACCTACTGCTAGATCCTTTTAAACTGGAGATGCCAGGAACTGAACCCAGGACCTTCTGCATGCCAAACAGATGCTCTACCACTGATGGCCCCTGCCTAGGAAGGGTTCTTAAGATTTCATCTGCTTTTGAGTAGACCTGCTTAGTCTTGCTCCCAAAGTCCTGAATCAAACAGGAAAACTTAGAAACACTTACACATAAAAACAGCAATCTTAAAAGCAAAGGCCCTTCAGAGCAAAATAAAATACGGTTCTTTTTTTCCCCCTCGAAGGTGCTCTGCTTTCGAAAATCAATGTGATAATACCCTTTTTTTAAAGGTCTGCTTTCTTGTTTGGATCCCATCTGAGGAGGGTGTGGGGATTATCGACGGACGAGCCACGGAAAGCTACAACCCGACTTCGATCTGGTCCGACCGGCGCTGTTTAATGCCTCCACCCATGCTGTGAAGTCAGACGAGGGGGCCTCCAGGATGACCTCACCGGTTCAAGGGAAGTCCTGCCCAATCACAACCTATGAGACAATAATAAGGGGGTCCCTTAACGTCTCCTTGACACAACGTCAATGTCAGCCTTGAGGAGCCTTTTATCGCCAACACGCGGGCCAACCTTCTGAGCAGCTAGCCTGAGAAGGGGTGAATCGAGCATGCCCACCTTGATAACAACGAAGAATCCTCTCCAGTCAGAGTTCTTAGCAGAGGCGATCGGCGTGATTCTCCCGCAGGAACGCTATCATTTGCACTCTGTACAGACATCATGCCAGCTTCCTAGGGGGCCGTGGCTTTGTCCACAATTACAGAAATAATCATCTTTATAAGGAAAAAAAGGTGCAATGAATTTTGAAACAGATTAAGTATATTCCATTTAGGGCAAGATGAAGAGAAAAGACTATGAGGTGTTCTTTTAAAAAATAAGCTTTGGGCAAACCGGTTCGTTCTTTTGACACATCTCACTGCCGAGTCTCCCAGACCCCCAACTGATGAGGCTGCAAAGAAAGTGAGGTATTTAAAAAAAATTAAGTCTCCTTTTCTCTGCCACAATCAGCACCGCCGTTTGGAGTGGTGAGTTGAAAGACGTTTCAGGCGGACGGTGCCTAATCACAACCTTTGAACACTATCAGCCATGGGCCATTAGAGCTACTGGCCGTCCAAAACAAATTACTTACTGTAATCCCTCACCTGATGTATGCAGCGAAAAGACAATAGTGTGTCTCATCAGCTGGGGTCTGCTGCATGGGATTTATTGTGTGCAGCTAAGCAAACTTCCATTTACAGTTATCTCCCCAAACTGACCCACCAGCCGAAAAGTGTATTAAAAAAAGTTACGCTGATGGAACGGGGATGGGGTGGGACCGTTGCTTTGGCCAAACTGCTCTTGGTTCACTGTGAATTCATGGAGCAGTGTCATTTGCCGGGTTGCCAGCCTCCCGGTGTGTGTGTGTGTGTGTGTGTGGAGATCTCCTGGAATGGCAACTGCTCTCCAGGCAACAGAGATCAATTCACCTGGAGAAAACGGCAAGCCATAGCTCTGTACCAGCTGTTCCCTCAAGGACAGCTTGGGAATAGAGCTCTCTCAGCCCCACCTACCTCACAGGGTGTCTGTTGTGGGGAGGGGAAGGGAAAAGGAGTTTGTAAGCTGCTCTGAGACTCCCTTGAGGAGTGGAGGGCGGGGTATAAATCCAATCTCTTCTTCTTCTCTCTGTGAATTTGGCTGTTCTTACACTCTTTTATTTTTCACTGCCAAGTTGCAGCCAACTCATGGGGCCCCTGTAGGGTTTTTAAGGCAAGAGACATCCACAGGTAGTTTGCCATTGCCTTCCTCTGTGTAGCAACCCTGGTATTCCGTGATCGTCTCCCATGCAACTACTAGCCAGGGCTGACTCTGCTTAGCTTCTGAGATCTAATGAGATCAGGCTGTCTAGGTCATATTATACGCTTAGGCACTCTAGATTGTGATGGCTGAACGGAAAGGCAAACGTACTAAGCATAGTTCCATGTGTGGAAGCTGTAACACAGCAGCTGTGATAACCCATAGCTCTATGCCTAGGGGGCTCTTAAGTTGGATGAGAAAGCAGCATAAACGTGTTTTAAATAAACTAAAAGTTAATAACAACACCGTTTTTAATAAAAGACCAATGTGCATTTGGAGCCATGAAAAGTACAACAAAGGATTCCCACAGTTTTATTTAATTTGGTTTGTAACTGTAATTGAAGAAAGACTTCTTGCTCATTTGGAAAAGGTAGTGGGGGTACAATCACTTTGGTTTGGTGCAGGCAGACAATAAGGTTGTTATTCTAGTGCTTCCACTGGCACATATGGGAATTTTCCATAAGATCCAACCCCCTAAGGAGAACTGAGCATCCTTGTCTATTTTTCGTATTTTGAATCGTGCAGGGCTGCCAAGACCTTTGGAGTTCTTTCCAAATGTGACAAATGCATAGCTTTAGGAATTGCTAGGAACTCTGTGGTTTTACTATAGAGTTTCTGGCAATTCCTAGAGCTACCTTTGTCACTTCCAAGGTTGCTCTAGGCATCATTGGAGTGTCTGTGGTTTTGTCATATTCTGGTAATGCCTAGAGCTACCCTTTGTCACTTCCAAGGTTGCTCTAGGCATCATTGGAATGTCTATGGTTTGTCATATTCTGGTGATGCCTAGAGCTACCCTTTGTTACTTCTCGCAAATACGTGAGGCTGCATTTTCTTTCAAAAAAAAAATTATCCTGCAATGCTGCCCCCCCCCCCGGCCCTCCCACCACTCGCCAGGCACTGCCTGGCAACCCTAGAATAGTGCTGTTTACAAAACGTTGACCCTGTCATTTCAGACAGTGTAAATTAGCAAAGACCTATTGAATTCTAGGAGGCCCATTCACACCAGCCGGTGTCCACCTTATTATATTTGCAAGGCAGCGCTTTAAATTATTGTTTCCTTTGTATCTCGAAAAGGGGACCCTGTTTATCCCCTCCCGCGACCAGCCGTTTGGATCATCACAAAGCCTTCATAATAGCATTAAAACATTCAATCGCATCGTAAAATAATTCTGAAGTCAATGAAGCACAGTTGCTTAAATTATTCATTAACTCGCAACTCTGGGACCAGAGTGATAGGACCAAGCCGTTGCCAGTAATTGGAATATTGTAAGCAATCATCTAAGGTTGTTGTTTTTTTTTAAGCAAAAGATACAGTCGGGATAATCACACTTTACATAATGGGTACAAGTTGACAACCTCATGCATCTTGAAGCGGAATCAACTACAATCCCGATACTTGGTAAGACTTACAGCCTGAGCCTCCCGACAGCTGTTCAGATTTCCGCTGAGCTCCCTTCTGATTAAGTTTTGGCTTGGACTGCCACCATAGGCCAGAACTAGCTGCTGCAGGAGAATTAGGAGACCCTCAACAACCGCAGCTCTGAGGCTGTCATTACCAGGGGTCATTTCAAGCAGGAACGCACCGGAACGCCGTTCTGGGGGGAACAAGCCCAGGAGCAGGCACCTATGGTGATGCTGTGGTGATGCTGTGGGGAAAAGCAAAAGCATACTGACTTGATCTGTATTTCCATGCTTGTTGTAGGGGAGCTTCCCTGCAAGAGCAAAGGAACAAAGTGTCTTTAGTCAAAGTGTAAAGCTGGCTCGCCAGCTCTGAGTTGGGAAATACCTGGAGATTTTTGGGGTGGAGCCTGAGCGGTGGGTGTTGCCTTCTGACACCCTTCCGGTGATGTCAGGGGGTGTGGTATATGCAAATGTTATGCTAATGAGTTATGCTAATGAGCTCCTGCACCTCTTTTTCTACGAAATGACCCCTGGTCATTACACAAGATGTATAACATGAGTTGGGTCGGGGATTTCCCTGACCAGGGCAGTGGGGTGAACACCCTCTCCCCCGTAGCCATTTCTGTGCATGTGAAAACAATGCAGGAATGGAACCCAGGGAAGGCTGACGCGCCTCCTCCCATCATGCCACTCTCCGCAGCAGAACTGGCCCCCCAAGCAATGTTTCAGGTGAGTCCCCAGTCAGATGGGTAATGCAGTTTTGGTCACTCTTGTGGACTGAGAGCCTTCTGTTGAGAAGAAGACCGGAGGTTGTCTGACCTGCAGAAACATGCCATGGTTTCAGGTGGGGATCTTCCATATCACCGGTTTCTTGCCATCCATCAGCAATGCTGATTCTGTGAACTTAGGCAGATCATGAGAAGGAGGACAGGAAGGGTTGCCTCAGTACTTAGTTCTCGTGGCCCTTTCTTACACACCCAGGGAAATGCGGATTGCCACTTTGGGGTCAGGAAGCAATTTTTCTCCAGGCCAGTTTGGTTGGGGATCCTGGAGGGTTTTTTGTCATCTTCTTGGCATGGAGCAGGGGTCACTGAGGGGTGTAGGGGGAGGTATTTGTGAATTTCCAGCATTGTGCAGGGGGTTGGACTAGATGATCATGGAGGCCACCTCCAACTGTATGACTCTATAAACCTTTCAACTGGAAAAGGTGGAAACTGAACCTGGGAACTTCTGTGTGGAAGGCCGATACCTTACCACTGAGCCAGGGCCTTTCCACTCACTTTGAATTTCTATTTATGTATTTACTTACCACATTTATATCCTAACTTTCTGCCCAGTTAGGGCCACCAGGGCACCTAACAAATTTAAACAGCATAATTGTTGGCGGAGTTTAAATATGCAAAGGAAGTGGAGCAGTGACTGTTTAGAGCGAGAAAAATTAGTGGGTTTTTTAAAGAAGAACAAAGTGTTATACAACATAGGAGAAAGAGAATCTTAACTGTCCAGCCTAACTGCTGCAGGAGGAACAACAACAAGAAGAGAGCTCTGCAGGAGCAGGAAGCCTCCAGAAGAGCCAATCAGGAGACAACAAGGACACGATTTGCCATTGTGGGCAGTCCCTGATCTAGCTATGCTAACTACCAGTTGTCCTTCAGCTGTCTCTCCCTGTTGGGTGATCTTCAGACCTTCTCCATAAGTCTGCGCTATAGACCTTGCCTATTCCAACAGTAATCAAGTACATCTCAAAGCCAATGAAGAACAGAGCTAAAATGCAAATATACAACAGAAGGTGGCAGATCTGCAGCACAAGACAGAAAGGAGGGCTCATTAAGGGAAGGCCAGACAAAACAAAGACGTCTTCACCTGCTGGCAGAAGATAACCATAGAGGGGAACAAAAAAACATATTGTTGGGGTGGCAGTGCCATCATTTTGGTTCCATGAAGGCCCTCTCTTGGGTTGCCACAAGGGTTGCCAGATCCACCTTGACCACCAGTGGAGGATATGGAGGGAGGTAAGGGTTGCCATCTCCAGGCTGGGAAACTCTTGGAGATTTGGAGGTGGAACCTGGGGAAGACAGGGAGCTCAATGCCCTAGACTCCACCCTCCAACACATCCTTTTCCTCAAGGGGAGTGGATCTCTGTAGTCTGGAGGTGAGCTGTAATTCTGGGGGGTCCCCAGGTCCCACCGGGAGGCTGGCATGCCTTTGTCCCAATATTTTAACATTATGTGCATGAAAACACACATCTAGCCTGAGAGAGGGGCCACATGTAGTCAGAGTGTCAGAGGATGATCATAGCAGCCAGGTACATTCTATTTTCTGAAAAGCTGGCACTAAAGTATCATTAAGAACATAAGAAGATAAGAGAAGCCAGTGTTGCATCAGGCCAATGGCCCATCCAGTCCAACACTCTGTCACACAGTGGCCAAAAATACCAGGTGCTGTCAGGAGGTCCAGCAGTGGGGCCAGAACAATAGAAGCCCTCCCACTGTTGCCCCCCTCCCAAGCATCAACAATACAGAGCATCACTTGCCCCAGACTGAGAGATCCTATCTATTCCTTGTGGCTTATAGCCACTGATGGACCTCTGCTCCATATATTTATCTAATTCCCTCTTGAAGCTGTCCATGCTTGTACTGATCTACCATCGTAACAGCAGGTAGAGCATGTTCTCTGAATTCCTGGCTTTTATTTTTTAAAAGTAAGTCTCCAGCCTTGTTCCTTGCAAAGACATGCCTTCTTCCTTACATCTGTGCAAAGAAGGAGCTAGAGACATACTTTAAAAAAATGAAAGATGGGAATTCAGAGAGCTTGGCTCCACTTATTGTTACAGTCGTATATCATCATAACGATATTCTTCTGCCACTTACAAAATACTGCAAAAGCCCTGGTGGCCCCGGGGATGGGGGTGGCCACTTCTGGGGCACTGGGGCAGAGAAACTCTGGGAAAACCTGCCACGTGGAGGCCCTGTTGCTGCTGTGCTTTATCTGCAGCCACACCAGCAACAGGGAATCAACAAAGTCTCATCCCTGTGTGGAAAGACACCTCGGTCAATCAATATCAGTATTATCTACTCTGACTGCTGCTGCTGTCCAGGGTTTCAGGCCTAGGCCTTTCACATCACCTATAACCTGATCCTTTTAGCTGGAGATGCTAGGGATTGAATCTGGGACTGTCTGTGTGCCAAGCAGCTGTTCTACCAGTGAGCCAAAGCTGCTCTCCCTAACAGCCAGTAATGCAACTTACAGCATTGCCCTAATTTTGGGGTGGGGGTTCCAGGTGGCTGTTCCCCTAATTGTTGGGGCTTCAGCCCACCACCAACCAGCTGGCCGGTGGGGGAAGCCCCGCCCCCAAACAGGCATATCACACATTGACGTCGCCAGTGCGATGACATCACATGGAAGTGACATCATCACGCCAGGGATGTTGCTGGTGTGATGATGTCACTTCCATGTGACATCATCACACCAGCGACATCGTGTGCAGTGATGTCACCCCCCTCCCCACTCCCAGAAGGCTCCTTCCCACCCCTCGTTTTGGCAGAACAATTGGACCAACATGCATGGGGTTGCCAGCTTTGGGTCAGGAAATACCTGAAGATTTAGGAGGGTGGAGCCGGAGGAGGACTGGATTTGGGGAGGGAAAGGACTTCAGTGTCATAGAATCTACCTTCAAAAGCAGCCATTTTCTCCAGGTTAACTGATATCTGTCATATGGAGATCAGCTGTAATAGCAGGAGATCTCCAGCCTAGAGCTTGCAACCCTAAACATGCATAATAGGACATCAACATTCTAAGAATTCCTCCGATCCTGCAGTTGGCAGCCAATCAGAAGAGAAGGTGCAAGGGGAACTCACAAGAGCAGTGATGTCACATCCTGTAGCTTGTACTCCATAAAGGAAAGAGAAGAGAAAGAGAAACTGAGAGAGCTCTTTCAGGAGGCAGACACATGACTCCCTTAATGTCAAGTTCTGAACTTTAGGCTGCTTCAAACAAGATGTTTTTCGTACGCTGGCAACGCAGCCAAGAATCCAAGCCGCGAAATTAAAAGATATAACATTTAAAACTATAGTCTCAGCATAAATTAAAATGTCGTCTTAAATGGCGATTGCATTCTTCTGGAAAGATAGCAGGCTTAGTGTTTGGCAAGGCTCCAGAGGGAAAGAATTTCGCAACTGTGGAGAAAAACTGTGGCATTCTCTTTTAACTCCTTCCCTAAAAGAGCTGGTGGAGCATGCTGGTTTGGTAAAAGAGCAGCCGTCCGGGTGGACCCGGGTTCAAACGCTGCCTCTGCCCCAGACTCATAAGACAGCCTTCAATCTCAGCCCCGGTTTCCAGTGTAGGCCTCGCATATAGGGCTGTTTTCTGTGGGATGCCTTTGGACACTGAGAGGGCTATGTAAGTGCTAAATGCTAATATGTATGTAACTAGCTCATGTAAATGGCTGATCTAAGTTATAACATAGTAAAATATAAGCAGGGGACCTGCAAGGACTTGTGCGAGGGATATCTCATTTTTTTCCTCCCCCACTATTTTATGTTCTCTGAAAGCCCCCAAAGCCTTTTCATGCTTCTTTCTACCTACCAGCCAACCTACCTTTATGTTCTCCCCTGTAGTCAGCTTTCCCTCCCTCCCTCCCTCCTCCTTGTACTTTCTCTGGCTGCGGTCAGACGACAAGCTTGGTGCGGCCTGGGCTCATCACGAATTGTACCAGTTTAAATTGCAGCAGGAAGTTGTAGCGGGAAGGTTGACCAGACAGCACACCCCGAAGCTGATTCCTCATGCGCTCATCCAGTGGTCAAGCATCCACATTACTGCTGCACCTCAACCATGGAGCACAGTGTCTGGGGTTTTTTTTAAGTTGTTTAATATATATATATATATATATATATATATATATATATATATATGTGTGTGTGTGTGTGTGTGTGTGTGTGTGTGTGTGTGTGTGTGTGTGTGGAATTGCATGTGCTTATGCGCATATCTCCAACAACTCACATGTCCCAGATGGCCTCAGTTTTCAACAGACGGCTGGAAGTTCAGACGGCTGGAAATGCAGGCTGAAAGCAATGAAATCCACAAAGACTGGACTTTCTCCAGTGCCTGATTATTCTGCTTCCAACATGGGTCAGAACCAATGCTCCCTCTAAGCTATGGAGTCCTGTGAGCAAAAGTTCTACTTTGTGAGACACTGGCATTAAAGATGTGAGCAGGTGATTTGGCTGCTGCATAAATTAGTTTGCTCTGGAGCCATCTTTCCTGAGCTAAGACAAAAGTGTGTGAGCCAGAGGCTAAAAAACTGTGAGATAGCTCACACTAACTCAGCTTAGAGGGAACACTGGTCAGAACAATGACGATGACCGGGGCACGGAAGGCAGATGTTGCTGTCTGACTGTGCTCTTTAAATCTTCAAAGGTACTGCAATGATATGCTGCAAACTGCCCATCTAACCGCAGCCTCAATGGGAAAACTCTGGCTAAGTTGAATGGTGCTGGCTGAGCCAGGTGGGAAACATGGGAGGACTTGACAAGGGTACCTCATTTTTCCTGTATAACACTCCCCACACCATTTCCGCTTTCAGTCCTCTGGAAAGCTTCATCTCCTTACCTTTCCCTCCTTCCTTCTCTCCTTCTCACCCACAAACCAACCTATCTTTAATCTGTGCCCCCAATCTTCAGCTATATTTATTATTTTCATTTATACCCTGCCTTTGTCCACAATGGGGTATATTTATGTGCTTTGCAACATGTTTTAGGGATGTGAACTGCCCTGAGCCTGCTTTGCGGGGAGGGCAGGAGATAAGTGCAACAATAAATAAATAAATAGATAAACATCATGCACCTCTCCTCCATTTTAGCCTCACGACAACCCTGTGAGGTAGGTTAGGCTGTGAGAGAATGACTGGCCCAATGTCTCCCTGTGAGCTTCCACAACAGAGTGGGGATTCAAACCTGGGTCTCCCGGATTCTAGTCTGAAACCCTGATCACTGCATCACACTGGCTTTTGTGAGGTGGCTGCCAGTTTGGTGTAGTGGTTAAGAGTGCGGACTCTGAACTGGGAAAACTGGGTTTGATTCCCCACTCCTCCACTTGCAGCTGCTGGATGATCTTGGGCAAGCCATAGTTCTGACAGAGCTGTTCTCTCGAGATTGTAAGCCGCTCTGAGACTCCGAGTGAAGGGCGGGGTATCAATCCAACCTCCTCCTCCTCCTCCTATTGAACATTAGCAAGCAGCCGGTCCTGAATGAACCATGCAGGTCAGGTGCTAGCAAGTCACTGGGTGGTTGTTGCTGGGCCTGACTCAAAGGTGTTCTTCATTAAAAGCCAAAACAGCCCTGGAAAGTGCCCTGCCCTCTTCTCCCCAGCTGGAATGCTAGCAATACTGTTGTGGTTGCCTAGTAATGGTCACTGAGGGAATCCATTTCTTAAAGCTACAGGTGCTCCTTTTATCATCTTGGAGGGTAGCCCCCCAAAATGTGTGTGTGTGTTTAGATTTCTGACTTTTCTGCAAAGCGGTTTTTTCCCCCCTTCCTTGGGTTTATAGAAATATCTGTTTTGTCTTCCCATGGCCCCAACCTCTGGACTTAAGTATCCACAGATGGGCCACATGGAGATTTAGATATAATAGATATGTTAGTTCCTTTTTTGTTGCTATTTGCTTTAAGCACTTCGAGACAGTAATCTTTTAACTATTTGAAGGATGCTGACTACACAATATTCAACATAAAATTTAAGTTTTAATTGGCATGGGATTGTATGCAATGTTAGGAACAAATAAATGAGAAAGGGATGCTATTTTGTTAATAAAGAAGACTTAAAATTCCAGTGTGATATAGTGATTATTGTGTCAGACTAGGGCTGGTTCAAGATTCAAATCCCAGTTTACTATGAAATTTATTGAGCGAACCTGAGATCAGTACTCTCTCTCAGCCTAACTTTACCCCATGAGGTTGTTGGGAGGATAAAATGGAAGAGGGAAGAACATGCTACTCTGAGTTACTTGCCGAAAGGTTGAGATAGAGCTGCCAGATGTGTCCCGTCCCATCCACCCTGGCCACTGTCGGGGTATGGAGGGTAGTGTTGCCAGATCCAGGTTGAGAAATTTCTGGAGATTTGGGGAGGACATGGGCCTCAGTGGGGTACAATGTCATAGAGCCAACTCTTCAAAGCATCCATTTTCTCCAGGGGAACTGATCTCTATAGCTTGGACATGAGCTGTTATTCCAGGGGATCCCCAAGTCCCTCCTGGAGGCTGGCATCCCTAGGTTGAGATGAAAATGTACTAAATAAAATTGTGAAAAAACGAGCTGGATTTACACACAAGTGACACAAACTAGATATTAGGATTGTGAGGGTTCTATTAAAAAAAAATCACTAACGATGACTAAATTACTGTTGTTTTAGTTATGTAATGGGGCCTCGTAAACCAGACATAGGGTCTCAGTGTATCTTAATCTGACCCTGGTCAAAAAGCTACAGTTGTACCTCACCAGAACAGACAGGAAATGAGGTAAATTGTTTCACCTCAGCCCTGACTAAAATGTGAGTTTTCTGAAGCACTTATTTTTCAGACTTTGTCATTTTGCATAATCAGGTGATAACCAGACAAGGGGAGAGCATGGGAGGGGTGTCAAGGTGCCATATTGAATGAGGTGAAGGTTGTGTAGAAAGCAATCTTTATCCTATAATGGCAGAGTCATTGTAGTAATTGAGATTCCAGAGGCTGCTGGCCTTGAAGGACAGGAAATGAAGATCTCTAAGGAACTGTGTTCCCTTGATACTGGACCTACTACTTGCTTGAGAACTTGTCCTGCACAGTCTAAAGGTGACAGAGCCAATGCCCTGGCAGATAAATAGATGTGACAGGGTGTCCTTACTTTCCCGTGAAAACACTAATAAATCTCAGTGGCAAATGCTCTCACAAAATCAAAGCACAAGGGCCCTGTATATCAATGTTTCCCCACGCTAAATGCTGAAGAGAAAACACTTGTATCTTGGGACAAAAAAAAAGAATAAAAAAAGATGGGCTGTTCAGCAGGCCTTATTTATTAAAGTAGATGTTTCATAGACAAACAGAAGAGTGACCAAGGCCGATTCCGCACTAGTTTTTGCCCCGGCGTCACTCCCCGATAAAATCCGGGGCAGAGCAACAGTTCCCCACTTGCTGCTCTGGGTCTACAGTTGGCCCAAATGTAATCATCGTTTCCCCTGGATCTTCCATTTCTGGGATTTTCAGGTTTGTTTGTTTTTTTGCCACAGGAGTGAAGTCGGGGCATTCAAGTAGGGTACTCCGAAATCGGGGTTTCTTGCTCCACCCCTTTAACGCCCCTCTGCTTCTTTCTCTCCCCTTTCCCTCCCCTTTCCCGCCCTGGCACGAGCGGGGGGGGTTTTTGTTCCCCGCTTTGTTGCATTAAAACAACACAACACGACATTGATCCATCGTTGTGTGGTTAACATTTTTTGCCAGGCCAATGTATTGTGGGTGGCGTGGTGGTGTGGACACAATTTTTGCAGGGGTTACATGTGTTAGTGTTGCATGTTCCCCCTCCATTTCCCATCCCTTTCCCACCCTCCATTTCCCCTCCAACTCTGGCGCAAGCTTTTTTTTCCTTACACGGATGATTTTCGCGGGTTTGGAAGCTCAGATGGCCAATCACGGCTTTGTTGTGTCACAATGTCATAACGCAACTCCGCCTACATTAAAAAAGGGGGGAGATGGGTGGGGGCTCAAGATTCGGGGCAAGGACAGATGTGGAAATGAAGAACTGGCATCAACCCGGGTCAGATTCATGTAATGCGGAAACGCACATGCTGATTCGGACCAATTAAACCCGGGAGGAAAGGGAAGCAAAGCTCTTGTGTGGAATCGGCCCAGGGGAATCTGCCAGGCAGGAAAAGAAGAGGAGGATAATGAGGTCAGATAAACTCTCGGCGTCTCATTAATTCTGTGGAATGGAGTCAACAGTGAGCCGATGAAGAGGGAGGAAAAGGAGAATCTTTAGAGTCATTTATTGATACAGGGTAGGGTTGCCACCCTCCAGGTGGGACCTGGGGATCCCCCGGAATTGCAAGTTATCTCCAGACTACAAAGATCCAGGGCTGATTTTGTAGCAGGAGCACCTCTGCATATTAGGCCACACACCCCTGATGTAGCCAATCCTCCAAGAGCTTACAGTAGCCCCTGTAAGCAAGGGCATAGATTTTCCAATTTCCCGAGGGGGGGGGGCTGGGGCTGGGCCAGAGACATCACAGGCTATTGTCTCCAGGGGAGGCTCAGCACTTCCTGGAAAAGTTTTTTTTTGGGGGGGGGCTCCAACTCCCCAGCCCCCCTGAAGTTGATGCCTATGCTTGTAAGAAGAGCTCCGTAAGCTCTTGGAGGATTGGCTACATTAGGGGCATGTGGCCTAATATGCAGAGGAGCTCCTGCTACAAAATGAGCCCTGCAGAGATCAACTCCCCAGAGAAAATGGACACTTTGGAGGGTGAACTCTATGGCATCATACCCCACTGAGATCCTTCTCCACCAGGATCTATCCCCAAATTCCCAGGAGTTTCCCAATCTAGATCTAGCGACCCTACCCCCCATCCCCCACTGATGGCCAGGGAGGACCTGGCAACCCTAAATGGGGCATTGATGCAAACAGTTTGCCTGTTATACAAATCAAGCACATCAATTGCTGTGTTATCTGCTGATTGCTTTACATTGTTTTTTTTTTGTTAAATATTGCAAAAGGGGAGGGGGAGGATCACAGAAAATATTTCTGATTTAGAGTCCAGTGGCACTAAAAAGTGTGCATGCACACAAAAGCTCCAACCTTGAATAAACCTTTGTTGGCCTTGAAGGTGCCACTGGGCTCTAAATTTGCTCTACTGCTTCAGACCAACACGGCTGCCCGCCTGGATCTAGAAAATATTTCTGTACCCAATCCCTTTGGCCATGCCAGGACGTTCTCAGGGTCTCCTCTAAAATAATGGTGATCTTCATCTCTCTCCTCTGAGCTTCGGCTTTTTTGCAGTACATGTCTGCTGAGTTCAGGCTGCCAACAGCCTGGTGGGGGGGGGGGGGGAATGTCCTCTTCCTTTCATAGAGGTTTCATGTGTGGAAATGGGCAACTGAAACTTTTTATGGCATGGATATAAATCACCTCTAAGCCTCTGGGGGGAGGTATTTGTGAATTTCCTGCACTGAGCAGGGGGTTGGACTAGATGACCCTGGAGGTCCCATCCAGCTCTATGATTCTACGGTTCTGCTAAAGGGACAGGGCCCTGACCTGGGTGATCTAGGCTAGCCTGATATCATCAGCTCTCAGAAGCTAGGCGGGGTCAGCCCTGGCTAGTACTTCGATGGGAGACCACCAAGGAAGACGCAGAGGCAGCCAATGGCAAATTAACCGAATGTCTTTTGCCTTGAAAATCCTACAGGGTTCATGTAAATCAATTCTGACTTGGTGGGTTAGAAGGGACAGGACATTTTTCCTCCAGGCTTGTTGGCAACCATCATACAGTTTCCTGTGTAGGGAGTTGTTCATGTCTGATTT
Organism: Lepidodactylus listeri; assembly: GCA_029233225.1. NCBI lineage: Eukaryota > Metazoa > Chordata > Lepidosauria > Squamata > Gekkonidae > Lepidodactylus > Lepidodactylus listeri. Next base: position 86,665,063 of record JARCFY010000011.1, read on the forward strand.
TCTTTTGAGTCTTGAACCCTCGACCATTTAATACTAAGCCATACACATGCATGCATACATACTCCTTAGCACATAGGGAGCAATCCTAAGAAGGTCTGTTTGAGGGTCCCGTTCTACTCAACAGGCTTACTCCCCAGAAAGTGGGGGGGGGGGTTTAGAACTGCATCCTTTTTGAGCATGTGCATAAATCCAGCTGTGACATTACAGTGTCTGAACCAATATACAATCCTTCCATTTCCAGACAATTCATATGAATCCAGGTTTAGGTAAAAGTAAAGGTTTCCCTTGCTCGAAAGCCAGTTGAATACGACTCTAGGGATGCGGTGCTCATCTCCGTTTCCAAGCCGAAGAGCCAGCGCTGTCCAAAGACATTTCCGTGGTCATGTGGCCAGCATGACTAGACGTGGAGGCACACAGAATGCTGTTACCTTCCCACCAAAGCGGTACCTATTTATCCACTTGCAATTTCTTGCTTTCAAACTGCTAGGTCGGCAGGAACTGGGACCAGAGATAGGCGCTCACTCCGTCACGCAGCACTCGGGTCTCGAACTGCTGAACTACGGACCTTCTAGTCGGCAGTTCAGCATCTTAACCACTTGAGCCACTGCATCCCTGAATCCAGGTTTAGAAGAAGAAGAAGAGATTGGATTTATATCCCGCCCTTCACTCACTTGGAGTCTCAGAGCGGCTTACAAACTCCTTTTCCCTTCCCCTCCCCACAACGGACACCCTGTGAGGTAGGTGGGGCTGAGAGAGCTCTTTCCAGAGCTGTCCTTGAGAGAACAGCTGGTACAGAGCTATGGCTTGCCCAAGGTCATCCAGCAGGTGCAAGTGGAGGAGTGGGGAATCAAATCCAGTTCTCCCAGATGAGAGTCCGCGCACTTTAACCACTACACCAAACTGGTTTAACCCCCCCCCCCCAAAAAAAACAAGCCAGAAGATATAAATGCATTTAAACTAGGAGACTCCCCTTCCCTGAATCCTTTCTGTTCCAATTTCATTCTTTTGATTTCCTTGAGATCACGTTTGCAGAATGTGGGATGACAAATATCCTTAGGAACATGCGGCAAAAGTGATCTCAGGCAAATCAAATGCGAAATGCCTCTGCGTAGCGCCGTGCTTTGGCTCGATTCATCAGAAAGTAGCTTCCTGGGATGCACGGAGGAACGAAGGATAAATGAGTTTGAATTTCCATTGCAAACATTCTGGTATTCCTAATTACAGGTCGGGGGGTGAGGAGAATGAGACCGGAGAGGGACGCCAATCCAGGGCCTGAACTCAGTCCCTGATTAACATTCAGCTCAGAGATTCTGTGTCTCTTTGCTTCGGACCAGGGGGTGATAACAGTCAAACAAATTCCGCAACACCCAGAACACAACGGGTTGTTTGGACTGGAAGCCAAAGGTGTACGTGCGCTTGCATATATGTTGGCATGTGGTACGAGAGGTGGGAATGCTAATTGGTTCTCATCTGAATCAGTTTCCTGGTTGAGGACACATTTATAAAGGGGATTTCAAGCGTGCGGCTTGTGCCAAAGGTAGCAGATGGTGGCGGGCGAACAAATTACATGACGGAATACTTGTGCAGTTTCTTTAACACTGTTGTGTTGGCAAGGAAAGGGAGGGGGGGTAGAAAGCGAATGATTCCAGTTGCTTACGGTAGTGGCAGATGTGATCTCTTGTACATCTAATAGTTTTATGGAGTTATGTCACAGATGAAGAAGCAAGTTTTAATACTCCTCCAAACAGACCAAACAATCCCTGAGCGATTGTCGCTTGTCACTCGGAGGTTTAATGTCCTTGGTTTCTAGGAATTTGTTTCTGGGATTGTCACTTTCAAGGGTTCTGAAATGCTTAGGCGTTGCAGTTTGGAGCCATCAAACTCTTCCTTTCATGAAGAACCGTCCTAAACTTCTGTGCGAATGATACACCAGCAGACCTGCAAGCTGTTGCTGATGCAACAGTTGATTGTCAATCAAGGAACCCAAGCCAGGCCTGTAGCTGGGATTTTTTTTTTCTTCCGGGGGCATTTACATTATTAAGGGTGCAGTTAAATTACAGTTAATTAATCTGAATGCGTGTCTTTAAAGGGGGAGGCCCCCAGCCTGCTTCTAGCCCTTCCTTCCAAGGGACAGGGCAGCGAGCGTGTCAGTTCCTAGGAAACAACAGTTCAGATGGCAGGTAATTGCTTTCAGAAGGCATTTAAATGCCTTTTGAGTTCCCTTCCACAGGGCAAGAAAGCTTCGAAGGGCACTCAGGAGTGGCACTTCCAATACACATATAACAATCCCCCTTTTTGATGGCCCAGTTGTGCTTGGTGTTGATATTTGGTGTTGAGAGCCAGTTTGGTGTAGTGGTTAAGTGCACGGACTCTAATCTGGGAGAACCGGGTTTGATTCCCCACTCCTCCACTTGCAGCTGCTGGATGACCTTGGGCAAGCCATAGTTCTGTCAGAGCTGTTCTCTTAAGGACAGTTCTGAAAAGAACACTCTCAGTCCCGCCTACCTCACAGGGTGTCTGTTGTGGGGAGGGGAAGGGAAAGGAGTTTGTAAGCTGCTCTGAGACTCCGAGTGAAGGGCGGGATACAGATCCAATCTCCTCCTCCTCCTCCAACTTCTCCTCCTCCTCTTCTTCTTCCCACCTAGGTCATGGTGAGTCTTTTAAAAGCATTCCCATAAGCCTTTGGGAAATATGCAAATTAATTTCCTCAAAATAAGGTTTTTACACAGACACACACACAAATGCACACATGGATATATTAAAATACCAAAAAAGTGCCCCCCAAAGAAGGTTTCTGGCATGGCTATTTGTGGGGTAGGGCTTTTAATTAAGGGGGCAGCCCCCCACAATGCCCCACTGTACCTACAGGCCTGACCCAAGCCTTCTCCAAAGAGACTGAAGAAGTTTCCAGCAAGATGATCAGCTAGTTTTGTTCATTATAAGCATTGCACTGTTTTGAAGACCAAATCCTGAATATTTTGGTGTCTGAGGCCATCTGCAATCTCTCCCACCCGCCTGGATGTTATGCTTCTGCGATCTTGTTCGCTGGGTTATACCCAAGTGTCAGCATGCAAGCGACTTGATTGGCTAGTTGCCCCAAGGTTGTCCCATACTTCACGCTCTGCTCTTTGTTAATTCACAGACTGAGGAAAGTTAACTGGTACTTTCATGGCACAGTTGGCCACATATGAAGCAAATATGGTGCAGCTCAGAGTAATATGGCTCCATCTGTCCTAGAAGACACATCTCTTATCTAGAATTAAAGCTTAGCTGTGGAGGAAGCTGGGAAGCGAAAGACGGCCTATCCACAAAACAGCAGAGACTTCTGCACTCTAGCTGTTCTTCTTTACAGAGCCAGTTTGGTGCAGTGGTTAGGAGCGCGGACTCTAATCTGGGAGATCCAGGTTTGAGTCCCCTCTCCTTCACATGCAGCTTCTGGTGTGACCTTGAGTCAGTCACAAGTTCTTTCAGAGCTGTTCTCTCAAGGGCAGTCCTCAAAAGAGCTCTGTCAGCCCCACCTACCTCACAGGGTGTCTGTTGTGGGGAGGGGAAGGGAAAGGACACTCCTTCAGGTAGTGAAGGGCAGGGTATATATCCAACCTCCTCCTCCTCCTCCTTCTCACCATGGTCTACTTAGGTTTCCCCAGGAACACCATGCCTTCAGCGCAGAGATGGCAATCCCAACTCTCAGGTATCAGGGCTGGGAAAGGACTGCCTTTCTGTTTGGGAGACTCAGGCAGAGGGATTCATGATCCCGCTATAGCAGCTTCCTTTGTATGTTCATTATCCCACCTCTTCAGGAATCCATCTCTGAGAATCAGGCAAGTCTTTCGGCACTCCCACAGGTCAGGAAGGAGATGGGATTCCACGGGTGGTATTGTCAACCAGCACAAGCCATCCTTTGTTCCCGATGACTATAATTCTGTCAACACCGCAAGACTCTTTTTTGTTGTTGTTTTATGTACCGCCAGGTAGTTAATGAAAAGAGATTGTCTTTTCCATTCAAGCCGGCTCGGATCCACGTGTGCAAATGTTAGATTATCGGTCTTCTGACCTGCGAATACATTGCTCGATTTCAGGAAGAGCTGGTGTCCCCCTCGCCTCGTCTGTAAATCACCTGTCAACGGAACTATGATATGGGATTATGCTGCAGGTGTCCTTGATATTAATGCATCTGCTCTTCAGAGGCGGTAATTTATTCAAAGGACTTTTCACATTTTTAATGAGTATTTGTAGGTATGGTTTCCAGGTTTGGGATCAGGTTGTCTCCTCTTTACTGGGAAGTCCTGTCCAGTTTCAGAAAGGAGGGCATTAACATTCCACACACGTCAGCTTTGAATCCTTTCTCCGTAAAGGATTTACGAGGTCTAATAGTGGAGGAACGTATGTGAAACCCCTCACGCACCTCATAGTCTCCTTTGTACTAGTCCCTGGTGGGTAATTGCAGGTGGAAAACCTCCTGGTCTTGACAGCTGGCAAAGGAGGTCACAAAGGGACATATATCCTCATGTTTCCTTCTCACTCCTGCACGGAAAGAGAGAGAGAGAAACCCGCAATACCTCCCGTCGTTTATTAGAGTCACCACTGACATTTTGCTACAAGCAGAATCCGAGAAGAATTTCAAAGCCTCCTGCTCAGCGAAAGGTTCGGTAGGAATCTGGAAAGAAATCAAATCACTGAGAAACAAAAGAGTAAGAAGATGTTCCTCAGAAGAAATGAGTCGCCACCAACTTTTGTCTGGGATAAAATTCTAAGACCGGGATGGTTCTGCTCAGGTGAAACAGTGAAGGATTCAGAAGAAAGGAAAAATAATTTCCAGTTAGTGAACATTGGTAGCCACACACGTCTATAAGAACATAAGTGCTACTGAACAGCAACTTATGGCAATGCCAGCAAGGGGTTTTCAAGGCAAGGGGGAAGCAGAGGTAGTTTGCCATTGCCTTCCTTTGGAGAGCTTTCCTTGGTGCTTTCCCATTCACATAATAACCCCGCTTAGCTTTCGAGATCTGTTGAGACTGGGCTATAGTATGCTGCCTTCCTAAGGTTCCTAGGGTTCCCAGCGGGGGAACCCCTACTTTCACAGGCTCTTGCTCATAGATCTCAACTCGAGGCCAGCATGCTTAGAGAGTGTTTTGCCAGCAAGTATTAGAGCAGAAGGCTTTGTACTAGAGTTGCCAAGTCCCACCGGGGGGCGGGGAAAACCCCACTCCAGCGGCCCATTGCCCACCAGCTGGGATCAGGCTCCCTGGGGGAACCCCACCTCCAAATTGCCAGGCTGGGGGGACGTGCCCAGTGCAATGATGTAACCCAGAGGTGATGCCATCGCGTCAGGCATGTTTTTTTGGAGGAACACTCTGTAATTCGAGGGGAAACTCTATGGTTTCCCCTCAAATTACTGAGGTCCTGCCCCCTACATGCCTGATGCGATGATGTCACTTCCTGGTGACGTCATCACAGCCCGTGCCAGAAGACTCCAGGAAGATGACTCCCCCCCGCTCCTACAAAGGTACGACTTGGCAACCCTACTGTGTACCTGATTAATGAAACATTCAGGGCTCATTTTGTAGCAGGAACTCCTTTGCATATTAGGCCATACCCTCCCAATGTAGCCAGTCCTCCAAGAGCTTACAGTAGCCCCTGTAAAAAGACCTCTGTAAGCTCTTGGAGGATTGGCTACATTAGGGGTGTGTGGCCTAATATGCAAAGGAGCTCCTGCTACGAAATGAGCCGTGGAAACATTAATGAATGGGCTCACTTCTTGTGTGAAAGCTGAATTGTAAATAAGAGGAAGATAATTTCTGAGGGAGATCTATGATGAATAACTTCTGAGGAAGATCAGCTATGAAACGGGCTTACATCTAGATGTCAACTTACTACAACTCCTTACAGAAGCTGTTCTACAATATCACAAGGATGGGACTTTTCTAAAATTTTTGTGATGTAGGATCGCATTATTCACTGTGATATTTTCCTATGTAATGTGTAAGGACCATTGCATTTTTATTAATTCTAAAATACAGTAGCCGAACAACACAATGATTGCTTATTTGGAACTGCAAGAAAAAAGCAGAGTGTCATCCATAATATTGGTGGAAACTCAGCCCAGATATCCATATGGCCTTTTCCAGTGGCATCATATAGCGAGTAAAAAGCAATGTGGGGGGAGGCAAGATGGAACTTGGTGGGATCCTGTTAGCCAGAGGCTAAGGGGCCAAGCAGCAGTTCTCTAGCACCATACTTTGCCACCTACCTTTGAGGTAGGACTGGAACCACTGCAAAATAGTGCTGCCCTATCCCAACCCCAAATGGCGCTCCAGAAGGATACCATGACCAATGGCATCAAAAGCCACCAAGAGTTCTGAGAGAATAAGCAGGGTCACACACTCCCCCTGTCCATCTCCCAGTATGGGTCATCCAATAGAGAGATGAAGGCTGTTCCAGTCACATAATCAGGATGGAATGGAACTAAATAATCTGATTCATTCGGAAATAAGAACATAAGAAGAGCCCTAGCCAGTGGTCCATCTAGTCCAGCATCCTGACTCACACAGTGGCCGATGAGTTCCTCTGGAGGGCCAACAACAGGGCACAGAGGCCGAGGCCTTCACCTGATGTTGTCACCTGGCTCTGGGATCCAGAGGTTTAGTGCCTCTGAATGTGGAGTTTCCCCCCTCAGTCATCAGGTATTTCCCAAACCAGACATGGCAACCCTAAGTATCATAGCAGGAGATCTCCAGGTGCCACCTGGAGGTTGGCAACCCTCACTGCAGTGTATTAAATGCCTGAAGAGAAAGCCATGGTAGAGTGTTGGGCTGTACCATTTCAGACTGCAGGGGGAGGTCAGCAAACAGGAAGGCAGCAAATCGAGCATTTCCCTCCCCCAGAGGAATACGGTATGCATTGCTAGTAGCAGAACTTTCTGAAGAGAGCTCCACTATAGAACTTCCCGTAAAACACTGATCGAGAGAACACTTCCCTGCTCCATTTCACTCTCTGAATTCCCATATGAAAACAGCTCTCCCCCTTCCCTTCCCCAGTTTGCTTCTTGCTTCAAAATTAAGTGCCATAACAAATGAATCATGGAAATTACACTTAATTAATAGCATTGCATCTCCTTGCTGAGCTGCCCACCTGTCCAAGTCGGGCTGTTTCCAACTCAGCCGCTCCTTTGCTGAAAAATCACAGTTTTTTTAAAAACACACACACACACACAAGAGGATTGTGCCAAATATTTCCCAGTTTTGAGTTTTAGGCTTCAAAATAGTGATGGAGATAGCAGTAGAGACATATTTCGATAACCGGTGTGGTGTCATGGTCGGATGACTGGGTTTGGACCGGAAAGAACTTGGCTTAAACCCCCTGTCCTCAAGCCTCACCAGGATCCTTTCCACACTAAAAGCGAAAAAAAACGGGGGGGATTCAACCCCAAAAATAGTTGTGATCTAAGAGGGTCAAGCTAACAAGTAAATTAATATAAAAATACAAATATTTATTAGGGTGTACACATAAATAAAACATAATGAGGTCAAAAGAAACAGTCTAAGTGTCAAACTCTAAAAGCTTACTTCATTCAAAACTGATTGTTATACAAATCAAATTGATGGATAAAACTTTTGACCTCAGGAGCATACGTGTTTCTGCCCCTATGGGACAGTTTGGGGGTAGTGGTTAAGTGCGCGGACTCTAATCTGGGAGAACCAGGTTTGATTCCCCACTCCTCCACTTGCAGCTGCTGAATGACCTTGGGCAAGCCGTAGTTCTGTCAGAGGTGTTCTTGAAAAACAGCAGTTTCTGTCAGAGCTCTCTCAGCCCCACCTACCTCTTAGGGTGTCTGCTGTGGGGAGGGGAAAGGAAAGAGATTGTAAACCACTCTGAGACTCCTTCTGGTAGTGAAGGGCGGGATATAAATCCAATCTCTTCACTTCCTCAGTGGTCAATATTCCTTATTTCACAATGATACACGTCCAGAAATACATGCATAAAGTATTTTGTGTATATGTGTGTGTGTGTGTGTGCGTGTGTATACAGGGGTCCTTTGGGCCGGAGTGAGGTGGAGTGATGCTCCGCCAGCCCAGGAGTAGGCATTAGGGCAGCCACAGGCAGAATCAGATTCTCTGATCTGATTCGGCCCACCGCCGAATTGCCGCCGAAATTCAGGGGCAGCTTTAAAGGCAGCTGGAGGGGAGGAGGTTTGAGGAAAAGACTCCAAACTTGCAGGATAGCTGCTAGAGCCTCTCCCCCAAATACCCACCATGTTTCAAGAAGATTGGACCAGGGGGTCCAATTCTCCAGGCCCCCAAACAGGTTGCCCCCATTCCCTCCATTGTTCTCTATGATGGGAAAAAAGTAATGTTTTTTCCCACCATAGAGAACAATAGAGGGGATGGGGAAACCTGTTTGGGGGCCCGTAGAATTGGACCCCGTGGTCCAATCTTCTTGAAACTTGGTGGGTATTTCGGGGATACACTCCAGCAGCTATCCTGCAAGTTTGGAGCCTCTCCCTCAAACCCCCTCTCCTCCAGCCCCTCATATACCCTATGAGTTTTTGCCATTGACTTCAATGGCCCATAGGGTATAATGAGGTTGAAACTGACATTCGGCTGGTGATGTCAGTGGGCGTGGCATATTCTAATGAGTTATGCTAATAGGTATGCTAATGAGCTCCTGCACCTCTTTTTCTACGAAATGACCCCTCTGTGTGTGTGTGTGTGTGTGTGTGTGTGTGTGTGTATATATATATATATATATATATATATATATATATATATATATATATATATATAACTAGATCACTGGCCACATCTGAGGGCAACCGGTTGTTTGTAACAACTAGGGTTGCCAACCTCCAGATGATGTCTGGAGATCCCCCCAGCATTACAACTAACTCCCAGACTGCCACGATTGGTTCCCCTAGAGAAAACGGCTGCCCTGGGGGAGGGGAATCTATGGCATTATACCCTGCTGAGGTCCTGCACCCCCTAAACGTCACCCTCCCCAGGCTCCCCCCCAAAAAAATCTCCAGGAATTTCCCAAACTGGAGCTGGCAACCCTACAGTCACAACTGATGTCCCAAATGCAGATGTATGTCTTCAAGAGACACATCCAGTCGGAAGTAGATCAAAGTTCTGGTGCAGGGGAGGAACTGTGTGGCCTCCATATGAGAATCTGCATCAGCAATGAGAACAGAAGGGCGCATACACACGTTTCTCTTATTGCATCCGAGCACATGCCTTTCATGTTTCAAAATATCGTGGCGGCATTGCCAGCTGGGGGGGGGGGGGAATGCTGGCGCTCCACATTATCAAATGCCGCCAGGTCCCCAAATGTCAATCTTTTCAATTATTTTTTTTTCCCACAGAATTTTGAGAGACATCAAAATGTCATCTCTCAGTTATCAACCATTGCTGTCTGCAAAAATATCACACTCTCTCTAATTAATTTTTATTGCCGTACAGCTAATAGAGCAGATGGTCCAGGTGTTTAATAAATGTAAATATTATTGGTAGCAAGTGTAGCATAATATTTGGAGGATCTCTCTGAAGAGTTTCTCCCAAGTTCCTCGGCTGGTTTATCCCAGACTCTCGATTTAACCTCTTGTACTTTTTGACCCGTCCTCTCTGTTCGGCATAGAAAATCACCAGGATGCCTCATTAATTTGGTGTGATCGGTATCTTGCGTCAAGAAGCTATGGTGGTCATTACAGAATAAAGAACCCAACAGGAAAATGTGAACTTTGATCTTGGTTCAGAAAAACTTTGCTCTGCATTCTTAATCGAGAATGGTGTTCTCTGCTGGGAAAGGAATATCTTTTGGATGTCTATAGTGCTGTTGTTAACAGCATAGGAGGCCTGGGAGAAGACCGGGTGGGGGGATCCTACAACAGTATCTCATTTTATCTCCAGAAAGAATTCTAATACGGTCAAGCAAGATTTGAGTCCAGTATCACCTTAAAGACCAACGTGATTTGCTGAGCAGTTGGGTTAGAATGGATGAAAGGAAGTACTTCTTCACCCAAAGAATGATTAACACATGGAATTCACTGCCACAGGAGGTGGCGGCGGCTACAAGCATGGACGGCTTCAACAGGGAATTGGATAAACATATGGAGCAGAGGCCCATCGGTGGCTATTAGCAACAAGGTATAGATAGGAACTCTCAGTCTGGGGCAAGTGGTGCTCTGTGTTCTTGGTGCTTGGGAGGGGGCAACAGTGGGAGGGCTTTTAGTGTCCTGGCCCCATTGCTGGACCTCCTGAGGGCAGCTGGTATTTTTGGCCACTGTGTGACAGAATGTTGGACTGGATGGACCATTGGCCTGATGCAACACTGGCTTCTCTTCTGGTCTTATTTTTTCCAAGGTACAAGCTTTCAAGAGTCAGAGCTCCTGCCCTGCCCTGGATAGCCCAGGCAAGCCCAATCTCATCAGATCTCAGAAGCTAAGGAGGGTCGTCCCTGGTCAGTATTTGGATGGGAGACCTCCTTGATATACCACTAGCTTTATTCAGCCACCTCTCTGAATATTGTCCAGGCCCCCATTAGGGGTCAGTCACCAGAGGTCGCCATAACTTCCAGGCGCGCACACACTCATACACATATATAGAAAAGAGAACCAAAGCTCCTTTACTCAGATTTCTTGTTGGTCTTTAAGGTGCTATGGGACTTGATTCTAGCTAGGGTTGCCAACCTCCAGGTGGCAGCTGGAGATCTCCCGGGATTTCATCTGGAGAAAATGGCCACTTTGGAAGTTGGACTGTATGGCATTATACCCCACTGAGGTCCCGTTCTTCCATAAACCCCACCCTCCTCAGGCTCCACCCCCAAAATCACCAGGTATTTCCCAACCTGATGCTGGCAATCCTGATGCTGACCGTGAATCAGAGCATTGGCTTGGCATGCAGAAGGTCACAGGTTCAATCCCTGGCATCCCCATAAGAATGTAAATAAAAGAATCAGCAAGTGATGTGAAAGACCTCCATATAAGACTCTGGAGTGGGGGTGCCAGATCCTCCCTGGCCACTAGTGTGTGGGGGGGGGAGCTGTCAGTTCCAGACTGGGAAACTCCTGGAGATTTTGGGGTGCAGCCTGAGGAAGGGACAGACCTCCATGGGATACAAAGCCACAGAGCCTGCCCTCCAAAGCATCCATTTTCTCCAGGGGAACTGATCTCTGTAGTCTGGAGATGAGCTGTGATTCCGGGAGATCCCCAGGTCCCACCTGGAGGCTGGTATCCCTGCTCTGGAGAGCCACTACAAGACTGAGTAGACAATATGGACCTTCATGGATCCAGGATCTGATTTCGTATAAGGCGGCTTCATGTGTTTTCTCCCCCACCCCCCAAGCAGCAGTGGCTCAGAAAACCAATAGCTGTAAACAGCTGCGGAAAAGCAAAGGGGAGAGAAAGCAGAAAATAAACTTTTTTGTCCCTGCCAGGATAACCTCAAAAGAGAAAATTCAACCTTACAAAAGTTAATTGCAGCCATAGTGCAGAGATACACCGCATCCCCCCGCCTAGGATTCTTACAGTATAAGAACACACATTCACCCAGCCCATCAGAACGAGGGGCATTTTGCTTGTACGTGCATAAGAGCCTGATTTTAACAAGCCGCGTGGCATTACACCACCCTAGAACAAGCCTGAGCATCTCATTAGCACAGGCATTCAAATGGCTCTCCCCCCCCCCGCTCCTTCTTCTCCTTCCCGTAGTCCTCCTCCCTCCCGCACTTACTGTGGCGCAGACAAGATGGAGTGATTGGCCCCACGCTGTCATTTCAGAGGCAATTCATCACCCAGTCTTCCCCACTGCCAAACTCATTTTAATACACAAGTTTAGAGTACGGACACCGGAGAGTTGAAGAGCCCCAGAAAATAGAAGGTGATTGCACAGAACCTGGATGCTCCAAAGCAGCACTTGATACGGAGGTGTCTATTTTCAATGCAGCCCCCTTGTTTTCAAAGCTCCGTATTCTGCCTCTTTAATCAAATGCAGGAGATTCGAGGAGGGTAGGGGGGGAAACTGGGAAGCAATACGGAGGACAAAGGATTGTGGGAAAGTTGCACACAGGTCTATGTGAGCCTTGCCCCCCTCCATATACAGGAGAACATTGCTGCAAATTGGAGCGTGCTCATTTTAACCTGTGGGGTCCGGGTAACTATCTTTAATCATAGAGCGGCTGTATAAACCATCTGCAAATGAGTTTGAATTAGGTATACACGATCTGAAATAATTGCAGTTATCAATCATTACCAAGAACAGAGTTACTATAAATAAAGTCCAAAGCATTAAGGAATTAGAGCCTGAAATGAATCATGACATACCTTCAAAAAAAGTTTCCAGATACTCTTCTATAATTGTGTGCACTTCTTCACAACACAGCAAGCCCAGCAGAACCTATCTCCATCTTCTAGCCTTACCCATGTTGTACAAATAGATTCCCAAGCCCCCCCCCCCCCCCCCAAAAAGAGGAAGCCGCAATGAGGAGAAAAGTTCTTTGGTTATTTAATTGCAATCAAACAATTGAAAACAGTTAGACCAAACCAGCCCATCAAAAATTGACTGCTTTCTGACTAAAAAGAAAAGAAGAGGACAAAAGAAGAAATAAACTTTGTATTGTTGTTAAATGTCGAGCACTAAGTATATGTTAATGGAAAATAAGCGTGCTCCAAAGTTATGTGTACCAGCAAATCAGCTATGTGATTTTTAGAAGCAGTAACATATGTAACTAGTTAAACCAAGATTTTTTGTTTCTCAAACTGACTAATCTACTAAAAATAATGATTTTAATCAGCATTTTCTGTATAAGGTAATTTAGTATAGAATTTAGCATATAGATATAGAAATAGATGTAAAATCAATAAAAAAAATTATTTAAAAAAATTGACTGCTTTCTGAGCAATATAAGGAAGTACATGGCATTTTATACCCAAAATGACACAGGTAAAAAGATAACATCCAGAAATCATAATGGGCCACAAAATTACAGAACATCATTTGAGTAGTCATTCATTCATTGGTCAGTTACAGGAAAAGGTGTGGCTACATGACATCTTACATGCTTATTTAACCTAACCTTATTAATAATACCCAAGGATTCTTCATACCCAAACAAAAGGTGTTGTTTTCTGATATGAAACTAAAGCCCTTGTTGACTCAGACACTGCAGAGTTTTACCCCAAACAACTAAAACCATGAACTCTATATCTCAAGCAAATACATCTGTTGAAAAACCTATCTTCTGCTCTACCACTGAAGGCCTGTTAAAAACACTGGACAGGTAGATAGCTATTTCATCCAAACAATTTGAAAGGAGGGGAGAGGAAAGAATGTGGTTTCTTGTCTGAAAGCATCAGCTGGAAAGACACTCTAACCCACTTAGTAGGCTTTTATTAAATCCTAATAAAACCTTAATATAAAAAGATTCATAAAACCAGGAAAAATTGTTATGTATTCCCATCCAAGCTACATCCGGGCCAGAGCTGTTTGTGGAGCAGGGAGACAGCTTCCTCTTCCTCTAATACATGAAGCCCCAAAAAGCTGTCTCACCAAGTGCCTGTCTCTGCAGTGGCTGTCCCTCACAGGTCCAGCAACTTCAATTGCTTTGGTCTGGGCATTGAGACTGCTGGGTCAGGGGCATGGAGGGGGGAACCGTTGGCAATGTCATGATGTCACTTTCAGGACAAACCCAGAAGTAACATCACATCTCTCTAGGATAGTGTTGCTAGGCCCCCACCACGGGCGGGTCATCCACTGCTCTGGAGCCCCTCACCTCAGCATCGATCAGCAGCATGGCTATGTCTGGTGTTGCCAGACGTTATTAGGGTTGCCAAGTCCCCTTGGTTCAGCAGGGATGGGAGACCGCCAAGGAAGTCCAGGGTCACCAAGCAGAAGAACTCCATGGCAACACACCTCTGGAAACCTTATGGGGCAGTGTTCCCTCTAAGCTGAGTCAGTGTGAGCTAGCTCACAGTTTTTTTAGCCTCTGGCTCACACATTGTGGTCTCTGCTCAGGAAGGATGGCTCCAGAGCCAGCTAATGTGTGCAGCAGCCAAACTGCTCGCTCCCAGCTTTCATGCCAGTAGTCACAAAGTAGAATTTCTGCTCACAAGACTCCACAGCTTAGAATCATAGAATCATAAGAGTTGGAAGGGATCTCCAGGGTCATCTAGTCCAACCCCCTGCACAATGCAGGAAAGGAAGGGAGCATTGCTACAGGGTTGCCATATGGGGTTGCCATAAGCTGGCTGGGACTTGACGTCACTTCCCACACACATTCAATCACTTTATGTGGGTATCTGGGCCTGCATTGTCTACCGAAATTTATTTATTTATTTGTTTATCTGTTTAGACTTTTGGACCACCCTTTTCCTGTGGGCAAAGCCCAGGGCAGTTTACAGCAAGAAAAGAACAATAGATAATTGAGATGAAGTCAAAACCATAATAAACTACCATGCAATCAATATATAAAAGACAACCAAGCGGCTGAGACCAAAGGACACTAATTACAAAAGATGTATAAATCATAAAGATGTAAAGACACGACAAAAGTAACATCAAAGCGCAACAATGGTAAGTATATAATATGCAAAAGAGCTGCCTAACATAAAGTAGTAACAATTGTACAGTATACAAGTGGATCAATTACAAAACAGATTGTGCAAGATGTCAAGTAAAGTCCAGCAAAGGACTAAAGCAAAGCAAAGTCCCACGGAGGACTGAAGCTAACGAAGACTCCGGAATTATTTTCTTCGTTCCGTGCATGTACTTCTTCAACGGCTGCTATTCATTCAGTAGTAAAGATTCTACTTCTGTGTGAGTCTGGTCTGATTTCTTGAACTCTACTTATCATGAAATATATGGAAATCACTCCATCATTAACAATTAAAGTTAAGCGGGCATCGGTCAAATATTACTTCATAGATCAATACATAAGCTCCTAAAGCTGAAGACAGTCTATTCCGAGATAGCAAAAATTTCAGGGAGGGGGAAATTGCAACTCATAAATACTGGACTTGAGGCAGCTCTTATCAAACAGTGATTTCTTTTGTTCAGCTCAAAACACAACACACACAACAACCCAGCAACAACTCCCACTTATATACAGTCTAGAGCAGTCAAAACCACACCTCCTAACACAGTAATAACCAATCACAGTGAACACTACAGCATACCCTATTTGCATTCCCTGCTTCATTCTAAACTTCCCTGATTGGTCTATTATTTGGGCAGCCAATCAGAGCAAGGGCTCAATCATACTGGCAAGCAATGCTATCTAACACAAGGCTCAGGCCTTAGCGGCTTCAATATAACTACCTCTATATGGTAAGAGCCAATACCAATGATTCCCTCCCAAATTGGTTTTCTGATTGGCTTGGAAGGAGACTCTCAGGATCCTTGCAGTCTATGAAGCCTGGCACAAAGCTCAGTCACAGTAACAATACATAACAGTAGCTTCCCTGTAGCCTCCTAAGAAGAAGGAGAAGAAGAGACTGGATTTATACTCCGCCCTTCTCTACACAAAGGAGTCTCAGAGCAGCGTTGCTTGGCTTGGCTGATGTGTCACTCATCGGGATCCCATCCTCGTCGCCACTGAAAGTGCTGGAGTCGGGAGGCCGTTAACAGTGAAATCAGCATGGTAGTTTATTGCAGGTTAGATGGAACATGAGAATCCCCGGGCTCAGAGCCCTCTTTTATGCCAGTTGGAGATAATCCTCTGATATCGCCCAAATGTCCTGATAGGACCTTACAATTCTGGTTAACTGGCATAGGTCCCCTAGGGGAACCTAGGTCCATGATTGGTGGCCAGTTAGGATCCTGCTCTCTATTGTTCTCCCTGGCCAAAGCTCGGCAGCTCGGCAGCTCCACACCATGTGTGGACAACCACGTGGTGGTCACCATTACAAGACTGCATGGTGACCGTGATCGCAAACTCCTTTCCCTTCCCCTCCCCACAACAGACACCCTGTGAGGTAGGTGGGGCTGAGAGAGCTCTGACAGAAACTGCTCTTTTTCAAGAACAGCTCTGACAGAAGTATGGCTTACCCAAGGTCATCCAGCAAGTGCAAGTGGAGGAGCGGGGAATCAAACCCGGTTGTCCCAGATTAGAGTCTGCGCACTTAACCACGACACCAAACTGGCTAAGGGGGTATGAGAGTGCTAAATTAGTTGCTGTCCCATCGCTGTCCTCAACTTAAGGCCTTGCAGAACACCTCTGCCTTACGAGCCCTGTGGAAAAGTAATATATCCTGCCGGGCATGGATGTTCTCCAGCAGAGAGTCCCATCAGGTCAGGTCCAGGGCTGAAAACGACACTCAGTGTGACACACAGATGAATCATGTCATTCCTGTCAAGGAAGACCGTGAGTCTCCCCCTCTCATAAATCTGCTTAATAAATCATTGAATGTTTAATACTTTCAGCTTAGTGGGTCGAGTTCCTTGCACACCCTAAAAGATGAATGTGCCCTCACCTTTTTTGGCCTTGCCAAGTCCTATTATAGGGATAACCATCTCCT
This sequence comes from Lepidodactylus listeri, assembly GCA_029233225.1. Taxonomy (NCBI): domain Eukaryota; kingdom Metazoa; phylum Chordata; class Lepidosauria; order Squamata; family Gekkonidae; genus Lepidodactylus; species Lepidodactylus listeri. The sequence goes on from JARCFY010000011.1 coordinate 86,681,567, forward strand.
TGGCCCTTACGGAGCCAACAGAACCCAATCATGATGGCCATGCTGCTCTTAAAGACTTCCCTTTAATCCTCCCACAGCCAGGATGGATACATTCAGTATAGGGCTTTATCCATTGTGATTCATCGGCGATAGCAGAGGCGCCAGGTTCCGTAAATCTGTATGATTTTTTTTTCAAGTTTAAAGCCAAGAATGTTTTATGGGAAGAGAGTGCTGGGGGGTGGGGGGAGGAGAATGGGGTTAGAAAGTTCTCCAGTTCTTTTAAATATTAAAAAGGGGGAAATGCAAGGAGTTTGATTTATGAACTGCAGAACCTGGAACGGGGAGTGCAGTTTAGCTGCAGGATTTGGTACCACTGAGAACACTGATGCAAACCGTACGAGCTGATGGTGGAGAGATCTGGTTTCTTCCATTAAAGGAAAAGCTTTAACAGCTCATAGGATTTTTAATGGGCTAGACAAATGGTTATCCACACGGTGAAATGAAACTGTTCCTGGATTACACTAGTTCAAACACGGATGAAGGGGGTGAAGTGACACGTTTAGGGTAGGAGATCAGGGAAGTGGGGACTTCCGTTTTTGGCTTCATTCAGATGCCATGACATCATAGAATAGAATCACAGAGTTGGAAGGGGCCATACATGCCATCTAGTCCGACCCTCTGCCCAATGCAGGATCAGCCTAGAGCATTCCTGACAAGGGTTTGTCCAGACGCTCCTTGAAGACTGCCAGGGAGGGGGAGCTCACCACCTCCCTAGGCAGCTGATTCCACTGTTGCACAACTCTTACTGTAAATAATTTTTTCCTAAGATCCAGCCAGTACCTCCCCGCCCCAGGCCTGTAGCCAGGATTTTGTAATTCAGGGGGCCTGTAAGTAAGTCAGGGGGCACTGATGTCACAAAATAAAAATTAAATTAAAATAAAACTTTTAAAAAACTTTTGCAGTGTTTGTACTTTGCCTGCCTTTGTGGGGAGGCCAGCCGCGCTTGGGGAAGCAGCAGTGGTGGGAAGTCCTCCGGGTGGCCCAGAGAGTCAAAAGTCCTCTGGGTGGTCCAGAGAGCTGGGGGCCTGGGGGCTGGATGGAAGACATGGGGCCTTGGCAGGAAGTCAGGGGGGCAGAGCCCGAAATGCCCCACTGCAGCTACGGGCCTGTCCCACCCTCAATTTAAACCCATTCTTGCGAGCCCTCTCCTCTACTGCCAACAGGAACAGCTCCCAGCCCTCCTCTAAGTGACAGCCCTTCCGATACTTCAAGTAGGGCTGCCAAGTCAGCCATGGGGCAGGAGATCCCCCACTACAGGGGTCCCCAATCCGCCAACCCAGATTCGGCCGGCAGGGGGAACCCCACCCCCAAAGTCGTCCGGTCACGACGACTGCCCCAGCATGATGATGTCACCAGAAGTGACATCATCATGCTGGGGACGTTGCCGGGGCGACGCTCTGGCAATTGCCCCCAAAACTCGATGGTACCATAGAGTTTTTGGGCGATTGCCAGAGTGTTGCCCTGGCAACGTCCCCAGCATGATGATGTCACTTCTGGTGACATCATTGCGGCACGTGCGCAAAGCGCGTGCACCAGGAAAACCCCGGCAAGAAGGTCTCCCCCCACCGGCAACCGGTAAGCACTTGGCGACCCTAACTTCAAGAGAGCAGTCATGTCCACCCCCCAACCTCCTCTTCTCCAGACTAAACATTCCCAAGTCTCTCAGCCTTTCCTCCAAGGGCTTTGGTCTCCAGCATGATCTGGTGGTGACATCATGTTTTTTGGGCTGATGGTAATCACCCTGGCATTTCCCACCCTCCACCCAGCTGAGCCTTGGGGGGTCAGAGCCTGTAAGAAGTGAGAAGTCTCCTGCCAAAGCACGAACTCTTGACTCCCTAGATTTCAGGGTTGCCAACTTAAAACATGTCGCTATAGCTATTCCTCTAATGTCCGTTTGAACAGCAGCAGTTATCAGGTTATGTTTATATAGCTCACATGCAAAAGTTTCAGCTGTCCATTTCTGCGTATTAAACCTCTGTTAAATATTCAGGGCATTTTTCTTCCTGGCCATTTTGCAAAGTTGCAGGCATGAATGGTCCTTCCAGGTGGCCAGCCGTGTTGGTCTGAAGCAGCAGAACAAATTTAGAGTCCAGTGGCACCTTGAAGATCAACGAAGGTTTGTTCAAGGTATGAGCTTTCGTGGGCAAGGCGCACTTTTCCAAATATTTTTCAAAGTATTTGAAAAAGCGTGCATGCACACGAAAGCTCATACCTTGAATGAACCTTTGTTGGTCTTAAAGGTGCCCCTGGGCTCTAAATGAATGTTCCCTGTGAAAGCAAACAAAAGACAAAAAAAACCCCAATAGCAACCCTGCACGCACTGAAAACAAGCATGCAGGGGAATGTCTGCACCAGAATCCCTTGAAATATATGTACAGAGTTGAGGTCCAGTTGCTTTTGCCATTTCCCACTGGCAACTCCAATCTCTCTAGATTAGTGGGTGTTGTTCACGTTATCAGTAGTGAGTGGAAAAGCTAGAGATTATTCAATGTCTGTAAATTGGGCATTTGAAAACTGTTTGCAAAGCCTGTAGGCTGTGGAGGACCTCTTCTGCGCACCTTGGTAATTTGCTTGCAATGCATAATGAGCAGCCTTTTAATTCCGGGTGGGTCCTAGAACGTCACCCCAACGCAATGATGCCACTTCCAGTTTCGCACCGGAAGTGACATCACATATTGGCATGGGGCCAAATCCCTTGTCCCCACCCCCCAGTTTCTCCTTCCGGGGTGCCAGCTAGGGTTTGCAAGCCCAGCAGATCATCGCAAGCAGAGAGTGCCACACATGAGGCTGCCAGCTCTGGGTTGGGAAATACCTGGAGATATTGGGGGTGGAGCCTGGGAAGGGCAGAGTTTGTAGAATGGGGGGAGCTCAGTGGCCACATCAATGATGTTGGGGGCATGGCGATGCTCCAGTTTTTGGGCAAAACTCTGTGGTTTGAGGCTGATTTTACCATAGAGTTCCGCCCCAAAACCAAAGCATCGCCCACAACATCGCCAACGTGCCCACGTAACTTCCAGGTGACAGAGGCACGTCACGTGATGTCACTTCCCACTCCCAGAACATCCCCCCATCCCCTTGCCAGCGTTTCTGACAGACGTGGCAATGCTACCTTCCAAAGTGACTATTTTCTCCAGGGGAACTGACGTCTGGAGATCAGCTGTAATTCCAGGAGATCTCCAGTCACCTCTTGGAGGCTGACAAAGCCTAGGCCTGTCTTCACTTCAAGGCATCACCTGAAGGCCCATGTTCCTGACTTGGTGATTGGATCCTGAGGAGACTGGGGTCCTCAGTCCCCTGACATACTCCTTCTGCAAGCAAACCCACATGCTGCTTATAGCTTCAAGACTGTTTCTGTGCAGTGTCTGACCGGTGCACATAGGTCATTTTGATGCAATCATGTGTATAGTCGAATAAAGCTTTCTGTACAGTCACCTATGTCTGGTCGTGTAAAGATGGCTTTCCTCCCTCCCCCGCAGTGTTTCATCAGTGGACATGCATGCATGGATAATGCTGATGGGGAGAAACATGCAAATGAATGGCAGGGACAGAACATTGATAGAAAGGAGTCAATTGTTCATGGTTGTATGCTCCTGATTAAGAACATAAGAGAAGCCAGTGTTGGATCAGGCCAGTGGCCCATCCAGTCCAACACTCTGTCACACAGTGGCCAAAAATACCAGGTGCCCTCAGGAGGTCCAGCAGTGGGGCCAGGACACTAGAAGCCCTCACACTGTTGCGCCCCCCCCCCCCCAACACCAAGAACACAGAGCACCACTTGCCCCAGACTGAGAGTTCCTATCTATACTTTGTGGCTGATAGCCACTGATGGACCTCTGCTCCAAATGTTTATCCAGTTCCCTCTTGAAGCCATCCGTGCTTGTAGCCGCCGCCACCTCCTGTGAATTCCACGTGTTAATCACTTTTTGGGTGAAGAAGTACTTCCTTTTATCTGTTCCAAGCCGACTGCTCAGTAATTTCACGGAGTGCTCGCGAGTTCACGTGTTGTGAGAAAGGGAGAAAAACACTTCTTTCTCTACCTTAAATTCAAATGCCGAAGGAATGGCGCATGATGAAATTCAAATGCTGAAGGAACGGTGCATGCCGCCAAGATCAGTCCCCTAAGAATGATTGTCCAGGACCCAGGAAACTAACGCATCCCTACCGGTTGTATGGTGGAAACCATAACTACAGGGGGAGAATGCCTTTCTTTCCCATGCTATGGCAGGTCATTACGTAGCACTATATAACACTGTGATATGTGGGGATGATTAAAGACCATGTCAAATGTAAAACAAAACCCAGAAAGGGAAGTAAAGAGATATAGGCCTTTGAGCAGCTGGAAAGCTCACTAAATCATCAGGCGACTTTTCTGGCTGAACTAGTAATACGAGTGACCGGAGGAAAAGACATTGTCACCAGCTGCATTTTTCCTAGCAGGAAGAACAGCCTGCCTGTAAATTTCTTCTCTGTAATGCCTTGGGATGGGGCCGTGGTGGCTCAAAGGTTAAGATGCCGAACTGCAGACCAGAAGATCTGTAGCTCGGCAGTTCGAGACCCGAGTGCCGTGTGACGGAGTGAGCTCCCGTCTCCGGCCCCAGCCCCTGCCCATCTAGCAGTTCGAAAACAAGAAACTGCAAGTAGATAAATAGGTACCGCTTTGGTGGGAAGGCAACAGCATTCCGTGCATCTCAGCATCTAGTCCTGATGGCCACATGACCACAGAAACATCTTCGGATAGCGCTGGCTCTTTGGCTTGGAAACAGAGATGAGCACCGCATCCCTAGAGTCGGATTCGACTGGCTTTCAAGCAAGGGAACACCTTTACCTTGACCTTAACGTCTTGGGAGCCCTGACCTGGATAGCTCAGGCCGGCCTGATCGCGACAGATCTCAGAAGCTAAGCAGGGTTGACTGTGGTTAGTATTTGGATGGGAGATCCCCAAGGAACAGCAGGGTCGCTACGCAGAGCCAAGCAATGGCAAACCACTTCTGTTTGTCTCCTGTCTTCAAAACCTCATGGGGACACCATAAGTTAGCTGTGATGACAGCAAAAAAAAAAAAAAAAAGGTTTGGGAAACACCAATTAGCTCTGCATGGGGTGGGAGTGACTTCACATACTCTGGGCAAGTAGACAGACTCTTCTGTCATGACCAAGTGCAATTAAAAATACAAGGAGCTTCTTGAATAACTCTGAACATGCTAGTTATCCTTGGACTTGTTGGTCCAGCCATGTGGGCTGACAAATCTGTCTCTGCTGGCTGGCTGAATAGGTTGGTCATCTCATTCTAGAGATGCCAACCTCCAAGTGGGGCCTGGAGTTCTCCAGTTGACTTCCAGACTTCAGAGATCAGTTCCCCTGGAGGAAACGGCTACTTTGGAGGGTGGAATCTGTGGCATTATACCCTTCTGAGGTCCTTCCCTTACTAGGGTTCCCATTCCCCAGGTGGGATCCCAGAGGATTCCCCGCTTTTGGGGGCACCTGTCTGGCACTGGGCAGTTGGCTAGTGGAAGAAAACCCACCACCAAACAGCTACGTTGCACGGCAACATCCCCAATGCAATGACATCACGTGGAAGTGACATCATCGTGTCTAGGATGTCACACGGCGCCACTCTGGTTTGGGGGCAAAACTCTATTATTTGAAGGTGACTTTACCATAGAGTTCCATCCTCAAACCCGATGTAATGATGCCACTTCTCCATGATGTCATCGTATCAGGGATGTCACCAAGTGACATTGCTGTTTGGGGATGGAGCCCCGCCCCACTCCCATAAGGCTTCCTCCCACTCACCGCCGGCATGTCATTGAGACCTGGCAACCCTACCCCCTACCCAAAACCCGCTCTCCTCAAGCTCCACCCCTCAAACTCCAGGAGTCTCCCAGCATGGCGATAATATCTCTATCTGCGAACCAAGAGCTGGACTAGGAGCTGGGAGACCCAGTTTCAAATCTGTTCTTTGGCATGAACCTCACTGTGGCTGTCCAGATGCCCTGGAAGTCACGTTGCTAACTACAGCTTGGCAAATTCCCGGGGATTTAGTGGGGAGGGGGGAGTTTGGGGGGGGGGGATCAGCAGGAATCTGATGCCCCAGAGTCCACTTTCCAAAGCTGTCACTTCCTCCTGGGGAACTAATCTCTGTCGTCTGGAGAACAGTTGTGATTTCATCAGAACGTCAGGCCCTCTTGGAGTTTGGTAACCCTAGCTGGAAGCCTTCAGGGGGATTACAAAGGCTTTTGTTCACCGCTGCCACACATTTGGCATTTTTATCTAGCTATCCAGTATCTGGAGGGTTGCCAGGTCCTACCTGGCAGCTAGCGGGGGGGCTCCAGGGTCTGTCCTGGTTTGAGCCCAATTATACCATAGAGTTTTGCCCAAAAACTAGACCATCATCACCTGACATGGGCGATGTGATGACATCACTTCCAGATGAGGTCATTATGTTGGGTTCAGGGGCATTTGGGGGCGGGTTTCCCTCTGCCAGCCAGCTAGCCAGTGACAGCAAGGGAACCCCTGCCCGGACCGGGGGCCTAGCAAGCCTAAGTATCCGCCATGATCCCAAGATCTTCTTTCTAATGAGCCATAGCCAGTTTAGACTCCATCGCTGTATGTGCCGAGTTAGACTTATTCCCTCCACTGTACATTGCTTCCGAGTTACTTATTGAGGACCCCATTTCCTAAGTTGTTTCAGCCTAGTGGTATTAAGAGAAATTCTCTGAATTCCACTTTACATGGCTTGGGGTTGGGGTATCTGAAGGAACATCTTCTCCTCTATATTCCTGCCCAGGAATTAAGATCACAGGGAGGGACAGGTCTCCCTGACTGTCCCACCAATCAAAGGAGCTCGTTTGGTGGGCACACAAGACAGGGCCTTTTCAGTGGCAGCCCCACAATTATGGAACAACCTCCTCAGGGAGGAGCACCTGGCCCCCTGACTTTCAATCTTCAGGAGCCGCTTGAAGAGTGTTATTCAGGGCTGCTTTTGGCTGGCAGTCCTCATTGGAGGTTCCAAATGGTGGCCTACTATGTGTTTTTTTTATCATTGTTGGTTTAGTTAAGTTGTCATCCACCTTCAGTCAAGCAAGGCAGAAAGGCAGCGAACAAATGTTTTAAACAAACAAGCAAACACTTTTAACCAAGTTCTCCCTGAAATCTCAACAGTCTCATTCATTCATTCATTCATTCATTCATTCATTCATTCATTCATTTATCTATTTAAATTTATATTCTGCCCTCCTTGTAAGCAGGCTTAGAGTAGATCACAAGTCAGTTCTAAAACCCATGAAGACAATATTACAGAATAATTAAAAACAGGTTAAAACAACATAGATTTAAACAGGACACGCTATTTATCTCTGTACATAGTTTCCAAGCTGGTGCCATTGGGTCTCTGCAATCCAATCTCCTCCTCTTCCTCTTCTTCTTCTTCTTAATCTGGGTCACGTAGAGGTAGTAATAACCTCTTTTTAGGAATGTGGATTCTGTTTCTAATCAGTTCTGTTTTGATGGGCTATTGGCCTGATCCAACATGGCTTCTTTTATGTTCTTAATTACCTTGTCCTAAGCCCATTTGGGGGGCGGGGGAGGTGGCATGGTATTGCCCGATCTCGTCAGATCCCGGAAGCCAAGCAGGGTCCATACTTGTGTGGGAGACCACCAAGGAAGACTCTGCAGAGGAAGGCAATGGTCAACCACCTCTGCTTCTCACTGGCCTTGAAAGCCTCTTGCTTGGGTCGCCCTAAGTCAGCTGCGACTTGATGGCACTTTACACGCCCAGAAGCCCACTGACTTCAATGTGGTGCTGGTGGCGGAAACTGCAGTCAAATCACAGCCAACGTATGTGACCCCACAGGGTTTTCAAGGCAGGAGACATTCAGAGGTGGCTTGCCATTGCCTGCCTCTGCCTCTTGATCCTGGTATTCCTTGGTGGCCTGGCCAGGGCTGACTCTGGTTAGGGAAGCACATTTGGCAGCACGGTTTTAAACACCTCTGTATCCCCTTTACCTTGGGTTCTCATATTTGGCAAGCAAGCAAAGATTTCCCTGGGGGATTTTTTTCCCCTTATGCATTAGTGGCATAATTGCTTACCCTGCTAACTACACCGAAAGCAACATTGCAGAAGGCAACATATTAAATTTTTATGGATATTAACTGGATAAATAATGATTTGTAAAATTGTGCAGAAATTATATTAAATTGCTCAGTGGTTAAATCCGACACTGTTTATATTTCTCATCTCCGAGTTATTAAGGCACAATTCAGTGAGGAGTTTGCCTCTTGGAAAAAGCCATTTTTTTTAAACTGCAAGTCGTTTAACTTGGAAGTGTGACTAAATTAATTGCCAAGTGTAAACTTTATTTAAGGCATTTCGAGCGAACATTCAGTGATCCGAAGGGACAAGCAATTGGCCTGGCGCCTTCTGCTCGCTCTCCGTCACATTCAACGGCGAACCGCTATTGAAACGAAAAGAAATTCATTTCCATGCGAGCCAGAAGTTGAATGACGGTGGACGTTTCTGCTGTCAAATAGTTCATGATGGATCGTTGCCTTTGGTTTGCATTGTGTCAGAGGGCAGAGGATGAAGGAGGACAAAGCGCGTGGAAGACAAGGAGAGGAGAAAGGACCAGTGGGAAGATTTCAGAACTGTATTCAATCCGCCTTCACATTAACACTGCAATGAACTCACATATTCCACATTCACAAATGGCATGGCCAGAACGCAAATAGTTTCAAGAGGGTAGCCATGTTGGTTCGCAGGAGAACTTAGGGTTATCAGTTGCTCCCAGGCTGCCGCCGGCAGATGGGAAGGTAGGTTTGCTAAATCTAGTTTGGGAAACTCCTAGAGATTTGGGGATGGAGCCTGGGGAGGACAGGGATCTCAGGGGGGTACAATGCCACACACCCCAGAGCATCCATTTTCTCAGTACGAACTGATCTCTGTAGTCTGGAGACAAGCTGTAATATCAGGGGATCTCCAGCTCCCACCTGGAGGCTGGCAACCCTAGCCCTATTTGGATCAACCAGTCCCCATCGCAGAGAGCAGCTGGGGCATACGAACATTATGAAGTCTTTATTGTCAAGCTCTTGCTGCCCATTCAAGCTTAAAGATATTACTTCTGCTGATATAAGAAGCCTTGATGCATTTCAGGTTTTATGACCCCTTTTAAGGGTGACTCAAAATGTTCCAGAAGCTCCGAGTCCGTCAAGTCTACACGCAAGCTTCAACTTTGATTCCACCTTGCAGTTTTCCGATGGACAGAAGTTTTCAACGGGACACAGGTTCCAAGGGACTGAGGTAAAGTTTCATGGAGAGAGTTGACAAGGGGATTTTTTTCTCCCTTTCCCCCCAAAAAACTAGAACTTGAGGGTATCTAATGAAGTTGACGGGCAGTAGGTTCAGAACGGCCAAAAGGAAATTCGTCTTCACACAGTGATTAAAATGTGGAATTCGCTGTCAGGGGCTGTAGTGATGGCCACAAGCATAGATGATTTTAAAAGAGGATTAGACAGATTGAACGAAGATTGGTCTATCAGTGGCTCCTAGTCATGGTGAATGAAGGGAGCTTCCACTTTCAAAGACTGTCAGCCTCTGAATCTCAGTGCCAGGGGGCAACATCATGCAATCATAGAATCATAGAGTTGGAAGGGATCCCCAGGGTCATCTAGTCCAACCCCCTGCAAAATTCAGGAAATTCTCAAATGCCACTCCCTACACTCCCAGTGACCCCTGTTCCATGCCCAGAAGATGACAAAATTCAGTCACACACTGGCCAAAACCCAGGTGCCATATTGTGAGAAAGGGAGAAAAGTACTTTCGCCACCTTCTCTATCCCATGCATAATCTTGTAAACCTCTATCTATGACAGAGATAATAGAGTAATAGAACAGGTGTTCCCAACCTTTTTGAGCCTGTGGGGGTCTTTTAAATTCTGGCACGGGGATGGGCACAGCCACAGGTAGGGTGGTCCCAAGAGGCAGAGGCAGCCACAAAATGGCTGCCAGAACTTACCTTCAGTCACACAATGAAGAGTCTTGTACTGTGGCAGCTGCTACCAAAACAACATTTTTAAATATCTGCACAGCCAATCAAGTTTCCAATGGTCAATCAGAAACCTTGCTGGGCAAAAGCCCCATCTGGCCCCACCCACTTGGGGACCTCTTGTGAGAGTCCTACAGAGTCAGTCACCAACAAGTGTCCTTAAACAGGAATGCTTTATTGAGAAAAGTTTGCTATGGTCATCAACACTTCTTGTGTTAGTAATGGCTGACACAGCCTGAGGCAGGACAATTATACAGAATTCAAACAGGGGCTAAAGACAGACTGGCAATCTGGAGCGGGATGAATCCGGAGGCAAAAGCTGCGGGGGGGAAATCCCCCGGGGCTGGCCGTTCGCATTTGCCAGCGTATTGCGCATGTCTGCCGTTACGGAGCATTCAGACTGCTGCGGAGGCTGCTCTGCAGCTCGCGCAGCAGCACGGCGCTGGATGCCTATGTGCGCATGAGCACATGAGCGCAAGTGCAGTTGACATAGGAGAGTAGGCAGGGTCAGCTGGGCACCTCAGCACCCTCTGGCAGAGCAGCACACCAGCACAGCTCCCTAGGAAAAGGGCACCATCCTGTAGGCACCGTGCAGCAGGCGTCACTGGCTATGGATGAGCGCATGAGCGCAAGAGCAGCAACAATATGCGCTCATGCGCAAACCTCAGTGACGGTGTGTTCACACTGCTGCCTCCAGATGCCTCTCGCTTCTTCCGGTTCACACTGCCTGGAAGCGGGAGGCATGCGGAAGACGGCCCCTGAACACCGGTTTCTCCCGGTGTCCCGCTACAGCGAAAGGAAAACGGCTTCAAGACGCGCAAGTATGGAAGGGAGCCGAGGGACAGCTGCGCATGTCTGAACCGGCTCCCTTCCCCTGCTTCCCATGCGGACCTCTCCCGGGGCAGATTGCCAGTCTGTCCTCAGCCAGGGTCTAGTAAGGAAATGCAACCAATTACAAAGCTAAATAAAAGGCGCTCAAAATACTGGTTTACTGTTCCCAGGAAAAAAGCAGAATGAATTATAGCCAGACAGGAGAAGAGATACATAGGCCGGCACCAGCAGTCTCCCAAGGTCAGAGCAGCTCAGAGAGCGATAAGCATGCCATGAGAAATAGAACATAACATTCCACAGACCCATGATGCTGTGGATGCACTCATCCCACCTCCTGGGCAGGAGAAGGCAGTATTAGCTGACACCTCTAGAACAGAACGTACCTCAAGTCCCTGAACTGCTGGCTGGATTAATGCAGGCAATCCTGCATTAACTGTATCAAATGCAACTGCAGAAATTTCCGAGCCATTTTGAGGTACAGTGCACATGGAGCGCATCCTGGTAATCGAATCTCAAGGTGAGGTACGGTGGGTAGAACAACTTTTGTTTATCGGTTATCTTTGCCACACAGTGGAATATAACGACAATTATCGGAGACCTGCCTCAGAAGAAGGTGACCTCTCCGCTCCTTTTCAAAAGAAACCGTTTTAAAAATTAATAGAGGAGGCACCCAAACACTCCAAAGCCCAGCCGCCTTTCATCACTCCCCCCTTTTTTTTGAAATGCAGGCAGACTTTGAAAATTTTTAACACCATTCAGTGTTTTATCCGGGCCCACGTGGCATGTTTGAAACGCTAATGACTTGCCAGCGCACACGCGCCTCGTGTGAGGAGGCATAATTTAAGAATTCAAATCATTTGATCTTCACAGGCAGGGTTTTTTAAAGCTCACCTTTAATTTCTGCCACCAAATACTCTGGGGCCGTGTTTGTACATCATTTGAATTTTTAAAAAATCAATATGTGGAATGTTTTCTTCGGCCCGGGGTTCTGTGGCAGCAATCAGCCAGTGACAAATTGCAAATGGATGGCGAACGACACCGGGCTTTGCATTATCCACAGCAACGGAAAACCTCTTGCTTCCGTCCTGGAAGATTCGCTTGTAGGCAATGGGGCCTTAATTCAAGGGAGGGGAATAGGCAGCAGTTACTCACATGAAGATACACACATGAACACAGGAAGCTGCCTTATCCTAAATATTAGGAAGAACTTCCTGACAGTTAGAGCGGTTTCTCAGTGGAACAGGAAGCGGTGGGCTTCTTTGGAGGTTTTCAGACCGAGGCTAGATGGCCATCTGACAGCAATTCTGATCCTGTGAACTTGGGCAGATCATGAGAGGGAGGTCAGGAAGAGTGGCATCAGAGCTTAGTTCTTGCGGCCCTTTTTGTTACATGCCCAGGGAAATGCTGATTGCCATTTTGGGGTCAGGAAGCCATTTTTCTCCAGGCCAGTTTGGCTGGGGATCCTGGAGTGGTTTTGTGGGGGTTTTTTTGCCATCTGGGCATGGAGCAAGGGTCACTGGGGTGGGTGGGAGGGGGAGGTATTTGTGAATTTCCTGCATTGTGTAGGGGGTTGGACCAGATGACAGGGATCCCTTCCAACTCTGTGATTCTATCCTGAATCAGACCCTTGATCCATCAAAGTTAGTATCGTCTACTCAGGCTGGCAGCAGCTCTCCAGGGTCTCAGGCAGGGGTCTCTTACATCACCTCCTGCCTGATCCTTTAAAATGTAGACCCTAGGGATTTGAACTGGAAGCCCTCTGCATGCCAAACAGATGTTCTGTCTCTGAGCCATAGCTCCTTCCCCTTGCCTTATAGCGAATCAAACCATTGTTACATCAAAGTTGGCATTGGCTAGACTGGCAGCTGCTCTCCAGGGCCTCAGGCTGAGGTCTTTTACATCATCTATGGCCTACTGGAGATGCCGTGGATTTGGAGAACTCCTGCATGCCAAGCGGATGCTCTGCCACTGAGCCACAGCCTATTCTCTTGTCAGTTTCCAGGCCCAAACAATCGACTCTGTTTAATGCGAGCCTGAACTTTCCAATTCTTGGCTTTAGCGGAGAGTGATGCCGGTTATGTTTATACACCTGAAGCTTTCTGAACATCTGCTTTATTGAGAGTCGTTGTTGGAAACACTTAATTAAAATAATGCCGAGTCGGGGACTCAGCGTGTATTTACCAAAGTGTAGATCTGTTTTGCTACAAACAATTAAGAATGTATTTACAAAAACAGCTCCTAAATAGAAATCTGGATTTTTAAAATCCCTTATGCTAAGCTCTTTGGAGTTTGCATTAGCATGCTGGTTCTACTGAAACGAAGACTGCCAGGCTGATCTATGGGTGCTGCTTTAACCATGTGGGTGGAAAGCATGGCTAGGGTCATTATGGGAAAAAGAAATCATCATTCTATTATTGCAAGTGGGAAAGGCTGGCTTGACCCACTTGCCTTCCGTTCTCTTTAGGATATACAAAACCACATTCAAGACTGAAGGAACTATTTACCTAAAATTCTCTGTTTTCTAGGGCTGCCAGCACTGCCTCAGCAAATGCTAGAAGATTTTGAAGGTGGTCACCATGGATGGTGCAGTTTGGAGAGGGGACACTCTAGGCAACTAGGGGCATGATCATACACACCCATTTGCGACACAAGAAGGACGATTCTCCACCGGCTCAAAGTGGCATGATCACACAAGCACATCTGGGAAGCGTCCTGCAGCCGGTGTCAAAATGTCGCAAATCACTTTGAGCCGGTGGGGAATCGGCTTATTTAGCTACCAGTGAAAAGGCAGTCTCAAATGGTTTGCAACGGCCCAGAACTGACCTTTCCTGGTGTGATCACGCCAGCACAAACAAGTGGCGTTGGGGAGCGGGCTTTTGGGGTTTTTTTCCCCCTCCCATCCCGGTATGCGCATCATCTGATGACCCCAAGGGTGGAGAGGCAAGTCATCGATCCCTTGTAGAAGCAGATAAGCGCACTGAAAACGGCCAGAAAAAAAAACCCAACTCGTCTGCGGCTGTGTGTGATCACACAGCGGCGGTTCGCCCTCACAGGTCCATGGACCTGTGTGATCCTGCAAAAGCGGCGCAAATTGCGCCGGCACAAATTTGTGTCACTTCCCGTCCGGCTTATCTTGCTCATGTGGACGGGGCCTAGAATGATCAAAGGGTTGGAACACTTTCCTTATGAAGAAACGTTACAGTGCTTGGGCCTTTTTAGCTTGGAGAGACGACGGCTGAGGGGTGACATGATTGAAGTTTACAAGATTATGCATGGGATAGAGCAGGTAGAGAAAGAGGTACTTTTCTCCCTTTCTCACAATACAAGAACTCGTGGGCCCTCTATGAAATTGCTGAGCAGTCAGGTTAGAATGGATAAAAGGAAGTCCTTCTTCACCCAAAGAGTGATTAACATGGGGAATTCACTGCCACAGGAGGTGGCGGCGGCTACAAGCATAGACGGCTTCAAGAGGGAATCAGATAAACATATGGAGCAGAGGTCCCTCAGTGGCTACTAGCCACAAAGTATAGATAGGAACTCTCAGTCTGGGGCAAGTGATGCTCTGTATTCTTGGTGCTTGGTGTGTGTGGGGGGACAACAGTGGGAGAGCTCCTAGTGTCTTGGTCCCACTGGTGGACCTCCTGAGGGCACCTGGTGTTTTTGGCCACTGTGTGACAGAGTGTTGGACTGGATGGGCCATTGGCCTGATCCAACATTGGCTTCTCTTATGTTCTTAAGGCTTCAAAATAATGTGAAGCTCCCATTTAGCTGGAAAGGAAACTTTGCGTTATCAGGTCATTGTAATGGAGTAACCATCTCGAAAGCTGGAGACAGTTTCGAGATGAATATCACCCCTATATTTCAACGTTGTCATTAGTTCCCATAGATGATTCTCACTGAATATTCGGAAGGGTGTAGAGAGAGCCCTATGAAGACAAATCACGCTGCTTCCTATGGTTCCACTGGATCTTTTTTTGCAACAGCCTAGACCTGTGGGCCCCCGGGGGCCAAGAGGTTTAGTGTCTAGTTTACTTAATGCCAGTCCTGCATGGATTAGTTACTTAGCTGGGGAATTGCTGCCAAAACTTTGCCCTTAGCCAAAACGAATTTCATTTATATTCATTCACATCCAAATTTGGGACCTAGACAGCTTAGTTCCTCACCTGCTGTGACTATTCCAGCTAAAAAACTGGGTTGAGGGCCCAAATTAAAGGATTTACGGCCTGAGGCAGAGGAGCGCATTAACTCCCCCCCCCAACTGGAATTCCAGTCACGCTGGCCTCCCACCAAGCGCAGGAGAAAAGAGTCTGAGAGAGCTAGACCAAAGAAAATTAGATCATTGAATTAATAGATGCCTAAGCTGGATAATTCTTTTCCAGCCCTTCCTCTCTCGGTAAATAAAGAAGGGATGAAGAGAACCATGAAATGGCGGTCCCCGTTTCTCTTTTCCCTTCAGTTGTGGCCTTCAGAAGCAAAAGATCAGCCATTCTGGAGTTCTTAGGAAATCGTAGAAAGTGCCCTGACCTGCTTGAAATGAGCCTGCTTTGAAGTATTTCAATCTGTGCTCCAAAAGGGTAAAAGATTTCCTGCTAAAAAAGTGACGGGAAAACACAACATCAGAGAGCCAGTTTGGTGTAGGGATTAAGTGCGCGGACTCTAATCTGGGAGAACCGGGTTTGATTCCCCACTCCTCCCCTTGCACCTGCTGGATGACCTTGGGCAAGCCATAGCTCTGATAAGAGCTGTCCTTGAAAAAGAGGAGTTTCTGTCAGAGCTCTCTCAGCCCCGCCTACCTCACAGGGTGTCTGTTGTGGGGAGGGGAAGGGAAAGGAGTTTGTAAGCCGCTCTGAGACTCCCTTGGGGAGTGAAGGGCGGGGTATAAATCCAGTCTCTTCTTCTTCTCTTCTTCTTCTTCTTACTCGACCTTGCCCACATGTTTGCAAGCATTCCCTCTAAACAATATACATGCATACATACATACATACATACATATGCCCAACAGGTATCCTTATAGGAATTGGATGATCTCAAACTTGTGAGATGTACATGCATGTGTGTGTACATGCATGCACGCATACACGCACTTGGGGTTCCATTCCCCTGGTGGGAACAGAGGATTCTCCATCCCCCACTGCTGTTGCTTGCTGCCACTATGAGCAGTAGCAGGAGAAAAAAACTCATTAAACTGCAATTCCAGCTGTAGTGCCACATCCCTTCCAGTAAAAACCTGGAAATGATATAAGGTAGCTCTGGGAATCACTGGAAACTCTATGGTAAAACACACAGAGTTTCCAGCTTCCTAGAGTTACTTGTGTCACTTCTGGTTTCTTACAGGCAGTTACATGATGGTGCGGCTGATCTTGCAGCTCCTGTTTCCCCATCTAGAGACCTCCTGCCAGTTGCAAGGCACGGCCTGGCAATCCTAGCATGCACACACACACATACACAGGTTCCATCCCTTCCCTTACAGTTGCCACACTATCCCAAGGTTCAAATATTACCTTTCTAAAGAAGGTGAAGTAACTGATATGCAACAGCTCTTTAACAAAGGGCAGAATGAGGATATTACTGTTTTAATCAACTCCAGAAAAACATATGACCACAAGACGAACCCAGTTAGATTTGGTTGCCATTCTTCCTAAGGTGATGGGCAAGCTCGTGCCCCCAGGCTCCAGGCCCCATCAAACTTCTTTGCTCCAGTGGGAGTGAGGAGTGGGATTGGGGAGTTATGTCATGTGATGATTTTAAAAAAAACAGAGCTGAGCAAATTCCTAGAGCGTCATGACATCCCTTCTGGGCACAAACTGGAAGTGACATCACAACGCCATGCATCACAGTAGTCTATGTAGTCCACCATTCTTTTTCACGCAGTGGCCAGCCAATTGCCCTGGAAGGGCAGCAAACAGGGCATAATAAGCAGTCATGCAGGGTAAAATTGGGAACAATAGTGATTTACAAGAAATCAGGCCTTGGAGGACCTGTCCTCTATTTATAAAGCTTCTCTGTTAGTCTGTCTTTTGGGGGTTTGTGCTTGGGGGAGGGTGGGTAGCAGGGATTTTGGGATCTGGGCCTAGATTCAAGAGTTTCTGTGCTTAAACAATGCACGCTTTCCGAGCACAGGAGGTCTACTGAAATCAATACAGGTCTGACCCTACGTTGAACTGGGGACGTAAGGTAATAAATTACGTGCAGATGTTCCAGCTGTCCTAGCTTTCTGGTAGCTGTCCCAATCAATTGCCTGTCTTGCTCTGCCTTTGAGAGCATTGCTAGGTGAATTGTTAGAATTGCCCGTTCAGCCTCAGCCCCGGGGGTTTAGAATTTAACTCTCAAATTTTGTGGGAGAAGCATCTTCTCTTGGGTGGACATGCATGCGTGTAGATACATGTCTATGTAATGTATGTATGACCATCAAGTCACAACCAGATATTGTGACTTCAGCGAGGAACCTTTAAGGCAAGTGAGAAGCAGAGGCGGCTTGCCATTGTTTTCCTCTGCGGAGTCTTCCTTGGTGGGCCCCCCATCCAAGTAACAACCCTGCGTATCTTCTCAGATCTCAGATGCCACCTTCCCTCCACAAATCAATCTGCCACCATAGAAATGTTTTCTGCATGCAGTAGAGAAAAATCCTGAATTTGAAAGGGTTCTTCCTGCACCAAAGATCTGGACCATTCCCAACAGATGGTTGTCCAGCCTCCCCCTTCAAGAACTCCAGGAAGGGTGAGCCCCACAATAACTGGTTCCATTCTTGAACTGCTTTCACCATTAGGAACCCTTTTGGTCACTTTGGTTCTGTGAATGAGTTAAATACACTTGATAGCCTTGGCTGTGGAGTGCCCTTCATGTCACGCCGGCACTTCTGTGTGTGTGCAAGGGCTCAGTGAAAACCATTGGTCTTGGGCAGACGTAGTAATGCAAGAGGAAGCAAGCCCCATGGCAGATCCTATCTAGTGAGCTCAGAATTCACTCATAGGCTCCAAACCATGATATTCAAATGAAGCTACACTCCTGTAACATAAGCTCTTTTGATCTAGATCAGCAATGTGTAAAGGAGAGAAAGGAAGAGACAGTTGCTGCCATGTTCTCTATGCTGATAAAAACCATGATATGTAGGGCTTTCCCCCTGACTCGGCTAGCCTGATCTTATCAGTTCTAAGATTCTAAACATGGTGAGCCCTGGTTAGAACTTGGATGGGAGACCACCAAGGAAGTCCAGGGTTGCTATGCAACGGAAGACAATGGCAAACCACCTCTGTTGGCCCGTTGGCTTAAAGACTCCACAGGGTCACCATCATTTGACTAGAACTTGACAGCACTTTCCACCACCATGAGATTTATTTCAAGACTTACAACAATAACCATTGCAGAGGACTAGGGTGTTAGTCTGTTGCAAGAAAAAAATAAATAGGAGCCTTGTGGTACTTTAAATACTAGCAAGTTTTTTATTTTAGCATGAGTTTCTGTGGACTAGATTGTGCCTCATTAGACACATGTAGTTAGTCCTCACTAGGGAAATATTTATATGTAGGATTACCAAGAAGAAAACAGCCTTTTGACCTGGCTGTTTACATTAATGACCAGGGGTGGCCAAACTGTGGCTCGGGAGCCGCATGCGGCTCTTTCACACATATTGTACGGCTCCCAGCAGGCTATTTGCTCTCTCTTTTTCTATCTCTCTCCTTTCCTTCCTTCCTTCCTCCCTCCCTTCCTCCCTCCCTCGCTCTCCCTCCCTCCCTCCCTCCCCATCTATTTGCATTCTTTGTTCATCTCTCTTTCTTTCTACCTCTTTCATTCTCTCTTCCGACCTCTCCCTTTCTTTCTCTTAGACAAATAAATATCATTAGCAAACAAATCTCATTGGGCAAATAAATATCATCAATACTCATGTTCCCCCTTTTGTCTTTTTTATTTTTCGCAGTCTCGTTAAATGTTTATAAAAAGCAAATTTGCAGATTTTCCAATAAAAACGTGTGTGTGATATTTGTTCAGGTCTTGCGGCTCTCAAACATCTGACATCTATTCTGTGTTGCTCTTATGTTAAGCAAGTTTGGCCACCCCTGTATTAGTGCCTCCCTCCAAATACCATTTTCCATCCTGTAGCTGACTCTGAATCCTAAATTGATACTTGTGGCATGGTAATCCAGGTTCCAGAGGGACTGGTTGATTTTAGGACTGAAAGTACATAGACACTTCAGTGGAAAGATGATTCCAGGAGCAGCTGGGCTGAAATGGGTCTCCTTTGAGCAACCAGAAATGCCGATTCCAGATGATTCCCAAGCCCTACAGTCTCCCCCAATAACAAGAGACACTGTGGGAAAGGCACCATGCCAAAGCAAACAGCCATTGGGTTGACAAAAGGGGCCATCTATCCACACCTGGGACCTTTGCCAAGGTAGAAGGATTTGTAGCCGCGAGACACTATTAAAGTCAATGGAACTAATTGTACACCAAATCACATTTTGCTACAAAATGGGGATCCTCTCCTTTTTACCCTTTTCTTGGCAAGGCCCTTGACAAGGGATGAGAGGAGATGCCACAGGGCTCCCTCTTTAAGCAACGGCATCCACTTGGCATACTGGCAGAAGCCATCTGTGGGGTCTGATCCGTCCTCTCTCTTGGCAGTTGAGGGAAAGCATGAGATGGGACTCTGCTGGTGGCCGCATGGAATAGATGCAACTAGAGCCAGTTAGGTATAGTGGTTAGGAGTGAAGACTCTAATCTGGGAGAACTGGGCTTGATTCCCCACTCCTCCACATGAAGCCAACGGGGTGACCTTAAGTATATTGGATACCTTGGGTATATTGGATACTCCCAGAGCTGTTCTCTCAAGAGGTCCTTGAAAGAGCTCTCTCAGCCCCATCTGCCTCACAGGATGTCTGTTGTGGGGAGGGGGAGGGAAAGGAGATGGTAAGCTACTCTGAGACTTCGAGTGAAAGGTGGGATAGAAATCCAATCCCCCCCCCTCCTGCTTCTTCTTCCTCCTCCTCCTTCTCCAGGTGGTGGATAGAGATCTCCTGCGATTAGAGCAAACCCTATCACATCTTAGGCATGAATCCAGAGAATACAAAGCACAAGTGCAGATCTCTCAAGGCATGTAAAATTGCCCATGACTTCAACCCAGGGCAATACCGTCTATGTGCAGACTTCTGCACATTTCCCTAAACCGCACAGGATCTATTTCACTCCAATAAGTCCATTTCCAAGATAGAATCCCCAGGATCCAGTATATACTTCTGGTTTGTACCACCGAATAATAGGCATAAGCAAATGCTCCCTAGTATATTTCTGTAGGTGACATGCACAGCTTTGCCAGCAGTTTTGATTCTCTGCTTTTGCTGTGGATATTGTAGATTGGCTTGTCTTATTCAGTTTTTATATAAGAAGAGCCCTGCTGGATCAGACCATTGGTTTATATAGTCCAGCATCCTGAGTCACACAGTGGCCAACCAGTTGCCAAAGAGGGCCAACAATAGAGGCTGAGGTATTCCTCTGACGTTGCCTCCTGGCACTGGGATTCAGGGGTTGACTGCCTCTGAACATGGAGGCTCTCGTTAGTCACCATAGCTAATAGCCACTGAAAGACCTATCCTCCATGAATCTATCGAATCCCCTTTTAAAGCTGTCTCTTCCTGTGGCCATCACTGCATCCCCTGGCTTTGAATTCCACATTTTAATCACTCTCTGTGTAATGCAGCATTTCCTTTTGTCTGCCCTGAACCTACTGCCCATCAGCTTCATTGGAAGCCCTCGAGTTCGAGCATTTTGGGAGAGAGAGAAATTACAATAATATACAATTTATATAAAATATACAATTTATATGATATTGCATAGTTTTACTATATGCAATTTATATCTGTCTGTCTGTCTGTCTGTCTATCTTGCCTGCTCCTTGGGAGGAAAGCGATGGCAAACCTAGACAGTGTAATAAAAAGTTAGAGACATCACCCTGCCAACAAAAGTCTGTATGGTCAAAGCAATGGTATTCCCAGTAGTAATGTATGGCTGCGAGAGGTGGACCATAAGGAAGGCCGAACGTTAAGAGTAGCTGCTTTTGAATGATGGTGCTGGAGAAGACTCTTGAGAGTCGCTTGGACTGCAAGGAGATCAAATCAGTCAATCATAAAAGAAATCAACCCTGACTGTTCCCTGGAAGGCCAGATGCTGAAGCTGAAACTCAAATACTTTGGCCACCGAATGAGAAGGGAGCACTCACTGGAGAAGACCCTGATGCTGGGAAAGACTGAAGGTCGAAGAAGAAGGGGACGGCAAAGGATGAGATGGTTGGACAGTGTCATTGAGGCAACAAACATGAAATTAAGCAAACTCCGGAGCACGACGGAAGACAGGAGGGCCTGGCGTGATGTGGTCCGTGGGGTCGTGAAGAGTCGGACTCAACTGTGCGACTGGACAACAACAACTATCTGTCTGTCTGTCTATCTATCTGTTGCTGAAAATATGCCTATCTATCTTCTGCAAAAAACTGTTGTGAGGAAATGGAAAATTACACAAATCACAGGTTCACTTCACCCATGGGGGAAGCAAAATCAAACTGGATTTTTCATCCCTGTCCCTTGATTGAGAGCTGAGAAAAGTTCCAGCAAACTGGATGTTGTGAGAGTATAGATTCTTAACCCAAAGGGAACCAGGCAATGCTCCCTCTAAGCTGTGGATTCTTGTGATCAAAAAATCTACTTTGAGAGCTACCGGCCTTTAAGTTGTGAGTGAGCAATTTGGCTGCTGCATAAATTAGTGTGCTCTGGAGCCATCCTTTCTGAGCGAAGACAAGAAGGTGTGAGCTGGAGGCTAAGAAACTGTGAGCTAGCTCACACTAACTCAGCTTAGAGGGAATGCCAGAACTAGGGCAAACAGATCACACTGATAGCAATAAGTGCATTCTGGTTTCCCTATTTCTCTGGCATCCAGGATCTTCAGAGAGATCCCATGAACAGTCTGAATCAACCTTAGCACACTGCCATATTGGGATATGTCTAAATTAAGAAATACACTGTTGACAAGCTAATTAGATGAAATGAGAAGTCTGGAAACATCGTATTTGTGTCACATGAAAAGAGAAGGAATTTGGCGGGATGAAGAATTTAAAGACCAAATCTAGAACAAGGGAAAGATTAACAATTCCCTTCTGTTGCTGTCTTCCGCCAGCAACCAAAGATTTTTAAAACATTTAATTTGGCATTCCCCAAATTGTCCTGCCTTCTTAAACAGCATTTTATGTTTTGTATGTATTTTAATTGTTTTACATGTATTTTAACTTTTTAAAAAAACTCTTGTTAAAAGGGGTTTAATGAGGTATGTTGGGTGGGGGGTGATTTCAATGGTTTTATAATGTAATTTGAACACAAATGTTTTAAATTGTTAGCCACCTTGGCAGCCCTTGTAAGGACAGAAAAGTGGGATATATACCACTAGTATAGTGTAGTGGTTAAGAGCAGCTGACTTGAATCTGGAGAACTGGGTTTGAGTCCCCACTCCTCCACATGAAGCTTGCTGGGCGACCCTGGGCCAGTTACAGCTTTCTCAGAACTCTCTCAGCCCCACCTGCTTTGCAAGGTGTCCGTTGTGAGGAGAGGAAGGCAAGGCAATTGTAAGCCACTTTGAGACACATGAGGCCTGCTGGGTGACCTCGTGCCAGTCCCTGTTCTCTCAAAATTCTGTCAGCCCCACCTACCTCGCAAGGTGCCTCTTGTGGGGAGAAGAAGAAGAAGAAGAGAAGAGACTGAATTTATACCCTGTCCTTCACTCACTTGGAGTCTCAGAGTGGCTTACAAACTCCTTTCCCTTCCCCTCCTCACAACAGACACCCTGTGAGGTAGGTGGGGCTGAGAGAGCTCTTTCCCAAGCTGTCCTTGAGAGAACAGCTGGTACAGAGCTATGGCTTCCCCAAGGTCATCCAGCCAGGGGCAAGTGGAGGATTGGGGAATCAAACCCGGATCTGCCAGTTTAGAGTCCGTGTACTTAACCACTACACCAAACTGGCTCTCAGAAGGGAAAGGTCCCTTTGAGTCTCCTTAGGGTAGAGAAGAGGGGGTAGAAAAACCTACTCTTCTTCTTCTATCCAGTTTGTAAATAAAAAATAAACAGATGATCAGCTGGAATAATATGCAAACATACAGGCACATTTTGGTTATTGTTGCCTGACACAATAGCTTTCAGGTGAAATACATTTGATACCTCTCTGACCCGCGGCTTACCCCCAGTCTAATGGTTAATTAAAAGTACCTCTTTCTGAGTAGTTTTGGAAGGGCAAACTAGTGTTAAGTGGTTTCTCTCCACCCCCACCCCCCAGCCTATGAAGAAATTGACTCTTTCCATTGCAAAATCTCCCAGGATGTTCCTTAGCGGATCAGACGAGCTATCTATCAAATCTGGCATTGTCTAGTTTGACCAGTACCTCAGAGCAAGGCAAATCTCCCCAAAGACGAGCAACTAAATGATATATTACGACATAAGAAGACAAATGATTTCCTTAAAGTGTCTGACCAATAATGTCAGCTTCCTGATGCGTGGGATTTGTTCACCTTCATCTAATCACTCATGCCTATATCAATATTAGCGGTTAAAAGGTTTCCCAGCTTCTTCTGGCATCCTAGAGCACTTGTCTTCCCTTTCCAAACGGGCCAATTCAAATTAAGACAGTCATAAGAATGTCACAAGAATCAGACTGGATCAGGCCAATGGTGCATTTAGCCCTGCATTCGATACAATTCCAAGCAACTGAAATATCACTCTGATGGCTGGCTGTTAACGAATTGACAGTCGTCTGCTCAAAAAAAAAAAAACTTTGTTCTTATTGAGAGCCAGTTTGATGTAGTGGTTAAGTGCATGGACTCTAATCTGGGAGAACCGGGTTTGATTCCCCACTCCTTTACATGCAGCTGTTGGATGACCTTGGGCAAGCCATAGTTCTGTCAGAGCTGTTCTTGAAAAAGAGCAGTTTCTGTCAGAGCTCTCTCAGCCCTGCCTACCTCAAAGGGTGTCTGTTGTGGGGAGGAGAAGGGAGTGGAGTTTGTAAGCCGCTCTGAGACTCCAAGTGAGTGAAGGGCAGGATATAAATCCAGTCTCTTCTTCTTCTTTTCTGTGGTGGCCTCCAGATTGGGTTCCCAGCTCAGGGTTGGGGAAACTGTATTTATTTATTTATTAAATTGGATTTACTCAGCCGACCTTCCCTAAAAACGGGGCTCAGGGGGGCTGACAAAATGGTAATAAATATTCTCAATACAAAGCTAAATTAAAACAATCCAGTAAATATTAGTGGGTAAAAACAGTATACATACAATATACAAGATGGCGGAGAAATCTTAACTCTCCAGTGTCCCTGGGAGGAGGGGTTATGAGGGATGGGAAATTATATCAGAGTGCCAAGAGAAGTCCCATCGCTGTCCTCAACCGAAAGCCTGGCGGAACATCTCTGCCTTGTCTGCAGTACAGAATGGTAACAGCTCCCACAGGGCATGGATGTCTTCCGGCAGAATGTTCCACCAGGCCCTGGTTGAGGACAGTCAGACTTCTCTTGGGCCAGGGACCACCAGCAAGTTCTTATTTCCTCCAGAAGGGTCCTCCAGGGTCATCTAGTCCAATCCCCTGCACAAGGCAGGAAATTCACAAATACCTCCCCCTCACACGCAGTGACTCCCACGCCCAGAAGATGGCAAAACAAACAAACAAACCACCCTCCAGGATCCCTGGTCAAACTGGACTGGAGAAAAATTGCTTCCTGGCCCAAAGTGGTGATCAGCATTCCCCTGGGCATGTAAGAAAGGGCCATGAGAACTAAGCACGGATGCAATCCTTCCTGCCCTCCCTCTCATGATCTGCCCTCCCTCGCATGATTTGGGGATGGAGTCTGGGAAGAGCAGGGACCTCAGTGAGGTATAATATCACAAACTCCACCATCTAGAATAGCCATTCTCTTTAAGAAGAAGAAGAGATTGGATTTATACCCCGCCCTTCACTATGCAAAGGAGTCTCAGAGCGGCTTACAAACTCCTTTCCCTTCCCCTCCCCACAACAGACACCCTGTGAGGTAGGTGGGGCTGAGAGAGTTCTGACAGAAACTGCTCTTTTTCAAGAACAGCTGAGCCAGACCTAAGGCTTGGCCAAGGTCATCCAGCAGATGCAAGTGGAGGAGTAGGGAATCAAACCTGGTTCTCTCACATTAGAGGCCGTGCACTTAACCACTACACCAAACTGGCTCACTGACCACTATAAAGGAACTGATCACTATAGTCTGGAGAGTAATTGTAATTCCAGGAGATCTCCAGGCCCCATGTGGAGGTTGGCCACCCTATCTCCATAAAACCCACAAGCTGGGCATGAAAGCTACAGTCCTTCCTCACAGTTGCCGCCATAGTTTGTCTATGACTTGATGGCACTTTCCGCGACCACCTCTTGCACTACAGACCCTCACTTCACCTACCACATTATCTCTGGAGGTCCCTGACCCCTGGGAGCATGATTTTGGGGGCTCAGGCCACTCCCCTTGTGCTAGATGGTATCTAAGCAACGTTACCACTGATTGTTCTTGGCCTACCTACTTGGACTCTCCAAATTAATACCTTCAGAGGGATGTCTGAAAAGATTGGCCCTATTTCCATATTTCTTCATCGTCAGCTTGAAACCAGTCAATCATTCTCATCAGTCGAGGCAGGTAATAATAGAAAACAATGTTAAAAACAGACAATCCACCTCTGAGAAAGTCACTCTGCAAAATACGTTGATTATCTCTCCCGAGTTTATCATTCCAACTGAATTAGTTTATAAAATTAGTTGATAAAGGCCCGCGTTGTACATATAATTATCCTTTTCAATGTTAACATGACTGTCTTGAAATGATAGTGATTGAGAAAGAACACCTGCTTTAACTACTGAGTTCCTGTCCCTCTGGGATTATTTCAGATTCCTCCAACTCCATCAACTAACTTTCAACACTATCTTCATTGAACTTTATTATGTTGTGAGGTAAATACCCGTCTACTAGTTGAATCCATCTAGCTTTTCCTGTGGTGTATAAGGGAGCCGGGAGTCCCCTTTGACCACAGAAAAGGCTATGACGGTAATCATGGGACAGACTTAGATAAAAGCCATGTGGGTCAGGGCTGTTATATAAGGGAAGAAACCAGGAAGTTGCCAGCCCCATATATTTCCTTCCATGAAATTACAGGTGCTTTTAGTTTCTTGCTTCCCCCAATTTAGCCATGCTTACAGTACAATCCTGTGCAGAGCGATGCCCATCAAAACCAATTAAAATCAGTGGTCTTGGGCCAGCATGACTGTGCGTGGAATTGCACCATTACCTGATAATTTCAGACTTCCATTCATTTACATTATAGCCCAAAGTCTAGCTAAACTCCCTTGCTATTTTCTTAAATTCCCCAAGTGACATTTTTGGATTCTTGAAGCTTATCATATTTCCACCAGTGTATGAAGTGAATCTAGCTTGTTGAACACCTGTAATGTTAATACCTGCACTTGGCCTGACAGCTGCAGGCAAAATCCCTATCACCTGTTTAAACAAAAATCCAAAATCTGTATCGCCTGTTTAAACAAAAATCCAAAATCTTTATCACCTGTTTAAACAAAAACGGTCAAAATGAACATCCTCAGCTTGTCTTGGAGCTGTGTGGAGAAAATCCATCAGCTGCCTTGTCGTGAAGCCAATACCAGATGCCTCCAATACCTCAGATAATGATCTGTTCCTCCATCATTGTGCCTCTTCCATTTTCAAATGGAGCATAAGTCTCCAGTTGGACTAGGAGTGAAGCCTCCCTACAGCCCAGCCAACCAGTGAGAAGTTTGGAAAGGGGATTTTATGCTAGCTTGCCAGAGCAGGCATTTGCTGTGAGCTGCCTGACAAGGTTCATTTAATAAAAAGAAGGCTGATCTGGGTTGGATACTTTGATGGATCAAAAGGTTATCTTCTTTTGCAAATTCCTTTCACCATTCCTTACCTCCCGTTTGATTCTTACATAGTTACAGTGATTAGGGATGGGCACAAACCACATTTTTGTGGTTCAGCTAATGATCTGTGGCCGAACCACAAAATGAACCACGAACCAACACAAACTGAGAGGCTGGTTCACTAACTGAACCAGTTTGTATCAATTCATGACTCCTGCTTTCTACTCCCTACAACTTTTGGGGAGCAGAAAGGAGCAGAAAGGAGAGGTTTACGTGGGCTTTCTGCCCACTAAAAGGGGTGGTGGGCAGAAGGGGTGGTGGGCAGAAAGGGGTGGTGGGCAGAAAGCAGGGGTTTAAATGGCTCTGAGCCATTCAAGCCCCTGCTTTCTGCTCATCAGAAACCAACACAAACTGTGTGAAAATTCATGGACGTTCGTGGCAGCTCTTCAATTCACTAACATCACTTTGCAAACCACCAACCGGCCAAAATTCATCACAAACTTTTCCTATGAGGCTGTTCCTGTTCATCAAGAACAGTGATTTTCAGATCCAACTCCTTCCGAATTAAGAGCATAAAATCATAAGAAGAGTCCTGTTGGAGCAGACCACTCGTCCATCTAGGCCAGCATCCTGCCTCACACAGTGGCCAATCATTTCCTCTGGATATCCAACAAAAGAGCATAGAGGCTGAAGTCTCCCCCTGATGCTGCTTGCTTGCACTGGTATTCAGACGTTTACCGCCTCTGAATGTGGAGGTTCCACAGCTGGTAGTCACTAGCAGACCTATCCTCCATGAATTTGTCTAATCCCCTTTTAAAGCCACCTATGCTAGTGGCCTTTGCTATATCCCCTGGTGGTGAATTCCACATTTTAATCACTCATTGTGTTTAGAAAAAATCCTTTTATCTGAGAACACCAAGGAATACTATGGTCATTAAGGCAATGAGCAAAAATGACATCTAAGAAAACATAGTTTTATTTACCGACCTGGCTAGCCCTAGATCATTAGATTTTGGAATCAAAGCAGCGTCACTCTTGGTAGCACTTGGATGGGAGACCACCAAGGAAGTCCAGGGTTGCTACACAAAGGGAGACAATAGCAAAGCACTTCTGGACATTTTTTTGCCTACACGGTACCATAAGAGCCAGTTTGGTGTAGTGGTTAAGTGCGCGGACTCTAATCTGGGAGAACTGGGTTTGATTCCCCACTCCTCCACTTGCACCTGGCTGGATGACCTTGGGCAAGCCATAGCTCTGTACCAGCTGTTCCCTCAAGGACAGCTTGGGAAAGAGCTCTCTCAGCCCCACCTACCTCACAGGGTGTCTGTTGTGGGGAGGGGAAGGGAAAAGGAGTTTGTAAGCCGCTCTGAGACTCCCTTGGGGAGTGGAGGGCGGGGTATAAATCCAATCTCTTCTTCTTCTTCTTCTTCTTCTTCTTCTTCTAAGTCAGCTATGACTTGAAGGCAAAAAAAAGCAGCACCTTAGTGACTGACAAGATTTCCAGAGATCTTGGTGGTCTCAAAGGTGCTACTGGACTCTTTTACTGTAGATCAACATGCCTACCCTCTGAAACGTCCATTGCAATGGCATTCACACAAGTGGAACGACACTTCAGTTGGTGGTGGAGGGAGGATTATTTTTGCTAGCTCTCTGTCCCACTGCAGATCCCTTCTTTCTCCTGCATTGTTTATGAGAGGCCCTTGACCCAAGAACAAAAGTTTTTTTTGGGGAGGGGGGGGTTGTCTCAGCAGGCCAGCTGGCAGATAGGGGACCCATGCCCCTGAAAAGCCCCACCACGCCTGGCATGATGACATCACCCGGAGGGGACGTCACCACACGAGGTATGTCGCACGGGGGGCATTCTAGCCTTACGTTTTTAACCTTTGCCGTTGTGTCCACCATACACTATATACATCGATAATATTTTATTTGAGGTGGCTTGACCCTTGCAGCCCTATCCGTATCTCAGCTCAGCCACAAAGCTTGCTGTGTGATCTCAGGCCGAGTGTTCGCTCTCTTCCAGACAGATCCGCCTCAGAGAGTTGTTGCAAGGATAAAAACGTGTGCGTTGTATGTGGAGCACGATGTCCTGACATTGTTAAAAGAGAAGGACCCCCAAAGTGTCATCGCTGTTTTATTAAGACATAGCAAACTATTCATTTTCCTATTTTATTTGTCACTCTCTCTCTTCATTTGTTCACATTTCCCTTGAGTTTCAACTTCCATTATTAAAACCTTTTGTCTTCATTTTCTTCAACTCCCTTCTTTTCCCCCCAACTGAATCTTTATCTATTTCTAGACTTTCTGTTCTTTTATCTCCTCTTACACGGTCTCAAGAGATTCTTCAACTTGAGTAACTGTTGCTCTATCACGGTAATTTTTCCTCTTTCTCTCTTCCTCCGTTTTCTGATTGTCTGTTCTCAGATGTTCTAATTTCTCTTTCCCCCACCCCCGCCCCCAGTCCTTGAAACATTCTGTTGCAAAGTAATTAGATTCATCTTCTGTTTGTTCGGTATTCCTAGAATCTGTCTCTGAAAAAGGGAAAACATTACTTTATATGCAGCATGGTAAAACATTTCTAAAGCATCAACAAAGACAAACTAGGCATCGTGACTTACTACCAAACACACACACACACATAAAAGAAAGTAGGAACTTTCCTGAGTAAATAAGAGACGTTGGAACATATGTGAGAGGACATCTTGAGGTTTACAAAAGGAGTCTGAGAACAGTAAAAACCCACAAGAACCGATTTACACCTCCCCTCTGAAGTAGTTTGACTGCTGTCTTTTCCCAAGCTCATTTCATGCTGGTTTCAAATTTCACTCCAGGGGGTCTGAAGAATACTAAGCAACAGCATTTGTGTAAAGCAGTATAATGCTAGCTTGACCACAGGAGGGCAATTAATGAATGTAAACATTAATTTATAAACTAGAACAAGTATGGTTTGAAACAAGAAACAGGTATAGACAGGTTTTTTTTGAAACTAGAATGATTCTAGTGGGAAAGTCAGATGTAAATTTGGCCTAAGAAGAGGCCTGGGACCCACATATCTTTGGGACTGCCTCTCCTGGTATACCCCCCAAAGACCATTACATTCTGCAGAGAAAAACTTACTGGTGATCCCCAGCCCAAAAGATATCCAGCCTTTTCTGCCCTGACTCCAGCCTGGTGCAACTCTCTGCCCAGTAACATCCATGCCCTGCGGGAACTAATGCAGTTTTGCACAGCTTGCAAAGCGGAGACGTTATGCCAGGCTTTTGGTTGAGGACAATGACGATTTCCACCCCATCTGGCACGCCTGTTTTTCTTTTCCTGTTTTCTTGCCTTACTGCCCGCCCCCCGGGCAGTGGCACAATCTGAAGATTTTAGTGCCATCCAGTTATAGTAATTGTTGTATTTTTATTGTTTTTAATTGTTGCCTGATTTATGAATGCATTTTTATTGTTGTTTACCTCACTGAGCCCTGTTTTATAGAGGAGGGTGGTCTAGAAGCCTAATAGATAGCTAGATAGCTGGATAGCTGGATGGATGGATGGATTCGTGTTGATTGGGACCCAGCAGGTGGCTTCAGTGTGGCCTTTCCACACATACCCCATCCATCATCAGGAAGACATCATCACGGGGAGGGTCTGTGGCTCAGTGGTAGAGCATCTGCTTTACATGTCGAAGGTCCCAAGTTCAATCCTCGGCAATTCCAGTGGAACAATCAGGTAGAAGTGATGTGAAAGACCTCTGCCTGGGACTCTGGAGAGCTGCTGCCAGTCAGAGTAGAGAATGCTGACCTTGACGGACCAATGGTCTGATCCAGTATAAAGCAGCTTCATGTGTTCAAGACCATTTCTGTTGTTAAAAACCCACACACACACAAAACCTTGCATAGATCCAGATAGTCAGCCAGGTCGGTCTGAAGCAACAGAACAAGAGTCCAGTGGCACCTTTAAGACCAACAAAGTTTTATTCAAGCCATGAGCTTTCGTGTGCAAAGGGATATGGATCCTTTCGTCGTGTCTGATGAAGTGCGCTTAAAGGCGCCACTGAGCTCTAGCTTTGTTCTAAAACCCTGTACAGTTTTCCTTGTCAGATCCACAGTTCCATCCATTTAATGTAAGATCTGATTAACACTCCCTTACCCAAGGCAAGTCTATTTTTCTTCATCGGGAGCTCAGCAGCACTCGGAAAGGTGTGAGATTCTATAGCCTTTCTGGGACCATCAAAGAGGCCGATTTCCAATCAGGTCTCTCTCCAAACAAACCTCCCTGCCGTGATCAGTAAAAGGGGAGAGTCGAAGCAGGAACCAATGTTTGGGAGCATGAGATCCATTATTTATTCCCCTAGATTGATAGGTATTTATTATTTAGTCTGTTAGCTCTCTGCAACATGGGCACTGCCTCTTTTGCCCAGCGTGTGGGGTTGCTGCGATATATAAATAAATAATTACCCACGATTAATATTTTATCGGTGTAGGGGGAGAACTCTATAGGAGGATAGCAGCCAGAGCTGAGGCTTGGGTCAACCCCCCCCCCTTGATTGACACCACTTATATGTCAAAGTAATTGCCCCTGCTCTGATGGAATGTCCCCCCCCCCCCCACCGGCTTCCGATAGTATAAGTTGAAGAGGGCAACCCGATCTCTTGAAGTCCATGTTAATTCGGCTGCCGAGGCTGAGTTTGCTAAAAACTTCAGGGGGTGACAAGCCAGAGAGCTGTATGACCTCTCACTCTCAGCACCCCCTCAATAAGATCTTGGTCAGCCAACCGTGTTTACTTGTCATCTCATCGACATCCATTTCAGAGGAAAAGAGCAAGAGTCCAATAGCACCTTAAAGACTCACAAAATATGTGGCAGGGTAGGAGCTTTTGTGAGTCAGGGCTCACTCCTTCTGAAGAAGTGAGCCGTGAGTCACAAAAGCTCCTACCCGGTAGAGTGGCTCAAGGGGTTAAGACACTGAACTGCAGACCGGAAGGTCGGTAGCTCAGCAGTTCGAGACCCAAGTGCCGCATGATGGAGTGAGCTCCCGTCTCTGGCCCCAGCTCCTGCCAACCTAGCAGTTCAAAAGCAAGAAATTGCTAGTAGATAAATAGGTAACACTTCGGTGGGAAGGTAACAGCGTTCCGTGTGCCTCGGCATCTAGTCATGCCGGCCGCATGACCACGGAAAAAGTCTTCAGACAGTGCTGGCTCTTTGGCTTGGAAACAGAGATGAGCACTGCCCCTTAGAATCAGATTCAACTGGCTTTCGAGGAAGGGAAACCCTTACCTTTACCTTGGATCAAATCAAGCCTGAACACTCCCTAGAAGCTAAAATGACTAAACTGAGGCTATCATACTTTGTCCACCTTATGAGAAGACCAGAGTCACTGGAAAAGACAATCATGCTAGGAAAAGTTGAAGGCAGCAGGAAAAGAGTAAGACCCAACATGAGATGGATTGACTCCATCAAGGAAACCATGGCCCTCAGTTTGCAAGACCTGAGCAAGGCTGTTAACGGTACGATGTTTTGGAGGATATTAAGTCATAGGATCACTAGTAGTTTGAAGTGACTTGATGGCCTAACACAGAGAGATGCCCTGGACCACCCAAAAGACAAATAAATAGGTCCTAGACCAAATCAAGCCTGAACTCTCCCTAGACGCTAAAATGATAAGTAAGATAATGAACAGATAAGATGCATACAATGTCACACAAAATACTAATGTTACATTAGAGAAGTGGGTCATCATAACACTGAATTTAAAGCAACCAACTACCAAACATATCATATAACCTTCTTAATGTCAGATACCAAGCAACTTCATATGGACCATTTTTTTTAGGAACCACATTGTGAGATGCCAAATAACCTAATACAGGAAACCACTTTACCACAAATTTGGAGTATATATCCCTATCCATATTACTTTAAGTTATTTGATCAGTGATTTCCCCCCCCCCCATTAGATGTAGATTCCATATCTTGTTATGCCACACATTTATGGAAGGCCCTGCCTTGTCTCTCCATTTAACATCTGTAGCTGTTTTTGCTGCAATCAATTATGTGGCTATTGATTCTTTAGTAGATTTTGGTATATCTAGACCTGACCAGGAGTTGAGAAATCAGAGTTCTGGTTCCATAGGTCTATTAAAACCGGCTGCAGTATAAATCCGATTTAAAACCTGCTCCCAAAATGCCGTGATAACCTTGTGCCTCCGCCAGCAATGCTCTAATGAACCCACTTCTCCACACATTTTCCAGCACGAAAGATTCCTCTTTCGCAACAATAGCTTGCTACCTTACCAAGTGTGGATCCTGCCAAAATATGTCAGCAGCTAAAGCTAGAAGAATACCATGATGAACCTCTGTTCTCCCAGGGATACATGGCGATCAAAGTAGAATGGATGGAGAGGGGGGCTGTAGAAGCCGTTGGATATAGTGGCTGGTCCCCACTGCAAAGAGGGTCCATATGGTGGTACGGCTGCACTGATGAATATTGCAGCTGTCTGTTCCAGGCTGCCATCAGACCAAGCTGTTTACTTTTCTTTGAATAATTCGTAGCAAAACAGTTGTCACACTAGAATCACACACACAAATTCTAAGCGTTATATCCCAATTTTTAAAGAAAAATCCTCCAACCAATATTAGCCTTCCCACATACATGTCAACATGTAAGAACGTGTGCACATAAAATATAGCTATGGCGGAAGAGAAAGTAAATTAAGCATATACAATCACCCCATCTACTTCTGAAAAGGAAAGAGATTTGCTCATATTGCACTATCTCTGCTTCAGAAGGGACTTGCTTGTCATACGTACCTAGGGAACCCCCTGATTTTGGGCCCCCTGATCCATCTGCTAGCCAGCTGGCCAGCAGGGGGAACCCCGCCCTGAAGAGCTCTGTGGTGTCCAGCGTGCATGATGCAATGATGTCACCAGGAAATGACATCATCACACTGGGCACATCATGCAGTGGATGCTCTAGCTTTCAGCCAAAAACTCTATTGTGACCATAGAGTTTTTGGCCGAATGCTAGAGTGTTCCCCCACGATGTGCCTAGCACAATGATGTTACTTCCGGGTGATGTCATTGTGGCAGACATGTTTCATGCACATGCAAGAAGATTCAGGAGAGGAGTCTGTAGCTCCCCGCCAGCAAAAGGTAGGGACCTGGCAACCCTATATGCACCAAACTGGGGCTGTAGGAATAGGACCAAGTGTCGTTTCTGTGGGAAAGACCAAATGTGGAACTTGGGACATTGCCGTAGGGCTCACAACACTGCTTCTGCAATCACCTGGCAATTTGTAGGGTGGTGCCTGGGAGGATGGGTTTGAGGAGGATATGATGACACTCTACGTTGCTTTGCCATAGAGACTAGGAGAAATTCCTAGAGTTCCATTATATGAAGGCCATTTTTTCTCCTGCTTCTCCATTCCTCGGAGACAGGAAATTGGGGCTGAGGGCTGGTAATTATCCACCCTGGGTGGATAAATGCAATTTAACAGTCCAAAAGTGCAAGTATTATGGATTAGATTTCAGTGTTAAGAACAATGCTCAGAAGCTTTTTACACAGCAAATTGGTCTATGTTTATTGATTTCTGGGATATGATTTTCCCTTTAGAACCTGTAAACAAAAGGAGGTTTTGAACTGGATGCAATATCTAGTTAGGTTAAGAAAACTTTTCAAAACTAAAAGAAAATAGGAAGGAATAGAAGGAATATTGTCTAATAGAAGAAATTATGTATAGTTGTGGTGAATTTAATTTTGGAGTTATATATTAGATTTTTACAATGCTATTGACTGTAATTTTTGTAAATGTATATAAAAGGGGGGAGCAGCAATTAAAACTTTACATTTTAAATTGCACTCAGTTTATGGAGGTGAAATACAAATAGAGAAATCATTATCATATCAATGTTGTCGAAGGCTTTCACGGCCGGAGTTCATTAGCTGTTGTAGATTTTCCGGGCTGTATGGCCATGGTCTTGGCATTGTAGTGCCTGACGTTTTGCCAGCAGCTGTGACTGGCATCCTCAGAGGTATAATGCAGAACGATGGAGTACTCTCTGTGTCAATGTGAGAAGAAAAATGATAGGCAGGTAATTTATCTCTACTCAGGAAGGTGGGGTAGGGCTGAGATTATTTTATAGGAGTTTCCCAGGCTGTGACATGCTAATGGAGAAGCTTTCCTGAGGAGGTTCTTTTGCATATCAGTTTGTTATATTCAACATGTTTCACATACTGAGGGTTGACATCAGTGAACAGAATGAGCACACAGATATGATTTCTCACTTTCCCCTCTCCTTAAAGAAGCCTTTTTTGAAGGAATGGAAGAATCAACAAATACTGTTGTGTAGATGGCAACTACCACACAGACTTATTCTAGGAGAGACGCTCCATCAAGAACGTTCAAATATCAGATTCTTCAAATATCCAAATATCAAGTATTCAGCAAATACCTGCTAAATCTGAGTCCAGTAGAACTTTAGAGACTACCAAGATTTTCAGGGTAGGAGTTTTGAAGGAAAAGGAGGAGGAGGAGGAGATTGGATTTATATCCCACCCTTCACTCAGAGTCTCAGAGTGGCTTACAATCTCCTTCCCTTCCTCTCCCCACACCTTGTGAGGTAGGTAGGGCTGAGAGCTCTGAGAGAGCTGCTCTTGAGAGAACTTGTAACTGACCCAAGGTCACACCAGCAGCTGCATGTGGAGGAGTGGGGAATCAAATCCAGTTCTCCCAGATTAGAGTCTGCACTCCTAACCGCTACACCAAACTGGCTCTGAGTTGTGAGTTTTTTTCCACCCCTTGTTTGATTTTGTTGTACACCACTTTGAGCATATTGCTGGAGAGTCCAGAGATATATGTTTTAGATAGAAGCTAATAAATAAAATAAATTTCCCACAAGAGAAAAGCTACATCAAAATGGGGATATTCTAATCAAACATGTAAGAGAGGGAAAGGAGGTGGTTCCTAGAGACCCAGGATTGTAACAAGTAGAAAAAGAGTTGGTTTTTATATCCTGCTTCTCTCTACCCTAAGGTGGCTTACAATTGCCTTCCCTTCCTCTCCCCACAACAGGCACCTTGTGAGGTAGGTGGGGCTGAGAGAGTTCTGAGAGAACTTTGACTGGCCCAGCAGGCTTCAGGCGGAGGAGAAACCGGGAATCAAACCCAGTTCTCCATATTAGAGCCCATCGCTTTTAACCAATACATCACACTGACTTTACACCTTTGTATTTCAGTTCTGTATTATAATTGTTTTATGATGATAGATCAGGATGGGTAGCTGTGTTTGTCTGTAGCAACAGAAAAGAGTAACAGTACAGTAGCACGGCAAAGTTTATTAGTCTTTAAGGTGCCACTGGACTCTTACTCTTTTCTCCTGGTTTTTATGATGTATATTACGATGCTGTTTTAATCGTTAGCCGCCCTGGTGCCCCTGATTCGGTGAAAAAGCAGGATACACACATTGTCAGTGATAAAACAATAAATATATTTCCCTCAGTTTATGCTCGGAAGCCATTGCATTGAAAGGGAAACCCAGCCGGGATAGCAGACGAGGCAGCTTTTGCTCGAGCGAAAATCCTCTGGCTCTAAGCTTGGTCTGGATGGGAGACCGTCTGCGAACCATATGTAACCCCCTCCGAGCTCTTTGGAAGGAGACTGGGACAGACAGAAGCACCACAAAGAAAGACTGCCAAAAGTCCCCCCTGCGCCAAGAACACAAGAGCGACTAAACAGCTCTTTGTATAACAGCGGGGGGGGGGGGGGGGTTAGAAGGATCATCCCTAAGCTTCCCCCAAAGGTCTTGCTGCTCTGTGGCTGATAATAGGCTTAGTTCCTCCTTCCCTGTGACCAGGCCTCCCTAGAAAGGTTAAACAACTCCAGTCCGATTTGCATAATTTAATCCTCCTCTCCTCCCCACTTGTCTGGGAGTGAATACAGAAGTGTGGGTTTGTTTGGGGTTTTTTTTCTTTTTCCTTTTGGCGGCAGATCAGATGCAT
Organism: Lepidodactylus listeri; assembly: GCA_029233225.1. Taxonomy (NCBI): domain Eukaryota; kingdom Metazoa; phylum Chordata; class Lepidosauria; order Squamata; family Gekkonidae; genus Lepidodactylus; species Lepidodactylus listeri. The sequence continues at coordinate 86,718,364 of JARCFY010000011.1, forward strand.
CGCTATTAATCAGCTCGGCCCTCCCCTCCTCACTCCGGCTGCTTGGGGTGACCTCTAAACTTATTGACACGCCTCTCAAAGAAAATTTCCATAAGGTTCCACCTACAGGCCGTGCCGAGCGTGCATCTCGTTGGCATAATTGCTCCTTTTTAAATACCCACTCGTAGGGATAATCCTGCTCAAGGCTTCCTAGGTGAAGTTAAGGTGTAATCCATCCTGGTAATGCTGGGGATTTCTTCATCATCTGTCAGACTTCCTGGCTATTTTCCTGTCTCGTTCAATCAGCTCAGGGAAGGACCCAACACTCTTGCTTTAGGTTCTTACCAGGGGTTGGGTTTGGGGCCACACAGACAGATTGACAGAAGAAGAAGAGCTGGTTTTTATACCCTGGCTAGTTTGGAAGCAAGAAATTGCAAGTAGATAAATAGGTACCACTTCAGTGGGAAGGTAACAGAGTTCCGTGCACCTCGGTGTTTAGTCATGCTGGCCACATGACCACGGAAAAAGTCTTCAGACAGTTCTGGCTCTTCAGCTTGGAAACAGAGATGAGCACCACCCCCTAGAGTCAGATTCGACTGGCTTTTGAGCAAGAGAAACCTTTACCTTTTACCTTTCTCTAAGCTAAGGAGTCTCAAAGCGGCTTAGAATCACCTTCCCTTCCTCTCCCCACAACATTCACCTTGTGAGGTAGGTGGGGCTGAGAAAGTTCTGAGAGAACTGTGACTGGCCCAAAATCACCCAGCAGGCTTCATGTCGGGGAGGAGTGGGGAATCAAACCTGGTCCTCCAGATCAGAGTCTGCCACCCTTAACTACTCTTAACTGCCAACTACTACCCCACGACAGCTCTTGAAATGCTGAAAGACAAAGTTTTTATTTGTAAGAACAGAAATCCGTGGGATCAGACTAGGGATCCATCTAGTCCAGCATCCTGTGTCACACAGTGGCCAACCAGTTCCCCAAGACCACACAGTGAAGTTCAGTGGCAGAAAGGGGATTTGAAACCGGGGCTTCCAGATGTTACTCAGAAATTCTAACTAGTACATCCTTTTATTGATTTTATTTTTATTTTATTAATTGGATTTCTGACTTACCCTCCCCTGATATAGCAGGCCTCAAGGCAAGTAACAACATACTTATAAAACAACCATAAATCATTATTAAAATTATTAATATAACATCCCCCAAATCCCCCTGCTGCAACAGCAAGGGAACGTGGCACCCCCATCCCAAAGGTATGCTGGTCCCAGACCATACAGGGCTTTAAAGGTTAAAACCAACACCTTGAAACGAATTCAGCATTCATCCAGGAGCCCGTGCAGCTGACGGAGCAGTGGTTGAATATGTGCTCTAAGTGGCGTTTGAGTCAGAACTTGCACCACGGCATTCTGGACCAGCTGAAGCTTCTGGGTCAGTCTATGGTATTATGATCATGTTGATGATTATACCTTGTTGTCCAGCTCCTTTCTATTAGTCTGCCAACTCCCTCCTATTATACTGTAACTATCCCAGAACTAGGCTTGGAAAGCTTTTTGGTAAAAGACTGACTGGACATGGGTCCAAAATGTGGAAATGGGTAGAGAGAGAGACCTTAAAACCTGAAAACCTGAAAACCCTGCCCAGAGAAAGGCAAAAAACCTCCAAGATCTGGAGGAAAATTCCTTCCTGACCTCAAAGGTCTGTGGATCTCATTTGTACAGACAGACAGATAGATAGATAGATGATGGATAGACAGACAGGCAGACAGAAAGACCATCTACCCACCCACCCACCTACCTACCTATCTATCATCTATCTATCTATCTATCTATCTATCTATCCATCCATCCATCCATCCATCCATCCATCCATCATCTATCATCTATGTATCCTATCTATCTGTGTATCCTATCTATCCATCCATCCATCCATCATCTATCATCTATCTATCTATCCATCTATCCATCTATCCATCTGTCCGTCTGTCTGTCTGCCTGCCTGCCTGCCTGCCTGCCTGCCTGCCTGTCTGTCTATCTATCTATCTATCTATCTATCTATCTATCTATCTATCTATCTATCTATCTATCTGCCCTGTGATGCAGGAACTACTGTTGGAAAGGCTAGCAAAGAAGGAGATGACTGACGGCATAGCTTCCCTCTTCTCCCTTCTCTAATAAGACACATTCCCCCCAGCAGCTGGCTTGGCTGTTTGAAGATGCAAATGTCACCCAATCACCATAGAATCAACACGCCTTTGAAACTGGGCCTGAACCTCTTTGACTTCTGGCACTCCTCGCCTAATTAGTGCATGAAACATCCATTTGAACAGATCCTCCACATAATTAATCCGCAATTGTTTTTAATGAACATTCTCCCCAAAGCGTGTCAGACACCACCCCAGTTGTCAAGCGATCACATGTCCTTCACTCTGCCTCGCACATATGGAGGAGCCGCAGGCACCGTTTCAGGCGGTGCAGTAAATGAGACTGGGGTCTGGAACTTAACCCACGGACATCACAAAGAGAGCCTGGAGATTCCATCAGCCCCTCTTGCTGCAGCTATACAGAGAGTGGGGAGAAAAGAGAGAATGGGCTGAAAAACATGGGAGAGATTGTTTCTGACGGATCGGTTGGAACTGAAGAATTATCACAGACTGACATCATATTCTCAGAAACATTTGTGCCAGTCTAATTTTTTTTTGGTTAGAACAGCTAAATTCATGTCCAGTAGCACCTTAGACACCAACCATGTTTTGGAGATATACGTTTTTGAGAGTCAAAGGTCCCTTCATCAGATCAGGAGCTTTGACTCTCAAAATCTTATACCTCGAAAATCTTGTTGGTCTCTAAGGTACTACTGGACTCGAATCTAGGTGTTCTACTACAAACCAACACAGCTACCCTCTAACACTAATGTTTGATATCACCCCATTCCTGAAAGACCACTTCTCATGCCATGAGCCCATGCTTGAACTCTTTAAGGGATTATCCTGATACTTTTGGGTGGTTGCTCCAATGTTAAGGAACGGCCTGCCCGAAGAGCTATGGGTCTCTCGCAGTTTCCAAGAGCTTGAAAAAAAAAAGTCTTTAGAAGAGTTTTGGACTCCTGAAGATGAATGCTTTCTGAGCACCTTGAATTTTAATCCCAACTCCCCCCCCCCCATGGTTATTTCACTTTTGTTCTTTTTGAAATGGGTTTTTTTTTGGTATTATTTTTATTGTCATTTACTCATGCTGGGTCCAAGTTATCTGGGAGAAAGTTGGGCTTATACATGTTGCAGTCCTCCCCTCGCAGTCTGGATAGGCTTTCTGCCTGGCCCTCGAATGAAGAAGGTCTGGTCCTCAATACAGCAATAACCACAGTAAGGTACAAACAAAGGCTGAGGACAGATTGCCATTCTGCCGCGCCTCCGCGGCGTGGCAGAATGGGGCGGGGGGAATTTCCCCTGTGGCGCGGCGTTCACACGCCGCTGGAAGGAAGCCGCCCGCAGCATTCAGACTGCAGGTGGCTTCCTGGAGCGGCAGGCGGACGCCGCGCAGCTGCCCCTGCCCTGCGCGCGTTCACACCCACTCCGGCGGGTGGAACGTGCGCACAGGGCATGCCGCAGCAGCCGAGCACCACTTTGAAGTGGTGCTCGGCTGGTGCGGAAGGAGCGCGGCGCCGGACACAATGCGTCCGGGCCGCCTCCTGGGGGCAGATGCGACCGAGACGGTCAATCTGTCCTCAGCCAAAGAGAAAGTCACTGTTTAACACAGATAATAAATCACAAACAATATAATAGCCCAACAGGGTCTATATATATATTGAACAACCCAACAGGCTCTACAAGCAAAACATATAGGTCTCTCTTATGCAGAATATCTTCAGACAAAGATACATAATCTTCAGATGAAGGACGATGATGCCGGCTTTGATCTTTCGTTTCGTCAGGAGCTTCTTCAGCTTGAACCTCTTCAGAACAAGAAATCCAATTTCTATTACATTCAAAGAAGATTATTCCAGAAGTAAGAGCATCGGCGGGCAACCGGTCCAAAAGGGACACCGCTTCACATAGTCGGTATCTTGCGGAGCTGTCTGTGGAAAGTGGTCTCAAGGCCAGGTAGACCATTTTTCTTCTTTTTTTCTGTAGCGCATGGCAGCATCAGTGTGACTGCCGACACAGTTTTGGCTTGTGGTGGGAGAGCTGAGTCCAGGGGAGAGGAAAGGCAGAGATGTCAAAGAGGAGGTGGCCATGTCAGTGGCAGCAGTGAGATCACCTATAAGCCCTCCCTCAGATTTGGAACCATGGTATCACAAGCTGTGTCCATTTAAGAAAGCTGTGAGGAAGCAGATACATGTTGGGGGACACTGGGAAGTCCCCAGTTGACTTATGGTGACCCCGTAGGGTTTTCAAGGCAGGAGACAAACAAAAGTGGCTTGTCATTGCCTGCTTCTGGGAAGCAACCCTAGACTTCATTGGTGGTTGACTTCATTAGCTTCTGTTGATGAGACTGGGCTAGCTTGGGCTGAAGGGATTCAAATGCATTTGCAAGGCAAATGAAACCACAATCGCCTCATCTACTGTGTACTGTGTGTAGCCATGATTCTGAAATACACATGGATATGAAGTGTGTGGGCAGTTCCATAGTCTTAATCCATTGAATCTGACCTTCTGCCTTTCTCAATATAATCCCCAAAAGGGCACAAATTCAATGTGCCATAGGAAAGGTAAACCGGTGTGTGGGGGAAGTAGTAGCATGGCAGGAGATTTTTATTAAAAAAATATTTATTAAATTCGATTTTTGACCACCCTCTCCTATATTTATTGGATGTTCTTACTGACAATAGGCAGCTCTAGGAATTGCTAGAAACTCTATAGCAAAACCATACAGTTTCTGGAGCTTCCTAGAGCTACCCTTTGTCACTTCCAGTAAGAACTTGTATTAAGCACGCAAGGCTGATTTAAAAAAAAAAATCTCCCATCACTGCTCCAACTGTGGATTGGCAGCCCTACATGTAACAAAACACAAATGGATCATCATAACCAAATGTGGAGCTGGCAGAAAAGGGGGAGAGACAAAGGCACATCGAGAACGGGGGAACAGAAAGGGAATCGGTACAATTCAGCTCTGCACTGTGGCATGCTTTCCCTACAGTTCCTAATTTGACCTTGGCAAGCGGCTGTCTTTTCTCAGAGCCATGCTGCTCCCTTGAGCTGTAGCTGTGGAGGCTTCGGGCTGAATTGACTCACCACTCTGCTACCCTGGCACAAAGCAATGAACAAAGTGACAGACTGATATCCTTGCTTGACTGTTTACCAAACAGCTAATGAGAAGGCCCATTGCCAGAATCAGACAGAACTGGCAATGGAGGACTTGGAATGGCATGCTATCTTATATGTATCTTTAAGGGCTGCAACTTACGTGATGTTTTCCAAACATCAGTGATCACGTGAGTTTTCAGTGGCATCCAAAGACATAATTAACGATAACAGATAAACCTAATTTAAAGCAAATCCATCTTTTTTAGAGGAGTTTTTAGAGCTGATGCATTTTATTTTAAAATATGCTTTCCTCGTCCAAACAAGGGTCTTGTGTAGGGTTGCCAGCCTATCACAGTTGATCTCCAGTCAACCAAGTTAGGTTCACCAGGAGAAAATGGCTGCTCTGGAGGATGGACTATATGGCATTATACCCTGCTGTGGTCCCTCCTCTCCACAAACCCTGCCGCCTCCAATCCCCAATCCCCAAATCTCTAGGTAGTTCCCAACCCAGAGCTGGCAGCCCTAGTCTTGTGGCAGCTTAAATACTAGCCATTACCCTAAGAGCAGAAAGAAGAAGATGGGGAGGAACATCTGTCAACAACCTTAGCTGAGATTTTGCTTTGCCCTGGCACATCAAATGAGGACACAAACAACTGCATGGGTTCAACTGGTTAATCTGTTTTAATAGCTAATCTACATCATTGTGTATTGAATTATACTAAGCCTGTAGTTGGGGTGAGGGGATTCCCCACTCCAAGCTCCTATTGCCCACTGCCCAAGTGGTCGTGGAGGAGAAATTAAAAAAATACTCACCAGAGTTTTGAGAATGATGATGTAATTTCTGGGGAAAACCTGGAAGTGAAAATAGTAGCTCTAGGAATCACTGGAAACTCTATGGTCGAACTACTGACAGCCAACCATTCTTAGGGATGTGCATTCGGTTCAGCCAAACTGAATAAAAACCTGAATAGTGCTAGGGTTGCCAGCTCCTAAACTCTAAACGCTAGGGTTGCCAGCTCCTTCCTGGCAACCAGTGGGGGATGGGAAGGCATACCAGGAGAAAGAGGAAGGCCCAAGCCACGCCACCAGCATCACACAGGAACTGACATCATCAAGCTGCACCTTCACTGCAACACTCTGGTATTTGGTAAAAAAACCAAACTCTATGGGGGGAAAAAGCTCGTACCATAAAGTTTTGGCCCAGATACAAGTGTCACCCAGGTGTCGCTGGTGTGAGGATGTCACTTTCTGTGCAACGTGGGCAATGTAGCCTGGGCCTTCCTCTTTCTAATGGGAAGTCCCCTCCCCGGCCACCGGGGGGGGGGGTCTGGCACCCCTACTAAATGTATAAGAAGTTGGTAACTCTGCTTCGGATGGCATAGAAATAATGAGAAATAAAAAATCACCACCGGAACATGCAGCCTTGAATAATCCTCTCTGGGCTTTTTTGAAATTTTGTGAAGCATAATATGTCCTTGGGGAGCAGTTCAGAGATAGTCAGGAGAATATACTCAGCGCTGACAGTCTGATATAAGAATCCGTGCCTGTGATCCATCCTTTGCTTCCAGCTCTTGCATCGCCAGAGGGGGAAGGGAGCTCTGCGGCTTTTGAACAGGGAGACCCGAAGGCGAAAGAGCCAAAAGCGGCTGGAACAGTATTGAAAAAGCCGCCTGGCCTGCACCTAATTTGCATGTATGCATGCATAAGTGGATCAAAAAGCCAATGCCAAAAGCCACAATATTTGCAGCTATTTGTAACACTTAGAGATTTCTTCATGTTGCTTCTTGATGGATTTCTCGATGTTGTCGATACATACATACATCAACAACATCAACATTATATATGTTTTAGCATACATCTATAATATCTATATATATAAAAGAAAGTCTCCTCACCATAAAATCAATGCCCAGGCCAAACCACTGGACCTAGAAACACCAAATTCGGGGAGAGCACTCTACCATGGCATAGGTGCTTAAGAAGGGATTTTTAGAAAAATGTGCTCTCCCCATTGATTCTTATGTGGCTACCAGGCTGCTGCCTTCTCGCACCTCCCACTCTCTGATTGGTCAGCTGCAGAGCTCAGCATTCTGAGGTAAAAAAAAAGTCATAGGAGACTGCAGAGAGCTAACGGCAGTTGAGGAAATCAGGAATGGCCAACAACCACCTTTGAGGTACAGTAATGTTGCTGGCCCAGCCTCTCTGATGGCTTACAACACACTTGCCCCACCGCCTACACCTAACAGGCAGCTGTCTGTCAGGTGCAGCAGCAGTTGCAGGGTGCTTAAAGCCACGAGGGAGCCTGCCCCAGCAGCTTTACCTGATTTCCCCCATGTCTACTCAATCCTGTTTTTTTGAGGACTGAGTAGATGCAGGGGAAATCGGGTGAAGCTGTGGGGCAAAATGCAGCCGTGCAGCAAATAGCAAGAAATGGACACTTACAATCAGGGCAAGGGGAAGAGCGGGGGTGGAGCAGTGGCTGTGGGAAATTAGTCTCAGTGTTCAAGTTGATGTGAGTTAAGTCCATGGCAAAACAGCATCCAAAAAACCTGAGGCAACAGTGGGCCAAAACCAGGCCAACCACTGAAAAAGGTAGCGTAATGCAGAAGGGTGTGTGTGGAATTTTTAAAAAGGTTAACTTCGATTTTAGTGCAGAATTGCTTGGGGGTCACCGTGGTGAGCATGGACTAAAAGGAAAGTGCGGTAAGGGCCCTTGTCAGATCTCAGAAGTTAAGCAGAGCTGGTCCTGATCAGCACTTGGATGGAAGACCACCGAGGAAGTCCAGGGTTGCTTCCCAGAGGCAGGCAATGGCAAACCACCTCTGCTCATCTCTTGCCTTGAAAATCCTACAGCTGCAACTTGATGGCATCTCCCACCAAATAACACTCATCACTTCTTGAGGGTAAATTCAGGCTGTGAACACACGCACACTAAATAATCCACTTTCAATCCAGTTTCAACACACTTTCCAACTGGATTTTGCCAGTTCACACAGTAAAATCCAGTTGGAAAGTGCATGGGAAGTGGATTGAAAGTGGATTATTTAGTGTGTGTGATTGCAGCCCCAGTGTCAGGACAAACAGATAATGGTACCATAATTTAAAAACAAACAAACAAACATCTGATTTGCACAAGATGTGAAATTACAAGAGAGATTTTGGGTTCAAGACAGCAGGTATGAGAAATTTAAAATTTAGAGTAGCTATCGAGCTGCTGTTACTTGATCCATACCTTGTAACATGTTTGAGGTGATCTATGCTAGGGAAGCACAGAATCCCTCCGAGAAATTCCGCTAGCCATCAACCCTTTTTATCTTTGCTCAAATGCGTCTGACAGTTCTCCGAAGAGCTCGTCTTATTGCAAACTCCTTTTCGCTTTCCTCCAAATCCCACTGTGTTTTGCCCAGCGAGAAGTTCGGCTGGCCTCAAAAATTCACTTTAGGCATAAATCAATGCAAACTCCAGTCTGCATCCTTCCTTATCCCTGCTTTAGGTTATTCTCCTGCTGCTCTGAGATAATAGCCTTCACCTTCTACAAGAAAAAGCCTTGGAGAAAGGATGAGATCTATCATAATTTCGGTCCTCTTGTCATCTACCATTCCATCCCGCCACGTATTCTTCTGCCCATTTCTTGTAGTCCTCAGACAGGTATTTCTTTTATCTAAGCGCTTCTCTTCCCTGTTCGCTGTAATACTTGTGCTCTGAGCTGCCCCACCTTTTTGCTTCATTGGCTTCACCATTCTTTTTCTTTTATGCTTTTGCCAGAACCTGGCGGCTTTATGGTTGTCAAGTATGAGGGTGGAGCCTGGGGAGGATAGCCCAGAAGGCATGTGATGCCATAAAGTCCACCCACCAAAGCTGCCATGTTCTCCATGGGGAACTGATCGCTGTAGACTGGAGATCAGTTGTAATTCTTGGAGAATTACAGCTCCCACAGGGAGGTCTGTCCAGATGTCCAAATACCTATCATTACTTGTGCATAGAAATGGTAGCCTATACCCCTTATTCTGAAGTCCAGAGGAATTCTAGTCACAACAGAAAGCCCAAAATACACTTAGAAGGCATATAAATCAGCTACAGAGTTGAAGATAAGTAGGTCTGCCATGACCTACTTATCGATGGTCCAAGCTAGCCTCCCAAAGGTCCATTTCACACTTGGATCTCATCTCTGGCTTTGTCAGAGTTCAGTTCACGACACAATACCTTGCATTTACCCCTGGTTATAACAGCATCTTTTTATCCCAGGACAAGTGTGGGGCGAAACCGGGGTAACTTCAATGTAATGTGGAAACAAAAAATACCCCGAGATAATTACAGGGGTGAACTCAAGTGTAGTGTAGAATGTAAGTTCAGGGACAGGGGTGAACCAGGATTTAAGATCTAGTGCGGGATCACCCAAAGTCTTGGGCTAAAGAACAGTGGGCTTTCTTGACCTCCAGGGATTCACCTGTAGCAAACATTCTTATATAAAATTATGCTTCAGGTTGTGTGTTTGACTGCCTGTTTTGTCTTCACCGTTTTCCCCACTTTGGCTGCTGGAGGACCCAATCAGCACTTATAATTATGCCTTCTAACTGAGGGCTTTTAGCTCAGAGGTTTTCTCCCTGCCTCTGGGAAGGCAACGTTGTCGCTCGGAAGCCGACATTTGAAGCTCATTCTCGAAACGCTTCCTGATATTGAATTCCAACGGCTTTTTTCAGCCCCGCACATTTGAGATGCAAATGGATCGATGCAGAAAACGCAAATGCATGAACAAAGATTACATATGGTTTTATTACTTTTTGATTATTTTCCCCAGGCATAATATTATTGTGCTTGCTAACAGCTTCCTTTGGACAAAAGTAACTGTCAGAAACTCTATAGATCGTTTCAGATAAAACAATTACATCCTGGTTTGGTGTGTTAGAGAGCCTAAAAGGTGGCTTATGACAATTAGAAGACAAAACCATCAAAATATCATACAATAAACCAGTTAAAGCAACCAAGGTTGCTTCCACATAGCAACATCTTGCTTCATGTTCCCTTGTAAACTGCAGCAATTGTTTTGGGGTCTTCCAGACAACATGTTGATGTGGTTGTCCACCTTCTGGTGGCTGGGCATGGGCTTTTGTCTGGACACAGCCTTTCACACTAGGGTTGCCAACTCTGGGTTCAGAATACCTGGAGATTTGAGGGTGAAGCCTGGGTGAGTGCGGTGTAGGGACCGCCTTTCCCCATACATACCCCAGAAAGCACTACGGTCTGGGGCCCAACATTGGCTGGTTATACCTGGCCCCAGAGAAGCCAGGCTCGCTGCCACAAGGGGGAGAGCCTTTTCGGTGGCAGCCCCGCACTGGTGAAATGAGCTCCTGGAGGAGATCAGGGCCCTGTGGGACCTGGTGCAGTTCCACAGGGCCTGCAAGATGGAGCTCTTCCGCCAGGCGTATGAATAGGGGCCACCACCCTCTCCCCCCCATGACAACTATCAACAAGGGGCCTCAGTCAACAATATTCAGCTCGAGTGCTATTTGTCACTGGGGCTTGAAAGTGTTGGGATTGATGGTACGTCATCTAATTTTATTGTATTGTATTGTGTGAAATTGTATGATGTTTTTACTGTTTTAAATTTTATTGTATTTATGAATCTTGGGTTACCAAGTTGTGTTAGCCGCTCTGGGCCTGCGAGAGTGGCCTAGAAATCGAAAGAAAGAAAGGAAGGAAGGAAGGAAGGAAGGAAGGAAGGAAGAAAGAAAGAAAGAAAGAAAGAAAGAAAGAAAGAAAGAAAGAAAGAAAGAAAGAATGAATAAATAAATATAATGCCATGCAGTCTGCCTTCAAAAGCAGCCATTTTCTACAGAAAAAAAGTTATAAATAAATAAAAAAGCCAGCCAGCAATTTAGGTACTCTGGAGATCAGTCATAATTCCAGGAGATCTCCAGCCCCCACCTGGAGGATGGCGACTCTATTCCCCACCAAGGCCCCAGAGCCAGGTTTTGTATGTGGTCCACAGGCATTGAAAAGAAAAAGGAAAGAAGTAGATCTGCCAAAGGCAGCAACTAAAGGGAGTAGAGATGGGCACAAACCGGCTCACGAACTAAAGTTCATCACAAATTTGGGGTGGGTCACGGTTCGTGAAGCGATGTTCGTGAACTGAAGAGCCACCACGAACTTCCACGAATTTTAAGGCAATTCATGAAGAGCAGAAAACAGGGGGTTTAAATGGCTCTGAGCTATTAAACCCTCTGCTTTCTGCCCTTCGTGAAAAGTAGCTTTGTAGCAGGGGGCAGAAAGCAAAGGTCATAAACCAATACGAATCAGTTCGGTTTGTGAACCAACCTATCAGTTCGCGGTTGTGTTCATGGTTCAGCCATGAACCAAACAGAACTGGGGTGGGGGAGGGTTGTGCCCATCCCTAGAAGGAAGCCATCTCTTGGCCCATCAGGTGGTGCTGAGGAACAGGCAGCTTCCTTAAGGCACCCTGTAGGACTGCCTGGAACTGGCCAGCTTCTGATTAAAGAGAGCCGTTTGGTTCAAGGAAACAACAAGGCCAGAGTAGACCCAGGAGCAGGGACAATTGGGTTAAGCCAGTTTGGTGTAGTGGTTAAGTGTGCGGACTCTAATCTGGGAGAACCGGGTTTGGTTCCCCACTCCTCCACTTGCACCTGGCTGGATGACCTTGGGCAAGCCATAGCTCTGTATCAGCTGTTCCCTCAAGGACAGCTTGGGAAAGAGCTCTCTCAGCCCCACCTACCTCACAGGGTGTCTGTTGCGGGGAGGGGAAGGGAAAGGAGTTTGTAAGCCGCTCTGAGACTCCAAGTGTGTGAAGGGCGGGATATAAATCCAATCTCTTCTCTTCTTCTTCTCTCCCTCTGACATGTGTCCTTAGTGCCTTAGTGTGAGGTGATCTGCATTATTTATATAAATCTTCCAAGCATTTCACATCAGCTTCAAGTCTGGGGCTGTTTGGGAGAAGCAGGATGGGGCAGGGCTCGGCGTCTTGCAAACCCCATCCTGGAGTCTGTCACATTCATTCTGAAGCAGATGCTCTATATTACAGGCCCAGTGTCTCGTCATAAAAAAAAGCATGTTCATTAAATCAAAGCACCACTGCACTGCTTTATCTTTTATTGTACTCTTTCATGCAGCAGAGACTGGCGCTAGGAACAATAAATTCAGACAGCAGAACCACAATCCAGGTTTGGGGGGGGGGGGCAGTGGCAATATTTCAGAGATTATCGCTTCAGCGGGAAAAATAGGAAACCCGGAACAAACACTGACATTTGGAATCGGCCACAAATGCTGTCGGCTGTGCTTCTCTTTAACCTGGACCAGCACGTCTGCCATTTCAGTATCGTGACCCCATTTACAACTACATATAATAATCCGCCACCTTAAGAAATTAATGCCAGTGCAGAGTTGGGATAATGGTGAGGCTGAGAATTGAATAGGATCTGGTGCCACTGGGGGAAGTTGAATTCCAGGGTATTAGAAACTAAATGGCAATGGTCCAGACGGTGTATAACACTGTAGTTCAAGCACCAGTTCTATTAACACTTTGTAACACATTGGTACAATCACAAGTTCTTGAACCTCTAGGGCTGAGCATTGCCCACACTCTGAATAGACTTCCTAACAATGCCACTCACCAAATCAGATTTGACTATACAATGACCTCATGAAGCCACTGCACAGGGAGGGCCTTCTGCCTTCACTCTGAACTGCCACTCGTTTGGAGCCCGTTTTTCAGGTCTCCTTAAAGAATCACTGAAATAGGGAATGTGCTTATTTATTCCAAGATATATATCTCCCCTTTCCTGTTGGCTCAGGGCAGTTTTGTGGGGAGGGTCAAGTTTTGATGCCTTTCCATTTCAGCCTAACCCTTTATTTGGAGATACAGAAGGGTTCACAACCTTCAGGTGGGGCCTGGAGTTCTCCCAGAATTATGGTTGATTTATGAGGGATCTATGGTTGATTTATGGTTGATTTATGAGGGAGGCAACATGTGAAGGGAGTCAAAGAGAAGAAGAGTGGAGAGAAGAGGTTGGATTTATACTCCCTTCACTACCCGAAGGAATCTCAGAGCAGCTTACAATCTCCTTTCCCTTCCCCTCCCCACAACACACACCCTGGGAGGTAGGTGAGGCTGAGAGAGCTCTCTCAAGGACAGCCCTTGAGAGAACAGCTCTGAGAGAACTTGTGACTGACCTAGATCACACCAGCAGCTGCATGTGGAGGAGAGGAGAATCAAACCCGGTTCTCCCAAGTTAAAATCTGCGCTCCTAACCACTACACCAAAAGGGAGGTGGAAGAGTGCTGGGCTTTTCCTAACATGTATCATGTTGTTGTTGTCAAGTCACAGCTAACTTATGATGAACCCTGGTAGACTTTTCATGGCAAGAGACATTCAGAGGTAGTCTTCCATTGCCTGCCTCTGCATAGTCACCCTGGAATTCCTTGGTGGTCTCCCATCACAAATACTGACTAGGGCCAACCCTGCTTAGCTTCCAAGGTCTGATGAGACTGGGCTAGCCTGGGCTTTCCAGGTCAGGGCTGTATCATACTAGATAACCCTTTACTAAAGTTAGTTAATTTTTGTAAGCTTCAGACTGCTTCCTCCTGGATTAGTTTTTGCTTATCCTATTTCATGGCACGTCTGTTTACCTACACTCCATGAAGGGCTGGAACCGATGGCCTCTGTGTAACAACCAAAACCATTTAGCCCCTTATTCAAAGAACAAGACTGCAGAAATTGCTTGACCACAACCATTGCCACCCACTCACTGCACCACCCCTCCTGAAAGCCAGTTTGGTGTAGTGGTTAAGAGCAGTGGACTCTAATCTGGAGAACTGGATTCGATTCTTCACTTCTCCACTTGAAGTTGCTGGGCGATCTTAGGCAAGCCACAGCACTCTCAGCCTAAAAATAAGCATAACTCGCCACCTAGTGGTGAAAAAAAGAGCTACAGCTTCGGCAGCCAAGCAATCCTTTCCAGGATCTCCTAGCTATTCCACACACAATTCTGTATGAGAATTAATTAATTAACCACCCCTCCCTTCTCTGCCCTTTACAATTTTGTATTATAAATGAGTGCAAAACATTTTCTTTCCAATATGCAACTGAAGAAGTGAGCTCTCATAAAACATTGGAATAAGCAGTTGTCAGTCTATAAGGTTCTGTAAGGCGATGCACATTGGGGCAAAACAAAAAATCCCAGCTTCAAGTATAGGCTAATGGGGTCTGAACCTGCTGAGACTGAGAGGGGAAAAGATCTGGGGGTTGTAGTGGATAGCTCAATGAAAGTGTCAAACCAGTCTGCTGCAGCAGTGAAAAAGGCAAACTCTGTGTTAGGGATTATTAGGAAAGGGATTGAGAATAAAACAGCCAGTATTGTAGAGTTCCTGTACAGATCTATGGTGCAGCCTCATTTGGAGTGCTATGTATAGTTCTGGTCACCATATCTCAAAAAGGAAATTGCAGAGATTAAAAAATTGCCGAAGATGTTTAGGGGTTTTCCCTCTTAATAACAAAGATTCCTATCAGCCAAGGTGGATCCAAACAACTAAGACTAAGTTAGGAAAAATGGGACTCTTGCCTGAGGATTCATTGGCGCAAAACAGTATACAGGTGAGAAGTATAATTAAACAAAGGATTTGTGATTTAGAGCGCCAAGGGGATTTAAATTAAGCTCCTTCTTTCCTGGTCCATAATGATTCCAGATATGTAATGAATATGGCTAAATATCTGACTTACCTGGATGTGACATCCCATAGAAGAGCCTTACCTTGGCTCACTGTGCAACCATTCCCTCTAAAGTCTTAGAGGGGAAATACAGAAAGATACCATATGAAGCTAGGTGCTGCCCATCATGCTCTATGGGAGAAGTGGAATCGATGTTCCCCATGCTCTTTCACTGTCCTTTTCATCAAGTTTATAGGGACAAGTTTATTTCCTCCCTCTTAGATAGACCAGCACTCGATGCAGATAGTGCTGATCTAGAGAGACTTTTAATAGAGGAAAATCAAATAGCTAAATTCTGCTTACAACTGGTAAAATTCCACAATAAGAAGCAGATTAAGTATAACCCTCGTTTACCTTGTGCATGACTCATAATTAGTTTATGTTTTAGACATCTTCTAATTATCTTGATATAATGAATTGTTAAACTTTCTTCTTTTTTAATATTTTAAAGATTTTAAGGTGATATGGCTAAATATATATTTTTGGAGTTGAATGCTGTTTTGCTTGTGCTTAACGAACTTGTACTGTTTTGATCAATGGTCTTTGACTGTAAATAAACAAACTAAAGTGAACTGATGTTTAGGGGTTGCAGCATATCCCCTACGAGAAAAAGCTAGAGTCAGGGACTCTTCAGTTTAGAAAAGAGATGACTTAAAGGGGACATGATAGAGGTTTATAAAATTATGCATGAGGTACAGAGAGTAGACAAAGAGAACTTTTTCTCTGTCTTCCAAAAGACTAGAACTCAAGGGTATTCACCGAACCTGACGGGCAGTAGATTCAGGATGGACAAAAGGAAATACTTCTTTACATAGTGAGTGATTAAAGTGTGGAACTTGCTGCCAGAGGATGTAATGATGGCCACAGGCATAGACAACTTCAAAAGGGGATTAGGCAGATTCATGGAAGACAGGTCTAGCCATGGTGACTAAAGGGTACCTCCATATTCAAAGGCAGTCAACCTCCTAATATCAGTGACAGAAGGCAGCATTAGGGGAAGGCCTCGGCCTCTATGCCCTGTTGCTGGACCTCCAGAGGAACTGTTTGGCCAGTGTGTGAGACAGGATGCTGGATTAGATGGGTCACTGGTCTGATCCAGCAGGGCTCTTCTTATGTTCTTATCAGGAGAAGGCCTCGGCCTCTACGCCCTGTTGTTGGCCATCCAGGGGAACTGGTTGGCCACTGTGTGAGACAGGATGCTGGACTAGACGGACCACTGGTCTGATCCAGCAGGACTCTTCTTATGTTCTTATGAAGGCCTCGGCCTCTCTGCCCTGTCGTTAGACCTCCAGAGGAACTGTTTGGCCAGTGTGTGAGACAGGATGCTGGAACAGATGGACCACTGATGCTATTCTCCTGATGTTCTTATGTTTGCTCTGATAGACTAATATTGCTATCCCTTTGGAATTAACAAATCTGTATTTTGGAACGCACTTTTTCGCAAACATCCTTAAATGCAATTGTCTACGTATGCTGGGGTAACAATATATTTGTTTTTAAGGTGTCACAGATACACATAGATATGATATACACATACTTGAATATTTTCCCCCATAAGCCAAATGATCAGCCTCATCGGGGGAATTAAAATTAGAATTAACCTTTACCCCCATCCAGCACCACAACCCCCTCCCTGACTGAAATAACCATGACCCCACCACCCAAAACTGTATTTAACTTTAAAAAGACTACATTTCATCTCTTTGGCATTTATAGTTCCTGGGAGTATGGCCATTCTTTGCTTCTCCATTTGCACATTTTAAAAAAAAAGATTTTTCAAAATGCTCAATAAAATAACCATGGAGAAGAACACTCCCCCCCCCCCCAAAAAATGTTTGGTTAAGCACTCGTGGGCAAATTCATTGTTTATTTGGACGGGCAAAGCCGTGGGCGGGTATGACAGTGACCAGCTGTTCACAGGGAAAGGGTCAAACGCCAGGTGTCTCATGCTGCAATTCCGCTTTGCGAAAGAGAAGCGAGTCAATAACAAATCCATCAAACCGATCCCAGACACATTCCTGCAAATGTATTTGCTGCGGCCATTACCCTCCCGATCTGCGGGACCCAGATTGCTTTTGAATTGTCTCTGCCTAATGAGATTTGTGTGCTTTTTGGTACAAAATAGCACCGATTAGAATTCCGAAGCGTTGCTTTTCTGAGCCGTTGAGCCGCCACCAGCGTTGTAGGCATGTCTGAAGAGCCATTCTAATTTGAGGCATATGTGCATGTCAAAAGAGCTGTCACATGGAACTAAACACCGCCATTCCGTGCACCTATAAAACATCCAACATGGTGTGGTGGTTAGAGAGTTGGACTAGAGGGTGGGAGACCCGGGCTGAAATCCCCACTCATAAAAGTGGTAATCAGAGGAGTCTGATGGGCATTTGGGAAGAATAATATAGAACAGGTGTAGACCAGCACTTGTAACCCCTCACTCAGGCCTACCACAGCCCATCAGCTATATCTGGTATCCCAACAAGAAGAAGAAAAGATTGGATTTATACCCGGCCTTCACTACCCAAAGGAGTCTCAGAGCGGCTCATAAACTCCTTTTCCTTCCCCTCCCCACAACAGACACCCTGTGAGGTAGGTGGGGCTGAGAGAGCTCTTTCCAGAAACTGCTCTTTTTCAAGAACGGCTGTGCTAGAACTATGGCTTGCCAAAGGTCATCCAGCAGGTGCAATTGGAGAAGTGGGGAATCAAACTCGGTTCTCCCAGATTAGAGTCCACACACTTAACCACTACAACAAACTGGCTCTATAGACCTGTTGTTGTTACCTGGCCAGGACTGCAAAGATGGGATGGTGTGGAGTGGCAATGAAGGTGGCCAGCAACACTATATGACTGGTAGACTGTGTCCATCTTGGAGTCTCCCAAGTTATACGGGTCTGACTTGGGCTTTGTTGTGTCCCTGTGTTCTCAGGTCTGGCTCTCCTTCTTTGGAGGTCTTCAAACTGAGGCTAGATGGCCATCTGAATGCAATGCTGATTCTGTGAACTTAGGCAGATCATGAGAGGGAGGGCAGGAAGGGCTGCATCAGTTCTTGTGGCCCTTTCTTCCATGCCTAGGGAAATACTGATCACCAGTTTGGGGGTCAGGAAGCACTTATTCTCCAGGCCAGTTTGGCTGGAGATCCTGGAGATTTTTTGTCATCTTCTGGGCATGGAACAGGGGTCACTGGGGGTGTGGTGGTGGGGGGAGGTATTTGTGAATTTCCTGCTTTGTGCAGGGGGCTGGACTAGATGACTCTGGAGGTCCCTTCCAACTCTATGATTCTGTGGCTCTGTGATTCTATGATTCTTCTGTTTTTGGCAGTGGATAGGGAAGACACTCATTGTCCTTACAGAGCTCTCTGAATCACAGCTGTATAATAAAAACACTCCAGCATGGGTGACTTTGGCCCTAGCACTCCACCAACCAAACCTGTCTTACAGGGTGATTATTGTGAAAATAAAACAAAGGAGAGGGAAACAAAGTTGTAAGCCTAGGGTTGCCAGGTCTTACCTGGCTGCTGGCGGTGGGTGTCCAGTCTTCCTCTGGTCATCAGAGAGTTCCCTATGGCCATGCTAGAGCTTCCCCCCCACAGCGTGCTCAGCACAATGACATCACCTCCGGGTGGTGTCATCACACCAGGCACGTCAGTGGTGGGGCTCCTCCTGCCAGCCAGCTGGCTGGTGGTGGATTGGGCCCCCCAAAATTGGGGGAAAACCCACCCCCATCGGGGGATAGAAACTTTAGGTCTCCAATAGGGGGGAAGAATGGGATACAAATATCTACATAAAATATATGATACAATAAACTATGTTTATGTGTAATTACATCTGATGACAAGGAACAAAATTCCCTTAGTTAGCACAGGGCTGAAGAAACCAGGTCCATCATGCAATTTGCTTGCCTACAATGCTTGTATCTGTGTTGAGCCTGGATGGTGTGAGAAGACCTAGTGGGAGTCATTGTTTGAGGCCCAGGCAGCTGTTGGAACTAGGGCCACCAAACCTGCACCAGAAAAAGCTAAGAGACTTCTGAAGTTGTGCCTAGGAGGGTGATGTTGTTTCAGGGGATGTTACATCACATCCTCCATGACAGTCTAGGAATTTCCCCAATCTCTATTGTATAGATTGTAGCAAGTGAGGAAATTCCTAGAGCATCATGAAGAATATGATCTCACTTTTCAGTGGAGGTTTGGAGCATGTGAAGTGATTGCTGAGTGGCAGTCTAGGAATCCTTACAATCGCTGTGTTTTTTACTATATTTATTTATATTTTGGATTTATAAATCACCCAGTCCCTGTATACACAGGGCTCTAGGTGGTGTACAATAAGGTGAAAACAACATTAAAACCAATAAAAACAACAATCAATTGACAATTTCAGATTAATTTTCTTCATAAACCCACTCTGGACTGTGTTGCCATCTAGGGTTGCCAAGTCCGGGTTGGAAAATACCTGGGGACTTTGGGGGTGGAGCCAGGAGAAGGTGGGGTTTGGGGAGGGGAGGGGCCTCAGTATGGTACAATGCCATAGAGTCCACCTTTCAAAGCAGCCATTTTCTCCAGGGGAGCTGATTTCTGTCAGCTGGAGATCAGTTGTAAAAGCAGGAGATCCCCAGGCCCCAACTGGAGGCTGGCATCCCTATTGCCATCTCATGGGCAGTGTGAGGAGGGGGCCAAAGTGAAGCGATGAAGAGAAGAGGAGGGTGGCAGCCACGATAGAAACTGCTGTGGTCCTCAACCAAAGGCCTGGTGGAACATCTCTGCCTTGCAACCCCTGTTAATTGCATAAGGCCCCGCAGGGCACAGATGTTATTTGGCAGACAGTTCCACCATGTCAGAGCCAGGGCAGAAAAAGCCCTGTCCCCTGTCGAGGACAGCCGGATATCTATAGGGCCAGGGATCACCAGTAGATTTGTTCTCTGTGGAGTGTAATGATCTCCTGGAAACATCCCAGAGTAGGCAGTCCTGAAGATATGCAGGTCCCAGACCACTCCAGGCCTTGAAGGTCAATACCAAAACCTTGAACCTGACTCAGTATTTCACTGGGAGCCAGTGTAGCTGGTGCAGCACAGGTTGTATGTAGAGATTAGGCAAATTCCTAGAGTTTCCCTGTTGAGGCCCCCCCCATTTTTCCTGTTCTTGGGGTTGAGGGCAGGGGTTTGCCTTTCACACACTGGGAAATGTCAAGCCGACTTGGCATGGATATCTTTGGCAAAGCTATCTTCCCCGATCAGGGTCCGCAAGGTGGCTAACATGATAACGTTAAAACGTTTAAAAAAATAAAATGCAAATAAAATATAAAATTAAATCAAAAATGCATAAACAACTCTAGAAGGAGGGCCAAAATGTCTCTTGGGGGTTAATTAATACCTGAACTTTCCTTATGGCTCAAAGTGGCTAATAATAATAATATACACCTGCATTCTAGTCTCATCTGCAAAATATATTCAAGGAAGAGGGGTGGGGGGCTACAGATGAAGGAGATGATCAAACCAAGTGAAGATGGAAGGTTTTTATTCCACGGGTTAATGAGCAGTTACGAAACTCTTCCCGCGGACTCAAGAGCCGCGTAGGAAACCCTCAGCTGTTCCATAAAATATGTTCTCGCCGGCAAGACAAAGCAAGCTTATGAGCTGGTTCATCTCTCTGGGGATCAGGTCAAAGCAGCAGTAATTTAATATAAGGGCCGAAAAGCTGTCATCTGCCCCAAATTTCTCACAGATAACTACCAGTTTGATGTTGGTGGGAATTACTCATTTTTCACTTGACTAGTGACCCCTGTTTTTGCAGTGGCCAATTTCTGAAAGGAAATTTTTACAGGAGCCATAACCTTTGACCAGGAAGACCCCCCCCCCAAAAAAAAGTGCAGTTCTCTGCTTCACTTTCTGACCAAAATACCCTCAATGACCCTTGCGCATTGGGATACATGTCTGTGTTTGAGAGCGAGTGTGATGTAGTGCCCTCTGATGCAGAGTTACATCATCCTAAGTCAGTTGAAGTCAATGGGGTTTGAAGGGTGCAACTAGAGTTCTCAAAAGTGCCTCAGCAAATGCTGGGGTATTTGGGGGGGGGGGTGCCTGGGAAGGGCGATGCTTGGAGAGGATGGGATGTCACTTCTGGGTAATGCTTTTGGTTTTCACACTAGAGACTAGAGAAAATCTCTAACGCATGTGGAGATTCTTTTCTCTTCTACTCCACCATTCTGGAGGGGCTTGTAAATCCCCACCGTGGGGAGATTAAAGAAAAGTCTAGGTGTGATTCTGTTTAGGAGGGCAATGTAGAAGACCAAGCCATGGATCAGGAGGTCACTAGCTCAAATCCTACTTTGGCTATGAACTCAACCCCTGAGCTGTTGTTCGACTTAATAAAAATGGCCTTTTGCCCAGACATGGTGAAATCAAATGGTTGCTTCCAGACAATGGCTTGGATCTAGGGTTGCCAAGGCAACCCATGGGAGACCAGGAGATCAGGGATATGGGGGCTTGGCCTTTGGCTGATGGCATGATGTCGCTTCCTTTCTAGGAATTGCTCAAAACTCTATGGTTTTACCATAGAGTTTGGGCCAGTTCCTAAGAGTTGTGACATCACTTCCAGGAAAACCCATACATCACAACGTTGGCCGTTTTCTTATTTTATTTTTTCGCTTGCCACAACTCACTATTTGGGGCTGGCAACCCTACTTAGATCCAGTACCTTGGAATGCAAAGGTCTCCATTGTGGGAGCAGGACAAGAAGTAGAACAGAGTGCTCCACAGCTGAGTGTCTTCCTTCAGTGCTAGGGGCTTTCCCTTGCACAAGAGCCAATTTGGTGTAGTGGTTAGGAGCGCAGACTCTAATCTGGGAGAACCAGGTTTGATTCCCCACTTCTCCACTTGCAGCTGCTGTTGTGACCTTGGGTCAGTCATAAGTTCTCTCAGAGCTGTTCTCTCAAGGGCAGTTCTCGAGAGAGCTCTCTCAGCCCCACCTACCTCACAGGCAGGGCTATTTGGGGGCAGGAACACACAGGAACGGAGTTCTGGCTGGCTTCCAAGTTGGCCATGCCTACAGCCCCCCCCCCTCAGGTTCCCTAGGCACCTCACAAGTTGTGGGGCACCTGGGGAAGCCAAGCTGATCCAGGGAGGGAAGGCAGTTAAAACTCCCTCCCCTCCTCCAGTTCCCCAGGTGCCCTGCAACTGCGGGTTGCCTGGAGAAGCCGATCCAGAAACTGCCTTCCTTCCCTTGGGTTCCCCGTGCACCCCACAAGCCGCGGGGCACCTGAGGAAGCTGATCCTGGGAGGGAGCTGCGCTGTCAGGGGTGTGGCCTAATATGCTAATGGGTTTCTGCTGTTGGGTGTGGCCTATCATGCTAATGAGTCCCTGCTGGGCTTTTTCTACAAAGAAAAGCCCTGCTCACAGGGTGTCTGTTGTGGGGAGGGGAAGGAGGAGGAGATTGTAAGCTGCTCTGAGACTCCTTCGGGTGGTGAAGGGCGGGGTATAAATCCAACCTTCTTCTTCTAAAGAGAAAAAGGGCACCAAGGGAAAACATTCCTCAGTATCGGGTCACCTGCACAAGAAGTGAAGGCAGCAGAAGGAACACATACATGTGTGAAATCCTTGAAACTCTTCCACTGTTTTGCAAATAAGAAGTATTATTATTCCGTTTTCACTTGAAGCCATACCTATTAGGGCCTGTTATTAATTACACACCTCTCAAGGAAGTTTTCGAATCACTGCTAGAAAAGAAGTTGATCTGTTGGATCTTGAGACTTAAAGGAAGCCATAAGTGGGAGCTAGGGCTGTCAACAGGGCTGCCAAGTCAGCCCGGGGGGGCGGGGGATCCCCCGCTAGAGGGGTTCCTGATCCGCCGGCCAGCATTTGGCCGGCAGGGGGAACCCCAGCCTTGACGTCGTCCAGCGAGGACGACGTAATGACGTCACCGGAAGTGACGCAGCACGTTGGGGGCGTTGCCAGGGCGACTCTATAGTTTTGGGGCGATTGCCAGAGCATCACCCTGGCAACGCCCCCAACGTGCTGCGTCACTTCCGGTGATGTCGATGGGCGCGCGCGCTTTGCGCGCGCACCAGAAGAAACTCCCGGAGAGAGGAGGTCTCCCCCCTGCCGATGAGTTTTCAACACTTGGCAACCCTAGCTGCCAACTGCATGATTAGGAAAATGTCTGGAGACTTTTCAGGTGGAATTTTAGGGGGTGGAGCGTGGGGAGAGGGGGGTTTGGGGAGAGACGGGCCATGAGCGTAGTAGAATGCCACAATCCATCCTCCAAAGCAGCTATTTTCTCTAGGGGGAAAGGATCCCTGCCGTCTGAGGATCAGCTCTTATTCCAGGTGATCTCCAGGCCTCACTTGCAGGTTGGCAGCCCTAATAGATGCCTTGCAGAACCCATGATTGGTGCATTGTCATTCCACCCTTCCTCCGAGCCCAGGGCAGCATGTGTGGCTAATCTCCATTTTGCCTCAACAACAGGTCAGGCAAAGAGAGGGTGACCAGCCAAAGGCCACTCAGTCCATTTCATGGCAAGGGAGGGGGGATTTGAATCTGGATTTCCCAGTCCTAATCCAAAACTCCAGCTGCAATGCCAGACCAAGAGTCCCTTTCACATGAACCTTCAGTGGTGTAGATCTGCCTCACTGCAGCATGATCCCACAAAGTGGTGCTAGGCACATAAACATCGGGCACACATGGGCAAGGCCAACTGTACAAGATCTTCCCATTCCACTTGGAGAAATAGTGAACAGAGGTGCTTAGAGAAGGAATAGTTTTCTGAGGTAGGTTTGCCAGCTCCAGGTTGGGAAATAGAATCGGAGAATAGTAGAGTTGGAAGGGACCTCCAGGGTCATCTAGTCTAACCGCCTGCTAGGGTTGCCAAGTCTTGAAAACTCACTGGCGGGGGGGAGTCGTCCTCTCGCTGGGAGTTTTTCTTGTGGCGCACGCCCATCAACGTCACCGGAAGTGACGCAGCACGTTGGGGGCGTTGCCAGGGCAACGCCCCCAACATGCTGCGTCACTTCCGGTGACGTAATTACATCATCCTTGCTGGACGACGTCGGGGGTGGGGTTCCCCCGCCGGCCAAATGCTGGCCGGCGGATCGGGAACCCCTTTAGCGGGGGATCCCCCACCCCCCAGGCTGACTTGGCAGCCCTACCGCCTGCACAAGGCAGGAAATTCACAAATACCTCCCCCCACACCCTCAGTGATCCCTGTTCCATGCCCAGAGGATGGTAAAAAAAAAAAAAACCCACTCCAGGATCCCCAGCCAAACTGGCTTGGAGAAAAATTGCTTCCTGACCCCTAAGTGGCAATCAGCATTTCCCTGGGCATGTAAGAAAGGGCCACAAGAACTAAGCACTGAGGCAACCCTTCCTGCCCTCCCTTCTTGTGATCTGCCTAAATTCACCTGGAGATTTACATAAGAACATAAGAGAAGCTAATGATGGAGCAGGCCAGTGGCCCATCCAGTCCAACACTCTGTCACACAGAGGGGGCCGGAGCCTGAGGAAGGTGGCGTTTGAGGAGAGACTTCAGTGGGAATAAGGCCATAGAATAGGGCTGCCAGGTCCCTTGGGGGGGGGGGTTCCTGCTGAAATGGCCCTCAATCTGCCCCCAAAGTGCCTGGTTTGGGCCGATGTGCCGGGCACAATGACATCACCCGGAAGTGATGTCATCGCACTGGGCACATTGCCAGCCGATGATCTAGCAATCAGCCTGAAAACTCTATGGTAGCGTTTCCAGGCTGATTGCTACAGTGTCGGCCTGTAACATGCCCGATGTGATGACATCACTTCCGGGTGATGTCATCGCTCCGCGCACGCGCACAAAGCTTGTGCATGAATGTCCCGGAACGGGACCAACTCTCCCCTGCTAAGGAAGGTAAGTCGCTTGGCAACCCTACCATAGAGTCCACCTTCCAAAGCGGCCGATTTCTCCAGGTGAACTGATTTCTGTCGCCTGGAGATCAGTTGTACTCTAAGGATATCTCCAGCCACCACCTGGAGATTGGCAACCTTATGCAGACAGCAGGAAATGGGTGAAAGAATACATGGCAGGATGGAGTGGCAGAGGATCAAAGTTATGATAGATCTCATCCATTCTTCAAGGCTTTTCTCCTATACGAGGAAGGCTATTATTACTTCAGAATAGCAGGTGAGTAACCTGGAGCAAAGATAAAGAAGAATGCAGACTGGAGTTTGCACTGATTTATACCTAAAGTGAATTTTTGGAGAAACCAAGCTACACATTTTAACATTAGGGTTGCCAGGTCTGGGTTGGAAACTACCTGGAGACTTTGGGGGAGGAGCCAGGAAAGGGTGGAGTTTGAGGAGGGGAGGGGCCTCAGCATGTTACAAAGCCATAGTGTCCACCCTTCAAAGCAGCCATTTCCTCCAGGGGGGGATGATCTCTGTCAGCTGGAGATCAGTTGTAAAAGCGGGAGATCCCCAGGCCCCACCTGGAGGCTGGCAATCCTATTTAACATGCAACCCTTTTGTCCTAAGTCAAGATTTTCCCCTCACCTTCAACTATTCATTTTCAGCAGTTGGCTCAGGGTCTGGCCTGTAAGACATCACGCTCTCCAATTGTACCCCAAGTTTCAGAATGGATGTTTGTGATTTTTGCGATGGGGGAGTGAATTGCCTTAAGTCAGGGGTGGGCAAACTGTGGCTCGGGAGCCGCATGCGGCTCTTTCACATATATTATGTGGCTCCCGGCAGGGCGGCTGGGGAAGCGAAATATCATTAGCAAACAAATATCATTGGGCAAATTAATATCGTTATCAATATCTGCTTTTACCCCTTTTGTTATTATTTCTGGCAGTCTCATTTAATGTTAATAAAAAGCAAATTTGCTTATTTTCCAATAAAAGCAGGTAATATTTGTTCATGCCGTGTGGCTCTCAAACATCTGATGTTTATTCTACGCGGCTCTCACGTTAAGCAAGTTTGGCCACCTCTGTTCTAGGTGGCTCTTACGCTGAGCAAGTTTGCCCACCCCTGCCTTAAGTAATTCATGTAAAGGAAACTAGGCCTCCAGAGCCCTGCCGATAGCCCTGAAGTTGACTCATTCAGCCACCTGAGTTACCACATTGCTCCACAGTTTATCGGTCTTTCAAGGAAGCTGAGGAAATGCCACGGCTCACTTTGAAGTTTTACCACAAAAATGTGTTTGTGTTTAGTGTGAGGTATTCCCCCCCCCCCATGAATAATTCTTTGGTTTTTTTCTTCTAAAAACAGAGGGAGAAATCAGCAGAGGTGGTTCTTCTTTAAATCAAAAACCCATTAACCTCCCTCTGTGGGGAATCTGTTGTATCAGTCTGTGGTTTTTTACCCATTGGGTTATTATCTCTCTCCTCTCCCACCCCTCTCATTTCAGGGAAATAACTCAGCTGCATACCAGTCAGTCAGTGAGGTATGTTCTAAGCACAGTGTTACCGGGACATGATTGCGGCATCGTTTGTTAGGGTTCCCAAGGGGAGACAAAAGCTGAAAGGAGCCATAAATCTTCAGGTTAAATCCTTCCTTCGTGGAGATCAGTTGGAGACTTCTTTGCTTTCAGAGGCACACTAATTTCTTCTCGGAACAAGGAGCCAGAATGTTTAAAGCTATTGTTACACAATTTTTTTGATAGAGAGTGACTTCCCTAGTGCCATACAGGGACACGGACATATAGAAATTTCTTCTGTTGATGCTTTGATATAAAACCTAGGCCTCTGCGCTGGATTGGTCCAGTAGGACCTCAGAAACCAACAAAATTTTCAGGGTGTAAGAAGAAGAGGAGGAGGAGGAGGAGGAGGAGATTGGATTTATACCCAGCCCTTCACTACCCAAAGGAGTCTCAGCGCGGCTTACAATCTCCTTCCCCTTTCCCTCCCCACAACAGACACCCTGTGAGATAGATGGGGCTGAGAGAGCTCTCTCGAGAACTGCTCTCTCGAGAACAGCTCTGAAAGAACATATGATGACCCACGGCCGCACCAGCAGCTGCATGTGGAGAAGTGGGGAATCAAACCCGGTTCTCCCAGATTAGAGTCCGCCGCTCCTAACCACTACACCAAACTGGCTCTCAAAGTTCCCTTTGTCAGATAGCTAAAGAAAGGAGCATTGACTTTTGACTGCTTTTACCCTCCAAATCTTCTCGGTCTCTAGTGTGTTACTGGACTCGAATCTAGGGGTATGAGTTTTCTAAGTCTTATCACAACTCTTTTGGCTTCCTTTGAAAGTCCTCAGGGTTGTCATGCAGGCAGAAGTTATCAAACTCTGAAGTGATAATGCTCTGTGCCAGGGGTTCTCAAACTTTTTTGGGCCAGTGCCTCCCCAGTGCTCCCTTCCCTACCCTATAAAAAACTTTATTTATTCAGAATAGCAGTTTTCACAACCCACTAAGGAAGATAATAACACTAAAATTCAAAATAGGAACAATTAATTGCACATCTCTTTAAAATCCAATTAAAACTTCCTAGTTTAATTTGTTCAACAAAACTGATGGACTTGATCCAGTGATACCAGCTTTCCAAAGTCCAGTAGTCACATAGCTAGAATCTTAGATACGATATTTAATAAACACTTCACTGTATTCTTAATGCAATGGATGGGCTTGATGAAGAAGAGGAGGAGGAGGAGGAGGAGTTGGATTTATACCACACCCTTCATGAAGTCTCAGAAAAGCTTACATTCTCCTATCCTTCCTCTCCCCACAACAGACACCTTGTGAGGTAGGTGGGGGCTGAGAAAGCTCTAAGAGAACTGCTCTTGAGAGAACAGCTCTGAAATAACTTTGACTGACCCAAGGTCACACCAGCAGCTGCATGTGGAGGAGTGGGTTTTCCCAGATTAGAGTATATGCTCCTAACCACTTCACCAAACCGGCTCTACACCAAACGGTGATAACAGTTTCCCTAAGTCACTTAGCAGGAGTCTTTTAGCACAGAGGCTGCAATCACACACAAAATTAGGCCTGATATAGGTGTGAATGCTGGGCAGATTTAAAGGGCGCGATCAGATAACAATATCTGGGAAGCGTCCCGCAGCCGTCGGCAACCCGTTCTGCTCTGCCGCAGAAGCGGAGTTAAAAGACACCAGGGAAAATCCCGTAGGAAACGGGTTGTGATGGGCCATGGACGGAATTTCCCCTGTCTGATCACTTCAGTGCACTCTCATGGCGTTGGAATGGTCTGATCAGGCCATCCCAACTCCTTACCTATGGTTTCCCCCCCCTTTGCAGTATGCACATCATCACAAACCCCACAGGGAGCCTTCAGTATGGAGGTGTGATTCATCGATCCCTCGTTTAAGCACATGGGAAACAAAGAGTACAGAAAACACAAACAACTCACCAACAGTTGCATGTGATCGCACACAGATGGACTGCACCCACAGCTTCTAAGGGAGGTGTGATCGTGCAACTGCAGGTCAAATTGCTTGCTTCTCCCTCCCGTTTTATCTGGCGCGTGTGCCCACACCTGGTGTTTAGTAATCTGCTTGGAAAGAAGTTGGATGACCACACTAAATCCCTGTTCCCCCAAATACACTGGAAATGCAACAAGGAGCATTGTCCATAGAACAGGATAGCAATCAAAAATTTCCTTTTGTAACCAAGCCTCTTGGTACGATTTTTTTAAACTTTGGTTCCAGCTCAATGCCATTTTGTAGCCCAGTTAGTTCTTTCTCCACTACCCCAACTTTGTCAGTATGTGAAAAATGGATTTATCATATCATGCAATCTGGAATTTCCATTGAAAGAAGATCCTCAAATTGCTCAGGCACATCTTCATGCAGCAAATCTAAATGGTCCCGGAAATCTTGCAAATCATCATCTTGTATCCCGTCTTTCTCTTCTAGCTCAGACAAGCTCAGAAATTGGTATCGCTTGTGTGGGCCTATATTGTGTTTGAACAGAATTAACTTTCAAATTAACGTATAGATGTCAGATTTGACCCCAATAAGATTGTCCTCATTTCCTTGCAACTTTCAAATCCATTTTATTGAACTTTGCAAACTGTGTCTGCTACATAAGCAATGTCATAGCTGATCTCTTTGAGCTCATCACTGAGCCACTTCCACACAAGATGAATAATGCACTTTTGATCCACTTTCAACGCACTTTGCAACTGGATTTTATTTATTATTTATTGCATTAACCTTCTAAGCTGCCCTGCCCTGCAGAACAGGGTTTAGGGTAGTGTACAGCAACAGGAGGCATTCATGATGTCAATTTACAGATTAAAAACAGTAAAAACACAATACATTGGCCTAATTAGATGGCGCTAAGAAACTTCGGATTGTGCCACCATCTTGTGGGGGGAGGTACGAAAGCCCAGGGAAATCCTGATCACCACTTCGGGGTCAGGAAGCAATTGTTCTACAGACCAGTTCGGCCGGGTGTCATGGGCTGGAGTGCCAGTCAAAGGAAGTCCAGAAAACCCAAGGTCAGGAGCCAAGAAGACAGTGCAGCGTCAAAAGCCAAGCTGAGGTTAGGAGCCAGAAACACAGAGCCAGGTCCCAAACTACTAACCAGAAGTGCAGGGGGGTGGACTGGATGACCCTGGAGGACCCTTCCAACTCTATGATTCTATGATTCTAAAACAGGAGTGCTAGAGAGAAGGAAACTGTCATTGTCCTCAACCAAACATCCGACAGAACATCTCTACCTTATAGACCCTGCAGAACGGCATTAAATCCCGCAGGGCACGGGTGTTACTCAGCAGAGAGTTTACTGTGTGAAATGACAAAAACCCACTTGCAAATGATTACCAAAGTGCACTGAAAGCGGAATGGTGGTGGTTGGAGACCTCCCAGTATTACAACTGATCCCCAGGTGACAGAGGTCACTTCACCTGGAGGAAATGGTTGCTTTGGAAGGTGGACCCTTTGGCAGAAGAAGGAGAAGGAGGAGGAGAGGAAGACGAAGAAGAAGAAGAAGAGGAGGAGAAGGAGAAGGAGGAGACCTTCCCCCCCGCCCGCCCGCCTTTCACTATCCAAAGGAGTCTCAGAGTGGCTTAAAATCTTCTTTCCCTATTCCTTCCCACAACAGACAGCCTGTGGGTAGATGGGTTAATTATAAAGAAAACATCTATAAAATGTTTTATCGATGGCACTGGCCACCGGATAAGCTCCTTAAATTTTATAAAGTGTCGAATAAATGTTGGGTGTGTGGTGATAGAGGAACATATTTTCATGTGTGGTGGACATGTGGGAAAGTTAGTAAATATTGGGAAATGGTTAGAAAGATGGCGATCGAGATTTTAGAGGTAGAGATACCTTTAGAGCCAGCTTTGTTTTTGTTAAATATGATGCCAGAAGGGATGGCGAAAAATAATCAACAATTATTGTCTTATTTGCTAACGGCAGCACGTATCCTAAGGGCTAAACTGTGGAAATCGGCAGAGATGCCACTACAAGAGGAACTAATTAGCTTAATCTTGAACTGGGCGGAAATGGATAGACTATGCTATCTTTTAAATCCATACGCAAAAAAAGATTCCACTGTGATCTGGTCCAAATTTTATGACTGGATGGACTAAAAAGACTAAAGATACAATATTGTTGAACTAGAGAATTTGATGTTTAATGAAGAACCAATTGAATACAATATGGAGTAAGAATATGTAAATATGAGTGTATGTGTACGTATGTAAAATAAAAATTATTATTAAAAAAAAAAAAAAGGTAGATGGGGCTGACCTCCCCCTCCTCTGCTGTTCCCCTAGACTCCACCCCCAAATCTCCAGGTATTTACCAAGCCTGACACAGATCAGTTCTCCTGTAGAAAATGGATGCTTTGGAGGGTGGACTCTATAGCATTGTACCCTGATTGGTTGGTTTTATTAGATTTTTATCCTGCCCCTCCCCCAGAGTGATAAGGTCTCTCCCCAAATCCTGCCTCCCCAAGCTCCACCCCCCCCCCAAATCTCCTGGAAGAAGAAGAGGAGGAGGAGATTGGATTTATACCCCACCCTTCACTCAGAGTCTCAGAATGGCTTACAATCTCCTTTCCCTTCCCCTCCCCACAACACACACCCTGTGGGGTAGGTGGGGCTGAGAGACCTTTGAGAGAACGGCTTGAGAGAACAGCTCTGAGAAAACTGTGATTTGCCCAAGGTCACCCAGCAGCTGCATGCGGAGGAGTGGGGAATCAAACCCGGTTCTCCCAGATTAGAGTCCGCTGCTCCTAACGACTATACCAGGGGTGGGCAAACTTGCTCAGCGTAAGAGCCACCTAGAACAGGAGTGGCCAAACTTGCTTAATGTAAGAGCCGCATAGAATAAACATCAGATGTTTGAGAGCCACAAGACATGAACAAATATTACCTGCTTTTATTGGAAAATAAGCAAATTTGCTTTTTATTAACTTTAAATGAGACTGCCAAAAATAATAACAAAAGGGGTAAAAGCAGATATTGATAATGATATTAATTTGTCCAATGATATTTGTAGCTAATGATATTTAGCTTCTCCAGCCGCCCTGCCGGGAGCCACATAATATATGTGAAAGATCCGCATGCGGGTCCTGAGCCACAGTTTGCCCACCCCTGGACTATACCAAACTGGTAGTTCCCCACCCTGAGCTGGCAACCCTAAACAAGCCAGTGGACATAAGCAACATTAAAACTATCCATCAAACAGAAGTGGACCATTAAAAACCCAATGACAAAAAAATCCCTAATGAAAAGCCTGGATAAAAAGCTGTGTTTTAGCCTGACATCGAAAAGAGAGTCAAGTCCTCAATCATCCTGCTGTTGGCATAAGATGGCAACCGGGGGCGGGGGTGATAATCAGACAAAAGTCTCATTGACTGGGAAGGTGTTAAACACGAAGAAGGCTGCAGAGATGGAGAGAATGAATTAAAGGAGAGAACCAAGATCATTTAGGAGGGGGTGGACGTGAACAGCAGGACGGCCAAACATATCCGCTGTGTAGGAGGTTTGCAGTCAGTTTAGGCACAATTAACTTGCCCCCAGCTGCATCCCGAGGCCTGCACAAACTTTGCAGGCAGGAAAAGAAAGGGTCGGATGCCCTTGGCTGCTAAGCATGACTGAAAGAATATCATTATGTATTGACTCAAACCGAAAGCGTATTGTCCAGGCGCTCATTACAGGTACTTGAGATTATATGCAAAATTAAACAACCTAATGGACTAAACAACTTTGATGTCAACCCGTTAATTGTTAACTCCCACACACACACACACACCACATACCGTTGGACGCCAGGCAGACAAACTAGGGTGGGTTTTTTTTGCAAGGATGTCTCTTTCTTTAAAGAGATGCTTAACTTATGCTGCATTTATACCCCACTGTTCTCCGCAACGGGGACCCAAAGGGGCTTACACAGTTCTCCTCTTCTCCATTTATATCCTCACAACAACCCTTTTGGGCTGAATGGGTGTCACTGGCCCATGGTCGCTCATGAGCTTGCTATGCGGGGAGAGCGGCCTAGAAATCGAATTAAATAAATAAATAATAAATAAATTAGGCATGCCAGCCTCCAGGTGGGGCCTGGAGGTCTCCCACTTTTACAACTGATCTCCAGCCGACAGAGATCAGCTCCCCTGGAGAAGATGGCTGCTTTGAAGGGTGGACTCTATGGCTTTGTACCCTGCTGAGGCCCCTCCCCTCCCCAAACCCCGCCCTCTCCTGGCTCCACCCCCAAAGTCTCCAGGTATTTTCCAACCCAGACCTGGCAACCCTATCACTCAGCAAGCTGCTATGGCAGTGTGGGGATTCGAACCCGGGTCACCCACCTCCGAGCCTGACACTCCAGCCACTACTCCACCCTGGCTCTCCTAGAAGCTGGCTTTGTTGGTATATGATCTGGAGCATATTAGTTTGTTTAATTCCATGTATTTGGACCACAGCTTTGCTTGTGGTTCAGAGCAGCTGACAGGTAATCATTAAAACCTGGGCTTTTTGTGTAGACAAAGCCCAGCAGGAACTCATTACCATAATAGGCCACACCCAACAGCAGAAACTCATTAGCATATTAGGCCACACCCCTGACAGCACAGCTCCCTCCCAGGATCGGCTTCCCCAGGTGCCCCGTGGCTTGCGAGGTGCCTGGGGAACCTGAAGGGGAGGAGGCTGTAGACATGGCCAACTCAGAAGCCAGCCGGAACTCTGTTCCTGTGCATTCCTGCCCAGAAATAACCCTGTAAAAC
The DNA here is from genome assembly GCA_029233225.1 of Lepidodactylus listeri. Taxonomy (NCBI): domain Eukaryota; kingdom Metazoa; phylum Chordata; class Lepidosauria; order Squamata; family Gekkonidae; genus Lepidodactylus; species Lepidodactylus listeri. The sequence continues at coordinate 86,751,435 of JARCFY010000011.1, forward strand.
GTTACAGACTGAAAGCAAACAAAACAAAAACTCCAAATGCTCCCCCACCCCCCAACATGCCTGCCGTTCATGCCCCTTCCAAATCCCTGGTGTACAAACAATACTTGCAGTTACTGTCATGTTCCCTTGGTGGCGGCCACAGGGTTTCTGTGCCTGGCCTGGTAACTCGTGGGAGACCAGGAAAGCAGGGACATGGGGGGCAGCTATTGGCAACAGCATGACATCACTTCTGGGAAAGTCCTCTCTAGGAATTGCTGGACACAGCAGGAGGAGGAGGAGATTGGATTTATATCCCCCTTCACTCAGACTGTGGTTTGTGATCTCTTTCCCTCCCCTCCCCACAACAGACACCCTTTGATGTAGGTGGGGCTGAGAGAGCTCTTGAGAGAACTGCTCCTGAGAGAACAGCTCTGAGAGAACTTGTGACTGACCCAAATCACCCAGCTAGCTTCATGTGGAGGAGAAGTCGGGAATCAAATCCAGTTCTCCCAGATTACAGTCCACCACTCTTAACTACTACACCAAACTGTCTCTCAATTTTAAGGTTTTACAATAGCGTTCCTCAGGGGTCATTTTGTAGAAAAAGAGGTGCAGGAGCTCATTAGCATAACTCATTTGCATAACTCATTTGCATATGCCATACCCCCTAACATACCGGAAGTGTGTCAGAAGGCAACACCCACCCCTCAGGCTCTGAGTGAAACTGACCTGCTCTTCCTCCATTCCCTTCCCCATCCAATACTTCGTGCAACAAAAATAAGCGTAAAGAACACACCCTCATTCTCTTCCTGCTCCCTTGAAACCACCAGGTTTCAAGTAGACTTGAGATACCCAGGACATGTGCACCACCCATCCCTTCCCCTTCCCTTCCCCACAATAAGACACCCGGTGAAATAGACAGGGCTGAGAGAGGTCTTTTGAGAACTGCTCTTGAGAGAACAGCTCTGAGAGAACTTGTGACTGGCCCAAGGTCACACCAGCAGCTGCATGTGGAGGAGTGGGGGATCAAACCCAGTTCTCCCAGATTAGAGTACAACTCCTGACCACTACACTAAACTGATGGGATGGAAGCTGCTGAAGGGCTGGTGAAATTTCTCCAGTACTTATGTGCCATGTGCCCAGATAAAAAATGGTATACTTAGAAAATTTATATGCCACCTTGAGCAAGTCTCTGGAAAAGCAGCACACAGTCATAAAAGGAACAATGATAAAATTATCAATATTAAAACAAAACATTAAAAACAATAAAGACCCTAGCAGGGCTTTCCCCGGGGCGCTGCACCCCTGCACTGCTTGGGGAAGCTGAGGAGGAGGCGGGGCTTGGCCATGTGCCCGCCCCCTGGGCTTCTCACTCCCGGGGCTGCACTCCTGTGCGCTCCCGCTCCAACGGACCCCTGGCATTCCTGGTGATTCCTAGAGAGGTGTGGTATCACTTCCAGATTTCCCCAGAAGTGATGCCATGCCATCAGCCCTATGGCCATTTTTTATTCTTCTCACACCACCACTCCAAGCAGCAGCAGGAAACAAGAAGTGCGGGGGGGGGGGAGATCTGTTGCCCCCACCAGGGAACTGGCAACCCTATGCGCCCACCATTTCTGTAACTTTCATCCATGTTGCTCCCACAGACAATCTTCTTAGGGTGGATCAGGCAGCTCCAGACAGTCAGCAGAAGCTGGTTGGGTGCTAACAAAAGAGGGAGGCTGCTTTTAGAAGACAGTCTGCCCAAGGCTTGGTGAAGAAAGAAAGAAAGAAAGAAAGAAAGAAAGAAAGAAAGAAAGAAAGAAAGAAAGAAAGAAAGAAAGAAAGAAAGAAAGAAAGAAAATGGGGAGGAAAGGAAGGAAGGAAGGAAGGAAGGAAGGAAGGAAGGAAGGAAGGAAGGAAGGAAGGAAGGAAGGAAAAAGAGAGAGATGGAAAGAAAATGGGGAGGAAAGAAAGAGAGAGAGGAAGGAAGGAAAGAAAGAAGGAAGGAAGTAGATGGGGAGGAAAGAAAGAAAGAGAGAGAGATGGAAAGAAAATGGGGAGGAAAGAAAGAAAGAAAGAAAGAAAGAAAGAAAGAAAGAAAGAAAAGAAGGAAGGAAGGAAGGAAGGAAGGAAGGAAGGAAGGAAGGAAGGAAGAAAGAAAGAAAGAAAGAAAGAAAGAAAGAAAGAAAGAAAGAAAGAAAGAAAGGGGAGAGGGAGGGAGGGATGAGGGAGGGAGGGAGGGAGGTTGGTTCTTTACTGTGACAGGAAAGGCATCATGGATGTTCAGTTTCCACCAACTGTGTATATTTTCCCTCTCTTTAGCTCTAAGGATTATCAAAACTATATTAAGATGTTCAGAGCCTGAACTGCCCATTATGAATGTATAGAATGACTGTAGTAGAGATTAATTGCTTGCATTCAACTTGATTGCTTTATGTGCCAACAAGGGTAACACTCCCCTTTAAAGCAACGTTATCTATACCAATGGCTCTGGTGGAGCACACAGATGATAATTTAAAACTCATTAATTTTGAGGGGGAGGAAGAAACAGAAACAGATTTTGGAGTTCATCCCCTCAGCCATGTCTGTGATGACAGCCGCAGTTTCCCGCTCTGGTGAAGCAGCCGGGAACAAGGACGCTAGGTGAGATTACCGCTGATCTCACCATGAGTCACTTTGCAGGGCTGTGTAACAGGCATCGTGGCTCCACAGGAGGTGTGATTCATGGTCCACAGCGGCCCCAATCATCAGCTGTACTTCTGACCACAAATGTCTTTGAGAAGCAGCCTGGTGTGTTTCCAGTAAGTCCTTGAAGCATCATTACATTCCTGCAGGGGTAGAATTTCATGACAACTATCTTTTGAAAGTTGGGATGAACCAATGGTCCCTTCAGCCGTCATATGCCAACGGTCTTAGAATCATAGGATCACAGAATCACAGAGTTGGAAGGGGGTCATACAGGCCATGTAGTCCTACCCCCTGCTCAGGCCATGTAGTCCTACCCCACTGCTTAAAGACTGCTATGAGGGAAAGCTCACCACGCCCCATGAAGAAGCTGATTCCACTATGGCACAGCTCTGATTAAAAAAGTGTTTTCTGACATCAAGCCAGTACCTTCTTGCCAATGCTCCCTCTAAGCTGCAGAGCCTTGTGAGCAAAAAAATCTACTTTGTGAGCTATTGGCATAAAAGTTGTGGCTACTGCATAAATTAGTTTGCTCTGGAGCAATCCTAAAGTGAAAATGTGTGAGCCAGAGGCTAAAAAACTGTGAGCTAGCTCACACTAAATCAGCTTAGAGGGAACACTGCCCATCCCTGCCATTAATTGATACCCACGATTGCGAGACGTCTACTCTGCTGCCAACAAGAACAGCTCCCTGCCTTCCTCTAAGGCCCAATTTAGAAGAAGAAGAAGAAGAGATTGGATTTATATCCCACCCTTCACTCACTTGGAGTCTCAGAGCAGTTTACAAACTCCTTCCCCTTCCCCTCCCCACAACAGGCACCCTGTGAGGTAGATGGGGCTGAGAGAGCTCTTTCCCCAGCTGTCCTTGAGAGAACAGCTGGTTCAGAGCTATGGCTTGCCCAAGGTCATGCAGCCAGGTGCAAGTGGAGGAGTGGGGAATCAAACCCGGTTCTCCCAGATAAGAGTCCGCGCACTTAACCACTACACCAAACTGGCTCTCACTTCCCTTCTGAAGTAGTTTGACTGCTGTCTTTTCCCAAGCTCATTTCACGCTGGTTTCAAATTTCACTCCAGGGGGTCTGAAGAGTACTAAGCAACAGCATTTGTTTAAAGCATTATAATGCTAGCTTGACCACAGGAGGTCAATCAACGAATGTAAACAATAATTTATAAACTAGAACAAGTATGGTTTGAAACTAGAAACAGGTATAGACAGGGGTTTTTTTTTGAAACTAGAATGATTCTAGCAGGAAAGTCAGATGTAAATTTGACCTTAGTGATAGCCCTTCCAGTACTTCAAGAGAGCCATCCTGTCCCCCCTCAGCCTCCTCTTCTCCAGACTGAACATTCCCACGTCCCTCAGCCTTTCCTCACAGAGTTTCTTCGTCTCCAGGCCCCCGATCATCCTCGTTGCTCTTCTCTTAACCCGCTCCATTCCGTCCACATCCTTTTTGAAGTGAGGCCTCTACCTTTCGCTGTGGGTTTTTAGCTTCCTTTGTATGGTATACCCAAGTTGAACTGGGTTTTTTTAAAAAAATTCAGTATAGCATTTATATATGCAACATCTATAATATATGTCATGCAGAACGGCCAGATTTCTCCATAAGATATACACATTTTTCTACAAGTGTATATTTTACAGGGGGAAACGTACCCTAAGAAACAAAAAAAAAATGGTATGAACACACAGAATTGCCAGTGTGATTTGCACAATGGAGAGGCAAAAGTCCAAATGGAGATTGTTCAGGCTGTGGGTTGGACTGGTTCAAAGCATTTCTCATGGACCAGACTCAAAGAATTCCCGGTATAGACCAGTTATCGTCAATGAGCGTCCCATCTTGTTGACGGTATTGACTGTCTGTGTAATCCGCCTTGAGTTCCAGTGAGAACGGTGGACAATACTTAACTTAAATAAGTAAAACAGAGAGCAGGAAAAAGGCCTTTGGAATCATTAGGGTTGCCAGCCTCCAGGTGGGGCCTGGGGATCTCCTGCTTTTACAACTGATCCCCAGCTGACAGAGATCAGCTCCCCTGGAGAAAATGGCTGCTTTGGAGGTGGACTCTATGGCATCGTACCATGCTGAGGCCCCTCCCCTCCCCAAACCCCACCCTCTCCTGGCTCCACCCCCAAAGTCCCCAGGTATTTTTCAAGCAAGACTTGGCAACCCTAGGAATCATCCCTGTTTAAAGAGTTATACCCCAGAGCAGGGATCTCCAATGTGGCATCCGGAGGTTGAATCAAAGGAGGTTGAATCAAAGGAGGTTGAATCACTGCCAAGTGATTTTTAGAAAATAGGAGGGATCCGGTGGGGTTCCTGCCCAGCTGGTCTTCTGATTAGCCACTGGAGATCTGATTGGCTGTGCAGAAAGAAAGCCTCCTGGCTCACACATTTTTGTCTTAGCTCAGGAAGGATGGCTCCAGAGCAAACGAGTTTATGTAGTAGCCAAATCGCTTGCCCACAACTTTAATGCCAGGAGCTCACAAAGCAGAATTTTTGCTCACAAGGCTCCACAGCTTAGAGGGACGGTGACCTCTGGTGACTGACCCCTACTGGGGACCTGGAGAATATTCAGAGAGGTGGCTGAATAAGGCCTGCCCCCACCTCCCAGCTGCTGGTATTCCAAGGAGGTCTCCCATCCAGGTACTTGCCAGGGTCGGCCCTGCTTAGCTTCCGAGATCTGTCAAGATTGAGCTTACCTGGGCTTTCCAGGTCAGGGCAATCCCATAGAACATTTTTGAGGACTCTTTAACAGGTTGTCCTCTGTCTCTTCCTCACAAAGTGCAAGAAGCAGACAGACACTGAAGCTCTTCCGCCAATTTCCATAATTTCATTAAATGCGGCGATAATTACGTGAAGCGCTCAAAAATCCTTTTGTCTAAGGGACGCTGTCATGGGCACCGAGACAAGGGAGCCTCATACGAGGAAGGAAGGAAGGAAGGACCTTCAGTTCTGCTTTGCTAATGAGGCACGAGAGAAAGGTGGGTTAGAATCCCCCCCGATTTGATCCCATTATTGGCTGGCTGCAAAAGGGGGGGGGGTCTGTCCTTGAGAGGAGACAAAAGGCGCCACACTCTGAATAAAAGATGAAGTGGAAAAAATTGCAATCTCTCTAAATCGGCAAAAATAATTATGAAAATTGAAGGAGCAGAAACATTAACGCGGTGCGAAAAACACCACAAAAGGCAAACCATTTCAAGCAGAAGGCCATTTTTAATATTGGCGATGCCGCACGGTTCCTTGATGCAATTCAAGGGTGAAGTGGACAACCTTTGATTTACAGGAGTCTCCTGGGTGAGTGGTTTTACTCGGGGTGTCCCAGAATGCCACCCCGAGTCCATTTGTATGCGGGCCGCAGAGCATTTCCAACATCCTTGTGGTGTCCTGTGAGAGTTAGACATATATCTGTGTCTTTTGAGTTCTGAAATAATGCTCTTTTGGGATTCTGGGAGAGTCATGTTGAACTCGGGACACGTTGCTTGATGGCTATAAGCGCTGAGAAGAAAAATTATCAGCTGTTATTTGAGGGTTGAAGGGGGGAGCTTATTGTTGGGGGATGGGTCATGGCTCAGTGGTAGAGTATCTGTTCTGCATGCAGAAGGTCCCTGGTTCAATCTACATCATCTCCTGTTCAAGGATTGCACAGTAGGACTTTCCACAAGCAGCTGCTCCGGGCTGGCTCTTCTCTTTCCCCCGATCGCATTAGTCAACTTCCCACTACTTGCCGCGAGGCCGCGTTTTGACCCGCAGCATCCCCTGATTTTCCCCGCATCTTCGTGATCTCAAAAAACAAGTGCCGCGCCAAGTTTCTCATCCGGTTCTGTTTGCAGTGTGAACAAGAAGAAGAAGAAGAGATTGGATTTATACCCTGCCCTTCACTCACTTGGAGTCTCAGAGCGGCTGACAAACCCCTTTCCCTTCCCCTCCCCACAACAGACACACTGTGAGGTAGGTGGGGCTGGGAGAACTCTTTCCCAAGCTGCTCTTGAGGGAACAGCTGGTACAGAGCTATGGCTTGCCCAAGGTCATCCAGCCAGGTGCAAGTGGAGGAGTGGGGAATCAAACCCGGTTCTCCCAGATTAGAGTCCACACACTTAACCACTACACCAAACAAGGCTAGAAGATCTGAGGGGAGAGCGACTGTGTCTTGGGGGGGGGGGGGGTCCTACCTTCAGCTCATATATTTTTTTCCTCTTATCCTTTCCCCAGTCTAGTGTTATCCTGACAAATCAATTTGCACTCAAATGAAGTTTCTAATTTTCACTCAAAAGAACTTTATTTGAACCAGAATCTTTCTGAAGAGAGGCTCTTCTGCCCCACATGGTGAGTGATAGAAGCAACAGGTTATATAGTTCCCAAGGGCCATAAAGTACTCTGAGCCCCAGAGATTATCAAAACCATGCATAGAGTCTTTTGGTTTCATGTGGCAGGAAATGCCCTAAAAGTTTTAAGGAAAGCTGGGGACAACAGTCAGTCTCACGCCTTTGTTCTGGTTTCCAGGTTTGGTTAGGGTTGCCAGCTCTGGCTTGAGAAATTCCAGGAGATTTGGGGGTTGAAGCCCGAGCAGGGCAGGGTTTGGGGGAAGGAAAGGACTTCAGTGGGGTATAGTGCCATAGAGTCCACCTTCCAAAGCTGCCATTTTCTCCAGATGAAGTGACACCTTCACTCCAAAGGCGGCTATATACATTTGTAAAATAAATATCCCAAAAGAATGGATGCAATTTCCAGATCAGAACCCTTGAATAATTACTACAATTTTTTTTGCTTGTTTTGGATGCAAACCTTTCTTTTCAGAACATAAGAGAAGCCATGTTGGATCAGGCCAATGGCCCATCCAGTCCAACACTCTGTGTCACACGGTGGCCAAAACCCAAGTGCCATCAGGACGTATAGCAGTGTGGCTTGAACTCCAGAAGTCCTCCCTGAAGCCCCAAGAATACAGAGCATCACTTGCCCCAGACCAGGAGTTCCTATCTATACTTTGTGGCTAATAGCCACTGATGGACCTCTGTTCCATATGTTTATCCAATTCCCTCTTGAAGCCGTCCATGCTTGTAGCCGCCACCACCTCCTGTGGCAGTGGATTCCACATGTTAATTACTCTTTGGGTGAAGAAGTACTTCCTCTTATCTGTTCTGATCTGTTTTCATGGAGAATTTATTCTATTTCTATTGAATCAATTAATTTTACTTCCCTTCAGCCATTGCTTTCATTTTCTGGGCTGATACAAAGTGTTTAGCACTGATCCCTTGCAGTTTAATTAGAATTCAGTGTCATGTTTGCCTGTTTGTGACGGACATTAGTATTGGTGTGGTTTAAAAAAAAAAAAAAGAAGAAGACAAAGGAAATGCGTGGAGGATAGATCAATCAGCAGTTGTCATCTATGGCAGTTTAACAGAAACCCTTTTCATATGTTATGTCCACACATACTGTGAGGTTAGCCATGCACAGTTTCTCCTGATGTGCACAGTTGGCATGTGTTAATGCAGTTCTTCTAGGTGGCATACACGAATCAACTGCTGGATTTCCCAGAGTTCTGGTTTGCATATACTGAAGCTAAACTATCTATTCTTGCAGTGTAGGGACCACATGTGTCAGGAGTATCGTTGGTAGCACACGCTGCTAATACATGAGATTGCTGGGCTCCTAGTATGCATGGATATAATGTCTGAAAGGGGTTAAGAACCTCCATGTTCTGAGACAGTCAACTAGAAGCTAAGAACAGACAGTGGTGGGTGGCCATGCCCTGCTCGTTGTCCTTTCCAGTTGTATCTGGCGGCTGGTCATTATTGGAGATCAGATGCTAGACTAGAATGGAACGTTCAGCCCATCCATTGGGGTTCTTCTGACGTTCTTCTGGTGTGTACCTGCCTATATCAGTACCATTGCCAAAGGGTGGTAGAAGGCACCATCAAGTCACAACCAACATGTGGTGACCCCATAAGAGTTTTCAAGGCAAGACGTAGGTGGTTTGCCATTGCCTGCCTCTGCATAGTGACCCTGGACTTCCTTGGTGGTCTCCCATCCAAATGTTAACCAGGGTCATAAGAATACAAGAGCATAAGAGAAGCCAATGTTGGATCAGGCCAATGGCCCATCCGGTCCAACACCCTATGTCACATAGTGGCCAAAAATACCAGGTGCCCTCAGGAGGTCCACCAGGGGGGCCAGGACACTAGAAGCCCTCCCACTGTTGCCCTCCCCCAAACACCAAGAATACAGAGCATCACTTGCCCCAGACCGAGAAATCCTATCTATACCTTGTAGCTAATAGCCACTGATGGACCTCAGCTCCATATGTTTATCCAATTCCCTCTTGAAGCCGTCCATGCTTGTAGCCGCCGCCACCTCCTGTGGCAGTGAATTCCATGTGTTAATCACTCTTTGGGTGAAGAAGCACTTCCTTTTATCCGTTCTAACCCAACTGCTCAGCAATTTCATTGAATGCCCACAACTTTTTGTATTGTGACAAGGGGAGAAAAGTACTTCTTTCTCTACCTAAGCAGGTCAACCCTGCTTAGCTGCCCAGATCTGATGCTAGCCTGGGTTATCCAGGTTAGGGCACCACTGCTAAGCAAAGATGTTTAATCCCTTTGGAACAAAGTGCTCACCACTTTTTATATCTGCTCGACTGGCGCATGCTTTTGCCTGGTAAAACTAGGAGCAAATACCCGATAAGGATCCCGGTGTGAAATTGCTCCCTTGTATAAATTCATTATGAACGTGTCATGTTAATTTAAGGGCTTTTAATTAATTGTTTGATGATGCACAATGTTAAATAGTATGCCATTGTAATGAGATGCCCGGGAAGTGTTGAAAACGGTCCCCGGAGTTTGCTTCTATAAGATAAATTCTCGTGTTTGGTCCAAAGAACAATGAAATCTATTTGCCCTTTTAGGTAGCCTTCTTAAACGGTAGTCCCCAAAACAACTGGTATATGATACTGTGTCTCCCTCCTATTCCATATTTGTTTAAACTGAACAATCTCCAGCCTTTTATGTATCACAGAACCCATTATCTCTGCAAGCAGTTATGATGGCATAACCACGCATAAGGAAAACAGAAGCATTTGCCCACCATTACAGTTAAAACTGGACCTAGACTAAACCTGCCACGAACACAAGGAATGAGGAGGAGGAGGAGATTGGATTTATACCCCGCCCTTCACTACTGGAAGGAGTCTTAGGATGATTTTACATGTGCATTTTTGTAACAGCTTCATTCCAGCGGCTCCCTGCACCGGTAACACATTGGTGTCAAAGCTGTTGTAGGGGAATGCCCACATCTGATTGAACTGGAGTGAAAGGAGTCATTCTTTTGAAGTGCTGTTAAGAACAGGATTTGTTTACAGAGGTGTGAAGCCAGCTTGAGAGCTAGAGGGCAATTAGCAGATATGGACAGTTGAGAAGGAATGCAGATTCACACTTGAAAGAGATGTGGGCGAGTTTTTTTGGAAGCAGAATGATTCCAGCAGGAAAGGCAGATGTAAAACCAGCCTTAGAGCGGCTCAGAATCTCCTTCCCCTTCCCCTTCTCACAACAGACACCCCGTGATCAATGCTCCCTCTAAGGGTCATTTTACACCTCCCCTCTAAAGTAGTTTGACTGCTGTCTTTTCCTGTGCTGATTTCACAGTGGTGTGAAATTTCACTCCAGGGGGTCTAAGTGCTCTAACAACAGCAATTGTTTAAAGCAGAATCAAGCCGGTTGAATACTAGCTTGACCACAGGAGGGCAATTAGTAGATGTGGACATTTCAGTAGCAGCACAGTTTCACACCGCACAGAGGTGTGGGCAGATTTTTTTGAAACTAGAATGATTCCAGCGGGAAAGTCAGATGTAAAAACAGCCTAAGCTGTGGAGTCTTGGGAGCAAAAATTCAACTTTGTGGAGTCTTGGGAGCAAAAATTCAACTTTGTGAGCTATCGGCATTAAAGCTGTGAGTGAGCGATACAGCATAAACTAGTTTGCTCTGGAGCCATCCTTCCTGAGCGAAGACAAAAATGTGTGAGCCAGGGGCTAAAAACCTGCAAGCTAGCTCACACTAACTCAGCTTAGAGGGAACACTGCCTGTGAGGTAGGTGGGCCTGAGAGAGCTCTTTCGAGGACTACTCTTGAGAGAACAGCTTTGAAAGAACTTACGACTGACCCAAGGTCACACCAGCAGTTGCATGTGGAAGAGTGGGGAATCGAACCCAGTTCTCCCAGATTAGAGTCCACAGAGGCAGGCCATGGCAAACCCCCTCTGAACTTTTCTTGCCTTGAGGACCACATACAGGGTTGCCATAAGTTGACTGTGGCTTGATGGCACTTTACACACACATACAGAGTCCTGGAGGGTCTACCGAGAGGAGTCCTGTTGCACCTCCAAGAGGAGGGTGTTCCGCACTGTAGGGGTTGCAGCTGGGAAGACCCTTGCACAAGTCAAACGAGGCAGGCTCCCACAGCAGAGGCCACCTCAGCCAACCTCAGGGTGCTGCAAACTTCATGGTAGGCTGCGTCAGAAGATCAGCAGGTCCTTACAGTCCCATCAGTGGCATCGTCTTTGTTGAATATCTCCCGGTGTGCAGAGGTGACTTAAAGAGGACCTTCTGTGGCTACCATCCCGTGGAAGGTCCCCTCAGCAAGCACTTGCAATGCAGTCTTCTCAGCTGTGGTCGTTACATTTGTTTGGCCACTTCATTTATACCTCAACTTCCTCCCTCATGGGGACCCAAAACGATTTATCTTATCTCCCTGTCCTCCTCTTCATCCTTTATACACTGTTGATCTCATTCTCTGATGTGTGTTTGGGGGGCAGGGGGGAGAGTCCAGTGGTTTGTATGCTTTTAGGAGGCTTGCTAAGACAATTTTTTTCCCTGTTTTGACATGAAATATTTTGGGATGGGGTGGGGCCCCTAGGGTCGCTAAGTGGGTTGGGAAATTCCCGGAGGTCTGTGGGCAGAGCCCGGAGAGGGCAGCGTTTGGGGAGGGGAGGAAACTCAGCAGGGGTGTGATGTCATAGAGTCCACCCACCGAAGCTGCCGTTTCCTCCAGGGGAACTGATCTCTGTCTTCTGTAGATCAGTCATAGTTCCACAAGAACCCTGGGTCCCACCTGGACAATGGCAATCTTAGGTAGGCCTCTTGTTTAAATGTGGGGTTTTTTTTTTCAATGGTCCAGGGATGCTCTCATAAGTTTTTAAAACAATTTGAATCTCTGTATCCTGTTTTATACAACTCAGCGGCTTAAAGCAGCATGCATCATGGCACTCCCCCTCCTGATGTCATCCAGATTTGAGGGTCATCAACTGTCCCAAGGTCAGCCAAGTAAAGTGGGGATCTGAATCCAGGCCTCCCTGGCTCTAGCGTAACATTCTACAGCACATTACGTCTGATTTTCCATATTTTATTGCACTTGGGTTGCCAGGTCGACTTATCTGGCCAGCAGGGGTTTCCCAATGTCCTTCCAGGAGACCGGAAGTGATGTTGAGTATTTTCAGGCCTACTTCTGGTTTTGGACCAACTTCTGGTCAGGGGGTGATACTCTGGTTTCTTGGGCAAAACTCTATGGGAAATTGGGCTTCAAACCATCGAGTTTTGTCCAAAAACCAGCACATTACCCCCAACCGGAAGTAGGCCTGAAACCGGAAGTAGGCCCCAAAAGGTCAATTGGGGGTGGGATTTCCCCCCACTGGCCAGCTGGCTGGTAGTGCGCAAGAGCTGTGCAAGTGGGTGTTCCCCCACTCCCACCAGGAGCTGGCAAGTAGAAAGGATTACACAAATGCTAGATAATTGAGGGTGGGGGAGGATCATACAATGATTACAATGACAGCTTTTTTAACAAATATATTTTAAGGGCCAAGGTTTAATTGGGAGAACTGAGAGATAATGGCCCACTAGTGGTTTTTTTTTTAAGCTGTTTCCATCCTGGCATACATGTAATAAGAAAATGAAAGACGACGAAAACAATAACAGTGGCCTCTCCTGCTCCTCATTGTTCCTCGCTTTTCATTTCTTAAGCTCTAAATTATTGCACACTTCCCAGACTACCTTCAAACCTCCCCTGCATCTAGGTTTTGGCAATGCGCAAAATGATGAAATGAAATGAAATAATGAGTTAATTAATGGGTTAAAGGTCGGTGGTTAATCACCCGTCTTTAACTGGTTCCCAGTTCTGGGTTGTATATATGAGGGTGTAAGGGATGAAGGCCAAATAAGCCTATAATTTGATAAGCCCTGATGATTGGGAGAGAGTCATAAGTTTGGCAGGACCTTACCTCACAGGGAGGGGGGATGTAGCTCGATTGTGGTAATTGCCGGCCGCTGCAAGGTTTTGTTATCCGAAGGGCGTGGCAGAAGTCCAGAGAGCTTCTTTTGCTGTTTCTTTTCACTTCCTTGGGCTTGAGCTAGCACTGCTGTTAACTTTGCAGGAGGGACCAGAGTATGGCTGTGACCACACTGGCAGCTTGGTGTGATATGGTGCCGTTTCTAATTGAACCGGGTGAAAGTATTGTGGGGCATATCAGCCACACAGCACACCCTGCTGCAGGCTACCTACGGAGACATCCTGTGGTAAAGCATCCACATTATTGTAGTGCATCAGCCGCGGAGCGCATCACCAAAAATTCCCAAAATTCATGCACACGCATAGTGTGCATGTGCGCACATAGGGTTTTTGGGGTTTTTTTTGGAAAAAGTGCATCTCCAGTGGCAGAACAGATCTGCAGGTTCTGACTGCCAAATCTGTTCTGCACACGCTCCCTCGTGTTCACACATCCGGCCATGCACAATGAATGCGTGGGGAAACAAAAACACAACTTTGGAGGTGGTGGCTTTTTAACCCAGCTCCAAGTCATCCTCTGACGGGGTGAGTACACACGGGGAACACCTGACAGATGTGCCTGTGTGAACAGGCCCATTTAATCCGATTGTGAAATGTGCCTATATCAGGCCAAACTGCCAGTCTCCAGTCTGGCGTTGACATGGTAAGCTGCCTCCCAAGATAGAATTGACTCCCCTTCTGCTGTGACTTTGCTACAGAGCAAGTTATGAGGACTTAATCTGCAAGAAGCTGCAACCTCCCCTTTAAGAACTGTTAGCCTATCTTGGCACTTGAATGTTTTATTGCTGATTGCTCAGATGCTGGATGATTTTCTGCAGTGTGTACGTCCTATGAGTTTAAATGTTTTTACTCAGTTAAACGAAACAGGATTTTTTTTGATGTTCTGGCTGCGTGCTGAGAGTTTCTTTTTTTCTGCTGATGGGCTGTAGATTTACCCGCTGAAGTGAACCCCAAGGTCAGTAGGACCTGATAGAGGGTGACAAGTTAGCCTTTGAAGGGTGATGATCACTGTGGTTTCTTCATCAACAGTGTGAGCCCTCCTACACTCTTTGCTTTGAAGACATAGAGTTAGACCCTGCAGTCCACAGGTATGAGGATTACAGGGTCTTTCTCTCCACCTCCTCCATCCTTTCCAGTCCCAGGGAAGCTTATTTTTAGACCTGAGGTTTCCGGAAGAGGGAGAAGGTGGGGAAAATCCTGGACTGTCAACAACTTCTGCTAGCAGTTCATGGGATTCAACCTATAAGTACATCCATTAAGTGCCATCAAATCTCAAACAATTTATGGCAACTCCAGCCAGGGGCTTTCAAGGCAAGTGAAAGGCTAAGGTGGTTTGCCATTGCTTTCATCTGCAGACCCTTCCTTGGTGGTCTCCCACCCAGGTACTGCTTGGCTTCCAAGATCTGACGAGATCACACTATACCATGCCCCCTTTCCTGATCAACGCATAGATAGCAGGAAATTAAATAATGGATTTGTCAGTAGTCAGTTTTTACCTCCATACACACATTGAGCCCTCTGCCTTTTAAAAATTATTTTCATAAGTAACAAATATTTACCTATGGCTGTATATGTTTATCCTTTTCCTTAGGGAAAAAATTACAAATGTTAGAAATCTGTTAGAAGGAATAGGCACTGGCCAATCAGTAGGTAACAAAGACAACAAAAAATATATTCATCTATGGTTATATATTTTTATCCTTTGCCTTCGGGTGGAGATTACAAACATTAGAAATCTGTTGGAAGGAACAGGCACTGGCCAATCAGTACTTAACAAAGACAGCAGCAAATATTTATCTATAGCTATATATATTTATCATTTGCCTTATGGGGGGGACTATAAGACACTAGAAATCTGTTGGAACTGGCCAGTCAGTACTTAACAAAGACAGTAGCAAATATTTATCTAAGGCTATATTAAGATTGCTGGGAAAAACATCGACAACCTCATATGCAGACAATGCCACTCTAAAGGCAAAAAAGTGAAGAGGACCTAAATAGCCTCTTGCTGAAGATGGCAGAGGAGAGTGCAAAAGTTGGCTTGAAAGTCAACATCAAAAAAAACTAAAATCATGGCATCCTGCCCCATCACTCCTAGGCAAATAGAAGGGGAAGTCGTGGAAGCAGTGACAGACTTCACATTCCTGGGATCCAAGATCACTGCAGACAGTGACTGAAGCCATGAAATTAAAAGACGCCTGCTCCTTGGGAGGAAAGTGATGGCAAACCTAGACAGCATAATAAAAAGGAGGGACATCACCCTGCCAACAAAACTCCGTATGGTCAAAGCTATGGTATTCCCAGTAGGGATGTATGGCTGCCAGAGTTGGACTATAAGGAAGGCCGAGCACCGAAGAATAGATGCTTTTGAATTATGGTGCTGGAGAAGACTCTTGGGAGTCCCTTGAACTGCAAGGAGATCACATCAGTCAATCCTAAAGGAAATGAACCCTGACTGTTCCTGGAAGGCCAGATCCTGAAGCTGGAGCTCAAATACTTTGGCCACCAAATGAGTAGGGAGCACTCCCTGGAGAAGACCCTGATGCTGGGAATGATTGAAGAAAAAGGGGATAGGCAAAGAATGAGATGGTTAGATAGTGTTATCGATGCAACAAACATGAAATTAAGCAAACTCTGGAGGACGGTGGAGGACAGGAGGGCCTGGTGTGATGTGGTCCATGGGGTTGCGAAGAGTCGGACTTGACTGTGCGACTGAACAACAACAACAACAAATATATGTTTATCCTTTCCCTTAGGAAAAACATTACAAACATTAGAAACCTGTTAGAATGAACAGGCACTGGCCAATCAGTACTTAACAAAATCAGCTTTTCCGCAATTCAAATACGGAGAACTATTTTTTCCAGAGCTCACCCCAGGTTGGGGGGAGGGACCAGGGAGTTCAGCAATAATGCTATCAAGACTCCTCCCCCACCCTCAAAATACTAAGTCTGTCTTCACAAGAAAAAAAGATAGAAGAGGAGCTCAATAACGAAAACGAGAAGGTGGGATAAGAGAGAGTTTATTAGCACTATGAAACTGCCAGCAAGGGAATCCTCTGGGAAACACGAGCTAGTGGCTCTACAATAACCCATATAATTCCTTAATGGAAATGTCTCATCAGTGGGAAAATAGTCTAGCAAACAGTAGCATTCATATCAGGGGACCGCATATCACCCCCCAAAAAAGCTGTTCTGGCTAACGACTAACGGTAGTTTATGATATTAGTTATGGACCAATTACTGCCAGTCATTTTACACTGAGAAGATTATAAGTTTTTGCTCTTGGAATAACAAAAAATCCAATTTTGTGGGAACTGGGGAGTGTAGAAACATTATCTCCTACTCATTGTTTACTCAGCGATAGCATGGGGTAAAACTCCTGATCCCCTCTGCATCTGCCGCTGCAGCTGTCCTCTTGTGAGCCACCAGTCTTTATTTAGCTGGATATTGCGGCCGTAACATTTCATTATAGTTGTGCTCGGAAGGAGTCATAGTCCATTGGTTTTTATTGGCACTTACTTTTCCTTTACTTCCATGTCAGCCAAAAGGACAGCTGTTTTAATATGTATTTGGTGAGACATCTAAAGAGCTTCTTTAAAGTGTTAATTAAGTTGAGAGGAAGGGTCTTTAACAAGCACCTTTGTTTTGATAAATGCCAAGATGTTCAATCATGCCTCGATGTTGATGTTCAAGCCTGAAATTAGTAAGACTGAGCAAAGTGGATGTAGTGATGGCCACAGGAATAAACAGTGTGAAAAGGGGGGATTAGACAAATTCACAGAGGAGACGTCTATGGTTGCGGTCACACACACCAGAAAAACCGGGGGGGGGGGAAGCGAGGCTATTTCCTCAGGAGGAATTTGACCCGCAATTGCAGGATCACATCTTCCTTTGAAGCTACAGGCACAGTCCGTCAGTGTGTGATCAGACACAACTGTGCGTGAGTCAGTTTTCTTTCTCTTTTTTTTGGTGCTGCTTTCCCCCCATGCGCTTAAATGGGGGATGAATCGCACCTCCGCACCGAGGGCTCCCTATGGAGTTTGCAATGATGCACATACTGCAAAGGGGGCGGGGACAACAGCATGGAGTCAGGATGGCCTGATCAGACCATCCCGACGCCATGAGAGCATGCTGGAGTGATCAGACAGGGGAAAGTCCACTTGTGGCCCATCGCAACCCGTTTACTGCCAAATTTTCACTGGTGTCTTTTAACTCCGCTTCTGCAGCAGAGCAAAACGGGTTGCTGACAGCCGCTGGGTGCTTCCCAGATGTTGTTGTCTGATCACTCCCTTTAAATCCATCCGGCATTCACACCTATGTTAGGTCTAATTGTGTGTATGATCACAGCCTATCTGTAGCTACCAGCTTATTCATTCATTCATTCATTCATTCATTCATTCATTCTTTCATTCATTCATTTATTTATTTATTTATTCATTCATTCATTCATTCATTCATTCATTCGATTTTATACCCCGCCCTCCCCGCAAACAGGCTCAGGGCGGCTTACAAGGGCAAGCTTTAGTGACTAAAGGGAAATTCCACAGTTAGAGGCAGTTAATCTCTGAATCCCACTGCTGGGAGGCACCAATATCAAGGAAAGGACTTGTCCTCTATGCCTTGTTAGCCCTGAGGTTCTCCTCAGTCACCATGGCTAGTAGCCACTGATAGACTTACCCTCCATGAATGGATCCAAGCCCATATCTTCTGTGTGCCTTTAGCCACTGGTCTAAAGAATAGTTTAGAGATACTGGGGACCATACTAGATCTGATGGTGACCACAGGGGCAACCTATGGCCATCGATACCATTTTAGGGGAGAATGTAGCCATTCAAAAATGCCACTAGGTCCTGATGCTGATCAGGGCCACAGCACAGTAGCAAAAGAAAAAGAGGAGGAGGAGGAGGAGGAGGAGGAGATTGGATGTATACCCCGTCCTTCACTATCCAAAGGAGTCTCAGAGCGGCATACAATCCCTTCCCCTTCCCCTCCCCACAACAGACATCCTGTGGGAATGCTCCCTCTAAGCTGTGGAGTCTTGTGAGCAAAAATTCTACTTTGTGAGCTGCTGACATTAATGCTGTGAGCGAGCGATTTGGCTACCGCATAAATTACTTTGCTCTGGAGCCATCCTTCCTGGGCAAAGCCAAAAATGTGTGAGCCGGAGACTAAAAAACGGTGAGCTAGCTCTCACTAACTCAGCTTAGAGGGAACACTGCTTGTGGGGCAGGTGGGGCTGAAAGAACAGCTCTGACAGAACTAAGGCTTGCCCAATGTCATCCAGCAGCTGCAAGTGGAGGAGTGGGCAATCAAACCCGGTTCTCCCAGGTTAGAGTCCGTGCACATAACCACCTGTTGTGTACTAAGACCACGACCGCATGGTCTCCCGTAATGGCGACCGCCACACAGTCAGCGCACATGGTCAGAATCTACCTGAGCTTCAGCCAGGTAGAACAATAGCCAGTTGGATCCTGAGTGACCACCAATTATGAGCCTAGGTCTCCCACTGGGGGACCTATGAACTACAACCACAGACTTAAGGTCCTATCAGGACTTGTGGGCGAGGTCGGGGCATTGTCTCCGGCCGGCATAAAAGAGGGCTCTGAGCCCGGGGTTCCCCATGTTCCATCTGACCCTCAATAAAGAGCTTTGCTATGAAATCACTACCACTCGCCTCCCGACTCCAATACTTTCCACCACTACACCAAACTGGCAGTCTAGTCCTCCCCCCCACCCCCGCTTTTAAGATGCTGAAATCACCTCCATATTGCTTTTTTGACTCTTTAAATGCTGGGGGGGGGGGGAGACAAGATCTGTTGCTGCCGTACTGCTGCCTTGTGGCACTGCTGAATTGACTAAACTCTCCTCTAAAAGGGCATTGGCGGAGCCCTGACCTGGATAGCCCAGGCAAGCCTGATCTTGTCAGGTCTCGGAAGCTAAATGGGGCCGACCCTGGCAAGTACTTGGAAGGGTGACCTCCAAAGAATACCAGGGCCGGGAGGCTAGAGGCAGGCTATCAAGCCACTTCTCTGAATGTCCTCCATGCCCCAGCAGGAGTTGCCAGAGGTCGCCATGACTTCCAGGCATGGGTGCACACACTTACACACACTTACACACACAAAAGCAAAAATATACAATTTTTTTTTTTTAAACAGCATTGGGAGCCACTGGTAGGCCCTGTGGCTGCTGTCCCATCTGGTTTGGCCCTGACACTCCACTCTTTAGGGCAGGGGTGGCCAACCTGTGGCTCGGGAGCCACATGCGGCTCTTTCACACATATTGTGCGGCTCCTGGCAGAGCGGCTGGGGAAGCAAAGGGGAGGCATGCTTTTTCTCTCTTCCTTCCTTCCTTCCTTCCTCCCTCCCATCTATTTGCTTTCCTAGTTTCTCTCTCTCTCTTTCTTTCCACTTCTTTAATTCTTTCTTTCCATCTCTCTCTTTTTCTCTCTCTCTCTCAATATCATTAGCAAACAAGTAATATCATTATCAATAACCGGTTTTCCTCGTTTGTTTTTATTTTTGGCAGTCCCATTTAACGTTAATAAAAAGCACATTTGCATATTTTAAAAAATAAAAACGTGTGTGTGATATTTGTTCCTGTCTTGCGGCTCTCAGACATCTGACGTTTATTCTATGTGGCTCTTACGTTAAGCAAGGTTGGCCACCCCTGCTTTAGGGGTACACAAGTTGCTTCCAACGTACAAAAGAACTGTGCAGTAGAGCTGAGATAAGTATTTGGAGGAGTTACATATTCTCCCAAACACCTTGCCATTGCTTGCGTGTTATGATATGACCTTGGTCTTTTCCCGTAATTTTTTTTTATTATCATATAAACTAGAATGATATAAAGCTTGTCTAAGGTCTTTGAGCACAGCCTATCAAACAGATGTGGCCATCGTCTCTCCGCATTAAAACTTGCCATGATTAATTTCATCTGTAATGAAGTTTTATAAGAAACTTACCCGCCAACCCGGTTTATCGCCAGTGTTATCAAATCTTTGTTAGTGTCACCGAAGGAGTTGGAGGATATAAATCTTCGGTGGAAGAGATAAAGCAAACAAATCATAATAACACAGAATTAGGCAAGGATCCCAGCTCCGGGGTGTATAGTCTCATCTTGTAGATAAACACAGGAGGCTAATATAAAATATGCCAACCATTTATTGGAAAACTTATATTACAAAGGATGAGCCAACCAGACGTGGCTTTGACCCAAAAGATCTTGAACTGAGTGGAAGCGTAAACTCCCTGGAGGGTCCTCAAAATCACTTTACCCCAGAGAAACCGTAACCACACCAGGCCATTTCTAACACTGCCCTCGATGTTCCCGTTCCTAGAAAGGGTCAGCTACAACAAAGGTCAGGCTTTTGCCATTCTGGTGGAGTCCCCAGAGGTACAGGGGGGGAAAAAGACATCATTTTGTAAATTACAAAAAGGACAGGTGACCCAAAGAGGTCTGAGAATGTTCATTGTCCTCTCTTTGCTGATTGTAGAGAAGAATCAGCTGAAAATAAAAGGAAAATGAACCGGGGGATTTGGTCCCATCAAGTCGGTGCTGGGTTAAAGCAAAGGTCCCCGGCCCTTTTTATGTCTGTGGACACTTTGGAATTCTGGCACAGGGTGGAGGGGCAGGAAGAAGAAGAGGAGGAGGAGGAGGAGATTTACAAGATCATGCATGAAATAGAGCAGGTAGAGAAAGAGGTACTTTTCTCCCTTTCTCACAACACAAGAACTTGTGGGCACTCCATGAAATAGCTGAGCAGTGGGGTTAGAACAGATAAAAGGAAGTCCTTCTTCACCCAAAGAGTGACTAACACATGGAATTCACTGCCACAGGAGGTGGTGGTGGCTACAAGCATGGGCAGCTTCAAGAAGGAATTAGATAAACATATGGAGCAGAGATCCTTCAGTGGCTATTAGCAACAAGATATAGATAGGAACTCTCAGTCTGGGGCAAGTGATGATCTGTATTCTTGGTGCTCGGAAGGGGGCAAGAGTGAGAGGACTTCTAGTGTCCTGGCTCCACTGGTGGACCTCCTGATGGCACCTGCTATTGCTGGCCACAGTGTAATGGAGTGTTGGACTGGATGGGCCATTGGCCTGATCCAACATTGGCTTCTCTTATGTTCTTATCTTCGAGGAGGAGGAGGAGGAGGAGGAGGAGATTGGATTTATACCTGGCCCTTCACTTGAAGTCTCAGAGCAGCTTGCAATCTCCTTTTTCTTCCCTTCCCCACAACAGACACCCTGTGAGGTAGGTGAGGCTGAGAGAGCTCTTTCAAGAACGGTTCTTGAGAGAACAGCCCTCTGAAAGAACTTGTGACTGACTCTAGGGCACCCAGCTGGCTGCATGTGGAGGAGCGGGAAATCAATCTCAGTTCTCCCACATTAGAATCCGTGCGTCTAACCACTACCCCAAACTGGCTGAGGTGGAGCCAGTTCTAAAATGGTTGCTGCTGGAGGACCACAAAATGTCAAGGAGTCAGGTTATATATAACTCTGATAGTAAAACTGGACATTTTAGACAGAAGCTCTGTTTAACAGGATGCCTTTTAATCTGCACAGTCAATCAGGTGCTCTTGGCGGGTGCCAGGAAAGGTGTCAGCAGGCACCATGGCACCCACAGGGATCCCATAAGAGTCCCCAAGGCTAAAGTGTACTGGATGGAGAGTAATGCTCCCTCTAAGCTGTGGAGTCTTGTGAGCAAAAATTCTACTATGTGAGCTACTGGCATTAAAGTTGTGAGCGAGCGATTTGGCTACTGCATGAATTAGTTTGCTCTGGAGCCATCCTTCCTCAGCTAAGACATGAATGAGCCAGAGGCTAAAAAACTGTGAGCTAGCTCATACTAGCTCAGCTTAGAGGGAACACGGATGGAGAGTTGAATAGCATTCACCTCCTAATCCTTCATTTCCCCCATCTCCCGTTCCAAAATTCAAAACCCTTTTCCATGCTTAGACCTCTCTGAAATCAAAATAGCCTTGGGGGCTTATTAGGAACTATGGAAAAGGACTTCCTCTGAGCTCTTTCTCCTGTCAAGAAGGTTGCTAGCACCTGTTTGCAGAGACCAGCAAGTGTGCATGCATCATAGAATCATAGAGTCGGAAGGGACCTCCAGGATCATCTAGTCCAGCTCCCTGCACGAGGCAGGAAATTCACAAATACCTCCCCCACACCCACCCACAGTGACCCCTGCTCCATGCCAGAAGATGGCAGAAAACCTCCAGGATCCCTGGCCAAAAATTGCTTCCTGACCCCAAAGTGGCGATCGGCATTTCCCTGGGCATGTAGGAAAGGGCCACAAGAACTAAGCTCTGATGCAACCCTTCCTGCCCTCCCTCTCATGATCTGCCTAAGTTCACACAATCAGCATGGCTGTCAGATGGCCATCGAGCCTCTGCTTGGAAACCTCCCAAGAAGGAGAGCCCACCACCTCCCGAGGAAGCCTGTTCCACTGAGGAACCGCTCAAACTGTCAGGAAGTTCTTCCTAATGTTTAGCCGAAAACTCTTTTTGATTTAATTTCAACCCGTTGGTTCTGGTTCAACCTTCTGGGACAACAGAAAACAACTCTGCACCGCCCCCTATATGACAGCCCTTCGTCACAAAGGGCAAGTGGGCGTTGCCTCTTACCATTTCTCCATGGACTGTGTAGGTAGGTTGCTTTGGCGGTGTACTGTACAATGGTGCCTTCCCATAAACTGCTTCACTTGTATCAGCAACATCTTGGAGTCTGTGTCTCCATAGTAACAGTCACATACCCACGGGGGAGATCGGACATTATAGTAGCAGAGGCCATTGGCTTAAGGAGACCAGATTAACTGTGTCGAATAACCATCCACACCGGGATCAGGTCTACCAAGTGTGCTCTTCTCCTGCGTGATCCCCCACCACTGTACTTGCACACCTCCTGCCACTGATGTTTGCAACAGGAGGAAAGGAAAGGGGGGGAGGAGAACAGCATCTGTTCCAGAAGTGACATTGCTTTTTGGTTATGCTCTGGGACAGGGATCCTCGACATGGTTCCGGTGGGTGTCATGACACCCGCCCGGTCGCCAATACTTCTCCTGGTGCCCCCACCCCAGTGCTTTCAGAGCGTGGGTGGGATCCGGTGGGCTTTTCCCGGCAAGGCTCCTGATTGGCCATTGGGGGTTTATTTATTTATTTATTTATTTATCACTTTCCATTTATATCCCGCCTTGCCGGACGAACTGGCTCAAGGCGGCGTACAACCATTAAAATGCGATAAAACAATAAAATACAGTAAATACAATAAAATTACATAGCAATAAACAACATAAAGTGTGAGTAGGTACTGATGACGGTTTATGTGGATGGTCTAACACAGGGGTGGGCAAACTGTGGCTCGAGAGCCGCATGCGGCTCTTTCACATATATTATGTGGCTCCCAGCAGGGTGGCTGGGGAAGCTAAATATCATTAGCAAACAAATATCACTGGACAAATTAATATAATTATCAATATCTGCTTTTACCCCTTTTGCTGTTATTTTTGGCAGTCTCATTTAATGTTAATAAAAAGCAAATTTACTTATTTTCCAATAAAAGCAGGTAATATTTGTTCACGTCTTGAGGCTCTCAAACATCTGATGTTTATTCTATGCGGCTCTTATGCTGAGCAAGTTTGCCCATCCCTGGTCTAACACAGAGAGGCAAACTAACGTTGTAGCATAGGGCCATAGCATGGGTAGTGTCCAATGGCTCATTCGTCAGTGGTGGCTCCTAGTCGAAGGCCTGGTGGAAGAGCTCCATTTTACAGTTCCTGTAGAAATGTAAAAGGTCCCGCAGGTCCCTAATGTCTTCTGAGAGCTCATTCCACCGGTGTGGAGCCACCACTGAGAAGGCCCGAGTTCTAGTAACAGCCAACCTGGTGTCTTTCGGGCCAGGGAGAGTCTGGCGGTTTTGTGACCCTGACCTCAGTGCCCTCTGGGGAATGTAAGGGGAAAGGCGGGCCCTCAAGTAGACAGGTCCCCAACCATACAGGCTTTTTAAAATATTGCTTTGGCAGCAGCTGCCATCACAGTACAAGGAACTTTACTGTGTGACTGAAGCAGGGGCGTAGGCAGAAAATTTTGGGTGGTGGGGCACTGGGAAACCTGGGGGGACAAGGTAGTGGGGGATAGAGAAAAAGAGAAATCCCACTGACAGGCAGGCAAAGAAAAGGGTATTTCCTTATCTGCCAGCACAACTCCCATGAATGAAGGGCCACCGCCCCTTAATGTCCCACTGTGGCTATGGGCCTAGACTGAGGGTAAGTTGTGGCAGCCATTTTGTGGCTGGCTCCAGTTCCTGTGGCTGCCATAAGATGGCTGCCATTTTGTGGCTGTGCCCACTGTGTTGTGTCAGAATTCCAATGGTGCTCACAGGCTCAAAAAAAAGAGAAAAGGTTGAGGACCCCTGCACTAGGAATCCTCCCAGTCTTTATGGTTTTTACAACAGAGATTTGGGGGGATTCCTAGAGTGTCATCCAGAAGTGACATCACTTGCGGGTCTGCGGGCCCCATCTCCTGGAAGCTGCAGACAGAGGCCTAGCCACCGTAACTAGGATGTGCAAGGAGATATACATGTCTATGCAAGCTATAATAATATTTATAGTACTCCGTTTCTTCTGAGTAAAAAAAAAAAAGGCGTGTTTGGTAGAATGTACAATTTAGATTCAAATTGGTAAATATATGGGCCTGCTAGGAATTGGCTCTGCGGTACATTCGCAGAGAATAAAATGCACTATCCACGCCCCCCTCATTTTATACCCCCAGTTCTGGCAAACCACCAATGGTTTTGGGTCTGCTCCAGAAAGCTCTTCAATCATAAAACCGAATGGCAGAGAGGGGAATCATTTCTTCTCAAAACACGAACGCATCTACCGATTCCCCCTAACATTATAGAGTACATTTAAATAAACATTTCGTAAGGCCTGCTATTAAATTTTATTACTACCCTACTGAGTCCTGCAGCCGGTTAGGCTGCTTTGAATAGCAAATAAACCAACAACTGATTGAAACAAGCAAGAGAAAAACTCAATGGGAAGATGGGTTCCGAAAGGAAAGGCCTCCCTGCATCGAAGGTAAGGCTGTGCAAGCTATTCACATCTTGTTTTTCAAAGCAAAAGTGCTTCTTCTTTTTTAGTGTGTGAGAAGCATTTCTCCCAGCCCCCTTAATTTTACCTTTTTAGTGAGTATCTACAGCCATATATAGGGCTGCCAAGTCCAACTTGGGAAATATCTGGGGACTTTGGGGGTGGAGCCAGGAGACTTTGGGGGTGGAGCCAGGAGAAAGGAAGTGACATCATTTTGTGATGTCACATCCTGTGATGTTGCTTCCACATGCTGACACATGAACTCATGAAGTTTCCTAATACTGAATCAGGCCATTGGTCCATCAAGGTCAGTATTGACTACTCAGACTGGTAGTGGCTCTCCAGGGTCTCCGGCTGAGATCTTTAATGTCACCTATTACCTGATCCTTTTTTAGCTGAAGAGGCTGATACCTCCTGCATGTCAAGCAGATGCTCTATCACTGAGCAATGGCCCTACTGAATCCTTCCTCATCTCGGCAGAATATGAAGCCCTAAGTGCTACACAAGTGCTAAATATGATTTTCATATCATAAGAACAGGAGAGAAGCCACAGTGGATCGGCCCATCCAGTACAGCCCATCCAGTACAACACTCTGTGTCACAACAGTGGCCAAAAATACCAGGTGCCCTCAGGAGGTCCAGCAGCGGGGCCAGAACTCCAGAAGCCCTCCCACTGTTGCCCCCCAAGCACCAAGAATTCAGAGCATCACTGCCCCAGACAAAGGGTTCCATTTAGACCTTGTGGCTATAATAGCCACTGATAGACCTCTGCTGGATGGGGACAGAGAGAGACAGACAGAAAAAAGAAAGAAAGAGGGAGAGAGAGAGAAGGGGAAAAAACTGGCAGAGGCACTTACTTCCATTTAGACCTTGTGGCTATAATAGCCACTGATAGACCTCTGCTGGATGGGGACAGAGAGAGAGACAGACAGACAGAAAAAAGAAAGAGGGAGAGAGAATGAAAAGAGCTGGAACAGAAACTCACCTTGCCAGCCACATGCAAAAGCAGCTCCTTCAGTCCCTCCTTAATCTCTGGGCGGGGCTCTCTTGCTGTGGAAGAAGCTCTCTTGCTGACTTCTTAAAGGGGAAATGTCTGGCGAGGCTTTTTACTGCAGAGCAGGCTCTCTGCAGACATTTCCCTTTTAAGGCAGCCATTTTGTCCCCCCGGTGGCCAACTTTGGAAAAGCGGGAGATAAGCACTAAAAATCAGTGTTTCCCCCGCCCCCCGGGGGGACTTGGCAGCCCTAGCCATATAGGGGGCTGTGGTGGCTCAGAGGTTAAGACGCTGAGCTTCAGACCGGAAGCTCAGTAGCTCAGCAGTTCAAGACCCGAGTGCCGCGTGACGGAATGAGCTCCCCTCTCTGGCCTCAGCTCCTGCCAACCTAGCAGTTCGAAAGCAAGAAACTGCAAGTAGATAAATAGGTACCAGTTCGGTGGGAAGGTAACAGCGTTCCGTGTGCCTTGGTGTCTAGTCATGCCGGCCGCATGACCAGGGAAACATCTTCGGACAGTGCTGGCTCTTCGACTTGGAAACAGAGATGAGCACCGTCCCCTAGAGTCAGAGTCAACTGGCTTTCGAGCAAGAGAAACCTTTACCTTTACTTTTACAGCCATGTATGACTATTGTTTCCTCTACTGCCCCAGTGACATATGCTCCAGCTTTCTTCTTCCTTCCTTTGTTTATTTGTAATATATTTTGTGCTACATCTTTGACTTCAAGGGAATATATTTGTAATATATTTTGTGCTACATTTCAGCCAGATTTTGGCTGATTTTGACTTCAAGGGAATCAAACTCAAATAATAAGGAAAATGAATTACAGAGTTTCTTGGGCTCTTTGTCAGATTACATCTAACACAGTGAAAGGGTGAGTGATCACAGCCAATCAGGGATCAGATAGTATAGCAATGACATCACAGTTCTGCGTAAGCAGTCAGACACCCTTCCCCTGCTGACTTCTCCCTAGCATGTAACACTCAGAAGTCCACCTTCTAGCCCCTTCTAACCCACGCTCCCATTGCCCTCTGCAATGTAAAAATTTTAAAAACTCCATGCCATCACATACATTGTTAAGTCACTTTTGGGGGGAACATGGAAGTGATGGCAGGCAGCTCTAGGAATCAACAGAAACTCTGTAATTTTACCATTTCCCCCTGGAAATGATGTCATCATGCCTGCAATGCCACCCTCCCACCATATACCCACCCTAGGATTGCCAGCTCCTGGTTGGGAAATATCTGGAGGTCTGGGGGGTGGAGCCTGAAGAAGGCGGGGTTGGGGAGGGGAGAGACTTCAGTGGCATATAATGTTATTCAGTCTGCCTCCCAAAGTGGCCATTTTCTTCAGGCGACCTCTGTCGCCTGGAGATCAGTTGTAATCTCAGGAGATCTCCAGCCATCACCTGGAGGTTGGCAACCCTACCCCCACCTCCACGCCTTCTGTTGGTTGCCAGGGTTCATACGGTGGACCCAAAGGTCCCACTCCACTATCATCGCTAAGATCCATAAATTTGTCAGTGGAAAGGTGGAGGGAGGGGAAGAAAAAGAGAGGAAGGAAATTACCTTATACTAGGCTGTGCCTCTGCCCTTACTATCTAGCTGATACTGGCGCTCCTGGGTCTATTCATGTAATGCAGGGGTCCCCAACCTTTTTGAGCCTGCAGGTACCTTTGGAATTCTGACATGGCACGGTGGGTGCAACCCCAAAATGGCTGCCGGAAAATGGCTGCCATAGGAAGAGCAGCCAGCCACAAAATGGCTGCCAAGGCTTACTTTCAGTCAAACACTTGAAGACTCTGGTGCTCTGGGGGTGGCAACTTCCAAAGTAATGGTTTTAGAGATCTGCACAGCCAAATCAACTCTCCAATGGCCAATCCAAAGCCTCACTGGGGAAAAGCCCCTCCCACTTTCCAAAAACACTGGCCCGGCAGCAGGAAAAATGTCGGCAAACACCATGACACCCCCAGGCACTTCGTTGGGGGCCTCTGATGTAATGGAACGAGATAGCTGAATCTTGTTGCATTCTGAGTTTTACAGATGTTATTGGTGGGGGGAAGGCAGCTGAGATCTTAACAAAACCTGTCCTTCCTTTTCTGGAAATGACTTTCTGTTTTGTTTTCTTCCATCAGAAAGGCCACAAGGCAGCTGCCAAACGAAAGCCCTCCAGATAAGATGAGCCAAACGGCTTTTTCAGATCTTTGGAAAGGGATGCTGGAAGCTCTTTGTGAGGCTTCAGTGATTTATGGAGGCACGAAGAGCAGAGCAGGCACTCCGATGCAGATTAGACAGATGATTTTGGCGGATGAGGTAATTTTTGTATCACAGCTGCTGGATGTGTTATTGGGAGCTAACCATCGGTTTGACAAGCCGAGGGACCATCCGAAAAACAAGAGCAGAATAGAAATTCGTTTCCTTGCCATCTCCTCTGTCGAAGGCTTATCAACCAGGAAGCAGGGCCTGGAGTTCTCCTGGAAATATAACTGGTCTCCAGACGACAGAATTAGTTCCTCTGGAGGAAATGGCAGATTCTGAAGTGAGCGGTGACGCACAAAGACTCCTCTCCTGCCACATATCGTGTTAGTCTTTATGGTGCTACTGGACTCTTGCTCTTTTCTACTGCTCCAGACAGACTAACCCGGCTACCCATCTTGATCAGTTTGGTGTTGTGTTTAAGTGCACAAACTCTAATCTGGGAGAACCGGGTTTGATTCCCCACTCCTCCGCCTGCACCTGCTGGATGACGTTGGGCAAGCCATAGTTCCATCACAGCTGTCTGTGAAAGAGTTCTTGAAAGAGCTCTCTCATTCCCACCTACCTCACAGGGTGTCTGTTGTGGGGAGGGGAAGGGAAACGAGTCTGTAAACTGCTCTGAGACTACGCGTGAAGGGCAGGGTATAAATCCAATCTCCTCTTCTTCTTTGTAAATAAGTGTCCTACCTTGCAAGGGTGACTTTTGGATTCTTTGTCCCAAGAGGGCTGGGTGCATTGCCGGTGTCTGGCTGGCTGGGCGGTAAAGGGGCTGATGGCGATGATAACCTGGAGGATGCACATAAGCCCTCTTGGTTCTGACTTGCTTGACCTGCCCCTAAAAGGGACCTTCGCTTCAGGGTTCCTTGACGTTCGGGATATGTGTTTGAGCACATGTTGGGAAACACAGTCTCTGTGGTCAAGTTCCAAACTGCTTGCCGTTGTTACTGTCCTTTTTTTAAGGGTGCTCTTGCGAATCGGTGCCATTTCTGTTTCCACCATTAGGCAGTACAAGTGGAGACCTGCAAGAAACTTGCAGGATAGTTATCCCATTCCTCACACCTTTGCTTCCTCCCTTCTCCCCCTACCTCTCTCATACTCTTTCTCCCTTCTGCCCCCCCTTTCTTTCTATCTCTCTCCTCCATGTATGTTACTTCCTCTCTCTTTCTGACCTGTCATCATTCCCTTTGTTTTTCTGCCTCCCCACCTCATCACTCTTTCTCTCTCTTTCTGCCTCCCACCTCAAATCCCACCTTCCCCAGGCTCCACCTCTCAAATGTCTGGGAATTTCCCAACCTGGAATTGGCAACCCTATTTCCTTCCCACCCAACAGCCATCCTACCTTTATCTGTCTTCAGCTTTCTATCTCCACCCCCCTCCCCTGCAGCCTCTACCTAGGAAAATTACAGTCTTTCTCCACAATGGGGACTAAAGCAGCTTACATTATTATTTCCTCTTTGTTATCTGCACAACAACCCTGTGAGGTTGGTTAGGCTGAAAGTATGTGACTGGTCCAAAATCTCCCAGTCAGCTTCCACTGCAAGATGGGGATCTGAACCTGGGTCTCGCAGATCCCAGTCTGAAGCTCGAACTGTTGCACCACAATGGCTTTCATACGGTGGCTGCTGATGAACTGCAGCAAAACAGCTGGGCCTAATTAAGTCATGCAAATCAGGTGGTATCAAGTCACACAGAGGGTGCTGCCTAGGGATGCCAGCCTCCAGATGGGACCTGGGGATCCCCTGGAGTTACTGCTCATCCCCAGACTACAGAGATAACTTTCCATGGAGAAAATGGATGCTTTGGAAGGGGGAGTTTATGGCATTGTACCTCACTGAGGTCCCTGTCCTCCCCAGGCTCCACCCCCAAATATCCAGGAGTTTCCCAGCCTGGATCTGCTGCTGGTGGCCAGGGGGAGTACTTGGCAACCCTAGACTGCTGCCAGTAAAAACCCTGCTTTTTACTGACAAAAACAGTTAGAGCCTCCCCCCCTCCCCCGAACATTCTCATCTCCTCACAGTTGATGTCTGGAGTTGGTGCCATTTCAAAAGGTATTTTGGGGGATTCTACGGTCACTGAAGGTTTTTTTTTTTTTAACTTTTCGGATTTTTCTGCACACGGGGGGAGTGCCCCCCATGTGTAGGAAAACCTCCCTGCCTCCCAGGTGCCCCCCCTGCGTGGATTTAGGTATCCTCACACAGGGGGCGCCTTCGGAATTAGATATATAGATTCCTGATGCTGTGATCAGATAGCACTCGCTGAAAAATAAAAAAAAAAATTATGAAGGGTAGACTTCTGCCACTGTTGGTAAACAGTGGGAAGCGGATTCGGAATGGAACCGAACCCCTTGCGTGAATCATGGGAAGTTCTGGGAGGAACACGGTTTCAAAAGCATACTATCCACCAACACGTAGGCCCTCTAGGGCTACCAGCTCTGGATTGGGAAATACCTGGGGATTTGGGGGTGGAGCCTGAGGAGGAGGTGGTTTGGGGGCACAGTGCCATCTATATATCTAATAGCGAAGTGCTCACCCCCGTGCGGATACCTAAATCCATGTGGGGGGGGGGCACTTGGGGGGGAGGGTTTTTTTTCTACACACGGGGGGCACCGTGTGCAGAAAAATCCGAAATGTTAAAAAAACTTTTGGGGGGATATTTAAATCTCCTCAAAAGTAAAAGCATTCTCTGCGCAGGCGCAGAGAACACTTTGGCTGGGGGGAGGGCTCGGTGAACGGTGGGCCTCGCCGCTGCTGTTTTCGGGGAGGGAGGGGGGAGGAGGCTCGGCACACAGCCGCCACCACCGATTTCCAGGGAGGGAGGGGGAAGGGAGGAAGGAGAGGAGGCTCGGCACGCAGCCGCTGCTGCTGCCAATTTTTGGGAAGGGAGGGGGAGGGAGAAGGGAGGGAGGAGGCTCGGCGCCTGGCTGCCACCGATTTTTGGGGAGGGAGGAGAGGAGGCTTGGCGCGCAGCTGCTGCCGCCAATTTTTGGGAAGGGAGGGGGGAGGAGGCTCGGCACACAGCCGCCGCTGTTTTCAGGGAGGGAGGAGGGAGGGAGGAGAGAGAGGCTCACCTGCCCCCCTGCAAATATCCTACTGCTGGGAGCCCATGGGGGGGGGGGGCGAGCGGCGGGCCCAGCAAGATGAAGGAAATGCCCCCTCCCTGCAAGTTTCTTGCGGGCCTCCCCTTGTAAAGTCCAATTTCCAAAGTGGCCATTTTCTCCAGGTAAATTGATCTCTGTCGCCTGGAGATGAGTTGTGATAGCAGGAGATCTCCAGCCACCACCTGGAGGTTGGCAGCCCTCAGGGCCGCTGCGGTTGTCATGCCTCGTGCTGCCAGTGACTGAAAAGTGATGGTCTGATGGCAGAGAATGGCCCTGAGGCCGAACCACCCTGGAGTTGCCAGTACTGGGAGATTTGGCTAATACAGCAGGGTTTTGCCCAGTCATAGAAGCCTGATACCGAGCGCTGTAAAGAAATCTCCCAAGAAGTATACTGCAAAAAAGGAAAATTCATATTTATTCAGGTAAATCCAGTTCACATTCAGGTGGCAGTCAAAAGAAGAGAAAGAAGCCGAATCTAAAGAGTACGTTCCCTGTCACAAATGGCCAGCTTGGGCGCATGAGGACACTGAATGTACAGGAGAGATAGGGTTGCCAGCCTCCAGGGGGGGCCTGGGGATCTCCTGCTTTTACAACTGATCTCCAGCTGACAGAGATCAGCTCCCCTGGAGAAAATGGCTGCTTTGGAGGGTGGACTCTATGGCACTGTACCCTGCTGAGGCCCCTCCCCATCTTCTCCTGGCTCCACCCCCAAAGTCCCCAGGTATTTTCCAACCTGGCCTTGGCAACCCTAAGGAGAGACCTGCAGTTTATAAATGGTTGGAGGACTATCTTAAGAAACGTTAAAAATCGGTTAAAGCTCTGAACATGGAAAGTTAAAAATGAAACTTGGGTATACAGTATAGATTCCATTTAGACAAATGTAAGCAAAAGTAATGAGTACGGACTCCATATTTGTTGTACGTTGACCTCTCTTTGTTGTTTATGTTATTCTTTGTTTGTTCCTTCATTCTTTCTAAAAAATAAAACTTTTTTGTAAAAAAGAAAAAGAAGAGACCTGCAGAGACATCTCCATGGAGGCCATGTGAAGCAAGTGAGAAGACAAAGTGAGAGAGAAAGCAGGGGACAGAGGGCAGCTCCCAAGTTAAGACAAAGAGAGGCATCCCATTCAAGGAGATAAGTCCTGTACACACTTCCAGTGATGAAGCGTGCTCCGCAATGTCCAGGCATACTGAGTCACTTACTCCAACAACCAGGTCGCTTAGGCCACTGGAGGGGGATGGGGTAGAGTTGCCAGATCCAGGTTAGGAAACTTCTGGTGATTTGGGGGTGAAGCCTGGGAAGGATGGGGACCTCAGTGGGGTACAATGCCATAGAGTCCACCCTCTGAAGCCTCCATTTCCCCCATTTTCTGAACTTTTTAGTCTGGAGATGAGTTGTAATTCCAGGGGATCCCCAGGTTCCACCTGGAGGATGGCATCCCTAACCCCCCCCCCGACTCCTAAAGACTTTACTCTCCTGGTTATTCTCAGGCAAGGCTGGATGATCCACGTGCTCAGCACTTCCAGAATGAGCAAAACAGCAAGACTGGCTTTGATTATAGATGGCCTGCTGGATGTTAGATTAGGCATCTGCTCTGCTGTGAAGCTAAATGGTACCACGTAGGGGTTGAATGACTCTTTTCAGGCAGGGTCTGAGGTTGCGGTAATCCCTTTTTATTCTTCCGAAACCATGGCCAGGCATGTGTTTTGAGTTACAAGAGGATGCAAATCCATCTGCCTGACATTCTGCGGGAAGAATTCAGGAGATTCTCTTCAGGTGTCCTTTTAGTTCCACGAAAAGCGCCGTAGAATTACATTTCCTTCCATTGAAAGTGTACAGCTTCTTAGATAGGGAGTCTAACTGATGAGGGAGCTTGGACCCTCACAAGCTCATACCTTATTTTGTCCCCAACAAGTCCTGCTGGACCAACCTCATTTCCTTCTTTGATCGAGCGACGAGCTTACTGGATCGAGGGAATGCTGTTGATGTTGTTTACCTGGATTTCAGTAAAGCCTTTGACAGCGTTCCCTGTGATGTTCTGATGGGTAAACTAAACGACTGTGGACTGGACTATAGGATAGTTAGGCGGATAGGGAACTGGTTGGAGATCCGCACTCAGAGACAGTAGTTGTCAATGGTGTTTCATCTGAATGGACGTAGGTGTCCAGTGGGGTGCCACAGGGCTCGATTCTGGGCCCGGTACTTATACAAATTTGTAATAAATGATCTGGATGAGGGTATGGCTACTCATTAAATGTGCAGATGTCACTAAATTGGCAGGCACAGCGAACACACCAGAAGATAGAGAAAGAATTCAACGCGATCTGAACACACTGGGAAAAGTGGGTGGATGTGAACAGGATGCAATTTAACAAGTATAAGTGCCGAGTTCTACATCTGGGGAACAAAAATGAGGAACATGCATAGTGGATGGGGGATACACTTCTGAGTAGCAATGTGTGTGTACAAGATCTTGAGGTACGGGGGGACCGAAAGTTAAATATGAGCAGCCAGTGTGATGCGGCGACAAAAAAGGCTAATGCAATCTTAATATAACATAACATAACATCCAAATCACAAGATGTCATAGTCCCACTGTACACTGCATTGGTCAGGCCACACCTGGAGTACTGTTCCGGAGGCCTCACTTCAAAAAGGATGTGGACAGAATGGAGCGCACACAGAGGAGAGTGACAAGGATGATCGGCGGCCTGGAGACTCAAGCCCTATGAGGAAAGAACATAAGAACATAAGAGAAGCCAGTGCTGGACTAGGCCAATGGCCAATCTAGTCCAACACTCAGTCACACAGTGGCCAAAAATACCAGATGCCATCAGGAGGTCCACCAGTGGGGCCAAGACACTAGAAGCCCTCCCACTGTTACCCCCCCCAAGCACCAAGAATACAGTGCATCACTTGCCCCAGATCAAGAGTTCCTATCTATACCTTGTGGCTAATAGCCACTGAGGGACCTCTGCTCCGTTTGTTTATCTGATTCCCTCTTGAAGCTGTCCACGCTTGTAGCCACCACCACCTCCTGTGGCAATGATTCCATATGTTATTTACTCTTTGGGTGAAGAAGTACTTCCTTTTATCTGTTCTAACCCGACTGCTCAGCAATTTCATGGAGTGCCCACGAGTTCTTGTATGGTGAGAAAGGGAGAAAAGTATTTTTTTCTCTACCTGCTCTATCCCAGGCATAATCTTGTAAATCTCTGTCATGTCAAAGCTGAGGGACTTGGGGATGCTTAGTTTGGAGAAGAGGAGTTGAAGGGGAACAGGATGGCTCTCTTGAAGTATTGGAAGGGCTGTCACTTAGAGGAAGGCAGGGAGCTGTTCCTGTTGGCAGCAGAGGAGAGGACTTGCAATCATGGGTTTAAATTAAGGTCGGGAAGGTACTGGCGGGATCTTAGAAAAAACTTCTTTACAGCAAGAGTTGTGCAACAGTGGAATCAGCTACCTAGGGAGATGGTGAGTTCCTCCTCCCTGGCAGTCTTTAAGCAGCGGCTGGACAAACCCTTGTCAGGGATACTCTAAGCTGAGCCTGCATTAAGCAAGGGGCTGGACTAGATGGCCTGTATGGCCCATTCCAACTCTGTGATTCTATGATTCTAAGAACGGTGTTCCCTAAATCCTACATTCTCATCAAGCTTGACAACTATGCAGGTGTCATTTCGTAGAAAAAGAGGTGCAGGAGCTCATTAGCATAACTCATTTGCATAACTCATTTGCATATGCCACACCTAACATACCGGAAATGTGTCAGAAGGCAACACCCACCCCTCAGGCTCCACTCCACAGGTGAGTGAAACTGACCTGCTCTTCCTCCATTCCCTTCCCCATCCAATACTTTGTGCAATAAAAATAAGCGTAAAGAACACACCCTCATTCTCTTCCTGCTCCCTTGAAACCACCAGGTTTCAAGTAGACTTGAGATACCCAGGACATGTGCACCACCCATCCCTTTCCCTTCCCTTCCCCACAACAAGACACCCTGTGAGTTAGGTGGGGCTGAGAGAGGTCTTTTGAGAACGGCTCATGAGAGAACAGCTCTGAGAGAATTTGTGAATGGCCCAAGGTCACACCAGCAGCTGCATGTGGAGGAGTGGGGAATCAAACCCGGTTCTCCCAGATTAGAGTCCAACTCCTCTGACCACTACACCAAACTAATGGGGTGGAAGCTGCTGAAGGGCTGGTGAAATTTCTCCAGTATTTATGTGCCATGTGCCCAGATAAAAAATGGTATACTTAGAAAATTTATATGCCACCTTGAGCAAGTCTCTGGAAAAGCAGCACACAGTCATAAAAGGAACAATGATAAAATTATCAATATTAAAACAAAACATTAAAAACAATAAAGACCCTAGTAGGGCTTTCCCCGGAGCGCTGCACCTCTGCACTGCTTGGGGAAGCCAAGGAGGGGGCGGGGCTTGGTCATGTGCCCGCCTCCTGGGCTCCTCACTCCCGGAGCTGCGCTCCTGTGTGCTCCAGCTCCAATGGACCCCTGCAACTATGGAGATTCTGTTTCTCCTCCTCCAGTCACCCCCTCAGCGTTGTCTTCTTCGTCCTGTCCCTGACCATTTTGTGGAGTAGCTGCAGCAGACCTAAGAGGAGGCAGATGACAGGAACCGATGGGCGGAGCCATGGCTGCCTCCTTGTCATTGGTCCAGGGAATTTAAAGTTACAGTAGAATCCTCTGGCTTGTAGCCTGGTGGAGATCCTGATAAGAGATATTTCTTCTAAACATTCACTGGCCTCCCCCCTCAGAACGAGACATTTCCCATTGGAATTTCAAACCAGCATTCAAACAATAGCATTAGGCCTGTGCGGAATCCATTATAAACACAGATAAGAGAGGAAGAAACTCCAGCTGTTTCCTTTTACATTTTCTTCACTCCCTCCGGCTGTTCGACATATCTACGAGTTATTCCAGACGGCCCCTGCTTGAGGGAATCTAAAACTTCACCCCATTCTGCAAGGAGTTTGGGCAAATTAAGTAGATAACGAGGGCTTTTTTTGCATTCCTTTCTTTAAAATAACCACGGGTTTTAATTCCCAAACCCAATAAGTATGTCTTATATGCGGACACAATGGCCTTCTTCTCATTCTCCTTCACCAGAAGGGCCAATTCATCAGTGAGCTAATTTGTTCAAGCCATTATCATAATTTATTTCTGTTGTCTACAAAGCAGCCCATAACTTTAATAAAGAAGGCTCCAGCTTCTGGATCTTCCCCCAGTTAATAAACCGCATTGAAATGTCTGGACTGAATGAGTTCTCCTGCGCCACCCAGATGGACCATTACCATCTCGTGTTATCACTCCCGTACAGGTACAATTAAAACCCGTGTTATGCATAGAGCTGCGAGGACATTACCAGCGTCGACAAACACCATTAGACAGGGGCTATTGTGCATTTTCGGGCTGAAAAATTGGTCGGTTTGTACTTTGCTTTCAGCGGATTGCTTACCGGGGAGCAGAATATTGAACCGCTGGGTGATTAGGAACCCTAGGAGACGGCGATGCAAACAAAGAATTGTGGCCTACCAGAAGACAGTATGAATGGGAAGGGGAGTTAAGGATAGGCTCCGCAGTGCAAGATGGATTCCCTTCTTTCAGCAATTTGGTTCATTATAATATTGATTTTATTGGGTACACAGATTGGTGGCTCCACTCAATGGTTATTGTGTTTTTCCGGTGAAGGCTGCTTCTCCTTTTACATCTCCATTTATTGGGTTATTTCCCCCCTCCCTACATGATGCGTAGGCACATCTCTTTTTCTGATGAAACTCGCATGGAGACAAAACAACTTGGCGTATTTGTGAACATGTCTGACAGCACTGAGAAAGGATTCCACTGTGGGGAAATGGTTTGGTGCCCCTTGTGAGAGGGTTCAAATATTGCTCGAGAGAGCCCTCACTTGCCTTCACTCTCAGTTGGCCTCATTTTCTGTCAGTGATCCAGCTGCAGTTTCAATTTCTAAGGTGCCCCCATTTCATGTGTTCTTTTTGAAGTCTGAAAAATGCTTCTCTGAGCATAGAGCAGGGGTCACCGGGGGAGGGGGGGGGAAGTAGCTGTGACTTTTCTGCACTGTGCAGGGGGTTGGACTAGATGATCCTTCCAGCACTATGTTTTGGTTTAGGGACCACATCACTCTAGTCTTGCTCCATCTTGTTCCAGCCAGCCAGCGTAGTGTAGTGGTTAAGAGCAGTGTTCCCTATAAGCTGAGTTAGTGTGAGCTAGCTCAAAGTTTTTTAGCCTCCAGCTCACACATTTTTGTCTTAGCTCAGGAAGGATCGTAAGCTGCTCCGAGACTCCTTCGGGTAGTGAAGGGCAAAGTAGAAAACCAACTCTTCTTCTCCTTAAGGTATGCTGGCCCCAAGCCTTTAAAGGCCAAGACCAACACCTTGAATTAGGCCTGGGAGTAAATTGGGAGCCAGAGTAGGTGAAGAAGAAGAGGAGGAAGTTTTTATAGCCTGCTTTTCTCTAACCTAAGGAGTTTCAAAGCGGCTTACAATTGCCTTCCCTTTCTCTCCCTACAGCAGGCACCTTGGAAACCCCATCCCCAAACCCGGAAGTGATGTCATCGTGTCACTAATGTTAGGGGTGCTCTAGTTTTGGGGCAAACTCTATGGTTTTGAAGGCAAAGAACCATAGAATTTCCCCCCAAAACTAGAAAAAAAACCCAATATCGGCGCTACAATGATGTCACTTCCAGGAGACATTATCACAGCATACATGCAAAGTGCATATGGCAGGAGATAATGGGAAGGACCTGGGAGCCCCTCACCAGCTGCCAGGTAGGACCTGGCAACTCTCGGGTCAGCTTGGCTAGTATCTGGAAGGGCAACCTCCAAGGAACACCAAACGGGCAATGGCAAACCACCTCTGAAATGTCTCTTGCCTTAAAAACAAGTCTAGCTCACCACCTAGTGTGCATAATGCTGAAAGAGCTAGATCTTCTGGTTGCCAGACAATCTTTGGATCTCCTGGCTATACTGCACACACTACCATACAGTAATTATCATTACTTATTATTACCTACCTCATAGGGAAGAGGAACAAGAAGAAGAAGGAGGAGGAGGAGGAGGAGAAGAAGAGGAGGAGGAGATTGGATTTATACCCCACCCTTCACTACCCAAAGGAGTCTCAAAGTGGCTTACAATCTCCTTTCCCTTCCCCTTCCCATAACAGACACCCTGTGAGGTAGGTGGGGCTGAGAGAGCTCTTTCGAGAACTGCTCCTGAGAGAACAGCGCTGAAAGAACTTGTGACTGACCCAAGATCACACCATGTCATGGGCATTGGCGAGGAGGAGCTGACGGCTTCAGCAGAACCCACACCTGGCCCCAGTGAAGCTCCTGAAACTGATAGTTTGCCATTGCTGCCTGCATCAGCAATAGCTGATGAGGAACAACTATCATCAAACAGCCCCCCCGCTTGAGGGACCAACTCCGCTGGGACTTGGAGTCCAGGTGGCATGAAGCGCGCTTGTGGAACAAACAGCCTTTCAGCCCTGAGTTTTAACAGAGGCTCGGCTGCTCACGCCGATCACTAATTGGAATCAGCAGCAGACCTATATTTAGCTCCCCACTCTAGACTGGCTTCTTGTGGAAGCTTCTAGTCAATCTCATGACGTCCTTGCGCCCACCCCACTCTTGTTTCTGGACTCCAGTCCTGCTCAGCATTCTTGGCTTCCTAACCTCAGCTCTGAAAGACTCTGCTCCCGGTTTGTGATTTGGACTTTTGCTATCCGTTCCTGCTTTGCACTTTGGTTGGCTTTGACCTTGGACTGAACTTGGACTCTCGCTGCCCGCACCCCAGGTCCTGACACACCAGCAGCTGCACGTGAACAAGTAGGGTAACAAACCCGGTTCTCCCAGATTAGAGTCCGCGCTCCTAACCACTACACTGTGCTGGCTCTCTGCTGTCTGTGCTCAACTTAAAGGCATCACTGTATTCTTTTTTTTAAGGTAGGGAAACGATATCACATTAGAATGAACTTTTTCAGAGAGCAGCTTCTCATGGTTGGGATCTCTCCGGGGAAAAGCAGCGGCATTTAGGCCATCAAGCCGAGTCCGGCTCAGGTCAGGAGTTCCTGAAAGTCATTATTCTCAGAGAGCTGTTTGGCACCCCCAGGGGAAATGAGCTGGTCTGTTGCCGAATCCTGGAGGGTACAAAGGTCCATGTCACGTGCCCTCCCCCGCAACTGGAGGTAATTGTCAGTGTCAGGAGAGGGCAGGAGGTTTCCCGGGAGTGTCAAAGTTGAAGCACATTGGAAAAGAAGGGCTGAGAGTGGCGAGCGGCTGCAGATCTGGACTCTATCCGTCGAGAAATGCAAAAACGCCGCTCCCCCTGGGCTTGTCAATCAAATGGAAAACGAATAAAGAAAAAAAAAAAAGGACAAGTCCCAATGCTCCTGGCAAATCTGTGACAGTGGCAGCTCATGACACAACGGGGACATCATAATTTCTCTATGGAAGTCCTGCACGACATGCCACTGGCCACGCCCAGTTCCTGCTGGGTGCCTGACAACCATTCTTTCACAATCCCAAGCAAGAAGGCCAACATACTGATTACACAGAGAATGATTAAAGTATGGAGTTCGCTGCCAGAGGATGTAGTGATGACCACAGGGATAAACAGCTTTAAAAGCTAAGGGGAACCTCTACGTTCAGAGGCACTGAGCCTCTGAATCCCAGAGCCAGGAGGCAACATCAGAAGAAGGTCTAGGCCTCTGTGCCCTGTTGTTGGCCGTTCAGAGGAATTAGCTGGCCACTGTGTGAGACAGGATGCTGGATTAGATGGACCACTGGTCTGATCCAGCAGGGCTCTTCTGATGTTCTTATGTCTAATTGGACTGCCAGTCTCTACAGCTTGGAATCATCACCTCTGAAATATAGCAGCTCTCCAAGCTCCCAAGCAGAGGTTTTTTGTGGCATCTGCTATGATCCTTTGAACTGGTGATACCAGGAACTGAACCTGGGTCCTTCTGCATGAAAAGCATGCTGAGTACCATTGACTGATAGTTCCTTCTGTGATGCACATTGTTGAGAACAGCACTATGTTCAGTTCGTTGGCTCACAAGTCATGTGGGCCTTCTGTGTAGCCACAGGTCCTCATCAATACCTCCAGCCTGAGGAGCCTTCCTCAACTTAAGTGGCTCTTCCATGGGAGGAAGGTCCACCGGAGCTGGAGGAATCTTCAAACTTTGATCTGCCATAGAGTCTTGGAGAAATGCTAGTCCTAGAGAAACCTCATGTCCCTTCTGAGTTCCCTTACCTCCCCAAACTCCATCCTTTCCAGGCACTGCCCCCAAATCTCCAGGAATTTCCAGAGCTGGAGTTGGCAAGTCTACATGCGGGCAATCCATTCCATTAACACCGACATTCTAGCAGAATTCATCTAAGAATCCCCTACTCCCATCTCTCATCACTCACTAGCAAGTGTACCTAAGCAAACACAACTAGTTCCAGGATAAGAGATCAAGTATCTTCCTAGCTTCCCCTACAGCCTCTCAAGAATATTGATTGCCAACTAGAGATGGCTTTATATTTCTCATTCCTGCCGCTTCAACCTGACAATCCCTTTTCAATCAATGCTTCCTCTTTGTGCAAACCAAACTCATGATTCCTCAATTTGTGCCTTTAATTTGTTTCCTTGCACTGAACGTTTCCCATAATTATTGCTCTTGAGTTAGCAAATCAGTATTAAACTTTATCTGTGTGTTGAATGTATAAATGAGATGCATTATACATATTAATCATATATACTTGCAAGGCACTGTACAAATTACATATAAAAACCATGCAAGTGCATACGCCATATAAATGAATCTACCAAACCAACAGCCAAAAAGCAGAGGAATGAAAACAACGTGGAAGCAAATATAAAAAGAAATATAGTAGGGAACGTTTGCTCGTCCCTAATGCCAATATTACAGGGGCTGGGTGGGAATGAAATATATTCCCCTGATCCCTTCAGCTAAATTTAGAGACCTGTTTCAAGAGTTTCTCTTCCAGAGGAAGATTCCTTGAAATGGAAGAAGTCTAAGCAGATTAGAACTCCATTCCTCAAGGCCAGTTCACTTGACCAGCTGGTGATACCTAGTATGGTTTTATGT
Source organism: Lepidodactylus listeri (assembly GCA_029233225.1). Taxonomy (NCBI): domain Eukaryota; kingdom Metazoa; phylum Chordata; class Lepidosauria; order Squamata; family Gekkonidae; genus Lepidodactylus; species Lepidodactylus listeri. The sequence goes on from JARCFY010000011.1 coordinate 86,792,961, forward strand.
TCGGTGGTAATACCTCGGGTGCAACCACGTGAGCAGTTTGGCGCAACTTAGCCACCCCTGGCTTCCAGATCCAATGGCTCTCTACCCATCTAGGGGCGGCTGTGCAGATGTGTCAGGGCAAAGGATTTCTCGGGACTATAGGCGGGCTGATTGAACTTCCTGATAGGAGATAGGAGCGTGTCTGCGCTTGTCCACTTCTGCGCATGTGCAGTGGGACTTAGCAAAAAGCATCCATTCAGCCACGGTTGCAGCATGCTGCCGATGTGAACAACTGACCATGGGCCCATGGCACTAGGATGATGGCTTAGGGGGGTGCTGTGTGATCAATGCAGAGCATCCCAAACTCAAAGTGGCTTATTTAGAGCCGATATATTGCCACGGCAAACTGCTCCTGTGACTACAGCCCTAGCAGCTCTCTAAGTAGCCCAGACTAGCCCAAGCTCGTGAGAGCTAGGAAGCGAAGCAATTGGATGGGAGGCCACCAAAGAAGAGTTGGGTTCTTAGGCAGAGGAAGGTGATGGCGAACCACCTATGCTCATCTCTTGCCTTGAAAACCCCATGAAGTGGAACTTCACGGGGTCACCATAAGTGGTTGGTGACTTGATGACACTTGACTCTTAAAATAATCAACGCCTAACAGAATACATGAACGCATGGAGCTGTCTCCCACTGAGGCTTATCAAGGCTGATCTTCTCTAAGACTGGCAGTGGCTCCCCAGGGTCTCATTCTGAGGTCTTCCACATCACTAACTTCTTTACCTTTTTAACTGGTGATGCCTGGGATTGAACCTGAGACCTTTGCATGCAAAGGAAGTGCTCTGCCACTGAGCCATGATCTCTCCCTTTTTTCCATGAAGCATAATACCTGAGTTAGATCCCTGGTCTCCCAAAGTCAGTAGTGTCTTCCCAGGCTGACACCAGCTCTCTAGTATCTCAAACAGGGTCTCAGAGTACATGCATCATGGGCATTCCACTTGGAAGGCTATCTGTATGCCACGTCCCCACCTTTGGAATCATGCATCTCAAGCTCACATTTGTGCCGGCACCCTCTGGGGTGGCCACCACAGGTTACTCAAACCCCACAACTGGTCCATGAGAGGCAGACATCACCAGATGACTCTTTCCCCCTTTGCCTTTTCTCTTCCTCTTTCTAGTTAGCAAGTCTTAAAGGCATGGAAACTCTACCCATCACTCGGATAACGAAGAATAATGGAGCAGAGGTCCATCAGTGGCTATTAGCCACAAGACATAGATAGGATCTCTCATTCTGGGGCAAGTGATGCTCTGTATTCTGGGTGCTTGGGAGGGAGGCAACAGTGGGAGGGCTTCTAGTGTCCGGGCCCCAGTGGTGGACCTCCCTATTTTTGGCCATTGTATGACAGAGTGTTGGACTAGGTGGGCCACTGGCCTGATCCAGCATTGGCTTCTCTTATGTTTTTATGTTATGTTCACAAGCCTGTGCTTCTGTAACCTCTGCTTGTGGGTTTTGTGGGGCGGAACTTGGAATGAATCTTGCAATCATTCAGAGAGAATAAAACTTTTTTTAAAAAAAACCTTTCAATTAACATAATGGAACACAAACATAGAACTTAGTAACACAACAGAACATGGGCCTTTGAAAGTTCAAACCATTGACTTCTCCTTCTTCACAGCCAGCCACCCCCAAATTCCATCCTTTCCCCCTTGTTGGTGGGTCAAGAAGTCTCCAGCTGAGCACTCTGTGCCCCGGCTTCCAAGATGAGGGTCCCCACGGAACTCTCCAGTAGATGACGCAGCCCTGAAACAATAATTCTAAAATTTACAATTTAGAACAAAAGTCTCCCTTCCTTACCAGTGTCCATCCATAAGGACATAAAAGAAGCCAATGTTGGATCAGGCCAATGGCCCATCCAGTCCAACACTCTGTGTCACACAGTGGCCCAAAATACCTGGTGCCATCAGGAGGTCCACCAGTGGGGCCAGAGCACTAGAAGCCCTCCCACTGTTACTCCCCAAGCACCCAGAATACACAGCATCACTTGCCCCAGAGTGAGAGTTCATATCTATACCTTGTGTCTTATAGCCACTGATGGACCTCTGCTCCATATCCTTATCCAATTCCCTCTTGAAGCCGTCCATGCTTGTAGCCACCACCACCTCTTGTGGCAGTTAATTCCACGTGTTAATCACTCTTTGGGTGAACAAGTACTTCCTTTTATCAGTTCTAACTCGACTGGTCAGCAATTTCATGGCATGCCCACTCAATATCCATAAATCATAGTTGCCTTAAACAAGGTGTGAAGAGGCCATGATTAATGTTCAATCTCCCTAGCAGGGCAGTCTGGCTTCCCTCCTCTGCTTTCCGCACCGTTTGTACCCTTCTGCCTCTAAGAGAAGAAGAGATTGGATTTATACCTCGCCCTTCACTACCCAAGGGAGTCTCAGAGCGGCTTACAATCTCCTTTCCCTTCCCCTCCCCACAACAGACACCCTGTGAGGTAGTTGGGGCTGAGAGAGCTCTGAGACAACTCTCCTTGAGAGAACAGCTGGTACAGAGCTATGGCTTGCCCAAGGTCATCCAGCCAGGTGCAAGTGGAGGAGTGGGGAATCAAATCCGGTTCTCCCAGATTAGAGTCCGCGCACTTAACCACTACACCACGCTAGCTCTAGTGGCTCCACCCGTTCCTGACTCATTCCGTTCCTAGCTAGGGGTTACACTTGGTCATGTTGTTTGAACCAGCAGTCCTCTGGGTCCAAGCCTGCTCCCCTGGACTTGTTACGTTGGTCCAAAGAAAACATCTCATGCCTATGACGGCGCAACAAAGCAATTTAGCACCCAAATCATTAACATTAGGTATATCTGTGCCCTTCAACAGTGCTGGGAGTTGTGGAAAAGCAGTGTCCAAGTGCCACACTTCGTGACGTTGCACTGATAGAAGATGTTAGGACCCTTGGCCTTAATATGGAATCATTGCTGGCCCTGCTGGTGTTAGAAGCAGTAATGACTGGAGTCCTGGTGGAATGCAATGCGCCAATAAGCATTTTGCTGTGCCATAGAGTGGGAGGAGGCCGTCTAGAAAGGCAATTCATAAATGCATCCCAACAACCATCATTTTGAAAAGCGAGATTAAACCGATTATGAGATCGGGGCGGTCTATCATTGGCACATGATGGAAGAACCATATAATGAGCTCCCAAGGCAAGACTTGTGTGAGCTTCCTCCAATAAATGAAGCTATTTAATTTTATAGGATTTTGTCCTCTGATTACCAGTCATGCTGTCCTGGGTATCTTGAAGACGGGCAACAGCGGAGTGGTATTTTGTTACGGCACTCCCTGGTCATCTAACCAAAGCACGCCAGTGACTGATGGGAGATTGGTTGCTCTGTTTGCATATTTAGAATCAGAATATAATGTTGTCTGGATGAGTCTGCCCAGGTCACCGTGAATGAATCTTGTTGACTCTAAGATGGCAACTGGAGTCATAAGACTGTTCCACCAAGCAACAGCCAACTGATCCAACGATGGGGTTGCTGCAACAGAAGAAGAAGAAGAAGAAGAAGAAGAAGAGGAAGAGAGGAGAGGAGAGGAGATTGGATTTATATCCCACCCTTCACTACCTGAAGAAGTCTCCTTTCCCTTCCCTTCCCTTCCCCTCCCCACAACAGATACCCAGTGAGGTAGGTGGGGCTGAGAGAGTTCTTTCCAGGACTGCCCTTGAGAGAACATCTCTGAAAGAATTTATGACTAACCCAAGGTCACACCAGCAGCTGCATGTGGAGCTGCTGTTCCATTCATCTGATTCTGCTAGCACTGCCAACTCCAGGCTGGGAAATTCCTGGAGATTTCGGGGTGGAAACCGCCAAAGGAAGTTCAGAAAACTTATTGAGGGTCAAAAGTTAAAAACATAAGTAAGTACAGACAAAGGAGTGTTTTTTTCAAAGACATATAAAAACCTTGTAGGGGCCCAAATAAAACCTCATAGAATGTTCAAATTTGCAAATACACAAAAAAGAACAGTGTATGACCTGACGCGTTTCGGCTCATGAGAGCCTTCTTCAGAGGTCAAATAGTACAAAATACACCAAGCAACAAAGTCCATGTAACTCATGCAACGCAGTAAACAGTTAATAATATAGGACAAAAAATGGAATGTTCCAGTATGGAATTGAATGACACACCAACAAGTTTCTATTTGGGGGCATGAATATATCTATATATATTTTTAACTTTCTTTTTATCTGTTAAAAACTCTTCACTATTTTGCATGCTAATTTAACAAGCCACCATCTATATATACAACTATGATCCGTAATTCCATTTCATTGTCTGACAAGCTGTGCATGCATACGAAGGCTCACACCTTGAATTAAACTTTGTTGGTCTTAAAGGTGTCACTGGACTCTAATTTTATTCTGTTGCATTGGATTAACATGGCTGCCCACTTTGATCTATATTTATTCAAGTAGATCCAGTTCACATTCAGGTTGCAATCAAAAGAAGAGAAAGAAGCCCAATTTAAAGAGTAATTTTCCCGTCACAAATGGCTAGCTTTTCCGGCATCATGTGTGGGAATATGAGGGCATTGTATCTACAGGAGAGACCTGCAGAGACATGTGTCTCCATGGAAGGCCATGTGCTGATGAGGGAGTGAGAGGACAAAGGGAGAAGTAGGGTCAGAGGACAGCTTCCAGGTTAAGACTGAATAAGGTTCAAGGTGCTGGTGCTTACCTATAAAGCCCTATATGGCCCGGGACCTAGTTACTTGAAGGACTGCCTTTCTCCATATGTTCCCCAGCGAGCACTTCGGTCTGGATCCCTGAACCGCCTGACCCTCCCAAGGCTGAAGGAGGCCCGCCTGGCAGTTAAAAGGGCCAGGGCTTTTTCAGTGGTGGCCCCATCCTGGTGGAACGAGCTCCTGGATAACATCAAGGCCCTGCGGGATCTATTACAATTCCGCAGGGCCTGCAAGACGGAGCTCTTCCGCCAGGCTTTCAGATAGGGGCCGCCTAATACTTACATCTTGGGCCTGGCCCGATTTCCATCTGCCAGCTGTGTGACCAGATATGATGGGTACATCTGGGTGCTGCTCCGATACACTAAACTGAAGATACGCCATCTGTATGTTCTTAATATGTTTTAATGTTTGCTTAATATGTTTTTAACTATTTTAAGGAATTATTATTGTCGCCATTTTGGCCTGTTGTTAGCCGCCCTGAGCCCGCCGTACGGCGAGGAGGACGGGATATAAATCTTGATAAATAAATAAATAAATAAAGACAAAGAGAGGCATCCCGTTCAGGGATATAACACCTATACACACTTAGAAGTGATATAGCACCCCCTAATGCCCAGGCATGCTGAGTCACTCAATCCAACACCAACTCGCTAAATAAACTCTGTATCCCTTTTAAGTCAGGTCTCTGTCATCCTTTTCCTGCTGAAAACTCTCAGCTCACATCACAGCCACCTCTTTAGGTAAAAGAGCCTGGTTTTCTGAGCCCTGCACAAGCGCGCAAACTCATTCCCCATGTTAATCTGAACATAATGATCACATGTTTGGGGGGGGGTGTTGTAAAAGTTGGCAACCCTAGATTCTGCCCATTAGCTGAGCATCTCCCCTTTCCATTTCCCCCCTAAAACTGTTGCTTCCAGGGGTCCTTTCGTAGAAAAAGAGGCGCAGAAGCTCATTGGCATAACTCATTAGCATAACTCATTAGCATATGCCACGCCCCCTGACATCACCAGAAGTGTGTCAGAAAGGGAATGTCAGTTTCAGCCCCATTATATCCTATGGGCCATTGAAATCAATGGCAAAAACTCATAGGGTATATGAGGGGCTGGAGGAGAGGGGGTTTGAGGGAGAGGCTCCAAACTTGCAGGGTAGCTGCTGGGGCCTCTCCTAGAAATACCCACTAAGTTTCAAGAAGATTGGACCACGGGGTCCAATTCTATGGGCCCCCAAACAGATTGTCCCATCCCCTCCATTGTTCTCTATGGAGGAAAAAAATGTTAACTTTTTTCCTACCATAGAGAACAATGGAGGGAATGGGGGCAACCTGTTTGGGGGCCTGTAGAATTGGACCCCCTGGTCCAATCTTCTTGAAACTTGGTGGGTATTTCGAAGAGAGGCCCCAGCAGCTACCCTGCAAGTTGGGAGCCTCTCCCTCAAACCCCCTCCCCTCTAGTGGCTTTTAAAATTGCTGCCGAATTTCGGCAGCAATTCGGCGGCGAGCTGAATCAGATTAGAGAATCTGATTCAGCCCGTGGCTGCCCTACTGGCCAGTCCTGAGCTGGCGGAGCTTTGCTCCGCCTCGCTCCGGCCCCAACAGACCCCTGGTTGCTTCTCTCTTAGCTTCAGGGATAAAGAAGGCCCCACAAGAAGCATTGTGAACTGGCTTCTCCTCATCCCTCCCACCCCTTCCCCTACAGATGCCCCATCCTCTTTGCCCTTCACAGACTGCAGTTGTCTTTGCAGCCAAAAAAAGCCAAGATTCCGGGCTGATAAAATATTCAATACGTTTTTTTTTCCTGTGACCTCCAGCGTTAAGACTTTTTCTGGCATTAAAGCTCAACAGGCAGGGAGCCGTGAACCAGGAAACTCACAAGGAATCCGTCAGCCTTTGAGGTAGTATGCCTGTGCCATTACAAGTCAGAACGAAAATACAACCCTAAAAAGGTAAAATAAAACCCCAAGTACCCCACCCCCACCCCGTTACCTGTATCCTGTACAATTTTAAAAACCCTGACAAATAAAATGGCTTTGCAGGCTAAGGTTTATTGGAGAATAAACTGATATGGATTCTCCAATCTTAATATTTAAGGTTGCGCGAGAATCTGTTTTTTTTGGGGGGGGGGGGTTGCCGCAACAGAATAAAACAGCCCTTTGCATTGCAACTTGTAATCTGGGAAGGGAGATCCATGTGGTAAATTCTGTGCCAACATGACAACTGCCACTGGTCCTTTTCCGCACTAGACCTGAAATCCTGGTTCAACCCTGTCCCCGAACTTACATTCGACACTACACTCGAGTTCACCCCTGTCATTATCTCGGGTTGTTTTTGTTTCCACATTACATTGAGGTCACCCCAATTTCGCCCCACACTTGTCCAGGGATAAATGGATGCTAACCAGGGATAAATGCAAGGTTGCGAGTTGAACTCCGATTATCCAGAGATAAGATCCAAATGTGGAAAGGACCGCTGACTGATAAACACCTAGGGATCCACGTCCCACTCTGGCAAATGCTGGGAGATTTTTGAGGTGATGACTGAGGAGAGTGGAGTTCAAGTGGGTGTTGCCAATCCCTTAGCATGGCCAGATTGCCTGCCTCTCCCTTGGTCCCCCACCACACTTGATATACTAGTGGGGAGAAAATAGAGGGGGGGGACAAAACAGCATCCCATGATGCCAAGATTTCACTTCCAGCTACATAACAAGAGTGGTGTCACTGATTCACAGGCTGCTTTAGGATTTTCCCCAAACTCTACGGTTTTTACTGTAACATTTCAGGGAAATCCTAGCTCATCCCAAAACGCAGTGACATCACTTCCAGTTACACATCCAGATGGCAGACAGAGGTTAGGGCAGGACATGGAACAGCAGTGTGTGAATGTGCAAAACAATTGCAATACAATTCAAAACAGTTTTTACCATCTCATAAAGTAACACACACGCCTTTAGATTCGACATAGCTGTGAATGCCTGATGGCTCTAAAGGGCGTGATCAGACAGCAACATCTGGGAAGTGTCCTGCAGTCACTGGCAACCTGTGCTGCTTCACCACAGAAGGGGAGTTAAAAGACACCAGGGAAAGTCCGGCTCTAATGGGTTCCGACAGGTCACAGATGGACTTTCCCAGCTGGTCTCACAAGCATGCACTCATGCCATCGGGTTGGTCTGATCATGCCATCCCAGCTCGGTGCTGTGTTTTTTTTCCCTCCCCTTCACAGTTTGCACATCATTGTATACTCCTTAGGGAGCCCTCAGTGTGGAGGTGTGAATCCTCATCTATGCGCCTGGGAAACAAATGGCCAAAAAAAACCCTGACTCACCTGCGGTTGCATCTGATCACACAGTGACAGGCTGAGCCTGCAGCTACAAAGGGATGTGTGATCTCGCAACTCCGTATCAAATTCCTCTGGAGGAAATAGACTCACTTCCCCTCTGCTTCACTGGCGTATGTGACCGCAGCCACTGTTTCCCTAGCATTGCTAACCACATGATCACATGAAGCTGTCTTATACTGAATCAGATCCATGGTCCATCTAAGTCAGACTGGCAGCAGCTCTCCAGGGTCTAGGCTGAGGTCTTTTTCATCACCTCCTTCCTTATACTTTTAACTGGAGATGCTGGGGATTGAACCAGAGACCTTCTGCATGCCAAGCAGATGCTCTTCCACTGAGCCAAAAAAACCCCACACACACGGCCATTCAAACAAAGGGGTGTTCACTCCATTAGGACATAAATGCCTGTACTTTGATCTCTGAGGCCACTGAAGGAATATCTCAGGAACAAACTCAATATTCTCATTATGCATATAGATGGCATATAATGTATGCTTAATTACTGCCCGAATGGCAAATAAAAACCATACAACCAGCAGGCACTATTCAAACCGATCTGCAAAAATCAACAGGGGAATGTGGGGGAACTGAACAGCTGACAAAAAAAACCCTAAGCAAACATTAACAGGAATGACATAAGGAGCCTTGGTTGTTTCCACAAGGAATTGGTTCCCTGTTCTGCTTTCACTGTAAATGAAGAGGCATTTACAGACTCAATGTATCTTCCACGCAGAGGCATTTCCTGTGATATCTAGGGATGTGCACCTGGATATATTGGAAAAATACCTCATCAGTGTTTTTTCAGGTATCTTCCGTTCAGCCAGAATGAGATTTGGGATTTGAGAATATCAAATATCAATTCCTGAAAAATGACAGAAGTATTCAGGAATATCCAGGGCTGCCTGTGGTATCTAGGAATGCATACCCAAATATACCCGAAAAATACCTTATCAATTTTTTCTTGGGTATCTTCCAGTCAGGCGAAATGGTATTCGTGATTCTGGAATATCAACTATCAATTCCTGAAAAATGCCAGAAATATTTGGGAATACCCCAGGCTGTCATGTTAAGTCTCCAAGGACCGTTTTCCCTCCCAGAAGGGAGTGGAGAGGGAAGCAGCTGTCCCACTAGGCAATAAGAGATAAGAAGAAGGTTGCGATCACACGCTCAATTCGCCCTGACATAGGCGTGAATCCCGGGCAGATTAATGGAACACGATCAGACGACAACATCTGGGAAGCGCATCACAGCCTTCGGCAACCCATTTTGCTCTGCCGCACAAGCAGATTTAAAAGACACCTTGGAAAGTCCTGTAGCAAACAGTTTGCTACTGGCCACAGATGGACTTTCCTGTGTCTGATCACCCCAGCGTGCTTCCATGGCACTGGGATAGTCTGATCAGACTATCTCGACTCCATGCTGGGTTTTTTACCCCTGTCGCAGTATGCGCATCAGTGCACACTGCCACACATTCCATAGGGAGACCTCAGGGTGGAGGTACACTTCATAGATTCCGCGTGTAAGCGCATCGGAAACACAAGGCAAAAAAAATAGAGACTCACCTGTGGCTGTGTCTGATCACGCAGTGGCGGGCTGTGCCCGCATCTACAAAAGTCTGTGTGATCAGGCAACAGCAGGTCAACTTCCGCCAAAGGAAACAGCCTTGCTTCCTCCCTGCTTTATCTCAGGTGTGTGACTGCATCCGAAGAGATTGGATTTAAACCCCGCCCTTCACTACCCAAAGGAGTCTCAGGGTGGTTTACAATCTCCTTTCCCTTCCCCTCCCTTTAACAGACACCCTGTGAGGCTGAGGTGGGGCTGAGAGAACTCTCTTGAGAACTGTGCTTGGGAGAGAACAGCTCTGAGAGAACTTGTAACTGACCCAAGGTCACACCAGCAGCTGCACGTGGAGGAGTGGGGACTCAAGCTCGGTTCTCCCAGCTTAGAGTCTGTACTCCCAACCACTACACCAGACTAGCTCTAAGATCAGACGTTGCGAGAGCCAGCGTGGTATGGTGGTTAAGAGCAACAGGACTCTAATCCGGTGGGTTGAGTCTGTGGATCTTTCCTATGGGTACCAATTAAATAAAACATGGGTTTGGTTTCAGGGGCTGGGCATGGAAAGGGAAGAGGCCCTCTTAACAGACTGAGGTGCTCATGGTGTTGCCAAACTCAACCTACTAGAATTATAACTGATCCCTAGGCTACAGATTTTCTCTGGAGTGGGTAGCCTGTCCATTAGGTGGTTCTAGACAATTGCCCACGGTGCCATGGAGGAGGGACACAAACTAGTCCTTCCCCCTATCGCCACTGGGGTATGCCCTGGGTAGGACTGCCAGCCCAGACTTACTAGTGTGGGGGAACCCTCTCTAGTGATGTCACTTCCGGCACAACCAAGATGTGATGTCATCATGTAGCATTAGGGTTGCCAGGTCCTTACTGTGTTCTGGCGGGGGACGCCTGTCTTCTTCCTGGAGTTTCCCCGGCATGTACACTTTGCGTGTGCACTATGATGACATCACCCAGAAGTGATGTCATCCCACCCAGAAGTGATGTCATCCCACAGGGCTCCCCCTGCCAACCAGCTTGGCGACAGTGGATTGGGCCCTCCAAAAGTGGGGGAACCCCCGTCCCCATCAGGGGGATGGCAACCCTATGTAGTATTTGTCCCAAACTTGATGGAACTTTGTGTTGCAACATGTGTGTATCCAGTCTCCATAGATGCACACAGAGTGGGTGGTGGGATAGAAACACTGGCACTTATACACAAGGTTGCACCAGTTCCCACCAGTTCTCCCTTTAGGACTCAGGAGAACAGCCAAAAAAAGGTTCCAGTACTCAGTACCAGTAACTACCACCACACACACAAACACACAAAAAGCCCCGTGTTTATAAGATTGCTGGCTCTGGGTTGGGAAATACTGCAGATTTGTGTGGTCGGGCATGGGGAGGGTGGGGTTTGGGGCGGGGAGGGACCTCAGCAGGGTGCAATGCCATCGAGTCCACCTCCCAAAGCAGCCGTATTCCCTAGAAGATCTTTATTGTAGAGATCAGTTGTAATAGTGGGGGATCTCCAGCCCCCGCCTGGAGGTTGGCAACCCTACCTAGAAACATTGTAAAGGAGGACGGTTATTCGGGGGGAAATGTTCAATGTCCGGAGTCCAGAGCGGTGAAGGTCTCGTCTGCACTTTCTGATCGCTAGGCCAGAGAGGTCTCGTCCGATAATGATTGGCCGGAGACTTCCGTGGCTACAGAGCGAGCGAGGCGTCCATTTTAATGGTGTGCCGCCACCTTGTCTCACTTCAGAAAGGTCCCCAACCTTCACACCCCTCTCCTTCCTGACAGCGGCGCTTGCCAAGGCTCACACCTGAGCCCCGAACTGTCAGCACCCGCCGTTCTCCGTCTTAAGAGCCATGCTGCTTAATGTGCTCCCCCCCCACCCCTCCGTCAGCCTCCATGAGCATTTTAATCTGTTAAGAGGCCCTCCTTCCCACCCGGCCCCCCAGCCCTTTCACACCAAACCCCATGATTTATTTATCAGCCTTTGATTCCACCACGCTTAGAAGGCACCACAGGCTCTACTTTCTTATGGACAAGTTCTTTGTGGGGGGGGGGGGCTGCTTTTATGATTATCCTGGCAGTTATTATTTTGTTGTTGGTCCTCCAGGGTCTGGAGGAAAGGATCTTTATAGGGGGGGGGGGTGCCACGGCAACATGGCGAGGGACGCTTGGACTGGAGGGACATAGAAAACTTTCAGCCCGGCCTATAAAGCTGTCTGGGTAAACCTGATCTAAGGGCCGCCGTTATCCATGGGAAGCCTTCCTCCGCCGATTTTTCTTTTCAAGGGGCTTTGGATCCTGCCCCAGCGAGTCCCGACGAATGGAGGAATAAAGAAAAGGCTTCAAAAGTCTATTCTGCCGTCTCTCGTAGGACACTTTAAAGCCTTTTTACGAGAGCTGGATTGATGCGCTGGCGGTGGCGGAGGGGCTCAGACAAATGCGTAGGCCCAGAAAAAAAGAGAGAGATCCCCGCTCTCTTAAGCAGCAGGAAAGAGGGAGAGTCCAGGAGCACCTTAAAAATGAACAAAACTTGTGGCAGGGGAGGAGATTTCGTGAGTTGCGGCTCGCTTCTTCAGATATAGTTAGAATGTGAGTTCACCTGCCTGCCACAAATTTTGTTAGTCTTGAAGGTGCTCCTGGACTCTCCCTCTTTTCTACTGCTACAGACAGACTAACACGGCTCCCCATCTTGGAAGTCAGCAGTGATTCACAGAAGCTCCTCCCCGGCCACAAATTTTGTTAGTCTTGAAGGTGCTCCTGGACTCTCGCTCTTTTCTGCTGCTACAGACAAATATGGCTACCCATCATGACTGTTAGGGTTTCCATCCTCTGGGTAATGGCTGGAGATCTCCCGCTATTCCAACTGATGTCCAGGTGATAGATGTCAGTTCACCTGGAGAAAATAGCTGCTTTGGAAGGTGGACTCTATGGTATTATACCCCATTTATATCTCAGTATACCCCCCAAAGTGGTCATTTTCTCCAGAGGTGGAGCCTGGAGATCAGTTGTAATTCTGAGCAATCTCCAGTCCCCACCTCTGGTTGGCAGCCATGTGTGGTATAGGAGTTAGTGTGTTAGAATAGGACAAGTGGTGGCCCGTGATATGGGGGGGAATCCCATTTCCCCCCCACACACACTTTCTCTCCAGGCCCAGTGCGGTCCCTGGGCTCCCCTGCAGGCCTCCCCCCCCCCACCGCCCCTGCTCTTGGCAGCGTTGGCCTTTGTTATTTCAATGACATGTTTTTGCTTCAATGGTTTTAAATATGTATTTTAATCCTGTATGGTTTTTGATCTGTTACCTGTGCGGTTGCCAATTCTTGGTTGAAAAATTCCAGGAGATCTGGGGGTAGAGCCCAAGGGAGGTGGGATTTGGGTTGGGGATGGATTTTAGCAGGGCATCATGTAATATAGTCCACCTCCAAAAGAGTGACTTTCTCCAGGGGACATGTCCTCCGTAATCCGACCTTTCTCATCTGTAGATCAGTTGCGATGCCTGGAGATCTCCAGGTGACACCTGGGGATTGGCACCTCTAGTTAGCCACCTTGAATGAATACGGAGGGGGCAAGGCCCAGACTGTTGATTGGATGCTGCTGACGGTTGCCCATCATTGTCTCTTTGGGGGTTGGGGGGGAGAAAGAGAGAGAAACATGTTCCAGCACTAATGGGCCTCCCTAGGCATTACTCTATGAATACCTCAATGATTATTATTTCCCGGCACTCGGCCTCACCGGCAGGCAGTGCAATTGCATGTGAGGCCGACCGAAGAAATGGCGTTTCTGCATATGCGAAGGAACCGTCAGAAAGTGCCGCGTGGCGTGTGTGTGTGGGGGGGCTATGGGGAGCCTGGCAGGCAACACAAATTGCTCAGCGGGCACCTCCATTATATCTCTCATCCGGCTTTCCTTGAGCGGCATAGAGTACATTTCAGAAAAAAATAAAGAGATTGGAAGGGGTCAGAGGAGGAGGTGGGGGGAGAGGAGAGCGCAAGGCCTCCTCGATTACCGTGGCGTGATCATTGCGTCGACTTTGGTGGAGCGCTTCTAATTCCTGACCGGAGAGAAAGTGCTCCCCCCCCCCCCCTGCCAGCCAGCCTTGCTGTCAGTCACGAGACATCTATTTAACACACCAAACAGTACATTTTTATTATGTCGGGAGCCGACAGATGGCAAGGTCACACCTAGTCTTACACATTTATTTCCCCCCTGCGTGTGCAAGCATGTGTTCGGTCTGTAAAAGAAAGGAGAAGACAAACGGATGCAGATTGTCGAGAGATAGCTGTGTTAATTACCAGACGGCCCGTGCGTGGCGGGTGGGTGGGAATCCGTACCCACCTCGATTAGATCAATCCCAAACTGTTTGCTGTACTCGCCTGGGCATCAGACCCATTGTTGCCGACACTGCGTGATGTGGAGGGAAATACCAGCTTCCGACATGCAAAGAAAGACTTCGGGAGAAGCAAAAGCTTGTGATCTTAAAGTCCACTCATGCTGGAATAGGGTTGCCAGGTCTTGCTTGGAAAATACCGGGAGACTTTGGGGGTGGAGCCAGGAGAGGGTGGAGTTTGGGGAGGGGAGGGGCCTCCGCATGGTACGATGCCACAGAGTCCACCTCCAAAGCAGCCATTTTCTCCAGGGAAGCTGATCTCTGTCACCTGGGGGTCAGCTGTAAAAGCGGGAGATCCCCAGGCCCCACCTGGAGGCTGGCAACCCTATGCTGGAACCTGACAAGGGCAACATCAGACCTAATCTGAGCAACTTTGAATATACGAAACTATCCTATATTGAGTCAAAGCAATGGTCTGTCCAGGTCAGCTCTCAGATGGGTAGCCATACTTGTCAGAAGATGATGAAGAAGAAAGCTTAAGTCCAGTGGCACCTTTAAGACCAACAGACTTTCATTCTGGGTATAAGCTTTTGTGTACAGGCACACTTCTTATTCTGCCTGGCAGAGGCTCGCCAGGGTCTCAGGGTCTTTCATACCACAAATTATCTGATCCTCTTTAAAAAAAAAAAACCTGGACAGGCCAGAACTGAACCTGGGACCAGGGCTATTTTTGTAGAAAAAGACCAGCAGGAACTCATTAGCATAATAGGCCACACCCAACAGCAAAAACTCTTTAGCATATTAGGCCACACCCCTGACAGCACAGCTCCTTCCCAGGATCGGCTTCCACAGGCGCCAAACAACTGCAGAGCGCCTGGGGAGCGCAAGGAGGGGAGGCAGTTTAAACTGGCTTCCCTCCCTGGATCGGCTTGGCTTCCCCCGGTGCCCTGCAGCTTGCGAGGTGCCTGGGGAACCTGGGGGGGGGGAGGCTGTAGGTGTGGCCAACTTGGAAGCCAGCCGGAAGTTCCATTCCTGTGTGTTCCTGCCCAAAAACAGCCCTGCCTGGGACCTTCTGCATAGGCAGGCCAGGTCACCCACCAGCCAGCTGTGGCTCCACAGGGTGGAGAGAGAAGGACGTGGGGCATGAAAAGGTTTAAATCAACTAGGATTGCCAGCTCTGGGTTGGAAAATACCTGGAGACTTTGGGGGGTGGAGCTGAGAGAGGGCGGGGTTTGTGGAGGGGAGGGGCCTCAGCATGGTCCAATGCCATAGAGTCCATCTCTCAAAGCAGCCATTTTCTCCAGGGGAGCTGATCTCTGTCAGCTGGGGATCAGTTGGAAAAGCAGGAGATCCCCAGGCCCCAAAGGAGGGCAACAGAGATGGTGAGGGGTCTGGAGACCAAGTCCTATGAGGAAAGGTTGAAGGACCTGGGTACCACCTGAGAGGTGGTATGATCACCATCTTCAAGTACTTGAAGGGCTGTCATATGGAGGATGGTGCGGAGTTGTTTTCTGTTGCCCCAGAAGGCTGGACCAGAACCATTGGGTTGAAATTAAATCAGAAGAGTTGTTGGCTAAACATTAGGAAGAACTTCCTGACAGAGCGGTTCCTCAGTGGAACAGCCTTCCTTGGGAGGTGGTGGGCAATGTTCCCTCTAAGCTGAGTTAGTGTGAGCTGGCTCACAGATTTTTAGCCTCTGGCTCACACATTTTTGTCTTGGCTTATTTAGGCAGTAGCCAGATTGCTGGCTCACAACTTTAATGCCAGCAGCTCACAAAATAGAATTTTTGCTCACAAGACTCCACAGCCTAGAGGGAGCATTGGTGGTGGGCTCTCCTTCTTTGGGGGATTTCAAACATAGGCTAGATGGCCATGCTGATTTTGTGAACTTAGGCAGACCACAAGAAAGGGAGGACAGGAAGGGTTGCCTCAGTGCTTAGTTCTCCTGGCCCTTTCTTACATGCCCAGGGAAATACTGATCGCCACTTTGGGGTCAGGAAGCATTTTTTCTCCAGGCCAGTTTGGCTGGAGATCTTGGAAGAAGGTTGTTTCATCTTTTAGACATGGAGCAGGGGGTCATTGTTGGTGTTTGTGGGGAGAAGTAGTTGTGAATTTCCTGCATTGTACAGGGGGTTGGACTAGATGCCCCTGGAAGTCTCTTCCAGCTCTATGATTCTGTGATTCTATGATTCCCTTTAGCCATTGTGGCTTGAAGCCACTGACGACTCTCTCCTCCATGAATCTGTTGAAATTTCTTTTAAAGCCATCTAAAGCCACAAACTAGAGGAAGGTAGTGGGCATATCAGGGGGTGGATTCTGGTAGGGCTGGAGCTAATAAAGGGCTGGTGTCAGGAACAGGCATTGCTAGACAGTTGCTGAAGCCCCCCCGAGAGCCACTTTGGTGTAGTGGTTAAGAGCGGCGTAGTGGTTAAGTGTGTAGTGGTTAAGAGCAGTGGACTCCCATCCAGAGAACTGGGCTTGATTCCCTGCTTCTCCACATAAAGCCTGCTGGGTGACCTTGGGTCAGTCACAGTTCTCTCAGAGCTGTCTCAGCCCCACCTACCTCTCAGGCTGTCTGTTGCGGGGAGAGGAAGGGAAAGGAGATTGTAAGCTGCTCTGAGACGCCAAGTGAAGGACGGGGGTATAAATCCAACCTCCTCCTCCTCCTCTTCTTCTAAAACAAGAAGTGCCCACGGATCTGTGCTGGGGTATTCCTGTAAGGGCCATATTTCACGTGATTCTGGGGGAGTGGAGGTCTCCAAACCTTTGTTTAGCGATCAGACTTGTCAAGTAAGGATTCATGGCAAGCAAGAGAACAGAGAGCAGCTCTGGCCCCCTGTGCTGAAAAGAGCCGCGCCCGCCTTGGCAAAGCTGCAAACAGAAGGGGGTGACTCAGACGGCTGGCACCAGCCTCCTTGCTAAAGATGAGGTAAGCGTTATTTCACACTTCCAGGCACGTGAAAAGCCCAGGAACACACAGCGCTGGCTGCCGACCATTGCCACCGTACGTGGCAGAGCAAAGCTGATGGTCCCTCTGCTTTGCTCTCATCCTTTCAAGAGTTAAAGCAAAGGGATACGGGGACCAGAATGAGGCCGCGCCATAGATCTATACCGGGGCATGATAATATCAGCCGTTTTATGTTCAATCCCTTCCCTAATCATCCCTAACATAGCATTTGCCTTTTTCACTGCTGCAGCACACTGAGTGGACGCTTTTCTTGAGTTATCCAGGACGACCCCAAGATCTTTTCCCCTTGCAGTCTCAGCAAGTTCAGACCCCATCAGCCTATCCTTGAAGTTGGGATTTTTTTTTGTCCCAGTGCGCATCACCTTTCATTTATCGACTCTAAACTTCATTTGCCACGCTGGCCTGAATAATTTTGCATCGCCTGCAGACTTGGCCACTGCACTACTCAGCCCTGGTTCCAGATCATTTATGAATCAATTTCGATCATTTATGAAGGAATGAAATAGAAACGTGTCGAAATGTCAAACATATAAAATATAGATAGAGACAATTAAGACAATTTGAAGCCAGTTTGGTGTAGCGGTTAAGTGCGTGGACTCTAATCTGGGAGAACCGGGTTTGTTTCCCCACTCCTCCACTTGCACATGGCTGGATGACCTTGGGCAAGCCATCGCTCTGTACCAGCTGTTCTCTCAAGGACAGTTCTCAAAAGAGTTCTCTCAGCCCCACCTACCTCACAGGGTGCCTGTTGTGGGGAGGGGAAGGGAAAGGAGTTTGTAAGCCGCTCTGAGACTCCAAGTGAGGGAAGGGCGGGGTATAAATCCAATCTCTTCTTCTTCTTCTAAATTAAAACAGAGCACACTATTTATCCTTGTACAGAGGTTTCCAGCAGGCGCCATTGGTCCCTCGCACTTCTTAACCTGGGCCACGTGTGATGGTAACTTCATTAGGTACATTGTCACCCATTAACCCAGTTTGTGGAGGTCCTCTTGGAGCTCTTCACAGTAGCCTTGGTCTTCACCATCCTGAATAATTTCGCGTCACCTGCAAACTTGGCCACTACACTACTCAGCCCTAGTTCCAGACCGTTTATGAATAAATCACATAGTACCGGCCTCGAGGCTGATCCTTATGGGGCCCCACTGCTTACCTCCCTCCATTGTGAGAACTGTCCGTTTATTCCTACTCTTGGCCTCCTGTCATTCAACCGATTTTTAATCCATCAGAAAACCCATCCAGGCAAAGGATCAGAGCATTTCTGGAAGCCCAAATACCGACAAAGCTTCATCACTCCACTATTGTTTTACAAGGGCCGCCTGCCTTTTGTTTTCACAAGCCTCTCCTTTTGGGAACGGCATTTTCAAAAGTCGCAAAGAAAACGCTGAGCTTCTTTGGTTGCCCAGGGCTCCATCAGATGGCCAGGGTGCTAACAGGGAGTCTAGACAGCTTTGGGGGGATCCCGAGAGCGATCTGTCTTTCAGTCCTGCCTCATTGTGACGAAGCGGCTTGTTTAGAGCTCTCCGCAAAGCCCTCGCTAAACTGGCATGTGCTGGATATTTGTTCCCCTGTAGCAAAGCAATGTTGTTTCCCCCCTCGGGAACGATGGCTTGTGTTCAGCACAAACTGTGCCATGATGTAATCCGGCCGATGGGTGCCAGTCATCCCCTAAGCAGAGCGCCAAAGCAGTATTAGCAGGACAAAAGAAGCATCGCGATGTTGCCTGGATAGATTTCTCAGCCGTTGGGGGGGGGGGGGGTACTTCTGGATGGAGTGAAGGGCGAAGCAGGGGAAAATCCCCGCTCTCAAGACTTCGGTGGTTCCTCCAGGGCTCATTTCATAGCAGGAGCTCCTCTGCATATTAGGCCACACACCCCTGATGTAGCCAATCCTCCAAGAGCTTACAGTAGCCCTTGTAAGAAGAGCTCTGTAAGCTCTTGGAGGATTGGCTACATCAGGGGTGTGTGGCCTAATATGCAAAGGAGCTCCTGCTATGAAATGAGCCCTGGGTTCTTCAATCGGAGCTGGTCTTAGCTAGAGAACATCCTGAAAGGGAGGGATATAGATGATGCAAGAATCGAGGCCAGAAGCACCTCATAGAACAACAAGATGTTTTTTTTGGGGGGGGGGGGTAAGCTTTCAAGAATCAAAACTCCCTTCCGCAGATACAAGCAGTGTTCCCTCTAAGCTGAGTCAGCGTGAGCTAGCCCACAGTTTTTTAACCTCCGGCGCACACGGTTTTGTCTTAGCTCAGGAAGGAGGGCTCCAGAGCAAACTAATTTATGCAGCAGCCAAATCGCTCGCTCTCAACTTTAATGCCAGGAGCTCACAAAGTAGAATTTTTGCTCACAAGACTCCACAGCTTAGAGGGAGCATTGGATACGAGTGAGAATGGAGATCCCTGAGCCCAATTATCCCAGTCAGAAAGTTGGGGGGGGGGGTTATATATTTCATTATTCAAATTTATATTCTGCCCTTCCTGCAAGCAGGCTCAGGGTGGATCACAACACAATATCAAAACATATCAAAATTACAAATGTATAAAATATAGGTAAAGGTTTCCCTTGCTCAACAGCCAGTTGAATCCGACTCTAGGGATGCAGTGCTCATCTCCTTTTCCAAGCTGAAGAGCCAGCACTGTCCAAAGACATTTCTGTGGTCATGTGGCTGGCATGACTAGATGCCGAGGCGCACAGAACGCTGCTACCTTCCCACCTAAGCGTTAACTATTTATCTCCTTGCAATTTCTTGCTTTCAAACTGCTAGTTTGGCAGGAGCTGGGGCCGGAGATGGGAGCTCACTCCGTCACGCGGCACTCGAGTCTCGAACTGCTGAACTACCGACCTTCCGGTCTGCAGTTCAGCATCTTATAGACAATTAAGACAATTTAAAGCGGGAATTAAAACAGAGCGCACTATTTATCCTTGTACAGAAGTTTCCAGCTGATGCCAGTGGTCTTTCAACCTTCATAACCTGGGCCATGTAAGACAGTAATTTCAACCTGCAAAGAAAGGAGTCCGGTTGCAAAGATAAAATGCAAAATGTGATCAGCTTGATTAGAGCAGGGGAGAGATGCTTCGGGGCAGAAAATCAGCATCTGTCATGGGATAAGAATCCCATTTTCACCAGGGGAACTGATCTCTGTCGCCTGGAAATCAGTCATAATAGCGAGATATCTCCAGCCACCTCCTGGAGGTTGACAACACTAACTCCAGGAGTAGCCAAACAAGTAGGGTCCCTATTTGCCTGCTTATGGTGGGAGACCTCCAGCCAATTTCAGCCCTTGCCTGCCAATATTCAGTTGATCAGTGGGTGGAAACTAGGGCCAAAGGGGCGTATTGGTCCTGGGGAGAACCGTGAAAAAGAAAAAAAGCCCTAGGGTATTTACTGCAAGTTCTAACCACAGAGTTCCTGACAATTCCTAGAGCTACCCAGAAAGGACAAAGATAGCTCTAGCAATCCTCAGAAACTCTGTGGTAATCTTATCATGCTACCCTTGTCACTTCCGGGTAGCTCTAGGAATCATCAGGATCTCTGTGGTCAGAACTTCCGCTCAGTAGCCAGGGCCTAATTTTTATGTTTTTATTTTTCTCTCCAGACGCTCCCCACCCCCTCCAACCCGCCTGCCAGTTGCCGGGCACCGCCACTGCCCGGCAACCCCGTGGAGCTTCTGAAACCTAAACCCACCAGCATGCTGACAGTGGGGCACCGGACCATTTTGCTTGGCCCCCCAGGCCAGATCTCTGCCCAAGATACCAAGGCCCTGGAAGCACGACCGGGGGAAGCAGTGTGGGAGAAGGCAGCAGACACGGCTTATGCCCTTTGGCACCTCCCAGACCTGCCCAGCCACCAGCCAAGTCCAAGGATAGTCCCTGAGATGCTGGCGGCACTGCTGGGGCTTGACGTGCTCCAAGCATGTTTGGCCAAGTACCACCCTCATCTTCCACTCCAGTCGTTTTGTTCATTTGTTCGTTTTAACCATCCAGCACTGGCATAAAAAGCCCTCTTGACATATCCCTTTGGGTTTTCTTCTTTGGCTCACGTTGCTCCAGTGGGCGCGCAGCCATCTTGGCCCGTGGACGTTAAGCACAGGTCGCCAGAGTAGCTCATCTGGGCATAAAGGATGCTTGCTGTAAATGGGTGCTCTCCGCCAGGAGGTATCTTTCTAAAATGTTCTGAGCTTTAAAGAAAACGTTTCCGAGCCAAGTATCATTACTGCCCTGCCAGTACTGCAATGAAAACAAATTACATAAGTATAAAGTAGATAAGTATGGCAATGAAATTAAAGAAAAACCTTGTTTTCTCTGGTTGCAGTCGGAAAGAAAGTAGGTCTATTTTAGTGATCTCTATCATGGCGTCCATGGGCGTTATGCCTTTCCTGGTGTCCATGTCCTTCTTTCCTGAAGCTTTTCTTTCTAGGTTGCCATTCCCCCGACAGGGGCGGGGGTTCCTCTGATTTCAGGCTCCCTGATTCGCCTGCCAGTCAGCTGGCGTTCAGGGGAGCCCCACCCACCCTGAAGAGCTCCCTGGTACAGTTCAGCCAAGAAGAAGAGGAGGAGACTGGATTTATACCCCACCCTTCACTACTGGCTTACACTCTTCTTCCCCTCCCCACAACAGATACCTTGTGAGGCAGGTGGGGCTGAGAGAGCTCTTTTGAGAACTGTTCTTGAGAGAACAGCTCTGAACGAACTTGTGACTGACCCAAGGTCACATCAGCAGCTGCATGTGGAGGAGTGGGGGATCAAACCGTGTTCTCCCAGATGAGAGTCCGCACTCTAACCACTACACCAGACTGGGACAAAGGGAAGACTGGCATGACCACCTGAGACTTAGGAACTCCTGGCAGGGGAATGCTTGAAGGTTTTGGGGGGTAGGGCTTGGAGAGGGCAGGGTTTGGGGAGGGACCTCAGCAGGGTTCAAGACCAGAGAGTCCAGCCTCCAAAGCAGCCCTTTTCTCCAGGAGACAGATCTACGTTGTCTGGAGATCACTTATAGTTCCAGGAGATCTCCAGCCTCCTCCTGGGACTGGCAACCCTATCTGAGGCAGCCCTTCTTCCTCTGCAGCAAACTCGCACCCGGATCCTCAAGAGACTCTTTTGAAGTGCATTTGTGGCCCATTCTGCATCTAGCATTCATTGCGTTGTTCTACCAAACCCACACTGGAACAGAAAAAGATGCAGCTCACAACAGTATTCAAATACCCCAGGCCAACGCTGTACTGACTGCAGAGCAGGGTGGCCAAGTCTTACCTTTAAAAAAGCGGGGGAGTCCTGGTCCCTCTCCAGGAGTCCCACGCACATGTGAAGCGTGCGCACACCGCGATGATGTCACTCGGAAGTGACGTCATCACGCTGGGCACATTGCCGGGACGACGCTCTGGTAATCGCCCTAAAACTCTGTGGTACCATAGAGTTTTCAGGGCGATTGCTAGAGCGCCGCCCCAGCACCATGCCCAGCGTGATGACATCACTTCCGGGTGGTGTCATCATGCCGGGCATGTCGGCCTAATTGGGCCACTTTTGGGGTGGGGTTCCCCCCGCCGACCGGATCCAGACCAGCGGATTGGGGACCCATTTAGCAGGGGAATCCCTGCCCCTGGGTGGACTTGGCAGCCCTACTGCAGAGTCACCCCTGAAGGGCCATACAACGGCTATAAATCTATGCAGACGGTTCCATAAAACCAAGAGATCAAAGGAAGACAGCAGAGCAAATGCTAGATGCAGAATGGGCTGGAGTCAATGGGCTTAGAAGAAGAAGAAGAGATTGGATTTATACCCCGCCCTCCACTCCCCAAGGGAGTCTCAGAGCGGTTTACAAACTCCTTTTCCCTTCCCCTCCCCACAACAGACACCCTGTGAGGTAGGTGGGGCTGAGAGAGCTCTTTCCCAAGCTGTCCTTGAGGGAACAGCTGGTACAGCGCTATGGCTTGCCCAAGGTCATCCAGCCAGGTGCAAGTGGAGGAGTGGGGAATCAAACCCGGCTCTCCCAGATTAGAGTCCGCGCACTTAACCACTACACCAGACTGGCTCTCTAGAAGGGCACGACCTTAGAAGGGCACGACTCAGCTTAGCGCTGCACCGCAGATCAGTTGCAGTTGTCACACTCCCTGGGCAGAGCTGGCCCCGTTTGTATTTCGAGTTCAAGCTTATTCAAGAAATGACTCATGTCTCTATTGCCCTAAGACCGAGAGCAACACAAGCCATGGGTACAGTGTGTCGCTAATTGCGCTGTGGGTGCATAACATGTGAAGAATTAATGAGGGGCAAACGAAACCTCACCAATCTCTCTGCTCTTTTTTTCCAAATTCTCTCCCCCCATGCACCACTGAAGCAATGAAGATCCGAGAGGACCCGGAGGGAGTTATTTGTTTTGCCGTCTCTCCCCCCCCCCCCGGCTCCCTACTTCTACCCCCACGCAAGGTTGTTGACCCATTCCCGCAAAGTCTCTCCCCCCCTCCCCAGCACCTGCGATTTAATACACGAGGAAAACAAAAAGGCACAACGGGAAGAGGTTCGGCTTCCTTCCCTTAATGACTTTTTGATGGGAAACAAAAGGCACGGGCAACATTGTTTGGGTGGAAAATTAATCCTGATTACAACTGGGTTCACTTTGCAAGCCCCTCCCTGGCCTCTGATCCCTGGACGAGCCTCTTAGAAAAGAAAATAAGGGAGAACTCACAAAGAATGTTTTAAAATCTGGAGCTCTGTGTGTGTGTGTGTGTGTGTGTGTGTGTGTGTGTGAAGTGCTGTCAAGTCGTTTCAGACTTATGACAACAGTATCAATTAAAAAGGTAAAGGTTTCTCTTGCTCGAAAGCCAGTCGAATCCAACTCTAGGGGGCGGTGCTCATCTCCGTTCCAAGCCGAAGAGCCAGCACTGTCCAAAGACTTTTTCTGTGGACATTTGGCCAGCATGACCGAATGCCGAGGCACACAGAACACGGTTACTTTCCCACCGAAGCGGGACCTCTTTATCTCCTTGCAATTTCTTGCTTTCGAACATCTAGATTGGCAGGACCCGGGGCCAGAGATGGGAGCTTACTCGGTCACGCGGCACTCACGTCTCAAACTGCTGAGCTACCGACTTTTCGGTCTGCAGCTCAGCTATCAATGAATGACTTCCAAAACAGCCTCTTGTTAACAGCCTTGTTCGGGTCTTGCAAACCGAGGGCCGTGGCTTCCTCGATGGAAGCGATCCATCTCACCTGGAGAAAACGGCCACTTTGAAAGTCGGATTCTATGGCATTATGCCCCAAGCCCTGCCCACCTCAAGCTCCACCCCCCAGATCTCCAGGTATTTCCCAACCTGGCGTGGGCAAACCTGAGCCACCACCTGGAGGATGGCCAGGGCTCATTTCGTAGCAGGAGCTCCTTTGCATATTAGGCCACACACCCCTGATGTAGCCAATCCTCCAAGAGCTTACGGTAGCCCCTGTAAGAAGAGCTCTGTAAGCGCTTGGAGGATTGGCTACATTAGGGGGTGTGGCCTAATATGCAAAGGAGCTCCTTCTACGAAATGAGCCCTGGGAATGGCAACTATAGGTCAAAGCCAGGCCTCCTACCAGCCTCCCATCTCCCACTCACCAATGACCCTAAAAGATTATCTGAAGGAAGTGGGATGGGATGGTACAGCCTGATCTCTTCAGCTCTTCTAAGCTAAGCAGGGTCAATCCTTGGATGGGAGACCACCAAGGAAGACTCTGCAGAGGAAGGCAATGGCCAACCGCCTCTGCTTCTCACATGCCTTGAAAACCCCTTGTTGCAGTTGACATAAGTTAGTACATATATACATAAACTGTTACCTAAAGGTAGGCCCATAGTTAGGATTTTGTGGCATGTGGGGCAGTTTGTTTTTTTCCTGGTGGGGCTGAAGCTCTCAGTGCAGAAAGAAAAGCCATTTAGCCAGTAGAAAGATGTTACTAGGATAGATCTCTAAATTGCAAGCTGTCAGCCACTTTAGATGCCAGTTCTCAGCTGCTGCAAGTTAATTCACTTCTGCCAGCCTAAGCAACAATTCTAATAGCAAGCCGACTTCTATTGTCAAGAGAGCTAACACTTAGGCAGAAAAGCTGTCTTAAAGGAGACCAGTTTCTTGATATAGAGAAGGGAACCTAGTGGTCACCTACTTGACATAGAGAAGGGACCCTAGAGGTCACCTACTCCAACCCCCTTGGTCAGTGCGGGAATTAGTCAACTACAGCACCCCACTCTGCTTAAAGGAGCACACGGCTTTTTAAAAAATATATATTTAGAAACTATTGGGAAAAAAAGAATTTACAGGAGAAATTCTTGTGGGCTGTGACTTTAAGAAAGGGGGCATAGCCTCGCCGTAGCTATGGGCCTGCCTAAGGGGGCCCCTGTCTGGGGGAACTGTCCCACTTCAGAACACAGGCAGGGGCTCAGGTCACTAAGGGCTCCTCCATCACTAACCACCTTCCCACAATTCCCAGCTAGGGTTGCCAGTTCTGGATTGGGAAATAGCTGGAGATTTTGTGGGTGGAGCCCCGGGAGGGCCAGGTTCAGAGAGGGGAGGGGCCACAGCAGGGTACTGTGCCATAGAGTCCACCCTCCAAAGCTGCCATTTTCTCCAGTGGAAGACCAGCTGTAAAAGTGGGAGGTTTCCAGGCCCCAACTGGAGCTTGGCAACCCTATTCGAAGCCCATTCAAAAGCCTGCCTGCTACTGAGAAGAGTGCTCATAAAAAGAAAGAGGTTTCTACCACTTAGGAGAACTAGGTTAAAGTTTTTTTTTAGACCAATAGCCATCTTGAAAGGAACATAAAATAGGGCTCTGACGATCCTTCTCTGTCTTGCTGTCAAATGCCCTGTAGTTTAGAGTTGATTTGCATGATTAGCTGGGTGTATATTTTCCCCCCTTCTTCCCCAAGACCAAAATTATCTTCTATTGAGCTGTCTCCGCAGCTACTGCTCGCAAATTTCCTTTGTCCTTTTGCAACCCTCCGTAATATCATTTGCAGCGTCCCAATCAGCCGACTCCATCTCTTTATTTTTCCCCCCCTCTCTCTTTTTTGTAGCCATCAATAGACAAGCTGTGCGGTTCAGTAACTGAGACATATTGTAGGGAGGGCTCGATAAGTACATCAAACGTCGCTAGCACAAATGTATATTTCTCAATCCCCGTCCTTTCTCTGACAACAATGGGCTACTCTCAGTCCAGATGTGGCATGCAGATGTTTTAAGTCCATGTGACTTGTAGTGCTTTTTTTAAAAAAAAGAAAGAAAAAAAATCTAGTCTTTCATGCTGCAGAAAGAGCTATCACAAGTAACATTAGATTAGCCTGTTTGTTTTGGCTGTCGGGAGATTTTTAATCCAGCGTGTGAATGAATCGGGGGAGAAGCCATTTTTAATCTGGGGAGAAGACATTTTAAATCTGGGGAGAAGACATTTTTAATCTGGGGAGAAGACATTTTAAATCTGGGGAGAAGACATATAAATCTGGGGAGAAGACATTTTTAATCTGGGGAGAAGACATTTTAAATCTGGGGAGAAGACATTTTAAATCTGGGGGGAAGACATTTTAAATCTGGGGGGAAGACATTTTTAATCCAAATAACTGAAGTTAAAGCCACATCTCCAGGAATATGCCTAATTTTTCCTTAAAGTTGTCTAAGAGCCATGTGTGGATGTTGTAGTGAACATCATTAAGTTAACAGAGTTTTTATGAACTTCCTTTTCGATGTGATGTTGCAGCATGAGTAAATCCTGGACACTTTTATTCTCCTCCCGGCCTTGTTTTAAATAACTCACAAATAAAAAGCAGGGACAGCTTGGGAACTAGGAAGAAGAGACCTGAAGCTATACTCTTCATATTGTGACTGCCTTTTGCCTTTTGGGAAGGTCTTGGGAAAGTTCCTGGCTTCCGTGTCACTGGACTGTTGCGGATAGCTGATGGGGAGCCTATCAAATCCTCAGCGTGCCCCCACCCCATCTTCCATGCCAGGAGGCAGCCTTACCATCACCGCCACTAGGTGTCCTCTGCAGTGAGGGTATGCCTGGGGGGCATCGTAGCTGCTGCCCAGATCGCGCTTCTCATGGCTGCCACTTCGCTGTTGCTCATCTCCCAAGAAGACGCTAATGATGAGCAGTGTTCCCTCTAAGCTGAGCGAGTGTGAGCTAGCTCACAGTTTTTTAGCCTCTGGCTCACACATTTTTGTCTTAGCTGAGGAAGGATGGCTCCAGAGCAAACGGGTTTATGCAGCGGCCAAATCGCTCGCTCTCAACTTGAATGCCAGTAGCTCAGAAAGTAAGATTTTTCCTCACAAGTCTCCACAGCTTAGAGGAACCATTGGTGATGAGATCCTCCCGCAAGATCCTCCACTGCCCCCAAAGCCATTTACATCCTGGGAAGCTCCTCAAACAGGCCGGTGAGGAGCTTCAAGCGCACGCCCCAGACTCGACTTCTTCTCCCTCCCCCGGAGTCACTATGAGGGAGGATTTCCTGGGAACAGCTGTGTGGGGCTTGGCCTGAAAGTCCTCTGGAGGGGAGTGGATCAGGCCGGGTCTTCTGTGCTGAAGAGGGCCAGCGACTCTTCACTTCACCTCTGGCTGGTGCCTGGCTGAGGACTGGGGGAAGGGCAGCAGGTCTGGGGGGCAGCACTTACAGGGTGCCAAGAGTCCATGTGGGCTGCCCCTCACCAGCTTCATCTTGGCCCGACAGTTCTTCTGAGGAGGCCACCCAGCTTTGCTCAAGCTCCCCCTAACCGCCAACTGGCTTGCTGTGAGGCCCAGCCGAATGGGCAACTTAATTTGATTCAGCTTTCAACATTTCAATCTATTTGTAGTTTTCTTCAGTGCTCAGTGTTTTGATGTTGTTGTTTGGCATCCTGACTCCACCTCCTCCTCTCCTTCTTCTTCGCTGAACAGCACAGGGGAATTGTGTTGAAGGATGTCCCATGGTACATTTTTGGTATGCAGGCAAGGAAAAGTGAGGTGTGTTTAGAGTAATGATCCAAGCATTCCGCTACAATGGTTCTGCCCAAATGCCACTGGGTAGCCACTTAAGGAAACCCTTAGTATGAAAATTTTGGGTCATGAATTGTAGCTCAACTCTAAATTACTAACAAAACTTTGCTTAATCCACATATTGTAGGCGGGCATCTTCATCTGAGGTGTGATAGCATAAAGGAGGTATAACTGAGTAACGTACCTAAAAAAAAAAAATCCATTGGGAACATTAAGAACATAAGAGAAGCCAGTATTGGATCAAGCCAGTGGCCCATCCAGTCCAACACTCTGTCACACAGTGGCCAAAAATACCAGGTGCCCTCAGAAGGTCCAGTAGTGGGGCCAGGACACTAGAAGCCCTCCCACTGTTGCCCCCCCAAGCACCAAGGATACAGAGCATCACTTGCCCCAGACTGAGAGTTCCTATCTATACTTTGTGGCTAATAGCCACTGATGGATCTCTGCTCCATATGTTTATCCAATTCCCTCTTGAAGCCGTCCATGCTTGTAGCCGCCACCACCTCCTGTGGCAGTGAATTCCACGTGTTAATCACTCTTTGGGTGAAAAAGGACTTCCTTTTATCCATTCTAACCCAACTGCTCAGCAATTTCATGGAGTGCCCACGAGTTCTTGTATTGTGAGAAAAGGAGAAAAGGACTTCTTTCTCTACTTGCTCTATCCCATGCATAATCTTATAAACCTTGATCATGTCACCCCTCAACCGTCATTTCTCTAAGCTAAAGAGCCCCAAGCGCTTCAACCTTTCTTCATAGGGAAAGTGTTCCAACCCTTTTATAATTCTAGTTGCCCTTTTCTGCACTTTTTCCAATGCTATAATATCTTTTCTGAGGTGTGGCGACCAGAACTGCACACAGTACTCCAAATGAGGTCGCACCATCGATTTATACAGGGGCATTATGATACTGGCTGATTTGTTTTCAATTCCCTTCCTAATAACCCCCAGCATAGTATTGGCCTTTTTCATTGCAGTTGCACACTGTCTCTACATTTTCATTGAGTTATCTACTATGACTCCAAGATCTCTCTCTTGGTCAGTCTCTGCCAGTTCGGACCCCATCAACGTGTATTTATAGTTGTGATTTTTGGCTCCAATGTGCATCACTTTGCACTTGGCCACACTGAATCCCATTTGCCACACTGATGCCCACTCACCCATCCTTGACAGATCCCTTTGGAGTGCCTCATAATCCTTTCTAGTTCTCACCACCCTGAACAACTTTGTGTCATCTGCAAATTTAGCCACTTCACTGCTTACTCCCAACTCCAAATCATTAATAAACAAGTTAAAAAGCATTGGACTGAGTACTGATCCCTGTGGTACCCCACTGCTTACCTCCCTCCACTGAGAAAATTGCCCATTTATACTCACTCTCTGTTTCCTTTTAATTAGCCAGTTTTTGATCCACAAAAGGACTTGTCCTTTTACTCCATGACTATTGAGCTTACTTAGGAGCCTTTGATGAGGAACTTTATCAAAAGCTTTCTGGGAGTCAAGGTAAACAACACCTATTGGGTCCCCCTTGTCCACATGTTTGTTCACTCCCTCAAAGAACACTAACAGGTTAGTGAGACAAGATCTTCCCTTACAGAACCCATGCTGAGTCTTCCTCAGTAGATTTTGTTCATCAATGTGCCTACTAATTTTTTCCTTGATAACAGTTTCCACCAACTTACCTGGTATTGACATTAGACTGACTGGCCTGTAATTTCCCAGATCTCCTCTGGAACCCTTTTTAAAGATAGGAGTGACATTAGCTACCTTGCAGTCCTCAGGAACGGAGGCAGATTTTAATGAGAAATTACATATTTTTGTCAGGAGACCCACAAGTTCACATTTGAGTTCTTTCAGAACTCTCAGATGTATGCCATCCGGGCCCAGTAATTTATTCGTTTTTAAGTTGTCTGTCCATTGTAGGACCTCCTCTCTCGTCACCTCAGTCTGACTCAGGTCCTTCAAACACCTCTCCTGAAATCAGTGGTTCTGTGAGGTGGGTGGGGCTGAGAGAGCTCTGACAGAAACTGCTCTTTTTCAAGAACAGCTGTGCCAGAACTATGGCTTGCCCAAGGTCACCCAGCAGGTGCAAGTGGAGGAGTGGGGAATCAAACCTGGGTCTCCCAGATTAGAGTCCATGCACTTAACCGCTACACCAAACTGCAGACCCTGTAGGGTCAATTCTCAGCCAATTCAAGGCAGGAGACAAACAGAGGTGGTTTATCATTTGCCTGCTGCAGGATTTCCTCGGTGGGTTCCCATTCGTTCTAACCAGGACAGACCCTGCTTAGCTTCTGAGATTTGATGAAATTGGGCTAGGCTGGGCTAGACAGATCAGGGCCAGGAAATTTACCTCATTTTTTTATGCCAACACGCCTCACTGGCATGATCGGAATGCATAAGCCCCCCACCGCAAACTTCTTTTAGTTTGTTAGCGTGTGCCGTCACCATTTATAAACCCTGCTGAAGCCAGTAGAGTTGCACTGACATAAAAACTTGAATGGCACCTAATAGAAAGCAGCCTTTAAAAGTTTGAAGACGGCGGCGCGCTATCAAGCAAGATAACCAAGTTGCCGTTGTTTCCGTAGATGTCAACTGTCATCTCCTGAATCACTTTCATGAGATCAGAACGCTCGGCGAAAGAGTCGAGGTTTTTCTCCCTTTTATCTTCTTCGCCAAAAAGGAAGATGAAGAAGAGGAGTCGTGTCAGAGACAGAATTTATTACGGCGAAGAAGAAAAGCCCGGAACTTACAAAACAAACCTGACATCTCCTTATTCCAGAGCTTCACAGAGAACACGAGAGATTAGGAAAACACAATTGATAGCGATAAACAAACCCATATTTTACCTTCTCGCTTCTTGTCTTCGAGGCAGGCAGCGTACCGGGGGCTCAAATTCGGAGGGTTCCCCTGTGGTTTATTCTAGTTTTAAGCAAGCTTCACTGTTTTTCAATTTGCTGCAGGACTCTGGGACCTGAGGAGGGCCGAGTGAGGGAAGGCGAGTCATTATCATGTATGGCGGAGTGCTATCCATCGTTTGTCACTCAGTAATGTGAACAGTACCTTAGGAGAGCATCCGAGGCATAGCTGCTGTAGAGCATGTTTTGGATGATTCATTGGCAAGCTGGCCACTTTGGGAGACGACATCAGGTTTGATCTTTTCTTGAGCTGTTTTTAGATTTTCTGACCCACACTCATTTCTTCTTCTTTTCAGGCCCTGACAGATCTCTCTGCTGAGGAAGAGACTGTCAGGCAAGTGAACAAATAATACAGAAGTAGATACACTTCCAATAGCAAATGTGGAAGAAGAAGAAGAGATTGGATTTATAACCCGCCCTTCATTACCCGAAGGAGTCTCAGAACAACGTAAAAGCTCCTTTCCCTTCCACTCCCTACAACAGACACCCTGTGAGGTAGGTGAGGCTGAGAGAGCTCTTTCAAGGACTGCTCATGAGAGAACAGCTCTGAGAGATCTTGCGACTGACCCAAGGTCAAACCAGCAGCTGCATGTGGAGGAATGGGGACTCAAACCCGGTTCTCCCAGATTAGAGTCTGCGCTCCTAACCACTACACTAAATTGGCCATCGCAGTGGGGCTGGGGCTGCATAATATGACTCTATGCAGCAAAAACACTAAGGGAATGGAATATTTCCCCCGCAGGGCAAGGCTGTTAACAATAGGACATTTTGGAGGACATTGAGTCATAGGGACGCCATGAGTCGGAAGGGTCTTGATGGCACTTTACACACACACTCACAGGTCAAGTTACATACCTGAGGTGGTAGTAGCGGTGGTTTCCTTTGTGAAAGCAGCAGAGAAAAAATTGCTGCACCCAAACACTGCAGACCTCCTTTTTTGACTGGCTGGTAGGGTTGCCAGCCTCCAGGTGCGGGGGGGAGATCTCCCAGAAATAGAACCTCCACAAATCATTTATTTGTTGTAGAAAACAGCAGGAGTCCAGTAGCACCTTATAGACTAACAGAATAAGTGGCAGGGGTTGAGCTTTCGTGAGTCACTGCTCACTTCTTCAGATACTTCAAGAATCTGAAGAAGTGAGCAGTGACTTATGGAAGTTCCTAACCTGCCACTTATTTTGTTAGTTTTTAAGGTGCTCCTGGACTCTTGTTCTTTTCTTCTGCCACAGACAAACACGACTACCCATCTTGATCTATCCCATTCTAGCTGTATCTGAAGAAGTGAGCAGTGACTCAGGAAAGCGCCTCCCCTGCCACGTATTTTGTTAGTCTTTAAGGTGCTAACTGGACTCTTGGTCTTTTCTCCCGCTATAGACTGACTAACATGGCTACCCATCTTCATTTTTTACTTATCTTTTTAAAAAGATTATTCTACTTCTCCTGGAGAAAATGGCTGCTTTGGAAGGTGGACTGCAAGGCATTACGCCCAGCCGAAGTCTCTCTCCTCTCTAAACTCCCCTTTCTCCCAGGCTCCCCCCTCAAATCTCCAGGTGTTTCTGAACTCAGAGCTGGCTGCCCTCCTGAGATGCCATTTGGAGACAGTTCGCTCCCAAAGCCCTGGCAAAAAGATAAGTCGCTCCCTGAAAAATAAAGTCTACCTTCCTCTGTGTTAGAAACATTCCAAGGTGATGTGTACCCATCACTGATTCTCATCTGTGGGTACTCCTGTGCTGATGTGGCGATGGAAAGTGCTGGCAAGCCACAGTTGACTTATGGCCACCCCGTAGGGTTTTCAAGGCAAGATTGGTTCAGAGGTGGTTGGCCATTGCCTGGCTCTGCATAGTGACCCTGGACTTCCATGGTAGTCTCCCATCCAAATACTAACCAAGGCAAATCCTGCTTAGCTTCTGAGGTCCAATGGGATCAGACCAGCCCGGGCCACCCAGATCGTAGCTTGCAGACCATTAGGAGGTTCCAAACTAAGTATGCCCCAACGGACCTGTTTCCAAATGAATGCTACCTGGCAGGCACAAAGATGACACTTCTTACTCCAGTTTGGTGTAGCGGTTAAGAGTTTGGTGTAGTGGTTAAGAGTTTGGTGTAGTGGTTTGGTGTAGCCAGTTTGGCGTAGTGGCTAGGAGCAGCGGACCTTTATCTGGGAGAACTAGGTTTGATTCCCCACTCCTCCACATGCAGCCAGCTGGGTGACCTTGGGTCAGCTGCTCTCTCATGAGTTCTCTCAGCGCTCTCTCAGCCCTACCTGCCCACAGGGTATCTGTTGTGGGGAGATGAAGGGAAGAAGATGGTAAACCACTCTGGGACTGTACATGGTGGAGTATAAATCCAACTCTTCTTCTTCTTCTTCTTCTTCTTCCAATTTATACCCCACCGTCCCCACTGAAGCAGGCTTAGAGCAGCTTACATAACAGGTTAAAACTCATAAAATAACCATTATGAAACAGTCTTAAAACAATCCAATTATCGTAAAGTGCTAGGGTAATAGATCCAATAGCATTGCATAGGGATGGCAGAATGTTCAGATGGTGTACAATCAGTCTGTCTTCTTCTTCTTCTATGGACGTGAGCCAGTTGGGGTTCTTTGCTTTAACAAAGCAATGCTTTGGGGGAAAGGCAAGAAATGTGTAGAGGTGGTTTGCCATTGCCTGCCTCTGCATAGTGACCCTGGACTTCCTTGGTGGCCTCTCATCCAGGGCTGACCCTGCTTCGCTTCCAAGATCCTAAGAGATCGGACTGTTCTGGGCCATTCAGGCCAGGGCTCTAGTGTCAGTGTGGTTCTGGTCAATGTTTGAGCCTGCAGTTCCCATCGTTTTGAATATAAATTACTGGTCTGCATTAAAAGTGACAGGTTGCATACCAGACTTTGAGCAGGGCATCTGGAGCGCTGCGAAATGTTATCCAATAAGCCCTTTTGCTATAAACCAGCTGAAGTCAAATACAGGGGAATTTGGTTCTGCTCCTGCAGCCTAAATAGAATTGTCTTTCTTGATGAGTTGAGCGCTGAATGTCGGTCTTTGCAAATCTGGGCAAACAAGCTCGAGAGGCAGAGGGAAGGGGGGGGGGGGTGAGCCAGAGTCCACATTCTGCACTGTTCACCTCTCCACCTTCTCGAGTTCAGCTGGAGCCCTGCCCGGTCAGGAAACAGAGAAATTTGTCTGGGAAGATGGAAGGCAGAACCACCTGCATCCTAACAGCTCGGTCATGCAAAGCAGTGCGTCTGAAGCTGTCAGACTGTGGACAGCTTTTACAGAGTCTCCGTACATGTCTCCAAAAGACAAGAAACTGGAAGCTGCATAACAGAACTGCACCAACAGTCACAGTTTTGAGATTTAGGCTGAAATTGGCGATTTCAGCACCTCTGTCACCCAAAGCTAATTTGTGCAAATATTCCCCCTTTCCCCGGTTGTCTTTGACCCCTTCTTTCTCCTAGTTTCTCTTGCTCTCATGCCATGTCCCCTGGTCGTTCTTTTGTTTCCTTGTTATATATTGACCATGAGGTCGCCATGTGCTCCAGTAATGGTGACCGCCATGTGGCCAGAGCACATGGCCAAGAAACTACCTGAGCTTCAGCCAGGTAGAACAAAGGCCAGGTGGATTCAAACAGGCCACCAATCATGTACCTAGGTTTCTCCCAGGGAACCTATGAGATGTAAATAGACTCATAATAGCCTATCAGGCCAGTTGGGCGAGGTCAGGGGATTATCCCAAGCCAGCATAAAAGGAGGGCTCGGAGCCCTGGGTTGTATGCTTCATCCGGACCAGCAATAAAGACCTAGCTGTTTCACTGTTCCATGGACTCCCGACTCCAATACTTTTCATTCCTAGTCACTTCTATGCTCCCAGCCAAAGAGGGATCCTATAACGAATGGGATGACACCACAGCACCACTTCATCTAACCCAATGGCAGGGCGACCTACCAGTAAGTATCACAAGCCATGCGATCCAATGGTCCCTCTAAGCTGTGGAGTCTTGTGAGCAAAAATTCTACTTTGTGAGCTGCTGGCACCACAGCACCACTTCATCTGACCCAATGGCATGGCGACCTACCAGTAAGTATCACAAACCATGCAATCCAATGGTCCCTCTAAGCTGTGGAGTCTTGTGAGCAAAAATTCTACTTTGTGAGCTGCTGGCACCACAGCACCACTTCATCTGACCCAATGGCATGGCGACCTACCAGTAAGTATCACAAACCATGCAATCCAATGGTCCCTCTAAGCTGTGGAGTCTTGTGAGCAAAAATTCTACTTTGTGAGCTGCTGGCACCACAGCACCACTTCAACTGACCCAATGGCATGGCGACCTACCAGTAAGTATCACAAACCATGCAATCCAATGGTCCCTCTAAGCTGTGGAGTCTTGTGAGCAAAAATTCTACTTTGTGAGCTGCTGGCACCACAGCACCACTTCATCTGACCCAATGGCATGGCGACCTACCAGTAAGTATCACAAACCATGCAATCCAATGGTCCCTCTAAGCTGTGGAGTCTTGTGAGCAAAAATTCTACTTTGTGAGCTGCTGGCATTCAAGTCATGAGCGAGTGATTTGGCTCCTGCATAAATCAGTTTGTTCTGGAGCCATCTTTCCTGAGCTGCAGACAGAAATGCGTGAGCCGGAGGCTAAAAAACTGTAAGCTAGCTCACACTAACTCAGCTTAGAGGGAACACTGGTGATGGCATTTTCCACAGAAAAATGCAAGAGATGGTTATTTGAACTCACCAAACCAATCTTTCCAGCTTATAAAACATTATGATGAGGGCAAACATTAAAAAAACTGTGGAACCGGCAAACTATTTAACATCTCTGGCAGTAAAAGGGTTTAGAAGAGACTTCGCTCTGGCTAGATGCTCTGCCCTCCCTCCTGCTATACTTGAAGGAAAATACAAGAATATCCCTTTCACAGGAAGGCTTTGTACCTGCCCGTTAAGGGAGGCTGAGACTACAGAGCACATGTTTTTTATATGCCCACATTATAAGGTGGTGCGTGATGAGATCATCACTCCGTTGACTGAAAAAAACTGGGCCTTTCTGAAAAAGCTAGACTCGAGTTTCTTCTATCTGATAGAAATTCCCAGGGTTCATTTCATAGCAGGAGCTCCTCTGCATATTAGGCCACACACCCCTGAAGTAGCCAGTCCTCCAAGAGCTTACAGTAGCCCCTGTAAGAAGAGCTCTGTAAGCTCTTGGAGGATTGGCTACATTAGGGGTGTGTGGCCTGATATGCAAAGGAGCTCCTGCTACAAAATGAGCCCTGGAAATTCCAAAATCACCTACCAAGTAGCCAGTTTCTGTAGGGCGATACTCAGGTTATGGAAATTTTAGAGGAGTTATGTATAAGGTAGTTATGATAGTTAGACATTAGATTAATTTTTAATCTGCTTTTAATGTTTTTCGATGCATTTTAAAATTGTGGACTCTTGTAAAGGTGCACTTCCTTTTTTTTTTGTATGCCTGGTCTAAGGACCGTAACAATAAACAAAAAGTCCCCTAAAAGGCAATTTAAAAAAAAATACCGTCAAGAGTTATTTAATTATTTATTTACATTTACACCCCACCCTCCCAGCCATGGCTGGCTCAGGGCGACTTACCACAACATAAAATAACAATAAATAGTATAAAAATCTTAAAACCGTGTAACAATTACGACATTAAAAGGTGCTACCGATAATAATCCAGTTACTATTAGACAAATAACAGTTTAGCATTACATTTGGGATGGTGCTCAGACCTCCATGACGTCCACGTCCATGCCATCCTAGTGGTCGATCCCGATCTAGTATTGTGCGGGTGACTCGGGCTGCTTTAAGGATTCAGGGAACAGGGGTGGCTCCTAGTTGTAAGCCTGGTGGAAGAGCTCCGTCTTACAGGCCCTGCAGAATTGCATAAGGTCCCGCAGGGCCTGATCTCCTCCGGGAGCTCATTCCACCAGAGGGGAGCCGCCACCAAGAAAGCCCTAGCCCTGGTTGTAGCTAGCCTGGCATCCTTTGGTCCGGGGAGGGTGAGT
This sequence comes from Lepidodactylus listeri, assembly GCA_029233225.1. Classification (NCBI taxonomy): domain Eukaryota; kingdom Metazoa; phylum Chordata; class Lepidosauria; order Squamata; family Gekkonidae; genus Lepidodactylus; species Lepidodactylus listeri. The sequence goes on from JARCFY010000011.1 coordinate 86,829,771, forward strand.
CGATGTCGAGACCCTGATCACAGTGCTCTCTTGGGGACATGTGGGGAAAGGCGGTCCCTCAGTTATGTAGGTCCCTGACCATAAAGGGCTTTAAAGGTAAGAACCAGCACCTTAAAGCAAATTCAGTATGGTAGCCAGTGCAAAGCCCTCAGCACAGGCTGAATGTGCTCCCGTATTCAGAGATAAATTGTGAATAAGGTATCCTTATGCTTTGCAATTCTGAGCCATTTTTTTTTTTTTAAAACCCTGGCTTCCAACCAGATGCTGCGCAAGTGAAAACCAGATGCACGGCGCCAGGTCTATCTTGTGTTCTAAGTCCATTTCAAGATCCTAGGTAGATTCATTTAAATACGGGCCAGGATCCAAACAGTTACTTTAGGATTAGCCAAGAAGCAATTCATCCGGCAGGATTTCTTTTCTTTTTTTTTTAAACCCACTGTTTTCAAAGAGCAGGATATGAAACCCACCCATGACCTCTCGGGAAGCGGTGTGTGCAGCTGCCCCCCACCCCCACCCCGCGCCAGTTTTCGAGATCCTCCTGACATGGAGCACAAATTCTAATGTGAATTGCATCAGAAGAGCTAGTTCTGTGTATGCAGGGTTCCCCCCCCCTCCCATAACCCAGAGGACTAGAAACCTGTTTTGCAAAATAAGACATAGAAACATAGAGCTGGAAGGAACCTCCAGGGTCATCTGGTCCAGCCTGCTGCACAGTGCAGGAAATTCACTACTACACCCCTCCACACACTCTTCCAGTGAACCCTGTTCCATACCCAGAAGACAGCCTAAAAACCTCCAGGATCCCTGGGCCAATCTGTCTTGGAGGAAAATTCCTTCCTGACCCCAAAGTGGCAATCAGCATTACCGTGGGCGTGTAAGAAAGGACCACAAGTGCTGGGCGCTAACTAGGGTTGCCAAGTCTGGGTTGGAAAATACCTGGAGACTTTGGGGGTGGAGCCAGGAGAGGGTGGGGTTTGGGGAGGGGAGGGGAGAGGCATCAGCAGGGTACAATGCCATAGAGTCCACCCTTCAAAACAGCCATTTCCTCCAGGGGAGCTGATCTCTGTCAGCTGGAGATCAATTGTAAAAGCAGGAGATCCCCAGGCCCCACCTGGGGGTTGGCAGCCCTAGCACTAACTCATCCCTTCCTGCCCTCCCTCTCACAATCTGCCTACATTCACAGAATCAGTGCTGAAGAAGAGGAGATTGGATTTATATCCCGCCCTTCACTCGGAGTTTCAGAGCGGCTTACAATCTCCTTTCCCTTCCCCTCCCCAGAACAGACATCCTGCAAGGTAGGTGAGGCTGAGACAGCTCTTTCGAGAACTGCCCTTGAGAGAACAGCTCTGAGAACTGGGACTGACCCAAGGTCACACAAACAGCTGCATGTAGAGGAGTGGGGAATCAAAACCGGTTCTCCCAGATTAGAGTCCGTGCTCCTAAGCACAACACCAAACTACACGTCAGACCCTACCTGGAGTCTGGCATCCCTGACTTCGCCCCTTCCTTCTAATGCGTCTGCAGACCCAGTTCTTGGAGTTTCAATTCAGTGGGGAATTCAGGGTGTGTGTATTGTTTCGATATGCCCATTGATTTCCCCAGACCTCCATATGACAGAAGAGGCTTGATCTGCCCCAGCATTCGTATCCTGCTCCGTTCTGCAGCCCTAATGCAAACAACACTGAGTATCAGCAAAGCCGCCGGCCTCTGAGATGAATTTTCTGACTCTGATTTCGTCCTTCATGACCTATAAAAGGAAAATCCTCATCAAAAGTGCTCCTTATTTCTAACTGCTGTTTTCTTTTTGAATCCCGGGATATAAATCATCAGTAGCGGCTGCCTGTCACCTTTTACTATGTCTAATTGCCTTCCTGCTCCGGTATAATCATAAAATCTTTTAGCATTTTCACTCCCCCTGCCCCAGGAAAATGCATCCTAGATGTGACCTTCAGAACCTTTAGTGGATGTTGAGGCAAGGAAATAATTCAGGTGGTCAATCATATTCTCAGCTTCACCATTTCTTATGTAAGAAGAACTCTGCTGGATCAGACCACTGGTCCATCCAGTCCAGCATCCTGTCTCACACAGCAGCCAACCAGTTCTTCTGGACAACCAGCAACAGGGCATAGAGGCCGAGGCCTTCATTAGAACACAAGAAGAGCCCTGCTGGATCAGGCCAGTGGTCCATCTAGTCCAGCATCCCGTCTCACACAGTGGCCAACCAGTTCCTCTGGAGGGCCACCAATAGGGCATAGAGGCCGAGGCCTTCACCTGATGTTGCATCCTGGCTCTGGGATTCAGAGGGTATCTCTTCCCTTTCGGGTAGTAGGCTCTGGGTGGACAAAAGGAAATACTACTTTACATAGACAGTGATTAAAATGTGGAATTCACTGCCAGAGAATGCAGTGACGGCCACAGGCACAGGCAGCTTTAAAAGGGGATTAGACAGATTCAGGGAGGAAAGGTCTATCAGTGGCTCCCAGCCATGGTGACGGAGGGGAACCTGTATGTTCAGAGGCACTAAGCAGTAAGCCTCTGAATCCGAGAGCCAGGAAGCAACATCAGGAGAAGGTCTCAGCCTCTATGCCCTGTTGCTGGAACTGGTTGGCCACTGTGTGAGACAGAATGCTGGACTGAATGGACTGCTGGTTTGATCCAGCAGGGCTCATCTTATGTTCTTATATTTTTAACTTCAGCCCTTGCTATTGTTTTATGCTATACACCCGGGGGGGGGGGGGTGCTCTAAGCAGGAGCACAGGAAGGTTTGGAAAAATATTGCCTGCCTCTGAGCATCTGCAGAGTAAAACTCTGAAACTGAGCAGAACCTCCCTTTATGGCCCTCCTTTCTTTGAGTTTCTCTTTGAGAAACAGTTTGGTGTAGTGGTTAAGACTCTAATCTGGGAGAGCCAGGTTTGTTTCCCCACTCCTCCACATGCAGCCAACTGGGTGACCTTGGGTCAGTCATAAGTTCTTTCAGGGCTGTTCTCTCAAGGGCAGTTCTCAAGAGAGCTCTTTCAGCCCCACCTACCTCACAGGGTGTCTGTTGTGGAGAAGGGAAGGGAAAGGAGACTGTAAACCACCCTGAAACTCCTTTGGGTAGTGAAGGGCAGAGTATAAATCCAGTCTCTTCTTCTTCTTAGACCAAAATTGAATTGATTAAAAAGATACTCCAAATTCCTGAAAAGAGCAGAAGAAAATGATGGCTTGGATTTCAGAGAGAAACTAGGTAAAGAGGAATTAGAGACTCTATTTTAACACTAATTGGAGCTATGGTGTCAAAGCCAACAAAATAGGAATGTTTCCTAGGTCCAGGGAGACCTGAGAGGTGAGATGGGCAGGAACCAATTCACAAAGCAAAATTATCATGAAGTTTGTCCAGTTCATGGTTCATGAACCAAAATTTGTGACGGGTCTACCATCATGAATTTCCACAAACTTTTAAAGTGGTTTCTGGCAGTTTGTGGATAGACCAGAAAGTAGGGGTTTAAAAGGACTCCAGGTCCCTTTAAACCCATTTTTGTTCCCCGCAAAAACAGCCACAAAAACATACCCTTTAAAGTTTAAAGGGACTGCACAAGATAGCCCAAAAAACAAAAGAATGAGCCCGCAAAACAGCTGAGCTGCAGGGAACAAGCAGCTTCCCGCTGCTCAGCTGTTTTTCCGGCTTTTTATAAACCCTGTTTAAAGGGACTGTGGTCCCTTCCAATGGAGTCTGCAGGGCCACCGACCATGAACCAGTTGGCGAATGAACTTCCCAATTCAATTTGGTTCGTTGTTTGGTTCATGGTTCGGCCACAAACGAACACGAACCACGTTTTCCCAGTTCGTGCCCATCCCTACCTGCGAGCAAATCTCCACGCCACCATGATGCTCACTTGGATCATTCTCCCTCGGCGATATATGATTCTTTGTGAGGATAAAGTGAAGGGAGGGGGAGTGGCGGACAATGTATTTTGTCTTGAGCTTCTTGAAGGAATGACTGGAGAGCAACGCAATGAATAAATAAATACCTGTGAATGTTAGGGAGAAGACTTCCGTTTAGCTGTCTCTTTGACGTGCTATTTTGCTATGTGAGGTTGTTGCTTTTGCATTATTTGCTTTCCGTGCCCCTGGGGTCCCCACGCATGAACCAGTTACTGCCTTCAACCCCCATACATTTCCTTGCTGTCTGGCACTTGGGGATGATTGGGCCCTCTCTTCCACCTCTCTCTTTAGCTCTGATTCAGTTTTAATTCCTGAGCTAATGCATTTGTGTCTCAGGCTAATCGGTGGATGCCCAGATTGTCTTTCAGCATTACTTTGATTTTCCCCTTTCACTTCATTCTCCAGGCTTCAGTATCCCCCCCCCCACCACCACCAATGGCTATGCAGATTGAATTAGGAGTCACTCTTGGACCGTATCCAAAAATGTATTTCCTGCCCTATTTCCTCTGCTTAATGCAATCTAGTCTGTGCTTGGGTAATTAAAATGGCCCATCCCTGCCACTCCAGTTCATTTACATGCCCTATCTTCGGTAATTTATGCAATCATTTTCGAGTCTTTGTATTTCTCCTGGCCAGATGGACAAATCTATTTTGCAGGACTGCTCGACTTATTGTCGAAATCTCTCCCCAGACATGAACAATGGTGATATTACGCAATATTATTTAACTCCTGCCAGATTCTCCATTTGCTGATGATTACAGCACAGGAAAAAGAGCTGCCATCCTGTATGTACATGGCAGGGGTTCTGGCACAAATGTGCATGCATAAGAAACACAGTACACTTCCCATGCGGCCCCTTGAGTTGTAGAAGAAACCGCCCACTGCCACTGCTGTTGCAGCACTGTATCCTCAGCGTAACATCCCACTCTTCTTCTTATCAATGAATCTATGGCTATTGACTAATGTGGAGGGATACTGTGAACTTCGGCATGACCACAAGCATCACCAAACTGACCGTGATTGACACTGATTGATCCTGTCATTAGGCAAGCGGAGACACTAAAGTAGTAAGTCTCAACTCAAAATGTAAAGCATCTTTTCCCCTTCTTTTAATAATGTGCTTAAGCTTGCGCAGAGTTTTGTGTCGACTGGGTTGGCTCCGATAAAAGACATGGCATAGATTTGGCTTCTTTTACTTTTGTAGATAAACTTCATTCTTATTTGTTTTTCTTTAACCTTTCCACAGGAGTTGGTCTGTTTGTTCTGTCACACTCTCCCAAACCCACTTGTTGTCAGCCAGCTGTTTCACTCATCCAAGCCTATCAGTCATCATTTCCTAACGCTTAAAACCAAAGAAGTGCACTGTGCTGCTTAAATACTTTTTCACTTCTTTCTTTGAAAGGTCGGTCAAAATCCATATTGTCACCAACTGACCTTTGGGTAGAATAAAGAAAAGGCACTTGTGTGGGAGTAAAACTGTTACGATGATGACTGGAACCGAAATATTAGCACGTGGGGTAAATTAAAATGGGTTTTGCAACGTTAATAAGGACTGCTCTTGAGAGGACTGGACGGAGAAGAGTGGAAAGTGTGCTCCGAAGGACTGGATCAGCAAATGAGTGGGACCAATGGAGTACAATAGCTGCTTTGCCCTTTGCTCTTTGGAAAAACTGGCGTAACAAATTCAAACTGCAACAAAGGTTTTCTCTCTCTCATACAGAGTTGCTAGGGCTAGCCATCAAATGGAACAACTAAAGAGAAATCCTTGAACATATTCACTTAGTGCAGCACAAAAGGCATTTTTGTGCATAATGTTTCATTTGCAAAAACGCTGCTCAGTTTAGGCAGATAGGAAGGCTCTCTTGTGAATCCCAGGCCTCAGCCCAGGATTTGTGAACGATTACCTCTGAGCACGTGCTGGTTACATTTCTTCACCCCTAGAGATGGGGTGTGCCCTTTCAAAGATATTCTGCAAATATGCTAGCTAGCTATTCTGCAAATATGCTATGCTAGCAAAAAGGACGGATGTTAGGGCCAAACTGGCCAGTGAGTCCCAATCCCTTGGGTATGGTGACAGGGTTGCCAAACTCCAGGTGGGGCCTGGAGATCTCCTGGAATTATAAGGATTATAGACCCCATCCCCTGGGTTAATTTACAGCTAGTGCCAGCGCCTGCTGCATATATATGCGACAATGATCAAGAAGCTGAGAAGCATATCAGGTTGCAGAACATAGTAATATGATTGTACCACCATCTTTTAAGTATTTATATCTATTTAGCTAGCACTCTATGACTGTGGATTGTTTTAAACTGGTTTTACTGATGTTTACAATTGCTTATTTACAGGGGTCATTTCGTAGAAAAAGAGGTGCAGGATCTGATTAGCATAATTCATTAGCATAACTTATTTGCATATGCTACACCACCTGATATCACCAGAAGTATGTCAGAAGGAAAGAGAGAGAGAGAGAAAGAGAGAGAGAGAGAGCTGGCAGAGAGGGGACCGCTACTAATCCAAGCCTCAGAAATACTACTATTCTGGGAGGAGAGCTTCAGTGGTGGCTGAAGCCTTCAGAAGGCTGGTCGGAGGAACAAGGACCTTTCCAGGGGATGGGGTCATTTTGCCGCAGCCATGACACAAGCAGGGATTCCCCCGCGGGGTGAGGGGGATGGCACTAACTCCCGGAGCTGCGCTCCCCCAAGCTCCTGCTCGAAATGACCCATGGTTGCGACAAGATGGCACATATGCGACACCGGAAGTATGTCAGAAGGCAAGAAAGAAAGAAGAGGGAGGGAGGGAGGGAGGGAGGGAGGGAGGGAGGAAGGAAGGAAGGAAGGAAGGAAGGAAGGAAGGAAGGAAGGAAGGAAGGAAGGAAGAGCTGGCAAAGAGGGGACAGCTCCTAATCCAAGCCTCAGAAATACCACTATTCTGGGAGGATAGCTTCAGTGGTGGCTGAAGCCTTCAGAAGGCTAGTCGGAGGAACAAGGACCTTTCCCGGGGACGGGGTCATTTTGCCGCAACCATGACACAAGCAGGCATTCCCCCGCGTGGGGGGGCTGGCACCAACTCCCGAAGCTGAGCTCCCCCGAGCTCCTGCTCGAAATGACCCCTGTTTATTTATATTTTATCATCTGTAAGCTGCCCTGAGCCTGCCTCTGCAAGGAGAGTGGGGTATAAACTGAACTAATAAAGAAAATAAAAAATTACAAGAGATCTCCAGACAACAGAGATCATTTCCCCGGGAGAAAATGACTACTTTGGAGAGTGGACTCTCGCATTATATACCACCGAGGGCACCCCCACAAACTCTGCCCTCCCCAGGCTCCACCCCCAAATCTCCAGGAACTTCCAAGCCCTGAGCTAGCAATCCACTTAAAGCAACAGGGCATGCACAACTCAATAAAGCTGCAAAAGCCTGGGATGGGGGTTGCCAATCTACAGGTTGCACCCGGAGGCTTCCTGCTATTGCAATTGATCTCCAGATGACCAAGATCAGTTCCTCTGCAAAAAAAAAAAAAAAAAGCTGCTTTGGAGGGTGGAGTCTATGGCCCTGGACCCTGCTGAGGTCCCTCACTGTCCCGGAGCAGGTGGGGTACAGAGCGGCATCACGCAGTCAAGGTGCAGGCAAACCAAGGTGTAGACAGTTTGGCGTAGTGGTTAGGAGCACAGACTCTAATCTGGGAGAATACAGTTTGATTCCCCACTTCTCTGCACGCAGCTGCTGGTGTGACCTTGAGTCAGGCACAAGTTCTTTCAGAGCTGTTCTCTCCTGAGCAGTTCTCGGGAGAGCTCTCTCAGCCCCACTTACCTCACAGGGTGTCTGTTGTGGGGAGGGGAAGGGAAAGGAGTTTGTAAACCGCTCTGTGACTCTGAGTGAAGGGTGAGGTATAAATCCAATCTCCTCCTCCTCCTCTTCTTCTTCTTCCCCAATCCTCGCCCTCCCCAGGCTCCACCCCTCGAATCACCAGGTATTCCCCAGCCCAGAACTGGCTACCGTACCTGGGACTCACTTCCACAGGCTTTGCAACCCACTTTGAGGTTGGGACCGACAGGTTAGGAAAATATTGAGAAACACTTAAGCTTTGATACCCCCCCCCCCAATTGCTTTAGTGTTACAGCAGTGGGGTGGGGAATTTAATCCAGTCTATGATCTTGGTGTTTGAAATCCACTCATGCTGCAGCACTGACGTGACGATTGCAGTCCTTGAAATCCCATCCGCGCTAACAGATCCTATCTTTCCGTTCCAAAGAGAGCAGACGCGAGAGCATGTTATGAAACCATAGATACCTTATCGCACCTTCGTATGAATTACTTTGCGGAGACACTGCAAATTTGTGCTAAGGGAAGGGAGGGAAGTGTTTGTGAACAGGAAGGGAAATGTTTCTGCCGCCTCCGACGCGGGCTTCATGGCAAACAAGAAAAGTCGCAGTGCTCGAAAGAGATAGCCCAGGGGTGGCCTAACTTACTTAACGTAAGAGCCACCTAGAATGAATGTCAGGTGTTCGAGAGCCACAAGACATGAACAAATATTACACTTTTTACTGGGAAATATGCAAATTTGCTTTTTATTAACATTAAATGAGACTGCCAAAAATAATAACAAAAGCGGTAAAAGAAGATATTGATAATGATATTTATTTGTCCAATGAAAATTTTTTTGCTAATGATATTTAGCTTCCCCAGCTGCCCTGCCGGGAGCCACACAATAAGTGTGAAAGAGCCGCATGCGGCTCCCGAACCACAGTTTGGCCACTGCTGCGATAGCCCATCTTTTCAATAGTGTTTCAACAGGCGAAGAACACCCTGAAAAGGAGGAAGTGGGTAGAACTGATGTGGTGCTTGGTTTTTAAAAAAGATGGCTTGATTAGGTACAAAGGGACCAAGGTCTGCCATTTATGGCACTCGACACATTGTTTCCTGATTTTTAATTTCTAATTCTAATGGTTTCTTAATTTAAAACGAGGCCTAGAACTCATGTTGTGGGGCAAAAACTGCTTCCCCCTGCTCTCCGCTTTTTGAAGTTTTGTAACATCTGGCTTGATGAAGTAGTGTTGCCGGCCTTGGGTTAGGGAATACCTGCAGATGTGGGGGGTGGAGCTTGGGGAGGGGGGGATTTGGGGAGGGGTATAATTGACGGAGTCAGCTCCCATCTCTGGCCCCAGCTCCCAGCTCCTGGATCCTTCCTCCCTTCTCCAGCTGGTCTGCAGCTGTGGGCCAGCTGGAGAAGGGAGGGGGAGGCATGTTTAAATCTCTCCCGCCGTCCACAGCCCACCCGCTTTATCTCCTCAGTCCTCTGCTGGAGGTAGGACCTCTGCACCCCAGAGATGATCAGCAGAAATTTGGACAACACAGCCACCAGGATCTCCCACCACTGCACAGCTGCCCTCTGCTGTACATTGCAAAGGGACACAACTCAGATAGATAGATAGATAGATAGATAGATAGATAGATAGATAGATAGATAGATAGATAGATATTTGCCTACTGATGTAATCCAACAATGCCAGACAGATCTTCCCCATGAAGAAAGGTTAAAGTGGTTAGAGCTCTTTAGCCTGGAGAAACGGCAACTGCGCGGTGACACAATAAGAGGTTTACAAAATTATGTATGGGACAGAGAAGGTGGAGAAAGAAGCACTTTCCTCCCTTCCTCACAATACAAGAACTCAGTGGGCACTCAGTGAAATTGCTGAGCAGTCAGGTTAGAACAGATAAAAGGTAGTATTTCTTTACCCAAAGAGTGATTAACATGTGGGATTCACTGCCACAGGAAGTGGTGGTGGCTGCAAGCATAGGCAGCTTCAAGAGGGGCTTGGAGAAACGTATGGAGCAGAGAGCCGTCAGCGGCTATAAGCTGCAAAGTGTTGATGGAACACTCTGCCTGGGGCGGTGATGCTCTGTATTCTTGGTGCTCGGGTGAGTAAGAGAGCTTCTGGAGTTCTGGCCCCACTGGTGGACCTCCTGATGGCACCTGGGTTTTGGCCACTGTGTGACACAGAGAGTGTAGGACTGGATGGCTCATTTGCCTGATCCAACATGGCTTCTCTTATGTTCTTATCTGGTGGTGGAAAGTGCCATCAAGTCACAGCTGACTTATGGTGAGCCTGAAAGGTTTTCAAGTCAAGAGATGTTCAGAGGTGGTTTGCCATTTGCCTGCCTCTTTGTAGCAACTCTAGCCCTCCTTGGGGGTCTCCCATCCAAATACTAACCAGGGCCGACCCAACTCTGCTTCTGAGATCTGATGAGATTGGGCTAATCTAGGACATTCTGGTCAGGGCCAGGCAAATGTAGGCCTTTTTAATTAAGAAGCTGAGGCATGTATAATTATTTTTCCAGGATTCTGACAAACATCTTTGTCACGTTCTGAGGTAGCAGGAAGGTCTTGCTGCAGCAGAGGCACACAATCACTCTCAGGAAGTGCTAATGTGACTTAAAATTCACTCGGTAGGAACCTTCACCCTGGGCCATCTTGTCCAGCTCATTGGACTGATGGGCCTTGTGGGAAACAAGCTGTGCCTCATCTCATCTTCATTCCATGTCCATGGGAGATTTCCCTCAAAAATCGATGGATGGTTGATTGACCTCATAAATCACCACCTCTCCACGCTTAGACGCCTCTTCACAGGTGGTCCCTGGCCAGCCCCATCGAACCAGACTCAAACAAAGAGGTAGAAGCAGTACCCAACGCCATGGTACACAAGGCTCAGCGACGGCTTCATTTCTCCATCCCCACAATTTTTTCCCCCCCAACGAAATGATGAAAGTCATTAGTACATAATGGGACCTTGGGGTATATTGATAGAGGGGCAACTATTAAAAACTAGGAACACATGAATGCATAATGAATAATATGTCCAGCAACCAACAAAATCATTAGGTCTCTCAGCATGGTGTGATTTAGGAAAATGCATTTCCCCCCTTTTTTTTCATTTCCGGTTTTGTTGTTTCTTTTTGGCCAGCGTACTCATATTACTTTAATCAGTTTGTAGATGAAGATGCATGCCCCAATTCTGCCACCACCCTCGGTATTTCTCCTCTCAAGATTCCGAGGGAAATTGGCCTTACTTTGCAAATACTACTTGTACCAACCCAAAGCTAAGCACTTTTAAAGCTTTTCTGGCTCTTTACATTTTTTATCCCACCCTTCCTTCAAAAAGCTTAGGTTTGCCATTCTGCCTTCCCCCATCTTAGCCTCATAACATCCCTGTAATGTTAGGCTGAGAGGCGGTGACTGGATCGAGGCCAGTGAGGAAACTTTGTGGCAGTATATGGATTTGGGCCTCCTAGATTGTTGTCCAGTGCTCTCTAACTATTGCACACAACTAGCTCCTGTGGATTTTGATGGAAGAGGCACCTTTAAAAAAGAGCTCAAATGTTGACTGGATTGTGCCTGTTTGTATGCCTTCAAAAAATAGTAAGAGGCTTTCTGTTGTTTCCTTTCAGTGACAACCTAGAAGCAGGTTTGTGTTACTCCTCTTTTATATCTCTGTAAGTGCCATCAAGTCATCACCAACTCAATGGTGACTGTTGAGGGGCTATCTATTGGGGTTAACTGGTGTGGTTAGTCCAGTTCCCACTAGTTAGCAGAGTGCTTAAGTAAAGCTACAAACACAGCATAAGCGTGCTGGGCCCATGACCTGTTGGGGTTAACTGGTGTAGTTAGCCCAGTTCCCACTAGTTAGCAGAGTGCTTAAATCAGGGGTGGCCAACCTTGCTTAATGTAAGAGCCACATAGAGATGTCTGAGAGCCGCAAGACAGGAACAAATATCACACACACGTTTTTATTTTTAAAAATATGCAAATTTGCTTTTTATTAAATGGGACTGCCAAAAATAAAAACAAACGAGGAAAACCAGTTATAAGAACGAGAGAGAGAGAAACTAGGAAAGCAAATAGATGGGAGGGAGGAGGGAAGGAAGGAAGGGAGAAAGAGAGAAAAAGCATGCCTCCCCTTTGCTTCCCCAGCCGCCCTGCCAGGAGCCGCACAATATGTGTGAAAGAGCCGCATGTGGCTCCCGAGCCACGGGTTGGCCACCCCTGGCTTAAATAAAGCTACAAATGCAGCAGGGTCACTTTACCAGATCACCCAGCTTACAAAGCTACACAAAGTCACATTGCCTGTTTAGAAGAGAAATTTCTTTATTTAAGAAGTGCACTTTGGAAAGAAAACAACTGGGCATAGAGGCCGAGGCCTTCCCCTGATGTTGCTTCCTGGCACTGGGATTCAGAGGATCAGTGCCTTTGAACATGGAGGTTCCTCTCAGTCCCCATGGCTAGTAGCCATTGATAGACTTCTCTATGAATCTTTCTAATCCCCTTTTAGAGTTGTTTATTCCTGTGGCTGTCATGACATACTCTAGCAGCGAATTCCACATTTCAATCACACTCTGTGTGAAGCTATCAGACCCAACATGCAATGGATGGACTCAGTCAAGGAAGCCACAGTCCTCTATTTGCAAGGCCTGAGCAAGGCTGTGGATGACAGGATGCTTTCAAGGTCATTCAGTCACAGGGTGGCATTAGTTGGAAGAGACCTGATGCACTTAACACACACACAGTTTGTTTGGGCTGTGCTTTTCACTATGTGTTTTGGCTTTTTTGTGCACGTGTGCGTGTTGGTTTTTAACTGTGCGCTTCGGTCTAGTGGGTAGGAGCACAGACTCTGATCTGGGAGAACCGGGTAGGGTTGCCAGCCATGGGTTGGGAAATACCTGGAGATTTTGGTGTGGGGCCCGAGGAGGCTGGGGTCTGGGAAGGGGAGGGGCCTCAGCATGATTTAATGCCATAGAGTCCAAAGCAGCCATTTTCTTCAGTTAAACTGATCTCTGTTGTCTGAAAGTCGTGTAAGGGCAGAAGATCTCCATGTCCCACCTGGAGGTTGGCAACCCTAGAACCAGGTTTGATCTCCCCTCCACTCCTCCACATGCAGCCAGCTGGGTGACCTTGGGTCAGTCAAAGTTCTCTGAGAGCTGCTCCCTCACGAGCAGTCCTCGAAAGAGCTCTCTCAGCCCCACCTACCTCACACGGTGTCTGTTGTGGGGAGAGAAAGGGGAGGAAATTGTAAGCTGCTCTGAGACTCTGAGAGAAGGACGGGGTATAAATCCAATCTCTTCTCCTTCTCCTTCTCCTTCTCCTTGTATTGGTTTTAATTCGTTAGACCCTTGTGCTGATGGTGTCTGTGCCATTTCTGCTGTTCTGTTAGCCACCTTGAGTTTGTGAAGATAAGGCAGGGTATGAATATCTGAAATAAGAAATGCTGGCTCCTCCTCTTCCTGCCGCATGACCTTTGTACCTTTTTGACTTCCTGCCCATGTGTTTGCAGCTCAGTGGGGCCCACGCTGCCGCCAGGGCTTCAAGGTCTACTCCAGAGATGGGAAGGTTGAAGTCCACTGCTTCGTGTTACACCCCACTGGCTCTTCCAGCGGCGATAAATTAAAACCGACAGAAATCTTAAATATCATCTTACTTAGAAACAAACCAATTACTCAGCCAGCAGAGCAACACACAACTCCAGAGTCTTCCAGAACTTGGTTAACCACAAATCAAAGAGGCAAACACAATGCCGAGCAAATCAATCAACATTGCTTTGCACATCCTTCGGCTGAGCAGAGCAGATTTACTGTAAGTGTTTTCTCTCCCTCCTTTCCTGTGTATCTGTGTGTATCTCAAGCGCAGAGGCATAAATAACACGAAAACTCTCGAGAACATGACTGTACGCCAGAAAGCATGTCTTTCCCTTTGAATGTGATTTCCATAGCGCTCTTTCAGGTCCTGCTAGCTGTTCATCTCTTCTTCCGCTCCTGTTATTTCAACACAACTGTCAGCAGATGACACGGCGCACGAGTCCACATTATCTCAGAGGACAGGAGGATGACAAAGACAAACTGAATTAGGGAGCCAGCGAAATGACAATATTTAAAATGCACTGTGATGAAGATACTCTGTATACCGAAATCTGACTTGGAAACAAAAAGCAATTCTTTATCTGGAAGAGAAATGCACAGGTCACAAATTGGAACCCTCCCATATGACAAGAGCACCTTGTTGTTAGGCTTGAAGACTTCTCATTCTGGGACTGGCCCAATGTCACTCAGAGACCTTCACAGCAGAGCATGGATCTGGACCAAAGTTTTCCAGATCCTGCTTTGACACTAGGCTTTATACCACATGGGTCAGAACTTGCTGAGACTGAGAACAAAGTAGAATGTTTGTTCAGAAGACTCCACAGCTTAGAGGGAGTGATTGACTCCACCGCTTACTAACTTGGGAGTGATTGACTCACCCAGTCACGCTGGATGCAGAGATGCATCGTATTGGCTCTGCCTGCCTGGAGAGGGATTGAATGATCTAATACCCCAAACAAACAGATGATTTAGAGTTACTCACCCTCGTATGACAAGTGACCTCAGAGAAGACCAGCTGTTCTAGGTGGATGCTTTGGGCAGACAGAACCCGTCAATTAACAAACGAATTAATTCCTTACAGCACGTTGTCGCTTCCATCATGGCACACATTTTGGGAATTACTGGTCAAGTTGTAGCCGGTTGAGAGTGGAAAGCTGAGTTCTGAGTTCTTTCTTCAGCCCATGCTGTGGGGGTTTGGCAAATGCCGTAACCCTCCCAAAGCCTTCGATATTATTTTTTCCTGGAGGAAAAGCGAAATGCGAAAGAAGATTTTCCACTGCACCAGAGCAGATAATAAGGCAATTAAAGCTTTTAGCACTGTGAACATTCGACAGACTACCAGACTCCGATGAAATCCATCACAGGGTCGGGGGGCTTTTTTTTTTTTTTAACAGAAGGAGCCGGTGAAATAGAACAGCCCTTGGTAAAGGGTTTTTGATAGCTTGCTAATGATGGTCTTGGTACCAGAGGGTAATGTCATTACAATATTGAAGAAAGGGCAAGGGTTAAGAAGAGGGCACTTTTTACCTGGTTCCCAAGGAGTTTATTTCCTAATGTGTCTCGAGATGGATCGGCTGGAAAGGTCAAGGCCATTTCATGTCGGAACCATTGTCGATGGCCAGAAATTATGCTCGTGGCCAAAAAAGCATTGATAAAAAAACTACCGGAAAAGGTCAAGAATTGGGGGTCTTAGAAGGGAGAGCATTCTGTTACCGAAACTCACCTTCTGACTCGTCAAAAGGCAGGCCAAGATGCTGATTCGTCCGAGGGATTTGTAGGACCAATGTTTGCCACACTCCAACGTATTGTAGAGGGCTTCTGTTGTGATACTCTTTAAAGAAAGGGATGGTGGACAAGACCTCACGGATCATGATCGCCATTGTTTTATCTTTTGTCATAGTCAGGGCTCATTTCGTAGCAGGAGCTCCTCTGTATATTAGGCCACACACCCCTGATGTAGCCAATCCTCCAAGAGCTTACAGTAGCCCCTGTAAGAAGAGCTCTGTAAGCTCTTGGAGGATTGGCTGCATTAGGGGTGTGTCACCTAATATGCAAAGAAGTCCTGCTACGAAATGAGCCCTGCATGCAGTATATAGAAGAAGAAGAAGAAGAAGAGATTGGATTTATACCCCGCCCTTCACTTACTTGGAGTCTCAGAGCGGCTTACAAACTCCTTCCCATCCGCTCCCCTCAACAGACACCCTGTGAGGTAGGTGGGGCTGAGAGAGCTCTGAGACAACTGTCCTTGAGAGAACAGCTGGTACAGAGCTATGGCTTGCCCAAAGTCATCCAGCAGGTGCAAGTGGAGGAGGGGGGTATATGTAACTCTTGTTATGGATTGTTTTATATATGTATGTATGTATGTATGTATGTATGTATATGTACTTATAAAAAGAATTAAAAATAATATATACATATATATATAAATCTTCTCAATGGCCCAAATTATTGGCACAGAAATTTATACCCTGGACACTCCTGGCTCTGAGCGAGTGCGTCCGCAGTGAAGCCTGGCCACTTTAATAGGCCTCCTGTGCAGTCCCATAAACCTGTCTGTTAAAACACTCCTTGGAAGCAGAGACAGGGACTTGAGATGTGGCAGGTCCATTGCTATCAGCTATGTGGAGCACCAGTATTGTCGCTTCTTGAATGAGGACACTCGATGGGGCAGGAACACGACGCTTGGTGCTCCTTCCCTCCAGGATACAATCAATACCAAATTAGCCTTTAATTACAAGTCTTTTAATTATTCAGTGTTGACTTATGGCGTGAAGTCAGCAGCTGTAAATCTTTTTTCCCAAAGCAATGGGTTTTGCTTCCCTTCCTGGCTTGCCCGGGCTACCCGGTACAGGAAAATATAGAGCTGCCATTGGCATCTTTTCATAATTTCACCAGGTTAATCTGTGAAAGATGCTGCTCTTTAGCAAGCAGAATAATAAATTTAGATGCCGTTGGCTGTTTTGGGCTTGGGTGGCTGGGCCAGGAAGTGATTTGTCTTCAGTTTGATAGCAGATTCCGATCAATTTTCTTGGGGAGAGGCAGCTGCTCTTCCCAGCCGGGGCAGAGAGGGTCCCAAAAACAAACAGTAGAGCTGTACAGAGAGGCGGGAGAATGGATTTTGGAACTGGTAGGGCTGTAGGAAAAAATGCACACATGCTAAGTAATGCTCCCTCTAAACTGGAGTCTTGTGAGCAGAAATTCTACTTTGCGAGCTAGCAGCGTTAAAGTTGTGATCAAGCAATTTGGCTGCTGTGTAAATCAGTTTGCTCTGGAGCCATCTTTCCAGAGCAAAGACAAAAATGTGTGAGCCGGAGGCTAAAAAACTGTGAGCTCACACTCACTCAGCTTAGAGGGACCAAGGATGTTAAGCATGGACTCTGCATTTGCATTGTTCGACCAGTGGAGCCTGCCTTCAGTGTGTATTAGGGTTGCCAGACACTCGATCCGGGTGGCAGATCCCCAGTTCCAGCTTTCTTGTCCTGTTGCTGTTCAGAACAGCAGTGGAAGAAAACTTTAAAAAATGGCCATGAGGCTGATGTC
The DNA here is from genome assembly GCA_029233225.1 of Lepidodactylus listeri. NCBI lineage: Eukaryota > Metazoa > Chordata > Lepidosauria > Squamata > Gekkonidae > Lepidodactylus > Lepidodactylus listeri. The sequence goes on from JARCFY010000011.1 coordinate 86,846,643, forward strand.
ATGACATCACTTCAGGATAACCCGGAAGTGATATCCTGCCTCTCTAGGAATTTTTGGTTTCTGCATAGAATTCTGGAGATTCCTAGAGTGATATGATATCGCATCCAGGTGATGTCATGATGTCGGCCTGGCAACTGCCCCCTCCTGCAATGTCCCCATCTCCTCCAGTCTCCTGCTGGGCCTGGCAACCCTGTGCTTTTGGATATACTGTTCTTCCTCTTACTAAAGAATAATTGAAGCTACCCTAATCCCCAGTCCACTAGATCAGTAGCTTCAGTAGGTTCTGGGCAGACAAAAGGAAATACTACTTTACACAGAGGGTGCTTAAAATGTGGAATTCTCTGCCAGAGGATGTTGTGAGGGCCGCAGGAATAAACAACTTTAAAGGGGGATTAGATAGGTTGATGGAGGAGAAGTCTATCAACAGCTACTAGCCATAGAGACTGAGAGGAACCGCCACATTCAGAGGCACTAATCCTCTGACTCCCAGAGCCAGGAGGGAACATCAGGGGAAGGCCTCGGCTTCCATGTCCTGTTGTTGGCAACTCTCTGTTTTGGGGAGAGGAAGAGAAGGAGATTGTAAGCCATTGAGACTCCTGAGTGAAAGGCAGGGTATAAATCCAATTCTTCTTCTTCTTCTTCTTCTTCTCCTCCTCCTCCTCCTCCTTCTCCTTCTCCTTCTTTTGATGTATACCCTGCCCTCCTCACCGAAGCAGGCTCAGGGCAGCTTACATAGAAAGTTTAAAAAACTTAAAACAGAACATCTGTAAAACCAATAATCAAGTACTAGTGGTAGTATCAATAATTTCCCTCTTCCTCCTTCTCTTGTAACTAATCCAGGAATGAGAAATGGATAGCAATTAGGGGACAATGGCACAGAAGCAGTAGTATCTGTTGGCAACAGTGGCACTAAAGAGGACCTAGAAGAGATGGATATTCACATGATGTGTTTTTAAGGAAACATTTCAACTCCCCACACCCAAATTGCTCTGAGTCTCCAGACTATAGTCCATTTAACCACTACACTACCATCTCTTAGACAGATGAATAAATAGAGGAGATGGCTGCAAATGATCGGAAGGAACCACAAGTTATGCATTCGTGTGCCCATGCTACAGCTCGGGAATTCATTTTAGATAGGGTTGCCGACATCCAGGTGGTGGCCGAAGGTCTCCTGCTATGACAACTGATCTCCAGATGACAGAGATCAGCTCCCCTGGAGAAAACGGCTGCTTTGGAGGGTGGACTCTAGGGCATTAGACACTACTGAATTCCCTCCCCTCCCCAAACCCTGCCCCCCTCAGGTCCTGACCTCAGAATCTCCAGGCGTGTCCCAACCTGGAGCTGGCAACCCTAATCTTAGAAGTTCTTCCAGATTTAGAAATTATTATTCAAGTTAATGGAGAAATCATGAGGGATAAGAAAGGAGGGCAGAACAAGCACAGAATGTCAAAGGAATAGAACCTAAGGAGATGGGGAGAGACCTGTTCATGCTCACTTCTTCTTCTAACAGCCCAGAGTAAAAGTCCCCCCCCCCCCAGCCTCTCTCTCTTTTGATTCATCCCAACCATATAAGCTCCCCACCCCGCCCCGGCTCGGTGATTGAAAAACTATGGGTAATTAAATAAATAAATCCTTCACCCAGAAGGTTATAAATTGTAGATTAGCCTGCCTGTCCCAGCAGCTCCAGTTCCTAGGATTAATGTCTTCGACACTCTTAATCACTTTTGTAATTACTAAAAAAAAAAGAGGAAAAAAGGCAGAAAATACATTATCAACAAATCCAGAGGCGGGGGGGGGGGGGGGTTTAAAGAATGAGAGAGAAAAGAGAAGAGAAACAAAAGATTTTCATAGACAGATCATAAAGAAATGTTCGAGTTCCCTTAATGAAGGGGATTTAAAAATTAACATGAGGATGGTTTGTTTCCTCGTCTCTTTGGGAAGAGTTGGAAATCATGTTTCTGCCAGGAGGCAGTATCAGGGGAAGGCCTCAGCCTCTATGCTCTGTTGTTGGCCCACCAGAGAAACTGGATGGCCACTGCGTCGGACAGGAAGCTGGACACGATGGACCGCTGGTCTGATCCAGCAGGGCTCTTCTGATGTTCTAATGAAGGCCTCGGCCTCTACGCCCTGTTGTTGGCCCTCCAGAGGAACTGGTTGGCCATTGTGTGAGGCAGGATGCTAGACTGGATGGACCACTGGTCTGATCCAGCAGGGCTCTTCTTGTGTTCTAATGAAGGCCTCAGCCTCTCTGCCCTGTTGTTGGCCCTCCAGAGGAACTGGTTGGCCACTGTGTGAGACAGGATGCTGGATTAGATGGAACACTGGTCTTATCCAGCAGAGCTCTTCTGATATTCTTATTTCCCATATGAATTCTGGTTCTTAAGGGAGTCGTCTTGTGTGTGTGTGTGTATGTGTTTAGTGCCTTCAAGTTGCTTCTGACTTAATGCCACTTTATGAATTAATATCCTTCAAAACATCCTATCATTAACAGCATAGCTCAGATCTTGCAAACTGGAGGCTGTAGATTCCTTGACTGAGTCAATCCGTCTCATCTTGAGTCTTCCTCTTTTCCTGCTGCCTTCAACTTTTCCTAGCATTACTGTCTTTTCCAGTGACTCTGGTCTTCTCACAATGGGACCAAAGTACAAGAGCCTCAGTTTGGTCATTTTAGTTTCTAGGGAGAGGTCAGGCTTGATTTGATCTAGAACCCACTTCTTTGTCTTTTGGGCGGTCCATGGTATCTCCTCCACCACCACAATTCAAATGGATCAACTTTCTTCCTAACAGATCTCTTGACTGTCCCACTTATATTACCCATAATTCACTGTAAACAGTCATAGAACCAGATGACTATGCTTCCATCACCAGTGCCAAGTTCCTGTGTACTTCCAGCCTGAACACAGTATCACATAACAATGAGGCTAGAAAATCTAGGGTTGTCAGTTTTTAGTTGGAAACTCCTGGTGATTTGGGGAGGGTGGGGTTTGGGGAGGGACCTCAGTAGGGTAAAATGCCACAGAGTCCACCCTCCAAGGCAGCCCACTTGAACTGATCGATGCAGTCTGGAAATCAGTTGCACTTCTGGAAGGTAGGGTTGCCTCCAAGTGGGGCCTGGGGATCTCCCACTTTTACAACTGATCTCCAGCTGACAGAAATCAGCTCCCCTGGAGAAAATGGCTGCTTTGAAGGGTGGACTCTGTGGCATTGTACCATGCTGAGGTCCCTCCCCTCCCCAAACCCCGCCCTCTCCTGGCTCCACCCCCAAAGTCTCCAGGTATTTTCCAACCCAGATCTGGCAACCCTACTGGGAGGTCTCCAGGCCCCACCTAGAGCTGAGCATGCCTAGTGTCACCTTTCTTTGAAAACAAGCATTACAAGCTGCTGGTGCTCATATATGTCTTCCATATATATGGAAGATGTCTTTCCATTCCCCCTCCCCCCCCCCAAAAAAACATATTTGGTATCCACACAAACCAAACAGGACTGGAGAACAGATCCCAAAACATCTGAAGCAGCAGCTCCTATCAATTTACTCTAAGTTAATTTCCATAATTGTTATTCAGGAGTAACATAATTTGTGAGGGAAAAGGTTAAGCCAGGCACGATGCCCTGAGAGAATTGATCTCTGCTGAAGACAACGCATTGCGGTCTCTAAAGAATTCTCAAGAATAATGCCCTCAACCTTATCATCTGCTCAATATTATCTCTGGTTTATTTCTCTGTCAGTGGGTGGCATGGGTGTCCACCAAAACCCAACCTTCTCTTCAATTTGAAAGTGCCTGCCACAGATCAATCCTGCCATTCTTCTACTTAAATTGGTTAAAAAAAACAACCACATGGCTTCATAGAGGCCTTCCAGATGTCTCCATTCTGTTCCAGAAAACTGAAGGTGGCCAAAAAGAGGGGAAAAAATATTTTCAGGGTATAAGCTTTCATAAGAATATAAGAGAAGCCAATATTGTATCAGGCCAACGGCCCATCCAGTCCAACACTCTGTCACACAGTGGCCAAAAACACCAGGTGCCCTCAGGAGGTCCACCAGTGGGGCCAGGACACTAGAAGCCCTCCCACTGTTGCCCCCCCCCCAAGCACCAAGAATACAGAGCATCACTTGCCCCAGACCGAGAGCTCCTATCTATACCTTGTGGCTAATAGCCACTGATGGACCTCTGCTCCATATCTATATATCTAATAGCCAAGTGGCCTCCTCTGTGTGGATATCTAAACCCGTGCGGGGGGGGCACCTGGGGGGTAGGGAGATTTTTCTGCACACATAGGGGACTCCCCACGTGTGCCCAAAAATCCTAAAAGTTAAAAAAAAACTTTTGGGGAGGATATTTAAACTGCTGCAGGCCCAGCGTCTCTGCGCCACGTGGGCCTTGCCGGGGTAACCAGGGCCGGGGGGGAGATTGGCGAGGCCCGGCGTCTCTGCGCTACGTGGGCCTTGCCGGGGTAACCAGGGCCGGGGGGGGGGAGATCGGCGAGGCCTGGAGGCTCTGCGCCACGTGGGCCTCACCGAGGCAAATGGAGGCGGGGGGGAGAGATTGGCGAGACCTGGCGGCTCACCATTATTGCCCAGGGGAGGGGAGGAAGCCTTACCTTGGGCTGCAGTTCCACTGGAGCTCCTTCTCTCCTCCCCCCCACCGCGGGTCCCACGAGTCCCACCTCTTGTGTTTATCTAATTCCCTCTTGAAGCCATCCACGCTTTGACTCTCAAAAGTTTATACCCCCCAAAATCTTGCTGATCTCTAAAGTGTTACTGGACTCCATTTTAGCCTTTTCTGCACTGTGGTATTGTCAGGCCTTAGTCAGATTTATGTCTGTTTGTTTTCAAGTTCTGTAGTCCGAGTCTTGTGGCACTGGTTACTGGATATCTGGTGTGGTCCAATTGGATTGTTTTCCTGTTTTGTAATCGTCCTGAGTCTCAGCAACAAATGTGGGCTATAAATAAAGTGAAAGGATGAAAGTACAGCGACTTGCTAGCATTCTGACACTTTGATTGAAGGTGATGGCAGAGACATATCAGCCATCTGTCCTACATCCTTTGTTCACAGTAGCCATCCAGTAAAACAACTAGCCCCTGGCCTGGGTTCCAGGTGCTCTGAGGAATATGTGAAAGACCCATAAGATCTCGATCAGCACCACTTAGAATCACAGTTTCACAGAGCTGGAAGGGGCCATACAGGCCATCTAGTCCAACCCCCTGCTCAATGCAGAATCAGCCTAAAGCATCCCTGACAAGTGTTTGTCCAGCCGCTGCTTAAAGGCTGCCAGTGAGGGGGAGCTCACCACCTTCTGAGGCAGCCCATTCCACTATTGCACAGCTCTCACTATTGAAAAGTTTTCCCTAAGATCCAGCCGGTACCTTCCTGCTCTTAGGTCAAATCTACACCTCCCCTCTGAAGTAGTTTGCTGCTTTTCCTACACTCATTTCACACTGGTGTCAAATTTCACTTTGTTCCCCCCCCCCCCACCGGGTCTGAAGAGCAGTAAGCAACAGGATCTGTTTAAAGCAGTATAATGCTAGCTTGACCATAGAAGGGCAATTAATGAATGTAGACAGTAATTTTTAAACTAGAACAAGTATGTTTTGAAACTAGAAACAGGGATAGACTTAAAAAAAAAACTAGAATGATTCCAGCGAGAAAGTCAGATGTAGATTTGGCCTTAATTTAAACCCATGACTGCAAGTCCTATGATCCTCTGCTCCCAACAGGAACAGCTCCCTGCCCTCCTCTAAGGGACAGCCCAATCCTGCCCCCCCCCCCCAACCTCCTCTTCTCCAGACTGAACATTCCCAAGTCCTTCATCCTTTCCTCATAGGGCTTGGTCTCATTCCTTCATAGTAGTACTCTTGTAGCCACAGACGTACTGCCATAGACAACTTTAAAAGAGGATTAGACAGATTCATGGAGGAGAGGGTCCATAACCCTCCAGGACTAGCCCTGGTGACTAAAGAGAACCTCCATGTTCAGAGGCACTAATCCTCTAAATCCCAGGGCCAGGAGGCAATATCGGGGGAAGACCTCAGCCTCTATGCCCTGTTGTTGGCTCTCCAGAGGAACTGGTTGCTGACTGTGTGAGATGGAATGCTAGACTAGAAGGACCACTGGTCTGACCAATCAGGAGTCTTCTTATGTTCTTCTGCAGGCATAGCCAAAGAGGGGCATCACCCCCTTGATTAATTTTTTAAAAAAATTCTTCCTGGTGAGGACCAATGCTCCCTCTAAACTGTGGAGTCTTGTGAGCAAAAATTCTACTTTGTGAGCTCCTGGTATGAAAGTTGTGAGTGAGTGATTTGGCTACTGCATAAATTAGTTTGCTCTGGAGCCATCCTTCCTGAGCTAAGACAAAATCTGTGAGCCGGAGGTTAAAAAACTGTGAGCTAGCTCACACTAACTCAGCTTAGAGGGCACACTGGTGAGGACCCTTTAGTCCAGCGAATATTTGGTCAAGCCAAGATCTCTCAGGTGCAAGCCCACTCAGAAAATATGGTCTGGCTGAGCAATCATAAGCCATTGCAATGTTTTTACACCCACCAAAAGAGAAAGAAAGATATATCTCGTACCAGATTGCCGGTGAAACAGCCATACATCAAGGTAACCTGTCATGTGCTACATTTTATTTTTGTCACTTAAAATTAAATGCATCTGTAATATGTACTGTACTAAGATCAAGTTAGTATTTTAACCACTTTGGAAGCATGTTCTATTACGGGGAGGGTCATGCGGCTGGGGTTCAGAATGGAAGGGTATATTTGCAGTAAATATTAATGACATCCCAGGCTGGCTCTTTCCTTCCCCCTTTCTGGCTTTATATATGTGGCACTGACCTCTCTACATATTCTGCTCTGATAGCACATTCCTTAGCAAAACAATGAAATACCGTTGCAATTATTTGTGGGGGAGACTCTGCCTGGTATTTCGTACCGGAGAAGCATCCACACTGATTCACCAAGTGCAACCTAATTCTATTAAATTCTACATCACCAGGATTGCCTTCACGACAATGGAGTTTCTTCATGTTGCGTGACTCATCAGGCAACTCAAAGGTGGCGACAAGGCGTTCCATCTGCCTCTGGGCCAGCCTCCATGGACTCCTGCACCAAGACAGGTGGAAGGACAGGTAGAAATCAAATTTCGCTTCCCTGGAAATCGACAGCTGTTTTGTTACCGGGTTTGCTGGAGCCAAGAACAAAGGCAGAGATTCCTCTGTGACAATGGCTGATTCTGCACTGGCTGTTCCCTCCATTGTTTTACCAAACCCACATTGGGGGAGAAAAGGTGTGGCTCGAAACCACCTTCAAATACCTTGGGGCAACACCGTACTGACTGCAAAGTCACCCCTGAATGGCCATAAGCCATAAATCTATGCAGACGGTACCATAAAACCTGATGATCAAAGAAAGTGAAAGTGGCATGCAATGCAGAGGGCACCATAAAATCCAATGATCAAAGAAAGTGAAAGCGGCATGCAACGCAGAGGGTACCAAAATTCGATGATCAACGAAAGTGAAAGTGGCATGCAACGCAGAGGGTACCAAAATACGATGATCAAAGAAAGTGAAAGTGGCATGCAATGCAGAGGGTACCAAAAATCCGATGAACAAAGAAAGTGAAAGCAGCATGCAGTGCAGAGGGTACCAAAAACCCGATGATCAAAGAAAGTGACAGCGGCACGCAATGCAGAGGGGAATTTCTGTTCCAACATGGGTTTGGTATAACAGCGAATGGAAAAGCCAATGCAGAATCGCCCAATAACCCCTCCAATGTTTTACAGATGAAAAGAGAAGGAAGACAGCGGTGTACTTTGAATATCAGTGGTCTTACGTCAAGGATCACTGCCTGATCACCCTCAACAGCTACATGATGCGGAAGGATCTTGACCTACTTTTTTTTTGCCTTGAAAATTTCAATTAACAGAGAGCCTTATGGAAATACATGAATGAAAGAATGCCTCTCACACGCTGCACGCATTTCCTCTGCTAATCGCCTGCATGGCCTTTCAAACATGTGCCATGAACTGCGCACTGAATATTCATTTATCAGCACAGCAACCAGTGGGAGACAGGAAGAGGAAGGTACTTTCTGTGGGGGGGTGGGGGACGACAGTGATCTTTGTCGTTCCACAATGATGTCACTTCAGGAGCAACCCAAAAGTGTTGGCATCCCACCTGGGCAGCACTCTAGCACAGGGGTGTCGAACTCATTTGTTATGAGGGCCGGATCTGACATAAATGAGACCTTGTTGGGCCGGACCATGGGTGTCATAAAATGTGATGCCAGGTAGCGGAGATATAAACTTTATAAAGGACACAAACACAAAGGTGTTTTTTTTTAACTTAAAATACAAACATGCTTAAAACATTAGCACTCTTGCAATATTTTGTTTATTTAACAGTCTCTGATAACTGACACCTCTTGCTCTGAATTATTGCATCAAAATATCTGTGCTGTTGCAATCCTGAGTGTGCTGTTCAGGTGCGTATCTGTAAGCTGCAAACCTACTTTTGATTTATTGACATTCACCACAGAAATCTCATGCTCAGGGTTCTGAGTCTAGGACCCAGGGGGAAACATGAAATGGCTGAGCAAGTGAGAGAGTCTGGTGAAGCAAGCTATGATGCAGCAGCAGCAACAGACCTGGACGCAGGAGATGGCCAGCTCCAGTGCGGGCCTGATAGAAGCCCTCCGGGGGCCTAATCTGGCCCCCAGGCTGCATGTTTGACACCCCTGCTCTAGCACCTGCCCAGAAACTTTATGATCATATTGCCGGCCTGCTTTCACCTGCCAACCAGATGAGCACCGGTGGACATCAGCAACAGGTGGGGGAGTAGACAGTACTTAACTTGCTGGACCAACAGTGCTATCCTAAGCAGAGTTGTCCATTCCAAGAGTTGAGAAAAACAAAAAGGACAGACCTCAGTAAGAAACGACAAAAGGCGCTGAGTACCAGAGACCACCATAAAAAAAAAAGTGATTGTCCTTAACTGGGTAAAAAGCAAATTGTTATTTGATATAGTGCAAGCAATCCCTATATATAGTACAAAGAATTCTAGCCCTGCTGGGTGGGGAAAGGAGCAGGATATGAGTTGACTAAAGAAATGAATAAAGAAATACTTTACATTAAGAATTTGTTATACTTTACTGGGATTGTTTGCAATTTATTATGATTATTTTTAATCAGGACAATGTGTTACCGGGATTCTTTGCACTGTATATAATAACAATTTGGTTTTTACATATTCTACGGGCTGTCCTAAATCCCGCTTCGTATATGTGAAAACAAGAGAGATATCTTTCATTTATGAAATCACAAACATATAGCATTAGCTAATACAGAAATTATGCAAAAAACACCCCCCACACACGTATGCATGCAGAAGATCCCAGGTTCAATTCATCGCCCGCTCTAATCTGGAGAACCAGGTTTGATTCCCCACTCCTACACATGAAGCCAGCTGGGTGACCTTGGGCCAGTCACAGTTATCTCAGAATTGTCTCAGGCCCACTTACCTCACAAGGTGCCTGTTGTGGAGAGGAAGGGAAGGCGATTATAAGCCGCTTTAAAAGTCCTTAAGGTAAAGAAAAATGGGGTATAAAAACCTACTGTTCTTCTACTGAACCTGGGACCTTCTGCCTGCAAAGCCAATGCTCTACAGAAGGAGGAGGAGGAGGAGATTGAATTTATACCCCATCCTTCACTACCCAAAGGAGTCTCAGAGCAGTTTACAATCTCCTTTCCCTTCCCCTCCCCTCTCCATAACAGACACCCTGTGAGGTAGGTGGGGCTGAGAGAGCTCTCTCGAGGACTGCCCTTGAGAGAACAGCTCTGAGAGAACTTGTGACTGACCCAAGGTCACACCAGCAGCTGCATGCAGAGGAATGGGGAATCAAACCCGGTTCTCCCAGATTAGAGTCTGCACTCCTAACCACTACACCAAACTGGCTCTGGCTGAGCTACAGTCCCTCCCAAGGTATCCCGTAGCAACCAAATGTAATCAGGTCCCGCCGTCCCCATCTACATCCTGCCTCAAAGCTATTCCTTTCGGGTAGACACAATGGCACGGCTCTAAACCCTTGTTCCCAACAACTCCCCCTCCACCTCCAGACCTGCATTTTTGCTGTGGATGTCCCCTAGATGGGTCTACCATGCCCCATGGTTGAAGAAGGAAACAGAGGACCCAAACACTTGGGGTCATATTTTCTTTTATGCGACTAATGTCAATTGTGTTTACTTCATTGATCATAAATGTAAATTGCTAACAGAAGAGAAGATAAAAGGAAAATGGCAAAGGGAAGGAATGCAATTATCGTTTTCTTCCTCCAAGCTCGAAACAGGTAAAAAAAATACCTTCAGCTCCTCAGAAGATTATGGAAGGCCCTTTAACAATAGGGCAAAGAATTGTTATTCTTCAGAAAAGCCCAACCTATCTAATATTAATCATCATTTGGAGATTTTAGATTGTCCCAGGGTTATAAACTGAAGGTACTGATGAGATGAATAAATTAATTAAAACACAAGAAGTTATAAATGTAATTTTCAAAAGCTAGACAGAATAAATCTCTCAGCCCAGGTGGGCTTTCTGAACAATATTACAAAATTCTTTTTTTTTTTCAAATATCTTATTAAAGTCCTTAGTTAAAACATCGAGCAGTCTTTGTCTGAATAGCAAAACTCCTAAGAAAAGAGGAACCTTCATTATAGTTATACCAAAAGAAGAAATGACCAATCCCTGGTGAAATTTGTATCAGACTTCTTAACTAATAATAGCTTGGATGCCATCAGACATTTCCACTGACTGACGGTTTTGCATTGGGGGAACATAATTTCCCTACCTTACCCTCCTGCTGTAGCCTGAAATGTGCCCTAAAATTCTGCTCTTTTTGGGGGGGAGGCCAGGGACCCCAAGGAATGGCATGAGGGAAAGATCTGTGTAGGTGGGCAGAATCAGCAAAAATTTCCTCCCTTCCATCCACAGAAACGTTCTGCAAGTTTTAACCCATCGTTTGAAATGTCTGTAATCTACCTTTTCATTACCAGGTGACTGAGTCAGTTTGGTGTAGGGATTAAGAGTGGCAGACTCTAATCTGGGAAAACAGGGTTTGATTCCCCACTCCTCCACAAGCAGCTGCTGGTGTGACCTTGGGCAAGCCATAGTTCGGTCAGAGCTGTTCCCTCAAGGACAGTTCTGAAAAAAGCTCTCTCAGCCCCACCTACCTCACAGGGTTTCTGTTGAGGGGAGGGAAAGGGAAAGGAGATCATAAGGTGCTCTGAGACTCCGTCTTTTCCAGCACTGGACTCTCAACCAAGTATGCACAGTCGCCCAATTGTTCAGTTTGCTATCTCCACTCTGTACATGATCATCCCCATGAAACATTGTACCAGCAGTTTGTATTGAAATAGTTTGTATGTATCTGCATGCAGAGGGGAAAGGTGATTGTACATGAGGTTGCCATCTCCATCTTGGGAGATCCCTGGAGATTTGGTGGTAGAGCCTGGGAAGGGGGGGAGGGGAGGGGGGGAGCTCAGCAGGTTGAAATTAAATCAGAAGTTTTTGGCTTAACATTGGGAAGAACTTCCTGACAGAGCGGCTCCTCGGGGGAACTGGCTTCCTCAGGAGGTGGTGGGCGCTCCTTCTTTGGAGGTTTTCAAGTAGAGGCTGGATAGCCATCTGACAGCAATGCTGATTCTGTGAACTTGGGCAGATCATGAGAGGGAGGGCAGGAAGGGTTGCATCAGTGCTTAGTTCCTGTGGCCCTTTCTTACACGTCCAAGGAAAGCTGATCGCCACTTCGGGGTCAGGAAGCAATTTTCTCCAGGCCAGTTTGGCCAGGGATCCTGAAGGGTTTTTCTGGGGGGGGGGGGGGTTTGTCATCTTTTAGACATGGAGCAGGGGTCACTGTGGGGGTGTGTGGGGGAGGTATTTGTGAATTTTCTGCATTGTGCAGTGGGTTGGACTAGATGCCCCTGGAAGTCCCTTCTACGAACAGAGGTGTGATGCAAAAGTCCAACCTCCCAAACTGCCATTCCCCCAGAGGAAGGTCCTTATTAAATATTTCTGTGGTTTCATCTACAACGAGCGTAACGAGATGATTCTATTTACCATCCCTCACCAAGAAAAGTAATTAGAATGCAAGGTAATCTCCATTAAATGCATTATGACTTTAATATCGGTAAACTCCACTTAAATATTAAACAGAAAGAAAAATATTAGCAAAATTATCGTAGATAATACAATCAGTTATTCTGGGAGGGCGGGGGAACGTGATAAATGCATTTTAATAAACTGTGCAAAATTATATGTATCGTACGCTTGCTTCCTGTCAATTTTATTTAGAGTTAAATGCCATTGTGATAATTAGTTGGGTTTTACTGTGTTCATTAAAAGCTCTTCTAATGATCACATAGAATAGTAAGTGAAATTAATCTCTTGCTCGGAACTCGTTGGAATCCATCAAGTGAGTAAACAAAAGTATCGCTTGATGCACGCAGTACCCAGCATTTTCTTCATTCCCCAGTAAACAAGCGTAATGAACACAGATACATTCGGAGGAATAGCAGGTGGCATTTTGCCAGCAGCTGAATGAGGCAGCGTTCGGTCTTGAATTTCTGGATTCGTTAAAGAAAATTAGGCACCCTGTTCATTACAGTCAGGAATTAGGAGCATGGGTAATCCCTTTTAGTCCTGGGAAGAACGAATGCAAGTAGACAAGGAAAGAAAGAAGATGGGAGCAAGAGGCTCATTGAAATAGTCAGGGGTCCGTTGGAGTGGGAGCGCACAGGAGCGCAGCTCTGGGAGTGAGGAGCCCAGGGGGCGGGCACATGACCAAGCCCCGCCCCCTCCTTGGCTTCCCCAAGCAGTGCAGAGGCGCAGTGCCCCGGGGAAAGCCCTGCTAGGGTCTTTTTTGTTTTTAATGTTTTGTTTTAATATTGATAATTTTATCATTGTTCCTTTTATGACTGTGTGCTGCTTTTCCAGAGACTTGCTCAAGGTGGCATATAAATTTTCTAAGGATACCATTTTTTATTTGGGCACATGGCACATAAGTACTGGAGAAATCTCACCAACCCTTCAGCAGCTTCCACCCCATCAATTTGGTGTAGTGGTCAGGAGTTGGACTCTAATCTGGGAGAACCGGGTTTGATTCCCCGCTCCTCCACATGCAGCTGCTGGTGTGACCTTGGGCCAGTCACAAGTTCTCTCAGAGCTGTTCTCTCATGAGCAGTTCTCAAAAGACCTCTCTCAGCCCCACCTACCTCACAGGGTGTCTTGTTGTGGGGAGGGGAAGGGAAAGGGATGGGTGGTGCACATGTCCTGGGTATCTCAAGTCTACTTGAAACCGGGTGGTTTCAAGGGAGCAGGAAGAGAATGAGGGTGTGTTCTTTACGCTTATTTTTATTGCACAAAGTATTGGATGGGGAAGGGAATGGAGGAAGAGCATGTCAGTTTCACTCATCTGTGGAGTGGAGCCTGAGGGGTGGGTGTTGCCTTCTGACACACTTCCGATATGTTAGGGGGGGTGTCATATGCAAATGAGTTATGCTAATGAGCTCCTGCACCTCTTTTTCTACGAAATGACCCCTGGAAATAGTGATGTCACTAATATTTGTCACCTTCAATATTCCAGTTAGCTCATAATGCTCAGGTGTACTGTGGTATGTCAGCTCAGTGTTAACTGAGATTTGGCACATACAAGGTCAACATTCAGGACACACATGAAATTGCCTCATGCAGAGTCAGATATTTTGTCTATCAAGGAAAGTGTTCTCTACTCTGATAGGCAGCAGCTCTCCAGGGTCTTGTATGTCCCCCACGACTTGATCTTGGGCGATTCTGCATCTACCATTCACTCCACATTTTCTCAACACTGAGGAAAAGGTGCAGCTCGAAACCACATTCAGATACCCCGGAGCAACTGACTGCAAAGTCAAAGATACCCCGGCCCTACTGACTGCAAAGTCACCCCTGAATGGCCGTAAATCTTTGCAGAAGGTACCATAAAACCTGACGATCAAAGAAAGGGAAAGTGGCCTGCAGTGTAAAGGGTACCATAAAATCCAATGAGCAAAGAAAGTTAAAGTCGCATGAAACACAGAGGGGAATTTCTGTTCCAAGGTGGGTTTTGTAAAACAATGGAGGGAAAAGCCGATGCAGAACCGCCCCTCGTTAGCAGACGGTGCCAGGGATTGAAACTGGGACTTACTGTATAAAGTGCAGATGATCTACCACTGAAAGTCCTCCTCAACAGGCACCCAAAGCTAGCTGTGAATTTTCAAGTGGCCCTCTGCCATGATTTGATTAGTGTGGGTGGGTGCAAGGCAGGAACAATCAAGCTACAACTCATGGCGGGCAATATGCTAATATCCACGAATGAGATATCGTTCACCAACATGACAAGCAAGGAGAGAACTCTTGAACAACTGATTAATCTTCTCCAAATGCTCACGGAGAAAATGAGTAAATACTGAGCATTTTCCAAACCAAGCCAACGAACGTTTGCCCATAAGAACATAAGAGAACATAAGAGAAGCCAATGTTGGATCGGGCCAATGGCCCATCCAGTCCAACACTCTGTCACACAGTGGTCAAAAATACCGGGTGCCCTCAGGAGGTCCACCAGTGGGGCCAGGACACTAGAAGCCCTCCCACTGTTACCTCCCCACAGCACCAAGAATACAGAGCATCACTTGCCCCAGACTGAGAGTTCCTATCTATACCTTGTGGCTAATAGCCACTGATGGACCTCTGTTCCATGTGTTTATCTCATTCTCTCTTGAAGCTGTCCATGCTTATAGCCGCCGCCACCTCCTGTGGCAGTGAATTCCATGTGTTAATCGCTCTATGAGTGAGAAAGTACTTCCTTTTATCCATTCTAACCTGACTGCTCAGCAATTTCATTGAGTGCCCATGAGTTTTTGTATTGTGAGAAAGGGAGAAAACTAATCAAACTAATCACTAATCAAACAAGCTGGTGAAGTGGTCCATTTGAAAATGATATGACAGAACTTTTGGTTTTCAAATACTAGGTCATGGGTGACATCCTCATGAGGGTTGCCAGGCTGTGCTTAGCAATGAGCAAGAGCTTTGGGTGGACAGACATGGCAGAATGGGGTGCTCCGTGCACCAGGATGTCACTTTCTGGGAAACCCAGAAGTGACGGAAGATAGCTCTAGGAAACACTGGAGACTCTATAGTAAAACCATAGAGTTTCTGGTGATTCCTAGAGGTACCCTTTATGACTTGTGGATTTCCCCAGAAATTACATCATGGCACACATGATGGCAATGATTTAATAAAAAAATCTCTCCTGCCATAATTCAGAGAAGCAGTCAGAAACAAAGACTACTGGCGGGAGGACCCTATCCATAGCAGGAGCCCTGGCAGCCTTTATTTTGACCCAAGATGGGTAGCAAAGGTGACCCCAGCACCACAGTCTCTTTTAAAATAAGGAGGGAGATGGAGAAGAAGGCTGGAGAGAGAAGCTGAGTGTAGAAGACAGAGAAGTACAAACCTCTCTTGCTTCCTTCATCTCCAGCTGGGGACAATGAGCCATGCTCCCTGCTGGCGGTTGCCTGAGACAGGAATCATCCTTGCTTAGGTAGCCAGCTGTAGTTGATTCTCCACAGGTAGAGCAGGAGGAGGTGGCAAGTGTCAAAGGAGGGGGGGTGAGAAGGAGCAAAACCAACAGCTGGAACTAGCATTCGATTTGCCAGCAAGCTTGCCTGTCAATTTAGCTGCAAAGGCTATCTTGCAGCAGGGCTGAAGAACACTCCACCAGAGCCTAAAATTACTTTGTCAGGGTCTCTGACAAGCTGCTCAAGCTAAGAGCCAGTGAAAGGAAATTACTCACAGTGGAGAGAGAAAAGAACGGAGATGAATAGTCACCTGAGCAGCAGCCTCAACTAACTACCATAGTTCTTATTCCTTGAGGTGACTTTATGGCTCAAGGGGATCTACATACCTCTGAGAGCTACAGCTGGAGATCTTTGACATTCTACCGTTACAAGGAAACCACAACAGCTCAAATACCCACTGATTCATCTCAAGTCCTGTTCACCAGATGTGAACATGGAGCCAGTTTTTCAACAGACTGTCTGTTTGTTGACCCACTTGCGGTTGTTCAGCAGGTTGTTTCTCAGTATTTTTTTCCTAACAGTGTAGGACAAAAGAACTGGCTTTTTATACACGTGCATTCTTATGCAAGCTGTTTGAATTTTACTTCCTTCCACAAGCAGCACCACTGCTCTGCTGAGCAGCCAGTTGTATAAGTCAACAATTAAATCGAACACAAATTATATGCATCAGTTACAAATAAATGCTGTGTTTTTTGTAAACAAAATTCTGCTATTTGGTGATTTTCTAAGTAGTCCTTGGTGATGTTAATGGCAGCAAATCCGCTTGGATCCGCAGCGTTTTGATTTATGCACAGTTTTAGGGGGGAAACTGATACAAACTTACATGACAGATGGTATGAGATGCATTTTTCTTTGGAGATTTGGACTGAGCAAAACCTTCACCTTTAGTTTTCTCTCTCTCAGCAGAGAACAGGCGGGGGGGGGGGGTCAATTCAATTGGTGTAATGGTTAAAAGCAGCAGACTCTAATTTGGAGAACTGGGCTTGATTCCCCACTCCTTCATATGCAGCCAGCTGGGTGACCTTGGGACAGGCACAGCTCTCTCAGAGCTTTCTCAGCCCCATCTACCTCATAGGGTGTCTGTTAAGGGAAGTAGAAGGGAAGGAGATTGTAAGCTGCTCTGAGACTCTGAAGGGTGGTGTATAAATCCAACTCTTCTTGTTCTCCCTCCAGTATTACCTCAGCCACCCTTTAAAAATGCTGATAGGTCTAAAGGGAAACTCTTCCTTCCTTCCTTCCTTCCTTCCTTCCTTCCTTCCTTCCTTTTCCACCTTTCTGCCCAGTGGGGGCCCAAGGTCATTTCCATCATCCCCCTCACCTCCATTTTATCCTCAAAACAACCCTGTGAGGAAGGTTAGGCTGAGAACATGTGATTGGCCCATGGTCACCCAGCCAGCTTCCATGGCAGACTGGGGATTCGAACCTGGATCTCCCAAGTCCTGGTCCAGCACTCTAACCACTACAGCATGCTCACTCATTGATGGAATGTTCAAGCTTCTCCTCCTCCAGATAAAAAGTGACATTTAGCATGGAACAGAATTTGAGAGATTGAAAACCATAGAGAAATCTTTTCCTAGGGAACTCAAGAAAAGCTTCTTTGACCTGCTCTGCCCTGCCCAGGGGTGGTAAAACAGAAATGATAAAACTCCTTGACCACAAGGAGGAGGCTCTTTTCAGTGCTGATACTATCCAGGCAAACAGAACTATTACACCTGGATTCCTGCTGATGGTGGCAATTGCCATGTGGAGGACTTCAAACCTGAGCAGAGGCTCCAGGTTGATGAGAACCCTTTAGAACCACTATAACTTATAAGTTAAGGTGCCTGCCTTAGATCAACATCAGCTAGGGCAAGTACAGAGAGAGGGACAGAGGAACTCTGTGTTTACACTTCTCTTTTTTATTCCCTTGCTCAATCTCTGACTGTGCTGAGAGTATACACATAAATAAATGTTTTATATTTTTGAAGCTGATAGCTGTTATCTGTACCACATAGACCTCCACCATTTCAGACACACTATTTTAAAAGGAAGAACAAGAAAGAGTTGGTTTTTTATATGCCGCTTTTCACTACCCAAAGGAGTCTCAAAGTGGCTTACAATCCCCTTCCCTTCCTTTCCCAACAACAGATACTTAGTGAGGCAAGTGAGGCTGAGAGAGCTCTGAAAGAACTGCTCATGAGAGAACAGCTGTGAGAGAACTGTACCTGACCCAAGGTAGCCCAGCTTGCTTCATGTGGAGGAGTGGGGAATCAAACCTGGGTCTCCAGATTAGAATCCACTGCTCTTAACCACTACGTCCAGGGCTATTTTTGGGCAGGAACGCACAGGAACAGAGTTCCAGCTGGTTTCAGAGTTGGCCATGCCTACAACCAAAACCTCTGGCATATATGGCTACAGAGCATGCTGCCCTCCCCATGTTACACACAAGAGGGAAAGGGGCCATGTTAAAATGCCTCTTTCTCTCTGGGGAGCCCATCCAGATTGCCTTGTCAATTTCACTCCCCTCCAGTCAGCTGAGAGTGAAATTGACAAGGAAAAGCCTCTCTCTGCCTTCCCTTCCCTAGCTGACATGTGGCAGCTAGAAAAGGGCAAGCGGGGAACCCAGGAACCTTGAAAATGCCTCCCCCACCTTCCCATGTCTACTCTGTGCTTTCCCAGCCCCCGCCTAATATACTAATGAGCTGTGCTGTCAGGGGTGTGGCCTAATATGCTAATAAGTTTCTGCTGTTGGGTGTGGCCTATTATGCTAATGAGTTCCTGCTGGGCTTTTTCTACAAAAAAAGCCCTGACTACATCCAAACTGACTCTGGGGAACACCAGGGGAAGAAGCGAGGTAGTCATTTGACAAATGGCTACTCCCCCAGTGGTGGACAAGTGCAGTAATCAGATGCTGGGTAGCGGGAGACTCAGATGCTGGGTAGCGGGAGACTCAGGCATGAGGTAAGGCTTTAGAATGGCAGCTCAGGGAAGGAAAGTTGGGAGCCCTTTTCCTCTCCATGGGTAGTTCCTACAATAGCCAGGTGGTGGCAGTGGTTGAACCTTAGGTGAGACCAGGTGGTGTCACATGCCAGGCAGAGACCTTGAATGGCCACTGATGCCCCGATGGCTCAGAGATCAAGACAGAGCAGGGCCTGCAGATCATTGGGCTGTTCCACCACAACAGCTGTTCAGCTTTCTCGGTGCTGAACACGGCTGGCCATCATCTCGTGTCTGATCATCACAACTGAACAACGTAAGCTCGAGTTTTGAACAAGTCTGATGCAAAGGTCACAGGATCCCTATGGAAAACTGGCTCTGATGTTGCTCTTACCCAGACAAAATTCATAAGCTTCCTTCTATCATGAAAGAAACTGATAGTGGGAAATTGCTCACCTGTCCTATTTTTGCACTTCTGATATTATGTACGATGCAGGATATTATGTACGGTGCAATCTCCCAGAGACCCCTGGAGTTTCCTATGGCACCTTTGAATAACAGAAATGAAAAACAGCTCTTATCGGGATTAAGAATCTTTAAAATGGACATTTGGCTGCACTCGCTGTTGCCTTTTTATGGGGTAGCGTGAAAGTATCATATCACCTTAACTTCAAGTTTTGAAATAATACATCTCTCTCTCTCTCTCTGTGTGTGTGTTAACTATTTAGCATGTGCATGAATATTCACACTTTCCCAGTCCTATTAGTTGGAATAATTTTCTTCCTCTAGCTGCTGCTTCTTCCTCTTTCCTGGATTAGTCACATAGTTTGCCCAGTGACCAATGCTGGAGCAACACACATGAAGCTGCCTTCTACTGCATCAGAATGAGAGCAAAGTCAATATTGCCTACTCAGACTGGCAGTGGCTTTCAGGCGGAGGTCTTTTCCATCACCTGCAGCCTGGTCTTTTTTTTAACAGGAGATGCCGGGGATTGAACCTGGGACCTTCTGCATGCAGGGCAGAGGTTCTGCCACTGAGCTACCAGCCTGTCTCAATGGCTCTCCAGGGTCTCAGGCAGAGGTCTTTCACAACACCTACTTCCCGGTCCTTTTAACTGGAGATACCAGGGATTGAACCTGGGACCTTCTGCATCCCACACAGATGCTCTGCCACTGAGCCCCTTCCCATGGGTAAAGCCACCTGATTAGGGATCTAATACAACAGAATGCTACCTAGCCAATCAGATCTGGTTCAGTGATGGCATTGCTGAGGGCAAGTGAGGGTAGGGTATTTATGAATATGCACATTGTTGTGAGGTGCATGATAGAGGAAGGGTTTTAAAAAAAAAAAAAACTGCTGAAAATGTTTATAAAAAACTATTGCTGGTATTAGCTCTGCTCTAGATTTTTTTCCCACACTATAAACACAAATGGAAACCTAATAAATATCACTGGTTTCTTTTTTACTTCTCTCCATATACCCACTGATGGTTTACCTGAACACAGCCTGATTTGTATTATTTATCTTTGCTTCATGTTTCTGTATCCTGCGTCGTAAGAATTATAAGTCACTTGAGGTAATGGGCAGAAGGCAAGACAGCATGCGGATTTGGGAATGCAGAAATATGGTGTTCATCCCCCTAGGGAGAAAGCATCAGTGACCAAGAGCTATCTGCTGAGACCCCAGTGACAGGTTCTAATCTCAGGCTAAACAAGGAAAGATGTTTCATCTCTCCACATCCCCCCCTCGCACCATAGGTTAAGTTAACCTGTGTACATCTATCACATGTCTGAATAAGTCAGTAGCTTCTCTAGAGAAATTGGTGTGTGAGTTGGCATACATTTATGTGTATATATATCTCCCAGTGTGGGGTGATGGCCCCCGAATAAGTGCCAATATATTTTAGAGACATCTACTTTTGGTTTGCAAAACAGAGTGTTATGGAGTGGGTTCATAAGTTTAGCGAAAGGGCCTCCATGTTTGGAGAACATGATTTGCGTGCATTAAGTTCAGCCTCACATTTCCAGTTAGAAAGTAATAGAACTAGGATGGGCTGGGGCAGAGGGACGGCTGTTGCCAGCCAGAGTAAAAGATGATGACGAAGAAGAGATTGGATTTATACCCTGCCCTTTGCTACCCGAAGGGGTCTCAGAGCAGCTTACAAACTCCTTTCCCTTCCCATCCCCACAACAGATACCCTGTGAGGTAGGTGGGGCTGAGAGGGCTTTTTTTAGGACTGCTCTTGAGAGAACTGCTGTGAGAGAACTTGTGACTGACCCAAGGTCACACCAGCAGTTGCATGTGGAGAAGTGCTGAATCAAACCCAGTTCTCCCAGATTAGAGTCCGCGCTCCTAACCACTACATCAAACTGACTCTGGGCCGAATGGAGCAACAGTCTGTACAAGGCTGAATAGATATGTACAGGATAGTGGTGCTGCTGAACTTTGACTGGGAGCACTCGCAAAGTTAAATCGCCTGTGCTTGAAAAGACTGCAATGTTTTCAAGTTGGACACAGACCCTTCAAAGCTGGGCCCGATTCCGAATGGCTTACAAGATGCTCACAGTTGTGTGGATGTGAAAACTGTCATCAACTTGCAGCCGACTTACGGTGACTCCAGCAAGGGGCTTTTAAGCCCAATGAAAAGCAGAGGGGTTTTGCCACTGCCTTCCTCTGCAACAGGCCCACAGTTACAGAGGGGCTTTTGGGGGTTCTGCCCCCTTTCTTAAAGGCACAGCCCCACAAGAATTTCTCCAGTTAATGCTTTTGTCAATCATTTTAAAACATTTTTTTTAAGTGTGCA
This sequence comes from Lepidodactylus listeri, assembly GCA_029233225.1. Lineage (NCBI taxonomy): Eukaryota > Metazoa > Chordata > Lepidosauria > Squamata > Gekkonidae > Lepidodactylus > Lepidodactylus listeri. The sequence goes on from JARCFY010000011.1 coordinate 86,868,004, forward strand.
CTCCTTTCAGCAGAGTGGGGTGCTGTAGTTGACTAATTCCCATACTGAGCAAAGGGGTTGGAGTAGGTGACCTCTAGGATATTTCTAACTGTGTGTCAAGAAATTGGAGAAGAGGAGGAGGAGGAGAAGGAAGAGGAGGAGGAGAAAATTGGATTTATACCCAACCCTTCACTCCCCAAAGGAGTCTCAGAGCAGTTTACAATCTCCTTTCCATTCCCTTCCTCACAACAGACACCCTGTGAGGTGGGTGGGGCTGAGAGAGCTCTTTCAAGGACTGCTCTTGAGAGAACAGCTCTGAGAGAACTTGTGATTGACCCAAGGTCACACCAGCAGCTGCACGTGGAGGAGTGGGGACTCAAACCTGGTTCTCCCAGATTAGAGTCCGCATTCCTAACCACTACACCAAATGGAGAGTTTTTCTGCCTCAGTGTTAGCTTTCTTGACTATAGAAGTCATCACCCCCACCTGCCAGCTTGTGATCAGAATTGTTGCTTCGGCTGGCAGAAGTGATTAACTTGCAGCAGCTGAGAGCTGTCATCTAAAGTGGCTGACAGCTTGCAGTTTAGAGATCTATCCTGGTAAACAGCTTCCTATTGGCTAAATAGCTTTTCTTTCTGCACTGAGAACTTCAACCCCACCAGAAAAAATCCTGGCTACGGGCCTGCTCTGCAGAGTCTTTCTTGGAGGTCTCCCTTCCAATGACCAACCCTGCTCAGCTTCTGAGATGCAATGAGATCAGGTTATACCATGCCACCATCCCTCCCACGCTCATGGCTCCATGACAATATACTTTGCTGCTACACCCAGCCTGGGAGGGAAGGTAGCATGACATAGCAGCAGACTCATCAGATCTCAGAAGCTGAGCAGGGTCAGTACTTGGATGGGAGACCACCAGAGAAGGCTCTGCAGAGGAAGGCAATGGCCAACCACTTCTGCTTCACACTTGCCCTGAAAGCCACTCACTGGGCTTGCTGTAAGTCAGGTATGACTTGATGGCACTTACATATATATGTACATACACTCAACCCTCCCCCATGCCAAGTGGGAAGGAGCGACTGGCCATGAAGGAGGGGTCTTTATACTGAGGATATTGTGAAAGTCCTACAGAGTCAGTCAACAAGTGTCCTAGAGAAGGAAGTCTTTATTGAGAAAGGTCTGTTGTGGTTAACTGCACTTCTTGTGTTAGTAATGGCGGGCACCGCCTCAAGCAGGACAATTATACAGAATTCAAAATGGGGTCTGGTAAAGCAAGGTAACCAATCATCATGTCAGAGACAAGGCACTCAAAATACTGGTTTACAGTTCCCAGGGAAAAAGCGGGAAGAATAAGAGGAAGACAGGAGAAGAGATACATGGGCCGGCACCAACAGTCTCTCAAGGTCAGAGCAGCTCAAAGAGCGATAAGCATGCCATGGGAAATATAACATTCCACAGTCCTGACGTCAAATGTTCACTCATCTCACCTCCTGGGCAGGAGATGACAGCATTAGCTGACAGATATGTCCTGACTGGGGCACACCTTTCTTGCAAATCATTTGTTTGCTTGTTTAGCAAATTTTTATGCCGCCTCTCCAGGGGACCTCCCCACAGCAGCTTACAAAATCAAACCCAATGAAAACAAAACATTAAAAGCGATTCGTTAAAATGCAGCATTAAAGTCCAGAGTTAAAGACCCAGCCACAGCATAAAAACTTAGACCACTGACTAGCTTAAAGTAGCCATTTCATTTTAACAGCTATGGTTGCCGTGTCCCCCTTGGCCATAAGAGGGGGATGGGGGGTGGGGGTAAGGTTGCCAGATCCAGGTTGGAAAACTCCTGGAGATTTGGGGATGGAGCCTGGGGAGGACAGGGACCTCAGTGAGGTAAATGCCACAGAGTCCACCCTCCAAGGCATCCATTTTCTCCAGGTGAACCGATCTTTGGAGATGAGCTGTAATTCTGGGTGATCCCCAGGTCCCACCTGGAGGCTGGCATCCCTATTAAAAGCTCACTAAAATGATGTTAAAGGACCCCTTAACTAAAAGCCTGGGTGAACAGAAACCCTTTGACCTGGCACTTAAAGAGGGTAGTGTGGGCACCTGATGAACCTCAAGAGGAAGGGCATTCCATAAGTGAGGTGCCGCTACTGAAAAAGCCCTGTCTCATCACCACTCTCCCCACCTTCTGAAGGACTTGTGAGGCAGACCTTAACTATTATTTTCCAGCATAATTTTTTGGCTGGGATTTATGAGAACTGCAGTTATCCCAGCCTAGAAGTCTTCCTGAGGTCTGAACATCATTACCGATGAATGGGAAGACGCAAACATCATGGTCCCAGTTACAGACATCTGGGCTTTAGCGTGGGAAGATAGGCTAAGAGACACACATGGTTGGATCCAGACTAAATTTTCCAAAGGGAGATTGAATTTTCCTCCCTCCCTCCCTCCCTCCCTCCTCCCACTGCAGCCCACTAATCTCCAGAAGATGTTGTTCCTGGGCAATAAGAGAGGAAGGACATGAGGGAAGTCTACAGCAGGAAACGGAACCATTTTGGCCATGATCCAGCTCACAGTAGTGGCTGGGTCTAGCCACCCTCTTTCCAAATTAATAGGGTTGCCAAGCCCCCAGCTTTGCCATAAAATTTACCATAGAGCAGGGATGTCAAACATAAGGCCCGGGAACTGGAACTAGCCCTTCCAGGGCTCTTACCCGCCCCACAGGAGAGCCAGTTTGGTGTAGTGGTTAAGTGCGCGGACTCTAATCTGGGAGCACCGGGTTTGATTCCCCACTCCTCCACTTGCACCTGGTTGGATGACCTTGGGCAAGCCATAGCGCTGTACCAGCTGTTCCCTCAAGGACAGCTTGGGAAAGAGCTCTCTCAGCCCCACCTACCTCACAGGGTGTCTGTTGTGGGGAGGGGAAGGGAAAAGGAGTTTGTAAGCCGCTCTGAGACTCCCTTGGGGAGTGGAGGGTGGGGTATAAATCCAATCTCTTCTTCTTCTTCTTCTTCTTCTTCTTACAAGTAACTAGTATGTATGGAAATGTACGGTTACCCCCCCCCCCCTTTTTATGGTATCCCTTGGAAAAAACCAAGCCTTGCTTATGATTAAATACATTTATTGGGGCTTTTGTGGGTTCCCCAGTAAATCAATTGCTTTCACTGCTAGGAATCAAATGCTTTTGTCCGTATTTTGAGTAAAAAATAATATTGTTTATTGGGTTTGCCTGTGTCCTTTTTATATCTCCGGTACCTGGCTTTACATTTTATAGCACACGTGGCCCGGCCTGACAAAGTGAGGTGTACGTCAGATTTGGCCCTCAAAACAAATGAGTTTGATACCTCTGCCATAGAGTTTCCAGTGATCCCTAGAGCTATCCTATGTCACTTCCGGGTATGTTTTTTTTAAAAAAATGGAAGTGATGTAGTGCCACAGCTGCCATTGCATTTCCCCCATGTCTTTCAACCCTCCAACCAGTTGCCTAGGGACTCTATCATGTGCAGCATCCTCATAAGATATTTCACCAGTCATGCCCAAAGGCTGCTACTATTGTCAAGCATATGGAGGAGGAGGAGGAGGAGGAGGAGGAGATTGGATTTATATCGCCACCCTTCACTGGGAGTCTCAGAGTGGCTTACAAACCCCTTTCCCTTCCCTTCCCCACAACAGACACCCTGTGAGGTAGGTGGGGCTGAGAGAGCTCTTTTCAGAACTGTCCTTGAGAGAACAGCTCTGACAGAACTATGGCTTGGCCAAGGTTATCCAGCAGCTGCAAGTGGAGGAGTGGGGAATCAGAAGGTGGGAGTGGTATTGTAAAGAATACTTGTAAAGGATGCAAAGGTATAGAAGCTTATACTCTGAAAGTTCTTCAGGGCCTGTAAGACGGAGCTATTCTGCCACAGTTTGGGATGAGGCAGCGGATGTCAAATACCGTCTGGCCCCTCCTGTTACCATCTGTTATCATCTATTACAAGGTCTTCAGTTTTCAAGGACCCTGAACAACAACCTCACCGTGGTTTAGCTGAGGTTAGGGTATCTCCCATCTGGAATCCCTTACAAGATTTTGCCCTCCCCGCTGAATAATACTGGGACACCATGGAGATAGCTTGAAGTAGTTTGAATGCCATTGTTCTAGGGGTTAAGATTTTAAAGTTGTAAAGTCTGGTTTTATTTTTCTATAACTAATATTGTAACCCACCCTGAGCTCGTTCACAGGAAGGGCGGGATAGAAATTGAACCAAATAAATAAATTACTGGACTCCAATCTAACTGATCTACTGAAGACCAATACTGCAATCCTTGGAAACTCACAATCCCCCCCCCCCAACCTACATACCTGTTACAAAACGAATGATTGATACCTAGCAAAGACGATTGATGCTCGAGCCCTTTATATTGCTTTAAAATAAAATAATCATAAGGCAAATTGCTTCACATCAAGACACCAGAGAAAACCAATTTAATTTCTGTAATATAAGACAACAATGAATACTAAATCTCACGAGAAAATAAATCCAGCGACTTTAAGATGGGGCCGTAAGTGCCGAGTATATCATGTCAAAAATTAACATATGAACTTCAAATCTATGTGCCCATTCAAAATCTGATTTAACAAACTGCTCTTATTAAAGTCAATTCAAGTGCATTCCATTAAAAAAACAAATGAACGCTCAACTGTATGGGAGATAAATAATTTTTCCCACACTAAGCAGAACACATTAACTTAACAAGTAATGATCTAAATTATGTATTAAACTCAATTACTTTTTATTACTGCTTTCCAATTACGGTGACATGATTGATTTCATTTTTATTAGAGTACCAGTTTTGATTTTACCTGTGTCTTGACTTTGACAACTACTAAGGAGAAATTACTCACAGGGATATTGTAATTGGGTTGATTCTCTGAGGTTCTCGACAGCAATAATGCAAAGGTTTGTAATGGAGAATAAGCAGCGTTCTGATTGAGAGATAAATGCATTACAACAATCGCCATGGTGGATTAGGGTATTACGGAACAAAAAAAGTATTTAATAGGTTAATGTTCCATGATCTTCATTCAGTTGTTCTTTAAAAGAAACTATTCTTATCCTGCCCCCCCCCCCCAAAAAGTGACAATTGATTTTGGAGTTCTTTGAGAAAGTGAATAAGCATGTAGACAATGGTGATCTGGTCAACATTATATCCCAGGACTTTCAAAAGGTTTTTGACGAGGTTCCTCATCAAAGACTCCCAAGTAAATTTAGCAGTCACGGAATAAGAGAATGGGTCCTCTTACGGATTGAAAACTGGTTAAATGACAGGAAGCAAAGAATAGGACTCAATGGACAGTTCTCACAATGAAGGGAAGTAAACAGGGGGTCCCACAAGAGCCCCAGAGCCAGTTTGGTGTTGTGGTTAAGTGTGCGGACTCTAATCTGGGAGAACCGGGTTTGATTCCCCACTCCTCCACTTGCACCTGCTGGATGACCTTGGGCAAGCCATAGCTCTGTACCAGCTGTTCTCTCAAGGAGAGTTGTCTCAGAGCTCTCTCAGCCCCACCTATCTCACAGGGTGTTCTGTTGTGGGGAGGGGAAGGGAAAGGAGTTTGTAAGCCACTCTGAGACGCCAAGTGAAGGTCGGAGTATAAATCCAATCTCCTCCTCCTCCTCCTCCACAAGGATTGGTATCTGGGCCAGTACTATTTAATTTATTAATCAGTAATGTGGAACTAGGGGTGAGTAGCATAGTGGCCAAGTTTGCAGATGACACCAAATTATTGAAGGTGGTGAAAACCAAGGCTGACTGTGAAGAGCTCCAGGAGGACCTCCACAAACTGGGTGAGTAGGTAACAATGCGCCAAATGAAGTTCGGGATTGGTAAGTGTCATGTGATGCACACTGGGACAAAACAACTCGACTTCAAGTATAGGGTAATGGGGGCTGAACTTGCTGACTGAAAGGGAAAAAGATCTTGAGGTTGTAGTGGATAGATCAATGAAAATATCAACCCAGTGTGCTGCAGCAGTGAAAAAAGCAAACTCTGTGTTAAGGGTTATTAGGAAAGGGATTGAGAATAAAGTGGTCGATATTGTAGTGCCCAGAGCAGCCTCATTTGAAATACTGCGTACAGTTCTGGTCATCATGTCTCAAAAAGGACATGACAGAGCTGGAAAAAGTACAGAGGAGGGTGACCAAGATGATTAGGGGATTAGAGCCCCTTCCCTATGAGGAATGGATGAAGAGTCTGCGACTTTTCAGCTTACAAAAGAGACAACTAAGGGGGGGACATGATAGAGGTTTATAAAATTATGCATGGGGTAGAGAGAGTTGGCAAAGAGATTTCCCCCCTCCCTCTCCTAAAAGAACTCGAGGGCATCCAATGAAACTGAAGGAACAGTAGGTTCAGGACAGACAAAAGGAAATACTACTTTACACAGAGAGTGATTAAAATGTGATTAAAATTCACCGCCAGAGCATGTAGTGATGGCCACAGGAATTAACTGCTTTATATTGATAGACTATCCTCCATGAATCTATCTAATCCCCTTTTAACTAGCCGCAATGACTGAAAGGAACCTCTGCATTCAGAGGCACTGATCCTCTGAATCCCAGAGCCAGGAGGCGACATCAGGGGAAGGCCTCGGCCTCCGTGCCCTGTTGTTGGCCCTCCAGAGGAGCTGGCTGGCCACTCTGTGAGACAGGATGCTAGACTAGATGGGCCATTGGTCTGATCCAGGAGGACTCTTCTTGTTTTCTTGGGTTGATTTATTGTTTTCAACCATTTTAGCAGCCTGATTAGCCCAGTTTGGCCTAAGCTTGTCAAGATTTAGAAGCTAAGCAGTATCAGCCACAGTCACTACTTGTATGGCAGACCACCATGGAAGATGGGAGTTGCTACATGGAGGAAGGCAATGGCAAGCATCCTCTTCTCATCGCCTGCCATGAGTCAGCTGCAACTTGACAGCTTCCTCTTCAACCATTTTACCAGTTCCAGGAACAAAGATGGCTACTGAGATGGTCTACAATACGGACTGGGCATGAGCTGGGAAAATGTGGTTTGTGTCAGTTCGTGGTTCATGAGTGAACCAAGAACTGAAGGATCAAGGTTTGTTCGTGAACTGAACCTGTTTGTGGGTCATGATCCTGCAAACCCAGCTGAAAGGGACCACAATACCTGTAAACAGGGTTTGCAGAAAGACAGAAAAACAGCTGAGCAATGCGGAGCAGCTTGTTCCCTCTTCTCTCCTGACTGCCCTTTACTGGCCTGGAGGATATTCATAGAGGTGGCTGAATAAAGACTGCCCCTGTCTTCTTGACATGGTATTCCAAGGAGGTCTCCCACCCAAGTACTAACTACAGTTGACCCTGCTTAGCTTTTGAGATCTGACAAGATCTGGCTTGCCCGGGCTATCCAGGTGAGGGCAACAGGCCTACATTTTAGATCACAGCAACCTACATTTAACATTCCACATTAAAACATAGGAATAAAATGCATGCACAATATTTACATGGCAAAACACACCAACTGACTCTTTCTTGGACCGGCTCTCTCTTGCCATTTTTTGGAAACAATGTGGTGTAATCTCCTTTGTCTCTCTTGGGTGTTAGGTTCAATATCCCTGGCCAAGGTTTCTGACTCTGGTCCATATGTCTTAGTTTCTGTATATCCACAGGAAGTGTATTCACCAGAGGGCTGCTGTGAGGATAAAATGGAGGGGAGAAGAATGATGTAAGCTGCTTTGAGTCCCACAGGAGAGAAAGGTGGGGTATAAATGAAGTAAATACATGAAAGTAAACGTAAAGTCAACCAATTCTCTCTAGTGCAGTTCTGTTGTGACCACCATTCTAGTAGCTTATAAAATGTAGCGTTTTTTCCTGTCATGATAACTAGGGATGGGCACAAACCTAAAAATTCCAATTCAGTTCAGGGTGGTTCCCAAACCGAACCCCAAACCAAGCCCAAAATGCCCCAAGTCGAACTGGCCAGTTCAGACACACACACCCTTTTGTTCCACCTCCGAGAAGCCTCAGCCGGGAGAAAGAGGGGGACTCACCCAGGGAAGGGTTAAATGGTTGCTCATGGGTGGAGTCCACCCTGCTGTTAGGTTTAAATGGTGGCAGGCACTTCAGCCTAACAAAGGGATGGGTACACCCGTCCATTGTTAGGCTGAGATAGCTGTCAGCCATTTCAGTGGTCTGTTTCGCTTCCTCCTGCTTCTAAGTGGGGGAAGAGAAACCCACTGATGAAACAGTTCGCAGCCATTTCAGTTGAGCAGTGGGGCAGGTGTGCCCATCCTCTGTTATGCTGAAATGGCTGCAAAGTCTTTTCTGTGGCCTTCCCAAACGCTGGTTCAGGGGCTCTGAGCTGGGCCACATTCGTGCCAAAATTCGGCTTGTGAACCTTTTTGGGCCCACTCCTAATGATAACTGATCTCTGTTATTAGGTTGACATTTTAGTTACACTTATACCGTTACTTCATCGATCCACCTTAAATTTTCTTTCTTGTCCACACTCTCTGAGTATTTATGTTCCCTTCGAGCCATCACTGACTGGAGATTTCTCCTCGTTTTTAGTGGATTTCACCTCACGCTCTCTCCCCGGAACGTAGCAGGCCTTTCTGAGTTATATTCACCTTTCCATCCATAATTGAAAAGACAACCACTCAGTTCAGTCATAGCAGTTCGTCTGCTGCACCCTGTCATGTCACACGAGTCAAATCCTTCTTCATTTGTGCCATGCTCCGGGTGGGGAAAGAAGTATTCTTCCTGTCCTTGAATCTGGACAAATGACCCTAACTGGAGAACCAGTTAGTTTTGGATGTCCCCTTTCTGTCAGTGCCCTGAACTTTAGACAAATGGTTTCCACAGCTCTCTGCCAATGCCAAATTTTAATCCTTCAGGCACTTCAGCCTGGCCCTGCATGGACCATTGGTAGCTCAAGCAGTGTGTCTTCAGAGCAACCCGCCATGACACCCACTCGAACTGTACTGATCCATAGCACTAAAGTGTAGAAAACTGTAGATGAAACAAAGGACATAATCTTATTTCTACAAAATTAGATACTGCTCAGTCCCTATGGACTACTTATCACATTCAGACACCTATAAGTTTAGGAAAGCCCTTACATTAGCCAGATGTGAGGCTCTCCCCTCTGCGGTATTTGAGGGTAGATATAGAAGGGTCCCGTTTGACTGGAGACTCTGCCAGTGTGATTCTGGGGAGGTAGAAACCATCGAACGTATGATGTTGAGATGCGACTGGTACAATAAGGTCCGAGATAAATATATCACAACTTTTGTAAAAGAAACATCTGGACAGAAAGACTGGGAGTGTTGGAACCAATTGCTATCCGACGAAAATCTGACTATTACTGAATCTGTGGCTAAATTTTGGGTGGCGTGCTATCGTATTAGAAATGTACGGCTACATTTATAAAATTGTGTTTGCCTTTTATATTTCTTACTGGATTTGTCAAACACTGTAATGGCGTGTGTGTGTGTATATCTCTAAAACTCCATTTTACCCAGATTTATCCAACTCGGTATCGTAACGTGTTATGGTTATGTTGGCTCGATGCTGTAATAAATGTACTGTACTGTACTATTTCTACAAGAGAATTAAAAATCATTATACCACACGGCTGCATCTTCTTTCTAGTTACAGCTCCGCTTACTAAGTACTCAGAGGCTGATATGAAAAACACAGCTATTTTATTCCAGAAATAGCTACATCTCAGGTACGATAAGCCATTGTGAGCATTTCTATTTCAGGCACACTTCGCGGCTGCTTGTGCCAAAGGTGCTATATTGTAAGCGTCAACGCCGTGACAGGTGATAGATGATGAAGTCATCACAAATTCTCACCACATGTTGTTTCAAGCTTGTGTGTCAGCAACAACAAATCGTTCAGGTTGGATTCTGGGTTTCTCATCTTAGGTAATGGAGGGGGGGGGGGGGAACCAACATTGTCTGTGCCATAAAGGAGATCATTAGAGAAGGTAACAAGTTCCCATTCTGAACGGTGTAATCTCATTATCTCCTGCCATGGAGCAACGCATGCCTAGATGAAACAAATTTTCATGGCTGGAAGGTGTACAGTAAGTATGAAAGCACAGGATATCTGATGATAGCGCTCGGTCAAGGGTGCCCAACCTAGGATCCATTAAACCAAACACAATGCAACCATGGGCGTGCTCCAAATGTCCTGATTTGGCTACCTGCTAAAGACTTCAGATGAGGGGCCGTCACGAGAAATGGGTGAAATAAATTGGATTGTCAAGGCCTGCCCAGGCCTAGTCCTATAACAGCACATCACTTCTGTAGACAATGAGATTCCACCCATTGATGCCACCACATATGAAGGTTCAGAAGAACCAGGACTCCAAGGAGGAAGGAGAAGGAACCTGACACACACACTGACTGGACCTATTCACTTTTGGGTCCTCCATAAGAACCCTCATATGCCCAAGAAAAATCCAAGTAGTAGGCCGTGTCGGTCTGAAGCAGTGGAACAAATTTAGACTCCAGTGGCACCTTTCAGACCAACAAAGGTTTATTCAAGGTATGAGCTTTTGTGTGCAAGGCACAGTTTTTCAGATATTTGAAAAAGTGTGCACACACATGAAAGTCCATACCTTAAATGCCCAAGAAAAGTAATTCAGGATGTACTATTGGATTTTGAAGGGCTGCGGTGGCTCAGAGGTTAAAACGCTGAGCTGCAGACCGGAAGGTCGGTAGCTTAACAGTTCAAGACCTGAGTGCCGCCTGACGGAATGAGCTCCCGTCCCTGGCCCCAGCTCCTACCAGCCTAGCTGTTCGAAAGCAAGAAACTGCAAGTAGATAAATAGGTACTGCTTTGGTGGGAAGGTAACAGTGTTCTGGAAAAAGTCCTTGGACAGCGCTGGCTCTTCGGCTTGGAAACAGAGATGAGCATCGCTCCCTAGAGTTGGATTTGACTGGCTTTTGAGCAAGGGAACACCTTTACTTTACCTTTATCAATGGATTCTAGTGTCCATTCCCTGTCAAGGTTCTGAGCAGAAATCTCACCAAATTTCATTCTCCTATTGCCTTTGTTTCATTCATCTTCTCACTTGGGGCCTAACAGGGAATACATTAGATATCCATGATCCTAGTTTCAGAGAATGGCCATGTTGTTCTGCAGTTGAACATCTAGATTCAAATCCAGCAGCACCTTAGCGACCAACAAGATTTTGGGGGTATAAGCTTTTGAGAGTCAAAGCTCCCTTCATCTGGCGAAGGGACCTTGCTTTGATCCTAGTGATCACACTGCGATACACATGACATTTGATCAAATTTATATTACTTATCCAAAATAGCAATTTGTTCAACCTGCTTAACTTGACAATATTACACAATTACAATATTACAATGAGCACCCGGTTTAAACTCATTTCCACAGTAGTCTTCCTCAGGAGTAATTCATTATTGTATATTGTAAGGAGGTGTCAGATTCTTGATCCAGTTCAAAAATATATAGAGGAGCAGACTTCTTAGTTTCTTCAAAGTATCCTGGAAAACCATGGTAATTAATAAAACAACATGAAGCTGAATGGAACCCAATAATTATGAACTATAATATATTATTATTTATATGTTTATTCTAACTTACTTATGGTTCCTTTATAAGTGTTTATATTGGGAGCTAGCCCATGCTTTCTCGGTGCAAAAGCCTCCTCATGCTGGCTAATGCTCTCCATGAACACAATCCATCTGTAGCAGCACACCAATCCTCTCATTTTCCCCAGCAATAAGCCTTCAGTGTTCTGGCTGGCAAGTGCTTACTACATTGAACCCTAATTTTATCAAAGTTGTTCTGATTAATCCCATACAGCTGCATGTTGAACCACTCCTTAAAGTTACATGACATATATTGAGCTGCACCTCTTAGTATATTTCCTATGAGTTTATGCAACCTGCAGCTGAATGAAACTAAAAATTTAAAACTTTATATCTAATGCATAATATATAACTTATAATTATTTAGTATATAACTACTTTTGATCCCACTATGAGTGCTTCTATAGGGAACTAGCCATTACTCTCTGGGTGCATAAGCCTCCCTTTGTGGCTGGCTAATAATCTCCATATACACTATTTCATTATTGCAGTAGCAGACCAGTCCTATATTCTAAGCCTTCAGTTTTCAGATGGCTGGCAAATTCTCTCTACATTAAACAGAATCAGATTAAATAATTCCATACAGCTGCAAGCTGAACATTTCCTTCTTCAAGTTACATAACTTTTAACACAAGGACATATAAACATATAAATAATAATATATTATAGTTCATAATTATTGGGTTCCATTCAGCTTCATGTTGTTTTATTAATTACCATGGTTTTCCAGGATACTTTGAAGAAGTAATATTGTAATTGTAATATTGTAATTGTGTAATATTGTCAAGTTAAGCAGGTTGAACAAATTGCTATTTTGGATAAGTAATATAAATTTTATCAAATGTCATGTGTATCGCAGTGTGATTTGTTTGGTTTTCTTGTTTGATACCTGTGACCCCCGCTTTTCAACTTGTTTTGATCCTAGTGATGTCATCTAATGAAGTCAAAATGGAAGGAGTATCAATCTTTTCAACCACATCATTTGGCAGGTGTCAATCAATCCACTCAGAAGTGCTGTTTGCTCCACTAGGAAGCACATACACATCCTCATTGTTTTCTCTGTCAGGGCAAATAGCTTTTCTGTGGGACAGAAACACATCAGGAAAAGGTACAGGAGAAAGGTTAAACCTCCCAAAGGTCAGTAACAGGGAGAATCTCTGTTGGAGATTCACTAGTCAAAGCCAACAATCCAGCCAAAGAACCTTGTTTTACTGAAGGAAACTGAGCACAGTTTCCCATTTCTGAATGGAAGACGTTCCTGTAGGTCCCTTTCCAAAACCACTCCACCACTCCTGTCCAGTTTGGTGTAGTGGTTAGGAGCACGGACTCTAATGTAAGAGAACCGGGTTTGATTCCCCACTCCTCCACATGTAGCTGCTGGTGTGACCTTGGGTGAGTCATAAGTTCTTTCAGAGCTGTTCTCTCAAGGGCAGTTCTCAAGAGAGCTCTCTCAGCCTCATTTACCTCACAGGGTGTCTGTCATGGGGGTGGGGAGGGAAAGGAGATTGTAAGCCGCTCTGAGACTTCTTTGGGTAGAGACAGGTGGGGTATAAATCCAATCTCTCTTCTTCATCTTCCCCTTCCTTGGCTTCTCTCCCATAGGAGTCCCCTCCATTTTATCTCTCTGATTTTTGTTCCTCCACCGTTTCCCTCTTCACACAGCCTCCGACACTGTCTTGCTAAGTTTAGATCTCGACCAAAGGATTTCTACCAAAAGTCAACTCTGAACTATGATAACACGTAGAAGAGAGGCAGAAGGAAGCGACAATTCTTAACATAACTTCTTGCAAGATTTTGAAGACCTGAGTACTAATGGCATCTATGTAGGAGAGACACAGCTGGAGAAAGAGACGGCTGTTATCATTGTCTCCCTCCAGCATGGACTTTGCATTTAATTTACATGCACTTATACGGAAATTATTATTCACTGCTATTCATTCATCACGCATTCATATATTCATCATTATGTAATATTATCATATACTTTCATGTTACACAATTATGATACTGCATTAGTTATTGGCTGCGTATTATTACATTAGCCCACATTTTCATTCACGGTATGGCATTATTACTATTCTTTGATAACAAATGCTGTTGCATACTAATTTCACATATCTTATACATTCACTTGTTTGATCTTTTCGGGATTTTGTTAACATTACTTTCTTAAAGTTAGAATTTTGCATCGGATCTTTATGGATCTCAGAATTTAGATTGCCTGTCTTTCGTACAAGTCGCACACCATCACGGGTTTATGTGGCATATTGGGGGGAGTAGATTCTTTGTACGCACATCAGATAGAAAATATAGCTTTTGAACAAAATCCGAGGAAATCATACAACTGAGAAATGAATGGAGAATACCACTTCTTAACAATTGGAACATTATTATATTGCAGATTATTCCTGGCTCTGTGATAGCACTATATGAGCATGAAAGCTCTTGTGCTACTATATAAGTAAGACCTTATTTGGATTTTGTACTCTGTTCTGCATGTATTACATTGTTTATATTCTAAGGATTTGTATTTTTATTCACTACAGAGTATTTCCTGAGGAAGATCCGGTTTTTGAAACGTTGCTGTTATAAAATCTGGAGACGACGACGTTGATTTATTCTTAAACAAGGATTTTCTTATGATTTGATGGAATTTGTTCATTGTTACGTAGTGTTTATTGGTAGCAATATATATATATATATAAATTTTTTTGTAAGTCTCTTTGACTATCAGTTTGGCGCAGTGGTTAAGTGTGCAGACTCTAATCTGGGAGAACCGGGTTTGATTCCCCACTCCTCCACTTGCACCTGGCTAGATGACCTTGAGCAAGCCATAGCTCTGTACCAGCAGTTCCCTCAAGGACAGTTCTGTCAGAGCACTCTCAGCTCCACCTCCCTCACAGGGTGTCTGTTGTGGGGAGGGGAAGGGAAAGGAGTTTGTAAACCGCTCTGAGACTCCAAGTGAGTGAAGGGCGGGATATAAATCCAATCTCTTCTCTTCTACCTTGATTTCTGGGTCAGACTCTCATGACTGTTTTCTCAGTACCTGTTTCTAGATAAGGTCGTGACTGTCCAGATTTGTCTTGTATCATAGGTTTATATGACATATTTTGGGGGGGGGTTAGATTTCTTTGTATGCTCATCAGATAGAAAATATAGCTTTTGAACAAAATCCGAGTAAATCATACAACTGAGAAATGAATGGAGAATACCTCTATTATAACCAGGGCACATTTCGCTCTTCTTACAGGGGCTACTGTAAGCTCTTGGAGGATTGGCTACATCAGGGGAGTGTGGCCTAATATGCAAAGGAGCTCCTGCTATGAAATGAGCCCTGATTATAACAGTCTCAATTGATCCAACTGGAAAGGAAGTGATGTCTGACACAGGGAGTACTGGGTTCTTATACTGAAAATCATTCACCACACCTTTACATTCTTCCCATTCTTCACACACATACACACACACACAGCAGAAATATTTTCACAGGAGGCAGATCAGGTATAGAAATGACCAGAAGTGTATACACTATTCCAAATGAGGCTACACAAGGGTGTTACAGCATTTGCCATTTTATTCTCACTCCCTTTTCTAACAAATCCCAGCACAGGGTTTGCCTTTTTCACCACTGCCCCACACTGAGTCAACATTCTCATTGAGCTATCCAGTATAACCCACAAGATCTCTTTCAATCTTGGACCCATTCTGCATCTAGCATTCACTCCGTTGTTTTACCAAACCCACACTGGAACAGAAAAAGATGTGGCTCAAACCACATTCAAATACCCGGGGCCAACACCATACTGACTGCAGAGTCAGCCCTGAATGGCCATAAAGCGGCCATAAATCTATGCAGACAGCCACCATATAACCGAGAGATCAAAGGAAGTGGAACCAGCATGCAGTCTGGACTCTGCCATTAAATCTGACCATCAAAGAAAGTGAAAGTGGCATGCAATGTAGAGGGGAATTTCTGTTCCAGCGTTGGTTTGGTAAAACAGGGGAGCGAATGGTAAATGCAAAATGGACCTTGATCTCAGACAGTTGAAAATCTTTCAATGTATATTTAAGGCTTGGATTTTTTTTGGTCCAGTGTGCATCACCTTGCACTTATAAACACTGAATTTGTTCGGCCGCATCGTTGCCCACTCACTCCATTTCTATAGATCCTCATGTAGCCCTTCAAGATCCCTTTGGGTTTCCACCAGCCTGAATAATTTGGTATCATATGCAAACGTGGCCACTAAAATTGCGTGTGTTAACTGCTGTCATATTGCTTCTGACTTCTGGCGACCCTATTTATTTATTTATTTGATTTAAATACGGCACTCCCTGTGAGTGGGCTGAGGGCGGTTTACATCAATATAATTAAACAATAATTTAATAACGGATCAAAACAACATCAAGTCACAGATCATAAAAACATAAAAACCATGTAATTTATTCAGATGACAGTCATGTTAATTTGAATATAACAGAGGTCATCTGGGGCTGGAGCAAGGTGGAGCAGCGCTCCGCCAGCTCGGGAGCAGGCACAAATGGCAGTGGCAGCAAGCCCTACCCCCAGTGGGCCTGTGGAGGAAGCAAAGTTTAACCCCCTTCTCTCTATAGTCATACCACAGCAGTAGCACAATCTCCTATTGTATCCTAAGACCCCATAGAATACAATGGAAAGATTTCCGCTGCTGCAGTGCGATGCTTTGCGGGAGGCTTTTGAAGATGCCCCCCCCTTTTGCTTCCCCTTCTGACACACTTCCAGTGATGCCAGGGGGCATGACATATGCTAATGAGTTATGCTAATAGGTATGCTAATGAGCTCCTGCACCTCTTTTTCTATGAAATGACCCCTGGCGGTGCCACACTGTCAAATTAAAAGCAGGCCACTGGTGGGGGTAGGCCAGGAAAAGGGAGGGATGTCCACCGCCTCAACCAAAAGCCCAGTGGAAGAGCTCCATCTTGCAGGCCCTGTGGAACTGTAGTAGATCCCACAGGGCCCTGATCTCATATGGGAGCTCATTCCACCAGTGAATTCATGGCCTCTAAAACATCCCGTTGTTAACAGCTTTGCTCAGGTCTGGCCACTGCTCACCCCAATTTCAAATCACTTATGAATATATTAAAAGCACTAATCCCAATACCAATCTCCCAGTACTGGGTAGATGGCCAGTTGTTTTAATTTTCCAAGCAATTTGTTATTTTATTGTTTTTATTGTTCTATTTATTGTTCTTATTTGTATTTGTTGGATTTCAAATGCTGTATTTTTTTAATGTCATATTTTTCAATGTTGTAAGCTGCTCTGAGTCCCCTGTGCAGAGAGGGGGAGAGATATAAACTAAATAAATAAACAAGCAACTAAGTAAGTCAATACTCGGGGGACCCCATTCCTCCTTCCACTGTGAGACGTGCCATGTAGTCCGATTTCCCTTCACTGCGAGATGGTGGTGGAAAGTGCTGCCAAGTCATTGTTGATTTGCAGTGACCCTGTAAGGTTTTCAAGGCAAGAGATGTTCAGAGGTGGTTTGCCATTGCCTGCCTCTGCGTAGCAACCCTGGACTTCCTTGGTGGTCTCCCATCCACACACTGATGAGGGTTGACTCTGTTTGGCTTCCAAGATCTGTCGAGATTGGGCTAACTTGGTCTATCCAGGTCAGGCGTCCCTGCAAGAATTCTCCCTTTATTTACTTATTTATTTTTTAGTTATAGGAGTCTAGTAATGAGCCTGGCAGTAACTCTCACACTGTCCTGCAGG
Source organism: Lepidodactylus listeri (assembly GCA_029233225.1). NCBI lineage: Eukaryota > Metazoa > Chordata > Lepidosauria > Squamata > Gekkonidae > Lepidodactylus > Lepidodactylus listeri. The sequence goes on from JARCFY010000011.1 coordinate 86,885,350, forward strand.
GGGCACTGTGAACACAAACCGGGCTGTAAGATATTTTGCTTCAGCGTATTCCTCGCTCTGAATCATGAAAGGAAACTCCTGTTACCGTCTCTTGGCTTCTACAGCGGCTGTTTTCTTTTTCTTACGCGGCCTTCTTGCACCTGTGATATTGCTTTGTAGCATTACAAGACAGAACAAAATGCATTCAGTTTCCCGTACAACAAACATCTCCCCCCCCCCCCCCCCAATCAATAAGAGCCGAGGTACCCAATTGAAATTCCTGGCAGCAGAGCAAATAAGCAAGCACCTGCCGCTGAAATGAGTCAAATGCTTCACTAGCAGCATGGGTCTCTCTGATGGGGCTTAATGCATGATGAGAAGAGGTGTGTGTGCATTGAGGCTATAACTTGGGTAACAGATTAAAAAAAACAGATTTGCTATTATGACAGAAGACTGTACAAATACCGGGGTGGTGGTTCTTTTTCTTTCCTTTCCTTTCCTTCTTTCTTTCCTTCTTTCTTTCCTTCCTTCATTCCTTTTAGAAACAACGTTCGGAGATAAGCCTGGGTTCACAAACATGGATATAAATTGCATGAGTTCTGCCTGAAATAAATACCTGCCCTCCCCCGTAAATACTAGTGCTGGATCAGTGGGCCAAACTGTTTTACTTGTTAGCATCCATTGCTTGCCCTGACCTGGATGTCCCAGGCTAGTCGATCTTGTCAGATCTTGGAAGCTAACTCACTATAAAGGACCCAGTCCAAGTGCTGTACAAAACATGAGTTATTATTCAAAAATATCTTTCTCCAAAGTATTCTTCATACAAAAATATTACAAAAAGACACAGTCTCAAAGAGTGGAACAACAACGGAAACGTAGGTTTAAAGACACAACGAATGCAGTCCAATATCTTGTGTCTAGGCACACAATTCCAAAATAAAGTCTAATAGTTTAATTCCCATGTTGTCTGATAGAAGGCACAGCCGTATAATAAACGTTCTGTTTTTAAAAGGCACAGCCTTATAATTAATGTTCTGTCCTGACGGGGCGTGTCAACCTTCTTTCTCCCATTTCTCAAAAGAGCTTTGTCTGAGAAGCCACTGTGACCAATCTGTGGCAACACTTTTTCTTTCAATCTTGAGATCAGAAGCCTGAAGCCTACAATTTTCTTTCCAAGTTCTATGGAAGCTAAGCAGGGTCGGCCCTGGTTAGCACTTGGATGGGAGACCATCAAGAAGTCCAGAGTAGCAATGCAGAGTCAGGCAACGGCAACTCACCTATGAACATCTCTTGCCTTGAAAACCTGGATGGCCCAGGTTAGTACGATGTCATCAGATACGAGAAGCGTAAGCAGATTCAGCATTGGTTTGTACTTGGATGGGAGACCACCAAGGAAATCCAAGGTTGCTGTGCAGAGGCAAGCGATGATAAACCACCTCTGTCCATCTCTAGCCTTGAAAACCCTACAGGGTTGCCATAAGTTGGCTTGATGGCACTTTCCACCCCCATCCATTGTTTTCTCCAGGGAGATAAGGATCATATGCATCATTTGCCCCTCTTTTATTATCCTAAGAAGAACTATGTGAGGGAGATTAAGCAGGGGGGGTGGGGAAGAGAATGACTACCCTCAGATCTCCAAACATTGATAACCACCATACCACAGAGGCTACAAAGTATGTAGGACATCTGCAATCCAATGTTTCAGTGTGTAACACTGAAAAACAACATGGAGAGAAAGAATTGGAGCTGGATCATGGTACTGGTTCCAGTTGACATTTCCCTCCTCCCCGTGATCTGTGATGAGGCTCCAGTTAGAAGAAAACCCGTACTGAATATTTCTCACTGCTGTAGTAGCTAGTGTAATGATGTAGCTTCCCCAGGAGACACAGGCTGGGGTACAGCAAGGCAGGACACAGGCAAGGTTGCAGAGAGTAACCAAAGCCCAGTCCAAAAGTCAGGGGTTCTAGAGAGCAGGTTTACCAAAGTCCAGTATAGGGTCAAGGAGTTCCAGCAGCAAGTCCAAGTCCAGACTGAGGTCAAGGGTTCCAGAAAAGCCAGTTACTAAGTCCAGTTTGAGGTTCAAATTTGCACCAGTCCAGTAGCAGCCAGGTGGGTAGCTCAGTAGCAAAGTGTACTTGTTGCATCCACAAACTGCTGCTCCTCCTAGCTGAATTTATAGCCCAGTCTTAATGCACTAAACTCCCAGCCAATTCCTTGGCAGTCATCCTGAAACTACTCATTTGTCTCTTCAATTGACAGCTGACAATGGGCTATGAGTCTTGTACTTCTCCTTTCTTGCAACTCTAAGTGTCTCTGACTGAGTTGGTGCTGCAAGGGTGTGGGTGAGCTAGGTGGGCTGGGAGTGGCTGCTGAAGACTTGCTTACTGCTTCAGAGCTACAAGGTGTTGGCTTGGTTTCAGCTATAGGCTGTGACTCCTGATCAGCAAATAACTTGATCTCTTGTTTTCTCTGGTCTCAGAGCCAGTTGCAGCCAGCTGTTCAGTTACTGGCTCAGGGCTAGCAGATAGCTCTTTGTTTGAGAAATCTGAGCCATCACTCAGCACAGACTGACTTACAACAGCTAGGGTGAGTATTGGTGAGGGAAAGTGCCATCAAGTTGCAGCCAACTTATGGCAACCCCATAGGGTTTTCAAGACAAGAGAGGGACAGAGGTGCGTTGCCATTGCCTGTCTCTACACAGAAATGCTAGATCAAACCTCTGGGTGGAAGTAACCTCAGTTTGAATGCTGATCTCTCAAATTACAGCATCCATGCTTTTTACCTAATAAGATGTCCTCCAATGGAAAAATGAGCAGTCACCCAAGAGAACTTCTGCAACAGTGCAGGAAGCTCTAGTGTAACCACTGTTTTGTTTTTCCATGGGGGAGGCGTGTGCCAAGAAAAAAGCTGGATAATGCCAAAGACAATAGGGGACTCTTAGCATATGAGTATAGCCACAAATAACACCCACCCAAAGAAGACCATAAGCAATTCACAACTATATATGATCAATTCTGTATATTACATTCATTAAAGTACAAAGATGAGTTAGTAAAATTATGCATTATTGGTAAAAAAAAAAAGGTTCATATCCAACATTAGGGTCCTCTGTAGTCCCCATATAAATAAGTGTCCATAGACCTCCAAACAGAAAATGATTGCAGCCAGGGCTCATTTCATGGCAGGAGCTCCTTTGCATATTAGGCCACACACCCCTGATGTAGCCAATCCTCCAAGAGCTTACAGTAGCCCCTGTAAGAAGAGCTCTGTAAGCTCTTGGAGGGTTGGCTACATTAGGGGTGTGTGGCCTAATATGCAAAGGAGCTCCTGCTACGAAATGAGCCCTGATTGCAGCAGAGGACGCCCACTGTGGAAAGAATAGCAGCCGTACATCTCTTCCCAGGTACAAATCAAGACATTTCAATCCTCTTCAACAGCGGCTGGTTAAACTGAATCCAATTTCCAAAATAACTCAGGCACAGCTCAATGATTTCAGTGGAATCCTAGGATTGTTGATCATCTTCCCATGGTGGGTGTTATTTGAAGACGAAAGCTGGGGCAGTGGATAGATACAGGGACAGATTTTCTAAATAATAATAATAATAATCTGTATGCAAACAGAGACACACAGTTTTGCAGGCTCCCTGGGAAACTGTTGTGGGAAACATTTTAAATCCTGAGAGACTGAATTCTCAGTCCTGAGGCATAGCAGATGTATAGTATGCACACCTACCCACGCACTTTCAGATGAAAAGAGCATCAGCCAGTTTGCAAGATCCTACCGTGGAACAAATATGTTCATAATACGCTATTAATTCAAAGCCAACCAGGCGAAACAAACCCAGTTCTGCCAGCCTTTGCTCAGAGGTCTTTCCATCTCCCTGACCATTGTTTGAATCTCCTCCAGTGCCTGCGTCCTTTGCAAAGTGACTTCCAAGAATGCTGTAGAACAAAGTTCAAGTCCAGTGGCAATTTTAAGACCAACAAAGTTTGGTTCAAGGTGTGAACTTTTGTGTGCACTCATGCTTCATTAGATACAGTGAAATGGAATTACAGACCTTAGCTGTACCTAAAGAGGGTTCAAGCCACAAATGGATCACAGTAACCAAAGGTTGTACCCCACCAATGTTCACTGTGAAAAAAAATATTCTTGTCCAATTACAGTCCACGGATTTGCTTCTTCTTGTTTTGTTTCTTTATTTTACATCATGCAGTGCTGCTGTTGCTGCTTCCAAAACAATTGTCACGTGACTACAGATTTCCTGGGTAAACAATCTGTTTCCCTCAATGCTTCATCAGGCCACTTTATACTTGGAGCTGTTTTACAAATAAATTACAATATAGTTACAACTCTTATACATTGGTTCTTTTTCAAGTGTGTGTAATTAAGGACATTCTTACCCAATGCTCTACGTCTCCTACTCAGAATTATTCCAGTTCTCCGTGTCAGGGTAGCTTGTTAAATTAGCATGCAAAATAGTGAAGATGTTTTTTAACAGATAAAAAGAATGGCAAGCTTGGTTTCTGGTTATCATCTGTTTGGGTTCAACTGGGGGGGAGGGAGGAACTACATAGGTAATAAATATGTCAGAACTGGAGACTGATGTGCCTTAAATTGCAAGAGTCCAGTCATTAGATCCCATCCATCTCCTTTCTAGCATGGAAGCAAACTTTACAGCATCTTGGCTGTATTTCTCTTGTCCCCAGAACAGAGAATTCCATTTAAATCTACCATGCCAAATTACATTACATATTCAACATCCAGGATTGCTGCCACTGTGGCCACCCATGCGGACTTTCCCCATCAGTACTGGGAGGCAGGATGGAGGGCTGCAGTCACACACACTAAATACTTCACTTTCAATCCACTTTCAGTGCACTTTCCAACTGGATTTTACAGGTCCTTTCCGCATTTGTCTGCCACTCCAGATTTTCTCAGGCTGATTTCTCACAAGCGCTGCCCCGGCATCGTTCCTCCATTTGCCCCAATTGCCTGCTTGAATTTCCCACTATTTGTTGCAGGGCGCATTTTGACCTGTGGCTTCGCGCTATTTCCCCCGCGGCTTCAGTGATCCTGTTTTTTGAGGATCACTGAAGCCACGGAGGAAACCTTGAGGAAATCGCACGAAGCCCCGGGAGGGGTGATGTACATATTGGATGCAAAACACAAGGGGATGAGACTTGGGAGGGAAGTTTTGCAGCGAATCCATGGATTCCACACCTTGACACCCCGACCTGAGAGCCGAACAGGGGAAAAGTTCTGTGGAAATCCAGCAGCCAGAAAATCCAAGGGAAAGCAGGTAAGATGCGAGTCAAATGTCCGCCCCGGATTTTCACGTGGGGAATCGAGCAGCAGCTCCGATTTTCAGTGGGGGCTGATGCCGGGGCAAGCGGTTGTGCAGAATCACCCTTGGATTTAAAAGAAGGTCGAATTCGATTTTAGTGCAGAATTGCTTGGAGGACACCGCAGTGAACTTGGGATAGAAGGAGGGTGCAGAAAGGGAACTGGCAAGATCCAGTTGGAAAGTGCATTGAAAGTTGATTGAAAGTGGATTAAATACTGTGTGTGATCACAGCTCAGGAGTGGCGAAGTGCCTGCAAGAGAATGGGTGAGGAAGGCTGCATGAGCTGGTGGTAGGGGCAGTATAGAGCTGGGGGGGGTGTCAGTGACTGTGGGCCCTGACAGAATCTCTGGACCCTGACAGCTGCCCCTCCACCTCTGAGCTAAGGTTTCAGCAGCTCCAGGCTTGGCATTCTATAGATAAATGATGTGGGAGCGCCTTCCCACCATTCAGCTGTTTTTGCAGCTTTCACGGAGAACAGAAAGGATGAGTTTAAAGGGACTGTGAATCCCTTTAAACCCCTGCTTTCTGCTCTATTTGTGAGCAACTAGGGACTACCACAAACTGCTTTAAAAGTTCATGGAAGTCCATGACAGTAGACCTGTCACAAACTTCGGTTCACGAACCACAAACGGCAAAATTTGTGACGGATTTTGCTTCTTGGTTAAGTTTGTGCCAATCCCTAGTGGCAGCTACAAGCATAGCTTCAAGAGGTGATTAGATGGAGCAGTGATCCATCAGTGGCTACTAGCCACAAGGTATAGATGGGACGCTCTGTTTGGGGCAGTGATGCTCTGTCTTCTCAGTGCTTGGGAGGCCATAGTGGGAGGCCTTCTAGTGTCCTGGCCCCACTGCTGGACCTCCTGAGGGCACCTGAGTTTTGGCCACTGTGTGACACAGAGTGTTGGACTGGATGGGCTGTTGGCCTGATCCAACATGGCTTCTCTCATGTTCTTATGTTCGAGTGTCAACAATGAGTGATCTAGAAGGGAAGCAGCTGAAATCACTGGATGCTTTTTTTTGTCAAAAGTAAGCTCGTACAACAAAGAAGCCGTAAACTTTACAGTGCCATAGCAGAAGTTGCTAAAAAATAAAAGAAGAAATTACTCTAAATCCTCAAGCGTGCTTGGAAAATTACTCTTCGCTGTTGTTAAGGTACTACCATTGGCAGTTGTAAGTATTTTAATGGGCATAAACATTATTTTAATACCAAATAAAGTGCACTGGATAAAACATCGGCTTTGTGGGATTATGGAAATAAAGTCATCCACGAAGCTGAGAGGAAGATATTTCCCCCCCTCCCTCCTGTCTAATCACTTTGGAGTGCTTTTCACAAACTTAAGTGCTCCCTTTTGTAACAATAAAAAGAAAAAGGAACTTATTTACAAATCGTACATTGGAAATGGAAGTTACTTAGCCACGGCAACAGGTTTACGGTGACAGGTCACTTCAGATTGGAGTTTAATTTATGAAGATTGTTTTACCTAGAGCTGTGGTAATCTATGCCTTCAGAGTAATTCACACACTGGCTCATTTCGGACGCGGTCAAAAAGCGCCGTATTTCACAATGACAATGTAATCACAGATCCACATTAAAAAGTCATTATTGTTTAGAATCCAGCTTGGCTTGAAAAAACACTTGCTATAAAATTCAACAGCCTTTGTAAATTACCCAGAGGTTTACTCAAGAATACCAGGTGCCGTGATTTAAATCGGGGGACTTACAACTTTATTGATTGTATGGGATTTTTAGGTCACCACATTTATAGGAAATGATTAGTGAGTAATCAGAGCGATAAAACTCTTGGATGCCAGTTCATAAATAATTATGAATGGGATTTTCTTTATCAAGGCCTGCATCTGTAAATGAATTTTAACTATATCTTATTTTTTTCTTCTCTTAGTAATTTGTGCAATGTGATCTGGGGAAAAAATCAATAGCAATAATAAGAAAAAAGAGAGAGAAGCCGCTCACCTAATTTTCAGATTTCTCTTGCTCTACCAACAGAATATACATTTCATTAAATCTGGCGCACTAAATCTGCTCTAGGCTTCTTGTTGGTTTGTTTGCTCGCTCGCTTCTTTCTCATGCAGCAGTAGCAATTTCCAACTCGGTGTAAAACTCCCCGGCTCCTTCATGTACCTTGATCCACAGCCCATGAATAAATCAAAGGACTTGCATTGAACTGATCTCAACCCATGCAACCCAACAGACTGGCTGAAGAGCAGATTACGGGTGGTTTTGAACATCTTGGTCTTGATTTGTTCGATACCTCAGAAAAGATATTATAGCATTGGAAAAAGTGCAGAAAAGGGCAACTAGAATGATAAAAGGGTTGGAACACTTTTCCTATGAAGAAAGGTTGAAGCGCTTTGGGCTCTTTAGCTTGGAGAGACGACGGCGGAGGGGTGACATGATCGAGGTTTATAAGATTATGCATGGGATAGAGCAGGTAGAGAGGTATTCTCACAACACAAGAACTTGTGGGCACTCCATGAAGTTGCTGAGCAGTCGGGTTAGAACAGATAAAAGGAAATACTTCTTCACCCAAAGAGTGATTAACACGTGGAATTCACTGCCACAGGAGGTGGTGGCGGCTACAAGCATGGACGGCTTCAAGAGGGAATTAGATAAACATGTGGAGCTGAGGTCCATCAGTGGCTATTAGCCACAAAGTATAGATAGGAACTCTCAGTCTGGGGCAAGGGATGCTCTGTATTCTTGGTGTTTGGGGGGGCAGGAAGCCCTCCCACTGTTGGTGTTTGGGGGGGCAACAGTGGGAGGGCTTCCTGCCCCCACTGCTGGACCTTCTGAGGGCACCTGGTGATTTTGGCCACTGTGTGACAGAGTGTTGGACTGGATGGGCCATTGGCCTGATCCAACATTGGCTTCTCTTATGTTCTTATGTTCTTACAAATGAATAAAGAAATCTTGTTTGCTTCCTCTTGGTGCAAATCAAACCCACAATTCTTTATTTTCACATCATTTTCCCCCATTAAATTCTTTCTGTAAAAAGGATGGGTTGAATCCCGTAGAAGATATCCATGTGTGGAATGGGGCATCATATTTACTGATTTCCCTCCTCCTGTGGTGACCCTCCAACTCCCCCCCCCATGCTGCCAGAGGGTACCCCATCCCCTAGAAGCAGCATGGGGGGGGGGGGAGCTGAGGGCTGAGGTAAAAGAGGGGAAGCAGGGAAGTCATGGTTCCCTGGATGGAATTTAGATGGGATCCAGTGGCTGGACGAACACTTGTCAGGGATGTTCTAGGTTGATCTGGTACTGAGCAGGGCATTGGACTAGATGGCCTGCATGATCCCTTTCAACTCTGTGATTCTATGATTCTATATATTTTGCAGCATTTTGAGTCCTGACAAATTATACTGTATGTATAAATAGCACATTGACTGCAGATGCAACCCAGAAAACCATGTGCATGCAATATATTGCAATAGGTGAACAACTGACATATGTACAGAAACCAAACATGGAAAATGGTTCATTTCTAGAGTGTATACATGCGTGAGAATAAATATAGGACATTTCCACAGTAGCAGGAGTCTCCCCATTCCAACGGGTTCCATAACTGCCCTGCAGCCAGTTCCTCCCTCCCTGAAGTACTGTAGTACTATGATACATATGAGATTAGATTGTGCCGTCTGCTTCTGTACTGGGGATTGCTCTCTGCAAGTTACACATGCCTGGTCCACTCAGGCAGTAGACAAGAAACTGTTTTTGGACTACTCTGCCAATTCAGGCTCAGCTTGTAGGTGGGGTTAGATGCCACCTTATCATACAAAAACTCCTTGAACATGGAAAACTAGAGGTCCAGCAGAAAGGACATTTAACCTCTTCCCTGATGTGGTAGCCATAGGCGTAGACTACGGGAGGGTTCGAGCCTCCCCCAAAATTTCTTGGGGGGGACTGAGCCCCCCCCGGAAAACGTAGCACCTGCCGCCGCACCTCCCAGGACCCTTCCGAAGCTGGCAGCCACTCTTCCATTCTTCCCTCTCCCTCCCTCTTTTCCCAGCGAAGGGAGAGGGAAGGATTTGGGGGGGGGGGAGAGAGGCCCCGGCAGCAGCGGCTGGTGGGCCTTGGAAGGGCCCAGGGAGACGCGGAGGTTTCCCGGCGGGGGGGGGACATCGCCCCAGCAACCCCCACCCCCCTGGGATTTACAAAACTCTACGCCCCTGGTGATAGCATTTGATGTTTAGCTATTTTTTTGTAGGGACGATGGGTAGCCCTGATGGTCTGCAGTAGAAGAGCAAGTTTTGAGTCATGAAGCACTTTAGAGTCGAACAAGACTTCCAGGGTGATAGATTTATACCCTGCCCTTCACTACCCAAAGTAGTCTCAGAGTGGCTGACAGTCCTTTTCCCTTCCTCTCACCACAACAGAAACCCTGTGAGGTAGGTGGGCCTGAGAGAGCTCTCTTGAGAATTGCCTGTGAGAGAACAACTTTGAAAGAACTTACGACTGACCCAAGGCCACACCAGCAGCTGCATGTGGAGGAGAGGGGGGAAATCAAACCTGATTCTCCCAGATTAGAGTCCACGCTCTTAACCACCACACCAAACTGGCTCTCAGTGATGGAAATTTCTCAAGAGGGAATTGAAGTTTTCAGTCTGTATACTGAAAACCCATGAACTTTTAAATGTTTTAAAAAGAATTTTGTTGAAGAGGTTCCAGAACTTCACTCCGGTGTGTTCCCCGAGAAAAAAAAGCCCTACCAAGAACAGTTCCCCTGGAGAAAATGGCTGCTTTGGAAGGTGGACTCTATGGCACTGTACCCCTCTGAAGTCCCTCCCCTCCCCCAAACCCCGCCCTCCTCAGGCTCCACCCCCCCAAATCTCTAGCTATTTCCCAACCCAGAGCTGGCAACCATACAGATTAGCCATTAGAATGGGGCTTCTGGATGCAATCGCTGAGAGCCGGTGATATCAGCGGGGCGTGAAATCTAAAGATAAGTGAAAAGACAACTATTTTTACAGGCACCAAATATATTGAGGGGAAAGTGTAGTTTTGTTGTTGTTCTTGCTGCTGTTTAATACTGCAGAGAACATTTCTGGAGAATGAAATTTCTTAGCTCAGCCCTAGATACTAGAACGCGTGTAGTAAATTCAACTAATGCGATTCCACTGGCTCCCTTTTATGATGTTGTCAAAGAACCATTATATTATACCACCTGTAAAGATTTAAAATCCACATTCGGGCACTAGCAGCAATCCACTGCTTGCATATGACTATCTATTGGGCAATATCCAGTCAGTTACTACTTGTATTTTAAATACTATTCAAGAGTCTACCTGCAAACAGGGACTGTGGGGCATTCGTGTCTTGTGATTCATCTCCTGAGCAGAGCATTAAAGCATAATAAAAACAAACGAGGCAATGAGCCAATTAAAACCATTGTGCACATTTCACTTTAATTAGGCATTTATGAGCAATGTCTTTGATTCGATCTTCCCAACATGTGTGACATGGTGACCCACACCTGTTCCTTAGGAGAAGGCAGACAATGAGGAAATAACATGGCTTGAATTCTTTTTAGCTCTATCTATCTATCTATCTATCTATCTATCTATCTATCTATCTATCTATCTATCTATCTCCATCCAACCATCCAACCATCCATCATCTTTCTTTCTTTCTTTCTTTCTTTCTTTCTTTCTTTCTTTCTTTCTTTCTTTCTCTCTCCATCCAACCATCCATCATCTCTCTCTCTCCATCTTTCTTTCTTTCTTTCTTTCTTTCTTTCTTTCTTTCTTTCTTTCTTTCTTTCTTTCTTTCTTTCTTTCTTCATCTCTCTCTCCATCCAACCATCCATCATCTATCTATCTATCTATCTATCTATCTATCTATCTATCTATCTATCTATCTATCTATCTATCTATCTAATCTATCTATCTTCTTTCTTCTTCCTGGATTAGTCATAAAAGTGATCCTAGCCAATCATATTGTGAATGGGGCAAATGTTATGTGTGGGAGGGATAAGTTCTGAATAGAGCTGTGGTTTGCTGTTTTGGAATGTGACCAGAAGCAATGTTTGTGAGAGAGAGTTGACAAAGAGAATTTTTTTTCTTCCTCTCCCAAAATAGTTGAACCCAAGGGCATCCAATGAAATTGATGGGCAATAGATCCAGTTGGTCAGCCGTGTTGGTCTGAAGCAGTAGAACAATTTTAGAGTCCAGTGGCACCTTTAAGACCAACCAAGGTTTATTCAAGGTATGAGCTTTTGCGTCCATGCACACTTTTTCAAATACATTGGCATGGCAGCGGTTGTGGGGCATGCCTCACATTTGAGGGGGCGGAGCCCTGAAATGCCCCACTGTAGCTATGGGCCTTTGTATGTGCTTGCATGCCCTAGTGGGTCTTGGACATTTCATAGAGGTGGCTTGCCATTGCCTGCATCTGCATCTTGAGCCCTGGGATCCCTTGGAGGTCTCCCATCCAAGTACTTGCCAGGGTCGGCCCTGCTTGGCTTCTGAGATCTGACGAGATCGGGCTTGCCCGGGCTATCCAGGTCAGGGCTCATTTCTTCCGTCTTCCTGATGTTCAGCTGTAATCTCGCTTTCACAGTTTCTGCTCTAACCTTCATCAACAGTCATTTCAAGTCTTCGTTGTTTTCTTTCAATCATGTGGTGTCTTCTGCACGCCTCAGATGGTAACTCGTGTTCCCTTAGGCAGGCATCCCCAGACTTGCTGAACTTGTGAGCACATTTGCAACGCTGAGAGCAAGTCACAGGCTCCATGAGGAAATGGACACCACAGGGTGGGTGGGACCAGCCACAAAATGGTTGCCATGGGGACTGTGTCCAAACTCCCTCTGTCGCAAGGTTCCACAAAACGTTAGTAGGCTGTAACCCAAGCATCTTTGCACCATAGAGGCAGCACTTTCTGAATGGGTGCTCTCTGCAGAAACAAGGTGACACCTCCCAGGCTTTTATGATGTCCCCCTGCTCCAGTGAGGTGGAGGACAGATAGGGTTGCCATTCCCCCAGTGGGGCCAGGGGATACCCCAATTTGTCACAGCCCAGCTGGCCGGCAGAGGAAGTCCCACTCCGAGAACCCCCCTCCTGGTGCTGCTGGCTCTGGCACAATGATGTCACCTGGGAGTGATGCCATTGCGTTTCCAATGTTCGGGGCGATGCTCTAGGTTTTGGGCAAATCTCTATGGTTTGGGGTTTCTTAAAGAATATTTTATTATTATTTAAGATGAAAGAAATAGAGCAACAGACATGCAAAGAGTAACAGACATATAACACAGAACAATACAGATCCTGTACTTCAGATAACTATTTGAATTTGTCGATATAGAATCTGGTTTAAACTATTTGAATTTGTCGATATAGAATCTGGTTTAAATGCTTACGTATCAGGTTATACTTTTATCAAGACGAGCTGATATTTCAGTTCTCAAAAAATTTTCAGGTAGTCCTCCAACCATTTATATCATCTTGACCAGTTTTTATCAAAGGTTTCTTCTTTCTTGCCTTGTAGCTGTAAAGTTAGTCTACCCATTTTTCTGCCATTTCTAGTAATTCGTAAATGATTTCTTCTTTTGATGGGATCTCTTCTTTTTTTCCAGCAAACGTCTATGGTTTTGAGAACCCAAAAAACCATAGATGTTTGTCCAAAACCTGGAGTATTGCCCCCAGCATTGGGAACATGATGACATCATTTCCAGGTGACCTCAAACTTTGCATGCACTCCAGAAGATCTATAGGAAGGATCGGGAGTCCCCTCACAGGCACCCAGGTTTGACCTGGCAACCCTAAGAACTTATAGGATGGGCTCTTTGCTTTGATGAGGAGGTGTTTTGGGGAAGGAGAAAGCAGAAACCAAGAGATGTATTAGTGGTAGCTTGCCGACTTTGGTTTGAGATATTCTTGGGGGGTGGAGCCTGGGGAGGACAGGGTTTGGGAAGGGGAGGGACATCCGTGGGATATAATGCCACAGAGTCCGCTCTACGAAGTGATCATTTTCTCCAGGGGAATTGATGTCTGTAGACTGGAGATCATTTGTGATTCGGGGGAATCTGCAAACCCCACCTGAAGCTTGGCACCATTGTGGGACATGTATTGATACTTATTGAGGCTGATACTTATTATTGAGCTGCAGACCGGAAGGTCGGTAGTTCGGCAGTTCGAGACCCCAGTGCCGCGTGACGGAGTGAGCTCCCGACTCTGGCCCCAGCTCCTGCCAACCTAGCAGTTCAAAAGCAAGAAATTGCAAGTAGATAAATAGGTACCGCTTCAATGGGAAGGTAACAGCATTCTGTGTGCCTTGGCATTTAGTCACGCTGGCCACATGACCACAGAAACGTCTTTGGACACTGCTGGCTCTTCGGCTTGAAAACAAATTTGAGCACTGCCCCCTAGACTTGGATTCGACTGGCTTTCAAGCAAGGGAAACCTTTACCTTTAAGTGATAAATGAAGCCTTGATCTGAAAGCAAAAGGCCTAAGAAATCAGAAATAAGACACAGGGAGAGGACAGCTCCTCTTTCAGGTGGTCAGCAGTAAAACATCTAGACCTTGTTTACCGATCAAGGGTCTGCTTTTTGGGTACAGTCTGTGGCTAGCCAGCTGGAGGGTAACAGTAAGCTTGCGATAAGAGGCTTTTAGCAGTAGCTGAAACTTTGACAAACAAGAAAGATCATACTTGAAAACAAGGTACCCACAAAATAGCAAAACAAGTAATCTTGCTTTGTACTTGTGCTGAATTGATATAAGATATAATTTATATAAGATAATTGATATAATTGATATAAGATAAATACCATATATGGGATACAGAGGAAATTAAGAAGAAGAAGAAGAGAAGAGATTGGATTTATCCCCTGCCCTTCACTATCCAAGGGAGTCTCAGAGCGGCTTACAAACTCCTTTCCCTCCCCCTCCCCACAACAGACACCCTGTGAGGGAAGTGGGGCTGAGAGAGCTCTGACAGAAACTGCTTTTTCAAGAACAGCTGTGCCAGAGCTATGGTTTGTTCAAGGTCATCCAGCCAGGTGCAAGTGGAAAGGTGGGGAATCAAACCCGTTTCTCCCAGATTAGAGTCTGCGCACTTAACCACGACACCAAACTGGCTCTTAAGTATACGAAACATGTTATCCAATGAAGGATAAGTGAAATGATGTATGTATTTTTGAGGAACCAATCAACTAGCATTGTGAAGTTTGGCTCTTATATATGGAATGTTAGAAGGGAAGTAGAAAATGCATAAAAACAGACTGCACCCAACCAAAGTTAGGAATTTTTGAACTTTTCTGCCTCCCCCCCTTAGCCAATAAAAGTATAACTTTCTCTAACCGATCCAGCCCATGCGAGTCATTGGCCACTAGGATTGCCATTTGCCAACCTCCAGGTGGGGCCTGGAGATCTTCCGCTATCGCGATGGATCCCCTGTCGACAAAGATCAGTACCCCTGGAGCAAATGGCTTCTTTAGAGGGTAGACTCTATGGCATTGTACCCTGCCTTCCCCAAACCCCACCCTCACCAGTCTCCACCCCCAAAATCTATAGGGATTTCCTCATCCAGAGTTGGCAACCCTGCGCTGCACAAGGACCCCCTTCTTGGGGGCTAACACCATGGCACCTACAGGCAGCGTGTCGGGGGAATCACTGCCTTACTCATTTTCCCCTTCGTGTGCAGCCATGCAGCCTCCTCTTCTACCACTTCAGGACTGTTTTCCATATATTGTTCCTCAGTTTCATCAGAAGTGTTTATTGGGAGTCCTTGAACTGATGTCATATTGTAGAATGCAATGGAGCGACATGTAATATGTCGATTCCTGCCTTTCCTTTCTTCTCTTTTTCTGTAACCCAGTAAATAAACCCCTTGACTCGGATCACGATACAGGAAGGTGCTATGTACAGGCATGTTACCCAGCAAGGAGCGCATCTAGACGGTGGTTAATTCCCTGATTTGCATAATTAGCTATAGCTCTTCCTTCATGGACCTCAATTTCTAATTGAGGTACAGCTGTGAAACCAAGATATATCTCCACTAAAGCATGCCTTTTGATTACAAGGAACAAGGGCTTTTATTCCCAGAGTAATTGCGTCTAGGGTAAACATGTAATTGGTGGGGAATAATTAACCCCAAAGTGAAGACTTCTGAATAAATCTATTCATTACTGTCAAGACGGTAACTTCAACCAATAATGTGGATGCGCCGACAATATATACGTTGATGAAGCCAGAAGGAAAACTAATATGTAGAAGTCAATGTTGACAGAACGGCATAGGTTGGCAATAAAAACCAAGAGGTTGTTTTGGAATGTCCCGTTTGTACCGAACATATTGTCGGCACTAAATTAAAAGAAGGAGGAGTGGAGAGCCAGTGGGATTCTCAATCACTTTGGTCCATATGCCACCTATTCCATGATAGTGATCAACTGCTTACCGTAGATATGAGTAAGGATAGGAGAAAACCCACTGAGAAATTCCGCTAGCCTTATGGTGCCTTTCCAAGCAGAGTTACACTCTTCTAAGCCCAGTAACGTCAACAGGAAGAAGAAGAAGAAGAAGAAGAACAGATTGGATTTATACCACACCCTTCACTACCCAAGGGAGTCTCAGAGCAGCGTACAAACTCCTTTCCCTTCCCCTCCCCACAACAGACACCCTGTGAGGTAAGCAGGGCTGAGAGAGCTCTTTCCAGAGCTGTCCTTAAGAGAACAGCTCTGACAGACCTATGGCTTGCCCAAGGTCAACCAGGAGCTGCAAGCGGAGGAGTGGGGAATCAAACCCAGTTCTCTCAGATTAGAGTCCGCACACTTAACCACTACACCAAACTAGAAGGATCTAACTCTGCTTAGGATTGTACCATTGGTGGTAGAATGTGCCGTCAAATTGCATCCGACTTATGGTTTTCAAAGCAAGAGACGTTTTAGAAGTGGTTTGCCATTGTCTGCCTCTGTGTCACGAGCCTGGACTTCCTTGGAGGTCTCCAGTGTTCCCTCTAAGCTGAGTTAGTGTGAACCAGCTCACAGCTTTTTAGCCTCCAGCTCACACATTTTCGTCTTAGCTCAGAAAATATGGGCTTCAGAGCAAACTAATCTATGCAGTTAGCCAAATCGCTGGCTCACAACTTTAATGCCGGTAGTAACTCACAAAGTAGAATTTCTGCTCACAAGACTCCACAGCTTAGAGGGAGCATTGGTGGTCTCCCTTCCAACTCCTGACCAGGACTGGCCCTGCTTAGCTTCCAAGATCTGACAAGATCAGGCTAGCCTGTGCTATGCAGGTCAGGGCTGAAGTTGGACATGAAATAGCAAAAGCTGCCGGTGGTCATGTTCTTCCCCATGGAATGTATTTAACATTGGTATTGCTGTGGTGGAAAGTGCTTTCAAGTCACTGCTGACTCATGATGTCCCCATGGGGTTTTCAGGGCATGAGACGCTCAGCGGTGGTTTGCCATTGCCTGCCTCTACATCAGGAGCCTGGACTTCCTTGGTGAGAGGCAGTTTGCTGTAGTGGTTAAGTGTGCGGACTCTAATCTGGGAGAACCGGGTTTGATTCCCCACTCCTCCACTCGCAGCTGCTGGATGATGTTGGGCAAGCAACAGTTCTGTCAGAGCTCTCAAGGGCAGTTCTCTCAGAGCTCTCTCAGCCCCACCTACCTCACAGGGTATCTGTTGTGGGGAGGGGAAGGGGAAGGAGTTTGCAAGCTGCTTTGAGCCTCCGAGTGAAGGGCGGGGTATAAATCCGATATCTTCTTCTTCTTCTTGGTGGTCTCCCATCCAAATACTAACCAAGGCTGACCCTGCTTAGCTTCTGAGATCTGATGAGATCAGGCTAGCCTGGGCTATCCGGGTCAGGGCATTGCAGCCCTAGCAGAATGATATTCAGTTCCCCTCCATTTGTCAACTCTGTTCATTTCTTCACCAAGCCCAGGTCGGGGGCAGAGGAATGAAGGCAGCTAAGCAGTTTCAGCAGCAACAGACTGTGGGCCAGTGAGCCTAAACAGGCACCCTGAGGGCAGATCCAGGGCTATGAGCCAAGCCTGGCAAAATCTGCTGAGACAACAGGGTAGACAGCTCATGGAATGCAGCAGCTATGAGACGGCTGTAGAAATCAGCAAAGTCCACACGCACAGAGTCATTCTAAGCAAAGCCATAGGAGAGTGCAATTCTGCTTAGGGTGGCAACACCGGACTTAGAAGACTGCCACTTTGCTTAGGATGGCATGGTTCAAATCTCATTTCTGGAGCAAACTCACTGGAGGGCTTTGGACACGCCTTTCTTGCTCAGTCCCAGCCATATGGGGATTATCCTGCTGACCTCCTAGGGTTGCCAACCCCCAATGGGGCTGGGGTTCTTGTAAACTGCAAGGCGCTGTTTTGCGCTCTTATGAATAATAAATTCATGGACAATAAAGCTCAGTGTATGAGAGGACTTATGATGCTGGGTGTACAGGGAAAACATAGGCCAACTGCAGGCACACACTATCCTATGCCAGGAGACGACAGTCCAGCAGCAGCCCACTGTTCCAGCTTCCAGAAGCCTCTCTGATCACAAAAAGCCAACTTGTGACTCTGGTTCATCTCAGGCTTGCAAAGACACGTCCAAACATTGTCACCACCAAGTCTCAGCATATCATGCTCTTCCCCACCACCAACAGACATTGTTCCAGCTGAATAAAGGTTTTATCACCCAACTGAGTACCCAGTCAACGGACAATGAACTTCGGCTGGGTCAAGAGTGTAATCCCTTTTGGAGAAGACGATGGCCCATCAATGACTCATCCTTCCTCCAGACCAGGTGTCTCCAGATGTGATTAGGGCATCCTTCAATATTGCCCACTCCCATCTTATATCCTATTGGTTAGCACCTTAGAGGTGGATCAGCCCAGAAGAGGTGGCTTGCCAAGCCAGCCCCCAGCGACGCCCTCCCTTAAGAGCAGTCTCCCAAGCTCCAAATCTCAGATCTCTTGCTATCTCCTTCCCAACCTCCCTCCTGGACCCTTGTGTGCACGCTATGGCCCGCCATGTGCTTCTGCTGGTTCAGAGCATGTGATCCTCCCCCCCCCCCCCTTCCCAAATAACCTCTATTTTTCTAGCAGGACAGAAACAAGACTTCTGGAAGGTAAATATTTCCTTCTACAGGATACCATCAACTTCCTGCTAATGCAACTGTCTCTTTAATTCTATCTTACTTCTTAGACCTGTATGATTGTATGTATGATTTTTGCAACATCTGAATCATTCACTTTTATTATTATTAAGTAAACTAAAGACTCTTTACTATTAACACTGATTCGAGTCTCCATGTCTCTTTTTGGGAGGTCTGAGAGAGGCCCAGCCTCTGTATACAAAGGTGCTGGTCCGTTAATGCCAGTTGCTGATTATTAAGAGCTAATATTCCCCCAATATTGATAACAGAATAAAGCAGTTAGGCTAACATTCGCCCCAATTTCAGGGCCCCCAATCTGCCACTGGCGAGCTGGCAGGTGGGGGAGCCCTTTCCCCATTGTGCAGTGGATGCTCTAGCATTTGGCAAAAACTCTATGGTGACCATGGAGTTTTTGGCCAAATGCTAGAGCAGGGGTGGTCAAACTGTGGCTCAGGAGCCACGTGCGGCTCTTTCACACATATTGTGCGGCTCCCAGAAGGGCGGCTGGGGAAGCTAAATATCACTAGCAAACCAATATCATTGGACAAATACATATCATTATCAATATCTGCTTTTACGGCTTTGTTATTATTTTTGGCAGTCTCATCTAATGTCATTGAAAAGCAAATTTGTATAGTTCCCAGTAAAAACGGGTGTGTAATATTTGTTCACGTCTTGCGGCTCTCAAGCATCTGATGTTTATTCTATGTGGCTCTTACGTTAAGCAAGTTTGGCCACCCCTGTGCTAGAGTGTCCCCTGCACAACGTGCCTGTCATGATGACATCACTTCCTGGTGATGTCGTGGTGCGTGCACTTCGTATGCACACCGAAAGATCCAAGGGAGCAGGCTGGAGACCCCCATTGGCAGAAGATAAGGACCTGGCACCCCTATGACCTCCCCTGCAAGTAGGGTTGTTAGGGTTGCCAGCACTGCATTGGGAAATACCAAGAGATGTTAAGGGGGGGAGCCTGAAGAGGGTGGGGCTTAGAGAGGGGAGGGACTTCAGCACTGCATGATGCTAATACGGTCCACCCTCCAAAGCTGCCATTTTCTCCAGGGGAACTGATCTCTGCAGTCTGGAGATCAGTTGTAATTCTGGGAGATCTCCAGCTCCCACCTGGAGGTTGGTAACTCTAGTATACTGCCATAGAGTCCACCCTCCAAAACAGCCGTTTTCTCCACAGGAACTGATTTCTGTAGCCTAGGAAAAAATTGCAATTCCAGGACATCTCCAGGCCCCACCTAGAGGTTGGCAGCCCTACAGGTTACCAGCCCTGGACTGAGAGATCCCTGGAAATTTGGGGTTGAAGCCTGGGGAGGTAGGGTTGCCAAGTTACCTTTGTTGCAGCGGGGGAAGTCTTGGCTGTGTCCGGGAGTTCTTTGGTTTGCGCGCGTGCCGCAGTGACATCACTCGGAAGTGACGTCATGGCATCAGGCACGTTGGGGTGGGACCACTATCATTCAAGGGGAAACCATAGAGTTTTCCCTCGAATGATAGAACGTCCTCCCCGCAATGTGCCCGACACAATGACATCGCCTCTGGGTGATGTCATCACACCGGGCGTGTTCCGTGATCCCAGCAATTTGGGGGTGGGGTTCTCCCCAGTGGCCCAATGCAGGCCGGCGGGTAACAGACCCATCAAGCGAGGGTTTTCCTGCCCCCTGGGGGGACCTGGCAACCCTATGGGGGGCAGGTTTTGGGAAGGGGAAGAGAAGAAGAGATTGGATTTATATCCTGCCCTTCACTCACTCGGAGTCTCAGAGCGGCTTACAAACTCCTTTCCCTTCCCCTCCCCACAACAGCCACCCTGTGAAGTAGGTGGGGCTGAGAGAGCTCTGAGACAACTGTCCTTGAGAGAACAGCTGGTACAGAGCTATGGCATTGAGCAGGTGCAAGTGGAGGAGTGGGGAATCAAACCCAGCTCTCCCAGATTAGAGTCCACGCACTTAACCACTACACTAAATTGGTTCTACTCCCATACTGAGGGAAGGCCCTCAGCAGGGTATAATGCCATGGAGTCCACCCTCCAAAGCAGCCATTTTTTCTCCAAGGGAACTGATCTCTGTTATCCGGAGATCACTTGTGATTCCGGGAGATCTCCAGGCCCCACCTGGAGGTTGGCAACCTGTACTGTTGTAAGGATTACAACACTGTGACTCACACACACTCTCTGAAAGCATGGTTCTCTGTAAACGCTTAATTATTACCGTAGGTGGAATCAGGCCAGGTCTAAAGTTACCTCCCTGCAGTGTGGATTTCCTGTGCAGGTGCTTCAGAGAATACACAGTGGGGAAACCATAACCGTGCGGCAGGAAGCATAATTGGGAGAGGGGGGGAGACGCTGTAACCAGGGACAAGCTGTGTACCCTAAGCAACAGTAGGTTCCCTAGACAACAAAGTGTACTCACAAAGGAAATGGAAATCTCTGTTTCAAGGACAAGTTGCATTGTGCTCTGAAATGCCTTGCAACACAGGAAAGGGGATAACTGATTGCTAAAGGAACAGGAGCCCTGACCTGGACGGGCCATCTAGCCCGATCTCGTTAGATCTTGGAAGCTAAGCAGGGTCAGGTCTGGTTAGTACTTGGATGGGAGACCACTGAGGGAGGCCAGGGTTGCTATGTAGAGGCAGGCAACAGCAAGCTACCTCTGAAGTCTCTTGCCTTGAAAACCCCCTGTGGGGTGGCCATAAGTCACGTGGACCTGCCCTATCCTGAATCGGATCATTGGTCCATCAAAGTCAGTATTGTCCCCCCTGACCTGGATAGCCCAGTCTCATCAGATTTTGGAAGCTAAGCAGGGTCAGGCCCTGACATGTAATTGGAAAGGGAGACCTACAAGGAATACCAGGGCCAGGAGGCAGAGGCAGACAATCAAGCCATCTCTGAAATGTCCAGACCCCACTAAGGCTCACCAGAAGTCACCATGACTTCCAGGCATGCAAGCATATGTAAAACAAGTCACTATTGTCTACTCAGACTGGCAGTGGCTTTCGAGGGTGTCATGCTGAGGCCTTTCACATCACCCACTACCTGATCCTTAACTGGAGAGGGTGGGGATTGAACCTGAGACCTTTATGCCAAGCAGATGTGCTGCCTTTGAGCCACAGACTGCTTCTCCTATGCAACTTGAAAGGACATTCCACCACCAAAAGAAAAGGGACCCATTGCAGAGGACTGGGATTCAGGAACTGGCAAACTGGAGACCAATCTGGCCACTTGAAGGCTATTACTTTGCCACCCAGTTCTCAAAGTCAGTTGGTTCCCTGTAAAACATCACTTCTACCAACCAGCATAACCTCAACAGTGTCTGGATGCATTTGCCTCTTGTTCTCCCCCCATTCACTTGATTTAAGCAACCATGTGCTGATTTAGGACAGAGACAGCCACGCCCAAGAGCTTAGTTAACAAATAAGACATACCCAGTCCCAAAGCTGTAGGTCTGGGGTCCCTAACATGGCGCCCAAGGGTGTTATGGCCTCTACCACCTTTTTCTGGCACCCACCAAGTATTTTTAGAAAGTAGGGTTGCCATGTCCTCCCTGGTTGCCAGTGGGGTGATTTGGGGGGGGGGTGTTCCTGGAGGGGGCGGGAAAGTAACACAATGTCCTCAATACAATGATGTCACCCAGAAGTGATGCCATCACGTCCCCGATTTAGCATGGCAATACTCTGGTTTGAGGGCAAAACTCTATGGTTTGAGGGCAAATTTACCATAGAGTTTTGCCCTCAAACCACAGTGTTGCCCTAGGCCAGGGATGGGCAAACTTACTCAGCGTAAGAGCCACCTAGAACAGGGGTGGCCAAACTTGCTTAACGTAACAGCCGCATAGAATAAACATCAGATGTTTGAGAGCCACAAGACATGAACAAATATTACCTGCTTTTATTGGAAAATAAGCAAATTTGCTTTTTATTAACATTAACCAAAAATAATGACAAAAGGGGTAAAAGCAGATATTGATAATGATATTAATTTGTCCAATGATATTTGTTTGCTAATGTTATTTAGCTTCCCCAGCCGCCCTGCTGGGAGCCACATAATATATGTGAAAGAGCCGCGTGCGGCTCCGGAGCCACAGTTTGCCCACCCCTGTCCTAGGCAGATAAGCTGAAGTCTAAAGAAGAACTAGAGGTACAAGATATATATTTGATTGGTGGACAAGAGCACAGTTGGAATCTAGATATGTTAAAGATAAACCTCAGGCGTTTTATGCAGAACAATTGGCATTTGATTCATTGATGAATTAATTAAGAAATTATATGTGTATTTGTTACAGATAAAGATGGAGGATGAGGCAATTAAAGAATCCATGACAAAATGGACCCAAAATTTTGGCCATGATATTGATCTTGACCATTGGTTGCAAATATGGAAAACAAATGTTACAATAACAAAATCGGTGTCTTTTAAGGAGAATCTATATAAAATGTTCTATAGGTGGTATATAAATACATTAAAAAATTAAAATATATTTAAAAAAAACCAGAGCGTTGCCCGCAATGACACAGTGTGATGACATCACTTCTGGATGATGTCATCATGTTGGGGACGTCACGCAGGGATGTGGCTGTTTGGGGGCAGGGTTTCCCCCCACCAGCCAGCTGACTGGTGGCAGGCAGAAGCCCCAAAAACCAGGGGAACCCCCACCCAGACCTGGGTACTGGCAACCTTATTACAAAGTGGGTGGTACCAGATGGGGCTTTGTACAGTGAGTCTTCTGATTAGCCACTGGAGATTTGACTGGCCGTGCAGATTCTTTAAAACATTGCTTTGGCAGCAGCTGCTGTCGCAACACAAGGATCTTCACTGCGTGGCTGAAGGAAAGCTGGGCCAACCATTTTATTGCTGGTTCCACCTCTGGCAGCAGGCATTTTATGGCAGCCATTTTGTAGCTGCATCGACTACGCTATGGGTGTGATCAGAAGGCAGCTTGGCATGATATGGCACCACCTCTAACTGTACCAGTTTAAAATGTTGTGTGTTATTAAAGGAAATACATGCTTGAGAGTGCAGGTAAGAGATAGATATAGATTACCTATTCTAACTAGCTGGATGGTGTTGGATGCTGGACGCATGTCCAGCCTCCATCTTCTTGCGTGCGAGAGAGAGAGAGGGAGAGAGAGAGAGAGAGGGAGGGGGAGACGGAAGCAGAGGAAATTGCCCCTAAGAGTAGCATTCTACTTCAAAGGAAAGTATCAGATAGCAGGGAGGAAAGGATGCTCTGTGTGTCCTGACCCCTCTATCTGCCTAAACTCTCTGGTGCCATCTTCTCAAGTCTGAGACAGGAGACAGCGCCAAGTCCTCCACTTCTAACAAACACCACTTGTGATGTGGTGCCTTTTTCACCCAGCTCCAAGTCGTCCTACAGTGGAGTGCGTCTGCCTGGGGAACACCTGACAGACGTGGCTGTGTGGCTGTGTGGCTGTGCATATTTCATCCAGAAGCTGTATCGGGCCAAACTGGTCATGTGATCACACCCTATGTCTGGATTCCAGAGGTGCCTGCAGGCTCCAAAAGGTTGGGGACCCCCTGCTGTAAACGATCTCATTTAAATGTTTTTAAAAAAATAGATCCCGGGCACACCACCATTAAGTGGGCGGGAAACGATGTCTACATCTCTGACGGAGATCCTCTGTATTCTACTTGACAGAAAAGACATAGATTATGAGAGTGCCGTGTCTGCAGCCTCTGACCCTCTCTCCGAATGGTGTAGTTGGGAGAGGTCCGTGGTGTCAAAGGCTGCTGACAGATCGAATAAAAACAAACGGGAGGATACAACTTTATCCATCCGTAACTGGAGATCATCCACCGCTTCAACACATGACCTCTCTCTCCGCAGCCAGGTCTGAAGCCCAACTGACACAGGCTAAGGGTGGACCAAATTAAATAATACAAAAATGAAAGGAATATAACAATATTTATTTATGTATTAATTAAATTGGTTTTGCTAGGCCGCCCTTCCCTGCAAGCAGGGCTTAGGTAGGGCTGCCATTCCCCCAATGGGGAGGGGGGGGGTTGCCCACTTTTGGGGCCCTGATCCACTGGCCCCGATCTGACCGGTGGGGGGAACCCTGCCCCCAAAGCACCCTGTTCACGGCAATGTGCCTGCTGCAATGACATCACTCAGAGGTGACATCATCGCACCGGGCACATTGCAGGGGGAATGCTGTATCACTCAAGAAAACCCCCAATGTTTACTCTTTCCCTGGCACCATGGCAGCCATTTTGCGCCTGATTCTGCCTTCTTTCACGTGGCAGACACTGTGTGGTGCCACTAGGGTTGCCAGCTCTGGGTTGGGGATTCCCTGGAGATTTTGGGGGTGGAGCCTGGGGGGGGGCAGGGTTTGGGGAGGGGATGTACCTCAGCAGAATCCAAAGCCATAGACTTCACCCACCAAAGCAGCATGTCTGTGAGACTGTCATTTCCCGGGCAGGAGATGGTATACAATGACTAATGAAGAGCATCTCCCCACCCCACCCCCGGCATTGGAATGCGCTATTCTCCCCGCACGGCCCCTGCTTTGCCTTCTGCTTATCTGCAACCTTGGTAGCTTGTAGCTTCTCGCCAGCTTTTTTTTTAATGCGATTTTCCTCCAGGTGCGAGAACTCTCCTCTCCCGCCTTTAGTCTGGGAACTAACGGCTCTAGTATCTTGGGCGCCTTTTTCTTAACCTGTTGATTGGGAGTTCTTTTATGACAACATTGTCTGAATATACTATAACAGTTTTACTGCCACCCTTAACTTTCATTACTGACTCAACAAGTGTACCCCAATTGAGCCCTTAAATAAAAGAAGCCCTTGTTTAAGAACCTTTGTTTGGAATTGAAATCTCGTCGGACTCTCACACAGCCATTTTCTCCAGGGAAACTGTTCTGGGTATCAATTGTAACAGCAGGAGATCTCCAGATGCCACCTGGAGGTTGGCAATCCTTGGTGCCATTCCTTTTCCCCTCAAAATTTCCAAAACTCCCACATGTCCAACAAAGCTGGGGACTCCATCTATAAAGTACACATTTAATAATATAGCAAAAAAACCACTATTCCCCAAATAGAAGAGGAAGAAGAGATTGGATTTATTCCCCGCCCTTCACTACCTGAAGGAGTCTCAGAGCGGCTTACAATCTCCTTTCCCTTCCCCTCCTCCCAACAGACACCCTGTGAGGTAGGTGGGGCTGAGAGAGCTCTGAGAGAACTGCCCTTGAGAGAACAGCTCTGAAAGAACTTGTAAATGACCCAAGGTCCCACCAGCAGCTTCCTGTGGAGGAGTGGGGAATCAAACCCAGTTCTCCCAGATTAGAGTCCATGCTCCTAACCACTACACCAAATAGCGGTCTTTACTCTGCCTCAACTAGTTCTTTTTTAGATTTGGACTTGTGTTTGGCTGTGTTAAGGATGGCTTATTATTAGCTATATCATTATCACCTACATTATTAGTCATTTTGCTATGGCCATAGTGCTTAAAGAGCCAGTTTGGTGTAGTGGTTAAGTATGCGGACTCTAATCTGGGAGAACCGGGTTTGATTCCCCACTCCTCCTTTGCACCTGCTGGATGACCTTGGGCAAACCATAGTTCTGGCACAGCTGTTCTTGAAAAAGAGTAGTTTCTGTCAGAGCTCTCTCAGCCCCACCTCCTTCACAGGGTGTCTGTTGTGGGGAGGCGAAGGGAAAGGAGTTTGTAAGCCGCTCTGAGACTCCTTCGGGTAGTGAAGGGTGGGGTATAAATCCAATCTCCTCCTCCTCCTCCTCCTCCTCCTCTTCTTCTTCTCTTAAAACCCACATTCCTCCCCCCCCCTTTGTTTTCCTTTTCTCTCCCACACCAAGATATGTCCCTGAAAAATCAGCATTGGCCAAACATCGTCTTGAACCACCGCCACCTTCCTGTTTGAAAGATCTGAGCAATTCCAGCCCTCCGTCTCCTCCAGCGCCTGAATGCAAGGAAGACAGGTCTACTGAAAAGGCTTTCACTGAACTGGCGATGGCTGTTTTGTCTATATCAGTGGAAGCCACCTCAGAAATTTCGCTCGTCAGGTTGGCGGTGGCCTTGATTTTTGACACACTGTAATGTAATCGTGAAGAGCTTAGCCGGCATCCTGCCAGGCGAGTGAAAGCCGCTGCTTGGAAAACAAGCCACATGATTTATTAGAGTCTGATCTGTTGATGATAAAGGTATTTTGGAGTAAGTAAGTAAAATGGGGGACGTCGGCACGCTGGGGGGAGGGAGGCATGAAAAGGTAAGAAAAACATTCTTCCTTGAGAGCTGGAGAGGGTGGTAAGAATGACATGCTGAAATGCTGAGATAATTGGATCATGAAGAAGAAGAAGAAGAGATTGGATTTATACCCCGCCCTTCACTCACTTAAGAGTCTCAGAGCAGCTTACAAACTCCTTTCCCCTCCCCTCCCCACAACAGACACCCTGTGAGGTAGGTGGGGCTGAGAGAGCTCTTTCCCAAGCTGTCCTTGAGGGAACAGCTGGTACAGAGCTATGGCTTGCCCAAGGTCATCCAGCCAGGTGCAAGTGGAGGAGTGGGGAATCAAACCCGGTTCTCCCAGATTAGAGTCCGCGCACTTAACCACTACACCAGACTGGCTCTAGTGTAGGTTACCAAGCAGGATCAGGCCAATTTCAAAAAACGGCGAGTTCAATTTGAATATCCCTATTTTGATTGCTTTTCTCTCTCGTGACAAACAATCTTTATTTTCATACGCATTTCTCTTTCCTCGTGCCAAAACATCTCCCATTGAAACTAACTAGTTTCCAGGGTTGCTTTTGCATAACTTTGCATATAAACGGCACGTGCTCAAAAAAAAATGTTGCTCTCCTTTTAAAAAAAGAAATGTATTTCTAATTAAATTAATTTTATTCTCTTTTAGTGGACTTGCTTTTATGCTGCTGTGGTTTCATTTCGGTCTTCTGTTGTATAGTTTCCATTGTATTCTTAAAAAATAAATTACTTGTTTGATTTAAACTGAGCAAAAGCTGATGTTAAGGGTTATGGATAAACAAACCTTCATTGTTAGATTATTTTTTTCTCCCGCTTTTCAGCCAAACTTGGCTCCAAAGTAGCTTGGGATCAAAACGACAGTGAAATTTCATATATACATTCCTTGGCAGGGGATTGCAACATTGTTCACCCCTCCTTCATTTTATCTTCACAACAACCTTGGGAGGTGGGAGGCGGAGGTCTCCCTGCCACTGTTTGACAGGGCAGTGTGTTGGGAGGGGGAAGGTTGGGGTGATTCAGCATTTCAGCAATGTGCAACATCACTTCCAGCACAAAATAGGAAGTGACATCCTTGCATCATGCTGACACTCTAGGATTCAGGTTGTGGTCACACACGCCAGATAAAGCATGGGGGGGGGGGGAAGTGAGGCTATTTCCTCCAGAGGAATTTCACCCACAGTTGTGAGATCACACCTCCCTTTGAAGCAGTGTGTGATCAAACACAACTGTGGGTGAGTCAGGTTTTTTTGTCCCATTTTTTCCCCATGCGTTTAAACGAGGGATCAATGAATTGTACCTCTGCACTGAGGGCTCCCTATAGACTGTGCGCTGATGTGCATACTGAGAAGGGGGAAAAAACAATGGCACGGAGTCAGGATGGCCTGATCAGACCATCCCAATGGCATGAGAGCGTGTTGGAGTGATCAGACAGGGAAAAGTCCGTCTGTGGCCTGTCGCAACCTGTTTATTACTGGATTTTCCCCAGTGTCTTTTAACTCCACTTCTGCAGCAGAGCAGAACGGATTGCTGATGGCTGCGGGATGCTTCCCAGATGTTGCTGTCTGATTGCTCCCTTGAAATCTGCCTGGCATTCACGCCTATGTCAGGTCTAATTGTGCGTATGATCGCAGCCACACTCAAGTTTGGGGCATATTCTAGAGCATTCAGCATAATGATGTCACTTATGGCTTTGCACTGGACGTGACATCAAGCATTGGCACAATGGCAAATCCCTTGTCCCCATCCCCAAATTTCTCCCACCGGGGTGCTAATTGGTGTTGGAAGTAGAGAACTGTATGCTGTCTCCTTCCTCAGTCTTCAGAGACAGCACCGTAGATTTAGATAGATGGAGGGGGTCAAGAAGACAGGACATTCTTTCCTTCCTGTTAGCTGACACTATCCCTTTGAAATAGAATGCAGTTCTTAGGGACAAGACTTCCTTCGATCTCTCTCACACACTCACGCCCATACACACAAAGAAGGAGCACACTCTCCATCTTTGGAACGATGGAGGCAGGACATGCATTCTGCATCTGAATCCATCCTAGCAAGTTAGATTAGATTCTGTTCCTATCTCTCACCTATGCTCTCTAGAAATGACGTTCCCTAAATAAGGGACTCTTATTAGTCTGAAACTGACAAAAGGCTCTGGGTAACTTTATACCTTTGCTAGCACACACAGTACCGAGAAGATGCTGCTGCGTGTAAGCCAAGTTTAGTTTGGTTCCCCACTCCTCCACATGCAGCTGCTGGAGTGACCTTGGGTCAGTCACAAGTTCTCTCAGAGCTATTCTCTCAAGGGCAGTTCTTGAAAGAGCTGCCTCAGCCCCACCTACCTCACAGGGTGTCTGCTGTGGGGAGGGGAAGGGAAAGGAGATTGTATGCCACTCTGAGACTCTGAGTGAAGGGCGGGGTATAAATCCAATGTCTTCTCTCTTCTTCAAGTGCACTCTGCTACCTAGTAGAGATTCCTGGCTGTACCATACCAGTGAATCTAACAGTTAGAGTTGGAAACCCTACCTGTGAGGAAGGTTAAGCTGAGAGTGACTAGCCCAAAGTCAACCAGTGAGATTCATGACTGAGCTGGGATTTCAACCAGGGTCTCTCTGCCTACCTCTGCCAAGTAGGGATGTGCAAAAAAAAAAAATCGACCCATTCAGATTTGGCCAAATTGGGCCGAATGTGATTTGGCCAGCCAAATGACCCCCGAATGCCAATTTCAGCAATGCAATCTGATGGGGGGGGGGGCATTCGGCTGGCCGAATCAAATTCAGCTCTATTATACCCTATGGGGACTGTCCCCATAGGGTATAATAATCCCCCCCCCTTGAATTTTAAATCCTGCCGGAAGGTGGGGAAAACAGAATATAAATTGAATGAATGAATGAATGAATGAATGAATGAATGAATTGAAGAGGGGTTTCCTATCACTGAAGGGAAGGCAAATTGCCTTCTTTTCATAGAAGAGAGTGTGCTGCCTCTGCAGCGTGACCTGAGTTTTAAAGTATAAATCCCTTCCCCGGAGTCGCACCACAGAGGCAGCACACTCCCCTCATTGAAGGGAAGGCAATTTGCCTTCCCTTCTTTGAAGGGAGCCTGCTGCCTCTCCAAGCTAGCCCTCCCCTGCCTTCCCTGGCCCGTCGGAGAAGCCCGACAGAGCCCCTCCACTTTTCCTAGCTTGCCCGCCGTGGTGGGCGAGCCAGGAAAGTCCCGGGAGGGTGCAGGGAGGAATTTAAATGCCTCCCCGTGGCTTCCCCGGCCTGCCTGCTGAAGCAGGTGAGCTGGAAAAGTCTGGCAGAGCCCCCCCCCCCCTTTCCTGGTTCGCCCATCTCAGCGGGTGAGCCAGGAAGGGCTCAGGAGGGTGCGGGGAGGCATTTAAATGCCTCTCCCTGCCTCCCCCTCGCCCAGGAAATGGATTTCCCGAATGGATGCCAAATATACAGCATCCATTCGGGGAATCCCTGTTCGGCCAGCCGAATCAGATTGGAGAATCTGATTCGGCATGCGGCAGGCCAAATAATACGTATTCGGCAGGCCGAATAATACATATTCGGCATTATTCAGGGTTTTGTTTTTTTTTTCAGTTCATCCCAACTGAAAGCTCATCTCTATTGCCAAGGGAGTTTACCTGTTCACATTCCTTTGTGGTCCTGGGATGATACGAAGTTAAAAGCTTTCAAGATGAATGAATAAAAGCTTACTATTGTGTCCTTGTCCTTCTTCCGTTATTTCATGTATTGGGTTGAAAGAGCGAGGAGATGGCTTAGTGGTGAGATGATCTTGTTTTTATAGCATGCACATGAAGAGTCTACGGTAAGTCCAACCTGGGCTGAAGGGGCAGCTCCACCATATGGTTCACTTATGGCAGGGGTGGGCAAATTGCAGCCCTTGGGCCACATTCGGCCCACCACAGTTTTTTGCGACCCGCCAAGACAGTCAGCTACATGGTTTCTCAACAAGCAATCTCACTCCTGATTTCAAAAAAAATTGTAGAAAAGTATGATAGGGTACATTTGTCTCATAAAACTGATTCTAAAATTAAATGTGCTTGCAGCTATAGATGATATGAAATTAGCACAGTAAATAAATTGAATAAAACTACCACTATTTTATTTAATTTATATTTATTGATTTTTATGATACAATTTATATTTTTTCTGAAATGCAAAGTTAACTAATGAATGCAATCATTTTAAAAGGTGCGGCCCTCCACTAACCTCCGCTCCCACAAAGTGGCCCCCGAGCCAAAACAATTGCCCACCCTTGACTTATGGCATATCAGAAATTAAACAGAAGTCTGGTTTTATGCGAGATGAGGTCAGATGTGTCTGTTCAGATCAGGGAGGAGGCTAGGGTTGCCAGGCCAGGTCTGGGTTGGAAAATATCTGGAGGCTTTGGGGGTGGATCCAGGAGAAGGCGGGGTTTTGGGAGGGGCCTCGGTGAGGCACGGCACCTTAGAGTCCACCCTTTGAAGAAGCCCTTTTCTCCAGGGGAGCTGATTGCTGTCAGCTGGAGATCAGTTGTAAAAGTGGGAGATCCCCAGGCCCCACCTGGAGGCTGGCAACCCTAGAGGAGGTCCTTGTCATGTAGGGTTGCCAGCTCCATGTTGGGAAATTCCTGGAGATTTGGGAGTAGAGCCTGGGAGGGTGGGGTTTGGGGAGGGAGCTCAATAGGGATGTGATTCCATGCAGTCCACCCTCCAAGCGGCCATTTCCTCCAAGGGAACTGATCTCCATGGTCTGGAGGTGGCTGTAATTCAAAGAGACCTCCAGGCCCCTCATGGTTAACCCAGCTCAACTGTGCTTGGGCCCTCTGTGCATTTGTGTGTGTGTGTGAGAGAGAGAGAGAGAGAGCTGGTTTAGTTGAGCTTACTGTTCCTCTCAACTTGATGATTCTAAGAGGGTTATAACTAGGATTGTCAGATCTGGGTTGGAAAGTACCCGGAGGTTTTGGGGGTGGAGCCTGGGGAGGGTGGGGTTTGGGGAGGGGAGGGACCTCAGCAGGGTACAATGCCATAGAGTCCGCCCTCCAAAGCAGCCATTTTCTCCAGGGGAGCTGATCTCTATGGTCTGGAGATCAGCTGTAATAGCAGGGGAGGTTCAGGGCACACCTGAAACTGCCAACCCTAGACATAACCGGAGCCAGGGCTCCGTTGGGGCCGGAGCGAGCCGGAGCGCCGCTCCGGGAGAGAAGGGGCCGCGGCTGGCCACCAGCCCCGCCAAGGAGCCCCGTCCCGCCCCCAGTCACCTTCCCCGGGGCCGCGGCTGGCCGCCGGCCCCGGAAAAAAACCCCTCCCTCCCCCAGTCACCTTCCCCGGGGCCGCGGCTGGCCACCGGCCCCGCAAAGGAGCCCCCTCCCGCCCCCAGTCACCTTCCCCGGAGGCGGCCGAGAGGCGAGCCCGGCAAAGGCCGGCTGGGGGAGCCGCTTCTGTGACCGAAGGGGGGGGGTGTCTTTCGAAACCGGCAAAACTTCTTGCAAAACTCGCCTCCCATGCGCAGGACTGAGATGGGGCTCTTCTGGAGAAAGCGGTTGCGGAGACGGAAGACACGGAGCTCGGGCACGAAGAGCCGGGAGTTTCCTCGCTGCCTCCGCTCGGCTGGCGTCGCGCTCTCGCCTGGCCCCTGCTGGAGACGGGCAGAGGGCGCGGCAATGGCAGGCTCCCGCCGGGAGGAGGTGACCGAGAGGCAATGCGCGGGGGTGGGGGGATGGGGGTGCCGCACCGGCCAGGCAGCCCCTGAACCAGCCAGATGAGCCCCCCCCGCCTTCTCTTCTGCGTGTCTGCCCCCGTCCTCCCCGGGGCATTTCTGTGGGAGTCCAGCTGGAAAGGCGATCTCAGTGCCTGTGGGGGTCGGGAGGCTCGTCGGAGTCTTGGTAGCCAGCCGCAGCCGTGGTCCCAGCTGGAACGGGTGTGTTAGAAACGGGGTTTGTTGACTGGGTCGGTGGGGAGAGTCGTCCCTCCCCGGTTTTCCAAAAGGCCCTCTCTCCCCCCACCTACCTACCTGTTCCTTGATTCCCCCCTTCCTCCCTCTCTCCCCCTTCCTTCCTTCCTTTCTTCTCTCTCTCTCCCCCCACCTACCTACCTACCTACCTTCCTGTTCCTTCCTTCCCCCTTCCCCCCTTTCTCCCCCCTTCCTTCCTTCCTGTCTTCTCTCTCTCCCCCCCAACTACCTACCTACCTTACTGTTCCTTTCTTTCTTTCTTCCTTCCCCTTTCTTCCTCCCTCCTTCCTTCCTTTCTTTCTTCCTTCCCCCCTCCCTCCTTTTTTTTCTTTCTTTCTTTTCTCTCCCCCACCTACCTACCTTCCTTCCTGTTCCTTTCCTTCCTTCCTTCCCCCTCCCTCCCTCCCGTCTGGCCTTCTGACACACTGCCCATGACGTCATTCCGGTGACATCAGGGGGTGTGGCATATGCAAATGAGTTATGCTAATGAGTTCCTGCACCTCTTTTTTTACGAAAGGACCCCTGACCAGAGCCAACACTTTGGGGCTTCTTTCTCCTTCAGTTACAAAGCTGTCATTGAATTTTTATCTACAGTGCACTTCAAACCTTGGCTGCGGTCACACACACTAAATAATCCACTCTGAATCCATTTTCAATGCACTTTCCAACTGGATTTTGCCAGTCCACACAGTAAAATCCAGTTGGAAAGTGCACTGAAAGTGGATTATTTAGCGTTTGTGACCTCAGCCCAAGATGGGGGTTTGTCCTGAAGAGAAACATCTAAGTGTTTTTGAGGGAATTCAACGGGGGGATCTCAGACGACTCCCAAATGCCCGTTTGTTTTGCCTTTGTTTTTGCACAAACCAAACCCCAAACTAAACTCCGCTTAGAAGAAAAGAAGGTTTTTACACCCTGCTTTTCCCTACCCTAAGAAGTCTCAAAGCAGCTTACAGTCGCCTTCCCTTCCTCTCCCCACAACAGGCACCTTGTGAGCAACGCTCCCTCTAAGTTGTGGAGTCCTGTGAGCAAAAATTCTACTTTGTGAGCTACTGGCATTAAAGTTGTGAGCGAGCGATTTGGCTGCTGCATAAATTAGTTTGCTCTGGAGCCATCCTTCCTGAGCTAAAACAAAACTGTGTGAGCTGGAGGCTAAAAAAACCCATGAGCTAGCTCACACCAGCTCAGCTTAGAGGGAACACTGTTTGTGAGACAGGTGGGGCTGAGAGAGTCATCCAGCAGGCTTCATGGGGAGGAGGAGTGGGGAATCAGTTCTCCAGATTAGAGTCCACCGCTCTTAACCCCTACACCATGCTGGCACTCAGGTCTGAGGGAAGCCAAAAGAGGTGAGGACACTTCTCCAAGGCAGTTCTCCACACACCCCTAATTTCAAGCTTAATTCACTGCGATTGTTTCTCATCAGGTGCCACTTAAGTAATGAAAGACGAACAGCGAGGAGAGACGTCGCGGGAAGTGCGCCACGCAGCTGCCGCCTTTCTGTGGCAGTAAACTGAGGTAATCTATCCCTGTCCACTAATGTTTATAAACATATTGTAAACAAGCATAAGTGAACAGCTCATCTCTCCGGGGGGAACAGATGCGTCCTTAATACTGATTAAGTGTTTTGTTCTGCCTGAGTATCTGGTGGAGGTTTTTATGCTCCGTCGCGGGGGGAGGCAGAGAGACAAAGTAATGACAGCCTCGTATTCTCCTGGCTCTTTAACAGCTTTGAGGGATTCTCAGAGCAACACGGCATGTGTAATTTCCACCGATGGTCCCTTACCGTGATGTTAAACCCCGTGACAGTCCATTCTGTGGTGAGGCCGCTGCTAGGCAGAGCCAAGACCACGGAGCATTTGGGATGTGGAAAGCAAGGAATGGCTGACCCGTTGAGGGCTTTTATTCTCTCTGGGAGGGCCCCCTGGGCCTTTCCCAAGCTTACAGAGCATCAACTGGGGTTGCCAACGTCCAGGTGAGAGGTAGAGACCTCCCAGAATGACAAGTGATCTCCAAAATCCATGGCTGTGATCACACCCATAATTAGCCTCAAGATAGGTGTGAATGCTGGGTGGATTTAACGTGCACGATCAGGCACGAACACCTGGGAAGCATCCCACAGCCAGCAGCAACCTGTGTGGCTCTACCGCAGAAGTGGAGTGAGCAGGCACCAGGGAAAGTCCGGCAGCAAACGGTTTGCTACAGGCCATGGGCAGACTTTGCCCTGTCTGATCACTCCTGTATGTTCTCATGGCATCAAGAGGGTCTGATCAGGCCATCCCAACTCCATGCCATTGTCCTCCCCGCCCCTTCTCAGTATGCACATCATCACACACTCCAAAGGGAGCCCTCAGGGCTGAGGTGCAAATCATCAATCCCTCATTTAAGCCCATCGGGAACAAACAGCAACCCCCTCCCCCCACTCACCCACAGTTGCATCTGATCATGGAATGGTGGGCTGCTCCCACAGCTTCAAAAGACTGTGATTGCACAACTGCCGGTCAACTTCCACCAGAGGAAATAGCTTCTCTCCCCCCCCCCCCGCTTTATCTCACGTGTGTGACCGCAACCGATAAATCACTTATTCATCTATTATTTGTCTGGAATGTTTATTCCCCTTCTCCTGGAGAAAATGGCTGCTTTGGAAGGTGGGCTGAAAGGCATTATGACCTACCAAGGCCCCCCCCCTTAAAAACCACTCTTCCTAGGCTCCACCCTCAGATCTCCAGGTATTTTTGAACCCAAAGTGGGCAACCCTAGCATTCAACAGGCTTGCAAGCTGAATTTCTATCTGCTTCGTAGGGCTGCCTCTTAATCGGCCAGTGGAGTAGCAAAATTTTTTATTATTTATTTACTCTTCAACGTTTAAAAAATGATTTTTTTTGGTGAGTATTTTGTGTGTGAGAAGAAAAATAAGAGATTGGATTTATACCCTGCCTTTCACTCGGAGTCTCCTAACCGCACTCCTAAACACAAAAATCTCCCTCCCTCCCTCTATAATCTCTCATATCTAAGTTCCGAGTCTGCCTGTTCACCTTGGTGATAGCTATTTTTGTCCTTTTCAGAGTTTTTTGTCCTTCTTTTAGTCCTTCTTAGACCTCTGAATGTCCAGAATGTTGTTCCTCAAAGAAGAAAAAGGAAGAGGAGGAGGAGGAGGAGATTGGATTTATACCCTCCCCTTCGCTTGGAGTCTCAGAGCAGTTTACAATCCCCTTCCCTTTTCCTCCCCACAAAAGACACCCTGTGAGGTAGGTGGAGCTGAGACAGCTCCCTTGAGAACTATTTTTGAGAGACTAGCTCTGAGAGAACTTATGACTGACCCAAGGTTACACCAGCAGCTGCATGTGTAGAAGTAGGGATTCAAACCCAGTTCTCCCAGATTAGAGTCCGCGCTCCTAACCATGACACCAAACTGGCTCTCTTATTACAAATGTATTGGTTGAGCAGGTGGGAAACAAGTAGTAGTAGAAGAAGAGATTGGATTTATACCCTGCTCTTCACTAACCGAAGGAGTCTCAGAGAGGTTTACAATCTCCTTTCCCTTCCCCTCCCCACAACAGACACCCTGTGAGACAGATGGGGCTGAGAGAGCTCTTTTGAGAACTGCCCTTGAGAGAACAGCTCTGAGAGAACTTATGACTGACCCAAGGTCACACCAGCAGCTCCATGTCGAGGAGTGGGGAATCAAACCCGATTCTCCCAGATTAGAGTCCGCGCTGCTAACCACAACACCAAACTGGCTCTCTACACCAAACTGGCTCTCTTATTACAAATGTATTGGATGAGCAGGTGGACAACAAGTAGTGCGAGCCCCAGTTCAGCATGACTCTAGGAGCCTTGATGTCACCCTTAAAATGTCTCTTTGGGGAAATCCAGCTCCCAACTGTACCTCTCTGGCAATCTCCAGCATGGTGGGCTTGCACAGTATCTCATTCCCATCAACCCTGTGGACCAACCACTTCTTCTCGTTTAATGCATATGCAATGTGGCACCGGGGAGGGGGGGGGGAGGGGGACGACGACAATGCTCGAATCAGGAATGAATGATGGTTATTGCTGATTTGACCTTACTTTGTACAATGCGAGGCCATCTCTGGCAGGAGTGATCTCATTGTAGCTTTAATGACCTCATCTAATTATTGCTAACTCAAAAGACCTTTGCGTGCTTTAATGGAAGCGAGAAGAACGCCCGCCCGCAAACTAATGAACTCATCATACTGTGCTAGTCTTTAACCAGAAACAGAGATTCATTTGGAAAACTGAGGGGGGAAAATACATTAGAAGGATGCGGCGATGATTTCACATTTATTTCCTTAAGTTGAATGAGGAAATGATAATGACGCTGCTGGAGAACCAAAAAAATGTAGATGAAATTTATACTATTGATTGCTGTAAACTGTTCTCCGGAGTGGAAGGGGTGGAGGGAGAATAGACCGAGCCTTCAGAATGCAGAATAGTGTATTGTTTCCTTTATTTTCAGTAGACATGGATTGCACCCACACATCTATATGAATGTTGGTGTTTTATCCGCTGATCTTTTCGGTTCTTTTATGTATCTGGTCAATGACTGTACTAATAAACTACTACTGACTGACTGACATCCACACATCATCAGATGCTGAAGAAGAAGAGCTGGTGTTTGTGCCTCTCTAAGACACTAAGGCCATGGTGTCGAACTCATCTGTTACGAGGGCCGGATCTGACATAATTGTCGAGCTGGGCCATGTGTGCCATAAAACATAATTCCGGGTACCGGAAATCTAAACTATATAAAGGACAGCAGCTGGTAAGCCCCGAGCTGGTGTATCCTCACTGCAAGGCCCCATGGGCTGGGAGGGGGGTGTGCAAAGGAAAACCAATATGGGTGGACTGGAGGGCCAGTGGTGCAGCACTGGGCAGACGCTCCCACTCTGCATGACTGCTGTAGATGAGGTTGTTCCGCCATGCTGAAGCCACACTCTGAGTGGCTCCGCCCACTCCCCCCCAAGTAGTCTCCTGTTCCCTCCCTTGCACTAGTCGCTCGCGGGCCACCTGAGAGCCCTGAACGGGCCAGTTCTGGGCCCCGGGGCTTATGTTTGACACCCCTGCACTAAGGTGTCTCAAAGCAGCTTATAATCACCTTCTCTTCCTCTCCCCACAACAGGTGGCTTGTGATGGAGGTAGGTCTGAGAGAGTTCTGAGTGAACTGTGACTGGCCTAAGGTCACCCAGCTTGCTGCATGTGGAGGAGGACTGGGGAATCAAACCCGGTTCTCCAGATTAGAGTCCACCGCTCTTAACTACTGCAGCGTGCAGGCTCTCATTGCACTGCTGTTGTGATATCCCCATCATTCATTGCTTGGATAGTGTGAGAATTAGGGTCTGTTTCTCTCTACAAGAATCCCTTGAGCTGTGAATTGAGGGATGTAGGCATTGATCATCCCACTAAGGGGACAGAAGCTGTTCTCCTTCCTTCCTTTGCAAACATGAACCTCCCCTATACCAAAGCAGATAATCAGTCCATCAAAGTCTGTACTGTTTGCTCAAACTGTGGACAAGACGATACATATGACGTTATGGGAAGGATCTGCTTAAGGTGAATTTGTTGGGCACTGGCAGCCTTCTGTAACCTGCTAGAATAGACATAATCCAAAGAAAATATAAAAGGTGTTATTCTGGAATGCCTATAAGAAAACATAAGAGAAGCCAATGTTGGATCAGGCCAGTGGCCCATCCAGTCCAACACTCTGTGTCACACAGTGGCCAAAAACACCAGGTGCCCTCAGGAGGTCCACCAGTGGGGCCAGGACACGAGAAGCCCTCCCACTATTGACCCCCCCCCAGCTGTTCTACTGCAGACCAAATGGCTACCCTCTGAAACAGTGTTCTATCTAGAATTTCTCTCAATCAGCCAGTCTGGTGTAGTGGTTAAGTGCGCGGACTCTAATCTGGGAGAACCGGGTTTGATTCCCCACTCCTCCACTTGCACCTGGCTGGATGACCTTGGGCAAGCCATAGCTCTGTACCAGCTGTTCCCTCAAGGACAGCTTGGGAAAGAGTTCTCTCAGCCCCACCTACCTCACAGGGTGTCTGTTGTGGGGAGGGGAAGGGAAAAGGAGTTTGTAAGCCGCTCTGAGACTCTTAAGTGAGTTAAGGGCGGGATATAAATCCAATCTCTTCTCTTCTTCTTCATCTCAATTGCCAGTTTCCCCCCCCGCCCCCCTTTGCTGTGCTCTGTTTGCCAATGGGAAGCTTCACACAAAGACGCATCAGGTCACAAAGGTCAACATTACAAAACCGAAGATAAGGCAATGGACGCTGCACACTTATCAAGCAGAAAAGCTGGGGATTCGGAAGGGGGGGGATTCTAACTGCCTCGAAACTGAATTCCTGTCCTTGGCACACGCCAGAAGAGGACAGCCCCTTATGTATGGGACAATACAGCATTTAGCATAACCAGAATGCTTGAGAGGTAAATACGCGAGTCCTCAATGTAAATCCAATGCTTGATCAGGGTGCTCAGCCGTTAATTTTGCTTAACCCCTTTGAGAGAATGAAAGAGGAGCACGAGGCCAGAAAATCTCAATTGCTAATTACAGTGCAAAAATAAGCAAGCGCGGCAAATACCAAAAAGACTGGAAAGCCTCGTAGTTGCAGATGCAAAAATCTGTATGCTTTCCATGCACAAAACGTAGCAGCACATCTGTAGGACTTTATTGATGTGGTTTTTTAAACCTATCCAGTTTATGCAAGCCGGGTTTTATAGGTTTTTATGCATTTATTTCCTTTTGTATACCGCTTCTCTCCGGTTAAGAGCTCAAAGTGGTTTATAACAACATATGATTATGTCAGTTAAGTACAAAAATGGTGGCAGAAAGGGCCATCAAGTCGCTGCTGACTTCCCCTGACCTGGATAGCCCGGGCAAGCTTGATCTCGTCAGATCTTGGAAGCTAAGCAGGGCCGACTGTGGTTAGTACTTGGATGGGAGACTTCCGTGGAATACCAAGTCGGGAAGACAGAGGCAGGCTTTATTCAGCCACCTCTCTGAATATCCTCCAGGCCTTCAGTAGGGGTCAGTCACTAGAAGTCAATGTGACTTCCAGGTGCAGACACACACACACACACACACACAAAATGCAAGTTACGGCTGACATGGCAACCCCATGGGCTTTTCAGGGCAAGAGGTGTTCAGAGCTGGTTTGCCTTTGCCTGCCTCCACATCACGACCATTGTTTGCATAGGCTTTTTAGATCCCCCATATTTTTATTTTTATTTATATTCCACTTTTTACCCCTTTGGGAGATCCAAAGCAGCTTATCACGCTGTTCTACCATCCTCCACCCAATCCTGACAACAGGTAGGTTAAGCTGAGAGGTTGTTATGGACAATAATGGGTCATTCGGCAAACTCCATGGCCAAGTGGGGGGTTGAACTACGGCAGTGCCATGGCTCAGTGGGAGAGCATCTTCTTGGGATGCAGATGGTCCCAAGTTCAACCTCCGATGCCTTGTTAAAATGATCAGGTGGTAGATGATACAAAAGACCTCTTTCTGACATCCTGGTGAGCCGCTGCCAGTCTGAGTAGACAGTACTAACCTGGATGGACCAAGGGCCTGATTCAGTATGGTGGAAAGTGTGTCAAGTTGCAGCTGACTTATGGTGACCCTATAGGGGACCCTTATGTTAATGCAGTTGCTCCAGGTCCTAGTCTTACACTCTAATCATCCGTCCGTCCGTCCGTCCGTCCGTCCGTCCGTCCGTCCATCTATCTATCTATCTATCTATCTATCTATCTATCTATCCAATTTATGCCCTGCCCTCCCTGAGAGCCAGTTTGGTGTAGAGGTTAAGTGCGCGGACTCGAATCTGGGAGAACCGGGTTTGATTCCCCACTCCTCCACTTGCACCTGCTGGGTGACCTTGGATGAGCCATAGTTCTGGCACAGCTGTCCTTGAAAAAGAGCAGTTTCTGTCAGAGCTCTCTCAGCCCCACCTACCTCACAGGGTGTCTGTTGTGGGGAGGGGAAGGGAAAGGAGTTTGTAAGCCCCTCTGAGACTCCCTTGGGTAGTGAAGGGCGGGGTATAAATCCAACCTCCTCCTCCTCCTCCTCCTCTTCTTCTTCTTCTTCTTCTTCTTCTTCTTCTGCTAAAACAGGCTCAGGGTGTCACGCCCAGTCTCCTTTCAGGGATAGTTTCTGCAGCCCACACAAATCTCCCCTTTCTAGCCTTTTTTGACTATAACGCTTCTTATTTGGTCCCTGGTACTGGGAGATTTGGTTAATATAGCAGAGTTTTGCCCAGTCATAGAAGTGTGATACTGAGTGCAGTAAATAAACCTCCCAAGAAGTATATTGTGAAAGGTAAAAACTTACATTTACCCAGGTAGATCCAGTTCACATTCAGGTTGCAGTCAAAAGAAGAGAAAGAAGTCTAATCTAAAGAGGAGGAGGAAAAGAAGAATTGGTTTTCATACCCTGCTTTTCAGTACCTGAAGGAATCTCAGAGTGTCTTACAATCACCTTCCCTTCCTCTCCCTACAACAGACACCTTGTGAGGTAGGTGGGGCTGAGAGAGCACTGAGAGAACTGGTCTTGAGAGACCAGCTCTGAGAGAACTGTGACTGACCCAAGGTCACCCAGCTGACTTCACGTGGAGGAGTGGGGAATCAAACCTGGTTTTCCAGATTAGAATCTGCCACTCTCAACCACTGCACCATGCTGGCTCTCTGTACTTTCCCTGCCACAAATGGCCAGCTTCTCTGGTATCAAGTGTGTAGGAGTATGAGGGCACTATTTATTTAATTGATCGATCGATCGATTGATTGATTTTATTTATATCCCACCCTCCCCACAAGCAGGTTTACAGAGTTGGTCTGCCATGACCGTTAATATACATAAAATTAATTAAAATTATCAATTACAATAAATACAGTAAAATTTCAAAATACAGTACATCAGTCAAAGTGCCAGTGCTACTCCTATGTTTGTATAAGATGGCGTGCTGGAATTTTCCCTGCTGCTAAACCATTTGCCATACAGTGATGGCTGGGCTCGTTGGTAGTAGTGGGGGCGGCTCCTAGTTGAAGGCCTGGCGGAAGAGCTCCGTCTTACAGGCCCTGCGGAACTGCGAGAGGTCCCGCAGGACCCTGATCTCCTCCAGGAGCTCATTCCACTAGTGTGGAGCCACCACCAAGAAAGTCCTGGTTCTAGTGGTGGCGAATCTGGCGTCCTTGGGGCCCAGAA
Organism: Lepidodactylus listeri; assembly: GCA_029233225.1. Classification (NCBI taxonomy): domain Eukaryota; kingdom Metazoa; phylum Chordata; class Lepidosauria; order Squamata; family Gekkonidae; genus Lepidodactylus; species Lepidodactylus listeri. The sequence goes on from JARCFY010000011.1 coordinate 86,927,171, forward strand.
GGGTCAGTTGGTTCTGGGACCCCGACCTCAGTGCCCTCTGGGGTATATACGGAAAAAGGCAGTCCCTCAGGTATGTCGGACCCTGGCCGTATAGGGCTTTAAAGGTAAGTACCAGCACCTTGAAGCGGATTCGGTATGCTATCGGCAGCCAGTGCAGTGCCTTCAGCACGGGCTGGATGTGCCCCCATCTAAGGAGGCCCATCAAAAGCCTGGCTGTGGCATTCTGCACTAGCTGCTGCTTCCAAATCTGCATCAAGTGCAGCCCCATGTAGAGAGCGTTGCAGTAATCCAGTCTCGAGGTAACCGTCACGTGGATCACCGTGGCTAGGTCGTTGCGGCTGAGGAAGGGTACCAACTGCCTGATCAGCCAAAGATGGTAAAAGGCTGACCTGGCAGAGGCTGCCACCTGGGACTCCATTGTTAAGGAGGAGTCCAGGAGCACTTCAAAGCTCCTAACCTCCGGCACTGGTACCAATGGTGCCCATCCGAAGGTTGGGAGTGGGGGGCCTCCTCTCAACCCACTCTGACCCACACACAGGATAGACCTGCAGAGACCGGCGTCTCCATGGAAGGCCATATGCAGGGAGCCAGAGAGGACAGAGAGAAAGAGAGGAGGGGTCAGAGGGCAGCTCCCAGGTGAAGACAAAGAGCGGCGTCCCATTCAAGGAGATAGCACCTACACACACTGGCTGCGATCACACACACTCAGGCCAAGGACAGACTGGAAAACTGAAGCACAAGGGAAGTGGGACAAAAAGATCCGGGCCGAGCTGTCATGGGGCTTTCTGTTTGCACTGCGTAGACTGATGTGAGACCATACCAGGGAGGAGGCAGAATGGAGCACTCACACTGCGGGGTGGCCCCTGGCGCACAGCTTTGGTCTGTTTGGCCAAGGTGCGCATGTGCGCATGAGCGCATAGGTGCATGGGTGCCGCAGCCGGATCAGTGGGTTCACTTTACCAGCGCTGCTTGAGGAGCGGCTCGTTTGTGTCTACACTGCCAGAAAACAGGATGAATGTGCACCCAGATGGCTTGACACTGGTTTCACCAGGTACCTGTTTAACACAGGATGAAAGTGCTTCAGGACCGGGTGAGTGCGGCACAGCAACGCCAGGCAGCTGTGGCTGTCTGAACGGGCTCTTAATAATCCACTTTCAATGCACTTTCAATGCACTGGGCTTTTACTGTGTGGACTGGCAAAATCCCGTTTGAAAGTGCATTGAAGGTGGATTCTTTAGTGTGTGCGACCGCAGCCTTAGAGTGACGTAGTGCCCACCTTCCAATGTCCAGGCATACTGAGTCACTTACTCCAGCACCTGGTCGGCATGTGTATTTGCAGAAAGCATCGGCTCCTCCAAAAGCCAACTGGTCCTGTTAAAAGTTGCCTCCGTGCATCTCCCACCAGTTCGGAAGCGTAAGCCATTCCTTGAAGCCCTTTCTCTGTGTCTTCTTTAAGATCCCTCATTCATCCATCGAGTGTTATGAGCCTGGGCAGTCTCTCAAAGTCACCTTTCACAACGTCTCAGGTCAGTGAGCCGTCTATCATGAATTCAAGATGGATGGAAGGCGATGCCTTAAAAAATGGGATGCTTCCTTCTGTGAGATCATATTAAGATAGCCTAATCATTAAATGGTTTCCTTAAGAATAATAAAATACCATATCATTACAAAGTAATAAAAACGTAATAAAAATGTATTCTCGGGAAGATTTAAAAGGGACTCGTGGTTTTTTTTAATGTTGTAATAACTGCATGATTCAAAGTACGGAATCAAATACAGTAATTAAATCACAGAGTCTATGGTAAGCAAAGGCCCGGCGCAAACATCGTCTGAACCATTGCTCCGATTTGGGTGGTGGTGGAGTGAGCGTGTGCCGCTCCTCTCACCAATGTACCCAAAGGTGTGATATGAGCGCGCCAGGTGGAAGTTCATATACTTGATGGACTTAGTTACCGAATTCCTACCCCTCTGTTTTATAGGAAAGAAAAGTACACAAAATGAGCCATCAAGCTAATGGGTTTCTGCATCCCAGACAAAATTATAGACATGGTGGAATGGAGAGATAAACTTTCCATGTGAGTGGGCTAATAAATGCCCAAATGAGACTGCAAGAAAAAGGAGGAGGAGGAGTTTGGGTTTATATCCCACCTTTCACTACCCGAAGGAGTCTTAGAGTGGCTTACAATCTCCTTTCCCTTCCCCTCCCCACAACAGACACCCTGTGAGGTAGGTGGGCTGAGAGAGCTCTGAGAGAACAGCTCTTGAGAGAACAGCTCTGAAAGAGCTTGTGACTGACCCAAGGTCACACCAGCAGCTGCATGTGGAGGAGTGGGAAATCAAACCTGGTTCTCCCAGATTAGAGTCCGCGCTCCTAACTGCCACACCAAACAGGATCTCAAGATTCTTGGGAGGTGGTATTCGTTAATGGTTTGTGAACATTAGCAATTTTTTAATACTGTATTTTAACTGGGTTGGTGTATCAACTTCAGCAGTGGCACACAATGGTAGCCTGCTGTCCAAGATGAGCGTAACTTGGGTTGTGATTTGGAAATGGGTATGAAAAGAACTCCCATGAAGCTATTTCGGATATGTGTTCTTGATTACCTTCAAGGGCATGCGTTGGAATAACACAGCCATGAAGATATGGCGGCAGGAATCAAATGTGATCAGCTGAGGATGGATAAACAGCCAATTTCTTCAGCAGTGGTGGCTGAACAAATGCACTTCTCACAACTGTACTAACCCAATTTTCCAGGCACAAAGTGGGATCTAGTAAGACTTCCAAGGCCTGCACTGACTATGTCTGAATATGCACTGAATATGGAGAGGAGACAACTAAGAGGTGATATGATAACCATCTTCAAGTACATGAAGGGCTGTCATATAGAGGATGGTGCGGAGTTGTTTTTTCTGTTGCCCCAGAAGGTTGGACCAGAGCCAACGGGTTGAAATTAAATCAGAAGAGTTTTCTGCTAAACATTAGGAAGAACTTCCTGACATTCAGAGCGGTTCCTCAGTGGAACAGAGGCTTCCTCGGGAGGTGGTGGGCTCTCTTTCTTTGGAGGTTTTCAAGCAGAACCTGGATGGCCATCTGACAGCCATGTTGATTCTGTGAACTTAGACAGATCATGAGAGGGACGGCAGGAAGGGTTGCCTCAGTGCTTAGTTATTGTGGCCCTTTCTTACACACTCAGGGAAATGCTGATCGCCACTCTGGGGTCAAGAAGCAATTCTTTTCCAGGCCAGGGATCCTGGAGGTTTTTGGTCATCTTCTGAGCATGGAACAGTGGTCACTGCAGATGTGGGCTCGGGAGGTATTTGTGAATTTCCTGCATTGTGTAGGTGGTTGGACTAGATGACCCTGGAGGTCCCTTCCAACTCTATGATTCTATGTCAACTTAAGTACCACCCTGTCCAGAGTGGGCCAATCAATAGCTCCAAACCCTCTGCTTAATTAACCAGTGTCATCTCTGTTTCTGTATTGGGGTTTTTTTCCTGCACTGAGTTTTAGCCTGTGATTCCACCATCATTTAACCACGACATTTAGGGTTGCCAGCTTCAAGATGGGAAATTGTTGGAGACTTAGAGGTAGAGCCTGGTGAGGGTATGGACCTCAGTGAGGTCTAATCCCATCGAGTCCACTCTCCAGGGGAACTGATCTCTGTAATCTGGTGATCAGCTCTAACCCTGGGAGATCTCCGGGCCCCACCTGGAGTTTGGCAACCCTACTTTATATACTGTCCCAGAACAGAGACTGCAGATTCCAGTGTCATTGGCTTGCTGATGACTTTTGGCCCCCAAACTCGAGATAATACCATTCAAATGTTTAACAGATAAACAGTAGTGGTGGGAGAACTGACTCCTGTGGAAGCCCATAAGAACAATCCCACAGTTTTGAGTCATTCATGCTGACACTCCGTGTTTGCACAGATGTAAACAACTGGAATCACTTTACCATAGTATGTTCAGGCCCACTCTCGTCTGACAGCACCACAACAGAACTGAGCCTTCTGATGTGCCAAAGGCAATGGACAAGTAAAGGAAGATCAACAAAGACACATTTCCTTTATGTCACTCTAAGGGGAGATTGTCCACCAGAGCTGTGCATGAAGTACCAGTCCCAAAGCCAGAAAGAAAGGGAGGGAAAGCAGATCTCATCCAGAAAGTCTTGCCATTTTTTCCCAGTGCGTCCCTCTTAATTTTGGTATGTGTGATAATGGCACATCGGACACGTGCCTATAATTGGCCACAATTTCTCTGTCAAGGCCAAATAACAACTGTTTTCACAGGCTTCACAAAATACCCCTTTCAAAATGAAGAGCTGATAATATTAGTCAAAGACGAAGTATCCGACAGAGGGAGTTTTGACTCTCAAAAGCCTGTACCCTGTCGGTCTAAGCTGCTTCTGGACTTGAATTTAGCCCTTTTTCTGCAGAATGACATGGCTGGCTACCCTCTGAAATGAATATGAGTCAGGGGCTGACATCCACGCCTTGGAAAGACATGCCCCACCTCTGTCTCTAATAACGGTGGACAATTTACAGCCAAGCAAAATGTTATTTATACAGGGTGACAACTTTTCTAATGGTTTTTTTTGGGGGGGGGGGGTCCTCTACATTTGTCCATGAACACACGTACCAGAAGGAGGAAAGAAGATCCAGATTGCTTGTGAAGAGCAAAAATGGTTGTCTACAATGGCCTCTAGCGTGAACCATCATCTTGATTTATCTCTTAGATGTTTTTAATTATGTTTCTTTCCCAGCTAACCTGCCTTCCTTGTCGTGTAATTGTGCTTGGAATTGTGTCTCTGGAAGGTGAAATTAAGACCTTTAATTAATTTTCCATGGGCCTCCAGGAGAGTTGACGTTATAATCACATTTATGGGTCTCTTGTGTGAAATTGAGCATCAGAACTAGTCCAGAGAAGGTCCGCATTTGGCCAACGTAGCCAGTGATCTCTCAGTCAAGGGTTATGACCCTCCTAGGGACTGCAAACCAGTTTCTAGGGGTTGTCGATAACTTTTCTGCATGCTTAGGTTTGGTGTGACGTACAGCCAATCAATGTTACTTTTATGAATAGGCTGTACTGGATTAAGCATGATGCTCAAGGTGCTTTGGAACTGGGACTGCTCAAAAGTGATGTTCCTCTCATATAGAATCCAAGTGATGTTCCTCCCAGATAGTTTAGAAAACAGAAGGCTGGGAGGAAGATAGGAAAAGGCAAGATCATGAGCAATGGGGCAAATTTATCTTATTGGTTTAAATATTTGGTTTGGGGGGGGTGAGTAGAAACAAAAAAACTTTATGAAACCCACTGTTATACGCTAAAATACCGTATGAGATATAGTTTATCCCACCAACATCTTTTTCTTCAGAATGCACCCATCCTCTTCAGAATGCACCTAGCCAGTTTGGTGTCGTCGTTAAGAGTGGTGGACTCTAATCTGGGAGAACTGGGTTTGATTCCCCACTCCTCCACATGCACCCTGGGTCAGTCACAAGTTCTCTCAGAGCTGTTCTCTCAAGGGCAGTTCTTGAGAGAGCTCTCTCAGCCCCACCTACCTCCCAGGATGTCTGTCGTGGGGAGGGGAAAGGAAAGGATATTGTAAGCCGCTCTGAGACTCCTTTGGGTAGTGAAGGGCAGGGTATAAATCCAATCTCCTCCTCCTCCAATTTATTTATTTGTTTTATACCCCAACTTTCTCCCCAGTAGTAACCCCAAGTGGCTTATGTCATTCTCCCCTCCATTTTCTCCCCTGTCCAAAAGAAGCCGCAGTTACATGACACAAAGGGTTTTATATGGAATTCCAATGCAGAAAACGTGTGTGGGGTGGGTTTTGGTGCAGAAATGATATCAATATATCCAACGATGCAGGAGTCCATGCTCAATCCAAGCCCATTCATGGATGTCTTGTGTTACCGACAGCCCCCCCCCCTTCCCCTGCAATAGTGACTCTCTCGCCTCTTGTAGATTTAATTCATGTTCGCACACCATTCTTTCCCTGCCCTTGCTACCCCTTCTCTCCTCCCCCCTCCCTCCGTAGCAGGTGACATCTACAATTTGAAAAGCTATAAAAATGAATATAGATGAAATATTAGAAAGGAGGTCGAAGGAAGCGAGTGTGAACAAATCGGGTTCTTACAGCCTTAAATGGGGTTTAAAACAGCTTTCATCTGAGCTCACTCTCCTCATCCTGGCTAAAATTGATTCATTGACCAAATTGGTCATTTAAATTCAAAAGCTTAGTCGATCTCTGCAAGGCCTCTCTGGTTCTTCCGTCTGGATTTATGCGCAAAAGGCCAGACATTGCAATGTGTGTCTTAGAAGGGCTCCTTAAAGGACAGTATATCCTAGTTTCTACAAGCTGTACACGGAATAAGCAAACGTTTGACTAATTAAATGCTAGAAAATTGAGGGCTGTCACCTATGATGTTCGACAGAAGTTCGGTGAGCTGTATTGGAATGCCAGCATTTACTCTGAAAAGCATGAATTTCAGTGACCGTTAGTTTTAATGGTGAGAAGGGATGGGCTATAATCCCTATAAGCCCCACTGGGGGACCTCCTGATGGTACCTGGTATTTTTGGGACTGTATAGGCCATTGGCCTGATCCAACATTGGCTTCTCTTATGTTCTTATGTTCTAATCTAGCCAGGAGAAAAACTCTTCTGGGTAGCTGTTATTTTGCAGTTGGCTTATGGGCATTTTCCAAGAGAGTGACAACCACTGCATACATTTCTATGGGTGAGAAATAGCAAAGAAAGCATTAATGGAATTAGGGTTGCTTCCAAATTCCTCCCAGAGAAGAATTTTCCCCAGAATACACTGTTCAGTAGAGTCTTTTTGCCTGCTAGATTTGATACCATTGGGTTGTGAATTTGCTAAGAGGCCTTGGACTCCACTTAATACAAAAAAGGATTTCAATTGGCACACGGTCACTGTACCTACCTTAACTCACTATATCCTTTGACAAAGGATTGCCTTCAAAACGGTCTTAATATTACATACGATACTGTCAGGATGTACTGGACAGTATTTTCTCTATGGACTGTTGTTGCCCCTAGGAGGGTTTGTGCTTGGGGACTATTTGGGATTGTACCACTTTAAGAACCACCAGTCTGTGGTTTGTGTGACTGTATGACGTGCATTACATTCTTTTGAAGTGCTGTATGTGTTTACATATTCAGTATGTATTCCTATGAGTATCGTTACTTGTCTTCAAAACTTTTTGGGAGTTTCCACCTTTTTATTTGTAGATTTACACTCTCCCTTCCAGGTTAGTTTTATATAGAATAGAACTGAGCATGTATTCTTTTGTCCATTTTCTTTTGTTTTGTTGGTGCCTCCTAGACTGCGAGGGGGGTATCATTTGGATATATATTATCAATAATCAGTGGAAGCATTGTGGAAATCTGAACTGCAACCACTGGGAGATTAACAGGTGGGCAGGGACTGACTTTTTCAGTGTCACACCATTGCCTTGATGTCTCTTCTAGTGTGACCTGGAAGTGACATCATCGTGCTGGGGTAATGCTCTAGCATCCACTCCAACTCTATGGTTTCAGCATAGTGTTTGGGGGAAATGCTAGAGCGTCGCCCAATATTATGACATCACTTCTGAGTTGAGCAGGTATTTTTCCTCTGCCTTTCAGCTCAGCAGCAGTGGGTAGAGCCATTGGGGGGTGGAGGGGGGTGGGGTTGTCTTCCGACAAAAAAGGAGACCTAGTCTCTGGCTGAAGACAGACTGCCAGTCTGCCACGCCTCCGCGGCACGGCAGACTGGGGCAGGCGGAATTTTCCCTGCGGAGCGGCGTTCGCACACCGCCGAAAGGAAGCTGCCCGCAACGTTCAGACTGCGGGCGGCTTCCTGGAGCGGCGGGCAGACGCTGCGTGGCTGCCCCTGCCCTCGCGCATTCACACCCGCTCCGGCGGGTGGGACGCGCGCATGGGGCGCGCCGCAGCAGCCGAGCACCACTTTCAAGTGGTGCTCGGCTGGTGCGGGAGGAGTGCGGTGCCGGACGCGAAGCGTCCAGGCCGCCTCCTGGGGGCAGATGTGGCCGTCTGAACGGCCGCTCTGCCTCTGCTTCTGAAGCGGAGGCAGAGCGGCCGAGACTGCCAATCTGTCCTTGGCCTCTGTAACTGCAACACATATGTTGCATATATAAACCATGCCAAATATGCATGTATCACAGCAATGAAGATCATAGAAATTCACAGAAGATCACATCTGGCAGGACAAAACTATGGCAGAAGTATGAAATGGGCTGAAAGATTTACATGCTCATAACTCAGTGGTAGAACATACGTCATGCATGATGAACATTCCATGTCCGGTCTCCAGTTAATAGGATCTCAGTAGCATAGCAGAAGAGCCACAGTTCAACAGAGAGTTTCCACCTGTCTAATAGACAATGCAGGGAACAGAAGGATCCATGCTCCGACTCAATATGAGGAGTTTCATTACAAGATCCATGAGCAATGCAAAACTCATTTATTAAATTTGGGTTGTGAATAGGCTTGATATGCCAATGAGTTCTTCATGCATTCATACACGTAAATGTAATTTCATATATCAGTTACAATTTCTCCAGGCAACGATAATCTAATATCCTTAATCGTATACAGAACAGTGTGTTTTTTTAAGCCCAACCAATACGCTTAAGTAATATTTTCTGAATTTGCAAAGCAAATATACAAAGCAAAGGGGCTCTGTTATCGGCACCTTGGTTTTTTTAATGGCCCTTATCACAGAATGTTATGTGTAAACTGTTAAGAAAGGATAGGCCTCAAAATGCTGCCATCTAGTGATGGAAAGAGAGAGAATTCAATGTTCTCGATAGGCGGTCATCTTTTGTCAGCAAAGTGTGGCCTTGCTGATGTTCCGGTGGAACTCGTGGCTCAAACTGTTTCTGTTTTGTCGGATGGCGCAGGACTTCCAGCTTCCAGCTTCCATTTTGCAAATTGCTTTTAGAATTTTTTCCACAGTTGAAAAGTTACTAAAAACGATAGACTGCATAAGTAACAGATGTTGATGGTACTGCAACAAATAATAATATGTAATGCCCGTTCTAGATTAGGACTCGGTTGCAGTCTTTAATCAGTTTGCAGCACTTACACACAGACACAAGACACTGGGGGGGGGGGGGATCCAATGGTTTTCAGCCAGACCCCTCCTGCAGAAGGGCCGTTTGAAGCAGACACCCCTCTCTAATTTCACCCCCCAAATCGTGTGTGTACTGTACAGCCTGGCCTGGAAGCGGAAACAAAATGGAGCTGGAACAAACAAAATGGACGTTGGCCAGAGACAAGCCTGGGGAAAACATTTTGGAAGGTGAACTAGGGCTACTGACTTGCGAATAGCTCTTCTCCCCACCCTAAAAGAGATACTTAATCTCATCAATGGGCTTCCTGAGGACACCTCCCCTCATCTGGACTTCACCCCATCCAAACCTGGTCCTGCTTCCCCCTTACCCATTTGCCTTAATTAACGGCCTGTTCATATAACTCAATAGCCTCTCCCATCCTGCATTCAAGGGTCATCAGAACACTTTAACACTTTCAGTTTACATCTAGCAGTCTCATGAAGGGAACGTTAGCCTGACTCATGCAAATTGTGACGAGTTTCCCTAGGTCTTTTTCCATGCATGAAAGCATCATTAAGTCTTAGGGTTGCTGACCCCCAAGGGGGGGGTCCCCTGATTTTGGGGGAGAGCTGCCCCTGAAGAGGCCTGCCATGCCCGATGTGCCCAATGTGATGACATCACCTGGAGAGACAAGCCTGCACATGTAGTTTAGCAGTGTAAGAGCAGCTTGCTAGCTAACAACCTCCTCCCCGCTCTAGAGGGTTGCATAGTTTAGGACAGGGGTGGCCAAACTTGCTCAGCGTAAAAGCCACGTAGAACAGGGGTGGCCAAACTTGCTTACCGTAAGAGCCGCATAGAATAAACATTAGATGTTTGAGAGCCACAAGACATGAACAAATATTACCTGCTTTTATTGGAAAATAAGCAAGTTTGCTTTTTATTAACATTAAATGAGACCGCCAAAAATAATGACAAAAGGAGTAAAAGCAGATATTGAGATTGATATTAATTTGTCCAATGATATTTATTTGCTAATGATATTTAGCTTCCCCAGCCACTCTGCCGGGAGCCACATAATATATGTGAAAGAGCCGCATGCGGCTCCCGAGCCACAGTTTGCCCACCCCTGGTTTAGGACAATGGGTCTCCCAAGAACCTATTGACTAATCTCATCAACACCCAGCCTCACTTCCCTGCAGCCATTTACCCTAATTAAGCAACACTTAACATTATTCACTAAACCTGATAGCTTTCCCCATCCAGTACTTACAGGGTCATCAAGCATCATTTGCAGCTATAGTCCACCTCAGAAAAAAAACCCATCAAGCTTCTCCCAGATCATTGTCCACCTCCGAAAAACCGATCAAGTTATTGTTTTTGGGGGGGGGGGTGAATATATTAGCTTTCCTCAGAGAGCATTTTGCCCTATAAATTGTGGCATCCTGCTCCATACCAGTGTATTTGTGTGTGTTCTCAGATCCAAAACATCACACCCCCAATCCGTAGGGCCTTCTCCTCTCTGTGAAACACTGGTCATTTTGCTGCTGCCTCCACAGATCTCTTTCTTTGATACTGGTAACTCCCCAAAACTGCTTTCCCCCTTTCATCCCTGATTTCCTCTTAGTTAGCCTTGTATGTGTTTTCATTGTGTTTGTATGCATGTTTTACCCTTTTATTCTATCTTAATAAAAAAATCTTTCCAGATGAACCTCTGCCTAGTTTATTTTGAGAGTTCTCTTACAGGGGAGAAATCCTGGTATACATTGGTGGAGAATCCCAGTTACCCCCTCTTGCTTTGTCTCCTTTAAAGCTAATTTTCCCCAAATAATTAAGAGACTGCCTATTTGGGTAACAAACCTACGTCACAGAGTAGGGTTCCATTTGACATTCTTCCAACGATCCACTGTGAATTTATGCAAACTCCCCCCCCCCCCCCCGGACACCTACAAATATGCATTAAAACACACACATTTTCATGTCTTTATGCATATCAAAGACATTTTCATCATGCATTGATAATACATCCATAGTGTTTATATATATCAAACTGCATGTCCAATGTGCACCACAGTGAAAACATCGGAAACGTGAAAGGAAAATGGTGGGGGAAAGATTGCACATATGGTTCCATTTTGGATTCAAATGCCATATACTGAGAACAATTTCTGCTCCAGAGGAACTTGGAAGTATTCCTTGCTAGGGTGTGTGAATGTGCAGACAGACAGACAGACAGACACACACACACACACATGTATTTGTGTGTGTATATATATACACCCACACAAATGGTTATTTCTCTTTAGAATATAAACTCTTTTCAGTCAATTAAGAATAAGCCTAACGCAGCACCTTGCTGAAACGTAAATTAGAGTATGCTCCCTAACGTCGACAACTATGGCTTTATTTAGGAGAGGGAAAATTGATTTTAATTTGTAATATTTAATGCACACTGGGAGTTTCAAATAGATTCATCTGGCCTTCAAAGAGATAAATCGGCCTAGGTGGAAAGAAAAAAAAATGTTTTTGATGACTCTTCTAAATCTCGTGGGAAATGATGTATCGAAAGGTGCTCGAGCCAGAACACCAATATAGATTACCCGAAAGCGCTGACTTCAGTAGGCCACCAATTACTCCAAGACAATAGAGATGGCCATTTAAGCACCAGTCACAACAGCACAGCGTGAGCCGTTTCAATGGTGTTCCTTTCCTATAATACAGTTCGCCCTCAAACAGTGATACAAGTATTTATAGGCTCCCTTACGTGCAGATTTGTATGAACGGGAAATGCTAAGTGAGAAGTGAGTCAGTCCTACCGCTGCCCTGATAGGTATTTTGAGGATCATTTTAAAAACCCGATCACTATGTTGAGTGGCAGCCGCTATCCGTTGCCACCCAAAGAGTTTTCCTAAGTCTGCTGCCTGAGATCCTTTAACCGAAAATCCCAGAGGTTGAAACTGCATCCCTACACTTGGAAAGCATGTGATGATAGACCACTGAGCCATAGCGCCTCCCATCACCAGGCCACCATTTTGGGCAGGGAGTATTACTAAAAACCTAGAATGCGCTACAGGTGAAGGACAATCCTGCTTATTTCCTAACCAGCACAAAACAATAAAAACCTCCCCCTGCCCCAACTTTTATGAGTCTAGTAGTATATGTTCAATCCCTAATTCTTTCTTCTAAGCAGAAAAAGAATGTTTTCTTTGTACTGTCATCTGAAGCAGTGTTTCCCAACCTGTGGGTCTGGACCCAAAAGTGGATTGTGAAGCCTCTGAAAGTGAGTCACTGGCCAGCCCTCCCTAACGGCCACTCCCATCCTTTGCATCATTCTTTCTCTTCTCATCCTTCTTGTCAACTTGCCTTTCAGTTTGGGAGCCAGTTTGGTGTAGTGGTTAGGAGCACAGCTGTAATCTGGGAGAACCGGGTTTGATTCCCCACTCCTCCACATGCATCTGCCGGTGTGACCTTGGGTCAGTCACAAGTTCTCTCAGAGCTGTTCTCTCAAAGTTCTCTTAGTGCCACCTACCTCACAGGGTGTGGGGAGGGAAAGGGAAAGGAGACTGTAAGGCGCTCTGAGACTTCAAGTGAAGGGTGGGGTATAAATCCAATCTCCTCCTCCTCTTCCTCCTCCTCCTGAATAGAGATAGATAGATGAATTAGGGTTGCCAAATCTGGGTTGGGAAATACCTGGAGACTTTGGGGGTGGAGCCAGGAGAGGGCAGGGTTTGGGGAGGGGAGGGGCCTCAGCATAGTACAATGCCATAGAGTCTATCCTTCAAAGCAGCCATTTTCTCCAGGGGAAGAATCTCTGTCAGCTGGAGATCAGCTGTAAAAGCGGGAGATCCCCAGGCCCCACCTGGAGGCTGGCAACCCTAAGATGAATGGATGGATGGATGGATGGATGGATGGATGGACAGACGGATGGACGGATAGACAGGCAATCTAATACTTCAATACCTGGTATTAGATAACTACCTTTTAAACATCAAAGTCCAAGCAGTAGGCTCAAATGTTTTCTTCATAGCAGTCCATTGCAGTGGAGCGCAGTCATCGTCAGAGCCACTGTCCAGTTGATTCTCCAAGTTAGCATGGCCTTCCTCTTGTCTACAACTGAGATATAGTGCTTTGCCATTTGGTGTCAGGTGGTCCTTCACATCCAATCAGGGTGCTTGCTTGCTGGAACCCTCTAGAAGATGGCAACACCCCTCCGGTCTCCTACAAAGCTGAACACAGGTCTCCACGATTAGCCAGTTGCCACATTCCAGAACCTGGCCTTGAAAGCGATAAGGATGCTGTAGGTGAGGGGCCCAGTAATGGACACCTGCAAGTCATAGTAGGCCCAGTAATATTCACATTAACCCTTGGGAGGAGATCAGGGTGTTTTGTCTCACACTCACATAGATCCATCACAGTATTGATCACTCTGAAGTAGTCACACATGGAACATGCACCAAATCATCTTTCAGTGATGTAGATATATTTAATGTTTTGGAACCAAACCTGACTGCTGCGTAGTCACCCCGATTCCCATGATAGTCCGATGCTTGCTTTAAGAAGCCCCAGTGCAACGTCCCACGAATGAAACCGCCAAGCGTGTGATGATGGAGACCGCCAAATGCTTTCCAGACTCTTAAATCGATGCACCTACGCCCTGTTTTCTGTGCTCACCATTGAACTGAGAGCCCTATCGATCAATATAATGATTCCACTATTTATATAAAAACCAATATACGTGACCTCTCTGATGCTTACCTACGGCTCCATTCATTTTAATAAAGCATGAGGTTTGGCGACGAGGGTGAGTTCCATCAGCTTCCTTAAACTGTGCAAGGATATTGCTGCGCGCAAGTCTAGGTCAAGCAAGACTTCCTTGATCTCATCCCATTTCCATAATAATCTCTGTCATTTTGGAAAGAAAAAGAAGGTAAGGGCACTTTTATTGCGGCAATAAAAACAGCAAAGTGATCTTCTGATGGTACTTAATTAGATTCATTTTATCTTCTTTGACTGATCGTGACATACTGTAGCTCTTATTTATGAAGTAAAAAATGAATGTCTTATGGTTCCTAACACAATTGGAAAAGAAATTACCATGGTATTCAGCTTAATCTGTGTTTGTATCTGACACAAATGATCTTAAGATAAATTACAGGAAATTATTTTCTACTCCCGGTAACCATAACAACAGATGAGAATTGGGTTCTAGTTCAGTGTCCTGGCTCTGCTTTACCTCTTCCACGAGGGCTCGGAAAAACTCAGAAGGTAAAAGCAATGTTCAGGCATGGATGGGATGGAGGCATGATATTTATTTATTTTAAACGTTTAATATGCCAGCACTTCGGAGATCTGCTCAAGGCCACTCACAAAATGATCTGAAGCCAGTTTGAAGAAATGCTTCCATTGTTGTGAAGATAAAATGGAAGAGATGAGAAGGATGTCAGCCTCTATGGGTCCCCATTGGGGGGAAAGTGAAGTGTAAAAGAAGCAAATAAATAAATGCCTCACTTTATTCCTCAGTGGAATAAAACCATGTTGGTAGGGTTCGAGGTCTGGGTTGGGAAATACCTTGAAATGCCAGCCTTCGAGAGGGACCTGGGGATCCCCTGGAATTACAGCTCATCTTCAGACTACAGAGATCAGTTCCCCTGGAGAAAATGGATGCTTTGGAGGGTGGACTCTGTGGTGGCAGCTACAAGCATAGACAGCTTCAAGAAGGGATTGGATAAACAGATGGAGCAGAGGTCCATCAGTGGCTATTAGCCACAAAGTATAGATGGAACACTCTGTCTGGGGCAAGTGATGCTCTGTATCCTTGGTGCTTGGGGGCAACAGTGGAAGGGCTTCTGGAGTTCTGGCCCAACTGGTGGACCTCCTGATGGCACCTGGTGTTTTTGGCTACTGTGTGACAGTGTTGGACTGGATGGGCCATTGGCCTGATCCAACATTGGCTTCTCTTTATGTTCTTATTTTCTTATGACACTGCTTGCATTTTGGGGAGGTGAAAACAGGTGTATGGGGACCCACTGAATTCTGAGTGGAAAACATTTGATAGATGCCAAAGCAAACAAGACTGATTTTGCCCCAAATCTTTATAGAGAAGGGTTTGGGATCTGAATGGATTCTGCAGTCTACTCCAGATTTTGAAAAGATGTCCTCTAAATCGTAAAGCTATCTGGCACATCAAGAAAATAATGTGATATCCAGGCCAACTCGGCCTTTGTCCATATGCTGTTTCCAGATGAGGCATAGCAGGTCTACTCAAGGAATTGTCCGCCTCCAGCTAAGATTTGGCAATTCAGCTCAGAATCCGTTGGGTTAGATCTCAGCACCTTTCCTGCATGCAAAGTGATTTTGTTTCTCAGCTTCGTTGAGGATTTTGGAAGTGGAAATGTGTGAACGATAACCATCTGACAGTCACTAAGCTCAGCAATTAATGTTCATATTGTTAATTTTATATTCCACCTTTCTTCCAGTATAGAATGCAGTTCTTGGGAGTTCCCCGGTCTAGACACTTCCCCATCTATATATTTTTAGCATCAGCAAGATTGCTACTGTATAAACCTTTCCTAGATACAGGTAGCATTAGAAGAAGAAGAAGAAGAAGAAGAAGAAGAAGAAGAAGAAGAAGAATTAATATGAGGAGGAGGAGGAGACCAAGCCCCATGAGGAAAGGCTGAGGGATGTGAGAATGTTCATTCTGGAGAAGGGGAGGTTAAGGAGGGGGCAGGATTGCTCTCTGAGAGCCACTTTGGCCTAGTGGTTAAGTGCGCAGATTCTAATCTAGGAGTGGTTAAGTGCGCAGATTAGTCTTTGATTCCCCACTCCTTCACATGCAGCCGGCTGGATGACCTTGGGCAAGCCATAGCTCTGTACCAGCTGTTCTCTCAAGGATAATTGTCTCAGAGCTCTCTCAGCCCCACCCACCTCACAGGGTGTCTGTTGTGGGGAGGGGAAGGGAAAGGAGTTTGTAAGCTGCTCTGAGACTCCAAGTGAGGGAAGGGCAGGGTATAAATCCAATCTCTTCTTCTTCTTCTTCTCTTGAAGGATTTGAAGGGCTGTCCCTTAGAGGAGGAGGGCAGGGAGCTGTTAATGTTGGCAGCAGAGGAGAGGACTCGCAAGAATGGGTTTAAATTAAGGGCGAGGAGGTACCGGCTGGATATTAGGGGAAACTTTTTGACAGTATGAGTTGTGCAACAGTGGAATGGGCTGCCTCGGGAGGTGGTGAGTGCCCCCTCCCTGGCAGTCTTGAAGCAGCAGCTGGACAAATGCTTGTCAGGGATACTCTAGGCCAGGGGTGGGCAATTGTTTTGGCTCGGGGGCCACTTTGTGGGAACGGAGGTTAGCGGAGGGCCGCACCTTTTAAAATGATTGCATTCCTTAGTTAACTTTGCATTTCAGAAAAGGTATAAATTGTATCATAAAAATCAATATATATAAATTAAATAAAATAGTGGTAGTTTTATTCAATTTATTTATTGTGCTAATTTTATATCATCTATAGCTGCAAGCACATTTAATTTTAGAATCAGTTTAATTAGACAAATGTACCCTATCACACTTTTCTACAATTTTTTTGAAATCAGGAGCGAGATTGCTTGTTGAGATTCGCATCACAGCCTGCAAGTTAATGTCTGTCAAAGAGCATCTATATTTACTCTTGTTGATCTTCATGTCTTGGCGGGCCACAAAAAATTCTGTGGCGGGCCGCATGTGGCCTGCGGGCCGCCATTTGCCCACCCCTGCTCTAGGCTGATTCTGCACTGAGCAGAGGTGGGACTAGATGGCCTGTATGGCCCCTTCCATATCTGTGATATAATCATCATCATCATCCCAGCCACCATTGGGGTGATTCTTTGTAGCTCAATTCCCCTGATCCAATACCATTTCCTGGGAGGTTCAGGATAGCTGGAAGGGTTCCTTCCCGTGCCCAAATTACCCAGATATTAGAGACAAAGGCAGCTGACCTGAGAAGGAACTATACAGAGTGCTTCACTCACATTGCTTTGGATGTGATACCACCTGTGTGCTTCCTTCCTGCATGCGTACATTTGTTAATAACCAGAGCATTACAGATACTCATGTCATTAGCATCTGGCTACTCTGAAGCTTCTATTGCTGGAGGAAATATACAGTTTGCTCTGAAGAAACAGCTAGGAAATATAACGCTGCTCAGGGGAGCGGCAGCAATTAGTTTTTAAAGCCGTTTCCAGCAGTGTCCTGTGCTTCCCGGCATATTGCAATAAAGTCATTGACCTGCCAGATCAGAAATCTCCCTTTTATCTGTCATCAGCCCCCCCCCCCCCCCCCCACACACACACACAAAAGCCCTGGAAACTCGAAAGCACTGACCTCGTTCATAAGCCTCCACTGTTACCTTTGTTTGAAGGCAGAGATTTTCCCCCTTCCCCCCTTTTACACTGGCCAGAAACTGGCATCTGAAATTAGCCCTTGCCTAAACAAATTGTCGTTCACAATGGAGGCAGGAAGGTCTTGATTATGCTAATACAGTTTCATGAATTATAAAGGAACAGTTGCGGGCCACCCTCATTTCCTCCCCGAACAGCAGATGCGATTCAGCAGAAAGCTGTTGTCATTTTATTTGCATGACAGCCCGTCAATGTGCATTTTGCCAGCGTCATTCTGTCTTCTGAGCAAAAGGCAAGGCGTTTTCGGGCACAGTGCAGGTCCTGAACTTTTCAAGGCTTGGGGCCCAGGTACTGGAAGGACCATCTTCTGTCTTATTAAGGGCTGCCATGTCCCCCCCCAGCCACTAGTGGAGGGACCAGCCCCCTAGTGAAGATGAAGAAGAAGATATCTATATACCACCTCTTGCCGCCAAGCAGCTAACAACAGGTAAGATATTAACAGATATCAATTAAAAACAGAATACAAATAAAACTAGTAAAGGTAAGGGTTTCCCTTGCTCAAAAGCTAGTCGAATCTGACTCTAGGGGGCGGTGCTCATCTCTGTTTCCAAGCCAAAGAGCCAGCGCTGTCCGAAAGCTCTTCTGTGGTCATGTGGCGGGCATGACTAAACGCCAAGGTGCATGGAATGCTGTTACCTTCCCATCGAAGTGGTACCTATTTATCTACTTGCAATTTCTTGCTTTCGAACTGCTAGGTTGGCAGGAGCTGGGGCCAGAGACGGGAGCTCACTCCGTCATGCGGCACTCGGGTCTCGAACTGCTGAACTACAGTCCTTCCAGTCTGCAGTTCAGCATCTTTATCTCTGAGCCACCGCAGCCCCTACAAATAAAACTAGGCAGCCCATAGTACAAATAAAACTAAGGCAGCCCAACTCTAAACAGGCTCTACTAATGAAAAGCTAAACAAAAGAGCTCTGCTTTGCAGATGCTGCAGAACTTAGATAAGTCGCACAGGGCCAACGTACCATCTGGCAGCTGGTACTACCAGGGCAGGGCAACCACAAAGAAGGCCCTTATTCTGGTAGATGCCAGGCAAATATCCTGAGGGCCAGCCACCACAAGCAGGTTGCAGGCTGAAGAATGCAAATTTGGGGGTGGGGGAACATGTCAGAAAAGGTGGTCCACTTGATATGATGGTCTCAGACTGTTTACCTCACAAGCCCTATTCTTGGTACTTCCGCCTTTATTGATTTATTTAAAACATATCTATCTAACCTTTCCATTGATAATGTCATCGATAACTAAGCTCAAGACAATGCATCCACCTGGACTTAATCAAGACCTAGGTTTCCTGTCTCATTACCAATGCTGATTTCTCTATTCCTACTACCCCTCTGCATATCACACCAATCACACCTGTTATTGTCATTCACCTGCTAGTGTCATTTGCCTGCTAATATCATTCAGCATCTGAAATCACTCCACTTTCCAACATACAGGACAGATGGACTCCCACTCTAGCTGTATCTGGAGAAGTGAGCAGTGACTCATGAAAGCTCCTACCCTGCCACAAATTCTGTTAGTCTTTAAGGTGCTCCTGGACTCTCACTCTTTTCTACTGTCACAGACAGACTAACATGGCTACCCCTCTTGATCTATCTCCATGAGCATAGATAGCTTTAGAAAGGGCTGAGACAGATTCCTGGAAGAGAAGTCCATCAAAAGCTACAAGCCATGGTGACTAAAGGGAGCTTCCATTATCTTTCAGATCTTTCAGCACTAGGGCTGCCAGATCTCTGGGGGGGGGGGGGTAGCCTGCTTTTAGGGCCCCTGATCCGCCAGCCCAGATCCGGCCGGTGGGGGAACCCTGCCCCCCAAAGTCCCGGGATCGTGCCAACATGCCCAGCACAATGACATCACCCGGATGTCGCTAGGGGGACACTCTAGCCCTCAGCCAAAAAAAACCTCTATGGTACCCTGGAGTTTCTGGCTGAATCATAGAGTGTCCTTCTGGTAACATGCCTAGTGTGGTGATGTCACGTCCCGGTGATGTCATCACATGCCAGAAGATCCTGAAGAGGAGCCAGGAATCCCCCACCGGCAGAAGGTAGGGACCTGGCAATTCTATTCAGCACCAGGGTGATATGATCCCTGTATCCCAAGCACCCTGACAGAAGCCTGACTGCGGCACTTTATACAAACTGCCATTTCCAATCCATTTTCAAAAGCACTCCTATGTGGTGCTCTAATATGGATGCAATCAGAGCATAGATTACCTTGGGAAGATCACACTTTTTGAGGAACAGCCATGGCTGGTACATCAGCTGAAGCTGATAAAAGGTACTACACGCCACAGAGGAGACCTGGGCCTCCAACTGTAGTCCAGGATCCACCCGCACCCCCAAGTTATGAACCTGGTCCTTCTGGGGGAGCGGAACTCCTTCCAGGACAAGCTGACTCCTCAGTCCTCAAGCAACTTGGTCCTTGGCCAACAGCACTTCAGTTTTGTCTGGGCTGACCTTCGGTTCCTTGGCCTTCATCCACCCCGTTCTCATCTTTGGGCACCAGTGAAGGACTTCCTTAGACCCACCTGATTCAGCTGCTAAGGAGAAGGAGAGATAGATGCCATCTGCATACTGGCGGCACCAACATGTCTGGACCGTGGCCTGGATGGCCCAGGTTGGCCCAATCTTGTCATATCTTAGAAGCTAAGCAAGGTTGGCCCTGGTTAGTATTTGGATGGGAGACCACCACCAAGGAAGTCCACCGCAGATAGGCAGAGTCAGACAATGGCAAACCATCTCTGAACATCTCCTGCCTTGAAAACCCAATGGAGTCGTCATACGTTGGCTGCGATGTGACAGAACATTCCACCACCAACACATCTGAGGTTCAACGTGATGGTGGTGGTATACGCATTAGGGTTTTTTTTAAAAAAAAATCCAAGATTTCCTGTAGTTGGAAACAGAGCATCACTGTTTATTCTCTTCCTTTACAAAAGTCTTCTGTCCGTCCGTAGATTGATTCTCCCAAAGAAAGAAAGAAGAAAACCTGTCTCCATGTCACATTTTTCCTGTTGTAAGTGCAGGATCCCTTTCAACGCTGGCGACACCAGTCTGACACACAAATTCTTATTTCACATGTCTGGTTCATAAAGGGGAGAGACACTGCTGGCGTAAATGGAATTTTGAGTAGATTGCCGGGCAAAGGAGGGCAGCCCTGTTATGTGGCCTTAAGTGCGCTTTGTTTGACGGTTGTCACTCACGGCTCAGAGCTCAGCTGGCCCAAAGGGATACATGATCAGGAAGACTTATTAGGAAGTGTAAACAAAAATATTAATCCAGTGTCAAAGGAAAGCGCTTCTTCAGAAATGGGGGGGGGGATAGAATTCTCCCCAAGAAGTGTTTTGTGTTTTTTTAAAGCGTTGCTCTTCATCACTAGAAAATCCTCGAACCAGTCTACTCAGCGATCGTTTAATAGCAATCTTTGTTTAACAGCAAACACTAGGGTTGCCCACTCTGGATTGGGAAATCCCAGGACATTTTGGGGGTGGAGTCTGTGGAGGGCAGGGTTTGGGGAAGGGAGGGACCTCAGTGGGGTATAATTCCTTAGAGACCACTTTCCAAAGCAGCCATTTTCTCCAGGGAAACTGATCTCGGAAGCCTAGAGGCCAGTTGTAATTCTGTGAGATCTCCAGCCAGCACCCAGAGCCCATTTTGGAAACCAAGGATTGACCATCCACCCTTAATTGGATGAATCTTTGAAATTTGTATTTTCCACAAAGAAACTGGTGTGAAACAGGCATTATAGCTGGCCTGTTGGAGTCATGTTTGTGAGCTTTGTGGACAGGGCTCATTTCGTAGCAGGAGCTCCTTTGCATATTAGGCCACACACCCCTAATGTAGCCAATCCTCCAAGAGCTTACAGAGTTCTTCTTACAGGGGCTACTGTAAGCTCTTGGAGGATCGGCTACATCAGGGGGATGTGGCCTAATATGCAAAGGAGCTCTGCTATGAAATGAGCCCTGTTTGTGGAAGCACAGAATGGAAGATGAGTCTGCTGACAACCTCCGTCGCTTCCAGTTTTCAACAAGGTCAAATCACAGATAAATAAAATTTCTTGAAACTGCAGAGGTGGACTTTAATTAATTAATTAATTTATTATTTATTATTTCACATTTATATTCTGCCCTCCCCGCGAGCGAAGGACAAGATGAAGGAAGCTTTGGAAATACACAGGCAAGATTTTACAAATGGTGGGAAGATTATAATAAATAAACAATATCAACATATAATCGTACTAGAAGAATTTATGGACTATATTTTTAATTATAATGCAAAATACTTCTATAAAGATATATGGTGGTAAAACTGGACAAAGTACAAGTAGACAATGTATGAGGTATTGTATTAGATAGAACAAAGATGTGCATAGAACCCCCAAATCTGTATGTATTTATGTTTTGTTTGTTTGATAAAAAAAAAAATTATGGGGAAAAAACTAGGTCAAATCACACCAAGGACACTTTATAGTTGGAATATCTGGAGTTCACCTGTTGAATGAATGAATGTAACTGCATCAGCCGTTTATAAGGGGCACTAAAAGGTTGTTGGATTTTTGGTACACAGAAATCGAGATATAAATTGCATGACATAAATGTAATTGTTTAGCAAATATCTAGATATAGCAGTAATCAACAATATAGAAAATAAGCACTGCACCAAAACACAGTAATAAAGGTATGCAAAACAAAATTACTATGTATTATTACAAATCCCCACAGTACAAGAAGGGTGCCGAATACTCATGTTAACATAACAGAGAGACATTCATAACAACAGTTGCTAATATACAATCAGTAGTCATCAATTTCTAATTCTATGATCTGTTGTCATGAGTGATCAAGAAGACAGTCCTCATCAGTGATCGAAACGACAGTCCAATGAAGGCTCCGGATTACATACTCCGTTTCGATTGGATCTTTATTAGAAGACTAATACACGATTCATAAACTAGTACATGTTCAAAGAGGCAGGATTCACTTGAGAGGAGATGACTTCATCTTATATCAGATTCATGGACTAGTACATGTTAGGTTCACAAAATTCACGAAGAAGAAATGACTTCATCCCAAAGAGGAAATTCCAAGAAGGGCTGCTGCTTCTACAAACGCCGGTACCACTTCAGTGGGAAGGTAACAGTGTTCTGTGCACCTTGGTATTTAGTCATCCTGGACACATGACCACGGAGGAGTCTTCGGACAGTGCTGGCCCTTCAGCTTGGAAACGGAGATGAGCACCGCCCCCTAGAGTCGGATTCGACTGGCTTTCAAACATGGGAAAACTTTACCTTTACTTGGTTAAGTAAGGAAGAAAAGTGGCCAAAACATATTCTAAATTAATTTTTAAAAATTAAATCAAATCAAAATTTAAATACAAAATGGTGTTGCTATTATACTGCATTGGCATTAGACTACCTTGACTCCAAAATATTTGTTGCTGCTGCAGGTACTCCCAAAATACCTTTGCAAACTATAGACTGGGAAACAGCAATTTCTATCACAGCTGCTGCAGCTCAGATGTTTGCTCCCAGGATGCTGCAAAGTGCTTTTATCTGCAAGGGGACAATTATTCTAGTGCATTAGGAGGTTAGGAAGTCACGGGACTACTCCCAACTTTTCCGTGCCTTTTGATATTTTAATGTAGCCTGTCTTGCTATTGCTTCCGATGCCATTTTTTGTTGTTTTCATCTCTGCACTTCAATAGTTGTTATCTGTTGCCAGATGCGAGAAAGCACAGCTATTTTTATTTGTGGGAGAGGGGAAAATGTCCATTTCTATAGACCTCCCTTCTGTGCCTTTCTTCAAAAGGAATTCTCAGAGCACAAATGGGTTAAACTGGCCATCAGATGCACTGGCCTAGAAAGTGCAGAATTATTTCTAGGCTTTGGTTTGTATTTTTCTCAGTCAAATCAATCCTCAGTAGAGTGGGTACCAAGAATCAGCAAGATCTTGGTAGAAAAGTTAGAGTGGAAAGTGAGTATGGATTATTTTATTTGAGCCTGGTAGAAACGGATGGGAAACAGGGGAAGTTTAATATTACATGGGTAATGTGAAAAAGAAAAGTTCAACGTGGTGCATTTTCACCCATACATAGCACCAGAAGGATCAACATACGTAGAGGTACGCTAAGACCTTTTCCACAGGAATAGCTCTCTTGCATTTGTATTCCTCCACCTTTTTTGCTAGTTTCCACAGATGTTTTTGCAGTCACAGGAGCAAAAACGCAGTTTGCCCCCTCTTGTGGCTCAGCAAGGGAATTCCTGGAAACAGGGGAGTCTGATACTGTGTTGCAAGAGAGGACAGACTGCATTTTTGCGCCTGGGACTGCAAAAACATCTGCGGAAATGAGCGAAAAAGGTGGCAAAATACAAATGCAGGCACGGGGAGAACCGTCCCTGTGGAAAACATCTAGGCCTTTAACTTACCAGGAAGTTTCCCAGTAGGCAGCTCTTCTGAAGGTCTGCTGGTGGCAAAGGAGCAGGGATGCCATTTGCCTAATAGCAGGAGGCCTCCCACTGGTTAGCCCCCCCCCCCCCGCCATTATTCCCCTGAGTAGGGAGAGAAAGGGCTCAGGAAAAGTGGTGTCCACTGATGCATGATGTCACATCCACCCAAAACCCTAGATGCAACATAAACATGTCAGGCAACACTCTGTCTAGGGTTGTCTAGGGATTCCCTGCTTCCTCCTCTGATCGCCTGCCACTGTTCTGAGTTGCTGCGAGAGAAAATATTTTTAAATGGCCATCGAGCTAATGGTGTGATGCCACATCTGGGTTTTCCACGGAAGTAATGTCACACGTCTCTAGGGACAGTTGTTTTTACCACAGAGTTCCTGGCAGTTCCCAGAGAGTTGTAAGGATGGGAATGAACCAGGAAAATGTGGTTCATTTCGGTTCGTGGCAAGCCAGGTTTGTGAGCCACAAACTGGCATGAACTTTAAAGAGCTAAATGAACTGATAGAATAGCCCCCCTGGTATGCTAGAGACACAGAACTGATATAGTATCTCTGGCTGACTCTCCTCTACCTGTCTTCCAAGTTTGGTGAAGTTTGGATTAATGGGGTTTGAGTTATGGCTCCCCAAAGATGGTGCCCCCATCCTCCATTATTTCCAATGGAGGGGGGGAACCAGCAAAAAAAAAAGCAAGGGCATTAGAAGCCCAGCAGAAGAGAATTAAAGTCCCAGAGAATCTCTGCAGTAGAAAATTAAGGTGGAGGGCATTTTCCCAAGTCCAACAGAACCAGTGCAATGTGCCCAGCAGAACTAGAGGCACTGTGGCAGTGCAAACCCAACAGGACAAAGGTCAAGTCAGAGAATCTCTGCAGAAACTGAAGATGTGGGGGGCACTTCTGCAATCCCAGCAGAACTAGCGCAATGCACTAGTACCCAGCAAAACCCAGTGCCAATGTAGCAATGCCAACTCAACTATAATCCAAGCAAGGAGGGCATTTTTTGCAAGTCCAGCAGAACCAATACAATGTACAGAGTGCCCAGCTGTACCAATGCAGTCACCAATTACCCAGCAGAACCCAGTGCCAGTGTGACAATGCCAGCTCAACAGGACTGATATCAAGTACAGGAACACAATCCAAGCAAGGGGGGGTTAGAAACCCAGCAGAACCAGTGCAATGTAATAGTGCCCAGCAGAACCCAGAGCCAATGTGGCAGTGTGGCAGTATCAGCCAATCCAGGGGGGGCATCTTTGCAAGCCCAGTAAAACCAGTGCAATGTGCCCAGCAAAACCAGTGCCAATACAGCACAGCAAACCCAACAGGACTAAGGTCAAACCAGAGAATCTCTGCAGTAGAAACTGAAGTTGGGGGGGGGACATTTTTGCAAGCCCAGAAAAACCAGTGCAATGTACAGAGTGTCCAGCAGTACTAGCGCAATCAAAGAGTGCCCAGTAGAACCCAGTGCCAGTGTGGCAATGCTAGCTCAACAAGACTGAGCTCAAAGCACAGAGTCACAAATCCAAGGAAGGAGGGGTAGGATTTTGCAAGCTCTGTGCAGGAAAATGGAAAGTGAACACAAAGGAAGATGGGCAGAGTGAGGGAAACCCAGTTGAAACTGACATGACTAGTTTGAAACTGACAGCAGGGTTTCCAAGGCTGGAAAATCCACACACACACCCAGTTTCTTTGAAGTTTGGTAAACATTTTGTTTGAATGGAGACCGTCTGTCTGGAAATGTATCCATTCACAAACTGGCACGAACCTTCATGAACTGCTTGAAATTTCATGCTGGTTGACCAGCCATGAACTTCCGTTCGCAAACCATGAACCACCAAGAACTTTAGGTCATGAGCTGGTTCATGCCCATGCCTGAAGAGTTGTGACATCATTTCCAGGTTTTCTTGGAAACCCACCCTGAATGCTCCCAGAGATGCTGGCCAGTGCCCTGGCATCCCTACCAAGAGCAATCCATGGTGAATCTGAGCGGACCCACAGTGTGCAGAGGAGAAAGCAATGGAGGAGTGCTTAGGAAATATGAGGAAATATATGGAAGATATAATCCATCCTCTGTGTGCCCTGGCTGAGTCCTTCTTCCCCAACCTCTGTCGGGCTGGGTCAGAATATAAGAATGTCCCTGTGCTTGGCCATTACCTGCTATAGTAAATGCATATAAGTACAGCAGATGACAGATAGACAGGAGGACAGCCAGGGAGGCAGACAAACAGATGGATATTCTTCTGCTTTCCCCATACTCAATCTAGAGAAAACCCAGGATATAGCAGAAGCAGAAAATCCCAGATCCTCCAGTGTGAAAATACAACACATTAAATAGTTGATCCTTTCCCCCAACAGTTGACCCTCTGAGATGCCCCACCATAGTCTGACTTATGATAGGCGTGGTCGTGACCTATCTCTAAGCCTCACCATTCTTGGCCCGAACAGGGGAACAAAGCCCAGTGCAGTTCATTTGCTATGCCACTCAAGGCATGGGCCTGATTCCAGAGACAAAATGGCAATCTTCAATACAAACACAGTTGTCAGTTTGGTTTCCGCAGTTACTATGACCTGCTGTCTTCTAATGAAATCACCGGCGGGCTTTGCTCATCAGTGTGTCTCGCAGAAATCGTCCCCAGGAAGCTGTGATTATTTAATTAATTGGAAAAGCACTACTTAAGGGAAGGATGCTTACCGATGTCTAAGTAAACAATAAAATCGAACGGCTTCCCAGTTTATGGGACTATAGGGTTATTATAAGCCCCAGAAAGACGAGCTGGTGGGTTGTACATATTGATTCTCTGCCACCATGTAAAAGTGCGGATCCAGGCACTTGTGTAATAAATCTAGGTTCCGGGATGACACAAATCTATGTTCCTGAGCTGCGTGGCAGGTAGTGCAGATGGTAGATGAAAAAAAGATAAAACGCGATCAATAAATCTCATTTTACCTACGTGTTTGTGGGACACATAATCTCTCCAGGAAGAAGGAATGCTAAGCAAACACTATGAAACTCCAATTAAGAGATTCCCTTACCTTCGGTGTTGCACTTTCTTTTGTTTGTTTATAGTGACACAGTGAAATTAAGCAGGTGTTGCTGGGGGAGCGCTGGGAAGAAATTGACTTACAAGGAAATGGCCCCGAACAGCCGAACTGTCCAGTAAATGTTCGGGGGAGGCGCCTTCCCCGAACATCAGTTTGTGGGCTCCAAACCGGCCCAAGTTCATGCCAATTTTTTACTCATGAGCTGGTTCATGCCCATCCCTATTCTGGAGTTCTTGCCCTCCTGGTGGACCTCCTGATGGCACCTGGGTTTTGGCCACTGCGTGACACAGAGTATTGGACTGAATGGGCCATTGGCCTAATGCAATATGGTTTCTCTTATGTTCACCATCCTGAACAGTGCTGCCTTACATTCTGTGGAGCAGTATGAACACAGGGACTTCCCTGACTTTATAAAAAACACTGTCCTGATTCACTCCATTTTACACATTCTGGGAAATGACAGAAGCGTGGGAGTTGACTTCATCAGGCAAGTCAATCTCGCAGGAAGGGTCCACAAGAGACACTGACCCAAGCTGACTAAGGGAGCTTCATGATCAAGTGGCCATTTGAACTTGCATCTCCCTACTCTTAGCCCTACACTGTCCTCCTTCAGTATTGCCAGGCAGTTTCTGACAGCCCCTTGCATGAGCAGAAGGCATTTCTGCCGGGGCAGCAAGGAATTCTCCAGTTTCTACTGATGTCCTTCAGATACAGCCACCATGCCACTCCATAATGGAATGTCTCCTAACCTGCAAGAGCATGGTTGCCATTCTCCAAGTGGGGCCTGGAGATGATATTACAATTGATCTCCAGACTACAAAGATCAGTTCCCCTAGAGAAAATGGGACCTTTGGATGGTGGACTCTATGGCATGTTGTCCTGCTGAGGTTCCCCCCCCCCTTCCAAACTTTGCCTTCCCAGGCTCCATCACCCAAATCTCTAGGTACTTCCCAATCCAGAGCTGGCCACCCTATCCAGCAGTGACTCAAAAGAATGCAGCAAGGAGATGGAGTTGGGAAACCCTTCGCTGTTGGTGAAATTCTAAATTCTCTGATCCCACCTAGGCTGGCTGTCAACCCAATATATTTCTAAGGACTATCTGGGTGCCAGCCTGATATATTCCTAAGGACTATCATCAATGCTCTGAATTAGTTTTCAGAATTGTGTCGATTTGGACTGGAAAGCAGTTCTATCTCTGAGAAAGCTTTGACGAAACGTGGTCTAGTTTCACTAGCTCGCCTGTTGGCTGGAACTGTGGCTGGGACCATGGCAACCAGAGACCACTGCTAAGTCTTCATTCAGCACAGAACAAAGATTTAGCCATTGCTTGATTCTATACAAGTGGGATCTCTGGTTGGAGTGGAAATTATTCTGACAACCGTCTTCAGAAACTACCGTTGCGCTTTTGCGCTTATGAGTTGACTATTACTTTTGAGAGTGTTTTTTGCTTATAAATTTTGCATTTCCTCTATTTGATTGGCATTACTACCCGGTTGAATTTATATCAAGGAAATGTATAACTTCATAAATAACACACAATACAGATTGGTTTTCATTTTCTATCTTCATTGTTCGCACATTATCCATTGGGTTGCTTAGGTACATATACATGGTTATTTCTGGTTTCATAGCCTATATCGTGTATCTCGTTTTGGTTTGAGTTTCCAAGGGCCCCCCGGAAATCTCCCGTAATTAGAACTGACCTCCAAACTAAAGAGATCAGTTCCCCTGGAGAAAATGACTGCTTTGAAAGGTGGACTCTGTGCCATTATACCCTGATGAGGACCCTAGCCTCCCCAAACCCCATCGTCCCCCAGGCCCCATCCTCAGATCTCCAGGAATTTCCCAAACTGGAGCTGGCAACCTTAACCCAACCCAATACATGAAATAAAATATAGCATAAAACCAAGCAGACTAGGCTTCAATCCCGCTTCATAAACATCAATGGGACACTTGCTATTGACTGGAAAGTAATTCTAAGGCCATTCTAATATGCCTGTAACAATCACAAAAAGATTGAAATTACCATAGTGGGAACCTGCAAGGACTTGTGGAAGGCATCTCACTTCCCCCTCTCCTGCTGTTTCCTCTTTCCCTTTCCCAAAAGCCACCGTAGTGTCTCCCCTTTCCCCTTCTTCCTTCTCTTCTTCTACAGTTGCCGATTTCCAGGTGAAGCCCGGAGATCTCCTGGAATCACAACAGATCTCCCAACTGCAACAATGAGTTCCCTTTAGGGTTGCCAGATAAAGGTTGGAAAATCCCTGGTGATGGGGGGGTGGAGCCTTGGGAGGGTGCAGTTTGCGGAAGGAAGCAAACTCAGCAGGGTATAATGCCATAAAATCAACTCTTCAAAGCAGCTATTTTCCCAGGGGAACTGCCCTCTGTTGTCTGGAAAGCAGCTGTAATTCCAGGCGATTGCCAGATCCCACCTGGAGGTTGGCAACCCTAGTTCCCCTAGAGGAAATGGATGCTTTGAAAGATGGAGTCTATGGTATTATACCCCTCTGAGGTATTATACCCCTCTGAGGTCCCTCACCCCCTCAAACCCCACTCTCCCTCACTCCCCTCAAACCCCACTCTAGGTCCCTCACCCCCAATTTCCAGGAATACCCTAACCTCTTTCCCTCCTCTTGACAATCCCCATATCCTCTTCCTGCCTCATTCTCTACATATTCCATATGTACTAAATAGCTTGTTTATTTTATGGTCACTGATATTGTTGTCTACATCACTGCCTCCAGCTACATACGATGACACGCAAGTACTATGAAATCTCAGGTTCCCAGGCAGTACTTGGCAACTGGTGTGGGGGGTTGAAGGGGTGGCACAGTGTCGCAGAAGAATTTTTTTTATTTTTAAAGACAGCCTCATATACTTACTGGATGGCCATACAGAACATGGCCAAAAGTAGTCCTATGAAATGCCAGAAAACCATAGAGTTTCCAGCCGTTCCCAGAGCTACTCTTCGTCACTTCCTGTGTAAACTTCCAGGAAGTACACAAGGCTGCTTCCCCCCACCCCCCGCCCCCCTTCATTTTTCTCCAAGCAGCCGTAGACAATACGACCTCGGGACCTCGGGGCCAAGCAGCCCTAAGAGAATAATTTCACTCTAAAATAAGACTGAGAGGGTAGCCCTGTTGGTCTGCAATAAAGAATGACCAGATTGTCAGGCTTTTAAAAGTCAACGCTCATTTCCCCAGATCTAAGTCAGAATGGAGATTTCTAAGTTTACAACCCAGCCAAAAGGTGGGGATGTGTTGCAAAGAAGGAGCCCAGGATGCAGCCATCATAGGGAGGGGTCCTTTTCCCTGTAATGTCAGGTGGGTGGTAATTGGTGGTCAGTGAGTTGTCTGATAGTGGATGGGAGAGATGGCAGCTGTTCCGCAGTAGACTGTGAATTGCTATGCTTTACAATTGTTGAAACACTAGTATTTAAGTATTACTTAAAATGAATATAGTACTCCCCAAGACAAGTGGATGACAGTTTACATTAAAAAAAATGGACTCCATGTTAAAGCTGGAGGCTGTAGCGAAGTTGTTAGCTCATGTCTTTTGCAGCGGTAAATTTTTTGTCTATGCCATTTAACAGTGATACCCTATAATATAAATACTGTATTTATAATTATGCATGTTGTATCTTTTCTTTATTTGCTTATGACCAATCGGTCTATGAGCATTAAGAAGTTAAATGGAATGGAGTATTACTTAAATTGCTTTAGCATTAAAGAAGAAGAAGAAGAAGAGATTGGTTTTATATCCCGTCCTTCACTTGGAGTCTCAGAGCGGCTGACAAACTCCTTTCCCCTCCCCTCCCCACAACAGACACCCTGTGAGGTAGGTGGGGCTGAGAGAGCTCTTTCCCAAGCTGTCCTTGAGAGAACAGCTGGGACAGAGCTATGGCTTGCCCAAGGTCATCCAGCAGGTGCAAGTGGAGGAGTGGGGAATCAAACCCGGTTCTCCCAGATTAGAGTCCGCGCACTTACCCACCTTTCAGCAGTGGTCCTCAGATATTCTTTCAACCTCCATGTTCTTTTGTTTCCTTTGGGCCCTTGACTACAACAGCAGTATGATCACACCCCTGGAATGCAAACACAGTGAAGAAAAGAGAAGCACTGACAGTACAGTCTTACACAGAGTCACTTCACCCTAAGTTAGGTTTAAGTTAGGGTTGCCAGACCCCCCCCCCCAGTGGAGGCGGGGGTCCCCCAATGCCAGGCCCCTACCCAAACATAGGCCAGCAAGGGGAACTTACCTCCCCAAAAGAGGGAGATGCAGCAATATGTCTACATCACTCCCCATGTGACCTGGAAGTGATGTCATCATATCCAGGCTGTTGGGATGACGCTCTGGTATATGTGTGTTTATTTATTTATTTTTCCAATTTCTACCCTGCCCTCCCCGCCAAAGCAGGCGCAGGGCAGCTTACACAGATAAAAAACATCATAACAATCAAAATTGCCATAAAACATCTAAACCAAACAAAAGGGACCCCAAGCGTATAAAGTATGCAAAAATATATAAACCGCAAGGGTAGGCCATCAAAAGATTCACAGCTTACTCAAGTAAACAGTGGACAACAGTCTATTAAAATGTAATAACAATAAATTGGAAAAAAAAACAATAGAATTGGTGGTCACAATTCAAAAACACTGTTTACAAATTCAAAATATACTTAGATGATAGTGGAAAATATCCAAGAGACTCCTCTATATCCTTTGAATATAATAGTGTCCAAAGGACCTCAAAGTTTACAAGAAAGGCGGAGGATGCCCCAAACCAACAAACTTGTAACAGCCGAAAACGTCCTTCCCAGGTATGCCAGACATTTCAAAGCAATCTTCCTCAGTTATACGGCTGAAAATGGAACCTAATTTCCACAGTAATGTAGGCACAGCTCATATCGCAAATGAAATTTGTGATTCTCAAATTAAAACCATAATATTAATATTAAAGTTCTAGCAGTATTATTTTGGTGTCATATAGATGGCGTTACCACATGAGGGCATTCCATAGATTATATTAATATTCAGCTCACTGATCTTTCTCGAATATGATCGTCGGGCACAGGCTGTCAATAGGGAACCAGGCTCCATAGGTTTCTGTTCTTACTGATAATAGAGGTGGCAGCTCCTAGTTGAAGGCCTGGTGGAAGAGCTCCATCTTGCAGGCCCTGTGGAACTGTAAAAGGTCCTGCAGGGCCCTGATCTCTTCCAGGAGCTCATTCCACCAGTATGGAGCCACCACCAAAAAAGCCCTGGCCCTGGTTGCAGCCAGCCTGGCATCCTTGGGACCTGGGAGGGCCAATTGGTTTTGTGACCCTGACCGTAGTGCTCTGTGTGTGTGTGTGTGTGTTTTCAGGGTATAAGCTTTTGGGAGTCAAAAGTTCCCTTTGTCAGATACAAACTCCCGTTGACTCTTGGAACCTCATCCTCTGAAAAGACAGAGCTCATCCTCTGAAAGACCGAGCTGCCAGGCCTTCAGTTGAGGCAGCGGGTATCCAATTCCATCTGGACTCCCCCTTTCTTCCCCCATGAGTCACTCTTATGTGTCGGTTAAGGTATAATTTATTTTAAAGTATTAGTGTTTTATTTATTTTATTGTATTTATTGTGTGTATTTTATTATTCTGTTTTTATGATGTATTGTGTTCAGTTCTGTTTATTGTAATTAGCCATTGGCCGTGTTTTTATGATGTCAATCTGCACTCAGCAGATTATTATGGGTTGGAACCTGCCCTGAGCCTGCTTTGTGGGAAGGGCAGGGTATAAATTGAAGGAAGGAAGGAAGGAAGGAAATAAATAGGCAAAAACTCTATGGTAGAAGCCAAATTTACTATAGAGTTTTTGCTCAAATACCAGAGGGTCGCCCCAACATCCCAGAAGTGATGAGGTCATGTGGGCAGTGCAATAGACATGTCGCTGCACATCAGATAGCCCTCACTGTTGCTGCTCCTGGTAAGTCCAAGAGCCTGGCAACCCTAGTTTACGTATTGAACAACTCCACATAAGGTTGCAGTGTTTTGCCGCCAGTCCTGATTCCTGGCCACTGTCACATCCGTGAGTGGAAATCTCTCAGGTACAAGCTGAGCGAGAGTCATCAAGACAGAGCCCAGAATTCTCCCCGTAGATGACTCACTTAAACACGTACCATCTATTCCTTTTAATTCTAACAATCCCTCTTCTCAATGGCAATAAGAGATGGCTGATTGCTTAGAGCAGGGATAAACCTTCCCCCCTCCCCCTTCCTTTTAAAAAAGCATTAACATAATGAAAAGAGTGACACTTCTCCACTTAACTGATGCATCAACATGGCAATTCGAAAGCACTTGCGCTCTTACCCTGATAATGGAATTAACACTTTAAAACAAAAAAAGAAATGCCTGCAGTTATTGGAGGAATTTTTGTCCTGGTTTTTTATATCTATATCGATCGATCGATCGATCGATCGATTCTTATGAGATCTTCCATATAGAATTTTTTTTAAAAAATGTCTACCATGGATTAGGAAATCTAGATAAGGGATATGAAAATGGGACTATTAAAAGGAAATTAGGATCGTAAGCTGTTTTTTTTTTTAAAGGGCTTAAACATTTGCGCCATAAAGTATATTAAACTCCTATGTTTGAGCATAAATGTCAGTTGCAACATATCCAGAAAGAACACTTCCAAGCATTACTATTTCCAGTTTAATCAGATGCCACACATTCAAAAGGGGAGGGGGGAAGTATTTAAATTTTTAATTAATGTCCCAAACCTGATTTTACCCATGATTAAAAATGTCTTGGTTTCTGCCAGCAAAGCCTTGCCCACATGCCAGTGCTACCAAGCCACTCTGTTTGATGCTCTTCCTGGCACATATCAGGAGGTGGTGGCAGCTACCAAAGGGAAGGGCCCCAAAGCTCTTGGGAGAGAGTAGGGGAGCAGTGGGGGATTCGTACTGGGGAGCAGTGGGGGATTCTTACTGGGAAAGGTGTGTCGGAAGCCAGATGATTTATCTCTGGCTTCCGAGCAGGGCTGAGTCTTGTTTGCATGCTTGAGGAATGGTGGCTCTAGTAGGGCCTGAAGGTGGCCAGGCAGACAGTGGGGTGGGGAATTCATTCATTCATTCATTCATTCATTCATTCATTCATTCATTCATTCATTTTATACCCCTCCTTTCTTGCCAGTGAGGACCTAAAGAGGTTTATACTATTCATTTCTCCTCCATTTTATCCTCACATCAACCCTGTGAGGTAGGTTATACTGAGTGTATAGGTCACTAAGGGGAATTTCACACTACACTTTTAAAAACGTTACTGAACCAGCTTGAAATAAACCGGTACA
Source organism: Lepidodactylus listeri (assembly GCA_029233225.1). Taxonomy (NCBI): domain Eukaryota; kingdom Metazoa; phylum Chordata; class Lepidosauria; order Squamata; family Gekkonidae; genus Lepidodactylus; species Lepidodactylus listeri. The sequence continues at coordinate 86,961,490 of JARCFY010000011.1, forward strand.
GTGATGGCCATTTCAGACAGCCCTTCCCCTACCGTTTTGGAGCCGCCTTCGAAGCAGTTTGTCATTTCAGACTGCCGCTTTCTTTTCGTGCCTCTTTTCACCCACATGGGCAATCTCCGCCATTTTTTTAAAGAGCCGATTTAGAGTGCTATAACGCTAGTTGGTTCTCAGAGCCCAGGCATTCCAATGGGGTCGCTATAATGCTATAGCGTTATAGCGCTCTAAATTGGCTCTTTAAAAAAAAAATGACGGAAATCGCCCGCACGGGCAAAAAGAGGCATGAAAACACTTGTCATCAGAGGAAGTGCTTTGGGGGCATTTCACACAGCACCCCATAGCGCTTCAGGACAGGTACAAGAACCGAAGAACACTTGGGAGGAGGTTTCCAGGTAAACCGGCTTAGGAACCCTTCCCCAACAAGAGAGGCTCGTTTCTGTGTGAAAGGGCCAATATGTTCCATTAGAGAACCGGTACTAATACGGTTCTGTGTGAAATGCCTGACAGAAACCATTACTGAAGAGTTTCTGAAACGGAACATATTGGCTGTGTGAAATTCCTCTAAGTGAACTTCCATGGAAGGATGGGGATTCAAACTTGGGTCTCCCAGATCCCGGTCCGACACGCTGATCACTACACCACACAGGCTGGCATGTTACAGAGGCATTCCCAGTTCGAGTACTCAGTTCGGACCTCGATTAGCTAACGACCTGTCTTTGTATAAGACAGTTGCACAGATTCAAGCCTTTGACAGTTCTCATCGCCGACTGAAACGAAGCCAAAATTTGTGCAATAGGATGCACATTCTTTCCCCATTTATTTCACCGTCTTTCTCCCCATTTCCTGACCTGGATGGCCCAGGCAAGCCCAAGCTCATCAGACCTCAGAAGCTAAGCAGGGTTGACCCTGGTTAGTATTTGGATGAGAGACCACTGAGGACATCCAGGGTTGCTATGCAGAGGAAGGCAATGGAAAACCACCTCTGAATCTCTCTTGCCTTGAAAACCCTTCTGGGTCACCGTCAGTTGGCTATGACTTGACTGCACTTTCCTCACTTCCTTGCAGCAAACATTAGATGTGTAAGCTACTTGGGGCAGGGATCTTGATAAATTGACCTTGACAGACCAATGATCTGCCTTCTTGTGTTGAAACCAGTGGAGACAGTGCTCGAAATCCTTTCATAATTTATCTAGCTTTTATTTTAGTATTAAGGGAGATCTGACTGTGGGTTGTTTGTTTGTATCGTTTTAGTGAACAACATCCTAAATTCAAATCCTGCCAGATTGTTGTAGAACACGTCTAATAATTGTGACTGTGAATGGCTGGAACTCTGAGAGTCATTGCACTTGTCAACATCTATCTATCGCCGAAGACTGATATTATTGTATTATGGCCCTTATTATTCACTCCATGCATAACCCTCCCTTCATGATCGAATGACTATTTTTGTGCTTCGGACGGTGATATTGTCATGACAATGAATTGCATCCTGCATGATACATTTTCTTCTATCCCGTAGATTGATCTGTTGTGCTCTGTGCATCAAGATATTCATTACCTTCCGTATTCTGAGTTACGATTTGATATTTGAGTGATTTTTATAGGCTTTTTTTTTTAATATGGTGAGAGGCTCTTTGTTTCTGGTATTTTTATTGGTGGATTATTTATTTATATATTCTTAAAATGATATGCGCCAATCTTTCTCCCTATCTGATACACAAAGTTCCTTGGGGGGGCGGGATTATTAAGGACTGTGGAGAAGAAGAAGAGGAGGAGGAGGAGGAGGAGATTGGATTTAGACCCCGCCCTTCACAACCCGAAGGAGTCTCAGAGTGGCTTACAGTCTCCTTTCCCTTCCCCTCCCCACAACAAGACATTCTGTGTGGTAGGTGGGGCTGAGAGAGAGCTCTCGAGAACTGCCCTTGAGAGAACAGCTCTGAAACAACTTGTAACTACCACTGAGTCACAGCCCCCCAATAATACCACTCAGCCGCATCATGTGTGCCCCAGTAAATGGTGCAATAGGATTAGGGTTGTAGAATCAACCCAAGGTCTAAAAACAGAATTGAAGCAAAGACTACGGATTAACATAACACATTAAACGATGCAAGATTCCATGGCAGGATCCTGGTTTCAGCAAGATGTACACAGCCTAATATAGACCCAGTATGGCATAGTGGTTAGGAGCATGGACTCTTATCTGGGAGAACTGGGTTTGATTCCCCACTCCTCCACATGCAGCCGTCGGTGTGACCTTGGGTCAGTTACAACTCTAATAGGTGGAGGGAGGGGTAAATCACTAGGAGCAGCACATGTGGCTCTCTCTTCCCTGTCTTATCCTCACAACCACCCTGGAGAGCCAGTTTGGTGTAGTGGTTAGGAGTGCGGACTCTGATCTGGGAGAACTGGGTTTGAATCCCCACTTCTCCACATGCAGCTGCAGATGTGACCTTGGGTGAATGACAAGTTCTTTCAGAGCTGTTCTCTCAGAGCTGTTGTTCTCTCAGAGCTCTCTCAACCCCACCTTCCTCACAGGGTATCTGTTGTGGGGAGGGGAAGGGAAGGGAAAGGAGATTGTAAGGTGCTCTAAGACTCCAAGTGAAGGGTGGGGTACAAATTCAATCCCTTCTTCTCCCCCTCCTCCTCCTCCTCCCCCCCCTTCTTCTTCTTGGTGATAGGTTAGTTGGGGTGAGCAGTCCAAGGTTATCCAGCAAGCTTCATATCCTCACAGGTCTCCCAACTCCTTGCCTGTCGTTCTAATCATTTAACTACACTGGTCCTCGTTAGAACCATGGCTGAATGAGTTTTTAAGAGACCACCATGTGGTAAATGTCTCTGTAATTCATTCCAGAGCGCGACGCAGAGAAAATGATGTTTATGAATTCTGGCTGATCAGCTGAAAGAAAAACACACGCTTGATTCCAGAAACATTTGATGCGGCTTTTAAATACAACTTGTTTCTTTGGATTACAACTTGCCGAGTCCCAGATGGTGCCCTGCATACATTCTTGGTAATTAAGATGCAAATATATTCCAACTTCTCTCAGATGTTGTTGAACACACAGAGTGGCACGGCGCGCACCTTAAAGGAGAAGTGCAAATGAAGGAACAATCTCGCCATCAGGATATGTTGCCAGGAGTTATAAAAGACAAAGGAAAACACACGAAGCGACCGACACGCAATGTACGCTACAGACTCTTACACGTATGTTATCCTCTTAGAATCAGAGAAATGACATCATGGCTGGTTATCCGCGAACCCCTCTTTTATCACACGGATAACGGATGAGTGCAACAGAAGGGAAAAAAATGGAGGAAAGCGGGGAGGGAAAGAGTAATGCAGCAAAGGTTTGTTCTATAAAAATTGTCCCATATGATACCACCTGCATTGCAAGAACCAGATATTTGGGGAAATGGGATTGCTTTGGATATAAAACTTCAGGCCCTTGAAATACACATATAGCACTGCCCCCATTAGAAAAATGATTCTATGTACCATTGTCCAATCAATGCTACATCCAATCTAGTGTGTGCTGAACAGCCGTTTCTACATTGCAAGGGGTTCCTGAGTCACCACCACCCAGGTGCGCTCCCATTAACTGGCTGGCTTGTGTGCTTCACGTATTGGTCTGCTGATGTCTGTTGCTTCCTGTCACTGTGGCCATTTAAGCGGTGAACTGAATGTCCACTCTGTGGGCTCTAAGTTAACGGTTAGGACCATATTCTCTTTTCCTGTGATTCAGGTGAGTGGTGATGATAACAACAACAACAACCTCACAGAGTGTCTGTTGTGGGGAGGGGAAGGGAAAGGAGATCGTAAACCACTCTGAGACTCCTTCGGGTAGTGAAGGTAAATCCAATCTCCTCCTCCTCTTCTCCTCTTCCTCTTTCTCCTCTTCCTCCTCCTCTTCTTATCATATGGCAGCATGTGTAGTATAGCCAGGAGATCCTAAGATTGTCTGGCAGCCAGAAGTTCCAACTCTTTTTAGTGTTATCCACCACTAGGTGGCAAGCTAGACCTTTTTTTAAGGCAAGAGACGTTTCAGAGGTGGTTTGCCATTGCCTACCTCTGTTTCATGCCCCTGGTATTCCTTGGTGGCCGCCCATCCAAATAGTAGCCAGGACTGACCCTGCTTAGCTGCCGAGAGCTGACAAAATTACCTGAGGGGCCGTATGTACCCCAGTGAGCACTTCGATCTGGTTCCCAGAACCGCCTGGTTCTTCCAGGGCCCAGGGAGGCCCGATTGGTGGCAACAAGGGCCAGGGCTTTTTCGGTGGTGGCCCTGCACTGGTGGAATGAGCTCCCGGAGAACATCAGGGCCCTGCAGGACCTCTCACAGTTCTGCAGGGCCCACAAGACGGAGCTCTTCCGCCAGGCTTATAAGTAGGGGCCACCATGACCTAATGGCCCCGGCCTGAGTATTAAAGATTGCCACCTAGACCACCAGCACCAAGTGGTTACTTGGTAGACTGCCTGCTGATGCCACTCAGAAGAAGAAGAAGAAGAGAAGAGATTGGATTTATACCCCGCCCTCCACTCCCCAAGGGAGTCTCAGAGCGGCTTACAAACTCCTTTCCCCTTCCCCTCCCCACAACAGACACCCTGTGAGGTAGGTGGGGCTGAGAGAGCTCTTTCCCAAGCTGTCCTTGAGAGAACAGCTGGTACAGAGCTATGGCTTGCCCAAGGTCATCCAGCCAGGTGCAAGTGGAGGAGTGGGGAATCAAACCCGGTTCTCCCAGATTAGAGTCCGCGCACTTAACCACTACACCAAACTGGCTCAGATGGGGATGTGTGTGTGATGAAGTGCCATCTTGTACTGAAACTGTTCAATGGTTATTGTGTGCTTAAAATTGTGGTTTTATAGTATTTTATTATATATTAAATTATGTTGATAGCTGCCCTGAGCCTGCCACGAGGCGGGGCGGGCGGGATAAAAATCTAATAAATAAATAAATAAATAATTAAAATCGAGCTAGCCTGGGCCATCCAGCTCAGGTGTTTTCTAAGTCAAAGAGTTGGGTCGCAAAGAGTTGGACTCAGCTGTGTGACTGAACAACAACAACGAGTACCCTTGTATCCTGCACTTTCTATCACAAGGGAACTCATTGGAGCTCACAAAATCCAGCAGTACAACATACGTTCCTATCGTATATCTGATTCTCAGCAATAACCCTAGATCGTGGATCGAAAAACCCACAGAATAAGGCTATGTTTGGATAGATAGGATATTTCTGCAAACCGGGGGAGGGGAGGATTTGCAAGTTTGCAGGAAAATCTAAAAATGGGGGGAAGGAGGAGGAGGAGGGACGAGGAAGAGACTGGATTTGTACCCCATGCTTCACTCAGAGTCTCAGAGCAGCTTACAGTCTCCTTCCTTTCCTCTTCCCACAACAGACATTCTGGGAGGTAGGTGGCACTGAGTGAGCTCTTTTGAGAACTGCCCTTGAGAGAAAAGCTCTGAGAGAACTTGTGACTGACTGAAGGTCACACCAGCAGCTGCCTGTGGAGGAGTGGAGAATCAAACCCCGTTCTCCCAGATTAGAGTCCGCCACTCTTAACCGCTACACCAAACTGGATCTCAGAGATTTAAGAATCCCAACACTTTAAAAAAAGTTCTTGCATTGGTATTCTCTCAGCTGCCATCTTGGGGGTTGCCAAGTAGCAGATGTGCTGGGGTTGGGAGGGGGCCTGCCACCACCCAGGCTCCCTCCCAACCCCAAATACTGCCAGTACTCAGTACCTGCCTCTGCCAGGCACCCCCCCCCCCCGGCGGCAGTGGAGGAATTTCCCCACGACTTCCTAGCGTGACCCCAACTGTCCATTTACATTTGACAACAAACGAGCAAATAAGGATTAAAGCCCAGTAATATCTCTGATCACCCAGACCCAGCTTTAAAAAGCTCCACCTTGTGCGTTCTCTTAAAAACCAGCAAAATGAAGGACCTTCGTGTTGGAAAAATGAGTATGTAACACAAGGCCTGAGAATTTTAGTCATTATAGGGTTAACCTATGCAACTTGTTTGTTTACCTTTGTTAGCCTGGAAGTGATACCTGGTGGCTGACCAATTAACTCTAAGCCCGGGAAACCTAGCGGTGTACTGTTCTGCTAATTGGTTACTGATATCAGGTGTTTCCTTTCAGGGGTCAAGAAGAAGGAGAGATCCTCCATTGTAATCTCTCTCACTCTGTAGTAGGATGTCTTAGTGTGCAGACGCAGCACAATGCTGCTTAGGAAGCATGTTTTGTTTATTTTGTAGCTAATCCCGTTTCCCTTTTCCCTTTAGTAATAAAGTTCTTTTAAACTAAAAGAAGAAGAGAAGAGAAGAGATTGGATTTATACCCCGCCCTCCACTCCCCAAGGGAGTCTCAGAGCAGCTTACAAACTCCTTTCCCCTTCCCCTCCCCACAACAGACACCCTGTGAGGTAGGTGGGGCTGAGAGAGCTCTTTCCCAAGCTGTCCTTGAGGGAACAGCTGGTACAGAGCTATGGCTTGCCCAAGGTCATCCAGCCAGGTGCAAGTGGAGGAGTGGGGAATCAAACCCGGTTCTCCCAGATTAGAGTCCGCGTACTTAACCACTACACCAGACTGGCTCTCCGCTACACCAGACTGGCAATCTCTTCTTTCCAGAAAAGCAAGATCCATTACCCTGAATTTTCTTGATTACTGGACAAAAGTCCTAACACTTCTGACCTTCTTCGCATAGTAGGGGGCATATACTCCTTTGTATAGTATAGAATATGTGAAGGCCTGTAGCTACAGTGGGGCATTTCAGGGCTCTGCCCCATTCAGTGTGAGGCACGCCCCACAACAGCTGCTGCCCCTCTCCCTCTGCCTCCCGTGACATTAAAAGGACCCTCCAGTATTGGCTGGAGCAGCTACCCCTCCCCCCAAGATTTAAAGGGCCCTCCAGCTGATCAGTGGCCCTTTAAAACTTGCAGGAGATGAGGCAGAGGGGCAGCTGCCCCCCTCCCCTGCTGTCCCACAAATTTCCCCCATGCTCCATCAACCCAAAATTTCTGGCTACGGGGCTGGGTATGTGTGGTGTAGTGGTTAGAGTATTAAACTGGGATTTGGGAGATCCAAGTTCAACTCACCCATTCTGCCACAGAAGTGGGTTCAAGGACTTCCTTGTCCTCCACACCTCCACACATTCTCCACACATTCATCTGATGTACGATGTATAATCTATCATCACCTTTTTTTTGAACTTGGGAGATCCAAGTTCAGCTCACCCATTCTGCCACAGAAGTGGGTTCAAGGACTTCCTTGTCCTCCACACCTCCACACATTCTCCACACATTCATCTGATGTACGATGTATAATCTATCATCACCTTTTTTTTGTGGGGGTGCATGCTAAAGGAGAGAAGCGTCTCCACTGTGCAGAGGCAACCGCCACCTTGTAAGTATCAGAACTGTACCACCAAAGAGCAGTGAAGTTGGGAACTGTCTAGTGGGAAACCAACGTTGCTTTTAAAAGGTGGAAAGAAAAAGGGAAAGTTGGAGGAAACTACATGAATGATCGTCCAAGCCCAAACAATATATTCTGATTACGAACAATCAACAAGGGAGGGGAAGGGTTAGGAAGGACACCATGTCCTCAGTTTCACAGATGCAGCATTTCAGGAAGGCCATCCATCATTTCATTCATTCATCTTCCTATCATTCCCCCTCTGGGTATTTTATATCTCACTCACCGGCCTGGCATCTCAAACAAGACTTCAGCAGTGATCAATGGGTCCACGTTTCGGGATTCAATGGAGTGTCAGTCAATTAGCCCATCCCCGTGGATGACTAGATGTTAGAGCTGACTGGGCAAAATACAAAGGAGAGGAGGCATAAAATGAAATTGCTCATCTACATTTTACTTTATGATGACCATGAACATTACCAGGGCAGTGTTGGTACATCCCCAAAGTTAGCTGCTAATTTCCAGGTGGTACCTGGACATCTCAAGGAATCACAACTGATCTCCAGACACATAAATCAGTTCCTCTGGAGCAGGGGTGGCCAACCTTACTTAACGTAAGAGCCACATAGAATAAACGTAAGAGCCACATAGAGATGTCTGAGAGCCGCAAGACAGGAACAATATCACACACACGTTTTTATTTTTAAAAATATGCAAATTTGCTTTTTATTAATGTTAAATGGGACTGCCAAAAATAAAAACAAACGAGGAAAACCGGTTATTGATAATGCTATTACTTGTTTGCTAATGATATTGAGAGAGAGAGAGAGAAAGAGAGAGATGGAAAGAATTAAAGAAGTGGAAAGAAAGAGAGAGAGAGAAACTAGGAAAGCAAATAGATGGGAGGGAGGAGGGAAGGAAGGAAGGAAGGAAGGAAGGAAGGAAGGAAGGAAGGAAGGAAGGAAGGAAGGAAGAGAGAAAAAGCATGCCTCCCCTTTGTTTCCCAGCCGCCCTGCCAGGAGCCGCACAATATGTGTGAAAGAGCCGCATGTGGCTCCCGAGCCACAGGTTGGCCACCCCTGCTCTGGAGGAAATGGCTGTTTTGGAGGGTGGACTCTATGGAGTTATACTCTGCTGAGGTCCCTCCCCTCCCAAAACCTCACCTTCCCCTGGTTCCACACCCAAATTTCCTGGAGTTTTCCAATCCAGAGCTGGCAGCCTTACCCTTAGTACTTCCTCATGGCTTTTTCTTACTCCTAATTGAGTCAGTTCTGTAATAGGTTTCTTATGGAAACCAAAACTGTTGGGTGTCCTTCTACTACACTCTTCCACTTGCCTGCTCACATGTGACCAGCATAGTCAGGAAGGCACCATAGATAAGACTATAAACATACTTCTGCAATTCTCCTTATCTGAATTTCTTGCCAGACTTTGGAGTTTTGAACTCCTTTGTCTTATCTTTTAAGTGCAACAGATAAATTAAGAATTCTTCAGCATTCCCTTTATTCTTTCTAAATTTTGGAATGTGTGTGTGTGTGTGTGTGTGTGTGTGTGTGCATGTGCGCAGCTGGAAGTCATGTTGACTGACCCCTACTGGGGGCTTGGAGGATATTCAGAGAGATGGCTGAACAAGCTTGCCTCTGTCCTCCCGCCTTGGTATTCCAAGGAAGTCTCCCATCCATGTACTAACCATAGTGGACCCTGCTTAGCTTTCGAGATCTGACGAGATTGGGCTTGCCTGGGCTATCCAGGTCAGGTCATTCTTTCTAAATTTTGGACACAGTACGGCACACAAGCATTTTCCTGCAGCTTTCGTACACCCACGAACACACCCAAGAAACTGCCTTATCCTGTGTCAGAACCCGGGCCTATCATGGTCAGTGTTATCTGCCCCAAAGCACAGTGGCCCTCCAGGCAGAAGTATTTTAAATCACCCGCTATAATGTGTATGAACTGCCACTGAGTCACAGCCAACTTATGGTGACCCAAAAGGTTTTCAGGGCGAGAGACTAATAGAGGTGGCTGGCCGTTGCCTGCCTCTGCATAGCGACCTTGGAATTCCGTGGTGGTCTCCCATCCAAATACTAACCAGGGTGGACTCTGCTTAGCTTCTGAGATCTGATTCACATTCCTTTCTTCTGCTCTGGTGCTGTCTCTTTGTCTACTCTGAATCCTATTCTCAGCGACTTCCTTCTTGTTGCCTTCTCCTCTTCCTCTCTCTCCCCCCCCCCCCGGTCTCCTCCAACCTCTGCAACAGCAACTTGTGGTCTCAGCATCTCTCTCCATCCTCTAATTAGAAAGACAGATGGAATGCCTTATTCCGCCTTTGCTGTCACAGCATGGATTGTTTTGACAACAGAGAGTAACCGTTTCTTTCTTAAAGCCTCATTCCTACAGCAGCCTCCCTCTTTCACTATGGAAAACAAGCTCTGGCACAATGAAATCAAATACTGGAATTCATGTAATTGAGCGCCAAATGAAAATGCAAGCTACTTGAAAAACACCTGGAAAATACTGAGCAAATTGCCAGGGAATATTTGAAGCGAACATTTGCGAAGGAGAATCTGGAGGAGAATTTTTGGAAGCAAACTAGAGAGCAAGCACGCCACAAAGTAGTTGAGAAGAACTAAGTTTTCTGATCACAATTACTATGACTATAGCAGTAGAAAAGTGCAAAAGTCCAGGTAGACTAACAAAATGTGTGGCAGGGTAGGAGCTTTCATGAGAAGAAGAAGAAAAAGAAGAGGAGGAAGAGGAGGAAGAAGAGGAGATTGGATTTATACCTTGCCCTTCACTACCCAAAGGAGTCTCAGAGTGGCTTACGATCTCCTTCCCCTTCCCCTCTCCACAACAGACACCCTGTGAGGCAGGTGAAGCTGAGAGAGCTCTCCCGAGAATAGCCCTTGAGCAAACAGCTCTGACAGAACTTATGACTGACCCAAGGTCACACCAGCAGCTGCTTATGGAGGAGTGGGGAATCAAACCCGATTCTCCAAGATTAGACTCTATGCTCCTAACCACTACACCAAACCACTCACTTCTTCAGATACAGTTAGAATGTGAGTCCATCTGTCCTTATATCTTGGAGAGATGCTGAATGACAAAAGCAGGTAGATGACATTTCAGATGCTGAATGACAAAAGCAGGTAGATGACATTAACAGGTAAATGACAATAGCAGGCTTGATTGGATTAGGTGTGATATGCAGAGGAATAGTGGGCATGGGGAAATTAGCACTGGTAGTGAGACAGGAAACTTAGGTCTCAATTCAGTCCAGGAGGATGCATTGTCATATTTTTCAGATGCTGAATGACAAAAGCAGGTAGATGACATTAGCAGGTAAATGACAATAGCAGGCTTGATTGGATTAGGTGTGATATGCAGAGGAATAGTGGGCATGGGGAAATCAGCACTGGCAGTGAGACAGGAAACTTAAGTCTCAATTCAGTCCAGGAGGATGCATTGTCATATTTTTGTGTGTGTGTATTTTGTGTGTGTGTGTGTGTGTCTGAAAGTCTTGGTTGACTTCTGGTGACTCGTAGTGGGGCTGGGACATTGCAAAGAGGTGACTTGCTATTGCCTGCCTCTGCATCCCGGTCCTGATATTCATTGGAGGTCTCCCATCCAAGTACTTGCCGGGGTCGGCCCTGATTAGCATTCAAGATCTGATGAGATCAGAAATGAGACTCTCTGTTACCCTCTTTAACAGGGCTAGTATTGGATGGCCCTGACCTGGATAGCCCAGGCTAACCCGATCTCGTCAGATCTCAGAAACTAAGCAGGGTCAGCCCTGGTTAGTATTTGGATGGGAGACCACCAAAGAATACAAATGTTGCTATGCAGAGTTAAGCAATGGCAAACCACCTCTCCATGTCTCTTGCCTTAAAAACCTTAGGGGTCAACATAAGATGATGGTGACTTGACAGCACTTTTCACCACCAGGGTTGGAGGTCCCTGCAGTCTGATCAAGTTTTTAAACTTAGGTAATCCACTTCCAGTCTCTACGAGAAAGGCAGGGTGTGAAGAAAAAAAATCTAGGAAGTTTGCAATGAGCAGAGCAAAACCTCCACTTTGTGTTTTAACAGTTTTTCTCCTGTCTTGGCAGAGAACAGGCAGTGGGGAGGAGGGGAGTCAGTGCAATGGTTCTCCAGACTTACCTTCATATAAATGCTAATAGATCTAGCAAGAGAGATAATGGGTGGGTCAAGCTCTTCACTTTCCCAAGCAGGAAACAGAGATTTGGAGGAATGAAATAATAGATAGTCCTCAGGAAGAAGATTCCTGGAGATGTCCAGGGAACACTTCTTTGACCTGACATGACCTGGTCAAGGAGGTAAAGAAACAGATATGATTAAAAACTCCTTGCTGAAGGAAAAAGGTTTATTTATTTATTTATTTATTCCAATTTATACCCCACCCTCCCCGCGAACGGGCTCAGAGCAGCTGATGCATCTGTAATAGCACACAGACCTCTCCATTAAGCAGGCAGCCACTGACCATGCACTCGTTTGAAGAGCTGGAACAAGCTTCAAGGTAATGGTAACTAGGTAGAGATCTGTAACTTCTTAAAGCTAAGGAGCCTGTCCTATGTTTTAACATCTGATAGGGCATGTATAAAGAAAGGGACAGAGGATTTGTGTTTTACCAATTTCTTTTGAAATCCCTTGCTCAGTCTGGTGCTGTACTAAAAGTATGCTTGTAAACATTTTCTTTTTAATAAATACTTTATAACTTTTGAGGCTGGCAGTGGTTTTCTGTACCATATAGACCTCCATCATCTCAGACACGCTATTTTAAAAGGAGCCCCAGGGAAAAAGCAGGCAGTTGGCAAGTGGCCATTCCTCCAATCATGCACAAAGCAGTAAACGGTGCCTGTGGTGACCAGACATTGGGCAGCAGGAGACACAGAGGCAAAGCCTCAGAACTTGGAAGGGAAGCTGAAAGTCCAGTCCCTCCCAGTGGGTAATTCCTTGCAAAGGGCAGGTGGTGGTGGTGGGCCACCTGAGAGTGAATGAAAAGCCTCTCCAGATGTTGAGAAAAACCTTGGAAGGCAGGGCAGAAAAGGGCCTGCAGGCCGGAGCAGACCTGTTCTGCCACACAGGCTATAGATGAAGAAAATAAAGAGTTGTCCTGTCATTTGCAAGGCATCACCCTACCCTACTCCTTGCTCAGTTCAAAGATAAGTCATGGGAATTTTCAAATTCAAGTTGCGTGCGGTGAAATCCAGCACCATGCTGAAATGAGCTATTGTGGTGTGGTTTCAGTTTACCTTTTTCAAAGGTGACCACCTTGGTCGAGCTAGGCAGGCAGACAACAGCCGGCTCCCAATCAGTTAAGAATGCAAATATTATTATATTAAAAAGCAATTATTTTCTGAGCATTTTATAGTCCCCGAGGGCTAGCCAGGAGACACACCTCCTCTTCCCGGCTCCCTCGTATTTCATCTATCAAGGACATGACCCTAGTTATTTACCGACTATAATGAGACTGCCCACCGCTTGATGTTACCATAAATAAGCAGGTGAGATTGCTGAGTTTCAGAAAATCCAGACTGATTGCCTAGAAGACATGGTCATTTTAATAAAAAAGAATGGCATGTGTAATCACTACATTTATATTACCTGCACCAAAAAAAAAGAAAAAAGAAATCTAATTTCCATGACTGTCCAAGCTTCATGTAGATCTATTGCTTTTCTGGAAACCATCCCACCTCTGTCCCCTTAATAGTGTTTCACACGTGACTTGTCCATTTCCCAGGTGAAAGGATGTTCCAGGAACAGCCTCTGTGCTGGAAACAGATGTGAGATTAATTCTGAGAATGGAAAGTGGTAAAAGGGGGGATCACTGCTGCTGATGCGGTGGAGCACCGAATTTGGGTATAAGGTAAACAAGTTCTGTAGGGTTTTATATGGCTTCCAAAACCAGCAAGATCTCTTTTTCCACATCCAGGGAAATGCTGGTCACCATTTCGGAGTCAGGAAGCAATTTTTCTCCAGGCCAGTTTGGCCAGGGATCCTGGAGGTTTTTAGTCATCTTCTGGGCATGGAACAGAGGTCACTGGAGGTGTGGAGGGGGGGAGGCAAGGCTCATTTTGTAGCCCTGGGGGAGGTATTTGTGAAATGAGCCCTGGGGGAGGTATTTGTGAATTACCTGCATTGTGCAGGGGGTTGGACTAGATGACCCTGGAGGTTCCTTCCAACTCTATGATTCTAAGATTCTTTGGCCAGAGGTAACAATAGGACAAAAGTAACCCATTTGTAGGCCGGTAAAGGTAAAGGTTTCCCTTGCTCGAAAGCCAGTCAAATACAACTCTAGGGATGCGGTGCTCACCTCCGTTTCCAGGCCGAAGAGCCAGCGCTGTGAAAAGACATTTCCATGGTCATGTGGCCAGCATGACTAGACGCTGAGGCACATAGAATACTGAATGCGAAGGAAAGCCAAATGTGTCTCAAACCATTTTCAACTCTCTTATAAAATGAATGCATCTCTTTCCAGGTTTTGTTTCTATAGGAACAGAGGGTATACATCACTGGAATGTTGATGGTCTCTGCGGATTTACAAACATATGCTCTGGATTGGGAGCAATATTTAAAGGAATGTTACGGAATTGGACGGATGCCCATGGTTAAGAGCAGTGGACTCTAATCTGGAGAGTCCGTTTATCTATTACATTTCTATCCTGTTGTTTTTCCAGGAGCAGCATATGTGATTTCCCCCTCCTATATTCAGGGTCCGTCTTAGCCAGTGAGTATTTAAGGCAACTGCCCCAAGCCTCAAACTGGCAGGGGGCTCTTGGAAGGAACAGACTGTGCAATGTTGCAATGACTTGGCCGCAGTGATCCATGCAACAGTCACCTCGAGACTGGACTACTGTAATGCTCTCATCATAGGGCTGCCCTTGCCACAAATCTGGAAGCTGCAGCTAGTGCAGAATGCTGCAGCCAGGCTTTTGATGGTTCTCCCTAGATGGGAGCACATCCGGCCTGTGCTGAGGAGATTGCACTGGCTGCCGACTGCAGTGCTTTCTGGGGTAGGTATGGGGAGAGGCAGTCCCTCAGGTATGTCGGACCCTGGGCATATAGGGTTTTAAAGGTAAGTACCAGCACCTTGAAGCAAATTCAGTATGCTCACAGTTTTTTTAGCCTCCAGCTCACTCATTTTTGTCTTAGCTCAGGAAGGATGGCTCCAGAGCAAACTAATTTATGCAGCAGCCAAATCACTCACTCACAACTTTAATGCCGGTAGCTCACAAAGTAGATTTTTTGCTGACAAGACTCCACGGCTTAGAGGGAGCATTGCTCCTGACTCTGGGATTCAGAGGATTAGTGCATCTGTGAAGGTTAAGAACGTAAGAAGAGCCCTGCTGGATCAGACCAGTGGTCCATTTAGTCCAGCATCCTGCCTCACACAGTGGCCAACCAGTAACTCTAGGGCCAACAACAGGGTATAGAGGCTGAAGCCTTCCCCTGATGTTGCCTCCTGGCTTTGGGATTTCAAATATTAGTGCCTCTGAATGTGGAGGTTCCCCTCAGTCACCATGGCTGGTAGCCATTGATAGACTTCTCTTCCATGAATCTATCTAACCCCCCTTTTAAAGCTGTTTATCCTGTGGCCATCACGACATCCTCTGGTAGCGAATCCACATTCCAATCACTCTCTGCGTAAAGTAGTATTTCCTTTTATCCGTCCTGAACCTACTGCCCGCCGGCTTCATTGGACGCCCTCAGGCTTGCACTATCCCGGAACAGTTCAGGAAGATGCTTTTATAAGGCAATTGGACGATAAAGTATAGGGTGAATTGGCTCAGAGTCCTGAAACAGGCTTTAGGCAAATGAAAAGAAGTTGGAAACACATCAGAAAGACAAACTAACTGAAGATGTTCCATTAGCAACACTGCTTGGCAATAAACCTTGCTTAAACTGCTGCGGAAGAATCAACCCGCTAAGCCAACAAATTTACTATGCAATTCCTCCGACTGTAGGCTTTCACAGTACATTTCCCTATCGCCATCCATTAGCTCTAAACAAGCCCATCACTCGTTTATGCTCTCCATAAAGTTATTTACAGTTCCTACCACTTCCTTCTGCGGCAGCCTCAGCTCTCTCTCTCTCTCCCTCCTCTTGTTCCCCGCTGCGGTGGAATCTTTGGGAAAGGATGTTTGTCTTTTCTCTCTCTCTTTTGAATGGAGTTGCTGCACATCTTGTGACCTTGTAAATGTCTCTGCTGATTCTGTTTCAAGCTTCGGCCAACGCCAGCTTCATTTTATTTTTGCGGGCGTGAAGTCTATTTATTTTATTTTTCACATTTACATTCGGCCCTCCCCGGGAACGGGCTCAGAGCAGATGACAAATTGTGTATAGGCCTTATGGCATTACAACAGAATAGTAATAATTAGGGCTATTTTGGGGGCAGGAATGCACAGGAACAGGGTTCCGGCTGGCTTCCGAGTTGGCCACGCCTACAGCATTCCCCATGCACCTTGCAAGCCACAATGTACCTGGAGAAGCCAAGGCGATCCAGGGAGGGAAGGCAGTTAAACTGCCTTCCCCTCCTCAGGTTCCCCAGGCGCCCTGGAGCTGCGGGGCACCTGGGGAAGTCGATCCAGAAACTGCTTTCCTTCCCTCGGGTTCCCCATGCGCCCCGCAAGCCTCAGGGCACCTTGGGAAGCCGACCCTGGGAGGGGTCTGCACTGTGACCTAATATGCTAATGAGTTTGTGCTGTTGGGTGTGGCCTATTATGCTAATAAGTTCCTGCTGGGCTTTTTCTACCAACCCCCCCCCCCTGGTAATGATAATAATGAATTAAAAGCATTAAAACACCATTAAAACAATTTACGTCGGTCTGTACAGTCCTCAAGATGTAGGGTTGCCAGCCTCCAGGTGGGGCCTGGGGAATCTCCCGCTTTTACAACTGGTCTCCAGCTAACAGAGATCAGCTCCCCTGGAGAAAATGGCTGCTTTGAAGGGTGGACTCTGTGGCATTGCACCATGCTGAGGCCCCTCCCCAAACCCCACCCTCTCTCGGATCCTCCCCCAATGTCTCCAGGTATTTTCCAACCCAGACCTGGCAACCCTACCAGGATGTGGTTGTAAAGAAAGAAAGGGCTTCTGGAGCATGGGTACAATTTACTGGGATGTTTCCTGGCTTTGGGCATGGAGAAATAAGAAGGATTTCCCCGATAGGACGTGCCCCCTAGCTTTGCCATTTGTCCACTGTGTGTGTGTAAAGTGCCATCAAGTCACAGTGACCCTGTAGGGGTTTTCAAGGCAAGAGATGTTCAGAAGTGGTTTGCCATTGCTTGTCTCTGCTTAGGGACCCTAGAACAGCAAAAACAACCACTGCAAAAGACAGCGCTGTTACAATAAAGGCAAATTAATTCTACTTATGAATTTTCCTTGGGCTTTTTTCCCTTGTGAGGTTTTTCTGTATGCCACTTTGACACTGGATGGAAATAACTATATTCTTGCACTGAATGTCTTATGTGGAATATTGGAAATAATCAATACATTACTATAACACTTTGCCGCCGCCACTGGCAAACCTGGGCCTCCAAATGGTGAAGGATGCAGGCAGAAACATTTACTCACCCCCAGAAACCAGTGGCTCGAGGGCCGGGCACCAGTCTTGCAAGCAAATCGTTCAATAGTTTGGTCCTCAGACCCAATACCCACTGAGGTGGTTGGCCTGTTTCTCAGCCGGACCACCACAGACTGTAGGTTCAAGGTTACGTGATGGAACCCTGGAGATCTAGTTTCTAGATCTGAGATCTAGCCAAGATCTAGATTATGCATGGGATAGAGCAGATAGAGAAAGAAGTACTTTTCTCCCTTTCTCACAATACAAGAACTTGGGGGCACTCCATGAAATTGCTGAGCAGGTTAGAATGGATAAGAGGAAGTACTTCTTCACCCAAAGAGTGATGAACACGTGGAATTCATTGCCACAGGAGGTGGTGGCGGCTAGTGTCCTGCCCTCACTGCTGGACCTCCTGATGGCACCTGGTGTTTTTGGCCACTGTGTGACAGAGTGTTGGACTGGATGGGCCATTGGCCTGATTCAACGTTGGCTTCTCTTATGCTCATATATAGTTTCCTATCTGGAGGGGGGCCATTGTATATAAAAGCATTCAGTCATGTGGCATACACCCCCATTTGCAATCTGAGGAAGAACAGCCGTGGTCCAGGTTTGCCACTTTACTGGGGCTTCAGTTAGGCTAACCTCGCCATTCTTACCTCACAAGATTGTTGCATAAATGAAACTGGATAACTCCCTGTCTGTTCTCCTGTGTTCCTGGATACCATGACAAAATATGGGGTAGATAAATAAGTGTGGTATATAAAATAAATGAACCACCCGTTCTTGGGCTTACATCCAAACGATATCATTACTGCCTGCTTAGAATCCTGTCTCCCTTCCACAGAGCCCCAGAACGAATCTTTGATTAGAGTCTGATTTTAATTTAATTCTCATTCATCATTACGGAAGGGATGAGCGACTAACTCCGGCTTCTCTGCCCTGCTGTGCGGTGTTTCTTTTCTGCTTTTCCTTGGAGATCAGCCCGTCCCTGACCCACATCATTATAATCTACACCATCACCCCAAACATCAGAGAGAACCGGGCCTTTTGAAACAGACAGCCCACCAGGGAGCAGACGAATGAAATTCGGTGGAATGCCACACCCCATTCCGATGTTAACAGTTCTAGAAGCCATCTGTGGTTTCCTTCTTTTTATCGTTGTTAAAAGGTCCCATCGAGACATACTCCAGCAGCTATTCAAAAATGTGTGTGCACTTCAAAAAGGACCCGGAGAAGGAACAGATCTCTTGAATGCCTGCTACTAGCCTGGTTACACAGTTAAGAAACTTTAAGTACCAGTGGGTAACAATTTCCATTGATTCCCCACCCCCAGTGTAGTCTGCTGTAGAGTTGCCAGGTCCTACCTGGCAGCCAGTGGAAGGGTCCTTTCTGGGATCTTCTGCGAAGCACCCAAAGCACGCACGGCCCAAGGACATCACCCAAAAGTGACATCATCTTCTATCAGGCTGTAGGACCTGATAGAAGAGTGTATTGGATGAACTCTTTCCCCGGTGAGGGGCATAATGTTTGAAGGCAACCTAAAATATGTATAGACGCCTGATGTAGAATTTCCATCTCTTGTTCTGAAATAGTGGCATGGAAGAAGAACAATAGATTCGAAACGGGAGTTATTCCGGAGAATCTCGTCCACCAACCAATGCTCCCTCTAAGCTGTGGAGTCTTGTGAGCAAAAATTCTACTTCGTGAGCTACTGGCATTAAAGTTGTGAGCGAGCAATCGGGCTGCTGCAAAAATTAGTTTGCTCTGGAGCCCTCCTTCCTGAGCGAAGACAAAAAGGTGTGAGCCGGAGGCTAAAAAACTGTGAGCTAGCTCACACTCACTCAGCTTAGAGGGAACACTGCCACCAACTATCACCAACTATCTACTCAGCTGTCACCAACTATCTACTCAGCTGATGAATACTTACATAGGAACAACTATAAAAACCATTGGACTGTAACTTTGTGGTTATACATTTATAAATAAATTTTGAAAGTGGTGCTGTAGACATTTGGCATAAGTTTCCTTTGGATTATATATAAAACATTGGCAGTACATCGTCGCGCAGCTTCATTTTTGTACCTGATTTACATCTCTATAGCTGTGCTCCTCTTCATTATAAATCATCACATCACCGGCATCAGGGGGTGACGCTCTAGTTGTTGGCCAAAACTCTATGGTTTGTAGCTGATGTGAGCTGCTTTGGGTTCCCATTGGGGGGAAAGGCAGGGTACAAATGAAATAAATAAATAAGGGTAGACTAGACAAATATTAGGGGCCACGGTGGCTCAGTGGTTAAAACACTGAACTGCAGACCGGAAGGTCGGTAGTACAGCAGTTCAAGACCTGAGTGCCGCATGGCGAAGTGAGCTTCTGTCTCTGGCCCCAGCTCCTGCCAACCTAGCAGTTTGAAAGAAAGAAATTGCAAGGAGATAAATAGGTACCACTTCAGTGGGAAGGAAACAGCGTTCTGTGCACCTCGGTGTCTAGTCATGTCAGCCACATGACCATGGAGACGTCTTCAGACAGCGCTGGCTCTTCGGCTTGGAATCGGAGATGAGCACCGCATCCCTAGAGTTGGATTCGACTGGCTTTCGAGCAAGGGAAACCTTTACCTTTACTAGATAAATATTGCCTTCTCCTTCTAATTTGGCATAAATTTACCCCTGGATTGAACCCATTCATTCACTGTTCCATATGAGGGTGTTTGTTTTTTTAACGAGCATTTTAATTTGTGCCACTGTTGCTTGTAGAGAAGGAGTGTACTGAGACAGCAGTTAGGCACAAGCCAATTAATATTGATTTTTTTTTTTTGCAGATTTGTATACTGTTTGCCTGCATATTGATAACAGGATGGAAGAGGGGTGTATGATGCAAACGAACTGAGGGACGTGGAAGCTACGGCATGCACAATTGTGTGTGTGGCATTCAGAAATCAATGGGCCAAAAATCTGAAAATTCTAAAGTCTGAAAATTTTAAAGCTCCTTCCTGGTAACTGGCAAGAGATGGAGGGGGTACTTACTGGAAGAAAGGAGAAGGCCTAGGCCACACTGTCACACAGGAAATGAAATCATGATGCCAGTGACTCCTGGGTGACACACTTATATTTCGGCAAAAACTCTACGGTAAAACTGGATTCTACCATAGAGCTTTTGCCCAAATACCAGAGCATCGCCCAGAAGTCACCTGTGTGATGCTGGCAACATGGCCTAGGTCTTCTTCTTTCGACTGGCAAGTCCCCACCACCACCACTGTAGGGTTGCCAGGTCCATCTTCGAACCCGACAGGGGCTTTGGGTGCATTCCCAGAGGGTGTGGGGCATCCCCAACACAGTGACAACTTGTCGGGGGCATCCCCACTCCAAGCCCCACCCCTCGAGAGCTATCGCCGGGGGCCACCCCTCTCCCTAACATCCTGCAAGATTTAAAGGGCCTGCCGATCAGACAGAGGGCCCTTTAAATCTTGCAAGAGGGGAGAGGGGCAGCCACCACTGCACACCTGAACTCCAAGTGGCAATGCCGCTTAGAATTCAGGCCCATGGGGCCCGGTCACTGCCGGCCAGAAGCGCTCTTTAAGTGCTTTTGCAGCTGGTGACCCCTAAGATTGGAGAAACAGGTGGGATTGGTCATGGAGAAACAGGTGGGATTGGAAGTCACCTTGTGTCCTTAAAATTAACAGTTGGTACTTGTTAGAGCAATAGTACTCACTAAAGTTACAAACATCCAGGGATGGATCGCCATGTGTCTACTGTGTCTGGCTTGAAGCTCCATCTTTCCAAGACCAGCCCCACCCAAGTTTACTGACCTTTGCCCTAGCTCCCACATGTTCCATTCCCAGCGAAAGCAGATAGCCATTGTCACAGGGCTCATTTCGTAGCAGGAGCTCCTTTGCATATTAGGCCACACACCCCTGATGCAGCCAATCCTCCAAGAGCTTACAGTAGCCCCTGTAAGAAGAGCTCTGTAAGCTCTTGGAGGATTGGCTACATTAGGAGGGTTTGGCCTAATATGCAAAGGAGCTCCTCCTACGAAATGAGCCCTGGCCGTTGATCAATTCTGCCTCATCCACAACAGGAATACCCCTTTCAGCCCCCTTCCTTCTCGCTTGCTGTACCAAACACCACCATTTAATTTAGGATGCAAATCAATATATGAAATAAAGAGACCTATAATTTTTTAATGTCATCTCTGCAACCACCCTTAAGATTGATTCTACCTTGAACTCATTGTGTTATTGCTAATGACAGAAAGCTCCCGCCGCACTTTATCAACCAAAGTCTGTCTCTGGGAACTTTCTAATTAGTGCTACTAATCACTTATTCCTTCTCTGGGAGAGCGATGCATTATTAGACCGACTGGTGAAATACGTCGAACAACATATACATCTTGTTAAAATGACACTTAGGAGATATCATCCCTCACATCCATCAGAGGCACTTAATCTATCAAATGGAAATATTGCTTTAAATACTGCTTGCGCAGTCGGCCGAGTTCAGGCATCTTCTTCCCCGTTCCCCCTAGTCGCCACGTCTCTGAGCTGATGGGCTTTGGAGGGGAGCCAAGTCCCTTACATCATCTAGCAATTAATGTACCCAACCCTCGGATAACAAGAAGTTAGGGAGGCAGCGAGTATCCACCGAGTGGAGGCAAACTGATGAAATTAGCTTCAGGAAATCTATTTTGTAATAAAACTGTTCATAAAAAGGAAATGTCATTTGGAGGGACCATTTCCATGGAGAATAACTTTTTATGCCGGCGTGCATCTTTAAGGCGCGAGCGCTTTTGCTTTTAATATGCTTTTTTTTTTTAATTTTAAAGAGGTTTACCAAAGCCTGGAATTGCCAAACACCCCAGGGAAGCTTGTTATGTTGTGCATGCCATGCTCCCCCTTCTCCCCTCCAGACACACATTTCTGCATAAGAACAGTGAAGTTATTTCTTTTTTTAAAAAAAAAATGGTGTTGGATCAACACTTGTGTTGAACGGGTGCCGCGGAATCCTTAAGGGAGAGGAAAGTGAGGTATAAAAAAAACAACCTTCTTCTTCTTCTAATCAGAAATGTTCACCGCAGGCAAACAGGGAATAGCCCAAAATTAAGATCTGAGTATAAGGCCGCGGTCACACGGCCCCTTAATGCGGGAGGAAGGGCTGCTTCCTCCCGCATTTAAAGGGGCTGTCCACAAAGGCCCGCAGTGAGTCCCGCAGCGAAGCGGGCTCCAATGCAGGTTGCTCCCGCATTTACCGACCCCGGGAAAAACTAGTGTTTTCCCAGGAGTCGCGGGAGGAACCCGCATTCCAGCCTTCTGGACAGCCCTCTCTCACAAGCATTGCGAGAGCAGGGCTGTCCAGATGCCCCCCCCACACCATTCCCCCCCTTTTTACACTTGGGCGCATGGCCACTCATGCGCCCAAGTGTAAAAGGGGGGAAAAATACCCCCAACTTACCAGGCCACCGCTGCTTCTGCCGCCGCAGTGGCCACCTCCGCCGAGGTTCCACCGCTGCCTCTTCAGCGGCAGCCGCCGCTGTTGCCACCGCCACTGCCGTTTTTGCCGTTGCCGCCGCCACCGTTGCTGCCGCCACCGTTCCCGCGGCCACGGCCGCCGCTGCCCCAGGTGTTGGGATGTGTAAACATGTGTAAACATCCCAACCCGCAGGAGGAAAAACGCGGCCCCTTTACATCCGGGATCCCTCCCGGATTAAAGGGGCCGTGCAGCCGCAGCCTAAGGAAGAAGCAGAATCAAAATGTGAATTTTCTAGTCCAAATGCTGCTCCTGTGAACGCCAACAGCATCCTTGCGGGGGTCAAAAGGGTCATCCAGTTGCAGCCGACTTATGGCGACCCCTGTAGGGTTCTCAAGGCAAGAGACAAACAGAGGGGGTTTGCCATTGCCGGTTTCTGCGTCACGACCCATATTTATTATTTATTTATTTATTAAATTTATTATTTATTTATTAAATAAATTATTTATTTATTAGATTTATATCCCGCCCTATCCCAAAAACAGGCTCCGGGCGGCTCACAGCAATCAAGATCTAAATACATAATAGTACCATACAATAAAACCAAGTTCAAACAATCAGACAATAAAACAAGATGGCGGTAAAAGCAAGAAAAAGCTCTCGAACTCCCTTGGTGAGCTCCCATCCAAGGAAAAACCACAACCGACCCTCCTTAGCTTCCAAGAGCCAATGAGAGCAGGTTAGCCTGGGCCATCTTGAAGGTAAATTGCAGGTGTAGAAGTGGGCCTGTTTTATTTTCCGAAGCGAATGCCTGCTTAAACCCTAAAAGAAAAGCTAATTAAGAGTTTGTATGCTCAGAGTAAGACAATGCACATTTTCTTAGAAAGCCAGCAAGGTGTAGTGATCAAAGTGTCCAGTGATGACATGGGAGATCTGGGTTCAAATGCCCACTCAGCCAGAAGCTTGCTGGATGACCTTGAGCCAGTCACTCACTCTCGGCTTCACATCTGATGAGGTTGTTATGAAGATAAATGCAGAGAAACTGAACTCCTTGGAAGAAAACCAGGATTTATTTTTTAAAATGAAATAAATAAACTGTATTCTAGATGGAGTTAGAGTCATGCAGGAGAGGATGAAGTCGTAACTCACTTCCAGTGCCATCCCAAGAGGTGTTACTCCCTTCTAAGCCCACTGACTTCAATGGTCTTAGAAGGATGTAACCCTGCTTAGGATGGGAAGTGCCATCAAGTTGCAGCTGACGTATGGCAACCCCATAGCATTTTCAAGGCAAGAGATGTTCAGCGGTGGTTTGCCGCTGCCTACCTCTGCACTGGGTTGTTGTTGTTTTTTGCAGTATAAACCGAATTGAATAAATACCCCCCAAAAAACCTTATCACTATTTTTTTGGTATTTATTCAGCCAAATGCAGATTAGACAATCTGATTCGGCTACTGATATAGCTGGCCCGAATAAAAGCTGATATTATTCAGTTTATATTCGGGCCAGCTATATTGCTGAGTGGTGCTACTGTACCTACGGTGGCACGGCTTGGAGAAGGCATTCCCTTCACTCCCATTCCCTTCACTCTGATTCATTCCCATTTTAAAATGCCTTCACTTCACTGCTGGAGTCGTGCCACCTTGGCAGCATGGCTCCTCAAGTGAAGGGAGCAGGGCTCATTTCGTAGCAGGAGCTCCTTTGCACATTAGGCCCACACACCCCTAATGTAGCCAATCCTCCAAGAGCTTACAGAGCTCTTCTTACAGGGGCTACTGTAAGCTCTTGGAGGATTGGCTGCATCAGGGATGTGTGGCCTAATATGCAAAGGAGCTCCTGCTACGAAATGAGCCCTGGAAGGGAGAAGGCATTTAACTTTCCTTCACTCTTGGAGGTGTGCTGCCACCATGGTGCAACCCTGCCAGTGAAGGGAAGGCATTTTTAAAGGAGCTCCTGCTACGAAATGAGCCCTGCCAAAGACAGTCCAGAACCTTCTTTCTTATGGTCCTAAGTTAGAACCCTGACTTACTTACACTACAGTGTATAAACACCGCTCCAAAAGTTTATGTAAGCAGCAGTTGGGTCTATGTTGACAGAGAAGAAAGATGACGAACAGAGGAATCAGATTTGCTGGTAATACAGAAGACAATTGGTGAAAGAGGTCACAGTAATCTAGAAGAGAGATGATCAAGACGCAAATGGAGGTTGTTACAGGGTCTACTGAAATGACCCAACAATGGAAGAATGCAAGGGAGAAGGAACGTAGGGTCGGAGGGAGCACGAGAGAGGGCATTTATTCAGCTGCACAATTGGAATTATATTGTTAGCAATATAAAATCCAGCCAGTTTTGCAATACTATCACTATCTTATAAAGGTTTTGCCATCTATTTTAACCTCAGCGCTACGTGCGACATCAACTATGTGGTAAATATGTCTATTTTTCCTTGTGGAATTACAGCACAGAGAGGTTAGAGTCCGGTCTGTTTCATTATTTATTGTGACCATTCAGCACAATTCAATATATTGTGTTAATTTCCTTTCTCTTCTTTTTTAAAGAAATAATCTGTCACCCGGGTGGTAACGGCCCCGTCTTTGTAATGGAAGCGCATGAGGCAATGGCATTGAAATTGGATCGGTCCAAATGGAATCATTATTGCCCATCCATTGAGAACATAAATGGCTCCATCAATCGATGGGGATAAGACAGCGCCCAAGGTGTTTGGAGAAGGCTTAGCGGCACATCTAAAGCACGCCGAGCCCATGTGCATCTTGGAAGAGCAAGAGCATGAATTTAAAAAGGCACGCTTCCAAAAAAAAAAAAAAAAAATCTCCCTGAGACCCATTATCTGCAGATTGTATCCACAATGGACTTCTTTTGGCGCCATGACTGTCCATCATGTCAATATGCATTGGAGTGAGTTTTCAAAAAACAATAGATCATCGAGCTTTCGTGCCATCTGTGTAGAGCGAAAGATCCTTCCGTCCACAGTCCTTTATGTGTGCAGTTTCTTGAAGCATTGTTCTAGGCAGAGACCATTTATTTATTTATTTGTAACTGTTCTTCTTTCCCAATTAGAAAAGGAGGTCAGGAAATTAGGATCAAGAGAACGGTTGTCATGAAAAAGCAGAATGAATATGAGTTTTTCGTGGCTGTGTGAATGCGCAGCATTGTTTGGTTGACTGGTTTTTATTGAATGGAACATTCACACCCCACCTTTCCTCCTGGTTCCGGGCTGCTTACGGCACAGGCATCAACTTCACGGGGGCTGGGGAGCTGGAGCCTCCTCCAAAAAACTTTTCCAGGATGTACTGAGCCTCCCCTGGAGACAATGGCCTATAATGTATCTGGCCCAGCCCCCCCCCCCCCACCAAGGAAATTGGAAAGTCTACACCCTTGGCTTACGGTAATAGTCAAAAGCATTTTCAAGTTAAAACAAACAATAAAATAGCAAAACCCAGATCTCTCCCCCACCCTGAAAAAGTGCCTGCTATTTAGGACTGTCCCCGAACAGGAACGGAAGGGTCACATGATCTCCATCAGGCTGCCGAGTGGCATCTTTAATCTGCCATATAGGGATATGCCAGTATAGCTTTGATATATTAGATACTTTGCACAGGCGTAACAAAGGTTTTGTTTGTTTGCCTTTCAGCAAGGCAGCACATGAGAATGGCCCACTCTTAGCTGTTCTACAACCTTCTAAATAGGGTTGACAGTCTTCAGGTGGTGGCTGGAGATCTCTTGGGAGGGTTGCCAGACCAGCAGTCTGGGTAGGGATTCCCTCGATTTTTCAGGCTTCTGCCTGCAGCTGGCCAGCTGGTTGGCAGGGGAAGCCCCACCCCCAAACAGGGATATCGCATGGTAATGTCAGCCAGCTGGTTGGCAGGGGAAGCCCCACCTCCCGAAAAACGGATGTCACGCTTTTAGGCAAAACTCTATGGTTTTAGGCCAAAAGAATCATAGAGTTTTGCCCAAAATGCAAAGCATCACCATGTGACGGCCCCAACATGATGACGTCCCTTCCGCATGATGTCATCATGTCAGGGACGTCACACAATGTCCCCACCCATCCCCGGAATGTCCATCAAATCCCTCTGCCAGCAAGCCAAGGGGACCTGGCAACCCTGTCTCCCGGAATCACAACTGGTTTCCAGGTTACAGAGATCAGTTCCCCTGGAGAAAATAGCTGCTTTGGAAGGTGGACCCTATGGCATTATAGCCCACTGAGATCCCTTCCCTCTGCAAACCCTGCCCACTCCAGGGTCCATCCCCCAAATTTCCAGGAATTTCCCAACCCAGAGCTGGCAACCTTACTTCCAACCTTCTCCTTACTCTGTGCTTCAAGGATGTAGAAAGCTAACACTATCACTTGCTGTTAGTGCAATGCCTTCCTGCCTTCCTTCCTTCCTGCCTTCCTTCTCTACCTCCCTCTCTACCTCCGTCCCTCCGTCCCTCCCTCCTTCCTTCCTTCCTTCTCTACCTCCCTCCCTCCCTCCTTCCTACCTTCCTTCTATCCTTCCTTCCTTCCTTCTCTCTGACTCCAGGTTAATACACAAATCAAGAGCTACAAGAACAGCAATTCTAGCCACCAGGATCTTCTTATTATTTAACAGAAGAATGTGGTCTCACATAGAGTTATGTCAAGACGGCTTGATGTTTGTTACTCCCATTTTAGGATTTGGTTTTCCGTTGCCTGTACTCGAAACTTCTCATATCTGAAAGATTACACGCTAGCCACAAATGTCTAGTTACATTCACGTATATTGCTCCTAGGCAATCCCTCTGTATTAAGTACCACGTCCCCCTCTCTCTCCTTTCAATCAAACAAAGTAGAAAATGAACGGAGCTTTATATACTACTGTAAATACCCAGTGATCAAAAAGAATACAATCATCCAGGCCAAAGCAACCTTGTCATGCGGCTATCTTGTCAGCCAGCATTAAGGAACATCAATGGTAATGAGCTTATTCTAAAACTGACATCTTAAGAAAGACTGCGTAATTCCTTCTTTACGGGAGACTCAGCGGAACAAAAAAGGTTGTCGATGGCTGCCATCAAACGTGATTTCCTTCCATCATCTCTTCCCCCGCCATCCGCAAAGAGCTCACGAGACAAAGCCTACCACAAACCGAGATCTGTTCCTTATTCCGCTGGCAACATGTAGGGTTGGATCCAAACTAAGTTTTCCGTTAGCGGAGGGCACTTCTGTCAGCGGAACCAAACTTTCCTGCCTTTCCTTCCTCCTAACAAACCATAGAGTCATAGAATCACAGAGGTGGAAGGGACCTCAGGGGTCATCTAATACAACTTCCTGCACAATGTAGGAAATTGACAAATACCCCCCCCCTCCACACCTGCAGGGACCACTGTTCCAGGCCCAGAAGATGGCAAAAACCCTCCGAGATTGCTTCCTGACCCCAAAGTGGTGGTCAGCATTTCCCTGGGCGTGAAAGAAAGGGCATAAGAACTAAGCACTGAGACAACCCTCCCTGCCCTCCCTCTCTTGATCTGCCTAAGTTCACAGACATCTAGCCTCTGTTTGAAAACCTCCAAAGGAGGAGCTCCCACCACCTCCCAAGGAAGCCTGTTCCACTGAGGAACCACTCTAACTGTCAGGAAGTTCTTTCCAATGTTTAGCCAAAAACTCTTCTGATTTCAACCCGTTGGTTCTGGTCCGATCTGTGCTGCTCCTCGGGGACAGGAAGACCTTAAGGGGCAACCCAGAGGTTTGAGGCAGGAAATGGGAGCTGGCCAAAATGACAGCTACCTTTCTGTCAGTGGAAAACTTTGGCTGGATCCAACCCAAAGGCCAGAATCTGGTATGGTCCTTTATTTACTGGCCCTTGGTGGGGAATTGGCTTATAAGCCAAATGGGGCTTACTGGGTCGAAGGATGTCAACAAACAGAACACAGATGGAGTCCTTTGAAAGTCGTTTTAGTGCAAGCGATTGCATGAGTGGCCCTCCAAGGGGGTGGGGGTGGGGGAGAAACTCAGCAAAAAAAGCAAGAGCACAGTGTCTATAAAGACAAGAATGGTCCTTTCCACACTAGACCTTAAATCCCAATTCAACCCTGTCCCTGAACTTACATTCTACACTACTCTCGAGTTCACCCCTGTCATTATCTTGGGGTATTTTTTTTTTATTTCCACATTATATTGAGGTCACCCTGGTTTTGCCCCACACTTGTCCCGGGATAAACAGATGGTGTTATAACCAGGGATAAATGCAAGGTATTGTGTCCCGAGCTGAACTCTGATAAAACTAGGGATGAGATCCAAGTGCAGAAAGGACCAATGTTACATACTTGGGGGGGGGGGGGGGGGACAAAGTTGATATTGCACACATCTGAATTGCTCCAAAGAAATGTTAAAGCTCTGGTCGACATCAAAGGTACCTTGTTAGAAGGCAGGGTTCTGGGAACAACAACTCCCAAGAAAAACATCTGCTTCTCAAGGCTCCACTCCCAAAATTTCCACAATTAGCCACCCTATAAGGATGTCCACTCAGGTCTCTTCAGTGGGGCTTACTCCCAAGAAAACGTTCTTAGGATTCCACTGTAAATATCGCAGCATCTTCTGTACCCTAAGGGAATATGGTTATATTTTCTATTTTTTTAATTATCTGTCATTAAAGACACCTGCAAGGCACCTGCAGCTGCCTATGGTGGAAAGAATGTGATGACAAACCATTGAAATTAATTTTAAAAATAGTCACCGAGAAACTGTATTGGGAGCGTGCTAGATGTTATGCCTGTGTTCCCCACTGCTGGTTTACTTTCCCTTTGATAAGGGCTTCTTTCCTGGAACAGCTTCCCCACAATAACTGGGCAACTTAGGTCCAACCTATATATGACCCTGGGAGATCTGAGAATGGATATTCCTTGTAAAAAAAATTTGTTTTGTTTTTGTGATAGAAATAGAACATAAGAGAAACCAATGTTGGATCAGTCCAAAGGCCCATCCAGTCCAACACTCTGTGTCACACAGTGGCCAAAAACACCAGGTGCCCTCAGAAGGTCCAGCAGTGGGGGCAGGAAGCCCTCCCACTATTGCCCCCCCAAGCACCAAGAATACAGAGCATCACTTGCCCCAGACTAAAGTTACAGTGCAGCAAGGTAGAAGATCCAGTATTTTGTCATTCAAAAGTGACTTTCCTCCCAGGCTATGGATAGCTTTCCTTAATAAGGCAAATTGTTTAGATTTCTTCCAATCTGTTTTCAGGCCTGGTTATGGAGGACTTGTGCCCTGTTGGATGACTTGTGCTGAAAGATAGACAGCGAGAGTGTGTCAAAATTGCAAATACCATTTGGGGCTGCATCAACAGAAGTATAGTGTCCAGATCACGCGAAGTGATGGGATTGCTTTACCCTGCTCTGGTTATACCTCACCTAGAGTATTGTGTTCAGTTTTGGCCACCACAGTTTAAGAAGTATAGAGACAAGCTGGAATGTGTCCAGAGGAGGGCAACGAAGATGGTGAGGGGCAGTGTTCCCTCTAAGCTGAGTTAGTGTGAGCTAGCTCACAGTTTTTTAGCCTCCAGCTCACACATTTTTGTCATAGCTCAGGAAGGATGGCTCCAGAGCAAACTAATTTGTGCAGTACCCAAATTGCTTGCTCACAACTTTAATGCCAGTAGCTCACCAAGTAGAATTTTTGCTCACAGGACTTTACAGCTTAGAGGGAGCATTCGTGAGGGGTCTGGAGACCAAGTCCTATGAGGGAAGGTTGAAGGAGCTGGGTATGTTTAGCCTGGAGAGGAGACGACTGAGAGATGATATGATAACGATCCTCAAGTACCTGAAGGGCTGTCATATAGAGGATGGTGTGGAGTTGTTTTCTGTTGCCCCAGAAGGTCGGGCCAGAACCAGCGGGTTGAAATTAGATCAAAAGAGTTTTCGGCTAAATATTAGGAAGAACTTCCTGACAGTTAGAGCAGTTCCTCAGTGGAACAGGCTTCCTTGGGAGGTGGTGGGCTCTCCTTCTTTGGAGGTTTTCAAGCGGAGGCTAGATGGCCATCTGACAGCAATACTGTTTGTGTGAACTCAGGCAGATCCTGAGAGGAAGGGCAGGAAGGCTTGCTCAGTGCTTAGTTCTTCTGGCCCTTTCTTACACGCCCAAGGAAAGGATGATTGCCACTTTGGGGTCAGGCAGCCATTTTTCTCCAAGCCAGTTTGGCTGGAGATCCTGGGGGGGTATTTTTGTCATCTTCTGGGCATGGAACAGGGATTACTGGGGGGGAGGGGGTGTTTGTGAGAAAACGGTAAGCTCTGTGTCATTATTGACACTGAGTGCTTAAGGCCAGGGCACCCATCCAGAGCCTCTTTCTAGAGCCCATTGTATTTATTTCCTTATTCCTAGAATATATATAAAATACAAAAATACCCCCACCCTCCAAAAAAGGATCAGACAGTAGGTGATGTGAAAGACCTCTACCTAACTGCTGCCAGTCTGAGTAGACAATACTGTTTTTGATGGGCCAACGGTCTCATTTAGTATAAGGCAGCCTCATTAGGGTTGCCAGCCTCCAGGTGGGGCCTGGGGATCTCCCGCTTTTACACCTGATCTCCAGCTGACAGAGATCAGTTCCCCTGGAGAAAATGGCTGCTTTGAAGGGTGGATTGTATGGTATTGTACCCTGCTGAGGCCTCTCCCCTCCCCAAACCCCACCCTCTCCTGGCTCCACCCCCAAAGTCCCCAGGTATTTTCCAATCTGGACTTGGCATCCCTAAGCCTCATGTCTTCATGGGGTGATCAGTGCGTGTTCATAAACATGTCAAAGATGACCCAGGATGATGAAAGCTCAAGAAGCAGGTACTCAACTACTGAACTCTCCTCAGTACCTTTGAGAAGACCCACAATGCCTCGACAAGTCCCCTCGGCCACAACCAATGGGCTCCCCCAGCCACAAAGTCCGTAAAAAAAATCAAAATATTAATCACTAAGCCATTTGCCTTCCTTCAATATGTTCCGCTTCACGAGTAATCCAGCAAGAGACTTTTCAACCACGCTGTAATTTACGAGCCAGCTGGAACGATACATTTTTTAATAAAAAAATTAGGTACAAGCAGATACAGGGGATTAATAGTTGTATTATAATTTTATCGTTTCCAATATATGCCACCATAGAAAAGACAATCAAATATGGGTAACCATCTCAAGGACATAAAATGGGGTATTTATTTTTAATGGAAAGAGAATTTCAGGAATTATTGAGGCATGACAAGCTGATGAATCCAATCACCGAGCAAAACAAAGCCCACCCGGAAAGCCCAAGAGAGGCCAACAAAGGGACGGTGATTGTTTGTTCGGGACTGAGGCACCCAAAGGATAATTATTTATCACTTTTTATCATTTTTATTAGGGCTCTACAATTCCAAGATCAACATGTCCCTCCTTATGATATGGTCTGTGTATGTGCACATATGTTTGGAGGGAAGGTTTATATACATTGCAGAGCAAAATATAGGAGAAGAGGTTTTTATACCCCGCCTTTCTGTACCTTAAAGAATCTCAAAGCAGCTTAGAATCACCTTCCCTCCTTTCTCCCCACAACAGGAACCTTGTGAGGTAGGTGAGACTAAGAGAGTTCTGAGAGAACTGTGACCGGCCCAAGGTCACCCAGCAGGCTTCATGGGAAGGAGTGGGGAATCAACTCCGGTTCTCCAGATTAGAGTCCACCACTCTTTACCATTACACCGTGCTGGCTCTCCCCACAACAGGCACCTTGTGAGGCAGGTGGGGCTGAGAGAGTTCTGAAAGAACTGTGACTGCCCCGAGGTCACCCAGCTGGCTTCATGGGGAGGAGGAGTGGGGAATCAAACCTGGTTCTCCAGATTAGAGTCCACCGCTCTTAACCACCACACCACACTGGTTTTCATATGGTCTGTCCCACAGAGAGAAGCATATATTACACCCCTGACTTCAACCACTGATCACTGACTATCCAGAGCGTAGACAGGCCCCCGTTCCTGCCACAAAGTCCTTTACTTTTTCCCATTGGAAGTGATGGCGGTCATTCAATTATATTAAAAACTGGCTCACTCAGTCAGGTTGCCATTCTCCAGGTCGGACCTGCAGATGTCCTGGAATTACAACTGATCTCCAAACTACAGAGCTCGGTTCCCTTGGAGAAAATGGCTGCTTTGGAGGGTGGACTGCATGGCGTTTGGGAGTCTAGCAGCAGGGATGACGATGATGATGATGATCAGGGCTTTTTTGGTAGACAAAGCCCAGCAGGAACTCATTAGCATCACTGGCCACACCCAACAGCAGAAACTCATTAGCATATTAGGCCACACCCCTGACGGCGCAGCTCCCTTCCAGGATCGGCTTCCCCAGGTGCCCCGCGGCTTGCAATGCGCTTGGGGAGCCTGGTGGAGGGGAGAGGCTGTAGGCGTGGCTAACTCGAAAGCCTGCCGGAGCTCTCTTCCTGTGCGTTCCTGCCCCAAAATAGCCCTGATTGATGATGATGATGTCTTTCCCCTTTGCATACTTCTACTTCTTTTTATTTCATTTCATCCCACCCTTTCCCCGAAGAGTTCAGAATGACATATATAAATTCGCCATTCCTTATTTTACACTCAGAACAACCCTGTGACAAAGGGAGTTTTGACTCTCCAAAGGAAAGTCTTGAAAATCTTGTTGGCGTTTAATATGCTACTGGACTCGAGTCTTGCTCTTCCTCTAGAGACCGACGTGGCTATCCACCTGAAACTGCCTGTGATGCAGGTTATGCTCAGAGAGACTGACTGTACCAAACACACCTTGTCAGTCTCATGCTACGGGGATTTGAAGCTGGGTCT
Source organism: Lepidodactylus listeri (assembly GCA_029233225.1). Taxonomy (NCBI): domain Eukaryota; kingdom Metazoa; phylum Chordata; class Lepidosauria; order Squamata; family Gekkonidae; genus Lepidodactylus; species Lepidodactylus listeri. The sequence goes on from JARCFY010000011.1 coordinate 86,994,735, forward strand.
CCCCAGCTGTCGTCTAAGGCCCAGTTTACACCTCCCCTCTGAAGTAGTTTGACTGCTGTCTTTTCCTACACTCATTTCACGCCGGTGTCAAATTTCACTTTGTTTTTTTTCCCCTGGGTCTGAAGAGCAGTACACAACAGGATCTGTTTAAAGCAGTAAAATGCTAGCTTGACCACAGGAGGGCAATTAACGAATGAAAACAGTAATTTTTAAACTAGAACAAGTATGGTTTGAAACCAGAAACAGGTATAGACTTTTTTTTTTTGAAACTAGAATGATTCCAGCAGGAAAGTCAGATGTAGATTTTACCTAACACTCTTAACAGTTTAATCAGTACACCACGCTGCTTCTTCTTTATTGCATTTAACTCTCTAAGGTTTGTCCTGTCCTGGAAGGCCCCGGCTAGCCCGAACTCATCAGATCTGGGAAGCTAAACTGGGTCAGCCTTGGTTAGGACTTGGATGGGAGCCCTCTGGGGGATACCAGGCTTGCTACATCTCTTGCCATGAAAACCCTGTGGGGTCACCATAAGTTGGCTGCAACTTGACAGCCCTTCCCACTGCCACCATCTCAGGTCTCTTTCTTGGATACGCTACAGTATGCCAGAATATTGGGAGTAGTGTTCCCTCTAAGTTGAGATAGTATGAGCTAGCTCACAGTTTTTTAGCCTCTGACTCACACATTTTTGTCTTAGATCAGAAAGGATGGTTCCAGAGCAAACTGATTCATGCAGTAGCCAAATCCCTTGCTCACAACAGCTTTAAAGCCAGTAGCTCAGAGCCAGTTAGGTGTAGTGGTTAAGTGTGCGGACTCTAATCTGGGAGAACCGGGTTTGATTCCCCACTCCTCCACTTGCAGCTGCTGGATGACCTTGGCCAAGCCATAGTTCTGTCAGAGCTGTTCTCTCATGAGCTCTCTCAGCCCCACCTACCTCACAGGGTGTCTGTTGTGGGGAGGGAAAAGGAAAGAAGATTGTAAGCCGCTCACAAGACTCCACAGCTTAGAGGGAGCATTGATTGGGAGCCATCCTTGAGATAAAAAAAAAATGTCACAAGTTTCCATCAAGTTTTGGAACATCGGTGTTGTCAAGAAAAGAAATTTCTGCTATTCCTTTTTTTTTTTTTAAGTCTTTTTACATTTATGAACTGGGAAAGTAGGCGGGGGAAACCACGCTTCTTTGAGAGGCCCAGTTCCCCAGCGACCTCGACTGCCGAAGAATTGACTGTAATGCCGCACTCAATCTGCAAAGCAGCCCCATTCAGACAGCAAGGCCCGAGTTGATCGCGACAGCTGCCAGTAACACTGAGGGCGCTGCTTCCAAAAAATTAGCAGCGTTCGAGCTGCGCCGCTAATGACTTGGGAGAGAATCATTCCACGAATCCCCTTTTAATGAGGTGGTTCGTGGAAGAGAGGGGATAAGTCCTCACGTCCCGCACCCCACCTTATGAAGATTTCCTGCTAAAGAGACATCTTTGAAGGTGGACAGACCCCCCTAGCATTCCTTCTGTTATCCCCCCCCCCCCAAAAAATCAAATCTGTCATTGATTCAGAAAGCTGCAAATGAGAAACCGCAACAATTAAAATCTTTGAAGAGAAAGCGTGCCAGCGGTGTCAAAAGCCTCCGCTGGGACCTTGCCTTCCTCAGGCTGAAGGGTAGGGAGAGTTCTCCATCCTCGGGAATTAGCATAAGCAACGCAAAGCTTTGAAGCAGCCCTCCTCCTTTCCTTGGAGAGGGGGGAAGTCTTTGAAGTTATTAGGCATATCATCATCATTTTGCATAGGTAGATTTCAGACGGGAAGCGGAATCAGATCAGTTCAGGCCTCCAGTGTGACCCTTCAATGTTTTGTCAACAAATGAGAAATGAAAAACGGGGGAGGGGGCCAGGAAAGAAATGGGGAAAAAAAAGAAAACAGTGCTGTTTGGATATCACCAGAGTGTCCCTTTGATATGTGCAGTTCTTTCACGCTCAGAGAGCGGGGTAGAAAAAGGGAGCGGGGAAGGACTGATCTGTGGAGCGATACGGAACAAATATTTGTGCAGCTCTGAAGTCTGGAGGGATGTTCATCTGCCCATCAGACTGGCTCGCTACAGGGCTGCCGGGAGCCACCATGGGCCCACGGGCAAAGATTCAGTGTGGGCCTCCCCCCTAGGAGCCCGATCCCAACCAAATATCACAACAGAACAAACCAATAACCTGGCTTGCTGGCTTGGTGTCGTGGTTAGGAGCAGGGACCCTAATCTGGGAGAACCAAGTTTGATTCCGCATGCAGCTGCTGTTGTGACCTTGGGTCAATCACAAGTTCTCTCAGAGCTGTTCTCTCAAGGGCAGTCCTCAAAAGAGCTCTCTCGGCCCCACCTACATCATGGGATGTCTGTTGTGGGGAAGGGTAGGGAAAGGGATTGTAAGCCACTCTGGGACTCCTTTGGGTAGTAAAGGGTGGGGTATAAATCCAAATTCCTCCTCCTCCTCCTCCTCCTCCTCCCATAAATCTACAGTAATAAAAGAATTGGCCTGACTGCCCATGTTTATTTATTTATATCCCACTTTTCTCCTCAGTGGGGACCCACATCAGCTAACATCATTCTCCTCTCCTTCATTTTATCCTCACAACAACCCTGTGAGGTAGGTTAGGCTGAGAGTGTGTGACTGGCCCAAGGTCGCCTGGGAAGTTTCCATGGCAGAGTTCTGGGTTTCCCAGATCCTCATCTGACACTTTAACCACTACACCACACAGGGAGGCATAACTCATCAGAGAATAAAGCTAGGAGAAGCAAAATTGGCCACCAGCTTCAGGATGGTTGTGGGAGTCCCATGGCCAAAATGGAAAGGCAGTAGAAAAGAGCAAGAGTCCAGAAGGACCTTAACAGGGGTCATTTTGTAGAAAAAGAGGTCCAGGAGCTCATTAGCATAACTCATTTGCATAACTCATTAGCATATGCCACACCCCCTAACATACCAGAAGTGTGTCATGCCCTAACATACCGGAAGACAACACCCACCCCTCAGGCTCCACTCCACAGGTGAGTGAAACTGACCTTCTCTTCCTCCGTTCCCTTCCCCATCCAATACTTTGTGCAATAAAAATAAGCGTGAAGAACACACCCTCATTCTCTTCCTGCTCCCTTGAAACCACCAGGTTTCAAGTAGACTTGAGATACCCAGGACATGTGCACCACCCATCCCTTCTCCTTCCCCTCCCCACAACAAGACACCCTGTGAGCTAGGTGGGGCTGAGAGAGGTCTTTTGAGAACTGCTCATGAGAGAACAGCTTTGAGAGAACTTGTGACTGGCCCAAGGTCACACCAGCAGCTGCATGTGGAGGAGTGGGGAATCAAATCCGGTTCTCCCAGATTAGAGCCCAACTCCTGACCATGACACCAAACTAATGGGGTGGAAGCTGCTGAAGGGTTGGTGAAATTTCTCCAGTTCTTATGTGCCATGTGCCCAGATAAAAAATGGTATACTTAGAAAATTTATATGCCACCTTGAGCAAGTCTCTGGAAAAGCAGCACACAGTCATAAAAGGAACAATGATAAAAATTATCAATATTAAAATGAAACATTAAAAACAATAAAGACCCTAGCAGGGCTTTCCCTGGGGCGCTGCGCCTCTGCACTGCTTGGGGAAGCCGAGGAGGGGGCGGGGCTTGGTCATGTGCCCGCCCCCTGGGCTCCTCACTCCCGGAGCTGCGCTCCTGTGCGCTCCCGCTCCAACGGACCCCTGGATCTTAAAGACAAACAGCATTTGTGTCAGGGTAGGAGCTTTCATGAAGTTCTGAAGAAGTGAGCAGTGACTCCTGAAAGCTCCTCCCCTGCCACAAATGTTGTTAGTCTTTCAGGGGCTACTGGACTCTTGCTCTTTCTACTATCCAAGGGGAGGAGGCCAATTGTAATCGGATCTCTCCTCAGGCTTCCCAGTCCTCCCTCAGCAAAACTACATAATCCTCATCCCTTACTGACACAACGGGTGTGAACAGATGGTCTTCACCAGTTTATCTCTGCGTCCCCTCCATTTTTCTCCTTGTCTTAAATTTGTGATGGTAAGTTGTTTGGGACAGAACTTTGCATTCTCGTATTCTTTAAGTATCCACTCGCGTTGATGATGCTATAACTGGGATCCCCAGTTTTTTAAGCTTGCAGGAACATTTGGAATTCTGACATGGTGTAGTAAGCGCAGGAACAAAATGGCTGCCGCAAAATGGCTGCCGCAGGAGTCGAAGCCAGCCCCAAAATGGCCGCCACAGTTCACGTCAGTAACACAGTGCAGATCCTTGGACTGTGGTGGCAGCTGCTGCCAAAGCAACATTTTGAAAAAAACTGCAATTATCAATCAAAACTTTGCTGTGCAAATGCCCTTCATCCCCCCACCCCCGCTTCTTAAAAATATTTGTCAGGAACCAGAAAAGGTGTCAGCGTGCACCATGGTGCCCATACACGTTGGGGATCACTGTGCTATGAGAATATTTTTAGAAACCTGACCTGGCCTCTTTTCTTAAATTTAGGCCTGTTCCCAGAAAAACAAGGCTGCTTTAAATGACTATTACCTAAAAAGTACATTTTAGAGATGTCTCAAAAATGACTGTCTGCAAATGGATGGTGGGGGTAATTTTTCTTTGTTATAGATGTTTGGTAAGTGGCAACTGACACTCCAACAGTGGTGGAATGAAAAGCTTGTGCTGTGGTATAATGTGTCATGATGTAGCCCTTCAGTCCCATTCTTCGGGGCCGCCTGTCATTTGTTTCACCCGCACAAGGATCCTATTCCCACTGAGTTATGTAATGAAAGACACAGTTATTAATGATTCCCCTCAGCGAATGAGGGAAACATCCAAGAAAGGAGGGAAGTGCATATCAGCACTCAGGGCACAACACAGTCATGCAGCTGGGCTGGTTTAGTCGCCCTGCCTTCCTTTGGGGAAGCCCTGAGAACTGGTCCTTCTCCATGAGCAAAACAGGTGTGATCTGACAGAACTCCACCAAAAGCACAGTTTCCCAGGATTCTTTGCGGGAAGCATTGACAGTTAAAGTACTATCAAACAAATACATTTGTTGTGGGGTGTAGCGCTGGATGAAACCCTAGATGCTGACCCACAGGCATCCATGACACTAAAAAAATAACCATGGGCCAGTCACCCACTCTCCACCTAGTTTACCTCATGGAGATATAGCTGCCAGATCCGACCTCACCTGCCCTGTGCCAAGGTTCACTGAGCACCAAGTGGGACTTCTTCTTCTACTTTTAAATGTTCCTTCCCAATGCTCCTTCCTCAAAGGCTATTACTCAGTAACTGCTTCCACCAGCAAGAGAATTCTGGCCCCCCACCCTTTTCCTTCCTGACTCTTTTGTACACAAAAAATATGTGGGGGAGGAAAGTGAGAGAGAAACAGGGGTCCATAGGCTGTGTCTCCCCCCCTTCCACCCCATCTGTATCTATCAGCCTGTCTTTAATAGCGATTCCCTCTAGGAAACAGCCTGTGGCGAACATGGGTAGAATTAACATACAGTCAGCTCATACTCAAAGTCCTTGAGTAAAATTAACATTTAAAAACTAGATGTTAACTGGAAAGCACAGACAGTTGGGAACCATCAGTAGGCCAACCAGTGACGCACTGTCTAGAAAGAAAATATGGAAAAGTATCTTGCTAACTATAAGGACATAAGAGAAGCCAATGTTGGATCAGGCCAGTGGCCCATCCAGCCCAACACTCTGTCACACAGTGGCCAAAAACACCAGGTGCCTTCAGGAGGTCCACCAGTGGAACCAGGACACTAGAAGCCCTCCCACTGGTGCCCCCAAACCCAAGCACCAAGAATACAGAGCATCACTTGCCCCAGACTGAGAGTTCCTATCTATACTTTGTGGCTAATAGCCACTGATGGACCTCTGCTCCACATGTTTATCCAATCCCTTCCTGAAGCCGTCCATGCTTGTAGCCGCCACCACCTCCTGTGGCAGTGAATTCCACGTGTTAATCACTCTTTGAGTGAAGAAAGACTTCCTTTTATCTAATCCTATACTTACAGAGCCTCTACATTATTGTCATAGGAATGGATTCAAGAAAGGGCATCCAAGCTCTGCACAGCTACACCTCCCTTTGGTATCAGCATCTTGGCACAGAACTCCATTCCTCTCTAGCAGTTCCCCTGCAGCCCAGGCATTTCCTCACTAACCCAGTCAGGGAGACAGTCTAAAAGTTTCCTTCTAAGCCTCCTGGTCAAAAATCTGTCTAACTGAGATGAAGGCGCCATGAAGGAAAATTAGAACTGATCCATCATGGCTCTTTTGACAACTTGGCCAAATGATAAGATGAGCCCAGGATTCAGTTTTCTTTGGTTAACTCGTAGATCACCATACAGTGATCCACGCTATGGTCACCTCACGTCTTGACCACTGTAACGCTCTCTACTTAGGGCTGCCCTTGTCCCAGATCCGGAGGCTGCAGCTGGTGCAGAACGCAGCGGCCAGGCTGCTGACGGGTCTCTCCTTGCGGGACCGCGTCCGGCCTGTGCTACAGTTGCTGCATGGGCTGCCTATTGCATACCGGATCAGGTTCAAGGTGCTGGTGTTAACCTTTAAAGCTCTTTATGGTCAGGAGCCTGCCTACTTGAGGGACCGCCTTTCCCCATATCAGCCCCAGAGGTCACTGAGGTCAGGCACTCAAAATCGCCTGACTTGCCCCGGTCCGAAAGACGCCCGGCTGACTTGTACCAGGGCCAGGGCTTTCTCGGTGGTGGCTCCTTACTGGTGGAACGAGCTCCCGGATGACATCAGGGCCCTGCGGGACTTAATGCAGTTCCGCAGGGCCTGTAAGACGAAGCTCTTCCGCCAGGCTTTCAAATAGGAGCCGCCATCGGGTGGAGAATTGATTAATAACATCGCCCTGGTCCTTTTGGTTGTACCCCTGTTGCCTCTGTCTGCCAGAAAACTCCGAAGTCGCCATCTTTTATAACTTTTATAACTTTTGTAATTTTGTAATTTTGTAATTTTGTAATTTTGTAACATTGTAATTTTAATGTAATGTTTTATGGTTTTATATTGTGAACCTTTATGGTATCCTGTATTGTTAGCTGCCTTGAGCTGGTCCACTGGCAAGGCGGGATATAAATTAAATAAATAAATAAATAAATATACCCATTTCACCCCTTCCTGGGATGTGACTTTAGGATTTAATTGTCACCATTCCCATGGGTAAGCCGGTGTTATTCTGGGGCACATTACCATTTAGGGGTGTGTGGCCTAAAATGCAAAGGAGCTCCTGCTATGAAATGAGCCCTGGAACTGGCTATAGTGCATGCTCACTCCATGGTCAGTCATCCAGATTAGTGCTGCGTGTCAGTCATGGAGTATGCTGTCTGGTTGGTTTTTCATTTATTTTTTTATGTGTGTATGTGCTTATGCACTTATGCACACATCGCCAACTTTTTTTTTAAGGTGGAGACAGACCTGAAGGTTCACACTTCCCAATCGGCTTTCGTTCACAACAGGGAAGTTCAGACTTCCAAAATGCAGAGTGGAAGCACTGGCATCTGTAAAGACTGGACTTTCCCTGGTGTCCATTCACTCAGATTCGAGAACAGGACAGAACTGGGTGCTGTTGACTGCGGAATGGGAGACAGGTGTTGCTGTCTGATCATGCCCTTTAAATCCACAAGGGAACAGCAACAACATCGAATCAGACTGCTTGTCTGACCTGAGCCGTACTGGACCAACAGTAATTTAAAGCTATGGAAAGCAGACATATGGTGGCAGAGGACTGCGAAGGGGCATCTGACTTACTTTTATATACCCAGAAGCTCCCTGACACCTGTAGTGGCCACCAGTTCAGACAACTAACATAGGCACAAATATCAGGGAAGTCCCTTTCCACCATTTGTCTTATATCAGGTGATGGTCATGGGAAGTGGTGGTGAGGTGGTGGCTGTTGCCTACTCACTTTCATTACATAGGCTCAGTTTTTTCCTTGCAGAACGAAACAAGGAAGTTATTCCCCAGTCTGTGGGTTTTTTTAAATTCAATAACATGGAAGAAAAATAGCAAGTTGCTCTCAGAAGGTGAGTGGACATCAACAGCGGCTACCTTACCTGGAGCCCAGGTAAGCTGGAGGTCCGCCTCTTCTGATTTCACTGCGATTTTTACAGAGCTGAACCAATGAGGAAGTAGACCAGGACATGTGACCGAGCCATGGTGTGAACATAGACTACAAAGACAACATGACAACATAGGGCCTGACTTATTATGTTTTTCATGGGTATGTCCTCAGGTCAGGTCATGTGTGTATTCTGGGTGCTCTGCAGGGGCGTAGACTTTCTAAATCCCTGGGGGGGGCAGGGGCTCTCTCATGCTCGTGCGCAAAGTGCGCGCACAGGACCATGTCCCCGCTGCTCCTCCCCCCCCGGCCCCAGGGAGGCAGACCCGCGCAGTCGCGGCGGTGGTGGCAGCCAGCTGGCCGGCTGACTGCCGCCCGCACAAAGCGTGGGTGGGACCATGTCCCCGCCGCTCCTCCCCCCCGGCCCCAGGGAGGCAGACCCGCGCAGTTGCGGCGGCGGCAGCCAGCTGGCCGGCTGACTGCCACCCGCACGAAGCGCGGGCGGGACCATGTCCCTGCCGCCTCTCTCCCCCCCCCGCCCCAGGGAGGCAGGAGGGCAGGCTGGGGGGGGGGAGGAGAGGTGGCGACGGCCAGCTGGCCGGCTGACTGGCCACTGGCGAGATCTCCATTTTGCCGGGGGTGGCTGAGCCCCCCGGGAAATTTCGGGGGAGGCTCGAGCCCTCGAGCCCCCCCGTAGTTGACGCCCATGGTGCTCTGTACTTCCCAAGCACATGTGGGCATGATGCAGACTGAGAGCACAATGCATTGGGGAGGAGGAGGAGGAGGAGGAGGAGAAGAAGAGATTGGATTTATACCCCACTCTTCACTCTGAGTCTCAGAGTGGCTTACAATCTCCTTTCCCTTCCCCTCCCCACAACAGACACCCTGTGAGGTAGGTGGGGCTGAGAACTCTGACAGAAACTGCTCCTTTTCAAGAGCAGCTGTGCCAGAACTATGGCTTGCCCAAGGTCATCTAGCCAGGTGCAAGTGGAGGAGTGGGGAACTAAATCCGGTTCTCCCAGATTAGAGTCCGTGCACTTAATCACTACACTAAACTGGCTTAGGCGAGATTTAGGCTGCGGACAGACTGGCAGGTCGGTGTGGTTTGGGTGAGTTCCTAATGCCTCCCTGACCAATAAACAAAGCGATATCGCAGTATAGCAATATGAACACCCAAGCACTGCAATTGAAGCAATAATGGCTATGACAAATAAGTGAATTCATATAACAGTAATAATAAGGTGCAATACAACAATAGACATGACACAATACAAACTACACAATAACAATTTCAATTGATTACTAATGTCCAGCACTTAATAGCCATGATTATATATTAATAATTTAATAAGGTATGCAATTTATTAATATCTAATCATGGCTATTAAGTGCCAGGCTAGTCGTAATAAATTGAGATTGTTATTGTAGTTGCATGGTAACACTGAAGAAGCATCAATGAAACGAAGACAGAAAATCCGGAATCTTCTTCAGTCAACCATGTTCTAATTTACCATGATCTTTGCGCCAGCTTTTTTGTGTTGTTTGTATTGTGTCATGTCTATTTTTGTTGTATTGCACCTTATTATTGCTGTTATATAAATTCACTTATTTGTCATAGCCATTATTGCATCAGTTGCAGTGCTCAGATGTTCCTAATGATTCCATCACATTTTGTGATGGGGATTTTCGGTCAGACTCCCACCTTGATCCAGCTGTACCGTGCGCCTCTTCTATGGTTGACCATTCAGATTAGTGCGGTGCATCAACCACAGAATGCACAGTTTGGTCTTATGTGTTTCAGAAGACTTCAAGAGGCAGCACCTTTGTGTCTGCAGGGGGTTTCTATTCAGACCCAGCAGCTGCTTTCTTAGGAAGAAATTTGGCTCGGGAGCTCCCGGTGTCTTGTGATTTCCCCCACATCACAGCCACTTTGGGAGTAGCCCCCCTATCTCCCACAGCAGCCATTTTGTGATGGTGCCCGCTACCATTTCTCAAACTCCAGAAGCGCCCCCAGCCGCAGCAGTGTTGGGGACCCCTTCTTTAAACCACAGTAGCTAAAACAGCATCCCCCTTAAATATCATAAGAAGAGCTCTGCTGGATCAAGCCAATGGTCTTCCTTCCTTCCTTCCTTCCTTCCTTCCTCTTCAGATGGGATCAGTTTACATACATAAGCATAGACTGTGTGGAACGTTCGGTTTCTGCAAGTGCTGAGCACTCCCGCGGTTTGTTTGCTGATTTCAAAACAATTTAACAAATTACAAAAATCCCCATTAAGGAGACAAATTATTCCAAGTGATCAGTGCTGATGCGCTGTTTAATTATGCAAGATTCTTTGCTAAACATCTTTAAATATTAACTGGGTATGTTTTCTTTTTACACTCATGACCCAAAACAACTCGCATAGTTACTAATTAGCTCAACAGTGGCAATACTATCCTGCGAATGATGGGTCTTGCCAGGGTTTTTCTCTCTGGGGGAATGCGCCAGAACAGAGTTCCGGAACCAACAAAATTCTTTTAAAAATGTTTAAAAGTTTGTGAGTTTTCAGTATACACAGGGCTTTTTTTGTAGAAAAAGCCCAGCAGGAACTCATTAGCATAATAGGCCACACCCAACAGCAGAAACACATTAGCATATTAGGCCACACCTCTGACAGCGCAGCTCCCTCCTAGGATTGGTTTCCCCAGGTGCCCTGTGGCTTGCGGGGCTCCCGGGGAACTTGAGGGAAGGAAGGCAGTTTCTGGATCGGCTTCCCCAAGTGCCCCGCAGCTGCAGGGTGCCTGGGGAACCCGAGGAGGGGAGGCAGTTTAAACTGCCTTCCTTCCCTGGATCAGCTTGGCTTCCCCAGGCGCTCTGTGACTTGTGAAGCACCTGGGGAACCTGAGGGGGGGCTGTAGGCGTGGCCAACTCAGAAACCAGCCGGAACACCATTCCTGTGCATTCCTGCCCCAAAATAGCTGAGTATACAGATTGAAAACTTCATTTCCCTCTTGAGAGTTCTGGCACCTCTTCTCTCCCCTCCCCAAAGCCCTGGATCTTGTTCTCTGGACTAAATATGTGACTGATATGTTGCTCTTCTTCCTCCTCCTCCTCCTCCTCTCTCTCTCTCTCTCTCTCTCGTCATCATTTAAGAACATAAGAAGAGCCCTGCTGGCGCAGAGCAATGGTTCATCTAGTCCAGCATTCTGCCTCACACAGTGGCCAACCAGCTCCTCTGGAGGGCCAACAACAGGGCATAGGGGCCGAGGCCTTTATTAGAACATAAGAAGAGCCCTGCTGGATCAGACCAGTGGTCCATCTAGCCCAGCATCCTGTCTCACACAGTGACCAACCAGTTCCTCTGGAGGGCCAACAACAGGGCAGAGAGGCCAAGGCCTTCCCCTGATGTTGCCTCCTGGCCAGTGTTCCCTCTAAGCTGAGTTAGTGTGAGCTAGCTCACAGTTTTTTAGCCCCCAGCTCACACATTTTTGTCTTAGCTCAGGAAGGATGGCTGCAGAGCAAACTAATTTATGCAGTAGCCAAGCCGCTCGCTCACAACTTTAATGCCAGGAGCTCACAAAGTAGAATTTTTGCTCACAAGACTCCACAGCTTAGAGGGAACATTGCTCCTGGCTCTGGGATTCAGAAGCTCAGTGCCTCTGAATGTGGCGGTTCCCCTCAGTCATCATGGCTAGTAGCCACTGACAGACCTATCCTCCATGAATCTATTTCAAACCATTTTAAAGCTGTTTATTCCTGTGGCCATCACGACATCCTCTGGCAGTAAATTCCACATTTTAATCACTATCTGTGCACAGCAGGAGTTCCAATTGCACTAGTTATCAGTTGGGTACCAGCGTCGCTTCAAGGTGTTGGCTATGACCTTGTGGCCTGGGATTGAAATATCTAAGGGACCACCTCCCCCCATATATGCCCTGGAGAGCCTTGCACTCTGTGGCTCACCATCGGCTGGTTATCGCTGGCCCAAGGGATGTTTGCTTAGCCTCAGCCAGGAACAGGGCTTTTTCTGCCCTGGCCCCGATCTTGTGGAACAAACTCCCGATCAAGACCTAGTACAGTTTCGTGAGGCCTGCAAAACTGAGCTTTTCTGCCAGGCCTTTGGCTGAGGCGGTGGGCGTCCATTAATTTTGCCTCCCTGCCACAGTTGCTGCAGTTTCTGTTGCTGATAGGCTGCGGCTGATAAGATCTTGATAGCTCATCTGCAGCCCAATGGTTCTCAGTTTTAGGATGACTAAATATGTAACTGCTTCTATGCCCACGTTTTACCAGTTTTACCTGTTTTTATTGCTTAGCATCTACTTTTAATTGCTTATTGGTTGTAATTTATTGTTGTAACCCACCCTGAGCCCACTCACAGGAAAGGCAGGATATAAGTATAAATAAATAATGAAGATGTTTTATTTATTTATTTGTATAAATAAATTAGTTGTATGCTAATTTGCTGTTTACATATGTAGAGGTATCTGCCTCTCTCTCTCTCTCTTTCTCTCTCTCTCTCTCTATATATATATATACACGGTTAACTTCTGTTTCAATGTATCTGAGAAAGCGTGCCTTGCACACGAAAGCTCATACCTTGAATAAACTTTTGTTGGTCTTAAAGGTGCCACTGGACTCTAAATTTGTTCTGCCGCTTCAGACTAACACGGCTGCCCACCCGGATCATGTTTCCCAATGTTATATATGTGGCTGACTGCATGCCCACACGGAACAGAACATAAAATGCCATAAAATAGCACATGTGTGGCGTATAAAGTGTGTGTGCCTACAAAGAATGCAAAGGAAAAAGCAATACTGACAAAATTCATTAGTTTAAACTGAAAATAATGGCAATGTAATAAATTACCAATGGAAAGGTACTGCCTGAATATTAAGGGGGGGGGATTTTTATAGTCAGAATAGTTCAGCAGTGAAATGGGCTGTCTAGGGAGGTGGTGAGTTCCCCCTCCCTGGCAGTCCTTTAAGGAGCAGCTGGACAAACCCTTGTCAGGGATGTTTTAGGCTGATCCTCTATTGAGCAGGGGGTTGTACTTGATGGCCAGTAGGGCCCCTTCAAGCATTGTGATTCTATGAAATCAAATAGAATTGAAAATAGAAATACTTAGAACGCAGCAAAAAGAAAAAGAAAAGAAAAGAAAAGGTTATATCCCTAGCACTCGATATAAACATTTGTTTTTAAGCATTTTAAAAAATTATTATATTTAATGGTGGTTGAGGCTGTGGACCATTTGTGTGATCTTTTCCGAAGATTAGGGTTTTTCTTTCTTGGACATCTGACGTCTTCTGATGTCATCAATCATATTGCTCCTAAGGCCACTTAGGCCAGGGGTCGGCAAACTTGCTCAGCGTAAAAGCCACGTAGAACAGGGGTGGCCAAACTTGCTTACCGTAAGAGCCGCATAGAATAAACATCAGATGTTTGAGAGCCACAAGACATGAACAAATATTACCTGCTTTTATTGGAAAATAAGCAAGTTTGCTTTTTATTAACATTAAATGAGACTGCCAAAAATAACAACAAAAGGAGTAAAAGCAGATATTGATAATGATATTAATTTGTCCAATGATATTTATTTGCTAATGATATTTAGCTTCCCCAGCCACTCTGCCGGGAGCCACATAATATATGTGAAAGAGCCGCATGCGGCTCCCGAGCCACAGTTTGCCCACCCCTGACTTAGGCAGATTGTGAGAAGGGAGGGCAGGAAGGGTTGCCTCAGTGCTTAGTTCTTGTGGCCCTTTCTTTCATACCCAGGGAAAGGCTGATCACCACTTTGGCATCAGGAAGCAATTTTTCTCCAGGCCAGTTTGGCCAGGGATCCTGGAGGGGTTTTTTTTTATCATCTTTTGGGTGTGGAACAGGGGTCACTGGGTGTGTGTGTGTGGGGGGGGAGGTATTTGTGAATTTCCTGCATTGTGCAGAAGGTTGTACTGAATGACCCTGGAGGTCCCTTTGAACTCTATGATTCTATGATATTTTGTGTTCAGCATTTTTGTTTGTTTGTTTTTGTTTTTGTTTTTTTGAAATTTTTTATTGAAGGGTTAAAAGGGTACAGAATAAAATTAATGCAGAGAAAAACCACATAGCATGTTAAACACTGCTAACTTGAGTGTCAACATATATATCATCATGAAATTCAGTCGTTTTACATTTGAAAAGTAGCATATAACTCAACCTTGTTTATCTTATTTAAACAGTAACTATTATGTTCATAAACACCGTTTACAACCATAAGTATAATGTAGAATCTTTTATCCAATTTTTTGGAAGATGTTTATTGCTTGGATTAGGGTTACTATCTAAAATCGGTTCCCATTTAAGCATTTGGCTTTTGGTGCTTTCCCCCTTGTCTCTATTCTCAAACTTATCCGCTATTTTATCTAAGATAAAATAGTCCCATATTTTGGCATGCCATGTGCTCAATGAAGGCTTAGAGGTTTCTTTCCAATTTACCGCAATTGTATACTTTGCTGCTGTAATGAGTATCTCAATTAGTTCTCTTTGGTCTTTATTAATTTTCGTTAGGGTCTTTGGCCAGAGATTGAGCAAAATTAAAGTAGGGTCATAAGGTACAGAGACTTTTAACATAGAGTTGATTTCTGTTATGATTTGCTTCCAGAATAAGGTGATGACTGGACAGGCCCACCATAAGTGAATGTAAGTCCCAACTTCTGACTGACATTTCCAGCATTTGGGTGACTGAGTGGAATATATGTGGGAGAGTTTAACTGGTGTGAGGTGCCATCTGTAAAGTGTCTTTAGTGCCTGTAATCTAACGGGAGTGGATCTAGATCTGTAGACTTTAGATGACCATATTTTTTCCCACTGGTCCTCTGGAATTATAGTGTTTAAGTCCTTGTGCCATGCTGTTTGGAAGGATAAGGGCCGGTGGTAGGAAGTTTGAAGGAGGAAAGAGTAGAACATTGAGATGAGTCCTCTCTTAATGAGGCTTTATGATGTTAATAGGCATTCAAAGAAATTGCATTTTCTTGTACAGTTGAGATTGGGTTTCTGAGCTGCAAAAAGGTGGGAGACTTGAAGATATTCAAACCATGGTAGCCGTTGTTTCGCTTTAGTTTCTAGCTCTGCTTTTGGGAGGAGTGATCCATTTTGAGAACAGTACATGATAGTTAAGGAAGATGATAAACTGAAAAGAACAAGTGTGGGCCAGCAAGATTCTCGGGGGGGGGGGGGCTTTCTCACTGGGCCTGCCAAAGCCACCCCCAGGCCCACCGCAACCCCTGGGTCCCAATGCAACTCTCACCACTGGATCCGCCACGACTCCTGAGCTCTAATGCAGCTGCCAACGGGCCTGCTGTGTCTCTTGGCATCTACCACAGCTGCCATAGCTCGTGGGCGCCAACGCAGCCACTGTTGGACCTGGCACAGCTCCCAAGCTTTGACACAGCTGCTGCAGCTACCAGGCTCCACCACGCCTGCCACCAGACACATCGTGGCTCCCGGGTTCCACCTCAGCCACTAATGACCGTACCGTAGGTAGGTGCATTCACTGCACTTGTTCAGAAGGCCATCTTTCATTTGGAAAGCAATTTAAACCTCCCAGTGTGGGGTTGTTGGTTTTTTTTAAGTTTTCAGATTTTCCTGCAAACCTGGGGAGTCCCCCAAGCTTACAGAACGACCCATCCCCGAGCCACAGATTTAGATATCCGCAAATGGGGGGCCGTATGTCGCACTTCAATATATAGATGATTTAAGCTGCCGGCAGCCTTTTCTGGAACACGCAGTCTGAACCTTTTTTTGCTTCACGAAATGGCAGCAGAAGACCCGATATGGAGAACAGCAAAGATTATTTATGCGATTCCCTCCGAGTTCGATTGCCCATCACATATTAGTCTGACATCCTGCATTCGGGCATAAAATCCCTAAATTACAGGGCAATCTGGGTTCTTCAAGTGATCCATAAAAGCAGGCACTTAGCGGATTCGAAAGACAGGTAGAGAGAGCCCAGAGCAGACGACAGGTTGCCTGTTCGAGAACTCCGCTGAGGCATGCAAATAAACGCACACCAGGCTGGTGGCGCCGGGTGCTATTTGTACAAAGTAACACGCGGCGATGACCTGAAGCAATAAAAAAATACCTGCAGATTGAAACCCGAGGGGACTCTCGACTGCATATCAATAGCAATAAGAGCAGCCAAAATAGAAATGTATTATTTATAGGCCCGTTTGGAGAGAGAAAAGAAACCGAAAATGTCTCGTTGGCGGACCCACTTCTTTAAATTGAATTGCTTTTCATTCCGGCGCATTGTGCGGTTTTATGTGGCGAGAGAATATCCCATTACAGAAAGGATCTGCATTTGCACAGGGGCTGGCCCCAGGCAGGATTTCTTTAACCCCACTTACCCACCTGATTCGACTAGTTTCAGCAGAGTCACCCGTGTCAAGGCTAGGTGGCCGTCTGACAGTAACGCTGATTCTGGGAAGTTAGGTTGATCATGAGAAGGGAGGGCTGCATCAGGGCTTAGTTCCTGTGGCCCTTTCTTACATCCCCAGGGAAATGCTGATCGCTACTTTGGGGCCAGGAAGCCATTTTTCTCCAGGCCAGTTTGCCTGGGGATCCTGGAGGTTTCTGGGCATCTTCTGGACATGGAGCAGGGAACCCTGGGGACGTGTGTGTGGGGGTATATATTTATGAATCTCCTGCATTGTGCAAGGGGTTGGACTAGATGACCCTGGAGGTCCCTTCTAACTCTGTGATTCTGTGATTCTAAGAACATAAGAACTGGCTGGCAAGACAGGCCCTTCAAGCTCACACTCTGCTTTTAGCAGCACCTGCAACTGAGAAGCTCCCAGGCACATAAAGGAGGAGGAGGAGGAGGAGAGAGATTGGATTTATACCTCGCACTTCACTACCCAAAGGAGTCTCAGAGCGGCTTACAATCTCCTTTCCCTTCCTCTCCCCACAACAGACACCCTGTGATTGTGAGGTAGCTGGGGCTGAGAGAGCTCTTTCGAGAACCGCTCTTTCTAGAACAGCTCTGAGACTCCTTGTGTCTGACCCAAGGTCATGCCAGCAGCTGCCTGTGGAAGAGTGGGGAATCAAACCCAGTTCTCCCAGATTAGAGTCCACACTCTTAACCACTACACCAAACTGACTCTACCCCTGAGCCATGGCCCCTTCCCATTACCTTTTCTTGAATCAGACCCTCAGTCCATCAAGGTCAGTGTTGTCTACTCAGTCTGTCAGGAGCTCTCCAGACACTCAAGCAGAGGTCTTTCACAGCACTTGCTATCCCGGAGTAGATGGAACCTCTTTAAGCCCTAGGTGGACCTCCCTCTCTTCACCTGCATGGGTGGGTCTTCTGGAATATGCTAGTTAGAACTTGGTTGTTGGTGAGTAGCGCTCTTGCTGTGGTTAAGTCAGTGTTGCTCCCTGCCTTGCTGTTCTGCACATTAAAGAAAGTTTGAAGACATCCTGCCTGCTGCGTCTAGGGTTGCCAAGGCTGGGTTGGAAAACAACTGGAGACTTTGGGGGTGGAGCCGGGAGAGGGCGGGGTCTGGGGAGGGGAGGGGCCTCAGCATGGTACAATGCCATAGAGGCCACCCTTCAAAGCAGCCATTTTCTCCAGGGGAGCTGATCTCTGTCAGCTGGAGATCAGTTGTAAAAGCGAGAGATCCCCAGGCCCCACCTGGAGGTTGGCAACACTGGCTGTGTCTCTCTGGCCTTAGGGCAGATCATTTACCCACCTCCACAGTGAGTACACGTTGCGAAGGAGCCCAGCACTACATACATTCAGAGATACTGGGGGCAGAATGTGGGACTCCCTGCATGCCATGGAGATGTTCCACCACTGAGCCACAGGCCCTTCCTAACTGCTTTGAACTGAAACAGACCACTGGTGCCCTGACCTGGATACCCTAGGCTAGCCCAATCTTGTCAGATCTCAGAAGCTAAGCAGGGTCAGCCTTGGCTAGTATGTGGAAGAGCGACCTCCAAGGAATACCAGGGTCGTGACGCAAAAGCAGGCAATGCCAAACCACCTCTGAAATGGCTCTTGCCTTAAAAAAAAAAGTCTAGCTCGCCACCTAGTGGTGCATAAAGCTAAAGGGCTAGAACTCCCAGCTGCCAGACAATCTTAGGCTCTCCTGGCTATTTTACGCACAATGCCATACGATAATTACAATTTTTAGACCTCTGGTCCGCCAAAGCGAGTGTTGCCTACTCAGACTGGCAGCAGCTCTCCAGGATCTCAGGCTTTCACATCACCCACTGCCCAATCCTTCAGACTGAAGGTGCCAGGGATTGAACCGGGGACCTTCTGCATGCCAAGCAGATGCTCTGCCGCTGAGCCACAGCCTCTCCCTGTTTTGCTTTATTTGCACTGTCTATGAATGGATGCACGAAAGAACCTGTGGGCTCACCCAGAGCTCTTGGCTGACATTTCGCTGATGACTCTGACCAGTACCAAAGAGAGAGCCATCTTGCAGCATCCCAGCTCTTTCTGATTCCCAGACCCCTCTAGGAGGCAGGTGACTCTCCAATATTAACCCGCGAATCCCTGGGGAAGTTTTCCATTCACTTCCCTACACTTTCCAAAGGTCGCTTCTTACCAGGGCGAATTGCAGAGAGGGAAGGCCTGAGAGCGATTCAACTAGTTGACAACAGTGCCATCTTGTGTTCGTAAGTTGTTTTCTTTTACAAGAAACTGCGCTTAAAATGCATGCAAGGCCACAATGCAAGTAATTCTAGACAGAAAAGAATCCGTTACGTGCCAGAGATGCAGAATGTCTTCTGCCTCTTTCCATCAGAGTCTGTAAAACGCTCTCTTTCTTGTGACAATAGATTTCATTTTTAGATTCTGCCTTGCATTGAATTTTAGGGTTATCAGATGCCCTCTGGCCAGAGCCAGGTTGGGAAACTCCTGGAGATTATGGAATGAAGCCTGGGCAGGACAGGGACCTCAATAGGGTACAATGCCATTGCGTCCAACCCACCAAAGCATCCATTTTCTCCGGGGGGGCTAGTCTCTGTAGTCTGGAGATGAGCTGTAATTCCAGGAGATCTCCAGATACCACCTGGAGGCTGGCATCCCTATAAGATGCTCTCCAGACTGTTAGAATTCTACACCACCCCCAGGTAAGAGCTCAAACACGGAGTTTCTCAGAAGGCTTCATTCAGGCAGCAGTGCTTTGATGGAATGGCAAATCAATATGACTTTGTAAATTTTTAATGTTTGTTCAGCATGGAACGCTGCAAATAAAATACGCTAACCACGAGAAGGGCTATTCTTTGTAGTTCATTTGGCAAAAAAAGTCAGATCAGCACTCTGCCTAACTACCAGCTATGGATATGGCCTTAAAAACGTCGGGGCTCATAAATCAAGAGCGAAATCTGAATAACCTCTTGTGGCAGGTAATTTTTCAGAACTCCTAAACTCTGACTCTACCTCTAGGAAGGATTATAAAACCATGGGTTGGGGAGGGTTGGGGGTAGCAAACTCTGAATACCAAATCGAGACTAAAAAGCAAGAGTGGTCTCATTTTGCAATGTTTAGTGAGGGGAAACGCAGAGCAGTTGCACCCCAGAGGATGTCAAAAAAGCAAGAGTCCAGTAGCGCTTTAAAGACTTTTATGAGTCAAACCCAATACCCTGCCACAAATTTTGTTTGTCTTTAAGGTGCGACCAGGCTCTTGCTCTTTTCTACTGCTAAAGGTAAAGGTTTCCCTTGCTCGAAAGCCAGTCGAATCTGACTCTAGGGGGCGGTGCTCATTTCCGTTTCCAAGCCAAAGAGCCAGCGCTGTCCGAAGACTTCTCCATGGTCATGTGGCCGCCGGCAGTGTTCCCTCTAAGCTGAGTGAGTGTGAGCTAGCTCACAGTTTTTTAGCCTCTGGCTCACACATTTTTGTCTCAGCCCAGGAAGGATGGCTCCAGAGCAAAGTAATTTATGCAGTAGTCAAACCGCTCGCTCACAACTTTAATGCCAGTAGCTCACAGAGTAGAATTTTTGCTCACAAGACTCCACAGCTTAGAGGGAGCACTGGACCTGCATGACTAGACACCAAGGTGCACAGAAGGCTATCTCCTTCCCACCGAAGCGGTGCCTATTTATCCACTTGCAATTTCTTGCTTTCGGACTGCTAGGTTGGCAGGAGCTGGGGACAGAGACGGGAGCTCACTGCGTCATGCAGCTTTCGGGTCTCGAACTGCCGAGCTACTGATCTTCTGGTCTGCAGTTCAGTGTCTTAACCTCTGAGCCAAGGTGATGTGAAAGACCTCTACCTGACATGCTGTGGAGCCACTGCCAACACTCAGAGATACAATTTATTCATTTCCTTCATTTTGACCCTGCCTTTCTCTCCAGTGGGGACTCAAACACAGCTGACTTCATCCTCCTCTCCTCTGTTTTATCTTCACAACTACAAACCTGTGAGGAAGGTTAGGCTGACAGCGTATAGTCACCAATGGTCCATACCTATGGTGATCCAGCAAGCTCCCGTGATAGATTCAAACCCGGGTATGCCGGATCCTACTGGAAGACTCTTAACGGCTTCACTTTCTGACTTTGATAGACAAAAGGTCTGACTGGTTACAAAGCAGCCTCATATGTCCATATTTATCGACTTCGTTTACCATAGCCCAGCTTTCTTGCTGAGACTCAGCTTGGGGAAGGTCCCTGGTTCATAAGAACATAAGAGAAGCCAATGTTGGATCAGGCCAGTGGTCCATCTAGTCCAACACTCTGTGTCACACAGTGGCCAAAAACACCAGGTGCCCTCAGGAGGTCCACCAGTGGGACCAGAATACTAGAAGCCTTCCCACTCTTCCCCCCCCCCCCCCCCGGTCAAGCACCAAGAATACAGAGCATCACTTGCCCCAGAGTTCCAATCTACACACTGTGGCTAATATAGCCACTGATGGATCTGTGCTCCATATGTGTATCTAATTCTCTCTTGAAGCTTGTATCCTGGTTCAATCCTGGTTCAATCCCCAGCAGTGCCAATTAAATGGATGAGGCAGTACAATACAAGAACTCGTGGGCACTCCATGAAATTGCTGAGCAGTCGGGTTAGAACAGATAAAAGGAAGTACTTCTTCACCCAAAGAGTGATTAACACATGGAATTCACTGCCACAGGAGGTGGTAGTAACAGCTACAAGCATGGACAGCTTCAAGAGAGGATTGGATAAACATATGGAACAGAGGTCCATCAGTGGCTATTAGCCACAAGGTATAGATAGGAACTCTCAGTCTGGGGCAAGTGATGCTCTGTATTCTTGGTGCTTGGGGGAGGGGGGCACAGTGGGAGGGCTTCTAGTGTCCTGGCCCCACTGCTGGACCTCCTGAGGCCACCTGGTGTTTTTGGCCACTGTGTGACAGAGTGTTGGACTGGATGGGCCTTTGGCCTGATCCAACATTGGCTTCCAAAAAAAAAAGTGAAAGACCTCTCCCTGAAACCCTAGAGAGCCACCGCCAGTCTGAGCAGACTGACTTTGATAGACCAAGCGTCTGATTCAGTATAAGGGAGCTTCATCTAGTCATAACCAAGTGGGAGAAGACATCCAATAAATAGTGTTCTAGGTTTAAAGCAGAGGTCCCCAAAGGGGTGCTTTGGAGCACCATGACACCCAGTAACACCTTTTCAGGTGCCCGCCAAGTGGTTTTAGGAAGTGGGCAGGGCCAAGCGTGGCTTTTGCTCAGCAAGGCTTCTGGTTGGAGATTCGACTGGCCGTGCAGATTTATTTTAGAATGTTGCTTTGGCAGCAGCTGCCACCACAGCACAAGGATCTGCACTGCATTACTGAAGAGAAGCTGTGGCCAGTGTTCCCTCTAAGCTGAGCTAGTGTGAGCTAGCTCACAGTTTTTCAGCCTCCAGCTCACACATTTTTGTCTTAGTTCAGGAAGGATGGCTCCAGAGCAAACTAATTTATGCAGTAGCCAAATCACCTGCTCGCAACTTTAATGCCAGTAGCTCACAAAGTAGAATTTTTGCTCATAACACTTCACAGCTTAGAGGGAGCATTGGCTGTGGCAATCATTTCGTGGCTGGCTCCACCTCCTGTGGTAGCCATACTGTGTTGGCCATAGGCTTGCCAGCCCCCAGGTGGAGTGGGGGATCTCCTGCTTTTGTGGGCTCAGGCCTACCGCCAGCCAACTGGCCATTGCGAAACCCCACCCCCAAAAAGATGTTATTCGGTGACATCATCAGTACGATGACATCACTTTCAAAAGTGATGTCAACACAATGACATCGTCAATACAATGACATCACTTTCGGAAGCAATGCCATCACGCTGACGACACCAGGGGCAACACTCTACTTTTTGAGCAAAACTGTATGGTTTGTAGCCATTTTTACCATAGAGTTTGCCCAAAAAGTAGAGCGTTGCCCTGACATCACCAGCACAATGATGTCACAGAAGTGACATCCCCCCCTACCCCCAGAACACCTCTTCAAATCCCCCTGCCAGCAGCAGGTAAGGACCTGGCAACTCTAGTCAGCCATTTGTTGCTGTGCCCACCACGCCGGGTTAGAATTCCACATGTGCCCGTGGGATCAAAGAGGTTGGGGACCCCTGGACGAGAGATACAAATGTTAGAAGAATAACACAAAAAGACAAAAGGTTATCATACCTGGTATGTCATAATGCAACAAACGGAATTAGAGAAATAAAAACTATGCAGCCAGTTCAGGATAATACAAACAACACACACTGGAACAGAGAAGAAGAGAAGAGATTGGATTTATACCCCGCCCTTCACACTGAGTCTCAGAGCAGCTTACAAAATCCTTTCCCTTCCCCTCCCCACAACAGACACCCTGGGAGGTAGGCGGGGCTGAGAAAACTGCTCTTTTAGGAACAGCTGTGCCAGAACTATGGCTTGCCCAAGGTCATCCAGCAGCTGCAAGTGGAGGAGTGGGGAATCAAACCTGGTTCTCCCAGATCAGAGTCTGCACACTTAACCACTACACCAAACTGGCTACCATTCTGTTCCTTTTATAAAAAGCAGCCCCCTGAACTGTTCCATCTCATGACAGCCCTGCTCACTTTATAAAAGCACCCTCCTGAACAATTCTGTTTTACCCAATCTGCAGAAAGAGAGAAGGCAGGCAGGCCATTCCACAAGGTGAGAGCCACATCCAAGAGTGCACCTGTGTGTGCAGCTTACCCATTTGGCTGGGGGTATCTTCAGAAGGCCCTGCTCAGATGGGTGAACAGCTGTGGCAGAGCATAGCAGGAGGGAGGTACTCTTACAGAGATGGGGGGCCAAGGTCATTAAGGGCTTTGTGGGTGATAAGCAGAACCTTGGATTGAATGCAGTAACTGATAGGTAGCCAATGGAGTAACTGCTGAATGGGTGTGTTTTGCATGCTCCACCTAGCTCCCTCAGAGTGACCAAGCTACAGTATTATGCAGTTTCTGAGACGACTTCAAGGGCAGACTAACGAACAGTGCATTGCAGTAGTCTAGTCAGAAGAGGAGGAGGCGATTGGAGTTATACTTTGTGTGAACTGGCAAAATGCAGTTGGAAAGTGCATTGAAAGTGGATTGAAAGTGATCGCTTCCAGTTTCAGCGACTCAAATGGTGGACGCGCTCTGTCGGAGCTCCGACTGGGGTGGCTTGTAGCTCGACAGATGGGAGGGGTGCCAAACGATTCCACCCCCAAGCCCCTGTAGGGGGTTCCCAGCCTGGGGCACAAGGGGTGCTTCTCCTGAGGCAACAGCCAAGGGACTGAGGCTCACCTTTGCTCCGAAAGGTCCCACCACTGCAGCACTGCCATGGCACCAAGAGGCACACACCAGTTGGACAAGCAACAGATTGAGTGAACAAGCAAAGCAGCCATTACCATCGGTGCAGCAATGAATGATGTGTGAGTCAAAATCCACTCAATTGGATATGCGATGAAGCAAAGCCAAAGTCCTAAGTAAAAGGCGGTGAGGGAGAGAGAATGGTTCCCCCCCCCCCATTTTAAATGAACTGAGCATAGATTCGGGGGACTCAGCTTGCTGGCGTTGCTGATGAAAATCAAGTGGAGTGTAGCTCCTCGTAAAGTGGATTTATAGATAAACTTTCTTTGACTTTGTGAACTTTCCTGAAAAGTAAACAATGACTGGCAGGGGGGCGGGTAATGGTGATGAGATCGAAACCCTCTCAAAAAACTACATCTTCAACACTTCCGGTTCCTAAACCGGAAGCAAATACTGACTTTCTCAACATGTTAACTGCAGCATTGCGCCCTCTGCTGGATCAGATGGTCAATCTGAATAAAAACTTTGATGCACTCCAAAACCAGATTAAAGAAACCAACATTAAAGCAGAGGAGACGACTAAATCAGTTAAAATGGTTGAAGCCAAGCCAAAAGTAATGAAACAGAGACTAAAAGTGATGGAGAAAGAAAGAGCTTCCAACAAAGATCAACTTTTAAGACAACAAATGGAAAAATCAGCATATGTTCTATGATTTCAAGGTGTCCCTGAACAGAAAGGTGAGAATCTGAAAGAAATCTTAAGTGAAGCGTTAGCCCCAATAACACGTTTACAAGTGGATCTCTTACAAAGCGAGATGGATATGATCTACAGGACATATCCTGAACTTGTAAAGAAGAAAAACCTGCCTGGGTCGATTGTGGCGAGATTCTCCAAGAGATCTATTAGAGACGTGGTGCTCAAGACCACAAACGGGACAACCTTAAAAATCAAATACACTGAAATTAGAGTCTTAAAAGATATACTATTCGAAATAAGGAAAAAAAGGAAGCAATATAAAAGTTTGACTAATTTTTTGTAGACAAACTCTACCCCTTATAGATGGATTTTACCCGAAGGACTTGTATTCAACTATAATGAGAAAAAGGAAAAGAATGTCTCTGTTAAAAAAGCAAAGACATTTTTGGAATTGCAATAAAGTACAGCAGAAGATAAAAAGACAGCCGAGGAAGGAGGAGGAGGAGGCATTATACATGATGTGGAAAGCTCCAAAAGTGCAGTGAGTAGTACTTCAGAGGAAGATTCTGAATCTGAAAAAGGGGCAGTTGCCCCAAAGCATCTGGCAGTAAAATGGGACTTGTTAAACCAAAACGAAAAGAAAGGGAAACTTTGTTTAGCTTGAGACTTTAAGAAATTTAAATGCACACTTATTTGATTTAATCTATGCAACAGCTTAAAAGAGAAAACATAAAAATTATGCTTCATTATATTAACTTTAATTTTTAGGAAGCTTCGTTAATCAAATTATACAAGCAATTTTATGTTCCTTGTTTAGCTATATTTTAGTGTTTAGTGTTTAGTGTTGTAGTGTTTTTAGTGTTGTAGTATGTGCAGAAAAGCAATATTTTTTAAAAAAGTGGATTGAAAGTGAATTATTTAGTGTGCATGACCACAGGCTCAGAGCAGCTTACAATCTCTGTGAGGTAAGTGGGGCTGAGAGAGCTCTTTCAGGGACTGCTCTTGAGAGAACAGCTCTGAGAGAACTTGTGACTGACCCAAGGTCATGACAGCAGCTGCATGTGGTGGAGTGGGGAATCAAACCTGGTTCTTCCAGAATAGATTCCAATGCTCTTAACCGCTACACCAAACTGGCTCACTAGGGCATGGATTCAAGTGGCCAGATTGGCCAAGATCATGGTAAGGAGCCTTCTTCTGGGCTAAATGAATCTGGAAGAATGCTTTTTGTTTGGATTAACTTACTTCTCTAGCAATAATTCTGGATCTAGTATAACCTTTAGGCTCTTCACTGGGTCCGCAAGTGTCAGCCAGATCCCACCAAAGGTGGGGACCACAGTGTCCTTCGAGACCTCCCACTTTCCAGACAGCATTACCTCTGTCTCATCAGGGTTTCGTTTCTACTTGTTCAGCCTTAGTTATTGAATCACAGCAGTAAGGCTCTGGTCCTGGACCTCTACTGCAACACCGAGCAATTTGGATGGAGAAATACAGGCCTGGGTATCATCAGAACATTTGTGACAGCCTACCCAACCCTAAGGGCCTTACTTAGATACTGTAGATAACTGGCCTCCATTGGCAACCTTCTGAGTCTGATTCATGAGGAACAATTTCAGCTAATCCAAAGCACATCCCCTGATGCCTACTTCTGCCTCCAAACATCTCGATAGGATGGCATGGTCAAACGCTGCAGATAAATCTAGCTGGAGCAACAAAGAGGCATGGCCCTTCAGGAGGGGCCGTGGCTCAGTGGTAGAGCTGGAGTAAGTTCCTTTTCACACTTGGATCTCATCCCTGGTTTTATCAGAGTTCAACTCGCGACACAATACCTTGCATTTATCCCTGGTTGTAACAGCATCTGTTTATCCCGGGACAGGTGTGGGGCAAAACTTTGGTGACCTCAGTGTAATGTGGAAACAAAAAAATACCCTGAGATTATTACAGGGGTGAACTCGAGTGTAGTGTAGAAGTTCAGGGACAGGGCTGAATGAGGATTTAAGGTCTAGTATGGAAAGGACCTAGGTTGACTATAGGTCTGATCCAACAGGGCTGTTCTTACATTCTTATGCTCAACACCATTGGAACTCTCTGTTTCCTCTTGCTGATGTGGCCATAAAGGGAGTGGACACATCTTAGTTTTCAGATGTGACTGTTCCTCCTTGCATAACTCTGCCAGGAGCTTAGCCTCTTGACAGAATCGAAACTCCTTACAGTATTGCTCTCAGCTTTGCTGACACACAAAAACTTCCTCACCGCATTCAGGTACGCATCCAGGTACTTTCATACCTCAAAAAAATCCTCAACATAAAAAGAGGGCCAGCATAGTGTGGTGGTCAGAGGGCTGGACTGGGCTCTGGGAGACCCAGGTTGGAATCCCCACTCTGCCATGGAAGCTCGCTGGGTGACCCTGGGCCAGTCACAGATGCTCAGCCTATCTCACCTCAAAGGTTTGTGGTGAGGATAACATGGCAGAGGGGAGAATGATGTAAGCCACTTTGGGTACCATTAAGAACATAAGAAGACCCCGGCTGAATCAGACCCGTGGTGCATCCAGTCCAGCATCTTGTCTCACACGGTGGATGAACAGTTCCTCTGGAGAGCCAGCAATAGGGCATAGAGGCTGAGTCCTTCCCCTGATGTTGCCTCCTGGCTCTGGGATTCAGAGATTTAGTGTGGAGGTTCCCCTCAGTCACCTTGACTAGTATCCACTGATAGACGTCCTCCATGAATCTTATCTAATCCCCTTTCAAACCTGTTTATTCCTGGGGCCATCACTACATCCGCTGGCAGCGAATTCCCCATTTTTATCACTCTCTTGCCTCACACAGTGGCCAACCAGTTCCTCTGGATGGTCAACAATAGGGCATAGAGGCCAAGATTTTCCTCTGGTGTTGCCTCCCAGCTCTGGGATTCAGAGGATTAATGCCTCTGAATGTGGAGGTTCTCCTCAGTCACCAGGGCTAGTAGCCATTGATAGACTTCTCCTCCATGAATCTATCTAGTCCCCTTTTAAAGCTGTTCATTCCTGTAGCCATCATATCATCCTCTGGCAGCGAATCCCACGTTTCGATCACTCTCTCTGTAAAGTAGTATTTCCTTTGGTCTGTCCTGAACCTACTGCCCATCACTGGGGAGGAAAGGTGTGGTATAAATGAAGTAAATAAATAATTTAAAAAACTAACGTTATCAGGCATCATGCTCAGCTAGAATCCATTTCCTTGCTCATTTAATTTGTGCAATGTTTTTTGTTTAATGCCTTGATAGTAGTATGTGCGAAAAGGATCTAGGGGTCTTACTCAACCGTACACTGAACATGAATCCGCAGTGTAATGTGGTAGCTAAAAAGGGAAATGCGATTTTGGGATGTATCAATAGAAGTATAGTGTCCAGATCACGCAAAGGGATGGTATCACTTTGCTCTGCTCTGGTTATTCCTCACCTAGGATATTATGTTCAGTTTGGGGTACCACAAGGATATAGACAGGGCTCCGTTGGGGCCGGAGCGGGCCAGAGCGCCGCTCCGGGAGAGAGAAGGCAGGCCCCGCCCCCCGCCCCCCGCCAGAAAGCCTCCCCCGTTCAACCCCTCCCTCCCCCCCCCAGTCGCCGGCCCTGCCTGAGAGCCCCCTCCCTCGACCAGGCGTCTTCCCCGGGGCTCAACGGGGGCGGGAGGCGGCGGCAGCATGGGGTCGGCCTCGTCCTCTTCCTCCTCAGCGGCGGCGGCGCCTCCCTCGCAGCCCCCTCCATCTCAGCCGGCAGGGGCGAGCGGGGCGGAGGCCAGCACGGCCGCGGGAGCGGCGGCAACGACAACAGCGGCGACAACGACAAGCGCGCCCAGCAGCAGCAGCAGCAGTCATCTTCGCCCAGACATCTTCCCCGGGGCGGCGGCTGGCCGCCGGCCCCGGCCCCGAGTCCCCTCCCTCGCCCGGTTGTCTTCCTCAGGGTGGCAGCTGGCCACCGGCCCCGGCCCCGAGTCCCCTCCCTCACCCGGTTGTCTTCCTCGGGGCCGCGGCTGGCCGCCAGCCCCAGCCCCGAGTCCCCTCCCTCGCCCGGTTGTCTTCCTCGGGGCCGCGGCTGGCCGCCGGCCCCGAGTCCCCTCCCTCGCCCGGTTATCTTCCCCGGGGCCGCGCCCGAGAGCCCCCTCCCTCCCCCAGTCGTCATCCCCGGGAAAAAACCCCTCCCTCCCCCAGTCACCATTCCTGGGGCCACCATTCCCGGGGAGGGAGAAGCCGGGCCTGAGTGGCTTAATGCCACTCAGGCCCAAGCAAGGGGGGGAGGGAAACGCCAGCCCTAGTGGGGGGAGAAGCGCCCCTCCCTCCCTCCCTCCCTCCTTCCCTCTCTCCCCCCACCTACCTACATACCTACCTGTTCCTTCCTTTCCCCCTTCCTTCCCCTCGCCCTTCCTCCCTCCCTCTCCCCTTCCTTCCTTCCTTTCTTCTCTCTCTCTCCCCCCAACTACCTACCTACCTTCCTGTCCCTTCCTTCCTCTCTCCCTTCCTTCCTCTCTCCCTTCCTTCCTTCCTTTCTTCTCTCTCTCTCTCTCCCCCCAACTACCTACCTACCTTACTGTTCCTTTCTTTCTTTCTTCCTTCCCCCTTTCTTCCTCCCTCCTTCCTTCCTTTCTTTCTTTCTTCCTTCCCCCCTCCCTCCCTCCCTCCCTCCCGTTCTTTCTTTCTTTCTTTCTTCTCTCTCCCCCCACCTACCTACCAACCTTCCTTTTCCTTCCTTTTCCCCTTCCTTCCCCTCTCCCTCCCTCCCTCCTTCCTTCCTTCCTTTCTTCTCTCTCTCTCCCCCCAACTACCTACCTACCTTACTGTTCCTTTCTTTCTTCCTTCCCCCCTTTCTTCCTTCCCCCCTTTCTTCCTTCCCCCCTCCCTTTCTTTCTTTCTTTCTTTCTTTCTTTCTTTCTTCTCTCTCTCTCTCCTCCACCTACCTACTTACCTTCCTTCCTGTTCCTTTCCCTCCTTCCCCCTCCCTCCCTCCCTCCCTTCTTGCCTTCTGACACATTGCCCATGACGTTAGGGATGTGTGGCCTTTTGACACTTCCGGTGACGTCAGGGGGTGTGGCATATGCAAATGAGTTATGCTAATGAGCTCCTGCACCTCTTTTTTTACGAAAGGACCCCTGGATATAGACAAGCTGGAACGTGTCCAGAGGAGGGCAACGAAGATGGTAAGGGGTCTGGAGACCAAGTCCTATGAGGAAAGGTTGAAGGAACTGGGTCTGTTTAGCCTGGAGAGGAGACAACTGAGAGGTGATACGATAACCATCTTCAAGTACTTGAAGGCCTGTCATATAGAGAATGGTGTGAAGTTGTTGCCCCAGAAGGTCGGACCAGAACCAACAGGTTAAAATTAAATCAGAAGAGTTTTCAGCTAAACATTAGGAAGAACTTCCTGACAGTTAGAGCAGTTGCCCAGTGGAACAGGCTTTCTCAGGAGGTGGTGGGCTCTCCTTCTTTGAAGGTTTTGGAGGTTAGATAGCCATCTGGCAGCAATGCTGATTCTGTGAACTTAGGCTGATTTTACATGTGACTTTCCCACTGGAATCATTCTAGTTCCAAAAAAACCTGCCCATACTTCTGTGCGGTGTGAAACCGTGCTGCCACTGAAATGTCCATATCTACTAATTGCCTTCCTGTGGTCAAGGTAGTATAATACCGGCTTCATTCTGCTTTAAACAATTGTAGTTTCTTAGTGCACTTAGACCCCCTGGAGTGAAATTTCACACCACTGTGAAATCAGCACAGGAAAAGACAGCAGTCAAACTACTTTAGAGGGGAGGTGTAAAATGACCCTTAGGCAGATCACGAGAGGGAGGGCAGGAAGGGTTGCATCAGTGCTTAATTCTCATGGCCCTTTCCTACACGCCCAGGGAAATTCTGACTGCCACTTTGGGGCCTGGAAGCAATTTTCTCCAGGCCAGTTTGGCCGGGGATCCTGGAGGGTTTTTGTCATCTTCTGGGTGTGGAACAGCGTTCACTGGGTGTGTGGAGGGGGAGGTATTTGTGAATTTCCAGCATTGTGGGGAGGGTTGGACTAGATGACTCTGGAGGTCCCTTCCAGTTATATGATTCCATAATTCTATGAAATCCTCACTGGTATTCTCAGGTCACTCAGCAGAGAAAGACCTTGACCATCAGGGGTGAGAAAGAGGCCTAGTCAAAAATAATTTGCGTACTAGGCAAACACTCTGAGTCCCAAGACATTAACACCACCTATATTGCCCACTAAAGACGTTTTTGTTTTTGCAGTTCATTGACTTTGATTTTCCCAGTGGAGTCTTCAAACCTGATGCATCGGCTGTGGAGATCTATTGATGACCTCTCAACCTATAATGTGTTACTGGGTGATTTAGTTAATGACACTACCCTCCAGGGGAAGAGCACAAAGAGCTGTCCTGGACTGGTTCTCCATGGCCAGCGGAGGATGGAAGTTCTGCAAGAACTAGAAGCTTTTTCACATAAAGCATTTCCTTTCCAAAAGGGCATGCTGCTATAGGAGGGATGCTGGAATGGTACAGGCCAATGTTGTCAGATCTCAAAAGCGAAGCACTGTCAGCCCCGACTGGTGCTTGGGTGGGACACCACCAAGGAAGACGCTGCAGACCACAGTCCATTCGGCACCTGGTATTCGCTCCACATTTAATCAGCACTCAACCTAGTTCCCCCTTGCCTCGGAATTGCTGTTTCCCATTCAATCTGGTATGCAGATTTCCCTGTGTCAGTACTTGCCTCAGCAGTCATTAGCCTCCTGAGCCAAGTAATTCATGGCAAGGTGATAAATACAGAGGGGGAAATAGGGGTGGGGGAACTGATGGAGATCAGTAAAGCCATGTCAGGTTGTCTGCTTATTGTTCCTTTCGAATCGGAAGTGGAGGAAGGAAAAGGTGCTACTCAAAACCACGTTCAGATACCCTGGGGCAACACTGTACTGACTGCAAAAGTCACCCCTGAACAGCCATAAATCTATGCAGAAGGTACCATAAAACCCGATCAACAAAGGAAGTGAAAGTGGCGTGTGGTGTAGAGGGAGGTAAACCTCCCGACATGGCTGTGAAACACCTTGCTGGGACCCCCATAAGTCAGCTGCGACTCGATGGCACTTTACACACACACGCATGTTGCTTTAGGAAGAAAGCTGCAGACCAGGGACCGATTTTGCTCAAAGGCTATGATTGGAGAAGTCGGCTGCCATTAGAGATGGTGCTTCTGAAATACTCCTCATCCATCCCTCCATGCGGTTCGGGGTTCTGAATTAGCTGGCCTTATTCCTCCAGCGCAAGACGTGCATTAGGACTGTTCTCCAGTGATCCTTTAAAAAAAAATGCACATTATTGACAGAGCATAGAGCATGCGCAGTTGGCCACAACTTTCCATTCCCTTGCATGTCGTCGTCCCCCCATTTACATTAGTGATTTGCTCGTGCACACTGTTTGAAAGAACTGCGGAAAAGCAATCTTTGAGGCGAGAGTGCGCAATTGTCTGAAAATACATTGCGTGTGGTGTAGTCACACAGGGATGCTTGCACACATCAGGAAAAGCCCTGAACCGAAAGAATCTTGATGCAGTCAGCGTGATTGATTACAGCCAGGGATGCACATTACAGAATTCCAAAGCTAAAGATAGACACGGAAATCACTGGTTCGGGTTCTACAGAGGTTTCCTGGGCAGTAAAACAAATCTGGGATTCTTATGATGAAATTTCCCTCCCCAAACAATCTGTGCTGGTTTTCGGCTTCAGCTGCTGCTGGAAGGCCCGACTCAAGGTGACTTTTGTGCAGTGACTCCTTAATGCACATCTGTACCCCAGTAACTTGCGGGGGAGAGAGAGAAGCAAATTGAGCTGGAATCCATGGAGAACAGCATCTGATCCAATTTTGGAATTACTTTTAGGAATTCCAAGTCAAACCAGAATTAAAGAGAGGGGAAATGCAGCCCAGAAAGATATCCCCAGGGAAACAGTAAAAATACACAGATCCCTTTCTCCATATTTTAGTTTACTGGTTCTATTTTGCTCACCGTAACATAAGGAACAAAGTTTGAGTCCAACGGCATCTTTAAGGCTTGCATGGGTTTGTGAGCCATTTAAAGTTTGAGCCCCTGCTTTCTGCTCCTCAAGAAAAGAAGAAGAGAAGAGAGAAGAGGTTGGATTTATACCCCGCCCTTCGCTACCCAAAGGAGTCTCCTTTCCCTTCCCCTCCCCACAATAGACACCCTGTGAGGTGAAGTGGGGCTGAGTTCTTTTGAGAGAGTTCTTTTGGGAACTGCTCTTTCAGAACAGCCCTGAGAGAACTGTGACTGACCCAAGGTCACGCCAGCAGCTGCATGTAAAGGAGTGGGGAATCAAACATGGTTCTCCCAGATTAGAGTCTGCTCTCCTAAACCACTACACCAAACTGGCTCTCAAAAGTTGCAGGAAGTAGATTGCAGGGGTTTGAATAACTCCAAGCCATTTCACCCCTTGCTTTCTGCTCATCATGCCTTTTGGCAGTGAGCAAAAAGCAAAGGGTGAAATGGCTCGGAGTCATTTAAACCCCTACTTTCTGCTGGCCATGGCTTTTCCCAGGCATTTCACCACCCTCCCCAGGTTTCTGCCGGTTGCAAAAAACCATGGCCAGCAAAAATCTGGGGGTGGAATGCCTGGGAAGCATTTCACCCCCTACTTTCTACTGGCTGAGTCTTTTCCTGGCCAGCAGAAAGCTGGGGGTGAAATGGCTCAGAGCCATTTAAACCCCTACTTTCTGCTCCCCATGGCTTTTCGCAGGAAGCAGTAAACCCCTTCTTTCTGCTCATCATAAACCACCCCAAACGGCCACAGACTGCACCAAAATTTATGCAAGTTCACAGCAGCTCTTCAGTTCACAAACACGGCTTCACGAACCAGAGACCACCCAAAATTCGTGACAAACTGAGCCGGTTCGTGCCCATCCCTAGCCTCATGCCTCTTTCATACTAGCAAGTTAGACGCAATGGCATCCACTGATTTCTCGGGGAAAGGGTTCACTTCCAGAAACCATGCATCCGTCATCAAGGCCCGTCTGTGCTGCGGCAAGCTGTTGCCGCCACTTGTGGCTCCACAGCACGTGAGGACGTGGCCCAATAGGGCACGCGGTTATTAAAGCGTGACCATTAGATCATAGAGGGCAGCAGAGGTGAGTGACACAGAGGTGATTTGTGCACATCATTCCGCGGAGAAGACGCTGAGCAAGATCCTTTAATATGAACCTTGCTAAATTAAATTCCGTAGCTTCTCTGTTATGAAATACACGCAGAATCCAAAGTACTCTTGAGTCTGATCTTCTGCAGTGATTAAAGGTATACTTAGTTACCTACTTCCTGCAGCAGGGGCAGGGTTGTACAAGCACTGACCTTTGAAGTCATGGGGGGGGGAGGACTACAAACCATTTGAGGGGGATGATAAGAGATTTGACATGCTGGCGAGGAAACATGTAAATGAAGGCCACGCAAACGACTGCGAGAGCCAGCAGTCCCTAAAACATTAGGGACTAATTTCTAACAAACCATTAGCTGCGTGGGGAATTGTCAAACATTATTAAATGTAATTTGCCACATCTGTTTTATTAGGGGAGTCATTTGGCACATATGCTCTTGATGTTGCACAGTATCGGGGCCTTTCGCCTGCCTTGTTGTTATTGTGGGGCTTTTTGAAAAAGACAAAAAAAGTCACATGAGATCGGTGTGTGGGATGCCACCCCCTAATTTCTGTAGCCATCGATCCAATTTACAGATGCCCACAGAAGCATCGCCGCAAGATATGGCAGCAGCCACTCGCTTTATCATTAAGTGTTTCGTTGTTTTATGGAACTGGTTTGCTCGGTTGGGGCATAGAATCATAGACTTGGAAGGGGCCATACAGACTATCTTGTCCAACTCCCTGCCCAGTGCAGGACCAGCCTAAAGCATCCCTGAAAAATATTTGTCCAGCCTCTTCTGGAAAGCTGCCAGCAAAGGGGAGCTCACCACCTCCCTAGGCAGCTGATTCCACTGTTGAACCACTCCGACTGTGAAAAAGTTTTTCCTAATATCCAGCCGATACCTTTCTGCATGTAATTTAAACCCGTTGCTTTGGGTCCTGTCCTCTGCTGCCAACTGGGACAACTCTTTGCCCTCCTCCAAATGACAGCCCTTCAAATATTTAAAGAGAGCCATCATGTCCCCCCTCTGTCTCCTCTTCTCCAAACTAAACATTCCCAAGGCCCTTATTAGCCTTTCCTCGTAGGGCTCAGTCTCCAGACCCCCGATCCTCCTCGTCGCTCTCCTCTGCACCCTCTCGATTTTGTCCACATCCTTTTTGAAGTGAGGCCTCCAGAACTGCACACAGTACTCAAGGTTCACCCTGACCAAGGCAGTACACAGAGGGGCTATGACCTCCTGCGATTTCGATGCTATGGCCTTTTTAATACAACCCAAGACTGAATTCGCCTTTTTTGCCACTGCATCACACTGACTGCTCATATTTAGTTTACAGTCCGCTCTTACTCCAAGATCTCCTTCACATACACTACTCCCCAGAAACGTATCCCCCATCCAGTATTTGCGCTTGACACTTTTGTGGCCCAGATATAGTACTGTGCAGTTATCTTTGTTGAATTGCATCCTGTTTGCAACTGCCCACTTCTCCAGAGTATTCGGGTCTTGTTGAATTTTTAACTCTATCACAGTGTATGCTGGTTAATATGCTTGTGCCAAAGGAGGTCACTCCCTTATGTTAAACCCGGATCTGAAGCCATTATTTGAAATTGGTTTATGAACCACGGCAAGCCTTCACTGTGGTTTCTAGGGTTTCCAGGACTGCTTTGGCAAATGCCTGGGAATTCTGAGGGAGGAGAAGGTAGAGTTTGGAGAGGATATGATGTCGCTTTGGGGTGATGCTCTGAGAATTTCTCCTAATTGCTATGATAAAGAGCAGGGGTCTCCAACCTTTTTGATGCTGTGGGCACCTTGGAATTCCGGCACAGTGTGGTGGGTGCGGCCAAAAAATCACTGCAAGCCAAACCCTCATTTTACAAATTAATCATCGCTAACATAAACCACAATTTCATATTATGCCTGAACTGGGCCTACGTAAGATAGTATACTGTTAATCAGATTGATTCAGGTATTACCTTGTATTTCAAGACCCCTTTCGAGTGATAATGGCCAAGGAGGTTCACAAAACATAAACATCATAGATGTAATAAAATCACAACAAATGACACGGCGGAGAAATCCATAAATGTCCAGACTACAAGCCAGATTGGAAATGTCTTCAGTTGTATCCAAAAAGCTTTTGGGGAGGGGTGGGTATTATACAACCTTGGGGAGACCACTAAAAAGGCTCTACTCTGCCATCCCAGCATCCACGTCAGGCTGAACTGTAAGCAGAGCCTCACTGGCAGGTTTTTTAGCACTTTGGGGAGTTTATGCCAGGAAACAACACATACGGATTTTTGTAACTAGACCGCCAGATGTGTCCGTAAATTGGACCAATCATTCTCTCTCTCTCTCTCTCTCTCTCTCTCTCCACCTCAGACACCTGTCTTTTTCTTTCCCAGAACTTTAAGCAACCCCCTGGTCTCTGTTGCTGACGAGGGATAATGTACCTAGAGAAGACGTAACCTCCCGGAATTATGGCCCCTATCCAAATTCCCTTCCCCTCTTGTAGCTGCTTTTTAAAGTCAGATTCCATGCTTGACTTCCAAGCATGGAACTCTGCAGTTGGGTCCTTATTAGACAAGAGAGAGAATGGATAAAGTGTTGGGCTAGTATTGGGGAGACCCAAGTTCAAATCCTGACTCTTCCATGGAATCTCACTGGGTCACTTTGGACCAGTCACTCCCTCTCGGTCTCACCTAATGCATAGCATTGTTATGAAGGTAAGATGGAGAAGGGAAAGGGGATGTACGCCATCCTCAGCTCCTTGGAAGATAAGCAGGATGAAACAAATCCATACATAGAGGGACAGTGCAACTATTTAGTGGGTCATGGGAATTATCTTTACTGGATTTGCTAAATCATAAAACCAGGGTCACCTGTGTGGTGCCCAGTGACACCTTTCTTTGCAACTATCAAGTGTTTTTAGAAAGTTGGTGGGGCTTTTACTCAGCAGGGCTTTGATTGGCCACTGGAGATGCAATGGGCTGAGCAGATTCTAAAAAACGTTGCTTAGGCAGCAGCCGCCACCACAGCACAAGGATCACCACTGTGTGACCAGAGATAAACTGTGCCGGCCATTTCCTACAGAGGCCATGACTTGGATGGCCCAGGTTTGCCTGATCTTGTCAATCTCAGAAGTGAAGCAGGGTCGGCCCTAGTTAGTATTTAGATGGGAGACCACCAAGGAAGTCCAGGGTCCCTATGCAAAGGCAGGCAATGGCAAACCACCTCTGAACATCCCTTGCCTTGAAAACCCTGGTACTGGGATTAAGGAATATCAGAAAATACCGATATTTTTTGGGTTCGATCTATCCAAACCCGAAAAATACTGATTTTTTTTTTTTTTTTTGCTCACCCCAGTCACCATAAGTTGGCTGCAACTTGATGGCACTTTAGACACACACACACACACACACACACACACCAAACAGCTATGCACTGAAATCAGCTGCAGCCCAGCTCTCTGTTCTGGTGCCTTTTCCCTACAGAACGGCACGAACACATGCAGCAAGAGCCCAGGGCCCGGCCCACATCGAGACGGCTTCCCCCATCAATATCATCCAGCCATTAATATTTAAATGGAAGCATGCTCTGAATCGCATTGGGGGGTTTTAAAGTCTCATATTGGAGCCGCGCCTGATAGCCCATAAGCGCCGGCATCAACCACATCGCCGAACTTCGGCTCTAATCTTGATCAAAACTAATAACGCCATCCATAACACTGTAAAGATTTATTCGTTTTGACAGATCTATACATTATACAAATCGTGCGGCCGCCCTGAATGCTAAGTCGATGGGGCTGCTCACTAAAGAGGAGGGGAGAATACATATCTGTGTGTCTGTTTGAAACCTGGCTCTAAAGGGCGAGAGAGGAAGCAGTTTGATGCCTTGTGGAAACAGCTTTTGAGAAGGCCACTACCGTTTAGTGAGGGGTAGGCATTCCCCAGCTCAACTCCAAATACCAACCTCCAGGTGGTAGGTGGAGGAGGTCTCTTGGGATTACGACTCATCTCCAGGTGAGAGTTCCCCTGGAGAAAATGGCTGTTTTGGAAGGTGGACTGTATGGCATTATATCCCATTGAAGTCCCTCCCCTCCCCAAACCCCACCCACCTCTGGCTCCACCCCCCTGATCGCAAGGTATTGTCCAATTTGGCAGTGGAAATCCTAACTCCAAATCAGCTCTGTTTTTGTGCGTTATCTTAGTAAGCATAGAGAAAAATAGTTTCGGAGGGCTGCCATGTTGGTCTGTAGCAGAATTATTACATTATTATAATATTATTATTATATTATACAAGGAATAAGGCCCGTTGTGGAAAGAAATACAACGGGCTCTAGAAAGAGGCTCTGGGAGAGTGCCCCGACCTTGGGCACTCAGCATCAATTTGCTGTGATGACCTCAGCAGGGTATAATGACACAGAGTCCAGGGGAAGATCTCTGCCATCTGAAGAGCAGTTGTAGTTCAGTATGATCTCCATCCCTCCCCTGGAGATTGGCAACAATGGTCCCCCATGAGGGAACAGGTGGTTTGGAGGGTGGAGTCTATAACAATGAACCTATCTGAGGTCCCACCCCTGCTGAAACCTCACCCTCTCCAGGGTCCACCCCTCAAAATATACAAGAATTTCCCAACCTGGAGTTGGCAACCCTATCTCCCTCCCAGCCAACCGTCAATGTATCATTATCTGCCCCCTGGCTTCAGCTTTCCATCTCCTCCCTCCTCCCTCCTAGAGAGCAGTTGTGATTCTGAGTGATCTCCAGGGAATGCAGCCAGTGGCCAGGAACCCCTTCTGACTGGCAGTTCTTGCAACCAACTGATTTTGGTGCCCCATGGAATCTTGCCACTTGAAAACAGCTTTATATATAAGAGAGATTATTAAATTGAACCTGAGACCTTCGACATGCCAAGCAAATGCTCCACCACTGAGCCATGACCCGTCCCAGGTGCTTTCTTCTGTCATACTGGAAGGGGATGGGAATAAAAACCAGTTTGGTGTAGTGGTTAAGAGCGGCGGATTCTAATCTGGAGAACCAGGTTTGATTCCCCACTCCTCCACATGCAGCTAGCTGGGTAACCTTGAGCCAGTCACAGTTCTCTCAGAGCTCTCTCAGCTTCACCTACCTCACAGGGTGTCTGTTGTGGGGAAAGGAAGGGAAGGCAATTGTAAGCCGCTTTGGTACTCCTTCGGGGTGTGAAAAGTAGGGTATAAAAACCAACTCTTCTTCTTCATTATCATCTTCTTCTTCTAAAACTAGAATGAGTGGCCTCCACCCATCATGGCCCCTCTGCCTACCATTGACCACCTTGCCCTCTTACCTGCCATTTCCACTGGATAGGAGCAAGCACTATTTCCTGTACAGATTCTTCAAGTGAGGCTTCTACTCAGCCCTGGGAACTTCCAAAATCTGTAGAAAAATTTAATAAGAATTATGTGGGAAGCATCAACAGCTTTCCTTTTGAATATAGTTATTACGTTTCTTTAAAAGAATGGTTGGTGGTCATTGGTATAGGACAGGGGTGTCAAACATGTGGCCCGGTGGCTGGATCAGGCCCCCGGAGGGCTTCTTTCAGGCCCACACTGGAACTGGCCATCTCCTGCTTCCAGTTCTGTTGCTGCTGCTGCATCATAGCTTGCTTCGTTAGACTCTCACAATCGCTCAGCCATTTCATCTTTTCCCCTGGGTCCTAGACTCAGAACCCTGAGCATGAGATTTCTGTGGTGAATGTTAATAAATCAAAAGTATGTTTGCAGCTTACAGATACGCACCTGAACAGCATACTCAAGATTGCAACAGCACAGACATTTTGATGCAATAATTCAGAGCAAGAGGTGTCAGTTATCAGAGACTGTTAAACAAACAAAATATTGCAAGAGTGCTAATGTTAAGCACGTTTTTATTTTAAGTTAAAAAAATCTTTGTCTTGGTGTCCTTTATAAAGTTTATATCTCCATTACCTGGCATTACATTTTATGACACGCATGGTCCGGCCCAACAAGGTCTCATTTATGTCAGATTTGGCCCTCATAACAAATGAATTCAACACCCCTGGTATAGGACATTGACGACAAAGTTGGGTACCAAAAGGTTGGGTGAGAGAAATTTATTTATTTATTACAAAGTGCGTGAAAACTTTCCTTTAAAAACATAGGCACATTCCACCCTTGAAGCAGCAAATATTTGAACGAAAAAGTCCTGAATCTATATGATGATACAATTCGATATATACAGGATAAGAACCTTGAACCAATAAAACAGGATCAACACGTCAATACCTCTAGGCTGATAACCATGAACCACATTAAAACCGGACCAAATGCGTTTTGGCCTCCAAGGCCTTCCTCGGTGGTCAAATCATTGTATACATGCACACTATGACACATAAACATGTGTTAGCACCAAGACAGGTTGATTATAGGTAAAGGTAAAGGTTTCCCTTGCTCAAAAGCCAGTTGAATATGACTATAGGGATGCAGTGCTCATCTCTGTTTCCAAGCCGAAGAGCCAGCACTGTCCGAAGACATTTCCGTGGTCATGTGGCTGGCATGACTACATGCCGAGGTGCACAGAACACTGTTACTTTCCCACCGAAGTGGTACCTATTTATCCACTTGCAATTTCTTGCTTTCGAACTTCTAGGTTGGCAGGAGCTGGGGCCAGAGACGGGAGCTCACTCCATCCCACGGCACTTGGGTCTCGAACTGCTGAACTACCGACCTTCTGGGCTGCAGTTCAGCATCTTAACCACTTGAGCCACTGCAGCCCCAGACTGATTATAAGGCACTCCAAATATCCTGGGTGAGAAAAGAATTAATTTGTATTACAAATCTTCTTAAACTTCCAAGCACATATGATAAGTCTTGGAGTCGGGAGTCCGTGGAACAGTGAAACAGCATGATCTTTATTGCTGGTCCGGATGAAGCATACAACCCAGGGCTTGAAGCCCTCCTTTTATGCTGGTCAGGGACAATCCCCTGACCTCGCCCAACTGGCCTGATAGGCTATTAGAAGTCTATTTACATTTCATAGGTTCCCTGGGAGAAACCTAGGTACAGGATTGGTGGCCGGTTTGAATCCACCTGGCCTTTGTTCTACCTGGCTGAAGCTCAGGTAGTTTCTTGGCCATGTGCTCTGGCCATGCTCTGGCCATGTGCTCTGGTCATGCGGTCGCAATTAAGGGAGCACATGGCGACCGCATGGTCAATACACAATAACATACATTCAGGGAATGCAGATCCAATAACTCCTTTGGACCACGGCTATCAAAACCCTCGGAATGTGCATATAACAACTTGTATCAACCTTTAACTTTAATTCTGTCTGGGGCACAGAAACGACTTGCTGCAGCCTTGTGAAGTGTTTTGTCAGAGCTTTGCTCACATCCTTCTTTCTCTTCTCCTGGTCACTCCTTTCGGCAGCCCAAATTCTATGTTGCAACACTAACTCGTTACGTCCGGCCAATAGTTCCGCTATGGGTGTGGGGGGAATCGAACCCCTGCTGGAGTCCACGGGGCACCCCAGTTCTGAAACCCTGCCGTTCTGACTTCCCGCAAGCAAGGCCTAGCTGCTCCCAGAAGGATCCCACTGGTGTTTATTATTCCATTCTCCGGGTCTATCGGAACCATCTCAGTGCTGGAAGACCTTAATTAATCTTGCTGTCATTTCCAGCCATCGCCATTGAGGCCCTTTGCGAATGAGCTTTATCCCTCCTGTTCCCAT
Organism: Lepidodactylus listeri; assembly: GCA_029233225.1. NCBI lineage: Eukaryota > Metazoa > Chordata > Lepidosauria > Squamata > Gekkonidae > Lepidodactylus > Lepidodactylus listeri. Next base: position 87,036,105 of record JARCFY010000011.1, read on the forward strand.
AACACAGTTATCATTGGCTGTGTCATCGGGGGGGGGGGGAGGAATATATATATAAATGTTTCATGCTCTGCTAATAAATCCTTGGCAATATTTGCTGTTGCCTTTCACACTCTGGAGTTTCCCAGTTCATGGAATATTTATGAGGGGCTGCCTGGATGCTAATGATCATTGCTAATTGGCTAGCATCCGATTCCCCACAGCAGGTAAAACTGGCTCCCTGCCTCCCAGCAGGTTGTCATTCTCTTCCTGTTGCCCCCCCTACTTAAAAAAAAAAAGCAACAAGGAAATTGCATGTGTGAAGTGTCATGAAATTGCAGCCAACTTATGGCTACCCCAGCAAGGGACTTTCAAGGCAAGTGAGAAGCAGAGGGGGTTGGCCATCGCCTTCCTCGGCAGAGTCTTCCTTGATGGTCTCCCTTCCAAGTACTGATGACCCTGCTTAGCTTCCGAGATACAACAAGAAGTCTTCATTGAAGGTCTCCCTTCCAAGTACTGATGACCCTGCTTAGCTTCCGAGATACGACGAGAAGTCTTCCTTGAAGGTCTCCCTTCCAAGTACTGATGACCCTGCTTAGCTTCCGAGATACGACGAGAAGTCTTCCTTGAAGGTCTCCCTTCCAAGTACTGATGACCCTGCTTAGCTTCCGAGATACGACGAGAAGTCTTCCTTGAAGGTCTCCCTTCCAAGTACTGATGACCCTGCTTAGCTTTCGAGATACGACGAGAAGTCTTCCTTGAAGGTCTCCCTTCCAAGTACTGATGACCCTGCTTAGCTTCTGAGATACGACGAGAAGTCTTCCTTGAAGGTCTCCCTTCCAAGTACTGATGACCCTGCTTAGCTTCCGAGATACGACGAGAAGTCTTCCTTGAAGGTCTCCCTTCCAAGTACTGATGACCCTGCTTAGCTTCCGAGATACGACGAGAAGTCTTCCTTGAAGGTCTGCCTTCCAAGTATTGATGACCCTGCTTAGCTTCCGAGATACGACGAGAAGTCTTCCTTGAAGGTCTCCCTTCCAAGTACTGATGACACTGCTTAGCTTCCGAGATATGATGAGAAGTCTTCCTTGAAGGTCTCCCTTCCAAGTACTGATGACCCTGCTTAGCTTCCGAGATACGATGAGAAGTCTTCCTTGAAGGTCTCCCTTCCAAGTACTGATGACCCTGCTTAGCTTCCGAGATATGATGAGAAGTCTTCCTTGAAGGTCTCCCTTCCAAGTATTGATGACCCTGCTTAGCTTCCGAGATACAATGAGAAGTCTTTCTTGAAGGTCTCCCTTCCAAGTACTGATGACCCTGCTTAGCTTTCGAGATACGATGAGAAGTCTTCCTTGAAGGTCTTCCTTCCAAGTATTGATGACCCTGCTTAGCTTCCGAGATACAACGAGAAGTCTTCCTTGAAGGTCTCCCTTCCAAGTACTGATGACCCTGCTTAGCTTCCGAGATACGACGAGACTGGGCTATACCATGCCACCTTTTCCCCGTATAAGTCAACTAAGATAAATGTTTTTGTGACCACAGTGACAGATAGCTAAAATGGGGGGAAAGTGTTCTCAGAAGTGATGGACAAACTCCCATTGGCTTGATTCAGAACTGGCTGAGCATCTGGGAGCTTTCCCAACAAGAATTTGGAAGAAGTTCATCCGAATGTTCCCTACCAGCTTTCTTTCTTGCTTATTTATTTATCCAGTCATCTGTGTTTACTGTGGGAAGTGTAGGACATGTACCTGCAGCACAACCACTACTTTCAGGAAGGGAGTCAGAAGAACTGAGTCAAATTGAGGTGACAATAAGTTTCCAGGTCCTGATGGCGTATTCCTGAGAGTTCTTAGAGAATTCAAATGTAAGATTGTTAATTTATTAGCCACTATGTGTAACTTATCACTAAATTCAGCAACTATACCAGAAAAGTGAAGAGTAGAAAAAACTGCAACCAGTTTTTAAAAACAGATCCAGAGGAGAAACAGTAAATTATAGGCCTAACTTCTGTCCCAGGCAAATTAGGAGAAACTGTAATCAAAGATAGAATTATTAGGTAAATAGAGGAACAAAGCCTGCTGAAGGACAATCAGCATGGCTTCTGCAAAAGGAAGTCCTGCCTCACCATAGCATAGCAAAGGGCCATAGCATCAAAATCGCAGGAGGTCATAGCCCCTCTGTATACTGCCTCAGTCAGGCCGCACCTTGAGTACTATGTGCAGAAAATTGCTTCTTTGGAAGGTAGACTCCACAGCATTCTACTCCACTGAAGTCCCCCCACTCCCCAAACCCTGACCCTTTCAGGCTCCACCCCAAAATCTCCAGGTATTTTCCAACCTGACGCAGACAAATCTATCCAACATGGAGCCAAATTTTCAAATACGAGTACCCTTGCAAAGCTCCCAATTTGGATCCAAAGCAAACTTCTTAATTGAAGACATGCTATAAACTTGGAAAGACCGTTAATAGCCTCTGGTTTGCCATCAGCTTCTCTAACAGCGAATCCCATTCACATCCTTAAATAAGGAGTTTTAAAAAGAGTGATGGAGCCTTTCCAAAGGGCTTTTATTGGCTTTTAATGGCATATTGAGATTGGGGAGAGGGGCGGATTCTAATCAACATGGGCTTTAAACCCAAGCTTTGCATGAAGAGCTGCCTCCCTCCGCTATGATTCATGGTCTCCGATGAAGAGCGTTTACGAGACTTTCAACGTTTAATTGGCTTCCCTTTTGTTTTAATTTCCTTCGCCTTAGCTTTGGAGTGATAAAATTTCAGGCAAAAGCTTTCCAGTAGAGAGTTAGTAAGTCATGATAAGTTAGTAAGGGGGCCACGGCTCAGTGGAAGAGCCTCTGCTTTGCATGCAGAAGGTCCTGGGTTCAATCATAAGAACATAAGAAGAGCCCCGCTGGTTCAGGACAATAGTCCATCTAGTCCAGCATCCTGTCTCACACAGTGGCCAACCAGTTCCCCTAATGCTGCCTTCTGGCTCTGGGATTCAAAGGTTTAGTGCCTCTGTATGTGGGGTTTCCCTTTAGTCACTGTGGCTAGTAGCAATAATATACTTATCCTCTATGAATCAATCTAATCCCTTTTAAAAGCTGTTTCTTCCAGTGGCCATCATGACAGCCTATGGCAGCAAATTCTACCTTTTAATCACTCTCTGTGTAAAGTAGTATTTCCTTTTGTCCATCCTGGACCTACTGCCCATCAGCTTCATTGGATGACTTCCAGCTCTAGTATGTAGAGAGAGGGAGAAAAATTTCTCTTTGTCAACTCTCTTCGCCACATGCATCATTTCATAAACCTCTATCACGTCCCCCCCTAATCGTCTCTTTGGTATAGTGGTTAAGTGTGCAGACTCTAATCTGGGAGAACCGAATTTGATTCCCCACTCCTCCACTTGCAGCTGCTGGATGACCTTGGGCAAGCCATAGTTCTGTCAGAGCTGTTCTTGAAAGAGCAGTTCTTGAAAGAGCTCTCTGAGCCCCACCTACCTCATAGGGTATCTGTTGCGGGGAGGGGAAGGGAAAGGAGTTTGTAAGCCGCTCTGTGACTCCGAGTGAAGGGCGGGGTATAAATCCAATCTCTTCTTCTTCTTCTTCTAAACTGAAATGTCCCAGACTCCTCAGCCTTTCTTTATAGGGAAGGCGCTCCGGCCCCCTAACCATCTGGGTGGCCCTCCTCTGTACTTTTCCCAGCTTTGTCATGTCCTTTTTAAGATAGGGTGACCAGAATTGCACACACTACAGGGCTCATTTTGTAGCAGGAGCTCCTTTGCATATTAGGCCACACACCCCTGATGTAGCCAATCCTCCAAGAGCTTACAGGAGCCCCTGTAAGAAGAGCTCTGTAAGCTCTTGGAGGATTGGCTACATTAGGGGTGTGTGGCCTAATATGCAAAGGAGCTCCTGTTACAAAATGAGCCCGGGCACCCAGTATTCCAAATGAGGCTGCAGCATGGATCTAAACAGGGGCATTTTATTCTCACTCCCTTTCCCAAGAATCTCTAACATCGAGCCACTACGACCCCCGGCACCGCCAGTTAAAAAAGACCAGGAAGTAGGTGATAGGAAAGACACTCTACCTGAGACCCTGGAGAGCTATTGCTGGTCTAAGTAGACAATACTGATGATGATGGACCAAGGGCATGGCAGCCGCCAATGTTCATGTGTCCATATCCGTTTCTCATTTGTAAAAATAATACACGTGATGCACGAAAGCAGATCCTGTTTTCTGGAAACCTCAACTGTGCCAGGGAACCTGTTTCTGTCAGCAGGGCACAGAAGTGCTTTACTGCCCCCCCAAAAAAAGAATCCTGACGGAAAGTGACAAAAGGGGCGGCTGGTGTCATTATTATTCCACCTCACCTGGCTAACTTGAAAATCACAGGCCACACAGCGGAGATGGAAGACAGCTGTAAACCGCCACTGGCAATCAGATGTCACTTCCCTACATACACATACACATCCTACTAAAAGAGGGGGGAATCATCCAGCTGCAAAAATCAGACTGGGAGGAATTGTTGTTAATTTTGCCGCTCGGAAATCCAAGCTTAGAAAACTAGAGCTTCCTTCCTTGAAACCCTAAAGAGCAATCCTGCCATCTTACCACGGCACGAATGTCCACCTCTCTGAAAAGCAATTTGTGCATTTACTGCATTTTGAATATTTATATTCTGCTTTTCTGCCCTACACGCGAAGCAGTTCCCAGATGTGCAGAGGATACCATAAACGTGAAAGCTAACGGTGATAGATTCAAGCAGTCACACAACAGCGGTTCGGTTTCCAAAGGCTCTTTTCACCTTTGTTCAGCCTTATTTTTTTCCCCCAAAGAAACCCAGAGGTGATACTTCTTTCTTTGACATCGAAATCCAACATTTCAGGGGGTTGTAATGGCTAGGTTTTGATATTCGGCAAAATTCACAGCTAGTGTCACCGGTCTCCAGGTGGCGGCTAGAGATCTCGTGGTATGACAATGGGCCTCCAGGTTACAAAGATCGGTTCCCCTGGAAAAAAATGGCTGCTTTGAAAGATATGGTGTTATACCCCACTGAGACCTCTCCCCTCCCAAGCCCTGCCTTCCCCAGGCCCCACCCCCAAATTCTCCAGGTAGGGTTGCTGGCCCCCAGGTGGGAGCAGGGGATCCCCTGCTCTGGCCAGCTAGGAATAACCCCGCCCTCAACAGCCACCACCCGTTGCAACATCCCTGATGTGATGACATCACGTGGAAGTGAGACATTGTTATGTCTGGACGTGTGCAATCTTCCACTCAGGCTTAACTGCTGCTGGTGCTTGTAGCCAGCATAAGGAGGCATGCCTGGACTGGTCTGGCAGGCTACTGAGATGGAGAGCAGGGCTTGTCTGGGCATGTCTGGGCAGGCCACCTAGTTGAAGCTTGAAGCCCCAGAACAAAGGCAGGCAGGATCCTGGAACCTGCCTGCGGATTGGCCCCTGAGGGCAGCCAGCCAATCTGGAGCCTGGAGGCCATTTGAACCAATCAGTTGTATGGGGGCTGGCTTAGGTGTATATAGTTAGGGCAGTCGCCCCACGTCAAGCATCCCTGTCAAGACGCAATAAACTGCTGCTTGTTGAAATCACTCTGCCTTCGCCTCTGCCGCGTTAAACCCACTATTTAACAGTCATCATACAAACTCTATGGTAACATAAAGTTTTGCCCCAACTTTTAGGGCACCGCTATGTGGTAGCGCATGATGATGTCACTCCCCCGCATGATGATGTCACTTCTGAGTGATGTCATCACGCCGGAGAAGTCACATGAGGCAATGTCGCCCTGCCCCCCACTCCTGGGGAGCTACCAGCGAGAGCAGAGGGCCTGCCAACCCTGTGACCAGAGCCAGCAGCCCTATTCATGGCAGTTCTGAGGTAAACATCTTAGTGATAAGAACAGCTTGCCAGTGAAATGTGGTGCATAAGCTATTATGTTTCAGAAGGTAGCTGTGTTGGATGGCAGTAGAGCAGCTAGATTCAAATCCAGTAGCCCCTTAGAGACCAACAAGATTTTGGCGGTATGAGCTCTTGAGAGTCAAAGCTCCCTTCGTCAGATACCCTAAAAATGTCTTGGTCTCTAAGAAGATTGGATTTACACCCCACCCTTCACTCAGAGTCTCAGAGCAGCTTACAAACTCCTTTCCCTTCCCCTCCCCACAACAGACACTCTGTGTGAAGTAGGTGGGGCTGAGACAGCTCTCTCAAGAACTGCCCTTGAGAGAACAGCTCTGACAGAACTATGGCTTGCCCAAGGTCATCCAGCAGCTGCAAGTGGAGGAGTGGGGAGTCAAACCTGGTTCTCCCAGATTAGAGTCTGCGCACTTAACCACTACATCAGACTGGCTCTCAGACCAAACTAAGATGCCACTGGACCCAGCTCTAGCTAAACTTTTGGAATGAGTGACTCAGCCTATCTGCACATTGGGGTGTTATCTCCTCAAATGAGATGCCCCTCTTTGTCTTAACCTGGGAGCTGCCCTCTCCTCTCTTTGTCCTTTCACTTTCTGCACATGGCCTTCCATGGAGACATGTACTTCTGCAGGTCTCTCCTGTAGAGACAAGGCCCTCATACTCCCACGCACACGATTCTGGACAAGCTGACCATTTGTGATAGGGAAAATACTCTATCAATTAGGCTTCTCTTTCTCTTCTTTCAGCTGCAACCGGAATGTGAACCAGATCTACTTAAATAAAAGTCAGTTTACCTTTTTTGCAATATACTTCTTGGGAGATTTATTTACTGCACTCACTATCAGGCTTCTAGGACTGTGCAAAACTCTGCTATATTAACCAAAGATCCCAATATAAGCTGTTATAGGATTTCCTCTCTAAAGCTCCATGAAGAAAGACTACACTGCTTGTCCCATTTCTTACGATGTCTCCTGCCTTGAAGTTTGGGCATGCCATCCTTTAAGACTGACCTGTAGACTCACCAAGATGAACACCAGCCACTCAACAGGTATCATGGCTTGCCAGGGGCTTGATAACACCTTTAGTCCCAGCTAGGCAGCTAAATCAGAAGGTTTCTTGGATCCCTAGTAGGCTACCTCATGTAGTCTCTTGAACCCCTAGTAGGCAAGCCTGTGTACCCTATATAGCCCAGACAGATGATGTGGACACCAAAAAAAAGCCATCATTTAGAAAGAAAGCAGGGGTCCCCAATCTTGTTGAAACCTTGAGTGCTTTTGGAACTGTGAGACCATTTAGTTGAGTTCCATCACAGAAGGAGGATGGGTGGTGGCTATTTGGGCTGGATCTAATTGCAAAACATTGGGAAGTTCTCAAAATGTTAGGAGGCTCCCAACCAAGAATCCTCCAATGAAGAAGGCGGTTGTTTCCAAATGGGTACTCCCTCCCTGAAGACATATATGTAATGTCTCCTCTTCGGAACCTTCTTCTAATCCAGCAAACTGGAGGAAAGCCAGGACTGGCTGTTTACCAGTGGAAGAAGCAAGTGGGTGCCAGGAAATGCATTGGTAGGCACTGTGGCACCCACAGACACCACATTGGGGCTCACTTAAAAGAGCAGGCATTTTGCATGCAGAAAGTCCCTAGTTCAATCCTTGACATCACCGATTAAAGCTCTTGGGCAGTGTGTGATGAACAAAAACTTTCCCAGAAATACAGAAAGCTACGTTTAGTCAGGGCGGACAAGATGAAGCTTGATGGATCAGTGGTCTGATGTGTATCACTACTCCAGACAAATTTGGGGGTTTTGCCCTCAAGTCACAAGCAGGGCTTTCAAGGCAAGAGACATTTGGAGATGGTGTGCCACTGCCTGCCTCTGTGTTGTGACCCTGGTATTTTTTGGCGGTCTCCCATCCAAATATTGGCCAAAGCCGACCCTTCCAAGATCTGATGAGATCGGGCTATTCTGGGCTACCCATGTCTTTGTCTTCAAAGGACCCCAAATCCCACCTTGCGACAGAATTGTAGCACTGGGGGAAGAGTGAAGTGAGTGCCCGATCTAGTTTTGCCAACCTCCAGGTGGAGCCTGGAGATCTCCCAGAATTACAAATGTTCTCCAGACCAAAAAGATCAGTTTCCCCTAAAGAAAGCGGCTGTTTTAGAGGGTGGCCTTTACGGCATTATACCCTGCTAAAGACCTCAGTCACACCTCCCCAATCCCATGTTCTCCAGGCTCTACCCCCCCCCCCCAAATCTCCAGGAGTTTCCTGACCCAGAGTTCTCCCCCCTAGCCTGATCACATTTCGACCATGGTATGAAGGACCGCAGAAATCTATCTGCTTTCCTTTTCGGCTTGAGTCACAGTTCAACCAAGAAAAAGCCAAGGTAAAAGCAATTGTCAAATTCATTACCACTCACTTCTTGACTCCTCCTAGGTAGCTCTCATGAAAGAACACCAAGCCATTATGCCTTTTAACAAGTCTACATTTGATGCATCATTACCATGAATTTGTGCATGGGAGGTGGAGAAGAAGAAAGGGATGGATGCCCGCCCTCGTCGCTCTTTCATTTCTTTTCTTGCTCCCTTCCAGACAGAGAGCTTTTCTGCTCTGTTACTTCCTGTAATTCAGTGTAAAAGTCTGACTGCCGAGCGGACCGAATAATACAGCAGCACCACGCTAAGCGCCGAGCCGATTACAAAGCCAGGACACTCTTCAGTGGGTCCCTTTTAAAAAGAAATCCAATTGCATGGGATTTGGCGAGAGACCCAGAAGGCATCGTAAACGCCCCCAGAATGCTATCGATGGGGATTATTTAATGCCCGGCAAAATTCTGTGAACTTGCTGGGTTTTTAGCAGATTCCTTCAGGCCCAGTAAATCTCCCTTAAGATAATTCATACACTCGACGGCATACAGTGCCACGCAACCAGGAGAGAAGTGCTGGATGAGACAATTTCTCTCAATCCCCACTTCCAGCTATCAACAGTTTAGGCGCCACGAAGTCCCCCGGCACCTAAATGATACCGGAATCTCTTCTCTGCCCAAAAGGGATCACTGTTTTATGGAAACAGAACAACTGAGCAATGTTTTTTTTTAAAGCAGAAAAAAGGACATCGACATTCCAGACTGCATTAGCACAGATGGCAGCCGGTCTCCAAGGGGGCTACATAGACTGCCAGCAGCTGCATTTCAGTAAAGGCAGGGACCAGTTCTAAGCCATTGGGAAATCTTCAAAGATAGGGTTGCCAACATCCTGGTAGTGGCTGGAGATCTTCTGGGATTGCAACCGATCTCCAGGTAGATCAGTTCCCCAACAGAAAATGACCATTTTGGAAGGTGGACTCTGTGGTGTTATATCTTGTTGAAATCCTTTGCCTGGCAAAACCTCACCCTCCCCAGGCTCCACTCCCCCAAAATCTCCAGGTATTTCCCAACCCAGAGCTGGCAACCCTACTCAAGGAACACAAGAAGAGCCCTGCTGGATCAGACCAGTGGTCCCTCGAGTCCAGCATCCTGTCTCACACAGTGGCCACCCAGTTCCCCTGGAGGGCCAACAACAGGGCGTAGAGGCTGAGGCCTTCATTAGAACACAAGAAGAGCCCTGCTGGATCAGACCACTGGTCCCTCGAGTCCAGAATCCTCTCTCACACAGCGGCCAACCAGTTCCTATGGAGGGCCAACAACTGGGCATAGAGGCCGAGGCCTTCCCTTGATAAGAACACAAGAAGAGCCCTGCTGGATCAGACCAGTGGTCCATCTAGTCCAGCATCCTGTCCCAGACAGTGGCCAACCAGTTCCCCAGGAGGGCCAACAACAGGGCATAGAGGTCGAGGCCTTCATAAGAACATCAGAAGAGCCCTGCTGGATCCGACCAGCGTTCCATCTAGTCCAGCATCCTGTCTCACTCAGTGGCCAACCAGTTCCTCTGGAGAGACAACCACAGGGCATAGAGGCTGAGACCTTCCCCTGATGTCCCCTCCTGGCTTTGGGATTCAGAGGATCAGTGCCTCTGAATGTGGAGGTTGCCCTCAGTCACCATGGCTAGTAGCCATTGATAGACTTAGCCCCCATGAATCTATCCAGTCCCCTGTTAATACTTTTGAAGGTCAGATGCTCAATGGTAAAGCACATGATTTAGATACAGAAACTTTCAAGCTAAGTCCCTAGCATTTCCCCTTCAAGAATATTCTGTGTCAGATAGGGTTGCCAACCTCCGGGTGGGGGGTGGAGATCTCCTGGAATTGCAACTGACATTCAGGTGACATAGATCAGTTCCCCTGGGAGAAAATGGCTGCTTTACAGGGTGGACTCTATCGTTATCACATCTCTGCTAAGCTTAGGGTTGTCAGATCCTCCCTGACCACTTGTGGGGGGTTGGAGGTGTAGGGTGGCCAGATCCAGGGTGGGAAACTCCTGGAGATTTGGAGATAGAGCCTGGGGAGGACAGGGGCCTCAGTGGGGTACAATGCCACAGAGTTCACTCGCCAAAGAGTCCATTTTCTACAGAGGAACTGATCTCTAGAGTCTGGAGATAAGCTGTAATTCCACGGGATCCCCAGGTCCCACCTGGAGGCTGGCATCCCTAATGCCAGGCTCCATCCCCAAATCTTCAGGAATTCCCCAACCTGGAGCTGGCCACCCTATCTCCACCTGAAATTCTGGAAAACTGTTGCTTGGTGAGGTAAAGAATGATACAGTTTGGTGTAGTGGTCAGAGTGTAGCGTAGGGTTGCCAAGTCCGGGTTGGAAAATACCTGGGGACTTTGGGGGTGGAGCCAGGAGAAGGTGGGGTTTGGGGAGGGGCGGAGCCTCAGCATGGTACAATGCCACTGAGTCCACCCTTCAAAGCAACCATTTTCTCCCGGGGAGCTGATCTCTGTCAGCTGGGGATTCGTTGTAAAAGTGGGAGATCCCCAGGCCCCACCTGGAGGCTGGCAACCCTGGTGTAGTGGTAGAGCCAGTTTGGTGTAGTGGTTAAGTGCGCGGACTCTGATCTGGGAGAACCAGGTTTGATTCCCCACTCCTCCACTTGCAGCTGCTGGATGACTTTGGGCAAGCCGTAGTTCTGGCACAGCTGTTCTTGAAAAAGAGCAGTTTCTGCCAGAGCTCTCTCAGCCTCACCTACCTCACAGGGGAAGGAGGGGAGGGGAAGGGGAAGGGGAAGGGGAAGGAGGGGAGGGGAAGGGGAAGGAGTTTGTAAGCTGCTCTGAGACTCCCTTGGGTAGTGAAGGGTGGGGTATAAATCCAATCTCTTCTTCTTCTTTTTACAGCTAAGAAAGATTCAGAGGGCAGCCATGTTGATCTGACCAACAGAGCTGGAATTATCTTCCTGGAAGGCACCATGTTAAGCTTTGTGGAATGGAAATGCAAGAGAAAAAGACTCAGGTCTCCACTTCTTACCCGTGTCTGACGAAGGGAGCGCTGACTCTCGAAAGCTCATACACCCTGAAACTCTTGTTGACCTTAATTGTGCGACTAGACAGAAAGCGAAGAAAGAGTTAACGTTGGAAGGCCAGGCTCTCTGATTCCTGGTGGTGTCTGGGAGGAAGGAGCTGTGGGGGAATTGTCAAGATGGCTGCCAGGGTGGTTGCTGTTAGGGCCTCTGGGCCCAGGTGGTGGGCCTGTATGTAAATAAAACTTGTTCTGTTCTTTCACAAGTAGCCGGGATCCGTGCTTTGTGGAACCCAGAGGGTCCTACATATCCCTTATAAGACGAGGCAGAGTCAACTGCCCGGAGCTTAACAAGCCAGAGGCTTAACTCAGTAGAAAGCAACAGGCTTCATTTGGGGCCAGCAAATCTCTAGGAATTAGGGTTACCAGCAATGCCCCCTCTAAACTGTGGAGTCTTGAGAGCAAAAATTCTGCTTTGTGAGCTACTGGCATGAAAGCTGTGAGTGAGCCATTTGGCTACTGCATAAGTTTGCTCTGGAGCCCTCCTTCCTGAGCTAAGACAAAAACGTTGTGAGCCGGAGGCTAAGAAACTGCGAAGTAGCTCACACTAACTCAGCTTGGAGGGAACACTGGTTGCCAGTCCCCAGGTGGGAGCAGGGGATTCCTCCGATTTTGTGGGCTCCGGCCTGCTGCCAGACAGCTGGCCCCGTCCCCAAAAGCTACGGCCCTGTGCATGCTTGGGACATGGTGCTGTGACCAGGAGTCATTTTGTAAAAGAAAGAGGTGCAGGAGTTCATTAGCATAACTCATTAGCATAATTTATTTGCATATGCCACGCCCCCTGGCATCACCAGGAGTGTGTCAGAAGGCAAGACCCACTGCTCAGGCTCCACCCCAAAAATCTCCAGGTATTTCCCAGCTCAGACACTTTAGGTTTCCTTTGCTCTTGCAGGGAAGCGACCCTACAAGAAGCGTGAGAATACAGATCAAGTTAGTCTGCTTTTGCTTTTTCCCACACCGCAATCACCATCTGTGCCCGCTCCTGGGCTTGTTACTCCTGGAACGGCATTCCTGCGTGTTCCTGCTCGAAATGACCCCTGGAAGGGAAGATACGTTTTAAAGAAATATTTATTCCATCTGTAGCTTTGCCATGTAAACAAGAACAATACAGGAGCATTAAAGGGAAGTTAGGTTTCCTTAAATAAAAGATTACCTTGTTTCCTCCCTACAACAACAAGTGAGGATGTGTCAGAATGTAAGAGAGCTAGGCAGGTATTCCATTTCAGACATTAGGATGATTCAGTTTTATGAATGCACCAAGGCAGTGATCCCCAGGCTTTTGGAGTCTGTGGGCACCTTCGGTATTCTGGCACAGGGTGGCGGGCACAACCACAAAAAATGGCCACTACCCAAGGTGGAGCCAACTACAAAATGGCAGGGAGTGAAGTTATATATAACTTTAATAGTAACTTCTCCACATTTCTGGCAGAAGCTCTGTTTAACAGGATACCTTTTCATCTGCATGGCCAATCAGAAGCCAGTTTGGTGTAGTGGTTAGGAGTGCAGACTCTAATTCCCCACTCCTCCACATGCAGCTGCTGGTGTGGCCCTGGGCCAGTCACAAGTTATTTCAGAGCTGTTCTCTCAAGAGCAGTTCTCGAAAGAGCTCTCTCAGCCCCACCTACCTCACAGGGTACCTGTTGTGGGGAGGGGAAGGGAAGGGAAAGGTGATTGTAAACCACTCTGAGACTCCTTCAGGTAGTGAAGGGCAGTGTATAAATCCAGTCTCCTCCTCCTCCTCTTTGGCTGCAGTCAGACAGGCCTTTAGATCTGACTCAGCTGCAAATGCCTGATGGATCTAAAGGGCATGATCAGACAGCAACATCTGGGAAAGGTCCTGCAGCTGTCAGCAGTCAACACCCTGTGCTGCCTTGCCACAGAAGTGAAAAGACACTGGGGAAAGTCCGGTCCTGATGCTTGTTGATGGGCTACAGATGGACTTCCCCCTGTCTGATCACTCAAGCATGCTTTCATGCCATCAGGATGGTCTGCTCATTCCATCCCGACTCACTGCCATTTCCCCCCCCTCACTTAGCAGTATGCGCATAACCGCATATTCCATGAGGAACCCACAGTGCAGAGGTGCGATTCCTTGTTTATGTGCATGGGAAACAAAAGGCAACCCCCCCTCAAAACTTGGCCAAATGTGCCGTCTGATCAGGCAGTGACAGGCTGAGCCCAAAGCTGCAAAGGATGTGTGAACGTGCAATGCCGTGTCAATTTCCAGTGGAGGAAACAGGCTCACTTCCCCTCCGCACCAAATGGCATGTCTGACCATGGCCACCACTTCCTCCTCCTTCACAAAAGCCCCACCTGGCCCTGCCTGCTTTCTAAAATGACTTGGTGGGCACCAGAAAAAGTATTGGACCCCTGCACTAAGGTATTTTTGGGATGAAAGAGTATGGCACGTTAAGAAAAACAACAGAGTTCCCCTAAGTAAAATGCCCTTTTATTGTCTCATCCTTTCTAAACGTTTTATTTTCCTTTTGCTTCGTCTAATAACGCTGATCACGGGGCAGTTTTTCTGGTGGAAGGGTCAGAGTGCAAAACGGCGATGCAATCAGAATGTTCTTCTTTTTGCAAAACTGAAATGGTTCTTATTATAATAGTGAACACCAGGTGAGCTCTCCCAATTGCAGCAACTGTTTTTGTGCCATTTGAAATAGAGAAACATTACCCTGGATAATTGGAAACCTGAACAGTAAGCATTGTGCTAATTTCCAAGCGCCCTGGAAAGTGAAACTAACTAGAAAGGAGGGCGAAATTGACTAGACCTTTGCGGCTATATAGCGGGCAGTAATATGAACCAGCAAGGAGGGCTGATTTTTAATAATCTAAGATGTTGTTAGTAATAATGAGCAGTAACCGGGGTCAATTAATCATTCCATAATGGAACTGATTTGCTCTTGGCTTTTGCTTCTTCTTGGGATGCCATCGGCCGCGCACCCCCGTTCCCCGCAGTGATGTATTGGGCTAATATATCTTCTGAGGGAGCGTCTTGCCTAATGATCTATTAGTCGAATGCGTCATGTGAGTGAGGAAGATGATGATGATATACTACTGTATGGATGGTGCCATTGCCAGCCCAGAAAAGGTCAGGCAGCACATTCAGTAGACTTATGGGGCAACCCGTCATCTTTGAAGTTGTTCGCACCCGACCCAAAAAGGCCCCGCTGAAATAAACACTGCTTACCTGGCTCTGTTGGCCTTCAGATAACCATAGATCTGAAATGCATTGATCTGAAACGTCAAAGCTGAGTGGAAACAGCCTGCTCTGATCCAGGGTCTCTTTTAAGAACACAAGAACATAAGAGAAGCCAATGTTGGATCAGGCCAATGGCCCATCCAGTGCAACACTCTGTCACACAGTGGCCAAAAATACCAGGTGCCATCAGGAGGTCCACCAGTGGGGCCAGGACCCTAGAAGCCCTCCCACTGTTGCCCCCCCCCCAGCACCAAGAACACAGAGCATCACTTGCCTCAGACCTAGAGTTCCTATCTGTACCTTGTACCTTGATGGACCTCTGTGCCATATGTTTTAGGAAGACGCAGCTCTCTGTTTTGATGGGAAGGGCCATCCAGTTGCAGCTGTCTTATGGTGGCCATGTAGGATTTTCAAAGCAAAAGATGGACAAGGGTGGTTGGCCATTGCCTGACTCTGCATGGCAATCCTGGACTTCCTTGGTGGTCTCTCATCCAAGTACTAACATGGGCCGACCCTGATTATAAGCCTTCGAAGGGAGACCACCAAGGAAGTCTCTGCAGAGGAAGGCCATGGCCAACCACCTCCGCTTCTCGCTTGCCTTGAAAGCCCCTTTCTGGGGTTGTCATAAGTCTTGGATGGGAGACCACCAGGGAACATTCTGCAGAGGAAAGCCATGACCAACCACCTCTGCTTCTCACTTGCCTTGAAAGCCCCTTTCTGGGGTTGTCATAAGTCTTGGATGGGAGACCACCAGGGAACATTCTGCAGAGGAAAGCCATGACCAACCAGCTCTGCTTCTCACTTGCCTTGAAAGCCCCTCACTGGGGTCGCCATAAGTCTGCTGGAACTTTGTGGCACTTTTCACACATGCGTATGCCAGTATAAGAGGGACAGCTGCCATGGCATAGCTCTGGACATTTGTATACCCAGTCTTGGAGGGAAGGCAGCCTGGGATAGCCTGATCTCGTCAGATCTCGGAAGCTAAGCAGGGTCACTTGGAGGGAAACCACCATGGAAGACTCTGCTGAGGAAGGCATACTAATTTGATCTGTATTCGCATGCTTGTTGTAGGGTAGCCAACCATTTCTGCTTCTCACTTGCCTTGAAAGCCCCTTCCTGGGGCTGCCATAAGTCAGCTGCGACTTGATGGCACTTTACACCCACATCAATGCACACATGTACATCAGCTGCTATTATCCATGCTGGAGGGGAAATACAGGTTCCGACCAATGCTCCCTCTGAGCATTGTGAGCAAAAATTCCACTTTGTGAGCTACTGGCATTCAAGTTTTGAGCGAGTGACCCGGCTACAGCATAAATTAGTTGGCTTTGGAGCCGTCCTTCTTGAGCTGAGGCAAAAATGTGTGAGCCGGAGACTAAAAAACTGGGAGCTAGCTCACACTAGCTCAGCTTAGAGGGAACACTGGTTCCGACTTCTGGCAACCCTGTGAATTAATTGTTGGCAGAGTGTAAACGGGCAGAGGAACGGAGCCGCAACCATTTGAAGAAAATAACTCAGTTTATTAAAGAAGCGACACACTCTGGCAGAACAGAGGAGAGGGAGCGAGGCTTCACTAACTTAACAAAAGGCTCAGTCCATAAATGCTGGCAAAAATTCGGAATCTTTGTCAGCATTGGTGGACTTAACATGTACGGACTTGTGGACTTGAAATTGGACTTTTTGAATCTGGATATCTGTAATCACTGGATGCTCCTTCGCTGGACGTTTTCAAGCGGAGGCTGGACGACCATCTTTCGGGTATGTTGTCGGGCTATCTTTTGGCTACGCTCCCACAGAGTGCAGGGGGTTGGACTAGATGACCTGCAAGGTCCCTTCCAACTCTAACAGTCTATGAGTCTATGATTTCTAATGATTTATTATGTATTTTTGATATAATAATGCCATCGATGACATTTTTGGATTTCTATTTCACTGTTTACGAATTGACAAATACGCAAAGATATATTTGAATAATAATTCTTGATTAGCGGGGGGGGGGGGTTGCCACAGTCTTCTTCATGCTTGGGACCAGGGGTCTGTTGGAGCAGGAGCGCACAGGAGCGCAGCTCCGGGAGTGAGAAGCCCAGGGGGCGGGCACATGACCAAGCCCCGCCCCCTCCTCGGCTTCCCCGAGCAGTGCAGAGGCGCAGCGCCCCGGGGAAAGCCCTGCTAGGGGCTTTATTGTTTTTAATGTTTTGTTTTAATATTGGTAATTTTATCATTGTTCCTTTTATGACTGTGTGCTGCTTTTCCAGAGACTTGCTCAAGGTGGCATATAAATTTTCTAAGTATACCATTTTTTATCTGGGCACATGGGACATAAGTACTGGAGAAATTTCACCAACCCTTCAGCAGCTTCCACCTTATCAGTTTGGTGTAGTGGTCAGGAGTTGGACTCTAATCTGGGAGAACCGGGTTTGATTCCCCACTCCTCCACATGCAGCTGCTGGTGTGACCTTGGGCCAGTCACAGGTTCTCTCAGAGCTGTTCTCTCATGAGCAGTTCTCAAAAGACCTCTCTCAGCCCCACCCACCTCACAGGGTGTCTTGTTGTGGGAAGGGGAAGGGATGGGTGGTGCACATGTCCTGGGTATCTCAAGTCTACTTGAAACCTGGTAGTTTCAAGGGAGCAGGAAGAGAATGAGGGTGTGTTCTTGACGCTTATTTTTATTGCACAAAGTATTGGATGGGGAAGGGAATGGAGGAAGAGCAGGTCAGTTTCACTCGCCTGTGGAGTGGAGCCTGAGGGATGGGTGTTGCCTTCTGACACACTTCCGGTATGTTAGGGGGTGTGGCATATGCAAATGAGTTATGCTAATGAGTTATGCTAATGAGCTCCTGCAGCTCTTTTTCTACAAAATGACCCCTGCTTGGGACTCATCTGGCATTTCTCCACATGCCGTTTCATAGGCAAAAGAGCCTGACCTAAAAACCTCCACATTCTCCCGGTCTCCGTCAGCTGGCTCTCTGTGTGTGCAATTACATCGTTCCTGCTAAAGAAGGACACCTGCAGAGGGTTGTTTTGAAGATTTCCCGTCTCTCGCTGGACCTTTATCCGCAATTTGATGCTCCTGCGGGCTGTCAACAAACGGCCTACTGGAAAAGTAAAACACAATTAACCGCCCGGCCAAATGGAAGCTTAATTGGAAAACCCTTCTGATGAGGTCACAAATGACGGGGCAATCAGATGGGCTTTCACAGATGCATCCGATAATTGACAAGATTAATGCCGTGACCTGCCGCTGACGGGTTGCTGTTTATGGAAAGAAGGAAAGCAGATCCAGGAGCAGAGAGCAAGCCAAAAAGAAAAAAGTTTAAAAATATAATCCATATTTTGCAACAATGCTCACCCATACCGTGCACAACATAGTATTCACAAAAAATAAGGGATTTGGGTTTTTTTTAGTTTGGTCGAAATGTTTCTGTAAGCCATTCATACGGCAAATTCCACAAAGGGAAATGCTGAAGACAGCAACTATGTTTGACTCATAAGAGAGAGAGAGAGAGAGAGGGAGAGAATATAGTGTCTAACCATGTTTTATAACGTTTCTCTTCCATTCTCTGTTTGTTAAGCTCACTCGCTGTAATTGGTTTTAACTTTAGTGACATTTGAGAGTATTGTGCATTTTTTTGAACTTTTATTCTTCCAGAGCCAGTTTGGTGTAGAGAGCCAGTTTGGTGTAGGGGTTAAGTGCGCGGACTCTAATCTGGGAGAACCGGGTTTGATTCCCCACTCCTCCACTTGCACCTGGCTGGATGACCTTGGGCAAGCCATAGCTCTGTCCCAGCTGTTCCCTCAAGGACAGCTTGGGAAAGAGCTCTCTCAGCCCCACCTACCTCACAGGGTGTCTGTTGTGGGGAGGGGAAGGGAAAAGGAGATTGTGAGCCGCTCTGAGACTCCAAGTGAGTGAAGGGTGGGGTATAAATCCAATCTATTATTATTATTATTATTGTTGTTGTTGTTGTTGTTGTTGTTATTATTGCTACTATTGTCATTCAACATTATAGTTATTGGTATTTATATGGTTTTTATTTTGGCTACTTGGCAAGCTGTATTGTTAGTTCTCTTTTGATGTTATTGCTATGCCAATAAAGCTTGTGATGATGGACTATGTTTGATTATAAATTCAACTTGGAATGATGCAGTCAAGTTCCCTTTTTCTCACATTTGATTCAGTCCTAGAGACATTTGTATTAATGCTCCTCCGAGTAAACCTAGTCGGCCTTGGCTAGTATTTGGATGGGAGACCTCCAAGGGATACCAGGATCATGATGTGGAGGCAGGCAGTGGCAAACCACCTCTGAACGTCTCTTGCCTTGAAAACCTTACAGGGTCAACGTAAGTCAGCTGTGACTTGATGACACTTTCCGCCACCACCAGGTAAACCTAACCTAGGTTCCAATCAAGTATAGTGTGATTTGAACTCGGTTCTCATGTCTTGATCACTCTTTCCACATGCAGAAGAAACTGCAGGACCTGTGTCAAAGGGTGGGGGGAACCAGATAGGCTTCATCCAACCGTGGCATCAGGAATGGGGGAACCATGAGGCCACTTTGATGAGCTTCCCATTGCATGTAGGGATAGATGAATGTGTCCCCTTTAGTTCTTTTTCTGTTCATAACTTGTTCTATTCTTTTTTATGGCAAGTGTTTCTGATTTATTTGTTTAATAGAGGTACATGATCCAGCCCAATTTCTCGTAAGCACCCAGGCATTTATCTATTGGCCTCTTGCTGCTTCTTTGCGGGGATGGTTCTGAAAGTTTCGCCCTGCCATTTTGCCACAAAAGCCCCCCTCTGATTTTGTCTCTCCCTTGTGCAAACCAAACCCATGAATCTTTATTTTCACCTTTCTGTTCGTTCACACTGCATTTTCCATGCCAAAATATATGCATGTTACCACTTGATTTGTGTTAACGAATCAGCATTAGGGATGGGCACAGACTAGGGGGAATTGAGGTTCGTGGTTTGGGGTTTTCACGAACCCCAAACCATGAACTTCCATGAATTTCTCCATTCCATGAACCAGTTTGTGGTTTGGGAAGTTCATGGGGCTGCAACCCCACCCAGAATTGAGCTCCAAAGGCATTAAATACCGTCAGAGCTCACTTCTGGTCAGTGGGAAGTAAGCTCTGAGGGAACACGAAAATGTAAAAGAGAAGCTATGTTGGATCAGGCCAATGGCCCACCCAGTCCGACACTGTGTCACCCAGTCACATCAGGAGGTCCACCAGTGGGGCCAGAACTCCAGAAGCCCTCCCAGCATTGCCCCCCCCTCCCGAAGCACCAAGAATACAGAGCATCACTGTCCCAGACATACTATTCCATCTATACCTTGGGGCTAATAGCCACTGCTGGGCCTCTGCTCCATATCTTTATCCAGTCTCCTCTTGAAGCTGTTTGTGCTTGTAGCTGCCACCACTTCCTGCAGCAGCTGGAGTCGAATTGATCAGTCCACTCGCTGTGTGCAAACATTTGGAGCCTGCTCATTGGGTGCTTCTTAAGTATTCCAACAGTACAGACTCTAACAGTGTTTTTCATGCATTTTCACTCTTGCAACCCCCAACGGCACTCCTACTTTCCTCGTCCCCCCACCAACCTGTTGTCACTGCTCACCACTAAGCAATTGATGATATTAACAGAGAGCAAATCAATCAGTCGTCTAGACATTTTAAGTAAACATTCCATTAAAAATAAGAAGTCTCACTGTTTGATGTTCATTTAAGAGCGTTGCTGATGTTCTTTTGCAGATGTGCCTTTTAGCAAAGCCTGATGGGAGACGCTGTTTCTCCCTTGCGTTATTGAATGACATGACCTAACCATTCAAAGTTGGATTCGACTGCCTTTCGAGCAAGGGAAACCTTTACCTTTACCTAGTGCCTTAAACACCAACAAGACTTTCAGGGTGTAAGTTTTTGAGAGCCAAAGCTCCATTGGATACCATGCTGGTCTTTGATTCTCAAGACATGAGAAAAGCAAATAACGTGGAAATTTTCTTGGGCCTTAAGGTGCTACTGGACTCAAATACTGCAGACCAGCAAAGCTGCCCATCTGAAACTGTGGAATCTCTAGTTACAATTATTTTGAACAAATCAGTGTGAGCCAGGAGTCCTCAACCATGGCACCCACCAACACCTTTCCTGGCACCTGTCCAAGTGTTTTTAGAAAGTGGGTGGAGGCAGGGAGGGCCTTTGCCCAGCAAGGCTTCTGACTGGCAACACAGATTTTTTTTAAATGTTGCTTTGGCAGCAGCTGCCACCAGAACAGAAGAATCTCCGCTGTGTGACTGAAGGTAAGCTGTGGGGACCATTTTGTGGCTGCCTCCGCCTCCTGTGGCTGCCATTTTGTGGCAGCCATTTTGTGACTCTGCCCGCCTCACTGTGTCAGGATTCCAAAGGTGCCTGCTGGCTCAAAAAGGTTGGGGACCCTGACGTAAACAAACTGTGTACACCGCAAGGGCATTTATAACCTTGATCCCCCATACCTCCAATTGAAATGTTCATCCAAGAATCTCCAGTAGACTTTTGCATCTGTGCACCCCTGTATTAGGGAAGGGGAACCCGAATTCAGAAGCTTCCCTTGAGCGTCTCTCAGATGAGGACATGAGGAAAAAACGTTGATCACAGGCACTAGAAACCTTTTTTCTTAATATTATTTCCTTCCATCCTATAAAGGAATTGGGGGACTACTTTTCCTTTTGCGGAAAACACATTCTGATGCCTTCTTAGTCAGTGGAGGTGTGGGGGACAAAATCGATGGAATTCTTACAAAGAGCAAACGGGCTGCTATTTAGCATGAATAAAATGGATGGATCAGGCCCGATGGGTCAAAGGCATTTGTCTTGAACGTCCAACCTGTTGTTGAATGATTTACTGCCTCGTTCTAGGGGGATATGAAACAATAATTTGGCTTTCGGTGAGCAGACAAATAGCACGGGGGAATCGACGAGATTCTTCCATGGACATTTATAAAGCAGAGGTTGGAGGCGTTCAGCCTGATCCAGCCCTCTGTGGAAGTACGTCATCTCTAATTGTGTATCCAGGGCCGCCCCACCCATAATGCTCCCTCTAAGCTGTGGAATCTTGTGAACAAAAATGCTACTTTGTGAGCTACTGGCATTAAAGTTGTGAGAGAGCAATTTGGCTACTGCATAGATTAGTTTGCTCTGGAGCCATGCTTCCTGAGCTAAGACAAAAATGTGTAAGCCGGAGGCTAAAAAACTGTGAGTTAGCTCACACTAACTCAGATTAGAGGGAACACTGAGGTAACCCAGTTTATTTTGAAAAGTGGGTAGTAAATGAAGTCAGCAAATGAATTAGGTGCAGATCCACATATACAAAGAAATCTATCTGTCTATCTAGTACTGCTCTTACAGCTATCACCCTGAGCAGAAAATAAAATGGTAAAAGCCGTACTTAATATTATCTTCCCGATATTTAGTTACTGTCCCTATAAATTTTGCCACAGAAAGAGTAACGGAATCCTTTATATCCAATAGTAGCCACATCACCTGAGCTCTCATATTAGGCAGTTTCATATTTTTAAGTAGAGGGGTAATTAAACTAGCTCTCAGCTCATTAAATATGGTGCATTCTATAATGTATGGCTGCGAGAGTTAGACCATACAGAAGACGGAGCGCTAAAGAATAGATGCTTTAAAGTTATGGAGAAGACATGAGAGTCCCCTGCATAGGCGTCAACTATGGGGAGGCTCGAGGGCTCGAGCCTCCTCCGAAATTTCCCAGGGGGGGCTCAGTCACCCCCGGGAAAATGGAGCGCTTGCCGGTGGGGGAGGTAGGGAGGGCCGCTGGGAGCCCGGGGGGTGTCGGGCGCGGCAGAAGGCAGCCGCTGAGGGGTGATAGTGGTGGAGGGAGGGTGAGAGCCGGCGCGATGGGTGGGCACAGGGACTCCGCCGCGCCGGCCGGCCCCTGCACCTGGCCCCGGCGTCCGCCCTCTCCTGCACTTCTGCCGGGCTCGGCCTGGCGGGGGCGCTGCCGCTCCTGCTGCCCCACCGCGATCTCCTCCAGCGCCGGGCAGGGCTGCAGCGATTGCTGCCTGTACCCATGCCGGCGGAGGGCGAGCCGGGAGTTGCGGTGGCAGCCGCGGCTTCCTTCCTCCTCGGTGGTTCGGATTCCAGAGCGCAACTGTTGCTCGGCAGGCAGTGGAAGAAGAGGGTGGGATCCTGGTTCCTTGCCCTCTTCCTGGTTTCCCTCGTTGTGGTTTTTTAAAAGAAACCTATTCTTTATAGAGTTCAGGGGCCGCCCCTCCACCCCACCGCCAAAGGCGACAGACAAGGCTGCAGTCCTGTCCTGGCCTTCCCCAGTGCCATCAAGGACGAAGACTGCTGAAGTTGGATTCCACTCCCCCCTCCGCCCCCATCCCAAGAATTTAGCCTTGAAATAAACCAAATGGGTGTACCTTTTCCCTCTGGATGAGACTGGCTTCCAAAATAGCCTTGGGGGGAAATGTGTGCGCTTTTTACCAACAGGATTTTTTTAAAAAAAGAAATGCCTAATGGCCACTCTCACGAATATCTGTGGTGAATTCTGGTGCGGCTGCAGCGGGAGCGCGACTTCGAGGACCCCTATGGGGCAGCAGCCCCCGCCGCCGCCCCCCGCTCGCCCCGCCGCTGCCGCCTCTCCTTCCCCCCCACCCCGGCCTGCCCTCCTGCCTCCCTGGGGCGGGGGGAGGGGAAGAGGCGGTGGAGACATGGTCCCCTGCATGCACGCGCGCTTTGCGCACGCGCACGAAGGAGCCCCCGCCCCCCCCCCGGGATTTACAAAGTCTACGCCCCTGGTCCCCTGGACTGCAAGGAGATCAAATCAGTCAATTCTAAAGGAAATCCCTGGAAGGCCAGATACTGCAGCTGAAGCTCAAATACTTTGGCCACCAAATGAGATGGGAGCACTCACTGGAGAACACCCTGATGCTGGGGAAGATTGAAGGTCAAAGAAGAAGGGGACAGCAAAGGCTGAGATGGCTAGACAGAGTCATCGATGCAGCGAACATGAAGTTGAGTGGGCTCCAGGGGACAGTGGAAGACAGGAGGGCCTGGCGTGAGGTGGCCCATGAGGTCATGAAGAGTTGGACTCAGCTGTGCAACTGAACAACAACAACAACAACAAAATAATCATATGTTCAACGGTTTCAACTTTCTCTTGTGAACATCTGTGTATTCTGTTGGTGTATGGTACTGATACAAAGGAATCTGTGTTCAAGACTTCTAACTCCTTTGGAGTAGGGCATTTGGTTGTATATAAATAGAACCGGGTTGTAATTATTGTCCCTGAAATTCTAGGCGCTCTTCATTCCATGGTTCATCGTATCTATGATATCTCTCTATTGTATTTAATTATATCTATTTTATTTCACTGCTCTGCAATTTTGCAATCCTGCCTACTATACAAATTAAGTTTTCTAGTGTATTCTTTAATTTTGTGATTCAGGGTTTTTTATTGCATTGTGTTTTTTTGTATGTGTAAAGTAGTGTAATCTGTCTTTATGGATACTGTGGACTTCCAAAAAAGACAAATAACATTCTAAATCAAATCGAGCCTGAACTCTTTCCCAGAACTAAAATGACTAAACTGAGACTATTGTACTTTGGTCACGTTAGGAGACGATCCAGACTCCCTGTAAAAGACAATAATGCTAGGAAAAGTGGAAGGCTGCAAGAAAAGAGGAAGCCCCAAACTGAGATGGATTGACTCCATAAAGGAAGCTACGACCCTCGCAAGACCTGAGCAAAGCTGTTAACGATAGGACATTTTGTAGGCCATTAATTCATAGGCACCTAACATATACACACACACAGGTGCACACACACAAAATCTGAGTCTCAGCAAGACAGGGTTGACTATGATGTAAGTGAACCAAAATAATTTTTTTTAAGCTTTTGCAAGCTGGGGAGTTTAGGGAGGTCAGCTGTTGTGGGTCAGTGCAGATGGGGCTGGGTTATCCAAGCCAATGTTCTGACTTGGGATCTGAATTATTTATTTGTTTAGATGTAGGGTTTCCAACCTCCAGGAGGTCTCCTGAAATCACAACTGGTCTCCACTTTGGTATAGCGGTTAGGAGTGCAGACTCTAATCTGGGAGAACCAGATTTGAGTCTCCACGCCTCCACATGCAGCTGCTGGTATGACCTTGGGTCAGTTACAAGTCCTTTCAGAGCTGTTCTCTCTTGAAAGAGCTCTCTCAGCCCCACCTACCTCACAGGGCATCTGTTGTGGGGAGGGGAAGGGAAAGGAGATTGTAAGCCACTTGAGACTCCTTCGGGTAGTGAAGGGCGGGGTATAAATCCAATCTCTTCTTCTTCTCCAGCTGCACTGGAGGGTGGACTCTGCGGCATTATACCCCGCTGAGGTCCCTCCCCTCCTCAAACCCCGCCCACCCCCGGCCCCACCCCCAAATCTCCAGAAGTTTCCCAACCCAGAATCGGAAACCCTGTCTGTCCCAGAGCACCTAAGGTGACACACACACACCACAACTGAAAATAAAATGCACTCTTCTCCCATCTAGAGGAATCCAGTACAAAGACACAATAAACTAGCAGGGATATAAAAAGCAATTCAATAAGCAAATCACATTGTAAAATGGAAATCAACACACACACCCCGCAGTAACCATAACATCCAAAAGACACCAGCAATAAGGTCTTATAGCAGTAATGAAATGAATGCAAGCCATAAAAGCAAAACGATAATCGCACATAACAGCAATAAAGTCAATAGAATTACTGCAGCCAATAACATCCGAAAAGCCTCCGGGGGGGGGGGGGGAGTTTTTTATATTTCAGGTCAAGAACCAAAGAGCCAGGTGAACATTGGGTGACAATGAGTTCCATAGTGTGGGAGCCATGGCCAACAAGGCTCTGTCCAGAGTCAAGTTGTGTTGGCTCAAAAGCAGAATCCAAAGAGCCAAAACATCACCCACAGAACACCTTTTAAGAGAGCCAAGCCAGTGACCCCTGACGGCGTGCCCCAGAACTCCCCATCAGCCCAGATGTTGGTGGTAGGAAGTGCCACCAAGTCACAGCTGAGAGCCAGTTTGGTATAGTGATTAAGAGCGGCCGACTCTTTTCTGGAGAACCGGGTTTGATTCCCCACTCCTCCTCTGCATGCAGCCAGCTGGGTGACCTTGGGCCAGTCACAGTTCTCTCAGAGCTCTCTCAGCCCCACCTACCTGTTGTGGGGAGAGGAAGGGAAGAGGGTTGTAAGCTGCTCCAAGACTCCTTCAGGTAGTGAAGGGCAGGGTATAAAACCAACTCTTCTTCTTCTTCTGGCAACCCCATAAGGAAAGAGATGCTTAGTAGTAGTTCGCCGGGAGCTAGCGGATCAGCACTCGATGCGCTGCTGGGGTCTGACGCAGCCAATGGCAGTGCGGTGAGGCGCTGGAGCCTTGTGTCACCAGGAGTGTCCAGGTCGGTGCTTGATGCGGTGCTGGAGTCAGCTGGAGCATTGTTCATTCGTCATCCCACCTTCGTCACCGGTATAAAGTACTGAGGTCGGAGATGCGTGGCAGTGAAAATCAGCTCATAATTTTATTTAGTGGTCAGATGAACATGCCAACGGAGGTCTGGGGGCCTGCTTATATTCACACTTTAGCCACACCCCCGGCCTCGCCCAATAAACCTGATAGGGTCAGTTTCCCACGGTTGTGTGCTATAGGTCCCCCAACGGATCCTATGTGCATCATTGGTCCAAATTACAATCCGGCTGGGCTATTGTCTGCCAGACCAAAGCTCCGGCAGCTAGCCCGGCCACATGCGTTGCAACCGACCATGTGGCGGTCGCCATTAAAGACATTACAGTGTCCTTAATTCCGAAGTGACTTGATGGCACTCAACACAGACACAGACACACGAAGAGGTAGAGGAGCCCATGAAAATTGCTGTGCCCAACTCTTTCCGATGCTGTCTGCATCACAGAAGGAAAGCCAGCCCAGTCCTGGCCCAGTGGGGGCATCTTGTTCTGCTCATAACAGAGACTGGCACAAAACCATACTCCAGCATCACCTGCTGGCAACTGGACTGGGCCCAGAAAGAAACCTGAAGTTGGCCTAACACTACTTACATTTGTTCTTTGTATGTAGCACGTTGAAAGTTGCATTATATTTGGAACCGTAAGATTAGGGAAGGCATTTTAGTCTCTTTATCTTCTTCCTTATTCTCAGGGCTCGTTCATATTTCTTTCCGATGGAAATAATCTAAAAATCCATAACGGATCAACCATTGTCATCTTCAATGGATTTTTTTTTATTAACACTTCCATAAAAATTCAATTAGAAAGCAATGGGCTACAAGCGCCTGCTTTTAAATATGCAGCAAGCCTGATTATACTATTTATTTTTACAAAGAATATTTCAGCATGAAAACAGCACTGCAAATCTCAGAGGTGCCACGTGCAATGTCTCATCTTTTCTGATGCGCTTTTGTAAAAATCCACATTTCTTGTTATTGCCAGAGACCCTTGGACAAGTTCCTATCTCTTGGCCCCAATTTAAAAATGTAAATTTGAGAAGAAGTCCCCTGAGGAACTCTGTAACAACTTGATGCCTAAGTTAGTAAGCCTGTTCCTCTACTTAGAAATATTTCCTTATATTACACAGAGCTGAGTTACAGTTTTCCAATAAGGAAGGATAATGGTTACACAGTCCTTCTCTTTTATACAACATACATAAACCTGAAGGTTGCAGTCCCTTGGCTGGCAATCCCTGGGACCACTGGGGGTGGTGGAGACTTCTGGGATATCACTTCCTGTTCGGGAACAGGAAGTGATGCCATGATGCTCTAGGAATTTCAGAGTCTCTATGGTTTTTTTTAGCATACAGTGTGAAAATCCTAGAGCATCATAACAACACTTCTTATTCTGAAACAGATCCAGGGGAGTTAGCCATGTTAGTCTGTTGCTGCAAAATAGTAAAAAGATGCTACTGGCCTTTTTACTATTCTGAAACAGGAAGTGATGTCTAGGCGTCAATCAATGCTGTTCCTTCCATTTCCCCCCATTGCTCCATTGAGCAAGGACAGCAGATGAATAGCATCCCCTGAAGGTCCTCCACCAGAACCGGGTAAGTGGCAACCCTTATAGGGCTAGTTTGCACACGCATGTTCATCATTCATTTGCTGCCACACACTGGAATGGTTTGCATGGGTGAATAGGCATCATGTGGCTGTATGAAGATAGAAAGTGAATATTTGACAGTGAATTATATTGGAGCTAAAGTTTATGTTTGTTTAAAGCTGTGGATGCAGTCGTACCCATCAGTGTGTTCCCTGGTGCTCACTTGCTTCTTCCCCAAAGCAAAAGCCAACCCTGCCTTTCCTCCACTTAACTTCAGTAGCAGGTGCTCCAGAAGCTCCCAAAAGGCATCACCCATATGTCTGCATAGATCCCCTGTTTGGAAACGGCTTTACCCATCACAGGCTGATGGTTGGCTTTGAGCCTCATAACATTTTGTGGAACCTCCCAACTTTTTTAGTGGGCCAACCATCCCCCATGGCAGCCATTCTGTGTTTGATCTTACCCATCCCCATAACAGTCATTTTGTGTTTGGTCTTACCCATCCCCATGGCAGCCATTTTGTGTTTGGTCTTACCCATCCCCATGGCAGCCATTTTGTAGCAGTAACTGCAACCGGTTCTCAAAATTCCAAAAATGCCCACAGGTTGAGCAAGTTTGGGGTTCCCAAGAATGATGAGTCAAAAAGTAGGAGGGGCAATGCTAAATGGGTGTGGCTAAGAAAGAATAGGCAGGGCTAAAAGACCAGGACTGATAATACCTGCAAGAGATTGTGACGGGACCTATCTCCATGGATTATTATTCAGATGAAAGAGATGAGGAACAGTTTTATGGAATCGATTGATAACAGACATTTGGGTATGGATCCTTCCACTTGGTATGCTTTACACGCCACTGAGAGCATGGGGAAGAAATCTACAGGAGGGGAGTAGAATTCTTTACAAGCTTTTTCCTCTTGTCTTGAAATTCCTATCAGCTTCTAATGAACCCGCATGTAACTATCGAGTGATTACAATGTGATTTGTTCACCCCAGGATATGCAATTAGCTTTGCATGCCTAATGAAAAGAATTTAGTTCAACATGTTTTATCTGGAATGGTTTTAATTTTAATTACCAATTCCCACTCTATCAACTTAGATATCAGTCAGCAAGTTCCAGTGGTGGGAGTTGGGGGGGGGGGGGAGCCTTTTGTATGGAGAATCTGTCGGCTGAAGAATCAAAGTTAAATTCCCAGGCTTCAAGTCTTGGGTAAAGATGTGATTGGATGCTTTGATAGTTATTGCAGTGGGAGCCTGGGATGTTTTGGAGGCCCCTCCTTCTTTAGGTCCTATGATCATAGCTCCGTGTTGCTGAGAACGTATTTATTTTGGACACTTTTTTATTCTGCTCTTCCTCCAAGAAGCTCAGGGAGTTGGACCTGGTTCCTCCCTGTTATCCTCACAACAGCCGTGTGAGGTAGGTTAGCCTAAGAGAGCGTAATCAAGCCCAGTTCACCCAGTGAGCTTCTGTTGGCATAAGTGGGGTTTTAAACCTGGGCGATTAAATCCTAGGGCGATTCTGCATTGAAGAAGAAAAGGAAGAGAAGGTGGGGGAGGGGGAGATTGGATTTATACCCTGCCCTTCACTCGGACTCTCAGAGCGGCTTACAAACTTCTTTCCCTTCCCCACCCCACAGCAGACACCCCATGAGGAAGGTGGGGCTGAGAGCACGCTGACAGAAACTGTTCACGCTGCAAGGAAAATTAGAGATAAGGTTACGAAACGACTGTACTTTTAGCATGTGCTATTTAAGAAACCTGACTCTGAAACTTATATTCTTACTTTGTTTATATATTTCAATTTTATGCACTGCCAATCTTTGTACTTTTTTATATTTTATATTGCGATGGCCAGCGGCTATACGCAATAAACTGTTGATTGGAAAATTTCAACAATCTGTTTCTCTCCCTCTTTTTAGGAATTTGGAATCTTTTTTGAATCCATCCCTTTTTGATCAAATGAGAAAGCCAAAGAGAGGAGGGGGCAGGAATGGAGGTTCTCCAAAATTTCAGAATTTTCTCTCAGAGCTGTTCTCTCACGAGCAGTCCCTGAAAGAGCTCTCTCAGCCCCACCTACCTCCCAGGGTGTCTGTTGTGGGGAGAGGAAGGGAAAGGAGCTTGTAAGCCGCTGTGAGACTCCGAGTGAAGGGCAGGGTATAAATCCAGTCCCTTCTTCAAAAAAAAAAAAAGGAATTTCAGGAAAAAGGAATTCCACTCCCCATATAACAATGCTACTAGAACACATCGAGGAAAGACTCATATTGCAGCAATGCCAACTGTAAAATTCTCCTTGTCCCAGTAGCAGGAGGACGTGATTGTGTCTTTTCTTCCTCTTCTGGCCCTGCCTCGGGAAACTGCTGTCATTCTCATATCCCGCGCTTCTTAAGGTTCCCGCAGTCGCAGCGAGTTACAGCTTTATTAATATGAATGGAAAGCTTGCTGGCAGCATTATACCTGTATTTAACTACTAGGCACCCGACGTCCGTATGTATTTCCTTTTATGTGACCTTGATGAATGCGACTGGCTTAATAAGGCTAAGATGAATGAACCAATAATTTCAGACAAGACAGCGGACGGGCAGGCCCCCGTTTGATTTACAGGGCAGTGTTAATAAATACCAGCGGGGTCCTTTTTGCTCTTTGAGAGTTGCCACCAGGTGTTCCTGGCTATTGACACTCTCAGGTGCCTGGCCTGTATTCTTGCAAGCACAGCTTTTGCCCGGGAAGAGTTGCAGTGACATTTGGAAACACATAGATATTATACAGCCACCAGTGGCGCAGCAGGCACATGCCAATGCTCATATATCAAGAATATTTATTAGCATTGCCATCAGATCCAAAGAAAACAGGGTAGGGTTGACAGCTCTGGGGTGAGAAATACCTGGAGATTTGGGGGGTGGGGCCTGTGGAGGGTGGAGTTTAGGGAGGAGCGGGACATCGTCAGGGTCTAATGCCACCCTCCAAAGCAGCCATTTTGTCCAGGGGAGCTGATCTTGATCATATGGTGATCATTTGTAATAGCGGGGGGTCTCCAGGTGCTACCTGGAGGTTGCCAACCTTAATTCTGGAGCAGACTATTTTTTTGACCTCTGGGATAGTTACCAGCATAAGAAGAGCCTTGCTGGGTCAGACTAAGGGTCCATCTAGTCCAGCATCCTGTCTCACGCAGGGGCCATCACTACGTCCTCTGGCGGTGAATTCCACATTTTAATCACTCTCCTGTCTCACACAGTAGCCAACCGGTTCCTCTGGATGGCCAGACAAGTAGGGCATAGAGGTTGAGGCCTTCCCCTAATGTTGCCTCCTGGCTCTGGGATTCAGAGGTTTAGTGCCTCTGAATGTGGAGGCTCCCTTTAGTCACGGCTAGTAGCCACTGGTAGACCTCTCCTCCATGAAGCTATCTAATCACCTTTTAAAACTGTCCATGCCTGTGGCCGTTGCTACATAGGTTTTATTGTGAGTGTGTTTTAGCAAAAATTAGCATGGTCGTGGTGGCGGCTACAAGCATGGACGGCTTCAAGAGGGAATTAGATAAACATTTGGAGCAGAGGTCCTTCAGTGGCTATTAGCCACAAGGTACAGATGGGAACTCTCAGTCTGGGCCAAGCGATGCTCTGTATTCTTGGTGCTTGGGGGGGGGGGCAACAGTGGGAGGGCTTCTAGTGTCCTGGCCCCACTGCTGGACCTCCTGAAGGCACCTGGTATTTTTGGCCACTGTGTGACAGAGTGTTGGACTGGATGGGCCCTTGGCCTGATCCAACATTGGCTTCTCTTATGTTCTTATTGAAGTTTATTCAAAACTCCTCTGCCATTCCACCTGAGTGTTCCAGGCTATTTAAAGACAAACCTTGAAAAAACCGCTGAAATGAATCAAATCAACTTTGATTAACAAGTCAGCAGTACAGGGGGAGGGGGGAATAAGTAGGGATTAGACCATATGTGTAGTGTGTGGGGTCGTGTGGGGTAGTGGTTACAGCATTGGCCTAGGATCTGTGAAACTCACATTCGAATCCCCTATGGAAACTCACTGGGTGACCTTGGTCCAGTCCCACACTTTCCATCTCTCTTACTTCACAGGGTTGTGTTGAGGATGAAATAATGTAAACTGCCTTGGGTAAAAATGAAGTAAAATAAAGAAACAAATATCCTTATTATTTTATTGTTCCATACATTTGCTCTGTCCTGCTCTGCCTGAAATTGCGTTTTTAAGCAGAAAAAAAATATCTAAAACAAATTCCAGGTAGTGATGTGTGGGTGTACAGTACCTCAGCTCAAGCAGCAGTTACAGCCAGTCTGGTTGTAGGGGTTAAGAGCGCTGATTCTAATCTGGGAGAACCGGGTTTGATTCCTCATGCCTCCACATGCAGCTGCTGGTGTGACCTTGGGTCAGTCCCAGTTCTCTCAGTGCTGTTCTCTCAAGAGCAGTTCTCTCAGAGCTCTCTCAGCCCCACTTACCTCACAGGAACCTATTCCCCACAAGCAGCTGTGCCACCCTTGCTCTTCCGTTTGCCCTGGTTGCATTGGTCAATTTCACACTATTCACTGAGCGGCCGCATTTTGACCTGCATCTCCCCTCGATTTCCTCCGCATCTTCTTGATCTCAAAAACAAGGATCGAGAAGACATGGGGGAAATTGAGGGGAGATGCAGGTCAAAATGTGGCAGTGCAGGGAATAGTGTGAAATTGACCGATGCAACTGGGGCAAAAGGAAGAGTGACTGTGGCACAGCTGCTTGTGGGGAATTGGTCAGGGTGTCTGTTGTGGGAAAGGGAAGGTGACTGTGAGTTGCTCTGAGACTCCAAGTAAAGGGTGGGGTATCTCCTCCTCCTCCTCCTCCTCCTCCTCCTCCTCCTCAGATTGCAAGCAACACCTTCGAAAGCTTATACTCTGAGACCGATTACCCACAAGGCGCTGCCCAGGCATTGGTCTTCCCTTTGACCCAATTGCCTGCTTGAATTTCCCACTATTTGCCATGGGGCACATTTTGACCCGCGGCTCCGCCCGATTTCCTCCGTGGCTTCAGCGATCCTCAAAAAACAGAATCACTGAAGCCGTGGGGGAAATCGCATGAAGCCGTGGGTCAAAATGCGCCCCATGGCAAATAGTGTGAAATTGAAGCACGCAATCGGAGAAAACGGAAGAACGACGCCAGTCTGGAAATCTTGCTGGTCTTTGAGTGGCTCCTGGACTTGAATCTTGGTTTATTATAGTAATGCTTTTTAAAAAAAAAATAATAAAACATGGTTTTATTTTTTTCTCCTTCTGATCACAGAGTTACACCCTTACCACTGAAATCAATGCTCTTCGATGGCTTTTGCTCTGCTTAGAGTTGCAATTACACATTGTTGTGGCTGATGAAGTAGGGGTGCCAGCTCTGGGGGTGGGAAATACCTGGAGATTTTAGGACTGTAGCCTGGGTGGGACGAGGCCTGGGGAGGCAAGGGACCTCAGCAGAATCTAATGCTGTAGAATCCATCCTCCAAAGCAGCCGTTCTGTCCAAGAAAACTGATCTTACTCTTCTGGAGCTCAATCGTAACATCGGGAGATCTCCAGGTGCCACCTGGAGGCTGGCAACCCTCCTTATGGGGGAAGGTGAATCTTCCAAGTGTGCACACATCTGTCGACATGATTGCCATCGCAAAGTATTCCGCAGAAGGGCTGAGTGTTGTGCCTCATTCCCCAGATCATGGCACAGTTCTGGTTTATAAGGTTGACTTGTTAAATGGGGCTTTTCTGGAGGGAAATTGGCCATAGCGACTCTCCCATCCCATTGCCTCCCTCTCGGAGTGAAGAGAGGGTTTTTATCGCTGCACCCATGAATCATTGTCACATCAACATATTTCCCTGGCATCGGCTGAAGGGGCGCTTCATTGAAAGCCCAAGATCATCGCACAAGGAGGTCTATCACCTCTGAACTTCTCAAAGGTGTGGAGCCGTAACTTGCAGGCGCTGCATATGCAAGACTGACGAAGCACATGTTTTCCACGCCATCATGCCAGATGATTAATTCGATAGCTGGTCCCTGGGAAGGATACATTGCCCTGGGATTCCCACGCAGACCAGATCCTGTTGTGAACTCCGTGCCGTTCATGCATTTGCAAAGCCACAGACCACAGAGTGGCAGCAGAAACGCGTAGTCCTTTTCAGGTGTTATATTTCTTGCATCGTGGGAAAGCGCTCTATCAGTGATCCTTTTGGCGACAGGCATATTTTCCAGTCACAGAACATCTAAACTAGAACCTGAAATGTCAAGGGGGTGTGTTCGTGCATTCTGAATCTACAACACATGTGCATTAACCTTTTCAGCTAAAATGGCAAGTATGTGTGGGGGGGGGGGTAGCCAGGATTTTGTGGCTTGTGGGGAAATTTTTTTTCTGGTGAGGCTGAAGTTCTCAGTGCAGAAAGAAAAGCCATTTGGCCAACAGAAAGCTAGGAATAGAAAGCCAGGATAGATCTCTAAATTGCAAGTTGTCAACCACTTGAGAGGACAGTTCTCAGCGGCTGCAAGTTAATCACTTCTGCCAGCTGAAGCAACAGTCCTGATAACAAGCCGGCAGGTGGGGGTGATGACTTCTATAGTCAAGAAAGCGTACGCTTAGGAAGAAAGACTCTCTTAAAGGAGACCAGTTTCTTGACACAGAGTTCAAAGGGATCCTAGAGGTCACCTACTCCAACCCCCTTGCTCAGTGAGGGAATTAGTCAACTACAGCACCCCACTCTGCTTAAAAAAGTGCACACCTTTAAAAAATGTTTTTAAATGATTGGGAAAAGCATTTACAGGAGACATTCTTGTGGGGCTGTGCCTTTAAGAAAGGAGACAGGGCTCTCAAAAGTCCCACTGTACCTATGGGCCTGTGGCACACACTGGTGTTGCCAGCCTTCAGGTGGGGCCTGGGGATCTCCCGCTTTTACAGCTGATCTCCAGCTGACAGAGATCAGCTCCTCTGGAGGAAATGGCTGCCTTGAAGGGTGGACTCTACGGCACTGTACCCTGCAGGTGTCCTTCCCATCCCAAAATCCTGCTCTCCGCATGCTCCACTGAATCTCCAGTAATTTCCCAACCCAAAGTAGGCAATTCTATAACATTCTCCCAGTCCGCGAGATAAGAGCTCCAGAAATGTAATGCCTGAACAGTCATTTGGTCGAAGCCTGGGCAGACTGGAGTTCGAATCTCTATTCAGTCACTCACAAAGGCTTAATGTGTGCCATCCTAACCTACATCGCAGGACTGGTGTGAGAGTAAGGGCACGATACACGGTGCAGCAGCAGAGCATCTGCTTGGCATGCAGAAGGGCACAGGTTCAGGCCACGTCATCTCCACTTAAGGGTCAGGTAAGAGGAGATGTGAAAGATCCTTCTGTGCCTGAGACCCCAGAGAGCCGCTGCTAGTCTGAGTAGACAATACTGGCCTTGATGGACCAATGTTCTGGTTCACCATACGGCACCTTCATGAATGGTCTCTATAAGTGGGGAAATCATGTTACCAGTATGATGTAGTGGTTAGGAGCATGGACTCTAATCTGGGAGAAACGGGTTTGATTCCCCACGTCTCCACTTGTACCTGCTGGATGACCTTGGGTCAGTCACAAGTTCTCTCAGAGCTGTTCTTTCAAGAGCAGTCCTCGAAAGAGCTCTCTCAGCCCCACCCACCTCACAGGGTGTCTGTTGTGGGGAGGGGAAGGGAAAGGAGTTTGTAAGCTGCAAGAGACTCCTTCGGGTATAAATCCAACCTCCTCCTCTTCTTCTTCTCTTCTACCTTATCTCCTCGCGAGCAGGAGGGAATGAAAGACCAAGAAACACCTTTGGAATAGGATTAAGTTTTGTTTTCTTTCACTGATGCTTTGGTTGCTTTTTTACGACTGCTCCTGGCTGAATATGAAGGGCTTTTTTAAAAAAAGAAAAAAGAAATTGTTTTCTGTTCAGTGTTGTCTGTCTCTGTATACCAGCTGTCAGCTCCTTTCGTATGCCCACTGCGTGTTCAACTGTCAAAGACTGTCTGGGACAATGTGTCGTATTTGCTGGTGATTACAGATCA
This sequence comes from Lepidodactylus listeri, assembly GCA_029233225.1. Lineage (NCBI taxonomy): Eukaryota > Metazoa > Chordata > Lepidosauria > Squamata > Gekkonidae > Lepidodactylus > Lepidodactylus listeri. The sequence goes on from JARCFY010000011.1 coordinate 87,071,745, forward strand.
CATCGCCCATCAAAACCTGATGGCGCCATGGCTGTTACATCAAATATCACATTGTGTGGCAGGTCACCTGTCAACTGTTGTCGAGTACGGAAAGTTGTGCATTGGGAGTCGTGAAAAAGGCACTGGGGACGCTTTTGCCTTGGACGCCTCGAAACCTGGAGACAGCTGATGGGATTCCAGCTCCCAGCCAGAGGGCTAAACTATCCAACCCGCCAAGAAAATACCATAGCTGATCACCTGAGTAAAATAATTCACACCCTAGATCGCTGCTCCCTAGGATTTTTGGTAGATCGTGACTCACTAAGAATTTAGGCAGGTGGTGAGAGGGAAGGCAGGAAGTAGGGTTGCCGGCCTCCAGGTGGGGCCTGGAGATCTCCTGTTTTCGCAACTGATCTCCAGTGGACAGAGATCAACTCCCCTGGAGGAAATGGCTGCTCTGAAGGGTGGACTTTATGGCACTGTGCCATACTGAGGCCCCTCCCCTCCCCAAACCCCGCCCTCTCCCGGATCCACCCCCAAAGTCTCCAGGTAGTTTCCAACCCAGACCTGGCAATCCTAGCAGGAAAGGATGAGGAGAAGCTGAAGTTTTGAGCAAGAACAATAAGCCTAACTGGTGTGAAATTTGGAGGAGGAGGAGGAGGAGGAGGAGATTGGATTTATACCCCACCCTTCACTCAGAGTCTCGGAGCAGCTTACAAACTCCTTTCCCTTCCCCTCCCCACAAGAGACACCCTCTGAGGTAGGTGGGGCTGAGAGAGCTCTGAGACAATTGTCCTTGAGAAAACAGCTGATACAGAGCTATGGCTTGCCCAAGGTCATCCAGCAGCTACAAGTGGAGGAGTGGGGAATCAAACCCGGTTCTCCCAGATTAGAGTCCGCGCACTTAACCACTGGCGCCAAACAGGAATTTACCTCACAATTTTTGAGTGACTGTGAATACTTCAACCTCCCCCTTTGATTCCTGCATATCCCTTCCACCCAGCGGGCTGGTGGAAACTCCTCTTGGAGTTAGGGTTGTTTTCCTGACCATTTTTAAGCAGCTCAATGTTGTTTTAGCTCAGTTATATTTATTTCTGATGTAAGCCGTCCTGAGCCCTGTACGCAAGGAAGGGCAGTCGATAAATTGAACATAATAAATAAAAAATAAAAAATAAATAAGCCAGTGCTTGGCTCTTGTGGCCTTCTTTTATGAACTAAGAACCAGGAAGGTTAACGGCACAGAAATCTGAGGGCCGATTCCTAAAAACAATCCTTGCGAAACACAAACATATCAACAGTACAAAATTATCAAAAATACGTGTATTTATTACAACAAGGAGGAGGAGATTGGATTTATATCCCGCCCTTCACTCCACGAGGGAGTCTCAGAGCGGCTTACAAACTCCTTTTCCCTTCCCCTCCCCACAACAGACACCCTGTGGGGTAGGTGGGGCTGAGAGAGCTCTTTCCCAAGCTGTCCTCGAGGGAACAGCTGGTACAGAGCTATGGCTTGTCCAAGGTCATCCAGCCAGGTGCGAGTGGAGGAGTGGGGAATCAAACCCGGTTCTCCCTGATTAGAGTCCGCGCACTGAACCACTACACCAAACTGGCTCTCAGATAATTTACAAGATAATTTACAAGGTAATTTACAAGGTAATTTACATTCAGGCAAGTAGCCGTGTTGGTCAGAAGCAGCAGGACAAAGTGGCACCTTTGAGACTGACGGAGTTTTTTATTCAAAGTGTAAGCTTTCGTGTGCAACAGTAACAAAGCGATAATATAGTATACACAATAGTCCAAGACAAAGCACTGAAAACGACACAGATAACAAATGTACTGAACACCAAGTTTATATACACCCTGGAACTTTAAACATACTATAATAAGTATGCACTTAATATCAACCGGGATTCACCAAGTTTCTAAATGCCTAAATGCCATCTTCAGTAGAAGTCATTTGCTGAAGAAGACTACGAAACGAAGAGCAGAATCTAGTGCCTTCGTCTTGTTTGTATTTGAAAATGTTTTTGTGACTTTGTACATGCTCAGAGACTTTTTTGTTTGCATTTAGAAACTTTGTGAATCCCAGCTGATATTAAGTGCATACTTATTATAGTATGTTTAAAGTTCCAATGTGCGTATAAACTTGGTGTTCTGTACATTTGTTATCTGTGTCATTTTCAGGGCTTTGTCTTGAGCTTTCGTGTGCAAAGCACACTTCTTCAGACAAAACCGGAACAAACCTCAAAAGCTCGTTACAGGGAAAAAGAGGGCCATTCGGAGGGGCTACTCAGAGCCCAGATCCATATGCAGAGCAGAAATTGCAATGGGTGGCCCGTTGGATCAATGGAGGGCGGCAAATTAGCATGTCAATGCAAGAGTTAACAAAGAGATGTGAGAAAGAAAACCAAGCTCAGCCCTGTGTCCATGCGAGAACAGAGACTCACCATATGTACAACTTCTTCACATACACTGAAACAGATTTCCTCAAATCTTATTTGCAGGTGGGGGGCGGGGGTCTGCTTGGTGGGTCCGTTACCCCACCCCAAATTGCCAGGATTGCGGAGACATGCCCGGCACGATGACGTCACCCGGAGGTGACATCATCGCGCTGGGCACGTTGCGGGGGGACGCTCTATCATTCGAGGGAAAACTCTGGTTTTCCCTCGAATGATAGTGGTCCCGCCCCCAGGGTGCCCGATGCAATGACATCACTTCCGGGTGAACTCCCGGAGACAGCCAGGACGTCCCCCCGCTGCAGCTATGGTAGGACTTGGCAACCCGGGGCGGGGGGGGGGGGTTAGTTGCCAGGAAGAGCTCATTAGTTATGGGCCCCACTATAAGAACATAAGAACATGAGAGAAGCTGATGTTGGATCAGGCCAACACTCTGTCACACAATGGCCAAAAATACAAGATAAAATCGTACAATGTAGACAAATGAAACCTAACGCGACCCGACATGTTTTGGCCTAACTGGTCTTCAGAGCCAAAGGAGCCAAAGCTGCTCAGGGGGGCACTGAGTTGTTGTTTTTTCTGAAAGCGGGGCGGTAGGCCAAATAAGTTTGGGAACCTCTGGATCAGAGCATGGCAACAGGACAAAAGCCCTTCCCAACAAGGAGACCCACCTGGTTCCCCACACCCGCTCAGATAAATAATAGCCACTTGGCCCTTCATCATCGACAGCAACCAGGGTGTTGCAGCTCATCATGAGGTTTGTCTGGATGTGTCATTTCTGTCCTTTTCTGTAATAATCATCATCATCATGAAAGAGCAACATCCCCGAGAAATTCTTGCAAGCATATTAGGCTTATTATAACAGCAATACTATTTTAGTGGCAATTAACTTGTAATGGGAAAGGACATTAAATTTGAAGCAGCACGGCCATAAACCCTGAGGCATAATAGAAACCACATCATTTTTTTAAAGGCTGTTTTCATAAAGCCCTGCTGAAACTGTGGTGCCGCTTTAAAAAATTTCCCACATTTGAAATCGGAACGAAAAGGTATTGGTTGGCCAGAATGATGGTTCCATTGTAAATGTGTTGGCTCTGTTTTCTGTGCCACATTCATAATTTTTGGGGGGGATTTATTTATTTATTTAATGTTTACAAGTATATCCCGCCCTCCCCATTGGCCGGCGCAGGGCGGCTGACAACATGCATAAATATACATTAAAATTCCGATTAAAACAATCTAACAATAAAAATCAGACTATATAAACATAATTTATATTAAAAGATGGCGAATCTTCCAATACCAGCTGTTACGGAATGGTGACCCCCCCCAGCTCCTGTCCAACTATGGAGTCTCGGTTGGTGGCGCTGTTGGTACTGTTGGCACCACTGTTGGTACAATTGTTGGTCCAGTTGGTAATTGGGCCAGGGCCATAAAATCACAGTGGCACCCTACTTAAAAGCCTGGTGGAAGAGCTTCGTTTTACAGGCCCTGCGGAACTATAGAAGGTCCCTCAAGGCCCTGATGTCCTCTGGGAGCTCATTTCACCAGTGCAGGGCCACCACGGAGAAGGCCCTGGCCCTTGTTGTAGCCAGCCTGGCCTCTTTAGGCCCCAGAAGAACCAGGTGGTTTTGGGAACCCAATCTTATGCTCACTGGGGTACATGTGGGGAAAGGCGGTCCCTTAGGCCCCTGGCCATTATATAGCACTTGGAGTTATCCCGAACACACTGAGCTCCAAGATGTGTTCGGAACAACTCCAAGTGCTATATAAACCCAAAGAATTCTAAATGAGCTCCACTGCGTGTTCTGAATAACTCCAGTAACTGTAAAGGTAAAGCTTTCCCTTGCTCGAAAGCTACTCGAATCCAACTCAAGCCGAAGAGCCAGCGCTGTTCAAAGATGGTTCCATGGTCATGTGGCCAGCATGATTAGATGGCGAGGCACACAGAATACTGTTGCCTTCCCACCAAAGCGGTACCTATTTATCTACTTGCAATTTATTGCTTTTGAACTGCTAGGTTGGCAGGAGCTGGGACCAGAGACGGGAGCTCAGTCCGTCACGCGGCACTCGGGTCTCGAACTGCCGAACTACTGATCTTCTGGTCTACTGATCTTCTGTTCTGCAGTTCAACATCTTAAGCTCTGAGCCACCGTGGCCACGAATAACTCCAAGTGCTATATAAATCCAGAGAATTATGAATGAACTCCAAGGGGTGTTCTGAATGACGCCAAGCACTATATAGATCCAAAGAATTATGCATGAGCTCCAGTGTGTTGCAGTGATTAAAGTGCGGTGCAGCGGTTAGAGGGTTGGACTAAGATCTGGAAGACCCCAATTGGAATCTCCACTCTGCCATGAAAGTTGGCTAGCTGACCCTGGGCCTTTAAAAAAAAAAAATTGTGATCAAGTTTCAGCTGACAGGGTGCCCCCTAGTGGCTTTTCACGCTAAGAGACATTCAAAGGTGGCTTGATATTGCATCCCTCCATATCGCAACCGTGGCATTCCTTGGTGGTCTCCCATCCAAGTACCCCATCTTGATCTGTCTCCGTAGAAGGCACTACATTCCTCCCTCCCCCAGAAATGTCCTCAGGCTCAAAGCAGACCACAAAGGGGGGGGGGGAGGATAAAAGCCCTCTTCATTAAAAGTATGGGTAAAAAGATTTGTTTTTTCCTGGTGTCTACAAGACAGTAAAGTGAGCGCCCGGCAAGCCTAGGGTTGCCAGGTACAGCCTGGGAACCAGCAAGAGGGTTGGGAGCAGGGACATGGGGGGCACGTGATGTCAGCAACGACCATAAAGCTTCCGTTGATTCCTAGAGTTACCCATTGTCACTTCCGGGTACAACCTGCACAGAGGACACTGCTGGCTTATTCTGCCTTTTCTCCCACCCCTGCGAGTGGTGGCAGCCAATGGCAGCAATCAGAGACCCTAGTGAGGGGCCACCACTGACCAGGCACAGCCTCTGGTTGCTACCCACCTCACCTCCACAGGCGTACAGGTTCTTGGGAGGCAGATCTTAACGGGCACGCTGGGATAGTGTTGCCAGCCTCCAGGTGGGGCCTGGGGATCTCCCGCTTTTACAACTGATGTGCAGCTGACAGAGATCAGCTCCCCTGGAGAAAATGGCTGCTTTGGAGGGTGGACTCTATAGCATCGTCCCATGCTAAGGCCCCTCCCCTCCCCAAACCCTGCCCTCTCCTGGCTCCACCCCCAAAGTCTCCAGGTATTTCCCAACCCAGACTTGGCAACCCTAGGCTGGGAGGAGGTTGTCCTTTGTACCCCAGCCCCAAGCCGCTTAGGTAAGATCCAGCACTTTGAATTGTGCCTGAAAGCAGGCAGGTGTCTGACACAATGCACCTCTCCAAAAGAAAAGCCTGCAAAAAAAGGGTGGATATTTATGGCTAAACTGATTTTTGCCTTTTGTATGCATCAAAGGGATATTTCATTTTAAGAGCCCAATCATTTTATCATAAGCACAAGCTGTAAAATGGCCACTGTTGGTGTGTTTTGCAGTTAATTTGACTTCCTTTATGGCTGAGCAAAGGACAGATCAATACTGACCTACAAAGCGCAGGAAGATGTAAGAACGTAGCCCAGGGTTTGTTTGTTTTTTAAAAAAAGGTCTCTAAGGATGCCTTCCTCAAATACCAGCATAACGGATACCCCTAACTGCCTGTACAGATGTTCGGTTTGGGAGAGATGATGATGACCCACCTGTAACTCTTTATTGCATGGGGGAGGGATTCAGATGTCTTTCCTCCAGATGTTGGGATCATTGTATTATTTTGTTTTTATATTTTAAAAATAGAAATTTTATAGGTATCAGTATAAGCATGCAAACCATATTGGAGAAGATGTGTACATTTTACATGAAAAACTGGCTTTTTATTAGTTTTACTGAGAGCTCTCCCAGATACCTGGCTGGCTCAGAGCTTGAGTTCCTTGAGTAGGGTTGCTGAACTACAGATCATGGCTGGAAATACCCTGGAACTACATCTGGTCTCCATACGATAGAAAACAGTTCCCAGTTTGGTGTAGTGATTAGGAGTGCAGACTCTAATCTGGGAGAGCTGGGTTTGATTCCCCATTCCTCCATATGTAGCCAGCTGGTGTGACCTTGGGTCAGTCACAAGTTCTCTCAGAGCTGTTCTCTCAAGCGCAGTTCTCGAAAGAGCTCTCTCAGCCCCACCTACCTCACAAGGGTCGATTTCACATTACCTTTTTAAACTGCATGGTACTGACTGCAGTCACCCCTGAACAGCCATAGATCTATGCAGAAGGTACAATAAAACCCAATGATTTCCATTCGGTTCGCAGGGAGGGCGGGGTAGAAATACAAAATAATAAATAAATAAATGATCAACGAAAGTGAAAGCAGCATGCAATGCAGAGGGTACCATACAATCCAACGGTCAAAGAAAGTGAAAGCAGCGTGCAATGCAGAGGGGAATTTCTGTTCCATGGTGGGTTTGGTAAAACAATGGAAGGAAAAACCAATGCAGAATTGCCCCATGTACCAGGAAGTCATCACTGTTGCCTTTTGTTTAAAGTCTTTCTTGGCGTTCAGTCCATGCTTCTTGGCCCCAGGGTTAAAAAAGACCTTTGTTAAATTTACTGACATGTTTTTGCTTCCCTTCACCTGCTTTTCAAGGCCGCAGTGATTGCACTGGGGGGACTTGTAAAGCTGTTTCCTATATGTCTTGGGTCATTACGCCATAAGACATTGGTGGTTCCTTAATGCCTTCAAAGCACACATCATAACGCTCCGCGTGACCTGACATTGCAATGACAGGGCTATGTAAAAGAATTTGGTTACTTGTTCGGGAGGTAGCGGAGGATGGACAAAGGAATATTCCTGTTTAGCTCACAGGATTATTTAGCTGTCAAAATCCATCTGAGCAGGGCACCTGGTTGAGAGCAGAGCTCCGCTGAATATCCTCCCGTTTCAATTTTAGGGTCAAAAATTAATTCTAGCCAGTCAGGGAACATGCGCTGAGCAGGAGGCTGTCACGAAGACAGCCGCCTGTCAGATTGGGCTACGTAATGATGTCGCCGGGAGAAAGGCACACAAACGGAGCGAGGCCTCTTTCCTGATCTAGGGAAGCAGGGATCTTGTCATTAGTGGGATGAAATCAAGACACTACATAGCCAATTGTATTCAGAGAGAATGAAGGTCATGAAATCAATTCAGTGTGACAGCAACAAAGAGCAATATCGATAAGCACAGAAACATTTCCAAGGGTGCCAGAAAAATGTTCAAACGTGCAGGTTTTAAAAATAATAAGAGGTTGATCTTTTTAAATTGCTTGCACTTTTAAAAAAAAAATTGAAACCCTGCCTTTTCTTATGCCTCAGGGGGGCTTACACATCATAGTTAAAACATTACCATTGGAAACAAACAGCAATAGAACTCTAGATACCATTTCCCCCCTCAAAAAAAAAAAAGATTCCTGCAGCTTACAACCCATTCAAATCCCTGTGGAGAAATGAATTTGTCTTTGGAAGTTAGGACTGAGCAAAGCCTTTATCTTGAGAAAGCTTTTCTCTCTCTTGGCAGAGTCCAGGCAGGGTTGGGGGCAATGCTCCCTCTAAGCTGTGGAGACTTGTGAGAAGAAATTCTACTTTGTGAGCTACTGGCATTCAAGTTGCGAGTGAGCGATCTGACTACTGCATAAATTAGTCTGCTCTGGAGCCATCCTTCCTGAGCTAAGACAAAAATCTGTGAGCTGGAGGCTAAAAAACTGTGAGCAAGGTAACACTAACTCAGCTTAGAGGGAACACTGGTTGGGGGGGGTGGCGTTGACTGCTCACCAGCCTCACTCAGCAAGCCTAGATGCAGTGAGATGGCCAAGTCTCATACACACAGATACACACACAACTCTACAGCTAGGAAGGTGACATCCAGCACAAATCCATCTCCTACAAATCCAACCAGCATCTCCTATGCCCTTTCAATCGACTGAGGAAGATTTAATCTGCTCTTTCAAAGCCCTTCCCCTCTGAGCAACATTCTTGGAGCCGTGCACTAAGGAACCCCCCCCCCACCTCCTAGATCCTTATCCTCAGCGATACCAACAGACATCCAGCAGGGAACAGAGATTTGGAGGTCTCAGAGTGCTAAAAAGACTTCAGGAAAAACTTCCAGGAGACCAGGAAAAACTTCTTTGACCTGGCCTAACTTGGCCAGTGGGAGGGGAAAGAGAGATGAGATCAAACTCCTGGGCATGAGGAGAAGTGGCTCTTTAGAACTGGTTCCATTGAAGAAGACAGAACTTTTTGTGGCATGGTCTGCTGGAAGTGGCCATTGCCATGTGAGGGACTGCAGGCCTTAACAGAGGCATCAAGGTAGAACAACTGTAACCTTTTAAGCAAACACACCTGCCTTATGTTAATATCCATGATTAGGGCATGGACAGAGGGAGGGACAGAGAAATTGCATTGTACCTTTTTCTTTTGGATTCCTGGCTCAGTATGTTGCTATGCTGAGAGTATGTGCTTGGACATTTTTTTTAATGAATGCTTTATAACTTTTAATGCTGGTGGTGGGTCTCTGTACCACCTTAGACATTTATTGTTCTGGGCACACTATTTTAAAAGGACCACCTGAAAGAAGGGGAGAGGTAGTCAGCTGGCAAGTGGCTATTCCCCCAGTGTTGCACTGTCCTTGTGGTAGCCAGACACTGGGTAGCGGGAGACTCAGGTGCAAGGCCTTGGAATGGAAGTGCAGGGGAGGGAAGCTACCTAGGGTTTGACTTTCCACTGTAGGGTAAATTTATTTATTTTATTTATTTATTTTTGAGATTTATATCTCGCCCTCCCCGCCATACGGTGGCTCAAAAACCAAAAAAGGTCAAGAGTACAAAGAAACAGAAAAAGTAGTATGATCTAATGCAGGGGTGTCAAACTCATTTGTTATGGAGGGCCGGATTTGACATAAATTAGACTTTGTCAGGCCGGGCTATGTGTGTCATAAAATGTAATGCCAGGTAGTGGAGATATAAACTTTATAAAGGACACAAACAGAAAGATTTTTTTTAAACTTAAAATAAAAACATGCTTGAAACATTAGCATTCTTGCAATATTTTGTTTATTCAACAGTCTCTGATAACTGTCACTTCTTGCTCTGAACTACTGCATCAAAATGTCTGTGCTATAGCAATCTGGGGGGGAGGAGCCTCAGCCCAGTGCAGGGAGCAGAAGCTTGCCTATCTATCTCTCCTGAGTGACTGAGAGAGTCTTGGAAAGCAAACTGTGATGCAACAGCAGCAGCAGAACTGGAGGAAGAAGCAGGAGACAGCCAGTCCCTTGCAGGCCTGATAGAAGCCCTCTGGGGGGGCTGATCCAGCCCCCGGGTTGCATGTTTGACACCCCTGATCTAATGTATAAATGAACAGGGTGCCAACCTCCAGGTAGTGTTTGAGATCTCCTGTGATTACAATTGATCTCCAGGTGGCAGTGTTCAGTTCACCTGGAGAAAATGGCTGTTTAGAAGGGGGACTGTATCGCCTTAATATCTCCTTAAAGTCTCTCCCTTCCTCAAACCCTGCCCTCCTCAGACTCCACCCCCAAAATGTCCAGGTATTTCCCAACCTGGAGCTAGCAACCCTATAAATGAACAAATCGAATTATGTGCACAAATCATAAGATCACTAATTTGTATATAAACAGATTCCACACAGGAAACAATTTTGCACATAGAATAAAATAACACACACTGCCAAATGCAATCAAACAGAATGCCAAACACATTTTGGCACAAAGCCTTCATCAGTGGCTTATGGCCATAATTAGCACAATCATCTCTAGCTCCCACCTTAAAAGGCATGACAAATCACAAGACAACCAAATTAATTTCGTTGAGTGAATTAAAAACTCCATACGTACAATCTGTCTTCAAGTATTTCCACATCTGGGTGTCTCTCGGCCAAAATAACAAATAACATCTGGGTGTCTCTCAGCCAAATATATGTGCATGTGTCTCAGTTTGGTGTAGTGGTTAGGAGCACGAACTCTAATCTGGGAGAACCGAGTTTGATTCCCCATGCCTCCACATGCAGCTGCTGCATGACCTTGGGCAAGCCACAGTTCTCTCAGAGCTGTTCTCTCTAGAGCAGTTCTCTCAGAGCTCTCTCAGCCCTGGCTACCTCATGGGGTGTTTATTGTGGGAAAGGGAAGGGAAAGGAGATTGAAAGCCGCTCTGAGACTGTGAGTGAAGGACAGGGTATAAATCCAATCTCCTCCTCCTTCGCTTCTTCCTCCTCCTCCTCCTCCTCCTCTTCTCCACCATGCACTAATATCAAACAACTTACTTTACCTTTTTTGGTTGGGTAATTTCCTCCTTTCTGTGGTATTCAAAGTTCCACTCTGAAGTGAATTTTGTTGGCTCATCACCGGCCTATCCTTCCTTCTCAGCCTAACCTACCTCACAAGGTTGTAATGAGGATACAATGGAGGACTGAGAGGCCCATTCAGAGACAAGAAAGGCTGGTGGACCTTTCCCCATCCTTAACCCCAGAAGGTATTAAAATCTGTGGAAGCAATGGAGTCAAAATGCTCGGGAGATAAAAATCAGTGGCTGTGACCTCTCCTCTGCCTTAATCAAGATGATGGAGATGAGAGAGACAGCCAATGGAAAGGGGCCTCACCCTGCTCAGGTCCACAAGGAAGACCCATTTACAACCCTGAGGACTCCGTCAAATTTTATTTACTAAGCATGCCCCCCCCCCCCAAACACACTGCAGTTATTTCCCAGTGGTCTTAAAAGTGTAATGGATTGTAATGCTTCCAATTGATGTAATTTCCCTCTATGAGACACATTGCAATGAATTATGGTCTGGTGCTTCCTTCTGTGGGGCCCTTGCACATCTCTCATTGTGGGCAACAGGATTTGCACAGGAATTCCCCTCAGTTGTTTTGCCCTTTGATGTTCAACTAGATTTCAAGCGGAGCAGGGGGAGACTCACAGCTTTTTGCAAATATTTTCTGCAGCATTTGGGAAAATATTTCTTTGAAATTTCTTGTGCTGCCTCGCTGGAGAACCTGTTTGATGGGGCATACACAACAAACTATGGTTGCGGTCACACGCGCCTTTAGATCCAACATGGTGTGAATGCCTGTTGGATCTAAAGGGCATGATCAGACAGCAACATCTGGGAAAGGTCCCGCAGTCGTCAGGACACCATGCTGCTCTGCCACAGAAACAGAGTTAAAAGATACTGGGAAAAATCTGGTCCTAATACTTGCCGACAGGCCACAGATGGACTTTCCCCTGTCTGATCACTCAAGCATGCTCTCAAGCTGTCAGGATGGTCTAATCATTCAATCCTGACTCAGTGCCTTCCCCCCCCCCCCCCCAGCATAGCAGTATGTGCATAATCGCATACTCCATGGGGAACCCTCAGTTTCCTCGTTTATGTACATGGGGAACAAAAGGCAAAAAAAAATCCCCACTTGCACATGGTAGCATCTGATCACACAGTGATGGGCTGAGCCCACAGCACAAAGGGATGTGTGATCTCGCAACTGCGAGTCAAATTCCTCCCTAGGAAATAGGGGCGCTTCCCCTCTGCTGCAACTGGCACATGTGACTGCAGCCTATGATAATTTTAAAAGCATAAAAATTGTTATTTTTGAACAATGTGTTGTTCTGGGGAGGGTAGCTGTACTGGTCTGCAGTAGAGGAGCAATTTTCAAGTCCAGTAGCACCTTAAAGACCGACAAGATTTTCAGAGTAAAAGCTTTCAAGAATCAAACCTCCAATGAAGGGAACTTTGGCTCTTGAAAGCTTATCCCCTGGAGATCTCATTGGTCTTTAAGGTGCTACTGTACGGTGCTACTGGACTCGAAGCTTGTTCTCAACAAAGCACTGTGTGTGTAAAGTGCTGTCAAGTCACAAGAGACGTACAGCAACCCCAGAGGGTCTTTGAGGCAAGAGATACAGGCCGTTTCTGGACTCTCCTTTTAATCCATGTTCACCGCGATGTCCTCCAAGCAATTCTGCACTAAAATTGAATTCAACCTTCTTTTTATTCCAGGTTTTTTTCCATTCTGCACTCAAATTGAGTTCAACCGTCTTTTTATTTCAGGTTTCCCTGCCATTCTGCATTACATCACCTCCCTTCAGTGGTGAGAGTTTCCGGTCAGGAAAAATGGAGATCTGACGCATCCTTCTATGAGAGGGCGAACGGCTGTTCTTATCGATGGTTTGGGAGCTTTTAAGCCCCAAATACAACTTACCCCAGGCAGGGGGGAGACTTGCAAGCAATAAAACCCAAGGTAGAGAGTTGAGATCGGCTTGCGATAAGTTCCGGAGGGGATTTATTGCAGCCTTGACCTCCTCTCCCGGAAAGGGTTTCTGCAATCAACTCTAGAGAACTGAACCGGGCTATAAATCAGCTTAAAATCTCCATTATCCTGATTCCTTGATGAAAGAAGACAACGTTTAAACTAAGGAACTCCAGCTGCACCTTATTAACAACACAAGGTAACGAAAAACAATTTGCTTACCGGTATCTTGAAGTGGGGAAAGAAGAAAACATCCGGAGAAGCTGGGCAGTGATTTGAGCATTTGACTGAGTTTGTTTCCAGCTTTAAAAAACTTGAAATTTGCCCAAAAATAGCTAAAAACTGTTCTGTTTACCATTCCTGTGGTTGATAAAAGAGGGGCTGGAGAAGCTCTAAACATCGCGAGAGCCACGTCTCACAACCTTATACAGGAAGTGACGTGTTGTAAAGAGCAGACAAGAAGGAACAAAAACATCACCTCCCTTCAGTGGTCAGCCCGGTTTCAGCCAGTTGTTGCCCCGGTTATTTGGATGTTGTTTTGCCGTGGACTTCAACTGCCTCGACTCAAACACTGAGAATATCCGGAGTGGCAGGCAAATGTGGAAAGGACCAACAGAGGTGGTTTTGCCATTGCCAGTCTTTGCATCCCCCTGGACTTCATGGGAGATGAAGTCTAACTGGAGCACTAACCATGGCCAGCTCTACAGATCAAGCTAGCCTGGACTACCCAGGTCAGGGCAACAAAGCATTAAACACCCCCCCCCCTCGTTAAAAACCCTGCCATTAAAAAAAAAAAACCATGGGTACACAAAAACAGTTTTTAAACACTGAGCAGCCTAAAATAATTCTCATAAAACAAGTCTCGGGCTAGAAGACGAGAGATGCTGCCTGTTGCAGAGCAAGTTAAGAGGCGGGGGGGAGGGGGGTTCATGGACCCAGCCTTGCTGTTTTAAAACCAGCTTGGCTCAGTGGCCCAGAGCACCTTCTATCATCAGCATCTGGTTTTCCAACTCCAAGTTCATCATGAATTTTGGCTGGTTTGTGGTTCGCGAAGCGATGTTCATGGGTTGAAGAACCACCACAAACTTCCACAAATGTTGATGCAGTTTGTGAAGAGCAAAAAGCAGGGATTTCAATGGCTTCGAGCCATTTAAACCCTTGCTTTCTGCCCTTCACAAAAAAACAGCTGAGTGGTGGACTGCTGCTCAGCTGTTTGGTTCAAATGGCTCCCAGGCATTTAAACCACTGCTTTCTGCTCACCGTGGCTTTCCATGGGGAGCAGAAAGCAGGGGTCACAAACCAATCTCCCGGTTTGTAAACAGCCATGGTTTGGTTTGTGGTTCAGCCACGAACCACGAACCAGACCACAAAAATGTGGTGAATGCCCATCCCTACTAGCAACCTCTAGTCCTGTCTGTCAGGAGAAGTCAGACCACTCAAGGGTGGGAGGAAAGTTAGGCCCCATAGCAATGTTGTTCCCCCAGTTCCTCTCCCATCTAATGGAGGCCATTCACTTCTATCGGAGACAAAACTGCACTTCTGGGGGAGAAAAATTGCATTGCAAAAGTCTGGGGTAGTGCTTCATTTGTTCCCTGGCCATGATGATGACAAAAGTCAAGCCTTGATCCCCTCCGTACCAGACAGATTTCTGCCAGTTTTCTTTGCCCCACAGAACTCAACAGCAACTGCTGAGAACAGATCTAGTTTCCCTACACATTTTCAAAATTGCATCTACAGGAAAGAGGCCAAGAAAAGGGCTGCAGTTGCAACCCACATTGGATGGTAGGGTTGCCAAGTCTTACCTTCATAACAGCGGGGAAGTCCCAGTCCCTCTCTGGGAGCCCCGTGTGCGAGCAAAGCATGCGCATGCCACAGTGACATCACCCAGATGTGACATCATCATGCTGGGCACATTGCCAGGATGATGCTCTGGTAATCACCCTAAAACTCTATGGTACCATAGAGTTTTCAGGGTGATTGCTAGAGCGTCACCCGGAGACGTGCCTAGCATGACGACGTCGCTTCCGGGTCACTTCGGGGATGGGGTCGCTTCCGGGCCACTTCGGGGATGGGGTTCCCCCCACTGGCCGGATCCCAACCAGCAGATTGGGGACACATTTAGCGGGGAAATCCCTGCCCCCCGGGGGACTTGGCAGCCCTATTGGATGGCCAGCTCTGGTTTGGGAAATATCTGAAGATTTGGAGGGGTGCCAGGGGAGGGGGGGTTTAGGGAGGAAAGGGACCTCAGCTGGGTATAATGCCATACACTCCACTTTCCAAAGCAGCCATTTTCTCTGGGGGAGCTGATCTCAGTCATCTGGAGACCAGCAGTAATTCTGAGAGCTCTCCAGCCACTGCCAGGAGGTTGGCAAGCCCAAATGAAGGGGCGTCGAGGCCTCCATCTGACTGTTCTCTCACCCTCCCTTTTCAAACCGTTTTTGACAAGGTCGCATCCTGGGGGCCGCCCCTTCGCCAACAGAAGACAGGAATTAAACACTGCTGGGTACACAAAGGCGTTTTTTCCCCTCACGGTCAATCAAGCCTCATCTCTCAGCCCAAGAGATGAGGCGGAGCGTGAGGGAATTTCTGCCTCGGCGGCCGTTGGGTCCCGCATCTCTGTTTTGAAGCAGAACAAACAGGGCGTGTTTCGAAGTCAGCGGGCCTCCTGCCCTTTCCACCTGACTGACACTTCTTAACAGAAAAGTTGTCTCTAATGGACAACTAGGCCGCCTTTCACAGTCACACGTCTCCTCCCCGCCCATTAGTACTGGGTGGCAGGTGAAGAAATTGCTTCGATGGAAAGAACGATAAAGGGAAAGGGGGGGGGGAAGGACTCTCCAACTCATTGAAATGCACTCTGGGTGCAGCCTGAGAGATGCGGTGACCCAGGGGACCTCTAGTGGCTCCGAAAAGCCCAGCTCGGATTTTCATTAACTCCCAAACGCTGACAGAAATATATACAGCTGAGGGATTCGAGGCCCGAGCCATCGCTATAAAAAAATTAACAATCTTTCCCATGGTTTTTATTTTCCAGTAAACGCCATACATCTCCACAGGTTCAAAAATGCAGCAGCAGAGATGGCGGAACCGGATAACAAAACAAACTAGCCATTTCTCCCCTCTCGGTCTCACATACACGGGCAGCCAACACAAACCGACACACAATACTCTGTTTAAAACATCACCCGCTTATACCAAGAAGAAGAAGAGATTGGATTTATACCCTGCCCATCACTTGGAGTCTCAGAGCGGCTTACAAACTCCTTTCCCTTCCCCTCCCCACAGCAGACACCCTGTGAGGTGAGTGGGGCTGAGAAAGCTCTTTTGAGGACTGCTCTTTCAAGTACAGCTCTGACAGAACAATGGCTTGCTCAAGGTCATCCAGCAGCTGCATGTGGAGGAATGGGGAATCAAACCCAGTTCTCCGAGATTAGGGTCCGTGCACTTAACCACTACATCGAACTGGCTCTTAAGGTACTAGGCTAGCAGCTAGGTTCTAGGCGAAGTTCCCCTCTAACTTGATTTGTAATCAGTTTGTTCTTCTGCCATCACTCAGGGAATACTCAAGTAAACCTCAGGATTGTCCCCCCCACACATGACTTCTTTCCTGTGGGGTGAAATTTGCCGACATACGCATATTTTTTCCTACAAATATGCCCCTCGCGTGTGCAGAGGGGTTGCTTGAATATGTCACTGCAGAGAGCTTTTTCGTTCCACTCATTTTTGTTCCTGATTTGTGTTTTCATTTATACCATTTCCCTGCCATTTACTACCATTTGTACACCATTTGCTGCCTTTCATACACCATTTGCCTGCCACGGACACAAAAAATAGTGTGGAAATATGTTAATGGGTAGGGAATCCTGAAAGGAAACAGAAAAATAAGGCAGAAGTCGATTCAAAGATTCGGTCTACCTAAGGAAGAATCAAAATGGAAAAGTAGGTTTTTCAGGTCTGCCTGAGACCCACATTTTACCCCTTTCTTCCTCCAAAGAGATCAGGGCAGCTTCCATGGTCTCCTTGCTCCCATTTTATCCTCATAACAACTTTGTGAGGTAGGCTCGGCTGATAGGAAGAGGGTGACTGTACCACGCATCTGAAAAAATGACCTCTGACTCACAAAAGTTCGAGCTGGAATAAAAGATGTGAGTCTTTAAAATGCCGCCGGACTTCTGCCTTATTTTTGTCCCAAGGTCATCCAGGGAGCTTTATAGCTGAGTAGGGATTTTGGCCTGTCTCCCACTCCAAGCCCAGCACAATCCAAGTCCCCAAAGAGAGCAGAAATATCAATGCATCCCATATGCATTGTGGGAGTCATGTGCACACATATCTTTGCATTCCCTCTTGGGATATATAATCTAGCTTCTACTTTAAGAACATCAGAAGAGGCCCTGCTGGATCAGGCCAATGGTCCATGTAGTCCAGCATCGTGTCTCACACAGTGGCCAACCAGTTCCTCTAGAGGGTCAACAACAGGGCACAGAGGCCGAGGCCTTCCCCTGATGTTGCCTCCTGGCTCTGGGATTCAGGGGATTACTGCCTCCGAATGTGGAAGTTCCCCTCAGCCCCCATGGCTAGTAGCCACTGATAGGCCTACCATCCATGATTCTATCTAATCCTCTTTTAAAGCTGTTTATTCCTGTGGCCATCACGACATCCTCTGGCAGCAATCCCCCTTTAAAGCAGTTTATTCCTGTGCACATCACTACATCCTCTAGCAGCGATTCCACATTTTAATCTCTCTCTGTGTGTTATGTATTGAGCCCTACCCCAGTATATTTCACGGTGTAAAGTAGAATTTCCTTTTGTCTGTCCTGAACCTACTGCCCATCATCTTCGTTGGATGTCCTCAAGTTTTAGTAATTTGGGAGAGGAATAAAAAGTTCTCTTTGTCAACTCTCTCCAACCCATGCATAATTTTATAAACCTGTCATGAGCCCCCACACCCCACCCGCAAGTCATCTCTTTTTGAATCTGAAAAGTCCCAGGCTGAAGACAGACTGGCAAAATAAAGTGCAACAGAAGCAGGGCAAAAAGCCTCGGGCCAAGCTGTGGTGGGGCTTTCTGTTCACACTGGGCAGACTGATGCCGGAGCATATGGGGGAGGAGGCAGAATACAGCGTTCACACTGCTGCGGAGCGGCCCCTGGCGGGGCAGCCTCCACGGCGCGCGGCTTCAGGCTGTTTCGCCAAAATGCGCATAGGCTCATGGACAGTTATGCGCATCTCTCCCGGAGCAGCGCATTCACATTACCGGCGCCACTTGAAGCGCGGCTTATTTGCGTCCACACTGCCAGGAAGCGGGATGAACGCGCACCCAGATGGCTTGACACCAGTTTCCCCAGGTACCCTTTTAAAGTGCAATGAAAGTGATTCAGGACCGGGTGAGTGCGACATGGCAACGCCAGGCAGCTGCGGCTGTCTGAACAAGCTCACTTAATCCTCTTTCAAAGCAGACATATATCGGGCCAAACTGCCAGTCTGTCCTCGGCCCCAGATTCTTCAGCCTTTTAGCCTACGTAGGGGAGAGGCTGTGGTTCAGTGGCAGAGCATCTTCTTGGCACGCAGAAGGTCCCCGCTTCAGTCCCCGGCAACTCCAGCTGAAATGGACCAGGTAATGTGAAAGACCTCCAGCCTGAGATCCTGGAGAGCCACTGCCAGTCTGAATAGATCATACTGACCTTGATGGCCCAGGGGTCTGATTCATTACAAGGTGGCTTCATTTGTACTATGTCTCAGACAGATTCCCTGGAGAGTTGGCATAGAAATGCACTAAATAAACAAAGGTATTAGCAGGGCCTTTTTTGTAGAAAAAGCCCAGCAGGAACTCATTAGCATAATAGGCCACACCCAACAGTAGAAACTCATCAGCATATTAGGCCACACCACCGACAGCACAGCTTATTAGCATATTAGGCCACACACCCCTGTTACCAGAAGAGTGGTCATCCAGCCACACCCACCTTTTGCTTCTTATTCTGTTTACCTTGTTTGTTGTCAAAACCCAGGGCTTTTTTTGCAGCAGGAATTAATTTGCATGTTAGGCCACATACCCCTAATGTAGCCAGTCCTAATGAGTTTCTGCTGTTGGGTGTGGCCTATTATGCTAATGAGTTCCTGCTGGGTGTGGCCAACTCAGGAGCCAGCCGGAACTCCGTTCCTGTGCGTTCCTGCCCAAAAATAGCCCTGGGTATTGGGCAATTTCATGTGTGCTCATGTACACTCACGAATCGACACTGGTTGTCTATGCATGAAGTTGGGAGAAAGAGAGAAGGAGGCAGAGAAGCCAAATGGTTACAGTGGGTGAGTGCGACTTAGCAGATTAAAATATATACATTTGTAATTTCTGGGAGGAAAGGGGACATCGTATAACCCGATCTCGTCAGATCTCGGAAGCTAAGCAGGGTCAGTGCTTGGATGGGAGACGACCAAAGAAGACTCTGCAGAGGAAGGCCATGGCCGACCACCTCTGTGTAATCATTTGCCTTGAAAAAAACCCTTTGCTGGGGTTGCCACAAGTCAGTTGCGACCTGACAACACTTTACAAGCAAATTGGGGGGGGGGGTATATTCTTCTACGCACACGCACCATGCTGTTTGCACTATCAGCACCGTGACCCTTTGGGTTCCATATCTCCCACCCAGCACTCCATATCACCAAATCCCAATACGGGACAATTTACACTACACAGAGGGATACCCGTGTGGAATTTCCCAGCGTTTGTCACGCGTCAGCTTCTGCTCGAGCCTGATAGAATTTGATCTCCCAAATTTACCAGCCTTGCCATGGCTGCACATTATGCGCACGGTATCACCACTCACGGCACACTGGCCGCCTGCTGTTTCATGTTTATTAATTGGGACAAACACGGGCAAACTGCCGACTGGCGCGGCCGTACTTCTGACAAGAATCAGCAGGTGCTGCCGTCCCGGGAACGCACAAAGGAAGCTCCGCTTATGATTCACCGAGGCTTGCCGCTAACTTTCAACAGATGACGGAGAGTTTGTTTTCTAATTAAACATCTAAACATTAATTGAGTGAGCGTCCCTCAATTGGGGACTTTCAGATGCCTGACAGGCAATTAAGGAAGGCACTCGGGGAATCCTAAAATCTCACAATGTCGGGTACTGTTGCTGCTTCCTTTCTCTGCCAATCAAATCTCGAATGCCTGTTGACATGGGCATCCTGTGGAGACCAGCCCTGGAAATTGCTGAGAGCCAAACTTCAGCCTAAGGGAAGTTCATTTCAATCTGGGTGGGCTAATGGCTCAGGATCAGAGTACCTACTTTGCATTCAGCTAGTCCCAGGTTCCATCCTTAGTATCTCCCATGAAGAGGCTCAGGTAGCACACGATGAGAAGACTTGAGACCCTGGACAGCTGTAGAGCATCCGCTGGGCATGCAGAAGAATCCCCACTAACCCTAGTAAAAAGATCAGGTGTCACGTAATGTGAAATGCAAACAAAACAAAACAGTGAAGAAATGACTCCTGGTGAAGGGTAAAGCGGAAAGGCCCAAAGCAAGATTACAGTTGAACACCAAGAAGACGAAAGTCATGACTACTGGAGAATTATATAACTGTAAGGCCGACACTAAAGGTATCTGAAGAAGTGAGCAGCGACTCACGAAAGCTCCTACCCTGCCACAAATTTTGTTTGTCTTGACAGTGCTCCTGGTTATTAGAAGAGTACTTGGCGCTGTCTCCTGCCCCAGACGTGAGAAGATGGCACCAGATAGAGAGGTCAGGACACACAGAGCATCCTTTCCTTCCTGCTGTCTGATACTTTCCTTTGAAGTAGAATGCTACTCTTAGGGGCAATTTCCTCTGCTTCCGTCTCCCCCACTCTCTCTCCCCCACTCTCCTCTCTCTCACACGCACAAATAAGGTGCTGGATCTCCATCTTGCACCATGGAAGTTGGACATGCGTCCAGCATCCAACACCATCTAGCGAGTTAGAATAGGTAATCCATATCTATCTCTTACCTGCACTCTCAAGCATGTATTTCCTTTAATAAAAGTTACTTATTAGTTTTAGAACTGACCGCTGACTCCGTGTGACTTTGTAAGTCTGTTGCCACACCAAGCCCCGAGCTTCACTGCGTTTAAGCCTTTGAGCACTTTGCTATTTTTCTGTGGTTCAGAGAATCCAGCACTGGTGTCTTGCTTGTTTCTACTGCTACAGACAGACTAATGCAGCTCCCCATCTTGGAAGTGAGCCGTGACTCCTGAAAGCTCCTGCCCCACCACAAATTTTGTGAGTCTTTAAGGTGCTACCGAAGTCTTGCTCTTTTCTACTGCTGCAGACAGACTAACATGGCTGGCCATCTTGAGCTGAAGAAACAGGCAGAGTTCAAGATCTTCAATCCCTTGTCTCCATCATCGACCGAAACCGGGAGACTGAAACCAAGGAATCCAAAGGAGATTGAGACTGGGAAGGGCAGCCATGAAGGACCCAGAAAAGATTCTGAAGTGTAAGGATGTGTCACTGAAGAGGAGAAGAAGAGATTGGATTTATATCCTGCCCTTCGCTCACTTGGAGTCTCAGAGCAGCTTACAACCTCCCTTCCCTTCCCCTCCCCACAACAAACACCCTGTGAGGTAAGTGGGGCTGAGAGAGCTCTGAGACAATTGTCCTTGAGAGAACAGCTGTGCCAGAGCTATGGCTTGCCCAAGGTCATCCAGCAGGTGCAAGTGGAGGCAGTGGGGAATCAAACCCAGTTCTCCCATATTAGAGTCTGCGCACTTAACCACTACACCAAACTGGCTCTCCAAGGTCAAGTTAACTCATGCCACAGTATTCCCCAGATTGAGCCTGACCTCTCCCTAGAAACTAAAATGACTAAACTGAGGGTATCGTACTTTGGTCGTTATGAGAGGACAAGAGTCACCAGACCCATACCCAGGATTTTTTTTTAATTCCGGGGGGGGGGGGGTTAAATAAGTCAGGGGCACCCTGCACACACACACACACACACCCAAGGGAGCACCACACATAAAATAAAAAATTGGAAGTTGGGGGGCCTGGGCTGGATGGGGGATTGGGGGGCCTTGGCCTGAGATGCCCCGAGATGCCCCACCGTAGCTACGGGCCTGAGTGTCACCGGGAAAGGCAACCATGCCAGGAAAAGTGGAAGGCAGCAGGAAAAGGGGAAGGCCAACATGAGATGGACTGACTCTATCAAGGAAGCCCACGACCCCCAGTTTGCAAGACCTGAGCAAGGCTGTTAACGATAGGACGTTTTGGAGGTCATCGATTCATAGGGTCGCCATAAGTCAGAAGTGAGTCGGCAGCACTTAACACCCACAATGTGAAAGACTGCCATGTGAGCCCTGGAGAGTGACTTCTATTAAGAAAAAGGAATACTGATAGACCAATAGGATTGTCGACAGGCCTGCTGGAAAATGTCCCGTCCCTTTCATAGATGTTTGACGTGTGGAAATGGGCAGTTGAAGGTTGCGTGACGTGGCAGCGAACAGCATCCTACTAAACCTCTATAGCTCAATTTGGCCAGAGGTCACCAGGGCTGGGGATCTCAGCTGGGTCAACCATGGTCAGTACTTGGATGGGAGACCATCAAAGAAGACTAGGATTGCTATGCAGACGCAGGCAATGGCAAACCAACTCTACATCTCCTTTCTTTTCTTTTCTTTTTTTTAAATTATTTTTATTCACAGTTTTGTAAAGTACAATAACAGCACTCCATAAGCCATCACAGCAAAGAAAACCACCAAAGAAGCAGCTTACAAAATCCATTAAAAAAGAGACTCACAGAATTTAAAGCATTTTGAGAAGCATCGATACAAAGATACAGACATATTTCAAAACCAGTGTGTACTACTGACAATTTTCAGTACAGAAGCGTACAGGGAGTCAATCCAACTCAGCAAATAGAACGAAAAATAAATACGCCTCAGGCCCAAATCGCCTAGGTAAACCGTGGCAAACCTATAATTCCTTGCGCTGAGACTGAAGGAGCGAAAGGGAGCCTTAGTCGTATTAGAAATAAAGTAGATCATGACAGAAACGATTTTGGGGGAGGATATCATGTTTGGTGAGATAGTCTGCAATTCAGAACCAGAAAGCAGTAAATTTATCATGAGTCCATTCTGTCAAAGCATAGGCACTATTAGTAGATATTTTACTTCGTAAGAAAGCATCCCACAGCCGGGTCCCCTCAAGCATGAACTGGAGGCAGAGCCCTGCCTTTCCAAGGTGCAGCCATCTCCAGTCATGCAACAGCCAGCAAGAGGGCAATCTGGTCACCATTTGTTGGTAGTGATTAAGTGCGCGGACTCTAATCTGGGAGAACCGGGTTTTATTCCCCACTCCTCCACTTGCAGCTGCTGGATGACCTTGGGCAAGCCATAGCTCTGGACCAGCTGTTCTCTCAAAGACAATTGTCTCAGAGCTCTCTCAGCTCCACCTCCCTCACAGGGTGTCTGTTGTGGGGAGGGGAAGGGAAAGGAGATTGTCAGCCGCTCTGAGACTCTGAGTGAGTGAAGGGCGGGATATGAATCCAATCTCTTCTCTTCTTCTTCTTCTATTAGTGGAGGCCAATGGCGACATCTCTTTTCTTGAAAACCCCGTGGGGTTTCCATAAGGGGGCTGTGACTTGATGGCAGTTGACACAGATCGTAATAGCCCAGACTGGCCCGATTTCATCAGAGCTTGCAAGTTAAGAAGGATCAGCCGCCGCCCGTACTTGTATGAGAATCCACCAAGGAAGACCAGGGATGTGACATGGAGGAAGAAGAGGGCGAACCACCTCTGCTCATCTCACGCCTAGAATGCCTCATGGAAGAGGTCCCCATGAGTCAGTTGCAACTTGATGGCACCTTCTTTTTCTTCAAAGACGAGGAGGAGGAGGAGGAGGAGATTGGATTTCTACCCCGCCCTTCACTTGGAGTCTCAGAGCGGCTTACAAACTCCTTTCCCTTCCCCTCCCCACAACAGAACACCTTGTGAGGGAGGTGGGGCTGAGAGAGCTCTTTCCAGGACTGCTCTTGAGAGAACAGCTCTGAGAGAACTTGTAAGTGACCCAAGGTCACCCAGCAGCTGCATGTGGAGGAGTGGGGACTCAAACCCGGTTCTCCCAGATCAGAATCCACACTCCTAACCACTACACCAAACTGGCTCTCAAGAAAGGGACAGGACATTTTCCTCCAGGCCAGCTGGCAACCCCAGACAGCTCACGACTCACTCGCCAGCAGCCCATCCTGCCAAATGCACCTCATCTTCGTCTTTTTTTTTGGGGGGGGGGGGGGTCGCAAACTCTCCCCTGTTCTCATTTAAGACCGGGACTGATTTGCTCTGTTCAACTGGAAATCTTACTCCTTTCTCCATAAACATGTGGGACGAGCGGCCTGAAAGATGCCCCGAAGCCACCTTTTAAAGAGAAATACAGATAAACTTTTTGGCAGAAATATTTCCCAACCCCTAGGAAAGGGAAGGATAATCCGCCTTGATGTGGTTGAGCTGTTTTGACCACATATAAATGAAGACGTATCTAGGCCAAGAGCAGACAATGTTTATTGTACTGGCTGTTGCTTTTCAGTTCTTGGCACAAGCGTTTCCTTCACTCTGTCTTGGGACAAACGACAGGCCTGTTAAACATCCAACCCCAGTATAAACACATGGGAATGCTCGACGTGGAGCTCACTTGAGGACTGGGGGCTGTGGCGGGTGGCCGCATTCACTGGCGCTCAGGCAAGTACCCAGTTCTGTTGCCCGCTGCTGAATTCTTTTTGTTCCTTCTGTTTGTAGTGTCTGCTTGCCGCACTGAACTTGGGAAATACTGTAGGCTAGAGAAGGTCTCCTTTCAAGAAGTGTTATTTGGCGTGATCCGTTCCAAGCAGTTTCTGATCTCCGCAGCCAGGAGGATGGAGTTAAACAGAGAGGCCTTTCTCTTCTTTTGTTTAAAGTCTTGTTCGAGTGTAGAGTATGGTTGCCAAGCTCTAGGTGGGCCCTGGAGAGCTCCAAACCACTACAGTTTGGTGTTGTGGTTAGGAGCACGGACTCTAAAATGGGAGAACCGGATTTGATTCTTCACTCTTCCACATGCAGCTGCTGGTATAACCTTGGGTCAGTCACAAGTACTTTCAGAGCTGTTCTCTCATGAGCAGTCCTCAAAAGAGCTCTCTCAGCCCCACCTACCTCACAGGGTGTCTGTTGTGGGGAGGAGAAGGGAAGGAGATTGTAAGCTACTCTGAGACTCCTTTGAGTACTGAAGGGCAGGGTATAAATCCAATCTCTTCTTCTTCAACTGAGCGCCAGATGACAGTTCCCCTGGAGAAAATGGCTGCTTTGGAGGGCGGCCTCTGTGCCATTATAACCCACTGAGGTTTCTCCCTTCTTCAAGCCCTGCCATTCCAAAGCTCCACCACCAAATATCCAGGTATTTCCAAGCCTGGAGTTGGCAGTCCCAACATAGAAAGGGCCTTTTGGAAAGAGAAATTAGAGCAGGGGGCGTGGCTCAGTGGTAAAGCATCTGCTTAGCATGTAGGAGGTCCCAGGTTCAGTCCCCGGCATCTCCAGTTACTGAATCTAGCAATAGGTGATGTGAAAGACCTCTGCCAACCCGAGACCCTGGAGAGCTCCTGCCAGTCTGGGTAGACAGTACTGGACTTAATGGACTAATGGTCTGATTCAGTACAAGGTAGCTTCGTGTGTGACCTCAAGCCTTCTAGAAATCCTTTTCCCCTAGTCCCAGTTTAAGATGCTTGTTTAAAAGCGACAGGTTGTTTAAAAGGAAGATTCTTAGAGGGAGGGTTGCCTCAGTGCTTAGTTCTCATGGCCCTTTCTTACACGCCCAGGGAAATGCCGATCGCCACTTTGGGGTCAGGAAGCATTCCAGGAGGGGTTTTTTTTGTCATCTTCTGTGCATGAAGTAGGTGTCACTGGGGGTGTGGGGAGGAGGTATTTGTGAATTAATTTCCTGCATTGTGCAGGGGGTTGGACCAGAGGACCCTTCTAGCTCTATGATTCTATGACTCTAAAAGTGGGAGGTCAGAGTAGAGTTGCCAGCTCTACCTGGAGATTTTGGGGGTGGAGCCTGAGGAGGGCGGGGTTTGGAGAGGGACCTCAATGGGTATAATGCCCTGGAGTCTACCTTTCAAAATGGCCATCCCCCCCCCCCCAGTGAACTGATCTCTGTCACCTGGAAATCAGTTTGTAATCCCAGGAGATCTCCAGCCACCACCTGGAGATGGTGGCAGCGGCTGCTGCTGCTTCACACTGTAAGGGGAAGGTGGCATTGGTCTTAAATAGGCCTCGTTAACATAGACAGCTGAGGCCCAAACTATGATAGGATATTAACCAGCTGTTACTTAGATTGGCAAGAACTCTGGGGTACCTAAGGGTGAGGAGAGAAAACCAAACTAAATACTTTGGCCTGACTGAGAGGGTTGACCGCTCTGGGTTGGGAAATACCTGGAGATTTGGAGGGTCAAGCCTGAGAAAGGCTGGGTTTAGAGACAGAAGGGACTTCAATGTGGGTATAATGCCATAGAATCCATCCACCTTCCAAAGTGGCCATTTTCTCCAGGTGAACTCATCTCTCTCACCTGGAGATCAGTTGTAATCCCAGGAGATCTCCAGCCACCATCTGGAGGCTGACAACCCTATGTGACCAAAGTGCCTGGGGAAAGGACGGTCTCGGTTCTGGCTGTCAACACTTGATCTCTCCTGCGGATGGGCATTGGGGAATGGTCATGAAGGGAACCATCTTTCCACAAGTCGTTGGCTATTCCTAGAGAGGGCTGATGTCCCTTCCAGGGAACATTCCTCAGTCCTCTCTATGGTAATATCTCCCCACTCCCGCAGCCTGACGGTTGTAGGACTCGGGTATCTGATGAAGTGAGCTCTGAGCCTCAGAAGTTGATGCTGGAATAAATTTTGTTAGCCTTCACAGGGCTGCTTGGCCTCCTGTTTTATTCTGCTGCTGGAGAAGACCACAGCTGCGGTCAGAAGGGCAGTTTGACCCGATATAGTTGTGTTACCCTAATGGATTAAATGGGCTTGTTTGCACATCCACATCTGGCAGCCGTTCCCCAGTCGTACCCACCCTGTCATAGCCACCGAAGACCATCAGGTGCTTCCGGATCTCTGCGCATTGATCCTGTGTTCCCAGATGTCTGAACACCCCCGGTGCGCACTCAAGCTGGTTCGGAAGTGTGAACCTTTAGTTCTAGTTTTGCCATAATATGTTTTACAGTGGTAGAGCATATGCCCACATGCGCATGTGCGCACATGCACACCCAATAAATGTTCTAAAAAAAACCCAATAAAGTCTCTCTTTTTTTTTCAAAAAAAAAAAAAGTCTCTCTTTTTTTTAAAAAAAACAAAACACTGTGCTCTCTGTGGTTGATGCGCAGCACTAATCTGAACGGTCAACCACAGAAGAAACACATGGTGAGGTTGGATCAGAGTGGGAGTCTGATTGAAAATTCCTGTCACTAAATGCAATTGAGTAATTAGTGGCGCACCCAAACCGCGCCAACCTGCCTGTCTGACTCCCACAGCCCATGAATCCCCATCTGGATTTTTATGGATGGAACAATTAAAATTTGGGAAGTGGTATGGGGGGGCAAACAGTCTGCCCTCCCCTAATTCCCATGGAACTACCTGCAGCTTTCAAATCTGGGGCTGCATGATGAGGGGAAAAAAGGGGCTTCCTACTCATAAGAACATAAGAGAAGCCAACGTTGGATCAGGCCAGTGGCCCATCCAGTCCAACACTCTGTGTCACCCAGTAGCCAAAAATACCAGGTGCCCTCAGGAGGTCCACCAGTGGGGCCAGGACACCAGAAGCCCTCCCACTGTTCCACACACACCCCCAGCACCAAGAATACAGTGCATCACTCACCGCAGACCGAGAGTTGCTATCTATAACTTGTGGCTAATAGCCAGTGATGGACCCCTGCTCTACTCAGTTTCCCTATATCACATTTAGTTTGACAGCCAGTGTCAAGGTTGAGCCAAGAAGGGAAAGTCTGGAAATTGCCAAAACACCATCCACCCCCACAAAGCAACAGCTGCTTCCTGCTGTCCAGCTGTTGTCCAGCTGTGGAAACGGAAACGTTGGCCACACTGCCGTTAGCTGCAGGGAGGGGCTGTGGCTCAGTTGCAGAGCATCTGCTTTGCACACAGAAGGTCACAGGTTTAATTCCCGACATCACCAGTTAAAAGGATCAGCCTAATAGGTAATGGGAAGGCCTCTACATAAACCCCAGAGCACCACTGCCAGTCTGAGTGGACAATACTGACCATGAGGGACCAAGAGTCTGATTCAGTATACGGCAGCTTCATGTGTTTGTTTGTGTTCAAGGGTATTCAGAATATACAAAACTCCCTTCAACCAAGTCAGAAGGTGTTCAGTATTGTCTGTTCTACGTCTCAGGGGATCAGGCAGAGACAGGTCTGTCCCAGAAGCTGCCACCTGAGATGTTTTAACAGGAGATGCTCAGGAATGAATCGGGGACCTCTCGCTTGCACAGCAGATGCTCTACCAATGAGCTATGGCTTGTCTCCCTTTTTCCAAGGTTTTGCCATGTTCCCTAGGCAAAACACTTCCAGCGCTTATCCTAGCAGGCAGGTGTGGTCTACATTCCTAGCTAAATTGCCTGTTAGCTACTGGCATATACTAAGGAAGAAGAAGAAGAGGAGGAGATTGAGATTGGATTTACATCCTGCCCTTCACTACCCGAAGGAGTCTCAGAGTGGCTTACAATCTTCTTTCCCTTCCCCTCCCCCCAACAGACACCCTGCGAGGTAGGTGGGGTTGAGAGAGCTCTGAGAGAACTGCCCTTGAGAGAACAGCTCTGAAAAAACTTACGACTCAGGCCCGTAGCCAGGATTTTTCAATTCAGGGGGCCTTTAAATAAGTCAGGGGGCACCGCTGCACACATACCCACCCACCCACCCAAGTGAGCACCGTAAATAAAATTAAAAATGGAAGTTGGGGGGGGGCCTGGGCAGTCGGTTGGGGGGGCCAGGCCCCAAGAGGCCCCACTGTAGCTACAGGCCTGTTATGACTGACCCAAGGTCACACCAGCAGTTGCTCATGGAGAAGCAGGAAATCAAACCCCCTCCTTCCAGATTAGAGTCCGTACTCCTAACCACTACACCCAACTGGCTCAGTGGTAGAGCATCTGCTTGGCATGCAGAAGGTTCCAGGTTCAATCTCCACTTAAAAAGGACCAGGCAGGAGGTGATGTGAAGGACCTCCACCTGAGACCGTGGAGAGCCACTGCCAGTCAGAGTAGACAATACTGACTTTGAGAGACCAAGGCTCTGATTCAGTATAAGGCAGTTTCATGCATTCACTAAGCTACTCTGCCCCAGAACCATTAATCAGAAAGTGCTTAATGACAAAGTGTAGCGATGCCGCAAATTTCACATCAAGCATGTTTAAGAAGTGCTACTTGCCCAGTTCAGCTGTGATGAACAGATATGCATCAGTCGCTGGGTGTGTTCAATTTGGCACCAAACTGCTTGTGAAACCCTCAGGTGGTGTAAAAACGCTGATACGTGAAAAACCAATAAGGATGAGGTCACCAGCCGGACAGCCATGAACAGGCAGGTGAACAGACAAGTGATCGGCCCCCAAACCGGATCCTTGTTTGTGATTGGTGAACATCCTGCGAGTCAAACTGGCATGGATTTGATCATCCCAAATACCAGATAAACATGTCTTTGATAAACATATGGAGCAGAGGTCCATCAGGGCTGTTAGCCACAAGGTCTAGATGGAAATTATGTCTGGGGCAGTGATGCTCTGTCTTTTTGGTGTTTGGGGAGGGAACAGTGAGAGGCCTTCTGGAGTTCTGGCCCTGCTGGTGGACCTCCTGATGGCACCTGGGTTTTGGCCACTGTGTGACACAGAGTGTTGGACTGGATGGGCCACTGGCCTGATCCAACATGTCTTCTCTTATGTTTTCAAGATCTCCAGCTCTCCTTTGAAGCCACATTCTCTGAAGAACCTGACCAAGCGGCAGTGTTTTGCAAAGTGAAGCATACTAACTCTGTCTTCCATGTTTTCAGACCTGACAAGACACAACCCACCACACACAATTCTCATTCTACTTTATTACCTCCCCCGCTCCCCCAATTTAATTTGGCTCAGCAATAAAGCTAGTCAACTGGATGAGAAAATCTAGATTTGCCAGGGAAATCACATGGCTAAATGCTCCAGCAGTTTGCAAAGCCGGCTTCCCAGTAAGCGTTTTGTTCTGCTATCGGATTTCATTATGAGCCACATAGATCCTTGACTCTCATCGATTCGGAGCTTTTGGGCTGCTGGTCTTATTGAAGCTTTGCTCCTCTCTCACCAGGCAATTCAAGCCCCCTTCATTTAATTTCAATGGAAACTTTAGTGTTTCAGCCTCGGCTCCCCGGCAGCTGAATGCTCATCTCTGGATCTTATTTCCACGTCTCAGGAGGCCTGGCTTTGATAGCCTCGTCTGATTACAACTTCTTCAGCAGCTTTAAAGGAATTTACGCCGCGGGAAGGAGACAGCCACGGCTCTTGGGAAGACTTGGTGAGTCATGCCTCCCCACTTAAACACACCTGCATGAGGCTTCAGAGCACCCTTTTTGACAGGAAGATCAGGTATGTCCTGCAGACGATGTTGGAGCTCTTGTCAGGCTCAAGTTTCTAATTCTGTGTTTCTCCTTGTCGTGGAAAACCATTTATTGGGGAGAAGCCAAGGTTCTGATGATCTTTGCCCCAAGACTCTGGAACTGTTTAGCAGATGCAGTCCATTTGATCTCTATCTGTTGAATTTTTCCCTCACCTTTCCTCCATGACAGCATTTGTGGTCCCCCATAAGGGTTGCCAGACAGTGTCTAACAATTGGGAAGAGGGTTGCAGGGTGGATATGGAGGAAGGTGACATCAGTTGTGATGTTACATCTACTTCCACTACTTCCACGTGACATGGGTAGCTCTAGGAATCACTGGAAACCCTATGGTAGAACCACAGAGTTTCTGGCAATTCCTAGAGCTATTCTATGTCAAATCTGTTTGTTTGTTTTTTTACCAGAAGTGATGTGACGCTGCAACCATTTTGTGGTGGCATTTCGTGGTGGCAAAAAAAAAAGTTTAAAACCTGCAATATTTCATGCAGTGACACATTATTGCCAGTAAAATACCAGAAGCGACACTCTAGGAACTGCTGGAAACCCTATGGTAGAACCACAGAGTTTCTGGCAATTCCTAGAGCTACCCTATGTCACTTCTGTTTGTTTGTTTTTTACCAGAAGTGATGTGACGCTGCAGCCATTAAAAAAATTGTTTAAAACCTGCAATATTTCATGCAGTGACACACCATTTCCAGTAAAATACTAGAAGCGACACAGGTAGCTCCAGGAATTGTCATGGAGTTTTACCATAGTTTCTGGCAATTTCTAGAACTACCCTATATCATTTCCGGATTTTATGTTTGTTTTTGTTTGTTTGTTTATCGGAAGTGATGTGGCGCTGCATGCAATGTTGCGGGTTTTTAAAAAATTTCTGCCACCACCAGTTAGTGGGCAGTGGAAGTGGGGGGATGGGGGATTTCCTTCCCACATTTTAGCCACCCAACAACCCTGTGAGTTAGAATAGACTGGCACTGGCCTAAGGTTACCCAGGAAGCTTCACCCATAGCTAACCTGACACTAACCACTACGCACCTTCCTTTCCCAGACATTTAGAAAGAAACACAAAGCAGGTGTCTTGGTCAGCTTTTGGCAGTTCGTCATCCCACTGATGATAAAAAAAAAATTGCTTCCTTTGTGTGAATGCTTAAATACACAAATGTGTCATTGTTTTGGCAGTCTAGCACCAGGGCACTGTTTGGGGCAGCATGAAAACTGGCTGCTGGATTTAGGTCACTGCATCTCTCACCATCCATAAAACTGAGATGGCTCCACACTGACGCGGAGATGTGACTGGCAAACTCCCCTGAGGAATTTTGCTAGACATATACAAACTTCTTCTGGCTTTGCTTGAAATTCTTCACAACTTCCTTGTGAAGAATTTCAAGCCGTTCAGGCAGACTCAAGAGCCCCAAATTCACTTCCGTTTTCACTCCACGAACAATGTCAGGGCCACACTTATCAAAAAATAAAAAAGTGGGGAAGGGGGGTCAAGAAACCCAATGAAATAAATTAATAAGTAAATGTTTTCCATTAAGAAAACAAGACTCGCTGGAAAAGGCAATAATGCTAGGAAAACTTGAAGATGGCAGGAAAGGAGAAAGACCCAACGTGAGACGGGTTGTTGGCTCCATAAAGGAACCAAACAAGCAATATGATTCACACAGTGAAAAAATGGGAACAAGCAATGAGAAGCTATGTGACAAAAAATGCTACTACACACTCTCGAACGGAGTAATACAATGTAATCAGTAGAACAACAATACATAGAGGATCAATACACTGGAGTCCCAAGGCAAGGAACGAAGAATCCAGACATACACTTTGTTTCGGGGTCCTTCTTCAGAAGTGACTAATACAATTGATTCTAGTTAAAACCTGCTTCTGATAGCAACGAGGTCCACACACATTCACAGGAACAATGTTTCCAACAATTCCAAATTCTTAATGGGCCACCATTCTTGTATTTCTTTTTTATATATAATGTTTATTTAGGTTGTTTACATTTTACAAACAACATTTTATGACATAGAAAAAGAATAGTTTTGAGTCTAGTCGTGGTTATTTTCATTTAACCACTTATATATTTTCGACCAGGGGTCATTTCGTAGAAAAAGAGGTGCAGGAGCTCATTAGCATAACTCATTAGCATAACTTATTTGCATATGCTAAACCACCTGACATCACTGGAAGTATATCAGACGGCAAGAAAAAAAGGAGAGGGAGAGAGAGAGAGAAAGAGAGAGAGAGAGAGAGAGAGAGAGAAAAAAGGAAAAAAGAAAAAGAAAGAAAGAAAGAAAGAAAGAAAGAAAGAAAGAAAGAAAGAAAGAAAGAAAGAAAGAAAGAAAGAAAGAAAGAAAGAAAGAAAGGAAGGAAGGAAGGAAGGAAGGAAGGAAGCTGGCAGAGAGCTACTAATCCAAGCCTCAGAAATACCACTATTCTGGGAGGATAGCTTCAGTGGTGGCTGAAGCCTTCAGACAGCTGGTCGGAGGAACAAGGACCTTTCCAGGAGACGGGGTCATTTTGCTGCAGCCATGACACAAGCAGGCATTTCCCCGGCCGGGGGGGGCGGGGCTGGCACCAACTCCCGGAGCTGCGCTCCCCCGAGCTCCTGCTCGAAATGACCCCTGCTTTCGACTATCTCTTATCAAACAGAGTTTCATCTTTCCCTTGTAACAAAATCCTAAGTTTGTCCATTTCGGCCAGATCTATGAACGTGTAAATCAATTCTCATCTTACGGGTAGTTTTTCCATATCATTCTTGTATTTCAACAGGAGAACTAACTCCACAATAGTAAACTGCTGGATGTGCCTCAGTTTACTACTGTGGAGTTAGTTCTCCTGTTGAAATTGTATTAGTCATTTCTTGAGAAGGACCCCGAAATGAAGTGTATATCTGGATTCTTCATTCCTTGCCTTGGGACCAGTGTTCCCTCTAAGCAGAGTTAGTGTGAGCTAGCTCACAGTTTTTTAGCCTCCGGCTCACACATTTTCTCCTTAGCTCAGGAAGGAGGGCTCCAGAGCAAACTAATTTATGCAGGAGCCAAATTACTCACTCACAACTCTAATGCCTGTAGCTCACAAAGTTGAATTTTTGCTCACAAGACTCCACAGCTTAGAGGGAACTTTGCTTGGGACTCCACTGTATTGATCTTCTATGTATTGTTGTTCTACTGATTGCATTGTATTCTCCGTTTGAGTGTTTAGTAGCTTTTTTTTTTGTCACGCAGCTTCTCACTGCTTGGCTCAATAAAGGAAGCCATGGCCTTCTGTTTGCAAGACCTGAGCAAGGTGGCTAGTGAAGATACCATATTTTTTGCTCCATAAGGCGCACTTTTCCTCCCCAAAAAAGTGGGGTGGAAAGTGTGTGCGTCTTATGGAGCGAATATGGAGCTTTTCTTACCTGTAACAGGGCTCTTTCTTCAGCAGGAACGCAGGGGAACGCCATTCAGGCTGGCATCCCAGCCTTCCCCGTCCCTCCCTGCTGGGCCTGAGCTGTTAAGACTTAAAAGGGAAACGGCAGGAAAAACCCCACCAGGCTAAGTACTCTTTCCCTTTAAGTGCTTTTCCCCTTTAAGACAGCCAGCAGCAGAAAACCCCGCCCACAGATTAAGCTCCATGGCTACTTTGCACAGAAAGGCCTGGCTTTGCATGGCATGCCGCCGTCTCTCTTCTTTCCTTTCTCTATCTTTCTTCCTTCCTTCCTTCCTTTCCTTTTTTCTGTCTGTCTGTCTGTCTTTCTGTCTCTCTCTCTCTGTCCCCACCTTTCTTTCTTCCTTTCTCTTTCTCTCTGTCTCTCCTCCTCCTTCCTTCCTTTATCTCTCTCTCTCTCTCTCTTTCTTTCTTTCTTTCTGTTTCATTTTTTCCTGTTTTCCTCCTCTAAAAACAAGGTGCGTCTTATGATCAGGTGCGTCTTATGGAGCGAAAAATACGGGATTCTGGAGGTCATTAATTCATAGGGTCTCCATAAGTCAGAAGCAACTGGATGGCACATAACACCCACAGTGTTTTCCAATACACTGAGTTTCAACACACGTGAGGCTGTCCTTTACTAAGTTAGATCATCATCAGGGTACTCTGACTGCGTGTGGTTTTCCAGAGTCTCAGATAGTTGTTTTTTTAACATCCCATGCTGCCTGGTCCTTTTGTCAACTGGAGAAGCCAGGGACTGAACCTGGGACCTTCTGCATGCAACACAGATGGCCAACCACTGAGTCAAGTTCCCATCCCTATATTTTGAACATCTCATGTATTCATTGCCTTGTATCCATTACCTGTCATTGCGAAAGAAACGTGGAATGGAATGGCTCATTCATAAACTCTCGGAAGGCGAACAGAGAATGAAGGCAAGTGATGCACTTAATTCTTGGTGCTTGGGAGGAGCAACAGTCAGAGGGCTTCTAGTGTCCTGGCCCCACTGCTGGACCTCCTGATGACACCTGATACTTTTGGCCACTGTGTGACAGAGTATTGGACTGGATGGGCCACTGGCCTGATCCAACATTGGCTTCTCTTATGTTCTTATGTAATGAATGAACAAATGAACCAACAAATGAACCATTGTGAATGGCTTGGAGGAGATGGTCATGAGGAAGACAGCAAGCAGCAGGAACAGAAGAACAAGGTCCATCCATCTTGCCTCTAGAGAAGCATCAGAAGATTTCTATGTAGTCTATGTGCAATGGGGTTGCCAACCTCCAGGTGGGGGCTGGAGCTCTCACAGAATTACCAGTGATGTCTAGACTACGATGATCAGTTCCTTTGGATACAATAGCAGCTTTAGAGGGCAGACATTATGGTATACCATAGATATTCAGTGAAATTCCTCCTCTTCCCTCCTTCTGTAGGCACTGCCCCAAATCTTCAGGAATACCCCAGGCAAGAGTTGGCAAGCCTAGAGAAAAGCTGTCGCCCAGTGGCAAAATGCGTGCTTTGCCATTCATATGGAAAATCCATAGTTGAATCTCAAGATCCTGTCCTGAGGCCTTGGGTGCCAACTGGGTGATCTCTCAATATGAGACCACATCCCATATCTTCAACTTTCCTATGTTTCCTTAGCAACACGAGGCCCTGTGTAGGAAGAACCAGAGGGACTCTGTGCCATGTCACGTTCAGCGTATCTTTGCCTGATCTGTGACTCTATCTGCGGTGAGTTATTTGCGTACAGCCAAAACCAGATCGCGGGCGCCATCTTGCTAATCGGGTTGCTACGGAACACGGTGTTGGTGAATGTTTTACACAGCTGTGGATAATTACACCCGACAAAGGGGAAACCCATCCTGCCTTCTCTCGACAAACAGAGGCGATACCCTATTATTTACCAAATACATCCGGAACATTAGAATCAGAATGTTAAACAGGAGGATCGGTTAACTCACGGGAAGCTGAAGGAGCCGCGGAAGGGCCCTTCCTGATTTATTCATCACCGCTCTGTTTGTCGAGCCTGATACATACGCTTCCAGTTACACTGGCACACTTTGCCGCCTGTTATTACACGATTCTGTTTTCAGATGGCACGGGCTAAGGTTACCTCATTATTAATATATGCGCAGCCACGCATCTATGCATAAAATGTAGTATCA
Source organism: Lepidodactylus listeri (assembly GCA_029233225.1). NCBI lineage: Eukaryota > Metazoa > Chordata > Lepidosauria > Squamata > Gekkonidae > Lepidodactylus > Lepidodactylus listeri. Next base: position 87,107,686 of record JARCFY010000011.1, read on the forward strand.
GCGCAGGACGCGCCCAAGCCTTTGGAAGTGTTAATAGTTAAGATAAACTAAGTCCATTATCATTGGGAAACGACTATTTCTATGACCCTATTTGCAATAAAAGCAGATTCAATGATATGAGAAAATTGCTAGGTTTTGGAATAATTGAACTTGGCTGCCTGAACCCGTACAAAAGCATCATTTACCAAGTACTTTTCTTGTCTCAAGTATTTATTCCCGCAGAATGAAATGAGGGGGAAGAAGAGTTCAGAGTGTTTATGCTGCTTTTTTCCATATGCATAAAAATTTTTATCGTGAGATGTATATTTGCTATGCATCTTCCAGTGAGGAAGTGCAAGGGGGGGTGGAGGATGTATTCTCTTTCCTTTGCATAACAGCAGGAGACCCATGGAGGACCAAGAAAGGTTCACCTCCACTGTAGTACTGAGCTGCAGGTTATGGGACTTTCTTCAGCATTGTGCTAAGGCTAAACTGAAAGGAGAATCACTTTGTGGAAAGTTTTTAGCAGTACATAAGAACCTAAGAACCTAAGAGAAGCCAATGTTGGATCAGGCCAGTGGCCCATCCAGTCCAACACTCTGTCATACACTGGCCAAAAACACCAGATGCCCTCAGGAGGTCCAGCAGTGGGGGCAGGACATTAGAATCCCTCCCACTGTTGCCTTCCCAAGCACCAAGAATACAGAGCATCCCTTGCCCCAGACTGAGAGTTCCTATCTATACCTTGTGGCTAATAACCACTGATGGACCTCTGCTCCATATGTTTATCCAATTCCCTCTTGAAGCCGTCCATGCTTGTAGCTGCCGCCACCTCCTGTGGCAGTGAATTTCATGTGTTAATCACTCTTTGGGGGACAAAGTACTTCCTTGTATCCGTTCTAACCCAACTGCTCCACGGTTTCATGGAGTGTCCACGAGTTCTGGCATCGCTCTCCCCCATTTTGACGATAGAGTTAAGAGGCTGCTCTGAGAGTCAGAACCTTCCCTTTAAAGGGTTGGGGGGAAGCGGGTGCCGCAGGCACCTGCTCTGCAAGCAGCAAATTCACAGCATGCGAGGCAGGCCTGCATGGTGTTCCCTCTAAGCTGAGTTAGTGTGAGCTAGCCCACAGTTTTTTAGCCTCCCGCTCACACACCTTTGTCTGGAGCCAGTTTGGTGTAGCGGTTAAATGTGTGGACTCTAATCTGGGAGAACCAGGTTTGATTCCCCACTCCTCCACTTGCACCTGCTGGATGACCTTGGGCAAGCCATAGCTCTGTCCCAGCTGTTCTCTCAAGGACAGTTCTGAAAAGAGTTCTCTCAGCCCCACCTACCTCACAGGGTGTCTGATGTGGGGAGGGGAAGGAAAAGGAGTTTGTACGCCGCTTTGAGACTCCCTTGGGTAGTGAAGGGCAGGGTATAAATCCAATCTCTTCTTCTTCTTCTTCTTCTTCGCTCAGGAAGGATGGCTCCAGAGCACACTAATTTATGCAGTAGCCAGAATCGCTCGCTCACAACTTTAATGCCAGTAGCTCACAAAGTAGAATTTTTGCTCACCAGACTCCACAGCTTAGCTGGAGCATTGTGTACGGCACCTGCTCTTTTCAAGCAGAGCCGCGGATGACTGTTGGGGGTGAGGTTTCCCCCACTGGCCGGCTGAACAGTGTCTGGGGGGAGCATGAAAAATTGGGGGATCCCCTGTCCTTACCAGGGGACTGGCATCCCTATCTGGATGGAGGGTTAGACTGAGAAGAAAGAAAGGAGAGCAAATGCTCTCTCTTCCCTCTTCCCTTACAAAAGCTCTACTGATGGAAGAGGTAGGAGAGGCAATTTGGGGGTTCTGAGCACGGGAAGAGGAGAAAGAGGCCAAATTGTCCTTCTCCCCACTTCTGTCAGTCGAGCTGTGCTGACAGAAGGAAGACGGGGTGACTTCACCCTTCCCCCCCCCTTCATAAGAACATTAGAAGAGCCCTGTTGGATCAGACCAGCGGTCCATCCTGTCCAGCATCCTGGCTCACACAGTGGCCAACCAGTTCCTCTAGAGGGGCCAACAACGGGGCAGAGAGGCCGAGGCCTTCATAAGAACATCAGAACAGCCCTGCTGGATCAGAGCAGGGGTCCATCTAGTCCAGCATCCTGTCTCACACAATAGCCAACCAGTTTTTCTGGAGGGCCAACAACAGGACAGAGAGGCCGAGGCCTTCCCTTGATATTGTCTCTGCCCCAGTGCAGCCTCTGACTTGCATGGCTATTGGTCCGTACAGATTCCATGACCTCAGGAACTATCTTTACTAGAGTCAGAAAGGACTCCTGAAGGAGGAAGGGCCACAATGATCGGCATGGGCAATCCTGCCCCACCCTCAATGCCATACCCTCAATCATTTGTGGAGCGGGAGAAAAATGGTGGGAGGAATGGTGTTGATGGTGACAATCCAGGAATTTCCCCTAGTCTCTATGGCCTTTACCGTAGCAATCACGGGACACCCCTAGAGTCACCCGGAAGTGATGTCACTCCGTGCTCCCCAAGCCTACCCTCAAATCTCCCAGCATTTGCCAGTGCAGGGCAGGGACCCCTAACGAGCAGCTTCTCTGGATGGATTCCTGGAACCCACCCATGATGTCTTGGGTTAAATGGGTACCCTTGGGTTAAATTGTACTCTAGGAGCACAAACGACTGAAAGCCTCTTCTTTGGGAGATGTTCCATGTGTCCTTGCACAGCTCCCAATTGTTTACAACAGGCCTTATGCAGAAAGGCCTCTGCTCCTGAGTTCTGACTCATCAATTGGTTTGCTTTTCCAGGATTCCTTTTCTTGGACATTCTGTTGACTGTCCTTTGCGATCCTCGCAGGAGCCATGACAGATCAACTCCCCCAAGTCTTTCAGAAGCGCCGCAGTTGTCCGTTTTTTGCAGCATGAAGGCGTCTTTTCAGATTCTCCAATGTACAGGAAAGAAAAGGTAAGGCTGGGTCTCGGCATACCGCAGACAGCTGTTATTAGCCCCGACTACCATGTTGGCAGCCCGTGGGGGATCCGCGTGTTGCTTTTTGTTTGGCAGCGAGTGACAGATCTGCTGTGATATCACAGCAAGCCTGGGCAGGTGCAGGCCGGAACTGGCACAGCTACAGACGCCACTACCCTAGCAAATCACACGCTTGAAAATCAGGCTTACCTTTCTCTCAGTGCTGACTTTTCCTGACTCAAGGTGAGTGTTCTTCCTCTTGAAGGACTGGTTTTGCTTGCCATTGAAAACAAGCAGAACTTCAAGAACATTTGCACCTGTGAAGTCTGTAGAGTTAGTCGTCTCATGGACTTTCAGGCCAGTAGCTGCTCTTAGCATGGGCTCTGAACTTAACTGCATATCTGGGAGTTTAATAGGAACTATCATTTTCTCAGGCTTCAGTTCAGGAGAAGGTGAGAAACTACAAGCTTTATTCACTGGACAATAAATCATGTTGGGGAAGACTGAGAAGGAAAGGTCAGTCCCAGCCAAGACCTGTTCCGTGTTGAAAAAATTGTCCTCCATGCAGGGCTGGTTCCAGGTTTGAATGGACCCTGGGCAGAGAGTGACCAGGGCCCAAATTCTCCTCCTATCCCCACCCCGAGGACCCACCAAAATCTCCAGGTATTTCCCAGCCTACAGTCTAAATAGGGTTGTCAGCTCCTCTGGTAGAGGCAGTGGTCCCCTGCCACCAGGCCCCACGTACCCCCGCCACCAATCAGCTGGCTGGCAGGGGGACTTACCAGGAGAAAGAGGAAGGCCCAGGCCATGTTGCTAGTGTTGCATAGGAAGTGACATCATCACAGCAGTAGCATCTGGGTAGGGCTGCCAAGTCCAACTTGGGAAATATCTGAGGACTTTGGGGGTGGAGCCAGGAGACTTTGGGGGTAGAGCCAGGAGAAAGGAAGTGACATCATTTTGTGATGTCACATCCTGTGATGTTGCTTCCACATGCTGACACATGAACTCATGAAGTTTCCTAATACTGAGCTTCTGCTGCTGCCTTGAGCTTTATAGGCTTGCAAGCAGCATTACCCAGACTGTGACTTTTATGCCACTGTTTTTTGTCGCTGAACAAGAATCAGTGTTATGTAGCAGTCAGTTTGTTTGGCTGGGATCTGGGAGAGCCTGGCTCAAAACCCTGCAGTGCCATGGAATCATTTTATTTAATACTGAATCAGGCCATTGGTCCATCAAGGTCAGTACTGACTACTCAGACTGGTAGTGGCTCTCCAGGGTCTCAGGCTGAGATCTTTAATGTCACCTATTACCTGATCCTTTTTTAGCTGAAGAGGCTGATACCTCCTGCATGTCAAGCAGATGCTCTATCACTGAGCAACGGCCCTACTGAATCCTTCCTCATCTCGGCAGAATATGAAGCCCTAAGTGCTACACAAGTGCTAAATATGATTTTCATATCATAAGAACAGGAGAGAAGCCACAGTGGATCGGCCCATCCAGTACAGCCCATCCAGTACAACACTCTGTGTCACAACAGTGGCCAAAAATACCAGGTGCCCTCAGGAGGTCCAGCAGCGGGGCCAGAACTCCAGAAGCCCTCCCACTGTTGCCCCCCCAAGCACCAAGAATGCAGAGCCTCACTGCCCCAGACAAAGGGTTCCATTTAGACCTTGTGGCTAATAATAGCCACTGATAGACCTCTGCTGGATGGGGACAGAGAGAGAGAGACAGACAGACAGACAGACAGAAAAAAGAAAGAAAGGGGGAGGGGGAGAGAGAGAGAAGGAAAAGAGCTGGCAGACCCCAGCAGCTTACCCAAAGCAGCTTACTCCAGCAACAGGCCACATGCAAAAGCAGGCCCTTCAGCAGAAAGAGCCTCTCTGGGCGGGGCTCTCTTGTTCTCTCTTAAAGGGGAAATGTCTGTTGAGGCTTTTTACTGCAAGGCAGGTTCTCTGCAGACATTTCCCTTTTAAGAGGCCAGGTTAGCCTCCGACGTTTCCCTGCTGGCAGCCATTGCCTCCCCCGGTGGCCAATTTTGAAAAGGCGGGGGAAAGCTTTAAAAATCGGTGTTTCCCCCGCCCTACCAGGGGACTTGGCAGCCCTACATCTGGGTGACGCTCTGATATTTGGGTAAAAACTCTGTGGTAGAAGCCATAGAGTTTTTGCTTAAATACCAGAGCATTGGTAGGGTTGCCAGGTCTGGGTTGGAAGATACCTGGAGACTTTGGGGGTGGATCCAGGAGAGGGCGGGGTTTGGGGAGGGGAGGGGCCTCAGCATGGTGCAATGCCATAGAGTCCACCCTTCAAAGCAGCCATTTTCTCCAGGGGAGCTGATCTCTGTCAGCTGGAGGTCAGTTGTAAAAGCGGGAGATCGCCAGGCCCCACCTGGAGGCTGGCAGCCCTATTGCAGTGACATCTCAATGTGATGATGTCACTTCCTGTGTGATGCTGGCAACATGGCCTGCACCTTCCTCTTTCTCCTGGTGCTGCCAGTTTGGTGTAGTGGTTATGAGTGTAGACTCTAATCTGGGAGAATCAGGTTTGAGTCCCCACTCCTCTACATGCAGCTGCTGGTGGGACCTTGGGTCAGTCATAACTTCTTTCACAGCTGTTCTCTCAGGAGCAGTTCTCGAAAGAGCTCTCTCAGCCCCACCTGTCTCACAGGGTATCTGTTGTGGGGAGGGGAAGGGAAAGGAGATTGTAAGCTCTTCTGAGATGCCTTCGAGTAGTGAAGGGCAAGGTATAAATCCAAACTACTACTCCTCCTCCTTCTTCCTCCAGAGAAGATTACACATATCACTATTCCTGAGGCATTTACAAATTGAGGTTTAATGATAATCAAGAACAGCATTAGCCTTCTCCATCTCACACTTGACAACCAAAAGTATTCCTGTCCAACAGGTATTTACAGAGTTATGGTTGAAATCTTTGGAAGAGCACACAAAAAGGGGCTGGGTGTACAAATAGCCTCAGGGAAAAAAAAGAAGAAGCCCTTCCTTGTGCAGGTTGAGGCAGCCGGGACCACAGTTAAAAAAGCATATTTCAACAATCAATGCTAAGCCATCTCGAGTGAAAAATGTATTTTTAATAATGGCAGGGCCCTGGAGTTTTTACCAGAGTCTTTACAGTCCCCTGGAACAGTAAATCACATCTCTTCCCAACTAAAATCCTATCAATAATTTTATTGTAATCTCTGTAGGAAATTCTAATGCTCCAATCCCCCTTTATTACGGTAATAATGGATCTAATTTGTAAAGCATATAAAATGGGCCTGTAACGTTATTGGCGCGAGACAGATATATGGTTCCCTCCACAGCTGAGTTATTTTCTGGTAGCCTGGGACACCACGGATAAGGATGTACTCTTTAAGGGGTGCTTGTCTTTAAGAGAAGAAGAAGAGATTGGATTTATACCCCGCCCTTCACTTGTAGTCTCAGAGCGGCTTACAAACTCCTTTCCCTTCCCCTCCCCATAACAGACACCCTGTGAGGTAGGTGGGGCTGAGAGAGCTCTGAGACAACTGTCCTTGAAAGAACAGCTGGTACAGAGCTATGGCTTGCCCAAGGTCATCCAGCCAGGCGCAAGTGGAGGAGTGGGTAATCAAACCCGGTTCTCCCAGATTAGAGTCCGCGTACTTAACCACTACACCAAACTGGCTCTCTTAAGGTGCCAATGGACTTTTGTTTCATTTTGAAGAACCCCAAGACAGCAATATTGTATGTAGAAGGGTGAACAGCATGTACGTTTGGACTGAGGACTCAGGTTCCACTTGCTTCTCAACTTAGGTGTTTATTAGGTAGCCTGGTTTAGAACATTGGGATGGGGTTTTTTACCAGCTTTTCTGTTCAGTCTTGTCCCTTTCTATATGAACTCCTGAAGCTGCCTTTTATTTAGTATTGCTAGGTGAGGCTGACAGGTTGGTGGGGGACTTTCCAGGAGCCTCTGGGAGACAGGAGAGAAGTACGACTGAATGCCAAAGCGAGTTCTGGCCACCACATTTAAAGGGACCGTGTTCCTTTTAAATGCCTTCCCTCCATTGGAAATAATGGAGGATGGGGGCACTGTCGTTTGGGGCTCACAGAATTGGACCCCCTGGTTCAATCTTTTTGAAACTTGGGGGGGGGTTGAGGAGAGGCACCAGATGCTTTGCTGAAAATTTGGTGCCTCTACCTCAAAAAAGAGGCCCCCCGAGCCCCAGATACCCACAGACCGATTCTCTATTATACCCTGTGGGGACTGGTCTCCGTAAGGTATAATGGAGCATCCGGCGGACATCCTCCCCCACTTTCTGATAACCCTGAAGTGGGGGGGGGGGTTTCAAACCAGAGGATCCCCTGCCCCCAACTAGGGATTAGCAACCCTACTTTTATTGAGCCACACAGTTGATCTGTCAAGGTCAGTATCGTCTACTCTTGCTGGAAGAATCTCAGGCCTAGGTTTTTCTCATTACCTACTACCTGATGTTTTTATATGGAGATCCCAGAGGCTGAACCTGGGACCCTCTGCTACTGATCCACAGCCCCTCCGCTCCTCATGGCAGCCTTTGTCCTGCATGGTTTTTGCCCATGTGGGTCCCTTGATTCTCCGCATATATCTTCATATTTCTTCATAGTCTTCATAGCCTATTCTGGTGGTCTAAAGGGGCCCGTCCTCCATCTGTATGTGAAAATAGAGCCTAAGGTTGTATTGAGAGTGAAGACTCTTGAAAGGAGGTTCCTTCTTTCAGGGAGGGGCTAAAAATGGCAGAAAAGGGTTTGTGGTGGTCAGAGAAACCACAACTCCTTCCTGAGTCAATGGGGACACCTTCCCTTCTCCACCACTCTATCCAATGTGAAGTTAGACGAGTCCCTGACATTGCCCTCACTCTGAATGGTGAGCAAAGAGGGCATGTCACGGCAACGGGGCTGAGCTTCCTGTCTTGTCCCACCATTAGTTTCATTACCCACCAGCAGAACTTAACAAGACAAGAAGCACTGAGAAAGCCAGGGATATAAATGAGGGAGGGAGGGAGGGAGGGAGGGAGGGAGGAAGGAAGGAAGGAAGGAAGGAAGGAAGGAAGGAAGGAAGGAAGGAAGGAAGGAAGGAAAGGAAAGGAAAGGAAAGGAAAGGAAGGAAGGAAGGATCTGCGTGTTAGCTTAAGCAGTACTCCCATTCCGTCATCACGAAGAATGAGGTCAGTGCCCTCAAGGGTATCACCATATAGCTAAAGCTGACTGGCTATGTACCTCATGATGCTATTACATTCACTTAGGCTGAGGGCAGACTGGCAAAATAAAGTGCAAGGGGCAAAAAGACCCAGGCCGAGTTGTTGCGGGGCTTTCCATTCACACTGCATAGACTGATACAAGGCCATACCGGGGAAGAGGCAGAACAGAGCATTCACACTGTGGGGCGGCCCCTGGTGGCAGCACGGCAGTGCATGGCTTTGGCCCATTTCGCCGACCTGCACAGGGGCGCATGGGTGCCGCAGCCAGATCAGCAGGTTCGCATTACCGGCGCCGCTTGATGTGTGGCTTATTTGCATCCACACTGCCAGGAAGCGGGATGAATGCGCACCCAGACAGCTTGACACCGGTTTCACCAGGTGCCTTTTTAAAGCGGGATGGAAGTGCTTCAGGATGGGGTGAGTGCGGCACGGCAACGCCAAGCAGCTGTGGCTGTGTGAGCGGGCTCTCTTAACCCACTTGCAGAGCGGGCCTATATCGGGCCAAATTGTCCGTTTGAACTCGGCCTTAGTGCAGGAGGAAGAGCATAATAGCAGAGTGTGTTTGTGTGTATGTGTCTGGGGGAAAACAGCAACACAGCAACAACAGGACAGGCTATGACCCGAGGACCAAAAAATAATAATCCTGGAAAGGGAAGCCAGCATGGGGAGCAGGTCTTTTGGCCCTCCTTGGAAACATGGGATGTCTGGAGCCAGTTCGCATTCTACTGCACGCGCCCTTAAGTGACCGCCCGTTTTCTATTATGATCATCTCTTCCAGACACTCTACACCAAATGTCCTCCTTCCATCTTGAGAAAAAGGTCACCCATGAACCAAGCTCTGAGCGAGAAGCGGAAAGCGCAGAGAAGAGTTCGATTCCAGGAACCGGAAGAGATCATTGGACATGGTATGTTCCATATAAGCCACGCCCATCCCAAAGGGCACGCTTGTTCACTCTCTGATCCCTCCCTCCCTCTCCCTGGCATGGGCCTTGTACTGTCACTAGGGCCTAGTTTTGTGATGAAGGGTTCTAGGCGGCCAACCAAATTTACAGTAGGAGGCACTGGTGGCTGAGGAAATGGCAGGGGCATCGTAATCAACAAGATACAGGCGGAAGTGCAGAAGAAGAGCAAGTAAAACAGATTATGAGGATCCAGTTTTGGTAATGCTATGGGGGACTCTTAACATTGGGATCGATGAAGATGGGTGGCCATGTTAGTCTGACTGTAGCAGCAGAAAAGAGTCAGAGTCTAGGAAGAAGGACAGACTGGATTTATACCCTGCCCTTCACAACCCGAAGGAGTCTCAGAGTGGCTTACAATCTCCTTCCCCTTCCCCTCCCCACAACAGACACCCTGTGAGACAGGTGGGGCTGAGAGAGCTCTTTCGAGAACTGCTCCTGAGAGAACAGCTGTGAAAGAACTTGTGACTGACCCACGGTCACCCCAGCAGCTGCATGTGGAGGAGTGGGGAATCAAACCTGGTTCTCCCAGATTAGAGTCTGCACTCCTAACCACTACACCAAACTGGCAGCACCAGGAGAAAGAGGAAGGCACAGGCCATGTTGCCAGCATCACACAGGAAGTGACATCGTAACATCGAGATGTCACTGCAATAGGGCTGCCAGCCTCCACTACACTAAACTGGCTCTCAATATCTGAAGCAGGGAGCAGTGACTCATGAAAGCTCATACCCTACCACAGATTTTGTTAGTTTTTAAGGAGTTACTGAACTTTTACCCTTTTAAACTTGAGATAGTTCAGGGCCGCAGCATTAGGGTTGCCAGGGCCCCCCTCCTCCCCAGTGGATGATGGGGGTAGGGTTTCCAGATCCAGGTTGGGAAACTTTGGAGGTCTGGGGGTGGAGCCTGGGGAGGACAGGGACCTCAGTGAGACACAGTGCCACAGAGTCCACCCTCCGAAGCATCCATTTTTTTCTCGGGGAGCTGATCTCTGTAGTCAGGAGATGAGCTGTAATTTCGGGGGATCCCTAGGACGCATCTGGAGGTAGAGCTGCCAGCCTCCATGTGGGGCCTGGGGATCTCCCGCTTTTACAACTGATCTCCAGCTGACAGAGATAAGCTCCCCTGGAGAAAATGGCTGCTTTGAAGGGGGGGACTCAATGACATGGTACCATGCTGAGGCCCCTCCCCTCCCCAAACCCCGCCCTCTCCTGGCTCCACCCCCAAAGTCTCCAGATATTTTCCAATCCAAACTTGGCAACCCTATCTGGAGGCTGGCTTCCCTACTCAGCGTGTCTTAATCAGCCTACGGTAAAAAATATCCCCAGGTTTGCACCCTTAAACTTAAATTTAAGTTTTCCATCGGAGATTTCTTTCGTTTACCCTGGGTGTTAGAGTAATCCTCAGGGTCCAAAATGAAAAACAACACCTGGAGTATTTTAGTTAAGAGACGGGAGAGGCAAATCGTCTCGTCTTCATCTGCCAAGTTTCTGTCATTTGTGTCTTTGAGTGCAAACACTCTCCGACACCTTTTATTCTGCTGAGTCTCAGCACACCAACTGCCAGACTGGCTTAGCTATGGGCGGGAGAGAGAAAGCTCTCTGGCACCATCCGTGTTTTTCCATTTCTCTTTGTATTGAAGTTTGGATGCTTCTTGTCAACAAACCCCATCCCAAGATGTTATGGAGTGATATATTTCCCTTTATAATAAGAGTAGCTATTTATTCTTCTTCTTTTTAAAAACTTAATTTTTTCCTCAGCGTTTTATAGTGGTCATTTGTGAAATAATACAGGGGCACGGTAATAAAGCTTTTCTCCTTGCAATGGGCTGTATTTCTGTAGCAAGCACAATTGAATACACATCACCATTCATCTTAGAGTGGAAATAGACATTTGCAAAAAGCATTTTATTTAACAGATGCTGTAAGCTGCTGTCTTTCCAGTACCTGGGAAGGAGGAGGAGGAGTTTAGATTTATAACCCACCCTTCACTACCCAAAGGAGTCTTAGAGCAGTTTACAATCTCCTTTCCCTTCCCCTCCCCACAACAGACACCCTGTGAGGTAGGTGGGGCTGAGAGAGCTCTGTCTCGAGAACTGCCCTTGAGAGAACAGCTCTGAGAGAACTTGTAACTGACCCAAAGTCACACTAGCAGCTGCATGTGGAGGAGTGGGGGATCAAACCCGGTTCTCTCAGATTAGAGTCCACACCCTTAACCACTAATGGCTCTCCTGGGAACCATTAGATTTTTTTTCCCCGAATGGTGGGAACAAAGATCATGCTAACTACTGCAAATATATACATCCTGAACTCCAGAAAAGTAAATGTTGTCACTTGCAGGGGATTGTTCTTACACTCTTCTGTCTCAGATATCCCTGCACAAATTCTTAATCTTTTTTTTAATTAAACATTTTTTGTAACTTTTCCAACAGCAATTGCTGAGGATAGCCACGTTGGACTGCAATAGAAGAGAGCCAGTTTGGTGTAGTGGTTTAGGAGCGCAGACTCAAACCTGGGAGAACCGGGTTTGATTCCCCACTCCTCCACATGCAGCAGCTGGTGTGACCTTGGCTCAGTCACAAGATATTTCAGAGCTGTTCTCTCAAGGACAGTTCTCTCAGAGCTCTCTCAGCCCCACCTACCTCACAGGGTGTCTGTTGTGGGGAGGAGAAGGGAAAGGAGATCGTAAGCCTCCCTGAGACACCTTCGGGTAGTGAAGGATGGCATATAAATCCAATCTCAATCTATCTTCTATATTTGAGTCCAGTAGCACCTTAGAGAACAAAAAAAAAGGGCTATAGGCTTTCAAGAGTCGAAGCTCCCCACTGTATCTGACGAAGGGAGCTTTGATTCTCAAACACTCCCCAAAATCTTGTTTGTCTCTAAGGCGCAAATGGACTTGAATCTATCCATTCCCAATAGCAGATATATTTGCATTTTTTTAAAAAAAAAATTGTGTGACGTTCAGTTAGGCAAGAAAATCCTGAGCGTTAATGCTGTAAAATTTAGGTATTGTTTTTAGTGTCCATTGCAATCACATTTTAACATTTCAAAACTGGATTCAGATTTTGAAAATGCAACTGCATTTTCTATCCGTGGCTACTAGCCATGGTGACTGACGGGATCCCCTATGTTCAGAGGCACTAATCCTCTGAATCCCAGAGCCAGGAGGCAACATCAGGGGAAGGCCTCAGCCTCTACACCCTGTTGTTGGACCTCCAGAGGACCTGGTTGTCCACCATGTGAGACAGGATGCTGGACTAGAACCATCAGGGCGCTTCTTATGTTGTTCTTATTTGGAATTCCCTTCAGATTTAATTGCATTTCTTTCCAAGGTACTATGTTTTGTTCTCAGTCCTGGATCCAAAAGACCCCCTAGATCATAGAATGTCAGGGACTTCGGCAGAAGGGACAAAATGCGGGGATTTTTCTAAAAGTTGTGAAATAGTCCTCTTCCTGTCTCCTCAGTTAGGCTTTTCCGGTTCCTGCTGAGAGCTGCTTCTTACTGACTCCCTCCTAGCTAGATAGACTTCCCTTTCTCTCTTAGGGCTGCCAAGTCAGCCCGGGGGGAGGAGGATCCCCCGCTAAAGGGGTTCCCGATCCGCCAGCCAGCATTTGGCCGGCGGGGGGAACCCCACCCCCGAAGTCGTCCAGCGAGGACGACGTAATGACGTCACCGGAAGTGACGTCAGCACGTTGGGGGCGTTGCCAGGGCGACGCTCGCCCTGGCAACACCCCCAACGTGCTGACGTCACTTCCGGTGACGTCGCTGGGCACGCCCGCTTCACGCGCGCGCCAGGAGGAACTCCCGGCCGGAGGAGGACTCCCCCCCCCACCGGTGAGTTCCGAAGACTCGGCAACCCTATTCTCTCTCCTCTTTCTTACAAAGTCTGTTCTCTTAATAAACCAACCTAATTCTTTAGGCAGCTTGTGCTCCCTTTTACTGCATATCCACACTCTGCCAACACAAAGCAGCCACTTTTTTCCCCATGGGAAGGGATCGCTGTAGTCTGGAGGCGAGCAGTAATTCCAGGAGAACTCCAGACCCCACGGTGTGGTTAGTAACCCTAGCTGGAGGGCTACCATGGGGAGAAAGATCAGGAATGAAATCAGGGCTGGCCCTAACCAATGGGCAACAGGCGCAGCTACATTGGGCCCTGCAATTGGGCCCCCACTGCCCAGGACCCCCCAAAAGAGGGGGAGGAAAGAAGAGGATGCTCCTGCTGCAGCTGCCCCTGCCCCATCCGGAGCTCAGGCAGTGGTCTTCCGGTGGCAGGGGTGGCTCCTGCCCACCTTGCACAGGGTGAGGGTCACCCCTTGATTGGGCCCTAGCAGCGGGGGGCTGGTGGCAAGGTAAGAATGGTCACGGAGCCCCATCATAGACTTTTGCTCAGGCCCCCAAAATCACTCAAACCTAGGGTTGCCAGGTCCCCTCGCTGTTGAGCGGGGGGATTTGGGGGACGTTCCAGTGGTGGGCGGGATGTCGTCGGGAGACGTCTCGATGCGATGATGTAGAATCATAGAATCACAGAGTTGGAAGGGGCCATACAGGCCATATGGTCCAATCCTCTAGAGCAGGGGTGGGCAAATTGCGGCCCGGGGGCCACATGCAGCCCTCCACAGAGTTTTTTGCGGCCCGCCAAGAAGATTTCAGGTCTTCAAGAAAATTGAGCCTAAATTCAATTTGCTCTCTTAGCCCATCACTGCTGATATTGGTACAGCACCTGAGGAGCTGCAGCTTGAATTTATTGACATGCAGTCAGATCACACTGTGAAAGAAATGTTTAATGCTGTGACATTAGTTGACTTTTACAAATCTTTGTCTGCTGAAAAAATTTCCATGTATGAAGAAATTTGCTGGGAAAATGTTCTCTATATTTGGGCCTACATACATTTGTGAGCAAAGTTTTTCTTGCATGAAGATCAACAAGAGTAAATATAGATGCTTTTTGACAGACATTAACTTGCAGGCTGTGATGAGAATCTCAACAAGCAATCTCACTCCTGATTTCAAAAAAAATGTTGAAAAGTGTGATAGGGTACATTTGTCTCCTTAAAGTGATTCTAAAATTAAATGTGCTTGCAGCTATAGATGATATGAAATTAGCACAATAAATACATTGAATAAAACTACCACTATTTTATTTAATTTATATTTATTGATTTCTATGATACAATTTATACCTTTTCTGAAATGCAAAGTTAACTAATGAATGCAATCATTTTAAAAGGTGCGGCCCTTCGCTAACCTCCACTCCCACAAAGTGGCCCCCGAGCCAAAACAATTGCCCACCCCTGCTCTAGAGCATCCCTGGCAAGTGTTGGTCCAGCCGCTGCTTGAAGACTGCCAGGGAGGGGGAGCTCACCACCTTGCGAGGCAGCTGATTCCACTGTGGCACAACTTGTAGTGTAAAAAAGATTTTCCAGCTGGTACCTTCCGGTCCTTAATTTAAGCCCATGCTTGCGAGTCCTCTCCTCTGCTGCCAACAGGAACCGCTCCCTGCCCTCCTCTAAGGGACAGCCCTTCAGATACTTCAAGAGAGCAGTCATGTCCCCCCTCAGCCTCCTCTTCTCCAGCCTGAACATTTCCAACACCCGGAAGTGACATCACCGCATCAGCAACATCATGCCCGATGCTTTGGTTTTGGGGCAAAACCATAGCATTTACCCCAAAACCAGAGTGTCATGCACGACATTGCCGACGCAATAATATGTCTTCCAGGTGACATCATCATGTTGGGGATGTCGCCCAATGACGTCCCCACTTAGGGGTGTGGCCAGTAGTGGATTGCAGCCCCCAAAATCAGGGGACCCCCACTGGGACCTGGCAACCCTACTCAGACCACCTGGGAATGAAACCCCCCTTCTTGCCTCCTCTCCTGCCAGAACAGCCAGGAAGGCTGATGTTGCCCCCTTGCCACGGCAGCTCCCCAAACCACATGGCTATTAATCCACGCAGATCCCACAACCCCTAGAATCTACTATCTGGTGATCAGAAGGGACTGCAGGGTTGGGGGCAGGGGAGAACACAGCAAAGATCTTCTTTCCTTCCTTTATTAGGGTTGCCAGCTCTGGGCTGGGAAATACCTGGAACTTTGGGGTGCAGCCTGGGGAGGGTGGGGTTTGGGGAGGGATCTCAGTGGGGTATAATGCTATAGAGTCCACCCTTTGAAGTAGCCATTTTCTCCAGGGGAACTGATCACAGGAGATCAGTTAAAATTCCAGGAGATCTCCAGGCGCCACCTGGAGGGAGAGGAGGAGGAGGAGAAGGAGTCTCAGAGCGGCTTACAAACTCCTTTCCCATCTAGGGTTGCCAGCCTCCAGGTGGGGCCTGGGGATCTCCCGCTTTTGCAACTGATCCTCAGCTGACAGAAATCAGCTCCCCTGGAGAAAATGGCTGCTTTGGAGGGTGGACTCTATGGCATTTTACCATGCTGGGGCCCCTCCCCTCCCCAAACCCCACCTTCTCCTGGCTCCACCCCCAAAGTCCCCAGGTATTTTCCAACCCGGACTTGGCAACCCTATCCCAGACACCCTGTGAGGCAGGTGGGACTGAGTGAACTCTGAGAGAAACTGCTCTTTCAAGGACAGCTCTGACAGAACTATGGCTTACCCAAGGTCATCCAGCAGCTGTGTGTGGAGGAGTGGGGAATCAAACCCAGTTCTCCCAGATTAGAGTCCGCGCACTTAACCATGACACTAAACTGGCTCACTCCAGAAGCCCTCCCACTGTTGCCCCCCAAGCACCAAGAGTACAGAGCATCACTGCCCCAGACAGAGCGTTCCAGCTAGACTTTGTGGCTGATAGCCACCGATGGATCTCTGCTTTTCTGGCCTAGGGCTTAGAAATTCTTGGAGAATTAGGGGTGGAGCCTGGGGAGGACAGGTTTTGAGAGGGGAGGAACCTCAGTGGGGCATAATGCCTCAGAAGCCACCCTCCGAAGAAGCCATTTTATCCAAGGGTACTGATCAGGTTGCCATCCCACTGCTGCAGGCAAGGGATCCCCCACTCACAGACCCTGCCCCCCCCCACCGCCAATCAGCTGGCCGGCAAAGGGAAGGCCAAGTTACACCACTGGCAAGGTGGAAGCATCACTTTAGGCACGTACCGGACGTGATGTCATCACGCTGACGGTGTTCAAGCAACACTCTGGTATTTGGGCAAAAACCGAATGCCATTTTTACCAGAGAGTTTTGGCTCAAATACCAGAGTGTCACCAGGATGTCCCAGCATGATGATGTCACCGGCGACATGGCCTGGGCCTCATTCCCACTCTTGGTAAGTCCCTCCTCATCCCCTGTTGGTTGCCAGGAGGAACAAACCTCGGTACCGCTGTCTGTCATTTGAAGATCAGTTATAATCCCAGGAGGTATACAGCTCCACCCCCCCCCCCCCCGGGAGGTTAGCATCCCAGTCCTCAAAATGTGTCGGCTAAACTGAGGCTTCTGTACAGAGTCAAGCGACAATCCACTAAATGAGCTAGAATGATTTTTTTCCCCAGCCAAAATCTGGCTCCCGACGTTTGCAGGGCCAAGTGGTGTGAATTTGCCTTTGCCTGCTAACCGCGTAAACGGACCATTCGAAGGCCTGCTGCTAGATCCCCTACCGAATGTGCCGCTTCTTTTTTTAAAAAAAAAACATAAGAAATTAGCGACGAGAGCTCTTTCTTTACAAGGTTAAGAGTGATGTATCCTTTTCATTCTGTCTCCTAGACGTTTCCTGCTGTGACTACATCGTCGGTAAGTCAAAAATCTTTAACTGGGGGCCATTAGTGGAACCGATTGATGTCTGCTTGCCGCTACGATGATGAATTGCATTGCCTCGCCGTTAAGAATAAAAAATTAGCACAAACCACAGCCCTTGGGGGGGGGGGGGTGTGAAGAGAGTACCGCGCGACATGGCGCCCTTGAGAGCTGTGCTTGGCATAAACGTAAACTGCAAATATTAATTTAAAGGTAATAAAATAAGACCAAGGTGAGATTTTTCAGAGCTGTATAATCTATAATCTGAGGGGAGGGGGGGTCACAGGATTGAATGCACCCCCCCTATTAGAAATGCCCTACACATAGATAACGAGCACAAAGAAAGGAGGATAAACTTAAAGATCTTTTCCCTGATATTCGAATTCCACAGGGGTCCCAATGATAGGCTGCAGGAGCAAAATAAAGTAGAGCATCCTAAAGACTAGGGTTGCCAACTCTGGGTTGGGAAATACCTGGAGATTTGGGGTGGGGGGGGGAGCCCAGGGAGGGTGGGGCTTGGGAAGGGGAGAGACCTCCGCAGGGCAGAATGCCCCAGAGTCCACCCTCCAAAGCTACCCTTTTCTCCAGGGGAACTGATCTCGGTTGTCTGGAGAGCAACCAGAATAGCAGAAGATCTCCAGGTGCCACCTGAGGGTTGCCAAGTCTCACCTTAAAGAAAGCAGGGGAGTCCTGGTCCCTCCTTGGGAGTCCTGCCACAGTGACATCACCCGGAAGTGATGTCATCGCGCTGGGCACGTTGCCGGGACGACGCTCTGGCAGTCGCCCTAAAACTCTATGGTGCCATAGAGTTTTCAGGGCAACTGCTAGAGCATCGCCCCAGCAACGTGCCCAGCGTGATGATGTCACTTCCGGGTGACGTCATCACGCTAGGCAGTCGGCCTGATCAAGCCACTTCAGGGGTGGGATTCCTTCCACTGGCCGGATCTAGACCGGCAGATTGGGGACCCCTTTAGTGGGGGCATCCCTGCCCCCCTGGGGGGACTTGGCAGCCCTATACCACCTGGAGCTTGGCAACCCTATTAAGGACTACCAGCATGTGTTCTATCAGATATCTTCAGAATTCCCTTCCTCAGATGCATTATTTGTTTAGATTTATATCCCGCCCTCCCCACGGTGGGGCTCAGGGCGGGTAACAACAGGGTAAAATACAACACAGTTAAAACCAAATTGAAAACAACAGTATAAAATACCCTACTCCTAAGGGCCATGTCAGCTCTGATAGAAGCATATCAACAGTGATGGAAGATTTCAAGATGTTAGGATCCAGGCTGCTGGTAGGGTCGGCGACAAAGAGGGGGCACCCGCCGCCTCAACCAAAAGCCTGGTGAAACAGCTCTGGCTTACAGGCCCTGCAGAATTGTAATAAATCCCACAGGGCCCTGATCTCTAGCGGGAGCTCTCTTTGCAACATCCCATACAGAGAGAGAGACACACTCATGCCTGCCTGTTGTGAATATAAAAGTACAAGTTGGGAGCCAGCAAGACTCTCAGGGGAGAGAATCCCATCTGCCCCTTCTTTGCTCCAGGCCTACCAGCCATCTTAAGCCCGGCGGCAACCGTGACAGTGCCTGGAAGCGGCTCCAAGCCTGGAGCAGCTCCTGGCATCCTCCGGCAGGGCAGCTGGACCCGGAGCCTCTACCGGCATCTGCAGCCGCTGAGGATGGTCCCAGATAAGGGCACCAAACTCCAGGTGGGGCCTGGAGATCCCCTGGAATTACAGCCAATCTCCAGACTACAGAGTTCAGGTCCCCTGGAGAAAACAGCTGCTTTGAAGGGTAAACTGTATGGTATAATACTCCAGTGATGTCTCGCCCCTCCCCAAACCGCTCCTACCACAGACCCCACCCCCCAAATCTCCAGGAATTCCCTGACCTGGAGCTGGCAACCCTAGTCCCAGAGCAGCTCTGTGTGGCAGCAGCCGCCAGCTGCACTGGTAAGTGCATTGTCTGCACATGCCTTTTTAAAAAAAATGGGGGGGGAGTTAAACCCCCAATGTATTTAAAAAAAAAAAAAAATTCAATAGAGGTGGTTTGCCATTGCCTTCCTCTGCATCGCAGGGCCGCAGTGACTCAGAGGTTAAGACACTGAGCTGCAGATTGGAAGGTCAGTAGCTCGGCAGTTTGAGACCCAAGTGCCGTGTGACAGAGTGAGCTCCCGTCTCTGGCCCCCGCTCCTGCCAACCTAGCAGTTCAAAAGCAAGAAATTGCAAGTAGATAAATAGGTACTGCTTCGGTGGGAAGGTAACAGCGTTCCATGCGCCTTGGCATTTAGTCATGCCAGCCACATGACCACAGAAAAAGTTTTTGGACAGTGCTGGCTCTTTGGCTTGGAAACGGAGATGAGCACCACCCCTTAGAGTCAGATCTGACTGGCTTTCGAGCAAGGGAAACCTTTACCTTTACCTCCTCTGTACAGCAGCCCCTGTTAGATCTCTCATTCTCCAGATGACCAAGAGCAGTTCCCCTGGAGAAAATGACTGCTTTGGAGGGTGGCCTCTTATAGGTTTATACTCTGCTGAGGTCCCTCCCCTTCCCAAACCCCACCCTCCTCAGGCTCCACCCCCCCCCAAAAAATCTCCAGGTATTTCCAAACACATAGCTGGTAACCCTAGGCCCCGTCTTCCTTGGTGCTTGCCCTTCTAAGTACTACTGACCATGGCTACTCCACTTCCAAGATCTGATGAAAACCGCTGCACTCGAGCCTGAAACACAATACTCTTTTCTTGCTTCATTAAGGGACCAAAGCAATTTCACAGGGCTCATTTCAGACACAGGCTCCCCGGGTCCAAAAATAACAGCCTACAAGTAGAATAACCACCCGAATCGGCGCTCACGGGAAGGAGTTAGCCGGCAAGCCACCGGCTGACATTTATTCACCGAAGGCACGGCGAGAGTCATTTTAAATAGCAATCGATTTAACAAAGAAAATGGAAGCCTGTTCAGAGATAATTTGCAAGCGGAAAGAAGGGCTTCGTTCAAAATGAATAAATCATTCGCAGCAAATAGTTCCCCCCGACTCTATTAGAGAACATTGATTCGGTTTCTCGGGTGCTTTAAAATGATTTGCTCTTAGCATGCTGCCTTCCCCCTGTGCACTTTTTGATACATTATTATGGGTTGGTTGCCTGCTTTTATGACTTCTACTTTCCTCCGTGTGCCTCCACATGACAGCTTAATTGTTTACTATGAATTCTGGGACCCGTAATAGCAGCTAATTTAAATAGGCCAGGGTGAACAGCGGACCTTTAGTCATAATGATACAGGCCCCGTTTTCTTTTTTTTTTAATCTTTCCCTTACTGGTTGTGTGTGCATATTCCAAACAAACGATTATCTCCCGCACAGTATTTTTCAAAAATGATTATTATCCGCGGCGTGAACCGGGCATTCGCCAGCACTAGCCATACCGAAATAGCTTTATAAAAGAACACAATGATTGCCAAATAATAATAAAACATATTCAAATGGTCATATGATGTTCTGTCTAGCTCAGCAACCTGTCAACAGATGCTGGCCGGGCAACGCTTCACATAAATTTATAAGCAGGGTCGGGCAGTAATCTCTCCATACAGATGAAACCTGCACTTCAAAACCATAGAATCATAGAGTTGGAAGGGACCGCCAGGGTCATCTAGTCCACAGTGCAGGAAATTCACAAATACCTCCCCCACACACACACCAGTGACTCCTGGAGAGCCGGTTTGGTGTAGTGGTTAAGTGCACGGACTCTAATCTGGGAGAACCAGGTTTGAGTCCCCACTCCTCCACTTGCACCTGCTGGATGACCTTGGGCAAGCCATAGTTCTGGCACAGCTGTTCTTGAAAAGGAGCAGTTTCTGTCAGAGCTCTCTCAGCCCCACTCACCTCACAGGGTGTCCGTTGTGGGGAGGGGAAGGGAAAGGAGTTTGTAAGCCGCTCTGAGACTCCAAGTGAGTGAAGAGCGGGGTATAAATCCAATCTCTTCTTCTTCTTCTCCTGTTCCACACCCGTAAGAGGACAAAATCTGTCAAATTGAAGTTGAATAATTTAGTAATTTAGTTTCTGCCATGTGAGAAATTAGCACAACTGTTCTTTAACAATTGCACCCAATTCTCTTTCTTTATGCTGAATTATTCCTATTAAAATCAGTGTGTAATTTTGGGGGGGATGCCAATCGTGTATAAATGGTGTGTGATACATAAAATGTGCAGAAAGGGCATATCAATGCCGTAAAAATGGAAGACAGGTATAAACGGTGTACAAATGTCCTTTTAAAACGCCATTGATAAAGCGAAAGAAACAAAAGGGGTCATCCAAGGACAGCAACAAAAATTAGGCCAAGACCGCCAGCATCGACAATATGTGTGCGTAAAGTGCCGTCAAGTTGCAGCCGACTTACAGTGACCCTGTACGGTTTTCAAGGCAAGAGACATTCAGAGACGGTTTGCTGTTGCCTGCCTCTGTGGTGTAGTGGTTAAGTGTGTGGACTCTAATCTGGGAGAACCGGGTTTGATTCCCCACTCCTCCACTTGCAGCTGCTCGATGACCTTGGGCAAGCCATAGTTCTGTCAGAGCTGTTCTTGAAAGAGCAATTCTGGAAAGAGCTCTCTCAGCCCCACCTACCTCCCAGGGTGTCTCTGTTGTGGGGAGGGGGAGGAGTTTGTAAGCTGCTCTGAGACTCCAAGGCCGATTTCGCACTGGCCAGTTGCCTCTCGTTCTCTCCGGAATTTCCCCTCCCAGTTTCCTCCGGAGTATTTTCTTCATTTTCCCACTTGGAACCTCAGCCCTTTCGATATAGTGTGACGAAGAGTTTTCTCCCCAAAAAAATTAGACACTCCCACAATAGGTCGGCCCTGATGAAAAGCGGGCGAGGGTGTGTGTTTTCATTTTGGGTTCTCCCCTGGAGCAAACAGGAAAATCCTCTAAAAACAGGATTTCTTTGCTCCAGGGAAACTCCGGTGCAACAGGGCGATACTCCAGAGCAAAACGTGAGCCCAGAGCAACTGGTGTGAAATCCACCAGAAGCTCCAGTGCAAGCATGAGGGCAAACCTGGGGCAAACACTAGTGCGAAATCAGCCCTAGTGAAGGGCAGGGTATAAACCAAACCTCCTCCTCCTCCTCTTCTTCTTCTTTGCGTTGTGACTCCGGACTTCCTTGGCGATCTCCCATTCAAATACTAACCAGGGCTGAGATCTGAGATTCTGCGATCTGACAATATACAAAATTAAAAGGAAATGGAAATGCTCATATTAGTTTGTTTCTGAAAGTCTTGTCCAGTGGTTAACCACATAATCTGGCAGGCTATGGAAATGGAAATGGAAGGTGATGAACCAGCGTTTCAGGCTTCATATAATTATTTTGCTGGGGATGGTCTATCTCTGGCTCCTAGTTTTAAAAAGTGGCTCCCAGGGTTGAGTGAACGTTTGCCATTTCATTTCTTTTTCCTTATTCATTTACAGCTTGGACAGCCATTTTGGTTCTCCCCTGTTGGCCGTTGGGTTAGTTTGGTTGATTTGTTTGTCTGGGGTGTGCACACCACGCTTATCTCTGTACAACTCGGTTAACCACATAATCTGGCAGGCTATGGAAATGGAAATGGAAGGTGATGAACCAGCGTTTCAGGCTTCATATAATTATTTTGCTGGGGATGGTCTATCTCTGGCTCCTAGTTTTAAAAAGTGGCTCCCAGGGTTGAGTGAACGTTTGCCATTTCATTTCTTTTTCCTTATTCATTTACAGCTTGGACAGCCATTTTGGTTCTCCCCTGTTGGCCGTTGGGTTAGTTTGGTTGATTTGTTTGTCTGGGGTGTGCACACCACGCTTATCTCTGTACAACTCGGTGCCAGTGTGGCAGCAACAGGACTAAGCAATGTCACACTAGAGAATCCCAGCAGAATCTTTAAAAAATCTTTTGGCAGAAACAAAAGCAGTAGAAGCCCAGCAGAACCCTCAACAGTGCAGGGTGGGCAGGCACTTTTGCTAGCCCACATGAACCAAGGCCAGCCCAATACATAGAAGTCCAGTAATGTTGAGCTGCCATTTGCCATAATGGCACTGGGTTCTGATGCTGGGCACTAGTAAGCTGGCACTAGGTTCTGCTGCAGGGCAGCCACTACTGCACTGGTTCTGCTGTCCTACAACTCCCTCCCCCTTGCTTGGATTCTGTGCTTGACATCAGTCCGGTTGAGCTGGTCTGGCATCTGTCACAATGGCACTGGGTTCTGTTGCTGAGCTCTAGTAGGTTGGCACTGGTTTCTGCTGCTGGGCACCAGTAGGTTGGCATTGGGTTCTGCTGCTAGGCAGTAGTACATTGCACTGATTCTGCTGTCCTTGCAGAATTTGCTCCCCTTATTTCAGAGATTCTCAGTTGGGGGTTGGGTTTTGG
Organism: Lepidodactylus listeri; assembly: GCA_029233225.1. Taxonomy (NCBI): domain Eukaryota; kingdom Metazoa; phylum Chordata; class Lepidosauria; order Squamata; family Gekkonidae; genus Lepidodactylus; species Lepidodactylus listeri. The sequence continues at coordinate 87,130,913 of JARCFY010000011.1, forward strand.
CACTGCCACAGTGGCACTAGTTTTGCTGGGCAAATTGCACTGGTTCTGCTGCTGGCCTTGCAAAAATGCCCCCCCCCCCCCCACACACACACTTCACTTACAACTGCAGAGATTCTCTGGGACATTCTGCTGGGCTTGTATTGCCTTGCTATTTTTCCACCTTTGGAAACAATGGAGGATGGGGGCACCCTCTTTGGGTGTCCATAGAATTGGACTCCCTGGTCCAATCTTGTTGAAACATGGGTTTTGTTTTTGTCTCTTGAGGGACAGGCTCCAGCAGCTACACTGCTAATTTGATGCCTCTACCTCAACCCACCCCAGCCCACTGAATATCCCCTAGGAAAATTGCCCCATAGTGACCCCATAGGTTATAATGAGCCAAAAAAAAAATTGGGATTCCCAAATTAATTTGGGATTCTCTTATCAGTAAGCTGAATCAGATCAGAGTATCTGATTCGGTTTAACTAATGCCTGAATCAGGCCAAAAAGGCACAATTCCTGGCCCCACTGCTGGACCTCCTGAGGGCACCTGGTGTTTTTGGCTACTGTGTGACAAGTGTTGGACTCGATGGGCCATTAGCCTGATCCAACATTGGCTTCCCTTAAGTTCAGAGGAGCGAAGCTGCCGTGGTGAGGCAACGGAGGGAGAGGTGTACATGCATAGAACTTAACATGGTAAGAACTAAGCTTGCAAGGACTGAGTATCGGATGAGGATCTTGGTAGTTCCAGGTGGTCAGCTGTGTTGGTCTGAAGCAGTAGAACAAATGTAGAGTCCAGTGGCACCTCCAAGACCAACAAGGTTTTATTCACGCACACTTTTTCAAATGGGAGATCATGGTAGACTTGGGTTCGAATGCCCGCTTCTTTCATGGAAGCTTACTGGGTGACCTTGGGGCGAGTCACATTCTCTTAGCCTAGCCTACCACACAGGGTTGTTGTGAGAGAACGGAGGAAGGGAGCATGATGCTCTGAGTCCCTTTGAATAAAAGTGGGGAAACAATAAATACATGCAAACGCAGAAAGAAAAGGATTAAGTGTCATCTATACGTGGGTGCTGCATGCAGTCGCTGTTAACTTGTAAACAGGCTTAGAGCTGTGCGAAAGAGAAGGGAAACTCGGCCATGTTTATAGATTGCGTTTCACGCTATGTTTAGCTGCAGTTAATTAACCCCAGAGATGGAAACTCTCGATATGAAAAGCAGTCCATTGCAAGCAAGTAGGAACCTTTTTCGGAGCAGCCTCCTAAAAGTGAAATGTAATTTCCCCATTTGAGGCTCACCTTGAAGTCAGCCTGTAAATATGTTTCACTTACTGAGTTCCTAGTATCCCCCCCCCCCCCCCCGCCGCCCTCCAGTTTGAATAAGGCCTGGCTTGTGTGGCAGGAAGAAGGCAAAGGAATCGAGCTTCTTTATAAACTTCCAATGAGCATTAGATACATTTGCCAGCGCTGTCTAGCGTTCCAAAGTAGCGAAACTCTCACGTTTTGCTGGAATGCATTTTAAAAAATAGGAGCATAGCAGCGATGCTACCCAAGCACATGCATTAATTATGGCAATCCTGTTCTCTCGTTGGATATAATCAGACCCATTCAAGGCTCCATTAGATTTCATCACGGTTGTTCAGCCTCCTTTGTAGGGAGGTTTTTGTTGTTGCTCTTTAGCCAGCGTGTGCCAAAGAGCAGCATTCAAGGGCGAAAGGCTGGAAGGATGCATTTGGTGGCAGACCAATGAAAGCAGGTCTCCTTTGAATAGCTGCAAAGCAGAACTGTGAGGGGACAATTTGTAGCGGAGACGTGACAGATAGCAGAGTGTGACCCTGCGTGCCTTTTCCACATCATCACCTCTTTCCCCCGCCAAGTTCTTACCAGCTAGAATTCTGGGTATGTGTTTGGTGCATCATGGGGGAAAACAGCTGAAGATGAGGGGGGTTAGAGGCTGTGGTTCAGTGGCAGAGCATCAGCTTTGCATGTGAAAGGTCTCAGGTTCGATTCCCGGCATCGCTAGTAAAAAAGGATCAGGTAATAGGAGATATGTGGAGGGAAGGCGACATGGTATAGCCCGATCTCGTTGGAATTTGGAAGCTAACCAGGGTCAGTACTTGAATGGGAGATCACCAAAGAGGACTCTTCAGAGGAAGGCAATCGCCAACCCCCTCTGCTTCTCACTTTCCTTGAAAGCCCCTTGCTGGGGTGGTCATAAGTCTTGGAAGGAAGACTACCATGGAAGGCTCGGCAGAGGTGGGCAACGGCCAACCACCTCTGCTTCTCACTTGCCTTGAAAGGCCCTTGCTGGGGTGGCCATAAGTCTTGGAAGGGAGACTACCATGGAAGGCTCAGCAGAGGTAGGCAACGGCCAACCACCTCTGCTTCTCACTTGCCTTGAAAGGCCCTTGCTGGGGTGGCCATAAGTCTTGGAAGGAAGACTACCATGGAAGGCTCGGCAGAGGTGGGCAACGGCCAACCACCTCTGCTTCTCACTTGCCTTGAAAGGCCCTTGCTGGGGTGGCCATAAGTCTTGGAAGGAAGACTACCATGGAAGGCTCGGCAGAGGTGGGCAACGGCCAACCACCTCTGCTTCTCACTTGCCTTGAAAGGCCCTTGCTGGGGTGGCCATAAGTCTTGGAAGGGAGACCACCATGGAAGGCTCAGCAGAGGTAGGCAACGGCCAACCACCTCTGCTTCTCACTGGCCTTGAAAGGCCCTTGCTGGGGTCTCCATAAGTCTTGAAAGGGAGACCACCAACGAAGACTCTGCAGTGGAAGGCCACGACCAACCACCTCTGCTTCTCACTTGCCTTGAAAGCCCCTTGCTGAGGTTGCCATAAGTCGCCTGCAACTTGAGCCCTTTACACTAGGGTTGCCAGCCTCCAGGTGGTGGCTGGAGATCTGCGATTAAAACTGAACCTGAGGCGACAGAGGTCAGTTCACCCAGAGAAACTGGTTACTTTGAAAGGTGGACTCTACGGGGTTTTATCCATTGAAGTTCTTCTCTTCTCCAAACCCTGCCCTTTTAGGCTCCACCCCCGAAATCTCCAGGTATTTCCCAACCCAGAGCTGGCATCCCTACTTTACACACACGATAGGTGATGAAAGTCCTCAGCCTGGTACCCTGGAGAAGCCCTGCCAATCAGAGTAGACAACCCTGACCTTGGTTTGATTCAGAATTAAGCAGCTTCTTGGGAAAGTGCCCACTGGATTAGTCTGAACAACTGATTTATTGATTTATTTCCCACCCTAACTCCAAGGGAGAGGCTGGGGGATGATTCCCCAAAATAAAGATTGGGACAACTGTGGCTTTCTCTCTCTTAGCATATGGTGTATCACCAGCGATCTTCACACAATACATTTTTTTTAAATGCCCACTTAAAACAGGCTGCGTAAATGGTACACACTTGGGTTTGCAAACAAGAGTGTATCACAGCTATACTCGTTTGTGAGTCCAGAAACGTTGGCTAGAATTCCCTGTCAAGTATGTACTTTATTTTAAATACCTATATAGCTAATAGCCAAGACGCCCCTGCGCGCGGATATCTAAATCCACACATCGGGGGCACCTAGGGGGCAAAGAGATTTTCCTGTACACTTGGGGGGCTCCCCAGGTGTGCAGAAAAATCTGAAAAGTGCAAAAATATATATTCAGGGGATACTTAAATCCCCCCCCCAAAGTAAAAAGCGGTTGGAATGATGCCTCGCCTCCATTGTGCGGGGGAGGGAGAGGGCTTGGCAGGCCGGCGGTTGGAGCCGTGCGGGCTTTGTCGTTGCTGCAGGGGGGTGGGGGGGAGAGCTTGGTGGGCCCGGCAGCTAGGAGCTGCGCGGGCCTTGCTGCCGGAGCCCAGGGAGAAGCTTACCTGTGGCCGCTTCCTCCTCAGCCGTGAGGTCCTCCCCCCCACACAAGTATCACACATACAAGTGGAGACCTGAGATACTCCAAGGGGCGGGATCCCCCTTAGAGCTCAGTGATGGGAGGGAGAGACTTGCAGTGGGGGAAGAAGCCTGGCATCCTCCTCTGCCGCTGTTCATCCTGGCATAGATGCTGGCATCCTCCTCGGCTGCAGCTGATCCCAGCCTGGCTGCCAGGCGTTCTCTGCTGCCACGACTGGGCTGCGGCGGCTTCCAGGAGTCATGCTCCACCACAGCCAGGTCACAGCGACTCCCAGGCATCCTCCATCACCGCAGCCAGGCTGGCACAGCTGCCAGCATCCTTTGACTCCGAGGCTGTGCCCTCTGCGGCTGCTGACGTCCAACCCTGGACTGGGCTGTAGCAGCTCCGTTCTGAACCGGTGAGAGCATTGTCTGTGCATGCAAAGGCAATAGAAATGTATTTTGGGGGATTTAAATCCCTTTATATACACAATCGTTTTAAGCTTCTTGTGAAAGGGGCCCATCTGCCTCGACCTCTGTAAAGTATCCTGCACCTAGATGGCACAGTGGGGCCATGGCTCAGTGGGAGAGCATCTGCATTGTATCCAGAAGGTTCCAGGTTCAGAGCCAGTTTGGTGTGGTGGTTAGGAGCGCGGACTCTAATCTGGGAGAACCGGGTTCAATTCCCCACTCCTCCACATGCAGCTGCTGGATGACCTTGGGTCAGTCACAAGTTCTCTCAGAGCTGTTCTCTCAGGAAGAGTCCTCGAAAAGAGCCCTCTCAGCCCCACCTACCTCACAGGATGTCTGTTGTGGGGAGGGGAAGGGAAAGGGATTGTAAATTGCTCTGAGACTCCGTCAGGTAGTGAAGGGTGGGGTATAAATCCAGTCTCCTCCTCTTCTTCTAATGTTGATTTCAGATTTTTCTGTGAACACCCGAGGAGTGCCGCTAATTTGCAGAAAAATCTGTTTCACTTTAGAAGATGAGATTTATACCTTATTTCTCACCTCACAACAACCCTGTGAGGAAAGGTATGCGGACAGCAAGGGGCTGGCCCACTTTTCTGCTTTGCACAATGTATAGAACCTGTTTTTTGTGAATACTTAGAGCCAAGCAGCACATCCTCTGTACATGCTCAGAGGCACTCTCCCTCCTTTACTGTTATTTCACAGACCCCAGGGCTGCAGCTTAGCGCTGAACATGAGGATGTCTGGGAAGGGGGAGGACAGGAGAAGCAGTTTGGCGTAGTGGTTGGGAGTACGGACTCTAATCTGGGAGAACCAGGTTTGATTCCCCACTCCTCCACATACAGCTGCTGGCATGACCTTGGGTCATTTAGAAGTTCATTCAGAGCTGTTCTCTCACAAGCAGTTCTCAAAAGAGCCCTCTCAGCCCCATTTGCCTCACAGGGTGTCTGTTGTGGGAAGAGGAAGGGAAAGGAGATTGTAAGCCACTCTGAGATTCCTTCAGGTAGTGAAGGATGAGTCATAAACTCAATCACTTCTTCTTCTCTTTATTCTACATCATTTGTCCCTGCACTCATGTGGCTCCCAAATTAAGAAAAGAAAAGCAGTGACAACAGTGTTAAAATAGACTGCCAACAACAATAGAGTAACCCTGACATAAAAACACACTTTTTTAAAAAGGCAGTAATCGAAAGACCATAGAAGCAAAAGTAATACTAGTGATGTATTAAGAGGACACGTTAAAAAAAACTGCATCATTATGAGTGTTACAGCAGGAAATGAAAACAACTCACAAAAGAGAAAGGCAAGCAGCAAGCCAAGCTAATTAAGCTCTCCAGGGCTGGCTGTAGTCGGACAGCAAGATGACTGAGGCTCTAAATTCAGGTGCCACAGCAGAGGAGGCCCTGCCTGTCAAGGGTCTTTTTACATTTCTTTGCTTACACCCCGCTTTGCTCCCCAGTGGAACGCAATCCATCTTGCAGCGTTGTCCTCTTCCCCTCCGTTTTGTCTTCCCAAGACCAACCTGGTGCGGTAGATGAGGCTAAGAGAGAGAGAGAGAGAGGTCGCCCAGCGAGCTTCCATGGCAGACTGAGGATTCGAACCTGGGTCTCCTTGACACTCTAAGCACACTGGCACTCTTTCAGAAGGTGACCTTCATCGATGGGCAGCCCAATATGGAAGCAGGCAGTCAAGTTTATATATCTCTGATTCGAATAGGATTGCCCGGTCTGGGTTGGAAAATACCTGGAGACTTTGGGGGTGGGTCCAGGGGAGGGCGGGGTTTGGGGAGGGGAGGGGCCTCAGCATGGGCCAATGCCAGAGAGTCCGCCCTCCAAAGCAGCCATTTTCTCCAGGGGAGCTGATCTCTGTCAGCCGGAAACCAGTTATAAAAGCGAGAGATCTCCAGACACCACCTGGAGACTGGCAATCCTAGATACAAATGTTATGTTTGGAAAAGCTAATACCGCCTTGTTTCTTTCCTCTCTCTTCTCTCTCCTTCACTATCTCCCAGCTCCCAAGAGGCCAGGGAACATCCTGCCTTTGTTCCTTGGGATTTTGCTTTGTCTGGGACTGCTTTTGACTCTCAGTCTCTACTGCAGCAGCGCAAGGCGCGATTTCAAAGTCCTGGAAGACTTTCAGTCCCAGCTCATTATCGTCTCTCTTCAGATAAGGCACGTCGCTTTGAAATGGTGGGCTTGGTTTACGAGGCAGTAGGCCGCCACAGAGGCAGAATGGGAATCGTGCCGGGCCTGAGACAATGGCCGGAGAAGATCTGAATGGGTTTCAGAAAAGCCTTTGAAAGCAAACTGAGGGCAAACGGTTGTCTTCTGGCGGAATAATGGAACTGTTCAGGGTCTGCACTTTCCTTTTTCTGTCCTGGTTGGGTAATTGCTTGGTTTCCGTAATACAATTACACCCTGCTGGTAGCCTTCATTGCAATTAGGCCCCCATTGTGTCTGAAGCTTGAATTATTGATAATATTATTCTGATTTCAACCTTGGAACTGAAGGGAAGAAAGCCACAAAGAATATGAAAGGATTGCCCATCTGTTTTTTTTTAGAGGAAATCATGAGTGAGCCACAGCACACATGATACATAATTTTCAGCTTCCACGTTTGTAAAAATAACTGTTGGATCTTGTTTATGGAGGGATGTGTGGAACACAGGTCAACAACCACCAAGAAATATTGGATCAAAAATGTTCTCAGTTTCTCCCAAATCTCTTGTCTGTTTCCCCCCCCTGACAAGTAGCTTCCAAGTTTCCCTCAGATTTGCCCTTTGGGCAAACCTAGATATTTGTCACCCTTTGATCCTGTCCTTTCTCTGAGGAACTCGGGACAGTTTGGTTCTCCTCCTTCTATTGTACCTTCACAACAAGCCTATAAGGTAAATTAGGATGAGAGAGAGTATGTTTGTGTCAAGCCCAAGTTTCATGGCCATGTGTGGGGATTTGAACTCATGGATTCCCCATCCTAAATTGAACATAAGAGGAGCCCTGCTGGATTAGACACCTCCATTTTACCCATATTGTTGCTCGCCATTGGTTATTCAATATAAGTTTTAAGTCATGAATAGCAGTCCCAGACTTTATGGAAGGGAGCCACCAAAGCATATTACCCCACAACTAATGGCCAAACTACATGATACACCAGACGTGTGTCAGGTCATGGGTGTGCAACCGGAACTCACAGTCAGACAAACATCTGGGGAACTTAACGGACGCTTAAAAAGTGCTCTTTCCCTTGATGCTGTGAGGGAACATTGTGGGAAGGGGGGGGGGACTTTCCAGTTTCTTCGGCCTTCCATGTGGAGCCAGAGAAACAGGACAAAAAGGCCTCTCACATCCCTTTCAGCTGGCAAAAGTTGGGTGGCTGGGAGGGAAATCAGAAGCTCCCCTCCCCCAAGACTTCCCTCAGAGCACCAAGTGAATGAACCTTTTAAAAGGTAAGTTCCCCTGATGTATGTCTGACTGGGAGTCCAGTCACACACCCATGACCTGACACAGGGAAGGGGCTGTGGCTCAGTGGTAGAGCATTTGCTTGGCATGCAGAAGGTCCCAGGTTCAACCCCTGGCATCTTCAGTTAAAAGGACCAGGTAGGACTGCCATGTGAGTAACCTGGCACAGGGGCTGTCGTCTGGACGACATGCGCCGCGACACTTTAAGCCAATGCAATTTGAGGTGCTGCCATCTCGCACCAAGCCACAAGTGTGACTGCAACCATGCTGCCTCTTCCCTGTCTATAACTAAAACGTACCTTGTGTTGGAATTATTTCCGGTACTTAACAGAATGATCAAGGCCTACAATGCAGCAGAGCCCATCTGGAGTGTGTGTGCTGCAGGAACAAAGTTTACATGGAGCCCTTTTATCTTTGGTAAACTAATAAGAGTCCTTTATTATATGGAACTCCACTCTAGACAGGATAGGGTAAGGATAGGATTCTAATCTAATCTAACTAGCTAGGGTGGATGGAGATGTCCTGCTCTCATGGTACCAAGATGGAGAAACCTGTCATTGTGTGAAGAGAGGATGTGAGGCCAGAAGGAAGTTTCTCTATGAGCAGCAATCAAAGAGACAGCATCAGAGAGTGAAAGAAAGGATAGCCAGTGTCCTGGTCTTTCTATCTCTCCGACTCTCTTATAGTCCTCCTTTGTAGGGTGAGGCTGAGAGACAGCGTAAAATCCTTCACTTCCTACAGCCCATCCTGATGTTATTACATTGTGGATTAATGATGTGGCAGAGAGGGAGAAAAAACAACGGGGAATGAAGAGGGGACGTGAGGGGAGAACTTGACCCAGGGCTGCCCTTTCTTGCAGCAACTTTACGTTTCTTAGAATAGGCAATAACCATTGAATAATAATATTATTATTTTGAGTATAGAACACTTTCAAAGCACTGCTTATCTGGACGTGGGTTTGGCTCCACCAGGGGTTTCTGCCGATGGAAAGGATTTCTGTCTGGGGGGCACAACTTCTCCACCTCCCACTACAGTCCACCAGAAGCTGCTTCTGGGAAAAAGGGGACCCCTCAGAACCGCATGGGAGAAACTGCCAGTCTGCAGCAGGAAAGAGAACTGGCAAAAAATCACCCTCCTCCCATCCACCCGAATTCTCCATGGATTCTATTGTAATCTGTACAACAGCCTGTAAGGGAGGCAGCAGTTTTATCCCTTTATTGCAGATGGAGGGCTAAACGAAAAGGGCTTGGTGAGTTCTTTGGAAACCAGAGAACTGAAGTGGGAAACCTCCCAGTTCGCAGCTTGTTCTCTGAACCACTGCCAGTTTGGTGTAGTGGTTTGGAGCACGGACTCTAATCTGGGGAAACCGGGTTTGAATCCCCACTCCTCTGCATGAGGCTGCTGGTGTGACTGTGGGTCAGTCACAAGTCCTCTCAGAGCTGTTCTCTCAAGGGCAGTTCTTGAAAGAGTCCTCTCAGTCCCACCTACCTCACAGGTTGTCTGTTGTGGGGAGAGAAAGGGAGAGGGATTGTAAGCTACTCTGAGACTCCTTCGGGTAGTGAAGGGCGAGGTATAAATCCAACCTCCTCCTTCTCCTCCTCTTCTTTATCTTCTTCTTCACTACCCCATCATCTAAGGCCCACCTTCTGGCTACCGACCATTCAGACTAGGTTAGTCATCACCGGAAGCAGTCCCTTTTCATTGGTCACCCCCCCCCCCCCCCACACTTCCTTCATCTCCTTTTGGAACCAGACAAAAATGACTCTTTTCTGGCAAACCTTGAGAAAGAAATGGAAGAAATAAAGGCCACGTTTGTGCCTCTTTTTATTGTATTTTCATATACTCTTGTTGTTCTTTTCATGTCTTTTTCTGACTTGGTGTGTGTTTTTCAAATTATTGTTATACTGAGCCAAGTTGGGTATCATTCTGGTGGCCAAAAATCTGGGAGGTCATTTAAAAAACAAAAACAAATGACCTGCCCATATTCCAGTTCGTTTTAAGGAAACACCAACTCCCGCACAAAATGTTCCGAACATTTATTTAATATATATGTATGGCACCGGATCAGAAGCCCAATGTACTCTCCAGAAGAAGAAAAAAGCATTTGATATAAAACACATTCATTACACATCAACATTAATAGTCTATTTTCAGCAAGGACTTGACCCGATCCCGCGCCCCTGCTAAAGTCAATGGAAACCTGCCCATCAGTTCAGACAAAAAGAACTGGCCTTCCCATTTCTGTTTTCCTTGATGCATGCAAAGTGTTACAGTAAAAGCAATGGTAACTATGATTCTGATCCTAAGGACTGGGGTTCTCTGAAGAAGACTAGGTTATGGGACAGAAGGAGCTACATCTAAAATGCGGAATGGGTCGAAATTGCCCCCAAGGATAAAGGGATCTGCCCAACTCTTTCTTCTTGCTGCCACCCCCTATGTCACGGTTTCCCAGCCTATGGGTTGGGACCCAAAAGTGGGTCATGAAGCCTCCACAAGTGGGTCATGGGTAGGGGGTGTGCACAAAAAAGAAATCAGTATTTTTCAGTTTAGGGTAAACCAAGCCCCAAAAATATTGGTATATACCGATATTCCTGAATTCCAATACTGGTATATAGGCATGGCTTCAGGGTACCTGGAGAAGCCAAGAGAAGGCATATTTAAATGCCTCCCTGATCTGTCTCCAACCACCTGCTGCTGCAGAGAGCTGGCTGGGGAAAGGAAAGGAAAGGAAAGGAAAGGAAAGGAAAGGAAAGGAAAGGAAAGGAAAGGAAAGGAAAGGAAAGGAAAGGAAAGGAAAGGAGAGCTGGTCAGTTTTAGTCCAGCATTGCCTTCCCTCCCTGATTTGGGGCTGGGCACCCGAATAAGATCAGCTTCAATTCGGGAGCAACTTATTGGCAGACCAATAAGGTATTTTTTCCAGTATTTTTTCCATTTGGCAAAGCCAAATGCACACCCCTAGTCATGGTACTATTTCTTCACTGCATATACATGTTGATCAAGTAAAGCATACATTGAGTTTCTTACCATTTGAGGGGTGGGGAGTTGTTAGAGGAGGAGAGGGGGGTCGAAAGCTGGAATGTATCCTCCATAAGCAAAGGCTGTGTATGTTGAATTGCTATTTGCTTGGATTCATAGTGCAGGCAGCTGTACCCTTAGTGGGTTGTTTGTTGGTTTCTCAAAAAGATTTGATTAGCCAATGCACAAAATGGAATGCTGAACTAGACGGATGCCAAAGTCTTAATTTGCCAAGGGCATCAAAAAACCTTGGGCTAGCATGCTGACCTGGATAGCCCAGGCAAGCCCGATCTCGTCAGATCTCGGAAGCTAAGCAGGGTCAACTGTGGTTAGTACTTGGATGGGAGACTTCCTTGGAATAACCATGGCGGGAGGACAGGGGCAGGCTGTTTTCAGCCACCTCTCTGAATATCCTCCCGGCCAAGTAGGGGTCAGTCACCAGAGACTACCTGTACAGGTAGAGAGGTACCTTTCAATCCACGGGTTGCTGAAGCATAACTGGTTAGGATGCTGAGGTTACCCAACAATATTCTTCTCTCCTTTCCCAAATGAGTCCCAGCAGAACACAAATACATCCCTGGATATGAAATTCTGTGACAAGCCGAATTTCGCTGTGCACAGGGAAGTATTTTGGGGTGCCAAAAGAAATACATGAAAGAGATGGCAGTCTTCCAGAAAACACTCTATTAATACAACCTTGGCTATAGTCATTGGCTAGGGTTGCCAATCTCCAGGGGAGGGCTGTGGAATGTTCCAGAATTACGACTGATCTCCAGGCAACAGAGATAAGTTCACCTGGCGAAAGAGGCCACTGTAGAAAGTGGATTCTATGGCATTATATAGCACTGAAGTCCCTCCCTTCCCCAAACCCCGCCCACCTCAGGCTCCACCCCCCCGGTATTTCCAAAAGGTGGAGCTGGCAACCCTGCCATTGGCAAAGACTCGGGACACAACAAAATGATGCAGATCCAAAGAGAAGCTTTTGGAAATTCAGAAGTATGCATGATAGAACCTATGGTTTGGACGCAATGACCGATATCGGATGCTACTTTGAATATCGCACTGCACACTGCTACGGTGCATTTAAATCTCAGATCTGTCATTCTTCTAGAACTTAAATGAAAATCGAGACTGAAAGTACAATCAAGCGCTTGGGATGCTTTTTTTAAAAAAAAAGTAATCAGTGTGAATTACAAACGGATATCAGCCTTGTGTTTCTAGGCAGGGGAGTGCTCGGAAATGGTAATACTGGGAAACGGCTGTTGGAACTCCTGAGGAAAATGCAGACACCCCCCCACCCCCCCCCCGCACACAAAATTAAAAATCTGATCTCTTCGGACTTTACAACCTAGTTAAACAGTCAGCCTGGCAGGCATATTTATGCAGGAGGCAAATTAAGGAGCGCACTTGGCAAGATCAAAGACTTCCAATGCATAAATCATGTGACATGGCTGTCAATGGCTGCCTCGGTAATGGAGATACTCGTTTACAAGAGATCCCCACTCTAAAGTACTGCAGTCTACCATGCGCTTACTAGAGTAAGTGTAAGGCAATGCATATTGGAACAAGCCCCCCCCCCCAACTTTAAGTATATGTGAATGGGGTCTGAATTTGCTGAGACTGAGAAGGAAAGAGACTATGGGATTACAGTGGATACTTCAATGAAAATTTCAATCCAGGGTGATTCTGCATCTGGAATTCGCTCCACTGACACTGAGGAAAAGGTGCAGCTCAAAACCACATTCAGGTATCCTGGGGCAAGGCCGTACTGACTGCGAAGTCACCCCTGGATGGCCATAAATCTATGCAGAAGGTACCATGAAACCCGATGACCAAAGAAAGTGAAAGTGGCGTGCAATGCAGAGGGTACCATACAGTTGGATGATCAAAGAAAGTGAAAGTGGTGTGCAGTGTAAGGGGTACTATACAATCCGATGATCAAAGAAAATGGAAGTGGCATGAAAGACAGAGGGGAATTTCTGTTCCAAGGTGGGTTTGGTAAAACAACGGAGGGAAAGGCCAATGCAGAATTGCCCCCAGTGTGCCGCAGCAGTGAAATAGGCAAACTCCGTGCTGGGGATAATTAAGACAGGGACTGAAAATAAACACAGCCAGCATTATAATGCCCCTATATAGATCTACGGTGTGGCCTACTGTGCACAGTTACGGTCACCCTATCTCAAAAAGGGCGTTTTGGGTGTGTAAAAAGTGGAGAAGAGGGGAACGAAGATAATTAAGCACCTTGCTATGAGGAAAAGCTTAAAGAGACTGGGACTTTCAGTTTAGAAAAGATATGACTTTGGGGGGGGGGGGACGTGTTAGACGTTGATAAAATTATGCCTGAGAACTTTTTCTTCCTCTCCCAAAGTACTAGAACTCAGGGACACATTGATGCGCAATAGATTCAGGATGAATCAAAGAAAATGAATGAGTGATGAAAGTGTGGAATCCGCCACCACAGGATGTCACGATGGCTACAAGAATAGATGGCTTTATAAGGGGGTTCAAAAGATTCATGGAGGACAGGTCCATCAGTGGCTACCAGCTATGATGACTAAAGGGAACCTCCAAATTCAGAGGTAGTCAGCCTCTGAATCCCAGAACCTTGAGGTAACCTCAGGGGAAGGTCTTGGCCTCTGTACCCTGTTTGTTGGCCCTCCCGGTGCCATCAGGAGGTCCACCAGCAGAGCCAGAACTCCAGAAGCCCTCTCACTGTTGCCCCCCAAGGCCCAAGAAGACAGAGCATGACTGCCCCAGGCAGAGTGTTCCATCTAGACTTTGTGGCTAATAGCCACCTCTTGAAGGTGTCTAAGCTTGTAGCTGCCACCACTTCCTGCAGCAGGTAATTCTGCATGTTATTTACTCTTTGGGTGAAGAAGTACTTCCTTTTATCTGTTCTAAACCGACTGCTCATTAATTTCATGGCGTGCCCACGAGTTCTTGTATGATGAGAAAGGGAGAAAAGTACTTCTTTCTCTACCTTCTCTATGCCATGCATAATTTTGGGTGGGATTGCAATTAGACAGACAGACAGACAACAAGATTCAGGATATAAGCTTTCAAGAGTCAAGTCTCCTTCTGTCAGATACTCTCGGGTTATCTCAGGGTATAAGCTTTGACTCTCAAAAGTCTAGACACCAAAATTCTTGTTGGTATCTAAGGCACTACTGAACTCAAATCTAGCGGAGCTACTGCAGACCAACATAGTTACTTTCTGAAATGATCTTCTTTTGAGCCGTCATCTTTTCCATATCTTTATCAATCATGCCAGATGCTCTCGTACATGGACAACTGGATCACAGTCATGCTGTAGTATCAGTTTTGTGGTCTAGAGTAGGCCGTAGAATCCATAATGCATTACACCAGAAGTCAAAAATTCAAAATAAAATCTGAGCAACATAGCTACTCTCTGAAACTACACACCCACACACATACTGCAGCTTACTTGAGGACTGTAATTATATCGATGTCATGGTACAGTTATTCTCCTAAAATGTTTGGAACTAGGTGCTTAAAAAATCTAAGGCTGCAATCCTGAACACATTGACTAGGAAGGACTCCCCCATGAAATCAACAGACCTTCTGATGAAAGATCTTTATGATCAGGGTTTAAAAAGGGCTGCATGGTGCAATGGTTAGCACAGGGGTGTCGAACTCATTTGTTATGGAGGGCCGGATCTGACATAAATTGGACTTTGTCAGGCTGGGCCATATGTGCCTTAAAATGTAATGCCAGGTAGCATCTGGGAATTTTCTCTTACCAAGTCGTTCAACGTTTCTAGAGCAAAAATAAATAATAATGGTGAAAGAGGACAGCCTTGTCTAGTTCCTTTTTGAATTTTGATGTCTTGCGAGAAGTCTCCATTAATATTAATTTTAGCCCATTGTTTTGTATAGATTGCTTTAATCATTGTGTAGAAGTTTACTCCACATTGCCATGCTGAAAGTTGTTCTAACATAAAGTCCCAAACATGATTATCAAAGGCTTTCTCTGCATCTAGAAATAATAAGTTGTTTTTCTGGGTGAGCTTCATAATATTCTAATACGTCTAAAATAATTCTAACATTATTTCGCATTTGTCTTTTAGGCAAAAACCCTGATTGATCTTGGTGTATTATCTGGACTAAAAAAAAATTCAGTCTTTTAGCTAGAATAGATGCAAAAATTTTATAATCTGCATTTAAAAGTGAGATTGGTCTATAGTTTCGTACGTCCTTCTCATCTCAATCCGGTTCATGAATTAATGAGATTAAGGCTTGGTTCCATGAATCTGGAATTCCTTTCTTATTAATACTCTGAATAACATGATTGAGTGGGAAGACCACTTGATCTTCAATTATTTGGTAAAATTCTGCTGGTAATCCATCAAGTCCTGGAGTCTTTTTCTTTTTCTGATTTCTTATTGCCTCTACTATTTCAGCTGACGTAATTGGTTCATCTAAAATTTGACTTTGTTCTTTAGTAAATTGTTTTTTATTATATTTCAAAAAGAACACTTTAATCTGCTCTTGATCAACATTATCTAATTGATAAAGAGACCTATAAAAATTTTCAATAATCTTTTGTATTTCCTTCGGGTCACTCTTTTCTTCTCCGTTCTCGTCCCGCAGCATCCTAATAAGGTTTTTTTTCTGATTCTTTTCTTAATTTATAAGCTAACCATCTTGTCAGTTTGTTTGCATTTTCAAAATAATTTTGTTTTGCATACATAATTTTATTCACTATTTCCTGTGGTAGGAGGCAATTTAATTGATGTTGAAGAGTTTTGATCTTTATTCTGCTTTGTTCCAAATCTGAGACTTCTTTCATTGTATCTTCTTCTTTTTTAATTTGTTCTTTAAGCTGTGCAAATTTTTGTGTTCTTTGTTTCTTGACCCATGTACCTTGTCTTGTAAACCAACCTCTTGCATAAGCCTTAAACACATCCCAAACTACATCCATTGAAGTTTTTGCCTGTATATTTGTTTTAAAAAAATTCTTGAAATTCTTTTTTGGTATCAGATACAAACTTTGAGTCTTTCAATAGCCATAAATTCAAAGGCCATCTACTTCTTTTAGGCCTATCTTGTAAAGTTAAAAGCAGTTAAAGGAGAAGAATATAAATTGCAAGCATTTGCTGATGACTTGGTATTTATACTAGAAGAACCACAATTATCTTTGGCATATTTGCTAGATACCCTGAAAAGCTATGGTCAACCTGCAGGCTTAAAAATTAACTTTAAGATAACTAAACTGTTGGTTAAAAACTGTACAGAAATGCAGACTCAACTTCTTCAGAAGATATCTGGTATGGAAATACAAAAACAAGTTAAATACTTAGGAATTTTGATAACAAACAGGTGCAGTTCCTTGTTGAAAGACAATTATGTGAAACTTCTTTTGGCTATTAAGAAAGAACTGGAAACAGTTACAAGAATCCTTCATGGGAAGAATAGCAATTGTAAAAATGAATCTACTACCAAGACTCTTTTTTTATTTCAAACAATCCTTATTTTAAAGAATCAAGAATATCTTAATGAAATTGAAAAACGTACACAACAATTTATTTGGCAAGGTAAACATCCAAGAATTAAAATGAAGGCGTTACAAGATGAAAAAAGAAAGAGGAGGCATCGCTGCACCAAATTGGCACCTCTATTATAAGGCAGCAGCTTTGACATGGATGAAAGAATGGGTCACTTTAGAAAATTCGAGATTACTAAAACTAGAGGGATATGATTTGAAACTGGGTTGGCATGCCTTTATTTAATTTATTTATTTATTTATTTATTGGGATTTATATCCCGCCCTCCCTGCCAAATGGCAGGCTCAGAGCGGCTTTATATGGTATGAGAAGAGTGGAGCTCACAAATATTTTAAACAACATATGTTAAGGGCATCGCTTTTAAAAGTATGGAAAGAGACTAAGGATACATTTTACACAAAGATTCCCAAATGGATTTCACCACTGGAAGCATTCATATATCCCACAGTTTTTACTAAAGAACAACTTTGGAGATATAAAGAACTTTTACAAAACGACAACTCTCTGAAATAGCAAGATATATTACAAGAACAGGGTATTAATCTAACCTGGTGGGAAAGAGTGCAACTGGACTCCAGATATGTGATAGATAAACCAATCGGCTTTGCTGAAAAATCCAATGGGCTGGATAAAATACTGTTGGCAAAGGATGTTAAATATACAAAAGCATTTTATACACTATTATTAGAAATGAGAATGCAGGATGAAATAGTAAAAACTCCTATGATTAAATGGGCGGACACAATATTCAATTAGAACAATGGTTGAGAGTTTAAAGAGAATATTTATAAGATGTTTTATAGATGGTATATGACACCTGAGAACTTAGCAAACTGGTATCCAAATATGTCGAATGTATGTTGGAAATGTAAACAAACTGTTGGTTCCTTTTTTCATATGTGATGGACATGTAAATGTGTAAAAAAATATTGGACCGGGATTCAGGAAATATTGCAAAATATGTTGAGTATGACTATCCCATATGTGCCAGAATTATTTTTGTTGAATATGATTCCAGAAACTTAACAAATCAGATAAATATTTAATTATACATGTAATAACTGCTACTAGAATACTTTATGCAAGGTATTGGAAAGGAGAAGTTCCCTCGAAGGAGGAAATACTATATAAACTATTGGAGACTGCAGAAATGGATAATTTAACATTGAAATTAGCAGATAAAGGAGAGGAAACTTTTGAAAATAATTGGTTAAGATTTTATAAATGGCTGGAAGAACAGTCTAAAAAATGAGCTAAATATAATTGTATGCTCTTGTAAAATTGAGATAAATTAGTTTGGTGAATTAGATATTGATTCTAGTAGAAATGTTAATATAGATATGTACAGTATAGACTCCATATCTGTTAATATGCTTTTATGCCTATTTGTGCTTTCTTGTTTCTATTTTTTCTTATTCTTTTGCTTTCTTTTTCTTTACTGGAAAATTAATAAAAAGAATTTTTTAAAAAAAATGTAATGCCAGGTAGCAGAGATATAAACTTTACAAAGGACACAAACACAAAGGGCTTTTTACTTAAAATATTAACATGCTTGAAACATTAGCATTCTTGCAATATTTTGTTTATTCAACAGTCTCTGATAACTGACACTTCTTGCTCTGAATTATTGGATCAAAATGCCTGTGCTGTAGCAATCGGGGAGGGGGAAGAGCCTCAGCCCAGTGCAGGGAGCAGAAGCTTGCCTATCTATATCTCCTGAGCGATTGAGAGAGTCTGGGAAAGCAAGTTATGATGCAACAGCAGCAGCAGAACTGGAGGAAGAAGCAGGAGACAGCCAGTCCCTTGAGGGCCTGATAGAAGCCCTCTGGGGGCCTGATTTGGCCCCCAAGCCACGTGTTTGACACCCCTGGGTTAGCACATCAGAACAGTACCGGGCTGAAATCCCTACTCAGCCACAAAGCTTGCAGGGTTCCCTTGGGCCAGTCACTCGCTTTCAGACCAACAAGCCACTTTGAGCTCTACAGAGGAAGGGTGGGACAAAACCACGATAGACAGAAATGAATATGTACACACTGAGCCCCCCCCCCCCAAATGACCAGAGATAGAGTACAAATTGTTCCAGGATTTTCCTCCCTTTGTAAACCATGACTGATGGCTCACGTTAAACACCCTGAGTCAGCAGCTCCTCATCAGCCTTACAAAGAAATACTGTTTAAACATGATCAGGTTTCCTTAAACCTTGGTTAAGCATTGGTGGTGGAATCCCAAACCACAGTTAATGATTAGACAAAAATCACGGTTTAAAGTCGGTTTGAAAACCATGTCCGATTTCCCACAAGGCGCTGGCCCGGCATCGTTCCTCCATTTTCCCCGACTGCGTGCTTCTATTTCTCACTATTTGCTGTGGGGCGCATTTTGACCCGTGGCTTCACACAATTTCCCCGTGGCTTCAGTGATCCTGTTTTTGGAGGACCATTAAAGCCATGGGGAAAATCAGGCGGAGCCATGGGTCAAAATGTGCCCCGCTGCAAACAGTGGGAAATTCAAGCACGCAATCGGAGAAAAGGGAAGAACAACGCTGGGGCAGCACCTTGTGGGGAATCAGTCCATGGGAAACCCATACTGAAGAGTCGTTTCCCCACTAGAGGCAAGCTCCCTCTGGAGGCAAGGTTAAGCACTGCAAGTGAAATCACAGCACTGCCTGTTTTGAATCTCAACCAAGGTTAAAGCAGCATACCATGGTTAGTGCTAATTAGAGTTAGCCATGCTAACCTCCTTTGGTATCCTCGATCCTAAAAGCTCTCTCAGGCATTCCAGTTCCTTGGATAGCAACTTTTACCTGGGCTACTTTGGCAAAGACGGAAAAAACGCCCCAGGTTCAAAGACGAACCATGTACCTGACCATACAGCTGTTGCAATGTCTACACAGGCAGCTGATAATAATTTCCAATGCCCAATAACAGCAACATCACTAACAAATACGAGTACTTCCACGTTCCACAGCAGAGTATATCTATGAGATTCAAGTTGCATATATGAAGAAGCAAGCATTATATATTAATTGCTTACAAGGCAGCCGTTTCCGCTTGCCCACGTCACTACGTTTAACTAAGCAATAGTAATATATTCAACATGCCAGCCTCAAAGATGAAAAGAAACACGAGCCTGCTCTGCAATCCTTCCAGGAGACCTACAGAGCTCATCTAATACAATGCAATGGTTGATATTATATATATTTTTGACTCTACGTGATGATAATCCAGCACTGAAATACCTAGCCAGCTACACTGCTCCAAGTCTGAATTCAATTCCCTACAAGCAGATTTTTTTTTAAAAAAACCCCTCAAAACAGCTGAAATAAATTTAAAATGCATCATTCAGATCTGCAAAATATTCAAAATCCAATCCTGGCAAAAGATTTCTCTCTCCAACAATGTCAGGGGTATTTTTGTGGGATGGGGTGGGTGGGTGTCACATACCTCCGTGTCAAGGTGCCCATTTTGGTGAAAGGGTTTGCCATTTTGATCCCTTCGTTTTCATCGTTTGGAAATCTGGAATTCAGCTTTGGCAATCTGTTGGTCATGAATGACCATGACCATAACAATGATGTTTGGATTCAGTCCTCTGAACAGTGTTGCAACTGAGGGGCTCAACTGTACTCTTGGGCCCCAAGGTATGGTTGGAAGACACTGGACCCCATAACTTTGCTGATCCTAAACGGGTCTGGGTCTGATCAGTGCCTGAGTGAAATACCTCCTGGGAACTCGAGTTAAGCTGCCTTGAGTTCCTTGTTGGAAGAAAGGCAGCATATAAAAGTAATAAATACTAATAAATAATTATGTACAAGCTTAATAAATGCTAAAATCCTTAGGGGGGGAACAGATGATACTGACAATTAGACAGCATCGTATCTTATATACATGATCATTAGGTAGCTGGTAGTCCATTGAAAAATGTGCGTGTTGTCCTCCAAAGACAATGGGTTGGATCCAGACTATGTTTTCCAATAGAAAAGAGCAAGAGTCCAGTAGCACCTTAAAGACAAACAAAATTTGTGGCAAGGTATGAGCAGGCCCATAGCTACAGTGGGGCACCTTGGGGCCCGGCCCCCTGACTTACTGCCAAGGCCCCCCGACTTCCCATCCAGCCCAGGCCCCCCAACTTCCAATTTTTTATTTTATTTGTGGTGTTCTCTTGGGGGGGGAGTCTGTGTGGGGAGCCCCGACTTATTTAAAGTCCCCCCAAATTTAAAAATCCTGGCTACAGGCCTGGGTATGAGCTTTCGTGAGGCACTGCTCGCTTATCTGAAGAAGTGAGCAGCGACCCACGAAAGCTCACACTCTGCCACAAATTTTGTTGGTCTTTAAGGGGCTCCTGGATTCTTGCTCTTTTCTACTGCTACAGACAGCCTAACATGGCTACCCATCGTGATCTATATTTTTCCAGTGGCAGAATGGAAATTTCCTGCCTCCCCTCTTCCCATTGCAACCCACGGATCTCCCTGAAATGCTTCTCTGGGTGGATGGGGGACCCTGAAGAATGACACAAGGAGGGTCTGCAGCAGGAAGGGGGGAATCAGTGGAAATTCCCAGTTGAGTCTAGATCCAACCCAATGGCTGCAATCTTCAGGGCACTTTCCTGGAAGAAAGCCCCATTGAATAATATGAGACTTGCTTTCAAGTAAACCCGCTTAGGATGTCTTCCCATGTCATGTGCAATAACATGACGAACCATGTGCTTGGCACACTATCCCAAATGTCACTCTTCAGGAGTTTGTGGCGATGCCTGCCGAAACCAGAACCTGACGTATTCGAGCCAATGTATACAACCAGCTAGCTAAGAAATAAAATGTACCAGATTGTCCCATGGCTACTAATGAATGATGGTTGCACGAACTGGGCCCTAGATATAACTGTTTAGAATGTTCAGTCCATTAAGCAATGGTAGAGCTCCATGCTTCCACTCAACCACTGCTTAACAGAGAGGCATGTGCCACAGAAGCAAGACGACTGTAGCTTTGTAATGGATTTTTCTAGTAGGGGGTTGCCCCCGTAGCTACAAAAATATTTCTGGAATCCTATAGCAAACTCCTGTTGCAAGTTCTTCAAATGCTAGTTCGTTATCTTAATTAAGAGTTTTCCTACTGTAAGAGGGCAGCTCCCTCTTCCCTCTGCTACACAGAGGCCCTCATACATGACATGGGCATTGCCACAGGGGCACCCAATCACAAGACCACCCAGGAACATGAATGGACAGAATGGGAATTCATAAGATAGATGGTCGCCATACGAGTGCCCACATCACACAAGGTACTATTGTTGTACCCAGGGGTCCTTTCGTAGAAAAAGGGGTGCAGGAGCTCATTAGCATAACTCATTCGCGTAACTTATTTGCATATGCCACACCCCCTGACATCACCAGAAGTATGTCAGAAGGCAAGAAAGAAAGAAAGAAAGAAAGAAAGAAAGAAAGAAAGAAAGAAAGAAAGAAAGAAAGAGAGATGAAAGAAAGAAAGAAAGAGAGATGAAAGAAAGAAAGAAAGAAAGAAAGAAAGAAAGAAAGGAAGGAAGGAAGGAAGGAAGGAAGGAAGGAAGGAAGGAAGGAAGGAAGGACAGCTATTAATCCAAGCCTCAGAAATACCACTATTCTGGGAGGATAGCTTCAGTGGTGGCTGAAGCCTCCTTCAGAAGGCTGGTCGGAGGAACAAGGACCTTTCCAGGGGACAGGGTCATTTTGCTGCAGCTATGACACAAGCAGGCGTTCCCCTGTGGGGAGGGGGGGCTGGCACCAACCCCCGGAGCTGCGCTCCTCTGAGCTCCTGCTCGAAAGGACCCCTGGTTGTACCGGAGAGGAGCCTGCAAGCTTTTTGAATGAACCGGGTGTCTTGTCTTCAAATACCTTGAGAAGAAACAGAAATGCGCAAGGCTAAATACAGCAGGATGCTTAAAAATAAGTTGGTTGTCGATGGCAGTTAACTTGTAACCCGCACAGAAAATCTCGTATCAAAGTAACAGTACCCAGTTCACACACACATAGTCCACCGCTCATCCGTTGCCACACCCAGAGATAACTGGCACGTACAAATGAGTCTGTACAAAGGAATCCCTCAAAAGAGAATTCCGACGTCACCTGATGTCAACTCAAATATAATACACAATACTTTTTCAGTGGAGAGAGTTCGTACATTTGGCCAAGAGCACATCTGTCAAGGGTTGAATATGCAAAAGATGAGAGGTCATGACGTTGTACATGCATGTGTGAACGAGCCATATGGGTTACATTAATGGCGTTGTGTCTACAGACAATAAATATCTCCTTTACAGGATGCTCGGTCCCACATTCCTAAAGCCCACTCTGCAGACATTCCAATACAACTTCCATACTTGAACTTCAACTAGAGCTACCGAATTAGAAAACCTAGACTGGCTCATCCACCTGTTAGATCATGCCACTTTTTTCATCCTGAAAAGAAGTTCGTGACGAGGAGGACCGTCCTAGCAAAAACTCCTTCTCGTGAATCAGGCTGTCCAGGAGGTCTTCCTGTCGGTAATTGTGATAAACCTTCATGAAGGCCAAAATGGTAATTCCTAGCCAGCTCAGCCAGGCCGCCCAGAGGCCGAACTAGAGAGAAAGAGACAAGAAGAGGAGATGAAATCATTGCTAACGCTTCTTTGCAAAACCAGCTGATGAACCACAAGTACGATTTGCAATCCCATTTACGTGGCAAACTTTTAGAATCACAGACTCAGAGCTGGAAAGGACCTCCAGGGTCATCTAGTCCAACCCCCTGCACAAGGCAGGAAATTCACAAATACCTCCCCCACCACAAAAGACCCCCTCAGGCAGGTGGGGCTGAGAGAGCTCTTTCGAGATCTGCTAATGAGAGAACAGCTCTGAAAGAACTTGTAACACACCCAAGGTCACACCAGCAGTTGCATGTGGAGGAGTGGGGAATCAAACCTGGTTCTCCTAGAGTCCATTAACGCTATTCACCGGAGTCAGTACACACATGCTGAATTAGCAAATGACAATTAATAATGGGCAAATGCATGCGCAAACAGACGTTAATCGATGGTGGGGGCAGAGGAACATGGAGCTGGAAGGGACCTCAAGGGTCATCTAGCCCAACCCCCAGCACAATGCAGAAAATTCACAACTACCCCACCCCACTCTCCCAGTGCCCCCCACTCTATGCCCAGAAGAAGGCGCAAATCCTCCAGGATCCCTGGGCCAATCTGGCCTGGTGGAAAATTCCTTCCTGACCCCCAAGTGGCGATCAGCATTGCCCTGGGCAGGTAAGAAAGGGCCCTGAGAGCCAAGCGCCTGATGTGTATAGTAGTGAGGAGAAGTTCCCGTCTTAGAATTATTTCAAGGTGGCCCATCAATGAGAATATTCTTGTGAAGTCTGTGGACGAAGTGAATGAGGTTCTGTATTAAACAGCAGCGAAATTAGTTTCCCTGAAAAAGAGCATCAAAACGAGGTCCATATCTAGATCCTTCATTGGAAACTTGGAAACTTCTGAAAATAGCTTGGAAAACTTCTTTGGATGTTCTATTAGTGATTATAACGGTGTGATTCTTCTGTGTTACACTATTGCTATGCTGCTGCTCAAGACAACACTGCGAGTGGCAGCAAGGAACGTCTGAAAATTTCTTTGTAAAGTTCTTTGGAAGTTATATTTATGATCGTAACTTGCGATCCTTCTATGTTACACTATCGCCACGTTGTTGCTAGATTACAACGCTGAGCGTGGCAGCATTTTCCGGCTTTATGTTTTGGCGTCTTGCTGCATAGCTCTCTTTGTATGATTTATTGTAAATACATAGTGAGTCACTGAATCAGCATTGCTGTCAGAGGGCCATTTAGCCTCTGCTTAAAAGCCCTCCAAAGGAGGAGAACCCACCACCTCCCAATGAAGCCGGCTGCACTGAGGAACTGCTCTAATGCTACAGAACACCCAGACCCTTTCCTAGGAACACAGAGACTGTGCGGGAAGCCATTCGACTTACCTGTGTGATGGCAAACTGGTCGTAGAACGATGAGTTTTCCAAATTCAGCTCAAGATCTATCTCCTGTAACTCTTCACAGCTTGGAGGAGAAGACACGTCGGGGTGAGAAGGGGGGGAGAAGGAAATCATTTCAGCCATTCCCAACAATCTTTCCAAGCCTCACCTGAATCAAACCTCCATCAAGCTTAATTTTCTAGCATCAAATGCCCACCGTCGCATATAACAGCTGGGTGATAACGTCTTCATTATAAAACAATCATCCCGCACCTTCAGAGAAACAGACGGGCTTCCACGTAACAGCCCTTCTTGCGGCATGTCACCGAAGCAATCAAAGCTCACTTCCGTTTTATCTCACACAGAAATAACAGAACTAGGGCGGAAATGTTAAGGTGCTTTTGTGCGTTTTTGCTAACTGCTGCTGTTCCAGCCAATTTCCTTCAAGCTGAGAGTAAAAGAGATGCTGAACGAATTTTTCAGGCATAGCCACACTGCAAGTAAACTGCATTAGTCGGGTTGGATCCTGTGTGGATTTGTTCCACTGATGGTTGAAAGCTGCCTTCCCCAATGGGAGAGTCTCTTCCGAGCAGAAGAACCTCTTCCATCAGGATAAGGTGCCAAAGGAAGGTGCAACCATTAGCGGAATAAATCCGTAAGACCCAACCACTCGGAAGAGCCTTTTGCACCAGGGGAAGGAAAGCTGTGTCAGAGGAAAGATAGTGGAATAAAATAGAGGATCCAACCCTAAGTTTGCGGGGGCCTTTCCAAGCTATTGTTAACACTCTGACACATGTTAAGTCATTGCACAATACTTGTGAACATTGTTCCCTCTAAGCTGAGTGTGAGCTAGGTCATGGTTTTTTAGCCTCCAGCTCCCACATTTTTGTCGTAGCTCAGGAAAAATGGCTCCCGAGCAAACAAAGTTATGCAGTAGCCAAACTACTCGCTCACAACTTTAATGCCAGTAGCTCACAAAGTAGAATTTTTGCTCACAAGACTTCCACAGCTTAGAGGGAGCATTGCTTGTAAAATACATAACTGAATTTTCAGTAGATGTCATGTCAGAGCATACTAAATTACTGGACTCAGAGCTGGGTTGGAAACCTCCTTTTTTCTCACAAAGGGTGCATGCTTCCCTGAGCATGCCCATAGTTCTCTGGAGCCTTCAAAATAATCTTCTAGGCTTTCATTCTGAACTTTAAATACTGTCCAAGACTAGGACAAAAGAAACTCAAGCTTACATCATACACTGCGCATGTGCGGAATCTCAGTTTAGTGTAGGAACCGATTTGGAACATCTCAGGGAACAGAATGCTCAGCCTGTAATATATGCAAGCATTATGGCAGGGAGGGGCTGTGGCTCAGTGCTAGAGCATCTGCTTGGCACGCAGAAGGTCCCTGGCTCAATCCCCAGCATCTCCAGTAAAAAGGATGAAGCCGGAGGTGACGTGAAAGACCTTCTGCCTGAGACCCTGGAGAGCCGCTGCCAGTCCAAGCAGACAATACTGATCTCGAGGGACCAAGGGTCTGGGTCAGCGCAGGGCAGCCTCATGTGTTCATGTGAGCTAGATCTAATGTATATTCTGCGCAGATTCATTTCATCACATTTCAGAGGAGCAGTATGTGTGGGTTGTAGTAGTCACAGTGTTTGACTAGGCCTGGAAGGGATCCAGGTGCAAATCCCCACTCAGCCCCGAAGCTCATTGGGTGACCTTCGGACAGTCTGTCTCTCTAACCTTCAGCTGAGGCAGCGAGCATCCATTTGATCCGGCCTCCCCTATAGTGACCATGGTTCCTAGAAGCCAGATGGGAGGCCAGTGTTCACTCTAGGCTGAGTGAGTGTGAGCTAGCTCAGTTTTTTTAGGGGGGGGGGGTTAGCCTCCAACTCACACATTTTTGTCTCAGCTCAGGAAGGAGGGCTCCAGAGCAAACTAATTTATGCAGCAGCCAAATCGCTCGCTCACAACTTCAATGCCAGGAGCTCACAAGACTCCACAGCTGAGAGGGAGCCCTGGATGGGACCACAATATTATCCGTCAAGGCGCGTTACTGTTTTAGTCTGTGGTGATCTTATTGACTTTAAAGGGATTGTTATAATGTGTTTTATCTGTAAATCTGCATCAGCTGAAAATCTTAATGGTAAATTATGAATCGTTTAAATTGCAAATCTGCATTATTGTCGACCTATATGTTGGTACCTGCCCTGAGCCTACAATGTAGGGAGGGCAGGATACAAGTCTAACTGAATGAATGAATGGATGAATGAATGAATGAATCCTTCCGCAGAGGGCTCCAGTGAGAATCAAAAGGGAGGGGGGGGGCGACTTGAGCTGCTTGGAGAGAAGGCGTTAATAAAATAAATAATGGTACAGCAGTGCAACAAAAGTACCACCTTAAGGGTAGAAAGGCAGGCTGAGTAGACAATGCAGACTTTGATGGACCAGGGGTCTGATTCAATGTAAGGCAGTTTCACAAGCAACGAAAAGAAGGCAAATCCATGTGTATCGTGCAAAACAGAAAAAGACCCAAAGCATTTCTTAAGCCCTTCCTTCTGGATTATACCGCCACCCACTAGAATACCCCCGCAGACATATTGACTTGGACATAGTCCCAAGCGTGTATTTCACCCCAGCACGAAACGAAACCAAGAAGTCTCTATTTACCTTTTAGAATCATCAGAGTAGACTTCAGAAGAAGATAGGATTTGGGTCTTTTTGTTTCAGACGCTCCAGAGCAAAGGGTCGGTAAGACAGATTCTGCCTACCGGTTTTTTCCTTTTTTTTTTTTTTTTATACAAACAACTTGGATTTTTTTACTTGGTGCTGTGAAAAAATTCCAGGGTTTTTGAGGTTTCAGAACGCCTCTTCTCTCTCTCTCTCTCTCTCTGTTTCTCTTTCTGTCCCTCTTTTTCTTGCCTTTCCAGTGCTGCCGGCCATCTCGGATGCTTATCCGAATATTCGATTCATCAGAGGTTTTTTTCGTGGGGGAAAAAAAACCTGAGAGATTCTATAACCGAATATTCGAATAATCGTTGCAGCCCTAAACAGAACATTTACTATGGTATTTTACAACATATGACAATTTGAAACATAGAAATTGATGCTTTAGCAGTGCAGTTAACTTCCATCATGTGACATAACATCTTCTACTATGCATATTTTAATAATATATCTGATTTAGGGTACTGTATAATACTAGCAAGTTCGGTTTACATGCTGGAACTGCAGGTTCATATTGCCATGAGGAATTCCACCTCATCCCTTTAAGATCTATATTAATAGGACCGCCTTTTCTTGCAGGTTGGGGAACACTTGATGATAGTGCCGCAAACCAGATGGTGGTAGCAGATTAAAAACTAAGAACCACTGTCTAGATATTATAGAAATAACACTTCATTTTCTGCTCATCTACGGACAGATGTACAAAGAGGCAGTGATCAGGGTGGGGATACTTCTTCTATAGTCCCTGAATCAGATAGCTCAGGCTAGCCCACTCTCATCGGATCTTGGAAGAGGAGGAGGAGGAGGAGAGGAGAGGAGATTGGATTTATACCCCGCCCTTCACTACCCAAGGGAGTCTCAGAGCGGCTTACAGACTCCTTTCCCTTCCCCTCCCCACAACAGACACCCTGTGAGGTAGGTGGGGCTGAGAGAGATCTGAGACAACTGTCCTTGAGAGAACAGCTGGCACAGAGCTATGACTCGCCCAAGGTCATCCAGCAGGTGCAAGTGGAGGAGCGGGGAATCAAACCCGGTTCTCCCAGATTAGAGTCCGCGCCCTTAACCACTACACCAAACTGGCTCTGTACACCAAACTGGCTCTCTACACCTAGCTGGTATTGGGATGGGGGAAGCTAAGCACGGTCAGCCCTAGCTGGTATTGGGATGGGAGACCTGAAGAAATACCAGGGTCGTGACACAGAGGTAGACAACAGCAAACCGCCTCTGGTCTTGAAAACCCTATTGGGTCACCATAAGCCAGATGTGACATGACAGCTCTTTCCACCATCTCTTCTGTATGTACCCAACTTCCTGTGTAGTACAAATGTCTGGAGGTACACACTAATGCCCCTGTTTTGTGGGAGATTTGTACAGAGGTCTGATTTCCAGATAATTGAAGTATTCACGCTGACACGGACTAGGTAGGTAATATATTCCAGCATTCCAAGTCAGGCAAATACTCTGTTTTGCTACATGTGCCAGTAACTTGCAAGTCTGAGCCAAAGGACCAAATGCCTTGAACAGAAGGGCTTTGCAGTCATTCCAGTAATGCATACTGGGAGCCCATCACCCATGCCTAACCGGCACATGTGCACCTTCTGATTCTACCAGTATATAAGATGGCCATGTGCAAACAGGGACAATGTGCCTATTGACCATGTATGCACAGCCACAGTATACAGAAATGACAACTGGATTTCGCAGCGTTCTCATTCACAGTTACTGAGGTTGTACACACACACAGTCAACACACGTGTTGCCCCAGTTCACACAATATAGAGACTGTGCATATCAAGAGGACTATGGGTAATTTGGAGACTGCTTGAATTGCTTTTATTCACTGTCGTCACCCACCCTGAGCCCACTTGTGGGGGAGGGTGGGATAGAAACGGCATACAATAAAATAAATAAAATAAAAATAGCGGGTGTTCGTCTTACCCATAAGCCGGTGGCTCCTGGTATGCACGATTGTCTGGAAAGGACTATCATGATTTTACTGCTGTGACACAGTCTACAGCTTTATCGTTGACTGACAAAGCAAGGCCATTTAAGGGAGAAACGTTGTCTAAGTCAGCAACAAAGCAAAAACTCTCTTATGAGCTCCGAACTCCCAACCTCTAATTTTGATCCTAATCCCACAGTTCCTAACCACTAAAGCTCAACTTCCTGTTATGACCATCAAGTAACCTGTGTGTCTCATGCTGTCAAATTCAGATACGGGCAAGCCTAGGGTGGCCAACCTCCGGGTGGGGCCTGGAGGTCTCCCGCTATTACAGTTGACCTCCAGATGACGGAGATCAGTTCCCCCGGAGAAAACGGTGGCTTCAGGGGGTGGACTCTATGGCATTGCACCCCTGCTGAGGTCCCTCCCCTCCCCAAACACGGCCCTCCCCAGGCTCCATCCCTCAAATCTCCAGGTATTCCCCCTCCCAGATCTGGCAACCCTAGGCAGGCCTCTTGCATCTGCGGCAGTTTCTACTCCTCCCTTATCAGTGCTTCCCTACAGATCTTTCAAAGAATTGGACCCTCGACCTGTGCTGAATTTGGGCACATACAGGGGATTTGGGCTGAAGGCAGGAGAAGAATCACTTCTTGAGCTTGCTTAACCGGTCATATCTTTTCCGGTGATTCCCAGACTGTCCCTCTTCTTGCTTGCTTCCCTTGCACTGAATTGCTGCCTTTCTCCCCTCCCCTTTATCTGCCTTCACATGTCAACATGGGGTGTCACCAGCTCCAGTACCCACCTGTAGGGCATGCTGCCTTTGTCGGTAACAGCATCGCACCACATTTTAAAGCCCACGCTCACAATTGTGCTGGCGATAAAGATGACGAACATCACAAAGGCGCTGATCAGCAGATTCAGGAAGGCATAAAAGAAAGAGCTGGAACAAGAAAGTGGGGGAGGGAAGAGAGAAGAAAGAAAAGGGGAACTCGTGAGCAATATGGGAAATCTCTCTGAATCGCACAACACGCATTAAGCTGCCTTACACTGGGGTCAGACCCTTGGTGTGTCAAGGACAGTGATGCCCACTCTGCCAGAAAATAAGAGAAGCCAGGTTGAATCAGGCCAAAGGCTCATCCAGTCCAATACTCTGTGTCACACAGTGGCCAAATACCAGGTGCCATCAGGAGGTCCACCAGTAGAGCCAGAACTCCAGAAGCCCTCCCACTGTTTCCCCCCCCCCCAAGTACCAATAATACAGAGCATCATAGACCCAGACATAAGAACGTAAGAGAAGCCATGTTAGATAAGGCCAATGGCCCATCCAGTCCAATACATCTATGTCACACAGTGGCCAAAACCCATCAGGAGGCCCACCAGTGCCATCAGGAGGCCCACCAGTGGGGCCATAAGAACATAAGAGTAGCCATGTTGGATCAAGCCAATTCCCCATCCAGTCCAGTACTTTGTGTCACACAGTGGCCAAAACCCAGGTGCCATCACCAAGAACACAGAGCATCACTGCCCCAGGCATAAGGAGCCAACGGCCCAACCAGTCCAACACTCTGTGTCACACAGTGGCCAGAACCCAGGTGTCATCAGGAGGTCCACCAGCAGGGCCAAAACTCCAGCAGCCCTCTCGAGCACCATTGCCCCCCAAGCACCAAGAATACAAAGCATCACTGCCCCAGTTCTCAGGATGTGATCTTTCATACTGCCTACTAGCTGATCCTTTTAACTGGAAATGCTGGGGACTGAACTTGGGACCTTCTACATGCCAAGCAGATGATCTACCACTGAGCTACAGACCTTCCCTAATAAACATGAATACATGAAGCTGCTTTATCCTGGGTCAGACAGATTAGAAGATTTATACATATTAGAGCAACCGTTGTTAAGAAGAAAGACATTTTTGATTTGCTCAGAATTGTCTTCTTATTGAATAATGTACAACTGGAAGCAAGGATCCTGATTACTCAGATCGTCAGCCAGTTCACATATGGTCATCCTTCACGGATTGTAGCACCAGAAGATGTCTTGCAGTAGGGATCGACTACCACACAACTGAGTGTGGATTCAGTTCACATATCCCAGGAGCCATCAAAACAGCAGCTCAAAAGTAGAATATGCGGAGAAGGAGGAGAGGAAGAAGAGGATGAAGAAGAGAAAGAAGAGGAGGATTTATACCCCATCCTTCATTTGGAGTCTCAGAGCGTCTTACAATCTCCTTCCCTTCCTCTCCCCACAACAGACACCCTGTGAGGCAGATGGGGCTGAGAGAGAGCTGTGAGAGAACTGCTCTTAGGAGAACAGCTCTGAGAGAACTGTGACTGGCCCAAGGTCACCCAGCTGGCTGCGTGTGGAGGACTGGAGACTCAAACCCAGTTCTCCAGATTAGAGTCTGCCACTGATACCCACTACACCCAACTAGCCCTAAAAGGTGTGCACAATGTGAAAAAAAATGTTCCCCATTGGTCAAAAAGGTGCTGCGACCCAGTCACTGGGCTTCTCTGACAATGCCTTCAAGCCTGGATCTCCTGCTTAGGAGACCCCATAGCTCCAGAATCTACTGGATACAGAAGAGGTCTCCAAATTGTTGTTGTTGTTGTTGTAGCTTGTCAGTTCAAGTTGCCTCTTCTGAAGGTCACTATGTCTTTTCCTAGATCAGGGGCCCCCAAACTTTTTGAGGCTGTGGGCACCTCTGCAATTCTGACACAGGGTCGTGGGCCGGGTCCACACTCAATGCATATGTATTTTTAAAAAATCAAAAGGCGGGGCAGTAGTTCAGTGGGAGAGCATCTGCTTGATGTACAGAAGGTCCCAGGTTCAGTCCCCGGCATCTCCAGTTAAAAGGATCAGGTAAGAGGTGATATGAAAGACCTCCGCCTGAGACCCCGGAGAGCTGCTGCCCATCACAGTACTGACTTTGATGGACTGAGGGTCTGATTTGGAATAAAGGCAGCTTCCTAAGTGCCCCCACTGTACACATATTGTGCGTGCATTCACTGAAACACGTGAGTAGGGTTTCTGTTCCAGCTGACGATGACAAGTTCATCGTTCTTTTTAAAAAACGCAAATGTACAAGGAAGAGAACTGACTTCCCATGTTTACGGGAAATTGGCTTGCTGTAGCGTGCTCTGTCTGTACTTCTGCAGTACCTGGAGACATTTTAATGCCAGTGGCTTTTTTCAAAAAAGCCATACTACTGGAAGACAGTCGAGTCATTTCAAATGTGGTGCTACCGGTGGAGCGTTTTATGGACGCCGTGGACTGCCAAGAAGGCCAATAAACGGGTTCTAGATCAAATCAGGCTTGAATTCTCCCTAGAAGCTAAAATGACTGAAGGGAGGCTCTCAGACTTTGGTCACAAGAAGACAAGAGTCACTGGAAGAGATAATAGTGCTGGGGAAAGTGGAAGGCAGCAGGAAAAGAAGACCAACAGGAGACAGATGGACTCCATCGAGGAAACCACGGCCCTCAGTTTGCAAGATCTGAGCAAGGCTGTTAATGACAGGATGTTTTTGTGGACACTGTTTCATAGGGTTGCCGTAAGTCAGAAGTGACTTGACAGACAGTGAGAGTTGTGCAAGAGTGGAATCAGCTGCCTACGGAGGTGGCGAGCTCCCCCTCCCTGGTGGTCTTTATGCAACTTCTGGACAAGCCCCTGTCAGGGATGCTCTAGGCCAGTGGTCGCAAACCTATGGCACACGTGCCAGAGGCGGCACTCAGAGCCCTCTCTGTGGGCACGCACGCAGTTTGGGCACTCAGTCTCTAAAAGGAAAAAGACCACACAGACTCGAAGCTGGGCTGCTCTCAAACTTACAAAGTACGAGCCAAGGTTAGACAAATTATCAGCATGCATACAACAGCAAAAATCACATCAATTGTTCAAAAGCATGCCAAATGCAAACTGTTACCTTTCAATAAGAAGTTGTTTGTATAATTGAAAGCTCTGTTATTGTGTTTTTCTTTTAAGACAAAAGACGTTAATGTTTGAGTTGTTTTTTCTAAACTAAAACCTCGGTATTCAGGTTAAATTGTTGTGCTGGCACTTTGCGATAAATAAGTGGGTTTTGGGTTGCAGTTTGGGCACTTGGTCTCTAAAAGGTTCGCCATCACTGCTCTAGGCTGATCCTGCATTGAGCAGGGGGTTGGGCTAGATGGCATGTCTGGCCCCTTCCGACTCTGAGATCCTAGGACTCTATGACTTAGCACAGACACATACAATGGAAATGAGTGGGGTATGAAGTATCCTTCCTCTAACAGAGTGTGAGTGGGGAAGAAGAATGCCCTAGACTGCTGTGAGATGTACCAGTTCTAAAACCTCCTTGCAAAATCTCTCCATCAACCCCATGACCTGCATGAACACCCACACCACCACCTTAGGCTGAGATACCTTTGGCTGTCAAGCTCATTCTTGTCTGCTCTAACCAGCAGCAGCTGTCCAGGGTCTCAGGCAGAGGTCTTTCATATTAAAATGCAGGATTTGCTGCCAGAGGATGTAGTGATGGCCACAGGAATAAACAGCTTTAAAGGGGGGTTGGACGGATTCATGGAGGATAGGTCTATCGATGGTTACTAGCCATAGCGATGGAGGGGAACCTCCATACTCAGAGGCACTCATCTGAATCCCAGAGCCAGGAGGAAACATCAGGGGAAGGCCTCAGCCTCTGTGGTTGGTCCTCCAGAGGAGCTGGTTGGCCGCTGTGTGAGACAGGATGCTAGACTAGATGGACCAGTGGTCTGATCTAGCAGGGCTCTTCTGAGGTTCTTATGAAGGCCTCAGCCTCTATGCCCTGTTGTTGGCCCTCCAGAGAAACTGGCTGGCCACTGTGTGAGACTGAATGCTGGACTAGAGGGTCTGATCCAGCAGGGCTATTCTGATGTTCTAATGAAGGCCTCGGCCTCTCTGCCCTGTTGTTGGCCCTCCAGAGGAACTGGCTGGCCACTGTGTGAGACTGAATGCTGGACTAGAGGGGCCACTGGTCTGATCCAGCAGGGCTCTTCTAATGTTCTTATGAAGGCCTCGGCCTCTCTGCCCTGTTGTTGGACCTCCAGAGGAACTGGCTGGCCACTGTGTGAGACTGAATGCTGGACTAGAGGGGCCACTGGTCTGATCCAGCAGGGCTCTTCTGATGTTCTTATGAAGGCCTCGGCCTCTATGCCCTGTTGCTGGCCCTCCAGAGAAACTGGTCGGCCGCTGTGTGAGACAGGATGCTGGACTAGAAGGATTATTGGTCTGGTCCGGCAGGGCTCTTCTTATGTTCACATCACCAGCAACCTGATCTTCTCACTAGAGATCCTGAGGACTGAACCAGAGACTTCCATAGTTGCTCTGCCACTGAGCCACAGCACCTCCTGTGGCATCTTCTTTAATGCCAGGTCAATGTCACGAGATGACTGCAGAGGGCCAGTCGCAGCACAGGCTGGCATGGGTGGGTAAAGCTTCCCTATCTGCAAAGCTCCAGGCTGCTTCTCAAATTCATGCATCAGCTAATGGTTCCACTGATGTCCCTACTATGAAGGGATTGCTCTACCTTCCTGTGATGGACTACCAGTGATGCCAACCTCCAGAAGGCCCCTGAAGATCTCCCACTATTACAGCTGATCTCCAAGACAACCAAGATCAGTTCCCTTGGAGCCCAGTAGCACCTTAAAGGCTAACAAAAATGTTGGCAGTTTATGAGATTTTGTGAGTCACACCCTGCCACAAATTCTGTTAGTCTGAGAAGCTACTGGACTCTTGTTCTTTACTACTGCTAGAGACAGACTAACACGGCCACCCATCTTGCCCTACCTCCTTGGAGAAAATGGCTACTTTGGAGGGCAGACTCTATGGCCAGAGAGTCAGTTTGGTGTAGTGGTTAGGAGCACAGACTCTAGTCTGGGAGAACCAGGTTTGATTCCCCCCTTCCCCCCCCCCCCACATGCAGCGGCTGGTGTGACCTTGGGTCAGTCACAAGTTCTCTCAGAGCTGTTCTCTCAAGGGCAGTCCTCGGAAGACCTCTCTCAGCCCCACCTACCTCCCAGGGTGTCTGTTGTGGGGAGAGGGATGGAAGGAGATTGTAAGCCGCTCTGAGACTCCTTTGGGTAGTGAAGGGCGGGGTAGAAATCCAATCGCTTCTCATCTCTTCTCTGGCATTGTACCCAGCTCAGGTCCCTCCCCTCCCCAAACCGCGCCCTCCCCAGGCTGCACCTCCCAAATCTCCAGGTACTTCCCAACCCAGAGCTGGCAACCCTACCGAGAGGAAACTGCCAGGTACACACACACACACACTTCTCTACATCGAGTTCAAATGAAGCCCCGAAATGGAATACTCAAAAGGGCTTGGGGGGACTGGTAGGAGAATCCGCTTGGGCGGGGCAGAGTCTATTCAACGCCATGCAAAATTTCAGGGCAGCCTATCTTGGGCTGTCCCCATGCCCTAAACCCTCCCCCTTCCTGCCGCTTTGAGCTCTGTTTTTTTTTAAAAGGGGAAAGGGTAGGACGATCGCATTGTATTTACTTCTTAAAGCACTGTTCCGGGTATGCAGGCTTCCCCTGGCCAGCACAGGGCTCCATACCCCCTTCACACAAAGCCTGGCTCCAGACGCTGGGAAAACGTACCCTGCCCCCCCCACACACACACACACCCTTAGCCTTCAGACATGCGCACTGCAGCTGCAGGGAGGAGGTGGTTTCCAGGGGACCCCCCCCCCCAGGAAGAGGTGGTTTCTAGGGGGGATCCCCCCACACCCCTTTATTGATAAAGATCTTCCCCCCCCGCCACCCCCACCCCTTTTCCCGGCGCGGGCTGGGCTTACTCCTCGTGGCCTTTGCAGAGCAGGAAGAGGGTCCGCCAGGCCTGGACGGCGGCGAGGAGGAGGGAGAGGAGGCCGGCGAAGAGGCCGAAGCGGCAGGCGGAGGGGGGGCCCCACTCCTGGACGGTGAAGCGCTGCTTCTCGGCCGTCAGGTTGGCGTTGAGCCACAGGCCCTCGGTGAAGAGGAGGCAGCGGCCGTGGAAGTCGTTGCTGTTCTCCGACAGCGGCACGGCGACGATGAAGCTGAAGAGGAAGGCCAGGAAGTAGCCCAGGCACTGGGCGAAGAGCGAGTTGCTCAGCGCCATGGTCGCGCCGGGGAAGGGGGCAGCGGGAGCGCGGCTCGGGGACGCGCACGGGCGCGCGCGCCTCCTCCTCCTCCTCCGGCGGCGCGCCTGCCGCCTCCTTCGCCGCCGCTGAGCTGCTAGGAGGAGGAGGGCGCGTTGGAGCCCCCGGCGCCGTTTGGGGGCGTTCGCGGGGCGGGTGAGGTAGACAGTGTGGCCCAGTGGTTAGAGGGTGCGGAAGACCTCCGTTGCCATCTCCACTCTGGCCGCTCTGACCAGTCACATCCTTTCAGCCTGGCCTACCTCGTAGGGTTGTTGGGGTAAAACAAGGAAGGGGGAAAGAGCGGGTGGGGCTTTGAGTGCCTGGGAGGACCGGGGGGGGGGGGGAGTTGTACCAGGCAGGTAGTTGCAGGTGGGGGAGCCGGGTTGTTCTGGAGCAACAGCACCAAGTTTGAGTCTAGCGGCACCTTTGAGACCAACGAAGATTAATTCTGGGTGTCAGCTTGCGTGCGCTTGCACACTTCTTTGGATCCCAGTGTCTGAAGACGTGTGTGTGTGTGCACATGAAAGCTTATACCCGGAAGTAAAGGTTCCACTGGACTCCAACTTGGTTCTAGACAGGTCGTGTTCATTGTTCAACATGCACCATGTATACTGCAGTTAAAAGAACTCAGGAAGGTTGGCCAAGATTATTCTTCTGGCACTGCTTGGGGGGGGGGGGGGGGGGGGGAGAGAGATCCGCCTGCCTAAGGTTCCATTGGGGCAGAAGCAAAACCAAGAACTCCCAGATTCATTGCGCCAGAGCAGTAGCTTTTCTAGTCAGGAATTGTGTGGCACCTCAAAGACTTGAAATTGTTCAGCATCATCACCATCATTACAGAACAAGTATTGGTGGACTAGAGTCACCTTTTTCACATACAAGACCCCGCATGGTTCAAGATACCGAGGATTCTCACTCAGCCTCTTGGATAAGTGGGCTCTAGTCCACTAAAGCTTATACTGGATTTTTAATTTTAAGAACGTCCTTGTTGGATCGGTTCATCTAGTCCAGCATTCCATCCCACACAGCGGCCAACCCGTTACCCTGGAGGATCAGCAACAGGGCATAGAAGCCAAGATCTTCCCCTGATGTTGCCCCCATCCCTGGTATTCAGATGCTGCCTCTGAACATGGAGGTGCCTTTCAGTCACCACAGCTGAGAGCCATGGACTGACCTCTCCGCCATGAATCTGCCTAATGCCCTTTTAAAGCTGTCTGTGCCTTTGGCCATCCCTACCTCTTCTGGCATTGAATTCCACATTTTAATCGCTTGAATTGTTTAAATACTTTTCAGAGTCTTTTAAAAGATTTTTTTTTCCAAATCTTTAAGGTGCCACAGGACTCCACTGCATTTCTTATTCATCGTTCACTCCCTTAGGGAATGAGGAAACACAAGCAGCAAAGAGACACACACACACCCCCCCCCGGTTTAAATCTTGATTCTGTCAAAAGAAGAAGAGCTGGTTTTTATACCCTGCTTTTCTCTACCTTAAGGAGTCTCAAAGCACCTTACAATTCCCTTCACTTCCTCTCCTTACAACAGGCACCTTGAGAGGCAGGTGGGGCTGAGAGAGCTCTGAGAGAACTGTGACTGGCCCACGGTCACCCAGCAGGCTTCATGTGGGGGAAGACTGGGGAATCAAACCCAGCTGTTCTTGACCACTATACCATGCTGGCACTATAGCACAAGGCTAACTAGTTTGCCTCAAGCAAACATTCAGTCTCACCTCCCCACAGCTGTGTGGGAATAATAATAGTGGCCTGCCTTACAAGGCTGTTGTACAGGTTTCAGAACTATAGCAGCCCTTTTCATCGACTCATTCACAGAACAGGCAGAGAGGGGGGTGACATCACACCCAGTGGCCCTGTCCTCCAAGTGCACACAGGTATTTCCCTCCACACACCTGGTTATTACTGCAAAGAAATCTATACAAGCGTTCACAGGGAGAAACATGCGTGCATGCTGGATAGATTAATACACAGATCTGTTTCTTTTGCACAGAATAGTTCATGAGATTTATGGCATCCTGGATCCAGCATTTTGTACTGTGTGGGTGTTTAAGGTAACTGGTTATTTTTGGCAACTGTTAGCAACATCAGTGCAGGCAACTTCTCTATTTTTAAACCTAGTCAAAAATGGAAGAGGAGCATGACTCAGCACCAAGGACAGCTCAGATGTGCTGTTTTCCAAATGGAGCTGTAGGTGTTTGGCAGACTGCTGTCCATGGTCCTGAAATCTATATTGGGCACTGCTAGTACCAATGTTAATTATATTCCATTGGGAAGAGCTTAACCACTGGCAGCTTTTGCCGTTTTAGAATCACAGAATCATAGAGTTGGAAGGGACCTCCAGGGTCATCTAGTCCAACCCCCTGCACAATGCAGGGAATTCACAAATACCTCCCCCCTACACACACCCCATGACCCCTACTCCATGCCTAGAAGATGACAAAAAACCCTCCAGGATCCCCGGCCAAACTTTCCTGGAGGAAAATTGCTTCCTGACCCCAACATGAGGATCAGCATTTACCTAAGAGCGTAAGAAAGGGCCACAAGAACTGAGCACTGATGTAACCCTTCCTGCCCTCCCTTCTTGTGATCTGCCTAAGTTCACAGAATCAGCATTGCTGTCAGATGGCCACCTAGCCTCTGTTTGAAAACCTCCAAAGAAGGAGAGCCCGCCACCTCCCGAGGAAGCCTGTTCCACTGAGGAACCGCTCTAACTGGTCAGGAAGTTCTTCCTAAAGTTTAGCCAAAAACTCTTTTGATTTAATTTCAACCCACTGGTTCTGGCCCGACCTTCTGGGGCAACAGAAAACAACTCTGCCCCATCCTCCATATGACAGCCCTTCAAGGACGTGAAGATGGTTATCACACCCCCTCTCAGTCGCCTCCTCTCCAGGCTAAACATACCCAGCTCCTTCAGCTTTTCCTCATAGGACTTGGTCTCCAGACCCCTCACGAATGCTCCCTCTATGCTTTGGAGTCTTGTGAGCAAAAATTCTACTTTGTGAGCTACTGGCATTAAAGTTGCGAGCAAGCAATTTGGCTACTGCATAAATCAGGTTGCTCTGGAGCCCTCCTTCCTGAGCTAAGAAAAAATGTGTGAGCCAGAGGCTAAGAAACTGCAAGCTAGCTCATACTGACTCAGCTTAGAGGGAACACTGGCCCCTCACCATCCATCTGTTTTGTATCCATCTGTAGCCTTGACCTGGATAACTGGATCTCATCAGATCTTGGAAGCTAATCAGGGTTGGCCCTGATTAGTGTTTAGATAGGAGACCACTGAGGAAGTCCAGGGGCACTACACAGAGGCCCAGCAGTAGCAAACCACCTCTGAACATCTCTTGCCTTGAAAACCCTACAGGGAACTCATAAATCTGCAAGATCCTCATAAATCTGACTGCGAGTCAATTCCTATCATTCAATTGCAATTCACAGAGCTCTCAAAGGGAAAAAAAAGAGCATGTGAGTGGGACGTGTGCTCAAAGGGGTAACCAAAAATAAGAAAGAAATTGGAACACTCTTCCTACAAAGAAAAGCAGTCCAGGGCTTTGCAGTTCAGAAAGCAGCATGCTAGAGGTTTATGAAATTATTCAAGAGGCAGAGTGAATGCGGTAGACTTTTCTCCCTGGCCCGTGAGACTAGAACTTGAAGGCACACAGTGAAGTTGACGGCCAGTACATTTGGAACAGGCCAAAGGGACTACTGCTTCAGTCAATGAGCAACTGATTTGTGGAACTCCTTGCTACAGGATGTAGCAATAGCCAGTCACTTAGATAGTGCGGATAAAATGGATTAGACAAATCCATGAGGGCAAAATGAAACAGGGATGACCTTGGCCCCTGTGTTCTGTTTTTAGGACATCTGGAGTAAGTCTTATTGACCATGGTGTGACAGCAGATGTTGGGCTAGATGGACAGTTGGCCTGATCTACTGAATACACTTGTATGTTCATAGAGCTGGTGTAGTTCAATGGGCAGGAACTGTGAACTGGCCGATCCCTGGCTCGTCTATGTCTGTAGCTAACAAAGTGGATTTAGGTGAGCTACTGTCTCCTAGCATCAGTTCCCTATCTGCCATATCCGTCAAATCAAATGGGCCTGCCTTACAAGGCTGGTGTGATGTGAGGCTGACTGAGCTACAGGAGGAAGAGCCTGAGGTTTTGGAGAAAGGTGTCTTGAGCTCGGGGGAGGTACCACTGCTAACAGAGTGGAACGCTAGGATACAACCCTATTTAGGGACTGTAAAAATGCTGAAGTGTTATATTTAAATTCAGAGGGGTAGCTATGTCGTTCTGAAGCAACAGAACAAAGTTGGAGTCCAGTGACACCTTTAAGACCGACAAAGTTTAATTCTGGGGACAAGCCTTTGTATGCATGCATGAAGAAACTGCAGCTAGAGTGAATGCAGATTCCCCTCCCCACCGTTAACCCCATCTTCTACCCTCTGTCCTCTCACTTTGTTGACTCCCTGATGGAAAGAAGAGATTGGATTTATACCCCACCTTTCGTTACCCAAAGGAGTCTCAGAGTGGCTTACAAGCTCCTTTCCCTTCCCCTCCCTGCAACAGACACCCCGTGAGGTAGGTGGGGCTGAGAGAGCTCTTTTCGAGAACTGCTCGTGAGAGAACAGCTCTGAGAGGACTTGTGACTGACCCAAGGTCACACCAGCAGCTGCATGTGGGGGATCAAAACCCGGTTCTCCCAGATTAGAGTCCATGCTCCTAACCACTACACCAAACTGGCTCATCACCAAACTGATGGCATGTTAGCCGCTCTGGGCCTGCAATAGCTGGGAGAGCAGCCTAGAAATCAGAAAAATCAATCGATCAATCAATAAATATGTTAGATGACAAGCCCCCTTGGGGTAGGGATTAGTCTTCATGTGCTTTGCATATAGATGACGCCAGGTATGTAACAATAACAACAGCACTCACGAAGCTGCCTTCTACTGAAATCAGACCCTTGGTCCATCACAGTCAGTATTGTCTACTCAGACTGGCAGCAACTCTCCAGGGTTTTATGTACACGTCTTTCACACCACCTACTGCCTGGTTCTTTTTAACTGGAGATTCTGCGGATTGAACCCGAGACCTTCTGCATGCCAAGCAGACGCTCTACCACTGAGCCATGGCTCCTCCCCAAGCCACAGCCCCTCTGATATCCTCTGTACATAATAAGAAGGTAGATAACTTGCTCATTATATATGAAGCTGCTTAATTGTCATGTCTGACCATTTGTCTGTTTGGCTCACTGACCGGTGGTGGCTCTCCAGGATCACAGGCTGTTTGGCGTAGTGGTTAGGAGCACGGACTCTGAACTGGAAGAACTGGGTTCGATTCCCCACTCCTGCACATGCAGCTGCTGCTGTGACCTTGGGTCAGTCATAAGTTCTCTCAGAGCTGTTCTCCCACGAGCAGTCCTTGAAAGAGCTCTCTCAGCCTCACCTACCTCACAGGCAGTGTTCCCTCTAAGCTGAGTTAGTGTGAGCTAGCTCACAGTTTTTTAGCCTCCAGCTCACACATTTTCATCTTCGCTCAGGGAGGATGGCTCTAGAACAAACTGATTTATGCAGGAGCCAAATGGCTCGCTCACAACTTTAATGCCAGCAGCTCATAAAATAGAATTTTGGCTCACAAGACTCCACCGCTTAGAGGGAGCATTGCTCACAGGGTGTCTGTTGTGGGGAGGGGAAGGGATTGTCAGCCACTCTGAGACTCCTTCGGGTAGTGAAAGGCAGGGTATAAATCTTCATCATCCCTGCCAGCTGAGAATCATTAATGAGTGTGACATAGTAGTTAAAGAGCAAGGGGAGGGTCCAGGTTCAAATCCCTACCAGCACTGGATCTTTGGGCCTCTCTTCGCCTAACCTACCTCGTTGGGTTGTTGTGAGAATAAAATGGAGGATGGGGTACTGGGCATTGCACCTGGAACTTCCTGTGTGCAAAGCAAGCACACTGTCCCCCAAGCCACACCCCTCTCTTTTATTAGAAGGACATTGTCGGACGGCATGCTGCATGGATAAGAGAAACAGACTGGATTTCGGTTCAAGGCATTGATCAGTTTTGACTCCAGCACATTGCAGTAAACTAATGTGCATTAACATCGGCGCATTTGTTTGTGTCCCTGGGCTTTTGGAGATTCAGATTTATCTCACCGAGCCCAACATGGCTCTTGTTAGAACAGAAACTGAAGTCACTGGTTACAGGTAGTAATATATGTTCTCAGTCTCAACAGCTGGGCGTGCTCCAAGATTTCATTCCCACTGCTGAGAACTTGATTAAGCACTGGCAGAAGGCTGAGTCTCTTCTCCTAAAAATGAAAGAAAGGTGTGAGCGTTAAGCCCTGGGCAAAGTGGTTTTGCCAATAATTTAGTTTCTGAAGGGTGAGCCGCTGATAGCCACACTGATAGCAGCTGGCTTTTCATTAGATTCCCAGAGGTTTGATATCCCTTCGTACCTGGAAGGTTTGGAGCGGGGGGAACCCAAACCGTCAGAATGGCAGCAATTTTTTCTTCCTTTGAAAGTTAATGCTTCGTGTCTCCTAAGCGTTTTCTCAAAGTGAGGCGGGAATCGATACAGACACGAAGTTCAATTTGTGACTGACTGCAGGGATGCCGGAGACGCAGAATGAATACCTGGCTCTTTTGATATTGGTGGGACTTTGTTTCTCCTGCCATCACCCGGCCTGCCTTTTCTCATCTCCATAGATTTTCCAAGAACAGGGCTTTGCAGAAACTTTTCATTGCATCAACAACTAAACATAGGATTAAAAGACTGGCAGCCTGTCTGAAGGACGGGGAGAAGGAAACCTGACATCAGTGTTCCCTCTAAACTGAGTGAGTGTGAGCTAGCTCACAGATTTTTAGCCTCCAGCTCACACATTTTTGTCTCAGCTCCAGAAGGATGGCTCCGGAGCAAACTAATTGATGCAGCAGCCAAATTTCTCCCTCACCGCTTTCGTGCCAGTCGCTCCCAAAGCAGAATTTTTGCTCACAAGACTCCACAGCTTGGAGGGAGCACTGCTTGACAGCTAACTAAATATCCAGGATGGAAACAAAGAGATTGGCCACTTGTAGGGCAAAGAGGGTGGGAGTATGTGCTCAGCCAGGCAGAGGGAAAACTCCACCCCTCCCAGTTTCTTTGCCATCAAGTCGCAGCTGACGTACGGCAGCCCCGTAGAATTTTCAAAGCAAGAGATTAACAGAGGTGGATTTTGCCCTTGCCTGCCTCTGCATCTCAGCCCTGGACTTCCTTGGTGGTCTTCTCCCATCCAAATACTAACAAGGGCTGACCCTGAGATCGGACGAGATCAAGCTAGCCTGGGCCGTCCAGGTCAGGGTGTTGATACATCGGCCTGTGCTCAGAGTATACCCTACATCTTTGGAAGTGTAGCTCACTTTTATGGTTGTTCAGTGACATCCAGGCCCTGCGGGACCTGGTGCAGTTCCATAGTGCCTGCAAGAAAGAGATGTTCCGCCAGGCCTAGTCTGACGACCTAGAGAGCCAGTTTGGTGTAGTGGTTAAGTGCGTGGACTCTAACCTGGGAGAACCGGGTTTGATTCCCCACTCCTCCACTTGCACCTGGCTGGATGACCTTGGGCAAGCCATAGCTCTGTACCAGCTGTTCCCTCAAGGACAGCTTGGGAAAGAGCTCTCTCAGCCCCACCTACCTCACAGGGTGTCTGTTGTGGGGAGGGGAAGGGAAAGGAGTTTGTAAATCGCTCTGAGACTCCCTTGGGGAGTGGAGGGCGGGGTATAAATCCAATCTCTTCTTCTTCTTCTTCTAACTGCAGTACCACACTGGCTTTCTGCATATGAGCTGATCCACAGGGCAAGACTGCCTAAATAAGAGGATGACCATGTGGAAATCTTTTTTTTTTTTTTTTGCAATAGAATTTTATTTTTCCCCCCATTATTTTCAAATGCAGTTAGCTTTTATACATATTCCATTCTCTCTAAAATTACATAGTTAGCTAAAAAGATATAATCATTAAATGACTTCCCACCCCACCTGCACCTTCATATGTATCAACTGGTAAACATGTATTTAAAAGTATTTGCCTCCTAAGGTAACATTTTGAGCTATTATAACTTTTATACATTTAAACGTTATATTGGTTAAAAAAGAAAAAAGGTTTAGTTTCGCAGTTAACTAAAAATTCATTTTTTTGTGTTATAATTCTGTCCCTCATTTCAGTAGTTAGAAAGTGTAAAAATATTGGCTGAAGACAGACTGGCAAACTGGAGCGCAGTGCGAGCGGGCGGAAAAGCCCCGGGGCCAACCCGTCCCGTGGCTGCCCGTTCGCACTGGCTCCACTGCTGCGGGACCTCACCTGTAAGGAGGTGGACCGGCGCATCCACTCTTCCTCCACCGGTCCCTGGAGCCTCCACTGCAGCGGCGAGCGGCTGTTCCGGCGAGGCAGGGCCGGGACAGCCGGTTCACACTTCCGGCCCCGCTCTGTGACGTGTCCAGACTGCCAGGAAGCGGCAGGGACGCTCGCCCAGGAGGCCGGAGACCAGTTCCAAGAGGTCTCCGGCTGCCGCGCATGGAG
Source organism: Lepidodactylus listeri (assembly GCA_029233225.1). Classification (NCBI taxonomy): domain Eukaryota; kingdom Metazoa; phylum Chordata; class Lepidosauria; order Squamata; family Gekkonidae; genus Lepidodactylus; species Lepidodactylus listeri. The sequence goes on from JARCFY010000011.1 coordinate 87,175,544, forward strand.
AGCGCCCCGCATGCAGGTACATGTGGGCCGCCCACGGGGGACAGCTGCGGCAATCTGAATGCCCTCTCTGCCTCCGCTTTAGAAGCGGAGGCAGAGCGGGGCAGATTGCCAGTCTGTCCTCGGCCATTGTCTTTCATATTCCACTCTCGCTCCATATATTCCTTCAAGTCTTTCCGATCTTCTGAGAACTTCGCTGAGTCTTGATTGTTTAGTTTTCTTGTCCATTTGTCCATTTCTGCCATAAACAGCAGTTTTCTCAACCATTCCCATAGTTCTGGGGTTTTCTCCGATTTCCAACTTTGTGCGTAAACCATTCTTGCTGTTGTTATCATATACCAAATCAATGTTCTTGTACTTATGCTTACATCCTCTAACTTAAGACCAAGCAACAACATTTCGGGCACCATGTGGAAATCTGACACAGGTAAACACTTGGTCAGCATCTCCCTAAAATCAGGTCTGAGCAGCGGTTCCCGTTGTCTTCTCAGATCCGAACAGGAATTCCAAACTTGATGAAATAGTGAGTGGCTCTGAACAGATCTTCCCAGCATTTTTTAAAACATGAATGAATGATTCTGTGGACTTAGGCAGACCATGAGAGGGAGGGCAGGAAGGGCTGCATCAGTGCTTAGTTCCTGTGGCCCTTCCTTACACACCCAGGGAAAAGCCGATTGCCACTTCAGGGTCAGGCAGCAATTTTTCTCCAGGCCAGTTTGGCCGGGGATCCTGGAGGGTTGTTGGGTTTTTTGCCATCTTCTGGGCATGGAACAGGGGTCACTGGGGGTGTGTTGCGGGGAGATAGTTGTCAATTTCCTGCATTGTGCAAGGGGTTGGACTAGATGACCCTGGAGGTCCCTTCCAGCTCTATGATTCTATGAATGATGCGGTTTCCCCAACAAAGAAAAAGATGTGTTCCCTGTGCCACTGCTAGCCCTGGAAGGAAAAAGGACAGGCGAAATTGCCCATACAGGACCAATAAAAGCCCAAGGATCCAATCTGGATCAGATTAAAATATACAGGCCACTGGTTTATCCTAGTGGGGGAAGGATGGAAGTTATTTCCATTTAAAAATTGTGGGGAAGAACAGTTCACAGGCCTACTTTACCCGCTAGCTCAGGGGTCCTCAACCTTTTTGAGCTCGTGGAAGTCTTACTCCATGTGGTGGGCCGCAACCACAAAATGGCTGCCACAAAATGGCTACCACAGGAGGAGGAGCCAGACACAAAATGGCTGCTGCAGTCTATCTTCAGTCACATATGTGAAGACTTTCATATTGTGGTGGCAGCTGCTGCCGAAGCAATGGGTGTTTTTTAAAAAAAATTAGCACAGCCAATCAAATCTCCAGTGGCCAATAAAAAACCTTGCTGAGCAAAAGCCCTACCTGGCTCCACCCACTTTCTGAAAACCTTGGCGGCACCAGGAAAGGTGTCAGCGGGAGCCATGGCACCCGTGGGCATGCACTGGGAACCCCTGTCGTAGCCAATAGTTTTAGGAATGGTGTCTTCTGTGCGAATGCTGGGTCCTTTTCGATCCGGTACACAGAAAACAGGCTAGTTCCTGCACAGCCAATATAATCCAAAGAGCCAAAGAACTGCGGCTTTGGGGGCCCTGCACTGCAAGCTAGCCCAGATCCTCTGTTTCCCCCTGCATCAGGCAAACACTGTTTGGTGTAGTGGTTAGGAGCACAGACTCTAATCTGGGAGAACCGGGTTTGATCCCCCACTCCTCCACATGCAGCTGCTGGAGTGACCTTGGGTCAGTTACAAGTTCTCTCAGAGCTGTTCTCTCACGAGCAGTTCTTGAAAGAGCTCTCTCAGCCCCACCTACCTCACAGGGTGTCTGTTGTGGGGAGGGGAAGGGAAAGGAGATCGTAAGCCACTCTGAGACTCCAAGTGAAGGGCAGGATATAAATCCAATCTCCTCTTCCTCCTCCTCCTCCTCCTCCTCTTCTTCTTCCAGTTGCAGGTGGGATAGCCATGTTGGTCTGAAGCAACAGAGCCAAGTTTGAGTCCAGTGGCACCTTGAAGGCCAACAAACTTTAATTCTTCTTCTTCTCCTTCTTCTTCTTGCTACAGTGCTATTTTGAAGCACTTAAGAGATTCCCCCCCCCCTGGCTGGGGTCAGGAGAGACCATACAAGAGAATATTCCTGTCTCTCCCGGGAGGCCTTTTGTTCTAGCCGGGCTGACCTTGCCCGCCTGGCTGCGAAGTGAAATGAGATTGCCTGCACTCCAGCCATCGTAACTAAGAGGATTTCTCGCCTTTCATTTCTGCTCTCCGAGAGGTTATTGTGTATTCCAAGGCCCTTGCTGGCCCGCGTGTCTCTTTCAGAGGTGGTGCAGGGCCTGGAGTCCACCTTTTCCCATAACCTTTTCAAACCCAATAAAAATGAAGCTCGTGTCAAGACAGCGGGGGAGAACAGCACAAAAGGGTTTAATTCCTGAAACTCACTTCAATCCTTTGTGATGTTTCATCCTGGGGAAATAATGGGAGGGACCGTAGCTCAGTGGTAGAGCATCTGCTTCGCATGCGGGTCCCAGGACCAATCCCCAGCACTCTCCGTTAAAAGGATGAGGTAGTAGGTGATGTGAAAGACCTCCACTAGTAGGATTGCCAGCTCCAGGTTGGGAAATACCTGGGGATTTAGGGAGTGGGCCCTGAGAGGGAAGGGGTTTGGGGAGGGGAGGGGACTTCAATGAGATATAATGCCATAGAGTGCTCGTTCCAAAGTGGCCATTTTCTCCAGGTGAACTGATCTCTGTCCCCCGGAAACCAGTGGTCATTCCCGGAGATCAAAGACTTATTGCATGTGAATTGGCTTTTTGTATACAAGTTTCTGTTGGATGTTATTTTATGCTCTGTATCTCATCTATTTTTGGTGCCAGCTGGAGGTTGGCAACTGCATTGATTGGATACCCTGAAGAACCTATGCCAGTCTGAGTAGACAGTAGTGACTTTGGTGGACTAGGGTACAAGGCGGCATCACATCTCCATGGGTCCAATGGCTATGGGGGGAAAGGGGAAACCGGCAAGATCCATGATCAGTGCCTTCCGCTGAGGGATTGCTGGACTGAACTCAGCGTTTTAGATTTGGCCCTATGACCTTGTCAGATCTCAGAAGCTAAGTAGGATCAGACCTGGTTAGTACTTGGATGGGAGACCACCAAGGAAGTCCAGAGTACACTATGCAGAGGCAGGCCATGGCCAACCACCATTTTCACTAGTGCAAAAGAGCCTTTTAACCACCACAAAGGCTGCAGCGGAACCTGCCTGAACAAAACAAATCTATGTCACAGAGGCTTTAATAAAGAGGGCAAGTGGGCAAGATGTAGTGGGAAAGGTAGCTGGAACTATCCCATTCGATGACAGTTTCCACAGCTGCAGGCAGGGCTCATTTCGTAGCAGGAGCTCCTTTGCATATTAGGCCACGCACCCCTGATGTAGCCAATCCTCCAAGAGCTTACAGTAGCCCCTGTAAGAAGAGCTCTGTAAGCTCTTGGAGGATTGGCTACATTAGGAGGGTTTGGCCTAATATGCAAAGGAGCTCCTCCTACAAAATGAGCCTTGGCTGCAGGTATTGATGAAACAGTGGACTGGATTCACTAACCCACTCATGCAAGGGTGACAGATGTTCATGGAGTTCACCGTATTTCCTTATCTCCCCAGAAGAGCCTATGGAAGAGGGAGCTCTGCCAACAGAAGCTGCTGGAAGGATGATTGTGTCTCCTTTGCCCTTCTCACTGCAGCCTATTTGTCCAGGTTGCACTCAGACCTGCTACATCAGCTGCCTTCCAACCATACCCTAGAACTCAAAGCGTTTGTGTGAACCTGTGAAGTTGCGTTATACCAAGTCCGACTACTGGCCTGCCAGGTTTAGTCTTATCTACCTGAATAGCTAACAGCTCTCCAGGGTCTTTGGTGGAGGTCTTTCATATTAGCTACCAACTTATCCAGTAACTGGAGATGCTGGGGGTAGAACCTGGGACCTTCCGTGTACAAGGCATGTATCTTAACATTGAGCCACAGCTTCTCAGTCAGCTACAGCATTTACATTTCCCTGCATTTACATTTACAGCATTACATTCCCTGAGTGAACGTGCTCCCTTGTCAGCAGTCAGACCCCCTCATCCTGCAGATAGTGTCGTTTGCACTTGGAGAGAGATAAATACCCTTCTTGAATGTCACCTCAAAATCATATGTGCACTGCCTGGCTCACAAATGAGTACAACATGGAAATGGCATGAAACTGAAAATGGATATCAGCCAGAGACAAGCCCAGACACATGTTTTGGAAGGTGAACCATTGCAGCTGACCACCTGACCTCCTCCTCGCTCCCCTGACAGGAGATGCATTATCATGGCAATGGGTTTCCCAAGAAAGGATTACTAATCTCCTCAACCACCACCTCCAGTCACACTTCCCCCTCACCTGTTTACTCCACTTAGGCAATATGTAATTCTGTTCATAAAAACCTGACAACCTTTCCTATCCAGGACTTAGCAGGTCATCAAGAAACATTAGCACCAGTAGTCCAACTCAGGTGAACCTGTCACGGGTTTCCCATGATCTTTGTCCATCCCGGAGGAAGCCATCAAGCCATTATTTTGGGGCCAAACATGTCAGCATCCCCTCAGGGAGCATTTTGCCCTATAGCTGTATGCAATCTGCTCCATGGCAGTGTGTGTGTGTGTTCTGGGTGCCATACAGACACCTTCATTCCTTTCTTCTTTTTCTGTGGAACGCTGGCTGTTTCATTGCCTCCATGGATCTTGCTCTTCTAGACTGGTAAATATCACCTCTCCAAAAATATCTTTCTTTCCCCACCTCTCCCTTATTCCTCCTTAGCTAGTTTGTGTGTTTATAAGTGTGTTCTGTTTGTGTGTTTTTGCCCTTTTATCATTTTTTCAATAAAACAACTTGCAGTTGAACATCTGACTGGTTTACTTTGAGAGTTCTCTAAGGGAAAGATCCTGGTATACATTGATGGAGATCTCATTTACCCCCTCTTGCTTGTCTCCATTGAGCCAAATTTCCCCCCAATTAATTAGGAGACTGCCAATTTAGGTAACATCCTAATTGTACAGCCCATGCTTCTATGAACCCAAAAAAGCTTCTGTGAGCTTCTAATGAGTTGGGTCCAGGTCCCTACAGTCACACAGCAGCCTCAGGGAAGGCTTGCAGGGGGCTGAGACAGCCCCAAAACAGGGCTGAGCAAGGTGTGGGGCTCCTTCCTTCCCTACCATGCCATGTTCCCAAGTCAAAATGTCCCGGGGGGGGGGGTTATATGCCCCATTTTGGAGCTGTATGTGCAATGTTCTATGCATGGGCAGCTCCAAAATGGGGCAAATAACTCCACCCCAAGATGGAGGAAAGTGCGGGGAGATGTAAGGAAGGAGCCCCTCCTGCCCCCATGCTACAGTTCCTATCAGAACTAGGCCCCACACTTTTAAAACCCATTCACACAGATGCTTTGTAGCTGCAGAGAGAGCAACTCAGCCCTGGGGAACATGGAACTTGATTCGTGACCAATCAAGTCGTGTCGTTGATCCTAAATGACTTTGGGAAGAGGATCAGTGTGTATGCCAAACAACACCTCCACCCCTCAGGCCCCCGTCAGGAAAGAGAAGGGAGACTGATAATGCGTAAGGTGGTGATCACCATCTTATATGATAACCAATAACCATTAGGGATAAATCAGCACAAGCCCGATCGGTAAGGTTCGATGCTATTCCCAGTTCCCTGATCGCTCTGTCTAGCCGTCTATCCTGAATCCCCTACAGGGCAAGCAAAAAACGTATCCTCTGGTTTTCGTACAGGATGACTGATGGACCAGTACGTTTTTAGCTGTGGCTTCACGATCCCTCTCAGGCCGTTTATTATTCTGTCTTGACGTTAGCGAGGCTCTTGAGTTGATTGTTCCACGATAAATGATAGATCTCTGCTCCTCCAAAGAGCTCATTAAGACATGTTTTATTACGGGGAAATCTGCTGATTAATCAACCATCCCTTTTCTTTCAAGAGCATTGTTTCCCCAGGATATGTCGCTGCCCCCCCCCCCCGAAAATATCACCGTTTTCCTCCAAAACAAAAGAATGCCTGGATGTCAAAGATGGGCTCTCTGATTTATTCAACCCGATATAGAGATGTCTGCAGCAATGTGAAGTCCCAGGGTCCTCAATAAAAACAGACCCAAAAACTCTTCTGATGTATCACTGTCACGGTTGGAAGGCACGCAGCCGGAAGATAAAAACAAATACCAGATTTGCCGTTCGGAAAACAAAATATTTGTGCTGAAATCCCCCATTCTTCCCCAGGAGATAAATTCTAATCATTCCCCTACCTGTTGCATACCAGGGCTCAGATGGTGGTGGCGGTGGAAAGTGGGGTCAAGTCACAGCTGACTGATGGCAACCCCGTAGGGCAGGGGTGTCAAACATTAGGCCCAGGGTCCGGAGCTGGCCCATGCAGGGCTCTTATGTGGCCCATGAGCGAACAGTGCAAGGGAGGGGACCGGAGACTGCTCGAGGGGGAGTGGGCGGAGCCACTGGGATTGTGGCTTCAGCGTGGCGGAACGACCTTGTCTGCAGCAGTCAAGCAGCGTGGGAGCATCTTCCCGGTGCTGCACTGTTGGCTCTCCAGTCCACCTACATGGGTTTTCCTCTGCCTCCACCTCACAGCTCATGGGTCCTTGCAGAGTAAAGAGTGAGCAGATAAATAAACAGCATGAAGAATAGTTACAGGTTTACCAACTGTTATAAATATTTTGTAATTTTTTATTGTTGAAACTGAATTTCTGTAGACAAAACAAGGGAAAAATATCACGTATACTGTTGGAAATATTTTCATTGTGCAATAAAAAAAAATTCTCTAAAAAAAAAAAAAAGGGTCCTTGCAGTGAGGGTACACCCACTTTGCTACTTGGAACCAAGGCTCCCTCTAAGCTGTGCAGTCTTGTGAGCAAAAATTCTACTTTGTGAGCTACTGGCATTAAAGTGGTGAGCGAGCCATTTTGTTGCTGCAAAAATTAGTTTGCTCTGGAGCCATCATCCTTCCTGAGCCAAGACAAAAATCTGTGAGCCGGGGGCTAAAAAACGGTGAGCGAGCTCACACTAACTCAGTTTAGAGGGAACACTGCTTGGAACATACTTGTAGACTTCGTGTCATGTTGAGTCTTGCCAGAGCTGGGTTAAGCTCCATCACTAAAGAAGAGCGGACTGATGAAGCCCTAAGAAACGGCAAAGCAACCCAGGCGTGCCGTCACCACTCCTTTGGTTCGCACGACAGCTAGTCTTGAGCTCATGCTGTCTATTGCATGCTTTCCTCTGGAAACTCTTCTCTGCACCATGAGCCAGTGACACCATCAATCTGAAGAGAGGCTTGTACTTTCAAGGACTGTTAGGTCACGGTTCAACTGATGCAGCTGTCGTTTATGCATGGTGGCAAAACTATTTGTTATGTGCAGGGGTCCGTTGGAGCTGGAGCGCACAGGAGCGCAGCTCCGGGAGTGAGGAGCCCAGGGGGTGGGCACATGACCAAGCCCCACCCCCTCCTCAGCTTCCCCGAGCAGTGCAGAGGCGCAGCGCCCCGGGGAAAGCCCTGCTAGGGTCTTTATTTAGTTTTTAATGCTTTGTTTTAATATTGATAATTTTATCATTGTTCCTTTTATGACTGTGTGCTGCTTTTCCAGAGACTTGCTCAAGGTGGCATTTAAATTTTCTAAGTATACCATTTTTTATCTGGGCACATGGCACATAAGTACTGGAGAAATTTCACCAACCCTTCAGCAGCTTCCACCTTATCAGTTTGGTGTAGTGGTCAGGAGTTGTCCTCTAATCTGGGAGAACCGGGTTTGATTCCCCACTCCTCCACATGCAGCTGCTGGTGTGACCTTGGGCCAGTCACAAGTTCTCTCAGAGCTGTTCTCTCATGAGCAGTTCTCAAAAGACCTCTCTCAGCCCCACCTACCTCACAGGGTGTCTTGTTGTGGGGAGGAAAAGGGAAAGGGATGGGTGGTGCACATGTCCTGGGTATCTCAAGTCTACTTGAAACCTGGTGGTTTCAAGGGAGCAGGAAGAGAATGAGGGTGTGTTCTTTACGCTTATTTTTATTGCACAAAGTATTGGATGGGGAAGGGAATGGAGGAAGAGCAGGTCAATTTCACTCACCTGTGGAGTGGAGCCTGAGGGGTGGGTGTTGCCTTCTGACACACTTCCGGTATGTTAGGGCGTGTGGCATATGCAAATGAGTTATGCAAATGAGTTATGCTAATGAGCTCCTGCACCTCTTTTTCTACGAAATGACCTCTGGTTATGTGCATCAGCTTTGGTTACAAGTAGAACTGGATAAGGAGACCGTAGTCTCCAGTGTGATTTGTACAGCGCGACCTATTATTCTGTTTGTTTCTATAACTGCATCCGCTGTATTTCCGTTTTTGTGTGTTTGTCCACCTGGAGGCTGGCAACCCTAGTCTGAGCCACTACTTGAAGACCAAAGTTGCATTGCCGGTTGTACAGACTTTCCACGAAGGCTGCGTCCTTCCTGTGTTTTATAGATCTCCCTCTGTCTCTCTCTCTCTTGCATTGTTGGCTCTATAAAAATGTGAATTATTATCATCAGCAGTAACTCTGCCAGCTTTCCTCCACTTGGGGATTCACGTGAATGAGAGGGAAATTCCCAGGTGTCTGTTTAGGGCAGCTTTCCAGTTATTTGAGCAACACAAAGCAGGGCTACACGGGAGGCCAGCCGGATCAGCTTTCGGAGATGATTGAGAGTGGCCCATAATTCAGGTCGTAACTTACAAGCCCGGGACAGAAAGATTCATGAACTCTGTGACATTTCATTAGACTTCACAAGCTAGTAAACAGCACCAGAGGTTGATGGTGTGAGCGGGGAGGGGAGCGGTGATGTCTCAATAGGTTTGGAAAGTGTGCCTTTCCGAGCAGATGGAAGAGGAGCTGGGCCAGTCTTCTACGAGCAGTTTGGGAGTATTATGAGGAGCAACAGAATGCACATGTTCCAGTATATTAGGTTTCTACACTGGGTACTTTCATGTCTGGAGGCAGAAGAACATCAGAGGAGCCCAGCTAGGCCAGACCAGTGGTCCATCTAATCCAGCATCCTGTCTCACACAGTGGCCAACCGGTTCCTCTGGAGTGCCAACAACAGGGCATAGAGACCGAGGCCTTCATTAGAACATCAGAAGAGCCCTGCTGGATCAGACCAGTGGTCCATCCAGTCCAGCATCCTGTCTCACACAGGGGCCAACTAGTTCCTCTGGAGGGCCAACAACAGGGCATAGAGGCCGAGGCCTTCATTAGAACATAAGAAGAGCACTGCTGGATCAGACCAGTGAAGGTCCATCCAGTCCAGCATCCTGTCTCACACAGTGGCCAATCAGTTCCTCTAGATGTCCAACAACAGGGCATAGAGGCTGAGGCCTTCATTAGAACACAAGAAGAGCCCTGCTGTATCAGACCAGTGGTCCATCTAGTCTAGTATCCTGTCTCACACAGTGGCCAACCAGTTTCTCTAGATGTCCAGCAACAGAGCACAGAGGCCTTCCCCTAATGTTGCCTCCTGGCTCTGGATTTCAGAGACTTAGTGCCTCTGAACATGGAGGTTCCCCTCAGTCACCATGGCTAGTAGCCACTGATAGACCTATCTTCCATGAATCTATCCCCTTTTAAAACTGTTTATTCCTGTGGCCATCACTACATCCTCTGGTAGAATATTCCACATTTTAATCACCCACTGTCAGTGTTCCCTCTAAGCTGAATTCGTGTGAGCTAGTTCACAGTTTTTTATCCTCCGGCTCACACAGTTTTGTCTGAGCACAGGAAGGAAGGCTCCAGAGCAAACTGATTTATGCAGCAGCCAAATCACTGGCTCACAACTTTAATGCCAGTAGCTCACAAAGTAAAATTTCTACTCACAAGACTCCACAGCTTAGCGAGAGCATCGCTCATTGTGTAAAGTAGTATTTCCTTTTGTCCATCCTGAATCTTCTAGCCATTAGTTTTACTGGATGCTCTCCAGTTCTAGTATTTTGGGAAAGGGAGAAAAGGTTTTCTTTGCCAACTCTCTCCACCCCATATATAATTTTATAAAACTCTATCACATCCAATGCTCCCTCTAAGGTGTGGAGTCTTTCGAGCAAAATTCTACTTTGTAAGCTGCTGACATCAACGTTGTGAGCAAGCAATTTGGCTGCTGCATAAATTAGTTTGTCCTGGAGCCATCCTTCCTGAGATAAGACAAAAATGTGTGAGCCAGAGGCTAAAAAACTGTGAGCTAGCTCAAGCTAACTCAGCTTAGAGGGAACACTGCTCACGTCCCTTCTTAGCTGTCTCTTTTCTAGACTGAAAAGTCCCAGACTCTTCAGCCTTTCCTCATAGGGAAGGTGTTCCAACCTCCTAATCATCTTGGTTGCCGTCTTCCGTAGTCATAGAAATCATAGGAGGTCATCACCAAATAACTCGGCTCATCTCCATGAAAGGCCCCCAACCCAAACCGTGAGATTGATGGATCCAGTACTACACTGAACACTGCTGTGTTGATGTATTTCCTGATACCCATTCATTTCTTTCCCAAAACTCCTCTCACCTAAAGCGAAGCACCAATCCTGGCTTTCCTGAACTTCCACAGAGTTAGAGCGGCTTCAGATGATCTTGGGACCCATCACCCTCCAGAAGATCCCAGGACCCATTTGGAAATAGCTGAACCTTTATAGGTTGAGGCCACCCAACCTTTTTGTAACTGTCCGCCATGGCAGCCATTTTCTGCTTCTGTCCCCTTCCCTTTCTTAACATTCCAAAGGAACCCACAAGACTCCTGCAGTATTAGCTTTAGGCTACCTGAACTGCCAGGGTTGCTAGTTGGACGAGGAGGAGGAGGAGGAGGTAGAGGAGGAGGAGAAGAGTTGGATTTATACCCTGCCCTTCACTCAGAGTCTCAGAGCGGTTTACGATCTCCTTCCCTTCCTCTCCCTGCAACAGACACCCTGTGAAGAAGGTGGGGCTGAGAGTACTCTGAGAGACCTGCTCTTGAGAGAACTGCTCTGAGAAAACTGTGACTGACCCAAGGTCACCCAGCTGGTTGCATGTAGAGGAGTGGGGAATCAAACCCGCTTCTCCAGATTAGAGTCCACCGCTCCTAACCACTACACCACAGCTTTCATGGGCCTCTTGTGCATGGTTTGTGGGCCTTCCAGGGGCATCTTGTTGGCCACTATGAGAAACAGGATGATGCACTAGACGGACCTTTGGTGTAGTCTTAGTATGTTCTGAAGAAGTTGCAAAATGGATGCTTTGAGTATATTGTCTAGCACTGGAGAGTGTCTCAGGAGGGAAGGCAGCTTGGTATATAGCCTGATCTCATCAGATCTCAGAAACTAAGCTGGGTTGGTCCTTGGATGGGAGGCCACCAAGGAAGACTCTGTGGAGGAAGGAAATGAACCATCTCTGCTTCTCACTTGCCTCGAAAGCCCCTTACTGGGGTTGCCATGAGTCAGTTGCGAATTCACTGTACCACACACACATATGTGCCAATATGGAAGGAAAGGCTGCATGGTATAGCCCAATTTCATCAAATCTCGGAAGCTAAGCAGGATCAGTACCTGGATGGGAGACCACCACAGAATGTTCTTCAGAGAAAGGCAATGGCCAACCACCTCTGCTTCTCCTTCGTCTTGGAAGCCCTTTGCTAGGATTGCTGTAAGGCACTTGAAAGCACTTCTAGATCATCTATCTATCAATCCATCGATCTATTGATCATCTATCGATCATCTATCGAAACAGTGTGTATCTCGATCAAACCGTTCCCCATCTCTTGTTCTGTGCGATGCCCATTTTGGCATTTAAAAAACCGAGATGCAGAGTGGTGATCAAAGATGGCATGGTATTAGAGATGAGCAGTGCAGGCTGCTAGCTGTTCACAACGGAGCAATCCATGCAAGCAACAGCCCGCGCAGAAATACCCTAAATCCTCAGGGCTCTCACTGGACTCCATAGATCTCTGCTGATTTACACCAGCCAATACTCCATCTCCTTCCCTGTCTCAATAGTTTCTGTCCTACAGCCATAGACTTGTACCCCCTAATAGCGACTAATGGATGACCTGCCAATTAACGGCATGTACTCGCTTTTATGTATGACATATTGTGGCATGCATTGATTTTTAATCGGCCTGGGCTAGCATTTGTCATGCAGGGCGAGAAGTCTGATGTGAGAAACGGCCTCTTCGTTTTCCCTGACAATTATTAACACGGAGTCGGCCTTCGTGGCTTTGTGCTGTAGGCAGCAGCTCTTGCCAAAAAGATAATGTAAAGGAGGGGGAGGAAGAGGAAAGGGAAGAAAGAAGGGAGCCAGCTTGCAAATTCAACAGTGCTCACAAATCAGCAAGACTACAGGATCCTCATCAGTTACCACCACAGGGATAATTCTGGCGATAAACTGTTGTGCTGCACCTATGAGACTGTGCCACAGGGTTGGTTTCTCGCATGCATTGTGGCCTAGAAGAAAGGCCCCTTTAGCTGAGGGCTGTAGCTCAAAGGTAGAGCATCTGCTTGGCATGCTGAAGGTCCCAGGTCTAATCCCTAGGATTTCCAGTTAAAAGGATCAGGTGCAGTGTTCCCTCTGAGTTAGTGTGAGCTAGCTCACAGGTTTTTAGCCTCCAGCTCACACATTTGTGTCTTAGCTCAGGAAGGATGGCTCCAGAGCAAACTGATTTATGCCGTAGCCAAATTGCTCACTCACAACTTTAATACCAGTAGCTCACAAGACGCCATAGCTTAGAGGGAGCATTTCGGTGATGTGAAATGACCTCTGCCTGAGACCCCGGAGAGCTGCTGCCAGCCTGAGTAGACAGTGCTGACCTTGATGGACCCAGGGTCTGATTCAGGAGAAGGCAGCTTCATGTGCAATTCCATCTGAATCACTTGAGCAACTAGCTGTTGCACATTAAACTCCTAATGATGACACCAGGAAGCGATGTGTACTCTACATGAACTTTCAGCTGAGTAATAAGACAGGGAAGGGGTTGTAGCTCAGTGGAAGAGCCTCTGCTCAGCATGCAGAAGGTCCCAGGTTCAATCCCCCTCATCTCCAGCTAAAAGGATCAGGCAATAGGTGATGTGGAGGACCTCAACCTGAGACCCTGGAGAGCCACTGCCTGTCAGAAGACACAACAGCGATCTTGTTAAACCAATGGACAGTATAAGGCACATAGGAAGGAGCTGTGGCTCAGTGCTGCAGCATCTGTTTGGCATGCAGAAGGTCCCATGTTTAATCCCCGGAATCGCCAGGTAGAGATCAGGTATGAGGTGATGTGAAAAGACCTCTACCAGAGACCCTGAAGAAGCACTGCCCATCAGAATGGACAGTACCCATTTTGACAGACCAATGGTCAGGATGAGGCCACCAGGAAGGAGTTCTGGCTCAGTGGTAGAGCATCTCCTTGGCATGAAGAAGATCCCAGGTTCAATCCCTGGCACCTCCAGTTAAAAAGACCAGGCTGTCGGTTATTTATTTATTTACCTTCTTCGGAGGTATTCAAACAGAGGCTAGATGGCCATCTGACAGAAATGCGGATTCTTTGAGATTGGGCAGATCATGAGGGGGAGGGCGGGAGGCAGTGTTCCCTCTAAGCTGAGTTAATGTGAGCTAGCTCAGAGTTTTTTAGCCTCTGGCGCATGCATTTTTGTCTTAGCTCAGGAAGGATGGCTTCAGAGCAAACTAATTTATGCAGGAGCCAAATCACCTGCTCACAACTTGAATGCCAGTAGCTCACAAAGTAGAATGTTTGCTCACAAGACTCCATGGCTTAGAGGGAGGATTGGCGGGAGGGGTTGCCTCAGTGCTCAGTTCTCGTGGCCCTTCCTTACATGCCCAGAGAAATGCTGATTGTGACTTTGGGGTAGGAAGCAGTTTTTCTCTGGGCCTGTTTGGCCAGGGATCCTGGAAGTTTTTTGCCATCTTCTGGGGATGGAACAGCGGTCGCTGTGGGTTTGCAGGGGAAGGTATTTGTGAGTTTCCTGCATTGTGCAGGGGGTTGGACTGGATGACCCTGGGGGTCCCTTTCAACTCTATGAGTCTATGATTCTATCTATTTATCAGATTTATATACCACCCCCCAAGTGGAAGCTGGGGGAAGAGGAGGAGTTGAATTTATACCCAGCCCTTCACTATCCGAAGGAGTCTTGATCTGGAAGCAGCTTACAATCTCCTTCCTCTCCCCACAACAGACACCCTATGTGGTAGGTGGGGCTGAAAGAGCTCTGAGAGAGCTGTGACTGACCCAAGGTCACCCAGCTGGCTTCATGTGAAGGAGTGGGGAATCAAACCTGGTTCTCCAGACTGGAGTCCTGCCACTCTTAACCACTACACCAAACTGGCTCTACCTGAGACCCCGGAGAAGCCCTGCCTATCAGAATGAAGAATACCACTCTTGATAGCTCAACGGTCAGAAGAAGGCAGCTAGAAAGGGCCAAAGGCTCTGTGGCAGAGCATCTGCTTGGTACGCAGGAGGTCCCAGGTTCAATCCCCAGCATCTCCAGTTTGAAATCAGGTGATGTGAAAAGACCTTTTTCTGAGACCCTGGAGGACCACTGATAGTGTGGGTAGTCAATAGTGACTTCGATGAACCAAGCGTCTGATTCTGGATATGGCAGCTTGCTAGGATCATGTCCTCAGCGCAGGGCTCATTTCGTAGCAGGAGCTCCTCTGCATATTAGGCCACACCCCCCTAATGTCGCCAATCCTCCAAGAGTTTACGGAGCTCTTCTCACAGGGGCTACTGTAAGCTCTTGGAGGATTGGCTACATAAGAGGGGTGTGGCCTAATATGCAGAGGAGCTCCTGCTACGAAAAGGAGCCCCGTACCTCATGTGTACTCCTTAGGAGGAGGGGTGCTGGTGGCTGAGTCAGCTGCTGTTCGTGAGTGACAGCTTTGCCGTTCAGGGTAGGGTTTCAAGAGGCACTCTCCTCCCCAGCTTCTTTTTAGGGGAGGGGCTGTGGCTCAGTGGTAGAGCATCTGCTTGGCATGCAGAAAGTTCATGTGCTCAAGGGGAGGGGAAGATGTGCAAACAACTACTCGGCTCCATGGAAACGAAGCGCTAACGGCTCTTCCGGAACAAATGGTTAAGTACTGGGTTCTGGACGCATTGCCGTGAAACAGCTCGACTTTATTAAGTGATTTCCGGAACACTACAGGGACAAGCTCCAGGGCATCAGCTCTGCTACAAAGCATTCAAAGACCACACCCTAACACACCCCACTCCCAACGATAGGCTATTTACATTATAGTAAAGGTAAAAGTTTCCCTTGCTCGAAAGCCAGTCGAATCCGACTCTAGGGGGCGGTGCTCATCTCCGTTTCCAAGCCGAAGAGCCAGCGCTGTCCAAAGACTTTTTTCTGTGGTCATGTGGCCGACATGACTAAATGCCAAGGTGCATGGAACGCTGTTACCTTCCGACCGAAGCGGTACCTATTTATCTACCTGCAATTTCATGCTTTCAAACTGCTAGGTCGGCAGGAGCTGGGGCCAGAGACGGGAGCTCACTCCATCACACGGCACTCGAGTCTCAAACTGTCAAGCTACTGACCTTCCGGTCTACAGCTCAGCGTCTTAACCACTGAGCCACTACTTCTCTGTTGGTTTACTCCAGAATCCTGGTAAGCTATTGTTCCAGGGTAACAAGCTCAACCAGTTCCAGGTACTAGTTCAGGGATGACTCAGCCTCAATACACAACACAAATATTATATGCAAATATCCACTTCCACCAGGTTGCGGGGGGAAACTGAGGCACTGAGCTCGGCACCTCCGAAATGGTCAGCGGTCAGAATGCAGGAAGGCAGATGGCTGCTAAAGGCTTTGTCCTGCCGATAACATGTTGTTTGTTTTCCTGCTTGCGGCGTGCCGCTTTCCAGTTGTCAACGCTTTCCAAAGTGGGATTGCACAACAAGAAGAAAGCCACATCGGTCACAGGGCAATTAAAAACAAAAAGCATTGGAATGACAGTTCATTTCGAAAAGGCCATCAGCAACTCTTTCTCGGGAAGATTTCTTCCCTGCCTCCCCTCATAAGTATCTACATGGTGCTTCGACAGAAGAAATAATTAAACATCAGTCACACAATAAATTATACACAAGGATCAAAGCAGCCACCGCCAATGGATAAAAGAGGCAGGAATTCAACATGACACTGGGTTATGGGGTTTTTTTCAGTGTTTCGAACAGCAGGAACACCACAAAACCTGGCAGAAACTCTGGACTGGATCTTGTGAAATCTCTTCAGATTCCTTCGATGGAAGACAACATCCCTGAATGAATTTAGAGTCCAGTGGCACCTTTAAGACCAACAAAGGTTTATTCAAGGTATGAGCTTTTGTGTGCAAGGCACACTTTTTCAAATACAGTAGAATGGGAGGGAAGAAGAAGAGATTGGATTTATACCCCACCCTTCACTACCCGAAGGAGTCTCAGAGGTGATTATAAGCAGGGGTCATTTCATAGAAAAAGAGGTGCAGGAGCTCATTAGCATAACTCATTTGCATATGCAACACACCCTAACATACCGGAAGTGTGTCAGAAGGCAACACCCACCCCTCAGGCTCCACTCCACAGGTGAGTGAAACTGACCTGCTCTTCCTCCATTCCCTTCCCCATCCAATACTTTGTGCAATAAAAATAAGCGTAAAGAACACACCCTCATTCTCTTCCTGCTCCCTTGAAACCACCAGGTTTCAAGTAGACTTGAGATACCCAGGACATGTGCACCGCCCATCCCTTTCCCTTCCCCTCCCCACAACAAGACACCCTGGGAGGTAGGTGGGGCTGAGAGAGGTCTTTTGAGAACTGCTCATGAGGGAACAGCTCTGAGAGAACTTGTGACTGGCCCAAGGTCACACCAGCAGCTGTATGGGGAGGAGTGGGGAATCAAACCCAGTTCTCACAGATTAGAGTCCAACTCCTGACCACTACACCAAACTGATAAGGTGGAAGCTGCTGAAGGGTTGGTGAAATTTCTCCAGTACTTATGTGCCATGTGCCCAGATAAAAAATGGTATACTTAGAAAATTTATATGCCACCTTGAGCAAGTCTCTGGAAAAGCAGCACACAGTCATAAAAGGAACAATAATAAAATTATCAATATTAAAACAAAACATTAAAAACAATAAAGACCTTAGCAGGGCTTTCCCCGGGGCGCTGCGCCTCTGCACTGCTCGGGGAAGCCGAGGAGGGGGCGGGGCTTGGTCATGTGCCCGCCCCCTGGGCTCCTCACTCCCGGAGCTGCGCTCCTGTGCGCTCCCGCTCCAACGGACCCCTGATTATAAGATGCTTGGAAACTCCTTTGGGTAGAGAAAAGCGGGGTATAAAAACCCACGGGGTGGAGGAAAGGGGCCCCGCAGCTGCCCCGGGTGGACGGAGCTTGCTCTGGCCACGCTCCTTCTCCGGAGCTGTTGTGCAAGCGGCCCGTCCCACGGTTCCAGCCAGGAGGGACTGCAGCAGGCTGGGCAGCCTCCCTTCTCCCCCGCCTCCCAGTGGCAGCCCGTCTCCTCGGGCTCGATCTCCGCCTCCTCCCCTCCCTCCCGGAGCACCCCCCACCCCCACCTTTATTGTTCTCCTGAAACCAGACCACTGGCGCTCGCGAAGGGGAGGGGCACCGGAACGGGGGGGGGCACCTAGTGCGCAAAAAAACCTGGGGCCGGCCCTGCTCACAAGGTGCCTGTTGTGGGGAGAGGAAGGGAAGGTGTTATGTATTGGGGCTGGAACGTCCCAGGATGGTCGATCAGAGACAGGCTGAGCTTGGAGCTCTAGAACAATAGCCCACCAGGGCTCTAGAGGTGACCAGTGAGGAAGTAATGTAATGTAAATAGCCTACCTTTGGGAGTGGGGTGTGTTTGGGTGTGGTTTTTGCGTGCTATTTAAACAGGGTTGCTGCCTTGGAGTTTTGCCTTGCACTTGCTGAAATCACTTAATAAAGTAGAGCTGATCATTGGTAGTGGGGTCTGCTCATCCATGGAACCCAGTATTTAACAGAAGGCCAACGTAAGCCGCTTTGAGACTCTTAGGGGTCGAGAGAAGCAGGGTATAAAAACCTACTCTTCATCTGCTCTTCTTCTTCAAGATCTCATTCGGCTGGCCTTTTCCAGGGCTGTTCAAGCATCCAAAGAAGAAGAGGAGGAGGAGGAGACTGGATTTATACCCCGGCCCTTCACTACCCGCAGGAGTCTCAGAGTGACTCACAATCTCCTTTCCCTTCTCCTTCCCTACAGCAGACACCCTGTGAGGTAGGTGAGGCTGAGAGAGCTCTCTCGAGAACTGTCCTTGAGAGAACGGCTCTGAGAGAACTGTGACTGACCCAAGGTCACACCAGCAGCTGCATGTGGAGGAGTGGGGGATCAAACCCAGTTCTCCCAGAGAAGAGTCCGCGCTCCTAACCACTACACCAAGAGCGGCAGGGGCCCCCTCCTCTGCAGTTGGCCCATCATTCAGACCTGTTTCCACTGCTGGCTGGAGACAGACAGAAGCTGAGCTCTCCCGACATCCCCATAACTCCCGCATCATCCTTTCGAGTGTCATGTCTGTCGTTGACATCCCCTGGACGTGCTTGTCCATGCCCGTGGGAAGCAGTGTCAAATCCTCCGTCTCTGAGTGACATTGATATTCCAAGCTGTTTCCCGCAGCTTTTTGATTCCTTCGTGACCCAAGCAGCCAGGAGGTCGTGTTCTACTCCCAGGGAAAGAAATCTGTCTTGAGCATATCAAAAAGTTGCATCTTTCTGTTCCGTGCTTGCGGCCGGGATACACACCATTTATATGTTAGCTTGTCCACTTGGTTTGTCTCTGCAGACTGCAGGAGGTCAGTTGACCTGAATTCTGCTCAGGTTGGAGCTGGGCAACAGATCCAAGGTGAGAGGAGTCCGTGAGTTTTAGGGAGAGCCATCAAATCTGGCAGGACTCCGCCAGGTCCCAGAGGGGTTGTGTGACTGGAGAATCAGCAGCCATCGTTTAATGAAGGACCCTACCTCCAAAGGTCCAGACGGGAATCTGGAGAAGACCTTTGGGGACACGTGAAGACATGATGCTGCCTTGAGCTAAATCAGATGACTGGTCCATCATAAGAACATAAGAGGAGCCAAGGTTGGATCAGGCCAGTGGCCCATCCAGTCCAACACTCTGTCACACAGTGGCCAAAAATACCAGGTGCCCTCAGGAGGTCCAGCAGTGGAGCCAGTTAGTACTGTCTAAGTTAGTATTGCCTACTCTGGCAGGCAGCAGCTCTTCAGGGTCTCAGGCTGAGGTGTTTCACGTCACCTGCATTAGCCTCATCTCAGAACCTGGCCAAGGTCAGCCCTGGTTATTACTCGGATGGGAGGAAGTCCAGGGTTGCTATGCAGAGGCAGGCAATGGCCAACCACTGCTGAACATCTCTTGCCTTGGAAAACCACACAAGGGGTCAACGCAAGTCAGCTGCAACTTGATGGCCCGTTCCACCACCTCCACTATCTGATACTTTCAACTGGAGATGCCGGGAACTGAACCTGGGACCTTTGGCATGGCAAGCAGATGCTCTCTGGCTGAGCCCCAGCCCCTCCCCACTAGCAAAGGGTACGCAAACCCAAATAATCTTGTTCCCAGCCCTCCTCTGAGTCCTATGTCTTCTGTCACCCCAAGATCTTCTGGACTTCCAAAGCCAGAAGGGGGGATGGATCCATCCACAGCTGTGAATCACAGTGGAGTCTCTTGATTGACAGTGGAGTCCTCAAAAGAGTTACACCTTCTAAGCCCACTGGCATCAATGGATTTCTCAAACACTTTTGAGAGGAAGTGGCAGGGTTGCCTGTCGGGGTTGCCAACTGTGGGTTGGGAAATTCCTGGAGATTTGAGGCGGGAGTTTCACAAAGGCAGGGTTTGGAGAGGGAAAGGAACTCAGCAAGGTACAATGCCATAGAGCCTTTTAAGTATTGAGTGGGAGGCGATGAAGTCAAACAACAGGCTTTTATTCAGTGATATTGCTCAGCTCCAAAGACAGCTCTATGAGAGCGGCACCTCAGTTTATACTGTTCCAACACATAACTTTCAACAATGTAACTATATACAAGCAATACTATTGGACCCAAGCAGGGCTCAGTGATTGGGTAACTAGATTGGCTTCAGGACCAATGGGAGTCTTTATTCATCAGCCAATAAGAAATGGAGCTTTCAGATACCAGAGCCCTATCAAGCTATTGCTGCTTCAATACTCCAAAACACAAACACAACAGAGCCGTTCTCTAAAGTAGCCTTTTTTCCAGGGGAACTGATCTCTGAGAGGAAGAGGAGGAGGAGGAAGAAGAAGAGGAAGAGGAGGAGGGGGGAGGGGGAGATTGGATTTATACCCCGCCCTTCAGTCACTCAGAGTCGCAGAGCGGCTTACAAACTCCTTCCCCTTCCCCTCCCCACAGCAGACACCCTGTGAGGTGGGTGGGACTCAGAGAGCTCTTTCGAGGACTGCTCCTGAGAGAACAGCTCTCCGAGAACTGTGGAATCTAGAGATCACTGCAACTGCAGGAGATCTCCAGACCCCACCTGGGTCTGGCAACGTTAAGTATAGGGACCATCCCTTTCCGGGGTTACTGCGAGGATCACAGTGAACAGACAGAAGAGATCCTGTTCTCTGTATCTTGCTTGCACACGAAACCTTATACCCTGAATAAAACTTTGCTGGTCTTAAAGGTACCACTGGACTCAAACTTTGTTCCGCAAATTCAGACCAACTCAACTACCCACTTGAATCCGACTTCAGTACTGAAAGTACCTGGTAGAGATTATCATAGCAGTCCCTACAGTAGGTTTGTCAACTCTGTGTTGAGAAATTCCTGGAGATTTGGGGCTGGAGCCTGGGGAGGGTACAGTCTGAGGTGGGGAAGGACCTCAGCGGGGTAGAAAACCTCCAAAGCAGCCATTTACTCGAGGAGAATTGATCTCTTGTCATCTGGAGATTAGATGCAATACTAGCCCATGTCCAGGCCCCACCTGGCAATTGGCAACCCCAGTTGCCTGCAAACTCCTAGGACATATT
Source organism: Lepidodactylus listeri (assembly GCA_029233225.1). NCBI lineage: Eukaryota > Metazoa > Chordata > Lepidosauria > Squamata > Gekkonidae > Lepidodactylus > Lepidodactylus listeri. Next base: position 87,196,604 of record JARCFY010000011.1, read on the forward strand.
AATACTTTAAAAAATCTTTTGTAGGGCCCTCAGAAACTCCGCACTCCTCAGCCACGAGCAATGACCCCGTTTTGCACACTCCCTATCACTGTTGTGTGCCTGTGTCTGTCGAAAGCTCAAAGAGTGATTAAAATGTAGAATTCGCTGCCAGAGGATGCAGTGATGGCCAAAGGCATCGGCAGCTTTACAAGGAGATTAGATAAATTCACGGAGGAGAGGCCTATCAGTGGCTACTAGCCATGGTGACTAAAGGGAACCTCCACTTTCAACCTCTGGTTCCCAGAGCCAGGAGGCAACATCTGGGGAAGGCTTCGGCCTCTCTGCCCTGTTGTTGGCCCTCCAGAGGAACCGGTTGCCCACTGTGTGAGACAGGATGCTGGACTAGATGGACCCCTGGTCTGACCCAGTTTGGTGTAGTGGTCAGGAGTGTAGGCTCTAATCTGGGAGAACCGAGTTTGATTCCCCACTCCTCCACAAGCAGTTGCTGGTGTGACCTTGGGTCATTGTCTTAGAGGCAGGGGTCCATTGGAGCTGGAGCGCACAGGAGCGTAGCTCCGGGAGTGAGGAGCCCAGGGGGCGGGCACATGACCAACCCCCCCCCCTCCTCGGCTTCCCCAAGCAGTGCAGAGGCGCAGCACCCCGGGGAAAGCCCTGCTAGGGTCTTTATTTAGTTTTTAATGTTTTGTTTTAATATTGATAATGTTATCATTGTTCCTTTTATGACTGTGTGCTGCTTTTCCAGAGACTTGCTCAAGGTGGTATATAAATTTTCTAAGTATACCATTTTTTATCTGGGCACATGGCACATAAGTACTGGAGAAATTTCACCAACCCTTCAGCAGCTTCCACCTTATCAGTTTGGTGTAGTGGTCAGGAGTTCTCTAATCTGGGAGAACCGGGTTTGATTCCCCACTCCTCCACATGCAGCTGCTGGTGTGACCTTGGGCCAGTCACAAGTTCTCTCAGAGCTGTTCTCTCATGAGCAGTTCTCAAAAGACCTCTCTCAGCCCCACCTACCTCCCAGGGTGTCTTGTTGTGGGGAGGGAAGGGAAAGGGATGGGTATCTTGTCCTGGGTATCTCAAGTCCTGGGTATCTCAAGTCTACTTGAAACCTGGTGGTTTCAAGGGAGCAGGAAGAGAATGGGGGTGTGTTCTTTACACTTATTTTTATTGCACAAAGTATTGGATGGGGAAAGGAATGGAGGAAGAGCAGGTCAGTTTCACTCGCCTGTGGAGTGGAGCTGAGGGGTGGGTGTTGCCTTCTGACACACTTCCGGTATATTAGGGGATGTGGCATATGCAAATGAGTCATGCTAATGAGCTCCTGCACCTCTTTTTCTATGAAATGACCCCTGCTCAGAGGTGTTAACTCAAGGGCAGTTTTCGAAAGAGCTCTCTCAGCCCCACCTACCTCACAGGGTGTCTGTTGTGGGGAGGGGAAGGGAAAGGGATTATAAGCCACTCTGAGACTCCTTCAGGTAGGGAAGGGTGGGGTATACGTCCAATCTTTTCTTCTTCTCTCTTCTCTTCTTATAGTCTTATTTTCTCTCCCTGAAAAATCTGCAGGGTGGGGGAGAAGGAGGAGTGTAATTTTCTCGGTGCCTAGTCTACCTCATAGGGTTGTCATAAGTCTGAGCTCAGCTGCAGAAGATGTACACAAGTTTAAAAATAAAACTATCTAAAATGCTGTTAACCTTTCATGCTGGGAATGATGCTCACTACCCCATATTCATCTCCCATCCATGGCTCATCGGAGGCCCTCCACTGCCTATTAATTTTTAATGTCTGGAACGTTTTCTGGAGTGATCCGTTTTTTTAAAAGTGAAATGCTCCCTTTAATTGTTTTCACGTCCCGGTGCTCCACGCTCTCCTTCAAACCCTTTAATTTTTCGTTTCCAGACCATCAAACACAGGTTAACTGAATTCTGTAGGTTCGTTACTTCCAGTTTTTATCTAATTTATTCTTCTGAAGCTTGAGTAATTTGCAACACGGCTCCCGTAAAAGACCGTTTGTTTATGCTTCCCGATTCCTGCCCCCCCCCCCAAGTTTTTTCTCTGAAATCAGCCTCAGGAGCAGGAAGGGCCCTTCCTCGATGTATTGATTGGCCTCCAAATTGACTGTCTCAGAAAGAGGTGGCTTTGCAAGGTTCCCTTGCTGTCTCCACAAACGCTTTGTCCAAGGTCTTCTAAAAACCTACCGTTTTCACCATTGTCTCTGTGTTTGCTAGTCAAAGATGTTTCTCTGCATAAGTATGCTATGGATTGCAATGGAAGAAGAAGAGGAGGAGAAGGAGGAGGAGGAGATTGGATTTATACCCCGCCCTTCACTCGGAGTCTCAGAGCGGCTTACAATCTCCTTCCCTTCCTCTCCCCACAACAGACACCCTGTAAGGTAGGCGGGACTGAGAGAGCTCTGAGAGAACCGTGACAGAAGAAGAAGAGGAGGAGATTGGATTTATACTCCGCCTTTCACTCGGAGATTTAGATTCATAGTATTCCTGTTTTAAATATAGCAGTTTTTAAGTTATGGAGTCTATTTCTGGAACGTCTCATTCCTTCCTTTTATTTACCAAATCCTTGTAAACCTTTTTCGATTGCGTTTTTTTAATGTTTTGCTTCTAATTCTCCCGTTTCTGCCTGTAGTTTTAATTTTTGGCTGTTGAGCTTCTTCTTTAATCTAGCCATCTCTTGACTGCATATCCCCCTTACAAACTCCTTTCCCTTCCCCACCCCACAACAGACACCCTGTTAGGCAGGCGGGGCTGAGAGAGCTCTCTCGGGGACTGCAACAAGATTTGCAAGAAGATAATAGGTGACTGCAGGCCACTGATGCAACCGAGAGGCCTTCAGAGTACAAGCGCTAACACCTACTCTCTTGACAGCAGTGAGAAACCAAGAGGTAGGCTGAGCTGCAAAGGAAAACTCTCAATCAACCCTAAGCGCTAGAGAATGCACCACAGCTCCCCCTATGGTAGAAGTGGACTAAACTCTTTCAGCTGTACAGGCTGTCACTTCTCTTGCAGCAATCAATCCCAACACTCGTTCTTTATTGGAATCAGTAAGGGCAGATCAGTTTATTGGAATCAGTAAGGGCAGATCTCTTGAACATACTTTGCGTCAGTAATGCCTCTCCAGGCAGGAGTTGGGAAGTTATACATAATTCAAAGCGCACCCCGGGAGGGGATGGAGCCAATCATAGCAAGCACACAAGTGCACCAGAAAAATGCCTAGTAGTTCCCAAGGGAAGAAAAATAACGAGGCACCAAGATCAGACGCAGGTTGTGAGAGAGATAAGACAGCATTAAAACCAAAACTTAACATGCCTAAAGACCTCTGTAAGCCATACTAGCTTCACCCAGCTTCCAACTCCCACAAGATATGGCAGCGTAGCTGACAACATGTTACCTAAATATGATGGAATGGAAGCTGGTCAATAGCTTTTGAGATCTGTACTATCCTACAGATGTCTCCTTCTAACTACAGCTTCTTAAAGCCAGAGGCATCCTGCCTTCCATTTATGAATTCCTGGTAATTGGCATCTTCTGTTGGATCAGTCCACCTCTGGCAGATATCAAAAGCCACGAAGGGCAAGGCGTAAGTGGTCAGGTAGCAGGCTCCACATTTCCAGGCACCCCGCCCACATCTGAGAGGGGGCACCAAGTGGAAAAAATGTCCACGTGAACCTGACAGGTGGAAGCATCAGGAAGAAGAAGAAGAAGAAGAAGAAGAAGAGAAGAGATTGGATTTATACCCCGCCCTTCACTCCTCAAGGGAGTCTCAGAGCGGCTTACAAACTCCTTTTCCCTTCCCCTCCCCACAGCAGACACCCTGTGAGGTAGGTGGGGCTGAGAGAGCTCTTTCCCAAGATGTCCTTGAGGGAACAGCTGGTACAGAGCTATGGCTTGTCCAAGGTCATCCAGCCAGGTGCAAGTGGAGGAGTGGGGAATCAAACCTGGTTCTCCCAGATTAGAGTCCATGCACTTAACCACTATACTAAACTGGCTCTCATTCAGAGCCTCGGCCATTAAATCTAAGCCCCAAGCTGAATGCAAGTGATTGGATTCACAAAAGTGCTGAGCAAATTGATCACAGAGAGTGGTCATCGGATCTCCTTACCGCCTGGAGATGGAACGTTCTGACCACTCAGAACAGCAGCACTGGACAGCTACACTTCCTTCACTCCAAGCAGTGTCACAGAACTCATTTATTTCAGTATTTATATCTCCCCACAGAACCCCCAAAGCGGCTGACAAAACCACAAATATAATCCAACAAGCAATAATAATAATTAAAAAAAGAAAATTCCTTACAACTCCAGGGGTGGCCTGGGATCCAGCTGGGCTGACCCTACAGGGAAAGGGCCAAGATCCCTTTGGTTCCTGCTCTTCAGCTTGTGCTTTTGGCCACACCCAAGCTTTAACACATTCTCCAGCATAGCACCTAATATATCCTCTGAACCAAGATGAGGTAATGATCATAAGCCTGGCAACCAGTGGGAGGGTTGAGGACGAGGGCATGGTGAAGGGCCATGTGTGTCTGATGATGTCACCTCCTGGGGAAACCCATAAGTGGCAGGAGTAGCTCTAGGAATTGCCAGAAACTCTATGGTAAACCACAGAGTTTGCAGCAATTCCTAGAGTTACCACCATCACTTCTGGATTTTCCCAAGAAGTGACAACATCATGCTTGAGATGCTCATGAGTTTGTTTGTTTTTTAAGGGAGCTATGGGACCCTTGGTTGGAGAATCCCCTGCCCTGACGGGGGTTGGCAAACCTGGACAGTCAAGACCTCCGTCAGAGTACTTTCAGTGGAATAGTCTCTAACCCATGTTAGGGTGGCCACAGCATAAACTTTCCTGCTTGTCAGAAATCTCCAGATAGTGGGAGCTGCTGACCACCCAGCCTAGAAGCTTTAGAGGCAGTGAAAAGGGCTTTGTTAGTGACTTTTCAACGACAATGGAGCAGCATCTGCTAGGGGGGAAAAAACACAAGGCGATACATCTTGTTAACTTAATCTCTACAGAGCCCACATGTAACAAACAGCATCCAGGCACTTAACACGGTGTCCTTGTCCCTTATCATAGCTATGAAGGCAAACAACCAAACCTGCCATTCTTCTAGATTGAAATTCACTGAGCAGCTGAACCTGAAGCAGATACAAAGACTTTGTGTCGTTGCAGCCGACAATTCAGGTTATATTCCAGGTAAACAAAGAGCGGGTTGCTAAGCAGAGCCCACGAATAATAGTCACAAACTGCTAGCTTTTTTTATTCTCCCAGATAAGGAGGTTTTAAATAGGGTTGCTAACCTCCAGGTGGTGGCAGGCGATCTTCTGGGATTACAACTGATTTCCACGAACTGGTTCATATCACTTTGTGAGCCATTTAAAGTTTAAGCCCCTGCTTTCTGCTCCCCTCTGCTTTTCATGGGGAGCAGAAAGCATGAGTTTAAATAGCTCAGAGCCATTTAAACCAAACCGCTGAATGACAGGGAGCTCCCTGCTCAGAGCTATTTAAACTCCCGTTTTCTGCTCCCCGCAAAAAGCCACAGGGAGCAGAACCCAAGGGGGCATTTAAACCGAACAGCTGAGCAGGGGGCAGCTCCCTGTTGCTTGGCTGTTTTTTGTGAAGAGCAGAAAGGAGGAGTTTGTGCTGGTTACGAACTATAATAAAGCAAAAGGAGGAGTTTAAACCCATGCTTTCTGCTCTTTACACACCGCCACGAACTGCATCAAAATTCATGAAAGTTCATGGCAGTTCTTCGATTTCTGAACATTGCTTCACAAACTGCGAACCGGCCAAAATTTGTGACGAGCTTTAGTTCGTCAGCCAGTTCGTGCCCATCCCTAACCACAAGTCAGCTGCAACTCGATGGCATTTTTCAGCAAGAATACTAAAGCCAAGTTGTTTTGCTGTGATGTCTGGTAACAAGACACTCACCAAAGAGAACGCCATAGAGTCCACCCTTCAAAGCATCCCTTTTCTCCAGGGAAGTTGATCTCTGCCCACTAGAGATCAGTTGTGAAAGCAGGAGATCTCCAGACCATACCTGGAGACTGGCAACCCTACATCCCAGTAAGTTCCCGTCTCCCACCAGTTGCTCCCAGCAAACTGGCAAACTCTAATCCGGGGAACCGGGTTTGATTCCCCACTCCTCCACCTGAAGCCTGCTGGGTGACCTTGGGCCAGTCCCGGTTCTCCCAGAACTCTCTCAGCCCCTCCTGCCTCACAAAGCACCTATTATTTATTAATTAATTTAATTTATACCCCACCCGCCCCGCAAGCAGATTGTGGGGAGAGGAAGGGAAGGCAATTGTAAGCCGCTTTGAGGCTCTTTAAGGTAGAGAAAAGTGAGGCATAAAAACCTACTCTTCTTTCTTCTTCTTGCCGAGCCCACTGAAGCCAATGGGGTTGGAAGGGTATAACTATGTTCAGGATCGTTCTTTATGGGTCCGTAAAGGAATTTACCCTTAATGGCTTGTGGAAAGGTCAGATCAGCTCGATGACTGTTAACATTATGGATAACAATAAAAACGAGGAAAGGAGAGTTCACTCGAAGGCACGGATGTGGAAAAGGTTGTAATGAGTTTCTGGTGCATGTGTGTGTGTTTTTAAAAAAGAATTTTCAGGTTGCCAGAAGGGCGGGGGGGAGAGAAACAATTATGAGCAACTTTCACAGCCTTTAATACTTTCGATTGCCTTTAATAGCCCTCCACATCACAAAAGGCCACTCCCCGGAGTCTATAAATATCTCCATCTCCTTTGCGATTCTATCTTGGCAGGCTGCTTTTCTAGCAACATGGATATTGATGAGATACTCGGGGCGCTCCCGATCTCCGCATTTTTCTGCATTTTCAAACACGGCTTCCCATTATCCTCTTTTCACAAGCTGAATATATATTTTTTCCACATCATTTATTAGTGACTAATGGGCAGCTCCATCCACGGGCACCAAGGGGACCACCATTTGTCTTCCGTAATGGTTGCGCCTCCTTAAACCAGCAGCGGCAGCCATGGAAATCACGCAGAGGAGAGTTAGTCAAAACCTTGTTTGGCTACAATGCAGAAGAGAGGTAAATGTATATTTTTTCCTGTTTACTTGGGGAACTGACAGTTTTTATTTTAGTTACTTATTTAAAGGTAAAGGTTTCCCTTGCTGGAAGGCCAGTCGAATCCGACTCTAGGGTTGCAGGGCTCATCTCCGTTTCCAAGCCGAAGAGCCAGAGCTGTCCGAAGATGTCTCCGTGGTCATGTGGCCGGCATGACTGGATGTCGAGGTGCACGGAATGCTGTCACCTCCCCACCAAAGCGGTACCTATTTATCTACTTGCAATTTCTTGCTTTCGAACTGCTAGGTCGGCAGGAGCTGGGGCCAGAGACGGGAGCTCACTCCATCACGCGGCACTCGGGTCTCAAACACAGCATCTTAACTACTTAGCCACTGCGGCTTTATTTACTTATTTACTTAGTACCAAAAATATGCCTGTCCTAATCTGGGTGGCCCAGGCTAGCCTGGTCTCATCAGATCTGGGAAGCTAAGCAGGGTCGACCCTGGCTAGTATTTGGATGGGAGACCTCCAAGGAAGTACAGGGTTGCTATGCACCAACTCACCGGGGGACTTGGGAACCCTAGCAAGAACAAGCAGCAGACGACACCCCCCCATGCGTTGCCGCAAGTGAGGACTGCTGGGAGCAGGGGTCCCTATAGCCGGGAGGCTACTAACGAGGGGGCGGGGAGGAGGAGGAGGAGATTGGATTTATACCCCGCCGTCCACTCCCCAAGGGAGTCTCAGAGCGGCTTACAAACTCCTTTTCCCTTCCCCTCCCCACAACAGACACCCTGTGAGGTAGGTGGGGCTGAGAGAGCTCTGAGACAACTGTCCTTGAGGGAACAGCTGGTACAGAGCTATGGCTTGCCCAAGGTCATCCAGCCAGGTGCAAGTGGAGGAGTGGGGAATCAAACCCGGTTCTCCCAGATTAGAGTCCGCACACTTAACCACTACACCAAACTGGCTCCCGAGCCCAGGACTCACTCTTCAGACTCAGAGCTGGAGACCTGGGTGCGCTGGAGCTACACCGGCAGCAGGGGAAATTATTGCCACGCGCCAGCACACACCATAGAGGGAACTGGGCTCTGAAGTGAGCCTGTGACGCTCTAGACCTGGGCTTGTAACTCCTGGAACACCGTCCCCCCTCAAAATGACCCCTGTGTATAGTAACTATGCCAGCATGGAGACCGTTGGACTATGATCCTGAAAAACCTGGGCTGACATCTCCACTTCTTCCATGGAAGCGTCCTTGGTGACCTCGGGCCCATCACGAGCTCTCGACCTGGCCAACCAAACAGGGTTGTGGCATTGCTGTGAGAAAACGGAGGAGGGGAGAACAATGTCGTAAGCCGCTTTGAGCCCCAGCCGGGGAGAAAAGCGGGACATAAATAATGTACGTACGTACGTACGTATGTATGTATGTATGTATGAATGAATGAATGCAAATGCATGCATCCATTTCATCTTGCTTGTTACTCGTTTATTCCCCCTTTATTTTCACTATGGCATGCAGCAGGTTCATCATTCCAGTCTCCCTTGATTTCTACAGAAAAACATGTTTCCAAGGAGAAGTCCCCTCTGCTGTCATATAGTTGGCATGACCTTCTAAGAGATCAGGGAACCTCCCTGACAACTTGCAAGCAGGTAAGCAAAAGTGTCCTTTACTTGCAAGCAATCAAAATTCTCTTTTGCTGAGCAAGCACTCTCATTCCGCTGGCGTTCTCGCAAAGGGCAGCTCCACGGTGATTAATCTGTTTGGGGCTTCAAGCGAAGCGAAAAAGCTGGAATGCAGTATATGTATAGTTCACACCCACCTAGTGACTAGGAAATGGGATATTTTCGCTTCTAATACAGGATGTCAAACAGGAAGGAGGAGGAGGAGGAGATTGGATTTATACCCCACCCTTCACTACCCAAAGGAGTCTCAGAGCAGCTTACAATCTCCTTTCCTTTCCCCTCCCTGCAACAGACACCCTGTGAGGTAGGTGGGACTGAGAGAGCTCTTTCGAGAACTGATTGTGAGAGAACAGCTCTGAAAAAACTTGTGACTGGCCCAAGGTCACACCAGCAGCTGCATATGGAGGAGTGGGGGATCAAACCCGGTTCTCCCAGGCTAGAGTCCATGCTCCTAACCAGTACACCAAAGAGTTCCCCCTTCCACATTTGCCCTCATGCAAAGTGCCTGGATAGCTCTGGATAGCCTGATCTCATCAGATCTCAGACGCTAAACAGTATCAGCCCTTGTTATATTTGGGTAGGAGCAGAGCTCATTTGGTAGCAGGAGCTCCTTTGCATATTAGGCCACACCCCCTAATGCAGCCAATCCTCCAAGAGCTTACAGAGCTCTTCTTACAGGGGCTACTGTAAGCTCTTGGAGGATTGGCTACATCAGGGGTGTGTGGCCTAATATGCAAAGGAGCTCCTGCTACAAGAGGAGCCCTGGGTAGGAGACCACCACCTAGAAAGTCCAGGGTTGCTACACAGAGGCTGGCAATGACAAACCACCTCTGAACATCTCTTGCTTTGAAAACCCCGCAGGGTCGCCATAAGTCAGCTGTGACTCGACAACCAAACAACAACAACAAATAGGATACTGTCACTCCCACATCCAATGAGAGACTCTGAACTCAACCACTTTCAAAGGGACTTTGCCTATTCAAACCATTTAGCAGCAGAGTTCGCCAGGATTTATCTATTAAACGACGTTTATCAGCCTTCGAATCTGAGAATACAAACAAGTTAAGGTGTGAGTTCCATTCTTTGAACTATAACCAGCAAATGAGCCTAAAAGCTGTCAGAGCTTTCATCTTTTATTTGAAAAAGAAATCATTTTCTGTATTATGCAAGAAATTAAGAAATACTGGCATGGGAAAAGTAACCCTACAATTACTGCAAAAATGTGCCAGATTGCTTAATCGTATCAGAGTGAATAATACTTTAAAAGGGAACCAGGTTTCAGGTTTTTGACCCACTGCTTTTAGGGATTATTTTAAGTCACGCACACACCCAGGAATCTCACCTGATCTTATGAGACCTCCGTCCAGAGAAATGTGATTTACTTATCACAGTAGTCCATCTCTACAGAAGAATCTCTGTCTTTGAAATGTGGTTTCGGAGGAGTGTTTTAGGGATCTCGTGGGCCACCAAAAAGTCAGATAAGTGGGTTTTAGGTCAAATCAAGCTTGAAGTCTTCTAGTTAGAGCACTCTAGCTGAAGCTGAGTGTGTGTATTTAAACACAGTGAATTAAACGTGGGGGGGAGAGATCAGTGGAACAGTGGCCACTGCGGGTGTGGAGGGGGAGGTATTTGTGAATTTCCTGCATTGTACAGGGGGTTAGAGTTGATAACCTTGGTGGTCCCTTCCAATTCTATGAGTCTATGATTCTAGTGGCAGCCAGGAAAGTATCGCTGTATTTGATTTCTTCCTCTTTTCCTGCTGCCTTCAACTTTTCCTAACATTATTGTAATAATTACTATTATTATCGTATAGCTTTGTGTGTAGTATAACCAGGAGATCCTAAGATTGTCTGGCAGCCTGAAGTTCTAGCTCTTTTAGCATTATGCACCACTAGGTGGCAAGCTAGACTTGTTTTTTATTTATTTGTTTGTTTGTTTAGATTTTTGCCCTGGCCTTCCAGCAGAGCCAGCTCAGGGGTTTTAGGAGCTGAGAGAGCTCAGGAAGATATGTGACTGACCCAAGGTCACCCTGCTGGCTTCATGTGGAGGAGCACGGAATCGAACCCGGTTCTCGTAGCCCTTTCTTACACGCCCAGGGAAATGCTGATTGCCACTTTGGGGTCAGGAAGCAATTTTTCTCCAGGCCAGTTTGGCTGGAGATCCTGGAGGTTTTTTGACATATTCTGGGCATGGAGTAGGGGTCACTGAGGTTGTGGAGGTATTTGTGAATTTCCTGCATTGTGCAGGGGGTTGGACTAGATGACCCTGGAGGTCCCTTCCAACTCTCTGAATCTATGAATCGCCAGGGCACAGATCACAAGCCCTACTAGAGACAGCGACATTGCACCCTGTACAAGCCATAAATCCTGCAGCTGTGTCAAGCGTACACATATCTTCTCTCCCTGGCCCCATTTTTTTACAGCCCTCTCTTTATCACAATCTCCAAGAGAATAACAGTGGGCTATAACCATTTCCTCTCATCAGACTGTCATCATAAAGACGAGTGCTCCATTTTCAGCTAAATGCCAAGTTGCTGGCAAGAGGAACGACTTCTGCCATTCCCCTCCTACCCTGTTTCCCTGCAAGTGAGTAAAACAAACAATCTCCCAGTGCTGTCTCAAGGGGATATACGGAGTCACCGCAAATAGATCCTAGAGCAGGCTTAATAGCCGTTCAACCATTGCTGGACATATTACAAGGCACCCCGGTGGCACGCTCCAATCCTTCACATACGGGGAACAAGAAGAAGAAGAGAGGAGGTGGAGGAGGAGGAGGAGGAGGGAGATTGGATTTATACCCCGCCCTTCACTCAAAGTCTCAGAGTGGCTTACAATCTCCTTTCCCTTTCCCTCCCCACAACAGACACCCTGTGAGGTAGGTGGGGCTGAGAGAGGTCTTTCAAGGACTCCCCTTGAGAGAACAGCTCTGAGAGAACGTGACTGACCCAAGGTCATCCAGCAGCTGTAAGTGGAGGGGTGGGAAATCAAACCCGGTTCTCCCAGATTAAAGTCCGCGCACTTAACCACTACACTAAACCTGGTTCTCAGTTTACCTTGGTTTACCACTCACTTACCTTGGTTTACCACACACTTAACCACTACACCAAACTGCCTCTCAGTTTACCACCTTGGGTCACTCACAAGTTCTCTCAGAGCTGTTCTCCCAAAAGCAGTCCTCGAAAGAGCTCTCTCAGCCCCACCTACCTCACCTGGTGTCGGTTGTGGGGAGGGAAAGGAGATTATAAACCACTCTGAGTGAAGGGCAGGGTATAAACCCACTCTCTCGTCTTCTTTCTTCTTCTTCCAGTCTGAGAATCAAAACTCAGTTCTGCCAGGCCTAGATATTCTAGATTTTTTACACTGGAAGTTTTGTAGAACAGGTGTTTTCTTTAGATGAGCCAATCTCTGTCTGGTTTCCGGTGACTAACAAGAAACAGCCATCAGCACAACTTCTGCATTCAGCTGTGAGGTCATCTGTTTAGCAGAATAAGCCAAACTTAACTGATATCCATGTCATACCCATCGCGACAGCCTCGAGATTGCCATTTATTTCCCCACCTTCCTGGAGAAAGAGCCTTACTTAGCATTCTGGAACCCAGTTTCTGGTTTGCCCTTGCGTGTGTTAATTCCAAGCTGAAAGTAATTAAGAGGTCAATTAATTCCTTCATGTGAATCTACAGGGTAATCAGGCATTCCCAATCAGCAGGGGCAGCCCACCATCTAACCTGAGTGAAATGAAACATTTCCTGTCTTAACGACTAGTTACAAATCTAAATCTATGGAGGAAATTTAAGGCCAGTAATCCAAGGAAGGGGAACAACTTTCCATAAACGAACGACACCGCTAGCATGTCTGTTCTTCTAGCTGACGGATAGAAAACTCTCTTCTGGGACGTCTGCTCCTGCTTCTCAGAGTCTTCTTTTCAAACGTCAAATCCAATCATGAGAAAGACAAGCAAACGAAAGCAGCCAATGTATTGAGTGCAGTCAGGTCCCTTCTGACTCACGGCGACCCTTTGAGCTAAAGACTTCCAAAGTGTCCTATCCTTAAAAGCAGGCGATTCTGCATTGGCTTTTCCCTCCGTTGTTTCACCAAGCCCACCTTGGAACAGAAATTCCCCTCTGCACTGCATGCCGTTTTCACCTTCTTGATCATTGGATTTTATGGTACCCTCGAGACTGCATGCCGCTTTCACTTTCTTTGATCATCGGGTTTTACGGTACCCTCTGCATAGATGTATGGCCATTCAGAGGTGACTTCACAGTCAGTACAATATTGCCCCGGGGCATCTGAATGTGGTTTTGAGCTGCATTTTGGTAAACCAACGGAGGGAAACGCCAATGCAGAATTGCCCACATTGCTCGAGTCTTGCAAACTGAGGGCCACGGCTTCCTTGTTTGGGTCAGTCCAGCTCCTGTTGGGTCTTCCTCTTTTCCTGCTGCCTTCAGTTTTTCCTAGCATGATTGTCTTTTCCAGTGACTCTGGTTTTCTCATACTGGGCAATTCTGCATTGGTTTTTCCCTTTACGAAACTTCTGCATGGCATGCTGCTTTCACTTTCTTTGATCATTGGATTTTATGGTACCCTCCACAGTGCATGCTGGCTTCCACTTCCTTTGATCATCAGGTTTTATGGTATCTTCTGCATAGATTTATGGCCATTCAGGGGTGATTTTGCAGTCAGTACATTTCCCTGAGGTATTTGAATGTGGTTTTGAGCTGCCCCTTTTCCTCAGTGTTGAGAGAATGTGGAGTGAATGCTAGATGCAGAATTGCCCACTGCGACCAAAGTACGAAAGCCCCTGCAAAACCACATTCAAGTACCCCTGGGCCAATCCTGTACTGACTGCAAAGTCACCCCGGAATGGCCATAAAACGGCTATGAATCTATGCAGCAGATACCACAGAACCCGATGAAGGAACCATAAAACCTGCTCCGGCGGGGAGGGTGGGGTAAAAATCGAAATGATAAATAAATAAATAAAACCCGATGATCAAAGAAAGTGAAAGCGGCATGCAGTGTAGAGGGGACCATAAAATCCAATTATCAAAGAAAGTGAAGGCAGCATACAATGCAGAGGGTACCATAAAATCCGATGGTCAAAGAAAGTGAAAGCAGCATGCAGTGTAGATGGTACCATAAAATCCGATGGTCAAAGAAAGTGACAGCAGCATGCAGTGTAGAGGGGAATTTCTGTTCCAACGTGGGTTTACTAAAACAAGGGAAAAGCCAATGCAGATCCGCCCTCCGTCCCAACCCACTTTAGCTGGATCAGCAGACAGGGCTCCCAAATATAGCCTTGTAATTCCAAATCCAGAATTCAATTTGCTATGCAAATTCCCTATTCCCTATTCTCACCCTCAGTGGAGCATACTGTGCCAAAAAGAAAGAAAAACTACTGTAGATCTTGATGACAGTTAAAAAAAAAAATGAAAATCAGAGAGCCAGAAAGGATGTTGCTTTTTCTCTCTGGAGGACCTGCTTTCATAGAAAGGAGCCAATTTTTATAGAAATAAAAAAGGCTGAATCGACCGGCTTCACTTCCAGGGGTACTGCAGCCATCCTCTGGGGGGTTCCTTTGGAGAATGGGACATGTTAAATTGCATAGTTAAAGGTACCTTTAAGTAGCGTTTCAAACAATGCAAGAAACAAGTTCCCACCGGCCCAAATTTAGCTTTTCAATGTGCTCTTTACCTGTGAATTGTTGGCTTCCGCCACTGTGATTGTTTCATTTCCTTTCAGCTCTGGCTCACAAATTCGGCAGACATGGTTTCCTGGTTTCCACCTCTTCCTCCCAAGAGTAGCACCAACCCAGTCTAGCGATACAATGGAGGCTTTTGGCATCCTAGCCTGACATTCTTCAGCAATAACAAGATCTGTCTTGCGCCGTGCTGGAGAGAGTATCAAAGCAGGCATGAAGCGCACTGCCACGTCCCAAGAACAAGGAGATGGACTGGGAATGGTACTGAGTGATCTGCAAAAGGTCTTGTGCTTCATAAAGACAGGAGAACAATATTCTTTCCCACTTGCACCTGATGAAGGGAGCAATGACGCTCGAAAACTCCTACCCTGAAAAACTTGTCGGTCTCTAAGGCACCACGGGACTCAAATCTAGCTGATGTTCTTCACGGTTATAATGGGAATGTAGGAAGATCCCTCCAGGAAGACCCCTCCAGGTTCCACAAAGAAGTGGTCCCAGTTGCTTGTCAAGGAACTGGTTTTGTTTTAGGACTGCCACCAAACCTGTCGCCAGGATTTTGTGGCTTGTTGGGCAAATTTTTCTTCTGGTGGGGCTGAAGTTCTCAGTGCCGTAAGAAAAGCCATTTCGCTAACAGGAAACTGTGACCAGGATCGATCTCTAAACTGCAAGCTGTCAACCACCTTCGACGACAGTTCTCAGCTGCTGCAAGTTAATTACCTCTGTCAGCCTAAGCAACGTTCTGACAAGTCGGCAGGTGGGGGGGATGACTTCGAGAGCCAAGAAAGCTAACACTTAGGCAGAAAAACTCTCTTAAAGGAGACCAATTTCTTGGCACGGAGTTAGAAGGGATACCAGAGGTCACCTACTCCAACTTAAAGGTGCACATGCCTTTAAAAAATGTTTTTCAATGTTTGGAAAAAAGCATTTGCAGGAGAAATCATTGTGGGGATGTGCCTTTAAGGAAGGGCGCAGAGCCCCTAAAAGCCCCACCATAGCTACAGGCCTGACTGCCACACGCCCTGGTTGGGACAGGGAATCCCCCATCCCAAATTCCCATTGCCTGTTGCCGTTCCATGTGGTGGCAGGGGGGATATTAAAAGCACCTGGCTGCACCAGCAGTGTGATGACATCACTCCCAGAGAGAATCTGAAAGTGACAGTGAGTCACTCTAGAAATTGCCGGAAACTTTATGGTGATGCTGCTCCCCTGCCCCCAATCCTCCCACCAGTTGCCAATTGCCCGGCAACCCTATTTGATTTGTATATGTATAACTTGGGCCTAGAAGCCCCAGGTTTGATAGCATCACAGAATCACAGAGTTGGGAGGGGCCACACAGGCCATCTAGTCCAACCCCCCCCCTGCTCAATGCAGGATCAGCCTAGCCCTAGAGCACCCCGGACAAGGGTTTGATGGAACACCATTCCGGCAGCCATCACGTCACTACAACATAGCTTCAGATCAATTCCCCTTGGTGAAAATGGCTGCTTTGAAGGGTTTTACTGTATGGCATTATGTGTGTTCCCTTCTTTCCCGAAACCTTGTCTTCCTCAGTTTCCAAACCCCCCCCCCTCAAAAAAAGTCTCCAGGAATTTCCCAACCTGGAGCTGGCAACCCTATTTCCTAGACATACCACCAGGAAGCAGATCTGTAACTCTTTACCACCATTCTCTTGCTGTTAGAGAACACTGGACTGAAGTCTTATTTTGTCAGTTCTATCCACAGATCAATATCCTCCGCCTGGTCCAGTGTGTGCGTGTATGGGGGGGAGAATCCCTTCCTGCAGACCACATATTTCCTGTGTGTCCTCTTGATAGGAGGAGGTCGCTCTGGCATGCAGAGTGTGGCCAGTAAAAGCTGGAGTGTCCTGCAAACCCATCTCCATAGATCACTTGGAGGACAGATAGAGGAAGAACAGAAGAATCCAGGTCAATGTTTCAGGGGCTCCCCAGGTTCTCAGACAGATGTCTTTCCCATCACCTATGACCAGCTGCTTGGAGATGCCTGGAATTGAACCTAGGACCTTCTGCATGCAAAGCAGATGCTCTACCATTCAGTCATGAGCTCCACCTGCTCATGTTGGTGTAGTGGTTAAGTGCGTGGACTCTGATCTGGGAGAACCAGGTTTGATTCCTCCACGTGCGCCTGCTGGACGACCTTGGGCAAGCCATAGTTCTGGCACAGCTGTTCTTGAAAAAGAGCCATTTCTGTCAGAGCTCCCTCGGCCCCACCTACCTCACAGGGTGTCTGTTGTGGAGGGGGGAAGGGGAAGGAGTTTGTAAGCCGCTCTGAGACTCCTTTGGGTAGTGGAGGGTGGGGTATAAATCCAATCTCTTCTTCTTCTTAAAGAGTGTATACTGTTTCCATCATGCAAATATCATCCCTTCTCCCTGCCCGCCATGTTTCTTTGTAGACGAGGAGGAGGAGGAAGAGGAGGTGGTAGTAGGAGTACGAGTAGTTATCCAAAACCAAACATAAAACAAGTGTTAGACACGAGGGTTTCAAAAAAAAAAAGTCATAGATGTACAAATGGAGGTGGCTGTTCTCTCTCAACGTTCAACAGAGAATCGAGCATCTCTGATGAACGCTTCTTCATTCATCACCCTGAAACAACCCCTCTGAACCAACACAGTTCAAGTCAAACCAAAGAATCCATGCGTTTCTTTCCCATTCCTAGTATCAGTCTAGTAATGGCCTCCTGGCAGCCCAAAGATATCGTAACACCAAGGCTGTTTTTTTCTCCTTGCTGGCAAAGTGTTCTTTTCTGCCGGCATCTGAGAATTTATTAGCCATCTTATCCTCCCCGGCAGGAGTGGCTCGTGGGCAGAGTTCCTCTATAGGGCCCTTTCACGCCCCACACCCAAAATCTCAATAAGACACATTTTAATTTTCCTGCACGCTCGCCAAATTAATTCGGGGAGTTTGCGGCGCTGCAAATTGCAAGTTAATATTTGAGACCTTTGGCTGCCGTGGAGGGATTTTCTCCCCCCCCCCTCACTTCCACAATACATATTTTATTTCACCTGCTTTTTATTTCCTGTCATTATTTTTTGTTATTTCAAGTTTTAGGGCTTTGTAATTAAGCCAGAAGCTGTGACAGGGCGTGAGTTATTGCCATGGGAAGTCACGCCTAGTGTGCTGTTAAGCGCCAAATTGAAGGCCAAGCGCACCAGTCCTGGATTTACTGTGCCATAAACAATACCCTTGCGAGCCTTCCTGGGGAAGCAAACCCTCATACAGAAAGCAAAGGATTTCTGCACAAAGGCTACCGTTCCGTACCGATTTTCCTATTCACGTTGTTAGAGCCGCAACAGAAGGATCTGCCTTACACCGAGTCACATCTTTGATCCATCTTGGCCAACACTGTCTACTCCAAGGACATCCTTAAGGCCAGCAGACTTGAATTGGGTTTTATGATATTCTTTTCCACAGCTTTAGGAGTCCGAGGGGCCACCAAAACTTCCAAGCGTGCTGCTCTCACACAGAGCAGACCGGCATCAAAGTACGAAAAGCAGCCAACTCATTGCGATTGAAGGCAGCAGGGCTGCTTGACGCACAGCAGAAGCAAAGAGAGATTTATGCTCACGTAATTGTTTTAAACATTTCCAGGCTAGCCTAATTGTGTCAGATCTCAGAAGCTAAGCAGGGTTGGCCCTGGTCAGTATTTGGATGGGAGACCATCAAGGAAGTCCAGGCTCACTATGCAAGAGGCAGGCAAAACCAAAACCACCTCTGAACCTCTCTTGCCTTGAAAAACAGTATGAGGTCACCATAAATGAGCTCTGACTTGACAGTATATATTAAAAGGTAAAGGTTTCCCTTGCTCAGAAGCCAGTCAAATTCGACTCTAGGGGGCGGTGCTCATCTCCGTTTCCAAGCCAAAAAGCCAGCGCTGTCCGAAGACGTTTCCGTGGTCATGCAGCTGGTATGACTAGACGCCGAGGGGCATGGAACGCTGTTACCTTCCCACTGAAGCAGTACCTGATTATCGACTTGTAATTTCTTGCTTTCAAACTGCTAGGTTGGCAGGAGGTGGGGCCAGAGAATGGAGCTCACTCCATCACACAGCACTAGGGTCTCGAACTGCCGAGCTACCAATCTTCTGGTCTGCTGTTTTATATATATAGATATAGATATATACACAAATTAAATAAGACATAAATGAAGAAGAAGAGGAGATTGGATTTACACCCCGTCCTACACTACCCAAAGGAGTCTCAGAGTGGCTTACGGTCTCCTTTCCCTTCCCCTCCCCACAACAGACACCCTGTGTGAGGTAGGTGGGGCTGAGAGAGCTCTTTCAAGAACTGCTCCTGAGAGAACAGCCCAAGGTCACACCAGCAGGTGCAAGTGGAGGAGTGGGGGATCAAACCCGGTTCTCCCAGATTAGAGTCTGCGCTCTTAACCACTACACCAAACTGGCTCTGACAGTAACAACATTGTGGAGAAATGGTCTGAATCCAAATAAGGCAGCTTCTTGTGTCTTCGTGTGTGCCTTCCCACCATCACCAGCTCTTTTTCTTCCTCCTTCCTCTGCCTCCTTCTCCCCACACACCCCCAGTTACTGGCTGCCTCCCACCTGCGGGCAGGGATATGGGGGATGCTGCAATGCCCGCTGCAGTGTCATGTCACTTCCAGTAAAGAAACGGAAGTGAAATTGGTAGCTCTAGGAATCACCAGAAACTCTATGGTGAAACCATAGCATTTCCAGCAATTCCCAGAGGCACCCTATGTCACTATATCTTTTACCGGAAGTGACACGATGCCGCACATAATGCTGTGGGATTTTAAAAATATTTCTCTCCTGCCACCAGAGGCTACAGGGCATCTCTTGCCCCCATTGGGGGAATGGAACCCCTACTCCTAACCCCAGTTGTGACAAACATCCCGTTCACCCAAAGTAGAGCACAGTGGGTGTAAAATTGTCCTTAGATAAATGGAATCTAACTGCACACTGTTAATAACATAAGCTGGGCCCTGCTGGATCAAACCAGTGGTCCGTCTAGCCCAGCATCCCATCTCATACTGTGGCCCAACCAGTTCTTCTGGAAGGCCAAACAAACAGGGCATAGAGGTTGAGGCCTTCCCCTGGTGTTGCCTCTTGGCTCTGGGATACAGAAGATTAGTGCCTCTGAATGTGGAGATTCCCTTTAGTCACCACAGCTAGTAGCCACTGACAGACTTATCCTCCATGAATCTATCTAATCCCCTTTTAAAGCTGTTTATTCCTGCGGCCATCACTACAGTCTCTAGCAGCGAATTCTACATTTTAACTACTCTCCTATCTCACACAGTGGCCAAGCAGTTCCTCTGGAAGGCCAACAACAGGGCATATGGAGGCCGAGGCCTTTTCCTGCTGTTGTCTCCTGGCTCTGGGATTCAGAGGTTGACTGCCTCTCCACGTAGAGCTTTCCTTCAGTCACCACAGCTAGTAGCCATTGATAGACTTATCCTCCATGAGTCTATTTATAAGAACATAAGAGCCCTGTTGGATCAGACATCTAGTCCAGCATCCTGTCTCACACAGTAGCCAACCAGTTCCTCTGGAGGGCCAACAACAGGGCACAGAGGCCGAGGCCTTCCCCTGAGGTTGCCTCCTGGCTCTAGGATTCAGAGGATTAGTGCCTCTGAACATGGAGGTTCCCCTCAGCCACCACAGCTAGTAGCCACCGATAGACCTCTCCTCCACGAATCTATCTAATCCCCTTTTAAGGCCATCTATGCCTGTGGCCATCACTACATCCTCTGGCAGCAAATCCCCCATTTTAATCACTCGCTGCGTAATACCGACCTGGTATTTTTAGGAAATAAGGCACCAAGTAACTCCACACACACACGCACACCCTGTCTATAGAATGCTACATTGATCGCATTGCTGCAAAACAAAGAAAAAGGAATTAGACGCCTACCTGGGCTTTCACTGCCATACGGGAGTTCTAAACACCTGCGCAAACACTAAAAAGCTAATTTCATAACTTTATAACCACCTGTCAGATCGACAGCACAGTGCACGCAGCGGGAGCGCCGGCATTTCAATGGGATCTCGGCGCCTCCTTCCAATGAATTACCCCGCACTTCTTTATTAAAGAGGTAATGGGATTTCAGCGTGTTCCGACTCGCTCGCTCCCCGCCCCGCCCCCCCACAAACATACTTTTCTTTGCCGTACTGATCGCAATTTTCCCAAACCCCTTCCGGTCCACACACCCCCCCCCCCCAGCTTAGCTACAGAGCCCTTCGGTGCGGGAAACCGACGCGTCATTCCTGTTGTTATGAAGTTAGCATTCCTGCTTTATAGGCATGATGCATTTGGGCCAATCCATCTTCTGTCTCGGTAGTGTCTTTAGAAACCGGCACTGATTAAATGCCCATAATCGAGAACATTAATTTCCCCGTCAGTTGAAAAATCACCATTGTAAATTTTTCCCTCGTCACTTTGTATACACCGCTGAATGATGTTCTAACCCTGGGTGTGTACGCACGCGCGTTATTCATGCCGCGGTGGACTGCAGATTTGTGTGGTCTCAGGCAAGGAGGAAGGAGACTTCCAAGAAGGCAGTCTGAATGGCGTGAGGCCTATATTGGTAGGGGTGTCAATCTCTGGGTGGTAGCCGGAGCTTGCAACGGATCTCCAAACTACAGGGCTCAGTTCACCTGGAGAAAATGGCCGCTTTGGAAGGTGGACTCTATGACATTATACCCCACTGAAACCCCTCCCCTCTCCAAACCCCGCCCTCCTCAGGCTCCACCCCCAAAATCTCAAGGTATTTCCCATTCTGGATCTGGCAACCTAAGAGTGGCCAATTCCAAGCTGGGAAATTCCTGGATAGGGCAGGGTTTGCAGAGGGGACAGAACTCGGCAGGGAAGAGATGCCATAGAATCCGCCACCTGAAGCTGCCATTTTCTCCGGGGGAACTGATCCCTGTAGTCTGGAGAGCAGTCATAATTCTGGGAGCTTTCCAAGACCCACATAAAGGGTGGCAACTCAAGGCCTATTGCTGAGAGCCAGTTTGGTGCAGTGGTTAAGTGCGCGGACTCTAATCTGGGAGAACCGGGTTTGATTCCCCACTCCTCCACTTGCACCTGGCTGGATGACCTCGGGCAAGCCATAGCTCTGTACCAGCTGTTCTCTCAAGGACAGTTGTCTCAGAGCTCTCTCAGCCCCACCTACCTCACAGGGTGTCTGTTGTGGGGAGGGGAAGGGAAAGGAGTTTGTAAGTCACTTTTAAGTAGCTCTGAGACTCCAAGTGAGTGAAGGGAGGGATATAAATCCAATCTCTTCGTCGTCTTCTTATTCTTCTTCTTATCTTATATGAGCAAAGCAAAAGACCAATAAGATGCCCGAGGTTTAGAATCGCCAACCTTCAGATCAGGGATGCCAGCCTCTAGGTGGAACCTGGGGATCCCCCAGAATTATAGTCCGTCTCCAAACTGTAGAGACCAGTTCTAGACTTGCCTATCCTCCGATCACAATGGGGGTTCCCCAGGTTTTGGGGGTTTCTCCCTGCCCCCAAACAGCCATGTCCCCCTGTGACTTCCCCGACGGGATGACACCACCCGGAAGTGATGTCATCACGCCTTTAAAGCTGGTTTTACCATAGAGATTTGCCCTTAAACCAGAGTGTCCCCACACAATGTCCTCAGTGTGATGACTTTACTGCTGGGTGACAGCATCACATCGGGGACATCCCGGAACGTCCCCCAAATCCCCCCAGCAGAGTGATGAGGGGACCTGGCAAACCTAATCAGTTCCCCTGGAGAAAATAGCTACTTTGGATAATGGACTCTATGGCATTATACCACACTGAGGTCCCTTCCCTCCCCAAACCTTGCCCCACCCCCCAGGCTCCACCTTGTGTGGTAGCATACAAAAGCTTACACCTTGAATAAAACTTTGTTGGTCTTTAAGCTGCCACTGGGCCCAAACTTTGTTCTACTGCTTCAGACCAACTCGGCTACCCTCCTGGATCTATTGTCCTAGCTGGGTATACCAAGTTTATGATCCTTAGCTTATGCAGCCGTAGGATTGCCGGTCTCTCTCACACACACACACCGGCCACCAGTGGGGGGTGGAGGGTTAGAGTTGCTAGATTCAGGTTGGGAAACTCCTGGAGATTTGGGGATGGAGTCTGGGGAGGGGAGGGACCTCAGTGAGGTACACTGCCACAGAGTCCACCCTCCAAAGCTGCCATTTCCTCCAGGGGAACTGATCTCTGTAGTCTGGCGATGAGCTGTAATTCCAGGGGATCCCCTGGGTCCCATCTGGAGGCTGGCAGCCCTATGCAGCAGTTAATATAACCCGAAGCAAGATTGGCCCAGAAACTAAATTGAGTTTGGCCTCATCTGAAATCAAACCACCACCCCTTTTCTTTTCTGTTCCCTCTTTGAGTGCTCACTTTGGTAATATAGAACAACCACTTTCCTGAAAAAACGTGACTCCAGCAAAGCCACATGGGTGCATCAG
Organism: Lepidodactylus listeri; assembly: GCA_029233225.1. Lineage (NCBI taxonomy): Eukaryota > Metazoa > Chordata > Lepidosauria > Squamata > Gekkonidae > Lepidodactylus > Lepidodactylus listeri. Next base: position 87,219,489 of record JARCFY010000011.1, read on the forward strand.
TTCAGCTGGTTTTATCTGACTGTCACCGAGGTTGAGAAAATTCATATGTCTCTGGCTTGGAGAATAACCTCCAGGTGCCTGGAAATTATTGTATTTTATCTAGAGGGTGTATCTTCTGCCATAGGGTGGCCAGCCTCCAAGTGGTGCCTGGAGACCTCCTGAAATTACAACCGATCTCCAGATTACAGAGATCAGCTCCAGTAGAGAAAATGGCTGCTTGGGTGGGTGGAATGGTCTCTCCCCTCTGTAAATCCCACCCTCCCCAGGACCCCCACCCCCAATTTCTGGGAATTTCCCAACCCCCTATTTGCCAACCCCAAGCTGTCCCTCACCAGAGACCTGCAGCTCTCAGGACACAAAATACTGTACAATGGAATCACAGAAACAGCGACAGAAGAATTATCAATAGTAAAAGGAGAGACAAAAACAAACCGGGGGAACAACAGGGGCGTAAACAAACATCCAGCAGCCGAAAAGGATGTCCATAAAACAGTCCTCAGGGAGACCATAAAAACAGCTGTAAAAAGATGGGGGAAAAACCCTTGCTAAAAGCCTGCCTTAAAGGGGGGCTTTGGGGCAAAAGAATAATAAGTCAAACCGCAAGAGCAGGAGTGTCAAAGATAAGGACTGGGGGTCAGAACTGGCCTGTGCAGGGCTCTTACCCGGCCCTCAAGCAACTGGTCTGTATAGCATTTTTGCTGGGAGAATGCATTGGAAAAGAGTTCCGGAACCTCTTCAACAAGATTCCTTTTAAAATGTTTAAAAGTTGATGAGTTTTCAGTATACAGACTGAAAACTTCATTTCCCTCTTGAGAGTTCCAGCACCTCTGTTCCCCCCCCCCCCAAAAAAAGCCCTGTGTATGGATATATACAGTACTCCCCCTTCTATGGTATCCCTCGGAAAAAACCTAGGTCGCGATCACATGCACAATTCACCTCGACATAGGCACAAATGCTGAGTGGATTAAAGGAGCGCGATCAGACACCAACATCTGGGAAGCGCCCCACAGCCATCGGCAGTCCATTCTGCTCCGCCACACAAGTGGGTTTAAAAAAACACCTGGGAAAGTCTTGCAGCAAATGGGTTACAACGGGCCGCAGATGGACTTCCCTGCGTCTGATCACCCCAGCGCACTCCCATGGCATCGGGATAGTCTGATCAGGCTATCCCGACTCTGTGCCGGGTTTTTTTTTTTACCTCTATTGCAGTATGCGCATCAGCGCACACTGCCACACATTTCATAGGGAGACCTCAGGGCGGAGGTGCGTTTCATCAATTCCTCATGTAAGCACATCGGGAACAAATGGTAAAAAAAAACAACTCACCCGCGGTTGCGTCTGATCACACAGTGGTGGACTGCACCCAAATCTACAAAAATCCATGCGATCACACAACTGCAGGTCAACTTATGCCAGAGGAAATAGCCTCACTTCCCCCCCCCCCGCACTTTATCTCACGCGTGTGACCGCCCCCCCCCCCCCAGTCTTACATATGATTAAATACATTTATTGGGGCTTTTGTAGTCTTCCCAGTAAATCAATTGCTTTCACTGCTAGGAGTCAATTGCTTTTGTTCGTATTTTGATTTAAGAAGTAATATTGTTACTTGGGTTTGCCTGTGTCCTTTATACAGTTTATATCTCCGGTACCTGGCATTACACTTTATGGCACACACGGCCCAGCATGACAAAGTGACAGTTATGTCAGATCCGGCCTGCTTAACAAATGAGTTCGACACCCCTGCTCAAGAGGGATGGCAAGGTGAGGTGCCACCTTGAGAAAGTCCTGTCTCTGCTTCCATTTTACACAGAGTTGCTGACTTCTATGTAAACCTCTAGAGTAGGGTTGCCAAGTCTGGGTTGGGAAATACTTGGAGACTTTGGAGGTAGAGCCAGGAGAGGGCAGGGTTTGGGGAGGGGAGGGGCCTCAGCATGGTACAATGCCATAGAGTCCACCCTTCAAAGCAGTCATTTTCTCCAGGGGAGCTGATCTCTCTCAGCTGGAGATCAGTTGTAAAAGCGGGAGATCCCCAAACCCCACCTGGAGGCTGGCAACCCTATTAGAGTTGCCACCTGGAGATCTCCCACTATTAGGGTTGATCGCTAGCAGGGTTGCCAGCCTCCAGTTGGGGTTTGAGGATCTCCCGCTTAGTCCGTGAAAGTCAGTATTGTCTACTCAGACTAGCAGCAGCTTTCACATCACCTGGTGCCTGGGCCTTTTTAACTGGAGATGCCAGAGATTGAACCTGGGACACTAAGGACCCCTCGGAGGTCCCTGAGCCCCATCCTCCCCTGGCCCCATCCCCAAATATCCAGGAATTTCCGAACCTGGGGTTGGCAACCCTACATCACACTCTAAAATAGGGTTGCGAGCCTCCAAGTGGTGGCTGGAGATCAACTGGCCCCACAACTGACCTCCAGGCGACAGAGATCAGTTCCCCTGGAGAAAAGGGCTGCTTTGGAAGGTGGACTCCATGGCATCATACCCCGCTCAAGTCCCTCCCCTCCCCAAACCCCGCTCTCCTCAGGCTCCACCCCCCCCCCAATCTCCAGGTATTTCCCAGCCCGGAGCTGACAATCCTACCCTAGAAGGTGATATACACTGGCCAGAGGATGTGGGTGGAAAGCTCGTTTGCCAGGCCTTTAGAGGGGATTTGGATGGCAATCATAGAATGTTAGAGTTGGAAGGGACCTTGCAGGTCATCTAGTCCAACCCCCTGGCCTCTGCCAAAAGATAGCCCTACAACATACCCGAAAGATGGTCGTCCAGCCTCCGCTTGAAAACATCCAGCGAAGGAGCATCCACCACCTCCCGAGGCAGTCTGTTCCACTGCTCAACCACTCTTACAGTTAGGAAGTTCCTCCTGATATTTAGCCGGTATCGACTCCCTTGTAATTTCCACTCATTCGATCTAGTCTTGCAATCCAGAGCAAGAGAGACTAGATCTGCTCTGTCTTCTACATGACAGCCCTTCAGATATTTGAAGACTGCCATCAGGTCCCCTCTAAGCCTTCTCCTTCCCAGGCTAAACATATCCAACTCTTTCAGCCTTTCCTCATAAGACTTGGATTCCAGCCCTCTCACCATCTGGAGGGGGGGGGAGAGATTTGGGGTTTGCTAGTTTATTTTGACTTTAACCAAAAGTGTTTTTTACTGCCATTGCAAGTCACCTTGACCTGTGAGGAAAGGTGGGATATAAATGTTTTAGTCATAAATAAATATTAAAGAGTTTTTAAAATACAGCCCTGGTTCAATCTGAGTGCCTACCGTGGTTCCTCTTAACAGAAGTTGTAAGAGGTGGGTGGTCCATTCATGGTCTTTCAGCCCCGCGTCTAGCTGTTTCCGGAGACATTTCAATAGCCAAGTGTGAAAGGGACCACCGAATAAAAAATCTTCTGTATTTCCAAGTCTGAAAGAGAGTGCACTTTGAATCTGAATATTTAAAGGCGCCGAACCGTGACTCTGCAAACCGTTCATTTCGCATCTCACACTTCATTTTCCGTACTGTCAGATTTGCTACAGATGTGAATTGCTTCCCACCGCCCCTGCTTACTACAGTTCTTTCATAGTTTTTCAAAGGCTCAAAGGCTTTCAACATTAAAGCATCGCCGCCACCGCCGTGGTGACCTTCAAAGATTTGTATACCTGCATCACGAGTCAAGACATGTGGGGTGTTTTTCCTCTACCCTGATTGTCAGGGCTCCAAACATAACCCAAAGTATGAAAGCAGAAATCAATCTGCCACTTATCGCTGGCAACAAAGGTCCTATTGCCAAAACCTTGCTGACACCTAAATCTCGGGGCAGGATGAAAGCCAGCCGGTTTGCTCTTCTCATTGTGATGCTAACACTGCAGAGCCACACGAGCGAGAACTCTTTTCTTCAGAGAATGAAGCAGATCTGACCTGTCATCGCGCGCCGAGCTAAGAATTATGTGCCGAAAATGAACCAGAGCGTTGTAGATCACCGCAAGCGCCTGCCCTTCCTTTGAACATTGATCCTAATAATCATGAGCCGGTATCGGACTCACAAAAGCACATCCCCTGCCATAAATTGTGTTAGTCTTTAAGGGGCTACCGGACTCTTGCTCTTTTCTACTGCCAGTTTGGTGTAGTGATTAGGAGCGCAGACTCTAATCTGGGAGAACCGGGTTTGATTCCCTACTTCTCCATAAGCAACTGCTGGTGTGACCTTGAGTCAGTCACAAGTTCTTTCAGAGCTGTTCTCTCAAGGGCAGTTCTCAAGAGAGCTCTTTCAGCCCCACCTACCTCATAGGATGTCTGTTGTGGGAAGGGGTTTGTAAACGGCTCTGACACTCGGTCAGGTAGTAAAGGGCAGGGTATAAATGCAATCTCTACTCTTCTGCTACAGACAAACTACTTCTTCACCCAAAGAGTGAGTAACACATGGGATTCACTGCCCATGGAGATGGTGGTGGCTACAAGCATGGACAGCTTCAAGAGAGGATTAGATAAATATATGGAGCAGAGGCCCATCAGTGGCTATTAGCCACAAGGTATAGATAGGAACTCTCAGTCTGGGGCAAGTGATGCTCTGTATTCTTGGTGCTTGGGGGGGGGGGGCAACAGTGGGAGGGCTTCTAGTGTCCTGGCCCCACTGCTGGACCTCCTGAAGGCACCTGGTATTTTTGGCCACTGTGTGACAGAGTGTTGGACTGGATGGGCCATTGGCCTGGTCCAACTCTGGCTTTCTTATGTTCACACAGCTATTCATCTTGATCTGATCCTAATTAAGGACTGATCTTGCTCCATAGACCAGTTATTTTGGAGTTGTCGTGTTGTAACTTATCTCTACAATTCTCCGGGAACTGTCCACCCTCAAAGTCTTGCAGTTCTTGAATTTACCAGAACTGGGATCTGAAGTGGATGGCTTTGAAGATCTCCTTGAAAAGGAGGAGGCAGGGACCCGGCGTCATTTCTCTGGGCCCAGCACGAACTGGTAATAGGAGGCTTCTAGCAGGCCATCCCTTGACTCCTGCTGCTGCTTGGTAAGTCAGAAGGGGAGAATAAGGGGGAAATCATCACTGCATCAATGGTGTGACATCATTTCCAGCTTGCACCCAGAAGAAGCATCACACCACTCTAGGATTCAACAGAAACTCTGTGATAAACAATAGTTTCCACTGATTCCTAAACCGGTGTGACACCGCATCTGGGTTTGACTTGGAAATGATGCCACACCATTGACATGATGGTGCCCCCCATGCCTCCCTCCCCTCAGCTCCCTTCCATATGCCAGCCGTAGTCCCAACCCATCCCATCCATACAATTTTCACAAGTCATGACATCTGTTTTATTTTGGAAACGGCAGAGGTCCTTGAAAGGTAAATGCCGATCCTGATTTCCATCTCCATCAGATTCTTAGTATCCCTTCCGTGAGAGCCAGTTTGGTGTAGTGGTTAGGAGCACGGACTTTAATCTGGGAGAACCAGGTTTGATTCCCCACTCCTCCACATGCAGCTGCTGGTGTGACCTTGGGCCAGTCACAAGTTCTTTCAGAGCAGTTTCCTCAAGGACAGTTCTCTCAGAGCTCTCTCAGCCCCACCTACCTTACAGAGTGTCTGTTGTGGGGAGTGGAGGGGGAAAAGATTGTAAGCCGCTCTGAGACTCCTGCCAGTAGAGAAGGGTGGGGTATAAATCCAATTTCCTCCTCCTCCTCCTCTTCTTCTTTTTCTTCATCCACTTTATCACCATCAGTGCAATCCTAAAGAGAGTTAAGCCCTTCTATGCTCACTGACTTCAGTGGACTTAGAGAGGTATGGCTCTGCTTAGGGTCTGGCTTCTAGTTGCCTGTCCTTAATACTGGCGGCATGCGAGACATCGTTCTGGGTTTCAGCCATGGTTCTGTCCCATCCAGTAGGACACACTCCAAAGCCTGCTACTGTCTAGAACATCAAGCAGAGATTATTCATAGAACCAGGGCTATTTTGGGGCAGGGACACACAGGAGCGGAGTTCCAGCTGGCTTCCGAGTTGGCCACGCCTACAGCCTCACCCCCCTCGGGCTCCCCAGGCGCCTCACAAGTCGTGGGGTGCCTGGGGAAGCCCAGCCGATACAGGGAGGGAAGGCAGTTTAAACTGCCTCCCCTCCTCGGGTTCCCCATGCGCCAATCCAAAGACTGCCTTCCTTCCCTCGGATTCCCCATGCGCTCCGAAAACCACAGGGCACCTGGGGAAGCCGATCCTGGGAGGGAGCTGCGCTGTCAGGGGTGTGGCCTAATAGGCTAATGAGTTTCTGCTGTTGGGTGTGGCCTATTATGCTAATTAGTTCCTGCTGGGCTTTTACTACAAAAAAAAAGGCCCTGCAGAGAACTGTTTCCTTTTTTAGCCAGAGATGCAAGGGAGTGATCCTAGGACTCTGTGCATGAAAGGCATGTGCTGTACCACTGAGTTGTGCTCCGGAAGGGGGTGCCATCTGACTATATCTGCACACTGTTGGATATTGCACACCACTGGGGCAATAGCAACCACTTGCGATTGTGCAATACACTGGAGCGATGGCAATCATTGGCAATGGAGCAACATCCCCTACGATAACGGGGATGCAGGTTTTGTATTCCTTCTGTTCTTCTTTATTCGGCTACCATTGGATCAGGAGCGAAAATCCGCTCATTTCTCGGTGTAGTCGTTGGTATTTTTGTTAGTGGTTCTGGTTCCATATTTGTGGGTTCCTTTTTTTATTAGAGATGTCAGGGCTTGGACCCGGGAATCTGTACATATAGTGTGGTGTCCTGGTTAAAGTATCAGATTAAGAACTGGGAGACCCAATTTCAAATCGCCACTCTGCCATGGAAACCTGCTGGGTGACCTTGGCCTGATCTCACCCTCTCAGCATAACCTACTTCACAGGGTTGTTGTGAAGATAAATGGAAAAGAGGAGGACAACGTAAGTTGCTTTGGGTTCCCATTGAGGGGAAAGGCAGGGCATAAATGAATTGAAGAAATGAGTAAAATAAATAAATAAGACCCCTGTGCTGTGTTCCTGAAGTGGTTGCTCTTTGACTGCATCTACATATGGGATGGGATGGGTTCATTTGTAATGCATACATATATTGTATGTATGCATACACACGAGGGACATCCAGCTCTTCTCAACCACAGCTAGAGCTTTCTCGGCCCTGGCCCCGCCTGGTGGAACTGTCTGCCGGAAAACATCCGTGCCCCGCGGGAGTTGTTACCATTCCGCAGGGAATGTAAGACAGAGATGTTCCACCAGGTCTGCAGCAATAGGACAGTATGACATCTGGCACTCTCGCGTATCCTCCCCATCCCGCGTAACCTGCCCCCTCCCCCCAAGGGGGCCGGGGAGCTAAATTTTCTCTTTTCTTTTCACCATGTTATAATGAACATTGTCTATTTATTGACTTGTTTTTAGGGAAGTTTAATGCCGGTTTTAACTTAAATTACCGTATTTTTCGCTCCATTAGACGCACCTGATCATAAGATGCACCTTGTTTTTAGAGGAGGAAAACAGGAAAAAATGAAACAGAAAGAAAGAGAGAGAGAGAGATAAAGGAAGGAAGGAGGAGGAGAGAGAGAGAGAAAGAGAAAGGAAGGAAGGAAGAAAGATAGAGAAAGGAAAGAAGAGAGACGTCGGCATGCCATGCAAAGCCAGGCCTTTCTGTGCAAAGTAGCCACGGAGCTTAATCTGTGGGCGGGGCTTTCTGCTGCTGGCTGTCTTAAAGGGGAAAAGCACTTAAAGGGAAAGAGTACTTAGCCTGGTGGGGGTTTTCCTGCCGTTTCCCTTTTAAATCTTAACAGCTCAGGCCCAGCAGGGAGGGGCGGGGAAGGCTGGGATGCCAGCCTGAATGGCGTTCCCCTGCATTCCTGCTGAAGAAAGAGCCCTGTTACAGGTAAGAAAAGCTCCATATTCGCTCCATAAGACGCACACACTTTCCCCCCCACTTTTTTGGGGAGGAAAAGTGTGTCTTATGGAGCGAAAAATACGGTATTTATTGTATGCTATCTTGTCAGCTGCCCTGAGCCCGACTTGGAGGGAAGGGCGGCCGAGCAAATCCAATTTAATAAATAAAAAAATAATATTGAAGCGGTTTTAGATACAATGTGAGTTGTGCAAAAGACATCCTTCCTACATATACTGAATGCATAGTATATAATGTTGATCTATTGGTGGGCAAATGAGAGCCAGTTTGGTGTAATGGTTAAGTGCGCGAACTCTAGTCTGGGAGTAGCAGGTTTGATTCCCCACTTCTCCTCATGCAGCTGCTGGTGTGACCTTGGGCAGATAACAGTTCTCTCAGAGCCATTCTTGAAAGAGCAGTTCTCGAGAGAGCTCTCTCAGCCCCACCTACCTCACAGGGTGTCTGCTGTGGGGAGAGGAAGGGAAAGGAGTTTGTAAGCCGCTCTGAGACTCTGAATGAAGGGTGGGGTATAAATCCAATAAATCCAATGAAGGGTGGGATCTAAATCCTCCTTCTCCTCCTCTTCTTCCTCCTTTTTTTCTTCTTCTTCTTCACATACAGTTGAGAAATACACACTTTTCACCAGGGGGGACAGAAAACAGTGCTAAAATACAGAGCAATTGGCTCAGTTTGCACAAGGGAGATTGAAACGGATTTGGAGGTCAAAACTTGAGAACCTCAAAATCTTCCTGACTGCAGTTTGGGGCCTGGGTGCAGATTAGGTGACCTTTCATTCCTTTAAGCTTTGCAATTCTCCAAAGGTTTGGGCAGCAGAAGCGTTTTCAACGGCGCACGAAGCAGCAGCGCAACAGGCAGCGTCGTGGCAATCTCCGACCTCTTTTCTGAATTAAAACCAAAAGGCCCTTTTCATTTCCCTTGCCTAGAAGCAGAAATAAATGTTCTCCGAATATGAAGCTATTTGTTTTCCATGTCAAAGTCAGGAAAGCGGCGACGTCCTGGTATCGACAATCAGCTGAAAAGTCCAAACCAGTGAGTCCTCATCAAACACAAGTACATAATGCCACCTTCTGGCTACATTTGAAGATACAATAATAACAGAGATCGCTGTTCCCCTGAAGCTTGGGGGGAGGGGGGGAGCAGAGGGATATATATCACTGGCTTGTGGAAGTCAAATTTCGTTTGCTGACTTAATCCCAGAGCCAAAATTAATCAGACATCTGAGCTAACTGGATCAGGAGGAGCAATAAATTATGTCACCTCTGTCCTAACAGCGGCATTAACAGTGCAAAAGGGGGTGTGGCCTTTTGGGATGATTAATCACAGTTTAACTTGCCTAGAGGACCTACGAAGCTTCCCGCTGACTGGCGGCGTGAGCCCCATTTTGCATTAAGCGGTAGGAAAACTTGCCTTCAGACATGATTGATTGGGCACGTACAGAGGAGAGAGATGTGATATGCCGGCCGAGCACTCTCCGACTGCCACTTGGGGTACCCTTACCTTGTGTCACATTGTCGCCTACTCCCGGGGACGCCAGCCTCCAGATGGGACCAGCGGAGCTCGTCAAATTACAGCTCATCTCCTGACTATGGAGATCAGTTCCCCTGGAGAAAAGGGATGCTTTGGAGGGTGGACTGTATGGCATTGCGCCCCACTGAGGTCCCTGCCCTCCCTAGACTCCACGCCCACATCTCCAGGAGTTTCCCAACCTGGAGCTGGCGATCCTAACCCCACGCATCCCATTTTGCTGCCCCCCTCCTCCACCCTTTCCATGCACAGTAATGGAATGTTAATCTGTTTTGGTGGTTATACTTGTGGAACAGAAGTTAAAGTTCCAGTGCGACATCAAGTTGGCCTTTGTAAAGGCAACTTCACTATATGACAAAGGATTTAGTCTTTATGATTAAATTTTTTATTTTCTCAAAGAAAGTGGGGTACAAAAGGGAAGAGGGAGTTGGGGAAAATATAAATGCATCAAATTTTTCACATATCATGGGCTGTTCTAAACAACAAGTAAAATGAGATGCACTAGTAAGAATACATATTTCAAATAGAGACGCAGACAGATAACATCAGCAAGATCAATGATCTCGGAACTTCTCATCGAGCACCACTATGTAACCAAGTTTGCCCCTGCTTTTGTGCTAGATAAAGGCACAAGGGAAAACCGAAACAATTTTCTTATTGATGTACTTCCTAAGGAGTTATTGTGACATGAAGCTTTTGCAAACTAGAGCCCACTTCATCAGAGATAAGAAGCGTATCCTATATTGGAAGACATAAATGTGTGTGCATAAAGATAAGATTATGAAATTAGGCACATAGTTATAGAGAGCGATACTGAGAGGCACAGGCTATGCAAATGGAGGAGATGAGGAGGGCATTTTTGGCAGACACAACTTGTCTGGGAAGAGGGCAGAAAGCGGCTCCTGCTTTTTTGACACCAGGGGTTACCAATCATTCTGAGCATGTTGGTGCATTTGGCATTCTAATATGAACGAAATATATACCATGAGATGGCAACAAATATGCACAGGCTCTTCTTTAAATTTACTTCTAAATAATGTAATGGGGCTCAATAGAACTGATATTACATACAACCCTTGTTATTTGTATCAATACAAGTACTGCAAAAGACAATATTGTCTACTTCTTACAGGAACCCATTGAAACAAACAGCAGCATGTTCTATTACACAATGCAGCATGTGAAAGACAGACTTGAATTAGGAGCGATATGCCGCAGAAATAATTTCAGAAGTCTTCCGTCTATGTAGAATTCATGAGTGAGGGTTCTTTGATAAAGACAAAGAAACGGGCTGCAAGTAAACCGGGACCCCATCAGAATCTTTCACATGCTGCACTGTGTAATAGTGTTGTTTGTTTCAATGGGTTGCTGTAAGAAGTGGACAATATTGTCTTTTGTAGTATCCTTATTGATACAAATAACAAGGATTGTAGAGGAGGAGATTGGATTTATACCCCCCTTTCACTTGCAGTCTCAGAGCGGCTTACAAATGCCTTTCCCTTCCCCTCGCCATAACAGACACCCTGTGAGGTAGGCAGAGCTAAGAGAGCTCTGACAGAAACTACCCTTTCAAGGACAGCTCTGACAGAACTATGGCTTGCCCAAGGTCATCCAGCAGCTGCAAGTGGAGGAGTGGGGAATCGAACTCGGTTCTCCCAGATTAGAGTCCACACACTTTGTTAGCCAAATTGCTCTATTTCTTAATAATAGATTGGGGGGTTATGATATCAATGTGCAATTGGCATAACTATAGGATCAGACCTGTGTATACTGGAGTTGTTTTTCTCAAGAACCCATGAAATCCCTGTTTCCAGAGCTATGGCTTGCTCTGTTTCAGAAGTAGGAGTATCTTCCTTGGCCCGAGTTTTGTGGGTCTCTGGTTCAGGTTAGAAGTGGGGTGCCCCTTGCTATTGGGGCTACCCAAGTGTAAAGGCAGCATCTCTAGCAACAATTTAACCACTACACCAAACTGGCTCTCTGTATGTAGTATAAGTTACTGTATGTAATATAAGTTCTATTGAGCACCATTACAGTATTCATAGGTAAATTTAAAGAGTCTGTGCACATTTGTTGTCATCTCACGGTATATATTTTGTTCACATTAGGTTATATGTCCATGAGCCTGAAATTTGGTGTGCAATTTGGCATTCTGACACAAGATGGTTTGCCCAGTCACAAAATGGCTGCCACAGGGGGTGGAGCAAGGCACAAAATGGCTGCTGTAGCGTACTTCCTGTCACACAGCGAAGAGTCTTGGACTGCAGTGGCAGCTGCCACTGAAGCAACATTTTAAAAAATCTGCACAGATAATCTGATTGGCAGCGGCCAGTCAGAAGCCCTGCTGGGCAAAAGCCCCAACACCTCCCCTCCACTTTCTAAAAACACTTGGCAGGAGCCAGGAAAGGTGTCTTGAGGCACCAAGGAGCCTCAGGCCCCTTGCTGGGGGACGGGAGCAGGCAGCGGGAGATGCGAGAGGGAGAGCAAGGCGAGCTGCCCAAGGAGAAAGGAGACCGGGCAAGGCAGGCCAGGGTGCAGTGAGTTTGAGCGAGGCAGGAGTGGCGTTAGGGGTGATGCAGGTCTGGAGGCCTCAGAAGCCAGGTGAGGCGGAAGAAGGCACAACTGAGCCTTGAAGGAAAAGGGGGGGACCAGAGCAGAAATCTCCAGAAAGGGACAGCTGGGAGCGAGGCTGGTGAGTGGCACTGCACGAATGGCACCATGGGGGGGAGATGGGGAGACACGCATCCCAGGTGCATTAATCAGTTGAATTTAATTAATGCCCCCAGAGCCCCCTCCCCCAAAAAAATCCTGGCTCCGGGGCTGCTGGCACTCCTGCTATTTTGCCCACAAGCTCCGGTTTGATTTTGCTTCACCCTTGTGAGACTCAGTCTGGCGATTTGTTATTTCCACACCTTTTTTTCTGTTTCCCCGCACTGACTTCATCCCATAAAACGTCTGCCGTTCCCAACATTATCGCAGCATCAATAAATCATTAGACATGGATCCCGTTACAAATGAGATATGCGGTGTGTATAAATTACATATAAAAACTGTCCATCATGCATATACAATATGAATGAAGCACAAAAAAATTGACAGGGGGGAAAAACAGAAAACAGAAACCATGGATCAAAGGATATAATCCGATATTTTTAAAAAAGAAATGAAACTGGGAACAATTTTTCATCTCTGATGTGAAGAACTAACCTATACGGAATCAAGCCTGCCCAGTGCTTAGGGCTGCCAGGTCCCCCAGGGGGGCGGGAGGTTCCCCGCCAAAACAGCCTCCGATCTGCTGGTCCGGATCAGGCTGGCGAGGGGAACCCCGCCTCCAAAGTGCCCGGTTCGGGCTGACATGCCCGGTGCAATGACAACACCCGGAGGTGAGGTAATCGTGCCGGGCACATCGCCAGCTGACGCTCTAGCAATCAGCCTGAAAACTCTATGGTACCATAGAGCTTCCAGGCTGATTGCTAGAGTGCCGGTCAGCAATGTGCCCAATGTGATGACGTCACTTCTGGGTGACATCATCGCACCCCGCTAATGTCCCGGAATAAGACCAACTCTCCCCTGCCACGCCAGGAAAGTCACTTGGCAACCCTACCAGTGCTATCTATTCTGGACAACAGACCCTTTCCCAAGAAAGAAAGCTTTTCTAACCCTCTTGACCGAGACCCTTTCAATGGAAACACCAAGATCATTGGAGACCAACCCTGGCTCAGTGCTGGAGTATTTGCTTTGCATGAAGAAGGTCCCAGATTCAAACTGTGGCAACTCCAGTTAGAAGGACCAGGTGATACGAAAGGCTTCCTGAGATCTTGAAGAGCAGCTGTCAGTCTGAGTAGACAACGCTGACCTTGGTAGACCAAGGGTCTGACTCCAAGTATGGCAGCTTCATGTGTTCATGTGTATTCATCTGGAAAGTTGTGTGTTTATCCCCTGGGTTATAGCACTCCTCCAGCAGTTACACATTAGGCCTGGGGGCCAGAACCGGCCCATCCAGGGCTTTTACCCGGCCCGCAAGCAACTGGTATGTATGGAAATGTAAGGTACTCTCCCAATTTATGGTATCCATTGAGAAAAACCTAGTCATGCATGCGGCTAAATACATTTATTGGGGCTTTTATGGGTTCCCCAGTAAATCAATTGCTGTCACTGTAAGGAATCGCTTGCTTTTGTTTGTATTTTGAGTAAAAATAATAATAGGTAACTGGGTTTGTCCGGGGTTCTTTATAAAGTTTATATCTCTGTTACCTGGCGTTACATTCTATGGCACACACGGCCCGACCCAACAAAGTGACATTTATGTCAAATCTGGCCCTCATAACAAGTGAGTTTGACACCTCTGTATTAGGCTGAAGAAAGATTCTACAGCTTGGGTCCTACAACCAAGTTCCACATGTCCTGGACAGCCTGCGCTACAGGGTGTAAATCTTCTTCCACCAAAACTTCCGTTTGCGTAAGACCAGTGGCTCCCAATGGGCCTTTGCTCAAACACATGTTTTAGTAGAAGAGGAATCACGGTCTCCAGCAGAGACTACCTAGCTAGAGCACATGGAACTTGTTCACGGGATCCAAGCCTACGTGCCCAGAACTGAGAGATCCCTGAATTTCAGGTTTTCCAGGACTGCCTTGCTCACAAATTCATCTTTTGTCATGTGAACTTCAGACAAGGCATTTTCCTCTCCTCCCTCCCTCCCTCCCTCAGATCCCAGTGTTTCGGCAAAACTCTAATTGCCTTGACATCCCTGGAATACAGCCAAGAAGCCATTTGGTGGTAATCTTCTCGGCAGCTTCCTGTCTCCCTCGCGCCTCTCTTAGGACCGCGGGGTGGATGTTGTGGAGGCCCACCTGAATCTCCTCTGGCAATTATTCCAGGCTGCCCTACTGGTTTCACTTAGCTAATTGAGGCAGCAAGGGTGTAATTAAACCAGGTTCCCCGTGGCTTTACAACCTTTCAGAGCTCTCAGGCCAGGTGGGACCTTTCCCGTGTATCCTGATCTCCCCCTGTTGCCTTGATTTGATACCCACAATCCATCACCTGCCCATTTATTGCCAGGTTCAGGATCATTTTTCTGCTTCCCTTTGGCTGCCCTGTGTGGTCTGAGTTCAGTTCGCGGCAGTCTCTTCAGTCCTACTTCCTCACCACGTCTATCTGAATAATCTCAAAATGAGACGAATTTCAGTAGGATTCGCCTCAGTTCCAGTGCGGGGAGGCGTCTTATTTTCAGTGTCAGGTTTCATCCCCAATACTCACTGAGGTCGTTTCGGGTGGGTACCTGCATTACGCTGTAGTAGCAGAACAAAATTCAAGTCCAACAGAACCTTAAAAGCTAAAGGTTTCCCTTGCTCAAAAGTCAAGCGAATCTGACTCTAGGGGGTGGTGCTCATCTCCGTTTCCAAGCTGAAGAGCCAGTGCTGTCGGAAGACTTTTCTGTGGTCATGTGGCCGGCATGGCTAAATGCTGAGGGGCACAGAACGCTATTACCTTCCCACCAAGGCAGTACCTATTTATCTACCTGCAATTTCTTGCTTTCGAACTACTAGGTTGGCAGGGGCTGGGGCTAGAGACGGGAGCTCACTGCATCACGCGGCACTCGGGTCTCAAACTGCCGAGCTACAGACCTTCCTGTCTGCAGCTCAGCATCTCAACTTCTGAGCCACCATGGCCCTAATAGCGTCTTAACCTCTGAGCCACTGCGGACCAACCAAATTTTCCAGGATATAAGCTTTTGTAAACTGAAGGTCCCTTTGAGAGCCAGTTTGGTACCGAGGTTAAGAACACGGACTCTAATCTGGGAGAACCGGGTTTGATTCCCCACTCCTCCACATGCAGCTGCCGGAGTGACCTTAGGTCAGTTAGAAGTTCTTTCAGAGCTGTTCTCTCAAGAGCAATTCTCAGAAGAGCTCTCTCAGCCCCACCTACCTCACTGGGCGTCTGTTGTGGGGAGAGGAAGGGAAGGAGATTGTAAGCTGCTCTGAGACTCTTTTAGGGAGTGAAGGGCAGGGTATGAATCCAATCTCCCCCTCCTCCTCCTCCTCCTCATCTTCTTCTTCCTCTTCTATTAAGGAGATAAGACATTTTTCTCCAGGCCTGTTGGCAACCCTATATCTTGCCAGTATAAACAGAGGAGAGAGAGCCAGTCGCAAGCTACCCATTTCTGGCTTGTGAGGACTGGGCTGTAAAATGTGTCATGCTCAGTTTCAAAGTGTGTTTGTGAGGGTTATAAGTACACAGGGTTCAGAAACACAGGATTCGAAGGAACGAGAGCTCGGGAAACAGTCACTAAGGGAAGGTACAAAATCAACTGCTCCCGATCCAGACTTTGCACCCTTCAGACTCAAACTGCACCTCTTGTGGGGGGTCAAAAGAAAATAAGCAAACATTCACTTTGACCATGACGGGGTCTGATTTTAAGTCCAGTTTGCTCATGCCGATTTGTTTGGACGCCTGCAGTCTCATCTTCAAGATTTCCAGCAAGGACTCGCGTGAATATTTCATGCCACCGATCAGCTTCAGCATGAAAGCGGGTTTGCCTCCCAGCCATCCGGCTTGCTTGCGATAGCCGGGAATATGGTTCTGCTGGGGGAGGTGTGGAAGCCGCTGCTGACGCCTTCGTCCATCTCGGGAAAAAAATGACTCAACTGCTGCAGCTACCCATTGGGGAGAGTGGCTAACTAGATGCACGAAGAGCAAATGTATGAGAGGCAGCAGGCCCTAGGGGTGTGAGTGTCTCAGCTGGATCCGGGTTCAACCCCCCGCTACACTACACTCCCTACATGACTTTCAGCCAGTCGCTCACTTCCCAGGTCAGGTCCAGGTCTGACACAAGGGCTTCCACCCAGGGCTATAGCCAGGATTTTTTAATTTGGGGAGTCTTGGTGGTAAGTCAGGGGGCTGGGCCCCGAGATGCCCCACTGTATCTATGGACCTGCTTTCATCAAATCTGGAGAACTGGGTTGGATTCCCTGCTCCCAGGGATGCCAGCCTCCAGGTGGCACCTGGGGATTCCCCAGAATTACAGCTTATCTCCAGACTACAGAGATCAGTTCCCCTGCAGAGAATGGATGCTTTGGAGGGTGGACTCTATGGCATTACACCCCACTGAGCTCCCTGTCCTCCCCAGGCTCCACCCCCAAATCTCCAAAAGTTTCCCAACTTGGAGCTGGCAATTAGGGCTGCCAGCCCCCAAGTGGGGCCTGGGGATCTCCCGCTTTTGCAACTGATCTCCAGCTGACAGAGATCAGCTCCCCTGGAGAAAATGGCTGCTTTGAATGGCGAACTCTATGGCATTGTACCCTGCTGAGACCCCTCCCCTCCCCAAACCCTGCCCTCTCCTGGCTCCACCCCAAAGTCTCCAGGTATTTTCCAACCCAGACTTGGCAACCCTACTGGCAATGCTAGCCCCCCCCCCCCCAAAAAAAATCCCCTGCCAGTGGCCAGGGGAATATGGCAGCCCTACCTACTCCTCCACACGAAGCCTGCTAGGTGACCTCAGACTGGTCACCGTTTCTCTGCCAGCATGGTGTAGTGGTTAAGAGCAGTGGACTCTAATCTGAGGAACCGGGTTTGATTCCCCACTCCTCCTCCACAAGAAGCCTACTGGGTGACCTTGGGCCAGTCACGGTTCTCTCAGAACTCTCTCAGCCCCACCTGCCTCATAAGGTCCATCTTGCGGGGAGGGGAAGGGAAGGCGATTGGAAGCTGCTTTCAGGCAGACAGTTCAGCTAAGAACCCTACAGGAGCACCAGTAGGATTCCCAATATAGCCTTGGCAGATGCCAGACTGGGGAGCGGGCAGAATTTGGGGAGGATGTGATGTCATTTTTGGGTGACATCACTTCCAGGTGGATTCTGGGGAGGGCAGAGAGTAGGAAGAAGAGGGATCTCAGCAGGTATGCAGTTTCATAACGTCCACCCTCTGAGGGAACCATTTTCTCCAGGGGGACTGTTCTCTGTAGGCCGGAGATCAGCTGTAATTCTGAGAGAACTCCAGGTCTCACCTGGAGGTTGGCAATCCTAGGGCTGCAGGAGCAGAGAGGAACATGGGGAAAATCAGCATCCCATGGATGGGGGAGGAAGAAGGAGGAGCAGGAGGAGGAGGAGAGAAGGAAGAAGAAGAGGAGGAGGCGGTGAAGAAGAAGGTTTATATCCCACTTTATCTTAAGTACTCTCAAGGCAGCTTACACTTGCCTTCCCTTGTGGTGCACACTGTGAGGTAGGTGGGGCTGAGAGAGTTCTGAGAGAACTGGCCCAAGCTATGAGCTAATGGCTGCTGTTTTGTCCCACATGCAAAGAAAAATCTTGCACTTTTGAATAGAACCAAAGTAGTTGTGAAATTAGATTGCGTCCTTAGATTTCTTCTGTCCATCAAAAGGCGTGGGACAGTCACACGAGTGGCAGATTTCAGAGTGCATGAAGATCTCTGGCATGGGAGGGAAGCTTCCTGTCTAAAAAGACCAGCCTTTTCATTTGATCCTAAGCGGCTTGCTTTTTTTTCTTCGCTCCCCTGACATGCCCAGATCTGCAGAAGAGACCCTAACCGCAAACAGTTCGCCTAGCACTTTTAAACTTAATAGCTCACATGGGTTACCGCCTGAATAACTGCCTTTTATTTTACGGCGAAATTAATATTATATACACAAGAGCGTTTTTAAAACACCCAATAGGGTAAAAGAAATGATCACTGTGTTGAAAAATATAAATTTTTATGCGTGGGAGTTATTAGCACAGCCCTGTTCCCTAGTCCATTAATGCGCTGCGCACTTAAATTCTTTCCTTTGACCTTTCTTTCTTTTTTTTTCCAGATGGGTTCTAGCTTGTTATCTTGTAGCTTTAATAAAACCATCATTCGCTCACGCTTTTTTATGGCCCACTAATTTGTCTGTGTTCCTGTATTATATTGGGTTTCATCACTTTTATATGGAAATCGATAAAAAAAAAATCCCCCTTCTCTATCTCATTTAAATCACTGAATAATTAACAAGGCTTCTCGAACCAACCACCCCCCACACCCAATTGTGCAAAGAGGAGCCGCTTATTTCCACAATTAAAAGGCCTAACGGGACTCGAATACGCTCCCAGTGTCCCTATTTGTTCCCGTGTTTTGGTTCTTTCCTCTGGTAAATTGCTGCCCTTATTTTCCTTTTGGGGACCTTTGGAGGGGGGTGTTTGTACCTTTCATGTGCGCCCTGGCATTTCTAAGTGGTGCTGGGGGAAATCCTAAGGCAGGCTGATGGTGGAAAGGGCTATCAACTCACAGCCGACTTCTGGCGGCCCCTCATGAGGTCTTCAAGGCAAGAGATATCAGTGGTGGTTTGCCATTCCTTGCCTCTGAGTAGTGACCCTGGATTTACTTGGTGGTCTCGAACTGCTGGGAGGAGACGGCTGTTATTATGCAGCGACTGTAATGTGTTTGGAATTAGGATAAAAGAACATGGACTTTTGAAAAAACTAACTAGCGAAACGCAGAACACCTGAAGGCTGGTTGAATGCATGAAGAAAAGTTTCCATCATTTCTCCTGTCTTCTGCTGACCTATGTTTTGTCCAGGGCTCTTCTGTGTTCATATCTGAAGAGTTTTGCATAAACTATACTTATTGTGAGAAACCCTCGGTTCTGTAAGACGCATCTTTGGAACGTCGTATTATGTTTACTGTGCTTGATCTGGGAGGAATTTCCAGTCGAATATGTTCTCAAAATATTCTGAGTGAGCCTTGTGGTCTGTATTCATGTTTAACAATATTTAAAGTTGTTACACAGTTTGTTTTGGTTTACCAACCTGGGAACTGGCAGGCTTAGCAATAGGATTGCCAGTTCCGTAATGGGAAATACCTGGAGATTTCAGGGGTGGAGGATGAGGAGGGTGCGGTTTGAGGAGGAAAGGGATTTCAAGGGGGTATAATGTCATAAAGCCCACCTTCCAAAGCAGCCATTTTCTCCAGGGGAACTGATATCTGTCACCTGGAGATCAGCTGTGATCCCAGGAGATCTCCAGTCACCTCCTGGAGGTTGACGACCCTACTCAGCAGCTTCCAACTTCACGAATACCTTCCTTGATCTGCTTGGACCTCTTGTGCAAGAGGAAAAAAACTGGGAAAAAATCAAACTTATTGTATTCCCTCCCCCCACACACACACACACACACGCTTGCTTGCAAAAGCTCCTGTGCAACTAATTTCTAGGCACGCTAACACAGAGGGTGGAAAGTTCTAGGCGTTGCACAAGATCTTGTGCAACTGGAACGGTGCTTAGCCTGTTTTATGTGTCCACTTGCACATCGGTGGGTCTAAGCCAAGGACTTCATAACATATGAACTGGCATATGGGTGGACTTAGTTCCCCATCAGTTTTTTTGCCAACAAGGACCAACAACGGCTAGATGGTGCATGAGATTTTGCACAACTGGAACAATTCATTCATGTCTCCATTTGTGCAATGCTGGATCCAAGCCGAGGTCTTTGTAACATATGAATTGGCACTTGGGTGGTTTGGAGAATCTGAACTGAGTTCATCATCAAGGTTTTGGCAAACAAGAACCAGTTATTTAGCTGAACTGTGTTACGGGACTCTCTGCTGTAAATTGCTGGTTCCTGTTATACCAAGAGCAAGAGTCCAGGAGCATCTTAAAGACTAACAAAGTTTAGGGAAGGTGCTTTCGTGAGTCACTGCTCTCTTCCTCAGATACAGTTAGAATGCAAGTCCATCTGAAAAACTGAGCAGTGACTCAGGAAAGTTCATTGCCTGCCACCCATTTGGTAGCCTTTAGGCTCAGTGGTTAAGATGCTGAACTGCAGACCGGAAGATCAGTAGTTTGGCAGTTTGAGACCCGAGTGCTGTGTGACCGAGCGAGCTCTCGTCTCTGGCCCCAACTCCTGCCAACCTAGCAGTTCAAAAGCAAGAAATTGCAAGTAGATAAATAGGCACTGCTTCGGTGGGAAGGTAACAGTGTTCTGTGTGCTTCGGCATCTAGTCATGCTGGCCACATGACCATGGAAATGTCTTCGGACAGCGCTGGCTCTTTGGCTTGGAAACGGAGATGACCACCACCCCCTAGAGTTGGATTTGACTGGCTTTCAAGCAAGGGAAACCTTTACCTTTTTAAGGTGCTACTGGACTCTTGCTCTTTTCTACTGCTATTCTTTTCTAGAAGAAGAAGAGATTGGACTTATACCCCACCCTTCACTACCCAAAGGAGTCTCAGAGCGGCTTACAAACTCCTTTCCCTTCCCCTCCCCACAACAGACACCCTGTGAGGTAGGTGGGGCTGAGAGAGCTCTGAGACAACTGCTCTTTCGAGAACAGCTGGGACAGAGCTTTGGCTTGCCCAAGGTCATTCCAGCAGGTGCAAGTGGAGGAGTGGGGAATCAAACCCAGTTCTCCCAGATTAGAGTCTGCGCACTTAACCACTACACCAAACTGGCTCTGCTGCTACAAACAGACTAACATGGCGACCCATCTTGTTATTCCAAGATATTCTTTATTGTGTTATTCTTGGGGGGGGGGGTCCAGTTTTCAACAAATTTGTCTTACCACTTCTGTTCCTGGTTTAGCTCCCTGGAACCCACGTAGGCAGAGGTTATATATTATTCTCCTGAAGCAAATAAAAACAAGCTTTGAGCGCTTATTAAAGTTTAATTAGTCATTAATATTGACGAAGCAATCAGATGAGTTTGCCGAATATTTAATAAATAACCACTTTTTCTTTTCTTTTTTCCAAACAAAGAAAAATAAAATACATCTTAATTCCGTTGGAACGGATCTATTATTTATTCGTTTTTGTGTAATTCTAATTGAGCTTCCTTCCAGACAGAGGAGGACTGTTGGGGCAGAGGAAACCTCTTGGAGCCGATACCAGTCACCACTTCCCGTGATTTCGTTTTGTTTTACCGTCGCTACAGATGAAGAAGACTGCTTCAAAGATCTCCATGGGACGTTTTGTGACCCCTCTATACAAGTCACCCCCATCAGCCCCAGGAAATCAGAGTTTCTGTGAGATGCACCGCAAGAAGGAATTTTCGAAGCAGTATAGATATCTTGTGATGACTAGGGTGGCTAACCTCCAGACGGCACTTGGAGATCTCCTGCTATTACAGTTGATCTGTAGACGACAGAGATCAGATCCCCTGGAGAAAACAGCCGCTTTGGAGGGTGGACTCTATGGCATTATACGCTGCTGAGTTCCCTCCCCCCCACCCAAACCCTGCCCTCTCAAGGGTCCAGCTCCAAAATCTCGAGGTATTTCCCACCCCAAAGCTGGCAACCCTGTAACTGAATTTTTTTTTGACTGTGGAAAGGAAAGGATGATGTTTAAACCATGAGCCTGCTTTTTAAGCAATGGGGTTTTATTTGTTTGTTCATTTAAAAAAGTATATACCCACCTTTCTCTCAAGCACCAGATAATTTAAGGCTTACTCGAAACTTCTGGTGGATCACGTCCTCTGTTGATCCTTCACCGAAGGCTGATTTCAGTTAGAACAAACAGTACAGCACAAAGGGCTACTGTAAGCTCTCAGAGGATTGGCTACATCAGAGGTGTGTGGCCTAATATGCAAAGGAGCTCCTGCTACGAAATGAGCCCTGTCAACTCAACATGCAAAGGGGATGCTTGCTCCAGGCACCGAAGGTTATACATGTGTGTCATTTGGGTAACATTTCAATCCATTGATGTCTTCCCCCCCATTCCACACTAGCAATCTGTGTATTAAGAAGCACATTAAGAAATATGGCAAAGAGCAATCTTAAGTATACATTTTTTGTACTTGCATAGTTCGCTGGGAGAATACATCTACATCAACGAAATCCTGCGCAGAAAGATTCGAAATGTGATTGTTCGTACGAATGCTTTGAGATTGCTTTTCCCCCCTTTCCAACACACGCTTCTGTTCCAGAACTGATTTAGAAACTTCCCTTTTTAGATTTCAGCACCAAAAAAGGAACAGAATGTGACAAATCTGCTCTCCCCTCGTGGCTTCAGGTAACAGGGAATGAGAAAATAAATCCCTTCTAGCTGTTTGGCATTTAATATAGCCCCCAGTTATATGGGACACTGAGGGGAAAACATAGCTGAAGAAATCCTGAATTAGTGTCTTGTTGGCTGTGCCTGAGTTGGAATTGCAGAGTAAATCTCAAAAAAGAAAAAAAAAATCCATTCTTTTTACTTCTTTTTTGCCCACCAACTCAGCAATTCCTTGGACTGGTCCCTCTGTTATTGTGGGAGCAAACCACATCAAAATGCATTCATACCTTATTTTATTTTTACAGTAGTCCTACAGTGTGCACATATCAGTTGAAAGCCTTCCATAAAATCCATTGTGAATCATCATAATCATATCAATATGCATCACACTTCACAATGAAGAAATCTTAAATATATAACCTTGAGCCAGCCATATTTGCTTAGCCTGACCTGCCTCACGGGGTTGGTTGTTTCCACGGATGCAATCAGCTCCACCCGATACCCGGAACCTGATAAAGCCCAACAAGAGGCCCGCAGGATTTGACTTGCCACGTAAAGTATGGAAGATGCCTAATAGAATACAAACAGGCTTTGGAAGTTGTGCAGACCTGTTGTTTCAATGGGGCAAAATACCAGGACCTGAATGCGATTGCAATGCAGCCCGCCACATTATTTTCCATCTGTCACAGGGATGTGAGTGTCATGTTTTCCGGGGAGATGTGATGCAGCGCTTTGAACTCTCCCCAGCTGCGATTGATTGAAAAATTAAATATTAGCATTTAGGGCAGGGGTGGGCAAATGGCGGCCCACAGGCCACATGCGGCCCACCACAGAGTTTTTTGCGGCCCGCCAAGACATGAAGATTAACAAGAGTAAATATAGATGCTCTTTGACAGACATTAACTTGCAGGCTGTGATGAGAATCTCAACAAGCAATCTCACTCCTGATTTCCAAAAAAATAGTAGAAAAGTGTGATAGGGTACATTTGTCTCATTAAACTGATCCTAAAATTAAATGTGCTTGCAGCTATAGATGATATGAAACTAGCACAATAAATAAATTGAATAAAACTACCACTATTTTATTTAATTTATATTTATTGATTTTTATGATACAATTTACCTTTTCTGAAACGCAAAGTTAAGTAATAAATGCAATCATTTTAAAAGGTGCGGCCCTCCGCTAACCTCCGCTCCCACAAAGTGGCCCCCGAGCCAAAACAATTGCCCATCCCTAATTTAGGGGGATTGCCCAGTCGGTCTGCATACCCACTGTATTAATGTAGTTCCATATTTTATATTATTTTAGGCTTCCTATGTGTAACTCTGCCATGCGACAAATAAATAAATAAGTACCTCACCAGGTTGTTGTAAAATGGAGGAGAACGCCGTAAGCTCCTTTGGGTCCCCTTTGGAGAGAAAAGGGGGATACAAATGAATGAAATAAAGGAATAAATCAGATAAACCACTACAAACTTTCATACATTTTAATGCAGTTTGTGGCAGTTCGTAAAGAGCAGAAAGAGCAAAAAGCAGAGCCAGAAAAGCCATCACGAACGCAAACTGAGTTTTCATGTATAAAGCACTTCATCATGCATGTAACCTGCGTTTCAGGTATAAAGCACTTTCATGGCCTAAGACCTGAATATCTGAAGGACCATCTCTCCTTGCACCAAATGCAAACTTCCACTTGCCACCTTTTAGTTGTTGGAGAGCCAGTTTGGTGTGGTGGTTAAGTGCGCGGATTCTAATCTGGGAGGACCAAGTTTGATTCCCTACTAGGGTTGCCACGTCCGGGTTGGAAAATACCTGGGGACTTTGGGGGTGGAGCCAGGAGAAGGTGGGGTTTGGGGAGGGGAGGGGCCTCAGCAGGGTACAATGCCATTGACTCCACCCCCTCAAAGCAGCCATTTTCTCAAGGGGAGCTGATCTCTGTCAGCTGGAGATCAGTTGTAAAAGCGGGAGATCCCCAGGCCCCACCTGGAGGCTGACAACCCTATTCTCCACTCCTCCACTTGCAGCTGCTGGGTGAACTTGGGCAAGCCATAGCTCTGGCACAGCTGTTCTCACAGGGTGTCTGTTGTGGGGAGGGGGAGGGAAAGGAGATTGTTAGCCGCTCTGAGTCTCCAAGTGAGTGAAGGGCGGGATATAAATCCAATCTCTTCTTCTTCTTCTTTTCTCATTTAAGGTCGCCACCTTGGCATCTACGAGAGCTCATCCTTCTCTACAGGCCCCCCACCTTGGGGAATGGGCTCCCTGAGGATGCAAAAAAGGCACCATCTTTAGAAGTTTTTTTAGGAGGCATTGTAAGGCCCCATACGTTATTTCTGAGAGCTTTTAATATGGTTTAATCAGCAAGAATTGTCTTGGGGGTGGAGGCACTGAGGTTTTATTGCCTTTTGTGTATTTTTTTTTAAATCTTGGAATTGTAAGCCACTTTGAACCACAAGGAAGCAATGACATATAAGCATGGACAAAATCTGGACAAAATCTGGACAAAAATTGAAAACTATTTCAAGCAGAAATGTTGTTTCTGCCTTCACTGTGAGAGCTGACATACAAAAAGGAGCTACACCCCCAGGTTTCCTGAAGAGCCCCACAAGCTATTGAGCAGAGGGGCCTCAGATGGCTAGCACTGAATATTTGGATATTTGGGAACAACCACCCCTGTGTGGCTAGCCAGAGCTGAACAATCAAAACAGCCAGGAATACCACCAAAGGGTCTGCAAACCTGGGGGGATTCCTGTATTTGCGGAAGGGGATCCTAGGAAAACAATTTGGGGATAATCTACTAGCAAATGAATAGTGACCACCCAAGCAAAGCACCAAGGCTCAAGGGCTGTTTTCGGTTACCATTTTAGCAGTCCAGTACACTGCACAAAAGCTGCGGCAGTGCCAAAGAAGCAGTGCCCATGACAAGCAGGAAGAGGAGAAGGGAGGACGGGGGACCCGGATGTTGGAGTGAGTGACTCAGCATGCCTGGGCACTGGATGGTGCAGCATCACTCTAAGGGTGTATAGGTATTACCTCCTTGAATGGGATGCCTCTCTTTGGTGTTATCTCCTTGAATGGGATGCCTCCTGGGAGCTGCCCTCTGACCCCCCCCCCTCTCTCTCCCTTTGTCCTCCCACTTCTCTCTCATGGCCTTCCATGGAGACACGTGTCTCTGCAGGCCTCTCCTGTAGATTCAGTGCCATCGTACTCTCACACACAAGTTGGCCATTTGTGATAGGGAACGTACTCTTGAGATCAGCCTTCTCTTTCTCTTCTTTCAACTGCAACCGGACTGTTGCAGTTGAATAAATATCGGGTTTTCCTTTTTCGCAATCTACTTCTTGGGGGATTCTATTTATTTATTTATGATTTCTATTTGTATCCCGCCTTGCCGGACAAGCTGGCTGAGCAGAACTCTGCTATACTGTCCGGCAAGGCGGGGTAGAAATACAAGTAATAAATAAATAATATTAACCAAAGATCCCAACACCGGAACCTGCTGGATCTTCCATTCCCAATTATCTCTCTTAGGTCTCCCTCCAGTATTTATTAATTCAAGTTTTTAAACTCATGGGTGGGTGGGTTGTGTGGGACTCTATGAAACCACATTTTTAAAGGTTCGAATGCATCAGCCGCAATCCAACCCAAACAAATTATTGTCAAGTCCGATTCATTGCAATCAAAGAATTACGCATGTGTTTCTGTGTCTTACTGCGGCTCTTGATGGGGCTGTACAGCGTTCAGCCTTGACCAAACGTCATTTATCCCCAGCGAACAGAACAACACAGACCAAAAACCAGAGAATAGAAAGGTTTTGTTTAGAGTCAACAACGGTCATGGAAGCAACAATAAAAAGGTCTTTTTAATTAGTTTGCAGCCTACAGAATACCAATAAATGTATGGACTTCTACTGGGAAGAGGAGTGAGGGGAAAAAAAACCCGCGACAGCATAAATAATGTTTTCTCCTTTCTTATGCCACCGGAGTGGGGGGAAATCTAGGCATTCAGGCAAAGGGAAAATGAACCTTTTGTTTGTTTGCGCACAAAGGCGGAATCCATTTAGTTCTTATCTCCTGTAAATGGAGACATTCCAGAAGATAATGCACAATATTCTTCACGGAGCCTTATTTGTGGGGACGTGAACCATAGTCGGGGAGTCTCGAACTACCGGAATTGGATGTTACAAGAAATGTGATTTATCGAGAAATAATGTCACATCAAATACAAAGATCCCCCCTGCTCCCAATTTAGCAACAATATACAGAAACCAGCTTCTGCCTTCCGCCTGCCCCTCTTGCAGAAATGAGCAGGCAAAAGGATGCAGAGTAAAACATATATGTGTGTGTGTAAACAGCCAACACTGCCTGATACAGAGCCATATTATCAGTATGTTCAGCTTAATATTATTGATTCTGATAGCCAGTGACTCTCTGCTTCCACATGGCAATCATTTCCCACTGTATGCTCCATGCCCCTTTGCTGTAGTAGCGTGGACGGGCCATAACTCAGTGGTAGAGTATCTGATTGTCAACACAAAAGGTCCTAGGATCAGTCCCCAGCATCTCCAGTTATAAGCTCCAGGGGTTCTTGGAAAAAACTGATTTTCTGGACCTATTTCAATCTGGCTTCAGGCCAGGGTTTGGAACAGAGACCGCTTGGGTCGCCTTGGCTGATGACCTCTATTGAGAACTACACAGAAGGCAGAGACCCTGCTAGTTCTGCTGGATCTCTCAGCGGCCTTTGGTACTATCAACCGTAGTATCAAAGGGGCACTGTATTATGGTGCTTCAAGTCCTATCGGGGGGGGGGGGGGTCGGTCTCAGAAGGTAGTGTTGGTGTAGTTTGGTGTAGCCAGTTTGGTGTAATGGTTAGGAGCATGGGCTCTGATCTGGGATAACCGGGTTGGATTCCCCACTCCTCCATGTGCAGCTGCTGGGTGACCTTGGACAAGCCACAGTTTTCTTGGAGCTGTTCTCTCAAGAGCCATTCTCAGTCAGAATTCTCTCAGCCCCGCCTACCTCACAGGGTGTCTGTTGTGGAGAGAGGAAGGGAAGGAGATTGCAAACCGCTCTGAGACTCCAAGTGAAGGGCAGGGTATAAATCCAATCTCCTCCTCTTCTTCTTCTAGTGTTGGGGGAGTCCTGCTTTGCCTCTTGGCCACTGACCTGTGGGGTGCCGCAGGTTCCATCTTCTCCCCCAGGGTCCTTAATGTCTATATGAAGCCCCCGGGAGAGGTCATCAGGAGGTTTGGGCTGCAGTGTCACCACTCTGTGGGTGACACCCAGCTCTACTTTTCTTTTTGAGGGTGCTGTTGATGTTCTGAACCCATGTTTGGAGTCAGCAATGAGCTGGATGAGGGCGAACAAGCGGAAACCTTAACCTCGACAGGAGAAGAGGTTCTCTGGGTTAGTAGAAAGGCAGACCAGGGACTTCAGATCTCCCCTGTGTTGGATGGGGTTATACTACCCTTGGAAAACCAGGTTCGCAGCTTGGGAGGGCTGCTTGGCACAGTGGTTGCCTTAGAAAACCAAGTGGCTGTTGTGGCTTGGGTTGCATTTGCCCAGCTCCAGCTGGGGCATCACTTGTGTTTGTTCCTGGTTCAGTTAGATCTAGCCACAGTGATCCATGCCTTAGTTACATCTAGACTGGACTACTGCCGTGTGCTCTTTTTGGAGCTTCCCTTGAAGAGTGTTCAAGTGCTGCTGCTAGTGCAGAATGCTGCAACTAGACTGCAGGTCAGAGCCAGCTATCAAGAGCATGTGATCCCAGTACACAGCAATTACACTGACTCCCCAGCCCAGTTCGAGGTGCTGGTTTTGTCCTTTAAAGTCCTACATTCCACGGAGCCAGGGTTTCTGAAGGACTGTCTTCTTCCATACATTTCTGCCTGGGAATTAAGAATACAGGGAGATGCTCTCCTGACTGTCCCACCACTCAAAGAGGCTCGTTGACTGAATACTTGAGAGAGGGCCTTTTCAGTGGCAGCCCCACAAGTATGGAACAGCCTCCCCAGGGAGGTGCGCCGGGCCTCCTCATTGTCAGTCTTTAGGAGGCAGTTGACGAGAGTTTTATTTAGGACTGCCTTTTTTAAAAAAAAATGGTTTCACTTTTAGTATTGGCAGCCCTAATCGCAGTTTTTAAGTTGTGACTTTTATGGGTTTTATGATTGCTGTTTTTATTGTGTTGTAAGCCTCCTTGAATTCTGCAAGGGGGAAAGTGGCTAATAAATGTCAGTCAGAGAAGGAGGAGGAGGAGGAGAAATTGGACTACCCGAGGGAGTCTCAAAGTGGCTCACAATCTCCTTTCCCTTCCCCTCCCCACAACAGACACCCTGTGAGGTAGGTGGGGCTGAGAGAGCTCTTTTGAGAACTGCCCTTGAGAGAACTGCTCTGAAAGAACTTGTAACTGATCCAAGGTCACCCAGCAGGCTTCATGTGGAGGAGTGGGGAATCAAACCCGGTTCTCCCAGTTTAGAGTTCCCACTCTTAATCACTAAACCAAACAGGCTCAGAAGGAAGGAAGGAAGGGAGGGAGGAAGGGAGGGAGGAAGGAAGGAAGGAAGGAAGGAAGGAAGGAAGGAAGGAAGGAAGGAAGGAAGGAAGGAAGGAAGGAAGGAAGGAAGGAAGGAAGGAAGGAAGGAAGGAAGGTCTAGCAGTAGGTGATGTGAAAGTCCTCGACCCTGGACAATCTTAGTAGACAGTACTGACCTTGATGGACAGTATAAGGCAGCTTTGTGTGTTCCTGCAGAGGTCCCACATGGGGGGGGGGGGGGATCCAGCATTCTTTCCCCTCTGTCCCCTCATGCCTGCCATTTTCCTCAAATCCCAACAGACAGCTTTTGCTGGCTTTAAAACAATCTGTAGTAAGTATATGTCGTGTTAGAACACTATAGTGACTCTATGGAATGATACCCCCACGGAATTCTGTCCCCTCCCCAAATTCTGCTTCCCCCAAGCGTCACCCCCAAATCTCCAGGAATTTCCCAATCCAGGGTTGCCTAACTTATTTTTCCTTCCTTCCTTCCTTCCTTCCTTCCTTCCTTCCTTCCTTCCTTCCTTCCTTCCTTCCTTCCTTCCTTCCTTCCCTGCCTTCCTTCCTTCCTTCCTTCCTTCCCTGCCTTCCTCCCCAGTGGAGTCCCAAGGTGGCTTACATCATTCTCCTCTCCTCCATTTTGTCCTCACAGCGAATCTCCAGATATTTTCCAGGGCGGAGTTGACAACCGTACCAAGCTGAGGAGATACTGCAAGCCCTGTGAGAAGAGCAACAGATGTGAAACTCTGAGTAGATTTTATTCCCCCCCCCACACACACACACACACACAATGGAAAAGAGGACTTTACTAAAATCCTTGAACGTTCAGCGTGTGCCACGTTTAGGCCCAGGATGCACTGTGTCATTTCCCCCATCTCCTCTCTATTGGGGTGTGGAATCCAGCCCAGGTTTTCTCTTCCCCTTCTTTCAGCCACGTCCCTGTCAATCAAGACAAGGGTCAACGCTCTGTATGCAAGAGGATCTGGGAGGGAACAGGTTAAGAGAATCTCAGCAGCTGGCTCCACCCCCTCCTTTAAAGGGCCATCCCACTTCCTTAAAGGCCCTCCCCACTTCTTCCCAAAAGTATTTAAAGGGAGTGGCACATGCCCCTCTCCCTCCCCTCCTGCAATATTTAAAAGCCCCTTCAGCTGATTTAAATCTTGCAGGAAGGAGGGAGAGGGGCGTGCACCATCACTCCAGTGGGGGGGGGGCCACACACATACTCCAAGTCAAGCCCCACCAGAAAAAAAATTGCCCCACAAGTCACAGAATCCTGGCTTTGGGCCTACCCCACCCTTTCATCAGTTAGATTTTGAGCCGCTTTGGCCATTGCTCACCTCCTGTTTTTCATCTTCAAGTGGGTAGCCATGTCAGTCCGAAGCAACAGAAGTTTAAGTCCAGTGGCACCTTTAAGACCAACAAAGTTAAATTCTAGATATAAGCTTTCGTGTGCATGCACACAAACTTTGTTTTTCATATTAGACAGGACCTCTTTTCTTCTCTCTTTTCCCTGAGCTTGAAGCTGTAGCAAGTTAACCTTTTGGAAGTTAATCGGTTCACAATAAATAAACCGTGCCTACATGGATATGTCATGCAAGATTTGCTTCTATTCTGGCAAGTAAAATTTCTTTCTCTTGTTACCATTGGAGTCAGGTCATCTTTGTAAATTTGTTTGAACAGAATTTCCCCCTTAACTGGAAATCAGGGATACTGCAGGAAACATAGAGAATCGGGGGGCATGAAGCCAAGGTGGACACTTGATTCTCAACACCTCTGAACCAAATGCAAACACACCCCTAACTAGTGAACTTTTCCCTTGATGCATTCACACGTGTGTGTTTGTTTGAGTGTGTGTGTGTGTGTGTGTGTGTGTGTGTGTGTGAATGCAAATAGGCAAGCACTGAAGCACAGGGTAAATCTGGATCATCCAGACAGGCTGATATTTGCACCTTATAGGAGCCATAGGAAATCCGTTTGGGAGCCAGGGATTTCCCACAATGGTCCATCACTAATCCAGTACAAAGAATAAAAATGGCCTCCCACACCACTTAAGAAGGGAACATCAACTGCAACTACTGGTAAATCAGGAAAGGATTTCAGGCACAAAAACTATCAGGGTTTCATCTGAAAGTTTGCATGCTGTACTAGTGATGCAGAATGGCTTTTTGGCTTCAGGGAAAGCTCAGCTAATGACAGAAACAGCCAAGTTTTCTAGCCCTCTAAAGCCTCCGCTCCACTTCATCAATCATTTCTTTTGGACCTAAACAGTATTTAATGTTTCCTTTCCCTGGAACTTGGTCGGGTTCCTGATGGTTTGCGACAGCGGCCCTGTCGGTGGATCTATGTCTCCCCCTAGTGCCCAAGGGCGGCTGCTGCAATATATTTCGAAGGAATTGTTTTCAAGAAGTAGTGGCCAAAAACCACTGCATACTCTGAATTACATCTCCTACACTTAGTGTTGAGATGAGATGAGGAAGAGGTGAGCAGATAGGTGGGAGAGGAGAGGAGTTGTGGCTCAGAGGCAGTGCATCTGCTCGGCACACAGAGGTCCCAGGTTCTATCCCCGGCATCTCCAGTTAAAAGGATCAGGTAAGTAGGTGATGTGAAAAACCTCAGCTTGAGACTCTGGAGAGCCATTACAAGTCCGGGTATCCCTTAATAGACAGTGGTTGGAGTCAGTATAAGGCAGCTTCATGTGTTCCCAAGCGGCGTTATCCTGAATCAGACCATCTAGCCAAGTACTCTTCACTCCAAAGCTGCAGATACCCATCTCCTAAAATCTTGGCTTGTACCCCCTCTCACTGCATTTATGAAGCCTTACTCCAGCTAACCTGGATCTTCTTTAGAGTTGGCAACTCTGAGTTAGGAAATACCTGGAGATTCTGGGGGGTGGAGTATGGGGTGTATCCTGCCATAGAGTCCCCCCCCGGCCTGCAGCTACGGTGGGGCTACTGGGGGCTATGCCCCCTTCCTTAAAGGGCCCTCTCCTTTAAATGCTTTTGAAAAGAAGGGGGGGCACGCACATGCACTCTAACTCACAAATTTGCAGCTTTGATGGCAGGCACTCACCATGCCCTGCTTTCCCCAAAGTTGCACCAGTGCAGCTGCCCTTTCCAGCTCAGGGCAGAAGAGTTGGGGAAGGGAGAAAGAAGGCTGTGGTGATAAGGAGAGGAGAAGAGACAGAGGCATCGTGGGTTAGAAGGAACAGAGGAGACGGTAGAGGGCCAGCAATGGGAAAGCAAGAGAAGTCTCCACTCTGTGTGTGTGTGTGTGTGGATTTCTA
This sequence comes from Lepidodactylus listeri, assembly GCA_029233225.1. NCBI lineage: Eukaryota > Metazoa > Chordata > Lepidosauria > Squamata > Gekkonidae > Lepidodactylus > Lepidodactylus listeri. The sequence goes on from JARCFY010000011.1 coordinate 87,251,675, forward strand.
TAAACCTATATTATGTTCCCTCTGGGTGACATCATAGAGTTGGATGACAACGTCACCTCTGGGTGACATCATAGTGTTGGACACATCAGGCGCGATGGGGTTCTTTGGGGACAGGGCTCCCCCTACTGGGAACCAAAAGCAGAAAAAAATCCCACCTCCATCAGGGGGATGGCAACCAGTGTTCCCTCTAAGCTGAGTTAGTGTGAGTTAGCTCACAGTTTTTTAGCCTCCAACTCACACATTTTTCTTGTAGCTCAGGAAGGATGGCTCCAGAGTGAACTAATTTATGCAGTAGCCAAATCGCTCGCTCACAACTTTCATGCCAGTAGCTCACAAAGTAGAATTTTTGCTCCCAAGATTCCACAGCTTAGAGGGAGCATTGATGGCAACCCTAGAAATGGACCAATCGCTGGACTTCCCTCCTGTCATACGTTTCATACTCTGAAGGATCGTTTGAGGCCTGGTCACTTTTCAGTTCTCTCAACGTCTTCCTTGAATTACACCGCAATGTCATTTCCACATCCCCGGCCAGCAGCTCAGCCCTGAATGCCAATGAGTGACAGCTCTCCGGTCTTAAAACGTCTCTCTGACCTTGGGAAAGATACCTTATCCATATTCATAACACCATTTAATGCTGTCATTAACTGCTCCGTATACCTAATTTATCACCATAATCTCATCAGCCGGAACCACGTCCGAGTAGGAAACCTTCCGTTTCTCCTCCCACATGTTCTCGTCAAACGCCGTAATAACTTTAAGTCATCATTCGGTGGTTACTTTAAGATGGGCTACAAAAACGAGGGTGGGTTCCCCCCCCCTCCCAGATTCAGATGGGCACATTAAGAAGGACAATTCCAGATGGTTAGCCATGTTAATTGATAGCAGCAAAAACTCAACAGGAGTCCAGTGGTACCTTAGAGACTAAGAAAAAAAATGTTAGTTGAACTCCTCTTTTATACAAGGACAAGCTTTCTTTCTTCTGTAACGATTCTGGGGGCCTTGCCTCATATTAAGGGCTGGTTTTCAAGCTCCAGCTGTGACTCTGAAATTTTGGGATGGAAACCCCCTTCATGTGGGGAAGGCAAACCATCTTGGGGGCAGGCATCAAGTTCCAAATGGAGCAGAAAATAAGATCCTACTGGAGTCTCCTGTGCACCAACCAAGGGCTGAGGAGACTGAATGCCCCCTAGTGGTGACTGAGTAACAATGGGCGATGACGTCCGTACTGCCTCCAACACAGAATCATGGGCCCAGTTCAGGTCGTCCCTTCTCAAAATAAATATTGCAGAGCTGGAAAAGGTGCAGAAAAGGGCAACCGAAATGATTGCGAGACTGGAGAATCTTGCCTATAAGGAAAGGCTAAAGAGTTTGGAGGGGAAATGACTGAACCGGAGGGAACATAATATAGGTTTATAGAAATTCACACACACACACACACACACAGAGTGGAGACTTCTCTTGCTTTCCCATTGCTGGCCCTCTACCATCTCCTCTGTTCCTTCTAACCCACTTCTCTTCTCCTTATCACCACAGCCTTCTTTCTCCCTTCCCCAACTCTTCTGCCCTGAGCTAGATGGCCCAGGCTAGCCCAATCTCATCAGATCTCAGAAGCTAAGCACGGTCAGCCCTGGTTAGTACTTGGATGGGAGACCAATAAGGAACACCACAGTTGCAACTCAGAGGGCAGGCAATGGCAAACCACCTCTGAGCCTCTCTTGCCCTGAAAACCCTACAGGGTTGTCATAAGTCAGCTGTGACTTGACGGCACTTTCCACCACCACCAACTCTTCTAAGACTACCTCGTAGTCCTCTTTCCTGCTTGGCCTTGTGGCCCCTTCCAGCCAGGTGATTGGGGGGGCTGAACGCGGAGGAGAAAGTGTGCCAGATGTGCTTTCTGCTCTTAGCTTTCCTCCTCAAGCTACCATCCAAGAGGGGATCAGAACGAGAAGCAGACAGCATATGGGACCCGCTTTCTGCTCCAAGACTCCCATGGCTACCCAGCCGGCCCACTTTGCCCTTCTTCTCTTTCTCTTCCTTCCCTGCTACCATGTCCCCTATTTTCTCCACTACCCGTGTAGGACAAGGGGAAAAGAATGTGATTTCTGAATGTGATTTCTGACACTTTCTCCTTGATATAGATATATGATAGATAGATAGATAGATAGATAGATAGATAGATAGATAGATAGATAGATAGATATCCAGTAGCGCCTTGAAGACTAACATTTGTGGCTGGGTAGGAGCTTTTGTGGGTGGGTAGGAGCTTTCATGAGTCCCTGCTTACTTCTTCAGGTACTTCGGGTACCTTCAGGTATCTGAAGAAGGGAGCAGTGACTCACAGAGGCTCATACCCTGCCACATGTTTTGTTAAGTCTTTCAGGTGCTCCTGGACTCTTGTTTTTTAAGGGTAAGTACCCACTGGCAGAATGAGTGCAATATGTCACTTGATCTCCATGAGGTTAAAAAAAAAGGCAACCCCAATGAAGGCTCTTAAAATACAATTTTATCATGTAATCCAACCTTCAGTATGTCCAACAGCAGCTTGCGGGGTTTCCTGAGACCCTGCTGGATCCTGACATCCCGCCCCGCCTTGGAAAAGCAGATCTGGGGTTCCATTTGGAGGAAAGTTCAGGGAATTAAACGTCAGTTAAGCCCAAAAGCCTCTAGATGGAGCCAGAGGGAAAGGAAATAAAAGCTTTAGCCTGCAGCCCTTGGCTAGTTGGTTCCAAACGGGGAACCAAATATAGTCCCAAATATAGGGGAGCCTGCCTCTAGGTGGCAGCAGAGGGCAATCCGTATTTGGGACCATAAAGTGCTATGCTGGGTCCTAGAAGCGTGATACTGAGTGCAGTCAATAAATCTCCCAAGAAGTATATTCCAAAAAAGGTAAATTGATGTTTATTCAAGTAGATTCAGTTCACATTCAGGGTCAAAAAGAGAGAGAGAAGTCTAATCTAAAGAGTTATTTCCCTCTCACAAATGGCTAGCGTGTTCTGCATCATGTGTGTGGGAGAATGAGGGCACTGTCTCTACAGGAGAGACCTGCAGAGGCACGGGTCTCCATGGAAGGCCATGTGCAGAGAGTGAGGTGACAAAGTCAGAGGAAAGGGCAGCTCCCAGGCTAAGACCAAGAGAGGCAACCCATTCAAGGAGATGACACCTATACGTATTTTGGGCGATGTAGTGCCCCCGCCCCGTGTCCAGGCATGCTGAGTCACTCACTCTAACAAGCAGTGTACAGCTGAGGCATGGAAATGAAGAGCCAAGGAGAAAGGCTAGCAGCCTGAATAGCCGAGACGAGCGTCAAGTGCAAGGTCAGACCTGGTTAGTACCTTCATGGGAGACCACCAAGGAAGTCCAGGGTTACTACACAGAGGCAGGCAGTGGCCACCCTCCACTGTCCATCTCTTGCCTTCAAAACTCTAGGTGGTTACCATAAGTTGGTTGCAACTTGATGGCAAATTAATAATTATTGTGTGGAAGCGGGTGTAGTACAGCCAGGAGATCTGAAGATTGTCTGGCAGCCTGAAACTCTAGCTCTTTTTTTGGCGAGCTATGTTTATTGGGGGGGGGCTGAGAGAACTGCGAGCGACCCAAGGAAACCCAGCTGTAAAACAGCTGCAGGTGGCATTTAGGGTTGCCAGTTCCAGGTCAGAAACTACCTGGAGACATTGGGGGGGGGGGTGGAGCCTGTGGAGGGCAGGGTTTGGGGAGGGGTGGGATCTCAGCAGAGTATAATACGACAGAGGCCACAATCAAAGCAGTCATTTTCTCCAGGGAAAATTATCTCTTTCATCTGGAGGTCAGTTGTAATACTGGGAGAACTCCAGGCCCCATAGGGTTGCCATCCCCCTGGTTAGGGCAGGGGTTCCCCCGATTTTGGGGGCTCCAATCCACCACCATCCAGCTGGCCAGCAGGGGAAGCCCCACCCCCCAAAAGCCCCATCCTGCATCGGCGTCGCCAGCACGATGTTGCCCAGTAGTGACGTCATCATGTTGCCAACATTGGGGGGTGACACTCTAGTATTTGGGCAAACTCTATGATTTTGAGGCAAAAAAACCATAGTGTTTTGCCCAAAAAACTAGAGTGTCCCCCCCTCCCGATGTCAGCAATGGGATGATATCACTTCCAAGTGATGCCATTGCACTGCACGCTCATAAGATCCCAATGAGGATCCGGGAGCCCCCACTGGATCGAAGGTAGGATCTGGCAACCCTAAGGTGGCTTCAGTTCCAAGAGGAGAATAGAGCTGCTTAACCCTTCCCACGCCCCATGTATTTCAGTCTTTGAGATGAGGGGTGGGGAAATGCTGAGCAAAGGGACAGCAAGGATAGGGTTTTCCCTACTGCCAGACTCTGTCTGAGTCTGTCCACAGCTGTGTTACCTGATGAAAGAGCCCCCAGGGAAACAAATCTCAATGCCTTAGTTCTGGCCTCAATCTGAGTCCAAGTTAAACTGTAGAACTCCTTTGGGGGAGAAAAAAATATAGATGATGTTATAGGGATGGGAACAGGTTGTGTCTGGAACATGAGGATTTGTGTATCGTGTCCTTGGGGATCTGCCAGCCGGGGCGGGGGGAGGGAGGTACAGTTCCCTATCAACATTTTCATTCTGAGGGCAGATATTCCATTATGTTCAGATCTTGTTGGAGGGTGGGGAGAATAGCTGTCGCCAGCTGTTTAATGTCAAGGGGCCAGATTCTGATCTTGGTGAAGAGCCTGCTGACTACATTTGTTTTTAAAAAAATATTTTGTCTTCTGCTTGGCAGACTGGCTCCCGATTTACATGGTTGTTTTAAAGGAGGAAAAAACAGAACTCAGTTGGCATCTGTGCTGTGCAAATGGGGATTAATGCACTTGGAAAGCCCTGACTCTTGGGTGACTCCAATGCAAAAGGCACAGCCAAAGGCGTGCTGAGCCTTCAGGAGGCGACATAAGATTGCCAGTTCCCCCGGCTATCAGTTGGGGACAGGGGTATATGGGTGACAGATCTAGGTTGTTTGGGGGTGGAGCCTGGGGAGGACAGGGAGTTTGAAGGGGTACAATGCCATAGAGTCCACTCTCCAAAGCATCCATTTTCTCCATAGGAACTGATCTCTGTAGTCTGGAGATGAGCTGTAATTCCAGGGGATCCCCAGGTCCCACCTGGAAGCTGGCATCCCAAGTTGCCGACCTCCAGGTTGCACCTGGAGATCTCATAAGAACATCTGAAGAGCCACGCTGGATCAGACCAATGGTCCATCTAGTCCAGCATCCTGTCTCACACAGTGGCCAACCAGTTCCTCTGGAGGGCCAACAACTGGGCATAGAGGCCAAGGCCTTCATAAGAACATCAGAAGAGCCCTGCTGGATCAGACCAGTGGTCCATCTAGTCCAGCATCCTGTCTCACACAGTGGCCAACCAGTTCCTCTGGAGGGACAACAGCAGGGCACAGAGGCCGAGGCCTTCATAAGAACATCAGAAGAGCCCTGCTGGATCAGACCAGTGGTCCACCTAGTCCAGCATCCTGTCTCACACAGTGGCCAACCAGTTCCTCTGGAGGGCCAACAGCAGGGCACAGAGGCCGAGGCCTTCCCCTGATGTTGCCTCCTGGCTCTGGGATTCAGAGGCTTAGTGTCTCTTAATGTGGCGGTTCCCTTCAGTCCCTAGTAGCCACTGATAGACTTATCCTTATGGATGCTATTCCCCAGTTGGGGGCAGGAGTTCCCTCGGGGGGGGGGGGGGGGTTGGCTCATAAGAACATAAGAGAAGCCAGTGTTGGATCAGGCCAGTGGCCCATCCAGTCCAACACTCTGTCACACAGTGGCCAGAAACACCAGGTGCCATCAGGAGGTCCACCAGTGGGACCAGGAAACTTGAAGTCCTCCCACTGTTGCCCCCTGCCCCCGAGCACCAAGAATACAGAGCATCACTTGCCCCAGATGAGAGTTCTTATCTATACCTTGTGGCTAATAGCCACTGATGGACCTCTGTTCCATCTGTTTGGCCGCGGTCACATGGCCCTTTAATGCGGGAGAAAGAGCTGTTTCCTCCCACATTTAAAGGGACTGTTCTGAAAAGCTGGGACAACTCCCACGCCAAAGCGGGCTCAGATGCAGGTTCCTCCCGCATTTTCTGACCCAAGGAAAATCAAGTGTTTTCCCAGGAGTCGTGCGAGGAGCCCGCATTTGAGCCATCTGGGCAGCCCTCTCTCGCAATCATTGTGAGAGAGGGCTGTCCAGATGGTCCCATCCGCCATTTTTTCCCCCCTTTTACACTTGGGCACTTGGCTACTCAAGCCCCCCAAGTGTAAAAGGGGGGGGGGACCCAAACTTACCAGGCAGCCAGTGGGGCTTGGGGAAGGAGGCCTCCCCCGGCTACCACCAGCAGCCACTGCCGCCGCCAAAGAAAAGCCACCGCCGCCGCTCTTTCCACCTCCGCCGCCGACTCCAACTCCTCCACCTGCCGCCACCCGCCGCCACCACTGGAGTTGGGATGTGTGTACATCCCAACGCGAGGTTAAAAAACGCAGCCTCTTTAATCCAGGAGGGCTCCTGGATTTAAAGGGTCCATGTGACCACAGCCTTTATCTAATCCCCTCTTGAAGCCGTCCATGCTTGTAGTCCCTACCACCTCCTGTGGCAGTGAATCCCATGTGTTAATCATTCTTTGGGTGAAGAAGTACTTCCTTTTGTCTGTGCTAACCCGACTGCTCAGCAATTTCATGGCGTGCCCACGAGTTCTTGTGTTGTGAGAAAGGGAGAAAAGTACCTCTTTCTCTACCTTCTCTATCCCATGCATAATCTTATAAGCCTCGACCGTGTCACCCCTCAGCTGTCGTTTCTCCAAGCTAAAGAGCCCCAAGCGCTTCAATTTTTCTTCATAGGGAAAGTGTTCCAACCCTTTTATCATTCTAGTTGCCCTTTTCTGCACTTTTTCCAATGCTATAATATCTTTTCTGAGGTGTGGCGACCAGAACTGCGCACAGTATTCCAAATGAGGTTGCACCATCAATTTATACAGGGGCATTATGATACTGGCTGATTTGTTTTCAGTTCTCTTCCTAATAACCCCCAGCATAGCGTTGGCCTTTTTCACTGCAGTCGCACACCGTCTTGACATTTTCACTGCATTATCTACTATGACTCCAAGATCTCTCTCTTGGTCAGTCTCCGCCAGTTCGGACCCCATCGACATGTATTTATAGTTAGGAATTTTGGCTCCAATATGCATCATTTTGCACTTGGCCACATTGAACCCCATTTGCCACATTGATGCCCACTCACCCATTCTCGACAGATCCCTTTGGAGTGCCTCACAATCCTCCCTGGTTCTCACCAATCGTCCCTGGTTCATGCTCACCACTGGCCGGCTGGCTGCTGGGGGGGAATCCCATCCCCAAACGTGACGTGCCATTACGGTTGATCTCCAGACAGCCATGATCTGCTCCCCTGGAGAAAATGGCTGCTTTGCATGGTGGACTCTAATGCATTATACCCTGCTGAGGCCCCTCCCCAAACCCCATCCTCCCCAGGCTCCACCCCCAAAATCTCCAGGTATTTCCTAACCCAGAGCTGGCAGTTCTACCCATCTGGATCATATCAAGCCACCGCTATAGGGTTACCAAATTCAAAGTGGGGCCCCCTGCTCTCTTGAGATTACAGTTGATCTCCTGGAGAAAAATGGCAACTTTGGATGGCAGATTGTCTGGTATCACATGCCTGCTGAGCTCCCTCCCCTTCCTCAAACTCTGCTCTCTCCAAATCTCCACCTCCAAATCTCCAGCAATTCCCCAAGCCGGAGTTAGCGACCCTACATTGTTCTTAAGTGCCGGCATAAAAATCCACAGGACGGCTGTTCACCGATATGTCTAGCTGGGCCTAAGAAGTCGGGCTTTGTTGTCAACTAAAAGATGAGACTGTCTCTCCCCTCCATCCTAAAATATGCTGATAGTATAATGACTCTTTGTGGTTGTATATTTGTACTTAGCCACCACAGAGGGCTCTATATTGTTGCCTACAATGCAGTGCTGTCCTTGGGGTTTAAAATTATTTCATACACATGGATATATTTGCCCGGTATAATGTACAGGAATCAATAAATGCGCACCGCATCTTGTGCGTGGTTCTTGTGCAATTCTGTCCAAGGCTGCCTGCATGCTGCACATATTTGGCACTCACACAATACATTATTGTTGGACGAATGCCTTCGTTATTCAGCCGTTTGCATGGTGACTGAACCCACTGCTTTTATGCGGGGTGAAGAGCATCTGGGCCTTGAATAGCCACACAGAAGAAGCCCTACTTGAACATGGCTGTACACTACCCTCACGCTTTCAAAGACCACTCCGTAGCCATGAGAATGACAAAAATGGGCTCTTTTCTTTTTAAAAGAAATCTGTTGTTGTTTATTTTGACATTCTCAGACCCAGGAGTCTATAGAATCCAAATTACGCAACACAGCAGGGATCTGCAGCTGTGGGTTCCAGAGCCAAATGGGGCTCATTCCAGAAACAAACATGGCTCTTTCAAGAAAGAAAACGTTTACAGTGTATTGGAGGGGGGTGCTGGAATAATCAATATAAAATGGGAATGATGCGGTGTAGAGCCAGTGTGGTGTAGTGGTTAAGACTGGTGGACTCTAATCTGGAGAACCGGGTTTGATTCCCCACTCCTCCTCCACATGCAGCTGCTGGGTGACCTTAGGCCACTCATGTTTCTCTCAGAGCTCTCTCAGCCCCACCTACCTCACAAAGTGCCTGTTGTGGAGAGAGCCAGAGTAATGGAGTGGTTGTGGGGTAGTGGTTGTGTGTGTGGACTCTAATCTGGAGAAACAAGTTTGATTTCCCACTCCTCCTCCCCCATGAAGCCCGCTGGGTGACCTTGGGCCAGTCCCCATTCTCTCAGAGCTCTCTCAGCCCCACCCGTCTCACAAGGGGCCTGTTGTGGGGAAAGGAAGGGAAGGAGATGATAAGCTGCTTTGAGACTCCTTAAACTAGAGAAAGTGGCCCTAAGCATGAGGACACCAACTCTGGTTTTAAAAAATTCCTGGAGATTTGGGAGTGGAGCTTGGGGAGGGCAGGGTTTGGGGAGGGGAGAGGAGGAGAGGGACCTCCGCAGGGATGTAACGCCATGGTGTCTACCATCTCAAAAGGCCATTTCCTCCAGGGGAATAGGACTGCCAACACTTGAGTTGGGAAATTCATGGGGATTTGGGGATGGATGGAGCCTGGGGAGGGGACAAACATCAGTGGGGTATAATGCCATTTTGTGGCTGTGCCCACCAGGCCCGCAGGCTCTAAAAAGCTGGGGATCCTTGGATTAGGGTGTTGAACTAGGATCTGGGAGACCCAAGTTCGAAGCCCCATAGAAACTCACTGGGTTACTTTGGGACAGTCCACACACTCTCGGCCTCACAGAGCTGTTGAGAGGATAAAATGGAGGAGAGGCGAATGATGAAAGCTATTTCGGGTCCCCGTTGGGGAGATAGGTAAAGGATACATGAAGTAAATAAATAAACCTCACACATGAAATGACATTTTCTCCATTTGGTAGTGACGCTCTCTCCCAAGTTACATCCCAAGTCTGCAGAAGAAAGCAGTATAATTCTTCTCTGTCGCTTCCGGCTTATGATTGCTGTCGTCGCCCATCTCCTTGCATCCTCTCAGCAGGCTAGCCACACCTCTAAAGTAAATAGCTCTCTCCACATCCAAATACATTCCGAAGTACGTGTTTCCAGTATTTGGGTAGATGTCAAATCTAAACCCTTCCACGGCCGTAAGCTTGCTTTTATGAAGGGTGCGCATGGGCCATAGACCTTGTGTCAAGATGTTTGCACTGACCACATAATAAACACACAACAGACAATGTGTATTTGAACACCAGCATGTTGTATTTGCCAAAGGACATTTACTGGAGTGGACTGGAAGAAGTTCAAGGTCAGAGGAAGCATGTTGTATATTTAAATAGCTTAGGAAAGAAAATAGATTTGGGGAAACTGAAGCCTTTTTAGTAGCTGGCAACATTCTATTTATGGGAATAGATTTGACTTTTTTTTAACTGTGAGAAGCTTTCTCTGCTATTGTTGTTGTTTAGTTTTTCTCCACAAACAACACGTGCTAACGTTTGTGGTTTCCGAAAAGACAGATGAATTTGTAGTATAAAATACTAAGATTAGCAAATTAACAAGCGGGGACCCGCGAGACTTGCGGCAGGAATCCCATTCACACACACACACACACTTACCTGCTGAGACAAGGTGCAGCACCCGCCCCCTGCCCCACGGGCCTCTGAACTGGCACAGCGCCAGGCTGCTGTGGCCACCACTGGGCTTGGAGGGGGCAACAGGGGGGGCAGGAGCTGTGCCTTGGCTCAGGTGAGGACACAGGGCAAGTGTTGCCAACCTCCAGGTGGGACCTGGAGATCTCCCAGTACTACAGGCAACAGAGATAATCCCCTTGAAGGAAACAGCAACTCCCAAGGGTGGCATTATACCCTGCTCAGTAGAAAAGCCGTCAGCCTGTAGAGACCAGACTAGCCTGATCTTGGCTGCGGTCACACATGCTAAATAATCCATTTACAATCCACTTTCAGTGCACTTTCCAACTGGATTTTGACTGTGTGAACTGGCAAAACCCAGTTGGAAAGTGCATTGAAAGGGGATTGAAAGTGGATTATTTAGTGTGTGTGACCACAGCCCTTATGTTACTTTTTTCCCACCATAGAGAACAATGGAGGGAATGAGGGCAACCTGTTTGGGGGCCCATAGAATTGGACCCCCTAGTCCAATCTTCTTGAAACATGGTGGGTATTTGTGGGAGAGGCTCCACAAGCTACCCGGAGAGTTTGGAGGCTCTCTCTCAAACCCCCTCCCCTCCATCTACTTTTAAAACTGCCACCAAATTTCAGCGGCAATTCAACGGCGGGCCGAATCAGTGCCCACTCCTGGGCTGGCAGAGTGCCGCTCTGCCTCGCTCTGGCCCCAGATGACCCCTGCTTAGGACCCAGTTTGATAGTTTCATGGGAGGTAATTCCAGTGTTAGAAGGGTTGGGTTAATTTCCAGTTATTTTTTTTTAATTTCTGAACTGGTACCCCACATAGAAGATGCTGTTATTTCTGGTAAGAAATCCTTTTGTATAATGATGTGGAAGAATAAAAATTAAAATTAAAATTTAATACAACGGAACTATGCTGGTACAAAAATCTATAAAAATCTGTGGTTTTTAACAGGGATAATGGTCACTTTATACAATTTGAAGAAAATAATTGTAAAAGACACATTATTGGGTAAGCCAGTTTTTCATGTCATTTTAAGAGTCTCCAAATTTTCAGCTAGATGGCTATTTAAATTCAGGGAAAACAGTGAATTCTTCCCCAGGATCCTCGCGTGACTATTGAGCTGTCCGAACAGGAAGAGGGACTGTTCTAGTAGGTCCCTGCAGGTCTCTCACCCCCAAACCTCTCTCTTACTTTGAGCTTCTCCTGGTCTGCAGCCCTAGCCTCAAGGGAATATATCTGCTCCCTGAGAGCAAGAAGCACCATGCACTGAGTATACCACTCCAGGTATGAGCTGTGATCCACCACACCAACCACAAGCCACCAGCAGTCTACGGTGGCCCTCAAGGATCAAAATAAAACTCTGGTTTTCTGCTTATTCGGGAGCACAAAAGTGTCATATTATGATTTGGGAGACTCAGATTTGCATCCCCACTCTGCCATGGAAGCTGCTGTGTGCAATGTTCTCTCCAATTTTCACCCCTCCTGAGCTGAGCAGTTCACATCCTGAGCAGACTAGAACTGCTGTAATTTTAAAATGGGCAATGGGCAGCGCAAGACCCTTCGCTTGCTTGGGCCAGTCACACACTCTCAGCCTAACCTACCTCACAGGGTTGCTGTGAAGATAAAATGGAGGAAAAGAGAATGATGTAAGCTGTGTCAGTCCCTGTCGGGAAGAAAGGGAGGGTATAAATGAAGTAAATAAAACGAACTTGGAGGTGGGGGGCTAAGGGGAGGAATGTGTTCTCAAGAACTTGGCAAGGCCTTATCATACATGACTGACAGGCTTCATTCAGCTTTGTGGTAGCAACGGACCATGCTTAATGAAATTATTATACTGCACAGTAAAATATTTAAGTAATGGTATGTTTTCACCCACACTATGGGAAAGAGTGGGTGGTGTTTGCCTTGCCTAGGTTAAAGATTAATCAAGAAAGTGAAAAGAAATGTTTACACTATGATTTTTTTCTTCAGGATAATCCTAAAGAAGGAGGTTTCCATTGCTTGACATCTGCCCTGAAGAAGTCCCACATGAGGTTCTCTTAACAACAAGGCTTTTACAAAAGAATGGGAAAACCGGCCTGGAAAAGATCTGTTGAGCCAAGATCCAAAAAAGCAATAAACAACTCAGAAATGATTAAGTCCCTTGGCTCCAGTTATTCTTAGCTCGTGAGGCCACTCGGAGTGAGAGTGGAGTAGAAAGAACATCATTTCCTATGGGAAACCAGGTCAAGATGGTGGCATTCCTCATCTCGCTGGAGGGAACAAGAGAGAGGCTCCAGCTACCAGGCATGATAAATGAAGAAGAAGCCATTGAGACGTCTTGCTTTGTCTTGTTTTTTCCCCCTCCCTCGTTGTCTGTGTGGAACAGGGTTGACAGGTCCCCCCCTGGCCACCAACAGGGAATGGGAGAAGATCGAGACGGGTAGTTGTGTTAGTCTGTCTGTAGCAGTAGAAAAGAGCAAGAATCCAGGAGCAACTTAAAGACTAACAAACATGTGGCAGGGTAGGAGCCAGTGTTCCCTCTACGCTGAGTTAATGTGAGCTAGCTAGGGCTGCCATGTCCCCCCGGGGGCGGGGATTCCCCCACTCAAAGGGCCCCCAATCCACCAGTCCGGATCCAGCCGGCAGGGGGAACCCCACCCCGAAGTGGCCAGATCGGGCCGACGTGCCCAGCGTGATGACGTCACCCAGAAGTGACGTCATCATGCCGGGCAGGTCCCCGGGCAATGCTCTAGCAATCACCCTGAAAACTCTATGGTACCACAGGGTTTTCAGGCCGGTTGCTAGAGCATCGCCCTATGACGTGCCCGGCATGGTGACATCACTTCTGGACGACGTCACCACAGCACACGTGCATGGACCAACTTGCATATTTATGAAGAAGAAGAAGAGATTGAATTTATATCCCACCCTTCACTACCTGAAGGAGTCCCAGAGCAGCTGACAATCTCCTTTCCCATCCCGTCCCCACAGCAGACACCCTGTGAGGTAGGTGGGGCTGAGAGAGCTCTCTTGAGGACTGCCCTTGAGAGAACAGCTCTGAAAGAATTTGTGACTGACCCAAGGTCACACCAGCTGGCTGCATGTGGAGAAGTGGGGAATCAACCCCGGTTCTCCCAGATTAAAGTCCACGCTCCTAACCACCACACCATGTATTCCCCTTCTGGTGGAGAAAATGGCTGCTTTGGAAGATGGACTGCATGATATTGTACCTACCAAGGTCCCTTCCCTCCCTAGACCCCACTCTCCTGGGCTCCACCCTCAAATCTCCAGGTGTTTCTGAGCCTAGGGTAGCCAACCCTACCATAAGTCCCGGTGCTCAATGAATTGGGTTCCCCAGGGCAGCTGTCAAGCCTGCCTGCCTGGCACGGCAAACCCCTGATATGGGCTCAGATTGCAGGGCAAACGGATAGGCATTTCAGCTGCGTGTTCTGGGACGGAGCTGATAGCCGAAGACAAGAGGCCGGATTGTCCATTCGGGTGGAAATCAGAGTGCAAACAATGATGTCTCAATGGCACCACCCCAGCATTAAGCCACTGAGGATGATGACTCACAGGCTTTCTGACTCATAGTCCCTCTTTGCTTTGGGGGAAGAGAGGAGACGTTCGTTCATTGAAAGCAAAGGTTTCTTTTCCTTACAATACCAACTGTGCAAAAAGCCATGGGCAGCTCTGGAGGCCGTGATCTTGGGCACAGGACGGCTCAGCGCAGAGATCGGTATGCTAGCAACAGAAGGCCACAGGGGCAGGAGAGCTGCCATGCATGGTTAAAAATAGCCTTGTACTAGGGTTGCCAAGTCTGGGTTGGAAATACCTGGGGACTTTGGGGGTGGAGCCAGGAGAGGGCGGGGTTTGAGGCGGGGAGGGGAGGGGCCTCAGCAGGGTACAATGCCATAGAGGCCACCCTTTAAAGCATCCATTTTCTCCAGGGGAGCGGATCTCTGTCAGCTGGAGATCAGTTGTAAAAGCGGGAGGTCCCCAGGCCCCTCCTGGAGGCTGGCAACCCTATCTTGTACTGAACAAAGTTTGAGTCCCATGGCACAAAGTTTTATTCAAGGTATAAGCTTTTGTGTGCATGAACACTATCTGCAGAAGCATGCATGCACATGGAAGCTTGTACCTTGAATAGAACTTTGCTGGTCTTTTTTTTTCTTTTACGAATATAAGGGGTTTTTTTTATTTTCCAAACATCTAAAGCATAAACAAACACATATATTACACACAAACAAATACACCTAAAATGAACGGAGGATAGTGTCGCTAGAAATACATGTATATATCTCCAAGCCTAAAACTTGTGTTGTCTAATTATCAGTGTCTATATTAAATAGAGAAAGTGACCTAATAAGGCAAAATAGTCCAAATTATCTATAGTTCATTTGGTATATTTGCGTGACTCAGGTTGTAAATAGAAAGTATACAAGAAGGGGGGGGGCCCACGATACTCGCGGGGGGGAGAAGCGGTCAGCCACTCGAGTCGCCGCTTCTCCCACCCACCCACCCGCCCTTCTCCGCGGCCCCCCCGCCCTTCTCTGTGGCTCAAGTGGCTTCCAGCCACTTGGGCCGCTCCTCCTCCTCCCCCCGCCCTTCTCTGCCCCCCCCCGCCTCCCTGCTCCTCCGCCGCCCCCCCGCCCTTCTCTGCGGCCCGAGTGGCTTTCAGCCACTTGGACCAGTCTTCCTCCACCACCCCCTGCCCCACTCTTGCTCGGGCCCAAGTGGCTGAAGCCACTCAGGCCCAGCGCATCTCCCTCCTGCCCCCCTGCTCTCGCTAGGGCCCGAGTGACTGAAGCCACTCGGGCCCGGCATTTCTCCCTCCTGCCCCCCACCCACCCCCGGCTCCCAGGCCCAAGTGGCCAAGGGCTGCTCGGGCCCACCGTTTCTCCCCTCCTACCCCCCCTCCAGCAGCAAGGCTTAGATGCCTCCCAAAGGCCAGGCGGCCCCAATTCCCTGAGCATTCCCTGCGCATGCGCAGGGAATGCTTTTACTTTTCGGGGGATTTAAATATCCTCTAAAAAATTTTAAAAACTTTTCGGATTTTTCTGCACATGGGGGCCCCTTGTGTGTAGGGAAATCTCCCTGACCTCCAGGTGCCCCCCCACACACACACATGGATTTAGATATTTGCACAGGGGGAGGCACTTTGGAATTAGTATATAGATTACATTTCAGTTCATATATTCTTCTAACCGTGTATAAAAATTAGACCATGTCTTATAAAATTTCTCTTCCTGTAATCCTTTTTAAAATAAGGTCAGTTGGTCCATTTCCGCAGTTTCCAATGTTTTGCTTATAACTTCTTCTTTTGTGGGTATTTTATCTTTTCTCCTGTGTTCTGCATACAATATTCTAGCAGTTGTTAATACATGAATGATCAAATAAAAATCCTCATTTCTACAATTTTCTGGTCTTATGTTCAGTAAAAAACAACTCAGGGGTAAAAGGTATGGTAACTTTAAAAAAAAATGGCACTCAAACTTAAAAATGATTTTATTGTATTTGATTGCTGACTGATTTTATGTGTTTTTAATGGTATTTATAGCAACTATGTGAGCTGCCCGGAGCCTGCTTGCGGGGAGGGCGGGTTACAATTGGAATAAATAAAATAAATACCTGAAGATTTGGGGGGTGGAGCCTGAGGAGGGTGGGGGTTGAGGAGGGGAGGGACCTCAGCATGCTATGTTGCCATAGAGTCCACCTTCCAAAGTGGCCATTTTCCACAGGGAGACTGATCTCAGTCAACTGGAGATCAGTCGTAATAGCGGGAGATCTCCAGCCACGACCTGGGGGCTGGCAAACCTACAAACCAGCATTAAGCAACGGACAGTTCTTACAAGCATTGGAAAATACTCGATTCATTCCCACAGTCCACCAATACTCTGTCCATTCCCGCAGTCGTGCATTGCTCAATCCGAGAGCCTCAGTCCTCGAAAATCTGCTCTGAGATTCTTCTTGCGTGGAGCAGTGGAGCAGAATCCTTGTGTGGGTTTGGGGGGTGGGGGTTTACTCATTAAAGGATGTCTCCTAGTAACACCTTGCCAAATTACACAAAGCACGGCAATCTTCCACTTTGAGGCAATTAGGGATATAATTGCTCTGCTTTTTAGCATGCTGATGGGTGATTCGACTGCCTGCTGTCCTCGGCCTGCCAGGTCGCTTTGCGCTCTTCCTGCCCCCGCACCCAGAGAGGGATCCTGCTGCTGCTGCTGTTTGATCAGGTTTGCCAGGCATCAGCCTACCTCGAGTGGGGCAGCTGGCAGGGCCCGGAACTCCTGACAGGACCTGCTGCTGATGACACCCCCCCCCCCCATGCTCTTTAGCTGCCTGCTTTCTTTTAAGAGAGCCAGTTCGGTGTAGTGACTGAGAGCGGCGGACTCTAATCTGGACAACCGGGTTTGAGTGCCCACTCCTTCACATGAAGCCAGCTGGGTGACCTTGGGCCAGTCACAAGCAACGCTCCCTCTAAGCTGTGGAGTCTTGTGAGCAGAAATTCTACTTCGCGAGCCACTGGCCCTAAAATTGTGAGTGAGCAATTTGGCTCCTGCATCAGTTAGTGTGCTCTGGAGCCCTCCTTCCTGAGCGAAGACAAAAATGTGTGAGCCAGAGGCTTAAAGAACTGTCCGCTAGCTCACACCAACTCAGCTTAGGGGGAACACTGGTCACAAGTTCTCTCAGAGCTGTTCTCTCAGGAGCAGTTCTGGAAAAAGCTCTCTCATCCCCATCTACCTCACAGGGTGTCTGTTGTGGGGAGAGGAAGAGAAGGAGACTGTAAGCTGCTCTGAGACTCCGAGTGAAGGGTGGGATATAAACCCTCCTCCTCCTCCTCCTCCTTCTTCACCTCAGTGGGGTTTAATGCCATAAAGTCTACCTCCCAATGCAGCCTTTTTCTCCAGGGGAACTGATCTTTGTAACCTGGAGACCGGTTGAGATTCTGGGCGATCTCCAGTTATTCCCTGGAGACGGGCAACCCTGGTTGTGGGCAGAAGGAGCTGTTCTTGAGAACGCTGTTCCGGAATGCCAGCAGGGAAGGAGGCTGGAGGGCAAAACAGGGAATTGTGGGGGAACGGTTGTCAGTATGTAAGAACCAAGTTGTGATTGTCCTTTTCCCCACTGCAAGTCCTTGAGGCCAGGATGTGGGTGGGAAGGATGCCAGCCCTCAGGTACAAACTAGGGATCCCCCCCCCCCCCGAATTACAGTTCATCTCCAGACGACAGAGATCAGTTCCCCTGGAGAAGATGGATGCTTTGGAGGGTGACCTCCGTGGCACTGTGCCCCACTGAAGTCCCTGTCCTCCCCAGGCTCCACCCCCAAATCCCCAGGAGTTTCCCAACCTGGATCTGGCAACGCTTTCCCCATCCCCCATAGATAGCCAAGGGGGACCTGGCAACCCTAGGCTGGGAGCATGAAGTGAAGGGCAAGAGTTTGATCCACAGGAATTAATATTGATCTCCATGCTGCGAAAAACTTTCCTAAAGACCCAAGATCTCTCCAGGGCCAGGCTATGCCTTCCTGAGAGCCAGTCTGGTGTAGTGGTTAAGTGCGCAGACTCTAATCTGGGAGAACCGGGTTTGATTCCCCACTCCTCCACTTGCACCTGGCTGGATGACCTTGCGCAAGCCATAGCTCTGTACCAGCTGTTCCCTCAAGGACAGCTTGGGAAAGAGCTCTCTCAGCCCCACCTACCTCACAGGGTTTCTTTTGTGGGGAGGGGAGTTTGTAAGCCGCACCGAGACTCCAAGTGAGTGAAGGGCGGGATATAAATCCAATCTCTTCTCTTCTTCTTCTTCTTCTTCTTCCTGGTCAGTTGGCAACCCTCAACCGTTGCAGGATTGTGTTTAAAAGCATCGTTACTAAATTCTGGTAGAATTTCAGGGAAATGAATGACAAGGTCTTCCCCTGTACAGCTGCGACTTTCCTTTCAGTCTGATCCCAGAGCCGGCCGAGATTAAAACATTTGGATTTGCTCCGATTCATCGTGTTGATTTCAGAGAGAATAAATCACTCGCAATCTAAGTCCATTAGCTTAATTGGATTGCGGGTCAGGCCAAGCTGTTTCTCTTTGCTTTCACCAAAATGTCATCTTTCTTTTTTTTTACCAAGGCAGAATAGCTCAATAATTATGTGCTTTTAAGGGACTTGACGCTGTTTGTCTCTTGCTTTTAAGGGGAGCGTCTGAGAGTCAAGAGGAAAACAAAATCAGTATACTAGCGATAACAGGTGGAAAAACACACCAATTATCCAGCTCCTTCTCACTATTCAAGCAAAACAGGGCTCCAGACTAAAGGCACCTATGTGCGTATCTAGACACTGATCACATTTCTATCCCACTCTTCCACCAAGGACTTGAAGGTTCATGGGGCTCTCCCCTCTGTTTTGTCTTCACAACAGTCCTGCGAGGAAGGATGGGCTGAGAAAGACATTGACTGGCTGAAACTCAGCTTCATGCCATAGCAGGGATCTGAACCCGGGTCTCCTCAGTCATAGTCTGGCGCTCTAACCACTACACCACACTGACTCACTGATAGGGTTGGCAGCATAGGCATCAACTATGGGGGGGCTCAAGGGCTCAAGCCACCCCCGAAATTTCCCGGGGGAGACTAAGCCCCCCCCCGGCAAAACGGAGCACCCACAGCCGCAACTCCCCACCGTGCCTTCCCAGGCCCTTCCTAGGCCCGCCCGCCCGCCGCCTCTCCCCCCCACCTGGCCACTCCATCTGTCCATCCAGGGGCCAGCTGGCGTCACGCTGAGCACGTTGCCGGGGCGACGCTCTAGCAATCGCCCCGAAACTCTATGGCACCATAGAGTTTCAGGGTGATTGCCAGAGCATTGCCCCAGCAACGTGCCCAGCGTGATGGCATCACTTCCGGGTGAAGCCAGCACGCTGGGCATTTGCCCAGCTGGCCCCTGGAGGGATGGATGGAGGGACGGAGGCAGGAGTGGCCAGGCTGGGGGGGGGGAGAGGCGGCAGCGGGGACATGGTCCCAGCATGCGTGCATGCAAAGCGCGTGCACACACAAGAGCGTTCCCCCCCCCCCCCGCCCCGGGGATTTTAAAACTCTACGCCCCTGCTTGGCAGTTCCAGGTTCAGAAATACCTGGAGATTTTGGGGGTGGGAGCTGAGGAGCAAAGGTTTGGGGAAGGGAGGGACTTCAGTGGGGTATAATGCCATAGAGTCTATCTTAGACTTAGAAGCGGCAACATCCGAGGCGATGCTCTGTGTGTTGGACAAAACTCTACAGTAAGATCAGCATCAAGCCAGAGCATCACCCCCTGCCAATGTGCTGACGTCACTTCCGAGTGAAGCAGGAATATCACATGCAACTTTGCTGTTTGGGGGGGATTACCTCCCCCAGCCAACAGGCCGGCAGCAGGCAGAAGCCCAACAAACCGGGGGATCCCCCAACCCCACCAAGCAATTGGCAACCCTACACGCGGACTCCCATAGCAGCTTACATAATTCTCTTCTCTATTTCATCCTCACAACAACCCTGTCAGGTAGGCATGTGTCTAGTCCTAGGCCACACAGCAAGCTTCTATGGCAGAGTGGGGATTCGAACCTGGTTCTCCCAGATCCTAGTCTGTCGCTCTAACCACTACACCAGACTGTCTTGCTTCTCCATACCAACTGCCGGCACTCCGTTGTGCTTCTAAACGCAAGTTGAAGCAGACGGTGTGTTCTCGCCAATCTTCCCCCTCCTGGCTTTCTGAAATGATACGAACAAAATGTAACAATGGTTGTCAAGGCAATCGACGCATCCGTACAAAGCACAGGCCACGGGTGCGAGAGGGTGACTACACGCCCGGGTCAAACGCAACACCGCGGAGACACAAAGATGTTTTCCCCCGGTGCCAAGTGTAACCCCTTGAGTCCCAAGGGCCAAGTTCACAGTCTAGGGTAACATTCATAAACTGAAAATGTAAATCCAATTTATTTAAATACAACAGAAAGCGACTGTGAAAGACATTCCAAAAGATATCGATACTGGTTCCCTAACCACTGTCTCAGACTGCAGAGTCCAATCACAATCTGCTTTATAGAAGGCACAGAGAGCACGGCGCGTTCTTCCTGCGGCTAAGCCTGCTGCAGAGTCCAAGACGTCAAGAAGGCCTCCTTGCCACAGCGGGGGCTCTAGTCTTCAAGCCTGCTCCTTGCCCTGGGAGCAGTTCTCCTTTTCTCCTGGCAAGACAAAGTGGCGCAGCTCTATACTAAGGTGCTGATTTCAGTGCAGCCAATGAAGAGTTCCGCTGTCGGCAATTCCTGCTCTTGAGCTCTTCCCAGCTACTGCAGGTCTCCCAGGAAGGATTGTTCAGCTCTTCCCATAGGGTTGCCAAGTCTGGGTTGGAAAATACCTGGGGACTTTGGAGGTAGAGGCAGGAGAGGGGAGGGTTTGGGGAAAGGGAGGGGCCTCAGCATGGTACAGTGCCACAGAGTCCACCCTTCAAAGCGGCCATTTCCTCCAGGGGAGCGGATCTCTGTCAGCTGGAGATCAGTTGTAAAAGCGGGAGATCCCCAGGCCCCACCTGGAGGTTAGCAACTCTATCTTCCCAGCTACAGCAGCTCTCCCAGGAAGTATTGTTCAGCTCTTCCCAGCTATTGCAGCTAGGGTTGCCAAGTCCAAGTTGGAAAATACCTGGGGACTTTGGGGGTAGAGCAGGGAGAGGGCAGGGTTTGGGGAGGAGAGGGGCCTCAGCATGGTACAATGCCATAGAGTCCACCCTTCAAAGCAGCCTTTTTTTCCAGGGGAGCTGATCTCCGTCAGCTGGAGCTCAGTTGTAAAAGCGGGAGATCCCCAGGCCCCACCTGGAGGCTGGCAACCCTAATTGCAGCTCTCCTGGGAAGTATTGTTCAGCTCTTCCCAGCTACTGCAGCTCTCTCAGGAAAGATTGTCCAGCTCTTCCCAGCTACTGCAGCTCTCCCAGGAAGGATTGTTCAGTTCTTCCCAGCTAGCAACTTCAGCTCCATCGTTTCTGCCTTTTTTGGATCCAAAGCTTGCAAAACAAGCTTTGCCCTTCAGGGAGCAGAACCTTCAGTGCTTCTCAGTCAATCTCCCCTTCTCGTCCTTTCAGCTAGCCCAGTCCTGCTTTATACCGCCTCTCATTGTCACGGGGCTCTTTCAAAAGCACGCCCCATGAGCCTTTGCTGAACATGCAAATTCACCCTAGCCTATGTACACCTCAGCAATCTGCCAGTCCAGTCTGGCCAAAGCTCTGTCAAAGTATCTGCGGTTTACTAATCCCCTAGGTCCAACCCCCCTTTTCCCCCAGTACAGTCTTATTCAACTGTTACCCATTAACAAAAACAAAAGAAAGCATCTCCGAAGCATCCTTTGCTAGGGCCAGCAATCAGCTAGGGTTGCCAGCTCCAGGTTGGGAAATACCTGGATACTTTGGGGGTGGAGCCTGAGGAGGGCGGGGTTTGGGGAGGGGACGAGCTTTGATTGTTTATTTATTTATTTATTTATTTATTTACTTACTTATGCCCCACCCTCCCCGCAAGCGGGCTCAGGGCGGCTTACAAGGGCAAATAGTGCCAAATTCAAGACAGTATAAATTTACAATACAACATTATAAAACCATACAACACAGCACTAATAAAACAATTCAGTATACAATGCTTCCAGTGATAGTCAATATATAGATGGCTTCCCCCCCAGGGTTGGAGTCCGGCTCCCAGTCTGCCTGGCCTGGGCTGTTTCCAGCCCTCATTGCGATGATACGAGCAATGGTAGATGGCACTAACGGTGGCGGCTCCTAGCCAAAGGCCTGGCGGGAGAGCTCCGTCTCGCAGGCCCTGCGGAACTGCATAAGGTCCCGCAGGGCCCTGATCTCCCCCGGGAGCTCATTCCACCAGACAATGCCATAGAGTCCACCTTTCAAAGCAGCCATTTTCTCCCCGTGACCTAATCTCTGTCACCTGGAGATCAGTTGTAATTGTGGGAGGTCTCCAGCCACAGTCTGGAAGTTGGCAACCCTAAAGTCAGCATACCCTCAGGTGGGGCAGCTGCCATGGCCCAGGGGTTCTGGGGTGACTCACTGCTGCTAGCCCTTTCCCTGCCACTTTCTCCGCCAGCCCCCCCATGCTTCCAGCTGTACCCACTGCCAATGCTCCCTCTAAGCTGTGGAATCTTTGGAGCCAAAATCCTACTTGGTGAGCGGCTGGGATTGAAGTTGTGAGTGAGCGATTCGGCAACTGCATCAATTAGTTTGCTTGGGAGCCATCCTTCCTGAGCTAAGACAAAAATGTGTGAGCCGGAGGCTAGAAAACTGTGAGCTAGCTCACACTAACTCAGCTTAGGGGGAACAGGCCAGTGCCCTCAGGGAAAGGCCAGTAGGCCGTACAAGTGGCTGTGAGCGTAGGCCAATGGAGGGCAGGAGAAGCAGGCCCAGGCAGGTAGTGGGATGTGTGGGGGAGTGAGTAGGGAAAGAATCCCCCGGGGGAACTTTCTGCCCAGAGCCTCTAGCATTTGCAACCAGCACTGTTCTTCCCTACAGAAACCGGCAGGCACTTTAAAAAAAAAAAAGGATTTGCTGGGAGGTGATCATCCTTTAAATCCATGGTTTAAACCCCTGTCGTCTGTGATTGCAACATCTGCCCCAGCTTATCTCTGCAATTGAGAGCACAGTCTGGTTCAGCCTTCGCTTTGATTGTTTCCGATTTGTTTAGATATCCACGGTGGGAAGTGCTCTCCAATCGCGGCCGACTTTGGGCAACCCCGTCGTGTTTTCAAGGCAAGAGACAGTCAAATAGGGTTGCCAGGTCTGGGTTGGAAAATACCTGGACACTTTCGGGGTGGATCCGGGAGAGGGCGGAGAGGGGCCTCAGCAGGGTACAATGCCATAGAGTCCACCCTCCAAAGCAACCATTTTCTCCAGGGGAGCTGATCTCTGTCAGCTGGGGATCAGTTGAAAAAGCAGATCTCCAGGCCTCACCTGGAGGCTGGCAACCCTACATTCAGAGGTGGTTTGCCATTGCCTACCTCTGTGTAACGACCCTGGACTTAGGGTTGCCAGCCTCCAGGTGGGGCCTGGGGACCTCCTGCTTTTACAACTGATCTCCAGCTGACAGAGATCAGCTCCCCAGGAGAAAATGGCTGCTTTGGAGGGTGGATTCTATAGCTTTGTACCCCACTGTGGTCCTCATCCTTCCCAGGTTCCATCCCCAAATAGCCAGGAATTTCCCAACCTGGATCTGGCAACCTTAACCTGGAACTATTCTTCCTCCTCCATTCCATCTTCATAGGGCTGCCATCCCCCTGATGGGGGCAGGGGTTCCCCCACTTTCATGGGGCCCAATCTGTCACTGCCCAGCTAGCTGTGGGGGAGCTCTGCCCCCAAGCAACCTAGAGGTGTTGCCTGGAGATCAGCTGTAATTCGGGGGAGAGTCTCCAGCCACCACCTGGAGCTTGGCAACCCTATTTGGTTCCACTTTACCCTTGGCCCACTCAGCAATTTTTAAACTGTTAAATTCTTATCTAAAATGGCGCTGGCTGCCATAGATTGTCCTGTGCCACCCATAACGAGTCGTTTGGCTGTGAGAGTGTCTTGCCCCTCTCCTCCCAGCCAGCTTTCATGGCAGAGCGCGAATTCGAACCTAAAACCCCCAGACCCTCTACAGTTTCGAACTACATTGATGTCTCCTTGCTTGTGTACCTGGACTGAATCAAGACCTAGGTTTCCTGTCTTGTTACCAATGCTGATTTCTTCACCCCTACTACCTCTCTGCATATCACACCCTAATCCAATCACACCTGCTAATGTCATTTGGCGTCTGAAATCACTCTGCTTTCCAATATATAGGACAGATGGACTCCCATTCTGGCTGCATCGGAAGAAGTGAGCAGTGACTCCCGAAAGTTCACCCCTTGCCACAAATGTGGTTAGTCTGTAAGGTGCTCCTGGACTCATACCCTTTTCTAGTACTTATGTAATGATTCCTTATCATTTTATGCCTCCAGGAGATGAAGGCTTGCCCTTGACAAGGGGACCAGAATCAGTTCCTGTCCTCTCCAGTCCAAGCCAGATGCCTGTCAGCCTGATCACCTCCAGCAACTCTACTTCCTTCCACTTTCTGTACACTTCTCCCTGTTTCCTCGCCATCTGCTCAACCGCTCCTCCTCTTGGAGCTGTGGTTGTAGCAACTGGCCTTCCCCACACACACCCCGCCCCCAGCCCAGCAGTACGTCACTTGGGCCTTTGCCAGCGTTTGCAAAATGGAAGCGGTGTTTGGCGTTCACGCGCATCAAACAGATCCCCATTGTGGAGCGGGCCTCAGCATTTGGGTGTGTGGCTTTCTCGGGGGAGAGCTCACGTGGGACGAGAAAAATGAGGAATATTCGAGGAAAGCTCTCCCGTCTACGCAGGGCCCAGTGCAAACAGCAGGCCATTTTTTCCACGTGTTCCACTGCTCCGCTGAGGCATCGAGCCTCGGGTTTCACAAAGGGTGGCCTTCTCTTGTCGACCAGAGAGAGAACAAAAAGGGCAGGCAGCTGATGAATATGTCTGTTGTGGAAGGAGAGACGTCATACTGGATGGTAAACAACAAAAGGGTTACCACCGGATGATGTGCGGAAGAGATGATTAGCCTCTCTAAAGAAGGAGGAGGAGAAAGAGATTGGATTTATACCTCACCCTTCACCACCCGAAGGAGTCTCAGAACAGCTTACACTCTCCTTTCCCTTCCCTTCCCCTGAATCCCCCCACCGGCTGCCAGGTAGGACCTGGGGTGTGTTCAGACGCGCAGTTTTATCCATTCCCCTTGCTGTTCCCTTACGGATTTAAAGTGCACGATCAGACAGCATCATCTGACTGGCGTGCCCAAGTCATCTGCCTCCCGTTTCCCCCCCACTATTCTCCGTGGGTTTTTGATACCTGAGAAAGTCCGGTGCCAGATGATCAGTGCAGTTCTGGCACGGATTTACTGAAGGTCTGATCGCGATCTTGCGCGCCAAGACTGCAACTGCTGCCTTTTTTAAAAAACCATTTTGCACATTCGCACATGTGTATCTCTGGTCTGGCCGTCTGCGCATGCGCATGTGGCGATTTGTTTTTAAAAAATGGTGATCATGCAGGCTCTGCAGTTAGAACGGGGGAAGGTCTGGGCATTCAGTCACGGAACAACTGCGCACTGAAGCAAGTGAGTGGATCGACATCTGGGTGACATTCTCCGGTATAATTTCATTCGGTTTAAAAATAACCGGGCTCATTGCTCTTTAACATTGTCGTCTGAACGCACCCCTGGTCTTGTAATTCCCACAGACTCAACAAGATTGGGGCCCACTGGTGCACAAATATGTGCCCTATGCGGCCCCTTGGCCGAACTGGAATCACACAGTCTGAGTCCAACGAGTTAAATGAATACTTGTTTAATTAATTCATAACAGGGAATACAGGGCAGATGAGTGCCTTAGCACTGCAGCAGTTCCAAAGCTGTATTCTGCCACAACCAGGAAGGGCAGAAGGTCTTATACCCCAAATGACACCACATATAGTTCACACATTAAAGGGTCGCTAATTGGACCCAGGCAGTTAATATCATACAAGCATCGTTTGACTCAGTGCATCTCTCAGTGGTGTCAGTAACTTCACTTGTTTATCTTGTCTTCAGAACACGGGGTGACTTTCTGGGCTCGCATGTGGAGAGCTAGCTGATAAGGACTGTGAATCACATTAAACTTCGCTCTCGGCGGCCTTGCAACTTCTAAATAGCATTCCAGTCTTATTGCATCTTAATTCCTTCCACAGAGGCTTCCTATACAAAAGGTGCAATTATAAAATATACAAGAGGAGGCCCGCAAGAAACTTGCAGGGAGGGGGCATTTCCTTCATCTTGCTGGGCCCGCCGCTCGCCCCCCCATGGGCTCCCAGCAGTAGGATACTTGCGGGGGGCAGGTGAGCCTCTCTCTCTTCCCTCCCTCCTCCCTCCCTGAAAACAGTGGCGGCTGTGTGCCAAGCCTCCTCCCCCCTCCCTCCCCCCTCCCTTCCCAAAAATTGGCGGCAGCAGCTGCGCACCAAGCCTCCTCTCCTCCCTCCCCAAAAATCGGTGGCAGCCAGGCGCCGAGCCTCCTCCCTCCCTTCTCCCTCCCCAAAAATTGGCAGCAGCAGCAGCTGCGTGCCGAGCCTCCTCTCCTTCCTCCCTTCCCCCTCCCTCCCTGGAAATCGGTGGTGGCGGCTCCTCCCCCTCCCTCCCCGAAAACAGCAGTGGCGAGGCCCACCGCCCACCGAGCCCTCCCCCCAGCCAAAGCGTTCTCTGCGCACGCGCGGAGAACGCTATAACTTTTCGAGGGAATTAAAGATCCCCCGAAAAGTTTTTTAAACATTTAGGATTTTTCTGCACATGGGGGGAGTGCCCCCCGTGTGTAGAAACCCCACCCCCAAGTGCCCCCCCGCGCAGATTTAGGTATCCACACGGGGGGGGGGGCACTTGGGAATTAGATATATAGATATTCTGTTATAAGTTGCTCTAATGAGAAGCTTCTCGGATACATATCAGGGTCTGGGTCTGTTATGATCCAGCTTTCGAAGGCACAGTGACAGCTGTCAATATATACATATATCAAGGAGAAAGTGTGAGAAATCACATTCAGAAATCACATTCTTTCCCCCTTGTCCTACACCACTGAGGTAGATAATAGGTCAATCCAGCTTCGACTCCCCACTCAGCCTTGAAAATTCATTGGATGACCTTGGGCCAGTCAGGTTCTCTCTGCCAAGCCTACCTCACTGGGTTGTTGTGAGGAGAAAGGAGAACCATATGTTCCACTAGGAGTTCCTTGAAAGAAAGGTGAAGTTAAAATATGTGCTAAATAAATAGGAGTCTAGACCTTATCCAAGCTGAGCTGAGCTCACCAGCTATTCATTGAGGCCTGGCTGTTAGCCAGAATCAGACATTTGTTGAACCCGGCCTGGTGTTCTGCTGTATCGAACCAGTGGGTGGAGTGTATTTGGCTCAGGGCTGCCAGCTCTGGGTAGGGAAATACCTGGAGATTTGGGGGGATTGAAGCCTGAGGAGGGAGGGTGTTGGGGAGGGGTTGGACCTAGGGTTGCCAGCCTCCAGGTGGGGGCTGAAGATATCCCGACTGATCTCCAGCTTACAGAAATCAGCTCCCTTGGAGAAAATGGCTGCTTTGAAGGGTGGACTCTGTGGTGTTATACCCCATTGAGGTCCCTCCCCTCCCCAAACCCCACCCTCTCCTGGATCCACCCCCAAGGTCTCCAGGTATTTCCCAACCCAGACCTTGCAACCCTAGCTGGACCTCAGCAGGGTACAATGCCACAGAGTTCACCCTCCAAAGCAGCCATTTTATCCAGGGGAACTGATCTCTGAGGTCTGGAGATCAAATAGAATAGCAGCAGATCTCCAGGCCCCACCTGGAGTCTGGCAACCAGTGTTCCCTCTAAGCTGAGTTAGTGTGAGCTAGCTCAGTTCTTTAGCCTCTGGGTCACACATTTTTGTCTTAGCTCAGGACGGATGGCTCCAGAGCAAACTAATTTATGCAGTAGCCAAGCCGCTCGCTCACAACTTTAATGCCAGTAGCTCGCAAAGTAGATTTTTTGCTCACAGGACTCCACAGCTTAGAGGGAGCATTGCTGGCAACCCTAATTTTGGCTTGATGAGTCCCACCTTCTCCAAGCCTTGCCGAACCATGATGCCTGAGATCCAAAGAAGAGACACCCTGGAGTACTGGGAGAGAAAATCACACTTCATTCGTCTCTTATTGCTCATTATTATGATCATTATGATTATTAAGAAAAAAACAGCACTGCTTCCTGTTTTGCTCTTTAGGGGCAAGAACTACTTGGTAAAAAGAAAAAAACAGCAACACACAGCAAAGCAAAGCTCCATTTGCCTTTATTGTTCTCACCCACGTGTGCGTTTCTTTTCCTCGGCTCCTGTCACAATGTTGTTGTCGAGCTCACGTAACAGAACACATGAACCAGCCGACAGTTGTCTTCAGATGGCCTGGTAACTATGGAAGTCCACAGGAAAATGATGATGTCACAGCTTACCATATGTACTCGAAAGGAAGAGAGAAGAGACTAGAAGACGACTCTGAATGTAAGACAATCCTTTAATAATGTGATGCTCACAAAACTCTTGAGAGTCCCTTGGACTGCAAGGAGATCAAATCAGTCAATCCTCAAAGAAATCAACCCTGACTGTTCCCTGGAAGGCCAGATGCTGAAGCTGAAACTCAAATACTTTGGCCATCAAATGAGAAGGGAGCCCTCACTGGAGAAGGCACCGATGCTGGGAAAGACTGAAGGTCAAAGAAGAAGGGGACGGCAAAGGATGAGAGGGTTAGACTGTCTCATCGATGCACGAACATGAAATTAAGCCAATTTTGGAACATGACAGAAGACAGGAGGGCCTGGTGTGATGTGGTCCATGGGATCGCGAAGAGTCAGACTCGACGGTGCGACTGAACAACACACAAAATTAGACAAAATCGCACCTTGTATGCAAATGTAAGACAATGCTCTCTTTTGGGGGGGGGGGGGGTGGCATGCCTGGGTGCCCTGACCTGGATAGCCCAGGCTAGTCAGATTTTGGAAGCTGAGCGGAGTCGGCCCTGAACAGAATTTGAATGGGAGACCACCAAGGAACGCCAGGGTTGCTATGAAGAGGCAGGGAATGGCAAATCTCCTCTGAACATCTTTGCCTTGAAAACCCTATGAGAACATAAGAAGATAAGAACACAAGAGAAGCCAATGTTGGATCAGGCCAGTGACCCATCCAGTCCACACAGTGGCCAAAAACACCAGGTGCCCTCGGGAGGTCGCCATAAGTTGGTTGTGACTTGCCACCAAACACCCCCCCCCAAGTGAAATAACCTAGTCATGCACTTGAGTAAACACTGCATGTACAAAGCAAATTGTAATTCAAGTAGTTTGGTTTTTCTGCCTATTTGGCGCTTTTAAACAGTGGTTATAATTCATGGCTTTTTGCATATTTTCTGTATTTTTATCTGTATTTGACCTATTCAGCCTTATTGTACCTATGTCGACCTTATTGTACCAATTCAACGACAACGACATGAGTGATTTTTTTCCCCACTTGTCCCTCATTTTATTGAAAAAAAAATTATTCATGTGATGATTTTAGGTTTGTAGTCCTTGTAACATTGTCGTTGAATAGGTACAATAAGGTTGACATACAACAGGTTTTACTCAGACGAGAAACCTATTGGATTCGTCGCTTAAAATCTCTACAACCTCAGGGATTAAACACAGATGTAGATTTTGCTTGTTACCTGTGAGGCTAGTAGCTGCCACTTTTAGTGGACTTTGAGTCTCTATGCAGAGTTTTTAAGGTTCAGTTGGTTCTGGTTAGTTTTAGGACACTTATCGGTAGTACAATATTGAGTTACTTGGAATGAAGTATGCCCCATGTATTCCTGAGAAAAATGTTAATTCATTGTGATTGGTGAATTTGGGCTTTGGGTCACACATATGTACTCAAATTTCAGCCGACGTTACCTGGATGTCTACCTGCTTTTCAGTTCTTCCTGACACAAAATGAAATTTTGGGCAAAAGGCATGGCAGCTCTCAGCTAGGAAAGCCTCGAATAATGTTGACAAGTGAGTTATGCCACCCAGTCGTGTTTTCAGAAGTGCCTTTGCACAATAGTTTGGATCTTCCCTTCAAAAGCCTGCCCAGGGTTTTGACGAGCACTCCACAACAGTACAGGAAAAGAACACAAAACATGAGTCATCTAATGATATCTCAAGAGCACAATTCAGCCGGAGTGCTGAATGAAATGTCAGATCTTGTTCCAAACACAAGCTAATTATCAAAGGAGTTGAGCATTTGAAATCAAAGCCTCTCCAACTCTCGGTTTCGAAAGCCATCTTCAGGCCTAGAGACCAAGGCACTGAAAATATTATTCGGACAAACCTTGCACACGGAATAGAATTGAGACAGAGGGAGTCTGTACTGAAATCTAACTGAAGGCCAAAGTATACCTGATTTTATTGATTTACTTATTCTATTTATAATGTAATAAAGTAACATTACACTTTATTACATTAAAGTATATACACATTATTACATTTATTTATTACATTAAAGTATATATACATTATAATATATACTTTATATAATAAAATACAGCGGGGGGAGGAGGAAGAGGAGAGATTGGGTTTATACCCCACCTTTCATTACCCAAAGGAATCTCAGACCAGTTTACTATCTCCTTCCACTCATAACAGATACCATGTGTGGTAGGTGGGGATGAGACAGCTCTTTTGAGGACTGCTGGTGAGAGAAGAGCTCTGAGAGAACTTGTAATTGACCAGCAGCTGCATGTGGAGAGTGGGGAATCCAACCCAGTTTTCTTATATTAGAGTCCACGCTCCTAACCAGTACACCAAACTGTGGAAGATGGGGTGGTGATGAGCCAGGTTGGCCTTCCCCACCAAGAGAGCAGCTAGGAGGTCTGACAGAGGGCCAGGAGAAGGGCACCACTTCAGCCACTGATGTGCCACATCAGGCTCCGGGTCGCCTGATGGAATGGGAGATGAGGTTCTAAACTTATAGGCAGGGACTTAACACTGTGCACCACCTGAGTCTCCAGGGAGCAGCCCAGGGGTCCCCCTGACCCAGCTGGACTCTGGGGCTCCACCCACAGAGAATCATTCCTGCATTCAATGGGGACCCAAAGCAGCTTATGACATTCTCCTCTCCTCTATTTTATCCTCACAACATCCCTGCGAGGTAGGTTAGGCTGAGAGAGCATGATTGGCCCAAGGTCACCCAGCAAGCATCCATGGGATGAGGCAGAATTTGAACCTGGGTCTTTCAGATACTAGTTCTACACTCTTAACCACTAACGCTGATGCCGGGAGTGCATCCAAGACAAATCCCAGGCCTGGAAATTAGGGTTGCCAACAGTCTGGAGGGAAAGGGTGCTTTCCTTTTAAAAGAGGCTTAATAGAATGTATCGACCAGGTGATGTAATTTACCCCCAGGCCATGAAAAGATTCACCTTCCCATTTCTACACATTAAGCCTTTGGTAAAAAATGAAAGGGATTTTTTCCCCTCCAGGTTATTGGCAACCTTGTGTGGAATCCAGGGGAGGCAGTTATGAGGCTGCTGCGAATGAAAGAATTCTGCCTCCCTCCTGCACCATTTCCCTGAGCCCCATCCTTGGATTCAGGGGCATAGACTTTTGGAAATTCGGGGGGGTGGGGGCTCCTTGTTCTCCCCCCCAGGAAACCGCCGCGCCTCCCCAGGCCCTTCCGAGGCCCGCCAGCCGCTGCTGCCGGGGCCTCTCTCTCCCCCCCCCACCACCCCTTCCCTCTCTCTCTCCAGCAGCGGTGGCCAGGCCTCGGAAGGTCCTGGGGAGGCGCGGCGGCAGGTGCTCTGTTTTGCCGGGGGTGGCTGAGGCCCCCCCCCCAGAAATTTCAGGGGTGGCTTGAGCCCTCAAGCCCCCACGTACTCTACGCCTATGCTTGGATTAATGGGGGACAAGCCGGCAAACGTGGAAACTTGATTGGATTGTCTTTTGTCCTGGTGGTGGGATGTGGAATAGCATCCTACTTCAAAGGATAGTATCAGGTAGAAGGAAGAACAAATTTAGAGTCCAGGGGCACCTTTAAGACCAACAAAGGTTTATTCAAGGTATGAGCTTTCGTGGGGAAAGGCACACTTTCTCAAATACAATTGGAACGGGAGATGAGGTTCTAAACTTATAGGCAGGGACTTAACAGCAAATTAACATGTGACGTGATGACGTTTAAGTTATGCAAAGTGAAAAACTAAATAACCAGTTAAGGTTATAAGGTCAACAGTTGTAAAGCAATAAATATGTCACAATGGCAAATAAATGTCTAAAGGTGTTGTTTTTTTTTCTAATTGTGGGAAGTAACAGAATCTTGGATGCGTGAAGGGCACTTTGAGCTGGACGTAATGTTGTCAAGAGACATCCATTTTGTATTCTAATATACTATTCTGAAAAAGAAATACACTAAAATATAAAGGATTTATAGTCCTCCACATTGAGAATACATATGTGAGGACTGAATGAGTTAGCATATGTAATGGGACAAAAATCCAATATCCCTGTTGAGTCCCAGGTCAGTTTTTGTTCCAAGTGTTGTCATAATATGGCTGACTACCTGAATCTAGGTAGCAGGAAGGAAAGGATGCTCTGTGTGTGTCCTCCTGATCTCTCGTCTGTCTCGAAATCTATGGCACCGTCTCTCTGAAGGCTGAGGCAGGGGACAGCGTATACTCCTCCACTTTCAACAGATAGACCAAAGGTCTGACTCAAGGAAAGGCAATTTCCTGCATTCTTGTTAAGGGAAGGGACCCTGGCTCAGTGGCGGAGAATCCATTTTCTATGCAGCGGGTCCCAGGTTCAAGCCCCGACATCTCCGGTTAACAGAATCAGGCAGTAGGCAATGTGGAAGATCTCCATCGAAGACCCTCATCGAAGACCCCGGAGAGCTGCTGCCGGTCAGAGCAGGCAATCCTGACCTCAATAGATCACTGGTCTGATCCCGTCTAAGGCAGCTTTGACTGTACCAAAAGAATGTAATTAGCCCTGCGTGCTTTGCTCTCGTATTGTATCCTGCGTACAAGAACAATGCAGTCACATAACCGCAATCTACGTTTGATCTCTTGGGTGGGGACGGCAGCGATACTCAACAGTGAATATCGTGGAACACGCCTCGAGTTCAAGCATCCCTACCCAACCAATCTGAGTGTTAGAATTTGCACACACTTTTTTTTTTAATATTGCAGAGTCCACACCCTCAGTAATCATTGGCGAGGAAAGCAATTTAAAAAGAAGAAGGAACCCAGCATACTTTCTGGAATTAAATGCAATAGTGAAAGTAGAGGTTTCGGTCTATCGGGCTCTAGGGAACTTTGGGACTAACCAGAACTGTAGAGCCAGTTTGGTGTAGTGATTAAGTGTGCGGACTCTAATCTGAGAGAACCAGGTTTAATTCTCCACTTCTCCACCTGCAGCTGCTGGGTGACCTTGGGCAAGCCATAGTTCTGTCAGAGCTTCTCTTGAAAGAGCAGTCCTCGAAAGAGCTCTCTCAGCCCCACCTACCTCACAGGGTGTCCGTTGTGGGGAAGGGAAGGGAAAGGGGTTTGTAAGCTGCTCTGAGACTCCGAGTGGCGGGCAGGGTATAAATCCAATCTCTTCTTCTTCTTCTTCTTCAAAAAGGTTCACTTGAGCTGAAAAAGGTCCAAACCGCTGGTGCCATAGAAAGGATGCCAGGCCGTTTTCAAGCTAATCCCCAGGGGAAGCTGTCAGCAGCTGCAGAGTCTGTGGTTCAGGAGGACTATCCTTAAGTAATGATGGGGGAAGTGTTCAAGGTAACCTTCACGGTGGGGGGGGGGGGGCAGTATGGTATACAGCCCAATCTCATCAGAAGCTAAGCAGGGTCAATACTTGAATGGGAGACTGCCAAACTTTGCTTCTCATTTGACCTGAGATATCCACCCCCCCTCCTTTTTTGGTAGCGTCGAGCCTTGTGCAGAGTTCTAGGGACCTCAAAAGCTTGCACACTTGTTTGGTGTCATTTTGGTTGGTCCCGATGAAAGGTATTAGATAAACGTTGCTCTTGTGTCTGAAACTCTGAAACTCCACCCCTCTGAACTCTGACACCCCTGGCTTAGAGGGAACATTGCTCCAGAGCAAACTACTTGATGCAGCAGCCAAAGCGCTGGCTCACAACTCTAATGCCAGTAGCTCACAAAGTAGAATTTTTGCTCACACGACTCCACAGCTTAGAAGGAGCATTGCTCCAGAGCAAACTAATTGATGCAGCAACCAAAGCGCTGGCTCACAACTCTAATGCCAGTAGCTCACAAAGTAGAATTTTTGCTCACACGACTCCACAGCTTAGAGGGAGCATTGCTCCAGAGCAAACTAATTGATGCAGCAGCCAAAGCGCTGGCTTCCAACTCTAATGCCAGTAGTTCACAAAGTAGAAATTTTGCTCACAAGACTCCACAGCTTAGAGGGAGCATTGGTTGGGAGTATAAGCGTTGACCTTTATCAGACACAAGTAGAAAAAGAGACCCCCTGAGTCCTTATATCCCTGTCAGTAAACACAGGGTTATGAAATTCAGCTCCACAGTTGCCTCCTGAATCCCTGGATGGGGGACCAACCGTCACATTTCCTCTATGTATGCAAATCCTCTGCTGATCTCAATACGGGAAGCAGACCTGAGTCATAACTTAAGGAACAAAGACGAAGCATCAGTGTGGCCACGTCATACCACCCCTTTGGTTAGCCAAGCCACTGATGTTAGACGTGGGTCAGACCGTTAGTGTTACAGGATCCTGAGATGATTATAAATACTGAATGGTGGGGAAGTTAGATCTGACTGACTTGATGTTTTAAGAGCATATATTTTCGGAGCCTATTTAGGATCAGAAGGAGGTAATGTTCGGGCTGTCCTCAAAGCGAGTCAGTGGCAACGATTTATCGCCTCAGGCCTTGGTCTTGTTACGTATCTGTGTCCAGTTTTCCTCAGACCTTCCCTCCAAGGGGCTCAGGACAGCCCGTCTGGTTCTTATTACTCTCCCTTGTTATCCTCACAACATCCTTGTGAGGTAGACTAGGCTGAAAAAGTGTGCAAGCTCACCAACCAACTTTTATTACAGGGTGAGGTTTTGAATCCAGCGCTAACTGTTACGCAGCACTGACTCACATGGCTGGCTTTCCTTCCACAGTTACTCTTCTCGTGTCTTTGCATTAGTCACTAAGAGGACACCACCACCGCCCACACACACAAACACAAGGCTCCATTGATATCCGTTGCTGAGGTTGCTATGCTTTTACTTCCAGGAGAGGAGATCTACCAGGTTCTGTTCAGTCCCAAAGAGAGAAATTCCAGCAGAGAACATCTGTGGGATGGAGTAAGGACGTTTGTCAGCTTTATGCCTTACACGCTTACCCAGAGAGCCAGTTTGGTGTAGTGGTTAAGTGTGCAGACTCTAAACTGGGAGAACTGGGTTCGATTCCCCACTCCTCCATTTGCACCTGGCTGGATGACCTTGGGCAAGCCATAGCTCTGTACCAGCTGTTCTCTCAAGGACAGTTGTCTCAGAGCTCTCTCAGCCCCACCTACCTCACAGGGTGTCTGTTGTGGGGAGGGGAAGGGAAAGGAGTTTGTACGCCGCTCTGAGACTCCAAGTGAGTGAAGGGCAGGGTTTAAATCCAATCTCTTCTTCTTCTTCTTCTTCTTCTACCCTCCTCTCCTGCCACAAAGATAGAACAGTTTGGGCGCATCAAAGAGCCATTTTAATCTGTCTTCTCTTTAAAAATGCTCCACAGTGGTTCTGCGTTGGACTGGGGGTGTGGTTCTTCCCACGAGCTCTACAGTGCAACACTGACATACAAACAGTGTCACTCCAGCTGTCATACAACTTCTTTTCTATTTCCAAGCAACCAGGACAAAAAAACCCCTACTTCCTTAACTGTGCTGCACCATTCCTTCCCCAAATGTCCCAGTGCACTTGGACTGCATTCTTTGTAAAAAGCCCAATGTTGTGTAGATAATTTTAAAAAGTGCTCCAGTTTGGAAGCCAAGGTAAAGCTAACCCTCCACATGTGGAAGCTGCCCAGAAGAGGAACTTTGCGTGAGCTCAGAAACGCTGTCCAAGTCCTGCTCCTTCAAAACATGAGGATTTGGGTGAGCTAAAAAAATTATAGTGATCGCTACTATGCTGTAACAACATATTGTCATTTTTCTATTTCCATTTCCTCAAAATTTCCAGTTTTCATTTTTAAAAATCTCCAGCCCTTTTCATTGCAGAAATATAAGGGGGAATGTGGAGGTAGATTTTATCCTGATTGCCTGAAAATGGAGGGAAAGCTGTAAGACAGCTGGAGTGATACTCTTTGAGTATCAATGTTTGCATGAACTCAGAAATGCTCTCAGAGTCCTTCACATTCAAAACAGGTTCCAGGACTACTAAATACTAGGGATGGGCACAAACCAGTTCATGAGAAAAAATTCGGCACGAACTTGGCCCAGTTCAAAGCCCCTGAACTGATGTTTGGGGAAGGCGCCTTCCCCGGACATTTCCTTGACTTTTGTCTGGTTTGGTTGGGCTGTTTGGGCCATTTAAACCAAACAGGTGAGCAGCAGGGGTTTGCAGCTCACCTGTTAGGTTTAAATGGCTGTGAGCCATTTCAGTGCTTCATTTCACCTCCTCCCGCTTCGAAGTGGAGAAAAGCGAAATAGACTGCTTTAAGGGGTTGACTGCAGCTCATCATTTAGTGTTTGCCTCAAGTCTTAAGGACTGGATTCACTTTCTTCATGGACATTTGTGTTTTTCCACTTTGGAATGGAGAAGCCTTTTCTCCACTTTGGAACAGTGAAGTTTTTTTCTGGGATTGTAAAGTTTCCTTCAGGTTCTTAACTTGTCTGTGTACCAATTGTTTTGAACGTCCTTTGCAGGGAGGGCGGGGATATAAATACAATAATAAATAAAATAAATAAAAAATAAATATATTTAAATAAGACTATTGTAATAACAAGAACGGCTTAAGAATTGGAATACTGTGGAGCTTTATTTGATGTTAAGTTTCATCTGGTTTACTCTATTCACCAATTTCCTTAAATTGTTGTAAGCCATTAAAACCTAACAGCTGATGGGCAGACCTGCAGTGCAGTTATGTTTAAATGGCTGCCAGCAATTTCAGTGGTCCATTTCACTTCTTCCTGCTTCAGAATGGGGGGAGAGAAATGGGCAGATTTAATGGCTGGCAGCCATTTAAACCTAACAGCTGATGGGCGGACCCCAGCGCTGTTAGGTTTAAATGGCTGCCAGCCATTTCAACAGTTCCTTCTGCTTCAAAGTGGGGGAAGCAAAATGGAGCACTGAAATGATTGCCAGCCATTTAAAGCAGCAGGTCTGCCCGTTATTTAACCCATCCTGGGCAATCTCCCCCCCTTTAAGGTGCAGCTGGGAGAAAGGGGGATCCGAACTAGTCAGTTTGGTTTGGGCATTTTTGGCTTGGTTTGGTTTGGGACCTCCCCAAACCTTGAACCAAACCAGAATTTTGGGATTTGTGTCCATCCCTACCAAATACTGATTTGAAGGATAAGCCTGGGATGGAAATCTACAGCTGGCTGCAAGCCTGGCTGTAAGAAGTCATAAAGCCCTAATCTAAAGCATTCGCCTGGCCCCTGACCCAGATTCCATGTACAGGTAATGGAGTCTAACTGTTCCCTCTTTTCTCACCTGAGATGGCTGAGCAAGGAGACAAGCCGGTATAGCTTTCTGGGGGATATACCCATGCTGCACTGAGCCTGTGTGACTCAAGGCAAGGCCTAGTCTGAGTGGACAATTTGGGGAAAAGGTCAGAACAGAGTGGCAGAGCATATGCAGAATGTGTCAAGTTCAAATAAATAAACAAGGTCAATCGATTTATTTACTTCATTAATACTCTGCCTTCCTCCTGAGTGAAGACCCAAAGCAGTTTACACTGTTCTCCTCACATCCGTTTTATCCTCACATCGACCCTGTAAGGGAGGTGAGGCTGAGAGGGTCAGGCTGGCCCAAAATCACACAGCAGGTTTCCATCAGGATTCAAACCTGGGTTTCTCAGATCTTAGTCTGACACTCTAACTACTACAACCATCTCTGGCTTCTTCTTAACAAGTGTCGTTCTACCCCTCTTTCCCCAGGGGGCTCAGAAATGAGTCTCCACACTTCCGTTCTGTGCTCACAACAACCTCATGAGGTAGGTCAGACAGAGAGGGAGAGCATGACTGGCCCGATGTCACACCACAAGCTTTGTGTCCGTGAGGGGATTTGAACCCATGTCTCCTGGGCTTTAGTCAAACATCCTTATCAATACACCATACTGGTTCGCCACTTAAGATCCCAGTAAAGTTGACAGGGGTGATTCTAAAATAAAAATAGTTTGGGAGAGCGAGGATGCAGAGAAGACCGTTGTTATGGGAGCGCCGGGTTTTGCTATATACAGTAAACACGTATTTTATAGAATGGAGCTCAATGACGTTAATCGTTCCTTTTAATCAAGCTGTTCCTGGACTGATCCCAACGTTCTGGTTTGGGCTTCCCACACTAGTTTCCTCTTTCCTTTTTGTGTTATGTGGGGAATTGAAGCAGGCGCAACCCCGCCAGTGGGGGAGATCACTAATAATAATAATAACAAACTTCCGCCCAATTACCTGCCTCCTAACAGCTTTTAAACTACTGACAGGAACTGTAGACAATGACATTCAGGAATATCTGCAGCTCAGTTCAATTTTACCACAGGAACAAAAAGAAATTTTCTGAAAATCCCAAGCCACTAAAGATCAGTTACTGATTGACAAAACGGTCTTATAAAATTGTAAAAGGCGAAAACCAACCTGAATGTTGCCTGGATTGATTACAAGAAGGCATTTGATTCACTCCCTCATACATGGATCCTGAAAACACTAAATATGGTAGAATCATAGAATCCCAGCGTTGGAAGGGGCCATTCAGGCCACCTAGTCCAACCTCCTGCTCAGTGCAGGATCAGCCTAGAGCGCCCCTGATAAGGGTTTGTCCGGATGTTGCTTAAAGACGGCCAGTGAGCGTCAGGGCTGGTGCCTGGAGGGGTTTTTTGCACACTAGGCGAGGCTACCTTCTGGTGCCCCCCCCCCCATGTGCCCACCAATTTTCAAACATAAATGCATTTTAGAAAGACTGAAAACCACAAAATTTGAAATTGCTTGTGCTGGGCCTGGTGGCGGGTCTCCTGCACAGTAATGCAGACTGTCAGTTCTGCGCCCCTCTGAGATCTCTGCCCCAGGCAGCCGCCTAGGTTGGCCTAATGGTAGCACCGGCCCTCGTGAGCATCAGCAAGACTGCAATAACGCTTGTCAAAACTGCCATGAGTAAATGGAACACCAGGTCGATAGTGAATGGAGAAGAAACTGGAAAAGTTAATTTCAAATAAGGAATTTTCCAAGGAGATTCACTATCACCACTCCTCTTTGTCATCGACCTAATACCACGCACAATCATTCTCAACAGCACAGGTCTAGGGTACCTGCTTTCAAAGTCAGGCCCAAAGATTCCACACTCATTGTTTATGGATAACTTGACAGTGAATGGAAAGTCATCATCAGAGATTGACTCTAGTAAATAGAATTTGAATATTCAGCAAAGATATAGCAATGGAATTTGGCCTTGACAAGTGTGCAGCATTAGCACTGAATGGAGGAAAGACCACTGAACAAGGAGAAATCAAGGTGACACACAAGCACAAACACTGGACTTTGAAAAAAACTACAAATATCTTGGAATTTTGTAAGCTGACAACATCAAACATACCCTTGTTAAGAATAATACAACCGAGGAGTATTACCAAAGAGTTAAAAAGATATTGCCGACAAAATTAAACAGAGGCAACATGGTAAAGGAAATTAACATGAGGGCAGTCCCTGGAAACAAGCAGAATTAGAAGCCATAGATTGAAAAACTTGCAAGATGATGATGATGCATCACTCACTGCACCCTAGAAGTGATGTTGATAATCTCTGCTTACTAAGAAAATTAGGTGGAAGAGGTCTCCTGAAAGTTAAGCAAGCAGTTGAAGAAGAAAAATGAGCACTGAATGACTATACCAAGAAAAGCAAAGAGAACCTTCTAGTTCAAGAGCCCCAGGTAGACTTATTTAAGGTTACAGAAACTAAAGAAGACTGCAGAAAGACTGAAATCAAAACTCACTTTGACAACTGGAAGGAAAAACATTTGTATGGGCAATATTTGAAAGACACAGAGAACAAAGTTAATAGTGAAAATACCTAAAAGTGGCTTCAAAATGGGCACCTGAAGAAAGAAACGGAAGGACTCATTCTAGCTGCACAAGAGCAGGCACTCAAAACTAATAGCTTGAAAGCCAAGATTCAGAAGACCAGTGATAACCACCAATGTTGACTTTGCAAGATAAAGAATGAAACAGTCGACCACATAAAATTGATCAGGATAGAGTTGCAGCTAAGTTGCACTGGAATTTTTTGCAAGAAGTGTGGCTTACCATCAGCCAGAAATTCATGGGAGCACAAACCAGACAAGATCACGGAGAATGATGAAACAAAGGGTGTGATCACATGAGCAGTTTGGCCCAACATAGCCACCCCCCCCTGGATTAAATGGCACAGTCACACAACCACATCTGTCAGGTGTTCCCCAGGCAAGTCACCCTGTCGTACGATGACTTGGAGCTGGGTAAAGAAGGCACCACATCACAAGTGGTGTTTTTGGTTCCCTGCACATTCATTGCGCATGGCCAGATGCCAGAACGTGGGGGAGCATGCACAAAACGGATCGGCAGTCAGACCTGCAGGTCTGTTTCCGCCACTGGGTGCGGGTTTTTTTAGTTTTTGCCTATATGCACATATGCGCACATGCATGCACATGGGTACATGTGCACACACATGTGCCTACCTGCATTTTTTAAAATGGCTGGGCAGCGTGCTCCATGGCTGAGGCGCTGCAGTAATGTGGATGCCTGAGCAGGGGACAGCCATGTGGGTAAACCGCAGCAGGGTGTGCTGTCTGGACGATATGCCTCGCAACATTTTAAACCGCTACAATTAGAGGCGGTGCCATATCATGCTAAACCACCAGTATGATCACACCCAAAGATTCTTTGGGACTCCCGATTACAAAGAGATGAACACCTGGAGCATAACTCCCGATATCACAATTGTAGGGAAAAAATGAGAAACAGGGTTTGGATTGCTGACATTGTAATCCCAGGAGACAGCAGAATAGAAAAGAAAGAAAACAGGGTTGTGCCAGATCCCTCCTGGCAACTGGTGGGGGATCGAGAGAAGAGAAAGGCCTAGGCCTTGTTGAAGGTGTTGCACAGGAAGTGACATCATCATGCCAACGATGTCTAGGCGACATTCTGTTATTTGTGGGGAAAAATTCTATGCTAAAACCAGCTTCTACCTTAGAGTTTTTGCCCAAATACCAGAGTGTCACCAGGACATCACTGACATGATGACATCACTTCCTGTGTGATGTCAGCCATGAAGCCTAGGCCTTCTTCCTTCTCCTTGTAAGTCCTTCCTGCCACCCTGCCAGCAGCTGGAGATAGAGCCTGGCAGCGGGAGACCCTCACCACCACTGGGGGGGGGGGTCTGGCAACCCTAAAAGAACAAGATAAGATCATAAAATAGAAGACCCACGAATAGAGATAGAGCACCTCTGGGGGAAGAAAGTCACCATTATGCCAGTTGTCACCGGAGCCCTTGGAGCAGTGCCTAGAAGTCTCAAGAAACACCTGGACATTCTAGGCATTGAGCAAATGACACCAGCTTGGCTCCAGAAGCCAGTGCTGCTTGGAACAGCAAGAATCCTGCAAAGATACCTCTGCAATTCCCAAAAACTTGTCTAGTTCTCAAAGTGCAGAACACCATCTACCAGTCAAATATCTGACTGCGGCAATCCATGATAATAATAACTTGAGAAGCAACTTGGGTTTGATCATGGCCTAACTAGAGCAGCAATAACTTCTGCTTTGTTGTTCAGCAAGAAGTGCTGGGAGGGGCTGCGGCTCAGTGGTAGAGCATCTGCTTGGCATGCAGAAGGTCCCCGGTTCCATCCCCAGCATCTCCAGTTTAAAAAAATAGACCAGGCAGCAGCTCTACCCAAGATCCTGGAGAGCGACTGCCAGTCTGAGCAGAAAATACTGATTTTGATGCA
The DNA here is from genome assembly GCA_029233225.1 of Lepidodactylus listeri. Classification (NCBI taxonomy): domain Eukaryota; kingdom Metazoa; phylum Chordata; class Lepidosauria; order Squamata; family Gekkonidae; genus Lepidodactylus; species Lepidodactylus listeri. The sequence continues at coordinate 87,293,620 of JARCFY010000011.1, forward strand.
CCCATGGTCTGATTTAGTACACGGCAGCTCCATGTGTTCTTGTGAATGAGCCGTTGCTGCTATAGAGACGCAAGTAAACTCTTAGATCAAAGGTTCTGAATATTTAATCCGCTACCGCCCACTTAAATATGCAGTATTATCATTGCACGCCCCTCCCCCAGACAACAGTGAAGAATCAGGATGTCATAGCCCTACTGTACACTGTAATGGTCAGGCCGCACCTGGCGTATTGTGTGCAGTTCTGGAGGCCTCACTTCAAAAGGGATGTGGACAGAATGGAGCGGATGCAGAGGAGAGCGACGAGGATGATTGGGGGCCTGGAGACCAAGCCCCAGGAGGAAAGGCTGAGGGACTTGGGAATGCTCAGTCTGGAGGAGGCTGAGGGGGGACAGGATTGCTCTCTTGAAGTCTTTGAAGAAGGGCTGTCACTTAGAGGAGGGCAGGGAGCTGTTCCTGTTGGCAGCAGAGGAGAGGACTCACAAGAATGGGTTTAATTTAAGGGCGGGGCCGGGGAGGTACCGGCTGGATATTAGGGAAACCTTTTTGACAGTCAGAGTTGTGCAACAGTGGAAGAATCAGCTGCCCAGGGAGGTGGGGAGCTCCCCCTCCCTCGCAGTCTTTCAGCAGCAGCTGGACAAACACTTGTCAGGGATGCTCTGGGCTGATCCTGCATTGAGCAGCAGGTGGGACTAGATGGCCTGTAGCCCTTCTAGCTCTGTGATTCTATGAAAATCTGGTGATGGCGGAAAGTGCCATCGAGGGGTAGCCGGTTTATGGTGACCCCAGTGGGTTTTCAAGGCAAGAGATCCTGGACTCCATGCAAACAATAGATCTCAGGCATACATTTCATAAGACGGTTCTGCTAGCTGGGTTTGACTCCTATTTGCTGTGCACTTTTCTGAAGAGCCTGGGGGAGAAATTTCAGATTCTCGTCCCAGGGCAGAGTGAGCCACTGCAAGTGGAGAGAAAGCTTCTGAACGTCTCCAATGACCCCACGCGCTCCAAAAACTCAGAATCCCCCCCCCCCCCCGATTTGACTCCTCATTAAGACTCACTGAATTAGATGCATGGATGATTGTTTTCAATAAAGCAACAAGGCAGCTCCAAATTTCTGATGGAACAGGTAAGAGTGCCTCTGAACACATGCAGAGTGCGTTTCCATCACCCCTGAGCCTAAACCTCACATTACGGGGGCACACATAGGTAGAGCCTGCAACTCTCCCAGAACCTGGAGTTGGAAACCAGATGGGAAGGGACTCCATTGCACCATGTTCCCCTTCCCCCGCCCAATTCCTTGTGGCTCAGTGGCAGAGCATCAGCTTGACACGCAGAAGGTCCCAGGTTCAATCCCCGGCATCTCCAGTTAAAAGGCCCAGGCAGGAGGTGATGTGAAAGACCTCCGCCTGAGACCCTGGAGAATGGCTGCCGGACTGAGTAGACAATCCTGACCTTGATGGACCAAGGGTCTGATTCAGTATGAGGCAGCTTCTTGTGTTCATGTGCTTCAGCTCTGCTGCATGTAGTAGAGGGAAGCTTGGTTGTGCCCACGCATGTCCATCTGTCTGCCTCCCCCCCCCCCACCGGTAATGTGCAGTCCGGGTCTCATTAAACTGCAGGATTCACACATATCATGGGCAGAGCTTTCAGAACCAGTCGTTTCCACACAGAGTTGACAACCTGCATTTCTTCTTTTTCTGTAGAAATTCAACATTGGGCATTGCACACGTTAGTTCTTTTAAGGAAGGGGGGAGGGGGGCTATAGGGTCCCTAGAAACCTGGGGAGCCCCATCTCCTAATGTTATTTATTTATTGACAATATTTGTATGCCCCTCTTCAGAGTCCTGCTGGAGGCGGCCCTCGTTTTAGGGCGTGATCAGGGCCTGGTCAAGAAAATCTCTGTTTATAGAAATCCATTTGGTTCTCAATCCCAACGTGAGTAGAACCTTCAGTCTAGGGTTGCCAGCCTCCAGGTGGGGCCTGGGGATCTCCCGCTTTCACAACTGATCTCCAGCTGACAGAGATCAGCTCCCCTGGAGAAAATGGCTGCTTTAAGGGTGGACTCTATGGCATTGTACCCTGCTGAGGCCTCTCTCCTCCCCAAACCCCGCCTTCTCCTGGCTGCACCCCCAAAGTCCCGAGGTATTTTCCAACCCAGACTTGGCAACCCTAACTTCAGTCTAACATGACTGTAGCAGCTGAAACTAAATGCGGGGGAAGGGGGGGGGAGACGAAATGTCCTTAAATAAATAAATAAAACTGGTCGGAGATGGATGTCGCCCGAGAGCAGCTGTAATTCCGAGGGACCTCCGGCCCCCCACCTGGAGGCTGGCAACCCCATGACACCATCCGTCATGTCTCAATCAATCCCGAAGGGCCAGTCCTGAAGCCACCAGACGGACCCAAAAAGGCCGTGGGAACCCGCCAGTGCCATTTCACACGTCCCCCTGCCTGCCGATCGCTCGATCGCTCTTTCGAACCGTCGCTTGGACGCAGGCTCGGAGAAACGCTTCCCCGGCCAGCGCAGCCTCCTCCTAAGCCGGAGGCGGCTCCGGAACACTCCTGCCTTCGCCCCGCGGGTAGCAGGAGTGTCCCTCGCCCGCCTGCACTGCCTGGCTCCGCCCTGCCTGCGAGCCAGCCCGGGCGCCCTTCCCTTCTTCCCCTCCCCACGGCTTCCACGTGGGACCGTGGGCAGGGCCGCGTCCTTCCCCTGGGCTCTCTCCCAAAGCGCGGGGAGCCAGTTTCTGCCGGGCTGGAGTCGGAGCTGCCGAAAAAGAACATCTCCCGGTTGGGGGGAGGGGGGTTTGGTTTGGACCGGGCTTGGCTGGTTCTGGGGGGGATCCGGGGGATCCTTTCTGGCTGGGTTGGGGCGCACCGGAACCCACTGGATCCAGGAAGGGGGGAGAAGCCCGGGATGTTGCTGATCTCTTAAATCTGCCAAGGAAGACGAAACTAGCCGCTCAGGAAAGGAAGGGAAAAGAAGTTCGTCTCTTGGGTAAGAGATCGCGGTTTCGGGTCTCAAGGGGTTGGGGGACCGCGTCGCTTCGGTGTTTCCCTAAGGCGAAGAAAAAAAATCAGTTCCGTTCACTTCTTTTTGGGAGAGGGGATCGCAACACACGAAGCGCTGTTGGGTCGTTCCGCTTTATCCCCCTTGCTGTGAAATCGAGTGGGCGGTGGGGGTCGATGCGCTTGCCCTCAATGACAGCCGGGACGCGCCGGAGGTTGGAGGGGGTCTGAGGGAGGGTGGGGTCTGGGTCGCATCTGAAGTTACTTGTCCCTTAAGGTTGCCCCACCCTGTCCTACTGATTGTGCGAATGGGTGGGTTTTTCTCTTCCCCCTTTCCATGGGTGCCTGGCAAATGGAAGGCTACATTCTAAGCTAAGAGAGGATAGATATGGATTAGGAACTAGTGGAGAGCGAAGGGTTGCTTAGTTATTCCTTAGCATCAGCACTGTTGTGTACATGTCACAGCAATGGATGGATGGATGGATGGATGGACGGACAGAATGCATTTCGAACCCCGGCTGTTCCTGGAAGGAGCTGAGGAGTGGCATGCTTTGATTTACTCATTTTAATTCAATATAGTTTCCTGCACACTTTGATTTATTCATTTTATTTTTATCCCAATGGCCTTATCCTGCTGGTCTACCACATTGGGGACTCAAATGTACATTGATGCACATTGAAGCAAAACTGTGCAGCCTGGCAGGCTCCTGGAATAGACTTAAACATGGGCGATGAACCAAGACGATGCCACAGCTGCTTCTCCCTCTGTGGCCCATGCAGGTCCAGAGCCTTCACAATGGGGGATAGGAGCCTCTGGCCACCCCCAAGCTATCGCTTATCCTGGCTTAAAGGACCCCGCTTCCCTCCCTCATAGTTTCCCCTTCCCGGTTTTATCCTTATAAGAACCCTGCAAGCTTGGGCGGGAGGGGCTGACTGGTCTAAGATCATCTAGCAAGTTTCGTGGCAGAGCAGAGATTCAAACCCAGCTCTCCCAGCTCCTAGTCTAACACTTTGACCTCTCCACTCCACTGACTATAGTGCGGATTTTTCATGTTTTCCACCTGTGTAGACAGGATCCTAGGCATTTTGACTTGGACCTGAAGTTAGTTTCAGGGTCTCAGGCCCTGTGAGTCTGTATCTGACAAATTCAGGGGTGGGGAGCGGTGTTGCGGAGAAGCAGCAGGACAAAGGTTGAGTTCGTTGGCCTTTTGAAGACCAGCACAGTTTTATTCAAGGTGTGAGCTTTCCTGTGAAAGCACCGGTGGTATCTGAAGAAGTGTGCGTGCACACAAGAACTTATCCCTTGAATAAAATTTTGTTGGCCTTAAAGGTGCCACCGGACTCAGCCTTTGTTCTGTATCTGACGAAGTGAGTGTTGATGTATATGCTGGGAAGCTGTGTCGGTCTTCAAGGTGCAACTGGACTCAGATTTTGTTTTACTTCAATTTCAATATCACAGAGTTCAGTAAGTCTACTCCCAGGATGGCAGCCAGGAAACCCTTTGCCACCCTGCCCCAAGGGAAGATTATGTCAATATGTTCTTGAGAAATGTTGTCTTCATAACTCCGTGAAGAAAGAGACTGGGCTGAGACATCACTTGTTTGTTTATTGTTTTACTTCATTTATACCCCTCCGTTCCCTCCAGTGGGGACCCAAAGAGACCTACATCATTCCCCTCGCCTCCATTTTGGCCAGTTTGGTGTAGTGATTAAGAGCGCAGACTCTAATCTGGGAGAACCAGGTTTGATCCGCCACTTCTCCACATGCAGCCAGCTGGGTGACCTTGGGTCAGTCATAAGTTCTGCCAGAGCTGTTCTCTCAAGGGCAGTCCTCGAAAGAGCTCTCTCAGCCCCACCTACCTCACAGGGGGTCTGTTGTGGGGAGGGGGAGGGGAAGGAGATCGTAAGCCACTCTGAGACCTTCGGGTAGTGACAGGCGGGGTATAAATCCAGTCTCCTCCCCTTCTTCTCCTCCTCCACAACCCTGCTAGATTCTTTTTGCCTGCTAGACTTGATGCCATTGAGTTGTGCATTTGTTAAGAGGCCTTGGACTCCACTTAATGAGAAATAGTATTTTGATGTGTGCATGGCCATTGCCCCTTTTCCTTGACTCACTATACCAGGAGTGGCCAAACTTGCTTAACGTAAGAGCCACACCAAATAAACATCAAATGTCTGAGAGCCGCAAGACAGGAACAAATATTGCACACACAGTTTTCTTGAAAAATCTGCAAAGTTGCTTTTTTATTAACATCAAATGAAACTGCCAAAAATAAAAACAAATGGGGTAAAAACAGATATTGATATTTATTTATGATATTTATTTATCCAGTTGTATTTGTGGGCTGGGGGGGTGTCTTTGAGAATGCATTTAAAGTTAAGGTTGCTTTCTTTCTCTGCTTATCCCCCACCCCCCCCCCCAAGCCTAACCAGGGAGGGGAACGCTGGCTGGGAGCCACACAATATATGTGAAAGAGCCACATGTGGCTCTTGAGCCACAGTTTGGCCACCCCTGCACTATACCCTTTGATGAAAGATTGTCTTCGAGACGGTCTTAAGATAACGTACGCTACCATCGGGGTATACTGACAGTATTTTCTCTACGGACTGTCGTTGTCCCTGCAAGGGCTCGTACTTGCGGACTATTTTGGAGTGTGTACCACTTTTAAGTATCATCCGTCTGTGGTGTTTGTGTGACTGTATGATGTGCATTATATCCTTCTGAGCATTCTTTTGAAATGCTGTATGTGTTCCTACATATTCAAGATATGCCTATGAGTATTACTACTTCTCTTAAAAATTTTGGGGGGAGAGTTACTACTTTTGTTTCTAGGTTTACACTCTTCCCTTCCTGGTTAGTTTTGTGCCCATAAGATCAGGGCAAAATGCATGGCTGCCCACCATGCGAGTGGTGCCTGCCCCATTAAAGGAACTGATGCTCGCATGTATGATACACCATCATGGGATCTGCTGTCATCAGGAACTAGGAGCATCTGCAGTGTGGCCCTGGGTCCACGGCAACAGTGTCGTTGCCAGGGACATATAAACACAGCAAAAGAGTTGCAAAAGCTCTGGTTGAGCAAACCGTCTAGTCCTGCATGCTGATGCTAGCAGTAGCCAGCCAGAAGCTGGGCATTAAATTGACAGCGCTCTGTTTGCCACCCAGCCACTGGCATTCGCTGGTGCACTGCCTGGGAACATGGAGGCTCCATTTAGCTAATAGTAACTGATGAGCCTTTCTTCCTTGGTGAATATGTCTAAGCGCTTTGGAAAAGGATCGGGAATGTGTAAAGCTGTTTTATACATGTGCGGCATCCGACACAGAATTCTTTTCTCCAGCTGACAGTGACTCTCCTGTCTTTTCCCAGCTTTGCTAAGATCTTTCCAATGAGAGGCCAGAGGAGATGTTGCGGGCGCACAGTTTGTGCTTTGCCACTTGCCGGGGGCCTTTCCTCTAATTTGAGGTCAACCTGGATTCCCTCTGGCAACCTTCGTGACACCGGAAAGACGATGCAAACATAGCACTCAACCATGGCTAGTTTTCTTTACACCGTGGTTAAATATCATGTTTGAATCTCTCTCTGTGTGTGCAAAGTGCCATCAAGTTTCAGCTGACGTATGGGGACCTCGTAGGGTTTTCGAGGCAAGGGATGAAGCAGAGGTGGCCTGCCATAGCCTTCCTCTGCAGAGTCTTCCCAAGAAGTCTCCCGTCCAAGTAGCAACCCTGTTCTGCTTCTGAGATCTGACAAGATGGGGCTCTCCCATGCCCTCCTGTTTGGTGTGGTGGTGAAGAGCGTGGACTGTAATCTGGAAGAGCCGGGTTTGATCCCCCACGCCTCCACATGCAGTTGCCAGTGTGACCTTGGACCAGTCGCAAGTTCTCTCAGAGCTGTTCTCTGAAGAGCAGTCCTCGAAAGAGCTCTCTCAGCCCCACCTACCTCACAGGGTGTCTGTTGTGGGGAGGGGAAGGGAAAGCAGATTGTAAGACGCTCTGAGGGTGCGTTCAGACAGGCAGCTAATCCCGCCATTGGCCGGGCTGTAATTTGATCTAGATCTTTTTGATCCAGCATTGCACGACCAGACAGCTCCCCCGTGTATCGCTTGACCACGTGTGACTCCGCAGTGGATTGTCTAGACGGCATCCTCCATAAGGAGCTGTGCGATAGGCTGGTTTTTTTTAAAAAAAAAATCTGTTTGCGCATGCGCATATGTGCCTCGCTGTCTACTTATTTTTCTGCACATGCACAGACTTAAATGGTAAGAGCACCACCAGCAGTACCTTCCTCTAGGTACCATTTCAGTTAACAAAGTGCATAAATATCACGGGACCTTCAGAAACATTAAATTGTCCAGATGGTTTGAGCGGAGCTCTGCGGACGTCACATGTTTAAGCGGTTATGCGCACATCGCTAAGACTTTTTAAAAATGGTGGCCATTCGGGATGGTCTGGAGACCATCCCTATGAGCTGATTGCATGCTGGTGGAACGACGGTGGAAAGTCTGGCATTGGCCCATCGGCCAGCTTTAGACCGGACTTTAACCACTATCTTTGAAGTATGGTTCCCTGACGGGGATCGACGGGCTAATCACGGAAGCAGCACATTTCCCAGATGTTGATGTCTGGACGTGCACTTGAAATCCACCAGGCACTCGTGCCTGGCACGGCTCAAAAGAGCTATCTGAATGCACCCTGAGACTCCGAGTGAAGGGTGGGGTATAAATCTAATCTTTCCTCCACCTCCTCCTCTTCCTATTCTTCTTCTTCCTCCTCCTCCTCTTTGAATCCCTACATCATGGTTCATGATTGGCCACAAACTAGGATGTGAAACCAGGGTTTGAAGGGGGGGTTGCAAACCACAGTTTGTGTTAACCACAGTTAAGCATGGTCCCTGGCTGCATTGAGCAAACCATGGTTAAGCCAGTTTCCCTGCCTCTTCTCACCCAAGGTGAGAAGGTGACAAGCGAGTCTAGTGGTTATTTCCACCCATGTTTATTATGCACAGCTATTGTAGAGCCAGGGCTCTCTTCATTAGATGCGGCTGGACTAGGCTGGCTTTTAAAAACACAGATTTGTCACTGCAGTCTGCTTATTGAGGGCGAGCCAGCAGCCATTTCCCTCAGGTTAGTTCTGGTCACCACACCTCAGAAAAAGACATTATGGCATTGGAAAAGCTGCAGGAAAGGGCAACTAAGGGAATGAGACACCTTCCCTATGAAAAAAGCTTAAAGAAGTTAGAGCTCTTTAGCTTGGAGGAATGAGGAATGAGGGGTGACGTGATGGAGGTTTACAAGATTATGCATGGGATAGAGCAGGTAGGGAAAGAAGTCCTTTTCTACCTTTCTCACAATACAAGAACTCGTGGGCACTCCATGAAATTGCTGAGCAGTTGGCTTAGAACGGATAAAAGGAAGTCCTTCTTCACCCAAGGAGTGATTAACACGTGGAATTCACTGCCACAGGAAGTGGTGGTGGCTGCAAGCATAGACAGCTTCCAGAGGGGAATGGAGAAACAGATGGAGCAGGGGTCTATCAGAGGCTATTAGTCACAAGGTATAGAAGGAACACTCTGTCTGGGGCAGTGATGCTCTGTATTCTTGGTGCTTTGGGGGGGAGCAACAGTGGGAGGGCTTCTGGAGTTCTGGCCTCGCTGGTGGATCTCCTGATGGCACCTGGGTTTTGGCCACTGTGTGACACAGAGTGTTGGACTGGATGGGCCACTGGCCTGATCCAACATGGCTTCTTTTACGTTCTTCTGATGATTGCCACCACAGTCCGAAACGTTTGCAGGGACTGCGTGACGTTGTCTCAGCCCCTTTGCTGCAAAATTGACATAGCGCTACGTTTTGCGGGTTTTGCACAGGTGTAACTAATAGCCCACCTTTAATGCTCTGGCTCAGCAAAACTGCCGCCCACTAGCCGTCTCTCTGTGCCTGATGCAAATGTAACCTAAGGAGAGGGTTCTCTCTCCCTTCCCATTTTGGATGACACATCTATCTTCATCCGCACAGTTGTGCCCTTGATTGAAAAAACAAAGCCCCAATTGCATTTCAGTTTTATTATTCTTTGAACCTGATCTGTCGCATGGACCGAGTTCATTTTTATTTTAGCCAGAAACGTAGGGATATAGTTACACAAGATAGCTTGGGATTTTTATAGCTTATGTTTATTTTTACTAATAGTTTCCTTCTTTTATTAGTTGCTGCGCCTCCCAACAAAAAAAATCCCCCGAACCATACAGCTGGTCCTGCAGTGAACTGCAGCACAAGACAAAGAGAAAACTTGCAAGGCCCTGTGACCCACTGCTGTGTAGCGTACCCTGGTGTTGCATGCTAATGTTCTGTACTACCAGTTTGGTGTAGTGGTTAAGTACGCTGACTCTAATCTGGGAGAAGCAGGTTTGATTCCCCACTCCTCCACTCGCAGCTGCTGGATGACCTTGGGCAAGCCACAGTTCTGTCAGAGCTGTCCTCGAAAGAGCAGTTGTTGAAAGAGCTCTCTCAGCCCCACCTACCTCACAGGGGTCGAGGACAGACTGGCAATTTGGCCTGATATAGATTCGCTTTTCAAGCGGCTTAAGAAAGCGTTGCCATGCCGCACTTACCCAGTCCTGAAGTACTATCATTGCGCTTCAAAAAGGAACCTGGTGAAACTGGTGTCAAGCTGTCTGGGTGCGCGTTCATCCCGCTTCCTGGCAGTGTGGGCACAAATAAGCCGCGCATCAAGCGGCACTGGTAACGTGAACCCGCTGATCCGGCTGCTGCGCCTATGCACCAATGTGCCTATGCGCAACTCAGCAAAACAGACCAAAGCCATGCACTGCCACCAGGGGCCGTCCCACAGTGTGAACGCACCGTTCCACCTCCTCCCCAGTATGGTCCTGCATCAGTCTACGCCGTGGGAACAGAAAGCCCCGCAACAACTCGGCCCGGATCTTTTTGCCCCGCTTCCCTTGCACTTCAGTTTGCCAGTCTGTCCTCAGCCAGGTGGTCTGTTGTGGGGAGGGGAAGGGAAAGGAGTTTGTAAGCCGCACTGAGACTCCGAGTGGAGGGTGGGGTATAAATCCGATCTCTTCTTCTTCTTCTAATGCAGCAAAACAGCTGGGATATTACCCTCCCCTGTTTGTACAAGGATTTACACGAGTTAGCGGTGGGAGTGGTGCAGTAGTGGCAGGACAGGAAGTGGCTCATGTGTGCCTACTTCTCCCTGTAACATCCAGTGACAGCGCGCATGAGTGAGTGGGCCGTCACAGATGTAATGCTGCAGACAGAACTTGCGTATCAGGGAATATAATGCTTTACAAGGGAGTCAGTTCACACATCCAGCAGCTGGGCTTCAAGTGAAAAGGAATCAAGTATCAGATGTACATGTGTGAACTAGCCCTAAGCAAAATCCCATTCACTCAAGTGGCAAAAGAATTCCCACTTATACTGGTGTGACAATATAACTATGCAGATATAATGGTTAACCATGGTGTCTTTTTCTTCAGCAGCAGTTAAGTATTATGTTTGAGCATCTAAATCATAGTTAAAGACTGGCTGCAAAACCAGAGCTTGAAGTGGGTTTCCTAGCCATGGTGTAGTTGGTAGAATCCTATTCACGCAAATGGGAAAGTGATCCCCCTTATACTGGTATGACAATAGACCTATGCTAATACAATGGTTAACCATGGTCTCTTTTCCTTCAAGCATGGCTATATACAGATACAATGGTTAACCATGGTCTCTTTTCCTTCAAGCATGGCTATATACAGATACAGTGGTTAACCATGGTCTCTTTTCCTTCAGCCATGGCTATATACAGATACAATGGTTAACCATGATCTCTTTTCCTTCAACCATGGCTATATACAGATACAATGGTTAACCATGGTCTCTTTTCCTTCAACCACGGTTGAATACCTAAATCATGGTTAAAGCTTGGTTGTACGTGGGCTTGCTAACCATGTTTTGTGTTAACCATGGTTAAGCTTTACGGGTTGGCTCCTGCCACATTTTTCACTGGGGGGAAAGGGAGCACCTCTGGCCACCAAAAAGTCTGTTCTGGGGATCAGGGGATCTACAGGAACAAGAGGCATTTGGGATAGGAAGTGTAGCAGGGAAGGAGATCGATTGAAAAAGACAGTTGGATCTGATTTTGTATCTGGACTGAGCAAGCCATGGTTAAGTGCATTCTGGCCTCTTCAGCCTCTCTGCTTGCAAGGTCCTGGAGGTTCTTTGTCATCTTCTGGGCATGGAACAGCGGTCACTGGGGTGGTGAGGGGGGGATGTATTTGTGAATTTCCTGCATTGTGCAGGAAGTTCAACTAGATCAGGGGTGGCCAAACTTGCTTAACGTAAGAGCCACATAGAATAAATGTCAGATGTTTGAGAGCCGCAAGACATGAACAAATATTACACGTTTTTACTGGGAAATATGCAAATTTGCTTTTTATTAACATTAAATGAGACTGCCAAAAAATAATAACAAAAGTGGTAAAAGTAGATATTGGTGATGATATTTATTTGTCCAATGATATTTGTTTGCTAATAATATTTAGCTTCCCCAGCTGCCTTGCCGGGAGCCACTCAATATGTGTGAAAGAGCCGCATGCGGCTCCTGAGCCACAGTTTGGCCACCCCTGGACTAGATGACCCTGGATATCCCTTCCAGCTTTATGATTCTATGATTCTTAGGTAGCAAACAGGTTTTAGCAGCAGTCTCCTTGTGTGTGCCTTAGAGGAGCAAAGCTTACATTGGAAAGCTGAACCAGAGTTTCATTGTACGGTTAGGGTATCAACCTGGTTAAGGTGACACACCAGGGTTTATGCTGGCCGTGGTTAAAGTTATCTCTGCAAAGCAATAATAAAATGTAGGTATTAAAGTGTGTGCGTGCTAACTGCGTTGCATTCTAAGGTCCAGTTAGACCACAGGATATGAGACCATGATGCTCTCCCTTTCCAGCACCAGTATTCAAAGGAACAGAACAGCTGGCATGAGGATTACTACTGGAAGAGGCTGTAAATATAGCTGAGGAACAAATGAGCTAAGATATATATTTTGGGCCATCCTCTGGAAAATTAAAGGAGGTGAATTAGTTCCCTAAAATGTCTCATTCTCCCTTCCCGCTAGAAGTAGCTCTCAAAGTTAACATCAGAACCCGCCAGAGTAACCAGCTGTCACCTTGAGGTTATTTCTTAGATTTGTGTTCCTGCATAGCTTGCATGGGAAAGGTGAATGCAAGAAAGATTCCTGGAAAAAGATGGGCTGTGATCTTCTCAGCTGGTGGCCAGGCTCTTAAGGAGCATCCCCAGGGGTGGATTGGCCGTTTAACTTACAGGGAAATTTCCCAGGGGGCCCGTGCCCCAAAAGAGCTGCTGTTGACCAGGAATAGGCAGAACCAAGCCCCAGCTCACCTCAGGGGTCACACAGACAGCTTTAAAATGAGATTAGAGAGATTCAGGGAGGAGAGGTCTATCAGTTTATATCATCTATTTATCCTAGGGCAGAGTTACACACAGGAAGCATATAATGCTATAAAATATGGAACCAAGCTGATGCAACGGTATGCAGCCCGCCTGGCCAATCCCGCTAAATGCTCATATCGAAATTTTCAATCCAGTCAATCGCAGCTGGGGAGAGTCAAAGAGCTCCGTCACATCTCCCTGGAAAGCACAATGCTCACATTCCTGTGACAGGTGGAAACTAGTGTGGTGGGCTGCACCACAATCACATTCAGGTCCTGGTATTTTGCCCCTTTTAAACAACAGGTCTGCACAACTGCCAAAGCCTGTTCAACCATTCATTCCTTAGAACAAAATTCTGTGATTGCAGAATTTGTGCAGATCTTATTACTGGATGTCGAGATCTTAGTCTGGATACTACCTCCAGAAGAACTTAACCGGCTCTCTTACGGCTGAGTTTACGCTGCCTGCTGAGCTGTCTGTTTTTGTTCAATTAGAAGGTCAATTCACAAGATTGTTTTTCAAAATGCGGAAGCCGTCTGGCTCAGATTGACTTTTTAGAGGATCGTTTTGGAATGCTCCGGTGTGAATAGAGGTCATGGTCCATTGTTTTCCTGCAGGGTTTTCAAACAGTGGAAAGTGGGAACATTGACACATCAGAGCAGGGGTCCCCAACCTTTTTTGAGCCTGCGGACACCTTTGGAATTCTGACCCAGGGTGGGCGGCACACCCACAGAATGGCTGCTACAAAATGGTTGCCACAGGAGGCGGAGACAGCCACAGCATGGCTCCCATAGCTTACCTTCAATCACATAGTGAAGATCCTTGGGCTATGGTGGCAGCTGCTGCCAAAGCAACAGCCAATCAAATTCCCCAGTGGCCAGTCAGAAGCTTTGCTGGGGAAAAGCTCCAGCCGGCCCCACCCACGTTCTAAAAATACTTAGTGGGAGCCACAAAAGGTGTTGGCACCGCCGTGGTGCTGGCAGGAATCATTCGTAATCAGAGAATTCATTTGTAAGGCCGCATGTCCTCTGACAAGAGAAGCTGCCATCGATATCAGCTTGACAGCAATGCCATTATCAAGCCTACGGCCCTTCACGCACATCGTCTGAGGAAACGATAAAGGTGAAGCGTGTCGTCGAGTCACCACTGACTTGTGGCAACCTCATGAACTTCTGCCTTGGGGGGCTTTTAAGGCAAGAGATGAGCAGAGGAACTCCCATCCAAGTTCCAACCCTGCTTAGCTTCTGAGAGAAGGAGGACAAGAAGATTGGATTTCTACCCCACCCTTCACTCATAGTCTCAGAATGGCTTACAATCTCCTTTTCCTTCCCCTCCCCACAACAGACACCCTGGGAGGTAGGTCAGGCTAAGAGAGAACTGCTGGTGAGAGAACAGCTCCGAAAGAACTTGTAACTGATCCAAGGTCACACCAGCAGCTGTATGTGGAGGAGTGGGGAATTTATACCCTGCCCTTCAGTCGGAGTCTCAAAGCGGCTTACAATCTCCTTTCCCTTCCCCTTTCTATGACAGACACCCTTGTGCACTTGTGACTGACCCAAGGCAGAGAGGGAACCTGGGTCTCCCATATCTTTTTCCAACCACTATACCAAGCTGGCTCTTTCTACTGGGGAGTTTTTGAACTGAATGTGGTGGATCTTACTTCTGGTTAAACCTGCTTGAGGTTGGGGTGCAAAATGTCAGTTCAGTAACCCTTCGTAGCTTTGATATGGAGCTGTCTCCGAAACATAGCTGCAAAGATGGACCCTAGATAACCTCAGAGTAGATTTCAGCAGTTTTGGCTGTTGGTTTTAATGTCCTGATTTGTGGAGACTCCCGGTGATAAGGTGTGAGAACCTCACACAAACACACACGAAACTGCCTTCTACTGACTCAGACCCCTGGGTCCATCAAGGTCAGTATTGTCTACTCGGACTGGCAGCGGCTCTCCAGGGTCTCAGGATGAGATCTTTCACATAACTTACTGCCTGATCCTTTTAGCTGGAGATGCCGGGGATTGAACCGGGGACCTTCTGCATGCCGAGCAGATGCTCTCCCACTGAGTCATGTTTAACTTACAGGGAAATTTCCCAGGGGGTCAGTGCCCCAAAAGAGCTGCTGTTGACCAGGAATAGGCCTTAAAATGTGCCAAGGAATCAGCATACTGTGTGCTTAGTAGACCTGTCAAACATCAGCTGTTGGCCCAGAGAGTCCAGATTTTATCACTTTTAGTGGCCTTGAAAATGGCCAGACAGCAATGGCTGTTGGAGGTTACGGTGGATACCTTTGAGAAAGCTATGCAGTTGGTCTGGATTGGTGAGGCGTGGTAGCAGCACGTGAATGAATTATATGGCTGTGGTTTGTAAACTTGAGGGAGTCGCATTCTGACCCTGCAGGCAAACGGGCTGTCTCCTTTCAGAGGCTATCTCAGGATCCTTGAAAGCATGACTTTAGCATTGTGTACTGTCCTGCACAGCTCCACTAACTTCGAAAAACCCAGGTCATGCAACCACAATGCAACTCTTTCTGTTAGGGATGCCAGCTTCCAGATAGAATTACATTTTATCCCTAGACTACAGAGGTCACTTTTCTTGGAGAAAATGGAGGCTTTGGAGGGTGGGCTGTGTGACACTGCACTCCACTGAGGTCCCTGCCCTCTTTTTGGGTTGGAGGGTTAGGAAAACACCTAGCTGATAAAAAGTACTGGTCTTGGGTTCATGAAATGTTACAAAAAAATGTTGGAATGTATACCATTTATCCCTGAACTATTTTTATTGAATATAATACCAGAAAATTGTAAAAGACAGGGTTTTAATCTTATTATACACATAGTGACTACTGCAAGAACATTGTCTGCTAGATATTGGGGGGAAAGTGAATTACCTTCAAAAGAAGAACTGATATCTAAAACTCTGGAAATGGCTGAGATGGACAAATTAACTGTCATCTTGAGAGGACAAGAAGGAAGATTTTGTAATACATGGTCAAGATTTTATAAATGGCTGGAAAACTATTGTAAATGAACAATATCGACATATAAGGATATTAGGAGAAATCATAGAATACATCTTAGTAGCAGGGCTATTTTGGGGCAGGAATGCCCAGGAACGGAGTTCCGGCTGGTTTCTGAGTTGGCTACGCCTACAGCCCCCCCCCCCCCCCCGGCCGGTTCCCCAGGCACCTTGCAAACCGCCGGGGCACCTGGGGAAGCCAAGCTGGTCCAGGGAGGGAAGGCAGTTTTAGCTGTGGATGAGAAACAGGTGGCTGGACCCTGGCTTTAGTCCTTCCTCCGTTTCAGCCTCACCCTGAAAGTTCCCTCCCTAAATCAAACCGAGTTCTCCAGATTAGTGTCTACTGCACTTAACCACCACACCACCCTGGCTAGTTAATATAACATTTGTGGATGCTTTCGTTGTGGAAGCATCACATCTGGATTTGGTGCTGTTTGCAGTGGAATTGCCAAAACTTTGTTGTTTGGAACTTCAGTGCTGGGGCTAGGAAAGCGTCTAAGAGACGGACAGTTGGCTTTGGGAGAAGAAAGGCTGGGCCAACGTTCCGTCTCCTCCCAGCCTCCACAGAATCCTCTTTCCTTCTAGGTCAATAAGCTGGCCAAATTCCTAGCTGCTGAGCCATGGATTTGGGTGTGGACGTTTGGAAATCCAGTCCTCTCTCTTTGAGCTGAGGTGTCACGCTGCAGGAATGTTAATGAACGGTGGCAATTAAAGCTGTTTTGCAGGAGAAGTTTGACAGCGGGGCGATTTGTTCCCCCGTTGATGGAGGATATGGAGTTGGAATGCTTCCCTCGGAAAAGACAAACGACTGCTGGAGAACAGACTTCCTTGGTAATTGCCTCCAGATGCCGACAGCAGTGGATGGGTAGCCGATTTGATGGAGCCGATGATAGAACTAGGAATAAAAGCGTGTGTGTGTGTGTGGTCTGTTCTCCCCACACTTGAGTCATCCCAGCATATGGGAGGCAAGATTTATGGCTGCTGGAAGGGAGTGGAAACATGGCCGCTGAGGATGCGCCAGCCGGTCTCCTTTTCCTCCATGGGAAGTTTAGAGGCACGGTTCGGTTCTCGGCTGGTCGGGAGAGACAGCCGCTCATCTCCGGGATGAGATCAGCCGGGTCTCCTGTGCTCGGGGGATCGCTTCCGTGACATGTTTCTTCTAACAAAGCTTTCTGAAATGCCAAAGAGGCAGATAAACAAAGCGCTAGGTGCCAGAAGCCAGCAGTGTGCAGAGCAATAGGCACCCATGCTGCCCTGTGCGCTGGTTAAGGAAATCAACATCTGGCACAGAGGCCAGGAGTAGCCAAGTTCTGCAGCTGGCATCAACAGTAACTGGGATGTGTCCACAAATTGGTGGGACAGATCACTGGCGTCCTTTTATTTCTTCCCAGGGATGACCCTCAAACAGCTTACGGCATCGTTCCCTCTTCTGCCATAGGGCTGCCAGCTCCAAGCTGGGAAATACCTGAAGGTTGCTGGGGTGGAGCTTGAGGACAGAGGGGCTTGGGGAGGGGAGGGACTTCAATGCAGTATAGGGTTGCCAAGAGGGAGGGGGGTCCTCTTCTCCAGGATTTCTCGGCATGCACACAGTTATGTCACCCAGAAGTGACAGCATGTTGGGGGGGACGGAGACGCTCTAGCACTTGAGGGAAAACCCTACGGTAACCATAGAGTTCTTTCTCAAACATTAGAGCGCCCCCCTCAACATGCCCTGCATGATGACATCATTGTGCCGGACACGTTGGCGCGGGCAGGACTGTTTGGGAGGGGGGGGCTCCTCCGCCGGCTGGCTAGGCAGCAGCAGGTTGGGGGTCCCCAAAGCGGGTAAACACCCGCCCCCATCAGGGGGATGGCAACCCTAATGCAGTACAAGGCCATAGAGTCCGCCCTCCAGAGTGGCCATTTTCACCAGGGGAACGGATCTCTGTCACCTGGAGATCAGTTGTAATAGCGGGAGATCTCCAGCCGCCACCTGGGGGTTGGTGACCCTACTTCCATATTGTGCTCACGTGTTGTTTCGTTTTATGTGTGTCGGAAAATTAATTTAAAGATCGGGTGGGGGGGACCTTCTCTGGTAGGTTAGGCCAAGAGAGAGAGAGAGTGACTGGCCAAAGGTCGCCCAGCATACAGGGTTTCCAGCTCTGACTTAGGGAAACTCCTGGAGATTTGTGGGCAGTGCATTCGGTGGGCGGAGTCTGGGAAGGGGAAGAATCTCAGGGGGAATGTGATGCTGCTCTAGGACTTCCATTTCTCCTACAGCCCAACCTCCAACGCTGCCATTTCCTACGCGAGAGGTAAGCTCTGTAGTTTGGAGATCAGTTGTCGTTCTGGGACACAACCTACCCAGCAAATTTCTGTGGGAGAGCGGGGATTTGAACCAGGGTCTCCCAGCATCTCTATTCACTCTGTCACACTGGCTTGCACTCTAGCAGTCGTTTGCAAGTGGATTGTCTGGCCCGCACAGGAAAATCCCGTTGCGAATTATTACTGTGGTGTGCTGCAGCGCAAGAGAAACACAGTATCCAACAATGGGTGGATGTAGCTTTAGTAGCTCAAGATGCTTCAAGGGAACCTGCAGTAGATCTCAGAAGAGCAGATTTGAACAGCAGTTCAAAAATGCAAGCTCCGTGGGGGAACTGTGTAACTTTAAAGTGGGAATTAGACCACATAGGGATGCCAGCCTCCAGGTGGGACCTGGGGATTCCCTGGAATTCTGGCTTATCTCCAGACTACAGAGATCCATTCACCTGGAGAAAATGACAACTTTGGAGGGTGGACTCTATGGCATTGTACCCCAGTGAGGTCCCTGTCCTCTCTCGGCTCCATCCCCAAATCTCCAGGAGTTTCCCAAGCTGGATCTGGCAACCCTACTCTCCACCCCCTGCTGGTGTCCAGGGGAGACCCGGCAGCCCTAGGGCCATGGATAGGATCACAGAATCATAGAGTTGATCCTCCCGTCCTTGGATATTGCACATTTCCTGTCAACAGTCTGTATGTGAATCGAGCCATCATGTACGTGCCTCAGGTGACATCATCAGATATTGATCTATCATTACCTTGTAATGAGACATCTCCAATTGAATGATCTGGTCAGGACAGGAAAATCCAGCTGGAAATTAGCTCTCTTGCACAACAATGTGCAATAGCCAACAAAGTGTGGATGCAACAGGACCAAGGATGGTATTCTTTTATTTTAGTGTGTGTGTGTGTGTGTTTTCCCTTGGTACAGGCAAGCTTCCGAAGATGTCTTTACTTAGCTCAACCATGTCTGTTTGTCTCGATAGTCAGAAATAGCTTCTCGACTGTCAATTACAATGAATAATTTTTAACAAGCCAGCCAACTCGCTTTCCTCCTCTATGGCTCTTGCTTTGTGTCCGTTGAAGTCATCTTGCGGGCTGTTTGTTGCTTATCTCCCTGGGTCGGAGCTTCTCCTCTGCGACGTCATGGACACCCTGCCCAGGAAGGGATCTGCTCTTTTATTATTCCGGGTTTTTTTTTTCTGCATTTGACTTGCATCTTTTGTTACTGCATCCAAATGGAAGAAGAGGCTCATATTTCGCAGGGAAGGTTTTGCCAATGATATATCATACAGTGGTCACAGTTCATAATGGAAATCAAAGAGCCATGGACCAAAACCTTAGTTTGACAGCCGGCCTTCTCCCCTGAAAATACCCTGTCAATATCCACGAAAATACCCAAGCTATCTATCTATCTATCTATCTATCTATCTACCTACCTACCTACCTACCTACCTATCTACCTATCTATCTATCACCCTGCAGTGGCTCAAGTGGTTAAGACACTGAACTGCAGTCTAAAAGGTCAGTAGTTCAGCAGTTCGAGACCCGAGTGCTACATGATGGAGCGAGCTCCCATCTCTAGTCCCAGCTCCTGCCAACCTACCAGTTTGGAAGCAAGAAATTGCAAGTAGATAAATAGGTACCACTTCAGTGAGAAGGTAACAGCGTTCCAGCCACATGACCACAGAAACGTCTTTGGACAGCGCTGGCTCTCCGGCTTGGAAACGGAGATGAGCACCGCATCCCTAGAGTCGTATTTGACTGGCTTTCGAGCAAAGAAACCTTTACCTTTATATATCCATAGGTTTGCCAGCTCTAGGTTGGGAAGTACCTGGGGATTAGGGGGGTGGAGCTCTGGGAGGGTGGGGTTTGGGGAGAGGAGGGACCTCGGTGGGGTCCAGTGCCACCGAGTCTGCCCTCCAAAGCAGCCATTTTCTCCAAGGGAACTGGTCTCTTGTAAGGAGCTCAATTGTAATAGCGGGAGATCTCCAGCCACCATCTGGAGGTTGGCAACCCTAACTGCCCCCATTGCTATTTCTGCAGCAGTGGACCCAAAGGTTCTGTTTGTCCACAGGTAGAGTTGGCAACCGCCAGGTGGGGCCTGAAGTTCTTTCCGAATTACGACTGATCTCTGGAAGACAGAGATCAGTTCCCCCAGAGAAAATGGCTGCTTTGGAGAGTGGACTCTATAACATCACACCCCTGCCGAACTTCCTCCCTATCCCAAACCGTGCCCTCTGCACACTCCACCCCCAAATCTCCAGGAATTCCCAACCTGGAGTTGGCAGCCTTATCCTCGGGTGACCCCACTGGAGACGTCCTTTTCAGTCTGTAGCTCCACAGTCATTGCAGGGAGAAAAGTTCCTGTACTGGGGGGTATGGGCAGGAAAAGAATGCTTGCCGTGTGGAATTCATGACAGCCAGGCTATAATCTTCCTGGTGCAAGAACGGGCTTTTCTGATTATATTATTCTGTTCAGGCCCCGATGTGGATGTCCCAGGCTAGCCTGACCATGTCGGATCTCAGAAGCTAAGCAGGGTCAGCCCTGGTTAGCGCTTCGATGGGGGACCGCCAGGCAAGTCCAAGGTATCTACACAGAGGCAAGCAACGCCAAACTGTCTCTCCTTGTCCCTTGCCTTGAATACCGCATGGGATTGCCATAAATTGGCCGCAACTTGACATCACTTTACCCACACATACACTCAGTTTGGTGTAGTGGTCAAGAGCAGGGACTGTAATCTGGGGAAACCGGGTTTGGTTCTCCACTCCTCCACATGCAGCCGGCTGGTGTGACCTTGGGTCATCAGTTCTCTCAGAGCTGTTCTCTCAAGGACAGCTCTTGGGAGAGCTCTCTCAGCCCCACCTCCCTCACAGGCAACGCTCCCTCTAAGTTGTGGAGTCTTGTGAGCAAAAATTCTACTTTGTGAGCTACTGGCATTAAAGTTGTGAGCGAGCGATTTGGCTACTGCGTAAATTAGTTTGCTCTGGAGCCCTCCTTCCTGAGCTAAGACAAAAATGTGTGAGCCGGAGGCTAAAAAACTGTGAGCGAGCTCACACTAACTCGGCTTAGAGGGAACACTGCTCACAGGGTGTCTGTTGTGGGGAAGGGAAGGGAAAGGAGATTGTAAGCCGCTCTGAGACTCCTTCAGGTAATGAAAGGTGGGGTATAAATCCAGTCTCTTCTGTCGTCTTCTTCTCTTCTGTCCAGTGCTACATACGCCGAGGGCCCAATGGGAAGGATAAGCTAACAGCAGAAAAGCAAAACAGAAAACCCCAGAACTGCCTTGCACACGATTCTCAGGACCCTTCTCATAAACCCCCATGTCCTCACACCAATCTCATCTTCCCTCTAGCAAGGAGGTGTAGGTTTTCCACCCTAGATTTACAGGCAAACCTTGCTTGTTTTGCAGTGGGAACCAGCTTAGCCGTGGCAGCACAAAGCTAATAACTATAATTAATAGCTCTTATGACTAATAACGATTAATACTGCGAAGGCTGGTAGCCTGATCCTATTGAATTGGACTGCAATCCGATAATCACTCTAATCATATAGCCCGTGTGTACTTAACCAGGCAGGGAGACCTGGTGGCTTTCAGTAACCCCATCCGACCCTCTCTTAACAATGGCACAGAATGGATTTTGCAGTGTAAGCATTCTTTCTGCCACAGGAGGTGGCGGCAGCTACAAACATGGACAGATTCAAGTGGGAATTAGATAAAAATATGGAGAAGAAGTCCATCAGTGGCTATTAGCCACAAAGAGAGATAGGAACTCTCTATCTGGGGCAAGTGATGGTCTGTATTCTTGGTGCTTGGGGGGGGGGCAACAGTGGGAGGGCTCCGGGTGTCCTGGCCCCACTGGTAGACCTCCTTGGGGCACCTGGTGTTTTTGGCCACTGTGTGACACAGAGTGTTGGCCTGGATGGGCCACTGGCCTGATCCAACATGGGCTTCTCTTATGTTCTTATGTTTCCCCCATGCAATTAAAAAAATATATTGGGGCGTAAACAATGTACTGTGAAATGAATAATTCTGCTCTAAGAATGAGCTCGGCGGCATCTTCGGCAAGGCTCTATGGATGACACCTCCGAAATGAAGTCTTAACGGTTGCAGATGTGAAATCCATAGCGGGTTATCATGTCTTGGGTGTTATAAAAATAGCACTCCAGTCTCCTTCTTCCTTCGTTGGAGGGGAGGGAAGGGAAGGGGGGGGCGATGCTTTTTGCCAAGTCATTTCCTGGAACAGTGAACACAACACCCAGTCAGGAGGAAACTGACTTTTTGTCCCAAGTGCATAGCTGGTATTTTTCACATCCGGGGAAAACAGAGTGATTACATGGAAGTCCTGAGGCAGAGAGAAATCAGGGGAATATTTTTTAGATCTTGCAGTCTGGGAAGGTTGTATTTATCCCTACGAGGGTTGCCAGCCTCTAAGTGGCGGCTGGAGATCTCGCAGGGTTACAACTGATCTTCAGGCAACAGACATTAGCACCCCTGGAGAAGATGGCTACTCTGGAGGGCAGACTGTATGGCATTACCCCCTGCTGAGGTCCCTCCCCTTTGCAACCCCACCCTCCCAAGGGTCCATCCCCCCCCCCCCGCAAATCTCCCAACTGGGAGCTGAACAACCCTAAACCCTTCAGTGCACCACGTCCAGATCAATTCTTCTCTTCCCTATAACTTGTGAAAATAAGGTTCAAGTTAGGGCCTAACTGGTAGAGTTCCTAGCCACAGGGCTGCCAGGTCCCCCGGCGGAGCAGGGGTTTCCCCGCCGAAAGGGCCCCCAATCTGCGGGTCCAGATCACGCCGGGGAGGAACCCCACCTCCAAAGTTCTCTATTTGGGCCGACATGCCCTGCGCGATGACATCACTCAGAGGTGACATTATCACGCTGGGCATGTCGCCAGCTGACGCTATAGCAACCAGCCTAGAAACTCTATGGTACCATAGAGTTTCCAGGCTGATTACTAGAGCGTCAGCCGTCAATGGGCCCGACATGATGACGTCACTTCCGGGTGATGTCATTGCATGCATGCGTACGAATGTCCAGGAACGGGACCAACTCTCCCCTGCTGGTAACTGTAAGTCACTTGGCAACCCTAGCTAGCCCTCAGGAGACTGGGAGGAGGAGGCTTACCACATGGCCACCCCAGGAGAGTGAGGGAATGGTACTTACCAAATGGCATCCCATGAGCTGCATGTAGGGGTGCCAGCCTCCAGGTGCAACCTGGGGATGCCCCAGAATTGCAGCTCATCTCCTGACTACAGAGATCAGTTCCCCTGGATAGAATGGATGCTTTGGAGGGTGGACTCAACGGCCTGGGGCCCCACTGGGGTCCCTGCCCTCCCCAGGCTCCACCCCTAAGTCTCCAGGTGTTTTCCAACCTGGATCTGCCATAGAGTCCATCCTCCAAAGCGTTTTCTCCAGGGGAACTGTTCTCTGCAGTCTGGAGCTGAGTTGTAATTCCGGGCAATCCCCAAGACCTGCCTGGAGGCAGGCTTCCCTATGGCTGTCCCCGGTGTGCTATTTATTTTGCTTTCCTTTATTACGTTTTTTTTTTGGTCCCCACCCTTCCTCTAAGGAGCTCAGCGTGATGTAAAGCAGGATGACACCTGGATTTGGAGTCTTGCAGCTACGACGCGCTTCTTCATGACATCGACTCCAGTCAATACTTCCATTGCCCAGAACTGGCAAAAATGATTAGGATGTAACTAGACTGTCTCCCGGTGTCCCCAGTAATGTTTAAGAGCAGGCAGGGGCACCGGGGACTGATTTGACTCCGGACTACAGAGCTTTAGCTCTTCCGCCTTGTAGACATGTTCTTTACCCCTCGTTCTGTGGATCAGGCTGAGAGAAAACGACTGTCCCAAGGTCACCCAGCGAGCTTCAGGGCAGAGCAGGGATTCGAACTCGGGTCTTTCCCAGCTGTAGTCAAGTATCCTAGCACTCCGCCATGCTGGCTCCATATATGTAGATGTGGTCAAACAAATAAAGCTTGAACATTTATTTAGATGTTGAAACCTTGCTTTTCTCCCCAGTGGGAACCCAAAGTAGCTCACTGTGTTTTCCCCTTCTAGATTGTATTTCACAACAACAACCCCTGCGAGGTAGAATAGGCCAAGGGTATGTGACTGGCCCAAGATCACCCAGCAAGCTTCCGTGACAGAGTAGGGACTCAAACCCAGGTCTTCCAGATCTTACCTAGACGCTGACCGCTCTGCAGTCCCATTCTCAGTGTAAGCTAAGGCAGCTGAGTTCCTTCTACAACAGAAACAGCATCTTGGTGGCCAGCTTGTAAATTAAGCTGCATGCAGGAAAACATCCTCATTTAATGCCAGTAGAGGTAACTGAACTGAACTGAAAACATCCTCACCAATTAAATGAAGGATTACCCAACAGAGAGAAGAAGAGGAGATTGGATTTATACCCCGCCCTTCACTCGGAGTCTCAGAGCGGCTTACAAACAACTTTCCCTTCCCCTCCCCACAACAGACACCCTGTGAGGTAGGTGGGGCTGAGAGAGCTCTTTTGAGGACTGCCCTTGAGAGAACAGCTCTGACAGTACTCTGGCTTGTCCAAGGTCATCCAGTAGCTGCAAGTGGAGGAGTGGGGAATCAAACTTGGTTCTCCCAGATTAGAGTCCGCGCACTTAACCACTACACCAAACTGGAGCAATGAGGACTAGCATCCTGATTCATAAGCAAGGAGAGCCAGTGCAGTGTAGCAGTTGGGAGTGTCGGACTAGAGGTGCAGAGAGCCAGCTATCGTGGAGAGATAGGTCTATCAGTGGCTACTAGCCATGGTGACTAAAGTGAACCTCCACAATCAGAGGCAGTAAACCTCTAAATATCGGTGCCAGGGGGTAACATCAGGGGAAGGCCTCGGCCTCTAGGCCTTGTTACTGGACCTCCAGGGGAACTGGTTTTTCACTGTGTGAGACAAGGTGCTGGACTAGATGGAACAGGGTTGCCAGCTCTGGGTTGGGAAATGCCTGGAGGTTTTGGGGGTGGAGTCTGAGGAGAGTGGGGCTTGGGGAGAGGACAGATTTCAGCAGGTTATTGTGCCATGAAGTCCACCTTCCAAAGTGGCCATTTTCTACAGGCAAACTAATCTTTGTTGCCTGGAGATCAGTTGTAATACCAGGAGATCTCCAGCCACCAGCTGGAGGTGGGCAACCCTGTAGAAGAACCACTGGTCTAATCCAACAGGGCTCTTCTTAAGTTCTCAACCTTCATGTTCAGAGGCAGTCAACCTCGGTGCCTGGAGGCAACGTCAGGGGAAGGCCTCGGCCTCCATGCCCTGTTGTTGGCCCTCCAGAGGAACTGGTTGGCCACTGTGTGAGACTGAATGCTGGACTAAATGGACCACTGGTCTGATCCAGCAGGGCTCTTCTGATGTTCTTATGAAGGCCTTGGCCTCCATGCCCTGTTGTTGGCCCTCCAGAGGAACTGGTTGGCCACTGTGTCAGAAGGATGTCGGACCAGATGGACTGATCCAGCAAAGATCTTCTTAGCTACCAGTCCCTTGTTGCCACGAAACTCACTTGGATTTGGGGCCGGTCCTTCTGTTCCGACCTAACCTACCTCACAGGGTTGCTGCGGAGGGAAGAGACACATGTGTCTTCCTGAGCAGAAGGGTGGGACAGCACTGTAATAAGTAGGTGGTTTGTTTTTAATCAGAACTCTTTGGTTTCCCGGGAAACATATCCATTTACTTAACACTGAAAACATATGCCTGCCTTTCTCCCAGGCAACTGGGACCCATATATAATTATTGAGTAGCTCCACAGCCGGAAAATAACAAAGTGCTTGTTCCGGCTGAATTATGATGAGAAGGAGGACAGGAAGTCAAAGGCCGAGGTCCGGTTTATGGCAAAAGGATATTATTTCTTCCAGCCTCCTAGAGTTTAGCTGTGATTTTTTGTTTTAATTGCAGAAGCGATCTCTCCATCCTTCCTCTAGGACAGCTTGTTTTCTCTCACCGGAGACATTATAAGACTGACGTTTATATAAAGTCAGCAGTGACATCCTGCCTAAGCTCTTGATACAGAAGTTGCAGACAGGAATAATGGCCTTGAAAGCTTTTTTTTATTGTTTTGGTTTTTTGGCAAACGGCCCTTCTGTTGTGGAGCAATAAAAAATGATGGTTCTTTGGAGGCGAAAGTTCTGGGCGCTGTTTTAAGCATAGGTGATTCCCCCCCCCCCCCCATTTTAAAAAAAAGAAATTTCATTTTGCCGCTTCAGACAAATTCATTCGTATTGCAAGATGTACATTTTATTTTATTCATTTTCAGTGGTCCTCTTCACATTACCGTACTGAACTGGATGTTATTTGTTGTTGGCCTGATTTCAAGTAAAGCAATACAGGGACAGGGGTTTCATACAGCAAATTTCCTTCCGTTAATGAGCTGTCTCTGAAGCACTCTGGTCATTTCAAACAGTGCCGCTTTTCCCCCGCACTTTTTCATCACACAATCTTCCTCAGACTTTTTAATAAAAGTGCAATAGCACTCACCTTAGAACGTTTTTTTTAAAAGAAGAAGAGATGAGATTGGATTTATACCCCGCCCTTCACTCGGAGTCTCAGAGCGGCTTACAAACTCCTTCCCCCCCCCACAACAGACACCCTGTGGGGTAGGTGGGGCTGAGAGAGCTCTTTCAAAAACTGTCCTTGAGAGAACAGCTCTGACAGAACTATGGCTTGCCCAAGGTCATCCAGCAGCTGCAAGTGGAGGAGTGGGGAATCAAACCTGGTTCTCCCCAGTTAGAGTCCACGCACTTAAACACTACAACAAACTGTGGCGAAGCTCATGTGGCGAAAAGGCGCGGGGGGGGGGAAGTGGCAGTGTAAGAAGTGCTATGGACGTTTGAAACAGCATACCACAGTGATTCAGAAGCACAACGAAGGGGTTGAAAATGGGAAAAAGCAGTTTCCCTCAAAAGCAGTTCAAGCATGCTTTGCTATCCCGACGCCAGCAGGTTTGTATGAACACGTAAATAAATTCCGCTAGCAGCCGGTTACTAAAACGGGTCTGTCTGAAAAAACCCATTAACGATCCGTTACTAAAATGGAATACAAAGGCAGATTGAAGAGAGTCATTAGTTATAGCCAGCCTTTCTCACTTGGAGCTCAAGGTGGATTACACAGAGTGAGTTAATACAATCAACAGGATGAGACATTCAATAAACAGTGCAACAGGGTTAGAGCTGTAGAAGTAACAAGAAGTCTAAAAACAGACCTGATGCAAAGCAGACATATTAACATGGCACACTAAAGGATGCAAAGTTCCATAGTAGGGGCCTAGTTTCAGCAAGCTATGCACAGAGAAGCATAGACTGCAGTCCCTAAAAAAAAAATTCCAAGCGACTTTATGAATCATTTGGTCTTATCTTCTATTTAACAAGTTCAGGGTAGGAAAGTATTTTATTAGTATTACTATCATCATCTTCATTCATACCCCACCTTTCTCCCAATGGGGACCCAAAGGGACTCCCATCATTCCCTTCTCCTCCATTTTATCTAATATATGAGACTTGGGAGGGATACATTACTCTGTTGAGCACATTTTTATCCCACACTTTCTGCAAGGAATCCCCATTTTGGGGCCGGGAGGAATTCACTATCACATTTGTACCGGAGTTCGTTTCCTTCATCGAATATTGAGAGAAAATGGAAGGTGGAGGGTGCCAGCCGGCTTGGAAGCGGGGAAATGTCCTGCCCTTTTAATAGAGGCTGCTTCTTGTTGTTCCGTCGCGTGGTCGAGCCCGACTCTTCGCGATCCCATGGACCACATCATGCCAGCCCTCCTGTCTTCTGTTGTCCTCCAGAGTTTGCTCAGTTTCATGTTCGCTGCATCGATGACACTGTCTAACCATCTCATCCTTTGCCGTCCCCTTCTTCTTTGACCTTCAGTCTTTCCCAGCCTCAGGGTCTTCTCCAGTGAGGGCTCCGTTCTCATTCGGTGGCCAAAGTATTTGAGCTTCAGCTTCAGGATCTGGCCTTCCAGGGAACAGTCAGGCTTCATGGGATGTTATTCCATGGGATGTTAGAAGCTTAATGGGGCGTTATTTAATGGGATGTTAATGGGAGGTAAAGTTATTTATCTCCATGCTGTGGAAAGCTTCCAGTGCCCATTTCCCCACATCTATTGAAGGGCAGGAATATTTTTCTCCAGAACAGTTGGCAACCTGATGGAAGGGGGGGATGAGGGCCATACTTGAGGCCAGGAGAGGGGAATGATGTAAGCCACCTCGGGTGTCCATTGGAAATAAAATTGGGGTACAAATGAAGTAAATAGAGCAGGGATAGGGTTGCCAGCCCCAGATGACCCTTGAGATTCCCTAACGTAGGGAGGTGGGGAAACAATGCAGTTAAGAAGCTGAGCTGCAGCAAAAATTCAGTGTGGAAAAGTTCTTAACATCAGCCACGTGGAGCTGATTGGGGGGAACAAAATTCAAAAGGACAACATCTCTGTTTGGTGGCCGTGACATGGTTGAGCATTGCTCCGCATGGATTTCCCCACTGCATGGAAGGCCTTGAATCTGGCCCAGGAACAAATCACACACCAGTGCAGTTCTTTTGGTACTGGTGAGATAGGATCCCAGGCGCTCATGCCAGACGAAAACATTTCACGCCGGCCAAAAACCAGACTTCATTTTTGCTAGTGCATGACGTGCGGATTAAGTCATTGCTGCACTGGAAGCGGGAAGATCAAGCTGGTGTTGAAACACGATCAAAGGCAGTTTCTGGATGAAGACATCACATTCCCCAGCCTGCCCAGGCAAGAAATATACATTTAGCTTGGCTCCTGAGGATTGTGCAGACAAAATAAACTCCACTTTGAAGGAATGTCCTTTACTTTAAGTAGATTTTTAAAAATATCTAGGTCGTAAAGATGTGAGGGGTTGGAGCCCTGTCCAACTACTGTGGTCACCACCCCAAATCAAGCAGAGAAAATGGCCTCCGTGTGAGAGAACTTGGCAAAGGGTCATAGGTTCAGTGCCCGCCATCTCCTCAGGGAGACGTTGTTGGGGTTGGCCTTTCTCCGCCAGAGACCCTGGAGGGCTTTTGTCAGTCAGGACAGACAAGGCCGAGGTAAACGAGCGAATGGTCTGACTCATTGTCACAATTACATCCAATTTTTCTGATCTGGTAAAGAGCTATTTGGGGAATTCGCTTATTCATGGCTGTAACAAGTAAATAAATACCTGTTGGCTTTGGGACCGCATGATACTTATGGCTGCCGTACACTTTAGTATTTGATACGTCTACCTCGCCCCTTTTTTCTGAGAAATTCAGGACGGCATATGTGGTTGCCATTTCTCATTTGACCTTCGTAGTTGGGCTGTCCAACCAAGCGAGCTTCACAGCAGAGTCAGGATTTGAAACCAGGCCTCCCTGCCTTTAGTCCGACAACCTTAACCACTAAATAGCTGCTGCTACTCCAGTATCTGATACACCTTACATATTTTTATCCCGCCTGTCCTCAACTTCTAAGGACTCTGGGGCAGCATATATGAGTCTCCGCCTTCCATTTTATTTGACAACCCTCTGAGGTAGCCAGTTAAGAGAGACTGACTGCCTCCAAGCCATCTCACAAGCAGCATAAGAGAGTAGGAATTTGAACCCAGGTCTCCCAGGCCCTAACCCCAAACTCTAACCACTATGCCACATTGTCTCAGGGGGTTCTGCAGCTGCCAACCATATGCCCTTAGGAAGTCTGCAACTGGGGGGCAAAGACAATAGCCCCCTCACCCACAGTTACATCATTGCAACCATTCGACCTAGGGAGCGTTCACTCTTGAATGCTTATGCCCTGAAAAACTTGTTGGTCTCTAAGGTGTTAACCAGTGTTCCCTCTAAGCTGAGTGAGTGTGAGCTAGTTCACAGTATTTTAGCCTCCGGCTCACACATTTTTGTCTTTGCTCTGGAAGGAGGGCTGCTGAGCAAACTAATTTCTGCAGCAGCCAAATCACTCGCTCACAACTTTAATGCCAGTAGCTCACAAAGTAGAATGTTTGTTCACAAGACTCCACAGCTTAGAGAGGGCATTGGTGTTCACTTGAGTTGAATCTTGCTTGTCCTTGAACCTGGCTCAGAAATACAACAGAGGTTCGCTTTAGAATGGACCGAATAGGACAGGTGCAGAGGAGAGCGATGAGGATGATGGGGGGGGGGGGGGGGGCTGGAGACCAAGCCCTGTGAGGAAAGGCTGAGGGACTTGGGAGTGTTCGGTCTGGAGAAGAGGAGGTTGAGGAGGGACAGGATTGCTCTCTTGAAGTATCTGAAGGGCTGTCACTTAGAAGAGGGCAGGGAGCTGTTCCTGTTGGCAGCAGAGGAGAGGACTCACAAGGATGGGTTTAAATTGAGGGTGGAAAGCTGGATATTAGGGAAAACTTTTTGACAGTCAGAGGTGTTCAGCAGTGGAATGGGCTGCCTCGGGAGGTGGTGAGCTCCCCCTCCCTGGCAGTCTTTAAGCAGCAGTTGGACCAACACTTGTCAGGGATGCTCTAGGCTGATCCTGCATTGAGCAGGGGGGTAGATTAGATGGCCTGTAGGGCCCCTTCCAACTCAGTGATTCTATGAATCTAGCTATTGTCACTAGAAGCTATAACTGAGGATGGTCTGATGTTCTTCTAAAGCCATGCCCGCAGGTCTTGTGGCAGGGAGTTCCACAGATTGATTTATTGCAGGCCGGCAGCCCTCCCTGCAGCTGCACCCACGGTAAGAGCAGACTTAAAAGCTGCTCCGCTCGACGCGTGATGGTGTGGCAAGATGCCGATCTGTGGTTTCCTTGCCATTTGTTATCTAGATAGGTCAGCTTTCTGCAAAACAGAAGGTCGGTTTCCTGAATCCGGATGAATGCTGACATTAAACAGAACCAAAAGGGGAAGATATATTAAAAGCTGTGCTTCGGAGACACTGTGCCAGTCCTCCTTGGAGACACTAAACAGGGAAGGTGATATCTGTTACGGAGCTGGGCCTGGCTGGGAAGGGAATGCAAGTTTCATTTCTCTCAGTGCTGGAATGGCGTCAAGAAGAGCGGAAAATATTTGGAGTGGAACAGCTGCATATTTTTGCGTTGCCTCACCCCCACGAGGAATAGAAAGAGAAGACAATTAGGCATCGGGTGGAAATGTGCCTAATCGGAATAGAGGGGTCCCGGAATCCAGTTTGTGGGGAATTTAGATTACCTAGCTGTGAAATTTTATCAAGGGAGGGTATGCAGCTCGGGTGGGAAGAATCTCAGTGGCCCATCGTCTTCCAGTTGTTGGCCTGCAATTAGGGTTACCGAAAGCTGGAATAAAAGGTGTCCTGTCCCCGGAAGCTGCCCTGTGCTGAATCAAACAATCAGTTTATCAGAGTCAGCATTGTCTACTTAGACTCTGCAGCAGTTCTCCAGGGTCTCAGGCTGAGAGCTTTTGCATCATCTACTGCCTTGTTCTTTGAACTGGAGATGCCGGGGATTGAACCCGGGACCTTCTGTACGTCGAGCAGATGTTGTGCCGCTGAGCCACGGCCCCTCCCCTTAAACAGAGGCTTAGTGGGACATCGTGCACTAGCTGATGTTGTTCACCCCCATGCCAAGAAAGTGTCACCTGCCCATTTCCACATGTTAAGCTTCCATTAAAGGGACAGGACATTTCCCCATAGTTCGCCATTGCTGCTACTTTTTTATTCAAAGCAAAAGACAATGTCTCTTTGGCTTTTTTTTATTTTTTTAAAAAATTGTAAGTTCCCTGAAGGCAGAGCTTTGTTGTTTTGTTGTGCCCATAGGATTGCCAGGTCTCCCCGGCCACTGGGGGGCAGGATGGGGGGTAGGGTTGCCAGATTCAGGTCGGAAAACTCCTGGAGATTTGGAGATGGCGCCTGGGGAGGGCAGGGACCTCAGTGGGTTCAGTTCAGTTTATTGTTACGTCCTTATTCCAGTCCTGCAAAAAAAGAAGCACACCTTGACAATATTCCACAATTTTAAAATGCATCATGAAAACAGTCAAAGCCGATTAAAAATTCAACACCGTAAGTTTTAATTTAAAAATAAATACCGTAGCTACCTAACTGCCATAAACATTTCTGTAACCTGAGTGTCACCATACAGAAACCGGCTACCTTTTTGCAATACCATTTGCAGATCTTTTCTCTCCAGCGTATTTACTGTGTTGACGCCTAGAGCCCAAGGCCTGCAAGACTACCCCAAGATATTTAAAGTTATGAACTTGCTCAATGCAATGGCCATTAATCGACCAGGACCAAATCTTCGGACCTCGGTGGGGTATGATGCCATAGAGTCCACATTCCAAAGCATTCTTTTTTTTCCCCAGCGGAACTGATCTCTGTAGTCTGGATAGGAGCTGTAATTCCGGGGGGGTTCCAGGTCCCACCTGGAGGCTGGCATCCCTAGTTTCCCTGGAGGAAATGCCTCTGTGGCATTGGTGGACTCTATGGCATTGTACCCCACTGAGGTCCCGGTCCTCCCCAGGCTCCACCCCCAAAACTCCAGGTGTTTCCCAAGTTGGATCTGGCAGCCCTAACCTCCCACCAGATGTGCCAACCCTACTTCTGCATGCCAAGCAGATGCTTTACAACTGAGCCTCAGCCGTTCCTCTTATCCAGCACAAAGTGGTTGGTGCATCCAGGCTGGGATGCTTCTGGAGATTTGGGGGTGGAGCGTGGAGAGGACTGGGACCTCAGTGGGGTACTCCATAGAGTCTACCCTCCAAAGCAGCCACGTTCTCCAGGATCTCTGTAATCGGAGCTGTAATTCCAGGGGATCCCCCTTTCCCAGCTGGAGGCTGGCATCCCTACCGCGCAGGCCAATGTACCTCTACAGTTAATATGATTTCCCTCTTGCCCTGGGTTGCCTTGCCTTGCGATCACTCAGAGGTGGAATTGACGGGAGGGGAGGGTCTGTGTTTGTTTTTCCTCTCCGTTTGGGGAGTGAGCTTAGTTTCGACACAGCACCCGATCCCTCCTCCCACGCCCTCCAAGGGGAAACATGAGTCAGGGCTTAGTCCTCAAGAGAATCTACCAGACTGTAAACATCAGAGAGTCCAGGGGAGCCAGAGGATGTTCTACCTGGAATGGAAGGGGACGTGCGGCAGTGCTGGAAAAGAGCTTTGCCTTTGCTGGAAAAGAGCTTTGCCTTATCACATAAGGGAACCCTGACCTGCATGGCCCAGGCTAGCTCGAACTCGTCAGATCTTGGAAGCTAAGCAGGGTCGGCTGTGGTTAGTATTTGGATGGGAGACCACCATGGATACTGTGGTCAGTTCTGGTTTGGGAAATTCCTTGGGGGGGGGGGCTGAGGAGGGTGTGGTTTGGGAAGGGGAGAGACTTCAGTGGTGTACAATGCCATAGAGTCCACCTTCCAAAGCGGCCGTTTTCTCCAGGGGAACTGATCTCTCTCGCCTGGAGATCAGTCGCAATAGCGGGAGATCTCCAGCCGCCACCTGGAGGTGGAAAGAAACACAAAAGATCAAACCGTGCATAAACAATGAAAAATATATCCCACAGTCGATGAGTAGAATAATCTAAACCTAGATAAGTAGAGTAGTTTTTTCAAAAATACAGTGTAGTAATCAGAAACTCAAAAGTACACGGTCCAAATACAAAAACAGTCCTATTACTACACCTTCAGAAATTGGTCCAAGTCAAATTTCTCGAACAGTGAATTCTCCAGATATTTATCCTTCCTCTTCACAAAATCCTCATCTCGCTGCTTGTGTAGCCACTTCACAGCTCCGCCAGCTTCAGGTTGCTTTATTGCCTTGCTTCCTCAAAAAGCGGACCACCCGGAGATCTCCAGCCGCCACCTGGAGGTTGGCAAACCTAACCACAGAAGTCCAGGGTCACTACACAGAGGCAGGCAATGGCAACCCATCTCTGACTGTTTCTTGCCTTGAAAACCCCACAGGGTTGCCGTAAGTCAGCTGTGACCTGACAGCCCTTTCCACCACCACTGTGTCACATAAATGTTCATTTTAAAATATTCATATCCATGAGTCGCGCTAAAAATAACTCCAAGTCAGTTTACGGCACCCGTTGCAACAGTATGATGAGAAGAGGCATGTGTGTGATCGACGCGCCAGGCTTAAACATGTTTACTCAGAAGCGAGTCCCCTTGTGTTTGACGGAGCCAGCTCCCAAGTAAGTATGCAGAAGATTACATCCTCACACTGCCATCCTAAGCAGAGCTACACCCTCTGAGTCCATTGACTTTGGTGGGTTTAGAAAGGTGTAACTCTGTTTGGGATTGCTCTGTCATTTGCTCAAGTTGTAGACTTCAAATGGTGTTGAGATCCCACTGCTGAAACGAGCGCCCTGCTGTTGCGTGGCTTTCAGCGTAGGAACTATTGTCCAGCCTCAGTTTCCCCAGCTGTAAAATGGGAATCCTAGAAGAAGAAGAAGAAGAAGAGAAGAGATTGCATTTATACCCTGCCCTTCACTACCTGAAGGAGTCTCAGAGCGGCTTACAAACTCCTTTCCCTTCCCCTCCTCACAACAGACACCCTGTGAGGTAGGTAGGGCTGAGAGAGCTCTCTCCAGAGCTGACCTTGAGAGAACAGCTGGGACAGAACTACGGCTTGCCCAAGGTCATCCAGCAGCTGCAAGTGGAGGAGTGAGGAATCAAACCTGGTTCTCCCAGATAAGAGTCCACTCACTCAACCACTGCACCAAACTGGCTCTCCTAGACCAATTAGACCCCTGAACTGGATAGCCCAAACTAGCCCGATCCCATCAGAACTCTGGAAGCTAAGCAGGGTCAGCCCCAGTTAGTATTTGGATGGGAGACCTCCAAGGAAGTCCAGGGTTGCTATGGAGAGGCAGGCAATGTAGCTCTCTTGCCCTATAGGGTCACCGTACGTTGCCTGAGGCTTGACCTCACTTTCCTCCACCACCATTCTAAGGAAAGGTATTGTCTCATCTGCTCTTTGTTTTAACCTGCATTAAATCAGGACTGTGAGTTTTAATTGTCTTTAACGGGTAGCTCAGTCAACTAAAACTTTAGTTCATTTAGTTGGTGGAAGCCACTTTTAATCAGAGTGGGTGTGCATTAAGGGTGCTTTACATTTCCTGGGTTTCTGTGATAGGAAGTGAAAAAGCAAATATTTAACGATGTTGTTTAATTCAAACAAGTAGACTTTTTGTTATCAGCTTGTTAAGCGATCACATGTTCATCAGTGTCTCACGAAGTTGCCTGCACTGAAGTTTTGGTAACATACGCACTTATTTAGATGTGGTTGATTAAATGGCAGGCCGCAAAATCAGCTACAGTTTTGTCGCTGATGAACAGCTTTAAGGTTAGAACAAAGTTGGAGTCGAGTGGCAGCTTTAAGACCGACAAAGTTCAATTCTGTGTATAAGCTTTCGTATGCATGCACACTTCTTCAGAGATTCAGTGGGCATGCACACCAAAGCTTATGCCCAGAATAAAACTTTGATGGTCTTAAAGGTGCCCCTGGACTCAAACTTTGTTCTGTTGCTTCAGACCTACACGGCTACCCCACCTGAATCTAGCTTTAATGTTAAGTAGTCTCCAGTACAGAAAACAAAGACTAACAGATCAAAGTGTGTAATTTTATTCTTCAGGCACTAAGGGTTAATCGTTACAAGATTGTGTAATGGCCACTGGCTTAGATGGCTTTAAGGAAGGATTAGACAAATTCCTGGAGGATAGACCCGTTGGCAGTTATTAATCAAGTTGGCTAAATGAAACTTCCATGTTCAGGGGCAGTGTACCTTGGAATCACAGTTGCTGGGGTTGGCAATAATAGGGGTTTGGGGCACCTGTGCCCTGTTTATGGGCTTTCTAGAATGCTACACTAGACTGACCTTTTGTCAGATCCGGCATGGTTGTTCTTAGGTTTTTTATTGTTTTAGTTTAGAAGTCAGCTGTCCAAGCCTACTTTGGGGAGGGGCCCATAGCTCAGTGGCAGAGCCCCTGCTTGATATGCCAAAGGTCCAAGGTTCAATCCCTGGCATCTCCAGTTAAAAGGAGCAGGCAGTAGGTGATGTGACAGACATACACCTGAGATCCTCAAGAGCTGCTGCCGGTCTGATTGACAATACTGACTTCAATGGACCAATGGTCTGAGTCAGTATAAGGCAGCTTCATGTGTCCAAGTGTTCATCAGAAATCTCAAGCTAGAAAATATAAGGTAGGCCGCAACCTGAAGGACAATTTCCTGGGAACAAGCCCCAATTAAATAAAATGGGGCCTATTTGTGAGGAGACCTGCTTGGATAAACATGTGGAGCAGAGGTCCGTGAGAGGCTATTAGCCACAAGGCACAGATGGAACACTCTGTCTGGGTCAGTGATGCTCTGTATTCTTGGGCTTCTGAAGTTCTGGCCCTGCTGGTGGACCTCCTGAAGGCACCTGGGTTTTGGTCGCAGTGTGACACAGAGTGTTGGACCGGATGGGCCATTGGCCTGATCCAACATGGCTTCTCTTATGTTCTTATGGTGGACCTCCTGTTGGGCCCTGGGTTTTAGCCATATGTGGAACAGAGTGTTGGACTGGATGAGCCACTGGTCTAATCCAACATGGCTTCTCTTATGTTCTTACGGTGGACCTTCTGATGGCACCTCGGTTTTGGCCATTGTGTGTCAGAGTGTAGGAATGGATGGGCCATAGGCCTAATCCAACATGGCTTCTCTTATGTTCTTATGGTGGACCTCCTGATGGCACCTGGGTTTAGGCCACTGTGTGACACATAGTGTTGGACTGGATGGGCCATTGGCCTGATCCATCATGGCTTCTCTTATGTTCTTGTGACTGCTTCTATAGCCTCTAATGTTCCCTAGCCCCCCCCCCCTTGTTTTTATTGACGCAGGTTACTAAGTTTCCTCCTTCTAGTGTATGATGTTGAATATGCAACATCATTT
Organism: Lepidodactylus listeri; assembly: GCA_029233225.1. Taxonomy (NCBI): domain Eukaryota; kingdom Metazoa; phylum Chordata; class Lepidosauria; order Squamata; family Gekkonidae; genus Lepidodactylus; species Lepidodactylus listeri. The sequence goes on from JARCFY010000011.1 coordinate 87,330,262, forward strand.
GGGTTGCCAACCAGGCTAGAGAAAAAACTGTCCTGCCCCTTTAACAGAAACATCAAGGATGGAAATGGGCAGTTTGGCATTTCTCATGGAATGGAGGTAAATAAAATCACCTGGTAATTTACATCCTGTTTCAAGCTAATTTTTTTCTCCAGGGATGTTGGCCTCCCTGCGGTGCCATCCTGGCAGATGATTCATGTTTTTACATGGCAATTAAATGGTTAACAATTTGTTTGGTGGTGTCCCGTTGGAGGAAGAGCCACTTGAATGGGAAGTCGGCTTACGGAAGGCATCAAATTTGGCTCCGTGGAGAGGTAGGATGGGGATTCCGCCCCAGTAGTAATTAAGCACCGACCCGGTGCTTTTGGATTGCTCAAAACCTTTCACGTAGATTATACCAATAATTCCTACCCCGGCGCTAAGAGGAAGTTCATGTTATTATCCCCATATTTCACATGGGGAGTTGAGACTAATAAAGAGCAAAAGCCCCCTAGCAACATCTTGGCGGACGTAAGGGTTGAACCAAGGACTTCCTGAATTTTTTGGCTATTCCAGGGCTCATTTCATAGCAGGAGCTCCTTTGTATATTAGGCCACACACCCCTGATGTAGCCAATCCTCCAAGAGCATACAGTAGCCCCTGTAAGAAAAGCTGTAAACTCTTGGAGGATTGGCTACATTAGGGGGGGTGGCCTAATATGCAAAGGAGCTCCTGCTACGAAATGAGCCCTGGCTATTACAATAACAGCGCCCTGACCTGGACAGCCCAGGCTAGCCCCGTCTCCAAAGCTAAGCAGGGTCAGCCCTGGTTAGTACTAGATGGGAGACCACCAAGGAAGACCAGGGTCACCATGCAGAGGCAGGCAATGGCAAACCACCTCTGAACTTCTCTCTCGCCTTGGAAACCCCACAAGGTTGCCACAAGTCAGCCACGACTTGACAGGACTTCCGCCCACCGTGCCGTCCTGAGCTGAGTTATACCCTTCCAAATCCGTCAAAGTCAATGGGCCTTAGAAAAGAATAAACTCTGTCTAGGAATGAACTGTTAGATGCCTATGGTTGCCATCCTCCAGGTAGTTCCTGGAGATCTCCTGGGACCACAGCTGATCTCCATACTACAGAGATCAGTTTCCCTGGAGGAAATGGCTGCTTTGAAAGGGGAATATGGCATTGTACTCTGTTAAGTCCCTCCCCAGGCTCCTTCCCCCAAATCTCCAGGAATTTCCTGGCAACCCTGCACACCATACATCTTAAGAACATAAGAGAAGCCAATGTTGGATCAGGCCAATGGCCCATCCAATCCAACACTCTGTGTCACACAGTGGCCAAAAGCACCAGGTGCCCTCAGGAGGTCCGGCAGTGGGGCCAGAACTCGAGAAGCTCAAGAATACAGAGCATCACTGACCCAGACAGAGTGTTCCATCTGTACCTTGTGGCTAATAGCCACTCATGGACCTCTGCTCCATATGTTTATCCAAGCAGGTCTACTCACAAGTAGGTCCCATTTTATTTAATTGGGGCTTGTTCCCAGGAAATTGTCCTTTAGGTTGCAGCCTACCTTGTATTTTCTAGAAATCCTCCCACTGTTGCCCCCCAAGCGCCAAGAAGACAGAGCATCACTTGCCCTAGACCGAGAGTTCCATCTAGACCTTGTGGCCAATAGCCACTGATGGACTTCTGCTCCATATGTTTATCCAATCCCTTCTTGAAGCTGTCTGTGCTTGTAGCTGCCACCACGTCCTGCATCAGTGAATCCCACGTATTAATTATTCTTCTGGAAAGCCTTTGCAGTGTGGTTTGAACTGTTTCCATTTTGATTCAGAGCCTTCAGAAGAGTACTTACGGCACCAAAACCATCCAGCCTGAGAGAATTTCACCTGATTCGGTGCGTTTGTGTGAAAGAAAAGATAGCAGATCAACTTTTCTTCTTGTTCCAAAGGCAGAATTCAATTTTGTTATGCATTTGATTTACAGATGTCGACAAGGGAAAGAACAGCTAGCCAGTGTTATTTTCCTTCTTCTTCCTTACGTGCCAAGTGCTGGTTCTCTGCTAACAGCCCGTTATCGACAGCCAGTTGACGTAGTCGTGTCGCTGTTAATCTCTGTTCATTGTCAGCAGGGAAGGAGATGACTAATCATCTGTGAAACCAAACCAAGGCTAAGTGGATTTGAAAGGGCTGCTGGTGTTTGTAGCAAAGTTGGGAGCGCTCTGGGTTTGGGGGGCAGTTACCAGCCTTCACCAGCATTTAGGGTGGCCAAGTCCCCCCGGGGGGCAGGGAAACCCCCGCTCGTTTGGCCAGCTCCCCGCTGGTCCGGATTGGGCCGCCGGGCGGAACTCCGCCCCCAAATTGCTGGGCTGCGGCGACATGCCTGCCGTGATGATGTCATACAAGGGAAAACTCTATGGTTTTCCCTCGAATCACAGAGGTCCCACCCCAATGAGCCCGACGCAATGATGTCACTTCCGGGTGACATCATCGCAGCATCAGCATCGCACCGGAAGACTTCCAGCCCAGATAGGACTCCCCCCCCCCCCCCCCCCGCTAAAGGAAAGGTAGGACTTGGCAACCCTACCAGCATTTGCAGTTCTACCTAGTACATTAGAGGCATTACAAGCTGCCCAACTGATTGCTTGGGGTGCACAGGGAGGATGGTACTGTCCAGCCATCAACGTCGCCTTGCAGTCCTGGATCGGAGGTGCTGCCTGCCAGGTGCAGGCTGAGCCCTCTTCAGATGCAGCCCGCAGCTGTGCCAGAAGAGGCACTGGATGTGCCCTGATCAGGGCAACAAATGCCTAGAACTGGCCACAGGAAGTGGTGGCAGCTACAAGCATTGACAGCTCCAGGAGGGGACTGGATAAACACACAAAGCAGAGGTCCATCAGTGGCGATTAGCCACAAGGTCTAGATGGAACACTCTGTCTAGGGCAGTGAGGCTCTGCATTCTTGGTGCTTGGGCGGTCACGGTGAGAGGGCTTCTGGAGTCTGGCCCAGCTGGTGGGCCTCCTGAGGGCATCTGGTTTTTAGCCACTCTGTGACACAGAGTGTTGGACTGGATGGGCCAATTGGCCTGATCCAATATGGCTTCTCTTCGGTTCTTATGGCCTTGAGTGGAGTTAACTGTGTATGTAAAGTGCACTCGAGTTGCAGCCCACTTATGGTGTGGCCCCACCAGGTTTTCAAAGCGAGAGACATTCAGAGGCGTGTTGCCATTGCCTGCCTCTGCATCTCCACCCTGGACTTCCTTAGTGGTCTTCCATGCAAATACTCACCAGGGCCGGGCCTGAAGAGATCGGGCTAGCCTGGGCCATCCAGTTCAGGGTGTGGTTCTAGCTGTAACTCGAGAGCCAGTTTGGTGTAGTGGTTAAGCGCGCAGACTCTAATCTGGGAGAACCGGGTTTGATTCCCCACTACTCCACTTGCACCTGCTGGATGACCTTGGGCAAGCCATAGCTCTGTACCAGCTGTTCTCGAAAGAGCGGTTCTCGAAAGAGCTCTCTCAGCCCCACCTACCTCACAGGGTGTCTGTTGTGGGGAGGGGATGGGAAAGGAGTTTGTAAGCCACTCTGAGACTACAAGTGAAGGGCGGGGTATAAATCCAATCTCTTCTTCTTCTTCCTTCTTGCCTCGCTGATAAATGCTGATAGCTACAAATAATACCAGGAAAACAGGACCTCCAGGGCTTCAGGAAAACAGAAGCATTGCCACAATCCCATCTCTGTTTAAGATCAGTAGTTATTTTCATTGTTAGGCCATAGGAATCGATCCATTCAGCTCATTACCCTGTCTCCCAGAGACCCAGCTGCTGCATCATACAAATAACGTTCTTCCCAAGGAGAAGTTTCTGTATATAATTGGCCCGCATGCAGAGGCTGTGGCTCAGTGGTAGAGCGTCTGCTTTGCATGCAGAAGGTCCAAGGTTCAACCCTCAACATTTCCAGCTTGAAGGACACCAGGTAGGAGGTATTATGGAAAACCCTGGAAATGTTCTGCTGGTCAGAGTAGAGAGGACAAGCCTTGATAGACTGATGCTTGACTCGGGATATAGCATCTTCCTGTGTTCAGGAAGCCAGTTTGGTGCAGTGATTAAAAGCATGGACTCTAATCTGGAGAACCGTGTTTGATTTTCTCCACATGAAGACAGCTGGGTGACCTTGGGCCAGTCACAGTTCTCTCAGAGCTGGTCTCTCAAGACCAGTTCTCTCAGAGCTCTGTCAGCCCCACCTACCTGTTGTGGGGTGTCTGCTGTGGGGAGAGGAAGGGAAAGGAGGTTGTAAGCCGCTCTGAGACTCCAAGTGAAGGATGGAGTAGAAATCCACTTCTTCTTCCTCTTCTTCTTCTTCTTCTTCTTTCCAATACAAATTAGCCAGCCCAGAGACAAAGTGAGTTGTGAAAGTCCCTTGAAATCCAGGGGACATGTTAAACTGCAGCCAGCAAGTCCCAATAACAGAATTCATTTTCCCTGGATTGGGGCCACAGACTTTTCCTGTTGGAGGATGCCTGTGCATCCTCGGCCTAGCCTACCTCACACGGTTGTTGAGAGGACATAATGGAGAAGAGGAGAATAGTTTATTCCGCTTTGGGTGGGGAAGTGGGGTATAAACAGGGGTCCTTTGGGGCTGGAGCGAGGCGGAGCAATGCTCCGCCAGCCCAGGAATGGCCACTAGGGCAGCCACAGGCCGAATCAGATTCTCTGATCTAATTCGGCCCACCGCTGAATTGCCGCCGAAATTCGGCGGCAGCTTTAAAAGCGACTGGAGGGGAGGGGGTTTGAGGGAGAGGCTCCAAACTTGCAGGGTAGCTGCTGGGACCTCTCCCCCAAATACCCACCAAGTTTCAAGAAGATTGGACGAGGGGGTCCAATTCTACAGGCCCCCAAACAGGTTGCCCCCATTCCCTCCATTGTTCTCTATGGTAGCAAAAAAGTCACGTTTTTCCCACCATAGAGAACAATGGAGGGGATGGGACAACCTGTTTGGGGGCCCGTAGAATTGGACACCGTGGTCCAATCTTCTTGAAACTTGGTGGGTATTTCGGGGAGAGGTCCTAGAAGGTACCCTGCAAATTTGGAGCCTCTCCCTCAAACCCTCTTTCCTCCAGCCCCTCATATACCCTATGAGTTTTTGCCATTGATTTCAATGGCCCATAGAGTATAATGGGGCTGAAACTGACATTCCCTTTCTGACACTCTTCCGGTGATGTCAGGGGACGTGGCATATGCTAATGAGTTATGCTAATGAGTTATGCTAATGAGCTCCTGCAGCTCTTTTTCTACGAAAGGACCCCTGGGTATAAATGAGGAAAATAAATCAAACGACAGCATACTTTGTCTTGTACTAGGCATTATAAGGGAGCCAGAAGACCACTGCCTGCCCCTTGCGATTTCCACTTTAGCTCTTGCACAAACCTTTGTCACTTCCCCCCCTCACCTGCGTGCACTGTGTCATGGAGTGACGAATGCCATACCGAAATAAATTCGAGCCTGTGTGTCATCTTTCAGTCAAATTTGAGCCGGAAGGCCCATCCAACTGGCGCGATGGAAAACGCTAGATTCACCAGTGATGCCAATTACTCGATTCTTCACCCGAGGTGGCAGTTACATACCAGGTGCTATTCAGGTATTCAGTTCTAAGGCCGTCTCCCAATTATTGTATGACGCTGGGGTCTTGATAGAGGCCGTGGATGAATCATTCAGTCAACCAGTCACAGCTTATCTGCAAGATTTGCTATGTACCAAACTGAATTGGCCCTGAATTTATTGGAAGCTGGTACGTGGTTCTTGGCACTTAAACCCCCCAAAATTTCCAAAGCGAGGAAAGGGATTTTGAATCTTTAACTGAGAAAGATCCTTACATGGGGTCGTGGAAAGTGATCATTCAGAATAGACTCCAGGGGTTAATGTTATGTACTGTGTTATATGGATAGCCGGAATTGTAGAATGAGCCTGAGCTTCAGTCACAAGCGCCATAGACTTCCGGTATCCTGAAATCAACAGCCTGATTGGCCGCTGTTGTACAATGGACCAATCAGGGAAGACTATGACTTTCGGCGGGAACAAACTCTGTTGGCCCTAAGCGCTCACTTATGATTGGACCTTACTGCTCTAGGGGTGTGGTTTAGCCAGTTCCAAACTGTATATAAGTTGGGGTTGCTCTCTCTGTTCTCTGTGTTATTATGTGTTCTGTTCTAATAAACTGAAATCGCTGATTAAAGAAAGAGCTGCCTGATCATGAGTTATAACAGTTAGAAGAAGAAGAAGAGATTAGATTTATACCCCGCTCTTCACTCACTTGGAGTCTCAGAGCGGCTTACAAACTCCTTTCCCTTCCCCTCCCCACAACAGACACCCTGTGAGGTAGGTGGGGCTGAGAGAGCTTTTTCCCAAGCTGTCCTTGAGAGAACAGCTGGTACAGAGCTATGGCTTGCCCAAGGTCATCCAGCCAGGTGCAAGTGGAGGAGTGGGGAATCAAACCCGGTTCTCCCAGATTAGAGTCCGCGCACTTAACCACTACACCAAACTGATTAAAGAAAGATACGGACGTCATCTGAAGAGCCATTGTAATAGCAGGAAATCTCCCGCTGCTACCTGGAGGCTGGCATCCCTAGTGAGATGGTTGTGACTTCATGACACCTTCTAAAAATGAAAAAGGGGGAGATATTAAACTATTTCCCCCCATTCTTAACATTCTCAGCCTCCTTCCATTAATGTAAAGATTTTTGCAATGGTTCTGAAGGTGATGTACCTGAATGCGCTTAAGAAGAAGACTATATCAATACAGACTATTGTAGCACATAAAGTGTAGGCTGTGCTGCTAGCATTTTTGACTAAAAAACACCGTCATGAAATAAAACTCAATCTGGATTCCTCCCCCCCCCCCCACCACCAACAGTGTACAGTCATCGCCCTTAATTGTTTCACATGTATTCATCTTTATTTTTTGCAAAAACGCTGCCTCTGCTTAGATCTTTTCAGATACAGGTGGAGAGGAAGCATTTAACTAAATATTTTTAACTCAAGGAGAACAGGAAATTGAGCACCAGGATTTCCTGCTTAACTCTGTATAATCAACCAGAAAGACGACATTTTTGAAAACTGTACTGTGGTGGATAAAAGGGAAAGTGGTTGTCTTCTCTTGCAGAGGAGAATATTTATGTATGCCCCAGTTTTCATCCCCAGCAGGAACCCAAAGCAACATCATTATCCTCTCCTCCGTTTTATCCTTACAACAGTCCAGCGAGGTAGGTTTGCTGAGAGTGTGTCACTGGCCCAAGGCCAGCCAGCGAGCTTCCTTGTCAGTCTTGAACCTGGTCTCCCAAATCTTAGTCCAGCACTCTAACAACTACAACGTACTGGCTTTCTGGAAAGTAGATTCCTTCTTTGCAAACTTGATTGAAAAATAAGAGGCAGTGTCTTTGCACATTTGGGATCACGGTGTGGGTAGTCAGCAAGCTATTTCCACGACGTTGAGTGAGGGGCCAAAGGATTTCTGACATACGCATCTCAGACTCTGCACACGAACACATGAAGCTGCCTTAGGCCCTTTTCACAGTACCGTTCTAAGCCAGATTTGTTGGCCCAATTTCGAGTAAAATGATACAGGGATGGGGATTTCATACAGTGAATTTCCTTCTGTTAATGAGCCAGCTCTGAAGCGCTATGGTCATTTCAAACAGTGCTGCTTCCCCTCCCCCTCCGCCCTTTTTGATCTCCCTTGGACATTTTAAAAAACATTCTAAGGTGAGCGCTATAGCGCTAAATTGATATAGCACTTCAGTGCTATAGCAGTGCCGTTGAGATACATTGGAGTCAATGAAGTCAATGTATTTCAGCGGTGCCGCTATAGTGCTGAAGTGCTATAGCACTTTAGTGCTATAGCACTCATCTTAGAATGTTTTTAAAAATGTCCGAGGGAGATCGAAAAAGGGCAGAAGAGGACAGGACTCGCAAGAATGGGTGTGAATTAAGGGCGGGAAGGTACCGGCTGGATATTAGAAAAAACTTTTTTACAGTAAAAGTTGTGCAACAGTGGAATCAGCTGCCTAGTGAGACAGTGAGCTCCCCCTCCCTGACAGTTTTCAAGCAGCAGCCGGACAAACACTTGTCAGGGATGCTCTAGGCTGATTCTGCATTGAGCAGAGGATTGGGCTAGATGGCCTGTATGGCCCCTTCCAACTCTGGGATTCTATGATTCTATGGTGATGCTTTTGAGGGACTTCTGCTTCTACTGAAACATAAGCCCTCTCCCGTCCTGGGTATCGCTTCTGTGTGAGTCACTGTTCCTAGTCAAGTATTAAGTAGCGGGTAAGTCAGACAGCAGACATAACAGCGTTGTCCTGTTCAAAACTGCTCGGTATGCTTTCAGCTATGCTAGCCCTGTCTAGCCAGCCTTCCCCACCCAAAAGAGAGATTTTTTTTTCTCTTCTGAAGAATGTTTCCCGAAACCTGCGGTGTCAACACACTGCCGGACTTGGCTGTTGAATGGGGCAAATTTGTAGTTGTTTGTGCTTTCAAAGGAGAAAATGTGAAACTTTCTTCCTTTGGGGGAGATTTTCCATGTGTGTTCCTCTGCCGTGGAACCCCTGAGCGTCTGCCATAGAAATGCTGAACACTGAAGAGGATTTGGTGGGATGTTTTAACAAGGCTGCACCCCATTCGTACAGTAGAGTGGGGGTCCCCAAATGTTTTGAGCCTGTGGGAGCAGCCTGTGGGAGCAGCCTGTGGGAGCTGCCAGAGCTTAACTTCAGTAACACAGTGCAGATCCTTGTGCTGTGGTGGCTTCTGCTGCCAAAGCAAGATTTTTAAAAAATCTGCACAGCCAATCAAATCTCCAATAGTCAGCGAGAAGCCTCGTTGGCAAAAGCCCTACCTAGCCCCACCTACTTGAGACTGGCGAAGAGCCAGTTTGGTGTAGTGGTTAGAAGCATGGACTCTAATCTGGGAGTGCTGGGTTTGATTCCCCGCTCCTCCACATGCAACTGCTGGTGTGACACTGGATCAGTCACAAGTTCTCTCAGAGCTGTTCTATCACCAGCAGTTCTTGAAAGAGCTCTCTCAACCCCACCTGCCTCACAGGGTGTCTGTTGTGGGGAGGGGAAGGGAAAGGAGTCTTTAAGGCACTCTGAGACGCCTTCAGGTAGTGACGGGCGGGGTATAAATCCAATCTCCTCCTCCCCCTCTTCTTCTTCTTCTTCTTTTTCTTCTTCCTCTGCTTGGTGGACACCAGAAAAGGTGTCGGCAGGTACCATGGCGCCCACAGGCACCATGTGGGGGACTCCTGTAGTATTGGACTACATACCGTGAATTAAACATGCACCCTAGAACATGCCACATGCTTCAGATTCCCCCAGAGACCATTGGCTGAGGACCCTTGACTCATCTTCTCATGAAGTATAATTCCGCAGGAGTAGTCACATTATTCTTACTGTGTACAGTTCTGGTCGCCACACCTCAGAAAAGATATTATAGCATTGGAAAAAGTGCAGAAAAGGGCAACTAGAATGATGAAAGGGTTGGAACACTTTCCCTATGAAGAAAGGCTGAGGCGCTTGGGGCTCTTGGGGGGAGAAACGACAGCTGAGGGGTGACATGATCGAAGTTTATAAGATAGAGCAGGTAGAGAAAGAGGTACTTTTCTCCCTTTCTCACAATACAAGAACTCATGGGCACTCCATTAAATTGCTGAGCAGTTTGGGTTAGAACAGATAAAAGGAAGTACTTCTTCACCCAAAGAGTGATTAACACGTGGAATTCACTGCCACAGGAGGTGGTGGCGGCTACAAGCATGGACGGCTTCAAGAGGGAATTAGATAAACATATGGAGCAGAAGTCTATCAGTGGCTATTAGCCACAAAGTATAGATAGGAACTCTCAGTCTGGGACAAGTGATGCTCTGTATTCTTGGTGTTTGGGGGGGGGCAACAGTGGGAGGGCTTCTTGCCCCCACTGCTGGACGTTCTGAGGGCACCTGGTGTTTTTGGCCACTGTGTGACAGAGTGTTGGGACTGGATGGGCCACTGGCCTGATCCAACATTGGCTTCTCTTATGTTCTTATTCTGTTGCAACTAAAGGAGCCTTTGCCCTGTTTAAAACTTACAGGTGCCATCAGGAGGTCTGCCAGCAAGGCCAGAACCCCAGAAGCTTCAAATAGGAATGATTTCACAACAGGAGGCTGTAGGGTTCCCAGCTCCTCCTTGGCCACAAGCAGAGGGGTAGGGTGGGTAGAGTTGCCAGCTCCAGGTTGGGAAACTCCTGGAGATTTGGGGATGGAGCCTGGGGAGGACAGGGACCTCAGTGGGGCTCAATGCCATAGAGTCCGCCTTCCAAAGCATCCCTTTTCTCCAGGGGAACTGGTCTCTGCAGTCAGGAGATCAGTTGTAATTCCAAGTGATCCCCATGGCCTACCTGGAAGCTGGCATCCCAAGTTGCCAATCTCCAGGTCAGACCTGGAGATCTCATAAGAACATAAGAAAAACTTTCTGGATTAGACCAGTGGTCCATCTAGCTATAACCAGGGGTCATTTCAAGCAGGAACGCCGTTTTGGGAGTAACAAGCCCAGGAGTGGGCACCTATGGTGATGCACTGTGGAAAAAAGCAAAAGCAGACTAACTTGATCTGTATTTTCATGCTCGTTGTAGGGGAGCTTCCCTGCAAGAGCAAAGGAAACCTAAAGGGTCTTTAATCAAAGTATAAAGCTGGCTCGCCAGCTCTGAGTTGGGAAATCCCTGGAGATTTTTGGGGTGGAGCCTGAGCAGTGGGTGTCGCCTTCTGGCACACTTCCGGTGATGTCAGGGGGTGTGGCATGTGCAAATGAGTTATGCTAATGAGTTATGCTAATGAGCTCTTGCACCTCTTTTTTTACGAAATGTCCCCTGGTTATAACCTATATAGGTGTGGATCCAGCCTCAAGTCTGCCTTAACTTGGGAACTGGAGTCTGTAGCGTTGTACCCCTTTGAGGTCCCGGTACACCCTCCAAAGCAGCCATTTTCTCCAGGGGGATGCTCTCTAGTCTGGAGATCGGTTGTAATTCCATGGGATCCTCAGGTCCCACCTGGAGCCTGGCATCCTTAGCTAGTTGGTAATTTTGTCGGAGAGGGGAGGTTTTAACCTTAGGAAAAGAAGACTTCTCTCCTCCCTTGTCCCACCAGTTCTCCCCTTGTGCCAAGTCCAGGGTCAGCAGGCCTGCTCCAGAAGGGGTCCTGGAGGGCCAGAGTTGTGGAAGAGAGCCGCTTTCCTTTCAGAGTCTCCTGGGAAGGCTGCCTGTGTCCGGACCAAGCGAGGCCTCTAGAAATAGCTGCTCGTCGCCTGGGTTCTCCGCCCGCTGTTTTTCCTTCGGGGGTGTGCACTCTTTTCTCCTCCTTTTGAAAAGCAGCACAGCGTGTGCACAAAAAGCTTATTCACTGCTTTGTTTTCCCTCGTTCCTGGCCTTGTTTTCCTTTTGCAGCCCACGGGGAGGTTAGGGAGCTGGGCTGTGGCCCAAGCCATTCAGGATTCAAGGACGGCCAAGTTAGAGAAGGGGGAGAAAATTAACCATTTGCGCCTAATTCTGGGTACTTGGAAGTGATTCTGGCTAAGTTTGGTGGTACTTACTTCCAAGTGGATGAATCAGACCGCACCCTAAGGGCCATTCTCGATGATCTAACTATACTCTGGTTTTATTTATAATTTATTTACTTACTTCATTTATACCCCACCTTTCTGCCTTGTAGGTTTTCTCCGATCAGAGGTCCATCAGTGGCTATAAGCCACAAAGTATAGATAGGAACTCTCAGTCTGGGGCAAGTGATGCTCTGTAGTCTTGGTGCTGTGGGGAGGTAACAGTGGGAGGGCTTCTAGTGTCCTGGCCCCACTGGTGGACCTCCTGAGGACACCTGGTGTTTTTGGCCACTGTGTGACAGAGTGTTGGACTGGATGGGCCACTGGCCTGATCCAACATTGGCTTCTCTTGTGTTCTTATGTTCTCTTTCGTTCTCCTCTCCTCCATGTTAACTTCACAACGACCCTGTGAGATAGGTTAGGGCGGCCGAGAGTATGTGACTGGCCCAAGGTCAATCCAGCAAGCTTCCCTGGTAGAGTGGGGATTCGAGCCCGGGTCTCCTAAATCGCAGTCTAACGCTCTCACCACCAATGCTCCCTCAAAGCTGGGGAGTCTTGTGAGCAAAAATTCTACTTTGTGACCTGCTGGCATTAAAGCTGTGAGCCAGCGATTTGGCTACTGCATAAATCAGTTTGCTCTGGAGCCATCCTTTCTGTGCGAAGACAAGAATGTATGAGCCAGAGGCTAAAGAACTGAGCTAACTCACACTAACTCTGTTTAGAGGGAACGCTGCTCACCACTGCTGGCCCTTGCTACTAGGTGTATGCTATTTATATGTGCTATAGAGTAATTATTGCCGCTACCTATGCACTCTTCTCCACTGTGTCTGGGCTGGTGGATAATACATCCCTAGCTGTACAGAGAATCCATGTGTGAGCAAAAACAGTGTGCATAATTCCCCATCTTAATCCAGTAGCCTGGGCAGCTTGTGACTAGAGCCCCATATACTGAAAGCAGGCGTTCTGCTAATAAGCAAGATGGGTAGCCATGTTAGTCCATCTGTTAGTTGCACAGGATAAGTTATTTGCACAGGACCCAGCACCCAGCCAATGGCACACGAGTACTTTTGAGTGGCAGTTGAATAGCCAGTGGCTGATGGAGTGCATAGCACAGCCAATGGGAGAGCTGGAAATGGCCAACATGTAAGACAGTTATATTGACGTCATCGCATCGGGCACATTGAGGTGGGACTTCTCTCATTTGAGGGAAAACCATAAGAGTTTGCCCTCAAATTATAGAGCGTCCCCCCCAAAACGGGCCTGATGTGATGACGCCACCTCCGGGTGACATTATCGCGCCGGGCATGTCTTCGCAGCCCAGCAATTTGGGGGTGGGGTTCCCCCCAACGGCCCAATCCGGGCCGCTGGAGCGGGGGTTTCCCCACCCCCCCAGGGGGACTTGGGAACTCTACTGGCAGCCCTACAAACAAGTAACATGTGCCTCTGATTCTCCCTGGCAAAACGACCCCTGCTGCATGAGGAGAGAAACGTTTTCTATCGAAACCCAGTGTTTCCCTCATGATATGTATCTGTGCCCTGAATTTGAATACCATAATTGGAATTTCTGGCATCCCCCACCCATAGGGTTGCCAAGTCTTAGGGACTCACCGGCGGGGGGGAGTCCTCCTCCGGCCAGGAGTTTCACCAGAAGTGACGTCAGCACGTTGGGGGCATTGCCAGAGCGTCGCCCTGGCAACGCCCCCAACGTGCTGACGTCACTTCCGGTGACGTCATTACGTCGTCCTCGCTGGACGACTTCGGGGGTGGGGTTCCCCCTGCCGGTCAAATGCTGGCCGGCGGATCGGGAACCCCTTTAGCGGGGGATCCCCCGCCCCCCGGGCTGACTTGGCAGCCCTACCCACCCACCCCCACCATGGTTCGAGTTCCAGTTGCCTGGAGACTTGTTTGGAAATCGGCCTGTTTGACCAGTGCCTTTTGGCTGCCTGCAGTAGCCTTGATCAAGGGTGGGGAGGAGAAGGCTCAGGGGAGAAGAAATGGAATCGCAGCACATTCCTTTCCCATTACTCCTCCGCATTGTGAAGACAGGCATTTAAAGGCAGAGTGAAAGTTTTACTCTCAAATGCACGTCCGGAGGCCACCGTTAAAGCTGGCGTGAGGCTTAACCACGATGAAAGAGTTATACTATAAGCTGTTATATTTTTAAAAAATTTAAAAATGGGTCGTGACTTCAGAATATTGCCACTGAGGTACATGTAGCTCCTAGTTTTTGTTTTTGAGAGAAGTTCTGGAGGTCAGGAGGAGGCAGAGCTACCAGTATAGTCGGGCAGTGTGAGGCGGCACCCTCCGGTAGCATTCACACATCAGTCTCCAATTTTGATGTATTTATGTTTCCCCCCGTAAATTAAATCGAAACAAAAGATGACCGTATAAAACGAAGCTTGTTATTCCTGTTCGGTCCCGGCATCTGTTAAACGTCTTCATTATGCTGTATGCTAATTTACTGCTCATTCTCTAGCTATATTTATAGACTGGTAATTTCCTTATCATTGTATCTGATGAAGTCTCCATGCAGACAAAAGCTTATAACCTTGAATAAAACTTGGTCTTAAAGGTGCCTCTGGACCTGAATTTTGTCCTTCCTAAGGTTGCCAGCCAAATGTTGACAACCAGTAGGGGAGCCTTTGCCAGGCTGGGAGTAACATTGCGTGTTGATGTGTGACATCCCGTTTGTCCCAGAAGTGATGTCATGACACTCTAGGAATTCACTAATTTCTGTGCTTTGTTACCGTAGAATGCAAATTCCTAGAGGTCTGTGACATTGTTTCTGGGTAAGAACAGGAAGTGATGCATGATGTCACTCCCCTCCCCTAGCTTCCACCGGAGCAAAGAAGCTTGGCAGGACCTCGAAACCAGGGGCAGGAGCTTGCCTGTAGCCCCTGGGAGGATGGCAACCGTTCGTGGCAGCAGATATTCCCGTTGCTGAGGAGAACACATTCAACACATTCAGCAGTTGAACTTACCACGTTGGGCTGAGTTGCTCAGACATGAGCTAGGGATGCCAGCCTCCAGGTGAGGCCTGGAGATCTCCTGGAATTACAGCTCATTCCCAGACTACAGAGATCATTTCCCCTGGAGGAAGTGGACTTTTTGGAGGCTGAACTCTATGGCATTGAGCCCCACTGAGGTCCCTGTCCTCCCCAGGCTCCATCCTTAAATCTCCATGAGTTTCCCAACCTGGAGCCAGCAACCTCCCCCCCTCCCCGCTCCCCTGCATGGGTGACCCAGCAATCCTAGACGTGAGTTCATCACTCAGTCTGTTTGTTTCCTCAAAACCATGCATGTGCAACAAGACTTCTAAATAGACTGGTAGCCGTTCGCTATTAAGAAAAGCACCAAATAGGGTTGCTGTTTGGGTTTTTTACAACTGTGTTTGTTTATGGATAATTTGTTTGTTTTCTGACTGATATAATTGTCTGTTTAAATGATTGCCTGCCAAGTGAAGGAGCGGTGCAGTTGGGGGAGCACCGTGCGAAAAGCCTGTTGTGCTGTGCTGCATTGTTTAAGAAGGATGACAGTGAAGCAAACTGCTGAACTGCCATGAACAGGTCCAATTCCAGCTGAACTGATCGATGAGCGATTTGTTCCTGGTTTGCGGCTGGCAAACAGGAAGTGAGTCAAACCAGCGAGTGTTCAAGCATCCCTGCTGTTGCTGCAGAGGGGCAGAGAGAGTAAAGACATGATGTTAGGCAAATCTTCAGATGTGATCATTTATTGGAACTAAGGAAAATGGCTGCATTTTCGTTGAACTACTAGGTACAACCACGGAGGATGCCAGCATCCAGGTGGGGCCTGGAGATGTACAGGAATTACAGCTCGTCTCCAGACTACAGAGATCAGTTCCCCAGAAATAATGGCTGCTTTGAAGGGTGGACGATCTGACGTTGTACCCCCAGGTCCCCGTCCTCCTCAGGCTCCACTCCCAAATCTCCAAAAGTTTCCCGGCCTGGAGCTGGCAACCCTATGCCCCCCATCCCCAGCTGGTTCCTCCCCCCAAAAAGATCAACAGTAGCAAAGATTTTCACCTTGGCCTTCTGGATAGTGAAACTGTGCTTTGTTCAAACTATGTACAACTGAACACATAAATACTGCTGGGTTAGTACTGTCTACTCAGACTGGCAGCAGCTCTCCAAGGTTTCAGGCAGAGGTCTTTCACATGAGAGCCAGTTTGGTGTAGTAGTTAGTAGTGGCAGACTCTAATCTGGAAAACTGGGTTTGAGTCTCCACTCCTCCACATGCAGCCAGCTGGGTGACCTTGGGTCAGTCACAAGTTCTCTCAGAGCTGTTCTCTCAAGAGCAGTCCTTGAAAGAGCTCTCTCAGCCCACCTACAACACAGGGTGTCTGCCGTGGGGAAAGAAAGGGAAGGCGATTGTAAGCCGTTCTGAGACTCTGAGTGAAAGGCGGGGTACAAATCTAACTTCATTACCTACATGCTTATTCCTACTGGAGGCACTGAGGAATTGAACCTGGGACCTTCTGCATACCAAGCAGATGCTCTACCACTGAGCCACAGCCTCTTCTCTTATCAAGGACAAGTTGGTTGGCACAAGTATTCAAAATTTTAAAACTAGTGGTCTAAACACAGAACTGGGTAATTCCTGGATATTTGGGGGTGGAGCCTGGGGAGGGTCAATGTTTCGGGGAGGAGGGACCTCAGCAGGGTATAGTGCCATATAGCCCACCCTCCAAAGCAGCCATCTTCTCCAGGGGGAACTCAATGTATGTCATCTGGAGAGCATGTGTAATTCTGGGAGATCTCGAGGCCCAACCTGGAGGTTGGCAACCCTGCCAGTCCATATTGGAGCTCCCTGTGTGAACCTGGGCCAGTTCTTCTCAGCCTGACTTCCCTCACATCCTTGTTACGAGAACCCAAATAGGCTAGGAGAGAATGACAAAGGGAAGCCACTTGAGGTCTCTACTGGGGAAGAAAGCAGTGTGTAAATATCTAAATAAATAAATGGTGGGATTGGCTAACTGGTATGGATGCCAGCCTCCTGGAATCTCCAGACTGCAGACAATGGATGCTTCAGAGCATGGACTCTGTGGCATTGCACCCCACGGAGGTCCCTCCCCACGTTCCATCCCCAAATCTCCAGGAGTTTCCCAACCAGGATCTGGCAACCTGACACCCTTCCATCCCCCGCTGGTGGCCGGGGGAAGGAGCTGGCAACCGTACTAACTGGTCAACTGAGCCTAACAACGTATCCGGCTGCATCTTGTTGTTGGCTGTTTAGCCCCTCTCCAAACTTTTCAGCAATCACAGAGGAGCTGCAGCAAGGAAAGATAGCCAAGGTGATAAGTCCCATTGAAGAAAAGCACGGGGGTAGTCGCTGCTTGATACAACTGAGCTGTTGAGTTTGCCCCCAGCTAGGCCTATAGAGATAGCAGCCACTAAACATCTGGATTAAGCGAACAAACGCCATGCCCTAGGCTTCTGCAACAGCTGAGTCTCCAAGCGGCTTTTCTTAAAAAAATAAATAATTTTTTTTGAACTTTTTAAGGGAATACAGAATAAAGAAAAGGGGGTAAGAGAAAAGAATAAAGGTAAAATTATCAAAACATAGTATATAAAGGGCATTTTTTGCAAATATAAAGGACAATCCTCGATTCAAATACTTGAATTTTTAGGAAAACTATATGACGTAATAACTTTAAAAACCACTATGACAACCTACTCAACATTATACCGTTTTCTCATATTAACATTTTTATCCTATCTTATCAATCTTACCAGTTATATGATAAACCATGAATCACCTCATAAAAATTTATATGTAATTTTAACGTAACAGTTTGCTGTGATAAGAATCATATGAAGGAAAACCTCTTCACTATTTCATACTGAACCTAACATGATATAAACCGTTCTATTGCATGACTACAAAGACTGGTTGTAATAATCACCGAAAGCTCGCCAGTCATTTTCAAATTCATCTTTCGGTCTCTGATTTATAAAGTTCTTCAGTTTTGCCATCACAGCATATTCTCGCATTTTATCTACCCAATCCTCAAGAGTTGGACAATCTTCGATTTTCCACTTTGCTGCCATTACTACTCTTGCTACAGTTAACATATATCTAAGTAATTCATGTATAGCTCTGTCTGCGTTCATCTGAGTGGCTTTTTGAAAGGAAGGGGAGATGTTCATTGGTGGGGGAAACAACCTCTCAATCAACGCCCTGAGTTCTTCCAACAATGTTCATCCCCATTACAGATCAGAACAATCGTGACTGAAGTTCCAGTTTCCTCAGGTGGTGGATGGGGGTGGGCAGGCATTTCACGAAAGAAACAAGGAAGGCTTGCTTAGGTACACATCTTGAGTAACGTCTGTACATATCTTGGGCAAAACTCATGGAACTGATAGGGCAGGCAGCTCCATGTGACCATGCCCCAAACTGATTAGCAACCCTTCCCAGAAATTAGAACGGGCTCTTGGGTTGAGCTGAGATCTTTCCCTGTCCGCTCGGTCGCTGCAATCTCCTTGGGAAAGCTTCCTTCTCTAGAGAGTGGGACAATGTCGGATCATGGAGGTAGCCTTCATGTCTCTTTTCTCTCTTCCCCTTTCAGGAGCAGCCAGCCAATATGTCCGTCAAAAAGGAAGGGGCCCACAAGAAATGGGTCGCCCTGAAGGAGAAGCTGGGGCCCCAGGACTCGGATCAGACGGAGGCCAACCTGGAAAACGCCGAGCCGGAGCTCTGCATCCGCCTCCTGCAGATCCCTTCCGTGGTGAACTATTCCGGTCTCAAGAAGAGGCTGGAGAGCAGCGATGACAACTGGATGGTCCAGTTCCTGGAGCTCTGTGGGCTGGACCTCCTGCTGGAAGCCCTGGACAGGCTGTCCGGGAGGGGCGTCTCCAAGATCTCCGATGCGCTGCTGCAGCTGACGTGCATTAACTGCGTGCGGGCGGTCATGAACTCCCAGCAAGGCATCGAGTACATTGTGAGCAACGAGGGCTACGTCAGGAAACTCTCCCAAGGTGAGAGCGGGGGTGGGGGGGATTCTTCTCATTCTTTGCGGGTGCCCAGTAATTGCAAATTTTGCTTCATTTCTGTAATATTTCCCCAAGTTGCAATCCCATTCACACGTAGGTACATTAAGTGCTCTCAGGCCGTAACAGACTTATGGCAACCCCAGCAAGAGGCTTTCAAGGCAAGTGAGAAGCAGAGGTGGTTGGCGATGGCCTTCCTCTGCAGAGTCTTCCTTGGTGGTCTCCCTTCCAAGACTTATGGTAACCCCAGCAAGGGGCTTTCAGGGCAAGCGAGAAGCAGAGGTGGTTGGCCATGGCCTTCCTCTGCAGAGCTTTCCTTGGTGGTCTCCCTTCCAAGACTTATGGCAACCCCAGCAAGGGGCTTTCAGGGCAAGTGAGAAGCAGAGGTGGTTGGCCATGGCCTTCCTCTGCAGAGTCTTCCTTGGTGGTCTCCCTTCCAAGACTTATGGTAACCCCGGCAAGGGGCTTTCAGGGCAAGCGAGAAGCAGAGGTGGTTGGCCATGGCTTTCCTCTGCAGAGTCTTCCTTGGTGGTCTCCCTTCCAAGACTTATGGTAACCCCAGCAAGGGGCTTTCAGGGCAAGGGAGAAGCAGAGGTGGTTGGCCATGGCCTTCCTCTGCAGAGTCTTCCTTGGTGGTCTCCCTTCCAAGACTTATGGCAACCCCAGCAAGGGGCTTTCAGGGCAAGCGAGAAGCAGAGGCGGTTGGCCATTGCTTTCCTCTGCAGAGTCCTCCTTGGTGGTCTCCCTTCTAAGGACTGACCCTGCTTAGCATACAAGATCTGACAAAATCGGGCTATACCATGTGGCTCTCCCTCCCATATTGGCATCTGTGTGTGTGTGTGTGTGTGTGTGCAGAGTGCCGTCGAGTTACATCCAATGTATGATGATCCCAGCAAGGGGCTTTCAGGGCAAGTAAGAAGTAGATGTGATTGGCCATGGCCTTCCTCTGCAGAGCCTTCCTTGGTGGTCTCCCTCCCAAGTACTGACCCTGCTTCGCTTCCGAGATCTGACAAGATCAGACTCTACCACGCTGCTTTACCTCCAAGGCCGGGTATACAAATGTCCAGAGCTATATTAGGTAAACTTCCCTCCTATACTGGCGTGTGCGTGGTTGGAAAGTGCCACCAAGTAGCAGCTGACTTATGGCGACCCCAACAAGGGGCTTTCAGAACAAGGGAGAAGCAGAGTTTGTTTCCCATTGCCTTCTCTGCCGAGTAGAGTGGGTCCTTGGGTGGGAGTCTGGACATTTTACTTTTGACTTGCCTTGTCATGATCCAGAGCATCCCCATCCAAGTACTGGCCCCGCTTAGCTTTCCAGATCTGACAAGATTGGGCTATATACCATGCCACCTTCCCACCCATTCACACGTAAACATCTTCTGACCCACCCATGAGGAAATCAGGGCCCTGGCCTGGATGGCCCAGGATGGCCTGACCTCATCAGGTCTCAAAAGCTAAGCAGGGTCGGCCCTGGTTAGTACCTGGATGGGAGACCACCAAGGAACCCCCAGGGGTTGCTACACAGATGCCAGCAATGGCAAACCACCTCTGACCATCTCTTGTCTTGAAAACTCTTCGGGGTCATCATAAGTCGGCTGCAATATGACAGCACTTTCCACCACCAGGACAGCAAGGCCTTTATCGATCCTTTTTTGGCGTCTCCCGTTTAGATGGTGGACTGCAGTTGGTTTGGTGGGTCAGAAGATGTGTTGGCTTGATTGAAAGGTGTGTGGGTAAAGTGCCGTCAAAGTCACGGCCAACTTATGGCGACTCCGTAGGGTTTTCAAGGCAAGAGACTAACAGAAGTGGTTGGCCACTGCCTTTCACTGCATAGTGACCCTGGACTTCATTGGTGGTCTCCCATCCAAATACCAACCAGGGCCAACCCTGCTTAGCTCCCAAGATCTGACTAGCCTGGGCCATCCAGGTCAAGGGATATTGAAAAGTACAGATCTTGAAACCATGGACCAAGTGATGCCATGTTCCCCGTCTGCTTTGAACTTGCTGTAATATAATTGCCAGAAGGCCGGGACTTCTCTCAGTGCTGTTGTTTGGGATTTTGTAATGCAGAGGCATTTTCTTAGCTCTTATCTGGGGGATGTTTGCATCTCTTCTCACTTGTCCTCTGTCTTTGCAGCACTGGACACCTCCAACGTCATGGTCAAGAAGCAGGTGTTCGAACTCTTGGCTGCCCTCTGCATCTACTCGGTGGATGGCCACGCGCTGGCTTTAGATGCTCTGGATCATTACAAGGCAAGTCAAAAGTAAAATGTCCAGGACTCCATGAAGCTGGTGTGTCCTGACAAGGGGAAGAAATGGTTGCTATCCAACATGATTCACTTGAGAGCCAGTTTGGTGCAGTGGTTAGGAGCGCGGACTATAATCTGGGGAAAGTGGGTTTGATTCCCCACTCCTCCACATGCAGCTGCTGGTGTGACCTTGGGTCAGTCACAAGTAGTTTTCAGGCATGGCTCTCTCAGAGCTGTTCTCTCAAGGGCAGTTCTCGAGAGAGCTCTTTCAGCCCCACCTGCCTCACAGGGTGTCTGCTGTGGGGAGGGGAAGGGAAAGGAGATTGTAAACTGCTCTGAGACTCCTTCGGGTAGTGAAGGGCAGGGTAGAAATCCAATCTCCTCTTCTTCTTCTTAAGGGAAATCATATGTAGCTCTGAAAAAGGCAAGTCCACAGAGGGTTCTGCACTCAATATATGCACATCTGTACACAACCTTAGTAGCAGCCTGGACCAGAGAGCCAGTTTGGTGCAGTGGTTAAGTGCGCGGACTCTATTCTGGGAGAACTGGGTTTGATTCCCCACTCCTCCACTTGCACCTGGCTGGGTGACCTTGGGCAAGCCATAGCTCTGTACCAGCTGTTCCCTCAAGGACAGCTTGGGAAAGGGTTCTCTCAGCCCCACCTACCTCACAGGGTGTCTGTTGTGGGAAGGGGAAGGGAAAGGAGTTTGTAAGCCGCTCTGAGACTCCAAGTGAGTGAAGGGCGGGGTATAAATCCAATCTCTTCTTCTTCTTCTTCTTCTCAGAGTTTGGAAGCTAAGCAGGGTTGACTGTGTTCAGTATTTGGATGGGAGACCACCAAGGAAGTCCAGGGTTGCTATGCAGAGGCAGGCCATGGCTAACCACCTCTGGTCATTTCTTGCTTTGAAAATTCCATGAGGTGGAAAGTCAAGGGCTCGGATGAGGTGGCACACTTTATTTACGATGCAGCCTAAAAAAGTTAAAGAGACATGGTTTCCCATGGTGTAAATGCTACTTTGTGAGCTACTGGCTTTAAAGTTGTTGAGCAAGTGATTTGGCTACTGCACGACTTAGTTTGCTCTGGAGCCCTCCTTCCTGAGCTGAGACAAAAATGGGTGAGCTAGAGGCTAAAAACCTGTGAGCTTACTCACAGTAACTCAGCTTAGAGGGAACACTGGTCACCGTGTCTACAGGAACAGGAGTTTTCCTTCTTCCTCTTTGTGCTGTTTTCCTGATCAGAACTGGTCCTCCTGGGCTACTTTAAGTTGGGATAGGGGGGAAAAAGACAGGCACAGTACAGGTCTTTTTCCCCTACAGGTCTTTTTCCCCCCGCCCGTGCTTAAAGCAGCACAGGGATGGGGGGAGGATTTCTGAATGGGAAACAGCATGGAGGTAGTTGCAACTGAGCAGCTGCTCTGGTCTGCAGTAGAAGAGCAAGACTCGATTCCAGCTGCATCTTAAAGATCAACAACATTCCCAGGGGTAGAAGCTTTCAAGAGTCAAAGCTCCCTTTGTCAGATGCAAGTAGGAATGGAGACCCCCAAAGGCCTTCTCGCCCAGCCAGGGGGGGTTGCTGCAAAGAGAGGGGGTCAGGATGCAAAGGTACAGTGTGAAATGTCATCAGCTTGATTAGAGCAAGGGAGAAACGGCAGCCTCTGGTGGGGTTTTCAAGGTAAGAGGCCTTCAGAGATGGCTTGCCATTGGCTGCCTCTGTCTCACAACCCTGTTTGGTGTCGTGGTTAAGAGCGGCAGGCTCTAATCTGGAGAAGCGGGTTTGATTCCCCGCTCCTCCTCCACAGGAAACCTGCTGGCTGAGCTTGGGCCAGTCACAGTTCTCGAAAGAGCTCTCTCAGCCCCGCCTGCCTCACCAGCAGTGTTCCCTCTAAGCTGCGTTAGTGTGAGCTAGGTCACAGTTTTTTAGCTTCTGGCTCACATGTTTTTGTCTTAGCTCAGGAAGGATGGCTCCAGAGCCAACTAATTTATGCAGTAGCCAAATCGCTTGCTCACAACTTTACTGCCAGTAGCTCACAATGTAGACTTTTTGCTCACAAGACTCCACAGCTTAGAGGGTGCGTTGCTCACAAGGTGTCTGTTGTGGGGAGAAGAAGGATAGGGGATTGTAAGCCACTCTGAGACTCCTTTGGGTCATGAAAAGCAGGGTATAAAAACCAGCTCTTCTTCTTTTTCTTCTAGTATTCCTTGGTCATCTCCCATCCAAATACTAACCAGGGCTAAACCTGCTTAGCTTCCAAGATATAACAAGGTCAGTCCAGCCTGGGCTATCCAGGTCAGGGCAAGAAATGCTTAGGGGCAGAAAACTAGCATCTGTAGTGAGATAAGAAGCCAGGAGGCAACCTCAGGAGAAGGTCTCCGCCTCTGTGCGCTGTTGGTGGCCCTCTATAGGAACTGGTTGGCCTCTGTGTGAGGCAGGATGCTGGACACGATGGACCACTGGTCTGATCCAGCAGGGCTCTTCCGATATTCTTAACCTTGATTTTATGAAACCGCTTGTGACTTGCCTTGCCTGTGATCTGTTTTTTCAACATTGCCAGACGGTAAAAACCCAGCAGTATCGATTCAGTGTGATCATGAATGAGCTCTTAGCTACAGATAACGTGCCCTACATGATAACGCTCCTGAGTGCCATCAACGCGATAATACTGGGAACCGAGGAACTAAGAGCCAGAACGCAGCTCCGGAACGAGTTCATAGGTAATGCCTAGCCCAGATCTTTTGGACCCAAATCTGGTGTAAATGTATCGGCATTCTCAGCAGTGATGGAGCATCCATGAAACAGGTTTCCCACACTTTCCCTGTCCCAGTCCCCGGAACCCTCCATTTCTCTTCCCACACCACACCATTTATTTATTTATTTGTTTGTTTGTTTATTATTCAATTTATAGGCCGCTCTCCCTGCGTTTGCAGGCCCAGAGTGGCTTACATGACTTGGCAAGCCAAGATTCATAAATACATTAAGACAGTTAAAACATTTTAACAATTACAATTAAAACAATAACAACTTACAAATAAAGCGCTCTGTAATCTATGTGGAAGTCTTTCTCGTCATGCTACAGCAGTCATTCACAACTAGCTTGGCTCGGGCACACAAAATAAATCCAGTGGCAAAGGATTGCTATTGCGCATCGATGGTTATGTCTGGCTGCACTCAAGGAAATACTGGTGTGAATCCTTTGACATAGTTCCCCATGTGCTTCTCTCCAGGCGCATGAAGGCTTCCTTCTGACGTGGCGCTCGCTTGCTCTCCCTCAAGCAGTTACACGTGGATAAACACGCCTTGAAAAATATTGATCTTGTACACGCGGAAGTGCTCATGGCAGAGCAAGCAAGTGCTTCAACAGAGGAAAGCCTTTGCAGCAGCCGGAGAAAAGTGCGAGGGGAACGACTTCATAGGATCCAAGCCATAAGGTGTGCCGTACCACAAAGGGTTAGGGCAAAAACAATGAATCAAATACAGCAAAACACACAGTGCTAGTATAAAATTATGATAGAATTATTTTATAAATTATAAAAATTACCCACATATCTGAGGGACCGCCTCTTCCCATATACGCCCCAAAGAGCGTTACGCTCTATGGACCAACATCTCCTGATAGTCCCTGGCCCAGAGGACGTCCGTTTTGCCTCGACCAGGGCCAGCGCTTTTTCTGCCCTGGCCCCTGCCTGGTGGAGCACTCTCCCAGTTGAGATTAGGGTCCTACGGGGTCTTCTTCTGTTCCCCAGGGGCCAGGGGCGTAGAGTTAAAAACTCCCGGGGGGGCGGGGGCTCTTTCGTGCGTGCGCGCAAAGCATGCGTGCCCTTCGGGACCATGTCCCCGCCGCCGCCACCTCCCCCCCCCCGCCTGACCACTCCTGCTTCCGTCCCTCTGTCCATCCAGGGGCCAGCTGGGCATTTGCTTAGCTGGCGCCTGGACGGATGGAGGGAGGGTCGGAGTGGCCAGGCGGGGGGGGGGGAGAGAGGCGGCGGCAGCCCTAGGAAGGGCCGAGAGAGGCGCGGCAGAGGGCGCACTGTTTTCCCGGGGGGGCTCAGTCCCCCCCAGGAAATTTCAGGGGGGGCTCGAGCCCCCCCGTAGTTGACGCCTATGCACAGGGCCTGTAAGACAGAGCTGTTCCACCAGGCCTTTGGCTGAGGCAGCAGGTGT
The DNA here is from genome assembly GCA_029233225.1 of Lepidodactylus listeri. Lineage (NCBI taxonomy): Eukaryota > Metazoa > Chordata > Lepidosauria > Squamata > Gekkonidae > Lepidodactylus > Lepidodactylus listeri. The sequence continues at coordinate 87,355,267 of JARCFY010000011.1, forward strand.
CTCTATATGGCCTCCCTGAGGCAGTTCTCACCCACCCACCTATTAACCCAAATAAAATGCTAGGAAACTGTACAGCCAGCTGACTTGTCAGAAATATGACTGGGTTTTAACATTTATTATTGTTCAAATTCTCTAAATTGTTTAATTTTAGTTGTATTTATTGTACTGTTTTTATGATGTTACCCGCCCTGAGCCCGCTTGCAGGATGGGCAGGCTATAAACACAAATAATGAATAATGAATAAATAAATAAATCCAATTTATTTTAATTATGCATAGAAAATACTAAAAGCGCAATAAAAACCACATATCTACAGTTCTGTATCTAAGTATCTATACCCAGGGGTTTTGTTTTGTTATTTAAGAGGTGCTAGAACTCTCAAGAGGGAAACGAAGTTTTCAATCTGTATCCTGAAAACTGATGAACTTTTAAACATTTTTCAAAGAATTTTGCCGGAGAAGTTCCAGTACTCCGTTCCGGCACGTTCCCCCAGGAAAAGAGCCCTGCCTATACCTAATATCAGGACAAATGTCAGAATATATAAATCCAGGTTAAAAGGTACAAAATGTGTGCAAATAAAAGAACCAAATGCATTTTGGGCTAAAAAGCCTTCCTCAGTGGTACAGTACAAGCTGAGCACTCCGTAAGTTAAACCTTGTCCAGAGAAAGATTCAATAAGTAACTGACAGCATCGATCAATTATTGTTATTTTGCTCCTTCCAGGTCTCCAGTTGCTGGACATTTTGACCAAGCTGCGGTAAGTGATTTTATGAACTGTCAGAGATTTCTTTTACGACATTATAATACAGCAGGGGACAGAATGTGGGCGGCCTTCCCTTTACACGGCTTTGAGCCAACCATTAAGACTGTGGATTTTTCTTCTATCTCCACCTACTCTGCTTGACATCATAATGTATCAAGCGCAGCTACAGCAGGAGACAGTAGTTTGGTACTGCAGTAACGCTGGCTTTGGAAAGATTCCATTGATAGTTCCTGTTGGAATTCAGGGTCCGATCACCATATTCAAGTTCAAGGAGGAATTTTCACCCTGACCTGGATAGCCCAGGCAAGCCCGATCTCGTCAGATCTCAGAAGCCAAGCAGGGCCGACCCTGGCAAGTACTTGGATGGGAGACCTCCAAGGGATACCAGGGCTGGGAGGCAGAGGCAGGCTATCCAACCACTTCTCTGAACACCCAGGACTTCCAGGCATGGGCATGCGTACACACAAAATGCAAAAATTAAAAAATTAAAAAAGAATACCAGGGCCAGGAGGCAGAGGCAGGCTATATCAGCCACTTCTCTGAATGTCCTCCATGCCCCACCAGGGGTCAGCAGAGATCACCATGACTTCCACGCGTGAGCATACACACACACACGCAAATAGACAAAAAAAATACCCCCCAAAAGAAGGAATTTTTCACCAGATCAGACTAGCTAATAACTTGTGTTGGGGGATTCTTTTCATTTTGTTTTTTTTTTTATCTTCTGCGGGTTATAATCCAAACACGTCAAAATGCTAAATTCATTTTCTACCATTATAAGGTCTTGAACCATGCTTTTAAAAAAAAAAAAAATGAACTCATGCAGTTGCCTTATACTGAATCAGACTGCTGGTCCATCAAGCTCCATATTGTCTACTCAGACTGGCGGCAGCACTCCAAGGTCTCAAGTGGAGAACTTTTCCACCAACAACTACCTGATCCTTTTAAACTGGAGATGCTGAGGATTGAACTCAGGACCTTCTGCATGCAAAGCAGAGGCTCTTCCACTGGGCCATGGCCCCTCCCCAAACAAATGAAGTCTGACTTGCTCAAAATTATACACCTGCTGATCCAATACTCCCTCTAAGCTATGGAGTCTTGTGAGCAAACATTCTACTTTGTGAGCTACTGGCATTAAAGTCGTGAGCCAGCGATTTGGGTGCTGCATAAATTAGTTTGCTCTGGAGCTGTCCTTCCTGGGCGAAGGCAAAAACGTGTGAGCTGGAAGCTAAAAAACTGTGAGCTAGCTCACATGAACTCAGCTTAGAGGGAACACTAGTCTGCTTTGATATGTTCAGAATGGCATCCGCTCGGTTTGCCACTTCAAACACAAGTTACACATACGTGCGTGTCTGCGAGTGTGCTGGATTCTGCTCGCCAGCCAGTCCCTTGCTTTGTAATTTAATATTTGTTTTACGGATTTGTTATAATGAAAGAAACCACGCTGCCTTATATGTTGACCTTTAAGGGTTTTAAAAGATTAGGCTGGAAAGTGATTTCATTAATGGTGTGTTTGGCCAACTCTGTCTGCCCAGTTTAGACTTTGCGATTTTTTTTTTTAAAGGCTTCTTCACAGTTTGGGGGCAACCAGTGAGCCAGACAGACTCCTCATTGGGTCTGGAATTCTTTTGGAAAGACTGCTGATGAAAACAGGCCATGAATCTCTGTGGAAAATTTCCAAATCATGGGATTATGAGGCTCTCAGATATAATTACGGTGGTCCTCAGGTGACAATATAATGAGCTGGATCCAGCGCAGTGGTTCTGTGGGCAGAACAACATCTAGCGCTGACCTGGGTGGCCCAGGCTAGTCCAGTCGTGTCCAATTCCAGAAGCTAAGCAGGGTCAGCCCTGGTTAGTAGTTAGATGGGAGGCCACCAAAGAAGTCCAAGATCTTAACACAGAGGCAGGCAATGGTAAACCACTTCTTTGTTTTTTAGTGAATTTTATTAAGGTGGTTTTAAAACAAAGAAAGAAAAACAACCAGAAAATATTGAGAGAAAAGAAAAGAGATACGGAACTAAAAAGAAAAGCAGGATTAGGAAAAAAAGAAAATATAAAGAAGTGACTTCTGATTTCCTCCGCAACAAATACAAGCAAAATTACAAACTTTGTGCTTACTTTCTTAGTACCAAAGTACCTTACTCTCTTAGTACTTACTCTCTTAGTACCAAAGAAATAAGTTTCTCTTTTTTCCCCTAACCTGTGATCTTTTTGTCACCCGTAATCCTCAAATCCACATCTAATCAGTTCATTTTTTCCCCTCTTTCCTGCAAAACGTTTAGAAAGGGCTTCCAGTTAGCGATAAAGGTAGATAATGGTCTTTTCTCTAATCAAGGAAGTAAGCTTAGCCATCTCTGCAAGTTCTATCACCTTCACCAAATGGTAAACCACCTCTGAACATCTCCACTACAAGAAATTCTGCCAATGGAACGTGACTTCCTCAGCCCCCCTCTCACATTGCAGCCCCAAATGCCCCCTGAAATCCTGTTCCTGGGGGTCTCCTTACACCAGGAAAAATATTTTAGAGATCTTTCTGAGCTGCTGCAGAAGGAAGGAGCTGTGGAAGTCAACTGCAAGCGGAAGTCCTCGCATCTGTGGAAATGCTGAGCTGGAGCCAACTCTATGCCTGAGCTGGACCCAAAGTATTATATGGAAAATATACCCCTTGAGTCCCAGGTCTTGGCTGCAACACACACACACACACACACACAACATTTATTACATAAAGAGCACCTTTCCACCATTCGATGCAGATGGAGAAATGTTTCTTGCAAATACAGAAGGCCACATCTTCCTCAGTAAGCAAAGGTTAATGTGGGGTTGGTTTGAGTTTGGTGTAGTAATAGAGAGGAAGAGATTGGATTTATACCCCGCCCTTCACTACCCAAAGGAGTCTTGGAGCTGCTTACAGTCTCCTTTCCCTTCCCCTCCCCACAACAGACACCCTGGGAGGTAAGCGGGGCTGAGAGAGCTCTCTTGAGGACTGCTCTTGAGAGAACAGCTCTGGGAAAACTTGTAACTGACCTAAGGTCACACCAACAGCTGCATGTGGAGGAGTGGGGAATCAAACCCGGTCCTCCCAGATTAGAGTCTGCACTCTTAACGACTACACCAAACTGGCTCTCCTACACCAAACTGTAGTGTAGTGGTTAAGAGAGGCAGACTCTAAACTGGAGAACTAAGTTTGATTCCCCACTCCTCCACATGAAGCCAGCTGAGTTACCTTGGGTATCACAGCTCTCTCAGAGCTCTCTCAGCCCCACCTACCTCACAGGGTATCTGTTGTGGGGAGGGGAAGGGAAAGGAGTTTGTAAGCTGCTCTGAGACTCCTTCAGGTAATGAAGGGCAGGGTATAAATCCAATCTCTTCTTCTTCATGAATGGAGGGGAGTGAATGGACTTCTAACTCCATGTACACACATGAACACATGAAACTGCCATATTTCAGGGCTATTTTGGGGCAGGAACGCACAGGAATGGAGTTCCAGCTGGCTTCCGAGTTGGTCACGCATACAGCCTCCCCCCCCTTGAGTTTCCCAGGTGTCTCGCAAGCCATGGGGTGCTTGGGGAAGCCAAGCCGATCCAGGGAGAGAGGGCAGTTTAAACTGCCTCCCCTCCTCGGGTTCTCCAGGTGCCCTGCAGCTGTGGGGCGCCTGGGGAAGCCAATCCAGAAACTGCCTTCCTTCCTTCGGGTTCCCCATGTGCCCAGCAAGCCAGGAGGCACCTGGGGAAGCCGATCCTGGGAAAGAGCTGTGCTGGCAGGGGTGTAGCCTAATATGCTAATGAGTTTCTATTGTTGGGTGTGGCCTATTATGCTAATGAGTTCCTGCTGGGCTTTTTCTACAAAAAAAAGCCCTGCATATACTGAATTCAGACCCTGGGTCCATCAAGGCCAGTATTGTCTACTCAGACTGGCAGCAGCTCTCCAGGGACTCAGGTGGAGGTCTTTCACATCACATGTGAACTGGAGATGCTGAGGATTGAAACTGGGACCTTATGTATGCCAAGCAGATGCTCTGACACTGAGCCGCAGTCCTCCTCAATAGACTTATAAAGGCACTACAGGAACCAGAAAGTATAATTTGCCAGACATGATTACTTCTGACTTGGTACCAGCCTGAATCTCTTAGGCTGTGGACAGACTGGCAGCTTGCCGCGATATAGTGCCGCCTCTAATTGACCCAGTTTAAAATGTTGCAGGATGTATCAGCCACACAGCACACCCTACTGCGGGTTACCCACGGAGACATCCCGTGGGAAAGCATCCACATTACTGTAGCACATCAGCCATGGAGCGCACTGCAAAAATGGCCGGAAGTCATGCACGTGCATAGGCGCACATGGGCGATTTTTTTAAAAAGCCGCTTCCCTAGCGGCAGAACGGACCTGCAGGTTCAGACTGCCAAATCCATTATGCGTGCGCTCCCCTGTGTTCAGACAGCCGCCGTGCGTGATGAATGCACGGGGAAACAAAACCTCCACTTCAGGAGGCGGTGGCCTTTGAACACAGCTCCAAGTCGTCTTCTGACAGGGTGAGTGCGCCCGGGGAACGCCTGACAGCTGTGGCTGTGTGAACGGGCCCATTTAATCCGTTTGTGAAAGGTGCCTATATCGGGCCAAACTGCCAGTCTGAACGCCACCTTAGACTGGTAAACAAACACGGAAGATGGAGGGCAGAGGAGAGACGCTACAGCTGACTTCAGTTCTTTACTCGTGTAAGCTGAGACACACTGATTTCTTTTTGTCGGGGCCACTGTTAACCTTTCCCCGCGATGGCCTTCCTGCAGAGACATCGAAGATGAGGACTTGCTGATCCAGTGCGAGACCTTTGAGGAGGCCAAGTCTGAAGACGAGGAGGAGCTGCTCAGGATCTGCGATGGAATCGACATGAGCAATCATCACGCGGTGTTCTCCTCTCTGTTCAACAAAGTAAGTACGGCCTGCTTCGTGATACACCCCCAGTCCAGTTTTTTTTAATAGCAGTAGTAATTAACATTGAATTGGATCCCATCCCAGATAAGAGCCCTGGACGGGCCGGTTCTGGCCCACGGGCCATATGTTTGACACCCCTGCCCTATGGGATCGCTGTAAGTTGGCTGGGACTTGACAGGACTTTCCGTGACCATGGCTGTCTGATTTCCTGTACACACGTGCCCTTCATCTGCCTGGGCATAGATAGACATCTTACTGGCTCCCACTATCCTGGGACAGTCACCACCAGTGTTCCCTCTAAGCTGAGTTAGTGTGAGCCAGCTCACAATTTTTTAGCCTCCAGCTCACCGATTTTTGTCTCAGCTCAGAAAGGATGGCTCCAGAGCAAACTAATTTATGCAGCAGCCAAATTGCTTGCTCACAGCTTTAGTGCCAGTAGCTCACAAAGTGGAATTTTTGCTCACAAGACTCCACAGCTTAGAGGGAACATTGGACTCACCACTGTTGGGAAATCCGACTTGGCTGCAATGTGCCCTCTAAGCTGTGGAGTCTTATGAGCAAAAATTCTACTTTGTGAGCTACTGACATCACAGTTGTGAGCGAGGGATTTGGCTACTGTGTAAATTGGTTTGCTCTGGAGCCAGCCTTCCTGAGCTAAGACAAAAAATGTGTGAGCCGGAGGCTAAAAAACTGTGAGCTAGCTCACACTAACTCAGCTTAGAGGGAACACTGCTTGGCTGTACATCCAATGTGTTGCTGAGCCTTGGCACTCTGGGCTCACAGTGACATAAGTCTCCATGATGGGAATACTAGCCCAGACTAGCCTGACCCCATCAGAGCTCACAAGCTATGCAGGGTTGGCCATGGTTAGCTCTCGGACAGACCACCAAGGAAGACCAGGGTCACGGCACAGAGGAAGGCAATGGGAAACCAACTCTGCTCATCTTCGAGAGCCAGTTAGGTGGTATGGTTAGGAGCGCGGACTCCAAGCTGGGAGAGCCGGGTTTCATTTCCCCACTCCTCCACATGCAGCCAGCTGGTGTGACCTTGGGTCAGTCACTCACAAGTTCTTTCAGAGCTGTTCTCTCAAGAGCAGTTGTCTCAGAGCTCTCTCAGCCCCACCTACCTCCCAGGGTGTCTGTTGTGGGGAGGGGAAGGGAAAGGAGATTGTAAGCGGCTCTGAGACTCCTTCGGGTAGTGAAGGGCGGGGTATAAATCCAACCTCTCCCACTCCCTCCCTCTCTCGCCTTGAAGATGCCATAAGGCAGGGGTGGGCAAATTGCGGCCTGCGGGCCACATGCGGCCCACCACAGAGTTTTTTGTGGCCCGCCAAGACAGCAATCTCACTCCTGATTTCAAAAAAATTGTAGAAAAGTGTGATAGGGTACATTTGTCTCATTAAACTGATTCTAAAATTAAATGTGCTTGCAGCTATAGATGATATGAAATTAGCACAATAAATAAATTGAATAAAACTACCACTATTTTATTTAATTTATATTTATTGATTTTTATGATACAATTTATACCTTTTCTGAAATGCAAAGTTAACTAATGAATGCAATCATTTTAAAAGGTGCGGCCCTCCGCTAACCTCCGCTCCCACAAAGTGGCCCCCGAGCCAAAACAATTGCCCACCCCTGCCATAAGGGCATTATTGCTGCTGCTGCTGCTGTTATTGTTGTTATAATATCTGGTTCATTGTTTTAATAGTAGACCACTGCTTTGCATTTCAGGTGAGCAGCTTCCCCGTCTCCATCCAACTGCTGTCCATTCTCCAGAGCCTCTTGCATTTAGAACCTTCCCATCGCTCCAGCATGTTGCTGTGGGAGTCCTTAGAAATCCTCGTAAACAGAGCCATCTTGCTGGCCAATGACAGTAAGTTAATAAGAACATAAGAGAAGCCAGTGTTGGATCAGGCCAATGGCCCAGCCAGTCCAACCCTCTGTCACACAGTGTCCAAAAACACCAGGTGCCCTCAGGAGGTCCACCAGTGGGGCCAGGACACTAGAAGCCCTCCCACTGTTGCCCCCCCCCCGTCAAGCACCAAGAATACAGAGCATCACTTGCCCCAGACTGAGAGTTTCTGTCTGTACCTTGTGCCCAATAGACACTGATGGACCCCTGCTCCATATTGTAAGCACCCCGTAACCCATGATGCAGTGCATCAAGGTGGAAAATGACAAGTTCCAGGGTCTTTCTCTTCCCTTTAATTTTTAGTTCTGAACATCTGTTTACTTCTCGGAACTCAAGGCCCCGATCCAACATGGCATGTTTTTTAAAAGGTCTTTTCACGGCAGAGGAAAATCCAGGAAAATGTCACTGCAGAGTGGCGTTTCCCTATAAGAGATTATTGTATGGACTCATCATTCATCCTCGTCATTTACGACTGGGCAGCATGACCCTGTTTCCTTCTTCCTCCCTCTGGCCGTGATCCACTGACATGAGAAACTTCTTTTGATAAAAAGAGAATGCCCTGGTATTGGCATTCTGTTCCGTCCCAGCTAATGTCTCAGCTCCAGTTTATTTCCATTGTGGGGTGCTGCAGAAAAAAAAGTGATCTAAAACAGTGTTCAGATATGCCTCGACTCAGAGAGCCCTTTCTACAGCACTTGGTCTGCCGCGGAATCCCTCTGCATAGTCTAGATTGGTGTAGGTCTGAGAAGAGCTGTTTGATTAGTTGATTGTTTCCATGTGTGTAGTGTACCGAGAGATCCTATGATTGTCTGGCAGCCAGAAGTTCTAGCTCTTATCTAGGCTGCACCACGAGGCAGTGAGCTAGAATTGCACCCTTCTAAGTAGACAATACTGAGTAGACAGTCTTTTAATTAGGATACACTAATAAGGTGGGAGACATTTTCCTCTCTAAGAAGACTCTTCCTATTTTGATGAACTCTCTACACAGAAGGACTGAAGTTCCTATTATTGAATCCTTTAAAGGTTTTGAACTGTAGATAAGAAGTAATTTTTCTAGACAAGTCTATTAGAGCCAGTTTGGTATAGTGGTTAAGTGCACGGATTCCCCACTCCTCCACTTGCACCTGCTGGATGACCTTGGGCAAGCCATAGTTCTGGCACAGCTGTTCTTGAAAAAGAGCAGTTTCTGTCAGAGCTCTCTCAGCCCCACCTACCTCACAGGGAGTCTGTTGTGGGGAGGGGAAGGAAAAGGAGTTTGTAAGCCGCTCTGAGACTCCCTTGGGTAGTGAAGGGCAGGGTATAAATCCAATCTCTTCTTCTTCTTCTTCTATTATACTTCTAATACTATTTTTCACATGTTCTATGTAACGCACTGATTCCCTTTTTGATATATGTTTCCCTGATTCTCTCTCCTTGTTTGTTCTGAGCAGACAGTACTGACAGACAATATTGTCTGAGTAGACAGTACCGACAGAATAAGACCAAGACAGTCTGATTCAGTATAAGCCAGCTTTGTGTGGGTGTGTTCTTGTGGAGTCTTCCAGTGTTTAAGCTCTGCCTGAAAGCTTCATTTGGTTGTTAATGCCAATGGTTGATTTACTGTTGCAGTTTTATGGACGGGGTGTGTGGCTCAATGGGAGAGCATCTGCTTGGCATGCAGAAGGTCCCAGGTTCAAGCCCCGGCATCTCCAGTTAAAAGGGACCAGGCAGGAGGTGATGTGAAAGACCTCCATCTGAGGCCCTGGAGAGCCGCTGCCAGTCTGAGTAGGCAAAGCTGACCTTGATGGACCAATGCTCTGATTTAGTATAGTGCAGCTTCATGTGTTCATGTGACTCATATCATTTTCTATAAATGCGTGCCACTGACTAGATTATAACAGCTGTGCCGGATCAGGCCAGTGGTCCCTCTAGTCCAGCATCCTGTTTCACAGAGTGGCTGGTCGGATGCCCCTTGGAGGCCTAGAGAAAGGGCATGGAGGCCATAAGCACTGGTATTCAGAGAGCTACTGCCTCTGAACACGGAGGTTCTATTTAGTCATTGTGGCTAATAGCCCTCTCTTCCATGAACCTCTCTAATCCCCTTTTAAAGTCAACCGAACTAGTGGCCAGCACTACATCCTGTGACGGTGAGTTCCACAAGTTAAGGAGTGGCAACGCCGTAAAGACCCTTCTGCAGCTGTCTCGGGGAAGCCGTCCCCTCATTTCATTATTCTGACGGGCGGTGTGTCCTTCCAGGCATCTAATTTGACTTGAACTGTATTCTGACTTTTCCGAGCCACCTGTCTGATTTTCCTCCCGTTTCTTGTCCCTCAGTCCAAGGCAACAGCGTAGAAGAAGTGATGGAGAGGCTGCTGTCCATCAAGAAGCGCTCAAAGAAACGCAGTTTGGAGTCCAGAAAGCTGGGCAACAGGGTCAACGAGAGTACGCAGACCACCGAGGAATCCGGGACGTTTTTGAAAGCTGGCCAGAACTGTCCTCCAGCCGCTGGCCCTTCTGATGTCCCGTCTGCTCCAGAGCCACCAAACGTGCCCGAGACGGTTACCTCATTCGAGCTGCCCCTTTGCTCAGCACTGCCGGGGCAAAGCTGCCCTCCGTCGACTGCCCCTCTACCGCCACCCCCAGCTCCCCCACTTCCTGGAATGGCAGCCATATCCGTACCTCCGCCTCCACCGCCACCTCCTCTGCCTGGTGCCCTAGCTATGCCCCCTCCTGCTCCTCCTCTACTTGGTACTCCAAGTGTCCCTCCACCTCCACCCCCTCTCCCTGGTATGGCCGGGATCCCGCCTCCTCCTCCTCTCCCAGGGATGCCACCCCCACCTCCACCTCTGCCTGGCATGGCAGGAATCCCTCCACCTCCCCCGTTGCCAGGGATGCCACCTCCACCTCTGCCTGGCATGGCAGGGATCCCTCCACCTCCCCCACTTCCAGGAATGCCACCCCCACCTCCGCCTCTGCCTGGTATGGGAGGAGTGCCACCTCCTCCCCCACTGCCTGGCATTGGAGGGATTCCACCTCCCCCGCCTCTAGGGGGCAACGTGGAGGAAGTAATGGTGGCCCGGGTCGATTATTCGCTTGGGTGTGCCCGACCCTTCCACAAGAGGGTGAGGACTCCCACGCTCAGGATGAAGAAGCTGAACTGGCAGAAGCTCCCGTCCAACGTGGTAAGAGGTGGGTGTTCCCCAGTTTTTGTTTCCTTGGTGCCTTTCTCTCTGATCTGCATGCTGGTGATGCTCACCAGCGCTATTTAGCATTGTGAATAGAAATGTATATATCGATTTATAAGATTTTCAGCCCACCTTTCCACCCAATTAGGGCCCTCGGGGTGGCGAACAGTGGAATAGACACTAAAAAACTTTAAAACAATAGTTTTCGGTGCCACAGCCAAGAAGGTCCTGTCTCGGGTTGCTACCTCAGATGGTAAGGACACCAAAGCAGGGCCTTAGAAGATGACTGTAATGGTCAGGTGGGCTCATATGGGAACTGGCAGTCCTTCAAGCATGCTCATTCTAAGCTGTGAAGGGCTTTCAAGATCGATACCAGCGCCATGAATTGGGCTTGTTAGCCAGTTGGGATCCAGTGTAAATGGAACCAGACTGAAATAATGTGGTCCCTATGACCCAGTCCAGTCAGCGTTCTGTACCCATTATAGTTTCTGGACACCCTTTGGAGCTCAGTTTGTGGAGTTATCCCAGGAATGCCTCGTCCATTGTTCTCTGTGGTTGAAAATGCTTTTGCAGCCTTCAGATGGAAACTTTCTCTGCGGAATTCATCTGTGTAGCTTCAAGGAGGAAGTGGGTTTTTCCCTCTTCTCTGGGCTTCCTATATCAAATACAAAGGCATGCAGATGAGTTTCAGTGCAGTGTGCAGAGTCTAGGCTCAGAAATCATGCTTAGTTCCTTTTTTAAACAAAAAATCAGGTAAGCTTCTAGTCCTCATGAGCCACAGGTAGGCTGGCTAATGAATTAGACATCTTGGCCGTGAATATTGTTAAAGAGATCCGGTACAGCAGTGCGCAGTGAACTGGAGGCAGCATAGTTGGATCTTGCCAGTGAGATGGAATTCCCACCAAAAATCCATTGTTGTCAAGATAGATGATTCAGGTGTGGGACCAGCATACCTCACTCCCATATGGATGTATGTTACGGGACTGCTTCAGGTGCCCCTGCTTTCTGAGATCAGGTGGCTGGCAATCCAGGAGAGGACCTCCTGGCACCAAAACTCTGAAACAAGGTTTAGCCGACATGTAGGCTGTGAAGGCATCCCCTCCCCTAGGTTTTCTCCTAAGTCCACATCACCCAACTCTCTGGCTAACAGCTAAAATAAGCATTATAAAAACACATCCCAAAAACAATTAAAGCCAGAACTCAAACACATATATTAAATCACAGCTTACGTAAAACATAGGGCTGGAAGGTCTGATCCAGCGCAGCTGCTGTTATTGTCTAGTCAGCGGCACATATTTTCGGAAATACTAACAGTCCTAATTGAACGCTCTATATACATGTTTTAGCTCTAGTTTTAATTGTTTTTGTGATGCGTTTTAGTTCTAATTTTAGTTCAGGTTTTAATTGTTTCCATGATGTGTTTTTGCAATGCTTGTTTTAGCCGTTTGCTGCCTTGGTAGTCCTGATGGGGCAGAAAAGTGGGATACAAATGTTGTAAACAAACAAACTAAAAAAAATCCATGTCTGCAGTTCTCACTGGAAGGAAAACACGGGGAGCTGGGAGATATGGACTTAGGAGAAAGCCTAGGAGTGGGATGCCTTTAGAGGCTATACCTTGGCTAAACCTCCTTTCGTAAATCCTTAAAAAGCATAACAGAACGTTCCAAATTCAACCTCCTGCTCTCCTCTGCTGCCAGCAGTGTGAAATGTGCAGAGGAAATAAACTGTAAGCTAAATATGAGAAGTCAGTATAACGCAACAGCAAAAAAAGTCTAATGCAGTCTTGGGGTGTGTATCAACAAAGGCATCACATCCAAATTGCAAGATGTCACAGTCCTGCAGTACGCTGCATTGGTCAGGCCACACCTGGAGTATTATGGGCTGTTCTGGAGGCTTCCCTTCGAAAAGGATGTGGACAGAATGGAGTGGGGTGGGGGCAGAGGAGGCCAACAAGGATGATCGGGGGCTAGAGACCAAGCCCAGTGAGGAAAGTCTGACGGGAATGTTCAGTCTGAAAAAGAGGAGGTTGAGGGCGGGGGGCGGGGGGCGGGATGGCTCTCTTAAAGCATTTGAAGGGCTGTCACTGGGAGGAGGGCAGGGAGCTGTTCCTGTGGGCAGCAGAGGAAAGGACTTGCAAGAGTGGGTTTAAATTATGGGTGGAAAGGTACTGGCTGGCTATTAAGGAAAAAAAATACAGTCAGACTAGTTCAGCAGTGGAATGGGCTACATAGGGAGGTGGTGAGCTCCCCCTCCCTGGCAGTCTTTAAGCAGCGGCTGGACAAACCCTTGTCAGGGATGCTCTAGGCTGATCCTGCACTGAGCAGGGGGTTGGACTAGATGGCCTGTATGGCTCCTTCCAACTCTGTGATTCTGCGATTCTAATAGAACACGAGAGTACGTTGATGCTGAATGAACGAATGCTCTGTGCGTGATCTGCATGCATGTAACAATAAACTTTGCCCCATGGGCGTTTGCAGCGTAAGGTTCCGGACCTCTAGGGCTGCTCTGCACCCTCAGCTTTCAGAGGTACTTCTGGCCTTTGCGTTAGCGAAGCCTGTTGTTATGCATTGACCATGCGGTCACCATGTGCTCCCATAATTGTGACCGCATGGCCAGAGCACATGGCCAAGAAACTACCTGAGCTTCAGCCAGGTAGAACAAAGGCCAGGTGGATTCAAACCGGCCACCAATCCTGTACCTAGGTTTCTCCCAGGGAACCTATGAGATGTAAATAGACTGATAATAGCCTATCAGGCCAGTTGGGTGAGGTCAGGGGATTGTCCCTGACCAGCATAAAAGGAGGGCTTCGAGCCCTGGGTTGTATGCTTCATCCGGACCAGCAATAAAGATCTAGCTGTTTCACTATTCCATGGACTCCCGACTCCAAGACTTATCACCTGTCCTACAGTGAGCAAAGATTGTGCAATGGCACCGAAGTGTGGTGGAAACAGACATGACAGGCGACTGAAACAGCCGTCTGCGAACTGTGTTTCCGCCACATGGAGGCTCATTCATGCACTTTAGCCAAGAAAGCCAGGCGGATTTTTCTAAGGTCAGGGGAGTCCGTGATCATTGCATGAATCGATTTGCCTTTAGGGGGCCACCCCAACAGAAACACGACTTTCCTTCGGAACCGATGACAGCCCCTCTGCTCTCGGATCATGGGTGAATCCGTTTTCTGCTTCCAGTTGATGATTGTGCCTTGGATGTGGATAGGCAGATAGGAGCATGACTACCGTGGGCATATGGCAGCCTTATGGCATCGGACTTCCAGGCTGCGATCACACACACGAAATAATCCACTTTCAGTCCACTTTCAATGCCCTTTCCAACTGGATTTGACTGTCGTGTGAACTGGCAAGATCCAATTCGAAAGCACCTTGAAAATGGATCGGCAGTGGATTACGTAGTGTGTGTGATCACAGCCTTAGACTGTAAGCTACTCAAGGCAGAGAACCATTGCCTGATACTCTGTCAGCAGGGGTGTCAGGCTCCAGGCGCTAGCTGGAAATCTCCTGGGATGACAACTCCACTCACCTGGAGAAAAGGGCTGCTTTGGAGGATGGACTCTATGGCATTGTACCCTGCTGAGGTACAGTGATGACCCTGGAGGACCTTCCAACTCTATGATGATATGAGGCCCCTGCCCTCCATAGACCCCAACCTGCTCAGGCTCCACCTCCCAAAAATCTCCCAAGTTTTCCCCAACCCTGATTTGGCAACCCTATTTGTAAGGCCTTGGGCACATCGAGGTTACTCTGTACATAATATAAGGCATCTTTTATACACTCGAAGCCAAAAGAATAAGTGGTACCCTGGCGTTTGAAGACATTCATTGCTGCATCTGTTTTTACGAATGAGCCTCCTGTTTAGTTCCCGCAGTATGTCCTCACTTCAGAGGACCACGTTTGTCAGGGAAATGGCCAGTGCAGCTAGCCGTAGTGTCTTTTGTCTTGCAGAAGGTCATTCCATGTGGGCTTCAGCCACGAGCATCTCTGAGGAAGTGATTGAGCCGGATTATTCGAGCATCGAACAGCTGTTTTGCTTCCCGCAGACAAAGCCCAAGGAAAAAGAAGTGGCCCCGGTGAAGACAGAACCTAAAGAGGTACACTGAGATTCACTTTATATCAACACATCCTCCTCAGTCCGCCCGACAGTGCCAGTAAAGTAAGCTTGCAGATACCTGGTTGCCTGGGGTGATTCAAGAGTCTTCTGTAGCCGACTAATCAGGGACATTTGTTGAGATGGTAGGACGTCGTTTCGTTTTGGTTCTTAGCGTGCCGCAAATTACTAACATTGGTATCAGCTTCAGAGAGAGAGTAGGTGGTTATTTTGTGCGTTTTTATCCCACCCTTCCTCCAAGGATACCGTATATGGTTGTCATCACCGCCATTTTGTCACTCAGTTTGCATCACAGGTCACTCAGTTTGCATCACAGCAAGCAGGGGATTTGAACCTGGATAGCCACAGGTCAAGTCCAACAATCTGATCACTCTATGTATTTTATTAATTTTTAAAAAATTCATTTGTACCCTGCCTTTCTCCTTGATGGCCGCGTGGGCTCAGGGCTTAAGATGCAGAGCTGCAGACTGGAAGGTCTGTAGTTCGGCAGTTCGAGACTCTAGTGCCAGGTGATGGAGTGAGCTCCCGTCTCTGGTTCCAGCTCCCGCCAACCTAGCAGTTCAAAAGCAAGAAATTGAAGTAGATAAATAGTTCCCGCTTCAGTGGGAAGGTAACAGCATTCCATGCGCCTCGGCTTTTAGTCATGCTGGCCACATGACCACGAAAAAGTCTTCGGACAGCGCTGACTCTTTGGCTTGGAAACAGAGATGAGCACCGCCCCCTAGAGTCATAAGAACATGAGAGAAGCCAATGTTGGATCAGGCCAATGGCCCATGCAGTCCAACACCCTGTCACACAGTGGCCAAAAACACCAGGTGCCATCAGGAGGTCCACCAGTGGGGCCAGGACACTAGAAGCCCTCCCACTGTTGCCCCCTGCCCAAGCACCAAGAGTACAGAGCATCATTTGCCCCAGACTGAGAGTTCCTATCTATACCTTGTGGCTAATCGCCACTGATGGACCTCTGCTCCATTGGCTTCAACTGGCTTTTGAGCAAGGGAAACCTTTACCTTTTCTCCTAGATGGGAACCCAAAGCAGCTTACATCATTTCTCCTCTCCTCCATTGTATCCTCGCAACAATGCTTCAGTCCACCACAGCTAAAGCCGCCCTATGTTTGTTATTCTCTGTGGTACCACAAGACTCTTCACTGCATTAACAGGAGAATGTGTGGCTACGATAGGCTAGGGGGAAAAAATGAAGGTATAGCTTAGTAAGTTTTTATTAAGACCCAGATAAACTCTTATTTTTTTCCCTACACACAGATCACATTCCTGGATTCGAAGAAGAGCCTCAATTTGAACATCTTCTTGAAGCAATTTAAATGGTGAGGTGTCTAAAATCGAACATTCAGAAAAGCTGTGTTCTGAGCCATTTTGTGCACAGCCTGGGGATATCATTCGCACAGATTTGGGGGAAGAACCCATCAGCAGAAGAGCTCCATATCTACACAGGAGGAATGCAGCTTCCAGAGATCACTAAATTAAAGCTACGTTTGTTCTCTGCAGCATGCACCTGAAACTATGCATTCTAGATAGGAGCTCTCAGTTTCTAGATCATGTAAGACGTGGGTGACATCTCAAATCACCGTCAAGGAGAGTGTGGTAGAGTACTTAGAGCGTCAGAGCTCAGCTGGGGAGAGCCAGCTTCAGATTTCCAGCTTGTCATGCAACCTTGGGCCAGTCATTTTCTTTCAGCCCACTCTACCTCACAGGGTTGTTGTGAGACTAAAACAGAAGAGGGAAGAACTGTATATACCACCCTGCTCTCTCTTGAAGAAAGGTGTGATAAAAATATTTTCTTCTCTTTTCTTTTTGTGAGTATTTTGTGTGTGTGCGCACGTGTATGCCTGGAAGTCATCGTTGACTTCTGGCAACCCCTAGTGGGGCTTGGATGTTTCAGAGTCGTGGCTTATTATTGCCTGCCTCTGCGTCTCAGCCCTGGTAATCCTTGGAGGTCTCCCTTCCAAGTACTTGCCAGGATCAGGCCTGCTTAGCTACCAAGATCTAACGAGATCAGGCTTGCCTGGGCTATCCAGGTCAGAGCTAAAAATGTTATAATTTCTTGATCTCAAGTTACCTTTGGTGGTCTCCCATCCAAATACTAAACAAGGCTGAATCTGCTTAGCTTCTGAGATCTGATGAGATGGGGCTAGCCGGGGCCATCCATTATACATTCACCTAGCTATCAACTTTACTCTTCCATTAATTTAACAATGTCTTAAAATTCTAGCTTGCTTGTGAGAGAACCAGTTTGGTATAGCGGTTAGGAGCAAGGACTCTAATCTGGGGGAACCGGGTTTGATTCCCCACTCCTCCACTTGCAGCTGCTGGTGTGACCTTGGGTCAGTCGCAAGTTCTCTCAGAGCTGTTCTCTCAAGGGCAGTCCTTGAGAGAGTTCTCTCAGCCCCACCTACCTCACAGGGTGTCTGTTCTGGGGAGGGGAAGGAAAAGGAGATTGTAAGACGCTCTGAGACTCCTTTAGGTAGTGAAGGGCGGGGTATAAATC
This sequence comes from Lepidodactylus listeri, assembly GCA_029233225.1. Taxonomy (NCBI): domain Eukaryota; kingdom Metazoa; phylum Chordata; class Lepidosauria; order Squamata; family Gekkonidae; genus Lepidodactylus; species Lepidodactylus listeri. The sequence continues at coordinate 87,372,673 of JARCFY010000011.1, forward strand.
CAATTTCTTCTTCTTCTATGTACTCCTAGCCACAGAGGGTGATAGACTTGCAGCATAGACATACATGGCTGTTGCTTGCCCCCCCAGCATCTAGTATTCTGAGGTATCCAGCCCATACACAGGGAATTTCTATATAGCTTCAGTGGCTCTTAGCCACCAATGGACCTGTCCTCCTTAAATTTGTCTGTTTCTTTTTCAAAGCCAGCTTGGGTAGTGCCCTTTTATTACACCTTGTTGCAGTGAGTTCCATAGGCCAATTATGCCGTGCTTGAAGGATATCTTTATCTGTCCCACTAGTCAGTACAATCTTGAATTCTAGCATGATGAGACTCAAACTTTGTTCCCCCCACCCTTCTCTCCCCGCCTTATAAACGCATGAATCTTGATTGCTTCTAATCTGCAGTCTTCTCTCGTCCGTAGCAAAAATGAGGAGGTGGTTGAGATGATTCAGAAAGGAGACAGGGCGAAGTTTGACGTGGAGGTCCTCAAGCAGCTGCTGAAACTCCTGCCAGAAAAGCACGAGGTAAGGCGTTTGGTTGTTGTTGAAATCTCTCCGTTCTGTTCTTCTTGGTGTCGTAAATCGAAATGCAGTTGCTGGGCTTTGACGCTGCTCCTGTCTCCTTGTTAGATCGAAAACCTGAAATCCTTCAAGGAAGAAAAGGAGAAGTTAGCAAATGCTGATCGATTCTATCTCCTCCTCCTCGGGGTTCCCAGGTAAAGGACTTCTCACGGACTCCGTGTTCGTTGCTTCCACTGGCACCTCGTGTTCAAACGGCACACGGTCCCGTTTACACTATAAATGCCCAAGCCATGGGCCACAGGGGCATTGCCACTCTCCTTCAACTGTTTGTACTTTTGAAATGGGGCACTAGTGACAGAACTTGGGACTCACTGAAGCCTAAAGGGACATTTGAGAACATAAGAGAAGCCAGTGTTAGATCAGGCCAATGGCCCATTCAGTCCAACACTCTGTCACACAGTGGCCAAAAATACCAGGTCCAGCAGTGGGGCCAGGACACTAGAAGCCCTCCCACTGTTGCCCCCCACAAGCACCAAGAATAGAGCATCACTCGCCCCAGACCAAGAGTTCCTATCTGTACCTTGTGGCTAATAGCTACTGATGGACCTCTGCTCCATATGTTTATCTAATTCCCCCTTGAAGCCGTCCATGCTTGTAGCCGCCGCCACCTCCTGTGGCAGTGAACTCCACATGCTGATCACTCTTTGGGTGAAGAAGTGCTTCCTTTTATCCATTCTAACCCGACTGCTCATTAATTTCATTGAGTGCCTGCGCGTTCTTGTATTGTGAGAAAGGGAGGAAAGTACCTGTTTCTCTACCTGCTCTATCCCAGGCATAATCTTGTAAAACTCTTATCGTGTCACCCCTCAGTCACCATTTCTCCAAGCTAAAGAGCCCCAAGCACTTTAACCTTTCTTCATAGGGAAAGTGGTCCAACCCTTTTATCGTTCTAGTTGCACTTTTCTGCACTTATCCCACTGCTATAATATCCTTTTTGAGGTGTGGTGACCAGAACTCAAAAAGAATATTATAGCATTGGGAAAAGTGCTGTAGTGCTTGAGGGGCAAGATTTGGCTCAAGTGCCGCACCTGAAGTATTTCGGAAACATATAAGTAACCAATAACATTGTTTTACTATGTGTGTTGGTGGGGAGTGCTATGAAGTTGACTGATAGTGACCTCATAGGGTTTTCAAGGCAAGAGACAATCAGAGGTGGTTGGCCATTGTCTGCCTCTGCATAGCGACCCTGGGGTTCCTCGGTGGTCTCCCATCCAAATACTAACCGGGGCCGACCCTGCTTAGCTTCTGAGATCTGATGAGATGGGGCTAGCCTGGGCCATCCATGGCAGCTAAGGTTGCATGCTCGGTATATAGCGAGCAAAATAAATATCCGAAAAATACCTTATCAGTATTTTTGGGGTATTCATTCAGCCAAATACAGATTAGGCAATCTGATCCAGCTACTGAAATAGCCAAGCCCAAATAAAAAACCCCGATATTATTCAGCTTTTATTCGGGCACGGCTAGGAGGCATTTAAAGTTCAAATTCCTTTACTGCACTTGCCAAGTTGCGCCACAGTGGCGGCACAACTCGGCGAGTGAAATTCTCCGTTATGCCCTATGGGGAAGATCCCTGTAGGGTATAATGGAGCCAAATAAATTTGGGTTTCCGGAATATTTGCCTGAATACCAATACGGTACTGATACTGGTATTTTTCGAGTCCAATACACCCGAACCGGGGGGGAAATGAATTGGGGGGGGGGGGCACACGGCTTATATTAGGGCAATATGTTCACCGAGCGATCAACTGTTACCCTCTGGTTAATTTTAAAATGTTTTAAAATTCTAGCTTGCTTACAGTTAAAACTATGCCGGCTGGAGCACATTTAAAGCAGTGTCATTTGTAATTTTGGTCTCGCCTAACTCTGCCTACATTCCACTCACATTTATATGACACAGCTAGCCTGAAAAGTGTTAACCCACATTCTCTGGAATCTGCCTCATGGCATGTGTCCTGATTCCCCATTCCAGCTACCAACTGCGGATTGAGTGTATGCTGATGTGTGAGGAGACCACTGTCGTACTAGAGATGCTACAGCCCAAAGCAGAAACTGTCAGGAGGGCCTGTGAAGGTATTTTAGGATCTGGGTATGCTCAGATGATGGGAGTTCACGCTGCATGAAATGTAGGCCTGGTCTGGGTCATCTGTGTGTTTAGAATCCCCACATTTGGCTAACAAAAGGAGTGGAATGAAGCCATATCTGTTTGGTATGCAGTGTACTAATCCCATCTGCATAGCAACGGAATTCAGAAAGAAACCTCAGTTAAACCTCGGCTGTTGATGCTGCCTCTTGCTAAAGATCTTCTCGACGACAGTGAAATAACCCTGGATTCTAACTAAATGGCCTGATAAAACACAGCAGATCTTCTATCAATGCACCATTCTCGATGCTCACAGAAAGGTGTTTTCAGTAGGCAGAAAGCATTATAGAGTAAAAGTCTGTACTACACGGGGACTGTACACATGATTACTGCAGAAAAGGGGAGCTCCAGGTCTTCCTTTCCCCTTCATAATGTTTAGGTAGGATTTACCATAGTCTGATGTCATGCTGCCCTGGATCTCCCTCCTCCTGCTCCAGGAGTGAGGTGCCACCACAGAGAAGTCCCTGGTAGTCAGACACCGCTACAGGCTAGGGCAAATGGGCATTGCCCGCTGGACAGGTGGGAAAACACAGAATTACAGATGGGGGAATAGGTTGACTTCTATTTTTGGCAGAAGTCCTGTTATCAGTGTAACATGTAGTCTGATCCTTCGTTCTACAGGATCCCAAACTGTCCCACTGTTTTCATGGTATTTAGTGTTTGTTTAGTGGTAAATTTAGAAACTGTGCATAATGTTAACACCCTGGCCAGTTTCAGCAGGGTTACCCTGCTAGCTATGTTTAAGGTGCTCAAGTTGCATCAAGGTAAAAATAAATTTCTGATTTTTCCAGATCTCCTCCAAAGCCACCGGCTGCCAATTTTCTGCCAACTGATCCTCAAAGTTGGAAACTTTTTGAACTATGTAAGAATTCTTCTTTTCGCCATCTTCCTTTGTGCGAGCAAATCTGTATCCTCCTCGTGCCAAGAAGCAAATATCATAAATTACCTCTGTGACTGGCACAACTGTTGTTCATACATTTTTTTTTCTGGTTTGATTCGGTCTCCTTTCTTAGGGAAGTCACACGGGAGACGCCGACGGCTTTAAAATCGGCACCTTGCTCAAGTTAACCGAAACCAAAGCAAACCAAACCCGGATTACTCTACTGCACCACATTTTGGAGGTATTTTCTGTTCTGTCTGAGTGGGAAATTCAACACGCATCCTGCGCCTTAACTCATCATCTCAAAAATCCAGAGTTTAAGAACTTCCTGTTTGTTTCCAGGATTGGATTGGCCGCCTATCCCTCGAAGGAGACACAATACAAGTCGTGGGTTAAACTGGGAATTAATTTACACACACGCTGATCTGCATTTAAGCCTGACTGCTAAGCCTTAAGGCTCGTCTTTTGGCTGGAATGATGCAAGGATGGCTGCTGTGTCCCCCCCCCCCCCGGTTCCCTCCCCAGCAGTTGTTCCCAATAGGCCAGCGTTCCCGTGCTGAAACTTGATAGGCTCCCCCCCCCCAGAGAGCCAGTTTGGTGCACAGTGGTTAAGTGTATGGACTCTAATCTGGAAGAGCCGGGTTTGATTCCCCCCTCCTCCACTTGCAGCTGCTGGATAACCTTGGGCAAGCCATAATTCTGGCACAGTTGTTCTTGAAAAAGAGCAGCTTCTGTCAGAGCTCTCTCAGCCCCACCTACCTCACAGGGTGCCTGTTGTGGGGAGGGGAAGGGAAAGGAGTTTGTAAGCCGCTCTGAGACTCCCTTGGGTAGTGAAGGGCGGGGTATAAATCCAATCTCCTCCTCCTCTACCACCCCCGTGATCACATTCGAGGGGGGGGGTGCAAAAGCCTACACTTGCTCAAGGGCAAGCACAGATCTTTCAGTGTAGTTCATTCCAGTGTTGAACACCATTGATTTAAATATAGCTTAAACTGACATAACGGCCTCCTGCTTCTACCTGCAAAGTTTAATTGAAGCCTTGAAAGATGGAAACATTTATTCAGGGTCTTGCCCTTTTTTTTGGTATCCCACCTCTTTTGCACAGCTGTTCACTAAGAAAACTAATCTCCCATTTTGTAGTTCAGTTATATGGGTTTTTATCAAGCCCATAACCCCACTAGCTTCCTTACGCCCCTAAACTAACCAAGGCAGTCCTAACCAGAGATACACCTTTAGAAACATAGAATCATAGAGTTGGAAGAGACCTCCAGGGTCGTCGAGTCCAACCCCCTGCACAGTGCAGGAAAGTCACATATACCTCCCCTTACACACCTGCAGTGACTGCCGTTCCACACCCAGAAGATGACAAAAACCCTCCAGGGTCCCTGGCCAAACCGGCCTGGAGAAAAACTGCTTCCTGACCCCGAAGTGGCGATCAGCATTTCCCTGGGCGTGTAAGAAAGGGCCACAAGAACTAAGCACTGAGGCAACCCTTCCTGCCCTCCCTCTCATGATCTGCCCAAGTTCACACAGAATCCACATTGCTGGCAGATGGCCATTCCAGCCTCTGTTTGAAAACCTCCAAAGAAAGTTCAAAGTCAATTGAAGTTCATTCATTTAGTAGGCCGTAACTCCACTTAGGATTTCACTGTAAATTTCCTCTCTGTAAGGCTTTTCTAGGAGGGATTTGTCATGTTTTACGTTTTCCTCTTGCTTTCCTAGTAGGGATTCCCTCTCATTGGCTGCTGGCACCTCGGGTACCAGTGGAAGGAAATGGGGAGGGGGAAAACGAATGTGTCCTGTCACCATACAAGCAAACTTACATCACTTCCAATTTTAAAAAAGCCAGAAGGGGCCGCTCTAGCATTTTGCAAAAGCTCTGTAGTAAAAACACAGGAGTTCTTACAAAATGCTAGAGCATCCCCTATGTCACTTCTGGGTTTTGCTGGAAGTGACCTAGGCACGCTGGCGCAGTGCTGGCACACCAGCCATCACCCCTCATTTTCTTCCAGGGGTTTGATGCTGTGGCTTGGGACCCCTGTTTCCTAGCAGTGCGAGCCAACGTCCTCTGATGGTATGAACTACCCAGAGAGTAGGCTCAAGGGGATTAAAAGCAGTCATCACTTATCACTGATCTAATATCTAGTACACAAACTGGAATAATCAGACCCTAACCGGATATCCCCCCCTTCTTTTCCTCCCAGGAAGTGGAAAAATCTCACACAGACTTGCTGCACCTTCCCAAAGATCTTGAATGTGTTTCAAAAGCCGCTGGGTAAGAATGGTTGACATATGTGCGTTGTCTTCTCTAAAGTCGGGGTGCCAGCTCTGGTTTGGGAAATACATGGAGATCTGGGGGATGGAGTCAGGGAAGGGCGGGGCTTGGGGAGGGGAGGGGCCTCAGCAGGGTAGAATTCCATAGAGCCCGCCCTCCAAAGCAGCCACTTCCTCCAGAGGAGCTGATCTTAGGGTATGATCACACAAGCAGTTTGGCCCAACATAGCCACCCTCCCCTCCAGATCAAATGGGCACAGTTACGCAGCCACATCCATCAGATGTTCCCCGGGCGTACTCACCCCGTCAGAGCCAGGTTAAAAAGGCACCACATCACAAGTGGTGTTCGCGGTTCCCTGCCCATTCATTGCACGTGGCCCGATGTCTGAATACGGGGGAGCGCATGCAAAACGGATTGGTGGTCTGAACCTGCAGATCCGTTTCCACCACTGGGGTGGGGGGTTTTTTTTAGTTTTTGCCTATGTGCGCATGAGCGTGCATGCATGCCCATGGGCACATATGCTTCCCCTGCATTTTAAAAACTGGCCGGGCAACACGATCTGTGGCTGAGGCGCCGTACTAATGTGGATGCTTGACCAGGGGAGGGCTGCGTGGGTAACCTGCAGCAAGGTAACCTGCTGTCTGGATGATATGCCCCACATTTTGAACCAGTACAATTAGAGTCGGCAGGGTGCCGACAACTGCGGGACCTTTCCCAGCTGTTGCTGTCTGAATGTGCACTTTAGATCCGTCAGGCATCAGCAGCTATATCGGATCCAAATGCATATCTGACCACAGCCTTGATTATTGTGGCGGTGGAAAGTGCCATCAAGTCGCAGCTGATTTATGGCAACCCCATAGAATTCTTGAGGCAACAGATTGTCAAAGGTGGCTTGCCACTGTCCACCTCTCGGTAGCGACCCTGGACTTCCCATCCAAATATTGACCAAGGCCGACCCTGCTTAGCTTCTGAGGTCTGATGAGGTTGGGCTAGCCTGAGCCAGTTAATCCCTTTAGAAAGAGTTTAATTCACCAGAAGCAGGATGGAGACTGCTAGTATATGACCACAGAAGTCCCATTTATTTATTCAGGTTTTCCTGTGATGAGGGGGGAGAGCACGCAAGCCTGTATGACCCCATGACTTGTTCTTAATTCCTCCTCAGAGACAGTCCTAGAAGGAACATGGAATCCAAAGCGGTCCTCGTTGCTTTGCATTTAATATCCCTCAACAGGTCTATGTGATTCTGAGTTCTAGCCCCACATCTGTCTTAGGACATTAATCTTACCATTAAAGCCACCTTCCAAATTCTTTTAAGCCGTGCTGAAATTGAAGGGCAAAGAACTACGTTGTATTGAGTCCTGCTTAATTTGGATGCAGGGCGAGGATTTCAATCCGGTCTTCTCAACAGAGGATTAGAAATGGATCGAGAGTAATCTTTCTCCCAGATTAATTTCTGTTGAACTAGAGGAGAGTACAGCTTTAGGTGCTGTACCCATACCATCTTATTTCTAATACGTTGTACAGAATATCTAAAACCTCTGTAGATATTTACTGACGATTGCAAGCCGTATGTGCCCATTTTCTTCATCAGATTTGGGTTTTACCCTTGCATGCTGTCTGCCTAGTACATTTTTAGACCACCCTTTCTATAATGGAGGCATAAACGGTTCACTCCTTTTTGCCATCACAACAGCCCTTTAAAACAGATTAGGATAAGAAAGAGAGACTGGCCCAAAGTCACTCGCGAATCTTACGACAGTGTGGGGATTCGAACCTGAGTCTTTGTCTGAGATCTCACCACTGCACCATTCTAATACCCCGGGTTCCACGATCGGCACTTTTAGATTCAGTGGATGATATGACAAGTTCTTTATTAGCCTTGAACACTAAGATTAGGATTGCGAGCTCTGGGTTGGGAAATACCTGGAGATTGGGTGGGGGGAGTGGAGCCTGAGGAGGGTGGGGTTTGGGCTCCAAAATACAAGGCTCCAAAAATAGGGTTTCCAGGTCCCCTCTGGCCACTGGAGGGGATGTGGGGCGTAGGGTTGCCAGATCCAGGTTAGGAAACTCCTGGGGATTTGGGGATGGAGTCTGGGGAGGACAGGGACCTCAGTGGGGTACAATGCCATAGGGTCCACCCTCAAAAACAGCCATTTTCTCCAGGGGAACTGTTCTCTGTAATCTGGAGATGAGCTGTAATTCCGGGGGGTCCCCAGGTCCCACCTGGAGTCTGGCATCCCTTTTTCGAAAATCACCATGCATGGGGAGAATCCCATTTTTTTGAAGGACCTTTGTATTTTGTGAGTGACTTCAAAGGGGGTTTGTCTTTCACACTCATCTATTCCCTTTCTGAGGAAGGGGGGAATGACATTGGCACAGGATGTTGTGAAAAGGAAGGGAACATTCTGAAATGAACATTCATCCCCTGGGCCTCAGAAAGGGCCTGCATCCTTCAGCCGAGGCCTGTGTCTACATCTTAATGATAAAGCTATGTTCTGAAAGCATATAAAATAGTGCTGCCAAGTCAGCCCGGGGCGCGGGGGATCCCCCACTACAGGGGTTCCCGATCCGCTGGCCAGCATTCGGCTGGCGGGGGGAACCCCACCCCTGAAGTCGTCCAGTCAGGACGACTTCCCCAGCATAATGATGTCACCCGGAAGTGACGTCATCACGTTGGGGGACATTGCCGGGACGACACTCTAGCAATCATCCCAAAAACTCTATGGTACCATAGAGTTTTGGGGCGATTGCCAGAGCATCGCCCTGGCAATGCCCGACGTGATGATGTCACTTCCGGGTGACATCATTGCGGCGCGTGCACCGGGGAAGCTCCCGGCCCCAGGAGGACTCCCCCCCGCCGGTAAGTCAGAAGGACTTGGCAACCCTAATATAAAATCCCTTCAGTTATCTGCTTGTCCAGTTTGTTGGGCCTTCAGAGGAGCAAGCTGCTCTTTATTTATATCATTTTACAGCTTGTGGTAGGGGGTGAGCTTTCGTGAGTCATCTCCTCAGAGCTAGTCTTTAAGGTACTTTGTTAGTCTTTAAGGTACTACTGGACCCTTGCTCTTTTCTACTGCTACAGACAGACTAACGCGGCTACGCATCTTGATCTATTTTATGGAGTGTTCCTTTCCCCCCCCAGAATCAATCTTGATGTGATACGGTCCGAATCCAGTTCCAATTTAAAGAAGCTGCTGGAACTCGAGAGAAAGTTGTCATCGTCGACGGACGAAGTGAAAGCCCAGTATGAAAAAGCCATTCAGGTTGGCATAAGACAGACCAGAGCTCCCTCACGCTATACGTAAAACACTCCACCATTTTGTCAGCATAGTGAACTGGTGCTTTTTTAAAATATATATATGTGTGTGTCTCTGTGTCTTTCAGGACAGCATAAGCGCTAACCGGAAATTGGAGGAGGAGTTTGAAAATATTGAAAGGAAGAAGGTGGAGCTTGCCAGCTACCTCTGTGAGGACCCAAGCAAACTGTCTTTGGAAGATATCTTTGGCCCCATGAAAACTTTCCGGGACCTCTTCATCAAAGCATTGAAGGTCTGACTCTGAGAATGCTCAGTAGTGGGATCCTAATGATTGGAAGGTTTTGTTCCCTGGGCTGGTATACATATGCAGCCAAATGAAGTGGTAAAATCCGAAGGGGAAGAAAGGGGCTGTAGTGCTTCAGGTTGTGAAAGACAGAAGAACTTAAGAACATCGGAAGGGTCCTGGTGGATCAGACCAGTGGCCCATCTAGTCCAGCATCCTCTCTCATACAGTGGCCAACCAGTTTTTATGGAGAGCCAACAACAGGGCACAGAGGCTGAGACTTTTCCCTGTTGTTGTTTCCTGGCACTGGGATTCAGAGGTTGACTGCCTCTGGACATGGAGGTTCCCCTCAATCAGCCACTGATAGACCTGTCTTCCTTGAATCTAATACCCTTTGGAAGTTGTCTATGCCTGTGGCCCAATGGCAAACCACCTCTGCTTCTCACTTGCTTTGAAAGCTCCTTTCTGGAGTTGTTGTAAGTCAGTCTGTGACCTGACGGCACTTTATACACACACATGCCTGTGGCCACCACTGCATCATCTGGTAGTGAATTCCACATTTTAATCACTCTCTGAGTAAAGAAGTGTTTCTTTTTGTCTGTCCTGAATCTATTGCCCATCAAATTCATTGGATGCCCTCAAGTTCTTTTATTATTATTATTATTATCATCATCAATGCTCTGAACTGTGGAGTCTTGTGAGCAAAAATTCTACTTTGTGAGCTACGGGCATTAAAGCTGTGAGCGAGCGATTTGGCTGCTGCGTAAATGAGTTTGCTCTGGAGCCGTCCTTCCTGAACGAAGACAAACGTGTGAGCCAGAGGCTAAAAAACTGTGAGCTAGCTCACACTAACTCAGCTTAGAGGTAACATTGATCATCATCTTCATCGTCATCGGATGGCATTATGCATAGAATGAGGAGATCCTAAGGTTGTCTGGCAGTCAGAAGTTCTAGCTCTTTAGTATTATGCACCACCAGGGGTTGAGCTAGACTTGTTCTTCAGGCAAGAGATGTTTCAGAGGTGGTTTGCCGTTGCCTGCCTCTGCATCATGCCCTGATATTCCTTGGAGGTCGCCCTTCGAAATACTAGCCAAGGCTGGCCCTGCTTAGCTTCCGAGATCATGTCCCCTTTTCCCATCTGCAGGAAAACAAGGACCGAAAAGAACAAGCTGCAAAGGCTGAGAAGAGGAAGAAGCAGCTGGCTGAGGAGGAGGCAAAGAGGCAGAAAGGCGAAAACGGAAAGATCAGTAAGTATCTGGAGGGTTTACTCGAGCTAACATGCATGTAACCACAATTGTCATCGTTGCCAATGCAATTTCCTGTTTGCTCTGGTGCCTTGGAACTTTTCAGAAACACCTGGGCTTTCTCTTTCGCTCCCTGTTTGTGCAAGCCAGATCCTGCAACCGCAGTGCAATGTCTTGTCCCCAGAGAAATGGAGGCATGCCGCCAGGAGAGCTGGCACAAAAAACCTCATTGCAAGATCCAGCAATGACTTGGAAGAGCGAGGAGGCAGACGGCCAAGAGGGAAAGCTAGGAGACTGATTCAGGTCGATAGCCTCAGAATGGTTGCTCCTTTGAGTCTCTTTCCATACAGAGAACCATAATTTGGTGCCGCAACAAGGCTGAACGTAAACAAGGTGCTTGTAGCAGCTCGGAATATTTCTGTGAATGAAAGGATTTCTATCCACAGAGATCAGCTTCCTCACAGTCCAGTTCTTGCCGTGTGGGCGGTCTCCTGTCCCCCCAAGAGCAGAGGAAATAAACTGTAAGCGAAATATGAGCAGTCAGTGTGATGCAGCGGCAAAAAAGGCTAATGCGGTCTTGGGGTGTATCAACAAAGGCATAACATCCAAATCGCAAGATATCATAGTTCTGCTGTACATCGCAGTGGTCAGGCCACACCTGGAGTATTGTGTGCAGTTCTTAAGGACTCATTTCAGAAAAGAGGGGGACAGAATGGAGTGGGTGCGGAGGAGAGCGACAAGGATGATTGGGGGCTAGAGACCAAGCCCTACGAAGAAAGGCCGAGGGACCTGGGAATGTTCAGTCTGGAGAAGAGGTTGAGGGAGGACAGGATTGCTCTCTTGAAGTATTTGAAGGGCTGTCCTTTAGAGGAGGGCAGGGAGCGATCATGGGTTTAAATTACGGGCAAAAAGATACTGGCTGGATATTAGGGGAGAAAATTTTACAGTCAGAGTAGTTCAGGCATGGAATGGCTGAACTTCACTGGCAGTCTTCAAGCAGTGGCTGGGTGAACATTTGTCAGGGACGCTTTAAGCTGATCCTGAATTGAGCAGGGGGTTAGGCTAGACCGCCTCTATAGCCCCTTCCAACTCTGTGATTCTATGCAGTAGAAGGAGATAGATGTGAAAGTGTCCCTTCACTGGGTGGAAATCCTCCTGTCCGCAAAAATGTTCTGGTGGATCCAACCCAATGTCTGGGATGGTTCTATCATTCCTGCAGCAACCAGGAAACCAAGTATGGATCAAGTAGAAATAGATTCAAGGGCTTTGTAAGTCGGGTCTTAAAAGCTTATTTCTCTTGTCAATGTTTGCACCGGCACATGGTGATGTACACATGTACACAGCTTTTTTTTTTTTCTTTTTTCTTTTTCTTTTGTTGAAAAAGAAGTGCTGGAACTCTCAAGAGAGAAATGGAAGTTTTCAGTCTGTATACTGAAGACTCATGAACTTTTAAACATCTTTAAAAGAATTTTGTCAAAGAGGTTCTAGAACTCCGTTCCGGCACGTTCCCCCTGGGAAAAAAACCCTGCACTTGTGAATGAACTATTGGGGTTTCCCTTCGCAGTGGAGTCTGTTCCCATCTTGTCATCATCGAGAATCCAGTCCTCCAGTGTAAATAAATGAAGCTTCGCTCGTGGGGCAGTCCCTTGTTTCCAGTGGACCAGTTGGCTAACGCTCTCCTCTTTTTCCCTGGACAGTTAAGAAAGGAGTTGTGAAGCAAGAGGAGGTGTGTGTGATTGATGCTTTGCTGGCCGATATCAGGAAGGGCTTCCAGCTACGGAAAACGGCCCGGAACAAGGCAGAATCGGACGCTTCAGCCAAAAGCTCCCCTGCTCAGACTCAGAAGGGGAAGGAGATCAGTAAGCACAGAAGTTCCGTCAACCTCTACCCTCCCTTTCTTGGAATGCAAAAGCTTCGGTTTTCTTCACCTCAAAGGCTTTCTGGTTTTAAAACAGGCGACACCAGAGTTTTTCCTAAGTGTTCTTTCATTCTAAAATGTCTGTCCCGTGAGCAGCTCCACATTCAGAGGCACCAAGCCTCTGACTCCCAGTACCAGGAGGCAACATCAGGGAAAGGCCTCAGCCTCTGTGTCCTGTGGTTGGCCCTCCAGAGGAACTGGTTGGCCACTGTGTGAGACAGGATGCTGGGCTAGACGGACCACTGGTCTGATCCAGCAGGGCTCTTACATTATCAGGGGAAGGCCTCGGCCTCTGAGCCCTGTTGTTGGCTCTCCAGAGGAACTGGTTGGCCACTGTGTGAGACAAGATGCTGGACTAGAGGGACCACTAGTCTGATCCAGCTGGGTTCTTCTTACATTCTTATGATGCTGCCTTCTACTGAGTCAGGCAATTGGTCTATCAAGGTCAGTTATTGTCTTCCGGGTTTGATTCCCTACTCCTCCACATGCAGCTGCTGGTGTGACCTTAGGTCAGTCACAAGTTCTCTCAGCTCTCCCAGCCCCACCTACCTCACAGGGTGTCTTTTGTGGGGAGGGGAAGGGGTTGCAAGCTGCTCTGAGAATCCTTCAGGTCACCAAAGAGAGCCAGTTTGGTGTAGTGGTTAAGTGTGCAGACTCTAATCTGGGAGAATCGGGTTTGATTCCCCACCCCTCCACTTGCACCTGGCTGAATGACCTTGGGCAAGCCATAGCTCTGTACCAGCTGTTCCCTGAAGGACAGCTTGGGAAAAAGCTCTCTCAGCCCCACCTACCTCACAGGGTGTCTGCTGTGGGGAGGGGAAGGGAAAAGGAGTTTGTAAGCCACTCTGATACTCCCTTGGGGAGTGGAGGGCGGGGTATAAATCCAATCTCTTCTCCTCTTCTTCTTCTTCAAAGAGTTTTGGGCCAAATGCTAGCCCCCGCCCCCACCCCGGCAATGTGCCTAGCACGGTGACATCGCCTCTGGATGATGTCATAGCTGCACACAGGCTTTGTGCACACACCAGATCATCCAGGGGAGCAGGCTGGAGCCCCCACCAGCAACAGATAGGGACCTAGCACCCCTACCTCTGGTTAGGCTGAACACACAGCCCATGGGCGGTGAGAGCAAACGTGATGAAGTAGGTGAAGTGGTAAGGTAGGGGCAGCCAGGGAGAAGCTTATCGCATGACTTTGGGTTAGTCACTCAGTCTCAGCTTATTGCTCTTCACAGGGTTCTTGTGAGGGTACAACAGGAGAATAACTGTACATGCTGTCCTAGGTTTCTTAGAGGAAAGGCAGGATAAAAATTACAGAGATCGGTTTCCCTGGAGGAAAACACTGCTTTGGAGGGCAGATTCCATGACATGGGGCCCTGCCCCTCTCCAAACCCCACCCTCCCCTGGCTCCTCCCCAAATCCCCATGATGCTCCCTACCTGGAGTTGGTAACCCTAATTTTGGGTTGATCCTTGTCCGCTTTGTTCACTTTCAGGCAAAGGTGTTCCACCCACTAAGGACACCACGAAACCAGAGGCCGGTGAGATCTCTCAAAGTAATGCTCAGGGACATTTAGAAAATGCAGCTCATCCAGAAGCCACGTCTCCTGGGTTGAAGCATGAAGTTTCCTCAGACTTGCTGGCTTCCCACACGTCCTCTGCTGCTGTTGGAAATGGAGGGTTTTCTCCAGCCCAGCCCAGTGGTGAGAAGAACGCCTTAAATGTCCTGGCATTGGAGGTAGGCCCTGAGCCTAATGGTGGAACAGAGCAAAACCGGAATGTTCTCTCTAGCTCCCAGGCCTGTGTGGACTATGACGACTTAGCGTTTTCTCAGTCAGGCTCTTTCATAAAGTTCGCCGGCACCAATTCCAGCCGCCCAGCCTGCTTAAGAGGCGAAGTGGATCCCGTCGGTTCAGGAGACCAAATCGGCAGAACTGAGCCCGCCGGCTCACAAAACAGCTTCGATTCAAAGGACCAACTAAGGAGTCATGTTGGAAAAGAAAACAAAATGGAGGAAATGCCAAGAAAGCCAGGAGATCTGACGACACTTGAGGTAACTCCTGAGGTAACCGAACTTCCAATGGCGTCACCAGTAGAGGAGCTGAAAGAGAACGAAGACCCATCCGTAGACTCCTTTCTGGACACTTCTCAAGAGAGGTCATTCTCGGAAGAGCCGGTGACCGATTCTTCGTGTTCGGCGACGTTCCCCTCAGAAAACCCCCTTGTGGACAAGGATGGCCAAAGAGGTTCGGCGAAGAGAAAGAAGAAGAAGAGACACAGCAAAAGCCATTCAGGTAAACCATTTTAATTTTGGTTGGTGAAAGTCAAAATATTTTACTATAATGGCTGAAAGGTGAAAACTAGCTTGGGATAGACTCCCCCTCCAGCCCCAGATCACATTCCATAGTGACCAACAGTCCAATCCAATCTTACACAAGATCCAGTGAAATTTGCTTTTTAGTAAATATGTATGAAAAGTGCAGCCTAAAGCAATCATCTTATGCATACTTAAACCTTGCCTCTGAGTAAACAGGCATAGGATTGGGGCTGTATGGCTTGTTGGCTGTGCAGAATCCTCATTAAACTCAGTGGGATTTTCCAAGGCATAATTAAATTGGTCTCTGAATTTAGTACATCTATAAGTAGTTAATAAATGGTTGAGATACGTTATAAAACAAAAGCTAAATCAAGTACGTTTTCATTAGCAAATGTGTGAATGCAAAACAAAAGACCCAACTAGTTAACAAATTGGTATACCAGAACTCCCAACATTTTCATTTAAAGAAAAAGAACATTAAATTATATAGATATGGCTAGAAGGTAGAAAATCTTTTTCTGATAGTTACGTGGATTGTGTCTCACAAAAAAATTAAATGCATTTGACAGGAAAATACTGAGGGTAGGATCCGGCCAACGTTAAGTAATCTCATTGATTTCAAGGGCAAAATCCATCCTAGATTGGATTTCCCCATCAAATCCAATAATAAGAACATCAGAAGAGCCCTGCTGGATTAGACCAGTGGTCCATCTAGTCCCACATCCAGTTCCTCTGGAGGGCCAACTACAGGGCACCGAGGCTGAGGCCTTCATTAGAACACAAGAAGTGTCCTGCTGGATCAGACCAGGGGTCCATCTAGTCCCACATCCTGTCTCACACAGTGGCCAACCAGTTCCTCTGGAGGACCAACAACAGGGCATAGAGGCACTGGGATTCAGAGGTTAACTGCCTCTGAACATGGAGTCACCATAGCTTTAGTCACCATAGCTAGTAACCACTGACATACCTCTTCTCCATGAATCTATCTAATCCCCTTTTATAGCTGTCTATGCCTGTGGCATAGAATTTACGTTAAATTAATGTTCCAGGTTACTATGTACAGGTCTCGCATTTCAAAGAGGAAACGACCATCATGAACCATAGAGTTTAACAGCTAAATGCCAAAAATACCATTTATTAACCACTGAAAACAGTTTATAGATGTACTCTTAATTCATATAGAACCCCCCAAAAAATCACAAGTTAACGCTTTTCTCCATGACCGTGCCACGCTTTGCATGGGAAAAGGCTGTCCTCTGGATATCAGTGTCCCCAATTGGTTTTGTGCAGGGCGCATTTCGTAGCAGAAGCTCCTTTGCATATCAGGCCACACCCCCTAATGTAGCCAATCCTCCAAGATCTTACAGAGCTCTTCTTACAGGGGCTACTGTAAGCTCTTGGAGGATTGGCTACATCAGGGGTGTGTGGCCTAATATGCAAAGGAGCTCCTGCTATGAAATGAGCCCTGGTTTTGTGTGGGTGGTTCCCAGCTCATCTGGGGGTTCATTGCAGACTCTGGTCGGGGGCTGCAGGGAATCGTTTTCTTTTTTGAGAGAACTGACTTCGGCTCCCCAATCCTGTTGATGTTAGAAACCGACCGTTGCATGTCACTTGCCAACATGTTGCCATCTCTCTTTTATTTAAAAGCAGTGGTTGACACTGATTTAAAAGCCGCGGTTGAGTCTGGAGATAATAAATCAAAGAGAGGTTGTGAGTTGCAGTGAGGTACGTAAAACCCCGCGGAAGTGCTTCTCTGTGTCAACTAACTGCCGTGGTGGGACGACGGTGCGGATCATGATCCCATAAACCTACGCTTCTGCCTTCGTGTCTGATTATACGCCTTATCTTCTTATCTAAACGCTTCTTTGTGGCTCTGCTATTTGGGTTCTGTTTCTGGTGCTTCTGGATCCTGGGTGGCTCTGGACCGGATTCCAGATCTGGGTCTTCTATGTACTCCAATCACCATTTCCTTGCAGGAAAACGTTGTCTCTCATTCAGTCATTTAATGTTAGGATAATCATTGTCCTCCGTTTTGTCTGATTTCTGTTGCCATTCCCTAAACTGTTGTAAAAATGCAATTTCGGTACGGTCATCTTCTCTCTAACGAGGTGGCCAAGCAAGCATCATTTCTGAGCAGATCTTTGAACTCGGGTTCTCTGTCTTTACTGAGAATTATTTCATAATCCTTCCAAGAACCTTGCAGTGTTGGTCAGTAACACTGGCTTGAATACCATTGAAAATCTCCCCTTGAAGAAGGACCTTTATCAGCAGATGGTGATTTGCCTGTCCCACGAGCCGCTACAGCCCCATGCTCCTAGGGTTACCGTTTCTGGGTTGGGAACTAACTGGAGAATTTGGGGATGGAACCCAAGGAGGGTGGGGTTTGGGGAGGGGAGGAACCAATGGGGTATAATGCCATAGAGTCCACTTTCCAAAGTGACCAGTTTCTCTAGGGGAACTGATCTCTGTTGCCTGGAGATCAGTTGTAATCCCAGGAGATCTCCAGCCACTTCCTGGAGGTTGGAAGCCCTAACTCCCCCCCCCCCCAAAAAAAATTATCTCCTGGAGGGCAGGTATCCCTAGGAACAGTGTGTGAGAGAGTTATACTGTAGGAGGGGCAGTCAGCAAAAATCACACCCCACTTGCAGGCAGAGAAATGTTTGGTGGGATCCATCCAAGCTGCAAGCATTTATGGAAGGGGAGATCAATAACTGGGCAATGTTCCCATGATCAAGATCTCCCTTTTCAGGATTCTGCAAGCTCTTAGGGGCTCAAACATGCCCATTTCCATATTCCCTTCTGTCTTCTCCCTCTTTAATTGGCTCACAACATTCCAAAGGGTTGGAAGGGACCTGCAGGGTCATCCAGTCCAACCCCCTGCACAATGCAGGAAATTCACAAATACCTCCCACACACACACACACACCCAACGACCCCTACTCCATGCCTAGAAGATGACAAAAACCCTCCAAGTGTTTGATTCCAATCAGGCCAGAGTCATGGGCTTGCCCAAGGCCACTTTGTGAGCTCCTGGAGGAGGCAAGCTTCGGACTAAGAATTCCCAATCCATAGTACAGCCTCTTAGACACTAAATTCTGCCTGTGAGTCCAGGTACTGGGCTGTGCAACTGCTTCGCATCAATGTGAACCATTTGAGAAAATTCAGAAAATTTCACAGATATCCCAGGCTAGTCAGATCTTGGAAGCTAAGCAGCGTCAGCCTCGGCTATTATTTGGATAGGCGACGTCCAAAAAATACCAGGGTTGTGACGTATAAGCAGGCAATGGCAAATCACCTCTGAAATGTCTCTTGCCTTAAGAGCAAGTCTGGCTCGCCACATAGTGGTGCATCGTGCTAAAAGAGCTAGAACTTCTGGCTGCCAGACAATCTAAGGATCTCCTGGCCATACTACACATACTGCCACATGATAATTATAATTATTTCAGAAAATGGAAGCTTCTCCAAAGCGCCAAGAGACTTCATTTAAGATTTTCTCCTTGGTGCTGTAAAGTGCTTTGGGGGGTAGGGGGAGAAGATGGCCATCCCGAAATTGCATCACTGCCCCCATTTCCTTGTGTGTTCTAATTGCTAGCCACCTTGGCGTAACCAAATCAACCAATGCCTTCAAATTGGTAAATGCCTTGATAATCAACATGTGCTTCTTTTCCAGAACCTTCCATTTTTCTTACCACCTCCAGACACGAGGGAGCATCTCTCCCAAGATACACCACCACAATATATATTACTCTTCAATGGGTGGCTACAGGCAAGAGTCCAGGAGCACCTTAAAGACTAACAAAATTTGTGGCATGGGAGGAGCTTTCCTGAATCACTGCTCACTTCTTCATAAAAGCTCCTGCCCTGCCACAAATTTTGTTAGTTTTCACGGTGCTAGTGGTCTCTTGCTCTTTTCTACTGCTACAGACAAACACGGCGGCCCATCTTGATCTTTTAATCCCAAGTGTGCCTCTTGCAATGCTGCTCATTTGGCCTTGGGGTCAAACTTGAGAGCAAATTTGGTGTAGTGGTTAGGAGTGCGGACTATAATCCGGGAGAACCTGGTTCGATTCTCCACTCCAGTGCAGCCAGCTAGTGTGGCCTTGGGTCAGTCACAAGTTCTTTCAGAGCTGTTCTCTCAGGAGCAGTCCTTAAAAAAGCTCTCTCAGGGTGCCTGTTGTGGGGAGGGGAAGGGAAAGGAGATTGTAAGCTGCTCTGAGACTCCTTCGGGTAGTGAATGGCAGGGTATAAATCCAATCTCCATCTCTTCTTCATGCTCCATGTTACGTGAGGAATCTGTGATCAGATCTTCCCGCTGTTTCTGTGACGTTAAAAAACAGCTGCAGGTGGGGCAGTCGTTTGGATCAGGGGTAATGGCCAGATGGAGGGAGGTTGAGCCCTATTTCCTCAATAGAAATCCTGTTCTTTTAGCCACTGTAGGAAAAAAAGACAGTGGTTTCAATCCAGACAGCACCTCTGCTGGTGAGTAAGGAAGGAAGGGTCCCCTTTGACCCACCAAAAATGCTGTGCCTGGAATTGTGAGGCCTACATGTACACAAGCCATGTGGGATCCTGGGAGCTGTAGCATGGGTTAGACTGCGAGAAGAAGCAGGCCAGATCCAACCCAGAGGTGAGAAAAAGCAGGCCAGATGCAACCATTTTGGCTAGCATTGACCTGGGGCATGCATTAATCCCCCCCCCCCCCCCCCCCCCGTTTTGCTCGATTCACACGTGCCATTCTTTTTGTGAGAAGGGAGAAATCCTGGTTAGAAAGTAGCTCCAGTCTTCTTTCACGTATAAATGCAGGTGTGCAAATGAACTGGAGTTAGTCACTGTGTCTCCCCCCCCCCCCAAAAAAAAACATAGAAGACAAGACTCACTGGAAAAGACAATAATGCTAGGAAAAGTTGAAGGCAGCGGGAAAAGAGGAAGACCCAACCGGAGATGGATTGACTGAATCAAGGAAGCCACGGCCCTCAGTTGGCAAGACCTGAGCAAGGCTGTCAATGAAAGGAAGTTGGGGGGGGTGTCATTAATTCATAGGGTTGCCATAAGTCGGAAGTGACTTGATGGCACTTCACACCCACACGCCTAACCAGAATTCTAAACCATGGTTCCATGCAAGCTTAGTATCTTGGTTTCGGGGGGAGGCGACTAACTCTGATTAGATCATACGCCTGCATTCATACATGATGGGGAACCAGAGTGACTGTCCAACCAGGATTCTCGACCAAAGAAGAGAGGGGTGAGGCACCGTGCATTGGAATGTCCAGAGAACGCACCCAGCCTTTGTCTCTTTCCCCCACCACCAGGGCAAAATAGCAGCATGTGATATGGGGAGGGATTTTTATGAATGAAACGATGTGAGCGAAAAGGGTCAGACCCCCCCCCCTCCCAGCACCCCTCTCCAAATCACTCCACTTTGCAGCTGTTTTTAAACGTGAAAGGAAATGTAGGGAGATCCAATCCCTCCTCTCCCAACCAGTGTGAAGTTCGACCTTTATACTTTTCCATAGAGATGGGACGGATTTTACAGTATTGATCTGTCAAGTGGTTAGGGTTGCCAAGTCTGGGTTGGAAAATACCTGGAGACTTTGGGGGCGGATCCAGGAGAGGGCGGGGTTTGGGGAGGAGAGAAGCCTCAGCAGGGTACAATGCCATAGAGTCCACCCTTCAAAGCAGCCATTTTCTCCAGGGGAGCTGATCTCTCTCAGCTGGAGATCAGTTGTAAAAGCGGGGGATCCCCAGGCCCCACTTGGAGGTAGGGCTGTCAGCCTCCAAGTGATTCCTCTCAAAAGCCCCAGACATTTCATGAGATAAAGAAGACCCAAGAATGACCACCCCTCCCCCTGCTAATAATATGTTTCCCTAAGAGACAAAAATCGAGGCACAATCTGTGCACAAAGGTTTCATGACCGTTTCCAGCTTCGGAGGGCTGAGAACTGCTGGAAATATCCACCATCGTCCCAGCAGATAGGGCCGGCTCAACCAGTAGGCAAACCTAGGCAGTTTCCCAGGGCACCAGATTTTGAGAGGTGCCAGAAAGGTGAGAAGAGCCTCTGCTTCTGTCTTGAATGGAAACCTGGCATTGACTGGTTTAGAAGCTGGTTTTAGAAGCTCCCTCCCAGTTGACTCTGCTCTTGTACAGCTGCCATGATGGAACACAGAGGGCTTCTAAAAGAGCTTATTTATTTTTATTTTTACATTGTTCGTTTTGAAGGGCCAGTAAGTAAAACATTCATTCGAGATGTCCTTCTTGTCCCTCTGTTGAACGGGGGATACCAAGGTCATAGGTTCTCTCAGAGCACCAAAACACCTTGGGTCTGCCCTGCCGGGACATAGGACAGGGAGCAGATGCTACTCCTACCCTATTAATGCTAGTCCAGGATCCCTGGGTTCCACAATCTGCTTTCTCTCCCACTAGCACCAAGAAACTGACTTTTGATTTCCTCCACAGGTGGCGGCGGCTCCCGGCAGAAAAAATGAAATCCAAAGAAGCGTTTTCAGCAGCGTTGCAGTCCCTCTGTTGAAGGGGCACATGGACAGAGGGAGAGCCCCAATTTGGTCTTGGGAGACTTTGAATATTTAGCAGATCAATGCCCAGATGCAAGAAATTGCAGAAAGTTAGGGGGGGGGGGAGCATCTTTGATAATGTGCCTTAGTCAAATTCTCTGCTCAAGGCCATGCAGGTTCTAGGCCGTGGAAACCAGCCTTTGGCCACCTTCATACGTGGAAACCAACCGTTGGCCAGATACCAGCCTCCTACTGAAGACAAGGGGTATAACAGGCTTTCTATCTTTGGGTTGGGAAATACCTGGAGTTTTGGGGGGTGGAGCCTGGGGAGGGCGGGGTTTGGGGAGGGGAGAGACCTCATCAGGGTACAGTGCCATAGATTCCACCCTCCAAAGCAGCCATTTTCTCCAGGGGAACCGATGTCTGCCATCTGGAGATCAACTGTAATGGCAGGAGATCTCCAGGCCCCACCTGGAGGTTGGCAGCCCTACAAGGGGAGCATGCCCCAGAATGGTACCTCCCACAACGAGTGGCATAGATGGTTCTATGTTCCCTTCGCTACCATCAACTTCTCATTGGAAGTGCTTCCATTCCTGGTCTTGTAAATGAGTACCGTGAACCAGAAAAGCTGTTTGGTTAAGAGTGGCGGACTCTAATCTAGAGAACTGGGTTCGGTTCCCCATTCCTCCACATGAAGCCAGCTGGGTGACCTTGAGCCAGTCACAGCTCTTTCAGAGCTCTCTCAGCCCCTAAAAAAAGTCTGGCTCACCACTAGCATAAGGCTAAGAGCTGGGACTTGCGGCTGCCAGACAGTCTTCGGATCTCCTGTCTATTCTACACACAACGCCGTACGATAATTTTTAATTTAATTTGTGCTATTCAAAATGCAAATGCTAGGCCAGGGGTGGGCAAACTTGCTCAGCGTAAGAGCCACCTAGAACAGGGGTGGCCAAACTTGCTTAGCGTAAGAGCCGCATAGAATAAACATCAGATGTTTGAGAGCCACAAGACCTGAACAAATATTACCTGCTTTTATTGGAAAATAAGCAGATTTGCTTTTTATTAACATTAAATGAGACTGCCAAAAATAATAACAAAAGGGGTAAAAGCAGATATTGATAATGATATTAATTTGTCCAATGATATTTGTTTGCTAATGATAGTCAGCTTCCCCAGCTTCCCTACTGGGAGCCACATAATATATGTGAAAGAGCCGCATGCGGCTCCCGAGCCACAGTTTGCCCACCCCTGTGCTAGGCTATATGATCAAGATAGTCCTGCTCCCGCAGAGATGTAACGCACTGCAGCCTTGAGTGGATTTGCTGGCTTGGAAACGGCACAGAGGCCATACATTCGATAGATTTGCCAGTTGTAATCCCGGGAGATCTCCAGCCACCACCTGGAGGTTGGCAATGCTAGTGTTCAGGTGGAAGAATCCCACTGTGCAGTACAGGGCATGGTGGAAAATCCCCCAGGATCTCACATGCACATACACTCCACACACAGAGTTTTGTTTTGCATGGAATTCTTTACACCAGGGAGGGTTCCAGAACGACCCCCACAGTCCCTTCTGCCACCATCGTTTCCCCACTTATACAGTCCAGGTCTACCTATTAAAGTGCAAATAAGTTAACAGTTCCCTAAAGAAAATGTTGGACTGCAAGGAGATCAAATCAGTCATTCCTAAAAGAAATCAACCCTGACTGTTCCCTGGAAGGCCAGATCCTGAAGCTGAAGCTCAAATACTTTGGCCACCAAATGAGAAGGGAGCACTCACTGGAGACAACCCTGATGCTGGGAAAGATTGAAGGTCAAAGAAGAAGGGGACGGCAAAGGATGAGAGGGTTAGGCAGTGTCATCGATATAACAAATATGAAGCTAAGCAAACTCCGGAGCACAGTGGAAGACAGGAGGAGCAGGCATGATGTGGTCCACGGGGTCGCAAAGAGTCGGACTTGACTGTGTGACTGGACAGCAACAACAACCCAAATGTCAGAATGGGCTAGACCACTTCAGGCTGTGGGTGGGCGATCACATATTTCAGCGCTCCCTTGTGCCAACCGAAGCGCTCCCTTGTGCCAACCCTGTGGCACCGAAGCTTTCTCCCAGCTGTACTGGCTTGTGTTGCTTTTTAAATTTTCAGTGAGATTTTTGAAGCATTCAAAAATGTGATCCCCACCACATTTTGAAGAGGTGTCCTTCGGCTTACCCTCTCAGTTCAGCTAGCAGTGTGTACAGATAGAACAGGCCGCAGCCTAAACACTGGCCTTCTTAAGGCCGCCAGGTCTGGGTTAGGAAATACGTGGAGATTTGGGGGATGGGGCCTGAGGAGGGTGGGGTTTGGGGAGGGGAGAGACTTCTGTGGGGTATAATGCCACAGAGTCCACCGTCTAAAGTGGCTGTTTTCTCCAGATGAACTGATCTCTGTCACCTGGAGATCAGTTGTAATCCCAGGAGATCTCCAGACACCATCTGGAAGTTGGCAAACTTAGGTGATCCACTATGTGGAAGGTAGTTCTCTCTCTGCTCCTATCAAAGCCTTTTTCTCTAGCTAATCTCTGGATATCAATATTTTCCCCTTTCTTCTTGGACTCATGGGATGCTACACAGCATTACCAGAATTATACCATTTTGGATTTGATCATGACAACCTGCAGTATTCCGTCTTAATACCAATTCTCTCCATGAATTCTGTTTATGATGATGGTGGGACTCCGGGTGGACTTGTACATAGCCGCCGTCTTCTGTACATTTTATTTAAGTTGTAATGAAATACCATGTTGGGACTTACGGAAGTAATTTTATAACCCTTCAGATGCTGAGCGTAGTAACGTTATTAACAGGGCTAATAATTCACTGCTGATGACTGCGGGGTTAATATCGGGCAACGTTTTGTTCAAAAACTGGTTTTACAGAAGAGCATAAACCTGTTAAAAGAAGGAGTTGATTCTTGGGAATGTTTGATGGCCGTAGAAGAACTTGACTGGAAAGCTCCTGAGATGATCTGCCTCTGGTGCTCCTTAGATTTGGGCTGCGTTCAGATATGATGATAAACCGGGGTGTGTTCTAATTATTATGCCTGATGTAAGTAACAAATTTTGATTTGTGGATGTGGCAGGTTCTTGCCTCCTTTCTCCTTCCCGACCAAGAGGACATCCTAACTGAGGATGGAGCTGCTCAACAAATTGGGGTTTGCTGAGTTCACATATCACAACAAACCACAACGACCATATTTACCCCAAAGAAAGATGACTCGGTGTGTAAGATGAAAACACTTTAGAACAGGGATCGCCAGCCTTCTTTGAGCCCGTGAGCAGATTTGGAATTCTGACACGGTATAGCGGACACAGCAACAAAATGGCTGCCACAAAATGCCTGCCTCATAAGGCGGAGCCAGCCAAAGCTTCACTTCCATGACACAGTGCAAATCCTTGTGCTATGGTGGCAGTTGCCAAAACAACGTTTCAAAAAAAATTGTGCTGCCAATTACATATCAGATAGTCAAAAGACCTGACAGGCAAAAGCCCTATCTGGCCCCACCCACTTCCTAAAACACTTGGGAGCCACCAGAAAAGGTTTTGGCAGCACCGTGGCACCCACGGGTACCAAACTGGGGACCCACGCCCTAGAAAAAGATTATACATTAAAAATATATATATTATTGTACATAACTGAAACTTGTCTACAAATTTTAAAAGACCCCCCCCCTATTATTCGTGACAGCACTCCTTGAGGGGGTGAAAAACTTAAGTCTTCCTTTCAGGTAAATAGGATGTCCAAACTATGGTTAGAAAACCAGGTGCAAACCCTAGTGTGGAATCTGGGTTTGGTGCCAACCAATGAATCCCAGTAGCCATCTGCTTACAGGCAGTCAATTGAGGACTGCTCAAACGTTGGTTTATGAAACACAGTTCCTTGAGATGTCTGAACACAGCCTCAAGAGGCATGTACATTTGGAGAGCAGGTGGCCAGGAAAACCCTACCCTTCAGCCTTGACCACCCTTGGAGAGTGTATAATGCCTGCCAGAGTGTATAATGGAACATAGGTAAACTGAATACTGAAAACCAGGGCAAGAGGGAGTGTAGTGGGGAAAGAGAGCTGCAGCTGACCAGTTAAATCGAGTAGTGGAAAAAGAATTGGTTATACCCCGCCCTTCACTACCTGAAGGAATCTCCCAGCGGCTTACAGTCTCCTTCCCCTCCCCTCCCCTCCCCACAACAGATACACCGTGAGGTGAGTGGGGCTGAGAGAGCTCTGAGAGCACTGTGCTTAAGAGAACAGCTCTAAGAGAGCTGTGACTGACCCAAGGTCACCCAGCTGGCTGCATGTGGAGGTGTGGGGAATCGAACCCAGTCCCCCAGATGAAAGTCCTGCTGTTCTTAACCAGTACACCAAACTGGCTCTGTAAAAATATAATAAACACAATGGCAGTGAAGAGATGAAAGCCATGGGGACTGAGTTGAGCCTGCCCAGGTGGCCAAGTTCCAGCAGTGGTTGGCTTCCATTTCTCTCTCCCCCTTCCTAGTGGCCATATGCAAAAGAGGGCAAGAATCTTGCAGTTCCAGTTGTGTCAAAGAGTGCAGCTGCAGTCACTCAGCCCTCCGTGGCAAGGCCTCAGGCATCTGGCTTCTATACAACCCGACAGTTGCTGCCACCGCAAGACAGATGTGAGAACTCCAAAGCGAGGCTTACTGAAAACGTTCTGCAAATCGCTGGCTTATATGGGTAACAAAAGCCATAAACTAGTTCCAAATGGAATGCTAATAATTTGGCACTGAACTGTCTCCAGCTTTGTACATATCCTCGCTACCTGAGTGCAATAAACTTGCTTATATTTAATAAACTTCCAAGTCTGTCTTTGGGAAAGAAAACAATGCAAGACCTTCTTGGCATAAGAGTATCAGAAGAGCCCTGCTGGATCAGACCAGTGGTCCATCTAGTCCAGCATTCTGTCCCACACAGTGGCCCCAACCAGCTCCTGTGGAGCATTAACTACAGGGCATAGCGGCTGAGGCCTTCATTAGAATATAAGAGGAGCCCTGCTGGATCAGACCAGTGGTCCATCTAGTCCAGCATCCTTTCTCACACAGCGGCCAACCAGTTCCTCTGGAGCGCCAACTACAGGGCATAGAGGCCGAGGCCTTCATTAGAACATCCAGTCCAGTGGCACTTTTAAGACCAACAATGTTTAATTCTGGGCATAAGCTTGTGGGTGCATGCACACTTCTTCAGATGCAGAGAAGTGAAACAGAACAAAGTGAGTCCAGTAGCACTTTTAAAACAAGCAAAGTTTAATTCTGGGCATAAGCTTGTGTGTGCATGTGGACTTCTTCAGATACATAGAAGTGAAACAGAACAAAGTTGGAGTCCAGCGGCACCTTTAAGCAGGGGTCCTTTGGGGCTGGAGCGAGGCGGAGCAGAGCTCCGCCAGCTCAGGAGTGGGCAGTAGGGTAGCCATGGGCCGAATCAGATTCTCTGATCTGATTCAGCCCGCTGCCGAATTGCCGCCGAAATTCGGCGGCGGCTTTAAAAGCAGTTGTAGGAGAGGTGGTTTGAGGGAGGGGCTCCAAACCTGCAGAGTAGCTTCTGGGACCTCTCCCCCAAATACTCACCAAGTTTCAAGAAGATTGGACCAGGGGGTCCAATTCTATGGGCCCCCAAACAAGTTGCCCCCATTCCCTCCATTGTTCTCTATGGTGGGGAAAAGGTAACTCTTTTCCCACCATAGAGAACAATGGAGGGGATGGGGCAACCTGTTTGAGACCCTGTAGAATTGGACCCCATGGTCCAATCTTCTTGAAACTTAGTGGGTATTTCGGGGAGAGGTCCTAGAAGGTACCCTGCAAGTTTGGAGCCTCTCCCTCAAACCCCTTCTCCTCCAGCCCCTCCTATACCCTATGAGTTTTTGCCATTGACTTCAATGGCCCATAGGGTATAATAGGGCTGAAACTGACATTCGGCCGGTTATGCTAATGAGTTATGCTAATAGGTATGCTAATGAGCTCCTGCGCCTCTTTTTCTACGAAAGGACCCCTGCCCTTAAGGCCAACAAAGTTTAATTCTGGGCATAAGCTTTCATGTGCATGCACACTTCATCCTTTCATGCTTATGCCCAGAATTAAACTTTGTTGGTCTTAAAGGTGCCACTGGACTCACACTTTGTTCTGTTGCTTCAGACCAACACAACTGAATCTGAGCTCTGAGCTCTTTGACTTCAATGGATATAAAAGGGTATAACTCTTGGATTGCAGTGTTAGGTACCTAATCCCATTTAGGTGTTTTCTAGCTGCCCTTTCTCCCTTCCTGCCCCCTCTATCTTTGAACAAATCCCTGTTTTCCCAAGTCTAGTTTCAGCCCTGATGTCATTTTGCTTTACCACTTAGATTTCAGCAGAGAAAGAAGAGTCCAAACACAAATGATTTGTCAGTTTCTGAAGTTACGTGTCTGTTAAACTGATATGCTGGCAGTTTAGCGGTCAAGGGGTAGAAAAATAAGTCATCCTTCTAGTGTGTCATTCCAAGACAAGTTCATACATTTCTTCTTACAGGAGGGGGGGGGAAGGACATCAGTTACCTTCATTGGTAGCGGGTGATTTGATCTCTGGCGAATGGATCAATGCTTCCTTGTCTCATTTCTCTGGCAGAGGAGACAACATCATTTCTCTGGTTCGTTGCGATTTTTACCTCCCTTCCCAGCTTCCTTGGGGTCAATACTTTGCAGATTGGCGAGCAGCTTTTGACAAGGTCATTTTCCTTGGGCGGAGAGAGCCTGTGATCTTTTTTACTTGCAATCGGGGCTTTTTTGGTAGAAAAAGCCCAGCAGGAACGCATTGGCACAATAGGCCACACCCAACTGTAGAAACTCATTAGCATATTAGGCCACACCCCTGACAATGCAGCTCCCTCCCAGGATTGGCCAAAAAGGAGGGGAGCAAACAGCCAGCCAGCCAGAGAGGGGTGGTGGGAAGTATTAAGTTGCAGCTCATCTTGTGCAATCACGTTATTTTCCAAGCCAAAGACGTTCAGGGATGGTTTGCCGTTGCCTGCCTCTGCGTAGCAACCCTGGCATTCCTTGGAGGTCTCCCATCCAAATACTAGCCAGGGCCGACCCTATTTAGCTTCTGAGATCTGATGAGATCGGGCTAGCCTGGGCTATCGAGGTCCCGGCCAGCTAGAGCATATGTGTGTGTGAACTCCTGTCGAGTCTCAGCTGACTTATGGCCACCCTATAACAGGGTGGGTGGGTGGGTGGGTGGCATTTTGCATGTTGTGCATGTGTGTGTGTGTGCCCAGACCTGGCAGTCATGACGACCTCTGGCGACTTCTGCAACCCCGTATGGTTTTCAAGGCCTGAGATGAACAGTGGCAGTTTGCCGTTGCCGGCCTCTGCATAGCGACTCCAGTGTTCCTTGTTGGTCTCCCATCCAAGTCATAAGCAGGGCCAATGCTGCTTAGCTTCCAAGATCTGACGCGGTCAGGCCAGCCTGGGCTATCCAGTTCAGGGCCAGCCAAAGAGTAAAAAGGCAAAGGTTTCCCTTGCTCGAAACCAGTCGAATCTGACTCTAGGGGGCGGTGCTCCTCTCTGTTTCCAAGCCGAAGAGCCAGCGCTGTCTGAAGACCTTTTCTGTGGTCATGTGGCCGGCATGACTAAACGCCGGAGTGCACGGAACGCTGTTACCTTCCCACCGAAGTGGTACCTATTTATCTACTTGCAATTGTCTTGCTTTCGAACTGCTAGGCTGGCAGGAGCTGGGGCCAGAGACAGGAGCTCACTCCGTCAGGTGGCATGTGAGTCTCGAACTGCTGAGCTACCGACCTTCTGGTCTGCAGCTCAGCGTCTTAACCTCTAAGCCACTGCGGCCCTCCAGCCAGAGAGTACTAGACATTAAAACAACATCAGTGAAGCTCCTTCATGCTCCTGGAAGCTCCTTTTCCCCAGCCAGCTACACGTCCCAGTCTTCTGTCTGCTTTGCTGGCTACATTCAAAGGGTCTTCTTCACCATCCAAGCCAGCAGGGGTCAGTACATCTCCTGGCCACCAGCCATTCAGTGACATTTGACATCATTCCATGGACAATTGATCAAAACACTTTAACAAGAGTGCATTTTGTATATTCAAAAGAAAATGTTCATAAAGCACAGAAGCCAGGACAGGCCCAAGGAACTCCACCCAACTTCTACAAAGTATGTGGAACAGACTGAGTTTATGAACAGTGGTCTCGAACTCTAGAACTTCCAAGTGCCATAGAGTTTCAGGGTGATTGCTAGAGCGTCGCCTAGTGATGTGCCCAGCGTGATGGCGTCACTTCCGGGTGATGCCATTTCGCCCGGAAAAGAGGGAGGGAGAGGGAAGGACGGAGGAGTGGCCAGGCTGGGGGGGGGAGAGAGAGGCACCGGCAGCAGCCGGGCCTCAGAAGGGCCCGGGGAGGTGCAGCGACAGGCGCTCCATTTTGCCGGGGATGGCTCAGCCCCCCCCCCAGAAATTTCGGGGGTGGATCGAGCCCTCGAGCCCCCCTGTAGTCTACGCCTATGTGGGGAGCTGCTGCCAGCCACAGTAGAGAAGAAGAAGAAGAAGAAGAGATTGTATTTATACCCCACCCTTCACTACCCAAAGCCAAGGGAGTCTCAGAGCAGCTTACAATCTCCTTTCCCTTCTGCTCCCCACAACAGACACCCTGTGAGGTGGGTGGGCTGAGAGAGCTCTGAGACAACTGTCCTTGAGAGAACAGCTCTGATTGAACTATGACTTGCCCGAGGTCATCCAGCAGCTGCAAGTGGAGAAGTGGGGAATCAAACCCAGTTCTCCCAGATTAGAGTCCGCGCACTTAACCACTACACCAAATTGGCTCAGTGGACAATACTAACCTTGACAGTAGGCAATTGTATTGAAGGAGACAGTATACGTTATTGAAGTAGACAATACTAACGCAGAAGACAATACTAACCTTGATAGACTAACGGCCCAATTCAATATGACGAAGCTTCATGTTTTGACGTGAGATACAGACATGCAGTAATGAGGTTTGCCCACAAGATGGCTCTATTTTCTCTAGAGAGGTTTTCCCACTCTGTCACCTGAAGCAAATCAAGACCAATATTTATTTCAGGAACTTTTTTTAAAAAAATTAAAAATCTGTTTTAAAGCATCTGCAGTTTTACCTGTGCTTCTCAAAGTATGGAAATTATAGGCTGAAATATGCCTTAACTTGTCCACCATGTCAGCAACAGAGCTGGTTTCTTCTTGCCCATTTGTCAGGATAACATTAAGGGGATCAAAGTGTTTGAAAGCTCCTGCGCTAGTAGGAATGAGATTAGACAGATGATCTTTGCTTCTTAACAGAAGTGTGAAAGATGTTTACAGAAGGAGAGCGGTGGTGAAGAGAAGATAGTGTTTGGCACAGGAGAAAAAAACCCCAGCTTCACTTTATGCTGAATGAAAAGTGATGTGGCTTACTGGCACAAGGAAATCATGGGCTTGGCTAGATGGTGTCCATCCTGTTCTCATCTTGTTCTCATCAGCCAGTTTGGTGTAGTGGCTAGGAGCAGCAGACTCTAATCTGGAGAAACTGGTTTGATTCCCCACTCCTCCACATGAAGCCAGGTGGGTGACCTTGGGCCAGTCACAGTTCTCTCAGAGCTGTTCTCTCAAGAGTAGTCCTCTCAGAGGTCTCTCAGCCCCACCTACCTCACAGGGTGTCTGTTGTGGGGAGAGGAAGGGAAGGAGATTGTAAGCCACTCTGAGACTCCCAAGTGAAGGGCAGTGCATAAATCCAACTCCTCCTCCTCCTCCTCCTCCTCCTCTTCTTCTTCTTCCCTCCAAGATACATGAAGCTGACTAATATGGAATCAAACCACTGCTCCATTAGAGTCAGTACAGTCTACTATTACTGGCAGCCGCTCTCCAGAGTCTCAGGTAGAGGTTTTTCGCATCACCTACTACCTAGTCCTTTCAATTGGCGATACCTGGGTAGAACCTGGGATCTTTTGTATGCCAAGCTGAGGCTCTTTCACTGAACCACAGCCCCTCCACTGATTGTACTGGGAATTACAAATATCTCATATTTTTGTCTTAGCTCAGGAAGGATGGCTCTAAAGCAAACTAATCTATGCAGCAGCCAAATCGCTCGCTCACAACTTCAATGCCTGTAGCTCACAAAGTAGAATTTTTGCTCACAAGACTCCAGAGCTTAGAGGGAGCATTACACAAGGATAATATTGCATATGATCAGGCCCCTGTCTCTAAAAGGCAGCTTTGTATGTTTCTGCTGAAGACAATACTTCCTGTTCCTGCACAGCCAGCGAACATCCAAAGAAACTCTCGTTATAAAAGACCTCCAGTCGATGTCTGGGGCGGTCCTTTCCATGTGTCCACTTTCACAAGAGGGCCGGATTGGCTGTTTTGCTTTTCCATCCCCTGCATGGAATGTGTACTTGGCTAGAATGGGCAGTCCCTGTGCAAATGACCCCCTTCCCCTTTCTGCCCTGCCATGGCAACATTCATTGACAGGGAAACCGCAAGAGACTCTTAACAGCCGTCCTAACCTTGACAATAAAATCTGCCTTTTCTCTTTCTCCTTCCCTGCAATGCAGAGATCGATAAGGAAGGTTGCGGACACCATATTTGGGCAGGAGCATACGCATTCCCCTCTACATATCGGCCACTCCAGCCATAACAAACAGCCGAGCTTTCCAGAATAAATAGGACTTCGCTTACAATGTCCAGTAACCCACCTAACTTCCCAATCATTTCGTCTTTCCTTGGACAGAGAGAAATAAAAGCTGTTCTAATCTTTCCCCCAGGGCCTGTTTGCCCGTCTTCTCTCATCTCCCGTATCTGTTTTCCTCACTGGGGTGGCTCTGGGTACACATGTTTGTTCTGGATGCGCATTATGCATGCTTTTCCTGAGCCTGTTGACTTTGCAGCTCTGCTCGCTGCTGCTTCGAACCTGGCCATAAAACCCTGGGCTATAAATAATAGATTCCAGCCGCTGGGGACTTCCAGTAAACCATGCGGCCTCTGCTTGGCTCTTCATCGCTGCACGATGCTGAGATCGCGTGTTCTGCGGCATTTTATAGGTGAGATGGGGGGGCAAAGTAGTTTTACACACCACCGATTTTCTTTTTTGCTCAGCTCTGTAGGGATGAATTAGAAGCCCCGAGCTCATCAATTTTGCAAAGGTGGGCCGACAGGCATAAAAGAAGACTTCTGCCAGAACAGTTTCCCTTGTTCTGCGTGCCTCCTTCACATAGAAATGCCAGCCTCCAGAAGAAAAGTTGAAGCACTTGGGGCTCTTTAGCTTGGAGACTGAGGGGTGACATGATGGAGGTTTACAAGATTATGCATGGGATAAAGCAGGTAGAGAAAGAGGTGCTTTTCTCCCCTTCTCACAATACAAGAACTCGTGGGCACTCCCATGAAATTGCTGAGCAGTCGGGTTAGAACAGATAAAAGGAAGTCCTTCTTCACCCAAAGAGTGATTATCACATGGAATTCACTGCCACAGGAGGTGGTAGCAGCCACAAGCATGGACGGCTTCAAGAAGGAATTGGATAAGCATATGGAGCAGAGGTCCATCAGTGGCTATTAGCCACAAAGTATAGCTAGGAACTCTCAGTCTGGGGCAAGTGATGCTCTGTATTCTTGGTGCTGGGGGGGGGGGGGGCAACAGTGGGAGGGCTTCTAGTGTCCTGGCCCCACTGGTGCCCCCACTGATGGCACCTGGTATTTTTGGCCACTGTGTGACAGTGTTGGACTGGATGGGCCACTGGCCTGATCCAACACTGGCTCCTCTTATGTTCTTCTGTTTTTATCTCCCAGAACTGCAGTTGTCACATCTAGTTTGGCCCTAAGCCTATATTTGGAGATCAACTGATTTGCATTTCCCATAGGCAGAGCATGCCATCATACATACTTACCTTCCTAAGAATGACTCCAGGTAGTACTGCAATAATTTTGGGTTGCCAGTCCCCAGGTGGGACCTGGGGATCCCCCAGAATTGCAGCTCATTTCCAGATTACAGAGAACAGTTCCCCTGGAGAAAATGGATGCTTTCGGGGAGGGGGGGTAGACTCTGTGGCATTGTACCCCACTAAGGTCCCTGTTCTCCCAAGGCTCCAACCCCAAGTCTCCAGCAGTTTCTAGCAACCCTATTCACAAATTTGAAAAGTACATCCATAGCAATGTAAGAAGAGCTCCACTGGATTAGTACAAAAGTCCATTCAATTCAGCATCCTAGCAGTCTCCAGAGGGAACTGATTTTGGTTGGCTGGAGATCAGTTGTAATAATGGGAGCTCTTCAGGAACAACCAGTGTTCCCTCTAAGCTATGGAGTCCTGTGAGCAAAAATTCTGCTTTGTGAGCTACTGGCATTTAAGTTGTGAGCAAGCAATTTGGCTACTGCGTCAATTGGTTCGCACTGGAGCCATCCTGCCTGAGCTATGACAAAAATGTGTGAGCCGGAGGCTAAAAAACTGAGAGCTAGCTCACACTAACTCGGCTTAGAGGAAACACTGGTGGCAACCCTCACAGCTGCAAAGTGAATGGTAAAGTGAATGGCAAAACTGGAGAGCCAGTGTGGTATAGTGGTTATGAGCTGCAGGCTCTAATCTGGGGGAACCAGGTTTGATTCCCCACTCTTTCTCCACACACAGCTGCTGGTGTGACCTTGGGCCAGTCACGGTTCTCTCAGAGCTCTCTCAGCCCCACCTGCCTCACAGGGGGTCTGTTGGGGGAAGGGAAAGGAGATTGTAAGCCACTCTGAGATTCCTTCGGGTAGGGAAAAGTGGGGTACAAAACCACCCTTTAACTTCACGGCAGCCCTAGGTAAAAGTGTGAGACCATGAGTGGGTTTGTACCATTTGAGTTGAATAAGCGATTGGAACTTTGAAACAGCACAAGCTCAGAAATGCAGATATCTTCAGCATGTGCGTGCGTGCATGGGTGCGTGCATTTGTGTGCGTGTGTGTATAAAACCAGGATGTACAGCCCTTTACAACTGGAGAGCCAAACTGGCTCAAAATTCAGAGCGAGCCAATAGAAGAGAGCTCATTTGCCTAACCGGAGCGATAAAACCGAACATCACCGATAAATGACAGGCTGATTAACAATCCGCCAAGTTCTCTCAGGCCAGATGCTGGTAGTTGCAAGTCTTTTATTAGGTGTACAATAAGTAGTAAACGTGCACAGGAGCAACTTCTGCTTGGGGATCAGCAGAAAGGTTTGCCAACTCCTAGGCGGGGCCTGGAGTTCTCCTGGACTTAAAATTCCAGGATTATAACTGTGCAAACACAGAACTTGGTTAAAGAGCAAACTGGGGGGGGGGGGGGGGAGGAATGACACACACCAGTATTAATGTCTGGTGTTTATAAAGTGCTTTTCTGATGTGTTCCACATGTGTGATCTCAGAAATACTTACAACACCCCTGGAAGGCAAATCAGTATTCTGCTTTGCAGTTTATAAAATGAAGGGGCGGGGAGGGAGAGCGGGCTGAGATTTAAAAACTGGGCTAACGCTTCCCACTAAGGCTATGGGCCTACCGAGACTGGAACAGAGGACTCGGTGTGTGATTTATGCCCGCAACTGCTAGGCCGCATTCCAGCTCCATGTCTCATGCATAGATTCTCCCAGCAGGTCACCGTGTCATCCTCAGTTCCTTCTCTTCAGACAAAGAACCTCACAGGCAAAACAGATTTCCTTGTTCCAGAATGCAGCACCCCAATTATTGTCATGGGCGAGCTGACAGGAACATCTCTGGCCCATCTAGGGTTACCAGGTCCCCCCTGGCCCCCAGCAGGGGTTGGGGGCAGTGTTCCCTCTAAGATGAATTAGTGTGAGCTAGCCCACCGTTTTTTAGCCTCCAGCTCACAAATTTTTGTCTTAGCTCCAGAAGGATGGCTCCACAGCAAACTAATGGCTCCGGAAGGATGGCTCCAGAGCCAGCGATTTGGCTGCTGCATAAATTAGTTGGCTCTGGAGCCATCCTTCCAGAGCTAAGACAAAAATCTGTGAGCCGGAGGCTAAAAAACTGTGAGCTAGCTCACACTAACTCAGCTTAGAGGGAACACTGGTCAGGGCCACTGTTCCCTCTAAGCTGAGTGAGTGTGATCTAGCTCACAGTTTTTTAGCCTCCGGCTCACACTTTTGTCTTTGCTCAGGAAGGATGGCTCCAGAGCACACTAATTTATGCAGTAGCCAAATCGCTCACTCACAATTTTCATGCCAGTAGCTCACAAAGCAGAATTTTTGCTCACAAGACTCCACAGCTTAGAGGGAGCATTGGTCAGGCTCTTTAAGAAAAGAAAGAGGGGGTTTGTCATGATCTGTGCCAGGCTGGAAGACAAGCCTAGTGCAGCCTAGGCACAGGAGAGATGGGGGTGGCGGGGCAGTGTAGAGGGCTGTCAGCCTACAATTCCCCTGATGCTTGCCGGCAGTATTAGCCAATGGGAATTTGGGAAATGTGTGGGGAGATGGATCTTTAGCTAGGTAACTAGCAAACGGGGGGGGGGGTCTCTTTACTGCGGCCTTTCCTCAGACAGAGAGTCAAACTGAGGGGGAAGTCTGGGCTGGGAGAGAAATCCCTCAGTGGGATGGAGTGAGTACAGGCAGGAGGCCTGGTATAAGAGGCTGTAGGCCTTAAGTAGTACCAGTTAAGGAAAAACAGTCGTGTTAGATTCATTTTAGTTTATTGATCTGAATGCACCTCGTCTTGTTTTCCCTGCCCCAGTATTGTTTAAATAAACCCTGTTGTTCAAGTGCTCTGCCTGGTCATCACGCCTCATGTTTCTAGGTTAAAAGAGGGCATTTGGTTGGGCTTGGGAGGGTACCCTGGGCCTTCTCAAGGGACCCTAAGTCCAGGGTGGTGGCGGCAGAAGGTGGCAACCCACAAGGGGTCATGACTGGGGGGGGGGGGGGTTAAGAAAAACCTGATTTGTTTAAGGTTTTGAAGTATTTATGACTAGGAAAGTAGAAATAATATGCGATAGGGAAACATTGCTGAGCTCAAGATCGCCCGAAGCACCAAGCAGAAATTGTATTAATAAATAATATCAACCCACCAATAGACGCACACACACCCCAACCTTGAGATGAGTCCTCATCAGTTTTTGCTCCCTTTCGAGCGATGTCAGATATATATTCCCGAGGCAAAGCTTATAATGGATTCTCCGATTTCCTGACTCAGTTACCTTGTTGAGCGATATTTTCCTTGGACCGAGTTTTGGAGAACTGATCGTTAACCGTCAAATTATTATGTGGCCAATACATCAAACGCACTTTGCTCTGACTCACTGGAAACGCTGCTTTTTGGAAATATTGCAAAGCTCGGGGGGGGGGGGGGGAGCGAGTTGCTGCAGCTGATCTCCAAGGCTAACTAGGAATGTTTATATGTGGCCTTCACTAGAAAGATCTTAATGGCCAGAGACTGCAATAATTTTCATCTGATGATGTAACGGTAATTGTGCTCTGTGTATGTTTGTGGCAACACATCAAATTTTCCTATTGGGATGAAGTCCTTGTTGGATGAAACGGGTGAAGTATTTCTGGAAAACCTCGTCGGATGTCTTTGGAAAAGGAAACCTTTGAAAACTGTTTGTGGAGACTTTACACCAGGAACTGAATTTTGTATCATGCATTTATTGCAGTTTATTATTATATATTAGTGTTTT
Organism: Lepidodactylus listeri; assembly: GCA_029233225.1. Lineage (NCBI taxonomy): Eukaryota > Metazoa > Chordata > Lepidosauria > Squamata > Gekkonidae > Lepidodactylus > Lepidodactylus listeri. The sequence continues at coordinate 87,409,737 of JARCFY010000011.1, forward strand.
CACAACCTTGGTTTTCTTGTTTTGATTGCACCTGATCTTCTGCCATACCCAGCTGACATGCTGGATCACATAGCTGTTCCCAAGGGATCCGGTGTTCGAGCTACACCCAATCTGACCCTCTATTTAAAGCTACACTGAAGCAGCCAGTGTGGTGTAGCGGTTAGAGTGTCATGCTAGGATCTGGAGTCCCCAGGTTTGAGTCTCCTCTCTGCCATGGAAGTAGGGTTGCAAACCTCCAGGTGGTTGTTGGACATCACCTGGGATTGCCTGAGAGGAGACAAATGGAGAGTCCCACCGTTTACTTCCCACAATTAGAAAAATACCTTTACACATTTATCCCCAATTGTAAGCCAGCAAGGTGCTTTTGCACTCTTATGAATGATAAATTCATAAGTGATAAATGGACTGCTAATTGTATGAGAGAAACTAGGAGGAATAAGCAAGGAGAGACCAGCTGAAAACAGCTCCAGCAGAGGCTTAAGACAGCGTTTTCCGAGGTTGCCAACTCCAGGAGGCTTCTCTTAACACACAAAGACGCTTACACAGAAAATAGCCATCTTGTCTCTGGCTAAAGACATGTGCTCACGAACTCCATTACATGTTCTCTACACATCGCAGGCTGCAACCCCCCCCCCCCCAAACATTCCTTGACCAGTGAAACAATGGACTTGACGTTTTTGTCTTAGCTCAGGAAGGAGGGCTCCAGAGCAAACTAATTTCTGCAGTAGCTGAACGGCTCGCTCACAACTTTAATGCAAGAAGCTCACAATGTAGAATTTTTGCTGACAAGACTCCACAGCTTAGAAGAAGCATTGCTTATAACCTTAGTCTGTTATTTAGTTTTGTCTTTGCATATCTTAAAACATCTTCATCATGTTACCTGTTAATTTGCTGTTTGGCCTCTGTCTATAAGTTTCAACTGTACCTTCCATTCCAATGTATTTGCAAAAGTGTGCATGCTCATGAAAGCTCATACCTTGAATAAACCTTTGCTGGTCTTAAGAACATAAGAACATAAGAGAAGCCAATGATGGATCAGGCCAGTGGCCCATCCAGTCCAACACTCTGTCACACAGTGGCAGAAAATAGCATGTGCCATCAGGAGGTCCACCAGTGGGGCCAGGACACTAGAAGCCCTCCCACTCTTGCCCCCCCCCACAAGCACCAAGAATACAGAGCATCACTTGCCCCAGACTGAGAGTTCCCATCTATACTGGTTTGGTGAGAGCCAGTTTGGTGTAGTGGTTAAGTGTGCAGACTCTAATCTGGGAGAACCGGGTTTGATTCCCTACTCCTCCGCTTGCACCTGCTGGATGACCTTGGGCAAGCCATAGTTCTGGCACAACTGTTCTTGAAAAAGAGCAGTTTCTGTCAGAGCTCTCTCAGCCCCACCTACCTCACAAGGTGTCTGTTGTGGGGAGGGGAAGGGAAAGGAGTTTGTAAGCCGCTCTGAGACTCCAAATGAAGGGCGGGGTATAAATCCAATCTCTTCCTCTTCTTCTTCTTCTTTACCTTGTGGCTAATAGCCACTGATGGACCCCTGCCACTGGACTCTAAATTTGTTCTAGCAGAGGAGTTGGCAGCTGAGGAGCTGAGGAGAAGAAAGGAAAGTGTCTGACAGCGTAGAACTGTGTAGGAGATGCCTAGAGCAGGCTGAAAATAGTCCATTTGTACCCAAAGGTATCTCAGTTGCAGGAATAGGACCTCAGTTCAAAAGTTCAATGGGAGTGAAATATTGTTTGCTGATCCCTCACTTTCCTCTGTGTTTTGTTCATTTCATAAATAAAAGTTTTCTTATTTCGATTAACTCTGTGGGCTGCGGGTCTAAGGGAAAGAAGCACACACACACAATTTAATACCTCGGTCTATATACAGATATTATAGGATATGAATAAATGGTGGCAATGAGTGACTGGAGCAGTGTGTGAGGCCCAGCCCCAATAGCTCTGTGTGAGTGAGGCCTTATTGTTCAAGGCGGCCACGCTACCCTGTCTTTGGATGTCTCTGGGTGTGAGATGTGAAATGGTCATGGCTCTCTGTATATTTTGAGAGAGAGAAGGGTACGTCTAACCCATAACGCGAGAGAGAGGTTTAAGAAGGTGGTAGGCACTGTTCCCTCTAAGCTGAGTTAGTGTGAGCTAGCTCACAGTGTTTTTAGCCTCTGGCTCACACACTTTTGCCTTAGCTCAGGAAGGATGGCTCCAGAGCAAACTGATTGATGCCATAGCCAAATCGCTCCCTCACATCTTTAGTGCCAGTAGCTCACAAAGTCGAATTTTTGCTCACAAGACTCCGCAGGTGAGAGGGAGCATTGGTGGTAGGCACTCTGTGTAAGGGGAATTGGGCATCATGCCCTCAGACAAACCAAACACTGATGATATGAAAAGTATTGTTTCAAGAAACATATGCAATCCATTTGATGAATATCTTCAACGCCTGGACTCTTGACCTCTCGGAACATATGTTTCACGTGAGAGAAATACCAAAAAATAACAATAATCCATTTCCAGAACAACTTACTCTCTAAGGATGGTGCATATCGCTTTCTCGAGCATTTGCAGTGTTCCAAATTGAATCTCTGGCCATTTATTTCTCAGTTTCTTTTCCCCTGCCACTGATAGCCTGCTTTTAATGAAGATTTGGAACGCATTATTCCTTTTGCTCGGTGTCGTGTACTGCTCGGAGGAATGGAAAAGAATCGTCCATCTTCATCCTTCAGGTTATTCATTGGTCTGCTGCACCATTTGGGAAAGCCACCTTTGACCCTCTGATATGCTTAAGAGGAGATGTCATCTTCCATTAGGTAATTATCTTATATGGAGCAGATTTTAGCAAAAATCAGAGCTGTGGGGGTAGGAAATGCTGTTTGCATCAGACATTCAGGGCAAAGTTTAAGACATTTAGCCATTGGACTTTTTGTCTGTCTTTCTTGGTATTGTTTTCAGAAGGCTTTGATTCTTACGGATAGTTGGTGCAGAGATTTTGGGGAGGCCCTTTCTGGGAAAAGCAGGGGGCAAAACACAGCAAATAAGCATGACAGCTGGACACAGGGTTACCAGCCTCCATGTTGTAGCTGGAGATATGGGATTGCAGCTGATCTCTAGGCGACAAAGATCAGTTCACCTGGAGCAAATGGCTGCTTTGGAAGGTGGACTCTACAGCACTGAACCCCTCGAAGTCTCTCCTCTCTCCCGAACCTTGCCCTTTTCAGGGTCCACCCCCAAAATCTCCAGGTATTTCCCAACCCAGATCTGGGAACTCTTGACATGACAAGATATTAACCTCATCCTTTAATAAAAGGTAAAGACTGTCCACCCCCGTATGAGGGCTCTCTCTGTGGGCTCAGACAGAAGAGGAGGAGGAGGAGGAGGAGGAGGAGGAGATTGGATTTATACCCTGCGCTTCGCTACCCAAAGGAGTCTCAGAGCGGCTTACAAACTCCTGTCCCTTCCCCTCCCCACAACAGGCACCCTGTGAGGTAGGTGGGGCTGAGAGAGCTCTGACAGAAACTGCTCTTCCAAGGACAGCTCTGACAGTACTATGGCTTCCCAAGGTCACACCAGCAGCTGCAAGTGAAGGAGTGGGGCATCAAACCTGGTTCTCTCAGATTAGAGTCCGTACGCTTAACCACTACACCAAACTGGCTCTTGATCTATCCATAAAATGTACATTTCCAATTCATGCAGCCTCATATTGCCTTGGGGCTATGCAGGGAGGGAAGATGGGGTTTAACCCTTCAACCTCCACTGGGTTAAAATGCTGTTAACAAAGAAAGGAACCTGGTTTTCAACATCGTGAGTGGAGGGTGAAAGGTTAACTCCCTCCTTTTCCTCGCACAGCCCCCAGGCACAGAACTGGAATTTGTATTGTATAGCTGGAATGCTGTTACATTATCTTCAGTGTTTTAAGAAACACAGGCTCTTTGTCGAAATTTTATGTCTACATCTCTGTGGCAGTTTTAAGGGCCCTTGGCCAATTGACAGTTTTCACCTCTCCGTTTCACTGTGCTGTAATATTTAAATATTTAAAGATATATTATTATTACAGCCCTTGATGCACATTACCTTCGTTCTTTTGAGCCCTATATTACCTTGCCGTGCATAATTTGTGTTAGGGGTTCTGGGAGTGAGCAGCTCAGCATGCTGGGACATTGGAGGGTGTTAGGTCACTCTGAGGCTGGTTCTGCAGCTGGCATTGCTTCCTGACTCCAAAGTGGCAATCAGCATTTCCCTCGGGTTATAAGAAAGGGCCACAAGAACTAAGCCCTGAGACAACGCTTCCTGCCCTCCCTCTCATGATCTGCCTAAGTTCACGGAATCCGCACTGCTGTCAGATGGCCATCTAGCCTCTGTTTGAAAACCTCCAAAGAAGGAGAGCCCACCACCTCCCGAGGAAGCCTGTGGCTTAGTGGTAGAATGTCTGCTTGGCATGCAGAAGGTCTCCAGTTCAATTCCCAGCGTCTCCAGTTAAAGGGATCAGGTAGGGGGTGACATGAAAGACCTCTGCCTAAGACCCTATAGCAGGGGTGTCGAACTCATTTGTTATGAGGGCCGGACCTGACATAAATGAGACCTTGCTGGGCCGGACCATGTGTGTCATAAAATGTAATGCCAGGTAGCGGAGATATAAACTTTACAAAGGACACAAACACAAAGATTTTTTTTTTACTTAAAAGAAAAACATGCTTAAACATTAGCACGCTTGCAATATTTTGTTTACTGAACAGTCTCTGATAACTGAGATCTCTTGCTCTGAATTACTGCATCAAAATGTCTGTGCTGTTGCCATCTTGAGTATGCTGTTCAGGTGTGTTATCTGTAAGCTGCAAACCTACTTTTGATTTATTGACATTCACCACAGAAATCTCATGATCAGAGTTCGGAGTCTAGGACCCAGGGGAAAACATGAAATGGCTGAGCGATTGTGAGAGTCTGGCGAAGCAAGTTATGATGCAGCAACAGAACCAGAAGCAGGAGATGGCCAGTTCCAGGGTGTGTGTTTTTCTGAGTTTATATTTTGATCTGTTCATATTATGTTGTATTTAATTATTTTAAATGTTTTATATTTCTGTATGGTATTTTTGTACGGTTTTTAATGCCTTAGCATTTAATGTTTTAAGAAGAGCCCTGCTGGATTAGACCAGCAGTTCATCTAGTCCAGCATCCCGTCAAAAAATAGTGGCCAAACAGTTCCTCTGGAGGGCCAGCAACAGGGCATAGAGGTCAAGGTCTTCCCCTGCTGTTGCCTCCTAGCACTGGGATTCAGAGGTTGACTGCACTTGACTGTGGAGGTTCCCCTCAGTCACCATGGCCAGTAGGCAGTGATAGACTTATCCTCCGTGAATCTGTCTAATTCCCTTTTGAAGAGCCACCATTGCCAAGCAAGCAACAGCATTTCCAAAGGTTTTCCACTGCGTCTCTTCCATTTACTTGCATTTATTAAATGCCGGCTGAGCATTATTAGAGGTTGGCATTGTGACAAAGAGAGTTGGCATTGCTGGCTTCAGTGGAACATGACCAAGGAGGCCGGAACTCCCCTGGGAACTGTCGCTTACCCCTCCCTGCATAAACTTGACTCATCTTCAACACCAGCAAGCTTCCCCCCCCCCTTTTGTTTCTTTTTCCCGTTGGTATAAATATTCTTCACACAAAACACTTTACTGCCACTTCCGTATTTGGCTGTACAACTTTGGGCGAAAACTCTAAAACCGCAGCAAAGGTGTGACCCATCCAATAACATGTTTGGCTGTGTCAAAGAAGAAGGCTAAACCACAACACTGCAGAGAGAGAGAGAGAGAGAGAGATTTTCAGATACACGAAAATTCAGTCTCAAAAGGGTGCGACCGAACAATCGTCCTGTGGCCGAAGCTGAGCACTCCACTGGCCAGAGGGTCACAGCCCCTTCTAGGCCTATCCCAGAACAGACAGCTTTTCTAAGGTTGGTGGGGTGACACCATCCCTTGGCAATCCTTTCGCACTGAGTCACTCAAGGCATTGCAAAGATGCGTCCCGTGAAATTTTGCCAGCCGAATCACAGCAGCCGCTGTCTTGTTCTGATGACTCAATCAAAACATCTCAAGCGCCCCTAATTATAAGACAGGGAACGGAAGGCTAATTATGCCAGGGAAAGCTGTGGGAACTAGATATGTTTAGCCTAGAGAGAAGACATTGAGACTAAGGCTGTTTTTACATCTGACTTTCCCGCTGGAATCATTCTAGTTCCAAAAAAACCTGCCCACACCTCTGTGCGGTGTGAAACCGTGCTGCTACTGAAATGTCCACATCTACTAATTGCCCTCCTGTGGTCAAGCTAGTATTCAACCGGCTTGATTCTGCTTTAAACAATTGCTGTTGATTAGTGCACTTAGACCCCCTGGAGTGAAATTTCACACCACTGTGAAATCAGCACAGGAAAAGACAGCAGTCAAACTACTTTAGAGGGGAGGTGTAAAATGACCCTTAGAGTCCAACCTCCAAAGCAGCCATTCTTTCCAGGGGGACTTACCTTGGTTGTCTGGAGATCAATTGTAAGAGTGGGAGATCTCCACGTGCTACCTGGAGGGTGGTAACGCCATAGTGAGCGCTTGTCCTTATAGTGCCCATCTTTAGAACTGTTAGTATAGACCTAGGAGCCAGTGTGGTGTAGTAGTTAGAGGGTCAGACTCAGGTCTAGGAGACACAGGGTTTGAATCTGGCTGCCTATCTACGGTTGCTAACATCCAGGTGGTAGCTGGAGAGCTCCTGTTTGGTGTAGTGGTTAAGTGCGCGGACTCTGATCTGGGAGAACCGGGTTTGATTCCCCACTCCTCCACTCGCACCTGCTGGATGACCTTGGGCAAGACATAGCGCTGGCACAGCTGTTCTTGAAAAGAGCGGTTTCTGTCAGAGCTCTCTCAGCCCCACCTACCTCACAGGGTGTCTGTTGTGGGGAGGGGGAGGGAAAGGAGTTCGTAAGCCGCTCTGAGACTCCAAGTGAAGGGCGGGGTATAAATCCAATCTCTCTTCTTCGTCTTCCTGGGATTACAACTGATCTCAAGGCAACAGAGATCAGTTCCCCTGCGCATTTGGAAAATACCTGGAGATTTTGGGGGTGGGGTCCATTTAGAGAGGGCGGGGTTTGAAGAGGGGAGGGACTTCAATAGTGTATAATGCCATAGAGTCCACTTTCCAAACTGGCCATTTTCTCCAGATGGACAATCTCTGTGGCTTGGAGACTAGTTTTAACCCCAGGAGATCTCCAGCCACCACCTGGAGGTTGGCAACTCTAGAGTTGCCAGAGGTCACTAGGGTTTCCAGGCACAAGCATACAAGCATGCACATGCACGCACGCACACACACACACAAGTTTACAGTTGCATTCTCCACATTCTTGTTGGGTATCCATACATTCCCCCTATTGGGTTAAATATCCACCCATCTCCTTTCATTGGCCTTCCCCTTAAAACCACAGCTCCAGGTTTTTCGGGACCAGTTACGCACTGGGAGTTCCAAACATGGAATTTCTGCATCAAGCAGCCCTCTGAGATGTGGCTGACCATCAATTTTACACATCTGAGTAGGCCGCTGTAGAAGCAGAAATCAGGACAAGAAAGACAGAGGTGGGACAAACAATGAGAGAAAACAGGATTGTGCTAGCAGAAACAGGATTGTGCTAGCAGAAAGGGAGAAATCTCCCTCCACAAGAGCTGCTTTTCACGAACCTTCTTCTGAAGGAATTTTAATTCGCTGCCAACTCTCTTCTATCTATGGTTCCTAAACTGTGTGAGGCGCCTCTTAGGGATTTATATCACTTCATTTCTGCCTCTCTGAGAGGGGGGTTTCCACACGACTTTCCCTCCTGTAGATTAAAGACCATAATAATGGGATTATTACTCTGCCAGCTACGTCTCGATACAGCCTGAATTCTCAAATTATATCACTTTCCCCCCACCCTCGTGGGAAACACGGGATCGCTTTAGGAACGGCAATAACAATAATTTTCTTAGATTTACTTGGCTTCTTTCATCTTAAAAGGCTCTAACAACACTAGAGAAGGTTTCCCTCTCTGAGCTTCTTCATCATGTGAAAATAATCATGTGTCAAGTCAACGGGACATGTGCCAATATTTAAGGGAAGCGCCCTCCAGACATGGTGGGTGGAAACTGGGAACAAAGACTTCTACTCTCTCTTATTGGCCCACAGTGAAGAAGGGTGTTAGCGCTTGCTAAGATTATTTAATAGCTTTGGATTTATGATGTGGAATTTAGGGGAGGGAGGGTTAAGGAATAGTTGGTGTTTAGTAGACTGGCCACCAGCTGTCACAAAAAACAACAAGATGTGACTCAAATTGGCTGATTGAGACACATCTGGATCTTGAACCAAGTATTTTTTTCATTTTACTTTATTTAGATCCCCTTTCACCTCAACAGAGACCTAAAGCCGCTTACATCATTCTCCTTTCCTCCACTTTATCCTCACAACAACCCTGTGAGCTAGATTAGGCTGAGAGTGTGTGACTGGCCCAAGGTCACCCAACAAACTTCCATGGGTAGAGTGGGGATTTGAACCTGGGTTTTCCAGATCCTAGTCCGATATTTTAACCACTAAACCATGCTATGTTGGCGGCCATTTTGAAATCCACCCAGTACCTCAGTTTTCACATTCCAAAACTGTTCACTTGGCACCAAATCTGATGGTGTTCACACTGTCTCTCTCTTTCTCTCTCTCCCTCTCTTTCTCTCTCTACGTCTACCTTTCTTTCTGTCTTTCTATCCGTTATACTGTTATCGGCATATCCATGAAATTTTAGCACTTATTTGTTTAATAAATAGTTACCCCACATTACCTCCAAGGCAAGCTGTGGCAATCATTTTGAGGTTGGCTTCTCCTCCTCTGGCAGCCATTTTGTTGCTGCGCCCACCACGCTGGGTCAGAATTCCAAATGTGCCCAGAGACTCAAAAAGGTTGGAGACCCCTGCTATAGTCATATAGAGCACACTAGCCTGTAAGTCGCATTGTTGTGAGTATGAATATGCATATCAGCATTCATAACTATCCCTGCTGAGGTAAGTACAGTCATAAGGGAAAGGAAACACAAGCAGAATGCTCAGGCAAGACAACACCTGCAATTTTATTTTAATGTTTTTGTTTACCACATGCAAGTTGTTGATCACACTGACTGAACGGCCACACACTTGGAATCCATCACAACTCCAATAACTGAAAAATGGCATTTCCTTGTGTGGATTTTCACAAGCCTGAGATAAGCTCATTTATCACTGGAGACCTGGGTAGCCCAGGCTAACCCAATTGCAACAGATCTCGAACACTAAGCAGAGCTGTCCCTGGCTTGTATTTGGATGGGAGACCTCGACTGCAATCACACACACAATTAGCTCCAACATAGGTGCGACTGCCAGGCGGATTAAAGGAGCGCAATCAAATGCCAACATCTGGGAAGCACCCCGTAGCCGTCGGCAACCCGTTTTGCTCTGCTGCACAAGTGGATTTAAAAGACACCTCGGAAAGTCCAGTAGTAAACAGGTTGCGACAGGCCACAGACAGACTTTCCCGCGTCTGATCACTCCAGTGCGCTCTCATAGCATCAGGATGGTCTGATCAGGCCATCCCAACTCCATGCTGTTGTTTTTTGCCCTTCTCAGTATGCACATCATTGTACACTCCATAGGAAGCCCTCAGGGCTGAGGTGCGAATCATCAATCCCTCATTTAAGCACATCAGAGACAAACAGGAAAAAAAACCAACTCACCTGTGGTTGTGTCTGATCACACAGTGGCGGGCTGTTTGGTGGAGAGCCAGTTTGCTGTAGTGGTTAAGTGCGCGGACTCTAATCTGGGAGAACCAGGTTTGATTCCCCACTCCTCCACTTGCACCTGCTGGATGATCTTGGGCAAGCCGTAGTTCTGGCACAGCTGTTCTTGAAAAGAGCAGTTTCTGTCAAAGCTCTCTCAGCCCCACCTACCTCACAGGGTGTCTGTTGTGGGAAGGGGAAGGGAAAAGGAGTTTGTAAGCCACTCTGAGACTCCCTTGGGTAGTGAAGGGCAGGGTATAAATCCACTCTCTTCTTCTCTTCTTCTTCTCTTCTGTGCCCGCATCTTCTGAAGACTGTGTCGCTGCTGCTTGCCCAGGAGAGGGGAGGGGGTGGCAGAAGGACTGGGATACTCTCCCCACCCACCCCCACCCCGTGAGTATCTCGGGTGCACCATCTTGTTTAATTCTATTCACCAAACCTGGTAGTTTTCTCCATCCGGTACTTACATGGTCATCAAGCCCCATTTACACCTATGGTCCACCTCAGAAAAACCCATCAAGTTATTGTTTTGGGGGCAAATACATCAGCTTGCCCCAAGGAGTGTTTTGCCCTGTTTTAGAGTCCCTAGCCACCAGTGCAGAGTACGTGTTCTCAGATCCACCCATGCACCCCCAATCCATTGGTTCTTCTCTTCTCACCGTGAAATGCCGGTCATTTTGCTGCTACCTCCATGGACCTTTTTCTTCAAGACTGGTAATTATAACCATCCCTGAAATTGCTTTTCCCCATTCCTCCCTGGTTTCCCCTTAGCTAGCCTTGTATGCATTTTGGGTGTGTTTACATGAGTCTTTTATTCTTTTATTCTCTTTCAATAAAAACCTTTCCAGTTGAATATCTGTCTGGTTTATTTCGAGGGTTCTCTTAAGGGAAAAATCCCCATAAGCCTTGGTGGACAATCCCAGTTACCTCCTCTTGCTTTGTCTCCTTTAAAGCTAATTTTCCCCAGCTAATTAGGAGTCCACCTCTTTGGGTAACACCAGCAGCCTACAAGGTTCTTCCCTCCCTCCTCACAATAATCCTGTGAGGTTGGCCAGGCTGAGAGAGAGCGACTAGCTTGAGGTCACCCAGTAAAATTTTAACACTGCAGGGATATAAAGTATGTGTGTGTGTCTTCCACATTCTCCCATGTACTTGTTCTGAGCATCCAGGGTTCCTCTTTCTCCATCACCTTCTTCAGACACTAATGAATCACAAGGGTATTTGAAGGGCTTGTAGTTCTAATTTTCTCTGCTGTCTTCAGTCTATAGTGACACCATCAATGCCCTGTGATGCAACAGCTGCTCTACTTTGGATTTGGCTAAGTCTCAGTATGTCCTATTCATTCCCCTGGATCTGGAGTTCCAGCAGCTGCTGTTAGTACCTTTGCTTTCCTTCAGCTCATTTTTCCAATTCACGTGCCAGTTTTTTCCCCACCCACCCCAAATCCTTCAAGTTCTTTATACAAACACTTGGCTCATGTAATGTCCAAGTGTCTTAAAAATACCAGCAACTCAGAAATTGTGCATTCCCTGCTGATATTTGCAGGAAAATATTGGCAAGAATATTGGCAAAAATATACTGTCTCCAGTGTGAAAGCCAGTATTGCATCATTGTTAGCATGTCGAACTAGGAGTTGGGAGACACAGGTTCGAATCCCCATCCTGCAATGGAAGCTTACTGGGTGGCCTTGGGCAAGTCTCAGGGCTTTTCCACATTCTAATTTTTCTCATTTGTGTATTCCTGTTGCTTGGGGGGGGGGGGTTCTGCATGTGTTTTGCTCCCTCTAGTGGTCAATTTGATATTACATCAGTTTATGTCCGGCATAAAAACCTGCAGTGCAAATTATGCAGGGGAGATACCGTACCATAGAGTTTCTAGCAGTTGCTAGAGCTACTTTTGTCACGTCCAGGTAGCTTTAGGAATCACCAGCAACTCTATAGTCAGAACTTCCTGGAAGCAGATGAGCCCTTATTCTTCTTTTTAATTTTTCTCCCAAGATGCTGTCCCCCCACAACTCTTCTACCAGTTGACAAGCATTGTCTGGCAACCCTAGCCACATGTGACATCTCATACTGGGATGATGCCAATGTAATTGTCCCTGCCCCCTCCCCCCAAATGGCAACTTTACTTCAATCCAAGGTGCTGCTGTTAACCTTTAAAGATGTTTATGACCCAGGACTTTTATATCTGCAGGACCACCCCACCCCCTTTTAAAGAAGGAGGAGCAAGAGGTTGGATTTATATCCCATCCTTCACTTGGAGTGTCCTTTCCCTTCCCCTCCCCACAACAGACACCCTGTGAGGTAGGTGGGGCTGAGAGAGCTCTGACAGAAACTGCTCTTGAGAGAACAGCTCTGAGAGAACTGTGGCTTGCCCAAGGTCACCCAGCTTCCTGCATGTGAAGGAGTGGGGAATCAAACCCGGTTCTCCCAGATTAGAGTCTGCCGCTCTTAACCACTACACCAAACTGGCTCAATTTGTCAGACCAGAGATTATTAATAGTTCCTCCATTCAGATCTGACCTAGATAGTCCAGACTAGCCTGATCTCGTCAGACTGCAGCAGCTAAACTGAGCTGGCCGTGATTAGTACTCAGGCGGGAGACCACCAAGGCAGTCTAGCGCTGCTACGCAGAGGCAGGCAATGGCCAACCACCTCTGTTCACCTCTTGCCTTGAAAACCTGGATGGTTCAGGCTAGCCTGATCTCATCAGATATGTAAAGTTAAGCAGGGTTGGACGTGGTTAGCACTTGGATGGGAGACCCCCAATGAAGGCCAGGGCTGCTACGCAGAGGCAGGCAATGGCCAACCCCCTCTATTCACCTCTTGCCTTGAAACCCTACAGGGCCACCAGAAGTCTACTTCGACTTGAGGGCACTTTCCACCACGACCACCACCCAGGTCAGTGAAAACGATTTGTGGCTTTCTAGGTGGCTGTTCTACAGATCCGGATTCCTGAACATAGAATCACAGAGTTGGAAGGGACCTCCGGGGTCATCTAGTCCAACCCACTGCACAATGCAGGACATTCACCAATCCCTCCCCCTCCCCATGTGAGAAAGACCCCCAACTTTGCATGGATTTCAAAGGCTCTATAAAAGGCAGAGCTCTTTCAGGGCGCTTTGGGTTGCTTGTGAACAGAGAGCCGACATCACGACGGCGCTTGCTAGCTTCTCCTCTTGTTCTCATAGGAAGATATAAATATTTCAGACGAATAAATACGTGCGACACAGCCCTGCACCGAGTTCCTCCAGCACTTCCGTTATTATCATATTAAGCATGAGCCAGAAATAGAGATGCATCCTTAAGTCCCATTTGATTCAGCAGGGGTGACGCAGTCAGATGGTATGTATCTTCTGCTCAGAAGGAAGTCCCACAGAAATCCAACAGGACTGGCCCTCATAGAAGCACCTGCAGAGTCTCTGTCTCGCGCTTACCATTAACTACACAAGAAACTATCCTCACCAGTGTTCCCTCCAAGCTGAGTCAGTTAGCTCACTGTTTTTTAGCCTCCGGCTCACACGTTTTCGTCTCCGCTCAGGAAGGACGGCTCCAGAGCAAGCTAATTTATGCAGGAGCCGAATCGCTGGCTCACAACTTTAATGCCAGCAGCTCACAAAGCAGAGTTTCTGCTCAGGAGACTCCACAGCTTAGAGGGAGCATTGTTTCCTCACACAGGGTTACCAGCTCCTGGCTGGGAAATACCTGGAGATTTTTGGGGGGGGGGGGTGGAGCCTGGGGAGGGGAGGGTTTGGGGAGGGGCGGGACCTCAGCCAGGTCCCATACAGCCCACCCTCCAAAGCAGCCATTTCCTCCAGAGGACCTGACCTTGGTGGTCCAGAGATCAATTGTAATAAGGAGCGATTGGCACCAGTGTTCCCTCTAAGATGAGTTAGTGTGAGCTAGCTCACCGTTCTTTAGCCTCCAGCTCTCACATTTCTGTCTCAGCTCAGGAAGGATGGCTCTAGTCTAGAGCAAACTAATTGATGCAGCAGCCAAATCGCCGGCTCACAACTTTAACGCCAGTAGCTCACAAAGTAGGATTTTGGCTCCCAAGACTCCACAGCTTAGAGGGAGCATCGATCGGCACCCCTGCTCACATGAGTCGAAGCCGTCGCTTTGCTTCCCAGATCGTGCCCATTGTGAAGGAATTAAAAACAGGATGAGGGCAAGAAGGCCGCCCTTGGAATCCCGAGATGTTTATCCGATCCACTTTGGGCCTGTTTTCATGGAAACTTCGACACCCACGGCTTCACATCGAGCCAATTTCCTCACTTCAAGAATTCTGACCATGAAAGTCCTGAAGTGGGGGCATAAATATTGCAACCGGTTTCCTGAACAGCCTGGCGCAGGGAAGGGGTTGGGTGTTTTTAAGTTATAACCATAGAAACAAAAAACCCTAAAGCTGACCGATGCTTTCACTCTGTCAACAGCTTCTTTCGCTGTTTCTTTACCTGGGTTTCAAGGGGGAGGAATCTTTCCTATAATCAGCCAGCTTTCGGGTGCCTTTTCATTGACTGGCTCAGCAAATTTATTGCTGGCCCCCGGCCAGGCTCTTAATAAGAGAGGCTTCTGTAAATCAGATGACTCCCTCGGTCATTTGACACTGCCATCCCTGGTGCGCTTAGTCACAAGAATGCAGGTTACGTTGTGTCAAGTGAACCGGGCAAAACGAATTAACGGGTAAAGTGTTCGGCTTTCAAGAGCGGGTTGGAGGCCCGGCAGACGCTCTTTGCCAGATGCGCCAGGCTGCCGCAGAACACAAGTACCTGACCCAGAGAGATACCAATAGAACCACGACCCCAAGGAACAGGAAAGATTAAAAAAAAGAAGGTTATGAAAACGCTAGTATAATATAAATGCAATGAACAATAAATAACACAGTAAGTACAAAAAAGTGGGCAAAAGTTCAAAGTAAGCCAACGCAAGTGACGAGGTTCTCCAGAATAAAATCTCGTTTCGTCAGAAGACTTCATCCAAACAGGAATATTTGTTGAGCTGCATGATAATTAGCCAGGCTAATTATGAACTCCACGCTGGTTTAGCCTTCATTCAACATGTTTTGTTACCACTGAATTGCAGTACTAGCTACTGATGTAGAATTGATTCTTATGTCCTGCTTTGTATGCATCATACAACTCAACAAATATTCCTGTTTGGATGAAGTCTTCTGACGAAACGAGAACCTCATCACTTGCTTTGGCTTACTTTGGACTTTTGCCCATATTTTTGTACTTACTGTGTGATTTATTGTTCATTGCATTTATATTATACTAGCGTTTTCACAACCTTCTTGTTTCTTATCTTTCATGTTAAATTGACCTAGACCATGGCTCTATTGAGGGCAGGACTGTCTCCTCCGAATGGCAGCTGTCCAAGCAGAGATCTTTCATGTCACCTGCTATTTGGTTCTTTTATATGGAGTCGCAGGGGATTGAACCTGCGCCCTGCTGTTTGCCAAGCAAACAGCCCTTCCCTGTTACTCCCCCATCATGGGGTGTGCCTAGAATCATAGAATCATAGAGTTGGAAGGGACCTCCAGGGCAGTGTTCCCTCTAAGCTGAGTTCGTGTGAGCGAGCTCACAGTTCTTTAGCCTCTAGTTCTCACATTTCTGTCTTAGCTCAGGAAGGATGGCGCCAGAGCAAACTAATGTACGCAGTAGCCAAATCGCTCACTCACAACTTTGACGCCAGAAGCTCACAAAGTAGAACTTTTGCTCACTAGGCTTCACAGCTCAGAGGGAGCATTGCTCCAGGGTCATCTAGTCCAACCCCCTGAACAATGCATGAAATTCACAAATACCTCCCCCTCCCCCTCCACACACACACACACACACACACACACACACACACACACACACACTGAGTGACTGCTGTTCCATACTCAGAAGATGGCAAGAAACCTCCAGGATCTCCAAACTGTCCTGGAGAAAAATGGCTTCCTGACCCCAACACATGGCAACCAGCATTTCCCTGGGCATGTAAGAAAAGGGCCACGGGAACTAAGCACTGAGGCAACCCCTCCTGCCCTCCCTTCTCGTGATCTGCCCAAGTTCACACAATCAGCATTGCTGTCAGATGGCCATCTAGCCTCTGTTCGAAAGCCTATGCTTTAGATTCCCATATCGGAGAGAGTCGACAAAGATAACTTCCCTCCGCCCCAAAATAGTAGAACTCAAGGGCATCCAATGAAGCCGATGGGCGGTAGGTTTGGGACGGACAAAAGGAAATACTTCTTTACACAGGGGGTGATTGAAATGTGGACTTTTTATGCCAATAAAGGCTGACTTGACTTGAAATGTGGACTTCTCTGCCAGAGGATGTAGTGACGGCCACAGGAATAAACAGCTTTAAAAGGGGATTAGATAGATTCATGGAAGAGAGGTACATCAGTGGCTACAAGCCATGGTGCCTAAAGGGAACCTCCACATTCAGAGGCAGTCAGTCTCTGAATCCCAGAGGCCAGGAGGCACATCTGGGGAAGGCTTCGGCCTCTGTGCCCTGTTCTTGGCCCTCCAGAGGAACTGGTTGTCCACTGTGTGAGACAGGATGCTGGACTGGATGGACCACTGGTCTGATCCAGCAGGGCCCTTCTGATTTCCCTTTTCATATTACTATGTCCAAAACTATATTTGGGTGTAACCACACACATATATACCAAGGAGGCCCAATGGGAGAGTGGGGAAAAACATTCCAACATTGTCTGTCCATTGCTGCTAACTGTGCTGCCCATTCAACCCTTGCTGCTGTTCCCATATGAGTAAATGGAGCAACCTTATATCAGACCTGTCCATGGATCCATCCTAACCATTCTGAAAATGACTTGGGTTAAATACACTGCTTCTGCACTAGAAAACCTCCTGCAGCTAAACTAGGACTGGAGAAAGGACTGAGTTTCTGCCCTGTCTCAGCGTTATCACTGGGGTTGCCAGATCTCCTGGTACATTAGAAGACCTCCTGGCAGCAGCCCCCAAACCTCACCACGTCTCAGGAGGTTGGCAGGGGAAAGCGTAATGCAAAAACTGCCATCATATCAACGCCATGACATCATGGAGCAAACCCAGAAGTGACGTCACAGCACTCTAGGATTCAGCGGAAACTCTATGGTTTTAGTTTGTTGTTTTAATCATAGTTTCCACTGAATCCCAGAATGGTGTGATGTCACTTTTGGGTTTGCCTCAGAAATGCTGTCACATGCTCAACACAATATCCCCATCTACTACTGTCCTGCCAGATGCAGTCTGGCAATCCTGAAAGTGACCAGTGCCCAGGTCCAATAAACCACTCTCTCCTTGAACTGGTAGTTGCTCTCCACCTCAATACCTGCCATTTAAGGTTCTTTGGCCTTTAAGAGCCAGTTTGGTGTAGTGGTTCAGTGCGTGGACTCTAATCTGGGAGAACCAGGTTTGATTCCCCACTCCTCCACTTGCAGCTGCTGGATGATCTTGGGCAAGACATAGTTCTGTCAGAGCTGTTCTCTCAAGGACAGTTCTGGAAAGAGCTCTCTCAGCCCCACCTACCTCACAGGGTGTCTGTTGTGGGGAGCGGAAGGGAAAGGAGATTGTAAGCCACTTTGAGACTCCTTAGGATAGTGGACAGGATATAAATCCAATCTCTTCCTCTTTCTCCTCCTCCTCTTCTTTAAATTGGAGGCAACAGGGATCAAACCCAGGACAATCTACATGCCAATCGTGTGCTCTGCCGTCCATTGAGTCACACCTCCTCCCCTTGAGGGCGCCCCATCTATTGGGGGAAGACAAGTAGGGGGCTGAAGACCCCACGCATATAGTTGGTGGGGGGCTGAGTGAGCACATCCAATCCCACAAAGAAAAAAACGGTGCCCATGTGGCCTTAGCGACAAGTTGTTGGAACTATTCATACTGTTATGGAATATGGGGAGAGTATGGGGGGAAAGAAACCCTTCTCCATATCACCTGGAATAGCATTTTGGACGTGTTTCACTCTTATTCCCCTGAATGGGGTGATCTACGGGTTATCCCCTGTATTGTAATCCAGAGCTGCTATTTCAGAAAACACAGCGAAGTTTGAAAAACAGGAAACATGTGGTGGCGCTTCCTGTTTGGCTCACTCCCACCTTTACTAACGTTGAAAGTCACTGATCATCATAGCCATACTCCATCACAGCTTGCCTCAAGGTCCACTTTTTGGTATCCTTCAGTCACAGCAAAGGATGTTATGATACAACCCAAGGGGAAAGCCTCCCCAGCAAAAGAGGCTAGGCCTTCCTCAGGCTTATATCAACAATTATATAAGGTCGCCAGCTCTGGGTTGGGAAATCCCTGGGGATTTGGGGGTGGGGTAGGGTTGCCAAGTCTGGGTTGGAAAATACCTGGAGACTTTGGGGGTGGAGCCAGGAGAGGGCGGGGTCTGGGGAGGTGCGGGGCCTCAGCATGGTACAATGCCATAGGGTCCACCCTTCAAAGCAGCCATTTTCTCCAGGGGAGCTGATCTCTGTCAGCTAGGGATCAGTTGTTAAAGCGGGAGATCTTCAGGCTCCACCTGGAGGCTGGCAACCCCTGGAGATGAGCTGTAATCCCAGGAGCTCTCTAGCCTCCACCTGGAGGTTGACAACCCTACTGAGGGGTCATGGAGGGAATGCAAGGCATGCAGTTATACACTGTATTTCAGGCATTGGTGCCCCAAAAAAGGTTGCCTTTCTTTGGCCTGCCCTGCCCTGGAGAGCCTCAGGCCAGCCCGGTGTCCTCAGATCCTGGAAGCTAAGCAGGGTCAGCACTGGTCACTATTTAGACAGGAGTCCAGAACTACTCAGCAGAAGCAGGCAATGGCAAACCACCTCTGTTCGCCTCTTGCCTTGGAAAACCCCACGTGGGGCTGCTGCAAGCAAGCAGAAACTTCACAGTCTTTCCCACCACCCTTTCAGCTGAGGCTTACATTTGCCGGGTCCCCCAGTCTTCCATCAGCGAGGGAGGAAAGGAGAGGAAGGAGGAGGAGCAGAGGAAGAAAGAGGAGGATGACGAAAAGCAAGAGGAGGAGGAAGGAGAAGAACAGGAGAAGGAAGAGCAAGAGGAGGAGGAGGAAGAGCAAGAGAAGAAGAAGAGGAGGAGGAGGAAGAGCAAGAGAAGAAGAAGAGGAGGAGGAGGAAGAGCAAGAGGAGGAGGAAGAGGAAGAGGAGGAGGAGGAGCTATACCCCACCCTTCACTCAGTGTCTCAGAGCAGCTTACCATCTCCTTTCCCTTCCTCTCCCCACAACAGACAGCCTGTGCGGTAGGTGGGGCTGAGAGAGCTGTGACTGAGAACAGCTCTGATGGAACTGTGACTGACCCAAGGTCACCCAGCTGGCTGCGCGTGGCATAGTGGGGAATCAAGCCCGCTTCACCAGATCAGAGTCCGCCACTCTTAACCACTACACCAAACTGAAGGGTTCTGGTTTCTGCGCCATTCCCACTCTCTCAAATGACTTCAGTTACGGGCTTTCCGCCAAATACCCAGCTCCTTTCCTCCCTCTCCTGCCTTCGATCTTCATCCAGTACAACTGGCCCCTTGCCCAGTGTGGGTCGCCTGGAGAACTAGCTGATTAACCGAGAGGAAATCCATCTCTCGGATTGCACGTTATCTCTGGGTTTCTTCCCCCAGCTGTTGCTCTCTCTCCCATCCCTAAGGCAGGCGGTGTTCGAAGGCAGCATGTCCCAGCAACAACAACAAAAAAACGGCTGCTTCCCTGCCGTGCTGGAATCCCCCCGCAGAGGCTGTTGATAGCCAGAGGATTAGATGCTCGAGTCTGATGGCAAAAATTTACTGCCAGCGCTGGATTTAGGAACTCCCTGGAGTAACCGCAGCATTTCCTGGTGCCATGCAGAACAGAGACATCACACACAGCCCTGGCTGTTAACTGTTTCTTCCAGAGCAAGAGGGGGAAATACAGCCCCATCTCCCCAATGCTGCTCCAGGGGAAAGGTAGCGTTGCCAACTCCAATTTGGGAAATTCCTGGAGAGTTGGCAGAGGAGGAGGAGGAAAGGGAGGCAATTGGATTTATACCCCGCCCTTCACTACCCAAAGAGGTCTCCGAGCAGCTTACAAACTCCTTTCCCTTCCCTTCCCCATGACAGACACCCTGTAAGGCAGGTGGGGCTGAGAGAGCTCTCTTAAGAACTGCCCTTGAGAGAACAGCTCCGAGAGAACTCGTGACTGACCCAAGGTCCCACCAGCAGCAGCTTGTGGAGGAGAGGGGAATCAAACCCACTTCTCCCAGATTAGAGTCCACACTCTTAACCGCTATACCAAACTGGGGAAGTCAGCCACAGTTCTAAACAAACCTGGTCCCCCAAAATCATAAAAAGGCTGTGTAGATCTCCTCAGCTGGAAGAAAGGGTCTTTTACAGCGGGTGTGAAGGGGGGCCCTTGTAGAGTTGCGAGGCCCCACTGGCTGATGGGGGGGAACTTACCCCGAAAAAGAGGGAGAACCATCCAATGTGCAGCAACGTGTCTATGTCACTGCCCCCATGACCCGGAAGTGACATCATCACATCGGGGACATCGGGGCGACACTCTGGTATTTGGGCAGAAACACTATGGTAGTGGTGAAATGTACCATAGAGGTTTTGCCGAAATACCAGAGTGTCCCCCCAACATCTCAGATGTGGTGATAATGCCACTCCGGGTCATGTGGGCAATGATGTAGACACGTTGCTGTATGTCGGCTGAGCCTCCCTCCCTGCTGCTCCTGTTTAGTCCCCCTCACCCCCACCAGTTGCCAGGAGGGACCTGGTGACCCTAGGCCCCTCCCCCCACAATTTGGAACCAGCCGTGTCGGGGGCAAAGCTGAGGAGGGGGGCTGCTGTAAAAAATGTCCCCAAGCCTCAATCAAAGGAAACCAGGGAAGGCCTCTGAAAGATGCTTTCCTTCCCGTGCAGAAGTGGATGGAAGAACTTGTTCTCCCTGAAAGAGCTGATTAAAACGTCATCCTCTGGGGAACAGGTATGCAGCGCTCAGCAGCTCTGGCCTGGTTCCCCGAGACCAATTTCCTGCCAAGACGGAGAGGCTGATCCCGAACCACACACAGTCAGTCGATGGCTGTGAAAACCTGAGGCAGTTGGGAGATGACAAGTGGCGGGCCAAATGGGGCTTTCAGTTTGGGAATTGGGTGGTTTACAGAGCAGCAGCAAACCCCAGCCGAAAAGGAGATTTGATGGAAGGGAAACTGTGGAACCGTCCACGGACAAAGAACAGCTGGGAATATCCAAATGCCTAAATGGAGAGCCAGTCTGGTGTAAGTGGTTAGGAGCGCAGACTCTAATCGGGGAGAAACAGAGTTGATTCCCCACTCCTCCGCATGCAGCTGCTGGTGTGACCTTGGGTCAGTCATAAGTTCTGTCAGAGCTGTTCTCTTAAGGACAGTTCTGAAAAAGAGCCCCACCTACCTCACAGGGTGTCTGTTATGGGGAGGGGAAGGGAAAGGGAAAGGAGATTGTAAGCTGCTCTGAGACTCCTTCGGGTAGTGACGGGCGAGGTATAAATCCAATCTCTTCCTCTTCTTCTTCTTCTTCTTCTTTTAAATGCCACAATGCAGGAAACAGAAATAGCATGAGGTCAGAAGGAACCTCAACCATGGTGCCTATGAGAAATGAGTGGCTTAAGGGCTAACTACTTATTACACACAAACAGGTTCAGAGGTAGCCCAATGGTCTTTTCCCCCCTTGAAAAGATGTTTCGGTAGAGGGCAAATGAGAGCAGAGGTGCCATAAAGCAGTGTTTTTCAACCTTTTTCGAGCTAAGGCACATTTCTTTCATTGAAAAAATCCCACGGCACACCTGACAATATCTCACGGCACAGTGGTTGAAATACAAGATAAATGGGTCATTAGTTGCCTCAGCTCAAGTATTAACTATGACAGTATTACAAATACACATAATAGCCACTCAACTTGAAATCGTAAGTTACAGATCCAAAGTGTCATGGCTCCTTCCCATAACATTGACCTGAGTTTCAGAAGAAATATAATGTGGATGTATTTTAATACTGCGATTCTGCTAAAGTTTTTCAAATAGAGAGTTTAAACTCTTACTCTTATGTGAACAGCATTCCGCTGACCATAAGTGATTTGAAGAGAAGCACAGTACACCCATTCTTCGCTGAGGGACAGTTACTGATTTGAACCCCACCCTGACAGAAACAGCTAGCTGTTACCATCAAACAGATTCATGTTTACTGGAATGTCTTGGTGCAAATCACCCTACCTCAGGCCGGCCACAGAGCGTGCGAGCGGAATCAGCGAGACCGCGCCACTGTTCTTTCTCGCATGCGCAAAAGCGTCCCGGAAGGTCAGCCCGGAAGGCACATTTCTTTCATTGAAAAAATCCAGCGGCACACCTGACAATATCTCGCGGCACACCAGTGTGCCACGGCACAGTGGTTGAAAAACACTGCCATAAAGGGGGAATTAAGCACCTAGCTCTTTCTGCATATCCCATTTCTCTACTTCAAATTGTTCCGTGAAGTTGGGTCTCAAGCACATAATTCTGCGGTGAAACCACTCCAATGTTTTCAGCCATTCCAAAAAACTCCTCCCCATTTGAGTGAACTTTTAGCACTCCTTGAAAAAATGTCCACTTATTAATCGATGTCACCCTAACTTGCCCTCGTTCCCATTTGCCTTCACTTGCTCACAGTGGAAACATCCTTTCTAGGAATTGCCAGAAACTCAATGGTAAAACCATAGCGTCTCCAGCAATTCCTAGAGGGGACTGGTGTCACTTCCTGGTTTTCCCCAGAAGTGACAGAAGCGACATCACAGCATCATTCCTAAAGCCTCTTGTTTGTTTTTCTCCTGCCGCCACTCACAGGTTGCCAGTGGGAGGTCCCGCCACACAGGAGACTTGGCAACCCTGAACTAGGAACTGAATATTTGTGTTTATTGGGGGAAATATCTACCCCATAAAACCTGCATGTTTTCGTTTTCTCCTCAAACTGAAACTCAATAACATCCCATTCTCTCTGAAATCACATCCTACTTCTGAACTTAGTGGGTAGGTTTAGACAAGTCTCTTATCTTACATTTATTACCTTGCCTGTAAAAAAAAATGGAAATGACATAGCTCAGGGGGGTTGTTGGGAGCAAAAAATTAGATGCCTTTGCCCTCTAAGCCTTTTCAACATAATAAAGGATTTGCAATCCAGAAGAGCTGGCAGCCCTCGAGATCCTCACCTGTGCTGATGTTGCATTTAACCGCCTCCCCGACATATATCTGAGAGGAGCGCTATAATTAAAATGCCTTCTAATTTTAAGGGAAGCATGTTTATCTCATCGGGTTTTCTGATGATCAAAGGAAAAAAACAGAAATATGGTTTGCGCATTTAATCAAGCGAGGCACGGCAGGTTTGAAATATTCGTTGGGATTTCCTGCGGGGGGGGGGGGGATGAGAGGGAAACGCTTTTGAGGTTTTGCTTGAAGGCACTTCCTGTAATAATGAACAAAGCAAACAGGGATTCGTTCTGAAGCCAACACTGCCCGATTACAACTGATAAAGTAAATTGTTATCTTTTACATCATTCTAAGGTTTTGACTGAGGCCGTGCTTCGGGTAGCCCCGCCCTTTGAGGCTAGATGGGTGGCGGTCCAAGAGATGGCCTTCTTGGTTGTGGCCCCAGAATTATGGAACTCCCTCACCAGGGACATTCATCCGCCACCTTCTTTCACTGCCTTCCGCCAGCTGGTGAAGATTTTTTTGGTTCGGCCTTGCATTCCCTCCGTGACCCCACAGTAGGGGTTGTCAACCTCCAGGTGGAGGCTAGAGAGCTCCTGGGATCACAGCTCATCTCCAGGGGTTGCCAGCCTCCAGGTGGGGCCTGACGATCTCCTGCTTTTACAACTGATCTCCAGCCGACAAGAGATAATCTCCCCTGGAGAAAATGGCTGCTTTGAAGGGTGGGCTCTATGGCATCGCACCATGCTGAGCCCCCTCCCCTCCCCAAACCCCACCCTCTCCTGGATCCGCCACCAACGCCTCCAGATATTCTCCAACGCAGACCTGGCAACCCTAGAATAGAGATCAGTTCACCTGGAGAAAATGGAAGGTGGACTCTACGGCATTATACCCCTTGAAGTCCCCCCTTCCCAAACCCCACCCTCCTCAGGCTTGACTCCCAAAATCTCCAGGTATTTCCCCACCGAGAACTGGCAACTAGGGTTGCCAGCCTCCAGGTGGGGCCTGGGGATCTCCCGCTTTAACAACTGATCCCTAGCTGACAGAGATCAGCTCCCCTGGAGAAAATGGCTGCTTTGAAGGGTGGACTCTATGGCATTGGACCATGCTGAGGTCCCTCCCCTCCCCAAACCCTGCCCTCTCCTGGCTCCACCCCCAAAGTCTCCAGGTATTTTCCAACCCAGAGCTGGCAACTCTACTGGCAACCCGACCCCTCAGAAGAAGAGGAGGAGTTTGGATTTACACCCCATCCTTCACTTGGAGTCTGCGCTCTTCAGACCAACACTGTTTAACAGTCCCCGGCCCAAAAGACGTCCACCTTGCCTCAGCCAGGGCCTTTTCAGTCCTGGCCCCAGCCTGATGGAACGTGTTCCCACGTGAGCTCAGGGCCCTGCAGGACTTATTGCAATTCCACAGGGCCTGTGAAACAGAGCTGTTCTGCCAGGCCTTTGGTTGAGGCGGCGGACATCAAAGAACATCGGCCTCCCCCACTTTAAGCGATCCCTGGCGCCATTTGCATCATGGGTGCCAGGAGGGACTGACCAATCCTAGTCAGAGTTTGTCACCACCCTCTCTGGCATGAGCCCGGCTTGCCCTGAAATGAGAAACCATTCGCCGACTGGCCAGTAGGTTATTTTAAATCAGTACTGAAAATTTAATGTATGTTCTGTTGGAGGCCATGTTGTAAACCGCCCTGAGCCCGCTCGTGGGGTAGGGCAGGATAAGAATCCCCCAAATAAATAAATATAAAAAATACTGAGGCCAGCCCTGCTTACCTCCTGAGATCTGACACGATCAGGCAAGTACCCAAGATGGCAGCAAGAGACGATCTAGTAGCAGGGAGTGGTAAAAAGCATGAAACCAGGAGGGGGGGCTGGGAGAGGCAGGGACAATCCACAAGGAACACGCAGCTGCAGGTGCAACCACAGGCAGCTGCTGGTGCGACCTTGGGTCAGTCATAAGTTCTCTCAGAGCTGTTCTCTCAAGGGCAGTTCTCGAGAGAGCTCTCTCAGCCCCACCTACCTCACAGGGTGTCTGTTGTGGGGAGGGGAGGGGAAAGAGATTGTAAACCGCTCTGAGACTCCTTCAGATAGAGAATGGCGTGGTATACATCCAATCTCTTCTCTTTACCTTTAAAGCTCTCTATGGTCAGGGGCCTATATACCTGAGGGACCGCCTTTCCCCACATGTTCCCCAGAGAGCACTGCATTCAGGGTTCCAAAATTGAATGGCCCTCCCAGGTCTCAAAGATGCCAGGCTGGCCATAACCAGGGCCTTCTCAGTGGCGGCTCCGTACTGGTGGAACAAGCTACCAGAAGAGATCAGGGTCCTGAGGGACCTTATTCAGTTCCACAGGGCCTGCAAGACAGAGCTCTTCCACCAGGCCTTCAACCAAGGAGCCGTCCCCAGTAACTGAAAGGTAGAGAGCCCTGTCCCTGGATTTACCAAATCTGAGCTTGCTGCATAAAGGAATAGATCCAGGGCTCATTTCGTAGCAGCATCTCCTTTGCATATTAGGCCACACACCCCTGATGTAGCCAATCCTCCCAAGAGCTTACAGTGGCCCCTGTAAGAATAGCTCTGTAAGCTCTTGGAGGATTGGCTACATTAGGGGGTGTGTGGCCTAATATGCAAAGGAGCTCCTGCTACGAAATGAGCCCCGAATAGATCAAAGAGCCGACTATCAGGACAGACCATCGAACTGTTGCCGCCATCGCTAAGCAGTACTGCTAACCATCAGATCTAATTGTTTACCAGCACTTTATGATATTCAACTATTTGAGATGGTTTTATGATTGTTATAATTCTTATTTATTTGTTTTAATCTTTTACGTAAGCTGCCCTGAGCCTGCTTTGGCGGGGAGGGTGAGGTATAAATTTGATAAATAAATAAAAACAAATTCTTCTCTTCTCAACAGTTCACGGTATGGATGTCCAAGGACAGACTCAATCCCCCAAGGCCGGGCTGGTCTTTCTTGGATGCAGGAAGCAGATTCTGGATGCCATAAAACAGTACACCCTTTATCAAGCATTTTAATTTGTTTGCTCGACCCCCAATTGGCATGCAAGGCTTGGAATTCTCCCTCCGGCATCAGCATATCTCGCCTGGGCAGCGCAGCCAAGCCAAATTTATCTGCAAGGGTTTTTTTTATTATTATTATTCTCGCTACAAAAGCAGCTGACAAACTTGTCACAGAGGGCAAGACATGATTCAGCCTGCGGGCAGGGCCTGCCATTTACCACCCCGAAACCGAAAATCCCTCTGCAGGGAAAAAAAGGTTCCCGTACTGATGCCGCATCGTCATGTTTTTTAAAAACAGATCAGTGTCTCTTGTTGGTCATCTGTGGTGCCGAGACAGCATCATGCGCCTCCTAGTCATCCCTACTCGTCCCTTAATGCGCTTCATATTCCCAATAAACCAGGGAGATTTGTGCCAAGTAGCATTTATTGGGGTGAGGGGAGAACTGAGAGAGTTTTGTGTTTGAAGAGCAACCGGAGAGGCACTATTTTTGGTGCGTTTTTATAGCAACTCCCAGCTTTTAGCAAACCCATTTCCCCGCCCAGTGAACTCTGTTAGAGGAGCCAAAGATTTATTGGGTTTTTTTCATGTTAGCAAATAAAGTGGCTGCATTTCCAAAAGACTGTCAGTCTCCCACATATACAGCATTTCCCCCAGTCTCCCAGTTCTCTTCCAAGCCACAATTGTTCCAAAGTGGTAGAAATGAATGACATCCATTTGGCTCCAGGAGTTGAAATAAATATTTTGTACAGTGCGCGCTCTCTCTCTCTCTCTCTCTCCCTCTGGCCATGGTCACATACTCATTTTGATCGGGTTTCACCACCGTTTCATCTCACATTTAAAATCACTGATCAGACGTCCGCATCTGTCTCCCACACCGAAGTGGGCTCACTCATGCAATCCTCCCAGTTCCCTAGCGAGTTTTTCCAACACCAGGAAAATCAAGTACTTTCCAGATGTTCGTTCTTTGAATCCGTGGTTTAGCCGATCTGGGCAGCCATCTCTCGCAATGATCACGATTAGGTCATCTGAACATCCTTCGCGCAGTGTCCCCCCCCCAAGCTTCCGCTGTTGTGCGCATGAGCAATCCTGCGCTAAATAAATTCAATGTATAAACGTTCAAGTGCACATACAGATTCCAGCACTCAGTTGTTATGTTGCCGGTTAATTTTGTTTGTTGTGGGGGAGGGGACCTGCCAAAAGAAGGCAGTACACCAAGTCCCCGTAGGAGGAGTGATTCTGCCATGTGCATATGCGCATGTGCAAAGGCAATTAAAAAAAAAAAAAAAAACCACGCCACCACTTGGACAACTATCTGATGGTGCCCGGAACCTCATTGTGCGATGCAAGGTGTTCCAGGGCAATGTGTGATCATCCCAACCCCCCCAAAAATATTCCCAATCCAATCTCTAGTGTGAACAAATCGGGATATGCTTGTCACGTGACCACACCCCTCCCTCCCTCCCTCCCTCTCTCTCGCTCTCTCTCAGAGCCAGTTTGGTGTAGTCATGGTTAGGAGCGCATACTCTAATCCAGGAGAATTGGGTTTGATTCCCCACTCCTCCACATGCAGCCATTGGTGTGACCTTGGGTCAGTCACAAGTTCTCTCAGAGCTGTTCTCTCAAGGGTAGTTCTCGAGAGAGCTCTCTCAGCCCCACCTACTCCACAGGGTGTCTGTTGTGGGGAAAGGAAGGGAAAGGAGATGGTAAGTCGCTCTGAGACTCCTTCGGGTACTGAAGGGTGGAGTATAAATCCAATCTCCTCCTCCTCCTCCTCTCTCTTTCTCTCTTTAGACCAGTCACCAGACTCAGTAGAAGACAGCTTCACATGTTTGGTGTGCTGTTCAGTAAACAGCCAGTTAAAAAAACAGAAATGTGACTCTTGCTCCAAACATAATACAAATGGTTTCCTTTCCACAAGAAAGTGGGCTGTGTGTCCTTAATTGCAGCCTCTGAGGCTGCTTTTCATTCAAACCCCACCAGCCAATGGGACAGAGATGCAGAATCGAGTGTCACATCTCATTGGGCCTTTTCCATCAAGGGGGAGGGGCATGCGTGGGTGGCTCAGATGGCATCCCGGAATGGTTCTGTTGAGTCACTCAACTTTCCCATTCCTGGCAGAGCTCTTGGGGCTTTAACATCTGCACAAAATCAGCAGTTAAAGCTTTTCCTGTCTCAAAATTCTACATGCCAAGTAAATGATTACCGGGTGAATTTCAGCCTATTCAGTCTATCTGTCCTGCA
This sequence comes from Lepidodactylus listeri, assembly GCA_029233225.1. Classification (NCBI taxonomy): domain Eukaryota; kingdom Metazoa; phylum Chordata; class Lepidosauria; order Squamata; family Gekkonidae; genus Lepidodactylus; species Lepidodactylus listeri. The sequence continues at coordinate 87,437,972 of JARCFY010000011.1, forward strand.
GGCTGTTGGCCAGCCTTCTTTGATCCACTTCCAGAGAATAGGCTGGATGTTTCTTATTTCCACACACACCTTAGTGAACGCTTTCATTTCAATTGCCAAAAGCATGACTTGGCATTTTTTTATCCAACCTTTCCTCCAAGGAGCTCAAGTCAGCGTACTGGGTTCTCCCTTCCCCATTATTGTTGATACTGCATTCTGTACTGAAAAGGAAAAAAATATTATGTATTCTGTTGAAAATATTTTTATCTTTCAATAAAAAAATTTTACTTCAGTACAACAACCAGGCTAGGTAGGTTCGGGCTGAGGGGGATGTGCCAGTCTCTCCATAACAGGAGTCATTTAGGGCTGGAGATAGGTGGAGCAGAGTTCCACCAGCCCAGAAGTGGGAACTAGGGCAGCCACAGGCGGAATCAGATTCTCTGGTCCAATTCGGCCCGCTGCTTAAAAATCAGCTGGAGGGGATGGGGTTTGAGGGAGAGACTCCAAACTTGCAGGGTAGCTGCTGGAGCCTCTTTCCGAAATACCCATCAAGTTTCAAGAAGATTGGACCAGGGGGTCCAATTCTACAGGCCCCCAAACAGGTTGCCCCCATAACCTCCATTGTTCTCTGTGGTGGGAAAAAAGGTTACCATAGAGAACAATGGAGGGGATGGGGCAATCTGTTTGGGGGCCCATAGAATTGGACCCCGTGGTCCAATCTTCTTGAAACCAGTTGGGTATTTCGGGGAGAAGCCCCAGCAGCTACCCTGCAAGTTTGGAGTCTCTCCCTCAAACCGCCTCTCCTCCAGCCCCTCATATACTCTATGAGTTTTTGCCATTCTCCAATGGCCCATAGGGTATAATGGGGCTGAAACTGACATTCGGCCGGTGATGTCAGGGAGCGTGGCATATGCTAATGAGTTATGGTAATGAGCTCCTGCACCTCTTTTTCTATGAAATGACCCCTGCTCCTTATTACAATTGATCTCTGGACAACCAAGGTCAGGTCCCCTGGAGGAAATGGCTGCTTTGGATGGTGGGCTGTATGGCACTGTACCCTGGCTAAGGTCCCTCCCCTCCCCAAACCCTCCCCTCCCCAGGCTCCATCCCCCCCCCCAAAAATCTCCAGGTATTTCCCAGCCAGGAGCTGGTAACCCTGTGTGAGGAAACAATGCTCCCTCTAAGCTGTGGAGTCCTGTGAGCAGAAATTCCACTTTGTGAGGTGCTGGCATTACAGTTGTGAGCGAGCGATTTGGCTGCTGCACAAATTAGTTTGCTCTGGAGCCATCCTACCTGAGCCAAGACGAAAATCTGTGAGCTGGAGGCTAAAAAACTGTGAGCTAGCTCACACTAACTCAGCTTAGAGGGAACACTGGATGTGACTGCGGGAGCCACTCAGCAAAAGCCATGGCAGAGTGAGGATCTGAACAGCTTTACACCCTGCGGTGGTCTGTTTTCTCCTCAAACCTCACCCTCCCTGGGCTCCACCACCCAGTCTGGTATAGTGCAGGGGTGAGCAAACTTGCTCAGCGAAAGAGCCACCTAGAAGAGGGGTGGCCAGACTTGCTTAACGTAAGAGCCACATAGAATAAACATCAGATGTTTGAGAACCACAAGACGTGAACAAATATTACCTGCTTGTATTGGCAAATAAGCAGATTTGCTTTTTATTAACATTAAATGAGGCTGCCAGAAATAATAACAAAAGGGGTAAAAGCAGATATTGATAATGATATTAATTTGTCCAATGATATTTGTTTGCTAATGATATTTATGATATTAATGATATTAATTTATGATATTTGCTAATGATATTAATGATATTTAGCTTCCCCAGCTGCCCTGCCGGGAGCCGCACAATATGTCTGAAAGAGCCGCATGCGGCTCCCGAGCCACAGGTTGCACGGACTCTAATCTGGGAGAACCTGGTTTGATTCCCCACTCCTCCACATGCAGCTGCTGCTGTGACCTTGGGAGAGTCATAAGTTCTTTCAGAGCTGTTCTCTCCAGGGCAGCTCTTGAGAGAGCTCTCTAAGCCCCACAAACCTCACAGGGGTCTGTTGTGGGGAGGGGATGGGGAAGGAGTTTATAATCTGCTCTGAGACTCCTTCGGGCAGTGAAAGGTGGGGTATAAATCCAGTCTCCTCCAGCTCATCTTTTTCTTAGAAAACAATGCAAAACCCCCAGCAACCCTTGTCTAAAGCATGGCATACCACAATGCAGAAAGTGGACTACAAAGCCAGAATGCAGTAAAAACAAGGTGATACAACAATAAACATTGCACATAGGGATGCCAGCCTCCAGGTGGGACCTGGAGGGTTCCCCGAAATTACAGCTCATCTGTAGACTACAGAGATCAGTTCCTTTAGAGAAAATGGCTGCTTTGGAGGGTGGGCTCTACGATACTGAACCTCACTGCAGTCCTTGTCCTTCTCAAGTTCCATCCCCAAATCCACAGGAGTCTCCCACTCTGGATCTCATTTGAGTCCAGTGGGCCCTTTAAGACCAACAAAAATTCTGGGCATGAGCTTTTGTGTGCATACACGCTTCTTCGGGTTATCTTCAGCATCGGAAGACGTGTGCGTGTGCATGAAAGCTTACACCCAGAATTAAAATTTGTTGGTCTTAAAGGTGCCACTGGACTCAAAACTTTGTTCCGTTGCTTCAGAGCAACCCAGCTACCCACCTGAATCTGCCAGTCTGGCAACCATACCCTCCCCCCACATCCTCCGTTGGTGGCTGGGGGAAGGGGATGGGACGGGTACCTGGCAACCCTATCTGCACTGCAGTATGTGTGCGTGTGTATACGTATGCATCAGACTAATGGACATGCACTCCCATGCATCTGATGAAGTGAGGGGATGCTCAGAAAAGCCTGAATTGGCCGAGCACCTTAAGTCGCTGGAGGGCTCCTGTTCTATTTGGCAGCTCCAGATATTCAGTCCCTTATTTCAGGATACCTCTTCCATTGTCCACGACGAACTTAGCCCTCATTTTACTCCACTGGGTCACACACACACATACACACACACACCCGATCTGAAAATCCACCGGACTGAGAAAGAGCCCCAGACCGCCTCTCTCTCTCCCTGGGCCAGTCTGCCCTCTCGGCTCACAGGCGAGCAGCAGCCAATCGGGTGAGCGCGGCGCGGCTGGGGCTCCTCCATCCCTCCGCCTGGCGCCTCTGCTGGTCCCCGCAAGGAGGAGTCGGAGGCGCGCCGCCACTCCCTTCCTCCGCAATGACCTAAAGCCAGCCTCGGCCCTGCAACGACCGGGGAGCCGGGCGAGCAGGCATTGCGGGGCAGAGTCCGGCAGTCTGGGTCTCGGCCAGGAGACGCAGCCATCGCCTGCCGGCTGGAGAGGGCGTCGCCAGCTGCCGGTCCTGCGTCTCAGCAAAATCCCCCCCAACCTACCAGCCTCTCTCTTTCTCTCTCTCTCTCTCTACTGAGACCGGTTCTACGGCAGACTAGAGACGCTCTCTGAAAGGACTCCCCGGGGAGGGGGACTTCTCCGGCGCCTCTCTTTCTTCTCTCCGCTCGCTGTTGCCAACGCCGCCTCTACCAAGATGTGTGACTGTTTTCATCTTGTGCTTCCTAACTGGCCCGGATCTCCAGCCAGTGGTGGGCTCCCTTTATTTCTCCTCTACTTCCTGCCTTCTAACGCTGCTGCTGCTGCTGCTGCTGCTATTGTTTCCCAAACGCCCTTTTTGCTGGCTGCCAAATCCTCCCTTTCTCCGAGTCCCTCCCTGCGGCTTTTAGGGTGTGGCTTTCGCTGATACTGCATGGATCAGATAAGGAGTTCAGAAGATCCCGGGCTCGATTTTCCCTTCCCTCTCTCGCGTTGCGCCCAAGCCACATTTGGAAAATCTCCTGCAATGTGTATAATTAAGAATATAATTTCCCACCCCCACCCCTCAGAAGTGCATGCCTTCAGAAGAGAGGTTTGATTCCCTCCCCCCCTCCCCTTCATTTTTCATAGCGATTAGAATGCCAGACACTGTTTATATTGCATGATTTAAAAAAAAAAATCAAATAAAACACCTCAGCTGGCTTCCGCACTGTATGTTTTGGATGCATAGACTTCACCATTTCTTCTGCTTAGTGTCACGGTTTATAAGCAACAGGGGGGTGAGAAGCTCGGGGCATGATCAAGAAATGCTGTAAGGTGTCAAAGGGATAGCATGAACGATGGGCTTTTCAGAAATCAGACTGTGTTTTCAAGGGAGAAGTAACAAATGTGTCATTTGGGGAGGGGAAGCAGGGTGGGGGTGTTCCCGGTTTCAGGTCTATCGTCTGCCTTGAAGTGAACCCCTGCTGGTCAGTGTTTGTAGGCAGGCTGGCTGTAGTCACTCACTGGTGAAGGAAAAGCACTCTGCGCATGGGCAGAAGGCATGTGTAGGTATGCAAGGTCTTAAAAGAAGAGCTGGACTAAAGATTTGGGGGGGGGGGGATGCACTAAGTGGATGCAGTTAGAAGAACAAGTACAGACCAAGATCAACAGTTCCGGGAAAGTTCGCCATCGGCTATGAGTCCCAGAAGTTTAAAAAGAAAATTCGGATCGGATTCTCAGAATGCAGTCAAGGGTCTAGGGAGAAATGTGTCTTAAAGTTGCTTTTTTGGAAACGAGAAATCCCGGGGCTCAGGGCTGCATGGATAGGCAGATCACGAGAGGGAGGCTGGCAGGGTTGCATTGGTGCTTAGTTCTCGTGGCCCTTTCTGACACGCCCAGGGAAGTCTGGTCGCCACTAATGCTCCCTCTAAGCTGCGGAGTCTTGTGAGCAAAAATTCTACTTTGTGAGCTGCTGGCATTAAAGTTGTGAGCCAGCGATTTGGCTGCTGCATAAATCAGTTTGCTCTGGAGCCCTCCTTCCTGAGCGGAGACGAAAATGTGAGAGCCGGAGGCCAAAAAACTGGGAGCTAGCTCACACTAACTCAGCTTAGAGGGAACACTGAAGCAATTTTTCTCCAGGCCAGTTTGGCCGGGAATCGTGGAGGTATTTTTTGCCATCTTCCGGGCATGGAGCAGGGGTCACTGGGGGTGTGGAGGGGGAGGTATTTGTGAATTTCCCTCATTGCGCAGCGGGTTGGACTAGATGACCCTGGAGGTCCCTTCCAACTCTTTGATTCTGTGACTCTAGGATTCTGTGAAGCCCTGGAAATAAGCTCTGCTCCTTCAGCATTTGGGGAGTGGGAGGAACCAGACGTCCTTGATCAGTGTGCAGCAAAAAGGTGACCTCCCTGTACAGTTCTCTGAAGAACAGGATGGCCACAGATGAAGGCAGAGCCCTGACTAGCTAATTTTGCACCTGAGGCAAGAATGATAAAATTGCACTCCCTATACTTTCATACTAGTAATTTGACTAAAAAGGTAAAGACATAAATAGCAAGACTGATAGCGACACAACTTTTCTCTTAGCCATAGTGTGTTTTTTCTGTGCTCCTCCAGGCAAGTGCTTCTGTTGCCTTGCCCTTGTGACAGCCCTGGATGGGGGTGGGAGGTAATGATGCTGTCAGAAGAGGCCCAAGAAACAGAGCCCAAGATCAACAGTTCCTGCTAGAGAATCCACCACCACCCTGGCCCAGTTTCATCCCGGCGAAAAGCAACAGTTTATCCCCACTCTTCCCCCACCCCACCCCTCCCGCAGAGTAAACGGAGAGACATCATGTACCTGCCAGTTTTCTTCCGAGGCGTAATGCGAATGATTCACGAAGCAAGGCAACCGTGATGGGTTAAATTCCTTCCAAAGACAACTTTTTAAAAGCCAACAAACCCACACCTAGAATTGCTTGGCTGGCAGCCTGCCATGTGTTTGAGATGTTGGGGAAATGTAGCGACTAGACAGATAAGGTCAGCCTGAAACCGGAGCGCCAGATAAAGGGGGATCTTTATTTCTTGCAAGATCAAAGTCAACATAAAATCTTTCTTCCCCCCCCCCCCTTCCCAGCACATGTCTCTCCTTATAACTGGCACTGGGCTAAGTAATTGCATTTAAGTAATCCTAGACAAAAGTCATACCATTTTGCAAGACCAATTTGCTTGTAAAAGCCATTTAAAAAACACTGTAAAGGGGAGGGGGCATATCGAATGCATGACTTTGCATAGCTTTCTGGGAGGGTTTTTTTTTTTTTTTACAGTTCCCTTGTGATTCCTGTTTCTTAAGGCCCTGGAATTTATGGGCCAGCTTTTCTCATCCCTTGACTTTCCTCTTGTAAAACCGTGACTTTGCTGTTTGAGAGTATTCCACAGTGTGGGGCGGGGGGGCTATTTTTCCAAAAGGAAAAACGGTGCAGTTGAGTCCCCCCCAATCCCAGGATAATATTTTGATTAGATGATCATCTGAATCATAACACATCCAGGAATTTTATTTTGGAACAAGGGCGGCCGACTGGCGGGCTGCTTTCTGGATCCCGTGGGTTGAAAGGCTCCTGTATTTTAATGAAGGTGCAGGACAAGGTTTTGCTCACAGTCTCCTGTTTAAAAGAGGCTCTAATAGATAGTATAAATATTCTTGTATATTGGCTGGACCTTGCCCATTCCAGGCCAAGGTCAAATGACCACATCGAGAAACTCCAGAGTCTGAGAAAACAGAAAGACTCCAGTAGCACCTTAAAGATGAACACGATTTGTGGCAGGGTATGAGCTTTCATGAGTCACTGCTCAGGAGAGCCAGTTTGGTGTAGTGGTTAAGAGCGTGGACTCTAATCTGGGAGAACCGGGTTCGATTCCCCACTCCTCCACATGCAGCTGCTGGTGTGACCTTGGGTCAGCCACAGGTTCCCTCACAGCTGTTCTCTCAAGAGCAGTTCTCTCACTCAGCCCCACCTGCCTCACAGGGTGTCTGTTGTGGGCAGGGGTCATTTTGTAGAAAAAGAGGTGCAGGAGCTCATTAGCATGACTCATTGGCATAACTTATTTGCATATGCTAAACCACCTGTCAGAAGGAAAGGAAAGGGAAGGAAGGAATGAAGGAAGATGGCAGGAAGGGGACAGTTACTATTCCAAGCCTCAGAAATACCACTATTCTGGGAGGATAGCTTCAGTGGTGGCTGGAGCCTTCAGAAGGCTGGTTGGAGGAACAAGGACCTCTCCAGGGGACGGGGTCATTTTGCTGCAGCCATGACACAAGCAGACATTCCCCCGTGGAGGGGGGGGGCTGGCACCAACTCCCGGAGCTGAGCTCCCCCAAGCTCACACTCGAAATGACCCCTGGTTGTAGGGAGAGGAAGGGAAGGAGACTGTAAGTCACTCTGAGACTCCCAAGTGAAGGGCAGGGTATAAATCCAACTCCTCCTCCTTCTTTTGACATGTTAAAAATTAATGGGTTTACAGGGTAGTCACATAGGGTAGACGCAACGCTGCTTAGGGATGCACTGTGGCAAGAGCTATCTCATGGACTGGAGTCCACTTCATCAGGTGCATGAAGCGCATCCTCGATTCAGGACATGTTGCATGCATGCATGCATCTGACAAAATGGCTTTAAGTCCATGGAAGTTCATGTCCCACAGCAACAGTGCAGGCAGATCCTACTCTAAAACCATTTATTTCAATGGGGTTGAACTGGAGTAACTTTGCGTAGGATGGCACTGGAAGTCCTTCATGCGCCATTAGACTTGGGTTCTTTAGCTGGGACAGATTGTGCAGGTCTAAGCCCAGGGGCCAGTGGGCACCAGAGGGTGTAACTCTGCTCAGGGTTGTCCTCTAATGCAGAAGTGGTTCCTAGCTCTCCCTTCCAAATCGGTGACCTCATCCCTCTGGCAGTTGTGTCTTAAGTGAGCCCCAAATTTAGTACAGAGAAGAGCATGACTATTCCAGAGGAAATCAGATTGTCCGCCTGCCCAACCAGTATCTGGAGACCAGATGGCCTGGAGAGGACATTGGGTAGAACATCAGAAGAACCCTGCTGGATCGAACCAGTGGTCCATCCAGTCCAGCATCATCTCACACGGTGGCCAACCAGTTCCTCTGGAGGGCCAACAAAAACAGGGCATAGAAGCCCTGTACTGGTTTCCTATCTGCAGGGAAGTTTTAACGTTTAAAACATAAGAACATAAGAGAAGTCATGTCTGGATGAGAACAATGGCCCATCCAGTCCAACACTCTGTCACACAGTGGCCGAAACCCAGGTGCCATCAGGAGGTCCACCAGCAAAGCCAGAGCTCCAGAAGCCCTCCCACTGTTGCCCCCCCCCCAAGCACTTGGGTGTGATCCATTCCGCCACTTCAGCATTCCACCTCCTCATTCGAGGGTTGCCAACAAGTCTGGAGAAGAAGAAAAAAAATCCCTGTCCCTTTAATAGTAATTTAACGCCTGGAACTGAGCAGCTGGAAGCTTTTTGTGGCATGGAGGCAAATAACATCCTTGATAGCACCCCTTTAAGCCTCTATTAAAAGGGCAGGACACCCACACGCACACTCCAGGCAGTTGGCAAACCCATCCCACATTCCCATTTCATCCTCCTGTATGCACGAAGAGAGGTGCGACTTGATGGCACACGATTGTGACAATGATGTGCGATGCAGGTCTTAGTGCAACGTCAGAGAGGAACTGAATGAGGCTGATTCCTAGCCTCACACGCACACGTGTCCAGACCCTTGGTCCATCAAGGCCCTTATTGCCTATTCAGACTGGCAGCAGCTCTCCAAGATCTCAGGGAGAAGAAGACAGGAGGAGTCTCAGAGTGGCTTACGATCCCTTTCCCTTCCCCTCCCCACAACACACACCCTGTAAGGCAGGTGGGGCTGAGAGAGCTCTCTCGAGAACAGCTCTGAGAGAACTTATGACTGATCCAAGGTCACACCAGCAGCTGCACGTGGATCAAACCCGGGTCTCCCAGATTAGAGTCCGCGCTCCTAGCCACTGCACCAAACTGGCTCTCCCACTGAGGCCCAGCCCTTCCCCAACTCGCTTTGGGACCATTTTCCCAATGGAAACTTGCTCACATCCACTGAAATTAAAACAACGGTGTTTCAGCAGGGACACGGTGTTTTGCCTCCGGATGTTGTGAGACCCTGCTCAGTTCAGCCAAAGAGGTATATTACATTCACCTCCCTGTGGGTACTTCTTCTCCACTCCCAAAGGCCTTCTCTTTACCGGACTCAGGATATTATATCTCTTTTTTCACTGGGCACGGCTCAAGCTTGTCAGTACGGTGACAGATGTGCTGGATAACATGTATATACTGGGTGGAACAAAAGCTCGGAGATAACAAAAGACTGGAATTGACAAGCACTCTTTTTGGCTGTCACTTGTGTGACAAACAGCATGCCTATCTCCCCACTTGGCAAAATAAGGAAGGGAAGGGCTTCTTTGGGGGACAGTAAATCGCTTTTGCCAAGAGACACGTTGTTGCGTGAGACACGGTATCGTGGAAGAGACTTGGAGGACACACTGCTGAATTCACTGGAAGAAGAAGAAGAAGAGGAGGAGGAGGAGGAGGAGGAGGAGGAGATTGGATTTATATCCTGCCCTTCACTCACTTGGAGTCTCACAGCGGCTTACAAACTCCTGAAAGACAGGACCAGGAAAGAATCCAGCCCAAAGCAGGCTATAAGACTCCTGCTATCAATGCAACTGGTAAGAGAAAAATGGATCATAGAGATTCCTGGCAGTGAGATCATAGACTCACAGAGTTGGAAGGGGCCACACAGGCCATCTAGCCCAGCTCCCTGCTCAGTGCAGGATCAGCCTAGAGCATCCCAGACAAGTGTTTGTCCAGCCACTGCTTGAAGACTGCCAGGAAGGGATAGCTCACCACCTCCCTAGGTAGCTGATTCCATGCTACTGAAATGAGGCCATGCTCTGATCAAAATGTTCAGTGCATGATGTATTGAGGCTAACTGGTGAACCACACCAGTTAGCCTCAATAGGTTATGGGCCCAGCATGATGGGAAAGGTGGACTACCATGGGGGAGCATTCTTGGCATCTGATAAAAGGAGCTTTGATTTGAGAGCAAAAACCCTGGGAATCTTCTTGGTCTTTAAGGGGCTACTGGACTCCAGTCTAGCTGTTCTAGGGAAGACTAACATGGCTATCCTTTATAAAAGAAGGAGATGGAGGAGAAAGAAGAAGAAGAAGAAGAAGTAGTAGGAATGGAGGAGGAAGGAGGAGATTGGATTCATACCCCGCCCTTCACTAGCAGTCTCAGAGCAGCTTACAATTTCCTTCCCTTCCTCTCCCCACAACAGACACCCTGTGAGGTAGGCAGGGCTGGGAGAGCTCTTCCGAGGACTGCTCTTGAGAGAACAGCTCTGAGAGAACTTGTGACTGACCCAAGGTCACACTAGCAGCTGCATGTGGAGGAGTGTGGGGAATCAAACCCAGTTCTCCCAGGTTATAGTCCGCGCTCTTAATCACCACACCAACAAAACTGAATGGCAGATGTTGAGATTCACTACAAAAGGGACTGATGTCAAACAACGAAATAACTCAAGGGACAGTATCAAATTTTGTGCTCAAGGTGGATCCTTCAAAATTTCAGCTGATGCCTCATCGTCTGTGTTAGGAGCTGTAATTTGGCAGGAGGATGACTGCGGGGAAGTGGTTGCATAGCGTCTAAGTCAATGACTGATGCAGAAACCAGATGTGCACAAGCTGAGGGAGACTTGTCAGGAATTTTGCTTGATTCCGAGCATTTTTTAGCAACACATCTGTGGCTGGACAACCCAGGCAACAACTGATTAACAAGCTTTTCACAGTGATGTCGAGCAAACCTCTGAATGACTAGAACGGGAAGATTCAGAGACTGATGATCCAACTACAGAAGTATGGCTTGTCCCTTAGACACCAGATGTTTGCTGCAGATGACTGTCTAGAGCCAGAATTCTACTTTAAAAGAAGGGGGAAATCTCTGGAGTGTAGGTCCACATCGACTTATTGTCAAATCACTCCCTGCAGCAGACAGAAGAATGGAGAGATCAAAGCAGAAACCAAGAAAGGGGGATCACTGAGAAATCTAAAGGGAGTGGTGGTTATTCAGAGATGGCTGGAAGATGATGGCACCTGTAATAGGGTCGCCAACCTCCAGCTGGGGCCTGGAGATCTCCCAGAATTACAACTGATCTCCAGGTGACAGAGATCTATTCCCCTGGAGAAAATGGCTGCTTTGGAGGGTGGACTGCGTGGCATTACACCCTGCTGAGTGTTGGCAGAGTTTAAATATGCAAAGGAAGTGGAGCACTGACCGTTCAGAGAGAAAAAAATTAAGTAGGTTGATTGTAGGACAAACTGTTATAGAACATACAGAGGCAAAGCCAAAAGTAACCAGCCTAAGTGCTGTAAAAGGGCCAAAGAGCAACAGGAAGCTCTGTAGGAACAGGAAGTCTCCAGAAGAGCCAACCAGGAGACAGCAAGGACACAATTTGAAAAAGTAGGAAGTCATAGAATCATAGAGTTGGAAGGGATCTCCAGGGTCATCGGGCCCAACCCCCTGCACAGTGCAGGAAAATCACAAATGCCTCCCCCTCCACATCCGCAGTGGCCACTGTTCCATGCCCAGAAGATTAAAAAAAAACCTCCAGGATTGCTTCCTGACCCCAAAGTGGCAATCAGCATTTCTCTGGGCGTGTAAGAAAGGCCCAGAAGAACTAAGCACCGAGGCAACCCTGCCTTCACTTCTCACGATCTGCCGAAGTTCACAGAATCAGCATCGCTGTCAGATGGCAACCTAGCCTCTGTTTGAAGACTTCCAAAGAAGGAGAGCCCACCACCTCCCGAGGAAGCCTCTTCCCCTGAGGAGCCGCTCCAATGGTCAGGAAGTTCCTCCTCAAGTTTAGCCAAAAACTCTTCTGATTTAATTTCAACCCGTTGGTTCTGGTCCGACCTTCTGGAGCAACAGAAAACAACTCCACACCATCCTCTATAGGGCAGCCCTTCAAGTACTTGAAGATGGTGATCGTATCACCTCTCAGTCGTCTAGCTATGCTTGTGCCTAGTCTAGCTATGCTAGCTACAAGTCCTTCAGCTGTCGTCCCCCCCATAGGATGATCTTCAGATCTTCTTTCTAAGGCTGCACTGTAGACCTTGCATATCCCAACACTGAGGCTCCTCCCCTCCCCAAACCCACCCCCCAAATCTCCAGGAATCTCCCAACCCAAAGCTGGCAACCCTAATCTGTGATCTTTGTATAAGAGTCCTCTGAAAAACAGAGACAATGAACTTTCAACCACTGATGAGATAATTTTCAAAGCCAGTAAAATGGTGGTGCTGGTAGCTTCTGGGGATCCTCCTTCCTGATCCATTAGTCCACTTGTGTGTGTGTGTATATACAAGTGCCGTCAAGTCACAGCCAACTTATGGAAACCCCAGCAAGGGGCTTTCAAGGCAAGTGAGCAGTTTTTTCCCTAGTTTTGAGATCAATGGAGGATGTCCATCGGTGGGGACTGGGCTCTCTGAAGTTAGACAAAACCACAACCTGCAGGAAGGCCTTTTTCACTGTTGCTAACTCCGTTCCCCAAAAGATGTGCTTGGCACCATCCCTGCACCCTGTTTGGAGCGAGATGAAACCTTTTCAATTCCAGGAAGGTGAGGAAGAAACTCCACGCCTTCCCCCTCTTGCTACCTGCTGTCTTCCTCAGAACCTGAACATCCCTCCCTTGACTTTCTGGTGTTTTTGAGCAAGGAAAACATATGCAAAGAGCGGGGAGAAAAGGTGCCTTTTAAAATTCACAGAAGTGCTGCCCCCCAGCTGTGTATGTGTGTAGTCGCAGCCGATTTATGAGGACCGCAGCAAGGGACTTCCAAGGCAAGTGATTAAGCAGAAGTGGTTGGCCATGGCCTTCTTCTGCCGAGTCTTCCTTGGTGGTCTCCCTTCCAAGCACCGACCCTGCTTAGCTTCTGAGATCTGACAAGAATTGGGCCATACCACGCTGCCTTCCCTCCCAAAGCACATGTTATATGTGTGTGTGGAATGCTGTCAAGTCGCAGCCAACTTACGGCAACCCAGCAAGGACCTTTCAAGGCAAATGAGAAGCAGCAGCGGTCGGCCACTGCCTTCTTCTACAGAGACTTCCTTGGTGGTCTCCCTTCCAAGGACCAACCTTGCTTAACTTCAGAGATCTGACGAGATCAGGCTACATCATGTTGACTTCCCTCCCTCCTTCCAACTATGGACTTTGGCAACTGTAGTTCTGTGTTAAACTGGTCTGGATGCCCTAATAGGTTTACCAACTTCCAGGTGGTGCCTGGAGTTCTCCTGCAATTGCCGCTGGTCTCCAGACAACACAGACCTGTTCTGCTGGAGGAAGTGGCAGTTTCAAAGAGCCAACTCCATGGTATACCATAGATTCTGGGAGAAATCCTTCCCCAAATTCTCCCCTCCACAGGCACCACCCCCAAATTTCCAAATGGAGTCTAACTAGGGTCAAACGACTTGCACAAAAACAAAAGAATCATTAAAGACAGTGACGAAAATGAGGTGGATCACAGTGGCAGACAATAGCACCGTGCGGGATCAGAAGGAAATAAAATTGACAGTATTGGATCCTCCCAGTTTGGTATAGTGGTTAAGTGCGCAGACTCTAATCTGGGAGAGCCAGGTTTGATTTCCGACTCCTCCACTTGCACCTGCTGGATGACCTTGGGCAAGTCATAGTTCTGTCAGAGCTGTTCTCTCATGAGCAGTTCTCAAAAGAGCTCTCTCAGCCCTACCTACCTTACAGGGTGTCTGCTGTGGGGAGGGGAAGGGAAAGGAGATTGTAAACTGCTCTGAGATTCCGAGTGAAGGGTGGGGTATAAATCCAATCTCCTCCTCCTCCTCCTCCACCCAATTATGGACTTCACACAATCTATACAGTTGTCTGTCATTTGTGTCCCTCAGGTGTGGAAGACTGCAGCCGCCTCCTTTTCCTTAGCTCAAAAATAGTCACGCTCCCTGATTTGCTTCATCGAGACAGGTGGCGGGTGGTGTTGACAGAAGCCCCATAAACCCTAACAAAGATATACTTCAACAAAGGATAGAGATCGCTGTACAGTCTCTCGGCAAGTAACCTGATGTCTCAGCTTCCACTATCCAGAAAAAAGGCATGGCTTGAGGCCTATCTGAAACAGTGGGTTAAATAGCTGCACTTGAAAGAAAATTGCCATGGGTCATTTGAAGGCTTATCTTTATCAGCACAGCGGGAAGAGCTAATGGAGCTGCTGGACGGGGAAATACGCAAGCCCTTTGTGACTTACACTTTTGTCATGCGGAATTCCCATCTCTTTTCTAACTCTGGTGGACAACCTCCAGGTGGTGGCTGGAGACCTCCTGGGATTACAGTTGACTGGGGGGCCTGGAGACCAAGAAGCCCTGTGAGGGAAGGCTGGGGGACTCGGGGATGTTGAGCCTGGAGAAGAGGAGGTTGAGGGGGGACAGGGTGGCTCTCTTGAGGGATTCGAAGGGCTGTCGCTTGGAGGAGGGCAGGGAGAGGTTCCTGTTGGCAGCAGAGGAGAGGACCCCCAATAATGGATTGAAATTAAGGGCGGGGAGGTGCCGGCTGGATATGAGGGAAAACTTTTTGACAGTCAGAGTTGTGCCAAAGTGGAATCGGCTCCCTAGGGAGGTGCTGAGCTCCCTCTCCTTGGCAGTCTTTAAGCAGAGGTTGGACAAGCACTTGTCAGGGATGCTCTGGGCTGACCCTGCATTGAGCTGGGGGTTCGACTAGATGGCCTGTCTGGCTCCTTCCAATTCTGTGATTCTGTGATCTCCAGGCGATAGGGATCGTTTTCCCTGGAGAAAAGGGGATAGAGATCATTTCCCAGGAAGCAAATGGTCACCTTGGAAGGTGGACTTCATGGCGTTACACCCCCATGGACTTACACGCCTCCCCAAACCCTTCCCCTCTCAGGCGCCACCCTCAAAATCTCTGGGTATTTCCCAACCTGGAGTGGCGAATTAGGGTTGCTGGGTCCCCCCCCCCCCCCCGGCGACCATCAGGGGATGGGGAGGAAGGTTGCCAGCTCCAGGTTGGGAAACTCCTGGGGGTTTAGGGGTGGAGCCTGGGGAGGACAGGGACCTCAGTGGGGCACAATGCCATAGAGTCCGCCTTCCAAAGCATCCCTTTTCTCCAGGGGAACTGATACCTCCAGGAACTGGAGAGGAGCTGCAGTACAGGTGACATCATCGTGTTAGGTGAGGCAGGGCTCCCCCTACTATCCAGCTGGCCGGCGTCAGATCCCCATGGGGGGGAATTAGCAACCCTATGTGTGAGACAGCACAACTGCCTTCAGCCCTATTGACAGATTTATTTACATTATTTACAGTCTGCTTTTCTCACTTGGACTCAAGGTGGATTGCTCAGAGGGGGTCAGCGTGATCAACGAGATAGGACCTTCAGGGGATGCAATAGGTCAAGATGGGGAGCCGTGTCAGTCGGTCTGACACAGTAGAAAAGAGCTCCAGTCTAGTAGCACCTAACCAAATATGTGGCAGGGTTAAGTGAGCAGTGACTCATGAAAGGGCCTCCCCTGCCGCAAATTTTGTTACTCTTTAAGGTGCTCCTGGACTCTTGCTCTTCTCTCCTGCTAAATGCGACAGGATTAAGGTCATCGAACCAACCAGAAGTCTGAAAACAGAACTGAAGCAAAGCATAAGTCTTAACATGATACATTAAATGATGCGAAAATGACGCGGTAGGGTCCTAGTGTCAGCGAGCTGTACTTAGTCGTATAGACCGTAGTCCTGAATTATTTATCCAAGAATACAGAGCATCCCTTGCCCCAAACCAAGAGCTCCTATTTAGACCTTGTGGCTAATAGCCACTGATGGACCTCTGCTCTGTATGTTTATCCAATTCCCCCCTTGAAGCTGTCCATGCTTGTAGCCGCCACCACCTCCTGTGGCAGTGAATCCCACGTGTTAATCACTCCTTGGGTGAAGACGTACTTCCTTTGATCTGTTCTGTCCAGTCACCTTCATATCCCCTATGATATAAACCTGATGGATGGCTCGTTTCATCCGGGAAGATTTCCAAACTTGTTTCTTTTTTTTAAAAAACACACACGAAAGAGTCTTCACCAGACTTTGGCAGTGCCCTGTGAACAGCACCGCGGATGTGTTCTGAATGAGGATTAAGGCAGAGGACAGGTAGGGAACACAGTTTCGCAGAACAAAAGCCAGTTTCCTTGACGCAGCTCTTTTCTGTTCCACTTTGGCCGAGGGCTGAACCGATCGAGGATCCCAGCCCATTCAGATGGGTGGGAAACCAGAATTCAAGCCTCCCTTAAAAAAAAAAAAAAAAGATTCAACAAGTTCTTGCGGGCATTAGCCGAACATCACGGCCGAGCTGTCAAAAACGATTAAAACATCATATCGAACATAAAGCCAGTTTTTTTTTTAAACTTGCCAAAAAAAAAACACCAACACTTCTTGCAGTTTGGAAGGCAGCATAACTATACTTGGATATGGCAAGTTGAGGGACCAGAGAGGGATCACCAGGAAGGGAGCGTGTGAAGAATGGGGAGATGTCCCTCTGAGCGAAACCGCCTCCTCCGGGGCACTCTAAGATCTTAAGTTCTGCCACTGCTGCAGGACTCCCCACCGACCCGAATCACACATCACTGGTGTTGCCGAGGGTGGTTCCACCAAGGGTTACCAACCTCCAGGTGGTGTCTGGAGATCTCCTGGAATTACAGTAGGTCTCCAGGCAACAGAGATCAGTTCCTCTAGAGAGCCAGTTTGGTGCAGTGGTTAAGTGCGTGGATTCTAATCTGGGGGAACCGGGTTTGATTCCCCACTCCTCCACATACAGCCAGCTGCTGTGACCTGTGGCAAGTTATGGTTCTGTCAAAACTGTGCTTGAAAGAGAAGTCCTCAAAAGAGCTCTCTCAGCCCCACCTACCTCCCAGGGTGTCTGTTGTGGGGAGGGGAAGGGAAAGGAGACTATAAGCTGCCCTGAGACTCCAAGTGAAGAGCAGGGTATAAATCTGATTTCTTCTTCTTCCTCCTCTTCTTCTTCTTTGGTGTAGTGCGCAGACTTTAATCTGGGAGAAATGGGTTTGATTTCTCACTCCTCCACATGCAGCTGCTGGGGTGACCTTGGGTCAGTCACAAGTTCTTTCAGAGCTGTTCTCTCACCAGCAGTTCTGGAAAGAACTCTCCCAGCCCCACCTACCTCACAGGGTGTCTGTTGTGGGGAAGTGAAGGGAAAAGAGATTGTGTAAGCTGCTCTGAGACTCCTTCGGGTAGTGAAGGGCGGGGGTATAAATCCAATCTCCTCCTCCTCCTCCTCCTCCTCTTCTTCTTCTTCAGAAAGTGACTGCTTTTGGGTATGGACTCTATGGCACTGTACCCCCCCCCCCCGAGGTCCCTCCTTTGGCCAAGCCCGCTCTCTCCAGGCTCTACCTCCATGTCAAGGAATTTCCCAACCCGGAGCCGGCAGTTCTACTCTCACTTGGCTCAGGTGTGGTGGCTGGGGTGCACCCAGGTACATATGCACCTAGCTCAGGCACGGCAGCTGACAGCAGGCCCAGGTTCAGGGGTGTGCCTGCTCTGGACATGGAGACTTGGCTCTGGGTGCAACAGCCGGGCCCCACACGTGGTGGTTCTGTCTCCCGATGCTCAGGAGGGGAGGGGAGGGGCAGGGCAGGGAGGGGAGGGGTGGATAGCAGCTGGCCTGTGGTGCTGAGAGGGTTTCCAACTCTGGACTTTTATTTCAGGGAGATTTGGAGGGTGGAGTCTGGAGAGGGTGGAGTTTGGAAAGGGGCTTCAATAGGGTAAAAGGCCCTAGGGCCCACCTTCCAAAGGAGCCCTTTTCTCCAAGGGAACTGATCTCTGTCACCTGGAGATCAGTTGAAATCCCAGGTGATCTCCAGCCAACACCTGGAAGTTGGCAACCCTAAGGGCTTGCTGTCAACTCTCAATGCAGGGCATGTCATTCCAAGGACACTGGATGCTGAGAGCCAGTATGGTGAAGTGGTGAAGAGCGGCGGACTCTAATCTGGAAGAATGAGGTTTGATTCCCCACTTCTTCACATGCAGCCATGTGGGTGACCTTGGGCCAGTCCCAGTTCTCTCAGAGCTTTTCTCTCAAGAGCAGTTCTTTCAGAGCTCTCTCAGCCCCACCTGGCTGCATGTGAAGGTTCCCAGGGTGTCAGTTGTGGGAAGAGGAAGGGGAAGGGAAAGGAGATTGCAAGCTGCTCTGAGAGTATGAGTAAAGGTCGGGGCATAAATCCAATCTCCTCCTCCTCCTCCTCCCCCTAGGAATCTGACTTCTTGTCTCATGGCATGAGCTAGTCACCAATAACTTAGCAGCCATGGTTGTCTCCTTCCAAAGATTCAGGCAGGCCCAAATTTTGAGTGCTCTAGGGCAACGCTCTCTCTAAGCTGTGGAGTCTAAGCTGTGAGCAAAAATTCTACTTTGTGAGCTACTTGCACGAAAGCTGTGAGTGAGCGATTTGGCTCCTGGATAAATCAGTTTGCTATGGAGCCCTCCTTCCTGAGCTGAGACAAAAATGTGTAAGCCAGAGATTAAAATACTGTGAGCTAGCTCACGCTGATTTACCTTAGAGGGAACATTGCTCGGGGGTGATCCAGTCTAGAAAGCACCTTTCTCGCTCATATTCATGAGGGGATGCACCTAAAGGTGTTTGCACAAAGCCCGATGAATCTCTGAAGGCAAAGGAACTCCTGAGTCAGGTTTCCGTGTGATCCAGGGTGGGGTTTCTGTGCATCATACAGCTCTTTGCTCCTTGCAACAGCAAGCAGACAGACAGACGGAATCGAGACTGCGGAACAGATGAGGCAAAGATCAAGGAAAGCAGGCTGATCGCAGAACGCAGGCCTTGGTGTCGCTGAATTTCATTCCACAGAATTTTGTTAGGTTTGTTTGTTTTCGGTGTGGAGGAGGCTCCGCCTTTGCCTCAGGACGCGTACATTGGGTGCCGTTTCTCTCTTCCCCGTTGCCTTCGAACACCCATACCTTTCCTCTTTGAGGAACAGACCTCATGAGTAATCTGAAGAGAAAACAGTGAGGGAACTGCCCCTCTTGGCATGAGGCAAGGTGCCGTTTTTAAGATGGGTGTGATATTCCTGTTCTCAGAATAACATACTAGTTTCGGGGATCTGCATGAAGTAGGAGTGGACACAGTGGATCATTATACCAGCACTCACCTGTTTCCCATAACCATGGGTAGTCCCCGTCAGGTGGGGCTGGATCTTCAGAGGCTAACGCCGATCAAAATCTCGAGGGCTGGCTTGAGAAACTGGCATTAGGATTCGTGCTCGCCGTGGTAACCTGTAGCAATCTCTACCACTAATAACGACAATAATAATCCCTGCTGTGTGAACCTCTTGACAGCACAGGAAACTTATCCGAGCACGCGGGGGAAGTGATGGTGGGGCCAGTGATGGCGAATCGAATTCACCCTTGGATTCCCTGGGCGTCAGATGAGGAGGTCTTCTTTTTAACGAGATCTCACATCGTTATCCCACCGTTCCTCCAAGGGTGGCTTACATAGACCTCTCCAGTCTGGTGTGGTGGTTCGGAGCGCGGACTCTTATCTGGGAGAACCGGGTTCGATTCCCCATTCTCCCACATGCAGCTGCTGGTGTGACCTTGGATCAGTCACAAGTACTTGCAGAGCTGTTCTTAATTTCGATTCAGATTGGTAGGAGCTCTCCAGGGTCTCAGGTTGAGGTCTTTCACCTGCTGCCTGTTACCTTTTAACTGGAGAGGCTGAAGATTGAACAGGAGACCTTCTGCTTACCAAGCAGATGCTCTACCACTGTGCCACAGCCCCCCCTCCCCCCCAAAAAACATTATTGCTGAACATGGTCAGCAGGTAGACTCCCAACTTTCATTTATATTCAAAATTTCTTTGAGCTTTCAATGCCATTCTCCTCTCCTCTGTTTTATCCTCAAAACAACAACTCTGTGAGGAAGATGAGAGAGAGAGAGAGAGAGCTGGCCAAAGCCACATAGTGAGCTTTCACATTGGAGTGGGAATTTGAATCTTGGGTTTCTCAGATCCTACTCCAACCCTGTAATGGGTACACTACGCTGGCTGTCTTTTATATGCACCATGATGATTACGAACATGTAATTATGGATTAATTACATTAAATCCTGCCTGATCTCCTAAACAGAGTAACTGATAATATTATTTAGCTTCTTGAATCTCATTTGTCCAAAGGATCATGTCCACACCATCAGAAATTGTAGGTCTTCTTACTTTAACAATGGTTTCTTCCAAAAGACAAAAAAAAGACATTTAATTAAGAAAGAAACACGAAATATACGGCATTCCTGTAGTCCCTAAATGACACCATCTACTCTAGGCATGACTATGAGGCCAAGCAGTTGCTCCATTACAAGATTAAGGTTTGTCATCTTGTTCCTCCTTCGTTTGGGAAGGGCTCAGTGGAAGAGCCTCCACTTTGCATGCAAAAGGTCCCCCGGTTCAGTCCCCAGCATCTCCCATTAAAAGGATCAGGTAGTTGATGATGTGAAAGACCCCTGCCGAAGAATTGGGAGAGCTGCTGCCAGTCTGAGTAGACAAGACTGATGTAACGTGATGTTTTCCCTCAAATCTGTTCTCATGCTCAGAACATTACATAAAATTCTGCAGATGCACTGTCCGTTCTCAGCAGAGTCAGCTGCTTTGCAGGCACGGGGGGGGGGGGGGATTCTGTCATGCTGACTCCTTCCTCTAGAAGAAATGCTTCTGGGTGGTTGTGAAGTATCCGACCAGACCCGGTGACCCAGCATGCATTCGTAGGCCAGGTAGTTTCTATATTGGTGTCAGTTCTTTTGATTGTTTCTTGCAAGCCTGTTATATGATTACAGTTCCCCATCCAGGTCTAGAACCTTGTGTTCCAGGGTGTGTTTGCCCGGGGGGGGTGGTGGGAGTTGAATTCCAAAGTGGCTTTCCACCACAACACAAAACCAAGTTACAGTTCCCAGGATGCAACAGGATAATGTAGTTGTGCGGGCTCTTTTCAGCACGGTGTTCCACAGGCGCCACCCCAAATCTCCACGGATTTCCCAACCCAGCGCTGACAAACCGAATGGTAGCGTCTAGCCACTGGAGGACATGATCCTCCAGGAACCTGTCTAATCCCTTTAAAAGTAATCAAGGTTGCCACATCTTGGAGCTGGGAGTTCCACAAGTTAATTACAAACTGCGTGAAGATGTCCTCCCTCACGTCCGGGTCTATTTTTCTGGGGGAACATGCCGGAACGGAATTCCAGAACCTTTTTGACAAAGTTCTTTTGAAATGTTTAAAGGTTTGTGAGTTTTTAGTATACGGACTGAAAACTTCATTTCCCTCTTGACAGTTCCGGCACCTCTTTAAAAAAAGAAGCCCTGCTCACATCTGTCTTGAATTGTGGGTTGTACCCTCATGATCTAGTATTGTGTGGGAGAAGAGTTCTACAGTGTGGACAAAGTGGACAGAGAGAAGTTTCTCTCCTTCTCCCATAATACCAGAGGACTCATCTCAGGGTTGCCAGCTCTGGGTTGGGAAATTCCTGGAGAATTGGGGGGTGGAACCTGGGGAGGGTGAGGTTTCGGGAAGGGAGGGACCCTCTTTGGGCCATAATGCCATACAGTCAGCCCTCCAAAGCAGTCATTTTATCCAGGGAAACTGAGCCTGGAGCCTAGATTTAATTCCAGGAGATCTCCAGCCACGAGTCACCGCCTGGAGACCGGCAACCAGTGTTCCCTCTAAGCTGAGTTAGTGTGAGCTAGCTCACAGTTTTTTTAGCCTCCAGCTCACAGAGCAAACTAATTTATGCAGTTACCAAATTGCTCGCTCACAGCTTTAATGCCAGTAGCTCACAAAGTAGAATTTTCGCTTGCAAGACTGCACAGCTTAGAGGGAGCACTGCTGGCAATCCTAACAGATCTCTTATTAGCTTCACCTCTCCCTCCTTGTCCTGAGGCGGGCAGAGTTTGGGGAGGGCAGGGAATCCGTTGAGGCACAGTGCCAGAGAGTCCACCTTCCAAAGCAGCCATTTTCTCCGGGTGACATTATCTCTCTCACCTGGAGGTCAGTCGTAATTCTGGGAGTTCTCCAGCCACCACCTGGGGGTTGGCAATCTTAGGAGGAGCTGTGTTTTACATATTCGCTCTCGGGCACCCAACACTCTGCCAGAAGTATGTAAACAATAAGGGATAACATTTCTCGTCTTTTACCTGCTACCCGTTGTCGATCCCCTTTCCGGAAGGAATTGTGCCAAGCAGCGTGTCTCCTCGGTTCCATCAACGACTTGATTTGTTGAAGGAGCTGTTCGTGAGCTGTTGAAATGCCACTTGATTTTCAGGAAATGCGAGGACCCCTCCCTGACAATCAACTTTGGGGTCTGCAGTTGGCGGCCCCAAGCCAAATCTGCCCTTCAGAAGCAACTAAATTTCTCTGACGACCCCCCCCCCCCCATTTTTTCTCTTCTTCCCTTCCTCCTCTTTCGCTTCCTGAACAGGCTGAGAGGAAACAGAGGGAGGCAGAGAGGAAGATGACACAGGGTTGCCAACTCCAGCCTGGGAAATTCCTGGAGATTTCGGGGCATTGCCTGTGGAGGGGGGGATTTGGGGAGGGACATCACCTAGGACTTTCCACTGTTTTTTATGGTAAAGCCAATAGAGACATGGGGGGGGGGGAATTCCTAGAGTGCCACCGTGGAAGCCACTTCCCAGCCATTTTTTCCCCTCCTGCTGTTCAGTTCCTTGAGGGCAGGGGATCAGGACCGAGGGCCAGGGTTTACTCATTGTGGGTGGGCCTCCTGTTCATAAATGGCTCTACCATCTTTTATCTCTAGACTGTGCCCACCACACAATAAGTTGAGTGAACTGAGCTGGCGTGAATACCATTGGAACATACGGTCACCTAAGCTGTATTATAAATAATCCTTGCTCTTGCTTTTATCAGATCATGCTCCAGCATTTTAAGAGCATTTTAATAACTGTTATTTTATGTTTATTTGCCTTTGATAGGTTTTAATTGTATTTTGTATGAAATTCTATGTAAGCTGCCCTGAGCCCACCTCGGTGGGGAGGGCGGGGTATAAACCAAATTAAACAAATAAAGAAAAGAAAAGATTGGATTTATACCCCACCCTTCACTTGGAGTCTCAGAGGGGCTTACAAACTCCTTTCCCTTCCCCTCCCCACAACAGACACCTTGTGAGGTAGGCAGGGCTGAGAGAGCTCTTTCCAGAACTGCCCGTCCCAGAACAGCTCTGACAGAACTGTGGCTTGCCCAAGGTCATCCAGCAGGTGCAAGTGGAGGAGTGGGGAATCAAACCAGATTAGAGTCCACACACTTAACCACTACACCAAACTGGCCATTGAGCTGCTTTAACCCCAGTACAGAGGGGGGAAATAAGCATACATTTATTTTCTTACTAGGATTTAAAGCAGCTTGTGGAGAGTGCCATTTTCAATTAGGAAAACTGTATGGGGAGAGAGTTCCTCCTCAGCAACACACCCCAAGGTGTCCAAAAACACATCTGGAATTTCAAGAATGGAACTCTGGCATCGCTGGTAGCATCAGCCTGACTCTTTAGTAGGGTTGCCAGTTGCCAACTGTGGGTTGGGAAAATCCTGGAGATTTGGAGGTGGAAAGGGCAGGGTTTGGGGAGGGGAGGGACCTCAGCAGGATGTAAGGCCCTACAGTCCAGGCTCCAAAATCAGCCGTTTTCTTCAGGGGAACTGATGTCTGTAGTCTGGGGGTCAGTTGTAATTCCGGGAGATCTCCAGGTCCCACCTGGAGGTTGGCAACCCTAGTACTGGGAATGCCCAGAAAGGTACGACTCACATATTAACACGCTCCTCTCTCCCCCTCCCTGTCCTATGCTAGGCAGAGGGGAGGAGGGGTAAAGGAAATTTACAACTGATCTCCAGCAGACAGAGAAAATGGCTGCTTTGAAGGGTGGACTCTGTGGCATTGTACCATGCTGAGGCCCCTCCCCTTTCCAAACCCCACCCTCTCCTGGCTCCACCCCCAAAGTCTCCAGGTTTTTTCCAACCCAGACCTGGCAACCCCTAAGGAAATAGGGAAAGGAAGATTCCCAGATTTGTTCACAGGCTGCTGGGCTAGAGGCACTCGGGGTTCTCCAGAAGTAGAGCGTGTCCTATTTGCCAGCCAGTCTGGCTTTTCCACATGTATTTTAACTGGCCGAGGACACTGCCATTCTAACTTTCTTCCCGCCTATTCCTAAGCTTGATTCAGAGACCCGCTGTCTGTTATGGTGGTCAGGGTGTAGGACTAAAGCCTAGGAGACTCGGCTTCAAACTCAACCCATTAAACATGTTAGGACTTTTGTCCAATAATCTAGAAAATTCAGAGTAATGAATCTTGCTTTTCTGGAAAGAAGAGATTGCTTCTTTTAGTTTAAAAGAAGTTTATTACTAAAGGAAAAAGGTAAACGGGATTAGCTGCAAAGGTTAACCCTATAATGACTGAAATTCTCAGGCCTTGCGTTACATGCTCATTTTCCCAACAAAACAAAGATGCTCTCTCAGTGGGGAGGGGCTGTGGCTCACTGGAAGATCGTCTGCTTGGCTTGCAGAAGGTCCCAGGTTCAATCCCCGGCACCTCCAGTTAAAGGGATCAGGCAGTAGGTGATGTGAAAGACCTCAACCCTGAGACCCTGGACAGCTCCTGTCGGACAAAGCTGACCATGACAAAAAGGTCCGATTCAGTATAAAACAGCTTCATCTGTTCATGTGACCCTGGGCCTAACTTCTCTCCCAAATTTGTTGAGAGGATAAAATGGAGGATGGGAGAACTCTATATCCCACACTAACCCCCCTGGAGGAAGAGCAGGCTGAAAAAATGTGGTTAGGCAGCTGAACAAGGATTCGACGTGATGTTTGAACTGACAACCACGGTTTGCAAACCAGAAGCAAAAACTGTGGTTTGAAATTGGTTTATGAACCACGGTTTGCACTCTGACATAATGGCTGAATCGCAGCCATATCTCTGCCTCCAGAAGAGCTGGGAAAGCTGAATATCTCAGAGAGAGACCAAAGAGTGAGATGGGGCCATGGCTCAGGGTTAGAGCATCTGCTTGGCATGCAAAAGGTCCCAGGTTCAATCCCCAGCATCTCCAAAGGATCAGGCAGGAGGTGACATGAAAGATCTCCCCCTGAGACTATGGAGAACCGGGTTTGATTCCCCACTCTTCCACATGAAGCCAGCTGGGTGACCTTGGGTCAGGCACAGTTCTCTCAGGAGCAGTTCTCTCAGAGCTCTCTCAGCCCCACCTACCTCACAGGGTGTCTGTTGTAGAGAGAGGAAGGGAAGGAAATTGCAAGCCACTCTGAGACTCTGAGCGAAGGGTGGGGTATAAATTCAATCTCCTCCTCCTCTTCTTCTCCTTCTCATGTGACAAGCAGTTCTCAGTCAGTTTGCCTGTACATTGTGAAACACGATGCTCCCAGTGAGATTATGCAAAATGCGGTTAAGGGTGATGTCTGCATTGAGTCACAGTGAGCATTATGCATTCTACAGTGCTTAGTGAATAGGCGCACCAGTTCACATTTTCCGGCAACGGGTCTTCAGTTTCAAAATGGGCATCCTTTTGGAACACTAACCTGGTTTCCTCCCTTTGTGAATCTTGGATTAATCCGCCCCACAGTGAAGGGCTATATTTCCAGCATCTCACTCTCTGCTGGCGCCGCATTAATGTTAAATAGCGCGTCCAGTAATCCACTTCAATTACTCTGACTCCACTAGAAGCAATACTGTGGGACACTGGGCGCATAGCTCTATAAACGGGAACCCAGACAGACACGTGTTGCGCGATGCCAAAGTCAGCGCCAGCATACGCAACCGATTGCAAAGCCACAAATGAGGATGCGAATGAAGGCACAACTGCTCAGTGATGAATCTGCAGAAACCCAAATCTGGATTGCAAACTCACAAAACATTAGAAAACATATTTAAAATGAGCTTCATGCAGTGTATCTGATGATGGATGGCTCTCCTTCATTTTCCTACCTTCATATTCCCACCTACCTCACAAGGTGTCTGTTGTGGGGAGGGGAAGGGAAAGGAGTTTGTAAGCTGCCCTGAGACTCCAAGTGAAGGGCGGGGTATAAATCCAATTTCTTCTTCTTCTTCTTCCACAGGGTGGCATGTCCTTATTTTTTTAAAAACCATACACATACAGGTTAACTTTTTTTATTTTACAAAACTTATATTTTATTTAGAACAGGGGTGGGCAAATGGCGGCCCGAGGGCCACATGCGGCCCGCCACAGAGTTTTTTGCGGCCCGCCAAGACATGAAGATTAACAAGAGTAAATATAGATGCTCTTTGACAGACATTAACTTGCAGGCTGTGATGAGAATGTTAACAAGCAATCTCACTCCTGATTTCAAAAAAATTGTAGAAAAGTGTGATAGGGTACATTTGTCTCATTAAACTGATTCTAAAATTAAATGTGCTTGCAGCTATAGATAATATAAAATTAGCACAATAAATAAATTGAATAAAACTATCACTATTTTATTTAATTTATATTTATTGATTTTTATGATACAATTTATACTTTTTCTGAAATGCAAAGTTAAGTAATGAATGCAATCATTTTAAAAGGTGCGGCCCTCCGCTAACCTCCACTCCCACAAAGTGGCCCCCGAGCCAAAACAATTGCCCACCCCTGATTTAGAACAAAGTATGAGTCCAGTGGCACCTTTAAGACCAACAAAGTTTAATTCTGGGTATAAGCTTGCTTGTGCATGCCCACCTGTTTGGATACCAGTATCCAGGGATATTTTTGGGCAGGAACGCACAGGAACGGAGTTCCGGCTGGCTCCTGAGTTGGCCACACCCAGCAAGAACTCATTAGCATAATAGGCCACACCCAACAGCAGAAACTCATTAGGACTGGCTACATTAGGAGTATGTGGCCTAACACGCAAATTAATTCCTGCTACAAAAAAAGCCCTGGGTTTTGACAACAAACAAGGTAAACAGAATAAGAAGCAAAAGGTGGGTGTGGCTGGATGACCACTCTTCTGGTAACATGGGGGTGTGGCTTAATATGCTAATAAGCTGTGCTGTCGGTGGTGTGTCCTAATATGCTAATTAGTTTCTACTGTTGGGTGTGGCCTATTATGCTAACGAGTTCCTGCTGGACTTTTTATACAAAAAAACCCCTGCCAGTATCTGAAGAAGTATGCATACACACGAAAGCTTGCACCCAGAATTAAAAGTGCCACCGGACTCAGACTTTGTTCTGTCGCTTCAGACCAACACGGCTACCCCACCTAAATCTATATTTTATTTATTTATTTATTAGATTTTTTTTTTTAAGTCGCTGCTCACCCGACGGGTCTTGTGGCAATTGACAACATTAAAACCAATAGGGTAAAAACAACAACTTAACTTAAAAGCAAATCACAAATATAAAATATTAGCATTAAAATATTAGAACACGTGGCTATCACCCTTCCACTATTAAAACAGCCCCAAACAATCCAGCTTTCCACGCCCTGCAGAAACTAAGCAAGTCCGGCAGGGCAAGGGTGTCATTCACGAGGGCATTCCACAGGGCAGGGACCACCTTACCAATTATGTAAGCTGCCCTGAGCCTGCTTGCAGAGAGGATGGGGTATAAATAAAATAAAATAAATAAATAAGTCGTTCTTTTATTAAATGCAGGAGCATGCTGTTTTCCATTCAGGAAAAAAAAAGGAAGTGTGAAAGCATCCAAAGTTACAGAATTCAGAATCTTTAAGCACAACGTTGCAGGCCAAACTCCGTGAAACGACGGTCTCAAAAACAGAGTAGTGAGTGTTCCCTCTAAGCTGAGTTAGTGTGAGCTAGCTCACAGTTTTTAGCCTCTGGCTCACCCATTTGTGTCTTCGCTCAGGAAGGATGGCTCCAGAGCAGACTATTTTATGCAGCAGCCAAATGGCTCGCTCACAACTTTAATGCCAGTAGCTCACAAAGTAGAATTTTTGATCAGAATGGAGGGCCTTTTCTTTCTCTGCTTTTTTTGAAACTACAGATGGAAAGATCGAATTTTTTCCTAAGACTTCAGAATGTGCCAGAGAATAAAGGAGAAGACCTTAAAAACCTGCTAAGTGAAGCGCTTGAACCAGTAACAGGCTTAAAAGCAGCGGAATTAAAAAGCGACATGGATATGGTTTACAGAACCTATCCAGACTATACTAAAAAGAAAAGCCTGCCTGGTGAGATTATGATAAGGTTCTCCAAAAAATCAACAAGGGATGTGGTGCTTAGAACCACAAACAAAGCGGTTCTGAAGATCAAAGGAGAAGAAGTTAAAGTGATGAAAGACATTCCATTCGAAATAAGGAAAAGAAGGAAAGCCTATGGGAAACTGACATCTTGGCTACAGTCTGAATCCATTATTTATCGGTGGAACGTTCCGGAAGGACTAAGCTTCAGCATCAAAGACAAAAAGTATAAGATTGACTCTGTTCAACAGGCGAAATTTTTTTTGGAAAAAAGCAAAGAAAAGAAAAACGAGAGAGACTCAGATGGTTCACTGGCTTCGCAAGAAAGTATCTACGGATTTGACAGCTCCAAGAGTGAAGAAGAAATTTCTGACTCGGAAAAAGGAGCAGCAGCTCCAAAAGTACAAGAGGAGACTGTAAAGACAAGAAGAGGACGAAAGAAGAAATAAGAGCTGAATTGTTTTATTGAAAATTGCACTTATGTATTTCATATAATTGGTCTAATTAAGCAACCCTCTAAAGGGGTATGCCTGTCAAATAGCTTTTTTGTTTTTGTCTAATATCAGCAGTAACAATTTTAATTGAAAATTAACCAAGGTTTAAAATGCTTCATAATTATTATATGTTATATGGTAGTATTAAGCAAATGATAAAGCACTCTCTGTATAAGGTAAATGTAGCTTAGAAAGTAGCGAAGTAGATGTAGTTATAGAGAAAATCAATAAAAACTTTAAAAAAAAAAAAGTAGAATTTTTGCTCACAGCTCAGAAAGGAGCATTGGTATCCATTTGCCCGAGAGATACATGTCCAATTCTATGTATCCGATGATCATCTTCTGGGTATGGAACAACAGTCACTGGGGGTGTGGGGGGGGGGAGGCATTTGTGATTTTCCTGCATTGTGCAGAGGGATGGACTCGATGACCCTGGAGGTCCCTTCCAACTCTATGATTCTATGACCTTGTTCCACTAACAGTGGAACTCTGCCTTAGCGGAAGGAGCTTTCCATCGACACAGCTCTCTTGCTACAAGGGAATTCACCACCATTAGCCAAAAAGGCCCTGAGCTGGATGGCCCAGGCTATCCTGATCTCAGTAGATCTCTGAAGGGACAGTCTGGGTTAGTATATGCATGGGAGATCACCAAGGGCATCCAGGATTGGCTATGCAGAGGCCAACAACAGCAAAATACCTCTAAACGTCTCTTGCCTTGAAAAGCACACATGGTTGCCATAAGATGGTTGCGACTTGATGGCATTTTGCGCCGCCACCAGCAGAAGAGAGTTGTAAGATCTTAATAGGGATGCCAGCCTCCAGGTGGGACCTGTGGACCCCCTGGAATTGCAGCTCACCTCCAGACTACAGAGACCACTTCCGGGGGGGGGGGGAATGGATGCTTTGGAGGGTGGACTCTATATGGTGCTTTCACACATGCAAAATAATGCAGTTTCAATCCACTTCAGCAACTGTTTGCAAGTGTCTTTTGCCATTTGCAAAATCCGGTTGCAAAGTGCACCGGAAGTGGATTGGAAGTCTGTTATTTAGTGTGTGTGAAAACGGTATGCCACTGAGGTCCCTGCCCTTTCCCAGCCTCCATCCCCAAAGCTCCAGGAGTTTCCTAGGGTTGCCAAGTGTATAAAACCTACCGGCGGGGGGGGGGGGGGGGGAGCTCTGCTGGCCGGGAGCTTCCCCGGCGCGCGCACAAAGCGGAACGTCACCGGAAGTGACGTCAGCACGTTGGGGGTGTTGCCAGGGTGACGCTCTGGCAACACCCCCAACATGATGGCGTCATTACGTGACATCGTTACGTGACGTCATTACGTGAGGGAGGTCGTCCAGGCTGGACGACCTCGGGGGTGGGGTTTCCCCCGCCAGCCGAATGCTGGCCAGCGGATCGGGAACCCCTGTAGCAGGGGATCCCCCACCCCCCGGGCTGACTTGGCAGCCCTAGAGTTTCCTAACCTGGATCTGGCAACCCTACCCCTGCCAGTGGCCCGGGGGGGAGGGGGGAGAAGACCCGGCAACTCTAAGATTCCACTTCCAGATATTTCCATTCCATGCAGCTGTTTCTCAACGTTTCATGCTCAGTTTTGGGTGGGCCAAGCACTGAGCAATTGTGGTTCCTTTGAGATTCTGAAAGCGGTTTGCTTCTGGCTTCTCCCCAAAGATGCCGATCTCTTGGTCTTCTGTTGCTGTTGTCCCCCCTTCCCCCTTCCCCCTTCATTCCCTGCCGCTCCTCCTCGGGAGCTGGGGGAAATTGCTAGAGGAGAGACTCAACAGAACTTGAACAAACCAGTTTCTGCCACTGCTGAGCAAGAGCTCTCTTTTATTAGTATCTTGGATGCACTGCCAACACGTCCTGACCTGAAGTTGCAATAATCTACCAAGCGAATGCAAAAACCAGACTTCTGGTTCCCGGGGTTAACTGATCATGAATATTCCAAAAGAATACATTCCAAATACTGCTGTTATCAAGTCCCTAAGAAACTGTAATGATCAGTATTGGATAACGTCATTCCCTGGCGAACATCAGTGGGCCATCCAATCAGCAGTGAAACAGGAAGCGCCGTGTTGATGCCTCTTCTGAAGGCCCCCCATACACCACTGTACGAAATATACATTGTATGGGAAATTAAAATGACTCCATATCTGCCTAAACCTGGAGACTGAACACCAGTGAGATATTACAGCACTTCAAGAGAATTCCAAAATGGCGGACAGGCCACTGATGGAACCTCAATATAGTCCTTGTTCTTTGCTGGCTGAGAAGAATAAGAAGAGGAGGAGGAGGAGGAGGATTTATACCCAGCCCTTCACTCAGAGTCTCAGACCGGGTTACAATCTGCTTTCCCTTCCCCTCCCCACAACAGACAACTTGTGAGGTAGGTGGGGCTCTTTCAAGGACTGCTCTTGAGAGAACAGCTCCAAAAGGACTTGTGACTGACGCAAGGTCACACCAGCAGCTGCATGTGAAGGAGTAGGGAATCAAACCCGGTTCTTCCAGATTAGCATCCGTGCTCTTAACTACTACACCAAACGGGTTCATATTGGCTACCGGTGAGATCTCACAGCACTTTCTCGGAATGCCAGCCTCCAGGTGGGACCTGGGGATCCCCTGGCATTACAGCTCATCTCCAGGCTACGGAGATCAGTTCCTCTGGAGAAAATGGCTGCTTTGGAGGGTGGATTGTGTGGCCTTGTATCCTACTGAGGTCCCTGACCTCCCCAGGCTCCATCCCCCAAATCTCCAGGAGCTTCCCAATCTGGATCCGGCAATTCTACCTCCCGCATCCCCCATCGGTGGCCATGGCGGACTTGGAAACCCCTGCTTTTCCAGAGAGTTCCAAAATGGCGGATAGGCCGTTGACTGATTGTTATGTCCTAATGGCAACCGCCCACGAGGTCAGATAAATGCCCGTGGTCAGGCTGGCTACCGGAGCTTCGCTTCAGGAGACAATAGCCCAGCCAGGTTGTAAATTAGACCAAGCAGCCACCCAGGCTCCACCAGGGGACCTATGGTTTAAGGCAGGGGTGGGCAAACTGTGGCTCGGGAGCCGCATGCGGCTCTTTCACATATATTATGTGGCTCCCGGCAGGGCGGCTGGGGAAGCTAAATATCATTAGCAAACAAATATCATGGGACAAATTAATATCATTATCAATATCTGCTTTTACCCCTTTTGTTATTATTTTTGCCAGCCTCATTTAATGTTAATAAAAAGCAAATCTGCTTGTTTTCCAATAAAAGCAGGTAATATTTGTTCAGGTCTTGTGGCTCTCAAACATCTGATGTTTATTCTGTGCGGCTCTTACGTTAAGCAAGTTTGGCCAGCCCTGGTTTAGGCGGCTCTTACGCTGAGCAAGTTTGCCCACCCCTGGTTTAAGGTAACTCATGGCTAATCTTATCGGAGTAATCCTATCAGGGAGTTTGGCGTAAGGGACCACAGGCAGACTTTGAGAAGCGTATTATGGCCCAAAGTCACTAGACTGGCATGCCATGCGTTTGCCTAGTCCTGTTTTTAAAGGCACCTAGGACAGCTAAGTATACTGGGTCTCATGACAAGGAGTTCCGTCAGTTGTCTGTTTATGTGTTGCATGGAGCAAAATACTTCCAAGTCTCCCTCCCAGCAAAATTCCTGGCTACCGTTCCTGGGGAAACGCCCCTTTCGCTTGCTCTCCTCCTTGGCATCTTTCAGGGAGTTCTGGCATCTTCATCTCGCAGGATTGCTACACGAGATAAGGCCAAGAGCTTCTCAGGCTTGCCGGTTCGATTTGAATATCCTCGTTCCAATCTGGCTTCTCTTCTTGTGAGAAACACACTGTCGAGTTTCTATTTTTGCGTTGATTTCTGTGACCTTGCCCGTGACCTTCTTTTCCAACTTTATTCTTTGCACCCTTCGCGCAGACGTGGTGCCCGGTAGAATCAAAAAATCACAAGTCCCGAAGCTGCCATTTGAGGAGTCAGACTATTGCTTGATCAATGTTCGTATTGTCTACTCTGACCAACAGCGGCTCTCCAGGGTCTCGGGCAGAGTTGTTTTGCATCACCTTCTTACCTGAGAGCCAGCATGGTATAGTGGCTAAGAGCGGCGGACTCTAATCTGGAGAAGCGGGTTTGATTCCCCACTCCTCTCCCCCATGAAGCCTGCTAGGTGACCTCGGGCCAGTCACAGTTCTCTCAGAGCTGTTCTCTTAACAGCAGTTCTCTCAGAGAGCTCTCAGCCCCACCTGTCTCGTAGGTTGTCTGTTGTGGGGAAAGGAAGGGAAGGAGATTGTAAGCCGCTCTGAGAATCCTTCGAGTAGTGAAGAGCGGGATATAAAGCCAACTCTTCCTCTGCTTCTTCAAAATGCCAAGAATGGAACCTGGCACCTTCTGAATGCCAAGCAGTCAGATGTTCTTCTGAGCCACAAACCCTACCTAGAAATAATGATCAACGGCAGCAACAAGAGCGAGACGGACAAAACCTTACGGCATCAAAAAGAAACGAAGAACAGTAAATAGTTAACTATCGTATGGCAGGGGGTGTAGTATAGCTCGGATATCTGAAGATTGTTTGGCATCCTGAAACTAGCTCTTTGTGGCAAGCTACGTTTATCTTCGGGGGGCTGAAAGAACAGCGACTGACCCGAGGTAACCCAGCGGGCTGCACACGAAGGAGTGGGGAATCGAACCCGGTTCTCCAGATTAGAGTCCACCACTCTCTTAGCCACTACACCAAACAGGCTCTCATGAAGAAGCGTGAGGAGGGCTTATCTCACCATCTTTCTTTGGGCTCACTGGATCCCACCGCCTTTCTTGGCTGTTATCATTGCTGGCCTCAGTTCCCAGCTGCCTGGCTCCGCTTTCCCTCCATGTAGCTTCAGGCCATCCACATTCCTACCCCCTGTGGCTAATCATCATCACACACCTACCAGGAAGGGGACATCGTTTCCACTGGCTGCTTCAGCAAAAGCACTTCACAAGGGCCGCTTCGCCAGCACCCTAGTGGTAAGGCCATTTTTTAAGAATCGCTTCGTGTTCCCTCTAAGCTGTGGAGTCCGGTGAGCAAAAATTCTACTTTGTGAGCCGCTGGCATTAAAGTTGTGAGCGAGCGATTTGGCTACCGCATAAATTACTTTGCTCTGGAGCCATCCTTCCTGAGCTGAGGCAAAAATGTGTGAGCCGGAGGCTAAAAAACTGCGAGCTAGCTCACACGAACGCAGCTTTGAGGGAACACAGCGATACAAAGCTAGTTGTGTGTGTATGTTGTGTCCTCAAGTTTCTTCCAAATTATGGTGAGCCTATGAATTAATGACCTCCAAAACGTCCTATCGTTGACAAACTTGCTCAGTCCTTACAAACTGGGGGCCATGGCTTCCTTGCTTGAGTCCATCCATCTCATGTTGGTGTAGTGGTTAAGAGCGGCAGACTGTAATCTGGAGAACTGGGCTTGATTCCCCACTCCTCCACATGCAGCCAGCTAATGACCTTGGGTCAGTCACAGTTCTCTCAGAGCTGTTCTCTCAAGAGTAGTTCTCTCAGAGCTCTCTCAGCCCCTCCTACCTCACAGGGTGTCTGTCGTGGGAAGGTGATTGTAAGTCACTCTGAGACTCCAAATGAAAGGCGGGGTATAAATCCAACTCTTCTTCTTCTCCTCCTCTTCCTCCTCCTTTTCCTGCTGTTTTCAACTTTTCCTAGCATTATTGTCTTTTCCAGTGATTCTGCTCTTCTTATAATGTCACCAAAGTACGATACCCTCGGTTTAGTCATTTTAGCTTCTAGGGAGAATTCAGGCTTGACTTGATCCAGAGTCCACTGTCTTTGTCTTTTGCGCAGTCCATGGTATCCATAAAACTCTCCTCCGACACCACACTACAAATGAATCAGCTTTCTTCCTGCCAGTTTTCTCATCGTCAAACTTTCACACCCATGCATAGTAAGTTAGTAGAGTTGGCAACTCCAGACTGAGAAATTCCTGGAGATTGGGGCTTGGGGCTTGGGGAGGGAGGGGTTTGGGGAGAGGAGGAACTTGGCGGAATATATCACCCCAGGGTCCAACATCCATTTCCTCCAGAGGAACTGATCGCTGTCAGCTGGAGATCCGCTATAATACCAGGAGATCTCCAGGCCCCACCTGGTGGTTGACAACCTTCTAAATTAGCCACAACTTAACTCCCATTGGCTTGGATCTACCAGTAATCACGGTGGATGAAAGGGGGGTTCTGATTTTGGGGGACATGACCTCTTTCTGCAGCCCAAAATTCCACTTCCAATGCAGCTCTTCGGGGACAGGGGGAATTCATGACCCCCACACCGTTCTGGGCATGGAAATCCTCCTTGGCCAGAGCTGGCAGAGGATGGAGCAACTCTCGGCCTGGTCTGTTGTTTTCCAGGGGCTTGATTTCATTATGTCCTGACCTGAATGGCCTGGGCTAAATATGATCTTGTCAGATCTCAGAAGCTCAGCAGGATCAGAGCTGGTACTTTAATGGGAGACCTCCGAGGAAGTCCAGGGAAGCTACACACAGGCAAGCAATAGCAAACCACCTCTGATTGTCTCCTGCCTTGAAAATTGCTAAGGGGTTGCCATAAATCAGATATGACTTGATGGGATGTCCCCCTCACAACTTTTGTTATGGCAATCTTTCGCCAGATTAATGCCAGGATTTATTTTTTGCAGTGATCTTGACCCAAGAGGAGGAGGAAGAGGAGGAGGAGAGAGTGGATTTATACCCTGCCCTTCACTCGGCGTCTCAGAACACCTTACAAGCTCCTTCCCTTCCCCTCCCCACAACAGATACCCTGTGGGGTAGGTGGGGCTGAGAGAGCTCTGAGAGGACTGCTCCTGAGAGAACAGCTCTGGGAGAACTTGTGACTGACCCAAGGTCACCCCAGCGGCTGCATGAGGAGGCGTGGGGAATCAAACCCGGTTCTCCCGGATTAAAGTCCACCGCTCTTAACCACTACACCAAACTGCATGTCCAAGAACCAGTCCAGACGCACATGGCATCCATAAATTCCACGCCCTGACACTTTGGCGGTCCGCCATCCTGTCCTATTGTTGCTCGGAGGCCCACAAATGTGGGCGATGCAATGTGCCGGGCCGTGTGATCATGACTCACACGCACCACCAACCCACATGCAGGGCCGCAACGGGCTGGTAGTCGAATCGAGCAAGGTAGCCACCCGGTCAGATAATGCCAGAACTTCTACCGTAAACGCATGCCGAAACGTGGTCCCGGGAGCATGAGCTCCGAGGCCTTAGATATTTTAAGCGTGCCTGTAGCACACGTCCGTAGCAAAGGCCTACTCGGACCTTTCCATGTGTGTCTGTGTGTGTTCCCTGTGTGTCTGTGTGCGAGGGAGAAAGCAAAAAAAAAAGGAAGAAGGAATTTAAAGTAATGACTCACTGCCCCGAGGCGAAATTGGAAAGGAGGCTCAGGGAAAGGCGATGTTTTCGCTGGGCAACCCCCCCACCCCCCCCCGCGCGCCGTTGCAACCACAGGGCTGGATCGCCTCACCCCTGGAGGATCCACACTGGCGGCTCGCCTTCAAAGCGACGAGTCGGGGAATCTGCAGATCCGCCCGCTCCCTCCCTCCCTCCCTCCCCGGGTCAGACGCCGCGCAAGGCGGACGGGCGGGCGGGCCAGCCCCTGAGTGAAGGCGTCCAGCTGTTGCGTTCCGACGGAGGGGCCAGATTGGGTTTCACGGGCGGCGTCCGCATCGCAGTGGCCTCGGCGGGGAGAATGGCCAAGCCCTCCGTCTGAGCGGCCCAGACCGAAGGCGGCGGAATCCGCTTTGCCGAACTTCTGCGGCGGGGCTTGGAAAGGAAAAGGGGGGGGGGGGGGGTGTCGGCTGATCCCGGATCGGGGCGTGCTGATCGCGTCCTCCCGAGCAACTTTCGGAGAACTTTTGCCAGCCCCGTCGGGGTAAGTTTGTTGCTTGCTGCTTGTTCGCCGAGATGCAGTTTTGCACCGGGTTGCAGACGGAGACTGTGATTTTGCATTAAAAAAAATATATAGGGATTTTATTTTTGCTTCGTGCACGCACTTCTGCGGGAAGACTGCAGGTCGGATTGCAGAGCGCGGCGGCGGCCTGGGTTAGGTGGCCAGCGCCGCAGGTGCGCCGCGCACACACCCCCTTTACCCACCCTTGAGCCTTGAAGTGTTGCGGAGCGATAATGCATCTGGGGCAATGCTCCCTCTAAACTGTGGAGTCTTGTAAGGAAAAAATCAACTTTGTGAACGACTGGCATTACAGTTCTGAGTGAGCGAGTTGGCTATTGCATCAATCAGTTTGCTTTGGAGCCCTCCTTCCTGAGCGAAGGCAAAAACGTGTGAGCCGGAGGCTAAAAAACTGTGAGCTAGTTCACACTCACCCAGTTTAGAGGGAACGCTGATCTGGGGCGGGGTGCGCGCGGAATTGGAGCTCTCTCGCCTTGGGACGCTTGGAGAGTTTTGGAGTAAGGGACGACTTGCGAGCTCTGCAGGTATTTGCATTCAGATATCTTTCTGCACTGACTTTTCCTTGGTGGCTCATCTTCATGTTTCATGGGAAGTCTCGCGTCTGATCTCATAAGCTAAGCAGGGTCGGTCCTGGTTAATACTTGGATGAGAGACCGCGGAGAACGTCTGGGGTTTGCTATGCAAAGGGTTCGTGCCGGCTAGAGAATCCACTTTCAGTGCACTTTCTGACTGGATGTTACTTTATGAACTGGCAAAATCCAGATGGAAAGTGCATTGAAAGTGTATTACTTAGTATGTAGAACAAATTTAGAGTCCAATGGCACCTTTAAAACCATAAAGACACCATTGGACTCGAAACTTGTTCTACTGCTTCAGACCAACACGGCTGACCAGCTTGATCTATTTAGTGTGTGCAATCGCAATGGCAAACCATCTCTGTTGCCCTGAAAACCCTACGTTTGCTGCACAGATCCCACGGAGTTCAATGGGACTTTCTCCCAAGCGGGCGTGGGATCTTAATGGTATTTTTGGTACGTTGGGTGACTGACAGACCTAGATTTGGTATACTGCTGAGAAATTCCTGCATGTCTCTTGAGAGAGGTAAGGAAGGTGATGTGGTTCGAACCTCCTTCCAATCTCCACCTTCAGTTTAGGGTTGCCAGGTCTGGGTTGGGAAATTCCTGGATGCTGGATGCCTGAGTAAGGTGGGGGGGTTGAGAAGGGGAGGGAGGGACTTCAGCAGGGTAAAATACGGGGGTCTTCAACTGTGGTGCCCATGGGTGCCCTAGCACCCGCCACACCTTCTTGGCACCCGTCAAGTGTTTTTAGAAAGGGGATGAGCCCAGGTGGAACTCCTGCTCAGCAGGGCTTCTGATTGGCCCCTGGAGATCTGACTGGCAGTGCAGATTAAAATAATGTTGTTTTCTGGCAGCTGCCACTGCAGTGTTGGTTTTATTCTCTGGCTTACGCGTCTTTCCCAGTTATTTTTAAAAAATCACTCCTTGGGCTTCTCTCTCTCTCACTCTGTGTGTGTGTGTGTGGCTCCGCCTCCCACAGTGCCCACCACCCTGTGTCGAAATCCCAAAGGTGCCAACATGGTCAAAAAGGTTGGAGGTCCCCTGGTATAAGTTCATACAGCCTGCCTTTCAACACAGCCATTTTCTCCAGGGAAACAGGTCTCTTTAAAAAAAAAAACGGTTGCACCTTTAAGAGTCACAAACTTTATTGTAGCATAAGCTTTCGAGAAACATAGCTCTCTTTGTCAGAAGAGTTGTAATTCTGGGAGATCTCCAGCCATCACCTGGAGGTTGGCAACCCTATATCTATCGTAGACTCATCCGGGGGTGGTGGGGCGCAGAGCAAGCCTCCACACAGTCTCCACCACCGCTGCACCAGCTCCCCGTGGAAACAGTGAATTCTCACCATTCTGTCACGCTGCGATGTGACCGGCAAACAGGACTTGGGATGGCGTTATGCAGATGTGACGGGGCAGACAGTTTGGTGTAGTGGTTGGGAGCATGGACTCTAATCTTGGGAGAACTGGGTTTGATTCCCCACTCCTGCGCATGCAGCCACTGGCATGACCTTGGGTCAGTCACAAGTTCTCTCAGAGCTGTTCTGGAAAGTCCTCGAGAGAGCTCTCTCAGCCCCACCTACCTCACAGGGCGTCTGTTGTGGGGAGGGGAAGGGAAGGAGATTGTAAACCGCTCTGAGACTCCCTTGGGGAGTGAAGGGCGGGGTATAAATCCAGCCTCTTCTTCTTATTCTTCAGCTGTGGGTCTTGGTTGGGGGCATGCTGTGGGGTTTAGGCCCCACCCCAGTAGTTTGTCCCCGAGATGCTTCCCTTGCCCCCACATAAATAAATAAATAGGCACCATTTAGCTTTAAGGAGCTCAGTTTCTGGGACAGGAGGGAGCAAAGCCCATGCTCCCCCTGGGCATGGGGCACTTTGGGAGAGAGAGTCTGTCGTGCATCTCTTGGGGCAGTGCGCACAATAGTGCTTCGACACCGAGAGCTGTTGCAATGCCCTGCATATGCTTCTAGACTGATCACACTTCCAGACAGGTAGCTGCAGCTTAAAGCTGACAGCTCCAGGCTGGGAAATACCTGGAGATTTTGGGGGTGGAGCCTGAGGAGGGTGGGGTTTGGGGAGGGGAGGGGCTTCAGTATAATGCCATCTTCCAAATAAGAGTCTGCCTTCCAAAGTGGCCGTTTCCTGCAGGTGAACTGCTCCTTGAGATCGGTTGTAATCCCCGGAGATCTCCAGCCACCACCTGGAGACTGGCGACCCCAAATCAAGTATGAGTCCGGCAGCAACTTCAAGATTAACAAAAATTGGTTGTGGCCCCAGCGTTTGTAAGTCAGAGCTCCCTTTTGTTGGATGCCCAGAATAAATATACCGGAATAAATTTGGTGAGTCTTTAAACTGACTCGGAATTCCTGGTTTCTGTAACTGATCACGGGTAGGGCTGAAGGTATTGACCGTTATCAACTCTTCACTTGCCGGAAACTTTACAAAGCGCGATCGGGTTCGGTTTCTGGGTTTTACGCCCGCCATCCGTCAGTGTTGCACCTACTTTGGGCTGTGTTCTTCCTGTTTCTTGTCACCCTTTATAAAACAGAAGAATGTTCGTCTTCTCACACTTAAGGGAACTGACACTCTCCTTTGCAGGGCGGCCAGCCTGCATTTAGAAGTAGACATCTGTAACCCTGGTGTTGACTGCTAATAGTAGGCTTTGGCTGATTAACAGAGCTGGCACTTGGCATGCGGAAAGTCCCGGGTTCGGTCTCTGGCACGGCCGCTTACAGGATATCAGGAAAGACCATTCTCTGCCTGAGACTCTGGAGGGGGACTGCCAGTCCCGTGGCTTTTTCTGAAGCTTGGGAAATCCTGGGAGCAGGTTTGCTCAGGTCCGTTCTACATGATACTGAGAGAGCCATTTTGGTGTAGCGGATAAGTGTGTGGACTCTAATCTGGGAGAATGGGGTTTGATTCCCCACTCCTCCGTATGCAGCTGCTGGTGTGACCTTCGGCAAGCCACAGTTCTCTCAGAGCTGTTCTCTCAAGGCCAGTTCTGGAAAGAGCTCTCTCAGCCCCACCGACCTCACAGGGTGTCTGTGGTGGGGAGGGGGAAGGGAAAGGAGTCTGTAAGACGCTGTTGAGGCTCCAAGTGAAGGGAAGGGTATAAATCCAATCTCTTCTTCTCTTCTTCTTCTTCTGTTGGATTCTGTTGGCCAGTGAGGTGTATTGCTGTTGGTTAAAGTTGTGAACTGGGACGAGAGAGACCTGAGTTCAGATCCTCTCTCAGCCATGAAGTCCTCAGCTATGCAGTCCTAAGAACAGTTTCCTGGGAGTAAGCCCCCTTGAATAGACCTGACTGCTTAGGATAGCTCTCTTATTGACCTTGGAGACACAGCCTAACCTACCTCACAAGGTTGTTGTGAAGGTAAAACAGAGGAGGGGAAAAGCTTGCGTGCTGCCCTGAGCGTTTTATTAAAAAAAGGAAGGGCAAAATGCCAGTGAAATATATAGCTGACTACAGAATTCCTTCTGAAAATTATTTTTATTTATCCCCTGCTTTTCTCTCCAGTGGGGACTCAAAATGGTTTAACACACCATTCTTGCCTCCTCCATTTTATCCTCACAACATCAGCTCTGTGAGGATAAATTAGGCCGGGAGAGGTCTTTTGGTGCGCCTCCATAGCAAGAGTGGGGATTCAAACCCAGTTCTTCCAGGTTCTGTGTGGTGTAGTGGTTAGGAGAGCGTGGACTCTAATCTGGGAGAACCGGGTTTGATTCCCCACTCCTCCACATGCAGCTGCTGGTGTGACCTTTGGTCGGTCACAAGTTCTCTCAGAGCTGTTCTCTCAAGGGCAGTTCTCTCAGAGCTCTCTCAGCCCCACCTACCCCACAGGGTGTCTGTTGTGGGGAGGGGAAGGGAAAGGCATTTGTAAGCCACACTGAGACCCCTTCGGGTAGTGAAGGGTGGGGTATAAATCCAGTCGTTTCTTCTTCTTCTTAACAGCTACTCCATGCCAGCTCTCAAGTCGGGATCCTCCCATTGTCGACTGGATCTGGAAATAAACGCTGCCAGCCCGGCCTATTAGGAAGGAAACTGAGCGAAGCCAGTTAACTCCTTGCTGCTTTTGGAAGGGGCGCTGCGGTGCTTTTTTGTTTGTTTTTAAAACGGTGCTGGTACTCATGTATAAGGTTGTGCCCATTTCCACCAGTTGCCCTCTCAGGACTTGGGAGAGCTCTGGGAAAGGTGCCCGGTGTACTCAGTACCTGTGAGCGCTGTCGCCAGCTAGAATATCAGGCAAGCTCTCGGCCTGGCCAGTGGAGTGAAGGAGAGGAGGACAAAAACAGTTTGTAGGGAAGAAGAAGAAGAAGAGGAGGAGGAAGAGGAGGTGGTGATAGTGATGATGGTGATTGGATTTATACCCCGATGTTCACTACCCGAAGGAGTCTCACAGCGGCTTACAATCTCCTTTCCCTTCCCCTCCCCACAACAGACACCCTGTGAGGTAGGTGGGGCTGAGAGAGCTCTGACAGAAATTGCTCTTTTTCAAGGACAGCTGGGCCAGAACTGCAGCTTGCCCAAGGTTATCCAGCAGGTGCAAGTGGAGGAGTGGGGAATCAAACCCGGTTCTCCCAGATTAGAGTCCCCCCCCCCCCCCCAATAACTCTTGCTGGATCATACTCCCTTGAAGACTATAAAAGCCAGCAGTTACCCAAAAGCTTCCAGTGTAGGATTGCCAACTGACGGGCGGGGGGGGGAAGCCGGTCCTGCTGCTGTGCCTTTAACGGTAGCTTGATTTGCACGCTGCAGAAATGAGCAAGGAAAAAAATCCAAGGCATCAACATTATGATCTGCTAATGGCTGGGGAGCAAATGACTCTTAAAGGCCCAGTTACAGGGGCCAGTTTGATAACCTGATTCACACAGGGAATCCCATACTTGGCATTTACGTGTTGGTTGCCATGGGCACCGTCCAGCTAGCCCTGTGGGCTCTTCCGCATTGTCATTTTTGTCACTCATTTTGTCCCTATTGCTTTGGGTCGTCCCCCCCTCCTTTTCCATATGTGTTTTGCTCTTCCTGGGACTACTAGAGAGAGCAAAACACGGGGGGGGGGGGGGGGGAGAAAACCCTGAAGCAATAGGGACAAACAAGTGATGAAAATCAGAATGCGGAAGAGCCATGTTCAGGCTGGGGTGATAAGGAAACGGTAGCTATGAAAGGAGATCTAGGATCACAGTTGCATTTTGTGTTGCATTTTGCACCCTGACTCCAGCTGGCCCCCATTTTCTGCAACACCCCTCCCGTGTTGTGACCTGGGTATAAGGCATGACGGGTCTTCATTCTCGTTTGTACCTGATGAACCCGTGAAGCTGCCTGACACGAAATGGGTCCATCAAGGTCCGTATTGTCTACTCAGACTGGCAGCAGCTCTCCGGGGTCACAGGCGGAGGTCTTGCACATGATGTGCTCCCTGATCCTTTTAACTGGCGGGGCTGAGGATTGAACTCGGGCCCTTCTGCATGCCAAGCGGCTGCTCTCTGCCAGTGAGCCACAGCACCTCCCGTGAGGGTTTGGGTGGGGCAGGGTTGGTTGACAAACGCTTATGCGTCTTCAGGGTGCTACCGGACTCGAACGTTGTGCTATCGCGGTCGACTAACACAGCTGCCCGCCTGAGGCAATCAGGTGGTAAAGATAGCGATCTGGCACAACGGGTAATGTGAACTCACTCCAGAAACTGAGAAGAGTTCCTCTCGAACTCAGTGAAAGCTGCTTCTGAATACCTATGCATAGACTCGGGTTGCACGGTTGCAGCTCTGTGCACACTTAACCTGGGAGCCATCCCTTCCTCTGAACACAGCAAGACCCTCTGAGCAAGAATGATTGTGACCTGGCCTGAAATCTAGAGCCAGTGGGAAGCAACTTCTTAGCCATGTGTTCATTCATTCATTCATTCATTCATTCATTGACTTGCTCCTGTTTTACCCCACCGGTCTCCCAGTGAGGGCTGAAAATGCTGGCTCTCCTCGCCTCCATTTTGTCCTCACGACAACTCTGTGAAGTGGGTTAGGCTGAGAGAGTGTGTAACGGGCCCAAGGTCACCCAGCGAGCTTCTGTGGCAGAGTCAGGATTGGAACCTGGATCTTCCAGATCCTAATCTGGCACTGCAACCACTACACCCCACTGGTTGATGTGTGTGAAGAGAGAGCAAGAGCGAGCATGCTAGCTGTGCCGCTATTTGTGATGGGGGTCCCTGGGGGTCTCTTCCTCCTCTGGTGCATAATCGCACATTGTCATGCATACAGCGCAACTGTGAGAGATCTATAATACCTAGAGAACGTAGGCAGAAAAAAAATAGGGGCATCACGAAGTCCAGTGCGGTACCGCTTCATCCTTTACATGTTTACCCAAAATGATGTCCCTGTGGATAGATACACATAACACTGAATGACTTCAAATATG
This sequence comes from Lepidodactylus listeri, assembly GCA_029233225.1. Taxonomy (NCBI): domain Eukaryota; kingdom Metazoa; phylum Chordata; class Lepidosauria; order Squamata; family Gekkonidae; genus Lepidodactylus; species Lepidodactylus listeri. The sequence goes on from JARCFY010000011.1 coordinate 87,481,501, forward strand.
GTCTGGCCTAGTTATGTGATGCAGCGCGAGTTTGATTTAAAAAGCCAAAGGGGCTCATGGATTGGGGGATATGTAATCCTCTGTTATTCCTGTTTCCAGTGCATCCCCTTGAAGTTCTTTTCCCCCCCACTCCGCTTGGACTGCAATACTGGACGGGAGCCAGGCTTGGAGAAAAACCCCCAAGGAGAATAGCTGTCTTGGAAGACAGCGGGGAGGGGAGTTGATTCAGCAGTCCTTTGCGCTGTAAATCGCACCCTCCTTCCCTTTCTTTAACTCGATTGGTACAGATCGGCATCTGAAGACATGGGGTCAGCCCCCGTCGCATGTGGCTGGAGCCTGAGACACGAACTGTGTAATCAGGAGCTTGTGATAGAGATGTCAGCATGTACAGTTCTATAATAAGCGTTGTAATGCTAAGAAATAAATCACAGGATCAGAGTTCTTGGCAACTCGGCAAGAGAGAACACCAGATTCGCATTCAGTTTGGGCTTAGTAACTCGCTATTCGGGGAAGTCCTGGGTTCAGATCCTTGGCTTCTGCATTTTCAAAGATTTGGGCATTGGGAAAGACCCGGCCTGGAGACTTTGGAGAGGCACCACCAATCACAGCAGGTAATATGAAGATAGATGGATAGATAGCGTAAGGGTTTTTTTCATGCATCTGGGCTCCTGTTTACTGGAATGTATTGTGGCTCAGTGGAACAGCGAAGGCTTCCAGGCAGCCTCTGACAACCAGGTGGAAGGTTGTGGGCGGGGACATAGAGGGAAGACGTCGGCTGTGGCACTACATCACTTTTGGTTAGGAATTGCTGGAGACTTCATGGCGAAACCACAGAGTCTCCAGCAATTCCTAGAGCTACGCTTCCAGGTCAGCGGTGATGTAGTGCTGCATGTGGCGGGAGCTGAGGATGGGGGATCCACCCCCATTGGGGGCTTGGCGGTCCTAAGAAGACGACATGCCTTGCATGCCGAAGTTCGGTGATAGAGCATCCTCTTTGCCTGTGGAAGGACTTTGGTGTTGGCAGAGTTGTTAACACAGCAACTGTGCCCGACCTGATTAAAGAGTAGAAAAGCTTTATTTAGGAACTAACGTACTTGATAGGAAAGAGGAGAGACAGAGATTGGTTCCTAACGGGAGCTAAAAGAGAGAGAGGAGATTGAGGTGTAGAACTTCTGAGAAGGAGGAGGGAATTGCCCTGAGAGTAGCATTCCGGAGACAGATGAGGAATGACACCTTAACAGGAAAGAGATGGTGCTGCTGACCGCACTGTCCTATCTGATTTTCTTCCTGCTGCCCCCTTCAGGTCTTCTTCTCTTCTGTGTACAGCAGACACTGCCTTTTCCAACACCTGGTTCAGTCCCTGTACTTAAAGGACTTCAATTGGCAGCTATTGGAAACAGACTTTTCTCTGGCTGAGTTCCTTGAGAGCCGCCGTCAGTCAGAGTAGACGCTCCTGGGCTAGATTCACTAGCGTTCTGATGGTACAAGGCAGCTTCCTATCTTTACAAACATCCTACAGTGGGATCATATTTGGAGGGTCTTTATTCCGAACCCAGAATCTTCTCCCACATTTGGATTCGTTATTTTTTACCTTGCCACAAAATATGCCAACGAAAGACTCTGAAGGGTGGGGAGGGGGAAGCTGCATTCCAGAATGGAAAATTCTGGGGTTTGAGATTGTTTCCCCCCATTACCCTTTTGTAGCTGAACACACGTGGGCACGTGAAGCTGCCTTGTACTGAGTCAGACCCTATGCCTGTGTCCATTAGTGTTGTCTGCTCAGGCCAGCAGCCTCTCTCCAGGATCTCCGGACACGGTCTTTCATATCACCTACTGCCAGGTCCGGTTTCTTAACTAGACTTACAAGTAGGGTTCCCAATCCCTAGGTCCCGGTGGGGGTTCCCCCAGTTTTCGGGGCTTCAGCCAGTTTGCTGGCAGGAGAAACCCCGCCCCCAAACAGCCACGTCCCTGACACGATTACATCACCTGGAAATGACATCATCGCATCAGGGGCATCGCACGGGACACTCTGGTTTGAGGGCAAAACCCTGTGATAAATTTGCCCTAAAACCAGAGTGTTGCCCTCTAACCAGAGCATCGGCGAGCAACGTCGCCAACGCGATGATGTCACTTCCGGGTGACATCATTGCATTGGGAACGTTCCGGAATGCCCCCCCCCCCCCCAATCTCCCCACCGGCGCGGCAGTGGGGACCTGGCAACCCTGTCTACAAGGGGCTGAACATGGGACCATTCTCAGTTTTGTATTTGTGAGTCTAATTCCTCTTTATTATTTATTTATTGGATTTATACCCCGCCCTCCCCGCTGTAGCAGGCTCAGGGTGGCTTACATAAAATTTCTCAAACCAGTTTAAAATCACATAAAATCTACCGTGTAATACATACATACATACATACATACATACATACATACATACATACATTCCTATGTATTCATTTTATATGTTGTAATTTTCAAGGGGGAATAGATGTTCAGTGGAGACCTGAAGTGGGAAACTGGATTGAAACAATCTCAGAGTAGTGTGGAAGGTTTTGGAGAAGCCCGGGGGGGGGGGGGGAGTGCTTATCTCCTCCCCATCGGCTGCTTCACCTTCCCCAGCTGCTTTCCCCCCGCCACACTCTCCCCGTTTGCAAGTTACAGTGAACACACATACAATCCATGTGCAGCGAACACCTGATATTATTTTTCATCTGTGCATTGAATAATTCTCATGTTACTCTCAATGCAGATACAGTTGAACATGTGATACATACCCCACATTTATCCAGGTACCCATCCTTGGTTTCAGTTGCAGATTAAACATGTGTCGTTTCTTGCATTTGCTGTAACAGGTGAACAGGGCTACTGGTCTGATCCAGCAGGGCTCTTCTTATGTTCTTATGAAGGCCTCGGCCTCTCTGTCCTGTTGTTGGCCCTCCAGAGGAACTGGCTGGCCACTGTGTGATCCATCCAGCAGGTCTGATCCACCAGGGCTCTTCTTATGTCCTTAAGGCTCTTGCCAGTGATGTGGGAACGTCATTTCTGGCATGACCCAGAAGTGGTGCCATCACATTGGGCACCACTCTAGCATTTGCCCCAAGCTCTATGGTACGATGCAATGATGTCACTTCTGGATTGCACCAGAAGTGATGCCACGAGGTTGGTATGCCGCCAGTTGTCCCCCTCTTTCCCCCAACATTTCCCTCTCAGTGCCCAGCTGAGTGGTGATGGGCAGAAATGGGGGGGGGGGGGAGGAAGAGGAGGAGGAAGAAGAAGAAGGAAAAGGAGATTGGATTTATACCCTGCCCTTCATTCGGAGTCTCAGAGCAGCTTACAATCGCCTTTCCCTTCCCCTCCCCACAACAGACACTCTGTGAGGTAGGTGGGGCTGAGAGAGTTCTTTTGAGAACTGATTGTGAGAGAACAGCTCTGAAAAAACTTGTGACTGACCCAAGGTCACACTAGCAGCTGCATGTGGAGGAGTGGGGAATCAAACTCAGTTCTCCCAGATTAGAGTCCATGCTCTCCTAACCGCTGCAGCAAACTCGCTCTCACAGTCCCCCTACTGTTCTTCCCCTGCTGTTCTCCACTTCCAGCTGTACCATCTCCTCAATGTTTTGCAACTATTCAGAGAAGACCCAGATCCCTGGATCTCGTCCCCTGCCGTATGTCTGCATGCCCCTTTACTGATGTTGATTGTAAACTTCTGTAGCCGTCGTAAAGTTCTGCAGACCCCTAATCCGCTGCTGCACGTCTTTGCAGAGTTCATTTCAGCATTTTCGTTTTAACCGTGGGCCAAGGCAGCGGGTCTTGGGAGCCGATCGAAAGCGAGCCAGCTTAGCTTTGATGTGCCCGTTTTGACTATTTTTGGTACAAGCCCTTTCATAAAGTAAACTCAGCTCTTTGGTAGGGTGTCTTACATAAATCTTCAGCGAAAGCGTGTAAAAGGCGAGCCCGGACGCTGCTTAAAAAGCTGCTCTTGGACATGAGCGCATTCCACACTACAGTAGGACTGTTTTTCATGTGCAATGCATCAAGGTTTTGCTGCCCAGGAGGGGCGTCGTCACAGTTTCTTTTTTGCGCATTATTCTGGGCTCTGGAGAGGGAGCATATTTTAAGTTCTGTGATTAATCATCTCATTAGGTCAATGTTTATTCCCAGCTATGAGGTCAGCGTGCCTTTGTATCTTCTTGGCCGAACTTTAGGGTAATAACCACAATGAGATCCAGCAATCAGGGGATGATAAAGCTAAAATATATCTGATCAGCATGTTCAAGTTGGGCGGGCCCCTGTGCCTTGTGATTCACGCAGTATAGCCAAATATGACAACAAGAAGAAAAGAGATTGGATTTATAGCCCAGCCTTCACTTGGAGTCTCAGAGCGGCTTACAATTTCCTTTCCCTTCCCCTCTCCACAACAGACACCCTGTGAGGTAGGTGGGGCTGAGAGAGCTCTCTCGAGAACTGCCATTGAGAGAACAGCTCTGAAAGAACTTGTGACTGACCCAAGGTCACACCAGCAGCTGCATGTGGAGGAGTGGGGAATCAAGCCCGGTTCTCCCAGATTAGAGTCCACACTCCTAACCACGACACCAAACTGGCTCACCAAACGGTGGGCCTTCTCCTTGTTTGAAAAACACCCCTACCCCATCAGCTGTGTTATGGCTTCGATAAGCAACTAATGTGGTATAATGATTGGCATGTCAGACTAAGCACTGAGAGACCTGGGTTCAAATCCGCGTTCTGCCACAAAGTTTGCAGTGTTACTTCAGGCAACTGTCTTTTCTCTTTCTCTGCCTCACCTACCTCCCAGGGTTGTTGTGAAGATCAAATAGGAAGGGAGAGCCATGTATGCTGGCCTGAGTGACTTGGAAGAATGGTGGGTTTAAATTAGGGTGGACGGCTCCAGAGTAGGAAATTTCTGGGTATTTGAGGGTGGATCCTGAAGCGGGCAGGGTTTGGGGAGGGAAGGCTCCTCAAGAGGGTATGAAGTGCCATTTTCTCCGGGGGAACAGATCTCTTTCCCCAGAGATCAGTTGTAATTCCAAGAGATCTCCAGGCCCTACCTGGAGCTCGGCAACCCTAGATTAAATACATTGGCTATGCAAGTAGAAGATGCAGAAGCCTGGTTCGGGGTTATTTAATGAAACCATGAGGAAATTAATGTATCAACAAGTACCAAACAGGCACAGTTTGGGATCAAGATTTCAAAAATCCTAGCCTCCGGGGTGGGGCGTGGCAAAACCAGATTGGAACCCGGCAGGTTAGGGATAGGGCATGACAGAATGTGTGAATAATGGGTTTTTCAGATCTTTGCACAAGTTATCTAACGGGGATGTGATTACATGGGTCATACCAGTAAGATACGGCTTGTTGGCAACGCTTAGTATGACTCACCAAGATGTAGGTGTGCTCCCAGCCAATGTAACATGATAAATGGAACTGAAGTTGATGTGAGCAGGTTTCCCGAGGAGGAGGGGGGAAGTGTTTCCAGGCGGACAGCTCTGGCCTCGTTCTGGACGCAGCTCCAGCCTCGCTAAACTTTGGCTTCATCTCTCTTGGGAACCTAAAGATTGTGGTCGGAGGTGAGCTGGGATGATTTTTGCATGTAACAGTTAAAGAGGCCAAAGCGATGAAGCCAAAGCCCCCCTGAAGGGTTCTGTTTCACAGGCAGCAGCCATGTTGGAAGGCTGACTGGGGCTGGCTGTATGAGGCAAAGTGTGGTAAAAGCCTAGAGTTGACAGCAAGGTTGCCAACCTCCAGGTGGGGCCTGGAGATCCCCCCCAATTAGAAGTGATCTCCAGGGGGCAGAGATCACTTTCCCCTGGAGAAAATGGCAGCTTTAGAGGGTGGACTCTATGGCATTATGCCTCACTGAGCCAGTTTGACGTAGGGGTTAAGAGCATGGGCTCTAACCTGGGAGAACTGGGTTTGATTCCCCACTCCTCCACTTGCAGCTGCTGGTGTGACCTTGGGTCAGTCACAAGTTCTTTCAGAGCTGTTCTCTCAGGAGTTCTAATTCCAGGGGGATCTCTGGGCCCCACCTGGAGGTTGGCAACCTGTTTGTTGGCATACATCGCTCTAGGGGCAGATTTGAGGCCACTGTGGAACAATATGATCAGAATTTGCCCTGATTCGTTGTCAAGCCCGAAAGGGAAGCCAGGAGACCCTGAGAGGATTTCTTAAATCTCTCTGTAAATGTTAAAAGACGAGGGGAAAACACTCTGAAGGAAGAGAGATGAAGCGCTCCTATTCTCTTCCTGTCAAATATTAACTCTGCTCTCGATATGGTTGAGTGGAGGCCTTCTCCGCACCATTAAACTTGGGTGGCCTCTGGTAATGCCTGTATTGTTCAACACAAAGCTCAGACAATAACTGTAAGCCTCACATCCGTATTACTTTTTAAGAAACATGCCATTTGTCCTTGTTTAGGTCGGCCGCGCTCGAATGGGTAAACGGTAGCTGCATGGAAACCTCCGTGTGTGGATGCGGCTCTCTGGCGAGCTACTCTTGAGCAGCCAGGCCTGAATTTAATATCTGTAATACTGCCTGTCCCGATTTCCCAGGGGTAGCCCAAAGACTTTTTTTAAAGGGAGGGGGATCCTGTGACATGTTAAAGACTGTGTGCGTCTATGTAGAAGAATTAGAATGGAGTTTGAGTCCAGTGGCATCTTTAAGAGCAACAAAGTTTAACTCTGGGTATAAGCTGAAGTGTGCCCGCACATCTTAAAGGTGCCGCTGGACTCAAACTTTGTTCTTTTGCTTCAGACCAACACGGCTACCCCACCTGAACCTAAGTGGAAGACAGATCCAGGTAGGCAGCCGTGTTGGTTTGACGCAGTAGAACAAATGCTGAGTCCAGTGGCACCTTTAAGATCAGCCCAAGTTTATTCAAGGTATGAGCTTTCCTGCTCTATGGTGCCATAGAGTTTCGAGGTGATTGCTAGAGCGTTGCCCCGGCAACGTGCCCAGCGTGATGGCGTCAATTCCGGGTGACGCCAGCACGCTGGGCATTTGCCCAGCTGGCCCCTGGACGGACGGAGGCAGGAGTGGCCAGGCACGGGCAGGGAGAGGCAGTGGCGTTAGCCAGCCGGCGGGCAGGCGGGCCTAGGAAGGGCCCGGTGGGCGCTCCGTTTTGCCAGGGGAGGCTGAGCCCCCCCCCCCTGAAATTTTGGGAGTGGCTCGAGCTCCCCCCCCCCCGTAGTTGACACCTATGCCCGAAGGAGTCTCAGAGCGGCTCACCATCTCCTTTCCCTTCCCCTCCCTACAACAGACACCCTGTGAGGCAGGTGGGGCTGAGAGAGAGCTCTTTCGAGAACTACTCATGAGAGAACAGCTCTGAAAGAACTTATGACTGACCCAAGGTCACACCAGCAGCTGCAAGTGGAGGAGTGGGGAATCAAACTCGGTCCTCCCAGATTAGAGTCCACGCTCCTAATCACGACACGAAACTGGCTATGTAGAAGACAGTCTCACTTTATTCAGTGGGAGTGAATGTCCAGGACTGCAGCTTTGGGGTGCAATCACACGGGCATTTAAACCCGGGTTCTCCCGCGCTGCTCTTTCAAGCGCGATGGCTCAAACGGAAGGTACTTGTTTTTCCTGGTGGTTGGAAAAGCGGGCTCGAGTGCGGGGGGGGGGGCGGCTTCGAGACGGGAGACAGATGCAGCCGTCTAGTCAGCCCCTTTAATTGCGATGGGGAACAGCCGCGAGGCCCGCAATAAACGTCCGTGTGATCGCACCCTTGGGTTCAGGGTGTCAGAGTTGCCAACAACCTGGAGGGGGAAATGCCCTGTCCCTGGAAAGGGCAGAGATTGGGGAGGGGATTAGGTCAGCATGCATTAGATGCCATAGAGTCCACCCTCTGAAGCTGCCATTTTCTCCAGTACTCTGGAGATTAGTTTTAATTCTGAGAGAACATCTGGAGATCGGCATATATATCCACTCAGTGGATATATGCCCACTCAGGCACATATGAGAGCCAGCATGGTGTAGTGGTTAAGATCAGCAGACTCTAATCTGGAGAACGGGGGTTGATTCCCCACTCCTCCTCCACATGAAGCCTGCTGGGTGGCCTTGGGCCAGTCACAGTCCTCTCCGAACTCTCTCAGCCCCACCTGCCTCACAAGGTGCCCGTTGTGGGGAGAGGAAGGGAAGGCAATTGTGAGCCACTTTGAGACTCTTTAAGATGGAGAAAAGTGGGATATAAAGACAAATACTTCTTCTAAACTGGAGAACCAGGTTTGATTCCCCACTCCTCCCCCACACGAAGCCAGCTGGGTGACCTTGGGCCAGTCACAGTTATCTCAGAGCTCTCTCAGCCCCACCTGCCTCACAAGGTGCCTGTTTGTGGGGAGAGGAAGGGAAAGGTGATTGTATGCCGCTTTGAGATTTCTTAGGGTAGAGAAAAGCGGGGTATAAAAACCCACTCTTCTTCTTCAAGTGCTGTAACATGCCACCTTCTGTTTCAACCACTGCAGCTTGTTGAGGTATATTTTGGATTGTCAGCATCTTGTGGGGAAATTATGTTTCTCTAGTATGTCTCGAACAATAAACACTGTTCAGTTTAGTTTTAAAATCACCACAGGACGGGGGGGATTTCAGATCAAGATCACAGTGCCTACCAGACTGAACACCCTTCCAAGTCCATAGAGCTTTCATCACATGAACACATGTTTATACAGTAGCGAGTGTGAGAGATGGCTGCCAGCTCACCTGCCAACCCCCTCTTGTTGCCTGTCACCACTCCGAGCGGAGGTAGGAGATTTTTTTAAAAAAATTATTATTGTGTGCCCCATAACATCACTTCCTGAGGAAACCTGGAAGTTATGTTGGGTAGCCCTAGGAATAATTGGAATTCACCAATTTAACCATGGAGTTTCTGGCAATTCCTAGAGCTACCCAGCATCACTTGTGGTTTTTCCTGGAAGTGAAGTTATGGTGCTAATGACTCTGGGTACCCCCACCCCATGTCTATGTGTCGTGTGCTCCCCCCACCCCGCTTCCTCCAATAACTAGGCACGGCCTGGCAACCCCAGGTGTGAGAGGTGCTCAGTCATACCCTGAGTGTGAACTTCAGTTGCTTAACAATATTTAACATGTTTGTATTCCAACTTTTTGTGTGCCACCCTTCTATAAAGACATTCATGGCAGTAAAATATGAAAAGACTAAACAACAAAACGGTAGAGACGGTCTCCAGCTGTTGGTTGTCTTCTCGGGAGGTTATGGCATCCGTGCCTTGATCAGGGTGGCCCTATTCAGTCCTTGATGACTGGTGACCCAACCATGCATAAAGAAAGATCTTGCTATGTGTGATCCTCTCAAAAGCCAGTTTGGTATAGTGGTTCCGTGCACGAACTCTAATCTGGGAGAACCGGGTTTGATTCCCCACTGTTCCGCTTGCACCTGCTGGATGACCTTGGGCAAGCCATAGCTCTGTACCAGCTGTAAATAACTGCAAGGTTAGCAATAATTCCACAGGTAAATAAACTGCAAAACGAAGGCTCCGGATTTTCAAAACTTCGTTTCGATGGTCTTCTTCAGTAGTAACTGGGTATAAACAAATATTACTAAAAAAATAAGAAAGCAAAACAGGAAAGTATGCAAATATGTAAAAACATGAGTGATAGTACCTGTTACAAAATTCCATAAGAAGAATTCATAAGAATTCAAGGTATCAAAAGGAATTTCCTATATGGAAAAGACACATTGCTCTATGAAACTACATACCTGTGTTGAATGTACCTGTTGAATTATTGTTTGAAATTATATTTACCTGATGGACCAGTGTTACTTGCCTGTGATATTGGAAGTTGACCTTACATGTTAAATTACTGTTATACTCAGGGGTCCGTTGGGGCCGGAGCGAGGTGGAGCAAAGCTCCGCCAGCTCAGGAGTGGCCACTAGGTCAGCCATGGGCTGAATCAGATTCTCTGATCTGATTCAGCCTGCTGCCGAATTGCTGCCGAAATTCGGCGGCAACTTTAAAAGCGACTGGAGGGGAGGTGGTTTGAGGAAGAGGCTCCAAACTTGCAGGGTAGCTGCTGGGTCCTCTCCCCCAAATACCCACGTAGTTTCAAAAAGATTGGACCAGGGGGTCCAATTCTACGGGCCCCCAAACAGGTTGCCCCCATTCCCTCCATTGTTCTCTATGGTAGAAAAAAAGGTAACATTTTTTCCCACCATAGAGAACAATGGAGGAGATGGGACAACCTGTTTGGGGGCCCATAGAATTGGACCCCGAGGTCCAATCTTCTTGAAACTTGGTGGGTATTTTGAGGAGAGGTCCCAGCAGCTACCCTGCAAGTTTGAAGCCTCTCCCTCAAACCCCCTCTCCTCCAGCCCCTCATATACCCTATGAGTTTTTGCCATTGATTTCAATGGCCCATAGGATATAATGGGGCTGAAACTGACATTCCCTTTCTGACACACTTCCAGTGATATCAAGGAATGTGGCATATGCTAATGAGTTATGCTAATGAGTTATGCTAATGAGCTCCTGCAGCTCTTTTTCTACGAAAGGACCCCTGGTTATACTTATCTGTCCTTAATTTACCTGTTGAACTATTGTTGAAGTTGTTTCTATCTGCTGTTACTTACCTGTTATATTTGTTACTTGCCTGTTAAATTTGGTAATAGATATTGCCTTACAGTCTTGTTCTAGTTCAGGGGTGGGCAAACTTGCTCAGCGTAAGAGCCACCTAGAACAGAGGTGGCCAAACTTGCTTAACGTAAGAGCCGCATAGAATAAACATCAGATGTTTGAGAGCCACAAGACATGAACAAATATTACCTGCTTTTATTGGAAAATAAGCAAATTTGCTTTTTATTAACATTATATGAGACTGCCAAAAATAATAACAAAAGGGGTAAAAGCAGATATTGATAATGATATTAATTTGTCCAATGATATTTGTTTGCTAATGATATTTAGCTTCCCCAGCCACCCTGCTGGGCGCCACATAATATATGTGAAAGAGCCACATGTGGCTCACGAGCCACAGTTTGCCCACCCCTGTTCTAGTTCATTTAGCCTTTGCTATCTTAGCGTCCCTTTATACAGAACACGGTATAAAACCATAGAGTTTTGCCCTTAAACCAGCCGCTGCAAGGTCAGCCTTTTATCACCTACGGCTGATCAAGCAGTTGGTTCCCTTCCTTGAACGCAACAAACTGGCTACAGTGATCCATGCTCTGGTCACCTCAAGACTGGACTACTGTAATGCTCTCTACATGGGGCTGCCCTTGTCCCAAATCCGGAAGCTGCAGCTGGAGCAGAATGCGGTGGCGCGGCTGTTGCTGGGTCTCCCTATACGGGAGCACATTCAGCCCACCTTAAAGGCACTGCACTGGCATACCGAATAAGGTTCAAGGTGCTGGTGCTTACCTATAAAGCCCTATATGGCCTGGGACCTATCTACCTGAGGGACCACCTCTTTCCATATGTTCCCCAGCGAGTGCTCCAATCGGGATCCCTGAATCGCCTGGTTCTCCCAGGGCTGAAGGAAGCCCGGTTGGCGGTCACAAGGGCCAGGGCTTTTTCAGTGGCGGCCCCACACTGGTGGAATGAGCTCTGGGATAACATCAGGGCCCTGCGGGACTTATTACAGTTCCGCAGGGCCTGTAAGACGGAGCTCTTTCGCCAGGCTGTCAAGTAGGGGCCGCCCAATAGTTACATCTTGGCCCTGGCCCGATCGAGAATCCGTCAGCCTGAATGTTCTTCCGCAGTCTATACTGTTTAACACCTAAGATGCCACCCCGATAAAGAAGATGTGCCATCTTGTAGTGGGGTATTAGATTGTTGGTTTTGTGTTTTATATGTTTTAATGATATTGTATTTTATGGTATGTTGGCAGCCGTGGGATATAAATTGAAGGAAAGAAGGGAGGAAGGGAGGGAGGGAGGGAGGGAGGAAGGAAGGAAGGAAGGAAGGAAGGAAGGAAGGAAGGAAGGAAGGAAGGAAGGAAGGAAGGAAGGAAGGGTGGAAATTCCATTGTTGTTTGGGGGGGGGGGACAAGTTTCCCCCCAAAAAACCTGTCAGTGCCAGATCAGAAGCATACATCATTATCATTCCTCCACAGCTGTAGCCTGCTATACAGCGGGAATGTACAGAGTTCATTGTGGGAGGTCTGAAGAACGCGTCCTTTGTTCACGCCGGGCCTCAGCGAGGGAGTGCAGCTGAATGGCGGCAGGCATGCCATGCGTGTGTGTAAGATAGCCTCGTTCACATCACTGGGGGTGGCCAGAGGCATTTCTAGCTGGGGAGTGAGATCAGAGTGAGATCTGGGGTGAGTTTCTGTTCTCTAGGGAAGCCTGAGGGTGGCCAGAGGTATGAGTCTTTTGTCAGGAGCCTCAAGGCAAGAGCCAGAGAATCCTTGGCTCTTGGCCAAGGAGTCCCCAACACAGTGCCTGTGGGCACTATGGCACCCGCTGGCGTCTTTCCCGGTGCCCGCTGAGTGCTTTTGGGAAGTGGGCAGGGCTAGGTGCAGCTCTTCCCCAGCAGGGCTTCTGATTGGCTGCGCGGACTAAAAGGCCTCCTGTGAAACAGAGCCGAGGTGTTGCAGAGTTACTATCCGGGTTGTATATAACCTCGATCCCTGACATTTTGTGGTTGGCTCCGCCTCCTGGGGCGGCCATTTTGTGACTGTGCCCACTGCCCCTTTGTCGGAATCCCAAAGGTGCCCCACGGCTCAAAAATGGTTTGGGGACTCCCGTCTCAGCCCAGGACTAACAGCTGGGCTCGTGAATCGAGGACCGGCCAGGATGTTAAGAGTTCTATGTTTGTCCTGTTTGTCTGTATTATAGTTTTGTATTTTCTTTGTAAGCCACTCGGCATCCCTGATGAGGAGAAAGCAATGCTTAAATAAATAAATAAGCTTCCTGCCCCCACTGCTGGACCTTCTGAGGGCGTCTGGTGTTTCTGGCCACTGTGTGACAGAGTGTTGGACTGGATGGGCCACTGGCCTGATCCAACACTGGCTTCTCTTATGTTCTTACTAAATGCCTAGTTCTTCTAGTTGGAGGCGTTCGGCTGAAGGGACCACAGGTCTGACTTGCTTTAAGGGCCACTGCCTGGTGGTCTCCATGGGAACGCATCAACAGCTGCCACTTGTGGCCGGGAAACTCCTGCACAGAGTTGCCATGGGTACATACATATATGGGCGCTGTGTTTATGGCCACTGTTACGGTCGCTTGGGAAGAGGCTGTTGCTCTTGTGAAAATCATGACTGCTGGGTGTACGGCCCCCCGTTGGGATTGCGCTTGGCAATCCCAGGAATTTAGGAGAGTGGGGAATGGAGAGGGGGAACACCATGTTGCTATCACGACCTGGAGGTGATGTCACCATGTTGTGTGGCACTCTGTGAATTCCCCCAATCTCTATGGTAAAGACCCTAGAGGCTGGGGGAATTCCTAGAACCTCATGGACGTGGCAACCGAATGATGTTGCTGTGCCCACAACGTCACACACACGCCCTTTTCTTCCACTGTGAGAGCAGGCAGAGCAGGAGGGAATCCCTGGAGGCAGTCGGATGTTGCCCACTACAGGCAACCTTGCACGGCGACCCCCGTGCACGAGCAGTTCTAAGCTGCAAGCACACCATTCTTCTGTGCACTTCTGAGGCACATTGATGGAAGCCATGGCTATGTGGGAACATCCCACTTCTTAGGGTTGCGAACTCGGGTTGGGAAATTCCTGGAGGTTTGGGGATGGAGCCTGGGGAAGGTGGGGTTTGAGAAGCAGGGACCTCAGCGGGGTACAATGCCATTGAGTCCACTTTCTGATGCTGCCATTTCTCCAGGGGAATTGACCTCTGTGGTCTGGAGATCAGCTGTAATTCCAGAAGATCTCCAGGCCTCACCTGAAGGTTGGCGTCCCCTATGTGCCTTCTTGCTTTCCTGCTCGTCGCTGAAAATTGACAGTGGCCGTGGAACTTTGATCTGAGCGCTTCCCCGAACAGATACATGTTTATCAGAAGTGCTGGCATATTAAAAAAAACCCTTTTCAGTGCTTCAAAAGAGCTCACTTTTTCCATGTGATTGCCGGCACTTCCTGTCTCCAGCAGCCCTGCATTTCCTGTTTCTAATATCAGTCAAAAGCAGACGGAGCAAAGATACACAGATAAGCCCGCCGTGCCATTCCTGCAGGGTTTTTGAAAGAAAGGCAAGGTTAGAGTGCCGCCATTGTTCCGTGTACTCCAGGGGAAAGGTGGCCGTTTTGTTATTTTAACTGAACGGTTTCCATTACTCTAGACAGGCGGGCTTCAGTCAGTAAATGGGACTTCCCACAATTCCTGGGAAATGACGAAGAAGAAGAAGAAGAAGAGATTGAATTTATACCCCGCCACTACCCAAAGAAGTCTCAGAGCGGCTTACCATCTCCTTTCCCTTCCCCTCCCCACAACAGACACCCTGTGAGGTAGGCGGAGCTGAGAGAGCTCTGAGACAACTGTCCTTGAGAGAACATCTCTGAAAGAACTTGTGGCTGACCCAAGGTCACACCAGCAGCCGCATGTGGAGGAATCAAATCGGGTTCTCCCAGATTAGAGTCCACTGCTCTTAACTACCACACCAAACTGACAGAAAACCACTGTGGTATCACTGTGCAAGGAAAATGTGCAGCTGTGTCAGGATAGCCAGGTTCTTTTACCTGGCTTGGCCCGTGTTCCTTTTGACAGCTGCCTGGCATGCATTTAAGGAGGCTTTATCTGCTTCGCTAAGCAAGGAGGTCTGATCAGGGAAGGTTCAGCTGCATAAGTGGCCTTCAGGCAGCTGCACCTCAGTCTTCCGTCCTCCCAGTCTTTCATATGGGTATAATACCATTGGCCTGCTTTGAAGAGCTGTTGTGCGGGCTGCGACAAGACGATGCATACAAAGTGCTCTAAACAGTGAAAGCACTATAGGGCTAAGGTAGTGTGGTGCAAGGGTTAGGAGTGGCCGATCCATCCTTACTCTGTTGCAACCTGTCCTTACGCCGTCATGGAAGTTGTCTAGGAATTGCTGGAAACACTACAGTAAATCCATAGAGTTTTTGGCAATTCCTGGAGGGCTTATGTCACTTGCAGGTTTTCCCCAGAAGGGACAGCGTGCCATCAGCCCAACATCCTTCCCTTCCCCCTTTTTTTGATATTTTTGTGTGTGAGTGTGTGCATGCATATATGTGTACGTGCACGCATGCTTGCGAGCCTGGAAGTCATGGTAACTTCTGGTGATCCCTATTGGAGCTAGAACATTTCGGACAGGTGGCTTTGATATTACCTTCCTCTGCATCCCGGCCCTGGTATTCCTTGGAGGTCATCCTTCCAAGTACTTCCCGGGGTTGGCCCTGCTTAGTTTCCGAGATCTGATGAGATTAGACTTGCCTGAGCTGTCCAGGTCAGGACTGTCTCCTTTTTTAAAAAACGCAGGAACCATGTTGGAGCCCCCTGCACTAGATATTTCCGTGCATATATGACGTATGCCACGTGCAGTTACATTGTCTCGTGGGATTTGTAGTCTTGATGTTGCATAGCTGGTTACTCTTGTTCCTGGATGTTTAGTTTAATTTGTTTAGATGTTTAGATTAATTTGTTTCGGCCATTTGAAAATCAAAAAGGCTTGGGGAGAAGTATTTACAGTCTCACAAGAGCATCGTGTTTGATCCTTGTTCATTAAAGGTAAAGGTTTCCCTTGCTCGAAAACCAGTCGAATCCTACTCTAGGGGGCCTTGCTCATCTCCGTTTCTAAGCCAAAGAGCCAGCGCTGTCTGAAGATGTTTCCGTGGTCATGTGGCCGGCAGGACTAGATGCTGAGGTGCATGGAATGCTGTTACCTTCCCACCAAAGCGGTACCAATTTATCTACTTGCAATTTCTTGCTTTCAAACTGCTAGGTTGGTGGGAGCTGGGCCCCGAGACGGGCACTCACTCCATCATGTGGCACTCGGGTCTCGAACTGCCGAACTACCAACCTTCTGACCTGCAGTTCAGCGTCTTAACTACTGTGCGTTAGAGATTCCCTAATGAGAAGGCAGTTTGTTGCACAAGGGAACCTTTTGTTCTGAGTCACCTGGGAATGCTGGCTGTTTGGAGCCCAAGGATTAAAATATCACTGGTCATCATTGCAGAAATTACAGGTGATGTCTCCAAGTATCGGAGCCAGCAGAGAGTTTTGGAGGACGCAGGGCAAGATTGCCTCTGGGGGCCCCCTGAGCGCATGACCCCCCACAAGGCATATGCCTTTTGGAAGAGGGAGTTGAGCGTGACAAGTTTGTGACATTAGCTGGGCAAAAAGGAGCATGGAAGTTGCGTGCTGCTTCCAGTGTGACATGGGAGAAAACTCCTCCCATTCATGATGGGATTGCATGAGCAAACTGTCCCTAGCTGGCGGTGGGCCCTCTGGCTGTCCGGGGGGCCTCGGCCAACGCCCCAGCACGCTGACTCTCGGGGCCAGCCATGCCGAGCAGAGTCCCATTCACGCGAACATTTCTCCATCTGGCTTGTGTACCCAGCGTGGCACTCGGCTGTGAAATGAAGTGGCACTGGGAGAAAAGTAGAGTTAGAGGGCACGAAGCCATGCAAGGCAAGTGTCAAAAGCGAGCCAGTAGTGGAGCAACAGTACGTTTCTGGAGAGGAGCTCGGCAGACGGACCCCATGCAACGTGCGTCTTGGAAGGAGGATGAATTTGTTTCGGCCATTTGTCTACCTGGCCTTTCCCCCAACACAGTCGGGACCCAAGCTTGGAAGTAGGGTTGCCAGCTCCATTAGGGAAATACCTAGAAGTTTTGGGGGTGGAGCCTGAGGTGGGCGGGGTTTGGGGAGGGGAGGGACTTCAGTGGGGTGTAATGCCATAGAGGCCACCTTCCAAAATGGCCATTTTCTCCAGGTGAACTGCGCTCTGTTGCCTGGAAATCAGTTGTAATCCCAAAGAGATCTCCAGCCACCACCTGGAGGTTCACAGACCTACTTGGAAGGGAGGCCTGATTTCATAAATTTTGAGTAACGCCCACCATAGAATAGAATCATAGAGCTGGAAGGGACCTCCAGGGTCCACAATTCACAAATACCTCCCCCTCCATGCCCCCAGTGACTCCTGCTTCATGCCCAGAAGATGGCAAAAAAACACAAAACCCTCCAAGATCCCTGGCCAAATGGGCCTGGAGAAAATGGCTTCCTCGCCCCAAAGTGGTGATCAGCATTTCCCTGGGCGTGTAAGAAAGGGCCACGCGAACTAAGCACTGAGGCAACTCTTCCTGCCCTCTCTTCTCGTGATCTGCCCGAGTTCCCAGAATCCGCATCGCTGTCAGATGGCCACCTAGCCTCTGTTTGAAGACTTCCAAAGAAGGAGAGCCCACCACCTCCCGAGGAAGCCTCTGTTCCACTGAGGGGCCGCTCCAACCGTCAGGAAGTTCTTCCTAATGTTTAGCCGAAAAACTCTTCTGATTTAATTTCAACCACTAGATTACTTATCTACATAAGGAGGGGGGGGGGAGAAAGAGAGCATTAACTGAAACAGAATTCACCACCTCTAAAAAGGAACACGCGCATTGTTAACGGCTGGAGGGCCAAACATTATTTCCTTTCCTCCCCCCCCCCCCCCCCCGGCAGCTCTAACCAGAGACACACACAGACTGCTGACAGAACTGATGCGGTTATGGGCGTGATCTTCTCAATTGTGCTGATTGATACCTTTAAAAAAACCACAGGGGTTGTCTAGTGTTTGGCAACAAACATTCGATTCTTCTCAAGAAAGGAGTGACTTCAGCAGTCGGGTTGATCAAAGGGAAGCGTTTTCTTCAAGGACCGCTGAGCAGGCAGAAGGGGCTGTTTTTTTCTTCAAGAGGTTCTCATCCGTTCCCACCCTCCTCGGCTTGAGTCTCCCTGTGGTGGCTGGAGATCTCCTGGATTACAGCTGATCTCCAGGTGACTTGAGATCAGTTCGGCTGAAGAAAATGGCCACTTTGGAAGGTGGACTCTGTGGCATTATAGAGAGGAGGAGGAGGAAGATTTATACCCCCCCTTCACTCGGAGTCTCAGAGCAGCTTACAATCTCCTTCCCTTCCTCTCCCCACAGCAGACACCCTGTGAGGTAGGTGGGGCTGAGAGAGCTCTTTGAGAACTGCCCTTGAGAGAACAGCTCTGAGAGAACTGTGACTGACCCAAGGTCACCCAGCTGGCTGCATGTGGAGGAGTGGGGAATCAAACCCGGTTCTCCCGGATTAAAGTCCACTGCTCTTAATCACTACACCAAATTGCATGTCCCAACTCTGGGGTGGGAAATTCCTGGAGATTTAATGGTAGACCCTGAGGGGAGGTGGGCTTGGGGAGACCTCAACGAGGTACAGTGCCATACAGTCCATCCTCCAAAGCAGCCCAGTTTTTCCAGGGAAACTGATCTCTGTAGTCCGGAGATCTGTTGTAATTCCAGATCTCCAGGCCCCAGCTGGGGGCTGGCAACTTTGCTTGAAACCCCACAGATGTGGAAAACTGTGCTGCGGGGGTGGGGGGGGGAGATTACTGACTTTTGCCCAGTGCTGCAGCCTCGTTTGGAATCAGGATCCCCTTTGGCTTCTTCTTAAAAGCAAGACTGGCTGCGTCGTCGGGCTGAGATCCTTTTGCTGGAACTGTTCCTGTTTCTTCTCCTTAAGCCTGGCTTTTCTCCTTTCTACTCAACACGCTCTCTTTGTGTATCCCTGTGGCTCTTGGAGGCTGATGTGTAATTCATTAAAATCTCTTGTCTTTAAGTACGCGTCCTTCTGCCTCTAAATAGATATGGGCTGCAAATTGAAGGACACTTTCCTGGATGGATGTAAGTCCCACTGGATAACATGGGGCTTACTTCTGTGTAAACCTGCTTAGGATTGCTCCCGTATTGACATATCCATATGCAGGGGTCCTTTGGGGCCGGAGCGAGGCGGAGCAGGAGTGGGC
Organism: Lepidodactylus listeri; assembly: GCA_029233225.1. Classification (NCBI taxonomy): domain Eukaryota; kingdom Metazoa; phylum Chordata; class Lepidosauria; order Squamata; family Gekkonidae; genus Lepidodactylus; species Lepidodactylus listeri. The sequence goes on from JARCFY010000011.1 coordinate 87,500,406, forward strand.
AGTAGGGCAGCCACGGGCCGAATCAGATTCTCTGATCTGATTCGGCCCGCTGCCGAATTGCCACCGAAATTCGGCGGCAGCTTTAAAAGCAGCTGTAGGGGAGGGGGTTTGAGGGAGGGGCTCCAAATGTGCAGGGTAGCTTCTGGGACCTTTCCCCCAAATACCCACCAAGTTTCAAGAAAATTGGACCCCCTGGTCCAATCTTCTTGAAACTTGGTGGGTATTTCGGGGAGAGGTCCCAGAAGGTACCCTGCACGTTTGGAGCCTCTCCCTCAAACCCCCTCTCCTCCATCCCCTCATATACCCTATGAGTTTTTGCCATTGCCATTGCCATTCGGCCAGTTATGCTAATGAGTTATGCTAATAGGTATGCTAATGAGCTCCTGCACCTGTTTTTCTACGAAAGAACCCCTGTCCATATGTAAGTGCTGTCGAGTCATGACCGACTTATGGCGACCGCAGTGAGAGGCTTTCAAGGCAAGTGAGCAGCAGAGGTGGCTTGCCATTGCCTTCCTCTGCAGAGCCTTCCATGGTGGTCTCCCTTCCAAGACTTATGGAAACCCCCTTAGCGTATGAGATCTGACGAAATCGAGTTATACCATGCCACCTTCCATCCCAGATTGGTATATATATATCTGCAGGGGTCATTTGGGGCCAGAGCCCACCGGAGCACCGCTCCAGGAGGTCAGGAGCCGGCACAAATGGCGGTGGCAGCAAGCCCCCCCCCCCACCGTGCTCCTCCTCTCTAGCTTCTCTCTAGCTGCAGCACGACTCTAGAGAGAAAGAAGAAGCCCCGCCAAGGCGAGAGAGCGAGGAAGGCCCGGTGGGGGGGGAATATGTGTGCAGAAAGGCATTTAAATGCCTCTTCTTGGCTTCCCCTGCCAGCCTGCTGCGGTGCGACTCTTGAGAGAAGGGGTTTAAAGTTTAAACCCCTTCTCTCTTCGCTTCCCCCCCCCCCGCCCGTCTGCCTTGGCAAGCTGCCTGGGGAAGCAAAAAGGGGGGTGGAGGCATCTTCAAAAGCCTTCCCTTTCCTTCCCCAGCCGGCCTTGGCAGGCGGGGGGGGGGGGGAGCGAAGCAAGAAAGGGTTTAAACTTTAAACCCCTTCTCTCTTCGCTTCCCCCCCACCCTGCCTTGGCAGGCCGGCTGGGGAAGGGGAGGGAAAGCTTTTGAAGATGCCCCCCCCCTTTTTGCTTCCCCTTCTGACACACTTCTGGTGATGTCAGGGGGCGTGGCATATGCGAATGAGATATCCTAGTAGCAAGTATGCTAATGTGCTCCTGCACCTCTTTTTCTACGAAATGACCCCTGTATATATGTGTGTGTTTGTAAGGTGCTGTCAAGTCCCAGGTGAGTTACGGCGACCGCAGCGAGGGGCTTTCAAGGCAAGTGAGAAGCAGGGGTGGTTTCCCGTTGCCTTCCTCTGCTGAGTCTTTGGTGGTGGTCTCTCTTCCAAGTACAGAGCCTGCTTCCAAGATCTCACGAGATCGGCCTATACCGTGCCACCTGCCTTCCCATATTGACACCTGGCAATAAAGATTACATGCTGTGCTGTACGAGTGAGCGTTTCACAATATAAACATCAGCTGTACGTGGAATGCGTGCTCCCGACTGTATTCTTGCGGCAGCTTCAGAGTGCGTGGCTTTCAGTCTGAGAATTAATTCAGAGCAATGGCATTTATTGTAGGATTTCTGTTCTGCAAGATCTCTGTGCTGGTTGGGCTGTGGGGATATGTGCAGGATTCGTTCTTAAAGAGAAAGAAGCTCGATCCTTTTTGTACGAGAGCCACCTGTTTCTGGAGCGGACGTTTTTGTGCTTTTAATGGCTGCAAGGTCTCAGCTTCCCTGTAGAAACAGCTCCTGTTGAATTGTTGTCTGTAACAGTAGCAGTAGTAGAAGAAGAGGAGAAGGAGGAGATTGGATTTATACCCCGGCCCGTCACTACCCAAAGGAGTCTCAGAGTGACTTAGAATCTCCTTTCCCTCCCCCTCCCCACAACAGACACCCTGTGAGGTAGGTGGGGCTGAGAGAGCTCTCTTGAGAACTGCCCTTGAGAGAACATATTGGGTCCGGAGACGCGTTGCAGTGAAATCAGCTCATAAGTTTATTAAGAGGTCAGAACTAGACTGCTTAGCCGGACTCGCAGGCCCACTTAAATCCCCATTCTCGACCACGTCCACACACACACCCCAACACCAGTGATTTACTATTTATAATGCCCCTGCATCCTATAGGTCTGTTCAGGGATGCAGGTTTCCCCATTGGTCCCAGCTTGAATCCTCTGGGTCTATTGTCCCTGGATGCAAAGCTTGACAGCTTCTTCTGGCCACGTGTTTGACTGACCGCGGGCGCAGTTCTTTGGTCGGGACATAACAGAACAGCTCTGAAAGAACTTTTGCCTGACCCAAGGTCACACCAGCAGCTGCATGTGGAGGAGTGGGGAATCAAACCCAGTTCTCCCAGATTAGAGTCCGCCGCTCTTAACCACTACAGCAAACTGGCTCAGTGAGACATAATACCATAGAGTCTACCCTCCAGAGCTGCCATTTTCTCCAGGGGGAGTGGCCTCTGTCCCCTGGAGAGCAGTTCTAATTCTGGGAGATCTCCAGGCCCCACCTGGTGGTTAGCAACCTTGCTGTCAACTCTAGGCCTTTACCACACTTCGGTTTACAAGCTCCTTTCCCTCCCCCTCCCCACAACAGACACCCTGTGAAGTAGGTGGGGCTGAGAGAGCTCTCTTGAGAACTGCCCTTGAGAGAACAGCTCTGAGAGGACTTAATGCCTGACCCAAGGTCGAACCAGCAGCTGCATGTGAAAAAGTGGGGAATCAAACCCGGTTCTCCAAGATTAGAGTCCACGATCCTAACCACTGCACCAAACTGTATAGTGGTGACAACCTGTGTGACATAGTGGTTGGAACAGCTGACCAGAAGTGGCGAGACCCAAGTTCAAATCCTCATTCTGCCATAAAGCTCACTGGTTAACTGGGGGAAGTTACTCTGTCTCAGTTTGTCCTACCTTGTAGTGTTGTGAGGATAGAATTGGAAGGAGGGCCGTGTATGTTTTCTTAAGTGTCTTGAGGCAGGGCAAGCTTCAAACGTGATAAATGGGAGAACCTGAGTATCTGCAGAGCTTAACAGTGACATTTTCTCTTCCAATCAGTGTCAAATCTGGCATTCCATCTTCATTCTTCTGTCAGCCGAAGTGCCGTGTTCTAGATCATGTGCAATTTCTGAACCATCTCCAAGGGGCGGCCCCGCAGGAATGTGTTTCAGTAGTCCATCCAAGGAGTTCTCAAGATTGGGCATGGCAGTGGCAAGGTTATAAAACTGTTCAGGAGAGGACCTGACAATCCAAAGATAAAAATCCTGGTTTCTGTTTTTAAACTTTCGAACAAATCCTACATTTCCCTGAACTAGTATGGTGTAAGGCTGAGAGAGCCATGCAGGCTAAAAAGTGGGGAGAAAAGAGAGGATGTGTTAGCAAACCGGCTGCCGCTGACAGGAGACGTACGGCAAAGCCTTTAACTCCCCTGACTTATGTTTTGGTTCTTTTCACTCTCCCCCTTCTCCAAGAACGCTGAGTAATTTCCAGTCATCGCAACTCCCTGCTGGTTGGGGAGGAGTTTTGGCCAGCACGTCTTGGAGTGTAAATCTTTCTTTTTTCCAAGCCACTCTGCAGTAGTTAATTTCAGCAGCGTGTGGCAAACTTCGGGGACCAGAATACTACACTGCACAGAAAGGGGGGGGGGATCTGAATTCTGCAGTGACGTTGCCCAATCTGGTCCGGACTGCAATGATGAACTTCAGCAGAATTTCAAATAATTTGTCAAGAGTTAAATCTGCAGTAGCTTACAGGAGGGGAGGATGTACGGGTATGTGCTTGCCGCCTTCTCCTTTCTTGGCTTCTGCTGACAACGTCCTTGCCAAATTTCTCTAGCCTTCTATGTGTAGCCGTGACTCATGAAAGCTCCTACCCTGGCCACAGATTTTGTGAGTCTTTAAGGTCCTATTGGACTTTTGCTGTTTTCTGCTGCTACCCATCTTGGAAGTTAGCAGTGACTCACAAAAGATCCTCCCCTGCCACAAATTTTGTGAGTCTTTAAGATCCTATTGGACTCTTGCTCTTTTCTACTGCTGCAGACGGACTAACACGGCTACCCAGGGGTCCTTTCGTAAAAAAAGAGGTGCAGGAGCTCATTAGCATAGCTTATTTGCATATGCCACACCCCCTGACGACACCGGACGTGTCATAAGGCCACACATCCATGACGTCAGGTGTGTCAGGAGGCAAGAAGGGAGGGAGGGGGAAGGAAGGAAAGGAACAGGAAGGAAGGTACGTAGGTGGGGGAGAGAGAGAGAAGAAAGGAAGTATTGAAGGGGGGGAGTATTGAAGGAAGTAGTGAAGGGGGGGAGGAAAGGGGCTTCCCGGGTCCAGCGGCGCTCTGCCGCGGCCCCGGGAGCAGTGGGAGGGGGGAGGGAAGGGCGTCTCCTTCCCGGGGCCGGCGGAGCGCCGCCAGCCCGGGAGTATTTAAGTCGGGGGGGGAGGAAAGGGGCTGGGAGGGGGGAGGAAAGGGGCTCTCCTTCCCGGGGCTGGTGGAGCACCGCCGGCCACGGGAGTATTTAAGTGCAGGGGGGGAGGAAAGGGGCTTCCCGGGGCCAGCGGTGCTCTGCCGCGGCCCTGGGATCAGTGGGAGGGGGGAGGGAACGGTTCTCCTTCCTGGGGCTGGCGGAGCACCGCCGGCCCCAGGAGCATTGCCGGGGGGGAGGTGGGGGGGGCCTTGTTAAGTGCCCGCCCCCCGCCTCCTCTCTCCCGGAGCGCCGCTCCGGCGCGCCCCGGCCCCAACAGAGCCCTGCGGCTACCCATCTTGATCTGTCTCCATGGTGATCAGCTGTAATTCTGTGAGATTTCCAGGCCCCACCCAGAAGTTGGCAACTCTGTATGCTACAGGACTGTCGATGGCTGAGTTATAGACCACATCCCGTTTACAGACAGTGCCAAGTAGAATCTGTGCCATCTCTGAGCCAGTTTGGTGTAGTCATGGTTAGGAGCGCGGACTTTAATCTGGGAGAACCGGGTTTGATTCCCCATTCCGCCACATGCAGCTGCTGGCGTGACCTTGGGTCAGTCACAAGTTCTCTCAGAGCTGTTCTCTCAGGGGCAGTTCTTGAGAGAGCTCTCTCAGCCCCACCTACCTCACAGGTTGTCTGTTGTGGGGAGGGGAAGGGAAAGGAGATAGCCGCTCTGAGACTCCGAGTGAAGGGTGGGGTATAAAATCCAATCTTCTCTTCCTCTTCTTCTTCTTCTTCTTCCTCTTCTTCTTCTTCTTCTTCCTCTTCATCTTCTCCTCCTCCTCCAGGATCTTGAAAGGAGCTTTGTGGTGGGAGCGGAACTTTCTCTGCCTGGGATTTGGAAGAGCCGCAGCTAGGCAGAACAGCTGGGACTAAGCTAGATGGAACTCCATCTGATTTATTTATTTATTACATACTTAGGAAATCGCTCTGCCGCCTCTGTAGACTCCTTCTTCAAGTGGCCTCCAAGTAGATTCCCTCCCTGCTTCGGTAATTTTCTTTCTTAAAAAACCTGGGAAATAATTTCCGTCCTCCCAGCATCTGACGAAGTGAGTCCTAACTCACACACACTCAAGCGGAAATAAATATTGTGAGTCTCTAAGGTGCCACCGGAGCTCTGTGTTACAAGGGAAAAAATAGTGCCACAAAACAATAAATGATCAGTACATTTTAAAAGCCTTTAAAAACAAGCCACAGGCATTAAAAAACAGCATTGAACAACCGATGTTCGTATTGTAGAAATGGGGGGGGGGGGGGTTGGCCAAATACCTGCCATGGCATAGCTGCCTAATGGCCTGCATTCCTCCCGGTGGGTCAAAAGTTGTGTGGGCCTGCTGGAAAGCAATGCAGCTAGTTATCCCAACCACAAAGGAAGAGCAAAGGAAAAAAGCTCATGCAGTCTTAGGAGGCATTCACAGAAGCATTGTGTCCAGATCACGGGAGGAGATAGTTCCGCTGTATTCTGCTATGGTCAGGCCTCACCTGGAGTACTGTGTCCAGTTTTGGGCACCACATTTTAGGAAGGATGTTGACAAACTTGAGCGTGTCCAGAAGAGGGCAGCCAGGATGGTGAGAGGGTTAGAATCCAAGTCTTACGAGGAAAGGCTGAAAGAGCTGGGTATGTTTAGCCTGGGAAAGAGAAGGCTTCGAGGGGACATGACTGCAGTCTTCAAATATTTGAAGGGCTGTCATGTAGAAGATGGAGCAGATCTATTCTCTCTTGCTCTGGATTGCAAGACTAGATCTAATGGGTGGAAATGACAAGGGCTAAATATCAGGAGGAACTTCCTAACTGTAAGAGTGGTTGAGCAGTGGAAAAGACTGCCTTGAGAGGTGGTGGATGCTCCTTCGCTGGATGTTTTCAAGTGGAGGCTGGATGGCCACCTTTCGGGAATTTTGTAGGACTATCTTTTGGCTATGCTCCTGCAGAGTGCAGGCGGTTGGACTAGATGACCTTCCAACTCTACCGTTCTATGATTCTATGAACAAGCCACGTTCACTGTTTGTGTCTGAGCTTTGGCCAGAAGAGCAGAGGTTTCAGCATTAAACTGTGTGGCAGAACGTGCCCACTCTGGCCTGCAGGCCCTGTTTCACCTTGCCCTCCTAGGGGTTCCCAACTCCCTGGAGGGGCTTTTACTTTTCTCTAGGGTAGCCCACTGCCACCACCTGCCCTTTTTGCAAGGAACTGCCCACTGGGAGGGACAGGACTCCCAGCTTCCTTTCCAAGATCCGAGGCCTTGCCTCCCGCTGCCCAGCGCCTAGTCCCCACAGGGTCCAAATACCACAAATTGACCAGTGGGTCAGATTACTGCCTTGTGTGCCCCTGGGGGAATCACCACTTGCCAACTGACTGCCTTCCCACCCCTCCCTTCCTGATGCAGGTTTTATGTGGTACAGAGAACCACTGCCAGCATCAAAAGTTATGAAGTATTTATTAAAAAGAAAATGTTTACAAGCATACTGTTATCACAGCACCAGAGGGAGCAAGGAATACAAAAGAACTTGGTCAGAAACGCAAATCCTCTGTCCCTCATTACACATGCCCTATCTGATGGTAAAATAGGACAGGCTCCTCAAGTTTAGGAAGTTACAAATCCCTACAAATTTACCATTACCTCGGAGACCCCTCCTTCTGTGGGCGAGCACATGGTCAACCTGGTATTTTTGGCCATGGTGTGACAGAGTGTTGTGCTGGATGGGCCATTGGCCTGATCCAACATTGGCTTCTCTTATGTTTTTATGCCACCCCACAGGAAATGTCTCTGTGTGCTCTCATACCCTTAGCATCCCAGGAAAAAAAGCTACCTCCTCCTGCAAGGAGGTTTTATCATACCTCTTTCCCCTCCCACTTGTCCTGGTCAGCCCAGGTCAGAGAAGCATTTTCTCCAGCCCCTTCCTGAAGATTATCCCTTTGAGATGTTGTAGCCTAAAGTCTTCCAAACTGTGTTCTCTGCCTGGAGAATGGGGGGGGGGGGCAGGGAAGCTTAGCCATTCCATTGTTTCTAGTTAGACCCATTATCATTTCTTAAGAGGTGAGCCTGGAAAGCCAGCGAGAGACTTCCTCCTTTGAAGCCTGTTCTCTGCCCAGAATTTTTTTTAATGCACAGTGGAGGCTTGGCTGCTTGCCAACCTCCCAGGAGAAAATGCATTTCTTCACACACTGTGTGGCGGAACAGGCCTGCTCTAGCCTGCAGGCCCTGCTCCACCCTGCCCTCCAAGGTTTTCCCAACACCTGGAGAGGCTTTTCTCTCTCTCCTGTAACCTGCCACTACCACCTGACCTTTGTAGGAATTGCACTCTGGGAGGGTCAGAACTCCCAGCTTTCCATCCCAGTTCTGAGGCCTTGCTTCTGTGACCTGGTCACAGCCTGGTCACCATGGGGATTGTTTACTGCCTTGGGCACCCCTGGAGGAATAATAGCCATCTGTCAACTGACTGCCTTCCCCCTGGTGCTCCTTTTAAAATAGCGTGTCCAGGACAGTGGAGGTCTATGTGGTACAGAGACCCACTACCAACATCAAAAGTTATGAAGTATTTATTAAAAAGAAAATGTTCACAAGTGTACTTTTAGCACAGCACCAGACTGAGCAAGGGGTTCAAAAGAAATGGGTAAAACGCAGTTCCTCTGTTCTTCTCTCTTTAAATGCCGTATCAGATATTAAATTTTTATTTATTTATGTATTTATTGTCCATATTTTTATCCCGCCTTTCCAGATAACTGGCTCAAGGCAGCTACCAGCAATAAAATACCATCACAATGGTTTACAAAGTTAAAATATAAAACAGCCTCAAAATTAAAACAGCATAAATAAACCCAACAATACTGGCGGCAATCGGAGTTCTCTTGGTGATGGCGACAGCAAAGGGTTCAGCCCATGGATCCAGGGTGATGGTATCCTGAATCTCCCCAGTGGCAGCCCCTACTTGAAAGCCTGGCAGAAGAGCTCCATCTTGCAGGCCCTGTGGAACTGTAATAGGTCCCATGGGGCCCTGATGTTGTCTGGGAGCTCATTCTACCAGTATGGGCCACCACGGAGAAAGCCCTGGCCCTAGTGCTAGCCAGCCGAGTGTCTTTCGGACCGGGGAGAGTCAAGCGATGTTGTGAGCTTGACCTCAGTGCCCTCTGGGGCCTATATGGGGAAAGGTGGTCCCTCAAGTAGGCAGGCCCCTGACCATGTAGGGCTTTAAATACTCCTTATATATAGGACAAGTTCCTTAGCTTGGGAAGTTACAGATTGCAACAGAGTTACCATTACCTTGAAGCTTCCTTCAGCTGACCAGGCCAACACATGGCTAATGGCCACCTCCTCCAGACCTCAGTTAAGAGTTCTGTCTGCTGTGATGGACTCAGCACAAAAGAGACCTTCCTCCTTGCTCCCCTGAGTTTTATCACCATACTTTTCCCCACCTACTGGCCAGGTCAAGCCAGTTCAGAGAAGCTTTTCCTGGAGATTCTTCCTGATGTTTCTCTAGTATTTAACACCCCCAAAGCTCTGTTCCCTGCTTGTAGAAGGGGTGGGACTGGACCCTCCTATTGTCTCTAGCTAGACCTATTAGCATTTGTATGAAGGTGGGCTGAGGTAAGTCTGGAACGCAGTTGAAAAGACGTCCTCCCTTCCTGCCTGTTCTCTGCCCAGCGAGGGGGGAAAAAAACTTTTAAAACTCAAGAGTGAAAGTTTTGCTCATTTCAAGCCTCGAAAGAAAAAATGCATTACTTCACATGCTGTGAAGCTGAAATTGTGTCAAGCCGACTGCCTAGCGTCAAGGAGAGGTGATAAAAAACCCGCTGCCTGCCTTTCCTTATCCATTTTGACAACAGAAGAGCTTCTGTGAATTATTACTGTTCACCTCTGGTTACAAAAGCTACCAGCAGTGAAATTCCAGCAGGCCTACCAAGACTGGATTTCTAGCATTTCTCGATTTTTTAAAAAGCAGGTTGTGCAAGTCTTTTCCCACCCCCAGCGTTTCGCTGAGAAAAAATAAGAGGGAACTTGACTGACAGGCAAGCAAACTGATTATTTAAGCACTTGCATGTCTCCCGTGGCATGCATCCCCTCAACGCCGGTCTATGTAGCAGTCGTGCTGTGGAAGCAATCCGGGTGCTTTTAGCGTAATCAGACTCCTTGGAATTTCATCTGTTCCAAATTTCTTCTTGCCAAGCTGTTTAGCAGTAAGTCTTGGGACACGTGAAGTAATAATAAAGACAGGTGCTTCTGAGCAAGTGCAGAGTGAATTTAGAGTAATTGACCACAAGGAGCCATGATATTTGGGGGGGTTGGGTAGCCTGTGTCCTTCCATGCTAGTTTTCAGTGCGCATAATGTTTTTATATGGGGGAATAATTTAAGCATGGACTCCCTACCACCACCACCCCTATTTGAAGTAGTATGCTTCAGCAGTGCCTGCACTCTTTAATTTTGCAGCTCAGCCATAATACACCTGTTGTTTGCCAGGTAACCAGCTGGAGACCTGGGGGCATCAGAGGCTTCTATCATTGCTGGTGTAATATCACTTCCAGGAACACCTGCAAGTGATTTCACGCCTCTCTGGGAATCACCAGATATTCTGTGGTAAAACCATAATGTTTCCAGCAATTCCTAGAGAGGACTGATGTCACTTCTAGGTTTCCCCTGTTTTTGATGTCTCACTGCCGGAGTGACAGTGTTTTGTTTTGTTTTTAAATTCTCCCACCACTGATCTGAACAGTGGCAAGAAACAGGAGTTTCCTGCCCCCACCAGGGGCCTTATTATCAGTGCCTTTAAATAAATATTTTGAAATACCAAACGAGTGTATATTCTTAATGTATATTCAGTTATCTAAGTTTTCTTATAACAACTCCAAAAGTATTTAGTACAAAGTCAAAAGCTCCAAGCCAGAGTTACAATGTAACGCATAAAGTTCTCAAACTTTCAAAATGCAACAATCATGAGCTATAAATCAAGGTTACACTGTAACACTACTAGTTCCGAAGTTTGCAATTGACAAATTTATATAACAGATCAGCAATTGGAAGTTATGCAGTGACATGTATCCTAGGAATATAAACATGTTTCTGTCCACTTTTCCAAAGCCACGTTTCCCTTTTTTTCAAACATTCTAATTGGGTAGATCTAGGTGTATTTATTTATTCATTATTTATTTACGTGTGTATTTATTTACCATATAATCCCCCTTTCTCACCAATAAGAGAGATTACTGGTGTCAGCATAATCAAATAGCATGAGACATCTAATAAGAAATCCAGTAGGATTATTACAAAAATTAGAAACAACACAAAGTGTGTTAGACATAGTACGTCAAACAATGCAGAAAACAATATTACAAAAGTAGAAAACAGCACAGCAAGAGCAGGGTAATACATACAATAAATAGATAATACGTACCATATACGGTGACATTGACTATAGTCCTGATTCCTTTGCAAGACGGAACCTTCTGACCTATCCACGCATATTAGAATATATGTCTAGACCCATGCATATATGTAAAAGTATATGCATACTTGGCTCTCTGTATGGTCAGGTACCAAGAAACGCCCAGTTTTGCTTGCACCGGAGAGATGTGGGGCTCTATACAGATGTAGGGCTTTCCCTTATTCTCATTTCTTTAGGTTGTAAACTCCTTCTTCAGGGTTTTTTTCCCCCTGTTCTGCACATCTTCTGCTCCCTCTCGTGGTCCATTTGATATTATATCGGTTTATGTCCGGCATAAAAACCTGCAGTTTGAATCTGCAGGATAACATGCTGGACATAAAACGGTGTAATATCAAATCAGCCACTTGAGGGAGCAAACCGTGTGTGGAGCAGGAAACCCCCTCCCCCCTGAAGAAACAGGAACCTACAAGCGAGGAAAACGAGAATATTGAAAAAACCACCGGCTTGGGTGTACTGGAGATTTTCCACAGGCAGGATTCCCATCCGTGAAACATGGCTTCTTTGCCTCCGTTCTCCTACTTTAGCCAAAAATGCCTCACTTCCCAAATACTTCTTGTGGACATCCCCTGCACTACAGCAGGAGGGGTGTGGAAAGACATTCCATGGGTGGAAGTCCTTCTTGCCCACAGGAAATCTCTGGTGGATGGAAGGCATATGTTTCAAGCAACACTCCTGAGTTAAAGTTAGCACTGGGGTCCATGATCTTGCTTGACAGCACCACAAAATGTCCATTCCTCCTGCTTGGAATGACTGCAGTGGGCTTTTATTCTTGCAGTTCTGGGAAATATTATGTTCTTTGGAGTATGAATTTCTATAAGGGCTAGGATGGTGAATTTTTAAATGTTCCCCCTCCCCTGCTTCTATCCCAGGAATCCTCCATGTTTTCGCGGATGAAAAATTACTTTTAAAAATGCCATTATGCAAGTCAACCACTATTCCAGATGCTGACAAACAATGCCCCCTCTAAGCTGCGGAGTCTTGCGAGCCAAAATTCTCCTTTGCGAGCTACTGACATTAAAGTTGTGAGTGAGCAGTTGGGCTGCTGCATAAAATTAGTTTGCTCTGGAGCCATCCTTCTTGAGCGAAGACAAAAAGGTGTGAGCTGGAGGCTAAAAAACTGAGTTAGCTCCCACTCAGTCAGTTTAGAGGGAACACTGCTGAGAAAACAGAGCCCTGGTTTTAAAAACAAATACTTTCCCACCCAAAGAGCATTAGTGTGCTGTAACTGTTTAGGACAGAGGTTATGTTGTGATTAAAAGCAACTGTAAAATCTGAGGACCGAGCCACTAATGTCAACAAGAAACAGAGGAGACAACAATGTCACGGGCTGAACAGAAGGAAAGCTGAACAAAACTGATCCTGAGTAGCAGGCATTGATTTGGCTGTGTGAAACTGGCCAGATCACGTTTTCTTAGATTTGACCAAGTCAGTTTTCAGTCTAGGAGCGTGAGCGCATGCACAAGTAGCCCCGCCATAGGCACGAATGCCAGGTGGATTTAAAGGGTGTGATCAGACCCAAACATCTGGCAAGCACCCCGCAGCTGTCAGCAAGCCATTTTGCTCCACCGGAGTAGCGGAGTAAAAAAAAAACACTAGTGAAAGTCCGGTAGCAAACGGGTTGCTACGGGCCACAGATGGACTTTCCCCTGTGTGATCACTCCAGTGCGCACTCATGGCATCAGAGATAGTCTGATCAGGCTATCCTGATGCCATGCTGTTCCCCCCCCCCCCTTCTCAGTATGTGCATCATCACATACTGCCATAGGCAGCCCTCAGGGCCGAGATGCAATTCATCGATCCCCCGTTTAAGCAAATCAAGAAAAAACAGCACCCCACCCCGGCTCACCCGCAGTTGCATCTGATCACACAGTGGCGGGCTGCACCTGCATCTACAAAACTCTGTGTGATCACGCAGCTGCGGGTCAATTTCCTCTGGAGGAAATAGCCTCGCTTCCCCCCCAGTTTATCTCACACGTGTGACCACCACCTAGAAATAGCTACAATCATAATTATTTATGAATTGCCTTGTGGGATTGGATCAGGGTCCAGATCAGTGTTTCCCAACCTGTGGATCGGGACCCAAAATGGGTCACGAAGACTCTGAGAGTGGGTCGTGGACCAGCCCTTCCTGATGGCTGCCCCTGCCCTTCCTCTTGCTCTCTTCTGTAGTTTTAGGGTTGCCAGGTCCTTACCATCTGCCGGCGTGGAGCTCCAGCCTGCTCTCCTGGGTCTTCTGGCCAGAAGGACCTGGAAGTGATGTCATTGCACTGGGCGAAGGGGGCGCTCTAGCATTTGGCTAAAAACTCTATGGTCAATATAGAGTTTTTAGCCAAATGCTAGAGTCTCCCATGTGATGTGTCCAGCACAATAATGTCACAGCCCAATGATGTTACCCCCAGTCAAACCAGAAGTGACATCAGCCCCCATTACCCCTCATTCTTCTCCTGCCCCCCAACTGAGTGGTGGCAGGAATGGCCAGAGAGCTGAAGCAGGGTACCTGGCACCTCCAACCAATGCTCCCTCTAAGCTGTGGAGTCTTGGGAACAAAAATTCAAGTTTGTGAGCCCCTGGCATTAAAATTGTGAGTGAGCCATTTGGCTGCTGCATAAATTAGTTTGCCCTGGAGCCCTCCTTCCTGAGCGAAGGCAAAAATGTGTGAGCCAGAGGCTAAAAAACTGTGAGCTAGCTCAGACTAACTCAGCTTAGAGGGAACACTGCTGCTCTAAACCGTTGGGCAATCTCAGACTTCTGAGAACACCGTTGAACAAATGCTGCTCTAACTGATAGCGCCTTTCTCCCAAATGCTCGTATCATTTATACCACATCTTCCTTGTCTCTTTTCGAACAGATTCCCTTAGAAACACTGTGGAATCCAGCCCCTCCCTCTTTCTAATGCTTTCCGTTCTTGGCGTTTCTTCTTTTTAATGTTCCGTAAAGGTTCGGTGCCAAAAAAAGTTGTTTCCTTTTGCCGCCTCCTTGTATTGTTTCCTTGATTCTGATCTTTCAGTCCTCGGAGACACAAAAGTTGGCCGAAAAGTTTTCTTTCGACTCCTGTATTCAAGTGCGGTTCGCCATAGCAACAAACAGATGCATGACTCAGAACCTGGAATGGAGCTATAAACACTGTTTTTTCCCCCCTCCTGATGCTGCCCAGACTTTGCTTGATTTCTGTGGTGTGCTGTTGCTATACAACAGCTACCTGAGCATGCTTTCAAATCATGAGATCTCCTCGTGATGACAGAGTCGTCCTCCTTTTTTCCCAGGAAGGAGATGGTAAGCCGCTCTGAGGGAAAGGTGGGATAGAAATCCAGTCTCTTCTTCTCTAAAACATTCGATGGCATCTGCGACACAGGTCGAATTGTGGTAGCTGCAGGTGGGACAATACAGTGCAGATAGATGGGCAACAATCTGCCAAGGTGGAATAAAACAAGGCAGATCAGAGCAGGGGAGGCCATTAGGGATGAGTGGCTGCCGCCTCAACCATAGGCCTGGCGGAACATCCGTTTTACAGACCCTGCGGAACTGCATTAAATTCCGCAGGGCCCGGATCTCAGCTCGGAGAGTGTCCCACCAGGCCGGTGCCAGAGCCAAGAAAGCTCTGGCCCTGGTGGAAGCCAGGCGTACATCCTTTGGGCCGGGGATCTCCAGTTGATGTTGATCAGAGGAGCACAGAGCCCTTCGAGGGACGTATTGGGAGAGACAGTCCTGTCGAACCAACCGACACAACTCATGACACACCACGCTGAGCTGGTTATCAGCCCCTCCTCAAACCCGTCCAGTCATTACGAGTTTGGTGGTGATCCAGCCGCACTAATGAGAGCTCATGCGACACATTATTCTTTGAAAATATGGCATGAATGAAGAGGAGGAGACTGGATTTATACCCTGCCCTTCACTACTCAAGGGAGTCTCAGAGTGGCTTACAAACTCCTTTCCTGTCCCCCTCCCCACAACAGACACCCTGTGAGGTAGATGGGGCTGAGAGAGCTCTGACAGAAACTGCTCTTTTTCAAGAACAGATGTACCAGAACTATGGCTTGCCTAAGGTCATCCAGCAGGTGCAAGTGGAGGAGTGGGGAATCAAACTTGGTTCTCCCAGATTAGAGTCCGCACACTTAACCTAATGGCTCAACATGTAGTTTTCCTGTGTGTTTGGAAACTGCCTGGTGAAAACTGATATGTCCTGTCCCTTTAATGGCAGGCTGAACAGGTTATTACTTCGCAAGTGATTTTACCCACCCTCCATGCCATGAAAAGCTTCAACTGCCATTTCCACACATTAAGGCTCTATTAAAGGGACAGGGCAGGGGTATTGTAAAGAATGCCTGTAAAGGATACAAAGCTAGAATGCGTATTTGTAATCAGATTGATTAGAGGAGAGGGCAAATGCTTGAGGACAGAAAATTAGCATCTCTAAGTGAGATAGGAATCCTGTGTCACCGATTGGGGGGCGGGTAATCCGTTATTCTGAAGGGGGAGGCAAGAAACCCTTGAAAGATGTCAAGGTCTGAGGAAAATACAGGGGGTGATTTATTGAGGGGGGGTATGAATTGGTAAACAGAGACAGTTGGAACCTGTTCTTTTACACACTTCTTACAGCGCTATTTCAGGTGGGGCAGCCGTGTTGGTCTAAAGCAATAGGACACAGTTTGGGTCCAGCGGCACCTCCTTTTCTTTTTTAAAAATTTAAACTTTTATTTAAATATAGAAAAAAGAAACTGACATAACCATCAAGCACACGCCCCACTCCCCAAATAGAAGAACAGCCTACAGTGTATACACAACAACAACCAAAAAGAAACGAAAAGAAAAAGAAAAAAAAAGTGAAAAGCAAGCAAATTAAGGCGTTGGTAGAGAGTTGCAGTGGCTCAAGTGGTTAAGACGCTGAGCTGCAGACCAGAAGATAGGTCATTCGGCATGCCGCGTGACGGAGCGAGCTCCCGTCTCTGGCCCCAGCTCCTGCCAACCTAGCAGTTCGAAAGCAAGAAATTGCAAGTAGATAAATAGGTACTGCTTCGGTGGGAACGTAACAGCGTTCCGTGCGCCTCGGCGTCTAGTCATGTCAGCCACATGACCATGGAAATGTCTTTGGACAGTTCTGGCTCTTCGGCTTGGAAACAGAGATGAGCGCTGCCCCCTAGAGTCGGATTCGACTGGCTTTCAAGCAAGGGAAACCTTTGCCTTTAACCATTACTGAGATCCAGCAGTTATTGTACGTGCAACTTACCCTTGTTGCTGTATACTACATTCTGAGCTTTTGTTTGCATCCTACATATGTTGTTTTTAAATGTAGATTCTTGTGCACTGTGTAATAAATAGGGGTACTTTATTTCATGTTTTAGCTGCTCAACCTTTTAGGTTCCACCTCCAAAATCTCCAGGTATTTCCCAACCCAGAGCTGGCCTCCATACCCCTGCTCGGTGCCCTGATCTAATGTTGCCACTTTAGGCCTCGAGAAAGTTCGTCCTGTGCTTTTAATAGAAGCTTACTGTTGGGAAATGGGCAGCTGAAACTTTTCATAGCATGGAGGTAAATAACATCACCTGGTATAGGTAAATAACATCCCACTTCACCTCTATGAAAGGAACAGGATGTTTCTTTCTCTGGGCTGCTGGCAAACTGAGGCCAATCTAGCTGTCTTCCCCCCAGGGGAAGGAAAAGCTGTGGCTCTGGCCTTTGCAAACTCTGGATGTGAAGTTTGACTTTCCAAAGATGTTTTTAGCAGCTGATGGTAGGAGCGCGGGACGAGCGATAACTTCCTTTCCCCTCAATTATTAGATCTGTCTTATGATCCTAAATGTTCTTGTTGTTGTTCATTTACAGATAAGTAGTTCTTTCTGGACAACATAATTGCTTGTTCATCGTTTTGGGTACATAAAGTGGTTTTGAGCGTTGAATCACATGCTCAGAGAATCTGCTGAGCCAAAGGCCACGCCTGCTGTAGCTCAGGATCCGATTGCTGTGCAAAGCAACTGTTGCGGGGGGGGGGGGGGGGGTGTTTCCCAAATAGGAGCCAGTGTTGGGGGATGACTCAGTGGTGGAGCATCTGCTCGGCATGCCCGGTTCAATCCCCAGCATTTCCAGTTGAAAGGATCGGGTGGGAGGCGATGCGAATGAATTGGAGAGCCAGTTTGGTGTCGCGGTTAAGAGCAGCGGACTCTAATCCGGGAGAACCGGGTTTGATCCCCCCACTTCTCCACATGCAGCCGGTGGGTGACCTTGGGTCAGTCACAAGTGCTCTCAGAGCTGTTGTCTCAAGGACAGTTCTCTCAGAGCTCTCTTGGCCCCACCTACCTCAGAGGGTGTCTGTTGTGGGGAGGGGAAGGGAAGGAGATTGTAAGCCGCCATGGGTCTCCGATTGAAGGGTGGGGTGTAAATCCAGTCTCTTTTCCTCCTCCTTGCAAGGCCAGTTCTAGGTTTTGAGAGGCCCTGGGCAGACAGGGCTTAGGGGGCACCCCCTCCCCTCCTCTGCCCACTCCCTGGACTCCCCACACACCTCCCTTCTTGCCCCCCCATCTGCCCCCGCCTGCCTCTTCACCCTTCCCCTGCCTGCTATTGACTCCTTCTGTGCTCACAGTTACGACAAGGCCCTTTCTTTCCTCAATGGCACTGATGTGCGTGTGTGGCTGGGAGGGCCCCTGCTACGGCCATACAGAGCAACGCTTGCACTGCCTGCACACTCTTCCCTGGCGGTGCCAGGCAGCCAGGAGCACAGGAGGGGGAGTGTGTACATGCAGGCAAGCAAGCAGAGGAGGGAAGAGGAGTATCCTAGAAGACTTGGCCCCGGACAAGAGCTGCTGCCAATCAGAACAGACAACACTGATCTCAATAGACGAGGAGCTTGACTTGGTGTCGTGGTTGGGTGTCGTGGTTAAGAGTGGCGGACTCTAATCTGGGGGAACTGGGTTTGATTCCCCACTCCTCCACTTGCACCTGGCTGGATGACCTTGGGTCAGCCACACGTTCTCTCAGAGCTGTTTCTCTCAGGAGCAGTCCTCAAAAGAGCTCTCTCAGCCCCGCCTACCTCACAGGGTGGCTGTTATGGGGAGGGGAAGGGAAAGGAGATTATGAGCTTCTTCTGAGACTCCAAGTGAAGGGTGGGATATAAATCTAATCTCCTCCTCCTCCTCCTCCTCTTCTTCTTAGTATTCACACGGTTTTTACCTGCCTGGGGGGGATACTCTGTCCTGCCTCCGGTCCACATTTCCATAAATTAAGAACCTAAGATCCATGTTGGATCAGTGGATCAGGCCAGTGGCCCATCCAGTAAGGATGCCAGCCTCCAGGTGGGACCTGGGGACCCCCCGGAATTACAGTTCATCTCCAGACTACAGAGATCAATTCCCCTGGAGAAAAGGGATGCTTTGGAGGGTGGACTCTTATGGCATTGCACCCCACTGAGGTCCCTGTCCTCCCTTAGCTCTATCCCAAATCTCCAGCAATTACCCAACCTGGATCTGGTAACACTACCCCCCAATCTCCCGCCCTTGGCTAGAAGGGACCTGGTAGCCCTAATCCAGTCCAACACTGTGTCACCTAGGGGCCAAAACCCAGGTGCCATCGGGAGGTCCACCAGCAGGGCCAGAACTCCAGAAGCCCTCCCACTGTTGCCCCCACCCCCAAGCACCAAGAATACAGCACATCACTTGCCCCAGACAGAGTGTTCCATCTATACCTTGTGGCTAATTGCCACTGATGGACCTCCGCTCCGTATGTTTATTTAATTCCCTCTTGAAGCCATCCATGCTTGTAGCCGCCACCACCTCCTGTGGCAGTGAATTCCATGCGTTAATCACTCTTTGGGTGAAGAAGTACTTCCTTTTGTCCGTTCTAACCTGACTGCCCAGCAGTTTCATGGAGTGCCCACGAGTTCTCGTGTTATGAGAAAGGGAGAAAAGTACTTCTTTCTCTACCTGCTCTATCCCATGCACAATCTTGTAAACCTCGATCATGTCACCCCTCAGCCGTTGTCTCTCCAAGCTAAAGAGCCCCAAGCGCTTCAACCTTTCTTCATAGGGAAAGTGTTTCAACCCTTTTCTCATTCTCGGCTGAGGAATGAACTTGAGCCCTCGCCGCTCTTTCCCTGAGCAACAGCCCCTCCCTGAACACCGATTGTATAAAGCGGGCCTCCGTCAGTCCCATGACCAATAAATACCTGGCCTTCAAGCAGCCCTGTTAAATGCCTGGTTCTTATTAATGCGTGAGTGTCAGATTTTTGCAACTTCGCATGCCATTTATGGGATCTTTTTTTCAAAAGCCGGGAGGTTAAGACCCAGCTCATTACAAACTTGGCCAATAAACTCCTTGGCCACGTGTTGAACTTGACACTTCCGAACTTTGGAGAGAGCGAGCCGGGTTTCTGACCATATTGGGGTCCTCCTTGGTTGAGCCAGTGATAGATGACTGACCTCCAGGAGGAAAGGCCCCCTCCTTAGGAAGAGGAGGAGGAGGAGGTGAGAAGATACGGAGGGTAGGAAATGGAGAAAGGAATCTCGGCTTGGGTAAAAAAGGAACTAAGTGGGGAAGGGGGGGAATTAAGGAGGTTTGAGTTAAAGGGAAGTTTTAGAGAGGTCCTGAGGGAGGGTGATAAAAAGACTGGAAGCTAAGGAATGGGCGGGAGAGCTAGAATAAATATAGAGGACTCGGAAAGGGAGTTTCTGCTGTCTTGCCACCTGGGATAAGGCCTCTGCCACTTCGAGAGTTCTGAGGGAGGCTGGAGTTCCACCGGTGTAGCTTTTCAGTGTTTCAGTACATCTGCTTAGTGAACCATCCCAGTTCATAGCTGGAATGGGGGCGGCCGGGTGGGGTATCATTGTTAAAGTCATAAAGGCCAATGGACAGCGCTTTTGGTGAGAGCCAGTTCGGTGTAGTGGCTAGGAGCGTGGACACTCATCTGGGAGGACCAAGTTTGATTCCCTACTTCTCCACATGCTTGTTTAAGGTGCTGGTTCTTACCTTTAAAGCCCTATATGGCCAGGGACCTACTTACCTAAGGGATCGCCTTTCCCCACATGTACCCCAGAGAGCACTAAGTTGGGGTTCCCAAAATCGCCTGGTTCTTCCAGGCCCTAAAGGAGGCCAGGTTGGCTACAACGAGGGCCAGGGCCTTTTCTGTGCTGGCCCCGCACTGGCGGAATGAGCTCCCAGAGGACATCAGGGCCCTGCGGAACCTTTTACAGTTCCGCAGGGCCTGTAAAACAGAGCTCTTCCACCAGGCCTTCAGGTAGGGTGCCACCACAGTGTCTGGCCCTGGACCGATCACCAACAGTGCCAACAGTACCACCAACCAAGGTCTAAAAACTAGGCAGGAGCGTGGAGGCCCCACTTAATTGACAGAAGATCGCCATCTTATATGTTGTATCGTTACAGTTTTATGCTGATTTTGATGGTTTTAATGGACATTTTAATGTATACTGTATATGTTATTAGCTGCTCTGAGCCTGCCAAATGGCAGGGAGGGCAGGATATAAATATAAATAAATAAAAATGCAGCTTCTGGTGTGACCTTGGGTCAGTCACAAGTTCTTTCAGAGCTGTTCTCTCAGGAGCAGTTTCTGTCAGAGCTCTCTCAGCCCCACCTCCCTCACAGGGTGTCTGTTGTGGGGAGGGGAAGGGAAAGAAGACCGGAAGCCGCTCTAAGACTCCTTCAGGTAGTGGAAGGTGGGGTATAATCATTGAATCATAGAGTTGGAAGGGATCTCCAGGCTCATCTAGTCCAGCCCCCTGCACAATGCAGGAAATTCACAGATACCCCCCACCCCCAGTGACTCTCTGTGCCCAGAAGAGGGTTACTAAAATCCAATCTCTTCTTCCTCTTTTCAGAGCAATAGGAGGGAGGTACCCTGTTTTGGATAGAGTACAGCAATTGTGATCTTGCCACGATGATTTTGTTTTGCGGGGAGGATGTGATAAAGCAAAAGGATTTCAGGAAGTCACATCCACTAGTCGTTTGGAGACAATGCGGTCGACCTTCTTGAGTGAGGAGCGAGAATGTGGGAATGTCCGGAGATATATTCTTGCTAGAGTGGCCACCTTGTGGTTGGGAAATACCTGGAGCTTTTGGAGTTGGAGCCTGAGAAGGGTGAGGTTTGGGGAGGTGAGAGACTTCAGTGGGGTACAATACCATAGAGTCCGTATTCCAAAGTGACCACTTTCTCCAAGGGAAGTGCGCAGACTCTAATCTGGGAGAACCGGGTTTGATTCCCCGCTCCTCCACATGGCAGCTGCTGGAGTGGCCTTGGGTCAGTCACAAGTTCTTTCAGAGCTCTTCTCAGGAGCAGTTCTCAAAAGGGCTCTCTCAGCCCCACCTACCTCACAGGGTGTCTGTTGTGGGGAGGGGAAGGGAAAGGAAAGGAGACTGTAAACTGCTCTGAGACTCATTCTGGTAGTGAAGGGCAGGGTATAAATCCAATCTCTTCTCTTCTTCTTCTTCTCTGAGATCAATTATAATCCCAGATCTCCAGCCACCACCTGGAGCTTGGCAACCCTAATTCTCGCCCGCTGGTGTGACTGCAGGATATGCCAGGTTGTGTCATTCCAGCCAAGCTCCTCACTGCCACTTAAGCTGGTGTTCCTCAGGGCTGCCCGGTTTGAAATGTTAAGGAATCCTGCGATTTACGGAGAAGGGAAATGAGCTTGATTTTTGACTCTGGGGAGGTGGAGTTGACCTGCTCCTTTTGTTTAGAAACTAGCATTTGGGGTATTAAATCAGAGTGAGATTCCACCCTGGTCAGTAGTGGGGAAGGCGACATATGCATAATACAAATCACTTTGTCCAAGTTACTCCTGGTGAGACTTCTGCCAAGGCCTGCTGCCAATCAGAAAGACACATTAGCACACATGAAGCTGTCTTATAGAGGTCCATCAAGGTCAGTATTGCCTACTCAGACCGGCAGCAGCTCTCCGGGGTCTCAGGCAGAGGTCTTTCACATCACCTGCTACTCTGTTCGCTGTAGTGGTTAGGAGCGCAGACTCTAATCTGGGAGGACCAGGTTTGATTCCCCACTCTTCCACATACAGCTGCTGAAGTGACCTTGGGTCAGTCACAAGTTCTCTCAGAGCTGTTCTCTCAATGGCAGTTCTCTCAGAGCTCTCTCAGCCCCACCTGTCTCACAGGGTGTCTGTTGTGGGGAGGGGAAAGGGAAAGGAGATTGTAAGCCGCTCTGAGACTCCTTCGGGTAGTGAAGGGCAGGGTATAAATCCAATTTCTTCTCCTCTCTTCTGTCCTTTGAACTGGAGGTGGCAAGGATTGCACCTGGGACCTTCTGCACTGAAGGCTAATGCTCTACCACTGAGGCGCGGCCCCTCCTGTGACGTTGCTCAGTTACTCCCGCCAGGAATGGGCAATCACCTCAGAGGTTGCGACAGTGCCTCAAGGCCCCAAGGATTACTTAGAGCCCCAGACCTAGATTCCCTCTGCCCCCTTTCGCATGAAAATAAATCCCATGAGTGGGTTATCTCCAAGGTGACCGGAGCCCTGGAGGACATGGCTGCTTTGGAGGGTGGACTCAATGGTTTTACAGTTCCTCCCCAAACCCTAACCTTGCCAGACTCCACCTCCGGAATGCTGGCAAACCGTGCCTGGGAGTGGCATTTGGAGGAGGGTGCAGCGTGTGACCCCTCCATGTTCCTTTAAGCCCTGCCACCTCTTTTTGACCCCTGGTATCTCCAAGGGGCCTTAGAGGAGCGCATAACATAGATGTCCTTCAGGAAGCTGATGCTGTGTTGTTTTTTACTGGTCAGCCCAGTAAAACCACATTCTGGTAGGTAACCAGTAATGGTGCAACATGCTTAGTTTAGCAAGTTCAGCCATGAAATCCTCCAGTGCTGCAGGTGCAGAATTCACACGGCTACTTAAATATACTAGACTACTGGATCCATGCAGGATTTTATGTGTAACTATGCCTACATACAGACATACATAGAAGAAGAAGAGGGTTTTTTAATACCTCGCTTTTCTCTACCCTAAAAAGTCTCAGTGGCTTATAATCGCCTTCCCTTCCTCTCCTCATAATAGGCACCTTGTGAGGCAGGTGGGGCTGAGAGAGTCCTGAGAGAACTGTGACTAGCCCAAGGTCACCCAGCGGGCTTCATGCGGAGGAGGAGTGGGGAATCAAACCCAGTTTTCCCAGATTAGAGTCCGCCGATCTTAACCACTACGCCATAGTGATTCTATCTCAAATTACAAGAGGTAGAAGGTCTCAAAGCATGGGGAAAGAGCCAAAAAAAGATGACCCAGAGATATGCAGCTTCTGCGGTTTTACATTTTTATTTTTGCATTTTAAAAATGTATTTATTTGTCGTATGGCAGAGTTATACACAGAAAGCATATAATAATACAGAATATGGAACCACATTGATACAATGGGTATGCAGACCAATTGCGCAATTCCCTTAAATACTAATATCTAAATTGTCAGTCCACTCAGTCACAGCTGGGGAGAGTTCAAAGAGCTCCATCACATCTCCCTGGTAAACACGACACTCACATTCCTGTGACAGATGGAAAAATAGTTTGGCGGGCTGCACCACAATCACATTCGGGTCCTGGTGCTTTGCCGCATTTCAGCGACAGGTCTGCACAGCTGCCAAAACCTGTCTGTATTCTATTAGCCGTCTTCCATACTTTACGTGGCAAGTCACATGCTGCGGGCCTCGCAGGTCGTGGTGTTTATCAGGTTAAGGCTATTAGGTGGAACTGATTGCATCCACGTTCGCAACCATTCTTTCCCTAGATCGAAATTTTGTGGTTGCAGGACTTGTGCAAATCTTATTGCTGGGTCTTGGGATCTCAGTCTGGGTAGGCCCGCGTCAGCCATGTCTTTGTGGATGGGCAACTCTCTGTTTTCAGTGATCTTTCGATATCCACGAAGAAGAGCATCTTGGCTTCGGAGATGCGGGGGAGCGATGTGGCACAACATGGGTAGCCAGTAGGTCGGAGTGGGTTTAATACATCCACTGATGGTTCTCATTGCTGTCTTGAGTTGGACATCAAGTGTGTGGACATGGGGGCTGCTGAGCCACAATGAAGCACCACGTTCCGCTGTACTAAACACCCACCCCAAAGCTGAGCATCTAAGTGTTGTAACAGATGCCCCCCAGGCTGTAACAAATATTTTTTGGAGAATGTTGTTTCATATGCATATTTTCGCTGCTGCATTGGTAAGATGGTGTTTATAGCTTGAGGTCCTGTACAGGGTAATGCCAAGGTACTTAGGTGTATGATTGCGTGTAAGTGTATAGTATACATGTTTGAAAAAGCTTAGCCTCTCTGTGTTTTTGCGATCTTATGATATGAAAGTGTTTGGATCTGCAGAACTCCTACGGTCTCATTTCAGAAAACATTCCCTTGTTTTGAATCCGGAGTCTGCTGGAAATAGTTACAACGATGAATTGCATGGTGTTCTTTTTTTAAAAAAATTTCTTTCGAGACAAAGCCTCACTTGTTAAGGGTTTATGTAAAGAGTATCTTTGCCCAGATGCTTTATTTAGCAAAAGGGGCAAGGTTTGCTCAAACCAGGCTGTCTTATTTCTCATTCTCAGAGGCCTGTGGGTTTTTTAGTTCCTTGTGAATTGAGGCTACAAGCCAGATGTTGGGCCAACGAAGTTATAGTTCCACAAGGCAGGATCATGTTAGCCAGAGCTGATAGGAAGAGCATAGCTGATTTATCTTCGGGATTATTGCGATGAATGGAAAGGCGCTCGTATTCGGAGCAGCTACGTCTCTCACCCCCAGCATTAGTAGCGAGAGGTTTGCTGACTTCCTCTATGGTTGAGGTGGTGGAGCTCTGACTACATTGGCCTCCCCCTACCCTGCTTTGCACCATTCCACTTTGTGCTACTGTCTGTGGCTTCCTGCCCGCTTGCCTAGTATCTGGTTGGTGGCTTCTGCCCATTTGCCCAGTATCAGCTGTTTCTCTTGGGAGCGGTTGTCAATTCGTGCCTGATCGCAGTTTTGTGAGCTGTGTTACCTGATGTTTTGCATAGGTTTCAGTGTTGTATAACCATGTTTTAATTGTTCTGAATTGTTGTATATATTTATTATTTGTTTGTTTGTTTCATTTTTATCCCGCCTTGCCGGTGAACTGGCTCAAGGCGGCTAACAACCATAAAATACCATCAAAGTGGTTTACGAGTTAAAACATAAAACCAAACATCAATATATAAGCAACATAAAGCAACAATAATACTGGCAGTGTCAGAGTTCTCATGGTGAAAAAGCGGCGGCAAAAGGTTCGGCCGATGGGTCCAGGGCGATGTTATCCTGCAAATTCCCACCGGTGGCGGCTCCTAATTGAAAGCCTGGTGGAAGAGCTCCATCTTGCAGGCCCTGCGGAACTATAATAAGTCCCTCAGGGCCCTGATGTCATCCTGGAGCTCATTCCACCAGTATGGGGCCGCCACCGAGAAAGCCCTGGCCCTAGTACAGGCCAGCCGAACGTCTTTCGGACCGGGGAGAGTCAGGCGATGTTGTGTGCCTGACCTCAGTGTCCTCTGGGGCATACATATCTACTGTTGTAACCCACCCTGAACCCAGCTGAGCTGGGGAGGGTGGGCTGGACATTGAATAAAATAAATAAATAAAAATAATAAATAAAATGGAGGTTCCCTTTAGTCACCATGGCTAGTAGCCATTGATGGACCTGTCCTCCTTGATCTATCTATCCATCCATCCATCCATCCATCCATCTCATTATATTTCTTGACTATCTATCTATCTACCTACCTACCTACCTACCTATCTCATTAGATTTCTTGACCACCCATCTGTCTGTCTGTCTGTCTATCTATCTCATTAGATTTCTTGACCACCCTTCCCCACTTATGTGGGGCTCAGGGCGGTTCACAACAGAATTCAATACATTATAAAAACCAATCACATTCAAACCAGTTATACCATAAAAATTCAGTATTAACATTCAAACATAACTATTTGAAAACATTTTAAGAACAAGATGGCAGTGCCTAGCATTCAGTTTTTGGGGGTGGGAGAGGGTGCCGGGCAGATGTAAGGGAACCATCGCTGGTCTCAACCAAGGGCTTAGTAGAACATCTCTGCCTTACATACCCTGCAAAACTTGCAAAAACCTGCAAAAAATAAATTGGCCATGGCACGGATGTCATTCGGCAGAGAGTTCTACCAGGCTGGGACCAGGGCGGAAAAGGCCCTGGTGCTGGTCAAGGCCAGCGAGATATCGTTGGGGCCGGGAACTCTTTTAAAGCCATCTACGCTTGTGGTTATCCCCACCTCCCCTGGTGCTGAACTCCACCATTTAACTACTCACTGAGTAAAGAAGGATTTCCTTTAATCCGAGTGCTCCTTTGAGCTCTAGTGAACTAGACAGATGTATCCTTTGGTGGCCACTGGTTGTTTACAGTTGCCCTTGACCACAAGTAGACCAAAACCATCACGTTCCAGATCTGGTGCACATTTGAATTACAGACCAATTGTGAGGCTTACAACTACATTTTTAAAAAAACTGCACAATTGTTTGATACCTTGTATGGTCCTTTCAGCTTCTGGCAGACAACTGAGACCAGAAGACACTGAGGCTGATGGCGAGGCGGATGCAGAAGATGACTCTGTGAGTATCATGCGTTGTTTTCAATATTTTTTTAAACCTCAGAGGCTGCCTTCGAGGTCTGAGAGTCAAAGTGAACGATAGCTTGAATCAAAACTCGAACTTGAACTTTCTCCCCTCCCCAAATATAGATTCAGGTGGGCAGCCGTGTTGGTCTGAAGCAACAGGACGAAGTTTGAGTCCAGGGGCACCTGGAAGACCAACCAAGTTTAATTCTGGGTATAAGTTTCCGTGAAGAAGCGTGCATGCACACAAAAGCTGATACCCAGAATTAAATTTTGTTGGTCTTAAAGGCGCCACTGGACTCAGACTTTGTCCTATTTCTTCCCCCTTCACCTCAACAGGAACTGAACCATTTATTTGCATTTTGTTTACATGTGCCTCACTTCCTTATGCACTGGGATATTCCAGGGGCAATACCAGGTGGATTGGTTTCCTTCCAAAGTGTGCTGGAGATTTAGGACATGAGAACATTGGAAACAGAGAAGCCCTTTTACAGGGCAGCATATCTGCTGCTCCATATGATATCCCCAGAGTAGGGGTGTGCAAAAAAAAAAAAAAGTAATGTTTTTCCCCACCATCGAGAACAATGGAGGGAATGGGGGCAACCTGTTTGGGGGCCTGTAGAATTGGACCCCCTGGTCCAATCTTCTTGAAACTTGGTGGGCATTTGGGGGAGAGGCTCCAGCAGCTACCCTGTGAGTTTGGGAGCCTCTCCCTCAAACCCCCTTCCCTTCAGCCACTTTTTAAGCTGCCGCCAAATTGCTGCCGAATTCCGGCAGCAATTCGGCGGCGGGCTGAATCAGATCAGAGAATGAGGGCCGAATGGGCCATTTTCGGGGGTGCATTCGGTTCAAACGAACCAAATGCACATCCCTACCCCAGAGAGAGAAAAGTGGCCCTGCATTCCAAGTCACTTCAACCGAACTCTTCTCTCACCCTCTCTGCCTTCCTGGTTTGATACGAGGCGAGAAGAGGGGCAGGAGTGTCAAATTTATGATTATGTCACCTTGCTTCTAGATTTGCATTGCCATTTGGACTGGATGAATGAGACGTGTGATCCATTGGATACTCACAAAGGATGTATAAATTCAGTGTTCTTCGCTTTCATGGATTCAGATAACGTGGCCTGCAAGAATGCCCCCTTTGGATAGAACTATGAGAGGCCTCCTGAGAGAATGTGAATATCTGTCTAGCAGCTCTGCATACATATACAGATGCATGCAATCCACTGGTTCTTTATCAGTGTGGGAGCTCTGGCATCCATCTGACAGCTCCCTCACCCACCCGAGTTTCCAGATATCCTTCAGTAGAAGTGCTCCTGGAACTACCCTGGGATTCAGTGTGAGTGACCAAACCCCAGGCACAGGGGATTTGTGTTCACCCTGAACTCCAGACTCTGGCCAGTTTGTGTAGAAAGAGGGTGAAGGCAAATTTCTAGTGTGCTCTATTGTTGTTGTTCAGTCACACAGTCGAGTCCGACTTTTCATGACCCCGTGGACCACATCATGCCAGCCCCTCCTGTCTTCCGTTGTGCTCCGGGGTTCGCTTAATTTCATGTTTGTTGCATCGATGACACTGTCTAACCACCTCATCCTTTGCTGTCCTGTCCCCTTCTTCTTTGACCTTCAAACTTTCCCAGCCTCAGGGTCTTCTCCAGGGAGTGCTCCCTTCTCATCTGGTGGCCAAAGTATTTGCGCTTCATCTCCAGGATCTGGCCTTCCAGGGAACAGTCAGGGTTGATTTATTTTAGGATTGACTAATTTGATCTCCTTACAGTCCAAGGGACTCTCAGGAGTCTTCTCCAGCACCACAATTCAAAAACTTCTATTCTTCGGCGCTCGGCCTTCCTTATGGTCCAACTCTCACAGCCATACATTACTACTGGGAATACCATTGCTTTAACCATATGGATTTTTGTTGGCAAGCTGTACTACTTGGCTAATTTAAAAGGCGATTGTAGTTCTCATTCCAAACAACAACAACAAAAACTAAGAATGTTAGAAGAGCCCTACTGGATAAGACCAAGGAGTCCATCTAGATCAGGGATCTCCAACATTTTTGAGCCTGCGGGCACCTTTGGAATTCTGACACCGTGCGACGGGCGCAGCCACAAAATGGCTGCCACAAAATGGTTGCTGCAAGATGCAGAGCCAGCTACAAAATGGCTGCCACAGCTTACCTTCAGTCACACAGTGAAGTTCTGTGTGCTTTGCTGGCAGCTGCTGCCAAAGCAACATTATTTTTTTTAGAAAATCTGCACAGTCAATCATATCTCCAATGGCCAGTCAAAAACCTTGCTGAGCAAAAGCCTCACCTGGCCCCGCCCACTTTCTAAAAACACTTTGTAGGTGCCAGGAAAGGTGTCGGCGGATGCCATAGTGTCCACATTGGGGAGACCTAATCTAGACCATCATCAGGCCCATAGCCAGGATTTTGTGGATTGTGGAGCAATCTTTTTCTGGTGGGGCTGAAGTTCTCAGAGCAGAAAGAAAATCCATTTCGCCAACAGAAAGCTGTTACCAGGATTGGTCTCTAAATTGCATGCTGTCAGCCACTTTAGATGACAGTTCTCAGCTGCTGCAAGTTAATCACTTCTGCCAGCCTAAGCAACAATCCTGATAATAAGCTAGTAGGTGGGGTTGATGGCTTCTATAGTCAAGCAAGCTAACACTTAGGCAGAAGAAGTCTCTTAAAGAAGACCAGTTTCTTGACACAGAGTTACAAGGGATCCTAGAGGTCCCCTACTCCAAACCCCCTTACTCAGTGTGGGAATCAGTCAACTACAGCACCCCACTCTGCTTAAAAGAGCACATGCCTTTCAAAAAATGTTTTTAAAATGATTGAAAAAAGCTTTTATAGGAGAAATTCTTGTAGGGCTGTGCCTTTAAGAAAGGGGGCGAAACCCCCAAAAGCCCCACCGAGGCTATGGGCCTGCCCATCATTCTCTTTGCATCAGTGACAATCCAGCTGCGTCTGCGAAACCCACAAACAGGATGTGAAAGTAACAGCTGCCTCTCGCTAATGGCGATCCCTCCAGTATCCTATATGTAGGGAACTATTATCCCTGAACTTGGTTTTCCCACCATGGAACTATGTTGGACACCTTTTGATGTTGTGTTTTAGTTTTTATGCTTTTCTCCTAAGACAACAATGCAAGCTTTTACATGAATTTCTCTCCTCCCCTCCCTAGTCTGTAAAAGTTTAACTGGTCCCCACTGCAAAGCTGATAGCTACTAAAATAATGTGTCCACAAACTGGCTAGTGAGAATTTATGTGTTACGTTCTTTTCCATTCCCATTCCTTCAGGTCGATGAAGTGACAACAGAAAACATACGACCGAGACCACAAGGATCCTCTCCAGTTTATGAGTACTGCATAGAAGACGAGTATTTTAATAAAAAGGCAAGAGATGATACAACGGGATATTTTGTGGTTTCCGTAGTGGCAAATCCTGTTTTCTGGATCCCCTGAATTTATTGTTTTATTTATTTATTTAGAAAATGTGTATGCCCTCTCTCCAGGAACTTGCCTGAGGGGGTTTATAAAATTAGAATAAAAACAAAACATTAAAAGATATTATTATACCTATTTTGGATGGGGTACATGGTATGCAGAGTGCAGGGGGCTTAGAACTGCATCCCTGCACTGTTTTCCCAACCCTAGATGGCCTGGGGGGGGGGCATTTGCAGTGTTTGGATCTGCATGTGTACTAGGGTTGCCAGATCCATTTACCTGGCTGGCGGGGAGTGGGAGGGAGACTTCCAGGAGTGGGGAGGGTGGGGTGATGTCGCAGCACGCGACATTGTTGGTGTGATGATGTCGCATGGAAGTGACGTCATCACGCTGGGCACATTGTGCAGCGAAGCTCTAGCATTTTGGTCAAAACACTATGGTCACCATAGAGTTTTGACCAAAATGCTAGAGTGTTGCCATATGACGTGCCCAGCATGATGATGTCACTTCCACGTGATGTCATCATGATGACGACATCAACATGGGAGGGAGCTGTTTGGGGGTGAGGCTTCCCCCACCTGCCAGCTGGCCAGCAATGGATTGGAGCCCCCGAAATCGTGGGGAACCCCGTGTATACCAGTGAGCTACATGTTGTATTTTCATGGCTGTACACATAGCATTCCTCTGGGGCCATTTCCAGTCTGGAAAATGGCTCGGAGGAGAAATCTTAAGTGCCCCCTTTTTTACGTGTTGTTGTCCTGATCTGAATTGGGTCCCTGCGTGCCTGGGAAGTGTAGAAATTCACAACACACACCTCCCCCTGACCCAGTGATATCCCAAGGACAGATAATATTTATTGGGCTGAGTACTGGCACTTTTGGTGGCCGGGGAGGGGGCCTCTCCCAAGTCCTGAGGAGAATGGGTGGAAACTTGAGCCGCCGAGTCGTTTTAGCCTACCTGTGGTAAAATGCACTGTCTTCCGCCATCACCACCCTCCCCCCAAAAATTCAGAGTCTGACAGCTGCCTCAGAGAGATGTTCAAATCTGTATCCTAGCTAAGCTCTAAGGATCACGCTTGTATTTCCAGCTTCAGCAAGATCTGGAGAACAGACAAAGGAGGGCTTCTTCCATCAAAATGAGTGATTCACAGGTGAGCTTCAGAAACACGTCGGTGGCACCCTTCGACACAGAAGGGGCATTGTGTTGGAGCATTTTAAAGTGAATTGTGGTGCGCCTCGCCTTCTCATTGATACTTGGCTTGGGGACTGAATGCAGCCAAGTGCATGTAAATTTGGGCTGGGGGGGGGGGCTCAGCCGCAGAGAATATTCATTTATTTGATTGACTGGGGTGCTTTTTACCCAGCCCTTTGATTCCGAGGGATCCCCAAGGCTACTTTACATTTTTTTAAAAAACAACAATGGAACTGAAGAGAGTTCCTTCCTCTCCAACACACAACATTGCACCAGATGATGTACTGTCCATTTGTACAGAAAGAATGACTTCATGTAGGAAGGAGGAGGAAAGATGGGGCAGGACTGAGTCCCAAAAGCTGGTCTTTGGAATTGCTGAACTGCAGACCCATAGCTACAGTGGGGCATTTTGGGGCCCTGCCCCCTTAATTAAAAGTCTTGCCCCACAAATAGGCATGCCAGAAATCGTATTTTTGCATGTTTCCCAAAGGCTCATGGGAATGCTTTTGAAAGACTCACCATGACCTGGGTGGTATACAGCAGGACTTGGGGCCAGCAGGAAGGGGGATTGTTGAAGTAATGAAGGTGCCACTCCTGAGTGCCCCTCTAAGCCTTTTTGCCCTGGGGAAGGGAACTCAAAAGGCATTTAGATGCCTTCTGGTCAGTTCAGTGCTCTCTGAGCTGTTTTTTCCCTAAGAACTGCTCGCTGCCCTGTCCCATGAAAGGAAGGGCTAGAAATAGGCTTGGGGCCTCCTCCATTAAAGACAGGCATTCATATTAATTTAATTAACTGTAATTTAACTGCCCCCTTAAAAATTCAAATGCCCCTGGAACAAAAAAAATCTTGGCTACAGACCTGCTGAACTGGGCTATGGTTTGGATCCAGCAGAGTGGAAGGAACCATTTCCACGCTTGGAGAAGGGCTCTAGCCTCTCACTTCTTGCCATTACCCAGAATGCCCCCCAAATTCTGCTCCTGGGAGAACAGGAGAACCCATATCCCCAGTTCTCTACCTACAGGTCTGTTGGATCCAAGCCTGTATGTTCTTGCCTGATCATAAATACACAAAGCTGCCTTATATTGAAATCAGACCCTTGGTCCATCAAGGGCAGTGTTGTCTGCTCAGATCATAGGCGTCAACTTCAGGGGGGCTGGGGAGCTGGAGCCCCCTCCCCCTGAACTTTTCCAGGAAGCGGTGAGCCTCCCCTGGAGACAATGGCCTGTGATGTCTCTGCCCCCCCCCAGCCCCCCCCCCCCCGAAATTGGAATGTCTACACCCTTGGCTCAGATTGGCAGTGACTCTCTAGGTCCCAGGTTGGGGTCTTTCCCATCACCTGCGACCTGATCTTTTTGAAACTGGAGGCGCTGGGGATAAAACCTGAGACCTTCCACATGCCAAGCAGATGCTCTGCCGCTGAGCCGCCACCCCTCCCCTCCACCAGGGGAGCTCCACCTGAGCTCCTTGGAAGAACATCGATAAAAAGGCATAGATTGTATAGGGAGATTTCTTTTCCCCAAATGAAATTGTTAGCAGTCACCACTGTAAGACCAACAAGGAGGGCCATAATGAACCATCGAATGCTGATGTTCTCAGCAGGGGTCATTTCGTAGAAAAAGAGGTGCAGGAGCTCATTAGCATAACTCATTAGCATTACTTATTTTCATATGCTACACCACTTGTCATCACCAGAAGTATGTCAGAAAGAAAGAAAGAAAGAAAGAAAGAAAGAAAGAAAGAAAGAAAGAAAGAAAGAAAGGAAGGAAGGAAGGAAGGAAGGAAGGAAAGAAAGGAAAGAAAGAAAGAAAGAAAGCTGGCAGAGAGGGGACAGCTACTAATCCAAGCCTCAGAAATACCACTATTCTGGGAGGACAGCTTCAGTGGTGGCTGAAGCCTTCAGAAGGCTGGTCGGAGGAACAAGGACCTTTCCAGGGGATGGGGTCATTTTGCTGCAGCCATGACACAAGCAGGCATTCCCCCGCAGGGTGAGGGGGCTGGCACTAACTCCCAGAGCTGCGCTCCCCCAAGCTCCTGCTCAAAAGGACCCCTGGTTCTCAGTATTTGTCTGTATGAGGAAAGGACTTAGGGACGTTTAGTCTGGAGAAGAGGAGGTGGGGGGGGCAGGATTGCTCTCTTGAAGTATTTGAAGGGCTGTCACTTAGAGGAGGGCAGGGAGCTGTTCCTGTTGGCAGCAGAGGAGAGGACTCACAATCATGGGTTGAAATTAAGGGCGGGAAGGTACCAGCTGGATATTAGGAAAAACTTTTGGATAGTCAAGAGTTGTGCCACAGTTGAATCAGCTGCCGAGGGAGGTGGTGAGCTCCCCCTCCTTGGCTGTCTTTAAGCAGAGGCTGGACAAACCCTTGTCAGGGATGCTCTAGGCGGATCTTGCATTGAGCAGGGGGTTGGACTAGATGGCCTGTGTGGCCCCTTCCAGCTCTGTGATTCGATGAGATGTCAACATCTGCATGTGAATGCTGACACTGACCACAGGTTCAGGCATATACTGTAACATAAATAATATTCAACATATTTACCGCCCACTTCATGCAACAATAAAACATTTTTTAAAAGACTGCAGGCCTTTTTGATGCTTTTTGGAAACTGAGCCATATCAGCTACGTCTTGTACACAGGTAGAAACGTTTGAAACCGTAGTTGCTGAGTGTCGTCGTTGCTGATTTTATGACACGATGAGAAATGTCACTTCATGACACATTTACCTGTGGTGCCTAGGAGTCCATGGAGGTGACCTTGCACACAGATATCGAATCCGGCGCGAGTGGATTTAGTGTGGCCGGTGGAGGAAACGAGGGATTATTTGTGAAGAAAGTGATCAAGGAGTCCTCGGCATCAAAGTTATTCAGTCTGAGAGAAGGTACAGTGTTATTACATGATCATTTGTTTTTTATCCTGTTTCCTAGGGAAATAGTAATTAATCTGATTTTTAAATTCTAAAATTTTAAATTTAAACTAATCCATTCACATCTTTTTTTTCACTGCACATAATTCTAACACTTCGGGCCTTCCTGAGCTGGAAAGCAAAGTGAGGTGTGATGAACGAATTGCTGCAGATCTGAATTGGGACATTGTAATCAATCATCTTCTTGAGGCTCCTTATTACAAGAAGGCCATTTTAAGTGATTTAGGATGTGTGGCCTGAAATGGTTCAAGGGCTCCAAGTATGTTAAAGTAAATCTGCACAGAAATCCTAGGTTATGCCCATGCAGCCTTGTCATACAGATTCAGCTGGGTAGCCATGTTGGTCTGAAGCCGCAGAACAGAGTTTGGGTCCAGTGGCACCTTTAAGACCAACAAAGTTTAATTCTGGGAATAAGCTTTCGTGTGCACACACACTTCTTCAGATCATCCATGCACACAAAAGCTTATACCCAGAATTAAACTTTGTGGGTCTTAAAGGTGCCACTGGACTCAAATAGTGGCCTTGTCATATGTCTATCTGGGTTTCTTAGTAAGTAGCCTGGCCTGTTGGCAACATGAGATTAAGTTTGTACAAAAGTCTGCAGCTAGGATTGCCAGCTCTGGGTGAGGAAATACCTGTAAGACTTTGCGGGTAGAATCCAGGGAGGGCAGGGTTTGGGGAAGGGGAGGAACCTCAGCAGGGTCCAATGCCATTGGGTCCACCCTCCAAAGCAGCCATTTTCCCCAGGGGAACTGATCTCTGTCATCTGGAGATCGACTGTCATTGCAGGAAAGCTCCAGTCCCCACCTGGACGCTGGCAACTTGAGCTGTAGCTGATTTCAGGTAACTGAAAACCGGATGCTCGATGGGAATGTAGGAATTCTGAATTTAAAAATGTGAGGCTGAAGTTGCTGGGCTTGCATATTTTGGCAGGGTTGCCAAGGTAGACAGGTGTGGCTACTCGCTTTGTGTGACCTACGAGACAAAGACATATGACGCATTTTATGATCGTGAGAGTAATCTCCATGCAACCTGAAAAACTGGGTTGGGTAATACTGTCTCTAAGCAATGACTGATCTGGGAGACTTCGTTTCCTATTCTGTGGATAAAGCCCTCTGGATAAAGCTAACCAAGCTTTATTTATGTTATCTAGAGCCCCGATCTCTGTCCGTGCAAGTGAACTTCCATAAGGAAGGAAACTGGCTGTATCCAACAGCCTCACAGTTTAGCCCATAAGGAAATCTCTCCTTCTCGGCCGAACCTAAGGATTCGTTCACATGACCAGATAAAGCTGTTCTGTGCAACATGAGATGAATGTCTGAATGGAGAGCATGCCCTTGCAATTTGAGAAGTATGAATGGCTGAAATGTACTCACAGGGTAGGTCAACGCTATGTTCATAGAAGGGCCAGCCCGCATTCTGCCTGCATGGGCATCTTTTCACAAATCTGGGATGCTCGTCTTCGCAAGCGCTGGTTCCTTACGGGTTCCGAATTGTCCATGGAATTGCCACTCCTGCAGTCATTCAGTCACACACACAACGCCCATTTCAGACCATGTGAAGTTCCAGGTTGAAAGGAGAGGCTGAAATGTTTAAACTATTAGAAACGAGCAGAAAGATCCGGCATCTCTTGCCATGAGATACTCTGAGGCCGAGGAAAGACTGGCAGTTTGGCCCAATACAGGTACGCTTTTGAAGCGGATTAAGAGAGCCCGTTCAGACAGATGAAGCTGCCCGGCGTTGCCATGCCGCACTCACCCGGTCACAAAGCGCTTTCATCCTGCATTAAAAGGGTACCTGGGGAAACCGGTGTCAAGCCGTCTGGGTGCGCGTTCATCCCGCTTCCTGGCAGTGTGGACGCAAATAACCCACGCATCAAGCAGCGCCGATACTGTGAACCCGCTGTTCCGGCTACTGCTCCCGTGAGCCTATGCACATATCCGCGGGTAGGCAAAATGGACCAAAGCTGCACACCACCGCAGCACAGCCGCCAGGGGCCGCCCCACAGTGTGAATGCTCCGTTCCGCCTCCTCCCCAGTATGGCCCCAAATCAATCTCTGCAGTGCGAACAGAAAGCCCCGCGACAACTCGGCCCGGGGCTTTTTGCCCCGCTTCCCTTGCGCTTCATTTCCCCAGTCTGTCCTCGGCCTGAGTCTGACTCAAAAGAGAAGATTTGCAGAGTCTATCTTAGAGGTAGCAGACGGTTATAGGGAAGAGCTAGATTCAAGTCCAGTAGCACCTTAGTGACCGACAAGATTTTTTGGGTATAAAATGTGTATCAGACAAAGGGAGCGTCGACTCTCAAAAGCTTATCCCCCCCGCCAAAAAAAACCTTGTAGTTCTCTGAGTTAATACTAGACATGAATCTAGCTGTGCTTCTGCAGAGCAGAATGGCTATCCTCTGAAACTAGGGGCGATTCTGCATCTGGCATTCGCTCCACATTTTCTCAACTGGGAGGGGAAAGTGCCGCTCAAACCCACATTCAAATAACTCGGGGCAATGCCCATACTGACTGCAAAGTCACCCGTGAATGGCCATAAAACGGCCATAAGTCTATGCAGAAGGTTCAGTAAAATCGGACGACCAAAGGACTTGAAAGCGGCGTGGAGTGTGGAGGCCAGTGTTCCCTCTAAGCTGAGTTAGTGTGAGGCAGCTCAGTTTTTTAGCCTCCGGCTAACACATTTTTGTCTTAGTTCAGGAAGGATGGCTCCAGAGCAAACTAATTTATGCAGTAGCCAAATTGCTCGCTCACAACTTTCATGCCAGTAGCTCACCAAGTAGAATTTTTGCTCACAGGACTCCACAGCTTAGAGGAAGCATTGGTGGAGGTGACCATAAAACCCGATGATCAGAGGAAGTGAAATCAGCATGCGGTGCAGAGGGGAATTTCTGTTCCACTGTGGGTTTTGTAAAGAATCTGCCTGCCTGCCTGCAATTTTGCATCTAGCATTCGCTGCACGTTTTCTCACCTGGGAGGGAAAAGTGCAGCTCAAACCCACATTCAGATACCTGGGGAAACGCTGTACTGACTGCAAAGTCGCCCCTGAACGACCATAAAATGGCCATAAATCTATGCAGAAGGTACAATAAAATCCGACAGTCAAAGAACTCGGAAGCGGCATGGAGTGTGGAGACTACCATAAAACCCAGCAATCAAAGGAAGTGAAAGCAGCGTGCAGTGCAGAGGGGAATTTCTGTTCCAACGTGGGTCTCGTAAAACCACAGAGGGGAAAGCCAATGCAGAATCAGCCTAGGGAAGGTGTCAGCTTACTGGTATATAGGGTAGAAGTGAAGGAGAATCTAGAGAAACAAGATTTCACATACCGTAGACTAATTATGCACCAAGGTTCTCATGAGCAGGTTGTAGAAACCAAGAGTTTCATTAACACTGGAAAATGGATTTCTGAATCACATAACAGGGCGCTTTCGACTGGATCTTCCATTCCCAGGGGTTATAAATGCACTTTGGCAGCGCGCTCCAAGCATGAGACGGTGGCGTGTTCTTTTTTTAATCAACCGGGAACCAATAAACCAGCTTGAATGTTCTGAAACTCTGTCATTTGCTGCTTCCTGGCAGGTGACCAGCTCCTGAGCGCCACGATCTTTTTTGACAACATCAAGTATGAAGACGCGCTCAAGATCTTACAGTATTCCGAGCCGTACAAAGTACAGTTCAGCCTTAAAAGAAAGCTCAGCGGGAAGGAGGATCCGGAGATGATGCATTCTGCGACGCTATCCAAAAAGGAAAAATTAAGCCAGGTAAGGCGCTTTCGTGAAAGGAATGTGGTCTCCGAGGCAGGGGTCATATATAGGCAGGCTCCGGTTTTTGTTACAGCTCTTTGACAGTGCAGGAGGCCCGCAGAGGCCCCAGAATATCCACTTCCATTCTTGCAAAAGGAGCGTGTTTTCCATTTCACTTAGCCGGTTCACAACATTTTTTTGTAGCCCTTCTAACCGTGAAAAGGCTTTCAAAACGGCGCAGTGGTTAAAACCATTTCAATGCAATGTTATGTTTAAAACCCTCAGCAGATCTACAAAACCTATCATACCTTGTAATAGTAAAGTGCTGGACTCCGCCGCCCCCTGCACAGCCAAGCTGATTATGAAAGAAGCAAATATAGCCCGTTCACAGTTAAGGCAAAGGCCTCCACTTACTTTGGAAGCGTCTAAGAAGGAATATGGGGGCCGCAGTGGTTCAGAGGTTAAGGCACTGAGCTGCAGACTGGAAGGTTTGTAGTTCGGCAGTTCGAGACCCGAGTGCCGCATGACGGAGTGAGCTCCCGTCTCTGGCCCCAGCTCCTGCCAAGCTAGCAGTTTGAAAGCAAGAAATTGCAAGTAGCTAAATAGGTATGGCTTCGGTGGGAGGGCAACAGCATTCCGTGTGCCTCGGCATTGAGTCATGCCGGCCACACGACCACTGAAAAGTCTTCAGACAGCGCTGGCCCTTCGGCTTGGAAACGGAGATGAGCACCGCCCCCTAGAGTCAGATTCGAGTGGCTTTCAAGCAAGGGAAACCTTTACCTTAGTGCTGTGCTATCCTCAGGAGATACCTCTGAGGCTGTGACGTTATGGGTGGAAATCTGTGAGCAGTGCTGAATGAACTCTATGGAGCCAGAGGGAAAACTAATTACAATAGCCAGGGTGCCCAGGATTTAATGCCTCTCTTTGCTCATTTGCCCTGCCCCACAAAAAGCAGCATTGGATTAAAAACGCAAAGCAGGAAAAAGGCAGACGGTTAAAAAATATGCAGAACCCGCCCTGACCTGCATAGCCCAGTCAAGCCCGGTCTCGGAAGCTAAGCAGGGTCAATTCTGGCAAGTACATGGATGGGAGACCTCCTTGGAATACCAGAGGCAGGAGGCAGGGGTAGGCTTTATTCAGCCACTTCTCTGAATATCCTCCAGGCCCCAGAAGGGGTCAGTCACCAGAGGGCGACATGACTTCCAGGTGCAGACACACACATACACTAACACACAAAATACAAAAATGCCAACCAAAAAAAATGCAGGACCCAACAGAAAACATGCATTGTTGTTTCCATGATTTATGAGGCTGCTTTTCACAGAGCAGAATTTGTACTGCTTCTCCGTTGTTTATAGTGCCGAGTAGACTACACCCAACCCTGACTGTGGGACATGCAGGTTAGGCAGAGCTGCAGCCACTTGGCTCATCCTTCCCTGCAGAGCTTGACCTCTCAAAACAAAGCACGGCACAAGCCGCTTGACCTTCAGATGTTTGTTTGAGTACTTTTAATTGGTTTATAATTATTTTGTGATGTATCACGATGTACTGGTTGCAACTACATGTCACATGCTGCTCTGGAAATATGTCGTGAAAGACAGCATTTTTAAAAATGTGAGTCGCTTCTGCTTTCTCAGGAGTCCCCAGCTTGGTGCCTCTGGTGCCAACCAAATATTTCTAGCCATTGGAGATCTGATTGGCTGCACAGATTAAAATTACGTTGTTTCAGCAGCAGCTGTCACCTCCGTTGGGTTTTATTCTCTCTCACTGCTCTTCCCAATGTGTTTTTAAAGTACCGCTCGTCTTCGTCTTCTCCCCTGTAGGCTCCGCTTCCTGCAGCAACCATTTTGTGGTTGTGCCCACTACCCAATGCCAGGCTCAAAAAGACGGGGGTCCCCCTGCGATATCTTGATAAAATACAAAGGAAAACATTACATGGGAGATGCACAGGCTCCAGACATAAGAACATTAGAAGAGCCCTGCTGGATCAGACCAGTGGTCCATCTAGTCCAGCATCCTGTCTCACACAGTGGCCAACCAGTTCCTCTGGAGGGCCAGCAACAGGGCAGAGAGGCCGAGGCCTTCATTAGAACGTCAGAAGAGCCCTGCTGGGTCAGACCAGTGAGGGTCCATCTAGTCCAGCATCCTGTCTCACACAGTAGCCAACCAGTTCCCCTGGAGGGCCAGCAACAGGGCAGAGAGGCCGAGGCCTTCATTAGAACATCAGAAGAGCCCTGCTGGATCAGACCAGTGGTCCATCTAGTCCAGCATCCTGTCTCACACAGTGGCCAACCAGTTCCTCTGGAGGGCCAGCAACAGGGCAGAGAGGCCGAGGCCTTCATTAGAACGTCAGAAGAGCCCTGCTGGATCAGACCAGTAGTCCATCTAGCCCAGCATCCTGTCTCGCACAGGGGCCAACCAGTTCCTCTGGAGGGCCAACAACAGGGCATAGAGGCTGAGACCTTCATTAGAACATCAGAAGAGCCCTGCTGGATCAGACCAGTGGTCCATCCAGTCCAGCATCCTGTCTTACACAGTGGCCAACCAGTTCCCCTGGAGGGCCAGCAACAGGGCAGAGAGGCCGAGGCCTTCATTAGAACATCAGAAGAGCCCTGCTGGATCAGACCAGTGGTCCATCTAGCCCAGCATCCTGTCTCGCACAGGGGCCAACCAGTTCCTCTGGAGGGCCAACAACAGGGCATAGAGGCTGAGAACTTCATTAGAACATCAGAAGAGCCCTGCTGGATCAGACCAGTGGTCCATCCAGTCCAGCATCCTGTCTTACACAGTGGCCAGCCAGTTCCTCTGGAGGGCCAACGACAGGGCATGGAGAGTGAGGCCTTCTTTTGATAAGAACTAAGAAGAGCCCTGCTGGATCAGACCAGTGGTCCATCTAGTCCAGCATCCTGTCTCACACACAGTCCTGGCCCCAACCTGGTGGAACGCTCTGCTGAATGACACCTGGGCCCTTCGGGACCTTGAGCAATTCTGCAGGGTCTGTAAGGCAGAGATGTTGCGCCAGGCTTTTGGTTGAGGACAGCAATGGTTGGTTACACTGGCTGGCCCCTTCCCCCTTTGCCTCTTTTCCCTATCTATATATTTTGTTTATGTTTCTACACCCTCCCATCATATTGACAGGTAGTCCATCTGGGATTTTATTCTGGTTCTATTCTTATTAACTGTATTGGATTTTAAAATTAGTAATCTGTTTTATGGCGTTATGCCTCTCTTGTACATTGCCCAGAGCCTGGCATAAGCTGGAATAGGGCTAATTGTTGTTGTTGTTGTTGTTGTTGTAGGGCTAATTGTTGTTGTTATTGTTGTTGTTATTCTTCAGTTGTAAAGTGCATTGGAAGTGAACTGGAAGTGCACTATTCAGCATTTGTGAAAGTGCTACTTGTCTTCTACAAAAAGCTGCTCAAAAAATCGGAATAGTCCTTCTATTGCATTCCAAATGCAGCTCAGAATAATTCTGTTGTAGACAGAATGATAATAAGGTAACCAAATGTAATTTAAAGGTATCTGTAAGCAGGTTGTGCCCAGATCATCATTGAATAGACACCCGAAACACACACACACACACACACACAAAAAGAGGTGTGGGAAATGATTGTTTCACTTTCTCAACCCAAAATGAGAAGTGTGTATGTAATTCAAAGGCTAAAGCTACTTCCACAAGTAGCAGCCTTGACTGCCTTTCTATCCCTTTATATTTCTGCCTCCCAACTTAGGGTAGGCTCTCCTGTCTTCTGTCGTGTTCCGGAGTTTGTTTAATTGCTTAAGGTGACACCTTAATTACTTAAGGTGACATTAGCATGCGCCAAATTTTTGGCAGCAGCCTATAGAATTAGGAAAGATTTCTTAAATGTGCAACTCAAAGACCCCTAGGCTAATGCATTGTATTATTTTGGAAATGGGTTTTGAATTATTTTTGAGCTGGATGTATTTAAGCTTGGAATATGCTATGACTGGACTGTTTCTGTTGGTTACGAATTGTAATAAAGATTCCGGAGTAGATAGTAGAAGCATCGGCGCATAGAGTCCTTGGGGAAAAGACAGTTGCGGAGAAAGCACTGTAAATGCCAACATGTGAAGCTGTATAAAATACTTCTGGAGCTGATGTTTCAACTTCTCTCTCTTCCAGGGAAAGGAGACATTGGAAGTATCGGAAAAGACTGTCACCGAAGAAGACAAAGCCAATCTGATTGTAAAACAAAGAGTGGGAAGACAAAAACGGCCAAAGAAGGATAGACTCTCCTGGCCAAAATTCCAGTCAATCAAAGGTAAAAAGATTCTGGGCCACAGACGATCTCGTAGCACATCAGATGCCTATGAGCATGCCGTTCCAGATCTCTCCCCAACAAGCACCGACACTGAATTCCCACCAGAAGAAATACACGCTAAAGTTAAAAAA
Source organism: Lepidodactylus listeri (assembly GCA_029233225.1). Lineage (NCBI taxonomy): Eukaryota > Metazoa > Chordata > Lepidosauria > Squamata > Gekkonidae > Lepidodactylus > Lepidodactylus listeri. The sequence goes on from JARCFY010000011.1 coordinate 87,542,711, forward strand.
GGAAGCCAAAAGAAATTAAAATTCCCCAGCATTGGATTCAAGATGTACAGAAGCAAGCAAGAAACAGAAGACAAGTCTAAACTGGAAGAAAAAGTATTCACCGAGTATCAATATGGTACCACAGGGGACCCCTCAGAAACCGTGACAGTAGAAGATTCCACCTCTTGGGCACACAATAACAAAACAAAAGAACACCATGAGGCGAAAAAAGATATAAAAGAACCAAAGCATGAACTGACTTCCCAAACAAAAAAGTGCCCTGAAGTTGAAATCACTATAAAAAAACCAAAGGAAAAGAAACAGAAATCGAGAGGAAACGCAAAACCAGAGTCTACAATTGTGACATCACAGATACCACCTTCTGCAGTAGACATAAAAGATTCGCCAACAAAGCAGCCATCATTTCCAAAGATGCGAAAAAAGAAACAGAAGGGATCGATGGAAAAATTCCAAAGCAAAACAACAGCGGATTATGAGCTAAAAGAAAAAGAAATGCAAATAGATGTTAAGGATGGTGACACAGCTTTAAGATACCAAGTGAAACAAGAGTCTGAAATCACAATATCGCCGCAGACAGTTAACATCACAACAGGGTTAGTCTCAGACGTCAAGGCCCCAGACCTTCAAACAGACGTACCATCCATTGAGATGACCCTTGATGGCAGTGAGAAAAAACTAGAAGCTGGAGATGCAAAGATCAAAATGCCAAAGTTCCAGATGCCAAAGTTTGGCATTTCTCTTCCCAAAGGAAAGGCCACTGTTGAGGGAGATATCACTGTACCTTCCGTACAGGCGGAGATCCCCAAAGCAGAACTGAAAAGCGAAGTAACAATGCCAACAGTCGAGACGGGCATAAAACTATCAGGACCCCACACTGAAGGCCCGAGTGTGGAACTGGAGGTCAGTGAGAGGGGCAAAATGAAAATACCAGATGTCAAGATGCCCAGTGTCAAGATGCCCAAGATAAAGGGGCCCCAGGTAGGTGTCACCCTCCCCAAGATTGAGGGAGACGTGACCCTTCCCAAAGTTGAAGCTGAACTGCCAGAAGGAAAAGTCTCTGTCAAGATGCCCGAAGCAGAGGGCAGCATTGAGGGAGACAGGATGAAGATGCACATGCCAAAATTCAAGATGCCCAGCATGGGCTTCTCCAAGCCTGACGTCAAAGGCCCCAAGGTCGACGTGGACTTCAGCGCACCAAAGGTTGATGTCAGACTTCCATCCACTGACCTCAGCTTCTCTAAACCTGAATTGAAAATGGGAGAGCTTGCAACCGACATCAGCGTCTCAGCACCAGAGGTGAAGATCCCAACAGGCCAGGCCTCCTTGGAACTCAAGACTCCAGACCTCCATCTGGAGGCACCTTCAGCTGAGATAGCTGTGGAGGGCAGCGACGCCAAGCTTGAGGACGTGGAAGGGAAGTTCAAAATGCCAAAGTTCCAGATGCCAAAGTTTGGCATTTCCCTTCCCAAAGGGAAAGCCGCTGTTGAGGGAGATATCACTGTACCTTCCATAGAGGCGGAGATCCCCAAAGCAGAACTGAAAAGCGAAGTAACAATGCCAACCGTTGAGACGGGCATAAAACTATCAGGACACCGCACTGAAGGCTCGAGTGTGGAAGGGGAAGTCGGTGAGAAGGGCAAAATCAAAATGGCAGATGTCAAGATGCCCAAGATAAAGGGGCCCCAGATAGGCATCACCCTGCCCAAGGTCGAGGGAGATGTGACCCTTCCCAGAGTTGAAGCCGAACTGTCAGAAGGAGAAGTCTCCGTCAAGGTACCCGAAGCGGAAGGCAGCATTGAGGGAGGCAGGATGAAGATGCACATGCCAAAATTCAAGATGCCCACCATGGGCTTCTCCAAGCCTGACGTCAAAGGCTCCAAGGTCGACGTGGACCTCAGTGCACCCAAGGTTGATATCAGACTTCCAACCGCTGACCTCAGCTTCACCAAACCTGAATTAAAAACAGGAGAGCTTGCAGCCGACATCAGCGTCTCAGCACCAGAGGTGAAGATCCCAACAGGCCAGGCCTCCTTGGAACTCAAGGCTCCAGACCTCCATCTGGAAGCACCTTCAGCTGAGATAGCTGTTGAGGACAGTGACGCCAAGCTTGAGGGCGTGGAAGGGAAGTTCAAAATGCCAAAGTTCCAGATGCCAAAGTTTGGCATTTCCTTTCCCAAAGGGAAAGCCGCTGTTGAGGGAGACATCACTGTACCTTCCGTAGAGGGGGAGATCCCCAAAGCAGAACTGAAAGGGAAAGTGACAGTGCCATCCGTTGAGACAGACTTAAAGGTATCAGGACCCCACATTGAAGGCCCGAGCCTGGAAGTGGAGGTCGGTGAGAGGGGCAAAATCAAAATGCCAGATGTCAAGATGCCCAGTGTCAAGATGCCCAAGATAAAGGGGCCCCAGGTGGGCGTCACCCTGCCCAAGGTTGAGGGAGACGTGACCCTTCCCAAAGTTGAAGCCGAACTGCCAGAAGGAGAAGTCTCCGTCAAGGTACCCGAAGTGGAAGGCAGCATTGAGGGAGGCGGGATGAAGATGCACATGCCAAAATTCAAGATGCCCACCATGGGCTTCTCCAAACCAGACGTCAAAGGTCCCAAGGTCGACGTGGACCTTAGCGCTCCTAAGGCTGACATCAGACTTCCATCCGCTGACCTCAGCATCTCCAAACCTGAATTGAAAACGGGAGAGCTTGCGGCCGACATCAGCGTCTCAGCACCTGAGGTGAAGATCCCAACAGGTCAGGCCTCCTTGGAACTCAAGACTCCAGACCTCCAACTGGAGGTGCCATCGGCTGAAATAGCTGTGGAGGGCGGCGATGCCAAGCTTGAGGGCATGGAAGGGAAGTTCAAAATGCCAAAGTTCCAGATGCCAAAGTTTGGCATTTCTCTTCCCAAAGGAAAGGCTGCCGTTGAGGGGGACATCACCATACCTTCCGTAGAAGCAGAGATCCCCAAAGCAGAACTGAAAGGGAAAGTGACAGTGCCATCCGTCGAGACGGACGTAAAGGTATCAGGACCCCACATGGAAGGCCCAAGCCTGGAAGTGGAAGTCGGTGAGAGGGGCAAAATCAAAATGCCAGATGTCAAGATGCCCAGTGTCAAGATGCCCAAGATAAAGGGGCCCCAGGTGGGCGTCACCCTGCCCAAGGTCGAGGGAGACGTGTCCCTTCCCAAAGTTGAAGCCGAACTGCCAGAAGGAGAAGTCTCCATCAAGGTACCCAAAGCGGAAGGCAGCATTGAAGGACGTGGGATGAAGATGCACATGCCAAAATTCAAGATGCCCACCATGGGCTTCTCCAAACCAGATGTCAAAGGCCCCAAGGTCGACGTGGACCTCAGCACACCCAAGGTTGACGTCACACTTCCATCCGCTGACCTCAGCATCTCCAAACCTGAATTGAAAACGGGAGAGCTTGCGGCCGACATCAGCGTCTCAGCACCTGAGGTGAAGATCCCAACAGACCAGGCCTCCTTGGAACTCAAGGCCCCAGACTTCCAACTGGAGGTGCCATCGGCTGAAATAGCTGTGGAGGGCGGCGATGCCAAGCTTGAGGGCATGGAAGGGAAGTTCAAAATGCCAAAGTTCCAGATGCCAAAGTTTGGCATTTCTCTTCCCAAAGGAAAGGCTGCCGTTGAGGGGGACATCACCATACCTTCCGTAGAAGCAGAGATCCCCAAAGCAGAACTGAAAGGGAAAGTGACAGTGCCATCCGTCGAGACAGACGTAAAGGTATCAGGACCCCACATGGAAGGCCCAAGCCTGGAAGTGGAAGTCGGTGAGAGGGGCAAAATCAAAATGCCAGATGTCAAGATGCCCAGTGTCAAGATGCCCAAGATAAAGGGGCCCCAGGTGGGCGTCACCCTGCCCAAGGTCGAGGGAGACGTGTCCCTTCCCAAAGTTGAAGCCGAACTGCCAGAAGGAGAAGTCTCCGTCAAGGTACCCAAAGCAGAAGGCAGCATTGAGGGAGGCGGGATGAAGATGCACATGCCAAAATTCAAGATGCCCACCATGGGCTTCTCCAAACCAGACGTCAAAGGCCCCAAGGTCGACATGGACCTCAGCACACCCAAGGTTGATGTCAGACTTCCATCCGCTGACCTCAGGATCTCCAAACCTGAATTGAAAACGGGAGAGCTTGCGGCCGACATCAGCGTCTCAGCATCTGAGGTGAAGATCCCAACAGGCCAGGCCTCCTTGGAACTCAAGGCTCCAGACCTCCAACTGGAGGCACCTTCAGCTGAGATAGCTCTGGAGGACAGCGACGCCAAGCTTGAGGGCATGGAAGGGAAGTTCAAAATGCCAAAGTTCCAGATGCCAAAGTTTGGCATTTCCCTTCCCAAAGGGAAAGCTGCTGTTGAGGGGGACATCACCGTTCCTTCCGTAGAGGGGGAGATCCCCAAAGCAGAACTGAAAGGGAAAGTGACAGTGCCATCCGTCGAGACAGACTTAAAGGTATCAGGACCCCACATGGAAGGCCCAAGCCTGGAAGTGGAAGTCGGTGAGAGGGGCAAAATCAAAATGCCAGATGTCAAGATGCCCAGTGTCAAGATGCCCAAGATAAAGGGGCCCCAGGTGGGCGTCACCCTGCCCAAGGTTGAGGGAGACGTGTCCCTTCCCAAAGTTGAAGCCGAACTGCCAGAAGGAGAAGTCTCCGTCAAGGTACCCAAAGTGGAAGGCAGCATTGAGGGAGGCGGGATGAAGATGCACATGCCAAAATTCAAGATGCCCACCATGGGCTTCTCCAAACCAGACGTCAAAGGCCCCAAGGTCGACGTGGACCTCAGCACACCCAAGGTTGACGTCAGACTTCCATCCACTGACCTCACCATCTCCAAACCTGAATTGAAAATGGGAGATCTTGCGGCCGACATCAGCGTCTCAGCACCTGAGGTGAAGATCCCAACAGACCAGGCCTCCTTGGAACTCAAGGCCCCAGACTTCCAACTGGAGGTGCCATCGGCTGAAATAGCTGTGGAGGACAGTGACGTCAAGCTTGAGGGCATGGAAGGGAAGTTCAAAATGCCAAAGTTCCAGATGCCAAAGTTTGGCATTTCTCTTCCCAAAGGAAAGGCTGCTGTTGAGGGGAACATCACCATACCTTCCGTAGAGGTGGAGATCCCCAAAGCAGAACTGAAAGGGAAAGTGACAGTGCCATCCGTCGAGACGGACGTAAAGGTATCAGGACCCCACATGGAAGGCCCAAGCCTGGAAGTGGAGGTCGGTGAGAGGGGCAAAATCAAAATGCCAGATGTCAAGATGCCCAGTGTCAAGATGCCCAAGATAAAGGGGCCCCAGGTGGGCGTCACCCTGCCCAAGGTCGAGGGAGACGTGTCCCTTCCCAAAGTTGAAGCCGAACTGCCAGAAGGAGAAGTCTCCGTCAAGGTACCCAAAGCGGAAGGCAGCATTGAGGGAGGCGGGATGAAGATGCACATGCCAAAATTCAAGATGCCCACCATGGGCTTCTCCAAACCAGACGTCAAAGGCCCCAAAGTCGATGTGGACCTCAGCACACCCAAGGTTGACATCAGACTTCCATCCGCTGACCTCAGCATCTCCAAACCTGAATTGAAAACGGGAGATCTTGCGGCCGACATCAGCGTCTCAGCACCTGAGGTGACGATCCCAACAGGCCAGGCCTCCTTGGAACTCAAGGCTCCAGACCTCCAACTGGAGGCAACTTCAGCTGAGATAGCTGTGGAGGGCGGTGATGCCAAGCTTCAGGGCGGGGATGGGAAGTTCATAATGCCGAAGTTCCAGATTCCAAAGTTTGGCATTTCCCTTCCCCGTGGGAAAGCTGCTGTTGAGGGAGACATTACCGTACCTTCCATAGAGGCAGAGATCCCCAAAGCAGAACTGAAAGGCGAAGTACCAATGCCAACTGTCAAGACGGACATCAAAGTATCAGGAACCCACATGGAAGGCCCAAGCCTGGAAGTGGAAGTCGGTGAGAGGGGCAAAATCAAAATGCCAGATGTCAAGATGCCCAGTGTCAAGATGCCCAAGATAAAGGGGCCCCAGGTGGGCGTCAGTCTTCCAAAAGTTGAGGGAGACGTATCTCTTCCCAAAGTTGAAGCCGAACTGCCAGAAGTAGAAGTCTCCGTCAAGGTACCCGAAGTGGAAGGCAGCATTGAGGGAGGCGGGATGAAGATGCAGATGCCAAAATTCAAGATGCCCAGCATGGGCTTCTCCAAACCAGACGTCAAAGGCCCCAAGGTCGACATGGACCTCAGCACACCCAAGGTTGACGTCACACTTCCATCCGCTGACCTCAGCATCTCCAAACCTGAATTGAAAACGGGAGAGTTTGCGGCCGACATCAGCGTCTCACCACCTGAGGTGAAGATCCCAACAGGTCAGGCCTCCTTGGAACTCAAGACTCCAGACCTCCAACTGGAGGCCCCTTCAGCTGAGATAGCTCTGGAGGACAGTGACGCCAAGCTTGAGGGCGTGGAAGGGAAGTTCAAAATGCCAAAGTTCCAGATGCCAAAGTTTGGCATTTCCCTTCCCAAAGGGAAAGCTGCTGTTGAGGGGGACATCACTGTTCCTTCCGTAGAGGGGGAGATCCCCAAAGCAGAACTGAAAGGGAAAGTGACAGTGCCATCCGTCGAGACGGACGTAAAGGTATCAGGACCCCACATGGAAGGCCCAAGCCTGGAAGTGGAAGTCGGTGAGAGGGGCAAAATCAAAATGCCAGATGTCAAGATGCCCAGTGTCAAGATGCCCAAGATAAAGGGGCCCCAGGTGGGTGTCACCCTGCCCAAGGTTGAGGGAGACGTGACCCTTCCCAAAGTTGAAGCCGAACTGCCAGAAGTAGAAGTCTCCGTCAAGGTACCCAAAGCGGAAGGCAGCATTGAGGGAGGCGGGATGAAGATGCACATGCCAAAATTCAAGATGCCCAGCATGGGCTTCTCCAAACCAGACGTCAAAGGCCCCAAGGTCGACGTGGACCTCAGCACACCCAAGGTTGATGTCAGACTTCCATCCGCTGACCTCAGCTTCTCCAAACCTGAATTGAAATCAGGAGAACTTGCAGCCGACATTAGCATCTCAGCACCTGAGGTGAAGATCCCAACAGGCCAGGCCTCCCTGGAACTCAAGGCTCCAGACCTCCAACTGGAGGCCCCTTCAGCTGAGATAGCTGTTGAGGACAGTGACGTCAAGCTTGAGGGCATGGAAGGGAAGTTCAAAATGCCAAAGTTCCAGATGCCAAAGTTTGGCATTTCCCTTCCCAAAGGGAAAGCTGCTGTTGAGGGGGACATCACCGTTCCTTCCGTAGAGGGGGAGATCCCCAAAGCAGAACTGAAAGGGAAAGTGACAGTGCCATCCGTTGAGACGGACGTAAAGGTATCAGGACCCCACATGGAAGGCCCAAGCCTGGAAGTGGAAGTCGGTGAGAGGGGCAAAATCAAAATGCCAGATGTCAAGTTGCCCAGTGTGAAGATGCCCAAGATAAAGGGGCCCCAGGTGGGCGTCACCCTGCCCAAGGTTGAGGGAGACGTGTCCCTTCCCAAAGTTGAAGCCGAACTGCCAGAAGTAGAAGTCTCCGTCAAGGTACCCAAAGCGGAAGGCAGCATTGAGGGAGGCGGGATGAAAATGCACATGCCAAAATTCAAGATGCCCAGCATGGGCTTCTCCAAACCAGACGTCAAAGGCCCCAAGGTCGAGGTGGACCTCAGCACACCCAAGGTTGACATCAGACTTCCATCTGCTGACCTCAGCATCTCCAAACCTGAATTGAAAACGGGAGAGTTTGCGGCCGACATCAGTGTCTCAACACCTGAGGTGAAGATCCCAACAGACCAGGCCTCCTTGGAACTCAAGGCTCCAGACCTCCAACTGGAGGCACCTTCAGCTGAGATAGCTCTGGAGGGCAGCGACACCAAGCTTGAGGGCGTGGAAGGGAAGTTCAAAATGCCAAAGTTCCAGATGCCAAAGTTTGGCATTTCAATTCCCAAAGGGAAAGCCGCTGTTGACGGGGATATCACCGTACCTTCCGTAGAGGCGGAGATCCCCAAAGCAGAACTGAAAGGGAAAGTGACAGTGCCATCCATTGGGACGGACGTACAGATATCAGGGCCCCAAATTGAAGGCCCAAGCCTGGAAGTGGAAGTCGGTGAGAGGGGCAAAATCAAAATGCCAGATGTCAAGATGCCCAGTGTCAAGATGCCCAAGATAAAGGGGCCCCAGGTGGGCGTCACCCTGCCCAAGGTCAAGGGAGAAGTGTCCCTTCCCAAAGTTGAAGCCGAACTGCCAGAAGGGGAAGTCTCCGTCAAGGTACCCGAAGTGGAAGGCAGCATTGAGGGAAGCGGGATGAAGATGCACATGCCAAAATTCAAGATGCCCACCATGGGCTTCTCCAAACCAGACGTCAAAGGCCCCAAGGTCGACGTGGACCTCAGCACACCCAAGGTTGACGTCACACTTCCATCTGCTGACCTCAGCATCTCCAAACCTGAATTGAAAACGGGAGAGCTTGCGGCCGACATCAGTGTCTCAACACCTGAGGTGAAGATCCCAACAGGCCAGGCCTCCTTGGAACTCAAGGCTCCAGACCTCCAACTGGAGGCACCTTCAGCTGAGATAGCTCTGGAGGGCAGCGACGCCAAGCTTGAGGGCGTGGAAGGGAAGTTCAAAATGCCAAAGTTCCAGATGCCAAAGTTTGGCATTTCAATTCCCAAAGGGAAGGCTGCTGTTGAGGGGGATATCACCGTACCTTCTGTAGAGGCGGAGATCCCCAAAGCAGAACTGAAAGGGAAAGTGACTGTGCCATCCATTGGGACGGACGTACAGATATCGGGGCCCCAAATTGAAGGCCCAAGCCTGGAAGTGGAAGTCGGTGAGAAGAGCCAAATTAAAAAGCCAGATGTCAAGATGCCCAGTGTTAAGTTGCCGAAGATAAAGGGGCCCCAGGTGGGCGTCACCCTGCCCAAGGTCGAGGGAGACGTGTCCCTTCCCAAAGTTGAAGCTGAACTCCCAGAAGGAGACATCTCCGTCAAGGTACCCAAAGCGGAAGGCAGCATTGAGGGAGGCGGGATGAAGATGCACATGCCAAAATTCAAGATGCCCAGCATGGGCTTCTCCAAACCAGACGTCAAAGGCCCCAAGGTCGACGTGGACCTCAGCACACCCAAGGTTGACGTCACACTTCCATCTGCTGACCTCAGCATCTCCAAACCTGAATTGAAAACGGGAGAGCTTGCGGCCGACATCAGCGTCTCAACACCTGAGGTGAAGATCCCAACAGGCCAGGCCTCCTTGGAACTCAAGGCCCCAGACTTCCAACTGGAGGCACCTTCAGCTGAGATAGCTCTGGAGGGCAGCGACGCCAAGCTTGAGGGCGTGGAAGGGAAGTTCAAAATGCCAAAGTTCCAGATGCCAAAGTTTGGCATTTCAATTCCCAAAGGGAAGGCTGCTGTTGAGGGGGATATCACCGTACCTTCTGTAGAGGCGGAGATCCCCAAAGCAGAACTGAAAGGGAAAGTGACAGTGCCATCCGTTGAGACGGACGTAAAGGTATCAGGACCCCACATGGAAGGCCCAAGCCTGGAAGTGGAAGTCGGTGAGAGGGGCAAAATCAAAATGTCAGATGTCAAGATGCCCAGTGTCAAGATGCCCAAAATAAAGGGGCCCCAGGTGGGCGTCACCCTGCCCAAGGTCGAGGGAGACGTGACCCTTCCCAAAGTTGAAGCTGAACTCCCAGAAGGAGACATCTCCGTCAAGGTACCCAAAGCGGAAGGCAGCATTGAGGGAAGCGGGATGAAGATGCACATGCCAAAATTCAAGATGCCCACCATGGGCTTCTCCAAACCAGACGTCAAAGGCCCCAAGGTCGACGTGGACCTCAGCACACCCAAGGTTGACGTCACACTTCCATCTGCTGACCTCAGCATCTCCAAACCTGAATTGAAAACGGGAGAGCTTGCGGCCGACATCAGTGTCTCAACACCTGAGGTGAAGATCCCAACAGGCCAGGCCTCCTTGGAACTCAAGGCCCCAGACTTCCAACTGGAGGCACCTTCAGCTGAGATAGCTCTGGAGGGCAGCGACGCCAAGCTTGAGGGCGTGGAAGGGAAGTTCAAAATGCCAAAGTTCCAGATGCCAAAGTTTGGCATTTCAATTCCCAAAGGGAAGGCTGCTGTTGAGGGGGATATCACCGTACCTTCTGTAGAGGCGGAGATCCCCAAAGCAGAACTGAAAGGGAAAGTGACAGTGCCATCCGTTGAGACGGACGTAAAGGTATCAGGACCCCACATGGAAGGCCCAAGCCTGGAAGTGGAAGTCGGTGAGAGGGGCAAAATCAAAATGTCAGATGTCAAGATGCCCAGTGTCAAGATGCCCAAAATAAAGGGGCCCCAGGTGGGCGTCACCCTGCCCAAGGTCGAGGGAGACGTGACCCTTCCCAAAGTTGAAGCTGAACTCCCAGAAGGAGACATCTCCGTCAAGGTACCCAAAGCGGAAGGCAGCATTGAGGGAAGCGGGATGAAGATGCACATGCCAAAATTCAAGATGCCCACCATGGGCTTCTCCAAACCAGACGTCAAAGGCCCCAAGGTCGACGTGGACCTCAGCACACCCAAGGTTGACGTCACACTTCCATCTGCTGACCTCAGCATCTCCAAACCTGAATTGAAAACGGGAGAGCTTGCGGCCGACATCAGCGTCTCAACACCTGAGGTGAAGATCCCAACAGGCCAGGCCTCCTTGGAACTCAAGGCCCCAGACTTCCAACTGGAGGCACCTTCAGCTGAGATAGCTCTGGAGGGCAGCGACGCCAAGCTTGAGGGCGTGGAAGGGAAGTTCAAAATGCCAAAGTTCCAGATGCCAAAGTTTGGCATTTCAATTCCCAAAGGGAAGGCTGCTGTTGAGGGGGATATCACCGTACCTTCTGTAGAGGCGGAGATCCCCAAAGCAGAACTGAAAGGGAAAGTGACAGTGCCATCCGTTGAGACGGACGTAAAGGTATCAGGACCCCACATGGAAGGCCCAAGCCTGGAAGTGGAAGTCGGTGAGAGGGGCAAAATCAAAATGTCAGATGTCAAGATGCCCAGTGTCAAGATGCCCAAGATAAAGGGGCCCCAGGTGGGCGTCACCCTGCCCAAGGTCGAGGGAGACGTGACCCTTCCCAAAGTTGAAGCTGAACTCCCAGAAGGAGACATCTCCGTCAAGGTACCCAAAGCGGAAGGCAGCATTGAGGGAAGCGGGATGAAGATGCACATGCCAAAATTCAAGATGCCCACCATGGGCTTCTCCAAACCAGAGGTCAAAGGCCCCAAGGTCGACGTGGACCTCAGCACACCCAAGGTTGACATCAGACTTCCATCTCCTGACCTCAGCATCTCCAAACCTGAATTGAAATCAGGAGAACTTGCAGCCGACATTAGCGTCTCAGCACCTGAGGTGAAGATCCCAACAGTCCAGGCCCTGGAACTCAAGGCTCCAGACCTCCAACGGGAGGCACCTTCAGCTGAGATAACTATGGAGGGCAGCGACACCAAGCTTGAGGGCGTTGAAGGGAAGTTCAAAATGCCAAAGTTCCAGATGCCAAAGTTTGGCATTTCTCTTCCCAAAGGGAAGGCTGCTGTTGAGGGGGACATCACCATACCTTCCGTAGAGGGGGAGATCCCCAAAGCAGAACTGAAAGGGAAAGTGACAGTGCCATCCATTGAGACGGACGTAAAGGTATCAGGACCCCACATGGAAGGCCCAAGCCTGGAAGTGGAAGTCGGTGAGAAGAGCCAAATTAAAATGCCAGATGTCAAGATGCCCAGTGTGAAGTTGCCGAAGATAAAGGGGCCCCAGGTGGGCGTCACCCTGCCCAAGGTTGAGGGAGATGTGACCCTTCCCAAAGTTGAAGCCGAACTGGCAGAAGTAGAAGTCTCCGTCAAGGTACCCAAAGCGGAAGGCAGCATTGAGGGAGGCGGGATGAAGATGCACATGCCAAAATTCAAGATGCCCAGCATGGGCTTCTCCAAACCAGATGTCAAAGGCCCCAAGGTCGACGTGGACCTCAGCACACCCAAGGTTGACATCAGACTTCCATCTGCTGACCTCAGCATCTCCAAACCTGAATTGAAAACGGGAGAGCTTGCGGCCGACATCAGCGTTTCAGCATCTGAGGTGAAGATCCCAACAGACCAGGCCTCCTTGGAACTCAAGGCCCCAGACTTCCAACTGGAGGCACCTTCAGCTGAGATAGCTCTGGAGGGCAGCGACGCCAAGCTTGAGGGCATGGAAGGGAAGTTCAAAATGCCAAAGTTCCAGATGCCAAAGTTTGGCATTTCAATTCCCAAAGGGAAAGCCGCTGTTGACGGGGATATCACCGTACCTTCCGTAGAGGCGGAGATCCCCAAAGCAGAACTGAAAGGGAAAGTGACAGTGCCATCCATTGGGACGGACGTACAGATATCGGGGCCCCAAATTGAAGGCCCAAGCCTGGAAGTGGAAGTCGGTGAGAAGAGCCAAATTAAAAAGCCAGATGTCAAGATGCCCAGTGTGAAGTTGCCGAAGATAAAGGGGCCCCAGGTGGGCGTCACCCTGCCCAAGGTCGAGGGAGACGTGTCCCTTCCCAAAGTTGAAGCTGAACTCCCAGAAGGAGACATCTCCGTCAAGGTACCCAAAGCAGAAGGCAGCATTGAGGGAGGCGGGATGAAGATGCACATGCCAAAATTCAAGATGCCCAGCATGGGCTTCTCCAAACCAGACGTCAAAGGCCCCAAGGTCGACGTGGACCTCAGCACACCCAAGGTTGATGTCAGACTTCCATCCGCTGACCTCACCATCTCCAAACCTGAATTGAAATCAGGAGAACTTGCAGCCGACATTAGCATCTCAGCACCTGAGGTGAAGATCCCAACAGGCCAGGCCCTGGAACTCAAGGCCCCAGACTTCCAACTGGAGACACCTTCAGCTGAGATAACTATGGAGGGCAGCGATGCCAAGCTTGAGGGCGTGGAAGGGAAGTTCAAAATGCCAAAGTTCCAGATGCCAAAGTTTGGTATTTCTCTTCCCAAAGGGAAGGCTGCCGTTGAGGGGGACATCACCATACCTTCCGTAGAAGCAGAGATCCCCAAAGCAGAACTGAAAGGGAAAGTGACAGTGCCATCCGTCGAGACGGACGTAAAGGTATCAGGACCCCACATTAAAGGCCCGAGCCTGGAAGTGGAAGTCGGTGAGAGGGGCAAAATCAAAATGCCAGATGTCAAGATGCCCAGTGTCAAGATGCCCAAGATAAAGGGGCCCCAGGTGGGCGTCACCCTGCCCAAGGTCGAGGGAGAAGTGTCCCTTCCCAAACTTGAAGCTGAACTGCCAGAAGGAGAAGTCTCCGTCAAGATGCCCAAAGCGGAAGGCAGCACTGTGGAAGGTGGGATGAAAATGCACATGCCAAAATTCAAGATGCCCAGCATGGGCTTCTCCAAACCAGACGTCAAAGGCCCCAAGGTCGAGGTGGACTTCAGCACACCCAAAGTTGACGTCACACTTCCATCTGCTGACCTCAGCATCTCCAAACCTGAATTGAAAACGGGAGAGCTTGCGGCCGACATCAGCGTCTCACCACCTGAGGTGAAGATCCCAACAGACCAGGCCTCCTTGGAACTCAAGGCCCCAGACTTCCAACTGGAGGCACCATCAGTTGAGATCGCAATGGAGGGTGGCGACACCAAGCTTGAGGGCATGGACAGGAAGTTCAAAATGCCTAAGTTCCAGATGCCAAAGTTTGGCATTTCAATTCCCAAAGGGAAAGCCGCTGTTGACGGGGATATCACCATACCTTCTGTAGAGGCGGAGATCCCCAAAGCAGAACTGAAAGGGAAAGTGACAGTGCCATCCATTGGGACGGACGTACAGATATCGGGGCCCCAAATTGAAGGCCCAAGCCTGGAAGTGGAAGTCGGTGAGAAGAGCCAAATTAAAAAGCCAGATGTCAAGATGCCCAGTGTTAAGTTGCCGAAGATAAAAGGGCCCCAGGTGGGCGTCACCCTGCCCAAGGTCGAGGGAGACGTGACCCTTCCCAAACTTGAAGCCGAACTGCCAGAAGGAGACATCTCCGTCAAGGTACCCAAAGCAGAAGGCAGCATTGAGGGAGGCGGGATGAAGATGCACATGCCAAAATTCAAGAGGCCCACCATGGGCTTCTCCAAACCAGACGTCAAAGGCCCCAAGGTCGACGTGGACCTCAGCACACCCAAGGTTGATGTCAGACTTCCATCCGCTGACCTCAGCTTCTCCAAACCTGAATTGAAATCAGGAGAACTTGCAGCCGACATTAGCATCTCAGCACCTGAGGTGAAGATCCCAACAGGCCAGGCCTCCTTGGAACTCAAGGCTCCAGACCTCCAACTGGAGGCACCTTCAGCTGAGATAGCTGTTGAGGACAGTGACGCCAAGCTTGAGGGCGTGGAAGGGAAGTTCAAAATGCCTAAGTTCCAGATGCCAAAGTTTGGCATTTCCCTTCCCAAAGGGAAAGCTGCCGTTGAGGGTGACATCAACGTTCCTTCCGTAGAGGCGGAGATCCCCAAAGCAGAACTGAAAGGGCAAGTGACAGTGCCATCGGTCGAGACAGACTTAAAGGTATCAGGACCCCACATTAAAGGCCCGAGCCTCGAAGGGGAAGTCGGTGAGAGGGGCAAAATGAAAATGCCAGATTTCAAGATGCCGAAGATAAAGGGGCCCCAGGTGGGCATCACCCAGCCCGAGGTCGAGGGAGACGTGTCCCTTCCCAAAGTTGAAGCCGAACTGCCAGAAGGAGAAGTCTCCATCAAGATGCCCGAAGTGGAAGGCAGCATTGAGGGAGGCAGGATGAAGATGCACATGCCAAAATTCAAGATGCCCAGCATGGGCTTCTCCAAACCAGACGTCAAAGGCCCCAAAGTCGATGTGGACCTTAGCGCTCCTAAGGCTGACATCAGACTTCCATCCACTGACCTCAGCATCTCCAAACCTGAATTGAAAACGGGAGAGCTTGCGGCCGACATCAGTTTCTCAGCACCTGAGGTGAAAATCCCAGCAGGCCAGGCCTCCTTGGAACTCAAGGCTCCAGACCTCCAACTGGAGGTACCATCGGCTGAGATAGCTCTGGAGGGCATCGATGCCAAGCTTGCAGGCGTGGACAGGAAGTTTAAAATGCCTAAGTTCCAGATGCCAAAGTTTGGCATTTCCCTTCCCAAAGGGAAAGCCGCTGTTGACGGGGATATCGCTGTACCTTCCATAGAGGCGGAGATCCCCATCACAGAACTGAAAGGTGACATGACAGTGCCATCCATCGAGACAGACATAAACCTATCAGTACCCCATATTGAAGGCCCGAGTGTGGAAGTGGAGGTCGGTGAAAAGGGCAAAATGAAAATTGCAGATGTCAAGATGCCCAGTGTGAAGATGCCCAAGATAAAGGGCCCCCAGGTGGGGGTCACCTTGTCGAAGGTCGAGGGAGACGTGTCTCTTCCTAAAGTTGATGCGGAACTGCCTGAAGGAAAAGTCTCCATCAAGATGCCCGAAGCAGAAGGCAACATTGAGGGAGGCAGGATGAAGATGCACATGCCAAAATTCAAGATGCCCACCATGGGCTTCTCCAAACCAGACGTCAAAGGCCCCAAAGTCGATGTGGACCTCAGCGCTCCTAAGGCTGACATCAGACTTCCATCCGCTGACCTCACCATCTCCAAACCTGAATTGAAAATGGGAGAGCTTGCAGCTGACATCAGCGTCTCAGCACCTGAGGTGAAGATCCCAACAGGCCAGGCCTCCTTGGAACTCAAGGCTCCAGACCTCCAACTGGAGGCGCCATCAGCTGAAATAGCTGTGGAGAGTGGTGAGCCCATGTTTGAGGATGTAGACAAGAAATTTAAAATGCCGAAGTTCCAGATGCCAAAGTTTGGCATTTCCCTTCCCAAAGCGAAAGCCGCTGTTGAGGGGGACATCACCGTACCTTCCGTAGAGGCAGAGATCCCCAAAGCAGAACTGAAAGGGAAAGTGACAGTGCCATCCGTCGAGACGGACATTAGGGTATCAGGACCCCACATGGAAGGCCCGAGCCTGGAAGTGGAGGTCGGTGAGAGGGGCAAAATCAAAATGCCAGATGTCAAGATGCCCAGTGTCAAGATGCCCAAGATAAAGGGGCCCCAGGTGGGCGTCAGTCTTCCAAAAGTTGAGGGAGACGTATCTCTTCCCAAAGTTGAAGCCGAACTGCCAGAAGGCGAAGTCTCCGTCAAGGTACCCGAAGCGGAAGGCAGCACTGAGGGAGGCAGGATGAAGATGCACATGCCAAAATTCAAGATGCCCAGCATGGGCTTCTCCAAACCAGACGTCAAAGGCCCCAAAGTTGACATGGACCTCAGCGCACCCATGGTTGACGTCAGACTTCCATCCGCTGACCTCAGCATCTCCAAACCTGAATTGAAAACGGGAGAGCTTGCGGCCGACATCAGCATCTCAGCACCAGAGGTGAAGATCCCAACAGGCCAGGCCTCCTTGGAACTCAAGGCTCCAGACCTCCAACTGGAGGCACCTTCAGCTGAGATAGCTGTGGATGGTGGCGTCGCCAAGGTTGAGGGTGTGGACAGGAAGTTCAAAATGCCTAAGTTCCAGATGCCAAAGTTTGGCATTTCCCTTCCCAAAGGGAAAGCCCCTGTTGAGGGGGATATCACCATACCTTCCGTAGAGGGGGACGTCACTTTTCTTTCCTTGGAATCTGATGTTTCCAAAGCAGATATCAAAGGCAAAGTGACTGTTCCATCCCTTGAGACTGGCATAAAAGTGTCAGGAACCCAGATTGAGGCCCCAAGCATGGAAGTGGAGGTTGGTGAGAGGGCACCCGAAATAAGCACAGAAAGTATTTCTGGTGACATGGATTTCGACACTGCAGACATAACCGTCGATGGCTCAAAGGGGAAGATTAAGATGCCAAAATTTCATATGCCAAAGTTTGGATTATCACGTACTAAAGATAAAACCATAGAAAGCAAAATCAGTACATCCAAAGCTGGCATTGACATACCTGGCATAGACACTGACGTGCAGATCGTGGATATCCGAACCACTGATGCCTCTGAGATAGAGTCGTATGTTTCAAACCTAGAAATGCGTACCTCGCCAGAAAAAGTGCTCCAGCAGCCAAAAACTGACATTCAGATATCAGGTATAGACCTTGGCCTTCCGTCTGGAGATTTTTCCGTTCCCGTGACAGACATTAACATCCAGGGTGCAGACTTAGATATGAAAGATTTAAAAATAGAAACCAGTGAAAAGGACACAACAGAAAAAGAAAGTAAGTTCAAGATGCCAAAATTCAAACTACCGTCGTTTAACTGGTCTCCAAAAAAGGAAGCCAGCGTTTCCGGTCATGTTGATACAAACTGGGAAGACCCCTCGCTAGCCATTTCAACAAGTGAGAGAGAACCTGAACTGACCCTTACGGTAGAAGAAATTGGGGATGAGGCTGTTGAAGTGGATAGTCATGTTTCTATTGATAAAGACAGTGAAAGGGGTAAAATTAGACGGCCGCAGTTCAGCATGCCAAAATTATCCCTTCCAAAAATGAAGGGTCATAAGGCTGAAATGTCTGTGTCACAACTGGAAACTGACGTTAGAGTGTCTGAGCAAGGAGATCAAGGAGACAGACCCCTGCAGATGCCAGAGAAGGAAATCAGTGGAGAGGATGCTAAAAAAAGCATTAAAATGCCCAAAGTTAAACTCCCGAGCCTAGAGCTTTCCAAACCAGAAATTAAAGCTCCAAAGGTTGATATGGAAGTTGGCTTACCTAAAAGTGATGCCCATCTCCCTACATCCGATGTCCGTCTTTCAAAACCAGAAGTAAAACTGGGGGATATTGGCGCTGATGTTAGTATAGCAGCTTCTGAAATTAAGGGTTCCATGGCAGAGGAACTGAAAGGTCCAGAAGTAAAAATGGAAGGTCAGTCCACTGAGATATCTGTAGATGGTACCGAGATTAAAATTGAAGGTGTGGAAGAAAAGATGAGAAAGCCCAAATTCCAAATGCCCAAGTTTGGAATCTCATTTTCTAAAGGAAAAGTTCCTGACCCTGAGGTTACTTTACCATCGATGGAGGCAGAGGTTCCCCAGCTGAAAACAACGACAGATATTGCTGATATTGCAGTGGAGGCACCAACACTTGAAGCTAATTATGCTGTAGCTGGTGAAGAAACAATTGTGGATGAAAAAATAAGAATTCCCCCGATTCCTAAAGGTGTCACGAAGGCTCCCACACTGGACATAAAGCTCCCAGCAGTTGGGCTTTCTATGCCACCGTCAGAAAAAGACATTCAGAGTTTAGAAGCCCTATCTAAGGAAGACAAACCAGAAGGAGATGTAAAGACTGGAGTTTTAGATACAGAAGAGAAAGAAGGACACTTCAAAATGCCAAAATTCAAATTGCCGTCATTTAGTTGGTCCCCTAAAAAAGAAGCAAGCCTTAAAACAGACGTAAAAGAACCTTTGGAAGAACCTAAAACAACTTTGCCGGAGGATACAGATTCAGAACTAACAGTAGTTCTATCAGAAGGTCAAGGGCTCCAGACGGACCTTGATGCCGAGATGTCGTCCCAAAAAGGCCAGGCGAAAAGGCCTCATTTTGCCATGCCCAAAATCTCCCTCTCTAAACCAAAGTTACCTAAATCACAGGTCAGTCTGTCGAAAGTGGAGAAAGATATAACTGAGGAAAGAGAAGGAGAGGTGGTTCAAATACCAGATATAGAAAGCAGTTTTGCCACCAGAGGAGGAGGAGGAACAGAAATAAGCATTAAAATGCCAAAAGGAATATCGAAACCAGAAATCAAGACTCCCAAAATAGATATAGATGCCAAAGTACCTGCAGCAGATATTAAAGCCCCTGCTACTGGCCGTTCATCTGAGCCGAAGAGTTCGGAGAGGGGATTTGAAGGAACATCAGGTGAAACTGATACGGATAGTGCGGGTAGAAAAAGTGATGGCTTAGAAATTAGACTACCAAAACTCCAGATGCCAAAGTTTGGAATCTCAGTTCCTGAAGGGGATGTGCCTAAGAGTGAGGCCATCATACCAGATACGAAAGCGGAAGTTTCCAAAGTACAAACAACAGAGAGACTTGATGGAGAAGCTCCGGTCCTGGAAGTTCAAGCTGATACTGCTGATGTTGCAGTGAAGGGTTCCTCTGTGAAAACCGAAGTGCCACAAATGCCCACAGCTGAAATCAAGGTATCTGATACGTCGGGATATAGCCTTAGTGAGAAGGATGTAGCGGTACAAGGAGAACATGAAATTCAGATGGAGGGATCTCAGGGCTGGTTTAAAATGCCGAAGTTCAGAATGCCTTCATTCGGCCGGTCATCTTTGAAGGGGAAAAAAGGTGATGCTGAGGATGAAGGTAGCGCTGGGAAGGCTCTCCCTGCTGACATGCAAGTTGAAATAAAGATGCCCGAAACTGTGGCACAGTCTCTCCGTGTGGACACTGAGTCTTCTTCCGTGAAGGACAGTTTAGAAGGCAAAGTCGCATTTCCTGAAGGGGCAGTTCCAGAAGGTGATGTTTCAGTACAGAAAGAAGGGGGCACTCGTTTTGACCTGTCAGCCCGCAAAGGCAGAATTCTGCAACCTTCAGGGGAAATGGATATTAAATTAAGTTTGGAGGGGAGTAAAACATATGCCGAGGCAGTTAAGCACGGTGCTGAAGAACAACTACAGAAACCTCCATTCTCCGTCCCTGGAGACGAGCTCTGTAGTTCAGAAATAAGCGTACCTAAAGTAGGCGCCACGCTTCCTAAAGGCGATATGGCACTTCAACACAAAGCCAAGCCAGGCGACGCTCCGTCTGTGGAGTGTTCCATCGAAACAAAGAGGTTAGACTTGGGAGCTGATGTGGCAGCATCCACTGAGATTACTGTGGAAGGAACAGAGAGGAGAACTGACATTGCTGGTCCAAAGGAAGAGGTTGTTGTGCAAAGCCGGGGTGCAGTAGTGAAAACAGAGAAGATGGCGAGCCAAACAAAATCACCGAGAAAGGACATTCAAGGAAAAGAAAGCATGTTCAAAATGCCAAAGTTCAGTGTTCCTTCATTGGGATGGTCTACCCCAAAGAGCACTGTCCACGTTGCTGAAGATATACCTACCCTGGAAGAGCCAGAGGCTGCCCTGCCAGAAATAAAAATGGATGCTTCGATCGCTGATGAAGACTTTGAAATCATAGAGTTGCCAGTTGAAGGTTTTGAAAAGGAAGCTTCTGCGGAAGTTGAGGTGAAAGCAGAAGAAAGAGACAGATCAAGTAAAACAAAAGCATCTAAATTCAAGATGCCAAAGTTTGGCAGTCTGCGTTCCAAATCACACGGCTCAGAAGTTCACACTGATCCACCTAAAGGGGAAGGTGAGGTGTCGCTAGCTAAAACGGACAGGGAGGCATCAGAAATCCAGATTCAAAAGGGAGAAGGGTCTGTTGACCTCAGTACAGAACTAGAAACTACGGACAAGGAATTTGAGGATTCAGAGCTAAATTTCCATATTCCAAAATTAAGAATGCCCAAATTCACACACGGCACGCCCATAGCTGAAGGACAAGTTTTGACTTCAGAAGGAACAGCAGATGGGAAATGTACAGATACAGATGTTGCACCTCAACTGGAATTCAGGACTAAAGTCCTCGAAGAGAAAGCAGACCAGACGGGTTATGATATCCAGAAATCAAAAGTCAGGATCACAACACTGTCTGAACCTGCTATTCAGAGAACAAAGGTGGAGAGCAAAATGCCATCTAAAGAGTCTATGTTTGCAGAGACTGCAGTACGCATACAGAGGCCAATGGAATTTAGCAGTGGTTTTCCTAAAGAGCAGATAGATACCATGAGTAGTACTATCCATAAGTCAGTAGCTAAAATTACAACAGTGACTGGACCAGACATTCAGACGACCCAACTTGAGATTAAACTCCCATCTGCAGATTCCTGCGTTCCAGATGCATCAGTGCATGCGCAAGGACCTCGTGGCAAGAGCAAAGAAATAAAGATAGAAGGTACATCAGTGCTTGGTCAGGAGACATTCTCCACTCAGATAGTGAGAGAATCTGAGATTCCTCCATCGGAGATCAAAACTGCAGCGTATGGTTTTTCTCTGCTTAAACTGAAGATGCAGGAACCACATTTGAGCGTAGGTGTACCAGTCAAATGTTCTTCTACAGAAGATGTGAGTGAAACATTTGAGAGTCAAGATCTCCAGCCTAAGCTGTCAGATGAAAGTTCAGGAACAGCAATGCAGAAGACTCTCTCTCTTGGATTTAAAGTGTCTGACAAGGGCCCAGGAATAGCAGGTGATTTCACTGAAGGATCGTCTTCCACCACAACTCTGTCAACACTGAAACCATTTGCTGCTGAAGTCCAACCTTCTAGTGAAGTTGCAGACCGCTCTTCTGATAAGCCATTGAAGGAGATACCCGTTTCTGCTGTGTCCCGAGATAAGGAAGAAACGAAACCTTCCGAACCCGGAGAACTCTCCACGGAACAAAAAGAAAAATCTGACAGTGGGAGTTCTTCAGGCAGGTTTAAATTCTGGTTTCCAAGTATCGGGTTTTCTTCCTCTGTCGATGACACAACCACAGATCCCAAAGCCGGAGACCAAACGTCATTTCTAGAAGATGTGCAACCCAAAGACCCGTCTGCAACAGACAGTGACTCTGCTAAGCAAACCGGGTGGTTCAGATTTCCCAAATTAGGTTTTTCATCTCCAACAAAAAAAATCAAGGAAGCTGACAATGAAGGAGAGGTGGATCCAAAAGAGAGGAAACTTCACGGTGAAGAAAGTCCAACAGAAAAAACAGAAATGTTTTTTGATGCCCAAGAAAGTTTACCGCCAAAAGAGGTTGTTGCAGAGGCAGAAGAGAACGCAGGGACCACACCTTTGGCAGCCATTGTTTCATCGTCAGCAAGAACTGAACTGATATTACTAGAGAAAGAGAAAGCTGCCTCTCAAAGCACTCCTGAAGAGCCATCGAAATGAGTGGGTTGCTCCTCAGTCGTACACAGGAAAAGAATGACTATGGGAGAACTTTTAAAAACAACCAAAAATATTGTCTTCTTTCCAGAAAGAAAATGAATATTGTCTAAATACTTACAAATGATCAAAGAAATGTATTATGCTACAGTAGGCGTTTTCAAGATCATGACATTTATTGCATGGGATACATATGTAAACAAGCCAACCCAAACTACTGATAAAAAGGTGTTTGTAGTTCTAATGAAGCCGACAGATATCTTTTCTGCTAATGTGCTCAAAAACATTCTTTCTTCAAGTCAGTTTAGTGGAACAGTGACAGAGCAAGACCGTAAAACATGAGCATTCGAGAAACACAGCAATGATTTTGTTCTAGATAATTTGCGGAAAATAGTAGGAAGCTAAATCTGGGAGAATTTGGGGGGGAAATTTCTTTTTTAGATTTTATTTTTTTAACTGTATTTCTGCTGCTATCTTATGAAAAATATATATTTTTTCATTATCTTAGAGAGCAATAGGTTCATTCCGGGATCATTTTAAAACAGCACAGACCAAACATAAAATAATAATGTAGATATTACAATGCTTATTCTTCTTTCCCAGTTCGGAAGTAGGGTAACATTTTGCCTCTTCTTTTAAAAAGCTCAGCATCTATGTATATATCTATACACACACACAGATTTTCAGCGTTATCAGTTGTCTGCAGCTCAGTTAAACAGAAGTATTAAGAACAACAGCAAAGCAATTTGTATCTCAGTCCTAACCATTTGCACCAACGGACCTCTTGTATGGTTCCCTGCAACAGTCGTATTGTAATGCCATTCTTCTTGGCGGTGCGCTGGCATAACTGTGAATATAACCCAGCCAGAGCACTTAAAACGCCAGAAAACAATATCTGATGTCTGCTTCAGAAATTACTTTTTATCATCAACAACTGTAACCGCCCCGTATTTTGAGAGCTGTGTCAGTGTGACCTTTAGAGAACTTTAAGTGTGCCAGTTCGTATCAGGAGCTGCTGCATCAGGGTCCCTGGTAGCCATATGATAATTTGCCCGTGGTCATGCCTAGCCGTTCCACACTGTGGTGCATTGTGCTTGTCAGGGCTCATTTCGTAGCAGGAGCTCCTCTGCATATTAGGCCACACACGCCTAATGTAGCCAATCCTCCAAGAGCTTACAGAGCTCTTCTTACCGGGGCTACTGTAAGCTCTTGGAGGATTGGCTACATCAGGGGTGTGTGGCCTAATATGCAGAGGAGCTCCTGCTACGAAATGAACCCTGGTGCTTGTGCATCTACTGTATTGTGTAGGCACCTGGCTTTTGTAATGCTATTGCAGATGTTGTGTCGTGGCCTTGCAGTGGAATCCTGTACATTGCAAGTCCGTTCACATCGCCAGCTGGCCACTGGCCGGCTGACGCAAGAAGGTTTTCCTTTTGGCTAGTGTACCACCAGGCATTTTCTAAGCAGGCTCCCAGTTTCAGAGCAGACGCAGGAGGAATTACAGATGGATGACAAAGTGCGCATCTGACAACCCAAGCGGTGCATTTACATTGTCTTTCCGTGCAGCGAATTTTTTACCCCTTCCTTGCTTCCCCAGCCTCTAATCAGGTGCAGAAAAGCGGTCAGATTCTTCTAGCGGCTCGACAGATTGGTAAAGACATTCAGCTCACAGCATTGCCTCATTGTTGGGATATGCTGTTTGATTTGGCGTTGCCTTACACTGTGTGATCCTGCCTTGAGTCCCAGGGAGAAAGGTGGGCTATAGATAAAGCGAATAAGTGAATAAATACGAGCTGACATGCCAAAGCAGTCAAAGGCCATCTGGTCCCAGAATCACATTTCATACAGTGGACCACAGGATGCCCCCAGGAAATGAGGCATAGAGACGCTTCCCCCAATCATTGCCCCCAAACACTGATATTCAGCGGGTTATTAGAAAAGTACTTTTTTTTGTCATTGTGGTTAATAGCCACAGATGGACCTTATCCTACAAGAATCTGCTTAATCCCCTTCTCAAGACATTTGAGCTAATGACCATCATTCCTGTGGCAGTGAATTCCACTAGTTAATTCCTCTTTCTGCCCACTTTCTCTACCCACACAAAATGTTGGAATCTTCCCTCACCACCGCCCCTCTTTCTGGTCAACTCTTCTCTAAATCAGAAAGCCCCAAACTCCTTATCCTTTTCTTGTAAGAAAGGTAATCCAACCCCTTAATCATTTTGGTTGCCCTTTTCTGCATCTTTTTCAACTGTACGGCACCCTTTTTGAGATGCAGGGGCCAGAACTGTCCCGACAACATTCTAAATGTGACTACACCGTAGATTTATACAAGGATGGTACAATACTGGCTGTTTTCAGTCCCTTTTCTAATCATATGTAGGACAGAATTTGCCCTTTTTGCAGCTACTCGGTATGTCAACTGTTTTCACCAAGATGCACTCCACAACAAAATGACCTTGTACGTCACACAGCAAGTAAGTTATCTCTTGTCAATGTTCATCTTTATTCACTCACAAAGGACCCTTTACCACGTGATAACTTCTCAGAATGTGCATGGAACAGAAGAACAGCGCTGTTGGGTCAGGCAGTGGTCCATCTAGTCCAGCATGCTGTCTCACCCAGTTACTCTGGAGGGCCAACAAACAGGGCATAGAGGCCAAGGCCTTCCCCTGATGTTGCCCCCTGGCACTGGTATCCAGAGGGTTACTGCCGCTCAATGTGCAGGTTCCCTTTAGTCACCACAATAGATCTGTTCTCCATAAATCTGTTCAGTTCCCTTTTAAAGCCATCTGTGCCCATGGCCCTCACTACATCCTCTGGCAGCGAATCCTGATTAGATTCCATTCTTGCCCAAAAGCATCCATGATACGAAACTGACAAGAAATGCATCTAACCATCCCGAAGGAACAGTCATTGACATGGCTCTTTGATAAAAAGAAGCTTCTGAATCAGACTTCGGTATTCAGACACTGACCCCACTGAATTCATCAGGGCCTAAAGTTAAATGATTTGGTGTGACTGGATTGTGGACTGGTAACTTCGAGACCTACAACAATACCTGGGAGTAACACCTTTCAAGTATATTCAGAATGGAACATATTCAAGCAGCTTTAAAGCTTTGAGAGGGAGAGAGGCTGTAAATAGTTACTTGGCTTTTGGAGTATATGATTGCTTCTTACAGATAGGCAGCCAACCGGAGGGCACATTGTGTTACCTGCGGCAAGAACGTTGAATGTATTTCTGGTTATGTTCCTAGTATGGAAATAAATGCAATACTATTAATGCTGTGGTCATCATTCTTGGTCTAATGAAATACAAAGCAAGCTTAACAGGTACTTTTTCTATCTGGGAAGTCGGAAATAAACCTTTGGTTCTAAGGAGCAGGATTTCCCCATTGTGTTTGCTAAGAAAAAGAATAAGAACATAAGATCATAAGAGAAGCCAGTGCTGGATCAGGCCAATGGCCCATCCAGTCCAACACTTTGTCACACAGTAGCCAAAAACACCAGGTGCCCTCAGGAGGTCCACCAGTTGGGCCAGGACACTAGAAGCCCTCCCACTGTTGCCCCACCCCAAAGCACTAAGAATGCAGAGCATCACGTGCCCCAGACTGAGAGTTCCTATCTATATTTTGTGGCTAATAGCCACTGATGGACTTCTGCTCCATATGTTTATCTAATTCCCTCTTGAAGCTGTCCATGCTTGTAGCCGCTACTGCCTCCTGGGGCAGTGAATTCCTCGTGTTAATCACTCTTTGGATGAAGAAGTACTTCCTTATATCTGTTCTAAGCCGACTGCCCAGCAATTTCATGGCGTGCCCACGAGTTCTTGTATTGTGGGAAAGGGAGAAAAGTACCTCTTTCTCTACCTGCTCTATCCCATGCATAATCTTGTAAACCTCGATCATGTCACCCCTCAGCCGTCGTTTCTCCAGGCTAAAGAGCCGCAAGCACTTCAACCTTTCTTCATAGGGAAAGTGTTCCAACCCTTTTAGATCACCCTGGGGCTTTTGACTAAGAACCCTTTGCCTTCATTTCTAGGGAGAAAGCTGGAATATAATCCCTTCGATGTGGATTCAGACTCCTATTATGAAAATTGTCCCGCCCTCCCATGAGCACGACCACGAAACAGATGAACATTTATTTGTTCGGTGGTTTGATTCATTTGTAATTTGTTTTTTCTTGATGATTACAAACCAGTTAACAACCAATGAAGGGGCTTGTTGCCAGTGCCCGAGAAAACCCTGTTCTAGGCGTAGCCTATTAGTTTGTGACAGCTTAAAGACAAGCAAGATTTGATGCTGGAATAAAATCATGCTAGTCTTCAAGGTGCCACAAGACTGCTGCTTGTTTCTGTGAACTGAGTAAAGAGATGCCATGAGACCAGAGAGCCTAGGATAGGCTCTTCCTACATTTCATGGCCCTTCGATTCTGCTTTTTAAAACTTCGTCACACATACCAGTTTCCAGGGGAGGGGGGGGGGCTGGGCCAGAGACATTACAGGCCATTGTCTCTGGGGGAGGCTCAGCATGTCCTGGAAAAGTTCAGGGGGGGCTCCAGCTCCCCAGCCCCCCTGAAGTTGACGCCTATGACACACACACCATGACTGCCTAGGGAGAAACCACTACATGCATCTGATACAGTGGGCAATAGATCACAACGAGTTAACGCTAGAATAACAACTTGATTGTCTTTCAGGTGCCACCAGATTGCTATTTTTGTAAACCTAGAGCATGGTGCTAACATAACAGAGAGAGACGTCTGTAATTGGCTTTTTGAATGCACTGGTGGCCGGTTAACGTAGAAGAAGAGTCTTGCTGCATCGGACCAGTGGGCCATCTAGTCCAGCCCCCTGTCTCGCAGGGCAGCCAACCAGTTATTTTGGAGGGCCAACAACAGGGCATAGAAGCCGAGGCCTTCCCCTGATCTTGCCTCTTGGCTCTGCTATTCAGAGCTCTGCTGGCTCTGAATGTGGAGGCTCCCTTTAGTCTGGTGTAGTGGTTAAGTGCGCGGACTCTAATCTGGGAGAACCGGGTTTGATTCCTCACTCCTCCACTTGCACTGCCGGATGACCTTGGGCAAGCCATAGTTCTGGCCCAGCTGTTCTTGAAAAAGGGCGGTTTCTGTCAGAGCTCACTCAGCCCCACCTACCTCACAGGGTGTCTGTTGTGGGGGAGGGGAAGGGAAAGGAGTTGGTAAGCCGCTCTGAGACTCCCTTGGGGAGTGAAGGGCGGGGTATAAATCCAATCTCTTGATATCCTCCATGAGAAAACTGCCTGTGCCTGTGGGTATCACCACATCCACTGGCAGCAAATTCAACATTTTAAGCACTTGTGTAAAGAAGAATTTTTTTGTCTTCTTCTAAACTTGTTTGTTTGAAAACAATTAGTGGTAAGGTTGTCAGGTACCTCAGAGCAGCCCCCATTCCCTCCATTGTTCTCTATGGTAGGAAAAAAGTAACACTCTTTCCCACCAGAGAGAACAATGGAGGGGATGGGACAACCTGTTTGGGGGCCCGTAGAATTGGACCCTGTGGTCCAAACTTCTTGAAACTTGGTGGGTATTTCGAGGAGAGGCCCCAGCAGCTACCCTGCAAGTTTGGAGCCTCTCCCTCAAACCCCCTTTCCTCCAGCCCCTCAAATACCCTATGAGTTTTTGCCATGGATTTCAATGGCCCATAGGGTATAATGGGGCTGAAACTGACATTCCCTTTCTGACACACTTCCGGTGATGTCAGGGGATGTGGCATATGCTAATGAGTTATGCTAATGAGCTCCGGCACCTCTTTTTCAACGAAAGGACCCCTGTGAATAGGTATAATGTTAAAAAGTAAAGTGTGTGGAAAAACCATGGGAACCAGTTGTGTCTATGATCAAGGTGAGAAGCTATAGACTGAAGCATTCCTCACCAGCCAAACACATAACTAAAAGCCTAAATTTCATATATAGGAAGCATAATTAATTTACATCACCACCACCACCACCAAAAGAAGATTTAGGGGTTCCCCCCCCCAAAAAAAGATTAAATCCATTGTCTCCAAGCACAATCTTTCTGCGTAGGTAGGTCCTTCATATTTACTGCATATTGGGAGTTCCAGTCCCGCTCAAAAAGAGACCGCAGTTGTTCCTGGATTACTGGGTTCTTTTTCTGAGGATCTGTCGGGGACTGTGTAGCGATCAGCCCCACGCCAGCTGTGGTGGTGAAGTATTCTTCTGACCAGTTAGAAGTCCCTAGAGGTAACACCAAATGGGAAAGTGAAGATGAAACTGTCATTTTCATTTATTACAACAACAACAAAAACAACCACCCCCACAATACAAAGAAAAAAACACAACACAGCAAGACTTGAGCTTTCCCAACCTGGTGTTAAAATCTGAAGCAAGCGTTTAGTAGTAGCAAAGAAGCGGCAAAATGTGGGTACACATGAAGAAAAAAACTGGGAAGAAAAACCTGAGGGAATTTTCTCCGGAGGAGAGGCCTACAGCAACTGTGCGGGGTGAAAGCAAGCCACACTGTCCATAGGGTTAACATCTCTGGCTTGGGAATTTGCTGGCGATTTGGGGGTGGAGGGCAGAATGCGGGGAGGGTGGGTTTGTGGGAAGGGAGGGACCTCAGTAGGGCATGATGCCATGGAGTCCACTATCCAAAGCAGCTGTCTTGTCCAAGATCTCTGTAGTATAGAAATTAGGACAAGAAAGGGGGACCTGTGATACTAGCAGGGGGGAGCTCCACACAGAGGAGGAAGCCACCGCAGGTGAGCCTTCTCCCCTGCCCAGCTCTTCCCCCCCCCCACCAGCGACGGCAAGGCCCACATGGTTCCCAGCCGTTGGGCCTGCCAAACTCTTCCCCCCCACCAGCAACAGAGAGGTCCACACGGCTCCCAGCTGCCGGGTTCGCCAAGCTCTTCTCCCCGCACCAGCGATGGCGAGGCCCATGTGGCTCCAACAGCTGGGCCCACCAAGTCCTCTCCCTCCCCCCTGCAGCAGAGGTGAGGCATCATTCTAACTGTGTTCCCTGTGCAAGCGCAAGCGCAGGGAACACTCTTTAACTTTTTGGGGTTTTAAATATCCCCCGTATAGTTTTAAAAATGTTTAGGATTTTTCTGCACACCTGGGGAGTCCCTAGGGCTGCCAAGTCCAACTTGGGAAATATCTGGGGACTTTGGGGGTGGAGCCAGGAGACTTTGGGGGTGGAGCCAGGAGAAAGGAAGTGACATCATTTTGTGATGTCACATCCTGTGATGTTGCTTCCACATGCTGACACATGAACTCATGAAGTTTCCTAATACTGAATCAGGCCATTGGTCCATCAAGGTCAGTATTGACTACTCAGACTGGTAGTGGCTCTCCAGGGTCTCAGGCTGAGATCTTTAATGTCACCTATTACCTGATCCTTTTTTAGCTGAAGAGGCTGATACCTCCTGCATGTCAAGCAGATGCTCTATCACTGAGCAACGGCCCTACTGAATCCTTCCTCATCTCGGGAGAATATGAAGCACTAAGTGCTACACAAGTGCTAAATATGATTTTCATATCATAAGAACAGGAGAGAAGCCACAGTGGATCGGCCCATCCAGTACAGCCCATCCAGTACAACACTCTGTGTCACAACAGTGGCCAAAAATACCAGGTGCCCTCAGAAGGTCCAGCAGCGGGGCCAGAACTCCAGAAGCCCTCCCACTGTTGCCCCCCAAGCACCAAGAATTCAGAGCCTCACTGCCCCAGCAAAGGGTTCCATTTAGACCTTGTGGCTAATAATAGCCACTGATAGACCTCTGCTGGATGGGGACAGAGAGAGACAGACAGACAGACAGACAGAAAAAAGAAAGAGGGAGAGAGAGAAGGGGAAAAAACTGGCAGAGGCACTTACTTCCATTTAGACCTTGTGGCTATAATAGCCACTGATAGACCTCTGCTGGATGGGGACAGAGAGAGAGACAGACAGACAGACAGAAAAAAGAAAGAGGGAGAGAGAATGAAAAGAGCTGGAAGAGAAACTCACCTTGCCAGCCACATGCAAAAGCAGCTCCTTCAGTCCCTCCTTAATCTCTGGGCGGACCTCTCTTGCTGTGGAAGCTCTCTTGCTGACTTCTTAAAGGGGAAATGTCTGGTGAGGCTTTTTACTGCAGGGCAGGCTCTCTGCAGACATTTCCCTTTTAAGGCAGCCATTTTGTCCCCCCGGTGGCCAACTTTGGAAAAGCGGGAGATAAGCACTAAAAATCAGTGTTTCCCCCGCCCTACCGGGGGACTTGGCAGCCCTAGGAGTCCCCCAAGTGTGCAGGAAAATCTCTCTGCCCCCAAGTGCCCCCGATGTGCGGATTCAGATATCCGCACACACGGGGGGCCTTGGCTATTAGATATATAGATTGTCAACTCCAGGTGGGGAAATTCCTAGATATTTGAGGGGGCAAAGCTTGAGGAGGGTGGCACTTGGGGAATGGAGGGAGCTTGGCAGGAAAGGGATGCCACAGAGTCCACTCTCCAAAACAGCCATTTTCTTGAGGGAGATTGATTTCTCTAGTCGGAAGATCAGCATGAAGAAGAAGAGTCCGTTTTTATACCCCGCTCTTCACTACCCAAAGGAGTCTCTGAGTGGCTTACAATCTCCTTCCTAGAGATGTGAAGACCCAGAAAAAAACTGGAAAAATTCGGGGGGAAACTATTTCCCCCCCCCCCCCCATTTTTTTCCTGAAGCCTTTTTTGTTTTTTTCCCCCAACATTGGAAGAATTGAAAAAAGAAAAGAAAAAAAATTGATTATGGAACGTTTTATTTTAACATGATGAATAAAATATTTTAAGACAAAGTGTTCAAATATTTTCCAAATCATTTCTAAGAAAATATGTATGGTATCACATTAATCTAATTTCTGTGCACTGAGGACAAGCAAGTCCTAAATTATAAACTGAACTCTCCAATGCAAGAACAAGATGCATTTCTTCCTTTAGGAGGAGGTGTTGTCACAAGAAAAGAAAAAGGTTTCAGTTTTGTTTTTACATGTGGGTGGCTATACTGGTGCTCAGGTTTCACTAGGCCTCAAAGTCCCACTGTCCCTTCTATACACTTCCCTCCTCTTAAATACTTTTTATGAAAATGGGTGGGGTTTTTTATTTAATACTGTGGAGAGGAAATATGAATAATTGTTACTTCTGGGTTTTTAAAAATTGTTTTGTGGAGGGGTTTTTTGTCTGTTCCGCATAAACTAGTAAACAGTTCAGGAGATTGTTGCTCCCTTTGTTACAATTATAAAAATATTATTTAAAAAGTAAATTCTGTTTGTAATAATTGTTTGGATACAATATGTTTTTAATATGCTAGTTGTGATCATTTCATGCCAAGTAAAATTGTCCATAGTCATATTTTATGTTCCTAAAGTAACAAAATGACTTTCAGTCTGGAAAAGAAACAAAAGGGGCTAATGTAGCATTTTTTTCAATTTTTCCAAAAATTCCATTTTTTTCAGATCTTCAAAATTTCTGGAAATTTCATATCTCTACTCCTTTCCTTCCTCTCCCCACAACAGACACCCTGTGAGGTAGGTGGGGCTGAAAGACCTCTGAGAAAACTGTGACAGACCCAAGGTCACCCAGCTGGCTTCCTGGTGTAGTGCTTAAAGTGACAGACAAGGAGCTGGGAAACCCAGGTTTGAATCCCCACTCTGCCATAGAAGCTTCCTGGGTGACCTGGGGCCAGTCACACACTCTCAGGCTAGCCTGCCTCGCAAAGTTGTTGTGAGGAGAAAACAGAGACGAGGAGAAAAATGTAAGCTGGTTTGGGCCCCTGTTGATGAGAAAGGAGGAATATAAATAAAGTAAAGGGTTTTTAAAAAAAAAAAAAAAAACTTGTAAAGCTGGGAGATCTCCAAGTCCCACAATGCTATGGCTGCAATGAGAAGTTTAAAAAGTGCAGAAAAACAGAAATGCTTGGGACTGGGGGAGGCCCTGACCTGGATAGCTCTGGCAAGCTGGATCTTGTCAGATCTTAAAAGCTAAGCTGGGTCAACTGTGGTTAGTACTTGGATGGGAGATCTCCTTGGAATACCAAGTCAGGAGGATAGAGGCAGGCTTTATTCAGCCACCTCTCTGAATATCCTCCAGGATCTCAGTAGGGGTCAGTCACTAGAGGTCAACATGACTTCCAGGTGCACACACACAAATATATAAAAGCAAAAAAGAGAAATGCTTGAAGGGTCTCTTTTCCAACCGGAACACTTACCGATATAGGCTGTCCTTTCGGTGACCATGTATTTGCTGTGACTGAGTCTTGCAAAGGGGATGTTTGTGTGGTTCACCACCGGAACAATGAAGATTTTCTGAGGGGAAGTACAAACAAAAGGTGGCTACCATGAGCAACAATGACACATGGGTGACCTTGTGGATTGACGTCACTCACCTACATTTCCAGACAGTACCACAGAATACTCCTGGCTAAGATTCAGGAGACGGACAGTGTTCAAAAACAGCCTTGCCCTGCTCGAAAGCCAGTTGAATCCAACTCTAGGGTTGCGGTGCTCATCTCCGTTTCCAAGCCAAAGCACCAGCGCTGTCCAAAGACGTCTCTGTGGTCATGTGGCCGGCATGACTAGACTCCGAGGTGCACGAACGCTGTTACCTTCTCACCAAAACAGTACCTATTTATCTACTTGCAATTCCTTGCTTTCGAATTGCTAGTTTGGCAGGAGCTGTGGCCAGAGACAGGAGCTTGCTCCATCACACGGCACTGGGGTCTCGAATTGCCGAGCTACCAACCTTCCAGTCTGCAGCTCAGCACCTTAACCACCGAGCCACTGCAGTTCAGTGTACACCTAACCTTACCACCACCACTACAGACAGACAGCGTGGTATAGTGGTTAAAGTTCTGGACTAGGACTTGGGAGATCTGGATTCAAATCCTCACTCATGCTATGGAAGCTTGCTGGGTAGGACTGCCGGCTCTGGGTGGGGAAATACCTGGAGATTTTGGGGGTGGAGCCTGGGGAGTGGAGGGGCCTTAGCAGAATACAATGCCACCGAGTCCACCTTCTAAAGCAGCCATTTCTGCCAGGGGAACTGATCTCTGTCGTCTGGAGATCACTTGTAATAATGGGAGATCTCCAGGCCCCACCTGGAGGTTGGCAATCCTATACTGCTGAGTGACCTTGGGCCAGTCAAACACTCTCAGCCTAAGCTACCTTGCAGGGTCATTGTGAGGATGAACTGCAGCAGAGGAGAGCAATGTAAGCCCCTTTGGGTCTCCACTGGGGAGAAGTGTGGGATGTCAAGTAAATAAACACTTCTAAGAACCTTTGGAAATCATTCTTTAACTCTGCATGTCTGTTCTAAACTTTGCACGCACCATGCATGTTACATGTACCTTTTGTATTTTTTATGTAATGTCACGTCTGAGTGTGTGCTGGGATGAAATTATCCTAGTAACAATAAGAACCACAGAAAGAGATACTAATAGCATGGGCGTAAACTACGGGGGGGCTCGAGGGCTCGAGCCACCCCCGAAATTTCCCGGGGGGGGGGCTCAGCCACCCCCGGGAAAATGGAGCGTCCAGGCCGGCTGGCTGGCCGGCTGCCACCGCCACCGCCTCTCCCCCTGCTCCGTTCCTCCCTCCCTCCATCCAGAAACAGCTGGGCAAATGCCCAGCGTGCTGGACGGAGGAACGGAGGCAGGAGCAGGCGGGGGGGAGGCGGCGGGGATATGGAACTTGCGGGCTGCCGCCTCGTTTGCCCGCCCGCCGGCTGCTGCCGCCGCCTCCCCCCCCCCGGGACTGGCCTGGCACGCTGGGCAGTTGCCCAGCTGGCCCCACAGAGGCAGGAGTGGCCAGGCTAGGCCAGTCCAGGGGGAGCGGTGGGGACATGGTCCCAGCGCGCGCTTCGCGCGCACGCACAAGAGCCCCTTCCCCCCCCAGGGATTTTAAAAGTTGACGCCTCTGACTAATAGGACTTAGCTGAAATTAATGTGAACCCAAGCACAATCCCAAACAGAGTTATACCTACCTACCTACCTACCTACCTACCTTCCTTCCTTCCTTCCTTCCTTCCTTCCTTCCTTCCTTCCTTATTTCAGCTTTTACCCCACCCTCCCCGCCGAAGCAGGCTCAGGGCGGCTCTCATAAAACCAATAAAACAATATTCACTACAAAATATATCTAAAACACTACATAATAAAAATTTCAAACCATTAATTTCAATTGATCTAGGGCCCTGATCTGGATAGCACAGGCTAGCCCAATATTGTCAGGTATCAGAAGCTAAGCAGGGTCAATCCTGGTCAATATTTGGATGGGAGACCACCAACAAATACCAGAGTTCCTGCACAGAGGCAGGCAGAGGCAAACTACCTCTTGCTTTGAAAACCTTATGGGGTCACCTCACCACCATAATTTAGCTGTGACTCAATGGCAAAAAAAAAAAAACCACTCTGTTTACTTTAGGTCTTTTTAATTTGAATGTTCTGTGATACTAATGGACTTTGAACTTGTTTATGTTGCAGCCATCTTGCCTTGGTGTTTTACAGAGAATGCAAAATATTCCACAATACTCATTCAATTAAGCATGCTATTTTCTTCCAACAGTGAAAAGTAGCTTTTCTTTCCTTAGTTGTGAGTTATTGCCCACTGCAAAAATGGACCTTCGTTGATTTTGGCTCTATAGAAATGCATTTACTTTTCCAAAAATGTAATGGGGGGACTGCCTGGTATATAATAGTCTTTCCAGATTGTATGCAAAGGAGACTTTGTGCCGCAGTGCTGTCCATTTCAAAAGGCCTTTGCCAAACACAGTTGGCAAGAGTACAAGTTGGCAATACACTTTTGTCGTCAGGTAGAAAATCCATTTCAGTGATTTCTGTGTTGCTTTGTTCCCAGCCAAACATATAATTCTGTTTTTTTACTATTGCATTCCTTGGGGTTAGCATGATCTCATCAGATCCTGGAAGCTAAGCAAGATTGGACCTGGTTACTCTTTGGATGGGAGATCTCCAAGGAAGTCCAGGGCCAGGATGGCTGCAACATAGACAAGTTCAAGGTCCATTAGTACCACAGAACATCCAAGTTTAAAAGACCTAAAGTAACAATCCTAAGCAGAGAGGGATTTTTTTGCCATCAAGTTGTAGCTGACTTATGGTGGCGACTCACTTCCGGTCGGGCAGCCCAACCCAGAAGTAAGCTCTGAAGGCATTTAAATGCCTTCAGAGCCCAAGAACACATCTCCCACAAACCACACGAACCTCCATGAAAAACATGGAGGTTCATGGGCGGATTGTGGGAGACACATTCTTCCGAACCCCTGGTTCGCAAACCATGAACCAGCGTGGTTAGTGCTTGAACCGGGGTTCGTTAGTGGGTTTGTGCCCATCCCTAATTGCCACCATTAGCCCTACAAATTCCTGGCAAATCCAACCCTACACTAGGACCATGAGTGGTGAACTCCTGAAGAAAAACCACAGCCCCTCAGACCATCTTACCACTTCTACGGTGATGTTAGCCTGTGGATCATTGAGTGACCTGAGGGACTCCAAATAATGAAACATGGAAGGATCGGAATGCGTCCAGCAACTGACCAAAAGCCGGATGCGTATACTATGGCCAATGGCCACGCTTCGCAGGGCATCATCAATGGTCGGCCAGTACCTGGAAAAGTAGCACGAGTAAAACAATATCTCCTTCATTATTAATAATAATTTAAATAGTTCATACATTAATAATGGGCAGAATCAGGGCTATTTTGGGGCAGGAACGCACAGGAACAGAGTTTCGGCTGGCTCCTGAGTTGGCCACGCCCACAAACAAAACCTTTGGCATGCATGGCTACAGGGCACGCTGCCCTCCGCATGTTACACACAACAGGGAAAGGCGTCAGGTGGGGGGGGGTGTCTGGTTGGGGGGGGTAGGAGACTAGAAAGGCGTTGCTGAAGTGCCTGGGATCTTTCCCCGGTTGTCTGGTTTGGGGGGCGGGGGAGGTAGGAGACTACAAAGGCAATGCTGAAGGGAGGTAGGAGACTAGAAAGGCAGCGCCTTTCCCTGGCCGTCTGGTTTGGAGAGGGGTAGACTAGAAAGGTGATGCTGAAGTGGGGTGGAGAAGCTTGGGGGGGGGGGGAAAGAGGCAAGCTTTCATGCCTGCCCTGTGCTTTCCCAGCCCCCAATATGTGAATGAGCTGTGCTGTTGGGGGGGTAGCCTGTTATGCTAATGAGTTTCTGCTGGGCTTTTTCTACAAAAATAGCCCTGGGCAGAATAATTAATGACATAATTAATAATGACATAATAATTGAAATGAAATGAATAAAGGCCTCGTTGAATTTCTAAGGGAAGAAAAAAGTAAAATAATGCGATCGTACACGGCAATCAAGATCTAATATATTAAATGTACACTTAAGTAATCTAAGACCATGTTGCCACAGTTTCCTGTTAAAAGTGGAAATAGCAGCACAGAACCAGTTTGGTGTAGCGGTTAAGAGTGGTGGACTCAAATCTGGAGAACCGGGTTTGATTACCCACTCCTCCACATGCAGCTGCTGGTGTGACCTTGGGTCAGTCACAGTTTTCTCAGAACTCTCTCAGTCCCACCGAACTCATACAGTGTCTGTTGTGGGTAGAGGATGGGAAGGCGATTGTAAGCCACTCCGAGTCTCTTTCGGGTAGTGATGAGCATAGGCGTAGACTTCGGGGGGGGGGGGGCTCGAGCCACCCCCGAAATATCCTGGGGGGGACTGAGCCCCATAGGCGTAGACTACAGGGGGGCTCGAGTCATTCCCAAAATTTCCCGGGAAGGGACTGAGCCCCCCCCCCCCCCCCGGGAAAACGTAGCACCTGCCGCCTCACTGCCGCGTCTCCCCGGGCCCTTCCGAGGCCCGCCAGCCGCCGCCGCTGGTGCCTCTCTCCCCACCCCACCCCGGCCTGGCCACTCCTCCCTCTTTCCCTCTCCCTCCCTCTTTTCCGGGCGAAATGCCCAGTGTGATTACGTCACCCGGAAGTGACGCCATCATGCTGGGCACATTGCCAGGGTGAAGCTCTAGCAATTGCCCCGAAACTCTATGGCACTAAAGAGCCCCCCCCCCGGCATTTACAAAACTCTACGCCCCTGGTGATGAGCAAGGTTTAAAACCAATTCTTCTTCTTCCCCTCCCAAAACACTACCCTCATGGATCAGACATAGCACATTTCTTGACAATCCACATGCCCTCAACATAGACCGACATGTGAAGTGACCCTCACTAAGAAGTAGGCCCGTGTATTTCTAACGTTTGGCGGGAGCTCAACGTCCCTTAGCTGAATACAGAAAAAGGTGTATAATGTTCAGGCTTCCCTGGGTACCTCGGAGGACGGCTGAAGCGGCTTGTAGGAAAATACTCCATAACAGAAACATACACAAATTCTTCTGCATCGCTGATCACATCAAGGATGCCTTGGAGATCATCAGTGCGACCCTCTGGACAAAACGAGAGAGGAGATGCCTAGAGCAGAAGAGAAGTTGAAGGGCTACAACATCTGACCTCCCCGCAGCTCTTTAAATTTATATGTCTAGTGCATGTTCCTTTTCCCCTATCAGTGCTGTGAAGTCTGGCCCCTTTGCTTCTATTACCCGGCACAGCAGCCTGAGGAATTAAGGCTACATTGGAATGGCAGGAAAAAGATATAGATTCGGAAAGGCTCAAAAGATCACTGAGATCAAGTGATCTACTTGACAATATCATCGATGTGATGATAGCTGTTAACTTCTGTTCCTTGTCCCAGTCAGCCTGTGCAGTCCGATGTGAGAGCCAGTGTGGTTTGAACATGGCTCCCCAAGGTGGTGCCCATGGGCGCCCACCAAGCTTTTCCGAAAGTGAGTGGGGCCACTTCCCGAGGCAGCCATTTTGGGTTTGGCTCTGCTTCCCGCGGAATCCATTTTGGGTTTGGCTCTGCTTCCTGCGGAATCCATTTTGGGGTGGTGCTCACCCCAAATACCAAAGGTGCCAGCAACCTTTAAAAGGTTGGGGACCTCTAGAATCCTGGACTAAGATCTGAGTTCGAATCTCCAAGCCCACCATGAAAGCTTGCTGGGTGACCTTGATCTAGTCATTCCCTCTCAACCCTAACTTTCCTCACATGGTTGTTTTAGGGATAAGCTGGAAAAGGGAGACTCATGTACCCTGCTCTGAACTCCTTGGAGAAAGGGTGGGGCTTGGATCATATTACAGAGAGGACATCCAACAGCAGAAAATATAGGCCAAGGCTTAACTATTGGCATAAATGGAAACCAAAAGAATTCTCCATTGTGTTTGATGATTTCCATATCAGGTCTGTTATTGTGAAGCTTCTTGTTACAAAGGAACACAAAAATCCTCCAGGCAAACCTGGAAATGTGTAAAATTTGGTGTTTCACAATAATATTTGCCCTCCAGGGCTGTAATTCTATACCGATACATTAGGTAGTACCCTGACCTGGATATCCCAGGCTAGCCCAATCTTGTTAGATTTCATGAAGCTAAGCAGGGTCAGCCCTGGCTACTATTTGGATGGGGAGACCACCATGGAATATCAGGGCTGTGATGCAGAGGCGGGTAATTCTGAACCATCTCTGAACGTCTTTTGCCTTGAAAACCCTATAGCAGTGGTGGCAAACCTATGGCACGCGTGCCAGAGGTGGCACTCAGAGCCCTCTCTGTGGGCACACACGCAGTTTGGGCACTCAGTCTCTAAAAGGAAAAAGACGACACAGACTCGAGGCTGGGCTGCTCTTAGACTTACAAAGTATGAGCCAAGGTTAGACAAATTATCAGCATGCATACAACAGCAAGAATCACATTAATTGTTCAAAAGCATGCCAAATGCAAACTTTTACCTTTCAATAAAAAGTTGTTTGTATATTTGAAAGCTCTGTTATTCTGTTTTTCTTTTAAGACAAAAGATGTTAATGAGTTCTTTTTTCGAAACTAAAACCTCAGTATTCAGGTTAAATTGTCATGCTGGCACTTTGCGATAAATAAGTGGGTTTTGGGTTGCAGTTTGGGCACTTGGTCTCTAAAAGGTTCGCCATCACTGCCCTATAGGGTTGCCATAAATCAGCTGTGACTTTAGGGCACTTTCCACCACACTAGGGGGTAAATCCCACTCAGTTTGGTCAGATTATCCGCTAAATACACATGAATAGGATTAGGCTGTTGGTCCACTTACAGAGAAATAAGCTTTGGTGGTGGTTCCGTTGAACTGCACTTCCAAAGGGCTCTCCCTGTTAATGTCAGTGGAATAATTCCTCGGCCATGGCGAGGGAACGGTGGCGCCAGATCCTCCAAGATCCCAGTACGTCTTGAAGGTTTTCCAGAGATCATTCGCCAGGCAGCTGCAATTGCTGATCACCACGCCAACTTCTTTCACCTGCGGAAATGGAGAAGCTGGAGCGGCATATGCCAAGCCAAGCATCTGTCATCCTTCCCACCCTCAAGGAGTTCCCCATCTGGTTCTAGTTACTGATCTGTCGTAGATCACGAAGAAAGCATGTAGCAAAACCCGTATGGGGTAAACGCTGTTTCAAGAATGCTACCAGCTACAGCAGCACAGTATATTTTTATAATTTAAGTGTTCCAGTGTAGTCCACTTTAATTCCTTGATCAGAAACAGGTGGGGTTATTTTTTTTAAAAAAGTCCTCAGTAAATGAATGAATATCACTGGTTCACAGTAAATGAATGAATATCACTGAAGGGCCGACAACAAAGCAGCTCTTTTCTCCAGGGGAACTGATCTCCGTAGTCTGGAGATCCGTTTGAATTCTAGGGGATCCCCCAGATCTCACCTGGAAGCTGGCATACCAACAGCCAATTTTGGGTTGGGAAATTCCTGGAGATTTAGGGGGTGGAGCCTGGGGGGTGTGAGGTTTGGGGAGTGGAGGGACCTCATTGGTATACACAGGGGTCATTTTGTAGAAAAAGAGGTGCAGGAGCTCATTAGCATAACTCATTAGCATAACTTATTTGCATATGCTACACCACCTGACATCACTGGAAGTATATCAGAAGGCAAGAAAGAAAGGAGAGAGAGAGAGAGAGAGAGAGAGAAACAGAGTGGGCAGAGAGGGGACAGCTACTGATCCAAGCCTCAGAAATACCACTATTCTGGGAGGATAGCTTCAGTGGCGGCTGAAGCCTTCAGAAGGCTGGTCAGAGGAACAAGGACCTTTCCAGGGGACGGGGTCATTTTGCTGCAGCCATGAAACAAGCAGGCATTCCCCCACAGGGGGGTGGGGCTGGCACCAACTCCCGGAGCTGAGCTCCCCCGAGCTCCTGCTCGAAATGACCCCTGGGTATACAGTGCCATAGAGTGCACCCTCCAAAGCAGCCATTTTTCCTTAGGGAACTGAGCTCTGTAGTCTGAACGGAGATGAGATGCAATTCTGGGAGGTCTCCAGGCCTCACTTGGAGACTGGCAACTCTACGAAATAGGGTATGAGGCCTTTTTGAGACAAAGTTCATAAGGGAGTGGGAGATCATGTCTTTTCAGATCAACCTCTTTTTCTCCATCCCCACTTCTTCCCCTTTATATCCTCAGATCTCTCACCTGAGTTATAGTTCTCCAGTCCATATTTGGGCTGCCAAGAAAGACATGTTTCTTGTCCACAATCCAGAATTTGGAGTGCAGGACACCCGTGGTTAGACGTCGAAAGTTAACCCTTTTAACGTGAGCCCCTGTTAGGATGAGAAAGGGGAGGGGAATCATCAGACAATCACTTTGCTACTAGTTTAAGCACCGGGCAATGGACGAGTCGTCCGCTGCGTCTGTTCCATCACTACTTCTCTGATCATCGATATGTAGGTGTTCTCTGGCCTTCTGTTCCTCTCCTTAGAATTATTTTTATGTCTGGCATTTTGCGCAGAAATACAAATCTGAATACACACGTCTGCAGATGTGCATTGCTTAGCTATTTGTTGCAGCATTCCATGGGCTGGTCGGTGGATTCACACTGCATTCCTACACTTTGCCCCAAGGCTTAATGTGGAGGGACGTGATGGGAGAGCACAAAATCACTGGCCTTTAAAATCATTTGCAGCTGTGCAACCTACAGGCATTTTGCACATTGTGGCATCACATCTGGTATTAGGCAAGAAGGCATAAATCTGCCTTATATTGAATCAGTCCCTTGGTCCATCAAGGACAGCATTGTCTACTCTGACTGGCAGCAGCTCTCCAGGGTCTCAGGCAGAGGTCTTTCATATCACCCACTACCAGGTCCTTTTAACTAGAGGTGCCAGGGATTGAACCTGGGATCTTCTGCATGCCAAGCAGATGCTCTGCCACTGAGCCACAGCCTCTTAATACAATGTATACAGTATAAAGGTAAAAGGTAAAGGTTTCCCTTGCTCGAAAGCCAGTCGAATACGATTCTAGGGATGCAGTGCTCATCTCCATTTCCAAGCCGAAGAGCCAGTGCTGTCCAAAGACGCTTCCGTGGTCATGTGGCCAGCATGACTAGACCCTGAGGCACACGGAACACTGTTACCTTCCCACCGAAGCGGAACCTATTTATCTACTTGCAGTTTCTTGCTTTCAAACTGCTATTTTGGCAGGAGCTGGGACCAGAGACGGGAGCTCACTCCGTCACACGGCACTTGGGTCTCGAACTGCTGAACTACCGACCTTCTGGTCTGCAGTTCAGTGTCTTAACCACTTGAGCCACTGCAGCCCTTTGTATACAGTATACAAAGATTTAAATAATCATTACATAGACTTCCGTTCTGCTCTGCCAAAGCCTGCCATGAATGTTCCTTCCAAGTTCCGGTCCTGTTGAGAGTTGAGAGCCAGTTTGGTGTAGTGGTTAAGAGCGCTGACTTTAATCTGGGAGAACCGGGTTTGATTCCCCGCTCCTCCCCATGCAGCTGTTGGTGTGACCTTGGGTCAGTCGCAAGTTCTCTCAGAGCTGTTCTCTCAAGAGCAGTCCTTGAAAGAGTTCTCTCAGCCCCACTTACCTCAGACAGGGTGTCTGTTGTGGGGAGGGGAAGGGAAAGGAGGTCATAAGCCGCTCTGAGACTCCTTCGGTTAGTATAGGGCAGGGTATAACTCCAATCTCCTCCTCCTCTTCCTCCTCCTCTTCTTCTTCAGCTAAATCTTGGGGACTCCACCTAGGGTTGCCAACCTCCAGGTGGGGACTGGAGAGCTTATGGAAGTACAACTGATCTTCAGACTACAGAGATTCATTCCACCGGCGGAGGCAGCAACTTCAGAGGCCAGGTTCTATGACTTACCAGCGATTCCACGTGAAATTCCTCCCCCAATCCCCTCCCTCCACATGCTCTGCCCCCAAATCTCCAGGAATTTCCCAGGATGGAGTGGGGAGCCTTACCTAAGACTCCAAGAGTCCAGGGTCCTGGCTGCTGAGGCCCCAGACCTCACACGACGGTACATGAATGTAAGAACTCAGCAGAGCAATGCTCATAAAGAGAAGGAAGTCACAATTACCTTTTGCTTCCAGAAAGTCGAGATCAGTGGTGTTGCAGATTTGAGAGGGAGCGTGCGTCGCAATAAACAAAGAGATGTTCTTCAGAAGCAAGCTTCCAAATTTAGCGAGAATCTCTTCACCCTGCAGAAGCATTTGTATTGCACAAGGGTAGCGGTTGCCACACTTTGAATGGACAATTCCACCCATCTGCTGAACACACAGGCCTTGGGTTGCCAACTTCCAGGTGAGGCCTAGAGATCTTTGGGAATTGCAGCTGACCTCCAGACTACAGAGATCAGCTCCCCTTGAGTAAATGGCTCTTTTGGAGGGTGGACTGTACAGCCTTATGGCTGAGGACACTCCCCACCCCACCCCAAGCCCCGCCTTCCCAAAATTCAATCTCTAAATCGCCAGGAATTTCTAGCCTGGATTTGGCAAGCCAAGGACTCGTATCCTCTGATGTGGGGAAAACTGATCTGGTCTGACTCTGATCACACACATGGTAAAGAGCAGGAGGGAAAACATAGTTTGGAATTTGGGGGGGGGGGGACCAAAACAAGTTCAGAGCACTTCTTCCCTCTACTTTGGTGTAGCCGGTTTGGTGTAGAGATTAAGTGCGTAGAGTGGACTCTAATCTGGAAGAACTGGGGTTGATTCCCCACTCCTCCACTTGCAGCTGCTGGATGATCTTGGGCAAGCCATTGTTGAGCAAGCCATAGTTCTGTCAGAGCCGTTCTGAAAAGAACAGTTCTCAAAAGAGCTCTCTCAGCCCCGCCTACCTCACAGGGTGTCTGTTGTGGGGAGGGGAAGGGAAAGGAGTTTGTGAGCCACTCTGAGACTCCGAGTGAAGGGCAGGGTATAAATCCAATCTCTTCTTCTTCTTCTTCTACTTTACCTTGGGGTATGTCTACCTAAGAGCCCTGCTGGACTAGACCAAAGGTCCGGCATTCTCTCTCCAGCAGGGGGTGAATAGATGTTCCCAGAAAGTTCAGGAGGAGGCCTTGGAATTAAAAGGGATCAGAGAACTCTGGGAGGAAAATATTTGCCAGGAGTTCTCTGGTATTGTTTGCAAATGTCTACAGTTTTTTGATCCCAGCTTGGGAAATACACCAGTCCTGAAGATTTGCAAAT
Source organism: Lepidodactylus listeri (assembly GCA_029233225.1). NCBI lineage: Eukaryota > Metazoa > Chordata > Lepidosauria > Squamata > Gekkonidae > Lepidodactylus > Lepidodactylus listeri. Next base: position 87,586,204 of record JARCFY010000011.1, read on the forward strand.
GTGAATAAACCTTCATAGATCAAACACTGTGGATGGGCTTTTCATATCAGCTTAAACAGGAGCCATTTCTGCGGAGGTAATGCCCACATTCATTCAGCCGCCCATGATCAAGGCCAGGTTTCCACATGCAGGCATCTTCCTACACTTGTATCTGAGTTAGGGTTGCCAACCTCCAGAAGTAGCCTGGAATTCTGTTGGTATTACAACAGATGTCCAGACGACAAGGCATTTTCAGCAGGTGGAGTCTAGGGCATCACAGCCTTGCTGTGGCCCCTCCCCTCCCCAAATTCAGGATCACTATCATCTCTTCTGACCGGTAGCAGCTCTCTGGGGTCTCAGGAAATGTCATCTCATTTTATGTCATCCACTAGCAGATCCGCTGAGCTAAGCTGCTTAGCTTCCGAGATCCGACAAGATCCGGCTAGCCTGGTCTATCCAGATCAGGGTTCTATCACCTAGTACTGGATGCTTTTAACCGGAGAAGGTGGGGACTGAATCTGGGACCTTCCGCATACAAAGCAGATGCTCTACCCCTGAGCCACAGCCCCACTTCATTGGGTGTGAGGCTGAATGGAAGTGGCATTTAAAAGTTGTGATGGCCAGGTAAGGCAATCTGAAAGGAACTTGGCAACACTACCTGTGGTGAGGAGCAAGGTTTCACGTGCTCTCCCTTCCCTTCTGCCATACTTAGCCCACCTCCGTGCAGAGGCTTAGCAGCTGAACCAGCCAAATAAGGGTTGCCGGCCAGGCCCATCCACAGGATTTTTTTAATTCAGGGGGCCTTTAAATAAGTCAGGGGGCACCCCGCAGACACACACACCCAGGGTGTGCCACAAATAAAATAAAATAAAAAATTGGGAGTCGAGGGGGCTTGGTGGTAAGTCGGGGGGCTGGGCCCTGAGAGTCTCCACTGTGGCTATGGGCCTGTTGCCAGCTCTGGGCTGGACAGGGTTGCCAACCTCCAGGTGGTGGCTGGAGATCCCCTGGAACTGCAACTGATCTCCAGGTGATAGAGATCAGTTCCCCTGAAGGAAATGGCTACTTTGGAAGGTGGACTCTATGGCATTATACCCTGCTGAAGTCCCTCCCCTCCCCAAACCCCGCCCTCCCCAGGCTCCGCCCCCCAAATCTCCAGGTATTTCCCAACCCAGAGCTGACAAACCGAGGTAGGTAATTCCTAAAAGATCTGGGGCATGTCCACTCTCCAAAATTACCATTTCCTGCAAGGGAACTGATCTCTGTAATCTAGAGAGGCCCCACATGGACGCTGGCAGCCCTAGGCCCACATCCAGATGACACAGGGTTGCCAGCCCTGGGTTGGGAAATACCTGGAGATTTTTGGGGGGGGGGGGGTTGGAGCCTGGGGAGGGCAGGGTTTGGGGAGGGACCTCAGCAGGCTATAAAGCCATAGAATCCACCCTTCAAAACAGCCATTTCCTCCAGGAGAACTGATCTTGGTCACCCAGAGATCAACTGTGATAACAGGAGATCTCCAGGTGCCACCTGGAGGTTGGCAACCCCCAAGATAAAAATGTTGAATTCCCAAATTGTACTGGAAATTTGGCTGAATGGTCTGTATTTCCATCCGATCAGGGGGAGGGGTTTAAAAAAAATCTGATCTCACCTGTTTAGATGATGAGTCGTTGACACCTAGATCTTCCCCTGTCAGAGACCAATAGAAAGAAGCCACGTGAATGCTTTCCTGGGTCATGTTCAAGAGCTCCATCCACGCCTGGTATAAGGGCTTTGCCATGCTGCTGTTTGGCTCATAGGGCATATCACAAGGAAGGCTTTCCACAAGCTGAAAACTGGAAGAGACATTCCATGACCATGATGATAGATCAAGATGGGTAGCTGTGTTCGTTTGTTTGTAGCAGTAGAAAAGAGCAAGAGTCCAGAAGCATCTTCAAGACTAACAAAATATGTGGCAGGGGAGGAGCTTTCATGAGTCACTGCTCTCTTCTTCAGACCTGAAGAACTACATTCTAGATAGTGCAGGCTGAGAGATAGGGATAGAATCTAATCTAACTAGCTAGATGGATGCAGATGGAGAATGCTTGTCCTGCATCTATGGTGGCAAAGATGGAGACTGGGCCTCCTTCTTTGCATGTGTGGCAGAGAGAAGTTTCAAGCCAGAAGGAAGGAAACCTTGTCCCTAAGCTTAGCATTCTACTTCAAGGAATAGTATCAGATGGTAGCAAGGAAAGAATGCTCTGTGTGTGGTTAAGAGGTACCCATGTTTTTGTATATGTTTTCCTGAAATACATTTGTATTTGTTTCCTGCTCCCTTTGGATAAAAGCGGTACTGAAAAGCAAAGGTGGCTGTTTCACAAGTCAGCTCCTATCCCCTTAACTTCTGGCTCAGGTAATATAAAATTGCAATGGCAAACAAAATAAGCGGCATGGTCTAGTGGTTGGAGCTGCCCATGGTTTGTGGTGCAGGGTGCAATCTTGTGACACAGACCAGGACGGTGGCATGTAAAGAAAGGGGTCTTAAACTTCCTTCTGACCTACAATGACCTCAGGCAACTGAGGAAGCAGTTGTGGCTCAGTTGAAGAGCCTCTGCTTTCTACGAGAAGGTCCCTGGTTCAGTCCCCAGCTTCTCCAGTTGAAAGGACCAGCTGCTGTGAAAGTTCTCAGCCCTGAGGTCGTGGAGAGCTGCTGCCGGTCTGGGTAGACAATTGATGGACCTTGATGGACCAGCTGTCTGATTCGGTATAAGTCAGCTTCATGTGAATTCATAACTGCATTTGCCCCACTGGGAGTACCAATGGCTATACTCTAGTTTTCACAAGACGGCAAATAGAAGCTCCCTGGGTCCATTTTAGGTTGAGAAAATGGGGGTGGGGGTAGGGTGGCCAAATCTGTTTGAGGAAATTCCTGGAGATTTGGTGGCAGTGCTTGCGGAAGGTGGAGACTGGTGAGTGGAGAGAGCTCAAGGGGCTGTGATGTCACTCTGGGACTTCTATTTCTCCTAAACTCTATGGTATACCATAGAGTATACCAGAGATCCCAAAATGGTATACCATAGAGCAGGAGTGGGCAATTGTTTTGGCTCGGGGGCTACTTTGTGGGAGCGGAGGTTAGTGGAGGGCTGCACCTTTTAAAATGATTGCATTCATTAGTTAACTTTGCATTTCAGAAAAGGTATAAATTGTATCATAAAAATCAATAAGTATAAATTAAATAAAATAGTGGTAGTTTTATTCAATTTATTTATTGTGCTAATTTCATATCATCTATAGCTGCAAGCATATTTAATTTTAGAATCAGTTTAATGAGACAAATGTACCCTATCACACCACGTGGCCGACTGTCTTGGCGGGCCGCAAAAAACTCTGTGGCGGGCCGCATGTGGCCCCCGGGCCGCTATTTGCCCACCCCTGCCATAGAGCTCACCCTGCCATTTCCTCTGGGGGAACTGGTATCTATGGTCTAAAGATGAGGTGTAATTTTGGAAGAACTCCAGGCCCCACATAGAGGCTGGTAAATCTGTGTTGGGGGGGGGGAGCCTTAATCTCTCTCTGCCAGCATACTGAGTTCTGACGAAAACTGCGCCAACACGGCACTAACATGACAGACATATAACTCCCATAACACATCTGATCAAAAGCCCGTGAGGACCTTGCAAGTTTTGAATCTGTAAACAAATACTGGATTTTTTATTGTTTAATTTGGCTGGCAGCCTTTTGTCGGAAGCTTTTGGGCAGCCACGGCCCCTGTCTGTTTAACAGAAATGAATAGTGTTCCAAACGGTTAAGCTCCAGATCTGGCCCCGGTGAGCCGTTGATTCTGATGGAAGCCAGAAAGGAACATTACGAGCGATGCTCTTCACAGCTGTGTCCAAACATTGATCTTGCTCTTGTTGCCATGCCCGTTCTCTCTCAGCTCAAGCACCCCCAAGTGGTCACACGGGTGATTTGTTCACGTTCCAAAACCATCAGTGTTTCTAATGATTTCATATCTGTGAAACTGGAGGCATTCAGTCTCCATGGGTAGACAGCTAATACTGGCACATGATTACAATTTAATACACTGCCAGAATTACAGGATGGGGTTTGGGGAGGGGATAGTCCTCATCAGTGGTATAGTTGTTGGAGCGAGAGTCTCAGCATGCCTGGACACTGGGGGTGCTACATCACTCTAAGTTGGGGTTAGCAGATGTCCTCTTTTTCTAGTGTCCATCCTCTTTTGGGCTCTTTTTTTTAAAAAAACTGACAGAAATGTCCTCTTTTTGGACAGGAAGATTAGGAATATTCCTAATTAGTGGCAATTATCACAACTTAAATAGTAAGTAAAGGTAAAGGTTTCCCTTGCTCGAAAGTTTGTCAAATCCGACTCTAGGGGGTGGTGCTCGGTTTCCAGGTCAAAGAGCCAGCGCTGTCCGAATATGTTTCCGTGGTCATGTGGCTGGGATGACTGAACACCAAGGCACATGGAACGCCGTTACCTTCCCACTGAAGTGGTGCCTATTGATCTACTTGCAATTTCTTGCTTTCAAACTGCTAGGCTGGCAGGAGCTGGGGCCAGAGACGGGAGCTCACTCCGTCACACAGCACTAGGGCCTCAGACTGCCGAACTACAGACCTTCTGGTCTGCAGCTGAGCGTCTTAACCTCTGAGGTATTTAAATGAGATCTGTCATAGGGATCACTTCTTTGAAGTAGTCGGTCGGGAAATATGTCCTCTGTTTTGCTTTTCATGGAATCAGAAAATCACAGAGTTGGAAGGGGCCATACAGGCCATCTAGTCCACCCCCTTGTTAAGTGCAGGATCAGCCACCCTAGAGCATCCCTGACAGGTGTTGGTCCAGCCGCTGCTTAAAGACTGCCAGGGAGGGGGAGCTCACCACCTCCCGAGGCAGCTGATTCCACTGTGGCACAACTCTGACTGTCAAAAAGGTTTTCCCTAATATCCAGCCGGTGCCTTCCCGCCCTTAATTTAAACCCATTCTTGCGAGTCCTCTCCTCTGCTGCCAACAGGAACAGCTCCCTGCCCTCTTCCAAGTGACAGCCCTTCAAATCCTTCAAGAGAGCAATCCTGTCCCACCCCCACCTCCTCTTCTCCAGACTAAACATTCCCAGGTCCCTCAGCCTTTCCTCATAGAACGTTGTCTTCAAAATATGGTAACCCTACTGTAAGTGTGTACAGTATAAGTCTTATCTCCTTGAGTGGGATGCCTCTCTCTTTGCCTTAACCTGGAAGCTGCCCTCTAACTAGGGTTGCCAAGTCCCTCGAGCTTACCGGCGGGGGGGAGTCCTCTGCCGGCCGGAAGCTTCATTGGTGCATGCGCAAAGCGTGCGCGCCGGCTGATGTCACCAGAAGTGACGTCAGCATGTTGGGGGCGTTGCCAGGGCAACGCTCTGGCAATCGCCCCAAAACTCTATGGTATCATAGAGTTTTGGGGCGATTGCCAGAGCGCCGCCCTGGCAACGCCCCCAACGTGATGACGTCACTTCCGGGTGACGTCATTACGTGAGGGAAGTCGTCCAGGCTGGACGACTTCAGGGGCGGGGTTTCCCCACCGGCTGAATGCTGGCCGGCAGATCGGGAACCCCTGTAGCGGGGGATCCCCCGCCCCCCGGGCTGACTTGGCAGCCCTACCTCTAACCCCTCTTCTCTCTCTGGCTCTTTGTTCTATCCCAGTCATCACATCCTCTTCATGGAGTCTCTGCAGGTCTCTCCCGTAGAGACAAAGCCTTCATACTTCCATGCACCTGATGCCAGATTTAGCTGGACACTTGTGATAGGGAAAGTTCTCTTTAGGTTAGGTTTCTCTCTCCTTTTGACTGCAACCTGACTGCGAACTGGATCTACTTGAATAAACGTGTTTACTTTTGCAATATACGACCTGGAAGTTTTATTTCTCCGCACACAATATCACGCTTCTGTGAATGGGCAAACTCTGCTATATTAACCACATATCCAAGAAGAGTGCTGTAGATTGCACCCTCCAAAGCAGCCATTTTCTCCAGGGAACATAATCTCTGTAGTCTGGAGGTCAGCTGGAATTCCATAAGATCTCCAGGCCCCCACTTGGATGTTGGCAGCCCTGGTTGAGAAGCTCCTTACTTGAATTGCCTGTTTGCTTACCTGCATGAGTCATTACATCGAATGCTGCTTTCTATCTCGGTCATTCTCTCCTTTACAGTGTCTTGGTCTTCGTCAACCAGAAGGCCACTGCTAAGGACCACACCTTCATCCTCTGAAAGGATCACCATGTCAAGCTTTGTGAGGTGAGTTATTATCACAACAAGAAGCCCAGCAACTGAAATCAGCACAAGTACCTAGAAGAAGAACAGAATTTACCTTTGTTGTTGTCAGGGCTGAAGGTTTTCCCTCAGTCAGTAAGTACAAACCATGAGTCTTAGCAAGATGACCAAGCAGACAAGCAACATGGCCATCAACAACCTTCCCCACCAGCAAGCGTATGTTTCCTCAGAATTTCACAAGCATCTCCAAAATCTTTAAAATCACTCTGTGGTGGTGCTGGAAAGTGTCATCAAGTCACAGCCGACTTATGGTAACCCTGTAGGGTTTTCAAGGCAAGAGACGAGCAGGGGTGGTTTGCCATTGCCTGCCTCTGCATTGCGACCCTGGACTTCCTTGGTGGACTCCCATCTAAATAATATCCAGGGCCAACCCTCCTTAGCTTCTGAGATCTGACAAGATCATTCTAGCCTGGGCTATCCATAGGGTTGCCAGACCCCCGTTTGGGACGGGTTTCCCCCCAATTTTGGGGGCTCCAATTCGCCACTGGCCAACTGGCTAGTGGGAGAAGCCCCACCCGCGAACAGCCACCTCCCGCATCAACGTTGTCGGCTTGATGATGTCACCCAGGAGTGATGTCATCACGCCAGGCACATCGCACATCAGTGCTCTAGCATTTTGGCCCAAAACTCTATGATGACCATAGAGTTTGGGGGCAAAATGCTAGATCATTGATGTGTGATGTGCTCAGGTGATGACATCACTGCAGTGCAAGGAGATCCTGGGACAGACCTGGGAGCCCCCCGCTAAAAGCCGGGTAAGACCTGACAACCCTAGCTATCCAGGTCACTTTGTAGGGTAGGCCTAAGGTTGACAGCTCTGGTTTAGAAAATACCTGGAGATTTTGGGGGTGGAGCTTGGGGAGGACAGTGTTTAGGGAGAAGGAGGATGGGACCTCAGCAGGGTGTAATGCCATAGAGTTCACCCTCCAAAGCAGCTTTCCAGGTCCAGGCATGAGGTCCATACTAAGTACAAAAAGTAAAGAAGAGAATGGGCTCTTGGAACCTTTCTCTTTGTATCATCATGGGCAACTGTGGTACTCATTTGAAGAGTCATAATGGTAGGTTTGCCAGTTCCCCAGTCGGGGCAGGGGATTCCCCCACCCTCAGGTCCTGCTTGAAGGAGTGGCAGGAGAAAAATAATTTTTAAAAATGGCAATGTTGTATATATCGTTACGTCCCTTCTGGAGGAAACCCAGAAATGATAGAGGTCATCTTTGGAGATCCACAGAGCTACCTGGCAGTTCCTAGAGCTACCCTCTGTCACTTCTGGTTTTTCCCTGGAAGTGCTGTAATGGTGCATACGATGCTGCACCCACCTTGAGTCCCTGCCCCTAAACCTACTTGGTGGAACTGAAGGTTCAGCTGCTGCTGAACAAGAGCTTCATGTAAGTGTGGGGCATTTCTCCACCACCCCGATTCGCTGTATCTTGGTTTTATTCCAGCACTTACCAATTTAACATCTGTTTGCTCATTTGGCTGGACTCTCAAGCAGGTGGGCCTGCTTGATAGCCAAAGTTTTGCCAAGGTCTTTGTCCTAACCTAGAAAACAAACATACAGCAAAGAAAAGAAACAGAACGAATGAACACAGGGCAGTGCTTTTTCCAAACTTTTCTTCCTTCAGGGAATCCGATCCAGATCAGTGTGTCTGCCAGTACTGCACGGGACCATTGGGCATATTTCAGGGCAGGAGTCCCAAATGTGGAACCCGTGGGTGCCACAGGGCCTGCCAAGTGGGGCTTTTGCCTAGGTAGAGTTAGTTGCCAGGAAGGGCTAGTTAGAATCAAGATACAGAAGTAACTGGGTGATTATAGCTGAGATTGGATTAAGGCGGTTGGAAAGATCAGTGAATAGCAGTGAATTAGCATACAAATTCACTGCTAATTCACTGCTATTCACTGATCTTACCACCTGCCTTAATCCAATCTCAGCTATAATCGCCTAGTTCAGGGGTGGGCAAATGGCGGCTCGGGGGCCACATGCGGCCCGCCACAGAGTTTTTTGCGGCCCGCCAAGACAGTTGGCCACTGTCAGCACCTGAGGAGCTGCAGCTTGAACTTATTGACATGCAGTCAGATCACCCTGTGAAAGAAATGTTTAACGCTGTGACATTAGTTGACTTTTGCAAATCTTTTGTCTGCTGAAAAGTTTCCATGTATGAAGAAATTTGCTGGGAAAATGTTCTCTATATTTGGGTCTACATATATTTGGGAGCAAAGTTTTTCTTGCATGAAGATCAACAAGAGTAAATGTAGACATTAACAGACATTTGACAGACATTAACTTGCAGGCTGTGATGAGAATCTCAACAAGCCATCTCACTCCTGATTTCAAAAAAAATGTAGAAAAGTGTGCTAGGGGACATTTGTCTCATTAAACTGATTCTAAAATTAAATGTGCTTGCAGCTACAGATGATATGAAATTAGCACAATAAATACATTGAATAAAACGACTACTATTTTATTTAATTGATATTTATTGATTTTTATGATATGCAATCATTTTAAAAGGTGCGGCCCTCCGCTAACCTCCGCTCCCACAAAGCGGCCCCCGAGCCAAAACAATTGCCCACCCCTGGCCTAGTTGCTTATGCATTTTGACTCTTAACTAGCCCTTCCTGGCAACTACTCCCCCCTCTTCCTAAATGTAATGGTTGAAGAAGTTTTGTTTCACTGTATCTGAAGAAATGTGCCTGCACACGAAAGCTTATCCCCAGAATTAAACTCCATTGGTCTTAAAGATGCCACCGGACTCAAACTTTGTTCTGCTGCTTAGGACCAACATGGCTACCCACCTGGATCTGTTCTTAAATTCAGTGAGATCTTGCGACAGTCACTGGCCCTTAGCCTGCCTACACAGAGGGGACCATGTCTACTGCCTTGAGCGCTTTGTGAGAGAGGCAGAAGAAACATATAAAATGATTAAAATGATATAAAATGATATAAAAGATTAAACCGCCTGAACACAGGGCATTTTAAGCCCATTTGTTGTGCTCTTCTGGTTCTCATCGTCACTATTACTCAGTTTCATTCATTCATTCATTCAGTCATTCATTCGACTTGTATGCCGCTCTCCCTGCCAGGCGGGCTCACAGCCAAATCTCTCACAACGTTCTGAACACAATCAGTCAAAATATGTACCAGCAAAACAGCAAAGCAAGTAATCTGGCCTCTGCCAAATCAAACCAATTAATCTCCCTTGTCATTTAAGGAGTCCACATGTTCAAATCTTCCTCAGCAGCAGAAAACCATGTGGTAAAATGAACACCTCTGTCATTAGAACAGGAGTCCAACAGGGACTAACAGCATTTATTCCAGCCTCAGCTTTTGTGAGCCAGAGAAGGAGAGGAGATTGGATTTATACCCCACCCTTAACTACCCGAAGGAGTCTCAAAGCAGTGTACAATCCCTTTCCCTTCCCCTTCCCTCCCCACAACAGACACCTTGTGAGGTAGGTGGGGCTGAGAGAGCTCTCTTGAGAACTGCCCTTGAGAGTACAGCTCTGAAAAAACTTATGACTGACCCAAGGTCACATCAGCAGCTGCATGTGGAGGAGTGGGGGATCAAACCCTTGTTAGCCAAATTTGCTAGGTAACACCCTGTTCTCCCAGATTCGAGTCCGTGCTCCTAAACACTACCCCAAACTAGCTCACTTCATTGGATGCAGCGGAGTGTATAGCTGTTAGGCCTATGCATTTATAAGTACAGAAAGGTAAAGCTGTTTTTTTATGTTCAGGTAGGTAGCTGTGTCGGTCTGAAGCAACAGATCAAAGTTTGAGTCCAGTGCCACCTTCAGGACCAACAAAGTTTAATTCTCAGTATAAGCTTCAGGTATCTGAAGAAGTGCGTGTGCACATGAAAGCTTATGCCCAGAATAAAACTTTGTTGGTCTTAAAGGTGCCACTGGACTCACACTTTGTTCCATTTTTATATGTATTGGCCTAATGGATGTAAAGACCAGTGCATCCCTTGTAGATATGTCATGCAGGAGACAATCTAGGGCCTAAGATGGTCGGTCTTAACCACTCATCCACCCCCAATCCAAGGGCCTTTTGAAGTACTGGAGATTATTTTTACAAATCCCACCACAGACGCTGCCAGCTGAAAATGGAATGGAATAACTGCATGCTTTTGGCTAAAAGCCTTCTGCTCCAACACAGAATGTATTTGCTTCAAAGAGCAAGGCAAATTCTTGGAAACTATTAATGTAGACTGCTCCCCCTGATATCTCTGCAAAGGGCTTTGTGTGCCCGTTATAAAAGGCTGTGGCTGTGGCTCAGTACTTTGAATACAGAAGGTGAAGCAAAAGACCTCCGTCTGGGACCCTGGAGAGCTGTTGCCAGTCGGAGTAAGCCATACTGACTTTAATAGACCAAAAGAGTCTGACTCAGCATAACCATGTGAATGGTTTCGAAGAATAGTCACTCAGGTGTGACGGTCACAGGTACAAAGTCTGAGTCCAGGGGCACCTTTAAGACCAATAAAGTATTTATTTAGTTATTATTTGTATTTCTACCCCGCCTTGCCAGACAAACTGGCTCAAGGCGGCTTTCAACAATTAAAATACCATAAAACAATGGTTTACAAGTTTAAAAACATAACATAATTTACAAATAGAACAACAGATAAAATTGGCGGCTATCAGAGTCATACGGTGAGAAAGGCAGCATCCAAATTAAGCCGTCTCCCGCAGGGGCTCAGCCAGCAAATTCCAGGGCGAAGTTGTCCTTAATCCCCCAGTGGTGGCTCCTAATTGAAAGCCTGGCGGAAGAGCTCTGTCTTACAGGCCCTGCAGAACTGTAGTAGGTCCCGCAGGGCCCTGATGTCCTCCGGGAGCTCATTCCACCAGTATGGGGCCGCCACCGAGAAAGCCCTGGTTCTGGTACTGGTCAGCCGAACTTCTTTCGGACCAGGGAGGGTCAAGCGGTGTTGTGAGCTTGACCTCAGCACCCTCTGGGGCACATGTGGGGAAAGGCAGTCCCTCAAGTAGGCAGGTCCCAGACCATATAGGGTTTTAAATGTCACCTTGCATACCTTGAACCAGATCAGGTATGCTATAGGCAGCCAGTGCAGAGACCCATCAACAGCCTGGCTGCAGCACTCTGGGTTTAATTCTGGGTATAAGCTTTCTGAGAGCCAGTATGGTGTAGTGGTTAAGAGTGGCGGACTCCCCACTCCTCTACATGGCGGATTCCTCACTCCTCCACATGTAGCCAACCGGGTGACCTTGGGTCAATCAAAGTTCTCTCAGAGCTGTTCTCTCAAGAGCAGTTCTCTGTGAACTCTCTCAACCCCACCTACTTCACAGGGTATCTGTTGTGGGGAGAGGAAGGGAAGGAGATTGTAAGTTACTCTGAGACTATGAGTGAAAAGTGGGATATAAATCCAGCTCTTTTTCTTCTTTCATGTGCATGCACACTTCTTCAGGTATCTTCAGAAGAAGAAGAAGAAGAGATTAGATTTATACCCCGCCCTTCACTCACTTGGAGTCTCAGAGCGGCTTACAAACTCCTTTCCCTTCCCCTCCCCACAACAGACACCCTGTGAGGTAGGTGGGGCTGAAAGAGCTTTTTCCCAAGCTGTCCTTGAGAGAACAGCTGGTACAGAGCTATGGCTTGCCCAAGGTCATCCAGCCAGGTGCAAGTGGAGGAGTGGGGAATCAAACCCAGTTCTCCCAGATTAGAGTCTGCACACTTAACCACTACACCAAACTGGCTCCCTGAACAAGTGTGCATGCTCACAAAAGCTTATATCCAGAATTAAACTTGCCCCGGGACTCAAACTTTGCTCTGTTGCTTCAGACCAACATGAAGAAAATGAAGAGACTGGATTTATACCCTGCCCTTTACTACAATCTCACAACCTCCTTTTCCTTCCCCTCCCCACAACAGACACCCTGTGAGGTAGGTGAGGCTGAAAGAACTCTTTTGAGAACTGCTCCTGAGAGTACAGCTCTGAAAAAAACTGTAACTGACCCAAGGTCACACCAGCAGCTGCATATGGAGGCGTGAGGAATCAAGCTAGGTTCTCCCAGATTAGAGTCCGTGCTCCCACCGGAATCTATGGTCACAGGTACAGTTACTCTTGACGAATTACCTCACAGAGTCAGAAATGTGGGACGAAGACTCCCCCTTTACCTCCAATGGTTCCTGTTTCTTCCTTCCTCCATCTGTCACTTAAAGGCGTGTCAAGAGTTCAAGGCAAACTGAAAGACTGAAATCTAACCTGCCCTCCTGCAAGATTAGTTGATGGCAGGGACTGGTCGTGAGGGGCCGGTTAGAATGTGTGATGAAGGAGACCAGAAGTTGTGTCCTCTCAGGGACCCAGCATTCCTCTCGGTGGGTTCATCTCCAAAGAAGCCCACCCAGATCTCGAAAGAGTTAAATTCCTGCTATGTACCCATAATCGTTCCCATGATTGAAAAGGCTCACCATCTGGGATGCTCGCTTGAACTGATGGAGCTCCGTTGTGCTCTGCCTCTTCCAAACCAACCCCAACTGGACGTAGCCGTGTTTCCAAATGGCAGCAATGCTCAGCTTGTGTTGGTGGGGGTTTTTTCCTCAGAACACTAATTGTAGGTGTGAATTCTCATACACACTGAACTTCCCTTTTAAGAACAGAATGTCACAATTCAGTGGCTAAATATAGAGCAACAGACAAAGCCACAGTTTTGGTAGCAGCTATCTGTGTTGCAACAGATCTGAGACTGATCAAGTTATCAGCTGCTTCCACACGGGGATTTTTATCACAACGTGGAAAGTGGGAAAATGCTGGAAATCTCTGAATATGACACATGGCATTCCTATTTAATCCAGAGAACATACCTGCTTTTCTTCGATTTAAAGGCAGATCTTCAGAGTGACTGTGAAGGACTGTCCACATGGCCTAGGGTTGACAACATCCAGATGAGAGCCAGTTTGGTGTAGTGGTTAGGAGTGCGGACTCTAATCTGGGAGAACCAGGTTTGATTCCCCACTCTTCCACATGCAGCTGCTGGTGTGACCTTGGGTCAGTCACAAGTTCTCTCAGAGCTGTTCTCTCAAGAGCAGTCCTTGAAAGAGCTTTGAAAGCCAAACTGCTGTTAAGGGTGTTGGTGTATCCAGCTTGTATAGAAGGAATAGGGAAAAGGAGCAGTGGCTTCTTTCCCCACACGGTGAACCTCAGATTCAGGAAATTTTCTGGGCAAGAGGGCAGGAATCAGAGAAAAGCAGAAGTAAAGAGGTTATGGGTCATTTCTCCCACCTCGGATTGCCAGCAGCGTTCCCTCTAAGCTGAGTTAGTGTGAGCTAGCTCACAGTTTTTTAGCCTCCAGTTCAGATTTTTGTCTTAGCTCAAGGAGGATGATCCCAGAGCAAACTAATTCATCTCAGGAGATGTTCAGGTACCCCCTGGAGGTTGAGAACTATCCCCACCAGCTACATTGACCTCCCAGCATCACTTTAGAGAGGAGAAGCTGGGATTTGAAAACATGAGGTGGCTGTGGAATAGATAGCTTCAATTTTAAATGTACAGTGAGTGGGTTGGTGTTCAAGGGGTACCATTAACTTGGGATTCACATATTCCTCCAATGGGTGAGCAAAGCGACTCCCTGTGGGTTTTAGGTATTGCTGTGTATGGTTGATACTTGTGTTTCAGTGATGCTTTCCACATGGGTACAAGTAATTTGAAGTAGTAGGGTGTTGTTTTTTTATTTGGTTCTCGCTTCCCCACAACTTCAGAGTGTATTTGTACACTTCCAGGGTTTCCCCCCGCTTTTCTCCTTTCTCAGACCTGCTTTGCTCAGAATTTTTTTGGGGAAAGAGCGTAGTAAACAGTGTTCCCTCTAAGCTGAGTTAGTGTGAGCTAGTTTTCTAGCCTCCAGCTCACACATTTTTGTCTTAGCTCAGGAAGAATGGCTCCAGAGCAAACTAATCTATGCTGTGACTAAACTGCTTGCTCATAACTTTAATGCCAATAGCTCACAAACTAGATTTTTTGCTCACAAGACTCCATAGCTTAGAGGGAGTACCTGGATAGCTGTCATGTGGGGTGGCAACATTTGGGTTTTCTGGCCCACATGGCAGCCATTTGCACTGGCTCTGTCCCCACAACAGTAATAATAATTTTTTAGAAAAATCACTGCTGGAGTATCATTATATCAGTATACTGTTATAATAATAAGTGTGGCATGTTCTCTGAATTCCCAAGTTTCATTTTTTTTAAAAATGTAAAAAGCTTTGGTGGCCGCCTGGTTTGGTGTTGTGGTTAAGTGCACGGACTAGAGTTTTGAGTTGATAGTACCAGGCGGCCACCAAAGCTTTTTGCAATTTTTTTTTTAAATAAAACTTGGGAATTCAGATCAGGGCTGATTTCTAGCAGTAGAAGGTCTAAATGCATTAACTGTACTGCGAAACTCATGGAGAAGACCAAGCATGTGCCCCGAGTTTACAGGATGTACACCTGAAGATCCCTGTGCCAATGTTATATCAATTCACTAAGGTCAAAGGTGGGGAAAGCAGATTCCAAACCTTCCCCCATCAGTACAGGGATAGGTAACATTTTCCATGGTGATTTATTTCACAGCATTTACCTCCATTATAAAACTGAAATTCTCAGAAAGACTTCCAAAAATTCTAAAATAGTGTCACATGGGGGAAAAAAAGAAATGATTTATTATAGCAAATTTATGATAAAATTATATAAAATAACCATTTATTTTGTTTTGTTTTTTAAAGACATCCACAACATCACTTTGGAACTAAAATATACAGATAATTGCCTATAAACCAAATAAATTATCATTTAAAAAAAAAAAATTCCCAAAGGTGAGAAGTGGGGGGGGATAAAACAAAACCCAGCTGTCTATGGTTGGACAGGGAGAAAGAG
Organism: Lepidodactylus listeri; assembly: GCA_029233225.1. Lineage (NCBI taxonomy): Eukaryota > Metazoa > Chordata > Lepidosauria > Squamata > Gekkonidae > Lepidodactylus > Lepidodactylus listeri. The sequence goes on from JARCFY010000011.1 coordinate 87,601,339, forward strand.
GAACCTTAAAATTATACACTTAAAAAAAAAAAGGGATGTGAAAATGAAAGGAGGAAGAAACCAGACAAGCCATTGAAACAGTTTTGGATTATACAAAGTTGAATTTCAGTTATACTCTCATACAGCTCAGCTTTGCATTTTGTGCTGCATGCAGATGGAATGGTCGATTTCCATGATGAATGTTTTCAAAGAGCAGAAAATGGTTTCAGCAGCATAAACAACAGCAGATAGTTAGGCACAATTCAGCAAAGAGCACAGCAGAAAGTGAGCAGGTAGATAATGTCGTTTTTACAGCTGCAAAGTCTAAATCTAGCAGCATTTGCTAGATATTTTTTTAAAAATACCCTACCATCAATTTACTAAAATGAAGGAAAAAAATCAGTAGAATGCTGCACTTTTACAATAGCTTTTAAAAAAAAACAACCCTGTAAACATTCAGAGTAAAGGTTTATTTCGGTTTAAAGATGAGTTGAGGCCATTTCAAACATTACTGTGTTCAGGTGTATCCCTAACAGCCCTAGCCTATCAATGTGAGTCAGAAGTAAATCCCACCCACTTCAGTAGCACTTACTCCTAAATCGGTGTGCATAGGGTTACGATCATAGTCATTTTTACATATATGTATAAAAAATGAAAAGTGTGGATGTAATGAATGTATGTACAACGGAAAGAAACGACTGGTTACAGTTGACTGTTTTAGTGCACACTGTGGTAAACTGGGGTTTTGCCGACACATAATGTGCGAAATGTCCCTCAGGGCTTATTCACACAACCAGTTTTCCTCAGCCTGAAAAATTAACAGATTTTTCTTCCAGTGGACTAACTGAGTTGCTGGTCTTTTGAATGTGCTTCCAGATTATGTTCTGAAGAACCTGCAGGTTTCTCACTCAGTTTGAAGTGAATCCAGTCATGGAGACTGTGACCTGAGGAAAAGTGATTTGTGAATGGGCCACTTCATTGGATTCTATTGTCACCAAGGGCATCAGAATGCCGCATTATCAGAATAGGCAACTGAGAATTTACATTCATTCTATCATAATGGAACTAAGATGTAACCTAAATGTAACCTAAAAGATTCTGTGTGGGGCTTTTTCCCAAGCTTTCAGAACCAAGGAGCAGTTCTTTAAAAAAAAAATAAAGAATCCTGAGGCAGTCAGATACTCTATTTGCCACTGAACTTCCATGAGATATGGGCCTTCTATCCCCCCGAAACGTACCAGGCGAGTATATATTTTTGAAAAACTAAAATATAAGCAACACATGCAATTATACACACAGGTAAAACAAAAAGCGATGAGCCTGTCAAGAAACCCAAAAACACTCATGGTGGAAAAATGACAACCAGAAACTCAATCCACCGATACAAATGGTATCTGGATATTCCAGAAATATCTAGATGAACGTTTAACAAACTATCTGCAGTGTAAAAACTGGAACACAACAAGAAGGACCTAAAGATGAGGGAGCGAGTTTCCTCTTTGGCTTAATTACATCTGACAGAAGGGAGATAGGGTTGACAAGTCTTCAAAACTCACCGGCAGGGGGGAGTCTTCCTCCGGCCGGGAGTTTCTCATGGCGCGCGCGCTTCGTGACGTCAGCACGTTGGGGGGCGTTGCCAGGGCGACGCTCTGGCAATTGCCCCAAAACTCTATGGTATCATAGAGTTTTGGGGCGATTGCCAGAGCGTCGCCCTGGCAACGCCCCCAACGTGCTGACGTCACTTCCGGTGACGTCATTATGTCGTCCTCGCTGGACGACGTCGGGGGTGGGATTCCCCCGCAGGCCAAATGCTGGCCGGCAGATCAGGAACCCCTTTAGCGGGGGATCCCCCGCCCCTCGGGCTGACTTGGCAGCCCTAAAGGGAGACCAAGCTATAATGTTAGATATACAAGTCTCCCTTGGCGGAACTGAAGACTTAGGCCAGTGGAGTCACACAATCGCAGAGGGGTCACACAAATGTGTCTATCCAGTTCTCTGGGCCCATGTGTGGATTTTGTACACAGTGACCTTGAGCCAGTCGCAGTTCTCTCAGAACTCTCTCAGCCCCACTTTCCTCACAAGGTGCTTGCTGTGGGGAGAGGAAAGGAGAGATTGTAAGCTGCTTTGAAACTCCTTAGGGCAGGGGAAAAAGTGGTGTATAAAAACCACCTCCTCTTCTTCTTCGTGCTCAGGACAGATTCTCACAGATTTTACACAGGATAACAACTGAGCTTTTTGGGCCTACATGTATAAACACCATACATACCACCTCAGAGTGGCTTATGTAGATCTCCCCCTCCCCATTTCATTCTTACAACCTTAGCCTTTTTTTCCCAGGAATTTCAGTGCATTTCAAAAGGTATTTAAAACTTGACACTGGTAAATACCGAGCTGCACCACATCTCTGTTTCGTTATGGTGAAGAGAGGGGAGAGTGCCGTGGTCAAACCGCTCCTCTGCGCTTGACCATCTGAAGTCAGTCAAATGGCTTCCAGAATATACCCAGAGAACCGAGTCAAGGATTACTGTGAGGCAAACTAAGAACGAGTGATTCACAGAACTCATTTATAAAGTAACAGAATTTATAGTCACAAGGTATAGTGACAGTAGGTAGTCTAGTTGGCTTGAAACAGAGATCAGATACATTATTGGGAGACAGGTAATGTGACAAAATAAAATACCACATTTCTCCTCAGCCCACGTTTTTAATCAACTGCATGGCTATGGTAAAACACAGCTCACCATGTAACATCTCTCAGCATGGCTACTTTCCTCCATTGTTTAAGTTTACAAGAGGTCACTGCAGGGAACTGAACAGGAGAAACTGAGTAAGTGGGTGTCCAGCTGGATCTGTCCTAACAAACAACCAAGTTTTGGGGTCCATTGCTGTGTGTCTCAGCAGCAGCATTTATGCTGTTTAAGCCTCTACACAGCCAGTACCTAGAAAAATAATTGTTTAAAGGAAAAACAAACAGGATAGAATGGATTTTCTATAGGCAGTGATGAAACATGAGGGTCGCGGGCTTTTGTAATTTTGCCAGCGCAATTTTACTTCTACCTTCTAATGTGAAGTTTGTTTGTTTTTTATCTAACACAAACTAGCATTTTCTCTATTGCAGGGGTCCTTAACCTTTTTGAGCCTGCCGGCACATGTGGAATTCTGACACGGCATGGTAGGCGCAGCCACAAAATGGTTGCCACAGAAGGCGGAGCCAGCCACAAAATGACTGCCACAGCTTAACTTCAGTGACACACTATAAATTCTTGTGCTGTGGTGGCAGCTGCTGCCAAAGAAACATTTTTTAAAAATCTGCACAGCCAATCAAATTTCCAGTGGCCAATCAGAAGCCTTGCATGGCACCCACGGGTACAATGTTTCAGACTCCCGTGCTATTGGCTACATCCTGAATCTCAATCTCCTCTCTGCAAACAATCCCTGCATGTTCTCTGCTACATCAGTCTTCTCTGTATAGCCCCTATGTACATCAAACAAGAAACCAGAGATCACTAGACATTAGATTAGGGTCCAGGATCAATCCCTGGTATCTCTAGTTAAAAATGACAGTATGAAGCCAATTCCGCTTTGGCGAGATCGTCTTGAGTGACATAATTACGTACAGCATAAATGCCTCGACTAAATTTAATTCAGTCTTCAGCAATAAATACATTTTTTTTCTTTTTTACAGCAACTACTTAGTAAAATGTGAATTTTACAAGAGGAACAGTTTCACTTGGCCAGTTGGCCTCAGCAAACACTCTGAACACTTAAAAGTACCATTTATCCCTCTATTTAAACCCCACTAATTGCTTAGAATTTGGCAAGCAGGAGTGAAAAACCATTTTTAAATGCTGTGTTTTTAAGCACCATATGTGTCAGGCTTGGTTACAATTACAGTGCTTGAAACTTTTTAAAAAAATCATACTAATAATACTGCATTTAAAATCCAGTGACCCAATACATTTATTTCTTAGAAGTCCAACAGGACTCCCGCATCTGGAGTCAACAGCTGCAAGATGGCACCAGTGCTAGGCTTAAACTACAGCTTTGAGAGTAATGGAATGAGCATAAACACACCATCACTGGTTCTGTTCAGGCATCCTGATCCTCATAAGGGCTCCACCAGCTCCAATCCCCATTTTGGCATGAACACTTTGAACCGATCAAGCATTGGGGAATATAAGTGCACTGACATCAAAACGGGAAACACACTAGGCTGAAATTATGAACTCGTTAAAAGAAAATACCAACTCCAGTGCTGGCAAATGTAATCCTGGCATCTGTAAGCAACATAAAGGGACAGCTGGAATGCCACTGGGGTAACTTTTGTGATCTCAGGCCTCAAGTTTAGAGAGTAAAGGTATCGCAGAGGTGGCTGTGACCACGTTCAACAATATTCCAGTCTTACAGCCAACTCCAGAAAGAGGCAAAATAGGGAGAGAGATATTCTTAGTTTTGAATGGCACATCCACACTCTCAGCTTGCATGACCCATATGTATCAGTTCAGCAGAGCTTATAGACCGTGCCTGGAACACACAAAGCTTCTTTATACTGTAAGACCATCAATATCGTCTTCTCCGATTGGCAGCCTCTCTCCAGGGTCTCAGGTAGCGGTCTTTCATATCACCTACTGCCTTATCTTTTTTTTAAAAAAAACCCAAAACTAGGCTGCGGTCATATGCACAATTAGACCCGGCATAGGCGTGAATACTGGGTGGATTTAAAAGGGCCAATCAGACTACAACACCTGGAAAGCACCCTGCAGCCGTCGGCAACCTGCTTTGCTCCACCTCAGATGTGGAGTTAAAAGACACCAGGGAAAATCCAGAATTAAACAGGTTGCGTCAGGCCACGGGTGGACTTTCCCGTGTCTGATCACTCCAGTGCGTTCTCATGGCATCGGGATGGTCTGATCAGGCCATCCTTACTCGATGCCATTGTTCCACCCCATTGTTCCACCCCATTACTCGATGCCATTGTTTCTCAGTATGCGCATCATCACAAACTCCATAGGGAGCCCTTGGTGCGTAGGTGCGATTCATCGATCCCTCATTTAAGCACATGGGGAAAAAATGGGACAAAACCCCCCAACTCACCCACAGTGGCGTCTGATCACACACTGACAGACTGCACCCACAGCTTCAAAGGGAGGTGTGATCGTGCAACTGCAGGTCAAATTCCTCTAGAGGAATTAGCCTTGCTCCCCCCCCCCCCTCATTTTTTCTGGCGCATCTGACTGCAACCCTAGAGATGGAAACTGGGACTTTCTGGGTGCTAGACAAATGCTCTACCAATGAGCCATGGCCCATGGCCCTCTTTCATTAGGACTCCGCCTGAGAGTTCTCAAAATCCTGGAGCTGGCACTGTACCTGGGATCCCATGAGCCAAACCCTCACCAAGTGCAAAAAGCATGTACAAACTTCAGAGTATGGAACACTGCTGATGGACATTGATGAAATTCAAAGCACGGAACGGCAGGGGGGAGGTGTTAACCTCCTCGATAACATCCTCAGACTCATGGATCTACACAATCATCTGCAAGAAATATGGAGTTCTGTTGATTACGGGGAGAGGGGGGGGACTGTGTTTGGACCACATAAAGCTTTGATAACACCGCTGATGCTACGACAGGATAAAAATTTGGCAACGTTGCTATGCAAAACCTTGACCTGGTCATTGAATTGACTCCTCTAAGATCTATAGATCATCAGCCTCTTGAGTGAATGACAGTCATGGGGGTGGAAGGGAATTATGGACTGCTCTCCATCATCTGTATTCCCAGTGGGAAAGTGAACGGTGCATTAACAGAACTGGAACTGGTTAAATGGCATCTTTGTTTCCTCTCTTCCTGAAAGGGGCTTGCATGAAACCGCTCCTGGATTCCACAAAGAAATTTCCGTGCTGCATCACCCAGCTGGCCAGGTAGGCAAGCTGAATCTGGCAGAATGATGAATACCTCCTTTGGCTTGCTTCCTACCATGCCTCTCAAGCAAAGTCTGACGCCTTCCTCCAGGCACAGAAGACTTCCGCTGACGAAAGCAGACCTTCCGCTGGAGGAAGATCCCCTTCCACTGGAGGGAGTCTTCACCCTTTCCCGAGCAAAGTGGTCAGGTACAAACCATTGTGTCAAAAATTAAATGTACAGCACCAGCTGCCCGTTGCTCCTCCCCCAGAAGGTAAAATTTCCAAAACAGAGCCTCTATACAACTAAACAGATAGCTACGAACAGGCTACGTACAGGTATAGCTTCGGCGGTATGGAACTGAACATGCAAAGCGCGTTTTGCTATGGCACATTGGAGGAATTGCGCATTGGTAGCTTTCGATTAAAAATTCAGAATCTGCCTCTATGCTGAATATGTGCTCTTCCACAGTGCTAGTCTTTTTTTTAAAAAAAGGCATATATACATCAGCCTGCCACACACCCCCATACAGCATAGATTGTACCTTACTTTCTTTTTCTTTTGTGCAATGGATTAGCAATTTAAAGAACTGCTCCATACAAACTTATCCACAACCACTCATACACAAATACTAACGCCACGGTTTAAGTTACATACAAGAGGATAAGTGTTAGAAAATATTCTATTAGATCACGTATTTCTCCCCATCTGGAACAAAGTTTGCGTCCTGCAGGCTAGAAGCGCCAAAGTTCGATTTCTGCACGTAATTCCTCTTCTTAATGGGGGACAACGCCTCCAACGGGGACCCAGAAAGGCTATTAGCAGTCCTGACTTTAGCTGCCGCAGATTGGGTGGTCGCAGAAGAGGTTTTGTTATTGGCGATCATATCCAGGTTTCCGCTGGGGTCAATGATGGCGTTTATAACTGTGAGGGAGAGAAAGTGTTGTCAGCATCGGTCTAAGATCACTAAAACGGCTGGGTTGCCAAAGAACTTGAAGGATCCCACCAGAACATATTCGTGCTGAAAGTCTCACAGAGCTCACACAGGCTCACGGAATTGGAACAGGCCTTTTGAGCCATCAGTTTGGTGTAGTGGTTAAGTGCGCGGACTCTAATCTGGGAGAACTGGGTTTGATTCCCCACTCCTCCACTTGCACCTGCTGGATGACCTTGCGCAAGCCATAGCTCTGTACCAGCTGTTCTCTCAAGGACAGTAGTCTCAGAGCTCTCTCAGCCCCACCTACCTCACAGGGTGTCTGTTGTGGGGAGGGGAAGGGAAAGGAGTTTGTAAGCTGCTCTGAGACTCCAAGTGAGTGAAGGGTGGGATGTAAATCCAACCTCTTCTTCTTCTTCATCATCATCAATCCTTTGCTCAGTGCAGAAAGTTACAGCATCCCATAGACAGGTTTAAAAGAGAATTAGATAGACTCACCCTCCATGAATCTATCAGTGGCTGCTGGCCATGGTGACTTAAAGGGAACCTCCATATCAAAAGGCAGTCAGCCTCTGAATCCCAGTGCCAGGAGGCAACATCAGGGGAAGCCTTTGGCCTCTATGCCCTGTTGTTGATCCTCCAGAAGAACTGGTAGGCCACTGTGTGAGGCAGGCTGCTGGACCGGATGAACCCCCTGGTCTGGTCCAGCAGGGTTCTTCTTATGTTCTTAAGGTAGATGGATGCCTGCCTTACCTGAAAACCTCCGAGGAACAGCCCCCACTCCACCCCAAGGCAAGTGGTTCCACCACTGAATTGTTTCGCCCCATTAGGACTTGTATCCTAACGTTTACCTGTGATGTACCATAAAATAATGTAAGCCTCTTAGGTCTAGCCTTGCACTCTGCAGCAGCAGAGAAGTCCTTGTGCTCAGCCACATGACCTTTGAAGATGCACTGCTATGCCAGTGAACTACCACTACCGTCTCCAAGGAGACGCTAAGTGGCATCAGACCGCAGTTTCTGCTCTGGGATGGCTGTTTCATACATGGAAGTCTTGAAACTGCTGAGTGATTAACATGCATGCAGAATCTCAGCCCTGAGCAGTTGGGATCCTCTCCTTTTTTTAAAAAAAAGCTATTTTAAAATGTTCCCAATATTCTTCAGTACAAACCGGCAAAAGATAATTTGCTCCCTCAGTCCTAATATGGGGTGATACAACATGGCCAGAGAAGCAGGATTTCAACAAGGCAATTAAAAGCAGCAAGAACTGACATCCGTTATATTAGGTAAAAGGTAAAAGTTTCCCTTGCTCAAAAGCCAGGTGAATCCGACTCTAGGGGGTGATGCTCATCTCCGTTTCCAAGCCGAAGAGCCAGCGCTGTCTGAAGATTTTCTGTGGTCATGTGGCCAGCACGACTAGATGCCGAGGCACAAGGAACGCTGTTACCTTCCCACAGAAGTGGTACCTATTTATCTACTTGCAGTTTCTTGCTTTCAAACTGCTAGGTTGGCAGGGGCTGGGGCCAGAGACGGGAGCTCACTCCATCACGGGGCACTCGGGTCTCGAACTGCCGAACTACAAACCTTCCGGTCTGCAGCTCAGCGTCTTAACCTCTGAACCACCGCGGCCCTTGCCATTATCTTACTGAAATCCTAAAGTTGCAGTCATTCATGTAAGTGGCTCCAGCCATTTGCTGACTTGCTCATCTGCGTCTTGGGGCGCAGCACTACATAGCTGTAATCATCGCAACACATTTTTTTTCTTAAGGCTTTCAGGAAAATTTAATAGGGAGCATAAATGCAGAAGAGCCACAGGGAAACTCAGCCCTTGGGTTTGCACACGGCTGCCGTCTTGGCAGGGGAGAAACAGGACGACGGTGGAATCCTCCGGTGTTACTAATTCTGTGATCTCATCACTAAGCAAGATGACGTGTCACATCTCAACAGGGAGTTCAGTACAGCTCAGTGAGAGGAGTCTGGTGGTGGAAAGTGCCATTAAGTCACAGCTGAGTCAGCTGACTTATGGCGCCCTGTTGGGTTTTCAAGGCAAAAAGACGTTGAGAGGTGGTTTGCCATTGCCTGCCTCTGCATCACGACCCTGGAATTCCTTAGTGGTCCCCCATCCAGATACTACCCAGGGCCAACCCTGCTTAGCTTCTGAGATCTAACAAGATTGAGCTAGCCTCAAGGGATGCAACAGTAAAAAAGGGAGTTATACTTTTGGCTGGGAACAAGGCAACACGGAAACCACTGAAATGGAATTTCCACCTAACGGCGTAAGTATATTGCTTAGCTTCTGAGATCTGATGTGATCAGGCTAGCCTGGGCTATCCAGGTCGGAAGAGGAGTCTAGTAACAGGAATTTAACCAACCTTCAAGTTGTTTCTGGACTCTTCGTAGCTCCTTCAGAATCGAGCTGATCTCCTAGCAATAAGCATCAACGTTAGTCAGTCAAAACACAAGTGGTCAAGACAGGCGTGGAGAGTTCAGTTTATTCCACTTTTCTTCACTTAGATTTCAGTTCCAGATTTGTACGGAGTTCTACACCAAAAAGTACAAACCGGGGCACCATTTCCAAATCCGAATGCTTACTCTTCATTTAAGCGCTTGGAATCCGATTAGTCAAACTTGATTTTTCGATCCCACTACCGTGTTGGCCTCTTCCTGGAAATTTTACATAGTCACGCAACACAGTTCCTTAAATCTAGAGAAAGTAAAAATCTTCATACACAAAACCCAATTTTTTAAAAAGCCACGTTTTGAAATCGGTTGGAACCCAATTCTGCAACTCTGGCTTCTGGAGAACAGGTCTACTCACCAAGTACTTGTAAAGGGAAGTTAAAAAGAATTTTGAAAAGGGAGAGTGTAAAACTAATTAAGGCAGGGGTGGCAAGCATAATGCTCGGGGGCCGGAACGGGCCCATCCAAGGCTCTTACCCAGCCCTCAGGCAACTGGTATGTATGGAAATGTAAGGTACTCTCCCTTTTATGGTAACCCTTAGAAAAAAACTAGGCTTGCATGTGATTAAACATATTTACTGGGGCTTTTGTGGGTTCCCCAGTAAACAAATTGCTTCCACTTCTACGAATCAATTGCTTTTGTTTGCATTTTGCGTAAAAAAATAATATTGTTCATTGAGTTTGCCTGTGTCCTTTATAAAGTTTATATCTCTGGCACCTGGCATTATGTCGCCTCGCCTGATAAAGTGACATTTATGTCAGATCTGGCCCTCGTAACAAATGAGTTCGACACCTCTGAATTAAGGGGTAAATGGGTGCAGTCCCCTGGTAGGATTCAACTGAGCAGGCAAGGTGAGCCCAAACTCGGTTAAAAACTTCAAATTCTATCTATGTATTTTTATGCCACCCTTATTCCATGGAAGGAACTCAAGAGCAATGTTTATGAGAGACAGTGTGGTGCAGTGGTGAAGGGCAGCTGACTCCAATCTGGAGAACTGAGTTTGATTCCCTGCTCCTCCTCCACATGAAGCCTGCTGGGTGACCTTGGGCCAGCCCCAGTTCTCTCAGAACTCTCTCAGCCCCACCTGCCTCATAAGCAGTGTTCCCACTGAGCTGAGTTAGCGTGAGCTAGCTCACAGGTTTTTTTAACCTCCGGCTCACATATTTTTGTCTTAGCTCAGGCAGGATGGCTCCAGAGCAAACTAATTTATGCAGTAGCCAAATCGCTCACTCACAACTTTAATGCCAGTTGCTCATAAAGAAGAATTTTTGCTCACAAGACTCCACAGCTTCGAGAGAGCATTGCTCACAAGCTGCCTGTTGTGGAGAGAGGAAGGAACGGCCATTGTAAGCTGCCTTGAGACTCCTTAAGGTAGAGAAAAGTGGGATATAAAACCTTCTCTTCTTTTTCTTCCATTTAATCCTCACAACAATCCTGTGAGGTAAACTAAGCTGAAGTATTATGATTCGAAGACCAGCCGGCAAGCCTCCATGGCCGAGTGCGACATCTGACCTCTGGTCTACTAAATCCTAGTCTCTCTCTCTCTAAACACGACACCACACATTTTAATGCCCACCATTCATTTCACATTCATTATTCCAGCAATCAGCGGCCATCAGCCAGAGAGAGAGACAGGAAGCAGCCATGACACCTGAGGTCAATAAATTATATTTTACCTGGTATTGGTATACCCTTTTGATCGCTGGAAGCTACTCTGGAAGCCAATTTTTTTTAGTCTGAAAAGAGGACCGGGGGGGATCAATTGATTTGCAGCTACGCAATAAGTATTTGCACTTGCAATTCCAAAGGTTTCAGATCTGCAAAAAATGGCTTTTGAAAACAAGTTTCCTAGAACAGGATTTAGGACAATATTACCCACCTTGTTTGAGGTCTTCAGAATTGGCACTTCGTTTTCAGAGTTAATTTTGGCCTCCATCTCCTCCCACGTCCGCTCAGTATTCTGGAAAAGGAGTCTGATAATAAAACAGATAAAGTTTCATCGAAGTGTCAGAAACTGTATCATCACTTAAAGTAATAAACCATCAGGGCAACCAGCTGAACTTCTGGGAGGGGTTTTCCAGTTATCTCCCCTTCTTACTGGAGACCTCCTACTCTTCCCTCTTTCTTTTCTTGGGGGTCCCCCACCCGCCAGGAACAGCATTTCAGGGGGTATTTTGGGCTGCAGTGGGAGGTGGGGATGCAGAAAGTTACACTTTGCTGAAAGAAATCCCTTCTTACAGCAACATACCAGAACCAAAGTAGCCTACAGCAACATACCGGAACCAAAGTAGCCTAGAAAAAACGAAGTGTGCCTTGAATTCTTAAGTCCTAACTGCTAAGTACATAAATCTTTAGCAGATGTGCCTTCTGTCAAAGTCACTTATTAAACCATGACATAGCTTACCCATCCCAATTCTCTCCCGAACTGAACACAGCCTAATATTTTAAGACTTGCCCATCCTTTTTGCCATATTTTAAAAAATTCGTTCCCCTCCTTTGTAACACAACTCTCGGGTAAGGCTGTGGTAGTCCACTGATGTACAATTCAGGTTAAAGGCTTATCAACTCACTTCATTTTCTCAGCCAGGGTTTCTGTGTTTTCACGGATGGTGTGAGATAGCTGGGACACCGGGTTGAGCATCAGGTTGTCAAAAATTACCTGAAACATAACCAGAACAGAAGAATCGTAACGGCAGCATTTGCTTTGACAGAAGTCAGCATTTACCAGAAACGTTACAACAGGATTTATATTCCCTGCAACTGGATGATGATTTGTGGGATTCTGGCCAAAGCATAGGTTCATATTTGTAATATAGTAGAGCTTTCTTGTAGCACTTCACAGGTACATTGAAAACTTGCCCTGAAAGCTGCTAGAGACCTGCCTGAATCATAGAGTTGGAAGGGACCACCAGGGTCACCTAGTCCAACTTCCTGCTCAAGGCAGGAAATTTACAAATACCTCCCCCCCGCAACACCCCCAGTGACCCCTGTTCTACACCCAGAAAGAACATCCCCCAAGGAACTGTCCTTAGTTAAGTATCTCAGCTAGGCAGAAGTTTTGTCCACGTAATTGCTATCAACTACAGACAAAGAGAGACGAACTTGCCTCGTCCCTGTTCCTCATCCTGGTTTTTCTCGTGAGATCCTCTTCCCGGCTATCATTCATATTTTGGTCAAAATCGCTGAGCCCCGTTGAACCAGGAGGCACCTTCTGGTAGTTCAGGCTCGCTTCTGGGATGTGCTGCACCAGCTTGAAAAGACATGGCAATGACAAGATGACCAAATGGCCTTTGCAAGAACAAAACACGGAGGGGAATAAGTAGGCAAATGCAGGATTTGCTCCCTAACACCAACCCTGCTTTGCCCTGGCTGAAATGCCACGTGAACGCATGAAACTGCCTTAGACTGAATCACGATTCAGACAAGAATCCACGGTTGTCAAACACGAAACCACAATATAATGCAACTGTGTGGCAACGTTAATATTATGTCAACAATACATTTATACAACTACTTCTAATTTTTTGTTACCTTCAGTTTTTTGGGGACCTTCTATATTATTAATACGATAATCAATTAGAACAGTTACAAAGATATAGCGAAAAAATGGATAGGAAAACATATACCAACAATACAACAATGGTTTTCCAAAATCTGGGGAGTTTATATTTTGAATAAATTAGCTTTTAAAACCTTGACCCCTCCTACAGAGACCTACAGTTGTAACTGTATCGTTTCCTTTAATTAAGTACATGGCTGAAAACAATATTATTCCTAACAATCCTCTGTATCAAGAGATGATATATTTTTAGTTTGTTGTAATAGTTTACATTTAAATGTGATTATATGTTTGTTTTAACTTTTGAAATACACATGTAATTTTGGTTTGGATCCAGTTATTGCTGATAATTTGTAAACTGTAAATAATTCAAATTTTTAAAAGAACAGTTCCAAAGATCATAAAGGAATACTGACATTTCTATAACTTCCACTTGAAGGAGAATATCGTACAGGAACCTAATTAGCACCAGCTGTCCCTAAGGCTTATTCTCAATAAGCAATTCACCAAGCCACTGGCCTAGCTGTAAAAATTATTCCCAAATTTGCCAATTCCACTTGTCATGAAGAGAAACCATCCTTCTGGTTATGAAGAGAAGCCGCTAGTTGTGACGCCACTTCTGGATCCGGTCAACGTTTCTAAATCCTTCATCGGAAAATTATGATCCACGTAAGTGAGCCCGCTGTTGGCAGGGAGGGCGGGATATAAATCCCATGAAATAAATGCACCAGTCAAGACTAAAGTGGACAACCATTCTTACAATCTTACTGCTGGTCACAAAAAAATCAGAAGTTATATAAATTCACTGCTGACCTAATTTTAACATTGCCCCGCAGTTGTATTAAACTTAATCAGACCATTGGTCTACCAAGTCAGTCTTGTCTAGTAGTCTTAGGCAGAGGTCTTTCATGTCACCTACTACGTGGTCCTTTCAACTGGAGATGTCAGGGATTGAACCTGGGACCTTCTGCATGCCAAGCAGAGGCTCTGCCATTGAGCTACAGCCGCATTATACATACACAGCATGGAAAAGGTTATCCCTGTACTGCCTACTCTTTTCTTTTCGATGGGACATGACATGACACCTCATAGAATATTTTCCTGCCCTGATTTCACAGCATTGGCTGCTACTGGTGAGAAAACTCACACCCTGAAGACATTTTGGTCGGTCTTAAAGGCGCCACTGGACTCAAACTTTGTTGTGTAAAGTTGCCAGGTCTGGGTTGGAAGATACCTGGAGACTTTGCGGGTGGATCCGGGAGAGGGCGGGGTTTGGAGAGGGGAGGGGCCTCAGCATGGTACAATGCCATAGAGTCCCTCCTTCAAAGCAGCCATTTTCTCCAGGGGAGCGGACCTCTGTCAGCTGGAGATCCATTGTAAAAGAGGGGGATCCCCAGGCCCCACCTGGAGGCTGGCAACCCTATTGTTGTGCCACGATGACAAATTATGGGATAAGACTGGGATAAATCATGATAGGAATGCCGTGTTCAGCGGCATTCTTTTATAATGAGTTCTGTGTCGTTCCACAGCTAGGGAACCGCTTAGTCTTTCATCAAAGACTCTTTGCAGTATTGTTTCAATTAATATATTATATTAAACATTCCCAGGGCTCATTTCGTAGCAGGAGCTTGTTTGCATATTAGGCCACACACTCCTAATGTAGCCAATCCTCCAAGAGCTTACAGAGCTCTTCTTACAGGGGCTACTGTAAGCTCTTGGAGGATTGGCTACATCAGGGGTGTGTGGCCTAATATGCAGAGGAGCTCCTGCTACGAAATGAGCCCTAAACATTCCTAACAGTGCAACGCATTCCATACACCAATTTCTACACAGCCAGGTACTTAATTAACTGGGCCCTGACCTGGATGGTCCAATCTCAGCAGATCTCAGAATCTAAACAGGGTCGGCCCTTGTTAGTATTTGGATGGGAGAACATGAAGGAAATCTAGGGTTGGTACACAGAGGCAGGCAAATGGCAAACCATCTCTGTTCATCTCTTGCCTTGAAAACCGTATGGGGTTGTACACTTGATGGCACTTTCCACCACGACTCAGTTAACTAATACTTTCCTGTAATGCCCTGTCTTTTGCTTTCTTTAGTCCTATGTACACATGCTGCAAACTGGGCAAACCTAACATGACAGGCTAGCAGGGTTGCGTCTTCCCCATTCCGCAGCCTCCAGGATTAAGTTGCTGTACGCATCAGCCTAATCATGTACATTCGTTGCCCTTCACAATCACAGATTGCACACATTTAGCATGGGTGCATGACAGTCTATACACATACATGCCATATATGATGCTGTGTCAAAAATGGGGAGGTCCAGAATGAAACCAATTGTGAGACGGCATTTCTAAATCCCCAAATTCACCCTACACGTCTTATATGTTTTTGAACTCAGTCTTTAACAAATATATAACATAACGAGGTCAGGAAATAAAAATGTATACATCTGATTCTAAAATTCAGCAAGAGAGAGAGAGAAGGAAAAGGGGAGGCAACAAAGCAGGAAATAATATAAAACCAGCAAGACTTAAAAAGAAAGTCAACTATATTTTTAGCTTAAAATTGATCCATGTAATGTCACAAAAAAATAGTTTAAAAGAACTCTGCAGTGCTGGGAAAGGAAAAGTAGTGGGATGGAAGATGCACCTGAGATGGAATTGCTGCCCGTAAAGATGAATGAGAAATCTGTATTTTTAAAAAGCCAGGAAGAAAAAGGAAGACATTGAGATTAGTGCAGGCCACAAGATTCTGTACACACAATCACACAGACCATGGACAAACCCAGAGGCAAAAGTACAGGGAAGCGCATTCCAGAAGGCCAAAGTCAAATTAAAGTAGCCATAACACAACTACAGAATATCCCGACACCTCACATGAAATGGCTTTACAACAACACACGACCTTCAGTTCCGATATTGTCTATCCTATCAACAGCTCTCCAGAGACTCATAAGTCTAACCCCTTTTAAAGCTGTCTGCGCCTATGGCCATCACTACATCCTCTGGCAGTGAATTCCACACTCTAATTATTTGTTCTGTAAGTAAGAATTTCCTTTTGTTCATCGTGAGTCTACTCTAAGAGAGTTCTAGCCCTCACTGTCTGAGGTCTTCTTAACTATGGTTGCCTCACTTACCAAAATGCACAATGCCAGGACAACAATTAGAAGAAGAGAAGAGAAGAGATTGGATTTATACCCCGCCCTTCACTCGGAGTCTCAGAGGGGCCTACAAACTCCTTTCCCTTCCCCTCCCCACAACAGACACCCTGTGAGGTAGGTGGGGCTGAGAGAGCTCTTTCGAGGACTGCTCTTTCAGGGACAGCTCTGACAGAACTATGGCTTGCCCAAGGTCTTCCAGAAACTGCAAGTGGAGGAGTGGGGAATCAAACCCGGTTCTCCCACATTAGAGTCCGCACACTTAACCACGACACCAAACTGGCTCATGGTTTATTTTTATGGATGGATACCAGAATCTCAGAATCAAGATATTCTTCTAAGCACTTCTCACTAAAGCGAACTGGAATTCAGGTCTGGCTTTTCTTGTTATGGAATACTATATGCATCCAATTGGTGAAGAATACTGACTTTTTAAAGTTAGTACGTAGTATGCGCGCACCACAACTGGACAACAAAGGGTGCATAAAGAGACTCTTGTCTTTTCCTAATGTAACCAAGTATGATAGCCTCAGTTTAGTCATTTTACTTTCTAGGGAGAGTTCAAGTTTGACTTGATCTAGAACCCACATATATCCTTCCCAGCACATCACTGCACAAGCTAAATGGGCCTATTAGAAATTGAGGGGGAGCTTTAATATATTTTAGCTATCTCTTAGTGATTTAATCTAAACCCATCATATGGTAATGTGTGCTTTCTTATGTGTTCGTATAATCTGTTATTTTCTCCCGCCATTCTAGAAAAAACAGGAATCTCCATTGATAAGAACAAAACAATATTAGACAGTCAACAGATAGATCAGATTGTCTCTAATTAAGCAGGTTGGGATGAGAATGGATGTTTTTTTTAAAAAAAACAACAACGTAGGTTTTAGATTTCAATTTCAACTCCCAGTTCTTTAGTTTTAAAGGTGGGGAAGTTGCATGTCTTACAAAGCACCAAACAAAGCACATACACAAAGACTCTATATCGCTATACTAATCTATGTCTGAGAAAAGAGGTGCGGTGCATATTAATATTTTACTTACAGGTAATAAAAAGTCCAGCTGAAACTGCGAGGCAAGAGGGAGAATTGTTATCTGGCAGCTCAAAAATAACAAGATCTGCAGGTGCGCAATTTAATCCCAACATTATCCATGCTCTACTGGCAAACCGTTACTCTGGTTTCACTGCGTCGAGTTACACAAGCTTGGTGCAACCAGGAGAAGAACTGAGAAAACAGAGTTTTGTTTTTGGACCGGGATGTCTTAATGATGACAGGGCTCGCTTGTGTGTAAAAAGACAAGCACAGTTATCAGTGGGCTAATCCTGCTTCTATCTTGCAAATTTTATATCCCATCCTCCTCCAAAGTGTTCGGGGTGGCATACCCCTTCTGGATTTTACGCTTACATTAACCTTGTGAGGGAGGGTAAGGCTGAAAGAGTGCAAGGGGCCCAGCAAAACCAAGCAGAGTGCTGAAGTCCTAACCTGACATTCTAACCGACAACACCTCAATGACTCTCTTGTCTTTGGAGGTTTGGGGTCAAGCGCTGGGTTTATGGTAAAAGCTAAAGGTTTCCCTTGCTCGAAAGCCAGTTGAACCTGACTCTAGGGGGCAGTGCTCATCTGCATTTCCAAGCTGAAGAGCTAGCACTGCCCGAAGACTTCTCTGTGGTCATGTGGCTGGCATGACTAAACGCCGAGGCGCACTGAACGCTGTCACCTTCCTACCAAAGCAGTACCTATTTAGCTACTTACAATTTCTTGCTTTCGAACTACTAGGTAAGCAGGAGGTGGGGCCAGAGATGGGAGCTCATTCCATCACACGGCACTCGGGTCTCGAACTGCCGAGCTACCGACCTTCCAGTCTGCAGCTCAGCATTTTAATCTCTGAGTCACCGTGCTACCACTAAGGTAAATCTTGGGAATTCCTTGTCCCACAGAGGACGAGGAGAAGGAGAAGAGTTGGTTTTATACCCTGCTCTTCACTACCTGAAGGAGTCTCAGAGCGGCTTACAATCGCCTTCCATTCCTCTCCCCACAACAGGTACCTTGTGAGGTTAAGTGGGGCCCAGAGAGTTCTGAGCCGACTTCCTGTGAGGGGGGGAATCAAACCCGGTTCTCCAGATTATAGCCCACCACTCTTAACCACTACACCAAGCTGGCTCACTACACCAAGCATAAGAGGGAGGCAACTGCCTTTCTTAACCCTGTGTTGTCAGAGCATTGCTCTGCTATTCAAGGCAATATAAGGTGGAGGGCCCCTTAACCTTGAAGGCACAGGAGCAGCAACTCTAAGCTGGCGCAAATGAGCATGCAGAATGAATGAGCATGGAGAGTCAACACGGAAGTCATGCTTTAAGTCTGCCCATCACTGGGTTAGGGTGGGGCAGGTCGCTCCAGGTCATACGACAACCCTGAAGTTCAGGCTTGGTTTTCAACCACAAGAACGGACTCTGAACACATGAAGAAGAGAAGAGAAGTGATTGGATTTATACCCCACCCTTCGCTACCTGGAGGAGTTTCAGAGCGGCTTACAATCTCCCTTCCCTTCCCCTCCTGACAACAGACACCCTGTGAGGTCGGTGGGGCTGAGAGAGCTCTTTCGAGGACCGCTCTTGAGAGAACAGCTCTGACAGAACTAATCAGGTGTGTAACATCCACCTTTGCGGACCCCCCTGGAAGGAACAGAAAGAAGAACTTGGGGCAGAACTTGACAAAATGCCACCGTTAAGAGCAACCTTGCGAGTGCATTTGGATTATGTCCAGTGTTTCACTGGTAAAGTAAGAAATAATCACTTTTCCTCAAGGAGAACAACCGTAAATGACAGATGCCCAAGAATGTACCAAGGGTGTAATTATGGGTTTCCCAGGCTGAGGAATAAGGAGCAGAGCTTCGTAACATTTCAAAATAGGGGGTGGGGGTGGAGCAACAAGAGAGTCTTTCCACCAATGGCGTCATCCGTAGCAAAATTATACCTTTCGAAGTCCTAAGAAGGGCACTTCGAGAACCTTCGTTTTACCCTCTTCTGTTTGGCTTTGTACCCACAAGTCAGCCATCCGCCTCACCTCTTCCCTTGCCGATATGGTCGACGCGGGGGTATTCGGCACAGAACTGTGGGAAGTGCTCGGTCCTGAGGAGCTCTGGGAATCTCCGTCCCCAGCAACGTCGTGAATCTCTCGAGCCAGGATCGCGACGTCCTTCACCAAAGTCTGGCTTAACCTGGAAGAAAGGGCAAAGGAACGTTGGAACACATATCAACCAAGCTCAGTCATAATTTCAGAGCACATTACCGTGGTTAGCCCCTCTTTCAGTCCTGGCAAATGGGAAAGCTCACAGCTGGGATCTTGACTAGTGTTTCTATGAGAACAAGGATTTCTGCCCACGCAGTGTGATCTTTGCCCAGATCTAAATGGCCCAGGTAGCCTGATCTTGTCAGATTCTGGAAACCAAGGTTGGCCCTGGCTAGTATTTGGATGGGAGACCACCAAGGAAGTCCAAGACGGATAGACGTGTTAGTCTGTCCATAGCAGTAGAGAAGAGCAGGAGTCCAGCAGGAGGCACCTTAAAGACTGACAAAATATGTGGCAGGGGAGGAGGTTTCGTGAGTCACTGCTCACTTCTTCTGTATCTTCTTCTAGCTGTACCTGAAGAAGTCAGCAGCGACTCACGAAAGCTCCTACCCCGTCCAAATATTTTGTAAGACTTTAAGGGGCTCCTGGACTCTTGCGCTTTTCCACAAGGAAGTCCAGGCAGGCAACGGCAAACCTACCCCTGTTCTTCTCTCGCCTTGAAAACCCTATGGGGTCACCATTACTCGGCTGTGATTCGGTGACACTTTCTACCAGTCACCATCCACTCTGCCTACCCTTAATAGGTACTGGGATAAAAAGGACCTCAGCAAGTGAAAAACACTGCGGCAACCAATGCTCCCTCTAAGCCGTGGAGTCTTGTGAGCAAAAATTCTACTTTGTGGGCTACTGGCATTGAAGTTGTGAGCGAGCGATTTGGCTCCTGCATAAATCAGTTCGCTCTGGAGCCCTCCTTCCCGAGCTAAGACAAAAAGGTGTGAGCCGGAGGCTAAAAAACTGTGAACTAGCTCACACTAACTCAGCTTGGAGGGAACACTGGCGGCAACTTTGTTTTCTGATCATTTACAGTTCCATACTCCATGTGTTCCTCAGTCTTCAGGGCTCATTTCGTAGCAGGAGCTCCTTTGCATACTAGGCCACACACCCCTGATGTAGCCAATCCTCCAAGAGCTTACAGTAGCCCCTGTAAGAAGAGCTCTGTAAGCTCTCAGGGGATTGGCTACATTAGGGGGTGTGGCCTAATAGGCAAAGGAGCTCCTGCTACGAAATGAGCCCTAGTCTTAATGGTCAATTGACCTGTTGTGTTTCACGCTCCCCAAACTGTAATTTTTTTCTGTGAAGTTGTTAATGTAGAAAATATCATATATAATTTAATTATACATTCAGAACTCCTAAAATATGATTTAAAACCCACAATCCTATGGTTCTGCATACGAGTACCTGATCCTAATATAACGATAAATATCCAATCATAAATACCAATCAAATGTCCAATCATATAAATATTGTACATCTTGATAAGTTGCCTCTCAAGAATATTTATTCACCACTTACTCCGCGGGTGAACATCTCAACTGGGAGCAAGGTAGTTATCCCAATTTCATAAATTTCAAAATAATTTAAATTTAATTTTTGTTGTTGCTTAACAGATAGTTATTTTTCTCTCCCACCCCACCCCCCCTTTCATTTTAGGTCCATTTTAGGGCTGCCCTTGTTGCTGATCCGGAGGATTGCGAGTACCATCAGTTGGGTATTTATTACGCCATCTATGCATCTTGAGCACTTTATCTTTTTTATTGTAATCTGTGATGTGGTGTTGGATTTTATCTGTTTTAAGTGTTTTAGTGTACTTATCTGTGAGCTGCTCTGAGCCCGCCTGGCGGGGAGAGCGGCATACGAGTCGAACAAACAAACAAACAAATAAATAAATAAATTCTGTGTCATGATGACTTTTATGTATATTTTTGTTAGATTTACGGAGTGCTCAGTTTGAATTTTACCACTGAGGAAGGCTTTTAGCTGAAACATGTCTGGTATTGGTTCTTGTATATGGAAATAATTTGTACCTTTTAACCTGTATTTATATGATTGGACATGTGTCTTTATATTAGGATTAGGTACTCATGTACAGAACCATAGGATTGTGGGTTTTAAATGATATTTTGGCACTTCTGTATGCATAATTAAATTATATATGATATTTAGTACATTAACGCTACTTGCGAAGCTCTATTTTAGTTTCTTTTCCTTTGTCTCAACCTCGTTGTTTTTCCTTTCTCTTATAGGGTTGTGTTTTTCTCCCTTTTTTGGTCGCACTTGTTTTTTAGTTTAGTTTAGTTTGGTTTATTATTACGGTCTTAAGACCAACATACAGAGTAAGCACGCTTGTTTTTTGTGAAGTACAACATACTCTTTGATAGTGCTGGAGTCAAGTTTCGTCTTAACCTGCTGAATCGGTTAAGAGTTTAGGGATTACAGCCAATCCAACATTACTGCTGGAGAAGCAAGTTAGCGCAGCTGCAAAAAACACTTTCTTCCAACTGAGTTTAGTCCAGAAGTTGGCCCTCTACCTTTACTTGGCCAATCTAGTCACCTGGATCGATGCCATGGCAACATCAAGACTAGACTACTGTAATGCACTCTACATAGGTCTGCCCTCAAAGTCAACTTGGGAGACTCCAATTGGTGCAAAATGCTGCAGGTCAGTTATCATCGGGAGCTAGACAGAGCAGACGCTTCACTTCCTGCCCATCAATCGCTGGGCTCTAGAAAAGAGGAAGAATCCAGTAGCACCTTGAAGACTAACAACATTTGTGGCAGGGGATGAGCTTTCGCGCGGCACTGCTCCCTTCTTTGGGTTCAGAGCAAGGTATTGGCTATCAAATACAAATCCTTTCATGGCCTCGGTACCTCATAACTGCAAGACCGCCTTCTCCCCTATGTCCTGCCACGTCACCTTCGCTCCTCTGAACAGGGCCTTCCGAGATTGGCACCCTGCAAATGGGCAAGATCAGCAACTACCTGTACATATGTATTCTCTGTTGTGGAAAGGCCTGCCTGAGGTGGTCAGGAAGGCTTCCACGTTCCTGATGTTCCACAAACCATGCACATCTGAATAATACAGGAGGGCATTTTTACAAGGCTATTATAATGGCACGGTTCATGAAGATGCTTTAATACTATTTTACCCAGAGAGTAATTAAAATGTGGAATTCGCTGCCAGAGGATGTAGTGACAGTCACAGGCATAGACAGCTTTAAAAGGGGATTAGAGAGATTCACGGAGGGTAAGTCTATCAATGGCTACTAGCCCTGGTGACTGATGGGAACTTTCACGTTCACAGGCACTAAGCCTCTGAATCCCAGAGCCAGGAGGCAACATCAGGGGAAGGCCTTGGCCACTGTGTGAGACAGGATGCTGGACTAGATGGACCACTGATCTCATCCAGCAGGGCTCTTCTTATATTATTAATAAAAGGAAATGGACTGTGGATTGTAGTACTTTGTGTAGCACATACTATCTATTGTCACATGTATGATCCTACTATGTAATAACGTTTCATGCAAGTACATATGCTTTGTTTCAGCTCTGTTTCAGATTTCTGCTTGGCTTCAGGTTTCCAGTCCTAGTCCTATTACCAAAGCATCAAAGAATCACAGAGTTGGAAGGGGCCCTACAGGATAACTAGTCTGACCCCCTGCTCAGTGCAGGATCAGCCTAGAGCATCCCTGACAAGGGTTTGTCCAGCCGCTGCTTCAAGACTGCCAGGGAGGGGGGAGTTCACCACCTCCCTAGGCAGCTGATTCCACTCTTGCACAACTCTTACTGTCAAAAAGTTTTCCCTAATATCCAGCCGGTACCTTCCTGCCCTTAAATTAAACCTATTATTGCAAGTCCTCTCCTCTGCTGCCTGTTGGAACAGCTCCCTGCCCTCCTCTAAGTGACAGCCCTTCAAATACTTAAAGAGAGCAATCACATCCCCCATCAACCTCATCTTCTCCAAACTAAACATTCTCACATTCCTTTCCTCACAGGGCTCGATTGTCGCTCACCTTACTTATTGGATGTCCCATCCTGTGAACTGCATTGATTTACAGTGTAATCTGCCTTGAGTCTCAGTGAGAAATGTAGACTAATAATAATGTAAATAAAAATGATAAATAAAATCCTGTACTCCCCTTTAATTTTTCCTATGAGGTAAATATGGACAAATTATATTGGTTTGTATCCTATGAATGAGTTCTGTGAATGCTAGATAGTCTCTGCCACGGAGTGTGCTTTCTCTTTTGCCAAAATTCACATTTGAACAAGATTGGTGGTTTTCAGTGAGTCCTTAAGCAAATGTGAGTGGAAGCCCACTCTATGGCAGAGACTATCTAGCATGCATGAAAATCATTAGTAGGGAGGGTTGCCAACTCCAGCTTGGGAAGTTCTTGGAGATTTGGGTGTGCTGCCTAAGAAGGAAGGGATTTGAGGAGGACAGAGATCTTTGTGTGGTATAATGCCATGAAGTCTACCCTCCAAAACTGCCATTTTCTCCAGGGAACTGATCTCTAACCTGGAGATCAGTTGTAAGTCTGAGAAATCTCCAGATGCCACCTGGAGGCTGGCAACCCTATTCACAGGATCCAAGCCATTGGTGTCTTTGCTGAAGTTCAGTATCTATACTACAAAAAGGAAATTAAGTGTGCATGTGTGTGTGTGTATTCCCCTTTGCAGCAGCTTTCTTGGTGTATGGCCAGTTTGGTGCAGTGTGTGGACTCTAGCCTGGAAGAACTGGGTTTTGATTCCCCACTCCTCCACATGCAGCTGCTGATGACCTTGGGTCAGTTACAAGTTCTTTCAGAGCTGTTCTCACGAGGACAGTTTTGGAAAGAGCTCTCTCAGCCCCACCTACCTCACAGAGGGTCTGTTGTGGGGAGGGGAAGGGGAAGGGATTGTAAGCCTCTCTGAGACTCCAAGTGAAGGGTGGGGGTATAAATCCAATCTCTCCCTCGCTCAATGGAAGCACCAAGCTTTATTTCTTCTTTTTGACATTTCTGAGACTTTCTCTGGAGAAAATGCATTTTAGAGATTTAAACTATCTTTCAATACTGGTCCCACCCATGAATCAACTGATGCTTCACTTGATTGAGCGACCTGATTGCTTGCAGTCCTTTTAAAAAAAATTAATATGCAGAAAACTACAAGTTTTCCAAAAATATTCTTACACCGTTTCCTTGGAAGCAAAAAGGGTGCACGTGATAGAACTGGCCGCGTTCAACTTCAGAACAGTGTGACTAATTGAGCGGCTAGGATTGTCAGGGACCAGAGGGGTTCCTTCTAATACCTCAATTACGTGATTAAGTCCAGCATCAACAAGCGGGGATAATTTCCCTTTGAACTCTCACTTGCTATTCCACATGCATCTCCCAGTTGATTCAGAAGCCCCGGCAGAGGAGAATGCCAAAAGACTGCAATTATGGGGTGGCCTCCTTAGAAATCTCAACACAGCCCTCTCTGCTGCCAAAAGCCATACTGATTTAAGGGGAGGCATTTGGTTTTTAGCATCTGCAATATCCAACATGTTCTCAATAGCACAGATTTCTTTTCAGGAAACAAATATTTCTGCTTTGAGATCATGTGCTGTAGGTTGAAAAACATCTTAAACCTTTACACAGCCACTGGGAAACCTTGTCAAAAAAAAAAAAGATTCAAGTCCAGCAGCACCTTAAAGACAAAATTTACATGGTATAAACCGGGGGTCCCCAACTTTTTGAAAACTTGAGCAGTTTTAGAATTCCAACACGGGGTGGCGGGCACAACCAAAAAATGGCTGCTGTAGGAGGCAGAGCCAACCACAAAATGTCAGGGACTGAGGTTATGCATAACTCTAATGGCTAATCTTCAACCCTGCTGGCAGAAGTTCTGTTTAACAAGATGCCTTTTAAAATGAGCATACTTTTAAACAGTTTTGCCGCCCCCCCCCCCCCAATATTTACACAGCTTACCTTCGTGAGCCAGTTTGGTGTAGTGGTTAAGTGCGCGGACTCTAATCTGGGAGAACCAGGTTTGATCCCCCACCCCTCCACTTGCACCTGGCTGGATGACCTTGGGCAAGCCATAGCTCTGTACCAGCTGTTCCCTCAAGGACAGCTTGGGAAAGAGTTCTCTCAGCCCCACCTACCTCACAGGGTGTCTGTTGTGGGGAGGGGAAGGGAAAAGGAGTTTGTAAGCCGCTCTGAGACTCTTAAGTGAGTGAAGGGCGGGATATAAATCCAATCTCCTCTCCTCCTCCTCCTCCGTCATTCAGCAAAAACCCTTGTGTTGTGGGGATAGCTGCTCCCAAAACAACATTTAAAAAAAAATCTGCATGGTCAATCAGATCCCCAATGGTTAATCACAAACCCTGCTGAGCAAAAGCCTCATCTGGCCCCTCCTCCTTCCTAAAAACATTTGGCGGGTGCCATGGTGCCCACAGGCACCGTGTTGGGAACCCTGGTATAAACTTTTGAGAGTCAAAACTCCCTTTGACAGAGAGCTGACAGCTCCCTTTGACTTATACCCTGGAATCTCGTTGGTCTTTTAGGTGCTACTGGACTCAAAACTTGCTCTTCTACAGCAGACCAAGACAGCTACCCACCTGAAGCTTTTGGGGAGGGAAGGAAGAGGTTGGATTTATATCCCGACCTTCACTTGGAGTCTTAGAGTGGCTTACAATCTCCTTCCCCTTCCCCTCCCCACAACAAATACCCAGTGAGGTAGGTGGGGCTGAGAGAGCTCTTTTGAGGACTGCTCCTGAGAGAACAGCTCTGAGAGAACTTGTGACTGACCCAAGGTCACACCAGCAGCTGCAGGTGGAGGAGTGGGGAATCAAAACCGGTTCTCCCAGATTAGAGTCCGTGCTCTTAACCACTAAACCAAACTGGTTCTGCATAATGCCTGAGTTCCTCAAAAGCTGCCTTTCCTTAAACACCCAGCTGTGCCACAGTGAAGCAGACGCAGGCAACCAGCTAACCAAGATAAAGAGACTGTCAGGTTTCTTCCACAACAATTTACAATTTCTGCATCTCACAATCCATCTGTTTCAAAGGGTTTATTGTCATCGCTGCAACCTACATGTCAAAAGGTGAAGATTTGTGTTTGCTTTTTTAAAAGTAAACCGTTATATTATTTCTTTCTCATTTGTATCCTACTTTTCTTCTGGAAAGCTCAAGGCAGCATTATAGCTTCACAGTAACCCTACAGGGCTGCTTAAGAGAGAGAGTTACTGGCCCATGGTCAGCTTTTCCCTGATACACACACTGTTAGCAATTTAAAGGGGAGAGGGAGAAAGAAAGGTTTAGTACCTCTTTTCTCCATCAAAATACTAACAAAGAGCCTGGTTCCAAAAGCAAAACTGGGGGGGGGGGGGTTTAAAAGGTTAAATCCCTTCTCAGTGCCAACCTGCATCACATCTGGGCACACAGAGAGAGATCGGTGATCTCTGCCATGTCCGCTGGTGCCGCTAGAGTAAAAAATTACAATGGACTGCTTGAGTGCAGTTATTAATTACTGTTATTAATTCAACTTATTACCCATTCCACTGTTCCCTTCTTATACCTAAGGCCTCCTAAGAGAGCCAGAATAATACACTGGTTTCAGGAGGACAGCCATGTCGGTTTGAAGTAGAAAGAGCTAGATATGAGTCCAGTAACATCTAGAGAATAACAAGATTTCCTGGGCGAAAACTTCTGAGAGTCAAAGCTCTCTTCGTCAGATACAAGTAGGAATGGAGAACCCTTCTATCACAGGTAGAAGGGTGTTGCAAAACCCAGGGAGCCAGGATGTAAAGGTATATGCAACATGTAATCAGCTTGATTAGAACAGGAGAAGTGTCGTGTGGAGGTTAGAATATTGGGCTGGGATATGAGAGAGCCAGGTTCAAATCCCCACTCTGCCACAGAAGTTCGTTGGGTGACTTCAGGCCGGTTGTTCCCTCTCAGCCTAACCCACCTCATCAGGTTGGCACAATAAATCCAGAGTGGAGCAGGAGAGAACAATTCACAACTCTCTCTTGTCAAACAGGCTCCACCCAACCACCCTTTAGCTCAAAATGCTGCCCACTCCAACCCACCTGGCTATTTCTGCGATCTCCGCCGTCTGCGCGATGAAGTTGTAGGGGTCGCGTTCATCGTAATCTTCCTCTTCCGTTTCTCGGCTGCTGCTGCGCTTCTGTTTGCTCAGGCCGGTGCCTCGCGGCCTGGGCGTCTGGGTGGCTGTTGAAGTATGGGAGCGTTTGTGTTTAGGGGAGCTGTGGTTTGAGCCATACTCCTCCTCGGACGTAGAGGTATAATCTGAGCCCTGCTGCCGCCTCCTCGAAGCTTATAAAAAATGAATTGGTTTCAGGCGGTGAAGGAGGAGAAGAGGAAAGAGGGAAAGGGGAGAAGAAGAGACTTTTCAGGCTGAATTCGAAGAGGAAGGAGAAAACGGCAATACAAACCAGCCCAAGAATGAGAGGAAAAGGGGGTCAAAAGAAGCCTTCTGTGCATGACCACAAAGCGGAACTTCAAAATATTAAGACTGAAAACAGTTTGTGTTCTAACCACAAGTGGACCCAAGACAGTCATTTTTATCGTGTATTTCAAAACACATCTATGACCAACATTTTCCTTATCCCATCATAGACAACCGAATCACCTCAGGCTGAGGGGGAACATGAGGAACAGTCTATGGGTCAGAATTCATGGCCAGAGTCTCCCGGTATTGTTAAAATGCTAATAGAAGTTTTTTAGGGGTTCTGTTCAGAGTGGGGTCACGAGGTGGGGAAAATTTTAACCCGTGTTTGTTTTTGAGAGAGTTTTAGGGGTGCTGTCAAAACGCTTCTGACTTATAGCAACCCTATCAATTAATATCCTCCAAAATGTCCTATCGTCAACAGCCTTCCTCAGGTCTTGCAAACTGAGGGCCCTGGTTTCCTTGATGGAGTCAATCCATCTCCTGTTGGTCTTCTGCTCTTCCTGCTGCCTTCCAACTTTTCCTAGCATTATTGTCTTTTCCAGTGAATTTCACCTCAAGATGTGACCAAACAAAATATGATCACCTCATACTGGTCATTTTAGCTTCTAGGGAAAGTTCAGCCTTGATTTGATCTAGAACCCACTTATTTGTCTTTTTTTTTTTTTTGCTGTCCACTGTATCCGTAAAACTCTCCTCTAACACCACATTTCAAATGATTCAACTTTCTTCCAGTCAGCTTTTTCCATTGTCCAACTTTCACACCCATACATGGACAGTAATTCACAGGATCGCCACAGGTCAGAAACAACTTGACAGCGCTTAACACATACACACAACAACAATAATAAAATATGGTTCTGATTGGAACATTCCTCAAGGTTCAACTCCTCTGGCCTCGCACATAACATTTCACCTTGTGTATCCCCTCATCATCCAGCTGAGTTGCTTTCACTGCAGATGTGTTGTGAAAGTACACATTAAAAATGGCCGTCTTTATCCGCCATTGGTCACAAATTAACAAGTCACAACAGACAAAACTTGCTGAACTTTAGAGCACCAAAATGCGCGTTGCAGATTGTCAACGTTGGCCTGCTTCACATGTTACAACATTGCAACACTCAAGGTGCCACGTTCCTCTAGGGACATGCCATGTTGTAGGAATTTTGTAAAATGTGACGCAGTCCTGAATTCTACCATGCACAGAAGGCCCCAGTAAAAATGATTAAGCAGGTTAGATTTCCCCCCACAGTCTCCATCCACACAGACAGCTTCATTCCCAAATGCAGTTAAGTACCCGCTCAAAGATGACCAGGAGAACAGAAATGCTTGGCTTGTTTACACTCTCAAGAACATCCTTGGCGCTCAATTTAGTGTCGTTATAAACCTTCAGCCAGTGGTTTTCAAACTGTAGAACAGATCAGAGGGGGCACAAAATATAGGGCGGGGTGAAGAGGATCTTTCAAACTGCAGCACAGGCCACAGAGAGCACAAAATATGGGGAGGAGGAAGAAGAGATTGGATTTATACCCCGCCCTTCACTCAGAGTCTCAGAGCCACTTACAAACTTCTTCCCCTCCCCACGGCAGACACCCTGTGAGGCAGGTGGGGCTGAGAGAGCTCTTTCCAGAACTGTCCTTGAGAGAACAGCTCTGACAGAACTATGGCTTGCCCAAGGTCATCCAGCAGCTGCCAGTGGAGGAGCGGGGAATCAAACCCGGTTCTCCCAGATTAGAGTCTGCACACTTGACCACTACACCAAACTGGCTCTCTCACTACACCAAACTGGAGTATGACCAGGATCTTGTAGCAGAGGTCTGTGTTGTCACCACCAAAACTGCTACGCTGGCCACGTAAGTAGCAGGGGAACAGGAAATCTATGAGCGTTTCTGATCACAAAAGGCTCCCCCCTCCAGACTGTTTTCCTGTGCTGCTTTTACATAGGCTCAGAACGTCATTTAAACTGTTCTGCAATACACACAAAGCAGCATAGGGCACTAGCTGACTGCATATAGTTACTTCCTGCTGGTTGCTGTACAGTTTAAACCAGAACCTGAGCCTATGCAAAGTCCCACAGGGGAGCACTTTTCACTCACCAGGCTTAAAATTAAAGCAGACCTCAAGAACAGACATTGAGATGTGCTGTTCTAGTGGCTTGGTCAAAAGATCCACACAACATACTGTGAACTGCCCATGTGCATGTGACGATTTTGTACATTCACCTGCCAGAGGTGGCTGCTGACAAGTTGTGGGGCTCAGGAGGTAGAGTAAATTTAGAAGAAAGTTATAATGCAAAAAAAGGAGGAGGAGATTGGATTTATACCCCGCCCTTCATTTGGAGTCTCAGAGCGGTTTACAATCTCCTTTCCCTCCCCCTCCCCACAACAGACACCCTGTGAAGTAGCTGGGGCTGAGAGAGCTCTGAGACAACTGCTCATGAGAGAACAGCTCTAAAATAACTTGTGACTGACCCAAGGTCAGGCCAGCAGCTGCATGTGGAGGAGTGGGGAATCAAACCCGGTTCTCCCAGATCAGAGTCCGGGCTCCTAACTACTACACCAAACTGGCTCTATCAACACATAACTTTTTTTCACATAAACCATTAGGACTTATGTACAGATCGTTGTTTTTGCTCGCTTGTATTCTAAAACTCCAGCCCATCTCTGAATATCCAAAGCAATGAACGCACTATTCTTTACCTCAAAATAAAACTAGGGCAAGCTGAGAGCTGCTAACAATTCAGGGGCTCTCTTCTCACTCCCATCTGGCTTCTCCCAATTATGTGTGAAGAGAAAGCCATGTGTTAAGTCTGTTATAGCACAATAAAACAAAAAAGTCCAGTGGCACCTTAAAAAATAACAACATTTATTTCAAAATGAGCTTTTGTGAGTCACGGCTCACTGCCTCAGAGGTAGGGAAGACCATGGAAACTGATTTCCCTCCAAATATCTGAGGAAGTTTTAGAGGGTACCCATGCTGGTTTGCCGAAGAACAGCTAGATTCAAGCCCAATAGCACCTGAAGAGACCAGAAAGATTTTCGGGGTATTTATTTATTATTAATTTTGATTTTATTAAACTAGATTTCTTCACTGCCCATCCCCACTTGTATGGGGTTCGGGGCGGTTTACAATTAATTCAAAACATTCTAAAATCAATTAAAACCATAAAAGTCCCAGAACCGATGGAACATTTAAAAAAACAAGATGGCAGTGCTAGTATTCAGTCATGGGGGGAGGGGTGCGTGCCAGGCAGATGTAAGGAACCGTTGCTGGCCTCAGCCAAAGGCCTGGTGGAACATCTCTGTCTTACATGCCCTGCGAAACTTTAATAAATCAGCCATGGCACGGATGTCATTTAGCAGAGAGTTCCACCAGCCTGGGGCCAGGGCAGAAAAGGCCCTGGCGTTGGTCGAGGCCAACCGGATATCTTTTGAGAATCAAAGCTCCCTTCATGAGATAGCTGATGAAGGGAGTTTTGACTCTTAAAAGCTCATGCCCTCAAAAACTTTGTTGGTCTTTAAGGCACTACTGGACTTGATCTAGAATATCTGAGGAAGTGAGCACTGACTCGCGAGAGCTAACATTGAAACAACTGTTGCCCGTCTTTAAGGTGCCACTGGGCTTTCGTTTGATTTCATCCAGCTAAGGCAAGTTAACGAAATAAAGGGAGCGCAATACCTCAGGATAACGGATTGTGTAAACAAGCCCAGCAAGCAAGCAAGAGAACCTTTACCAGGAAGGCGGCTCCATCTGGTGTTTGTTCTCAGTAAGTCTCTCAGCGCAGATAACCTTCATTATCTCCACGAGATTTCTCAGTTTGCCTGCCAGCATTCGCCAGTCACATTCCACTAAGAAGTTAAGATGCAAAGCTCTACGGTATAGGCAGATGGTTTTAGTTACAGCCAAGTGAGGCAAAAAAAAAAACCCACTCATTTTGGATCCCTGGAACATGCTTTCCCCAAGTCACAAGAGATGTTTTCCGTATCCAATTTGAACTTCATGACAATTCCAAAAGCACTATCAGGGAGGTACCTTGACAGAAATACTGCTGTGTTTATCAACATCAACCTGTTTCGCCTGCTTGTTTCTCAAGAGAAAAGGTGTTAAGGTAAACGTCAACAGTAGAGGCTAAAAATAGTAGATACCCGTCTCCATTTTACAAAGCCCAGCCAAGGACCCCAATCTATGCAGGTTTAGTACCAAACCTAAAACCCCCTATAAAGGAATTAGAGCGTTAGTAACGTTAAGCCGCATACTGAGTCTTAAGGAATCCTCGGGTTAATTCCACACTTGAGATGGGTTAGCTGTTCTTGCAAAGCAACGGAAGGACAAAACCAATTCATTTAAAACAAGGAGTGGGCAAGGTGGGGTGAGAGGTCTTGCGGCCAAGGATTATCAGCAGCAGAATCAAACAACAATTCATAAGCAAAGTCATGATAATTAAATCGGTTAAAGTCTATGCTGGCCCAACTGTGGCAAGAGCCAACCCTCATATTATTTATTCCGAGGGTGCAATCTACTAATTTTAAATCACTTGACCAACGTGCATTTTAAACCTCATGAGGCACTAAACCAAATGATCGCCAGCACAATGCCCCTGACCACCACCCTGCCTGCTGTTGGGTTTCACTGGTGCCCAGCCATTTCTTCCCTTGGCTTTCCACTACCTTAAAAAGCAAAATCTGGAAATCATAGGATGCATTATATTAGGGTCTTTAGGGAGCTCCTATGAGCTGCCCCCATCACAAGAAGTTACTTGGCTCGGAACATCCCAATGTGTGGTGATTGGCTCTACCTTAGGGTTGCCAGATCCCTACCTCCTGGTGGTGGTGGGCTCCTGGCTCCTTTCTGGCTGAACGCTAGAGTGTCCCCCTGCGACATGCCCGGCGTGATGATGTCACCTCCAGGTGACAACATTGTGCTGGGCATGTCGGGTGCTGTTCAGCTCTTCGGGGGCAAGCCCCCCCCACCGGCCAGCTGGCTGGTGGGCAGATCAGTGGGCCCAAAATCGGGGAAAACCTCACCCCCATTGGGGGAATGGCAACCCTACTCCACCTCCCATGGCAGCCATTTTGTGGTGGTGCCCACTTCTCCTTCGCAAAAAAATCTCAGGAAGGAATTGCCTTTGGGGAACACACATTTGGAAACAGCTGCCCCCCTCATGGGAGGATACCTGGCTTGGAAACTCCTAATGTTTCGTGATTGATGCCACCTCCCATGGCAGCCATTTTGTGTTGGTACTACCCATAAGCTCAACAAGTTTGGAGACAACTCTGAAACCAGCCTGTGGCTGCTCATTGTTACAAGGGATTTTGTAGCCTTAAGTTCTCCCCTCTCGGGGCACATCAGGCCACGAGAACTTTCACAGACCCTCAGCTATACAAAAGGAAAAGGATTAGAATCAGCCCCTGTGAAAGGAAGGTATGATGTGACCAGAGGTTCCCTCTAAGCTGAGCCAATGTGAGTTTTTTAGCCTCCAGGTCACAGATTTTTGTCTTCGCTCAGGAAGGAGGGCTCCAGAGCAAACTAATTCATTCCGTAGCCAAATCACTCAATCACAACTTTAATGCCAGAAGCTCATAAACTAGAATTTTTGCTCACAAGACTCCACAGCTTAGAGGGAGCGCTGGACATGACACATGGTTTTGCTGGGCAAAAACCTCTCACTTCCCAATATGTGTACTGCTTAGGGTTGCCAAGTCCGGGTTGGAAAATATCTGGGGACTTTGGGGGTGGAGCCAGGAGAAGGTGGGGTTTGTGGAGGGGAGGGGCCTCAGCATGGTACAATGCCACAGAGTCCACCCTTCAGAGCAGCCATTTTCTCCAGGGAAGCTGATCTCTATCAGCTGGAGATCAGTTGTAAAAGCAGGAGATCCCCAGGTCCCACCTGGAGGCTGGCAACCCTAGTACTGCTCTGCACATGTTCAGTCTACATTTCTCCATTGCGTTCAACCCCAATGGGCAGGAAAATTAGCACAGGGTCAGCATGAGCTCATGCACCTTCCGTGTGCTCAATGGGATGCATCTGCAATGAAATGCAAACAGGGTGTCTTCACTCTGGCTTGGGAAATTCCTGGAGATTTGGGGTTGGTGCCTGGGGGACAGCAGAGCCTGAGGAGTGGAGGGAGCTTGGCAAGGGTGTGCTGCCACGCAGTCTGCCCTCCAAAGCTCAAGGATGGCGGCAACATTCACATTAATATGTTCTATGGCAGGGGTAGCCAAACTGCGGCTTGGGAGCCGCATGCGGCTCTTTATTTATTTATTTGTTTAGATTTATATCCTGCCTAGTCAGCTATACTGACTCAAGGCGGCTAACAACATTAAAATCAACAGTCATATCTTTCACATATATTGTGCAGCTCCCAGCAGGGTGGCTGGGGAAGCAAAGGGGAGGCTTGCCTACCCGATCGGTCTTCCTCTCCCCAGCCAGTGTTCCCCTCCCTGGGTAGGCTTCAGGTGGAGGGGGGAGCAGAGAAAGAAAGCAACTTTAACTTTAAATGCAGTTGGAGGATGCATTTAAAGTTAAAGTTGCTTTCTTTCCACCTCTCCCTCCCTCCCTCCCTCCCTCCCCCCCCTCTATTTGTTTCCTTTGTTTGTTTCTTTCTCTCCTTTCTTTCCACCTCTTTTATTCTTTCCACCTTTCCCTTTCGCTCTTCCTTCCTTCCTCCCCCTCTCTCCCCATCTATTTGCTTTCTTTGTTTCTTCCTCTCTCCTTTCCTTCCCCTCCTTCCCCAACTATTTGCTTTGTTTCTTTTTCTCTCCCTTCCGTCCACTCCTTCCCCATCTATTGGCTTTCTTTCCACCTTTCTTTCTCTTTCCCCCCTCCCTTTCTTCCTCTCTCCCTTTCTCCCCCCTCAATTTGCTTTCTTTGTTTCTCTCTTTCTCTCTGCCTCTTTCATTCTGTCTCTCCCCCTCTCTCTCTTTTTCTCTCACTCTTAGACAAATAAATATCATTCGAAAACAAATATCATTAATATGTTTTTACCCCTGTAGTTTTTATTTTTGGCAGTCTCCTTTAATGTTAATAAAAAGCAAATTTGCGTGTTTTTAAATAATAACATATATGTGATATTCATACATGTCTTGCGGCTCTGAAACATCTGGCGTTTATTCTATGTGGCTCCTATGATAAGCAAGTTCGGCCACCCCTGTTCTACGGTCTGCCTAGCTCGTCAGCTCCTTGATCTCTATCATATAAATCGGCAGGCGTAGGCTGTAAATGGTGGAGCCAGGGAACAGATGCATCACACACACACACACACACAAATGTAGGTATGACAAGCAAGGAAAAGCTGTTGATAAAAGCAACTACATACACAACGTTACTTGCTTGCCTGTTGCTGCTTACCTGTATTAGTTATTTGTTGAACACTGGTGACCTAGAAAGGGGGGGGGGGATTCTCTTACAGTTTGCAAATGCTTTTCTGCCTGCAGAAGAGTCTTACCTGGCACAGGTGATCAGGAAAGCCTGATCTAATGACAGTTGCATTTTAATGCAAAGCTAAGGCACGTAGATAACATAAGGAGGGTAGGGAGGGCTGCATCAGTGCTTTGTTCTTGTGGCCCTTTCTGACATGCCCAGGGAAATGCCGATCGCCACTTTGGGGTCAGGAAGCAATTTTTCTCCAGGCCAGTTTGGCCAGGGATCCTGGAGGCTTTTTGTCATCTTCTGGGCATGGAGCAGGGGTCACTGGGGGTGGTGTGGGGGAGAGGTATTTATGAATTTCCTGCATCGTGCAGGGGATTGGACTAGATGACCCCGGAGGTCCCTTCCAACTCTATGATTCTAAGAAATCGCTTGCTGGTTGAACCCTAAGGCCCATATGTTCCAGCAGCCAAGTGAATATTCCAGGAAGTCTGACGCGGGGCATGGTAGAGACAGCCATCCGCTGGCAATCAATGGTATACTACTTCTGAACAAAGTTGTATTTTGAATAGCAACTGGTATTCTCCCTGAGTGATATCTTGTGAGGAGTAAGGGAATTCTCTGTCAGTTATTTTTTAAAAAAATCAATGCTTAGTATAGGGGATACTGAACCTGCTGGAAGGAGTTATTGAACCATCTCCAAAATTGTTTCTCCACTTGCTTACATAAGAAGAGTCCTGTTGATGGTCCACCTAGTCCAGCATCCTGTCTCACAAAGTGCCCAATGAGTACCTCTTGGGAGGGCCAACAAACAGGGCATAGAGACCAAGGCCACTTTCTAGCACCAGTATTGGAAGATATGCTGCTTCTGAATGTGGAGGATCTCTTTAGCCACCGTGCCTAGTAGCCACTGATGGACCTATCCTCCATGAACCTGTCTAATCCCCTTTTAAAGTCTGCTCCCTCACTTAACTTTGAATTCTTTGGTAGAGGATGCTAGGAATCAGAACTACAAGAGGGAGGAAAGTAAGGTGCCTCCCGTCACGCTATTACTCACTGGAAGAAGAGGCGTATTTGATACTGCTGGGGCGCGTTCTGGTAAAAGGCTGCTTTGATGCAGCTACTGCTGCCGCTGTCTTCCTAGCAGCATTTCTGGCTTCCGAGACAGGCGGCTTTCGAGTGGCGTAGTATGACTCTGCGCTGCGCCCAGAGAAGGTCGGTCTTGGCGGCGTGCTCTCTGAATCACTCGGAACATTGAAAGATCCTGCCCGTTTCCTTGGCATGGCAAGGATGTCAAGCCTTGAAAGCTTTTTGGGCTCAGCTGGTGGCTTGGAAGATGCCGCCGTCCCTTCGTGGTGAGCTGTCGTTTTCTCGGTGTCGGCACTCTCGTTGTCCGAGGTGTCTCCCAATCGCGCGCGCCGAAGTTTCGAGGCTCTTGTGGGCCTAGGGGTAGATAAGCTATTTGACCTTGTGAGAACTTGTTGAATCTTCTGCACTGTTGGAGTGACTTTGCTGTATTCTTCTTTGGTGGACTGCGAGAAAGGCTTCTTTCTGGTGATAGGCCTCGAGATGGACTGCTCTTGATCGGAGCAGACGGTTTCGGTTGCTGGCGTGTACGGGAGGCTGGTACCACGTTCGTCATCTGTACAATCCTGAGACCCTCCAGTGCCCGTGCAACGCTTGACTTGGAAGCGCTTTGCATTTTCCCCTTTGTTTCCAGACTCCGATGCGACAGTCTTGCGTTTCTCCGAAAGCCTTTCACGTGCGCTCGGTTGAATGTTCTGCTCTTGGATTGATGGCGCTGAAGAGGATTTCTCTTTTTGCAAGGCCGTCGCAGTTTTACGTTTTGGTGGGTGGGTGGGGATGTTTTTACCGCTGACCAAGCTTACGGTGCTTGCCGTGTCCACATCGGAGTCCCCAGATAAGGAGTCATCCAACTGCCCTGGAGCGCTTTCTGGAGCATCAAGCTCATGTGTTTGGCAGAGTAATTTGGCCTCCAGTGCTGCCAGAGCTGTTTCGGTGTCTTTAAGAAGCAGGTGAGTGTCCGGATTATAGTCCATGCGGTTTGCTCGCGCCACATCAAGATCTTTAAGCAGAGGGTGGCTAGAGATATGAGGCAACCTGTTCTGAGAAACACTGCTGCTTGATTTCTCTTTGGTAAAACTTTCTTGCCGGACAAAGGACGTGCTTTCTTTCGTGGCCGCTTCTGGTTCTTGAAGAGGAAGACTTGAGTGTAAGGAAATAACCATTTTTCCATTGGAGCTAACATAGCTATTGCTAATGCCTTTAACAGCTGTCTTGGCAGGCTGGAAAGCGTCTTCTTTGTCCGCTCGAGAACGAGAAGTGCTTGGGGAAAGCCTGGAAGGGACTCCTGCCTCCTCTTCATCCCCGATATAAAACGAAGTGGACAACGGATCACTTGAAGCTCTCAGACTTGACAGCTTGGGCACAGTGTGCTGATGGTTTGGGGCTTTTCCATGGTCAGACCTTACTTGCTCCTGCTTGCCCTGGCACTTCCTTCCTTTTTCCAAGCCGAAACCGTCGTCAGATTTGCTGGCATCGCTCAGGCTGTCGGGGTCCAGATCTTCTTGAGCGAGCAGCCGACTGGAAGGATCAACATAGATTTCTGCCCGGTGGTCATTCACAGCGTTCCTTGGAGGCGGGTCAGAATAGGATTCCGGGCAGATTAAAATGGGTGGAGTCGGACTCTCAGACTTGTCACCTGGTGGGAGCTGAGGAAGAAGGCGCCTCGTCCGCGAAGCCACAGAGGTCTCCGATTCTCCCGCTTTAGGAATAGAATCCTTTTCTAATAAGAACGATGAAAACACACATCTTACTTAACAATGCAGTGTGACACATCTCTATTTATGTCTTACAGCTGGGCTATACACCATTTCAGAGGATAGCAGTGTTGGTCTGCAAAAGAAGAGGTAGATTCGAGTTCGGTAGCACCTTAAGAGATTTCCAGGGTATAAACTTTGAGAGTCAAAGGTCCTTTTCCGCACTAGACCTTAAATCCTGGTTCAACCCTGTCCCCGAACTTACATTCTACACTACACGTGAGTTCACCCCTGTAATTATCTCGGGGTATTTTTTGTTTCCACATTACACTGAGGTGACCCCAGTTTCGCCCCACGCTTGTCCCGGGATAAACGGATGCTGTTACAACCAGGGATAAATGCAAGGTATTGTGTCACGAGTTGAACTCTGACAAAAACAGGGATGAGATCCAAGTGCGGAAAGGACCAAAGGAAGCTGTCAGCCCTCTGACAAAGGGAGCTTTGATTCTCAAAAGCTTATCCCGGACACCACCTCTCATGTTTGGAGGATCAACTTAATCAAGCTCTAATTCTCCAAGACGTCTGCATGTGGGCGTCGGGGAGGAGAGACCTTTGTTTCCTCCCCCAAAACTGGAATTCTAAATCTCCACTGATCAAACCAGGAAGTCCCATGAAGCTCTCCTTGCAAAGAGAGGGGGGAAGGAATGTGCACAGCTAACGAGCTGTGTTCATGCCCATTTCCAACATATCCCTGTCCAGTCTCAGTTCGTCATGATGTCTGTATGCAGCCAATCTCTTCTGGAAACACTGTGACGTAAGAGACAAAGATCAACCCTAATGCAAAGCTACCGAAAGAAGGTGCGAAACCGGGGGTGCTTTACCATGTGAGACCCACGTCAGTGACGGTACGTACCAGTGCCAGCCTGAGAGGGGGAGCCGTGCTGCTGGACATCGCCAAGTCCTGGAGCAGATCCTGAGTCTGTGTAGCTATCTGCCAGGCTTGCCCATCTTGACACCCATTTCTGACCACCCTGAGATGCCGGTGGAAGCTACAAAAGTAAAATAAAGACATAAATAGTGAGGGAGGAGGGAGATCCCACACCATTAACCCATCATCATCTACCAAAGCTTCATCACAAGCCATAACATCTTGGCATTTTTGCTGTTGGTAGTAAGAACTGTTAGATTTAGGGGAAGGACAATTATGCCAGCATAAGCCAAAGAAAGAGGAGGTCTTACGGCAGCTTAGAGGGAACACTGCCTGTGAGGTAAGTGGGGCTGAGAGAGCTCTCTCAAGAACTGCTCTTTCAAGAACAGCTCTGACAGAACCATGGCTTGCCCAAGGTCATCCAGCAGCTGCAAGTGGAGGAGCGGGGAATCAAACCCGGTTCTCCCAGATTAGAGTCCTTGCACTTAACCACTTCACCAAACTACACCAAAGGGGCCAACGGGAAGGAATGCGGAGGTGGGTGTGATCTCCTCTCGGAGCTTCTCGTGGGTCCCCGCTTCCACATAAGTCGACTTTTACAGCCCTAAGAGAACATAAACAGATCTGTGGACCTGAGTTGAAAACATAAGCCATTAGAACTGACAAGCGGTCCTTGTACCTGCACCTCTGCATGCTGTCCGCTGGCCACTTTGGAAGCGATAACCTGCATCATTGTGACCCTGGGGCTTGAGCCATTTTCACCGATCAAGTGATGGGCCCCCAGTTCTTCCTTTTCACCTTTAATAACTGGCCTGAAGGCTGGTGAAGATATTTTGGAAAACTCAGCGGACTCCAAAACACCAAAAACCTGACAAAGCAAAAGAGCAGGAAGCCTTAATGAAACGACGAATTTCCATTCCAATCAGGGGTCATTTCGTGGAAAAAGAGGTGCAGGAGCTGATTAGCATAACTCATTAGCATAACTTATTTGCACATGCCACACCCCCTGACATCACCAGAAGTATGTCAGAAGGCAAGTGAGTGAGTGAGTGAGTGAGTGAGTGAGTGAGAGAGAGAAAGAAAGAAAGAAAGAAAGAAAGAAAGAAAGAAAGAAAGAAAGAGGGAGGGAGGGAGGGAGGCAGGGAGGGAGGGAGGGAGGGAGAGCTGGCAGAGAGGGGACAGCTACTTAACCAAGCCTCAGAAACACCACTATTCTGGGAGGATAGCTTCAGTGGTGGCTGAAGCCTTCAGAAGACTGGTCAGAGGAACAAGGACCTTTCTAGAGGACGGGGTCATTTTACTGCAGCCATGACACAAGCAGGCATTCCCCCACGCGGGAGGCTGGCACCAACTCCCGGAGCTGCGCTCCCCCAAGCTCCTGCTCGAAATGACCCCTGATTCCAATACAGATCTCGGTTTAGGCCCGCCTTCTTAGGCCTGCCGGCCGCTGCCACTAGAGCCTCTTTCTCCCCCCCCCCCCCCCCGGCTCCCCTGTACCCACTTCCTCCCTCCCTCCTTCCCTCTCCCACCCGGGGCTCCGGGTAAATGCCCAGCGTGATGGTGTCACCCAGAAGTGACGCCATCACACTGGGCACATTGCCAGGGCGACACTCTGGCAATCGCCCCAAAACTCTATGGCACCATAGACTTTCGGGGTGATTGCCAGAGCATCGTCCTGGCAACGTGCCCAGCGTGATGGCATCACTTCCAGGTGATGCCATCACGCTGGGCATTCACCCGGAGCCCCGGGAGGGAGAGGGAAGGAGGAAGGAGTGGCCAGGCCGGGGGGGGGGGGGGAGAGGTGGTGGCAGCATTGTTTTAAAGCGCATAAGCGCATGAGCCCCCCCCCCGGGGATTTCAAAACCTAACGCTCCTGCCTTCCTGCCCGTAATTTAAACCCATCCTTGTGAGTCCTCTCCTCTGCTGCCAACAGGAACAGCTCCCTGCCCTCCTCTAAGGGACAGCCCTTCAGATACTTCAGGAGAGCAATCATGATACCAGTCCTGCAAACATCATATTATAGTTCTGCTGTAATAATACATAAAGGGGCCTTTCAATTATCTCACGCCCAGAAAATAACCAGAGTGGCTTGTATTTCTGGGTTTTTACAACTGTATGGTGCTATCGAGTGTTTTGAGTTAAGCTTTGTAGTTGGTTAGGGTTCTGGAGTTTCCTCCTCTGGACCTGGACCAGCTTTTACTTCTCCTGCTCTGGACCGCAACGGACCATTCTCTTCTCTTCAGGATAGGCAACATGTGGTTCTGCCTTCTCCATCTGCTTCCTCTTAAGATTCCCTATCCGCACCCAGATTAGGCAACAACCGGAAAGTCTGTAGTTCGGCA
Organism: Lepidodactylus listeri; assembly: GCA_029233225.1. Classification (NCBI taxonomy): domain Eukaryota; kingdom Metazoa; phylum Chordata; class Lepidosauria; order Squamata; family Gekkonidae; genus Lepidodactylus; species Lepidodactylus listeri. The sequence goes on from JARCFY010000011.1 coordinate 87,642,314, forward strand.
GTTCAAGACCCTAGTGCTGTGTGACCGAGTGAGCTCCTGTCTCTGGCCCCAGCTCCTGCCAGCCTAGCCGTTCAAAAGCAAGAAATTGCAAGTAGCTAAATAGGTACCACTTCGGTGGGAAGGTAACAGTGTTCTGTGTGCCTCGGCATTTAGTCAGGCTGGCCACATGACCACGGATACGTCTTCAGACAGCGCTGGCACTTTGGCTTGGAAACAGAGATGAGCACTGCCTCCTGGAGTCGGATTTGACTGGCTTTCGAGCAAGGGAAACCTTTACCTTTTTAAACTGTCTATGTAACAGTGATGAATGCATAGACATCAACTTCAGGGGGGCTGGGGAGCTGGAGCCCCCCTGAACTTTTCCAGGACGTGCTGAGTCTCCCCTGGAGACAAGGGCCTGTAATGTCTCTGACCCAGCCCCAGCCCCCCCACCCCAGAAATTGGAAAGTCTACGCCTTTGGATGGATGGTATAATTTTCTGTTGATTTAGTTAATATCAAGAATGCAATAACTATGCTTTAATAAAGAGCTTAAAATGTGAGCAGAGATTCTCTAATACTATTTACTTGTGTACTATAACCAGAACAAACCTAAAGCATTACTGAGGTGTACCTCCGGCCAGGACTTAAATGATCTGATATAGGAAAGCTAACGATATCTGAATCAGGCCTGACCTGAATCATCCAGAATATTATGAGCCAAATAACAAAAGAAGAAGAGGATAAGAGATTGGATTTATACCCTGACACTTCACTACCCAAAGGAGTCTCAGAGTGGCTTACAATCTCCTTTCCCTTCCCCTCCCCACAACAGTCACCCTGTGAGGTAGGTGGGGCTGAGAGAGCTCCCTCGAGAACTGCTCTTTTGAGAACAGCTCTGAAAGAACTTGTAACTGACCCAAGGTGACACCAGCAGCTGCATATGGAAGAGTGGGGAATCAAACCCGGTTCTCCCAGATTACAGTCCGTGCTCCTAACCGCTACACCAAAATGGTTCTCAATAGTCAATAAAAAGCATAAAAACTGTAGTATGTTTCGACTATGATTTGTGCAGCAAATTCTGGTTAGGCGGCTAGATGTTAAGTTAACAAACCCCAGTTTGCTCATGAAGCCCAAGTTCTCTCCGTTTCTTGTCTCCTCTCCATATCTCAGTCAGCGGAGGAAATCCTCCCTTTACTCTGTCTCTGTGGCCAAATGACTGAGAGGAGTGGTGCTAGTGAACAAACTGATTTGTCCGTTCAGCCACGACAACTAACCACAACGAATACAAACTGGGATCAACAACCCAGCTACTGATCCTGGTTTGAAATCCCACTGTGTCAGACCACCGACATGCAGAATGTTACAACTAACCAGGGTTTCACCAAACCAGAGTTTATAAGCCAGGATTTACCACGATGCTTGAATGATTAACCACGGTTAATGCTAACCAGGATTCCCATTATCATTCGGCTTTAAAACTAGGCTTCAAGTCCTTATTACGGGCTGCATCCAGACTAGCATTTCCATAGGATCCAGCTCTTCGACCCTCAAAGTGCCATTTTCACATTGATATCCCCCCCCCATGACAGCCCAACCCCAACCATCCTGTTCTTAGGGGAGATGGGGACCCCCAGAAACAGGACTTCAGGGGAGCATTTGGGCCTACTGCAGGAGGTGGAAGACATGAAAACCACACTTACGAAGGTGTAATGTCCTGTTGCTCATAGAAATGTTAGTCTCGATTCAAGCCATTGGGAGAACCTTGTCAACATGAACTGGGGTTAATGTTCACGTTGATATAAGGCGACAGAAACCCAAGTCAAAGTGGTAGTGTGTGATCCAGTGGTTCTCTTCCAGATCCACTAACCACAGCCAGAGATTAGGAGTGCTGTGTTTGCACAAGGCCCTCTTGCCTTCACACCCAAATCACATGTGATTAAACATCAACTTACATGGTGGAGATGTATCGGAGCAGAGACATTTGGGGAAATTATCACTATAATGCTGCCTCGAGGAACTGGACATTAAGGTCGAATGTACTATGGAATTATTCTTGTTAAACTATGCGCTGCTTCTAGAGCCAGTGTGGTATAGTGGTTAAGAGTGGCTTGGCCCGTAGCTACGGTGGGGCTATTGGGGGCTCTGTCCCCTTCCTTTAAAAGCCTGCCCCCTTCCTTAAAGTGCCCCCCATTTCTTAAAGGCCTCCCCTTCTTCCCAAAAGCATTTCAAGGGATCCTTTAAATCAGGGCTCATTTCGTAGCAGGAGCTCCTTTGCATATTAGGCCACACACTCCTTATGTAGCCAATCCTCCAAGAGCTTACAGAGCTCTTCTTACAGGGGCTACTGTAAGCTCTTGGAGGATTGGCTACATCGGGGTGGTGGTGGCATAATATGCAGAGGAGCTCTTGCTACAAAATGATACCTGCTTTAAATGCTTTTGAGAAGAAACGGGGTGGCGCGCACCACTCTTCCTCCCCTCCTGCAAGATTTAAAGGACTGTTCAGCTGATGAGCAGGGAACATGTGGTCTGCTGATCAGCTGGAGGGCTCTTTAAATCTTGCAGGAGGGAGGGAGAAAGAAGGGTGCCTGCCACCACCCCCTTTCATTCTGGCAAATAATGGCCGCCCCACCAGAAAGAAGTTTGCCCCACAAGCCACAAAATCCTGGCCATGGGCCTGAGAATGGCGGACTCTAATCTGGAGAACCAGGTTTGATTCCCCACTTCTCCACGTGAAGCCTGCTGGGTGACCTTGGGCCAGTCACAGTTCTCTGAACTCTCTCAGCCCCACCTACCTCACAAGGTGCCTGTTGTGGGGAGAGGAAAGGAAGTGATTGTAAGCCGCTTTGAGACTCCTTCAGGTAGAGAAAAGTGGAGTGCAAGAACCAACTCTTCTTCTTCTATACCAAGGAAGTTCTATGTGATGTAGTCACTGTGCATAGTTTCCTGGAAGCTGGATCCTAGTGTGTAATTTTGCATCATTAATCTGTCATGTTTACACTTATGCTTTGCTTCAGTTCGGTTTCTTCAGATTTCTCGTTGGTTCTACAACCTAAATCTTATTTCATTGTTCAGTCAATGTCCCATCCTGTAGACTGTATTGACTCCCTCCATGTTATCCACCTTGAGTCCCAGTGAGGAAGGCTATAAATAACAAATAAAATAAATAAATATAAAAACAGCTGCTAGATTAAGCTTTGCTGAACTGTGAAAGGAGAATAAAATCCTCACAAAAGAGGGTTGGGGGGGGGGAGTTAAAAAAAGTGAAAGATCGCTTTTGCCTTGCTGAGACTCATGGCTCCAAAAAGAAATTAGGATGTCCATGAGTTGGATGTTTATTAGCAAGAAGTTTTGCAGTGCATGGAAATGTCCATGACCCAAGCTTAAAGGTATCTAGTTTTCTAAACATTTAGAGACGTTACAGATTTCTTTCTTCTGGTGTCTTTAGGTCACCCTTGTAAAATTTCATTAAAAACGAATTTTTGTAAAAATCAACAGCGAACCAACAAAAAGTTCCTCAAAGTTCTCAACGCCTACATTTTTTAATTACCTGATCGATCATTTTCCGAGCTTCTTCCACTTCTTTATCTTGCGATTCGGTCTCGATGGTGTAGGTGCCTGTTTCACTCAAGCTGTCCTCTTCCTCATGCTTCCGAGCTTTGACCAAGTTAGGATCAACAATGGGCATAGAGACTGTTTCGGGGGGTGAGGGTACTGCTACCCGTGGGGTGAGTGGGGCAGGCATAGGAGGTGGCTTCTCCATGACTTTCACGGCTTGAGAGCTCTCTTTTAGGAATTCGGCAGCAAAATCCTGTGAAATTTTCGACTTCCGCCCAGCGCTGCCATGGTTTTTTACCGATGACCTCGATGTGGAGGATGAGGAAGAGCTGATCCGTTCCTCCGTCTTCTCCCTCTTAAAGGAGCCGGCTCTTGGAGTGTTGAAAGGGCCTGGCCCTTTAGTTCCTACAGGTGGCAGAAGTGACGATGGTGCGCAGCTCCCTGGTTTCTCAGCAGGGACGGTAATTTTGCGTTTCTCGACCTTGGTCTTCAGGGCAGGATCCACTTCATTCTGGGTGGAGTGGCCGCTGTGCGTGAAAGACTGCGACCTCTTCTTCCGGGGAGTGTCGTCGTCAAAGAACTCGATGACAAACGCCTGCTGGTTGTGAAGCATTTCCTGAGGGTCACGCCGAATTTGCCGCTGGAGTTTGGCTTGCTCGCCCACCACGTGGTCATGGACAACCGACTCGTTTTCTGGTTTGGGTGCGACCGGGTCTTCTGAATCACTCTGTGTTCCATCTTCATGTCTGTTACCTGCAAAGTTCGTGCACAATTAGAGTTGTCCTGGTATGGAGCTTATCTAACCAATCATCGATCTCACTGCACTAGCCTCTTCAAGACCATTGCTCTGGAAACTCAGATATTTTATAACTTAAAACCATGCAAAGGTTATGATTCAATTGCTGGTCTGCTAGCATGATTTTTATCCAACTTGGAGCTTACTTGCTTGAGTCATCTGGAAGAATCTTCCAGCAAAACTCGCACCTGCTCTCTGCTTATTCATACTCTGATCTACAACCTCTTGGGGGGGGGGGAAGCACCTATAATATCTACTTTGGAAGACCCTGTTGGGCCAACAAACAAGAATAGGGAGATGGGGGTCATACCTGGCCAGATACACTACATTAGTGGCATATAGATTTTTGTTTTTGCACAAGACACCACAATTGTTTTAAGAACATCAGCATGATGCATCAGAGGTTATGCTTTGATCCACACATTCATTCATTTATTTCCATTAGTCCACCTTTCCCACTGAGACTCAAGGTGGGTTACAACAATGTAAGTCAATGCAATCAACAGGATTACAAATATAATATGGATTAAGATAAAACCAGCATAATCTCTTGCCCTAAAAGGTGCTTCGTGAGCAGGATCTTAGTGGGGCGCCAGATCACTAGTGGGAGATTTTCCATTCAAACTTCCAGCTCCCAGAACTACCACACTCCAAACTCTAATTTTAAACAATTGTTGCTCTACAGGAGGAGACGCGCAGTTTGAATGGGTTCATACAATTAACGCACATAATGTTGCCTTGTACTGAATCAGACTCTTAGTCTATCACAGTCAGTATTGTCTACCCAGACTAGCAGTGGCTCTCCAGGGTCTTAGGCAGAGTTCTATTCCCGTGAACTCCTACCTGGTCCTTTTAACTGGAGATGCCAAGGATTGGACCTGGGACCTTCTGCATGCCAGACAGATGCTCTACAACTGAGCCATGGCCCCTCACCTGCCTCAGGACCCTGATAAACTTCCAGTCTGGCTTTACCTAAGCACACTGGACTCAATCACTTCAGCCTCATTAGCCTCGAGATTGTATATGCTTGAATTCATGGCTATATTGTAAGCTTTCTAATCAGGACAGGGTTTTTTGCCCAATTTGGCTGTAAGCTACAAAGCACAAGGTCTCAGTCTGAAGATTTCAAAATGGGATATTAGCCAGCATTCCATCACAGTGCTCTGCTTTCATGTACTATAACTCATATTTCTGCCTTATGTAGTGTTTATTACTCATGCTAACGACATATATCATATATGTTTGGACATTTTTTGACTAGTCATTAGTACATTTCAAGCACGCATTATCTGTTTTGTTTTTTTAATATGTGCGTTATTTACTATTTGCTTTACAAACATTTATAATCCTCGGGTGCTCTTTCTTTTCCAGTCATAGGTTTCTCCTCCTTTGTTTGTGCTGGTGTTTAAATGAAGTCAAAATCTGCACAACTTAGAGATAACAATGTTCCAGTAAGAAAAAAAAGTTCAATGTTTTGCCTGAATGAACCAAAACACAGAACATTTTGCAGCAGTGCCACTGGAAAAGCTTCACTGAACATCCAATTCAAATACTCATATTTTCAACCTGTTAGTACCTCATTAATCTGACTAAATTAACAAGCCTGATCTCCAGTTAAAAAGCTGTGGGGGCGGGGCAACCAGCAAAGCATTCAGTCGCTCCTGGAGCAGCCTCCACGCCACTATCTTGGAAAACTAATTAAAAATAAACTCTTCGCTGCTGGAAAACATCAAAACTGAGCCCAAGATATGGGAAAACAGAAAGGAGCACAGGCGAACAAAAAAGCACAACAAAAGACAGCTTCTAAAGACACAAGAGTGGAATTGGAATCTTCTGAGCGAGACTCCTCACCTCCTCCCCCACTAGAAATGGAGCTGGAAGACGCTGAAGAGGTACGTGTGGGGAAAAGGAAAAGAGAGGACTCTATTACAAAAAGGCGAATACAAAAAATGCTAACTGATTTAAAAACAGAAATCAAAGAAATAATAACGCCTGTATTTAACAAAATAGATTATTTGACAAACAAAGTTAAAGAAGTTGAAGGTACAGCAAATATGGCTCTTGATGGGGGGAAAAAATGCCCAGGAACTGAACGAACTAAACACATTTGAAACATGGACAAAATCCAAGATAATGTTATTAGAAATCAAAGTAAGAGAGCATAATTAAAATTTAGAGGGGTCTTGCCCAATTTTGAAATGAACAAAGAGATAACTGCAGCTTTAAATCAATGACTATCAGAACTCCTTCACTTATCAGGAACAATTGTAGTAAATAACTACAGGCTGAACACGATACATGCTACCTCACCCGCATTAATCCCGGATGTAATTGCTGAAATTGTGGACATTAAAACAAAAAAAACCATTTTAGATATGGCAAGGACAAATGGAGGTTTGAAATTAATAGACCCTAGTCCAAGTGTTTCCTGACTTGCCAGGTGAAATACTGAATGCCAGGTGCAATTTACATCCGATAGCACAACAACTAAATGAAATGAAACAGAGATACAGGTGGCTCCCACTTGGGCACTTATCAGTAACCTTCCGTGGGAAAATATTAACAGCATACAATACAAAGTCTGGAGAAGAGCTCATTAAGGAAATACAAGAGGCTCAACAGGAATTAAAAACTAAACCAGGAAGAAATAAAGAGACACAACCAAGGACTTTGAAATAAGACTGGAGAAATTATCTTAATTTCAATTATTTTGACAGACTTAAAGATAGATGATGAACTTTAAGAATGGTGGTGATGTTAGGTTTCCAGGGATTCCCCCCCCCCCCCCCCGACACAATGGAAGAGTCTGCAGCACTCCCACGGGAGCAAGCACCATGGAAGACGGCAGAGACTCGTTCGATGAACCCGAACCCCGAGGAAGGAAGCTCCTCTTGAGGACTTTTCCAAGAAACAAGATAAAGTGCAACCTGAATACTAATTTACTTTGCTTGTAGTCTAGACATACAAACTAGATGTAAGCTGAATAGATATTTCAAGATATTAGTTAAAGTTTAATGGTTTATAATAGCTTAAATATTAGAAGATAAGAAGTGCTTGTGTTGAAAGCCATGGAGGGAGAAAACCTCAAGAAGAAAGTAGATAGAGTAACAATCTTTCCAAGCCCATAGTAAAAGAAATATCAGTGTTTAGAAGACTGGGATTTGCCAAAACCATGGGTTTGGGCTGCCTGTAATAATTAAAGAAAAAGTGTTTAATGTAAGGATTTTCTTTTAATTTATGAAACCTGTAATCGTTTCTCGTGCATGGGAAACAACAATAAAAATAATTTTTTAAAAAAAACTGCTAGAGGGAGGTGCTAACAGGTCAAGCCAGCATTCTTCTTCCTTGAGCTAGTATTTCTGAGTCACACTAACAGTGCAATATCTACTTGGGAAGACGCAGGTCATCCACTTAGACTCAGCCAGGGCTTTTCCCACCCTTGCAGAACACGCACCCAGTTGAGATCAGGGCCCTGCAGACCTACTACAGTTCGGCAGGGCCAGTAAAACAGAGCTGTTCTGCCAGGCCTTTGGGTGAAGCGGCAGATGCCCAACGACTTGGCCTCCCTTGCTGAAGCTCTCCATCTTCATACGGCCCATACTAAGAAGATCCACAATTTCTGGGCTACGGCCGAGCTGTTTCGGTCCTCTGAGACCGTTACATTTCTGTATTTATAGTGCTATCTGTTTTGAATTACGTGCTTTTGTTTAATTGTTTTAGCTAACTGATCATCACGACGGTTTTGAATTATTGCAAAATTGTTGTTGTGATCTGCCCTAAGCCCGCTTGGGGGGAGGGCAGAATATCAGTCGAATAAATAAATCCTTCCTGGGAGCAAGCCCCATTGAATAGACCTGAGAAGGATCCTGAGTAGATCTGATTAGGGTTGCTCTCGAAAACTAAGAACCTAATGGGATACTACTGGGCACAGTATCTCTATGAGGCCAGAACTTGTCTTGCTTAATTTATGGGAGGGGACAGAGGTTCCTGCTGTCAGGAAAGATCTCATTTCTTATATGTTGGTGGCAGCCAAGACTTTAGTGGCTAGGCATTGGGGAAGTAGTATACAACCCTCTTCGAATATGTGGTTCAATAAGTTATGGCAGGGGTCATTTCGTAGAAAAAGAGGTGCAGGAGCTCATTACCATAACTCATTTGCATAACTCATTTGCGTATGCCACACCCCCTAACATACCGGAAGGCCACACCCACCCCTCAGGCTTCACTCCACAGGTGAGTGAAACTGACCTCCTCTTCCTCCATTCCCTTCCCCATCCAATACTTTGGGCAATAAAAATAAGCGTAAAGAACACACCCTCATTCTCTTCCTGCTCCCTTGAAACCACCAGGTTTCAAGTAGACTTGAGATACCCAGGACATGTGCACCACCCATCCCTTCCCCTTCCCCTCCCCACAACAAGACACCCTGTGAGGTAGGTGGGGCTGAGAGAGGTCTTTGGAGAACTGCTCATGAGAGAACAGCTCTGAGAGAACTTGTGACTGGCCCAAGGTCACACCAGCAGCTGCATGTGGAGGAGTGGGGAATCAAACCCGGTTCTCCCAGATTAGAGTCCAACTCCTGACCACTACACCAAACTGATGGGGTAGAAGCTGCTGAAGGGTTGGTGAAATTTTTCCGGTACTTATGTGCCATGTGCCCAGATAAAAAATGGTATACTTAGAAAATTTATATGCCACCCTGAGCAAGTCTCTGGAAAAGCAGCACACAGTCATAAAAGGAACAATGATAAAATTATCAATATTAAAACAAAACACTAAAAAAAATAAAGACCCTAGCAGGGCTTTCCCCGGGGCGCTGCACCTCTGCACTGCTCGGGGAAGCCGAGGAGGGGGTGGGGCTTGGTCATGTGCCCGCCCCCTGGGCTTTTCACTCCCGGAGATGCGCTCCTGTGCGCTCCCGCTCCATCGGACCCCTGAGTTATGGGAATACCTGGCCATGGACAAAATATCAGATGTTATTTCCTTGGCAGAGAATCCAGAGTTTCGTTCAGATTTTTCGGAATGTTGGTTCCCTTTCCCTGAATATATGGAAAGGCACAGTAAGCTTAAAAAGAGACTCCCTGATCATTTGAAGGTTACAGCTATATATTGAACAGCTGTTTGGTTTTATTGCTTGTGTTTTTTAGGCTTGTAATTATGTTGTCGTTGTTGTGGTTTCCTAACACAGTATGGGCGACTGCAAATTGTTGTTATATTATATAAATAATTTTTTTTTTTGAAAATAAAATAAAACTAAGAACCCTGCCCCGATCCTTTCTAGGAGTTAGTTACTATAAACGCCGGGCTTACCTTTCAGAGTTTTCACGTGCACTGGGAGGTCGCTTTTGGTGCTGTACACATCGTCTCCCACTGCCTGCCTTCTCATGAGGCACGGGTCATTCTGTACCAGCCAGTCAGCCACTTTGTTCTCCGCCGAAATCATTTCAGTGGGGCCAGCCTCTTTGCTGAGATTCCTCCTCTGCCTGAGCGAAAATTTGGTAACGTGATCTTTTATCTTGATTTTGCCTGGAGTGCAGTCGTCAAATTCAATGGTGAAAGAGGCGTGGCTCTGCACAACAGGCGGCACTGCCGTGTCAACATCCTTGGTGGGAATCTCGTGGACTTGCGCCTCTGGAGATTTCACCGGCTGCTGGAATTCCTTCGTCGGGATTTCGAAATAACTCGGTTCTCTCCGGAAGGCATAGACCGAATCGCCTTGAGAATCTCTGTAGCCAGCGATGTTGCCGTTGATTTCTTCTTCGTGTTGGGCTATTTCTTTTGTTCTTTCTAAAGGTTAGAAACAAAAATTAAGGGGCGGGGGAACGGTACTCAAAACATACATCTGAGGTTGGGGTTAACTAACCTAGAGCCGCAATTGTTGGTCAGGCGGGATATAAATCTAAATTAATAAATAAATAAATAAATAATAAATAACTGGTGTGCTTTTGACACCAAACAGTGGGTTGCTTTTACTATTTTAACTTGATGTTGGAACTTTTGTCTCATTTTGCCCTGGTCTTTCTCCAAGTTGTTCAGAGTTCTCCTTTTCATATTTTGTTATTGTAACAACTCTGTGCCTGTGGGAGGTTACACTGAATCTGACCAACCCAGGGTTACCCAGGGATCTGCATACACGAAAATGCCTTATACTGAATCAGACCATTGGTTCATCATAGGATTGCCAACCCCAATTTCAGGGGGCCCAATCTGCCGCCGACCAGCTGGCCAGTGGGGGGAACCCCACCCCGAAGACCCCCACCACACCTGGGCGTTTCACGTGGGAAACACTGTAGCATTTGGCTAAAAATTCTACGGTGACTGTAGAGCTTTTAGCCAAATGCTAGAGCGTCCCCTGTACGACATACCCAGTGCAATGATGTCACTTCCGTGCTCCAGAAGACCCCAGGACCAAGCCAGGAGCCCCATGCTAGCAAACGGTAAGATCTGGCAACCCTAGTCCATCAAGGTCAGTATTGTCTACTCTGATGGGCAGCACTTCTTCAGAGTCTCAAGTAGAGGCCTTTCCCATCAATTTCTACTTGGTCCTTTTAACTGGAGATGCCAGGGATTCAACCTGGGAGCTTCCTCATGCAAGGCAGACCTTCCTCTACCACCAAGCCACAGCTTTTCCCCTCAGCTGAATGGGGATTTGAGTTTAAGTCTATCGCCATCACTCTACACTGGCTCTATGGTGATTTGACTGACTTGGATTACAAGGTTTGTTCTGCTGGCACAGAACAACTCTTCAGTCTGAGGAGGAGGGGAGGGGAATTGTTGCCGATTCTCCCCCTCCTGCTCCAGACTCAAGTTTTGCTCCACACACTGTTCTTTCAGGTCCACTGACCAAAAAAGCAGCTCACACAGAAGGCTGTAGTATGCGTGAAAGATGGGAAAGTTATCTTCCCTTAGCACAATTTGGCTCACACGGCTTAGAATCCAAGCCGGTGTGTTTCAGTTTTTTGTAGGCTGCTTCAAGAAACCTGGAGGTGTCCACCCCTTTTATCCCACCTTCTTCTAGTATATGTTTCTACCTTCCTACATTTTACCATCAAAATACCCTTTACATTTTTTTTAAAAAAATTATTTATATTTTCAGCCACCTTCAGTTCTGCAAGAGAGAAAGGCAGCTAATAAAAGTTTTAAATAAATGAATAAAATAATACCTGAATAATGTTCTTCTTGTCTCCTGTCATCCGAGGTCTCCAGCTTATTATTGGCATCGTCCTCACCCCACCACGATGGCTGGCCATAGAGGGGTGTGCGGTATGCACTCGTTGTTGTCTCTGGAGATGGAGATGGGATTTTAAAAAAAAGAAGTACAAAGTTTCACGTTAGCTTTCTGGACGGTACCACAACAGAAATATCACCTGATTCTAGAAGGTGATACAAGTACATCTTATAGACTGGGTAGCCAAACTGTGGCTCGGGAGCCACATGCGGCTCTTTCACACATGTTGGGTGGCTCCTGGCAGGGCAGATGGACAAGCGAGGGGGAAGCAGAGAAAGAAAGCAACTTTAACTTTAAATGCATTCTCAAAGTCCACCCCCTGCTTACAAATATTATTGGACAAATAAATATCATTATCAATTTTTACCCCTTTTGTTTTTATTTTTGGCATTCTCATTTAATGTTAATAAAAAGCAAATGTGCATATTTTCCAATAAAAGCATATCTGTAGTAGGTCTTCATGTCATGTGACTCTCAAACATCTGATATTTATTCTGTGTGGCTCTTATGTTAAGCAACTTTGGCCACCCCTGTTAGAGATGATATCATTCCAGATGATAGAGCCCATCTTTATTCCTAAGAATGCCTTTTAGGAAGCTAAGGAATGCATTTAACTAAACTATGTTCTAATCAAAGTCTACTGGTCTCTGCTTAGACACCAGAAGTTGGTAAAACTCCCTCACTGCAAATACTAAGGCTCAGATCTGAGTTTAAGGGTAGCACCCGCACACCATTGGATATTACACTACTGTTATGATTTCAGCTCTTGCTTTTTCCTGCTCTAGACAGAAAAATATAGCAGCAAAATGACAATGAGCAATATCTAGAAACGTATAGATGCAGCCAGGATTCTGCCTATGCTATTTTTTATAAAGCCTTAGTTAAACACAGTTCATAAACTTAGCCACATCTCTTTAACCATAGTTCACTCCTGTGCAGATGCATCCCTTATCGACAATTAAAGCAGTGCTGAAGAAAGAATTCCAGACCTCAGTTTCCTAGTCATAGTGAAGGAACAACCCAACAGTATAGTTGCATTGCTCTAAGAAGTTGTCAAAAGACAATAGCTATTAAGAACATAAGAACGTAGGAGAAGCCATGTTGATCAAACGAAAGGCCCATCCAGTCCAACACTCTGTGTTACACAGTGGCCAAAACCCAGGGGCCATCAGGAGGTCCACCAGCGGGGTCAGAACGCCAGAAGCCCCAGACAGAGTGTTCCATCTATATCTTGTGGCTAATAACCACTGATGGACCTCTACTCCATATGTTTATCCAATCCCCTCTTGAAGCTGTCCTGCAGCAGTGAATGCTACTTGTTCATTATTCTGGGTGAAGTACTTTCTTTTATCTGTTCTAAACCTACTGCTGTTCGATTTCATTGAGCGCTCACAAGTTCGTGTATTGTGAGAAAGGGAGAAAAGTACTTCTTTCTCTACCTTCTTTATTCCATGCATGATTTTGTAAAGCTGTATCATGTCACTCCTCGGTTGTCATTTCTCCAGGCTAAAGAGTCCAACCTCTTTAACCTTCCTTCACAAAGTGTTCTATCCCCTTAATCATTTTAGTTGCCCTTTTCTGCACCTTTTCCAATGATATCCTTTTTGAGTCGCGTGACCAGAACTGTACGCAGCATTCCAATTGAGGCTGCACCACTGATTTATACAAGGGCATTATGATACTGGCTGATTTGTTTTCAATCCCCTTCCTAATAATCCCCAGCATAACATTTGCCTTTTTTTTTACTGCAGTCATACATGGAACAGACATCTTCAAGATCCCTCTCCTGGTCAGTTACCGCCAGTTCGGACACCATCAGTGTATATTCATAGTTAGGATTTTTGGCTCCAGTGCACATTACTTCGCACTTGCCCATGTTGAGCCTCGTTTGCCACGTTGACACCCAACCTCAGCAGATCCTTCTGGAGTGCCTCCCAATCCTCCCGGGTTCTCACCGCCCTGAACAACTTAAGAGTCACCTGCAAACTTAGCCACTTCACTGCTTACTCCCAACTCCAAATCATTAATGAACAAGTTGAAAAGTTCCGGACCTGGTACCGAGCCCTGCGGTACCGCACTGCCAACTCCTTCCACTGTGAAAACTGCCCGTTTACACTCACTCTCTGTTTCCTGTTAACCAGGTTTAATCCACAAGAGGACTTGTCCTCTTATCCCATGACTGCTGAATTTACTTAGGAGGCTTTGATGAGGAACTTTATCAAAAGCTTTCTGGAAGTCTAGGTAAACAACATCTACTGTTCACCCCCTCAAAGAACTCTAAAAGGTTAGTGAGACAAGATCTTCCCTTACAGAACCCATGCTGATTCTTCCTCAATAGCTATTGTTCATCAATACAAACCCATGGTTCCATTATTATTAAAAATATGACTTCACATCAACAATGTAGATAGAACTAATCATACATGTACTCTGAAACGCATAAAAGTCTCTCATACATGAGCTCAATAAATGTCTTTTAAAATGTCTCTTTCTCAATAGAGGCCTCACAAGAAACATTTTCAGACAACACTAATTGTGCGTACAAGGAGCATACCAACCACGCATATGGGAACTGACCTCTATCCACAATCCTTTCAATAGGTGCAGTCACCGTTTCATCAGAAATAGGCACTATGGATATAATCAGTAAGCATGTACTGAAGCACAAAATGTGTGGTTCCTCTTCCAAACAAAATGGCAACCGTATGCATCAGGAAGATTGCAGGTAGCTCATGTTCTGAATACATGCAATTGGATAGCCCCAAGGTAATGCCTAAAAAGGGCCACAATAGCTTCATCTTCTAATCCACAACATACAAAGAATCATCCCCCTAGTTACACACAAAGTGCTATTTGTGTGTGTGTGTAAACCTTTAAGTGTGTATCAGCTGTAATACTTGCAGATTATAAGGTTTCCTGTCCACCTACGATTCCGAGAATGCAAACTGCTATTCCCCCAGATCAAATACTTAGCTTAGTACCTCTAAATCTACCTTTTTTTTTTTACAATGAAGACAGCTGATAAAAATTGTACACGCATTGCAACACCAATGCAATAAACTCGTTGATCCGTTATTAAGGTAGGCAGATTCCTCCTGGCCACTGGAGGGGGTAGGGCTGCCACCTCCAGGTTGGAAAACTCTTTGAAAAGTACTGAGGTTGGAGACGTGTTGAGTGAAAACAGCTCATACTTTATTAAGAGGTCTGAACAAGACTGGTTAGCTGGACTCGCAGGTCCGCTTGTTACCCCCGTTCTCGACCGGACCAATGTACACACCCAACACCCGTGATTCGCTATTTACAGTGTACTCTTAGATCATAGGTTCCCCTAAGGTTCTGACTCCCCCGACTGGCCCTCTCCAGGATCCTCTCGGTCTATTGTCTAAGTGTGCAAAGCTCAGACACTTCGCCCGACCGCGTGGTCGTCCAACCACGTGCGCAGACCTTGGATAGGACACAACACTCTTAGAAATTTCAGGATGGAGCCTGGGGGAGGCCAGGAACCTCAGTGGGGTATGATGCCATAGAGTCCACCCTCAAAAGCATCCATTCTCTCCAGGGGAACTGATCTCTGTAGGCTGGATATAAGCTGTAATTCTGGGAGATCCCCAGGCCCCACCTGAAGCGGTAAATCTATGCATACCCTATTAATTACTTCGGTTTTTCCAATGTTCATTCATAGAACACAGACAGAAACATCAGTGGTTAGCGAAGACCAGTAATTAGTGAGGAGGAAGAATCAAGTCAAGAGAAACGGCTAATGAAGACATTAGCCACCATCTTTAAATAAACTGAGTTGCTGAAAATAAAACCTCCACACCTTCTTTCGCTACCGGTGTCTTATGCACACAAGGAGGACAAAGACATATTTATGTAAATAGTTTTAGGCATCAGTACGGGTGTAGTAGTAACTGAGGGAACAGAACACAGACAACAGTGGCACTTCCAGTTTCCCCTTCACAAAACACAAGTACATCCATGTGCTGCTTATCATTATGGCTAATACTGTCCTGAAGACCTTTTTTCTCCTCTGCAGCAAACGTTGCAGAAAGCATGGCAAAGTCGGGTCAGCAACCACAAAGAGGTTTTAATTTATGGTAGGTGTTCCACTGCTTTATTTCTGTTTATATGTCTATCCTGCTTTGCTCCCCGATAGGGATGCAGAACAGCGGACAACATCATGCCCCCTCTCCTCCATTTTATGCTCATAACAACTAGCCTGTGAGGTAAAGTTGGCTGTGAGAGGAAAAAAATGAAGAGGAGAAGAAGAGATTGGATTTATACCCTGCCCTTCACTCGAAGTCTCAAAGAGGCTTAGAAGGAGAAGAGGAGATTGGATTTATACCCCGCCCTTCACTTGTAGTCTCAGAGCGGCTTACAAACTCCTTTCCCTTCCCCTCCCCACAACAGACACCCTGTGAGGTAGGTGGGGCTGAGAGAGCTCTGAGGCAACTGTCCTTGAGAGAACAGCTGGTACAGAGCTATGGCTTGCCCAAGGTCATCCAGTAGGTACAAGTGGAGGAGTGGGGAATCAAACCCGGTTCTCCCAGATTAGAGTCCGTGCACTTAATCACTACACCAAACTGGCTCTCACACCAAACTGGCTCTCAGCACCAAAGTGGCTTACAATCTCCTTCCCTTCCCCTCCCCACAACAGACACCCTGTGAGATAGTTGGGGCCGAGACAGCTCTTTTCAAGAGCTGCTCGAGAGAACAGCTCTGAAATAACTTGCAACTGACCCAAGGTCACCCAGCTGGCTGCATGTGAAGGAGTGGGGAATCAGACCCAGTTCTCGCAGATTAGAGTCTGCGCTCCTAACCACTACACCAAACTGGCCAAGGTCACCCACATGAGCTTCCATGACAGAATGAGGATTTGAACCTGTGTCTCTCAGATCCTGCTCCAACACTATATATTGGGTCTCCCTGGCGACTCTCCAAAACCTGCACTTTCTTCAGAAGAACTTTTTATGGGAATTGGCTTGCAATGTCTAGGTCCAAGTCTTTAAGGTGATTAAATTTCAGCACAGATTCTGCCTCTGTCTTGAGTTCTACCTGGGGCCATAATATGCATTATTTTAACCATTTAACATACCCTGAGCATTAGGAATGTGCTTGCTAGGGTTTGAAATGCATAATCCATGTTCTCTCATGAAAACATGAGAAATGGCTCTTCTGCCAGTTCCTTCCATGACATAAACTGAGTTTCTCATTATTATTGTCATTATTATTAATTTATGGAGTAACCATAGAATGAGAGAATTGGCTTAAGATACCCACTGCGATTGTCCTAAATGATCATCATTCCTAATTTACAGACAGGGCACTTGTAGCTGGAAAAAACAGCCAAGCTACAAATTTCCAAGGGTGTCAAACTTACTCGTTACGAGGGCCAGATCTGACGTAAATGTCACTTTTTCCAACCGGGCTATGTATGCCATAAAATGTAGCACCAGATACCGGAGACATAAACTTTATAGAGGACACAGGCAAACCCAACTAACAATATTATTTTTACTCAAAATACAAACATACTTCAAAGACAAGCTGTTTTGGTACAGAGACCTTCTGGGAGAAGAAAACAAATGCAAAGTCTCCAGGGCGCAGGAAGAAAATTACCCAGCTTAATCAGAGCCGCCCACAGTTTTTACCTCAAACCCCACAATTCCATGGGAGGACAAGAAATGAAGCAACCAGGTCACATATTTCCAGTTGTTCTTATTATGCGATAGTTCTACCTCAGTGGGCAAGTCGCTTGCGTCTAACGCCCACCCTTGTTATTGTCTGCCTCTGAAAGAGGACCGAACAACACAGTCAGCGGCACCAATGAAAGCGTTTTTTTGACTCGAAAAGCTCACCTTTGCCAAGCCACTGGGAAAGGGGAACACCAATATGCCCTACCTCCACAGGTCTGAGGTAGATGACACAGCAAACTTTGCTTTAAGTATGGGTAGGAATGTATTCTCAGACATGCCTGTGCCAGCAATTGTTAACGGTGTCTCCCAGGGCCTCAGTCAGGACTTTGTGCAGGATCGACGCCATGATACTGCTTAAACATGGGGGGATTCTTTAAGCATTACCCTAATCATGTTGAAACCACTGTTCTGCGTGCATCTCCCACACAACTGAGGTAACGTTTAAAATAACTCAGCCGGGTGGGCAGGGGCCGATCACACAGGTGCTGACTGTGGAACTGGCACCTTGCCAGCAAAGGGTGCCAGTTATATGACCGCATTCATGCAATCGACCTACACCCACGTGACAGGGTCATTTAACCGCTACCCCAGCCACACAGGAGTCATTCACTAAAAAGCAGTTCCCTCACAGCTCAGGTTAATAGGGTCATCGAAAAGCCACAGAATCCAGAACTGGGCACAGAATTCTGCTTCCGGGGAAACACATTCCCTTTTTTTAAAAAAAAACTTCCAAGCCCAAGCAGCAGAAGAGTTTTACACCCCGGTTTTCTCTACCCTAAGGAATCTCAAAGCAGCTTACAGTCACATTCCCTTCCCCTCCCCACAACAGGCACCTTGTGAGGCAGGTGGGGCTGAGAGAGTTCTGAGAGAACTGGGACTGGCCCAAGGTCACCCAGCAGGCTTCATGTGGAGGAGTAGCAGGGAATCAAACCCGGTTCTCCAGATTAGAGTCCACCACTCCTAACCACTACATCGCACCAACTCTTAGCTCTTATGGAGATTCGGCAAGGCTTGAAAAGTGCGTAGCAGCGCTTGGCGAGACCCCGGAATCCAAAAGAATTGCTGAATAAGATCTCCAGTGGTCAGAGGGCATCGGAAGGCACGAAGCTGCCTTATTCTGAATCAGACCATCGGTCCATCAAGGTCAGTATTGTCTATTCAGCACCAGTTCTCCAGGGTCTCAGGGTTGAGGTCTTTCACATCACCTCCTACCTGATCCTTTTCACTGGAGGTGCTGGGGATTGAACTGGGACCTTCTGCATGCCAAGCGGGGTGTAAATACCTCTCCCTCCTTTTAAATGGTGGGGTTTTTTTTGTCATCAAGTCACAGCTGACTTACAGTGACCCAGCATGGCTCTCCAGGCAAGAGACATCCAGAGTGGTTTGCCATTGCCTTTCTCTGAGTAATACCCCTGTTATTCCTAAGCAGGGCTAACTAATACTAACCAGGGCCAACCCTGCTTGGAATCCGAGATCTGATGAGATCAGGCTAGCTTGGGCGATCCAGGTCAGAGCGCCATGAACAGGAACAAAATTAAGAACATATGAGAAGCCAATGTTGGATCAGGCCAGTGGCCCATCCAGTCCAACACTCTGTGTCACACAGTGGCCAAAAACACCAGGTGCCATCAGAAGGTCCAGCAGTGGGGGCAGGACACTAGAAGCCCTCCCACTGTTGCCCCCACTCCCAAGCACCAAAAATACAGAGCATCACTTGCCCCAGACTGAGAGTTCCTATCTATGCCTTGTGGTTAATAGCCACTGATGGACCTCTGCTCCATATATTTATCCAATTCCCTCTTAAAGCTGTCCACGCCGGTAGCCACCACCACCTCCTGTGGCAGAGAGCCAGTTTGGTGTAGTGGTTAAGTGCGCGGACTCTAATCTGGGAGAACCGGGTTTGATTCCCCACTCCTCCACTTGCACCTGGCTGGATGACCTTGGGCAAGCCATAGCTCTGTACCAGCTGTTCCCTCAAGGACAGTTCTGAAAAGAGCTCTCTCAGCCCCACCCACCTCACAGGGTGTCTGTTGTGGGGAGGGGAAGGGAAAAGGAGTTTGTAAGCCGCTCTGAGACTCCCTTGGGGAGTGGAGGGCGGGGTATAAATCCAATCTCTTCTTCTTCTTCTTCTTCTTCTTCTATTAATTACCAAATGCAGGAACCAAGCAAAACTACGCAAAGCACGCTTAATTTGCACCCTTAAAGCAAGTTGCAGAATTCGGCCGCCGCAACACAGACAAAAGCACAAGCGGTCGGTGAGGGCAAAGCTCCAGTGAAAAGTAACTAAGCCACCCTCCGTCATTTCCACGGTACTTAAGCCGGTCTCTTTGAAGGCAGCTCATTAACCACCCATCCGATGCCCCACCACTTTATCCACCACCACTTCATGCCAGCCTGCCCAGATGGCGCCAATTCATCCAAGCCCTTTTTTTCTTGGCTCATCAATTCCGGCAGACAGCCCGGGCAAAGGCAGGGATGGGGGGGGAGGGGTGGCACCGGGAGAGACAATATCCATTTAAATGACAGGATTAAGGTCAGCTGGAGCACTTGCCTAGATAAATATTGAACTGTGGGTGACAGCATGGTACACTGAAAGCAAGCAAGCAAGCCTGCATCCTCTTTTCCCAGACCAGCTCCTACATGTATGTTCAAAATATTGAGGGGAAGAGGAGACCTGGACAAACACAGAGAGAGATCGAGTACGAGCAAAACATTATCTCCTTCCGGTTACCTGCGGTCCTCGCTGAATTTAGAATATTTAGCGGAGCCTTACTGGAGGTCTGGAAAAAGGACTAATCCAATGTCACCCACATTAATGCTTGTTTTCTCATAAGAATACGCTTCACCAGGTGAAGGGGCCCTCTTTCGCAGTACTGCCAGCCAAGACTAGTGACAGGTCTACCTATGAGTCGCAGAAGAAGTCCTTCCTGATCTTTCTGCTTAACTATCCATTGACTGGAGACACTGGGTATTTTTTATGATGATGATTATGATGAGGATAGATGATGATTTTTGACCACCCTTCCCAGAAACTGGTGGTTTAGGGTAATTTACAACGATATAAACAAGCAAAGTAAAAACGAGAGAGCAAACAATAGTAGAACATTAGATTCTAGGAAAAAAACAAGATGTCGCCGGAGTCCTGATGGTGTCGCTATCTCGTGGTGTGTGTGTGATTAAAATATGTACCCTCCACTTCTCTCCACAGCGGAGCCCCAACGCAGGTTTTCTCCTCCTCTGCTTTATCCTCACAACAACCCTGTGAGGTAGGTTAGGGCTGAGAGTGAATCCTGAACCCAGAATCCTGAACCCAGGATCTAGTCCAACGCTAATTCACAAACCACTTCGGATTGGACGTGCCAAGGATCGAACCTGGAACGTTATGGACATGCTGTGTCACCGTGCTTAAAGCCAACCATGCAGGCTCAAAAACAGGACTAGCCCAAATGCATTTGTACAAATTACCTGCCCGCACGTAAGTGGCACAATAAATGGCCTGAAAGAAAAACAAGCAAATTGTTTACCATTTTTGTAAAAAAAGAAAAATCCTATCTGGTTGTCTGGAGGAGCCTTTTACTCACCACTGATGATCAAGTGAATGGCTACTTAAAAAGCTGGCTTAAAATCGGCACATTTTATACCATTTGAGATCCAGTGTGGTGTAGTGGTTAAAGGATCTGGGAAGCCCAGGTTCAAATCCCCACTCCGGCCATGGAAGCTTGCTGGGTGACCTTCGGCCAGTCCCATTCTCTCAGCCTAACCTACCTCACAAGATTGTTGTGAGGATAAAAACAGAGGAGAAGAGAATCATGTAGGACACTTTGGGAGCCCGCTGGGGTGAAAGGCAGGATATAAATACATAAAAATTTGCCGAAAAGTTTTTGTAGGATCACTTACATTGGCTTTCTTTGCCTCCTCTGTTGGGTCTGCAGTCTGAGTTCTGCAGAATTTGGGATCCCATGGCGCCCAGAGCAAATGTAGAGAGAGAGCTAAAAGGTAAAGGTAAAGGTTTCCCTTGCTCGAAAGCCAGGCGAATCCAACTCTAAGGGGTGGTGCTCATCTCCGTTTCCAAGCCAAAGAGCCAGCACTGTCCAAAGACTTTTCCATGGTCATGTGGCCAGCATGACTAAACGCCGAGGCGTATAGAACACTGTTACCTTCCCACCAAAGTGGTACCTATTTATCTACTTGCAATTTCTTGCTTTCTACTAGGTTGGCAGGAGCTGGGGCCAGAGACGGGAGCACACTAGGGTCTCGAACTGCTGAGCTACTGATCTTCCGGTCTGCAACTCAGCATCTTAACCTCTGAGCTGCCACAGCCCCTTAGAGGGACAGGAACACAAAAAAATGGGTGGGGAGAGAAGAGCTTCACTGGGGATCTAGGAGACAGTCAAGGAGTCATGTTACATAAATCTTTAGGAGTCAAGATAAACCAGCAACCCCTTCCCTGTTAAAAAAAAATCAATGCAACTAAAATGAGTGCCAACAAAGAGGGCACTGTACCAGCTCGCTCCAGACAATAAACTTGAGAGCACAGCTAAAAATACCGCCTGGCCAAATCAGAGAAAGGAGAGCTATGCATTAAAACAGGGCAGCTTCCCAGGAGACGTCTTTTAATTGAGGGCCCATGCCGCTTTGATCACGGCTGCGGTTCATTCTGGTCTTCCGTCTCCACACAGTGCTGTGTCTTTTTTACATTAACCCTAGAGTGTATAGGATTTTCAGTTTTTTTAACAAACTGTTTTAAAGTGGAGCAAAAAACTGACCCTCGGACATAACAGTTGGAAAGCATGCCCGGGTTACATAGACTTTTACATAAATGGGCCTGAAGACTTGCAAAGGCATAAAGAAAAATCCATACTGCTGCAGTCTAGCCCCTTCGCATTCATTATTAATAACACCCGCTTCTACCTCCGGGAGACAGATCGGCAGCTTGCTCAGAAGCTGAAAGGAGAAGTTCCGCTTTAATGTTTTAAGGTTTAGAAGAGTAGAAGAAGAGATTGGATTTATATCCCGCCCTTCACCCGGCATCTCAGAGCGGCTTACAATCTCCTTTCCCTTCCCCTCCCCACAACAGACACCCTGTGAGGTAGGTGGGGCTGAGAGAGCTCTGACAGAAACTGCTCTTTCCAGAACAGCTCTGACAGAACTATGGATTGTCCAAAGTCATCCAGCAGGTGCAAGCGGAGGAGTGGGGAATCAAACCCGGTTCTCCCAGATTACAGTCTGCACCAAGGATCCCTCTAAGCTGTGGGGTCTTGTGAGCAAAAATTCTACTTTGTGAGCTACCGGCATTGAAGTTGTGAGCAAGCGATTTGGCTGCTGCATAAGTCGGTTTGCTCTGGAGCCATCCTTCTTGAGCGAAGACAAGAATATGTGAGCTGGAGGCTAAAAAACTGTGAGCTAACTCACAGTAACTCAGGTCAGAGGGAACACTGGTCTGCACACTTAACCACTACAACAAACTGGCTCCTGTTTACAGAACAACTAAAGCCTCTGAACCTGATGAAGTGAGCTCGGCCTCGTGAAATCTTGGGGGGGGCTTCCTTGGTGGTCTCCCATCCAAGAACTAACCAGGGCGCAACCTGCTTGGCTTCCAAGATATGATAAGACAGGGCTAACCTGGGCTACTCACGTCAGGGCCATGAAAACTTACACTGGAATACATTTTGGTTAATCTTTAAGGTTGGAAAGCCAGTGTGGTAGCGTGTCAGTCTAGGATCTGGGAGACCCAGCCTGGAATCTCCACTCTTCCATGGGAGCATGCTGCGTGACCTTCGGCCAGTCACACACACTCAGCCCGACCCACCTCACAGCGATGTTGTGAGGTTAAAATGGAGGAGGGGGAAATGTTCTAAGCCATTTGGGGTCACCATTGGGAGAAACGTGGGGTATAAATTAAATAAAAACCAGAGGAGAGGAGCGGAGCCTATTTAATTTCCCTAAAGCCTATGTCATCATTACAGGAATATACCCTTACAATCTTGGTGCGGAGGTTGAAACGGACGATCACAATGGGGGGGGGGGTATTCAAGCACATTTGTTTTGATGAAAATTAGAGGGGACCTTCTCATTGTAGAGAAAATATAATGAGGGGATATAATAAGGATGTTTTTAAAATGATTGTGCACAAGGTGAAGCAAATGGCTAATTTTTTTCTCTTCCTCTGCCATAATACAGCATTAAAATTCAGAGTTGCCCCATGACATTGATTAGGAACAGATTTAAGACTTGAAATGAGGACTGATGAAGGTTAAAGCAAAAAATACCAAAACCGGATTACAGCTGAACACCAAGAAGAGAAAAGTAACGACTACTGCAGAATCACACAACTTTAAGGCTGACAATGTAGAAATTGAAATTGTCCCAAGATTTTCCATTCCAGTTTTCCATTCCAGTTTTCCATTCCAGTGAGCCAGTTTGGTGTAGTGGTTAAGTGCGCAGACTCTAATCTGGGAGAACCGGGTTTGATTCCCCACTCCTCCACTTGCACCTGGCTGGATGACCTTGGGCAAGCCATAGCTCTGTACCAGCTGTTCCCTCAAGGACAGCTTGGGAAAGAGCTCTCTCAGCCCCACCTACCTCACAGGGTGTCTACTGTGGGGAGGGGAAGGGAAAGGAGTTTGTAAGCCGCTCTGAGACTCCCTTGGGGAGTGGAGGGCAGGGTATAAATCCAATCTCTTCTCTTCTTCTTCTTCTTCTTCCTTGACTCCATCAACAACCAAAAGGGAGAATGCAACCAAGAAATCAGAAGGAGATTGAGACTAGGAAGGGCAGCCACGAAGGAGCTAGGGAAGGTCCGTACAGGTAAGGATGAGTCATTGGTGACCAAGATCAAGTTAATTCATGCCATAGTATTTCCAGTTACTAGGTATGGATGTGAAAATTGGACAGTGAAGATAGCTGACAGGAAGAAAGTAGATTTCTCTGAAATGCGGTGTTGGGGGAGAGTTTTACAGATACCGTGGACCACAAAGAAAACAAATAAGTGGGTTCTAGACCAAATCAAGGCTGAACTCTCCCTAGAAGCTGAAATGACTAAACTGAGGCTATGGCACATTGGTCACATCATGAGAAGACAAGACTTGCTGGAAAAGACAATAATGCTAGGAAAAGTGGAAGGCAACAGGAACAGAGGAAGACCCAACATGAGATGGACTCAACAAAGGAAGCCATGGGCCTCAGATTCTCTGGTTTGGTACAGCCAGGAATCATTAATAAGTTAGCAGTGTTCCCAAAGGCTTAACACACAGCAAAACTTTCCAGTTTGTGTGTGTTGATGAATAAACAAAGTTACACTGAGCCTCTTTATCTTGTCATCACTAATAAGAGTCCTTTTATTTAAGGATAGACAGGAAAGGGATTGGACAGTAATCCAGTCTAACTAACTAGGATGGATGCAGATGCCAAATGCATGTCCTGCATCCATGATGCCAAGATGGAGAGACAGCAAAGTGTGTGTGAGGGGAAGTAACTGAAAGGAAGGAAACTTTCCCTAAGAGTAGCAATCTACATTTTAAAGGGATAGTATCAGAGAGTAGTGAGAGGAAGGGTGGCCAGTGTCCCGCCTATCTAGCCCTCTGACTCTTTTGTAGTCCCCTCCGAATGCTGAGACAAGAGACAGGGTACACTCCTTGACTTCCAACAGCAAGACCCAAACAAGGCTGTTAACAACAGGACGTTTTGGAAAATGTTAATTCACAGGGTCACCATAGTTGGAAGCGACTTAACAGCACTTAACATACACTCATAAAAAGAATGCTTCAGAATTCACTGTCGGAAGGCACTGTGTTGGCTAGTGGCCTAGACAGTGTTTTAAAAGGATTAGACAAATTTATTTATAGAGTATTCATCTACCAAAGGTTATTTAGCTGTGGCAACTAAATGGAAACTCCATATTCAGAGGGAGTTCTGCCTCTAACTACCAGATAAGAGAAACAATAGGGGACACCCAGAAACTGTTAGAAAGACAACAAAAAGATTTATTTAAAGGGCTATTAACAGCAAGTGTGAAGACTTTGATTAGTGAAACCATGCAGGGGTGGAAGAATTAAACCCTCTCTCCCACTCCTGATCTAAATGGGGGAGAGGGCCTGAGGATGCACAAAATTTACCTTTAAAAGTTGCTGGGAGGCTTGTCCAGTTTGGTGTAGTGGTTAAGTGCGCGGACTCTAATCTGGGAGAACCGGGTTTGATTCCCCACTCCTCCACTTGCACCTGGCTGGATGACCTTGGGCAAGCCATAGCGCTGTACCAGCTGTTCCCTCAAGGACAGCTTGGGAAAGAGCTCTCTCAGCCCCACCTACCTCACAGGGTGTCTGTTGTGGGGAGGGGGAGGGAAAGGAGTTTGTAAGCCGCTCTGAGACTCCCTTGGGGAGTGAAAGGCGAGGTATAAATCCAATCTCCTCTTCTTCTTCTAATAATTTCTATTTTTAGTTTGGGAATTGTGAAAACATACTACAGGGAAATAGTGTTATCGGTAATGTTATAACACGATAATGATTTACTTGGATTTATTAATCCATTTTTTAAACATTGTCTTCAGTATTTGTAAAAAAAAAAAAAAAAGTGCCTCACCCTTATTCCTTTTTCCCCCTTATACACTTTTCCCCCCTTATACACTTTTTCCCCCTCTACCCTATTTAAAAAAACTGAAATAAAAAATATATTTTTTAAAAAAAGTTGCAGGGAGGCTTGTGATGTCCGTCTCTTTGCCTGACCCACAGCGGAATAATAATGATAGATATGGAACTTCATCAGTTCCCTCAGTGGTGGTTAAAATGTGGAATTCACTGTCAGGGGAGGCAGTGATTGTCGCAGGCATAGACGGCTTTAAAAGAAAATTAGACAGATTCCCAATCTTTTGGGCGAAGGAAAAAAAGTTCTGTTTGTCAACTCTCTCCACCCCACACATAATTTTATAAACCTCTCTCATGTCCCCCCCTTGGTCATCTTTTCTAAACTCTTCTCCTCTTGCTCCCCCCAGCTTTTCCCTACTTGCCCAATGCACTTCCATGACAATTGTAAGTGGCCAGGGGGGAGTGGGGGGGAATGACCTCAGAAGACCAAGCAATGTGGGGAAGGTTGAAACATCCCTACCGGCGACTTTTCCCAAGCAGATGTCCTTCTCCACTCTTCCGTGAGCTTCATCTTCAAGACTGCATGTGCCCATGTCTCTGTGTGTGTGTACAAGATGGGCTTTTGGCTGTCCTACACTAGAAACGAAGGGCTGCAGTGGTTCAAGTGGTTAAGATGCTGAACTGCAGTCCGGAAGACTGCCAGTTCGGCAGTTTGAGACCCGAGTGCTGCATGATGGAGTGAGCTCCCGTCTCCGGTCCCAGCTCCTGCCAACCTAGCCGTTCGAAAGCAAGAAATTGCAAGGAGATATATAGGTACCACTTCAGTGGGAAGGTAATAGCGTTCCGTGCGCCTCGGCGTCTAGTCATGCCGGCCACATGACCACGGAAATGTCTTCGGACAGCGCTGGCTCTTCAGCTTGGAAACGGAGATGAGCACCGCATCCCTAAAGTCGTATTCAACTGGCTTTCGAGCAAGGGAAACCTTTACCTTTACCTTAGACTAGAAACTAAGGTACATGGGGCAATGCTTTCCTGCCTATTAGAAGTATTGGAGGTGTTTGGCCCTGGGGCCTTACTTCGGACCACTCTTCCCCTTATGGTGACTGAAATTCCTGCTGGGCAGAGAAGTTCTCTAGGCACACAAGAATCGCCTACTGGGGAGGAAAAGGAGGAAGAAGAGGAGGAAGAGGAAGAGATTGGCTTTATACCCTGCCCTTTACTACCCGAAGGAGTCTCAGAGCGGCTTACAATCTCCTTTCCCTTTCTCTCCCCACAACAGACACCCTGTGAGGTAGGTGGGGCTGAGAGAGCTCTCTGGAGAACTGCTCTTGAGAGAACAGCTCTGAGAGACCTTATGACTGACCCAAGGTCACACCAGCAGCTGCATGTGGAGGAGTGGGGAATCAAATCCAGTTCTCCCAGATTGCAGTCTGTGCTCTTAACCACTACACCAAACTGGCTGTCATTCAACTCCATCTCTGCACATGTTTCAACCCAAGGAGGTCTCTGCCCATCCAATCTTCCTGAGCACTTTTAGCATTTAAACATTTTGACAGCAATGTATAAACAATGAACAAATCCTTATCAATTGAACGTTTGGTATGTTACATCCCTAATGCACACAAACATCCGACTGATGCTTGGAACACTTTACGTTACAAACACTACCTGCTATAACCTTCATAAATTTTAGAGCATTAAAGCCTTTCTCCCCCTAAGTCAGCAGGGTATGTGTGTGGGGGGGGGAGATAATGTTACACTAAACCAAGATGAAGGCTTTCAAGTCTAAGCAAAGTCTGTTTCTCAAGCATCCCAAAGCAGAACTGAACCTCAGTGGTGACTTCTGTATACGGCAGGATATTTAGAAGAAGCTTTTCAAAATAGTTTTAAAACCAAAGCTGCTCTTAAACAAATGCCTAAAATTATGCTGGCTGAAGAGACCGAAAGGTTTTCACAACCCTACTAAAGACCCACGAACACCTGATTACCAGAATCAAAAAACACCTGATTACACCTGATTACCAGAATCAAAAAACACCTGATTACCAGAATCACCCTTTAAACCACTTTTTTTTTGTATTTTTGCAGTGTGTGTGTGTGTGCGTATGTGTGTGCGCATGCACACACGTGCATATGCGCCCATACCTGGAAGTTATGGTGACCTCTGGTAACTCCTACTGGGGCATGGAGGATGTTCAGAGAAGTGGCTTGACAGCCTGCCTCTGCCTCCCAGCCCTGGCATTTTTGGAGGTCTCCCATCCAAGTACTTGCCAGGGTCGGCCCTGCTTCGCTTCCGAGATCTGACAAGATCAGGCTTGCCTGGGCTATCCAGCTCAGTTTAGCGGTAATCCCACTTTCCAATCACTTTCAACAGTCCGGGGGGGGGGGGGGGGAATACTATCACCTGCCAGTAATCTTAGTTCAGTAGTATTTCGGCACTGACTGATGGTGGGAAAGTATTTCATCCCCAGCATTCGGTTCGCAGTGCAAAACTTCAACGCCCACGCTACCACCAGCGTTCTTGCCATTTGGCCATCTGAGATACCCACAAATGATTAAACCGCTGACTTCTTGTACCTGGTAAAGCACTAGGAAGGCCAGGTCTCCCGGGGACCTCCTGACCTCGACCCCTGTTCCCCACCACTGGGGTGGGGGGTGATTCAGCATCACACTGATGCACGACATAATGTCCAGCATGAAACTGGAGGTGAAATTATCGCAGCCCTCTGTGATTCACCCCAAACGCAAGTTTAACCACCGAGTTCTGGATGAATCACAGAATGTCACCTCAACGCGGGGCCATCGCCCCACCCCACCCCATTTCTCCAACCCAGCCTCACAAACCGCCACACCCAACGGCTGCACTATGTAAACTATGAATACTAATAACCCCCACCACCTCTGAAGGGCCCATTTTTATAGCCAGCTCGGATTTTTATAGCCAACGTCCAGCTTTCATAGCCAACGTCCAGGCAGCAGCTGGAGATCTCCTGGGATTACAACAGATTACAAACAGGCGACAGAGATCAGTTCCCCTGGGGAAAATGGCTGCTTTGGAAGGTGGACTCTATGCTGAAGTCCCTCCCCCCCCCCTCTGAAGTCCCTCCCCTCCCCAAACCCTGGTCTCCTCAGGCTCCACCCCCCAAATCTCCAGGGATTTCCCAAACTGGAGCTGGGAGCCTTAAACCGAATGCACAAAACTCACAAGAATTATTCTAAAACATACCTGTTGCCCCTGTGCCATCTGCTGTTGTCTCAAACAACGGGGGGGGGGGGGGGGACTGAAGAAACTAGACTAACCCCAGAGGCACACAGCATGACACCTCGGAATATGTGTCTTCCAAATCCAATCAGACAATCAGCTTATTCCTACGGCCTGAGACTCGAGAGTTCCTTTTATCATCTTCCTTTATTAAACAATAACAAATGCTTGCAAAGCACAGGAAGCTCTAGGACTTTTGATTTAGCGCTTTCAATAAGACCCCAGAGCAATGGGTTTGCTTCTGCCGTATATTAAAAATGACCAAAAAAAAGTTGTGCCGCCTTCCATCACGCTGTTTCA
Organism: Lepidodactylus listeri; assembly: GCA_029233225.1. Lineage (NCBI taxonomy): Eukaryota > Metazoa > Chordata > Lepidosauria > Squamata > Gekkonidae > Lepidodactylus > Lepidodactylus listeri. Next base: position 87,671,713 of record JARCFY010000011.1, read on the forward strand.
ATGTTTTATTAAAATACATTGCAAGGGAGGGTAAGGGATAATCGGAAACGGTTTGTTTTTATGGCTCCTTTGCCTCTCCTGCGTCTCTTAGACTTTCCTGTTTCCCCCTCAAAAGAGACCTTTGGTCACCAAAGACCTTGGCTTTAATTTGCTAGAAGCAAATTACTAAAATACCTACCAGCTTAACCAAGCTGTTTTGTCCCGAAAGCTTCTTTTCTGCGCTAAGTAAGCCCATTTTGCCATTCAAGGTATTACGACGGCCATTCTGTTAATGATTTAAATCCACTAACGATCTTGGAAAGAAAAGAGATGATGGGACCTCAAAGAGCGAAGAGCCGCCATCCAGAGCCACAAAATACTTGCATGGATGTTTTGCGGACACATGCTCACAAGGGATCGATTCAGAAGAGAATGATTAAACTCTCCTGGAAACATTACCACTTTAGAAAGCAGGGAAGGGGATGCTGTGGTTGAAGGCTGTGTCATCTAAAATCCTTCCTGCCCGAAGAAATATGTTTTTGGCCTAATCAGCAGGGACAAATCGGCTTTCAACTTGACGAGGGAAGTTACGGTTGGGCTGCATCCCTGCAATGTTGCTGGCAGGTCAGAACAAGCTGAGCTGAGCCCAAGTTGCAGTGCCTTAAGAGCGGCTCAGCTCGGAAATAACCATTGGCGGTTGGGGTTCTTAGAAGCTCACTATCGTCTCTGTGGATGCCACAGGCTGGGTACGAACCAAAGCAGCCCCTCCAAGCCTCTCTTCTGGGGGCTTTTGGGCTCAAGCTTGCTCTTCAGCCATTTTGACACTGAATCCACCCCTGAAAACACCACCACTCAGAATAGCAGGACTGTACAATGCTCTGGTTACAATGTTTAAGCTTATTTTGTTTTTTGTTGTTGGTTGTATTTTTGAAAAAAAAATATATTGGGAAAAAAAAAGAATAGCAGGACTCACACCAGGAGTTGCGGGCCACAATCTCACTTGTAAGTGAGCCGGGACTGTGCGCACTCAAGCCACGGAACCCTCATCCGGTGTGAGTACGGAAAGCGGTACGCAAATTCAGAGCCTGTAACTGTTGACCAGGCAGTACAAACCCTCGGGATACAGTTCAACAAGGATAAGTGCAGAGTTCAACATCCAGGTAACAAAAATGAGAAGCACGCGTTTTGGATGGGGGGAAAATTTCTGGGGTACAGGGTGGACTGTAAGATAAATATGAGCAGTCAATGTGATGCAGCGGCGAAAAAGGCTAATGCAGTCTTGGGGGGTATCAACAGAGGCATAATATTCAAATCACAAAACGTCATAGTCCTGCTGTACCGTGCACTGCTCAGGCCACACCGGGAGTACCGTGGGCAGTTCTGGAGGCCTCACTTCAAGAAAAAACATGTGGAAAGAATGGAGCGTGTGCAGAGGACAGCAACAAGGATGATCAGGGGCCTGGAGACAAAGCCCTGTGAGGAAAGGCTGAGGGACTTGGGAATGGTCAGTCTGGAAAAGAGAAGACTGAGGGGGGACATGCTTGTTCCCTTGAAGTATTTGAAGGGCTGTCACTCAGAGGGGGGCAGGGAGCTGCTCCTGTTGGCAGCAGAGGAGACGACTTGTAATAATAAGCTTCAGTTAAGGGCGGGAAGGTACCAGCTGGATATTAGGAAAAGTTTTTTTACAGTAAGGGTTGTGTGACAGTGGAATCGGCTGCTTAGGGAGATGGTGAACTTCCCTCATAAGAACGTAAGAGAAGCCAATGTTGGATCACGCCAATGGCCCATCCAGTCTAACACTCTGTCACACAGTGGCCAAAACTACCAGCTGCCCTCAGGAGGTCCAGCAGTGGGGCCAGGACACTAGAAGCCCTCCCACTGTTGCCTCCCCCAAGCACCAAGAATACAGAGCATCACTTGCACCAGACTGAGAGTTCCTATCTATACCTTGTGGCTAATGGCCACTGATGGGACCTCTGCTCCATGGACCTCACTGGCAATCTTCAAGCAACGGCTGGATAAACACTTGTCAGGGATGCTTTATGCTGATCCTGCATTGAGCAGGGGGTTGGACTAGAAGGCCTGTATGGCCCCTCCCAATTCTATGATTCTATGGCCAAGCCCGATCCAAACACTAGGGCAGGAGTGGCCAACCTTGCTTAAAGTAAGAGCCACATAGAATAAACGTAAGAGCCACATAGAGATGTCTGAGAGCCACAAGACAGGAACAAATATCACACACACGTTTTTATTTTTAAAAATATGCAAATTTGCTTTTTATTAACGTTAAATGGGACTGCCAAAAATAAAAACAAACAAGGAAAACCGGTTATAAGAGAGAGAGAGAGAAACTAGGAAAGCAAATAGATGGGAGGGAGGAGGGAAGGAAGGAAGGAAGGAAGGAAGGGAGAAAGAGAGAAAAAGCATGCCTCCCCTTTGCTTTCCCAGCCGCCCTGCCAGGAGCCGCACAATATGTGTGAAAGAGCCGCATGTGGCTCCCGAGCCACAGGTTGGCCACCCCTGCACTAGGGGACTGATCAATAGAGAGGTCACTTCAGCCAACTGCACAGCATGCCCTAGGTCAAGCTGCCGACCCTGTAACTGCTCTCAGAGACCCTGCGGATTGGAGAAAACACATTTCCGGTCTGGGTTCGGGTCCAGCCACCCACAGCCTCGGTCCAAACACTGCATTCCGTGCTGGCTGACTCTTCAGCAGGCACCAGTTATCAACACCACCCGCCCAAAGCATTTGTTTGCAAACGAACGGCCCATGAGATATGGGCACCACAGCTGCCAAGCCGGCAGGTGACAGGTGCAAATTAATGACACCGGGGACTGTACGCAGTTAGGTTTCTGCCACACGCGGCAATGGATCTGGCTTACAGAACAGCTGCCGCCACTGCCGGCAGGCAGCTCCCTTCAAGGCTGAGAAAGCGGTAACCTCCTTTTACCCTTCTCTGCTGTCAATGCTAATCACGGGGAAACAGTAAGTTCCCGGTTCACATTTAGCAATGCGGTACGGCACCCGTCAAATCGGCCGGAACTGCCCCAGGTAGAGCAGGCCCATTCAGGCATTCGACGGCAAAGGGAGATCCCTTCGACAGAGCAAAGGGGACGCAAGAGAAACAGAGACCTGTACACCCGCTCGTTCTCTGCGCTCGAGATGCAAGTAAAGAGCTAGCAGCGAAAGGACGCCGCTAATACCCTCTCCCAGCTTAGAGGGGATTTTTACAAGGACAATACGCCGCACAGAAGATTAAGGTCACGGGAAACACTGTCGCCGGGCCCGGCCACGGACTAGCCTCCATAAGGCCTGCTAAGGCTCACTTCCCTTTTTTTTAATTTGCAAGTGAGATTGGTTTAAAGAGTGGACGGGAAGAATACGTCCAGCCTGTCCTCTTCTGACCCGCAAGAGCTCCTACAGAAAAGCCGGCCCTGAAAACAATACAACTAATGACGCAGGGAGAAGTGAAGCGGCGGCCTCAGCCTAGTGTCCCCTATTCCGTACTGTCTTTGAGAACGCTTGTGCAAAGAACCAATGTAGAGCAATGGTTTCAGAGGGAGAGGTGTGTTAGTGTAGTGCCACGCAAATAAACACGGCATGTTAAAGATGTAGTGCCACGCAAATAAACACGGAATCTCACGGCATGTTAAAGATGAACACGTTTTTACATGAGGATAAAACTGTGCTCCTCTTCAACAGGCCTCTAGATTCCGGTTTGTTTTAAAAAATTATTTTTGCTTTCAAATATTTTACTACTATAAGAATCAGAGTTACAATGGATGCAGAACCCTAGCATCAGGGGGAATATGGCATACTACAATGTGAAGACAAAAGGCACAAATTCTGATACACACAACCGATCAACAAATCTTCAATACTAAAGAGTGAGAGGAGAAATAAAACTACACAGGTATACATCATAAGAAGTGTTCCCTCTAAGCTGAGTTAGTGTGAGCTAGCTCGCAGCCTTTTAGCCTCCGGCTCACACCTTTTTGTCTTAGCTCAGGACAGAGGGCTCCAGAGCAAACTACTTTATGCAGCAGTCAAATCGCTTGTTCTCAGCTTTAATGCCAGTAGCTCACAAAGTAGAATTTTTTCTCACAAGAAGGAGCGTTGATCATAAGCCAACTGAATCATTTAAACCGGTATACTCAAGGCACCAAAAGGAAACGTAGCCCCATATTCCCAAAATCCCAGACAGTCCACTACTGTTAAGATAAGCAGCAATAATCCTTAAAAGGCAAGTCCACCAAAACTAGAGACTGAGGAATAAAGAATATTAAACATGACGCCTAACTAGAAGTTAAGCAAATCATGATAATATCTATTTTTTGGAAGAATATCATGTTTAGTAAGATATTCTACTACTCAGTACCAAAAAAAAATTAAGTTTTTCTGGAGTGATTCCTATTTTTGTAGCTAGAGTGCTGGACTAGGGAAGGTGAGACCCCAGTTCAAATTCCCACCAAGGCCTCATGAAGACGTTTTTTGGTTCTCCTCACCGGTTATACATTTCCCACAGCCACAAAAAAAGCTGCAGAAAACTTATTTCTCCAAGTGACACAGGGATGTATCAGGGTCACTGTCCAAGGAGAAAGGTTACCAGCTCTGGGTTGGGAAACACCTGGAGATTTTGGGGGGTAAAGCCTGGGGAACGCGGGGTACAAGGCCACAGAGTCCACCCTCCAAAGCAGCCAGTTTCTCCAGGGAAACTGATCTCTCTTGTTTGGAGATCAGCTATAGTAGTGGGAGGCTGGTGACCTAGACGGGAGGCTTAACCCCCCCCCAATGCAGTTTTCCCAACCCAAAACAGCTGCAGGGACTTGTTCTTTTGGAAACCCTGAGCCAAACAAGCCCCACCTTGACTCATGAAGAAACATCCTGAGCAGTTTGGGCCTCAGCCATGACGCTTGCTGGGTGAACTGGAGCCCTTTGGTGTAGTGGTTAAGTGCACGGACTCTAACCTGGGAGAACCGGGTTTGATTCCCTACTTCTCCACTTGCAGCTGCTGGATGACCTTGGGCAAGCCATAGTTCTGTCAGAGCTGTTCTCTCAAGGACAGCTCTGGAAAAGAGCTCTCTCAGCCCCACCTGCTTCACAGATATCTGTTGTGGGGAGGGGAAGGGAAATTAGTTTGTAAACTGCTCTGAGATTCCAAGTGAAGGGTGGGGTATAAATCCAATCTCCTCCCCCTCCTTTTCCCTCTTTCCACCTACCCCCACCTCGCTGGGTTGTCCTGAGGAAACACCCAGACGTGAGACTCCACTTTTATCTGAATACAGGACCTTTCTCGACCTCCTCAACAACAAAACAATTACCTTCTCAGCAAAAGTGGGGGGGGGGGGGACTCTGTGAATCTGAATCCCGCTCTCTAATTCAAACAGAACTTTTAATATTTACCAGAAATAGACCTTGTCTCTAATCCTGTTTTGGCCGTGCTTCATCCTCTTGGAAGATTTTGGCCTTGTAATCTCAGTAAAATACACTTCGGGGGGGGGGGGGGGGGGTTTCCTAGTGGGTGAACACGCAGTTGCACTGGCTCACATCTTACGACTCCACTCAGCAAGGTCTGAAGATTTCCTCTGGCCTAAGGAGACTATGGAACAGAAGTTCCCCTCTGCATTGCATCCTGCTTTCACTTTCCTTGATCGTTGGCTTTTCTGGTACCCTCTGCACTGCACTGCATGCTGCTTTCACTTTCTTTGATCATCTGGTTTTATGGTACCTTCTGCATAGATTTATAGCCATTCAGGGGTGACTTCGCAGTCAATACGTCTTGCTCCAGGGTATCTGAATGTGGTTTTGAGCTACACCTTTTCTCAGTGTTGAGAAAATGTGGAGCAAAAGCCAGATGCAGAATCGCCCTTTATCTGACAGGGCCTCATACTTGGAAACTAAAATAATACCTATCAGAGTTGCCAGCTCCCCCCAGCCACCAGCAGAGGATGGGGGGATAGGGTGACCAGATCCAGGTTGGGAAACACCTGGAGATTTGAGGGTAGAACCCAGGGAGGACAGGGACTTCAGTAGGGTACAATGCCAAAGCATCCATTTTCTCCAACGGAACAAACTCTGAAATCTGGAGACGAGCTGTAATTCCGGGGGATCTCCAGGCCTCACCTGGAAGCTGGCATCCCTACTATCAGCTGTAATAGTAAACCTGTCAAATATCACTTGCCCCTGATACTATTTATTAAGACTCGATTCCACTTTTTCATAACCTCAGCATAAAAACACATGTCCTCAGAAAGTCTTCGTTTCTATGCCTTTTGTGACTCATTCACAGGAAAATAAAGACAAGGCAAGCAAACAAGAGAAGAAAGCGGACAGACCTGCTTAGCCCACAACCTTTCTGTGTTCTTTTACTCACACGCAGAGCATTTACACAGTGCTGATCTGATTTCAGCCCACCTACGAAGAAACGAGTCTTACTGCCAGCAATCTACAACAACTCCCTGAAAATAGCATCTACAGAGAAAAATCAAAATCCCCAAAGGGCTTCGGTCAGCCCTTGACTGACTGGTTCTCTAAAACTGGTACCTGTAGCTGCTTTCTTGTCGCCTTTCTCCAGCTTGGCTTGTGGCGATTCGGCCTCTCCGCCACGTTCCATCAGCTGCTCCGCCCGTTTCATGGCCATTCCTTTAAAACTCATCTGAAGCTGGCTGGTGTATTTCTCGTGCTGAAGGGGAAAGGCAAGAAATGGGATTTATTTACTTTTCCTCATGGGAGGCTAACACCTTCTGGGGCAACTTACAAGTTACAATGAATGTTCGGCGATGACAGAAAAAGCACTTCTTTTCCCCCTCCTTTTTTTTGCCGTCAAGTCGTAGCCGACTTAGAATCATAGAACTGGAAGGAGCCATACAGGCCATCTAGTCCAACCCCCTGTTCAATGCAGGATCAGCCTAGCGCAGGGGTGGGCAAACTTGCTCAGCATAAGAGCCACCTAGAACAGGGGTGGCCAAACTTGCTTAACGTAAGAGCAGCATAGAATAAACGTCAGATGTTTGAGAGCCACAATACATGAACAGATATTATCTGCTTTTATTGGAAAATAAGCAAATTTGCCTTTTATTAGCATTAAATGAGACTGCCAAAAATAATAACAAAAGGGGTAAAAGCAGATATTGATAATGATATTAATTTGTCCAATGATATTTGTTTGCTAATGATATTTAGCTTCCCCAGCCGCCCTGCCAGGAGCCACATAATATATGTGAAAGAGCCGCATGCGGCTCCCAAGCCACAGTTTGCCCACCCCTGGCCTAGCGCATCCCTGACAAGTGTTTGTCTAGCCACTGCTTAAAGACTGCCAGCGAGGGGGAGCTCACCACCTCCTTATACAGCAGATTCCAATGCTAAACTATCCTGACTGTAAATTCCCGCCACCCCCCCCCCCCCCCCAATATCCAGCTGGTACCTTTCTGCCCATAATTTAAGCCCATTCTTGCAAGTCCTCTCCTCTGCTGCCAACAGAAACAGCTCCCTGCCCTCCTCTAAGTGACAGTCTTTCAAATACTTCAAGAGAACAATCATGTTGCCTCCTCAACCTCCTCTTCTCCAGCTTGAACATTCCAGTCTCCAGAACATTCCCTCCAGAAGTGCACACAGTACTCCCGGTGGCCTGAGCAGTGCACGGTACAGCAGGACTATGACATTCTGTGATTTGGATATTATGCCTCTGTTGACACACCCCAAGAGTGCATTAGCCTTTTTTGCTGCTGCACCACGTTGACTGCTCACAATTCATCTTACAGTCCACCCTGTAGCCAGAACGATTTATATTTAGCCCAGTTTTTTAAAACCGTTCTCCGTTTTCTTAATTATTAGACACAGATTTTGTCCATCATTCGGTCCAACTTACTAGAGACTAGGACACCTAAATATTTTATTTTCTCACACTTCCAAGACACATTAATTATTTCAGTTATTATACTTTTATCCACTTCTATTAGCTGACAGTGTTGTTAATTTTACATCCAGAAATTGCCCCGAATTGCATTATTGTTTGATTTAGACTCTGCACTGAAGTCTTGAGATCTTGTAATTTAAAAATGATATCGCCAGCATACCAGAATAGTTTTGTAGCATTTTCCTGGAAACTGATGCCTTCGATTCCTTGATGTTGACGCAACACCACTGCCAAAATTTCAATGCTAGCTATTTATTATGTATGTTTTTAATCCATTAGCCACCTTGTTGGTCCCTATCAGGGCAGAAGGGCAGGGTATCAATTTTGTGAAGGAATATATAAATAAATAAAACCATGGGGACCTTAGCTTGCTGGCCACCTTGGTTTAAGCCATGAGCTTGCAAAAGGCTCTTGAAACATGCCGCATACATTTTTCTTTATACGCCTCTAGAATTCAGGATTGTGGACAAAAGACCCAAAGGCAGGATGCCCTGCGGGACAGGTGGAGATTTCATTCTCGCTCAAGTAACTGTCTTGGCAAGACACCGATCTTCCAGGAGGATTAACTCAGTTATCTACAATTGCTCAGCATAAATGTATTGGAACGTTCTCCTGGGAAAGCTTTGTTGAAATGAAAGGGAGTGGCACGAAGGCACGTCTGCACTCCTGCACAAAGACTTATTCACATCACCGAAGCTTCTGCGAGAGAAATTCTGCACAGATTATGCCCATCATGTGCCAAGTTCACTGGGGTGATGCTGGGGGAGGGTGTTACAAAAAGGGACAGATCTTGGCAAGCTCAGCATTCTAAAATCCCTGAACTACCCAAAATCGTTCAGGATAGCCAGAGCGGTATGTTAGTCAAAGTATATCCCATGTATGCTCCAGGAAGCTCAAAGCAATGTTTCAGTCTCACAACAAACCTACAAAGCAAAGTTTGAGTTCAGTGGCACTGTTAGGACCCAAAAAGTTTAATTCTGGGTATAAGCTTTTGTGTGCATGCACACTTCTTCAGATATTCATGTGCATGCACACAAAAGCTTATACTCAGCATTAAACTTTGTTGGTCTTAACAGTGCCTCTGGACTCAAACTTTGTTCTGCTGCTTCAGACCAACAGGGCTGCCCACCCGAATCTACTAATCTAGCTTCAAAAATAGTAAGCAGCCTCAAAGTCACCCACTGAGCTATGTGGCTGAGGCTGGGATTCGAACACAGGCCTGAGCCCAACACTTTACCCATTATGCCACACCCCATAGTTCAAATATCTGCTCAGTTATAAAAACTGCTGTGGAACCTGGACACTTACACTGTTACCCTGGAGCGTTTTTTTTTTTCCACACACAAGGCATAAATCTCTTGGAGTTTCTCAAGGAAACAGAGTTTATCTACATATCACATTTAAATGCCAGTTGGCTGTTCACGAGGAGAGGCGTTATTCATTACATGACTCAGTATTACAGATAGGGACACCTGCAGAATTCTGCCCTGTTGAATTTCTCACCGGGTGGCAGGATTTCACACTAAAAGATCTTTTTAGCAGGATGATTACTACCCCTTCCAGTTGTTATGTTCTACTCTACAGGAAGAGGACTGTGAGGATTCTGACATACAGGGCTATTTTGGGGCAGGCTTCCGAGTGGGCCACGCCTACAGCCTCCCCCCCTGGGTTCCCCAGGCCCCTCACAAGCCGCAGGGTATCTGGGGAAGCCAAGCCAATCCAGGGAGGGAAGGCAGTTTAAACGGCCTCCCTCCCTGGGTTCCCCAGGTGCCCTGCAGCTGCGGGGTGCCTGGGGAAGCCGATCCAGAAACTGCCTTCCTTCCCTCAGGTTCCCCCATGCGCCCCACAAGCCGCGGGGCACCTGGGGAAGTCAATCATGGGAGGGAGCTGCGCTGTCAGTGGTGTGGCCTAATATGCTAATGAGTTTCTGCTGTTGGGTGTGGCCTATTATGCTAATGAGTTCCTGCTGGGCTTTGTCTACAAAAAAAAAAGCCCTGCTGACACACATGTACTGAAGTTGAAAATACACGCATTGCCCCTTTCAGACAATACAGTAATCGTCCTTATCAAGAGGATCGTGGGCAGAGGGCTCTCCCTGCACACACGGTTGGTTGCTAGGCTTTCAATGCACATGACCATAACAACTAAAAAGGTCTGCTGATAATACCCTAATCTACAAGGAGAGCCAGCATGGCATAGTGCTGAACTCGGCTCTGGGAGACCTGAGTTCGATTCTCCCACTCTGCCGTGGAATTTCACTGGGTGACCTGGGGCCAGACGCCCTCCCTCAGCCTGACCAACTTCGTGGGGAGTGGGGGGATGGGTTGTGAGGACAAAATGGAGACGGGGGAGGAGAATGTCACTGTGGGTTTCCTTTGGGGAGAAAACCAGGGGTGGAAGTGATTAAATAAATACAATTCCATCCTTTTCTTTCCAGAATTTAGAGGCTTCTGGAATAGACAAGGCAAAGATGAATAACTCAAAGGACTAAGTAGTTTTTATTCCACCTAAGCCTTTCATGGTCCAGAATATTACTCTCTCCCCAGAGGGACTTGCCTGTCCCCTTTTGTTGCTGTCTCCTACCAGTGGGTGAAAAACCACTACACTAGTAATGGTTAGGCGCGCGGACTCTAATCTGGGAGAACTGGGTTTGATTCCCCACTTCTCCACATGCAGCTGCTGGTGTGACCTTGGGTCAGTCACAAGTTCTCAAAGGAGCTGTTCTGGAAAGAGCAGTCCTCAAAAGAGCTCTCTCAGCCCCTCATTCGCAGGGTGTCTGTTGTGGGGAGGGGAGGGGAAGGGAATAGAGAGTGTAAATTGCTCTGAGACTCCTTCGAATATTGAAGGATGGGTATAAATCCAATCTCTTCTTCTTGTTTCATGTGCCATTCCCTCAGCGATCCCTCCTTCCGGCCCAGTTTTTACTTGTCATTGTTGTGTCCATGTATTTCATCGCATCTCATGTGGATTCTAACTTGGATCTCAATTGTTTGAATATGTTTTTGTTTTGATAGATTTTAAAGTGTGTTTTTACTATTATGTTCAATCTGTTAGCTGCCTCGCTGGCCCTGATGAGGGAAGGAAGGCGGGGTCTACAGTTCATAAATAAAAGAAATAAAAGATCAGATGAGTGGGCTATGCCATCAGCCACCTTATATGGCAGATTTAACAAGGTCTCGCATTTGGCCAGCTATTGCCCATGCAGAAAGAGCTGTGTGGAATCAATTACTCATGTTCTCTTGCACTGTAACTTGTATGTAGATCTAAGGAGCACACATTTACATTCTTTGTTAACTAGTATGGGTGCTTGTTCTGATGCACTCAAGGTGCATAGACTTTTAAGAGATTCCAGTCCGGACACCACGGAGAAGGTGGCCAAGTTTCTTTGTCTGGCCTTAAAGTTGCACCAAAGGTTCTTTTAGAATTTTTACATATGTGTTTTTAACGGGTTTTAATATGTATACATTGTTTTCCTAATTTATGCCAATAAAGGCTGACTTGACTTGACTTGACTTGAGTGGGCTCTAATCTGTGAAACCTGATGCCAGAATTAAAATTTATCCAGCATTAAAATGGCCAGCCATTCATTTTTAATATGACAGACTAAAACGGGTACCACTCTGGAATTATCTCAATGGAAGAAGAAATTGTTTTGCTTTCAGAGAAATAGGATCTTTTAAAAAATTAGGCCCTGACCTGGAAAGCCCAGGCAAGCCCAACCTCGTCAGATCTCGGAAGCTAAGCAGGGTTGACTCTGGCAAGTACTTGGATGGGAGACCTCTTTGGAATACCAGAAGTGGGAGGTGGGGGCAGGCTTTATTCAGCTACCTTGCTGAATATCCTCCAGGCCCCAGTAGGAGTCAGTCACCAGTGATCGCCATGACTACCAGGCGCAGACACACATGCACATATGAAAAAATAATAATAGTAATTTTTACTCCGCTGCTGAGGCACTGGTACAGAAAATGCGACCCTCAAAAAAATAAACTTTTTTCTTTCTTTCAGCAAAGTGGGTTTGCTGGGGTTGGAATTGCCCCAGCACAAAATCTGTTGTTGGTGTTTCAAAATCTGTTCATCTCTATGCATGGGCAAAACTGGGCTTGAATTCATAGTGAAAATCCATTTAAAGCCACTAAGGGCCAAACTAGACCACACAGCTCCCCAGGGACTAAGCTCCGGTTGGGAACTACCTGGAGATTTTGAGGGTGGAGCCTGGGAATGGTGGGGTTTGGGGAGGAGAGGGACCTCAGCATGGTACAATGCCACAGAGTCCACCTTCCAAAACACCCATTTTCTCCAGGAGAACTAATCTCTGTCACCTGGAGAGCAGCTGTAATAGCAGGAGATCTCCAGGCCCCACCTGAAGGTTGGAAACCCTACCAGGGATGCCCCTCTGCCATTTCACCCCTCAAATTCTCTTCTGTCTCAATCCCCCTTTGGGCTCTTGAAATGGCACAGGGGGAAGGAGAAAGGTTCCCTACCACCATCTGCATGCTGTCCCAAGCAGGATCAGGCCCCTGCGGCATGTGTAAAGTGAGATAATTCTAGGGAATCCCTGGGGCTGCTGCATCAGCTAGTTTGGCCCTCCATCTCACGTGTGGAAACACTCTCAGGTCACTCAAACGACTTCACCGGGTTTTTGTGAGGACAGAAATACCACACTGAGAAACACTTCCCTCAGTCTCGCTGTGCTTTGACAAAATATGGTGACTTTATGTAATATTGGGGGGGGGGGGGGGGCGAGGGATTCTTATCACAACACCGTCAATGACAATTTAGAACACAGTTCTAGTTTTCATGCAGTTTGGCTTCCATTGCTTGACTATATGGTATCCACAGACAAGGTTCCAAAAAATATTTACCCTATTAATCTGTTACAGTTGTAAGTTAATTATTCCGTTCAAGTGACTTTCTAGTAATCATCCACATCTTTTAGTAGTATCAGGTAAAGGTAAAGGTTTCCCTTGCTTGAAAGCCAGTCGAATTTGACTCTAGAGGGTGGCGCTCATCTCCGTTTCCAAGCCAAAGAGCCAGCACTGTCTAAAAACGTTTCCATGGTCATGTAGCCAGCATGACTAGACACTGAGGCACACGGAACGCTGTTACCTTCCCACCAAAGCGGTACCTATTTTTCTACTTGCAATTATTTGCCTTCGAACTGCTAGGCTGGCAGGAGCTAGGACCAGAGACAGGAGATCACTCCATCACGCGGCACTCGGGTCTCGAACTGCTGAATTACCGACCTTCCGGTCTGCAGTTCAGTGTCTTAACCACTGAGCCATGCTGTTATATCATGTTATATCATGAACATGCTGTTATATCAGTGTTTTACTGTTTATACCGATATATAACTCTGAAAATTGTTAATTCAATGCTCCTGTAAATTTAATTAAAAATTCAAAAAAGAAAACAAAAGAAATACCACACCGAGCTCCTTCGGGTAGGAGTGAAATAAAATTGGCAACATGTATTTGGCTTCATCTTAATAGGGAAAAGGAATCCCTAAAACAGCCTCCGGACTTCCCACACAATCAGCCGCCTCACAAGCACTGGAGGAATATATTATTAAGAAGTTCAAAGCACGTACAAAGGCTGAAAGCAAAAACTTGAGTAAAACTCCCAACACATTTTTATCCCACCCTTTCCTGAAGGAGTAGCACACGGGACGCTTCCATCGGTCCAAAACACCGTCACCTATCTTTTGATGTGGGAAGCACATTTTACCAACTACATTGGCGACCTTTTTGTTTCTGGACACAATTCAAGGTGCTGGTTTTTAACCGTTAAAGCTCTAAGCTGCCTGGGACCGGAATACCTGAGGAAGTACCTCCTTCCATTCACTGAGATCTGCTACTCAGGACCATCAGAGATTAATATCTAAAAGAAAAAGGCACTCTCTATAGTCCAATGTCATGCAACTTTTTTCCAGAAGAGGTCCAGTTGACCGCAAAAGTAGAGTTGGTTTTTATACCCCGCTTTTCTCTACCTTAAGGAGTCTCAGAGTAGCTTACAATCTCCTTCCCTTCCTCTCCCCACAACAGGCACCTTGTGAGGCTGGTGGGACTGAGAGACGTCTGAGAGAACTGTGACTGGCCCAAGGTCACCCAGTCAGCTTCATGTGGAGGAGTGGGGAATCAAACCCAGTTTTCCAGATTCGAGTTCACTGCTCTTAACCACTACACCACACTGGCTCATGATGTAGTTGTCCGAGTTCTGGACTCTGAGAGCTGGGTTCAAACCCTCACTCAGCCTCAAAACTACCTGCATGACCTCAGACCAGTCACTCGCTCTCTCTCAGCCAAACTTACCTCACAGTGCTTATAATCATAAAAACAGAGAAAGGAAAAAACCACACATGCCGCTCAGAGCTCCTTGAAAGAAGGGTAAGATTTAAACTGGCATAGGGTAGAGATGGACTTTTAGGAGGTCTTTTGGATTTGCTTAGCTGTAATGATTGGCTTAATAAGGGTTATTATTATTTATTGGTTTTCCTCTGTTGCGTTTGTGCTCTGACGGTTTTATGGAGCCGATTTCCTTTCCTTTTTTTTGCTGACGCTGTTGATATTTATGATCTCCTATAGCTGTTTTTAGACTTGTGTAAATTGCTCTGTTTTGTGATAGTTAAGCAACCTGGGAATTTGCCAAAGACCAAGATTAAAAAAAAATCACAACAGGGCCAGCACCAACAAAAGAGTGCTTATAATGGCAAACTTGCTTTGGCAGAAGCAGTTCCAGGATTTGTAACTTCCAGGACACAGAATGTGCATATAAAGGATATGGGGGGGGGGGGGGGAGACATAAGCGTTATTTAGACACCAGATAATATAATATAATATTATCAGGAGTCCAAGAAAAACTGCATTTCAGAATTGGGTCCTAAGAAAACAAAGACTATTTGGGGTTTTAAAAATAGCATAGTTTGTCAAGCTCAGTTATGAATCAAGCCAAGCGATGTAGTAATTTCCCCCCCTCTTTTCTTGTATGTATCTGTTTGAGGGTGTGTTTTTTAATAAAAGAAAACAAAAAGGGAAATTGTTTTTGAGGTCGCTGGTTAAGGCCAAAATAAACAGAAGTCCAGCCGCATCTTAAAGACTACCAAACTTCTGTTTAATTAGGCTGAAGCCAACTAACTCAGCTACTGGCTCTGGAATTAAGGCGAAGGTCGGACCCACCAGCTGAAGTCGCTCTGGAACTAAAGTTAAGGTCGGACCCACCAGCTGAAGTCGGTCTTACATGCCCTCCGTTATTCCCCTACAAGAACAAAGATTGGTGCTCACCTTCAATGCTTCTTCTGGGACCTTGTGCTGGATCTGTTCCAACACATACATGTTAGCATGTGAGAGAGAGAAAATTAAGGAAACTTTATTGTTACAGCAATAGAAACAACTGGGAAGTCATTGCCACCCTTCCAAAAGACATGGGGGGAGAGGAACATAAGAACATAAGAGAAGCCAATGTTGGATCAGGCCAATGGCCCATCCAGTCCAACACTCTGTCACACAGCGGCCAAAAATATCAGGTGCCATCAGGAGGTCCAGCAGTGGGGCCAGGACACCAGAAGCTCTCCCCCTTGGAACATGTCACCAAACAGCGCCTGGGACCAGTTTGCAGTTCAAAGGGTAGCCATTTCTATAGGGCAGTCAATCCTTCAAGGGCTCCCCTGGGAAGGATTGGGGACTCTGGCTGCGATCACACACACTAAATAATCCACTTTCAATGTGCTTTCGAATTGGGTTTTGCCCGTTCACACAGTAAAATCCAGTTGGAAAGTGGATAATTTAGTGTGTGTGATTGCAGCCTCTGTCACATGAAAGTTAAAGCAACAACATCATCCCCACCTCCTCCCCCCCCCACCCCGCATCTAGCTATCCACTTATGAGACTAAGCTCTATTTCAAATAGGTAGAAAAGGAAGCTTTGCTTCATGAATGGCTGCTGTGATCCAGGATATGCCTTTGCCAAATATGCAGTGATTTCGCACTAATACCAAACACGTTTCGTTGCAAAGAACCGCTAGAGCTGGATTTAAAAATAAAGCTGTAATTAAGGGTGCCAACTCCAGCTTTGGAAATTCTTGGGAGACTTGGGGATGGTGTCTGGGGAGGGAAGGAAGTTCAGCAAAGACGTGATGTCACTCTAGGACTTCTCTCTCTCCTAGACTCAGTGGTATACCACCAAGTTTGCCCACCGAAGCTGCCATTTTCTCCAGGGGAACTGATCTCTGTTGTCTAGAGGTCCATTGGAATTCTGGGAGAACTCCAGGCCACACCTTGGGAGCTGGTAACCTTACAGACTGCATTAAGAATGGCTATATGTTATACTCTCCATCCCACCAGTGGTCAGGTAGACAAGCAGTACTTTGATGCAGGGTGGATTTGATTTAAATCAAATCAAATTGATTTAAATCACTAGTCAGTAAGACTCACTTTAAATCACGGTTTTCTAGATAAAGGTTCATTCTTGCTGGCCTTAACATTTGCAACCCAGATGAAGGTTTCATTTCAGTATAATAACTTTTCAGGTTAGCTTTAGTTATATCAGGAAATTCATGATTGGTTATTTTCCACTTGAAATAGAAAATTATGAAATTGTTGCAAGGTGAACCATCTCTGGTTTAATAGGTTGTTAATCACTCACATTTGGATAAGTTTTCTGCTGCACTTTTTTGGAAGGAGAAAAATAATCATTAACAATAACCATTTAAATTGTTTTATTTAACTAAAACTATAACATCATATAGCATAGAACGAATTCAGAGTCCAATGGCACCTTTAAGACCAACAAAGGTTCATTCAAGGTATGAGCTTTTGTGTGCATGCACACTTTATCATATGTACTCTTGAATTTGCTTAAACATCCATGAGGACACACTCACAAAGATCTCAACATTTCTGGACTATTCTGCTCAAATAAGTTTCACTTCCATTTGTACCATTTGTACTGGTTTCCCCTCCCTCCAGTTTGGTGCACTGGTTAAGTGCACAGACTCTAATCTGGGAGAACCAGGTTTGATTCCCCACTCCTCCACTTTCACCTGCTGGATGACCTTGGGCAAGCCATAGCTCTGTACCAGCTGTTCTCCCAAAGACAGTTGTCTCAGAGCTCTCTCAGCCCCACCTCCCTCACAGGGTGTCTGTTGTGGGGAGGGGAAGGGAAAGGAGTTTGTAAGCCGCTCAGACTCCAAGTGAGTGAAGAACGGGATATAAACCCAACCTCTTCTTCTTCTCCTCACACTTAGTTCTTAACATCCCCTCCTTATCCAAACCTATTCCACCCCAAACAATCTCATGCTCACTGAAGTTCGTGAAACTTAGTGCCTAAGAGATAAGGGGTTGATTCTGTGCGCACAGATTTTCAGACGACCAATAGGACTGAGGCCTCTCAACTCCGTATGTTTATTTTATAGCATTTTTGCTGTGAAGAGGCATGCGATTTCTGCAGACACAAATCCACAGTTTTGAGAACTGTGAAACCAAGCATCTGTGATAATATCTTCTAGATAGAAAAACTGCTCAGTAATGTGACAGAAACCTCTGGAAGAGCATGACGGTGTGAATGGATTAATGGAACTCATTAACCAAAACAAATTTAAACATTGCACGACTATACAGTCTCATGCGACATAATTAAAAAGTAATCCTTATTTCATGATGAATAACCTTTGGACTATAATGTATCTTAAATAGACATCTATCTTTAGATAGATTTTTCCCTCAAAAAGCGTTTTATTTTAAAAAAATCCAATTTAAAAAAATCCGATCTAAATTTTAAAAATCCTATTTTTAAAAAAATAATCATTGATTTTTATCCACCCTCCTTTGATGCCACACACAGAAACTACCAAGGGGGATGCAGGGCCAATGCTTAGGCCAGCTACCACCAATGACCAGCAAGAGAACACCAGGTTCACATCTGGGATTCCACCCGCTCTTGGTGGGCTCCAAACTGGTCTTCCTGTCTGCGCCCGGAACTTCCAACTCATCCAGCTGTGATTCTCAGGGCCAGAAACACGCACTTCCCTCCCCCAGCTTAGAAAAACGCAAAAAACGAGGTTAACAGACAGAGCCGTCAGTAAACAGAATGTGGTGTTCTAACCAGTGTTCCCTCTAAGGCGAGTCGGCGTGAGCTAGCTCACAGTTTTTTAATCTCTGGCTCACACATTTTTATCTTAGCTCGGGAAGGATGGCTCCAGAGCAAACTAATTTATGCAGCAGCCAAATCGCTCGCTCACAACGTTAAAGCCAGGAGCTCACAAAGTAGAATTTTTGCTCACAAGACTCCACAGCTTAAGAGGGGAGCGTTGGTTCGAACCAAACCAAATCCTTTCAAATCGGCAAGGTTTACATAGGTCCCGTTTAGGGCTGCACAAACCAGACGGGTGGAACTTTGCCACCGGACTGGCAGCGGGGGGTGGGGGACCAGGAGGGGATGATTTGGCAGAACACAAAAGACAAGACAGGATGGGAAACATCCCCATTAAAAATAGACCAAGTACAGACTACGTTTTGGCACGGTTGGGAAAATTCCCTGCGAGAGAACACTGCTGACTCAGACGATCTGCAAGATGATGGAATCCGGAAAGCCCTGAATGAGGAGGGGAAGGGGCCGAGGGGCGGAAAGAAACAGCAGCCGGAGAGCAGAAAAGGGTGAAGCAAACTGCCCTGGGATGCAAAACCGGATCCACGCTTTCGTTTTGCAGTGATTTTATTTCAGCAAAAATATTCCTCACAGCCCTCCTCTCTCTCTCTCTCACACACACACCCCTATGCAAAAGAATAAGCTGAACAAACGCAAGGACATCACAGCTGTGTCTGTTGCAAGGTCCACTGTAACACCAGCCGCACTGTAATCTGCATTTTGTTTTGCTTGTTGAGCCTTTACTTGCCAACACAGCACGCAGGACAGTAACGCCTGTGTTCGAGGTCTACAACCCACCCACCCCCCCAAAAAAAACCTGCCGAAATGTACAGAGATAACAAAAGCTTGCAAGAGGCTAAAAAGGAAATACGTTTAAGAAAGAGAAGAGGACCCTTCTTCACAAACCTGACCTCAAGCGTCATTTGAACTGTGACCAGTCTGGGGCTATGTTTCCTTTTAGTTCACTCACCATGGAGACCCTTCTGGGCATCTGTAACCTGCCTGCCAGGAGGAGCCACTGGAGACTTGGCCTGATGGACACTTGAGAAGGCCGTTGGGTCTCCCTGTATAAGTCTGTTGGTATAACCAAGGAAACAAGTGTCTGTCTGTCTTAGATATGGTAAGAAAGAAAAATGGCTGCTGAAGTTTGAGATGTACTCGATACTCTGGCTTCAGACTGCCTGTGGTGAAAACCCACATTGTTAGAAGGGGAGCAAACTGCTTTACTCATTCCTGGATCTTGTGTAGTATGTGGCCTTTTATCTGCCTTTCATTCTACTGAAGAATGTCTTTTGAATACAGGTGGTTTCTTTCTGCGGAAGGTTTTGTGTTAAACCAAGGTTTTCCCAGATGGAATCTCAATAAATCCTTTTAAATTATGCTGAGACACAGGTAGATCTCAGCAACTCTTAAAAAAAGAAAAGAAAAAGAAAGAAAGAAAGAAAGAAAGAAAAAAAGAAAGAAAGAAAGAAAGAAAGAAAGAAAGAAAGAAAGAAAGAAAGAAAGAAAGAAAGAAAGAAAGAAAGAAAGAAAGAAAGGAAGGAAGGAAGGAAGAAAGAAAGGAAGAAAGAAAGGAAGAAAGAAAGAAAGAAAGAAAGAAAGAAAGGAGGAGTCATGATTCATAGCCCAGTTCAGCAAGTTATTTAAACTGATGCCTCACTCACCAGGAGCGGGTTGCGGGGTTTTTAAAAAATCAGAATTATTCTTTTGTTTGTTCTATTGCTGATCTGCTTTTTAAAACAGGGATGCCTCATGAGAAGAAATCGATAAGAGATACGGGAGGATGGGAGAGGGAGAAATGTGCGTGTCACATATGCGCATGAAAGAGCATGCTGGTCCCTGAACACAAGGTCTGAGCATACTATGGGCTGTAAACTGAGCGTAGCATTCCTAAACTTACTCTCAGTGCCAATGCAGGGAGCATCCCAATACCGAGTCAGATCATTGGTCCATCAAGTTCAGTAGCATCTACTCTGATTGGCTGAAGCTCTCCAGAGACTCAGGAAGAGAAGGAACTTTTCCTACACTGAAGTTGTAGTGTCTGCCTCACTATACATCTTCATGAACATCTAAAGCTGCCTTGCACTGTCAAACCTCTGGTCCTTCCAGCCATCTGCTCAGCTTGCTGTATCTTCAGATTTTCTGTACTGAATAGCAGGTCAGCCTACAAAGGTCCCTTCCTACCCTCAAGACTCTAGCTCAAGCCCTGACCTGGATAGCCCAGGCAAGCCCGATCTCACCAGATCTCGGACGCTAAGCAGGGCCGACCCTGGCAAGTACTTGGAAGGACGACCTCCAAGGAATTCCAGGGCTGGGACGCAGAGGCAGGTTATCAACCACGTCTCTGAAATGCCATATCCCTACTAGGAGTCGCCAGAAGTCACCACAATTTCCAGGCTCGCAAGCACACACACAAATACTCACAAAAAACTCCCCCCTCTAGCTCAATATTTTCTGTTCAGACTTTCCAGGCTTTGGGGTAGAAAAATGCCTTTCCCTACACTTCCTGCCAAGTGACTGAATCTGGGACCTTCTGCACATACAAAGCATGGGTTCTACCACTAAGCCACAGACATAACGCACATCGAAGAGTCCACTGCGCCTATTCCAACTCCTCAGTGCAATGCCACGCAGAGGTACTCCGCTGATTTCAAGGAGTGTAGAACAGAACACTGCTCCACAGGGGCAGTCCATCAGTCACAAAGATGCCTGCACTACAGTTAAATTATTTCGACGCATTCTTTAAAAACTGGTGCCAAATAACACATCAACAGCCCTTCCAAGTTGGGAAAAGAAACAATGGCAAGTAGAACAATGCTACTGCAGAAGAAGAAGAAGAAGAAGAAGAAGAAGAAGAAGAGGAGGAGGAGGAGGAAGAGGAAGAGGAGGAGGAGGAGGAGGAGGAAGAAGAAGAGGAAGAAGAAGAAGAGGAGGAGATTGGATTTATATCCTGCCCTTCACTACCCAAGGGAGTCTCAGAGCGGCTTACAAACTCCTTTCCCTTCCCCTCCCCACAACAGACACCCTGTGAGGTAGGTGGGGCTGAGAGAGATCTGGCAGAAACTGCTCTTTTTCAAGAACAGCTGTGCCAGAACTATGACTTGCCCATCCAGCAGATGCAAGTGGAGGAGTGGGGAATCAAACCCAGTTCTCCCAGATTAGAGTCCGCGCACTTAACCTCTACACCAAACTGGCTCTCTCTTGGATCACAAAGCCTGATCCAAGGCATATTCGCTACTGAAGCCAATAAGAATCAACCAAGCCGGGGGTGTCAAACTCATCTGTTATGAGGGCCAGATCTGACATAAATGAGACCTTGTTGGGCCGGGCCACGTGTGTCATAAAATGCAATGCCAGGTAGCGGAGATATAAACTTTATAAAGGACACCGACAAACGCAATTAAAGATTTTTTAAAACTTTAAATAAAACATGCTTAAAACACTAGCAATCTTGCAATATTTTGTCTATTTAACAGTCTCTGATACCTGACACCTCTGCTCTGAATTACTGCATCAAAATGTCTGTGCTGTTTCAATCTTGAATATGCTGTTCAGGTGTGTATCTGTAAGCTGCAAACCTACTTTTGATTTATTGACATTACAGAAATCTCATGCTCCGTGTTCCTAGCCTAGAATCCAGGGGAAAACATGAAATGGCTGGGCATTGCAACGTTTTGTACATAAGTCACTTCATGTGCCTGTCAAGAACATGAGAAGGCATCCTAACAGACTGAGGGCCATGTGTCTGTCTACAAAACTATACTCTTTCCCAAAGAAATAACTACAACTTCCTACCAGTGTTCCCTCTAAGCTGAGTTAGTGTGAGCTAGCTCACCGTTTTTTAGCCTGCAGCTCACACGTTCTAGTCTTAGCTCAGGAAGGATGGCTCCAGAGCAAATTAATTTATGCAACAGCCAAATAGCTCGCACACAACTTTAATGCCGCTAGCTCAGATTTTTTTGCTCACGGGACTTCATGGCTTAGAGGGAACATTGCTTCCTACAAAGGGGGTGAACTTGGTCTGGACACACACTCTCAGCCTGATCCACCTTTCTGGCTTGTTGTTATTCCTCCTCTAAAATAGTTCACATTGCTTCCTTACTGAGAAAGACCGGATCGTGAGGGCACGAATACAGTGAAAAGGGGGAGGGAACCTAGTTGCACCCAGGAGAGCCCTGGCACAAAGTAGGAAGTAGGAAACAGCCAGGGCCTTGTGGGTCTGCTTGGTGCTCTCAGAGGGCCTGATCCAGCCTGTGGGCCGCATGTTTGACACCCCAGAACCAAGCGGTTTTACACTGCTCGGCCTATGATGCAAATGACACTTTCACATTTCTCATCCTGTGATGCAAATGACACTGCTTTATAGCGACTTAGACTATCGGTCCATCAACGCCAGTATCGTCTACTCAGACTGACAGAAGATCGCCATCTTTTATGATGTATTGTATGGTTTTATGCTGATTTGATACGTTTTAATGGATATTTTAATGTATACTGTATATGCTGTTAGCCACCCTGAGCCGGCCGAATGGCGGGGAGGGCGGGATATAAATATAAAGACATATAAATAAATATGAATATAGTTGTATAATTATAAAGCACGTTGTTGTTTTATAAACATACACTTTATTATTTTAAATACATTCTTTATAGTATTGTCATATATTGTTTTCACGGTACTGGAATTGGTTGTGGCTTGTTTACAGCTATGTTCCCAGACTGCTTATATCGTCCCATCTCGGTCACCTGACACAGAGACGGCGCCCCAATCAGTTGGGCTCCACCTCCCCTTATCTGAGGTCAAATTTACATCTGACTTTCCCGCTAGAATCATTCTGGTTTCAAAAAAAACCTGTCTATACCTGTTTCTAGTTTCAAACCATACTTGTTCTAGTTTATAAATTACTGTCTACATTCGTTAATTGCCCTCCTGTGGTCAAGCTAACATTACACTGCTTTAAACAAATGCTGTTGCTTAGTACCCTTCAGACCCACTGGAGTGAAATTTGAAACCAGCGTGAAATGAGCTTGGGAAAAGACAGCAGTCAAACTACTTCAGAGGGGAGGTGTAAATTGGGCCTGAGAAAGGCGCAGAAGTCGCAAAAGGTGGGTGAGGAAGCTGCCTGTGAGGCTGATGTCCCACTGGATGCTGCTGAACATGAGTGGTTGGTGAAAGCTACAGACGGCCAGTGGACCCAGCCAATGCTCCCTCTAAGCTGTGGAGTCTTGTGAGCAAAAATTCTACTTTGTGAGCTACGGGCATTAAAGTTGTGAGCCAGCGATTTAGGTACTGCATAAATTAGTTTGCTCTGGAGCCATCCTTCCTGAGTGAAGATTAAAATGTGTGAACCGGAGGCTAAAAAACTGTGAGCTAGCTCACACTAACTCATCTTAGAGGGAACACTGGTCCCAGCAGCTTCATGGCCTCTTACTGAGTGACAAGAACCTGGCAGGCAAAAGGGATTTTATGTCCGGCTTCGCTGTTCTGCACTGGACCGCTAAAAATGGAAACCGTGACATGGCAAATAAAGGCACAGGGGTGGCAGAGAAAAGTACTAAATACTCAGGATTAATTCAAAGCAGTAATTAAACCTCTGCAGCACAAGGTCAGAAGGGAAAGCCAGCGGTGCACCAACAAAGCTTGCGTGCAACTTGACCTGCAGAATTCACGCAACAAAAGGATATCGTAGCCAAAGCGGATTACGTCGTTCAGTTTCAGCGTGATGTATTTCTGGTCAGGGATCCGTACGTCGTTCACAAATGTCTACAGAAAAGAAGAACAAAAAACATGGTTGGGTTTAAAAAGGCAAGGCGAGCAAAAGGAAAAAGCAGCCTGGTCAGTTTGCTAGAGAAATATACTTTAGCTGCAGAAATCCTTCTGCCTACACCAGTTTGGTGTAAGGGTTAGGAGTGCGGACTCTGATCTGGGAGAACCGGGTTTGATTCCCCACTACTCCACATACAGCTGCTGGTGTGACCTTGGGTCAGTCACAAGTTCTCTCAGAGCTGTTCTCTCAGAAGCAGTCCTCTAGAGAGCTCTCTCAGCCCCACCTACCTCACAGGGTGTCTGTTGTGGGGAGGGGAAGGGAAAGGAGACTGTCAGCCACTCTGAGACTCCTTTGGGTAGTAGAGGGCCGGGTATAAATCCAATCACATCTCTTCTTCTTCTCCAAACACATACCTACCTACCCTCTAATTCCCGTCCTTCCACACTAATCCCCGTTTCTCAGAACGGCCAGCTCTTTCTGCCCTAGGAGTCCCTAACATGATGCCTATCAGGTGTGTGTAGAAAGTGGGCGGGGCCAGGTGAGGCTTTGCTTGGCAAGGCTTCTGATTGGTCAGTTGGAGATCCAACTGTCTGTGCCGATTTTTTTAAAAACGATGCTTGGGCTGGAGCTACCACCGCTGCACAAGGATCTGCACGGTGTTACTAAAGACAACCTTGTGGCAGCCTTTCGGCAGCTGGCTCTGCCTCCTACAGCTGCCATTTGGTGGCAACCGTTTTCGTGGCTGCGCCCACCTTGCTATCTCAGGATTCCAAAGGCACCCACAGGATCAAAAAGGTCAGGAACTCCTGCTCTACCTTCTCTGTCGCTGGAGACGTTTTAAGCACTGCAGCTAGTTTTACCAAGTCCTCCTCAACACCTGGGAGGAGCAACCGTGATCGACCAGCCATGTGCTTTCCAGCTTAGCAGCTGTGTTTCTCGATCACCTCCATGTTCGCATCTTTTGCACATGACGAAAAGCCACAAATCCACTTTCTCTCGTCTCCCCAGAGCCACAGAGGCAGCACGCGGGCCTACCATAATGCCGCTGCAATCACTTTCCAAGGTCAGAAACATCCATTGGCTGCTGTTCCCGGCTTGGAAAAGAGGCATTTTGGCACTTGTGAGGAGTAATAAATCAATAATAATACTTAGCATTCATGCAGAATGTCAGAGCCTTCAAAGCAGTTAAAGATGCATGATATTACAGATCCTTAAAACAACCCTTCAAGGAAAGTCAGCACTGTTATCTCAGTACTGTTACCAGCGGTTCCCCAGTGGAAGAGGCCTCCTCGGGAGGTGGTGGGCTCTCCATCTTCGGAGGTTTTCAGACAGAGGCTAGATGGCCATCAGACAGCAATGCTGATTCTGTGAACTTGGGCAGATCACGAGAAGGGAGGGCAGGGAGGGTTGCCTCAGTGCTTAGTTCTTGTGGCCCTTTCTTACATGGCCAGGGAAATGCTGATTGCCACTTTGGGGTCAAGAAGCAATTTTTCTCCAGGCCAGTTTGGCTGGAGATCCTGGAGATTCCTTGTCATCTTCTGGACATGAAACAGCGGTCACTGGAGGGGGTGTGGGGGGGTATTTGTGAATTTCCTGCATTGTGCAGGGGGTTGGACTAGATGACCCTGTACACATGACACATCAGCACCAGTGTTGTGTACAGTCTAAAGTGTTGGACATAGGGTTGCCAACCTTCAGGTGGGACCTGGAGAGCTCCCTTCCAACTCCACGATTCTATGATTCTACCCTCTCCAAACTGCAGATGGGGAACTGAGGCTGAGAGAGAATACCTTAGCTGAGGACACCTAATGAGCATGCAACAAAGCTGATTTAGGAAACTGGGGTCTTACTTGTACAGCTCAGCCTCCTTGCCCTTATGGTGCACCTGTAGGAGAGATGCTGTGAAACATCCAGGGAAATCGCCACTCCTCTTGGAGACAATAAACTCCGGCCCTGAAGGACACTACACATGGCGCATCAGTACCAGTGTTGGGTACAGTCTAAAGTCTTGGACATAGGGTTGCCAACTTTCAGGTAAGACCTGGAGAGCTCCTGGAATTAGAACTCATCACCAGGCGACAGAGATCAGTTCCCCTGGAGAAAATGGCTGCTTTGGAGGGTGGACTCTATGCAGGGCTCATTTCATAGCAGGAGCTCCTTTGCATATTAGGCCACACCTCCCTGATGTAGCCAATCCTCCAAGAACTTACAGTCGCCCTTGTAAGAAGAGCTCTGTAAGCTCTTGGAGGATTGGCTACATTAGGGGGTGTGGCCTAATATGCAAAGGAGCTCCTGCTACGAAATGAGCCCTGACTCTATGGCAGTAGACTCCGTTGAGGTTCCCCCTCCCCAAACGCTGCCTTCCTTAGGCTTCACCCCCCAAAATCTCCCGAATTTCCCAACTCGCAGTTGGCAACCCTACTTCTAACACTGCTCTCTCCACTTTATCCTTGCAACCACGACCTTGAGAGGTAGGCTGGGCTGAGATACACTCAATGAGAAAGGTAGGCTATCGATGAAGTTAAAAAACCCCTCAAATATAGCTAGATCAAGGTCACCTTGTGAACTTCGATGGGAGAGTGGAGATTTGAACCTGGGTCTCCCAGATCCCGGTTTGACACTTCACCACACTGGCTCTCAAGAGAGGGACTGTGGCTCACAGGAACACATTCTTCACACAACATGAGCCAGTTTGGTGTAGTGGTTAAGTGCTCTGAGACTCCGAGTGAAGTACGGGATATAAATCCAATCTCTTCTCTTCTTCTTCCCTTGTGCCTCAAACACCACAGTTATTTGCCTCTAAACTTAATGATAACTTCCTCTTCCTCCTTGACCCTCCCGCATGCAGACGGTTTACCTTTTAATCCCCCCCTCCCCATTCTTTCCAAGTACCTTCAAAGTTTATCCAATTAAATAGTGTATGGGATATTCTTTGGTTTTTTAAATCGTTTTTAACGCTTGAAAAACTGCTAAGGGAAGGTGGGAGAGACAACTTTGTGACTGTCACAAGGGCCAGCCAATCAACACCGTGCACAGCCCCTTCAGCCGCAGTGAGGAAAAACAGGCTTTCCCCAAGCTTGACGCTTGGACACCTGACTGAAAACAGGGTGTGTAGAGTCCCAAAGCAAGGTCACCACTTAATATTTCCCTGAGGTTTCCAAAGTGACTCGCTGAAACTCATATAGAAAGTCTGTAGCAAAGAAAGCGTCTTGTCCATGAGCGCACAGGAAGCGGCTTTATACCGATCCAAGTATTTGGTCCATCAAGATGTCACTATCATCTACTGCCAGAGCTGCTGAACTCTTTTGTTACGAGGGCTGGATCTGACGTGTCACTTTGTCAGGCTGAGCCACATGGGCCATAAACATAATGCCAGGTACCGGAGATATAAGCTGTATAAAGGACAGCAGCTGGTAAGCTCCGAGTTGGTGTATTCTCACTGCAAGGCCCCCATGGGCTGGATAAAAATAAAGGTAAAGGTTTCCCTTGCTTGAAAGCCAGTCAAATCCGACTCTAGGGGGGCGGTGCTCATCTCCATTTCCAAGCCGAAGAGCCAGCGCTATCCGAAGACTTTTACTGTGGTCAGGTGGCCGGCATGACTATTCGCCGAGGTGTACAGAACGCTGTCACCTTCCCACCGAAGTGGTACCTATTTATCTACTTGTAATTTCTTGCTGTCGAACTGCTAGGCTGGCAGGAGCTGGGGCCAGAGACGGGAGCTCATTCCATCACGTGGCACTCAGGTCTCAAACAGCCGACCTACTGACTTTCCAGTCTGCAGCTCAGCATCTTAACCTCTGAGCCACTGCAGCCCCCATGGGCTGGAAGGGAGGTCCAAATGAAAACCTGTATGGACAGACTGGAGAACCAGTGGTAGAGCACTGGGCAGGTGCTCCCACGCTGCTTGACTCATGCAGATGAGGTTGTTCCGCCATGCTGAAGCCACAATCGGAGTGGCTCTGCCCACTCCCCCCCCCCCCCCCCAAGCGGTCTCCTGTTCCCTTCCCTTACACTAGTTGCTCACAGGCCGCATAAGAGCCCTGGACGATCCAGTTCCAACCCCCGGGCCTTATGTCTGACACCCCCGATCTACTCAGACTGGTAGTGGCGCTCCAGGGCCCCGGGTAGAGAGTTTTTCACATCACCTACTACCTGATCAGCTGCGGTGGCTCAGAGGTTAAGACGCTGAGCTGCAGAGCAGAAGGCCGGTAGTTCGGCAGTTTGAGACCTGAGTGCCGCATGAGCAGAGTCTCTGGCCCCAGCTCCTGCCAACCTAGCCGTTCGAAAGCAAGACAATTGCAAGGAAATAAACAGGTACCGCTTTGGTGGGAAGGTAACAACGTTCCGTGCACCTCGGCATTTAGTCACATGGCTACGGAGAAGTCTTCGGACAGCGCTGGCTCTTTGGCTCGGAAACGGAGATGAACACCGCCCCCTAGAGTCGGATTCGACTGGCTTTCAAGCAAGGGAAACCTTTACCTTACTACCTGATCAGTTTAACTGGAGATTGGGGGGGGGGCTGAAACTGGGATCTTCTGCACACAAAGCAGATGCCCTTTGGCTGAGCCACGGCCCCTCCCCAGTCTTAACCATAAGACCGCTCTCTCCACATTTTGCATTGTGCCTGTGCAAAAAAGGAAAGAAAAAGACTGCTTTCTTTAAATACAAAGCAGCATCTCCAAAATACAAATAGATTGCCAGCAGATGCAGACGTGTGCTGGCATGCCAAGACAGCCGAGGCGCGCACGGCCGCACTTGGAATGGAAGAGCAGTATTGAGAAATACTGTGAGCGATCAATCTGTTGCAGATGGGATTTGCACAGCAAATGAAGGGAGGAAATTAGCTCCCAGCCCTAGCAGGGGGCCTGATTTTCACAGCTAACGGCGCAGAAATAACCTTGCTTGACCCCCAAATGCTTAGTCAGGAAGCTGCTTTCTATGGAGTTAGACTACTGCTCTATCACGGTCTGCCTTGTCCATTCTGAAGGCGGCACCAGTTCTCAGGGTCTTTTGCATCGCCTATAGCCTGATCCTTTTAACCAGAGACGTTAGGGATCGGACTTGGGACCTTCCGCATGCCAGGCAGATGTTCAACCACTGAGCCATATACCCTCAAGCACAGCTGAAAACCAGACTGAATAACCTTTGCACACACAGAGGACACGCCGCCCCACTATGGCAGGCCGCCTACCTGCTGGCAACCCTAGCTGCCCACCACGGTGTGAGAAAGTTCTTTTGAAAAGGCATTGTCGGCTGCATCAAAACTCTGGAAGTGATGTAGGTTGGCTCAAGGGATCACTAAGGTTTTATCATAGAGTTTCTGGCAGTTCCTAGAGCTACCGTAGGCCACTTCCAGGTTTTCCCCGGAAGTGATATAGAAACACAGCTGATGTCACACTCCTTCTATGTCTCCAAATCTGACCCTCCCATGGCTTGCCAGGTTCCAACTGGCAACCCTGTCTCCACATCAGCAGCCCCTGCTAACCCTTTCAAGTTGCAGCTGCTAGTATTCAACTGACGGGTCAGGACCATTTCGGGGGCTGCTTTTAGCAAGGGCCTGCTGTTTGCACCCATGTGTAAAGTGCAAATCCACCAAACACCCCCGCATCTCTGTTTGCACACTCAATGAGAGAAGCAGCAGGAAAGCAAAGTGAGATCACACAGCAATCAGACCCTTTCATGAGGTCACAACCCTAGGCCCTCCCATTTCCTGTCATGTGACTACTGTCACATCCTAGAAGAGAGAGGAAGAGGAAGAAGAGATTGGATGTATACCCCGACTCAGAGCCTCAGAATGGCTTACAAACCCCTTTCCCTTCCCCTTCCTACAACAGACACCCTGTGAGGTAGGTGGGGCTGAGAGAAGTGGGGCTGAGAGAGGCTGCCTAGGGGTTAAAGGTAGTTCCCAGGTTCAGAACGGCTGAAGGTCACTGTGGTAAAGTAACATCACTTTTGCAACTCACACACAAAGCTGAATTCTATGCAGGGTGAGTCAAAGATGCTGGCAAGAGCTCATTTTTCCCACCACTCCCTTCAGCACTTGCCAGTGAGCATCAGAAAGGGGCTGGAAAGAGTTGGGGGACTCACATGCCCTCCCAGGGGAGGTAAGAAAAATCATCTTTCACCTTTTGCTGGCAATGCACAGAATCCATCCTAGAAGATGTGAAGGCTCAGGGAACCAGAGAAATCTCGGAGAACTCTTTTTCGGTTTTTCCAATTGAAAAAAAATAGGAAATTTGTAGGGTGCACTAAAAAAACCCCTATGAATTATTTTTCTTTGGGATAGAGTGAAATGCTTACATAGGGTTTTAATCATTCCACATATATAGCATGAAGCAGCATGTACCTAGGTTCCTGGAAAGGCAACATAATATTTTTCAAAATAAATACATGCATAGGAATTGCCATTATCTGAGGTATACGGTCATATATAAGGGGTTTAATCCTTTCTCTTGAGCTGTTTTCTCAGTGTGGCAGAATTATAAGCGAGACTGGGCCATTTCTGTAAAGAAGGAGGAAGAGGAAGAGGAGATTGGATTTATACCCTGGCCGTCACTTGGAGTCTCAAAACGGCTTACAAACTCCCTTCCCTTTCCCTCCCCACAACAGACACCTTGTGAGGTAGGTGGGGCTGAGAGACCTCTCTCAAGGACTGACCTTGAGAGAACAGCTCTGAGAGAACTTGTGACTGACCCAGGGTCACACCAGCAGCTGCCAGTGGAGGAGTGGGGAATCAACCCCAGTTCTCCCAGATTAGAGTCCGCGCACTTAACCACTACACCAAACTGGCTCATAGCAGCTTGAATTAGCTTATGCTTCTCTGTTTGGTTCTCTCTCTCCCATAAGGCTTTGCATGATTAGCTTCTGCCACATGCCTCTCACTAAAGCATACATTCCTTCCAAAAGTGTTGCCGTGCCTATGCCCCTTAACCTACAAGCATTGTTTATATTCCATATTCTCACTAATTTCCCCACGCCTCCACTTGCAGCTGCTGGATGACCTTGAGCAAGCCATAGTTCTGCCAGAGCTGTTCTTGAAAGAGCAGTCCTCAAAAGAGCTCTCTCAGCCCCACCTACCTCACAGGGTGTCTGTTGTGGAGAGGGGAAGGGAAAGGCATTTGTAAGCTGCTCTGAGACTCCGAGCGAAGTATAAATCTAATCTCTTCCTCTTCTTTTTCTAATCTGCAAAGCCACTCAGAAGCTGTGCTGGGCAAAAGGCTCACCTGTCCCTGCACACTTTCTTAAAACATCTGGTGGGCACCAGGAAAGGTGTTGGGGGGACATGGCACCCCTGTGCTAGATATACACTGAAGATCATGTGTATCTTTTGCCACTCCTTGGCTCTGAAAATACCTGAGTCTAAGATGAGGATGACAGTAGACAGAGAGAGTCCAAGGGTCCCACAGACACAACAGGTTTCAAGCCAGAACATGCCTCTCCTGTGCACTTTGCACGCTCGCTTCGGAGTGAGTCAACAATTTTGCAGGCATCTCCCCTCCTCCTGCTAAGAAATACTTGTATTTCAAGTCCACAAGCCTTCATCAGGAACAACCAGTTCGGGGCTGAGAAAAGTCACCGTTCTTATCAGCCACCAACCAACTCCTCCTTCCTGTGAAGAAGCGTGTGGCGGATGCCCTATAAATAGCCACAAGATCTCCAAGCAATGGATTCCAATGGGGGAAAGGGCCCAGGAAGCTAATTTAAAAGCTGGTGAGTCCTGTGAATGGCTCTGCCCTTCATTAGAGCCTGCCCTTATCAATCCAATAACGAAACTGCCCTGACCTGGATAACCAAGGATAGCCCGATCCTGTCAGATCTCAGAAGCTAAGCAAGGTCAGTCTTGGCCAGTATTTGGAAAAGCGACCTCCAAGGAATACCAGGGCTGTGACGCAGAGGCAGGCAACAGCAAACCACCTCTGAAATATCTCTTGCCTTGAAAACAAGTCTAGCTTGCCACCTACTGCCAGAACTTCCACTTATCAGACAATTTTAGGATCTCCTGGTTATTCTACACACAATGCCATATGATGATAATAATAATTGCTATAATAGCAACAAAACTTCAAAAGCTTTGGATGCAATGACCCCCCCCCCTTCCGATGAATCTCCTCGGAAGTTATTCCTTGTTGTCATCAATTACTTGGTTCCCTTCCTATCTGCCAAAATCAGAAGCAGTAGAAAATATTCAGCTAAACCAAGCTGTGAATTAAAAACCCAGAACTGCAAAACCAAATCAAATCACAGTTGTGGGTAAAGAGCATTTAAATGAGGGTTGCCAACTCCGCCTCGAGAAATTCCTGGAGATTTGGGGGTGATGCCTGGGAAGGGAGCTCAGTGGAGATGCAGTGCCATACAGTCCACCCTCTAAAGCTACCGTTCCCTCCAGGGGAACTGACCTCTGTAGTCTGGGGATCACTTGTAACTCCATGAGAACTCCAGGCACCACCTGAAGGATGGCAATCCCAGGCTGAACCAATGTCTTAACAATATGCAAAACAAAAATCCAGTGCCACAATTCACTCCCATCATGGGCAAGCGTGAAGGGGCTCTGTCGGGTTCTGTCACAATCACCCCCGCCCAACAGCACTGGGAATTCAAGGAAGTTCAAGAGAAACATGCCAGCCGACAACAGCTGGGGAAGAAAACAGTGTGGAAAGCGCCGTTTAGTGGCAGCGAGCCCCCCTACTTACCCCATTTAAGCTTCCCAGATCTTTGACCCAATGCTCGTCTTTCTCCTTGTCGTAGTTGATGACCGCATGCTGCTTGTCCACACTGCGAGACTGGGAACGAAAGAGAAAAACAGAACTTTCAGATCCACGGGATAAGCATCGCCTTCGTGACTGCAGAGGCACCACGTTGTGGCCCCCTTGATGCAAAGGAAAAGGTGTACTTTGCTGGACAGGTACGGTACCCGTCGTCCCAGTCCATGCACCCAGTTTGAACACGCGCGAATACATGAAGCTTCCATGTACTAAATCAGACCCTCGGTCTATCAGGGTCAGTATTGTCAGCGCAGACTGGCAGTGGCTATTCTGGGTCCCAGTTCACAGAGGTCCGTCTGGTCCTTTTAAATGGAAATGCCGGGGATTGAACCTGGGACCTTCCGCATGTCGAGCAGAGGCTCTTCCGCTGAGTCACAGTGCCTCCCAACCTCCCCAGGTTTCTTTCATTGCAGTATTTCTGAGCAGGCCTATCTGCCCATTGACACGGCACAATATTTCTGCAGCACTGAGCAAAAATTCTGCACCTAATCCTGGTTCCTACCTTGTTATTTTTCTTATTTTATTTATTTGAAACGTTTACTGTCCACCTTTCTACCTTACAGGAACGCAAAGCAGCTTACAATGTGAACGTAATAAAATACAAAAAATGCATAAAAATAATCAATTAAAATGGACAAAGTGCCAGTAGGCAGAAAAACTAATACTAATCAAATACCACTATAAATAAAACCTACAAGTATGAATAAAACCGTCTCCTAAAGTGAAGGGGCCAAGCAGATAGGGTTGTCAGCTCCGGACTGGGAAATACCTAGAAATTTGGGGGTGGAGTTGGAGGAAGGCATGGTTTGGTTAAGGGGGACTTCAGTGGGATATAATGCCACAGACTCCGCCTTCCGAAGTGGCCATTTTTTTCCAGGTGATCTGATCTCTGCCTCCTGGAGGTTAGTTGTGATCCCAGGAAATCTCCAGCTTCCACCTGGAGTTTGGCAACCCTAAGCCAAACACACCTCCCCCGGGAGATTATTCCATAATTGTGGGGCTGCTGTCGAAAAGGCCCCGTTTGTTAGCTGTACTTGCCTTTCTGAAAACCAGACCTCACAATTCTGGTAGGAGCTTATTTTGGAATATTTTAGTGCAAGATAACTGCAGGAGAAAAACGCATCCTTTTTGATACCCAAGAGCCCCAGTTGCTAGAGGTACCCATGAGATTTTATTCACATGTCTGCAGAACGGAGAATGGGTGCGAGTCTTTTGTTGTTGTTGTTTAAAGAAAAGGAATGTGTGAGTAAAGGGAGATAAACTCTTCCTTACATTACTTTACTCCCGTTTCTTGAAGCGTTTTCCCTCCCAGCCTAGCAGTACTGATACTGTAAGTGTACTAGATGGGAAAGAAAATGCTTCAGATAACAGAACTGCAAGGCCAAGCAGCATTCAGCTCATTACCCACATTCTTTTTAGTACAGAACAGACACCTACCATTATCCCCTGCTCACAGGAAGAAACACACAAACAAATATATGCAGACAGACACCGATTTTGGCTCTCCGTGTGCCCCCAAGCATAGGTTAAAGCCAACAGTCTCAAAATATTTTTATGAGGTAGGGTGTGTCACCAGAAGTTGGCACAGGCGGGTTTTGCTTAGCTGGTTTCCCTGATGTTGAGTTCCTGAACTCAGCCCGACCCAAACAAACAGAGAACATTTTCAGATTTTGGGCCTGACATGCGTTGAGGTCTCCCACAAAATACATTTCGAAACGCCTGCTGCCAGTAGCGCACTCAGCGTGAAGTCCATGGACTCAGCTTGGAGTAGGGTTGCCACCTTCCAGAGAGTTGCCAGAGGTCTCCCACTATTTCAACTGATCAAGGTGACAGAGAAAAAGATACTGGATTTATACCCCGCCCTTCACTACCCGAAGAGTCTCAGAGCAGCTTACAATCTCCTTCCCCTTCCCCTCCCCACAACAGACACCCTGTGAGGTTGGTGGGGCCGAGAGAGCTCTGAGACAACTGTCCTTGAGAAAACAGCTGAGAGAACTTGTAACTGGCCCAAGGTCACACCAGCAGCTGCATGTGGAGAAGTGGGGAATCAAACCCAGTTCTCCCAGGTTAGAGTCCGCACTCCTAACCACTACACCAATAGCTCACCTGGAGAAAACGGGCACTTTGGAAAATGGGGTATATGGCACTATACCACATCAAAGTCCCTCCCCTCCCCAAACCTCACCCTCCACCCCCAAAATCTCCAGGTATTTCCCAACCCAGACCTGGCAACCCTAGCTTGGAGCCCCTCTGCATAGGACTGCCGAGGCCTACTTCTCACAGAGAGACCATGAGGTGGAAGAAACTGGACTGGTGTCTGGACTGGACGGCTTAAACCAGGGATCTCCAATCTTTTTGAGCCTGTGGACACTCATGGAATTTTGACAAAGCGCGGAGGGTGCAGCTACAAAACGGCTGCCACAGAAGCACTGCTGCAGGAGGCAGAACCAGATGTAAAATGGCTGCCGCAGCTTACCTTAAGAACATAAGAGAAGCCAATGTCGGATCAGGCCAATGGCCCATCCAGTCCAACCCTCTCTCACACAGTGGCCAAAACTACCAGGTGCCATCAGGAGGTCCACAAGTGGGGCCAGGACACTAGAAGCCCTCCCACTGCTGCCCCCCACCCGTCAAGCACCAAGAATACAGTGCATCACTTGCCCCAGACTGAGAGTTCCTATCTATACCTTGTGGCTAATAGCCATTGATGGACCTCTGCGCCATATGTTTATCCAATTCCCTCTTGAAGCCGTCCATGCTTGTGGCTGCTACCACCTCCTGTGGCAGTGAATTCCATGTGTCAATCACTCTTTGGGTGAAGAAGCACTTCCTTTTGTCTGTTCTAACCCGACCGCTCAGCAATTTCATTGAGTGTTCACGGGTTCTTGTGTTATGAGAAAGGGAGAAAACTACTTCTTTCTCGACCTGCTCTATCCCAATCATAACCTTGTAAACCTCGATCACATCACCCCTCAGTTGTCGATTCTTCAAGCTAAAGAGCCCCAAGCGCTTTAACCTTTCTTCACAGGGAAAGTGTTCCAACCCTTTTATCATCCTAGTTGCCCTCTTCTTGAATCACACAGCGACGATCCTTGTGTTGTGGTAGCAGCCGCTGCCAAAGCGACCTTTTTAAAAAAAATCGGCACAGCTGGCCAAAGCTCCAGCAGCCAATCAGAAGCCTTGTGGGCAAAAGCCCCACTTGGCCTTGCTCACTTTCTAAGAAGACCATCCTAGCTAGCTAGCAGCAACTGAACAAGATCTGGCCAAGGTTGTTTCTTCTCTGCTCACAGGTAGTTAAGGCCTGGGCAGACCCAGAGGCAGGAGTCAAAGGGCTCTAGCCTAGGGTAGGAGGAAAGACCTGGCAGGGGAGGGAGAGGCGGAGAAACCTGTTCTTCACTCCTCTGTTCTTGTTCCCCACGCCTCCACATGCAGCTGCTGGTGTGACCTTGGGTCAGTCACTTCTCACGGAGCTGTTATATCATGAGCATTCCTCAAGAGAGCTCTCTCAGCCCCACCTCCCTCACAGGGTGTCTGTTGTGGGGGAGGGGAAGGGAAAGGAGATTGTAAGCTGCTCTGAGACTCCTTTGGGTAGTAAAGGGTGGGGTACAAATCCAATCTCTTCTTCTTCACTCAAATCCCCACCCCCATTTGTTTCTGTTTTTCTGTAGTTCGAGACTCGAGTGCCACTTGACGGAGTGAGTTCCCGTCTCTGGCCCCAGCTCCTGCCAACCTAGCAGTTCCAAAGCAAGAAATTGCAAGGAGATAAGTACCGCTTTGGTGGGAAGGTAACAAGGTTCCCTGCGCCTCGGCGTTTAGTCATGCTGGCCACATGACCATGGAGAAGGCTTCGGACAGCGCTGGCTCTTTGGCTCGGAAACCGAGATGAGCACCGCCCCCTAGAGTCGGATTCAACTGGCTATCGAACAAGGGAAACCTTTACCCTTACTAAACTGCTTCGGGTCCCTTTAAGGGAGAAAAGCAGGATAGAAGCAATCAAATTAATAGTTTGCAATGTGCCAGGTTGGTCATGCAGAAGAATTCAATCCTCTGGGCCTCTCCCTGACCCTTCTGGAGTGCCACTGAGTACTTCAGTCCATTTACCATCTCCTAAGCCGTTCTCAAGAATGAGGCCAAAGCGAGACATGGCCACAAAGCTGTCCCGGGTACCTTCCTGAGAATCCACCGCACACACACAGACAGGCTTTGTAATACCACTAAGCCAAACCGCTGGTTGCCACAGCCTTCTAACACAAACATTTACAAGCGCTCTACACAAACCAACAAATGCAGAAAGTTGGTCGAATCTGAAAGGCTTGCTTTCCCCTAGTATATTTCTAGCCTAAGTGATTAAAACTGGTTAACAAAGCACCATGTCCCCACACCCTACAAACATATACTTCAGGAACATCAATATCCCTACCCCCTCCGCTGCTGCCTGCTACAAAGGTACGGCTTGCTTTCTCCCAAAGGCTTAGAGCCAGTGACCAGGCGTAGCTGTCAACACCGTCTTAATGATACGTCATTAGAATGTTTTATTTTAACTGTTCACTGCCTGGGCAGCCTTCACTGGGCAGGAAGGTGCAGCAAAGAAATTTTGTGCATAACAATAAAAAATAGAGAGCAATTCGAAGCAGGTCTATGCATGTCTATTCAATGGGAACTATTCCCAGGAAAGTGCATTCTTAGAATTGCAGCAATGTGGCGCAATGGACTTAGAAGGGTGTAATTCCCCTTAGCATTCCACAGACAGCCACAGCCCCCTCCCCCAAATAATTTCTTGCATCATTTGTAGAAGCCAAAATGAAGTATTTGTTATAATTCTGAATAGGGCAATGTGAGAGAAGCAGTAATAATTCACCAATCAGGACAGGACAGGAGAGAAGAGGAGATCCAAAATAAGGTACACAGTGTGAGAACAGAATGATGCATTACCCATACGAGAACAATAATGGTACTTAATTAGGAATTCACCTTCCTTGGAATGAACTAAGTTAAATTTGGAGAGAAGAGAGGAGAGGACACGGGATCAGTAGAGGTACTACCTGTTCCAAAATAAGGTACACAGTGTGAGACACCAGAAGAAAACAATGTATTACCCATGCCAGATCAATAACACTTACTTAGAATGCACCATTCCTTGGAAGGAACTAAGTTAGAGTATTACAGTTACAGTGCACCTCTACTTAATCCATAAGAATTTCTGGTTATCTCTCCTTACAATAAACCTGTTTCAGGGTGGCAAGATTCGATGTGCACCAAAATCAGTTGGCTGCCTGAACTGCCACTTCGAAATGGGTCCTGGCCACTGGCTGCATTGCCTTGCTGTGTGGGCTCAGTCCCACCCACGCAGCTGGCAGCCAGCCTCTTGCCCTCACTATGCAGGGAGCCACTGAACAGGATGGATGCTCCACCGGCTGGAGGCCACTCCACCGGCTGGACTGGCGGGGCATTCCCTTGACCCTGGGGTCTGGGGAGGGGGGAGAAAGTGGGGGACCGGGTCTCACTCTGCTCTGAGCCAACAGGTGGCCCGGGCCATTCCGCGGCTGTGAGGTTGTAGGCCCGAGGCCACTCCTGCCACTGCCACCACTGTTGTGGCCCGCTGAGGCCCACTGCACATCGGCGGCTAGCCTCCAAGCAGCCAGGGGCCGGCACACCGCCAGGGTGGAAAGCTGTGGAGGCGGCCCATAGGCCGCTGGACGCTGCCACCCAGGAAGCCAATCACAGGGCATTCCATCGCCCTGCCACCCCAGGGTCTGGGGAGGGGGGAGAAAGTGCGGGATGGAGGGCTCCTGTCTCTCTAGCATCCATTGTATTGGCCCTACAATGGGCTTTGCTTCTAGTGTATATATAAAAGGAACAGTTCTATGAAAGGATAACGGCTTGCAATCCTAGATGCCAGTGCAAATCCAGAGCAGCTGGGGGCAAAAAAGATGACAAGCCAGACTGGTAAAAAGCAGCACATTGTTTTGTTGAGATAGTTTAAACCAGGGGTGTCAAACATGCAGCCAGGGGGCTGGATCAGGCCCCCAGAGGGCTTCTATCAGGCCCGCACTGGAACTGGCCACCTCCTGCTTCCAGTTCTGTTGCTGCTGCTGCTGCTGCATCATAGCTTGCTTCACCAGACCCTCTCAATCGTTCAGCCATTTCATGTTTCATGTTGAGCAACATGCATTAACTTAGGAGTGTTCCAGATATGCTGTGAGTTAAAACATTGCCATTGTTGAATCAGCCAGATATAGTAGAAGTACTTTTATTATGTTTGAAGATATTCTAATTATTGTTCCACACCTGATGAAGACTGTTGGAAACGAATGTATCTACCGGATGTTTCGTTGTTGATGACTTTGGACCCCCCCATCACTTATTATATTAAATTAATTATATTTTGCAATAATTTTTGTATGTTTTTGAAATTTTTGATGTATATGCCTTAATAGGAGAGTGTGTTGTTACAGCTGTATGATTCTCTGGTCTTAACTTATTCCATGGCTGTTCTCATTTAATTTTATGTCACCCTTTGATATTTTAAGAATGTAAAAATTCAGATATTCTTTATTCCTGACTGTAAACCTCAAAAGAATTTAGTGATGCAAAGTATTGTAATTCATGATCTTGGCACATTTCGACTAATGTAATATACCGTTATGCTTTAATTGCAACTTATTTGCTTTGTGTTACTGGTTTACACACTGTTGTTAACTGTTAAAATTAAATAAAATCTATTATTTAAAAAAAATCTGGAACCTTCTGTATGGAAAGCAGATCATCCAATTTAAGTGGGAGCCAGAAATTTTTTATTTTTAAAAAAATTTTATCTTTAAAAATTACTTTAATATTGCCACATTAGTACTATAACCTTAACTTTTCAAAAGATTCAGGAGGAAGGGGGAACGTCTTCTCACGAGTAATCCAAACAAAACAAAACGTATGTTTTATTCAGTTTCGCAAAAGCAACAAACGTGACTGCAATCGCACACGACATACCAACACCCACAACTGCCAAGAGAACCCCTCTTTCCATAGGAATGGCTCATTTCTGAGCTAGAGTCACCATTAGACTCTAGACTTGGGGAGGGGAGCTCAAAATTATCTCCAGCCCCAAATGGAAGCCACTCTCAGCTGGAAAATTATACCTTAATGGCAGACAGACAGCAGTTGAGACATTGATTGACAGAATATACAAGATTTCCTGAAGGGCAAACTGAAAGTAACATCTAGTATGGATAACTGCAATTTCAATTTATTCCCAGATATCTTTTTTCCCCCTCCTGCAATTCACAGGAAAGGCACTGATGTTATATTTAGATGTCTGGCTTAGGAGATTTTGGGGAGGGGGGGTTGTTTTTGCTGTCAGGTTGCAGCTGACTTAGGGAGACCCCCTTGGGTTTTCAAGGCAAGAGAAGTTCAGAGGTGGTTTGCCATTGCCAGCCTCTGCGTAGTGACCCTGGACTTCCGTGGTGGTCTCCCATCCCAGTACTAACCAACCAGCGTTGATTCTGCTTAGCTTCCAAGATCTAGCAAGACTGGGCTATCCAGGTAAGGGCAAAAGCTCTGTAGCATGCTTAATATTAGACACCAAAGTCACAGGCCTTAATTAAGGTAGACTTTTCACCCAATTTCAGTC
This sequence comes from Lepidodactylus listeri, assembly GCA_029233225.1. Lineage (NCBI taxonomy): Eukaryota > Metazoa > Chordata > Lepidosauria > Squamata > Gekkonidae > Lepidodactylus > Lepidodactylus listeri. Next base: position 87,711,898 of record JARCFY010000011.1, read on the forward strand.
AATTCTACCCCCCCTTACGACAGACCCCTTCCCCCCATAGCTTTTGTCCATGCCGATCTCTTGATCTCCAGCCTACCCCTTTTGGGTGGCCAAAGGGGACGCCTCCCTCCTTTTTCAACAGCAGGGAAACAGGCTGGATCCAACCCATAGTATCAAATGCAGAAACTTCCTGAAATCATTGTCCAATAATCCAGTAAGTACTGCAGAAAGCCAGCCAAACTAGATTTGCCAGCAGTCAGAAGGGACACATGAAGCTGCATTATACTGAACAGACCATCAGTCCATTAATGTCAGCATTGTCTACTCAAGACTCGCAGCAGCTCTTCAGCTGGGTTGCCGGTCTCCAGATCTCCCAGAATGACAACTGCCTTCCAGGTTACAGAGATCAGTTCCTCTGGAGAAAATGGCTGTGTTGGAAGGTGGAGTCTATGGAACTATACCTCACTGAGGTCCTTTCACTTCCCAAACCCCACCCTCCCCAGGCTCCACTCCCAAAATCTCCAGGTATTTTCCAACAAGCTGGCAACCCTACTCTTTACAGTCTCAAGCAGAGAGCTTTCTAGGGTTGCCAGGTCCCCTCGCCATCACGGCAGGGGGATTCAGGGGGCGTTCCGGGGGGGGGGGCGGGACATCACATGCAACATCCTCGACACAATGACACCATCGAGAAGTGATGTCATCTCGTCGGTGACGTTGCGCACGACACTCTGGTTTGTGGACAAAACTCTATCGGTTTTGCCTTCAAAATCATAGAGTTCGCCCCAAAACCAGAGCATCTCCGTACAACATCCCTGGTATGATGACATCACCCGGAAGTGACATCATCACACCCTGTTTGGGGGTGAGTTTCCCCACCAGCCAGCTGGCCAGCAGTGGATTGAAGCCCTCAAAAGTGGGGGAACCCCCATTGGGACCTGGCAACCTTAGATCTTCCACATCACGTACTGCCTTTTCCCTGAAGATGTCAGAGATTGAACCCAGGACCTTCTGCATGCCAAGCAGATGCTCTAGCACTGAGCCATGGCCCCTTCCCTAAGGAAGGCAGTCACTCCTCAAAAACCAAGCATATGTCCTTCAAAAAGAAAAAAGGATTAATATTAAAAATGGAAATAAAACCAGATAAAATATATATTAGAAAAACCAAACAAGCAATAACAGCAAATCACAACATCACAACTCCAGCTACCTCAACGCAGGATCACCGACATTCATACAAAAATGCATATAAACAAATTGCTCGTGCAATGGAAGTCCAGCAATATTCTTCTCAGACGCGAACCAAAGTCTCTCATAAACCCTTTCTCTTAGCCGTTAGAGATCAATCACCTCTTAGCTTAGAGATCAGTCATTCTTGAGACACTGTCGTCACATGCTAGAGGGTTCAGGGAAGAGCCGAAGTCAGTGGCTACCACAAATAACAGCTGGCTTCCAACATCAATTGAAATTCGTGGATCCCTTCCCCAAACGTAAGTGTAAGGGTTTGGGGCAGGGACATGGGAAAGACAGCACCACCAGTGAGATAATAACACTTCTGGAGGAAACCATAGAGCTCCCAGTGATTCGTAGAGTTACCCGTTGTCACTTCCAGTCATCACGTTGGCAACACCAATGTTTAAAAACAATCCCCTTACAACTGTTTGGAATGGTGGCAAGCAACGGAAGCTCAACGTGGGGCATCCCCTACCCCCACCTGGGGGTTTGGCAAGTCATACAATAAGCAGCTTGTACAATTTAGGGAGAGCACCACACACAGGTTTCTCCAGCATCCACTAGGCGCCAAAGGATTACCCATTCGTCTAGTCACCTAGGGACAAATAACATTCCATTTACAATAAGTAACTGAAACATCACCAAAAACTCAAAAGAGTCAGGAAAGATCAACTTCCAGTGAAAGGCTGGTGTGAAAAGTTCTGCCTTGCACTGTTCCCTAAATTACATGAGGAAAGGAATGATCCTCATGTTGAATGTATAAAAATCATTAAGGAGGAAAGAAAGAAAGAAAGAAAGAGAGAGAGAGAGAGAGAGAGAGAGAGAGAGAGAGAAAGAGAGAGAGAGAGAGAGAAAGAAAGAAAGAAAGAAAGAAAGAAAGAAAGAAAGAAAGAAAGAAAGAAAGAAAGAAAGAAAGAAAGAAAGAAAGGGGGAGAGAAAGAAAGAGAGGGGGAGAGAAAGAGAAAGAAGAAGGGAAGGTACTACACAGGCTTACTCACACTGCCAGACAGGATAAAAACCACTTTTCTATTAACCCTACAGGACTCTCTTTTGAATAATATCAATAGGCTGTTCGTACCATGCTGTATCATACTGTAAGCCTGTACCACTATTGGTCAATTATGCTTCAGACTGTCTTATGTAGTTTTTTTTACCCTTCCTTATTGTCCTTTTGTTTATCTTCACTGCATGTGAGAGAGGCGAGAACACTTGACCTCTCCTGCTATGCTTTAAACTACACAAGAGGTTCTAGTCTCCACATAGAGAGTCTATCCTGATTTTTTTTTGTACTAGGTCTCTCTTTGCTCAACTCTTTCTTTCGCCCTCCCTTTCTGACATTTTCTATAAAAACGAGGAAAATGATTTTCTTCCCATTGTATCTGAGGAAGTGAGCTCTGGCTTACGAAAAGCTTATGTTGGAATAGACATTGTTACTCTTTAAGGTGCCACTGGACTTTGGGTTTGCTCGGTGCAGGTAATTATCGACAGGCAAAAACTGGTTTGGACAGTTTCAGGCCCATATGATCCATTGATGTATGAAAAGTGAGGAAACCCAAGTCTTTGTCTAAGCCTGGATGGCAGAAGGTGTTTAATTTCTTGAAGAGTTCTAATCCAGCACTTTCGCACTGTACATTCCTTTCAAAGTTTTTCTGCCGAACAGTGACTTTCTGATCTGCAACACCAACTGAAGCTTCTGAACAGTCTTAATGGCAGCATAGCATCTAGCTATGATCAGAGCACAAATAGTTTGGGGCATGCCTTGCCAACGGCACATTATTTGCCACAAAAAAGTACTACACAGGCTTACTCACACAGCCAGACAGGATAAAAACCAATGAACGATGCAACGCAGACTCTCTTTCCTAAAAAGAATCTGCTCCAGACCCCAAATCTGAGTTTTCCACCTCCAGTTATCGTGTTTTATAACAATGTACTCACACAACATAGAGCCAACTCATGAAGCATCTAATCAAAGAGTAACCACTACAGCAATATTTCCCCAGACTTTTAGTACCAAAGAGACAACTTTGGTTTCAGAATTAAAATTTAAAGCATTTGGACACTCAAAAAGACACACGTATATTGTCTCGATCTACTGCCAAACAATGGGAAGGTTATCCAATGTGGAAGCACACAAATAATATTACTTCAAATTTTCCCTCTATCCCTATTGCCCACTAAATTAAGGCTCAGAGATGGGGCTGTGCTCTCTAGGCCTGGCCCACAGCTACAGTGGCGCTATTTGGGGCTCCGCCCCCTTCCTTAAAGGGCCAGCCCCCTTCCTTAAAGGGCCCCCTGCTTCTTAAAGAGCTTCCCTGTTTCTTCCCAAAAGCATTTAAAGGGATCTTTTAAATGCTTTTGAGACCATGGAGAAGTCGTCAGACAGCGCAGGCTCTTCGGCTTGGAAACGGAGATAAGCACCACCCCCTAGAGTCGGATTTGACTGGCTTTCGAGCAAGGGAAACCTTTACCTTTTTGCCAGCTAATCAGGCCACATGCTCCCCACTGATCAGCTCATGAGCCCTTTAAATTTTGCTGGAGGGCAGAGGGGGGGTGCCACTCTCCCTTCAGTATGGCAAAAAATGGCAGCCCCACCAGAAAAAAAAAATTGCCCCACAAGCCACAAAATCTCGGCTACAGGCGTGCTCTAGGTAATGGGTACTTCCAAGATTTCTCCCAGCTGTAGGCAGCAGGAAATTACAGTGTTTCCTTACTGCTTCTGGAGGACTCTGGCACTCATATAGTGACCAGAGGGATGGGGAAATCAATGCTGTGCAGGGCATAGAGAGGCGGATGCATTCCCCATAGTGGTTTTCTTGGGCAAAGCCCATTTCAGTTCTTCCAGCACAGGGATCCCCAACATGGTGCCCGAGGGCACGACTGCACCCACCAATGCCTTTCCTGGAGCCCGGCCAACTGTTTTTAGAAAGTAAGCAAAGCCCACAATGATTCTGATCGGTCATGGGGAGATTTGATTGGCTGTGCAGGTTGTTTAAATTGTTGTTCTGGCAACCAGCGGTCACTGTGTGACGGAAGGTAAACTGTGGCCACGCCCACTACACAGTGTCAGAATTCCAAATGTGCCTGTAGGGTCAGGGATGGCCAAACTGCAGCTCCAGAGCGTGGCTCTTTCACACAGTCAAATTTAATGTTAATAAAAAGAAAATTTGCATATTTTCCAATAAAAACATAACAGTTGTTTATGTCTTACTGCTCTCAAACATCTGGCGTTAATTCTATGTGGCTGTTACGTTAAGCGAGTTTGGCCACTTCTGCTATAGGCTGAACACTTTGGGGATCCCACCTCCAGCAGAACATTTCTGTACCCTCCTCTTCCAAGAGAGCAATCCTATTTTAGGTCTATTCAACAGGGCTTACTCCCAGGAGAGCATTTCTGAGGATTGCAATCTTGGCTCACAAATGAGAGAAACCTATCACCCAAAGCAATCTGAAGGGAGAGAAAACCTGTATGGGAAGTTAGCTGGGAGTCTAAATTCTAAATAAATAATATCAGTCTATCTTCCTTCAAAACTCTCCTCCTTGGCAGTTGCGTTTATGATTAATGCTGGATCTTCTGGCGCTAGCTGGAATGCTTGGAACAGTTGTGGAACATGTACAAACTCCACAAGTCTGGGAGCATTTCCAGTTCTAAATACGGCACTCAACGCAAACGCACGAATGAATTTCTGGCGCACAGAGGGTGACAGGATCTGGTCCACATAAGCTCTGCGTAGCCAACCTAAACCTCCAAAATGAGACAAATTCTGTCTTCCGCTAAAGCAGGGGTGTCAAACATGCAGCCCGGGGACTGGATCAGGCCGTCGGAGGGCCCCAATCCGGCCCCCAAGGCCCTGGCTGTCTCCTACTTATTTTTCCACATCACAGCTTGCTTTACCAGTATCTCTCAATCGCACAGGAGAGATAGACAGGGAAACCTCTCCTGTGCGATTGAGAATGTCTGGTAAAGAACTGGCTGTGTCCTTTGTAAAGTTTATAACTCTGCTACTTGGCATTACATTTTATGACACACATGACCCGGCCCAGCATGGTCTAATTTATGTCAGATATATAACAAATGAGTTCAACACCCCTGCACTAAAGGTACTTAACGGCTACCTAAACTTCAGCACTGTGCATTCTTTAATCCTCACAAGTATTTCGAATATTTCTAATCTGTACAGCAGGCATAGAGAATTTCTTGCTTCCCGTTAACAAAATTAAGTTTAAAATTTCCAAATGTTTAGGCTAACCTTTTCTACCATTTCCTCAGGCAAAATAAAACAAAATTAAAGCATGAAATAAAAATCCAAGGAGGGCTTTAAAGAAAAAAGCCACCATAAATGAAAGACGTTAACCACTAATACTGTATCGGACAGAAATCAAGCAAATTAAAGTGTGGAATTTCCTGCCAGGGGGTGTAGTGGTGGCCACAGGCATAGACAGCTTTGAAAGGGGATCAGGTAGATTTATGGAGGAGAGGCCTATCAGTGGATACTAGCCATGATGACTGAAGAGAACCTCCACATTCACAGGCATAAAACTCTGAACATACTAGGACACACCAGGCTACAACAACAGGGGGAAGGCCTTGCTGTCTATGACCTGTTCCTGGCCCTCCAGAGGAACTGGTTGGCCACTGTGTGAGCCTGATATGAAATATGTGTGTATGTGTGTGTGTGTATAAAACATCATTTAGCATCTGGTAATGAAAAACAACCACATTCCTTCATAGAAAAAATACAACAGTCAATGAAATTTCACATAGCAGTCTGCTTCAGGCACCCTCCGTCCATATCCCTCTAACAGTATTGCGTGCTCACAAGCAGTCTGTTCCCAATTCAATCAGACTCTCTTTCAACACTTATTCCGGATATTCAAGTGTTTCAGACCTCTGGTCTTTCCTCAGGAACAAATCCTATATAGGAATCTCACATTCAAGTGGACATTTTCATTGATTTATTTTTTCTGTTAATCTACTTGGGCCAGGTCTCCTCACTTGTTTTCAGGCATACTATTGCTGCTGCCAAAGTCAAATGGACCCAGACTATGCCTCACTCATGGCCACCGAGTGAGACAGGATGCTGGGCTACGGGCCTGCTGACCTGATCCAGCAGGGCTCTTCTATTCTTAACTTATGATGTTTGACTAAACAGGCCCAAATGAATCTACTGAAGGTCACTCATTGATCATGTTCCCAAAGTGATGATGTCACCACACTGGGGACATTGTATGGGGACGCTGTGATTTGAAGGCAAAACTCTATGGCAAAACTGGCTTAAAACCGTAGAGTTTTGCCCTCAAACCAGAGCATCCCCGCATGACATTCCTGGTGTGGTGACATCATCACGTTGGTGATGTCACGCGGGGACATGGCCATTTGGGGGTGGGATTTTCCCCACCAGCCAGCCACAGGCAGAAGCCCTGAAAACTGGGGAACCCTCGCCACGATGTGAGGACTGGCCAGCTTACCCCCTGGGGAAAATGGCTAATTTGGAGGATGGACCATATGGCACTATATCCCACTGATATTCCTCCACAAACCGTACCCTCCCCAGGCTCCACCTCCAAATCTCCAGGAATTTTCCAACTGAGAACTGGCTACCCTACCCTTCTACGATAATGATACTGAAATAAACTGAACATACTAAATTGCTCTTATCAGAGCCAGTTATGGATAGATTTAGAAAACCAGAACACAAAGAGGAGCATTGCTGGATGTGACATAAGAACACAAGAGAAGCCACAATGGATCAGGCCAATGGCCCATCCAGTCCTACACTCTGTGTCACACAGTAGCCAAAAAACCAGGTGCCATATAGTCCTACAACTTAGCCAATCAGATGCCAAAGGGAAGCTCACATGCAATGGCTCTGAAGCCCCTGGCCACCAGAACCATTCTGCCTCTGAACCCACAGCTAACAGACAACACCAGATCTCTCCTCCATAATCAGTCCAAGCCCTTTTAAAATCCATCTAAGTTAATGACCACCATCACATCTTGGGGCAACAGGGCTGCCAGACTTCCCGCTACAGTGGGAAGCCTCTCACCGGCAGCCCTGGTTGCCTGCCACAGCTCAGAGCAGCGGTGGGACAAAAAAAAAATTAAATCAGCACTAACATCAGCAAAAAATCACAACAAAAATCAGCACTAACAGCAAGAACATTACGACAACAAAAACATCCTAGAGATACAATCCTAGGATTCCTAGAGCTACTCAATATTGCTTCCGGGTTTTCCCTGGAAGTGGTGTCATGGTGCACACAACGCCACGTCCCCATGTCCCCATCCCCCACAGCTCCCACCGTGCAGCAGTGAGTTCCACAGCCAAACTCAAACAACAAGAAGCCAACATTGTGTGGCACAGCACTTTCAAATGCACTCTCTCATCCAGAGAAGAGCTACAGAGAGGCATATTTACCTGGAGCATCAGTTCACAATCTTCTCTGCCGACAAAGATCATCTCCCGGGGCAGCCGGTGTCGAGTGCCGGTGCTGCTCACCAAAAACCAAGACGTCACACTCATTTTGGCGTTTAGTGCTTCAGCTTTCCACCATCCTGAAAGGACAGAGAGAAACAGATATTTTTTAAAGGAAATGCAAGCCAGCTGTGTCAAATGAGAACACGCCAAGTTGTTAAGAAAAGGCACAGCAACTATAAGTGACAGACCATGATCAGAATGACAAACCAGTCTTGGAAAATGCTACTAATATCAGGGCTCAAGCTCTTCATACACATAAAAAGCAGCTTCTTTCTTGGTCACGCTGAGCTTTTGAAGCTACACAACTTGCTGTCCGCCACCAAGGTGGAATGGGGCACGGGTTGTGGCTCAGCGGCGGAGCAGCTGTTCAGCATGTGGAAGGTCCCAGGTTCAATCCCCGGCACCTCCAGTCAAAAGCCTGGGGTAGTAGGTGATGGGAAACGCCTCTGCTTGAGTCCCTGAAGAGCTGCTGCCAGTCAGTCAGACAATACTGATCTTAAGAGACTGAGGGTCAGGGTAATATACATTCATGCACTCTCCCAAAAGAGAACAGTATACAGCATATTCTGCTCACTGTGTGGAAGCAGGAAGGAAATACAGAGGTTGAGAACCCAAGAAACCTGTTACCTCCATGCAAAGACAGGCCCTGGCTGGGCATACCATAGTCTGAACTAACCAGTCCCCGGATTCCATGCCGAGGTAACATTCCGATGGATCACAAAGCAGTTTCTTGATCCCCTGGCAACTACCTGAGCCTGCCTGGGAAGGCCCACCTTGAGGTTCTCAGAACCAGCCTATCCCAACCACAATCCTAAACAGAGCCATGCCCTTCTAAGCCTAGTGACTTCAATTAACTCAAAACAGTGCAACGAAGTTTGAGTCCAGTGGCACCTTTAAGACAAACAAGGTTTTATTCAAGATGTGAGCGTTCATATGCAGGCACACTTCCTCAGATACAACGAAATGGAAATAGAAGTAACAGCCATACATATAGAGGGTGGGCAGTAAATTAACATATGGAATCATGAAGGTGTCTTTAACAGATTAAAAGAATAACAAGCTTAGTATATATGGCTATCATTTGCTCGGGTTCAACTGGGGAGGGAATAAACATAGAATAGATAATAAACAGAACAGAATTGGCGATCGAGGTATCCTTGATTGACAAATGTTGAAAGTCTGTCTCCTCTCGAGCACGGAGGCAACCTTCTGTTTAGGAGGACACCATGCATTATTCTTGATCAACATCTGAAGAAGTCCACAAAAGGTTATGCTAGAATAAAACCCTGTTCATCTTTAAGTTGCCTCAAGTCACCTATTTATTTCTGGGAACAAGCTGAAAACATGGCGCTTTTTATTTATTAAAAAAACATTTTTACACCACTTTTCCACCCAAACAGGGTCCCCAAAGAGGCAAACATGAAGACACGATGCAGTAGTTAAACTGCTGGGCTAGAATAAAGGAGGAGCAAAGCCAGGTTCAAAACTGTCCGTCCGTGTGTCCCTCTCCCCCAACATAAACTTGCTGGGTAACCCTGGGCCAGTCACATACTCAAAGTCTCATCTACTTCCCAAGGTTGTTGTGAGGCTAAAACGAAGAGGAAGAGAATGATGTAAGCTCTGTTGAGGTCCCATTGAGAAGAAAGGCATGGTATAGACAAAGCAGATAAAAATAAATTTAATAAATCTCGCCCCAGCGAGCTCTACGATCGGGCTCCCAGAACCGCTCGGTTCTGCCAGGGCCTAAGGAGGCCCGGTTGGCGGCAATGAGGGCCGGGGCTTTTTCAGTGGCGGCCCCACACTGGTGGAACAAGGTTCCCGGGTAACATCAGGGCCCTGCGGGACCTCTCACAGTTCCGCAGGGCCTGCAAGACAGAGCTCTTCCACCAGGCTTTCAAGTAGGGGCCGCCTTGATCTTACGGCCCTGGCCCGATCATCGAAGACCGCCAATTAGGACCACCAGCGCCAACTGTTGAGAAGCCTGCTGACACCGCTTGGGAGTCGGGTGTCGAAGTTTTGCCATCTCGGACTGAAATTTTAAAGTGTATAATGTATTTTATCCTGGGGTGGTTTTATTGAATTTTATTGTATTGTAATTGTACTGTTAGTCGCCCTGAGCTTGCCGAGAGGCAGGGAGGGCGGGGTAGAAATTTAAATAATAAATAATAAATTAATAAACAAAAGTTATCGGAGGCAGCCTTGCTTGGAGAATACTTTTTCTTCTGGTCTGTTCTCGGCCCTGAATAACAGGCTGGTATATAGAAACTTAGCCACAACTGTTTCCTAACCCAGGAAAAGGTTCACCTGCTAAAAGTCTCAGGTTTCTCTTCAATGCACAGGACAAGAGTAAGTTAAAGAAGGTGGTAACCCTGCAGATGTTCCTTGTTTTACAAATCACTACAGATGGCAGGCAAGATATTATCATCTCCAAGGCATGAACAGGTGGGAAAGGGAGCAGGCAGAGAGAGAGAGAAGCCCTCCCCTGTAGGGGAACATTTCACTTGTAAATCCACTTCCCTCTCACCCCAAATAATTCAAACCAGCTCTCTGCCAGGCCATGTAACATTTGGAATAAGTACGTCTGTTTGCAAGCCAGCTGACTGTGGCTATTTTAAAAGGGCCAGGACCTTTTATCCAGCCTTCTCTACAGGATTTGTGTGGTCGTAAGGAATTTCTACCCCGTACTGAAGTTTCTCTAAAAAGTTTGGTGTAGTGGTTAAGAGTGCAGACTCTAATGTGCGAGAACTGGGTTTGATTCCCCACTCCTCCACATGCAGCTGCTGGGGTGACCTTGGGTCAGTCATGCGTTCTCAGAGCTGTTCTCTCAAGGGCAGTTCTTGAGAGAGCTCTCTCAGCCCCACCGACCTCACAAGCTGTCTGTTGTGAGGAGGGGAAGGGAAAGGGATTGTAAGCCACTCTGAGACTCCTTCAGGCAGTGAACATCGGGGTATAAATCCAATATCTTCTTCTCCTTATCTGTCTGGCAGGCACAACACCTTTTCCCTCACCCAGGAAGGGGGTAGCACAACTTTCCTAACAAGTAGTGAATTCTGAATATGTTTCTACCTATCAAAAAAAAGGAGAAGAAACTCTCCATGAAATGCAAAGGCTTTTAAAAGCTCTATGAACCACAAGTGTGGAGTAGTCATTACAAAGTCAGATGGGGATATGAGAGTAAAAGGTTTCTCTTGCTTGAAAGCCAGTTGAATCCAACTCTAGGGATCCACCTGCGTTTCCAAGCCAAAGAGCCAGCGCTGTCCAAAAACTTCTCCATAGTCATGTGGCTGGCAGGACTAGACATCTCTGCTGCAAACCTCAGGCAGCAGATAAGCCCATGGTGCTGGTGGACAGAGCAGTCAAGACAGAACCGGCTTATGGCAAACCCATATGGTTTCCAAGAGACATTTAGAGGTAGTTTGCCATTACTTGCCTCTGCGTGGCAACCCTGGACTTCCTTGTTGGTCTCCCACCCAAGTACTCAGCAGGACTGACCCTGCTTAGCTTCTGAGATCTGACAAGATCGGGCTAGTCTGTGCCCATAACAGGATTAAAAAAACACACGTTTAAACCTGTTTAACGGGCACAGCTGGAGGTGTGTCACCTAAGAACAGATACTGCTGCATCCAGACACCTGGAGGTGTGGTGAGTTACAAGGCTCAAAAGCCAGGCAATAAACTCAAAAAAGAAAGACCTCCCTCGGTCTTCTCAATGCCAATACAAATCTCAAAGATCTAAGGCAACATAAAGGTTAACAGACTGAGCTGCAAACTAGGGAGATTCTGGGTTTGCCTCTACCATGAATTCATTAAAAGCCAAACTTAGATGTTTCTCCTTTGTAATGTCTATTAGACCAGTGATTGTCTTGAGGCAACAGGAAATCTGCAATTTAAGGATGCCCCACTGCACAAAAAAAAAATAGAATTCTATGATCAACTTAAAATTTATCTTCAGGAAAGACTGCTTTCAAAAGAAGACACAGAACTGTCAAGAGTTCTGGATTCTAAGAATGGGCCAACATTCTCTTTCGGGAAGAAGAAATATGCACACTGGCAAGAAGATTTCAGCGCAATGAAAAGAGACGCCATTCGAGCCTTCGGAGAACACCTAACATTCAGAGAAGAAATGTCTCGGATTCGGCGCACTCTCAATAGCTGTTTCCTCCAGCTAGTGCAAAAGGGGATTTTCCCAGGTGAACCTGACTGCCATTTCAGAAAGGCCCTCCCTGTCAGTCAAAACCACAACATCTTTACCATTTATAAGAATTGCTGGACCTCCCTTAACAGCCTCTGATCCAACAAAATATTTCAAAACATGGCCGCTTCAAGGTCATCATTCAGAGACAGACATCAAAAAGTAAGTTGGGTGACATGTCTAAAGTTTGGAAACTGCTTTAAAGTTGAGGTAAAATAGCGCGTGAAAATAATATTGTTTCAAAGAATCCCGTGTGTTTTTCTCCCTTGCTTCCGTCTTGAGAGTTCCGGTACCTCTTTTTCCAGGAAAAAGGCCCTTCTAGGGCGTGAGCTCCTATGGAACTGCCATACCACAGAGAGAGAGAAAGGATACCACGCGTCCAGCAGGTCAACACACTGAAGTTGATCACTGGTGAAATGGATTCCTCCGTGGCTTGTTTCTCATTATGGTACCCCACCTGGTAGTAGGCCTGAGCAAGACTCAAGCCCAGTGCTACCAGACTAGAATTGTGCTAGGCTCGTGTTTCCTGTCCTCAGCTATTTTGACACTGTGGAGGTAATTCAATCTGGCTCTCCCCCTTCCCGTCATGTGCTTGTAGCTCAGCAGGTCCCCCAGGGTTGGAAAGGTCTACAGTCACTGTACTAAAACTGAAGACTTTAAGGCTGATGATGAAGAAACTAAAATTGTTAAAGTTTTCCTTGGATCCATCATCAAACAAATGGGAGACTACAACCAAGAAATCAGAAAGACACTGAGACTGGGACGGGCAGCCAAGAAGGAGCTAGAAAAGACTATTAGTATAAGGAAGCGTTACTGGCGACCTAGATCGAGATACCATCATGTGCCCCATTACTGCATATGGAAGTGAAAGTTGGACAATGAAGAAAGCTGACAGGAAGAAAGTGGATTCATTTGAAATGCAGTGTCAGAGGAGAGTTTTACAGGTACCGCGGTCCGTCCAAAAGACAAATCAGTGGGGTTCTAGATCAAATCAAGCCTAAACTCTCCCTAGAAGCTAAAATGACAACTGAGGCGACTGTAGTTTGGTCACGTTATGAGAAGATGACAGTCACCGGAAAAGACAATCATGCTAGGAAAAGTGGAAGGCAACAGGAAAAGAAGAAGACCCAACATGAGATGGGTTGACTCCATCAAGGAAGCCAAGGGCCCTCAGTCCTCAAGAACTGAGGAAGGCTATTAATGACAGGACGTTCTGCAGGTTATTAATTCATAGGGTCACCATAAGTTGGAAGCAACTTGATGGCACGTTTAACACACAAAGACTTGTCCATATCTTGACACATTAGTGTCCTTCAACATCACTGGCTACTACTGGTTGCGGAGACGTAAACACACATGAAGCTACCTTATACTGAATCGGACCATCAGTCCATCAAGGCCAGTGTAGCCTATTCAGACTGGCAAGGGCTCTCCAGGGTCTCGGGGAGAGAAAGGTCTTCCACATCACCGACTGTCAGATCTTTTCAACGACAGATGGTGAGGGATTGAACCTGGGGCCTTCCGCATGAAAAGTAGAGGCTTTTCCACTGAGCCAGAGCTCAGAAAGAAGAGGATTTGTGACATCAGGGTTCAACAGCAGATCAAATTAGTAAGTTCTGTTAGATATTACAGGCAGGAAATGGGGACATCAAAGCATGGGAGACATTTTTCATTTTGCGCCAGATACTAAGAAGAACATAAGAACATCAAAAGAGCCCTGTTGAATCAGATCAGTGGTCCATCTAGTCCAGCATCCTGTGTCACGCAGTGGCCAGCCAGTTCCTCTGGAGGGCCAACAACAGGGCATAGAGGCCGAGGCCTTCATAAGAAGAGCCTCGCTGGATCAGACCAGTGGTCCATCTAGTCCAGCATCCTGTCTCACACAGCGGCCAACCAGTTCCTATGGAGGGCCAACAGCTGGACATAGAGGCCGAGGCCTTCCCTCGATAAGAACATAAGAAGAGCCCTGCTGGATCAGACCATCTAGTCCAGCATCCTGTCTCACACAGTGGGTAACCAGTTCCTCTGGAAGGCCAATAACAGAAGATGGAGGCCAAGGCCTTCCCCTGATGTTGCCTCCTGGTCCTGGGATTCAGAGGTTTGATGCCTCTGAATTTGGAGATTCCCTTTAGTCACCATGGCCAGTAGCCACTGATAGAAGGCTATCTAATCTCCTGTTAAATCTGCCTTATGCCTCTGACCATCACTACATCTGGCAGCAAATTCCACATTTTAATCACTTGCTAAGTAAAGAAGTGTTTTTATTTTTTTCCCCACCCTGAACCTACTGCCCATTAGCTTTCACCGGATGCCCTCTTTGTCAACTCTCTCCACCCTGTGCATACTTTTATAAACCACGCTCTCAACCTAACCTACCTCACAGGGCCGCCAACAAAGATAAAACGTGAGATGAGACCAACCTTAAGCCGCTTCGAGTCCCCATTGGGGAGAAAGGCAACACACAAGCCAAGTAAACAAATACATTTCACTTCAAGGGGTCTGACAGCTCAAGGTCAGACCCCATTTCCCTCTGCCTCAGCTCCTCACCTGGCTGCAATATGGGGACAGCCCAACCGATCTCCCTTGCTGGGCCACTGTACAGATCATACATGAAACGCCTCAGATTCTTGCAAAGCACTGTCTGCCCACTAAGTATTACTAAACAGAGGCCTCTCTCCCGCCCTCTTGTTGCGTCTGCATTCCCCCCCCCTTTGTTTTTTTTTTGGCACCGTCTTCTGATGCATGCATGCAACCGTGTTGCAGGGACTTGTTGGCATCCGTTGCTAGGAGGAAGGGAACAAACATGCCGGGCAATGTCGGCCCACAACGCACATACAAGTCCGAGCAGTCAAGCCGCCAGCTCTTTTGCCCCTGATTCGACAGGCTGTATCTTTAACCAGCTCTCTGTAACACCGCCCCCCCCCCAATAGCAACAGATCCTGCGGGCAACTAATACTTATTATAGGCATTTCCCCAGGAGGAGGGGAACGTTTGAAGGCAAACACACTGAACAAGGCCACCATAATCCGGCTGGGCATTTTTTTGCAGACTTTAAAGAGAGGGGGGGGAGAGGGGGGGGATTTCCCTAAACAAAGCACATGATTAGGAAAACCATCACAATAGAAGGGCAGAGGAGAACCAGCCACACAGAGAGGGAGAGGGAAAATCATTGTGCCCAAGGAGGGGGAAGCGGCAGGTTTGCCTGGCGTGGCAGGCACCAGATGCCAATTAAGCCTCCGCCACCATTACAAAGCCGCTGCCAGCAGCTATGCTATCCACACCCAGGGAAGGGGGGGGGGGGACGAATATCCAGGGCAGGAGCAGTCCAAAAAAAAAAAAACAAGGGAAAGGTGTGACAATAAAAGCACAAGCCAGCCGGATCGATCTGTGTTTCTGCAGGCATTTGGCGGGTGGGTCCCAGCAGGCAGGGGGGAGAGAGCCTGCAGACCTCCAGGGAAGGCGAGGACAGGAGACCTGGTCTCTTTGTTTGGAAGGGAGGTTGGCGGCGGGGAGGGGGAGCCAGCAGGGGTGGGAACCCAAGCGGCCAGGTCTCAGGGTCCCTGAAAAAATACATTTGGAACCACAAAGAATTTTAGCAGGAGGACGCAGAACCCGCTGGGCAGAGGGGGAAGAAAGGGGATTTCCAATCCCATACCCCGGCCTGAGATTTAAACCAGCGCCCCCCCCCCCCCCCAATCCCATACCCACACACACAAACCACGGTCACTGTGGAATAAAGGAAACCATCCAAGGGCCACCTCGATCCCCGCATCCCCCAGGAGCTGACTGGCATCCCGGGCGAGGTGGGAGGGCCAACCCCTCTTCCGCCATTCCCCTCACCTGGGCTGCATCCTTCCCCCCCCCCCTTCCTGCCCCAGCTCCTCCGCGCCATCTCAGCCAGCCTGCCCGCCCCCCCGGCTGCCTTCCCCAACCCAGCCCCAAATCTAGCAGCAACTCCCCCCCCCTTTGAGGCTGGGATCTGCCCCCCTTTAAACGCCCCTTCCCCCCCATCCTCACTCTTCCCGCAGCAGAGAGAAGACCCAGAAGTGGTCCCTTCGCCCTCCCTCCTCTTGGATCATCCTCCAGGCCCTGACACCGGCGGGGGGGGGGGGGCAGGTGCGCCGGAGGCCGCAGACCAAGAGGCGAAAGCAGCAGAAGCAGCAAGAGACCGCGATCCCCCCCCCCGCGTTCACTGCCATTCTCCCCCCAGCCCCTCCCCAAAAAAGCCTTACCCTGCTTGCCCACCTTCTAGGTGCGAGAGAAGGGATCTCCCTGCCGCCGGCGCCTCCAGCTCGCCTCCTAGCGCGGCTTACGGCATTGCACGCGTCCGCCCAAGGTCTCCGTCTTGCTCCAGCTGCCGGGCGTCGGGGGGGGGGGGGGGGAGGGCTGGGGTTGGAAGCAGCGCCGCCGCCCGCGCTTCCCTCGCACAGCAGGTTCCAGACGTCAGGAGGAGGCGGCTCCTCGCTGGTGTCTCTCTCTCTCTCTCGATCCCTCCCTTCCCTCCAAGCCCAGCCCAGCCCCGCTCGGCTCTTCCCCTTCTCTTCCCGCCGTCGAGCAGGTTTAGATCAGGTGACAATGCGGGTTAAACATCACCCCGTGCTCGAGTCGCCCCCGTGTGCAAACTCAGCAGCGTGGGGCTGCGGGCCGCAGAAGCGGGGGCTTCGCCTTCTCTCGCTCGCTCTCCCTCCCCGCAGGGCTGCTGCAAAACAGACGGGATTTGGGAACACCCCGTGGGCGGGATCCACAAGGAGGAGCGTGCGGCGGGGAGCTGCCTTCCCCCTTTGATTTGAGGAGGAGGAGGAGGCGGAGATTTGCCGTTGGTGCCGAGGAGGCATGTGCGGGCTTGGGTTGACCGCCGAGCGGGCCCGACGGGCTCTCTGCAATCCGGTCTTGGGGGCAAAAGCAGGCTTCTTGGGTGGGTGTTGCGTGGGCGGTCTGCTTCCCGGGAAGGCGCTCTCTCTGTCGAGGATTGTCGCCGCCTCCCCTGGGACGGGGACGAGGTCGGTTCCTGCTTCCCAATTCCAGCTTCTTTCCGCGCGGGGCTTACAAGGAAGGAGCCAGCCTGAATGGGGAACAAGGCGCTTGGACGCTCGCCAGGACCGGAGGATGCAAATGTAGGAAGGGGAAGAAAGCAGGAACGAGGCCAGAAATCCTGCAGATCTGGTTTTGCTAGGGTGGCCAGCTCTAGGTTGGAAAATACCGGGAGACTTTGGGGGTGGATCCGGGAGAGGGCGGGTATAATGCCACAGAGTCCACCCTTCGAAGCAGCCATTTTCTCCAGGGGAACGGATCTCTGTCAGCTGGAGATCAGTTGTAAAAGCGGGAGGTCTCCAGGTCCCACCTGGAGGCTGGCAACACAAGGTCTTGCCTTGCACGTGGTCTTGTTGGCGGGCATAAGAGAGGCCAGTTGGCTCTAGTTTGGGGGGGGAGTGTCTTGGGGCACATGGGTAAGGGCGGGGCTTATAGTTTGGGGGGGAAGCAGGAATGAAAACTCATGTTTATTTACTTGATTTATACCCTACCTTTCTCCAACCCTGGCCACTCAGCCTGGCTTACATTGCTCTCCTTTCCTCCATTTTGTCCACACAACAACCCTGTGAAGAAGGCTCGGCTGAGAGTGTGACTGGGGCAGGGGCGTACACCTGGGAGGAGCAGGGGGGCTCATGCTAAGCAAAGGCTGCCAGCTCCCGGTTGGGAAACACCTGGAGATTGGGGGGTGGAGCCTGAAGAGGGCATGGTTTGAGGAGGGGGGACGGACTTCAGTCGGGGATAGTGGCAGAACCCACCTTCCAAAGCAGCCATTTTCTACAGGTGAACTGGTCTCCATTTCTTGTAATAGCGGGAGATCTCCAGCCACCACCTGGCTGGTTAGCAACCCTACAAAAACCTCCAAAGGAAGTTTAGAAAACTTATAGAGGGCCAAAAGTTAAAAGCATAAGTAAGTATAGACAAAGGAGTGTTTATTTCAAAAACACAGAAAAACCTTGTAGGGACCCAAGTGGAGCCTTATAAAATGTCAAAAGTGACAAATGCACAGAAAAAGAATATGCCCCGACGTGTTTCGGCTCACAAGAGCCTTCTTCAGAGGTCAAATAGTACAGAGTGTAAAATACACCAAGCAACGAAGGCCCCGTAACACATGTAAGGCAGTGAACAATAATATGGGACCAAAAGTGGAATCTGGAATTGAATGACACATCAAAAGATTTCTATTTGGGGCCCCAAATATATCTGGCCTTGTGTCAGAAGTAGGTGCATATACTGGAAATAATATCAGTACCAATATGTACCTCCCAGTTTAGGTCCTAAGAGTGCAAGTAAAATTGCCTTATTAGGGACAATGTGACATCAAGGGCTTAGGGTTGCCAGGCTCCAGGTGGGGCCTGGGGATCTCCCACTTTCACAACTGATCTCCAGCTGACAGAGATCAGCTCCCTTGAAGAAAATGGCTGCTTTGAAGGGTGGACTCTATGGCATTGGACCATGCTGAGGCCCCTCCCCTCCCAAAACCCCACCCTCTCCCGGATCCACCCCCAAAGTCCCCAGGTATTTTCCAACCTGGAGCTGGCAACCCTACCAGTATAGGGCTGGAATTTGCCTCTCTGGAACATTTTTGCCCCAGGTAACAACATTTGGTAGTTTTCTTAGATTTTGCAACCCTTGCTGCTTTTAATTGCTGTTTTTTTAAGCTCCTGCTTTATTGTTGTTATGTTTTTGTAAATGCTGTGAGCACCTTTTTGTTAAGGAGAGGCAACTCAATCGATAGTTTAGACCAGGGGTGGGCAAACTGTGGCTCAGGAGCCGCATGCGGCTCTTTCACATATATTATGTGGCTCCCGGCAGGGCGGCTGGGGAAGCTAAATATCATTAGCAAACAAATATCATTGGACAAATTAATATCATTATCAATATCTGCTTTTCCCCCTTTTGTTATTATTTTTGGCAGTCTCATTTAATGTTAATAAAAAGCAAATTTGCTTATTTTCCAATAAAAGCAGGTAATATTTGTTCATGTCTTGTGGCTCTCAAACATCTGATGTTTATTCTATGCGGCTCTTACGTTAAGCAAGTTTGGCCACCCCCAATCTAGGTGGCTCTTACGCTGAGCCAGTTTGCCCACCCCTGGTTTAGACAAATAAATATGTGTATGTATACTGCTGTATACGTACCCTTCTTGCACTCATATGCAGAAGCTTGCTCTTCCAACTTGAATGTTTATTTAGTTGGAAAACAATTTTTCCATCCAAAATGTCTATTTACTAGCAAAATCATCATCATGGGAGGGAAGAGGCCTCCTAGATTCTGGGGACCCCTCAAGAGTACAGCGCGCCTCCGCATGTATTTATTTATTCACTTCATTTGTATCCCACCCTTTCCCCCAATCGGGATGCAAAGTGGTTTACACTGTTGGCCTCCTCCATTTTGCCCTCACAACAAGCCTATGAGGTAGTCAAGCTGAGAGCATGTGACTGGCCCAAGGTCACCCAGCGAGCTTCAATGGCACGGGTGGAGATTCGAACCTGGCCCACCAGATACGAGTCCAACACTCTTAACCACGCTGTGTGTCCCTGCCTTCAGTTATAGAGTTTTTTGCCGCTGCCACAGCCACAACCAATCAGTTGATACAACAGAAAGTAAACGGGTTTATTTTGGGGACACTTACTGTGGTGCCACCAGATTTGCTCCCTTTGCACAGTGATCTCAGGTTTGTGGGAAGAGTAGATCTGGCCCCTTTCCCAGTAGGAGATTGCAGTCCATTCAGCTTTTTCTCCTAAAAATTAAGGCAGCCACTCAGAACTGGCTCTTGGCATTGCTATATCATCTGCAGGGCCTCCTTGCCTAGATTTCTTGGCCACCGAAGATCATTTATTTAAGAACTGACACTCACACCCTTTCCTGAGTAGCCTGTGAGGAATAAGATCAAAGACCAGGGGGGGAAACATCTTGAAATCAAACTATCAGGCACTTAAAAGCAGGCTGCTGGCCAAAAATGAACATATAGACAGAATCCCAATCCACAGAGCAAATGTCCCTTAGGAGAATAGCCACCATGCCTTCAGGAAGACAATAGTGGCAATAGAGGCAGTTTGGTGTAGTGGTTAAGTGTGCAGACTCTAATCTGGGAGAACCAGGTTTGATTCCCCACTCCTCCACTTGTAGCTGCTGGATGACCTTGGGCAAGCCATAGTTCTGTCAGGGCTGTTCTCTCGGCCCCACCTACCTCACAGGGTGTCTGTTGTGGGGAGGGGAAGGGAAAGGAGTTTGTAAGCCGCTCTGAGACTCTGAGTGAAGGCCAGGGTATAAATCCAATCTCTTCTCTCTGGGACCATTTCTGGCAAATTTTTCCTGTGGGTGCCACAGTAGAAAAGATCTTGAGCTTGTCTGGAGGGTCTAGCAGGAGAGTGCAAGTATCGTATACCCTTGACCGAAGAACAGTACACTCCTTCTATCTGGGATGGTCGTCCTCTTTGACCAGCCTCTTTGACCGACCGCGCAGCTTAGGGAGGGATGCACATGGAGTGGGGAGGGAGGGAGGGAGGGGACACCTGCCTAGCCAGCCGGATCAGCTGAATCAACCCTGGCGATCAATGGGGAGACAGATGTCGCAGCCGGATCACCCTCACATCCAGTAGAAAAGACTCAGGAACAGGCCAAGTGAAGTACACAGTTGGGCCACCAGAACGAAGTGAAGTACACAGTTGGGCCACCAGAACAAAGTTTGAGTCCAGCAGCACCTTTAAGACCAGCAAAGTTTAATTCTGGGTATAAGCTTTCATGTGCATGCCAGAATTTCGTGTCCATGCACACAGAAGCTTATACCTAGAATTAAACTTTGTTGGTCTTAAATTTGACGCTGGACTCAAATTTTGTTCCATTGCTTCAGACCACCATGGCCACCCTCCCGAACTGAGGCACCAGTTCATGCGGAGGGAGGCACAGTGTTTCAGTTTTGGAGGAAGATGGAACCATCTTTTATCAAAACAGCACTAAAGGGAACATCATGTCCGGACCTGGAGGGCCCAAGCTAGCCTGATTGTGTCAGGTCTCAGAAGCTAAGCAGGGTCAACACAGGGCCGAGGCTGCTTCATAGAGGCAGGCAATGGCAAACCACCATCTCTTCCGGTGGACACCCTATGGCTGCACGTTGACGGCGCTTTCCACCACCACAGGGAACATCACTGTGGATTAGTGGTTAGCTTGTCACGACTGGGGAGACTTGGATTCAAATCACCCCTCTTCCGTGAAGCTTTCTGGGTGACCCTGAGCCAGTTAACTACAGAGGTAGAGCTAGGGTTGCCAGTTTCCAGGCGGAGCGTAGAGATCTCC
Organism: Lepidodactylus listeri; assembly: GCA_029233225.1. Classification (NCBI taxonomy): domain Eukaryota; kingdom Metazoa; phylum Chordata; class Lepidosauria; order Squamata; family Gekkonidae; genus Lepidodactylus; species Lepidodactylus listeri. The sequence continues at coordinate 87,733,104 of JARCFY010000011.1, forward strand.
GGGAATTACAACTGATCTCCAGATTGCCGAGACCAGTTCCCCTGGGGGAAATGACTACTTTGGAGGGTGCCTGTGGCAGGATACCTTGCCGAGGTACATCCCCTCCCCAAACCGCACCCTCCAGAGACTCCTCCCCCCCTCAAAGCTCCAGAGTTTTCCCTGGCCAAGTTGGCAGCCATTAGTACAGTTGACTGGATCACACCAGCGGTTCATCTAGTCCAACATCCTGTTTCCTGGAGTGGCTGACCAGATGCCCTGGAGGGCCAGACAAACAGAGCACAGAGACCAAGGCCCTCCTCTGATGCTGCCCCCCAGCACTGGGTTTCAGAGGTTTGCTCCCTCTGTAGGTGAAGGCTACCTTCAGCCTTAGAAGCTACCAGTGGACCTCTCCCCCATGAGTCTGTCTCATTCCCTTTTCAAGCCATCTGGGTTCGTGGCCTAACCAGTTGCTTTCTCTCAGCCTAACTAACCTCACTCGGCCATTGGGACATGAGAACCATAGACAGGTGAGCTAGTGGCAGTCTAGATTTGAGTCCAGAAGTAGGGGCGTGCAAAAAAAAATTCAATTTTTTACCTATTTGGGACTATTGGACCTGAAAAATATTGGTAATCCCAAATATCTTGAATATCAGTATCAGTATTGTATTGGTATTCGGGTAAGTATTCGGGAAACCTGAATTTATTTGGCTCCGTTGGGGACTGTCCCCATAGGGTTTAATGGAGAATTTCACTTGCTGTAGCATGCTGCCGCCGCCGCATCACAACTCAGCGAGTTGTGAGGCTTCTGCTCAAAGTAGTCAAGGATCAGATCTTTGTTGATGAAACACAGTTCTTTATTTCCAATCTCTACATTGGTACAGGTCCTCGGATTATTGTCAGAGATAACGCATACAATAGAAGCAGGTCTAATATACTCTCCGGTACAATTTGAATTGCCCATAGGTACCCAATCACCAAGGGGGGAAAACCGCGGGCAAAAGGTTCTCTGGCCGTTTGCTTCCCACAGGAAAGAAAGCTAGGTGTGAAGCAGTAAATTTCCCTTCCCAAACCAGACCCCTCAGATGTAACCATATTCACATAACAAATGCTTTCCCCAAGGCTTTCGCACGTTGATAAGAAATGGTCCCTGTCCTCCCCTGGCTTCCCAGCCGGGATGAATGGAATGCGGAGGCGAGAGTGTGAGAGGCACATTGTTCCCATGCTTTGAAGTTGTCACTCTCCTGGGCAAACAGATACATAGACCAGGCCTGGTCAAAGCCATAAACCTGGGGTCACATAGTATACATTCACAATGGTCAAGCAAATAGCAATAGGCATGATTACATAGTGGGTATAGGAACAACTAACAGCAATAGGCATGATTATAAAATGAGTACAGGAGCAGGTTATAATATATAGCATGAGATCCCAAAAATCCTTGTCTGAATCTGCAGATTCTGACACGAGTGAACCAACGACATTTAAAGCACCTTAGGGACCGGCAAGATTTTGGGGGTATTGGCTTTCGAGAGTCTAAAAGCTACTAAGATAACGGTTTCATAAATATCATTGCCAGCTTCAGGTTGGGAAGTACTTGGAGATTTTGAGGGTGGAGCCAGAGGAGGGCGGGGTTTGGGGAAGAGAGAGACTTCAATGGGATATAATGCCACAGAGTCCATCTTCCAGGTGAAATTGTCTTCCTTGCTTGGAGATCAGTTGTTACCCCAGGAGATCTCCAGCTACCACTGGGAGGCTGGCAGACCTATTCATAAAGCAAATACAGATTTTTCCATATTAATGCATATATTTTGGGTGCAGCTGAAAAGGGGCCCAATGTTCCTGGCTAACACCACAAGAGTTGTTTGTCAGTGGTGCCCACTTGGAATTCTCTTTTATTACCTCTGTGCACCCCTCTCCCTACCCTCATTTGTCTAGCATCCGTGTAGCTCAGTTTCAGACACTAGGAAAAACTTTTTCTTTCCCTATTTGCCCAGGCTTAAGAAATAAATGCTAAGAAGCTTAAAGCTTCTTAGCATTTCTTTCTTAATTCCATATTGTTGGATTCTGTGTTCCCAACAGTGGCCAACCAGATTCCCCTGGGCAGGGCTCCTTTCGTAGCAGGAGCTCCTTTGCATATTAGGCCACACACCCCTGATGTAGCCAATCCTCCAAGAGCTTTCAGTAGCCCCTGTAAGAAGAGCTCTGTAAGCTCTTGGAGGATTGGCTACATTAGGGGTGTGTGGCCTAATATGCAAAGGCGCTCCTGCTACAAAATGAGCCCTGCCCCTGGGAAGCCCACAAGGCACGGGGGCTCCCTTGCAATGCCTCCCCAACAACTGCAGATTCACTGCATACTGTTTCGGAACATGGAAGTTCCATTTAGTTTCGATATGGGATAGACCTGTCCTCCATGAATGCATCTAATTCTCATTTTCCTCACTCATAAATTCCTGTTCCACATATGTTTGGTTTCCTCTAGTGGTCACTTTGATATTATACTGGTTATGTCTGGCATAAAATCCTGCAGTTTAAATCTGCAGGGACATAGGCAAGACATAGCTGATGTATTATCGAATCAACCACTAGAGGGAGCAAAATACATGCAAAACAGAAACATACCCCCAAAAGAAACAGGAACTTACAAGCCATGGAAATGAGCATGCAGAAAAGCTCCCCATTTAGTATTATAGGAGGGGGGGAATTCTCTGTCCATTCACTGTTTTATTGTCCTTTCCTGTTCCCTCCCTCCCCCAGATCATCTCCACTATGAAAGCCCCAAACTTATTAGCTTCTCCTCAAAGGAAAGGTGTCCCGGCCCCTCTGATCATTTTGATTGTCCTTTTTCAGCACCTTTTCTAACACCCCAATATCTTTTTTAGACGATATCCTCTCATGTTGTACAGGTTTTTTTCATGAAGGAATCAAAGCAAAGTGATCTCAGGTATTACAAGTATGCCTGTCACTCTGATTTCCAACTTAGTAAAATCAGACTGATGTATAATTGGCTTTTCTGTTCCGGATTATTCCTAAGAGCGACACTGCCCTTTCCTATCCTCTTCCGTTCAAAGGGTTGTTTGCTGAGATTCGCTTACATCTGTTGCTGCCCCGGGATAACCAAGTAGTCAGGGAAGGCCATCTTGACGACCATGCTAATTAAACAAATATTTGGGGCCTGCTGATCCGCTACAACGATTACTGAGCAGGGCTGGAAATTCCTCTTAAAGTTCCTTAGCGCAGCCAACCAACAAAGTCACTTGGACTCCTTGAAGGAATTTATTCCTTCACTCCTTGAAGGAATTTATTTCACAGCGCTCGACAAGGGATTGTACTAATCTTGGGGGCTGGCAAACTGAGTCAAATGCCATTGTTAACAAAAGATACCGTGTTTGTCAGAACAGACATATTTGACGCTTGGATTTGTGCTTGTTATTATTATTTAGGTTTCTGAATCGCCCAACCCCACAAGCGGGCTCGGGGCGATTTACAGCATTAAAACAGATAAAATACAATCCACGTGATAAAATTACTACAATGCGCTAATAAAACCGCCAATCCAGATGGTGATCAATCCCTTTTTGAGAGCCAGTTTGGTGTAGTGGTTAAGTGCGTGGACTCTAATCTGGGAGAACCAGGTTTGATTCCCCACTCCTCCGCTTGCACCTGCTGGATGACCTTGAAAAAGCCATAGTTCTGTCAGAGCTGTTCTTGAAAAGAGCAGTTTCTGTCACTCAGCCCCACCTACCTCACAGGGTGTCTGTTGTAGGGAAGGGAAGGGAAAGGGATTGTAAACATGTGTCAAGCAGTGTAAATGGATTTTCCCTTCTGAAGGAAACATGGTCTCCCTGGAACGATAATTGCAAGCCCATACAGACAGCCATAGTTAAGTGCAGTGTGTATGCTTTGCATATGCGGGGGGGGGGGGGTGTCCCCAGTTTCGGTCCCCAGCATCACCAGTTATAAAAGGATCAGGGCGCAGGTAATGAGAAAGACCTCTCCTGATCAGAATAGATGGCCTCAATAAAGGCAGGCTCATATAATCATCTTTTTGTTGGATATTGTAACTCTGCATGCAAGGGGATTTGGGAGGGAAAGAATTAAGAGAATTCTCTCACTCAGGTACATTGGGCATTTGGCCCGACACTCTTGCCAGCTAAATGTTGAGCCTCTTCGGCCCTTGTTTGCTATGAGGGACCCTTGCTGCTTTCTTTTTCTGTGATTTTCCCTGCCAAAACCCTGTTTCCCCACTCAGTCTGAGCCGCTCCTTGGTAGCGAGTGTTAATAGTTCGTTTTCTGCATGTCCCATCCTGAGATAGAGAATATATTTGGCTTTTGCCCAGGCCAGATATTTATTGTTGGTAAACAGGAGCCCGCTTGTTATTTCCTTTGTAAATGACACTTGATACAAAGTAAAGTTCAACCAGGAATTATGATTTTATTAAACGGGCATGGTTGGATTAGGAATAGGCAGGGGATGAGAAAACTGAAGTCAATTTTGTTGTATTTACAAATTATTATATTTTTAACAGGCAACAATGTATTGTCAAAGCTCAGTTCTTAACAGTGAGAGGATTGTTTGTCTTGGAGATTTCTTAATAGTAACAATGTGTCTTAATAAAGATTCATATAATTATCTTAGTTTTCTGGAGAATAGTACTTTCTTCTCGTACTTATTCTCCTTCACTGTGGGATTACAGCTTTCCATATGACTCTAGAGGAGTCTAAGACTGTTTCCTTTTTCACACCAACCAGGGGTTCCTTCTGCATTGGACACCTGTTCATTCCCTGTTATACTAGGAACTACATCCCTGGCATTCATTAACAATAGAGGTACATAAATAGAGAAGTGATCTTCTGCGCTTGGACTAATGTGTGTGTGTAAAGTGCCGTCAAGTAGCAGCTGACTTATGGAAAGTCCAGCAAGGTGCTTTCAAGGCAAGTGAGGAACAGGGATGGTTTGCCATTTCCTGTCTCTGCATAGCAAGTCTTCCCTGGTGTCTCCCATCCAAGTACTAACCAAGTACTAACCCGCTTAGTTCCCAGGAACTAGTGAGATTGGGTATACTGTGCCACCTTTCCTCCCACTTGGACTCATATATTTGTGCCAAAAAAATAAATAAATCCTTGAACCTCTCATTTTTTGGAGCCTTATTTACATCTGCCCTCAGATAGCACATACCTATCTGGCACATTACGGCTCATTAATTTTGCGGCAGGCAACACAGAGTTAATGCACAACCCTACAACGCAAGTTCCAAAGTCTGTCCTAGCTGTTTAGGAAAACAAACATATACTGTGGGCGTCCCAAAAAGTCCATATTTCTTAAATGAAGTAGTTCAAATACGCATGGTGCCCGTGTTTTCACAACATGGCGACTATGCTTATTGCAGTGACTGTGGGTAGTGTGGCAGATTTTTAGTGCATTGTAAGTTGTGTTTTGTTTTTTTACCTGAGAGATCTTTCTAGGTAAAGATTCTTTTTCTGTAAGAATAATACTGAAGAGGTAAAGCAAGGGTCCGCCCAACATGGTCTCCGCTGACACTTTTCCAGGTGTCTGCCAGGTGTTTTAGAAAGTGGGTGGAGCTGGGTGGAGCTTCTGCCCACCAGCACTTCTGACTGGCCAGGTGAGAACGAATTGGCTGTGCAGGTTCTTAAAAACATTGCTTTGGCAGTAGCTGTCACCTCAGCACAAGGATTGTCACTGTGTGATCGAAGTCTTGTGGCACTTTAAAAACTAGCGAGATTTTATTCCATCTTGTAAAACTTGAAAGGCTAAGGAAATTTTCTTCCATGTGAAATAAACAAGATTCTTGTGGCACTTTAAAAGTGAACATGATTTTATTCCATATGGAATAAACAAGAGGCTAGTAGTACTTTAAAGAGTAACGAGATTTTATTCCATGTGAAATAAAAAAGAATCTTGTGGCACTTTAAAGACTAAACACTTTTTTCAGATGAATTAAACAACAGTCTTGTGGCACTTTAGAGACTAACCACATTTTCTTCCATATGAAATAAAAAAGAATCTTGTGGCACTTTAAAGACTAACCGCATTTTCTTCCATATGAAATAAAAAAGAATCTTGTGGCACTTTAAAGACTAAAAACTTTTTATATATGAATTAAACAACAGTCTTGTGGCACTTTAAAGACTAACAGAATTTTCTTCCATATGAAATAAAAAAGAATCTTGTGGCACTTTAAAGGCTAACAAGATTTTTGTCCCAGCATTTGGGCTCTAGATGCACCAGAAAATCTGTGGGTTATACTCCACAAAAGCTTCTGCTAGTATACAGTCTCGTTCAGCTTTAAAGTGCAGCTGGATTTCTTATTTCTCTTTCCACCATGCAATCGTGCTGAAAGATTCTCATATTCTTTGGGACTGCAGTTGGAAGGACTGTCATTTTGCAGAGCGGTCTGTTCAGAACACCTTCTTCCCTTTGTTATCAAATGGTTTGAGGATGGCCTCCCCCTTGCTCTGAGGGACAGAGAGAGGATTATAAATAGCAGCCAAAGGTCATCTGCATCCCAGACAAGGCAGTCTGTGCAAATGAGGCCGAAGCCCATGGGTAACATTCATTATTTATTATCATGCGTGCAACAAAATCAAACGCCACCTTGGATTGTGCTTCTTTTGCCAAAGGGAAAAGGGGGGGATGGGCTTATTTGTTTTGTGTGGGGGGACGGACAGGTTTGCAACATTGTGAGTGAAAAATAAGTTTTTCTGGTTGGTTTAAAAAAAAAAATACAGCATATTGTATATGGTTGATGTGTATTACCTGGACAGCATCAGGGCGTTGAGGATTTATCTTATTTTAGCCTAGCTCTGGACGGGTACTTGGCAACAATCTGATCAACTTAGAACTCTTTTCTTCAGAAGCACTTCTTAGCCCTTATACACCTCTGCCAAAATTCACCAGCAGGTTGTGTTGGAAAAGGCAATGTCTGGTATACAAAAGAAGAAGAGAAGAAGACCTTGCAGGGAGCAGCAAGAAGACAATTAGGATAGTGAGGGGACCAGGGGTCATTTTGAGCAGGAACACGCAGGAACGCCGTACCAGGAGTAACAAGCCCAGGAGCGGGCACAGATGGTGATGTGCTGTGGAGAAAAGCAAAAGCATACTAACTTGACCTGTATTTCCATGCTTGTTGTAGGGGAGCTTCCCTGCAAGAGCAAAGGAAACCTAAAGTGTCTTTAGTCAAAGTGTCTTTAGTCAAAGTGTAAAGCTGGTTCACCAGCTCTGAGTTGGGAAATACCTGGAGATTTGTGGGGTGGAACCTGAGCTGTGAGTCTTGCCTTCTGACACACTTCCGGTGATGTCAGGGGGTGTGGCTTATGCAAATAAGGTATGCTAATGAGTTATGCTAATGAGCTCCTGCACCTCTTTTTTTTTTTTTTTAACGAAATCACCCCTGGTGAGGATAGCACCTTCTGTTAAGTGTCATTCCTTGTCTGTCTCCAGATTGGTGCTCTCAGAGCAATTTCCCCCTTCTCAGAAGTGCCACACTTGGTCTGAAGTCACCAGGCTGGTTTCTGTCATGGAGAACGCCTGGTGGGGAACTCTTGCAGTGCCATTCCATCGCCTGAGCTGGAGACCCGGAGTTATCCAAGAGCCAGGAAAGACCATGATGAGGAGAGAGGAGATGACTGAGAGGTGATAATGACAACCGTCTTCAAGTCCTTGAAGGGCTGTCCTATACAGGATGTCGTGGAATTGTTTTCTGTTGCCCCAGAAGGTCAGACCAGAACCAACGGGTTGAATTTAAATCAGAAGAGTTTTTGGCTCAACATGAGGAAGAGCTTCCTGACAGTTGGAGCGGTGCCTCGGTGGAACAGGCTTCCTCGGGAGGTGGTGGGCTCTCCCTTGGAGGCTATCAAACAGAGTCTAGATCAGGCGTGGCCAGACTTGCTTCATGTAAGAACCACACAGAATAAACGTCAGATGTTTGAGAGCCACAAGACATGAGCAAATACTACACACACGTTTTTATTGAAAAATATGCACATTTGCTTTTTATTAACATTAAATGAGACTGCCAAAAATAAAAACGCGGGGGGGAGACACACATATTCATAATGATATTTATTTGTTTGCTAATGATATTTATGTGACTGAGAGAGAGAGAGAGAGAGGTGGAAAGAAAGAATGAAAGGGGTGGAAAGAAAGAGAGAGAGAGAGAAACAACGAAAGCAAATAGACGGGGGAGGGAGGGGGAGTGCTGAAGGAAGAGAGACAGAAAGAAAGAGAGAGAGCAAATAGCTGGGGAGCCTCCTGGGAGCCGCACAGTATATGTGAAAGAGCCGCATGTGGTTCCCGAGCCACAGTTTGGCCATCCCTGGGCTAGATGCCCATCTGTCAGCAATGCTGATTCTGTGAACTTGGGCAGATCACGAGAAGGGAGGGCAGGGAGGGTTGCCTCAGTGCTTAGTTCTCGTGGCCCTTTCCTACACGCCCAGGGAAATGCTGATTGCCACTTTGGGGTCATTAAGCAATCTTTCTCCAAGCCAGTTTGGCCAGGGATCCCGAGGATTTTTGCCATATTCTGGGAGTCACTGGGGTGGGGAGAGGTATTTGTGAATTTTCTGCATTGTGCAGGGGCTGGACTAGATGACCCTTGAGGTCCCTTCCAAATCTGTGATTCTGTGACATCTGCCCAGGGTTTATGATTCTCAGGAATGGTTTTGCTACTGAATCGAGCCCTGTGTGTGCAAAGGAGCGTGTCATGATCCTGCTTTAGATGGCACCATAAATGGCGCTCAGAGTGGGGTATGTGATCTCCACCCTTCCACGATTTGCACAACAGCCCTGTGAGGTAAGTTAAGCTGAGAAAGGAGGGGGGAAATAGGAAAGTGGCTCAAGATCACCCATGGAGCTTCACGGCACAGCAGGGATTTGAACCCAAGAGAGCCAGTTTGGTGTAGTGGTTAAGTGCGCGGACTCTAATCTGGGAGAACCGGGTTTGATTCCCCACTCCTCCACTTTCACCTGGCTGGATGACCTTGGGCAAGCCATAGCTCTGTACCAGCTGTTCCCTCAAGGACAGCTTGGGAAAGCGCTCTCTCAGCCCCACCTACCTCACAGGGTGTCTGTTGTGGGGAGGGGAAGGGAAAGGAGTTTGTAAGCCGCTCTGAGACTCCCTTGGGGAGTGGAGGGCGGGGTATAAATCCAATCTCTTCTTCTTCTTCTTCTTGGTCCCTGTCCAGCATGCTAACCATTACACCACATGCATGAAGCTGCCTCGTGCTGAGTCAGACCTTTGGTCTGTCAGGGTCAGTATTGTCTACTCTGACTGGCAGAAGCTCTCCAGGGTCTCATATGGAGGTCTTTCATATGTCCTACTACCTGATTCTTTATTTCCTTTGCTTTTGGTGTGTGTGTGTTTTGTGTGTGTGTGTGTGTGTGTGTGTGTGTGTGTTCCTAGAAGTCATGGTTGACTTGTGGCGACCCCTAGTGGTTTCAGAGAAGGGGTTTGCTATTGTCTGCCCCTTCCTCCAGGCCCTGGTATTCCTTGGAGGTCTCCCTTCCAAGTACTTGCCAGGGTCAGCCCTGCTTCGCTTCCGAGTTCTGATGAAATCAGGCTTGCCCGGGCTATCCAGGTCAAGGCAATGTCCTTAGTTTATACTCCACCTTTTCCCCCTAGAGTGGTTAGCATTGTTCTTGTTTCCTGTTTTGTCCTCACAACAACCCTGTGAGGTAGGTTAGGCTGAGAGAGTGTGACTGGCCCAAGGTCACCCAGCAAGCTGCCATGGCAAAGCGAGGATTTGAACCTGGGTCTCTCAGTTCCTAGTCCGGCATTCTAACCGCTGCACCACACTGGCTATTTTTAAAACTGGAGATGGCAGGGACTGAACCGGAGACCTTCTGCGTACAACGCGGATGCTCTGTTGCTGGGCCACGGCCCCTCCCCTCCATCACACTGCCTCTCTCTGAATGCTGCCTGGACGTATCTTCCCATGTGCTTCCTGCAGGCGTTTCATGCTACTCATCCTCTGCTCACTGAACGGTGTCACTCTCTGTTCCGTCACTCTTCCCCTGCGCTGCCGATCTTCAGCACCGTCTGTTTAAAAAAACGGATTGCGCTTGCCACACGTTCTTCTGCTATCTGTCGGGAGTCATCTGCCTCACCAAAGTTACCTTGCCTGATCCAATCTGAGAACCCTGATGGCTTGGTTGCCCACATTATTCTGTATGACCTGGGTCTGAAATCCAGGCGTCTCCACCCCAATCGACTACATTACACACGTTTGCAAATGGTTGGTTGCAGTGTTTTTATACCGCTCTTCTCTGTACAGCCCAGCGTATGCCTATTATACACTGATGTTTTGCTTTGTTATTACCGTGCATGTCCGCGGGGTTTTCTTTTTCATGCTGCATTGTTTTTCCTCTCTTCAGTGCTCAGTTCGCTTTCCAGTCGCTGTTTCCCCAGGTTTTCTGAGAGTGGTTTTGGGACAATATTTCCCTTGTTTCACTTCTGAGCTAAAGGTAATTCAACAGCGTACAGATTCCCTCGGATTCCCCCCTCCCCCCAGTCCCTTTGCTACCCTTGGAGGTCACTTCTCCACCCACATCAAGGTCATTCCGCCTGCTCTGTACCTTCTGTCATTCATCTGTGTGCAAGATCCATTGATTATTTTCCCCCTTTTCTTTTTTACATTTTTTTACAAGCGGCATGAGTCTAGCGATATAAGATCATGGCTAGTTTCATGCCTCTTGTAAAAAAAAGAAGAAGAAGAAGAAATTACTCCTGGCTGGGCTGCCCTATCTTGCCACCTGGATTTTGAATCTCTTCGATAGTTTGGAAATTTTAAACATTGCTATCTGGCAACCCCTCCTGAAGTTGAGCCACATAGAGGTTCCCGTTTGGGTGCTTATAGAACCTCCAGTAACATTGGCAGTGATAAAAAGGTGAGGATGAGATGAATTTAAATAGAGGGCTCTTACTGGGAGCTACTGTGCAGCTGCAACAGGCCAATCGCGTGAATTTTTTAAAAGCTTTGGTCACCACCACCCCACACCAATTAAGAAAAACTGCATTTTGGGGTTAAAGCTGCAGAACAAATACTAGAGAAAAAAGAGTGGTGCATACGGGAGGCTTAAAGGCTTGACTGCTCAGATTCTCTGCAGTAAGCTGTGAATGTGTAACAGGCTGTAGTCTGAGCTTGTCACATCTCCAAAGCTAAGCAGGGTTAGCCCTGGTCATAGGGGTCAACTTCAGAGGGGCTGGGGAGCTGGAGCCCCCCCCCCTGAACTTTTCCAGGACATGCTGAGCCTCCCTCGGAGACAATGGCCTGTAATGTCTCTGGCCCAGCCCCCCCCCCCGGGAAACTGGAAAGTCTGCGCCCTTGGCCCTGATTAGTAGTTGGACGGGAGACCACCAAGGAAGTCCAGGGTCAGTCTGGTTAGTAGCATCCTGTCCAGGTTACTCCCTGTGTCTTTAGAACCACACATGCACCATGACTTCAGTGTTGGTAACTCAGTTTGCAGAGGCACCGGGGCCTGTTAGGTGTAGTGGTTAAGTGCGGGGACTCTAATCTGGGAGAACTACGTTTGATTCCCCACGCCTCCACTTGCAGATGCTGGTGTGACCTTGGGTCAGTCACAAGTTCTTTGAGAGCTGTTCTCTCAAGGGCAGTTTTTGAAAGAGCTCTCTCAGCCCCACCTACCTCACAGGGTCTCTGTTGTGGGGAGGGGAAGCGAAAGGAGATTGTAAGCTGCTCCGAGACTCCTTTGGGCAGTGAAGGGCGGGGTATAAAAATCCAATCTCTCTCTCTCTCTCTCTCTCTCTCTCTCTCTCTCTCTCTCTGTTTTGGATGGGGACCTGAAACTGCCCTAAAAACTCCTCCTCCCCTTCCTGGCTCTTTGCTACCCTGCCTTCCTTCCTACCCTGCCCTCCTTGTTCTGCTGCCACCTTTCTTCCCCTCACCCTCCCTTCTTCACTGCTGCTCTTACTGCCACTGTCTGCCTCTCCCTTTCTCCTACTGTCACTGCCCCCTACTCCTTCCTTCCCGTTAACATTCCTTTCTCCTTCCTTCCCATTATCCCCAACTTCCCTTTCTTTGGTAGCAGCAACAGCACCATTTCCCTCCCTCCCCTTTATTTATTTATTTATTTGATTTATATACCTCCCACAGGCGTAGAGTACGGGGGGGCTCGAGGGCTCGAGCCACTCCCGAAATTTCCCAGGGGGGGCTCAGCCACCCCCAGCAAAACGGAGTGCCTACCGCCGCACCTCCCCGGGTCCTTCCAAGGCCCAGCCACCGCTGCTGGTGAGGGAGAGGGAAGGGGTGGCCGGGGGGGGGAGAGAGAGGCCCCAGCAGTGGCGGCTGGCGGGCCTCAGAAGGGCCCGGGGAGGCATGGCAGTTTCCCGGGGGGGAGCCCCCACCCCTCCGGAATTTCCAAAAGTCTACACCCCTGATACCTCCCTCCCCCCAGCCAGCTCAGGGCGGTTTACATCTAATTAGACAAATTAAAACAACATACAATCACATAAAATCACATCATAAAATCACAACTACCATGTAAAATAGCCTGTTCAGGTGTCAGTCATATCTGAGTATAACAGTGGTGCCCCGATGTCAAATTTGAACCAGGCCACTGATGGGGGAGTTGACCAAGAAAAAGGAAGTGATGCCCGCCACCTCAACCAAAAGCCTGGCGGAAGAGCTCCGTCTTGCAGGCCCTGCAAAACTGTAATAGATCCCGCAGGGCCCTAGTATCATATGAGAGCTCATTCCACCAGGCAGGTGTCCAGATCTTCTTCCTTCCCATAACTGCTGCTTCCTTTCCACCTTATTCCCTGCATCGCTGCTGCACTATGGCATTGTCAAGATACGGGATGACCTTGACAGGCTGGAAAATTGGGCTAAAACAAATAAAATGTATTTCAGTGGGGATAAATGTAAAGTTCTGCATTTAGGTAGGAAAAATCAAATGCATAGTTATAGGTTGGGGGAGACTTGTCTTGGCAGTAGTATGTGCAAAAAGGATCTAGGGTTGTTAGTAGACCATACACTGAACATGAGTCAGCAGTGTGATGCAGCAGCTAAAAAGGCAAATGCGATTTTGGGCTGTATCAACAGCTGTATAGTGTTCAGATCACGTGAAGTGATGGTATGGTATAGCTTTAATCTGCTTTGATTCGACCTCACCTAAAGCATTGTGTTCAGTTTGAGGCACCACAATTTAAGATGGATATAGACAAGCTGGAATGTGTCCAGAAGAGGGCAGTGAAGATGGTGAGGGGTCTGGAGACCAAGTCCTGCTAGGAAAGATTGAAGGACCTCAATCTGTTTAGCCTGGAGAGGAGACAACTGAGAGGTGATACGATAACCATCTTCAAGTACTTGAAGGGCTCTCCTATAGAGAATGGTGTGGAGTTGTTTTCTGTTGCGCCAGAACTTCAGACCAGAACAAACAGAATTAAATCAGAAGAGTTTCCGGCTAAACATGGGGAAGAACCTCCTGACAGTCAGAGTGGTTCCTCAGTGGCAAGGCTTCTGCGGGAGGTGGTGGGCTCCAGTGTTCCCTCTAAGCTGAGTTAGTGTGAGCTAGCTCACAGTTTTTTAGCCTCCAGCTCACACATTTTTGTCTCAGCTCAGGAAGGATGGCTCCAGAGCAAATTAATCTATGCAGTAGCCAAATTACTCACTCACAACTTTAATCCCCGTAGCTCACAAAGTGGAATTTTTGCTCACAAGACTCCACAGCTTAGAGGGAGCATTGGTGGGCTCTCCTTCTTTGGAGGTTTTCAAACAGAGGCTAGATGGCCATCTGACAGCAAAGCTGATCCTGTGAACTTAGGCAAATCATGAGAGGGAGGGCAGAAAGGGCTCCATCAGTGCTTAGTTCTTGTGGCCCTTTCTTACACACCTAGGGAAATGCTGATCACCATGTTGGGTCAGGAAGCAATTTTTCTCCAGGCCAGTTTGGCTGGAGATCCTGGAGGTTTTTGTCATCTTCTGGGCATGGAGCAGGGGTTACTGGGGGTGGGTGGGGGGGAGGTATTTATGAATTTCCTGCCTCGTGCAGGGGGTTAGACTAGATTACCCTGGAAGTCCCTTCCAACTTTATAATTCTATGATTACTGGGGTTGCTAGGCAACCTCAAAAATGGTGTCTGATTTCTCATAGTGACGTAGCATTGCAAGGCCTTGCCTTTCAACAATTTGGAGGGCTTTTAACACCCCGCCACCGCCTCAGTTTATAGAGAAATCCCTCTTATCTGTACATGGCCCCACTGTGCACGTTTTTTGATCCGCATTCTCACACCATATTCAGAATTAGATATTAAGATCCAAAAAAATGCCATAAGCCTTCAGTGCTGACTCTTCCAAAGGGAACCGACATGTGTAAGTCTGTCCCTGGAACTTCTCCCCACTCACGTAACAATATATTCAGAGGAATTCCAGTCCATTCCTGCGTTCTCTTCCCTTCAAAGTTGAATGGCTGTCCTTCAGGTCAGGATGGGACAACACCCACAAGGACATTTGTTTACACCATAAACATACACTCAGTGAACTGTTTGGGCTCCCCTTAAGGAACTTGGAAAGGTTTCCGACTCTGGAACCCTGGGTCAGAATTTCAGAGTTGACTCTAATCTGGGAGAACCGGGTTTGATTCCCCACTCCTCCAAATGCAGCTGCTGGATGACCTTGGGCAAGCCATTGTTCTGTCAGAGCTGTTCTCGAAAGAGCAGTTTTGGAAAGAGCTCTCTCAGCCTCACCTACTTCACAGGGTGTCTGTTGTGAGGAGGGAATGGAGTTTGTAAGCCGCTCTGAGACTCTGAGTAAAGGGCGGGGTATAAATTCAATCTCTATACTTATTGCGGCTGCAAAATTGATAATAGCCAGAAACTGGAGAAACGAAAAACCTCTCTCCATAAATCAATGGTGGAAAAAGGTCTGGGATTACTTTATAGAAGAAAAATGTTTAGCACACTTTGACCCTGTAGTAGGAGAGAGGGAACTTAAAAACCCGCTCGATAAATGGTATCCTTTCACAGAAAAGTTTTGTTAGTAAGTTATACATACACACACATATACTATATACATATAGCTTCAATATTTTGATTAAGGTTGAGAACAGTTATTCAAATATGGTTAAGGGCTCTAGTACACGTAAATGAAAAGTATAGTTGACCCAATTTTCCTTCCTGATATTGATCAAGTAAGGATTGACAGTTAACGGAAATGTGGTTGTGATGATATGTACCTTGCTTGTTGTCTTTGTTTGTAGTGTAAATTATAAAATCTAATATACAGTGTTAAAAAAAAATTCAATCTCTTCTTCTTCTTCTTTATACCCATTTAACTGTGATGGCCTAAAGAACATAGTTTAGTGAGGATGACTATAGCTTAGTGAGGATACTGAAACTTCTTTCTCAGTCTGTCTGCCCTCCCCCTTCCCAATACCTTGTAAAAGAGAGGAAAAGTTTCTAAACCAGTTTATGTCTATAGTATAAATATGACCTCAGGGGAAGCTACGTCCGTCAGACTGGTATTGTCCTTGAGAAGCAGCCAACTTATTTATGTATTTTGTTTAAGCATGTGTTTGTACCATGCTTTTCTTCTCCCGAACGCTGACCCAAAACTGCTGACAAGATTCGTCTCCATTTTAATCCTCACAGCAACCTTGTGAGGTAGGGTAGGCTGAGAGTGCGTAAACAAGCTCAAGGGCACCCAACAAGTTTCCGTGGGGAAGTGGGATTCTGAAGTTTGACATGCTAACCACAATGTTATGCTGATTTCTAATTATTTTTACTGAAATTTTTAAACAAAGATTAGAAGTCCAAAAAGAATGAGAAAACAGAAAAAGGAAAGGGGAAAAAAACTGAAGAAACATACCATTAAAACTTCCAAGATCTCTCGACGACAAATACAAATACAATTACTTAATACTAAAGCTAAAGTTAACGATTACTTACTCTAAAATTATAACAAAGTTACAACCAGGGCTATTTTGGGGCTGGAACGCACCGGAACGACGTTCTGGCTGGTGTCTGGGCCCGGCCCGCCCTGCCAGCGGGAAAGTGCCCCACACGCTCAGAGACCGGGTGTCTGGCAGCTCTCCCTTCTCCCAGTAAGTGCTGGGGTGGGGTGGCGACAGTGGGGGCTTGATGAGGGGGTGGGCCATGGGGGGTGGCAGCACAGCCTTGATGGGGGGAGAGCTTCCCCCCCCCATCTTTTTGCCCTGTTTCTTTCCCTCCTTCTTACCTTCTCTCTCTTTCTTTCCCTCCTTCTTTCCCTCTTTCCTTCCTTCTTTCCTTCTCCTCTTCCCTCTTTCCCTCCTTCTCTCTTTATTTCTCTCCTTCTTTCCTTCTCTTTCTTTCCCTCTTCCTCCTCCTTCTCTCTCTTTCCCTTTTCTCCTTTCCTTCTCTTTTCCCTCTTTCCCTCATTCTTTCCTTCTCTCTCTTTCCCTCCTTTCCTTCTCTTTCTATCCCTCTTTCCCTCATTCTTTCCTTCTTTCTCTCTCATTCTTTCTCTTCTTCCTTCTCTCTCTCTCTCTCTTTCTGTGCTGTCTGGGGGGTGGCCTAATATGCTAATAGGTTCCTGCTGGGCTTTTCCTACAAAAAGAGTCCTGGTTACAACCAAAGTTACCTTAACAAATCTTCTTTCCATTCTATTATTTGAAATTCTCATCCCGAGTTCTAGGCTGATGTGGTGTTCCAGTAGAAACCATTTAGACACATTTTGCCTTGCCTGTTTTCAGCGGAGATCCCTTCCTGTGGGCAGAGCTTTCCATGGAGGGTCAAGTCCTGGTTTGCACATTGCTTGTTTTCTCTATGCTGGGCTACGTATGTGCATGGCGATCATTTGCCTCTGCCATGAAGCCATGGCCTCTGTTTACATGCTAAGGTGCATCTGTTGAAGATGATGCAGAGCATGCATGCTATGTATGTTTCCAGTACATTCCCAGGTGATCTTCATGTATGCTGGACTTTGGTACCTAGTTTATGCCCAACAGAGCAAAACACAGTATTTGCTCCGATAGAACAACATTTGAGTCCAGTGGCACCTTTAAGACCAATGAAGTTTAATTCTGGGTATAAGCTTTCATGTGCATGCACACTTCTTCAGATACCCAACAAAGTTTAATCCTGGGTATAAGCTTTAGTGTGCTTTCACATGAAACAAAGTTTAATTCTGGTTATAAGCTTTCACATGGACACAAAAGCTTATACCCAGAATGAAACTTTGTTGGTCTTAAAGACGCCACTGCACTCAAACCTTGTTCTGTTGCTTCAGACCAAGACAGCAACCCCCATGAATCTTATTTACTCCAATGTAAGACTAGGTTTTTCCCCCAGGTATGCTATCAACAAAAAGAAGGAATCGTCTTACATGTGCATACAAGTTACAGGTATGTCCAATGATACATTTTTTTTTGTTTGCATAATATTTCTAAGGGGGTTGTCTTACTTTCAGGGTCGTCTTCCTTTTGAGCAAATAAGTGCGGCGGTTGCATGGTTGAGGATGTTTGTGTATTACCTGAGAGATACACTAGAGGGCGCTCTTGGGTAATTCTTAAGCCATACAAGCGCTTTATCCGGCTGTTTAAATTACACGTTTTAACAAGATT
Organism: Lepidodactylus listeri; assembly: GCA_029233225.1. Taxonomy (NCBI): domain Eukaryota; kingdom Metazoa; phylum Chordata; class Lepidosauria; order Squamata; family Gekkonidae; genus Lepidodactylus; species Lepidodactylus listeri. Next base: position 87,750,657 of record JARCFY010000011.1, read on the forward strand.
ACAAGAGAGAGATTAATAGAATAAGAAGGGTTGACACACCAGACACTGCATAATGTGAGGATAATGAAGGATCCCAACAAGCACATTTCCCCCCATTTCAGTGCTGCGAAGCTCAGCTTGCATCTCAGAATTGGTCTTTTCAAATATTTCAGGATCTGGATAGATCAGGAGATTGCATGGGCCGGCTGGTTGCTGCAGCTAAGTGGGCATAAAGCTGCTACTGTATTGGATGTACAAAGAAGAAGAAGAGAAGAGATTGGATTTATATCCCGCCCTTCATTCACTTAAGAGTCTCAGAGCGGCTTACAAACTCCTTTTCCCTTCCCCTCCCCACAACAGACACCCTGTGAGGGAGGTGGGGCTGAGAGAACTCTTTCCCAAGCTGTACAAAGAACAGTGCTCATAAATCAATACAGGACATTTCCTTTAAAAATGCCCCCCATGTTCTGGGGGTTGCACAGAAAGATTGAACATAACTTTACTACTGTGTTTACTCAAATGCAAGGTTAGCTTCCCCCCCCCCCCCCCCCACGGTATGCCACCATACCCAGTTTGGTATAGTGGTTAAGAGCGCGGCCTCTAATCTGGAAGAACCGGGTTTAATTCCCCACTCCTCCACATGCAGCCAGCTGGTGTGACCTTGGGCATAGTTCTGTCAGAGCTATCCTTGAAAGATCAGTTCTCTCAGAGCTCTCTCAGCTCCACCTACCTCACAGGCAACATTCCCTCTAAGCTATGGAGTGTTGTGAGCAAAAATATACTTTGTGAGCTACTGGCATTAAAGTTGGGAGCAAGCCATTTGGCCACTGCATAAATTAGTTTGTTCTGAAGCCATCCTTCCTGCACTAAGACAAAAATGTGTGAGCTGGAGGCTAAAAAACTGTGAGCTAACTCACACTAACTCAGCTTAGAGGGAACACTGCTCACAGGGTGTCTGTTGTGGGGAGGGGAAGGAGACTGTAAGCTGCTCTGAGACTCCGAGTGAAGGGCGGGGTACACAAATCCAATCTCCTCCTCCTCCTTCAAACTGACCTGGGTATCCCAGGCTAGCCCAATCTCATCAGATCTCAGAAGCTAAGCAGGGTTAGCCCTGGTCAGTATTTGGATGGGAGGCCACCAAGGAAGTCCAGGGTTGCTACGCAGAGGCAGGCAAAGGCAAATCTCTGTCCATCTCTTGCCTCGAACACCCCATTAGGGGGAACTGCAAGGGGTTGCCACAAGTCAGTTGTGACATGATGACTCATCATCATCAAGTTACCCCTGCCCTAACCCAGACAGCCCAGGCTAGCCTGCTCTCACACCAGATCTTGGAAGTTAAGCAGAGTCAACCCTGCTTAGTATTTGGATGGGAAACCTTGCTATGTAGAGGCAGGCAATGGCACACACCATCTCTGAATGTCTCTTGCCTTGAAGAAGAGGAAGAAGAGGAGGAGGAAGAGGAGACTGGGTTTATACACCGCCCTTCACTACCCGAAGGAGTCTCAGAGGGGCTTACAGTCTCCTTTCCCTTCCCCTCCCCACAACAGACAACCTGTGAGGCAGGTGGGGCTGAGAGAGCTCTTTCCAGAACTGCTCCTGAGAGGATAGCTCTGAGAGGACTTGTGACTGACCCAAGGTCACACCAGTAGCTGCATGTGGAGGAGTCGGGAATCAAACCTGGTCCTCCCAGATTAGAGCCTGCGCTCCTAACCACTACACCAAACTGGCTCTCAACTACGGGGTTGAGTAAACCAAAGCAGGGACCACAGTTACAGGAAACATATTAAACAAACAAACAAACCCTGGGATAAAATGACAATAACATTTAATAAATCTTATGAACATCAAATATTCCCAAGAAAAGTCCAACATCCTCAGTGAGCACCCGGTTATACACCAATCTTCCTCAGGAGTGATCTTATTTTAGTAAAAGGTGTCATCCTCTAGATACAGCTTAGCTTCTATTTTACTTTTGGCAAATTTTTACAGCTTAGGTTCTTTTTCAGCTTTCTTCATATCTTCTGAATCCAATTTTCAGATTAGCTTCTTTTCAGCTTTCATCAAATTATCTTTTAGTTCCATTTGAACTACTTAAATTAGGAGCAAACCAGTTCATTTTCCCTCCTGAAAGTAGCAACCAGTCTTTTCTTTAATATCCAGCTAAAAGCCTTCTTTTTTATATAGGCTGGCAATTGCTGTCTAGTTATACATGGTAGAAGCATACATAAGTCCTCCACTTCAGGGTTGCCATAAACTGGCTGCAACTTGATGGCCCTTTCCAGGTGCCATACAAAAGCAGTTGTCTTACATTCACACACAAGTTACAGCTATGCACAACAGTAATGGGTGTGTGTATGTGTGTAACATTTCAGAAGACAGATCAAGATGGGTCTGTCGGTAGCAGCAGAAAAGAGCAAGAGTCCAGGAGCACCTTCGAGACAAACAAAATCTGTGGCAGGGTAGGAGCATTCGTGAGTTGCTGCTCACTTCTGCAGATACCACTTCCTCAGATGGGGGAAGTCTCACACGGAAACAGCTGGAAGGGAACTCAAGGGTCATCTAGCCGAACCCCCAGCAGAATGCAGGACATTCACAACTTCCCCCACTCCCCCAGTAACCCCTGCTCTATTCTCTATGCCCATTTAGGGTTTTCTTCCTTTTGAATAAATATGGGTTATGTCTAGCTGTGTTACGGTGAATTCACTTTGTCTGGTACAGAAGTTGGGTAGATTAGAGCTTGGAAGTCACATCCAGGGCTCAGTGGGGGTGGGGCGGTACCCCACTGCTGCAGGGTAAGATAACCGGGGGGGGGGGGGGGAGGGGGGATGGTATCTATTTCTAGGGAAAGATTCACAGCAAGGTTTAACAGGCCATTCTTAAATACATTCAAACCGAAAGCGCAAAAACCAGACTGTTCAAACGCAACCCAGTTAATCTTTTTAAAGACTTATTACAGTGATGCTGTTATACCTGTGTTTCACTGACATAAGTGTCTGTGATTCAAAAACTAGTTAACTCTGGGGTGTGGGCAGAAGGAGAACATAAGAACATCAGAAGAGCCCTGCTGGATCAGACCAGTGGTCCATCTAGTCCAGCATTTAGTCTCACACAGCGGCCAACCAGTTCCCCTGGAGGGCCAACAACAGGGCATAGAGGTCGAGGCCTTCATTAGAACACAAGAAGAGCCCTGCTGGATCAGACCAGTGGTACCTCAAGTCCAGGATTCTGTCTCACACAGTGGCCAACCCGTTCCTCTGGAGGGCCAACAACAGGGCACAGAGGCCAAGGCCTTCATTAGAACACAAGAAGAGCCCTGCTGGATCAGATCAGTGGTCCATCCAGTCCAGCATCCTGTCTCACATAGTGGCCAACCAGTTCCTCTGGAGGGCCAATAACAGGGCAGAGAGGCCGAGGCCTTCATAAGGACATCAGAAGAGCCCTGCTGGATCAGACCAGTGGTCCATCTAGTCCAGCATCCTGTCTCACAGAGCGGCCAACCAGTTCCTATGGAGGGCCAACAACTGGGCATAGAGGCCGAGGCCTTCTCTTGATAAGAAAATCAGAAGAGCCCTGCTGGATCAGACCAGTGGTCCATCTAGTCCAGCATCCTGTCCCACACAGTGGCCAACCAGTTGCTCTGGAGGGCCAACAACAGGGCAGAGAGGCCGAGGCCTTCCCCTGATAATGCCTCCTGGTTCTGGGATTCAGAAGATTAGTGCATCTGGCTCTCTGTGTGCTTTGTACAAAGACACTTTGCACCTCATACAATCCTGCCACCAGTGGAGGTCGGGACACCCTCTATCATAGTCAAGGGGAAGAATGTGGGGCTGCCATTATTTGGCATAATGAAGAGGGGTGCGCGCCCCTCCCCCTCCCTCCTGCAAGATCTAAATGGCCCTCCAGCTGATCAGTGGGCCACATGCTCCCTGCCAGTCAGCAGAAGGGCCCTTTAAATCTTGCAGGAGGGGAGGGAGAGGGGCACACGCCACCCCCTGCTTCTTCTCAAAAGCATACAGGATCCCTTTAACTGCTTTTGGAAGAAGTGGGGGGCCTATAAGAAGCAGGGGGCTGCCCCTTTAAGAAAGGGGGCAAAGCCCCTAATAGCCCCACCACAGCTACGGGCCAGATAGAAGTGGACACCTATAGAATAGGACATCTGAACCTCCTTCATACCCTGCGGAAGGAAACATTCATGAAAACAAAGCAGGGGCTGTTTCCAAACCGGGTTAGGATTGTGCAATAAGTGGAGGAAGGTCACTCCCACAATTCCAAAGCAGGACTCCGGAGAGGCAGCGTAAATCACTTTCCTTGGTCAATCAGGATTCTCTGCAAGGGAACATATTTCTGTTCCATGTGTATTTCGCTCCCTCTAGTGGTCAGTTCAATATTACGCTCGTTTATGTCCAGTATAAAAACCTGCACTTTAAATCTGTCGGGAGATATGCTGGACATAAACGTGCGTAATATCCAATTGACCACTAGAGGGAGTGCAAAATGTGCAGAACAGGGGGGGAAAAACCCTGAAGAAAAAGGAACTCACAAGGGAGGAAAATCAGAATGCGGAAAAACCCATACATCTGTATCTTGGCTCCTCGTGGGAGGAAGTCTCCACCTTCCTTCCCGGTTCTTCCCTAGAGTGTGACCTTCATAGCCTCCATGTCCCTCCAAGGAAGGCCCCACCCTATAGGTTGGTCACAACCAGGGCCAGCATCAAAATACCATGCCATGGGGCAGATGCGGGAGCCTAGGATTTCTGGTAGGGTTCACAGCTGCCAGCCTCCCCACCCCCCACCCCCCCCGCCCACTTACTTGCTACCTTTCCACCTCTCATGTGTCCTGCTGCACGCACTTCCCAATGCCGCTGGGGGAAGATCTGTAGGCAGCTATGAGCATGAGCCGTGGAGGGCTTGCAAGCAGACAAGGGAAAGACACACAACCAGGTGGAAGACATGAGTCAAGCAGTGTTCCCTCTAAGCTGAGTTGGTGTGAGCTAGCTCACAGTTTTTCAGCCTCCGGCTCACACCTTTTTGTCTTTGCTCAAGAAGGATGGCTCCAGAGCAAACTAATTTATGCAGCAGCCAAATCACTCGCTCACCACTTTAATGCCAGTAGTAGCTCACAAAGTAGAATTTTTGCTCACAAGACTCCACAGCTTAGAGGGAACATTGGCAGGGGCAGTGTTCCCTCTAAGCTGAGTTAGTGTGAGCTAGCTCAGTTTTTTAGCCTCTGGCTTACACATTTTTGACTCAGCTCAGGAAGGATGGCTCCAGAGCACACTAATTTATGCAGTAGCCAGAATCACTCACTCACAACTTTAATGCCAGTAGCTCACACAGCAGAATTTTTGCTCACGAGACTCCACAGCTTAGAGGGAACATTGGTCAGGGGTGTCAGGTTCAACCTAGGTCCTGTTACCTCGTCAAACTCGCTTTTCAACTTGAAAGAGTGGAGAACAGAGGACGGACAGCCCCAAGGTTCCTCCAGAAAGCAAACAGACTTGCCTTGGAACCTAAATTTCCTTGGTTTTCTTCCAGCATTGTTCACGAAACTGTGTGGGCTATTATTTCAGACCAGACAGGAGTAGGTTTGAATCAGCCGCTGCCACTGAGAAATGCCTTGAGACTTCTGTTTACACACTCTCCTGGCAGTTAGCGTGACGCCTGGAAGCCTGGTTCAGGTTGAACCGAACTAGGCTGGGGGAAGGTTCGAGCTACAGTTTGCAACCGGCATGTGGAAAGTTCTGTTGTCTGCACTGTTGCTGGGCGTCCTGGGAGTCCTGCAGTGGCTTGTCTGGTAATTATGGTGAGCTCTTTGGGTAGGTCCTTGCACAACTCTATTTACTCTCAGGGCTTCAATGTATTAAATAATAATTAGCTGGGCAGGAGAAAGGAGAAAGCTGTGTCGGCAAACGGGATATGGAACGAGGGGTGCCATGAATGCCTCCACGAATACGTTGGGTGGTTGAATTTAGGGGCCGCAGCAAGGAGGAGAATCCAGTAAGGTCAAGTGTAAAAGGTAGCAGAATCCAACTCGATACGTTGTCAAGGGTTCAAAGCACACCTTAGCCCCTGCAGCATGCAAAACAGGCAGCCATGCATTTGTCTACATGCGCATTAGAGGCAAGATGCATCCAGACACACCCCCCTACTTAGAAATTTATCTTCCAGAACCCAAGAAAGGGACCAAGAAGTTGAATGAATCATAGGCTGCAGTCAGACGTGCGTTTAGATCTGATATAGCTGCTGATGCCTGACAGATCTAAAGGACATGTTCAGACAGCAACATCTGTGAAAGTTTCCACATTTGTTGGCTCCCTGTTCTGCCCCACCCCTGAAATAGAGTTAAAAGATGCCATGGAAAGTCTGGTCCTAAAACTTGCCAACAGGTCACGGACAGAATTTTCACTGTCTGATCACTCAAGCACGTTCTCAAGCCGTCGGGATGGTCTGCTAATTCCATCCCAAGTCGGTGCCATTCTTTTTGTTCGCTTGGCAATATGCGCATAACCGCATAATCATCTCCATCTCTAGGCTAGATTTGAAAATGAGCGGGAGAGGGAGTGATCTCTGTCAGATGACCGCGGCTCACTGTGAACCAAAGAGATCAAAGTGCTCCGTGGAAGGATTGGTGAGCTGTCAAAGTGGAGACTTGGCTCTAGGAAATGGAGAAGCACATCCGCAAAAAAACCTGCATGGTGACATCTCTATGCGGGGGTTCGATTCCTCGGTAATGCACATGCACAAAAAACAGCAAAAAAAAAAAAGCCCTCACCCGACCACACCATCTGATCATTCAATGACAGACTAAGCCCACAGCGAAACAGATTATGCTGGGATGTCTGATTGAACGTCTCCATGACAAATAACACTGGATGAAATCAGGAATGCTTCCCAGCCACGCTAAGTGATACGTCTGACTACAGCCATAGAATCATAGGCATCATCTTCAGGGGGGCTAGGGAGCGCGAGCCCCCCTGAAAATTTCCATAAGGTGCTGAGCCTCCCCCGGGGGCAATTGGGGGGGCTGAGGAGTAGGATGCTGCCCGCCACTGGATTGGCAAGGCAAGCAATCAGGGCTGTGTTCCTCCTGCCTCCCCTCCTCTGTCGGAGGGTGCCGGGCTGGCTTGCCTGCCTCCCCCCCCAAAAAAGTTTTTAAAAGACAGCTTCCCTCCTGCTTTCCTGAAAAAGGCCAAAGCAAAATTCCTCTCCGGAGCAGGTCTGTGGGGGGGGGGGGGGGCATGAAGAGGAAGGAGTGCGAATCACAGAATCACAGAGTTGGGAGGGGCCACACAGGCCATCTAGTCCAACCCCCCCCCCCTCGCTCAATGCAAGATCAGCCTAGAGCATCCCTGACCAGTGTTTGTTCAGCCGCTGCTTAAGAACTGCCAGTGAGTTATATATACTGTACAGTGCTGTACAGTGTTGCCCACGCTAGGCATCCTAAACAAATGTCAAGAATGGGGACAGTGATCTCTCAGGGAGGGGGAACAGAAATTAGACACTGTCCCTAGTCAATAGACGCCGATGTGGCATGTGCCATCTGCTTTTATTATGCAAGCTGCAAGAACCCCGAAAGCTTTGCAAAGCTTGGGAGAAAGCGGCACACAGTTGGAACACGGCGCCTTCCAACTTTGCTGTTTGATTTCATATATATCTACATTTGCAAGTGCTGACTCCAGTCACCTTGCCTTTGACAGTGTCTGTGAACATGTGGAAAGTGAATCTTTAATGAGCCTAATAAAATGTAATTGGAAAATGGAACACAGCATTTAGCAACCGTGCACGCTCCGGCAATGTGCCCTTGGTTCTCGCGACTTTTGTGTTTGTTTGCATTTTTGAGCTAGAAGACAGTGATAAATTTAAATAGTGAGTCAGAACAGTGGTCACTTGCTAGGTCAGTTCAGGCGAGTAGCCGTGTTAGTCAGAAGCATCTGAAGAAGTGTGCGTGCACACGAAAGCTTATGCCCAGATTTAAACTTTGTTGCAAGTAGAGGAACACAAAGGGAAGACCCACATATCCAACTAGCCATGCAGAGAACTTCGAACCGAATGGGATCACATGAACACATGAAGCTGCCTTCTACTGAACCAGGCCCTTGGTCCATTACAGTCAGTATTGTCTACTCAGACTGGCGGCGGCTCTTCAGGGTCTCAGGCAGAGATCTTTCACATCACCTGCTGCCTGGTCCTTTTTAAATGGAGATGCTGGGGACTGAACCTAGGACCTTCTGCACGCCAAGTGGGTGCTCGACCACTGAGCCACAGCCCTTCCCTCAGTCCATCTACATCAGTGTTGTCTACTCAGACTGGTGGTGGCACTCCAGGGTCTCGGGCAGAGGTCCTTCACATCACCTACTGCTAGATTCTTTAAAACTGGAGATGGCAGGGATTGAACCCAGGACCTTCTGCATGCCAAACAGATGCTCTACCACTGAGCCACAGCCTTTTCTCAGGACCGCCGCCAGGTAACCTTACCTTGCTCCAGCTCCCTTGATTACACAAGGCAAGCCCCCAATCAGATATACCCAATGTTATCTGGTAAAGTCTGTGCTAAGCATGGTAGCATGCTGAACAGCTTTGCCACTCGTTCAGTCACTGCATGTGCCTTAGAGCAAGGTGGCTGCAGCTCATCGCTGCGTTTGCCCAGTCCGCAAATGAAATCATCTCCTTTCCTGAAGAAGAGGAGGTGTCTCCTAGGCTCATGGTCAGTTCATTAAATTGACCTGATTTATATTGGGAAGTGTGGAATTGCTTGCAGTTCATACCCTTTTGGGGCTTGAACAGTTAGATATATGACATCAGATAAACTGCACTGCCTGCTTTTATTTTGCCTCCGCGCAGTCAGCAGCATCCCTCTGAGAAGCAATCGCAAGAACTGATTACAAGATTGGCTGGTCTTGTGGGCAGACAACTGATGGCCACAGAGATATCGAAGTAGTAAATCATAACAACAACTATCACAAACTGGATTCCCCCTCCCCTTTTTTTTAAACAATGTGCCTTTTAAAAATTGGAAGTGGTGGCGGCCGGTGGGTGGTGCGGCACCTGAAAAAAAGCCAGATAATCATACAAGAGAGCAGTAGAATTGTGTGATTTGGAAGCATTTAAACAGTTCACCAAACAACTGGCACGCTTGCTTCTGACCGGCAAGCAAGGAGTGTCGGAGCATCACTGCATGCCACAGCACTTTGTCCAAACAGCAGCCTCCTTATGTTATCTCAGTGCTACGTTGCAAGCTTCTTGTTAAACTCAAATATGTCAAAAGAAGCTTGTGCTGCAGACAGTGTTCCCTCCAAGCTGAGTTAGTGTGAGCTAGCTCTCCGTTTTTCAGCCTCTGGCTCACACATTTTTTCTCTTCGCTCAGGAAGGATGGATGGCTCCAGAGCAAACTAACTTATGCAGGAGCCAAATGGCTCACTCACAACTTTAATGCCAGTAGCTCACTAAGCAGAATTTTTGCTCACAAGCAATGCTCCCTCTAAGCTGTGGAGTCTTGTGAGCAAAAATTCTACTCTGTGAGCTACTGGCATTAAAGTTGTGAGCGAGTGATTTGGCTGCTGCAGAAATTAGTTTGCTCTGGAGCCATCCTTCTTGAGCAAAGACAAAAAGGTGTGAGCCGGAGGCTGAAAAACTGTGAGCTAGCTCACACCAACTCACAAGACCCCACAGCTTAGAGGAAGCATTGGTTGCAGGGGTGGAGGCATTGCTTTTCAGACTGAAGCCTCGTTCTTTACAAGCATAAAGGGTCTCTTGAAAAACTGAGCAACATTGCATAAGGAATTGCTAGACCTATATTTTAACAGCGTAAGATATTTGACGGTGATACGTGTCTTGCAGCCCCGTAGCCGGAACATTGAGGGGGGGGGGCACATGCCCCGATGTGCCTACGTCACTAACCCAGAAGTGATGTAGGCACGTAGGGGCAGGAAGGGAAAGGAGGCTGAGCCAGCCAAGATTGGCTGCCTGCACAGGGAGGAGTGGAGAGGAAGGGAGCACCGCACTCGTTTGCCTCACACACCGGGCTTTCCTTCTCCCTCTTCATCCTGGCATGGAGAAGGCTGGCAGGCAGGGCAGCGGGCGAGCTTGGCAGGCTGGCCTCCAGGCACTCCATGCATTGCCAAACGGCGCCTTTCTCAGCTGCACACAGCCCTCCCAGCCAGCAAGGTGCCTCCCCTGTTCTACCAGCCTTGGCCCCCTCGCCGGACTCCTGGCCCCCTCTGCCTAGCAAACCTCACCTGTGGGCTGCTTGGCAGAGTGACTCCTTCCCCCTGCTTAAAGATGCCACAGACGCCACACCACATGTCCGCCCACAGGCCCCTCCACTTCCTGGGGGAGAGGGACTGGGAAAGGGGGCGGGACACATTCGGGAGGGGGCATTGCCCCCAAGGGCCCCCCCCCATGGCTACAGGCCTGAGTGCCTGGCAGTGATTGGGTGAGAGAGCCTTCGGCTCCCATTTGTTGAGGTACTTTCTTCTGAGAGAGGGTAAGGCAGACAGTTGGGCCTAGGGGGTGGGGAAGGGTCTGGGAAAAGAGGGGGCAGAGCTATGACAAGGCAGTAGGTTGATTCGAGTAGGAGTGCCAAGAAAATAAGCGTGGCAAGAGGGCCTGGAGCAGAGGAATAAGGAGGATGGAAGAGGAGGGCAAATGAGGAACTGTCCCTCTCACCAGAAGCCACGGAGGCTGAAATTCATATACGGGGCTGAAATAAGCAGCCAAGACTTTAGCTGCAATCCTCCGGTTGCACAACCACTCTGGCAAAGGATACGGCACAATTGACATGTTGATAAGAAACACAAAACCGTGAGAGTTCGGCCTCCTCCCTGAGCTCGTCGGGCCTCGCAGTTATGGCTTTCTATGCCTGCCCACCTTTTGCAGCGCCACGCAGGGCCAGTCGTTGCACTGAGATGCATTCGTATATTTTGTATACTTTTATATTGTAATTTATACTGTTTTCTCGGTTTTATGTGAGCCGCCCTGAGCCTGCGTCGGCGGGGAGGGCGGGGCAGAAGTTAAATTGATAAATGAAATACATCAATATCTGCAGTCCCCCATGCTGCGCTTCTAGAAGTAGATGCATTAACTCAGAGATGCAGCAGAGAAGCGGGGGGGGGGGGGGGGGGGGATGTATCTAGGCAGAACGCCCAGAACCGTCTTGGTGGCTGCGTAGAATTCTTCTTGGGCTTTTAGCTGACTTTCCCCCCCCAACAGACAAATGATCTCCCCCTTTTTAATGCTTCCAGTGAGATTACGTATATTTGCAGGGACCGGTTGCCACCTTCACCATTTCCTCCAGGCGATCCCTGTCACCTGGAGATCTCCAGCCACCATCTGGAAGTCAGGAAAACCACAGGATAAGTGAGCAGAAAATACTCAAAGAAAACCATGATATATCGACGAAGGAAATGTCCCTCTCTTTTTGGATTTATCGAAACTAGATAAATAGGAATACGTTTCTGTACGTTCACATTAAAAAAACCGATTCCACAATGTCGACAAGCGCAGGCTTGCTCCAACGCCTGTTTCGATAGGCTTCCTCAGAGCAGCATACATGCAGCCGCCGCAAATCCTTTTCCGGCTCGGCATTCAACTCTGGATGCCGTCTCTCTGCCTCATGCTCACCCTCCGTGAGAGCTTCTCTTGTCCGGTTGCCTCTTTCTCACCCATTTGAGCCAGCCTGACTGCAGATCCGTGACCTTTTTCACTATCTGTCTACAATTCAATCCTAATACAAGAAAGACACAGCGAAGATTTGTCATTCGTTGCACTTGAGTTGCATCGGATGACGCTTGAGGTGAGGAGGACCAGGCAGACTCCTGCCATTGAGAACTTTAGATAATTGGACCGTGCAGCTTGTCGACGGTGTGGAATCATATTTTTTTGACGTTTATTCTTTTCGACCACCTGGAAGTTGGCAACCCTGTTCAGTATTCAAACAGCACTTAGAGGAATAATAGTAGGAAAAGCCCAGCAGGAACTCATTAGCATAATAGGCCACACCCAACAGCAGAAACTCATGAGCATATTAGGCCACACCCCTGAGGCCGCAGCTCCCTGCCAGGATCGGCTTCTCCAAGTGCCCCGTGGCTTGTGTGGCACATGGGGAACCCAAGGGAAGGAAGACAGTTTCTGGATCAGCTTCCACAGGTAGGGAGGCAGTTTAAACTGCCTTCCCTCCCTGGACCGGCTTGGCTTCCCCAGGCGCCCTGTGGCTTGTGAGGCGCTTTGGGGAACCCGAGGGGGGGGAGGCTGTAGCCGTGGCCAACTCGGAAGCCAGCCAGAACTCCGTTCCTGTGCGTTCCTGCCCAAAAATAGCCCTGCTGTTATACACCTTTATATATTATTTTAAAACTTACAGGCAGAAGCAAGTAGACAGTAGGAAGGGAAACAGCTGGTCCTGTAGTAGATTCTAAGAACGATACTGAGGACTACACACCCACCCATAGTTCCCCAGCTCAACTTCCAAGCTCGCATACTCTGCCTGAAAGCTCAGGGCCTCCAACAATGCCTAAGTTCCAGCTGCAAAAGAGCCAATTTGGTGTAGTGGTTAAGTGCGCGGACTCTAATCTGGGAGAACCGGGTTTGATTCCCCAGTCCTCCACTTGCAGCTGCTGGATGACCTTGGGCAAGCTATAGCTCTGTACCAGCTGTTCTCTCAAGGACAATTGTCTCAGAGCTCTCTCAGCCCCACCTACCTCACAGGGTGTCTGTTGTGGGGAGGGGAAGGGAAAGGAGATTGTGAACCGCTCTGAGACTACAAGTGAGTGAAGGGCAGGGCATAAATCCAGTCTCCTCCTCCTCCAACACCTTCTTTAATGCCACAAACTCACTGCAGAATGTTGATGGCAGGATGATTCTGCAAAGAGACAGACCATTAAGGAAAAAAAGACTCAACATAAACAAAAACCTCCCCAGGACTCAACAGGGATACTGGTTTCTTATCTCATTACATATGCTAACTCATTCAGTCTTCACATATGTATTCTCAACAAGAAGGACTATACAGCCTCTGTATTTTAGTGTATTTCTTTTTCAGAACAGTATATTATTATACTGAATGTAATGCAAGGAATATTGGAAGGGTGAGAAGCTTTATAGGACCCCGTGGGATTCTATTGGCTCCTGGTGTCACATGACATCCCCTGATCTGTGACACTTCCAAACAACCTTCTACAGGGGTGGTGCTGAGCCTATGGAAATCAAGCCAGCCGCTTCCTGCCATGGCAAGTTGCCATGGAAACACAGAGAATACACGAACGGCTGGCCTCACGGGAAAGAAATTTTTTAAAAGAGGAACTAAACTCTACAAGTTTGACCCCAGCTGACAGTTTTTCAGGCCTGGGACGAACAGTTTCACTATTTATCTCTCAATGACTCACTTCCTATCCGTAGTTGCTGGGCTCTTTTCAATGCATTACGGAAGCTGTTCGTTCGTATTGACTGCCGGCTGCCAAAGGCCTGCCCAGTTCATTCTCTTCAGCCGTTTAATCTGAGTCATAGGCATGACTTGGCACCCTCTGCCCAAAACTCTGTCATCTACCGCAGCTAGCAGCAATTCAAGAGTGAATCAGCAGCTCTGCGTTTTTTTAAAAAATAATAATAATTTCACCCATTCCTGGTGCTATGCAACCAAAAAGGATAGCAGAGCCATTCCGATTTCACCATGCTTGCAACTAGGGTTCCCAACTTCCAGGTAGCACCTGGAGATCTTCTATTCCAACTCATCTCTAGACAACCAAGATCAGTTCCCCTGGAGAAAATGGCTGCTTCGGAGGGTGGACTCTGTGGCCTTTTACCTTACTGATATCCCTTCCCTCCCTAAATCCTGCCCTCCCCAGGCTCCACCCCCCCAAATCTCCAGATATTTCCCAACCCAAAGCTGGGAACTCTACTTGTAACATTTGTATTCTCATACCAAGGATCACTTTGATAGCTCAAGCCCTTTCACCGTCACAAGATTGCTGAAGGTTTTACTCTGCCAAGTGTATTCTGTATTTATTTACTCCAGTTTCATTTATTTAGTTACTTACTTCATTTATTCCCCGCCCAATGCAGCTGATATCATTTCTCCTCCCCTCCATCATCACAATAACTCTGTGAGGTAGCAGAACAGATTTAGAGTCCAGCGGCATCTTTAAGACCAACAAAGTTTTATTCAACACTTTTTCAAATACATCGGAATGGTAGGTAAGGTTCACACTGCTAGATAGGGGCTGAAACATCTAATTAACATGTAATATGATGAAGTTGGACACAGACAAAACTAAATAACAAGCAAAGGTTGTAAGGTCAATCGCTGTAAAGCAATAAACATGTCAAAATAGCAGATAAATGTGTAAAGGTGTCTCTTCTAATTGTGGGAAGTAAACTGATACTCTCCATTCATCTCCTCTCAGGCGTGGAGGTCACTTAACAACATTTTTTTTCTTTTTTGAGGTGGATGCAGCAAAACATTCCGATATTCCTTGCACTGCATTCAGTAGTCTACGTACTATTCTGAAAAAGAAATATACTAGAGGCTGTATCGTCCCCACCTGCCTCACAACAAGGTGCCTGTTGTGGGGAGGGTAGGTGATTGTAAACCGCTTTGAGACTCCTTAAGTTAGAAAAAGCAAGGTATAAAGACCGACTCTTCTTCAAATACCAGGACATGGGGAATGTCCTTGGTAAATAAGGAGCCTTGGTGCATGTGTGACTGGCCAATCATCCCTACTTTTCCTAGAGGTTTTCTATACCGATAATAATTTGGCTTGCTCTTCTTTGGAGTCTTCCCAATTTGGTGGTTAGGAGCGCAGACTCTAATCTAGGAGAACCAGGTTTGATTCCCCTCTCCTCCACATACAGCTGCTGGGGTGACCTTGGACAAGCCACAGTTCTCTCAGAGCTGTTCTCTCAAGAGCAGTTCTCTCAGAGCTCTCTCAGCCCCACCTGTCTCACAGGGCGTCTGTTGTGGGGAGGGGAAGGGAAAGGAGATTGTAAGCCGCTCTGAGACTCCAAGTGAAGGGCGGGGTATAAATCCAACCCCCTCCTCCTGCTGTTTCTCCTCCTCCTTCTCCTCCTCCTCCATGATTTTCTGGAAGCTAAATGATCAGAACAAATGGAATCTTGCACTCAAAGCCTCTCCTCTACTGGGCAGGACAGGACAGAAAGACTTTCTCATGCCTCACAGGCAGGACAGGACAGGGATGTGCTTTTGCACAGTGTATGGGGAACCTCTTGCAATGCAGCAAAGGATTATGGGGCACCCTTGGCAGTTCGTGCAGGGAACCAATACTGCCAAAAGCAGTCAAGAAAGTCCCGGTTCAAGCTGGGATTCTGCAAAAGCCGGATTCTCAGCCTGATTCCAACCATACCCAAACAGAACCTGCATCCCTGGGAAGATTATAACTGTTATGTGTTGACCATGCGGTCGCCATGTGCTCTCTTAATTGTGACCGCATGGCCAGAGCACATGGCCAGAGCATGGCCAGAGCACATGGCCAAGAAACTACCTGAGCTTCAGCCAGGTAGAACAAAGGCCAGGTGGATTCAAACCGGCCACCAATCCTGTACCTAGGTTTCTCCCAGGGAACCTATGAAATGTAAATAGACTTCTAATAGCCTATCAGGCCAGTTGGGTGAGGTCAGGGGATTGTCCCTGACCAGCATAAAAGGAGGGCTTCGAGCCCTGGGTTGTATGCTTCATCCGGACCAGCAATAAAGATCTAGCTGTTTCACTGTTCCACGGACTCCCGACTCCAAGACTTATCAATAACGATGCCAGGTTACGATGGCAGGAAGGGAGAGAGAGAGAAGGGGGAGAGAGAAAGATACCGGCCATGGTCCCATGCGACGACGGTTGAGCCCGTCTCCACTTGTGAGCTAACCTAACTTCAAAGAAAAGCGGATCAATTATTCATCAAGTGAAACGGCAGACTTTTATTGTCCCAGATGTTTCTCAGGATGTTCAACACTGCCCCATTAACTCACCCTGTGCCTTTAATCGCTCTAACTAATGGCTATATTCAAGGTGAAACCGCTTCAGATCTCCTCTGATGTTAGGGAGGCTGAAGAGGCCGACTGATGCTGGAGGTTTGCAGTGAGACTTGCCAGGTGCCCCCTGGACACCTGTGTGTGTGTGGGGGGGGGGGTAGGGCTGCCAGATGCAGGTTGGGAAATTCCTGATGGTTTGTGGGTGGAGCCTGGGGAGGACTGGGACCTCGCTGGGATACAACGCCATAAAGTTAGGGATGCCAAATCCCCCAGTTTCTGGTGCTCCTCTCTGCTGCTGATCAGCTGGCCAGCGGAGGGGAATTACGCCCCCAAACAGGCAAAAAGCTAGAAATAAACGTGACATGCCTGCATCACCTGGAAGTGACATTAGACATGTCGGTCACGTGGGGGGGGGGGGGCGCCAGGCCTGTAGCCAGGACTTTTTAGTTCTGGGGGGGTATTTAAATTTTTAAGGGGGCAGTTAAATTACAGTTAATTAAATTAACCTGAATGCCTGTCTTTAAAGGGGGGAGGCGCTGAGCCTGTTTCTAGCCCTTCCTTTCAAGGGACAAGGCAGCGAGCGCATCAGTTCTTCGGGGGGGGGGGGGGGGGAACAGCTCAGACGGCATTTAATTGCCTTCAGAAGACGTTTAAGTGCCTTTGGAGTTCCCTTCCAAAGGGCAAGAAGGCTTAGAAGGGCATCGTCAATACATCTCCAACAATCCCTCTTTTTGCTAGTCCAGTACCACCTAGGTCATGGTCCAAAATAAGGTTTCTGGCATGGCTATTGGTGGGGCGGGGGGGCCTTTTTATTAATGCCCCCCTGTAGCTACAGGCCTGGGGGGTGCTCTGTTTTCTGGACAAGACTCTATGGTAAAAGCTAATTCTATCATAGAGGTTTTGCCCACTAAACCAGAGCATCGTCTCTGACATGCCTACATCGCTTCCGGGTGACATAGGCAGTGTTTATTTCCAGCTTCCTCCCTCCCCACTTCCGGTAAATTCACCCTCAATCCCCTGCCGGGTAGTCCAACAGACCTGGCAACCCTACACAGAGTCCACCCTCCAAATCATCCATTTTCTCCAGGGGAAATGATCTCCATAATCTGGGGATGAGTTGTAATTCCCAGAGTTTCCCCAGGCCACACCTGTAGGCTTGGCATCCCTAGATTCAGTCGAGGTTTTGTCAGACCCAGCTCTGGTCAAGCTGTGTGGGGCAATGCAGAGCGAGGGGAAGAGCACTTCCTCATTTCCAGAGGCTTTTTGGCTCAGATCGGTGAGCAAACCTGACCTGGAAGCCATTCTAAAGATCGGGGGTCACATGACCCACGCATAGGGTTGCCAAGTCCCCCCAGGAGGCGGGGAAACCCCCGCTCGATTGGTCCACTCCCCACTGGCCCAGATTGGGCCGCCGGGGGGGAACCCCGCCCCCAAATTGCTGGGCTGTGGCGACCCAGAGGTGACGTCATTGCGTCAGGCACGTTTTGGGGGGACGCTCTATAATTCGAGGGAAAACTCTATGGTTTCCCCTCAAATTACAGAGGTCCTGCCCCAACGTGCCCAACGCGATGGCGTCACTTCCGGGTGACATCATTGTGGTGCGCGCACAAAGCACGCATGCCAGAAGACTCCCGTGCCGGCAAGGACTCCCCCCCACTAAACAAAAGGTAGGACTTGGCAACCCTACCTGAACACACGTTGCAATACAGAGCCGTAAACCAACCCTGAGAGTATTTGACCACACAATATCAAAGGTGCTTGGCTCATAAGAAGGTCTACAATGCAAGTAGCCACATAAAATATTACAACATTGAAAATTTCTTTCAGCCCACCACTGATGGGGCCTGCAGGGTTGTCCATCTCCAGGAGGGGTCTGGAGATCTCCTGGAATTAAAACTGAACTCAGGTTACAGAGAAAAGTTCCCCTGGAGAAAGCGGCTGCTTTGGAGAAGAAGAAGAAGAAGAAGAGGACAGTTGGTTTTTATACCCCACTTTTCTCTACGTGAAGGAATCTCAGAGCAGCTTACAATCACTTTCCCTTCCCCTCCCCATAGGGTTGTCAGGTCTTGCTTGGAAAATACCAGGGGACTTTGGGGGCGGATCCAGGAGAGGGTGGGGTTTGGGGAGGAGAGAAGCCTCAGCATGGTACAATGCCATAGAGTCCACCCTGCAAAGCAGCCATTTTCTCCAGGGGAGCTGATCTCTCTCAGCTGGAGATCAGGTGTAAAAGCAGGAGATCCCCAGGCCCCACCTGGAGGCTACCAACCCTACCTCCCCACAACAGGCACCTTGTGAGGTTGGTGGGGCTGAGAGAGTTCTGAGAGGACTGTGACTGGCCCAAGGTCACCCAGCAGGCTGTGGAGGAGGAGTGGGGAATCAAACCAAGTTCTCCAGATTAGAGTCTGCAGCTCTTCACCACTACACCATGCTGGCTCTCCCCCCAACAGGCACCTTGTGAGGTAGGTGGGGCTGAGAGAGCTCTGAGATAACTGCGACTGGCCCAAGGTCCCCCAGTAGTCTTCAAGTGGAGGAGGAGTGGGGAATCACACCTGGTTCTCCAGATTAGAGTGTTGCTGTTAACCGCAACACCACACTGGCTCTCTATTATAACCCGCTGAGGTCCCTTCCCTTCCCAAACCCCGCCCTCCCCAGGCTCCACCCCCAAAATCTCCAGGTCTTTCCCAACACCTGGCAAACCTAGGATTTGTGACCAGTCAGGAAAGAGATCCAGACATCATGCAGGACAGCGGATCGAAATTGTCAGAGCAGTGTACATTCGTTTTTAAAAATAGGCAAATTCCTTATTAGGAAAGGTATTTAAAATAAAGGCAGGAAAGGTGGCATGCTATAGCCCAGTCTCATCAGAACGCGGAAGCTACGCAGGGTTGGTACTTGGATGGGAGGCCACCAAGGAAGACTCTGCAGAGGAAGGCCACGGCCAACCACCTCTGCTTCTCACTTGGCTTGAAAACCCCTTGCTGGGGTCGCCATAAGTTGGTTGTGACTTGACCACACGTGTGTGTGTGTGTGTAAAGTTCCATCAAGTTGCAGATGTCTTACAGCAACTCCATGGGGGGTTTCTAGGCAGGAGACTAACGGAGATGGTTTGCCATTGCCTTCCTCTGCACAGCCACCCTGGAATTCCTTTGTGGCCTCCCATCCAAATGCTAACCAGAGCTGACCCTGCTTAGCTTTGGAGATCTGTCAAGATCAGGCTAGCCTGTGCCACCCATGACTGGGTGGGGCACACTTATGTATTTAAATTAAAATGGCCAGTATTGTAAGCCCCTTGTATAGATCTATGGGACAGCCACATGTGGAATATTGTGTGCAATTCTGGTTGCCACATCGCACAAACAGCTGGGGAAGGCAGAGAAAAGAGCAAGCAGGATGTTAAAGGGAAGGCATTACGTTGCCCGTGAGAAAAAGCGTAACGATTTGGGGATTTTCAGTTTAGAAGAACCATGATGGGTGTTACAACATAGAGGTTGGTAAAATTATACATGGAGTACGTGGATAGAGAGAATACTGTCTAGAACTCAGGCCAATGAAAAAGATGGGCAGCAGATGCTGAAGAGACCAAAGGAAGTATTTTTTCACCTAAAGCATAATTAATTTATGGAATTGCTGCCACGGGAAAGAAGAAGAAGAAGAAGAGGAGGAGGAGGAGGGGGTTGGATTATACCCCGCCCTTCACCAGCTGAAGGAGTGTCAGAGCAGCTTACAATCTCCTTTCCCTCCCCCTCCTCACAACAGACACCCTGTGAGGTAGGTGGGGCTGAGAGAGCTCTTGAGAGAATAGCTCTGAGAGAGCCATGACTGACCCAAGGTCACATCAGCAGTTGCATGTGGAGGAGTGGGGAATCAAGCCCGGTTCTCCCAGATCAGAGTCCACCCTCCTAACCACTACACCAAACTGGTTAGTAGGGATGCCAGCCTCCCAGTGGGACCTGGGGATCCCATGGAATTACAACTGATCTCCAGCCTACAGAGATCTACTCCCCTGGAGAAAACGGATGCTTTGGAGGGTGGACTCTGTGGCATTGTACCCCACTGAGGGCCCTATCCTCCCCCAGGCCGTGTCCCCATATCTCCAGGAGTTTCCCATCCTGGATTTGGCAGCCCTACCCCGCCCCCCCATCCCCTGCTGGTGGCTGTGGGAGACCTGAAAACCCTAGGAGATACTGAGGGCCACTAACACAGATATCTTCAAAAGGAGATCAGACAAACTCCATCAACATCAATTAGCCTTAATGGCTAAACGAAGCCTCCATGTTCCAAGACTGTAAGCCTCTGAGTGCCGGTTGCTTTCACTGGGGAGGGGACAAACAGGGCCAGCCGGTGGGCGAGGCCCAATACCTTGATGAGGGTTTCCCCAAAGCATCTAGTTGGCCACAAGGGGAACCAAGTTCTGATCCTGCAGGGCTTTGCTTGTGTTCCTGTGGAACCACAAAGAGCTTAACCTCCCAATTGCTACAAACCATAAACCATGTACAATGCCTTGGAAGGATGCCCAGGCAGTGGGTTTTGGCAAGCCTCCAAGGGAGAGGAGTTGCACAGCAGTGCGGCAACCACCGAGAACCTCTCCCTGCCTACACTCGGTGCCCTGATTTGGCCCCCACAATATTACTAAGAGGGTGTTCTCTTGATGTAAAACTTGCAGATTTATGAGATTGGCCAACACAACCCTGCAATTTCTCTGGGTCACCTGGGACTGCAGTCACCTTGTCGAGGGCGGGTGGAAACAGAACTGAGCCAACAGAGGGAAAGGTAACCAGAAGCATGAGGAGAAGACATGAGAAAGCATTTCAATGGGTGGGGACGTAGGGTGGCCAGATCTTCCAGTGGAGGTGGGGTCCCTCGCCGCTGGCAATCAGCTGGCCGGGGGGGGGGGGGGCTTACCTCGAAAACAAGGGAGGCCCAGCAGATGTTCAGCAGTGGGCCTACATCACTTCCGACATGACCCGGAACTGATGTCAGCACCGTCAGGGCATCGCTCTGGTATTTGAGCAAAAAGTCTATGGTGGAAGCCAAATTTACCATAGAGTTTTTGCCCTAATACCAGAGTGTTGCCCCTGACATCACTTCCAGGTCATGTCAGAAGTGACATAGGCACATCGCTGGATGTCCGCTGGATCTCCCTCCTGTTCCCAGTAAGCCCCCCATCCACCGCTGGTTGCCAGGAAGAACCTGGAAACCCTATGAGGAGGCCTTGTACTACAGAAGCCCAAGCTGCTAGGTAGGCACCACCCTTCTCAGGCAGCCATGACACCACTAGCATAGTTGACCCTTTGGCAGGGCACCTGAGACCAGATGTGCACCCAAGCAACTGAGACACTGATAGCACTGGTGCTGTCAGTGGTGTGGGAGGAAGCAACAGGCATGACATCTGCCCTGCATGGCCACCAGCCAAGTCCAAGTCCCGAGATGCTGGCAGCACCACTGAGGTCTGGCTTGCTCCAAGCCTGTCTGGTCATTAGGTTTCCCAACACTGCCTCTGCAAATGTCAGGAGATTTTAGGTGTGGTACCTGGGGAGTTTGGGGAAGATGTGATGTCACTTCTAGGTGACACTGTAGGCTGCCTCCTAGATAGGAGGGTTTCCAGGCAAGGGCAACTCCCAGCCAAAGACAACCCCCAGGTGCTTTGAGGGGCGGGTCTAGATGCCATATGGTTTCACATGATGCCAGGTGTCACTTAACCGGAAGCAGTGATGTCACGTGTTGCCGCAACACTCTGGCAATCCCCTCCCCCCCCCGATCTCTGTGGTAAAACCATAAAGTTTGTGGGGCGGGATTGCTAGAACATCGCCACATTATGTGATGACACACATGTGATGACACATCCGGTTACATGACTGGAAGTGATGTCACAGCACTGGCACTTCTCCTCATCCCTCCATTTTCTCCCACTGCTGCACTGGGTGGCAGTGGGCAGCCAGAGGAACAGGAGGTTTCCTACTGTTGACCTGGTCTGCCTATTCCTAGAATATCACTATGTGGGGCCATTTTTTCCTGCTGTTCTTCAGTTCCTCAGGGCAGGAAACTGGGGCTGAGGGAAGGCATATCCCCTGTCCCAGGAAGGGAGAAGGGGAGGCCTACTGGTCATGTATAACCTTTGTCTCCCCCCGCCTCGTTTCATTTGTCTGCACACCAATATCTTCATACGTGAATGTTACCTTTTGTCCAGCAGCACTTAGGCAAACGTCCGCTTAGTCTCGGCCAGGGCCTTTTCCGCTCTGGCCCCGGCCTGGTGGATCGTGCTCCTACTGGCGATCAGGGCCTGTTCCACAAGGCCTGTAAACCGGAGCCGTTCCGCCCAGCCTTTGGTTGAGGCAGCGGGCATCCAATCATTCCATCCTTCAGCCTCCCCCGCTGAATTTTACTTCTTCAATCGGCCCATCAAGTGAAGACCAACGATCCGGACTATGGCCTAGCTGCGGCTCCAGTTTTGAGGCCAGAATACTAAACACCGTGCCGTCTGTTTTAGTTTATAGTACTGTTTTAATCTGTTTTAACTATCGTGTGAATGATTCCTTATGTTTTAACTTCTACTGTGGAATGTTTTAACTTTTACTGATGTTATCCGGTCCGAGCCCACTTGTGGGGAGGGCAGAATATAAGCCGAAATAAATAAATTAATAATAAAACATGTTCATCTACCCCTGTGTTAGGCCGTGAGGAAGTAGGGTTGCCAGCCTCCAGGTGGGGCCTGGGGATCCCCCGCTTTTACAACTGATCTCCAGCTGACAGAGATCAGCTCACCTGGAGAAAATGGCTGCTTTGAAGGGTGGACTCTGTGGCATTGCACCATGCTGCCGAGGCCCCTCCCCTCCCCAAACCCCGCCTTCTCCTGGCTCCACCCCCAAAGTCTCCAGGTATTTTCTAATCCAGACTTGGCAACCCTATGAGGAAGTCATCTCTGCTCACTTTTTTGCTTTCATTTCCATATTGTTTTTATAGGACAGCCAAAAAAACAACTGAGGAAGATTTCTAACATAGCAACCATCTAGGAGAGCAGAACTGTTTAAACATCCCTTTGACAGCTTGTTTTTTTAAAAACTGTTGACACCCAGGTGGCCCTGAGGTTTGCTGAATATTACGTTGAGTTCTTGGAGGGGGGAGCATTTCTGGTTACCAGGTCTGGGTTAGAAAATACCTGGAGACTTTGGAGGCTGATCCAGGAGAGGGTGGAGTTTGGGGAGGGGAGGGGCCTCAGCATGGTCCAATGCCCTAGAGTCCACCCTTCAGAGCAGCCATTTTCTCCAGAGGAGCTGAACTCTGTCAGCTGGCAATAAGTTGTAAAAGCAGGAGATCCCCAGGCCCCACCTGAAGGCTGGCAACCCTTCTGACAACCCTATTGCGCAGGGCTCTTCTTCTGTTCTTCGCCATGCAAGCCATGGTCCCAGTCTAAGTCAGGAACACACACATAGAGGAACTGAGGCGAACCCACAATCACGTCTGACTGTCACCCAGGATACAGATTTAAGACCCAAGCTGGCTGATCCATAAAGTGTGAACCAGCCGTGAGCTGACTCTTCCGATCCATCTGCTGACATTGCTTCCGGCCCGTAAAAGTTTCTGTCACAGAAAATGTGTTACTCTTTCAGGTGTGGCAAGACTGTTTGTTAGTTTGGCTGTGGCGGACTCACACAGGCTGTGGCAGACTCACCCACTTGACCTCTCAGTCAAGTTGCCCACTAGAGCTCTCGTCCGGGCTACTGTCACGGGTTTTGACATCACACAAGCTTTTGCAAATAGGGATGCCAGCCTCCAGGTGGGACCTGCGGATCCCCCGGAATTACTGCTCGTCTCCATTCTACAGAGATCAGTTTCCCTGGAGACAGGGTTCCCAGGTCTTGCCTGGCTGCTGGCGGGCGGGTCCATGCCCGGGAGTTTTTGGTGTGTGTGCTTTGCATGCGCGCCACAATGACATCACCCAGAAGTGACATCATTGCCCAGGGCACATTGCAGGGGGACACTCTAGCATTTGAGGAAAAACTCTATGGTAACCAGAGTTTTTGCTCAAACGCTAGAGTATCCCCCCAACCTGCTGGCCACATTGGCGTGGATGGGGCTCTTTGGAGGCAAGGCCCCCCTACTGGCTGGCTCAGTGGTGGCGAATTGGCCCCACCGAAAGCAGTAAATCCCCCCACCCCCGTCGGAGGAATGGCAACCTATCTGGAGAAAAGGGATGCTTTGGAGGGTAGACTCTATAGCTTTGTACCCCACTAAGGTTCCTGACCACCTCAGGCTAAATACCCAAATCTCCAGGAGTTTCCCAACCTGGATCTGGCAACCTTCCCCCCATCCAGTGTTCCCTCTAAGCTGAGTTAGTGTGAGCTAGCTCACAGTTTTTTAGCCTCAGGCTCACAGATTTTTTTGTTTTAGCTCAGGAAGGACGGCTCCAGAGCAAACTAATCTATGCCGCAGCCAAATCGCTCACTCCCAACTTGAATGCCAGTAGCTCGCAAAGCAGAATTTTTGCTCACAGGACTCCACAGCTTAGAGGGAGCATTTCCCCCCGCCCCCTCGCCAAGGGGGCCAAGGGAGACTTGGCAATCCTATTTGCAAAAACAATGTTCCATATGACCCTTGTTGTTCACCAGTAACACGAAAGCGTGTTCTGGGACAACTTTGTTTTTTCCAGCAGAGTCCAACAAACCAACATGGAAAACAGCCTGGCTTTGCCCTGCCATCATGAGAGAGGAAAACTTAAGGCCTGTTTGGAACAGTCAAAGAAAGGTATGACTGTGCAAAGGAAACAAACATCAGGAAGTCAGTCCCCGGTGTTTTTTTGTTTAAGGATAAATAATTGTTGCAGGAGGTTCCTTCAACCCCACCCCCACATAAACAGAAGGTTGCTCAGAATCCGCAGCAGCCAAAGAGATTCCCTAGGCTGTATTTAAAAAAGAGGAGATTATTAAGACAACTTAAAATAATAAAGAAAATAAGCTTACTGGACAAGAAGACCAACACCCACGAACCCAGCATTCTCGGCAAGAATCCCAGCAAGCAGCAGACACAGCGTGGTCCTCCAGAAATCGGCCACTGGTGGTCCACCATTTATCTTCTGCTCACTCCAAATGTCGCCTCTCCGATTGCTAGCACAGGTTGAGAGCTGCTCACAATCTTCTAGTCCATGGTCACTTACTGCCAGTTTGGTGTAGTGGCTAGCAGTGCGAACTCTAATCTGGGAGGACCGGGTTTGATTCCCCACTCCACCACCTGCAGCTGCTGGTGTGACCTTGGGCCAGTCACAAGTTCTCTCAGAGCTGTTGTCAGAATCCCACAGCCATCAGTCCTGACGACGTTCCTTAAGCAGGAACAGTTTTATTGAGATCAGGAAAGACAGGTCATCTGTGCATAGATTTTGGGTCAGGAATGGCTCTCCAGGTGGGAGTTGGGAAGTTATACAGAATTCAAAGCAAGCAAGCGCTACTAAAATAACGAATACAGGTTCCCAGGGGAATAGGAGCAACCAGACACCAAGGTCAGACCCAGGAAGATAGATAAGACACAGAGCAAGAAATGAAAGTTAAAATGCCAGGAGACATATGCCTTCAATACATGTTTCACCTAGTTTCCACCAACCATCCCCCACCCACTATGGCAGCATAGCTGACAGCTGTTCTCTCAGGAACAGTTCTCGAAAGAGCTCTCTCAGCCCCACCTATCTCACATGGTGCCTGTTGTGGAGAGGGGAAGGGAAAGGAGATTGTAAGCTGCTCTGAGACTCCAAGGGAGTGAAGGGTGGGGTATCTCCTCCTCTTCCTCTTCTTCTGCGATAAATCTGTCAGTCTTCCAAGGTGCCCCAAGACTTTGTTGTTCTTGTCGTTACAGCAGACTCATATGACTACACTTTTGCAATTTGTGGTCCATAACTGGGATCACAACTGCTGGAAAGTATTGGAGTCGGGAGGCGAGTGGTAGTGATTTCAGAGTAAAGCTCTTTATTGAGGGTCAGATGGAACATGAGAAACCCCGGGCTCAGAGCCCTCTTTTATGCCGGCCGGAGACAATGCCCCGACCTCGCCCCCAAGTCCTGATAGGACCTTAAGTCCGTGGTTGCAGTTCATAGGTCCCCCAGCGGGAGACCTAGGCTCGTAATTGGTGGTCGCTCAGGATCCAACTGGCTATTGTTCTACCTGGCTGAAGCTCAGGTAGATTCTGACCTTGTGCGCTGACCACGTGGTGGTCGCCATTGCGAGAGGCCAGGCGACCGTGGTCTTAGTACACAACAACTGCTGAATGAACAGGTGAGCATTTGTCCTTCTGATGTAGTAGTTGGTGTGTCAATCTAGGAGCTGGGAGATTTAGGTTCAGAATCTCCACTCTGCCAGGGATGCTCACTGGGTGATCTGGGGCCAGTCACTCTCTCTCTCTCTCAGCCTCACCTCCACCCCTCAATTGATTTGAGCCCAGGAGCACCTTCAAGACCAATATTGTCTTCCAGGCAATGCTCCCTCTAAGCTATAGAGTCTTGTGAGCAAAAATTCTGCTTTGTGAGCTACTGGCATTAAAGTTGTGAGCAAGCGATTTGGCCGCTGCATAAATGAGTTTGCTCCGGAGCCATCCTTCCCAAGCTACGGCCAAAATCTGTGAGCTGGAGGTTAAAAAACTGGGAGCTAGCTCACACTGACTCAGCTTAGAGGAAACACAGGCTCCAGGGCATAAGGTTCTGTGAGACCGATTTCCCACAAGCAGCTGTGCCGCCCTCGCTCTTCCGTTCCCCCCCCCCCGTTGCATTCCTCGGTTTCACACTCTTCGCTGCAAGGGCGCACTTTAACCCACATCTCCCTCTGATTTCCCCCACATTGTCTCGATCTCAAAAAACAAGGATCGAGAAGACTTGGAGGAAATCGGTGGTGGTGGTGGGGAAGATATGCAGGTCAAAATGCAGCCAGCCAGTGAAGAGTGTGAAATTGACCAATGCGACCGGGGGAAACGGAAGAGCGGGGTGGGGGGGCACAGCTGCTTGCATTGAATCGGTCTCAGTCACAACTCACTTTGTCAGAGACCGGGTACTTAGGGTTGCCAGCGTCCAGGTGGGGGCTGGAGATCAGGTATTACAAGTGAACTTCAGACTACATAAATCAATTGTTTATTACTTACTTATTTAAAACATTTATTCCACTTCTCCCGGAGGAAATGGCTGCTTTGTAAAGGTGAAAGGCATGGCATCGTACCCTCCCGAGGACCCTCCCCTCCCGAAGCCCCCCTTTCCCAGGCTTCACCTTCAAATCTCCAGGTCTTTCCGAACCCAATGTTGGCAACCCTAAAGGTAGTTCGTCAGCTTGTACTCGTGACAGCTGATGATCTGGGAGATTTTGTTGCTCTTTAAGGTGCTACGCACCTGAAACTGCTTCACACGGCCGCTGTGCTATCTGAGAGCCAGTTTGGTGTAGTGATTAAGAGTGTAGACTCTAATCTGGGAGAACGGCGCTTGATTCCCCACTCTTCCATGTACAGCTGCTGGTGTGACCTTGGGCCAGTCATAAGTTCTCTCAGAGCTGTTCTCTCAAGGGCAGTCCTCAAAAGAGCTCTCTCAGCCCCACCTACCTCACAGAGTGTCTGTTGTGGGGAGGGGAAGGAAAGGAGTTTGTAAGCCGCTCTGAGACTCCTTCAGGTAGTGAAGGGTGGGGATAAATCCAATCTCCTCCTCCTCCTCTTCCCTACACATGCAGCAAGAAGAGGTGATAGGATCCCAAAAGGGTGTCTTTGTTTGCTTCCATGGTAAAAGTAACATCGCCCCCCCCCCCCTCATTCTGTGCATATATCTCTCAAGGGCAGTCTTCAAAAGAGCTCTCTCAGCCCGACCTACCTCCCAGGGTATCTGTTGTGGGGCGGGGAAGGGAAAGGAGATTGTAAGCCGCTCTGAGACTCCATGTGAAGGGCAAGGTATAGATTCAACTTCTCTTCTGCTGCTGCTGTGGCAATGAAAATGCTTGAGGGAATGTAAGCTGTTTGGGGTTCCCATTGGGGAGAAAGAGAGCTGTTTCCCACCTACTTCCAGAACTTTTTTGAAACATCAGTTCCACGCACACCCATTAATGTGGTAACAGCTAAACTCATGCTGTAAGGCTGGAGGCAAAAGTAAATATTTCTTTTCTTGCAGACAGTTGGAAGCAATATGGCTGAGCCACTGGGACATACAGCGTGCTCATTCATCCCACTCTTGAATCTGGCGAAATAGATTTTGAAAGTGTCTTTGCAGTGCTCTGAAAAACCACAGAACCTGTTTGGCCAGAGTCAATAGTGGGATGCAAGAAATGAACGCATACCATATACTATAGGGTGCATATTTAGGTGAATAAGCCATGTTGGTCTGAAGCAACAGAACAAAGTTCGAATCTAGGGGGACCTTTAAGACCAACAAAGTTTAATTCTGGGTATCAGCTTTCATGTGCATGCACACTTCTTCAGATACATTGAAACAAGATTTCTTCAACCATTACATACAGGTAATGTATGTCAGTTGCCAGAAAGAGCAGTCAAGATGCATAAGTAACTGAGCTATAAGTATAGATAAGGTTGTATTAAGGCAGTTGGTAAGAGCTGTGATTAGCAGCTAATTAGCATACAGATAATAAAAGAGTTAACAAACAGATGTGAGAACTAAGTTTGAGTCCAGTGGCACCTTTAAGCCAGTTTGGTGTAGTGACCAAGAGCAGTGAACTCTAATCTGGAGAACCGGGTTTGATTCCCCACTCCTCCACATGCAGCTGCTTGTGTGACCTTGGGACAGTCACAGTTGTCTCAAAGCTGTTCTCTCAAGAGCAGTTCTTGAAAGAGCTCTCTTAGCCCCACCTACCTTGCAGGGTGTCTGTTGTGGGGAGAGGAAGGGAAGGAGACTGTAAGCCGCTTTGAGACTCCGAGTGAAGGGTGGGGTATAAATCCAATCTCCTCCTCCTCCTCCTCCTCTTCCTGGGTATAAGCGTATAGGATGCAATCATACCACCACCAACCGTCCCATAACTTATTTCTTAAAAACCCCACTCTGGGATTTGGTTCCCTTGTTAGAATTTAACAGCACAACTATTTATTTATAGTCCGCCTTCCTCACTTGGACTCAAGGAGGATTACAACACAGACTGAGCCAGAACAATCGGCAGGATGGGACAGTCAATAAACAGTGCAATAGGATCAGGGTTGTAGAACTAACCAGAAACAAAAACAGAATGGAAGCAAAACCCAAGTATTAACAATACACACTACATGATGCAAAATTACAAAGCGGGATCTCTATACAGAGTACTGTAGACCACAGTCCCCTAATAACTTATCCATGCGACTTTGTGAATCACGTGGTACAATGTGACCTCCTCGCCTGCGCAGAAAAGCCCTCTTGAATCATTCCGTTGTGCGTAGTCTGTGGAAAGCCAGGGAGAGTGGGAGCCTTCCTGACCTCCTCAGGCAGGCCGTTTCACAAGGCGGGGGCCACAACCGAGAAGGCACGTATATGGGCAGCTGTTGGATTTGCCCATTTGTGGGTTGGCACTTGCAGAAGGACCTGCTCAGATGTCCATGGATGCATCTCTCCCCTGGACCACTGTGGTGGGGTAGACCTGGAGAAAGTTATGTGTGCATGATTCACCCCTCGTGCAACAAGCTCTCTTGTTGTTGTGTTCTAATGGCGACCGCCATGCGGTCAGGCCATGCAGTCCGGCCATGCGGTCTGGGGCAAGCACATGGCCAGGCACAGTCAGAGCTTCACTCCAGAACACAATACACTGGCCGGATTGTAATTTAGACTTATTGGTCAGCCAGGATGCAAATAGGGGCCAATGACCTGGGAAGACTTAACTGTAATCCTATCAGAGTGTGTGGGCGAGGCCGGGGGTGTGGTTTAGGTGCACATATAAGCAGACCCAACCCCCCCAGCCCAGCCATGCCATCTGATCCTTCCAATAAACTACATGAGTTGTTTTCACCAATGATGCGTCTCCGACTCCTGTACTTTTTCCTTGTGCACCCTGTCTGTGTAAATACAAATGCTGCAGGGATGTTCTTGGCTGCTGCCTTCCCAAGGAGACTGACAAAATCCAGTCTTTCAGAGATACCACTATAGATTCCTTTGTGTTTGGACTTCTGAGTGACGTACATGAACACAGAATTGTAGAATCACAGAGTTGGAAGGGGCCATGCAGGCCATCTGGTCCAACCCCCCTGCTCAATGAAGGATCAGCCCAGAGCATCCCTGACAAGTAGGGCTGCCAAGTCCAACTTGGGAAATATCTGGGGACTTTGGGGGTGGAGCCAGGAGACTTTGGGGGTGGAGCCAGGAGAAAGGAAGTGACATCATTTTGTGATGTCACATCCTGTGATGTTGCTTCCACATGCTTCCACATGAACTCATGAAGTTTCCTAATACTGAATCAGGCCATTGGTCCATCAAGGTCAGTATTGACTACTCAGACTGGTAGTGGCTCTCCAGGGTCTCAGGCTGAGATCTTTAATGTCACCTATTACCTGATCCTTTTTTAGCTGAAGAGGCTGATACCTCCTGCATGTCAAGCAGATGCTCTATCACTGAGCAACGGCCCTACTGAATCCTTCCTCATCTCGGCAGAATATGAAGCCCTAAGTGCTACACAAGTGCTAAATATGATTTTCATATCATAAGAACAGGAGAGAAGCCACAGTGGATCGGCCCATCCAGTACAGCCCATCCAGTACAACACTCTGTGTCACAACAGTGGCCAAAAATACCAGGTGCCCTCAGGAGGTCCAGCAGCGGGGCCAGAACTCCAGAAGCCCTCCCACTGTTGCCCCCCCAAGCACCAAGAATGCAGAGCCTCACTGCCCCAGACAAAGGGCTCCATTTAGACCTTGTGGCTAATAATAGCCACTGATAGACCTCTGCTGGATGGGGACAGAGAGAGAGACAGACAGACAGACAGACAGCTTTTTCACTTACTCTTGCCCAATTCCCAGGCTTTATTTCTGGCCCTTGTTTCACCCAGCTGTTGTCCATGTAAGTCCCATAACTTCTCCCCCCCCCCCAGCATAGGCTTTTTGGTGGCTAAAGAGGACCTTTGTCCTCCCCTTTTCGCCAGCAGAAAAGCTAGTTGGATCCATCCCTAACTTAAAATACCGGTTACTTGATGTACAAATGCTTTTAAAAATGCAGATTTTTACTGCCCGGGGGGGGGGGGGGGGACACGGTTGAAAGAAACAGAAAATTGGCATAAAAATGAGGAATCCCAACTTTTATTTGCAGAAGGGAAATGAGGATTGGGGGGACCCAAACAGCCACGACAAGACATTTTAAACAATCCCACTCCCAGACCTTCTACAGGCAACCTCTCCTTGTGATGTTTACCTCTTTGGAAGTGACAGTTTATTCCTTTGACAAAACCACAGTGGACAGACAGACAGAAAAAAGAAAGAGGGGGAGAGACAGAGAAGGAAAAGAGCTCGCAGACCCCAGCTTACCCCAGCAGTTTACTCAGCAGCAACCTTGCACGCAGTAGAAAGAGCTTAGTCCCTCCTTAATCTCTGGGTGGGGCTCTCTTGCTGGCTCAGCTCTTAAAGGGGAAATTTCCCTTTTAAGAAGTTCAAGAGGCTGGCAAGGGCAGGCTCCGAGGTTCCCCTGCTGGCAGCCATTTTGTCCCCCCGGTGGCCAATTTTGGAAAAGCGGGGGAAAGCTTTAAAAATCGGTGTTTCCCCCGCTCTACCGGGGGACTTGGCAGCCCTACTGACAAGGGTCTGTGGAAAGTATTGGAGTCGGGAGGCGAGTGGTAGTGATTTCATAGTAAAGTTCTTTATTGAGGGTCAGATGGAACATGAGAAACCCCGGGCTCAGAGCCCTCTTTTATGCTGGCCGGAGACAATGCCCCGACCTCGCCCACAGGTCCTGATAGGACCTTAAGTCCGTGGTTGTAGTTCATAGGTCCACCAGTGGGAGACCTAGGCTCATAATAGGTGGTCGCTCAGGATCCGACTGGCTGTTGTTCTACCTGGCCGAAGCTCAGGTAGATTCTGACCATGTGCGCTGACCATGTGGCGGTCGCCATTACGAGAGACCAGGCGACCGTGGTCTTAGTACACAACAGTCTGTCCAGCCGCTGCTTCAAGACTGCCAGGGAGGGGGAGCTCACCTTCCTGCCCTTAATTTAAACCCATTATTCATTTCATTCATCGTGAGTCCTCTCCTCTGCTGCCCACAGGAGCAGCTCCCTGCCCTCCTCTAAACGACAGCCCTTCCAATACTTCAAGAGAGCAGTCATTTCCCCCCTAAACCTCCCCTTCTCCAGACTAAACATTCCCAAGTCCCTCAGCCTTTCCTCACAGGGCTGGGTCTCCAGGGCCCCAGTCACTCTCCTCTGCACCCACTCCATTCTGTCCACAGCCTTTTGGAAGGGAGGCCTCCAGAACTGCACACAATACTCCAGGTGCTGCTTGACCAGTGCAGTGTACAGCAGGACTACGACATCTTGCGGTTTGGATGTTATGTATAAGCTGTCTTCTACTGAATCAGACCCCTGGTCCATCAAGGTCAGTACTCTCTGCTCAGACTGGCAGCAGCTCCTCAGGGTCTCAGGTGGAGGTCTTTCACATAACCTCCTGCCTGGTCCTGTTAACTGAAGATGCCGAGGCTTGAACTTGGGACCTTCTGCATGCAAAGCAGAGATTCCACCACTGAGCCACAGCCTCTCCCCTGATCGGGCAACATTTGGTTGGGTTATTATTGCGCTCTTCAAAACAATTTTTATTCTCTACCACTGATATTGTGTTTATAATTTAAATGACTGGGGAATTAAATTTTTACATTACTGCAATCCCTCTAGAGGCTTCTGGCTGAATCACACACAAGCACAGAGCTAAAGCTGGTCACCTTTTCATGAGAAAACTCCACCTGTGTTCAGAAAACATCTCTCTGTTTGGAAGAAGAGATTGGATTTATACCCCGCCCTTCACTACCCGAAGGAGTCTCAGAGCGGCTTACAATCTCCTTTCTCTTCCTCTCTCCACAACAGACACCCTGTGAGGCAGGTGGGGCTGAGAGAGCTCTTTCGAGAACTGCCCTGGAGAGAACAGCTCTGAAAGAACTTGTGACTGACCCACGGTCACACCAGCAGCTGCATGTGGAGGCGTGGGGAATCAAACCTGGTTCTCCCAGGTTAGAGTCTGCGCTCTTGACCACTGCACCAAACTGGCTGTCTTTGGTGCACTTCCAGCAATCTTTGCCCCTCCCCAAAGTTGACCCTTTCATTTATCTTCCCGTTCCTTTCAGCTCCTGGGTTGCAGTGACATCACCGGAGTATCTATAGTGTTGTGAAGTCACCCTGTTCACCACGCGATCTCTCATTAGGCAAGGTCACAAATATAACTAATCCATGACCGAGAAAGCAGCAGTAGCTACAGGGGGTAGAAGGACGGAATCAACGAAACGGCAGCTGCCGGTGGACAGGAAGGGAATGTCATTGTGGGTGCCGGAAACTGTGAATATTCGTAAGCATAAGGATTCAAGGAGCTAGCGTTTCCATCCCATTAAAAACTGCTGATTTCTACAAAAAAACACACACAAAACAAGTGCAAGCAGAGAATCTTTGGCACATTCCTTAATTTAAACAGATTATTTTAATACTCAATCACACTCTCGTTTATTTGACCGTCTCGATACCCAGAAAGGTCAAGGCATCCCTGCAGCTGTTTAGATAAACTGGGTGGCGCCGTATTCCTGTTTAACCTGTTACGGTGTGAATATTTAAAGCCAGCCCCAAATTCCCTTTCTTGAATATCAGATTCCTGGGGACAAATCTAAGCATTGGACACTTTGTTCTTCAAGCCCGTTCTTTCCATCACGGGGCCCAAAGGAATGCAATCTGTCCAGATGCCAACACTTCTTAAGGAATTGGAATAGAACGGCCCTGGGGTTTAAAGGGCTTATTCATAAAGGAGAACCAGGAAAAGCTAAGAGGGAGTTGGGAAATGCAGGACATCCTTACGGCTGGGTGGGTAATCTCCAGCAGCACACAGATGCCCCCCCCCCCCGGACTCTAGTTATCAGCAATCCAACAGGTGTGGTGAGTCATAGAGTTGCCAACCCCCAAGTGGGGCCTGGAGATCTCCCAGAATTGGAGCTGATCTCCAGACGATAAGAGGTCAGTTCTCCTGGAGAAGACGGCTGTTTTGGAGGGTGGACTCTATGGCACCACATCCCCTGCTGAGGTCTTTCTCTTCTCCAATCCCTGTCCTTCCCAGGGTCTACTCCCAGTCCCCGGGAATGTTCCAAACCAGAGCTGGCAACCCTAGGCTGGCTTAGGTAGTACTAACGGAACCTAGCCGTCTCACGTGACCACAAGCTTCAATTATTATCAGACAGATAACAGCATTTTTTCCCCTGTATATAAGAGAAGCCCAAATCCAATTCTGATCCTGAAGTTAGAGGTTATGGAGAAACATGACCTCGGGTGATTCTACACTGGCTTTTCCCTCCATTGTTATACCAAACCCACACTGGGACAGAAATTCCCCTCTGCAATGCATGCTGCTGCTTTCACTTTCTTTGATCATCGGATTTTATGGTACCCTCTACCCTGCATGCCGCTTTTGCTTTCTTTGATCATCGGGGCTTATGGTACCATCTACACTGCATGCCGCTTTCACTGTCTTTGATCATCAGCTTTTATGGTACCCTCTACACTATATGTCACTTCCGCTTGCTTTGATCACTGGATTTTATGGTACCCTCTACATTGCATGCCACTTTTGCTTTCTTTGATCAGCGGGTTTTATGGTACCCTCTACAGTGCACGCCGCTTTCACTTTCTTTGATCACTGGGTTTTATGGTACCTTCTGTGTGGATTTATGACTGTTCAGGGGTGACTTTGCAGTCAGTATGGCATTGCCCCAGGGGTATTTGAATGTGGTTTTGAGCTGCACCTTTTCTGTTCCAACGTGGGTGTGGTAAAACAAGCTAATGCAGAATCAGCCCTTGTTTTGGAGGTCCTCAGACCAGCATCTGGAGAAGTTGTTCGTGTGATCTTTCACTCTTAAGACAGTGAGAATTTAAATGCCGTTTCCGCTGCCTGTGTAGGATACAAAGATGTGTATTTTCCCACCCCCTTTCTTGCATCGTAAGGGCTGCTCTCTCCCAAGATACCATCTCCCCCCCTCCAACTTCTGCTGCATCTCAGGGGTGAATAGTCTCCCTGCCTAATCTCACGTCTGCGTCCAGATGTTGACGCATGCAAAAGGTTGCAGATGCTTAATCTTCTTGGTGCTCTTCGATTAAACATGAGCTGACACATGTGTTTTCCCATATAGATCAAAAGTATTTTAGCTCCTCTGGTGTTTCACATTTTAATGAGAGGCCTTGCGCACATTCCCGGGTTCCTGAGGTGTCTGATCTTAGGACTGCAATTTTCAGAAGAGACAGCTCGGCGATTTCACTCAGGAGGGTTTGTTTTCCGAGGGCTGCTGGGACTCACCGTTCACATGAGAGGGCATTGTTGTTTTCTCTCAGGTTCTTAAAGCCTGAGGAAGCTGGGTCTGGAAGACGACACGCAGGTACAGGACTCTCTTCTACTACCAAAGCTAAGCAGGCCTGACCGTCTAACACAGGGGTGTCAAACATGCAGCCTGGGAACCAGATCAGCCCCCCCCAGAGGGCTTCTCTCAGGCCCGCAGTGGAACTGGCTGTCTTCTGCTTCTTCTTCCAGTTCTGCTGCTGCTGCTGCATCATCGTAGGTTTGCAGCTTACAGATACACACCTGAGCAGCGTACTCAAGACTGCAACAGCGCAGACATTTTGATGCAATAATTCAGAGCAAGAGGAGTCAGTTATCAGACACTGTTAAATAAACAAAACATTGCCAGAGTGCTGTTTTAAGCATGTTTTTATTTTAAGGTTTTTTTAAAAAAAAACCCTTTGTGTTTGTGTCCTTTATAAAGTTTACAAGAGGCGGGGGACCCTCTTTTAAAGTGTTAAGATTTTTCTGCACACGTGGGGAGTCCCCCAGGTGTGCAGAAAAATCTCCCTGTCCCCCACGCAGAGTTAGATATCCGCACACAGGGGGTGCCTTGGCTATTAGATATATAGATATCTTCACTACCTGGCATTGAGTTTTATGACACACATGGCACAACAAGTTTTATGACACACACGGCACAACAAGGTCTCATTTA
Source organism: Lepidodactylus listeri (assembly GCA_029233225.1). Lineage (NCBI taxonomy): Eukaryota > Metazoa > Chordata > Lepidosauria > Squamata > Gekkonidae > Lepidodactylus > Lepidodactylus listeri. The sequence goes on from JARCFY010000011.1 coordinate 87,786,738, forward strand.
TGTCAGATCCGGCCCTCATAACAAATGAATTCGACACCCCTAGTCTAGCAGGTGTGAAAGGAAGCTAGCGGTACTTACCGGAGGTTAAGTAAGTGTCCAAAATGGCTGCCCTGATCTCATGGTCCAAAGTGGTAGCTTGACCCTGGGCTTCCTTGATAGTGTCCTATCGAAGTACTAACCAGGGCTGACCTGGGTTAGCTTCAGGGATTTGATGAGATCGGGCTAGCCTGGGCCATCCAGGTCAGAGTGGACCTCAACAGCTGAACATTTTTGATGACTTTTCCCCAGCATGTATTTACATTGCGCTGTCTTGAACAGCAGGAATAAATAAAGGTCCTTATTCATCAGATTCCGAATTGGTCTGGTGCCAGTTTGGTGTAGTGGTTCAGTGCGTGGACTCTAATCTTGGAGAACCAGGTTTGATTCCCCACTCCTCCACTTGTAGCTGCTGGATGACCGTGGGCAAGCCATAGTTCTGTCAGAGCAGTTCTCGAAAGAGCTCTCTCAGAGCCCCACCTACCTCACAGGGGGTCTCCTGTGGGGAGGGGAAGGGAAAGGAGTTTGTAAGCCCCTCTGAGTGAAAGGCGGAGTATAACTCCAATCTTTTCTTCTCTTTTTCTTCCCAGAGTTAGAATTTGCATCTGATAACGTTGAGTCATGTCAACTTCTTGCTACATTTAAGAATATATTTTAAATGTTTGGTTTCTTGCATTGCGTCATTGTTAACCTTATTTTTTTCATAGTTGTATTGTTGGTACGTCAGAATGTGTAAGTTTTGTAATGTGTAAGCATATTCTGTGTAATGTGTAAGCATATTACAGAATGTGTAAGCATATTCTTAATTTGAAAAAAAATAGAGGAATTACAGCCACATTATGCAAAAATAGGAAGAAACGTCACCTTGCTGCCCAAACAGAAGGCTTCCAAGGAATTGGAGCAATCGGAGAAAGAAGCAGCTGTCCAAAAAGGAGTGGGCAGAAGGCAGCAGGAAGAAGAGCCGGTGTATGAATTAAAACGTTAAGAGAAGCCAATGTTGGATCAGGCCAGTGGCCCATCCAGTCCAACACTCTGTGTCACACAGTGGCCAAAACCCAGGTGCCGTTAGGAAGTCCACCAGTGGGGCCAGAACTCCAGAAGCCCTCTGACTGTTGCCGCCCAAGCACCTAGAGCATCACTGCCCCAGACATAAGAACATAAGAGAAGCTATGCTGGATCAGGTCAAGCGCCCATCCAGTCCAACACTCTGTCCACAGAGTGGCCAAAACCCAGGTGCTGTCAGGAGGTCCACCAGCAGGGCCAGAACGCCAGAAGCCGCTGTTGTCCTCCCCCCAAGCACCAAGAATTCCCACAGGTGACCCCTCCCCCTTACCCTTTGGAAAAGCAATTTTGGCCAGCTTCGGCTGCTTCTGGCCAGGAACCTACGGCGACATCAGATTGCGCCAGGCTCCTCTCGCTGGGAAGATTACCAAAAAAAAAAACAACCCCAACACACTGTCACATTGAAGCACAGAAAAGCCCCCCAGAATATTAATGGCCGGCTTTGTTTATGTTTTGTTCAAAACCAGGTTGGCATGTCTTAATTTTCTAGGGCGCCTCACTCGGAAAGGACACAAGCGCCAGCTGTGTGTGCAGAAGTGTGCAGCTGTGCGAAAGAAGGGGTGGAAGAACCAAACAGGGGGGGGGAAGATTACAATAAGCAAATTGTTTGGCTCCCTCAATTAAAAACTGGGTTAGCAAATATTTTTTTTAATGGGGGGAATGAAAGGAGCCAGTCAGCTGCCTGAGGGAACCTTTGTCTGATGGCGGCAGTGAGGTCGGAGGAGGGCTTTGGCCGGGGGCATGGCAGAATGGGGGGGGGCAGCATCTAATCGCCCTGCTCTTCGGCGATAATAAAAATAGGGTGTGTGTTTTTTTAAGTTGTCGAACTTTATGAGCCAGGCAAAGCTCACCCCAGTGTTATGTTCCAAACGCAACCTCAGTGCCAGGGATTGGTCGTGGAAGATCTGAACTCGGACCAAGCAACATGCCACTGTCCATGTGCAAAGTGCCTTCCTCCTGCCACTGAATAATCACGGGCAAAACCGGGAACACACAGTGTGGCAAGATTACAAGTAACACAAGGAAGGGACAATAAATGGTTAACACCAATGCTCCCTCTAAGCTGTGGAGTCTTGTGAGCAAGAAGGACCGTCTCTCTCCATATGTTCCCCAGCGAGCACTACGGTCGGGATCCCAAAATCGGCTGGTCCAGCCCGGACTGAAAGAGGCGCGGCTGGCAACAACACGGGCCAGGGCTTTTTCAGTGACGGCCCCGCACTGGTGGAACGAGCTCCCGGAGAACATCAGGGCCCTGCGGGATTTGATGCAGTTCCGCAGGGCCTGTAAAACGGAGCTCTTCCACCAGGCTTTTAAGTAAGGGCCGCCTAAGGTGAACATCTCAGCCCTGGCCCGGTTCCATCTGCCAGTCCGTTTTGTCTGTAATTACACCTACCAATCTGCTATATAGGAAATATATAGGATCCATCTGCTTGGACCCACCTGTGGGTAGTATTGAAATGCCGCCAATGGGGAATGTAAAGAATGTACTGTATGTTTTAATGTGTGACCGTTTATTTTAAACTGATTGTAATTTTAATCTCTGTTGTGAGCCGCTCTGAGTCTGCCTTTGGGTGGAGAGAGCGGGGTATAAGTTTAATTAATAAATAATAAATAAATAAGAACGCTACCTTGCGAGCTACTGGCATTAAAGCTGTGATCGAGCAATTCAGCTACTGCATAAATTAGTTTGCTCTGGAGCCAACTTCTCGAACACAAATGTGTGAGCTGGAGGCTAAAGAACTGAGCTAGCTCACACTAACTCAGCTTAGAGGGAACACTGGTTAACACCTACTCCAAAGCTTGCGAAAGCCGCCAAAAAGATTTTTTGGGGGGAGTTGTAACCAGTATTTAACTGTGGACAGTGTAGTCCAATTACAATGGAAATGCTACCAGCGACCAAGACGCATCCAGGTTTTTTGCATGGTTCAGTGGCCTTCTTCCACAATGAAACCAGTACTCAAGAGTAACTATTTTGATAAACTTTTTGGCTACTTTTACAAGCTCTGAAATAGGTGTTCCTTCCTTGTGAAACTTTTTGTGAACAATTAGAGACTTACACCTTTGAATTACTGCAAAATTATATTGCTGGAATTTCATACACTCTAATAATTAGCACACAGTAAATATTGTATATAGTGGTACTGAACAATCACAACCAGCCTCATGCTGTCATTTCAATTTGGCCAGTTTTGAACCCTGTAGGGAGGGGGCCATGGCTCACTGGCAAGGCCCCGGGTTCAATCCCCAGCATCTCCAGTTAAGAGGACCAGTGGGAGGGGCTTCTAGTGTCCCGGCCCCACTGGTGGACCTCCTGAGGGCACCTGGTGTTTTTAACCACTGTGTGACAGAATGTTGGACTGGATGGGCCACTGGCCTGATCCAACATTGGCTTCTCTTATGTTCTTATGTGATGTGAAACATCTCGGCCTGAGACCCTGGAGAGCCGCTGCCAATCTGAGTAGACAATACTGACCTTGACAGACTGATGATCTGGTTCAGTATAAGCCAGCTTCATGTGCGTTCACATGTGAACAGGGAACCTGAAAGATGGCTGCATGGCTCAGCAGGAAAGCAGATGTTAAATACTCTGAACACTCCGTGGTCATGGAGGCGGGGCCATGGCGCAGTGGTAGAGCAGCTGATTTGCATGCAGCAGGTCCCAGGTTTAGTCCCCGGGCTCTCTGGTTGAAAGCATCAGGCAGTTGGTGAGGTGAAAGACCTACACTAAAGACCCTGGAGAGCTGCTGCCAGTCAGAGTAGACAACACTGAGCTGGATTGGTCAATGTCTGACTCAGTAAGGCAGCTTCATGCATCCTTATTAAGGGAAGGGACTGCACTCTAAATGTGTTCTACTGCTTCAGACTAACACAGCTGACTACCCGGAGCTAAAATAGGAGTCCAGTTTGGTAGCCAGTTTGGTGTAGCGGTTAAATGCGCGGACTCTAATCTGGGAGAACCGGGTTTGATTCCCCACTCCTCCACTTGCAGCTGCTGGATAACCTTAGGCAAGCCACAGTTGTCAGAGCTGTTCTCGAAAGAGCTCTCTCAGCCCCACCTACCTCACAGGGTGCCTGTTGTGGGGAGGGGAAGGGAAAGGAGTCTGTAAGCCGCTCTGAGACTTGGAGTGAAGGGCGGGGTATAAATCCAATCTCTTCTTCTAAATCATTCCACTTCCCAAGAAGCAGGGGTCCTTTGGGGCCGGAGCGAGGCGGAGCGATGCTCCGCAAGCCCAGGAGTGGGCATTAGGGCAGCCATGGGCCAAATCAGATTCTCTGATCTAATTCAGCCTGCCGCCGAATAAAAGTGGCTGGAGGGGAGGGGGTTTGAGGTAGACTCCAAACATGCAGGATAGCTGCTAGAGCCTCTCCCCCAAATAGCCACCAAGCTTCAAGAAGACTGGACCAGGGGGTCCAATTCTACCAAAGAAAAGAAACACCTTCCAGGATCCCACCCATCCCACCAAAGAAAGACCTTCCAGGATCCCACCCTCACATTTTCCTCCTAAGGATGTAGCATAGACTACAAAGGAGAACTAGGAGCATCTTCCTTCTTCTCTCAGTCTCTGCAAATGCTCCATGAGGAGCATCTTAAGTCGTCCCGTCACCACTGCCACACTGTCTTCGAAAGTAGTCCTACTGCCTTGTCCTTCACCATTTTCTGTGCCAAACGGTCACAGAATTCCCTCAGGAAGGATATGATAAAAACAGGAGCCACCGGTGTAAGAACATCTCACAGACTTGCAGTTCTTATGAGAACTTGAATGTGATGAACCCGCCTATCACTACAGCCCCAGTGGTTACCAAACCCTTGTTGAGGAGAGGTTAAAACTTCCAAATACTGTGCTACAGAACACCGGTCTTCAGACAGCAATGGCTGAGCCATGGGCATAACCACCCATCTTGGTTTATGTTCTTTAATGAAGAGCAGGGTAGGACTGAGAGAGACACCAAAATGTAAAGACGGATATATACCAGGGGTGTGCATCTCTGCTAGGTGTGCCAGAACCAACCCTGGTTGGAATTAAACAGGTCATAACAGGGGAATGTATGACATCACCAGGCACTACTCCATGACATCATCAAACCTCGCCCCGTGAATTTCACAATGTAGGATGGTGGAGATAAGACTTAAGACGAAATAAAGGTCATATTCTGTTTATTGAGGGTTTGTGCCTCGGGGTTGTGCATGGAACGCAGAAGTTTAACCCTTCAACCTCCCCTGCTTTGTTAGAATGTCTGAAGAAAAGAATGATCTGTGCCAACCAACACTGATACATTGCCGCTGATTGGCCACACATTTCTGGTGGTGCCGATCTATTGGCATCTAAGGGCCCCCGACTACTGAACAGGCCCCTGCTCAGAGCTGCAGCCAATCAGGGGCAGGGAGCCCAGACACGCCCAATGAGTCATTAAGCTGGTGGAAGGCAGCTGTGCTAATAGGCTGCATGCATCACCTGACCTATACAGTGAAAAACCAAAAGGTTCAACTGTGGCAAGTGGGAAACAGAGGTAGTACTGGGTTTGAACATTTAAACAAGGCAACTGCACCAGTTTGGTGTAATGGTTAAGTGTGCGGACTCTAATCTGGGAGAACCGGGTTTGATTCTCTACTCCTCCACTTGCAGCTGCTGCATGACCTTAGGCAAGCCATAGTTTTGTCTGAGCTGTTCTCTCAAGGATAGTTCTGGAAAGAGCTCTCTCAGCCCCACCTCCCTCACAGGATGTCTGTTGTGGGGAGGGGAGCGGAAGGGAAAGGAGTTTGTAAGCCACTCTTGAGACTCCAAGTGAAGGGTGGGGTTTAAATCCAATCTCTTCTGTTTCATCGTCAAACTAGGGCCATGTCACATTATATTTTTATAGCTTGGATCCCACCTAGATTTCTGTGGCTGCAGGGGTGGGGGTGATTGTCACCAATCCCCCTTCACACTACAGACCTCTCATTCTCCCCCCCCCCCGCTATTCTCAGAGGTCCCCATCCCCAGGACCAGCTTTCCAGGGTTATGTTTTGGGCTACGGTAGGAGGGAGGAATTGCAGGGAATCATCCCTGTCCCCTTGTCCTCACAGAAATCTAGGCTGCAGCCAAGACTCTAAAGATGTTCTGTGTAAACGAGAAACACAGGGTTTACATAGGGTTGCCAGGTCCAGGTTGGAAAATACCTGGAGATTTTGGGGGGGTGGATCCAGTAGAGAGAGGGGTTTGGGGAGGGGAGGGGCCTCAGCAGGGTACAGTGCCGTAGAGTCCACCCTTCAAAGCAGCCATTTTCGCCAGGGGAGCTGATCTCTGTCAGCTGGAGATCAGCTGTAATAGCAGGAGATCCCCACCTGGAGCCTGGCAAAACTTGGTTTACAACCTTGACGTAAGGAGCTTGGACTCTCAAAAGCTTATACCCAGAGAATCTTGTTGCTCTGTAAGGTGCTACTGGACTCAAATCACAGTGTTTACAAGTGTGCTAATCATACTGTATCTCTCATTAGGGAGTGGTTATTGAGTACAATATACAGACAATATACTGTTTATTGGCAAACCTGGGTTTGCCTCTGGGCAGTGTGGACACACAAAGCAGATGTATGAAGTCCAACCACTGGTCCATTTAGCTCAGTATCGGCTCCTCCGATTGCAATAGATCTCCGGAGTCTCAGGTAGAGAACTGCCTTTTCCCAGCAGCGGCTGGGAAATGTTGGATCAGGCCAATGGCCCATCCAGTCCAACACTCTGTGTCACACAGTGGCCAAAAACACCAGGTGCCCTCAGAAGGGCCAGGACACTAGAAGACCTCCCACTGTTGCCCCCCCCCCCCCAGGACCAATGATTCAGAGCATCACTTGCCCCAGACCGAGAGTGCCTACCTGTACCTTGTGGCTAATAGCCACTGATAGACTTCTGCTCCAGATGTTTATTTCATTCCCTCTTGAAGCCGTCCATGCGTGTAGCCGCCGCCACCTCCTGGGGCAGTGAATTCCATGTGTTAATCACTCTTTGGGTGAAGAAGTCCTTCCTTTTATCTGTTCTTACCCGACTGCTCAGCAATTGCATTGAGTGCCCACAAGTTCTTGTATTGTGAGAAAGGGAGAAAAGTATTTCTTTCTCTGCCTGCTCTATCTGGGACTCTTTAACTGGAGCTGGTGGGGGTTGAAGCTGGGGCCTTCCGCACACAAAGCACTGAACCACGATCCCTCCAAGTGTTCAACGTAGTCCCCCATGCAGTCTATAAAGAAGGAAGTCCATTAAGAAGCAAGGATCCCAAGAAAGCCGGTGTGGCGTAGTGGTTAAGTGTCAGATTAGGCTTAGGTTCAAATCTTCACACTGCCATGGAAGCTCGCTGGGTGACCTTGGGTCACTCACGCACTCTGCCTAACCTATCTCTCAGGGTTGTTGTGAGGATAAAAACGGAGGAGAGGAGACCGACGTAAGCTACTTTGGGTCCCTGGTGGGGAATATACAAAGTAGAAAAGATTTTCTGAATAAGGTTTCAAAACAAAAAGGAGGAAGAGGAGGATTTCATTTGGAACTCTAACATGTTTTATTTTAAAGACAGTGGTTCTAATCACGATTGTCACTGTTTCTTTTTTTCTTTTCTTTTCTTTTTTTTTTTAAAACAGCACATACCAATATGCAATTGAGAAAAAAAACCACAGGAAAAAACCCTACAAACTCCACACAGAAACTAAAGGCTAAGGGAAGTTTTCTGAAGTCATTCTTTTAATGCGATTGTCGAACCTAGGCTAAACACACTGCATAGAACTAACAGTGATGGGGCAACGGTTTGGGAAATAGTTCACTTTAAAACAGTGAAAGAACATTTCTTATTTCTTTTTTATAAAATATAAGTCCATTCCAATAGTTTCTCTACATACTGTATACTATAAAAACTCTCCCGCGGAAAAAAAAAATTAGTGTCTTTTAAATATACATATTTAAATCTGAACTGCACCAAGATTAAAAGCAATTAAAAATAACTGATGATTTTCACTCTCTCTTTTTTTTTTTGTCTTTTTCTTTCTGCAAAACATTAACTTCACAGTATTGGTTTGGAGTAGAAGACTATTCCAGTGTTTTAAGTTAAACAGTATTAAGGTAAAATCTTAACTCCGATCGAATCGAAAACCAAGAGGGAGCCAAGAAAAGGATTCTCACTGTGTTCACTCCGCTGGCTACGAGAATCGCCAGCAAGCCTCAATGTGCAATCTTTTAGAAACTCTTTCCGTAGAATACGGAACCTGCATTTGATAAACGTGCTCAGAACGATTTCAACACCTTTTTTAAAAAAAAATCCCAAAGACCAAATAAGAGTTACGTTAAAAATAAAAGTGCAAACTTTTTTTAAAAAAAAAATCAACACAGAAAAGGCTAAGAGAACAAAGACAACAGTTTAAACCAGACCATTTGCCACTTTCCCACTGCTGCCCAGAGCATGCCTCCTACTAAAGGGAGACAAAACTCGGATGCACGCTTGTTTCAGCTCTGTATTTTCCAAAGAAACGCTGATGGTACTTTATGGCACTTGTATGCTTTCTCCAAATTCTGATACAAGAATTAGTTCTAAAAAGCAGGATACGAAAAGCTCTTCGGCCCAAAGATTTAGAGGACATGTTCAGATGCGCTCAGGGCCAGATCCAAGCTCCTGCAAAAATGGGGGGGGGGGGGGGGGACGACGACTCTTGAAAGTGGGTCTCGCCTGCCTGCCCTTACCTCCAGCACTCTCCGCCCCCCCCCCCCCCGTGCTCCCTTTAAAGCGGTTCTCAAGGGTTCCCACGTCAATGGGGTCAATATGCAGCACGGGGGGGGGGGGTCTCCGACCTTAGGGAAGGGAAATGAGAAGGAATCACCCTCTCCCCCTCACTTCCGGAAGAGCACAGCAAACTGCACAAAAGTAGCGGAAGAGTTTGCACGGGGGGGGGGATCAGAAATACATCCAATTTCCCACCCTTACTGAAGTCCTGTGCAACTCGTTCAGCAGGCGATCGTAAGGACCCCGGTAACACTCAAGAGCAGGTGCGTGGGAAGCAGAAGGAATTGCAGGGAAGAGTCAGTTCAGCACGCTTCCTCCATTTGGAGGAGCATAGATCCAACAACTATGCCATCCCGTGCATTAAAACAGACCGACAGAGGTGACCTGCTTGCTCTGTCCAAACAAACACGGAAACTGTTGCAGTCACGTGAGGCCGTTCGTGGGCGCTCCTGGCCCCATTTGGGCAGAGAGGGGCCACCCTTCCACGCATTGGCGTTAGTGTGTAGCACGCTCACATACAGAAGAAACAATTAAAATTACACATCTTTCAAGCTTGTTATTCTGAAACCACTCCAAAGTAATAAGTTTACTTTAAAAAAAAATCTAATAAATACTATATCAAGTATCATCAGGAGGAAAAGAAATTATATAACTTAAATCTTTCAAACAGGAAAAAAAAAGAAATAACTTAATTGTTGAAGGCTTTGTTCAGTGCTATTTCCAATACGAGGGAAGAAAAAATAAAATAAAATGCAGAGTAAGACCACAGTACCAAAGTCACATCTTGCAGGCAAATCTAGTGCTCACGCATGCCTTCCATGTGCTAGCAAGAGTGTTCATACAGTAACAAAAATGAATATGATTGCAAACGTACTATAAATAGAAGTAAAATTTCACATTATACGTGCATTCGTCACTGAAGAGAGGAAGGAAAGAAGAGCTCAAAACAGGTCAGTTCTCATTTGAACAGAAAGCCGTAATTCCCCCCAACACACACACACACACCAGCCTCCCAAAAAACAGTGTTGCTACTTTAAAAAATAATCAGTATTGCTCCTTCATAACAGTGCTTCCTAAACATATTGGCTGGGGTTCAAGGAAGGTATGCAGAGAAAAAAATCACACAGCTATTGCTTTCCTTACTACTTTTGATGTCTCTGTACAAATAGCTGAAGAGGCTAGCTGGTCTCTATTTAATCAGTGGCTTGCCTCCTCAGCAATGGGAACGGTTCTTACTACTTTCGACATGTCTATACAAATGCTAGTCTCTATTTAAACAGTGGCTTACTTCTTCAGCAATGGACATTGTTGCGGTAAACAAAGTAAGGCTTTGACTGAACTCATGGTGTCACTTATCTCCTTTCTACAAAAGTAGTTAGAAGCACAATGCTAGGCAATATTTTTCCTCTGCAGCGTTAACAACTAGTCTTCTAGGACAAGTCGTTCCAGTGCTTCCACATGGGTCAAACAAAATACCAAAGAGAGGTCAGTAGATTTAGCCATCCTCTACCACTGTTCCTTAGCAGTCTCATAAAATTACATTCAATCACAATTTTTTTCCCTCTAGGAGTGTCACATACACAAAAATATACTTTGATCATTTCACCAGAAGGCATAACCTGATATGAAATGCTCTAGAATGGATATCAGCAATATGTGAATTAACACCCTAATACTTCCCCCTAACTGTACAGAATTTTGATTCCTCTCCAAACCCAAATAACAACAATTTTTTTAAAAAAAGAAAGAATCACAAACACACAACCCCAACCTTTTCAAAGTTTTGCTGGCCTGGAGAAAACCATTGCCAAGTTTGACTGCTTTCTACAGAAGAAGAAGGCCATCGGCCATTTTATCAGTCAGTGGAACTTTGCTAAACCTGATCTGTGGAGATGAACAGTTAAATATCAACAAACCAACAAAAAGAAAAAAGAAATCTATAGACCAGAACAAATCCGCTGGAGGATTTAACCTTTAACGTAGCAAAACCCTCTTAATTTAACATAAATGCTCTCCAGTGTCCGAGGACGAAGTTGCGTGTCACCAGAAATGAACTTTTGGAACGTGACAGTTTTAACAGTATGACATGCTGAAGCTGTTCTTGAACCTGTCTGAATTTTACAATTTTTAAGGAAATTTCGGGAAGCTTGGTGCCCGCTGACCCAAACTAGTACCTCCCCTTGTTCACCCAGCCCTGCTCTGTTTTCGGGCCTACTTCCACCCACTGTTCTGGCCAGCTGGGTTTTCTTTAAGTATCAGGAAATGCTGGACTCTTGAGCAACAGCTCAAGAAAAAGTAGAAAAGGAAGTTAAGTGGGACTACCCCTGTTAATGCCCTAATTCCTGAGGCCCTCCTGTGGACTGCTTTGCAGAGATCCAACCCAAGCTAACAAGAAGAGTGTTAAGACAGAAGATGTGTGCTTAGCGTAAGAATCCGTACGAATAAAAGCACTGGCATACACCCGCTTACAGGGACGCTGTGACACTTACGCTTGCGGGGGAGGACATTTCTACTGTTGTGGCTCACTGCGGAAGTGGGAGCCTCGATTTGGGCTGTCAGTGGGCCAGAAGAAGAAAAAAATTGTGGCTACAGGGTTAGAAGTTGGCACTCCCAAAGAGGCACTTGTCAAAAGCATCGAGCCACACCTACGAGTAGCAAGGCTTGAGTTCTGTAGCAGGAAGGGGAGGACAGAAGGGAACCCATGCAGGACACCCACAGATCCAGCCACACAGCTACAAAGAGTTAAAGGTAGTTAGATCATCTGAGGAAGGGGTAGCGCTTTCCAGTGATAGTCTTTTCCACTACAGACCCTCCCCTTTTGTCCCCACTGCTGTTCTTGAGAGTTTGCTGACACCTCCCCCCCACCACACACACCAAATAAAATTTCAGGAGGGCTCAGCGTACCACAGTGGGAAGAAGACACAAGAATGCCCTATTCTGTAAAACCCACAGATGACTGGCTACATCCTGATACAAACAAAATTCACAAATAGAAGCCGCCAGAGCTTTGAAGAGTATCCCGGCCAAGGCGGGCACACACAGCTTATGCCAAACTGTCAGTGGGGCAGAACTGATGGGACTCCATACCAGCTTGGTTTTGAACCACCCTTTTCTTTCCCCCATGTCTGTTACTCATGAGAAGCAGGAGAGAAGAAAAGAGAAACTTACTTTTCACAGGTTGGGGCCTTCAGTCCTACCTAGTGGACAGAACAGGCTCAACTCCTTAAGAGCTGATCGTATTCCCAGGGGAAATTTGTCTGGAGGAGAGCACAGAGAATCATATACTGACAGGAAAAGGGGGTAGGATATTGTCTTTCCAGACCCCGATGTCATGTTAACTTATGGTGCTTACACTTCACTAAACACCAATTCCCACCCAGATTACACAGAACCTTCAGTATGAATCAAGGACTATAAGAAAAAGTTGTGCCTCTTGTATGACCAGCATATCCCTCTTTCCTAGTGGGGTTGTTCTCATGACTGGGGCCTTACCTGGGCAGGATATGACCCACTCAGGGTCAAGTTCACACTGGGGGGGGGGGCAGGCAAGAATGCCTAAGAGGCTGTGGACTGTGGTGAACTCACACACAGTCCACAGGCGGACAGGGGCAAACATTTCAGTGCCCTTCACAAAAACTGCCAGGTCAGGTTGGAAAGGGGGGGGGGGGGGGAGTCTACAGAAAGAGACCTTGAGCCTGAACAATTTCAAAAGATCAAAGAAATTTCACCATCAGACAAGGGGGAAAAAATCAAGGGAGTTTCTGAACCAGGTTGTGTTGATTTCAAGGCCTTTTCTAGTCATTGTGAAGGTTGCCTTTGCAGGGTTTATGGAACTCAGATTTCTGTTCAAAGACACACACGTAATAAATAACATAACGTTTGTCCCAGGGATTCAACACCCCCCCACACACTGTTTTGAAATTCTGCTTGTCTGTAACAAAGAAAGTCAAAAGTAACAAGGGAGATCCAAATCATGAGGGAGCAGATGTCTTATCTGAGGCACCAACCAATAATACTGGGGCAAGGGGGCATGTTGCGTGGGCCCTGACTCATTCGGGGTGTACTTTTGGGGCAAAGTTCCCACCTTCTGTCTCAGGGGACTTCTACAGCCCTTTCCTGCTCAGCAAGCAAGTACGGCCAAACACCCTTCTTAGTACTGGAACAACTTGATCTATACACCAATTAAGCCCATCGATGGTTGAGTCAGGTCGCCCAGAATTCTCAGTGAACATTACTTGAGAATCAAGATTCACCTTTCCTATCATGCAAAGATAAACAAAATGTCATGGGCAGGCGGAGGCCTATGGCGGAGCAGGGAAGAAGGGGTGCCGAGGATGCCTCCCTCCACGAGATGTAGAGAGGCACATTTCCTCTCCCGAATAACCAAAGGCCCGAATATCATACGCCTTATGCCTGAAGAGAATTCCCCTCAGCAAAAGGAAGAGCTGATACCACCATGGTGGCAGCTGGCACTTTTCCCCCTCTCTCCCTAACACAATTTTACCTCAGACCACCAGTGACTTTACAAGGCCACAATGAAATTTACGGATATGTCTGTACAAGTCGCCGGACTGGGTGAACCGTCTCTCGCACCATTTACAGCCGTGCGGCTTCTCTCGCGTGTGCACCACTGCGTGCCGACTGAGGTTGTGGGAGTACTGGAAGCTCTTCCCGCACTGGCCGCAGGTGTACGGCTTCTCGCCCGAGTGAGTCCTCTCGTGCCTCTTCAAGGTGTACATGCAGGAGAAAGTCTTGCCACAGAGGGTGCACGTGGGGACGGACCCGTCGGGGGACAGCCGGGTCCGGGCCCCGTCCTTGTCGCGGAAGTGAGAGCTGAGGTGGAGCTGCAGGACATGTGGGCTGGGGAAGACTTTGCTACAGAGGGGGCACACACAGATGTGGCCGGGAGGGACCAAGACGCCTGATGATAAGATGTCGGAGGAATCCATGTCATCCTCACTCGCCTCCTGCTCTTGATCGAGGTCCTCCTCCGGCACGTGAGAGTTCCCATTTCCTGAGAACACGGTGCCCAGCCCCGTCATCAGGCTCTTGGCCGCGTTCCCAAAATGCTGGCTCTCCGGGCTCCCCACTTCCCCGTTGTCCTCCTCCTCCGACAGAGACTCTTGTTCATCTTTCACAAGAGCCTCGCTACCCTGCTGCTGGCTATCGGGCGCCAGCTGTCCAAAGACGTAGGAGGGGTGTAAGGAATCTCTCCCAGCCAGAGGCTTGAAAGACAAATCTAAAGCACACTCGGCATCACTCGAAGCCAAGGGGTGGTTAAGAGACCTTTGGGACAAAGGCCCTCCCAAAGTACCCACATTGGCTTTTGTTGTTTCAGCTGCCACGGTGTCCAATTCGACCTCGGTCAACACAGAGTTGATATTTGCAAGATCAGAGGACCAGGCAGAATAGCTGCTGCCCTTTTCCTTCCCGGAGGCAGGTCTTTCGTATTCCACAGTGGCAAATTTCTGTTTGCTCCCCAGGTCGAGCTCGTGCCCCAGGGGGACGCCGTTGGCTGAGCCCCGCTCGTCCTTCTCCAAAGGGGCCCCGCTGCTGCCGTTTGCCTTCTCCTCCCCGCACGATTCCTTATCTTTCAGCTTGCCCTTGCAGACTTTCACAATGTCGTACATGTGAAGGTAGCTGGCGGCGGCCAGCACATCTTCCACCGGCAGGCTGTTGAACTCCAGCTTGCCTTCGTACATGAATTCAAGCAGCAAGCCGAAGGCCGGGGCGGTGACAATGTCACTGTTCAAATGCACAATGTCCCTTTTGTCTAGCTGGTCCCTGTAGAAAAGATGGAAGTACATACTGCAGGAGGCGAGAACGGCTCTGTGAGCTCGGAACTGAGCGTCTCCAACTAAAACAGTACAGTCACACAGGAAACCCTGGTGACGCTGCTGACTCAGACACTGCAGTAACTGCCGGCTATGGTCTGGGAACTCCATTCTTCCTTCATAACCTGTTCAAAAACAGGAAAAACTTGAATGCCACTTAGACACCGCAGGGCTTCCAAGCAGCTGTTAACAAACAGAGTGGCTGTAGGGTAACCGGAGCTTTGGAGATAACAGTTCAACTGTTAATTGTCTATATAAACTGGGGAGAGATTTCCCCCCCCCCCGTTTATGATTCCTTTTAAAAACGCTCCTCTCTATTCCCCCCCCCAAACACCTGCTTCAAAAACAGGATAAACTTGCCTGTAAGTAAAGCAAAAGTGTCTAGAAGACTAACACCTCTAACCTTTGTCTTTTGATGCTTAAAAGGAAAAGACAGGCTTTGAAGTTTTAGACCTCCCTGGGAAATCTTAACTTTGGGGCATTCTCGGACTGGGGGGGGGGGAGGCTACTTCATAAAACAAGTGCATTTTGCACTCTTCACCCACAACCCCTTCATTCTACACATAAAAGAACCCAACACACATTCTCCCTCCCCTTTAAACCACCTCTCTACCCTCCGCCACCCCGCACAAGGAACCCCAAGAAACATCCAACACGGCAAGTTCCAAAAAGCAAAACAGATGTGGGAGAAAACACCCCCTCCTCATGACCAGCCCCTTAAAACTCGCAAGCCTGGGGAGGGGGGGGGGGGGGGGGATCAACCCGACCAAACAGCTTACCTTCCCCAGCTGCCAAGCAGAAGCCGGAGGGCTCATGTGGAGGAGGAGGAAGGCGCCCCCTCCTCTGTTAAGTTTTGGAGAAGCGCTGGCGCTGGCTGCTGCAGAGGGCGATCACCCCAAGGGAACGGGGAAGAGAAAAGGCCGGTTCTCTTCTCTCTCTCTCTCTTCCCCCCCCCCGTAACGGAAGAATGCTTGGATGTGAAAGGGAGAGAGAGAGAGCAAGCGTATGGGAGGGAGGGGAAAGGAGGGAGGGGAGCGAGCGCTCGGTTTGCTAATTACACCGCAAGCTGGAGAGTCAGCTGCTCTGACTTCACTGCGATGGAAATGCTACCTCCAGCTGTGCCCCTTTTAATGCCATATGTTACTTCAAATCTAGCTACCAGCCAACCACAGCTTGCAGCCTTTTAAAGTTCCAGCAACAGTCTCTCTCGCTCTCTCCCCTCTCCCCCCCCCCCGCCCATTTATAGGCATCTATTAAATCTCCAAACTTAAACCCCGACTGACTCCTTTCCTACTTTCTAAACTCCTGCGGCCTTCTTCTTCACCACCCCTCCTCCTCCTCCTCCTCTTCTCTTTCGCTTTCTTCTCTCCCCCCCCCCCCCCGGTCCGGGAAAGTTACTGCAATAATCTTATTACGAATTGCTCGCGCCCTGGAGGACGCGGCTTGACCTTTTGGGAGAAGTGCGGGGCGCGCAAAGAGGGGAGAAAGTTGGGAGCTGGGGAAGGGGGGGGGGGTTAAGCCTTGAACGGTGTGAGTGGGGGGGGGGGACAACAAGGGACACATCGCGGTTCAAGATTCCTCCGAGCTCGGCAGCTTCTCTCCCCCCCCCCTCTTCTTTTTACAACTTTGCCAGCCAATCCAATCGGCGCCCTCCTTTGTGCGCTCTGAGGGAGACGCAGCGCATAAGAGAATCCACACTCCCCAGATTTGGAGGAGTAGTTTCAGAAGGGGGGGGGGAGGAAAGAGCAGATCGCAGCTCCCCCCCCCCCCCCCCGTTCCATGCAACGGGGGAAATCATGTGCAGGGCTCGGCAAAACTCGCCAACTTACCAGCTCGGCGGGGGGGTGGGAGCTCATGCGCTCCGGCGTCTCGCCGCAGTCCTCTTCTTCTCCGGCTTCCTCCCCTCCCCCCGCCCAGATGTGTCCCCCCCCCCCCCGGGTGGCCGCCGGGCCGTTTCTTGTTGCTGGCAACCGAGCTGCAGCCGCGCTCCTGTGTGTGTTGTGAAGCAGGTTGTTAGCCAGGGCGCTCTCGCGATACTTTCCCTCCTGTATTCCAGGCGTGTGATGTTGCCAGTGAGTGTGTGCGTGTGTGCAAAAAAAAGGCTTTTCTTCTTTGCGCCCTGCTTGGCGTACGCACACAATAGCCAGTCCCAGCTCTCCGGCGGCGGCAGCTCGGGCTGACGCCTCTGCGGCCGGTGCACGACTGGCAGCGGCTGCTTTGCAACCAAAAAAGCCCAGCCAACCCACCCCACCCCAGCCAAGCTCCCCCCCCCCCCGCTCCAGTCTGCCAGGGCTTCTGTTCTGGGCAGCGGCAGCAGCTGCCGCGGCTGCTGCGTCCTCAGCTGCTTCTTTTGCATTTGCAAATCCTTTCCTCCCCCCCCCCCCCCTCCGTCCCGATCCCAACTCTCCGGTGGCGCCGCGGCTGCTGCAGAGACTGAGAGGGGGAGGAGGGACAAGGCGAAGGCGGCGGGCGGAGGGGGTTCTTCGCAGCCGCTTTCCAACGGCGCGAGGAGCCCTGAACGAGATCTGCCGGGGGGGGGGGGGTTGGAAAGTCAACCCCGGGGCGCTCGGTCGGTGCAAGGGTGTACTTGCAAACAGGTGGAAGGGGGGAGCAACAATGTGTGCATATTGCAAGATTTTTTTCTTTTTGCATGGCAGCTGATGAGCCGAATTTTGGAAAGAATAAAGAAACCGACGCTACGCCTCGTTCTCTAAAGAGACTCGCGAAAGAAGGGGCCGGGTCGCTGTTTATTGGCAAACAAGGGAGGGCGAAGTGAGCGGACGTTCCTGCCGTAGGATTGCGGGGGGGGGGGGCGAAGGGGTGTGGAGCCCGCGCGGTGCGTGGATCGCTCTTTTTAATAAAATGATTACTTGCACGGGGGGGGGGGGGTCTTCTTAAGGATTTGGCAGCGTTGCGCACTGCAAAGGCCCGCTAAGCTGTGCGTCTGTCGATTCGGACGGGGCTGCAGTGGCCGCCCCAAGCCTGTCGTCCTGTGCGCGCGCGTATTGAGAAGCAGCTTCATTAAAACTTGTGCGTGTCCTTAGGATCGCCCTGCGCGCCACATTGATACGGAAGTAAGCTGCAGTACAGTCGCGGGACTTCTTTCCAAGTGCACATATTTTTTTAGATTTAAGATTGCGCTGTCTTTAAACGGGCGATCCTCCTAAGTATACTTAAGTGCGAGGAAACGCTGTTGAACTTAGTGGCCCTTACTTTCAGGTAAAAAGGACTAGGGTGGGAGAGCAACCATCCTCCAAAGCCACCACTTTCCCTAGGGGAATCATCTCTGTAGTCAGGAGAGCAGTTATAATTCTGAAAGAGCTCCACGTCCCACCTGGAGGTTGGCAACCTTAGAATAATCCGTGCGGCACCAGCCAGTAGATGTTTACTCGGTAGTAAGAATCTGAATCCGATGACGTCCAGAGCGGTAAATTTTATGAGGAAACCTGCGCGGAATCGCGACGTTGAGCCGCTCTCCTTTGCGCGCACCGCACCGCGCTTGGACGGCATGCGTGTTTACTCGGGAGTAAGCCTCCATGGCATTACAGAGTGAAAACGCCGGCAGCCACATAGTGGGATTTTTCGTCCCCAAATGAAAATCAGCCCTGCGGTTTTTATTCGGAAGTAAACTCCATCGACTAAAGTGAAATTTAAGGTAAAGGTTTCCCTTGCTCGAAAGCCAGTCGAATCCGACTCTAGGGGGCGGTGCTCATCTCCGTTTCCAAGCTGAAGAGCCAGCGCTGTCCCAAGACTTTTCCGTGGTCACGTGGCCGGCATGACTAAATGCCGAGGCGCACGGAACGCTGTTACTTTCCCACCAAAGCGGTACCTATTTACTTGCAATGTCTTGCTTTACAATTGCTAGGTTGGCAGGAGAAGTGAAATTTACTCCTGAGCAAATATACTCCATATATACTTAAATCGAGGAACCAGTCGAGGGGGCGTTTATTTATGCAATATCCTGGCGCGCAAACAGATCGGTTCAATGCGGAATTCTGTTATGTTGCTTTAGAGTTGCCAACTCCATGCGATTTAAGGCGTGGAAACGGCGAGGGCGGGGTTTGGAGATGGAAGGTCCTCAGCAGGGTAAAATGCTTTGAAAAATCACTTCACGCTTTGCGTTAGGGCACCTCGCCCGATTTGCAGATCGGGATGCCAGCCTCCAGGTGGGAACTGGAGCTCCCCCGGAATGACAGCTCGTTTCCAGACGAGAGATCAATCCCCCTGCAGAGAATGGCTGCTTTGGAGGGTCAACTCTGTGGCACTGTACCCCACTGAGGCCCCTGCTCTCCTCAAGCTCTATCCCCAAATCTCCAGGAGTTTCCCAACCTGGATCTGGCAACCCCACCCGCCCAGCTATCCCCTGCTGATGGCCGGGGGTGGGGGGGGCGGTATTTACAGTATTCCCTCTAAACTGAGGAGTTTTGTGTGCAAAAATTCTACTTTGTGAGCTGCTGGCATTAAAGCTGTGAGCGAGCCGTTCGGCTACTGCATAAATTAGCTTGCTCCGCACTCTGGAGCTATCCTTCCTAAGCGAAGGCAAAAAAAGCGTGAGCCGGAGGCTAAAAACCTGTGAGCTAGCTCACACTAACTCAGCTTGGAGGGAACACTGCAAAGTTGGGAACTCTGTTCACAAGACATTTCTCCGCAGCCGCTTCTCAGCCGGCGACGCTGAACCCCGCAGCAGCAGCAGCAACCTCCAAAGTTGCCAAGCTTTTTCCGTGCTGCCAGTTGGCTTGCTCGTCTTACCCCGCAGAGACTCCAGCGCCAGCCGCGGCGGCGGCATTCCCACGTGCTCCCAGCTGACGAGCCAGCTCTTTGGGGCGGCGGGGCGGGGCGGGGGGCGCTTGGGAGCTGCAGCAGCCGCCGCCGGCCGGCGCCTCTGCCGGAAGAAAGCGAAGGCGCAGCGGCGCTGTAATCCGCCCCGCGTGGCTCTGCTGGGGCGGAGTCATGTGACGGCCAAGGGGACGGGGCTCGCCAATGAGATCGGCGTTTGGGAATAATCATGATGCAAGTTTGAGATCATCCCGGCGGGGTGTGTTTGCTTCTGAGCGCAGCGCTGACGGAATCGGTTTCCCAGCTGTAGAAGAGAAAAAAATCTGGCGGAGGAGGAGGGTCCTGCTGGAGAAGGCGAGAGGCCGAGAACTGGAAAAAGAGGAGGAGGAGATTGGATTTATACCCTGCCCTTCACTGGGAGTCTCAGAGCCGCTGACAATCCCTTTCCCTCCCCCTCGACAGACACCCTGTGAGGTAGGTGGGGCTGAGAGAGCTCTCTCCAGGACTGCCCGTGAGAGAGCAGCTCTGAGAGAACTTGTGACTGACCCAAGGTCACACCAGCTGGCTGCACGTGGAAGAGTGGGGAATCATACCCGGTTCTCCCAGACTGGAGTCCGCACTCCTAACCACGACACCCAACTGGCTTGTAGCTTTAAGTTTGTCCGGGACTTGCATCTTTAAGCTTTAGGCAATGAGCGCATGATTTAGAGGCATGGTGGTAGCTTGAAAAAACTGCATCTGCTGAATTGTTTTGCTGCTTGTCCAGCTTTTGAAGATACCCAAGGATGGCTGCCGGAAGAAACACAGAGCTGGGGGAAAACCCCAGAGGTCATCTAGTCCACCCTCCGGCACAAGGTGGGAAATTCACAGCTACACCCTCCCCCCCACACCGTGATCCCCCCTCTATGCCCAGAGGAAGGCAAACAGCTCCATGATCCCTGGGTAATCTGGCCTGTAGGAAAATTCCTTCCTGATCCCAAAGAATAAGTTGGCAACCCCATCTCAAAATTTAACTTCTGTCTATCCACCTCCTAACCTCGGAAGGCTTCTGTGTTCTCATAGTTCTATGACAAACAGAAATTCAAATGGTGTAGCTGTTTTCCGGGGGCAGAGAAGCCGTGATGAGGACTTTCATTTCTGCCTGGTACTCACCTGGTAGAGCTTAGATGACTGTGAAAAGGGGGCAACTAAATCCAGAGAGGACCAACCTGTCCACAGCTGTAAGGGTTAATGGAACCTCCGTGTTCAGAAGCAGTATACCAGTGCCAAACATGAAGGGTGGACAATAGAAGGTGAATCTTGCCTTGCGTGTGAACCTCATAAAAGGCGTCAGGGCAGCCATATCTGGAACCTGGATGAAACTATGCAGGGTTCACCCTGGTTATTAGTTGGATTGGAGACCACCAAGGAAGTCAGGGGCTGCTATGCAGAAGCAGGCAATGGCAAACCGTCTCTGTTCATCTTTTTGCTTTGACCTGGATGGCCCAGGCTAGCCTGGTCTCATCAGATCTTGGCTGCTAAACAGGACCAGCCCTGGTTGGTATTTGGATGGGAGGCCTCTGTAGCAGAACGGACCTGCTCTGGCCTGCCGGCCCTATTCCACCCTGCCCTCCAAAGTTTTCCCAACATCTGGAGAGGCTTTTCTTTCTCTCTCGGGTAGCCTACTGCCGCCAGGTGACCTTTGCAGGAATTGCCCGCTGTGAGGGTCAGGACTCCCAGCTTCTCTTCCAAGTTCTGAGGCCTTGCCTCCGTGTCTCCCGCTGCCCAGTGCCTGGTCACCATGGGGGCAATTTGCTGCCTTGTGTGCCCCTGGAGGAATAGCCACTTGCCAACTGGCTGCCTTGCCCCCTGGTCTCCTGTTAAAATAATGTGTCCAAGACGATGGAGATCTGTGTGGTACAGAGAACCGCTACCAGCATCCAAAGTTATAAAGTATTTATTAAAAAGAAAATGTTCACAAGCATACTTTTAGCACAGCACCAGACTGAGCAAGGGGTTCAAAAGAAACGGGTAAGACTCAAATCCTCTATCCCTCTCCTTGTATATGCCCTATCAGATGTTAAAATATAGGACAGGATCCTTAGCTTAGGAGGTTACAGATCTCTACAGAGTGACCATTACCTTGAAGCTTTCTCCAGCTCCCCAGGCCAGCACATGGTCGAATGGCTGCCTCCAGTTAAGTTCTGTCTGCCCTGATGGACCCAGCACAAAAAAGGACTTCCGCCTTTCTCCTCTGAGTTTTATCACCTCTCTTTTCCCCACCCACTGACCAAGCCAGGTCAGGGAATCTTTTCCTGCAGTCTCCAGAATTTTCTTCTTGAAGCCTCTCTAGTATTTAACACCTCCAAATCTCTGTTCCCTGCTTGGAGAACGGAGGAGGGGGGCAGAACTTGACCCACCCATTATCTCTCCTGCTAGCTCTATTAGCATTTGTATAAAGGTGAGCAGGAAATCAATTGGACTGCCTTCCCCACTTCCTACCTATTCTCTGCCCAGAGATGGGGGGGGCAAACTTTTAAAACTCACAGTGAAGGTTTGGCTTGTGGCAAACCTCCAAATAAAAACTTCATTTCTTCACAACACCAAAGGAATTCCGCGGTTACTATGCAGAGGAAGACAATAGCAAACCACCTCAGTCTCTTGCCTTGAAAACACTATGGGGTCGCCATAAACTGGCTGCAGCTTGAGGCTACCATACAGAGAGAGAGAGAGAGAGAGATGTATAACTGAAACAAACAAAATAAAAGCCTAAAAAGTGTTTTCTGATACTAAAGATTTAGGGTCAACTATGGTACCTATACATATTTTCCATTGGAGCGAATTCCATCGGGGCCGTGGGGGAGAAGGAGATTGGCTTTATACCCCGCCCTTCAGAACCTGCAGGAGTCTCAGAGCTGCTTCCGATCTCCTTTTCCTTCCCCTCCCCACAACAGACACCCTGTGAGCAATGCTCCCTCTAAGCTGTGGAGTCTTGCGAGCAAAAATTCTACATTGTGAGCTACTGGCATTAAAGTTGTGAGTGAGCAATTTGGCTGCTGCATTAAATTAGTTTGCTCTGGAGCCACCCTTCCTGAGCTAAGACAAAACTGTGATCCAGAGGCTAAAAAACTGTGAGCTAGCTCACGCTAACTCAGCTTAGAGGGAACACTGACTGACTGACCCGAGGTCACGCCAGCAGCTGCATGTGGAGGAGTGGGGAATCAAACCCGGCAGGGGCATAGACTTTTGGAAATCCGGGGGGGGGGCTCCTTAGCGCACGCGCGAAGGTCTCCCCCCCCCGAAACCGCCCCGCCTCCCTGGGCCCTTCCGAGGCCCGCCAGCCGCTGCTGCCGGTGCCTCTCCCCCCCCCCCCCCCAGCCACCCCTTCCCTCTCCCTCTCCAGTAGCGGCAGCCGGGCCTCGGAAGGACCTGGGGAGGCGCGGCGGCAGGCGCTCCGTTTTCCCGGGGGCGGCTGAGCCCCCCCTGGGAAATTTTGGGGGTGGCTCGAGCCCCCCCGTACTCTACGCCTATGAAACCCGGTTCTCCCAGAGTCCACGCTCCTAACCATTACACCAAACTGGGAGGGACTGAGATCACAAAAACGACATGATTGGAAGAGCTAAGGAACCCATCTTCCTGCGAGTTGGGGCCCCAGTCTCCCAGTAGCTATTTACAACTGTGTGTGCTCAATGCCTTCAAGTAACTTCCGATTTATGGCAGCCCTATGAATGAATGTCCTATTGTCAGCAACCATTCTCAGGTCTTGCAAGCTGATTTTACAACTGGGGTGGGGGAAATAACAGTGGGAGACCTATTCTTGGGTCTTCCTTCTATGTAGACCCATAAGGCCGGCAGAATTTTTCCTGGACGAGAGCTCGCTTAAAAATTGGTGAACTTAAAGCATCCATTTCGGGCTGCTGTTCACATTTTTTTTCCATGGTTTTTAAATTATTGAACAAATTTCCATAAAGCTTTTCTGCCTCTCGAGGACTCTTAAACCAACTAAGAGGAACGTGCTCGGAACAATTTTTAAAAACCCTTTAAAATTAGGGTAATAAAAAAAGCAATAAAAGCAGCCACAGAGGGAAATTAAAAAGAGCTACATCCGCACAGTGCTTTTCTGCGTCTCTTCCATCGTCACACCAGAGCATCCACATGACAGTACCCTGCCCATGACCACTGTTTTCACCCTGTTCCACTGGGCGGGCTTTTGTGGCCTTTAAAAAACAACCCGTAAATAACAGACCCATTATGGCATTAACCTGCCCCGGTATGGATGCTAAGTCATAGCGATATGTCATTTACCTGACATAATTGACAAATTGCAAAAGCTTAAAATGTTGCTCTTTACCTATAGCTTAATACTATAGAGTTTAGAGGTATGTTAATACTATAGAGGTATATCAATTACCAAGGGCTGCAGTGGCTCAGTGGTTAAAATGCTGAACTGCAGACTTGGAAGATCAATAGTTCAGCAGTTCGAGACCTGAGTGCCACGCATTTTGTCATGCCGGCCACATGACTACAGAAATGTCTTTGGACAGCGCTGGCTCTTCGGTTTGGAAACTGAGATGAGCACCGCCCCCTAGAGTCGGATTTCACTGGCTTTCGAGCAAGGGAAAGCTTTACCTTTTAATGTCAATTACCCTTTTCTTTTTTTAAACCCCCAAACCCCTCAGGTGACAGGTGAAGGGATGGCAACCTCTGGAGCAAGGAAAATAGTGCTGATGTGGGTGAGGTATTATAATTTTATTTCCTTTATTTATACTATGGTTTCCTCCCCAGTATGGACCCAAAGCAGCTTATGTCGTTCTCCTTCCCTCCGTTTTAATCCTCACAACAGCCCTGTAAGGTAGAACATGTGAAATGCAGATACGAGCTTTTTTTGATATGGTGCTTTCAATTCAAAGTCAGAGCTGTCTACAGGAGGGATGTGGCACCCATTGCCTGCCAGAGGAGGGAGAGAAGGACTGCTGCATCTTTGCAGTACCTCAGAGAAGCCCTTTTCACATTAAATCTTCTGCTCCTTTTCCTGTAAAGAACCTCACAGTGCAAGGCCTCGATCCTGGAGACTTCAAGGCAGAACTGCTCCAAGGCTAGTCAAATGCCCGTCAGGTCCCTTGGAGAGGCATCTGGAAGTCGGTGGCTGGTCATATCCCAGCCGTGGGAAGAAGGAAGAAAATGCTGGGCCCCTGCTTGTTGCCAAGCAGTGGACAGGTCCTGCCTAGTGTTGTCAACTTTGGCCTGGGAAATTCCGGCTGGTTTGGGGTGGAGCCTGTGGCGGGTGGGGTTTGGGGAGGGAATTCAGGGGGCGTGCAGTGACATAGAGTTCACCCTCCAAAGCATCCATTTTCTCCAGAGGAACTGATCCCCATAGTCTGGTGATCAGTTGTAATTCCAGTAGAACTCCAGGTCTTCCCTGGAGTTTGCATGTATGGTTGCCAGCCTCCAGGTGGGACCTGGAGATCCACTGGAGTGATAGCTCATCTCCAGACGAGAGAGATCAGTTCCCCTGGAGAAAAGGAATGCTTTGGAGGGTGGACTCTGTGCCATTGCGCCCCACTGAGTTCTCTGTCCTCCCCAGACTCCCTTCCCCAAATCTCCTGGAGTTTCCCAACCTGGGTCTGGTGACCCTATCACTCCATCCCCTGCCGGTGGCCATTTATTCCTTCAATGAAAAAGAAGGGTAGGTTTTTATACCCCGCTTTTCTCTACCTGACAGAGTCTCAAAGGGGCTTATGTCTGCCTTTCTCTTCCTCTCCCCAAAAGAGGCACCTTGTGAGGTTGATGGGGCTGAGAGAGGTCTGAGAGAACTGTGACGGGCCCAAGGTCACCCAGCAGGCCTCACGGGGAGGAGGAGTGGGGAATCAAGCCCGGCTCTCCGGATTAGAGTCCATCACTCTTAAGCACCACACCATGCTGGCTCTCAGTGGGATGGAAGCTTTAATTCAAGCCATTCAAGGTGATGTAGTAATAAGGAGGTTTTTCACGGGTCCACTGTGAAATGGCAGCTCATGAACCTCCCTCCCCTCCAGTCGGGCCTTTGCAGAAGCAGGGTAGCATTTTTAGAAGTCTGCCTAGGCTCTCTAGGTGATGGATGAATGGGCAGGGGAAAGGGTTCAGTGCCCTGGCAGAACACAGGCCTTCCTTCTCCCCTGGGGTTGTCAACTCTGGGTAGGGAAATTTCTGGAAATTTTAGGGTGGATCCTGAGGAAGGCAGGGTTTGAAGAGGGGAGGGACCTCAACTGGGTAGATTGCTATAGAGTCCACCCTCCAAAGCAACCATTTTCTCCAGGGGAACTGTAGGGCACCGTCTGCACTTCAGCCAGGGGTCATTTCGAGCAGGAGCGCGCCAGAACTCTGTTCCGGGAGTAACAAGCCCAGGAGCGGGCACAGATGGTGATGCGCTGTGGAAAAAAGCAAAAGCAGACTAACTTGAGCTATATTTCCATGCTTGTTGTAGGATAGCGTCCCTGCAGGAGCAAAGGAAACCTAAAGTGTCTTTAGTCAAAGTGTTAAGTGCTCTGAGTTGGGAAATCCCTGGAGACTGTAGGGGTAGAGCCTGAGTGGTGGGTGTTGCCTTCTGACACACTTCCGGTGAAGTCAGAGGGCGTGGCATATGCAAATGAGCTATGCTAATGCGCTCCTGCACCTCTTTTTCTACAAAAGGACCCTTGTTCAGCCTTAGAAAAGCTAGCAAAATTCATTAGAGACAAGCTAAAAGCAAAAGGAACACCTTCTGCCGCAACAAAAACAAGTCGTATATAAGCAACTACAAAACTCCTACCCTTTGACTATCTAACCGTTGTTCTGACCAAACGAAGCATTCCACTTAGTTCGCAAAGTTCAGATTCAAGGCGTGCTGCGAAACAACATTCTGGGAGGAAAAGACAGAGGGTTCTTAAAAAAACAACAAATAATAGTGGTCAAGAGTAAGAGAAAAGGAGGGCTGTCAACTGGGAGGGAATTGCCATATTTTTTTTCAGCCTCCCCAGCATTTTAGGCAACTAGCTAACCAATTAAGGCCAAATGATTAATTATTGTTTGCAGCTGTAACTGCCAGGTTGCTCTCAAGGTCGAAACTGCAGACAGTTAGTAGATGTTAGATTAACTTGCATTTAAAAGGCCTAAGCAACTTACAGTTCTTAGTTTCAAACATCTAAGGGGGACAGCACTTTAATGTCAAGTAGTGCTTCCATCACCGCTCAGTGGCTCAGAGGTTAAGACGCTGAGCTGCAGACCAGAAGGTCAGTAGTTCGGCAGTTCAAGACCGGAGTGCCACATTGATGGAGTGAGCTCCTGTCTCTGGCCCCAGCTCCTGCCAGCCTAGCAGTTCAAAAGCAAGAAATTGCAGGTAAATAAAAAGGTACCACTTCAATGGGAAGGTAACAGCGTTCCATGTGCCTTGGTATTTAGTCATGCTGGCCACATGAATAGGAGAAAGTCTTCAGACAGTGCTGGCTCTTTGGCTTGGAAATGGAGATGAGCACCACCCCCTAGAGTCAGATCTGACTGGCTTTCGAGCAAGGGAAACCTTTGCCTTTACCTTTTACTTTAGTGCTTCCAGACACTGGACCAAAGTCACCCAGAGAGCTTCCATCGCAGAGTGGGGATTTGAACTCAGTTCTTCGAGATCCTAATCCATCGCTCTAACCACTACACCACTACGCCAGCTCTGGAAGTTTAAAGCTCAGTCCGTTACTTGGAAGCTTTGGGGGTCTTGCCTTGTGTTTGGTTACTCTGCATCACACCACTCGGATTCAACAGCCAACATCTCACTGGTTTCAAAGTAGAGAACAATCGAGCGAATAGATAATAGGTGCACATAACAAATGGCGACAATGAATGAATAAGTGAATAATGAACATCTGTTTCTCCGAGATGCAAAGAGGAGAAAGGGGGGGCGACTCTCTTAGATTCTGACCAGTTTGCACTGAAAATTCCCAAGCGGCAAATTCAAGATGGCTAGTCGTGTTAGTCTGTCTGTAGCAGCAGAAAAGAGCAAGAGTCCCGTAGCATCTTAGACTAACAGAATTTGTGGCCGGGCAAGAGCTTTCCTGAGTCACTGCTCACTTCTTCTGATGGGACCCTAGAAAATATGCTGCTGTCTTAAGAGTCTTGTACTCACAAAGAGAAATTATTGCGCCTTGTGTCCTGTATGTACATCACAGTCCATGAAAAAGACTGTATTCGAAACAGGTGAATTACCAGAGTCCCCTGGGACTAGTGATTGTGAAACTGACAAGGTGCCATTTGAATGCTTGAACAGAGTGTAAACCTGCACTTTGATATATTGTTTGGGTGAAACCTACGTTTGGTAATATTTGACAGCAATATTTATATAACAGTATAGAAAAAAGAAAAAGCACAACATTTATCTACTTTAAGCATACATCTGTTATACACAGTCACCGATTTCACACAAGCTGCTGCTCTGCCCCTGCTCTGCCCTTTCCCCTGATTGGACGGGTCAATTTCCCACTGTGTGCTGCGCAGCCACATTTTGACCCGCAGCTTTGCCCGATTTCCCCCACATCTTCTAGATCCTAAAAAAACAGGATCGTAAAGAAGCGGGGGGAATCGGGCGAAGCGGCGGGTCAAAATGCGGCCGCGCAGCACACAGTGGGAAATTGACGTGCAGTCAGGGGAAAGGGAAGAGCAGGGGTGGAGCAACGGCTTGTGTGAAATCAGTCAGGGTCACGTACTTTTACACTGAGTTTTTTGGCAGAACAATACAATCTATATAGGATACATAAATTCTGTGGCTAGTGAACTTACTCTTGCCATCTTGGGTGTTCCCCCCACTCAATTGCTGCCATTTTGGGTGTGCTGTAAAGCTTGTAGCATTATTACCAACTTCTTCAGTAATAGGGTTATTAGGCCATGCATGGCACCAACAGGAGTCCGGGAATATGGGGGGCACTGTTGCTGATGGTGTGATGTCACTTCCAGGGAGAAAACCCAGAAATGATGTTAGTCTGCTCTAGGTCTCCAGCTCCCCCCCCCCCCCCGATCATCCTCGTCGCTCTCCTCTGCACCTGCTCCATTCTGTCCACATCCTTTTTGAAGCGAGGCCTCTAGAACTGCACACAATACTCCAGGTGTGGTTTGACCAATGCAGTCTACAGCAGGACTGTGACATCTTGCAGTCTGAATGTTATACCTCTGTTGATACACCCCAAGATCACATTAGCCTTTTTTGTCACCGCATCACACTGGCTGCTCATATTTAACTTACAGTCCACCCATACCCCAAGGTCTTGTTCATACACTACTACTCAGAATGTATGTGTTCCTAATTTTTGTTATCCAGTTGTAGCTCTCTACCCTACCCGTCTCCCCCTTGGGGGCTTATATTGTTCTCCCCTCTGCTACTTTATCCTCCCAACAACTTGGTGAGGCAGGTTAGGCTGCGAATGTGTGACTGGCCCATGGTCCCCCAGCGAGCTTCCATGGCAGAGGGGGCATTCGAACACAGGACTCCCAGGTCCTAATCTGACACTAAGCACTATGCCTCTGTAAAACTCTGATTAGTGTCAGAATCTTGCTAGGCTGAGAAACAGAGGACTGTTCCTATGCTGGTGGTGGAAAGTACCACCAAATCGCAGGCAATTTATGACGACCCTGTGGAGCAAGAGATGTTCAGAGGTGGTGTTGTGTACGGAGTCATGAGTCATCCCTGAGCTAGCACCTGGAACAAGTTGAGCTTGTTACCCCAGAACAATAGCTTACCAGGATTCAGGAGTGGGCCAGTAGAGATGTATTATTATGTAAATAGTCTATCGTGAGGAGTGGGGTGTGTTAGGGTGTTGTCTTGGCATGCTTTATCACTTTAATGCATCCAGAACCCAGTATTTAACAGGTGGTTTGCCATCGCCTGCCTTCGTGTGGGGACCCAGGACTTCCTTGGCAGGTCTCCCATCCAAATACTGATCAGGGCCGACCCTGCTTAGCTTCTGAGATTTGATGAGATTGGGCCAGCCTGGGCCAGCCGGGTCAGGGTGTTGTTATGTGACTGGGTTCTCAAAAGAATCTCCTGGCTGCTACGTGTAGTTGTCTCTATCAGCAGGGACCTAAAGGCGCACCCGAGGGAAGGAAGTGTGATTTTTTTCCCCCGTTGAGCAAAAGTACAAAGTCTGACCTCAGCGATCTCAGATTCCTAACTGGGTGTCAAACCCTCGGGGTATTCTGTTTTAAATGTCTGGCAAGTTACCTTTAGGTGAAAAAAATCACACCTTTCTCTGCGGATAAAACAGCCTCGAGACGTGTCCCAGTTGGGTGTCTGAAAAACACAAATGAATCAGCAAAGAGTTTCTCCCTCTTATACCCCTTTTTCCAGTTTCAGTCTGTGTGCAGATTCATAATTGCATCCCCATTAGCTAACAATCTCTTGGCTCATTCCACAAGCAGCTATTAATTAATTTACTTTTTTTGCATTGTATGCAACTCTCATTTCATTCGTGCCGACACAAGCCTCCAAAAGGAAAGAAAGGAAAAGATCTGCAGTAGGACAGACAGAATTCCCTGAATTAATAACAACAACAACAACAACAATAATAAATGATGAAGATCGTTGCTTATGGAGACATGTGCCAGTGGAATCCTTCACACTGGAGGCTGTAGAAGAAGAAGAAGAGGAGATTGGATTTATACCCCGCCCTCCACTCCCCAAGGGAGTCTCAGAGCGGCTTACAATCTCCTTTTCCCTTCCCCTCCCCACAACAGACACCCTGTGAGGTGGGTGGGGCTGAGAGAGCTCTTTTCAGAACTGTCCTTGAGGGAACAGCTGGTACAGAGCTATGGCTTGGCCAAGGTCATCCAGCCAGGTGCAAGTGGAGGAGTGGGGAATCAAACCCGGTTCTCCCAGATTGGAGTCCGCGCACTTAACCACTACACCAAACTGGCTCTCTGGTTTCTACTGGTAGCAGTAGAAACAAGAGTCCAGGAGCACCTTGAAGACTAACAACATTTGTGGCAGGGGAGGAGCTTTCGTGAATCACTGCTAGCTGTATCTGAAGAAGTGAGCAGTGACTCACGAAAGCTCCTCCCCTGCCACAAATGTTGTTAGTCTTTAAGGTGCTCCTGGACTCTTGCTCTTTTCTTTTTCGTATTGTGTGTGTTTGTGTGCACGCACTTGGAAGTCATGGCGACCTCTGGTAACTGACCGTGTGTGCACTTGGAAGCCATGGTGACCTCTGTTGACTGACCCCTACTGCAGGCCTCCAGGATGTTCAGAGAGGTGGCTGAATAAAGCCTGCCCCCCCTCCCAGCTGCTGGTATTCCGTGGAGATCTCCCATCCAGAGTCAACCCTCCTTCCAAGATCTGACGAGATCGGGCTTGCCTGGGCTGTCCAGGTCAGGGTGACTCTTGCTCTTTCCCACAGTTACAGACAGACTAACACGGCTACCCATCTTGATCTATCTCCATTGGAGGCTGTGTCCGTGAAAACACCAGGTGGGTGGGGATGCCAACCTCCAAGGGGGACCTAGGGATCTCCCAGAATTGCAGCTCATCTCCAGACTACAGAGATCAGTTTCCCTGGGGAATATGGGTGCCTTGGAGGGTGGACTCTGTGGCACTGTATCCCACTGAGGTTCCTGTCCTCCCAAGTTCTCCCCCCCCCCCAAAAAAAAAATTTCCAGGACTTTCTCAGGCTGGGAGCTGGTAACCCTAGCCCCCATCCTCTGCTGGAGGCTAGAGGGGCCTGGCACCCCTACATGGGGGTCAGGGGTCCACAACTTTTTACAACAAGCAATGTCAAAATTCAGAGCAAGTGATGAGCGAAGATGCGGTATAAGAAAGTCCACTTGCACAACAGAGATTATAAAACTTGACACTATGGGGAATCAAACCCAGTTCTCCCAGATTAGAGTCCGTGCACCAAACCACTACACAAAAGCAAATAGATGGGGGGAGGAATGAAGGAAGAGAGAAAAAGAGAGAGCAAATAGATAAGGAGCCTCCTGAGAACCGCACAGTATGTGTGAAAGAGCAGCATGTGGCTCCCGAGCCACAGTTTGGCCACCCCTGCTCTAAAGACCATTTCAGTTAACAAAGTTCATTAATTTCATGGGCCATTCAGAAACATGAAATTGTCCGGAACGTTTGAGCAGAGCTCTGCAGCCGTCGCAAGTTTGTGTGCATATTGCTAAGATTTAAAAATGGTGGCCATTCGGGATGGGGTAGAGTCAGACTATCCCAACGGGCTGATTGCGTGCTGGAACAATAAGACGGGGGAGAGTCTGCCATTGGCCCGTCAGCAAGCATTGGACTGGACTTTCACCGGCTGTCTGGACATTCCCTTTAAATCCGTCAGACACTCATGCTTGGGTCGGATCTAAAGAGCCGTCTGATCACGACCTAGATGGATTAACTGAGTAAAGGAAGCCACGGCCTTCAGTTTTAAGACCTGAGCGAAGCTGTTAACAACAGGATGTTTGGGAGGGCATTAATTCATAGGGTCCCCATAAGTCGGAATGACTTGATGTCACTTAACGCATGGAAACCCTGGTTCAAGTTCCCAGTTTGTGGGGAGAAAGCTACCTCCGATTAACTGTGCATGTGCAGTTGAAGAGATAGCCAGATCTAATTTCTCTGTTATATTTTGGGCAGGGCTTTTTTGTAGAAAAAGCGCAGAAGGAACTCATTAGCATAATAGGCCACACCCAACAGCAGAAACTCATTAGCATATTAGGCCACACCCCTGACAGTGCAGCTCCCTCCCAGGATTGGCTGCGGGGTGCCTGGGGAACCCGAGGAGGGGAGGCAGTTTAAACTGCCTTCCCTCCCTGGATCGGCTTGGCTTTCCCAGGCACCCCATAGCTTTCAAGGTGCCTGGGGAACCTGGGGGGGGGGGAGGCTGTAGGCGTGGCCAACTTGGAAGCCAGCCGGAACTCTGTTCCTGTGTGTTCCTGCCCCAAAATAGCCCAGGACTGTCTACCAGAGACTGGCTGAGCTTGGAGCTCTAGAACAATAGCCCACCAGGACTCTGGAGGTGACCATTGAGGAAGTAATGCTATGTAAATAGCCTGTCATTGAGAGTTGGGTGTGGTTGGGAGTGGTGTTTGCATGATATTTAAACAGGGCTCTTGCCCTGGAGCTTAGTCTCGTATCTGCTAAATCACTAATAAAGGTGAGCTGATCACTAGTCATGGGGTCGTCTCATCCATAGAACCCGGTATTTAACAAGTCTCTGAGACAGAAAGAAGGGAGAGGGACAGGGAGGCACAAGTGCATATCCAACATCAGGGCTGAATGTTCGCTTTCTGCGATCCGTGAAGGCAACCCCTGGCGCTCAGCTATCAAACAGGGAGTTGAATTTTGGCCAGCCGATGCTTCCAAGCCACTGCCAATGGCAGCCCCATCGCTGAGTGCATTGCAATAAAAGTCCTTAACATTATGTGGCAGAAGAACATGTGCAAATGAGCCAAGTAATAAAAAGTGACACGAAGGAAACATCCTGGTGAAAGACGAGCACCGAAGCCAGTGTGGCTAAATATAAAGCGTGCCCAATGCATTGTGTTAAACAATTCCCAGGAGGCTTTTTTAAAAAGTCATGCCGGAATGGAAGGCACCATGATGTGTACAAAGAAGTTCAGCTGTCTCAGTAAGTTTTCTTTTTTGCCATTCCGGAGCGATGGGATCATTTGAGAGGTGCGTGCGTCAAGATCACTTAATGTGGACCGGTGACTTCTTGCCAGCTTTCTTATATTCTCAGGATTCTTTATATTTTACACGCAGGTCCTTTCTACGTACCTGGCAGATATCTTCATCGAAGTAGTACTTTGTTTCGGATATTTATGTCGGGTTCCTTACCGCCTGGGATTTCTTTAAAGAAGATGCAGCTTTTATTCAGTTTGGTTTCCTTGATCTTAGTTTATATCATCAAGCATACTTGTGAACCTGTACTCATTATTAGGATCACCGGTCTGGTGTAGTGGTTAAGAGCGGCGGACTCTAATCTGGAGAACCGGGTTTGATTCCCCGCTCTTCCTCCACATGCAGCCTGCTGGGTGACCTTGGGTCAGTCACAAGTTCTCTCAGAGCTGCCCAGAGCAGTCCTCGAGAGAGAGCTCTTTCAGCCCCACTTTACATCACAGGATTTCTGTTGCGGGGAGAGGAAGGGAAGGACACTGTAAGCTGCTCTGAGACGCCAGGTGAAGGGCGGGATATAAATCCAACTCCTCCTCCTCCGGGTTGGACTCTCCATCTTGAGCTCTTTTCGAGGCCTCTTAATTTGTGCCCCTCACTAAGTGGAATGCATTAAGGTCTACTTATCCTAGAGCAGATCCCATTCCTACTGCAATTTCTGCAGCTAGAAAACATTGATGCACAAGCTGGAGGACCCGCGATACTCGTGGTGGGGGGAGCCTCTTCCCCCTCCTCTGGCCCTGCATGCCGAGCCTCTACCCCATCCCCCCTCCATGCAGCTTCCCCCCCCCGCCTTCAAAACGACGGTGGCGGCAGGGAGACAGCCGCCCACCGAGGCTCCCCCCCTGTAAGGCGGTGGCGGCAGGTAGACCGCTGCCTGCCGAGGCTTCCCCCCGCCTTCAAAACGGCGGCAGGGACACCCGCCGTTCACTGAGGCTTCCCCCCCCTCCCTCCCTGCTTTCAAAACGGCGGCGGGGGCATAGAGACCTGCCGCCCGCCGAGGCTCTTCCCTCCCCCCCCCGCAAACAGCGGCGGCAAGTCCTCGTCACGCCGCTTCCCACCCCCTCCCCTACAGCGGCCACAGCGTTCTCTGCGCACGCGCGGAGAATGCTTAAACTTTTCGGGGGATTTAAAGATCCCCCGAAAAGTTTTTTAAACATTTAGGATTTTTCTGCACATGGGGGGAGTGCCCCCCGTGTGTAGAAACCCCACCCCCCAAGTGCCCCCCCCGCACGGATTTAAGTATCCGCACGCGGGGGGGGGGCCTTGGGAATTAGATATATAGATAATGTCGCAACAATACCAGTTTGATTCATTTTCACATTCTAAATAAACATTATGGGTCAATCCCGGCCTAAAAAATGGGAAGAAATCTTTAGGAAAGTCTTGGAACAACGTTTTTGGGGGGGCGTTTTAACACTGGACCAATTGATAGATTATGACGATGAGTTGTTGTCATCTTCTCAGCTGAGGACTACACAACGCACCAACTTCTGTTGAATGGCAATATTTACAATTGCAACATCTGCTGGTATCGAAATATGGCCCTGCGGCATAAAACGTCTCAGAGACCCCTTTGCTCCAGGAAACTCTAATTGAGGCAGAGATCGAAACCTGTACTATTTGTCTATAAATATTTGATGTTGATTAATAAATACGATGTGCAGATTCTCAGAGATAAAGAGCTAGATTACCCGATTTTGCCAAAGCCATGGGATATGGCCTTAAAGTTTATACCAGCTGTCTTCATGGATATTAAATTGTGACTCATTCAGCAACAGTTCTTAAGATGTACTGGACGCCACAGTGACTCTTTGGCAAAGGACTAAATGTCTCAGAACTCTCTCAGCCCCACCTGCCTCACAAGATGCCTGTTATAAACCACTCTAAGACTCCTGAGGGTAGAGGTAAGCGGGATATAAAAACCTATTTTTCTTTTCTTCATGACAAACAAATCCTTCTTCCTTATCTAGTATATTCCATCTGTAGAGGAAAACCCAGATACCATTCAAACTTTTGTCAGTAGAGCTGTACTTGTTAGGACTTCAACCGATGGGCACCACCTGCCAGGAAATGCTGGACTTGCCCCCCAGCTCTTTGACAGTTTCTTGTATGCTATCTTGCCCACTGGGTGTTATTATTGCTTCCTCACTTCCTGCCCTGGGGCTGAAAACGAGTCCGTTGTTTTTTTATTATTATTTTGGTGTTTGGTTTTCAAAGTTTTTTTTTTTAAAAAAAAACAAGCTCCTGAGGGAAGTAAATGGTAGTTAGAAGGGCAGGTGTCAGCATTTTCAAGGTCAGAGAAAGAAAGTTATCAAGGAAACCAGATATATATAGGTGGGCAGCCATATTGGTCCGAAGCAGTAGAACAAAACTGGAGTCCAGTGTGTCACTTTTAAGACCAACAAAAGTTTTATTCAGGGTATGAGCATTCGTGTGCATGCACACTTCGTCAGATATATTGAAATGGAAGTTAACAGTTCAGATATATATATACATGCAGGTTATGTATTGGGATTGAATCATCCCTGAATGAATCATCCTAGAGACTGGCTGAGTTTGGAGCACAAGAACAATAGCCGACTAGGACTCTGGAGTAAGCCAATCAAGTAGTAATGTTTTGTAAATAGCCTATCACGGAGTGGGGGGGGGTGGAGGACTGCACAACGCACCAACTTCTGTTGAATGGCAATATTTACAATTGCAACATCTGCTGGTATCTAAATATGGCCCTGTTCTGCATGCCTATAAGCAGGGCTTCGGCCCTGCTAGTGTTGTCTTGTTCTGACTTAACTCACTGAATAAACTATGAGCTGATCACTCTATGTGTCTGAACCCAGTATATTTCACTGGTGAACAGCAAATTAGCTGCATACTCTGGACAATGGACTTCCCCCAGAGTTACTTCTTTGAATCTCAATCGCTAATCCTATCAATCTGATCTCACCTCTCTTCCTCACATTTCCTTCAGAATAGAAAGTCCTGACTTCTACTTTCCCACACCCCAAGCCCAGGTGGCCCATCAAGCAATATTGTTTCCGCTGATTAGTTTAAATTAGCAATCCATTAGCCCTCCAACTGCTGGAGGTGTAATCAGGAATCAGTGTTCCCTCTAAGCTGAGTTAGTGTGAGGTAGCTCACAGTTTTTTAGCCTCTGGCTCACCCATTTTTGTCTCAGCTCAGGAAGGAGGGCTCCAGAGCACACTAATTGATGCAGTAACCAGATCACTCGCTCACAACTTTAATGCCAGTAGCTTACAAAGTAGAATTTTTCCTCGCAAGACTCCACAGCTTAGAGGGAGCATTGTCAGGAACCCAGCCCAACTTGTACTTTGCATTTAGAACAGAATCTCCAGTCCCTTTTGTCCACTCCTGGGAACTCTCTACAAAGTTCCCAAACGGCATTGTTTTGTCCCTGACTGATCTCATCAGCGCTTTGTTCTGAGGTACCCAGCAATTAGCAAGCCCTCTGAACACGTTCTTGGGTATAACTAGCCCCGGTGTCTGTGTGTCTGCTCTGGGCGCCTACTGGCAGGTGACCCCCAAATTAATTTGGGTCGTTTTCCATCATCCCAGTCTCTGCACCATGGACTCCTGCTCACCTCTGTCCTTCTATAACTTGTGTGTATGATTTAACGTGTGTTTTATTTCCATATGTGTGCATTGTATTAGGATTTCCTTCCATTTAATAAAAACAACCTGTTTGGTTAAGCAACAGTCTGGTTCTTGAGAGCTCTCATAAAGGGAAAGATCCCCGTAAACATAGGTAGGAAGGTCCTCTCTAACACCCCATCTCTCGCTGAGATCTGCCATTTAGCTAAATTCCCCAAGAAATTAAAGGCAGCAATTCAGCTTCTCAGATCTATGCTGGAAGGGGCAGTCCCATAGCCAGGATTTTGTGACTTGTGGGGCAGATGTTTTCTTCTGGTGGGTCTGCCATTATTTTTATGTCAGCTCCAATCCACCCTCAAGCCTGACAGCTGACAGCCCACCCCTCTACAACCCCTCCTGAAAGATTTAAAGGGTCCTTCAGCTGATTGACGGGCACGTCCACCGATCAGCTGGAGGGCCCTTTAAATCTTGCAGGAGGGGAGGGAGAGGCCCCCGCTTCTTATCAAAATCATTTAAAGGAGACCCTTTAAATGCTTTTGAGAAGGAGCAGGGGGGGTCTGCGCACACACCCCGATTCTTCTTAAAAAAAAATCTTCCCCAAAAAATCTTGTGGGGCTGGCCCTTTAAGGAAGGAGGCGCCCCCCCCCCGACAGTCCCACTGTAGCTATGGGCCAGTATAGGAGTAACAAACCAGTCCACCACTGCCAACACCCAGGTGGGGTCTGAAGAGCTCCCAAAATTACAACTCTTCCCTAGGCAACATAGATCAGTTCCCCTGGGGAAAATGGCTGCTTTGCAGGGTGGACCCTATGGCATTATACCCAGCTGAGATCCCTCCCCTCCCCAAACCCTGCCCTCCCCAAGCTCCACACCTAAATCTCCAGGATTTTTCCACGCTGGAGTTGGCAACCCTAATTACCACTGCCTTCCAGGATCTAGTGCCGGAACCCCCAATATGATTCCTATGGACACCATGGCACCCACCCAACATCTTTCTTGGAGCCCATCAAGTGCTTTTAGAAAATGGGTGGGGCTAGGTAGGGCTTTCCCACAGCCAGGCTTCTGATTGGCTGTGTAGTATTTCTGCCTGGAATGCTGGAGAGTTAGTATTGGAGTTATATATAACCTTGCCCTCTGACATTTTGCAGTTGGCGTCACCTCCTATGGCGGCCATTTTGTGACTGGCTCTGCCTACTGTGGCAGCCATTTTCTGTTTGTGTCCACCACCCTGTGTCAGAGCTCTGGAGGTGCCCTCAGGCTCAAAAAGGCTGGGGACTCCTAATCTAGCAATCTTAACTAGGATTAGTGTGGCAGAGATAAAAAAACAACTTTGAAAAACTAAGGACCAGGGATAGACCAGAAGAAGCTATTGACAGGATCCTGGGTGCTGTTAGGTCAACCATATGCCTCTTGGACCTGTGTCCCTCATGGCTAGCGAAAGCTGGTGGTGAGGAAATCCCGGGGTCCCCTGGTGGACATTATCAATCTGTCCCTGGATTTGGGGGTCTACCTGGAGAGATTGGAAGAGGCTTTGGTCGCAACACTCTTTACAAAGCCAACTTTGGATCCTTTTTGGAGCAGTTTGAAGCCAGTTTAGTGTAGTGGTTAAGTGCGTGGACTCTAATCTGGGAGAACCAGGTTTGATTCCCCACTCCTCCACTTGCACCTGCTGGTTGACCTTGGGCAAGCCATAGTCCTGTCAGAGCTGTTCTTGAAAAAAAGCAGTTTCTGTCAGAGCTCTCTCAGCCCCACCTACCTCCCAGGGTGTCTGTTGTGGGGAGGGGAAGGGAAAGGAGTCTGTAAGCCGCTCTGAGACTTTTTGGGTAGTGAAGGGCGGGGTATAAATCCAATCTCCTTCTCCTCCTCCTCTTTAGATCTGTCCAATTACCTCCCATTCTCGAATCTTTCGTTTCTGGTTAAGGTGACTGAGAGAGCAGTTGCACTCCTATCCCCTGCCTCCCCTTGAGGCAGCGGCATTGTTGAAATTTTTACCACCATCTTTTTTAGGTCATTTGTTGCAGTTTATTGGTTTTAATTGGCTTTTAACAATGTATTATACAATCCTGTCATACACCGCCCTGAGCCCTGTCCTTCAGGGGAGGGCGGTTTAAAAACCGAGTTTGATAAATAAATAATAAATAAATGGGTGCTCCGGCAGAGGAAAGTCCCTTTCCTCTGAAAGCGATTGCCGTGGCACACTTGCACACAAGCCAGACTGGCTCATCATTTTTCTTTTTGTGCCAGGCTCAGTCATTCAGGGCAATGTGGGAGTTTCAGTGTTATACCTAGCAAAGAACAAAGAATACTACCATCGCGTTCCCCTTCTTGCATTGGTGTTGCCCGAAAAAAAGGCTGTATACATATATTTGCTGTTTGGCAGGGCACCGTCCTGAAAAGGGCACGAAAAGCAGCTGCAAGCGGAACTGAGCACCTG
Source organism: Lepidodactylus listeri (assembly GCA_029233225.1). NCBI lineage: Eukaryota > Metazoa > Chordata > Lepidosauria > Squamata > Gekkonidae > Lepidodactylus > Lepidodactylus listeri. The sequence continues at coordinate 87,825,853 of JARCFY010000011.1, forward strand.
TAATCAGAATTAACAAAAGAAGGAAGCCTTCAAGAGGGCAGTTTGGAAACAGGGCTTGGCAAAAGCCACTGGTTTTTCCCACAAGTCTCCTGCAAAGGATGTAAGGACCAGATATTATAATACGTGGGAAAGAAAAGAAAAGGGAAGGGAAATAAACACCCTAGGGGCTTTTCCACTGACTGACCAAGGGTTTACTGGCCTGAAATCACTGTGTGGCAGCCAGAAGTTCAGCAGGTAATGTTTCCCCCTTCAGTCACTTCATCCCCAGGCTGAGAAAAGCAACAGCAGGCAAATTTCTCCACGCCACACAGCTGTTGGAAAGCACTTGTCAGGAAAAGGAGGGCGGTTACAATTAACCGGCTGGGTTGTGCGTTATAGCTATCCGGGGGGTTGTTTCCCCATTCCCTTTATACACTTCTAGTGCCCCTCGGTTGGTAACAAATCCTTAACAGGGCCCATATTTCTGACTTTGCAAGAACTAAAGGCCTCGCAACACTGGTTCCCCCTGCTGACTCAGGGCCAAACTAGATATGAGGGCAAAATGAGCCTGCCGCAACGCAGGCAGTGCCAATTTCCTGTAAAGCAGGAAGTGGGAGAGCAATTGAAAGCACACTGTAAGTGGGCAGGGGACGCTTGAACTCCTTCCCTGCTTCAAAGTCTCTCCAGCCATTGCTCTCCAAGTTGGGGTGATGTCTGGACTTGCCACCCTATGTGAAGGGGGGAAATGGCAGGAGAGAATTGATTTGGGAAGTCAAGAGTATGAACAGAGGATGGAGGTTCTGGCCCGTAGCCCGGATTTTGTGGCTTGTGGGGCAAATCTTTTTCTGGTGGGGATGAAGTTCTCAGTGCGGAAAGAAAAGCCATGTAGGCAATAGAAAGCTGTTACCAGGATAGAGCTCTAAATTGCAAGCTGTCAACCACTTTAGATGACAGTTCGCAGCTGCTGCAAGTTACTCACTTCTGCCAGCCTAAGCAACAATTCTGATAACAAGCCGGCAGGTGCGGGTGATGGCTTCTGTAGTCAAGAAAGCTAACACACAGAAAAACTCTCTTAAAGGAGACCAGTTTCTTGACCCAGAGTTAGAAGGGATCCTAGAGGTCACCTGCTCCAACCCCCTTGCTCAGTGCAGGAATTAGTCAACTACAGCACCCCACTCTGCTTAAAGGAGCACACACCTTTAAAAAATGTTTTTAAATTACTGGAAAAAGCATTTACAAGAGAAATCCTTGTGGGGCCGTGCTTTAAAAAAGGGGACAGAGCCCCCAAAAGCCCCACTGTAGCTATGGGCCTGTGGGGGTTCCATACAGGCTTACCAAGCCCCCACTGGTGTGGGGAATCCCCCACCACAAGAAGGTGCTTCCCTGCTATCACTCAGTCAGCCAGCAGAGGGGAAAATAGTGGAAAACTGGAGGAGGCAGGTGGCTCGGTGATATTTCAGTACACTGATGCCACTCTCTGTGTGCCCAGAAGTCACCTCAGCATGTCACCAGGGGATGCCCTGGCATTTCAGCATTGGACAGAGCTTTGCCCAAAAGCCGGGACATCCTCAGTGACATGCTGACATCGCTCATTGGTGCATGGGATATCCAGTGTTCCCTCTAAGCTGAGTGAGTGTGAGTTAGCTCAGTTTTTTAGCCTCCGGCTCACACATTTTTTGTCTTGGCTCAGGAAGGATGGCTCCAGAGCGAACTGATTGATGCAGTAGCCAAATTGCTCGCTCACAACTTTAATGCCCATCGCTCACAAAGTAGAATTTTTGCTCACAAGACTCCAAAGCTTTGAGGGAGCACTGGATGTGACATCAGCGCATAAAGTTGCTAGAAAGGCTCCACCAGCAAGAGAGTCCTGGCATCCCTGCTTCCAAACCTTCTGGCAACGCTTTAAATTATCTCCACCCCCTTCCCTCTTTTTAGGGTTTGGAAATTCCTGGAGACTTTGGGGGTGGAACCTGGGGGGAGCGGAGCCAGGGAAGGGGAGAGACCTCAGCCAGGTATTCAGGGCTCATTTTGTTGCAGGAGCTCATTAGCATATTAGGCCACACCCCCTAATGTAGCCAATCCTCCAAGAGTTTACAGAGCTCTTCTTACAGGGGCTACTGTAAGCTCTTGGAGGATTGGCTACATCAGGGGTGTGTGGCCTAATATGCAGAGGAGCTCCTGCTACGAAATGAGCGCTGGGTATAATACCATAGAGTATACCCTCCAAAGCAGCCATATTCTTCAGGGGAACTGACCTCTGTTGCTTGGAAACTTCCAGGAGGTTTGCAGGGCCTACCTGGAGTCCGGCAACCCTAACAGCGGCCACCCCATGAAAGCCAGTGTGGTGTAGTGGTTAGAGTTTCATACTAGGATCTGGGAGACCCAGGCTGGAGTTTCCAGTCACATACTCTCATCTTAAAATTCCTCAGAGCCAGTTTGGTGTAGTGGTTAGGAATGTGGACTCTAATCTGGGAGGACCGAGTTTCATTCCCCACTCCTCCACCTGCAGCTGCTGGTGTGACCTTGGGTCAGCCGCAAGTTCTCTCAGAGCTGTTCTCTCACAAGCAGTTCTCGAAAGAGCTCTCTCAGCCCCGCCTACCCCCAGGGTGTCTGTTGTGAGGAGGGGAAGGGAAAGGAGATTGTAAGCCACTCTGAGACTCCTTTGGGGTATAAATCCAATCTCTTCTTCTTCTCATAGTGTTGTTGTGAAGAAAAAAGTGGAGGCAAGCAAAATGCTGTAAGCTGCTTTGGGTCTCCATTGTGGAGAGAAGCAGGGTGTGAAGTCAATAAATATTAAATATAGCTCAAGATGGGGGCTAGGTAAAAGGTGGGTGGATGGGAAGGAGAAAAGGGAGCCATGGAAACTTGAGAATATGGGGGAGGAGGAGAATTGGAAATGATGTGGGGAGAGTGACACAGGGGACATTGAGGTGTCCCTCACAAGTCCTTGTGGGTTCACCACTTTGCAGTTGGGATCAGCCCAGCAGGTGGAATGGTGCCATTGTCCCAAGGAGAGGCTGTCAAGGGGAGGGATGGAGGGAATGCTGAAGATGGGGAGGACAGATAAGGCCTGTTCCTATTGTATTGTGGTAAATTTTGTAATCCACCTTAAGTCTCAGTGAGAAAGATGAAGTAAATAAATAAATGGTCGGAAGATGTTAGTGCCTTGGATGTGGAAACCTTGTGCCCGTCTCCCATATATATCGTGCACATATACCATCTGAAGTTCCATGCGAGAAAAAGGGTGGCATATGAATATCACAAATAATGTTGAAAAAAAATGAAGAAAAATAAAAGGAAGCTCAGAAACAAGTAGTCTGAAAATGTGAATAATCCCTCATTTCACTGAACATCCTGGAAAAAAAGAAACTATTTCATAGGAGGTTTTGATGTTTTCCATATCAGGATCTGGAACAACAAAAATTACCAGTATATATTTTTTTAGTTTCTGGTTTTCCCTCCCCTAAGTTTTTGCTTTTTAATCAGATCCTCCTTGCATTTAGGGAAATGATTTTAAATACCATTTTTTTAACTACAAAATCTCAAAGAGGGATTAAAAAAAAACTTCACTCGCCAGAAATCAGGAGGACAAAAATCTCTCAAAATTGGCAAGTATGTTTGAGGCAGAAGAACCAAGTTAGTACCAATAATTAAAAGCAAGGCCTCCAAATCGGAATGAGAGGCTGCCTTCCTAAAAATCTTTTCCTGTGAGTAAGCTCCCATTAAATAAAATGAGACTTACTTCATGTATACCGACGTGGGCGTGGTCTGAGAATCTCAAACCAGTTTGTGGGACTAATTAAGAGATATTGGGAAACAAAGAAAAAGCCAAAGGACAATTAGAACGACATAATTGGCAGAATAAAGTTCATTAGGCAAATATGAAAATGTTATATGTAAGATTGCTGAAGCATGCCATTTGCCTTCCTAAATGACAGATACCTTACCAGACATTCCTGAAATTAAATTCAATGAAGATAATGAGCCTTGAGAGAACCTAACCTAAGACAAGCAATTGACCCTATTTCCAATAATCTTTATCAGGGGAGAAAGACAAAGCAACCAAGTGCCTTGCTAAATTGTCCAGGGAGCAGCTGATGAACTGGAAATTAATGCTGAAATGGGACCCTACAAGAAGGGGAAGGAAGACCTATTAACCTTTTCCATAGCACTATAAAGGAACAAAAAGAATCAAGGAGGCTGGAGAGCGGCCCAAAAGGATGCCTTTGATTGTAATTATTCATAAAGACTTCAGAAGCAATTAGTTCAAATTGTATCAAAATGATCGCTTGGTAGAAAGTGAGCCTCCGTCAACGTCGTGGGTCATTTCGGTCCCAGAAAGCAAGATTAGGATATTGTATTCTACTGTGCGCTAAATATGGGGGGGGGGGGGGGGGGGAATCCATGCCAAGAATATTTGTGTTCTGCAACCCATTGATATTTACTGATCGCTTGATCATCTCTATAACGTATCCATAAAATGTATAGCTCACCCTGCTACTTAAAAAGTATGCATTGTACTCTCGGACAATCTTACGCGTTTTGACAGGCCATCAGCTTCCTCGCTGTTTGTAACTGTGTGGTATTTTGTGTTGGAATATCTCAACAAACAGGAAAACATACCTTCAACATCATCTATATTGTGGCTGTGGTAAAAGCTTTATAGAAACTTATCTATACATTCAAAAGACTTTTGATTAACAGATACCATAAGATATTTGTATTATAAACTTGATAGTAGCTCTATCAGATATATATTCAATATGAATAACCTGAGTAATGACACTAATGATTCTTACTTTATTATTATATGCATTGTATAAATTAAGTATATTATGGTTAACTGTCATGGAACATTTCTGTAACCATTCAAAGTTTTATTGCTATTTTTAGTTTGGTCAATCTTAATAAAAAATATTGTACAAAAAAAAGAGCAGACATTGTGATTTAGAAAGAGTCCCAAATATCGGATGACTAAAATCAGTTAATTCAAATATAATAATCAATATCGAATGACAAAATTAGTAAAATAAGCAATAGCAAAAACTTTCCCATGGCTAGGGCTGCTAGAGGCTTCCCGCCAGTTTCCCTAGTTGCCTGGTGCTGCTCTGAGTGGTGGTGGGAGAATGATTTTTTTTAACTTACTCTGCTATGTTACTTCTGGGGAAAACCCAGAAGTGCTCTAGGGTAGCTCTAGGAATCGCTGGAAACTCTATGGTAAAATCATTCTGTGAAACCATAGAGTTTCCAACAATTCCTAGAGCTATCCTGTGTCACTTCTGGGTTTTCCCCATAGCTATATTGCTATGTCACTTCTGGGGGAAATCCAGAAGTGGCATAGAGTAGCTCTAGGAATTGCCACAAACTCTATGGAAAAATCACAGTTTCTGGCAATTCCTGGGACTGTCCTAGGGTTCTCCCCAGAAGTGACATAGCAGTGTAGCCAACATCCTGCCCCCTATCCCTGCCCCCAAACCCCCTCCCATTGCCAAGCCTGGCCTATGGGAATCTAGTTTTAAAACCCTGGAACTATTAAAAACAGCTATCAAGGAAAAGACTTGCGAGCCCTTCCCTGTTAATTCCAGTTGGACCATCAGGAGGTCAGAAAAACTTTGCAGCCATCTCAAGTCTCCGCTCACCTCAAGTCTCTGTTTGGCAACATGCCTCTTCCTCTCATTCCCCACGGATGCCGGTTACAAACTGAGTGACTCCTGACTGCCACCAGTGACTCTTAGGAGTATCTCCTGCCAGGTGGAGTCATGCATTTAATATTCTGAACCAGTCTTGCCTTTTAGAGGCCCTGCCCAGTTGCTATACCTCTCTTTATACAGCCCTTTCTAGAACCCAGCATGGACAGTGATCTCTCTCAACTTTGCAGTTTTGAGCTATCCTGCTCCAGGAATGGTGACCTTCTCTGGTGTCCCACCCTGATAACACATTTCATATAGCAGGACTCAGGGCCACCAACTGGCGGGGGGGGGGGGGGGAGCTGGCAGGGACAATACTTTGGGGGCCCAAGTCAGCAGGAAAGCTCCTGAAGGCTTCGTCCAGCCAAATAGTTCCATTTTAATGCATTTCTGGCCGCAGCCATTAGGGGCGCAGGGAAGTCAGTAAAAGATACTCTATGGGCTAGACTGGCCTTTCTGTAAGACTGAAGCAAACTTGCCTAACAAATCATGCTAAGCCCATTAACCAAGCCAGCATGCGTGCAAGATGAACCAGCATGGCTGATGGCTGCTACAGTAACTGCCAGCCTGCTAACAAGGTAATTTTCTGTAATAGCTTGGCCTTTCTCTCTTTCTTTCCTGGCATCCAACCAGGGCTGCCAACAGAGGGGGACTGGGGGGACAAAATTCAGGAGGCCCAAGTCAGCTGTAGAGTCAGCTGTAGAGCATCCAGCCAAATGTCTTTCCATTTATTTTAATACAGTTCTGGCTGCAGCCATTAGGGGCCCAGGGAAGTTGGAACACTGTAAAGGGCACTCTGCTATAAGCTAGACTTCCCTCTCTCCAAGACTGGAGCAAACTTGCCTAACAGATCATGCTAAACCCATCCACTAATCCAGTAATGGAGCAAAACAAGAAACCCCAGCTGATGGTTGCTACACTAACTGTCGGCGTGCAGCCTGCTAACCAAGGTCATTTTCTCCCATAGTCCAGCCTTTCTCTCTTCCTTTCCTTGCACCCAACTCAGCCAGATCTCACGAAGCATTAGTGAGGGTGTTGCAGCAAGATAAAACAACCTTTCCCTCTCTATTCCTTAATTTCTCTCCCTCTACTTTTCTCATCCACTTCTTTCTCCCTCCACCTAATTTTTCCATGTCCCCTCCTCCTTTATTTTCACTTCTTGGTCTCAAGACCTTCTCATCCCTGTCCTGTTTGGCAACAAAATGCACTTAAGAGTAGTAGAGTAGCAGTTTGTTAATACTATGAACAGAAGGGTGAGGGGAGTTAATATTTCCCCATGGTCTAACGAATTAGTAAAAGGATGCTTTCTCCCCCCCCTTCACCCTTTATATGCATGGTAATGGAACATTAATTTGTTTTAGTGGTTATACATGTGGAACAGAAGTTACAACTTCCTGTTCAGGCACTGGATTGTTAATCATTATTGTGCTGGTGGAAGATCTAATAGCTCTTTACAAAATCTGCTTCGCTATCCTCCGGTTATATATAATTCTGTTTTCACCATGGACTCTCCTGAACATTCCACACGTTCCAAAATCAGTTGGCTCCCTGATGTGTCACTCAGAAGCTGTCCCTATCCACTGGCTGTGAGTACTCGCGCGCCATTGGCTGGGTGCTGGGTCTGCTCCTCTTCCCCAGCTACTTCTTCAGCCTCTGTGCCCTGTCAGAATTTCTGGCAGACAGCTTTCTCTCTTGACGAAGATGCTTCTCCTCTTTCCCTTCTGTGTGGGACTAACTGTTACCTCAGTGGCTGTTGGTAGGTGTAATAAAATGGCAGTTACCTGTGTTTGTAAGATGGCTGCTGTCTGTGGTAAAATAAGGTTCAATTGAGCTGTAGTTCCAGAGAGGGACCTGCAGGTATATCACTCACTGCGTTGAACGGGGCTTCTTCATCTGCTGGCCCACAGTTCCCAGCTGCCCCAAGGCCAAAAAGTGCGGGAAAAGAGGGTGATGTGGCAGTCAGAGCTTCAATACCCTCCAAACCAGCTATTCCCTCTTGGGGAACCACTGTTGCCAATTTCCAGGTGAGGGCTGGAGATCACTCAGAATTACAACTGCTCTCCAGATGGCATTGATCAGTTCCCCTGGATAAAATGGTGGACTGTGTCCTTCTACTCAGCTGAGATGCCCCCCCCCCATGACAGCCAATGTGACATGGCAGTCAGGGCTTCAGAGCATGGTAGAGGCTGCAGGTGGGGGGGAGATGGAAAGCTGAAGAGTGAGGGGGAAATTAAGGTAGGCTGGAAAGGAGATAGGGTTGCTAACTCCAGGTGAGGAACACCTGGAGATTTGAGGGATGGAGCCTGGAGAGGGTGAGGTTTGAGGAGGGGTGGGGCCTCAGACAGGTACAGTGCCATAGACTCTGCCCTGCATACCAGCTATTCCTATCCAGAAACCTTCATCCTCAGTGGAGGCCCCAGAATTGGAAGCGCTTAAGTTGGAAGCAGTATTCCCTGTAAGCTGAGTTTGACCAATTTCCCACAAGGTGCTGCTCCATCATCGGTCTTCCCTTTGCCCCAATTGTGTGCTTGAATTTCCCACTATTTGCCCCGTGCTGCATTTTGACCCGCGGCTTTGCCCGAACTTCCCCGCGGCTTCAGTGATCCTCAAAAAACAGGATCACTGAAGCCGTGGGGGAATTCGGGTGAAGCCGCGGGTCAAACTGTGGCGTGGGGCAAATAGTGGGAAATTCAAGCACGCAATCGGGGCAAAGGGAAGAACGACGCCGGAGAAGCGCCTCATGGGAAATCGGTCTTAGTGTGAGAAAGTTCAGTTTTTTAGCCACTGGCTCACCCATTTTTGTCTTCATTCAGGAAGGGTGGCTCCAGAGCAAACTAATTCATGCAGTAGCCAAATTGCTCGCTCACAACTTTAATGCCAGAAGCTCACAAAGTACAGTTTTTGCTCACAGGACTCCACAGCTCAGATGGAGCGTTGGTTGGAAGCTCCTCTTTTGGAGCTTCTGACTTAAGCGCTTCTAGTTTTGGGGCCTCCACCGAGGCACCAGGCAGGCCCAATATCTGCTGCACTCGTAAAGAGACGATTAGAACCGAAGTGTCAGCATTACTGACTGTTGCATTTGTACAGTGTCACAAACCATGGCGATGTTCCAGCATAAATAGCTGCTAGCTAATGAGAAGGAGCTGGGTTTTTTTTTTGGAAGCTTGAATTCATGTGACAGAGACACAGCAGGAGCCAAGAGGGTTGTACTTCTGCACCAGAAATGCTCACCAGAGTGGTTGTTTTTTTGCAGAAACAGGCTTGATCTTCATGAAGGGTAAAACCAAGCAGTCTCTCTTGGAGGGAAAGCATGGATCTGCCATACCCGTGCAGTTTTGCTCTTTTGGAAAGTTCAGAAACCAAAAAAGATATCGAGTTCACGTTGTTGGCTGAAGAATGGTCTACACCAGGGGTCTCCAATGTGGTGCCCGTGGGCGCCGGGGCACCACTGATACGTTTCCTGATATCCACCACGTGTCTTTAGAAAGTGGGCGGGGCCAGGTGGGGCTTTTGCCCAATAAGGCTTCTGATTGGCTCCTGGAGAGTTAATTGGCTGTTCAGATTGTTAAAAGCATTGCTTTGGCAGGAGCTGCCGCCGCTGCACAAGGCTCTTCGCTGTGTGACTGAAGGTCAGCTGCAGCAGCCATTTTGTGGCTGGTGCCGCCTCCTGCGGCAGCCATTTTGTGACTGGCTCCGCCCCTTGAGGCTGCCATGCGGTGGTTGCGCCCACCGTGCTGGGTCAGAATTTCAAAGATTCCTGTGGGCTCAAAAACGTCGGGAACCCCTGCCCTACACAGAAGGCAGATTATGGGGGACCAGATGTGGAGGACGAGATTAAGAGCTACAAGAAATACAATTTTACTAGGGGCCGCTTTTCACCAAATCCTGCTGTATATTTTCCACCACTGCACAAGAGACAGGGCCTACGTTGGGTCCTGGTTCTGTACAATTAGTAAATGTACGAGAACTGAACTCTGGAAGCATCATTCGGTCATTCAGAAAGAAACCTAAGCCGGTCCTACTCAGGCCTATTCAAAGGGCTTTATTCTCAGGAGAGCATTCTTAATATGTAGGGTTGCCATTCCACAGTTCTGGATGGGGGAATCCCCTGGTTTTTGGGGCTCCTGCTTGCCGCTGGCCAGCTGGCCAGTGGGGGAAACCCCGCCCCTAAAAAGCAGTGTTGCCGACATCATGCAGAAGTAATGCCGTTGTGTCAGGGACATCATCCGGTGACACACTGGTTTTTGGGCAAAACTCTATGGTGTGATGCTGATTTTACCATAGAGTTTTGCCAAAAAAGCAGAGCATCGCCCCCAATGGTACAAAGTGATGATGTCACTTGTGGGTGATGTCAGCGTGTCATGCGGCATCACTGCCCACTCCCAGAATGCCTCCCCAAATCCCCCCATCAGTGTGACAAGCCCACCTGTCAACCAGTGGTCCCTCTAAGCTGAGTTAGTGTGAGCTAGCTCACTGGTTTTTAGCCTCCGGGTCACACATTTTTGTCCCAGCTCAGGAAGAGGATGGCTCCAGAGCAAACTGATTTATGTAGCAGCCAAATCCCTTGCTCCCAACTTTAATGCCAGTTGCTCACAAAGTAGAATTTTTGCTCACAAGACTCCACAGCTTAGAGGGAGCATTGCCACCCTATTAAGATGGCACTGCCAATGATTTATCTGACATTAAAAACAAATGTCAGAAATTACCCTGTAATGACTTTGATGGAGAATGTCAAATGTTTTATGCTCTGGGATATATTGGTTGGTTTTTAATTGATGTTAGAAACACAGAAACGTAGAGCTTGGAGGGACCTCAAGGGTCATCTAGTGCAACCCGCCACACAATGTAGGAAATTCACAGCTCCTTCCCTCCCCTCCTCCAGTGGCCCCTGCTATATGCCCCAAGGATGGCAAAAAACCTCCAGGATCCCTGGGCCAATCTGGCTTGGATGAAGATTCCTTCCTGATCCCAGTGGGGCGACAGGCATATAAGAAAGGGCCACGAGAACTAAGCACGGAGGCAACCCTTCCTGCCCTCCCTCTCACAATCTGCCCTCATTCACAGAATCAGCATTGCTGTCAAATGGGCATCTAGCCTCCACTTAGAAACCTCCAAAGAAGGAGAGTCTATCACTTCCCAAGGAAGCCTGGTCCACTGAGGAACCGCTCTGTTAGGAAGTTCTTCCAAATGTTTAGCCAAAAACTCTTGATTTAATTTCAACCCACTGGTTCTAGTTCAATGTTCTGGGGCAACAGAACTCCGCTCCAGAAGATATAGTGATGGTCGCAGGTCTAGACCAGGGGTGGGCAATTGTTTTGGCTCGGGGGCCACTTTGTGGGAGCGGAGGTTAGCGGAGGGCCGCACCTTTTAAAATGATTGCATTCATTAGTTAACTTTGCATTTCAGAAAAGGTATAAATTGTATCATAAAAATCAATAAATATAAATTAAATAAAATAGTGGTAGTTTTATTCAATTTATTTATTGTGCTAATTTCATATCATCTATAGCTGCAAGCACATTTAATTTTAGAATCAGTTTAATGAGACAAATGTACCCTATCACTTCTACAATTTTTTTGAAATCAGGAGATTGCTTGTAGAGAAACCACGTGGCTGACTGTCTTGGCGGGCCGCAAAAAACTCTGTGGTGGGCCGCATGTGGCCCCCGGGCTGCAATTTGCCCACCCCTGGTCTAGACAGCTTTTAAAGGGGATTAGATAGATTCATGGAGGAGAAGTCTATAAATAGCTACTAGCCATGATGACTGGGGGGAACCTCCATATTCAGCGGTTCTAAACCTCTGAATCCCAGAGCCAGGAGGCAACTTCAGGGGATGGCCTCAGCCTCTCTGCCCTGTTGTTGGCCCTCCAGAGGAACTGGTTGGCTACTGTATGAGAAAGGATGCTGGACTAGATGGACCACTGGTCTGATCCAGCAGGGCTCTTCTGATGTTCTCATAGATAGATCCATGGAGGAGAAGTTTGTCAATGGCTATTAACCACGGTGGCTGAGGGGAAGCTGTGTGTGAGGAGGCAGTCAACCTCTGAACCCCAACTTCAGGGGAAGGCCTCGGCCTCTATGCCCTCTTGTTGTCCGTCCAGAGGAACTGGTTGGCCACTGTGTGAGTCAGGATGCTGGGCTAGATTTTAACGCTGATGAAATGGTAAAAGAACAAATGGTAAAATGGGCGATAAACTTCAACAAAGACATTGAAATGGAATCTTGGGAATTTTTATGGAAAAATGCTATGAGTATATCTACGTGTTATAACCTAAAAGAAAATTGTTTTAAAATGATGTACAGATGGTATATGACACCAAAAAAAATTGCAAATATTAATCAGAATATGTCTAACAAATGTTGGAAATGTAAAAAGAAAGAAGGTTCTTTTTATCATATGTGGTGGACTTGTGATAAAGCAAAGACTTATTGGTCTATAATACATGCAGAAATGGGAAAAATTTTGAAATGTACATTTAAGAAGTTGCCTGAAATGTTATTGCTTGGACTTAAACTAGAAGAGATAAATGTAAAGAAAAGGACAATAATATGGTATATGATAACAACAGCAAGAATGGTGTATGCACAAAATTGGAAAAATGAAAAAATACCAGAGGTGTGGGAATGGTTGAAAAAATTGTTATATATGGCTGAAATGGATAAATGGACTAGAAAGTTGAATGATCTGAACTCAGAGACCTTTTTAGAAGATTGGAAAGATCTGAAGGAATATGTTGAAAAACACTGGGACATGAAAAACTACATTTATACATGGTTATAATAACATAAAGCAATAGAATTAGAGTATATGAATGTACTAAGGATAATTAGATAATGAAGTTGTTTTTTATTTTAGAATTATATAAGAATATAGAAAGTAAGAATTAGTATATAAGTATTTTTGAGATATATGACCGTTACCAGAAATGTAAACATAGATATAAGTATTACTATTTTGGATAAAGTGGAAAATGTGTTATGCTTCAGATGTGGTGGGAAACCGCCAATACAAGATAAAAATAAGATTATACAAATAGAACAAAATGTTATATAATATGGAAAAAAGGATTTGTATAAGATAAAAGTATTAATTTTAATGTTTTGAAAAATAAAATTTTTTTTACAAAAAAAAAAAAAGGATGCTGGGCTAGATGAACTATTGGCCTGGAGATCTCCTGGAATTACAACTGATCTCCAAACAATGGCGTTTCATTCCACCTGGAGAAAATGGCTGCTTTGGAGTGTCGCATTATACCCTGTTGAGGTTCCTCCCATTCCCAAATCCCAGCCTTCCCAAGACTCCACCCCCCAAATCTCCAGGAATTTCCCGACCCAGAGCTGGCAACCCTATGAGTCCTATCCTAGGAACAGCTGCTGATTTAGGTTTTTGGGAGAAAGGTGTTCACAGCTGGACTTAAAACTACCAGACTCGACTTTAGGGATCGATGGCAAAGTGACAGGGCTGGAATACAGCAGAATAATCAAGGATGGTTCATGAAAGGGGAGAGGAGATACACGCTGGCCGTCAAGGCAATATGCAAATACTTTGCAGCACCTAACACTACAAGGTGCGTACATGCAGCTATTCCCGATGTCCACAGAACAGATTTGCATTATGCAACGTGTAATTTAGTGGTGGGGAGAAAGACACGGAGAATGGGCAAGGAGGAGAAGGAAGTCTCTGGGAAGGCAAATGTAACCCCTGGCTAGGAATGGAATGAGCCAGGAAGGAGTGGAGTCTTTAGAAGCAGAAGGGTGCAGAATGTGTGGAAAGCAAAGGAAGGAAGGAAGACTGCCCTTCTGGGGAGCTTAAACCTTAATCGTAGGCTCTCAATGACACCTTGTTGAAGGTAACTGTGGTTTGTGTATGGAAACCGTTAAGGGAGGGAGACTTTTGTTCTAAATGTAAATTTTAGGATTACTGTTTCAGGGCTGTGTTATCTAATGGGGACCCTCACCTTTGAAGCTGGTGCACAGAGTCTTCAGCTGGAGACTTCTTGGGCCACCAACAAGAGGACTAGGGTTGCCAGGTCCTACCCGGCTGCCGGTGGGGGGCTCCAGCGTCCGTCTTGTGATCTTCTGGTGCGTGTGCAAAGTGCACACACCACGATGATGTCACCCAGAAATGATGTCATCATGTCATCAACATCAGGGGTGGGTGACACTCTATTTTTTGGGTAAAACTCTATGGTTTGAGCCCAATTTCACCAAAGAGTTTTGCCCCAAAACTAGAGCATCGCCCCTGATGTTGGTGACGTGATGGCATCACTTCTGGGTGATGTCATTACATTGTTTGGGGGCATTTGTGGGCAGGGTTTCCACCTGTTGGCCAGGTGGCCAGTGGTGGCCGCAGAAAGAGGCCCACAAAAGTGGGGGGACCCCGGCTTGGCCCGGGGACCTGGCAACCCTAAAGAGGAAAGAGATGGATTGGGGGGGGGGGGTGGCAGGTTGTAAATGTGGCAAAAGTTAATTGTCTGGTTTCAAAAGTTCACTGTTCTGTTGTGTTACTAAGTTCTGTGTTTTTTTGTTACCTGATACGATGTTAAGTGAAAAAGTAAGAAATGTTTTGTTCTCTTTGAATGGTTGCAAGATTCATTCCAAGTTCCACCCCCCAGCACCCACAAACTGAGGTTATACAAACATCCCAGAGATCTTGTGATCAAGACGGACCTCAGACCCGCAACACAAGCTGGGTGCTTGGAGAGCCAAGAAGTACACTTGGCAGGGAAGGTCAAGTGGGGATCAAGGCAGAGATTCCTAGTTCCTGGGCACGAGATACTTCTCCTGTCCGGGGGAAGGGAAGGCTTTGGGGTGTGTGGCAGAAAATGGGCATTTATGGCAGAAGCTGTCCGAATAAGAGTAGGAAGGAGGCGTGTTAGAGATCAGAGAGGTGTTAGCTTCAGGAACAAAACTCATTAAGCTACAGGCGGATTCCTTGGGAGGCTCTTCTGTGAGCAAAAACCACAGTGCTGGAGCACCTTGATCATTTTGTCATTCGGATTTCTTGGTTGCGCCCAAAATAGAACCACCCAAATTAAACAATATTAACGCATACAATTTATACAATATATATCACCTTCTCCGTGTAAAACTGATATCCGTATCTAACCTTCTAAGTACATTATCACTGTTGACTCCGAACCCTCGCTTCTTATGCTACCGAAAATCACAAGCTTGGTCAGCTGTTTGGGTTTAATTTTGTTCCAGGCCTCTATGAACCGAGACTATCTTTGTACAAATAATGACTGATCTTATATTTCCTTCCCTTAAGTGCTTTAAAAAAATAATTTTTTAATGTATAACTTTTGAAGGGGGTTGTCTTACATTCTGGGTCCCATTCCTCTTGAAGAGGAAGAAGAGGAGGAGGAGGAGGAGATTAGATTTAAACTCCGCTCTTCACTACCTGAAGAGTCTCCAAGCAGTTTACAATCTCCTTTCCCCTTCCCCTCCCCAAAACAGACACCCTGTGAGGTAGGTGGGGCTGAGAGAGCTCTCTTGAGAACTGCCCCTGAGAGAACAGCTCTGAAAGAACTTATGACTGACCCAAGGTCACACCAGCAGCTGCACGTGGAGGAGTGGGGAATCAAAACTGGTTCACCCGGATTAGAGGCCGTGCTCCTAACCACTACACCAAACTAGTATTGGTACAACAATAATAGCAAAGTTAACTGTGCCGGATTGGGTCAGTTTTTCTCTGAGTTTTCCAGTGCGCCGCTCGTCACCTTTTCCTGAGCTTGTCTGGGTCAGGTAATACAGCCATTGTTCTTTCGTGGCTAAAATTAGATCATGTAAAGCAGCCGGCTCCTGGCTTTTCTTCTGCCCTGCTCACTTCCTTCACCTTGCAGTCACCCTCCGAAACAACTCCCTCATGAGGGCTAGCCAACGCTTTCGGAGGCTGGCAAAACAGGTGAGCTGGTCGCAGGCCAATGGGGAGAGATTAGCGCCAACAAAAATCGAGACTGAAAGGTCACGGCAAGACAACCCACAGAAAAGCCAGTTGAAATTATTCCCTATCTGCTCAAGCCCAGCCATTGAAAATGACAGCCCACAAGAGAAAGCCGTACGTCAGTGGTTTGGTATAATGCTCCAGCTCTGGCAATTGGCAATGCTCTCAGCAGAGAGGTTAGCCACCCAAATGCCTCTCGGTGTACCCATGCTGTTTTAACCTGGCGTGCGAACAGCATACTTACATGGGAGATGATGTTATAGGCAGGGTTATGTTCTTTCGGGACTCACTGCTCACTTCTTCAAACTTATTTCCATTTACTCTTTGCATCCTCCTGGACTGGATCCTCCTGTCCCAAATCGAGACCTAGGTTTCCTGTCTCATGACCAGTGCTGATATCTCCACGCCTACTATCCCTCTGCATATCACACCTAATCCAATCACGCCTGCTATTGTTGCCATTCGGCATCTGAAATCATCTTTATAAAGTTTATATATCCAGTACCTCATATTACGTCTTATAGCACACACAGCCCGGCCCGGCAAAGCGACATTCATGTCAGATCTGGCCCATGTAACAAATGAGTTCGACACTTCTGTTCTAGAAAGTGTTACCAGAGGTAAGCCAGAATCAGTAAATAACGAGAGGATGGCCTGGCCCATGTTTCTGGAAGCCACTCTGTTCTCCAGACAGTCATCAGAGGGCTGGAAGTATATTTCGCTGTCACTGCGTGAACCATCTCTTTTAAGACTCCTTAATAAAGCAGTGTTCGGAAAGAGGTGACTTTTGGGTGACCCCACAGGGTTTTCAAGGTAAGAGGTGGTTTGCCGTTGCCTGCCTCTGCGTAGCAAGTTCCCTCTAAGCTGAGTTAGTGTGAGCTAGCCTCCGTTTCTTAGCCTCCGGCTCACCCATTTTTGTCTTCGCTCAGGAAGGAGGGCTCCAGAGCAAACTGATTCCTGCAGTAGCCAAATCGCTCACTCACAACTTTAATGCCAGTAGCTCACCAAGTAGAATTTTTGCTCACCAGACTCCAGAGCTTAGAGGGAGCACTGCTGGCAACCCTGGACTTCCTCAGTAATCTCCCATCCAAGTACCAAACCGGGCCAACCCTGCTTAGCTTCTGGGAGCTGGTGATGTCAGGCTAGCTTGGCCTGTCCAGGTCATCTGCAGCGTCTAGTGACAGTTATTTCACAGTTGTGGGACACATGCCCACAGGGAGGGATGGCGCATGTTTCATGCACCCCAGAGGGATGTCATGTTAAAATTTATTTCTCTCGTGTGTGTGTGCAAGTGTCATCAAGTCACTTCTGACTTCAGGCGACCCTATGAATTAACGACCTCCAGAATGTCCTATCGACCATTCTCAGGTCTTGCAGACTGAAGGCCATGGCTCCCTTTGCAAAGTCCATCTGTCTTGTGTCGGGTCTTCCTCTGTTCCCGCTGCATTACTGTCTTTTCCAGTGACTCTGGTCTTCTCATAATGTGACCAAAGTATGACAGCATCAGTTTGGTCATTTTTAGCTTCTAGGGAGAGTTCAGGCTTGATTTGATCTAGAACCCCACTGATTTGTCTTTCGGGCAGTCCACGGTATCCATAACGCTCTCCTCCGACATCACATTTCAAAGGAATCAACTTTCTTCCTGTCAGCTTTCTTTTTTCTTTTTAAATACTTTTAAAAAATTTTTATCACAAACAAACATACAGAACATACAAGAAACACACAAACATACAGATTGGGGGTCTTCTGAATCTATATAGTCAGGGCTGTTTTGGGGCAGGAGTGCACAGGAATGGAGTTCCGGCTGGCTCCTGAGTTGGCCACACCTACAACCAAAACCTCTGGCATGCGTGGCTACAGAGCATGCTGCCCTCCCCACATTACACACAAGTGGGAAAGGCGGCATGTTAAAATGCCCTCTTTCCCTCTGGAGAGCCAATCTGGGATTTCCTTGTCAATTTCATGCCCAGACAGTCAGCTGAGAGTGAAATTGACAAGGAAAAGCCTCTCTCTGCTTTCCCTTCTCTAGCTGACAGGTGGCAGCTGGAAAAGGGCAGGCAGGGAACCCAGGCAGGTTGAAAATGCCTTTCTTTCCCTCCCCGATCTGGGGGAGGGAGAGAAAGGCATTTAACCATGCCCGCCCCCACACTTCCCCGAGTTTTTCCACAATAGCAGAGAGGCTTAGGGAAGAAAGGGGCATATGTGCATGCCTTCCCTCCTTTCCCCAGCCTGTCCGCCATGGCAGGCAGGCTGGGGAAAGAGGGTAGGCATGCAGACATGCCTGGGTTCCCCTCATGATCGTCTCCTGGTGCGAGAAGATCAGGAGGGGAACCCAGGCACATTGAAAATGCCTATCTATCCCTCTTCGATCTGGGGGAGGGAGAGAAAGGCATTTATCCATGCCTCCCCCCCCCCCCCCCCGCACTTCCCCGAGACTCTCCGCAAAAGCAGAGAGGCTCAGGAAAGGAGTGGGGGATGTTTGCCTGGCTGCCCACAGTCTCAGCCTGTCCACCTTAGTATTTGTATTATCCATTACGGCGAACACAACTGCCTTTGATAGCAAACAAAAACATCGACAATTTTCAAACACTGTGCCATCCGGAACATCGACAATTTTCGAACACTGTGCCATCTCATTTTGGGGCAAAGATCCTACAGTGGGCGCTGGTACAAACGCACGCCACTGCAAACCACCGTGCAGCGCTCCAAACCGGGAGGCATGTCTCGATCTAGCTGTCCTACCAAAGAAGCAATCAAGCACTAGCAGAATCTTTTTAAAGGGTTGGCAGGTATTAAGATGGCTACCTGTGAAACTAAACTCTGTGCCAGCAGCTAGACACACAGAATAATGATGATGGTAATAATAATAATCCACTGCTTCGAGGTGGGGGTGGAATGGGAGGCAGTCCAAGTAAGAACTTAGCAAAGAGAGACGGGCCCTGCCTCCAGGGTCAAAACTGAAAATAAATGTCTCAGGTGAAGCTTTTCCTGGCACTGAAACAAGCAGTGGGGAGAAAGGAAAACTTCTCCTGTGAGTCATGACGCCATTAAAGGCACAGAGCACCGTAAAGACAGCAGCAGTCCTAGAAGGTCTGTCTGTCTATAAATTAGCATGTTGTGAACAAAAAGACAGCCTGTTTCTTTGAGCCATGGGGTGACTTGGGCTAGGTTACACTGGCTGCCAACTCCAGCTTGGGAAATTCCTGTGGATTTGGGGGGTGGGGGTGGAACCTGACGAAGGCAGGATTTAAGGAGGGGAGGGACCTCTGTGACATATAATGCCACAGAGTCCACCCTCCAAAGCAGTCGTTTTCCACAGGGGAACTGGTCTTTGTACTCTGGAGACCAGTTGTAATTCCAAGAGACTGCTGGTCCATAGGCGTAAACTACAGGGGCACTCGAGCCACCCCCGGGAAAATGGAGCACCCAGGCCAGCTGGCTGGCCGGCTGCCGCCGCCACCACCTCTCCCCCTGCTCCGTTCCTCCTTCCCTCCGTCCAGGAACCAGCTGGGCAAATGCCCAGCGTGCTGGACAGAGGAACGGAGGCAGGAGCAGACGGGGGGGGGGGGGGGGGAGGCGGCGGGGCAGGCGTGGGCTGCTGCCTCGTTTGCCCGCCCACCGGCTGCTGCCGCCGCCGCCTCCCCCCCCCCGGGACTGACCTGGCATGCTGAGAGGCAGGTGTGGCCAGGCTAGGCCAGTCCGGGGGGGGGGGCCGGGGGGGACATGGTCCCAGCACGTGCGCGCGCGCGCTTTGCACGCGCACAAGAGCCCCCCCCCCCGGGGATTTTAAAAGTCGACGCCTCTGTACTGATCTGCAGTCGAACCTGGAATCGTGGGCATGCATGGGTGGAGGCACACCCCCTGGGGATGCCAGTCCTGCCTGGAGGAACTGGGGGAGGCCTGGCACGCTGGCATCTGACAGCTAGGCTGCCATAAAGAAGGGGGGGCGGGTGAGGAGGCTAACACTGGAATGCTAACTTTCGATTCTCTTGTAGCGTTTATCTTTGCTTTGACAAGGCTCGACCTTGGAGATGCTCTCTAGTTTCTCTTGTAGGTCTCCCACTGGGAACTGAGAGCTGTTAATTTCCCTGCGAATGTAACCCATTGTTCATTGGCTTGTGTCCATCTGATAACCCAAGTTTGAACCCTGTATAAAATCCCACTCCCGCTTTTCCAATAGTAGTCTTAACACAAATAGTATTTAGAGCAATGCAGTAACCTGAGTCAATAAACTGATCCTGTTTAAGGAACGTTGTTGATTACTGACTACTGGGGACTCTGACAGCATCATGCCAGCATGCTTATGTCACTTCTGGGAAAAACTGGAAGTGACACGGCAGACGCTCTAGCATTCTGCGAAAACTCAATGTTTGGGGGGTTTTTTTTGCAACATGCTGAAGTGTCTGCCATGTCACTTCGGGTTCTACTGGAAGTGAAATCAACGTGCTGGCGTAACAGTGGCACACAAAGCCTCACCCCACATTTGCTGCTGGGGGTTGCCAGCCACAACCTGGCTACCGTACTGCTGCGGAAACCCAACTCAAAGACAAGTAATCGTGTTCTTGGACAGCAATGGCATTAGCGGAGAAGACCTACTGTTGAAGTGAGAGACTCAGCGTGCCTGGACATTGGGGGGCGCTATACCGCTCTAAGGATGTACAGGTGTTATCTCCTTAAAGAGGATGCCTCTCTTTGTCTTAACCTGATAGCTGCATTCTGACCCCTCCTGTCTCTCTCCCTTTGTCCTCTCATTGACCTCACATGGCCTTCCATGGAGACCAATGTGTCTGCAGGTCTCTCCTGTAGAGACAATACTCACATACTCCCACACACCTGATGCCGGACAAGCTGGCCATTTGTGAGAGGGAAAGTACTCTTTAGATTAGGCTTCTGTTTCTCTCCTTTCGACTGCAGACTGAATGTGAACTGGATCGACGTAAACAAATGTCAGTTTATGCAGTGTATTTTTGCAATATACTTCTTGATGGGTGTATTTACTACATTCCGTATCGTGCTTCTACGACTGGGCAAAACTCTGCTATGTTAATCAAATATCCCAATACGTACCTCCTTTCTTTACCATGCTCCTGTCGTTCAGGACAAGAAAAAGAACTCGCCTGATCCTGTAGCATGGGCACGCTATGAAACTGCTGAGCGGTCGGGTTAGAACAGATAAAAAAGGAAGTCCTTCTTCACCCAAAGAGTGATTGACACATGGAATTCACTGCCACAGGAGGTGGCGGCGGCGACAAGCATGGACGGCTTCAAGAGGGAACTAGACAAACATATGGAGCAGAGGTCCATCAGTGGCTATTAGCCACAATGTATAGATAGGAACTCTCGGTCTGGGGCAAGTGGTGATCTCTATTCTTGGTGTTTGGGGGGGCCAACAGTGGGAGGGCTTTGAGTGTCCTGACCCCACTGGTGGATCTCCTGATGGCACCTGGTGTTTTTGGCCACTGTGTGTTACAGAGTGTTGGACTGGATGGGCCACTGGCCTGATCCAACATTGGCTTCTCTTATGTTCTTATATTACAACCAAACTGTAGTAACAGGGGTCATTTCGTAGAAAAAGAGGTGCAGGAGCTCATTAGCATAACTTATTTGCATATGCCACACCCCCTGACATCACCAGAAGTATGTCAGAAGGCAAGAAAGAAGAGAGAGAGAGAGAGAGAGAGAGAGAGAGAGAGAGAGAGAAAGAAAGAAAGAAAGAAAGAAAGAAAGAAAGAAAGAAAGAAAGAAAGAAAGAAGCTGGCAGAGAGGGGACAGCTACTAATCCAAGCCTCAGAAATACCACTGTTCTGGGAGGATAGCTTCAGTGGTGGCTGAAGCCTTCAGAAGGCTAGTTGGAGGAACAAGGACCTTTCCAGGGGATGGGGTCAGTTTGCTGCAGCCATGACACTAGCAGGCATTCCCCTGCGGGGGGGGGGGGGGGGGGCTGGCACCAACTCCCGGAGCTGTGCTCCCCTGAGCTCCTGCTCGAAAGGACCCCTGTGTAGTAATATTTTCAGCAAAGCTTTATACCACCTCATCCAAACGTCAAATAGGAACAGCCACGTTGGATCAGATCAGTTATGTAGTCCAACAGCCAGATTCCCCTGCAAGCTCTTAAAGGACTACTTTTCTTTGTGTTCCCCCTTAGCACTGGTACTTTGAGGATTTTAAACTGCAGTTTACGATCTCCTCCCCCTTCCCCTTCCCGCAGCAGACACCCTGTGAGGTAGGTGGGGTGAGAGAGCTCTTTCGAGAACTGCTCGTGAGAGAACAGCTCTGAAAGAACTCGTAACTGACCCAAGGTCACCTAGCTGGCCGCATGTGGAGAAGTGGGGAATCAAAGCCGGTTCTCCCGGATTAGAGTCCACCACTCTTAACCACTACACCAAACTGTGGCTAATAGCAATTGATGGATCTATCCTCCATGAATGCGTCTAGTGCTTTCTGAAAGCCATCTGTGCTGTGGCCATCGCTGCAGCTCTGGGACAACAAATTCCATTGGGCGATTGGAAGTATTTCTTTTTGTCCGTCCTGAACCTATTTCCCCAAAATCTCCTTGAGTCCCCCAGAGTTCTAGTATTATGGGAGAGGGGGACGAAAGTATTCCCTAGTTTCTCCACCCCATGAGTAATGTTACAAGCATCATTCAAGTTTTTGCCTAAACTATATGGTGGCACCTGGAGATCTCCTGCCATTACAATTGATCTCCGGACGACCAAGATCAGTTCCTTAGGAGAAAATGTCTGCTTTGGATGTTGGCATTATACCCTGCTGAGGTCTCTCCCCAAAACTGTCCCTCCTCCCCCAGGCTCCACCCCTAAAATCTCCAGGTATTTCCCGACCTGGAGCTGGCAACCCTAAGTCTATACAAGGTATTATGCTACAGGCCATCTTGGTTTCAGTCTTGTTTCCCGATCATCCCTGGCACAGAATTGGACTTTCCCCCACTATTGCCACACACTGAGTCAACATTTTCATTGAACTGTGGACCAAGACCCCAATGTCTCTTTCCCCAGTCAACTTGGACCCCATCCATACACATTTTAAGTCAGGGATTTTTGCTCCCGTGAACATCATTTCCCACCATGTATGTTTTCTCTCCTTATCAAAGGATTAGAGATGAACCAGTTTTACAGCAACGGAAGAGACGGTTAAAAAAAAAAAACCCAAAGAACAGCATTATTTTCTTTCTCGTGGATCATTTAAACCACAAGAGGCTTTTAACAACACAGATGTAATTATCAGCAGAGGCTTTTATCAGCAGTCGACCTAAGAGTCAGGAAAGCCCCTAGGTTTCATATTTTTTTTATTTCGTGAAACGTTAGATCAGAACATAAGCAATTCCAGCTGTTTCTTGGTATCAGGTGCCCCCTGTTTGCCAGGGGGATGCTCCTTAAATCAGGTACTGCTACACAAGATAGAGGCTGGGTTGACAACCTCCAGGGGGTGGCTGGAGCTCTCCTGGGATTACAACTGATCTCCAAGAGACAGAAATCAGTTCCCCTGGGGAAAATGGCCGCTTTGGAAGATGGACTCTATGGCCTTGTACCCCATTTAAGTCCCTCCCCTCCACAACCCCACCCTCCTCAGGCTCCACCCCCCAGATCTCCAGATATTTCCCAACCCAGAGCTGGCAACCTTAGATAGGCATGGTAGGAGGGGCCTGCTTCAGACGTGGTTCACCAATGCAGAAGAATCCCTGCTCTGCCACGGAAGCTTGCTGGCTGATCTGCGACAAGTCACATCCTCTCAGCCTAACCTACCGGTTTGGTGTGGTGGTTAAGAGTGACGGGCTCTAATCTGGAGAACCAGGTTTGATTCCCCACTCCTACACCTGCAGCTGCTGGTGTGACCTTGGGTCTGTCACAGTCCTCTCAGAGCTGTTCTGGAAAGAGCTATTCTGGAAAGAGCTCTCTCAGCCCCACCGCCCTCACAGGAAACGCTCCCTCTAAGTCTTGTGAGCAAAAATCCGACTTGGTGAGCTACCGGCGTTAAAGTTGTGAGCGAGCAATTTGGCTGCTGCATAAATTAGTTTGCTATGGAGCCATCCTTCCTGAGCTAAGGCAAAAATGGGTGAGCCAGAGGCTAAAAGACTGTGAGCTAGTTCACGCGAACTTAAAGGGAACACTGCTCACAGGGTGTTTGTTGTGGGGAGGGGAAAGGAAAGGAGATTGTAAGCCACTCTGAGACTCCGAGTGAAGGACGGGGTATAAATTCAGAAGAAGAAGAAGAGCAGATTGGATTTATACCCCACCCTTCACTACCCAAGGGAGTCTCAGAGCAGCTTACAAACTCCTTTTCCCTTCCCTTCCCCTCCCCACAACAGACACCCTGTGAGGTAGGTGGGGCTGAGAGAGCTCTGAGACAACTGTCCTTGAGGGAACAGCTGGTACAGAGCTATGGCTTGCCCAAGGTCATCCAGCAGGTGCAAGCGGAGGAGTGAGGAATCAAACCCGGTTCTTCCAGATAACAGTCCGCGCACTTAACCACTACACCAAACTGGCTCTCCTACTCCAATCCAACCTCCTTCTCCTCCTCCCCCCACCTGACAAGGTTGTTGTGAAGATAAAAGGGAGGAGAGGGGGACAGTGTAATGAGCGCCATTGCGTTGTAGTGGTCAACAGTGTTGGACTAGCCTTGGGAGACCCAGATTAGAATCCCCCCTCTGCCACGGAAGCTTGCTGCGTGACCTTGGGCCAGTCACACATGCTCAGACTAACCTACCTCACAGGGTGGTTGTAAGGATAAAATGGAGGATGATATAAGTGGTTTGGGGTCCCCACTGTGGAGAAAAGTGGGGTGTAAAAGAAGCCAATAAATGAGTGAGTATAAATAGGGTTGCCAGCTCCGGGCTGGGAAATACCTAGAGATTTGTGGATGGAGTCTGAGGAGGGAGGGGTTTGAGGAGGGGTATAATGCCATAGAGTCCACCTTCCAAAACAGCCATTTTCTCCAAATGAGCTGATCTCTGTCACCTGGAGATCAGTCGTAACCCCAAGAGATCTCCAGCCGCCACCTGAAGGTTAGCAACCCTAAGGGTAAGCAGATGCAAAGAAGACTTAAAAATGAGAATATTTAGCCATTAACGAAAGAGCTGTGCAGCCTCCCAGGATATAGGGCCGCATTATGATTTTTGTGGGCCCTAGGTGGTTTTTTGGGCCCCTCCCACCATAATAACTTCAATATTAAAAATTATTTTTGATATACCTTTAAATACGCCAACATTTTGGAGGGTTTTTTTTTCTGTTTTAGGCAAAATCGAAGAGATCTCCGTGGGCCCAAAACACTTCATTTTTTTCCCTGCTGTGAGAAAAAAAAAATTAAAACATTTCCTTTGACCCTCAAAGTTCATTTTTCCTTCTTCTGATTTTAAAATAAATTAAATCATTTTTGTGGGCCCTAGGCAGTGTGCGCCTAACGGATAAGTTGGCCCTGCCAGGATACTCTGTTACTGATCAAGACATCTTCTCCAACTGAAACAACAACAACCAATAATGCAGGGAAACTCCCCAGAAATGCCTTATTACCTTTTACTTGAATAAACTGTCTTGAATAAACTCTGTAGCACTCCTGATTATATTTGAGTAGGGTGGCCAGGTGTGGGTTGGAAAACACCTGGAGACTTTGGGGGTGGATCCGGGAGAGGGCGGGGTTTGGGGAGGGGAGGGGAGGGGCCCCAGCATGGTCCAATGCCATAGAGTCCACCCTGCAAAGCGGCCATTTTCTCCAGAGGAGCTGATCTCTGTCAGCTGGAGATCAGTTGTAAAAGCGGGAGATCCCCAGCCCCCACCTGGAGGCTGGCAACCCTATATTTGAAGTTGACATCATCACATCTCACCCTCTTCTCCCTGCGCGCCGTGGGCCATTCACAACTTCCCCCATCCTGCTATTCACAACTTTCCCCCCTTCGTAACCTCACCTGTCGTACTGCGTATATAATCTTGTCTGCCAAAGTAGGAGTCACCTCTCGCCTGGGACAATGGTTCTGGTTGACAATGGTTTAAGCCAGAATTTTAAAAATGTCCTGCCCTTTAAGATACTCACAAGACTGCTTTGTTTACATTTTGGCCTATGCACTTGAATGAACTTATCCCTTGGGGCTTCCCGCAGAGCAAGAAGGAAAAAAAACCCACTGGGACCTGGTATTGCACCATTTAGAGTGTTTAGATTGGCAGCAGAAGGCAAGGGAAGCTTTTCACTGCTGGGCACAAACTGGTATGGTTGGCCCGTTCTCTGCCGATCAGATCTGTGTTAAAGGTACAGCATCTAATCCAACCATCTTTGTATATCAGGGACCTTCCCTATTTTCCAGTGCCTTTCCGGGGGTGGCGGAGGACATCCTTACACTGGTGTAAGGGTTGCCAGGTCCCCCCCTGACTACCAGTGGGGGTGGGTAGGGAGGGTTGCCAGATCCAGGGCAGGAAACTCCTGGAGATGTGGGGATGGAGCCTGGGGAAGAAAAGGACCTCAGTATGTTACTATGCCATTGAGTCCACCCTTCAAAACTGCCATTTTCTCCAGGATAAATGACTTCTGTCGTCTGGAGCGGAGTTGTAATTCCGGGGGATCTTCAGGCCCCACCTGAAGGCCAGCATCCTTAACTGGTACCCATTCATTCTTATTTATGCCCTGACTTCATTCATATCCCACCTTTCTAGAAACACACTGGGAAGCCAGTGTGGGTTACATTTATTTATTTGCTTTAATTATTTGGTGGGGGTGTGGAAAGTGCCATCAAGCGACCCCTTATGTGGTTTTCAAGGCAAGAGATAAACCGCGGTCATTCGTCTGCCTCTGCATCGCGACCCTGCATCATTTTTTCTCCCTGACCCATAATTAGGGTTGCCAACCTCCGGGTGGGGCCTGGGGATCCCCTGCTTTTACAACTGATCTCCAGCTGACAGAGATCAGTTCCCCTGGAGAAAATGGCTGCTTTGAAGGGTGGCGTCTATGGCATTGAACCATGCTGAGGCCCCTCCCCTCCCCAAACCCCACCTTCTCCTGGCTCCACCCCCAAAGTCCCCAGTTATTTCCCAACCCGGACTTGGCAACCCTACCCATAATACTAGAACTTGGGGGGCACCCCATAAAGGTAACGGGCAGTCTATTCAGGACAGACAAAAGGAAATACTTTTTAACTCAACAAGTAGTTACATTGTGGGATTCACTGCCAGTGGAGGCAGTGATGTCCATGAGCATACATGGCTTTAAAAGTGGATTTGACAGGTTCGTTTAGGATAGGTTCATCAATGGCTACTAGCCGTGGTGATGGAAGGGAGCAACCATATTCAGAAGTGGTAGACCTCTGAATGTCAGCGCCAGGAGGCATCACTAAGGGGAAGGCCTTGGTTTCTAGGCCCTGTTGTTGGACCTCCAAAGGAACTGGTTTGCCACTGTGTGAGACAGGATGCTGGACTAGAAGGACCACTGGTCCGAGCCAGTTTGGTGTAGTGGTTAAGTGCGCGGACTCTAATCTGGGAGAACCAGGGTTGATTCCCCACTCCTCCACTTGCACCTGCTGGATGACCTTGGGCAAGCTGTGGTTCTGGCACAGCTGTTCTTGAAAAAGAGCACTTTCTGTCAGAGCTCTCTCAGCCCCACCTACCTCACAGGGTGTCTGTTGTGGGGAGGGGAAGGGAAAGGAGTTTGTAAGCCGCTCTGAGACTCCTTCGGGTAGGGAAGGGCAGGGTAGAAATCCAATCTCCTCTTCTTCTGTTCTTTTGTTTTTACAAGCAGGGCGAAAGTCTGCAGAGTCGGTATTCTTCCTGTCACTATTGTTGAATTAAGAGCGCAATGAATCTCCCTGTTTTTAGTAAATAAACGACAGCTAGTTCACCATCCCCATATATACTTATAGGGTATAAAGGAAGTATATAATATATACATTAGTGTTTTGAAGGGGTTTGGACTATTCCAATACCTCATTCTCCCTGTGTGACCCTGGTCCCAGGTGCCACTTTGCTTCAACTCTGTTCTCAAAACTCATCTTTTCTACACGACTGATATCCTTAATCGTCATTCCCAAATGAATCGTCATTCCCAAATGCTTCCATACCACCTGTCTGGCTTGGCTTGGGAGCTCACAGTAGATTTCCCCCCCCCCCCCCTCCACATAGCATCATGGAGCTCTGGGGCACTGTCCGGATTTCCCCTAGATTTCCCACAATCTTTCCAAAATCTGTTCTACTACAACATTTTTTTGGCAAGATTGCAGCAAAGCCAGTCAGCGGTGGGGTGGGGTGGGCGGCCATGGGGACTGGAAAGTCCGGATTTTTCTTGGTTAGGGATGCCAGCCTCCAGGTGGCACCTGGGGATCCCCTGGAATGACACCTTATCTCAGACTACAGAAGAAGAAGAGGAGGAGGAGGAGGAGGAGAAGGAGATTGGATTTATACCCTGCCCTTCACTCACTCAGAGCAGCTTACAAACTCCTTTCCCTTCCCCTCCCCACAACAGACACCCTGTGAGGTAGGTGGGGCTGAGAGAGCTCTTTCGAGAACTGCCCTTGAGAGAACAGTTCTGAGAGAACTATGGCTTGCCCAAGTTCATCCAGCAGCTGCAAGTGGAGAAGTGGGGAATCAAACCCGGTTCTCCCAGATTAGAGTCCATGCATTTAACCACTACACCAAACTGGCAGTTCCCCTGGGGAAAAGGGATGCTTTGGAGGCTGGACTCTATAGCATTGTATTCCACTGAGGTCCCTGTCCTCCTCAGGCTCAGTTCCCAAATCTTCAGTTTTCCCAATCAGGCAATCCTCCTCATCCCCTGCCAGGGGAGACCTGGGAACCCAATTCCGGGTCCCATCCACCTTGGTGCGAATTTCCCTGCCCCATTTCCCCCATGCCACTTCAGCAACATGTTTAATTATCTATTACATAAAGTAGGACTGCCACCTCTAGGTAGGGACACACCTGGAGATTTGGGGGGGGGGGTGTCACCTGAGAAGGGTGGGGTTTGGGGAGGGACCTCAGCAGAGTAAAATGCTATAAAGCCCACCCTCCAAAGCAGCCATTTTCTCCAGGGGAACTGATCTGGGTCATCTGGAGATCAGCTGTAATAGCAGATCTCCAGGTACCACCTGGAGGTTGGCAACCATTCATAGAAAGCGGATGTTCCCCAGTGGTTTTGGCAATGACTGGGGAGGGGACAGGGAAGGGGAACTGCTGGAGAACCAGCGTTGGGTTCCCTCTTTTTGAAGCGATCTGCTGTTTTTACAGCTCCCTTCTAGCCTGAGGACTGTTTTACCGATACAGTTTTAGATGGTTTTATGCTGTTTTCATGCCCTTGGCTTGTTTTTCAGTGAGTTTTTTTTGTCTTAACACTGGTTATTCTTAAAGTTTGCAAGATTGGAGCAAGCCTGGAAACAATATGATATTTGGATGGTCATTAATCCGTAGGGTCGCCGTAGGTCAGAAATGACTTGACCGCATGTAACACCCTCCCCCCCCCCCCAATTTTTTAAAAAAACGATTTCCTGTTTTGTTTTTACTTTGTAGGTTACCTCAAGCATGTCCTGGAGGCAGAGTGTAAATTCTTTAAATGAAGTAATAAGTTTAAGTTTATATTCCCCTCGTTTCTGACTCCCCCCCCCCCCCTTTCCCATTGTTGATTCTGGATTGCCAAACTTCTTGGGGATAATGTCAGCTGGGTAACCGGGTTGGCTTGTCGTCGTAGCTAAATAGAACAGGAGTCCAAATGGCACCTTACAGGCAAACAAAACTTCTTCCAGCCTCAGCTTCCGTAGGTCAGAGCTCACATATATCAGATGCTTCCGGAATAAATAATAAAACGGATACAATTTGGAATACATTTTAAATCTGGGCACCCGCAAGACTCACAAGACGTATTCCAGCGCAAACTTTCAAAATGAGTTATGAGCCACAAAAGCCTATGCTGGAACCAAATTTTGTGTGTCTAAACTGCCTCTGGATACCTCTTGGATTAAGTTCTCTGACAGCTGGTGGGGCATAGCGGATAGAGTGTCAGACTAAAAACCAAGGAGACCCACATTTGAATCCTGACTTCTACCATGGAAACTGGGTGGGTTACTTTGGGCCCATCACTAACTCTCACCCTGTCCTACCTCTCAGGGTTGTTGTGAGAGAGTAGAGGAGGGAAGAACAATGCTCTATTATTTTTTAAAAGATTTCTGGTTGGTTCCACAACCCACCTACATTTAATTGTTTACTGAATGCCCCCCCCCGTCCTGTTGATCATATCGACTCACTCTGCATAAGCCACCTTGAGTCCCAGTGAGAAAAGTGGACTATAGATAACATAAATAAATAACATGTTCTAAGCAGCTTTGAGTCCTAGCAGAGAAGTGGGGGATATAAATAAATGCAAATGCATCCTTCTCGTGGGCAGGGACCCAATTTCCGCCTTGGCAATGCTGCAAAAAACAACAACACAGCGCTGTACAGTCCATCTATTATACAGAGAACCAGCGCAAAAGCGGTCTAAGTACCCAGCTTGATCGCAGCAAGAGAGCGAAATCGCATCCTAAAAACAGAGAGCAAGGCAAAACATTTTAAGGAAACCCTGATTTATAGTAGCGAGAGTGCTACATGCATACAATGGGTGGGGTGTGCGTCCCTGCTTCTGGGTAGGGTTGCCAGTCTCCAGGTGGGGCCTGGATATCTCCCACTTTTGCAACTGATCTCCAGCTGACAGCGATCAGCTCCCCTGGAGAAAATGACTGCTTTGGAGGGTGGGCTTTCTGGCATTGTGCCATGCTGAGGCCCCTCCCCTCCCCAAACTCAGCCTTCTCCCAAATCCACCCCCAAAGTCTCCAGATGTTTTCTAGCCCTGACCTGGCAACCCTTCTTCTGAGTCGGGTTGGTTTCCTTCCTTTTCCAAACTGGAAAGAAAAGCAAATTTAGAGTCCAGCGGCACCTTTAAGACCAGCAAAAAGTTGATTCAAGGCATGAGCTTTCGCTTTTTCAAATATACTGGAGTGACAGTTAAGAGTTCAAACTATTAGACAGAGGCTGAACAGCAAATTAACATGTAACATGATGAAGATGTTTTAAATTATGCAAAAACAAAACTAAATAACAAGCTGAGGTTATAAAGTCAACAGTTGTTTTGATTTAATTGGGGGGGGGGGAGAGGAAAGGACACCAAGGCAATAAATATGTCAAAAGAGGGACAAAAAGAATTGGGGAAAAGTAAGGACATGAAAACAGGGACAAGAAAAATAGGGAGAAGAAAAGCCATTGCATGGAAATTGGGGTAATGCTCCCTCTAAGCCAGGGGTGGCCAAACTGTGGCTCGGGAACCGCATGCAGCTCTTTCATAAATATTGTGCAGCTCCTGGCAGGGCAGCTGGGGAAGCTAAATATCATTAGCAAACGAATATAATTTTACAAATAAATACAAATGATCAATATCTGCTTTTACCGCTTTTATTACCATTTTTGGCACTCTCTCTCAATGCTAATAAAAATCAAATCTGCATACTTCCCAGTAAAAATATGTCCTCTCTTTTCATGTCTTACGGCTCTCAAATACCTGATATTTATTCTATGCGGCTCTCACACCTAAGCAAGTTTGGCCACCCCCCTGCTCTGAGCTGTGGAGTCTCGCGAGCAAAAAAAATCCTACTCGGTGCGAGCCACTGGCCTTCAAGTCGGGAGCCAGCGATTTGGCCGCTGCAGAAATCAGTTTGCTCTGGAGCCGTCCTTCCTGAGCGACGACAAAAAAAAAAAAAGTGTGAGCCGGAGGCTAAAAAAAAAGTGAGCTTGCACACACTCCCTCAGCTTAGATGGAACACTGGTGTAGTGGGTGGGTGGGGGGGGGGGGGGGAGAGTTGCGCAGGAGCCTGCCGGGCGGTAGGACCCCGCGGGCGTCCCTGGGCAGAGCCCGAGCCTGTGCGAGTGACTCCAAGAAGGGAAGGGAGGCTGGAGGAACTGGGAGCGAGCGAGCGAGGGAGGAGAGTGGCGAGCCCCGGTGCCCTAGCCAGCCAGCCGCGCTGCCCTCCCTTGCAAGAGCCACTCCGGCGTGCCCGTGCCTGGAAACCGCCCAGGCGGCGGCTACTGCTGCTGCTGCTGGCGCGAAGCGAAGCCTTCCCTTCCCCGCCCGGCTCTCCATTCATAGCCCGGGCTGGCAGGCGCTCAATGGGCTGATTCCCTACGAGAGGAGCAGCAGCAGCCCCAGCCGGCCGGAGGAGGAGAAGGAGGCGGCGCCTGCAACCACCACCACCACCGCCCGCCCGCCTAGGCCTCGGCTTCCAGCTCGCCAAGCCTGCCCCGCTCTGCAGCCGCCGCCGCCGCCCGCCTCGCCAGCTCCGGGCATGTAAGTGACTCCCCCTCGCTGCTTAGGCTAGGCTGGGCGAGCCTTGCTGGCTCGCTCGCTCGCTCCTGCGGCTCCACCTCCGGGGAAACCCCCCCCCCCCCGGTTTTGGTGCATTGTCTGGAGCGCCTTTCCCCCGGCCTGCCCGCTCCAGCCCCCCAACTCCCGTCGGCGAGGTCGCCCTTTTTGCAAACGCCCCCCCCCCCCCCTCCTCCCGGTCGTGGGAAAGCGGGACGACTCTTCCTGCTCCGGCTGAGCGAGGCCTTGCAGAGAAAGCAAAAGAAATGTGGTTGGTTTGCTTGCTTGTTTGCTTGCTTTCTCTCCACGCACGCACACCCCCCCCCCCCCGGTTTTTAGTGCATTGCGGTTCGGGATCCGCTTCTGCGGAGGCAGCTTGGGGCAATGCGTGCCTCCTCCCCCCCCCCCCCCCCCCCCCAAATTCAAAAACCCACAGAGGAATGGGAGCACAGCGGAGAAGCGGCTTGCCTCTCCGTGTGCCCCTCTCCGGCTTTGCGCCTGGAGCTCTCCTCGCCTTTCCCTTTGAATGCCAGATGTTTGTGGGGTTTTTTTTGGGGGGGTGGGGGTAGGCTTTGCATCCTTTAAGGGGCTTTGGAGGGGCGGCCTCGCACCCTGTTCCGTGTGCTCCCCCCACCTCTGCGGTTATGTCTGCGTGTGTTTACCTTCCCCCCTCCCCCTTAGGTTTTCCCTGTTTGCAGCCCGCAGCTGCTGTGGTTCCCTTCCTTCTAGGCAAGTTGGGGTTTCTCAGCCCCAGCCACACGCAGATCCGGGGGGCGGGGGCATGGGCAATCCCGTGCAAGAGTTACTCCAGTGTAGACCTCTTCACATTAAGTGGGCTCACACTGGAGGAACCCTGCCCGAAAGAAAAACAGGCATGTGGGCTTGAAGATGCCCCTGGACTCCTGGCTAGTGTTCCCCCTAAGCCGAGTTAGTGTGAGCTAGCTCACAGTTTTTTAGCCTCTGGCTCACACATTTTTGTCTCTGCTCAGGAAGGATGGCTCCAGAGCAGACAGATTTATGCAGTAGCCAAAATGGCTTGCTCACAACTTTAATGCTACTAGCGCACAGAGTAGAATTTTTGTTCACAAGACTCGGCAGCTTAGAGGGAGCATTGCTTCCTGGCTGATTTCCTTTTGCAGACATCTGGAATTCCCTGCAGAGGATTGCCTCCTTGTAGTTAGGGGAGTGTTTGTAAGGCATCTTCCCATGTTAGTCCCACCCATCCCACCTGGGAAAAGTAATGGGTGAATAGGAGAGGCATGCTCTTTGGACTGACTTCTGCTCCTTGCAAACTGTACATCCTCTGAGTGGGCTGCTGTGTAATGTTTATAGTGGGGCCTATAGTCTCCGTGGACTGTGAAATGGCCAGAAGAAATAAATCAGAGGCTTGTAGCTTTAAAGACTTTATTCTCTGAGAATAAGACTTGTTAAATATTTAAGGTGCTAAGAGACTAACAGGGCTAGAAAACACCTGGAAATTATTTTTATTTATTTCATTGACTTTGTTTCTGTCTATCCTGCCTTTCTCCAGCGTGGGTTACACTGCTCTTTTCTCCTCTGTTTTATCCTCACAACAACCCTGGGAGGTAGGTTAGGCTGGGAGCGCGCGACGGGCCCAAAGTCACCCCAGCAAGCTTCCATGGCAGAGTGGGGGATTTGAATCTGGGTTTCCAGGATCTTAGTCCGAGACTTTAACCAGGACAGCACGCTGGCTCTGTAGCAAGGGCTAATTTCAGACGCGTGGATAATGCACTTTCAGTGTGCTTTTAGCAGTCCTTTGCAGCTGGATTTTCCTGTGTGGAACAGGAAAAATCTACTTGCAAACAATTGATAAAGTGTGT
Organism: Lepidodactylus listeri; assembly: GCA_029233225.1. Classification (NCBI taxonomy): domain Eukaryota; kingdom Metazoa; phylum Chordata; class Lepidosauria; order Squamata; family Gekkonidae; genus Lepidodactylus; species Lepidodactylus listeri. The sequence goes on from JARCFY010000011.1 coordinate 87,859,615, forward strand.
TATCCAATGTGTGGGACCCAGCTGTAAGTCCCGCGTTTTTGAAAACTCCTCTAGAATCATCTTTCAAGATTAGCAAAGAAGGTAAAAAATGATCAAGAAATAGAAAGTTTTTAAATAGTATCGTGTTCCTCAGGAAATGTCGTGTGTGGATGTACTTTTGCACAGACTACGTATCCCCTTGTCCCCCTGGACATTATATGGAGGTGCGCCCCACTGACTTCCCCAAAACTTACTTTGCCAGTGTGGTGTAGGGGTTAGAGTGTCAAACTAGGACTTGGGAGACCCAGGTTCAAATCCTCACTATGCTGTGGAAGCTTACTGGGTGACCTTGGATCAGTCACTCCCACATGGACTTGCCTACCTCACGGGGCTGTCGTGAGGGTAAAATGGGGGAAGTGGGAAAACTACGGACGCTGCCCTCAGATCTTTGGAGAAATACATAAATGGGCATAATTTGTTCAGAACCTGTGCTTTAATGTTCAGGTAACGTTCTCTGCTCTGCGCATCTGGTCTTCGTAATCTCTGGGTATAAACTGGTGCGGGCAAAATGTATTAGGAGTTAGACGAGACAGGAAGCACTACGATGATACTAGGAACGTCCTCGTGGCTACCTGTTTCTCATGTTACGCTCTTTTCCCTAAGATCATACCCAGTAAAAGGTCCTGGCTGCTTGTTGGCAGAAAGCCACCTTGTATGAACCGGATCTGACTGCTGTCAAAATCCTGCTTGTTGATTTGTTTAGGGAAGTCTTGTGTTTGCGCCCCCGTCTTGATAATGCAAAGAGCAGGTCTCTCTTTTTAATTCTTGTGTTTGTGCTGCATCATTTGAAATGCAGTGCAGTTTCTCTCTCTCTCTCTCTCTCTCTCTCTCTCTCTCTCACTCCCCCCTCTTGTTTTTTAAAAGGGTGGGCCAAGTTAATTATCACCCGGGTATTTGTGTACAGATAAATTAGGCTGTCTCGCCAGTAGAGCACAGTTGCTAACTTCCTACTTCAGAGCCAATGGCATTTGGAATGGTCGGAAACCTTTGTACCAAAGGGATGTGCTCTTCCAAAAGCGTGAGTTGATTTGGAGGTCACAGAAGCTGAACAAAGTGCACACACAGAGCAGTTGTCTACTGGAAACAGATTAAGTGCCAGGGGATCCAGCGTGGGGGTCAGAGTGAGTCCTAGGTTTGAATCCTCCCCTGACTTAGCAAGAACAATTCACTGGCTGACTTTGGGTCTGGCATTCTCTCAGCCGAGCCTAACTCACAGGGTTACTGTGAGGATGAACTGGAGAAGGGGAAAACCGTGTTTGCAGCTATGAAGTCCTTTGAGGAAAGGCAGGGTAACAGTGCAGCCAGTACATTTATGAGCTGAGTTATATGGGATTGGAGAGCTCCCCCCTCCATAACACTAGACCCCCAGTAGAACAAATTTAGAGTCCAGTGGCACCTTTAAGACCAACAAAGGTTTATTCAAGGTATGAGCTTTTGTGTGCCAGGCACACTTTTTCAAATACAGTGGAATGGTAGATGAGGTTCTAAATTTATAGACAGGATAAAAGCAAATTAACATGTAGCATAAGAACACAAGAGAAGCCAGTGTTGGGTCAGGCCAATGGCCCATCCAGTCCAACACTCTGTTACACAGTGGCCAAAAACACCAGGTGCCATCAGGAGGTCCACCAGTGGAGCCAGGACACTAGAAGCCCTCCCACTGTTGCCCCCCTCCCAAGCACCAAGAATACAGAGCATCGCTTGCCCCAGACTGAGAGATCCTATCTATACCTTGTGGCTAATAGCCACTGATGGACTTCTGCTCCATATGTTTATCTCATTCCCTCTTGAAGCTGTCCATGCTTGTAGCCGCCGCCACCTCCTGTCGCAGTGAATTCCATGTGATAATCGCTCTATGGGTGAAGAAGTAAAATATGATGATAAACATCATGTTTAAGTTATGAAGAAGAAGAAGAGGAGATTGGATTTATCTCCCGCCCTTCACTACCCAAGGGAGTCTCAGAGCAGCTTACAAACTCCTTTCCCTCCCCCTCCCCACAACAGACATCCTGTGAGGTAGGTGGGGCTGAGAGAGCTCTGACAGAAATTGCTCTTTTTCAAGAAGAGCTGTGCCAGAACTATGGCTTGCCCAAGGTTATCCCAGCAGGTGCAAGTGGAGGAGTGGGGAATCAAACCCGGTTCTTCCAGATTAGACTCCGTGCACTTAACCACTACACCAAACTGGCACTTATGCAAAGTGAAAAACTAAATAAGAAGTTAAGATTAGAAAGTCAACGTGTTATTTAGTTTTTCACTTTGCATAACTGAAATGTCGTCATATTACATGTTATTTTGCTGTTAAGTCCCTGCCTATAAGTTTAGAGCCTCATCTACCATTCCAAAGTATTTGAAAAAGTGTGCCTTGCCCATGAAAGCTCATACCTTGAATAAACCTTCGTTGGTCTTAAAGGTGCCACTGGACTCTAAATTTGTTCTACTGCTTCAGACCAACACAGCTGACAATCTGGAACTAGACCCTCAGGACACCCATTGAAGTTCACGGGCGATGGGTTCAGGATAGACAAAAGGAAATGCATCTTTACTCAGGGAGTAATTAAATTGTGGAAATAGTGGTCAGTGGAAGCGAGGATGGCCTTTAGCAGAGCTGGCTTTAAAAGTGGGTTAGATTTGTGAGGTTTATCAGTGGTTTCTAGGCCATGGTGACTAAAGGGAACTTCCAGATTCAGAGGCAGTAAGCCTCTGAATACCAGTGCGAGGAGGCAATGATGGGGAAGGCCTTGGCCTGTATGCCCTGTTTGTTGGCCTTCCAGGGCAACTGGTTGGCCACTGCAGCATGGGATGCTGGACAAGATGGACCACTGGTCTTGATGTATCAGGGCTGTTAGAACAATCCGGAAGGGGCCAACTAAATTTAAGCTCAAGTCGAAATCTCTCTGATCCATCTGCCATAACTGATTTTTATCCCAACGTTCTTCCAAGGAGCACAGAACAGTATGCTTGGGATTCCTTCACACGCACGCCCTTTTTGTCTTCTCAACAACCCTGCAAGGTAGACCAGGCTGGGATAAAGGGCCTGATCACTCAGGCAGCTGCAGATACATGCAGAGGTTTGAACTGGGGTCTCCCCCAGTTCAGACCCAATTCTTTATCCACCAGGGTGTTGTTGACAGCTCTCTGGCATGGATGCAAAATTGCTAATAATAATAAATTATAATAATAATCATCATCATCATCATCATTATTATTATTACAAAATTGCTTTCCGTTTACCCCACTGAGGATATGCACACAGCAGCCACATCAGACCGATAAGGAAAGCTTCCTTGCCCAGGATAAGCACTCTGTTTCTTAGAAGTCCAGTCTATTTACATCTTGCACTTTCCGCTGTGTTATGACAAATACCAGAGTTCAGATGATAACCACATGGCGTTGTCGGCTGTGAACGGTGGTTTACGTGCATTCAGATGCCCACGCTTCGCTGCAAAACGCACAGAGGCAGCCAATGGAGGGGGAAAGGACTGAGCATTTGATTCCATGCGTTCAGTACAGAATCCTGTCTGCCTGAAAATATAAGCACTTCTCTCCATTGACTGCGCCACTGTGAGTATGTTTGGCTGTGTAAAGCTGAGTGCTTCTAATGTGTGAACCATGGCATAAGGTTTTCTGCTCACAGTGCTCTTGCAGGATAGGGCCGTTTACTAGGAGCGATTGTTTTGAGAATTTAATTCGTAAGAATGGTCTTTCGTTCCACCCGGGAAAGAAAATACGAGTATGATTTAATTGCGTAGTTGGTTCGGCTTAAGGACTCCATGTGTATGGGATGGGGGCCGCTCGTTCTCTTTGGAGAAAGGATTTATGGCCACACAGGCGTTTTGGATTGTTTTAGAGCAATGGGTTTGGGCACCGGCTCTTAGAAGAGAATAGGGGATTCACTAGAGTTCCTTTTGGGCATCTAAACCACTGGGTTGTAGCTTGCGTGTTTCTAAGGAAAAGTGTTTTGGAAAACTGAGTTATGTGCTGTGTTCTAAAAATTATGGTTTTCATGCCCTGAATCGGTAGAGAAAATGAACTCCCAACAACTGGGTTGGAAAAGAATTTGCTTGAGCTCTTGGAGAGCTGCTGTCCCAGATGCTCTTGAGATAAATGGACCGGCGTCCTTACTATATATAAAGTGGCTTCCCAAATTTCTAACTCTTTAAAAGCATTTACTTGAGGGATTTTTTGGAGTTTTGGAAAGTTCCTTTTCAGCTGAACAGCGGAAGCACTGATTTTGTCTTCCCCTTTGCTTTTAGGGTGGCCAACAGGCCTGGAGAAAAATGTCCAGTCCCTTTCGTAGAGGTTTAATTTGTGGCAATGGTATAGTGGTTAAGAGCCAGTTTGGTGTAGTGGTTAGGAGCGCGGACTCTAATCTGGGAGAACCGGGTTTGATGCCCCACTCCTCCACATGCAGCTGCTGGTGTGACCTTGGGTCAGTCACAAGTTCTCTCAGAGCTGTTCTCTCAAGGGCAGTTCTCAAGAGAGCTCTCTCAGCCTCACCTACCTCACAGAGTGTCTGTTATGAGGAAGGGAAGGGAGATTGTAAACTGCTCTGAGACTCCCTTGGGTAGTGAAGGGCAGGGTATAAACCCAATCTCTTCTTCTCGTCTCTCTTCAGTAGATGATTTTTGTGTCAAAAGAGGTAAATAACATCCCCTGGTTAAAAACAAAACCAAAAGGAAGATATATCCCGCAAGCCTCTGTTAAAGGGACATGACGTTTTCCCCCCTACTCCAGGCCTGTTTTCAGCCCCCACTTGGTTTCCTTATACAGTCTTTCAGCTTGGAGCACACTGTTCCTGCGCATCGTCAAAATAAGTTGTCGTGCCCGTCGGTGCCGATGTAAAACGTGCTGCATCTTTCCCCCCCAGCCCTGGCTTTGGTTTCGCCAGCCAAATTTGATGCTTTGAGACTGCAGGCCGGCGCTAGTGCGTCTGCAATGCTTCCAGAGGGCCACTGCAGTGCTGGCATGATGCCATGGTTTGGGATGTGCTAGAGCAATGCTCGCTATGCGCTGTCCTATGTATACATGCACTGGCAAAGCTACCTGTACTTATACACGCTTACGTCCAAGGGTATCCCAGTGATTTCAGTGGAACTCCAGCACATTTAAGACAGTGTTTGCCACTTCTAGGATTTGTTTAAAAAAAAAAGAGCATAGCTCACGCATCTTTATGTGTCAAACTTCTTCTTTTCCTTTTTACTTCCAAACCCTTCCTTCAAAATGGGGAAGGGGGGGGGGGAGTTTCTAACCGTCACACACTTAAGCAAGCCTTTCCTAAACCACCCGGGTTTTTTTCTATATCCGATTCAACAGTTTCCGTCATGCCTGCTCTTTGGCAGTCTCTGACCTCTTCTGCGTCCCCTTGACGGGCGCTGTGTTTAAAAAAAACACGGTTGTACCAGGCCTGATAAGATGCACAGCAGCGGGAATGAAATGCTCGAGCGATGAGGAAGCAGAATGGAATGTATCACTTCCGATAGCAAGGGGGCGTTTTTGTTTGTGTATGAGCAACTCTGAATGCTTTCTCCAAATCGGAAGGCTTTTGACATGAGGGAAACTAGCGCATTGCAGAGAGGGCTTTCTCGTCCTGATAAGCTAGCTTTCTGCATGAAGGGGGGGGGGGAACAGAGAAATTCAGGATGGTTGAATGGAGCAGAAAATAGTGAAGAGTTGAAATGACTACTGATTAAGGTTGAAGCCATGAAATGAGAAGAAGAGATTGGATTTATACCCTGTCCTTCATTCGGATTCTCAGAGCAGTTTTACTTTCCCTTCCCCTCCTCACAACAGACACCCTGTGATGTAGGTGGGGCTGAGAGAGCTCTTTCGAGAACTACTCTTGAGAGAACAGCTCTGAAAGAACTTGTGACTGACCCAAGGTCACACCAGCTGCTGTATGTGAAGGAGTGGGGAATCTAACCCAGTTCTCCCAGATTAGAATCTGTGCTCTTAACCACGACACCAAACTGGCTCTTAACCACTAGACAAAACAAGTGCCAAAGCAGTATTGCAGCTGAATATCAGGAAGTCAAAAGTAATGACTACTGGGAAATCATACCATTTTAAGGCTGATGGTGAAGAAATGGAAATGGTTCTAGATTTTGTGTTCCTTGGCTCCAACTAAAAGGGAGACTGCACCCAAGAAGTCAAAAGGGTACTGAGCCTGGAGAGGACAGCAACAAGAGAAGATCCTTAAATGTAACGATATGTTGCTGGCAACCAAGAAAAAGTTAATTCATACCATAGCATTCCGCATTAGAAGAAGAGAGAGGGAGACTGAATTTATACCCCGCCCTTCACTACCCGAAGGAGTCTCAGAGCGGCTAACAAACTCCTTTCCCATCCCCTCCCCACAACAGACACCCTGTGAGGTGGGTGGGGCTGAGAGAGCTCTGACAGAGACTGCTCTTTTTCAAGAACAGCTGTGCCAGAACTATAGCTTGCCCAAGGTCATCCAGCAGGTGCCAATGGAGGAGTGGGGAATCAAGCCCGGTTCTCCCAGATTAGAGTCCGCGCACTTAACCACTACACCAAACTTACTACGTACGGGTTTGAAAGTTGGACAGTGAAGAAAGATGACAGGAAGAAAGTTGATTGATTTGAAATGTGGTGTTGGAGGAGAGTTCTACGGGTATTGTGGACCGCCCAAAAGACAAATAAGTGGGTTCTAGATCAAATCAAGTCTAACCTCTCCTTGGAAGCTAAAATGGCCGAACTGAGGCTCTTGTACTTTGGTCACATTATGAGAAGATGAGAGCCAGTTTGGTGTAGTGGTTAAGAGCGGCGGACTCTAATGGGGAGAACTGGGTTTGAATCTCCATTCCTTCACATGCAGCCAGCTGGGTGGCCTTGGGCCAGTCACAGTTCTCTCAGAGCTGTTCTCTCGAGAGCAGTGCTCTCAGAGCTTTGGGACGCTTTGTAGCTAGCAAACATGGACTGGCAATCAGCCTGATGCCTTGCTCTTTGGAATATATTTGTAGACTGTGCATCATTTCGAATCTGGTGGGCTCCGTCGCTAAGGAAAGCGGCCCGATGAAGCCTTAAGAAACGGTGAAGCAACCTAGGTGTCCCGTCGCTGCTTCTTCAGTCCGTGCTGCTGCGATTCCTATTCCTTTTTTTTTTTTACATAGATAAAAATGTATTTCAACAAAGTATCGCTGCTGCGATTCCTATTCCTGATCCTGTGTCATCCGCTTTGTGTTTTCTGTTTGAAACACCTCTTCGCATCGTGAGCCGGTGACTGCGTCATTCTAAAGAGTGACTTGTACTTTCAAGGACTATTAGGTCACTATTCCACAATGGTGTAGGTGTTATTCATGCACAGTGGGAAAGCCATTTGTTGTGTGTATAGTTGTACAGTTGTAAGCAGAGCTCTAGTGCAGTTTGCGCAGCGTGACAGAATATTCTGTTTATTTGTTTGCATGACTAGACGTGGTAGTGGCTGCTAGTTTAGGTAGCTTTAAAAGAAGACTGGAAGGGCTGGAGAAGTGTTGGGTCGGTGGCTTTGAGACCCAGGTCGGTGGAATGGTTAGAATGTCAGAGAGGATTTGAGAGTTTTGGATCCCACTCTGGCATGGAGGCTTGCTGGATGAACATAGACCAGTGGCTCATTCTTAATGTTGCGAACCGAGAGGGTCAAGCTAACAAAAGAATTATTATAAAAAATATAAACATTTATTCGGGTGTACACATAAATAAAACATAATAAAATTAAAAGAGACAGTCCAAATATCAGACAATTAAAACTTGGTTTATTAGGAACTGATTGCAGTACATGTCAAACCGATGGATAAAACTTTTGACCTAAGGACCATATGCGTTTTTGCCCCATGGGCCTTCCTCAGCGGTCAATATTTCTTCTTATGCAGTGACACACATCCCAAAATACATGCATTCAGAATTTTGTATATACATATATATAAATGAGATCAGGTGTTGCTTTCTGAAATTTGAGAGGTTTGAATCCCACAGCGCGGAGGCTTGCTGGATGAACATAGGCCAGGCTTATTCTTAATGTTGCCAGCTCCAGGCTGTGAAATTCCTGGAGATTTGGGAAGTAGACCCTGGGGAGAGTGGGGTTTGGAGAGGGGAGCAACCTCAGTGGGGTACAATGCCACAAGAGTTCCACCCTCCAAAGCAGCCACTTCTTCCAGGGGAGCTGGTCTCCGTAGTTTGGAGGTCAGGTGTAATTTTGAGAGAGCTTCAGGCCTCACCTGGAGGTTGGCAACTGTATTCATTCTCCACCAAATGTACCTCACAGGGTTGTTCTGCAGCTCAAGTGGAAGTAGGGAGAACAGTGTTGTAAGCCGCTTGGAGTCTCTTGGGGAGAAAAACTGGCTATCAGCATCTAGATAAATAAATGGAACCTTCACGTCTCAAAGTAGTACACCTTGGAGTACTGGTTATGGGGGGGGGGGAAGTTGGAAGAGGCTTTGGCCTGCATGCCTGGCTTATGAACTTTAGAGAGGTATTTGGGCAGTCACTCAGGGCTGTGGGGAGTAGATGGACCGTTGCCAAGTAGATGGACTGTTTCCAAGGCAAGAGAGCCAGTTTGGTGTAGTGGTTAGGAGCACGGACTCTCTGGGAGAACGGGGTTTGATTCCCCACTCCTCCACATGCAGCTGATGGTGTGATCTTGGGTCTGTCACAAGTTCTCTCAGAGCTGTTCTCTCACGAGCGGTCCTTGAAAGAGCTCTGTCAGTCCCACCTGCCTCACAGGGTGTCTGTTGTGGGGAGGGGAAGGGACAGGAGTTTGTAAGCCACTCTGAGACTCCTTCAGGTAGTGAAGGGCGGGGTACAAATCCAATCTCCTCCTCCTCCTCCTTCACTTGATCCAACCAGGTTGTTTTTCTGCTTTTCTGTGGGAGTGATCATGTGATGGATACATACCAGTCTGGCTGTGATGGGTTCTGTAGGGCCTTTGTCGAAGCCACATGGATACGTACACAATTTAGTACTGGTACCCTGGCCCAGTTATGTGCTACTCTGTTATATCAGGAGCCAGTCTTCTTTCCCAAGGTGCTGACCTAAAATGAAGGCACCAGTTTGGAAATGTACTCCCCACCCACGGATGGGTAAAACGCAAGCATAAAACGAGCGTTCAACGTGATCTCAATTGAGTGGCTTGGCTATCTCATACTGGAACTGCATCAGTGTGCATCATGCTAATAATGGCCTTTTACACCATATAGATTACATTTTAGAGTCGGTCTCCATACTTTCTTTGAGAAAATGGGCTTTTGGGGATACTAATAATCGCTTGGAAGACCTGACTTTTCTGGAAGAGGCGTGGACAGCGAGAATGCAGGCAGCAAGGTGACTCGGTCGTGTTTCCAAGGCAAGAGACGTTCAGAGGTGGATTTGCCGTTGCCTGCCTCTGCATAGTGACCCTGGGCTTCCTCGGTGGTCTCCCATCCAAATACTAACCAGGGTCAACCCTGCTTAGCTTCCAAGACTTGACAAAATTGGGCTTGCCTGGGCCATCCTACAGGAAAGTAGTCCTAGCTGTTCAGTGGTACAGTCTAGGATTCTTGTTGCCTCAAGTCTGTGATCTCAATCTGTGTAACTGATTCTGGCTTAAATAGGGTGCTGGGCATGGAACCAAAAAACATATATTCTGGTGTACGGTCCTCTGGGCTCACTGTCGTGTTCAGACTGCGTGGGTGGCTCCAGCGCATGCAGCACTGGCGCACCAATGTGTCATGTTACCAGACCACAGATCTCTGGGATGCTAATGTTGTTACGTGTTGGCACAGGCAACACAAAAGGAAACGTGATCGAAAGCACAGATCCTTTTAATTTTCTGGCGTTGACGTTCAAGCCTGTAAATTATCTCTTAATAGCAGTAGTAAAAACTGCAATAGAAGGCGAGTGAGTTTGCTGATACCGTGGCCCCTTTTAGCTGTGTCGTGGCTTGGACTGTACAGATTCATTCACTAACGCTGCAAATGTCTGTAGCATTTTCTTATCTGGATCTCCTGCTTATCTGAACTGTGTGTTTCCAATGCACATTCCCGTATACAAACTCTTTCCCCCATTCTATCTGAAGCATCTGATCTATTTCTGGGTGTCTTTGCAGATAAGGACCGGTGGCTGGATTTTTCCGGGAGCCCGATCTAGCTCTCTTTCCGTCCTACGTGGCTCCGCTCAGTGGTTAGCCCAGAGGGATTTACGAAGGGCGTGGGGGGCTCGGGCGAAGAGACTTATTGAGGATCCTGAGCCCACTGAAAGCGGCTGTCTCATAAAACTAGTTGCTGACTGGGGGGGGGGGGGATATTGTACCCTTGTAATTAAGCCTCTCAAATTAATGGTCCACAGGTTTTGTATTTGTTTTAGTCACTCTTGTGCAGTTCATCTGTGGCCTAAGGGGGGGGAAGCAAGCAGTTTTTGTGAATCTGGCTTGCCTGTTCGCCTGCAGGTGAGCTGGAATTGCTGCAGGCGACCAGACACAAATGGCTGTTTGCATACCTTCTTGTTAGAGTGGAAAGAAAATCTTTAAAATCCAATCTTTTTTACAATATGCCTTTTCATGTTGTAGTTTAGCCAGCATGGTATAGTGGTTAAGAACAGCGGACTCTCCTCTGAAGAACTGGGTTTGATTCCCCACTCCTCCTTCATGTGAAGCCTTCTGGGTGACCTTGGGCCAGTCACAGTTTTCTTTGAACTCTCCCAGCCCCACCTACCTCTCAAGGTGCCTGTTGTGTGGAGCAGAAGGGAAGGTGACTGTAAGCCACTTTAAGACTTCTTAGGGTAGAGAAAGGCAGGGTATAAAAAACCAACTCTTCTTCTTCTACCTCACAAGGTGCCTGTTTTGGGGAGAGGAAGGGAAGGCATTTGTAAGCTGTTTTGAGTCTCCTTAGGGCAGAGAAAAGTGGGGTGTAAAAACCAACCCCTCTTCTACACTGGGGATGTTTATTTTGGGGGGGGGGGAGGGACTTTTCCCCTTCCCGCCTAGGAAGCTACATTAATTACCATGTTTAATTGATGGGGTTTTGATAGCTTCAGCCAGCAGAACAATCCAGTGGTTCCAATTAAGCTTGGCTTTTGCAAACACCGGCCTCCCGAGACTCGTATAGTATCTGCGAACAGGAGCTGAAGCTTCTGTTAGTTAATGTTTACTCGGTTGTGGAGCTGCGCCCATGGCTGTAGGGTAGAGACAGGCCTTCCCTTCCTACCAGAATGCTATCCTTTGGGGGCTTGGGAATCCTCTGTTTCTGTACTGGTCGAGCGGGGTGGGGGGGTGTCGAAAGGTTTCCCTCTTTCCTCTGCAGTATGGATGTCTCAGTTGGGGCACATAAAAAGAGGCCGTTCCCCACTGTTTGTGTGTAGATTGCTGGATTTGGTCCTAAGGGAGGCTTGGTGCATGGCCGTGGGAAATCACTATCATTCTGCAGTAGGGATGCCAACCTCCAGGTGGGACCTGGGGATCTCCCGGAATTACAGATCATCTCCAGACTTCAAAAATCAGCTCCCCTGGAGAAAATAAATGCTTGGGGGGGGGCTCTATGGCATTGTACCCCGCTGAGGTCCCTGTCCTCCCCACGCTCCATCCCCAAATCTCCAGGAGTTTCCCAACCTGGATCTTGCAACCATCCCTCCATCCCCCCGCCAGTGGCTATAAGTCAGTTATGACAAAATGAGCCTCGGTTGTGTGGCCAATAACACAGTTGCTGCCGTGGAGGGCTGGCAGGATCAGCTCTTTGGTTTGGGGACAAGATGTTGTTTGGTTCCATTTTATAAACAGAAGGGTTTGCCTTTATGTGGCCACAGAGAGAGTTTTCCAGGCCCAGACACACATATAAAGATTTCTGCAGCTGTGCTCAGAGCTGTGACGGGCTTTTTATTTACTATTTTTATAGGCCTTGTTTCTCCTGAAGACTCAAGGCAGATTCAAAAGTGTCAGTCAATGTGATTGATAGGACATAGGGATGCTGGCCTCCCGGTGGGACCTCTCCTCTCCAGGCTCCATCCCCGAATCTCCAGGAGTTTGCTAACTTGGCTCTGGCAACCCTCCTCCCTCCCCCTAGTCATCTGCCGGTGGCCAGAGGGGATCTGGCAACCTTAGCACATCGAAGGTGTGGTGTGCTAAGTACAATTATGGTTATAAAAATCTGAAAGAACTACAGACTGTTAGACATGGTACCGAATGCAGAGAGATGGTATTATATCAGGAGAAAGTAATAAATACAGTGGCAGTAGGGTACTAATACAAGATCAGTAATGCCTACCAATAACGCATACCACGCACAGTGGCATTGGCTTTTATAATAGCGCCTTCCTGAACTGTCCATTTGTAGTATAGCTCTACTACCTCTATAGAAATGCTCTCCTGAACAATTCAGTTTTATGTAGTTTGTGGAAAGCCGGGAAGCAGGGCCCTTCTTGACCTCCTTAGGCCAGGCCATCGCACAAGTTGAGGGCCGCAACAGAGAATTTGTGTGTACAGGCAGTTGCTGATCTTGCGTATTTGCAAGGTGGCACCCAGGGGTAATTTTGTAGAAAAAGAAGTGCAGGAGCTCATTAGCATAACTCATTAGCATAACTTATTTGCATATGCCACACCCTCTGACATCACCGGTAGTGTGTCAGAAGGCAACGCCCACTGCTCAGGCTCCACCCCAAAGACCTCCAGGTCTTTCCCAACTCAGAGCTGGTGAGCCTACCTGGAGAAAAACTGGTTCAAAAGCACAAAGAAAATAGTCAAGTTGAGGGCATGTACATTGGTCTCCCGTCCTCCATTTGGTCCTCACAAGGACCCTTAGAGGTACACTAGGCGGCGAGAGTGGCTTGCCCACCATCACCTAACAATCTTCACCGTGCAGGCAAGTATTTGAAACTGGCTCTCCCAGATCCTAGCCTAAACATCTGACCACTACACCCGCAGGGTCTCTCAATAGGTCCAGGCTACATGCCGGCCACCAGAGAAAGTGTGGACAAAGGGCTCAGCGGTTCAACATAACAGACTGATTTGAGACGAGTGTGCAAGGAGAGTAGAGCAAGGGGCAGTGGCTCAGTGGCAGAGCCTCTGCTTGGCATGCAGAAGGTCCCAGGTTCAGTCCCCAGCATCTCCACTTAAAGGATCTAGCAGTAGGTAATGTGAAAGACCTCCGCCTGAGGCATTGGAGAGCCACTGCCAGTCTGAGTAGGCCACACTGAACTCGATGCACCACGGGTCTGATTCCGTACAAGGCAGCTTCCTGTGTCATGTTGTCAGGGATGATGTTGCATGACGCATCAACAGCACCTTGGGGTGAAAACCCAGACCTGTCAGCAACAGACCAGGTGGCACTCTAGAATTCCTCCTGATAATACCATAAAGCAGCCCCCGACATGCTGATGCCCAGGGGAGAACTCTGGAGAATGAACAAAGTTTGAGTTCAGTGGCACTTTTCAGACCAGTGAAGTTTAATTCTGGGTATAACCTTTAGTGTGTATGCACACTTCTTCAGATATCTATTCTGTAGCTTCAGAACAAAACGGCTATTCACCTGAATCTATTGGGAGAGTGAAGTCACGCTTAGAGAATGTGTCGGGAGAAGAGCTGTAATTCCAGGGGATCCCCAGGTCCCACCTGGAAGCAGACATCCCACTCAACTGAAGGCAAAGTTGGCCACACAAAGTGCAGCTCCCCCTCCATCCCATCTGATCATTTGCAACTGTGCAGGAGACGCAGCAGTGGGGGGGGGGGGGCATCGGAAGTCTTACCTGCCTGTGTCTTCCTCCTCGTGGCTGGACTGAGGGCTGCTGGGAGGAGGGGTCGGGACTTGCTGCCTGTGGCCCACCCCCCTGGGCTTCTCACTGCAGGGGCGTGCTCTGGCCCGAAATGAGGCCTGGTGGCACCTGCAGAAGGCCTTGCTCAGGTGAGTGAAGCTAGCATGGCGAAATGCAGGGGGAGAGAACACCTTTCCCATTTCCAGTTTGATGTAGCGGTTAAGAATGTGTACTCTAATCTGGGAGAACTGGGTTTGATCCCCCACTCCTCCACATGCAGCTGCTGGTGTGACCTTGGGCCAGCCACAGTTCTCTTAGAGCTGTTCTCTCACAAGCAGTTCTGAAAAGAGCTCTCTCAGCCCCACCTACCTCACATGATGTCTGTTGTGGGGAGGGGAAGGGAAAGGAGATTGTACGCTGCTCTGAGACTCCTTCGGGTAGTGAAGGGCAGGGTATAAATCCAATTTCTTCCTCCTCCTCCTCCTCTTCCTGAGTCTTGGGGGTAAAACCCAAAGGATCTGGAATGGAACAGCTGGGGGGGGTAAGCTTCAGGTCTCCCTTTATCAGCATGAGGTTGGTTAGGCTGAGGGGGTGTCCAAGGTCACCCAGCAAGCTTCCATGGCAGACTGAGGATTCAAACTTGGGTTGCCCTGTTTTCAGACTGATGCTCTAACCACTATACCTGGGCCTGGCTTCCACTGATTTAAAAGTTGAACAGTGTGACTTAATGTATGGAAGGGCCAATAGTCCATCCAGCCCAGCATTCGGTCTCACACAGTGGCCAGCTAGTTCCTCTGGTTGGCCAACAACATGGCATGCAGGCCGAGGCCTTCCCCTTGTGGCTCTGGGATTCTCAGAGGCCTAGTGCCCCTGATTGTGGAGGTTCCCCTCACTCACCATGCCTAATAGCCATGAATCTTGTCTAACCCCCTTTTAATTCTGTTTATTTCTGTGGTCATCACTGCATCCTCTGGCAGTGAATTTCACGCAGTGGCCAACCCGTTCCTCTGGGGGGCCAACAACGGCGTAGAGGCCGAGGCCTTCCCCGGATGTTGTTACACAGGTTGCCCAGGGCAGTACAGGTGTACGAGGGTTCTTTATGTATATGAGGGTCAAATTGCGAGAGGTACCAGTGGAAGGAAGAGACCTTTTGACTGAAGAAATGGAGTTTTTATTGTAAATAAATGCAAAGCTCACACTACTCACTCCTGCAAAAATAATAACAACAGATCAACACACACAGAGCTAAGAACCAAATTGGTGATTGATAGTGACAAGAAGGGGTTGATTTTGGGTAGGGCACTATTCACCTGATCCTGAAGTCTGGAATCCACGTAGGAGGAGGACATGGCTGACCAGCAATTCATGTCAAAGGCTCAGACAGACTCTTATGGGCTCCAAGAGCTGTACAAAAATTAAGGCGCAGAGTACCAGTTTAAATGTGGTTTGGAGAGCCAGGGGTGAGTTGGCCTGGGGTATAATGAGTAGCCGGATTAAAACTGAGTAGTGCAGGATGCTTGGTTTTACCAGTGTTTGTCTTTCTACATGTCATTGGTTCAGCGTTGATTGGGGAAAGGTGCTAGACACTCGGAATGACTTCAAGGAGACAGTTCAGGTTACCCAGCTGACTGCCCAGGTCAGAGGAGATGGGATTTAGGGATTAGTACATTGATGAAGATCTTTGTTAATTATTGGCTGATCATGAGGTCCTGTGAATGCGCTCCTTCTACTGGACTCTGTTCCTCCTGACCCAGTTTGGTGTAGTGGTTAAGTGCACGGACTCTAATCTGGGAGAACCGGGTTTGATTCCCCACTCCTCTACTTACACCTGCTGGATGACCTTGGGCAAGCCAAAGCTCTGTACCAGCTGTTCTCTCAAGGACAGTTCTGGAAAGAGTTCTCTCAGCCCCACCTACCTCACAGGGTGTCTTTTGTGGGGAGGGGAAGGGAAAGAAGTTTGTAAGCCGCTCTGAGATGCCAAGTGAGTGAAGGGTGGGATATAAATCCAATGTCTTCTCTTCTGATCTAGCTCGGCTGGTTCAAAATGGAATCATTTTTCGGGCTCCCTGTTGCCTGCCCTTTGCCAGAGCAGTGTGAGGTGTGGAACTTGCCTTTCTGGCTGCCGGATCCCTCCAAGGTTTTTAGGGAGAGCGAGTTTAACACAGGTATATCGGGGTAGGTAACAGTGTTGCCTCCTGGCTCTGGGATTCAGAGGATTAGTGCCTCTGAATGTGGAGGTTCCCCTTGGTTATCATGGCTAGTAGCCACTGATAGACCTGCCCTCCAGGAATCTTATCTTCAGGTAGCAGGTGTTGGGAAGGCCCTTTCTTTGGCTACAGCCTAAATACAGAATATTGAGTCAGCCAATCCGCAGTTCTGACTCTGTTTTGGCAGCTTCAGCTACGGGGACATAGATCTCGGGTAAAAAGAATGGGGGAAAATGGTTCTATTAGGATAATTTTAAGGAAAACAGTCATTTGTCTGTAACGAGTGAGAAGACAGTACTGATGCCAGTAATAATAGTTTGCTCTGTAATTGTCTATTTATTGTGTTGTATAATATGCTGCTAATTGTACTACTTGCAGCCAAAAGATCTAACTGCTCACCTGTGCGTGTTCGTTCTCTCTCTCTCTCTCTCTCCCTCTCTTCCCCCCCCTCAGATCTTCCCTTTAAAAGGGAGATTTAGTGACAGTGAAGGAGAGAGGGTGCATTCAGACGCACCATTTAATCAGGCTTCATGACTGATCAACAATGGATTTTATGTGCACATTCACATGGCAACAACTGCCTCCTGTCCCGATCTGTTGGTTTCCTGCTCAAAACCCCCCTTAAGCCGGAGTATTTTGTTACCAGGTCCCAAGTGGTGTTTTCTCAGCTCTTCCATTTAAAACTGCAGTTTCCCCTGTGTAATCACTCCTCTGGTATCAAGCCATTTCCGATATTTTAAACTCCCTTCCGCTTTTCGCTTGCCATTTTTTTTGTGCGTCGGCAGTATGCGCATAAGAGGAGCTCTGCTCCCGTGTTTATAAAACCAACGTTTAAACGGCCCTAGTTTTGAGTTCGGGATCCCAAAGAGGCCAGTTTCGGGTGAAAAGTCTTCTGTCACAGTGGTGAAATCACAGTGCTCTGCGGAACTGTCAAACGAAAGCCGTGATTCGCCATAGTGGTTCTGCGCATGCGCGAAGATAAAGTTTTTCGATTCTACGGATGAGCCGTTATGCACATGCGCAAACTTAGGATTTAAAAAACCCCCCTGATACGTGCTCTCAGGTGATCGCGATTGTCTGGAGTAAAAATAATTGCAAAAGAGTGGGGCCATTTAAACCTGTTTAAATGGCGCGTCTGAATGCGCCCAGAGAGAACCTGATTCAGTGATGTGGTTAGGGCTTTGCAGAGAAAGCATCGTGAATCTTATCAGTAACTGTTTTAACATATGGTAGTTAAAATATTGGTGGTGGTTCAAACATGTTGCCGGTTTTGATTTTGAGTTCAAATTTTGCGATTTCTGGTGCAATACAAGTTCTTCAAATACGCTTTCAAAAAATCTTATTTATTGCTGTTGTTTTAACTTGCAGCGGCTTCTCTGGTATAGATGTACGTTTTGTAGACATTCCTTTGCAGGGAGCAGGGAATGAATCCAGAGGGAGGGGGAAAAAATTCATGCAGAGGAGCAGGGAATAAATCAGATGTTTGTGTGTGTGGGCAAAGGAGATAAAATTCATGCAATCCTTTTTTTTTTTAAACCATAGCCTATAATTACTCCTTTAAGAACATAAACTTTGATGTTCATAACTTTGTTAAAAGGTAAACTGGTGCCATTTGGTATATTTATGAGATTGAAAAGTGTAAACTGCTGTAGTTTTGTTCAAACCCTGTACTAGAGAGATGCAAACTGCTTCACCCCTATGCTATTGAGGCACATATATTTTTATTTTTGCTGTCTTGAGAAATAGTGAAAATAAAAGTTGGGAACGAAAACCATAAATTTTACTGTAAACAAAAGGAGGTTTATAAAGCATCTTTGTACAGTCAAAGCGTCAAAGACTGTCAGAATCTCAACCCTTCAATAATATATTATTGCATACCTCATGCACAGAGTATATTAGAAGAAGAGTTGGTTTTTATATCTTGCTTTTCTCTGCCCTCTAAAAGCAGCTTACAATCACCTTCCTTTCCTCTCCCCACAACAGGCACCTTGTGAAGCAGGTGGGGCAGAGAGAGTTCTGGGACTACTGTAATTGGCTCAAGGTCACCCAACAGGCTTCATGGGGAGGAGGAGTGTGAAATCAAATCCCATTCTCCATTTAGAGTCCACTACTCTTCACCACTACACCACGCTGGCTCTCCTCACAACAGGCCCCTCATGAGGCAGCTGGGGCTGAGAGAGCTCTAAGGGAACTGTGACTAGCCCAAGGTCGCCCAGCTGGTTTCATGTGGAGGAGGAGTGGGGTATCAAACCCAGTTCTCCAATTTAGAGTCCACTGGCTTTTAGTGGACCAAGTTTGGTTACATTTCAGTAAAATCCTTTGAAATGTATTGTACCGGGGGGTGGGGGGGTGGGGAGCTGTCCCCCTCTGGTGTAATATATTTTCAAGGGTTTTATTTAAATGTAACCAGATTTGGTCCACAATTAACATACCCTGTGTGTAGGGCAATAGATGTCCCAGTCTCCCCTCTCCTGCAAATCCTAGTAAGTGATCACTATGGTAAGCGTTCCTGTACTTGCTGACCAGAAAATGCTCCAGGGATTGGGACAAAGCATGCCTGCCTCTCTCCTTTGGCCAGGGGTCAACTTCCTGCTTCAATCCCAGATCCCCAATCAGCCGGTGGTAGGTTTGCCAGCCTCCAGCTGCGGCCAGGAGTTCTCCCAGAATGACAGCTGATCTCCAGATTAGTGATTAGTTTCTCTGGAGGAAACGGCAATTTTGGAGGGTGGAATGTGGTATCCCACTCAGGCCCGTAGCCACAGTGGGACATTTAGGGGCGGTGCACCCTCACTCGTGGCCGATGCCCCACAACTCCTGCTGTCCCTGGCCCAGCCGTGTGATTAATACTTGCCGAGTATGTGCTCTCTGCTACTGTAGCGGGTCGGCGAGGTCTGCTAATGCTGTAGCACAGAGCACATATTCCCGGAGTATTAATCGTGACGGCCCACCAGCTCTCCCTCTCCTGTAGCGTCCGAGGCGAACTAGTATGGCTGGTGGGTAAGGAAAGACCTTTCTCTTCTTTGCCTGCCTGCCAACGGGATCTCTCCCTCCCGCCTCCTCTCTCCTCCGCCCCCCTGGGTTTCCCATTTCCCCACCACCCAAAATTTTCTAGCTATGCCCCTGATCCCACCCCTGTTGAGCTCTCCGCCCTAGCCAGTGCCCCCAAATCTCTAGGAATTTCCCGAGGTGGAGTTGGCAACTCTATGTTAGCGGGAGAGTGGGCAAAGCTAGTCCCAGAAGGCACGTCCAATTGTCGCTTCCTCTTTTTTCTCCACCTGCCCGCCCGCCCACAGGTAAGACTCTTTGGAGGAAAGATGAGACAAAAGGAACTAGATTTTTAAAGAAAATTAAAAAGAACCTGCTGCTGTTGGAATGTCAAAGATTGTAGCGTCCGTTCCGTTCCTTTTCTCCTTCCTTTTGAGCCTCTTAGATCTGGGGAGCCTTTTCCAGATAACATTCCGCAGCACACTGGCAGCTTTTGAATATCTTGGTCAGCGCATGAATAAATTAACACCACACATAAACCGCAGTGAAGCGTAAGTGCCACTTAGGACTGACGGTGCTTTATTAAGCTGTGAGGCTTGGCGATAGAAGAAGGGGAAGAACTGGGGGGGGGGGGGAGCGGTGGCATTTAGGTACCAACCATTCAAGCCGAGTGGAGGGTCTTTCTTCTCCTTGTCTCTGTGGCCCGCCCCCTCCCCATTGTAAATCAAAGTGCAGAGTACAACCTCTGTCTGTCTTTTGGCACAGTTTGGACACACAGCCACCAACTAGACAAGCCGGCCACGGTCTCCTCGGATGACCTCTCTTAGCCATAAGTTTAGGAAAGCTTCCCAAACAAGGTTACACTTGGTCCAGTTTGCTTTCGTTTTTAATTTTTGTATTGTAGTTTTCCCATCATGTGTCTGGCACGAGTTTTGTCTGTCTTTGGAGTAAATGAAAGTACAGATGGAAGCAAATCCCCCCCCCCCCCCGAGGTTGTGGCATTGTGAGTTGTACAGCAAGGCTTCAGTCTTTTTCCCGCCTCTTCTTTTTCTGTATTCAACATGTTTCTTAAAATATTGCCTCCCACTTCTCACAGTTTGGTGGTTAGAAGCATGGACTCTAATCTGGGAGAACCAGGTTTGATTCCCTACTCCTCCACTTGCAGCTGCTGGTATGACCTTGGATCAGTTGCAAGTCCTCTCAGAGCTGTTCTCTCAAGGGCAGTCCTCGAGAGAGTTCTCTCTGCCCCACCTACCTCACAGGGTGTCTGTTGTGGGGAGGGGAAGGGAAAGGAGATTGTAAACCGCTCTGAGACTCCTTTGGGTAGTGAAGGGCTGGGTATAAATCCAATCTCTTCTTCTCTCTTCTTGACTTCACTTATATTCCACCTTTGTCCCCAACAGGGATTACAGGGTTGCCAGCCCCCCCCCCCCCGGGGGTTCCCATGGTTTTGGGGGCCTCAATCCACTGCTGGCTGGTGCAAGAAACACCCCCCAAAAGTCCCCTCCTGTGGTGCTGGCACATTACTGTCACCTGGAAGTGACGTCATAGCGTTGCCAACATTGATGGGAGGTGACGCTCTAGATTTTGGGCAAACTATGGTTTTGAGGGCAAACCCCCCCGTAGAGTTTTGCCCAAAACCTAGGGGGTCATCCCCAATGGCAACAACACAGTGATGTCATTTCGGGGTGATGTCATTGCGCGTGCCAGAAGATATCCTGACTGCACCCAGGAGACCGCCCAGCAGCGGCCAGGAAGGACCTAGCAACCCTAGATCTCACGGTGGTTTACATCGTTCTCCTGTCCTCTCTTTTATCTTTACAACAACCCTGTGAAGTGGGTTAGGCTGACAATATGTGACCGGTCCAAGCAAGCTTCTTTCTTCAAATTCCTGAGTGGGAATTCGAGCCTAGTTATTCCTCTCTCTCTCTCTCTTTTTTTAAGGAAGTTTTTTATTTTTTTCCCATATCAACAAACATAACAGATGCACATAAAATGCGGGTTACATATACATATCTATATCATCTAATTATTCCTGATACTAGCCTGACACCCTAACCACTGCAGCACGCTGGTCCCCTAGGGAAGTTCAGAACATTCCGTCACTGCTTCCCAGGGCTCATTTCGTAGGAGGAGCGCCTTTGCATATTAGGCCACACCCCCTAATGTAGCCAATCCTCCAAGGGCTTACAGAGCTCTTCTTACAGGGGCTACTGTAAGCTCTTGGAGGATTGGGTACATCAGGGGTGTGTGGCCTAATATGCAGAGGAGCTCCTGCTACGAAATGAGCCCTGCTGCCTCCTGTAAGGAAGGCTCGCCAGACTTTCATCCTCCTTCGAGCCTTTAGTTCGGGTTGCTGATTCTGTGAATTTGCTGAAGGCTATGCAAAGAGTTTGATCATTTGGTTCTGTATTTGTGGATACGACATTCGTATTTTTGTTGTTGTAGTGGTTCAAACGGTTTTGTGGCTTTCTTTGCCTGTTAGCGTGTATTAGCTGCCTTGAGGTCCTCCAGGGAAAAGGTGGGTGGTGAGTATTTTAGCACCTAAAACTGCCTTGTGTAGATGTAAAGGGCTTCAGGTCATCTGAAACAGTGTAGTGGCTAGACCGCTGGATTCCCCCTGACGAAGCTGTGTGCGAAATGCGCAGGGGTTGTATAATTATTAACGATTCTGTTTCTGTCTCTACCGATTTGTTTCTTCATCTCTGTTTTAACTTAAAGAACGTACAATCTTTATGTATGAATTGCAAGGTTCACAATGTTTAAAAATGCAAGTACCGTCTCCTGGTATTTATCTGCAGTGTTAGAGAAGGTGCAGAAAAGTCCTGCATCCTAATGTACCCAAGCGTATCTCAGTTTTTGCCAGTTGGGAAGATAAGGGGAAAAACCATGAAAAACATGAGTTGCAAATTAGAAGCCATCAACACTGTAGTACACAAAAGGAAGTTTTTGTTATCCAGACTTGAGAACAACCTCCTGTCTGTATAGTCAGCGTAATTCTGAAGAAGCAACACACACAGATGGCAACATCTGTTCACCAGAGGTGGCAGATGAGTATTTATGTTCCAAGCAGTGATTCCTTTTCTGAACTTTTTTTTTGGTTTTTTTTTGCTCCTGTGGGAGCTGGGGGTGGACACGGGCTGGTTCCATACTATAGCCTTTCTGTGACAGAGAGGGATTAAAATGTGGAATTCGCTGCCAGAGGATGTAGTGGTGGCCACAGGAATAAACAGCTTTAAAAGGGGACTATATAGATTCATGGAGGACAAGTCTATCAATGGCTACCAGCCATGGTGGCTGAGGGGAACCTCCATATTCAGAGGCACTAATCCTCTGAATTCCAGAGCCTCGGGGAAGGCCTCGGCCTCTTTGCCCTGTTGTTGGCCCTCCAGAGGAACTAGTTGGCCCCTGTGTGAGACTGAATGCTGGACTAGATGGACCACTGGTCTGACCTAGCAGGGCTCTTCTGATGTTCTAATGAAGGCCTCAGCCTCTATGCCCTGTTGTTGGCCCTCCAGAGGAACTGGTTGGCCACTGTGTGAGACAGGATGCTGGACTAGAGGGACCACTGGTCTGATCCAGCAGGGCTCTTCTGATGTTTCTATGTGCTGCTAAGTGGCAAACTAGGTATCTGGGTATTTGGGTCTGGATTCCCAGCAGCCACACAGCAGGGGGGAATTATTTTTGCATTTTTGCTGTGCAGAATAGCAGAAATGTGGAAATAACTCCTCCAGTGCTGTTTCGGCTCAGGAAAATGGCTTGGGGGGGAGGGAGTGTTCTGAGTCTGTTTGGGCTCTCCTTTATTTCCCAAAAACCCATTCCCCGCAGCTGTCACGTGGCTGCAGGGAACACGAGCTGGGTTCGGGTTCCCTGGACTCAACTCTTTGAAAATCCAAATATCTTGTTTGGTGGTAGTGGTGAGTGCTGTCAAGTCACACCTGACTTATGGTGGCCCTGTAGGGGTTTCAAGGCAAGAGAAGGTCAGAGGTAGTTTGCCATTGACCACCTCTAGGTAGTGACCCAGGACTTCCTTGGTTGGTCTCCCATCCAAGTGCTAACCAGGGCCACCCAGGCCAAGGCAATGCCTAGTTATTCCTGTTCCAAGTTCCCAGGAGGGAGGAGCCGTGCGTAGTTGGATAGCGCCCCACTGGAATCATTCACCTCCCAGCTTTTCTTCTCTGTACCAAGGGTAAGAACAGAAGAACATAAGAGAAGCCAATGTTGGATCAGGCCAGTGGCCCATCCAGTCCAACACTCTGTCACACAGTGGCCAAAAATGTCAGGTGCCCTCAGGAGATCCACCAGTGGGGCCAGGACACTAGAAGCCCTCCCACTGTTCCCCCCCCCCCCCCCCAAGCACTTCCTCTGCACAGCAATCCCAATCTTCCTTGGTGGTGTCCAATTTAAGTACTTGCCAGGCCAACCTTACTTTAGTTCCCTATATCTGACAAGCCTGGGCTAAGTTGGGCTATTCGGCCTGCTATCCTCAGGCTGTAGTGAACTGAAGGATTCGCTAGGACTGAAAACTCTGCTTTTCTTGTGTTCACATACAGACCAGTTTCTTTCACAGAACACTGGAGGCTTTTGAAGCAGGTGAAGGGATCTGAGAGTTAGCCACCACGTTTATGATTTCACTATACCTGCAGTTCTCAAACTTGTTGAAATGGGGCCCCGCTTGCAGAAGAACTGCCTTCTACTTTGCCTTTCCCAACATATAGGGCAAGAGCCTCACATTGTTTAATACTAAGGGTGTTTGTATTTTGTTTTTTATGATCAGCACTTCAGAATCTAAAACCGTACTGAGCAATGCGAAGTGGATTGAACGTAGGCTATTTAGTGTGTGTGAAAATGCCCAGAAAGCAAACCCAGATTTTGTCACTGAGCCTCCCAGATCCTCTTCCTAGCTTGCCTTGTCCCCCTCACCCCACAGCACATCTACTGTGGATGCCAGGCTGCCACCTGGAGGATTTTTGGGGCAGAGACAAACATGCCGGCGTAACACCAGCGAGCGACAATTACTTTTGGCGATAAGAAGTGGAGTCATGATACTGAGGGCAGCGCTCTAGGATTTGCCAAAATGTGTTCTTGGATATCAAAGTGGGGGAAATATGTCTGTTGGACTCCTCACACGAAATAGCAATGGTGCATATTGAGAAGATTATGGGGAGCATGCTCTCCCAATTGCACACGGTTGGAGTAGTAGTAGAAGAGATTGGATTTA
Source organism: Lepidodactylus listeri (assembly GCA_029233225.1). NCBI lineage: Eukaryota > Metazoa > Chordata > Lepidosauria > Squamata > Gekkonidae > Lepidodactylus > Lepidodactylus listeri. Next base: position 87,883,777 of record JARCFY010000011.1, read on the forward strand.
TACCCCGCCCTTCACTAACTGAAAGAGTCTTACAATCCCCTTTCCTCCCCCTCCCCACAACAGATGCCCTGTGAGGCAGGCGGGGCTGAGAGAGCTCTTCAAAAATTGCTTTTGAGAGAACACCTCCGAGAGAACTTGTGGCTGACCCAAGGTCATTCCAGCAGCTGCATGTGGAGGAGTGGGGAATCAAACCCGGTTTACTCAGATTAGAGTCCATGCTCTCAACTACTACACCAAACTGGCTCCGAAATCATAATCATTGAAAGGAGCTAGGAAGTATGGCTGCACATTTTAGGAAATGGAATGAAGAAACCCTCCCATGCTGTCGACTTCCTCTCCTGAGGAGTGGATGTTGACAAGCTGCTTTTCAAAACACCGGCTCCCTTGGCATGGGTCGGTGGTAGTGAGGTGGGCAGAATCAGTGGCTTAATGTCCTCATGTATCCCCAGTTCTGCTTGGTCTGACAAAGCATGGGCCAGATCAGTGAAAATCAGTTCGGTGTAGTGGTTAAGAGCGGTGCACTCTAATCTGGAGAACCGGGTTCAATTCCCCACTCCTCCATATGAAGCCAGCTGGGTGACCTTGGGCCAGTCACAGTTCTTTCAGAGCTCGCTCAGTGTCTAGCTCACCACTAGCATAACGCTAAGAGCTAGAACTTGTAGCTGCCAGACAATCTTAGGATCTCCTGGCTGTCCTACACACAATGCCATGCAATAATTATTAATTATTATTACTGGTGAAATATCGCTGGCAGCTCTAATGGGAATGGGGTTATGACGTCACTCATTATTTCAAACATTGTGAACATTTCTGAAATTTTTATTTTATTTATTTTATTTATTGAGATTTATATCCCGCCCTCCGCGCCAAATGGCAGGCTCATGGCGGCTAACAACAGGTAACAATACACATTAATATTTAAAACATTAAAACATCAGATGTGTATTCCGGAATGACCTTCCCAGAGGTACCCATATGCTAGCATGTATCTGTTTTTTTCTTCATCTATCCACAAAGAAGGTTTACAGTGTGGAATACCAATTAAATACTTGGTAGAATTTTAATTGACCTGATTTGGATGGCCCAGGATGGCCTGATCTTGTCAGATCTCAGAAGCTAAGCAGGGCCAGCCTTGGTCTGTATTTAGATAGGAGACCACCAAGGAAGTCCAGGGTTACTACGCAGAGGCAGGCAATGGCAAACCACTTCAGAAAGTCTCTTGTCTTGAAAACCCTATGGGGTCACCATAAGTTGGCTGCAACTTGATAGCCGTTTCCACAACCAAAATTTTAATGAAAGACTGGTTTTGACACAATGTGACTCAGGAGATTTGCTGTCAGTAGTGTCTGTATAGTGCAGGAAACAATCCGTTTTTTCTTTGCCGGCGTCTGCTGTATTTCACGCCTGAAACCCCCACCCCCATGACTTCACCTTCCCGGGTTTCTTCTACATCCTTTATTTTATTAGTATTTCCCCCCTCCTCTCGCTTTAAGAGAACAACAAGAAATTTGTATCCCGCCTCTTGAGTTTACGGCGGTTTATTTTCTGTGTCTTTTACTGCTCATTCGTGTCAACTGAGAATGGTTCTCTTTTCCTTTTTCTTTCAGGGACAGCTGAAAAGGGGAACGAGGAAAGGGGGGGGGAAGGCCGTGTCCTGTGTGGCGGGGGCTGAACTTCTGGCATCGGTCACTTGCTTGAGAGACGTCCCGCCATTATGAATGAAGGCACCATCGTGAAGGAAGGCTGGCTCCACAAACGAGGTAAGTGCCGGTCCTTTCTCCTCCTCCTGCATCAGGTGGGACATGGTCCTCTTTTGGCCAAGTATCTCAGAAGGTTCCAGCCGATTTTGGTGCAAGGAACATAACAGTTAGACTTTTGGTTTCCCTGTCAACTGCAGGGCTTTTTTTTTTTTTTTTTTGGGAAAAGAGGTGCCGGAATTCTCAAGAGAGGGAAACGAAGTTTTCCATCTGTATACTGAAAACTCACGAACTTTAAAACATTTTGAAAAGTATTCTGTTGAAGAGGTTCCAGAGCTCTGTTCCGGCGCGCTCAGAAAAAAAACCCTGGTCGACTGCATCCCTTCCCTAAAAGTCAGTCAACCACCTGTTTGTTGCTTTCTTTTCTTTTCCCCCTTTTCCCGCTCCTTTTCTAATTGGTCAGCTTCATGAAACAGTGCCTCAGGAATTTTTTGTTTTTTAACTGTATTCAATTTTAAATTTTTGTATGTTTAAGAATGTTGTAAGTCCAGTGTCCCCTCTAAGCTGAGTTAGTGTGAGCTAACTCACAGTTTTTTAGCCTCCGGCTCACACATTTTTGTCTTAGCTCAGGAAGGTTGGCTCCAGAGCAAACTAATTTATGCAGCAGCCAAATCGCTCGCTCACAACTTTAAGACCAGTAGCTCACAGAGTAGAATTTTTGCTCACAGGACTCCACAGCTTAGGGGAAGCATTGGTTGTAACCAATGTTCCCTCTAAGCTGAGTTAGTGTGAGCTAGTTCAGTTTTTTAGCCTCTGGCTCACACATTTTTGTCTTAGCCCAGGAAGGATGGCTCCAAAGCAAACTGATTCATGCAGTAGCCAAATCGCTCGCTCACAACTTTAATGCCAGTAGCTCACAGAGTAGATTTTTTGCTCATAGGACTCCACAGCAAAGAGGAAGCATTGGTTGTAACCCACCCTGAGCCTGCTGTGCAGGGGAGGGAGGGCTAAAAGTCCAACAAAATAAAATAAAACATTTGAAAACACGTACTATTCTACAAGAAGTCTGTCAAATAAAAACGATAGCGACAGTAACCCAATATAATGATGAGTGTAATCATTTTCCCTTTTTAAAGCATGAATAATTTGATTTCTAAAATTAGTCTTCTAAATGGCACCCATGAGGGGCGGACGGGATCTTTGGAACCGGGACTGCTGAGTCTTTTGTTTTAGAAGCTCTGTGGTTTTTCTTTAGCAAACAGGGCACATTTATAGGAACCAACAGCCACAGAATGAATTACAGGGGTTTTCTCACCTCGCGGTGTGATTTCTCTGTAAACAAGGCAACCCTGAATGTGTTGCCCTCACCCTTCTAATTTGTGAGAACCGGATCTGGGTGTGGGTAAGTATTTCACGTTAATCTGGAGCAAAGCCCGTTTCATGTGCGAGAAGATGCAAAAAGAAGCAGTCCGGGCGCTGCCGAAGAACCAGAGGGATTATAGCTAAGGACTAAGAATGGGTAGTCCAGGGTAGGGTAGAGTAGACTTCTGGGGTTGGGAAGGCACACCAGGGCATTCACAAAGCTTTGCTAAAATGTTGGCGTAGAAGAAAAGAGCAAGAGTCCAATAGTACCTCGAAGACTAGCAAAATTTGTGGCAGGGTAGGAGCTTCCCCGTGAGTCACTGCTCACTTCTTCAGATACAGCGAGAATGATCTAAAATGGTCCATCTTGATCTAGAATGCTGGGCGGGTCTTAAAGAGAAGGCTAAAATATGATGGAAGCATGCTTGGGAGTGAGGTATATGAAGCTGCCTTATACTGAATCAGACCATTGGTCCATCAAGGTCAGTATTGTCTACTCAGACTGGCAGCGGGTCTCAGGCAGAGGTCTTTCCCATCACTTACGGCCTGGTCCTTTTGACTGGAGATGCTGGGGATTGAACCGGGGACCTTCTGCATGCCAAGCAGAGGCTCCTCCACTGCGCCACAGCTGTTCTGTGCCTTGCTGGTGGACCTTCAGAGGAACTGGTTCACCACTGTGTGAGGCAGGAGGGTGGGCTAGGTGGACCACTGGTCTGATCCAGCAGGGCTCTTCTGATGGTCTTATGAGGAGAGAAAACAGGTGATAGAATGGAAGGAATGTCAGGGTATGACAGAGGAGAGGAGGAAAGCTTTAGAATGAGCAGGGGGTTGGACTAGATGGCCTGTATGGCCCCTTCCAACTCTTGTCATTCTATTCTATGATGACTGGAAGGCTAAAACTGATGTTGAGAGTGACAGGGAACCAGTATTTAAGGAGGAAAGGGAAGTCGTGTTGGCGATGTTCATAATTTTGGTGTAGTGGTTAAGAGTGGGGACTAATGTGGGAGAACCGGGTTTGGTTCCCCACTCCTCCACATGCAGCCGCCGGTGTGGCCTTGGGACAGTCATAAGTTCTTTTAGAGCTGTTCTCTCAAGGGCGGCTCTCAGAAGAGCTCTCTCAGCCCCGCCTACCTCCCAGGGTGTCTGTGGTCAGGTGGGGAGGGGAAGGGAAGGGAAAGGGATGGTAAGCCGCTCGGAGACTCCTTTGGGTAGTGAAGGGCGGGGTATAAATTCAATCTCTTCTTCTCTTTTTCTTCTTCAATTTGTCTGGCTGGCAACACAAGAATTTATTATGAAAAAAGTCCCCCCCCCCCCCAAACTTGGAATGTAGATCAAATTCATGCTCGACCTGGGGAAACTTTTCACTGAGCAGAAATTGCAAATGCGCTCTTTTTTAAAAAGTCTGGTGCTCCTCCAAGCCCTGAACTCCTGCTCTGTCTGAAATTAAAGCTTCCAGGGGATGATGCATTTTCAGAGAACTGTGCATGCATTTCGAGGTACTGGTCACAGGGAGCAGCTGAAGTCTTGGGTGTGAGGGTGCTGTGCAGACCTTGAGGTTGTCCTAATGAAGTTTGGAGGAAACCCCGTGGCCAGAATGAGTTGCTTAGGCAGCAGCCTTTCATATACTTTGAGTAAGCCCTCTTCCCCATAGCCTGTAGGAGACCCAGTGTGGTATAGCAGTTAAAGTGTTGGACTAGAATCTGAGAGACCCAGGTTCAAATCCCTGTCCTGCCATGGAAGCTTGCAGGGTGACCTTGGGGAGGTCACACACACTCGCTGCCTGCTCTACCTGATAGGGTTGTTTTGAAGATAAAATGGAGGGAAGGGGAACAATGGAAGCTGCCGCTAGTATCCATTGGGAGGGAACGGTGGGGTATAAATGAAGCAAAAGAAATGATAAGGCCATATAATCAAAAAGAGCCTTCCTTGGCGGGGAGGGCGGGATATAAATCTAAATAAATAAATAAGTAGTTTCAGGGAGAGCAGAGCCGTTTTGGTCTACCGTCGATGAGCTGGATTCGAGTCCAGCAGCACCAGTCTTGATGGTCTGTAAGGTGCTACTGGCCTCGTAGTTTTTACTGTGGCAAGCAAAGAGGCTACAACAAAATGTTCATATATGCAGTTGCTAGGTTTAAGAAGAAGAGATGGGATTTATACCCTGTCCTTCGCTACCCGAAGGAGTCTCAGAGCGGCTTACAGTCTCCTTTCCCTTCCCCTCCCCACAACAGACACCCTATGAGGTAGGTGGGGCTGAGAGAACTCTCTCGAGGACTGCCTTTGAGAGAACTGTGACTGACCCAAGGACACACCAGCAGCTGTATGTGGAGGAGTGGGGAACCAAACCCGGTTCTCCCAGATCAGAGTCCATGCTCCTAACCAGTACATCAAACTGGCTCCAAACTCACCAAACCAAACCCTCCCCCAACAGCTTTTCTCCCCTACTCCTGTCCAGTTTGGTGTAGTGGTTATGTGCATGGACTCTGATCTGGGAGAACCGGGTTTGATTCCTCCACTTGCACCTGCTGGACGACCTTGGGCAAGCTATAGTTCTGGCACAGCTGTTCTTGAAAAAGAGTCGTTTCTGCCAGAGCTTTCTCAGCCCCACCTACCTCACAGGGTGCCTGTTGTGGGAAGGGAAAGGAGTTTGTAAGCCATTCTGAGACTCCTTCAGGGTAGTGAAGGGCGGGGTATAAATCCAATTTCTTCTCCTCCCCCCCCCCCCCAAGGCCACCTGGCATTAATATGTCTTTGCTCGGATTTGAACCTGGGTCTTTTTGATCCAAGTGCTGCAGTTCACATGCTGCTCCCATGTTGGTCTTTCTCACTTTCTCAGCTAGCTCTGGAGCAGCTCTGTTGCACGTTATTGCATTCCGATCTCGGCAATGACAGTTTTGTAACATGATTCTAATCTGGGACGGATTGCGTCTAGGACTGTGGTCTGGGTTTTTTAGATTTGTATTTGTGTGTGTATGTGTATACGTTTCCCTTTAATGCCAGCTTTCGATGTACAACAATAACTGTGTAAAAACGTGCCCGAAGTCGAAAAGGCTGGCTTGATAGAGCATCAGGGTTTCAAGTAAAGCCAGCCAACCGCAAGATGTTTCCAAACCCGACCTCCAATGCTCTGAACTTGTGAAACAAGTCGAGGCTGTAATTAGAGCGATGGAGGCTTGCAAGAAAAGGCAAGATGACAGACTAAGGATTGTATTTTTGTTTAGAAGGCTCTTTTTTTTTTTTGTAGGAAAACAAAACCATGGTTAAGATTCCGTTTCTCCTTTTTGAAATTTAAGTTTCAGGTACAGGTACGTGAAGGGGAATGGGTTGGATTCCAGCATGAGTAACTGCTGTGGCTGAGTTTTATTACCATCTTTTTAGGCTACCCTTTCTTCCTTGGGCCACCTCTAGATTACGCTGGATAAAGGGACCCTTTGAGACATCTTTCCACAGGGCTGCCTGGTGGTGCGATGCATTTCTTCATCCAGTTACAGTTGTTTCTTAGATAGCTGAATAGGCTTGGTGCATTGTGGCTTGCAACATTCTTTGGAACCGTTTCAGTTATTTATTAACTTTATGGTCTGCTTTTCTTCCTTGGACTCAAGGCGGATTAGGAATTCTGAAACAACACAGGAAGAATAATGTAAAACCATATAGTAACCACTGAAATAAGGCTGGGATACAAATTTAGAAACCAGTGCCACAGGAACTGTGTAAGACGTAAGAAATGCAAAAAATAAACACCGTATTTTTCGCTCCATAAGACGCACTTTTCCTCCCCAAAAAAGTGGGGGGGAAAGTGTGTGTGTCTTATGGAGCGAATATGAAGCTTTTCTTACCTGTAACAGGGCTCTTTCTTCAGCAGGAACGCAAGGGAACGCCATTCAGGCTGGCATCCCAGCCTTCCCCGCCCCTCCCTGCTGGGCCTGAGCTGTTAAGACTTAAAAGGGAAACGGCAGGAAAAACCCCACCAGGCTAAGTACTCTTTCCCTTTAAGTGCTTTTCCCCTTTAAGACAGCCAGCAGCAGAAAGCCCCGCCCACAGATTAAGCTCCGTGGCTACTTTGCACAGAAAGGCCTGGCTTTGCATGGCATGCCGACGTCTCTCTTCTTTCCTTTCTCTATCTTCCTTCCTTCCTTCCTTTCCTTTTTTCTGTCTGTCTGTCTGTCTTCCTGTCTCTCTCTCTGTCCCCACCTTTCTTTCTTCCTTTCTCTTTCTCTCTCTCTCTCCTCCTCCTTCCTTCATCTCTCTCTCTCTTTTTCTTTCTTTCTGTTTCATTTTTTCCTGTTTTCCTCCTCTAAAAACAAGGTGCGTCTTATGGAGCGAAAAATACGGTAAATGAATTGGAGAGGTGTGTGGTAGAAACAAGAACTGCATGAATACATCACCAGTGTTAGTTTAAGTGTTCACTTCTAGAGCATGTGTTTTTGTAGGAAAGGACCTGGAGTTCAGGACAGGAACAGGAATTCACATGGAATTCACTGCCACAGGAGGTGGCGGCTGCTACAAGCATGGACGGCTTCAAGAGGGAATTAGATGAACGTGTGGAGCAGAGGTCTATCAGTGGCTATTAGCCACAAGGTATAGATAGGAACTCTCCGTCTGGGGCAAGGGATGCACTGTATTCTGGGGGGGGGGGCAACAGTGGGAGAGCTTCTAGTGTCCTGGCCCCACTGCTGGACCTCCTGATGGCATCTGGTGTTTTTTGCTGCTGTGTGACAGAGTGTTGGACTGGATGGGCCACTGGCCTGATCCAGCATTGGCTTCTCTTATGTTCTTATGTTCTTGAATGATTTTTACAGCTTTGCTTTGTATTTCCCAACACCATGGGCGTGAAAAATCTTCCCTAATCACTTGAGTGCATGAACCTGCCATATTCTGGATCAGTGAAAAAAAGGGGAGGGGAGCGCCTGAAGGCAAAACGAAGAAAAAGAAACAAAATGGTGCAGACGGAAATCAAATAATAGTTCTAGAACCCCTTCGCGTTTTGCATACAGCTTCGTCAGGGAATCTAATGAAATAATAAAAAAATAAAATAGGTTTAATAATTTTAAGAATTAATAAAACAGGATGACTAGATGCCGAGGCGCATAAAATGCTGTTAACTTCCCACCAAACGGTACCTATTTATCTACTTGCAATTTCTTGCTTTCGAACTGCCAGGTTGGCAGGAGCTGGGACCAGAGACGGAAGCTCACTCCATCATGCGGCACTCGGGTCTCGAACTGCTGAACTACCAGCCTTCCGGTCCGCAGTTCAGCATCTTTCTGTTGAGGTTTCAAACGAGTGTACTGAACTGTGCAGAAATGGCACGTTTTAAAAAAGATCTCAGTATTTTTTGTCGTTCTTTTCATTTCTGAGTTACGGAACTGCAGCATCATGATTTTTAAAATGACTAGGCTGTACTGAGTCAAATAAGGCTGCTGATATTCCTATTTGACTTTTAAGGCTGCCGATAGTCGTATTTGGGCGTTCATTGGATATATATGTAATAAATTTTAAACTGGACTAGCTTGGCTTCTCCACTGAGAGATTAAAAAAACAAGGCCAAGTCTGGAGGTCCAAAAATGAAGTAAAAATAAATTTCATTACTCAGTTAAAATCCCCCCAGTTCCCTTTGCGCTTCATCAATTGGCTTCTTCCGGGGAATCTCTTAGTCTTGCAGTGATTCTTCAAAAAAAAGAGTACAAGATCATCAATGCAGGGAATTTGGGGGATTTTAACTGACTAATAAAACATATTTAGCTTTTTTCACCTTGACCTAATTTTTTCTCTCTTAGTGACTGGCGCGGCTCCTGTAGTTTCTCCTTGGCTTCTCCGCAGTCCACAGGCAAGACACCCCCCTGTATTCATGCAGAATTTATGTAAAAAGCTGGAAGGAGGAAACTGCATCTAAAGCCCACTGCCGGGTTTTCTCTGCGACAGGACGAAATTTCCACTGTGGCCCTTTCCCCCCCCGGCTCTAAATGGAGAAACGAAATGAGACTTCTTCCTCTGTGTTTGTCTTAGTAGTTCCTGGCAAGCCCATGAGTCAGTTGCTTAACGGAAGTGCCGCTTCCCAGTACAGCAGATGTCGGTTTGTGGAGAGACCAGTCACTTCCCCTGACCTCAAACCTTCAGCTTTCCGATCTCATGAATGAATTCCTTCTGCTTTGAATGGGGCCCGCCTAGTAGCCCGTGATCCTCGTTGCGAGGGCCCCTGGGCTTGGTCACATGGAGGCACAGGGGGGGCTCCAGGCCAACTCTGGGTTTCTTCCGGCATGCGTGTTGCAATGATGTCACTTGGAAGTGATGTTGTCGCGCTGGGCACGTTGTTTGGGGAATGCTAGAATTCGGCATGCCAGGAGTCTTCGGGGGCAGGGCTCCCCTCCCCGCTGGCCAGCTGGCCGGTGGCAAATTGGGGCTCCAAACCAGGGAAAGCCCCGCCCCTATCGGGTTTTTTTTTTAGCAACCCTAGGCTTCTGATTGGCTATTGGAGATCTGATTGGCTGTGCAAAAAATTTTAAATGTTGCTTTGGCATCAGCTACCGCCACAGCATAAGGATCTGCACTGTGTTACTGAAGTTAAGCTTTGGTAATATTTTTTGGTCTGGCTCCACCTCCTGCTGCAGCCATTTTGTAACAGCCATTTTGTTACTGCACCCATCGTGCTGTTTCAGAATTATCAAAGTGCCCGCAGGATCAAAAAGGTTGGGGACCCTTGGCCTAGTCTGTTTGGTGTGTTACCTTCAGAGGTAAAGTGGATTAGGTCCACAGAGACTTTTCAGTGGTGGCCCCTCAATTGTGGAATTCTGCCCTCACAGTGATACACTTAGTTTGGAGCTGCGTGTTGAGTGCCTGGTGAAAATATTTTTTGTTTTCCCCAGGCTTTTTAGTTAGTTTTGTTCTCTCCCTTTGGTTCAACTTTATGTTATGGTTCTATTTTTTAAAATTTCCCTTTCAGTTTCTTTTAAAAGCTTTAATTGCCCATTTTTGCTCTTGCTGATATATTTTTTAAAAATGTCTTGTTCTCTGACCCATTGTATTGATTTTCATGTGCTGTCCCTCCCACCTCCATGTTATGGCTTTCTCCAGTATTTTATTATTTTAAGCGGTGTTTGGAAACTGCTGATGCGAGTGATGAGCATCATAAACCGCTAAGGATGTTTTCACGATCGTACCCTAATGCGATTTGTTCTAATGATGCTGCTTTATGGGAATTCTGTGATATTGTCTGGAATCCAGGTGTGCAAATCACCTCTTGCCCGCCTGACTCAAGAAGCAAAAATCTACTCTGGGTGACCAGACAAGTTTTTAAAAAATTAGAAAAACACTAGTTTACCGTGGTATGGCTGACCCTCAAGGTATCATCAGTGCCGAATTTAGGCAGATCATGAGAGGGAGGGCAGGAAGTGTTGCATCAGCGCTTAGTTCTCGTGGCCAATGCTCCCACTAAGCTGGGGAGTCTTGTGAGCAAAAATTCTACTTTGTGAGCCACTGGCATTAAAACTGTGAGCAAGCGATTTGGCTACTGCATAAATTAGTTTGCTCTCGAACCATCCTTCCTGAGCTAAGGCAAAAACGTGTGAGCCGGAGGCTAAAAAACTGTGAGCCAGCTCACACTAACTCAGCTTAGAGGGAACACTGCTGTGGCCCTTTCTTACACACCCAGGGAAATACTGATTGCCACTTTGGGGTCAGGAAGCATTAGTTCTCCAGGCCTCTTTGGCTGGGGATCCTGAAGGTTTTTTGTCATCTTCTGGGCATGGAACAGGGGTCACTGGGTGTGTGTGGGGGGAGGTATTTGTGAATTTCCTGCATTGTGCAGGGGGTTGGACTAGATGACCCTGGAGGTCCCTTCCAACTCTATGATCCTATCATGGGGAATCCTTCTGGCCACACCTCCTCAGTTGTCGTCATTGTTCTAATCTGCCTCCAGCTTGCGTTGGGAGAAGGCGGAAGCTATTTGAGATGGTACCTGAATTTTCGCATGATGACAGTAAGATTCAGGCTCTTTTTTCCCCCTCACTGGGTACCTGAGCAGCCTGACAGATGCCAGGATCCGCGCTGCAGGGTCTCCTTGCACAGCAGAGTGCCCTCAGCCAAGGACAGGGCATTTAAAAAGTGTACTTATTTGAAACATTTATTAGCCGCCTTGCGGCATTTGAGGCAGCTTGCGATATAAATAAAACAACATCTGTAAAATACGTAAAAGGCATTCTGAAATGGTCAATTAGGACTGCCAATAAATACCAACTAAATCTGTGAAATGCAGTACTAAATGAAATTCTCTTCAGTTGGGTGGGGGGAGGCCAGCGTTAGGCCAACTCACTATTCTCCAGGCAGCCCCTACAATAAGAATGGCGTGCCTTGATGTCTTGTTGGGTTGCCAAGATAACCCAAAATGGCGACAGACATCACACAAGCTTATTGGTGTACGATGTATTTCAGACGCATGCACAGACCACGCTGCACAGAGCATGCTGTCTCTCTTCCTCCCCCCTTTGTGATTTCCCTACTGAGCCAGTTTGGTGTAGTGGTTAGGAGTGTGGACTCTAATCTGGGAGAACCGGGTTTGATTCCCCACTCTTCCACTCGCAGCTGCTGGTGTGACCTTGGATCAGTCGCATTATGCATGTGTGTTTTATCTGTTTTTAACTTGTTGTATGCCGCCTTGAGCCTGCCTGGCGAGCAAGTCGGGATATACATTGAAACTGATAATAAATAAATAAGTTCTCTCAGAGCTGTTGTCTCAGGGGCAGTCCTCGAAAGAGTTCTCTCAGCCCCACCTACCTCACAGGGTGTCTGTTGTGGGGAGGGGAAGGGAAAGGAGAGTGTAAGCTGCTCTGAGACTCCTAAAGTTTCATTTTTCTGCATTCCTGGGGATTCTGCGTACTTAAGGATGCTCCTTCTTCAGGCCTTGGCCTGTGCTACAGATTTTACTATCCGCAAAGAGATCAACGCGTTGAGATTAGATGTAGTGATACCGTCTGCAGAGTGTTTTCTATTGCTCAAGGCACTTCCTGTGCCAGCAATCCTTAGGTGACAACCCTTTGATAATAGGTAAACTTCCTTATCCCCAGGCTTACAGGATTTACCGGGTTGCTCCCTGCTCAGGCCCCAGACACCACTTGCTACTCCTCTTAGGAGCAAAACTGGGGGGTGGGAATTGACATCATAATACCGTTTCCAGAAATTCCTCTATGGTTTTTACTGTAGAGATTGGGGAATTCCTAGAGCATTGCAGTGTCACTTCCAGGTCCAGCCGGAAGTGACATCATGCAACGTTGTACCCATTGAAGTGAGGAGCCTGGCTGGCAACCCCGTCATAGATGGACTAAGGCTGTGAGAGATGCATGGCTTGCCTAGTGGTAACGCCAGGATCCTCCCCCTCTCCACTGCTTCCCAGCGCTCTGAGCAGGATCAGTTACAACACCTTTGCCCTGTTTTTTGGCCTAGCTGGGGGAGGCTGTGCCTTCTTGGCTGTTTCCATGTCACCCTTGTGACTTAAGAACATAAGAGAAGGCAATGTTGGATCAGGCCAATGGCCCATCCGGTCCAACACTCTGTCACACAGTGGCCAAAAATACCAGGTGCCATCTGGAGGTCCACCAGCAGGGCCAGGACACTAGAAGCCCTCCCACTGTTGCCCCCACCCCCAAGCACCAAGAATATAGAGCATCACTTGCCCCTGACCGAGAACTCCTATCTATACCTTGTGGCTAATAGCCACTGATGGACCTCAGCTCCATATCTATATATCTAATAGTCAAGTGCTCCCATGCGTGTGGATATCTAAATCCACACATCGGGGGCGCTTGGGGGTCAGAGTGATTTTCCTGTACACTTGGGGGACTCCCCGGCTGTGCAGAAAAATCCTAAAAGTTGAAAAAACTATACGGTGGATATTTAAATCCCCCCAAAAGTTAAAGAGCATTCCCTGTGCATGCGCCGCTGAGGCCTCACCGCAGGGGGGGGCGGGATTGGCGGACTGGCGGCCGAGAGCCACTGGCACCTCACCATTGGTGGTGGTGGGGAGATTGGTGGCAGAGTGCCGCTGCCGGGGGGTGGGGTGGGAAGATCAGCACCCTGGTGGCTGAGAGCCGCTGAGTCCTCGGGGTCAGGGTGGGTGGGGAGAAGACTTACCTGGAGCTGCAGGCTTTTGGAATCCCCCCTGCGAGTATCGCGGGTCCTGCCTCTTGTGTTTATCTAATTCCCTCTTGAAGCCATCCATGCTTGTAGCTGCCGCCATCTCCTGTGGCAGTGAATTCCATGTGTCCTGTTGGGAGTCCTGGTTTTTTAAAAAAACGTTTTAATTGAAAATTTTTATTCATATATGTGTATGTGTGCATATTTATATGTACAGAAGTTAAGACAAATAAGAGAAAAATAGAAGAAAAAAGGAAAAAAAAGGAAGAGAAAAAGAAAAGAAAAACTGAAGGAACATATCCTTAGAACTTCCAGATTTTCTCAACAGCAAGGCCCAATACAACCACTTATTGCTAAATATAAAAATTTAAACACAACCAGAACCGTAACCATTACAACAATACATCGTTATTCATTGGAAGGCCCGGGCATTGAAGAAAAGCTCTCATTGGCCAGGGCAGGTTCCTCCCGCCCCCATTCATCTGGCATTATGCCAGATGTCTTTCCCCATCACCTGTTTGTATGTCAACCACTAGGTGGGGCCTGGAGATCTCTCAGAATTACAACTAATCTCCAGGTGACAGAGATCAGTTCCCCTGGAGAAAATGGCCACTTTGGAGTATAAGCATAATGACATCATACTCCTCTGTGGTCCCTCCCACTGCAGACACCACCCCCAAATATCCAGTTATTTCCTAACCCCAAGCTGGCAATTCAGGCAGGGCTGCCTCTTCAGAAGCCATCTCCACCCCACCAGATGCCTGCTAGCTTGCTTCTTTGCTCCGGAGTCATCCTTGCAGCCTGCCTGTTTCCCTGTCCACTATGAGCCCCCCCCCCCCCGGCTGTTGCCGGAGTGGGTGGCACCGTGCCAGCCTCCCTCCAGACCAAGGAGGAACCGGCTGGTGCCATCACAGTGGAGCATGGCCTGGCCGGTGGCGCAAGAGGGTTGTCCCGGCTGTCTGCTGGCATCGTAGAAAATGAAGGAACTTGACCACCCAACAAGCAAACAGCATAAGGAAACCCGATGGTTACTCAAGCTGCGGCATATGCAATGGAACCTCAGATACAGTGACTAACTGGCCACAACTGAGTCACGCAGTGAGGGATGTCAGAGAGCTTGTGATGGGGTCATTCTTCCATTGGCCCATGGGTGAGTAGAGTCCATGTTATTTGGGGGTAGGGGTGGATAGAGGAACTGGAGAGGTTGCCGTTGAAGAAGACCAGCTTGTGGTTTTTGTTGCCCTTTTCTAATCTGAGTAACAAAATCGAGCTTTGGTGGTAGGCAAGATCTTGGAGATATTAAGCAACGATGAGATCACCCAAACCTTGGGTCAGATGCAATGCTCCTTCTAAGCTCTGGAGCCTTGTGAGCAAGAATTCTACTTTGTGGCATTAAAGTTGTGAGCGAACAGTTTTGTTACTGCATACATTAGTTTGCTCTGGATCCATCCTTCCTGAGCTAAGACAAAAATGTGTGAGCTGGAGGCTAAAAAACTGTGAGCCAGCTCACACTCACTCAGCTTAGAAGGGACACTGGTCAGAAGCTCTGATAACTGGCTAGTTCAGGGGTGTCGAATTCATTGGCTATGAGGGCTGGATCTGACATAAATGAGACCTTGTTGGGCTGGGCCATGTGTGTCATAAAATGTAATTCTAGGTAGTAAAGATATAAACTTTATAAAGGATACAAACACAAAAGGTTTTTTTAACTTAAAATAAAAACATGCTTAAAACATTAGCACTCTTGCAATATTGTGTTTATTTTATGGTGTCTGATAACTGACACCTCTTGCTCTGAATTACTGCATCAAAATGTCTATGCTGTTGCAATCTTGAGTATGCTGTTCAAGTGTGTGTCTGTAAGCTGTAAATCTACCTTTGATTTATTGACATTCACTCTAGAAATCTCATGCTCAGAGTTCTGAGTTTAGGGCCCAGGGAAAAACATGAAATGGCTGGGCATTGCAAGCTTTCGTACATAAATTGCTTCATGCGCTGGTCAAGAACAAGAGAAGGCACCATGACACAGCAGACTGAGTCTACAAAACTATAGTCTTCCTCAGTGGTCAGTATCAGCCTACTGCCTGGGAAGTCTACGGTCAAAATCCTCAAAGGAAATATGCTGGGTGAACTTGGTCTGGACATACACTCTCAGCCTAATCCACCTCGCTGGCTTGTTGTTATTCCAAATAATTCACATTGCTTTCCTACTGAGCAAGACTGGATCATGAAGGCATGAATGTAATGAAAAGGGGGAGAGAACCCAGTTGCACCCAGGAGAGCCACAGCATAGCAAGCCCAACAAAACACACACACTGAAGCAAGGCA
Source organism: Lepidodactylus listeri (assembly GCA_029233225.1). Lineage (NCBI taxonomy): Eukaryota > Metazoa > Chordata > Lepidosauria > Squamata > Gekkonidae > Lepidodactylus > Lepidodactylus listeri. The sequence goes on from JARCFY010000011.1 coordinate 87,899,286, forward strand.
CACAAAAGTTCATACTTTGGACAAAACTTCGTTGGTCTTAAAGCTGCTTTGTATTTCTCCCATGTGATTGAGGCAGGCAAGCAAAGCAAGCTCTTCCTCCTTCCCTTTGGGGAGGAGCCTCAGCCAATGGAAGGGAAGAAAGGCTTGCCATTTTCTCCTGTGTGATTGAGGCAGCCTGGCCAGGAAGCAAGCTCTGCCTCATTCCCTCCCTCCCCCTGGGAGGGGGAGGAGCCTCAGCCAGTGCAGGGAACAGAAGCTTGCCCATCTATCTCTCCTGAGTGATTGAGAGAGTCTGGCAAAGCAAGCTACAATGACGTAGCAGCAGCAGAACTGGGAGAAGAAGCAGGAGACAGCCAGTTCCACTGTGAGCCTGATAGAAGCCCTCCGGGGGCCTGATCCAGCTCCCGGGACACATGTTTGACCCCCCCCCCCCCGGGCTAGTTATTGTCATTCAGAGTCAGTCTAAAGCCAAATAAACTTTGGTTTGAGCCACGGGAGGTGATCTTTTTCAGAGCTCAGCATGGAGAATGTTCAAGATGGGTAGCTGTGTTAGTCTGTCTGTAGCAATAGAAAAGAGCAAGAGTCCAGGAGAACCTTAAAGACTAACAAAATTCGTGGCAGGGGAGGAGCTTTCGTGAGTCACTGCTCGCTTCTTCAGGTCGGAGGAAGTGAGCAGTGACTCACGGAAGCTGATCCCCTGCCACGACTTTTGTTAGTCTTTAAGGTGCCACTGGACTCTTGCTCTTTTCTAGAGATCAACAAAAACACGTTTGAACTCGTGAGTTGTGGATCAATTATGATCCAAGCCCCTGAGGTCCCTCCCTTAAAAAATGTTTTGCCATCGGATACCCAGAATTAAACTTTGTCGGTCTTAAAGGTGCCACTGGACTCAAACTTGTTCTGTTGCTTCAGACCAACACAGCTACCTGAATCCATTTCACCATTGTTTTCTAATTTTATGTGAATATCTACATTCTCTGTATCTGCAGCTTAAAACCTGCTCATGGAGACCCCTGTGCTGTAGTTTTAAGGGATAGCGGCATGTCAATCACATATCAATATGTCATTTAAGTTTAGTAACTGACATACCATTATAGCATAAAATAAGTAGTTGATCTGTTGCAGTAGTTTAAGCCTGTTGATAACATTACTCTGTTGTTCTCTTTTACGTGCTTGCATGGTGTGCGTGGGTGGCACTGTGGCACTGTGGTAAGAAACTCACATTGATGTGGGCAGGATATGTCAAACCGTGCTCCTTCCTGTCCAGGTAGTATGCAAAGGAGCTTTGACCGCAGTCGTTCCCAAAACCAGGTTTAGGAAAGATCACTGCAAAGTCAAAGTTGGGGGAAACACAGGAAGTGGACAGTTCGGACATGACGTTGTGTGGATGCTCAAAAAAAAAGCTGGGGGGTAGTGGTTCTAGATTAAAAATGAAACCAGAGCAAAATCTGCATGGGGGAAGCAGCCTTTTACCTGCTTTTTAGGATTTTGAGTTGAATGCTGGCTCTTCCTGTGTTCAAAGCTCTCTGTGTGTGTGGCCTTCAGGCCAAAGCATCTCCCCTTCCCCTGATCCAGGCTAATGAAGAGGACAAGGGGTGAAGCGTTTGATGCCGAATATATCATTTCTATAATAGATGTGAAGGGGGGAGGGGAGGCATCGATGGCGACAGTTGACCTCATTCCCACCCAAATCGGGAATGTAGGTTAAGTAGGGGAAAAAACAGCACTTTAGTCTCTGAGCTTCTGACACTTCATTCAGTCATAGTTGGGAATGTACCCTTTGAGTCATTTAATCTTGCCTCTTCCTGTCAACAGGATTATAGAACTATCATACGCTTTTTTTTTTTTAAGGTCTCTGTATAGCTTGTTGGAGTCTCCTGTTCCTTGGTCATGCTGTAGTTATGGTGCAGTTAGTCCTCCTGCCCTCTGGGGGTTGCTCATGCACTCCAGATTGTGTTCTGTGGGTAATGATGGGGCAGCAGTGCCCTCATGAATGGCACCGGGGGCGGGGGGAGGGGAGTTGGAGCTAACTGCTGCTGTAGTTTGTCAGCTGTAACAGCCCCAACACTCTAGAGTTTGTAGAAGAAGAGGTGCCTTTTGTACCCCATTTTTCTCTACCCTAAGGGGTCTCAAAGCAGCCTTCCCTTCCTCTTCCCCACAACAGACTCCTCGCGAGACTGGTGGGGTTGAGAGTGTTCTGAGAGAACTGGGACTGGCCCAAGGTCACCCAGCGGGCTTCATGGGGACACTACACTATGCTGGCTCTCTAGGATTCTAGGCCATGCTCTACAGTATCTCTTTGGTTCATATGGGACATGGTATAGGTGTTCGTTCGGTGTTACTGATGCCTGCCTCCTCCTCCCTCAAACATCCAGTGGGTTATGTGATGCAGGGCGTGCATGGTGTTTTTCTGAGAGCTTTGCCCACTCATACTGATTAGACGAAGAGACTTCCAAGAGCATATGGACATATGAAGAGACCTCTGAAAACATATGGATGTATGAAGTGGCCTTATATTGAATTGGCCCATCAAAATTAGGATTGTCTGCTCAGACTGGCAGCAGCTCTTCAGGGTCTTAGGTGGAGATCTTTCACACTGCCCGATCCCGTTAACTGGAGATGCCAGGGATTGAACCTGGGGCCTTCTGCATGCCAAGCAAAGGCTCTGCCACTGAGCTAGGCCCTGGGGCCCATTTTTAAATGTCAAACCATCACTAGCATGAAACACTGAGCAGCTAGTTTGTGACAGGAAGTCATGTGACGTCTGTGGAAGGAGAAGGAGGAAAGAAAAATGCAATCAGTGTTCCCTCTAAGCTGAGTTAGTGTGAGCTAGCTCACAGTTTTTTAGCCTCCAGCTCATCCATTTTTGTCTCAGCTCAGGAAGAATGGCTCCAGGGCAAACTGCAGTAGCCAAATCGCCTGCTCACAACTTTAATGCCAGAAGCCCACAAAGTAGAATTTTTGCTCACAGGACTCCACAGCTTAGAGGGAGCATTAAATGCAACATGACTTTTTTGGAGGTGGGGGGGAGAGGAAGAAACTGCATAATGGGCTTTTGTGACATTAGAAAAAGCGTACTGTGCCAAAGTTATGGTAAGAATTTTTTTTTGTAGGCTTTCTGGCCACTGGAGCAGTTCCTTCCTCTGTTACAAGTTTTTCCAGCATTAAAACACACTTGCACACACAAGAGTAGAATAGCTTATTTTTCTTTTTTTTTTAACTTAAAAAAAAGTCGTCCCCCCCCCCCCCAACAACCGACAATGCAAACATTCATTTCTGAAATGAAACCGGCCATTCATATGACGTTGCCCAGTTGAACATAAACACGCTGTTCGCCTTGTGGAATAATTCGTTGGACTTCCTGCATCATTAAAAGAAGGGCCTGTGTAAATATGGGGGGGGGGGGCGTGCTGGCTGGGGGACCATGATCGAACGCCTCCCTCCGTTGCAGCTACCTTGAACTGCTAGCAGCCACTGACAGACCTCTTCTCCATCAATCTGTCTAAACCCCTTTTAAAGCCGCCTATGCTGGTGGCCATCACTGTGTCCCAGGTGCGGCTGACTCTGTAACAAGCAGTTCTGGCAAGTGGAGACCGTTGTTGTGTTGATAGCTATGGTCTGTCTTCTCCTCTCTCCCGCCAGGAACCTATGTTCAATATATAAGGTTTTTCTTCCACAGTGTATCCTCTCAGCAGCCTTAGCCTACCTAACAGGCTGAGAAACGGTGACTGATCCAAAGGAACCTCCACATTCAGAGGCACTAAATCTCTGAATCCCAGAGCCAGGAGGCAACAATCAGGGAAGGCCTCGGCCTCTATGCCCTGTTGTTGGCTCTCCAAAGGAACTGGTTGGCTGCTGTGTGAGACAGGATGCTGGACTAGATGGACCACTGGCCTGATCCAGCAGGGCTCTTCTTGTATTCCTCTTCTCTTCCAGATTGACCATTCCCGTCCCACGTCCTTCTAGTGAAATTCTGGGATATGCAAGGACTGGAGAGCCAGCTGGGTGTAATGTGATATGCCAGTGAAGGTCTATGAATGAATGAACTGGGTGTAATGGTTAGGAGGGCAGACTCTAATCTGGGAGAACTGGGTTTGATTTCCCTCTCCTCTACATGCAGCTGCTGGAGTGACCTTGGGTCAGTCACAGTTCTCTCAGGGCTGTTCTCTCACGAGCAGCTCTTTCACTCAGCCCCCCCACCTCCCAGGGTGTCTGTTGTTGGGAGACAAAACGAAAGGAGATTGTAAGTCTCTCTGAGACTCCAAGTAAAGGGTGGGGTATAAATCCTCTTGTATTCCTGAGTCTGGCTTTGCTTTTCCACTCTATTATCTTCAACCATCTCAAGGTCACCAGTTCTCTCTGCAGTAGAGGGGAACAGGTCCCATAAAGTAAGGCAACTTCCCCCACACGAGTCACGGTGATGGAGCATTTAGCTCCATAGAAACATAGATCTTTGGACACATCTCCTCTCACTGGCTGTAGCTCTGCACGGTTTTCAAGCCAACGTGGTATAGTGTTTGGAGTGCCACACCTTGGAGACGTGTGTTCGAACCTTCTGCTGTGAAGAGAGCCAGTTTGGTGCAGTGGTTAAGGGTGGCGGACTCTGAGCTGGGGAACCGGGTTTGATTCCCCACTCCTCCACATGAAACCAGCTGGGTGACCTTGGGTCAGTCACAGTTTTCTCAAGAGAAAACCCCCCTGACCACGAAAAGAGCTAGAGTTTCAGGCTGGTAGACAAACTTCAGATCTCATGGCTATATTACATCCACTGGCATATGATAATAGATTAATTAATTCTGCCATGAAACTCTCTGGGTGGGCCAGTTATTCTCTCTCTGGCTGTGAGGATAAACTGGGGAGGGAAGAACCACGTAAGCCACCCTGAGGGCCTCAGAGGAAAGCTGGGAGGAAAAATCTAATGGATAGGTAGAACCAGGATTTCACCCAAGAGAACTGAAATCCTTTTAAGTAGAGATGCCAAGGATTGAACCTCGGGCTTTCTTCGTGCAAAGTTGGTGCTCTACCAATTGAGCGGTGGCCCTTCCCAGAAATCCTTGCCACGCTCCCCAACATGGTGGTCCTCCTCTGTCTTCTCTTCTGAATACTACACCCAGACACGCTTTTCTGTCAGGACTTGGGCGTCACTTTACATAGTCACGTTGTTCTGTGAATCTGCTTCTTTTTCACACGGTTAAGACTGTTTTCTATAAAAGTCTTCCCCTGTGAGATTTATTGCCGTATTAAACTGGGGTTGAGATATCCACGGATAACTGTCGATCCCTCAGGGTGCCCTGCCTGGGACTGGATGTGTGGGAAACACTGGCTCCATGCAGTGCGTTAACATTTGTTCTTTTTACTTACTGTGGTTGCGTTTGGAGCGTGGGGTTTTGGTCCGTTTGGGCTAAACTGTTCCCAGGAAAGGTACCTTGCTGGTGCTGCCCTCTGTGGTTGCAACTCGGGGTGGGGGGGGAGAGATGTGGCAGGACAGAAATTGGCCATTGTGGATACTTCTGCCCTTCCACGGAGCCAGTTTGGTGCAGTGGTTAAGTGCGCAGGCTCTAACCTGGGAGAACCGGGTTTGATTCCCCACTGCTCCATTTGCAGCTGCTGGATGACCTTGGGCAAGCCATAGTTCTGTCAGAGCAGTTCTTGAAAAAGAGGAGTTTCTGTCAGAGCTCTCTCAGCCCCACCTACCTCACAGGGTGTCTGTTGTGGGGAGGGGAAAGGGAAGGAATTTGTAAGCCACTCTGAGACTTCCTTGGATAGTGAAGGGCAGGGTTTAAATCCAATTTCTTCCTCTTCTTCTTCTACTGGCCAAGGTTCAGAAGGGTACCCATAGAAGCCAAATATCCTCTAGGGACTTTGGGATGCCCCGAAAAACAGAAAGTGAGAATGAGGCACAAGGAGGTACACAAAATAGTGCAGTTCAGAGGGAACAAAGTTGGTGGTGATAGTTTGGTGTAGTGGTTAAGTGCACGGACTCTAATCTGGGAGAACCGGGTTTCATTCCCCACTCCTCCACATGCAGCTGCTGAGGTGTCCTTGGGTCAGTCACAAGTTCTTTTAGAGCTGTTCTCTCAAAAGCAGTCCTCGAAAGAGCTCTCAGCCCCACCTACCTCACAGGGTGTCTGTTGTGGGGAGGGGAAGGGGAAGGAGATTGTGAACTGCTCTGAGACTCCTTTAGGTAGTATAAAAACCATCCTCCTTCTTCTCCTCCTCCTTCGTGTTTTCATAGGACACTTGCCACTCGGTAAGGTGAACATGTAAAGCAGGGGTCCCCAACATGTTTGGCATGCAGAAGGTGCCCAGTTCAATCCCTGGCACCTCTAGTTAAAAGGATCAGGTAGTAGGTGATGTGAAAGATCCTTTGCCAGAGTCTCTGGAGACCTGATGCCAGTCAGAGTAGACATGCAACTGATGTGGACAGCCCAGTGATGTAATACAGTGTTGTAAGTACATAGGAGAAGCCATGTTGGATCAGGCCAATGGCCCATCCAGTCCAATACTCTGCGTGACACAGTGGCCAAAACCCAAGTACCATCAGGATGTATACCCAGTGGGGCTTGAACTCCAGAAGCCCTCCCAGAGCACCAAGAATACAGAGTATCACCCCCCCCCCTGAAATAGTGTTTTATCTATACCTTGTGGCTAATAGCCACTGATGGACCTCTGCTCCATATCTCGTGTGTGTGGAAGTCATGGTTGACTTCTGGTGACCCATAGTGGGGCTTGGATGTTTCAGAGAAGTGGCTTGCTGTTGCCTAGCTCTGCCTCCCAGCCCTGCTATTCCTTGGAGGTCTCCCATCCATGTACTTGCCAGGTTTGGCCCTGCTTAGCTTCCAAGATCTGACGAGGTCGGGCCTGCCTGGGTTATCTGGGTCAGGGCCTCTGCTCCATATCTTTATCCAATCCCCCCTTGAAGCTGTCTATGTTTGTAGCCGCCACCACTTCCTGCAGCAGTGAATCCCACATGTTAATTACTCTTTGGGTGAAGAAGTACTTCCTTACATCTGTTCTTAGCTTGGTAAAGGTTTCCCTTGCTTGAAAGGCAGTCGAATCCGACTGAGAGGGTTGCGGTGCTCATCTCCGTTTCCAAGCCGAAGAGCCAGCACTGTCCAAAGACATCTCCGTGGTCATGTAGGTGGCATGACTAGATACTGAGGCGCACGGAACGCTGTTACCTTCCCACCAAAGTGGTACCTATTTATCTACTAGCAATTTCTTGCTTTTGAACTGCTAGGTTGGCAGGAGCCGGGGCCAAAGTGGGAGCTTACTCCGTCACGCAGCACTTGGGTCTCGAACTGCCAAACTACCGACCTTCCAGTCTGCAGTTCAGTGTCTTAACCACCGAGCCACTGCGGCCCCGTTCTAAGCTTACTGCTCATTAATTTCACTGTGCCCACGAGTTCTTGTATTATGAGAATGTTTCATGATCCTAGGCCTGAAGGCTGAGGAGTGGAGCGGCCTGTAGGCCTCAAGACTGCCTTTCCCTCACACACAGGCCTTGGGTTGCCCATTTTCCTGCAGGCCTACATTTCCTAGTGGTCCTCCAAGCTTCAGAATTGGACTGAGGAAAATGTAGAGAAAAGCAGGAGCCAATTGCTGTCGAGGAGATGGAGCCTTGAGAGGGCATATAAGGCCTTGCTTTTGGGGGGGGGGGCAGCAGTGAGGCTGCTTTTGGAGGGAGCTGATCCATCACCTCAAGGCGGGATTGTGTCTGAAGGGGATCAGGTATTCAAATAATTGTAGGAATCTAGTCAGACACGTTAAGGAGCTTCGTCGGTTTCCAGCCGGCTTCTTTCCGTGGAAGTTTTGCCCTGTGTATATGTGCCGTGTTCCCTGTGTTAATCGTCTATCTAATTTTCAACATGGCCTCATATGTGGATGCTTCCCTGACACTGAGTAACTGGGCCATAGTTTTTCTGGGTAGAGGCTGCCAGGGGGAGAGAGGGAAAGCTGAAGACAGGGGGACTGATAAAGGTATGTTGGCTGGTGTGTGGGAAGGAGAGAAGGAAGCAGGACAAGGGGAGAGGCTACGGGGGCTTTCAGGGTAGGGAATAGGGTTGCCAGCAATGTTCCCTCTAAGCTGTGAAGTCTTGTGAGCAACAATTCTACTTTGTGAGCTATTGGCATTAAAGTTGTGAGCGAGCGATTTGGCTGCTGCATAAATTAGTTTGCTCTGGAGCCATCCTTCCTGAGCTAAGACAAAAATGTGTGAGCTGGAGGTTAAAAAACTGTGAGCTAGCTCACACTAACTCAGCTTAGGGGGAACACTGGTTGCCAGGTCTTACCTGGCTGCTGGGGGGGGGGGGGGCTCCAGTTTTCCTCTGGCATGCGCATCACAATGACGTCACCCGGAGGTGATGTCATTGCTCCAGGCACATCGTGCAGGACGCTCTAACATTTGGGCAGAAACTCTATAGTCACCGTAGAGTTTTTGCCGAAATGCTAGAGTGACCCCCCCCAGTGTGATGTGCCCAGTGCAATGATGTTATTTCCAGGTGATGTCATTGCACGAGGCATGTTGGGCGGGATGGGGCTCTTTGTGAGCAGGGCTGCCCCCGACGGCCAGCTGGCAGGTGGTAGATTGGCCCCCTGAAATCAGGGGGAACCCCTCCCCCATTGGGGGGATGGCAACCCTAGTACGGAAATAGGAAAAAGTGGGAGGAGGGGAAAATGAGAGCCCCTCTATGTGGCCTTGCAAGTCCCTGCTTGTTTTTTTCTATTTCCGTAGCTGTTCTCTCATTTAATTGTTACGTTATTTGGTTAATAAACTGACCATTTGGTTCACCCTGCCTAGGTCCTTTGCTACTCGTATGTGGCCATACAGCAGGGCACGCCCTGACCAAACAGGGAGTTACACCAGGAGCGGTACTTTGGACCTTCTCTGATTCAGCCCCAGAACCAGAGAGGTGGCAGCCAGTTATGACCCATAGCCAGTCTGGGGCTGAAGGGCGTAGGAGGAAAAGGAGGGGAGGGTGTGTGAGGTTGGAGGACTGCTTGAAAGGGACTAATAATAATAAAGGTATAAGAGGGCTTCTGAATGGAGACAGATGCTTGTGACAGCCTGTGGATAAACATATGGAGCAGAGGTCCATCAGTGGCTATTAGCCACAAGGTATAGATAGGAAGGGGGCTGCAATGGCTCAGGGGTTAAGAGGTTGAGCCGCAGACTGGAAGGTCTGTAGTTTGGCAGTTCGAGACCCAAGTGCCGTGTGATGGAGTGAGCTCCCGTCTCTGGTCACAGCTCCGGCCAACCTAGCAGTTCGAAAGCAAGAAATTATGAGTAGATAAATAGGTACCACTTCAGTGGGAAGGTAACAGCATTCCGTGCGCCTGGGCGTTTAGTCATGCCGGCCACATGACCACGGAAATGACTTCAGAAGGCGCTGGCTCTTTGGCTTGGAAACGGAGATGAGCACCCCACCCCCTTAGAGTCAGATTCGACTGGCTTTCAAGCAAGGGAAACCCTTTGCCTTTATATAGATAGGAATTCTCAGTCTGGGGCAAGTGATGCTCTGTCTTCTTGGTGCTGAAGGTGGGGGGGGGGGGGCAACAGTGGGAGGGCTTCTAGTGTCCTGGCCCCACTGGTGGACCTTCAGATGGCACCTGGTGTTTTTGGCCACTGGGTGACACAGAGTGTTGGACTGGATAGGCCACTGGCCTGATCCGACATTGGCTTCTCGTATGTTCTTATGTTCTTAATGGAGTCACTACACTGAACCAGAGGTAATGGCTTTTCCTCTGTGGCGCTGCAAACGATCAGAACAGCTGGGTACGCATATGACTTTTTCTTATTGTTTATTAATTTAATTTAATTTAATTTATATTCTGCCCTCTCCCACCGAGGCAGGCTCAGAGCATGCATACATGTTGGTTGCCCTTTGTGTCTCCCAGTCTGGCATTCAGTGCCCTGGCTAGACAGGGTGTGACCAGAGAAGGATCTTGCAGTGCTGGAGCCGTTTTAAACTTCCAACCTCTGTTTCAGAAGCGGAATAACCAACAGCAGGATGCAGTGGTGCAGAAGCACATGCTTGCGCTTTGGGTGTCCGTGGTGGTCTTTTGCAGCGTAGAGCACTCCGCTCCCATTTCCTGCTTAATTTTTTTTTCTTTGTGGTTGGGGATAAAAACAAGGGAGGGGAGGGACCCCTATGGGATTCGTGGCTGCTCGCTCATGAACACGAGTATGACTGAGCATTCATTTCAACAGTGGTCTTTTGTGTGTGCCTCCCCCCCCCCCCCCCCGCCCCACTCCCAAACAAAGGCTGGCGTTAGGAATGAAGAACCAGTCTAGCCAAGCCGTGTTGTCCAAAACAATCTCTGGATCCGACCGGAGTGCCTTGCGGAGTTTGGAAATAATTGGTTGAGGTCGAGAGGAAAGCCCGGGGATATTTTTAAAGCCTGGACTTTGAAAGCTTAATGGAGCCACACTAAGAACTATGGGTAAAGGCTTTTTAAAATTTTATTTTTCATATTTATAGCCCGCCCTTCCCGCAAGCGGGCTCAGGTTGTTATTGTACTCAATAGTACAATAAGTATAATTTAAAATTGTTAAAACATTGCAGTGTATATTATAACGGTGGTAATAACCCAAGGACAGAGATTTGCTGCTTGCGAGAGGTTCCCTGGCCCGTTGGTAACAGATGAATACTAACCAGCAGTTATTGGATGGGTGATAGAAACCCCCGGGAGGCCATACATGGACAACTCACTGCCTCAGCCAAAGGCCTGCTAGAACAGCTCCGTCTTACAGGCCTGGTGGAATTGAAGATCCCGCAGGGCCCAGGAGATGTTGGTTTGTAGAGCGTGACACTCCTTTTGAACAGATTATATGCGTCAAGTAAGGTTACCAACCTCCTGGTGGCACCCGGAGATCTCCCGGAATTACAACTGATCTCCCGGAATTACAACTGATGAGTTCCCCTGGAGAAAATGGCTGCTTTGGAGAGTGGACTTCATGGCATTATAGCCTGCTGAAATCCCTCCTCTCACCAAACCTTGCCCTCCCCAGGGTTGGCCCCTGAAATCTCCAAGCATTTCCCAACCCAGAGCTGGCAGCCTTAGGGCCAGACAAATGGGCTTTAAGCAGGGACCCAGAAACTTTGGTGAGGCTTCTTCGGATCCAAGGAGGGTCCAGCTTTATCTCTGAGGAGTTGGGAAGTTAGAGAGCTGGGCATTAGTGCTTTAGGTGGATCAGTCTGAATGCGTTCTCGTATGCAACTTCATGCAGATTTAATTGTTGTTCACACTTTGTTTTGATTGGAAGGAGCCTTAAAAATAATCAGATCCGTTTGGTGTCTGCTGCTTATCGAGAAAGAGGGGTTTACAGGGCAATTGGGGCATGTGTACTTGTAAGGTTTCCCTTGCTCGAAAGCCAGTCGAATCCGACTCTAGGGTTGCGGTGCTCATCTCCGTTTCCAAGCCGAAGAGCCAGCACTGTCCGAAGATGTCTCCGTGGTCATGTGGCCGGCATGGCTAGACGCCGAGGCGCGCGGAACGCTGTTACCTTCCCACCAAAGCGGTACCTATTTATCTACTTGTCATTTCTTGCTTTCGAATTGTAGGTCGCCAGGAGCTGGGGCCAGAGACGGGAGCTCACTCCGTCACGCAGCACTCGGATCTCGAACTGCCGAACTACTGACCTTCCGGTCTGCAGCTCAGGATCTTAACCACTGAGCCACGGCAGCCCCTGCTGTGTGCTTGTAGTTGTGGCAAAATTTCCCTTCTGACTGCTGCTGTGACCAGTGTTCCCTCTAAGCTGAGTTAGTGTGAGCTAGCTCACCGTTTTTTAGCCTCCAGCTCACACATTTTTGTCTAAGCTCAGGAAGGAGGGCTCCAGAGCAAACTAAGTTTTGCAGCAGCCAAATCACTCACTCACAACTTTAATGCCAGTAGCTCACAGGGTAGAATCTTTGCTCACAAGACTCCACAGCTTAGAGGGAACATTGGCTGTGACCCAGCGTAAGAGCAGTCTGGTGCCATTTTGAAAGAGCTTCTCGTTGCTCTCCCTGTATTGTTGGCACATTTTTTTCAGTTGTTGCTCCAGAGCGATGGTATGTAATAGACAGTGTTCTTGCTGCGTGCCAAATATTCAGTTTCCTGGTGACGTAGCAAATGTGTTCAGTCTTAAAAGAACTTCAACAGTTGTGCCCTAACTGAAGCCTAGTGAAGAATTAGGCGTGTGAATGAAAAAGCATGGTTTGCTTGCAAGGATGCAAATTGGGCAAAAACGAGAATGACAACCCCGGCCCTGACCTGAATAGCTCAGGCAAGCCCGATCTCGTCAGATCTCGGAAGCTAAGCAGAGCTGACACTGGCAAGTACTTGGATGGGAGACCTTCTTGGAATACCAGAGGAGGGAGGCGGGGGCAGGCTTGATTCAGCCACCTCTCTGAATATCCTCCAGACCCCCAGTAGGGGTCAGTCACCAGAGGTCGCCATGACCTCCAGGTGCACACACACTCACACACATATGAAAAATTCACCCCCCCCCCCAAAGAACAACAACCCTGTGTGCAGATTAGATTAAACCTGTCTTTTATTACAACAGACTATTCCTCAGTTTAGGAGTGAATATTTCTCATAGGGGTCTGTGAGATGAGTCTCCGTGTGGGGGCTGCTGACTTTCTGTTTGGGTGCAGCTCTAAGAGGCACACATGATGCTCCAAACCAACTCTTGCCAGTAGATTTGCAGAAGTTACTAGCCTGCCAAGGTTACTAGCCCCCCCCCTTAATTGGCCCATCTGCATATGACATCTGCATATACGTGCAAGCAAGAGTAAGCACTTTTGCAGCATCTCCTGCTCTTGCCCCGCTGGTGGACCTCCTGATGGCCTCTGGGGTTTTGGCCACTGTGTGACACAGAGTGTTGGACTGGATGGGCCATTGGCCTGATCCAAACATTGCTTCTCTTACATTCTTATATCTGGGGTACTGATGCTCTGTATCCTTTGTGCTGGGGGGGCAACAGTAGGAGGGCTTCTGGAGTTTTGGCCCTACTAGTGGACCTTCTGATGGCACTTGGGTTTTGGCCACTGTGTGACGCAGAGTGTTGGACTGGATGAGCTATTGGCCTGATCCAACATGGCTTCTCTTATGTTCTTATGTCTGGAGCGGTGACACTCTGTATTCTTGGTGCTTGGGAGGCCTTCTGGAGTTCTGGCCCCGCTGGTGGACCTCCTGGTGGCAGCTGGGTTTTGGCCACCGTGTGACACAGAGTGTTGGACTGGATGGGCCACTGGCCTGGTCCAGACATGGCTTCTCTTACGTTCTTATATCTGGGGCAGTGATGCTCTGTCTTCTTGGTGCTTGGGGGGCCACAGTGGGAGGCCTTCTGGAGTTCTGGCCCCGCATGTGTACCTCCTGGTGGCAGCTGGGTTTTGGCCACCGTGTGACACAGAGTGTTGGACTGGATGGGCCACTGGCCTGGGGCAGTGATGCTCTGTCTTCTTGGTGCTTGGGGGGCCACAGTGGGAGGCCTTCTGGAGCTCTGGCCCCGCATGTGTACCTCCTGGTGGCAGCTGGGTTTTGGCCACCGTGTGACACAGAGTGTTGGACTGGATGGGCCACTGGCCTGGTCCAGACATGGCTTCTCTTACGTTCTTATATCTGGGGCAGTGATGCTCTGTCTTCTTGGTGCTTGGGGGGCCACAGTGGGAGGCCTTCTGGAGTTCTGGCCCCGCATGTGTACCTCCTGGTGGCAGCTGGGTTTTGGCCACCGTGTGACACAGAGTGTTGGACTGGATGGGCCACTGGCCTGGTCCAGACATGGCTTCTCTTACGTTCTTATATCTGGGGCAGTGATGCTCTGTCTTCTTGGTGCTTGGGGGGCCACAGTGGGAGGCCTTCTGGAGCTCTGGCCCCGCATGTGTACCTCCTGGTGGCAGCTGGGTTTTGGCCACCGTGTGACACAGAGTGTTGGACTGGATGGGCCACTGGCCTGGTCCAGACATGGCTTCTCTTACGTTCTTATATCTGGGGCAGTGATGCTCTGTCTTCTTGGTGCTTGGGGGGCCACAGTGGGAGGCCTTCTGGAGCTCTGGCCCCGCATGTGTACCTCCTGGTGGCAGCTGGGTTTTGGCCACCGTGTGACACAGAGTGTTGGACTGGATGGGCCACTGGCCTGGTCCAGACATGGCTTCTCTTACGTTCTTATATCTGGGGCAGTGATGCTCTGTCTTCTTGGTGCTTGGGGGGCCACAGTGGGAGGCCTTCTGGAGTTCTGGCCCCACTGGTGGACCTCCTGGTGGCAGCTGGGTTTTGGCCACCGTGTGACACAGAGTGTTGGACTGGATGGGCCACTGGCCTGGTCCAGACATGGCTTCTCTTACGTTCTTATATCTGGGGCAGTGATGGTCTGTCTTCTTGGTGCTTGGGGGGCAATAACGGGAGGGCTTCTGGAGTTCTGGCCCCGTTAGTGGTAGCTGGCTTTGGGCCATTGTGTGACACAGAGTGTTGGATCGGATGGGCCACTGGCTTCTCTTATGTTCTAAGAGCCTTTAATTGGAGAGGCCGGGGACTGAAACTGTGACTTTCTGGGTGCAAAGCAGGTGTTCATCTGGGGAACTGTGACCAATGCTCCCTCTAAGCTGCAGAGTCTTGTGAGCAAAAATTCTACTTGGTGAGCTACTGGCATTAAAGTTGTGAGCGAGTGACTTGGCTCCTGCATAAATTAGTTTGCTCTGGAGCCATTCTCCCTGAGCTGAGACAAAAATGTGTGAGCCGGAGGCTAAAAAATTGTGAGCTAGCTCACACTAACTCAGCTTAGAGGGAACACTGACTGTGACCCTTCCAGGTGTGTGTGTGTTTGTGTGGGGAAAGTGCTGTCAAACTGCAGCCCGCTTACAGTGACCTCATAGGGTTTCCAAGGCAAGAGACAAGGCAAGAGGTGGTTTGCCATTGCCTGCCTTTGCATAGCGACCCTGGAATTCCTTGGTAGTTTCCCATCCATATACTAATCAGGGTGGGCTCAGCTTGGCTTCCAAGATGTGATGAGACTGAGCTGGCCTGGGCCATGCTGCACCTGTGTGCGTGCTTTTTCAAGGAAGCGAATAAATATGACTAAGAAGATGGTAGGAAGTGAAGTTGCTGGTGTGGTGTAGTGGTTAGAGCGTCAGACTAGGATGTGAGAGACCCAGGTGAGAATCTCCACTCTTACCCAGGGTGACCTTTGGCCAGTCACACACCTCTCACCCTAATCTTCTTCTCAGGGTTGTCGTGAGGATAAAAAGGAGCAGAGGGGAATGATGTAAGCCACATTGGATCCCCATTGGGGGAAAGCAGGGTATGCGTGACGGTAGTAAATAAATTCTCAGTTGATCCATCTTGAGCAGAGGTCCATCAGCGGCTGTTAGAATCATAGGATCATGGAGTTGGAAGGGACCTCCAGGGTCATCTAGTCCAACCCCCTGCACAGTGCAGGAAATTCACAAATACCTCCCCCCCCACCTGCAGTGACCACAGTTCCACACCCGGAAGATGACAAAAAACCCTCCGGGATCTCCAGCCAAACTGGCCTGGAGAAAAAGGGCTTCCTGACCCCAAAGTAACGATCAGCATTTCCCCGTGCGTGAAAGAAAGGGCCACAAGAACTAAGCACTGATGCAGCCTTTCCTGCCCTCCCTCTCATGAAGTGCCTGAGTTCACAGAATCAGAATATTAGCCACAAGGTATAGATGGAGCACTCTGTTTGGGTCAGTGATGCTCTGTCTTCTTGGTGCTTAGGGAATAACAGCGGGAGGGCTTCTGGAGTCCTGGCCTCTCTGGTGGACCTCCTGAGGGCAGCTGGGTTTTGGCCACTGTGTGACACAGAGAGTTGGACTGGGTGGGCCACTGGCCTGATCCATCATGGCTTCTCTTACGTTTTTATGACGATAACTGGAAGCTGAAACTAGACAGGACCTTGTTATTACTTTTCTGAATTAAGCATTGTTGAGTGTGCCAAAAGTCCCCAAAGTGCCAGAATGAGCCTAAGGACTGACTGGATTCAGTAATTATGAACAAGCTGGCTGCTGGGTTCTGTTCAGTTAAATGTGCAAAGGAGAGAAATGGCTTCCATTGTTTGTTTGTTTGTTGTCCACAGGCCAATAAATACACAATTCCCAAGACCGAGTTGTGTAAGGATACTTATTTATTGCCGTTTCTTTTGTGTTTCTTCGTGCATTCTTCCTCTGACCATGTTGGGGAATATATCTATTTAATTTTTATGCCCCATCGGGGTTCCAAAGTGGCTTACATAGTTGTCCTCTCCTCCATCTCACCCCCACAACAACCCTGTGAGGTAGGTTAGGGTGAAAATGTGCGACTGGCCCAAGGTCACCCAGCGAGCTTCTGTGGCACAAGTGGGGATACGAACCTGGGTACTAGTCCAGTACTCTTAACTACTACACCGCATTGGCTCTTAGGGCGAGAGGTGAGGGCAAGAGAGAATGGTTTAAAAAGTTCAGACTGCCATTGGGGGAAAGAGTGGGAGAAATGGGGGAATGCGATGAAAACAAGAGGTGGAAGAGTAATTAACAGGTGGAATTCACTGCTGCAGGAAGTGGCGGCGGCTACAAGCATCGACAGCGTCAAGTGAGGATTGGATAAACATATGGAGCAGAGGTCCATCTGTGGCTACTAGCCACAAGGTATAGAAGGAACACTCACTCTGGGGCAAGTGATGCTCTGTATTCTTGGTACTTGGGGGGCCACAGTGGGAGGGCTTCTGGAGTTCTGGCTCTGCTGGTGGACATCCTCATAAGAACATAAGAGAAGCCAATGTTGGATCAAGCCAGTGGCCCATCCAGTCCAACACTCTTGTGTCACACAGTGGCCAAAAACACCAGGTGCCCTCAGGAGGTCCACCAGTGGGGCCAGGACACTAGAAGCCCTCCCATTGTTGCCACACACACATACACCCCAAGCACCAAGAATACAAAGCATCACTTGCCCCAGACTGAGAGATCCTATCTATATATCTGATGACACCTGGTTTTCGGCCACTGTGTGATACAGAGTGTTGGACTGGATGGGCCACTGGCCTGACCCGGCATCTCTTATGTTCTCGTGTTCGTAAGTTGTAGGAGATGGGTGTGGGAAACAGACCGGGGAAGCCATGCACAGAAGAGATTTTTAAAAATTCCTCATGCCAAGGCGCAGTATAGGCAATGCCTACAGAAGGACACCCAGATCCTATTGGAGAAAGGAGGGGTGAAAAGCTTTCTCTTTTAAAGAGCAGGAGGACAAAAAAGTGTGTTTTTATTTATTTTTTTAAAAAATTAGTTTTCCTGCGGAGAAGACCATTTTAAAGATTATTCTATTTTTCCATTTCCCCCAAGTATTGATAGCTACTAGACATCTGGAGAATAGCTCAAGAACTCTTCTGATACAGTTTTGAGCGCAGTAGAGTTGAGTTGCTTGAACTTGTGTTTTCTAGAAGTTGATGCTGAGGCTCAGACTGACGTGCTGACTGAAGTGAGCGGGGAGTAGTTTAAAGATGGATTTTAATTTCTCTCAAAATCTCGAGGTGGGATTGCGATGCCGTTGTAGGAATGCGTTTGTAGGCACCCCTATTTCTTTTGCAGGGTGAACACTGCATGGGGGGGGGGAAGTCTTTTTGGATCTTTCTCAGCTGTCCCAACACCTTAATCCTTGATCTCACACCGGGGTTTCTTTGTCTCTTTCAGTGGAGATACTGGAAGGATACCTGGGTTCATTTATTATTATCAAAACAGAAAGGAAGACCAGCGGTGATGGCCATTCCGTGCGAGCAAAGGAGAGCTGGTGCAGATTGGTCACACCTGCTAAAGTTTCTCGTACACGCTGCATGTCCAAGAACTCTGCATACGTTTGCGAGTGCCCGCAGAGACGGCAGGCACAAGCCCGGTGTTGTCTTCCTCTTTAAACAAAGAGCTGCTTCCAGGATGCAATTCCTTGCTGTGTATCCCAAAAAACCGAACCCTTTGGATTGTTCAGGAGGGGAGTGGGCATTAAAATGTCATTCTCCCCCCTTGCAAAAGCTTCAAGGCATCATATAATCTTTCTTAGCTTTTGTGCTAGAGAATTTTGGTACCGACTGCGATGTCTCACTGACATCCCTGCCTTATTGCGTCAGCTCTTCTTTCTTCCCAACTGTAATTTCCACTGTAGTGATGGATGATGTTTGTCATACTTGATAGGAATCTGGCTTGCATATTCCCCCCCCCCCCTTCCCTTCCCTTCCCCTCTTCCCTTCCCACCCCCGTTCCTTTTCTTTCTTTAAAATAATAAACGGCTTCTCTCTCGCCTTTTTAACTCGGGGAGAAGCCAAATAAATCTGAAACTAAAGCGCACGCTCCCGTTAAGAGAGAGAGAAGAAAACTGCTCTTTAATTTTGCTCGATTGTCTGATGGGACCCCGCCGGTGCAGGATTTATTTGTTGTTCCTTGCCTTTTAACGACGTCGGCAGTTGAGAGGCGCTGTTTTGCTAAATGTGGTGTAAAAAGTAAATTGTGGCGCAGCAGATGTTGGTATTTGGATGGATGTCTGTACAAGAGGGGGATGGCCCCAGTCATCTCTGCTGGCTGTCTCCCGGCTCCACAGGCCTGCTGCGTGGTTACTTTGGTGTGTAAAAACAGCTCATTTCACAACTGGGGGAAGTTTGGCATTATGCTTGGCGCGGAGCCATTCCGCTGGGTTTAAGCGCAAGTGTTTATCCAGCAATTTTCTTAGCACTGGTAGCTCCGAGATAATGTGTATTAAACTTCAATAGGGCGAAGGAGGAAATTAGAGCGAGGGGCTGTTTGGGGGGTGCTTTTGGTTTGTTTGTTTGTTGTATTTTATCCTTTAAAGAAAAGAGCAATCAAGATTGTACCAATGCATCCTTTTTCGTTCTCCCCCCCGCCCCCGCCCCCCCCCGCGCACTTCTTTATTGCCAAACCCTTAACAGATCACAACATTTTGTTATTTCTTCCTCGGCACATTTCCTCCTTCGGAATTCTTATGACATGATTCATAGAAAGCTGACCTGCTTGTGTTGATAAACGGCACGGAATAGTCTTTTAACATGGTCGGGAAACGCCACCTCCACGGCCTTGATTGTCCAAATAAAAAATGTCCTTTTCAGATGGGCATGACTTTTCCTTCCACGGCTCTGGAGCAGGCGAGGCCTTATTCTAGAGTGGCACAAAACCCAAGTGCCGTGAGCAGCTTGGCAATAACTTCTCCAGCGTCGTCGCTCTTCTGGTGGACTCTGTTATCTTAGCACCCTTTTGGAATTAAGCTACGCTTCGGCTCATAGAGCGACTGCTTTTGCTTGCCTCCCCCACGATTCCCGGTTTCCAAGGAACATGTCTACGGCTCAGTTGGTACTAGAGAATCTTTGCAGCTGCCTTTTATATTTCCAGTGGGAGCTCACATCTTTTCCCCTTCCGTAGATTTTTTTTTTTTTTGCATGCAACTCCAACAGCATGGCCAATTGATAGCCTAACTGACTGCTGCTTCACGTATCGGTTTTTCTAAGCGCACACCAAAAAAGGTGGGCCAAATGTACGCTTGCACAATTGATGTATGGCTAAGCAAGCTTTGTTTGAAAATACAGGGAGCCAAGACGGGCAGAGGGACCCCAGCTGAGGGTATTTCTTAGACCAAGCCCTGTGAGGAAAGGCTGAGGGACTTGGGAATGTTCAGTCTGGAGAAGAGGAGGCTGAGGGGGGGGGGGCAGGATTGCTGTCACTTAGAGGAGGGCAGGGAGCTGTTCCTGTTGGCAGCAGAGGAAATGACTCTGCCTGCCTGCTCCGCTTTCTCCCATCTTCCAGGTCTCCTAGCATGAAATAGCCTTCTCGGTAGCGGCCCCCTACTGGTGGAACGAGCTCCCGGAGAACATCAGGGCCCTGCGGGATCTTTTGCAGTTCCGCAGGGCCTGCAAAACGGAGCTCTTCCGCCAGGCCTTTGGGGCCGCCACCGGAGGGAATGGCCCTTAGTAGGCGGCATGGTGAATCGCCACTAGAACACCTGAGGTGGGAGTCTCCTGGCGGGAAATAACATAGGCAACTGGTATTTGATGTTGGTTTTGTATCTGCTACCATCTGCAATTGATTGCTTAGCTTTTAATGTGATTCAATGGAATTTTATGTGTTTTGACTTTGTATTTATAACTATGTTTTAACTTTGTATTTATAACTATGTTGTTAGCCGCCTAGAGCCGGTTTCTTGGCAAGGCGGGATATAAATTGAAACTAATAACTAACTAACTAAATAACTAACTAACTAAATAAAAAACAAACAACAACCAGCAATGCAAAAACTCTTTGGCATGGAAATGCGCATGATTCGGCAAATGATTTTGAAACACCTATCCTGAAAAAGGGTACTGTATGACTCCAAAGCTTGTAGATTGGGGGAGGGGGGCTATTGCTCATTTGTATTAATTGGGCCAGGTTAAGACAGTGCCCACTGATTCCCCCCCCCCCAACTGTACAGGTGTGTAGATTTATAGCTACTCTTGGAGATTCTGTTGTTTGCTTGTGTTTTATCCGTGTGTGTGTGTGTGTGTGTGTACAGTGCCTTCACATTGCAGCCAACTTATGGTGACCCCTTATGGTGTTTTAAAGGCAAGAGACATACCAAGGTGGTTAGCCGTTGCCTGCCTCTGCATAGCAACTTTTGTGTTCCTTATTGGTCTCCCATCCAGGTAGTAGCCAAGGTTGATGCTGCTTAGCTTCCAAGATCTTTTGAGATTGGGCCATCCTGGGCCATCCAGGTCCATAGCTGTTAGCTGCAAAAAAAGAAGCAGTTATGTGAACGCCCACTGGAGCTGTTCTTGGTGAGAACTTAGACAGCATGTGTTGGTTCTGGGAGAAGTCTGTAGAATTCACTGATTTGCAAGGGAAAGAACTTGAGAAATCAGCCTTTGAGACCCTGTTGATGCCATCCTAGGGGTTGGTGAGATTGTATCTTTAAAAATTTGCTTTAAAACGGGGTCATGGCTCGGTGTTCCCACTAAGCTGAGTCAGTGTGAGCTAGCTCACTGTTTTTTTAGCCTCTGTCTCACACATTTCTGTCTCAGCTCAGGAAGGATGGCTCCAGAGCAAACTAAGAGCTCGCTTACAACTTTAATGCCAGTAGCTCACAAAGGACAATTTTTGCTCCCAAGACTCCACAGCTTAGAGGGAGCATTGGTCATGGCTCAGTGGTAAAGCATCTGCGTAGCTTGCAGAAGGCTCCAGGTTCAAACCCTGGCATCTCCAGTTAAAAGGAGTCCCGTAAGAAGAAGGTTTAAGGAAAGAGCTTTCTTTTCACGGGACCCTAGAAAACTGCTGTCGGTCAGGGGAGATCTTCCTGCCCTAGAGAGGCTAAGACGGACTTCACGCCTGTATTAATGGGAGGTCTGTGATCCAAAGCAAGTTTTTATGTCTCATCAACCTCATGTTTGATGATGTGCAGAGCGAGGCAAGAGGGAACTGTTGCCAAGGAAAAGCTGGGGAATTGTGAAAGGACAGGTAACTTGGATGGCTGAGGCTGGCCTAACATCATCAGATCTTGGTAGCTAAGCAGGGTCTGCCCTGGTTAGTGATTGGTTGGGAGACCACCAAAGATGTCCAGGGTTGCTACGCAGAGGCAGGCAACGGCAGAAGGCCCCTGAATATCTCTTGCCCTGAAAACCCCCTGGGCTAGCCATGAGTCAGTTACGACTTGATGGCCCTTAATTATTTATTGCTGACCGGGATGGCCCAGGCCAGCCCCCTCTGGTCAGATCTTGGAAGCAAAGCATGGTCAGCCTTGGTTAATACTCGAATAGGAGACCACCAAGCAAGTCCAGAGTTGCTACGCAGAGGCAGGCAACAGCAAACCGCCTCTGCCCATTTCCTGCTTTGCAAAATCCTCAGGGGTTGCCGCAAGTCAGCTGTGACTTGACTGCACTTTCCATCTTCCACCAAGCTGAAGGTTGGGATTTCAAGGTGGGTAAATCCAGCCGGCACTTTCCATGGAAGCTAAGAGGACTAAAGGGAGGCTACTGTACTTTGGTCCCATTATGAGAAGACAGAAGTCACTGGAAAAGACAATCATGCTAGGAGAAGTCGAAGGCAGCAGGACACAGAGGAAGACCCAACCGGAGATATATTGGCTTAATCAAGCCTCAGTTTGCAAGACCTGAGCAAGGCTGTTGACGAGAGGACGTTTTGAAGGATGTGAATGTCAGATATTATAACTGCACGCAAGAGGATCTGGGAGGAAAAGGGTTAAGAGAATTTTCTCACTTGGGTACACTTGGCCAGATGTTGAGCTGTCTTTGCCCATTGCTTGCCTTTCTGATTTATTTTATATAGGACCTCTCTTCTTCTCTCTCTTAACTGGTCTTGGAGCTGTAGCAGGTTAACCTTTTTTGAAGTTAATCTATTCACAATAAGCTAAATGTACCTACGTGAATGTGGCATGCGCTTCTAATTCTTGTACATAAAATTTCTTTCCCGTGTTACCATTGGAGTCAGGTCACCTTTGTCATTTGTTTGAAACAGCATTTCCCCCTTAACCGGGAAACACGGAGAATCAGGGATAGCGCATAAAGCTTCCGAGCTTCCAAGGCAATTGATATATTTTTTTTAAACCTTTAACCCAGTAATTAATTTGTAGGGTCGCCGTAAGTTGGAAGCAACTTGACAGTGCTTACACACAGGAGAGGGTGAAGAGCATAATGGCGCCATGATCCGTCTCAAGGGTCACGCTGCAGCAAAACGTGCTGAGACTACGCTGGTCTAAGGTCCGGTCTGTGCTTGAATGGGCCTCCGCTGCAGTTGATTCCAGCCAGGCGAACAGCAGTAGGAATGCTTTAGTCAGTCTGTTTGAGGAATATTCCTCCCCGCCCCCCCTCCACCTCCTCGAAGTCGCTGGCTGCAGCAAGATTCTTCAGGGTGGCCTCTGCCGCCTTGACCCCTGCCGCAGCAACGGCAGAACCTCCGGCAGCTGCAGTCGGGGAGGGACAAGAATGCTTAGCGTCCAAAGAATTGAACTGCATAGCAGCAATTCATGTCGCGTTCAAACACACACACACACACACACACACACACACACACACACCCCTGGGTTTCTTTCCCTCTGCAGAATTTCTAGCACGTGGCTCCAGATTTGGTGAAATTTGCTGTTGCTACGGTATCAAACAGTTGCAAGGTTAAGGCTATTGGGAAGCTGTATCCAGCAGCCCCCTTCGTTAGGACCAGCCCCAAACAGTGTGCAAGCTTTTGAGGTCAGCAGAACTCTTCATAAGGCCAGATTTAGTTTTGTTTTAAAGGGGGGAAGGAGGAGAAAAAAGGGTTTGGGGGGCTAACGTGAAGGTGTCTTATCGCTTTGTTTGCTGGAGGGTTGGTTAGATTAGAGGAAGGTGATAAGTTGTGCTTTTATTCTATGAAAGAGGAGGAGGAGGAGGAGGTTGTGATTTATATCCTGCCATTCACTCAGAGTCTCAGAGCGGCTTATAATCTCCTTCCCTTCCTCTCCCCAAAACAGAAACCCTGTGAGGCAGGTGGGGCTGAGAGAGCTCTTTTGAGAACTGCTCTTGAGAGAACAGCTCAGTGAGAACTTGTGACTGACCCAAGGTCACCCAGCAGCTGCACGTGGAGGCATGAATGAATGAAGTTTATTGTATATGGCCATTGGCCGGCGCAATTGTATATAAAACTGGATCCCTAATACCTTAAAATACGCATTATGTGAAGGAGTGGGGAGTCAAACCCAGTTCTCCAGATGTAGAGTCCACCACTCTTAACCACCACACCAAACTGGCTCATTATTTAGATATTTGTCGCCCTGACCTGGATAGCCCAAGCTAGCTTCATCTTGTCAGATCTCAGAAGCTAAGCAGGGGTCGCCCCTGGTTAGTGTTTGGATGGGAGACTTCCCCCAGGAAGTCCAGGGCTGTACTGCAGAGGCAGGCAATGACAAACCACCTCTGAACATCTCTTGCCTCAAAAACCCTATGGGGTGCTGTAAGTTAACTGCGACTTGACAGGAGATCTTTATAGCCTGCTTTTTCTCCCAAGAGGGGATCCAAAGTAGCTTACATCATTGTTCTTCCCTCTTCTAAATGACAGCCCTTCAAATACTTCAGGAGAGCCATCCTGTTCCCCCTCAGCCTCCTCTTCTCCAGACTAAACATTCCCAAGTCCCTTAGCCTTTCCTCTTGGGCTTGGTCTCCAGGCCCCCACTTTCTTCTCCACTGAAGGGTCGCTTCCCAAAATGCAGCGACATTCCCCAACGTGGCTTGGACAGAGCTGCATACATACATTGGAGACTCTATTTCTCATGACGGTGTGGGCGGGGGAGATTTGCAAACAATTTTGTGGTGGCAAACAGAATGGCAGGAGGACAGCTGAGGGTTAACAATGAACAGGAGAGATGAAGTGGATACCCCCACAGAGATTGTTTTGTTGGTGTTGCGTCACATGCACTAAAAAAGCAGGACCCCTAATTATGAGCATAGAAAGTGGTCATAGTCATACCGCCACCGTCCTCCCCAATATGGCAAGAGGGGGAATTTATTAATTAATTTAATTTTTTTAAAAACCCCTTTTTTTGGAGAAGTAATGATTTGGGGACAGTCACTGTTTCTCAGCTGAACCTTACCCCCCAAGACTGTGGCGAGATTAAAATGGTGGGTGTGGCCACTAGTCCTGGTGATTAAAGGAAACCTCCACATCCAGAGGCAGTCAACCAGTGAATAACAGTGCCATGGGTTGCCAGATCCAAGTTGGGAAACTCCTGGGGATTTGGGGATGGAGCCTGGGGAAGGAAGGGACCTCAGTGGGGTGCAATGCCATAAGAGTCCACTCTTCTAGAGCATCCCTTTTTCTCCCAGGGAACTGGTCTCTGTAGTCTGGAGATGAACTGTGATTCCAGGGGATCCCCAGGTCCCACCTGGAGGCTGGCATCCCTGGGAGGCAACATCAGGGGAAAGCCTCCGGCCACTATTTATTTATATATTTATTTACCTTTCATTTTCATACCCCGCCCTCCCCACAAGCAGGCTCCGGGTGGCTCACAGGGGCGCAGGGTGCCAATCTATGCCCTGTTGTTGGCCCTCCAGAGGAATTGGCTGGCCGCTGTGTGAGACAGGATGCTGGACTAGATGGACCACTGGCCTGATCCAGCAGGGCTCTTCGTATGTTCTCATGAGTTTCTCCCCATTTCAAAACAAAATAGAAACGCGATATTCAGACAGCTGTGATTTGTGCTGGTATTCGAAACAGCTCAAATATACCAGCATTACACCGAGCTTCCTACGGCTTTTCTTAAAGGCGGGGGAATAGGCTTTGAAACCTTGGTAATTCCGCCCCCTTCCTCCGGGCCTCCCATCTATCGGGCGGTTAAATTAACACCCAAACTCTTGGTTTTAAAAGGACTGCAAGCCGAGTTTTTTAAGAGCTGCCGTCTCTCCTTTTTAAAAAAAACAAAAGTGAGCTGCTCATAAAATTTCAATGCCTAATGAGGCTTCATTTGCATCTTTTCCCACCGGAGGCAGCTGTAGGTGAAGGACCAGGCTGCGTAAGCGGTGCCAAAGGAAGGCGTAAGGGGTTTTGGATGCTGATTAATTCCCTTTTGCTCCTTTGGGAATATCTGGCATTGGTGGAAATTGATTGCTGCAAGCAATATGGCAGCCGTTTCTCTCTCTCTCTTTTTTTCCCTTTGACCTTCTAAGCCAAAACGCAGCGAAAACACAGACGCATGCAAATCTGTCTGTTTTCTTGGTTTGTTAACGATAAAATAGAATGATTTGTCTTGAAAACCCAGGTGACTTCAGATGGCGTGGACTCTCTCATTCCCTCCCCCTGCTTCCTGCAAGTATAAACTCTTGACAGAAAGTATGAATGAATACATGCCCTTTATTTTTTGTTTCTTCATTTCAGTTCATCTAGAGCAGTCTTGCTTGTCATGCTCTAAAAGGATGCATGGTGTCCTTGAGTAGATGCATCATGCTCTCCTCCTCCGATTAAATTTATTGTTTGAACACAGTGAGCTGCCTTATACTGAATCAGACACCCTGGGTCCGTCAAGTTCAGTATTGTCTACTCAGACAGACAGCCACTCTCCAGGGTCTCAGGTTGAGGTCTTCCACATCACCTATTACCTGACCCTTTTAGACTGGAGGTCCTGGGGATTGAACCTGGGGCCTTCTTCATGCCAAGCAGATGCTCTGCCACCTAGCCATGTCCCTCTGTTGTTTGCGTGTGTGTGCTTTCACAGTGATGGGTTGGATCCACAGGATTTCTACCCACAGAACATGACTTTCTTGCCTCCCCACTTCTGTTGCCGCCTTAGATTCCCCCCCCCCTTCCCCAAATGCCACTCTTTTCAGGGTGATGCAGTGGGAGAAAGGAAGTGGGAAAGTCATGCTCTGTGGGCAGAAATCCTTCTGTCCACGGAAGCGGAACTGCTCCAGAGGATCCAAACCAATTCTTAGAATTTATGCGTTGCATTTGAGTCAGTGAAAGTGGCCTTATATGGAGTCAGGCACTTGGTACAGCTAGCTCAGTTTTGCCTCCTGTGACCAGCATCAGATTGGCAGGGTCTTGGGCAGAGCAAGGACTTTCTACCTACCAGAGATTTTTTCAACTGGAGATGCCAAGGATTCCGTCTGGGACCTTCTGAAGGTGCTCTGCCACTCTGCCATGTCCCCTTCCAGAAGTATTTTTGAGTGTTTCATGTATATCGTCTCAGTAATCTGTGCAACAGATTTTTAAGAACATAAGAGAAGCCATATTGGATCAGGCCAATGGCCCAGCCAGTCCAGCACTCTGTGTCACACACTGGCCAAAAACCAGATGCCATCAGGAGGTCCAGCAGCGGGGCCAGAACTCCAGAAGCCCTCCCACTGCTGCCCCCCAAGCACTGAGAAGACAGAGCATCACTGTCCCAGACTGAGAGTTCCTATCTATACCTTGTGGCTAATAGCCACTGATGGACTTCTGCTCCACATATTTATCCAATCCCCTCTTGAAGCTGTCCATGCTTGTAGCTGCCACCACTTCCTGCGGCAGTGAGTTCCACATGTTAATTACTCTTTGGGTGAAGAAGTACTTCCTTTTATCTGTACTTTTTTCTCTGCCTTCTCTATCCTATATATAATTTGTAAACCTCTGTCCCATCACCCCTCAGTCATCGTTCCTCCAAGATAAAGAGCCCTAACCTCTTAAACCTTCCTTCATAGGGGAAGTGTTCCATCCCCTTAACCATTTTAGTTGTCCTTTTCTGCCCTTTTTCCAATGCTATAATATCTTTTTTAAGGTGCAGTGACTAGAACTGTACACTAATGAGGCCACACCATCGATTTATCTAGAGGCATTATGATACTGGCTGATTTGTTTTCAGTTCCCTTCCTAATAACCCCCAGCATAGCATTTGCCTTTTTTATTGCAGTCGCACGCTGAGACGACGTTTTCAGTGAGTTATCTACCATGACTCCAGGATCTCTCTCCTGGTTAGTCTCTGCCAGTTTGGACCCCATCAGTGCGTATTTATAGTTAGGATTTTTGGCTCCAATGCGCATTACTTTGCCCTTGCCTACGCTGAACACTTGCCACGTTGATGCCCACTCGCCCATCCTCGACAGATCCCTCTGGAGGGCCTCACAATCCTCCCTGGTTCTCACCACCCTGAACGACTTAGTGTCATTCACAAATGTAGCCACTTCACTGCTTACTCCCAACTCCAAATGATTAATGAACAAGTGTAAAAGCATTGGACCTCGCACCGAGCCCTGTGGTGCCCCACTGCTTTCCATCCTTCACTGTGGAAACTGCCCGTTTATTCTGCAAGAGAACTTGTCCTCTTATCACATGACTGCTGAGATTACTTGGGAGCCTTTGATGAGGAACTTGGTCAGAAGCTTCCTGGAAGTCTAGATAAACAACGTCTACCTTGTCCACAGGTTTGTTCAGTCTTTCAAAGAACTCTTAACAGGTTAGTGAGACAAGATCCTCCCTTACAGAACCCATGCTGAGTCTTCCTCGGTTGCTTTTGTTCATCAATGTGCCTACTAATTCTATCTTTAATAATGGATTCCATCAACTTCCCCGGTATTGACGTTAGACTGACTAGTCTGTCATTTCCCACATCTCCTCTGGAATCTTTTAAAAGATGGGGGTTATATTAGCTACCTTCCAGTCCTCAGGAATGGAGGCAGATTTTAGTGATAGATTGCATATGAAGAAGAAGAAGAAGAAGAGGAAGAGGAAGAGATTGGATTTATACCCCGCCCTCCACTCCCCAAGGGAGCCTCAGAGCGGCTTACAAACTCCTTTTCCCTTCCCCTCCCCACATCAGACACCCTGTGAGGTAGGTGGGGCTGAGAGAGCTCTTTCCCAAGGTGTCCTTGAAAGAACAGCTGGTACAGAGCTATGGCTTGCCCAAGGTCATCCAGCCAGGTGCAAGTGAAGGAGTGGGGAATCAAACCCGGTTCTCCCAGATTAGAGTCCGCGCACTTAACCAATACACCAAACTGGCTCTCACATATGTTTGTCAGGAGATCCACAAGTTCCCATTTGAGTTCTTTTAGAACTCTTGGATGTATGACATCTGGGCCTGATAATTAGGGTTTTCCAGGCAAGAGATCTTCAGAGGTGGTTTGCCATTGCCTGCCTCTGCATCATGACCCTGGGATTCCTTGGAGATCTTCCATCCATATTTGGGCCAGAGCTGACCCTGCTTAGCTTTGGGCTATTCCGGGCTTTCTGTTGGTAATGGAGGAGAAAGACCTGCTAGGCGTGATCCAGGTAGGGTTGTCAGCCTTTGCTGGAGACTGGTGGGGGTAGGGCTTACCATAACGGCAGTCTTTCAATGCCATAGCATAACTTCTGGCTACATACCTAGAAGTGACATCGCCTCATTGCAGGACGCTCAAGGAGTCACAAAAAAAAAAACTGGTAAAACCATGGAGTTTGGGGTGCATGGTAGAGAGTCCCGCAACACAAATGTCACTATTGGCTATACCAGAAGTTACATCATTGTATTGCGGGACACTCTAGGATTCACCCTAAACTCTATGGTGTTACCCCAGATTGTTTTGTAGCTCAAAGTGAGCGTGCAGCGTCAGAAGATCGCCATTTTGCCTCTTGCCACCCCTTTAAGTGCTGTCAGGGGTTCTCCTGCTGGCGGTGGGAAAATGGCAGCCCTAGACCCAGGCCAGGTCAGTTCTGATGTTCTTGACGTGCAGATGTGCATTGACGGCAGATGGGTCGTGTGTCATCTTGCTGACCGGGCTTGCCTCTGAATAAAGCATGTGAAAGTTTTGTCTGTCTGTGTGCGAGGGAGGAGTTTAATCCACTCTCCCTTTTACAAATGTGACTCTGAACATAAGACCGGTTAATCATCTCCCTCTGCCCTACCCCAGTCTCTCCTCTCCCCCCCCCCTTTTCAAATTCCCCGAAGATATGATAATGAAGCAGGTGCTCGGTGCATTGTTGGCTTTCCAGGGCCGTGAGAAACAGCAGTCAGTTCCGCGTAGCCAGAGCGGCTCACGAGGCAGAGGCCATCCTTTGTAACCTGTTGCCGTCGCTGCCCGCCAGATTGCCGTGTGGGGTCGAATCGGGAAAGGGGAGAAGTCTCCTAACTCTGTCCAGCTGCGTGGAAGGGGGGCGGGCGGGCAAGAGATCTTCGAAGGAGAGGGGCTTTCTTTTAGCCCTGAGGTGAATTAGCTGCTTGTTATGGTGGCAGGCGAGCTCTTACGTCTACAGGCAGTGAAAGGCAAAGGGAGGGACAGGAGGGAGGGGGGGCACAGGGGCTTCGGGTGTAGACCGTCTGCTGACTCAGGGTTGACCTCTCGGCTGCAGTCTGGATGGGCTCATTGAAATGCAAAGCACAGGCCAGGCCTCCGCAGCTGTCCACTGGAGGCAAAGCCTGAAACCCGCATCCAGAGAGTGACCGGGACTCACATTAAAATAAAATTGCAGGATTGTCATTTCCACATACGCGGTTGCGAATAGGCAAACCAGGACTCTTCAGCTTTTCCGAAGCATCTTCGAAGAGATGTTTTTGCTTGCTTTCGTCTTCGGTCTCTTCCCCTTTCCAGCTGCCTATAACAAAATAACTTGCTGTGACTTCAGGGGTGTGTGTGTGTCTCTCTCTTTCCTAGCCGGTTCCGCAGGGTCCAGGGGATGCCTGCTGCGTGCCTCCATTTTCAGGAAATAATACTCAGAAACGCCAAAGCAGTGACAAGCGGCGAGGTGGGTGTTTGGGGAGGAAAGGTTCCAGTTCAAGTTGAAGTAAATAATTTAAATCAGGTGTGCACAATTTTAAAAAGGTTTGCGGAAGAAGGCAGCTGCACCGTAGACAAGCGCTGGGGGGTTTGTCCCTGCTTCGTATTCCACATTTAGCCCATCAAACACGGTCGTTTTTCAGCACAGCAGCCCCCCTGACGGCTGTAGATAAACAGACCGTATTCACATTATGTCGGGTGGGAAATTTTCCGTGGAAAAATATAGTGCTGCACTTTTTTCTGAAAGATGTTCCATCTTGGAAAGTTTTCTGCCCCACCTCACTGTTGGGTGGCAGGTAGTGATTTTTGCTAGATTTGAGGCCAGTGGCACTTTGGAGACCAAGAAGATTTGGGGGGGGGGGGGTACAGGCTTTGGTGTAGTGGTTTGGTGTAGTGGCTAGGAATGCGGACTGTAATCTGGGAGAACCGGGTTTGATTCCCCACTCCTCCACATGCAGCTGCTGGTGGGACCTTGGGTCAGTCACAAGTTCTTTCAGAGCTGTTCTCTCAGGAGCAGTTCTCGAAAGAGCTCTCTCAGCCCCACCTACCTCACAGGGTGTCTGTTATGGGGAGGGGAAAGGAGATTGTAAGCCGCTTTGAGACTCCTTTGGGTAGTGAAGGGTGGGGTATAAATCCAGTCTCTCCTCCCTCCCTTCAACAGATACAGAGCTTTGACTCTCGAAAGCTTATATCCCCAAAATCTTGTTGGCCTCAGGTGCCAATCAACTTGAATCTAGCTCCTCTACCGCAAACCAGCAAGGCTGCCCTCTGAAACTAAGTGGCTGTAGTGTTTAAGAGTGGTTAAGAGCAACGGACTCTAATCTGGAGTCCTGAGTTTGATTCCCCACTCCTTGGTGGTGCTAGGAAGTCTGTGTGGAAAATGCAAGGGAAGTGAAGGAGATTCTCTTGACAATATGAAGTTACGCTGTCGTCCACGCGCTGAAATTGCAAAGCAGGGCTGCTTTCCTGGAACCGCAGTAGTTTAGCAACTTGGTATTAAAATGGAAACGGAAATAGTGCTAAAATATCCACACTGTTGGCTGTAACAGGGTGGGGAAAGGCATGACCTCGTTGTGACTTTGCATGGCTTTCCATTACCAAACGTTATGGGCAGTAGAAAAGAGCAAGAGTCCAGGAGCACCTTAAAGACTAACAAAATTTGTGGCAGGGTAGGAGCTTTCGTGGGTTACTGCTCCCTTCTTCAGACACAGCGAGAATGTGAGTCCATCTGTCCTTATATCTTGGAGAGTGGAGTGACTTCAAATGCTGAATGACTATAGTAGGTGGCTGACAACAGCAGGGGCAGTTGGATTAGATGTGATATGCAAAGGGGTAGTAGGCACGGAGAAGTCAGCATTGGTAATGAGACAGGAAAACCTAGGTCTCGATTCAGTCCAGGAGGATGAATTGTCTTGAGTTTAGTTATGTTATGGGGAAGAAGAGGAGGGAGTGACATGCAGCTGCTGTTTTCTGTGGCAGCCCCGTGTTCTTCTTTGTATGTAGTTTATCCCTCAAAGAGCCCTGCTCTAGTGCCATTTTTGTAATGTGGAACATTGGGGTTGGTGCTGTGAACCTACTCGAGTGGATATGCCAGATCAGGAGTGTAGTAACATGTTTGAGAGATGGTGGGATGTGACAATAACAGGGCTAGTACACTGGTGTGCTTGTCAGACCCCAAGGAGCCATCTGTATCAATGCAGACCCTGGTGCATTTTGGCATGTGATGCTAACCACACCTGTTAGGGGTATAGCTGGTGCGCTTCCCCATTCCCTTAGTATTGGATGCTGCTGGTGGTGCCAGCTTCTCTGATTGCATCTGGAATCGGAGCACTGCAGATCTAGGAGGACAAGAAGGATTGTATCTTCCATCTATCTATTTTATGAGGTTGTATCAAAATGAGTCTATGCTAGCTACTACCATTCATTAGAGTCTATGCTAGCTACTACCAGTTTGGTGTAGTGGTTATGAGCGGCGGACTCTAATCTGGAGAACCAGGTTTGATTGGCCACTCCTCCTCCACATGCAGCTAGCTGGGTGACCTTGGGTCAGTCACAGCTCTCTCAGAGCTGTTTTCTCAAGAGCAGTTCTCGAAAGAACTCTCCCGGCCCCACCTACTTCACAGGGTGTCTGTTGTGGGGAGAGAAAGGGAAGGAGATTGTGAGCCGCTCTGAGACTCCGCGTGAAGAATGGGATATAAATCCAATCTCCTCTTCTTCATCAACTTTGTCTTTGTCGTCTTCTGTTTTGAAGCTGGATCTATTAGCTTTTTATGGTTGCGGGAGCAGTGGACCAGATTACTTATGCTGTGATCCAAGCAGGGTCCTTTGCGCAGGCTGCTATTCTCTCAGCCGTGGCAACTTCACTGCAGTTTATGCCTCTCTTACAGGGCTGTCTGTAAGGATTACTGAACATGCAGGGTTGGCCCTAAAGCTTCCCTTCCACTCAGCAGTGTCGTGCAGTGGTTACAATACTGGGCTAGGATCTAGAAGACCCAGGTTCAAATTTTACTACGTGGCCTTGGAATAGTCACCTTTTCTTAGCCTAACCTACCTTGCAGGGTTGTTGTGTGGGCAAAATGGAGGTGAGGAAGAGGATGTATTATTCCCCGAGCTCCTTGGAGGAAGCACAGGATTTTAAAAATGCACTGAATGACTGTGTACAACTTAGCAGGTGGCCTGTTTAGATCAGACACAGGTGACAGACCATTTAGCAGGACACTTAGATTGGAGTCCGGTAGCATATTAAGGCCAACAAGATAGCAGGAATGCACCTTGGAATTCCCTAGCTCATGTGCACTTCACAGGCTGAGAACTTTCTGATTTGCACAAGTCATAATTTGGTGATACGTCTGAACCGCAATGTTTTAGTGACTTGGTCTTTTGCCCGCAAATTGGTAATAAATCTGGTTTGGAGACCTGGTTTTGTAAGCAAAAAGGACAAACCCTTCAAGGAAGCCTTCCTTCTCTAAGATAGGCCCAGGGGGAAGTGGGGTGGTGGTGGTGGTGTCCATGGCCCTTTGGGTTTTTCAAGCGACAATTTATCTTTTACTCTTGAACAGATCTTCAGAACTGGAGATAACTTTGAACCCAGGGTTACAAGTGCTTAGCCCCGCGACCAATTTGAATAAGGTTCCTTGGAAATATTTGAAGTTGTAGTAAACAAACACGTTTCTGACCAAGGACAGAGTTCATTTCCTCTGTGATGAGTAACTTCGAGTCACCTTTGCACATCTGGGAGAAAATAGCCAGAGTTTTATGGTGCGATCTCTGCCAGGGCTCAAAAATGACTAATCTCCCACCATTCAGACTGAGCGCTGATTTGAAATGTTTGCACTTCTCTCAGATGGTCACCATGAATGGTTTTTCCTGTCCCCACATCAGGTGGTTACATCCAGCACGATTTGGGGTGATCTGGAGCTCTGAAGCAATTTCATGTAGCCCCCGCGAGTATTTCATCGAATCATGTTTATTACAAGTTTGCCAATACATTTTACTACCAGGGAAAACTACAACAGAGCGAGTGAGCTTTAATGTTATATCTCTTGCCTATACTTCTAACGTTCTGGCTGGGCACCTGGAAATATGTACCACAACTGTGGAAGTCTTCATTGTTCAAGGATGCCAATGTTATTTACATAAACGCTACCTCACAGAGCTGTTGTTGTGAGGATAAAACTGAGGAAAAGAATGGTTTCAAAGCTGTTTTGGGCCCCTTTTGGGGACGAAAGTGAGGTATAAGTTTCTAAAACATTATTTCACATCTAGGTAGAAGGTGTCACACACAACAGATCAGTCCTGTGACGTTTCACAACTCTTGACTTCCCTTGGTATTTATATAGCAACTTTAAAAAACGGCACAGCCAGTGTGGCATACTGGCTATCAAACTAGTATCTGATAGACCCAGGTTCAAATTTCCCCCTCTGCCTTGGAAGCACCCTGGATGACCTTGGGCCAGTCACAAAGACTCAGTCTAACTTATCTCAAAGGTCTGTGGTGAGGATGAAACGGTGGACAATATTATCAGCCCCTTTGCATCCCCATTGGGGAGAAGAATGGGGCAAATTAAGGGAAAAAATGGGCGCCCAAAGCACTGTCTCAGGTTTTCTCTAGGTATTCCTTAACAACAACCCTACAAGGTAGATCCTGCTCGATATCCTCCTGTTACAGTTAGTAGTAGAGGCTCGGAGAGAGGGGCTTATTCACGGAACTTCTCAGCCAAACTGAGATCCCCAGTGGGTCTTCCAAATAATACTTCCTACTCTTAACCGGCGCCACTGGACCTCACTGGGACAAACAGTTTTTTATTTGTCTTATTTAAAACATTTCTATGCCACCTTTCCACCCAAATAGGGTCTCCAAGGTGGCTAGCTGTTGCCTTTGCAGTGGGAATTATTCATCAGATTTATTCTTCTACCTTTGCATTCTTCAGCTTTGCTTTTTTTTTTTAACCCTGCTCAAAAAGATGGTTGTAAAAATTGTGAAATTCCTCGTTCTTTTCGGGGGGGGGCTTGCAGTTTTAGCTTTGCAAAAAGGGCTTGACGCAGCAACAAGCATACAGCAGTTGGTAAATAAAGATGGATTTCCTTTTGTTCGGCTGGCGCTTTCACTGTTCATTATTCTCCACTTACTTCCCAGGGAGCGGCATCTGTTTGTGAGGTTCAGCACTCTATCAGGGGTAGACAGCTCCCTGATTTGGTTAATATGCTACAGGGAGGGGAAGGCGGGGTGGGAGGGAAGATGCGACGCAACCCCCGGCCTCGTTGCGCGGCTGTCTGCAGAATAAACTTTTTATGAACCAAAGGACTTGCCTGTTCAGACTTCCTAAAATATTTAAGTGCGTGTGTACACGGTTTCTTTTGGCTGAACAGTTTACTAGGAGTGTTTGTTTGTTCGCTCTCTCTCTCTCTGTGTCACAGTATGGCTAGCAGTAAGCATGAATTTAGAATTTCAGTATTTCATGCACATGGGGTAGATGTAAGAGTGAGACGAGCGTGGTGTATTTTAGAGTGTTTGTGTGTGTTCATGGAAACATGCAGACTTAAGAGCTGTGCTGTTATTCTGAAAATGGCTTTGGGGTGAATTCTGCAGATGACAGCAATCTTAAATCTTCTGTTTAAAACCAGGCAGGTTGGAAGGCAGCTACGTTTTCCACGGACGATCTGGAAGTCTTAAAATGATAGCTCCTCTCTTCTCCCCCCCCCCCCCCCCCTTGCCTTGCCTTGCACGGTTAGCATTTTGCTCCCGAGACTGAAGGCATTAAACGAACCAAGGAGAATACTTGAGTGAAGTGCTGGATGTCTCGCGGCGGACTGTGGATTGTGCTGGATGTCTCATGGACAGCTTCAAGAAGGGATTGGATAAATAAGCGGAGCAGAGGTCCATCAGTGGCTATTGGCCTAGGGTTACCAGATATCCTGTTTTTAGAAGCCATGTCCTCTTTGTTTGGTGTCCATTCTCTTTTGGGCTCTTTTTTAAAAAAACTGATGAAAATGTCCTCTTTTTGGATTGGAAGGCTAGGAATACTCCTAGTTAGTAGGCATTATATCAGCTTAAATAGTATGGATATTTAAAATGAGATTTGTCATAGTGATCACTTATTTGAAGCAGTCAGTTGGGAAATATATCCTCTTTTTTTGCTTTTCAGAATATGGCAACCCTATATTAGCCCCGAGCAGTTTTCCCTCTAAGCTGAGTTAGTGTGAGTTAGCTCACAGTTTTTTTAGCCTCCAGCTCACAGGTTTTTAGCTTCGCTCAGGAAGGATGGCTCCAGAGCAAGCCGATTTATGCAGCAGCCGAATCGCTCGCTCACAACTTTAATGCCAGGAGCTCACAAAATAGGATTTTTGCTCACAAGACTCCACAGCTTAGAGGGAGCATTGGCCCCGAGGTATAGCTGGCACACTCTGTCTGGGGCAGTGATGCTCTGCATTTTTGGTGCTTGCAGGGCAACAGTGGGAGGGCTTCTGGAGTCCCGGCCCCACTGGTGGACCTCCTGACGGCACCTGGGTTTTGGCCACTGTGTGACACAGAGTGCTGGACTGATCCAACATGGCTTTTCTTATATCCTTATGCGAAGGACCCTTGGACATATATACAGCATATACCATGGAGCTTGCCATCATGTACAGTATTATGAGTTTTATAGTTTCTTAATTGTCTATATTGTGTATTTTAACTGTTTACCAATTTGTTGTGACCTGCTCTGAGCCCGCTTGTGAGGGAGGGCAGGCTAGAACCCCCCAAAACAAACAAACAAACAAACAAACAAATCAAGATGAAATAAATAAATAAATAAATAATGTGTTTAAACATTTATACCCCACTTTCTTCTCCAGTGGGTACCCAGAGCAGCTTACAACACTGTTGTAATAGAAGATCACTGTGTAATAAATGCAGTGTGTAATCGATGTCAGGAGCATCGTGGAAATAAGGGTAGGTCGGTGTTGAGGCAGAAATAAAATACACTTGTGATACTGCGGCCAGAGACCAAAGATGTGATGTGTGTGCGAGGGCAGAGAATTGTACATGCAAGAAACTACCAAAATTATAAATGACACCAGAGTGCCGTAATTGCAGTTCTGGATGCGGCGTTGTCCTTGGGGCGCGCTGACGTAAATTAGGGCCACAGCCCTGGGGAGAAGGGTTTAACTCTTCCCTCTACACCATTTCCCATCTCAGAAGTGGTACTTCACGCAGCATGTAATTAAATTGCCAGATTCCCTGCCGGTGTAGGAACTGATGGCCAAGGGAATTTGATTCACGGAGAAGTCCCATCAAGAGCTCCTAGCAATGGTGACTAAAGGGAACCTCCAGATTCAGAAGCAGCGAAGCTCTGAATCCCAGAGCCAGGAGGCAACATCAGAAGGAAGACCTCGGCCTCTGAGCCCTGTTGTTGGACCTCCAAGACAACTGGGGCTGGACTGGGTGGATCTCTGGTCTGATCTAGTGGAGTTTTGCTTAGGTTCTTATGGAAATGCCCTCCTAGCAGAAAAAGAGCAGTATCCACATCGGGTATTCATATTGGGCCTGCTTTCTCTCTTCCCTACTCCCCCCCCCCCCTGTGTGTGTGTGTGTTCAAAGCAGCACAAGGGGACCATTTTTCTGTTGGGAAACTCCACCAGGGTGCAGAGTAAAATCTCTTCCTTCCCCAGTGGCGGAGTCATGATGTGTAGTGTTCAGAGTGTCAGACTGGGATATGAAACCCGGGTTTGAATCTCCCCCCTGCCATGAAAGTTTGCTGGGTGTCCGTGGGCCACCTCCATGCTCTCAGCCCAACCTTCCTCGCAGGGTTGTTGTGAGGATAAAACAGAAGACAGGAGAACGGCGTAAGCTGCCTTGGGTCCCCATTGTGGAGAAAGGCGAGGTATAAACGAAGTGAACATAATATTTCAGATCAGGACCCCCATGAACTGCTTTTTAAAAAAAAACCTGGAGTCCCAATGAATAATACTGAAGCATCGCAATTTGTTTGGCCCTTAAGTGCTGGGTTTAAACAGAACGCCGGCTATTTTTCCTTCAACAACAAGAACTGCTGCATTGAACAAAGCAAAGGAAAGCAGCTGACGGCCTGCCCCCGGGTATGTTACCGCTTCTTTGGATCCTGGCTTGCAGCATCAAAAAGGAAATGCCGCAAATGGCACACACAGAATGCTGCATTGCATAGAGTAGAAGGAACCTGCAGTGCAGGTCTGGCCCGAACGGCACGGTTCTGGAATCTAGCGCTGCCTCCTGTGGCGTGTCTTGGCTTTGCATTATCCAGTTAGGTGCATCTGATTATTTATTTTCTCAAAGACTCAGTAGTGGAGGGAGACGATCAGAGCATAAAAACTCTCCGAAGAAGAAAAGCTGAATGGAATAGCAAGTTATAGCGTAGAGGGTGCAGAATTAAATTAAGCAAGGCTCAAAATCTCTGCTCCCTGGGATAAAATGACAAAAGTGGCAACCCTGTGATTAGGTGCCGTGTTTAATTGGCCAGGTGGAGAATACGTGTGAAAGGTGCAACAATTTGCATTCTCTTCTCTGCCGGGGAGAAACGCGGCCATGGAATAGACAACGCAGCTGGCATTGCAGCTTGCAAATGCAGATCTGTTTCCCAGCCGCCGCAATAGATCTCCTTTTTGTGGAACGTCAAAGCTTATGTCAAGCGAACTCCCACGCTTCTCCATTCTATACTCTGCAGGGCTCAGCTTGTCCGTCGATGGGACTCTTGCCTGACTTCGCAGGGCGTGCGAAGGAAACCCAGGGTTGCTACGTAGAGGCAGGCAATGGCAAACCACCTCTGAATGTCTCTTGCCGTGAAAACCCTACGTGGTCGCCATCAGTTGGCTGTGAGTTGACGGCACTTTCCACCACCACTATTTGGGGCGAGTGGCACAGAAAAAACGCTTCCCTTTCAGACTTTTCCTCTTCCTTGTCGCTAGGGTGCCTTGTTTGGAGCACCAGCCATCAGTTTTTTAATCTGCGGCGGAAATACCCCGTCCTGTTTCGCCTTCGTCAAGGTCTTTTTCTGTAACAGAAGAGAGAAGCGCCGGTTCCGACAGTGTGCTGTAACTTGGCTGGTTTTCAGGTTGCAGTCTATTGAGAATTCCGTCCTCTCGGCCAGTTGAAATTAAAGCGTGGGCTTTCTCGTGAAAGGGTGTTGGGAAGGCCCTCGCCACTTCCCCTTTCCTGAGAATACTTATGACTAGAAGAGGAACTTCAGGGGGATGTTTATATTTGGGCCTTGCTCAACCGTAGGGAAGGGTGGTGACGCCCACTCCGCCTCAGGTACTTCCCACCCTGGTGAAACTGAAAACCCCTTTCTTGTGGTATTGATCAGCTGAAAAATCCCCATGTTCTTCTGTCACAGGGACAGACGCGTGCTGTTTTTATTAGGAGCTGCCCACAGGGAAGCCTTATGGCTTCTGATGCATGTTTTGGTACCTGACTGTCATGGAGGCCATAGAGCTGGAAGGGAGGTAGGCCATCTCGTCTGCCACACAAACCTGTCAATGCAGGAAATCCAAAACTCGGACATTCCCAAAAGATGGGTCTCCGCTTGCAAACTTCCCCCTCCGGAAACTGGTTCCATCATTTGGACTGTTTTTGCCCATCAGGCCCGGGGTCTGCAACATGGCGCCCTGCGGGCGCCATGGCATCTGCTGATACCTTTTCTGGCACCTGCCAAGTGTTTTTAGGAAGTGGGTGGGGCCAGGCAATGCTGCTGCCCAGCAGGGCTTCTGATTGGCCGCAGGAGGGCTGATGGGCTGTTCAGATTACAATAATGTTTTGGTGGCCACTGCCACTACAGGGTTGGTTTTATTCTCGCTTTCACTCCTCTTTCCCAGTGTATTTTTAGAGAGCCAGTTTGATGTAGTGGTTAGGAGTGTGGACTCTAATCTGGGAGAACTGGGGTTGATTCCCAACTTCTCCACATGCAGACACTGGTGTGGCCTTGGGCAAGCAACAGTTCTCTCAGAGCTGTTCGCTCACAAGCAGTCCTCGAAAGAGCTCTCTCAGCCCCATTTACCTCCCAGAATGTCTGTTGCGGGGAGGGGAAGGGAAAGGAGATTGTAAGAGGCTCTGAGACTCCAAGTGAAGGGCGGGGTATAATCTCCTCCTCCTCTTCCTCCGCCTTTTTCTTCTTCCCTGCACTTGGTCTATCTATTTGTGTGTGTGTCCACCTCCCACGGTGGCCATTTTGTGGTTGTGCCCATTACCCTGTGTCAGAATTCCAGGAGTGTCCACAGACTTAAAAAGATTGGGGACCCTTGCGTTAGGCAGTTGTTCCTGTTCCTGAACTGGAGAAACACATTTCTCATTGAGCGTCACCAAGGAAGTGACTGAAATTTATGCACAGGTTCTGATACGATTTCCTTGAATTCCTTCCCTCCCCCATTCCGTTGACCCCTCTTCTTCTGTTTATTGACTTCATTTATATCTGACTTTTCTCCCCAGTGGAGACCCAAAGCTGCTTACATTGTTCTTCTCTCTCCATTTTAGCCTCACAACAGCCCTGTGAGGTAGGTTAGGCTGAGAGAGAGTGACTGGCCCAAGGTCACCCAGCGAGCTTCCGTGGCAGAGCTGCGACTCGAACCTGGGCCTCCCAGATCCCAATCCGACCCCCTAACCACTTCTTTTCCCTCTGTGTCTGCAACGGCTTCTCCTCCAGACCTATAAATCCTTGCAAGTCTTGTTCAGAACGTTCTGGACTTTGGTGAATCGGCCTCAGGCTGGACTTCACTCTGCCATAGCCTGTCCAGAGCTGCTGAGTTCAGACTCCCATCTTGACATCCAAGTGGCGCTGAATTGCCAGGATCCCCGAAAGCAAGCCGCAAGCTGGGCAGAACCCCAGATGACGACCTCCCTGTGTTTTCGCCCTTGGGGAGTGGGTGATAAGATCAGCATGATGTAAAAGGGGGGGGCGGGCTTAGTTTAATACTGCTGGGCAGGTGGCCGCTTTTAACCCTTCGTGATGCCCGCGTGTATTCCTTGCTCTTAAAATAAATAAATAATCTGTCACCACCGACTGCAAGCCAGCGCTTTGTTTTGCAAGCCTGGCTAAAAACGGTCCGGCCTCCGTAGGTACGTTGACAGTTCTGCTGATGTGGCCGGCTGTCTTAGCTTTGTAGATTGCGCATAAATGTTTTAAGCTTTGGGTAAAGGTGGTTTTCTGGAGTGAACCTTACCACATAACAAGCTTTTTTTTAGTTCGTTTTTTAAAAATTCTCTCCTTATGTTTAAGTGTGTGTTAATTCTCTTGTGGGCGTGTTGAACCCCTCTGCCTGCCTCCTTAAAGTGAAGAGAGAGGGGTCAGACCGGTTTGGCCCACGTGCCAGGGGTCACCTGCCTCCGTCTTAATCTTTCCCTCCTCTTGAGTAATGCACAGCCCCTGTTTAAAAGATTTGGGAAGGTCTTGACCTGGATAGCTCAGGCAAGCCCGATCTCGTCAGATCTCGTAAGCTAAGCAGGGTCTGCTGTGGTTAGTACTTGGATGGGAGACTTCCATGGACTATCAAGTTGAGAGAGAGGCCACCTCTCCGGATATCCTCCAGGCCCCCATTAGGGGTCAGTCACCAGAGATCAACGTGACTTCCAGGTGCAAACACAGAAGCGAGCATGCATGCACACACACAAAAATACCAAAAATAAAAACCAACTGGGGAAGGAGATCTTGGTCAGGAAATTCCGAACGGAGGAGCGCTCTCTTAGCCATTCAGCTCTATCATCTCTGGAAGCGGACCCTTCCTGGGTTTCCCCTTGTTTCTGAGCTGGCAGTGGCTGGAAGGAATGCGGACAGCAGGTTTCTTGCCTGCGGAGCCGGTGGCAAAGGAGCAGGATTAAGCCATTCTGGTCAATAGATTTATCTCGGATACAGGCAATTCGGGGTGTGCGAGTCCCGGCTGATCTGATCGTAGCGCTTTGGAATTAAAGACTCTGCAGTCCTGCTTAGCTCTAGAGACCTGGTTATATTTTTAGCCGCTGTCGCAGGGAACTTGTGTTGCAAAGGAATGGACTGCAAACTCCACGGCAGACCAGAATTTGGAATGCATTTTGTGGACAAGTGTAAAGCAGTTTGGTGTCGTGGTTAAGAGTGTGGACTCTAATCTGGGAGAACTGGGTTTGATTCCCCACTTCTCCACATGCAGCTGCTGGTGTGACCTTGTGTCAGTCATAAGTTCTGTCAGAGCTGTTCTTTCAAGGGCAGTTCTCAAGAGAGCTCTCTCAGCCCCACCTACCTCACAGGGTGTCTGTTGTGGGAGGGGAAAGGAAAGGAGATTGTAAACCCCGCTCTGAGACTCCTTCGGGTAGTGAAGGGCAGGGTATAAATCCAATCTCTTCTTCTTCTTCTAAATGTGTCTGAGAACAGCTTTAATGGTAACAAGAAAGCTTTTTATGGGCTTGGTTTTCCT
Source organism: Lepidodactylus listeri (assembly GCA_029233225.1). Taxonomy (NCBI): domain Eukaryota; kingdom Metazoa; phylum Chordata; class Lepidosauria; order Squamata; family Gekkonidae; genus Lepidodactylus; species Lepidodactylus listeri. The sequence continues at coordinate 87,941,380 of JARCFY010000011.1, forward strand.
TTCCTGTTATGCCGCTGGTGTCTCTGTTTTCAAAGGGAGGGACTCCCGTTTTCACCCTAAGATATTTTGATTGCATTTATTTATTTATTGGATTTTTTTTTAAAGCCACCACTCATCCAAAGGGTCTCATGGTGACTTAAATCATTAAAACCAATAAGGTAAAACCAATAAGCCGCCTTGAGCCAGTTCACTGGAAAGGCGGGATAGAAATGCAAAAAATAAAATAATAAATAAATAAATAAATAAATAAAAGTAGCATAAAACCAAATAACAAATATAAAATATTAACATTAAAATATTAAAACACGTGGCTATCGCCATGCCACTATTAAAACAGCCCAAACATGTGGTTACCAGTTTGGTGTAGTGGTTAGGAGTGTGGACTCTAATCTGGGAGAACCGGGTTTGATTCCCCACTCCTCCACATGCAGCTGCTGGGTGACCTTGAGTCAGTTACAAGTTTTCTCAGAGCTTTTCTCTCAGGAGCAGTCCTCAAAAGAGCTCTCTCAGCCCCGCCTACCTCACAGGGTGTCTGTTGTGGGGAGGGGAGGGAAAGGGAAAGGAGATTGTAAACCGCTCCCTTGGGTAGTGAAGGGCGAGGTATAAATCCAGTCTCTTCTTACCCTCCACAGGCCAACCTAAATAATTCAGCTTTGCATGCCCTGCAGAACCTAAACAAGTCCAGCAGGGCACAGGTGTCATCTGAGAGTGCATTTCCACAGGGCAGGGGCCACCACTGAGAAGGCCTTTCCCCTCGTGATAGCTAACTGAGCCGTCTTGGGGCCAGGCACGTGCAAGAGGCACCTAGACAGTGACCAAAGGGAGCAGGGGGGGTTTCTAATGGGAGAGGTTGCCCCATAGGTGTGAGGGTCCCAGACCCTCTTCTGGGCGTGGAAAAGAGGACCGAAGAAAATTGCACAATGATGCTAATCAACAAAATGGAAGGTGTATTACAAATATCTATAAAGTACATAACTAATATACAGGAATACATGAAATGTGGTCCAACAAAGATGTAGTTAACAAAAGTCTCCATAATGGTTCTTCGTTTCGAGGAAAACTTCTGAACAAGGACCAATTACTTCATATAAAATGTCTCCAATTTCTTGTTCATAATCTCCTCCTAGAGTGGCGTATTTTTCTCGACAGCATATTTCAAAGATACATTCATTCTTCCAGAAGAAAAGAATAGCTGGGCTTGTGGATGAAGCCTAGCAAGCTATATTCTGGGGGTGGAGGAAGGGTCACTGGGGGTGGGTGGGGAGGTATTTGTGAATTTCCTGCACTGTGCAGGGGGTTGGACTAGATGACCCTGGAGGTCCGTTCCAACTCTATAAATCTGTGGTATAGGAAGCCAGGGCCCTCAGTTTGCAAGACCTGAGCCAAGGCTGTTAACGAGAGGACATTTTGGAGGTTGTTAATTCATAGGGTTGCTATAAGCTGGAAGTAAAATGATGGCGTGTAACACACACAAAATGACACTTAAGGTTGACCGTGTTACCTTCCTGTTTTCAGTGACGCACATACCATAATCTCAAAACAAAGTTGTGCTTTCTTCGCTTTTCCTTTCCTTTCTCTTCCTCTTTCTGGCTTGGGGACGGGTTTGGGGAAGTTTATTTCTTTGTGTTTATATGGATTTTCAGTGCTGTGTGCAAAAAACTGGAAGAGTGGGTGGAAGGTGTGATGCTGGGTTGTGCAGAGTCCTACTTCGATAAGAGAAACTTCTACATGTGACTTCCTTTTGGTGCAAGTGTCTTGGGCCAGATACAAAAGGGGCTTAGGAACCAGACAGTCATTACATGGCCGTGGAATCACAAGCTGAATGCTGTAGCTCAGCAGTAGAATATCTGCTTGGCATGCAGAAGGTCCCAGGTTCAATCCCTGGCTTCTCCAGTTTAAAGGATCAGTCTGAAGAAGAAGAGGAGATTGGATTTATATCCCGCCCTCCACTTGGAGTCTCAGAGCAGCTTACAAACGCCTTTCCCTTCCCCTCCCCACAACAGACACCCTGTGAGGTAGGTGAGGCTGAGAGAGCTCTTTCCAGAGCTGTCCTTGAGAGAACAGATGTGACAGATCTATGGCTTGCCCAAGGTCATCCAGCAGCTGCAAGTGGAGGAGAGGGGGAATCAAACCTGGTTCTCCCAGATTAGAGTCTGCGCACTTAACCACTATACCAAACTGGCTCTCTCTGAAGGGGATGTGAGACCTTGAACAGCCTGGAAGAAGAACAGGGTTTAAAAAGTGGTATTTGTTTGTTTTGTTGGTTTATACCACATTTTCTGCCCAGCAGGGGACTGACCGAAAGTGTCTTAAAACAATCTATTTATTTTATCTTCACAATAACCCTGTGAGGTAGGTGGGGATGAAAGCATGTGACTGGCCAATCTTCTTTTTCTTCTTCAAAGGGAAGCTCAGGGTGGCATGCATACATTGGGTCTCAAAAGCGCTACTTTCTCCTCACAACAACCCTGTGAGGTGGGTTAGGCTGACCTTCTGCAGCAAAGTGGGGGTCTGAACGTGGTTCTCCCAGATCCTAGTGTGATCTTTGTAACTCTCTCTTCTCACGCTTTCCTTGACAAAGGCAGAGGACTGCAGTTTTGGGAGTGCCCCTTTCCAAGGAATTCCGAGATCTGTACCCATTCTGGCACCTGCTCCTTTTGCTGGCTCCAGCTTTCCATATTCCATGCCTCCTTTAAAAAAATTCTTATTCCTTCTGTCTCAGTCAGGTTCCGGTCCATCCAACCAGACCTGTAGCCAGGATTTTGTGGCTTGTGAGATAAAACTTTTTCTGGTGGGCCTGCCATTAGTTGCCATGATGAAAGGGGGGGAGGCATGCACCCCTCCCCCTCCCCTCCTGCAAGATTTAAATGGCCCTTCAGCTGATCGACCGGGAGTTGATCAGCTGGATGGCCCTTTAAATCTTCCAGGAGGGAGGGAGAGGGGCGTGTTCTTAAAAGAATTTAAAGGATCCCTTGAAATGCTTTGGGGGAGAAGCGGGGGGCTTTAAGGAAGGGGGCGGAGCTCTCAATAGCCCCACTGTACTTATGGGTCAGCATTCGACCTCTTTGCTTGTTCCTTTACAAGAATTCCATCCCCCCCCCCAGCAAAGAATTAAAGTCTTTGATGGCAAAGCTCTTTTCCATCGATTGCCGCTGTTCTGTCTCAGTCAAGAAAAGCGTGCTGATGTGCAGTTCAGTTCTTTTACTTACCTGAGGACCCAGCCTGAGTTTCTCCAGCTGCAGCACTTTTTTTTTAGTACAGCAAACAAACCCAGTGGGGTGTGTGTGTGTGTCCCTTCCTTCTCTTTGCAGGAGTGCCTGTTTTTTTGGTGCTGTGTGCACTTTGTGCCTCAACGCAGAGAAGGAGAGAAACCCTTGCTTTGCATAACTCCCAGCTTTAAAAAGAAAACAGGAGCCAAAGAAATTTTTTTTGTGGTGCACAGAGTGAGCAAGCTTGGGGGGGGGGAGCCAGCTGGTTCAGGGTGGGGGCAGCACGGTTGAGAAGCGAAACAGCATTGGAGCAGGTGGGAGAATTGGTGGCAGGCTGTGCCACAGAAGGATGGGACGTCCGTGGGAAAGGGGGGAAGGAGGGCCGTCTGTCGGGGAGTGTTCAGGGCAGGGTCCACGTTCTCAGGGGAGACATTTCTTGGAAGATGATGGAACAACTAGAGTTGGGGGTAGGATAGGAGGTGAAGCTGATTGAGAAGGAATGGGGGGGGGTGTAGAGAAATCCTGCCTGTTAAGTCTGGGGCATCTTTGTCTATGATTCCTTCTGTAAATCCACAATCGCCATTCAACACCTGAAAGAGCAGACCCCTGTTACTGTGGTTTCAGGGCCATAGCTGGGAGTTTTTACTTCAGGGGGCATTTAAATAAGTTGCGGGGCACCCCTCACCTACCTCCAGGCTGTGTCAGGAGCAACGAGGCAGCAAATTTTTTTTAAAAGCAATGAGAGAGAGAGAGGTGAGGGTGCCGGCAGGCAGGGTAGGGGGCCTGCGTGGGTGTGGCATGCGCAAAAATTAAATAAAATGAACCGGCTGGGTGATAAGTCAGGGGGCCTGGGCCCGAGATGCTCCACTGTAGCTACAGGCCTGTGTGGTTTGTAGTTTCTTCATTAACAATAAACTCCTTCGACTGGGGAGGAGTCTTGAGCCATACAATGAAATTACAGTTTATAGGTTTGTCGTTTTGGAGGGTAGCCATATTGGTCCGCAGTAGAAGAGCTAGATTTGAGTCCAGCAGCACCTTAAGAGGGCAGCAAGATTTTCAGGGTATAAGTTTTCAAGATTCAACGTTCCCAATCATCAGATATGAGTAGGAATGGAGAGCCGAGACTGGGATGTGAGGACTTAGGGATCTCCATTTCTGCTTGTATCTGAAGAAGGGAGCTTTGACCCTCGGGAGCTTACACCCCGAAAAACTTGGTCTCTAAGGTGTGACTGGGCTCAGACCTAGCTCTGGTTTGTAGCGTTCTTTTCCTGTCCGTTTGAAAGGTAAAATTGGAATTGCGCGTACCATGGCATTGTGGGATATCTTGCCAGCACGATGCGGTAAGTTATGACCGCCGAGAGTGCTTGTTAATGGGCAATGTGGCCAGAGAGAAATTAAAACGAAGCATCGATTTTTTTTCTTAAGCGTAAAGTGATGTCAACCGTAACATTTCGGAGAAGCAATTAAGTAATGGCCTAAAATATACAGTTAATAAAAAGCAGGAGTGCGACGTTTGCGATGCATACACTTCTCGGTTCTTTGCTGCACAAGGAAGAGACTCTAGCCTTGAAAAGTACCTAAAGTTTTGATTCTTGATGCGTTCCCTACCTCCCCCCCACACAGCTGTTTTTACTCCTTGATCAGATTTTGCTGGAGAGAAACTGAGAAAAAGGTTTGGGGCTGGAAGTAGATTTGGGTACTTTCAGAATAAAAAGGGTGTCCAGTCCAAGCAAAAACTTGAGAACGAAAGCCATGTAAACCAAAGAATAGTCAAGTCCAGTCCAAGAATAAAAGGTGAATCCATAAATAGAAGGCTTTCCGAAAGTTGTCCACGAACCGACGAGAGAGGCTGTTAGCTGAGCGGCGGTCAGAAGAGAACTGGCGGGATGTCCGCGCCTGGCTCTTCTGGGCATACGCGGTGGGGCCCCGCACATGCTCGGTGGAGCTGGGCGTGAAAATCCATTTAGCTTTCTAGATACCGATGAGTTTCGCCGCAGGCGCAGAAACCCAATGGTGTGAAGCACAGAGACAACGTCGAAGATACGAATTCTTGTGAAATGCCACACAAGCTTTCCAGCACATCAGAATTTTTCATTCGGCTGGTTGTTGGTGGTAGAAAGTGCCATCAAATCACAGCTGACTTACGGTGACCCCATCGGTTTTCAAGGCATGAGGTGAGCAGAGGTGGTTTGCCACTGCCTGTCTTTGCCTAGCAACCCTGGGCTCCTTTGGTGGTCTCCCCTCCAAATAATAACCAGAGTTGACCCTACTTAGCTTCTGAGATCGGATGAGATCAGGCTAGCCTGGGCCATCCAGGTGAAAGCTGGATGTTAAAAAAATTTAAAAGATAGGTAGAAGGCAGATTTCTCAGGCCAAGGTCTTAAGATCTGACTTAAGCATCAGTGCTTCTGATAAAAGCTCCTACGTGACCGAGGTGGCATACATAAGAAAAGCCAGTGTTGGATCAGGCCAGTGGCCCATCCAGTCCAATACTCTGTCACACAGTGGCCAGAAACACCAGATGCCCTCAGGAGATCCAGCAGTGGGGGCAGGAAGCCCTCCCACTGTGCCCCCCCCCCACCAAGCACCAAGAATACAGAGCATCACATGCCCCAGACTGAGAGTTCCTATGTATACCTTGTGGCTAATAGCCACTGATGGACCTCTGCTTCATATGTTTGTCCTGTTCCCTCTTGAAGCCGTCCATGCTTGTAGCTGCCACCACCTCCTGTGGCAGTGAATTCCACGTGTTAATCACTCTTTGGGTGAAGAAGTACTTCCTTTTATCTGTTCTAACCCCCATTGCTCAACAATTTCATGGAGTGCCCACGAGTTCTTGTCTTGTGAGAAAGGGAGAAAAGGACTTCTTTCTCTACCTGCTCTGTCCCATGAATAATCTTATAAACCTCGATCATGTCGCCCTCAACCGTCATTTCTCCAAGCTAAAGAGCCCCAAGCGCTTCAACCTTTCTTCATAGGAAAAGTGTTCCAACCCTTTTATCATTCTAGTTGCCCTTTTCTGCACTTTTCCCAATGCTATAATATCTTTTTTGAGGTGTGGTGATCAGAACTGTACACAGTACTCCAAATGAGGTGTGATCCAATTTCATTCCACACGGGAAGCTCTTGGCCACGGCACAGTCCACAGCTGCCAGTCACTTGCACCTGTGCAGTTGCGCTCCCAAAATGAGGTCAAGCAGGCATTGTGTGTGTATCGTGGCCCAAACTGGTGGGCAAAAGGGATACTGTGTTAAGAAACAAGGCCTCTGAAAAGGACTGTAGTGGCTGGAAGAATTCATTTTGCTTTTTGTGCTCTTTCAGCCTAGTACTCTAGGCGTTTAGCATAATTCTGATGTGTTTTGACTTCTTTTTTTGGCTGGGGGGGGCCAGCAGTGTGGTGGCCATGGACTATCACCTGCTGAACTCAGGGGTGGGGTATATGGCTCGGAAGATTGCCTGAGTCCCCAGGACTGCAGGACACTCTAGCACACTGGTTCCCAAAGTGGGCAATACCACCCCCTGGGGGGCGCTGGAACGATCCAGGTGGGCGATCGGAGCCTTGGGTGCAATTGGGGGGGCGTTGATTAAAAATAAGGGGGCGGTGGAAGCATAGAGAAAGAAGAGTCCAGAACCTATCTAAAGCAGCTTTTTCCTGCCTTCTCCTGGTCTTCCCTGGGATCGGGGAGGGTGGGGGAGGTGAAGAGGGGTCCCCACAGCCAATCACAGCCATGCATGTGCAAATTGCAAATGCACGCGCACCCTTGTAAGGCTGGGGTTGTTGCTGAGCTCTTGTGTGGTGGCTGCTGCTGGCCTCTGGCTTCAGGCCTTCAGCTGCTACTGCTCTGTGCTTGCCTGGCTGCGTGGATCGTGGTGGACTCTACCTGCTTCTTTTTGTCCACTTCTTGAAAGTAGATTTCCAGTGGGGTGCTGAGTAATTTTTTTTTCTGAAAAGGGGGCGGAAGGCCAAATAAGTCTGGGAATCTCTGATCAAGCAGATCGCTTCTGGTATGTTTTCAAATCTCTCTCTCTGGTCTGGAGATCTAGAAACTTGTTCTTTGTAATCTGGAAAAGGAAGTTGGGTTTTTGTTTTCGAAAAAAGAGGTTCCAGCCTTCATAATATGAGATGGATTGACTCAATAAAAGAAGCTACAGCCTTCACTTTACAAGACCTGTGGGATCTGTAGCAATTCCGCAGGGCCTGTAAAACGGAGCTGTTCCGCCAGGGCTTTGGTTGAGGCAGCGGATATCAATGGCCTCCCCTGCCTCAATTGCTTCAACTGCCTCAATTACTTCATGGCACTGTGATATTATTGGTGCCGGAATGGCTGAGTTATTCCATCAGACCAATCCACCGCCTTCCCTGGCACAAACTCAGGGTATACTATAATGTTATTAACTGCCGAGCTGCCACTCAGGTAATTTTAATTAGTTATTTAAATCTGAAGTTGTTTGAATCAATGTTTTTATGATTCAGTGTTTTTATGGGACTGCTTAATTGCTGATATCATGTGAGCCACTCTGAGCCCGCTTGCGGGGCAGGGCAGGATATAAATCTCAACAAATAAATAAAGACCCGGGGAAGGTTGTTGATAGGACCATTTAGGAGGTCGTCAATTTGTAGGATCGCTTGAAGTCATAAATGGCATGACAGCACGTTACACGTTACACACACGACCTTTATAGCAAAACAGCACTCTGGGTGGAATTCGTCGCACATTTCTCATCTTATATATATATTTTTAATCTGTTTATTTAGCACATTACTATCTACCCTCCTTCCAAGTGGATCAGGGCAGTATACATGGGTCTCCACCCTTCCCTGTGAGGTTGGTCAGGCTGAGTGTATGGGACTGGCCCAAAGTCACCCAGTGAGCTTCCAGAGCCGAGGGCCAAACCACACAAGACTCTTGACTTTCCCCGCAACTACACATCAGCTGCGAAAAACTTCATTTTTAAAGCATGTGGGGGCTCCAGTTCACCTCAGAACCATGGCATGAGGTGGAAGATAGGGCTTACATAAGAACATAAGAGAAGCCAATGTTGGATCAGGCCAAAAGTCCATCCAGTCCAACACTCTGTCACACAGTGGCCAAAAATAATCTCATTTTGCAATTGACGTATTGTTGTGCCCTGCTGTAAACATGTGTCCAGACACAACATTCCCAATCCTCTTATTCAGGATGGACAGAAAGAAACACTTCTTTACACAGCGAGTGATTAAAATGTGGAATTGGCTGCCAAAGGATGCAGTAATGGCCACGGATATAAGAACATAAGAGAAGCCAGTGTTGGATCAGACCAGTGGCCCATCCAGTCCAACATTCTGTGTCACACCGTGGCCAAAAATACCAGATGCCATCAGGAGGTCCACCAGTGGGGCCAGGACACTAGAAGCCCTCCCACTGTTGCCCCCCTCCAGCACCAAGAATACAGAGCATCACTTGCCCCAGACCGAGAGTTCCTATCTATACCTTGTGGCTAATGGCCACTGATGGATCTCAGCTCCATATGTTTATCCAGTTCCCTCTTGAAGCCGTCCATGCTTGTAGCCGCCACCATTTCCTGTGGCAGTGAATTCCATGTGTTAATCACTCTTTGGGTGAAGAAGTAGTTTTCCATAGTCTGAAGAAGAGACAGGCCTTTCCTAGCATCTCTTACCGGCGATCTTTAAAATAGAATTGACCAGGATGGAATCTGGGACAACCTTCTTGCATAGTGTGTTGCCAATCCTATGAATTAATGACCACCAAAAACGTCCTAACATTTTCAACCTTCCCCTTCACTTTATAAGGCTGTGGCTTTCTGGATGGAATTGCTGGCAGAATGTGTCGTTTATTGGGTCCAGTGGATTTCTATTGGATGTAGTAATTCCGGTATGCAGACAGATCTCCCATGAAGACTGCCGCATTGAACAGAGGAAGCAAACCCCTCCCTTGCACAAGTGTATGCCCAGTCTCCTTTTACAGGGAGACATCTCAATTTGAGGAAGAACTGCCTAAAAATAACATTTGTTTGACATTGAGACAGGCTTCCTTGTGAGGTGGTGGATTCTTTGTCATTGTTTGGGATACTATAGTTGTAGTTCTAGTGTTGGTAGGGGGTTGGAGTGGATGATGCCGCTCTGAGATTAAATAAATTACTACATTTGATGAACCATTGAAATGCCTTGAGGTTCTAGTTTGGAATGCTGGGAGGGGTGTGGGTTAGTGGTGGAGCGTCCGCTTGGCATGCAGAAGGTCCCAGGTTCAATCCTTAGCATGTCCAGTTAAAAGTATCAGGTGGTAAGTGATGTGAAATAACCTCAACCTGAGATACTGGAGAGCTGTTACCAGTTAGAGTAGACAATATTTACCATGATGGACCAATGGTCTAATTCAGTATAAGGCAGTGTTGTGTGTTCATGTATTCCTGGTGGGTAGCATGTGAGTCTGCCGCACAAAATCACACAGGAGAGCCAGTTTGGTGTAGTGGTTAGGGGCACAGACTCTAATCTGGGAGAATCAGGTTTGATTCCCCACTCCTCCACATGCAGCTGCTGGCGTGACCTTGGGTCAGTCACAAGTTCTTTCAGAGCTGTTCTCTCACGAGCAGTTCTCGAGAGAGCTCTCTCAGCCCCCACCTACCTCGCAGGGTGTCTGTTGTGGGGAGGGGAAGGGAAAGGATATGGCAAGCCACTCTGAGACTCTTCGGGTAGCGAAGGGCGGGGTATAAATCCCATCTCTTCTTCTTCAACAGCACCTTAAACACAAACAGAATTTTATTCCAACACAAGCTTTTACGAGTCAGATACCGGAGGAACTTTTTTTACAGCTCACTGAATTCAACAAATTCCTGTTAATACTCCTGGCTATGGATTGGTCCCCTGTTCATTAGGAGTTCCATCCCAGGTTCACATTTAAGACTCCATCAGATACTTTGAGGATCAAACCAGATGTCCTCTGGGTGTTTGGTGTGTGGAACTCCAAGCCATTTTTACAGAATTCCTTTGGGGGGAACTTGGGAGCCCCTCACGCTTGGAGAATTTGTGTTACAAATTATGGGGAGCTCCAGACACAGAGTTGTGACCTGGGTAGGCCAGGCTAGCCAATCTCGTCAGAGCTTGGAAGCTAAGCAGAAATCCACTACTGCACGAGGAAGCCTGTTCCAGTGTTAAGCACGAGTTACCATCCGGAAGTTCTTCCTCAAACAGATGTCTCCATACACTTGTGCAAGGGAGGGGTTTGCTTCTTCCACGGAATAGGGCAGTCTTCATGGGCAGGGAGATTTGTCTGCATATTGGAATTACTACATCCAGTAGAAATCCACTGGACCCAGTAAAAACACGCTTTGCAAGTTGGTCACTATTTGGATGGGAGACTATCAAAGAAGTTCAGGGTTGCGATGCAGAGGCAGGCAATGGCAGACTCATCTCTGAACGCCTCCTGCCTTGAAAACCCGACGGGGTTGCCATAAGTGAGCTGTGACTTGATGGTGGCAGCAAACAACCACTACCGGTCCTGCAACCAAAAGGTCCGGCTCCTGTCTCTTCACTTGCATGCGCCTCTCGGTTTTGCGAAAGCAGCCGGCTAATTAGCGCAATAAACCATTGTTTTAAAATACTTGCACTGCAAAATGTAAATGTAAGGGAGAAAATTCTCCACTTGTCAGTATGAAAAATGACAATGGCAGAAAAAATAATATGTAGGACATCTGCTGTGCTTTCTTTCTTTTTTTTAAGGTTAGACAGGATTTTTCAAATGCATTCTGGGGATATAATCTGGCATTTAAAAGGAAATGCAAGCAGATAAAAGAAGTTAACCTTTTTACAAGAGCCGTTTGCTAGTTCATGTCGCGGTAAATGTTTTTATCCGGTATGGAGTGGTTTCTTTCCCCCACCCATCACCTTGTAATTTGGGGCGGGGATGCATGAAGCCAGTGGTTGTAAAAGTAAAAACACTTGGAATTCAGAATAAACACTCAGGTTTTCTAGTGGCATTTCTAGATTCCAGTTCTTGGAACAATATGGGGTAACTGTTAGCCCCCCCCCCCCAGCCCCTGGTATATTTAAAAATGTGAAGAAATAAATATTATATAGTCTCTCCTGTGTAGCTTCCAGTGACCCTAATCAGTAGGGGCAGGGAGAAGGAGATAAATTTACCCCCTTGATTTTGGTCTCCCTAATTGGTTTTCTGGTGGATCAGGCCTATAAATGCATGGGCATCCCAGTTTATGTGCCCAGATTCTTCACTGAATCATACTTGCCTGATATAAGACATGCCTGGTATTTGGGGATATAAGCTTTCAAGAGTCAAAGCTCCGTATCTGTTGAAGGGAGGGAGGAGAGATTGGATTTATACCCCGCCCTTCACTACCCAAAGGAGTCTCAGAGCGGTTTACAATCTCCTTTCCCTTCCCCTCCCCACAACAGACACCCTGTGAGCAATGCTCCCTCTAAGCTGTGGAGTCTTATGAGCGAAAATTCTACTTCGTGAGTTACTGTCATTAAAGTTGTGAGCGAGCAATTGGGCTGCTGCATAAATTAGTTTGCTCTGGAGCCACCCTTCCTGAGCCAAGACAAAAATGTGTGAGCTGGAAGCTAAAAAACTATGAGCTAGCTCACACTAAGCTTAGAGGGAGCACTGCCTGTGAGGTAGGTGGGGCTGAGAGAGCTCTTTCGAGGACTGCTCTTAAGAGAACAGCTCTGAAAGAACTTGTAACTGTGACCCAAGGTCACACCAGCCGCTGCATGTGGAGGAGTGGGGAATCAAACCCGGTTCTCCCAGATTAGAGTCTGCACTCCTAACCACTACACCAGACTGGGTGTGAGGGGTCCCCTTTGACCAGCAAGTTCAAGCTGGGGATCGTAGGACCTGCACTGACAAAAGCCGTATGGGGTTCAGGACTATAATAAGGTGGGAAATTAGGTGAGATTGAAGAAGCTGGCTGGATCTAACCCTAAATTCTCATGTGTCTCCCACCGGCCCCACCTCGCAGCTCACTGATCCCCGCAAAAGGCTGCTCCTGGGAGACGGGATCCTGAAGAATGACGTGAGGGGATTCCGCAGTGGGAAGGGGGATTCATCGGAAATTTGCCAAATTTAGTCTTGATCCAACCCCAGAATTCTACTTAATCAGTGCTTGGAATCCAGGTTGAATACAAAAAAATAAAAATAAAAAGTTGGATTTCTTGATTTTTTTAAAAATTAGGTATTTATTGAACAGGTAGCTTTTGAAATGCTTCAGTACCTCCCGTCCTCCTTTTCACACTGCCTTTTATGTGGTTACCATAAAAATACTTCTAATCTGCTTTAAACTGAAACGTGGATTGTGAGTGCAAACATGGCCCATAGTCAAGCACTTTGAAGTAAAACGCTGGGTTTTTTTCCCTATGTAAAAGAAGAACCTCAGAGGAAAAAAAGCCTTAGCAGAGGGAGGGGCCAGCCCTGCCCCCCCTGTCTGGCGCTGTGTGGCGCTCTCTCCTGTTTGCCTTCCAGAGGCAAATCAGCCCCCCCCCCCCATCATCGCACTCTTGGTGAGGGTTGGGGCTTGCATAATCTGCACACCCTCTTTTCGCAAGGTGCTTTCCCAAATGATCCAAAAAACCCCGGGTTCAAAAGGCTGTTTGAGATTGAGTCATAATTGGCTTTTGTCAGAAGGGGGATTCATCTAGATATGTATCTATAAATGTGGATATCTAAATCCTAAGACTGGGGCCACACTTACCCAAAGCAGATGTGTTTCTGCAAACTCAGGGAACCCCCTATGTTGGCAGAAAGATCTGACATCTTAAAAAATGCATTGGGGGTTTAAATTCCCCCCCCCCAAATAAAAGAGCCCTCCTCCTGCTGAGCTGGCTATAAGGGAGCTGAGTGGTGGCAATGGGGGGGGGGGAGCGGCACCAGACAGTGGGAGGAAAGGAATTCCCTTCCCCGTGAATATCACAGGTCCTCAACTCATTCATTTATAGTATCCATGAAGGGCTCTGCCCCAAGGAGGTTGCAATCAAACATGTGACACATAAGAGCCAGCAAAGGGAAGAGAGATCTGATTTTATTTACTGTTTATCATGTGCTTTTCTCACTGAGACCCAAAGTGGATTGTGTAGGGAGGGGGCCACGGCCAGGGGCAGAGCATCTGCTTGGCATGCAGAAGGTCCCAGGTTCAATCCCTGGCACCCCCAGTTTGTTTATTTATTTATTACCTCAACTTTTACCCCACCCTTCCTGCTGAGGCAGGCTCAGGGCAGCTTACAAAGAACCAATAAAACAAAATGCGTCTTACAATAAAATACATAAAACATAATTGATATATCATTGATATATCAGTGGCGGTACAGTATAGTAAAGTGCAATTCTGAACACCTTCAGCGGTGAATACCATTCTAGGTAGCTTCTAGCTCTAGGAGGCACAGGGCTGATGAGATGAGCTGCAGCTGATGGGTTGGAGCCGCCAAAGGAAACGCCCTGGTTGATGTCAGCCTGGCGTCCTTCGGGCCAGGAAGGACCAGGCGATTTTGTGACCCTGATCTCAGCTTTGCAAACTGAGGGCTGTGGTTTCCTTTTGTTGAGTCAGCCCATCTTATCCTGGCAAAGGAGATTGCGCAGGGTCAGGTTGGTACAGTCAATATGGAAAGACATCTAATAAGCAAAGGACTCAAACTAGGAGTACAGAAAACTGAGTCAGCATATTTTGCATTTGTGTGTATGAGTGTGCCCATGCCTGTGCCTGGAAGTCATGGCGACCTCTGGTGACTCCTGCGCAGGCATGGAGGATGCTCAGAGAAGTGGCTTGATAGCCTGCCTCTGCCTCCCAGCCCTGGTATTCCTTGGAGGTCTCCCTTTCAAGTACCTGCCAGGGTCGGCCCTGCTTAGCTTCTGAGATCTGGCAAGATCGGGCTTGCCTGGGGTATCCGGATCAGGGCTGAATCGGCATATTTGGCATGCGTCAGGAATAAACATAGATAATACGTTCATTTCAATCACACATACTTAGGTTTTCATCTAAACCGCGCAGACAGATTGAAATTCGACTGGAAATCTGCCTTCCTGGAAGGCCTTCCCATCATTTAGAAAGCCGTCGCAAGAGCATTGACTGATGCTTTTCTGCGTTTCACATGGTGCGGTCCAGCAGTGGTGTGAGAAGCAGCCTGTTTGTGTCCAGTTTTAATTTCGGTAGGGGTTTGTACCAAAGGCTTCGAGGGAAAGACAGATTTTCAGGAGGGGGTTGGAGGAAGAGAAAGAAATGGCACTGCTGAAGATGTTCTGGAAGATAGCTCCCCAAACTGCAGGGGAGAAGACAGCTTGATAGCGCATATGCAGTAGAGGCTCTTCTGGTTTGTGAAAAATATCTTGCATTCGATCCCAACCCTGCTTTTAGGATGTCGACGTTTCAAGAGAAGGTTGGGGGGGGGGGGGGGGACAGCGCTGCTGCCTCTGAAAGCAAAACTGAGCAGGAGGGGATGACCCAGGTGCATGAGTGGAAAAGACGCATGTGCCCCTATGGATTCCAGGGGCGCTCTGCCATTTACTGCTTCGGTTATGTGCTGGCTAAAACCTGTTTACTGACATCTGGGTGACCTTTGCACAAAAGCGGCTGTCCGTGCAGTAACTCTTTTCTGACGTTTTTAAACCAGCGTTCTGTTATATATTTATGTCAATCAAAAAAAAAAAAGCCAGCAGCTGTCCAATTATATAGCTGTAAGCAGAATTTAATTATGGTATCTTAAAAGCTATCTTATGAATGTGTGCCCACACTGATAAAATGCCTGTGTGTGTCCGGGGAGGCCCCCTAGTGGGTGCATTTTGCCATTGTAGTCTACTGCAGGGTTGGGTGGCCCGTGTGGACTCCATTGCCAGGGTTGGAAGGCAGGTTTTTGCTTCAGCACAGGACTTCTCTTCTCAGGACACAGGGGATTGGGGGTGCAGAAATGGCAGAACGTGCACTTTGCTAGCGGAAGGTTCTAATTCCAGACCCTGGCGTCTGGATCATAGTTCCCTCTGAGCTCCACAGTGTTGTGAGCAAAAATTCTACCTTGTGAGCGAGAAAAGCTAGTAGCATTAAAGTTGTGAGCGAGTCTACATTTGACTATCACATAAATTATTTTTGGAGAAGGTTATTTCCATAACCTTGTAAACATCTCAGAATGAATTCTTTTGAACTATAATTGAATCCATATTTTTACAATAATTCAAACATTATAAGAGAAAACAGAATCAAGTCAAACTTTATTACAGAAGATATTGTCTTCTATGGGGGTAGACCAGGACTCCGGAGAACAGGTCTACCCGCCCCAGTCCACTATATTGGTAGACTTGGCCTTGGACTGTCACCTTGCACTGAGCCTTAGAAAACATACCAATGTTTTGTGTTTTTTTTTGGGGGGGGGGACTCTTGCAGTTTACTTTGGGTGGGGTTTTTTTAGTGAAATGTCAAATTTACAGGTCAAATATAACAGAGGTGGAACAATCATTGTCAGAACCCTGCCTAACGTAACAAACAGGAAGTTGCTTAAATGTTATCAACCTCTACCCAAACTACTTATTTATTCAAAAATTTATACCCCACTTTTCCTATGACTCAAGGCATCTTACAAATCATACTAAAAAGCGTAATAAGGATGTGCAAAAAATTAATCTGTTTTTTTCCTGCTCCATTATAGCCTATGGGGACCATTATAGTCAATGGGCTCCATAGGCTATAATGGAGAATTTATTTGGGGCTCTTGGGGGGGGGGCTGTTTTTTGAGATACAGTCACCAAAGTGGCAGTATAGCTGCTGGTGCCTCTTTTTTAAAAACTCCCTAAGTTTTTTTAAATCAAAAAGATTGGACCGGGGGTCCAATTCTGTGGGCCCCCAGAGGAGGTGCCCCCATCCCCATTGTTTCCTATGAGCTTAGAGGGACCTGTGGTCTGGATCCAGATAAGATAGTGGTGATGCTGGCAGAAGAGATTTAAATGAAATGTGTATCCTACCATCAATGTTCTGCAGTTGTCATTGGCAGTTTTGCTGGGTCCTGGTCTCTTTATGGAGAGACTCTTTATGGTGTCCATGGCAGCAAAAAATGCTCCCCCTCAGCAACATCCTGTTCAGAAGATATCTCCCTGTTTTCAGGCATCGTATCTGACCGCACTGATCCATGTTTCAATAACTTTGAGCCTAGATTACTGTAAGATGCTCTGTATGGGGCTATGAAGATCAGGGCCATCTACTACCTGATCATTTTTGCTGGAGGTACCAGGGATTGAACCTGGAACCTTCTGCATGCAAAGCAGATGCTCTATCACTGAGCCACACACCCCTCTCATGTTTATATGAGAGAGAGAGAGTTAATAATATAAACTACTTAACAGAGGGCAAAATAAAGGTTTAACTCATGACCACCTTTGGAGTGGGTATCTAAATCCTTCTTCTGCCCCTGGGCAACCCCAGTTATTCTGTGTCCTTCTGTCCTGCTCTCTGTCTCTCTGGTCACGCTAGAGGGGAACAGGCTGAACTTTCTGTAGATACAAAATTATAATCAGATTTCTAATAGTTAACAACAGGAGACGGTACTCCTTCGGAACATTCCATGCATTCATTCTATGCTTTCTCTTCTTCCGATACTTTCTGTGAACTTTGCCATTTCAACGATTCTCTGAGCTCTAGTAATAACAGATGCCTTACCGATGAATCATTATCTTGCACCGACTGTATTAGCGGCAGTAAAAAAAATCTTTCACATTTACCAATCCCCCCCCCTTTTCCATCCCTGCAGGAGAGTACATTAAAACATGGAGGCCGAGGTATTTTCTGTTGAAGAACGATGGGACGTTTATTGGCTATAAAGAGCGACCACAAGATGTGGACCAACGGGAGTCCCCCTTAAATAACTTCTCCGTGGCTCGTAAGTATTTTCTGAACTGTCAGTTCCATTACGTCTCTTGCTTACTAACTTCTCCGAAGCTGTCACCGACATCGCTGGAATTTAAACTGCTTTACCCACTGTACGGTTAGTAAAACTCAACAGAAATCCCATCTTTGGATGAAACTTCTTCTCACCATCTTGGCGTTCATCATCTTGGAAACAGAGCAGTTTTTTGTACCATTTAATCGCTGTGGGTCGGATCCAGCCATATTTATTTTTTGCTCAGTCTCTCCTAATTCCCCCCCTTACTACAGTCCCTGACCCATCTGTGCAGGTCCTGTGATTCCCAATAGGTCCTTTTTTTGGATGCTTGAAAGGGGCTCCTTTCTATTCCCCTAACAGAAAACCTAGTTGGACCAACCCTACGGCTGCTTTCTGTACTAAAATGGGGTGTCTCTTTTAAACATTTCTGAGATTGGGTTGAGCATCATAGTGAAGCATCCAGCAATGGGAAGTAGTTTTAACTCGGTGAGTAATTAAATTGTGGAATGCACTAGCATAGAGGCCTTTAAAAGGGAATTGGAGAGATCTATGGTGGAGAGGTCCATCAGTGGCTGCTAGATGGGGGAACTAAAGGGAACCTCCGTACAGAGGTAGTGAACTTCTGTATACCTGTGCTAGAAGGCAACATCAGGAGTAGGTCTTGTCTTCTTTGCCCTGACTGTTGTTGACCCTCCAGCAAAGTTGGTATAGACACTTGGATTGGAGTAAGTTATGCTGACACGAGGATGTGTGTGTTTATTATTATTATTATTTTTGCAACACTGCCAAAGGTGATATTAAGGATGAGTCCAGTCTCGTTGGATGTGCATATAATTCAGGTGACTGCCAATTTCTTAACAGTCATATTCTTAAAATTCAGTGTGACCTACTGAATAGAACCATTTAAAACTATTTCTAGAAGTGGCAGCATCTTCACAGGTCTTTTGTCTTTGAAATCATGTGGTTCAAGTTGCATGTAAAAGAAAAACAATGGTTTTGTTACATTTTGTAACACAGGTGTGTAAACAGGATGCTGGACTAGAGGGACCGCTGGTCTGATTCCACACGGGTTGTCTTATAGCCGTAAGGGATTTTGGTCATCTGGTGTGGACCTCCTCACTTCCCCCACCCGATGCAGCCCAAAATGATCCCCGATATGCTGCTCTTTGGGGACACCCTCCCCCGAAACAACATAAGGGAATCTGGACATCATAGATGGGAGAGGGGAACCGGGAAAGCATCTCCCCATTAGCAGGAATTTTCTTTAAGTTATGATGTACAGATTCGGTGTAAAGGAGGCGCGAAGATAGAAATGCTCATCCGTTTGCCCGTTCAACAGCAGGCAGGTTACACTGAACCTCGTTGCTGTAAGTCTGCATACAAGAAGGAGGCGGGAAGAAACAAGGGAAGAAAAAGAAGAAACACGGGAAATACTAAGCTTTTCAGAGCAGATCCCATATTTGTTGAATCAAGTCTAAAAAGCCTTTGGGAGGGAAGGCAGCATGGTATAGCCCAGTCTCGTCAGATTTTGGAAGCTAAGCGGTGTCTGTACTTGGATGGGACTGCAGGGCTCATTTCGTAGCAGGAGCTCCTTTGCATATTAGGCCACCCCCCCCCCCCAATGCAGCCAATCCTCCAAGAGCTTACAGAGCTCTTCTTACAGGGGCTACTGTAAGCTCTTGGAGGATTGGCTACATCAGGGGTGTGTGGCCTAATATGCAGAGGAGTTCCTGCCATGAAATGAGCCCTGGATGGGAGACCACGAAAGAGGACTCTGCAGAGGAAAGCAATGGCAAACTACTTCCACTTCTCACTTGCCTTGAAAGCCCCTTGCAGGGGTCTGTGTGAGTCAGTTGTGACGTGAGGGCACTTACGTATGTACGTAAAAAGCCTTTGGTGGACAGGCAAGCCAGGAGTTAATACCCCCTGCCCTGTTTCTTTGGATTTTCAAGTGGTTGCAGGGAACACCGCTAACACCCAGTTTGTCACACTGTCAGAAGCTGCAGACAGCCATCTTTCCACATGGTTAGCGCCACCGTGGACAAGCTTCGAAAGCCATCTTTGCTGCCAGTTAAGTGGACTTTACAGTTCCATTATTTGCTTGTCCTTCTGGAAGGTTCTTCCAACGGCCTTCCCCTCATTCACTCCCCTCCCTCGATCTCCTTGAAAACGCTCTGGTGACAAAATGAAGATTGAAAGCTGCTTTCTTGGTGCTATCAATTCACGGAGCGATGCCATTTGAAGGGGAGCGGAGTCTGACACCTTCATTGGCAAGAAGTTTGACTTTCCCCCCTGCTTTTAAGTGCTTGGAGGGGAGTAAATATTTTGACGGTCTAGGAAGTCACTCAGTTAACGCCGGGTGCCTTTCAGCCACAAAACGGTAATTTGCATCTCAATACCTCGGTGTCTATTCGCGTTAGAAATTCTTGCCCTGTCCTACTTAACTTGTAAAAGGCCAGCCGCTGAGAAAGAATTGAAAGGTTCTTTCGAGTCGTTTAAAATTTCTCTCCCTTGAACAGGTCTTCTTTTTGATGGGGAAAGGGGAGAGATGGTGAAAAGGAGCATTGGTAGTTTGTACTGGGGCTGGTCCTGTTTACACAAAGGTCAATGGACCAAGTTGACAGACTGATACAAGGTTTTTGGGAATGCTACTACAGATTCAGCCCTGGCATTGGGGGACTGTTTTGTATCCTGCAGATTCAGCAGTGACTTTTCTCTTTCCCCATGTCCAGTGTTCCCTCTAAGCTGAGTTAGTGTGAGCTAGCTCACAGTTTTTTAGCCTCCGGCTCACACATTTTCATCTTAGCTCAGGAAGGACGGCTCCAGAGCAAACTAATCGACGCAGTAGCCAAAATCACTTGCTCACAACTTTAATGCCAGTAGCTCACAAAGTAGAATTTTTGCTCACAAGACTCCACAGCTTAGAGGGAGCATTGCACCGTGTTCATTTTAGCATTTAAAGTTTTAAAAATATTTATGCCTTATTTTTCTCCCTGTCACGGGGCCCGAATTGGCTTTGTTCTCCGCTCCTTTGTTTTTGTCCTCACTGCAACGACCCTGTGCGGTACTTTAGGCTGTGACGGAATGACTGGCCCAAGGTGGCCCAGTGAGTTTCTGTGGCAGACTCAGGATTCGGACCTGAGCCTACAAGATTCTAGTCTTTCTAACCACTGTACCACACTGCCTCTCACTGGTATCTCAAGAGTTGTTCCCCTTGTTGCATAATTTGTGCTTGACCTCCAACCTTGTGGGTTGACATTACGGAAAAGCCGTCCCACGCTGCTGAGGCTAAGTGGGGAAAGGACCCCTCCGATCTCCCCCAAAGTACCCCCTTTTAATATTTCTCAGTTTTTTTAGGTACTGTAATGGGGTGTAAGGAAGGAGTGCAGGAAGTTACTTCGGCAGAGTGGCGCGTGCTGAGAAGTGCCGTACAAGTTTTCCGGCGAAGCTTTTTCTTCCTTTCTTGATGTGTGCTGTAATGATTGAGCAGGGTAATTAGACAGCATATTGTTCGCTAAACAAAACGTTTCTGTGTGACATACTTGAATTATAGTGGTTATTAACTGACAAATCTATATTATTCATCTTGCTTGTGTGCTTTAAAGATTGCTGGATCAGCAAGCTGAACAAATATCAACCGGGCAGTGCTGATTTAGAGGAAACATGTCGATTTTAATTGGTCTCGTTCCTTCCCCTTGTATCGGAAAGCAATAATGGGGACGTTTGACGTGAGGCCAAAGCAGCCGACCGCTCACGCAGCCGCCTCTTTTCATTGCCCCGCTGATGGCGTCAGAGCTCATTGTGGCTGCTGGGGAAAAGGCAGCAGGTGGACTGGGCTGGGGGTCAGCAGGCGTTGGGGGATTAATCTTTGACCTTAGCCTTGGGGGAGGAGGTAGATGCTCCGGGATTTCACTCCAGCCAAGCCAAGGTCCTGGGAAATGGCTGCCTCTTGATCTCTTCCTCCAAAACAGGAAAAGCATCAGTGGCAGAGGATTTTGTCCCACATAGTGGTGTCCCCTGAATTCTTGCCGAAACGGGATTCGGCCGTGTATCTGGGGTTTCGTCCCTTTGAATCCAAGGGCAGGATCCCTGCCGAATTGTTGAGCTGAGCGGGTGGAAGTCCGTGGGAGAGTAGATGGATGCTGTGGGGCATGCCCAGTCACGTGCCACGATAGGAAGTGTTGTTCCCACGGCAAAAGCTCCATGGCAAAGCTGCTTCGAGGGCGCACAGTTTTGAAAACCGCATTGCTGGATGGGCCAGTGGTTGGACTGAAGCAGGTAATGGCTGTTCCTTTGTATCAGAGAACTGTGGGAATGACTGTAGACAAAAAGTCACCCCGTTCCCTTTTCATATAATCATAGAGTTGGAAGGGGCCATACAGACCATCTAGCCCAGCCCCCTGCCCAATGCAGGACCAGCCGAGAGGTTTCCACATGTGGGTTAGCCTTCACCCAAAAAGATGATTTAAAGATGATTGATGTTCCTGGCAACTTGTGTTCTTGAATTGTGGACATTTCGACATGCTACGCATTCCTGTAGATTTTCTTCTAGGAATTGAGTCTTCAAACCAATTCATATGGTCCGGTTCGGATGAAGTCTTCCGGAACGAACTTTTATTCCGGAGAATTTCGTCAACCACTGGACAGCCTTTTGGACCTTAGTGTATTTTGTAAACCGTTTTGCTTTAATTCTGTACTTTATATCACTCCGTTTATAGATTGAATTTAGCGCACTACACGGCTTTTTTGTTATCTATATATTCTTGTCTTTAGGGCTCTGATTCTCTTAGTCTGTTTGGATTCTTCTTGAAAGCTGCCAGTGAAGGGGAGCTCGCCACCTCCCTAGGCAGCTGATTCCACCTTTGAACCACTCTGACCGTGAAGAAGTTTTTCCTAATATCCAACCGGTACCTTTCTGCATGTAATTTAAATCCGTTGCTTTGGGTCCTCTCCTCTGCTGCCAACTGGAACAGCTCCTTGTCCTCCTCCAAACGACAGCCTTTCAAATACCTAAGGAGAGCCATCATGTCCCCCCTCGACCTCCTCTTCTCCAAACGAAACATTCCCAAGGCCCTCAGCCTTTCCTCGTAGGGCTCAGTCTCCAGGCCCCTGCCCATCGTCTGCACCTTCTCGATTTTGTCCACATCCTTTCGTGAAGCCACACCCTCTTCTGCAGAATTAAAATGCCCCTTCTGTGTACAGCGATTCTTCCTGTATTCTTTTTTGCTTGTTTCAACCAACGAAATTACGGATTTGCGTGCCTATCGCTGGAAAACTTCTTTTCACGACTGACGACTGCACTTTTTAACATCTGATCGCAGTTCTTGAGTAGGAGGTGGCTGAACTTTGGCATGCCCTGAATGAGGAACGAGAAAAATACAAAAGGAAAAGGGGGGGGGGGGGAAGACTCCATTGAGACAGACGGTGCACAGTTTTAGCGGCAAATGAGGCAGAAAGTGCCAGGCCCTAAATTCGGCAACTCTGAGCGGGCGGAAAACCTAACCAGTCCAATAAATATTTAATTCTGTGCAAAGGGGTGGAGATTACAAGGCTTTGGTTTTAAAAGCATTTAAATTAAAAGGCTTTAGTTTCAAGCTGCTGCAGTCCGAGTACCGCTCCCTGCCTTGGTGGTGCTAGTGTCGGTGTGGAAACTGCAAGTGAAGTGAATGAGATTCTCTTGACAGTATGACAGTGACGTCGTTGTTAATGCACTGAAATTGCAAAGCAGGGCTGCTTTCCTGGAACTGCAGTAGTTTAGCAGCTCGGTGTGAGAATGGAAACTGAAATAGTGCTAAAATATCCACACTGTTGGCTGCTACAGGGCAGGGAAATGCGTACCCTCGTTGTGAGTTTGCATGGCTTTCCATTTTATGGGCAGTAGAAAAGAGCAAGAGTCCAGGAGCACCTTATACACTAACAAAAATGTGTGGCAAGGTATGGGCTTCCGTGAGTCACTGCTCGCTTCTTCAGATACAGCGAGAATGTGAGTCCATCTGTCCTTATATCTTGTAGAGTGGAGTGACTACAGATGCAGAAACAATAGCAGGCGAATGACAGCAGCAGGGGTGATTGGATTAGGTGTGATGTGCAGAGGGGTAATAGGTGTGGAAAAGTCAGCATTGATAATGAGGCAGGAAACCTAGGTCTCGATTCAGTCCAGGAGGATGCATTGTCTTGAGCTTCATTATGTTATGGGGAAGAAAAGGAGGGAGTAACACGCGGCTGCCGTTTTCTGCAGCAGCCCCATGTTCCTCACTGTATCTAGTTCAGCCCTTGAAGAGCCCTGCTCTAGTTTCATTTTTGTAATGTGGGGCATTGGGGTTGGCGCTGTGAACCTACTCGAGATGACATGCCAGAGCAGGAACGTAGTATGATGCCATAGCATGCCATGATTGGAACCAGGTAGAAGCATAGCCCGTGTTTGAAAGATGGTGGGATGTGTGACAATGACAGGGCTAGTATATTGGTGTGCATGTCAGACCCCCAAGGAGCCATCTGTATCGATGCAGGCCCTGGTGCATTTTGGCATGTGCTGCTAACCATGCCTGATAGGGGTATAGCTGGTGCGCTTCCCCATTCCCTTAGCATTGGATGCTGGTGGTGGTGCCAACCTCTCTGTTTGCATCTGGAATCGGAGCTCTGCAAATCTAGGAGGGAAACGAAGGATTATATCCTCGTCCATCTGTTTTATGAGGTTGTATCAAAATGAGTCTATGCTAGCTACTACCATTCGTTGGATACTTCTGTACATATCTTGTCTAAATCGTGTGCTCGGACACTTAGCCGAGAATGCCAGCTGAACGTGTGAGATACACTTTGAGCCGAGGGTGTCCATTGGTCCATCCATTTCCATTTATTTATTTATTTAAAATATTTATACCCTGCCTTTCCGTTTTTGGGTCAAAGTGGCTTCCAAAGCCAAGATTAAAGCATACCCCCTCGGCTCCCCCCCCCCCCCAGTGACTGCAGCCTTTCCTCCCCCCTTTGGTGTAGTTGTGAAGTGCGCAGACTCTAAACTGGGAGAACCGGGTTTGATTCCCCACTCCTCCACTTGCACCTGCTGGATGACCTTGGGCAAGCTATAGTTCTGTCAGAGCTGTTCTCTCAAGGACAGTTCTGGAAAGAGCTCTCTCAGCCCCGCCTACCTCACAGGGTGTCTGTTGTGGGGAGGGGAAGGGAAAGGAGTTTGTAAACCGGTCTGAGACTCCAAGTGAGTGAAGGGCGGGGTATAAATCCAATCTCCTCCTCCTCCCCCTCCCCCTCCCCTCTTCTTCTTCTCCTTCTTCTTCTTCTTCTTCATCACAGCAGACTTACAGCAACCCCATAGGGTTTTCAAGGCAAGAGACTTTCAGAGGTGGTTTGCTGTTGCCTGCCTCCATGTCACAACCCTGGTATTTCTTGGTGATCTCCCATCCAAGTACTGACCAGGACAAACCCCTCTTAGCTTCCAAAATCTGATGAGATCAGGCTAGCCTGGGTTCTCCAGGTCAGGGCGATGGCTGTTGAAAGCTCTAGCAGATAAAGTGGCCTTAAAACCCCTACAACAAACGAATAGGGGAGGGTATCCCCCCTTGTGTCCTCGGGGGATCCTGTCCTATAGGATGGAAGGTACCATATAAAGATGTAGGCTCCAGTGGATGCCAGGTGAGCAAGTTTCTAGCCCTTGTGAATGCCTAGAGAGGCCTGAAAGTATGTGGGAGAAGTCGTTCTAGGAATATCAGACAGGATGGGAGGTAAGAGAGTTGGCAGTGAGATTTCCAGTGATTTTTTTTGGGGGGGGGGGAGGGGGTAGAGCTTTAGTGCACAGACATGTTCCTCCCTGGCCTCATGTGAATGATCTTTCCAAGCCTTGGAATTCGGCTTCGGTCCAGGATTTCGACCGCAGGCAGAATTCTAAGGGTTTTTGTTCGTTTTGTTCGCAAATTAAGCCGGGAAGCAAGCCACGGATCTCCCGCATCTTTTAACGTACCTGCGCTCGAGGGTTGCGGACGGTGAGCGGCATCAGTGGTGTTTCGTCCCGGTCCCTGATTGGACAAAGGTGTCCGAAGTCTCATAGATTTCAAACAAAAGGTCCCGTCTCCTAAGCTGCTACATTGGGTTCGCCGCCCTGGTTGGTCTCTGCTCTCTCAAGAGCTCCTTTCCCCAAGATTTCCGTGCCTGATTAATCGCCACAGTTAGCTAGATAAGAATAAAGACAAATGATTATTTAAAGCTGCTTACATACCATGACTTTCCTCCCTCGATCTGTGCTAGAGTGCCAGTTGATGAAGACGGAGCGGCCCAAACCAAACACATTCATCATCAGATGCCTCCAGTGGACCACAGTAATTGAAAGAACGTTCCATGTGGAGACTCCAGAGGAGCGGTATGTTCTCTCCTGACTTGAATGCGAAAGCAGCTCGCGAAAGCAGATGCAAATGTTCAGCGTTATTAGTGCGAGCCGCCTTCTCGAAGCTTGCTTTCCCCTGTTTTTTTAAATAATTGCTCTGGTGTCGTGGGTTTTAGAGTTTCATTTCCTACGAAGTTCACTTTTGTGGATGTCAGTGGGAGGCAGGTGGCGGAGAAGGGGGTGGAGAAGGAGCTCGCTGCTGGATCTGGCTCGGATCCAGGCTAGATGTTTTCGGGGGGTGCGAGTATTGCTCTCCATGGAGCACGATGCTTTCGCCTCTCCCTCGGAAGCCTGGAACGCACCCCCAAAGCAGTATTTCTCTCCATGGAGCATGAAGTTCTCGCCTCCCCCTTTCCCATGGAAGCCTGGAATGCACCCCCAAAACAGTATTTCCCTCCATGGAGCGTGATGTTCTCATCTCCCCCTTTCCCGCGGAAGCCTGGAACGCACCCCCAAAACAGTATCTCTCTCCATGGAGCATGATGCTCTCGCCTCCCCCTTTCCCGTGGAAGGCTGGAACGCACCCCCAGAACAGTATTTCCCTCCATGGAGCATGATGTTCTCGCCTCCCCCTTTCCCACAAAAGCCTGGAACGCACCCCCAAAATAGTATTTCTCTCCATGGAGCATGATGCTCTCGCCTCCCCCTTTCCCACGGAAGCCTGGAACGCACCCCCAGAACAGGATTTCGGGTGAGGGAATTTCAGGCTGCTGCATGGGGGAAGAGGTGGGGAAATTGCACTTTGTGAGTGGAAAACCCTTGCGCCTGCAGCCACTTTTAGCTTGGATCCAACCCTCTGTGTCTGCACACACATGGATAGGTGCAGGGCTTTTTTTTCTGGGG
This sequence comes from Lepidodactylus listeri, assembly GCA_029233225.1. Lineage (NCBI taxonomy): Eukaryota > Metazoa > Chordata > Lepidosauria > Squamata > Gekkonidae > Lepidodactylus > Lepidodactylus listeri. The sequence continues at coordinate 87,967,685 of JARCFY010000011.1, forward strand.
GGACGTGGCGGAACGGAGTTCTGAAACCTCTTTGTGGAAACAAAATTTTCAAAAAAAATGTTTAAATGTTTATGGCATTGTTTCAGAGAATCCTGTGTGTTTCTCCTTCATTTCCCTCTTCAGAGTTCCGGCACCTCTTTTCCCAGAAAAAAAAGCCTTGGAAGCGTATATTGTTCTCTCATTCAGGCTTGGGATGGGCATTAAAGTATCCGGTAGCCAACACAAGAATGTGTGAAATCCATGTGCTTGTCTCCAAGTTAGGATTTAAAATGTTTTAGGAATGCTCAGAGGGATTCCAGATAATGGGGCTCGTTATCCCCTTTCCTTTCTTTATTTAAGGAAATCTACACCAGTTTGGTGTAGTGGTTAAGTGCGCGGACTCTAATCTGGCAGATCCGGGTTTGATTCCCCACTCCTCCACTTGCACCTGCCTGGATGGCCTTGGGCAAGCTGTAGTTCTGTCCCAGCTGTTCTCTCAAGGACAGCTCGGGAAAAAGCTCTCTCAGCCCCACCTACCTCACAGGGTGTCTGTTGTGGGGAGGGGAAGGGAAAGGAGTTTGTAAGCCGCTCTGAGACTCCAATTGAGTGAAGGGCGGGATATAAATCCAATCTCCTCTTCTTCTTCTTCTTCTTTTTCTTCTTCACTGCACGTAGGTTTTTAGACAAAATAATGTAGCCATGGTTGAAACACATGAGAAAGAAAAACTTCCAGCACTTTAGGAAGAGGCGACTAGAATTTAAAATGTAAGGGTGATTCTGGCTGCCATATCTGTCGCCCCATTTATTGCTGGGGTTGATTCAGCTGATCTGGCTTGGTGTCCCCTACTCCGTGTGCATCCCAGAAGAGGACAGCCATCCCAGGGTATACGATAGCTGTGCTCCCTTGCTACAGACTCCAAAAAAACCCCTCAAGGTTATTCTCTTTTAAAGATTTCAATATCCAGGAGCTTTGGGTAATTTCTTTGGGTAATTTCTCTTTCTGTGTATTTCCTCCACAGCCTCCATATCTGAGAGCCAGTTTGGTGTAGTGGTTAGGAGCACAGGCTCTTATCTGGAAGAACCAGGTTTGATTCTCTGCTCCTCCCCATGCAGCTGCTGGCGTGACCGTGGGTCAGTCACAAGTTCTCTCAGAGCTGTTTTCTCAAAGGGCAGTTCTCAAGAGAGAGCTCTCTCAGCCCCACCTATTTCACAGGGTGTCTGTTGGGGTGGCGGAAGGGAAAGGAGTTTGTAAGCCGCTCTGAGACTCCTTCAGGTAGTGAAGGGCAGGGTATAAATCCAATCTCTTCTTCTTTGTTGTTCCGTATTTGACAGGTGTAAATTGATTGGGTTCCCACCACTCTCACAGAGGTTCAGCACTCCCATGTTTAGTATTAGATAGGGGTGTAAATATTGTTTCTAAAAGCAGCTGTTTAAACAGTACTTAGAAACAGCCTCCGATACAGGGAAGGGGGACCGACCCTACGGAACTGCTTGATTCTCAATAACAGACTCTCCAGCTCATTACACAGGTCCTTATTGTTTAAACATTTTATCAGAATCTATAAATGGTAGACAAATCCTTGTCATTTTATCACCTAATAATTTTACATCCCCAATAGTTGGCATTTGTGTTTCATATTTGTATTTTTTAAAAATAATATTTAATATAATAATATTTAATATTTTAAATAAAATATTTTGTGTTTTTAATAATAATAATAATAATGATGATACCCTCTTTTTCTCCACATTCATGGATCTACAAAAGCATGTAACAATAAACAGAGTGAAAAATTAAAACCCTAAATTTTAAAAAGGGCAAATGTCCTGCCCTGGCTAGCCCAGGCAAGCCTGATCTCATCAGATCTCGGAAGCTGAGCAGGGTTGACTCTGGCAAGTACTTGGATGGGAGACCTCCTTGGAATACCAGAAGTCGGGAGTCTGGGACAGTCTTTATTCAGCCACCTCTCCGAATATCCTCCAGGACCAAGTAGGGGTCAGTCACCTGAGGTTACCATGACTTCCAGGTGCACACACGGTCAGTCATCAGAGGTCCCCGTGACTTCCACACTCACATGCACACATGCGCATATTTTAAAAATACCCCAAATATTTTTTTTAATCCGGGGGGGCGGGGGGGATTGCTTCTGAGGGGCCAACCAGCAAATGGGCAAAATCAACAGCGGCCTGTACATGTGCAGTCTCCATCTCTTCCACCCCTTGTTTTCGTCGCATCGCTTATTCCTCCCACTCTTTCCTTCAACAGCAGCCTAAACCTTTTGAACCATTCTCTCTTGCCCGTACCTCTCGCCCTAAGAGTCAGTGCAGTGTAGTGGTTAAGAGTGTTGTTGAATTTTTAAAAATCTCTTCTGTGCTTGGCTTCCCATGTCTGTTTCCCACGCCCGACTCCTGCAACTTAAGAACTTAAGGGAAGCCATGTTGGATCCGGCCAATGGCCCATCCAGTCCAACACTCTGTGTCATACAGTGGCCATGACTCAGGTGCCATCAGGAGGTCCACCAGTGGGGCCAAAACTCCAGAAGCCCTCCCACGTTTGCCGCCTGAGCACCAAGAAGACAGTGCCCCAGACATAGTGTCCCATCTATACCATGAAGACATCACTGCCCCAGACATAGTGTCCCATCTATACCATGTCGCTAATCACCACTCATGGACCTCTGTTCCTAAGAACATAAGAGAAAGCCATGATGCATCAGGCCAGTGGCCCATCCAATCCGATTCTCAGTGTCACACAGGGGTCAAAACCCAGGTGCCATCAGGAGGGCCACCAGTGGAGCCAGAACTCCAGAAGCCCTCCCATGCTTGCCCCCCAAACTGCAGTCTACACTACATTGTTTAGCTTATAAGTGGGATCCTTTTTGTAATTTCTCTATCGCTTAATGTACTGTGTTAATACTTAAGCTCTGTTTTAGTTCTTTCTGGTGGTTCCATACTTTTGAAATCCTAATGCGTCAGTTATTGAATGCCCCATTTTGTTGCATTATTACAGTTTTACATGGTATATTATAAGGTGGATTTTTTATATATATCATTGTAAAAGCTGCTTGAGAACATGAGTGGGAAGAGTCCGGTGATGGGCTGACATGCCTCTGCCCTCATTTTCCAGCCAGCATATGTTGGCTTGTTATTAACGCCGTGTCACTGCCTCATTTCTATTTTTCTCAGGGAAGAATGGACAAAAGCCATCCAAACCGTAGCAGACAGCCTTAAGAAACAGGAGGAAGAAATGGATTTTCGATCTGGCTCCCCCAGTGATAATTCAGGTGCTGAAGAAATGGAAATTTCTATGACAAAACCAAAACATAAAGTGGTAAGTGTTGAGTCAAGGTAGACATTCTGCCCCCATTTCCAACGATTGAAGTCTCATACCAGGAGAAGCGAAGTTGAAGACTCCACACACTACCGTTGTGGTTTTCAGACAGCTGATTAGTGTCAAACTAGCGTTGGGGGAACCTGGCTTCAGACCGATGCTTTGCCATGAAGCTCACAGAGTGACTGCGGGCAGGGGCACAGCCAGGATTTTCCTGGTCGGGGGGGCACATAGATGAGCCGGGGGTGTGACGAAATGGATCTTAAAGGGGCAGAGTAGAATGCCTGGAAAGTCACATGACTTGAAAAGGTGGGGGCCCAAGGGCTCGGAACCCACCGTTGATAGACAGATAACTGTCGGAGTGGTCAGTTAGGAACGGACAGTCAGAGAACTGCGAGGTGGGGAGGGAGTTCAGCCTGGGACATCAGAGAGAGCGGAAGGGCAGTCTGTGTCCCTCGGTGCTCTGTGGGAGCGAACAGCGTGTGAAAGCTCAGTGAGAAGAGCTAAGGTGTCTGACTTGCCAGAGTGGGAGCAGACAAGTGAACTTAAGAATACACACAAACGCTATTCAGTACTGTCAACCAAAGGAACCTGACTGAAAGGGAGATTAGGGAGGCTGAGGGGCAGGACGGTCAAGAGCCCACGGGGGCTAGTGTGAGACCGGGGTGCCAAGCCAAGAAACTGTACATCTCCACGCAGCAGGACAGGAAGGTGAAGTCTGAGTGTTTAGCGAGTGTGGGCAAAGTGTATCAAAACATACCATCTGCAACAGAGTAACGACGAGTCTGTAAAACAGTAAAGCTTAATGTGACATCAGAAACAGTAACAGCGTGACACTATAAGCAATCTCCGCAATCTCCCTCCACTTATACTCATTTGTACCAATAAAGTTGTATTCGGTAAAAGAAAAGCTGTGGTGCCTTTTGAAAAGGGATTTCAGACCAAAGTACACCGGGGTCCCAAATATTTACCTCAGATACTAAACGCAGAGACCAAATATCAACAAACCCCGAAGAGACTATATTGTAAAACTGTAGCTACTTTAATTGGAAGAAACTGGTCAGCGGGTTTATTATTATTTAGAGAGAGGCTGATCCAGGTTACCTCAGGGACCCCGTCACCCAAAGTAAGACAGGAGATCCGCTCACTCGCCGTCGGTCAGAGTTAGGGGACTGGTTGGTAAATAGGTGAGGGGTCGACTTCGTTATAGGGGGTCATCCCGGGTCGACTGGGTTTCTTCCTGCTTCTGTTGGCTGCAGAAGCAGGAAAACCTCCCCCCGTGCATCTCCGACTGTCGGAGAGGCGCGGGCTCTCTGGGCTTTCTTCCTGCTTCTGCAGCTGAAGGCGACCGCAGAAGCAAAAAGACGTTCCCCCCTGTTCATTCCCCCACAATCCTGCCTCCTCCTCCTGGACGCGGCTCAGCGAGGTCGGGGGCGAGGGTAAAAAGTAGGGCTTCCCCCAGGACCCCCCCCAAAATGGCTACAGGCCCAGTTGTGGGTCAGCGGCACACTTTCCTTATCTTATGGGTTTGTTGGGAAGATAAAATGAAGGGGGAGGGGGAGAATCCTGCATGGCAACATCTTGAATCGGTTGAAGGGAGGTCGTGATAAAAATCTAATGAATAAGCTCAGATAGTTTCATGAAGTCTGGGTTAGTCTGTGGGTTCTGATCCGGGGTTTCTCAGTGAAGATCAGTAATGGAAACAGCTTCTCTGAATGACAGCCTTGACCACTGCCATTGATACACATCCTGCAACTGTAGGAGAGTCTTGGGTATGCATAGGCCCCTAATGAGGATTTTTTTTTTGTGCTTGTGGGGCACAGTGAAATTGACCAAAGGCGGCAGGGCAGTTTTCCTTTCCATCCCCAGCTCCCTGCAGCTGCTGGGAGGCTGGGGAAGGAAAGGAAAGCTGTGCCACTTGTTATCCGTTTCACTTCCCTCAGATCAGTTGTTAAACCTAACAGCTGATCCCTGGGAGGGAAACTGGCCAGAAGCTGCAGGGCGGCTTCCCTTTCTTTTCCCCAGCCCAGCTGCTGCGGTCAGGCTAGGCACACTGGCGGATGGGGGTGTCTGACATCCTCAGGTGGTGAGGCAGGACTCATGGGGAGGGGGGGGCTCTGCCCCCAAATGCCCCACTGTGGCTATGGGCCAGGGTGTGCATTAGGGCACATACCTGTGGGGTAGGTTAGAGTGAGAGTGAGTGATTGACCTAAGGTCATCCAGTGCCCTTCGTGGCCAGCTGGGGTTTTCAACCCAAGTCTTCCTGGTCCTAGTCTGACTTTGTGATCCCAGCACTTCTTCTGTCTCCATTTTTATGTAAAACCTGTTGAACAATGAAAAGTTTGCGGAGAGTCTATGAAACAGAAGGCTTACACGCATGAAGCCGCAGAGCAGAGTTTGAATCCAGCGGCACCTTTAGGACCAACAAAGTTTTATTCTGGGTGTACTGCAAGACCGAGCAGTTTTTATTTCTTTATTTCAGTTGCGTGTTCTGGAAAGCTTCTGGAAAGATTGCCCCCATGCGCTGTAAAAGCACAGAATCTTTCCAAGCTCTTGGTCATTTTTCTTTTTTAACGTGTTTTCGGGAGACTTCTGCAAGTGTCTAACCTTCTCAAATCCTGTCTTCAACAGACTATGAATGAATTCGAATATCTTAAACTGCTGGGAAAAGGCACATTCGGGAAGGTTATTCTGGTGAAAGAGAAAGCGACGGGACGGTATTACGCTATGAAAATCCTGAAGAAGGAAGTAATTGTAGCAAAGGTGGGACGCAGGACGATCCAGGTTCCTTTCCATTGGCCCCAGTTCTTGTTGAGCGGGAAGAGGCGGTGCAGGGAAGAGGAAACAAGGCAATCCATAGCCAGCAAGATCGGTATCTTCCGGTGGCTCATCCAGCAAGCTAGGTTGACTGTCAGGGAGTACCACCTGACCTAATCTGACCAATTGGTGCGAAGAGACTTCCCTTAATGGTGTGGCTGATGTCCTGCAGTTTGTTGCTGTGGCTCAAACTGGAGTGATGCATGGACTGAATCCCTACTTAACGTTTCAAAAGTCATGAGTTCAAGACTCCGTGTGGGCTCATTCTGAAAGTAGTTTTCCTGTTAGCTTGGTTCTTTTGAAACAATCTTTGTTAAAATCTCTTCTGTCCATGAGATGTATTTTTTCCACAAAGAGGTACTTTGACCGTTAAAGGCTTCATGCAGTTCTGCAAAACTTTCAGGATCGGGCACCTCTCAGGGTAAGGGAAGCAAGTCTAGAGAAGAGAGCTGCTGCTTTTCACTTTGGCACCCCCATCGCCTGTGGCTACCTGATGAGCAGGAATAAAATGAAACAAGGATGCAACAGTGTTCCTAGAGACCGCCTCAATATGAGTTAAAACAGGGGTCCCCACTGTGGGGCCTATGAATTCTGTGGCACCTGCCAACATCCTTCTTGGAGCCTGCCAAGTGTTTTTAGAAAGGGGATGGGGCCAGGCGGGCCTCCTGCCCAGCGGGGCTTCTGATTGGCCATTGGAGATCCGATTGGCAGTGCCGATCAAAATAATGTTGTTTCCTGGCAGCTGCCACTGCAGTGTTGGTTTTGATCTCTCTTACTCCTCTTTCCCAGCATATTTTTAAAGATTCTACCCCGCTTTCTTTTACCTTTAAGGAGTCTCAAAGCGGCTTACAATCACCTTCCAGTTTGGTGTAGTAGTTTAGTGCACGGACTCTAATCTGGGAGAACCGGGTTTTGATTCCCCACTCCTCCACTTGCACCTGCTGGGTGACCTTGGGCAAGCCATAGCTCTGTACCAGCTGTTCTCTCAAGGACAGTTGTCTCAGAGCTCTCTCAGCCCCACCTACCTCACAGGGTGTCTGTTGTGGGGAGGGCAAGGGAAAGGAGTTTGTAAGCCGCTCTGAGACTCCACGTGAGTGAAAGGCAGGATATAAATCCAATCTCCTCTTCTTCGTCTCTTCAAGTAGTGAAGAGCCGGGTATAAAAACCAACTCTTCTTCTCCAAGGAGGATCTGAATTGTCAGGCAGGACAGTACCACTGGTTTTATACCCCCAATTATAAATCTTACATATCATTTTTGTCAGATCCATTTTGCTACCACCCACCCTCCTTCTTCTCCATTTGAATTCTCAGCTGCCTCTGTATGCAGCTCTGTCTTTCCCTTTCCCTTTACCTCTGTTCACCTTCCCTGGTCGGTGGGCTATATTGGGGAAGAGGGAAGGGGGAAGATGGGTGGTGGGGTTAGTTTCCAGTTACATCTACTGTCCTGTGTGAGATTTTATTCTATTTATTTATTTATTTTTGACATTTTTACCCCGCCCTCCCTGCAAGATAAAAATCTTAATTAAAAAATATTCTGTGTAACTGTTGTTTTTTCGTCGGGTTTCACTGCAGGATGAAGTGGCACATACCCTGACAGAAAACCGGGTTTTACAGAACTCTAGGCATCCTTTCTTAACAGTGAGTATTTTATTTATCTGAAACATTTCTCTGCCACCTTTCCACCCAAGCAGGGTTCCCGAGGCAGCGAACATAAAAAAAAATTAAAATATTTCAGTGTTTAAAAAATGCATTTAGATTAAAGTCTATATACAATTATTCAGTCAGAACGTATAATTTTGAACACACATAATCTTCCGTGTGCAAGATTGGGGGGAGGCGATGACTCTTCATTAACAGAAGCAGGTCTCGGAGGCTTGTGTGTTGCAGAGTGGAGGGCAGCAGATTCGAGGATGTGGTGGTGACCCATTGATATGAGGGGTTAAGAACATAAGAGAAACCAATGTTGGATCAGGCCAGTGGCCCATCCAGTCCAACACTCTGTCACACAGTGGCCAAAAACACCAGGTGCCCTCAGGAGGTCCACCAGTGGGGCCAGGACACTAGAAGCCCTCCCACTGTTGTCCCTCCGAAAGCACCAAGAATATAGAGCATCACTTGCCCCAGACCAAGAGCTCCTATCTATATAGCCACTGATGGACCTTTGTTCCATATGTTTATCTAATTCCCTCTTGAAACTGTCCATGCTTATAGCTGCCGCCACCTCCTGTGGCAGTGAATTCCACGTGTCACCCTTTGGGTGAAGAAGGACTTCATTTTATCCGTTCTAACCCGACTGCTCAGCAATTTCATGGAGTGCTCACGAGTTCTTGTATTGTGAAAAAGGGGGGAAAGTACCTCTTTCTCTACCTGCTCTATCCCAGGCATAATCTTATAAACCTCGATCATGTCGCCCCTCAGCCGTCATTTCTCCAGGCTAAAGAGCCTCAAGCGCTTTAACCTTTCTTCAGCGATGCTTTGCGTTTGACATAGCCTTCTGTTAGCCATGATTTCCCACAAAGAGCCAGTGCGGTGTAGTGGTTAGAGTGTCTGACTAGGGTCTGGGAGACCCAGGTTCGATTCCGTGCTTTGCCACAGAAGCTGGCTGGGTCACCTTGGGCCAGTCACACACCCTCAGCCTAACCTACCTCACAGGATTGTTGTGAGGAGAATGATGTAAGCTGCTTTGGGGAGAAAGACAAGGTATAAATGAAGTTATTTTTTTTCAATTTTAAATAAGAAATATATATGTGAAGGGAAGGTGTTGTTCACAAAATAAAATATTCAGCGGATATGTGCCAGACTCCCAACATGGCTTCAATTGCCCAACTTCTGTCCAGTGCATGTTAAGGGCCGGCGTCTCCTGCTACTCTGGGTGACCCAGGTCAAGCCTTGGGCTTACGCACTTCCAGGCATGTGTTGAAGTACGTTTGCAGTTCTGGCTCTGGAAGGTGGGTGCCAACCGTTGTTTGCTGGGGTGAACGTAATAGCCAGTGTGGTTTGCCGAAAATTATGTAAGGATGGTTAGAGAACATTGTGAGTTGCAAGATTACATTGCTTCAAAGCTGTATTTAGAGCTTTTCAAGCCCAAGGGGCTTTGTGTAGTGAAAAGTACCTTGCCCCCTTCTGTTAAGCATAGTGGGGGAGACATGGAAGGGTCTTGCCTTGAACTGGCCATGGTTACATAGGATACCTTAGGACCAAATGCCAGCCCTCTTGGCCTTGGTGAGGCCTCCTGCTCACTGGCTTGGTTTCCCATCTGTAATGTGGAAGTTGTAGTGGCTTGCAAAAATAGCCATGTCGATGTGAAAGGAAGTAAGAAGCTCCGGAAGTGGTGGTCTTAGTAAGTCTGGGGTCCTGGGCAAAAGTCCAGAAGGGGCCCTAGAATCACTGTTCCCCCCCCCACCGGCCCTCTGGGTCCCCAGCACGGGCAGCCTTTGCACCATTTGAGCTGGCTGCCCAAGCCAGAGTGAGCGTAAGTGGTTGCCGTTGTGGGCCGCCCAAGCCCCGGATGGGATGGGTGCGAGTGGCAGCAGAGGGAGGCTGCTGTTTTTCTTTCACCCCTCCGTTGAGGAGGTGGAGCTGGGGGCAGTCAGGGCCCCCATGTTGTGGGTCCTGGGCCAGTTGTGCCTTTTGCCTGTTCGCTAAGACTGCCCCAAAGACAGACAGTTCTTGGAAGCTAACGAGTGTAACTAAAAGGGCCAGTATGGTTAGTTATCAGTAATTACTTGGCAGCAGCAAGTAGACTCCAAATCAGACCTCACTGAAAGAAAGCAATTTGGTTGCATCTCACGACAGCCATGCCCGGTAAAATGCATTATTATTTATGGATCTATTTATTTTTATCGTCTGCAGCAATAAGCTGCATCTCCTTGTCTGGCTCTGAAACCCCAGCTGTAGCTTCTGGGCCGCAGCCCAAGCAAAACAAAACTTGCGGGCATGTCGAACCAAGCTGCTGGTTCTCGTGACGTCGGAATGTGCCTGACGCAAGGAGGCACTGGCATTTGGGGCGGGGAGGGGGGGAGATGTCCACCCCCTCCACTTCCCTTTGCACGTTCAGTGTTTGCGACTTGAGGCTGGGTGGGTTCATAGGGATGAAATTTCTCGGCTGTCATCAAGGATTCTCAGCAGAAAGAACTAAGGCAGAGGGAGGATAACGATGCCTAAATAGGATAGACACGTTTCGCCAGCAGTCTGCAGGGGTCTAGCAGCCTGCGACTGCCAAAAATAATCATCGAATTTTGTAAGGTTATTCCCGAAAAGATCCATCTTTCTAAGTCTGAGCTGCGGGCCAGTGTAATGGCCTTATCTCTGGAGCTGGAACCCCCAGGTGTCTGATCTTGACTGTGCCCAGATAGGTGAGTCATCCCTCGATCATCCTAGCCCCCATTGCGCCTAGCTTCCGTGCCCCCTGAGCACCCCCATCCCAAGTGGCAGATCCCATTTGCGGCTCAAGTTGGCAAGTTGGGTGTGCGTTTGGATATTTCCGATCCGAAACCGTGCCCGAAATTCCCTGTTTAGTCTCAGATCAGGTATTGTCGATCCGAAACTCAGCAGGGGATTTCAGGCTCTGTTTCGGACTGGAAATATGCAAATGCACACTCTGGTTTGCATGGTGCTGAGAGCTCTTTTGTGTGCTGCTAGCTCCTTCCCCTTGCTAGCATCTGAACTTTGGAACTTGGTATACCCAGGCCTTGATCAACACTGTCAGCACTGTGCAGTTATTTTGCTTGAATTTTGCGTGGGGAGGGGAACATATGAAACATTTCTCTGGAACATGTACCGGAGTGCAGCCTATCTATACGTTTCTCATCATGCGTGAAGGGCCACCTACGTTTGTCGTTTTGCCCTTGACTCTATTGAAGGCTAGGAAGTAGTGGTAAGGGAAGGATCCAGGATCCCGGGTGCCAAGGTTTAAAGGTTAAGCTTACCAGACTGTACTGAGAGCCAGTGGTTAAGAGCGCGGACTCTAATCTGGGAGAACCGGGTTTGATCCCGCTCTCCTCCACATGCAGCTGCTGGCATGACCTTGGGTCAGTCACAAGTTCTCTCAGAGCTGTTCTCTCAAGGGCAGTCCTCAAAAGAGCTCTCTCAGCCCCACCTACCTCACAGGGTGTCTGTTGTGGGGAGGGGAAGGAGATCGTAAGCCACTCTGAGACTCCTTCAGGTAGTGAAGGGCAAGGTGTAAATCCAGTCTCTCCCCTCTTTTCTTCTACTGTTATCTATGTTATCTGTGTTATAATTGTTTACTTACGTTTTATCCTTCTGTAAGCCACCATGAGCCTACTTTGGAGGGGGGAGGGCAGGGTATAAATTGAATAAACAAACAAAGAATACAGTGAGAATCATTCTTTGCTCACTCAGATGACTCAAGCGGATGTTCACAAATCTGTATTTGCCTCACGAGGACATTCTTCAGGATGTGTTCAACACTGTAGCTTGGTTCACACCTAGATTTCTGCAGACACAAAGGGAGAAGGGTGATTTTTGCCAATCCCCACATCCCAAGGGAGACCTGATTTTTCCCCAAGCTATTCCCGGGGTGGGGGGAGTCCCCCATCCACTAGGAACGCCATTTCAGGGTGTGTTTTGGGCTGCCCCAGAAGGGAGGCGTCCTCTTGGCTGGATCGAAGCCTGCATACTCTTGCATTTGGTCGAGGCAGTCTCTGAAAGTTGAGTCTTAACAGCCCTTAATAGGAATCATTCTGAAACGTGTAGGTATAATAAAACCTTTAACGCATGGCCAAGGTGCATCCTGCATGTTTTGTCATTGTAACATGCATACACAGAACTTTAATAGTTGCAGAACTGAACGTCTTGAAATTCCTAGCTTCTGTTTGTGTGTCTCTGTGTGTGGTTTACTTTAAAAGCCAAGGTTATAGCCCTCATGGTTGAAAAGTGTCAGCCGTGCCAATCACATCTCAAAAGCCTGGAAAGGTTAAGCAGAGTCCAAGTAGGTTGGCTTTACTAGATGGCTCTGGTTGCTGTGAGAAACAGGTTGCTGAACTAGATGGACCCTGGGTCTGATCCTGCAGGGTCACTCTCCCGTTCTCTTGGTTCATTGTCTTGGAAACGAAATCATGCATAACCGCAATAAAATATTTCTGCCACGTTGCCACCTCCTCACGTCTTATCCCAGGTCCTAACTGAATGCATATGGTGAGCAGTTTCTGTTAACGGACAAGTCGCTAAATGAAGATAAACCTTTATCTTCATTTAGCGACTTGTCCTTTAACAGAAGCACCCAAACCTGAATTGAGTCCACTTTGTTCTCTTGTTGGTCAAGAAAATGTACTGTGTTAAGACACATAGGGGTCAATAACACATAATAGATTAGGGCAGGGGTGGGCAATTGTTTTGGCTCGGGGGCCACCTTGTGGAGCGGAGGTTAGTGGAGGGCCACACCTTTTAAAATGATTGCATTCATTAGTTAACCTTCACTTTGGCGCGGCCCGGGGAAGGCGAGGGTGGGGGCGGGCAGGGCTCCCTGGAGCGCTGCGGCCCTGGGAAGAGGAGGATGGGGGAGGGAAGGTAACTTACCTTCCTTCTTCTGCCTCCTCGTCGGCCAACAGGGCTGCTGGGAGCAGGGGGTGGGGCTTGGTAATGTGCCCGCCCCCTGGACACTTCACTCCCGGAGCGCCACTTCTCTGCACTCTGGGCCCACGTGTTCAACTGTCTTGGCGGGCCGCAAAAAACTCTGTGGCGGGCCCCATGTGGCCCCCGGGCCGCAATTTGCCTACCCCTGGATTAGGGGACTGTTTCCCAGCAGATTGGGAGTGATTACTTTGGGACAGCTAGGCTGGGACAGAAGGATCTTTTTCGTGGTCTCTGTGCATCACACCTCTGGGATAATGGGCGCCTGCACTGATCCCGATCGGTAACTTCAAAGCCAAAACGGATTTTCGTGCCAACTCCCCGATCGCGCGCCGGCTCCACTGCGCATGACCGGGGAGGGGCACGAGGATCCCGCCAGTTCTCTTCTGACCGCCACATCGTGAGGATTCTTTCTCTCTTGCTCCGGTCGGTAGTTTACTTCTCAACTTTAAAAAGGGCCTTCGGACTGATTTTTTTCCAACTATTGAACTCGGACTGTTAACTGGACTTGCCTTTGGATTTCCCTTCCTTTTCACCGCCTGGCCTATGGCCCAGCGGTGGGGGTTCTTCAAGAGGTGCCTGCAGTGCGGCAGCAAGATAGCCCCACCGGACAAGCACTCCCTGTGTCTTCTTTGCCTGGGTGAGTCTCACCTAGTCGACTCTTGCACTAGCTGTGTGGCTTTCTCCAAGCAAACGCGTAAAAACCGAGCGGCGAGGCTCCGGGTTGCTCTCCTCGAGTCTGCCTTGTCGCCGAAAATGTCTTCCTCCGAAGTTCCGGCTTCTTCACCGACGGGACCGACGCCGTCTCCATCCCGAAGCATCGGTACCGACAGACCGGCACCGAAGAGATCGCTCCCCTTGCCCGACACTCCTGCTAAAAAGTGCAGGGAGGGCAAGGAGGAGAAGGGCAAGCTGAAGCACAAGAAATCTTCGAGTGCTTCGTCGACGCGCGGTGCGCTCGACTCAGCCCAGCCCGGGCTCGGCCAGCTTGACCCGACAGATCGCGAGCGACCCAGGGGTAGATCATCCTCCCCGATGCCGCGACCGATCACCTTGACTGACTCCGACCTCGACATAGACCTTACACAGGTCCCTCGGGAGACCCCCGACGCCGAGGCGAAGCCACCATCAGTACCGAGGGGGGATAAAGACTACCGCCCTCTGGCTCCACCGGTACCGTGGGATATCCAGCAGTGGCGATACCTTTACGGCTCCTACCCACCACCGCCCCAATGGTATCCCACCGAATGTGATCAGCAATCCACTTCTTCTAGAGTGTCTCGGTACCGAGAACCCTCATCAGTTCCGACACCGACACCAGCACCGAAACGGACACCCGACACCGATCCTCGTCCGCTACCGGTAACGCAGGACCTGTCCAGCCCGACCCCTCTTTCACCATCCGACCATTCGGCACCGGGGTCCCCAGCATCTTCAGTGTCAGAAGACGAGTCGCTCCCACAAAACCCGTCTCCCGACACGCAGGTTACCGAAAACCTCCCAATATCTCCCTCCAAGGACGTGAAACCCTATGGAGAATTAATCAAAAGGATGGCACACTCTCTGGCTTTGGCCACGGCCCAACCGACGCCGACAGCCACAGACTCCATCTTCGATATCGTGCAGATGGATACATCCACACCGGTGGCCCTCCCACTCATATCGGTTCTGATTACTACGGCCAAAGAATCCTGGCCTCATCCCTCATCCACCCCCATCTCCAGCAAACGCCTAGTTCACATGTATAGGATCCAGGAGCCGGGGGCAGAATTTTTGTTTGTCCACCCCAAACCCAACTCAGTGGTTGTGACACCCTCCACTAAGGGTCATAGTGGACACTCTTCCCCATTAGACAAAGAAGGATGCAGAATAGATTCCTTTGGAAGACGCATTTATTCAGCGGGTGCATTGGGCCTCAAGATAGCAAATTACACTGCCTGCATGAGCAGGTATCAGTACTCGCTCTGGGAACAGATGACTGCGCTCATTGCCCATCTCCCAGAGGACAAGCTACGCAACACCAGAAAGATTCAAAAGGAAGGCATGTCTCTGGCCAAGCTCCAACTTTCGGCCTCCAAGCATTCGGCGGAAGTAACCTCCAAGACGCTCACTTCAGCAGTGTCCATCAGACGCCATGCCTGGTTGAGATCTACCTCTCTTCCTCAAGACACCAAGACCTTGGTGGAAGATCTGCCGTTTGAAGGAGACAGTCTCTTCAGTTCAACGACAGACACAGTGCTTCACGAGCTTGATAAAAGCATGAAGACATCCCGCAACTTGGGAGTTTCTCAACCTAAACAGCAGAAACAGAAAACATGGCAAAGACCATGGCCCAAGAAACAGTCACAGAGACCTCCCGCTGAACCACAATGGCAGAGGTCACCACCCTCTACCTATCAACAAAAGCCCTATAACAACAGACCTCGCTTCCCAACTGCTCCGGCGTCTAAGGCGAAACCTCCCAAACCAAGCAAATCAAGTTTTTGACTCCCACCCCTGCTCCGACAACCCCACCCGTCTATCACCCTTTCTGACAGCATGGCAACGCATTACCTCAGACAAGTGGGCACTTTCAGTCATCTCCGAGGGATACCGAATAGAATTCTTCGAGATCCCTACGGAACCTTACTTCGTGGTCACTCCCCCATCCGACACTCTGACAACCGAGGTCGAGACCCTGCTGAGCAAGGATGCGATAGAACCGGTAGTAGTCCAGCAGTTTTAACAGGGGTTTTACTCCCGCTACTTCACGGTGCCAAAGAGGGACGGAGGCCTCCGACCCATTCTAGATCTTCGGAACCTAAACGCGTTCATAACATACAAGAAGTTCCGAATGACCACCCTCCAAATCATCCTACCTTTGCTGGAGGCGGGCTCTTGGATGGTGACGCTGGACCTGAAGGATGCATACTTCCATGTGACCATTCATCCTTCCCACAGATCTTTTCTACGCTTTGCGATCGGTCCACGTAATTTCCAGTACAAGGCACTACCATTCAGCCTTTCAACGGCACCTCGTGAATTCACGAAAGTAATGGCAACAGTAGCGGCCCACCTCCGCCTGCAGGGCATCCATCTATACCCTTATCTGGACGACTGGCTCCTGATCGCTCCTTCCGCATCAGACCTGCAAGACCACGTTTCCCGGACACTCCACACCCTGGAGATTCTGGGACTGACAATAAATACAAAGAAGTCCATGCTTACCCCTTCCAGACGGGTACAGTTCATCGGAGCTCTCCTAGATTCCCTACAGTGCAGGGCATTCCTACCCCCCAACAGGGTCTTGGACATTGTCTCCTTCATCAGAGTCCTGAGAAGAAACCGGGAGGCGACAGCTCGTCAAATACTGCGACTCTTGGGACTCATGGCGGCTACCACCATGGTCATTCCTTTTGCAAGGCTACACATGAGGCCCTTGCAGCTGTGGTTTCTTCGCCGGTTCAGGCCAAGCCTACACCCTTTATCCAAAAGATTCCACCTATCGGACCAGATGATTCGAGCCCTGGAATGGTGGCAGGTGCCACAGAACCTGCAAACAGGCGCCCCCTTTCGCCGCCCTTCCCCGTCAGCTACTATTACCACGGACACCTCCCTATGGGGCTGGGGAGCCCACTTGGGAGATCTGTGCGTGGGCAACAAGTGGGACCCATCAGTAGCCTCCAATCACATCAACTTCCTGGAACTACTAGCGGTCCGTTACGCAATCCGGTCCTTCCAACACCTCTTGTCGGGAAAGACAGTGGCCGTCCTCACGGACAATACGACCACGATGTACTATATCAACCGACAGGGCGGTACTGTGTCCCGCAGTCTCTGCCGCTTAGCGATAGAACTCTGGACGGAATGTCAAGCGCTAAATATTTACCTGGTAGCGAACCATCTTCCCAGCCAGCTCAACACGCAGGCAGACTTCTTGAGCAGAGGGGGTGCATCCCTACATGAATGGGAACTCAATCCTCTCTACCTGACACCGATCTTCAACCTCTGGGGTCAGCCTTCTGTGGATGTGTTTGCCTCCAGAGACAACAATAAGTGTTCCCTCTTCTGTTCCTGGGCGGGCACGGATCCGATGTCCCTGGGAGATGGTCTTCTTCTCTCATGGTCGGGGCTACACGTCTACCTGTTTCCACCGATCCCATTGATACTGAAGGTAGTACAGAAGCTACTGGCGGAACAACCACTAGCAATCCTGATCACACCCTGGTGGCCGAGGCAACCGTGGTTTCCCACCCTCCTTCGCCTCTCCGATGGGTCCTACACTCACCTCCCGATGAACCCAGACCTTCTCTGGATGTACAACGGTCTGGTGCTGCATCACGACGTACCCAGACTGAAGCTAACAGCTTGGCTAATTCGTCCTCCGAAGTAGACGCTCGTATAGCTGATGTCCTCCTCAATGCTCGTAAGCAGTCTACACGCCGTTCCTACGCGGCAAAATGGAATAAGTTCCTGTCCTTCCTAGCCTCGGTAGGACGACCTTCCATTCCATCTTCTCTCAACGACATCTTTGGTTTTCTCTTGTCTTGCAAGGACAGAGGATTGTGTCATGCATCGCTTCGTGTCTACCTCTCAGCTGTCTCGGTTAACCACCCAACAATAGATGGTTACTCCGTGTTTTCTCATCCCACTACGAAGCAATTCCTAAAGGGAATGTGCCGTCTCTTTCCAACAGTCAAAAACCCTGTTCCAGCGTGGGACCTGCCCCTAGTGCTGAACAAGCTAATGGGCAAACCGTTTGAGCCTATGGCTTCCTGCAACCTACAGCTTCTTTCGTGGAAAGTAGCTTTTCTGGTGGCCCTTACTTCAGTGCGTAGGGTGAGTGAGCTGTCGGCTCTCCGATGCGACCCACCCTATCTTACCTTTCATCAGGAAGCAGTGACCCTGACTCCTGATATTACCTTCTTACCGAAGATAGTTTCGGACTTCCACATTAAAGCAGACATCACCCTGCCGGTGTTCTTTCCTGAACCCAAGGACCAGGCACAGCGCTGCCTACACTCTCTCGATGTTAAGAGGGCCCTGTCTTTTTACTTGCATCGGACTAAACCCTTCCGCAAGTCCCCAGCTCTCTTCGTCGCATATGCCTTGCCCAGACAGGGACAGAAGCTATCGTCTCAGAGACTGTCTAAATGGATTGTTGGGACGATAAAACTCGCCTACCTCTTGGCCAAGCGGCCATTACCGGCGTCCCTGCGGGCTCACTCTACTCGGGCAGTGGCTGCCTCGACAGCATTTCTCAAGGGCGTTCCCCTGGGAGACATCTGCAATGCTGCTACATGGACGTCCCCTCACACATTTGTGAGACACTATGCTCTGGACGTCCGTACCCATCAGCGGTCAGCGGTGGGTCGTGCAGTTCTGCAGACAGCTCAGATGTGAGACCTTCAGCACCCACCTCCAGGTATGTGGTGTATTTATTGCTCGCTATTCTCCCAGAGGTGTGATGCACAGAGACCACGAAGAAGATATACAGGTTGCTTACCTGTAATTGGAGATCTTCGAGTGGTCATCTGTGCATTCACACCACCCGCCCTCCTTCCCCTCTGCTTTCGGTCTCCCGTGTAAATTTCCTGGGGGCTGCTTGCAGCGGTCAGAAGGAACTGGCGGGATCCTCGTGCCCCTCCCCAGTCATGCGCAGTGGAGCCGGCGCGCGATCGGGGAGTTGGCGCGAAAATCCGTTTTGGCTTTGAAGTTACCGATCGGGATCGGCGCAGGCGCACATTATCCCAGAGGTGTAAATGCACAGATGACCACTCGAAGATCTCCAATTACAGGTAAGCAACCTGTATATCCACGCTTGCCTACTGTGTTTCAATTCCAGCTTGGGTTACAGATTCAGAGGGTGGCTTCAGCTGAGCCACAAGTTGCTTGACCCCAGTTCACCAGCCGGCAAAGTGGAAATAATAGCAGCTGAAAATGACTGTATTGCTACTTGCTCCTGAGCGCTCAGTCTAGATTTAGGTTAACCCCCCCCCCAACAAAGTTGATATTAAAGAAAATGACACACGTTATTTTTAAAAACTGTCTTCTTTTGCAGGCCTTAAAGTATTCCTTTCAGACGCATGACCGGCTGTGCTTTGTCATGGAGTACGCCAATGGAGGGGAGGTAGGAGTCACGTCTGCCTCTGTCGAATGTTCCCCTGTGTTCGGCATTTGACCTCCGTGTACTATTTCAGTGGCTTGCAAGCGCTTGGAGCGTGTCGCAGCAGGCCTCAGTGGTGGGACACGTGCTTCCCGCACAGAGGGTCCCTAGTTCAATCCCCGGGCATCTCTATTTAACAGGCTATCGGGTAGCAAGGCCTGGGAAGACTCAGGACCCCTGGAGGGCCACTGCTAATCAATACGTGGCAGTCCTAGTGGCCTGGCTTGATCTAAGGCAACTTTTGATGTGAAAGACAGGTGAATGTCTCTGACGGGTAATCACGGCTGCAGTCTTCATGAGCGCGCCCACTGTGAATTAAGATCCTTTGACTTTGAGGGGAATGTGTTCAGAATTACATGGAAAGTTGGATGAGGGTTTGCATTTGACCCAGGGAAAGGCAAACATTCATCCTTTGTCCCAGAGCATTGTTAGTCAGTTTAAAAGATAGGGATTCTGGATTCCTGTCCTTCCAAAATGATGCAGTGTTGTCTTCCCGGTGCAAACAGAGAGAGACTCAGGGGAGTAGGGAAAAGAGCATATGACATTAGACGCCCCCTCTTCGTGCATAGATTGAAATGCACATTGGAATTCCAAAGACCTTCATAGTACAGCCTGGATCAGCAAGAGGGAACGCAAGACGCTAATGAAAAGCCAGCAAAGGTTTTTGGAGAAGTGTATTATTTTCTGCTCTACCTGGATGACCCAGACCAGCCTGATCTCATTAGATCTAGGAAGCTATGCAGGGTTGGGCCATGGTTAGTAGGATGGGAGACCACCAAGGAAGTCCAGGGTTGCTATGCAGAGGAAGGCAATGGCAAACCACTTCTGCTTTTCCTCTTGCCTTTAAAACTCTACCGCAGGGGTGGCCAAACTTGCTCAACTTAAGAGCCACATAGACTAAACATGAGATGTTTGGGAGCCGTAAGACCATGAACAAATGTTATTGTAAAATTTGCCGATTTGCTTTTTATTAACATTAAATGAGGCTGCCAAAAATAAAAGGGGTAAAAACAGATATTGATAAATGATATTTATCATTCCAATTATATTTATTTGTTTGCTAATTATATTTATTTGTCAGAGAAGAGAGAGATGGAAAGAAAGAATTAAAGAGGTGGAGAGAGGGAGATAAAGAAAGCAGATAGATGGGAGGAAGGGAGCAGGAAGGGAGGGAGGGAGAAAAAGTATGCCTCTCTTTCGCCTCCCCGGCTGCCCTGCTGAGAGCCGCACAATATGTGTGAAAGAGCCATATGTGGCTCCCGAGCCACAGTTTGGCCATTCCTGCTCTACAGGATTGGCATAAGTCAGATGTGGCTTGGTGGCCTTTTCCACCACCAATTTTCGGAGGCCCTGGTCTGGATGGCCGGGGCTAGCCTGATCTTGTCAGATCTCGGAAGCTAAGCAGGGTTGGTATGGGAGACCACTAAAGAAGTCCAGGGTTGCTATACAGAGGCTGGCAATTGCAAACCATGCATTTGTCTCTTGCCTTGAAAACCCTAAGGGGCTTGATGGTCCTTTGTACACTGCAACTTGATGGTCCTTTATACACACACACACACACACACACACACACACACCCTTTTCTCTTGCCTTGAAAACCCTAAGGGGCTCGATGGTCCTTTACACACTGCAGCTTGATGGTCCTTTACACACACACACACACACACACACACACACACACACTTTTCTAGTGCATGACTTATAAAATTAGATAGCCGGGAGCGGAAGTTTAACAAGGAACTGGTTAGAAATGAAATCTATTTCTCTGGTTTGCTTAGTGAGTCACAAACGTAGTTCAAGGCATGGTCTAGGTTTGCCTTCTGAGTCTAAGGGGAGAAAAAGCAAAGTCTAGCAGACCTGCTCATATACCAGACTTCCGAACAGTGCTCCCTCTAAGCTCTGGAGTCCTGTGAGCAAAAATTCTACTTTGTGAGCTACTGGCATTTAAAGCTGTGAGCGAGCAATTTGGCTGCTGCATAAATCAGTTGGCTCTGGAGGCATCCTTCCTGAGCTAAGACAAAAATGTTGTGAGCTGGAGGCTAAAAAACTGTGAGCTAGCTCACACTAACTCAGCTCAGAGGGAACACTGCTTCCAAATACCAAAAATGAGCTCTAGGCCAGATGATCGTAAGTGGTGAAGATACTCTGTGGGCAACAGAGAGCTAGAGAGTATATGGACGCGAGTCAGCCCTCGGTTTTTTCACTTGTTTAAATTTGCCATGCACATCATCGTGTGAAACGAGCAAACATTGCTTCTTTGCAGCTGTTCTTCCACCTATCGCGGGAGCGCGTCTTTTCTGAAGACCGAGCCCGTTTTTATGGAGCTGAGATCGTATCAGCGCTGGACTACCTACATTCAGAGAAGAATGTGGTCTATCGGGACTTAAAGGTACGTAGAGGGTGGTGGATTTTCCGGAAGCCAGCCCCAGCTTGGTTCTCTCTAAAATTCCTTCAGTGATGTTTGTGTTGCTAAGTCTGTTAAGATCCTGGCAAGAATAACCATGTTTTGGTCAGTGGTTTGCTCAGCTCTGTGTATTACGGCGGTTTCCAGAGATGCCTGTGATGAAGCGGATTCTGGTCCGGGGATGCTTATGCCAAAACGGATTTGTTAATCTTGAATTGTCACAAGACTCTTTGTTGTTTTGGCTGCGGAGGGAATTAATGGCTATCCTCCCGGCATGAACGACATGGAATTTGTTTCAGTGCAGCCTATTGGGGTAAAATAATACCCCTTGATCCCCCCCCCCCCGAAAACAGTGATGGGGGTAAACAATGCTAAGTACCCAAGAGAGATTTAGGCCCTCCCTGTTTTCATAGAAAGACCATCTGATTAACATTCCACAGGACTGGTGTGAGTGACTCAGTATGCAAAAATGTGAGTGTGTATGGACGGAGGAATCTACTCAAAAGAATCACTCCATTTGAAACAGGCTCTAGGGTGATATGAAAACATGGACTTTCTCCCCCAAAACCAGATTTTTATTTTTATTTTTTGGGACGGACTGGATGACGTTTTGCCGCCCTGAGATATGCTGAAATCTGGCCGGAGGTAGTGAATACCATTTTTCATCGTCTGCCTTGAATCTCAGCATGAAAGGTGGACTGCAAATGAACTAAATTAAGAAATACATCCCAAATGCAATTTGCTACCAATCAGTCTTCATTACGGTCCACAAGCCACCTATGCAATAAAACCAGTGGAGCGTTCACGCCACAAACCACTCTCGCCTATATTGTACAACCTTACTGCACGTACAACAGAATTAAAACTAACATACGACTTGCATGCTAGGACTCACCTCTACCCAAATTCTTATGGCAGCGGAGAGAAATTTGGCAACTTGCAGAGTATCTCTATGATTAACTCCAGCCAGTAACATTTCAACAACTTTCTGCCCCATGTAATGTCCCCCCCTTCCCTTAATGGGTTCCAATAAATGCAAATGTGCTTGCCTGTAAAATATACAGTGAAACAATGCACATGCCAGTGTTTCGATCAAATCGTCCAAATGGGGAAAAAAATCTGTAATTAGCTGAAATCTGCTTATATCTTGCAATCAACATAGCTGGTTTGTGTGTGTTGTTTTTCCCACGCAATTGTCAAAAAGCTGAACTGCTGGGGAGAGAAGAGGCGCTTTCTTTTGAGTGCCAGAACTGCTTAAATAGAAGAAAGGTTCCTTAAGCTGGAGAAAGTCTCCTTGGAGGATACTTAGATCGACCCAATTCTGTCTTATTTAACTTGAGGAGGGGCCTTGGCTCAGTGGTAGAACATCTGTCTGGTATGCCTGAAGGCCCCAGGTTGAATCCCCGGTACCTCCAGTTAAGATTAGGTAGCAGGTGGTGCGAAAGACCTCTGCCTGACACCTGGGAGAGCCACTGTCAGTCTAAGTGGACAATATTGAACTTGATGGACCAATGGGCTGACTCAGTATAAGTCAGCTTCATGTATACATGTGTGTTCGTCTGCCTGCCAACGCTGAGCTATTTGGGAAGGGGCCATGGCTCAGTGGAAGGGCCTCTGCTTGGCATGCAGAAGGTCCCAGGTTCGATCCCCAGCATCTCCCAGTAAAAGGATCAGGTGGTAGGTGATGTGAAAGGCTGGAGGGGCGCTGCTGGTCAGAGGAGACAAGGCCATTCTTGGTAGGCCGCTGGTCTGATTCAGTAGAAGGCGGCTTCATGTGTTCAGGTGCCTGGTTTGAGGATGGCAGCAACAAGTTATGTCACAAAGGGGTTGAGACTGTTTGTTAACTTGAAGGGAGGCGTCACTTCAAGGGGAGAAAGGGGGAGTATTCCAAGGAAGTGTGGAGAACGACTGTCCTGCAAGCACACGGTCAAGATTTCTGTGCTGTCCACCTAACAATGAGCCATCTTCTTTAATGTGATTTTTATTTTTAATTTTCAAGTTGGAAAACTTGATGCTGGACAAAGACGGGCACATAAAGATAACGGATTTCGGGTTGTGCAAAGAAGGGATCAAGGACGGAGCAACGATGAAGACTTTCTGCGGCACACCGGAGTATCTCGCGCCAGAGGTACTTTGATTTTGGGCTGCCTTGCGCAGTTGCGGCTGAACGGAATGGCTTGGATCCTGTACCTTTGCCCTGCGTGCTTCTCTCTGGGTATTCCTTGGCTATGAAACCCTCTTCTTCTGAAACTAGACACTTGTGTTTGCTGTTGACCAGAGGCCCCTGTTCTTTTAAAGCCGAAATCCTGACACAAGATGTTGGGTGGAACCTCAACATGGCTGCCATAGAAGGTGGAGCCACATGCACAAAATGGTGGCCATAGGAGGCGGTGCCACATGCACAAAAGGACTGCCATAGGAGGTGGAGCCACATGCACAAAACAGCTGCCGTAGGAGGCGGAGCCATATGCACAGAGGAAGCCCAAGTGCGAGGGGAAATGGGGTAATTAAAAACTATCCTGGGAAAGAGGGGTTAAAAAAATAGTGGTGGCAGCTGCCACTGAAACTGTGTTACTTTAATGTCCATGGCCTATCAGATCTTCCGAAGCCCTGCTGGGTGAGAGCTCCACCGACTTCCTAAAAACACTTGGTGGGTCTCAGAAAAGGTGTCAGCAGGTTCTGTGGAGCCCCCGGGCACCATGTGCAGTAGCCCAGTGCTTTTCAAAGAGCCCCAAAGGTTGTGGCACGAGAGGACGCACCCGTTGTTGGAGGCCTCTCTGCAGAGCCTGGAGAGAAGCGAAGGTAAAGCTGAGATATAGGATCCAAGCCATGGAGTAGATGCCAAAGTAGCAGAGTGGGAAGGGGGGGTGGAGGGACGGGGGGCTGTACGTTGCTAGTATTTTGGAAGTGGGAGGTACACACTTCTCTGCGGCATCCCCAGTTTTGAAGGCCGGGACCCCCTGGGCTAGGGAGAACGGGTTTGGCTGTCTTCACACCAGCGTCCCTAAGTGCAGGGACATTCCTCCCAGGAAGGCCCAGTGTCGGGGGGTTGGGGCACCTTTTGACATTTGCCAGGATCTCTGTGCCACAGGAGAATCCACCCTGCTCTGTGGGCCCCATCCTGGTCCAAAGACAGGACACGAGATGCTTCTGACATTGCACCACTCAAAGTCGCGTGGCTGCTCCAAGTGGGAAGGGTACCCATCCGCAGGTGCTGTGACTGGCCGGCCCCGCGTGCCTTGGGACAGTGGGTTAGATTGCATTGCCAGTTCCCAGCTCCAGTGGCAGGTGTCAAGCGGCCCTGGCTTGCCTCTTCCCTCTGCCCTTCAGAAGGAAGGAAACACCTCCTTGGCTGCCCTGGAAAGCAACAAAATCTTGGGAACTGACAGTTTGTAATTAGACAGTTACTGAAAGTCACGTACCTACCACATGTTCATGGACAAGCCAACAGGAACAGGGGGAAGCAGAACCAAGCACACTGCACCTACCCCCCCACCCCCCCCGGCACACATTTGTTCTTAGGTACAATACGCGTGGAACTTCATGCGCATGGCTGCTGTCTTCCTAAGAGAGCCAGTTTGGTGTAGTGGTTAGGACTCTAATCTGAGAGAACCAAGTTTGATTCCCCACTCCTCCAGATGCAGCTGCAGGTGCAACCTTGGGTCAGTCACAAGTTCTCTGAAGGGCAGTTCTCGAGAGAGCTCTCTCAGCCCCACCTACCTCACAGGGTGTCTGTTGTGGGGAGGGGAAGGGAAGGAGATTGTAAGCCGCTCTGAGATCCCTTCGGTAGTGAAGGGCGGGGTATAAAACCAACTCTTCTCCTCCTCCTCCTCCTCGCTGGAAAAGCAGTTCTCCTGATAAACTAGGTAGGATATGACCCTTAACATGCATACGGTGCTGTTCCCCCATTTGTGGGAGTGCCAGCCCATTTGATCCTTCTCTTCCCTTCAAACACAAATCACCGTGCACACTGAACGAGTAAGTGACATGTCATCTTTCAGAGGGTGAAGCCGTGTTGGGCTGCAGCAGAAGAGCCAGATCCGAGTCCAGTAGCACCTTAGAGACCAAGAAGATTGTCAGGGCATGAGCTTTCGAGAGTCAACGTTCCTTTCGTTAGATAGTCTGACAATATCAGTACCTCTGTCATTGGCCGTATGTGCTTGAGAATCAGAGTTGTCTTGCTGGTGCAGAACACAGGGGGAGGGGCTGAGGCTCAGTGGTGGAGTAGCTGCTTGGTGTGCAGAAGGTCCCAGGCACCATCCCTGATTCCCCGGAATCTCCAGTTAAAAGGACCAGGCGGTAGGTGGTGTGAAAGACCTCAGCCTGAGACCCTGGAGAGCCATTGCCAGTCCGAGTAGACAATACTGACCTTGATGGACTGAGGGAAGGGCTGTGGCTCAGTGGTGGAGCATCTGCTTGGCATGCAGAAGGTCCCACGTTCAATCTCCAGTATCTCCAGTTAAAAGACTTGGCAGTAGGTGATGTGAAAGACCTCAGCCTGAGACCCTGGAGAGCTGCTGCCAGTCTGAGTAGGCAGTTCTGACTTTGATGGACCAGTGGTCAGATTCAGTATAGAGCAGCTTCCTGTGTGTGTTTCATAATGGAACAGCTGCCAGAGGTTTCATCTTTGCTTTTTTAGTAACAAAGGGTTTTTCATTAGCAGACCTGCGGTCCTGCTAACGGTTCTTGTACTCACAGATTTGCTTTTTTCTGAAGGGATTCCAGAAGGATCTGCATGTTGAGCTCTTGGACTTTTCCACGAGCCGGTTCCTTACGGGTTCAGATTCAACGGTGAAAAGAGTTGCAGACTCCCGCATAACTTTTACTGTGGACGTAGACACTTACATCACCCTTAACAGCAAATCCACAAGCTAACATAAGACTCTGAGCTCACGGATCTTTCAACATAGGAGGATCTGTTAAGAGAGGGGGCTGAAGCACCAACTTCAGAACGTGAACATTTGTTCTGCTCGCTTGGAACAAGGCACTGGCTAGTTCAAGATCTTGTTTCCAACAGGGGTCAGGGGAAGACTCACAAGTGGAGTGCAAAGGCAGTAGACCTCCTATATAGCACCCTCCTCCCTCTCTCCCTCTCTCTCTCTCACTCACTCTCTCTCTCACACACACACACGCACACAGAGATTATTCATACTGTCTAAAAGTGCAGGTTCCTTTGGACTATCGTGGATAATAATGGTTGTTGATCAGATGATGGTCTGTATCCCCCATGAATCGGTCTGACTTCTAAACCCATCTAAGTCAGTGTTCATTACTCCATAATGTGGCAGCGATTTTGTAAATTACAAGGGTTCCATGCCCCCCCCCCATAGTTTCAGGTGGGTAGCTGTGCTGGTCTGTAGTAGTAGAGCAAGATTCATGTCTTAACAGCACCTTAAAGACCTATCAAGACCCTGACCTGGATGGTCCAGGCTAGCTGGATCTCATCAGACCTCGGAAGCTAAGCAGGGTCAACCCTGGTTAGTATTTGGATGGGAGACCGCCAAGGAAGTCCAGGGTTGCTACTCAGAGGCAGGCAACAGCAAACCATCTCTGAATGTCTCTGGCCTTGAAAACCCTACGGGGTCGCCATAAGTTGGCTGTGATCTGGTGGCACTTTTCGCCACCACCAGCAAAGACCAACAAGATTTCCAGGGTATAAGCTTTTGAGAATCAAAGCTTCCTTTGTCAGATACCTGGGAGCTTTGACTCTTGAAACCTTATACCTTGGAATTCTTGTTGGTCTTTAAGGTGCTACTGGACACAAATCTTTTTCTTTTCCTCAGTCATGCTAGGAAAAGTCCAGGGCAGCAGGAAAAGACCCAAGATGAGATGGATTGACTCTATAAAGGAGAGCCAGCGTGGTGTGGTGGTTAAGAATGGTGGATTCTAATGTGGAAACCCAAGCTTGATTCCCCACTCCCCCTCCACCTGAAACCTACTGGGCGACCTTGGGCCAGTCACTGGCCTCTCAGAACTCTCTCAGCTGCACCTGCCTCACAAGGGGCCTCTTATGGGGAGAGTAAAGGTAAAGGCTTCCCTTGCTCGAGAGCCAGTCGAATCCAGCTCTAGGAGGGCGTGCTCATCTCCGCTTCCAAGCCGAAGAGCCGGCGCTGTCCAAAGACTCCTCCGTGGTCACACGGCCGGCATGACTAGGCACCGAGGCGCTGTTACCTTCCCACCCATGGAACGCTGTTACCTTCCCACCGAAGCGGTACCTATTTATCTACTTGCAATTTTCGCTTTCGAACTGCTAGGTTGGCAAGGAAGGGTGATTGTAAACTGCTTTAAGACTCCTTCGGGTAGAGAAAAGCGGGGTATAAAAGCCAGCTCTTCTCCCCCTCCGCCTTATGGTTTCCCCAACCTTGTTATGACCAACCCTGTTCCGGACCTAACTTGTTGTTACCCGGCTTGTTGTGTGGTTTTGCTGTATCCAAAAGTCCCAAAGGCCTCTGGTGACGGCTTAGTATTCCGACTATCTGGACAGCATGTGAGTGAATGTCCCTAAGTACATTAAGTCACCTAGCCTGGGGAAGGGGGTGGGGGTAGAGAAAGAGAGATAGAGAGAAAGGAGAGGGGCTTACCGCCCTGTCATCTGTTTGTAATCGGAGCCTGGCCTGTGAGCCTGTTTGTACAGTTGCCGCATAGTTGTTTTAGGGCCATGCAGGAATTTGGTACATAGACAGCAGCGGCTGCCCAGCGAGGCCTTTGATGTGTCGGGGAGGCATCATCGGTCACCGGGCTGTTTACAGCTGCTGCGCCTTCCCTTGTAAATTCCACCCACGCAGCTGTTCGGGAGCTCTTGGCTCCCTACCTGACTAGCTGCTTATTTTTAAGTTGGAATGACCTTTTTCTCCTCTGACCTTCCACTCACCCTACCTTGTGCCCTAAATCACGGCTGGATGATAACCCTTAAATACCAGCATTGAGGCAGAGAGAGAGACAGAGATAAAAGTATTCCTCCTTCTTTTTTTGGAGTTTATTTTTACTGTCAAGCCACAGCTGACATAAGAACTTAAGAAGAGCCCTGCTGGATCAGACCAGTGGTCCATCTAGTCCAGCATCCTGTCTCACACAGTGGCCAACCAGTTTCTCTGGAGGGCCAACAACAGGGCATAGAGGCTGAGGGCTTCATAAGAACATCAGAAGATCCCTGCTGGATCAGACCAGGGGTCCATCTAGTCCAGCATTCAGCCTCACACAGTGGCCAGCCAGTTCCTCTGGAGGGCCAACAACAGGGCAGAGAGGCCGAGGCCTTCATTAGAACATCAGAAGAGCCCTGCTGGATCAGGCCAGTGGTCCCTCAAGTCCAGCGCCTTGTCTCACACAATGGCCAACCAATTCCTTTGAAAAGCCAACTACTGGGAATAGAGGCCAAGGCCTTCCCCGTAATGTTGCCTCCTGGCTGTAGGACCCAGAGGATTAGTGCCTCTGAATGTGGAGGTTCCCCTTCAGTCACCATGGCTAGTAGCCATTGATAGACTTAGCCTCCATGGATCTTTCTTACAGCAACCCAACAGGATTTTCAAGGCAAGAGACGTTAGGTGGTTTGCCATGGCCTGCTTCTGCGTCATGGCCTTGATATTCCTTGGAGATTTCCCATCAGAATACGAGTCATCAGTGCCCCTGATTAGCTTCTGACATCTGACAAGACCAAGCTAGCTTGGGCAATCCAGGTCAGGTCTTACTTATTCCTAATTCTGCTGTGTTGCTATCAGCATTCTGATCTGTTCGTGTCAGCAATCATGGCATGAAGCACCCTTCCTTGTTGGATTCGAGTCCAGTTGCACCTTAGAGATGAAGAGGATTTTGAGGGGTGTGAGTGGGTTGGAGATCAAATCCAAGCTGAACTCTTCCTAGACGCTAAAATGACTAAACTAAGACTATCTTACTTTGGTCACATTATGAGAAGACAAGACTCACTGGAAAAGACAATACTGCTAGGAAAAGTGGAAGGCAGCAGGCAAAGAAGAGAATCCAACAGGAGATGGATTGACTCTGGAAAGGAAGCCACGGCCCTCAGTTTGGAGACCTGAGCAAAGCGGTTAACGATAGGATATTTCGGAGGACATTAATTTGTAGGGTCGCCATTAGTCGGAAGTGAATTGGTGGCACAGTGCGCATGGAGCCTTCAAGAGTCCGCTCTGTTTGTCCGATCCCTGGCAACAGGAGCTTTGGCTCTAAAAAGCTTACACCCCAAAATCTTGTTGGTCTCTAAGGTTCTGCTGTTTGGTCTATTGGTTAAGTGCAGTGGACTCTTAGCCTGAAGATCCGGGTTTGATTCCCCACTCCTCCATGTGCATCCAGCTGGGTGACCTTGGGTCAGTCACAGTTCTCTCAGCAGTTCTCTCAAGGGGAGTTCTGGAAAGAGCTCTCTCAGCCCCACCTGCCTCACAGGGTGTCTGTTGTGGGAGGAGGAAGGGAAGGAGATTGTCAGCCACTCTGAGACTCCTTTAGGTAGTGGAGGCCGGGGTATAAATCCTCCTCTCCCTCCTCTTCTTCCTCCTTCCTTATTCCAAACATGTCTTCTGCTTTCTCTCCACCCTCCCACCCCTACCCAGCAGATTCCCTTGGCCTGCTAGTCAGTAGCTTTTGCCCATGTTAGGTTGGCTCTCTGGCCCTTGATAGACTTTATCCTCCATGAATCTATCTAATCCTCCTTTAAAGCTGTTTATTCCTGTGGCCGTCACTACATCTTCTGGCAGCGAATTCCACATCTTACTCACTCTGTGTGTAAAGTAGTATTTCCTTTTGTCCGCCCTGAACCTACTGCCCATCAGTTTCGTTGGATGCCCTCGAGTACTCGTATTTTGGGAGAGGGAGAAAAATTTCTCTTTGTCAACTCTCTCCATCCCATGCTTAATTTTATAAACCTCTCCCCTCTCCCACCTAGTCATCTCTTTTCCAAACTGAAAACTCCCAGACCCTTCAGCCTGTCCTCATAGGGAAGGTGCTCCAACCCCCTAATCATCTCGGTTGCCCTCCTCTGCACTTTCCCCAGCTCCTCTTCGGGATACGGGAACCAGCACTGTACACAGTATTCCAAACAAGGCCGCACCATAGATCTGTACAGGGACATTACAATGACGGCCGTTTTATTCTCAGTCCCTTTCCTGATATTCTCAGTCCCCTTTCCTCTTACTAACTGTTGAATCTCCTAGAATAGCAAACCATCTGGTTTTATCTGAAACCACTCTAGGCCTGAGTATGAGTGAGAGAGAGAGAGAGAGCGTGGGCCCTTGCCAGGAAAGGGCACGGCTGGCTCTGAGCAGGCTAACTGCATTGTCACACAATCCCGCGTACGCAGCTCGACCCCTCGTCTCGCTGGCTCATAAAGGATGATGAGACTGGCTCCTGGAATCCTGGCAGACGAAGCAGCTGTGTTGGTCTTCTACATATATGGGGCAGCTGCAGAACCAGCTGTCGCTCGGTGCGAATCATACGGCAGGAGATGCCGTAAATAGACCTGTGTGGGGTAATCCAATACCTGGCAGCCGCTGGGTTTTCACTGTAGGCTCTTTTCCAGGTTCCAGTAATCCCCCCCCCCCGCCCCACGCAGCAGGCGAAGCAGCGAGCGGACGCTAGGGACTGGGGCGGGGGGAGCAGAGGGAGAAGAGCCAGCATTAAATTGCTGGTGCGTTTGGGTAGCTCGACTCTTTGCAACGTATTTAGTTCTCTGCACTTGTGAGAGATCCAGCCTGGTGTTTACCCAGTGCACTCTAGCCTGTCTTCTGCCGTGAACGGCTTGTGGTTTTTAATCGGGAAGCTTGCAGATCTAGTGCTTACAAAGAAGGACATGGTACGCTATTGTAGTAGAATCAGAGTTGGAAGGGGCCATACAGGCCAGCTAGCCCAACCCCCCCACTCAGTGCAGGATCAGCCTGGAGTATCCCTGACAAAGGTTTGTCCAGCCGCTGCTTAAAGACGGCCAGTGCAGGGGAGCTCACCACCTGTCCTCTGCTGCCAACAGGAACAGCTCCCTGCCCTCCTCTAAGTGACAGCCCTTCCAGTACTTCAAGAGAGCAATCCTGTCCCCCCTCAACTTCCTCTTCTCCAGACTGAACATTCCTAAGTTCCTCAGCCTTTCCTCCCAAGCCCTCGATGTCACTCTCCTCTGCACCCGCTCCATTCTGTCCACATCCTTTTGGAAGTGAGGGCTCCAGAACTGCACACAATACTCCAGGTGCGGCCTGACCAATGCAGTGTACAGTGGGACTATGACATCTTGCAATTTGGATGTGATGCCTCTGTTGATACACACCCCAAGACTGCATTAGCCTTTTTTGCCGCTGCATCACACTAGCTGCTCATATTTAACTTGCAGTCCACCCATACCCGAAGATCTTGTTCAAGCTCGTTGCTACCCAGAACTGTATCCCCCATCCGGGATGCGTGTTCCTTATTTTTGTTACCCAGGTGTAGTACTTAGCACTTAATCCTTGTTAAATTGCATCTTGTTCACATCCGCCCACTTATCCAGTGTGTTCAGATCTCGTTGAATTCTGTATCTTCCGCTATATCTCCTAGAGTAAATAGTAGCATCGTTGTGGAGGTTTTCCTGTTTAAACTATCTCACTTTTTGTCGGTTCACTGACTTAATGAAGGCAGCGGTGGTATAATGCAGTTAACTTGTTAAGGCTGTTAAAAGATGAGTTTATGACATGTTTATAAGAAGTCTGAACAGGCGCCTCTGAATGGCAGCAGTACAGCACAAGTGAAAGCAGCAATAAACAAGCAGTCACTCTGGAACTGCAGTGGATTAATGAAATGCATAAAAGCCAACACTTGGTAAAGCTCAGCAGTTAGGAAATAAAAACAGTGATACAGATTTGAAAACAGGAATGGTTGGGGAGAAGAAACCCCAACTGCCCTCCAGGGGTCATTTGGGGCCGGAGCAAGGTGGAGCAGCACTCCGCCAGCCCAAGAGGGGGCACAAATGCCGGTGGCGGCAAACCCTGCCCCCAGCTCCCAGCGGGTCTGCAGAGGAAGTGAAGCGAGAAGGGGTTTGAAGTTTAAACTCCTTCTCTCTAGAGTTGCGCTGCCACAGCGGCACAATCTCCTATTGTATCCTGTGGCCCCATAGAATACAATGGAAAGATCGTGCCACCACTGCGGCACGACTCTTGAGAGAAGGGGTTTAAACTTTAAAGCCCTTCTCTCTTTGCCCCCCCCCCGCCCACCTTGGCAGGCCAGCTGGGGAAGGGGAGGGGAGGCTTTTGAAGATGCCCCCCCTTTTGCTTCCCCTTCTGACCCACTTCTGGTGATGTCAGGGGGCGTGGCATATGCTAATGAGTTATGCTAATAGGTATGCTAATGAGCTCCTGCACCTCTTTTTCTACGAAATGACCCCTGGTTTTTGGTTTTCCAGAGTCTGGAGGGGCCATAACCAAAAAGGCTCTGTGTTGCATGCCCACTGGGCCTTACTCCTTTTAATGCAGACAGGCAGAGCAGGCCCTTCCAACAAATCTCAAAGAAGAGGCACAGTTTCGTACAGTGGATATGAAGTATTCTGGTCCTCAGCTATGGAGCACCTCAGAGGACTGTGTGTGGTAATCTAATAGCTGTGCGCTGTCAAGCAGTGTAATTGGGCAGCCTGTTTTGTCTTTTATTCTTTTAGTCAGGGGTGAGGTTGGGCTCCTCCTCCTCAAGGTTCAGGCATATTTACATGGGAAACCGCCTCTGAACTCCTTGGGCCTTGAAGACCTCTTGAGGGGTCACCATAAGTCAGCTGCCACTTGACGGTGTTTGCAACCAGGCTGTCAGTAGGAGAGGAGATTGAATTTATACCCTGCCCTTCACTACCCAAGGGAGGCTCAGAGAGGCTTGCAATCTCCTTTCCCTCCCCCCTCCCCACAACAGACACCCTGTGAGGTAGGTGGGGCTGAGAGAGCTCTGACAGAAACTGCTCTTTTTCAAGGACAGCTCTGACAGAACTATGGCTGGCCCAAGGTCACACCAGCAGCTGCCAGTGGAGGAGTGGGGAATCAAACCCGGTTCTCCCAGACTAGAGTCTGCACACTTAACCACTACACCAAACTGGCTCTTACCGAAACTTCTTCCAAAGCTAGCCAGCTTTTAGTGCAAACCTGGTCTTTTTGAAACCTGTAATTACTAAACTGACTGATGAATTGCATTAATGTGTTCAGAATAAATTTTTATAGCATCTGCTCTTCCAAGTATTAGAAGGAAACTGGCAGCTTCCGAAGAAAAAACGAAAACTGCTGTTCTGTATCGAACCAATCAGTGGTCCCACATCCAGTTCAGCCCATACAGTGGCCACTGAGGCACCTTAAGGAGATGAGAGACCAGCTCTGAGCACGGGTTAATTCCCCACATCTGTTAGTCATAGAATCATAGAGTTGGAAGGGGCCTCTAGGGTCATCTAGTCCAACCCCCTGCACAATGCAGGAAAGAGGTGTACTGCTGCCAGTGGAAAAGCTGAAAGGCGGATCCGGCAGGTATCCATTCCTCTAAGGGGTGCTCTTTCTCCACAGTGCTGGAGCTGTAGAGGGGAATGTGCCATCAGTAGCAACAAAACCACAGGGTTCAACCCAGAGATGTCTCTCCTGACTACTGTGGTTGTTATCGTTGGTCAGTTCCTCCGGTCATTTTAAAGATTGTAAAGATAGCAGCTCTAGTGGCAGCGTGCCCAGGAAACTTCAGAACTGCGTGAAGTAGTACTCCCTTTTTGCTTGGTCTCAGACCTACCGGAAGTCTTGGGTCTGCTCTCTCAAGCAGAAGTAGCAGACTCATAAGAACATAAGAAGAACCCTACTGGATCAGACCAGTGGTCCACCTAGTCCAGCATCCTGTCTCACACAGTGGCCAACCAGTTCCTATGGAGGGCCAACAACTGGGCATAGAGGCTGAGGTCTTCCCTTGATAAAAACATAAGAAAAGTCCTGCTGGATCAGACCAATGGTCCATCTAGTTCAGCATCCTGTCTCACACAGTGGCCAACCAGTTCCTATGGAGGGCCAACAACAGCGTATGGAGGCCGAGGCATTAATTAGAACCTAAGAAGAGCCCTGCTGAATCAGACCAGTGGTCCACCTAGTCCAGCATCCTGTCTCACACAGTAGCCAACCAGTTCTTCTGGATGGCCAACAACAGGGCATAGAGGCCGAGGCCTTCCCCGGCTGTTCCCTCCTGCCTCTGGGATTCAGAGGATCAGTGCCTCTGAAGGTGGAGGTTCCCCTCAGTCACCATGGCTCATAGCCATGATAGACTTGTCCTCTATGATAGAGAACCTTCTTTGCATGCGGAAGGTCCCAGGTTCAATCCTTGGCGTCCCTAGTTAAAAATGACCAGGCAGGAGGTAATGTGAAAGACCTCTGCCTGAATCTCCAGAGAGCTGCTGCCGGTCTGAGTAGTAGACAATACTGACCTCAATGGACCGATGGTCTGATGCAGTATAAGGCAGCTTCATGTATTTACGTGTCCAACATGACCTCAAATGTACCCCACTCCCAAGCAGCTTCCATACCACTCGTGAATTTATGAATCTCTTATCAGGTCTCACCTTCAGCACTTTCATACTTATGCACGAAAGCACCGGCTGTTTTAAACTGACCTTCAGAATAGCTGAGAACTTTAGTCTCCCCACACACGTTTTTTTAAAATGTTTTTTCTAGTGCTTATATTCTCTTTCTGGCTGAGTGCCACAAAACACAGCAGCAGAGCTGTTTTTTTTATATCCCACTTTTCTTTACCCTCAGGAGTTTCAAAGCAGCTTACAGTCGCCTTCCTTTCCCCTCCCCACAACAGCCCCCTTGTGAGGTAGAAGAAGAAGAGTTTGTTTTTACACCTCGCTTTTCTCTACCTGAAGGAATCTCAAAGTGGCTTATCATCGCCCTCCCTTCCTTTCCCCACAACAGGCCTCTTGTGAGGCAGGTGGGGCTGAGAGAGTTCTGAGAGAACTGTGACTGGCCCAAGGTCCCCCAGCAGGCTTCATGCGGAGGAGGAGTGGATAGTCAAACCCCATTTTCCAGATGAGAGTCTGCTTCTCTTAACCACTACACCAGGCTGGTTGTCCCCACAACAGGCACCTTGTGAGGCTGGTGGAGCTGAGAGAGGTCTGTGGGGAATCAAACCCGGTTCTCCAGATGAGAGGCTACCGGTCTTGACCACTACACCACGCTGGCTTCCAAACAGTCTTCTAAATGTGGACATGCCCTAGACCAGGGGTCCTCAAACTTTTTAAACAGGGGGCCAGTTCATTGTCCCTCAGACCATTGGAGGGCCGGACTATAGTTTAAAAAAAAAAAACTGAACTAATTCCTATGCACACTGCACATATCTTATTTTGAAGTAAAAAAACAAAATGGGAACAAATACAATATTTAAAATGAAGAACAAGTAAAGTTAAATCAACAAACTTACCAGTATTTCAATGGGAACTATGGGCCTGCTTTTGGCTAATGAGATGGTCAATGTCCGGTTCCATATTTGTCACTGCTAGTCGTAACAAGTGATGCAAGTGTGCATCAGTTAGTCTAGATCTGGTTGGAGATTTCAGATGTTATTTTGCGGATAGGGAAGGCGCCCGGGGGGGGGGGGGGGGGGGGCGCAAGCAAGGCACCCTTGATGGGGCTGTTTTCTTTCCCTCTTCGAAGAAACAAAGAACTCGGCATCCTCACAAACTTTTTAAGGCAGCAAGCCCCCAGCTGCTTCTCCCTGAAACTCCACTACTGCAGGCATCATGATGGGAAAGAGAAACCTCTCTCTCTCTCCCCCTCCGATTCCCAGCAGCACAAAAAGCCTCGAAAAAGACCCCCGTCCGGCTCTTGGGACTGGCGCAGGTCTCCTAGCCGGCTGAGAGGCCTCTCAAC
This sequence comes from Lepidodactylus listeri, assembly GCA_029233225.1. Lineage (NCBI taxonomy): Eukaryota > Metazoa > Chordata > Lepidosauria > Squamata > Gekkonidae > Lepidodactylus > Lepidodactylus listeri. The sequence goes on from JARCFY010000011.1 coordinate 88,003,781, forward strand.
CGGCTAGGAGACTTGGGGCCAGCCGGAGCGCCTGCCACCCCACACTTACCCTCTTCCAGTCTTCCTTTTGCCTCCTCCTGGCTGACTGGAAGCAGGGGGGCGGGGCTTTGTCACGTGGCCCGGGACGAGTCGGCTGCCATTTTTCCGCTGCTTTGTGTGCTGCTGGGAATTGGAGGACAGGCAGCGGCACACCCAGCGGGCCAGAAAAATGCCCTCGGCGGGCCGCATGTGGCCCCCGGGTTGTAGTTTGAGGACCCCTGCCCTAGACATTCCCTACCCACACGGGGTGGAATCTAGACGTCAGTTCCTAATAACGTTTTTATCTATATCTAGTAACACTTCATTATTATTTAGGAGCTCCCAAACTGCCAGGACTCCTAGCTCATGCCTTTTTTTTGTGGCTCAGCAGCTCCCCCTGGGACCCAGACAGTCAGGGTCGAAAGTTGTTTTGGAAAATTTTCAGACTCTCCAGCCATGGCCAGTTAGGTTCTGATTCCCTCAAGTGTAGAGCGGTCGAAGCTCACTGAGTTTTCGCACACCTCAGAGGTGGAAGGGGGCCCTACAGGCCATCTAGTCCAGCCCCCTGCTTGATGCAGGATCAGCCCAGAGCAACCCTGACAAGTGCTTGTCCGGCTGCTGCTTAAAGACTGCCAGGGAGGGGAAGCTCACCCCCTCCTGAGGCAGCCGATTCCACTTTGGCACAACTCTGACTGTCAAAAAGTTTTCTTTACTATCCAGCCGGTACCTTACTGCCCTTAATTTAAACCCATTCTTGTGAGTCCTCTCCTCTGCTGCCAACAGAACAGCTCCTTGCCCTCCTCTGAGTGACAGCCCTTCAAATACGTCAAGAGAGCAATCTCTGTGTGTTTGATACATTCCACATTCTGGATGTTTTGAGTGTGCCATCTTTCCTTCTCGAAGCTGCCCATCTCTGCATGGGGAAAAGTGCTCAGCCGTGGACCACTTCTGCACTGAACATTGATTTTGCTGCAGGTTCATGGCCAGCGTGCTCTGTATTATTGGTGCTTGGGGGGGGGGGCAACAGTGGGAGGGCTTCTGGAGTTCTGGCCCCACTGGTGGACCTCCTGATGGCACCTGATATTTTTGGCCACTGTGCGACACAAAGTGTTGGACTGGACGGGCCATTGGCCTGATCCAACATTGGCTTCTCTTATGTTATTATCTCATTTCCTTAAAGGGCCACTCTGAAAAGGAAATGGGGAGCTTGGACAATCAGTTTCAGCAAAAATAAGAAATCCTAATGCGTCTAACTATAGTGTACCTAGCTTTCGCTGAGTATTTGGCCTCCGGCTGATGCACCCCTTTTGGATGAGGGATCCCTCCTTCTGCAGCAGCTTCACACCAGCTCTGCTCCCTGGGAGTGAACACCCTCCCACTTGGGGCAAGGCCTAAAAATCTCTTCTTCCCAGGCACCACCCTCTATTCCTCTGCTGGTAGAGGTTTTCCCTCCAAATCCCCTGTTAACTAATCACAGGGTCCAAAGGAGACGTGGGAAATGTAGGCCCTGATAGCTACTCTAGTACAGGCTTCCCTGGAGCCACTAGGCCTTCCTAGAGCCCATAGGCCGCACTAACAGTGGCCTAGGGTCATGACACCCCTTAAGTTCCATTTTGTTTCCATCTCTTCTGCCTCTAGGTTGGCAGCTGGGGAGGAAGGGGAGAGGCAGGATATCTCAGTGGTCTGGTTTTCCTGCCAGGGCTTCCACTTTCTGTCCCCTGCTATGAATAAACAGAGCTCCCAGTGTTTATGTGTCGGACCTCATAGTGGGTGTGGGAGTCTGCCCTTCTGAAACCTTCGGCTTCTGCTTTCAGCCCGTGAAAAAGAAAGTCGGTTTCAGCATCATCGCTTGCGAGGGAAAGTGATGGAAAGTGTGCGGGCGGTGGCTTTTTATGTTAACCAGAAAAGAGGTAGATCAGGGTATCTGAAGAAGTGAGCAGTGACTCACGAAAGCTCCTACCCTGCCACAAATTTTGTTAGTCCTTAAGGTGCTACTGGACTCCTGCTCTTTTCTCCTGCTACAGAAAAAGAGGTATTAGTGTGTTGAAACCGGTCTCTGCCTCAGTGGCAAGTTTCCCTCCCCCTTCCCCCGCCACCATATTAGTAGACCTAATGGCACAGATCCACTGAAATGTTTCTGCAAATGGGAGGCTTTCCACCTGCAGAGTATGACCCCCCCCCCCCCCGCCTGCTACAGCTCTCCCTCGGAAATACCGTTCCGGGGGGCCCCTATCCTCCGGGAGCAGAATTTGTGGGGAGGTTCGTTTTGGGCTGCAGTAGGAGCAGAAGAGGCGAGGAAGTTGTACTCTGGAAATACTTCAGCGGATCCGAGACCAATACGTTTCTCCCATTGCCTAGCAGAAAATCAGGCTTAGAAATATTTTCAGTAAACACATATAACTAGAGGTGTGCCCTTAAACATTGCTTCTGTTGCAAAACCTTCCTGGGTTCTTGCTGCGTTTCTTTTGTGATATGTGGTTTTGATTCCATTGGCTACCTTGGATAGAGAAAGAACCGTCCTTCCTAAATATGTAGCACTGCTGAGCAGTACGTTGAGTTTCAGGGTTGTTTTACACGTTTGGGGAGGGGAAGTGCATCCCTTCATCCCATCTTCCTTTGAGGAAGAGCCAAATAGCTGGTTTTGAGAGCCCAGCATTCCGCCTTGTCCACAATGTCTGTGTTTTAGTCCTTTGATCTATACCAGGGATCCCCAGTGTTGTGCCCTTGATGTTGTTACACGGCTTGCCCAGGGCAGCACACATGTAGAAGGGTTCTTTACACTCTGTGTATATGAGGGTCAGATTGCGAGAGATACCAGTGGAAGGAAGAGACCTTTTGATTGAATAAATGGAGTTTTTATTGTGACTATAAATGCAAAGTTCACACTACTCACTCGTGCAAAAATAATAACAGCAGCAACACACACAGAGCTAGGAAATAGAGAGGTGATTGATAGTGACAAGAAGGGGGTTGATTTTGGATAGGGCAGTATTCACCTGATCCTGGAGTCTGGAGTCCACACGGAAGGAGGAGGACAAGGCTGACCAGCGGTTCATGTCAAAGGTTCAGACAGAGTCTGAGGGTACACTCTTATGGGCCCCAAGAGCTGTACAAAAATTAAGGCGCAGAGTGCCAGTTTAAATGTGGTTTGGAGAGCCAGGGGTGGGCTGGCCCAGGGTGTAATGAGTAGCCAGATTAAAATTGAGGCTGTGCGGGATGCTGGGCTTCACCAGGGTTTATCTTTCTACACGCCATTGGCTTGCTGTTGGTTGGGGAAAGGCGCTAGACGCTGGAAATGACTTTGAGGAGACAGTTCAGTTTACCCAGATTAGTGGCTGGGTCGGAGAAGATGGGATTTGAGGATTAGTACCTTGGTTAAGATCTTTGTTAATTATTGGCTGATCATGAGGTCCTGCGTAGGTACTCACTCTACGGGACTTGGTTCCTCCTGATCTAGCTTTGCTGGTTAGAAATGGAGCCTCCCTGTTGCCTGCCTGTGCCAGACCAGTGTGGGGCGTGGGACCCTGGTCTTACTGCCACTCGGGCTGCCGGGTCCCTCTGAGTTTTCCAGAGAGAGAGAGTTTAGCACAGGTTCCTCTGGGAAGGTAACATGGGCACCGCGGTGCCAGGTGGAGCTTTTTCCTGGCAAGCCTTCTGGTTGTCCACTGGAGATTCGATTGGCTGTGCAGATTTTTACAAACATTGCTTGGGCAGCAGCTACCACCGCAGCACAAGGCTGTTCACTTGTGCGACTGAAGATAAGCTGGGGCGGCCATTTTGTGCCTGGCTCCACCTCCCGTAGCAGCCATTTTACAGCAGCCATTTTGTGGCTCCGCCTACCACACCGTGTCAGAATTCCACCGTGTCCAGGCTCAAAACGGTTAGGGACCGCTGGTCCAGAGAGATGACAGGCAGGAAAATGAAGGTGACGGGTTGAAAAGAAAGTAAAAATTCCTACGTTCGTGCTTGCATGAAATGCAGGCATCATCATCCTGATCTGTTGGAAGAATTAACGGCAGTCTGAGTGTTGCTCTTGAAGGGAAGAATGGACCACAAGGGTAGAGCACTGGCTTGGCACACAGAATGTCCCAGGTTTGGTCCCTGGCATCTCCAGTTAAAGGATCCTAGGTAGGCATGGACGGGGAATGACCTTTCTTGGCCTGAGCCCTTGGAGAGCTGCCACCAATCAGAGTGGGTGATACTGAGCTAGGTGGGCCGACAGTCTGTCTTGGAATCAGGCAGCTTCGTATGACCAGCAACCTAACCTTCTGATGCTGTATGTACCCTTTGCAGGTGCTGGAGGACAATGACTACGGGCGTGCGGTGGACTGGTGGGGCTTAGGAGTCGTCATGTACGAAATGATGTGTGGGCGGCTCCCTTTCTACAACCAGGACCACGAGAAGCTCTTTGAACTCATTCTTATGGAAGAGATTAGGTTTCCACGCACGTTGTCGCCCGAAGCGAAATCTCTTCTTTCAGGCTTGCTAAAGAAGGATCCTAAGCAAAGGTAAGGTGAGGTTTGTGTGTCCGGGCTCAGGGAATCAGTACTTCCCTAGATGTGAGTCCTTGGAAGTGGGCAGAATCTTGCCAACTATAGAAGGCCCCCTTGACAGGCACCTCACATGTGCATCATGGGGATCTCACTATCTTGAAAGCCCTGACCTGGATAGCCCAGGCTAGCCTGATCGCGTCTTGGAAGCTAAGCAGGGTCAGCCTTGGCTACTATTTTGAAGGGCTACTTCCAAGGAATCCCAGGGTCATGACGCAGAGGCAGGCAACGGCAAAACCACCTGGGAAACATCTCTTGCTTTAAAAACAAGTCTAGCTCACCACCTAGTGAGGCATAATGCTAAATAGCTAGAACGTCTGGCTGCCAGACATTCTTAGGCTCTCCTGGCCATTCTACACACATTGCCATACGATAATTATAATTATTGCCACTCTGAAAGGTAAATACTAGGTGTAACAGCTAGATTCAAGTCCAGTAGCACCTTAGAGACCAACAAGATTTTCGGGATATCGGATTTTGAGATTTAAACCTCCCTTAGTCAGATATCGGATGAACGGAGCTTTGACTCTCGAAAGCTCATACCCCGGAAATCTAGCTGGTCTCTATGGCACCACTGGACTCAAATCTGCCTGTCCTACTGCAGACCAAAACAGCTACCCTCTGATACTAGGGGTAAGCCATTCAAAAGTTATTGTTTTAACTTCATATTATAAAATTGGGAAGGGCGTGATAATCGTTTTCGTTAAGTATCTGGAGTATTGTTACCGTTACCAAAAGTCATGTTGGGTGAATTTTTGGTTTCAATAAATATTGGAACAGTACTCCCAATTTACTGAAACCCCTCTCTCTCCCTGTATTTATCTCACGGAAGATTCCTTAAAACGCATGGCACTATCAATTTAATTAATTAAGTCAACCACCATGTCCCCATTGAGAGCCAGTACGTGCCGTGGTTAGAAGCGTGGACTCCAGTCTGGGAGAACCAGGTTTGATTCCCCACTCCTCTACATGCAGCTGCTGTTGTGCCACGGGTCAATCACAAGTTCTCTCAGAGCTGTTCTCTCAGGAGCAGTCCTCGAGAGAGCTCTCTTAGCCCCACGTACCTCACAAGGTGTCTGTTGTGGGGAGAGGAAGGGAAGAAAATTGTATGAGACTCCTTCAGGTACTGAAGGGCGGGGTATAAATCCAATTTCTTCTACTTCTTCTCTTTGCACCCCCCCCCCCCCAAAGTCTAGCTACAGGGCTGGTAATAGCCAGTTTCACACTTCCAATAAATGTCATTCCTTTTTTTTTTTGTATAACACACAAATTCAAATCTAAGCATTGTGTACAAAGCATGCTCCCCAAGAACCCCCAGGATTTAGAAGTGTTCAGCTACATTCCCGGGCGTGGAAGACCCCGATTCAGATTCTGTCTTGGTCATATAGCTTGCTTGGGTGGGCTGAATGGAATCCCTGTCTCTTTGCACCGTTCATTTGAGAAAGTCACAGGAGGGCTAAAATGCAGTATACGTTCTAATTTTGTGGAAGAAGCTCTATTCAACACAGACTGGAAACCAGGAATGAAATACACCCTCCAGTGGCAGAGAAAGTCCAGCCGCGTTGTTTCTGACTCGCTTATTTGCTTAACCAACCGGAGGTCATTTGCAAATGTCTAGTTGTACAGTGCAAAACAAATTATTTAAGTGGCAAGAGGGCAAGGATGTATAAACTGAGTTAGCAGGCTGGTATTTGCTGAGTTCAGCAGGCTGGTGCTCAGCAGTATTTTTCTGGTATATTCAGGTATCCAGAACAGCATTTGGGAGTCTCGGGAATACATGTATCCAAGTCCTGTATTTTTGGGGGGACTATCCAGGGCCTGCTTTGTAATGATCCCAGGTCTGTTCCCCCCCCCCCCCCCTTAACAGGGTTCTGGGGCAATGGGAGAAAGGCATCTCACCTGGCCCAGGGTGGGGAGCTCCCAGCCGGCATGAGCCAGATGCAGGGCCCAGAAGAGCTTCGGGTTTGGCTGGCTATTTCTCCCTCCCTTCTTCCTTTATGGCAGCAGGGCCTATTTGTGTAGTGGTTAAGTGCGCAGTTTGGCGTAGTGGTTAAGTGCGCGGACTCTAATCTGGAAGAACTGGGCTTGATTTCATTTGCACCTGCTGGATGACCTTGGGCAAGCTGTGGTTCTGGCACAGCTATTCTCTCAAGGACAGTTGTCTCAGAGCTCTCTCAGAGCCCCACCTACCTCACAGGGTGTCTGTTGAGGGGAGGGGAAGGGAAAGGAGTTTGTAAGCCGCTCTGAGACTCCCAAGTGAAGGGTGGGATATGAATCCAATCTCTTCTTCTTCTTTTTCCACAACTGTTTTTTCCTCCCAGTCTGCACCCCTGCAAGTAGGATGGCTGGGGCCACCTTGTTCAGGGGCTTATAGGATTTGCCCCCCCCCCCCGGTCCAATTCGCTTGAAATGTAGGGGTTCTTCAGTGGACAGGCAGCACTAGGTCCCCTGCAGTTTTGTAGTCTTTGGGTTGAAAAGGAGCCACTGCAGCCCCTTCCCCCCCAAATTCTCACATCGAGAACCTGAATAATTCTGGAGTCCTGGGAAAATTCTAATCCTGAAGCAGTATCGGGAGACCAAATGCCAGTTTTCATGCCCTTCTTGAAATCCAAATAAAAAAAAATACTGTTTTTGTTTTCAGGCGCACATCTCTAGTTGCCAGTACAGAAACTGGCTGGTTTTTAATCATCCGTTTGATTTATTCAAGGAGGTCTACATGGCACGTTTGGACAAAATAATGTATCAGTAATTGAAATACTTAAGAAAAAAGGAACATTCAGGGGGGGAAATGATGATGATGACAATAATAATAATAATAATATAATATATGGTGATGATGGTGATAATAATAGATTAGATTTATATCCCACCCTTCACTCAGAGTCTCAGAGCGGTTTACAATCTACTTTCCCTTCCCTTCCCCTTCCCACAACAGACGCCCTGTGAGGTAGGCAAGTCTGAGAGAGCTCTTTCCAGAGCTATCCTTGCGGGAACAGCTCTGTCAGAACTATGGCTTGCCCAAGGTCATCCAGCAGCTGCAAGTGGAGGAGTGGGGAATCAAACCCGGTTCTCCCAGATTAGAGTCCACACACTTAACCACTACACCAATTATGAATTGAATACATAATTTAAAATATCAAATTAAAATAGCTACGGAATTGCTGGAGGGAGGGGCTGTGGCTTAGTGGTAGATTATCTGCTTGGCATGTAGAAGGTCCCAAATTCAATCCCTGGCATCTCCAGTTAAAAGATCTGGCAGTAGGCGATGTGAAAGACCTCTGCCTGAGACCTTGGAGAGCCGCTGCCATTCTCAGTGACTTTGATGGATCGATGATCTAATCCGGTATAAGGCAGTTTTGTGTGCATCTATAACTCCGCACCGAATTAATGGCAGCAGCGCGAATTTTTCGTGCAGCCGAGATACATCTGGCAACTGCCAGAGAGATGTGATTTTCATTTCTGGACAGATGATGATAATCCTCCATTCAGTTGGGAAACGTTATAGGAAGAGGAGTTAACCAGAGAAACTCTTCAACTGCCATAGGATTTGCATGTGAAGAAGACAGTGTGTCAGGGTTTAACTTGTTCGTATTGTAGTTTAATTGTTTGCTTTGGTAGCTACTTTGAGTCTAATGAAAGATAAAGCAGGACATTAAACATATAAATGGATACACTACATTACATCTGCATTGTCATTTAACATAGTGTCATTTTTACACTGGGCAGTACCTCCTCCCCCCCCCCCCCGGTGCCAGAAAACAATGAAGGATTTGCAACGCACTGGTGTGTAGCCATACAAGAAGTGGACAGTGCTATGCGCTAATCACAGTGTCTTTTCTCTCCCCAGGTTAGGTGGTGGGCCGGATGACGCCAAGGAGATTATGCAAAACAAATTTTTTGCCGGCATCGTATGGCAAGATGTATATGAGAAAAAGGTATCTAATCGCAGTCCGTTGTGGGTTTTTATCTGACTCTACGAAACTCAGGGCAACGTACATAGATCTCGTCTGGTCTTTCTCTCCCCCCTAAATTCACACAACAACCCTGTGAGATAAGTTATGGCCCAGAGGCTGTCCCACGGTCACCCAGCAAGCTTCACCGGTCCAGTAAGGGACCTGAACCCGGCTCTCTCTGGTCTTGGTCTGCCACTCTAACCGCTACACCACACTGGGTTTGTATGTCTCAGATACAACTTGTCTGCTTATCAGCTGTTTCAAAGTCTTTCATGCAAGTCACTCTGGGCAGATCCACAGCACAGTTTCAGCCAGGTCGGACAGCTCTCCCATCTGCCTTGGGGGTCAGAGGGGAGCTAGGAATCGCTAACAGAATTCTCAGAAACCCGACCAGACGACACCATCCAGGACAGTCCTTTTGGAGAAGGCATGATGGGCAAATTGAAATAAAGTTGTTTCCTGTCACCACACTCAGCTAATAGCGGTGCCATCCTCCAGAGCCTGGGGCCTTCCTCAGATGATAAGAATTCTCCAACTTCAGTTCAAGATATTGGTCATTGCCTTGAAAGCCATCTGTGGCTTAGGGCTCATATACCTATGGGCCCACCTCTTCTGATATGTTCCTTAGCAGCAGTTAAACTCTGTGGATCAGACCTTGTTGACAGTGCCAGCTTGCAGGGAAGGCGACCACCATAAGAACATAAGGGAAGCCATGTTGGATCAGGCCAATGGCCCATCCAGTCCAACACTGTGTCACACAGTGGCCAAAACGCAGGTGCCATCAGGAGGTCCACCATAAGAACATAAGAGAAGCCATGTTGGATCAGGCCTGTGGCCCGCCCAGTCCAACACTGTCACACAGTGGCCAAAACCCAGGTGCCATCAGGAGGTCCACCAGCGGGGCCAGAACTCCAGAAGCCCTCCCGCTGTTGCCCTCCCAAGCACCAAGAATACAGAGCATCACTGCCCCAGGCAAAGTGTTCCCTCTATACCTTGTGGCTAATCACCACTCAGGGACCTCTGCTCCATATATTTATCCAATCCCCTCTTGAAGTTGTCTATGCTTGTAGCTGCCACCACTTCCTGCAGCAGTGAATTCCACGTGTTAATTCCTCTTTGGGTGAAAAAGTACTTCCTTTTATCTGTTCTAAGCCTGCTGCTTGTTAATTTCATTGAGTGAGAAAGGCAATCCCTGCCCCTTCCAGAGCCTACTCCATAGCAGCCCTTATGTCATGGAATGGCCTTCCCAAATCTGTTGGGAAGCCTCCTTCCCGTTTAATAAATAACCTGGGAGAACTGGGTTTGATTCCCCACTTCTCCACTTGCACCTGCTGGATGACCTTGGGCAAGCCATAGTTCTGTCAGAGCTGTTTTCTCAAGGACAGTTCTCGAGAGAGCTCTCTCAGCCTCACCTACCTCACAGGGTGTCTGTTGTGGGGAGGGGGAGGAGTTTGTAAGTCGCTCGGAGACTCTAAGTGAAGGGTGGGGTAGAAATTCAATCTCCTCCTCCTCTGAATTGGCGTTTGTAACACATTGGCGTGCATGGATGGGCTGAGTTGGCTTTTGTTAAGTGTTGCATGTGTGTGCGCATATTAAGTGCTGTCAGATCACTTCCAACCTATGGCAACCCTATGAAACAGTGTCCTCCCAAACTTACTATCGTCAACAGCCTTGCTCAGGTCTTGCAGACTGAGGGCCCTGGCTTCCTTTATTAAGTCAATCCATCTCATGTTGGGTCTTCCTCTTTTCCTGCCGCCTTCAGCTTTTCCTAGCATTATTGTCTTTTCCAGTGAGCCTTGTCATCTCATAATGTGAGTCTTCTCATAATGTGAGTATGCTACCCTCAGCTGAGTCATTTTAGCTTCTAGGGAGAGTTCAGGCTTGATTTGATCTAGAACCCACGGATTTCTCTGGGTTAGCGAGCTGTATTATTTGATAGTTCTTTTGCTTCTAATCAACACTGTAACCTGCCCGGAGTCCCTTCTTGGGAGAAAGGCAGACGTAGCATGCTGTAAATGAAGGGAAAACCTGGGGCCTTTTGTATGCGGCCATCTGCTTTACCACTCAACTTCCTCACCCTTTGGAAGCCTTCAAGGGCCACTTGGGCAGTTGGGAAGCTTATGCGATACTCAAAATGGGCAGGGACGTTATTCATCTTGCAAGATTCTCAGTACCACTTCTGCCAAAGCCTTCCATGAAGATAGTTGAGGGTGGATGGCCGTGTTGATCTGAAGCCACAGAACAATGCTTGAGTCCAGTGGCACCTTTTAGACCGACAAAGTTTAATTCTGGGTAGAAGCTTTCGTGTGCATGCACACTTAGAATCCCAGAATCATACTGTCGGAAGGGTCCTCCAAGGTCATCTGGTCCGACCCCCTACACAGTGCGGGAAATTCACAAATACTTCTTCAAAGTGTGCGTGCCCCCAAAAGCTTCTACCCAGAATTAAACTTTGGTGGTCTTAAAGGTGCCACTGGACTTCATCCTACCAAAGTCTGGCCACTTTCATCCGTCCCCTCTCATTACTTCCTGCCTTGCGAGTCTTCTTTTGTGGTGGTTGTTGATGATGATTTATATCATGGAAGTTTTATTTTAAAAAACGACCAGCTAAACAGTTTGCATCAGCACAAACATGATTGCTTGGAAGTGTGTGTGTGTGTGGCATTGCAGATGTTCCTTCTCTCTCTCCCCTCTTGGCTCTCCCAGTTCCTTTTTATCACTGTGTGGCTCTCTGCTGCCCTCTAGTGTGATCACTGGTTTATAATGTGCATGCTGTCCCGTAAGCCAAAAGTGACATTTTGGGATCAGGCAGATGTTTTGAGGCTGTGTTTTGGTTTCTTTCTTCAGTGACTGTTTCAAATTTAGAGGGGCAGTATAATTCTTCCCAAGCAGATGGCCATTTATCAATTAAAAATACCTTCTGTACATCATGTAAGACAGACAGTTGTATCTACTTAGATCAAGATGGGTAGCCAGCCGCATTAGTCTTGTCTGCAGCAGCAGAAAAGTGCAAGAGTCCAGGAGCACCTGAAAGACTAATAAGAATTGTGGCAGGGGAGGAGCTTTCGTGAGTCACGGCTCCCTTCTTCAGATACTCACAAAAGCTCCTTCTCTGCCACAATTTTTTTTTAGTCTTTAAGGTGCTACTGGACTCTTGCTCTTTTCTATAGTTGCATCTACCATTACCTGTCAATTTCTCCCCCCAGCACTAACTTATAAAAATAGAAGGACAGAAAAAATGGGGGGGGGGGTGTTCCAGGCATGTCTGTTTTGGAGAACTCTGCTGTGCCCCCCAAATATCCACAAAGGCATGCTGAATGTGTTTTGGTGTAGTGGTTAGGAGCGTGGGCTCTAATCGAGGTTGATTCCCCACTCCTTCTCCATATGCTGCTGCTGCTGTGACCTTGGATCAGTCACAAGTCCTCTTCAGAACTGTTCTCTCACGAGCAGTTCTCGGGAGAGCTCTCTCAGCCTCACCTACCTCACCTACCTCACAGGGTGTCTGTTGTAGGGAGGGGAAGGGAAAGGAGATCGGAAGTTGCTCTGAGACTCCTTCAGGTAGTGAAGGGCAGAGTGTAAACCCAATCTCCTCTTCTTCCCAAGCAAGTTGTTGGGTCAGCCTGTCAAGCAATTACTTAGAAAGCCAACAGTAAGTGGCTGAAAAGCCAAAGTGGCCATTAAGAAATATGAAAGCAGTAGAGTGAGTTGGCGAGAAAGAGAAACAAAATGCCCACTTTAGGTTAGGAAGGGGCGGGTTGTTGATTAGGAAATGGAAGGTAGGCTGCAGCTTCAGAATGAGTCACAGAGTCCAGTCTTTGTACAGGACAAGGACCCGATCCATCACTTGATTAAGAGGATCTGCTTTACCAAATGTGGTCGGTCGGTTTCAGTTTCTGGCACAAGCCTTTTTAAAAACCGATAGGTTAAGTTGGCAGGGCATATAGGAAAAGAAGTAAGTGTATGTGCGCATATACGTATGTCTAAAATGGCAACCACAAAAGGGTTATGCCACAGTGCTTGTAAAATGGATTTCTTTGTCCAGAACTCACATTTCCGACTTGTGATGGCCACAGGAATAAACAGCTTTAACGGGATTAAATAGATTCATAGAGGACAAGTCTATCAATGGCTACTAGCCATGGTGAATGAGGGGAACCTCCATGAGGCACTAAGCCTCTGAATCCCAGAGCCAGGAGGCAACATCAGGGGAAGGCCTCGGCTTCTATGCCCTGTGGTTGGCCCTCCAGAGGAACTGGTTGGCCACTGTGTGAGGCTGAATGCTGGACTAGATGGACCACTGGTCTGATCCAGCAGGGCTCTTCTGATGTTCTAATGAAGGCCTCGGCCTCGGCCCATTGTTGGCCCTCCAGAGGAACTGGCTGGCCACTGTGTGAGACAGGATGCTGGACTAGATGGGCTATTGGTCTGATCCAGCAGGGCTCTTCTTATGTTCCTACGTTCTCACTCTGTGAGACAGGATGCTGGACTAGATGGACCACTGGTCTGATCCAGCAGGGCTGCTCTTCTTTTGTATTTTGTGCGTGTGTGTATGTATGTGCTTGCAAGCCTGGAAGTCAGGGTGACTTCTGGTGACCCCTAGTCGGACTAGGATATTTCAGGGAGGTGGCTTAATAATTTGCCTTGGCATCCCGGCACGAGTATTCCTTGGAAGTCGCCCATCCAAGTCCTTGCCAAGCCCTGCTTATCTTCCAAGATCTGACTTGCCTGGGCTATCCATGTCGGGGCCAGCAGTGCTCTTCTTCTGTTCTTAAGCAGAGAGACCAAGAGACCAAAATGGGTCCAAGGCCATCGAGGGAGCTTCATAGGTAACCACGCTAGTCTGGAGCAGTGTTTCCCAACCTGTGGGTCAGGAGCCAAAAGTGGGTCACAAAGCCTCTGCATGGGGGGGGGGGTCACACGCCAGCCCCCCTTAGTGACCCTTTCCACTGCTTTCTTTTGTAACTCAGAAACCGAGATCTGACCCTGGAAACAGCATCTTCCATGGCATATGTTAACTGGTATTTTTTTGACACTGCATATACGTGTTGATCAACTAAAAAGTGTCCTGATGGCCTTTAAAGAGCGAGAATCTTAGGGGGGAGGGTGGGATTAGAGCGGGCGATGGAGAAGGAGAGTGTGGTCAAAAGCTGGAATGTCACCTCCATATGCAAAGGAATGCTGCTTGCTGAAGATTCATAGTGGGGCAGCTGTGCCCTTTGTGTGATGTTGGTTGGTTTCTCAAATACATCTGGTCAGCCACTGTAGAAAACAGAATGCTGGAATAGGTGGTTGGCAAGGTCATAGTTCGCCTAGGGCACTTAAAATCCTTGGGCCGGCCCTGGATGGGTCACTATACCAAGTAAATTTGGACTTGTGGGTCACCACACCAAAAAGGTTGGGAACTGCTAGTCTGGCGCAGTGAAATACAATGGGAGAGACTAACATAAGAATTTAAGAAAAGCCCTGCCAGATCAGACCAATAGCCCACCTAGTCCAGCATCCTGCCTCACACAGTGGCCAACCACTTCCTCTGGAGGGCCAACAAAAGGGCAGAGAGGCCGAGGCCTTCCCCGGCTGTTGCCTCCTGGCTCTGGGATTTTGAGGCTTAGTGCCTCTGAATGTGGAGGTTCCCCTCAGTCACCATGACTAGTAGCCACAGATAGATGTATCCTCCATGGATCTATCTAATCCTCTTTTAAAGCTGTTTGTTCCTGTGGCCATCACTACATCCTCTGGCAGCAAATTCCACATTGTAATCACTCTCTGTGTAAAGTAGTATTTCCTTTTGTTTGCCGTGAACCTACTGCCCATTAACTTCATTGGATGCCCTGACATTTCCAGTAAAGAACCTGACAGTGCTATGGCAAGGATAAAAGGGTGGGAGATGCCGTCACCACTCTGAGCCTGTGGGATATGTGCACAGATTTTCACACTTCCCCTGTGTAATTTAGGGTTGGGCTGGGGTATGATTCCGTCATTCTTGTTTATAGCCGTACTCTTGGCCCCCCTCCCCTTCAGTATCCAGCAAACTCACGTGTTTGGCTTTGGTTTTTCGTTTCCCAGCTGGTGCCTCCATTTAAGCCACAGGTGACGTCTGAGACGGACACGCGCTACTTCGACGAAGAATTCACAGCACAGATGATTACAATCACCCCCCCAGACCAAGGTAAAGGCATTGCCGGTTCCTCTTTTGTGGTTCTCCAGCCTTGTGTTCACAAAGCCCTGGAGCCTGCTGACCCCCGGAAGCAAAATCTAAACGCTGTGTAGCAGCCGACAGTCACGATCCCTAAAAAGCACTTCCAGCACATAAGCCTAAAAATAAACCCGTACATTTATCAAAACCGTGGAGATAGATCCAGATGGTCAGCCGTGTTGGTCTGGAGTAGCAGAACAAAGTTCGAGTCCGGTGGCACCTTTAAGACCAACAAAGGTTTATTCGAGGTGTGAGCTTCCGTGGGCAAGGCACACTTTTCCAAATAATATTTGAAATATTTGAGAAAGTGTGCCTTGCACACGAAAGCTCGTACCTTGAATAGACCTCTGTTGGTCTTAAAAGTGCCACTGGACTCTAAATTTTTTTATAAAATCCAGTTATTGCTCTTAAAGACAGCCAAGTGTTTTGGCTGTAAAACAAGGAATGTGTGTGTTATGAGCCATCAAGTCGCTTCCGACATAAATGTGGCAACCCTGCGAATTAATGACCTCCGAACTGTCCCATCAATCACAGCCTTGCTCAGGTCTTGCAAACTGAGGGCCGGGGCTTCCTCCATTGAGTCCACCCATCTCATGTTGGGTCTTCCTCTTTTCCTACCACCTTCCACTTTTCCTGGCATGATTGCCTTTCCCAGTGACTCTTGTCTCACTGGAATGGCGCCACAAAAAGGACGCCTTCCAAAGAATGGGCTGAGCCAACCTAAACTGGCAGGCGGGCGATTTTTTTTAAACTCCTCATTGCCATTGAAATCAGAACTTCTGTTCAGTATAGACAGTTCTGACCATGTTGAGTCCAGAAAAATAAGACTGCAACTCCTGAGTGCATTGAAGGGGCTGTATTCAGCAATCAGGCAGCACAAAGTACTGATGGCCATGGATATTTGGATGTAATTAGTGTTCCCTCTAGGCTGAGTTAGTGTGAGCTAGCTCCCAGTTTTTTAGCCTCTGGCTCCCACATTTCTGTCTCAGCTCAGGAAGGAGGGCTCCAGAGCAAACTGATTTATGCAGTAGCTAAATGGCTGGCTCACAACTTTAATGCCAGTAGCTCACAAAGTAGAATTTTTGCTCATAGGACTCCACAGCTTAGAGGGAGCATTGGATGTAATCACTGTTCCTTCTGCATTACTGCACAGATGGAAGGGGGAGGAGAGGGGTTTTCACCTTCTAGGACATGGGTCCCCAGCATGAGATCCGTGGGCACCATGGCAACGACCAACACCTTTTCCGGTGCCCACAAAACGTTTTTAGAAAGTGGGCTGTTCCAAGTGGGGCTTCCAGTTGGCCATCGGAGATTTGATTGGCTGTACAGATTTTTTAAAAACACTGCTTTGGCAGCAGCTGACCCTATTCACTGTGTAAGGATAGCCAAAGAGAGATCGCAGGGTAAGTGAGTAGAAAATAGTCAGTGTTAACCGTGATATATTTAGGAAGGGAATATCACTCTTTTATGGATTTTCGACAAAATAGATCAATATTTATTTATTTATTTACTTACTTACTTACTTATTTATTATTCATATTTATATCCCGCCTTGCCGGACAAGCTGGCTCAAGGTGGCTAACAGGTTAAAATATCAAGACAATAAAAATATCGGTTAAAACAGCATAAATTACAATAAAACCACAGATAAAACATATCAATGATGGCAGCAGTTCAGTTCATAACCCAAAATGGGTACGACACCCCATAGATCCCAGGCCAGAAGATGTTCCAGTGGCCCGTCCATCAGAGGCAGCTCCTAATTGAAGGCCTGGTGGAAGAGCTCTGTTTTACAGGCCCTGCGGGCTCTGGTGTCTTCTGGGAGCTTGTTCCACCAGTGTGGAGCCGCCACCAAGAAGGCCCTGGCTCTGGTGGTTGCCAGCCGCGCTTCTTTCGGACCAGGGAGAGTCAGGCGATGTTGTGAGCCTGACCTCAGTGCTCTCTGGGGCACATATGGGGAAAGGCGGTCCCTCAGGCAGGCAGGCCCCTGACCATATAGGGCTTTAAAGGTTAGAACCAGCACCTTGAACCGGATCCGGTACGCTATAGGCAGCCAGTGCAGTGTCCTCAGCACAGGCCGGATGTGGTCTTGCACAGAAAGACCCATCAGCAGCCTGGCCGCGGCATTCTGCACTAGCTGCAGCCTCCGGATCTGAGACAGTATTAATACTAATGCATTGCATATCTTTGTGTCTGTCTTGTACTCATATTGGATTGTAGACAAAAGAGCATAAGAGAGAAAGCTGAATAAGAGAAGATTTCACTGAGTGGGAGCATTATGCAGAGAGACAGCACGCAGAGATGAATGCAGAGTAGGAAAGGGTTCACTGAGTCTACATGTATTCTGCTCTGAAGAAGCCTTAGGGAAGAGGTGTCAGAGCAAGCCTGTCTGCGGATTCGTGACCTTTACACTGTCTACAATCCAATGGTAGTACAAGGAAGGCGCAAAGATTTACTGTTTGTTAAGAACTTTAGATTACTGGGCTGTGCTTGTCAACACAGTGGGATCACTTTTTGATGTTCATTCTTGTATGAGTGTACAGAAATGTATTGGTATTAGTATTAATATTGATCTAATTTTTGAAAAGGGGCCACGTTGGCACAGAGGTTAAGACGCTGAGCTGCAGACCGGAAGGCTGGTAATTTGGCAGTTCGAGACCCGAGTGCCGCATGACGGAGTGAGCTCCCGTCTCTGGCCCCAGCTCCTGCCAACGTAGCAGTTCCAAAGCAAGAAATTGCAAGTAGATAAAGAGGCACCACTTCGGTGGGAAGGTAACAGTGTTCCGTGAGCCTCGGCGTCTAGTCATGCCGGCCACACGACCACGCTAACGTCTTTGGACAGCGCTGGCTCTTCAGCTTGGAAACGGGGATGAGCACCCCCCCTAGAGTCTGATTCGATTAGCTTTCGAGCAAGGGAAAGCTTTGCCCTTACGTTTAGCAAGAACTTTAGATTATTGGACTGTGCTTGCCAACATCGTGGGATCACTTTCTGATGCTCATTCTTGTATGAGTGTACAGAAATGTATTTGTATTCGTATTAATCTTGATCTATTTTTTGAAAATCTATAAAAGAGTGATATTCTCTCCCTAAATATATCACAGTTGCCATTGTCTGTTTTCTGCTCACTATTCACGGTGTGACAGAAGGTAAGCCACGGTAGCCCTTTTGTGGCTGGTTCCACATCCAGCAGCAACCCCTTTTGTGGCAGCCATTTTCTGGCTGTGCCCAGCACCCTGTGTCAGAATTCTGAAGGTGCTCACAGGCTCAACAGAGTTGGGGACTCTTGTGCCATGTAGAAGGGAGTATGGGTAAGATCGGGGATGCCTGCTTTCGTTACTCCCCGTCTTGCCGAGTGCATCACTGCTGTGGTTAATCCTAACTGTGCTTTCTTGCTGCTTCCAGACGACAGCATGGACTGCATCGACAGCGAGCGGCGACCTCATTTCCCTCAGTTCTCGTATTCTGCCAGCGGGACGGCTTAACATTTCGCCCGCCCCCACGGAGGAAGTGGTTTGACAGCGTTCTGGGGACATTTATTTTGATGACGGACACTAGAGAACTCTCTACGACACGTGAATTGCAAACTATGTTTGTACTTGGGTTCAGGTGTAGACAGCCTTGCGGGTTGTCTGTTTAAAGCAATCCTGATGCGTTTTTTGAGGCCGAATCTCCGATGCGTTTTTTTGAGGAGGAAGACAAGAGAAATACATTCTTAAAAATGATTAAAATGTTGTTTAAAAATAAAAGGAAAAACAAAAAGCATTTTCTTCTGGAAACAAAAAAAAAATGACCTTTTAGGGTTTTTTTAAGAATCTGCACCCCCAACACCGTTTACTTTCTAGAAGTTTACGGCATCCGACATGGCGGCTGCATTGAGCATTTAACTAAACGACGACGCAGTCTCTTATTTATTTCACACAGCTTGTCATGTAAGTAGTAAACTGCACTCTTAGGATACAAGAGACGAGACTTGGGGAGTGCAAGAACGGAAAGGGCAAAAAAATGAAGAACTTCCAAAGGTGATGGTTTGACTTCCTCTTGGGCAGCCGCGAAGACGATGGCCGCTCTAGGAAATTAATTATAGGAACGGCATTGATGACCTCAGTGAGGTGAAATAAATTGCGAGAGGGAGAAAAATAACCCAGGCGCAAGAGACATTACATATCAGATGGAGCCGAGCGTGAAATCTGTTCCGTTTTCGACATTACACAGGGAAGCATTCCTCTGAAGACGGTGTATTGAATGATCCCGTTTGGGGGGAGGGGGTTGTGTGTGTGTGTGATCAGATCGGCGTTGCCAAATCTTAGCAACCACCCGCTGGCAATTTCGCTTGTATAGGCAGGCCATTTTGAAACTAGCTGAGGACGTTCCGGAGCACTGCACTGCTTCCCACTCACCCTGTTTGTTCATTCTGCTTGTTCCGGGAGTTTTCTCAGAGGCACGCCCCGAGGCAAATGAGGCGATTCCTCAGTTCCATCTATACATGCTTATACAGCTGCAAAACTGACCCTCTGGGGAGTCCCATTTTCTGTTTAAAAAACCCCCATGGAAAGCTTTTTCCCAAGTTGCCTTTTAACGAAATGAATTGATGGAGCAACGGACAAATTTTGGGCACCAGAGCCGTTTTTCTTCATACGTTCCAGGGGCCCTGGTAAAAACGGCCACATGCCAGGCACGGTTGGACGGCAGTCCTGAAATTTTTTCTGCTCTTTTTTAAAATGTACATTTTGTAAAGGTTATTGCGGGCGGGGGGGGGGGGGGACAATTTGTGCTTGGAGGCGACTCCTTTAGCAGTGGCTTAGGGTTGTGTGTAAAAAGAAGAAAGGGTAGGGTGAGACTTTGTGAGTTCAAGGAAAAAAGGGTGTTCAAAAGGTGATTTTTTTTTCATTCTTAGAACTTTTTTTCACCCTCGGCTCCCCCCCCCCCCCCCCCATGGTTTTGTCTTGTATTTTTGTAAAGAAACCACTTCATTCTGACTCTGCCCAAAACGATACCAGGAGCATCTTTTTGCCGTTGCTGCGGCCAGGGCTTTCTAGCTCCCACTTGTGCTGCGAACGAATTTTATTCAGTTGTGGCTTTTCTCTTCCTTTAGATATGCTTTTTTTGTTTCGTTTTGTTTCTCCGTTCTTCTATCTGTATAAAGTTGATTAAATAAACTGCAGTTCCTTAGCATTTTTTTTTTAAATTGAAAGGGAGCATATTTAAAGTACCCTCAAACTTTTTCCTCCACATGAAACCCCGTTATGTTTTGTTTGGGCTCTCTCTCTCTCTCTTTTTTTTACAACGTTCAGTTCTAGTATTTTTACTTATGATATGAAAGTTTCCCTCAAAATACTTCAATAAAATGCGCTTTAACAAGTTACCTTGGTCTGTGTGGTTTCCCACCAAAATGCTTCCCTCTGCGCCCCTGTGCCTAGAACGCTTCAGTTCCTGCTACCACTAGACAGGGACCACCTGCTCATGTAGAAGCTTGACTGAGGGAGGCGGAAAACAACCTTTTCCCTCCTGGTTGTTTATTTACCCAGCCCTCAAATAGTGGGTCCAAAACTCAACAGGACTGTCAAGCTTCTAAAGAGATGTTAAGGCACTATGGTGGAGAACTTATAGAGCAGGGGTCCCTATTCTTCTTGAGCCTGTGAGCACCATGGGAATTCTGACACAGAGTGGTGGGCGCAGCGACAAAATGACTGCTGTAGGAGGTGGAGTCAACCATAAAATGGCAATTACAGGAGGCAGAGGCACCCACACAGGAAGCTCATACACAAGGGACAAGAAGAGCAATTGTAATGATTTCTTCTGGTCTTCAGTTCAGCGTCTTAACCACTTGAGCTACTGCAGCTCATTACAATTGTAATGATTTCTTGTTTTGATATGTGTGTTTCTTTAAATGTTTAGTTTGACTGCAGTAATATGAGAAGCATGATAGAGGGAGACAAGTGTGATGCGATTGGCTGATGACTGAGAGTGTGGGAGGAGGGATGTCTGTGAAGTGTTCTGTGGTGTTAAAGAGATGAGTGTGGAGAGTTTGTGAGGGAGTCTGTATGGCAGAAGAAGCAGTTTGAGTCTATTCTGTGTGACTAAGACTATCAGTTTAGCCTGTGTGGCTATATATGTGAACAAGAAAGCTGAACCTATGTGGCTATATGAGAGAGAGATAAGCTTGTCAGAGTTGAATTTTGGTGTCTGAGTGACTGTGTGTGATACCAAACTTTGTCAGTTAAGAAGAAGAAGAAGAGATTAGATTTATACCCCGCCCTTCACTCACTTGGAGTCTCAGAGCGGCTTACAAACTCCTTTCCCTTCCCCTCCCCACAACAGACACCCTGTGAGGTAGGTCTATGTTCTTTCTGCAACAACAATTCAAAATACCCAGAAACCTATTTTGTTCTTTTATAAATAAACCATTATTTAAACTTATCCCAGCAATAAGAACAGTCCTTCCTTGGGGCCATATAGTCATCTGAAGCACCCAGACACTGGGTCATTCTACCAAAATAGAGTTGGATTTTTTAATTCCTGGTGGCAGCGGAAATCTACCGAGTTCATGTACACAGTGTGTGTTTTAAAAGAGAAAAAGCCTCCCCAATAAGTGAGGACATCACAACCATTTTTACAAATGCCCTTAGAGAGAATAAAAGAAATTCTGCGGTGGCTAGCTTGTGCTGAAGCAATGTTATTTTAATCTCCTGAGCCAATCAGATCCCCAATCCTAATCAGAAACCCTGCTGGGCAGTAGCCCCATCTGGGCATGCCCACTTTCTAAAAAAGCTTGACGGGTGCCAGAAAACGTGGCACCCACAAACACCAAAGTAAACCACCACCACCACCCCCCCCCGGTTGCAGAACAAAGTAGGGGTCTGAATGGGAGTTTGGGAATCAATGGAAATTCCATGCCAAAACACTGGAAACAGACCAGAACTAAACCTACACTATTTATGCATTTATTTACTTAACTTATATATTGCCTTTCTCCCCGATGGGAGCCCAAAGCGGATTACATTGTAGTTCTCTCCTCCATTTTATCCTTGCAGCAACCCTGTGAGGTAGGTTAGGTTGAGATTGTATGACTGGCCCAAGGTCACTCGGCAACTTTCCATGGCAAACTGGGGATTCCAACCTGGTTCTGCCAATATACCGCACTGGCTCCCCACCTTCTTCCAAGGACCTCAGGCTAGCATAGGTGCCCCCCACTTTATCCTCACAAGAAACCTGTGAGATAGACTCGCCAGAGATTGTGACGAGTGTTCCCTCTAAGTTGAGTTAGTGTGAGTTAGCTCACCGGTTTTTCAGCCTCCAGCCAGCTCACACATTTTTGTCTTAGCTCAGGAAGGATGGCTCCAGAGCAAACTAGATTATGCAGTAGCCAAATTGCTCACTCACAGCTTTAATGCCAGTAGCTCACAAAGTAGAATTTTTGCTCACAAGACTTCCACAGCTTAGAGGGAGCATTGATTGTGACTAGACTTTACCCCAGCAAGATTTCATGGCAGTGCAAGGACTTGAAGCAGGGATTTGCAGTCGCCCGTTTAATGAAACCAATAATCCTGCCGTTCCCGAATTTCCAGTGCGGGGACTGTATAATAATTTTTGAGTGGCACACCTCTTAATTTGAACCCAGAACCCAGAACCTAGTCCCACTCTAATCCTCACTCCGGGCCCATCATTCTACCCATGACATCGCATGACAGTTTACCTGATTTAGAGTTCCACTTTCTGCAAACACTTGACAGGCACCGGGGAAGGTCTTGGAAGATGCCACGGTGGGGACCCCGATGTAAATAAAGAATGGCTGTATGGGCAGGAAAGAAGCTGGGATTTTGTAACATGTTCCCAGACCAGTCCAACGTTTGCAATAATTCTGGCTCTGCCTGCTAGACCAATCCTCCCTCTCCCTCTCAATTAATAAAGGGAAGAGAGGCATGGTGGAATCTTGCTAAGATTCATAGATATAGACTTGGGGGGGGGAATATAACGGGAGAAGCAAGAGGAAAAATTATATCGATACAGTAGGGGGACCCATATTCCCCGCCCATCGCTGAGTTCTCTCAGAACTCTCTCAGCCCCCCCTGCCTCACAGAGTGCCCAATCTGGGGAGAGGAAGGTGATTGTAAGCAGCTTTGAGACTCCTTGGGGGTAGAGAAAAATTGGGTATAAAAACCAACTCTTGAGAGCCAGCATGGGTGTAATCTGGAGAACCAGGTTTGATTCCTCACTCCTCCTCTACATGGAGCTTGCAGGGTGACCTTGGGCTTGTCACAATTCTCTCAGAAGTCTCACAATCCCATCTGCCTCCCAGGGTGCCTGTTGTGGGAGTCCCCCAAGTTTGCAGGAAAATCTGTTCAGCATCCATATCGTCCTGGTCCACAGATGTAGGTATCCACAGCTGGGAGCCATATGTTGCTATTAGTGTATAGATAACAACACAGCCATTTGCTACCCCCGGCTTGGGGGACTGTCTTTCTTACAATGCTTACTAGAAAGCCAACATCCTGCCCGAAACAGATAGCTAGCTAGAGCAGCGCTGCAGAATTAAAATGACGGTGTGCAGAGAGAGAGAGAAAATAAAGGCATCTGCCACCTTTACAAGGGAGAGACAAACCAGCCACAGCAAGAAGTGATTGCTGAGCAGGTGTGAATAGGGACATGTTTTGGGAGTCCCAACAGCCTGTCCGGGTTGCAGGGGGATGGGGGAATCCTTGGTTGTAAAGTTTGTCAGCCGTGTTACAAAAGCAGGTGGCCATGCTGAAGGTTGGTTGGGTGAGTGTGAAAGAAGTGTGTCAAAGGAAAAGAGCTGGTCAAGAGGCCTCTGCCGGAGCATGAGAAAAAGCGCCTCTCAAAAGAGCGGGCTGCTACAAAAGGTTCACTTAGGCAATAAAATCTGGCTGGGAACGGTGGGTGAGAAGCAGCAGCGGTGTGTGTATGTTTTTTTTATACACAACTTGGCTGAGGCTCAAAACCATGTGGATTCCCACCATTCTTGTTAACCTTAAAAAGTCCTTAATGTGGCTGCTCTGGGTTTTTTTAAAAGGGTCTTTGAATGATTAAAAGGCTCCGTGTGCAATTGATTGTATTTTTTTGTGCTTGAAGAGTTTTCTGTGTAAAACCATCCCCACCCGCTCTTTAGAAATAGTTATAAATGCAGTCCAAATCTGATTTTTGCTGCATAGAAGAAGAGATTGGATTTATAACCTGCCCTTCACTCAAGTCTCAGAGTGCCTTACAAACTCCTTCCCTTTCTCTCTCCACAACAGACACCATACGAGGTGGGGGGGGGGGGCTGAGAGAGCTCTGCTCTGGAGAGAACAACTCTGAGAGAACTGTGACTGACCCAAGTTCACCCAGCTGGCTGCATGTGGAGAAGTGGGGAATCAAACCTGGTTCTCCCAGATTAAGAATCCACTGCTCTTAACCACTACAAACTGGCTCTCTTCCACCCTTACTCACTCTTCCCCCCCCCCCCCCCCAATTTGACTTTCCTGTAAGATTTTTTTCTAAGACAGACAGATTTGCCTAAACAAGAAAGAAGTTTTAGACAGTTTTCTGGGAAGTATACTTTTTCCCTGTAAGAATATATTGATTCCTTATGGTTTTTTTGAACGGGTCAGATCCATTCTGTTACAGTCCTATGGGATGGAGTAGATCCCACAGCAGGCCCACAGAGTTCCCAACTCAGGAAAGTCCTGGATATTTGGGGGTGGAGCCTGGGTAGGGGAGGGACCACACTAGGGTATAATACCATAGAGTTCACCTTCCAAAGCAACCGTTTTCTTCAGGGAAACTGATACCTGTGGTCTGGTGTAATTCTGGGAGATTTCCAGGCCTTGCCCGGAGGCTGGCAACCCTATTACGTAGGATTCTTTTATGGCTGGAAATAATTCCAGGTGTTTAGCCCCATTAACCTGTCACAGCAAAAAATGAACAGGAGCCTTACAGAATCCTAAAGGCTAACAGCATTCTTTTTCAGAGTAAGCTCTCAAGGAATACGAGAGCCCATTTCTTCAGATGCTTGAGTCCACGGACGTTTATGGCAGAGCAAACAAGGTTAGACTTCTCAAAGGTTTTGCTAATGGCCTGCCTGGGGATCATGGATTGCTTTCTCACAACAATATGGAACAGTGGCACATCTCTGAACACTGCAGAGGATGTGCCACAAAAAGGGCGCCTTCACACATGCTAAGTAAGATAGTTTCAACCCGCTTCAGCCACCGTTTGCAAATGGATTTTGCAATTTCACACAGTGAAATCCAGTCACAAAGTGCACTGAAAACGGATTGAAAGTGTGTTATCTAGTGTATGTGAAAGCACCCTTCAAACTGTCAGCCACTTGCAAGTGAATCTGAATAGTCTTTGCTAGCCAGCCAGTTCTCGTTTTCTGTACT
Organism: Lepidodactylus listeri; assembly: GCA_029233225.1. Lineage (NCBI taxonomy): Eukaryota > Metazoa > Chordata > Lepidosauria > Squamata > Gekkonidae > Lepidodactylus > Lepidodactylus listeri. Next base: position 88,028,875 of record JARCFY010000011.1, read on the forward strand.
GCTCATTCTATCTACCTCTTTGACCTCACTTTCATCCGGTCCATTCTCAGATGGCTTAAGGAGACTATTTCCGTATCTCTCCTCCCCCTCCCCCCAAAAAGGCATGCTCAGCAGTTGTTGATCCTGAGCATCTGGCTCTGCCAGCTTGTGCACATCTGTTGCAAACTCTCACTGTTCTACCTGCCCCCAGGGAGAGTTAATAACCACCGGGTTATACTGCGTGTATGAGTATCTAGGCCTGAAAGGGAACGAGCATCAGTTCAACCTGAGGGGCAGGGGTCTTCGAGATTCTTCTTGCAGCATGAACAAGCCAAAATCATGAGCAGGGCACAAGCAAATAGGAAGGTTGTTGCCATTCCATTTGTTGCTCTTGGATTCTAGTATACTTTCTCCATCAAGTCGCAGCTGACTTATGGCCACCCTGTAGGGTTTTCAAGGCAAGGAAGTTCAGAGATGGTTTGCCATTGCGTAACGACCCTGGACTTCCTTGGTGGTCTCCCATCCAAATACTGACCAGGGCTGACCCTGCTTAGATTCCAAGATCTGAAAAGATCAGGCTTACCTGATTCAGGTCATGGCCTTTTTAACACTAGAGTTAGAGGTGCTATTTAGATATCGTAGATAATAAGCGCACTGATGCAGATGGCCAGGGCTAACCCAACCTCGCCAGAAGCTAAGCAGGGTCGGCCCTGGTTACCACTTGGATGGGAGACCGCCAAGGCAGCCCAGGGTTGCTATGCAGGGGGCAGGCAATGGCCAACCACCTCTGTTCATCTTCTGTCTCAAGAACCCTCCGGGAACCACCTGCAATTTGAAGGCACTTTTCACCAACTACCAGATGACAAGACTCGGTCTATAAAAGACCAAGGCAGGTTTATGAACTGGAAAATTACGATAGGAGCTCTGTTTAAGATCGGGAGGGGGGGGGGGCACACGCTGTGCATCCATAAGGAAGCTGTTTCAAAGTCCAGTTAAAAGGAAACGCTTGGGAAGATTTGCATGCTACCTTTTCCCAGCTAAGAGAATTTCATCGGCAGTTACACAGACAGAGCTTTTTTAAAGAAGACGACGAAGAATTGGATTTATACCCTGCCCTTCACTTGGAGTCTCAGAGCAGCTTACAATCTCCTTTCCCTTCCCCTTCCCACAACAGACACCCTGTGATGTAGGTCAGGCTGAGAGAGCTCTTTCAAGGACTGCTCTTGAGAGAACAGCTCTCAGAGAACTTGTGACTGACCCTAGGTCACACTAGCAGCTGCACGTGGAGGAGTGGGGAATCAAACCCAGTTCTCCCAGATCAGAATCCGTGTTCTTAACCACTACACCAAGCTGGCTCTACAGTGTGCTGTCCACTGAAAACTGCACATCTGCTGCAGAGTTCACATACGGGTATTGCTTCTCTACACCATCTATGTACGCCACCTACATAGAACGATTGATAGGTGCAGTGATGCACTTAATGTGCCGGTCCACATACAGGAAAGTAGCGAGGGAAACTTCAAGCTTACCCTGCAATGCCACCTTCTGGGATACCATTGAGCCCGCTTTGATACTTGCACAGTAGCTCTGTTCACATGACAGTGAACACACATACAACCTGCATGCGCACAAGCACAAATATTTGTAAGAAACTGCCAATGTCTGTTCGCTTTACAAATGAAAGCAGGGATCAGAACCTTGATAACTGTTGAGTCTCATTCACACATTCAGCCATGTGTGTGTTTTAATGTAACGGGGATTAATGTAAGTATAAATAGGCACACACATGAGGCTGCCTTACACTGAAATCATACCATTGGGCCATCGAAGTCAGTATCGTCTACTCAAATTGGCCATAGCTCTCCAGGGTCTCAGGTGGAGGTCTTTCACATCACCTACTAGAGAAGAGGAGATTGGATTTATACCCCGCCCTTCACTACCCAGGGGAGTCTCAGAATGGCTCACAAACTCCTTTCCCTTCCCCTCCCCACAACGGACACTCTGTGAGGCGGGTGGGGCTGAGAGAGCTCTGACAGAAACTGCTTCTTTTCAAGAACAGCTGTGCCAGAACTATGGCTCGCCCAAGGTCAACCAGCAGGTGCAAGTGGAGGAGTGGGGAATCAAACCTGGCTCTCCCAGATTAGAGTCCGCGCTCCTAACCACTGCAGCAAACTGGCTCTCTGACCATGACCCTTGAAATTGGAGACACCAGGATTGAACCAGGGACCTTCTGCATACCAAGCAGATGCTCTACCACTGACCGATGGCCCCTTCCCAATCAAGTGTGCACTGTACAGATTGTATGTGTTCCCCATAACTTAGAATCATAGAGTTGGAGGGGACCTCCAGGGTCATCTAGTCCAAACCCCTGCACAGTGCAAAAAAACTCACAAATACTTCCCCCCATACACCCCCAGTGACCCCTGCTCCATGAGCAGAAGACAGCAAAAAAACAACACTCCAGGATCCCTGGCCAAACTGGCCTGGAGGAAATGTCTTCCTGCTCCCAAAGTGGCAATCAGCATTTCCCTGGGCGTGTAAGAAAGGGCCACGTGAACTAAGCACTGAGGCAACCCTTCCTGCCCTCCCTCTCACGATCTGCCCAAGTTCACAGAATCAGCATTGCTGCCAGATGGCCATCTAGCCTCTGCTTAAAAACCACCAAAGAAGGAGAGCCCACCACCTCTTGTGAACAGGGCTAATGGGACAAGCCTTTGACTCTTCCAGGGTCATGTTTTCCTGCTCAGTAATATGCAGCTGTGGGAGGGAAGGTGGCATAGCATAGCCCGGTCTCATCAGACCTCAGAAGCGAAGCAGGATCAGTACTTGGAAGGGAGACCACTAAGGAAGACGCCACAGAGGAAGGCAATGGCCAACCACTTCTGCTTAATCACTTGCCTGGAAAGCCTCTTGCTGGGGTTGCCACAAGTCCGCTGCATACACACAATATACAGCTGCTGCAGCATGAATAGCCCAAACCAGCCTGAGCTTGGAAGCTAAGCAGGGTCAGCCACAGTCAGTCCTTGGCTGGGAGACCACCAAGGAAGACCAAGGTAGCTGTGCAGAAGAAGGCAATGGACCACCCCTACTTGTCTCTTGCCTTGAAAACCCCGTGTCAGCTGGGACTTGATGGCATTTAAGATAGTTGTTTCTCAGATACAGACTTGCATTGCTTTTACAGCATCAAGGCACTCAAAACTGTGATTATCTTACCCTGTAGGCAATCCTTCACTCTGGATAGTAAATCCCTTGGTGGTATTTGGGCCATCTGGTCGTATTGTTGCAGGAACAGGGCATTATTATTGGCAGAGTACAGCATAGATCAAACTGGATGCTTCTCACAAGTTACGACACGGCAGAATGAGAATTCACTATTTTCCATTGGTTATCGGCCTCGAGGACCCAAACTGGTGGCCCCCAAACGTTATAAATAGAAGTACTAGCAGCTAGCCTCTTACCAGGAGAATCATACAGTGCCACAAATGGATGTTCACTCTGTCATATTCCTTGTTCGTGATACTAGAAAATGAGCTTCTCCTCACTGGCAGTCTTCAAGCAGCGGCTGGACAAAACCTTCCACAAAGAGGCTGAAATATACCATCAGCTTCCTCCGTGCGGCTTCCCTAAGACCAGGGGTGTCAAACTCAATTGTTATGAGGGCTGAATCGGACGTAAATGGGATTTTGCTGGGCTGGGCCGTGTGTGTCATATAATGTAATGCCAGGTAGCGGAGATATAAACTGTATATAAAGGACACAAACACAATTAAAGATACTATTTTTACTTAAAAGACAAACATGCTGAACACATTAACACTCTTGCAATATTTTATTTGACAGTCTTTGATAACTGACACCTCTTGCTCTGAATTATTGCCATCAAAATCTGGAGACAGTCTGTGCTGTAGCAATCTTGAATACGCTGTTCAGGTGCGTATCTGTAAGCTGCAAATGTACTTCTGATTTATTGACATTCATTACAGAAAAGAGCTGTTCACAGATATACGTTGTCCCAAAAATAGAATTTTAGAAGCAAAAGACTTAAGTTAGATATAATTAGGACCCAGAAACTGGTAAAATTTGCTAATGCTAACTTCAGAAAGCTTATATTTCAGTATAACATCACACTGCAGAAAGCTTATATTTCAGTATAGCATCACACTGCAGATAAATTATTTCCATCTTGCCCTGACCTGGATAGCTTGGGCAAGCCCAATCTTGTCTGATCTCGAAAGCTAAGCAGGGACGACCCTGGCAAGTACTTGGATGGGAGACCTCCAAGGAATACCAGGGCCAGAAGGCAGAGGCAGGCAATAGCTAGCCACCTCTCTGAACATTCAGACCCCACTAGGGGTCGCCAGAAGTCAGCCATGACTTCCACGCATGCATGCATACACACACACATACACACAATTGTTTCCATCTGGAGCTCCTTCGGAACCTCATGAACTTCCACACAAAATGGATTATAGAAAATTCCAAAATCTCTATTCTGTTCCTAGGGTCTGTCATTCCAGTCCCAGAACACCTCTGCTACTCTCAGGGGCTGTCATCCCACTTTGGGGGCTGTCGCTCTAGTCCCAGAGCACTCTTTCTGTTCCTAGGGACCATCAATTCCACTCTGGGGGCTGTCATTCCAGTCCCATAGTAGTCCACCTGGGCCCCCAAACCTTAATGGAAAATCCATTCTGCATTTGTTTCACAACTTTTTTTGTGCTGCAGTGTATTTCAGTGGAGCCCATGCAAGTCAACTGTCATTCCTGGCTCCCATTATCTCCAATGGGCCTTCAGGCCTCTCCCATTGTTTCCAATGGGCACTCCTATCATTTCTTTTAGTACATCCCCGTTCCAGGGTAAGCACCAATGAGGGTTACAGTGTAAAGATACCACAAGCAAGCCTGGACTCAAATGGAACAATTATAACACAAGGGCTGCTTCCTAGCACACCAGCCAAACCGTAATTAAGAGAACCTGCTTAATAATAAATGCTGCTTCCTATAATTGCGATAAAACAGTGATACTTAACTTATTCAAATAGTTTCTTTGTTTCTAATAAACTCAACTAAACCACCACACTTAATGGCCAACAAACAACTTGCTCCAACCTGCAATACTTAAGAGAACCAACCACCCGGCTGCAGCAGACGATTGTGCTTCTTTGGGCTTCGCTACTTTTGCAAACGTGGCACACAAGGCAGCCTCTGGCTGCAACAGAAGCAACCAACCCGGAAGGCTGCGCTGCCTAACACCACAGAGCCCCCGAGGCCGCCAGAGAATCCACTCCAGGTGACCAACTGAGCAGCCTGCAGGAGCTGAAATGCCACTCGGGAGCTTGGGAAACCAAAGGCTGAGCTGTGCAGAACAAAGACAACACCGCCAAAGCTTCAAATATCCAACCCAAGCTAGCCCTCTTGAGTGATGTGTGGCCGGTCCCCACCGACTGAGGCTCCCGCCTTTGCCAAGCTGTTTGGTGGGGAGGGGAGTAAGGTATGGTGAGGGTTCAAGGTCTGGATTAAAGCCCTGAACATGGCCCGTATATATGACACCCCTGCCTAAGACCAACCCCTGAATTAGGTGCCTAACACAGCAAAGGTTCTCTGAGCCATGAGAAGTCATAATCCTTTCAGGAGGGACAGTAGCTTTGCTCAGCACCGCTGCACCAATCACATTTCAGAGCATATTTCCCTTTAGCTGGGGTCCCCAACCTTTTTGAGCCTGCAGGCACATTTGGAATTTTGGCATGTCATGATGCGTGCAGCAACAAAATGGCTGCCATAGGAGGCGGAGCCAGCCACAAAATGATTGCCACAGCTTAAATTCAGTTACACAGTGCAGATTCTTGTGCTGTTGTGGCAACTGCTTCCAAAGCATCGTTTAAAAAAATCTGCACAGCCAGTCAAATCTCCAATAGTTAATCAGAAGCTCTGCTGGGCAAACTTGGCCCCAACCAGTTCCTAAAAAGGAGAGAAGAGACTGGAGTCTCAGAGTGGCTTCCAATCCCCTTTCTCTTCCCCTCCCCACAACAGACACCCTGTGAGGTGGCTGGGGCTGAGAGAGCTCTTTCTAGAACTGCTCCGGAGAGAACAGCTCTGAAAGAACTTGTGACTGACCCAAGGTCATACCAGCAGCTGCATGTGGAGGAGTGGGAAATCAAATCCGGTTCTCCCAGATTAGAGTCTGCACTCCTAACCACTACACTTGGTGGGCAACACACTGGGGATTCCAGCCCTGTAGTGTAAAAGGGATCATCCGTCTCAACAGGACTCAAGACAAAGCCAGCTTTTCTACATCGTGGCCATTCACTGGCCTGTTATTAGAAAGCTGCCATCTTCCAAGACTTCTTCAGTGTAGCTGCGATGCTGACACTTAAAACTGGCAGACTTAAAGCGTTTAGTCTGAGCAGGCGCTCAGCAGAATGCCTCTCGCTTGTTCCGTCACCCCACCAGATACCAGCTCAGAACATCTGAAGGTCACAACGTTTAACAATTAAGACTCAAAATACACAATGTTTATTCAATTCAACCACAGTTATAAAAATATACAGTACATTATTAGAGGGGGGCAAAAATACTCAGATGTCATACACTAAAATAAAATTGTCCAGCTTTTTTCTTTTTTTAAAAAAGCATATATGCTCTTATGAGGATGTCCCGGTGCTTCAATCGTTAAACGCTGAGCAGCCGCTGCAAAGGATTTGCTCACCGACGTCGTCTGATCTGGAAGGAAAGAGAAGGGCATCTGGCTTTTCGGTATGGTCTGGGGAAAGAGAACAACCCCCTTCTCTGACCTCTACGCGCGTGCCCATCCACGTCGAAGACGAAAATAGCCCGGCAAGTTATCCGTGCAAGAATTCTCTCCGCTGGAACAGACCGGAGCACATCTAGACTAGGACTCCAGACCTCTCGGAAATGCGCAAGCAGGCCCTGCAGAGGGCACTTTTCCGGAAACCACCTCCCCCTCATAATGCCAAGGCAGAATATTTTCTCAATGGTAGTTTCTGCAGCCAGGGTGTGTGCAGGAATTCTTTGTCATGGCTAGCCCTTGAGACTGTCAATTACTTATTCCACACCCTATGTGCTGGGGTGCGCATAGGGTGTGCATGGGGTGCACAGATAGGTACTCCCATCTGCAGTCCTGGGCGGAAAATTTAACAAGACTCCTTATGAAGAAAGGATATGTACTTGTTGTGCGAATGGTATTGAGTCTGCAGAAGATGTAATTTTTTGACTGTAAAGCATGATAACATCCGTGAGTCTCTTCCTTTCTCTAAGACACTCCCTCTCTCGCGCAGGCAAAGAATCTGCATTTTAAGAAATTTGCTATTGGGTGGGCTACGTTCAGATGGCTTGCCCTAAGAATTAGAAAATCTATAGCAGCTCGAAAAGAGGAGAATTAAGATCAAGTTTTATTAATTTTAACCATTATGGTTTTAATGGGTTTTTTTATAACTAGTCTTAAAATTCTGTTCCTATTTTAATGTGATATCTTTTACCCATGTAACAAAATGTCATCAGTTTATGTTTTGGTCAATGACTGAATAAAACTTCTATCTATCTATTCTGCACCCTGCCTTTCTCCCCAGTGGGTACCCAAAGAGATTACATCATTCGCCTCGCCTTCATTTTGTCCTCAACCACAACCCTGGGAGGTAGCTTAGACTGAGAATGTGTGACTGACCCCGAGGTCATCCAGCAAGTTTCCATGGCAGAGGGGTGAAGTGAACTTGGATCTACCAGATTCTGGTCCAACACTCTAACCAGTACACCACAGTGGCTCAGTGTTGTAAAAAAAGCTACCTAGTGGCAGTGAGTTCCAGCAATGAATTACTGCTTTAAAGAACATATATTTCTTTTTGGTAACAGCCTACCACAAGTCAACTGTATTGGGTAGCCCTTGTTATTAGGGCTAATCAAAATCTTAAACTACCAGGCCAGTTTTTGAAATCCCTTGAACTCTTCAGAGGATGATACTGCAAGGCAGGGTCTCTTCGATCTCATCTCTACTCAGCCCTGTAGCTAGATTTTTTTTTTGGGGGGGGGGGGGGAGGAAGACCACTGGGGGACATGATGTCACTTCTGACATCTCGCAACAAAATAAAAATAGGCTTTGGCATGAGGAGAGTTACCTCAGGTTACTGTGTGGGAGGACAGTGTTTTGCTTCAGTTCTGTTTTTTAATTTCTGGTTAGTTCTGCAACTACAAATAATATAAACAAACAAACAGCAGGATATAAAAATGCACAAATGCCTAAGAAACAAGGCCCAACGTCCATCCAGGTTTAGAAGGCACTTCCATACTGGACATACCAGTCATGAACCTGCAGTTCTGGCTATGTTAGTGTCATGGATCAGTCAGGGCTAGGGGTGGGCATGAACTGGGGGAAAAGAGGAGGGGTTCCATTTAACCAGCTTTCGTAGGTGGTGCGTCCAACCGGCCTTCAGCATTACTCCTGCCCCTCCACCACACACATAGTCACCCGCCCGTGCTCACTTCTGGGTTCACACGCCCCCTACGAAAGCCAGTTAAACAGGAAGACTTCCTATTTCCCTGGTTCCTGCCCATCCCTACTTCTGACTACAGCTTTCGGCTCTGCTTGACTCCTGCTCATGAGCTTGGACTGCTTGACTATGCCTCTTGGACAACCCCTTAGTAATGGCTCTCTTGGCTCTGAACTCTTGACTTGGCCTCCCTCACTCGGACTCTATGACTGCCTTCCAGGAATCCACCCTTGGCTCTGCCTGACCAGTGACAGTTACCAAAGTCTAGAACTTCAGGATGTTCCATTTCTGATCATTTGCATGCTGCATGCACAAGAGCCTACCACGATTAAAGGAGAGTTGTAGCTCGAACCTTCAACTATGTGGAAACTTACTCTATCACTGAACACAAGGAACACGCGACAGCATTACAGCAGCTGCAAAGTTTGCTGCAGTTCTTGCATATGGGCCGATCACACTGCGTGCAAGCCTCTTTGACGTCCACTGTTCTTATGCACGATGAGCAGGGCTTGGAAATTCCTTCTGCCATTGCTGTTTGGAAACACAGTGTTGTAGATTACAGATTAGAAGAGATTTCAGCCCTCAGTAGCCCACTCCCTTCAGGGCCATTACTGTGAGTCCCTCTCCTGCCTCTGAATGAACCCACTAGAACGTAGACCACAATCCTGACAAGCAGCTTGCAATTCAACTAGTCTTGGTAAGATTTCAGAAGAAGGGCAATTTTAGGGCTTCGTCAAACAGCCCTCAATTTACAGAGCCAGCATGGAGCCAGCCAAATGGTTTTAGACACCAGGTGGGGCCAGGTGGGTCTTTTTTCTGACTGGTTACTGGAGACTTAAAAAACACTGCTTGGGTAGCAGCTGCCACCACAGCACAAGGAGGCATGAGCCCACTTACCTGTTTCTCTTGGGCGGGGCTGTCGAAGTCTCCCGTCCTGCCCAATTAACATTTGTCCATTACAAGAATGCTGAGAACAAGCTTCTGGTCTGCCCGCCAGCGGTGCTGGATACTGTGCAATTAAACAGGTTCCCACAGTGCTTCCGTCCCACTTACTATCCATGTAAGCTTGGGCTCCTCTGAAAAGCAGCTGTTTTGTTTTTTCTGCAAATGGTCAAGAATATGTTGAGATGCACAATATTGTTCCCATCCCTGAAGTAATCCTAATGAACATCAGCTCCCCCTGCCCATAGAAAAGCTCTTTCAGGTTGCAAACTGGGGACTGCAACTTAACTCCTGCACCCATTCCAGCTTATTTGTTTACTTGTTTTATGCCCTACTTCTCTCCCCAAGGAGTACCCTAAGTGGCTTACAACGTTTTCCCCCTTTCTCATTCCATCCTCACAATATCCCTGGGAAGTGGGTAAGGCTGAGAGTCTGTCACTCAGCAAGCTTCCGAGGGCAGAGCGGGGATTCAGACCTGAGTCTTCCAGAGCCTACTCTCAACACCACGCTACACTGGCTTTCAGTGAGCATCCATAGACATGACATCAATGATGTTTCATAGGTAAAATTCCTTCCATGAACACGGAGCATATTAAGAAGTTCAGAACCCTGCTAGGAGCAGTGAGATACCGGCACGCCCCACAGACGTGCTTCCTTGGCCAGCTGCTACCATGCACTCCCCCTGCCATGCAACCAAACTGCCTTGCAGCTACACAGGGCCTCTTATTTCTTCCTCAAATGCACCCTCTACACATTCAAAAATCAAAACACGGACATGCTTGTAATACATCCAAGGCCCACACCAAGTATCACTTAACCTTTCCTTAAACTTAAAAATTCTGCCCTGTATGGTGCAAGAGGCCTACAAGGAGAGCTGCCAGCATTTCAAAATAACACCAGCATCTGAAGAAGGTGAACTGACTAGAACATAGTAATCCAGTAAGTTTCACAGCAAGCAGGCATTTGAATCCCAGCCCTAGCTAACAGTTTACCAGCACTTTCCACCACCAGCTGGTCCACCACTACTAACCAGTTCTCAACACAGCGCACAGATTTATTTACATTATAAATCACTGGGATTTCAAGGCGGATATCACAGAGTGAGTCAATACAGTCAACAGAATGGGACTTTCAATAAGCAATGAAATAGGATTTAGATTGCAGAACCAACCAGAAGTCTACTAAACAGAACTGAAGCAAAACTTAAGCATTATGATGACACATTAATTGCCCTTTCACACATGCTAAATCATGCCATTTCAACCACTTTAGTGACCATCTGCAAGTGGATTTTGACATTTCACACAGTAAAATCAAGTTGCAAAGTGCACTAAAACTGGACTGAAAGTGAGCTGTTTTGTGTGTGTGAAAGCGCCCTAATAAATGATGCAAAATTGCACAACAGGATCCAACGTAGAGTAAACTATAATACAGTAGATTCAAGTGGGTAGCCATGTTGGTCAGAAGCAGCAGAACGAAGTTTTGAGTCCAGTGGCACCTTTGTGACCAACAAAGTTTTAGTCAAAGTGTCAGCTTTCGTGTGCAAAACACACTTCTTCAGACAAAGCTGGAATAAAATCTCAAACGTTAGTTACAGGGGGGAAAGAGGGTTACAGGAAAAACTGGAATAAAATCTAATGGCTTACCTCCCACCTTTTTTCCTGTAGCTAGTTTTTGAGATAAAACAAAGTTAGAGTCCAGTGGCATCTTTAAGACCAAAAAAGTTTTATTCAAGGTGTGAGCTTTCATGTGCAAAGTACACCTTATCAGACAATGAAGTGTGCTTTGCACACGAAAGCTCACGCCTTGAATAAAACTTTGTTGGTCTTAGAGGTGCCACCGGACTCTAATTTTGTTCTATTGCTTCAGACCAACACGGGTGCCCACCTTGATCTAGCTTTTGAGATTTTATTCCAGTTTTGCCTGAAGAGGTGTGTTTTGCACACAAAAGCTTACACTTCGAATAAAACTCTGTTGGTCTGAAAGGTTCCACTGGACTCAGACTTTAGAATACAATAGTACAGACCGCAGTCCCTTAATATTTATCATGTAATAACTTCACAGAGCACTCTGTACAGCGATTAGGGGCAGGGTGAGAGAATGGGGCCGCAAACAAGGAAAACTGAAGCAGACACTTTAGCCTACTTTTGGCATCTCGAGAGAGCACTAAAAATAGAGGGTGACCAACCAGCGTTTGCAAAGCTGAGAAGAGGCGACACAAGGAGCAGCAGCGGGGCTGCATCCAATGCTCCCTCTAAGCTGTGGACTCTTGCGAGCAGAAATTCTACTTGGTGAGCTACTGGCATTAAAGTCGCGAGCGAGCGATTTGGCTGCTGCAGAAATGAGTCTTCTCTGGAGTCCTCCTTCCTGAGCTAAGGAAAAAATGTGTGAGCCAGAGGCTAAAAACAGTGAACTGGCTCACACTAACTCAGCTTAGAGGGAACCCTTGCTGCATCCTGGCAAGACTGGGGGGGGGGGGGTCTTCCTCTGGTTTAACACCACCTAGCGTGGAAAGAGAGCAGCTCTCGCGAGAACAAGATCTGGCGGGTCGGGGATGGGGGCTCTTCTTGACCAAAGAATTTTCTTCTTCTTCCCACCAGCTCTCGCGAGAACGAGACCCCGCCCACCCGCCGCCTTCGTTTCTCTTCCCCAAGTTTCCTCACCGAAGATTTCTCGCCGGTACCTCTCGCCCATCACGCCCTGGCTCAGCTCCCGCAGTCTGACTCGCGTTTTCAGCTGCAGCGGGGCCGAGTCCCCGAACGGGCAGGAGCGCTTCGGCATCCCTTTCCCTTCGCCCCCTGCCCCGCGGCCAACCGGCACCGGCGCGCGCGGGAAAAACGCTCGACGACCGAGGCGACAAGTTCTGAGGTAAACAGCAACGCGCGGCCCGCCTTTCCTCAAGGCCAGCCCCCTTTTACGTCACCGGGGGCGGGCCTGCCAATCGTGGAAGGGCCGAGGGGGAAGGGGAGCCGATGAAAGGGGCGAGTGGGCGGGGCGATGTGACGTCATCGGATCGGGGTTGGAGGGGGGAAAGGGCGGGAACGACCAAGGCTTGCGCGAGGCTGAAGGCGGGCGACCAGTCGCTCCCGCGTTTCCTGCTGCCTCCTCCGCCCCGTTGCCCTTCGTTCCCTCAGTCGCTCCCTCGCGCGTTGGCCGTGCGACGGTCGTCCTGACGTAGTGCGCATGCGTGGGCTTGGCAGCCTTTCTTTTCGCGCGCTCGTGACTTCCCGGGGGAGAGGTAGGTGCGGAGTAATGGTCCCCCTAAGCGGTGGAGTCTCGTGAGCAAAAACTCTACTTTGTGAACTTCTGCTGGCCTTAAAGTTGTGAGCGAGGGGTTTGGCTGCTGCATCAATTAGTCTCCTCTGGAGCCCTCCTTCCTGAGCTAAGACAAAAACGTGTGAGCTGGAGGCTAAAAAACTGTGAGCTGGCTCACACTGGCTCAGCTTAGAGAGAACACTGGTGGGGAGGGAGTGAATGGCTAGGCTACTCTGCCTTAGATAACAGACAGCCGCAGTTCCTGCCATGCCCTTAAACGGAGCCCTTCCGTTTCTCCCCTTTCTCTCTCTCTGCAACTCTCCGGGGTGGGTTAGGATGACTAGCCCGTGCAGTGTCGCGTGGTGGTTACAGTGGTGAATTTAAGGCCAGAGAGGGGTTCAAATCCCTCCCTGCTTGTTATGAAGCCCGCTGAGCGACCTGGGCAAGAGTGCTCTCTTTCTTAACCTGACCTACCTCTCGGGGTTGTGAGGAGAAAGCAAGGAAGGGAGAACCACGGGTGCTACCCCCACCCTGAGCACCTTGTAAGTCAGACTGAACAACAATGCATTAAAAACCTGAGAGTGACGCCCATCACCCACTGAAATTAAATGACCAAGAGGCCTTTTGAGCCCTGGTCTGACACAGTGGCTTCAGTCCATTGGGGCAGCTCTGCAGACAAGAGAATCCGTGCCCTCAGAGCGTGACTTCTCTCACCTACTGGTGTCATCCAGAACATTCTCCTATAATGCAGTGTCGCATTTGGGGCAGCATAGGGAGGTGAGAAAGTCACACTTGGGGGGGGGGGTTTCCCAAGCCACAGTATCTGCTCTATTTAGGTTTCCGTAAAGGGCCACCATTTTGTTTTTCTTTGTAAAGACAAGTTGAAATACTTCAGCGTGTACCCTATTCTGTGTTTACATGGTTGCAGTGGCATGGATGATTCCATTCACACTCATACTGCTTCTGGTTAATTCCCTGGTTAAAATTTTTGTTTAAACTTATTCCAGAAATCAGAACAGTACTTCCTCAGGGTCACATAGTCCTCTGAAGCACCCAGACACTGGGTCATTCTACCAAATTAGAGAGAGTTGGAATTTTTAATTCCTGGTGGCAGCAGGAATCTACCAAGTTCAGGTAGAGTGTTTAAACACAGAGTGTTTAAAGGTAAAACCGTTTCCCCAAATAGCATGCATGTCACACTTACGAACAAAGCTAACAGTCAAAAGTTTAGCAAATGAAGCGGCAGGAAAGATATCCCTTGCTTGGGATGTTGTTTGGTCTTGAGGCAGCCCTGGAAGAGCAGCCTGCATTCCCCGCTCTTGATGTCTCCGCAGCCCTTTACACTTTCAGCAGCTGGCCAGCCATATGGAGGACTGATGACTCATAGCCATTAATAAGCTCTTCTCTCCATGAATTTAAGTACTTCTCTTTTTTAAAAAAAACCTGGAAAAAGACCCTCTACTTCCTCTGGTAGTGAATATAAATTTGTGTGTTGCATAAAAATGTGCTTTGCACTGTGCTGTACCACCCACTAATTTGAATGTTAGTTGGTCTAGTTATGGCATTGCCTAAGAGAGCAATCCTAAGCAGGTCTGCTCAGACTCCTACCTAGGCTTAGTCATTGGGGCTTACTCCCAGGAAAGTGTTATTAGGATTGCAGTGTGAGTTGCCTAGCTGTTGAAACAATAGCTACACTATAAATTGGTAGCATCATCTCATTCTCTGGGGCTTATTGTATAGGAGCCCAGGAAATTTCTTACGTCTCCACCCAGCTAAATACCAAGCATGTCTTCTAGAAGATAAGAAGTTGCATAGTCATTGATAGCTGGACCATGTGACTCCTTTTGTACACCTTCCACAAAGGGGTAGAACTTTTGAACACTATCATCTTTTCGGAGTGCAGAGGGACACATCATTTAGGAAAAGAATAGTTTCAAGAGGCCTGACTTGATTGGGGGAAGTTTGTGTACGGCATACACTTTCTGATTGATCAAGCCACACCTACACACGCTCCCCCAAAGTCTTCAAATCAAAGCAGGAAAGGAGATTTGGGAACCATTAATTAACTCTTAGTCCCCCAGCAGCGTTTAGGGTTGCAAGAGGGGGGTGATGGTGAGAAAGTTACAGAAATCCCCACTGTGGAAATGCAGTACTGAATCCAAGCCAGCTATCTCAAATGTGTTTGAAAGCAAGCAGCATCTCCTTTGAAGCACAGAATAAAGAACAGGTGGGCAGCCGTGTTGGTCCGCTAGAACAAAGTTTGAGTCCAGTGTCACCTTTAAGACCAACAAAGACTAATTCTGGATATAAGCTTTTGTGTGCATGCACTCTGAATATCTGAAGAGCTGTGCATGTACACGAAAGCTTATACCCAGAATTAATTTTTGTTGGTCTTAAAATGCCACTGGATCAGTGCTTTCTCTAAGCTGTGGAGTCTTGTGAGCAAAAATTTTACTTATGAGCCACTGGCATTACAAGTTGTGAGCAAGCGATTTGGCTAGTGCTCTGGAGCCATCCTTCCTGACCGAAGACAAAAATGTGTGAGCTGGAGGCCAAAAACCTATGAGCTAGCTCACACTGGCTTAGCTTAGAGGGAATGCTACACTGGAATCAAACTTTGTTCTAGAATAAAGAGCAATCATAGCAGGCATATCCCCTAAGGCAGGTTTGTATTCACATGAACACACATGAAGCTGCCATATATTGAATCAGACCCTTGGACCGTCACGATCAGTATTGTCTGCTCAGACTGGCAATGGCTTTCCAGGGTCTCAGGCAGAGGTCTTTCACATCACCTACTGCCTGGTACTTTTCAATTGGAAATGGTGTGGATTGAGCCTGGGATCTTCTGCATACCAGATGGAGGCTTTACCACTGAGCTACAGCCCTAACTTCATCACCCAGATGTTACCTTTTGACTATTTTTTGCCACATGGTGGCCCTCACGCACAGCTGTGCAACCATAAGTCTGCTAAGAATGGGCAGATTGTGCCAGAGGTGTTGACAACATTACATTCCTTAACTGCTGTACAAGCTTTTTAGCAACATCTGCTACCGCCACCTTGTTTGCAGGCTAAGAACAGAATAACATCTGTCTTGTCTATAGTCACATGTTTTGTCATGTTGGCAAGACAGTACAACATGATTTGCCAATCAGTTGCTGTCCAGGCCAGTGGAAGTCCATCTAGTCTAGAGGCTCAAGCATTGGTTTCAGAATGTGGTAGAAACAGGCTGAAATGTGTCCTCAAACATGCAGTTCCCTAGGGTGACTTTGTTGGATGTGAAAGACTTTGCACTGTCTCTTTGCCTCAGCCTTCAGAGGAGAACTATAGAGAGTCAGACGGATAGATAGGCCAAGACCCTGAACATCCTTTCTGCTGCTCTGATGCTTTCCCTTTGGTGTGTAGATTGTTATTCTCAGGGAGTCTTCCTTCCAGCTGACACCTACTCTCACCCTTCTCCATCTTGGTACCATGAGGGCAGGACAGGCCTCCTGCATCTCTGTCCATCCTAGCTAGTTAGACTAGATTAGAATCATGTCTCTGTCCTGTCTAGTATGGAGTTCCTTACAAAGTTTTGCAAAGATAAAGAGGCTCTGTTCTGAAGAAAGCTTATACCCAGAATGAAACTTTGGTGTTCTCAGCGGTGCCACTGGTCTCAAACTTTGTTCTTTTGCTTCAGACCAACCCACTGGGAATCTATGTTCTTTTCTGTGTAAGAGTTTTTTTTCTTACTCCATTGTTTCCTGATGCCTTTCTGTGCTATCAGTCACAATATCTTCTAAACAAAAAGGGCTGATGTGAACATACCAAGCTGCCTTCTCACAGGGTCCCTTGTGCACTGAATCAACTTGGCTAGAGGGGGAGCAGCCAAAAGGGCATTAGTCTTCCCTTCCACCCATGCACCTATGCGCACAGGCACCAGCCCCGTCATCAGGCAGTGTGTTACACGCATTCGTTTCTTCCACACACAGACGGGGTGCTCACAAGCCAGGAACCACGTGCAAGTGGTGGGAGGGGCCAGCACAGTTGTGTCCCCTCTCCTGCTACATGCATTGATTCAAAACACATGGGGGCTCTATACAGAGGACTGGCAAGTCAGATTACTGGCCCTGTTTCAAGCTTGTCACTGGGGACGCATACCGCCGTGGGCTTGTGAATTCTTGGAGACCAGTGGAAGCCTTATGAAGACTAATCATATGTCTTTTAATGTAATAACGTGGTGTATTACTAACCTTGATGTCTTCATGCTCTTCGGCTGTTACAGAGAATGTTTCTTTCTGTTCTTACAGCCTAAGAGCTCGGTCCCTCTGAGACTGTATTTCAGCCGGGTTTATGTCCCGCTTGTAATTGTATGTCTTTTTACTGTAATAACGCACTTTGTACTTTATTTGTACTTTTCATGACAGTTTCTTATATCATTATAAATATTTTTGTAAAAAACCAGATTCTGTTTACATTCTTCAAGGCTGCATTTGTATGTTTGGTCGATTCTGTTATTGGCTACCTTCTCACTTGTTTGCTGTACTGACTGGCAGCAGCTCTCCAGGGTCTCAGGGGGAAGGTCACATCACTTACAGCCTGGTCATTTTAACTGGAGATGCCGGGGATTGAACCTGCAACCTTCTGCATACAGAGATGCCCTGAGCCACGGGCACATCCTAGTCATATCTGTCCATTTAAAAGAGCCCACTTGGACTGAATAGTTGGCGTCACTCTCACAGGGAAGCACAGCTACAGTAACCAGGGGGCGCACTGGCATAGGATCTCCTGTTTTCTTTAAATACTGCCATGTACACACGTGAAGCTGCCTTCTACTGAATCAGACCATCATCCATCAAAATCAGTATTGCCTACTCAGACAGGCAGCAGCTCTCCAGGGTCTCAGGCAGAGGTCTTTCATGACAGGAATTGAACCTGGGACCTTCGGCACGCAGATGCTCTACCGCTGACCCATGGCGCCTCCCGTGTAGTACAGGGAAAACTGCTACTCTAGCCATAGAAGGAGAGGAAGTAAAATTCTGGGGAAGTGGCTATACAAGAATCCAGGTAAATGTTAGAACAAACACGGCAAACTCCCACGCTTTTCTGAGCAGGCAGGATTTTTACTAGTGCAGCCACATCAGGGGCTCTTTGCAGCTGCTTTTGAGGGACCAAAATATTCCAGCCTCACCATGTAGTTTGGGCTCTACCTCAGTCTGATACTGTGGTTGGTACACATCAGTTGAGTGCAATTTCCTGTGAATGCAGAAAAAAAGGAACAGAAGGGCAAATCTTGTACTTCCATATGGCTTTACTGAGCAAAAAGGAAGATTTCTAAGAGTATTCGTCTCCATTTACAATATACAAAAATAACCAAGAGAACACTAAGTGCATTAGTTAGGAAGTCTGTGCTTGGCTGTACTCAGTAACAGGGACACCGAAAGCATCATAAGGACTGAGTCTTCATCTTCCCCCTATATCCTGTGCTGACATATCCTCTTTAAGACATCTGCTCTACCCCCCAAACCCCAGTTCAGTTAAAACAGTTTTGTTTCAGGTCATGAATCTCAAGTTTAAACATGCCAAGCAAAGCTATGCTAAACTATTAAAAACCACGTTCCACACAAAATGATTCTTAAAAATATGGAACAGGGAAAAACAGGCACAATAGCAAAGTCTGTTACTCACTTCAAAAATATACTTCATATTAAGGATTGTATCACTGAGTGAACTGTACAACTCCCATATAAACTAAAAGAAGTCTGAAAGGGAGGGGAAAAACACACATTTCTGCTGAAATTTAAAAAAATATTCAAGATTCTCTACCACAGTCAAACAGAATAAAATTACAGGAACAACAAAAAAAAAGTTTCATTGTGATTAAAAGGCCTGATGACAAACAGGCACAGTCCATGGGGAAGTTCTGCAAAAGCTCTCTGAAATAAACAGAAGCAGAGCAAGTGCTCTAGGACACAGTTGCCACTCATTTCAACGAGTCTCGCATGGATGATCTTGCACACAGGAATGGCTGCCAGCCGGCACACAGTTTGGATTGTTTAACTCTCTTAAACAAGATTGCAGCTCTTTCCTTTTGCACCAGGCCTTGAACAGCAGAAGCAGAAGTCTTTTAGCAGAAAACATTTCCAGGTAATGCAAAGATAGGTTAAACCGGGCAATGGTAGTTGGAATTCAAAGCTGCTTTAAGAGTTGCTGGCTACAATTTATGGCTTGTTTCCTGGACTTCCTGCTATCAAAACGCTGCAAACCCAACCTTAGCAAAAGCAGGGTGGCATTCATCAATTCTGCTCAACTGCGTATGTGCCAAGGCACCATAGCTTGAGGGAACGGTCCAGACCCTCTCCTGACAGGGACTCGAGCCTACCAGAAATGCAAACCAGTTAGCACCCCACCACATGCACTGAGCCATGCTATGAACAATTTCCAAAAGTGCTTTATGCGAAAAATTATGTTGCAAAAATTTGGAAAACAGAAACTTTTAGGGAATGGCCTTGGGGAATTCTGCTAAAAGAGATGCATGGGGACCCTTGTTTGGGTAGAAAAGCAGCCTAGCAAGGTTTTATATAAAACAAAATTAATAAGTATTCCAAGGGGGCCTGGGTGTAGCCAAAATTGAGAATCCAGTGGCACCTTTAAAAGCCTAGCAAGTTCATCATGGCTATACCATACAAACAGACAACCCCCGTGGAACCATGTAGTATAGCATATTTCAATAGCTCTCATATTTTGTTCACATAATATCAGACCCTTTAACCGGTATAAGATCAAGAACTAGCATCTCAGAAACCAATACGTTTTGCAATAAGTCTTGAAATTTGGAAGCAAAACACTGCGCTTCTGAGGGTTTTTGTGACCATTATAAGAGCCCCCTCTTGTCTGAAAGAAAAAATATTCATTTCTCCCTGCTGCCCTGCCCAGGCACCAGGATGCTTCCAGATGTACAGAGGATTGTACGTGTGAGCGCTGTGCCCTGTTTTGTGGCTCTCCAAGGAACCTAGTTGGCTGCTGTATGAAATAGGATCCTGGAATAGATGGACCACTGGTCTGATCCAGCAAGGCTTTTCTTAGGTTCTGAGGATTTCTTGTTAAATTCTGGGTTGGTGATAGCTCTGCAGGTACCTTTTCACTGAATGTGGAGCTGTGCTATAAAGGGAATAACTCATCCTTCATAAGAGGTCTGCAGTGTGCCTCTAACTGTGGAACAAAGCTATATCTGCAATGCTCTGGATTCCAGCAGAGGCTCTTTGTGCTACATTTCTGAGTGACAGCACAGCCTCTGTGGCTTATGCTGGCCACTCTTACCCTGGATAAGGCCATTACTAGCAATGGGACAGAGCTAGTATTTCTCTTGTATGCAGTATTTCTGAAACAGAGGTCGTGCAGCTTGGGAAGGCTCTTCCTTACGAGGGACAGAACAGCAGCCCTGCACCCTGACCTGGATAGCCCAGGAGAGCCTAACCTCCTCAGATCTCGGAAGCTAAGCAGGGCCGACCCTGGCAAGTACTTGGGAGACCTCTAAGGAATACCAGGGCCGGGATGCAGAGGCAGGCAGTATCAAGCCACCTCTCTGAAATGTCCTAGCCCCAATAGGGGTCGCCAAAAGTCAACAATGACTTCCAGGCATGCAAGCATGTGCACACACACACCCAAAAAGAAATTAAAAAGAGGGACAGAATGGCCATAATGTCACAGATCTGAGAGCTGGCAGAAGACACTAATACCATTCTTAGGGCTTAATATGTCCAGAAGAACAGTCACCTTAAGGATTTCTTAGGCCCAATTTGTGTGATATAGAAACTAAATCACAGGAAAGGAAATCCCACATTAACAGCTTGCCTTTTGCAGAATGCGCGGGGCAATGCACACACACACTGTATGTAGGGGCTAGAACAAATATGGCATTTGGCTCATCGACACAGGACCCCTGAATAGTCCAGTGGCCTATGCTGAGGGGTTTCTGCACGGTCTGGCTCATTCTGCCAGGACCTGCTGTCCGTGCAGGAACCCGAAGATGACTGCCATCCTGCTGCTAATGAGCAGGACCAAAATGAGTTGTGCTGCTTGCAGGTTCATCCAGGTCAGCGTTTGCCACGTCGTGTTTCAAGTTTTGCATATCACTGTTTTGTGGCAAATGTGACGTTCCACAGAGATACGTGGCCTCAGTGGCACAAGTCAACTTACAACAGGTCTTGGAATGGTACGAAATGCGTCTTTCTGACACAATAGTTGTGTGCTGCTGAGTTCCAGTGATTCACGGTGGCCCCGGGACTGTGGGGTTTTCCGAGGCGGACAAACATTGCCTTCCTCTGCACAGCAGCCTGAGTCTTCCTTGGGTGTCTCCTGTCCTAGTATTAACTGTGGCCAACCCTGGTTAACTTCCAAACGCTGATGACAGCAGGCTAGTCTGGGCTATTGGGCTGCCATTTCCACACAAATGGTGATACCGACATCATGCAGGCTCATGAAAGCCTGCCATTCTGGATGCACAGCTTGTGCTTCTCCTCGGGCCTCACTTTGGCATGTCAGATTGTCCCTGTTACGTTAAAGGGTTGGCCTCTGCACCAAATCTCACAGCTCTTTGTAAGTTAATATCCACGGAGGATCACAAAGAGATGGGAGGCAGGAGGCCACTACAGGTCTGTTATTGGACAGTGTCGACTGAGCGACCCTAACACTACTCTTAATATTTTGCAAAGCAACTGAGACCGCAGCGGTAATAACCGCTGCCGCCCACTCGCAACACCCCAGCCGCTCACGGTCTGCAGGACATCACCCTCGGACAAGGCACTAAACGAGCGTGTGCAGTGTCACTATGGCCATGCCACATCCCTGCCTATGTTTTGTAGAACCTTCCAACCTGGCCATGGTTCCTTTGATCTTGCACCTGTCACGCAATAGGCAAGAGCACAGCACCTCTGAAGGAGAGAGTGTGGATACTGGGGGGGGGGGGGGGGTTCCGCATGATTCCGGCTTGATCTGCTGCAGAGAACAACTTCAGCTACTGGCCTCCTTCATTGTATGGACCATCTCCTTTGCTCCTCTCCCCATTTACGTCTGGGCGGTTGCTTACTACAAAAGATACAGTTTCCAAGGTGATGTTTTCTGTGCTTTGACTGGTAGATGTGGAAGGGACTACTCGGTTTTGGTTAGGTTTTTTAAAACCAGCCTGTTAAATGCAGCAAACATCTTATGCTGCCATTTCAATGGCTTCCTAATACAGGGATAGGAACCCATCTCCTTTAACAGTCATCTAGAGTCTGGCATAAATCTCAAGTGTTAGCAGCAGCCAGGATTCCGTATGCAGTTTAACCTTGGTTTTAAAGGTGACCCTGAATTCTCTCCCCATCCCAAGGTCTGTCCTGTTCCTACTTTGTGTTTCTGGGTTTTTTAAAAAAAATACATATACCTACTTGAAAATACAAGAGCTGTCTAACCAAAATCTAAGAATAACACTTCAGTTTTAACTGCCTCTTCCTCTCTGCTCGGAAGTCAGAAGGAGCAGATGAATGCTAACAACTGCTTCTCATCAAAGTTCTTTGTTCATTTAGAAGAGCTGGATCATCGATTCCCTTGATTTCCCAACTCCGACCCATTTCACTGTGGAGGAGAGACATAAATAATTATTAGCGCAATTTACTTGGAAGTAAACACCAACATATTTTAGGCCGTAATCTTAAATGCTTTAGTGCCAACTCCAGATCCCCTGCGGACTGAGAGCTGACAAATTTAGAATTGCGGTTCTATAAAATGAAAAGGAAGGATGCTTACACTTTGCCAGAAATGGGTAACAAAACTCAAATGTGGTCTATAAAACTCTATCAACTAACAATTTATTCTAATGTTTTAGCTCCATGCAATTACACAGAGCGTTTTTATAAAAAGCCAAACTAATGAAGCCATAAACATAGAAAAGCTACAACGTAAAAGCCTATAGGCAAGGCGTGCTTATGTCCTTCTTAGCCATAAGAATCTTCCGCAATGGCATCATCCAGCCCAGCAAATCCTCTGAGGCTGCAGCAAATCAACAACTCGGTTGTAGCACTGATTTCTCTTCCTCCATCTCCAAAAGAACATCAGAAGAGCCCTGCTGGACCAGACTAGTGGCCCATTGAATCCAGCATCCTGTCTCACACAGAGGCCAACCAGTTCCTCTGAATGGCCAACAAGAGGGCATGGAGGCTGAGGCCTTCCCCTGATGTTGCCTCCTGGGCTCTGGGATTCAGAGGTTTAGTGCCTCTGAACGTAGAGAATTCTCAGTCACCATGGCTAGTAGGCATTGACAGACTTACCCACCATGAATCTGTCTAATCCCCTTTTAAAACTGTTTATTCCTGTGGCCATCACAGCATCCTTTGGCAGCGAATTCCATGGCTGCAGCACCCCAAGCCTACACAGCTCCAAATTTGGACTTGGCACTGAACTGCTTGGAATTGATAACCCAACCCAGTGTTGCAGCGACTCGAGCTTCTGCCGCCCTGTTGCTGCTCCCATTACTCCCACCACCACCACCAAATTCTCACACCTAACACCCTCATAGCCAGGATTAGAATACAGAGCTAATGAAAGTAGCAGCTACAACCACCACCCCTCCCTATGGATGTTTATCCACATGTTCAGAGGCTAGAGTTTGCATATCTGACAGGGCATAGTCCCATATACAGAGCTTTCGTGGACAGCCCCTCCAACATTTGATGGGGGAGATGTCTGTCATTAATTAGCAGGTTTCCTGGAGGATGTGTAACCCTGAAACCAGCCCAGAGTTGAAAGCCACATTTTTGGGTCACCTTCAGGACATGTCTGAGATGGTGGAAAGGAGGGCACAATTGATGTTAACACTAAGAAACCTATCAGGGGAGAGGCAAGAGAAAAGCTGAGGCTAGACACTCCCTTGACAATGGTTCTGTTCTCTGGTTTCCTGGTGGCTTATCAAAATTCAGGCTGTGATTAACAATCCAGGTCTGTAGAACAATAGCTTGCCTTCTACGACCATCCGGGAATCTACCTTACAATGCAGAATTCCCTGGAAAATTAAAGCCAAGGGAGGCCAGGCCCATCGGCCACCTCCTGGAATACTGGATGCCTCTGCTCCAAAGGATTTCACTCCTCCTCTCTCCTGTTTCCCACTTCCCCACATTTACACCTTAAGCTCAAAGAGTAACTCCTGCTCCAAGTTGGAGAAGCTTGGGTTGCTCTTTGGTTGCTCCTGTTGCGTTTTTAGTTAGGATAAAGAATGCGCTGTTTAGCTACGCTCGATTTGGTACTTGCAAATATTTGCTCAGGAGAGGTTCCTCCCACAGTTGTGCCAAATCCCTCAATAAAATCTTCATTCCTTTTAAATCAGGTCTTTGTTATCCCTCTCCTATTGAAAACTCACTACCCACAGCTACCTCTTTAGGTAAAAAGATCCCAGCTTTTGGCACCCTGCACAAAAATACAAGCAAATTCCCCATGTTAATCTGAATGTATTTCTTGGGGTATGGGGACAGCTGTGTACCAATTACTCCTCCGCCCCAATCACATCCAGTTTGGCCCCTGATGGAACTAGATCACTGCAGGGTACCGGCCCCACTGTTTGGGAATCACTCATTTAGCCTGATGAAATCCTGCCAAAGGCAACATTTCTGGCCAATGACAAGCCTTCCACCTACAAGTCTTGCCATGGAAGTTCACTGGGTGACCTTGGGCCAGTCACACTCTCTCTGCCTAACCTACCTCACAGGGTTGTTGTGGTGATAAAATGGAGGCGCAGAGAACGATGTAAGCCACTTTGGGTCCCCACCGGGGAGGGAAGTGGGGGTATTAAATGAATTAAATTAGTTTATACAGAAGACAGCTGTCCTGGAAGAGCAAAGGGAGCTTACCTGCCACTCCAACGTGGTTTTCCACAAACCGAATGTAGTTCTGTGCTTTAGGTGGGAGATCCTCCCATTTCCTGGCATCTGTCGTGTCTGTCTTCCACCCTGGCATCGTCTCATACTCCACCTCCACTTTCTGCAGTATTTCTTGGTTAGCTTTATATTTTAAAAAAAACCAAGAAGTGTGAATCAGAACACAATCTGACATTGAAAAAGTATACAGATATTTGGCGTTATGATTAAAACATAACGTTTGGGTTGGCAACAGCCACTTGTTAGTCGCTGTCAAGAAAATAAACGTTGAAGCTGAAAGAGACGTCTGTCTCCATTAGCTTGCTCTTGGGGAGACAGGGCTTTATTTAACGCCGTACTTCCGAACATATTCCCGAGGGAGCTTACAAAACCCATTAACACAATAAGAAGTAGGCCCCAAACCCGAGGAACTACAGTCAAACGAGTTTCAGTGAAAGCAGTAGTAAAATATCAATCAAGTGAAACAGAAAAAAGACGGGGGGGAGATAAAAACGAATTACAGCAACACAGCCTCAGTTTAAAATAGGAAATAATGAAGATGGGTGCTCTGTTTTCAAAATCCTGGCATCGGCGTTACAAATATGTTGTCACCTTGCTAGGCAAATGGTACACCATCCGGGGGGGGGGGGGGAACGGAGGGCAAAACTTTGCCAAGAACTGTCGACGGAAAGTGCTGTCAAGCTGCAGTCAACAACTGCAAGCCTGTAAGGTTTCCAAAGCAAGAGACAAACAGGCCTCGCAACCCTGGACTTCCTTGCTCGTCTCCCATCCAAGTACTAACCTCCTTCGCTTCTGAGATATGAAGAGATCTGGCTAGCCTGGGCCATCTAGATCAGGGCTGCTAAACAGGCAAGCGATTCCTTAAAGGTTATGAAATCGAGACAGGCAACAACATACCTGGGAAATACGGGATCCTTTTCCCGCCCAGCTTGTAAGCGACGCCAACTTTGATCTCATCGAGGACGTCCAGGATATCCAACTTGGTTAATGCCAGACTGCCCAGAAAACATTCAACAGTGATATGTAACGAAAATCTTCAAGTTAATGCTTTAACCCCCTTCGCCTCTAAGACCTGCTTTCTCCTAAGATTTTACTTATCAGCCGTCTCAAAAAAAAAAAGAACAGATATAAAATATGAATTTCAATTAGAGAATGACTCAGGCGCAAACTGATGAATTACGAGGGTTTAATATACTTGTTCAAGTTCCCCCACCCCGTTTTTTAAAAAGCAGATATGAGCCACACAGTAAAAGATTAATCAAATTCATAATAATTTTTAAGCATGAACATGAGATGTCAGCTAAGACAATGCATTACTCTTCAGTGTTAGATTATTTTAAAGCTTATAGGTGTAGGTGGTTGTTCCCCCCCCCCCCTCCCAGTTTATGAATTATTTGTATCTGAAGCTCCCAGAACTGGCTGATGTGCATATAATACGAATCCACACCATAAACAGGATTACGGGAACCAGAGATTGATCACAGGATCACTCCTTCCCTCCACACCTCTTCTCTTGGGCAAGTAAAGTATTCTCATCACCCTTCACCCTAATCAAAGACGACATCAGCAGACCCATTAACTATGGTTAGGGCTAATCAAGGTTCTAGCTTACCTGGTTCTTCAAAAATTGGTTTATCTATACATATATACACACTTCGCACCTTTTCCAGGCTATCAAGCAGTAAGACGACACCAAGGTTACTTCCACACTGGATGTTCGGTTCAGCTGGAATCCTAACATGAAGGTTTTTTGCAGTGCCTCCAGACACCTTCTAGCTTTCTTTCAGCTTAGCTGTGATCTTTCCTAAACTTCCTTTTTGGAAAGATCTCAGCAAAGCTTGAAGAGAATACCATGGGGATAGGAAAGTCCAGATCTCTCCTGGTCCAACCTGCATCAGTAATTTTCAGTAGTACCCAAACATGTTTGAAGGAAGGACAGAATGTGAGGAGACAGAATGTGTGGATACTGGGGGTTGCCAACCTCCAGGTGGCACCTGGAGATCTGCTATTACAGTTGATCTCCAGACAATCAAGATCAGTTCCCATGAAGAAAGTGGCTGCTTTGGAAGGAAGACTCGATGGCATTATACCCTACAGAAGTCCCTCCTCTCCCCAAACCCCATCCTCCGGCCCCCAAATCTCCCGGCATTTCCTGTCAGCTAATGCTGCCATCCCCCGCCCGGGAGGTGGTATCCCCCTTGCGGCAACGTCACCACTGTGGAATGTTTTGTTAACTGTTCTCATGGCTGGCTTATCGCTCTGCTAGCTCCTCCGACCTTGGAGAGTCTCTAGTGCCAGCTGCTGTATCTTCTCCTGTCTGGCCCTCTACCTTGCCGCT
This sequence comes from Lepidodactylus listeri, assembly GCA_029233225.1. Lineage (NCBI taxonomy): Eukaryota > Metazoa > Chordata > Lepidosauria > Squamata > Gekkonidae > Lepidodactylus > Lepidodactylus listeri. The sequence goes on from JARCFY010000011.1 coordinate 88,055,772, forward strand.
TTTTCCCTGGGAACTGAAAGCCAGTATTTTGTGCGCCTTTTACATTTCATTACTGATCTGGTTCTATGCCTTTGTGATACCTTTTACAGCCATTTTGAATTCTGTATAATTGACCTGGCTTGCCGGGTACCTGCCATTACTAACACAAGAAGTGCAGATGACCATTTCAGATCCTATCGCAATAAAGCTTTCCTGATTAAGGACACTTGTTCTTGACTGACTCTGTGGACTCTCATATTTCCCAACCCAGAGCTGGCAAACCTAGCAAATACTGGATTGCTGCTACAAAATGGTTCTATGCTTGTAGCAGCAATGAGACCTGTTGCCACGTTGGAAGCAACCCATGTCCAACGTGGCTTCTCCTTGAGGCAGAGATTAGTATTCTCATGACAACAGGGGCAATATATGCTTTTGTCAATACACAAAAACATAAGACTTTGCTAGACTACTCTTAAAAGTTACCTACATATTGGTAATCCACAGGGTAAAAAGCTATGGGTTCCAAGTGTAGCTCAAAATCTGTGATTGCTTACGCGGTGAATCCGTTGATCATATGGGCGTATCTCAGAATGATAAGGTCTAGCCAGCCACAGCGCCTCTTCCTGCCCGTGGTCACTCCCCACTCGTGGCCTCGAGACTGTAGGAGGTCTCCAATCTCCTGCAAGAAAGCAAAAATATCATCTGCTGGAGCTAAGCATCAGGCAGTCAAAAGGATCTGACCATTCAGTTTCCAAAGTCAATGCAGTAGTTATCATCATCATCAAACATCATTGATTGAATTTTGGAATCACCCAGTCCCTGATTACACAGGGCTCTGGATGATTTACAACAGGTTAATAACGTACAAAAAATACAATTAAAAACGGCAGATCAGTTATTTTTAATTTAATAATCTCCAGGTGGTGTCCATCATTTCATCCAAAACCTACTCTGGACTGTTCTTCTGTCTCATGGGCAGGTTAAGGAGACGGCTGAAGCGGCAGGATGGAAGAAAAGAGGAGGGGGCCAACTATGACGGAAACTGGTTGCTGTCCTCAGCCAAAAGCCTGGCGGAACATCTCTGCCTCACAGGCTGTGCGGAACTGCATTAAGTCCCACGGGGCCCTGATGGAAGTCGGCAGAGAGTTCCCTCAGGTTGGAATCAGGGCTGAGAAAGCCCTGACTCTGGCCGAGGACAGCTGGATAGCTTTGTTCTAAGTCAATACACAGTGAGGTATTAAAATCTAAACAGTAGGTCGGCTCTGACCAAAAAGTTCGTACTACATGGGATCCCCCTGTCTACAGTATACCACATTCTAAACATTATTAAGCAAAATAATGTTTCATGTGGTGGTGGAAAATACCAACTTACAATGCCATGGCCTGCCTCTGCATAGTTACCCTGGACTTCCTTGCTGGTCTCCCATCCAAGTACTAACCGGGGCCAACCGAGCTTCCGAGATCTGACAATCCACCAAATTGTGGTTTAAAGACATTATTAAGCCTATATCCGTTTTTAAAAGCAATTCTTGCCTTTGTTACCAGGCCTTTGATACACGCACCTAGGGACAGACCATTCGTCTCTGAAAACTGGAGGGTGAGAATCCACTTGTCTCAACTAGTTTTTCCAGCACAGCAGTCTTCCCCCAGCTATTAGAAAACGCAAAAGGCAAATCCTGCTGAATGGGGATCCTACATGTCGAGAATTGTGGATCCTGCCACAGATGCTTTGGCAATAGAGTGGCATGCTACAGAACCAGGGCTGGGAAATGGAGATCTAGGGGTGAAGCCTAGGGATGGTGCGTTTGGGGGATGGAAGGGCCCTCAGCGGGGTGTAATGGCATAGACTCCACCACCCGCCACCCTCCAAAGCAGCCATTTTCTCCAAGGGAACCGATTTCTGTTGCCTGAAGATCAGCTGTAATTCCGGGAGGTCTACGGCCACCACCAGGAGGCTGGCAAGAGCATGCAGAAGTCGCACAGTACCAGGAAATTAAAGCAGCTATATAAGAAAGTGATCATTAAGGGCACATGCATCCTGCTTTTGGAAGGAGGGTTAAGATTTGTGAGGCCCAGGAGAAAATACGGCCCCTCAGCATTTACTCTGCTTGGGTGTAAGACAATGGCCATTCATTAGTTAGCAATGCACCGAAGGCGTAACTCTGCTGTGTTCTATTCCATTGCTGTGGCTCTTTCTGAGCCCTGGAGGAATCAGGTGTGGGGTTGGTTTTTTCTGCAAAACCTGCATGGAGGAATGGCTCTACAGGTGTGGAGGGGGCAGGGTTAGGAGTAAGAAAAGGCAAGGAGTGAAAATCACTCTTCTTTCCTGTTCCGCTCATGCCTGAGGGACAGGGGGGGATTAAATCACCTTGCCGCTCCTCACTCCAGCATGCCAACTCTCACGGCCATTCCTGTGTGTGGATTCTGCAGTCTGCCCCCCCCCCCCCCCACATCTTTCCAAGAGTCAGAGGGAGCTGCAGTGATGAAGAGGAATGCAGGGAAACTTGTGTGCCTTACACAACTTGGGCAGTACAACACTGCCCACCATTCTTCCCGAATCAACCTCATTTCCCAGCATCGGCCATGTCCAACCTACGTTTATCTGTTCAGTGGGGAAGGCTCCAATGCCCACTCGCGTCGTGTAGGCCTTCACCACGCCGTACACCTCTCCGATATACTGAGGAGGGATACCAAGTCCAGTACACACGCCACCCACAGTACAGTTGGAGGAGGTCACAAAGGGGTACGTGCCTACAAAAACAACAACAACACAAAACTTAACTTTGAGGAACTGTGCATGGAAGAAAAGCTGTTTTGCTCTATGTATTTCAAAATAACCTCTCGCATGCACCAATAATTACTTTGAGGGGCTTTAAAAACCAAGAAGAGCCTTGATTGTAGCAACAAAATCATATGAGGGTGGAGGTTGGCTCAGCAAAGAAGAGTTTGTGAAGGGGGTGATTGGGGCAGAGAAGTAGAAACGGGATCTTAGTTTTATAAATATCTTTAAGGATACACTACAGTGGTGGAAAGTATAGGAGAAGACCCTGTAGGATTTTCAAGGCAATAGACGAACAGAGGGGGTTGTCATTGCCTGCCTCTGAGTGATGACCCTGCTCTCCCTTTCTGGTCTCTTATCCCAGTGCTAACCAGGGCAGACTCTCCTCAGCTTCCAAGGTTGCCCTGACCTGGACGGCCCAGGCTAGCCCAAGAATACACTATACACCATTGCAGAAGAGAAGATTCTGAATGGGAGAGTCAAGTGGTTAGCATGTCTGCCTAGGATCTGGGAAGAAGAAGAGAAGAGATTGGATTTATACCCCCGCCCTTCAACTACCCGAAGGAGACTCAGAGCAGCTTACCATCTCCTTTCCTTTCCCCTCCCCACAACAGACAGCTACCCTGTGAGCAATGCTCCCTCTAAGCTGTGGAGTCTTTGTGAGCAAAAATTCCACTTTGTGAGCTGCTAGCATTAAAGTTTTGAGCGAGACATTTGGCTACTGCGTAAATCAGCTTGCTCTGGAGCCATCCTTCCTGAGCTAAGACAAAAAATCTGTGAGCCGGAGGCTAAAAACTTTGTTGGGTCTTAAAAAGTGCCACTAGACTCAAAATTTTGTCCTGCTGCTTCAGGCCAACGTGGCCACCCATCTATCGTGCATCTGCAAAGTGCTGCCAAGTCACAGCCAACTTACAAAGCCCATGTAGGGTTATCAAGGCAAGAGACTAAGAGAGGTGCTTGGCCATTGCCTTCATCTGCACTTCCCTGGTGGTCTCCCATCCAAATACTAACTAGGGCCGACCCCCCCTTAGCTTCCTGAGATCTAATGAATCAAGCTCGCATGGCCCATCTGAGTCAGATCAGGACCGGCTAGGCTGCTTTTTAAAGGGAAAAAAGACACAAGAGCTCATTCACAGACCTCCCAACACCACGTCTTATTTGGCCTCAAGTCAGCGTGCTAATGAGAGAAGCCTCAGGGCTGCTTCTAGTATTTTTAGACGCAACATGAAGAGTTCCCAAGATCAGACCAGCACACGTATATATTTCCGTGATGAAGATATGCAATCTCCTGGTCAGACGGCAGTTTTCTGTACACCGAGGGCACACTTGTGGCTGGGAGGCAAGTGGGTAACCCTTCCCTACACCTGCACACCCTTTAAAAAAAAACAACACAAAGTCCAGAGGATTTTTAAACTGCAGATCTTTATGGAGGAAGACAAAGCGTACTGGAGAAGGTGGCTTACCAAAATCGATGTCAAGCAGAGCTGCGTTGGCCCCTTCCACGAGGATTTTCTTTGGGGAGCCATGCAGAGCTTCATACATAAAATAAACACCATCGCGGACCATGGGTCTTATTTTTTCAGCGTAGCCCTGCAAGAGTCAATCCGCATATGAGTTTAATCAGATATTTCTACCAGACTGGATACAAGACAAAAAATTTTTTTCCCAAAAGCTAAGGCAGAGGATCATAGCCTTTAGGTGACTGGAGGAATAAGTAAAGGTAAAGGTTTCCCTTGCTCAAAAGCCTGTCAAATCCAAGTCTAGGGGGTGGTGCTCATCTCTGTTTCCAAGCCGAAGAGCCAGCGCTTTCCGAAGACATTTTCCGTGGTCATGTGGACAGCATAACTAAATGCCGAGGTGCACAAAACACTATTACCTTCCCACAGAAGTGGTACCTATTTATCTATTTGCAATTTCTTCCTTTCGAACTGCTAGGTTGGCAGGAGCTGGGGCCAGAGATGAGAGCTCACTCTGTCATGTGGCACTCAAGTCTTGAACTGCTGAGCTACCGACCTTCCGGTCTGCAGCTCAGTGTCTTAACCTCTAAGCCACCGCGGATCCGACTGGAGAAATACACGCAGATTAAACCTGCATGTATTCCTCTAATCAGGGCAATTTGCTGCAGGCTAATTGGCAGTTTTGAGGACAGTCAAGCTGTCTACCTTCAGGAACAAGACTCCCAAACATAACTCAGAGTGGCCACCTAGAGTTGCAAATTTTCTCTCCCAATTGATGCTACATACACCGTTTTACCTAGAACAATGGACAACTGGGCTCATGTCTTTTGCAGTGTCCCATCAAGTAGATGCATATTCTTCTCTGTTCTTACAGCTGGGAGACGCTCTTCAGGAAAGTTTCTTGGGAGTCCTACAAAATACAACCTACTCCTTCCCACATATCCAGTTCATACTCATTCGATCCCACCAGCTCTCAGCTATTAGTACAAAGTTTGCCAAGTGTCCCAGTTCAGGCTACAGACTTTGCAATGGCAGCAACAGGCCCAAAGCCCATCTCTCAGTCAAACCAAATGCCTAGCAAGCGTCTGGGCCAGCCACACAAGTAAGTGAACCCCTTTGTCATTCTTGAAAGTTGCTGCCCTCGGAGGTGGTGCTGTGCAAGAGGTGATTCACGTGTGAAAATTAAATCGCTCGCTATCTCTTTCGGTGATTCCCCACTGAATGTATGATCTGCTACCAATTCAAAAGCACCATACTTGATGTGCGTTTGCAAGGGGGCTATCGCTGGGTGCTGATGTCACCAAGAGATCGCCGATCATGTGTGAACTCTGAAATGCTCTTCCTTAACTCCCGTTTGCATTGTAGGAACTTCAGGCAGAAAAATGTCCCAGTAGACTTTACACCAAAGCCCACACCGGAGCTATAAGAGCCCACAAGCAGGGCCAAGGCATTTTGACAATGGAACATTTTATTAAATGGACTGCGATGTCATCTAAGGCTTAAATGTCTGAGAAGAACGTGCTGTCAAGTCACAACTGACTCCTGGGGTTTCCAAGGCAAGAGATGCACAGAGGTGGTTTGCCCCTACCTTCCTCCGTGTCTTCCTTGGTGGTCTCCCACCCCCGCGGTGACTGTGGTTGACCTTGTTTAGTCCCCCAAGCCCTCATGAGCCCAGACCAAAACTGGGCATAAACCCAAAACGTACTGTGCTTGCACCTATGCCTTCTGCCACATGCCTTTCTTCTGGGCTTTGTCTGCTTTTTCATGCACGTTTTCTTTAAAATTGTGTCTTTTAAAGACAATAAAGGCAGCAATTAACTTGTACTAGATTGCCTTATTTTTAAAAAATTCTCTCCCTGCCCAAAGTCATTTGCCAAAGTCTGAGGTGTTTACCTTTAGTTTCCGCAGCTGTCCCTCTGTGTCAACTTCTAACGAAGGAAACATTGACTTGTACTGGTGAGCCAGGTTCTTGAATCTGTAAAACATCAACCATTGGAATGGCACTTTTACACTGCACCCTCTGGCGCTGACCACCTTTGGCCTCTGTTCACAGAATGACTCAGCGTAAGGGGTTCTCTAACAAAGGCGCATAAAATGGGATTGCCCAATGGACCAGCTCTCAACTGGCAGAGATGGTCTATAGCTGCAGTTGCTAGAGTAGGGTTGCCAACCTCCAGGTGGCAGCTGGGGATCTCCTGCTATTCCAACTGATCTTCAGATGACATAAATCAGTTCCCCTGGAGATAATGACTGCTTTGGAAGGTGGACTCTATGGCATTATACTATTTGTGAATTTCCTGCATTGTTCAGGGAGTTGGACTAGATGACCCCGGAGGTCCCTTCCAACTACGGTTCTACAATTCAATAATTACACCCGGCTGAGGTCCCTCCCCTCCCCAGGCTCTACCCCCAAAATTTCCAGAAACTTCCTGACCCTGAGCTGGCAGCATTCTGTTAGAGCCACTCAAAGAACTGGTTGAACTACCTGAGTTTTGGCCACTGGGTGACACAGAGTTTTGGACTGGATGGGCCACTGGCCTGACCCAACACGGCTTCTCTTATGTTCTAACTACTTCCCAAAACTCAGTTCAGCTGAAAATTACTGAAGGGCTAAACAATGAGTGACATAACCCTTCCCCTCTCGCGGCACCCCACCTCCATACATTTAAAATGTTTGCTAGAAAGAATTACCATGTAAGAGTAAAGGTAAAGGTTTCCCTTGCTCAAAAGCCAGTCGAATACAACTCTAGAGATACGGTGCTCATCTCCATTTCCAAGCTGAAGAGCCAGTGCTGTCCAGTTTCTGTGGTCATGTGGCCAGCATGACTAGACACTGAGGCGCACAGAACGCTGTTACCTTCCCACCGAAGCGGTACCTATTTGTCTACTTGCAATTTCTTGCTTTCGAACTGCTAGGCTGGCAGGAGCTGGGACCAGAGACAGGAGCTCACTCCGTCACGCGGCACTCGGGTCTCGAACTGCTGAACTACCAACTTTCCAGTCTGCAGCTCAGCATCTTAACCACTTGAGCCGCTGCAGCCCCTTACCATGTAAGAGTACAATTCACTTTTTTAAAAAAGTTGCATGTTTTATCAGAATACCTTGAAGAAAATTCATCAAAGTCTGAGAGAAGGTCACAGACCCGAAGGCCCGTCCGCGCAGCTTTGGAAGAATAGGTTGGTCCGATTCCTTTCTTTGTTGTGCCAATACTAGCAAGGCAAGAAAATAATAAATTGATATCAAAGGCTGGGAAAGCAAGTCTTGAGATAGGACAGCTTTAAATATAATTTGGAATTGTTCAGAAAAGGGTAGCATTTCACTTTGTAACTTAAAACTCCTAAAAAAAAGGATTTCTCCCCTCTTAGATGTCCCTTGAAATTTTGGGAGGGGGGTGGGGGTAGAAGAGAACTGATGTCTAGCCATTTGGTACGTGGAACCTGAGTGTAAAGCAGACACAGGGAACTCAAAAAGCCTCATCACATGTCATGCTACTATGTTTTTTGGGCGCCCTATTCCCTTCACAAACCACCCAAATGACACCACCTGACCCTACCACCCTTTAATCTTTTCACTTTAGAAAAGAGCAACTAAGGGGTGACACGACAGAAGCTGATAAAATTACGCATGGGGTGGAGAGAGTTAACAGAGAGAACTTTTTCTCCCTGTCCCAAAACACTAGATCTCGAGGGCATCCAGTGAAGCTGATGGGCAGTAGGTTCAGGATGGACAAAAAGGAAATACTACTTTCACAGAGAGTGATGGGAATGGGGCATTTGCTGCCAGAGGATACATTGAGGGCCACAGGAATAACCGGCTTTAAAATGGGACTAGATAGATTCATGGAGGAAAAGTCTATCAATGGCCACTAGCCATGGTGACTGAGGGGAACCTCCATACTTAGAGGCACTGATCCTCTGAACCCCAGAACCAGGAGGCAACATCAGGGGAAGGCCTCGGCCTCTACGCCCCGTTACTGACCCTCCAGAGGAACTGGTTGGCCACTGTGTGAGACAGGATGCTGGACTAGATGGACCATAGGTCTGATCCAGCAGGGCTCTTCTTATGTTCTTACGTACCATCTTCTTGCCCACCCTGCCCTCTATTGTAATAGCCAAGATATATTTCTACCAAGCCCAACTTCAGTCTCTATGTTACTGCCTTCGCTCACACAGTTTCCTAATAGATTCTGCAGAGTCATTGGGAGAGCTACAAAGTCACTGCCGCTTCAACAGGTCCCCCTTGCGTCTCCCTCCCAAAGTTCACACAGGGGCTGGAAAACGACGCACGTGACAAAAAGTGAATTTCACGCCAAGGGGTGTGTTCCGGCTGAGGTTCCTGTGGGTCTCTTCTCTTTCCCCGCCCTTCACCCATATCTTTCACGGCTCTTCCAAACAGGATGAATGAGTATCGCTTTCCACTTCACTGACCTAGTTAAATCCAGCAAAGGGGGCATGGCCGGGGCGTACCAGGGGGAAGAGAAGGATGACAGCTAGGAGAGTGTTCTACATTTCCCAAGTCACTAGAGGTGCTGCCAACATTTAGGGGCTGCACACAGATGTTACCCTTCTGGTAAAGGAGGAATCTTTATCTGCTCAGGGAAGAATCTCCCCTGCCACTGAACAGGTCAGACGATGGGATCCTGACACACAGGGCACAGAAGCTCGGGTGCTGAACCTGTGCAGATGTGCCAAAACAGCACACGCAGGAGGGCAACAGTGGGAGGGCTTCTGGAGTTCTGGCCCCGCTGGTGGACCTCCTGATGGCACCTGGGTTTTGGCCACTGTGTGACACAGAGTGTTGGAATGGATGGGCCACTGGCCTGATCCAGCATAGCTTCTCTTTTGTTCTTATGCGTGCAACCAGTTTGGTGTAGTGGTGAAGTGCGCGGACTCTAATCTGGGAGAACCGGGTTTGATTCCCCACTCCTCCACTTGCACCTGGCTGGATGACCTTGGGCAAGCCATAGCTCTGTACCAGCTGTTCTCTCAAGGACAGCTTGGGAAAGAGCTCTCTCAGCCCCACCCACCTCACAGGGTGTCTGTTGTGGGGAGGGGAAGGGAAAGGAGTTTGTAAGCCGCTCTGAGACTCCCTTGGGGAGTGGAGGGTGGGATATAAATCCAGTCTCCTCTTCTTCTTCTTCTTCTTCTCTTGCTATGCTCCATCCAACCGATAAGGATCCCTTACAATCTTCTGGCATGAGAGTGGCTGGAAATGTTTGTGTGGAATTGCTTGCGATATCGCTACAGTAGTCTCCATGCTATATCTTTAACACTACGGTGTATTCTGTGGAACACTATGCTGGGGATTATTAGGAAGAGAATTGAAAACAAATCAGCCAGTATCATAATGCCCCTGTAAAAATCGATGATGCGACCTCATTTGGAACACTGTGTACAGTTCTGGTCACCACACCTCAGAAAGGATATTATAACATTGGAAAAAGTGCAGAAAAGGGCAACTAGAATGATAAAAGGGTTGGAACACTTTCTCTATGAAGAAAGGTTGAAGTGCTGGGGGCTCTTTAGCTTGGAGGAATGACGGCTGAGGGGTGACATGATCGAGGTTTATAAGATTTATGACTGGGACAGAGCAGGTAGAGAAAGAGGTACTTTTCTCCCTTTCTCACAATACAAGAACTCGTGGGCATGAAATTACTGAGCAGTCAGGTTAGAATGGATAAAAGGAAGTACTTCTTCACCCAAAGAGTGATTAACACATGGAATTCACTGCCACAAGAGGTGGTGGCAGCTACAAGCATGGACGGCTTCAAGACGGAATTGGATAAAGATATGGAGCGGAGGTCCATCAGTGGTTATTAGCCTCAAGGTATAGATAAGAACTTTCAGTCTGGGGCAAGTGATGCTCTGTATTCGTGGTGCTTGATGGGGGGGGGGGCAACAGTGGGAGGGCTTCTAGTGTCCTGGCCCCACTGGTGGACCTCCTGATGGCACCTGGTATTTTTGACCACTGGGTGACACAGAGTGTTGGACCTGATCCAACACTGGCTTCCCTTATGTTCTCTTATGTTCTTAACATGTATTTTCACAATTAGGAACACTTCCATTCTTTCTCTGCTGCAGAATGAGGAAACGTGTGCTATGTTTCAAGACGCGGGAACAATATACGAGCGCCATACACAGAAAGGGGTAAGCCAGCATGAAATAGTAGATGGACGTGCAGTGCACAGAGCTTTTTGTTTTTTGGGGGAAAGAGGTGCCGGAACTCTCAAAAGGGAAATGAAGTTTTCAATCTGTCTGCTGAAAACTCATGAACTTTTAAACATCTTTAAAAGAATTTTGTCGAAGAGGTTCCGGAAATCCATTCCGGTGCATTCCCCCCCCCCCCCCCCCCCAAAAAACCTCTGAGGGTGCAATGTGAATCTGGGATTTAAATCCCCATTTGGCTATGAAACTTGCTGGGCAACCCAAGTTGGTCATCATATCTTAGCCCAATCTACCTTCAGAAGGCTGTTGTGGGCAACTATACCACTGCTTGGAGCTCCTCGCAGGAATGGCAAATTATAAATGCAATCCAGACGCAGAACAAAATGTTTGCTACATCCTAGTTCTCAAAGCAGTGGCCCCCAATATTCGGGGCCCTATTCTGTGCTACATAGTGGCCTGATAGCCCAGCCCCATCTTGTCAGAGCGGTTAGCCATGGTCAGTATTTGGATGGGAGACCAGCAAAGAAGTTCAGGGTTGCTACACAGAGGAAGCCAATGGCAAACTGCCTCTGCTCATCTCTCATCTTGAAAACCTATGGTCCTGGGGTTGCCATCAGTCAGTTGAGACTTAGCAGCCCCCAATTATTATTATTATTATTATTAGTCTGTACCATATGCCACGGGATTTATATTCTTCACAGTCCTACGCCAAATCTAGTAGCAACAATTAAGATATATAATTACTTTTTCCCCTCTTGGGCTTGCCGCTGAACTTCTTGAAGTCCATCAACTGCCTGGTGAAAATCAAACACTGCACAGCAGAGGGAAAGCCACAGGAAGGAGAATCAAGGAAAACAAAGAGAGAGTTTTTTTTTTTCAAAATATCACACACACACATTTGCAACTTTAGCAGCCCAATAACCAAGGGGGGGAAGCCCCTATGACTGTGAGCGGCATCATCTGCCAGAGCAATTACAACTCTTATTTATTGCCTTAAGCGAATTTGAGTCAGGGTTACTTACCTCCTAGGTAAGAAAAGCACGAACTCTACTCAATGCAAATAAGCTGGAGCAGCCAATCAAAATTCTCACAACACAAAAAGGGGCCTGCGACTTGCTCGTGTTAAGTACTTTGCTCCGTCCGACTAAAACTCACCAATATGTGCTCTGTCTGATATGATCAGTCTTTTCTCCCAGTCTCTTAAACCTGTTGAAAGAAATGTGCTGCCATTTAAGATGAATTTTTTTGCTGAATTGCAAGTTATTCCAACACTCAGGACAATGGAACCCCCAGGGTTTAACAGAGATATCGGCTTCTTATCTCACTGTACATGCTAAGTCACTCAGTTCTCACTTATACCCAGAAATTAAACTTCGTTGGTCTTAAAAGTGCCACTGGACTCAAACTTAGTTCTCTTATCTGTTGTTAACTCCTTTATTATCTGCATGCCAGTTTGCTGCCGTTTACATGTCTTACCAAATGTGTTATTCCAATCTTAGCTGTATTTATTGCTCAGTTACTTATGCATCTTGACTCCAATTAGCTCTTCCTAGCAACTAACCCCCCACCACCACCTATATGTAATCTTTGAGGAAATCTGTTTCTGTGTATCTAAAGGAGAGTGTGCATCTACACATGCTAAGTCTCTCAGTTCTCACATACCCAGAATTGAGCTTTGTTGGTCTTGAAAGTGCCACTGGACTCAAACTTTGTTCTCACATCTGTTTGTCAACTCTTGTATTTTTCTGTGAATTTACTGCCATTCACAGATCTTACCCACCGCTTTCATTCAATCTCAGCTACAATTGCCCAGTTACTTAAGCATCTTGACTAACTAGCCTTTCCTGGCAACTAACCCTCCCACCCTCTCTCCGCCTATATGTAATGGCCAAGGAAATTCTGTTTCACTGTATCTGAGGAAGTGTGCTTGCACACAAAAGCTTATACCCAGAATTAAACTTCATTGGTCTTAAAGGTGCCCCAGGACTCAAACTTTGTTCTGCTGCTTCAGACCAACCCGGCTACCCACCTGAATCTATTTTACAGCACCAATGCATATGATACTTTATTTATTTACGTTACTTATAGCTACGGTCAACGGGCTTTGGGGAGGAGAGGGGGTGACACGGACGCACAATCTCACACCTCCCTCTGTCAAAGTCCCAACTTCAGCAACAAGTTTGAACTGCTGGCGATGCTCCCCAGCACCACAAGCAATCCGCAAGCGTGCCACTCTCCAGAGATGCCAGCTCCACTTTAATTGCCTTTTGCAGATTTATATTTCCTGCCGGCTCTACAGCATTAAACGCACACACAGAATATTACTTCCCATGTGCGAGCACACAGACGCACACCCAGCGCCTGCCTCTGCTGTATGCAAACCCAGTGCACTTTTCTGAATGCCTGCTCCCATCCCTGACCTTTGCCTCCCCCGCTGCTTCCATTCAGACTCTCACATCAGGCAGCGCTTGTGTGTAGGGGAGCCGGGGAGCATGCACTCTGGCTTCAGCTCTTATTTAATCCTTCCCGCACTGCTGAGGGAGGCAGGCAGGCGAGGAGCACATTTGGGTCAGCGGGTTAGCAGGCTCCGCCTCACCCCACTTGGCAAGCCTCCTCTGCCCCTGACCCTTGGCGTTGTGCACGTGTGGCACCTCTTATGTAAGCACCAGGCTTTTCTCTCTCACCCGGGCAGCTGCGCACAGTGTGCTTGGCCCGGCCAGTCACTCCATTCACATGCTTACATAAGTGGGCACATGTGCCAGTTTGGTGTAGTGGTTAGGAGCACAGATGCTAATCTGGGAGAACCGGGTTTTAATCTCTACTCCTCTGCATGCAGCTGCTGGCGTGACCCTGAGTCAGCCAGAAGTTCTTTCAGAGCTGTTCTCTCAGGAGCAGTCCTCAAAAGAGCTCTCTCAGCCCCACCTACCTCGCAGGGTGTCTGTTGTGGGGAGGGGAAGGGAAAGGAGATTGTAAGACGCTCTGGGACTCTGAGTGATGGGCAGGGTGTAAATCCAGTCTCCTCTCTCTTCTTCTTGTAAAGTTGTCTCGTGGCTTTCCACAGGTGCCTGTGCCCATGGTTGCCTTGCCTGGACTGCCTGCAAGTGGAGGCAGTCGTCTGGGCTCGGGGAGGTTGCCTGAGCTCGGGGAGGTGGGGACCAAAGAGATTCTGCCTACAGCACAGGAACAGCCAGCCGTTTTTCTAGCAGCTCAGGTGGCAGGTACAGGAGTCCAACATGATCTGGCTGAAGGAGTGAGAGGTAGCAGCAGGCAGCGTGTCCTGGCCTAGTACCTCAGCCAATAGCAGGAGGCAGACAACCCCTAAGCCTGGGTCTAGCCGTGCCCTGTACTTATGCGCTTATTTACCCTACTGGAAACAGTGAAGCATCAAGACAGATCCAGGTAGTTAGCCATGTTGGTCTGAAGCAGCAGAACAAATTTAGAGTCCAGTGGCACCTTTAAGACCAATAATAATTGAATAAATTTTTGTTAGTCTTAAAGGTGCCACTGTACTCTTAATGCGAAGCGTCAAGTTACCCATCATTATACCAGCCTCCCATTTTCACGGGTCTCCAAGTTACTTGAAACAAACCTTTTTTCTCATTTTTTTCAGCTTCTTCGAACAAGCCCGGTAAATGTATAACTACCCCGTTACCTAAAAATGACACACAAAAGAATCTGTTACAAGACAGGGAATCAAATGCTCAAAGTAGCAAGTGAGCACATATGGAGCCGATCAATCGTTTAAAAAACTAAACAAGCTGGTACTGTATTGATCAGATCTCAAGACACACACACACACACACACACACACACAGAGAATGTTTTGCCAACTCCTCTACTTGAAACTGCAACTGGGAAGACCAGGGATTCAAGTGGAGTCCTTACTATGCCAAACGTGTGTTTGAAACCACTGCTCTCCATCACTTTAACGGGGCATGCCCTCTGTATGTGGATTTCTCCGGGGTGTGTGTGTGTGTGTGGGGGGGAATTAGAGGGAAAATTGCTCTGAACATCTCTTGCCTAGAAAATCCCATGAGGGGTCAACCACAAGTTGGCGGCAACTTGACAGCACTTCACACACACGGTTCAGATATCAGCAAGACTAGTTGATGCCACCATCTACAGACAGCTCTGAACAGCTGCTTTAACAAAATCAATTTTCCTTGTCATAAAGCTGCATATTAAATTCTAGGAGCATTGGATGTCATATGCTGAAGGTGCAGAAGGATTAAAGGTTAATGGGGATAACAGCTGTTCCTTTCTTCTTCCCGGGGAAGGGTGGAATACATACAGAACCAAAAACCTGGACGCATTGCTCTGTTTGATCATCTCAGATGGCCTTTTACTATTCTTCATGTAACTGACAATCATTAAGGCACATTTGCCTCTACGTGGCACAAGTCTTGGTGTAATCCTGGTACTATCTAAAGTGAATCCGAGTCAACCCTGAATATATGAAGATGTTAGAAGGGGAACATGTTTACAGACCACAGATTACTGATTTCCAGACTGTGCGTGTGATGGACTACGTTTAAAATTCTGCTTTCCTAATGCAGCAAAATCTGAGGTGAATAGTTAACTCTGCTCTAGAATGTTGAGCTTGAGTGACAGGCTGCTCCTTTTCTCTGATTGGCCCGTGCCAGCTAAGGGGAATATAAAATAAAAGTTCAGCTACAAGAGTGGATCTCTGAAGAGTCTGACTAAACGTCTCTCAGACAGGTTCCCCTTTGAATAAAGGGAGAAACTCCTAGTCTTAGCCGTGCTCAACATAACCTGAGAAAGAATTCCACCTAAGAATTCAGAGTCTAGTGTCAGCTTATGCTGAAGTTTGTTTTCACACAAACACCAAGAACTGGGATTTGAGATTTTGGCAAAGAGTGACTGGATAGCAAGCTGAAGCTCCCAATCAGGCCAAAAGGGAAAGCATTATATTTTTAGGGAAGAAATATCTGTCCAGTTATACAGGGAATTGGCACTGAGGCAGTCCCTGGTCTGCTGTGGAAGGAAACGGTTATAGACTACTCAGGGGAAAGAAGAAAGACACATTGTGATTTCAGAAAAGGGGAAAGAATTTGATACACTAAAAGAATGACCCTTCCAGAAAACCTGAACAGTTATTAGGGAACTATATGCAGAAACACTGTAACCAAAACGAAAATACTTAGTCACGCATCTCTCACTGAAAAGAACCAAGAATTTGTAAAAACGAGCTGCTACAACACCATAGTCTTGCTGGACAGAGGTCCCACTTGCTCCTGCCCACTTTTTAATGAGGAGGAAGAGGAGGAAGAAGAAGAGATTGGATTTATACCCTGCCCATCACTCGGAGTCCAAGAGCAGCTTACAATCTCCTTCCCTTCCTCTCCCCACAACAGACACCTTGTGAGGCAGGTGGGGCCGAGAGAGCTCTCTCAAAGACTGCTCTTGAGAGAGCAACTCTGAGAGAACTTGTGATTGACCCAAGGTCACCCGGCTGGCTGCATGTGGAGGAGTGGGGAATCAAACCCGGTTCTCCAGATTAGAGCCCACTGCTCCTAACCATTACACCAAACTGGCTCTCAACACTGGAAAGGGGCTGGTGGGCAGCATGTTGAGGACCTCTGGTTTAAACTCTCCTGAAAGACCTGAGCCGGCTTCGCTGGAAGGGCGGGGTAAAGGTCTTAACAAAATAAATAAATAAAGACCACAAATATTCACTTGGAGAAGACTTCCCACTACCCTTCTGCATTCACAGCTACAGGCCTGCCTCCTTTTAATCAGCCTCCACAGGAATTCTACTACATGTCTGCCTCAAGTGCCGTTGCACTCGACTGCCCCACTGCCCTGGGAAAGGTTGAAAGTCAATCACCCCCAAGGCAAAACAGCCCGGCGGCTGGAGGCTGCAAGTCATACTTCTGCATGAACCTCTGCTCTGTGCTCACTGTCCGGTGATACAGTGCCAGAACAATGACTCATTGCTGTTAATTGGAAGAAACCGACTGCCCCCACTATTGCATCTTGGCTTGCCAAACTTTGGGACTATTTTGTAAATGATAAAATTGCTGATTGGATGGTACATGCAGGTGACTTAGATGCAACAAAGAGTTTAATGTCTAAGTGGTCCCCTTTACTTACTAACTATGCTGATGAAGAAGTTGGTTTACTACCGTCACACTGGGTAAATAACTCCTCACTTTACCTGTTTCTGTAATGAAGCTCTTAGGTTTAGGATAGAGCTGTTTCTTTTTTATATACCTAAATGTACAACTATTTGTATTAGGAAACCAAATGTTTATTATGACTCATTTCATCCGGAGTTGTGTATTTGTTAATGTTCCTTAAGAAGTTCAGTCTTACTAATATTATAATGTAAATTTTGTATGACATTTGATTTTTGAATAGTTTTATTCCTCTGTACCCCTAACCCTTCAATAAAGCTTTTTAAATTAAAAAAAACCCAACCAGTGACTCATGCAATAACACAGAGGGTTTGAGTTCATTCTTTAGCACCAGTAGGAGGCAAACAGATGTTTACTATCCAACAGAGCATGTTCTGTAACTTTAGTAACACAGAAGAAGAAGAAGAGATTGGATTTATACCCTGCCCTCCACTCCCCAAGGGAGTCTCAGAGTGGCTTACAAACTCCTTTTCCCTTCCCCTCCCCACAACAGATACTCTGTGAGGTAGGTGGGGCTGAGAGAACTCTTTCCCAAATTGTCCTTGAGGGAACAGCTGGCACAGAGCTATGGCTTGCCCAAGGTCATCCAGCCAGGTGCAAGTGGAGGAGTGGGGAATCAAACCCGGTTCTCCCAGATTAGAGTCCGCGCACTTAACCACTACACCAAACTGGAACAGAGGGTAGGTTCGTCCAACAGCGGAGAATGCTTACTTTTAGCTCTGACGAGGTAAGCCTCTGGGTGCAGAAGAGAAATACATTTCCCAGCATTAATTCAGAAGGAAGTGTGCCCTCCCCACAAATAACTGCAGATGGAAAGCTTCAGAATAATTCCAGCATCTCAGGCACAATGAAGGTATTTTGGTTACATAAGGTGTTTCCCACCTGCCATCTGCAATAACTAATGAGCAGAAATTGGGAGGGCAAGGTCACAGGGCCAAGTGTTCAAAACACAGGTGCACAAACTGTGAAGGGCATTTTTTTTTGGTAGCTTTTGAGAATGGGCAAAGATGAGAATTCAGTAGGTCTGGTAAACAAGCTTGAAGCCTCTCCTGCCAGACACAAATCTCCTTCCAAAAAACCCCCTACAATTTCTCCAGATCAGTATCTTTTTAAAAGGAAAGGATAGAGCGTTAGGAGACAGAAAGGCGTGCATAACTGAGAAGAGGAACTGGTTGTTTATTTAAATGAATTTTACGAACCTGCTTAACTGGGAACAAGTGTAGGCTCCAGATATCACATTAACATAGGGATGCCAGCCTCCAGGTGTGACCTGTGGACCCCCTGGAATTACAGCTCACCTCCAGACTACAGAGATCAGTTCTTCTGGAGAAAAGGGGTGCTTTGGAGGGTGGTCTACGGCACTGCACTCCAATGAGTGTCCTGCCCAGGCTCCAGCTCCAAATCTCCAGGAGTTTCCCAACCTGGAGCTGGTTCTTAAACACGCCCCCCCCCACACACACACACAGTGGCCAGGAGGACCTGGCCAACCCTACTTTAAACAAAGGATTTGATGTAACAACGGAATGGACACAACACCGTGACTAGCTGACCTTCTGCCTCCTGGACTGTATCACCTCATGAAGCCAAGCGCTAAGACAACAAGATCAACGTAGACAAATCACAGGCTGCCTGTTGCAGGTTTGGAATTTCCAGCCACGGTTGATGGAGTGCCTAAATGGAGGCAAGTATAATTTTACAGCCTAGGGAGGTATGGGGGGGGGGCGGGGGTTTGATTTGGTTTACATCTGTAGTGTTTTATTATTTATAAATTGCCCTCAGCCAAGAGGAAAGGTGAGATATAAATATTTCAGTTAAATAAACCGACACGGTGAACCACTAATTGCAGTTGGGATTGGCATCAGCCACCATTGTCTACCAGCCAGTTGTAAAATTTGATCCCAGCACAAATGTTACCCGGGTCAATAATTCCTTCACTGATCAGAGCTAACAGAAGGATACCATTTTATTTTCTGTACAGAACAGGAGTTTGGACTTCTTATATAAGGGACCCAATTTGGTGTAGTGGTTAGGAGCGCGGACTCTAACCTGGGAGTATGGGGTTTGATTCCCCACTCCTCCACATGCAGCTGCTGGTGTGAACTTGGGTCAGTCATAGGTTCTTTGAGAGCTGTTTTCTCAAGGGCAGTTTCTGTCAGAGCTCTCTCAGCCCCACCTACCTCACAGGGTGTCTGTTGTGGGGAGGGGAGGGGAGGGGAAGGGAAAGGAGATTTTAAGCTGCT
Source organism: Lepidodactylus listeri (assembly GCA_029233225.1). Classification (NCBI taxonomy): domain Eukaryota; kingdom Metazoa; phylum Chordata; class Lepidosauria; order Squamata; family Gekkonidae; genus Lepidodactylus; species Lepidodactylus listeri. The sequence goes on from JARCFY010000011.1 coordinate 88,074,549, forward strand.
CTGAGACTCCTTTGGGTAGCGAAGGGTGGGGTATAAATACAATCTCTTCTTCTTCTTCTCTTATATACCTCTACGAGCATCTCCTCCCAGCCTAACTTATGTCACAAGATTGTCATGAGGCTAAAATGGAGGGAAGGAGAATGCTGGGACTGCCTTGGGAGCAGGGAGGGATAAAACAAAAATTAAAAGTTAATATGGAAACTGCTCATACAGAAAGCCAGTGTGGGTGTAGCGGTTAAGGGTGTCAGATGAATATGTGGGAGATCCAGGTTCTAATCCCCACTTGTGCCATGGAAGCTCGCTGGGTGACCTTGGGCCAGTCACACAGTCTCAGCCTAACCTACCTCACAGGGTTGTTGTGAGGATAAGACGGAGGAGGAGGATGTAAGCCACTTCAGGTCCTCATTGGGGAGAAAGGTGAGAGATAAAGTAAATAAATAAAAATTAAATAAATGCAGAAGCTCCTACAAATTCCCCCTCTTGGGACAACAGGAGACATTCCCTCTATGTTAAAAAATATATATACTAAACACAAGACAATTCAATATCACTGAAAATCCCTCCCCACAAGGTAGGGAAAGCTTTTCAAACAGGCGATCAGTAGCAATTTCAGTTCCAGTTTTTAACAAGAATTCCTATGTTGGGTAGCAAAATAGCAAGGGGGAAAAGTACAGAGCTCAGTGCGAGCTCTGTACAATATCAAACTGTAAGTGAGGCTGGCTCTTCAGCTCAGCCTGACTTGGGACACCCACCGGCCCCTTAGCACAAGGCACGCTAAATATAAACGAGCAAGGCCTTTACCCAAGTGATGGTTATCCACCACTGCAAAACATCTGTGCTCTCAGATTTCCACGGCAATCAGATGCACGTTTACTCAGATGTCAACTACACTGACTTTGATGGGCCTTACTCCCAAGGAATAGCAGACTTATGCATACTTACCAGAACTCAATGAGGCTTATTTCTAAGTAAACAGGCGTAGGATTATCATGAAAAGGGAGGGATGGTGTTGCTGCTAAATAAACTTTGGTTGTTTTCAGCCAGGACTTTTGCAAGGGGGGGGGGAAGTTTAAATAAGACAGACCAAGCTCTGGGTATACTGCTGGTAGAAAGGCCTGTGAAATCACAGCCTTGTGGGGTTTTCAAGGCAAGAGAAGAAGGTTTGCCATTGCCTGCCTCTGCGTAATGATGTTGTACTTCCTTGGTGGTCACCCCATTCAGGGCCAACCCTGCTTAGCTTCCTAAATCAGACAAAATCAGGCTAGCTTGGGCCATCCAGGTTCTCAAGGCAAGTTACACTCAGAAGTTTGCCACTGAAGAAGTCTGAAGTCTGCCTATGAAGAACGGTTGAAGTGTTTGGGGCTCTTTAGCTTGGAGAAACGACAACTGAGGGGTGACATGTTCGAGGTTTACAACATTATGCATGGGGTAGAGCAGGCAGAGAAAGAAGTACTTTTCTCCCTTTCTCACAATACAAGAACTCATGGGCACTCCATGAAATGGCTGAGCAGTCGGGAAAGAACAGATAAAAGGAAGTACTTTTTCACCCAAAGAGTGATTAACATGTGGAATTCACTGCCACAGGAGGTGGCGGCAGCTACAAGCATGGACGGCTTCAAGAGGGAATTAGATAAGCATATGGAGCAGAGGTCCATCAGTGGCTATTAGCCACAAGGTATAGATAGGAACTCTCAGTCTGGGGCAAGTGATGCTCTGTATTCTTGGTGCTTGACTGGGGGGGGGGCTACAGTGGGAGGACTTCTAGTGTCCTGGCCCCACTGCTGGACCTCCTGAGGGCACCTGGTGTTTTTGGCCACTGGGTGACAAAGTGTTGGACTGGATGGGCCACTGGCCTGATCCAACATGGGCTTCTCTTACATTCTTTTTGCCCGCCTCTACCAGCACAACTCTGGGGTTCCTCGGTGGTCTCCCATCCAAATACTAACCCAGGCTGATTAGCTTCTGAGATCTGATGAGATCAGACTAGTCTGGGCCCTCCAGGTCAGGGTACTACCGTGGGCAGAATATGGGAGAGAATCAGCAAGAAGCGCAGCCGGGGAACACTACCTTTTAAAACATTTTGTTACTTGCATGATTTCTACCTCATCTCTCCTCAATCTTGTGTCACGCGATCACAAGATTAAAAACGGAGGACTGCCACGCGATAACTAGCTAACACACAAAGAAGTGAGCCCTGACTCACGAAAGCTCCTACCCTGCCTCAAATTTTGTTAGTCTTTTTGGTGCTACTTGACTCCTGCTCTTTTCTATGGGCGTGAAGCTAAAAAAATCAAACACATTACTTCAGAACAGCAACACGATAATTAAGACACAGGACAAGCTTCCTCGGCCAGGATGTGATTCATCAGAAAACTTGGAACTCGGGGGGTTGTCCACTGGCCCGGCTTGGTCTGGCTGGGAGAGTCACTCAGGCAGGGGCCACGGGGCCCAGCGGAGACAAGAGCAGGCAGAGGTCAAAAGGGCTGTATGTCACAGCAGGCCCATAGCTATGGTGAGGCTTTTGGGGGTGCTGCCTCCTTTCTTAAAGGCACAGACCCACAAGGATTTATCCAATAAATGTTTTTTTCAATCATTTTAAAACATTTTTTAGATGCATGAGCTCCTTTAAGCAGAGTGGGGTGCTGTAGTTGACTAATTCCTGCACTGAGCAAGGGGGTTGGAGTAGGTGACCTCTACAATCCCTTCTAACTCTGTGTCAAGAAACAGCTCTCCTTTTAGAGAGTTTCTCTACCAAAGTGTTAGCTTTCTTGACTATAGAAGTCATCACCCCACCTGCCGTTTTGTTCTCAGCATTGTTGGCTGGCAGAAGTGATTAACTTGCGGCAGCTGAGAACTGTCATCTAAAGTGGCAGACAGCTTGCAATTCAGAGATCTATCCTGGAAACAGCTTCCTATTGGCTAAATGGCTTTTCTTTCTGCACTGAGAATTTCAGCCCCACCAGAAAAAAAATTGCCCCACAAGCAATGCTCCCTCTAAGCTGAGGAGTCTTGTGAGCAGAAATTCTGCTTGGTGAGCTACCGGCGTTAAAGTTGTGAGCGAGCGATTTGGCTGCTGCATAAATCAATTTACTCTGGAGCCATCCTTCCTGAGCTAAGACAAAAAATGTGGGAGCCGGAGGCTAAAAAACTGTGAGCTAGCTCATACCAACTCAGCTTAGAGGGAACACTGCCCACAAGCCACAAAATCCTGGCTCCGGGCCTGCATCACAGCAAGGCCCAGGCATGGCCACTGCCCACTTGATGCTGCTGTTCTTCCCCCACCAGATAAAAGCTTCATTAACCAGCACAGCTTGCATCCCCCCACTCCTTACACATGCTGATTACAAAGCCTTCTCTGTACTTTATTAAAAAGCAGATATGCCAACAGAAACACTGTAAGAGAAACACTATAACAGAAGCGTGTGGCAGTAGTGGAAGGTACTGTCCTGAGCAGTACAGGAAGGTACTGTCCTGTTTCAGCTGGAAGTTGCGTGCCTCTGATGAAGATCAGAGAATAGGCAGGATTATATGGTAGCACTGCAGTTAGTTTCTCATTATATGTCAGTCCCAAATCATTCAGGATTTTAAGGGTTAAAACTAGCATATTGAATTGCACTCAGAAACATCTGGGAAGCCAAGTGCAATATTTTGGAAAAGATTTTTGCTTTTTTTGGCCATGATGTTGTATAAACAGCAATGTAAAACAAACATAACAAAGCGGAAACAAATGCTGCAACCTGTTAACATTGGTTTCGGGCTGGGGTTACCAGATTCAGGCTGGGAAACTCCTGGAGATTTGGGGGGGGGGGGGTTGGTGGAGCCTGGGGAGAACAGGGACCTCAATGGGGTTCAATGCTACCCTCCAAAGCATCCATTTTCTCCAGGGGAACTGCGCTCTGTAGTCTGGAGATGAGAGGCAGTGTGGTGTACTGGTTAAGAGCAGCGGACTCTAATCTGGAGAACCAGTTTTGATTCCTCATTCCTCCTCCACAAGAGGCCTGCTGGGTGACCTTGGGCCAGTCACGGTTCCCTCAGAACTCTCTCAGCCCCACCTGCCTCGCAAGGTGCCTGTTGGGGGGAGGGGAAGGGAAAGGAGATTGTAAGCCACTTTGAGAGGGTAGAGAACAGTGGGGTATAAAAACCTACTCCTCTTCTTCTGGAGATGAGCTGTAATTCTGGGAGATCCCCAGGTCCCACCCGGAGGTTGGCCTCCCTATTTAGGGCATAACTACCCCGTACATTCATCGTACATGGGGTCACAAATGTTCAATCAGACTCATAGGCAGATGATGTAAGGGGAAGCTCATCTTCAAAAGTGCTCGTTTGCTCAGTGCTGTGGTCGGGAGCAGAAGCTTCTGGTTTCCCTCTCGGTTGGTTTCTGCCGGCACGTGCTTTCTGCTGGCGAAAACTGGGCGAGAGGGAAAGTGGAAGCTCCCCCCCTCTCCCCCTTCACAGCACCAAGTGAACAAGCTTCCCCCGATGTACGTCTGAGTGCAAGTCTGGTCATATACCCGAGAGCTGACAAGCCTCAGGCCTATCGTGTACTTTGGCCCTTAGCTGCTGGAAGTTTCTGAAGCTAGAAAACCTCAGATTGGTTTCCCAAGTTTTCAGTAAGCCCAATTTAAGATCACCACTCCTTTTCTCTGATCTCTAACACCAGCTCTTCTACCCAGCGTCCATTACGTCTGCAGGGTGTTCTACAGAGACCTTAGGATCACAGTCTGAAACGTCGGCATTTCTCCCTTCCCATTCCTCCCTTAACGTTTGGCTCGATGAATAGTTTGGGGAGAAATCAAAAAGCTCGCGTGCTATTGTGTCTTTTTGTTAATCTTAGTAAATAGGAAAAGGTTTTACACGATTTTTTGTTTTTGGATTTTAATTTGTACTGACACCACTTCTTGGGAACAGGGTTCAGTACCTCAACCGAATCAGCTCTGGTGTAAAGTAATGACCAGACCACAGAATCATAGACCTGGAAGGGGTCATAGAGGCCACCAAGTCCAACCCATGGCCCTATGCAGAATCAGTCTAAAGCACCCCTGGCAATTTTTCATCCAACCACTGTTTGAAGACTGCCAATGAGGGAGAGCTTACCACCTCCCTCGGTAGCTGATTCAACCGCTTAACTACTCTTACTGTAAAAAAAATTTCCCCAAATATCCAGCTGGTACCTTTCCACCCGTAATTTAAACCCATTACTGCAAGTCCTATTCTGTTACTAACGAGAATGGCTCCCTGCCCTCCCTGCGCTACCTGACTGCTTAAATTTCACGACTCCTCGTGATGAAGGATCTATTTGCAACGTATAATTCCCCTTTGAACTGGAGGTCTGAACTTACCAATGAAAGAAATTGCTTTTGGATTGATGATGCCACTAGGGAAAAGGTGAAAATCGTATTCTTTTCCATCCACCACCACTGTATGGCCCGCATTATTTCCCCCCTGCAAAAAATTAAACACACACACACAAAGATTAAATGTGTGACTAGTTAGTTTAAGAATCCATTTGTGTGGGCTGAAATGGTGCCCATTTCTGTAAACACACTTAATCTGCTGCTTCAATGTATTTTATCTACGGTATTTAGCCAAATGTAAGACTAGGTTTTTTTCCTGGTACGCTATTAAAAAAAAGGAGTCATTTTACATTTGCATACAAGTTACAGTTGTGTCGAGTCAATTGTGTATGTGTGAGTGAAGTAGATTGTGTCTGTGTGTGTGAAAGAGACATTTTAAGGGGGTCGTCTTACATTCAGGGTTGGCTTCCTTTCAAGTAAAAACAATATGTTCAGGATTTACCTGTAGTACTTGTTGCCTTCAATGCTCAGCTGTTTCCCAACCTGCACACTGTATGAACTGCTGTCCCTTCCCATGGATGTATTTCCTTGAGCTTTGATTTCTAATAGGGATTTTAATTGCAAGCAAGCTTAACTGTCCCATAAAACAACGTTCTGTTTGGAGAACAAGACTAAGATCCTACCCGAAATCTTGAAAAGAGAAGCTACAGAATGGTGATATAATCAGGCCGAGTCGGTCTGAAGCAACAGAACGAAGTTTGAATCCAGTGGCACCTGTGTTGGTCTTAAAGGTTGCCATCCCCCAGTTGGGGGCGGTGGATTGCCCAGTTCTGTGGGCTCCTGCCCACCACCGGCCAGCTGGCTGGTGGGAGGAACCCGCCCCCCAACAGCAACGTTGTGCGACATGCCTATGTCACCCAGAAGAGACATGACTGAGGACACTGGGGGTGACAGTCTGGTTTTTGGGCAAAACTCCATGGTTTGAGGGTGGTTTTACCATAGAGTTTTGCCCAAAAACCAGAGCGTCGCCCCCGATGTGCCTACGTCACCTCCAGGTGACATCACTGCTGGTGACAGTGGCATGTCAGGGGGCAATGCTTTTGGCTCCCAGAATGTCCCCCCACCCCACCCCCTGCCAGCGTCTCTAACAGACCTGGCAAGCCTATAAAGGTGTCGCTGGACTCAAAGAACGGTGATCTGGCATTCTCATTATTTTCACCAGACGCTGCCCTTGCAGAGATGTTACACTTTATCTTTATGACCAGAGTTAATCCGCAGGCGACGTTCAGGGTCCCTTGCTTGCTTCATTTCTTTTCTCCCCCCTGGCCTCCCGTAAATAGCTACGCAGCGTGAGGGTGCAGAAACATTTTATTAATAAACTAGTTTAGTTACTATACAGGGACATAACAAACATCAGCCAATCATCAACGGTTTGGTTAAACATTTAACAGTGCCATCCTAAGCAGAGTTACGCTGTTCTAGGTAAACTGAAATCAATAGGCTTAGGAGGATATGACTCTGCTTAGGACTGCCCTGTTGTGCTCAGGCAAGCCAAATGGGGTGATGCCTATCTCTATTCCACTTTAACGAGAGGTCTGCCTTCCAACTCCAGCAGGATTTGGAGTTGTGCTCGTAAGAGCAATATTTATTTATTTATTTGATTTTATTTGATTTCTAAGCCGCTCTCCCCACGATTGCAGGCTCAGAGCGGCGTACAAGACCTGGTACCCCAGGATTCCAAAACATACTAAAACTTAAAACAATATAAAACATTATGTTAAAACCACACAAAAACATAATTAACAATCTAAAGTGCTCAATACTCAATCCTAAAAATTCAGATGGCGGCAACCTAATCACTCCGGAGCCCCTGTTTCCTCGTGGTAGATGGTACAAGTAGCGGTCAGGCTTTGATAGGTATACCGCAGGAGAAAAACAGGGAGGGGGAGGGAAGGTGGAAGTAGCGGCCCCTACTCAAATGCCTGGCGGAAGAGCTCCGTCTTACAGGCCCTGCGGAACTGCACTAAATCCCGCAGGGCCCTGATCTCCTCCGGGAGCTCATTCCACCAGATAGGGGCCGCCACCGAGAAAGCCCTCCCCCTCATGATAGCGAGCCTGGCTTCTCTGGGGCCAGGTGTAGTCAGCCGGTGTTGGGCCCCAGACCGTAGTGCTCTCCAGGGTACATACAGGGAAAGGCGGTCCCTCAGCAAGCAAGTATATACCTGCTGGATCATGACCAGCAGTCATTCAAGTCCTGCATCCTATTTCCCACAATGGCCAATCCATTACTATGGAAGTCCAACAACAGGGCATGGAGGTCGAGGCCTCCCCCTGAATTTGCCTCCTGGAGCTGGCATTCAGAAGTTTACCACCTCTGACCATGGAGATTCTCTTCAGTCATCACCAATGCTCCCTCTAAGCTGTGGAGTCTTGTGAGCAGAAATTCTACTTTGTGAGCTCCTGGCATTCAAGTTGTGAGCCAGCGATTTGGCTAACTGCATAAATTAGTTTGCTCTGGAGCCACCCTTCCTGAGCTGAGACAAAAATGTGTGCGCCAGAGGCTAGAGAACTGTGAGCTAGCTCACACAGATTCAGCTTATAGGGTCAGAGACCAACTAGTGTTTCAGGATAGAAGCTTTCAACAATTAAAGCTCCCTTCATCAGACACCTTCATTTTTGAAGGGGGCTTTGACTCTCAAAAGCTTGTACCCTGAAACTCTTGTTGGTCTCTAAGGAAAAACTGGACTAAAGTCTAAGTCCTCTGCTCCATGCACCTGTCCAATCCCCTTCTAAAGCTGTTCATGCTTGTGGCCACCGTTAAACCCTCTGGAAGCGAATTCCATATTTTAACCAATCGTTCTGATTAATCCATCAACCCATGCATGCTTTATGTTTTAAATGACTGGCTGGAATGTGCTTCTGTCATAACCCTCCTTCGCACCATGGTTCTTTTCACAGCATGCCCCGGGTTCTCATTAAAGGTCTCGTCTCAATTTTAAATGAGCAGCCTTTGGCCATGCGTATACGACAGGGAGAAATTGGCACACACATTTCGGCCTTTAAAGGGAAGCATGCCAAACAATCCCAGACGCAAACATCTTTATTGAACTCTTGAAGCACATGCTTTGTATCGAAAGGTTAAGCAGTCCTTGCTTGCGGATAGTAAATCAGCTCCGACCGTAATGCCGAACCAAAGCCCTGACCACTGCAGGGAAAAGACTGAACCCCAAAACCACCGATGTCACAAGTTATTCATTTTAATCGCCATAACAGAGGAAGCAAATAGTCCCAGATGATAAAGTCTTTGCCGTGCTGGTAGCTTTCCACAGATTCTGTTTGCATTCCCTGTGGCAGAGGGACAGTGGTGGAGAATCTACTTTGCATGCAGAAGATTCAGGGTTTAATCCCCAGTTGAAAACAAGGATCACATAGGTGGCGATCAGTGTCCCCTCTAAGCTGAGTTAGTGTGAGCTAGCTCACAGTTTTGTAGCCCCCGGCTCACACACTTTTCTCTTAGCTCAGGAAAGATGGCGCCAGAGCAAACTAATGTATGCAGCAGCCAAATCACTCACTCACAACTTTAATGCCAGTAGTTCACAAAGTAGAATTTTTGCTCACAAGACTCCACAGCTTAGAGGGAGCATTGGTGGTGATATGAAAGATAACGAGCTGCCACCCTGGAGATCAGCTGCCAATCAGAGCAGGATACTGATTTTGAGAGACAGAAGGTCTGGCTCAGTTTCATGCCTGCAGACTATATTGATCAGAAATGCCCCTTAGATTACCAAGTCCACCTTAAAGACCAACTACAGAGTTCAGTAGCACCTTAAAGACCAACTTCAGTTTTCCCAGGCTATGTGCTTTCGAGAGTCAAAGCTCCCTTCCTCAGATACCAAAAGACGGATTATTACCACATGGCTTTTTCTTTGCTTCTGCTCATAGAAGGAAGAAAAAGAAGAGATTGGATTTATACCCCGCCCTTCACTCCCCAAGAGAGTCTCAGAGCGGCTTACAAACTCCTTTCCCTTCCCCCCTCCCCACAACAGACACCCTGTGAGGGAGGTGGAGCTGAGAGAACTCTTTCCCAAGCTGTCCTTGAGTGAACAGCTGTGCCAGAACTATGGCGTGCCCAAGGTCATCCAGCAGCTGCAAGTGGAGGAGTGGGGAATCAAACCCGGTTCTCCCAGATTAGAGTCCGTGCACTTAACCACTTCACCAAACTGGCTCTCATATACTATCAACTTCCACAAAGTTTATCAACCTAAAAGTGTTTTCAGAACCACTCTTATGAGTGCCTCTGTCCCCTTTAACCAAGTTACAGCAACATCTCCCAAGGGATATGAACAGTATCCAAGGGTGTGATCTTTGCCCTTTGTCTCGCCTACACGTATGGGGGGGGGGGGGGAGAGACATAAGGAATAGGACAACACCAAGTGCCGTTCCGAACTTAAGTTTTCAATTGTCCACTTCTGATTGTCACGCGGGATTGGTAAACTGAGATTCTCCTAAGGGCACTGGAAGCCAGACTTGTTTTCTTCCAGAGCTTTGGTAACTTTAAACTTGACCTTCTCGTACAGTATTTATATTACTGGTGATCCTGGAGTGGGTTTTTTTTTCTCTCAGTGCCCAGCGGAGAAGCCTGGGTTTTAAAATAGCAGTGTCACTGTGTGGTTTAAATATTTAACCGATATGAGGGCTCCTGTTAAGTCAGAGGCTTTCTTCATATGCAAGCAAGTCTCTAAGCAATGCCCCCTCGCTCATTTTTAACTGATCTCCTTTGGAAGAGTTCATACTAAAAGGATAGATCAGCTCCACTTTGGGAATAATTTCCTTGGAAGAATTTGGATGCCCATTTGCCTGGTTTTTGTTTTTATTAACTTTATTAATATCCTGCCTTTGGCTTTATTAATATCCTGCCTTTGGGGTAATTTAAAAAAGAGATTTAAAACAGAGACATTGAGCATAACAACAAAAAAATCAACTGAAATCACCACTGCCCAAGATTAAAAATCAGCACATGTTAAATTAAAGCTCACTGTCCATTTTAACCTCCCCCTACTCAGAGGAAGGCATAACTGTTTCCCCGAAGTTACTAACTGTACATGTTTCCCACTTCTGAGAGGCGGGATTTCTGGGGATTGTGTTGCAGCATTTTGTTTCCTTTAGATTATAAAGAATATTGAAGAATTAACAACAGCAACAACAAATACCTTTTATTGGCATAAAATATTGAAGAGTTGTCGCGACATGGCTACAGCATTACAGTAATCCACGGCTTGTTTCCTGAATGAGCTGGGGTAGAGTTGCCAACGCCAGGTTGGGAAATTCCTGGAGATTTGGGGGTGGAACGTCAGTGAGCTATAACACTTTTCCACCCTTTTAAAGCAGCCATTTTCTCCAGGGGAACGGATCTCTGTACTCTGGAACCCTCCAGGCCACACCTGGAGGTTGGCAACCCTAGGTAGTGGCACTTAGATTCCCTCACTTCCCTTCTGGAGACACAAACACATACACAGGGCATGATAATGAAATGCCTGCATAACAAACTATAGTATTTTTTTTTGTTGCTTCTGAACCCAAAAATAGCTTGTCCTACAGTTGCCAACCTCCAGGTGGTGGCTGGAAATCTGCTATTACAACTGATCTCCAGCTGGCTCACCTGGAAAAAATGGCCACTTTGGAAGGTGGACTCTTTGGCATTATGCACCAAACACTCCCACATCCCCCCGCACAAAAAAAATCTCCAGATATTTCCCAACGCAGAGCTGGCAACCCTGTTGAGTCCAGTGGCAGCTTTTAAGACCAACAAAGTATAATTCTGGGTATAAGCTTTCCTGTGCATGCACACTTTGTCAGATACATAAACACGACCAACCGGCTACCCCACCTGAACCAAAAATAGCTTGTCCTTCCAAGTCAGGATTAAACTGTGGTTCAGAAGGGGAAAAAACAGAGATTCAGATGCAGCTACAAACTGGACTTTGCTGCAGAAATATTTAATATTGAGCCATGGACAAAGGGGCAGGGATCGCATGAATCTGTCAGTACATCTGAACCATGCCAACATCTCTGATTTATTTACAGATAGGCAAGTGGAGGCGTCCATTCATAAGTAGACAGCATGGCTGCTAACCCTGCAACAGGTTCCCCCAAACAGCCATTGTGCTAGCCAGATCCTGGGCCGTACTCAGTTTCAACTCAAGGTCTGTCCTCTGAGCTCAAACTACAAACTTGCCACGGTCACCAACTGCAACTCCAAGGCTGGAGGGAGATTCCAGTCAGGGAATATTAACGTACCTTCGTAAAAACAAAGACCCCAAAAGGTGGCCTTCTGAGGCAAAAATCATAGCAACAAAGTAGTTCTCGGTAGTCAAGACAGCTAAACTCACAACAGGGATGCTGTACCATTTTGCATCTTTGCTGTGGTGGGAATTCAGGTGTCTCTCTCAGAGGAAGACTCAAGAACAGGGACTCCCTGGCAACCGCCTGACAGTGGATGAGAGAGCTCATGTTGGGCGGGGCACAGAGATCTTACAGGGAAGAGGAAGTGCAACTATTTACAAAATGCTGCACTCAATAACCATCAATAGGTCGCTCAGCACCTTCGTGACAAGCCTTATTACTTATTTCACCATTTTATTTCTTTCCTTCATTTATACCCTGCCTTTCTTCTCAATGGGGACCCAAAGCAGCTTTTATCGTTCTCCTCCATTTTATCTTCACAACAACCCTGCGAAGTAGTTTCACCTGAGCATGTGTGACAGGCCCAAGGTCACTCAGTGAGCTTCCATGGCGGAGCTGGGACTCAAACTTGGGTCTCCCAGATCATAGCCCAACTCTCTTAACCAATATACCACCTGTACCATCGAGGACTCTGAACAAAGATGGCTGAAGATGATCAACAGAAAATGAGAACTGCCATCACTAGACTTACAGGAATATATAGAAGCAGGGCTATTTTGGGGCAGGGACGCACAGGAACGGAGTTCTGGCTGGCTCCTAAGTTGGAGACACCCAGCAGGAACTCATTAGCATAACAGGCCACACCCAACAGCAGAAACTCATTAGGATTGGCTACATTAGGGGCATGTGGCCTAACATGCAAATTAATTCCTGCTACAAAAAAAGCCCTGAGTTTTGAGAACAAACAAGGTAAACAGAATAAGAAGCAAAAGGTGGGTGTGGCTAGATGACCACTCCTCGGTTAACATGGGGGTATGACCTAGTATGCTAATAAGATGTGCTGTCAGAGGTGTGGCCTAATATGCTAATGAATTTCTGCTGTTGGGTGTGGCCTATTATGCTAATGAGTTCCTGCTGGGCTTTTTCTACAAAAAAAAGCCCTGTATAGAAGCATTAATATGCAAACATCATGCAGTATGCATTAATGTGCAAGCATATTGAAAAGGAAGGGGAGCTTCTTATGTAGGGATATTAGGGCTGCAGTCTTCTGCACAATAATTACTTGATCCCATTCTCACATTACTCCCATTCTAGCTGTATCTGAAGAAGTGAGCAGTGACTCACGAAAGCTCCTTCCCTGCCACAATTTTTGTTAGTCTTTCAGGTGCTCCTGGACTCTTGCGCTTTTCTGCTGCTGCAGACAGACTAACACAGCTACTCGTCTTGGAAGTGAGCAGTGACTCAGGAAAGCTCCTACCCTGCCACATATTTTGTTAGTCTTTAAGGTGCTACTGGAGTCTTGCCTCTTTTCTACTGCTACTTGGGGTAGGGGGGTTTGTGAGCATGTGTGTGTGCTTGCATGCCTGGAAGTCCTGGTTGACTTCTGGCGACCTCAAGTGGGGCTCGGATGTTTCAGAGAGGTGGCTTGATACTGCCTGCCTCTGCATCCCAGCCCTGATATTCCTTGGAGATCTCCCTTCCAAGTACTTGCCAGGTTTGGCCCTGCTTAGCTTCCTGGGCTATCCAGGTCAGGGTGAGTGCCTCTGATTTCTTTTGATAATCACCATCCTATTTACTGCCATGCACAGACACGACCTAGTTAATGAATAACTGGGGATTTTAAAATATGCATCAGTTCTCAAACTACTTCGTGCCCCAAGATGATTGCTGACTGAAGTCAGTGGACTTTTCCGTTTCTGGCTGATTCCTAGCTAGGGTGCCCAACAGGATTCACCAAGAGTGTCTGGTTAACAATATAATCTGTGCACCATGTTCAGACAGCCAAGGTGCATAGAGCACCCCTCTCATATAACTGCCCACATCTCCCCCCCACCCCTCTGTCTCAGGAAACTTGCCAGCTTCAGAGTTCCATAAACTTTTGGAAGTGTTACAAGGCATTTCTAGTCAGACTGAACCAGGCAAGGGAAGGAAGGCAGCAAACTCATTTCAAGATTGTAGCTTGAGATTGTTATGTTTGTGCTGCTTTATTATACTTCAAATATTTTACTCTTTTTTTAATTTAGTCCCTGTCAGATGAGATGGTCTACAAGCTAGAATAAACACACCCATGATGCACCCAGCCATCTACCGAGAAGAAATTCAGATTGGAGATCACACATCTTGAGAAGATAGCTTCTCCATCACATGCTCTCTAGATTTCACAGGAACAGATGAACACTCTTGTCTGTGAAAGATGAACACTCCAGACAGATGAACACTCCTGTCTGGAGACCAAGCCCTGTGAGGAAAGGCTGAGGGACTTGGAAGTGTTTCGTTCAGAGAAGAGGAGGTTGAGGGGAGACAGGATTGCTCTCTTCAAGTATCTGAAGGGCTGTCACTTAGCGGAGGGCAGGGAGCTGTTCCTGTTGGCAGCAGAGGAAAGGACATGCAATCATGGGTATAAATTATGGGCGGGAAGGTGCCGGCTGGATATTAGGAAAAACTTTTTTACAGTAAGAGCTGTTCAACAGTGCCAAGGGAGGTGGTGAGCTCCCCCTCACTGGTAGTCCTTAAGCAGCGGCTAAACAAACACTTGCCAGGGATGCTCTAGGCCAGGGGTGGGCAAACTGTGGCTCGGGAGCCGCATGCGACTCTTTCACATATATTATGTGGCTCCCAGCAGGACGGCAGGGGAAGCGAAATATCATTAGCAAACAAATATCATTGGACAAATTAATATCATTATCAATATCTGATTTTACCCCTTTTGTTATTATTTTTGGCAGTCTCATTTAATGTTAATGAAAAGCAAATCTGCTTATTTTCCAATAAAAGCAGGTAATATCTGTTCATGTCTTGTGGCTCTCAAACATCTGACGTTTATTCTATGCGGCTGTTACGTTAAGCAAGTTTGGCCACCCCTGTTCTAGGTGGCTCTTACGCTGAGCAAGTTTGCCCACCCCTGCGCTAGGCTGATCCTGCATTGAGCAGGAGGTTGGGCTAGATGGCCTGCATGGCCCCTTCCAACTCTGTAATTCTAGGATTCTATGAAAAAGATTCTTGCTATGCAACTGTTTTAGGCTAGGACCTAGGTGACTATCTACAACAGATTTCTTTAAAGCATTGCTTTTGCAGCAGCCAGTCAATGCCTCCTGGTTCCACTAGAATTCCAAAGCTGCACACAGGCACAGGAATGTTGGGGGCTCCTGCTGGATCAGATCAACAGTCTAGCACCCTGTGGCACACAGCAGCCAACCAGCTGCCATGGTCGGCCAAAGAAAAAAAAGAGAGGGAGGTGCACAGAGGCAAAGGGCATTCTCTGGCGCTGCCTCCTGCCACTGGTATTTAGAGGTTCGCTGCCTCCACATATGAAGGTTCGCTGCCTCTGCTCCCTTTAGCTGCCACAGCTAGTAGCCATTAATGGAACTCTCCTTCATGAATCTGCCTAACGCAGGGCTTCACAAATCCTAGGCACCAAGACGCCTAGAAATGTCCTCAAAGCACCCAGTCTTCATTTCTTCGTCTTTACTCAGGTTTAACAGCCCGTGAGCCACACCCCAAGAAAAACCACTGAAGGATTAAAAACAGCAGCAAAAAAGGAAAAATTTAGCCACGCTGACTACGTGGGCTTTTAAGAAAGCCACTCAGAAGCAGTCTTAATTGGTGGGTATCAGAAGCGGCTAGATATTTCAACAACCGTTTTGCAAGAAATTTCTCCCTGGCAACAGTATGGCTGAGGACAGATTGGGGATCTGGAGCGCAGCGCGAGCGGGCGAAAAAGCCCCGGGGCCAACCTGTCCCGTGGCTGCCCGTTCGCACTGGCTCCAGTGCTGTGGGACTTTACCTGGAAGGAGGTGGACCGGCAAGCGGCGCGCGGCTGTTGTGGCGAGGCATGGCCGGAACAGCCGGTTCCCACTTCCGGCACCGCTTTCTGACGCGTCCACACTGCCAGGAAGCGGCAGGGACGCGCGCTCAGACGGCCGGAGACCAGATCCAAGGGGACTCCGGCTGCAGAGCGTCGACAGCGCCTCACCGACGGGTGAGTGCGGCCTGCCGACGGGGGACAGCTGTGGCAGTCTGGACGCCCTCTCTGCCTCTGTTTCTAAAGTGGAGGCAGAGCGGGCCATATATCCAGTCTGTCCTCAGCCTACGTTTGGAACAGTAAAAGAAAACATGCGATAACCAATCAAATGGTTGACAGAGAGCAATCATAAAAAATGTTGTTCCGAAGGAATCCCAGCAAAAAATGCCCCTTTATCTGTGCTGTAGGGAGCAATTTACAGCACGCAAGCAGATGTGACCATCTTAACTTGGATATCTTCAGCATGCAGAGACGGGATGGACATTCAAAACTGGCTAAATATGTGGCACCTAGTAGTTTCAACAGTTGCTTATGTTAAGTGCCTCTTGGTGATTCCCAGCAGAAGGGGCACCTTTAAGACCAACAAAGTTTAATTCTGGGTATAAGACTTTGTTGGTCTTAAAGGCGCCGCTGGACTCAAACTTTGTTCTGTTCCTTCAGACCCACAGGGCTGCCCACCTGAATCTATCTTCAGAGGTTTTTTAGGTGAGAGCCAGAGGTTAGCTTTTAGCTGCGATGACAATCAGGGTTATCATCCCATATTTATTTATACACTTCTGGTTATGGCTTTTTAATGACAGAAAACTGTGAAGAATTTAGGATTAGGTTTTGGGATAGCAATAATCATAAAGTATGGTCATGAAAATAGAAACCCTGAAGGCTGAAAAGTCCATTTAGCTCCTAAGCGTTTAGGGTAGCTCATAAAGCCAAAGAAAATTCGCCAAGGCCTGGTCTGCCCCCCCCCCCTTTTAAAGCTCCTGTGCTCATGGCACCCTGACCTGAATAGCCCAGACTTGCCTGGTCTTGTCAGAGTTCAGAAGCAACACAGGGTCGACCCTGGTCAGCATTTGGATGGGAGACTACCAAGAAGTCCAGGGCCACTACACAGATGCAGGCAACTTCTCTTGCCTTCAAAACCCTACAGGTTTGCCCTAAGTTGGCTGCAACTTGGCAGCAAGAAAAGAAAATGCTCATGGCCATAACTATCTCTATTAGCAGAACACCCCACCGTGAAGGGGGAGTGAGCCATCTCTCGACTGTCACTAGACAGAAAGCTGAGGATTGTTTCATTTAATACTAGGATTCTGCCCCTCTGGAATATGGTAGGCAGAGCCAGCATTTATGTAGATAAACATCTGGAGCAGAGGTCCATCCGTGGCTATTAGCCACAAGGTATAGATAGGATCTCTCAGTCTGGGGCAAGTGATGCTCTATAATCTTGGTGCTGGGGGGGGGGCGACAGTGGGAGGGCTTCTAGTGTACTGGCCCCACTGCTGGACCTTCTGAGGGCTCCTGGTGTTTTTGCCCACTGGGTGACAGAGTGTTGGACTGGATGGGCCACTGGCCTGATCCAACATTGGCTCCTCTTATGTCCATCTTACCCAAATACTATTAATCGGCTGCATGAGTCGTATAATGTTGCCTGGCACACAGAGTCAGACCACTGGTCCAGCGGTGTTTCTCCCCAAAGCCCCAGCGTCAAGGAGTCCAAAACTGAACCTCGTGGGCCCCCAGAGCTAATGTACACAAATAACCAAGCCTTCATCTAATTTCTTTAAAAATTACAAAGATTTATTCAAGCTCTGTCAAAACCAAAGATTTAATCGACAGGCAACACATCGCTCTAAAACCGTACAGTAGAAAAACAAGAAGACTGGCTTTCAGCATTCAATTCAATTCGATTTATTGCGATCAGAGAGCAGCAGATACCTTAACACGTTACATACAGTTAACAACGAAATACAGCCAGACAATTGGTACGGGTAAAAATTTTAGTTAAAACAGCATAGATTTTAAAATTTCCTAGGAATTACCGTATTTTTTGCTCCATAAGACTCACTTTTTCTCCCAAAAAAAGTGGGGGGGGGGGAAGTGTGTGCATCTTAAACCCCCCTCACTTTTCCCAAGCCACGGCACCGAGCGGAGCTAGGTGTGTCTTATGGTCAGGTGCGTCTTATGGAGCAAAAAATACGGTAATAATCTTCTGCCTGGTTAGGATAGCCATGGCACAAAATCTTGCTACCTTAGCAATAGTTTCATTACAGATATCAGGGAAGACTAGCTTAACTATCTCAACATGAAGGTCAAACTCATTTGTTACGAGGGCTGGATCTGACATAAATGTGCCTTTGTCGGGCCGAGCTGTGTGTGCCAATAAAATGTCACGCCAGGTACTGGAGATATAAACTGTATATAGAGGACAGCAGCTCGTAGCTCCGAGTTGGTGTACTCTCACTGCAAGGCCCCATGGGCTGGGGGGGGGGGAGAGGAAAACCCCCATGGGTGGATCGGAGAGCCAGCGGTGCAACACTGGGCAGATGCTCCACGCTGCTTGACTGCTGCAGACAAGGTTGTTCCGCCATGCTGAAGCCACAATCTCCACCCACTCCTTTCCCCAAGCAGTCTTCTGTTCCCTCCCTTGCACCAGTTGCCACAGGCCACATAAGAGCCCTCGACGGGCTGGTTCTGCCCCCCGGGCCTTATGTTTGACACCTCTGATCTAACACACTTCCAAGACTTGCATTAGATGGCACAAACCTTAAGTTCAAGAGTCAAAGGCCATAGCTTAAGTATTCTCTATCTTATTGCAATATAAGCATATCATAATCCAGGCCTTTAGCCCCTCAGAATCCAAGCTACCCTCCTTTTCCAGGCTCCTGGCTCAATTATAGCTTTTTGAACAAGCAGCATCAAGTGATGATGGCATCCAATCAGGAACCATTCTTGCTGGAACCCTCCAGAAAATTACTTCATCATTCCTGATTCCTCCCTCCCATCCTATGGGCCGCACGTTCTCACGAGAAGCGAATTACCACATTTCCAGCTCCGGCCTTGAAGATGGTAAGGGCTGTGCAGGCCAAGAGATCAATTACTGACACCTGCAGGATGGTTGCCTCACACCCAGGCAAAGGGTTTTTCTAACAGCTGCTCTCCAAAATCCTTTTCTAAGTGGATATGTCAGGGACTTAAACCTCACCCTTCCAAGGGTCAAACTATATGACCTCTTAGAAGATCTAAGACTGGATCTCTCAAACTTCTTAAAAGTTAAAGGCAGAAGCTCTTTGACGCCCCCCCCCCCGCGTTTTAGATTGGGACCACAGTGCTGAGAAGAGGTGGATCTGATCCTTTCCCATGCAAAATGGGGCCATCAACCCCCCCCCCCAAATGCACCGCCCCAGCAACACTGTGGCTTTTTTAACGTTTTAAAAAACTGCAGGAGTATCTGTCCACAGACATTCCTGCCTTTCTAGTTTGATCCATATTTAGAAGACTGGTTACCCTGGATATTGACAGCAGAAAAACAATGCAGATTGATTAGCTTTCATTAGCACAGGCAGTACCAGAGCGTTCAAAAGCCAAATATCAAGGATTGCCAGCTGTGGGACGGGAAAGATTTGGGGGATGGGGCCTGAGGAGAGCAAGGTTTGGGGAGGGGAGGGACTTTGACTGGGCACAATGCCATAGAGTCCCACCTTCCAAAGCTGCTGTTTTCTCCAGGTGAACAGGTTCTCTGTGACTTGGAGATCAGTTGTAATTCTGGGAGATCTCCAGCCACCACCTGGAGGTTGGAAACCCTACAGATATTGAACTCAACCCCAGATTCCTTTTTTAAAAATAAATGGTTACAGTCCGTATTTGGTAAGGAAGATTTTAGAGAAATGTTCAAAAAGGCTGCCACAAACTTGAAAGAATTCTTTTTTCCCCATCTTTAGCAACTCTTACGCACCTCTGCGGTCTTATAGTCCAGCCGGCCACCTCCCCCGGCTGGTTTCCTGCTTCCAAACTACATAAAGGAATTTTTTATTATTTTGCTTGTCTGAAGGTTTTTAAGCAACGGGTGACTCAATTTTTCTCCCTGTTCCTCATCATCAACTTAGGGTTGTTTGGCCAAAATTTACATGAAGAATTTGCAGCCAGACTAGCTCCCAAACAGGGATGCCAGCCTCCAGGTGGGACCTGGTGATCCCCCCCATAATTACAGCTCATCTCCAAACATCAGTTCCCCTGGAGAAAATGGCTGCTTTGGCGGGTGGGCTGCATGGCATCCCACCCCGCTGAGGTCCCTGCTGTCCCCAAGCTCCATCCCCCAATCGCCAGGAGTTTCCCAGCCTGGAGGTGACAACCCTACTCCCAAAGCATGCTATGATTGCAGTCTATTGCACTTCTTAATTAAAGTCAGCTAGGTACACAGTTAAACATACAATCCAAGAAGTTTCAAATACTGTAGCTGTTGGGATTTGGCCAGACACCAAAATGCAGGGGGTATCCACTGGTAGAAATTATGGGGGGCACCCCAGACATCAGCCCTCCATTCTAAACACTACTCTGCAACTGTTGGAGGTTACTCATTGTGTCCCTGCCGGACAATAAGGGTTTCTCCCTTCGAAGTGCAGCCCAAAGAAAATAAACTGGGAAGCACAGGTGACTTTCCTCAGTAGAGGTGAAGGAAGAGCCAGGATCTGAACCCAGGTCTGCCATATCCAACTCCAACACTCTTATCACTGTACCACAGCAAGGTCTACAAGAGCTTCGTCAAGTTCGTGAAATGCACTGAACAAACAAGCATGAACTTCCGCTACAAAGTCAAACTACTAGGAACTCCATTTTATTTCCCTGGTCACCTTCAGCAACCTTTATTTGGAGAGGTTGTTGGTTGTTACCCAACACCGGAGATGGGATCTCTCCCTCCCACCTCCCGGTAGATGTGCCAATGTCCGACCACGTCTGGCTCAAGCACACTCCCGTCTGGACCACGGGATCTTGTGTCACTTATCGCCAAGGGTCAGCTATTTGTATTTTTAGCTTGGGACCTTTCTTTTCCCCCCCTCCCCATCTCTCCCCAAGGATCAGCCCCACCTCTGCAAGCTGCAGCTACTTAAGAAAGGAACAAGGACAAAGGAAAGAGGTAGGGGAAAGAGTGAAGAAAGGAAAGCAAAATATAGATGGGGGAGGAATAAACAGGAAAGGCAAATGTAAAACTGGGCAAAGTGACCACAGTTGCCTGCAGCAGGTGTCTGGAGAAAGGAGTACATAACATTTTCTAAACAAATGGAAAGGTGTTGGGGGCAGGAACAAAACAAGAGACAAAGCACATGGGTTCAAATATTCTGCAATGAAACTCACTGAGTGACCATACGCTAGTCGCTCTCAGCTTGGGTTGCCAAATTTTTAAATGCTCCCTCTAACTGTCCTTTTATAATACCTGTTTGATCTGCAGCAGTTATCAGGGGAAGTCATTTAATTCCATGCCGAAAAAAGGTTCAACTGCCCATTTCCACTCATTGAACCTCTGCTAAAGAGACAGGAGTGTTCTTTTCATGTCAAGTCAGCAACCTTACTCTCAGCCTAACCCACCTCACAGGGTTGTTGTGAGCATCCATATATATATATATATATATACCAGTTTAAGTTCTTTGGACACGGGCTAAAAAAAGAGATGAGAAATTAAAGGAGACGACAAATAGTAATGGAAAAGGAAACACACACACCAAAAAAAGAGTGGGAAACAGCCGGAGGAACAGAGACTGACATAATAGCAACCAGTATAGAGAAACAGAACAAAGTTGGAACCCAGTGGCACCTTTAAGACCCACAAAGTTTAATTCTGGGTATAAGCTTTCAGGTGCATGCACACTTCCTCAGATACCTGAAGCTTATACCCAGAATTAAACTTTGTGGGTATAAGCTTCAGGTATCTGAGGAAGTGTGCATACACTCGAAAGCTTATACCCAGAATTAAGTTTTGTGGGTCTTAAAAGGTGCCACTGGACTCCAACTTCATCTTATTGCTTCAGACCAACATGGCTACCCAACCTGAATCTATGAATATAGAGAAAGACCAGGATAATAATGGGGGGAGGGGGCACCGAGAAAGATGGGGGAGATGACAGAAAAGAGGATTCATTCCCACAGAGGGGTATCCGCCTTAGACCACAGTTGCAAAATCAAACAGGATTCTAGCCGCATCTGGAAGACCAACAAAAAGCTATTCCAGCATCAGTTTAAGTCACTTTGCTTAGATGCAAGAAACCAGGGCTGGGGAGCAATGCTCCCTCTAAGCTGTGGGGTCTTGTGAGCAAAAATTCTACTTTCTGAGCTACTGCCATTAAAAGCTGTGAGGCAGCGATTTGGCTGCTGCAGAAATTAGTTTGCTCTGGAGCCCTCCTTCCTGAGCGAAGACAGAAACCTGTCAGCTGGAGGCTAAAAAAACTGCGAGCCAGCTCACACTGGCTCAGCTTAGAGGAAACACTGCCAGGCCACCCAAAAAAAAAAGAAGGGGGCGGATAAAGACGTTCGAGCAAGGAACCGCCTCGCAAAGGGTTGCCAACTTCCAGTTACCGCTTGTGGCTCTGCTTCCCGCAGCACCTGGATCCGCAGCCCTTTCCGAGCAACCAACTCCTCCCCCGTCCCCCCCCCCCCAAAAAAAGAAGTCTCGGCTCCACGCCGCGAGCAGCTCAGGACGGGACCCTCCCAAGAGGGCAGAGGAGCACGAGGGGAGTGGAGACGTTGGCAACCCCGCGCGCGGCCGGAGGAGCGCCGCCGACGCCCCTGCCCACCTGGCACCTGCAGACGATGTCGGCCTCGGTGGCCAGCAGATCCACCACCTTGCCTTTGCCCTCGTCCCCCCACTGCGCGCCCAGCACCACCGTCACCCGGTTGCCGCCGCCGGGCTCGCTCCGCAGCCGCTTCAGCCCCCCGGACGCCACCGCCGGGTGGGGGGCGCGGTCGTTGGAGGCGGCTGCTGCTGCCGCCGCCGCCGTGGCCGCCCGGGTGCCCGACATGACCGCGCTGCCTCAGGCGGGTCTTCTCCCTCGCCTCCCCTCACGACGGACGGAATCGGCAGCCGGCAGCGCCTCCGCCCGCCCGCGCCCGGCCTTTTAAGGGAGCCCGCGGCCAATCCGTGACGGCCGCGCTGTGACGCAGGCGGGAGGCGGGGCGCGGAGGGGCCGCGCGTGGCGGCGGCGGCGGCGGAGGAGGAGGGGACATTTCACGAAGGCGCTGTGTCAAGGGGCTGGATGGCGGTGCTGGGAAAATAGACTTCTTGCGGCGGCGGGGGGGGGGGAAGGTAGGTTTTTTATTTTAAGAAACTTCTCAACGTACATACGATTTGTTTTATTTATTTAATTTGTATTGTATTTGCAAAACCAGTAAAACATCATAAAAATCCAAAAATATTATTAATGATAGTGCTGTTGGTGTTCCTGTTTTCAAGATGGTCCAATGTTACCAAGGGCATGTATCTTCTTTCACGTGACAAAATAGGGTTGCCAGCTCTGGGCTGGAAAATACCTGGAGACTTTGGGGGGGTGGATCCAGGAGAGGGTGGGGTTTGTGGTGGGGAGGGGCCTCGGCAGCATGGTGCAATGCCACAGAGTCCAGCCTTCAAAGCAGCCATTTTCTCCAGGGGAGCTGACCTCTGTCAGATGGAGATCGGTTGTAAAAGCAGGAGATCTCCAGGCCCCACCTGGAGGCTGGCAACCCTGAGCTACACAAAGAGTCTGTTCAAATAAATTGAGGCTGAAGTGTTTTGTTTCTGGTAGGGCTGCCAGCTCTGGGTTGGGAAATGTAGGACAAGGGGGAAAGAATGTGATTTTTGAATGTGATTTCTGACACTTTCTCCTTGAGAGTGAGACAGAGAGAGAGAGAGAGAGAGTGGTCACTGTGCCAAAGTCAAAGTAAATCATAATAGACCCAGATCCTGGTATGTAACCGAGAAGCTTCCGATTAGAGAAACCTATAGCAGAACATATATATTTTATAATTGCACTTTTTGTATAAGAAGCCATATTAAGCAAAGGTATTATTAAAAGCCTCTGTAGATGGAATTAGGATGCAATAGAGATGGAGTGCTATTTAGAAGTTGCAAGGCCGCTGAAAGCGAAGTTTAATGTGATTCACAGTCCTTATCAGCTAGCTCTCCACATGCGAGCCCAGGAGGTCACCCAGTGTTCTCTAAAGTTCCCAGTGTTCTGAAGACAAGATAAACAAGTGAAATTACTGACACCATTGAGAGATGCACTGAGTCAAATGATGCTTCTATGATGTTAATTGCCTGGTACCAATTAGAGACCCTTTAATGTGTAAACCATATGTGGTGTCATTTGGGGTATAAGACCTTCTGCCCTTCCTGGTTGTGGCAGAATACAGCTTTGGAACTGCTGAAGTGCTATGGCACTCATCAGCCCTGTATTCCCTGTTATGAATTCATTAAACAGATATTCATCTAACTCATTGGACTCAGACTGTGTGATTCCAATTTGGCCAAGGGGTCACACAGGCACAGATTTGTGCATCAGAACTACTTGGAAATTTGGGGAGTGGATAGGGTTGCCAGCCTCAAGGTGGGGCCTGGAGATCTCCTGCTTTTACAACTGATCTCCAGCTGACAGAGATCAGCTCCCCTGGAGAAAATGGCTGCTTTGAAGGGTGGACTCTATAGCATTGTACCATGCTGAAGCCCCTCCCCTCCACAAACCCTGCCCTCTCCCAGATCCACCCTCAAAGTCTCCAGGTACTTTCCAACCCAGACTTGGCAACCCTAGGAGTAGAGCCTGGGTAAAGTGGAGTTTGGGGAGGGGCGGGGAGGGACTTCAGTGGGGTATAATGCTGTAGGAGGCATTCATGGGTTCAAGTGATTGTCCATTGATTATTGCTGATTTCCAGGACCCTTTGGGAGAGATTCTTTGGGGCTCTCCTGGAAAGTTGATGTGCTGTTTGAATCACTGGACAGCATTATACAAACAGGTGTTTTAAATCAACTTTAATTGACAGCAAAGAATGTTTTAATTGGGCCAGGTGTTCTTGTGTTACCTATAAATTGAACTAAGATGAGCTATCCCAGCTAAGACCTGTCATAAGTGAAGAATTATGAGAACCTCTCTACTTCAAAGAATGGGTTCAGAAGTTTATTTCAGCTTCTGATTTTTAGTAATTTTAAATAAACTTAAAGTGTTCTAACATATCAATATTGATTGAAATCTATAAGCAATATCTGTATAAATTTGCTTATCATTTTAACATAGAAAATACTTTGCTGGTTTAAGAAAGCTTTACTTAATGAATTGAACTGATGCCAATAAAAGGAGATTTATGGTGGCATCTTTTACTTCAAAGGAATTAGAAATGTTGTTAGCAAAGCCTAAAATTGGGGTAAAACAGAGGACAGCTATACAGAGAAATCCCCTCTCCTAATCTATTGTGTATTTTTCAAATTCTACATTATATGTTTAAAGCTGAATATAAGATATTAGTTGAATACAAGATATTTGTAACAAAAGCAACTATCCTTTATTAACTTTAAGCTCTGCTAAAGCTTATGCTTGCTTAAAGATACATTTAAAGTTAAAAATAATGACCAAGAGCTGACCAGGTGTGTGTAGAGGTTCAGCCCAAACAGAAGTCATCAATCAATGAGTCTGTCAGTTAGAGAAGCTCATTAAAAGGGTCAATTAAAAATGCAGGACTTGTATTATAAAAGAGGACCCTTTCCTGGCTAAAGATATATATTTTACAAATTAGGAGGCTCAATTTAGATCCAAAAAAGACTTTATAAAATTAATAAAAATGTTCTAGGGGGTCCAAAATAAAAACTGATAGATTCAGAGTATCTACAAAAACTTTATGTCATGGATCACCTTGCCATATTAAAAGGTGCTCATAGAAAATTAAATATATGAAGAGTGCTATTGTTTATAATCCGTCTCAAAGTGGTGGCTGGCAGTGTTCCCTCTAAGCTGAGTTAGTGTGAGCTAGGTCACAGGTTTTTTTTGCCTCCGGCTCACACCTTTTTGCTTAACTCAGGAAGGATGGCTCCAGAGCAAACTAATTTATGTAGTAGCCAAATTGCTCACTCACAACTTTAATGCCTGTAGCTCACAAAGTAGAATTTGTGCTCACAAGACTCCACAGCTTAGAGGGAGCATTGGTGGCTGGAGATCTCTTGGAATTACAGCTGGTCCCCAGGTAAAAAAAAGAGATCAGTTCCCCTGGAGAGAATGGCTGCTTTGGAAGGTGGACTCTATGGCGCTATACCCCACTGAGATCTCCACCCTTCCCAACCCCCCCACTCCTCCAGCTCCAACCCCAAAGTCTCCAGGTTTTTCTCAACCCAAAGGTGGCAACCGTAGCATTAGCCTTGGCTAGCAGAAACATCTGCATTCTTTACAGTGTATGTGGGGGTCTCCTGGAAGAAAAAGAACTGAGATGAATGTTGTTAATTTAGCAGTCAACATTCCTGCAGACAAGACTTACTAAAAGCTGGGGGGGGGGGGGGGGGGATCTTCAAATCATGCTATTAAATTAGCCCAGGATGGCAGCCTACACCCGAATAGATGCGATCTTCTTCCTTTTGCTCTGGCTGATCAGTTGTCAGGCACAGAAGTTGTTCAAGCCCAATTAAGGCTGCATACAGTGGACTCCCCCGAGCCTACTTACACATTCACGATCGTTAAAGATCATTTAGGCAACACCAAAGGACTTCGGAATGGAAAACGAGGCCCGTTTGCTGATCGCCAGGCAGAAAGGTTAGAGACTGCCTTCTGTTTTGGGTTTTATTTGGGGATTGCTCTGGAGAACATATTACAACTCTTTGATTCTACAGTTCAAGCTAGTGAGATCATGGAAGCACCTTTGCTCGTGATGCATTCTCATGTTCACTCTGTTGCGACAATTATTTTAAAACCTACAAACCGACTGTCATCCTTCTGCAGGACTCTCAATTCAAATCTCTGGAACAGAGCATGTATTGTGTATTGGTTTGGATATGCTTCTTGAAAAATTCATCCCTCCCCCCCCCCCCCCAGTAAGTGGGGATACCAGCTCTGAGGTTGGGAAATTCCTGGAGAATGGGGGGGTGGAGCCTAAGGAAGGCGGGGTTTGGGGAGGGGAGGGCCTTCAGTGGGATATAACACCATAAATTCCAGTGTCCAAAGCGGCCATTTGCTGCAGGGCAGCCGATTTCTGTCAACTGGAGGTTGGCGAATGCTTTTGTGTTATGTCAAAAGAAGAAATAGCTAAACTAAAGCCTAGAGATGGTAAACAGCGACAGAAATATTTCTTTAACGAGCACCGGTGGTTGCTGGTTCTTAACTACCACAGTCCAGTAACAACTCACCTGCTTCAATAACATTCGGCAATTAGAATGTAGTCATTGAAGCAGCCAAAAGTCTCGAGTTTTCATGGCTTACTAAACAGAAAAAGAGAGAAGAGATTGGATTTATACCCCACCCTTCACTACCTGAAGGAGTCTCAGAGCGGCTTACAATCCCCTTCCCCTCCCCAGAACAGACACCCTGTGAGGTAGGTGGGGCTGAGAGAACTCTCTCAAGGACTGCCCTTGAGAGAACAGCTCTGAGAGAACTTGTGACTGACCCAAGGTCACACCAGCAGCTGCAAGTGGAGGAGTGGGGGATCAAACCCAGTTCTCCCAGATTAGAGTCCACAGTCCTAACCACTGCATCAAACTGGCTCTTTACAGTGATCTGGACAGATGTGCAATGGCTCCTTTAGGTTCAATATGTACAGTTTGTAAAATAAGCAGGGGAGAGGCTGTGGCTCAGGAGCAGGGCATCTGCTTGGCATGCAGAAGGTCCCAGGATCAATCCCTGGCATCTCCAGTTAAAAAGGACCAGGTTATAGGCAGTGTTCCCTCTAAGCTCAGTTAGTGTGAGCTAGCTCAGTTTTTTAGCCTCCGGCTCACACATTTTTGTCTTAGCCCAGGAAGGGTGGCCCCAGAGCAAACTAATTTACACAGTAGACAAATTGCTTGCTCACAACTTGAATGCCAGTAGCTCACAAAGAGGGATTTTTGCTCACAAGACCCTACAGCTTAGAAGGATCATTGGATAGGTGATGAGAAAGACCTCTGCCTGAAATAGGGTCCTTTAAACATTGTTGGTGGTCCTGTCCAGTTATAGCTACTATCTGGTCTAAAATTGTACAATTAACCTACGATATTTTGGGATGTTCAGTTCCCCTATCCCCTGAATCAGTTCTTTTTAACTACTGGCCGGACTTATCCACATCCAAACAGAGGAAAGAACTTGCTTCAATTTTTTTGATATCTGCCAAGATTTTGCTTGCGCAGAAACGGAAAGTGAAAGACATCCCATCGACACAGCAATGGTTTATGAAACTCTGGGACTTAGCTGTAATGGACAAATTAGCTATACAAATTACCAGAACAGAGATCCCTTCAGCGAAAAACAACTTTTTAGAGAAATCATTTCCTTTTTTTGATTATGTATCCAGTTCCAGATAAAGTTACTGTACCTTACTGAAGAAATATTTAAATTTTGTATTTTATTAAGGTAACTCGAATAGGTTTATCATGCATTTATATTATTCTAGACCCTTGAATGTAAACGTTACATAGTTTGTACAAGTGATAAAGTTATTGTTATGTATTGTTGTTTTTGTTTGGAAAATAATAAAAAATTATTTTGAAAAGAAAAAGAAAGACTTCTGCTTGATACCCTGGAGAGCCGCTGCCAGTCTGAGTAGACATTACTGGCCTTGGTGGATGAGGGGTCTCATTCAGTATAAGGCAGCTAGAAAGGGGCCATGGCTTAGTGGTAGAGTGTCTGCTTGGCATGCAAAAGGTCCCAGGTTCAATCCCCGACATCTCCAGTTAAAGGGTCTGGTGGGAGTTGATGTGGAAGTCCTTTCTCTGCCTGAGACCCTGGAGAACCGTTGCCAGTCTGAATAGACTATACTGACTCTGGAGGACCAGTGGTCTGATTCAGTATAAGGTAGCTTCACGTACGTTCAAAAGTCACCAGAAGTCTTCCCTATTATCCTCTTGCAAGAAAACTGAGCCTACAAAACATGGTATTCCCTGGAGCTTTCTATTGCTCAGAGAAGCGCAAAAAAGCCAGCTGAATCCATCCAGAACTGACCTAAACATTTGCCCCAAACCTCGGGGCAGGGTTGCACAGATCAGAGTGGTAGCCAACCATTCTTTTCTGTCAGCCAGCTGTAAAGTACAATCCCGCAACTATATTGCCTGTAATAATACGTTAACGCAGGGTGAGAATGGGAAGTTAAAATCAACCAGATTGAGGGGCATCAGCAAAGCTACAAGTCAGTTAGGGGTGGACGGCCATGCAACTCATAGGGTAAGTTCCTGGTGGCCCTGGAGACCTGCTGATACTTAGATGAGAAGAAAAGAAGAGATTGGATTTATACCCCGCCCTTCACTACCCAAGGGAGTCTCAGAGCAGCT
Organism: Lepidodactylus listeri; assembly: GCA_029233225.1. Lineage (NCBI taxonomy): Eukaryota > Metazoa > Chordata > Lepidosauria > Squamata > Gekkonidae > Lepidodactylus > Lepidodactylus listeri. The sequence continues at coordinate 88,103,488 of JARCFY010000011.1, forward strand.
TACAAATGCCTTTCCCTTCCCCTCCCCACAACAGACACCCTGTGAGGTAGGTGGGGCTGAGAGAGCTCTGACAGAAACTGCGCTTTTTCAAGGACAGCTGTGCCAGAATTATGGCTTGCCCAAGGTCATCTAGCAGGTGCAAGTGGAGGAATGGGGAATCAAACCCGGTTCTCCCAGATTAGAGTCCACGCACTTAACCATACACCAAACTGGCTTTTTAGCAGCAAGTAGAGCCAAACCCTGGGAGCTCTGCAGGAATTACTGAGCAGTGCCTACCATAGATGTCATCTCAACCACTGCCTCCTCCTGTACCACCATTCACTGGCAGAGGTGCTGGAGGTGGCAGTGAGTGAACTGATACCCACTGCTGCCCAGGCCAGAGCTGATTCCACCTCCTAGACTTGGGATCTGCTCATCCATGGAACCCAAATAAAAGGAAGTGCTTCTTCTCCCAAAGAGTAATTAATATGTGGAACTCACTGCCACAGGAAGTGATGGCAGTTACTGTGGGAAGTGAAGGCACTCTCCACTGCCTCATCCTCCAGACTTCTCCGCAAGAGAGACAGACAGCTAGATAGTCACTCTGACCTTTCCTTCCTATGGTTACTCTCCTGTCACTATCCCTTTGATATGTAGAACGGAGATCTTAGGGCGCAACTTCCTTCCTTCTGTTCATTCTCTCCCCCCAGAACTTCTCTCCCCTTTCCTCCTGCACACACCGAGAGGGAGGACACGCTGTCCCCATCTTGACACCATGACTCAGACGGCCTCTCAACATCTGAGTCCATCCTTAGTCAACTAGACTAGAATACTATCCTCCCTCTCATCTTTCCTATCCAGATTGTAGTTCTAGAATAAAGAGACTGGTATTAGTCTGTTAAACTGAAAACATGGGTCTGGGTGCTTCATGAACCTTTGTGGCACTCTAAGCTTTGCTACCCTGGCTGGACTCAGTGCTGTGCTAGAAGCTTTATGCACTCTGCTAAATAGTCAGTGGTTAAGTAAAGGCAAAGGTTTCCCTTGCTCGAAAGCCAGTTGAATCCAACGCTAGGGGGCGGTGCTCATCTCCGTTTCCAAGTCGAAGAGCCAGTGCTGCCCGAAGGCTTTTTCCATGGTCATGTGGCTGGCATGACTAAAAGCCAAAGTGCATGGAACGTTGTTGCCTCCCCACTGAAGCGGTACCTATTTATCTACTTGCAATTTCTTGCTTACAAACTGCTAGGCTGGCAGGAACTGGGGCCAGAGATGGGAGCTCACTCCGGCAGGCGGCAGGCGGGTCTCGAACCGCCAAGCTACTGACCTTCTGGTCTGCAGCTCAGCGTCTTAATCTCTGAGCCACCACGGCCAAGTCAGTGGTTACTGGACTACATATGTCAGCTAACCCCAACAGCTACAAGCATAGACAGCTTCAAGAGGGGATTGGATAAATATAAGGAAGAAGAGAAGAGATTGGGTTTATACCCTGCCCTTCACTACCCAAAGGAGTCTCAGAGCGGCTTACAAACTCCTTTCCCTTCCCCTCCCCACAACAGATAACCTGTGAGGTAGGTGGGGCTGAGAGAGCTCTGACAGAAACTGCTTTTTCAAGAACAGCTGTGCCAGAGCTATGGCTTGCTCAAGGTCATCCAGCCAGGTGCAAGTGGAGGAGTGGGGAATCAAACCCAGTTCTCCCAGATTAGAGTCCACGCACTTAACCACTACACCAAGAGGTCCATCAGTGGCTATTAGTCACAAGGCGCAGATGGAACACTCTGTCTCGGGCAGTGATACTCTGTCTTCTTGGTGCTTGGGGGGACCACATTGGGAGGTCTTGTGGAGTTCCAGCCCCAGTGGTGGACCTCCTGATGACACCTGGGTTTTGGCCACTGTGACACCGAATGTTGGCCTGGATGGGCCATTGGCTTCTCTTATGTTCTTAACTAGTTGTAGACACACTCATCCTTCACAGAATCCAAGGGAAGTGTCTGCCAGTTGAACGGTTTCATTCTCAGTGTCGGACACCTCTCCTTCTTGCAGCAAGACATCCTTGTAGATTCATGAACCAAATCTTCACCATTTTTGGACAGCAGCTGAAAACAGGGCAATGAGGTCTTCTCACCAGGCACCGGAAGGGGAGGAGGAGAAGGTATCGCTTTCTCCACATTAGTCAGTGGAGGAAGCAAAATGGGCAGTGGAGGTGGGCATTTCCTTGACGCAGGTGGAGTGGTCACTAGCTGGGAAGAAGGTAAGTCCTCAGATATTCTTGGAGCCCCGGCCAAAGCCTCTGTCCTCATCTCTGATAAGCACACTGTATCAGGACAACTTTTAATTTCACATAGGGGTTCTTCTTCCAAGTCCATATCAACTTGAATGCATTTATTGACTTTTGCTCCAAGATGCTTTTTGCCCACATGGCTCTCGGCAAAATGTTTTTGGCCTGAAGACGATGGTTCCATAGCTCCTTCTCTACTCCTCTCCATGCTTTCTAAAGAAGTTTTGCTTTTAAAACATCAGGATCAAGAAGAAGAACACTTAAACAGAGGATCAAGTGCTTCTTTCCAACAGGGTACTTTCTAGACATCTATAGAATTACCAGCGGCTCTCCTGAAAGTATTACTTATGATGGTAAGAGCGTTTTTAATCCTTGGAAATCAGACTCAAGACGTTTCTACCAGTAAAATAAAGCCTCGCTTGTTTCCATTCATTACAGGTTTACAGTTTCAAAAGGTGTCTCTCTGTGTGTGTGTGTGTGTGTGTAACTAATTATGGGCGACGTATAATCAGCGACCAAAATCATACTACTTAAGCATGAAAAAGGCTCCTGAGCAATGAACCCGCTAAGCTGTGGAGTCTTGTGAGCTACTGGCATTAAAGTTGTGAGTGAGCAATTTGGCTACTGCATAAATCAGTTTGCTCTGAGGCCATCCTTCCTGAGCAAAGACAAAAAGGTGTGAGCTAGAGGCTAAAAAACTGTGAGCTAGCTCACACTAACTCAGCTTAGAGGGAACACTGCTCCTGAGTAAAGAACACAGAATTCTGAGAATTTCCACTTTAGTTTAAAAACAAACAAACCTCAAAACATTAGGCCTTCCTTTATGGCAATGCCAACTGTGCTAGCAATGCCTGAAGAAATGGCCTAGCTTCATTTTATGTGCAGGTACACAGTACCAGTGGGAGACTCACTGAAATAGCCAGGCTCTTGCTAGTTCCATAGAGGTCTGCCTGAATGCTATAGCAACCCCGGCAACAAGCTGTCATCACTTCCGGCCGAACGAGAAGGGGCGTTGGCACATTGAGATGCAGGCCTTCACCCTCATTTTCTCCTTTATTTTCCTTCTGGTGCCCAGCTGAGCAATGCCCCCAGTGGAAAAAAAGGAAATACTTCTTTACTTTTTCGCCTTCCCTCCCTTCCTCCCCCCCCCCCATCTATTTGCTTTCCCGATGTTGTCGTTTTCTCTCTCTCTTTCCACCTCTTTCATTCTTTCTTTCCACCTCTCTTTCTTTCTCTCTCTCTCTCTTAGACAAATAAATATCATTAGCAAACAAATATCACTGGACAAATCAATGTCATTATCGCTATCTGTTTTTGCCCATATATAAGTCAATTTTGGAATGTAGTAATCGAACATATCAACACAATAACGGGTTACCTCATTCCAAACAAACCTGAATTGCTGTTATTATCTCTCTGGGAAAATAAGGATTTGCGGAGTTCAAAGAAAAAGTTAATCGACTTTCTGATGGCAGTAGCCAGAGCTAGCATTGCACTCGAATGGAAAAATAACCTACCCCTTTCAACTAAATGATGGTACGATAAGATCTGGCAAAATTATGTAATGAAAAAGACTGCCTACAAAAAATGCCCTAAATGACAATGTGAAACAAAAAGAACAGTTTCTAGCGACATGGTACCCATTTTTAGAATACATGACAGAAAACGGGAAAGTACCAAAAAATGTTTATCCCATAGACCTGTTACAATTATAAGACTGTGGTTCTGATATATATTTATAAGCTGTAACCCAATAAGCCAGTCAAATCAAATGTAAATTGAGAAAGTGATGTTTTATACGTATTATGTTTTGTGTATCTTTATTTACTCAATAAAAAAGCTTTTTGAAAACATCTGTTTTTACTCCTTCTGTTTTTTTATTTCTGGCAGTCTGATTTAACGTTAATAAAAAGAAAATCTGCATATTTTAAAATAAAAACACACGTGTAATATCTGTTCATGTCTCACGGCTCTCAGACATCTGATGTTTATTCTACGTGTGGCTCTTACGTTGAGCAAGTTTGGCCGCCCCTGGGCTACTGTCACTTTGCCGCTTGCAAAAAGCATTACCTTTTTACAGCCACGAGATGGCATGCTTTCGTCAGACTCCTGGCCTCTGACTCTTGACAACCCGCCTTCTACTCACATGACAATCCCTCCCTGTGTCATAACCTACAGAAACCCAGGAACCAGCAAGGCTGCGTTTCCCCATTGTGAATAATTGTGCACCACAGCAGCATGCCTGAAGGCCGTTGTCATGAGAACATTCTGAAGCAGAAAGGCTGGAGTTTCTCCAAAGACTCCGGCTGGGCTGGATCCACTCTGAACCGGCGGGCAAAGACCCGTCCACACCCCCCGCAGGGCCATGTTGATACCCTCCCGCCAGGCTGTCATTGGCTTCCATCGGACTTAATCTGCTCATAGCATAGCACACTGGGCCAGCTTACACCCTCCTTTCTTCTGGCACAAGCAAGATCCTGCCTCACCCCCCACCCACCCCGCTCTTACGCTTTCAATGGCAGCCTGACGCATAGAAATTAACATTTCATGTTTCCTTGGCTGCATTTGGCAAAGAGGCAACAACAACAAAAAATAACAATAATAAGGGACACTGCGTGCGCCAGTGAAAATTCCCCCAGTCCTGATCTGCAAGCCAAGAGCTGCACGCTTCCAAATGTTAAAAGGCACCGAAACGCAGCCAATCCGACAGAGAGCAACCCGAGCATGGTCCACTTCCTTAGGCTTTCTGTTGCTCTCCCCAACCTCTGCTGCATTCTGGGGAGAGAATGAGGAGTCTCACACTCTGTAAGAACTCCCCCTCCGAAGAGCTCAGCTGGGTGCGTGGAACCAGGGGTTGCCAACCTGCAGGTGGGGCCTGGCCAGCCCTGTAGCTGACAACAACCGGAAGGCCCCCTCTGCAGCATGGCGAGAGACCATGCTGGTATGCTTGGCGGCCTCTACAGAAGCTGCTGCCTCCACCCACCCATTACCCACCACTGACCCCACCAGTGCCACCGGCCTCGGAAGGGCAGGGGGAGGAAAGAGAGAAAAAGGCCAGCACCAAGCCCGCCCTGTGTGACCTGTCCCTGAGGCAGCAAGGAGAGGAGCCCCCCCTGGTCTCCAGCAGAAGAGGCCGGGCAGGGGGAGAGAGAGCAGGGTGCCCCCTCCTCCTCGCGGGAGCCCAGCCGGCCGTGGCAGGCAGGCAGGAGGCGCCCAGGAGGGAGGCGTGGCGGGCTGCAGGTGTTCCCACTCAGCAGCCCTCCCCTCTGACCTTCCGGCAGCAGCAAGGATGGCCGGGGCAGCAGCAGGCAGCAGGGAGTCACTGGCTGCTGGGCTGAGGGCAGCGATGGCCGGGGGGGGGGGAAGCTGAGGATTGATGAGGGGCCCGTAAAAACCATGGGGGGGGCAGGGTCCATGGGTCCCATGGTAGCTACGGGCCTGGGCCTGGCGATTTCATGGAATTACAACCGATCTCCAGACTACAGAGATCAGTTCTCATGGAGAAAATGGCTGCTTTGGAGGTTAGGGATGCCAGCCTCCGGGTGGGACTTGGGGATCCCCCGGAATTACAGCCCATCTCCAGACTACAGAGATCAGTTCCCCAGGAGAAAATGGCTGCTTTGGGGGTTACGGATGCCAGCCTCCAGGTGGGATTTGAGGATCCCCTGGAATTACAGCCCATCTCCAGACTACAGAGATCAGTTCCCCAGGAGAAAATGGCTGCTTTGGGGGTTACGGATGCCAGCCTCCAGGTGGGACTTGGGGATCCCCTGGAATTACAGCCCATCTCCAGACTACAGAGATCAGTTCCCCAGGAGAAAATGGCTGCTTTGGGGGTTACGGATGCCAGCCTCCAGGTGGGACTTGAGGATCCCCTGGAATTACAGCCCATCTCCAGACTACAGAGATCAGTTCCCCAGGAGAAAATGGCTGCTTTGGAGGTTAGGGATGCCAGCCTCCAGGTGGGACTTGAGGATCCCCTGGAATTACAGCTCATCTCCAGACTACAGAGATCAGTTCCTCTGGAGAAAATGGATGCTTTGGAAGATAGACTCTGTGGCACTGTACCCCATGGAGGTCCCTGTCCTCCCCAGACCCCCATCTCTAAATCTCGAGAGTTTCCCAGCCTGGAGCTAGTCACCCTACCCCCCCATCCCCCACCAGGGGGGACCTGACAACCCTTTCAGGATGATAGGGTTGCCAGGTCTGGGTTGGAAAATATCTGGAGACTTTGGGGGTGGATCCGGGAGAGGACAGGGTTTGGGGAGGGGAGGGGGCTCAGCATGGTCGAATGCCATAGAGTTCACCCTTCAAAGCAGCCGTTTTCTCCTGGGGAGCTGATCTCTGTCAGCTGGGGATCAGTTGTAAAAACGGGAGATCCCCAGGCCCCACTAGGAGGCTGGCAACCCTACAGGACGGTGGACTCTATGGTATTATACCCTGCCAAAGTCTCCCCCCGGGCTTTACTCCAAATCTCCAGGAATTTTCAGATCTGGAGTGGGCAACCCTAAAATAGCCTTTCTGAAGGGCTTTTAAAGCTGCAGGGAAGGGCCCGGTACACTCCAGTTTCCCCTCCCTGCTTCCCTAGCTTAAAGGGCTGATAGGGTATGTCCTGCGGCTGCCAGCACTAAGGGTCGGGGGTGGCTAGAGGAGGGTATCTGGGAATTCCTCCTTCCTGTTTAAATGACCAGGCCCGGGCCTAGCTCCCTTCAGGTCAGGTGTGCCAAGTCGCTGACAGCTGGAGTGGCCTTGGGTGAGACAACCCACACTCCTTCGGCCCCTCCTCCCAAGGCTATTCACCAAGCAGAACTGGGTGAACAAGATTTTACTGAAGAGAGAAACCCAGTGACATGGGACAGGTAATGAGGTCAATTCAAAATGAACAGAGGAGGAGGAGGAGGAGATTGGATTTATACCCCGCCCTTCACTACCCGAAGGAGTCTCAGAGCAATTTACAGTCTCTTTTTCCCTTCCCCTCCCCACAACAGACACCCTGTGAGGTAGGTGGGGCTGAGAGAGCCCTCTGGAGAACTGCTCTTTCAAGGACAGCTCTGACAGAACAATGGCTTGTTCAAGGTCATCCAGCAGCTGCAAGTGGAGGAGCAGGGAATCAAACCCGGTTCTCCCAGATGAGCGCACTTAACCACTACACCACACTGACGTGGTTAGAGACTCTGGGCCAAGTTATATCTTGTGTTTTGAACCAAAACCGGGGAGCCTAGACCTGGTTTGTATTCCTCAAGCCATGAAGAAAGGCAGGGGATGGTGGATAGGGTTGCCAGCTCCAGGTTGGGAAATTACTAGTGATTTGGGAGTGGAGCCTGGGGAGGACAGGGACCTCAGTGGGGTACAGTGCTACAGGGTGTACCCTCCAAAGCATCCCTTTGCTCCCCCCAAATCTCCAGGAATTTCCCTGTTCCGAGTTGGCAGTCCTACACTGGTCTATCAAGGTCACTATCTACTTCCACCTGGCAGAAGCTTTTTGAGGCAGGTTGCCAGCTCTGATTTGGGAAATAACTGGAGATTTTGGGGCTGGAGCCTGGGGGGGGGGGGGGCAGGGTTTGGCGTGGGGAGGGACCTCAGCAGAGTATGGTACTGAAAGGTCCACCCTCCAAAGCAGCCATTTTCTCTAGGGGAAATGATCTTGGTCGCCTGGAGATCAATTGCAATAGTGGAAGATCTCCAGGTGCCACCTGGAGGTTGGCAACCCATTTTATAATTCCATGTTTTGGGGGGGTTTGCATTTTCTACCCTCTCCCCCCCCCCCCCCCCCGGAGACACCGAAGATTGAATCTGGGACTTTTTGCATGCAAGGCAAGCCCCAACCCTCACCGAGTTTGCAACGGTGAGGGGGGGCCCGATTTGCCTCCACGGAGGCAGACGAGGCACAGGCGGAGGGAGGAGCCAGCCGCTTTTTAGCGTGCTCGGAATGGGCTCGGGGTCTGCTGCTGCCGCCGCCTGCCTGCCGCTGCATCGCGGGGCCGGGGCCTAGGAAGCAGAAGCAGCGCGGCGAGGGGCTCAGCAGTGGCAGACGACCTCTCGGTGGCGGCGGAGGCATTCGCGGCGTCGGCGTGAGATTCGGCAGCCTGATCGACGGCGGTAGCGCGCGGGCTGCCAGTGGTGACCAAAGGGGCTCCTGGGGGGACCGGGGGTGGGCTGGCCGTGCAGTACTTAGACGGGATCCCGGGGCTGACCGCGCTTGCCCCGCTTCCCTTTTTTCCAGCCTCGTCCCCTCAGAGCTGTGCGAGGCTTGCTGGGTGGTTTCCCCCCACCTTTAGTGCCCCAGTTGGCGGCCTTTTTAGGCTACTCGACGGGCTCTTTGTTCGTTCCCCGCCACGTGCTTTGGCGGCGGCCGGCAAGTTTACATAAAAGAACGGCCTGGCCGCCTTTCAGGCACTTCTTATGGCCCCCGCCAAGGGAACGGGTGCTCGGCAAGGGGGTTCCAGTGAAGCGGGCTGGTCGACGGGGAGCGGGGTGTCTGGCCCTGCGCAATCCTTGGGCCCAGCGGCTCCTGCTTTGCCTCCCGGGCTCCTGCTTGAGACCTCCGCCGGGGCCTTGGTGGCGGATCGGGCCGGCGTGAGGGGGCTCCCAGATCCTGCGAGTTCCGAGCCCAGGAACTTAAATGCGGGTGCCTCCGTGGATGCAGGTGGTTTTTCAAACACAGGTTTTGACGTGACTTTCTGCCATTGAGAGCAAGTTTGTGCACTGGTCTGGTCCGGTCAAAATTGAAGGCGATGAACGGCCGCCGAAGGTGATGCAAGGCGAGGCGGTCGACCGAGAAAGTGATGGCCAGAGGATGGTGCCCAACGAGGGTCCAGCAAGGGCGGCGGGTAAGCTGGCTTCCACAGGAGACTCCAACATTCAGTGGCCTTGGGAATTGTTGGAGGGAACCACTCAGAATGGATCGGGCACACAGGCGCCCATGGGGCAGCTTCTCTCTGGCTCTTCCGGGATGGAGAGTGGCCAGCCGGCGTCAGTTGCCCCCTTCCCCTCAGCACACCACAACAAAACCAGGGCGGGAGGTGCCCGGGATGTCTGTCCCGTGGCAGTGGCAATAGGACTTATGAAATGGTACTGGCTGAGGAGCTGCCTGCTGGTGATTTAACCATGCCTTTGGGTGACCATCTCACCACTGCCACACGGGAAAAGATTTTAAAGGGAGACTATGTGGATGTATTCTCCCTGCTTTATAGGGAGTTGGGTAAAAGAGATAAGGAAGATTTGGATGACAGGGAGAAAAGAATGGCTGAAGTGGAGGACAGTAGATTGTATATATTCAAACTGGCACCCCGGTTTCTTAATCTATGCCAGGGTGATTGTTAGGGAGCAGCCGGAGAGGACCTTGGCATTACTCCAATACAGGGAAATAATCTACAAAGGATATTCGGATTTCTCTGGGTCAGCATGGATGGAGTATGACAGGGCCTTCCTTATGAAGGCGGCTATGTATCCCTCCCTTCACTGGGACCAGATTCATCCGCAACTATGGATGCAGCCGGTCCTGGGGGAACATTCAGATAGCGGTCATGTGGTGAAGCATTCCGCTAACAACAGTGCAGTGGCTCCCTGCTCTCTGGGTGGACAGCAGGGTCAAAAGCGCCCCCTGTGTTGGGAATTTTCTGCGCAAGGGTTCTGCAATCGTAGGACATGCAGTTTCCAGCATGAATGCCCTCTTTGCTCAGGCCCCCATTCCTTTCCAGCATGCTCGAAACCGAAAGCCAGGTCGGGTACAAAGGAGGGCAGAGGAGGAAAGCGGCCTGGAGGGGGATGGGGGGGCAAGGCAAGCCCTAACCCTCATCGAGCTTGCGATGGTGAGGGGGGGGGCAGTTTGCCTCCACAGAGGCAGACGAGACACGTAGGCGCTGTGCTTTTTAGGCTGGTTCCCGCCCGCCGCCATTGCCGTCCATCGGCCCACCCTCCCGCCCTGTTTTTAGTGCAGGAGATACTGGTCGCCTTTTCATAGGGCCAGGTAGGAATTTTTCGCCCGTTCTCAATTGGCATTATGAGGGCGGGTGTTTTTGCCTACCTTGAACTACAAACAGGAGTGTTGGTAATTGCCCACTGTAAATAGGTTGGTCACTTTGTAGTTGGCAGGGTAGAGTGATCTGTAAGGTAAAACGGTGAGCACCTAGGCATTGTGGTTAAATATTTAGCAGGCCTCCCAGAACGGCTTTCGGGCCTGGAGGCTCAGGGTCGGGAAAGGAGGTTCTGCACTGGAGCAACCTGGCCCGTCTATCTTAGCAGGCCTTGAGGCTTCGCGGTGGTGGGCCGGGGTGGTTCTAGGAAAGTGCTGAGCTGCTGGCCAAGAGCTTTGTTGAAAGGCTTGAGATCAGGGCGGGTGCATTGCCCGATTGGAAATGAAGGTGGTCTTGAGTTGACACCTGTCATATTCCTCAGTATGGTTTACTACCCCTCGCCAGTTGTTTTGAAATAAATAATTAATAAAGTGGCCCTCGTTTGAACCCAAGCTGTGTGTCCGTCTCTTTTCTGCTGGATTTGGGGGGGGGGGGGGGGGGGACAAAGCAGATACACTATCACTGAGTCATAGACCTTGCCCTCAGCAGCTCTGCTGCAAACACACAATTCACCACTGGTGTATTCAAAAGTATTAAAACAAAGACGCCAGATCAGAGTAAATGTAGCTGGAGGAGGAGAGAAGAAGAAGAGAAGAGATTGGATTTATACCCCGCCCTTCACTCACTTGGAGTCTCAGAGCGGCTTACAAACTCCTTTCCCCTCCCCTCCCCACAACAGACACCCTGTGAGGTAGGTGGGGCTGAGAGAGCTTTTTCCCAAGCTGTCCTTGAGGGAACAGCTGGTACAGAGCTATGGCTTGCCCAAGGTCATCCAGCCAGGTGCAACTGGAGGAGTGGGGAATCAAACCCGGTTCTCCCAGATTAGAGTCCGCGCACTTAACCACTACACCAAACTGGAGGGAGGTGAAACCAGTACAAATGGAAGTGAAACTTATTTGAGCAGAATACTCCAGAAATGTTGAGATCTTTGTGAGTGTATCCTCATGGATGTTTAAGCAAATACAAGAATACGGCTTTGGGGGTGGATTCGGGAGAGGGTGGGGTTTGGGGAGGGGAGGGGAGGGGCCTCATCTTGGGAGAGTGCCATTGAGTCCATTCTTCAAAGCAGCCATTTTCTCCAGGGGAGTTGATCTCTGTCAGCTGGAGATCAGTCGTAAAAGCGGGAGATCCCCCCCCCCCCCAGGCCCCACCTGGAAACCCTACACATTTTTGTCTTAGCTCAGGAAGGATGGCCCCAAAGCAAACTAATTTACGCAGCAGCCAAATCACTCGCTCACAACTTGAATGCCAGTAACTCACAAAGTAGAATTTTTGCTCACAAGACTCCTCAGCTTAGAGGGAGCATTGGACCTTGCCACAAATTTCGTTAGTCTTTGTGCTACTGGGCTCTTGCTCTTCATCACTGGGCATCCTCTTCTTTGTGCTGCGACAGCGCACCCCTCCAGTCTTTCAAAGAAGAAACCCTTCTTAAAACAGCCTTGTTTTTACACTTCCTTAATCCCATCCCCGTAACACACATTGCCGAAGGCCCTCCTCCCCCACCACCCCCGCAATGTACATGGTCCGAAACAGGCGGTTCTGCCCTGGCTTCCAAAGCAAGGTGTGACCGCAAGACCGGCTCGATTAATTAATTTTAGAATATTTCCTCTGGTTCGCAAACAGGTTTCTGAAAGACAGACCTTTGCCAAAGCATAGAGGTGGAGCACTCTGTAGCAACACTTTAAACACCTGCTCCGGTATTGCCCAAAGGCACAACCGAGATGGCCTTTTGCCAGTGATGGGTACCAGAAACTAGGGACTGCTGGGCGTATGCTAAAAGCAGAGGAGAAGGTGGCTATTTGTCCTGAAGTGATCTGGGCACAGAGCCTTTGCTTCTCCCGCTGCTGTCACAGCACACAGTACCACAGTGTGCTGACATGCTGCCTGGAGAATGCTTCGTTCCCCTCCTCCAACTAAGCCTTTTCTCCCCGCTGGCACTGGAGACCAAAGCGACTGAAGTTCCTTCTTTGCTTCCAGTCCAGCGGCAGCAACATGGATTAAAACACACACACACAAAGAAAGTCATGCTCAGCTTTCACCTTGAGAGAGTGGCCATAATGCGCTGCCTGGAAGGCCACGGTTCAAAATAAATGTTCCTTTTAGGGTACGGTCTAATATAGCAGCTCTCCCGCAGTGCAGCTAACGTTGCCAACTCGAAGTCTGGAAAACTGGAGATTTTGGAGGTGGGGCCTCAGCGGGATATAGTTCCATATAGTTCACCCTCCCACACAGCCATTTTCTCCAGGGGAACGGATCGCTGTGGTCTGGTGAGCAGCTGGAATTACAAGAGTTCTTCAGATCCCACCTGGAAGCTGGCAACGCTAACTGTAGCATAGGGTTGCCCACTTTCAGGTAAGTACATGCAAAAAACCCAAGAAAACACTATGTCTTTGTGTTTGGTGTAGTGGTTAGGAGCACGGACTCTTAATCCAGGAGAGCTGGGTTTGATTCCCCACTCCTCCACATGCAGCTGCTGGTATGACCTTGGGTCAGTCACAAGTTCTCCCAGAGCTGTTATCTCAGGAGCAGTCCTCAAGAGAGCTCTATCAGCCCCACCTACCTCACAGGGTGTAGTATATTATACTGGCGACTAAGTATATTATACTTAGGGGAAAGTATATTATACTTAGTATATTATACTTAGGGGAAAGGGATTGTAAGATGCTCTGAGACTCCTTTGGGTACTGAAGGGCAGGGTATAAATCCAATCTATAATACTACTACTAACAACAACAACAACAAATCAATTCAAAAATTGTTCAGTCGATTATCTATGTTACTGAAATGTGTTCTAATGTATGTATGAATACTGAATTATTCTAACTATGCTATGCTGCTGTTCATCACTTCAGTGACACAATAAGTACATTACTATTGTGAAATAAATCCTAGTAGAAGACTGAACAGTTTTTGAATAACATTTTATTATTACTCAAATACACGGTGTTTTGTAATCTGCTTATAGAACCTCCAGGTGAGGCCTGAAGATCTCCCAGAACCACAACAGAACTCCCGGCTACAGGGATCGGTTCCCTTAAAGAAACAACTGGTTTGCAGGGTGGGCCCTATGGCATCATGCTCTGCTGACGTCCATCCCCTCCCCAAACCCCACCAGCTCCAGGCTCCACCAGCAAATCTCCAGGAATTTCCCAACACTGAGCTGGCAACCATACTGTAGCTCCACAAGAATTCAGAGAAAGAGCACCACCATGGTACAACAGTTAAACTACTGGATATGAGTGACCGAGATGTAGTTTGGTGTAGTGGTTAGGAGCGCGGATTTGAACCTGGGTGAACCGGGTTTGATTTCCCCGCTCCTCCACATGCAGCCAGCTGGTGTGACCTTGGGTCAGTTACAAGTTCTTTCAGAGCTGTTCTCGAAAGAGCAGTCCTCAAAAGAGCCCTCTCAGCCCCACCTACCTCGCAGGGTGTCTTTTGTGGGGAGGGGAAGGGAAAGGAGATTGTTAAACTGCTCTGAGACTCCGTGTGAAGGGCAGGGTATAAATCCAATCTCTTCTTCTAAATTCTGCTCTGTGCCATGAAGTGGACCTCTTGCCCCACAAAACTGTTGTGAGGAAATCTATGTACATACAGAACGCTTCGCGAAGCAATGGCAAGATGTCAATGTACTGACCTGCAGACCTCCCAAGCAGATGCAGATACCCATAACAAAGAGGAACAGAAACATATGTTACATAACCACACCCTAGAGAATTACCTGACTAGAGACTGCCTGGGCCCAATTGATAGCTGCGCTCCCAGCTAAAGAAGAGATATCCCAGGGGGCAGTATCGCAGGAAGCAAGGTAGCTGTAGCAAAATTTTAGGAGAGACTAGGCCAGGGGTGGCCAACCTTGCTTAACGTAAGAGCCACATAGAATAAACGTCAGATGTCTGAGAGCCACATAGAATAAACGTCAGATGTCTGAGAGCCGCAAGACAGGAACAAATCTCACACACACATTTTTATTTTTAAAAATATGCAAATTTGCTTTTTATTAACGTTAAATGGAACTGCCAAAAATAAAAACAAACGAGGAAAACCGGTTATTGATAATGATATTACTTGTTTGCTAATGATATTGAGAGAGAGAGAGAAAAAGAGAGAGATGGAAAGAAAGAATTAAAGAAGTGGAAAGAAAGAGAGAGAGAGAAACTAGGAAAGCAAATAGATGGGAGGGAGGAGGGAAGGAAGGAAGGAAGGAAGGAAGGAAAAGCATGCCTCCCCTTTGCTTCCCCAGCCGCCCTGCCAGGAGCCGCACAATATGTGTGAAAGAGCCGCATGTGGCTCCCGAGCCACAGGTTGGCCACCCCTGGACTAGGCCATTTTGGGGGATCCGCTGAAATTGACTCAAGTTCCTATCATTTAATTCTCTCTCCCATAGAGCTTTGCAGTTTGGCTGCACCTATTGTCTGGCTATCGATGCCCTCTGTCCTTGTCCATAGCTTACATATGTCAAGTCCTTGGTGCCTGGCTTCAAGTCTAGACGTGTTTATCTCAGAGGCTCCCTTGACTGCAGTTGTCGAGGGCTTCTCGACCCCAGAGATGATAAACTAAATCTGGGCAAGGTTCCATATGTCAATGAGGGGCACAGTGTGGTTCTCATCACTTTCCTGATAGACAGCTATCTTAGGGTGGCCAGGTCTGGGTTGGAAAACATCTGGAAACTTTGGGGGTGGATCTGGGAAAGGGCGGGGTTTGGGGAGGGGAGGGGCCTCAGCATGGTACAATCGCCAAAGAGTCCACCCTTCAAAGCTATTTTCTCCAGGGGAGTTGATCTCTGTCAGCTAGAAATCAGTTGTAAAAGCGGGAGATCTCCAGGACCCACCTGGAGGCTGGCAATCCCAGTGTGTCTATAGAGTTTAGCAAGGTAGAGACATGGCTTGCCGTCACATTGTTAGCTGCTACACACCAACCACCCCAAGGATTTGATCGGTTCTTGGTGGGTCGCCAGAATGCATTCCTTTACTTATTATAAGTCGACACAGTTTTACATACTGGGGTATGGTGTTTTTGTATGCTTTGCTTTTAAGGTTTTTATATGATTTTAGGTTTCAGTAAATAAATCTAGTCTGCAGCATCTGCTCTCTCTCAGTCTCTCTCTGATAAGGTTTGGTCTGTGGCCATCCATCCATCCCAGGAAATAACCTGGATAAGTTCTGGGGGTTTCAGGCAGGTGCCTGAGCACTAGAATTCCCTTACAGGAGTCCACAGACATGCCCATCTATGTATACGACAGGTGTTTCAACGTGTCCGAAGAAGTGTACATGCACACGGAAGCTGATACCCAGAATTAAATTTTCTTGGTCTTAAAGGTGCTACTGGACACAAATTTTCATAGAATCATAGCGTCGGAAGGGACCTCCAGGGTCATCCATTTCAAGCCCCTGCACAATGCAGGAAATTCACAAATACTTTCCCCCTACACACCCACAGTGACCCCTGCTCCACACCCAGAAGATGACCAAAACCTCCAGGATCCTTGACCAAACTGACCTGGAGAAAAATTGCTTCCTGACTTCAAAGTGGCAATCAGCATTTCCCTGGGGGTGTAAGAAAGGGCCACAAAAACAAAGCACTGATGCAACCTGAAATATACTGGGTTCAAAGGCGTAGAATGATCAGCTCATAGTTTATTAGTGATTACAGCAAAGAGAAAAGAAGACTGGCTGACCCTGGCCGAAGCCCGGTATTTATGCCTGAAAAGGATTACACCCCAAACACATCCCACTCCCAACAATAGGCTATCCACATTCTATTGTTTCCCCGACTGGTTTCCTCTAGGACAGTGTTTTTCAACCACTGTGCCGTGGCACACTGGTGTGCCGCGAGATATTGTCAGGTGTGCCGCGGGATTTTTTCAATGAAAGAAATGTGCCTTCCAGGCTGACCTTCCGGGATGCATTTGCGCATGCGAGAAAGAACAGTGGCGCAGTCTCGCTGATTCCGCTCGCTCTGTGGCCGGCCTGAGGTAGGGAGATTTGCACCAAGACATTCCAGTAAACATGAATATGTTTGATGGTAACAGCTAGCTGTTTCTGTCAGGGTGGGGTTCAAATCAGTAACTGTCCCTCAGCGAAGAATGGGTGTACTGTGCTTCTCTTCAAATCACTTATGGTCAGTGGAATGCCGTTCACATAAGAGTAAGAGTTTAAACTCTCTATTTGAAAAACTTTAGCAGAATCGCAGTATTAAAATACATCCACATTATATTTCTTCTGAAACTAGGTCAGTGTTATGGGAAGGAGCCATTACACTTTGGATCTGTAACTTACGATTTCAAGTTGAGCGGCTATCACGTGTATTTGTAATACTGTCATAGTTAATACTTGAGCTGAGGCAACTAATGACCCATTTATCTTGTATTTCAGTGTTTTTCAACCACTGTGCCGTGAGATATTGTCAGGTGTGCCGTGGGATTTTTTCAATTAAAGAAATGTGCCTTAGCTCGAAAAAGGTTGAAAAACACTGCTCTAGGATCCCGGTCTCCCTACTGGCCCATTCTAGGATCGTAGCGATCTATTGTTATGCGTCCCAAGCTAAGTCCTTTTGCAAGCAAGTTCAGGCTCAATACATAACACAACCCTTCCTGCCTTCCCTTCACAGAATCCATCTTGCTGTCAGATGGCCACCGAGCCTCTGTTTGAAAACCTCCAAAGGAGAGCCCGCCACCTCCCGAGGAAGCCTGTTCCACCGAGGAACTGCTCTAACTGTCAGGAAGTTCTTCCTCATGTTTATCCGAAAACTCTTCTAATTTAATTTCAACCCACTGGTTCTGGTTAGTTCAATGCATGCTACGGACTATCAGCTTTATACCTCTTCCACGCATAGGGTCTCCCCAATGATTCCTGAGAACTGGTTTTTTGACAAATGACTCTGAATTAGAAGACACCGAGGCCTTCCTTTCACAGGCCTACAATTCTGAGGGAAGAAAGATCCCTGCACTTGTAAGTCTATATAGTGTAAATAGGCCCTGAAAAATATTAAATTGTACACATAACTCAGTACTTGTTGTGAAAGACTGCATACTTTCTCCCGAAACCATCCCTTTCCTAATTTTCCCTGACAGAAACAGAGAATTCTCCTAGCTATCAGTTTCAGATCTCTTGAGACTCCAGAACAATCTTGCTAATCTGGTGCAGATAAAACAAAAAATATTTCAGCACTCTTCCAAACAATTCACAGGCAATAAATGGGCATATCTATCTCATTTATTATACACAGTCCTCACATCTTCCCGTGCTTTTCACTCATAGAAAATTATAATATTTCTGTACATAAGATACAAGCTCTTAATGGATAATTTAGCGCTACCCACTTTAACAAAAAAACGAAAAATATCAAACCTTTTAACAAGAAGATACAAACAACATCTGCAGACTACAGAATGGAAGGGGGGAACCCAGATGCTAGCATAATCAATGATAAGCAATGTACTATCATATAGGTAAACTTTAAATAGAAAGGGTAACCGCAAAGTGCAGAACAAAGAATAAAACTTGGTTTTCAATCATGTACAGCTTGTAAATCTTCTCTGCCCTGTTCTGGATAGTTTAGGCTAGCCTGATCTTGTGAGATCTTGGAAGCTAAGCCAGGTTGGCTCTGGTTAGTTCTTGAATGGGAGACCACCAAGGAAGTCCAGGGCTGCTACGCAGAGGCAGGCAGTGGCCAACCACTTCTGAACATCACTTGTCTGGAAAACCCTACGAGGTTGCCATGAATTGGCTACAACTCAATAGCAAAACAACAACAACACAGCTTTCCGCGACTTTAAGGTGGTCAAACACACTGCGGTGTTCCAGTCCCAGCTATGTTTTTTTAAAATAAGTTCATGTGTATATGCAAATAGTGTGTGTGTGGAGGGGGGTGGGGGTGTCATTTTTACCTGCTTTTTGCTGAACAGGAAAGCGCACAGTATGTGGGGTGATATTGTGGCTGCAATCCAAAGGATACTTTCCTGGTGAACTTCCCTATGTTGTCTTGACTGTCTTCCATTGTTAAAGATTTTTTTATTTCTTAACTCCATTTTCAACCAAAAGGGAGACTGCAGCCGAGAAATCAGAAGGAGTCTGAGACTGGGAAGGGCAGCCATGAAGGAGCTAGAACTTTAAGAATAGAGAGGCATCGTTGGCAACCAAGATCAAGATAATGCGTACTGTAGTATTTCCCCTTACTATATATGGGTGTGAAAAGTTGGACAATGAAGAAAGGAGATTCATTTTAAATGTGGAGTTGGAGAATAGTTTTACAGATACCCTGGACCGGCAAAAAAATAAGTAGGTTCTGGATCAATTCAAGACTGAACTTTCCCTAGAAGCTAAAATGACCAAACTAAGCTTATTGTACTTGGGTCATATTATGAGAAGACCAGAGTCATTGGAAAAGACAGTAATGCTGGGAAAAGTTGAAGGCAGCAGAAAAAGAGGAAGACCCAACTTGAGATGGTTTGATTCAAGAAAGGAAGCCACGGCCCTCAGTCTGCAAGACCAGAATAAGTCTGTTAACAATAAGACATTTTAGAGAGCATTAATTCATAGGGTCACCATATGTGGGAAGCAACCTGACGGCTCTTCACACACACACACACACACAAACACACACACACACACACCCCTCTGTCACTGTTCTGTCCCTCCATGCGAAGCTCAATATAACTCCCAAAGGTTGGCTTGCTTTTCAAGTTCAACCCACAGAATAATTAACAAAGTACATTTGTGGTTTCTGTCAAGTATCTGAAAATTGAATTAGATAACTTTTCATACATACATACTATTATCAAACTCACCTCAATGCATTTACCTATTTTTTCACCCCAAAAGGCCTCTATGGGGGGGGGGGTCCAGTAGCATTTTAAAAGTTGTGTCTGCTGACTAAGGTGAATAAATTCAACAGCTGGAAGAGGACAAATCGGGCTTTGCCTGTTTAATTGGTGTGCCTAAGTGCTGTTTAAAGGCATGGAAGCCAGGCTGTTTTTTAAAAAAAGCTAGCAATGTTAAATTTTTGTGCATAATGTAATGACCCCATTTTTTGTGCGTGAACAATGATCCCGTTTCTCTGCTCTCCTGTATCTACAGCAATGTGTGTGCCTTTAATTTTTCAGGTGTTTAAAAATTCTTTGCAGGCTGTGTCCTACTTCTTGGGAAATGACAAAACACCAACTTACAGTTTGTCCCACACAAACTTTTCTTGAGTCTTTATGTCTTTTATTTTTAATTCTACTAACCCAGAGTACAGCACTGAGATACCTAGACAAAACGAAAAAGAAAAGCAAAACAAAAGAGTAAGATGAACAAGACAGGAGGCTATCCTTGTCTGTTATTATCAGGCGCAATTTCAGTACGATGCTGGAGAGGCAAAGAGCCAATCTCACCAAGTTTGAATAGGCTCCAAGCTACCACTAGAGCCAGGGCCTTTTCGGTGGTGGCCCCATACTGGTGGAATGAGCTCCTGGAGGACATCAGGGCCCTGTGGGACCTTTAACAGTTCTGCAGGGCCTGTAAAACGGAGCTCTTCCACCAGGCTTTCGATTAGGAGCCGCCACCGACAAATGAGCCATCGGAACATCTACGGCCCTTGATATACTGCTGGTCATATGATCATATTATCATCGGACCATCTATTGAATATTGCCATCATTGTATCTACACTGGTTTTCAGTACTGTATATATTTTTTAAATTAATTTATTGTATCTACTGTTTTATGATGTTTTAATGCACACCACCTTGAGCCAGCTTGCCCGGCAAGGCGGGATAGAAATCTAAGCAATAAATAAATAAATTGTTGAACCTCCAGTACTAACTGTGCAAAGTCACCATGGTTCAGAGATCCCTGGTCCTTGTAGATATTGGGCTGGCATATTAATAGGTTGGGAAATATCTGGAGATTTTGGGGTGGAGCCTGTGGAGGGTAGTTTGGGGAGGAGAGGGAGAGGGGAGGAGGGTAGTTTGGGGAGGAGTAGTTTGGGGAGGAGAGGGACCTCAGCAGGGTATGCCGTACAGTCCACCCTCCAAATAGGGTTGCCAGTCCCTAAGTCCGGGCAGGGATTCCTCTGCTTCTGGGGTTTCCCTGCCCATTCCCATGCCCCCCCCCATCCTCCCACAAGAGCAAAGAGGGGACCTGTCAATCTTGCCTCCAAAGCAGCCATTTTCTCTGGGTGAACTGATCTCTGCTGCCTGGAGATTAGTTGTAATCAGTGTTCCCTCTAAGCTGAGTTAGTGTGAGCTAGCTCACAGATTTTTAGCCTCTGGCTCACATTTTTGTCTTCACTCAAGAAGGAAGGCTCCAGAGCAGATTAACTGATGCAGTAACCAGATCGCTCGCTCACAACTTTAACGCCAGTAGCTCACAAGTAGAATTTTTGCTCACAAGACTCCACAGTTTAGAGGGACCATTGGTTGTAATCTCAGGAGATCTCCAGCCATCATCTGGAGGTTGGCAATCGTACATGTTAACTCAGTAGGGTTGCCAACTTCATGTTGGGAAATCCTTGGGAATTTGGGGATTGGAACCTGGGCAGAGTGGGGTTTGGAGACAGGAGGACCTCAGCAAGGTGCTGTAGAGTCCTCCCTCCAAGGCAGCCATTTTCTCCAGGGGAACAGATCTGATGTAATTCTGGAAAAACTGCAGGCCTCGCCTGGAGGCTGGCAACCCTATAATTCAGCACTGTGTGTAGGAGCTTTCTGTACGGACTTTGCAAAGTTGAGAGGGAAGCTCTTTGGCCTTGCCAGCCTGTCCTTTAAATCTAGACTTTCACGAAGGGTTAAAAGAAAAAGAGAAGCAATTGCATAATCACTAATCCCTCCTAGTCTGCTGAGAATGTCCCAAAAGGTCCACAAGAAGTTAGTTCTCTGGATTGTACCATACAGGGTTGCCAACCTCCAGGTGGTAGCTGGAGATCTCCTGGGATTACAACTAGGGCTGACTTGCAGCCCGGGGGGCGGGGGATCCCCCGCTAAAGGGGTTCCCGATCCGCCGGCCAGCATTTGGCCGGCGGGGGAAACCCCACCCCCGATGTTGTCCAGCAAGGACGACGTAATGACATCACTGGAAGTGACGCAGCACGTTGGGGGCGTTGCCAGGGCGACGCTCTGGCAACACCCCCCAACGTGCTGCGTCACTTCCGGTGACGTTGATGGGCGCGCACGCGAAGCGCGAGCGCCAGAAGAAACTCCCAGCGGCAGGAGGACTCCCCCCCGCCGGTGAGTTTTCAATACTTGGCAGCCCTAATTACAACTGATCTCCAGGTAACAGGAGATCAATTCACCCGGAGAACATGGTTGCTTTGGAACGTGGACTTTATGGCATTACACCCCACTGAAGTCCTGTCTCTCCCCTCCCCAAACCCCACCCTCCTCAGGCTCCATCTCCTGAATCTCCAGGTATTTTCCAGCCTGGAGCTGGAAACTCCAGCCAGGACTGAGGGATTGCCTCAGCAATTAATGAGAAGTTGAGAATGTTTCCCGTGACTGGTTTGTGGGAAAGAAAGATGATGGGTATGACACAGATGACGTATTGTGATTAAACAAGTGACTGGTTTGTGGGCAAAGAGTGGGAAAGGAAGATGTGGGTATGACCAACGCTCCTTCTAAGCTATGGAGTCCCATGAGCAAAAAGCCTACTTTGTGAGCAACTGGCATTAAAGTTGTGAGCAGGTGATTTGGCTGCTGCATAAATTAGTGTGCTCTGGACTGGAGCCATCCTTGAGTGGAGACAAAAATGTGTGAGCCAGAGGCTAAAAAACTGTGAGCTAGCTCACACTAACTCAGCTTAGAGGGAACACTAGCATATGATGACACAGATGATGTACTTGTGATTAAACAGCCTTCAGCTCATCAATGCTTCTCCCCTAAGGTGCCATGAAACTTTTAATGGGAGGGGGGTGCCGCTGCCCTTGTGGTCACTTTCAAAATCAAATTCAGGTATGAGTGAAAAAATAACCAGGGTCTCTGAGACCCAAACTGCTGCCAGTCTAAGTAGGCAGTATCGATATGGGTAGGCCAATGGGTCTGATTCAGTATAAAGCAGCTTTGTGTGTCCCCCGTTCTCTCATAAGCCTCCATTACCTCTTCTATTAGCCCCACTCCTTTGCTTTAAGTGCAGTTTTGACAGGGAGGAATTGAAGCAAACGAACTGAAGCCTTTCTTAACATGGAAATAAAACAGGTGGGGGAAAGCTTGCTTTTGTTAAAAGGCACAGGAGAAAGAGTATTAAGCAAAGCTGGCAACCCTATTTAAACTTTGTTCCTATGTACGCTCCTGGCAAGGCTGCTGGCCTTCTGATGAACAAAAATTCAAATGAAACATCTGCCCTCTGCAGGCCAGGGAAACCTTCACCTGTTGGCTTTCTGCCTTCCTTCCCCATAGCTCTGTCAGAGGCACCCTGCCAGCCTTCATCAGCCATCTATTTATCACCACGTTTTGATCCCATCCATCCTTCCTTCCAGGAGCTCAGAGTGACCCCCTCCTCCATGTTAACTTCACAACAGCCCTGTGAGGTAGGTTAGGCTTCCTAGCCTAAGGTCCATTAACAGAATCGACAGGCCCAGCCAGAATCAGTTAGGAAAAGCTCCAGTTCTCGGGGGCACTTTTTAATTGTCGTTAGTCATTTGATATTATTCTGGTCAGCGAACTTAGCATTATTTCTGCAGGCCTAAGCCAAAACCAAGGCCTCAGCGAAGAAGCGTTGCCATGGCGCTATCAACCGCCCCGCCCACGGGATGGTTTAGACCCGCCCTCCATTTTCTCAACGCAAAACAGCCCAAAGCCACGCCCCCCTCCGCATCGAACACTCGAAGACGTGAGGCAACCATTGGGGACGGGGAGACAACAACACAGAACAAGCCCCGCCCTTCGATTTTGCATCGCTCCGCCCCCCTCTCCGCAACATCTTAAGCCACGCCCCTCGGAGACTTGTCCCCCTCCTCCACCGGCTTTCTTCGCGGTCTCCTCCAATGAACAACGCCGGTCGGTCCTCGTAGGCAGAAAGCCAGCCAATCTGGATTCTACTTGATGCCGCGGCCGGCACCTGCCGTTCGCCCCGCCCCTCTTCTCTTCTCTGGTCAGAGCCGCTGTCGTCGGGGGAGGAAGGAAGGAAGGAAGGTGCGCCGGGCGATGCGGGTAAGGTCGGGGCTCTTCCTTCACGGGCTCTTCTTCCCTGCGGCCTCGCCTCGGCGCTGGTCCTCTGTGGCCCTGGCGGCCGGGAACGGCTTTGTCAGCGCCGCTGCCCCTTCGTGAGGGGCTGGGAGGGATGCTGAGGGGGAAGGCAGACGGCAGGTAGCAGGCGGTGTGTGAATGGCCAAGCTCAGCACGTACGTGGATGGAGGACGGTGGGGAATCTGTCGTTACAAATAAGTGTATCATGTGTGCATCATTTTGTACAACAGCCCTGACAGGTTGGCCGGTAGCATCCCCAAGGTCGGGGTTGCCAACCTCCAGGTGAAGTCCGGAGATCTTCCGGGATGGCAGCTGATCTCTCGACTACAGTGGTCGGTTCCCCTGTGGGGAATGGCCGCTTTGAAAGGGGGGTGTCTATGACATAGAGCTGGCCCATGGAATCGCCAGGAGTTGAACCCGACTGAATGGCTAACGACGACAACAGTCTTTATGGCATTATACTGTGTACTGTGGGTTGGGTTATATGTTGTTTTAATTGCTTAATTATTACTAATTTTATTCACGGTTTTAATGGTTACTGTGTTTACTGGGATGTGCGCCACCTGAGCCCTTTGAGGGAGTGTGGTTTGCAGTCAGTTTAGTCAGTCTTTATTGCTTTAGTGTGCGGTTTATAAATGTAATAAATAATAGTAGTAGTAATAAACTCTGTTGAGATCTCTCCGTTCCCCAGATCTTGCCCTCCCTGGGCTCTGCCTCCAAATCTCCAAGCGTTTCCTAGCCTAGAGTGGGCAATCCTACCCATGTCAGAGGTGGAAAGCATTTGATTATTTATCCCCTTTCTCCCAGAGATCAAGGTGGATTATGTGGTTCTTCCTCCATTTTACTTTCACAGCGACCCTGTGAGGTAGGCAAGGCTGAGAGAGTGGCTTAGTGCTAGAACATTTGCTTCCCAGGCTGAACTCCAGTTCCTCAGAACCTCTAGTTAAAAAGGAGCAGGTAGTGGGTAATGTGAAAAGTATCTCTGTGATACTGACAGGGACTGCTGCCAGTTGGACTAGATAGTATTGCCCTTGATGGACTCAATGGTCCACCTTTGTATAAAGCAGCTTAAGGTGTTCTTATGAACATGTGACTGGCCCATGGTCAGTTGGTAAGCTTCATGGCAGAGTTGGTATTTGAACTTGGGTTTTCTAGCTCTTGCCTGACCTGGATCGCACAGGCTAGCCTGATCATATCAGATCTTGGAAGCTACACAGGGTTGGCCCTGGGTAGTGTTTGGGTGGGAGACCACCAAGGAAGTCCAGGGTTTGCTACATGGAGGCACGCAATGGCAAACCTCCGCTGAACGGCTCTCGTTTTGAAAGCCCCACAGAAGTGCCCTAAAGTCAGCTGCGACTTGGCGGCAAAAAAAGCAAGCCTCCAGATCTTAGTATAACAACTCTGACCACTTCCCCAAACTGGCTTTGAGGTTGACCGAAAACAGATTGCTTAATGCTGCCTTGATGAACTTGTTGCTGAAGTAACATTTAAACCAGTCGTCTCTGCACAGCTCGGGCTGTTTACCTGATAATGTTATTATCTCCTAATACTTGGCGTTTATTTCTCCATATAATATTTGTTACTGTTATAACACTTTCTCTATGTTCCAGTCAGTAGTATAGCTGAGGGCTATGATGCGGGTGCAGGGGACCCTTGTAAGAGGCAATCACCAACCCTCTGCTGTGTGAGGGTGATCATTCTGACCTGTCTTACAGGATTGTTGTAAGAAGTACTGTGGAAATCCCCCCTCTGTGCGAGCACAAAACTTTGTGATGTAGATTTGCAAGGCTGAGAAGAGGAGCATACTGGTTTGCCTAAGGCTGCAAGCTGACTTGATTTTATGGTCACTTGGAGAGATGTCCCCCCCACCCCCCGCCCAGTGGCATTTATTGTCAAGTAACTGTATAAGTCCATAGTTTTAGAAGTGTTCCATTTATGAATAAAACCATGGGACAAAAATATCAGAATATTTCCTTAATTAAACTAGGTTTATCATTTGAAAAGTGCAAGTGGGTTTTTTTTAGGTTTGCCTTGGGGTGAAAGACAGGACTGTTTTATAACTGTTTGTAACGTGCCTTCATAAATCTCAAATAAAATGTTACAGAATTTTTTTTTTTTAGAGTTGTCGTGAGTTCAAGGCTGTAGAGAAATTTGAACTGGGGACATCGGTCCGGTGAATTCCTTCTTCTGACCACTGTACTTCTAATTGTGTCTTTTGGCTCACCTGACAATTAAAAACCCATGCTGAAGAGTGAACAAAACTCTCAGTGTGCTTTTTAAAAAAGCAGTGTCAAACTTTGGATGGCTTCCATTCCTTTCTCAATCGAAAGTTGAGGAAATCATCTGCTTCCTCCAACTCCACCCCGCTACTTTTTCGATCAGTGAAACGCTGGATTCTTTGATGCTAAACTTTGACTTTTATAAAAATAAATGTGTTTTCCTTGTGTTTTAATGGAGGCAACAGAACAATCCTAAACAGAGTTATGCTGTTGTAAATCCAACAGCGGATTCAGAAAGGACCTAACTCTGTTTAGGGATGGGTTGTTAATCTCTCAGTGTACAGAAACAGTGTCAAACTTTTGATGGTTTCTATCCCTTTCTCAATCAAAGTTGAGGAAATGATCTGTTTCCTCCAGTTCCACCCCATTGCAGCCAATAGTGTAATGCCCCTGTACAGATCTATGGTGCAAACTTATTTGGAATACTGTGTACAGTTCTGGTCGCTGTATTTCAAAGAGGACATTGCAGAGGAGGGCAACCAAGATGATTAGGGGGTTGGAGCGCCTTCCCTGTGAGGAAAGGCTGAAGAGTCTGGGACCTTTCAGTTTAGAAAATAGACGATTAAGGGGGGACATGGTAGAGGTTTATAAAATTATGCATGGGGTGGAGACAGTTGATGGCAATAACTTTTGCTTCCTCTCCCAAAATATGAGAACTTGGGGGCATCTCATGAAGCGGGCAGTAGGTTCAGGACAGACAAAAGGAAATACTGCTTTATACAACAAATGATGAAAATGTGGAATTCACTGCCAGAAGATGTTGTGATGGCCACAGGAACAAACAGCTTTAAAAGGGGATTAGATAGATTCATGGAGGATAAGTCTGTCATTGGCTACTAGCCATGGTGACTGAGGGGAACCTCTACATTCAGAGGCACTGATCCTCTGAACCCCAGAGCCAGGAGGCAACGTCAGGGGAAGGCCTCTAGAGCCAGTTTGGTGTAGTGGTTAAGTGCGGAGACTCTAATCTGGGAGAACCGGGTTTGATTCCCCACTCCTCCAGTTGCACCTGGCTGGATGACCTTGGGCAAGCCATAGCTCTGTACCAGCTGTTCCCTCAAGGACAGCTTGGGAAAGAGCTCTCTCAGCCCCACCTACCTCACAGGGTGTCTGTTGTGGGGAGGGGAAGGGAGAGGAGTTTGTAAGCCGCTCTGAGACTCCAAGTGAGTGAAGGGCGGGGTATAAATCCAGTCTCTTCTTCTTCTTCTTCTTCTATGACCTGTTGTTGGCCCTCCAGAGGAACTGGTTGGCCGCTGTGTGAGTCTGAATGCTGGACTAGATGGACCACTGGTCTGATCCAGCAGGGCTCTTCTTATGTTCTTATGAAGGCCTCGACCTCTATGCCCTGTTGTTGGCCCTCCAGGGGAACTGGTTGGCCGCTGTGTGAGACAGGATGTTGGACTAGATGGACCACTGCCTGATCCAGCAGGGCAGGGCTGTTTTTATGTTCTTACATATTGTTAGGAAGGCATCCTTTCTCTTGCTATGCAGGGACTATATGAGAAACCACATGGGTTTGTTTGTGAGTGTGAAATGTAAATTTTTGGAGGGAATTTGGAAAAGGAATTGGAGGGAGGTGGACCCTGGCATGAAACTGAATTTTCTCTTGTTAGCAGCTGGTGACACTGGGAACATGCAGACCTTGTGAGTGGCAGTGAAAGTGCATGTTCACCCCACCTTTTATTTTAGTACGGGTCTCTTCCCCCATCCGCTGAGGATGCACTACTTCAGTTTTCTCTTCAAAGCACCTCCAGTGTGATTCAATTGAATGTTAGAATTGGTGTTATTTTGAACTGAGAAGTGTTAATTCTTGCAGATAAAGTGGATTGTTAACATCTGGGCTGGAAAAAAGATTTCCTGTGCCTGGGATGCAGCACCCACCTGACCTGGATAGCCCAGGCTAGCCTGATCTCATCAGATCTCAGAAGCTAAGCCGTGCCGGCCCTGGTTAGCGGTTGGATGGGAGACCACTGAGGAATTCCGGGGCCGTGATGCAGAGGCAGGCAATGGGAAACCGCCTCTAAACATCTCTTGCCTTGGAAATCCCAAGAGGTCGCCGTAAGTCAGCTGTGACTTGACGGCAACAAACAACAAGGATGCAGCATGAGTTTTGAAGAAAGCAGCCAGCTGTGTCAGTGATTTTTTTTAGAGAGCCAGTGTGGAGTAGTGGCTATGAGTGTTGGACTCTGTCTGGAAAACCCACGTTTGAATCCCGACTTGTGCCATGGAAGTTTGCTGAATGACCTTGGGACAAACACCCTCTTAGCTTAACCTGCCTCACAGGCACTTTACACCCAAACTAACCTCAGAATATCTGTCTTGCAATGTTCACTCTAAGCTGTGGAGTCTTGTGAGCAAAAATTCTGCTCGGTGAGCTACTGGCATTAAAGTTGTGAGCAAGTGATTTGGCTAACTGCATAAATTAGTTTGCTCTGGAGCCATCCTTCCTGAGCTGAGACAAAAATGTCTGAGCCGGAGGCTAAAAAACGGTGAACTAGCTCACACTAACTCAGCTTAGAGGAAAACTGCTGTCTTGTTCAAGAAACCTAGCCTGCCCAATACTAAGGTGTATTCTTTTAAACCAGTTCTGGTTAATTTATAAGTATTAAATCTTTAAGGATGGTTCTGTGATAGAATATTGTTGCTGTGTGTGTTAATCAGAGGAATATTCCTCAGGCACAGTTCCATTGTCTCCTCCTCATGTTTGCTGGAAAACTCTAGACACCCTGGGTTGACACTTGATGTGTGGGTGGGTGGGGACCCACATGGGTCTGTCTTCCCTACTGTTCTTGCAGTGGACCTAGTTAGTAGTCACTTGTGCATCATAGACTGTTGTGCTCAGATTATTGGTAGTTTTCTGTCCTGTAAAAATGTGAAGAGGAAGTGACACATCCTGCCAGAGTCAGCATTAGAAACCACAAGAGCTGAGGAGTTTCTGCTAAAGGCAATAAGAACTTAAGAGAAGCCATGTTGGATCAGAAGAAGAGATTGGATTTATATCTTGCCCTTCGCTCACTTGGAGTCTCAGAGCGGCTTACAAACTCCTTTCCCTTCCCCTCCCCACAAAAGACATCCTGTGAGGTAGGTGGGGCTGAGAGAGCTCTTTTCAGAACTGTCCTTGCGAGAACTGCTCTGACAGAGCTATGGCTTGCCCAAGGTCATCCAGCAGGTGCAAGTGGAAGAGTGAGGAGGAATCAAACCCAGTTCTCCCAGATTAGAGTCCACACACTTAACCACTACACCAAACTGGCCAATGGCCCATGCAGTCCAACACTCTGTGTCACACGGTGGCCGAAACCCAGTTGCCATCAGGAGGTCCACTAGTGGAGCCAGGTCATGTCGCTTCAGCACTTTTCTTATCACTTAACTGGCCCAGAGTGGTGGCTCTCTAACGTAGCTTTATACAAGGAGAAGAGAAGAAGAGAGTGGATTTCTACCCCACCCTTCACTCAGAGTCTTAGAGCAGTTTACAATCTCCTTTCCCTTCCCCTCCCCACAACAGACACCCTGTGAGGTAGATGGGGCTGAGAGAGCTCTCGAGAGAGAGCTACTCGTGGAAGAACTGCTCTAAAAGAACTTGTGACTGACCCAAGGTCACCCAGCTGGCTGCATGTGGAGGAGTGGGGGATCAAACCCAGTTCTCCCAGATTAGAGTCCGCACACTTAATCACTACACCAGTCACCTCCCACACAAGACAGCTCCGAAGCTGGGTGCTGCTGACTTCTGCAGAAGACGTGGGGCACATCAGCATTTCTCCTCCTAAACCTGGCTTACAGTTGCCTTGCATTCGGGGATGCCGACTTTTAAGCCATGCAAAGTCACCCTAGAGTGTTTATTTGGTAAGGCACGGGTCGGCCTTTCTGGCAGGAAAATTGCCTGTCAGGGTATTGTGATTGGTTTTCTCATTGCCAGCTTTGGAGTGTTACCGTCCTTGCAAATTCAGCGGCAGAGTAAGCCAGAATTAACTCAGCGGTATTGACTTCTGAGTACACATATGTAGTCCTCACCTGGATGGCCCAGCTAGCCCTATCTTGTCAGATCTTGAAAGCTAAGTAGGTTCAACCTTGGTTAATACTTGGCTGGGAGACCGCCGAGAAGTGCTGGTTAGAACTGGACTGGGAGACCACCAAGGAAGTCCTGGGTCACTACGTGGAGGCAGGCAATGGCAAACTACCTTTGTTCATCTCTTGCCTTGAAAACCCTACAGGGTTGCCATGAGACCACTGTGACTCGATGGCACTTTTCACCACATCTGTGTCGGATTGTTCTGCATGATTTGTAGTCTTTCTTCCTTGGGATACACTGATGTGCAGTGTTACCTTCTCTGTCTTGCAAGGATTTATTTTGCATATTTTTACATATCAGGGATGCTCATCTACATGGATAGACTATTACTGTGCACACAAATGCCTCTGAGTATTTTTAAATTATAGCCATCACAAGAGAATTCTCTCTGCACTCCCGATAAAATGAATTCCGAGAGTGTTGGGCAAGTGGCCGGGAGCTGTTCTAGCCAGTAAAGTTGTCAAGAAATTCTCAATTGGCGCAAACTGAGGCTTTGGCAGGTATATATAGCTATATATAAAGGCTTGTTCTGTAATGTGAGATTTGTCATTGTCAAGCTCTGAAAATCTTTCTGTAATGCAGGGATTATTTGAATATATTGAATGAATCAAGCTTGCCTTCTAGAGCTAGTTTATTTAAATCATTGTGTGAGATTATGCTGGGTAATGCCATTGTTTTCTTAACAACATTGCCCGTTCAAAGTAGAATGAGAAAATAAACATTTTTAAGAACTGCTTTCCATTGCCAATTCTGGCTTAATTCTTCTCTGTGTGCTTTAAGAGGCTTATTTGGAAAAGGTTGCTACTTAAAGTAGAATAGTAAAAAATTGGGGCGGGAAGTCCTTTTCACTCATGGAAGGCTTGGCTAAATTGCAGGCTTATCGGTGGACCAGTTAAATTGTCATAGAATTATTTCACATAGTGCTGGGGGTTTCACGTGAAGCCGCCTTATATTGAATCAGTCCTTTAGGGACCATCAAAGTCAGTATTGTCTATTCAGACTGGCAGTGGCTCTCCAGGGTCTCACGCGGAGATCTTTCACATCACTTCCTGCCTGGTCCTTTTAACTGGAGAATAGTTATAACAATGTGCATATTGGGTTATGATTTAAGGAGCAAAATGCTTCTACTTTAATAGCGTCATAAGAACATAAGAAGAGCCCTATTGGATCACACCAGTGGTCCATCTAGTCCAGCATCCTCTCTCACGCAGTGGCTAACCAATTCCTCTGGCGGGCTGACAACAGTGCATAGAGGCCAAGGCCTTCCCCTGATGTTGCCTTCTATCACTGGGAGTCAGAGGTTTAGTGCCTCTGAATATGGAGGCTCCCCTCAGTTACCATGACTAGGAGCCATTGATAGAAGTGTCCTCCATTAATCCATCTAACCTCCTTTTAAAGTTGCTTATTCCTGTGGCCATTACTACATCCTCTGGCAGCAAATTCCACATCTTCATCACTCTTTGTAAAGTACTATTTCCTATTCTCTAGGGCTTGCTCAGAATGGTACTTAGTAATCCTTAGGCCCCTCACTGAATTACAGTTCTAGGAAGCTTGGGGGGGCCCTGCCACCTAAACAGCTTCAGATCTGTACAGCAACTATGACTCCTCATACCATATACTCAGGAGGGTTTTAAAAACTGTCCCCCCCCCACACCTCCTTTCTCCAAGGTCGTCATGGAAGCATACACGATCCTAGCTACCTACTCTGTTTTATCCACACAGTGACCCTGTGGGAGAGGTCAGTTAGACTGAGAGGTAGTGTCTGTCCCAAGATCATTCAACAAGCTTCATGTCTGAGCTGAGATTTGAACCTGGAGCCCTCCCCAGTACTAATCAGATGCTCTAACCACTGCACCTCGCTAGCTCGTCTTAGATTTAGGCCAGATTTAGGCTTGTATCTTTGCAGAGTGGAATGGCAAGCCTTTCTTTTTAGGAAAATGACTGACCCGTATCCCATACGAAAGTATTTTTTGAAACTTCCTCGAGTTTAAGTTATTTTTTAAAAAGTTTTTGAAACTTCCCTGAGTTTTTTTTTGTAAAAAGAGCTTGCCCATGGTGGCAGGAGGGGCGGCTATTTGGGAAGGTCAAGTGTTCAGGCCTCCTTAATTGGGCAGGTTACAAAGTTCACGGATCCTGGATACAGTAAGTAAAAATGCAGAAGGCTTGTCTTTTTTAAAGGGTTTCTGTTCCTTTAAATACATCCCATTGGAATGTGTTTGTCAGATTATGAACATTTTTTCCCTTGCCTAATAGCTTATCTTCCCTAAGCTTTGCACACAGTATTATCAGAGACGACTTTATTTATAACCCTTCTCTTGTAGACTGAAATCCGAATGGGAAGAAAGTTAGACGGAGGAACAAGCGCGGCATTGATGACTTAGGGAGACGCTGAAGGGCACCCTTGTTTTTTGCAGTAACGTTATTTCAGAGCACTGACGACAGAACGAAGATCTCAGTTATGTTTTCGGAACATTAACGGTTTTCGTCTTTGACGATCGGCCATGTTTCCCAGCTCCTGGGGTCTATTTTCATGAGCGGCTCTTCCATAACAGAAAAATGCAGGAGCCGAGTTTGGTGGAAATGCCTAGCAGTGCAGGAGTCTCAAACTGGTCGTTTTTAAAGCATCTGTCGGCAGAGACGCGCTCCCTCTCGTTCCCTGGAACCACTGAGGGGGCTGACAGATACCAGCTCAGCCAAGACCGAAAGCTCGGGGGCCTCTTTGAACTAGAAATGGTTCAAGAAAACCTTCCCAATGAGGATGGCGACGGGGAAAATTACGAAGCCTCTCCAGACGGCCTTCCCGATGCTTTCGCTACAGAAGCTGGCAGCACTTGGGGAGATTTTGAAAGTTTCAGTGAGGTCAAGTCGGGGAACCAGAGCCACATCCCGGAGTCTTTGGAGAATTTAAACGGGGAGCAAGCTTCTACAAAAGGCACAGATGTCAATGATAATCACTGTACTACCTCATGTGGGCAGAGCTCTCTCAAAACAGCTGGACAGAGCAGAAGAGATGTTTTCCCTAACGTTCTGATGAAGGTATGTGTTTTGCGGACAGTGGGTCGCCCTCTCTGCTCCGTCCCGCTCTCTTCTCTCCTGCTGGGAAACCTTGCTGCAGTTATATTGCTTTCTGGGGTGTCTGGCAATGTGGAACCAGGACAGCACCTCGCTTCGTTGGCTGCAACATAGAACAGCAGCACCAGTTCCCTGGCTTTGCCTCATTTCGTGTAAAAGTCGTTTTGTAAAGGAGTGTAGCTAAGCCGGGTAAAAGCAGAGAAATTTTGTTCTCTGTCAAATTAGAACCATATACTTAAGCTCGCGAATTCGGATACATTCCCTTCCCGCTACTGCTCCTGTCTCCCCTCAAGAGCACCTTAGTCTTAGGTTTTTATCCATTTTTGTCAGTTTTGTGTTTCTTAATCTGGGCAACAGGCTTGTACAGTTAACTGTGTCTCATCCATACTAAACAGAGAGTAAACGAATCTCTGTCCAAGCTGATCAGAAATCCATGTATGAATTATGGCAGAAAAACAGTTTCTTAAATTGCTTAGATGGGGAGTAGCAGTGGCCTAAATCCATTTTAGACTTGACTGCCTGATTATGTAATCCTTGAGCAGGTAAAGTGTTGCATTCGTCCCTGTGGAGCTACTTATGTGAGTAAGGAGCAGATTCCTTTCGCTGTTGCATGTTTTCCCATTGTGCAAAAATTCACTAATTCTGATGCTTGAAAAGCCTACTTAAATTACAGTTTTGTGGTGCATTGTTGCTTCTGGGAGCCCTTCTGTCTCTCTATCCTCTCTCTCTCTTTCTCTCTCCGCCTTCTTTGTCCTCCCTGCCGTTTAGTGTGGCAACCTGTGTGACCTTGTTTACAACCATACATTACATCAGATGTAGTGCTACGAGTTCATTGGTGAAACCATGTGGGTTGCCAAGACTGATAGGATTAAATGGCAATACGGGCAAAAGAGCCTGAAAAGGGGGCACCTGAAATCATGTTGAGTGTGCTCAGCCAGGGCCGGAAACTGTTGCAAACGGGAGGTATCTTCTGACACTTGTGAAAAATGCACAAGCCAAGTCGTTTCAGCTCAGCCTTCGTTGACATGCTGCTGGTGAAACGCAAAGACGTGTTCTTTGTTTCGTCCTGAAACTGCTACAATAGAGGTCTATGTGTTTGACCTCCAGGAGGTTGTAGGAAATCTAGGAGGCTGTTGTATTCAGAGAGGATAATTAGTAAGGTTGTAGCTGCCTGACCTTTCTGTAGAATTAGAAATCTGCCTGAGAATGTACAAGAGAGTACAGACCAGTAGTACACAGGCCTGGTTCAGATGTCGCAGTGGTTTAGACAAGCCACAATGTTGAAGTGAGCTGTAATGATGAAAGATTGGGGGGGCGGGGGGTCAGGTTCCTCTTGAACGGACAGCTAGAGAACAGTAATGGAATATCTTTTATCCTTTCCTGGATAATGGGTGAGAAATACAGAGTATCGTTGAATTTTTAAAGGCCAGGGGAAGGTGAGCAGTCACTCAAACAATTCTTGAGGTTCCCGTTAGAGGTTGTATGAACACATATGGTGCAGGGTATCTTTCTGTCTCTGGAAGGACACAAAGAGCCAGCGTGGTGTAGTGGTTAAGAGTGGCAGACTCTTATCTGGAGAACCGGGTTTGACTCCCCACTTCTGCACATGAAGCCTGCTGGGCTAGTCACAGTCCGCTCAGAGCTCTCTCAGCTCCACCTGCTTCACAAGGTGCCTGTTGGGGGGAGAGGAAGGGAAAGGTGAATGACCTCCTTTTCTTCTTTTTTTCGGTGGGAGCTACATAAAACGTCAGAATCAGCCTCAATCGCTTTCCTTTTTTTCCAGGCTAGCCTCAGCTCTGAAGATGTGATTAAACTGAGCTTTCCAGAAGTTCCTGTACCACAAATCTTGGAGAACATAAGCAGCTTGAATCAGATGCTCGATACAAACACCGAAGACGTGGGCGTTCCCGAACATACAAAAATGCAGCCTTGGTAACTATTTGAAATTTTAGATAATGACTACCTGCCAGACAGGCTGTTCCTAAACTGTTTGTGGCATGCAAATTGAAATTCTTAAAAATGATTGTTATGTTTATGAGTATACATGCCTCATAGTCATGTTTATTTCTGGGAGAAGAGGTTTTTCTAGTTGGTGGTGTAGGATATAATCCCATCCGGTTAGGACTGTGGGATGGAGGGGACCCATTTGATCGGTAAGGGTACCAGTTGACTGACTGACTGTTTCCTGTCTGTTTTCTACGTGATGTTTTGTTTTCATTTCAGTGTAGATAGTGTTAATTCTACCTCCTGTTTGCAATGTAGAAGCATAGGCTGGAAGGGACCGCAAGGGTCATCTAGTCCAACCCAGTGCACAACACAGGAAATTCACAACTATCTTCTTCCCCTGTCCCCCGTGATCCCTGCTCTATGCCCAGCAGAAGGCAAAAAACCTCCAAGATCCCTGGGCCAATCTGGCCTGGAGGAGATTTCCTTCCTGACCCCAAAGCGGTGATCGGCATTATCCTGGGCAGGCAAGAAAGGGGCCACGAGAGCTGAGCACCGGCTCACCCATTCTTGCCGTCCTTCTCACAGTCTACTTAAACTCACAAAACCTGCATCGATGTCCGATGGCCATCTGGCTTCCACTTAAAAACCTCCAAAGCAGGAGAGCCCACCACCTCCCAAGGAAGCCTGGTCCACTGAGGAACTGCTCTAACGGTCAGGGAATTCTTCCTAATATTTAGCTGAAAACTCTTCTGATTTAATTTCAATTCATGTCCTGTTGACATTCCAGCAAAGCGGTTTCTCCCAACTGACAAGGTGTTTTACTTGTTCTCTGGGAGTCTCCCCATTAATTGTAGTGACCTGTCAGCAGCTTTTTATTCACTACTAATAAGATGGTTTCCAAACCTCATTGTGTCCCTTACTTAGTACACAAATTGATCCATGCTTAAGTTGTGTCTTGTTCCTTCGGGCTGTCATGTTGGTAGCCTGTGCTGATTGCCAGTACAAGAACAGTAGACCCACATTAAAAAAGGGACACTTCTGCATACCAAAGGGAACCTCCAGGTATGCTGAGAAATAGGATTTTTCTCCCTTTACTCCAAAAAGGGGGGAATCCCCATCAAAAGCAGACACAGTGAGTATGTGTGAAGCCCCAACACAGGGTCCCCAACCAGTGTTCCCTCTAAGCTGTGGAGTCTTGTGAGCAAAAATTCAACTTTGTGAGCTCCTGGGATTAAAGTTGTGAGCAAGCGATTTGGCTGCTTGCATAAATTAGTCTGCTCTGGAGCCATCTTTCCTGAGCTAAGACAAAAATGTGTGAGCCGGAGGCTAAAAAACTGTGAGCTGGCTCACACTAACTCAGCTTAGAGGGAACATTGTCCCCAACCCTTTTGAGCACGTGGGCATCCTTTGCATCCTCTTCTTCTTCTTCTTTGCATTCTGAAGTGGGGTGGTGGGCACAACCATAAAATGGCTGCCTCAGGAGAGGGTGCCAACCGCAAAACTCTAAATCTTCAACGTTCCAGGCAGAGGCTCTGTTTAACAGGACGCGTTTTAACATGAACATATGGTTTGAAAATATTTTCTTGCATGCACACTCCCCGTACGTGCCCTGTTGAGCCTTGTGCTAATTAGACCAGCGTTTACTGGTGATCCCCAGCCGAAAAGAAGTCAGTCTAGCCTCAACCAAGGCCTTTTCGGCCTTGGCCCCAACCTGGTGGAATGAGTTCCCGCTAGAGATCAGGGCCCTGCAGGACCTTTTACAGCCCTGTACGACTGTAAGACAGAGCTCTTCCGCCAGGCTTTTGGATGAGGCAGCGGACGTCAAATATCATCTGGCCCCACCTCCTGCTATCCGGCTATCATTCTATCACCATCTGCTACCATCGATTGTGGTCTTCAGTTTTTGAGGACTCAGAATAACAACCCACCTTGGTTTAACCGAGGTAGGGTATTTACCATCTGGAATCCCTTATGGGATTTAGCCTCTCTGCTTTTAATTGACTAATGTCGGGGTGCCATAGAAATGGTTCTGAAGTTCTCTGATTGCCATCATTTAAGGGTTAAGTTTCGTAGTTTTTTAAAGTCTGGTTTTATCGTCCCACAGTCAACGCTTGTAACCCGCCCTGAGCCCATTCACGGGAAGGGTGGGATAAAAAATGGAGCCAAATAAATAAATAAATAGGTCCTTGTGCCCCGGTGGCCGCTGATGCTGAAGCAGCTCTGGAAAAAATCTCCACAGCCAATCAGACCTCCGATGTCTAATCGGAAACCTGCTGGGCGAAAAAACCCACCTGGCTTCACCCACATTCTAAAAATGCTTGCCAGGAGCCAGGAAAGATCCTAGCGAGCGTCATGGCAGTCATGGGCCCCATGCTGGGGGGCTCCTACCATAGCAGTATGAGGGAAAGCACAGCAAGCGTAAGTGGGGCCACTTGACTATAGTTCTTGTTGGGGGGAGAAACTAATAGTTTTGTAGCGCTGCAGTGCTTGGGAGGCAGGTTTCTTCACTGCTTCAGCTTTGCAATCAGATAGGGAAGTGCTGGGGGCGGGGGCGGGAGGAGGAAATGATTTGCAGGCTGCTGACCACCATCACCACATCAGTCACAAACAGCTGTATAGGGTTGAGTTATTTTGAGGCGACAAAAGTTTACTATTGGAGCTCTGGGAGGTCGGCTTGTACTGTCAAGCCCAGCACTGAGCACCGAAGTCTTAAAA
This sequence comes from Lepidodactylus listeri, assembly GCA_029233225.1. Lineage (NCBI taxonomy): Eukaryota > Metazoa > Chordata > Lepidosauria > Squamata > Gekkonidae > Lepidodactylus > Lepidodactylus listeri. Next base: position 88,141,046 of record JARCFY010000011.1, read on the forward strand.
AGGAATATTTCCCCACAGAGCTGTTGGGGGTTTGTGGCGGGGTGGGGGTGAGGGTGGGGGGTGGAGGTAAGCAGCTTTATTTTCACCGGCCCCTTCCCTCCAGTGGCAGTCCTATTGGGAAATGTGAATTCAAGACTGCAGTCTGTCTTTGCAAAGCCCCCATATGGAGCTTTGCAGTTCTAAGGTGTCATTTCCGTTTAGGGCTGTGAGGTGTGCACTGCCTTTCCCACCTTCTGCTACATGAAAGCTTTACGGAGTGAGGGAGAGAAACATCTCGACTCCCTTCCCCAGGGCTTTCTCACGAATCCTCCCCCCCTTTGTTCTTTCCATCCTTGAGCTCCATGGTGAAGTGCCTATCAGACTGGCAGTAAAACAGGGGTTGGGGGGGGGTTTCTGCATCTTCTGTAGGCTCTGTGGGAGCCAGTTTGGTGTAGTGGTTAAGTGTGCGGACTCTAATCTGGGAGAACCGGGTTTGATTCCCCACTCCTCCACTTGCACCTGGCTGGATGACCTTGGGCAAGCCATAGCTCTGGACCAGCTGTTCTCTCAAGGACAGCTTGGGAAAAAGCTCTCTCAGCCCCACCTACCTCACAGGGTGTCTGTTGTGGGGAGGGGAAGGGAAAGGAGTTTGTAAGCCGCTCTGAGACTCCAAGTGAGTGAAGGGTGGGGTATAAATCTAATCTCTTCTTCTTCTCTATAATTTAAACAACCCCCCCCCCCATGAAGACTAAGCATGCTCCTCTAGGAGAGGTGGAATGTTGGGAGCAGCGAGCCTTCTTAAAGGGGGGTGGGGAGAAAGAAAGCAGGGGATTTGGGAAGAAGGATTTGGCTTACAGGGGCCACTTGGAGGCCATAAGATTCTGGAGAAGGGGATCTGGGTGGGGAGGGTCATCACGTTCATGGTTTCTCCCAAACACAAGCAGTCCCTTTGGGGCTGCTAACTTCATCTCTGAGTCTCACGCATCAGCCTCATTTTAGATCCTGGTAATGATTACAAAAGAAGGCAAAGTCCTTCCGATTTGCCCCAAAGCTACTCCTTTTCACCCTCCCTTCTTCACAAAAAAGAAATTGTCTTTTGCTGAATTTCCTGCATCTCTTTTGGGGGGGGGGGGGGATTGCTGCAGTCAGTAATTTTGCCACCACTAACAGATCAAAAACAAAGTTAGCCTGTTGCATTAATATGCTTCTGCGTGCTATTTGGAAGAGTTTTAACTGCAGAAGAACTGTTTAGTTATGCTTCCCGTGCAGTAGCTGCTGGGGTGCCTCAGTTATAATTCATACTTCTGCGTCCTGTGCTGAGGATGATCAGGGGTCTGTGGACCAGGCCCTATGAGGAAGGGCAGAAGAACTTGGGAGTGTTCGGTCTGGAGAAGAGGAGGTTGAAGGGGGACAGGATCTTTAAGTATCTGAAGGGCTGTCACTTAGAGAAGGGCAGGGAGCTGTTCCTGTTGGCAGCAGAGAGGATTTGCAATAAGGGGTTTAAATTCTGGACAGAAAGAGACCAGCTAGCTATTAGGAAACATTTTTTTTTGACAGTTAGAGTTGTTCAGCAGTGGAAAGGGCTGCCAGGGAGGTGGTGAGCTCCCCCTGACTGGGGATCTTTAGGCAGCGGCTGGACAAACCCTTGTCAGGGATGCTCTAGGCCAGGGGTGGGCAAATGGCGGCCAGGGGGCCACATGCAGCCCGCCACAGAGTTTTTTGCGGCCCGCCAAGATTTCAGGACTTCAAGAAAACTGAGCCTAAATTCAATTTGCTCTCTTATCCCCTCACTGCTGATATTGATACAGCACCTGAGGTTGAACTTATTGACATGCAATCAGATCACACTGTGAAAGAAATATTTAATGCTGTGACATTAGTTGACTTTTACAAATTTTTGTCTGCTGAAAAAATTTCCATGTATGAAGAAATTTGCTGGGAAAATGTTCTCTATATTTGGGTCTACGTATATTTGTGAGCAAAGTTTTTCTTGCATGAAGATCAACAAGAGTAAATACAGATGCTCTTTAACAGACATTAACTTGCAGGCTGTGATGAGAATCTCAACAAGCAATCTCACTCCTGATTTCAAAAAAATTGTAGAAAAGTGTGATAGGGTACATTTGTCTCAATAAACTGATTCTAAAATTAAATGTGCTTGCAGCTATAGGTGATATGAAATTAGCACAATAAATAAATTGAATAAAACTACCACTATTTTATTTGATTTGTATTTATTGATTTTTATGATACAAGTTATACCTTTTCTGAAATGCAAAGTTAACTAATGAATGCAATCATTTTAAAAGGTGCGGCCCTCCGCTAACCTCCGCTCCCACAAAGTGGCCCCCGAGCCAAAACAATTGCCCACCCCTGCTCTAGGCTGATCCTGCATTGAGCAGGGGGTTTGGACTAGATGGCCTGTATGGCCCCTTTTAACTCTTATGATTCTGTGGTCTTAACTGGACAAACAGATCATCCATGGCAGGTGGACTGAGCACTGGGAACATTTAACTGAGGATTCTGGGTTCAGATTCGAGCTGAACAATGGACTCTCCTTCAGAAAGTCACTTAGGTTCTGTTTCAGTCCCCAATCTATGAAATGGAAAGAGCAAGGATGTTTCTTTGTGAGCTCATATGCCCATGAAATAGGTATTGAGGTTTCAGGAACATCTGCAGAGGTATCTGTTGGTGTGATGGAAGGCTTGCCGACGGGCCGATTGAATGTGTGAGTGGATTTGATCACCAAAAGCCAAAGTTTGGAGTCGATGCAAAAGTTCTGTACAAAGTGTTTAAATCTGTGACTTGTAGGTTGCCACTCAATGCTGTAGCCATCGGGTGCAAATGTGCCCGTGTGAACCAGTCCAAAGAAGTCCGCGGTCTGAACTGAGCCTTTGAGCAGGCTGTATATTCAAATAAAACTGCCATAAACTAGCAAGGTGATAAATTCTCGGAGGATGAAAGATGCTCCCGCCCCATAGGCAGAAGCTGGGGGAAGAGGCACCTGTGTCCAGGAACTTCCCTGCAGGACAGATTTAACAAAATTAAATCCAGTTTGCAGGTGGGCATGTAGCATCTATAGACTTTCAGTATATAGTTATCAGCTGGATGAGCATGAACTGAGCTGAATAACTAGACAGACCACTGAATGCGTTCCTATGTTACGGTCGTCCTTAAGCAATTGTATTAAAATAGATACTGCTTACACAGTATGATATTGAATTGTTTTTATACTGAACTGTTTTTAGATGGTCGTATGATAGTTTCAATAGCTATTTATGTGTTTGACTTCTAACGTAAGCCGCCCTGAGCCGGCTTCGGTGGGAGGGCGGGGTGTAAATGGAACAAATTTATATACTAATAGCCAAGTGACCCCTGTTCGTGTGGATATCTAAATCCGCACATTGGGGGCAGTTGGGAGGCAGAGAGATTTTCCTGCACACTTGGGGGACTCCCCAGGTGTGCAGAAAAATCCGAAAACTTAAAAAAAACTATATAGGGGATATTTAAATCTCCCCCAAAGTAAAAGAGTGTTCCCTGCGCATGCACAGAGAACACTCTGGGAACTCTGCAGCAGGCCCGGCAGTTGGGAGGTTGGCTTCACCACCAGAACCCAGGGGGAAGATTGGCGATAGGCCTGGTGGCTGGGAGGCATCCAGTCCTCACTGCTGGTGCCCGGGGGGGGGGGAAGCTTAGCGGTGGCCACTTCCTCCCCAGCCGTGAGGTCCTCCCCCCGCGAGTTTCGTGGGTCCCTCTGCTTGTAAATAAATAAACAGCAAAGAACAGCAGAACTCAAGAGTGTAGCTACACATCTCTCCTTGGGACAGATGTTGGAAAGGCACAGAATACATATATTTTAAATGAATAAATTGCCATGGCTTCCGTCAGAGAATCCTGGAGCTTGTAGTGAGGGTGATGAGAATTCTTCATAGAGAAACCTTATCTTCCCTCACAGAACTACAGTTCTCAGGGCACCTTAGGAAGCAAGGACAATTAACCCCTTATGACTCAGAGCGCAATTGCTTGCATTGTTGCGATCTCAGATTAACGTTTCTTGCATTTCCTTTAAAGCACAGATTCTGGGAACTTGTGGAAACTTCTTCGTCACGCCAGGAACCCGTCTGGTTTGAGATGTCCTTGGAATGAATCTCATTGCCAGGAAAACCTTTTAGCTGTTCTTGGAGTAGATGCTCATCCAAAGGTACTTTTAAAAAAAAATTCTCTACAGTACTGTGGTATCTCTTTTTAACTTCAGTGGGTTTGCTGGTCCAGGTTAGTTTTAGGAAAACGAGTGTAACTTTTTCATAAATTAGGAGTGACAAGTTTTAGCCTGGCTAGTACGTGTGATTACCAGCCTCTCTCCCTTCCCCCCTCCTCCCCACATCCTTCCTCTGCATGTGTTGGGGCCGGGGTCTCTTGGGCTCTGGCGGAAGTAGAACAATCCCGGAAAGCCAGCATGAAATGACTTCCTCTGGAATTCTTGGAGACCTCAGGGGAGGAGCAGACACCTCCTGTGACCTTGTAAGTGTGCAGCACGATGTTTCTAGCCCAAGGGTCATCTAGTCCAACCCCCCTGCACCAGTCAGGAAACTCATAGCTACTCTCCCCAGTGACCCCTGCTCTATGCCCAGAGGAAGGCAAAACACCTCCAGTATCCCTAAGCCAATCTGGCCTGGAGGAAAACTCCTTCGAGACCCCCAAAAGCGCGATCAGCATTACCCTGGGCATATAAGAAAGGGCAATGAGAGCTGGGCACTGGCTCATCCCTTCCTACCTTCTTTCTCATGATCTGCTGAAATTCCTAGCAAGTCATAGAATCAGCATTGCTGTCAGATGGCCATCTGGCCTCTGCTTAAAAACCTTCAAAAAGAAAGCCTACCACCTCCCGAGGAAGCCTGTTCCACCGAGGAACTGCTCTTAACTGTCAGGAAGTTCTTCCTTATGTTTAACCGAAAACTCCTTTGATTTAATTCCAACCCATTGGTTCTGGTCCAGGCTTCTCAGGCAGCAGAAGACAACATAAGGTTCTTCACCCTAATACTTCTCCTGGCTAGCTTTTGCGTGTGTGGGTTGTCGAAGAAGGACACTAAAATAATTTCCAGAGCGTTGAATTCTTCATTGTACAACTATAGGAGACGGGGCAGAAGCAGAATCATGAAAAAGTTACAGCCTCAAAGCCCATGTTGTACTCCTTGCAGAGGAACGTGCCCAGCTCAAACCTAAAAGTAATCTTTTCCATTCCTGACAAGAGTTACTGCTAACTTGCTCAGTAGTTGGCTTACGGGCTGCTTAAAACCAGTTCTTTCTAGTTATACACACCACTGCGTTATCTCTCCAGCACGGCACATTCCTTTTTCGCCTACGTGACCTCTTTGCAGGCTTCATGTGCCTGAAGTCAGGCTGAGAGCAATTTCTTCCACAGGGTGACAGTTTTCCACAGTGAATGCTGCTCGTGAGACAATGACATGTGGCAGTGAGTAGACTGCTTCGCCCCACCCCCGCCATTATTGGGAGTCGTGTTCTCTCTAAGCTGAGAATCCAGTGGCACCTTTAAGACCAACAAAGGTTTATTCAAGGTATGAGCTTTCGTGTGCACGCACACTTCACCAAATACACTTAGAATGGCAAAAAGGCTCAAATTTATAGCCAGCAAATTAACATGCAACGTGATGATGATGATCAAGATATGCAAATTGCACACGACAGCTCATACCTCGAATAAACCTTTGTTGGTCTTAAAGGTGCCATTGGACTCGATTTGTTGTACTGCTTCAGACCAACTGGATCCCTCCAAGCTGAGTTAGTGTGAGCTAGCTCACTGTTTCTTAGCCTCCATCTCACACATTTTTGTCTTAGCTCAGGAAGGATGGCTCCAGAGCAAACTAATTTATGCAGCAGCCAGATCACTCATTCATAATTTTAATGGCAGTAGCTCACAAAGTATAATCTTTGCTCACAAGACTCCATGGCTTAGAGGGAGCATTGACTGGGAGTTTTGTTTTCTGGGTCAGCATTCAAAAGAAGAAGAGATTGGATTTATACCCCGCCCTTCATCATTCAGGGAGTCTCAGAGCATCTTACAAACTCCTTTCCCTTCCCCTCCCCACAACAGACACCCTGTGAGGTGGGTGGGGCTGAGAGAGCTCTGACAGAAACTGCTCTTTTTCAAGAACAGCTGTGCCAGAACTACGTCTTGCCCAAGGTCATCCAGCAGCTGCCAGTGGAGGAGTGGGGAATCAAACCCGGTTCTCCCAGATTAGAGTTCCATGCACTTAACTACTTCACCAAACTGGCTCTCAGCAGTGGCATGCCCCCTTCCACCACCTCCTTCAGCTGCATATACTGAACCTCGACTTGTGCACATTCTTAATATAATCATCATAGAAAATTGTGTTGCATTTTAAAAGTGATACAGTTCTCTCTTTGGCCCGGAATAACGCTGAAAAGATTCCAGTTTCTTAAGAATTTACCCACATGCCTGGAACTTGGATGGGTGGCATGGGGAGCTGTGCTCAGGAGAGCCACAAATAGCTTGTCAAAGAGCCACATGTGGGTCCTGAGCCACTGAATATCACTGCTGTAGATCATGTCTTCCGATCTATTTATTTATTGTCCTCCTTTCACGCTTGGACTCAAGGCAGATTACAACACAGACTGAGTTAGTACAATCAACAGGATGGGACATTCAGTGAACGATGCGATGGAAATTAGGCTTGTAGGGCTAACCAGAAGTCTAAAAAGATAACCAAATCAAAGCGTAAGTATTAATATTAAGTGATGCAAAAATTTCATAGTAGGATCCCAGTTTCAGTAAGCTATACACAGTAATGTAGTCTGACTAACTGAACTGGCACAAGGGCTTCTAGTTGGACAAGGGTTTTCTACTGATTTTTCTAAATGTGAGCAGGATCTATCTAGCTGAGAGCCGTTTCTGCCTAGGTCAGGGCTCCAAACTCATGATCTCCGACTGTGACGAATTGCAAAGAAAAGCAGGCTTTTTAAAATGCTGCTTGGGTCAGAGAGTCAGGCAGTTCAAGAGTCAGTTTTCCCTGGAGAGAATAGCTTATGTGATTGGCTGCTGTACTCGTGCTCTGGCCAGCATCCGCTTAGAGAGGAAACAAAACAGCTGAGATGAAGGGGAAAAGCGGTCTTTCACCTTTTGATCTTGGTCTGAAATCTAACATCTGGATCAGTAGCCAGATGGTTTGGCTTCTGAGGGAAGAGATATTTGGAAGTCAGTATTTTCTGAGAGTATTTTCTTCTACAGAGAGAATAAGAGAGACCCCATTGTCTTAAATATGTTAAAACTGCTGTGAGGGAGAATTTAGATTCTCAGTCAAGAAAGCTACAGAACAGCTTTATACAGACCAGGGATACTGGAGAAGGGTTTGGCAGAAGCTCTGGGTAGTTACAGAAAATTCCCATACAACCCAAATAGTGAAAGGAGTTATTGCTTCTTAGGGACAAGGAGAATAACTTCCTGCCAGTGAAAGGGGTTGGGAAGAGAATGCTGGTCTGTGATAAAGGGAAGCTTAGACACCTCAGTGAAAAGCTGTTATATCTAGGGAAACCTAGAAGGGAGAAACCTAAGCAAACGCTATGCTCCAGAAGAAACATTAATAAGAACTATGTTAGTGCTGAAATATGCTAAACAAAGAACCTCTCAAAGAAAGAACTAGAAAACCTTGAAACAAAACTATAAATATACTCTCTTGAATATTCTAAGAATTGTATATATTAGAGAGTTTTTAGTTCAGCAATTTCAAAACCTTGATTCCTCCTATTACACATATATACTCGGCCAGTTTAATGAAATCACTGTTCTGTTTTTGAAAGTTTAAATTGCCTCAAGTGCCATTTCACAAGGGTTTATAAGAGAAGACAGTTCCTGTATTTTTACTCAAGTTGCTGTGCTGAGAAAAGGCCTAAACCGATATCTAAACAAAGGGTGGGACAGTTCCAAGGTTATATCAAAAGGGAAGATAGGGTGACTCAGTCACTGAGGGGCACTGAAGTTTTGGCCAGACAGTTGGAGAGATACAGGGGTCTGTCATACCCACAAATCTGCCTTTTCTCCTACCTGAATCCCTGGCAGGGAAGCAAAATCAATGGAGACTTCTAAGCTTGCCCTTTGTATACATTCATTTATGAGAGGGAGAAGGGCATTGTGGTTTGTAGGATCAGGAGGACATTGTGTAGCATGATGGGGCATTGTAGTCTGCAGGACAATGGGGGCATTGTGTAGCACAATGGGGCATAGTGGTCTGCAGGACAATGGGGGCATTGTGTAGCACAATGGGGCATTGTGGTTCAGGACAATGGGGGCATTGTGTAGGACTATGGGGCATTGTGGTCTGCAGAATAATGGAGGCATTGTGTAGCACAATGGGGCATTGTGATCTGTAGGACAATGGGGGCATTGTGTAGGATAATGGGGCATTGTGGTCTGTAGGACAATGGGGCATTGTGGTCTACAGGACAATGGGGGCATTGTGTAGGACAATGGGGCATTGTGGTCTGCAGGACAATGGGGGCATTGTGTAGGATAATGGGGCATTGTGGTCTGCAGGACAATGGGGCATTGTGGTCTGCAGGACAATGGGGGCATTGTGTAGGACAATGGGGCATTGCGGTCTGCAGGACAATGGGGGCATTGTGTAGGACAATGGGGCATTGTGGTCTGCAGGACAATGGGGGCATTGTGTAGGACAATGGGGCATTGTGGTCTGCAGGACAATGGGGGCATTGTGTAGGATAATGGGGCATTGTGGTCTGCAGGACAATGGGGGCATTGTGGTCTGCAGGACAATGGGGGCATTGTGGTCTGCAGGACAATGGGGGCATTGTGGTCTGCAGGACAATGGGGCATTATGGTCTGCAGGACAATGGGGGCATTGTGGTCTGCAGGACAATGGGGGCATTGTGTAGGATAATGGGGCATTGTGTTCTGCAGGACAATGGGGGCATTGTGGTTCAGGACAATGGGGGCATTGTGTAGGACTATGGGGCATTGTGGTCTGCAGGACAATGGGGGCATTGTGTAGGACAATGGGGCATTGTGGTCTGCAGGACAATGGGGGCATTGTGTAGGACAATGGGGCATTGTGGTCTGCAGGACAATGGGGGCATTGTGTAGGACAATGGGGCATTGTGGTCTGCAGGACAATGGGGGCATTGTGTAGGACAATGGGGCATTGTGGTCTGCAGGACAATGGGGGCATTGTGTAGGACAATGGGGCATTGTGGTCTGCAGGACAATGGGGGCATTGTGTAGGACAATGGGGCATTGTGGTCTGCAGGACAATGGGGGCATTGTGTAGGACAATGGGGCATTGTGTAGGACAATGGGGCATTGTGGTCTGCAGGACAATGGGGGCATTGTGTAGGACAATGGGGCATTGTGGTCTGCAGGACAATGGGGGCATTGTGGTTCAGGACAATGGGGGCATTGTGTAGGACTATGGGGCATTGTGGTCTGCAGAATAATGGAGGCATTGTGTAGGACAATGGGGCATTGTGGTCTGCAGGACAATAGAGGCATTGTGTAGGACAATGGGGCATTGTGGTCTGCAGGACAATGGGGGCATTGTGTAGGACAATGGGGCATTGTGGTCTGCAGGACAATGGGGGCATTGTGTAGGACAATGGGGCATTGTGGTGTGCAGGACAATGGGGGCATTGTGTAGGACAATGGGGCATTGTGGTCTGCAGGACAATGGGGGCATTCTGTAGGACTATGGGGCATTGTGGTCTCCAGGACAATGGGGGCATTGTGTAGGATAATGGGGCATTGTGGTCTGCAGGACAATGGGGGCATTGTGTAGGACAATGGGGCATTGTGGTCTGCAGGACAATGGGGGCATTGTGTAGGATAATGGGGCATTGTGGTCTGCAGGACAATGGGGGCATTGTGTAGGACAATGGGGCATTGTGGTCTGCAGGACAATGTGGGCATTCTGTAGGACAATGGGGCATTGTGGTCTGCAGGACAATGTGGGCATTCTGTAGGACTATGGGGCATTGTGGTCTGCAGGACAATGGGGGCATTGTGTAGGACAATGGGGCATTGTGGTCTGCAGGACAATGGGGGCATTGTGTAGGATAATGGGGCATTGTGGTCTGCAGGACAATGGGGGCATTGTGGTCTGCAGAATAATGGGGGCATTGTGTAGGACTATGGGGCATTGTGGTCTGCAGAATAATGGAGGCATTGTGTAGGACAATGGGGCATTGTGGTCTGCAGGACAATGGGGGCATTGTGTAGGACAATGGGGCATTGTGGTCTGCAGGAAAATGGAGGCATTGTGTAGGACAATGGGGCATTGTGGTCTGCAGGACAATGGGGGCATTGTGTAGGACAATGGGGCATTGTGGTCTGCAGGAAAATGGAGGCATTGTGTAGGACAATGGGGCATTGTGGTCTGCAGGAAAATGGGGGCATTGTGTAGGACAATGGGGCATTGTGGTCTGCAGGAAAATGGGGGCATTGTGTAGGACAATGGGGCATTGTGGTCTGCAGGACAATGGGGGCATTGTGTAGGACAATGGGGCATTGTGGTCTGCAGGACAATGGGGACATTGTGTAGGACAATGGGGCATTGTGGTCTGCAGGACAATGGGGGCATTGTGTAGGACAATGGGGTATTGTGGTCTGCAGGAAAATGGGGGCATTGTGTAGGACAATGGGGCATTGTGGTCTGCAGGACAATGGGGACATTGTGTAGGACAATGGGGCATTGTGGTCTGCAGGACAATGGGGGCATTGTGTAGGACAATGGGGCATTGTGGTCTGCAGGACAATGGGGGCATTGTGTAGGACAATGGGGCATTGTGGTCTGCAGGACAATGGGGGCATTGTGTAGGACAATGGGGCATTGTGTAGGACAATGGGGCATTGTGGTCTGCAGGACAATGGGGGCATTGTGTAGGATAATGGGGCATTGTGGTCTGCAGGACAATGGGGGCATTGTGGTCTGCAGAATAATGGGGGCATTGTGTAGGACTATGGGGCATTGTGGTCTGCAGAATAATGGAGGCATTGTGTAGCACAATGGGGCATTGTGGTTTGCAGGACAATGGGGGCATTGTGTAGGACAATGGGGCATTGTGGTCTGCAGGACAATGGGGGCATTGTGTAGGACAATGGGGCATTGTGGTCTGCAGGACAATGGGGGCATTGTGTAGGACAATGGGGCATTGTGGTCTGCAGGACAATGGGGGCATTGTGTAGGATAATGGGGCATTGTGGTCTGCAGGACAATGGGGGCATTGTGGTCTGCAGAATAATGGGGGCATTGTGTAGGACTATGGGGCATTGTGGTCTGCAGAATAATGGGGGCATTGTGTAGCACAATGGGGCATTGTGGTTTGCAGGACAATGGGGGCATTGTGTAGGACAATGGGGCATTGTGGTCTGCAGGACAATGGGGGCATTGTGTAGGACAATGGGGCATTGTGGTCTGCAGGACAATGGGGGCATTGTGTAGGACAATGGGGCATTGTGGTCTGCAGGACAATGGGGGCATTGTGTAGGATAATGGGGCATTGTGGTCTGCAGGACAATGGGGGCATTGTGGTCTGCAGAATAATGGGGGCATTGTGTAGGACTATGGGGCATTGTGGTCTGCAGAATAATGGAGGCATTGTGTAGCACAATGGGGCATTGTGGTTTGCAGGACAATGGGGGCATTGTGTAGGACAATGGGGCATTGTGGTCTGCAGGAAAATGGAGGCATTGTGTAGGACAATGGGGCATTGTGGTCTGCAGGACAATGGGGGCATTGTGTAGGACAATGGGGCATTGTGGTCTGCAGGACAATGGGGGCATTGTGGTTCAGGACAATGGGGGCATTGTGTAGGACTATGGGGCATTGTGGTCTGCAGAATAATGGAGGCATTGTGTAGCACAATGGGGCATTGTGGTCTGCAGGACAATGGAGGCATTGTGTAGGACAATGGGGCATTGTGGTCTGCAGGACAGTGGGGGCATTGTGTAGGACAATGGGGCATTGTGGTCTGCAGGACAATGGGGGCATTGTGTAGGACAATGGGGCATTGTGGTCTGCAGGACAATGGGGGCATTGTGTAGGACAATGGGGCATTTTGGTCTGCAGGACAATGGGGGCATTGTGTAGGACAATGGGGCATTGTGGTCTGCAGGACAATGGGGGCATTGTGTAGGACAATGGGGCATTGTGGTCTGCAGGACAATGGGGGCATTGTGTAGGACAATGGGGCATTGTGGTCTGCAGGACAATGGGGGCATTGTGTAGGACAATGGGGCATTTTGGTCTGCAGGACAATGGGGGCATTGTGTAGGACAATGGGGCATTGTGGTCTGCAGGACAATGGGGGCATTGTGTAGGACAATGGGGCATTGTGGTCTGCAGGACAATGGGGGCATTGTGTAGGACAATGGGGCATTGTGGTCTGCAGGACAATGGGGGCATTGTGGTCTGCAGAATAATGGGGGCATTGTGTAGGACTATGGGGCATTGTGGTCTGCAGAATAATGGAGGCATTGTGTAGCACAATGGGGCATTGTGGTCTGCAGGACAATGGGGGCATTGTGTAGGACAATGGGGCATTGTGGTCTGCAGGAAAATGGAGGCATTGTGTAGGACAATGGGGCATTGTGGTCTGCAGGACAATGGGGGCATTGTGTAGGACAATGGGGCATTGTGGTCTGCAGGACAATGGGGGCATTGTGGTTCAGGACAATGGGGGCATTGTGTAGGACAATGGGGCATTGTGGTCTGCAGGACAATGGGGGCATTGTGTAGGACAATGGGGCATTGTGGTCTGCAGGACAATGGAGGCATTGTGTAGGACAATGGGGCATTGTGGTCTGCAGGACAATGGGGGCATTGTGTAGGACAATGGGGCATTGTGGTCTGCAGGACAATAGGGGCATTGTGTAGGAAAATGGGGCATTGTGGTTCAGGACAATGGGGGCATTGTGTAGGACTATGGGGCATTGTGGTCTGCAGGACAATGGAGGCATTGTGTAGGACAATGGGGCATTGTGGTCTGCAGGACAATGGGGGCATTGTGTAGGATAATGGGGCATTGTGGTCTGCAGGACAATGGGGGCATTGTGGTTCAGGACAATGGGGGCATTGTGTAGGAGTATGGGGCATTGTGGTCTGCAGAATAATGGAGGCATTGTGTAGCACAATGGGGCATTGTGGTCTGCAGGACAATGGTGGCATTGTGTAGGACAATGGGGCATTGTGGTCTGCAGGACAATGGGGGCATTGTGTAGGACAATGGGGCATTGTGGTCTGCAGGACAATGGGGGCATTGTGTAGGACAATGGGGCATTGTGGTCTGCAGGACAATGGGGGCATTGTGTAGGACAATGGGGCATTGTGGTTCAGGACAATGGGGGCATTGTGTAGGACAATGGGGCATTGTGGTCTGCAGGACAATGGAGGCATTGTGTAGGACAATGGGGCATTGTGGTCTGCAGGACAATGGGGGCATTGTGTAGGATAATGGGGCATTGTGGTCTGCAGGACAATGGGGGCATTGTGGTTCAGGACAATGGGGGCATTGTGTAGGAGTATGGGGCATTGTGGTCTGCAGAATAATGGAGGCATTGTGTAGCACAATGGGGCATTGTGGTCTGCAGGACAATGGTGGCATTGTGTAGGACAATGGGGCATTGTGGTCTGCAGGACAATGGAGGCATTGTGTAGGACAATGGGGCATTGTGGTCTGCAGGACAATGGAGGCATTGTGTAGGACAATGGGGCATTGTGGTCTGCAGGACAATGGGGGCATTGTGTAGGACAATGGGGCATTGTGGTCTGCAGGACAATGGGGGCATTGTGTAGGACAATGGGGCATTGTGGTCTGCAGGACAATGGGGGCATTGTGTAGGACAATGGGGCATTGTGGTCTGCAGGACAATGGGGGCATTGTGGTTCAGGACAATGGGGGCATTGTGTAGGACTATGGGGCATTGTGGTCTGCAGAATAATGGAGGCATTGTGTAGCACAATGGGGCATTGTGGTCTGCAGGACAATGGAGGCATTGTGTAGGACAATGGGGCATTGTGGTCTGCAGGACAATGGGGGCATTGTGTAGGACAATGGGGCATTGTGGTCTGCAGGACAATGGGGGCATTGTGTAGGACAATGGGGCATTGTGGTCTGCAGGACAATGGGGGCATTGTGTAGGACAATGGGGGCATTGTGTAGGACCATGGGGCATTGTGGTCTGCAGGACAATGGGGGCATTGTGTAGGACAATGGGGCATTGTGGTCTGCAGGACAATGGGGGCATTGTGTAGGACAATGGGGCATTGTGGTCTGCAGGACAATAGGGGCATTGTGTAGGACAATGGGGCATTGTGGTCTGCAGGACAATGGGGGCATTGTGTAGGATAATGGGGCATTGTGGTCTGCAGGACAATGGGGGCATTGTGTAGGACAATGGGGCATTGTGGTCTGCAGGACAATGGGGGCATTGTGTAGGACAATGGGGCATTGTGGTCTGCAGGACAATGGGGGCATTGTGTAGGACAATGGGGCATTGTGGTCTGCAGGACAATAGGGGCATTGTGTAGGACAATGGGGCATTATGGTCTGCAGGACAATGGGGCATTGTGGTCTGCAGGACAATGGGGGCATTGTGTAGGACAATGGGGCATTGTGTAGGACAATGGGGCATTGTGGTCTGCAGGACAATGGGGGCATTGTGTAGGACAATGGGGCATTGTGGTCTGCAGGACAATGGGGGCATTGTGTAGGACAATGGGGCATTGTGGTCTGCAGGACAATGGGGGCATTGTGTAGGACATTGGGGCATTGTGGTCTGCAGGACAATGGGGGCATTGTGTAGGACAATGGGGCATTGTGGTCTGCAGGACAATGGGGGCATTGTGTAGGATAATGGGGCATTGTGGTCTGCAGGACAATGGGGGCATTGTGGTTCAGGACAATGGGGGCATTGTGTAGGACTATGGGGCATTGTGGTCTGCAGAATAATGGAGGCATTGTGTAGCACAATGGGGCATTGTGGTCTGCAGGACAATGGGGGCATTGTGTAGGACAATTGGGCATTGTGGTCTGCAGGACAATGGGGGCATTGTGGTCTGCAGGACAATGGAGGCATTGTGTAGGACAATGGGGGCATTGTGGTCTGCAGGACAATGGGGGCATTGTGTAGGACAATGGGGCATTGTGGTCTGCAGGACAATGGGGGCATTGTGTAGGATAATGGGGCATTGTGGTCTGCAGGACAATGGGGGCATTGTGTAGGATAATGGGGCATTGTGGTCTGCAGGACAATGGGGGCATTGTGTAGGAGAATGGGGCATTGTGGTCTGCAGGACAATGGGGGCATTCTGTAGGACTATGGGGCATTGTGGTCTCCAGGACAATGGGGGCATTGTGTAGGACAATGGGGCATTGTGGTCTGCAGGACAATGGGGGCATTGTGTAGGACAATGGGGCATTGTGGTTCAGGACAATGGGGGCATTGTGTAGGACAATGGGGCATTGTGGTCTGCAGGACAATAGGGGCATTGTGTAGGACAATGGGGCATTATGGTCTGCAGGACAATGGGGCATTGTGGTCTGCAGGACAATGGGGGCATTGTGTAGGACAATGGGGCATTGTGTAGGACAATGGGGCATTGTGGTCTGCAGGACAATGGGGGCATTGTGTAGGACAATGGGGCATTGTGGTCTGCAGGACAATGGGGGCATTGTGTAGGACAATGGGGCATTGTGGTCTGCAGGACAATGGGGGCATTGTGTAGGACATTGGGGCATTGTGGTCTGCAGGACAATGGGGGCATTGTGTAGGACAATGGGGCATTGTGGTCTGCAGGACAATGGGGGCATTGTGTAGGATAATGGGGCATTGTGGTCTGCAGGACAATGGGGGCATTGTGTAGGACAATGGGGCATTGTGGTCTGCAGGACAATGGGGGCATTGTGTAGGATAATGGGGCATTGTGGTCTGCAGGACAATGGGGGCATTGTGGTTCAGGACAATGGGGGCATTGTGTAGGACTATGGGGCATTGTGGTCTGCAGAATAATGGAGGCATTGTGTAGCACAATGGGGCATTGTGGTCTGCAGGACAATGGGGGCATTGTGTAGGACAATGGGGCATTGTGGTCTGCAGGACAATGGGGGCATTGTGTAGGACAATGGGGCATTGTGGTCTGCAGGACAATGGGGGCATTGTGGTTCAGGACAATGGGGGCATTGTGTAGGACTATGGGGCATTGTGGTCTGCAGAATAATGGAGGCATTGTGTAGCACAATGGGGCATTGTGGTCTGCAGGACAATGGGGGCATTGTGTAGGACAATGGGGCATTGTGGTCTGCAGGACAATGGGGGCATTGTGTAGGACAATGGGGCATTGTGGTCTGCAGGACAATGGGGGCATTGTGGTTCAGGACAATGGAGGCATTGTGTAGGACAATGGGGCATTGTGGTCTGCAGGACAATGGAGGCATTGTGTAGGACAATGGGGCATTGTGGTCTGCAGGACAATGGGGGCATTGTGTAGGATAATGGGGCATTGTGGTCTGCAGGACAATGGGGGCATTGTGGTTCAGGACAATGGGGGCATTGTGTAGGACTATGGGGCATTGTGGTCTGCAGAATAATGGAGGCATTGTGTAGCACAATGGGGCATTGTGGTCTGCAGGACAATGGGGGCATTGTGTAGGACAATTGGGCATTGTGGTCTGCAGGACAATGGGGGCATTGTGGTCTGCAGGACAATGGAGGCATTGTGTAGGACAATGGGGCATTGTGGTCTGCAGGACAATGGGGGCATTGTGGTCTGCAGGACAATGGAGGCATTGTGTAGGACAATGGGGCATTGTGGTCTGCAGGACAATGGAGGCACTGTGTAGCACAATGGGGATTGTGGTCTTTTGGATAATTGGGGATTGTGGCTTGTAGGACAATGGCGGGATTGTGGCCTTTAGGGCAATGTGGGCATTGTGGTGTGTAGCATGAGTTTCTGCATTTTCTCTCCTTCTGCCCACATCACTGGTGGTCTCCAGCAGGAAGTGAACATAGTGAGAGGAGATGGTACCTTCAGGATATGGTATCTTTTTGGCCATTATGAAAGGCGAGGGAGTTAAACGTCCTGCTGGTGTTCTAGGCGGCAGCCCCCTTCATCTGGCCAGCATCTGGTTTGGCCTGGCTGAGAACCTGAAGATGCTCCCGTTTCTGGTGCCCAAATGTTGTCACTGTATAGATTCAAAATGATGTAATAGCAAGTCATGCAGAAGAAGCGTTCATCTCAAAACGTGTTTCTGGCCTCCGTTAGATCCTGGACTACTTGGCAATGCTTTCTTTGACGATTTGACTCTTGAAAGAAGAAGAAGAAGAAGAGATTGGATTTATACCCCGCCCTCCACTCCCCAAGGGAGTCTCAGAGCGGCTTACAAACTCCTTTTCCCTTCCCCTCCCCACAACAGACACCCTGGGAGGTAGGTGGGGCTGAGAGAGCTCTTTCCCAAGCTGTCCCTGAGAGAACAGCTGGTACAGAGCTATGGCTTGCCCAAGGTCATCCAGCCAGGTGCAAGTGGAGGAGTGGGGAATCAAAGCCGGTTCTCCCAGATTAGAGTCCGCGCACTTAACCACTGCACCAAACTGGCTCTCCCTAGAAAGCTTGTACCTTGGAATCCTTGTTGGTTTTGAGGGTGCCGTTAGACTCGAATCACATTGTTTTACTGTTGACCAACATGGCTGCCCTTTGAAACGATGACGGTTTCTGTTTGGTAGGTTCTTCCAGAAGGCAAAGACGACGTTCTGGAGAAAAGGAACATTAAAGAAATTGAAGAGTCTAACTTTGACAAATTCAGCATTAGCAACTGTAAAGCACTCATTCAGACCAAGGTAAGGGAAAGCACAGAAGTAGCTCCTTGTGAGCTGCAAATGAAGGCGGCAATCTGTTTCTCTTGCACTCCGTTACTGCCCTCCTGGTCTTTGCTTGGCGAAGGGTTTCCTTCATTGGAAGCTATACAAGGCCTCCTATCATTGGAAGCTATACAAGGCCGCCTAGAGCCACTATGTTGGCCAGGCGGGATATAAATCTAAATAAATAAATAAATAAATAAATATCCCATTTCGACCTTCATGGAAGGTGAGGGAGTTAAATGAGCGGCTGGTGTTCTTGGCTGCAGCCCCATCATCTGCCCAGCATCTTGAAGATGTCCCCAAGGAGATCTGGGCGGTGCTGTCCTGTTGTGTTCTTGCAACAAATGTGTGTATGGAGCTGGTTGGGCTGAATGACTTGGGACCTAAAGCCAAGCTTGCCCATTCCAAGCCCAGCACGCTTTCTGCGGGCACCGCTCTGAATGTCCGCTGCCGCACATCCAAATGTGATGCGTGATAACAGAACCACAGCTCCTGGGCAAAGCTGGTGGAAGCCAGGGCTGGGTGTAGATAGCCATGTTCAGATTGTGGTACACCATGATGTTGCAGTATTATGGGAGGGGGGGCGGCTTTCAGAGTCGCAGCCAACATGGTGGGTCCTGTCAAGGAATTCCCCGTTCCACTGTTGTCTTCAGACCTGCCCTAGTTACTTACAACTCAAGGCTAGTAACGTCTGTGACTGAGATTCTGTCCACGTTCATTGACTTCTGGTGGTGGTAGTGGTTGAAAGTGCCGTCAAGTTGTATCTGACTTGTGGCAACCCAGTAGGGTTCTCAAGGAAAGATATGTTCGGAGGTGGTTTGCCATTGCCTGCCTCCACATCACTCACAAATATTCCTTGGAGGTCTCCCATCCAAGCACCAGCTAGGGCCAATTCTCCTCAGCTTCCGAGATCTGACAAGATCAGGCTAGCCTGGACGTCCAGGTCAGGGCATCGTGAGACCTAATAATGAAGTGCGGCCAAGTCACAGCTGACTTACGGCAACCCCTCGCAGGGTTTCCAAGGTGAGAGAGGAGCAGAGGTGGCTTGCCATTTCCTCGCTCTTTTCAGTCTCTTTTGCAGCTTTCCTTGCTTTGTACAGATGTCACTTGATAGTTAGAATTCCCATGCCCTGCGGTTTCAAGGATCCAGATGGTGGGACAGACAGGGTGGTTCTGCGAAGATGGAAGCCCATCTCTCTCTACAAAACGGTCACTTCTGAGAGTCTTGCAGAACGAGAGAATGGAAAACAGAACAACACCCATCGGGCTGCAGTCGGTCACTGTGTTGGTCCGAAAAAGAACACAACCCGTGTAATACTTTTTATGAGGACCCACCAAATGAACATAGCACAGCGTATAAACTTTTGAGTTCGAGAGAACTCTTCCTGAGGCTCCCCCCCCCCCAAAAAAGTTTTAAAAGAGGAAAATTCCTCCGGGCATGATGGTCAGGCCTGCTTAAGGTATAGTGTTGTTTCGAACAGTGCCAGTTTCAGGTTACAACTAGATCTTTGGGGCAAGAAGCAATAAATCATGCTCTGTAAGCACTAACCATGCCCAACCAAATGTCTCTTAATTCCTGACTAAACCAACGAGACTCAAAATCCATTTTAGGGTAGAGAGCACTGGAAACACTTGGCAGTCCTTGTATTAATTTAGGAGGTAAATTTAAGATGTTGCTTGAGGTGTGGAGTTCAACTGAGGCCAAACTCTGTCGTTTACCTGCATCCTCAGAGTCTCTTCCCAGCCATGTGATTCGCCAGATGCCATGTTCCTCCTCTTGATTGGCTGTATGGATGTGTCATAAACTTTAATGGAAACTGTTAGCAGCCTTGTCGGCCCAGATATTAAAAAAAAACAGAACACGAGAAGAGCCCTGCAAGATCAGACCAGTGGCCTCTCTAGTCCAGCATCCTGTCTACCTCAGTGGCCAACCAGTTCCTCAGGAGGGCCAATAACAGGGCATGGAGGCTTTCCCGTGACGTTGCCTCTTGGCTCTCTGATTCAGAAGCTTAGTGCCTCTGAATGTGAAAGTTTCCAGGGACCATGGCTAGTAGCTATTGATAGACTTATCCTCTGTGAATCTATAAGAACAGAAGAAGAGCCCTGCTGGATCAGACCAGTAGTCCAGCATCCAGTCTCATACAGTGGCCAACCAGTTCCTCTGGATAGCCAACAACAGGGCATGGAGGCCCAGGCCTTCATAAGAACATCAGAAGAGCCCTGCTGGATCAGACCAGTGGTCCATCTAGTCCAGCATCCAGTCTCATACAGTGGCCAGCCAGTTCCTCTGGAGGGCCAACAACAGGGCAGAGAGGCCGAGGCCTTCCCCTGATGTTGCCTCCTGGCTCTGGGATTCAGAGGCTTAGTGCCTCATGGAGGTTCCCCTCAGTCACCATGGCTAGTAGCCATTGATAGACTTGTCCTCCATGAATCTATCTAATCCCCTTTTAAAGCTGTTTATTCCTGTGGCCATCACTATATTCTCTGGCAGCAAATTCCACATTTTAGTCTCACACAGTGGCTAACCAGTTCCGAGGCCTTCCCCTGATGTTGCCTCCTGGCTCTCAGATTCAGAGGCTTAGTGCCTCTGAATGTGGAGGTTCCCCTCAGTCACCATGTGTTGTTTGGTTGACCAGGCTAGCCTAATCTTGTCAGATCTCAGAAGCTAAGCAGGGTCAGCCCTGGCTCACACTTAGATGGGAGAACCCCCAAGGTAGTTGACGGTTGCTACATAGAGGCAGGCAAAGGCAAACCACCTCTGAATGTCTCTTGCATTGAAAGCCCTATGGGATCACCATACATTGGCTGCAACTTGATGGCCAAAGTAAATAAATATAAGAACCTAAGAAGAGCCCTGCTGGATCAGATCAATGGTCCATCTAGTCCAGCATCGTGTCTCACACAGTGGCCGACCAGTTCATCTGGAGGGCCAAGAACAGGGCACGGAGGCCGAGGCCTTCATTAGAACATCAGAAGAGCCCTGCTGGATCAGACCAGTGGTCCATCTAGTCTAGCATCGTGTCTCACCCAGTGGCCAACCAGTTCCTCTGGAGGGCCAACAACAGGGTATGGAGGCTGATGCCTCCCCCTGACGTTGCCTCCTGGCTCTGGGATTCAGAGTGCCTCTGAATGTGGAGGTTCCTCTCAGTCACCATGGCTAGTTGCCATTGATAGACTTATTCTCCATGAATCTATGTAGTCCCCCTTTAAAGCTGTTTATTCCTGTGGCCGTTACTATATCTTCTGGCAGCGAATTCCGCATTTTAATCACTGTGTAAAGTAGTATTTCCTTTTGTCCGCCCTGAACCTACTGCCCATCAGTTTCTTTGGATGCCCTCGAGTACTAGTGTTTTGGGAGAGGGAGGAAAAAGTTCTCTTTGTCAGCTCTCTCCATCCCATGCGTAATTTTATAAACCACTATCACATCCTCCCCGCTTGGTCGTCTTTTTTTCAACTGAAAAGTCCCAGATTCTTCAGCCTTTCCTCCAGGGAAGGTGTTGCAACCCCCTAATCATCTCGGCTGCCCTCGTCTCTGATTTTTCCAGCTCTGTAGTGCCCCTTTTTGAGATTGGGTGAACAGAACTTTTTTTTTTTTTTTGGAGGTGGTACACTAATCTGGGCCAGATTCGCTGGGTTAATCGGTTCACACTCTTGAAGATGCCGTAATTTACTGGGAAGAAGAAAAAGACTAGGTGTTGTGAAACGGCATGGAAGGGGGAGCAAGTGTCACTGGAAGTATGACTTGGGCGACTGTCAGACTGGTCTTTCGAGTTTGTGGTGATCGCGTGTTTTGAACTGTGCAGCAGTCAGAAAGGAAGGCGTGAAAACAAGGCAAGGGCTCCTTGCCACGAGAGACTGAAGGGGCCCAATGCAGACTCCAATCTGGAATTAGAAGAAGAAGAAGAAGAGATTAGATTTATACCCTGCCCTTCACTCACTTGGAGTCTCAGAGCGGCTTACAAACTCCTTTCCCTTCCCCTCCCCACAACAGACACCCTGTGAGGTAGGTGGGGCTGAGAGAGCTCTTTCCCAAGCTGTCCTTGAGAGAACAGCTGGTACAGAGAGCTATGGCTTGCCCAAGGTCACCCAGCCAGGTGCAAGTGGAGGAGTGGGGAATCAAACCCGGTTCTCCCAGATTAGAGTCCGCGCACTTAACCACTACACCAAACTGGCTCCCAGGTGCATAGGCAGCATAGGAATCTCACACGTCATCTCCTGCAGAGAAGCGTCTCTTAATGGCTTCTTCCAGCAGCAAATTCTACATCCTGTTTCCAGTCTAGGCCCCGTATATGACTCAGGGGAACCTCCACTCAGCCTCTGAATCCCAGAGCCAGGAGGCAATATCAGGGGGAGGTCTCAGTTTCTATGCCCCATTGTTGGCCCTGCTGGATCAGACTATCTAGTCCAACATCCTGTCTCACGCAGTGGTCAACCGGTTCCTTTGGAGGGCCAACAACAGGGCACAGAGGCCGAGGCCTTCATAAGGACACCAGAAGAGCCCTGCTGGATCAGACCAGTGGTCCATCTAGTCCAGCATCCTGTCCCACACAGTGGCCAACCAGTTACTGTGGAGGGCCAGCCAACAACAGAGCATAGAGGCCGAGGCCTTCCCCTGATGTTGCTTCCTGGCTCTGGGATTCAGAAGTTTTCTGTCTCTGTACATGAAGGTTCCCGCGTGCTTACGGGACACGAAACTGGCTAGCTTATGCTTATTCTTAGGATGAGTCTTTTCCCCCGAATTTGTGACTGACGGAAAGGTGGAGCACATTGGTCAAACGGCCACATTTTTAGATGGTTAAAGGAGGTCTTGAGGAGGGGGCAGTGCATGACTGGACTGACTCTAGGGATAGCATCGTGCTGTCCCTTGGGAGAGGGAATCAGTTCCGGGATTCCCAGTGTTCCCTCCAAGCTGAGTTAGTGTGAGCTAGCTCACAGTTTTTTAGCCTCCGGCTCGCACATTTTTGTCTTAGTTCAGGAAGGGAGGGCTCCAGAGCAAACTAACTTATGTAGCAGCCAAATCACTCGCGCACAACTTCAATGCCAATCGCTCACAAAGTAGAATTTTTGCTCACAAGACTCCCAGCAACTTAGAGGGAGCATTGTCTGTGACCTGACTTGATTTCATCGCTGGTGTTGAAGGAAAGAGAAAATGGATGGATGGATGGACAGATGCATTAGTTGTTATCGTAGCACAAGATGATGATGACCAGCATAGAAAATACAAGGTATCTGAAGTGGTCGAAGGGAGGGTGGGGACAGGGCGGCTGCCACGGGTGGGTGGGTGGTGCTGCACATTTCACCACCGGCAAGCTACATTTTCAAAGCTGTTTCTCCCAATGGAGCTTGAGACCAGAATGCTAACTGGGAAAGAAATGGGGGGGGGGCGCAAGGAGGGAATAGATCGGCACCTCCCCCTTGCATGCACTGGAGGTGGCAGTGGCTACAAGCATGGACAGCTTCAAAAGGGAATTAGGTAAACATCTGGAGCAGAGGTCCATCAAGGGCTATTAGCCACAAGGTGTAGATAGGAACTCTTGGTCTGGGGCAAGTGATGCTCTATGTTCTTGGTGCTTGGGGGGGGGCAACAGTGGGAGGGCTTCTCGTGTCCTGGCCCCACTGCTGGACCTCCTGAGGGCACCTGGTGTTTTTGGCCACTGTGTGACAGAGTGTTGGACTGGATGGGCCACTGGCCTGATCCAACACTGGCTTCTCTTATGTTCTTATGCCTGCATTGGCCTCGCAACGGCTCTCTTGCCTCAGAGGGAAACAGCACCGCTGATGCAACACCCAGACTGAGCACATGAAACATCTCACTGGTGCCTCAGAGGTTTTGACTCCCTCTCTGCTTTGCCGTGCTGGTGCAGGGGGTCAAAAGCCAAACTCAGACTAGCCCTGAGGTGCAGGATCAGATGTAGAGACCGTGCATCAGCTCCCTCCAGTAGTGGGTGGCGTGTTGGACTAGGATGTGAGAGGACCCCAATTCAAGTCCTCTCTCGGCTGCGGAAGCTTGCTAGGGAGTTTGGGGTCACTCGCACATCCTCCGCCGATTCTACTTCATGGGGTTGAAGTGAGGATGAGGTGGAGGGGGGGGGGGAAGGAGGGTGTAAACTGCTCTCGGTCCCCACGGGAGAGAAAGGCAGGGTAGAGCTGAAGTAGATATACAGTCCAGCATTAAACATCTGCACTCCCAAGACTCACAGTCCTTGCCAAGGTCTTGTAGGTATCGGCGTGAGCCTGTGTGGTGGTGAACAAGGGCGGCTGAAGGTAAAATGCTGCCTCACGCCTTGGACCCAGACTGGCAGTGCAGCTCTGGGTGGTGACCCTGGGTATCCGGCACACCCTTTGCTTCTTCCCATGCCTCGGGGGGCCATGGGAAGGAGGAACTTCCAGCGCTGTCAGAGCTTGTTCTTCTGGTCAAGGGCAACACAGCTCCAGGAGACGGTGATGGGCACACGACAGGCCTGTTGCTGCCTCCTGTGCTGCCCTTGGTTGTGTTCATGTCCTGCCTAGTCTGTACCACTCCAAGTCTATCAGTGGCGACTAGCCATGGTGACTGAGGGGAACCTCCACGTTCAGAGGCACTAATCCTCTGAATCCCAGAGCCAGGAGGCAACGTCAGGGGGAGGCCTCGGCTTCTGTGCCCTGCTGTCGGCCCTCCTGAGGAACTGGTTGGTCGCTGTGTGAGACAGGATGCTGGACTAGAGGGACTATCGATCTGTTCCCGCAGGGCTCTTCTCATGTTCTTAAAGGGATAATCTTTCCACTGCCTTGTCCCCTGAGCGATTGGTCCTGGGGCATTCTGAGGTGTAAAACCAGCCTTTCAAAGACCACCTATTCCGGTACGAGCCTGCCTCTTGAGTTCAGAACCACATCAGGGGCCTTCCTCCCACCTGCCCATCATCAAAGGTTAGGCAGGCTGCCCACCAGAGAGAGGAGGGCCTTTTTCATGGTGTTCCACTTAAGGCCGTCCCTCTCAGCGATTATCAACTTGGCTTCTGCTTTGCCATCTTCTAGGGACCAGGTGCAATCCTTCTTATTTATCTGCACTTGTAACCACCTTAAAATTGGCAGTAATCCTGCTTTGAAAAACTTCAGTCTGTTTTATTGTTGGGCCTTTTTTAAAAAACTCGGTTGCTTTGTTGTGGTTTGTTCTACCCTCACGTGCTGCCTTAAAGGCCGTTCTAAAGCCGTAAGGCAGGGAAGGAGTCCCCTAATAAAGAAAAGGAGGTCATTGTTAGCCAGTCTGGGTTGATCATGAGGCCTGGAAAAAGCATTGTAGTGGGGCCCTTTCCATTGTAAGTCTGCCTGGAAAGCATTGCCGAGGGTTGTACTGGCACATTGATGTGGTTAGGCGTATGCCAAAGAAATCTTGTGTGAAGGAGGCATGAGCATTATATAGGTCCGTTCCTCACTGAGCTGGTCACGCCTCGCTGTGTCACGCCAGTCTGCTGCCCCAGTAGTCCTCACTTTCCTCTTCTTCTCTTTCCCACACAGCTTTCTGTATCTCCTGATCCAAGGGAGAGCCACCTCTTTACTTACAACCTGTTCCTGAAGAAGACCCCGTCCACTGGGAACACGCAATACATAACAGTTCCCCAAAAGAGGAGGATTTTTACGACGCAGAGCCTGAAGATGAAAATGTTTAGCAGCAACGTCTGCTAACACAAGCGTATCCCTGTTGTTTTGCAACTTAAAAAGAAAACCGTGTATTGCATTCCTGGTTTGGTAATTTCCTGTTAGAACCCTTTCTCGGGGAAGAAAAGCACTTCAGCCGTGTGTTTCAGTTGACTCTACGGACAGGAGACGTGGGTTATCAGGCAAGGCCGGTCGTGATAAACCTGACCAGAGCATTGCAGGAAACTCTTGTTTTTAAAGGCAGAGGATATGCAAACTCCTCCCATTACGAACCATCTTTTGTGGACTGAATGGCTTCCCCCCCCCCCAAGCTTTTCTAACTGTGTCCCAGATTATAGTGTGTGTATATGTAATTATGATTTGCGTCTTTTTTAACCTCTCCCGCTGCAGTCTTTCCCTGGCTGCTTCTAGTACCTGTACAGTGGCCCTGTGCCTACCCCCAGGAAGCCGCTGACAGGCCGTTTGGTTGCACTGGTCTAGTCCCATTATGGTCAGAGTCTCCTCTGGTATAACTGGGAAATGTAAGCATCTCCTCCTCCCCAACCCCCCGCTTCGATTTTCTTTCTTGATTCACATGCGAATGGCAGTTCCGTGCAGGACCTTCCAAGAACTGTGTCAAGAGCAGAGGGGTAGATGTTGGAACTTAGGTACTGTCCCAAGACAGGATGCCAGTGGGGTTTTAGATTGTTGAGTATTCCGTCGAGTCCAACTGTAATGTGAAGACAGAGATGATTCCCCTTAAACTTTTTTTTTAAAGGAGTGGATTACTGACAACAGCAGTAATCCGACAGCACTGCCGCTCCCAAGGGTTCCTTTAAGGGGAGCAGTGGCTCTTAAAGCGGAGTGTGCCATGCTTTCCAGACGGTCTCTCCACGTCGTTTTGGGCTGCTGTCGAAACCCCCAGCAGGTGAGAATGCTGGAAAATGTCCCAGTAGAACAGCTTGGGCCAAACAGAAGTTGTGCTGGGAATTGTCATAAAGTTCCCCGCCCCCAGAAAACATTTCAGTTCTCAGGCACGCATATACCCCTGATCAGGTCCGAGGGAGGGCAGGCGTTAACAGTTTTAAGCTCTCGCTCCTCTTTGGGGTCGACAAAGCCAAGTGGGGCAAGGGGTTTAACCTCCTCATGCTGTGGTCCCCATCTGAATTGGACTCCCATGTGCTTGAGAATTATTATTTTTAATTATGGGGAGCTCCAGAGATGGGACTCCCAGCGTGTGTCTGGTTTGGCCATCAGGTGGGAGGCACACATTTGAATCCCCGTTGCCCTGCTTCAGTGGGGACTGTGCGCTAGAACTCACTCAGCCTTCCCTACAATGTGATGTAGGAGTGGAAGAGCAGCATGGGTGTCCAAGGTATCTTTGGGGGAAACATAACCTGCTAGTTACAGATCTATTTGAAGAATAGTGCCCCCCCCCCCCCGTCCGCTGCACTGTTGAACATTAGCAAAGGATTCCTTGTAAGATAAGTAGCATTGCTCAGAATTGTTGATGCCACTCCCTTTTGGGTTCCTTTCAATAGAGGCTCTTTCAGACAGCTTTGGCTTCCAAAGGCAAATGTTTGGTTTTTTAAAAATTTCACATGCCTAAAGGATAAAACGCAACAACAAAACCCAGATCGAAACAGGATTTGGAAAACCCCAATTAAAGCCTTATTAACTGAGGGGATGGCATTTTATGAAGGTGAGTGAAACCTTAAAAAAAGTCTGTCTGCCTTTAGAAGCCAGAGTATTTTAAAGAGCCCGGGTGAAAAGGAACCTCATTTTAAACTAGCTATTTTGTGTGACTTTGTGATTTTCACTCCTTTGTTCATTTCCAAGCTCTTTCACGACTTTCTTACATTCAAGTCCACACTTCCCCATATTGTATTGTTTACTTCCTCACAGTGCGGATCCTGCACACAGATCAAGAGCAACTCGGCTCCTTTGTTTCAGTAGTGCCACTTCGGTAACTGCTGGGTTTTGCTTCTGTTACCAAGTAAGAATATGTGGCGGGGATGGAGACGGCTACTCTCTCTTCCACCCCTGCTCCCAATGCAATGCACTTTACACAGAGGAAGGCGAGTGGATTCTCGCTCCAGTTTTATGATTTCTGTTAACAGCTCAGAACTCTGCCACTTGGATACTTGCTTGGATCATGCTTCATGTGGCCTCCTTGTACATCTACCACTGGCTTCTTACGCACATGTGCTGATGCCGCAGCTTCTCTTGATGGCAGGAGGTGGGATCTGGTCCAGGGCAGTGCTAAGCACCAGTCTGAATGCAGTTTAACCATGGCTCCCAGCTGTGGATTAGTCTGCTCTGGAATGTACTCTGGAATAAAACTGATGTGGCATTATAGTTTTGTGGTTTTTAGGAGAGTCTGTTTACAAACTGTCCCCCCCCCCCCCCCAACACCCCCATTTTAATAGCAATAGTTCACATCAGCGTCCAGCTGCCTCCATGCAGGGGTGCTGTTGAGACGCGGACAGGCAAAAGCCTGCAGCAGAAAGCATATGCATTTATGGAGGCATGCCACCACCCTTGTGAGAGGCTCTTTGAGGCTGAAATTTAAAACAAAAAAATCCAGATCTCTTACAAGATGGTTTGACAACTAACAAGTCTGCACTGATACTTTTTGTAACATTGCCTTTAATAAAAGATTTCCGACCTAGACGCTTGGTTTTTAAATATTTTCTGCTTGAACTAAAACTACTGAAGCTACAACACAAGCATCATGCCCCTTCTCCACTCAAGAGTGCCTACCACCCTTTACAGCAGGGGTCCTCAAACTTTTTAAACAGGGGGCCAGTTCACTGTCCCTCAGACCGTTGGAGGGTCGGACTATAATTAAAAAAAAAACAACTGTGAACATTTTCCTATGCACACTGCACATATCTTATTTTGAAGTAAAAAAACAAAATGGGAACAAATACAATATTTAAAATGAAGAACAAGTAAAGTTAAAAAGGCACCCTTGACGGGGCTGTTTTCTTTCCCTCTCCAAAGAAACAAAGAACTCGGCATCCTCACAAACTCGGCATCCTCACAGCTGCTTCTCCCTGAAACTCCCCTACTGCAGGCATCATGATGGGAAAGAGAAACCTCTCTCTCTCTCCCCCTCCGATTCCCAGCAGCACAAAAAGCCTCGAAAAAGACCCCCGCCCGGCTCTTGGGACTGGCGCAGGTCTCCTAGCCGGCTGAGAGGCCTCTCAGCCGGCTAGGAGACTTGGGGCCAGCCGGAGCGCCTGCCACCCCACACTTACCCTCTTCCAGTCTTCCTTTTGCCTCCTCCTGGCTGACTGGAAGCAGGGGGGCGGGGCTTTGTCACGTGGCCCGGGACGAGTCGGCTGCCATTTTTCCGCTGCTTTGTGTGCTGCTGGGAATTGGAGGACAGGCAGCGGCACACCCGGCGGGCCAGAAAAATGCCCTCGGCGGGCCGCATGTGGCCCGCGGGCCGTAGTTTGAGGACCCCTGCTTTACAGCCTCCCTCTCTCTCTCAGGTTCAGGATTATAAGTGGATCGGGATGGTGACTGAGGGGAACCTCCACATTCAGAGACCATCAGCCCAGAGCCAGGAGGCAACATCAGGGGAGGGCCTGTCTCTGTTCCCTGTTATTGGCTGTCCGGAGGAACTGTTTGGCCACTGAGCGAGACAGGATGCTGGAACAGAGGGGCCACTGGTCCGATCCAGCAGGGCCTGTCTTATGTCTCATTTGCCACCATTCTTGTCTCTTCGAAAATACAGAGAGCCACAGCCGTTTCCCTGCTCAGGTCCTCTCGCTCACAGAGACATCACCAGGCAGGGCAGTCCAGCTCCCCCTTTCATAACAGGCCCTCACAGAGTTATTGGGGTTGGGGCCCAAACACTGTTCACTCACAGGCTGCCACCATTTATTCATATCCAATAATACATATATAGACCGCGATATTAATGTATGTGTTCCTTTCCTTGAGGCATGCAGCCCCCCGAGTTAAACAAAACAAGAAGTTAACTTCTATTTATGGTATTAACGTAACACTGAAGACAATAAGGCCGGACTTAGATTTTCGCCTGGGCAGTAAGAGTTGAGAACAGACAAGGCTTGGTGCAAGAAGCTTCAATGTCCGCTGTCAGTCTTCTGGGGCTTGGGATGACTTCTACCGGAAAGCTGGCAGCAGAAACAAAGGCAGTTTCAAACATTTTAAACTTCAGAACCACATCCACAGATGAGAACGAGAGGGTCAGATTTGAAATATTTATTATCACAGTAAGTTAAAAAATATTTCACCCACGATTCTGCTTCATCACAGTGCAGAAGGCCCTTGCCATTTTTCAAGGTTCGTAATTTTTTACATATAAAGAAGTATTTATGCACAGTCTGTATACATTCTGAGACAAACATCTTTCGACCTTATCCCTTTACTCCAAAAACGGACCATGTTTTGCCAAGAGGGCCACAGTGATTTATATCCATTAATGCACCAATACTTTTCAGACTGAAGTATGCTGTGGGCCAACCTATGTGACTCATTTTGCACTATATGTGGCGTTAGACAGACACATTCATGCCTTTGGTGGGAGGCAGAAAATCAGCACCAGAATTGAAGCAGATGGCTATTTCACTCCGTCTGAGATTAAACCATGGAAGGCCTTCAGTTCTGCTGAAGCTCGGTAGGTTCTCCTTTAACAGTAAAATGGAAGTACTACAGAAAATGAGTGCCAGACACTTTTTGAGATGAGATGACTGTGTATTGGTAATCTGACCGCTTGAGCAATGTCTTCGTAACCTGTTCTCACGACCTGAGCTCTCCCATAACCCCCTCCGAACTGCACCAGGGTCACCGCTGCCGAGCCTGCCCGTTCTCATAATAAAACTTTCTACTGCTAGCAGACAATACTGGCATAACCGGGTACGACAAGAGCGCGGAGGAATGGTTCTGCAGGGCCCACGTGCTGCTGTGTTATGTTCACTTCCAGTAAAGGATCAGTACAGGATTGGGAGGAGAGGGCCTCTATCAAACCAGATCCAGGTTACGGTAGCGAAACCAGAGAGTAACTGATGTGAGGCCAGGTGCAAATTGTAAACATCTGTATGGACACCTAAACCGAAACATCTGTATGGACACCTAGACCTGTAGACAGCACTGCTGTCATGAATACGGAAACTAATGAATCAGGATATGGCAGAAGCAGCTGCCATGAGGATTCCTGACCCACTGAAGATGGAAAGGGGTGATGCTAAGGGGTCCTCGGCAGTGATCCCTCTAAGATGAGTTAGTGTGAGCTAGCTCTCAGCTTTTTGGCCTCCAGCTCACACATTTTTGTCTTCGCTCAGGAAGGATGGCTCCAGAGCAAACTATTTTATGCAGCAGCCAAATCCCTCGCTCACCACTTTAATGCCAGTAGCTCACCAAGTAGAATTTTTGCTCACAAGACTCCACAGCTTAGAGGGAGCATTGGTCCTTGGTGATGTTCTTTACTGGAGGGGGAAATCAAACCAGCCACACAGAAAAGGTACATTCCACGGTGAACACCTTTGACAGGGAACTGTGGGACAACACAGCTTCCAATCTCCTACAGGGCTTCTGCATAAAGTTGCCACTAAGTTTGTGCGCCTCCAAGACTGACCCATCAGGCATCTTGAGTTTTTATCTGCCATGTGCATTGAACAACGGTTGCTTTGCTTACAATAGAGGGTGGTGCAAAAAAAGTTCCATTTAAGTGATATATTGCACATAAAATCTAAAAAAAATTGTTGCGAAGATACAATATTCTCCAAAGAGTTAAAATCTACATGTACAGTTAAATATTAATATATATTTTTAAAATCCCCAAATTACACCCCAAATT
Organism: Lepidodactylus listeri; assembly: GCA_029233225.1. Lineage (NCBI taxonomy): Eukaryota > Metazoa > Chordata > Lepidosauria > Squamata > Gekkonidae > Lepidodactylus > Lepidodactylus listeri. Next base: position 88,172,368 of record JARCFY010000011.1, read on the forward strand.
GATGCACATAATACTGACAAAAGTTTCAAAACTGGATCATCTACATATAAATTACATTTGTCAATGCATACAATTAAATACCATCCAAATTTCACCAGCCAAGAAGCTGTCAACAATTTCTTACTTCTCCAGTCCTGCACATCAAGTGCCAGCCAAGGGGTGGGGTGGGGTGGGGGGAGAAAAAGAACTGCAGTGTTAGACAAAGCACTGGAAAGAGTTAAAGCATTTCAGCTTATAGAGGTAGTGCCACCCACATCCAATCAGAAATTCGTCATCTCCAAACTATGATGGATCTACGTAGTAAAATGTAGAAAGGCTAAAAAAATTTACAAAAATAAATAGTTTTCGAACGCTTTACAAATTTGCAAGGTTATTTCTGCTGCCAAGCATTGTGAGGCTCCTTCAACAAAAGGGAAGGGAAATTTTTTTTTGTCTTTTGTTTTTTTTAAATATATCTCTATTCACTGAGGATGCAAACTCCGAGGATGCAACTCCAGTGAATGCCAACAAATCATGTAGTCAGATATTAAAAAATAGAAATCTTTACTTCAGAAGATTTTTTTTTCAAAATTCACGTATCCAAATTCTTTTCAGACAGATTAAAAATTGCACATTAAAAAGTTAGTTCTGCTGGAATAAGGGGAGAAGGGGGCATGTGCAAGAGACAATCTTTGCATCCACCCCAGAAGGACCACAAAAAAAAAAAAAAGATTGCACAATTTGTTTAATAAATATACCATTTTACACAAAAGCCAGCTGCATTTTTTGGTTTACATACAAGTCTTGGAGAGGTTTTTAAGGACCACACAAAGATTGTGGTTGCCACTTCGGCACACCACTTTGCAGCTTCCTCTCCATGGTTTTAATTCCTCTGTGGTTTTAATTCAAACGTGTGGCAGTAGAAGAAAGTATCTTTGGATTTTTTCCCCTAATGGGCGGAAAGCGTCAGGACCCAACAAGAATCTCCATGATGTGGTCCAAGTCACTCAAATCACTTCTACAAATTGGGATGTTGCTTGCTGAGGAAGAATTGCAAGAGGGGAAGGTTTTCAAGGTCTCTTCCGTAGGCGCTACAGGGGAGGGTCTTGGAAGCGTTAGTGAGGGGCAGTCAAAGTCTGAATCATACATCGAAGTGTCAATATCTTCAAAGATGTCGTCTATAGCCAAGTCTTTCAAGTAGCTAGTTGAGTTTGAAATTTCAAAGGAGCCAAATGCACATTCCACTCCCTTCAAATCCTGCCTGTCATCTTCCGACCGAAAACCGGGCGTTTCAGGAGCCTTGAACTGATCGTCTCCAGGCGCAGGCAAACAGGTGGGCGGGCTCACATCCTCCATAAAGTCCAAGTCTTTCAGAATAGAGGAAATGGCAGATGACATGTCATTATCAGAAACCATCAACAGGCTATTTTCCAGAGGGGCTTCTACTGGCCGCGGTTCATACCCACTAGATTCCTGCTGGTTATCGCAAGGAAAAAGATGCAAAGGCATTATGGACGAATCCGTGCTCATGCAAGCCAAAGGGCAGGCGCAGAGACCACTACACATGTTCAGGAGCTGCTGGCTGGTTTCTTGCCTCATCTCCTCCTGAATCTGCCTGACAGTGTTGGCTATAAGGACAGAGCGGTGCAGGTTTGGTTCCACCAGCATCTTGTATGTCTGCAACTTGGCAAGGCACACATTGAGCACCAGCTGCCTCTTGAGCGGGTAGGGCAGGTTTCGACTGGAATCGAAGGCACTTGAGAGGCCAGCCATGTTCTCCTCATAATCACTCAACTTGCGTTTCAGACCCCTTCCCAACATGAACCTGGAAGAAAGACGTGAGCATTAGATTAATTTGGTTTGTATAATATGAGCAACTGTACAAACAAAACAGCATTCCCAAGGTTTCAACTGATCGGGAGCAATGCTGGCCAGAGACCCTGAAGCACAGGGGAGGAGGAACACCTTATTCTGCGGCCAGGGTGCTGTACAGAGAGCCAGTTTGGTGTAGTGGTTCAGTGCGCGGACTCTAATCTGGGAGAACCAGGATTGATTCCCCACTCCTCCACTTGCACCTGGCTGGATGACCTTGGGCAAGTCATAGCTCTGGACCAGCTGCTCTCTCAAGGACAGCTTGGGAAAGAGCTCTCTCAGCCCCACCTACCTCACAGGGTGTCTGTTGTGGGGAGGGGAAGGGAAAGGAGTTTGTAAGCCGCCCTGAGACTCTTAAGTGAGTGAAGGGCGGGATATAAATCCAATCTCTTCTCTCTCTTCTCTTCTTCTCTACATGCCACAGTTTTTCAGAATCGCAGAAAGCTACAAAATGTAGCTTGCCACCAGACCTGGCTTTTATTCAGAAATAACTGTTATCTAGCCCTTCAGGTAGTCCTGATGTGCTTGGAAGTGTGTATGCCACACAAGGGAAAATCTCAGAAGTCCAAGTTATTGAGCAATATTTTCTTTGGCCAGAGGGTGGAGCTTCAGCATCCTACAGTTGGTTGCTCCTCCCTGTGATTTACCAGCTGAGTAAAAACTGCAGAATAAGTTATGAGAAAATCAAAGAAACCATGAATCTATGTCCAATTTGTTTGCCTTGGACTGATTTTTGAAATATGGCATACACAAAGGCTGCATGTAGTTAATGACACTCACCACACTTATTTTATTTATTTATTCAATTTATATCCCGCTCTCCCTCCTTTCGGCGGGCTCAGGGCGGCTACCAACATGTAGTAAAATATAACAGTATCATTAAAACATTTAAAACATCAAACCAACAGTTTGCGTACCCCACTACAATATGGCATATCTTCTTTAACAGGGCAGCATCTAAGATGTTAAACAGTATAGGCAGTGGAAAATTGTTCTGGCTGGCCAGTTCTTACTCGGGCCAGGACCAAGATGTAACCATTGGGCAGCCCCTACTTAAAGGCCTGGTGGAAGAGCTCCGTCTTGCAGGCCCTGCGGAACTGTAATAAGTCCCGCAGGGCCCTGATGTTATCCGGGAGCTCATTCCACCAGTATGGGGCCGCCACTGAAGAAGCCCTGGCCCTTGTGGCTGCCAACCGGGCCTCCTTCGGCCCTGGGAGAACCAGGCGATTCTGGGATCCCGATCGGAGCACTCGCTGGGGAACATATGGGGAGAGGCGGTCCCTCAGGTAGATAGGTCCCAGGCCATATAGGGCTTTATAGGTAAGCACCAGCACCTTGAACCTTATCCGGTATGCTATAGGCAATCAGTGCAGTGCCTTTAAGGCAGGCTGGATGTGCTCTTGTACAGGGAGACACAACAACAGCCGCGCCGCTGCATTCTGCACCAGCTGCAGCTTCTGGATTTGGGACAAAGGCAGCCCCATGTAGAGAGCGTTACAGTAGTCCAATCTTGAGGTGACCAAAGCATTGATCACCGTAGCCAGTTTGCTGCGTTCAAGGAAGGGAACCAACTGCTTGATCAGTCGTAGATGATAAAAGGTTGACCTTGCAGCAGCTGCTACCTGGCCCTCCATCGTTAACAAGGGGTCCAGGAGCACTCCCAAACTCCTCACCTCTGACGCTGGTACCAACGGCACCCCATCGAAGGCCGGTAGAGGGATCCCTACCCCTGGTCTGCACCGACTCAGGCACAGGACCTCCGCCTTCGTCGGATTCAATTTCAATCGGCTCTGCCTGAGCCAACCAGCCACGGACTACAACACTTGGAAACATTTATTCTGCACACACCTTGGTATGACACCAATCGACCTATACCATGTTCTCCACTCGGAACATGGCTGTCTCCAATGAAATATGGAGGTCCAATCTCCTATCTGAAATTATCTTAACCAGAACATTGTAGTCGTCATATATTAAAATTGAGAGCACAACTTAGTGGTTTTAATACCAACATTCTTACTCCCCCCCCCCCCCCCCAGTCTCCTGTTCAGATAGAAGATTTCCTGTGCTCCCTAAGGTTTGATCTAAAAGCTGGTCTGACTGCTAAGAGAAGCTGTTCAAAGAATTCTTTTGATGCTGGCCACACTCCCTCCCCTCCTTTTGCCGCACAACTTGAAAGATGGACTTTGAATCTTGGCACGCACAGGAAGCTGCTCTTGGAGAAGCTGTTAAAAAACTCAGGCTCTTGCAGCAAGCTCCGTTCCAAACACAACTGCTTCCACATCAATATCAGCAGCATAAACGCCCCCCCCCCCCAAAAAAAACCCCTCAGCAGTAGCAAAGTCTTTGCTTGAAACTCCAGACCACAAAATACTTGGGTGAAAGGTTCTAGCAGAACTCTTAGTACATAAATAAAAAACTAAGCTGCCTCGGCGATCAAGCCAAAGGAAAAGGAAAGATCCTCAAGCGGGAAAGGGACTGCTTCTCTTACAGCAATGACTGGTCAAAGTCCACCATCCAGAGGGTGTGTGTGCTGCACCTACCTCTACAGCTACATTCCTTAAAGAGTTTTCTCTTGAACAGATACTCCCCCAAAAACCTCCAGGCTGTTGAGTTTCAGAAGAAAATTTTAGGATTTGGCACAAGAGCTTAAAAAGAAAACTGTGTGTCTGGGGAAGCAGAACGCGCGCACGTTTCTTTTTGAACAGCTTTTGTGCCACAACTCCAAGCTCCTCTTTTAAAAAAAAACCCGAGTGAAGGTCGGGGTGTGGGTGGGCAGCTGGTAAAGGAAACGCTGGAAGAATGCAGGCATCTACAAAGTTAAAAGATTGTGGCTAAAATGAATTGTTTGGAATGCTGCACCCCTTCGAGTCCCAAACATTATGTGTACCATTACTGAGAGAAAACCCGGAATGAAACCCCCAAACCAGGTTAACCAACCTTGACTGAAAAGAGAATCGAGTTTCAGCTTCATCAGAACTATCTCAGTTCAAATACCATTTCAGAAGAGCAAAGAAACTGCAGCAGCAGCAGCAGCAGCTGCAACTAAACCCTTTGTATTAACATGGAAAGCACTTACTTCTGGTGCAGTAAATGTGCATGCAGATTGCTGTATGTCACAAACACGTGCATAATTTGGCTATGACTTTTCAGGACACACAGAGGTAGTGGTTGGGTGGGTACACAAACAGGAGAAATACACTTCTGTGACATCAGACATGTCCTACCTGTAGGTTGCATGTTATTTCTTCCAGGGAAATGCTTTCCAGGGAGAAAGCCTGAAGCTGTTCACTATGGCCTGATGCTTCAGTCTATATCAGGGGTGGTCAAACTTGCCACACAGAACAAACATCCGAGGTTTGAGAGCCGCAAGACATAAACAAATATTACACACGTTTTTATTGGAAAAAAAGCAAATTTGCTTTTTATTAACATTAAATGAGACTGCCAAAAATAAAACCAAAGTGGTAAAAACAGATATTGATAATATTTATTTGTCCAATGATATTTGTGTTTGCTAATGATATTTATTTGTCTAAGAGAGAGAAACAGAGAGGAGGAAGGAAGGAAGGAAGGAAGGAAGGAAGGAAGGAAGGAAGAAAATAAATGGGACAGAGGGAGGAAGAAAAGGCATGCCTCCCCTTCACTTCCCCAGTTGCTCTGCTGGGAGCTGCACAATATGTGTGAAAGAGCCACATGGAGCTCCGAAGCCACAGTTTGGCCACCCCTGGTCTATCTGATTCGCAGAATTCACCACTGCTATGAATGCACAGTCCACAGTATAAATGAGGTGCTACTGCACTTGTGTTTTATTTTGCTACAACAGGGTGACAGTTACCCCCTTCGCGTTCCACAGCAAGCTTCTGTACCAATAACCAAGTTTCTTCCTCTCAGAGTGATGTTAACATCATTCTCAGGCCCTATCAGTTCTGCATTTCATGGAATTTCTCCTCAAACTTCCACTCAAATGCCAAAGTTGGAGCCCTAAATGTTTCCATACAAATGTGCTGTCAGCATTCCTAAATGCAAGGGTTCAAAACTCATTTTTAGAACATTTTACCTTCAGTATTACAAAGGCCGTTTACTGAGATAAGGATATAAAGCCATGATACTGCCAGGTGTTACAAAATTCTCCAAAGAGACGGTCTTCAAAGGTCACACATTCATTAAGGGCCACCTCCCAATTTTATGCAACATGTCTCATGTTCTCCTGTAACTGCGGTGGTGGGAAGTGCAGTCAAGTGGCAACCGACCTAGAGCGACTCCACAGGGTTTTAAAGGCAAGAGACTGACAGAGGTGGTTTGCCATCGCCTGCCCCTCTGCAAGGAACCCTGGACCTCCTTAGCAGTCTTCCATCCAAGTACTTAGCTTCTGAGATCTGATGAGACTGGGCTAGCCTGGGTTATCCAGGTCATGCCACCATAACCGTAGCATGTTTGATTATTAAGATTTGCTAATGCCACTTATCTACAGGGCAGCATTTACTGCTGGGATAGGTTGTATCATTAGTTCAGACCCAATGAGAACCAACCACCATTTATTATTTGCACATGCTTGAGGATGTGTAAAATAAGCAACTGCTATTCTCATCTGGGCAAGTGGGCCACCCTGTCCCATATATCCCCCCCCCTCAAGTATCCAAACACAATCTGTTGAGAGAACTGTGGGGAAATAATGTGGTTGAAAAGACCAGTGAAATATGTGCTATGCGGATTTACATTTGGCGGACAACCCTTGGGAGCTCCATCAATAGCTTTAACACAAGGAGAGGTTTCAGGGGCATGTAAATTTGAGACCAGGAGGCAGATTAAGGGTGGATCCTTAAGACCACCCCACATTGCAGAGGGCCTTCCAGCTTCCCCTTTTGTCTCAGCACCGGTATGGCCAGCAGCAGCTCAGCTGGTTTTTAACACTCCCCAATAAATGGTTTTCCTGTGGGTGAGTGGTACAAAAGCCACTGCTTCTCTCTCGCCCAAACACAGGCACACCAGCTCTGCTGCTTAATTCATTGCATAGCACCCTGGAGGAGCTAGCAGAATTTAACAATAATAAACAAATATGGGGAAACCTGCATAATACACAAGCACAGAATTACTGTTTCTAGGAACAGAATTTAGATCGCCTTGGAGCCAAATGAAGATTATGTTTGGCATAGAACACCCTCTACCCCCAAGCCAGAGCGCTTATCCTATGGCTCCCAGAAGGACGGAGTACACAACTGCAGCATCTATGGATCTAACTTTATTTTCCTTTAACAGGTACTTACAAACCTTATATGAAGCACACGAACACTGTGAATCCTGACCATAACGACTGCACAATGGACCTGACTTGTGGCGTGAAGAAGGGAACCAGCAGGATATAATCCAGTGCGTGCCACCACCATTCAAAAACTGGCACTCAAGACATCCCAAAGACAGGTTCACAGAACCACTACTGGTGAAAGAAGATAAAAGTGGCCATACTAGAACAAATAGACGATCCATCTAGTTCAATTTCCTATTTCCAACAGTGGCCAAGAACTTGCTGTTTGTCTTAATACTTCAGTGTGCTCTTCAAATTCCTTGTGTACTTGCTTTCATCACTTTCTTGCATTTCAGTTTGGGGTTCCCTCAAATTCTCCCCAATTGGGCTAGACTTCCCCTCTCTAAAGAAGGCCTTCTTGTCAGTGGTAGTTTCATTGACACCACTCGTTTCCCATCCCAGCACTACTCAGTGGCATACATTCTAGCTGAGCTTATGTTATTGTGGCTTGAATACTCTACAAGCATCCTGAAGATTTCCCCCTCCTGCATCTTGCTTTCTCTTCTTTTAACGACTCCTCTCATCTTTGAGAAACTGCCTCTTCTGAAGTCAGATGCAACTGCGCTAAGCCATTCCAGGCAGTTCACTGCCCACGTTCCCCACAGGCCTGACCACTTTTACCTCCTGTACCAGATCCTAGGTAGCCCTCAGGATCACCTATAGGGTTCCTTTCCCTAGGAAGAACTCTTCTAGGACACAGTCATTTACTGTGTCTAGAAATGTCCTGTGTGTCATAAATTGAATGGACATTTGTCTGATCAATGTAAAGGCAGCTGAAGTCTCCCATTATTGGAATACTGTCTCCATTACCAGCGTCTCCCTGACTTCTTCACCCATCCTTCGAATTTTGGTCAGGTGGTGATAATGCCCTCCAAGTACTATGGTACTTTTTAACTCTACTATTTTCATCTATACTGATTGCTTTATCTCCTCCACCAAGTAGACAGCAATATCACCCACAACCTAGCCATCCCCATTTCCTTCTGTAGTCTACATCCAGGGATGATTTCCCAAATTCCACCTGGTTCCCAAAATGGCTTCTACACCTATGCCTCCTTTTGGTACTCCCATCCCATTCCTCCCCTCATCTTGGCTTAGAGGTTTCTAGAATTGGCACGTAAACCCACACAACGGTCACCTCGAGATTGGATTACTGCAATGCTCTCTACACAGGGCTGCCCTTGTCCCAAATCCGGAAGCTGCAACTGGTGCAGAATGCAGCAGCTAGGCTGTTGCTGTCTCTCCCCATGCGGGAACACATCCAGCCCACCCTAAAAGCACTGCACTGGCTGCCTATAGCATACCGGATACGGTTCAAGGTGCTGGTTCTTACCTTTGAAGCCCTATATGGTCGGGGACCTACTTACCTAAGGGACTGCCTTTCCCCGCATGTATCCCAGAGAGCACTAAGATCGGGATCCTAAAATCGCCTGATTCTTCCAGGCCCTAAAGAGGCCAGATTGGCCACAATGAGGGCCAGGGCCTTTTCTGTGGTGGCTCCTCACTGGTGGAATGAGCTCACGGATGACATCAGGGCCCTGCGGGACCTTTTACAGTTCCGCAGGGTCTGTAAAACAGAGCTCTTCCGCCAGGCTTTCAAGTAGAGTGCCACCTTAACATCATGGCCCTGACCCTAACACCGCCACCAGCCAGATGATTAACAGCTTGGCGGGAGCCTGGAGGCACCATTCAAATGATGACAGAAGATCGCCATCTTTTAGTATAGCTATATGCAGTATAACTATGGTTTTATATTGTAATTTGAATCTGATTTTGTTTTAGTACATTGGAGTTTTAATGTATAGACCTATATCTATACATGTTGTTAGCCACCCTGAGCCCGCCAAAAGGCAGGGAGGGCAGGATATAAATTTAATAAATAAATAAATAACATCAATACACCCAGTCCCTTTCAAAACATCGTTGCTGTGTACACTCCCCCCCGCCCCCCGGTCATGTATGTTAGGTTCTTCTCTGCAGTGGCTGTGTGACAGTTTAGTCATGCAGAATGGCTATTCGAAATCTTCTCAGATGATCATGATGAATAAAAATGGATGGACAGTTTCTTCAGGCTTCTTATCACACAGTCGTAACATCAGCTATGTATTAACTGAGCCCCGTTTGCAGCTGTCAGCCAAGAAGAGATCACTTCAAGCCACCGGAAGGGTTAACACGAATTTCTCCACCCCACCAGCCAGAGAGGCAGCGATGTAATTCCTGAGCCATCATCCTGGAAGGAGTCACCTGTTCCATCTGTCACAGCAACTGACGGTACAGAGAAACAGCTGCCTGTGCAACACACACACATCCAATGAGGACTGAGAAAAAGTATTCATGCAGAAGAAAACAGTTACGCCAAAGCCTCCCATTGCTTTCTCCAGGCCACATTTCCTATTCTGTTTTCACAAAGCCCTTTGTGGAGAGCCCAATGCTGATAAGCTTGCAATTGCGTCGTCACTCTGTTTCCATGCAAAACTAGGGCTGATCAAGTCTTTCTAAAAATCAGTCATCTGCCTGACAGCTGATGAGTTAACTTAATTAACAATTAATTTAAATCCTTGGAAGGTCCCGACAAAGGTGATAGAGAGGGACCCAAGGAAAGAGGGGGGAGAGCACCGTCCCGTGACTCTTGTAGTTAGAAGCCATCACTTCGACACGGAAAGAAAATGGTTGTGTCTGAAGTTTAGAGGAACAAAAAAGATTGGATTTATACCCCGCCCTCTACTCCCCAAAGGAGTCTCAGAGCGGCTTACAAACTCCTTTCCCTTCCCCACCCCTCCCCACAACAGACACCCTGTGAGGTAGGTGGGGCTGAGAGAGCTCTGACAGAAACTGCTCTTTTTGGCTTACCCAAGGTCATCCAACAGGTGCAAGTAGAGGAGTGGGGAATCAAACCTGGTTCTCCCAGATTAGAGTTCGTGCACTTAACCACTACACCAAACTGGTTTAGATTCAAACTGGAGTGAAGCCATACTAATTTTGGACTTAGGACCAACTAGCTATGATGGGGGCTTTGTGAACACTGTCAAACCTAGTTTGGCCCTTAATAGAGGTAGTCCCGTGGTCAGGTCACTTTGCCCTGAAGGACCGACTGAGCATGCCTATCCCTCCCTGTTTAGGCGGCGAGCGTATTTTTGCTCACCCGTGGATCCAAATGGACCCTGAGTGGCTTCAGGACACTCTGTGGGATCCAATACCCTCTGGTGGCTCATTGGATGAGCTGGTGGAGGACTGGTATTCCCGGTTCTCCGAAGCCACTGATGAGATTGCTCCCTGGCGCCCTCTCCGCCCCCGTGTCAAAGCAGCCCCATGGTACACCTCAGAGCTGCAGGTGATGAAACAGGAGCTGAGACGGCTAGAGCAAGTGTGGCAGCGTACTCATGACGGAGTGACAAGAACATCTTATAGAACGTTTATGAGGGTCTATGAGATGGTGGTGAAGGCCACTAAGAGGCAATTCTATGCAGCTGCCATTGCATCTGCAAAGTCACAACCCGGCCCAGTTGTTCAGAACTATTTGATCACTTACTTCGTTGCCACAGGGCAAACAAAATGCCAGGGAATTGGAGATTGGCTGTGATGCATTTGCAACGTCTTTCACAGATGAAGTCTTATCAGTCCGCCAGGACCGCCTGGCCACAGTTGATGCAGTAAAGGAACTGGAAGCCCCTTGTCATCTGTAGGTCCCACATTGGACCATTTCAACTGACTCTCTCAGGAGGATGTCGACAAATTTCTGATAGCTGTGAAGCCAACAAAATGCCCTCTTGACCCATGCCAGCAGCATTCAACACGGTCAACTAAGATCTTTTGACCCACCGCCTTGTCAAGACAGGAGTTTGGGGGGTCTGTCTTACAATGGTTTTCCTCCTTTCTCCGAGATCAGGGACAGAGGGTGGTGCTTGGTGAGGGAGTATCCCCAAGATACCCACTTGAATGTGGAATGCCGGAGGGGGCGATTTTCTCACCAAGGTTATTCAACATCTATATGCACCCCCTCACCCAGCTAGTCCAGGGGTTTGGGCTGGGGTGTCATCAGTATGTGGATGACACCCAGCTCTATCTGTTGATGGATGGCTGCCCAGATTCTGCCCCAGAAAATCTGGCCAGGGCTCTGGAGACTGTGGCTGGATGGTTACAGAAGAGCCAGTTGAAACTGAATCCAACTAAGACGGAGGTCCTGTACCTAAGTCGGGGGGGGGGGGGGGGGGAATAGGTTCGGGAATCAGGCTGCCCGCCTTGAATGGCATGCCACTTGTGCCAGCCCAGAAGGTGAGGAGCCTGGGGGTGGTCCTGGATGCCTCACTTACTATGGAGGCCCAGGTCACCACAGCTGCTAGGTCTGCCTTCTACCATCTTCGACTGATCAGGCAGCTGGCCCCTTACCTCCCCCCACCCAGGATTTGGCTACAGTGACCCATACAATGGTCACTTCCAGGCTTGATTACTGTAACTCGCTTTATGCAGGCTTGCCCTTGTGGCTGATCCAGAAACTCCAGCTGGTGCAAAATGCTGTGGCGCACCTGCTGTCTGCGCTGCCTCTGCGGGCACACATTCGGCCGGCACTCTGCCAATTGCGCTAGCTACCGATTAAGTACCAGATCCGTTTCAAGGTATTGATATTAACCTTTAAATCCTTGCGCGGTCTGGGACCCACATACCTAAGGGACCACCTTTCCCCACATGTGCCCCGGAGAGCCTTGTGCTCCGCTGATCAAGATCTGCTGGTTGTCCCCAGCCTGAGGGATGTCCGTTTAGCCTCAACCGGGGCCAGGACTTTTTCTGCCCTGGCCCCAGCTCTCACATGAGATCAGGACCCTGCGGGATCTGTTACCATCTCTTCCGTCAGACCTTTGGGTGAGGTGACAGGCATCCAGGAAAAAAGACAGCTGGCCTCCCTGCTGAAGACACCATCTTATACAGCCCCGACTACAGAGCCTTGGATTTCAGCGACACCAACACTGGGGACTGTACATATTGATGTATATTCTTTTAATGTTGTTTTAATAGTTTTTATTATTATTATTACTGTTTTGTTGTAATGCCATAAGGCCGAAGTGTAAATTGTGATCCACCCTGAGCCTGTCCATGGGGTGGGCGGAATATAAATGTAAAAAAGCAGAATAAAATAAATAAATTACTCATCGATAAGATGTGGCAAACTGAGAGCCAGTTTGGTGTAGTGGTTAAGTGCGCGGACTCTAATCTGGGAGAACCGGGTTTGATTCCCCACCCCTCCACTTGCACCTGCTGGATGACCTTGGGCAAGCCATAGTTCTGGCACACCTGTTCTTGAAAAAGAGCAGTTCTCGCAAGAGCCCTCTCAGCCCCACCTACCTCACAGGGTGTCTGTTGTGGGGAGGCGAAGGGAAAGGAGTCTGTAAGCCGCTCTGAGACTCCTTCAGGTAGCGAAGGGCGGGGTATAAATCCAATCTCTCCTCTTCTTCTCTCTTCTAAAACCCTCAGTGACTCTTTGAATTTTCCCAAAAGAACATCCAGTATTGGTGGATAAGTAATGTGCATAAGTGAATACTGTGTACATGTTTCAGTGGTGCACAGGCATTAGACCACACTACTTATATGTTTTGGACAGTCAGCTCCAGCAGCCACCGTATTAGGCCAAGGTTTTGACAAGTGCTCCTTGTAAGGTATGAATAGCCATTTCAGGTTATTTTCAAACCCCAGTGTTCTAAAGCATTTACAAATGTTTGTAGTCATAGCCAGGGATACATGATGCCTTACTGCAGATTCTGGAGTGCTCATTACTTATTTTTAACAGAAATTTAAGAGTATCTTCCCCACATTTTAAGCCCAAATTTGACTGCACCACAGTGACAACGTGTAAGCATGGTTTGAGGAATTTTTAGGTGGCTATTCAGTTGAGAGATTTCTCTTGCCTTCACCTCCAGAGTTTAAATTAGAAAAGATGACTGAGTGATAGAGGTTTATAAAATAATAAACTGGGTGGAAAAAGCAGACAGAACTTATTCTCCCTCTGCCATAATACTAGAACTCACAGAGACCCAGTAAATTGAAACAAAAATAGATTCAGGAGAGACAGAAGGAAATACTTCTTCAAAGAATAACTAACTCATGGAAGTCACTGCCACAGGATGTAGCGATGGCCAACAGTTAGTTGGCTAGGTGACCAGACACATTCATGGAGGCTAGGTTCCCCAATAGTTATTAGCCATAACTAAATGGAACCTCCATGCTCTGAAGCAATAACCTTCTGAACAGCAGTGGTGAGGGGTAACAACAGGCAGAGGCTTTGGCCAGAGGCATCTGGTTGCCCACTGTGTGAAACAGGATGCTGGCCTAAATGGACCACTGCTCTCATCCAGTATTGCTGTTCTTAAGTAATGCAATTTTCAGAACAGTTAGAATTCACACAGCTCTTTTAGCAGTGTTTCTGCCTGTGGCATAGGAGATGGCTTGGCATCTAGAGCCCAAGACAAGAGGTCAACTGTTGAAGCCAAAGAGGTCGCTCCTTAGCAGGGTAGAAGGTCACCTCAGAACCACATATAAACCTGCTGAGATTCCTTGGAGGAAAACATAAAATACCAGTACACCATCTAATCCTATGCAGACTTTTGGCATGCCTCCCTGTCCTACTGAAATCAATGTGCCTAGACGCTGATACGACTGGGTTGAAAGCAAAGCTGCTGCCTTATGTGATACTACAACTGCTACGTTACAGTAGTTATAACTACGTGCACACTGGATTAAGATTTAAGGAGCAAAATGCTTATACTTTGATAGGGTCTCTATCGGAATGTTAAGAAGGCTTCACAATTTTCATTGTAAAACACAGACGCCTACTTCATCTGCCTCATTAATGAAACAGAGGTAGTGCTGATGTTGTGCTCCAGAGCATTCTGCATCCTTCACCTCAGTCACCCTCACAACAGCTCTTTAAGGTAGATCAGTACTATCCCCATGCTAAAAACAGGAGATTAAAAGTGAGGGAAAAATCTCTGCTCTAAATGCCTTCTGTAGCCTTGGGCAAGGTTAAGATTCAAATGACAACCTGCAGTTTTCAATCATCTTTAGAATTTCTAAAGAGCCACAAGCCTTCAGGACCATGCCTAATAACACGGAAGTCTCGAATGACCAGTGAATGCTACTGGAAGCACTAGAACACAGATCAGCAGCAATTTTCTCTCTTGCTGTCTCTGTGTGTGTGTGTGTGTGTTTTAACCCTTAGTTATTTGACAAACTAATCTGGCCCTAGATGCAGGGACAACAGGTTATCAAGCAGAGCTACAGGTTTTTTATCATGGCTGCAGAAAAATTATCAAACACAGGATAGCACTTCAGTATTTTCTGGCTTTCAAGACACTGTACTAGGGTTTGCTCAGGAGTTGTTTACCAAACCCAAGACTCCAACAGGAAATGGCTCTTCTGAATGAGTAGACACATGTTGAGAAATTTCACTGTAAGCTTCATTTCTCATCAGACATCAACTTAAGTTAACACACACCTTATTTACTGGAATGTTTTGCTTGAAGTCTTAGGTGCTGTATCTCCCAATGACCAATCCCCCTGCCCTTTACTCAGAAGGCCCTGTGCCACTCACCAGCCACCCTCAGGAACCTACTCAAGTCTAGATTACCGCTATGTGCTCTACCTTGGTCTGTTCCTGAGGATTAAAGCAGCTGCAAGTGTTGCATTAATAGCAACATCACTGCAAATGCATCATACTGGCACCCCGAGGCCAGCAAGGGCACCAGACAGTTCTAGGTAGAGTGCTGCTGGCTTTGACCTAAGGCTAGACAATACCTTTTTTTTTTTGCAGATAGCTGAGAGCAGTTTAAAAGGGAAGGACTGGTGCTCATAGTGGTGTGTACACTTGCAGCCAAGAGTTTTTGTATTTTTTAGTATTGTTGGAAAGGCCTGCTAAACCTGTTTCATCAGAGGATGCAATGCACGAAAAACAGACTGTCTGCATTAGGACAAGAAAGCCTCCTTCAAACCACTTGCCACTCTTTTAGAAACAAATGTCTGATGCATCCTACACTAAGACTGATCCTTAGTTCTCAATTTCCTCAAGTATTTTACTTAATAGATTTATACTCTGTGGACTCAGCCTAAGAAGACTCCTGATGAATTACTGTTAAACCATTTCAGTCTGTGGAGGGGACAAGCCCTTGGTGATTAGAATTATCTTGCTACTGAGGACAATTTTGTTATCTGAATATTAGATTTTACATTTCCCAACCTGCATTTGACGAAGGGAGTGCTGACTCTTGAAATCTTGTACCCTGAAAATACTGCTGGCCCCCAAGGGGCTACTGTACTCAAAATCTAGCTCTTCTGCTGTAGACCAGCATGGCTACCCTCTGCAACTATATTTTATATTTAATTTTGTACATTCACCATAACCTCCAAAGCATCCTCTGATAATGTAGGATAAAAAACTCATCTGAGCAGAAAGCAGGACATCATCGAGACTTTCCCTCAAACTACAGACAGATCCAACCACCCCTGCCATGCAGTCGCTCTGCAAAATACATGGGTTGGAAGAGAACCTAGATGCAAAATAAGCTTAGGCTAGTTAATAAAATATTGCATAAATTTCAATTTCAAGTTTCCAGTTGTTCTCCCCCCCCCCCCCCCCCCCCAGGAAAAGAAACACCACAAGAAAACAAGCTTTCCCCCCATGGTTGCTTCAGAATTTCAGGAAATTGTGAATCTCTATGCTTACTGTGAATTTTGAGATGGTTATCCACTTAAACAAGGTTTGCTTAAGGCTTAGAAAGTGCAGAATGTACTCAGAACACACAGAAAATCGAGCAAATTTTCAAGTTATTTCTTTTAACAAAATGGAGAATGTTCAGGTTCAGAAAGGTTCAGAATGTAAGAGTAGTTAGTCTAGGCTTGATACAGCAATTCACAGGTCTTCTGCATTTTGCCCTTCTCCAACAGCCCTTTCTGATCATAGTGAAAGCTGATTGCTTCGCAGAGGTCACGCAATTCCAGGATCCAACTTTCATAGAGCACAAAAGTCTATGAGTCTCAGGGAAACAGAATGCTGGAGCCAGCCCTTTGCCTGGCCAGGGACACAGTTTGAAGACACACAGTGTAACAAATTCACCAAAATTCAGCAGGCCTGAGCTTAGTACTTGTGTGGCAGAGCACCTGAAAACAATGCTCCCTCTAAACTGCGGAGTCTAAGCTGTGAGTCTAAGGTTGTCACCAGAAACATCAGAAAGGATATTATAGCACTGGAAAAAGTGCAGAAAAGGGCAACTAGAATGATAAAAGGGTTGGAACTCTGTTCCTATGAAGAAAGGTTAAAGCGATAGGGGCTCTTTAGCTTGGAGAAGCGACGGCTGAGGGGGTGACATGATTGAGGTTTACAAGATTATGCATGGGATAGAGAAGGTAGAGAAAGAGGTACTTTTCTCCCTTTCTCACAATACAAGAACTTGTGGGCACTCAATTAAATTGCTGAGCAGTTGGGTTAGAACAGATAAAAGGAAGTACTTCTTCACCCAAAGAGTGATTAACACGTGGAATTCACTGCCACAGGAGGTGGTGGCGGCTACAAGCATGGACGGCTTCGAGAGGGAATTAAATAAACATATGGAGCAGAAGTCCATCAGTGGCTATTAGCCACAAAGTATAGATAGGAACTCTCAGTCTGGGGCAAGTGATGCTCTGTAATCTTGGTGGGTTTTTTTGGGGGGGGGGCAACAGTGGGAGGGATTCCTGCCCCCACTGCTGGACCTTCTGAGGGTGCCTGGTGTTTTTGGCCACTGTGTGACAGTATGTTGGACTGGATGGGCCACTGGCCTGATCCAACATTGGCTTTTCTTATGTTCTTATCAAATACCAAATTTGGATCCAGGATTTTTCAGAACCCCCCAAAATAGACCCAAACTGGAAAATGCTGGTTAAAAAAACCCAGCGCAATAGCAGGACTGGTTTGGATTCTCCTGCAGCCTGCTTAAACCGAGCTGCAGGAGAAGGCAGCACAGAGCTGCACCAGCGGGGAGCTCTCAACTCCCCACCAACCCAGCTGATCTTTGGCTTCTCTTGCAGAGGTGGCAGGGAGCTCTCAGCCCCACAGCTGATCCTCAGGCTGGCTTTTTAAAGGGACTGCATAAGCCTGCCCAACAGATTTCTCCCACCTCTCCACTGTTTTCTGATCTACCCGAAATTCCTGTATCTATCCGGAATTTTCTTTTTTGGTTTTCCCCCAAAAAACTCAGATACATTTGGGAAGCCAAAACATACCTGGGGAGAAAGAGGAATTTTTTGGGTATATTTTCAGCTCGAGTAGATCTGAATGCATACCCCTAATGCTGACAGGAGTCACAAGAACATACAGTTTATAAGGCAGTTACAAGGAATTCCATCTTGGTTGGAAAGTGGCTGCTTCTGAGAGTGGCGACATGGCTGCCAACCGACAGCCTCTCTGGAGAGCAAAAACTCATCACAGCTGAGAGCAAGTCAGAAGACAAAAGCCTGGCCCAGTGACTTAGCCAGCAGGAGAACCTAGATGCAACTTTTCTTCTCATGTTTTAACGTTACCAGAAGCTAGAACGAGGGACTGTGAGTTTATTCTTTAGCCAGACACTGCCCTCTTCTCTTAATGTCCAGGGTAAGGGGAGATAACAGATTAGATTTCCCGAATGTAAAGGTGCAAGCTGATTTCCCTAATCTCATGCTACAAATTGCATAATCTCATGAGGGCCTCAAGACAAGGGAAACCAGGAACAATTCTTCTTCCCCTATAAAGTCCAACAGCAGCCACATGGGGCTGCAATATGATTTGGGGCCACAATGGGGAAGGGGAGAGGAGGGTTAGTCATTCTGCCGCTTGTGGGTTGGCCAAATGAAACACACATTCACACTTGAGCTGCGATTAATCCCCAGAAGAAGAGGGGGAAAGAGAAAAAAAGAATCTTTTCCTTCCCCTCCCAAGTTAAGAACAGCTGAGGAGGAGGAAGGGGAGAATTGGATTTATACCCACCCTTACCTCAGAGTCTCAGAGCGGCTTATATTTCCTTCCCCTCCCCCTCCCCACAACAGACACCCTGTGAGGTAGGTGTGCATGTTTTCAAGAATATTTTTAAATGTCAGAAATGTTGGCAATGATTAATGTGCTATAATGTATTTGATAATACACTACAGATTTCAATGTTTCCAAAGTTGTTAAGTCGATATTCAAATATGCTGGCAGCCCTACTCTGTCCAAATAATACACTTTCATCTATTCACAACAAAATTTGCTTTTAATTTCAATTCCTCCCCTGAGATGGCAGAAATTAAGACACATGTTCTAACATATCATAGTGTGAAGCAGTTTGCAGCCCTCTCAAGTACTGGGTATATTTGCTTGTAGAACACAAAGACACTTATCCTTTTAGATTCCCTAAGTAGGCCAAATAGTACAAATTTATATGCTAAGTTATGAATTATGCATTTTTTGCCATTAAAGTAACATATGCTTAGGCTGGATAAGAAAGTATTGCACAAAACTCTATTTTCCTCAATATCTGTGCTATTCCCCACCCCCAAAAAACAACAACGTAATGGGGGAATGTGTTTTTCCCCCCAAAATGTCCAGGATTTTAATTTACATCTGTAGTTATACCTCTTCTCCTCCCTACACCACAGACTGATCCTATGGACAGCCTACTTGCCTCAAACAGTAGATGGGATGGTAGACTTACATCTGGACTGTACCACTCCGGACTGCAGACGAGGAACCACGCAACAGAATGCATCTCCATGGGGGGGGGAAAGCACCTTCCTTCTTGATATCCAGCTTCTATGTACAGAGATTATTTTTGTACTGAGCGCCCACATGCAGTAAGCATGTCCAGATGCAGGCTCATCACCTCATCTGCTTTTTGTGAGAACTAGGCCACAATGACCAATTTGAAGCGAACTGATCAGCCATTACAAGGAGACGTCTGAGGTGCATGAAGTTGGTCCATAACTATTCTCTCTTTAACAGTAAGGAAATACGAAGTCACAACCACAGCAAATTCAAATTACCTTTACAATTGCCAGGCCTTCCATTATCATTTATTGATCTAAATGCAGGTGGACAGCCATGTTGGTCTGAAGCAACAGAACAAAGATTGAGTCCAGTGGTACCTTTGAGACCAACTGTGAGGCTTCTGCTCAAAGTAGTCAAGGATCAGATCTTTGTTGATGAAACACAGTTCTTTATTTCCAATTTCTACATTGGTACAGGTCCTCGGATTATTGTCAGAGATAACGCATACAATAGAAGCCGGTCTAATATACCCTCCAGTACAATTTGAATTGCCCATAGGTAACCAATCACCAAGGGGGAAAAACCGCGGGCAACAAGGGTCTCTGGCCGTTTGCTTCCCACAGGAAAGAAAGCTAGGTGTGAAGCTGTAAATTTCCCTTCCCAAACCAGACCCCTCAGATGTAACCATATTCACATAACAAATGCTTTCCTCAAGGCTTTTGCACGTTGATAAGAAATGGTCCCTGTCCTCCCCTTGTCTTCCCAGCCGGGATGAATGGAATGCGGAAGCAGGAGTGTGAGAGGCCCATTGTTCCCATGCTTTGAAGTTCAAATGCTTTGAAGTTGTCATTCTCCCGGGCAAAGAGTTACATAGACCAGGCCTGGTCAAAGCCATAAACCTGGGGTCACATAGCATACATTCACAATGGTCAAGCAAACGGCAATAGGCATGATTACATAGTGGGCATAGGAGCAACTGATAGCAATAGGCATGAGTACAAAATGGGTACAGGAACAGGTTATAATATATAGCAGGAGATCCCAAAAATCCTTGTCTGAATCTGCAGATTCTGACACCAACATCTGTTTGTTAACTCTTGTATTAGTATGCTAATGTGATGCCAATCACAGGTCTCACCAACTGCTTTAATCCAATCTCAGCTATACCTATCGCCCAGTTACTTATGCATCTTGACTCTAACTTGCCCTTTCTGGCAACTAACCTTCATACCCTCTCTCCACCTACATGTAAGGCTTGTTTCAATGCATCAGAGAAATTGTGCATGCACACACAAGCTTATACCCAGAATTAAACTTTGTTGGTCATAAAGGTACCACTGGACTCAAACTTTGTTCTGTTTATTGATCTAATTATTGTGATACAGTTGCTCTATTATTTTTAATAAATGGAGTACATTTTGACATAGGCATGAAGTTTTCCCTCACCTGTGACATGTCTATAGATGGGCAGTCGATCCCTTCTATACATACATATTATTTTGTGAACCTTTCTGAGAAGGCAAACTTCCTCCCCAAATGCATTCAATTAAAAGCGTGACAATGCAATCCATTTTTTTTTTTTTAAAACCCACACCAGCAATACTTACACAGCAATACTTTGACATGACTTTTCACAGTTTGGGCTTCTTCGAAAATGTAATATGGCAATTAATGCCAGCGTTGCTTTTATAAAAGCAAGTATTTTGTTTTGTCAGTATGAAACTCCAGTAATTTGTTCTGGGTTTAACTGGCAGGCTTACAGCACAATTCTAAATGCTGCCAATGAGTGGCCTAGGATACCAGCCAGCATAATTCGAACATTCACCAGCATAACTCAAAGATACGCCATGGGTGCCTGCCACCACCATACCAGTGTAACCCTAAAGTCAGGATAGAATTGAGTGGCATCAAGGCACACTGGGGGGAAGAACAGGATTTATTCATTATTCTAAGCTCCCCAGCCTGGGTCTCAGCAACTAGGGGGATACACCAGTGACGATTATGGTGTATCTTGAGATCTCCTGTACAACTCATGAAAAGCAATAGCTTGGGATACCAACTAAGCCTGCAGTGTGAATCACAGCCGGTCTCCCGAGCCCTATATAAAACCCAGCAAGGACACCTACAGCTCAGGTGATAGGGTGCTTCGCATGGAGCTACATCTCATTGGCATTGTATTGCATGCACACTTAAAATACACATGGAAGGACTTGGATGACAGAAACTCTACAGAAAGAGAACTTTGCACAACCAGCCATGGAAGAGAACAAACACTGTTGTAGCACACTGATCTGCTCAGAACCCTTACAGCTACTGCACTTCAGAACAAACACCAAACTAGAGAGGCAAGACTCTACACAGGTTAAGTGACGGAGAAGGAGCCCCTGCCTCAAGTCAAGCTGCAAACAATTCTCTGCTCCTTCCCCACTGCCTCTATTCCCCCCCTATCTTGTATATTGCCTCAGCAACCGCATCACGGAAGAGTTGGACTCCACTGTGTGACTGAACAACAACAACAACCCCTCCAAGCTGCTAGCAGTAAATATGCACAGTTCACAAAGGGGAGGGGGAAAGGGGACTACACAGTCAGTGCATTGCCATGCTGAAATACCCTCCCCCCACACAAGTGAGATTCAGGGAGTGCAACCACAGTCTCAGGTGACTCCCTCTAACCCTTGCCTGTGTTGGCCTAACACTTATGGTGCCCATTATCTTGCATCATAAGAACATAAGAAAAGCCAATGTTGGATCAGGCCAGTGGCCCATCCAGTCCAACACTCTGTCACACAGTAGCCAAAAACACCAGACGCCCTCAGAAGGTCCAGCAGTGGGGCCAGGAATCTCTCCCACTGTTGCCCCCCCCCCCAAACATCAAGATTACAGAGCATCACTTGCCCCAGACTGAGAGTTCCTATCTATACTTTGTGGCTAATAGCCACTGATGGACTTCTGCTCCATATGTTTATCCAATTCCCTCTTGAAGCCATCCATGCTTGTAGCCGCCACCACCTCCTGGGGCAGTGAATTCCACGTGTTAATCACTCTTTGGGTGAAGAAGGACTTCCTTTTACCTGTTCTAACCCGACTGCTCAACAATTTCATGGAGTGCCCACGAGTTCTTGTATTGTGAGAAAGGGAGAAAATTACTTCTTTCTCTACCTGCTCTATCCCATGCATAATCTTGTAAACCTCGATCATCTCACCCCCTCAGCCGGTTTCTCCAAGCTAAAGAACCCCAAGCGCCATAACCTTTCTTCATAGGAAAAGTGTTCCAACCCTTTTATCATTTAAGTTGCCCTTTTCTGCACTTTTTCCAATGCTATAATATTTATAATAATGCTATCATCACAACTTCATGGAACAGCTCCAGCAAAACATACAGATACAGTTACAACACAACTACCTATAAGGAAAATGGATAAGGGTTGGCTCACTGGGTATACTATGCCCCCCAACACATGCATTCCACTCTGGGGAAGTCAAAAGAATTGTGAGAGCACCATGCACAGAGGAGGCTGGAGCTCACTGGCTGTGGAGCATTACTCATTGCTGTCCGAGTGCCTCTTTGCAGGCAGCCATCCAAAAAGGGGTGGGGGCTAGGGTGAATAAAAGCACGTGGCCATAATGAACTTCTTTATTGCAGCAGAGAGACAATGCATGGGGGCAGGCAACCAAAACGACGGGTCACCCCACATACCAATCAGCATCAGAGGCTCTCCCTGAGCAATTATGCTTGAATTGTGCCTGGGAGTCCTGGTAGCTGGTTCCATGTGGGGCCTGAACTGAGGAATCCACAGTATGCTATATTTGCAGGTTTCCCACACTGCCATGCCTTTCTCTGCAGTCCTCCCAGCCCTGGTACACATGGCTGGTTTCAGTACCACAGTTGTTGGGGGATTTGAGTGTGGACAGTTCAAGAGCCTGTGAAATGTAGTTGTAGCTCTCTCCCCTTATTCTCGTTTGCTACTGTTCCGGGTGCTGGTGACCAAAATTAGAGTTCTACCTTCTTTTCAACATCTCTATATGACCACTTTTCCACAGTAAGCTATTGGGGAGATCACAAAATACCTTCTGCGAAGGTGCAGGTGTATGTTTCCTCGTTGGGACCCCAGGGCCTGCATTCCCTTTGCCTGGCTAAAGCCTCCTTAGCCCCCCCCCCCTTTCAACAGAGAGTGGGTGTAGGTAGTGGCCATGTTGCCTCTCCCCATGTTTCTCTGCCTGGCGAAAAGAAACGTTTCAGGACGGGGCTCAACCTCACAACTATGGAGCTTCCCTATCACAACAAAGTGAAGGGCACTATGGTTCCTCCCTTACGTTCTGCATGTGGGCTGCAGCAAACTGACATCAGAGGGCTGCGTCTGCACTGGCACATGGTGGTTGACTGCTTTCATGTCTGGCCATCCCAGCAGCATCACCATACCACACTGTGACCAGTGGGTTGCAGCCGAGTTGCTATGGGCTTGGATGTGGTTGCTATGCTCTCTGTCCTTTGGAGTCGGTCTCCCTTTCCTCTATCTCTTCTCTACTGAGCAAGCATAGGATACTGACTGGCAGCACAGCGACCAGGAGCTTAGGTCTGCACAGCTACTCTGACTGGTTTCACAAAGCAAAACGCAAACTGTTTTTTATCAGTTACTTGATCTTATAAAACTTGGTTCTTCGAAGATTCAGCCAGGAGAAGACTTTATTTTTAGAGGGCAAGTACAAATATAGTTATTGTCCTGCAGCCAGATTACTGCTCCCAACACTCTGGTGCATTCCATGCCATAGGGTTGTAATGCCAACCAGCACTGGGTCCTCGCTAGCTGAAGTACAATACCGGGGTGGGGAGTGTATTTTTAAGGAGCTCAACTTTTACGTTGACACGAGCACAGTGCCCTCACCACCACAGCACCAACGTAGCTAGTCAGTACCCCATGCTCTTCCAGCAGATAAATTAGATACTAAAACAGGTGATAAGCTGTCAGCTTATGAGTCCATAACACCAGCAGCACTCTCACAACAGAATGCTGACACTGCCTTGTGTTAGCCAGATATGCAAACAACCAATGAGGAGCAATGCCAACATTCATCTTTCCCCCCACCAACCCACAGAACACAATCAAGAAGAGAACAGACAGCACCCCCACACACACACACTGAAGGGGAGACTGTGGTGCAGGCACTACAAGCTCTGTAATTACCACACTTCTGTTAACTATAACGTCCTGAATGGAAAAATTTTGGGGGGAGGGGAACAAACATATTAGGTCTGCAACAAGAACTGCTCGATTAAAGGGAAAGCACTCATGCACAAAACAGGAGGTTTGGGTCCTACCAAGGAGGAAACTGGGAATAAGGAAGAGCACAACTTTTGATCAACAACGTATTGATCTGCAGCAAAACAGAAGAAAGTGGCAGCACTACAAACCACAGCTTTCAGTCTACAGAATGGCTTTCAAACCACACACTCAACTGGGCATGTAAAGGAGACATCATGGGCCGTCTGAAATCTTCCACTGGCGCTAGAGGCCAAACCTGCCATATATATCGGGGCAGGAAATACTGAAGAAAAAGCAACAGCATCCTGAAACAGAGGCCCAGCATGCCTGAGGTGCCCAGTTCAAGCCCCATGAGGGGCCAGCGACTAGACAGCTTGGAAAGTCATCCTAGGAACTGCTACAGCTTTGCATGGTCAGACCCAGTCATGGAGAATTCACAACTTGTTGATTGGCTGCTCCCCACTTGGTAATCTTGTTGAGCTCTTTCCTTCACAGCCATCCCTCTGCTGTATTCACGAGGCTAAATACCAGTGCCCTATTTGTCTTGGCAACCCTTGCTTTTTATCTTCCTGCCTGTCCCTGCATTGTTTATCATACAGAAGGAGTCATCACAGAGATCATTAAACCTGGATTTGTGCAGACACTGGAACACTGAAGACCTCTGAAATTAGTAATGAGCAAGAGGTGGGCATAAAGTCCTATTTACCAAGTCACATTAAAACAAATGGCTATGAAGTCCAAACATTTATTGAACAGTATCAGGAATGGAGTTTTGAAGGAAAGTCAAATTAACAGAGCTGCCAACTCTGTTGGTCTGGAAAGACTCCTGTGCCTTCAGAAGATGCACTGACAGACAACAGAATCACAGATAGTGTCCAGTCACTGTATGCATGATGAGAAGAACCGTGCTGATCAAGCAAGTGTCAAGCAGTTTACAATGGTGCAGGGCCCAGGCTAGAACAGGAGAACTGGTGAGCACACAGCATTGCAGTTACAGGCACAGTGGTCACTGTAGCTGTCGGTCATGTTGCGTATTCAGCAGACGACTGACACTGCACTGTGAACAGAATCTATCCTGGCCTCTATCCCCGTTAGAGGGCTGTTTGCAAAAAGCCAAGAGGGACAAGGATAGTTAATGAGCAACATCCACAATAGCAACAGACAGCATGTGGGCAATGAGCACTCTGCACATGGTGGGGTCTATGGATCCAAGACAGTAGCACCACTTAGGTGCTTCCAGTTCTTGTTACTCCCCCCTCCCTCGGGGATTGCCATACTTTAGGACTGGGACTAGGATTCCCATACTGTACTTCAAGGGAACATCATGTAGCCTTTGGGTCACCTTTTGTAGGGAGCTGCATAGGAACTTTGTCTGCAGTTTGTTTGGGCTGCTCCATGAGGCTCTGATCACACCAGATAAAAGGTGTCATGAATGTTTGGCTAGCAACAGAGTGGCCATGCTTCCTGTTTCCCTGCACGCAGGGATATACCAGCATATCATCACACTGACATAGTACTAACGTTCTGCACACATTTCGGGGAGGAGCTTACTGCACTATGCATACTTACCTCATTCTACCTATGTGAGACATATTGCTAGCTACGGTTGAGAAAGGAAGGGCTACTAAGCAAATACGCAAAAGGTGCATCAGGAGAGGAAGGGGGGGACATGTTTAGGAGTCAAAGTTTGAGACAGATTCCTTTGCTTACCCGTGTGGGGTAACACTGTCTTTGTATTTCTAGTTGGAAGACTAGAGGATGCAGGTCAATGCTTTTGCTGTGAATCACCTCCAAAGGTTCTGGCCAGAGCAACTTTAGCAATATGCTGTAACAAGCCTAGCTCAGCTTTGCTAGCTGTTTCCACACAGTGCCTTTTCTCAAGAGTTCTCATCAAGGGATGTGCTAGATGTACACAACATAAGGCCAGAGAGGCATACCCCATGATGGGATCACTATCACAGATACTGATGTCCTGTCTGGGCTTTATATAATGGAGCTGTGACTGGCTGCAGACTTACTTGGTAAGCTTCTCTGTGGCTGGGTAGATGTAGTGGGAGGCAATTTGTTTCCCAATCCCATCAAGTACAATGGGAGCATTTATACTTATGCCAGTGTTGACGCTTGTGGACGTTACGGATGCTCCCTCTAAGCTGTGGAGTCTTGTGAGCAAAAATTCTACTTTGCGAGTTACTGGCAATAAAGTTGTGAGCGAGCGATTTGGCTCCTGCATAAATTAGTTTGCTCTGGAGTCATCCTTCCTGAGCTAAGACAAAAAGGTGTGAGCCAGAGGCTAAAAAACTGTGAGCCAGCTCACACTAACTCATCTTAGAGGGAACACTGGTTATGACAACACCGGGACATAGGCTGAAAGGGTTTGAGATGTCAACTAAATCCTACTACCCCCATCCCAAAGTTGCTCATTTCCCACTGCTACCCTAGTGTGGGACTTAGCTGCCATCCAAAGCAATACCCAGACAGTCTTAATATTGCACATTAATTGCTCACACTAATGCTGGCACTAGTATAAATATTCCCAGTTGTTTGAGAGGCTGTTTATGTTCTGGTGTGCTACTGTAAGACAGAACAGAAAATGGACATATGCAATATGGCTTTCCCTTCTGGTAAGGAACAGTAGTTTGTGTTCCCTCAGCATCTAAAAAAAGCTGTGCATACTGTATTTTTGGTAATACACTTCAATCAGTCAAATGGTTAAAGGCAGGATTCTTATGGTATGAAGAGTTTCTCAACACAAACAAATCTTTAAGCAACACAGCAGTATCTGACTTGCATTTCTTAGCGATCAAAATCCTTTACCCCCAAGTTATGTCTAAAAAAGAACTTTTGCATCTTCATTGTACTGTAACACCTGGCACTCTTAACCGTACGAAAGATATTCCATTTATTATTTTGCAAGGAACCAAGGGAAACTGGTAATTATAATCCCACTACCAAAGTTTTGAGATATCTTTTCTTGATTCATGCTGGTTTATGTAAGAATTAGAAGAGTGGTTGTTTCATGATCTATATCTGAAGATAAATTACTGCTAGGGAAATAACAGCAGGTTAAGCTTCTACTCCTATCTATTGTAACAGATGAACAGTCTACAGAGATGGAGTCTGTTATGTTTGTTAAGCCCCACAAACTGAAAGTTTTGGAAGAAAATAAAACCTTACCCTTAAAAATTAAAAGGCCAGAGTAGTTCAGATATGGTGCAGGGAGGGTTCATCCAAAACAGTGTTCAAGCGCAGCTCTGGCAACAGCCACAGTAATCCTTTCAGTCGAGTGATGCAACTTCAGGGAAGAATTAAGACAAAACAGTTGGTTACTATAACATTTTATAAGGATGTCTACTAACACAATGGGCTTAATTTCTTCTGATGATGATTTTTGTAAGCCTTGCAAATAAATATTTGATGACTGCTGTGCATCATTTTCTACATCTGACCAAAACTGCTGCTTATAGGTGTCAGTCCAGATGCCTGTGTCTGGGAATTACAGAGAAAGAACTGCAGACAGCTACCATAATACTAATACTGTTACCTTCGAGGGTACCTCCTATGACTTTGCTGCCAGAGGCTTGGAGAAAATATCCAGTTTCATATCAAAACAAGAGCCCCTACTCTCATATGGGAGTGGCCCAACTGCTGGAATGTGCCAAGAAGCACACTGATCAAACAGGCCTTCAGTCTAAAATCTCCAGATCGAACTCACACCCATGGCCATGAGTAATTAACTCAAGTTTGCTAGACAATAACCTGAGACCCTAGAGTCCTCTTCCCAAGACAGCCTTCCCTCATAATTTAATCACTTGCCCAGGGAAGGTTATCAAACCTCTGCTCAGCCTTTGTTGATCTGCCTGAGGAGGCTGGTTTGCCACTCAGGAGCTCAATCATCCCTCTCCATCTCGCGAAGGGAGCTACTGGACTTAAATCAAGCTCTTCTCCTATAAACCAACACAGCTACCACCCACCTGAAACCACCCCACCTACGTTTTCCTGCTGTGCTGTACCATCCCACCTAGCAGGGCCATATAAGGATGTTCATATCCCCTGGGGTGTAGCTCTGTCTGCTCTCACTAAAATACAAATACATCAATAGGAACCACTTGCACTCTTGAGCCAATCCCAATGCAGATACTAAACTCCGCAAAGAATTGAGCTACCAGTGGAATTTCTCCAATGAAGTACAGTAATTTCAAAGCCTATAAACAGGGCATCTCAAGCCCCCCCCCCAACTTTGTACATTCTGCTTGTGAACCTCCTTCCCCAACTTTGCAGTTGGTTTCACCCCTGCTAAAATCACTGAAACACCTTTTTTTGCTCAGGATCCCCAGCTCTTGAGTTGGTTTTAGTTTCCCGGCCTTTGTTCCAGAGGATTTTCCCATCCCGGACCATTTTTTCCTTCTCCTATCACAGACCACACTGAAATCTGACTTTTCTCTTCAGGACAATTTCTGACTTCCCTTTATATTCCCCATTTGTACCCTGATTAGGCGATTTTCTTGTTTGAGCTCTTTTCGTTATGTCAGTGTAAGTCAATTGTGCTAGAAAATGATCTGTTTATACAACAGACTAAAATCATCCCAAAGAATTATCCCAGTATACCTGTATGGTTCTCCTACACATACAGACAATCTGCAGGTGACAGACCTGGCATGGAGATCAATCTGGGCAGCACTGGTTTGTGCCTAGAACAGCACAGGCCTATGTTACCTGCACAAGATGTTCTCAACTCTGTTTTAAGCATTAGAAGGCTACCGGCCACACATGCAGTCTCCTTAGCCCTGTACTGTGTTATGCCATGGGTGCTGCATGTGCTCTTGTATCACTCAGTTACAGGCCAAGGGACAACTGGTAGCCACCCCAGGAGAAAGCAGCATAATGCATGACCACTGGAAACCTCTTTTTCTTAGAAAAATGAGAATTTTAAAAGTGCTCTGACAGAACAGTACTACTAGGAAGAGCTCTCCATAAGCAGAGCAGCACAACAGATCAAATGGACATATGTTGTAACAAGGGAGAACTTTGGTCCCAGGAGCATTTCTAAAGAATGCTAGGGAAACAAGTGTTTTCACATAAGGCTGCCACAGAAGATGGAAGAGAAAGCAGGGAATCGTTTGCTAACAAACTCATACCTCATTTTCAGAAAGATCTGATTGCAGACTGTTTACTGCAATTTAAGTAAACCCCTCAACACTAGAGTACTCAAGCAGGCAAACAGTAGCTAAGAACATGATCCCCCCCCCCCAAAAAAAACCAGGCACACACAAGTGGCCCAAAAGTATAGTCCAGTGCACCGTGGGAGCATGCAGGCAAAGCTCACTGATTTTATTCTTGCTGCTGCTTCTATTAGTTGCTTTGTTTTAATGAACAGTCTTGCATTATGTTATTTGTGTTTAAATATGCGTGCATGTTGTGGATAGAAAGGTTTTTAAGTTTCAGAAATGAAACAAACATATTCCAATCCAAGCCTATAAACGTCAGGACTCTTGTGAACAGAAATTATATATCTTGTCTACCACCAGCGTGCTGGTTATAGACATAAATGATTAAGATCAGATCAAAGCCTTGCTCTTTATAGAAAATGCAGAAGTCTTGACACACACGATACAGATATAAAGCACTTCAGTGTTCACAGCAATTAGTGTATTCTCTTGAAGGGATCATTAATGCAGTTAAGTGTTCATAAATTCTGAAACAAGGTACCAGAGCAGCAAGGTATTCCCCTCCCTTTACATTCTGCTTCCTACAAGAGTAATACCCAAGGGAGTCAAGCTTCCATATAGCTTGTACAAAGAGAAACTAGACAGAACTTCCTGGAAGCTGCTGCCTGCACCTCCCACAGTAGCAAGGCAGAAGTTTACAATAGCATTCTTGCTCTGGGTAGAGAGAAGTCACACGCCATCTCTCTCTTCCTCTAGCACCTATAACAAAACACGACAACTTCAGCCCACTGTACTCCAGGCTGCCAGTCTCTTCAAAGACACAAGATTTCTCTCAGCCACCTGAATGACCATTGCCACCAATTCACTACTCTGCCAAGTTTCCCCAAACTCACTGTTCACCAAGATTCTCCTCCCTAAAACTCCCATCTAGCACTGTAACAAATTAGGTTTCACCTTAGTCCTAAGTACAGTCAAACCACCCCACACAGCATGTTAAGAACAATTTTGACAGATGCTGGGCCTCTATAAGGGCCCAGCCTTCGTCCAGTTATTCAGGTCTCATGCTCTGTCTTGAAGCACTCAGTCCATTTATCCTGGCCCCACCACTCAAAACGACTTCATGCATGCTTCCACGTTCAGAAGATTTCCAGTTTACGCCAGACAGACACTGGAACCCCTCCAAGTCCCAGTAGCTGCCATTTTATAAATTCCACTCCCCTTATGCAAAAGCCTAACCCTAAATCAGAACTAGCCTGCCTTTTTTCATATCCAAGAAAGCATTTCTCCCTCTCTTCCTACTGGCATACAAACAGCATTTCCTGACTTCTTATCTTCCAGGTTTGTCCAAATGATGCTCTTTCCAAGCCTCCTCATACACAGTCAGTCATTTTCATTTCAAATCTAACCACAGTTCTATACTTTTATTCTAACCATCCAGGCTCTGTAGTGTCCGTAGCACCCTCTTCTTTCATCGAATAGCACATAAACTTAATCCCTCTCTCTCCTACCTCAAACTCGACAGCAAATTCAAAGGGTATTTTCTCTTAAATATCAACAAGTCCTACATATCCTCCTCAAAGATTAGACCCCATAACCACTTTTACCTACACTTCTGCACACAGAATCTTTATGTTAGTCAAAACCCAAGCTCTATTTTCTCTCCCCTTAACAAATAATATCTGGTGCGTATGCAATCACCAGAACTGTAAATATATTTAAAATTCCAGGGTGCCCAGTTGACCGGACACCTAGACTTTCCAGTTCTGCATCTCATCATGCCCAACCAAACCTCATCCACTTTTTTTTTTTGCTTTTACGCTGCAGCTTCTACCTCTC
Source organism: Lepidodactylus listeri (assembly GCA_029233225.1). NCBI lineage: Eukaryota > Metazoa > Chordata > Lepidosauria > Squamata > Gekkonidae > Lepidodactylus > Lepidodactylus listeri. Next base: position 88,203,523 of record JARCFY010000011.1, read on the forward strand.
CGATGCTGTTTACACTCCTCCATTCCCACATTCCCCTCCAGATTATTTCCTGTAGTCTCAATCTCTCACTAACACCGCTCAAAACCCAGAGCGACTATCCTCTTGCAAAATATCCAACAGGGCCCATAACAACATCTTCTGTTTTCGTACCACCAATTTTAACTCCAGTCAACTCCTCATTCCCCAAGAATCAGACATCCCTAACTTCTTTCCAAGACCCTGTTGTCAGAATCCACCATAACCCACCCAGAAAACCTGACATACTCAAAAGCCCCTTTTCCCAAGCTTTGTGACAAAGCTTACAGCCTTCTTCTGCTATAACTTGCTCCAAGCTAACTGCCCTCCAGTATCAACGAGCTATTTCTAGTCAGCATCCACAAAAGGCATCCTTTCTCTATACACAATTCTATCTCTCTCTTCTACACTATCCCAATTCAGCACCTCTGATCAGCTTCAGAATACTCAGCTACCACTTGCACATTTATGACCCATCTACCTCCCACACATTCCTTTAGTTAGTTCTTCCTACCTTAACTAGCCAGCACTTACTATCCCCTCCTCAGATCACCTACTGCATTCTTAGGCTCTTACATCCAAGTCAAAGCTCACTTATCCAGGATTGAATCATGAAAGCTTATACCCTGTAAAATATTGTTGGTTAAGGTGTTACCGAACTCAAATTTTGTTCTACTACTATAGACTAACATGGCTATCCACCTGAAACTACATCCTTAAGGGTACACCTTTCACACACGAGTACCCCATTGCCCAGTGTAGTGTCATATTTGGATTTGGGAGACTTAGGTTCCGATACCAGGAAAGCTTGCCACACCTACTCCGCAGGGCTGCTGTGAAGACAAAAAGGACAGGAGAACAACTGGGGAGAAAGGCATGGCATAAAATAAATAAATCAGGAGCTCTGTCAAGCATTCTCTGCTCCTAGATGTCACAGTGTGCCAGCTTCCATAACACAATCACTATCCCCTAATACCAGTTTTACATCCATCAGATGAAACCTGGCCCCCCACACAACATATTTTCATATCCTAACCCCATCTACTTCCTTACTTACCCTCACTTATGTGCTGTGACACTAGCAACAAACTTCTACTTACGTTATGAGGTTTGTATAGGGCTGCAGCTCCCGTGTCCCATATTTCCTCCCAGCTGCTCCTCCAATTCCATGCCCACCCAATATTTCTTATACACAGCAAACAAGAGCATCATCATTTCATCAATCAAGCTCCAGTCAACCCCTAACCTCCCAAAGCTGCATGAACAGACACACCCAGCGACCCCCTCCCCTAAACCCTTGTAAAACCCAGGAGTCAGCTCCTCGTCCTCATCACCCACCATCTTATTCACCACAGCACTCAGCCTCTTCCATCATATCCTGCCATTTGATAACCTCCCTCCAAAGTAGAATGGGCTCTCTAAGGAAGTGGGGGGGGGGGGGGGGAGGAGTGCACCATCCTTAGAAAGTGCTGTTAAGTCAATTTTATTTGTGGTATTTAAGCTGCAGGCCTTTTTTGCTGAGGGGGACAGTTACAGGATTTCATTTATCTCACATATCTTTATTCACAAAATGTACACCCCACCTTTCTGCCCAGTGAGGCCCACCAAGGGAGCTAACAATTAAAAAGAAGACATTATAAAAAAAATAGATCAGCAGCCCAACTTAAAACCAAAACTTATTTTAACGGTACTTTTTAATCTTTATTTTTAATTTCCGAACAGGAGGGCCACCTGCAGCCACAAGGGAAGAAGAGGCCATAAATACTTTAATAAATAAATATTTTAACCCACACACCCATACAAAATCTCACAGCCCCACAGACTGAACTACCCTGCCTCCTCACCCTGCCAGCAGTTTCAAGTCTCTGCAGACACCGCCTCTTACTGCAGCCCAAATCCTCCCCCCCCAATCCACACCTTCACCAAGTCCACTCCCCCCCCCACAACAGCAGCCCCAGCTCCAGGCACTCCCAAAGCCTCCTCTCCACACACCCCAGCACCAAAGAGCACCATGACCAGCCACAGTCCCCGGAACCAGGTCCGTATCCACAATCCCATTCGGGCGCCCACAGAGAGCCTCACTCGACTAGCTTCACCGTCACCCCTGGTCCCCCACATTCATCTTATAGCTCCCGCCCCACATTCACCTCTCAGTGCCCTTTTGGCCCCCCACATTCACCTCTCAGCCCCCCTCCCCACATTCACCTCTCAGTGCCCCCTTGGCCCCCCACATTCACCTCTCAGCTCCCCTCCCCACATTTACCTCTCAGTGCCCCCTCGGCCCCCCACATTCACCTCTCAGCCCCCCTCCCCACATTCACCTCTCAGTGCCCCCTCGGCCCCCCACATTCACCTCTCAGTGCCCCCCTCCCCACATTCACCTCTCAGCCCCCCTCTTGGCACCCACAGAGAGCCTCACTCGACTAGCTTCACCGTCACCCCTGGTCCCCCACATTCATCTTATAGCTTCCGCCCCACATTCACCTCTCAGTGCCCTTTTGGCCTCCCACATTCACCTCTCAGCCCCCCTGCCCACATTCACCTCTCAGTGCCCCCTTGGCCCCCCAAATTCACCTCTCAGCCCCCCTCCCCACATTCACCTCTCAGAGCCCCCTTGGCCCCCCACATTCACCTCTCAGTGCCCCCCTGCCCACATTCACCTCTCAGAGCCCCCTCGGCCCCCCACATTCACCTCTCAGCCCCCCTCCCCACATTCACCTCTCAGTGCCCCCTTGGCCCCACACACTCACCTCTCAGAGTCCCCTTGGCCCCCCATTCTCCCTCCCCCCCTCCCCATATTCCCCTCAGAGTCCCCATCCCACACTCACCTGAAAGCCCCTCGGCCCCCCCACTCCCCGTAGAGCTCCCTCGGCCCCCCAAAAGCCCCCGCTCAGAGGCTCCACGCCCACACATCCCCCTCAGAGCTCCCCGCGGTCCCCGCAGAACCCCCCTTCACCTTCCCCCCCCATTCCCCTCACAACCCCCTCTGCCCCCCCCCCATCCACCTCAGAGTCTCCCTTCGCCCACACCGAGTCCCCGCTCCCCCCCCCCCCATGCGACCGAGACCCCCGATCCCGACCCCGCTGCAAGCCCGCGGCCGGCTTCCCCCCTCCCGCTCTCCCTGCAGACCCGTCCTCTTCTCTCCCCCTCCGCCGAGCTGGCTCACCTGCCGGGGAGTCCCAGAGCGAGGGGAGACGAGGGACCTTCCTCTGCCGCCGCCGCCGCCGGCTCCCCTCCCGCCCGGCCGCTCTCCCTCGCAGGGCTGCGCGGCGCTGGCTCCCAAGCCAGCCAGGCTCCCTCTCGGAGGGGCTGGGACAGACAACTGTCTGCGTGCTGCGGGGGAGGGAGGGAGGGAGTGGGAGGGCGGAGGCGGCAGCGAGCGGGCGAGCCAGGGAGGGAGGGAGGGAGGGAGCGAGCGAGCGCCACCCACCTGTCCGCCGCCGCCGCCGCCGCCGGATCCCGGCGACGACAACTGGGGCCGTTGCTCCTCCTCCTCCTCCTCCTCCTCCCTCCCCTCCTCCCGCACGCGCAGCCAACGCCACAGGCTGGGGGCGGGGCCGGGCGCGCGCGCGCGCGTGTTGTGTGGATGCCCTCTTCTGCTCTCTCCCCCCTCCCGCCTCAGGCGTCGCTCGCCATTGGTCGGCCCCGCCTCACCCTGCCCAGCAACCGATTTCTGACTGGCCGCCTCGCTCGCGGGCACCGCTTCGTCTCGCTCACCAATAGGAAAGCGGCCCCGGGCAAAAAAGGGGAGGGCTGTTCATGGGCGGAGGTCCAATGCGATGCTGGCGCTCTACTTCCTTGCCCCTCCCCTTATCTTTCTTGTGCCTAGAATGGGTCTTGGTAGAGAAAAGCGAGGTTTGTTTGAGGGATTGAGCGGGTAGTCGTGTTTGCGCACCTGAGGACGACTGTTACCTGGCATGGCGTTAGATGAGGTTGCAAAGAATTAAATCCTAGAGGGAGGGTCCTCTGCAAAGATTGCTTCCTCCTATGCCACTGTGCATACGCCCGCAGCTTTAGAACCCGATCCCTTGCAATTTCGCTCAGCCTTCTATGCCCACTGATTTCAGAGGGGCTCACTTTCAGCTCTTACATGCGCACAGGACCAATGCTCCCTTTAAGCGGTGGAGTCTTGTGAGCAAAAATTCTACTCTGTGCGCCATTGGCATTAAAATTGTGCGTGACCCATTTGGCTTGCTCTGGTGACCAAAGACAAAAATGTGTGACCCGGAGGCTAAAAAACTGTGAGGTAGCTCACATTAACTCAGCTTAGAGGGAACACTGCACAGGACTGCGTGCAACCGGGCAGCTTCAGAGGTAGCCCCGCAGTCTTGCATGCGCCCGCCGTTTCTTGCAAAGTGTGAGCAAGTCACTCTGGAGCCGAGGTGGCCGCTGCGCTGCCGTCGGGACGCTTGGCAGCTTTAAAAATTAAAAAACAGGGTCGGATTTGGGTGCGTGCAGCTGCGTGCGCGCTGCTTCCACGCTGAAAACGGGTTGGCGACAAAGCGTGACACTGAGGGGACATGAGTCACTCATGAGTCACTTCAGTCTTTGCAAATGCACGCAGCGGGACCCCTCCCCGTGTCGAACCCGCCCTAAACGAGGCATAAAAGACGTCTGGGGACTATTCCAGATCCGGCAGCGAGGAATGCAGCGCTTCTCCGATTGGGAGCAACCTTGTAAGCGCGGGGGACGCCGTTTCCAAGGCCGGTCCCTACAGCCTCGGCTCGGCCCTTGCCAATTTCCAACCGGAAGTTGGCGGGGCGAAAACTATGCCAAGTTTGGGAGGGGAGTGGCTCAACTGCCGTTACGTGGGGAAACGAAGCGGGCGAACTTTTCCCTCTTTGCTGTATGGCGCCTGCTTCTGCTTCCCAGGAGCTTCGGGGGGGGGGGGGGGGGTTTGGAATGGCAACCCTGATTTAAAACCTTTTTTTTTTTCTCTCCAGCTGGAAAAAAAAGTGACTCCAGTGACACAAATTGCAAGCCTCGCGTTTCTTACGCAATCGCTTCTTCGCGACAGGAACTAAGGAAAAAGCTCTTCGTTTGTGCTCACGGTTGTTAAACGTTAACTATTTTAGGCTCGTTCTTTTTTTTAAAAAGCCATGTTTTACTTTGTAAACCGCCCCTCATGCAGCTTCTCTGGAGAGATGATCTAGATTTTCAGTCTAATCGCACCTTAAGAGGCCAATGATATTTCAGGGGTATGGCGTCCAATGCTCCCTCTAAGCAGTGGAGTCTCGTGAGCAAAAATTCTACTTTGTGAGCTACTGGCATTAAAGTTGCAAGCGAGTGATTTGGCTGCTGCATAAATTAGTTTGCTCTGGAGCCATCCTTCCCGAGCTAAGACAAAAATGTGTGAGCCGGAGGCGGAAAAACTGTGAGCTAGCTCACACTAACTCAGCTTAGAGGGAACACTGGCTTTGACTCACCAAAATTCATAGCCACGAAAATCTTACCATCTCTGAGATGCTGTTTGACAGAAATCAAGTGGACTTAGACTGGAGTAACTTTAGGTGAAGAAGAAGAAAAAAAAGAGATTGGATTTATACCCTGCCCTTCACTTACTTGGAGTCTCAGAGCGGCTTACAAACGCCTTTCCCTTCCCCTCCCCACAACAGACACCCTGTGAGGTAGGTGCTGTCACACACACTGAATAATGCACGTTCAGTACACTGTAACTGGATTTTACTGTGTGAAATGGGAAATTCCACTTGCAAATGGTTGCTGAAGTGGACTGAAACTGCATTATTTAGCATGTAGAACAAAGTTGGAGTCCAGCGGCACCTTTAAGACCAACAAAGTTTTATTCAAGGTGTTATGTCCGGTGCTTGGCTCTTTGTCTGCAGCCAGGGAACATGTCTGGGCATGTTCGCCTGTAATGGGATGTGATAACAACAGAGCTTCCTTCCCCAGAGAGCAATGGATTTAGGGATCCTGCCGGTCCCCCTATCAGGGGCTGAGGATATTTGAATGGACCTATGATAGCCCCTGGCGGGAGAATAATCCCTCTTGGACCAATCCCCCTTGGGGGGGGGGTCAAGGTGTGGTTTACCTGTAAATCTAAGTGGCTTCCCCATTCTTTTGTCCCCATGCTCCTTCCTGACCTGCAAGAAACCACCATGCTGAAAATACAATCCTGACTCCCAGGGGCATCGAGTTTTAAAATCCCGGGGGGGGGGGGGGCTCTTGCATGCGCATGAGCACGCTGGAACCATGTCACCACTGCCTCCCCCCCCCGGGCCTGGCCACTCCTGCCTCCATCCCTCCCTCCGTCCATCCAGGGGCCAGGTGGGCAAATGCCCAGCGTGCTGGCGTCACCCGGAAGTGTCGCAATCACACTGGGCACGTTGCCGGGTGACACCAGCACGCTGGGCATTTGCCCAGCTGGCCCCTGGATGGACGGAGGGAGGGACGGAGGCAGGAGTGGCCAGGCTGAGGGGGGGAGAGGTGGCGGCAGCCAGCCGGCAGACGGGCAGGTCTAGGAAGGGCCCGGTGGGTGCTCTGTTTTGCCAGGGGTGGCTGAGCACTCCCCTGGGAAATTTCGGGGGTGGCTCGAGCCCCCCCCCCGGTAGTTGACGCCTATGCTGACTCCCTAATAAAAGAGCTATGATTGAAATCACTCCAATGGCCTCCCAAGTCCAGTACTTTTCACAAGGTATGAGCTTTCCTCTACACACACACTTCTTTCTCCTTCACAGGATCCACATAACTCGTCTCTTATGGACAGACCTGGGATCTTCCAGCCCGATACATAACGCCACAGCAAGTGGCATGTCCTGTAGCATGGTCTACTCTGGTATACGCTAGCCGTGTCCTGCTGCCATTTGCCGTTTTGCCAAACTAGACAGCCTCTGCAGAAGAAAATAAGCAGCCATTAAAAAAATATATATATATAGAAACCAGTAAGGAAGGCTTTCAACCTCTTGGGGCATTCAGTAACAGACATAAGGACTGCACAGTATCTCAGCAAGAACGTTCCAGAGAGAAGTTCTAAGGAGAAGTTGTAATTCATATGTAGACTTCATACTATCAGACTTGGCCTCAATAGCAACTGTGGGTGGTTAGCTCGTTACAAAAAGTTATTGTTCCTCCTTACAGGTCTATGGTACACTATTCAGATTCATCCTACTTTGCCAATTCATTAACAGTTGGGAGTGGTCCCACACTGCCCTTTACTCTTTTGGCTGGTTCTTGTTTTAATCTCTGCGACGCATTGTGATATTGTGGCACATCTGTCTGGGAAACTGGATCTTCTGACCTCTCTTTGCAATGACACCTAAGAGGGGCTAGGAGGAACATATTGCAAAAAACATAAAGACCAACAATAAAAAATTTCTTCAAATACATTAGAAGCAGAAAACCAGCCAGGGAGGCAGTGGGGCCATTGGATGACCAAGGGGTAAAGGGATTACATAAGGATGACAGGGAAATGGCAGAGAAACTGAATGTATTTTTGCCTCTGTCTTCACTGCTGAAGATGGGAGGTGCTTGCCTGCTCCAGAACTGCCGATTTCAGGAGGGGTGTTGAAAGACCTGAGTCAGATTGAGGTGACAAGAGAGGAAGTCTGATCGACAAATTAAAAACACAAATCACCGGGCCCAGATGGCATGCATCCAAGAGTTCTGAAAGGACTCAAATGTGTACTTGTGGATCCCCTGACATATATATGGAATGTATCACTAAACTCTGTCTCCATTCCCAGGGTCTGGAAGATAGCTAAAGTAGCCCCCATCTTCAAAAAGGGTTCTAGAGGAGGTCTGGGAAATTACAGGTCAGTCAGTCTAACATCAGTACCGGGTAAGTTGGTGGAATCCGTTATTAAAGGTAGGATTAGTAGGTGCATTGATGAACAAAAGCTACTGAGGAAGAATCAGCATGGGTTCTGTAAGGGAAGATCCTGTCTCACTAACTTTTTAGAGTTCTTTGAGGGGGTGAACAAACATGGACACGAGTGACCCAGTAGATGTTTACCTAGTCTCCCAGAAAGCTTTTGAGAAAGTTCCTCATCAACGGCTCCTAAGTAAACTCACCAGTCATGGGATAAGTGTTCAAGTCCTCTTGTGGATTAAAAACTGGTTAATTAACAGGAAAGCGAGAGTGAGTATAAGTGGGCAGTTTTCACAGTGGTGTGTGGTAAGCAGTGGGGTACCACAGGACTCAGTAGTGTGTCTGGTGCTTTTCCACTTGTTCATTAATGATTTTTTGGGAGTAAGCAGTGAAGTGGCTAAGCCTGAAGATGACACTAAATTGTTCAGGGTGGTGAGAATCAGGGAGGATTGTGAGATGCTCCAGAGGGATCTGTTGAGGCTGAGTGAGTGGGTGTCAACGTGGCAAACGAGGTTCAACATGGGCAAGTGCAAAGTAATGCACATGGGAGCCAAAAATCCTAACTAAATATACGTTGATGGGGTCCAAACTGGTGGTAACTGACCAGGAGAGAGACCTTGGAGTTGTGGTTGATAACCCACTATATCACAACTGGCTAACCCTATAAAACCCTTAACAAATGAACAACACAAGACAATTCTCAAATACAATGAAAAACATTAAAACGCTTTCAACAAATACTACTAACACTTGCATAATATAACACCAGCAAAAGTAGTGACAAAAGTAGAATAGACTACAAAATGCAATCCTCAAAGTTCAAGTTAAAATGATTTATTTTAATGTATATGTACTACAAATGACGCTAATTTATGTATTTATGTACAGACCTACTGTATACAAGAATTATCTGGAAAAGAATAAAAATAATTTAAAAAGAAAAGAAAAAGAATGCTATGTTGCTATGTTGGGGATTATTAGGAAGGAGATTGAAAACAAATCAGCCAGTATCATAATGACCCTATATAAATCTATGGTGTGAGGCAAAACACTCCCCCCAGCCTCCCCTTAAGGGTTAATGTGGACACTAACGGGCCTGAACTATCTTGCAGGTGTTGTTAATTGGTGTTTTTTTAATTTCTTATCATCTTCAAGGCCAAAGATGGAAACCTGTTAATTAGTTTCTCAGGGGAATTTGTGATCTGTGATGGGAGGGGGGAGATGGGGACTGGTGAGGTAATCTTCTAGAGGTTTCTCTCAGAGACAGTTTCTGATTGGATGTCTTCATCGCTTGATGTGCTGGGCCAAAAATCATAAATTGGACTGTGGCCTTGAAGAGGAGAGGCTAGCTGAGATTTTCATGGACTGCAGGCCAAGACTAAGACTGGCAATGGCTAGAAATGTAGTTAACGCTGTTTTGAGGCCTTCCTATCACAATTAAGGTTTGGGCCTCCTAACGCAGTTTTTTTTAGTGTTAGGTAGTTGAAGCTAGCTTTGTTGTTTTCTTTTCCGTATGGTTTCAGAGTAACGTGTTGGCAATAATCTATGGTTATTAATATTTCTTGAATAAAATCTGTTATCATTTTTAAAACAGCAGTCTGGTTCTTGTGTGCACTTGCCCTGGGAACCCATGGGGATCAGCCTTGGACTTCCTTGACATATGGTGTGACTTCATTTAGAATATTGTATACAGTTCTGGTCACTCCACCTCAAAAAAGATATTTTAGCATTAGAAAGAGTACAGAAAAGGGCAACTGAAATGATGGGATGGAACACCCTTGCTATGAAGAAAGGTTAAAGAGGTTGGGGCTCTTTAGCTTGGAGAAACAATGACTGAGGGGTGGCATGACAGAGGTTTACAAAATTATGCATGGGATAGAGCAGGTAGAGAAAGAAGTACTTTTCTTCTCCCCTTTCTCACAATCCAAGAACTTGTGGGCATTCCATGAATTTAATGAGCAAAGAGAAGTATTTTTTCTCCCAAGGAGTCATTAACATGTGGAATTCACTCCTGCAGGAAGTGGTGGCCGCTACAAGCATAGACAGCTTCAAGAGGGGACTGGATAAACATATGGAGCAGAGGTCCATGAGTAGCTATTGGCCACAAGGTAAGAGAAGAAGAGAAGAGATTGGATTTATACCCTGCCCTTCACTACCCAAAGAAGTCTCAGAGCAGCTTACAAACTCCTTTCCCTTCCCCTCCCCACAACAGACACTCTGTGAGGTAGGTGGTGCTGAGAGAGCTCTGACAAGAACAGCTGTGCCAGAACTATGGTTTGCCCAAGGTCATCCAGCAGGTGCAAGTGGAGGAGTGGGGAATCAAACCCAGATTAGAGTCTGCGCTCTTAAGCACTACACCAAACTGGCATAGATGGAATGGGACACTGTGTCTGGGGCGGTGATGCTCTGTATTCTTGGTGCTTAGGGGGCCACGGTGGGAGGGCTTCTGGAATTCTGGTGCCACTGGTTGACTTCCTGATGGCACCTGGGTTTTGACCACTGTGTGAGACACAGTGTTGGACTGCATAGGCCATTGGTCTGGTTCTGGTCCGTCCTTCTGGGGCAACAGAAAACAACTCCACCCCATCCTCTATATGACAGCCCTTCAAGGACTTGAAGACAGTTATCATATCACCTCTCAGTTGTCTCCTCTCCAGGCTAAACATACCCAGCTCCTTCAACCTTTCCTCATAGGACTTGGTCTCCAGACCCTTCACCGTCTTCATGGCCCTTCTCTGGACATGTTCCAGCTTGTCTATATCCTTCTTAAATCTGAACACAATACTCTAGGTGAGGTCTAACCAGAGCAGAGTACAGTGATACCATCACTTCGTGCGATCTGGACACTATACTTCTGTTGATTCCGCCCAAAATCACATTTGCCTTTTTAGCTACCGCATCACACTGCTATTATATTAGTATACTAGTATACCCAGGGAAATCTTTTTCTTTTCAGAAATAGTTCTACCTCAGCAGCTGCCTTTGAAGCCACACCACATCTGCATAAAACTAGAACAAGAAAGTCACTTGTGTTCTTGATCTTTGCCCTTCCTGGCTGATAAAAGCTGACAGTGGGGGCTGGTTGAATGGCTAAGGGGAGTGGTAAATGCTTCCTTGAGTGAGGGAGTTGTTCTGCCTGCGCTCAAGGAGAGGGTGATTAGACCTCTTCTGAAAAACCTTCCCTGAGCTCTACTATTTCGGAGAATTTCCAGCCAGTCTTCAGTATTCCATTCTTGGACAAGGTGCCTGAGTGGGTTGTTGCTTCTTAGCTCCAGGGGCTTCCGGAAGAGACTGGTTTTACGGACCCATTTCAGTCTGGCTTCGGGCAGGGCTTTGGAACAGAGACAGCTCAGGTCATCTTGGCTGATGACCTCTACTGAGAACTAGGCAGGGGAAGTGTGACCTTGGTAGGTCTGCTGGATCTCTTAGGGGGCTTCTTCAATATCATCAACCATGGTATCCTACTAGGCCACCTATCAGCACTGGGGCTAAGGGCACCGTGTTATGGTGGTTTGCGTCCTACCCGGTGGGGTTGGTCCCAGTAGGTGGTGCTGGGGGTTTCCCGCTCTGCCAAAACCTCCAAAGGAAGTTTAGAAAACTAGTAAGGGCCCAAAAGTTAAAAACATCAATACTTATAGGCAAAAGTACACGTGTTTATTTCAAAAACAGTTAAAAACCTTGTAGGGGCCCAAGTCAAGCCTCATAATGTAAAGGGATGCCAGTCCCCAAGTGGGGCCAGGGGATCCCCCAATTTTTAGGGCTCCCCCCAGATGCCGGCCAGCTGGATGGTGGGGGGAGCCCCACTCCTACCAATCATCCGCGGCCCTGCTTGAAAAGACCAGGTGCTGTGTGCACCTGCGACGCAGTCCACGAATTTGTGGCTTGCACCGAAAACGTGTGGGGCACTTGCATCCCCAACGCGATGATGTCAGTCTGCATTACATCATCGGAGACGGCCCCTTCCCCTCCTGGAACACCCCCCCCCCCAATCCCGCCGAGGAGAAGATGTGGCCTAGCAACCCTGTAATGTAATCAAAGGGACAAATGCACAACAGGAACCATGTATGACTTGATGCGTTTCAGCCCAAAAGAGCCTTCTTCAGAGGTCAAATAGTACAGAATACAACAGAGGCCCTATTACACTTGTAAGGCAGTGAACAGTTGATGTAGGACCCAAACAGGAATGCTGTACAAACAAATAAAATATATTATGAAACTACCAAACTGAAATATCAAATCCAATATTAATAATGCATATTTTACTGTAGCCTAATTTAGTAGACTTACTTCCAATCTGGAACTGAATGGCACAAAAAAATAGGTGAGGCCAAAACATTAAATATAATGAATAAAGAAATATCTTTCAGTTTAGGTCCTAAGATTACAAGCGCAATCACCTTATCAGGGCCAGTGCAAAAACAATATATATCAGTGCAGACAGAAAGATATGTTAAGCTTATACAGATACCCAGGGCTTTTTTTGTAGAAAAAGCCCAGCTGGAACTCACTAGCATAATAGGCCACACCGACCAGCAGAAACTCATGAGCATTTTAGGCCACACCCCTGACAGCACAGCTCCCTCCCAGGATTGGCTTCCCCAGGTGCCCCGCGGCATGGGGAACCCGAGGGAAGGCAGGCAGTTTCTGGATCGGCTTCCCCAGGCACCCTGCAGCTTGCAAGGCACCTGGGGAACCTGAGGGGGGGAGGCTGTGGGTGTGGCCAACTCAGAAGCCAACCAAAACTCCATTCCTGTGCGTTCCTGCCCAAAAATAGCCCTGTGGATACCCTGCCACGTGTTTTATTAGTCTTTAAGGTGCTACTGGACTCTTGCTCTTTTCTAAGCTTATATAGTGAGTTATATGGATTTCAGCAACAAAACTTTTGTGGGTGGGATTCCTGCTCTGTGTCACCTAATGCTGCCATCTCCTGCCCAGGAGGTGGGATGAGTGCATCTGTGACGTCATGGGTCTGTGGAATGTTATGTTATATTTCTCATCGCTTGCTTATTGCTCCCCGAGCTGCTCTGACCTTGGGAGACTGCTGGTGCCGGCCTATGTATCTCTTCTCCTGTCTGGCTATAATTCTTCCCGCTTTTTCCCAGGGAACCGTAATCCGGTATTTTGAGCGCCTTTTATTTAGCTTTGTGATTGGTTGCATTTCCTTACTGGACCCTGTTTGAATTCTGTATAATTGTCCTGCCTCAGGCTGTGTCAGCCATTACTAACACAAGAAGTGTTGATGACCATAGCAGACCTTTCTCAATAAAGCATTCCTGTTTAAGGACACTTGTTGGTGACTGACTCTGTAGGACTCTCACACTCTGCCCCATGGCCACTGACCCTTGGGATTCCACAGGGTTCGATCTTCTCCCCCAGGCTATTTAATATTTACGTGAAGGGAGAGGTCATCAGGAGGTTTGGGCTGTGGTGTCACCACCAATGCTCCCTTCTAAGCTATGGAGCCCTGTGAGCAAAAATTCTACTTTGTGAGCTACTGGCATTAAAGCTGTGAACAAGTGATTTGGCTGCTGCATAAATTAGTTTGTTCTGGAGCCATCCTTCCTGAGCTAAGACAAAAATGTGTGAGCCTGAGGCTGTGAGCTAGCTCACACTAACTCAGCTTAGAGGGAACACTATGCTGATGATACCCAGCTCTACCTTTCTTTTCCTCCTAGTTCCAAGGAAGCTGTTGATGTTCTAAACTGGGGCTGGATGAAGGTGAACAAGCTGACAGAGGTGCTCTGGGTTAGCAGAAAGGCAGACCTGCTCTAGGGCATTGCACCCCACTGAGGTCCCTGTCCTCTCCAGGCTCCATCCCCAAATCTCCAGGAGTTTCCCAGCCTGGATCTGGCAACCCTAGTTTGGTCACCCCCCACAGGGACCAGACAGTTATTGGGAGCTGACAAGGAATCAAAGGGGCAGCAGGAGTATTTGAACCCCTTCCCAGTTCCATCAAATTATCTCCCCTCAAACATTCCATCAGATCTCAGTGGACTGAGCAGGCTGACTTCTCCTATCCTCCCCATACTTTCCTTTTAAACTCCCCCCCCCACACACACACTTATAAACATTCCTTTAACTGACTTTCACTTGCTCTCAACATTCCATCCCTTCTGGAGCATGCTCAGTCCTCATCAGACCGCTTTGTTTTTCTTTGGATTAATTTACAAAGTCCTATTTCCCTGCATAACTGGGGAGTGCCCTGAGTAGGTAGAGACTCCTGTCTCATCCGTAGGTGGCCTAGTTTTGCCATTTTCACCATCTGCACAGGACTGTGCTAGCCGACTATTAGATCGAGTGATAGTACATTCCAGAGGAGGCGTCCTCCCACTGGTTTCCGTACCGTTTGACTAAACAACAGTTGTGGCAATGCCAGTTTTGAATATGAACGCTGTTTTAACATTCAGATGTTAATTATACAACGTGATTAGATTTCCAGAGGGTTTACAGACAAATCTTTGAACAATGATGGCTGGTTAACAACCTGCTGTATGCCAAGAGGATCAAATGTGCTGTCATTAGAATAATGTTTAGGATTCTTAAAGGCCTCAAGACATCCACAGTGACATCTAAAGCAGTGCTCCACCCTTTTACGGCCATTGGCTTGAATGGACTTGGTGGTGGTAGAAAGTGCCATCAAGTTGTAGGTGAGTTATGGTGAACCCTCATGGGGTTTTCAAGGCAAAGCTGAACAGAGGTGGTTTGCCATTGGGTAGCATTGAGTACCTCTGCCATTGGGTACCTCTGAGTAGCAACCCTGAACTTCCTTGGTGGTCTCTCAGTGAAGTGCTAACGCCCACCCAGCTTAGCTTCCAAGATCTGATGACATCAAGCTAGCCTGGGCCATTCAAATCAGGAATAGACTTGGAAGAGTATAATTGAGTTTAGGATCATACCACTAGTGGGATAATACAATTAACAAGTTTTCTAGATTTTTAACTTACAACTTTCACATTTTAAGATGCTGCATGAATTGCAGGACAGTTTTTGCATTCAGCAGAAGGAAAAGATGAAGCTTTTCAGAAACTTCTGGATGTTAGTGTGGAATACTGGGGAATGCATGGGGTATGTTGTTCATCAGGTTTACCAGCTCTGGGTTGGGAAATACCTGGAGATTTGGGGGATGGAGCCTGAGGAGGGCAGGGTTTGGGGAGGGGAGGTACTTCAATGGGATATAAAGTCATAGAGTCCACCTTCCAAAGCGGCCATTTTCTCCAGGTAGGGATGGCAGACACCCCACCCCACCCCGTTGGGGCTGGGGTCCCCGTTTTGGGTGCTCCTTTCACACACACACACACCGTTACCCCCCCCCCCCCCAACAGGCAAGAAGCTGGAAATAAATGTGACGTGTCTACATCACCTGGAAGTGATATAGGCATGTCAGTGATGTTGGGGGAGCACTCTGGTTTCTGGGCAAAACTCTATGGTAGAAGCTAATTCTACCATAGATGTTTTGCCCACAAACCAGAGCGTCATCTCTGATGTGCCCATGTCACTTCTGGATGATGTAGGCACATCACATTTATTTATGGCTTCTTCCCTCCTCACTCCTAGTAAGTTCACCCCCATCCCTCGCCGATGGACATGGTGACCGTATCTCCAGGTGAACTGATCTCATAATACAAGAACATAAGAGAAGCCAATGTTGGATCAGGCCAATGGCCCATCCAGTCCAACACTGTCACACAGTGGCCAAAAACACCATGTGCCTTCAGAAGGTCCAGCGGTGGGGCTAGGACACTAAAAGCCCTCCCACTGTTCCCGCCCCCCCCCCAGCACCAAGAATACAGTGCATCACTTGCCCCAGACTGAGTCTTTCTATCTATACCTTAGAGATAGATTATAATAGTAGGAGATTTTCAGGCCCCACCTGGATGCTGGCAACCTGACTTCCATCTAGGGTTATCAGCTCTGGGTTGGGAAATACCTGGAGATTTGGGGGGTGGAGCCTGAGGAGGGCAGGGTTTGGGGAGGGGAGGGACTTCAGAGGGGAGGGACTTCCAAAGCAGCCATTTTCTCCAGGTGGACTGATCTCTGCTACATGGAGATCAGTTGCAATGCCAGGAGATCTCCAGCTACCACCTGGAAGCTGGCATCCTTATTGCCCACCCTCTAAAACACAGGGAAATTAGCGCGTCAGAGAGATTGACTAGCCTTCTCGTTGCTATTTCGAGGGCTATTGCCCTCCCATAGAAGAGTATTAAAACATGCATACCCCCCTGCTGCAATATATAAAGTAACTTTACCCCTTGATTCTGCTGTGTGCATAACTTGAGGAGGCTGAGGGCCATTTAGGGATCCTACACTTTTAATAATCTATCAGTGCATTTAGCTTTTTTCTTCCCAGGCAGGAAAGCTGGTTCTTTCTCCTCGGTATTAAAAAAACAATCCCCCAACCTTCCGTGTGAAAAAATTGCATTCAAGAAGTTATTGCACAACCCCCACCCCAGCAATTTCACTGTGACCGCTCTCCTGGACTTGCTCTCCCGGACTCCCTCCTTCGACACTTGCGCAATAGGATGACGTCGGCACGAGTGGTCGTGCCGTGGACACTTGATACGATGCCGCGTGCACTTTTGAAATGATCTGCAGAGCGCAATCGGAGTCAATCATTAAACAACGCTGTGACTTGCCGGAGCAAATCACTGCTAAGCAACAGCCGTTCCGGTGTTACGTACGCTCGGGGGAACTGCTCCAGATTAACCGTTCATTATTGACACAGATCACAATCAATGAAGAACCAAAGTGGAGGTTTTTAGATCCAGCTGATAACAATCAGCCGCAGAATGAAGAGAGAAAGTTTCTTCCCAGATTGTACCACTTTGGGGATGTGCATCCTCACCCCAGCCCAGATGGCCCAGGCCAGTGTTCCCTCTAAGCTGAGTTAGTGTGAGCCAGCTCACAGTTTTTTTAGCCTCCGGCTCTCACATTTTTGTCTTAGCTCAGGAAGGATGGCTCCAGAGCAAACTGATTTCTGCAGTAGCCAAATCGCTCTCTCGCAACTTTAATGCCAGTAGCTCAGAAAGTAGAATTTCTGGTCAGAAGACTCCATAGCTTAGAGGGAGCATTGGCTCAGGCTAGCCTGATCTCGTATCAGAAGCTAAGTAGGGTCAGCCCCAATTACTTCTTAAGACTGGAGCCCACCAAGAAATACCAGAGTTGGTATTGCAGGGGCAGGCAATGGCAAACCACCTCTGAATGTCCCTTGCCTTGAAAACCCTGTGGGGTCTCTGTAAGTCCCCTGTAACTTGACGGCACTTTCCACCACCACCACCACCCTCCCCCACCAAATGCTCTATGTGCAGAAAGGGGCCCGATCTGCATCTAGCATTTGCTCCGCTGTTCTACCAAACCCACACTGGAACAGAAATTCCCCTCTGCATTGCATGCCACTTTCACTTTGATTGGTCGTCGGATTTTATGGTAGTGTCCGCTTTCGTTTCGTTTGATCTCTCGGTTTTCACTGTCATATTGGAACGGTCCAAGAGTGGAAGGGTCAGATCTCTCTCTCTCTCTCTCTCACACACACACACTTCATTTAGAAGAAGAAAAGACATTGGATTTATACCCCACCCTTCACTTGTAGTCTCAGAGCGGCTTACAAACTCCTTTCCCTCCCCTCCCCACAACAGACACCCTGTGAGGTAGGTGGGGCTGAGAGAGCTCTTTCCCAAGCTGTCCTTGAGAGAACAGCTGGTACAGAGCTATGGCTTGCCCAAGGTCATCCAGCAGATGCAAGTGGAGGAGTGGAGAATCAAACCCGGTTCTCCCAGATTAGGGTCCGCGCACTTAAACCACTACGCCAAACTGGCTCTCTGCCTTTGTCCTCAGTGAGGAACCGAAGTAGCTTACAATGTTTTTCCCTCCCCCATTTTATCCTCACAACAACCTTGTGAGGCAGTTTAGGTTGAATGTATGTGACTGGCCCCATACAAATGCAATTGATGCAAATGATGGCCCAGAACCATAGAATCATAGAATCACAGAATCATATGGTTGGAAGGGACCTCCGGGGTCATCTAGTCCAACCCTCAGCACAGCGCAGGGAATTCACCATTATCTTTCCCCCACCCCCAGTGACTGCTGCTCTACGCTCAGAAGGGGGCAACCCTCCCCTCCAGAACCCCTGGAGAAAAATGGCTTCCTGACCCACTCTTCAAATATTTATATCCCACCTTCCACTAATTCTTCAAGGAGGCCCAGTCAGTTTAATTTTTTGGAACGAATAGCAAGATAAAACCAGCATGACAATAAAATAAAACAACCATTCCCCCTCAAAAACAAAACACATAAGTGTGATGGGATTCTGGTAGTTCGCCCCAGAGCTTTTAAAAGGCTGGCAACTGCCTGGAGACCCAGCCCTGTGAGGCAAGGCTGAGGGACTTGGGAATGTTCCATCTGGAGAAGAGGAGGTTGAGGGGGGACAGGGTGGCTCTCTTGAAGTCTTTGAAGAAGGGCTGTCACTTCGAGGAGGGCAGGGAGCTGTTCCTATTGGCAGAGGAGAGATGTTGTTGTTGTTCAGTTGCACAGTTGAGTCCAACTCTTCGCGACCCCATGGACCATATCACGCCAGGCCTTCCTGTCTTCCATCATGCTTAATTTCATGTTCGTTGCATCGATAACACTGTCTAACCAGTGAAGAGACATACGATTTGCAATAATGGGTTTAAATTACAGGTGGAAATTAGGGGAAAACTTCGTACAGTTCAGCAGTGGAATCGGCTGCCTCGGGAGGTGGTAAGCTCCCCCTCCCTGGCAGTCTTTAAGCAGCAGCTAGACAAACCCTTGTCAGGGATGCTTTACTAGGCTGATCCTGCATTGAGCAGGGGGTTGGACTTGATGGCCTTTATGCCCCCTGAAAAGTACTGGAGTCTGGAGGCTGGTGGAGTGAGTTTCAGCATAGTGGAGCTTATTGTAGGTCAGGAACAAGCATACCTGAGGTGGCCCAGGGGTCAGCTCATATGCACAGAAAAGCCTCGCCCCCATCCACACCCACACTGCGGGATAGGTTAATCTTCCCACCAGAGATTACATTGGTTCATTTGAATATGCTAAGCCCCTGATAGGTGGATCTTTAGGAGCCTGGGTGCAATTGTTCTTTTACCTCAAGCTTGTACCTTTTCCAGGCCACGCGGTCAGACCGCATGGCCGGCGCCATTACATGTTTGGTCACATCAAGAATCATATAAGTGTACACACAGAGAATTGCAGCCTGGTTGTCTGTGAAATTGCGTCCAGGACATAACACCCCCTTTCTACAATTCTGTGTTTTCTCAACACCAAGTTAGCAACTCTACCCTTTACCTGGTGTTTTTATACCTGGTTCAGCAGCTTGACCCACACAATGACATGATATTGTTAAACTGCTTGTTAAATTATCAATTTCTTCTCCATCCTGGGAGCACCAGCCGATTCAGTCGGGATAAGCCCTTAAAAAAAAAGAAAAGAACAATATCACACATACCACTTATGTCTAACCTGTATCAACAATTAAGAGAATACCCACAATGCACATACGCAGTGGAAAGATTTTATCCCCTTAAAGAGATGGATTTTTTTTTTTTTTTTAGCAGAGGCAGCAGCCAAACAGAGCAAGATATTTAGCTAGGGGCAGAAAAAGACGGTTATCTTCTAGCCTCTTTCAAGCCCTCTTCGTCCGCCAGTGGTCTCCAAACCACAGCTGTGCTGTGACCTCACAGCTGAGGTTACAAAGCACAGAAGCATTAATGAACTCTTTTTTTCTTTTTTTTTTGCCACACCGCTCAGACTGTGCTGGAGAGAACATGCAATTCAGAATGAGCTGCTCTCTCCACCCATCTGCTACATGGATTTCGTGGCAGCAGAAAGCGTAACAGCTTTGAAGATCCTTCCGTTTCAATTTTTTTCTCCCTGCAGCGCAGTAGACGGTCGGGACCAGTTACCTATTGTGGAAGAGTTCAACCAAAAAGCTGTGAAGATGCATCCCCAAACGGTTACCATATTAAGGGAAATCTAAAGTCAATTTCTTTTATGGAAGGGGAAACTTTAAGTCGCTACTTCTTGCGTTTTGAAGATGTTCTTTTGGGAAAAAGTCAATATGTTTAATCATGCAAAAACAATTCTAAAAAAAAGATCAAAATGGGCAGCTGTGTTAGTCTGTCTGCAGAAGTAGAAAAGAGCAGGAATCCAGGAGCACCTTAAAGACTAACAAAATTTGTGGCAGGGGAGGAGCTTTTGTGAGTCACGGCTCACTTCTTCAGATACAGCAGTGATTCACAAACCTTCATACCCTGCCACACATTTTGTTCGTCTTTAAGGTGCTCCTGGACTCTAAAAGAAAGGTTAGCCAACTCGTTGTTGCCTCTCGAATGGTACTGTATGGCCAAAAGACTATCCCAGTTAAGAATGAACATCACTACAGGAGCATGACTTTAAAAGCTCGAAGAATGCGGTGTAATCTTTAACTCGACTGGCATATTGCAAAAGCCAAGATCAGAGAACCACACAGCTGAAACAACACATTCTCCTAATAAAGCGTATAAATACACTAATTGCAAAAAATATACATCCACTTTAATACTATAATGGATGGAGGTCCAAAGTCATCAACAACGAAACATCCGGTAGGTACATTCGTTTCCAATAGTCTACATCAGGCGTGGACCAACATGTAGAATATCTTCATAAGCAAATAAAGTACTCCTACTAGGTCTGGCTGATCTACAATGGCAGTTTCTCAACTCACAGCATATCTGGAATACTCCTAAGTCAATACATGTTGCTCAAAGGCTTTACAATGAGCAACATGTATTGACTTAGGAGTATTCCAGATATGCTGTGAGTTGGTCTGAAGCAACAGAACAAATTTTGAGTGCTTCTTTTTTAATTGAAGGATTGCATTGTCACTCTTTTAATTGACTGTAATTGAGGAGAATGTTTGCCTTCTCAGAAAGGTTCACAAAATAATATGTATGCATAGACGGGCTCTAGCACCCATCTGTAGAAGTGTCACAGGTGAGGGGAAACTTCATGCCTATGTCAAAATGTGCTCCATTTACTAAACAATAACAACAATAATAGAGCAACCGTTTCCCAATAATTAGATCAATAAATAGAACATATATAAATATATAATACATATATAATATAAAATATACAATAACTATATTATAATAAATATATTATATTATAAAATATATTATAATAATAACAATAATATATAAAATATATGATAAATATATAATAATATAAAACACATAACCAAATGGATAGAACAGGTATGCAGACCAATTGGGCAATCCCCCTAAATACTAATATCTAGATTTTCAATCCACTCAGTCGCAGCTGGGGAGAGTACAAAGATCTCCGTCACATCTTTCTGGAAAGCACGATGCTCACGTTCCTGTGACAGATGGAAAATAGTTTGGAGGGCTGCACCACAATCCCATTCAGTCCAGGTATTTTGCCCCATTTAAACAACAGGTCTGCATAGCTGCCAAAGCCTGTTCGCATTCTATTAGCCATCTCCCATAGTTTACGGGGCAAGTCAAATCCTGAGGGCCTCTTGTTGGTGGATATTGGGTGGAAAGGTCCATCAGTGGCTATTAGCCACAAGGTATAGATAGGAAGTCTCGGTCTGGGGCAAGTGATGCTCTGTATTCTTGGTGCTTGGGGGCGGGGGGCTACAGTGGGAGGGCTTCTAGTGTCCTGGCCCCACTGGTGGACCTCCTGATGGCACCTGGTATTTTTGGCCACTGTGTGACAGAGTGTTGGACTGGATGGGCCACTGGCCTGATCCAACATTGGCTTTTCTTGTTCTTATGTTAATTGACTTAACAAAAGTGTGAATCCAGTGGCACCTTTAAAACCAACGAAGTTTAATTCTGGATATAAGCTTTCATGTGCATGCACACTTCTTCAGATGCATTGAGACAGGTTTCCTCAAGCCTTACACATAGGTAGAGAGAGAGAGATGGGGGAGGGTTAGTTGCCAGGAAGGACTAGTTAGAATCAAGATGCATAAGTAACTGGGTCTAGCTGTACAGCTGAGATTGGATTAAAGCAGTTGGTGAGACCTGAGAATGGTAGCATATTAGCATACAAATACAAGAGTTAACAATTGGACTCAAACTTTGCTCAGTAGCAAATTTGGTAATCCATCTCTAAAACCTTTTTATTTATTTATTTATTTATTTATTTATTTTTCGTATTTATATCCCGCCCTCCCCGCAAGCGGGCTCAGGACTTAACTGCATAACTTGGGCTGCATGTGCTTTAGGGCATTTGCCAAGGCTAAAAAGGAATTTCTTATAGCTTCCAGAGCACCCTTACTGAATATTCAGCGAGGCCCGTAATGCAAGGTTGACGCACCACATGACTGGACAGGCACTCCGGAGTCAATTTTGTACAGCATGTTGCCTAACATTTGGCAGCCAATTTTCTCCTACTCCTCTCCAAACTAGAACATATGAAAAAATCAATATTAATGCAACATTACAAGCTTAAACCAGCGATAACATGAAAACCAATCTGACGGACAGCAAGCTTCCTAGAAATAAACTAACTAGAACTTTCATAAAAAGATTACAGGATCGGGGTGCGGAATACTGGACAAAAGTTATTCATTTAATCAAAAGAATGGAGCTGCCTTAAGAGTACTGCAGATACTCAAGGTCCAATGAAATTAATGGGAGCCATGGGGAAAAAGATAGCAATTCATGTCTCAAACCAGATAAAGGCACAGCCCAGTCCTAAACAGAATTACTCGTTAGAATTATGAATAGCAATTGGGCCTTGCTGAACACGTTTAGGACTACGATGTCACAGCCTGACTGTACACGTTTAGGAAGAAGACCCAGAGTTCAAGATTTGCTCTCAAGATAAACATGCACAGGATTTTTAATTCCAGTCCAATGCACTTACTTGGGAGTAAGGCCTACTGGACACTTTTGGGGGGGGGGGGGGGGCTAAATATATGTGGCAGGCAGCATCCAGCCCATTTCAAGAACTAGTATTTCAAGAGCCGGCGGAAATTAAATCCATTGAAGACAGAGGTCCTGCGAGTGGGCCAGGGGGCATCAGGGGTCTTGATGGTATGCCATTAACATCTGTGTCATCCATAGGGCCATGGTGGCTCAGAGGTTAAGATGCTGAGCTGCAGACCAGAAGGTCGGTAGTTCGAGACCCGAGTGATGGAGTGAGCTCCCGTCTCTGGTCCCAGCTCCTGCCAACCTAGCAGTTTGAAAGCAAGAAATTGCAAGTAGATAAATAGGTACCACTTTGGTGGGAAGGTAATAGCGTTCTGTTCGCCTTGCCATCTAGTCATGCTGGCCACATGACCACAGAAACATCTTCAGACAGCGCAGGCTCTTCGGCTTGGAAACGGAGATGAGCACTGCCCCCTAAAGTCGGATTCAACTGGCTTTCGAGGAAGGGAAACCTTTACCTTTACCATCCATCAGGAACTTGGGGATGATTCTGGATGACTCCCTTTCAATGGAGGCCCAGGTCTCAAATGTTATTAAACTGGCATTTCACCACATTCACCAGATTAGTTCCAGTGTTCCCTCTAAACTGAGTGTGAGCTAGCTCAGTTTTTTAGCCTCCGGCTCACACATTTTTGTCATAGCTCAGGAAGGAGGGTTCCAGAGCAAACTAATTTATGCAGTAGCCAAATCACCTGCTCACAGCTTCAATGCTGGTAGCTCACGAAGTAGAATTTTTGCCCACAGGACTCCACAGCTTAGAGGGAGCATCGATTAGTTCCCTTTCTGTCTCCCTCTGATTTAGCCAGTGATCCATGCAATGGTCACCTCCAGGTTGGACTACTGTAACTCACTCTACAACAGGGCTTCCCTTGAGACTGACCCGGAAATTGCAACTGGTCCAGAATGCAGCTGTGTGGGTTCTAAACAGTCTGGCACCAGCATGTCTTCGGGAACACTTTTCCTGGTATATCCCCCCAGAGCGTTATGCTTTAGTTACTAAAATCTGGTGATCCCCGGCCTAGAGCATCTGCTTGTCCTCAACCAGGGCCTTTCCGCCCCTGGCTCCAACCTGGTGGAGCATTCTTCTGGGAGAGATCAGGGCCCTATGGGACTTGTTAACAGTTCTGCAGGCCCTGCAAAATGGTTGTTCCACTAGGTATATGGTTGAGGGCAGCAAAGGGCTGTCTTGATGGTTTCAATCTCAGATTGGCCTCCTCTTCTCCCCTCTCTTCTCATCACACCATACCTTACTCCCTTCGAGATTTCACACCATCTTTTAGCTGTACAGCGTGATATATTTATTATGTACTTTGTTGTAATTATGCATTAGTCTTAAGAACTGGATGTTTTTACAAATGATGTTACCCACTCTGACCTGGCTTCCAGGCACAACAGGTTATAAATTCAACAAACAACAACATGATGTTCTATACATAATATTGGGGAGGGGGGCTTGGCTGCTATAGGCTGACACCATTAAGAATTTCACACCACCTTAAAGACTAACAAATATCCTGGGCCATAAGGTTTCATGATTGAAGGGCCGCTTTGCCAGATAATCTCCGTCCAAAGAGCTTTTAAAATGCCAAAGACTCTTTGGTCTGTAATTAGTGTCTCACTTTCATATGCAACGTGATTTTCCACAAATCTGAATCCCATTAAGGATTACTTACTCTCCGCAGCGCCCATTCATAACTTTCCTATTGAAGATGTCTTTATTGTTCTATTAAAAAGAGCCTAGTTGTAGCCACAAAGCTGTTTCACGGGCCCAGGCTTTTAAATACCAACAAGATGAAATAATTTCGGCGCTAAAGGCCTAAAAAAAGAGTCTACAAAGAAGCCTCTTCATACTCAACTTTAATATAAAAAGACATTAATCATTTCCCAATGCTTTAAAAAGGTTCCCTTTACAAACCGCATAGTCTGACACAAAATGCGAGTTACAGAAACAGGCATTTATCTGCCCGGACTGAAAAACATACAATGCCATTTTCAAGTCAGTTGCTTCGAAAGCACTTAAAATGATAAAGGCCGCACTCTGGAAACCAGTTCCTCGTAGGCAGCCCTATTAAGCCCAGGAGGGGCTGGTTACGCAAAAGGGTTTCAGACTGCGGCCTAAATTAAGACAAAGACAGTTAGCTATGTGTACGCAAGACAAGGATCATTATGTTTTGACGAGATGTTTCTGGCTGTACGTGGTGGGAACATTTGCCCAATGGCTCCCTTTTACCAACTTTAGCAATTCCATTTCCAGAAGGATAGTGCAGCGTTTGAGACCCTCTGTGCTGGGAGTTAAGACTTCCCAATGCTTGAAAGTTCGCATAAAGTCAATATCAGAATGGTTAAAAACAAAACAAAACACAGTACTTCCAAATTTGGGTAATGCAAATCCATGTTAGAAATGGCTAAAATTGTTCAGCAGCTACAAACAAATAGGAACCCCCCCCTCATTAAAATATTATATTATAAAATAAAAAACCCTCATTAAAAGACTGAAGAGTTCTCATAGCTCTTCCCCCACCACAGAGTTATGTTTCCTTTTACTCATGTAAAAACAGGCATTTTTATTGCAAGCATTCTTAGGTGCGATACATCTTTTCAGCAGAACCTGTTTTTATAAGACAGTTTACGTATGCTAAGCAGGTGGCAGCTTTAGTTTTTTTGGAATTGAATCCTAACCAGTTGCTATGACTTCCGTTAACCAAGGTTCAACCAAACACGCATTTTAGAACCTTGGAGCAGACGGGAGAAAATTCACTTTAGCAAACACTCTTGAAAGACCCCTGTAACAGTCTTGTAACAGTTAGTGCAAGGTAAGGGACGTTTGTTTTCCCAAACACAGAGGAAATAGGATGGTGGACTTCACAAACATTCACTGGATGCTATAAATATATATAAATAAAACTGACAAATCTGTGCTTGAAGGTAACGAGAAACACGGCTTGGACTGAAGTGTAAATGAACTGGGAGCTCCTCCGATGTCTGTGTAAGAGCTGTATCAGGAAAAACTCTCTCTTCACTCTGTTAAGCACACACTACTCTCTACGATGGAATGCCAGCAGCTGACCCTACGTTAAGGTTGTATACTTACACACTTCTACTCAGCTAAGGGAAGCCCGTGCAAGACAAAAAAACCAAAAACCCCTTCGTCAAAAGTGATTAAAAAAATACAACTGCAAATATGTCAGGATACTAAATAAGCAGTTGACAGAAGATCTGTAGCAAAAATATATCTTCAGAAAATAGTTGAAAAATTCTGAACACTGATAAACATTTTTAGAAACTATTAGCTATATTTTAAAAAAAACAGAAAATAAGGATGACGGGGGTGGGAAATGAGCTAGGATACTGGGAATCAGGGCTTTTGGCTCTTCAAGAGCTGGGCGGTAAATAAACAAAGATACGAATCAGGGAAGTTATTTCCTTGAAGTTAAGGAGGGAAGCCATGCTTTTGCTCCTCAGACCAATCAGCCAAAAAGGTAGATCGCTCAAGTCCACTGAAACAGCAGAAGTATGAAAGGTAGCTAAAAGTTTCTGGTCTGAACACAACTGGATTGGACTTAGGCTCAGACGGAGAACTTTATAGCTCCCTTTCATACACTGAGCCCCCCCCCCCCCCCGGGTGTAAAATTTTCAGGGAAGACAAGATGATCTCGATGAGAACAAATACTGTTGCAATATTTTAAGTCTCCCCTAAAGGCTAGAAGGCATTAGCAAACTAATCTAATTTTCAAAGTGTCGGAACCCAAAGGGGTGTGTGGGGAGATGAGTGGGCATGATACAGAGAACCAGTGCGATCAGCCCTGGAACCTTTGGAGATGTTGAGCCATTAGTGAAGCACCAGGGAGCTTTCTTAGCAGTCTGTGATACAGTCCGGGGTGGGGAATTGTGATGTTAAACTGGCAATCAAGAAGCCCCACTAGAGACAAACTTGTGCCCAGCACACCTCTCTGAACTGTGGCCGTTAGAAAAATGTACTTACAGACCAGACATTACAAATTGCAGATTAATTTTATACATTAATACAGCTCTTGAAAAATGAAGGGCTTTCGCTGGGGAGGTCATACGCAGCTCTGAGAGAACAAGCTATCTGGAAAGTTTTGCTGCTCCGAGATCTGGCTTCCTCAGAGGATGTCACCCTCGCCCCTCCGTCTCAAGACTCGACCAGGATCTCCACAAAATGGTCAAGCTCGTTCAGATCGGATTTACAGCTAGAGTTAGAACTGGGGCCCGCCTGAGGAAATGTTTCAAGCACGTCGCAGTGTCCCATTTTCGAACTGCCCATCATTCCCGTTAATACCGTGTCGAGATTGTAATAGGAACTGTCGACTTCTGAGAAAAGATCTTCAACAGAATCGGGTGTTTTTGTTTCTAAGGTTTCAAATATTTGATCTAATGACTTATGGAAGCTTCCCCTGTTTTCTGCAGGACACTCCATTTCCCATACATTATTCTGAAAGTCTCTGGGAGCTTGCACTGGTGCAGGTCTTAGGATTTCCGCACTCCCTTGTAACTGTGCATCTTCAAAGTCTTTTGAGAAGCCGCTATACCCTTGGACAAGCTTTTCTTCAGGTTGCTCCTTTGAAGAACGACAGAGAATGTCTGTGGAAACCAGACGGTCCAAAGAGGATGGACCTGTACTCTGGGCGCTTATCATCTGCCAAGTCCCATCTTGGGTCATTTCCTCTTGGATCTGCCGTACCGTATTGGCTATGAGCACTGAACGATAGAGATTAGGTTCGACGAGCATATGACACAGCTGAAGTTTAACCAGAGACATGTCCAACAGCGACTGGCGCTGGAGGTTGTAGGAAGGAATTGCTTTAAAGCCAGCTAAAGTTCCTTCGATATCTTCTTCTCCATCGACACATTTTCTCTTCAGTCCGCGTACAAACATTGTGTCCTGTCGAGAACAGCAGAGTGAGAGGCCGTTAAGAGAACGCAAAATCCTAACGAACTCACGGGCTTTATTAAAAGAACTTGGGTTCTAAACTCCCAAGAAGCCCGATGACAACAATGCTCGAGATTAATCGCTCATCCCCTGTAGTTCCTGCTCAAGCAGATACTAAAAGCACCAACAATTAAAACAAATCAGCTTTCCACCAGTTAATAATTTGCAGATGTCTGGTAAATAAAAACTTCAATTAGGTCGCTTTCAAAGTGCAACGACTGAGGACACCTACCATCTGATCAATACAGAATAGCGACTTCTTAATGGGCTTAAGTCTCCACGTTGCCACTCCTTTCCAGCACAATTCACCTGGGACCAGCAAATAACTGTTCTGAATAATTTAATGAGGAGGTGGGTTCAGCCGTCATGGCACCAGCTGAGACCAGCTCTGGAGTCAGAGCATTTTGTACCGCGTCTTTAAAAACAAAGAGCTAACATACTGCCCTGACCTGGATGACTCAGGCTAGCCTGATCTTGCCAGATCTCGGAAGCTAAGCAGGGTCAGCCCTGGTTAGTACTTGGATGGGAGACCTTTAAGGAATACCACAGTCAGTATGCAGAGGAAGGCGATGGCAAACCACCTCTGAATATCACTGGTCTGGAAAACACCATTAAGTTGGCTGCAACTTAATGGCACTTACATACACAATGCACTACATTATGGTGTCTGTAACTCAGCACAAAAAGAGCCTTTTCACCAAGTGTCTAAAAATGAGCAGCAGTGAGACATGGCCTCCCTATGGAAAACACCCTCTTCCTTGGAGCCACCATCTTAACTTCTGATTGCTAGGAGAAGAAAAAGAGATTGGATTTATACCCCACCCTTCACTATGTGAAGGAGTCTCAGAGCGGTTTACAATCTCCTTTCTCTCCCTCCCAACAACAGACGTCCTGTGAGGTAGGTGGGGCTGAGAGAGCTCTTTTGAGAATTGCTCATAGGAGAACAGCTCTGAACAACTTGTAACTGACCCAAGGTCACACCAGCAGCTGCATGTGGAGGAGTGGGGAAATCAAAAATCTGGTTTTCCCAGATTAGAGTCTGGACTTCTAACCGCTACACTGCACTCCTAACAACTACACCAAACGGCGATGGGGGCAGTAGATTGCATTCAGTTATAAGGATACTTACTCAGCTTGTATTATAGCTGAGAACAGCTATCCATGTCCCTCTTCTCCACTGAACTACCACTGGAGATCTGAGCACTAGCAGTTCCACGAGATCACACGGCTCATAAGCCAGCCTGAAAAGCTTTTCCAGGACTTGTTGCTCCGAGCAGGAATCTCTCATAGACCTCATTTATGCGCACTCAGTTCTCAAATCGCCAGGCAGGCTTTGCCAGCAAGATCCAAGCCTAACCACTATTCTCTGTGGTCCTTAATCCCATCAAGATGTAAATGCCACATCCACATTCCTCTCGCAGTCTTATGAATTCTTGTTTTTCTGCCTTGCTGTGGAAGGGACTGCAGAGAGAAAACAGCAACAAGCCTCAACGTCGCCGCTGCTTTTCTCCTCTACCTATTCACGTGATTGTCAGCAGATCAAGGAGAGGAGATTGGATTTATACCCTGCCCTTCAGTACCCAAAGGATTCTCAGAGCTCCTTTCCCTTCCCCTTCCCCTTCCCCTCCCCTCCTCTACCTGTGAGGTAGGTGGGGCTGAGAGAGCTCTCTCGAGAACTGCCCTTGAGGGAACAGCTCTGAAAGAACTTGACTGACCCAAGGTCACACCAGCAGCTGCATGTGGAAGAGTGGATTAGAGTCCGCGCTCTTACCCACTACACCAAACTGGCTCTCAAAGAAAGGTCAGCTGCCACTAGCCAAGTGGTATCCTTGATCAGGACCGCATCTTAGGCTGCTTGAAGTCATTTCCTGAAGTGGATGCTCCCGAGCAGCACCCTGCCAGCAAGAGAATCCTCCTGTCTTAGTCCACTGCAAAACTTTTCTCACAGTTCCTCTTAAGTCTAGACATGCCCCCACACGAACATACACTGGAGGTGAATGGAGAGGTTTAGTCAATAAAGGGTGCCTGCCGCGTGCCGAGAACTCAAACGTGCGTGCCCAAACATGACACTGGAAGCATGCTGACGAAGGCAAGAATTATTTTCTCATTGTCAACCACAGGATACAATCCAGTGACCTTAAATTCAGAGTCTGCAAGAATAAGAACGGCACATTTTTCAGTTCTCCTACCACCCTAACAACTTGTTTTCCCCAGGGGCAGGGAAGAATAGCAGTGTTTTGAGTACCTCCATTAATTCTGATAACGCTCACCGGGAAAACTTTAGTCCATATACACAGAAAGTTACTTACCAATAACTGTGTTTGCTGTAGACCTTCCTCTTCCCCCATATTACAGAACAAGATTCCATACAGCAGGTGTTCTAGCACCACCTACCTGAGAGCTGTAGGTAAGAATAAATGCATCTTTAGTCATTCCAAGTAGCAGATCCTTATAGCATACACAGGAAATACTTTTAAGGGCCCAGTTTTCTTCCCGTACACACTCCTTCTCTTAATTAAATGTTACAAGTAACAGCAAAGTGCAGGGAACAGCACACAGTAAGATACTCTGCAAAACCCCTCTCTATTTAGGTAACAGGTAATACATAAGAACTCTGACCTAGATGGCCCAGGCTAGTATTTGGATGGGAGACTACCAAGGAAGCCCAGCGGTCGCTATGCAGATTTGGCAGTGGCAAACTGTCTCTGAATGTCTCTTGCCTTGAAAAGCCTACAGGATTAAAATAAGTCAGCTGTGACTTGGTGGCACTTCCCACCCACAATATATAGTATTTAAATGAGAAGTGCTTTTGAGCACTTCACTGCAGTCCTTTGCAATAACCCTGTTAGGACAGGCAACGTAAGGATAAAAGAGATCTCTGGAGAACCAGCACTGAGAGAGCAGCTTGTCACAGGCCGCCTGGTGATTTTTGGGCATGATGTAGAACTTCCCAGTTTGTAGCTCAGTCTCCTAGGGTTGGATCTTGAGTGCTTCTTCAGACACGTAAAGCCTTTCATGGTGGTAAGCTCTGTTGAGGTCAGAGGACGACTGCATCTTCCTCTTCACTGAACCACCCCCACTTTATGTGGCTTTTAGTCCACAAAGGTTTTCCTTAACCTGCCAGCATCATCTTTTCAGCTCTCATAGGTGGCTGGTGCTCTGTAGGATCTGACCCTCAGGCACATGCTGAAATGTTAAGGTTTAAAAGCACTTACACTTTGGTAGACTTAACAGTAGCGAGAACAAATGTCAAGGGAGCCTTAAAAATGGAAATGAACAGTTTTCTTGCATACCTCTTGCGAGCAGAGAAGCAGCACTAATCCATTATACGAAGGAATACAGCACCTTGAAAACAGACAACTGGCTCTCACTAAGTGCAACGATGTGGTGGTTGCCCCAGGGGAGTTAAGGCACACTAATGAGACTAGATGCCATGCTCTAGCCTGTTTATTAGGTGGCCCCACCTTCAGAAATACAGTAGCAGCAGTCTGGTTCAATGTAAACCAAAAGTGCACTAACTACATTACAGTATAAGCAGAAAGCACTATGGCATCCAAAGATGACATAACCACAGCATCACGTGCCAGAATTACATGTACATTCTGAACGTGTGTGCTTTTGGGATCTCAAAGAGAACACAGACTGCAGGATTTAAATTCAAGGAACATCAGAGTACAGTGAATCAACCTGAGCCAATTTATTTCATTGGTGAGAGGGTTAGATGGGACTCTGGTGGTGGTGGAAAGGGCTGTCAAGTCACAGCAGATTTAGGGCAACCCCACTGGGTTTTCAGGGCAGGAGACATCCAGAGGTGAACATAAGAGAAGTCAATGGCCCATCCAATCCAACAATCTGTCACACAGTAGCCAAAAAGACCAGGTGCCATCAGGAGGTCCATAAGTGGGGCCAGGACACTAGAAGCTGTCCCACCGTGTTCCCCCTGCCAAGGTGGTTTCCCATTGCCTGCCTGTGTCACAACCCTGATATTTTTTGGAGGTCTCCTATCCAAATACTAACCTGGGCCAACATAAAAACCCTGCTGGATCAGACCAGTGGTCCATCTAGTCCAGCATCCTGTCTCACACCGTGGCCAACTAGTTCCTCTGGAGGGCCAACAATAGGTCATAGAGGATGCTTAGCTTCTGAGGCGGGGCTAGGCTGGGCTATCCAGGTCAGGGCATGTGTGCCTTTACTTGTGTTTAAAAGTATGAGACAGATCTCAGGGGTCTGAACAACTAAGGACTCATCACCCCCACTTGTGAGATTTCTGGAGACTAAATTTTAAATCACTGTGGCCACAAAAAACTACGTGGGGCTTTATGTGTTGCAGTGACCAAAAGGACAAAGCATGTATAATGATTACAAAAGTTGAATGGGGTCGCCTGAAGAAATAAATGGGTAAAATTTATAAAGGGAGCTCTGGCACATGCATATGTAATGAGAATAAGGGAAGACCACCAAATTACAAACAGTTGACCAGGACAGTTAATTGGGTAATGTGGCAAAGTGATGAAGTGAAGGTCAAATCAGCTGGAAAGTTACTGAAATACTCTAAGAAGCTACATTTTAAGAAGCATCTCTAGATAGAAAGTTTAATTGCCAGCAGGACACTCACATAGTTTATCCTAGTCTGAAATATTATACACTATAACACACAAGAGAAATAACATAAGGGGGGAAGAGTCTTTTCACAACTGGATTTGGAGAAAACATTTAGAATTCAACACGAAGAGGGACCTGCGATACTTGTGGGGGTGGGAAGAGTATTCCCTATGACTCTCGCCCTGCAGAAGCAGGAGGATCTCACGCTGAGGAGGAAGCAGCCACAGGGAAGTTCCCCCCCCCAGCACTCCAGAGGCATGGGCCCGCCAATCCCCCCTCCCCACGGGCCTCAGGGGCAAGGCCTGAGCAACTATCATGCCACCGGGCCCACTGACCTCCCCCCACACACTAGCAGCGAGGCCTGGATGCCTCCCAGCCACAGAATTCCCCCCAGTGTGTAGGAAAATTTCTCTGCCCCCTAGGTGCCCCCCAGTGTGCAGATTTAGATATCTGCACGCATGGGGGTACTTGGCTATTAGATATATAGATTCTAACAACAGCTCCTGTCTGTAGTGGCCGAGGCACTGATCCCCAAAGCCTTAGTCCAACAACTATTCAGCTTCGGCTCATCCACAATATCAGGACAATGCTGGCCTACCTTACAGGGTTATTTGTTAAGCTTGTGAAGCACTTCAACTGACAGATGCCAAGGAAGCCTTCATTAACTGCAGTATCGTAAAGCCAGACAACTGCAACCTGTAAGCATTAACACATCTATTTTTTTTTGGTTAATGTATACGCCAAAGATGAAATGGCAGCCAACAACAGAGAGGTGGAATAACTATTCATATAGTGTTATAGGAAGGTGACGGCAGGAGAGGAATGTGGAGAATGTATGGGAAAGAGACAGGAGACTACTGATGGAAGGCCATGAGGGACCAAACAGAAGGATGATTAGGCAATAGTGGGAATAGCTGAAATGGTTAGCAAGAGCAGCTTCGGAGTCTGTAGGGAAAGGTCTTCCAGGGCAGGGCAAAAATGTGATGGCTAAAGACCAGGAGGAAAAGTAACGTGCAAAATAAGATGAATGATGTAAACTGCAAGTTACACAAGATTTAAATTCCATCTTTATGCTGAGAACGCCACTCAAGATTGCTTGAAAGGGTGGAAAGAGAAAGGTGCACAGGTAGAAACAGAAACTCGGGGGGGGGGGGGGGCGGACGGACGGGACAGGACATCTGAGAAAGAAGGCAGGCATAACAAAACACGAGTCCAGCCTTTTATGGTACAACAAGAAATTATTTATTTAGCTTTTAAAGCGCCACCAGACTCCTGTCTCGTTTTGGTGCCACAGACTAGCACAACTGCCGGTCATAGCAGTAACCTTGACGGATGCCTTGTTATCCCAGACCCTCAGATTCAAACCCCCCCCCTCCCCAAGAAGCATCCAACCAACCTAATACAAACCCTAAAGCCATCCACTCCCCCCCCCCCAAAAAAAACCCTTGCTCTCTCTGCAAATGGGAGATTCCTGCTTCCTTCTTTAAGGCTTGGTGCCATCAACCTAAGAAAGGGGACAAGAGGGAGAGGATTCAGGGTGTGCCTCGGGGTTGCCAGCTCCAGGTCGGGAAATCCCGGGATATTTATGGGGTGGAGCCTGGGGAAGGGACCTCAGTGGGGTATAATGCCCCAGAGCCCCCCTTCCAAAGCAGCCATTTCCTCCAGGAGAACCGATCTCTGTTCAGTTGTACTGATCTCTGGAGACCAGCTGTAATTCAGGGAGAGCTCCAGCTACCACCTGGAGGTTGGCAACTCTGCGTGATGTGAAAGATACCTCGAGGGAACCCCTAAAGTAATGAAAGGCGGGCGGGGGGGGGGATAAGCAAAGAAGCGAGAGTCTAGACAGTCAGATCAGTTTAAAGGAGTCCCAGATTTTCCTTTTCTTTCAATTTAGGACGGAGACGGAAACAGGAGCGGCGCTGGCACTCTGCACCGAGCGGGACTGAAAGACTTGTGATGGGGAGAATCTGGAATTTAATTTTCAAAGGAATTTAATTTTTAAAAAGTTTATCATCGTTAATTAAGGCGAAGGACTCGTTCTCTCTCTCTCTCTTCCCCCCCCCCTTCTGTTTCGCTTCCCCTCCCCCTTGACGGCCGCCATTTTGAAGCCGTGGCTCATTGACCCTGCGCGGCTCTCCCTCGCCTCGGCCCCGGCGCCTTCCGCTCCCTCCGCTTCGCTCGCCCCCCCCGGGGTGTGTGCTTGAATTCAAGGCCGGGAGGGGGCAGCTCTTTCTCCCTCCCCTCACCCACCCGGCCCCACTTACCGACGGCCCCGGCGCCACCTGCCCCCGCGCCAAGCCCGCTCCCGCCTCAACGATCTCCGCGCCTAAAGAGAGAGAAGGGGGCGGTGCCAACGGCTCCCCAGGCCCCGCCCCCTCCACCCCCGCCATCTTATTGTCAGACTCCTACAAAAGCGCCCCGCGCGCCCCGCGGGCCCCGCCCCCTTTCTCGCTCCTCCGCCTTCGCCATTGGCCCAGAGGACGACGGCCGAGGCAGCTCTCGGCACCGCCCCCGCCTCCGCTTCCTATTGGCCGACGCGGCTGGTTCTCTGAGATCAAATGTTCCGTGAGCCGGAGTAAAAGGCTTGCGGCGTTCAGTCCTCCCCTCTCGCCTCGGTTCTTTTATTACGCCCGGCTTTCTATTGGTTGCTAGGGCGGTTACCGTGGAGACCGAAAGCCCGCCCCTCGGCTGTGAGTGGCTGGGCGGGAGGCAAAGGGAAGTTTCAAACGCCTGCCAAAGCTGCGGTCCTGATTTCAGTGGCTCAGGCTGAAGATCAGAGGCATTCTCATAGATCCAAGGGGGGAGGGGGATCAGGGTTATCAACCTCCAGGTGGGGGGCTGGAGATCTCCCGGAATCGCAACTGATCTCCAGACTACACAAATCACTTATTTAGTTAGTTAAAACGTATATTCTATTTCTCCTGGAGCAAATGGCTGCTTTGGAAGGTGGACCGCTTTATACTTTATATAAAGATGGCTTTATACTTTATCAAGGTCCCTCCCTTCTAGGGATACCACCAACGCTCTCGCTAATTTGTGGAGTCTTGTGAGCAAAAATTCTACTTTGTGAGCTAATGGCATTCAAGCTGCGATCGAGCAATTTGGCTACTGCGTAAATTAGTTTGCTCTGGGGTCATCCTTCCAGAGCTAAGACAAAAACGGGTGAGCTGGAGGCTAAAAAACTGTGAGCTAGCTCACACTAACTCAGCTTAAAGGGAACACTGGAAGCCATTCTCCAGGTGGGACCTGGGGATCCCCTAGAATTACACGTCATCTCTAGACTACAGAGATCCATTCCCTTGGAGAAAATGGGTGCTTCAGAGGATGGACTCTGTGGCATTGTATCCCACTGAGGTCTCTGAGCTCCCCAGGCTCTATCCCCAAATATCCCGGAGTTTCTCATCCTGGATTTGGTAACCTTACCCCCCATACCCCACCAGTAGCCAGCAGGGACCTGGCAGCCCTACTCTCTATACCTCACTCTTCCAGGCCCACTTTCAAATCCCCAGGTTTTCCAAACTCAAGAGTAGCAATCCTAGAGAGAATCCCAAACCAACAGTTTGTAGGTATGCATTTTAGAAAATTCCCCTTGTCATTGGCGTGAGCTGGTTAGGGGCTTGGGCAGGGCCTTTTTTGTAGAAAAAGCCCAGCAGGAACTCATTAGCATAATAGGCCACACCCAACAGCAGAAACTCATTAGCATATTAGGCCACACCACTGACAACATAGCTTATTAGCATATTAGGCCACACCCACATGTTACCAGAAGGGTGGTCATCCAGCCACACCCACCCTTTGCTTTTTATTCTGTATACCTTGTTTGTTGACAAAACCCAGGGCTTTTTTCGTAGCAGGAATTAATTTGCATGTCAGTCCACATACCCCTATTGTAGCCAATCCTAATGAGTTTCTGCTGTTGGGTGTGGCCTATTATGGTGTGGCCTGTTATGCTAATGAGTTCCTGCTGCGTGTGGCCAACTCAGGAGCCAGCCGGAACTCCGTTCCTGTGCGTTCCTGCCCCAAAATAGTCCTGGGCTTGGGAGGGAAGCAAGATCAGCCATAGGCAGCATTTAAATGGGAAACCGCCAAGGAAGGCTGACATTAGGTAGAGGAAGGCAGTGGCAAACCACCTCTGCTCCTCTTGTGCAGGAGCCACCTTGAACCAAGAGGAAAGGCGGGGTAGAAATGCTTTAATAAATAATCATAAATGCATAAAAATGCCTAGAATGGCCCCTGGAAGGGTTTGTCATGTGCTGTTTGCAACTGGTCAGTACATTCTCCTCCTTAGAGACCCCACTCTAGGAGGCTTACAACACAATAATATCATAAAAGCAACACCAAAAGAAGTGTCAGAATTAAAACAAGATATTAAAAGCAAGCCAGGGGATTGAAAACAGCTATTGATTTATTTATTAACATTCACTAACATTTGCATATATCTTACTGTTGGGGTTAATACTGGATGTTTTATGGGTCTTCCTTATGAGTTGTTACTAATATTTGGGCATGGACTTGATGTACTACCTGAAGTTAGTCAGAAAGAGAGAGAGACAGACAGACAGACAGAAGGATAATAACTATTTAAAAAACCCTGATCTACAAATTACATTCCAAAATTCTTACACAGAAACACAAAATAACAAGACGGTGATTCAAACCGTGTGAAAATAATAACGTATCAGAATTGTAGAAGAAGAGATTAGATTTATACACTTTCCTTCACTATCCGAAGGAGTCTCAGAGCAGCTTACGATCTTCTTTCCCTTCTCCTCCCCACAACAGACACCCTGTGAGGTAGGTGGGGCTGGGAGGGCTCTTGAGAGAACTGCTCTTGTGAGAACAGCTCCGAGATAACTTGTGACTGACCGAGGGTCACACCAGCAGCTGCATGTGGAGCAAGGGGGAATCAAACCCGGTTCTCCCAGATTAGAGTCTGCACACTTAACCACTACACCAAACTGGCATATTATATTATATAAACTATATCATAATACGCCAAGGTTATGCATTAGAGCACCAGTTGGGGACATGATAGGGTGCAGGAGAGATGCGGCCTTAAGGTGAGAGCTAATGGAGCAGAGTTATCAGAGTGCCAGGCTGTGAGGTGGGAGAGCTGCGTTCAATTTCACGCTTGGCCATGAAGCTCAAGCTTAAGCAGAATTACATCCACCTAAGAGCCTATTTATTTTATTTACTTTCTTCTTTTTATACCCCAGCTTTCTCTCCAAGCGGGACCCAAGGTGGCTGACATCATTCCCCTCTCTTCCATTTTATCCTCACAACAGCCCTGTGAGGTAGATGAAGCTGAGAGTGTGTGACTGGTCCAAGGTCACAGTGAACTTCCATGGCAGAGGGGGGACTCGAACCTGTGTCTCCCAGACCCTAGTCCGACACACTAATCATTCCACCATGCTGGCTCTCATAGACTTCTGTGGATTTCGAAGGGTGTAACTCAGCATGGCTCTGTTAGCGAGAATGGGCCAGTCACTCTCTGTCCAGCCTACTTCACAGGCATCCTGACCTGGATCGCCCAGGCCAGCCCGATTCCATCAGATCTCGAAAGCTAAGCAGGGTCGGCCCTGGCTAGTATTTGAATGGGAGACCACCGAGGAACCCCAGGGGCATGACACAGAGATAGGCAATGGCAAACCACCTCCGAAATGTCTCTTGCCTTAAAAACAAGTCTAGCTTCCCACTTAGTGATGCATAATACTAAAGAAGAGCTTGAGCTTCTGGCTGCCAGACAATCTTAGGATCTAGAAGATGAGATGAGATTGGATTTATGCCCTGCCCTTCACAACCCAATAGGGTTCCCCGGTCTCATCTGGCTTATGGGGGGGCAGTTTCTTTCCAGGGTTTCTTCTGCGCGCGCACACCGCAATGACATCACCCAGAAGTGATGTCATCAAGTCAGGCATATAGGGGGCGGGATACTGACATTTGAGGGGAAACCACAGAGTTTTCCTGACCTGGATAGCCCAGGCCAGCCCAATTCCATCAGAGCTCAAAAGCTAAGCAGGGTTGGCCTGCGTCCAGCGCAACATACCCGGCATGATGACGCCCCCCTTCCCCGGCAGCTGGTTCTGGGCCAACGGATGATGTCATCTGGCAGCCCTACGGCCTGAAGGAGTCTCAGAGCAGTTTATAATCTCCTTCCTCTTCCCCGCCCCATAACAGTCACCCTGTGAGGCAAGTGGGGCTGAGAGAGTTCGTTCGAGAACTGCTCATGAGAGAACAGTTCTGAAAGAACACGTGACTGACCCAAGGTCACACCAGCAGGCACATGTGGAGGAGTTCGCCCAGATTAGAGTCCACACAATTTAACCACAACACCAAACTGGCTCTCTTTTCTGCACATACTGCCATACGGTAATAATAATAATAATTACCTCACAGGCTTGTTGTGAGGACAGAATGGTAGGGAGAGAAGCATGTAGACTGCTGAGAAGATAGCAGCGATTAGAGTTGCTGGCGCTTGGTGGGGAAATACTTGGAGACTTGCGGGGTGAAGACTGGGGAGGGCAGGGTTTGGGTACAATGCCATAGAGTCCACCCTCCAATGCAGCCCTTTCCTCCAGAGAAATTGCTATCTGTGGTCTGGAGATCAGTTGTGAAAGTGGGGGGGGGGGTCTTCAGGCTCCACCTGGAGGTTGGCAACCCTAGATAAAAACTATAGACAAAATTAATGGCAACGAATGAAAACTCCTACGCAGCCTACTCTTTTTGCTGTTGTTGCAGAATTTGGGGTTTTGCGAGCCTGAGCCTTTCTGTTCTTCTATGAGAGCCAGTCTGGTGTAGTGGTTAAGAGTGTAGACTCTGATCTGGGAGAGCTGTGTTTGATTCCTCACTCCTCTACATGCAGCTGCTGGTGTGATCTTGGGTCAGTCACAAGTTCTTTCCAAGCTGTTCTCTCACAAGTAGTCCTCGAAAGAGCTCTCTCAGCCCCACCTAACTCACAGGGTATCTATTACGGGGAGGGGAGGGGAGGGGTGATTGTAAGCCGTTCTGAGACTCCTTCAGATAGTGAAGGGTGGGGTGTAAATCCAATTTCCTCTTCTTCTTTGTAGGTTTTGCTATAACTGACTTTGGTTCCTTGGTTCTGAATTCCCATAAGCCTTTGCTTTTTGGCTGGCAGCCTAGGTGTAAAACCTAAGGTCTTGCATCGGAAATGCACTCTTGCCTGAATTCGTATCTGACATTCCCCGTTCTCCAAGTGCCAGGCTCCAAAGCCTAAACATATACTGCTATGAAGATGCCATAGTTGTCTGGGTCTTGCTGACATCGCAGTGAATAAAATATATCTAGGCCAAAGTTCACCCTAGCAAAAGTTCCTGTTATGGCCATACGGTGGACTGGCCTAGTACATTCTGGATTGACGCCTCCATTAGTATCCGATAGACTGGAAAGAGTATAAAAATGTGGCTTTGGGCTTTGTTTGGTGAGCCAGTCTGGTGTAGTGGTTAGGAGGGTGGACTCTAATCTGGGGAAACCGGGTTTGATCCCTCACTCCTCCACATGCAGCTGCTGGCGTGACTTTGGGTCAGTCACATGTTCTTTCAGAGCTGTTCTCTCATGAGCAGTCCTTGAAAGCGCTCTCTCAGCCCCACCTACCTCACAGGGTATCTGTTGCAGGGAGGGGAAGGGAAAGGAGATTGTAAGCTACTCTGAGATTCCTTCAGGTAGTGAAGGGCGGGATATAAATCCAATATTTTCTCCTTCTTGTTGTTCTGGGCTGTTTGGTCAACACCCCACCAGCAGGGTTCCCTCTAAGCTGAGTTAGTGTGAGCTAGCTCACAGTTTTTTAGCCTCTAGCTTAGATGAGAGAGAAAAACCAACTTAAAAAAAGGGGGAAAAGAAATCAGAGAGAACTCCTTCAAATATATTAACTAGATATCAATCTCGTGAGAAGGAGAAGTCTTACAAAGGAAAGCACAATGTCGAGTCTCAAAATTAGAATTGTTATCAGTCAACATTAATGGTCTGAACAGTCCTCAAAAAAGAAATAAAACTTTTTATCAACTTAAAAAGCTTAATGCAAATATTGTCTGGCTCACTCACTTTTGTCTTAGCTCAGGAAGGATGGCTCCAGAGCAAACTAGTAGCTCACAACTTGAATGCCAGTAGCTCACAAAGTAGAATTTTTGCTCACGAGACTCCACAGCTTAGAGGGAGCATTGCGCACCACTAGTGTGTGTGAGGATCTTGGTCCTGCAGTCCAAGAACATTCCTTGTGCTTTCCAAAAGTGTAGACTGTATCAGGGAGAGACTTTTGTACGCTGTTGAGTATTGAGGATTACTTGTGTTGGGTTTCAAAGAGTTAATAAACAGTTTGAGTTTTAAACTATTGTTCTCTCTGGTCCTTTCCCCCTGGAGTCCTGAGTTTCCTACCCTGTCTCTATCCATCCACTGCTTTCTGCCCGCCATTTTTTTGCGTGAGCCAGCGGTATGCACATAAGCAGAGCTCCTCTCCCGCATTTATAAAACCAACGTTTAAACGGGAACTAGTTTTGAGTTTGAGATCCCAAAGAGGCCAGTTTTGGGTGAAAAGTTTACAGGGAAGTCTTCTGTCACAGCGGTGAAATCATGGTGCTCTGCGGACTGTCAAATGGCTCTGCGCATGCACAAGGATAAAGCCTTTCAGTTCTACGGCTGAGCAGTTATGCGCATGCGCAAACGTAGAAGAAGAAAAAAACCCCGACACACGCTCTCGTGTGATCACGATTGTCCAGAGTAAAAATAATTGCAGCGGAGTGGGGCCCATTTAAACCTGATTAAACCACAGGATTTGGGACATTCCCCCACAGACGTTTACTTCAAAACAAAGCCCCTGTTTTCAGCACGATTCCCCCCTAGATAAGTGGGTTTAGGATCGTGGGCCATGAATTCTAGACACTCTGGGATAGCTTACAAACTGTCTTCCAGGACGGTGACATTTCGCAACGAGGCGGCGCTCTTTTGCAAGGCACTTTGGGTGAGAATTAGTCACGTTCCCCTGCTGCCTTAACTATTTTTTCCCCCTTCCAGCTTGCCGATCCTGTTCCTGCACCTCAGCCAACTCCCACGCTCTTTGTGCTTAGCATTGCTTAAAAAGCCTCCGAAGATGCCTGGCCAGCTGCTCTTCGTGATGGGGGTGGCGGTGGTGGTGGAAGGGAAGGCAGGTTTTGCCTCAGGCAACAAAGGAGAGGAGCGAAAGGCAGCAGAAAGACGCTGCAGCGGCTGCTCTCTGGCTGACGGGATTTCAGGGAAGGGAGGAAGGCCAAGCGGGAAAGGGCAAACAAAACCAGGAAAGAGAGAACTTCAGAAGAAGACAAGAACATAGGAGGAGAAGAAACAACTTGGGGGTTGTGGGGGAAGACACCCACATCGGCACACACAGATAAAGAACGAAATTAGAGTTCCCCAGCCAGCTTCCAGATAGGGTCTGGAGAGATCCCCCAGAATTACAGTGCATCTCCAGACTACATAGATCAGTTCCCCTAGAGAAAATGGCTGGTATGGAGGATGGACTCTGTTGCACTGTACTCCCCCCCCCAAGTCTCTCCCTTCTCCAAACCCCGCCTTTCCAGAGCCAGTTTGGTGTCATGGTTAAGAGCGGTGGACTCTGATCTGGGAGAACCGGGTTTGATTCCCCACTCCTCCACATGCAGCTGCTGGTGTGACCTTGGGTCAGTCACAAGTTCTTTCAGAGCTGTTCTTGAGAAAGAGCAGTTTCTGTCAGAGCTCTCTCAGCCCCACCTACCTCATAGGGTGTCTGTTGTGGGGAGGGGAAGCGAAAGGAGTTTGTAAACTGCTTTGAGACACCCTTGGGTAGTGAAGGGCGGGGTATAAATCCAACCACCTCCTCCTCCTCCCCAGACCCATAATCACTGGGGGGCATTTGGGGGCAAAGTCCCCCACAGATGAGTGCTGCCCCCTCAGACAATTTTTTTTTTAAATCCAGATTTTTTTTTTTATTCATTTTTTAAAAATGTAAGATGTGTGTGAGTATTCTTAAATGACCCTAGGCACAGTCAGGGAAGCTTCAGTCTCATTTTTTCTTCTTTTTTTCCAGGCCAAAAATAGATTTTTAAAAATGCAATGAAATAAAATAAAATTGCATAAAATAAAACAAAATGCAAAAAAGAGAGAGAGAGAGCTGGAGATCTCTCTCTCTCTCTCTCTCTCTCTCACACACACACACACACGCACACACACACAGAGGCTTACACAGAAAAGCAGCCCGGAATCGAGTCTCTCCAATCGAAAGGACTAAAGGAGGACTAGAGCTGGAGTGGAGCCGGAGTTGCTTCTTCTGCCCCCCCCCCCCCCAAATTTCCCTTGTTATGTATTGTGACTGAAACATTCCAGGACTGTTCTAGCAGAGACTGACTGAGCTTGGAGC
This sequence comes from Lepidodactylus listeri, assembly GCA_029233225.1. Classification (NCBI taxonomy): domain Eukaryota; kingdom Metazoa; phylum Chordata; class Lepidosauria; order Squamata; family Gekkonidae; genus Lepidodactylus; species Lepidodactylus listeri. The sequence continues at coordinate 88,246,263 of JARCFY010000011.1, forward strand.
CCAAGAACAATAGCCCACCAGGACTCTGGAAGTAACCAATCAAGAAGTAATGTTATCTAAATAGCCAGTCGTTGGGAGTGGGGGGTGTTTGGGTGTGGCAACTGCATGCTATTTAAACAGGGCTGGGGCCCTGGAGTTCCGTCTTGTGCTTGCTGAAATCACTAATAAAGCAGAGCTGATCACTAGTCATGAGTCTGCTGCTCCATGGAACCCACTATTTAACAGTGGCAATGAGGATGGGATCCTGTTGAGCCAGCCCAGCGCCCATCTTCACCGAACCACGCATCAGCTCCAGTGCCATGTGCATCGCAACTGGGACCATAGCTTTTGTTCCAGGACATCTGCCAGACACCCCACCAACCAATTTTTTTGGCTACACCCCTGCTTCACCTCCAAGTCTCCAGGGTCTTTATGCAGAGGTAGACAATTTGCAAGCTACCTCTGAGCATCTCTTGTCTTGAAAACCGTATTGGGGGGGTCATTATACGTCAGATGCAAAGTGATGGCGCTTTCAGCTCCTGCCGTGGTGCATTCCACACCCTTTAGAGAATAAAACTAATAATTATCGGGAATAATTATAAATGCAGCTTGATTATTCCAATTAAATGACAAAACTCATGAGTTCTGTAGCCAGTTGCCATCCTATGACTGAGAGAGCATCAGTAGATATTCCTGTTAGGACAGACTAAAGAAAGTACCTCTCTCTCCAATGTGTAGTTAATTTGTACAAACACTGCCCTAGGATGTAGTGGGTTAGACACATTCATAGAGGATAAAATCCATAATCAATATATCTAATTCTCATTGGGGCCCTGTCTGTGGATACTTAAATCCAGGGATGGGAGCCATGAACAACCTGGGTTTCCCCACAAGTTTGTAGAAAAATGTGAGGCTTCTAGAAAAATGTGAAATCTGTAAAAAATATTTTGGGTTTAAAAAACAACAACAACTCTAGCATAATAGAAGCAGTGTCTATAGCTTTAAGAAAGGAATGCCTTCTCAGTTGCTGTTTTGGGGGTTGCTAGGCAACTACAAAGGTATAGCCACTACAAGCCTTTGCCTTCAAACTTTGGTTTCTTTCAGTCAAACTTTGGTCCTTTCCAGATACACAGAACATACTACATTACACCAGAGCTGTTTTGGCCTTTGAGGGAAGACTCATTAGGGTCAGGCTTGTCTACAGTCACCAGATGACTCACTACCATGCGACTGGCATGACTAGCCCAGGCCTGGCTGCTTCCTAATGTTGAATAGCAGCCACCCAACGGAAGTCAGTGTTGTTTACAGGTTACAGTTTCGAACCAGGATATGGGAGACCCAGGTTCAAATCCTCACCCTACCCTGGAAGCTTGCTTGGTGACTTTGGGCCAGTCACACACTAACCCCTGACCTACCTCACCGGCTTGTTGTCAGGATAAAACAGAGGAGAATTAAGTAATTGGGGAAAGAGGGAGAGACTTTGGCCTCTATAACCCACTTGCTGGTTTCTCAAGGGAAACTGATTGGCCACTGTGTGAAACAGGATGCTGGACTAGACAGACTCTTGGTCCGACCCAGAAGGCAATTCTTATATTTGTAAATACTCTAGCAATGTGTCCAAGAGAACAGACACCTACTCCACTCTTTAAAAATTTTGTTCTGAGGGGTTTTTTTTGGGGGGGGGGGAATTACAACACAATGCTGCAGTTCCCCTCCCAGATCAGGTTAATTTAAACCCATTCTTGTGAGTCCTCTCCTCTGCTGCCCACGGGAAGCGCTCTCTGCCCTCCTCTAAGGGACAGCCCTTCAAATACTTCAGGAGAGCCATCCTGTCCCCCCTCAACCTCCTCTTCTCCAGACGGAACATTCCCCAGTCCCTCGGCCTTTCCTCACAGGGCTTCTTGGTCTCCAGGCCCCCCAATCACCCTTGTTGCTCTCCTCTGCACCCGCTCCATTCTGTCCACATCCTTTCTGAAGAGAGGCCTCAGGAACTGGACACAACACCCCAGGTACTGCCTGACCAATGCGGTGTACAGCAGGACTATGACATCTTGCGATTTGGATGTTATGTCTCTGTTGATACAGCCCAAGATTGTGTTAGCCTTTTTTGTCGCTGCATCACACCGGCTGCTCATATTTTAACTTATGGTACACCCGTACCCCAAGATCTTGTTCAAGTGTATCCCCCATCCACTATATGTGTTTTTGTTACCCAGATGTAGAACTTGGCACTTATCCTTGTTAAATTGCATCTTGTTCACATCCACCCACTTTTCCATTTTCCTCAGCCATTTCCTCTCTTCTCCTTCAGGCAGCAGCAAGCGTTTCCCCCTCGTTCTTAATGTAGTTTTAAGCAGTGTCTATAGCTATAGGCCTGGCGCTCTCCCGGAATTACAGCTTATCTCCAGAGAGCCAGTTTGGTGTAGTGGCTAAAAGTGTGGACAAGTTCTCGTCTCAGTCACAAGTTCTCGTAGAGCTGTTCTCTCAAGGGCAGTCCTCGAAAGAGCTCTCTCAGCCTCACCTACCTCACAGGGTGTCTGTTGTGGGGAGGGGAAGGAGATTGTAAGCCTCTCTGACTCTCCGAGTGAAGGGCGGGGTATAAATCCAATCTCTTCTTCTACTACCGAGATCAGTTCCCCTGGAGAGAATGGATGCTTTGAAGGGTGGACTCTATGGTATTACATTCTGTTGATGTCTCTCCCCTACCTAAAGCCCACCCTCCCCATGCGCTACCCCCCAAATCGCCAGGTATTTCCCAGCCCAGACCTGGTAGGCCTAGGGGCTCTGCTCTTTTCTGTGTGAAGTGTGTGTCTCTCATGGACAGGGCCTTTTCTATCATGGCACATTATAAGGATGAAGCTGCCCCGACCTCCTGCCCCAGATGGTGAGACAAACAGGGCTGCAGTTAGTCAGGTAGGGCAGACTCCCCTTTTTATTTTTGGAGGGTTGAAATTCTGCTCCAAAGGCCTTGACTTTTCTCCCTCAGAGTTCCCTTCTGGGGTTCACACAGGGCTATCAGCTTGGTATTATGGAATTCATAGAGATTATTTTTTGGGGGGGTGTATGCATGGGGAGTAGGGCTGCCAAAAACCGGCGACTTACCGGCGGGGGGGAGTTGTTTCCCCCCCCCGGGAGCTCTTCTGGTGCGTGCGCTTTGCGCGCGCGCCACGGCGACGTAATGACATCACCCAGAGGTGACGTAATTACACGGGGGAAGTCATCCTCACCGGACGACTTCTGGGGCGGGGTTCCCCCCGCCGGCCGGCGGATCGGGAACCCCTATAGTGGAGGATCCCCTGCCCCCCGGGCTGACTTGGCAGCCCTAATGGGGAGGGTGGGGTTTGGGGAGGGGAGTTACCTCAGTGTGGTATAATTCCATAGAGTTCACCCTAAGGCCTCAGCATGGTCCAATGCCCTTCCGGCGCTTGATTGGCAGCTCGAGAATGCTTGTTGGTCCAGGTGGAATAAAACCATAGATTTCAAAATTGCATCGCTGGCTCCTTTGAAAAGAGCAAAAGTCCAGAAGCACCTTGAAAACCGATGAAATTTGTGGCAGGGCAGGAGCTTTTGTGAGTCACGGCTCACTTCCAAGGTGGGTAGCCGTGTTAGTCTGTCTGTAGCAGCAGAAAAGAGCAAGCGTCCAGTAGCACCTGAAAGACAAACCAGATTTGTGGCAGGGTAGGAGCTTTTGTGAGTCACTGCTCACTTCTTCAGGTTCTGTGAGCAATGATTCACGAAAGCTCCTAGCCTACTACTAATTTTATTAGTCTTTAAGGCGTCACTGGACTCTTGCTCTTTTCTACTGCTACAGACAGACTACCGTGAATAGCTGCAGAAGGGAGCAGTGACTCTCAAAAGCTCATCCCCGGCCTTTAAGGTGCTCCTGGACTCTGGCTCTTTTCTACTGCTACAGAAAGACTTAACACGGCTACTCATCTTGATCTGGCTCCTTGGAGGTCTTCAGCTTTTTGGCTAGAGATGCAAAGAGTGTTAAGTATGAAGCTTTTAAAACAAGACTGGAACCTACCACTTCACGATGCCAGACGGAAGCGTTCCCTGCTCCATTAAGAGGGTCCTATGGTCCTATGGTCCTATGGTCACCCGCTATAACGCACAACCTACAGCACCGATGAAGGGGCAGATTGCTGCGACTCCTTCGGAACAACGTTTTTGTGAGTGCTCCTTGTCAGTGGCCGATTTGTTAGGGCGCGGCTTTTCTTTCCTCGTTCCGAACACCCTGTTGCCACTCTTGCGACGTGGCTGTCAGAATATTCAGCGGCTTCTGATACCCGTCAGTTACGACTGTTTTCTGAGAGGCTTTTGTAAAGCACGTACAGTGGATGCGGCTTAATGCTTCTTTGCTGTTGTTTTTAGATTCTCAAATGTTTTTTTCTTGGTGTGTGGCTTATGGATTGTTAAACCTGAATAAAGGGAAAGGGAAAGGATCTCATAAACAAAACTGGCCAGTCTTCAGCCACCCAGCACCCTTCCACTCCTGCTTCAGCTTGAGATTTACCTGTTGCATGAGGAACTGTGACCCTGATGCCTGAAAATCAAAAACTGCGATGGGATTCTGGGAGTTTGTCCCAGTGCTTTTAAAAGGCTGATAACTGCCTGGAGGCCAAGCCCTGTGAGGAAAGGCTGAGGGCCTTGGGAATGTTCCATCTGGAGAAGAGGAGGTTGAGGGGGGACAGGGTGGCTCTCTTGAAGCATCTGAAGGGCTGTCACTTAGAGGAGGAGGGCAGGGAGCTGTTCCTGTTGGCAGCAGAGGAGAGGACTCGCAAGAATGGGTTTAAATTATGGGCGGGAAAGTGCCGGCTGGATCTTAGGGAAAACTTTTTGACAGTAAGAATTGTGCAAGAGTGGAATCAGGTGCCTAGGGAGGTGGTTAGCTCCCCCTCACTGGCGGTCTTTAACCAGCAGCTGGACAAACCCTTGTCAGGGATGCTCTAGGCTGATCCTAGGCTGATCCTGCATCACACTGGCTGCTCATATTTAACTTTCGGTCCACCCATCCAGTATGCATGCTCCTCATTTTTGTTACCCATCTTGTTCACATCCACCCACTTTTGCCAGCGTGTTCAGATCTCGTTGGATTCTGCCTCTATCTTCTGGTGTGTTCGCTGCTCCTCCCAATTTGGTGTCATCTGCAAATTTAATGAGTAGCCACACCCTCATCCGGATCATTTATAAAAATACTGAAAAGTACGGGGCCCAGAATTGAGCCCTGTGGCACCCCACTGGACACCTCCCTCCATTCAGATGAAATGCCATTGACAACTACTCTCCGAGTGCGGTTCTCCGACCAGTTCCCCATCCACCTAACTATCCTACAGTCCCGTCCACAGTCCTTCAGTTTACCCATCAGAACATCATGGGGAACCCTGTCAAAGGCTGTGGTCACACGGCCCCTTTAAATCCGGGAGCCTTCCTGGATTAAAGGGGCCACGTTTTTTTACCTCAGGTTGGGATATTTACACATCCCAACCCCGGCGGCGGCGGTCGGAGGAGGAGGAGGCAGGCGATGGCAGCAGACGGAGGTGGCGGCGGCAGCGGAAGAAGCGGCAGTGTTCTCCGGCATTTGGCGGTGGTGGCAGCCGGCGGCCAGGGGAGGAACCCTTCACCGAGCCCTGCTGGCCACCTGGTAAGTTTGGGTGGGTCCCCCCCCCCTTTTACACTTGGGCGCTTGACTGCCCAAACGCCCAAGTGTAAAAGGGGCGGGGGGGAAACGGCCAACAGGACCATCTGGACAGCCCTGCTCTCGCAATGATTGTGAGAGAGGGCTGCCCAGATGGCTCAAATGCGGGTTCCTTCCACGATTCCCGGGAAAACACTTGATTTTCCCGGGGTTGGAAAATGTGGGAGGAACCCACATTTGAGCCCGCTTTGGCGTGGGACTAGCCGGGGCTGTTGTGAACAGTCCCTTTAAATGCGGGAGGAAACAGCCCTTCCTCCCGCATTAAAGGGCTGTGTGACTGCAGCCAAAAGCTTAACTGAAATCCAGGTAAACGACATCGACAGCATTCCCCTGATCCAGTAAGCTTGCTGCTCGATCAAAGAAGGAAATGAGGTTGGTCTGACAGGACCTGTTGGAGACAAATCCGTGCTGACTTCCCTGGATCATCAAGTTGTTCTAGATGCTCCCAGACTGATCCCTTCTCTACTGTTAAGTGTAATTCTTCGTCTGTCTCCAGATTGCTACTCTCAGGGCAATTTCCCCCTTTTTCTCAGAAGTGCCACACTCAGTCTTACCCTCTCTCTCAGCTAGACATGCAGTTAGGAACCTATCTCTGTCTCTCCTCTTTCCTATCAAGTGCGTTAGTTCCTAAAGAAACCTTTATCTACTCTTTAATCAGGTTGGGCAGCATTCCTATGTTAATTACTCTGCTAACACCAAAGTGGCCAGTTTCTCAAGGGGAACTGATCTCTGTCCCCTGGAAATCAGTTGTGATCCCAGGAGCTCTCCAGCTACCATCTGGAGTTTGGCAACCCTAGATATACTGTAGCCGACTATATATCTTGAACATACTGTAATAATGAAAGCTGCACCATGAACCACATAAATGAAAACACTGCTCATCTACTACATTCATTTTTTTTTATTTCTTTAACTCTGTTTATAGCCCAGCCATTAGCAGAGTTAATACCTCTTCTAAGGCTGTGGTCACACGGTCATTTTGATTGGGTTTCATCATTGTTCCTTATTGTATTTAAAATTGCTGATCAGATGGCTGCATCCATCTCCTGTACCGAAGTGGGCTCACTTGTACAATCCTCCTGGTTTCCTACCGAGTTTTCCGACACCTGGAAAATTTAGTACTTTCCAGATATTTGCGCTGTGAAAGAGTGATTAACACGTGGAATTCACTGCCACAGGAGGTGGTGGTGGCTACAAGCATGGACGGCTTCAAGAGGGAACTAGATAAACATATGGAGCAGAAATCCATCAGTGGCTATTAGCCACAAAATATAGATAGGAACTCTCAGTCTGGGGCAAGTGATGCTCTATATTCTTGGTGCTTGGGGGGGGGCAACAGTGGGAGAGCTTCTAGCGTCCTGCCCCCACTGCTGGACCTTCTGAGGGCACCTGGTGTTTTTGGCCACTGTGTGACAGAGTGTTGGACTGGATGGGCCACTCGCCTGATCCAACATTGGCTTCTCTTATGTTCTTATGTTCTTAACAAATTGCAGTATGCTTGCCGTGTGATCACAGCCTAAGTCAACTGAAGTCAATGGGTTCAGAAGAGTGAAACTGGTTAGGATGGCTCACTGGGTCACCTACAGGTGCATTTCTCAGCAGAGTTTCGCTGATCTTAAGTGGACTGGGCTGTCGTTGTGCTTTGACTATCCCGGAAAAGACCCTTGCATTTGCAGATTCGCTTGAAGAGCACTTGGGAAAATCACTGGGAATGGTCTGTGAAACTATACTTGTATTTTATGAGCTTGCCTTATTCCCCTTCCATAGGGTTGGTTTTGGGTTGGAATTCGTCCTGGTCAGTCCTCTGTCTCTGAGTGCCCAAGAGTATTCGCATGCATGCACAACCAGTACATTATTTCAATCGTCCTGCTTCCACAGTGACAATGGGAGAGAAAAGGGTTCCCTAAAGAAGAGCAAGGACCAATAATGACATATATTTCATATATACAGTGACACTGTTAATGCTATGAAAACACACACAATAAATTAAAAATCTTAAACCAAGAGAATTTAGCAATGATCCATGTGTTACAGCTAGAGAACTGGCGTTTTTAGGAGTGGTCGTGTTCACGTGGTGCTTTTGCCCTGTAGGGCTTCTAAATGGCCACTGCCTCCTAGAGTAGCCATTTTGTGGCCGCGCCCACCACACTGTGTCAGAATTCCAAAGGTGCCCATGGGATGAAAAAGTTTGGGGACTCTTGATCTAGGGCTACCCTCGACAACTGTTACAGATTGCTAATATTTGGGGAGTTCTGTTCACAGCAAGTATTTTTTTAAAAGTGTGTTTATGTACATACTTTGTCCATTATTTTTAAATAAATGTATAATCTCGGCTCGGAGTCGGATTCAGTCATCTCTCCCTCAGAAACGTGACTTTAAAAAATGGCAAAATCCCCCTAAAAGGCTGGGGAGGGTTCTTTTGTTTGAAGAAATATAATTATGTCCGTCAGGTCAGCCCCAACTATCTTGCAGGGTGTCTGTTGTAGGGAGAGAAAGGGAAAGGCGATTGTAAGCTGCTCTGAGACTCCTTCAGGTTGTGAAAGGCGGGGTATAAATCCAATCGCTTCCCTTCTTCTTCTAGTGTTTGGATGGGAGTCTCCCAAGGAAACCCAGAATTGCTATATAAAGCCAGGGAATGGCGAATCACCTCCGAATGTATCTTGCCTTGAAGACCCATGGGTTTGCTGTCCCTTGGCTGTAAGCTGATGGCATTTTCTACCATCACCTTATTGCACCCACTGATACTGTGATTAGCCTGTCCAAAGGTTAGTTTCCATTTCTTCAGGAGGGATGTCTGATAAAATAGGTTAGCCTTTGGTGCCCTCTAGGGACCACAGGGGTGCTTTGCAACCAAACTAGGCTTCTGTGTTGGGAGGAACCCTATTCCCCGCAGCATTTTGTTGCTGTTGTTGTTGACACCAAGTTGCAGCTGACTTGTGGTGACTTTGTAGGGTTTGCAAGGCAAGAAGCATTCAGAGGTGGCTTGTGATTGCCTGCCTCTGCGTAGCAACCCAGGACTTCCTCGGTGGTCTCCCATCCAAGGGCTAACCAGAGCTGACCCAGCTTAGCTTCTGAGATCTGAAGAGATCGGGCCAGCCTGGGCTAACCAGGGCACGGTGCCTGGCGTATATTTGCATCCACAGACAGGGGCCACACCAAGGTTGCCAAAACAATAATATTGCCAGGAATTGAGACTTTCAGCAAGGAAGAAACCAAGAGGTGGAAAAAAAATGCAGCGACACAGGATGGCGTTAAGGGACTCAGAACCCTTAAGAACATCAGAAGACCCCTGTCATGATCTGTGCCTGCTTCCTGGAGAGAGGCATAGTGCGGTCTAGGCCCAGGAGAGACCTGTGTGGGGGTAGAGGGCTGACAGCCTGCAATTCCCCTCATGCTTGGTGGTGGTGTTGGCCAATGGGAATTTGGGGAATGTGTGGGGAGATGGATCTTTAGCTGTGTAACTGACAAATGGTTCTTTTTCTGTCTACTGCGACCTTTCCTCAGACAGAGAGTCAAGCTGAGGGGAAAGTCTGGGCTGGGAGAGAAATCCCTCAGTGGGATGGAGTGAGTACAGGCAGGAGGCCTGGTATAAGAGGCTGTAGGCCTTAAGTAGTACCAGTTAAGGAAAAACAGTTAGTCACATTAGATTCATTTTAGTTTACCTTGAAACACTGTAATTGATTTGAATGCACCTCATCTCGTTTTCCCTGCCCCAGTATTGTTTAAATAAACCCTGTTGTTTAAGTGTGCTCTGCCTGGTCATCACGCCTAATGTTTCTCGGTTAAAAGAGGGCATTCGGTTGGGCTTGGGAGGGTACCCTGGGCCTTCTCAAGAGACCCTAAGTCCAGGGTGGTGGCGGCAGAAGGTGGCAACCCGCAAAGGGTCATGACAACCCCTGATGGACCAGACCGGTGGTCCATCTAGTCCAGCATCCTGTGGCACACAGAGGCCAACCAGTTGCCCTGGAGGCATAGTGGCTGAGGTCTTCCTCAGTCTCGAATGGCATTCCTCCAGACTTTTCCCCAGTTACCTACGATTGAGGTGTTAACGCAGGAAGGGAGAGCTAGATCCTTTCCGCATTTGCCTGCCACTCCGGATTTTCTCAGTGGCTGGTCCTGCATCTGGCATTCGCTCCACCTTTTCTCAACACTGAGGAAAAGGTGCAGCTCAAAACCACATTTAAATACCTTGGGCCAACTGTACTGACTGCAAAGTCACCCCTGAACAGCCATAAAACAGCCATAAATCTATGCAGAAGGTACCATAAAATCTGATGATCAAAGAAAGTGAATGTGGCATACAGTGCAGAGGGTACCATAAAATCCGATGATCAAAGGAAGTGAAGGCAGCATGCAATGAAGAGGGGAATTTCTGTTCCAACACGGGTTTGCCAAAACAACGAAGGGAAAAGCCAATGCAGAATCGCCCAGGGTCTGAGTCATAAGAACATAAGAACATAAGAGAAGCCAACGTTGGATCAGGCCAGTGGCCCGTCCAGTCCAACACTCTGTCACACAGTGGCCAAAAACGCCAGGGGCCCTCAGTCAAGACAATTTAAATCCAGGGCCCATTTTGCATCTAGCATTCACTCCATTGTTTTACCAAACCCATTCTGGAACAGAAAAAGATGCAGCTCAAAACCACATTCAAATACCATGGGCAAATACAGTATTGACTGCAAAGTCACCCCTGAATTGCCATAAAACAGCCATAAATCTATGCAGACAGTAACCATCAAACCGAGAGATCAAAAGAAGTAAAAGCAGCATGCAGTCTGGACCCTGACATAAAATCCAACAATCAGTCAAAGTGAAAGTGGCATGCAATGCAGAGGGGAAGTTCTGTTCCAAACGTGGATTTGGTAGATGCAGAATGAGCCCAGGGCAAAAACAGCATCCAAATAAGCCGGGGCAACAGCAGGCTGAAACCGGGCTGAACACTGAAGGGATGTAATGTAATGCAGAATGGGGGGAAAAAACAGAATAAAAAGAGGGCTGAACTCAATTTCAGTGCAGAATTTGGGGAGGGGGGATGGACACCTGGATTTAAAATAAGATTGAATTCAATTTTAGTGCAGAATTGCTTGGAGGACACTGGTGAACATGGATTAAAAGGAGAGGGCAGAAAGGGCCCTAGACTCAAAGCCAGTGTGGTTTAGATACAGTGTTGGGCTTGCCACCTTCCAGGTGGAGCCTGGAGTTCTCCCAGAATTACAACTCATCTCCAGACAGCAGAGATCCATTCCCTTGGAAAAAATGGCTGCTTTGGAGGGTGGACTCTATGGCATCACATTCTGCACTGAGCTCCTTCCTCTCCCTAAACTCTGGCCTCCTCAGGCTCCACTCCAGGAATTTTCCAAAGATGGAGCTGGTAACCCTAGGTTATAGGGTCGGATGGGCTTGTACTAGGGGATCAACTCTCCATTCAGTGCTGGATCTCATCGGGTGATCTTGGGTCTCAGTCTAACCTACCTCACAGAGCTGTTATGAGGATGAAACAGGGTTGGGGAGAACCAAGCGTCTAAACTCCTCAAAAGAAGAAGACGACGATGACGACAATGGCATTGGATTTATACTCCACCCTTCACTACACGAAGGAGTCTCAGAGCGGCTTACAATCACCTTCCTCTCCCCACAACACACACCCTGTGAAGTAGGTGGGGCTGAGAGAGCTCTGAGAGACTATTAAAAAGAGCAAAACACATTGGGGGTTGGGGGGGAAGCCCCTGAAGCAATAGGGACCAACGAGTGACGAAAGTGACAGTGTGGAAGGGACCGAGGTTAGGGCAAAGAAGATATCACTTCCTGTAACACTTCCTGTTCCTCCTCTGAATTCTGTTGAGCAGCTTGATTTCAACACTTCCCTCTGTACCCCCGAGGGTTAACAATCTAGTAATGGTCGTTGATTAGTCCACCAGCCCCTGGTGTTGCACGGCCTTTCACTTTCACATCGCGTCTCGTACCGAGGAATAATCTGGCCTCAAAGCATGGTGTCATGGTGTAATCCCATTGCGCGCAATGGCCCGGATTTTCTGCAATGGTCCATTCGTAGCATCTGTTGCAATGAGACTACTCTGTGCAAGAGGAAAGGTTTACCTTCCTCTGCAAGCGAGCAGGGTCTTGATGAGTCTCGTGGACATAAGAAGAAAGAGGCCGTTCCTGCTAAAAAAAGGTTGCCTGCCTTTTTCTTTGATACAAACTTTTCCATAAGGAGGTACTACCTGTCCTCTTGATGTCCCTCTGAAGGATCCCCCGGTGCCTTTTGGGTGCTGTTCAGCTTGTAATCTCCGTCCTGGATTCATTCAAGAAACGAATCCCGACTGACCTGAAAGTCCGACATATCTCATTTCTTGCATTTTCGCTGGCCAGCACGTAAATAAATGGGTCTGCAATACTGTTAGCAGTGGACAAACACAGGAAAATGGTCGATACAGTGAATGTTTCATTCTCAAAGATGCATTGAGTGTCCATTGAGTGGAGAAAGAAATGGACAGCTCGTACGAGCAAGACAAAATGGTAAGGAGCAAAACAGACCACAAAGATGGAAATAATCGCTATGGCCAGGTACTTCACTTTAGATTTCTTTTGTGGACTCAAGCTACGGCTAGTTTTAATGTTTTGAAAGATCTTGAAGTTCATGAAAATGAGGATCGTGAAAGGGATGGCAAAGCCGACTAGGAACCGGATGATGTTGAAGGTGGCCAGGTGGATCTCGAGAGGGCTTTCAAAGCAAGTGGTGAAGTTTGTCCCATGGAGGTTTCTGTCAAAAAACACAGGGCTATAGGTCACCGCAACTATGCCAAAGAGGGCCAGTGTAACCCCCACGGCGATCCTCTGGTTCCGCAACCCTCTGCTCCGCAGTGGGTAGACCACTGCCACATAGCGATCGATGGAAATGCAGCACAGGAGAAGAATGCTGATGTAGATGTTGCAGAAAAAGATGTATCCGATCACTTTGCAAGCTGTTTCCCCCATGGTCCAGTAGTGGCCATTCTGCACATAGATGATCCAGAGGGGGAGGGTGCTCAGGTACATCAACTCGCACAGCGACAGGCCAAACAGGTAGATGGAGAGAATGTTTCCCCTGTGCATCTGGATGAAGGTCAAGACGGCGGTCACGAAGTTGGCTGGCATGCCCACGGTAAAGACGATGCTGTACACCGCTACCAGAAGCAACCTGCTCTCTTCGTACAGAGTGGTCTGGTTGCATGTGAAATTTTGAGGCTCAGGCATTCTGCTGACATAGGCGAGGATACCCAACAGACGCCTCCCTCATTTGGGTCTCTTGGCAGCTCTGAAAACAAAATAGAGATTTTTTTTTTAAAAAAAACATTGAACAGGAAGAGGGTAAACGGTATGGCCAGGTCTGTAATAGTGTGTACGTATGTTCCATCAAGCTGCAACCTATGGCGAACATAGCGTGGAGCTTTTGAGGCAAGTGAGAAGCAGGGGCGGGGAGAGGAAGAAGAAGACGAAAAAGAAGAAGAGGAGGAGGAAGAGGAGGAGGTGATTGGATTTATACCCTGCCCTTTACTCGGAGTCTCAGAGCAGTTTACAATCCCCTTCCCTTCCTCTCCCCATAACAGACACCTTGTGAGGTAGGTGGGGCTGAGAGAGCTCTGACTGAGAACTGCTCTTGAGAGAACAGCTCTGACAGAACTGTGGCTTGTCCAAGGTCACCCAGCAGCTGCATGTAGAAGAGTGGGTTCTTAATTTTTTTTTTAAATCAATCCTGGTTCTCCCAGATTAGAGTCCACGCTCTTAACCACTACACCAAATGCTGTTAACCACTATACCATTGCCTTCCTCTGCAGAGCCTCCTTTGGTGGCCTTCCATCCATGTACTGACCCTGCTCAGTTCCCAAGATTTGACGAGAGGGGGCTATACCATGCCACCTTCCCTCTCAGGTCTGTGTTTACCTCACGCAAAGTCTTGTCTAAATTTCCTCCGCAGTGATCCAAATTCTGTCCTTGTTCAGTACAGATTCGGAGGGACTTGAGAATTCTATAAGCTGTGCAAATCATCCAGTCAGAGCAAAACGACATCATGTACTCATGGATTTATAGAATTTCCCAAAGGGGTTTACAAAAACTGATTTTTTCTCTTTTGCCGCCAAGTCACAGCTGACTTGTGGCGACCCCATAGGGCAGTGATGGCGAACCTTTTAGAGACCAAGTGCCCAAACTGCAACCCAAAACCCACTTATTTATCGCAAAGTGCCAGCACAACAATTTAACCTGAATACTGAGGTTTTAGTTTAGAAAAAAGAACTCATTAACATCTTTTGTCTTAAAAGAAAAACACAATAACAGAGCTTTCAATTATACAAACAACTTTTTATTGAAAGGTAAAAGTTTGCATTTGGCATGCTTTTGAACAATTAATGTGATTTTTGCTGTTGTATGCATGCTGATAATTTGTCTAACCTTGGCTCGTACTTTGTAAGTTTGAGAGCAGCCCAGCCTCGAGTCTGTGTTGTCTTTTTCCTTTTAGAGACTGAGTGCCCAAACTGCGTGTGTGCCCACAGAGAGGGCTCTGAGTGCCGCCTCTGGCACGCGTGCCATAGGTTTGCCACCACTGCCATAGGGCTTTCAAGGCAAGAGGCGTTCAGAGGTGGTTTGCCATTGCCTGCCTCTGCATAGCAACCCTGGACTTCCTTGGCGGTCTTCCATCCAAATACTAACCGTGCCCAAACTTGCTTAGCTTCTGAGATCTGACAAGATTGGGCTAGCCTGGGCTATCCAAGTCAGGGCCAGAATTTTAAAAAGCAATAAAACACCTTAGATATTCAATGTAGGGATAAATAACATCATGCACATTGCCCTAAGTAAGGAATATGATAAATAAGGAGATCAAATCAGTCCATCCTAAAAGAAATCAACCCTGACTGTTCCCTGGAAGGCCAGATACTGAAACTGAAGCTCAGATACTCTGGCCACCCAATGAGAAGGGAGCACTCACTGGAGAAGACCCTGATGCTGGGAAAGACTGAAGGTCAAAGAAGAAGGGGACGGCAAAGGATGAGAGGGTGAGACAGTGTCATCGATGCAACAACGCATGAAATTAGCAAACTCCCAAGCACGACAGAAGACAGGAGAGCCTGGTGTGATGTGGTCCATGGGGTCATGAAAAGCCAGACTCGACTGTGTGCCTGAACAACAACAACGTTTGTTGACTGAATATTTTGTGCAATCTGTGAATGTCAAACCGAAGGCGTGCACAAGTTTCCATGATGCGGTTGACCACACAGTATTTCCAAACCGAGGCACCCTAGAGAGGTAAAATTTCTCGAAATTTTGAAGAATCCATCCCCCCCCCAGAAAAAAATGGAAATTTGGGGGAAAATTAAAATATATGCAATATTTACTGTCCTATCAAACCTAAACTAATGTTAACTGTTTTGGCAACACAAAGGGCTTTTTCCCACTCATATTGTGCCGGCGTTCTGCCTCCGTTTGTCCTGGCGCTGGGTGTCAATTTCACACCCTTTGCTGCGGCGCGTGTGTTAATACGGGGCTTCGCGTCATTTTCTCCGCGCCTTTGGTAAACCTTTTTTTTTAGGTTTACCGAAGGCGCGGAAAAAATGGTGCGAAGCCCCGTATTAACACACATGCCGCAGCAAAGGGTGTGAAATTGACACCCAGCGCCGGGACAAACGGAGGCAGAACGTCGGCACAATGTGAGTGGGAAAAAGCCCAGAATGTATCACGTGCGACTTACTTACCATATAATATTGAAATATTTGTTACATTTATGGAATTTAAAAATTATAAATGCCTTAGATTTCTACCAACAAAGCTGCAAATATACCCAATACTTGGGAGAAAACTGCAAGCTGATGCCCCCTATGTGACCTTAGCTAGAGAGCTCAGTTCTCAATGACACTTTCGTCTGAGGCTTTGGTGCAGCTTCTGCCCCATCTGCTTCTGATCATTTCCCCTCCAGCAAGGAAGGGCAATAAGCTATTTTTTTACCCATTCTGTGGGCGTATATATCACAGTGATTGAAGACAACGGTAAAAGGTCAAACACAAGGTCAACCACAAGTCAGGTGAAAAAGACAACAGAAGGCATGCAGCAGCTGAAAAGCGATAAAAGCCCTGCATGCTCCCCTCAGAAGAGCAGGTGTCTTTCTTGACAGAGTGGTTCCCCAGTGGAACAGGCTTCCTCGGGAGGTGGATTCGCCTTCCTTGGAGGTTTTCAAATAGAGGCTAGATGGCCATCAGACAGCAATGCTGACTCTGTGAACTTAGGCAGATCACGAGAGGGAGGACAGGAAGGATTGCCTCAGTGCTTAGTTCTTGTGGCCCTTTCTTACACGCCCAGGGAAATGCCGATTGCCGCTTGGCGGTCAGGAAGCGATTTTTCTCCAGGCCGGTTTGGCCGGGGATCCTGGAGGGTTTTTGTCATCTTCTGGGTGTGGAACAGCGATCACTATGGGTGTGGGGGCCTGGGGGATATTTATGAATTTCCTGGATTGTGCAGGGGGTTGGACTAGATGACCCTGGAGGTCCCTTCCAACTCTATGATTCTATATGTGAAGCAAGTCATGCTGGATTTAAGAGCTGTGTCTGCCTACAGCATGGATGCCCACATTGTCTTTAAAAGCATTTTGCTCAGAAGATACTTCACAGGGGTTTTTTTTTCAGTACTTCCCCCAAATTTCCAAATTCCCCAAGGGAAAAAGGGAAAAACGGGGAGGGGGGTCATGACTTTATTTTTGTTTGCTTATTTTTTTCCCCCGGGCCTTCTCATGTCTAATGCACCCTGGCTCAAGGACATGTTACCAGCACTCTCCTTTAAAAAAAAGCCTGTCATGAAGGTTCCCACATTTGTGTTTAGAAAGGCATTTTTATACAGGGATCCCCTCCCCCTTTTGCCATCAACCTGTTGGGTTTTCAAGGCAAGAGACAAACAGAGAGGGGGGTTTGGTTCTGTTTGCCGTTGCCTGCCTCTGTGTAGTGACACTGGACTTCCTTGGTGGTCTCCCATCCACGGACTAACCAGAGCTGACCCAGCTGAGATTCTTGCACCATGTCTTGCAAACTGCGGCCCAGAAGACCTCACCCACAGCAGGATCCGCATTTCACAAGAACCCTTGGAACTCTTGCACCACCGGCTGTTGCAAAGCAAATGCAGAAGAGAAGTGCAATCCTGGTCACATTCAGTCAAGCTCTAAGCACCGTCGCCTTGGTTCGTGCCCAGCAGCCTCCCCCTGCTGCGGGCCTCATCTCCATGCCCTCTCATTTCCTTTTTCCTTTGACATTTCCTGCCCTGCTACGTGTAAGAAATCATAGCATCCACTGAGTCGTTTTTGAATTTTCCACCTTGCTGCTTTCGGGTTCTTGTGCACCCACTGACTCCATGCACCCGCCAGGACCCCCTTGGCTGCGGGGGAAGATTCGGCGGGTGTGAGACACTCCCCGGCTCGGGGGCTGACTTCCTGTCTCCTAGTCTTCCTCCCGTCACAAAAAAACAACAAGCCAGACATGGATGGAAGAGATGACTCTCCCTTTTAATAGAATAACAGAGCAATCCTAGGCCGAGTGACTCCGGTCTATCCCCACTGAAATCAATGAACTTAGACCAGAGTCACTCCACATAGGATTGAGGCCGCAAAACGATTTTAAGCCAGTTTGGTGTTGTGGTTTGGAGCGTGGACTCTCATCTGGGAGGACCTGGTTTCATTCCCCACTCCTCCATGTGCAGCTGCTGGAGTGACCCTGGGTCAGTCACTCAAGTTCCCTCAGAGCTGTTCTCTCAGGAGCAGTTCTGGAAAGAGCTCTCAGCCCCACCCCATCTGACAGGGTGTCTGTTGTGGGGAGGGGAAGGGAAAAGAAGAAGAAAATATTGGATTTATACCCCGCCCTTCACTACCCAAAGGAGTCTCAGAGCGGCTTACAATCTCCTTTCCCTTTCCCTCCCCACAACAGACACCCTGTGAGGTAGGTGGGGCTGAGAGAGCTCTTTCAAGGACTGTCCTTGAGAGAACAGCTGTGATAGAACTATGGCTTGCCCAAGGTCATCCAGCAGGTGCAAGTGGAGGAGTGGGGAATCAAACCCGGTTCTTTCAGATTAGAGTCCACACACTTAACCACTACACCAAACTGAAAAGGGATTGTAAACTGCTCTGAGGGTGGGGTATAAATCCAATCTCTTCTTCTTCTTAAACAGAGCCCATGTCTTGTTTGTCAGACTGGAGGAGGACCTGTATGAAGAGCCCTCCTTGTTCTCGCTTGCCTCAGGCCCAAACTCAGGCAACACTCCGAGGGTTTGGATCTCTTCTAGAGCTTCCAACCTCCAGGTGGGGTAGAGCTACCAAGCCCCCATTGCAGAGTTTCCATTCCCTTTGCTGCTTAGAGCAGTTGGGCGGGGGGGGGGGGGGAGAGATAAAAATGAAAATTAATAAATGTTTGGATAAAAAAAAACTAACTGGAGTTGCCTATGCAATGACTTCTGGGGAATTCCTGGAAGTGACGGTGGTAGCTCTAGGAATCGCTAGGAACTCTATGGGGAAAACATAGATGCTGTTGCTGCTGCCCTCACACTGTCTCCCCTCTCCCCCAACCCTCCTGTTGGTTGCCAGGCTCATCCTGTCAACCCTAAGGCAGGCCTGGAGTTCTGGAATTACACCCGATCTCAAAACAACAGAGATCAGTTCCCCTGGAAGTAATGGTAACTTTGGTGGGAGGTAATGGCAACTCCCCACACCCAACTCTCCCCAGCCACTGCCCCTAAATCTCTGGGAATTTCTCAAGCTGGAGTTTCCAACCCCAGCATTTTCCAGGGGCTTTCTGATGCTCCCTGGGCCACTACATCATTGGTTTCGGTTGAGGATCTGAGGGAGCACCCCCTCCTGTCTTTGGTGGAACAATCTATGGTTATTCCTTCAGCACAGCAAGGAAGGTCAATGTCTGTGCCCTTGAAGATGGAATTGGGATAGTCTCCTGACACTGGGAAGACTCTGGGCCTCACCTAGAATAAGAAGAGTTAGATTTATTCCCCACCCTTCACTTGGAGTCTCAGAGTGGCTTACAACCTCCTTCCCTTCCTCTCCCTACAACAGACACCCTGTGAGGTAGGTGGGGCTGAGAGTGCTTTTTTGAGAGCTGCCCTTGAGAGAACAGCTCTGAGAGAACTGTGACAGCCCCAAGGTCACCCAGCTGGCTGCATGTGGAGTAGTGGGGAATCAAACCCGGTTCTTTCAGATTAGAGGTCACCGGTCTTAGCCACTGCACCAAACTGGTTCTCTTGAAATGACCTAGAGTCCTTTCAGGCATAATGCCAGCTAGAGTAGCCAGCTGTATGCTGGCAGCTTTGGGGAGATGCAGGGTGCAGAGTCGTAATGATCAGCATAATGCTGACGCTGACATCACTCGTGCTGTGAGCCCAGATGTGACATCAGCACATCAGGGAGCCACTCTAGGACTCCCCCAAATTCTATGTTTTTTTCAGGTAAATCCTACAGTGTCACCCCAATGTGGTGGTGTCACATGGAAGTTATTTTGCAGCATTAGCCCAATGCTAATCACTCCCTCCAGTTTTGCTGCCGCTGCTCCACCAACCAGCAGCAGAAGAGGCGGGGCCCATGGTGGAAATTCACTAAGCAGGGGACTTGGCCACCCTGATGCCAGCAAATTGGTCCTTCCCTCGCCCTTCTCTATGACTCCTGTCCAGGCCCATAGCCACGGGGGGCTTTTGGGGGTAGTGCCCTCACAGATGGCCCCCATGTTGTTGTCATATATAAATGGAGAGCATGACCAAGAAGACACCAAAACTGTTTATTGAAAATCAGTGGTGGTAGCACTCTTTCAAGGAAACTGGTCCGTTGAAGATTTTGGGGGTGGAGCTTGAGGAGGATGGGGTTTGGAGAAGGGAGGGGCTTCAATGGAGTATAATGCCACAGAGCCTCCCTTACAAAGTGGCCATTTTCTCTAGGTTAACTGATCTCTGTTGCCTGGAGGTTAGTTGTAATCCCAGGAGATCCCCAGCTACCACCTGGAGGCTGGCAACCCTAACTGTTAGTGATCTCTTTGAAACATGATATACTTGACAGAAACTCCCAGGGTTCTCTGGAACACAGCTGAAAAATCTATGTTCTGCTTCATTGTCCACTTCCCCCTGCTACAAGGTGAGGTTCTGTATTCTTGCGTGGTCCTTCTCTAGTGAGATATCTACTCAATATATATAGTTTAAAATATATATATCAATAATTGTGTCTGTCAGTGAATTCTGGGAATAGTAGATGGTTGAGGGGGTTGAGAATTCTGCTAAAAATGACTCTTCATAGAGCTACAATTTCCAGAGTCCCCTGGTGGAAAGAGAATGATTATTCAACTATTTGAGTCAGAGGTAGAGATATGCCTCTAAGGGATTATCCAGTTTTCTGGTGTTAGTCCCTGGTAAACCACTGCTTGTATTTTGAGGAAACGCTGAAGCTTCAAAACCCCCAATAATCTGGTGACTGGGTTTCTGTCTTTTCTGAGGGCCAAACCAGGTAAACTCAGTTACCAAGTACACAGTGTCCTACTTTGGACTGCAGTGTGAAGGTGTTATGTATTGACCATGCGGTTGCCATGTGCTCCAGTAATGGCAACCGCCATGTGGCCAGAGCACATGGCCAAGAAACTACCTGAGCTTCAGCCAGGTAGAACAAAGGCCAGGTGGATTCTAACCGGCCACCAATCATGTACCTAGGTTTCTCCCAGGGAACCTATGAGATGTAAATAGACTGATAATAGCCTATCAGGCCAGTTGGGCGAGGTCAGGGGATTATCCCTGACCAGCATAAAAGGAGGGCTTGGAGCCCTGGATTGTATGCTTCATCCAGACCAGCAATAAAGATCTAGCTGTTTCACTGTTCCATGGACTCCCAACTCCAATACTTCTCAGAAGGAAAGGATTTTTGTAGCCTTTTTCCTGCTTAGGGTTGCCAGGGAATCCTGGGAGCTTTGGAGGGTGGGGCATCGGGAGGGCAAGCATTGCATGACACTCTAGGAATTTCCCCAAACTCTATGGTAAAGACTCTTTAGCATAGTGTGTCTCTTTCCAGGGGTCACTTGGGGTCGGAGCAAGGCAGAGCAGCACTCCACCAGCCCAGGAGTGGGCACTAGGGCAGCCATGGGCCGAATCAGATTCTCTGATCTGATTCGGCCCACTGCCAAAATGCCACTGAAATTTGGTGGTGGGTTTAAAAGCAGCTGGAGGGGAAAGGGTTTGAATGAGAGGCTCCAAACTTGCAGGGTAGCTGCTGGAGCCTCTTCCCCAAATACCCACCAAGTTTCAAGAAGATTGGACCAGGGGGTCCAAGTGTATGGGGAGAGGTCCCAGCAGCTACCCTGCAAGTTTGGAGCCTCTCCCTCAAACCCCCTCTCCTCCAGCCCCTCATATACCCTATGAGTTTTTGCCATTGACTTCAATGGCCCATAGGGTATAATGGGGCTGAAACTGACATTTGGCCAGCCCGTGATGTCAGGGGGTGTGGTATATGCTAATGAGGTATGCTAATAGGTATGCTAATGAGCTCTGCTCTTTTTCTACAAAATGACCCCTGTCTCTTTCCCATTTTTCACTGTGGCCAATAACACAGCGGAGAATCATGGAAAACAGGGCTTCACAGCTGCTCCTGTCAGTTTCAAAAATAGTCTGGTCAGTTTCAGGATGATTGCCCCTTTGCCTGCCTTCCCTTTCATTCAAGGAACTAAGGCTAAAATGCATGCACAAAGACTGAACCACAGGGATTTAAATGGAAGGCACTTGCTTGACACTAATGCACAACTGCAATAGGGCAATAGGGCAATTGCACAAAATAATAATAAAAAATTGGTGCCACCCCCCCCCCCCCCGACACATCGCAAGTGACATTCCCACCTCAATTAAGAAAAGTGCATTTTTCATTGTTGTAACCAATGCTCCTTCTAAGCTGTGGAGTCTTGTGAGCAAAAATTTTACTTTGTGAGCTATTGGCATTCAAGTTGCGAGCAAGCAATTTGGCTACTGCAAAAATTAATTTGCTCTGGAGCCATCCTTCCTGAGCTCAGACAAAAATGTGTGAGCTGGAGGCTAAAAAACAGTGAGCCAGCTCACACTAACACAGCTTAGAGGGAACACTGGTTGTAACTGCAGAATAAATACACCAGAGAAAAAAAAGAATGGTGCCTGTGGCAGGCACAGTTTCTGAAGTCAAGCTTAAGAGTACGCAGTAAGCTGTGCATGTGTAATGGGTGTAGAAGCGTGACAGTCAGTACAGTCAATAAATCTCCCAAGAAGTATATTGTGAAAAGGTAAACTGATATTTATTCGAGTAGATTTAGTTCACATTCAGGCTGCAGTCAAAAAGAAGAGAGGGAAGCCTAATCTAAAGAGTTCTTTCCCTCTCACAAACGGCCATCTTGTCCGGCATCATGAGTCTGTGGGAGTGAGAGGGCACTGGGTCTACAGAAGAGACCTGCAGAGACATGTGTCTCTGTGGAAGGCCATGTGAGAG
Organism: Lepidodactylus listeri; assembly: GCA_029233225.1. Classification (NCBI taxonomy): domain Eukaryota; kingdom Metazoa; phylum Chordata; class Lepidosauria; order Squamata; family Gekkonidae; genus Lepidodactylus; species Lepidodactylus listeri. Next base: position 88,268,426 of record JARCFY010000011.1, read on the forward strand.
AGTGAGAGGACAAAGCGAGACGGAGGAGGGGTCAGAGAGCAGCTCCCAGGTTAAGACAAAGAGAGGCATCCCATTCAAGGTTAGCACCCTCCCCCCCAACGCCCAGGTATGTGAAGTCTCTGACTCCAACAGAGTGTACAGCCTCCACTCTCCCCCTCCTCTATTCTCTTCCTTTTTTACTCTTGTTTTCACTTAAACTTCTTGTAGCGATGGTCCCTCCCTCCTCTTCCTTCCTACTTGTAGTGGTTCTCATTGCGGTAAAGTAGTTTCAAGGAAGCACATGCTGAGCTTCAACTACCACCTGGACTCTGTGAGGGGAGACTGGAGCTCGATTCTGTCTCCCTTTCCGTCAGTCCCATTGCCATCACCACAGCCTGTTTGCCCACCTTTAGAAGAGAGAAAGAAGAAGTGATTGGATTCATACCCCTCCCTTCACTACCCGAAGGAGTCTCAGAGCTGCTTACAATCTCCTTTCCCTTACCCTCCCCACCCCACAACACACACCCTGTGAGGTAGCTGGGGCTGAGAGAGCTCTTTCGAGAACTGCTCGTGAGACAGCAGCTCCGCGAGAACTTGTAAATGATCCAAGGTCACACCAGCAGCTGCATGTGGAGGACTGGGGAATCAAACCCGATTCTCCCAGATTAGAGTCCACGCTCTTAACCACTACACCAAACTGAAGTAGAAGCAGCATTGGGAGGGGGTGAAGGGCTGAGAGACTCCAGAGCGAACAAGGAAGAAAGGAATGTGAAAAGTACAAAGGAAAGAGAAGGAAGAGAGAGCCAATGAACCAGTGTGAAGAAGAACAAAGAGAAGGGAACACATGAAAAGCAAGAGCCTTTTCAGTAGTGCCCCCTGCCTGGTGGAACTTTCTGCCTGGCGGAACTGTCTGGGCCCCTGTGGGATCTTTCAAGATTCTGTAGGGTCTATAAGATGGAGTTCTTCCACCAGGCTTTCCACTAAGGATGGTCAAGGTCAGTTTTTCACCACCCAATTAGCAGTGCAGCCTGGTTTTTGACAGCAGTCTGTGATTTTGGTTGTATTGGGTTAAGTGTGCTTCCATTTGACTTGGAAGCAAAGAAGCTTTATGCAGTACCCCTAATCTACCACATTTCCTGGTTAAGGGGAAAGTGCCATTCAAACAAATTACAAAGACGACCTGACTCCAGTGGTAACAAGAGAAAGAAATTTTACTTCCAAAAATAGAAGCACATCTTACATGACATATTCCTGTGGGTACATTTTACTTATTGTGACCAGATTAATTTCAAAAAGGTTTAACTTGTTACAGATACAAGCCCAGATAAGAGAGAGAAGAAGACAGCTCCTATAGAAGATGAAAAACAGAAGGCAAGCAAGGGCTATAGAGGCTCCACGTCTAACGGATGGGGGGGGGGGGGAGTGTTCCTGAGTGAGAGAAATGTCGTAACCCTTTCCCTCCCAGATCTTCTTGCGTGCAGAGTTACAATATCCAACAGGCTGTTGGTTGGGTGCCAAATGATCACATTTTATTCTGATGCCTGAGCTAGAGTGCTGTTTCATGGATTTTAAATTAATGTTTTTGTAAATATGTCATTGTGTCCTGCCCCGTGACCCAGGGGAGGAGCGGGGTATAGGTCTAATAAATAAATAAATAAAGCCGCCCTGAGCCTGCCATTGGCGGGGAGGGTGGGATATAAATTTCAAGAAATAAAATAAAATAAAATAAATAAATAGAATTAAAAGAAATCAACACATGAAGCTATCTTATACTGAATCAGACCCTTGGTCCATTGAGGTCAGTATTGTCTACTCAGATTGGCAGCAGCTCTCCAAGGTCACAGAGAAAGGACTTTCACATGTTTGATCCTTTAACTAGATCATCTGGCCCTTCAAGAGAGCCAGTTTGGTGTAGTGGTTAAGTGCGCGGACTCTAATCTGGGAGAACCGGGTTTGATTCCCCACTCCTCCTCTTGCACCTGGCTGGATGACCTTGGGCAAGCCATAGCTCTGTACCAGCTGTTCCCTCAAGGACAGCTTGGGAAAGAACTCTCTCAGCCCCACCTACCTCACAGGGTGCCTGTTGTGGGGAGGGGAAGGGAAAAGGAGTTTGTAAGCCGCTCTGAGACTCCCTTGGGGAGTGGAGGGCGGGGTATAAATCCAATCTCTTCTTCTTCTTCTTCTAAAGAAGCAGGCTGGCGGTGATGAGGGTCAGGGCCTTTTCTGTGGCGGCCCCTTACTGGTGGAACGAGCTCCCGGATGACATCAGGGCCCTGCGGAACCTTTTACAGTTCTGCAGGGCCTGTAAAACGGAGCTTTTCCACCAGGCCTTTGAGTAGGGGCCACCTTTTTAACATCGAGGCCTTGCCCCCCCCCCCAACATCAGCACCAACTTAATATCTAGTTACGTGGTAAGAACTCAGACTGTGGTGGTAGTGTGACCACCTAGATGCTTGTGGCAGTGCCGCCATCATTTATGAGTCCCATGTCTGCTAGCATGTATTTGCACATGTCACGGTTCTAACTTTATTATGATTTTAATGTATTTCGCTGTTTTAATATATTTATGAATAGCCTGTAAGCTGCCCTGAGCCTGCCTAGCAGGGAGGGTGGGATACAGATTAGGCAAACAAACAAACAAACAAACAAACAAATAGAGATGCCGGAGATTGAACCTGGGACCTTCTGCATGCCAAGTAGATACTCTACCACTGAGCCATGGCCACCCCCAAGGAAAAACCTGAAAAAGGGAGTGGAAGGGTCAGTCAACAGGGCAGCCAGCGGGCACCAGGAAACAGTGGCGGGCATCATGGTGCCCCCGGGGCATCGCCCTGGGGATCTCTGCCCTAGTCTGAGAAGGCAGCCACATGGACTGCATGTCATTTATACCTCTGCAGAGTCTCATTCTTGGGAAGGGAAGTAGCTCCTAGTTATTGTAAAAAGGGGATGTAAGAATGATTGTCTCAGATTATGGCTCTACGAAAGAGGATCCTGGAACGGGGGAAATCTGTGATATGCAACTCAGTTCTCAGATCAACGGCCCCTTTGACCCGACTCTTAAAGCTGCAGGAGTCGGGACTCCCCAGACTTGATGCCCTGAACGAACTGCCTAGTAAATAACGAGAAAAGCACAAATCCAGTCATTACTGTCTCCGGAAGACCCGCGGAACCCTGGCCTGCAGAGGAAGCTGGCCACTGGATTTTCCCGTTTGGGCCTCAGGGACAGTTCAGGAGGGGCCGTGGCTCAGTGGAAGAGCCTCTCCTTTGCTTGGGAAAGGTCCCAGGTTCAGTCCTTGGCATCTCCCATTAAAAGGATCGGGTAGTTGGTGCTTTGAAGGGTGGCCTCTATGGCACTGTACCCTGCTGAGGCCCCTCCCCTCCTCAGACCCCGCCCTCTCCCAGATCCACCCCCAAAGTCTCCAGGTATTTTCCAACCCAGATCTGGCAACCCTGTAAACTAGAAATGCCAGGACCTTCTGCATACAAAGCAGATGTTCTGCCACTGAACAGTGAACCTTCCCTTCTGTTCCAATAGACTTTTTTTTTTTTTGTTATCAAGAAAGCAGTTTAGGGAGGCTGTAACTTTAAGTGGAGAAGCAATTCTGGAAGTGCGTAACTCTCTCCTGGCCCAGCATTTTCCTGCTTAAAAATTGACCCATCCAGGTGCTTCCCTTCTTCCCTTCACAGGGTTCCACAGTTATATTCACCCTCCTAGATGGCCGCTTGAGTGCTGCGGGGAATGGAAATCCAGCTCAGGGCAGCTGAAGCGCTGAGAAACTATGACCCAAAAAGGAAACCACACTGGGCGAAGCCTGTTTGCGATTCTGTGAAGTGTGTGGTAGAGTGAATCTGCAGGCATGTGGTGGGTCAGCGTTTGGCAAGAGACCACGACAAGAAGACAGAACAGAAAAGCACCGGAAATAACCACAACAAAAGGACGAGGACGAATTTCCTCAGTCAGCTTTACAGCCAGCTAACTTGATCATTAACAGATAGCAGTTATCTGTTGTTTCTTTCCCTCAGCTGTATTAAACATTTAGCTTCGTACAAATTCTTATATAATAAATGTTTGACGTTTGTTAAGAACAAGCTGTGGCCCGTGAAAGATCACATGGCAGGGGTGGGGGTGGGGATAGATAATATTTCCTGCCCCTCAAAATCTCCCCCTCAAGGTTTTCCTCTGAGGTGCTTGAACAGGTGATTTCTTGCCTCCCACTTCCCCCTTTTAACTGAGACCAATTTCCCACGCGGTGCTGCTCCGGCGCTATTCTTCCCTTTGCCCTGACTGCATGCTTGAATTTCCCACTATTTGCCCCGCACCGCATTTTGACCCGCGGCTTCGCCCGAATTCCCCTGCGGCTTCAATGATCCTCAAAAAACAGGATCACTGAAGCCGCGGGGGAATTCGGGTGAAGCTGCGGGTCAAAATGTGGCACGGGGCAAATAGTGGGAAATCAAGCATGCAATCGGGGTAAAGGGAAGAATGACACCGGAGCAGTGCCTCATGGGAAGTTGGTCTCACACTCAGCTTTCCTCAACATCCCCCCCCCTTCTGAGGCATATTTAGTCCTCATTAGGATTTTCTTTTCTTTAAAAAAAGTATTTCATGAAACCATATTTTTCAATATGCCCAGGAACTGTACGGTTGTCAGCCTCCTGGTGGTACCTGGAGATTGCTTGCTATTACAACTGATCTCTGGATAACCAAGATCAGTTCTGGAGAAAATAGCAGCTTTGGAGGGTGGACTCTATGGCATTGTACCCTGCTGAGGTCCCTCCCCTCCCCGGGCTCCACCCCCCAAATTTCCAGGTATTTCTCGACCCAGAGTTGGCAGCCCTATCAGGGAGTCCCCCACGTGCATAGATTCCTCTGTCTTTGTGGGTGGGTGGCTTGGCTTTGTTCTTTAACTCATTTGTTCTCATTGACTCACAGCCCTCTCTGCCTTCGACCAAAAAGCTGTGACTGCCTTGAGCTCTTTTGAATCTTCACACACACTGAAGATTACTTTCTGTTTCATCTTGATGACCCAAAACAGATGAAACCATCGAAACACAACTAAACATAGCTTCTTTCCAGTGGCTAGCAGTTGAAGTTTTTATAACGGCTGCACACCACTGGGGAAGAATAATATTTAATTGCATTTCAGTCATTCTTGTCTGCAAACTAGCAAGGCAAACTGGGGGAAGTGTTTTTCTATCAGTTCCTCCCCTGGCAGGCTACTTCCCCTGGCAAATATTGTAGTATTTACAGGTCACCTAAATGTTAGAAACGACGAATCATTTCTATGGAGGAGTAAGCCTGTTAGAGACAATAGCACAATATCACACCAAACCGCAGGTAAAGATGTTTTAACGTTAACGTCTCAATTGTCCAACCGTAGATCTTGCTGGATTTTCAAAGCCAGGAGAAGGGATAGATGTGTGCATGCACAATTGATTGTCACAGCAGACAGATTTAGGTATGCTCTTGTGTATAGTCATAGAATCCCAGAGTTGGAAGAGGCCATGGAGGCCATCTATTCCAACCCCCTGCTTGATGCAGGATCAGCCCAGAGCATCCCTGGCAACAGCTGCCTGTACACGTGCAGTCTCCATCTCTTCCACCCCTTGTTTTCGTCGCATCGCTCAAGTGCTTGTCCGGCCGCTGCTTAAAGACTGCCAGGGAGGGGAAGATCACCACCACCTCCCTGGGCGGCCCATTCCACTGCTGAACTACTCTTACTGTACTGTGCAGTTCGTTTCCCTAATACCCAGCCAGTACCTTCCCACCCTTAATGTAAACCCATTCTTGGGAGTCCTCTCCTCTGCTGCCAACAGGAACAGCTCCCTGCCTTCCTCTAAGTGACAGCCCTTCCAATACTTCAATAGAGCAATCATGCCCCGTCACCTCCTCTTCTCCGGATTAAACATTCCCAAGTCCCTCAGCCTAGAATAGAACAGAATCAGAGAGTTGGAAAAGGCCCTACAGGCCATCTAATCCAACCCTCTGCTCAATGCAGGGTCAGCCTAGAGCATCCCTGACAAGTATTTGTCCAGCCGCTGCTTAAAGACTGCCAGGGTGGGGCAGCTCACCACCTCCCGAGGCAGCCAATTCCACTGTTGCACAACTCTGACTGTCAAAAGGTTTTTCCTAAGATCCAGCCGGTACCTCCCCGCCTTTCGTTTAAACCTATTCTTGCAAGTCCTGTCCTCTGCTGCCAACAGAAACAGCTCCCTGAGTGACAGCCCTTCAAACACTTCAAGAGAGCGATTATGCCCCTCCCCCCAACCTCCTCTTCTCCAGACTAAACATTCCCAGGTTCCTCTGCCTTTTCTTGTAGGATTTGGTCTCCAGCCCCCTGATCATCCTCATTGCCCTGTTCTTCACCCTTTTGCTGCTCGAGGGTCCAAGGAAGCCAGTGCTTTTTCTTGTTCACACGCATACATCAAGCACCTTGATTTTAGGGTTTTGGTTGCATGGGAAAAGCTCTCTCTGGATATGTTGGAACATTCTTTGAGACACAAGGTGAGCTGGAGGCAAACTTGCCAGTGGCTCACTAGAGTCTAAGGCTGAAATCTTTCATATCACCAACTACCTGGCCCTTTTAGCTGGAGATGCCGGGGGACTGAACCTGGGACCTTCTGCATGCCAAGCAGAGGCTCTACCTCTGAGCCACAGGTCTTGGTTTATCTTCCTCAAGGGACTTCACTGTAGTGGGAGGTTATGTACCCACGTTCTAGCAACATGCCTGGTGTTGTCTCCTTTTAGAGAGCCATCGTGGCACGGCAGTTAAAGTGTTAGACTAGGATTTTAGAGACCCAGGTTTGAATCCCTACTTTACTGTGGAAAGTTGCTGGGTGACTTTGGGCCAGTCACACACTCTTGGCCTAACCTGCCTCGCAGGGTCGTTGCTTTGCTAGTGTCCTTCCAGCATTTGACCAGTCCTCTATGCTTTAATCATAGAGTTTTGATGGAATGCCACAGCGTGGCTGGCGACATGATGACATCACTTCTGGCTGCACTGGAAATGACATCAGCATGTCCGGACACTAGCGATCACCTCCCCATTTCCCCCCACAGAGTGGTGGTGGGAAGGGCCCATTGGGGCAGGCAATAGTGCCTTGCTCCCAGCAGGAACATGACAACGCTCACAGAAGGAGAAAGACAAATTTCCTTGGGAAGGGAGACCCAAATTTAATGGTATCTGCTCTGTGTGGTTGCCTGGAAATTATTATTATGCACCACAGGTGACCAGGTTGGTGACGACTTATAGGTATGCATCCAAAGCTATCCAATGAACCTGATGGGCAGTAGGATCAGGACAGACAAAAGGGAGTACTACTTTACACAGAGATTGATTGAAATGTGGAATTCGCTGCCAGAGGATGTAGTGATGGTCACAGGAATAAATGGCTTTAAAAGGGGATTAGATAGATTCATGGAGGGTAGGTCTATCAGTGGCTACTAGCCGTGGTGAGGGAGGGGAACCTCCACTCCTCCACTTGCACCTGCTGGATGACCTTGGGCAAGCCATGGCTCTGGTACAGCTGTTCTTGAAAAAGAGCAGTTTTTGTCAGAGCTCTCTCAGCCCCACCTACCTCACAGGGTGCCTGTTATGGGGAGGGGAAGGGAAAGGAGATTGTAAGCCGCTCTGAGACTCCCTTGGGTATTGAAGGGCAGGGTATAAATCCAATCTCTTCTTCTCTTCTTCTTCTCTTCTGGTTGGCCACTGTGTGAGACAGGATGCTGGACTAGATGGACCACTGGTCTGATCCAGCAGGGATCTTCTTGTGTTCTAGTGAAGGCCTCAGCCTCTGTGCCCTGTTGTTGGCCCTCCAGGGGAACTGGTTGGCCACTGTGTGAGACAGGATGCTGGACTAGATGGTCCACTGGTCTGAGCCAACTGGGCTCTTCTTATGTTTTTACTGTGCCTACGTTCCTTTCAGACAGGTATCGGTATGCCTAAATTTCCTGAAGGGAAATGAGTAGCTGGTGCCCAATATTTTAAACTTCCCCTCCCAATGTAAAGCAGCCGCAGCTGAGAAAGGAAACAGCAAGGAGTCAGGTTACAAAGTAGAGAAGTGGGAAAGGCAGCTACAAAGCAAAGGGGAATATGCAAACTGTGCTCTCTGCAGTCAAGGAAGGACCCTTCCCCCAGTGAGAAGTAAACACACGAAGCTACCTTACACTGAATCAGAACCTTGGTCCATCCAGATCAGTACTGTCTACTCAGACTGGCAGCGGCTCTCCAGGGTCTCCGGCAGAGGTCTTTCACATAACTTACTGCCTGATCCTTTTAACTAGAGATGCTGGGGATTGAATTTGGGACCTTCTGCATGCCAAGCAGACATTGCATTACTGCGCCACAGCCCCTTCCCAAAGTGAAACCCAAAAGTCCCAAATGTTGCCTGGGGTCTTTAGCTCATGAAAGAAGAAGCAGGGTGTGTGTGTATGACTGTTGTGTCTGGAAGATGGGAGGGAAAAAAGAAGGAGAGACTTCTGCCAACTTTAAATTCCATTTTTGGGGGGGGGGGGGGTGTTTGTGTGTGTATGCAACCTAGGGGCCGCAGTGGCTCAGAGGTTAAGACACTGAGCTGCAGACTGGAAGGTCAGTAGCTTGGCAGTTCGAGACCTGAGTGCCGCCTGACAGAGTGAGTTCCCGTCTCTGGCCCCAGCTCCTGCCAACCTAGCATTTCGAAAGCAAGAAATGGCAGGTAGATAAATAGGTACCGCTTCGGCGGGAAGGTAACAGCATTCCGTGCATCTCGGTGTCTGGTCATGCCGGCCACATGACCACAGAGACATCTTCGGCTTGGAAACGGAGATGAGCACCATGCCCTGGAGTCGGATTCGACTGGCTTTCGAGCAAGGGAAACCTTTACCTTTATATGTTTATGTCTGTGCCTGGAAGTCATGATTGACTTCTGGCAACCCCTAGTGGGGCTTGGACGTTTCAGAGAGATGGCTTACTATTGCCTGCCTCTGCATCCCAGCTCTGGTATTCCCTCAAGGTCTCCCATCCCATCCAAGTACTTGCCAGGGTCAGTCCTGCTTAACTTCCGAGATCTGATGAGATCGGGCTTGCCTGGGCTATCCAGGTCAGGGCCGGACTTTTAATTTCATCATCAAACGGGCAAAAAAGAGATGAATGTATAGTGTGAAGCAAAATGGCCCTTCGTTTGTAGTTGTGATATAAAGATGAAGCCAGCAGACATCGTAGGGTCGATGCAGACATAATGCAAAAGGGTGGTGCATTTTAACTAGGTCTGCGAAATCAGGATTGGATTCAGATCGTGGTTTGCCTCGACAGATGCTGCTTTTCTCTGTTTTGGTCTAGCCAGGCATCTCAGAGACCAGGGAGACCCACAGGTTTTCGAGGTATGAGCTTTCGAGAGTCAAAGCTCCCTTGGCTTACACCCTGAGAATCTGGTTGGTTTCAAAGGTGTTACTGAACTCATATCTAGTTTTTCTACTGTAAACCAACACGGCTGTTCCCCTAAAAACTATCCAGTAACCGGGGAGTGCGTGAGAATGGTGCCGGGGAAATACCCCGCCACTAAGGCAGGAAGCCAACATTTGTTTGCCATCAGAAACCAAAGCTTAAGACGAAGCATGGCTCATAAACTGACTTCAAACTGTGGTTTCAGATCTAAGCACGAGAGGCCCTACCAAGTGCGGTGGACTGTTTTTCACTGACCATACGAACCATAATCAGTTTAAATAAAACCACGGTTTTACGTTATGTCTAAGCTCAGGGGTCCCTATGGTCAAAGCCATGGTATTCCCAGTAGTGATGTACGGCTGTGAGAGTTGGACCATAAGGAAGGCCGAGCGCCGAAGAATAGATTCTTTTGAATTACGGTGCTGGAGAAGACTCTTGAGGGTCCCTTGGACTGCAAGGAGATCAGATCAATCAATCCTGAAGGAAATCAACCCTGACTGTTCCCTGGAAGGCCAGATGCTGAAGCTGAAGCTCAGATACTCTGGCCACCAAATGAGAAGGGAGCACTCACTGGAGAAGACCCTGAGGCTGGGGAAGACTGAAGGTCAAAGAAGAAGGGGATGGCCAAGGATGAGATGGTTAGACAGTGTCATCAATGCAACAAACATGAAATTAAGCAAACTCCGGAGCACAACAGAAGACAGGAGGGCCTGGCGTGATGTGGTCCGTGGGGTCGCAAAGAGTCGGACTTGACTGTGCGACTGAACAACAACAAGTTGCGTCATAGGCTTGGTTTAAACATTATAAAGACCATGGTTTAATTAAACTAAATATGGTGAGTATGATCATCCAAAGGCAGGCTACTCCACCACTTAATAATAATTGTACCATCGAGTTGCAGCTGGCTCATGACAACCCCAGGACCATGAGGTTTTCAAGGCAAGTGATGAACAGAGGTGCTTTGCCTTTGCCTGCCTCTGCACAGCAACCCCTGTCTTCCTTGGTGGTCTCCTATCCAAGTACTAACCAGGTCTGACCCTGCTTAGACTTCCAAGTTCTGATGAGATCAGGCTTTCAGGTTATTCGGGCTGCTTCACTAGCACTGTTTAATGATGCTCCGTTAAGCCATAGAGTCACAGAGCCGGACAGGAACTAAAAGCCCAACTGAATCCATTGATGCCCAACAAGATTATGCATTCCCTCCCTCTCCACATGATCCTCCACTGGGGAGGGGGGAAGGGACAAAAAATCCAGTTGTACAGATGATGGCTCTGACCACTGGACTCCACAGCTCAACAGGGAAGCAATAGACACACACAAAGCATCAGTACATTACTTTCCTACGATATCCAGGTTATAGAGATTGCTGTCAGGTCCTGAGCTGAAAAAGGCGAATAAGTATGAACCCTGAAAAAGTTAAAACATGTATGACTTGACACCCCTTGCCCTCGGAATCCTACCGTTCCATCCTGGATTACAGAGTGTGGCTTGAAGAACCATCGGCTGGATATGGAGTATAGTTTATCAGAGAGACATCTGGGTGATATTACAACGGGAAGGCGATTTCCTTTGGTGTCTGCATCCATTTCTCTGACCTAGTCAAATAGGCTCCGTGGGTGGTTGTTTTCTTCCTGGAACCATTGCCAACTCTTTAAAAATTTGTTTATCAATGTTGATCATGGTTTGGGGTGTGCATGGGACAGACAAGGACGCTTATATCGCTGTACCGACTCTCTGGAAAAAAGAAGCTATCATCCATTCCCGGCCAAAGTCTTCCTACATGTGGCAGATCTCAGCGCAAGCCTGGGCTGGAGCATCAGCAATACATATGAGCAAAACACTTGTGCTAAAACGAAAGCATCCATTTACCTCTGGAATAAGCAGCTCCGGACTTCTAGAACCCCTTGTGGCTGGCTTCTGTTGAAGGCACCGAAGTGGTAACACCGTCTCCCGAGCGCTGCCCCTGTGCGCCAATTGTCTCTGAGTGTATGAAACAACAGTCAGGAAGTCGCCGTCAGTTGTGTGTTAGCTAAGCTCACCCTCCGAACAAAGGAAAAGGAAAAAAAGAAGAAGAAGAAAAGAAAAGGCTCTGTGCAACAACCAATGCGATTGTTACATCACCATACCTCTAGGTTACGTAGCCGAGAGCTGAGATGGCTACAGAAAGGATTGATGGCTTTTCCAGTCAGTCAGAACAGCACATTTCAACGGCATCGTTTCAGCCAGGTTGGTCTCACCACAGAAGAGCTAGGTTTGAATCCTTAGAGACCAACAAGATTTTGGGTGGATGAGCTTTTGAGAGTCGATGCTCCCTTCGTCAGATATGAGTAGGACTGCAAACAGCCAGTTTGGTGTAGTGGTTAGGAGTGCAGACTCTAATCTGGGAGGGTGGACTTTATGATGTCATGCATACCTCTAATAGTCACTTTTCAACATTTCAGTTAGAATCTCTGTTTAACAGAATGACTTTTAAAGGGCACATATGGTAATTTTCTTGCGTGCGCACGCCTTACCTTCAATAATTCAATGGAGATCCTTGTGCAGGGGTGGCAACTGCTGCTAAAGCGACTTAGAACAGAATCTGCAGAGCTGATCAGAACTCCAGTGGCCAATCAGAAGCCCTGTTGGACAAAAGCCCCACCTGGCTACACCCAGTTTCTAAGAATACTTGGCAGGTACCAAGGAAAGTGCTGCTGAACATCTTGTGGCCCATGGGCACTGCGTTGGGACCCCTGCTGTAACCACTACACCACACCAGCAATTCTGACGCCATCTAGGATGCTTCTGTCTCAGCCCTCCACCAAGGAAAGCAGGGTGGCATCCATATTATCCTTACAGGAACCATGTGAGATAGAAGCAGGAGAGTTGGACTTATACCCCGCCCTTCACTACCTGAAGGAGTCTCAGAGCGGCTTACAATCTCCTTTCCCTTCCCCTCCCCACAACAGACACCCTGCGAGGTAGGTGGGGCTGAGACAGCTCTTTCAAGAACTGCTCTTGAGAGAACAGCTCTGAGAGAACTTGTGACTGACCCAAGGTCACCCAGCTGGCTGCATGTGGAGGAGGTGTGGGGAATCAAACCCGGTTCTCCCAGATTAGAGTCCGCCGCTCTAAACCACTACACCAAACTGGCTCTCAGCTAGATTCGAGCCCAGTAGCATCTGTGAGGTCGGTGAGACCAAACAAGGGTGACTGGCCCACGAGAGCACCCAGCAACCTTCAAGGCGGAGCTGAGATCTGAACCTGGGACTTCCAGGTCCTAATCTGACACTCCACCAATGACTGTGAGAGGTAGGAAAGACCGGTAGCCTACCTACTGTGTGGAGTCTTTCTGGGTGCAGTGTGACTCTGCAATACCCAGGCAACACTGCTGCTCTAAAAGGGAATCAGGTTGAGAAACCAAAAGCAGTGTATTATATTGTTTTAGGCGGGAAATCAGGATTGTGGATCGATTGGCACATTTTTGGGTACAAAACAAGTTCTTTTTTTTTTTGAGCCTGGCATTAGCTTGTGTGCCTGAACTCACCTCCCAGACCCCTGGTTCAGAAATAGACCATGGTTAACACCTGTCACATGGCAAGCTGTCAGTGTGTTTAAGACAGGCTGACGGAAATGCTTCTTAGCAGATGAATAAGTTGCTCGTTGCCACAGGATGTTACTGCTATCTCTGCTTCCCATGTTTCTCTGAACCTGTGGTGTGTCTTTACATTCCCCAGTAGCTGGATTATAAACTGTACTGAAAATCCAAGACATTGAATAAGCAGTTGCCCTCGATAAGGCTCACATAATTATTTATGGATTAAGAAGTCAGCCAAAAAGATCACAACACAAGAAAAAGAAGCATTGTCTCTGGCACAAGCTTTGTGCCAACAAACAGTTCCTCTGAGCATGTATAGAGTTTCTTTCCTTGCTGGTGGAAGCCAGGCTGAAGGGCGCCAGGGCATGTCCTGGCCCCACTGCTGGACCTCTTGATGGTACCTGGTATTTTTGGCCACTGTGTGACAGTGTTGGACTGGATGGGCCATTGGCCTGATCCAACATTGGCTTCTCTTATGTTCTTATCTTAAAACAGAATGGATGTGCGGCCAAATGTAGAAGAAAGAATATTGGCAGAGTGGCCAAAACATTTGCTAGACATTTAGACATTTATCTGCTAGTCTGACATATTTATTGCTTTACAACTGTTGACCACATAACCTTAACTTGTTATTTAGCGTCACTTTGCATATCTTGATCATCATCATCGTGTTGCACGTTAATTTGCTGTTCTTTCTCTGGCTATAAGTTTGAACCTTGCCTGCCATTCCAATGTATTTGAAAAAGTGTGCCTTGCACACGAAAGCTCATACCTTGAATAAACCTTTGTTGGTCTTAAAGGTGCCACTGGACTCTAAATTTCAAGTAGATCCAGTTCACATTCAGGTTGCAGTCGAAAGGAGAAGAGGCTTACAAATTCCTTTCCCTTCCCCTCCCCACAACAGACACCCTGTGGGTAGGTGGGGCTGAGAGAGCTCTTTCCAGAACTGTCCTTGAGAGAACAGCTCTGACAGAACTTTGGCTTGCCCAAGGTCATCCAGCAGCTACAAATGGATGAGTGGGGAATCAAACCTGGTTCTCCCAGATTAGACTCCACGCACTTAACCACTACACCAAACTAATCTAAAGCCTAATCTAAAGAGTACCTTTCCTATTACAAGGGTCTTCATGGAAGGCCATGTGAGGAGTGAGAGGACAAAGTGAGAGAGGAAGGGTCAGAGAGCAGCTCCCACGTTAAGACCAAGAGAGGCATCTCATTCAAGGAGATAACACCTATACACACTTAAGACTGACGCAGAGCCCCTCAATGTCCAGGCCGCCTGAGTCTCTCACTCCAACAAGGACACGGAGCAAAGCAGTCCACGGACATAAGAAAATCCCAATACACAACAGTGGAATGGGAAGTCCTATTCAAAACACATACTCGGAAGCAGCGCTGGTGGCAGACTGAAGCTTCTTTCCGCTGGGGGGATGTAGGGCTAAATAAGCTCAGCCTCCCAACAACAAAAAAAGAGATTCTCATCCGTTTTTTTAAAAGAGCACAAAAGAGAATGGGCATTAAAAAAAGAGGATGTCCTCTGAAAAGAAGACATCTGGTTACCCCAGGAGTGGAAACTCTATGACATCATACCCTGCTGAGGTCTCCAGACATTTCCCAACCCAGAGCTGGCAACCCTGGTGCGTGTACAGCTCAGTATGGGATGTCAAGCCAGTTTGGTGTAGTGCAGTGTTTTTCAACCACTGTGCCGTGGCACACTGGTGTGCCGCGAGATATTGTCAGGTGTGCCGCGGGATTTTTTCAATGAAAGAAATGTGCCTTCCGGGCTGACCTTCCGGGACGCGTTTGCGCATGTGAGAAAGAACAGTGGCGCAGTCTCGCTGATTCTGCTCGCACGCTCTGTGGCCAACCTGAGGTAGGGTGATTTGCACCAAGACATTCCAGTAAACATGAATATGTTTGATGGTAACAGCTAGCTGTTTCTGTCAGGGTGGGGTTCAAATCAGTAACTGTCCCTCAGCGAAGAATGGGTGTACTGTGTTTCTCTTCAAATCACTTATGGTCAGCGGAATGCCGTTCACATAAGAGTAAGGGTTTAAACTCTCTATTTGAAAAACTTTAGCAGAATCACAGTATTAAAATACATCCACATTATATTTCTTCTGAAACTAGGTCAGTGTTATGGGAAGGAGCCATTACACTTTGGATCTGTAACTTACGATTTCAAGTTGAGCGGCTATCACGTGTATTTGTAATACTGTCATAGTTAATACTTGAGCTGAGGCAACTAATGACCCATTTATCTTGTATTTCAGTGTTTTTCAACCACTGTGCCGTGAGATATTGTCAGGTGTGCCGCGGGATTTTTTCAATGAAAGAAACGTGCCTTAGCTCGAAAAAGGTTGAAAAACACTGGTGTAGTGGTTAAGTGTGTGGACTCTAATCTGGGAGAGCCGGGTTTGATTCCCCACTCCTCCACTTGCACCTGCTGGATGACCTTGGGCAAGCCATAGCTCTGTACCAGCTGTTCTCTCAAGGACAGTTGTCTCAGAGCTCTCTCAGCCCCACCTACCTCACGGGGTGTCTGTTGTGGGGAGGGGAAGGGAAAGGAGTTTGTGAGCTGCTCTGAGACTCCCTTGGGGAGTGAAGGGCGGGGTATAAATCCAATCTCATCTTCTTCATTTGTCCAGGTACTGGTCCCTGGTTTAATTTGTAAAGTGAAGGTACATGGGCTGTCTCTATGGCTGCCAACTCTGGGTTGGGAAATACTTGGCGATTCGGGCCTGGAGCCTGGGGTTGGCCTTGGGCCAATCACTCTCAGCCTGACCTGCTTAACAGGGGTCACTGTGAGGACCAAGTGGAGGGAGAACTACGGAAGCTGTTGTGAGCTTTTCGGAAGAAGGGCAGGACAAAAACGTATAAGCAGACAGTCAAAGTGAAGTCCTGTTTCCTTTGCTGGGTCTACCACTTCATATGCCCTGTGGCCGACCTACAGGGATATCTGGGCTGCCTGACTCATCTGGAAGACCCCCAGGTTCCAAATGCTGCAACGAAAATAACATTCTGAAGGTGTCCGGGGTTATCCTGGGTTTCGTTTCGTCATTTGCTTGTGGGAAATGAGTCATCGCAACAAACGATGCTGCTTTATACCATCAGACTGTTGGCTTGGCCTGGCCTGCCTCCTAGGGCTGGCGACTGAATGGATGAGGACTGGCCAGCCTGTTTTATTTTTTTGCCCATGCAAAATATTGGCAGGGGCCAGATCTGGTTTTGTTTAAAATCCAGACACTTTAAAAACTTGTGCTTAAAAATTGGCATTGTGATTTCTACTTAGTAACTGCATTGCTAAAACATACACTCCACAGGACAACCTGGTTTTATGATCTAGGTAGGATGACTTATTATTTACCACTTTTTATTTTATTTATATTTATTTATTTATTGGATTTATAGGCCACTCTTCCCGCTGTTGCAGGCCCAGAGCGGCTTACGAGACTTGGACGTACCAAGATTCAAATAATATATTTATTTTTTATTTTATATTTATTTTATTTTATTTTATTTATATTCAAATTCATATCCCTCCCTACCCTGCCAAAGAAGGCTCAGGGCAGCTTACGCAAGATAAAATACACATCACAACAATCAAATCACCAAACCCATTAAAACAATTCATTAAAACCAGGGCTCCGTTGGGGCCGGAGCACACCGGAGCGCCGCTCCGGGAGAGAAGGGCCCGGGGGGCGGGCCTCCCCCGTTCACCCCCTCCCTCCCCCAATCACCGTCCCCGGGGCCGCGGCTGGCCGCCGGCCCCACTGGAGAGCCCCCTCCCTCGCCCAGTCGCCTTCCCTCGCCCAGTCGCATTCCCTCATTCCCTCCCTTGCCCAGACGCCTTCCCGGGGCCGCGGCTGGCCGCCTGCCCCGCTGGAGAGCCCCCTCCCTTGCCCAGTCACCTTCCCAGGGCCGCGGATGGCCGCCGGCCCCGCTGGAGAGCCCCCTCCCTCGCCCCGTCCCTCGCCCAGTCGCCTTCCCTCGCCCCGTCCCTCGCCCAGTCGCCTTCCCTCGCCCCGTCGCCTTCTCTCGCCCCATCCCTCGCCCCGTCCCTCGCCCCGTCGCCTTCTCTCGCCCCATCCCTCGCCCCATCCCTCGCCCCGTCGCCTTCCCGCGTCCCTCGCCCCGTCGCCTTCCCTCACCCCCTCCCTCGCCCAGTCGCCTTCCCTCGCCCCGTCCCTCGCACCGTCGCCTTCCCTCATCCCTCGCCCCGTCACCTTCCCTCGCCCCCTCCCTCGCCCCGTCCCTCGCCCAGTCGCCTTCCCTCGCCCCCTCCCTCGCCCCGTCGCCTTCCCTCGCCCCGTCCCTCGCCCCGTCGCCTTCCCTCGCCCCTCGCCCCGTCGCCTTCCCTCGCCCCCTCCCTCGCCCCGTCCCTCGCCCCGTCCCTCGCCCAGTCGCCTTCCCTCGCCCCATCCCTCGCCCCGTCGCCTTCCCTTGTCCCTCGCCCCGTCGCCTTCCCTCACCCCCTCCCGTCGCCTTCCCTCGCCCCGTCCCTCGCCCCGTCACCTTCCCTCACCCCCTCCCTCGCCCCGTCCCACACCCAGTCGCCTTCCCTCGTCCCTCGCCCCGTCGCCTTCTCTCGCCCTGTCCCTCGCCCCCTCCCTCGCCCCGTCCCTCGCCCCGTTGCCTTCCCTAGTCCCTCGCCCCGTTGCCTTCCCTCGCCCCGTCCCTCGCCCCGTCCCTCACCCAGTCACCTTCCCTCGCCCTGTCCCTCGCCCCCTCCCTCGCCCAGTCGCCCTCCCGGGGCCGCGGCTGGCCATCGGCCCCGCTGGAGAGCCCCCTCCCTCGCCAAGTCGCCTTCCCTCGCCCCCTCCCTCGCCCCCTCCCTCGCCCAGTCGCCTTCCCTCGCCCCCTCGCCCAGTCGCCTTCCCTCGCCCCGTCCCTCGCCCCCTCCCTCGCCCAGTTGCCTTCCCTCACCCCCTCCCTCGCCCAGTCGCCTTCCCGGGCCGCGGCTGGCCACTGGCCCCACTGGAGAGCCCCCTCCCTTGCCCAGTCACCTTACCCGGGGCCGCGGCTGGCTGCCGGCCCCGGGAAGAACCCCCTCCCCACTCAACAGTTTCCCGGGCCCAAGGGAGGGAGAAGCCGGGCCTGAGTGGCTTAACGCCACTCAGGCCCAAGCAAGGGGAGGGGGGAAACGCCAGCCCTAGTGGGGGGAGAAGCGCCCCTCCCTCCCTCCCTCCCTTCCCTCTCTCCCCCCACCTACCTACCTACCTACCTACCTACCTACCTACCTGTTCCTTCCTTTCCCCCTTCCTTCCCCTCTCCCTTCCTCCCTCCCTCTCCCCTTCCTTCCTTCCTTTCTTCTCTCTTTCTCCCCCAACTACCTACCTACCTTACTGTTCCTTTCCTTCTTTCCCCCTTTCTTCCTCCCTCCTTCCTTCCTTTCTTTCTTCCCCCCTCCTTCCCTCCCTCCCTTTCTTTCTTTCCTTCCTTCCTTCCTTCTTTCTTTCTTTTTTTCTTCTCTCTCCCCCCACCTACCTACCTACCTTCCTGTTCCTTCCTTTTCCCCTTCCTTCCCCTCTCCCTTCCTCCCTCCTTCCTTCCTTTCTTCTCTCTCTCTGCCCCCACCTACCTACCTACCTTCCTGTTCCTTCCTTCCTCCCTTCCTCCCCCCTTCCTTCCTTCTCTTCTCTCCCCCAACTACCTACCTACCTTACTGTTCCTTTCTTCCTTCCTTCCTTCCCCCCTTTCTTCCTCCCTCCTTCCTTCCTTTCTTCCTTCCCCCCTCCCTTTCTTCCTTCCCCCCTCCCTTCCTTCCTTCCTTTCTTTCTTTCTTTCTTTCTTTCTTTCTTTCTTTCTTTCTTTCTTTCTTTCTTTCTTCTTTCTCTCTCCCCCACCTACCTACCTACCTTCCTGTTCCTTTCCTTCCTTCCTTCCTTCCTTCCCCCTCCCTCCCTCCCTTCTTGCCTTCTGACACACTACCCATGACGTCAGGGATGTGTGGCCTTTTGACACTTCCGGTGACGTCAGGGGGTGTGGCATATGCAAATGAGTTATGCTAATGAGCTCCTGCACCTCTTTTTTTACGAAAGGACCCCTGATTAAAACAATACAGTATTAAGTATTAAACTGCTAGCCATGTTAACAATGTTATTGAGATAACAGTGGCATTGCTGTGTAGGTGCATACCATATGTTGTTCAGTTCCAGCACTGATCTTACTCGGCACACACAGGCTGTCGATAATTCACCAGGAACCAGGCTCTACAGTTGTAACTAGTGATGGTTACTAGTGATGGCGATTACTAATGATGGTGGTTACTAGTAGTGGTACTAGATAAAAGCCTGGTGGAAGAGCTCTGTCTTGCAGGCCCTGCAGAACTGTAAAAGGTCCCCGATCTCCTCTGGGAGCTCATTCCACCAGTACGGAGCTGCCACCGAAAAAGCTATGAGTTATGCTAATGAGCTCCTGCACCTCTTTTTCTACAAAATGACCCCAGATTATCTATATCTATATATCTTCAATATGTTTTCCGCGTTAGGGGTGCCACTTACTAGCTTGAAAATACCTGGACATTTTTTGGAGGGCGCAAGGAGAGGGTGGGGTTTGGGGAGTGGAGGGGCTCTATTGCCATAGAGTCCACCCTCTGAAGTAGACATTTGGTCCAGGTGAACAAATCTGCCTCATTTGGAAGGCAGGGTTGTAATTCTGGGAGATCAAGGCCCCACCTGGAGGTTGGGAACCCTCCTGTACAACAACCCTGCAAGGGAGGTCAGTCGTTCTAGCGTCACATTGCAGATATGGATGGTCAGGGCAGGGGAGCTCTGGCTGAAAGGGTCAAGGCTTGCCTAAGGAATTCCTGGCTGAAATCCACTTCGAAGTGGGAATTTCCCAGCTCCTGTTTGTAGTAAAACAGAAATAACTGTCTCAGGCCAGCGATGTGTGTCCTTCATAAAGTTTCGAAAGTCTAACTAGTTAGTCATTGGCATTTCTCACCAGAGTGCTAAAAATAAATGTTGCTGGTTTTTTTCATACTTCCTCTTGATGGTCTTTTCTGGAAATCTTTTCTAGCCGCCCTGAGCCCGTTCGCGGGGAGGGCGGGATATAAATCCAATAAATAAATAAATAAATGCTCTGTTCTTCGACTCCTTTTGGGCTGTTTTGAGTAGGAAAAATAGCTGCATCACATTTTTGGTTTCTAAGCCCTGGCCTGATCTGGTCAGATCTCAGAAGCTTAGCCGGGTTAACCCTGGCTAGTATTTGGATGGGAGACCTCCAAGGAATACCAGGGTCATGATGTGGAGGCAGGCAATGGCAAACCACCTTTGAACATCTCTTGCCTTGAAAACCCTACAGGATCACTTAAGTCAGCTATGATGTGATGGCAAAAGAGAGAGAGAAAGAGAAAGAGAGAGAGAGGAAGAAGAAGAGGAGGAGGAGATGATTGGATATATATCCCGCCCTTCACTCGGAGTCTCAAAGTGGTTTACAATCTCCTTTCCCTTCCCCTCCCCTCCCCACAACAAACACCCAGTGAGGTAGGTGGGGCTGAGAGAGCTCTCCTGAGAACTGCTCTTGAGAGAACAGCTCTGAGAGAACTGTGGCTTGCCCAATGTCACACCAGCAGCTGCATGTGAAGGAGTGGGGAATCAAACCCAGTCCTCCCAGATTAGAGTCCGCACCCTTAACGACTACACCAAGCACATGCATACACCAGTGCTTAAAGCTGTGTGTCCCCACTACTGTGTATGTGTGTGTGAGAGAGATGTTCACAGAGTACCTATTAGCAGCTGTGGTCTGTGGAGCTGCCCTGTGGTGCCACCTTCCAGCTATGATGGAATGGTGAAACCTTAAAAGATGGAAGGCACTGTGGCTCACTGGCAGAACAGTAAAAGTTGCTGTGAAGAGGCTGCGGCTCAATGGAAGAGCCTCTGCTTTGCATGCAGAAGGTCCCAGGTTCAATCCCTGGCATCTCCAGTTAAAAAAAGGACCAGGCAGGAGGTGATGTGAAAGACTTCCACCTGAGACCCCGGAGAACTGCTGCCAGTCTGAGTAATAAAAGAGCAAGAGTCCAGGAGCACCCTAAAGACTAACAAAATATGTGGTGGGGGATGAGCTTTCCTGAGTCACTGCTCACTTCTTCAGAGACAGCTAGAATGGGAGTCCATCTGTCCTCCTTATTGGAAAGTGGAGCGATTTCAGATGCCAACTGACATTAGCAAGCAAGTGATAATAGCAGGTGAATAATAATAGCAGACGTGATTGGATTAAGGTGAGCTATGCAGATGGGTGATAGGTATGGAGAAATCAGCATTGGTAATAAGACAGGAAACCTAGGTCTTTATTCAGTCCAGGTGGATGCCTTGCCTTGAGCTTCATTATCAGTTGCAATTTAGCAGATTCTCTCTTTCTAATCTCCCTTTGAAATACCTTTGTAAGAGAAACTGCTACTTTTAAATCAGCAACTGAATAGGCAATTCTGAGTAGACAATACTGACCTCGATGGACTGAGGGTCTGATTCAACAGAAAGCAGATTCATGTGTGACCAATCAAATAAGCAGCGGCGGCTATTAAAGAGCAAACTCTACAGGGGCAATGGCGTCCTTGAAACATAAGTATGCTCAGATGGTCCGTAACTACTCCTGCTAACCTCCAGGTGGGGTCTGAAGATCTCTCAGAATGACAACTGAGCTCCAGACTACAGAGATCAGTTTCCCTGGAGAAACTGGCTGCTTCGGAGGGTGGACTCTATGGCTTTCTCTCCTGCTGAGTTCCTTCCCTGCCCCAAACCCTGCCACCCTTAAGCTCCACCCTCAGATTTCCAGGGATCTCACAACCAGGAGTTGTCATGTCATGGGCTGGTTCTGCCATTCTGTTTTACTTTTAAAAATTCAAAAAATAAGATCAGGGGGAAAAGGCATGAAGACATTATGGAGGATACTAGAATGCGATGCCATAGGGGTCATTTCCTATAAAAAGAGGTGCAGGAGCTCATTAGCATAACTCATTTGCATATGCCACACCCCCTGATATCACCGGGAGTGTGCCAGAAGGCAACACCCACCGCTCAGGCTCCATCCCAAAAATCTCCAGGTATTTCCCAACTCAGAGCTGGCGAGCCAGTTTTACACTTTGACGAAAGACCCTTGAGGTTTCCTTTGCTCTTGCAGGGAAGCTCCCCTACAACAAGCATGGAAATACAGATCAAGTTAGTATGCTTTTGCTTTTCCCCACAGCGCATCACCATATGTACCCACTCAGGGCTCTTTTTGTAGAAAAAGCCCAGCAGGAACTCATTAGCATAATATGCCACACTCAGCAGCAGAAACTCATTGGCATATTAGGCCACGCTCCTGACAGCACAGCTTATTTTCATATTAGGCCACACCCCCATGTTACCAGAAGAGTGGTCATCCAGCCACACACACACTTTGCTTCTTATTCTGTTTCCCTTGTTTGTTGTCAAAACCCAGGGCTTTTTTTGTGGCAGGAATTAATTTGCATGTTAGGCCACATACCTCTAATGTAGCCAATCCCAATGAATTTCTGCTGTTGGGTGTGGCCTATTATGTTAATGAGTTCCTGCTGGGTGTGGCCAACTCAGGAGCCAGCCGGAACTCTGTTCCTGTGCGTTCCTGCCCAAAAATAGCCCTGTACCCACTCCTGGGCTTATTGCAACTGAAACGGCTTTCCTGTGCATTTCGGCTCGAAATGACCCTTGCCATAATCTGGATTCTGTGTTTGAAACTGAACGGACCTGTGATTCAGTGGTAGAACATCTGTTTTCCTTGCAGAAGTTCCCTGGGATAAATCTCCAGCACCTCCAGGTAGAAGCCTCAGATAGTAGAATTTGGAAAGTCGTAATCCAGATAACAGTGTTTTTTGGAGAGGTGAAGATAGTTGTAAAGAGGGATGTCTGCTTAGGGCATATATACACACTTCACATTTGTCTCTGCAGAACAGGTTATGTTTATTTACTTAATTCTTGCCCCACTTTTCTCCCCAACAGGGATCCGAAATGGCTGACAGCATTCTCCCCTCCTCTATGTTATCCTCACAACAACCGTGCGAGGTAGGCTAGACCTGCACCAGGTTTTGCAAGTCCCACCACCCATTGTTTCAAAAAGCCTGCAAGCATGACTGAACAGAAATAACAGTGGGACAAGAAATAAAAAAGGGGTCTACATGCCTAGGAAACGAAGAATCGCTTTACGTTCCTTGCGAAAATGACTGCCAGTCTCCAGAGATTGTACACTCTGCAAAATAAAGACTGGGCAAAAACAACTGAGAGCACAGGAAGTGATCTGTACAGAACTGATAATGTTTGCGATAAGTAGCTCGCAAACTGTCTGATCTGCTCTTTCATGCACACAGACACAGACATGCACACATACAGCATAGTTATTAAGAACAGGAAAAGAAAGCAGATCACAAAGTTTAGCTCAGAAACAAGAGTCCTTAATACTGAGGGCAGGCAATAGTATTTTCCAATAATCAAAGACAATCTGAAAGAGGGATTGCTAGGTATGGTGCATACGCTGATCTGAATTTTGTCTTTTAAAAATGTATTTCCTTTATTTTTAGAAGAAGAAGAGGAGGAGGAGGAGGAGGAGGAGGAGAAGAGATTGGATTTATACTCTGCCCTTCACTACCCGAAGGAGTCTCAGAGTGGCTTACAATCTCTTTTCCCTTCTCCTCCCCACACCCTGTGAGGTAGGTGGGGCTGGGAGAGCTCTCTTGAGAACTGCCCTTGAGAGAACAACTCTGAAAGAACTTGAACTGACCCAAGGTCACACCAGCAGCTGCATGCAGAGGAGTGGGGAATCAAACCCGGTTCTCCCAGACTAGAGTCTGCACTCCTAACCACTATACCAAACTGGCTCTCCTTTCTCCCCAATGGAGACCCAAAGCAGCTTACACCGTTCTCTCCATTTTTATCCTCGTAAGAGGTGCATTCAAATTAGTAACTGTTTTTTAAAGGTAAACTAAAATGAATCTAACGCGATTAACTGTTTTTCCTTAACTGGTACTACTTAAGGCTACAGCCTCCTATACCAGGCCTCCTGCCTGTACTCACTCCATCCCACTGAGGGATTTCTCTCTCAGCCCAGACTTTTCCCTCCCATTGGCTACCACTGCTGCCAAGCATTATGGGAACTGTAGGCTGTCAGCCTTCTACCCCCTCCCCCCACTAGGCTTGTCTTCCAGCCTGGCACAGATAGGGTTGCCAAGTCTGGATGGGAAAATACCTGGAGACTTTGGGGGTGGATCCAGGAGAGGGCGGGGTTTGGGGAGGGGAGAGGCCTCATGCCATAGAGTCCACCCTTCAAAGCAGCCATTTTCTCCAGGGGAGCTGATCTCAGTCAGCTGGAGATCAGTTGTAAAAGTGGGAGATCCCTAGTCCCCACCTGGAGGCTGGCAACCCTAGGCACAGATCATGACAGCAGGTTTTTGTAAAGTTTCAGAACATCCTGCAGAACTTGTTGGTCAAAGTGGGAGGAAAGAAATGTGTGTGCGCTCCATGGGAAATGGAGCCTCTTTCAAACCACTTGCAGATTTCTTTTCCTTCTATTTTTGGGTGGGTATTTGTGTGTGCGTGTATGTGTGCTTGCATGCCTGGAAGCCGTGGCGACTTCTGGTGTAGGGTTGCCAAGTCTGGGTTGGAAAATACCTGGGGACTTTGGGGGTGGAACAAGGAGAGGGTGGGGTTTGGGGAGGGGAGGGGCCTCAGCATGGTACAATGCCATAGAGTCCACTTCCAAAGCAACCATTTTCTCCAGGGGAGCTGATCTCTGTCAGCTGGAGTTCACTTGTAAAAGCAGGAGAGCCCCGGGCCCCACCTGGAGACTGGCAACCCTATTCTGGTGACTCCTAGTGGGGTTTGGACGTTTTTGCCTGGGATAGACATTAGGCTGACTGGCCTGTAATTTCCTAGTTCCTCTCTAGATCCCTTTTAAAAAAATGGTGTAACATTTGCTGCTTGCCTGCAGCTGAATTTAGTGATAAGGTTACATACATGAGCTAGTAGGTCAACCATCTCACATTCGAGTTCCCTAAATGCCATCAGGACCTGGAGACTTATCAGTTTTTAATTTTCCCAGTAGCTCTAGAACTTCATCTTTCATCACCTTAATCTGACTCAGTTCTTCAGACTCCCTTCTTGAAAATGGGCTGGTGGTGTGGGTACATGCCTCACCCTTTCCACAGTGAACACAGAAGCAAAAAATTCATTGAGCTTCTCAGCCATCACCGCTTCTTCCTTGAGCAATCCCTTTATTCCTTTGTCGTCCAAAAGGCCAACTGCTTCTCTGGATAGTTTCTTGCTCTGGATATATTTTTTTTAAAGTTTATTGTTTGCCTCAATGCTTTTAGCAAAATCAAAATCTCTTTTTGCATGCTTAATTATTGACTTACATTTCTTTTTGCCAGAGCTTGAGGTCCTTGTTTTATTACAAAGGAACTTCATGAACAGAATAGCCTTGCTGGCTAGGCGGGATATAAATCCAAATAAATAAATAAATAAATCAACTAAAATAGAAAGGGAAATTGTTGAATTACAAGTTATTACAACACTTGGAACAAAAACCTCCCCAGGACTCAACAGGGATATTGGTTTCTTATCTCATTACAGCTGCTAACTCATTCATAGAGTTTTTCCTCAAATTATAAAGTGTGCCCTCCAAAAACGTGCCTGGGCATGTCTTTGCAGCCTGGCAATTTGGAGGTGGGGTTCCCCTCGGCGGCCCAATCTGGGCTGGCGGGGAGCGGGCCACTCGAGTGGGGGTTTCCCCACCTCCTCGGGGGGACTTGGGAACCCTAATTGCTTTACAACTGTTGAACTTATAACCTTAGCTTGTTATTTAGTTTTGTCTTCACATATCTTAAAACATCTTCATCATGTTACATGCTAATTTGCTGTTCAGCCCTGTCTATAAGTTTGAACCACCTTCCATTCCAGTATATTTGAAAAAGCGTACGTACACACAAAAGCTCATACCTTGAATAAAACTTGGTTGGTCTTAAAGGTGCCACTGGACTCGGAATTTATGGTCTCTTCTGTTCAGTTTATTGGGGTAGACCTTCCACTTTTAAAAAGAAGCCTCTTTACTTTTTCTAGCTTCCTTGACTTGTGTTGTTAACCACACAGGCCGTGTTTTAGACTTGGCAGTGCCTTTCCTAACCTGTGGAATGCCTTCTATTTGGGCTTCAATTAGTGTGGCTTTAAATAGCTTCCAAGCATCATCTAGGGATCTGACTGTCTTGCGTTCCCCCTTTAGCTTCCTTTTTACTATTACCCTCATTTTTGTAAAGTTACCTCTTTTGAAATCAAACGTTACAGTTTTGGCCTTTAGGAATAACTTTCCATTGACCTGAACGCTGAACTCAATAACATTGCTGTAGCTATAAGAGCAGCTAGGTGTGTTCAGAAAAGCAAAGGAATCTATTTGCAAGTCTGCTTGATAAACTGTTTCGAGCCAGGCCAAAAAACACAACCACCGAAACATCCCTCGCGACTGTAGCAGAAAGCCACTTATCAGATCTTCCAGTCATTCAGTGAAATTCTTTTCATCCGTTTTGGAGGTGCAGCGTATTTCCTTCATTTCATTGTGTGTTGTTTAAGATCGGCTTCTGAGAATCTGTTTTTTATTAAAACGATTCTTCCGGTATCAAAAGCCAGTCTTGGGTTCCAAATCCCAAAGCAGTCATTGCTTCAATAAAAAGAGGCCCTGACTATGATTCTATTGAGGGAAGCAGAAAAGTCCCTCAGGGCCAAGAGACCCTATTGTCCATTGTTTATAGGTGGCTCATGGAAGCAGTCCAGGGTCACAGGGTCACCGAGGTGGGGCTGGTGGTGCCTTCCTATGCCCAGAACCCAAATCCACCTGACTGTAGGCTTTTCTCCAAAACTAGGCCTTTAAATGTGTGGCAGTACCACATCCAGGGCTATTTTTGGGCAGGAACGCACAGGAATGGAGTTCCGGCTGACTCCTCAGTTTGCCATGCCTACAACCAAAACCTCTGGCATGCCTGGCTACAGAGCACACTGCCTTCCCCACACAAGAGGGAAAGGCAGCATGTTGAAATGTTGGGCTTTCCTTGTCAATTTCACTCCCTGCCAGTCAGCTGAGAGTGAAATTGACAAGGAAAAGCCTCTCTCTGCCTTCCCTGCTCTAGCTGACATGTCCCAGCTGGAAAAGAGCAGGCAGGGAACCCAGGCTTGTTGAAAAGGCCTTTCTTTCCCTCCCCATGCCTACCTTGTGCTTTCCCAGCCCCCGCCAAATATGCTAATGAGCTCTGCTATCAGGGGTGTGGCCTAACATGCTAATGAGTTCTGGCTGTAGGGTGTGGTCTATTATGCTAATGAGTTCCTGCTGGGCTTTTTCTACAGATAAAGCCCCTACCATGTCCATGTGAAGAGCACATGGTTGTGGTCAAGAACAGCAACATTTTTTTGGTTAAAAATAAACTGGTGGCAGTTGAGTCCCCACCTCAAGTAATAATACCCCTGACTTGTGGTTGCCAACCTCCAGGTGGCGGCGGGAAATCTCCTGGGATTACAACCAATCTCCAGGCAACAGAGATCAGTTTCAATGGAGAAAATGGCTGCTTTGGAGGAATAGCATCTATCACATTATAACCCACTAAAGTTCCTCCCTTCTCCAAACCCCACTCTCCTCAGCCCCCCCAAATCTCCAGGCATTTCCAAACCCAGAGCTGGCAACCTTACTGGACTTTACTCAACTGATCACCCACCCTTTGCCCACCCAGAAGTCCCCACAGCGTAGAATGGATTATAAGGTTCACTCAAAGATCCTTAGGTACAATGACCGTGAGCATGGAAGGATCATTAAAGGGGATAAGGGGTAATTTAAGGAAATTCAGATGTTAAGAAGGTGCCCATTCTTTGAATAATCTTTACTCAGAGACCTTTCTGGAAGACTGGAAAGATTTGAAAGAATATGTTGAAAAGTATTGGGATATGAAAAACTATATCTATACATGGTTATAATAGCATAAAGGAATAGAAATATATTATATGAATGTTTTAGTTAAAATTAGACAATGAAACTGTTTTTATTTAGAAATACATAAGAGTATAGAAAATAAGAATTGGTGTATAAGTATAAGTATTTTAAAGCTATATAACCGTTACCAGAAACGAAACATAGATATAAGTATTACTATTTTGAATAAAATGGAAAATGTGTTATGCTTCAGATGTGGTGGGAAACCACCAAAACAAGATAAAAATAGAATGTACAAATAGAACAAAATGTTATTTAATATGGAAAAAGGGATTTGTATAAGGTTAAATGTATTATTTTCGATGTTTTTTTTTTGAAAAATAAAAATTTCTTTACAAAAAAAAAAAAAAAAAGAAGGTGCCCATTCTTTGTCGGTCAAAGCATTTTAACTAAAAACGTCCATTTATCTCCTTTTATCTCACTACTTCTTCAAGAAGCTGAGGACAGCATACATGGTTTCTCCCCCCATTTTGTCTTCACAACAGCCCTGTGAGGTAGGGGAGAGGAAAATGACCAGCCCACGGTCACCCAGCAAGCTCCACAACCCAATAATAACGAAGAGGACAAAATCCAGAGTTAGGGTTACTAACCTCCAGGTGGTGGCTGGAGATCTGAGATTACAACTGATCTCCAGTGGCTGCTTTGGGAGTCCCTCCCCTCCTCAGGCTCCACCCGCAAAATCTCTGGGTATTTCTCAACCTGGAGTTGGCAACCCTTCCCAGAAGAAGCAGATGACGCAGAAGCAGAAGTAGAAGCAGAAGAAGAGGAGGAGGAGATTGGATTCGTACCCCGCTTTTCACTACCCAAAGGAGTCTCAGAGCATCTTACAATCTTCTTTCCCTTCTTCTGTCCACAACAGACATGCTGTGAAGTAGGTGAGGCTGAGAGAGCTCTTTCGAGGACTGCCCTTGAGAGAACAGCTCTGAAAGAACTTGCAACTGACCCAAGGTCACACCAGCAGCTGCATATAGAGAAGTGGGGAATCAAACCCGCTTCTCCCAAATTAGAGTCTGTGTTCCTAACCACTACACCAAACTGGCTCTACATATAGATAGGAATCTCTGTACGTAGCAGAGTGTACTAGATGACACACAGTGGCAGCTTCTCAGCTCTGTGTGTGTGTGGGCAACCTTACAAAGTTACACTGAGCCTTTTGTCAGTTTCAAAGTAGAGAGAATCCTTTATTCCAGGAACTACATTCTAGATCAGTGGTTCTTAACCTTGTTGGAGGTACCGAACCCCACCAGTTTCATATGCGCATTCACCGAACCCTTCTTTAGTGAAAAATAAAATATGATTTTTTTCAAATTCAAGACACAGGTATATGTTTTTTTACTGGTGCACAAAATCAGCGAGCGAGGGAGGGAGGGAGGGAGGGAGGGAGGGAGGGAGGGGTGGGCGGGGCACCCTCATTGTACGGCACAGCGTGGAGTCCAGCAGCTTTGGGCGGCAGAATAATAATCACGGATTGAGACGATGAGTTGGGTGTGTCTTGCCCTCCGCGGCGGAGGCTCCGCCGAACCCCTGAAACTGACTCTCCGAACCCCTAGGGTTCGATCGAACCCAGGTTAAGAACCACTGTTCTAGATAGTGCAGGCAGAGAGACAGAGATAGGATCTGATCTAATCTAACTAGCTGGATGGATGCAGATGGAGAATGCCTGTCCTGCATCCATGATGGCAAAGATGGAGAGAAAGTGCTCCTTCTTTGTGTGTGGTGAGCGAGAGCGTCAAGCAGGAAGGAAGGAAATAATGCCCTAAGAATAGCATTTTACATCAAAGGGATAGTGTCAGATAACAGGAATGAAAGGATGCTTGTATATGGCTGAAATGGACAAATGGACGAGAAAATTGAATAATCTGTACTCAGAGACTTTTTTAGAAGATTGGAAAGATTTGAAAGAATATGTTGAACAATATTGGGATATGAAAAATTACATTTATACTTGGACATAAAACTAAAAAGATATATTTGAATGTATAAATGGCAGTTAGAAGATAAGGATATTTATAGAATTGTATAAGAAAATAAGAATTTATATGATGGATAGTTTTGTAAGGTTTTATATGTCGTTACCAGGAGAGTAAAAATATATATATGCATATAAAGAATGGTTAAAGTTGAAAATGTTAAATGCTTCAGATGTGGTGGGAAACCACCATTATAAGATGATAACAAGATTATACAATAGAGCAAAAATGGATACAATATTGAAAAAGGGTTTGTATAAGAAAAATATGTAAGAGTGTTAGAAAACAATAAAATTTATTACCAAAAAAAAAAAAAGGAATGAAAGGATGCTCTGTGTTCCTGACCAGTTTGGGAAGGACTCAGTTGTGCAGTGCTGGCTGCTGCTCCAGGCACAGTTACACAGCAGAGAACCTGTAAGGTCTTGTGGGGGGGAAACTCATTTTCCTTGATGAAGGGAGCTCTGACTCTCAAAAGCTCATACTCAGAAAATCTCATTGGTCTCTAAGGTGCTAGTGGATTCAAATCTAGCTGTTCACTTCCCCCTGTATACCTCTCCCCGCACTGTTTCCTCTTTTCCTTCTCCTGGCAGCCGCTATGTCCTCACCTTTCCCGTATCTTCACCTTAAGAACATAAGAGAAGCCAATGGTGGATCAGGCCAATGGCCCATCCAGTCCAACATTCTGTCACACACTGGCCAAAACTACCAGGTGCCATCAGGAGGTCCACCAGTAGGGCCAGGATACTAGAAGCCCTCCCACTGTTGCCCCCCCCCTCAGCACCAAGAATACAGAGCATCACTAGCCCCAGACCGGGGATCCTATCACCTTCCCTCCTTCCCACCCACCAACAAAACTACCTTTCATTTGCCCTCTCCCTTTTCAGCTACATTTATTATGTATTTAATTCATGTATACCCTGCCTTTCTCCGCAATGGGGACGCAACACAACTTACATAATGTTCTTCTCTTTTATCTTCACAACATCGCTGTAAAGTAGGTTTGCCTGACTGTGTATGACCCAGATTCTAGTCTGGCAATCTAACCACTACACCACACTGAGTTTCGTGTGGTAGCTACTGTTGAATAGTAGCAAGCGACGTGACCTGGCTGAGTCATGGCAGTCATGTGGTTCCATGTTGCCAGATGGTTGCTGCTGACCAGGCCTTGATGAGGCCTCCCTCAAAGGCCAAAACAGCCCTGGAAAGGGCCCTTCTCCCTTCTCCTCCCTTTTACTGACCAGAACTATCTGAAGGGCTGACCAACTGATGTGATTGCCCAGCAACGGCCATGGAGGGCATTTGTTTCTTAAAGCTACAGGCACTGCTTATATTTTTTGTGGAATTTTTACTCCCCAATGCTTTTTTTAAAAAAAAATAATAATCAGATTTTGTCTCGTAAACCTAATGATTTTCTTAAGTTTGTAAAAAGATCTGTTTTCTCTGTCCATGGCTCCAATCTCCAGATTTAAGTATCCACTGATCTGACCTTGTTGAGACTCTACCCTTATGGCTCAATATGGTGGCCTGTTCCATTTTAAGGTCTGACCTGTTGTTAAGTTAAATTTGTATGTGTATTTCATTGTTTCATTTCATTTTCTGAAGCTGCCCTAAATATTGGAAGGGTAGGATTAGGGTTGCCAACCTCCAGGTAGGGGCTGGAGTTCTCCTGAAGGCGCGTGTGATCGCAGACTGAGACTGGGAAGGCCAGCCAGGAAGGAACTAGAAAAGTTTCTTAAGTACAAGGATGTGTTGCCAGTGACCAAAATCAAGATAATTTACCCTAACCCTAATAATTTCCAACCTGCCCTATTTGGGCAAGTTAATCGAGAGGGCGGTGGCGTTACAGTTACAAGGCTTCATGGATGATGCTTCCACACTAGTTCCCTTCCAGTCCGGCTTCTGCCCGGGACACGGAATGGAGACGGCATTGGTCGCTCTTACTGATGACCTCTGGAGGCACCTGGATTGGGGCGATTTGGCTGTCCTGGTGTTGTTGGATCTGTCGGGTGCGTTTGACACGGTCGACCACCAGTTACTGATCCACCACCTTGCCGATATGGGAATACAGGGGCTTGCCTTACAATGGCTTGCTTCCTTTCTCCATGGTTGAGGACAAAGGGTGGCACTAGGGGAACAGCAGTCCATGAGGCACCTGCTGGCGCAATGATGGGTGATGTCCTCGCGGGGCGGGCGTGCTTTGCGCATGCGCCAGACTCCTGGAGAGGGACCGGGTCTCCCCCGCTTTTTTTAAGGCAAGACGTGGCAACCCTAAACTGAGGCTATCATACCTTGGTCCCATTATGAGAAGAAAGGAGTCAGTGGAAAAGATGATAATGCTCGAAGTCAAAGGCAGCAGGAAGAGAGGAAGACCCAGCCTGAGATGGACTGACTCAATCAAGGAAGCCACGGCCTTCAGTTTGTAAGGCCCGAGCAAGGCTATTGACGATAGGATGTTTTGTAGGTCTTTAGTTCATAGGGTTGCTGTATATCAGGAGTGACTATGTGGCACTTAACACACACACTCAAGACTATTCGGTTGGGGTTCTTGTAGTTCTCATACGTGACATTCGGGGTTGGTTTTCTCAAGAACGCTGTTTTCACAATGAATGTGAGCAGGGCTGGCCTCTTCTTGTTCTTACTTGACTGGAATTATCTTATGCCGAGCGACCGCTAGTGATACAAAAAAGGATGTGGTAACTGGCTGACTTGAAAAAGATGTCTGTCTCTCTGTGTGTGGACTGTGGCAGGGGAGGAAAACCCTTGAGAAATATATGCAGTCAGAAATCAGTTTGCTGGGTCACTTGCCGTATAGCTGTTGAGATGTCACATGGAATTCACTGCCACGTCGGGAGGTGGTGGCGGCTACAAGCATGGAGGGCTTCAAGAGGGAGTTAAATAAACATATGGAGCAGAGGTTCATCAGTGGCTATTAGCCACAAGGTATAGATAGGATCTCTCAGTCTGGGGCAAGTGATGCTCTGTATTCTTGGTGCTTGACCGGGGGGGGGGGGGCAACAGTGGGAGAGGGTCTATTCCATTGAGGTTGCTTTTTATTAAGGGGGGGAAATTGATGAAACTAATTTGGCTGGAGAGCTGCAAAGATATTTCAGGGATTCCTGTTCTTGAGACAAATACAGCTCTCTTCCTTAATTTTGCCTATCACCAGGCTAAGAGGCCCCTGCGGCCATACAAGCAGGGGGAACTCAGTAGAGACCTAGCAAGTAGGGACAGTATCCGATATGCCCCCCCCCCCCCCGTTGCTTTCTCATGTTGCTGGACTGGCCTGAGGTGTTTGGCTCCCTCAGTCCCCCCTCCTACCTGTCAGTAACTTTTCAGAGTAGCAGCCCATCGGGAATTTTCCCTGTAAATTAGAGGGCTAATCTGGTCCTTTCTTGGACATGATATGGAGTATCCCTGTAAGGAATCCCCCTCATTATCTACTTTGGTTATCAACACATGCCCCCTCCAAAATTTATTGCCAACATGGCAGAGAGGGTGAAAAGAAAGCCTTATACCTCATTTCGCCAGATGGTGGCACCCAAACACTATATGTTAAGATCCATTTCCCATCGCCATGAGTGACAACCAAAATCTCTTTCTGTTTGCTCCTCGCAGTCTTCCCGCCTTTCCCCTGTTGAAAAACCTTATTCCTTTGCCTCTTTTGATTGTGTTATGTAACAAGCAGTAGTGCAATTTTGCTTGGTGCAACTATAATGATTCTTCCTTGGGAGTTTCCACTTAGGGCCGCCGACTCTGGTTTGGGGAATTCCTGGAGATTTGGGGATAGAGTCTGGGGAGGGTGGAGCTCAGGGGAGGGACCTCAGCAGCACTGTGAAGAAATAAATGTTTGGGGTGGAGGTCTGAACTGAGTAAAACCCTCACCAGGTGTTTTTAAAACTTTTTTCCTCTCTGGGCAGAGAACAGGCAGGGAGGGAGGAAGTCAGGCCAATGGCTTTCCAGCCTCACCTCAGCTACCTCTTAAGAAATGCTAACAGGTCCAGCTAGAGACAATAGAATGCCCCCCCCCCCCAAGCAGGAAACAGAGATTTGGAGGTATACAGTACTAGTAGGACTTCAGGAAGAAGCTTCTGGAGACTTCAGGAAAAGCTTCTTTGACCCAGCCTGACCTGGTCAGTGGGTGGGGAAAGGAGGATGTTAAAACTAGAGGCAGCGCTCTCAGGTGCTGATTCCACTGAAGCAGACAGGGTTCTTAACTGAGGTCTAGAGGTGGCAGCCATGTACACTTGAAAGAGGCTTGAAGATAATGGAACTCCTTTTTTTAAATAACTTTTTAATTAATTTTCTACAAACTATAAAAAAACTATCCCTACACTTACAAAACTATCCCTAATTAAAGCAAAGAATATGAATCGTTTTAGAAGTATATATGAATGAAATTCCCCATTTAGCAAAATACGTGATAATAAGTTTCAAATGACACTGGCTATGCATATGTAGATTCAAGCATGTAGCAAAATAAATTTCTTAAAACTTTCATGTTGTATACAAACATATTTTCCCCTCCTCCCTCTTCTTTTTGGTTTAGCAGGTTCCCTTTGGACTGTCAGTTACTTAGGGACAGCTGCCCCCTTTGCTGAGTCGGAGTCCTCTGAAAAGCTACTCGATGAGCTTTCAGAGCTTTCCAAGTCATGTATGATGCCTTCTTCCTCTTCTTCTTCCTCTGCTGTCTTCTTTTCTGTTGTTAGTCTTTGTTGCAAATCCAGAAAAGTCTCTGCACTTTTGGGAGAGGTGATCTTTTCTTTTTTCTCCTTATAGTTGAATACCAAACCCTCTGGAAAAATCCATCTATAAGGGGTGGAGTTCTTTTGCAGGAATTTTGTCAAGTTTTTATATTGCTTCCTTCTTTTTCTTATCTCAAATGGAATATCTTTCAAGACCCTAATTTCCACATCTTTGATTTTTAGGATTGTCCTGTTAGTGGCCTTGAGCACCACATCTCTTGTTGTTCTCTTATAGAATTTCACCACAATTTCTCCAGGCAGGTTTTTCTTCTTCACAAAATCAGGATATGTCCTGTAGACAATATCCATTTCACTTTGCAAATAATCGGCTTGTAAACCTGTTTTTGGAGCCAAAGCTTCACTTAAGATTTCTTTCAAATTCTCCGGCTTTTGTTCTAGGACACCTTGAAATCGTAGAACATAAGACGCTTTTTCCATTTGCAGTCTCAAAAGTTGGTCTCTTTCAATTGCTCTTTCTTTCTCCACCACTTGTAGTCTTTGATTCAGTATTTTTGTTACGGTTTCAGCTGATTTTGCTGATTTAACCACCTCTTTATTTTAGCATTGGATTCTTTAATCTCTTTCTGGAGTGCATCAATACTTTGGTTCATTGTTGTCATCTGATCCAGTAGAGGGCGCAATACTACCAACAACATGTTTGGAAAGTCTATGGCAGCTGTAGCTTTTGGAGAGGGTTTCCCTCTGGACGCCATTTTTTCTCCTTTGCCAGCCATTGTTTACTTCTCAGAGGAATTTAAAGAAGTTTTTTTTTAAAAAAACACCATTTTAAGAAGGATTCCACACTACTTAAACCCCAGACGCAGCGCCAGTGGTCCCAGCCCTCCACTTTCAGTCTTTTAAAAAGAAAGAATTGGGGGGGGCAAAAACTTTCCCTCCCCCTTCACCGCTTTGTTTCAGGGCTACAGGACACCTGTTAGTCCTATTGAGTGGACCTACTGACTCACATTTTATTCAGGCTGCACCGCAGGTAGGGGTATTTTCATTTCTTCACTGCATTCTTTGCTCGCCAATCTGGTGTGCCACTTTAGGTGCCAGAGGCTCCGCGATAACGGGAACTTACGGGGCAAAGGGGTGCCTCAATCCTTTGGCTGTTGCCTCGGGAGAGGTGCCTCTCATGCCCCAGGCTGGGAGCCCCCTACAAGGGCTCCAGGGGGGTCAGGAATCCAGCCGGTACCCCTCCCATTCGCCGGGGTTGCAGGCCACTCCATGAGGAGCTCCACTGGAGTGCGCCCGCCATTAAGCCACCAAAACCAGAAGTCTAAAGGTAATGGAACTCCTGTAGAACATCTGGTGACTTTCTAAGCTAAGAAACCTGCCTCATAGTTAACATCTGATGGGGCACGTACAGAGGAAGGGACAGAGGAATTGCGTTTTACCCTTTTCTTTTGGAATCCCTTGCTCAGTCTGGTGTCATGCTAAAAGTATGGTTTTGAACATCTTCTTTTTCATAAACACCTTTGTAACCTCTGATCCTGGTAATGGTTCTCTGTGCCACATAGTCCTCCACCGTCTTGGATACACTATTTTTAAAGGAGCGCCAGGAGGAAGGGGAGGGCAGTCTGTTGGCAAGTGGCTACTCTCCCAGTGGTGCACAAGGCAGCAAGCTGTCCCCATGGTGGCCAGGCGTGGAGAAGCAGGAGACGCAGAGGCAAGGCCTCAGACTTTAGAAGGGAAGCTGGCAGCTCTGACCCTCCCAATGGGCAATTCCTACAAAGGTCAGGGGATGGCGGCGGTTGAACAGACATAGAAAAAAGCCCCTCCAGGTGTGGGGAAAATCCAGGAGGGCAGGGTGGAACAGGGTCTGCAGGCCAAAGCAGGACTGTTCCACCACAAATGCTATAGAGTCCACCCTTCAAAGACACCCAGCCTTTTTTTCCAGGAGAGCTGATCTCACTAGTCTGGAGATCAGTTGTAATTCTAGGAGGTCTCCAGGATCTACTGGAAGTTGGAAACCCTGGTTACAGTGGTTGGCTCCAGCCCCTAATGGTCTTTCCTGCACTTTTATTTCACCCAATAGAATTTCAGAGCTGCCAGTGTCAGAGAGCTGAGGGCTACCTGGTCAGATGCCTGGGCGCCCTCCAGTGTCCTTTGTAGAAAGTCTGTGTGGCCTCAGCACTGGCCGAGGAGTGGGTTAAAGTCACCCTGTGTCCGCTCTCTCCCATGCCAGGTCTTTCCACAGCCTAGCAGAGACAGCCTAGGCACATCCTCCTTGGCCTTGAGATGACTCCCTTTTAGAAGGAATCACTGGAGCCCTGCCCATCCAGGAAGTCCCAGAGGACTCTCACCAGTAGGATTTCATGCTCCGCCTTGGGGAATTCACAGAGATTTGGGGACGGTGCCTGAAGAGGCCAAAGCAGTTTGGGGAAGGAGTTTGGGGAAGGAGCTCAGCTGGGATGTGATGTCATAGAGTCCACCCTCTGAACCTGCCATTTCCTCCTGGAGAACTAGGGCTGCCAACCTCCAAGTGGGGTTGGGAGATCTCCTAGAGCCAGTTTGGTGTAGTGGTTTGGAGCACGGACTCTTACCTGTGAGAACTGGGTTTGATGCCCCACTCCTTCACTTGCAGTTGCTGGTGTGACCTTGGGTCAGTCACAAGTTCATTCAGAGCTGTTCTCCCACAAGCAGTTCTTGAACAACCCCTCTCAGCCTCACCTGCCTCACAGGGTGTCTGTTGTGGGGAGGGGAAGGGAAAGGAGATTGTAAGCCACTCTGAGACTCCTTTGGGTAGTGAAGGGTGGGGTATAAATCCAATCTCCTCCTCCTCTTCTTCTTTTACAACTGTTCTGCAGATGACAGAGATCAATTCCCCTGGAGAAAATGGCTACTTTGGACAGTGGACTCTATGGCGTCATACCACACTGAAATCCCTCCCCTCCCCAAACCCCATTCTCCCCAGGCTCCACACCCCCCCCCCCCCAAAATCTCCAGCAGGTTTCCAACCAGGAATTGGCTACCCTAAGGAGAACTGACTTCCATAGTCTGGAGATCAGTTTCAATTCCAGGAGAACTCCAGGCCCCACCTGGATATTGGCAACCCTTCCCATGACAGTGAGTACTCTCACGAGACTTCAGATGGGAGTGCGGTTTCCTCCCTGGCTGGGGAATTCCCCCAGCTACATTCTGGGCCTTCTGGCCAGCTGGCAACAGTCCCAGCTACTAGGCAGGGCACCTTCATCAGGGCAGGCAGCTTTGTTGGCATGACTGGCATTTTGATTCCCTGCTACTATCCCAGCACCAGTCGGCCACTCCCTGGGGCACAATTAGCGTGAAGCTGCTGGGTGGCAGGCGCTTGCCCCCCCCCCCATCTGCCAAACTCGGAGGGGTAAACTCTAGGCTTGTCACTCCCCTATGCGGGGTGAAGATTCCCCACCCCCAGGTCCCACTGCCTGCCACCATTACAAGCGGCAGCGGAAGAAAAACAACAGTGGCATTGTGTGCATTGTTACATTGCTTGCCTTAAAAACTCGGAATTGACAGAGGATGACTCTTAAGTTTTACCATAGAGTTTCTGGTGATTCCTAGAACTCCCAGTTACTCATGTTCTTTTGCACTGTGACTTGTATGTCGATCTAAGGAGCACACATTTGCATTCTCTGTTAACTAGTATGGGTGCTTGTTCTGATGCACTCAAGGTGCATAGACTTCTAAGAGATTCCAGTCCGGACACCACGGAGAAGGTGGCCAAATTTCTTTGTCTGGTCTTAAAGTTGCGCCAAAGGTTCTTTTAGAATTTTTATATATGTGTTTATAACGGGTTTTAACATGCAGAAATTGTTTTTCTAATTTATGCCAATAAAGGCTGACTTGACTTGACTTGACTTGATTCCTAGAACTGCTCTATGTCACATACAGGTTTTAATTGGAAGCAATGTAAGGGCACACGTGAAGTTGCACCCCCCCATGTGCCTGCCCCCCAGGCCTTGAGGTGGAGCCAGGAGATCCCCTGGAATTACAACTGATCTCCTGACTACAGAGATCCATTCCCCTGGAGCAAATGGCTGCTTTGGAGGATGACGTCTGTGGCATTATACCATCCCGTTCTTTCTGCACTCCTTTTAAGTGCGCGGACTCTAATCTGGGAGAACCGGGTTTGATTCCCCACTCCTCCACTTGCACCTGGCTGGATGACCTTGGGCAAGCCATAGCTCTGTACCAGCTGTTCCCTCAAGGACCGCTTGGGAAAGAGCTCTCTCAGCCCCACCTACCTCACAGGGTGTCTGTTGTGGGGAGGGGAAGGGAAAAGGAGTTTGTAAGCCGCTCTGAGACTCCCTTGGGGAGTGGAGGGCAGGGTATAAATCCAATCTCTTCTCTTCTTCTTCTTAATCCATGTTCACCAAGGTGTCCTCCAAGCAATTCTGCACGAAAATCGAGTTCAACCTTCTTTTTATTCCAGGTCCCCCCCCCCCCCCCCCCGTTCTGCTTTACATCACCTCCCTTCAGTGGTCAGCTCAGTTTCAGCCTGCTGTTGCCCCGGGTTATTTGGATGCTGTTTTGCCGTGGACTTAAATTTCCTTGACTCAAACACTGGTCCTTTCTGCATTTGCCTGCCACTCCAGATTTTCTCAGTGTTTGAGTCAAGGCAATTTAAGTCCATGGCAAAACAGCATCCAAATAACCCCGGACAGCAGCAGGCTGAAACCAGGCTGACCACTGAAGGGAGGTAATGTAATGCAGAATAGGGGAAAAACCCGTAATATAAAGAAGGTTGAACTCGATTTTAGCGCAGAATGAAGGAAAAAACCCTGGGTTGAAAAGAAGGTTGAATTCGATTTTAGTGCAGAATTGCTTGGAGGATACCGTGGTGAATATGGATTAAAAGGAGAGTGCAGAAAGGGAGAAAATCCGGAGTGGCAGGCAAATGCAGAAAGACCACATGCTGCAATTCTCTCCCCAAACCCTGGCTCCCCAGGATCCACCCCTCCAAATCTCCAGGAATCCCCCACCCTGGAATTGTCTGCCCTACTGCAACCTCATCAATGCCACTCTGGTATATTTAACAGCAGCCTGCTGCACAGAAATTTAGCTGATGTAGTCCCTCCCCATTATTTACCTTATGCCAGGAAAAGCTTCCTCGCTGATTTTCAAGGTGGTGGGCCACCATCAAGAGCAGAGGAGCAGAACCAGTAACCTGTGTTCCCTCTAAGCTGAGTGAGTGTGAGCTACCTCCCAGTTTTTTAGCCTCCAGCTCACATATTTTTGTCTTAGCTCCGGAAGGATAACTCCAGAGCAAACTAATCCCGTTTTAAAGCTGTTTATTCCTGTGCCTATCATATGATCACACAAAGCTGCCTTTTACTGAATCAGATCACTGGTTTATCAGGGCCAGTATTGTCTACTCAGACTGGCAGTGATTCTCCAGGGTCTCAGGTCTCATCTCCTGTTCCCTGGCCCTTCTAACTGGAGATGCCAGGGATTGAACCCGGGGCCTTCTGCATGCCAAGCAGATGCTCTAACCATTGAGCCACGGGCCCTCCCCTTCAGTCGTAGGACAGCAGTGGACACCTTGCTAGTGCAGGAAAAATATGAAAGCGCAAGAATCATGGTGCTCTAATGAACCTGAATTCTCCTAGTTGCCTGTTGTAGATTCGCAGATCTAATTATCATTTGCACTTACTTTGGGCGTTTGCAAGATGAAATACACACTGTTAGGGTACTAATTAAAAAAATGTCTCACCAGCCTGCCAGAAATGTTTGGTGCCTAAGGCAAAGGGTTTTTTTCCCCTTTTGGTGCGATGAGCATCCCGGCTCATTAATTTCTGGTAGAATTTAGCACAAGCTGTCCGTGGATCTAGAAGGGTTCCGAATATTGATTAACAGCTGCCGGCTTTTGAAAAGGGACCTTGTTGTTTTGCATGAAATGAATGCCATTTATGGCAGAAATAAGGACTTTGTAGCTGGCTAAAGGGGGTTGTGGATAAGGTTAACAACCTCCAGGTGGTGGCTGGAGATCTCTCCAAACTACGTCTGGTGACCAGAAGACAGAGCTCAGTTCCCCAGGAGGAGGAGGAGGGGGGTGTTGGAAGTTTCAGATGCAATGTCCCCTGTCTCAGACCTCCTGACTGAGCGGCAAGAGAGACTAGATAGCCAGAGAGGCAGACTGATCTTTCTTCCTATATCTACTCTTCTGCCACTGTCCTCTTTGAAATGTAGATTGTGTTCTCAGGGACCAATTTCCCCTTCCTGCTTCTCACTCACTCTGAATGAAGACTTGCTCTCTACCTGCACGCACCAAGAGAGAGAGGGATACGCGGTCCTCTCTTGGCACCATGAGGCAGATGGGCCTCTCGCCATCCGCCTCCATCCTTTAGCTAGTAAGTTAGTCATGTCTCTGACTGATTTCCCACGAGGTGCTGCTCCAGCATCATTCTTCCCTTTGCCCTGATTGCATGCTTGAATTTTCCGCTATTAGCCCTGCGCCACATTTTGACCTGCGGCTTCACCTGAATCCCCCCGCGGCTTCAGTGATCCTGTTTTTTGAGGATCACTGAAGCTGCGGGGGAATTTGGGCGAAGCCATGGGTCAAAATGTGGCACGGGACAAATAGTGGGAAATTCAAGCATGCAATCGGGGCAAAGGGAAGAACGACGCCGGAGTAGCGCCTCGTGGGAAATCGGTCTCAATCTCTGCTCTTTCCTATCCAAAATGAACTTCTCAAATAAAGAGAGGAGTATTTCTCTTCTAAACTTGCAGCGTGGCTCTGTGTAGCTTTGTAAGCTGAGTAACCTGGTCAAGTGACGCTCCTGCGTTTGTAGCTTTATTTAAGCACTCTGCTAACTCATGGTGACTGAACTAACCACACCAGTTAACTTCAACAGGAGGAGGAGGAGGAGAAGAAAAGATTGAATTTATACCCTGTCTTTCACTCGAAGTCTCAGAGCGGCTTACAGTCTCCTTCCCTTCCTCTCTCCACAACAGACACCATGTGAGGTAGGTGGGGATGAGAGAGCTGCTCTTGAGAGAACAGCTCTGAGAGAACTGTGACTGAGCGAAGGTCACACCAGCAGTTACATGTGGAGAAGTGGGGACTCAAACCCAGTCCTCCCAGATTAGAGTCCACACACTTAACCACGACACTAAACTGGCTCTCTGCTTTGGAAGGTGGACTCCCTCCCCAGGTGTCGTCCCCCCAAATCTCCAAATATTTCCCAGCCTCAGAGCTGGCAGCAGCCCTAAGCTGGGGAGATTCCTAAAATCGCAGGAATGGAAGCAGTTTGCAAGTCTAGAGATCCAATCAGCTACCTTCAGCGTCTCCATAGCTTCCTGGGCAGCACCACCGCAGGGTCAAGCGACATCATCCATGCTCTCGAGGGCTAGTTCACATGCATGCTCGATCATGGGATATAAGGCATCATCTTGCTGGTGATGCCATTCTGCTATTCACCCGGAAAGAACCAGGTCAGTCCCTCCACACAAGATCAACGGACATTAAAAGCTGTAGTATTTGATGGCAGGGGGTTTCCATATCACATGGCATTTTTTTTACCAGACTGCTAGATAACCACAGCTCATCACAAGAAAGCCTCAAAGGGAGATTCCATTGTGAAACCACCAAGATGGAATTCATTAGCAACCGTTGTCCTAAGAAATCTGGACCACAGACTCTCATATCTGCAAGACCGTCTCTCCTCCATGCTTCACCACATCAGCTTCACTCACCTGAGCAGGGCATTCTGCAGGTGCCAACCTGCAAATGGGCAAAATCTACAACTACCCATATACATGCCTTCTCTGTTGTGGCCCCCGCCTTGTGGAATGGTCTGCTTGAGGAAGGCTCCCTCTGGTGGCTTTCAGCAAGCTATTCAAAAGAGATGAGCTCCCATTCTAGCTGTATCCGAAGAAGTGAGTGGAGATTCAGGAAAGCTCCTACCCTGCCACAAATTTTGTTAGCCTTTAAGGTGCTCCTGGACTCTTGCTCTTTTTTACGCAAAACTGAATTACTCAAGAGGGTTTTTCCTGCCCAAATAATAGGGTGGCACTGTATAAAATGAGTCACAGAGTTACTTGGATAAATTATTAGGGGTTGTGGTCTGTACTACTGTGTAAACTTTGCTGTAAGTTGAATCCTATTATGCAATGCTGCATCCTTTAATGTGTCGCGTTAACATGCTTTGCTTCAGTTTTGTTTTTTAGATTTCTGCTCCCACATAGTGATGGTTCTCTGCATCGCCTTTATTGCCACTAAGGCTTTTGCAATGACAACGGGGCATCCATAGGGCAGTTCTCCCTGGACACGCAGCTGCCATTCCCTCCACCCCCGGAGGGATTTTTTGAAAGCTTTCCTTTTTAAAATGGATAATTGACACATCGCTATCGTGTTATAGCGTTACTGCAACCAGTCTACAAAGTCACCTGAACCCATAGCTACCATTGGAAAAGAGTATGGCTTGGATCCTATGAATGAGTTCCATGCGTGCTGGATGGGCTCTGCC
The DNA here is from genome assembly GCA_029233225.1 of Lepidodactylus listeri. Classification (NCBI taxonomy): domain Eukaryota; kingdom Metazoa; phylum Chordata; class Lepidosauria; order Squamata; family Gekkonidae; genus Lepidodactylus; species Lepidodactylus listeri. The sequence goes on from JARCFY010000011.1 coordinate 88,311,542, forward strand.
ATGGGGCGTGATCCTTCTTCAAATGAACACTGGGGAGCTTTATGCTCCTTCAACCAGCAGCTCCTGGTGATTCCTGACCTGAGGGATGTCTGCTTAGCCTTAACCAGGGCCAGGGTTTCTTCGGTCCTTGCTCCAACCTGGTGGTACATGCTCTCACTCAAGATCAAGGCCCCTGCGAAACTTATTGCATTTCTGCAGGGCCTGTAAAATAAAGCTGTTCTGCCAGGCTTTTGGCTGAGGTGGCGGATGTTCAGCCATGCTGGCCTCCTCTGTTCATGGCCCTTTCCCAGTGCCCTGTTGTTCTGGACAGTATTTGGGCACTGGAGTTTCCTGGGGTGCCTGTTTCTGCCTGACATGAGTCATGGGTTTTGTTACTGTCTATTGTGCTGTCTATTGTTTTATGGTTTTATTGTTTAGGGGTTTTATGTTGTAAGCCGCCCTGAGCCCACTCGTGGGATAGGGCGGGGGTATTAATTAATTAATTAATTAAATACCAATAAATAAATAATTTGTCTAAAACTGCCATTTGTGCAAGATCAGTGGTCTTCAGTATGCCCTTCCGCAAATGAAAGTGGAAGAGGAAGCGTGCTCATCCCAAAACAGGCCTTTTTCCTAGTATACAGATATATCTATATCTATCTGTCTGACTGACATAATAGCCTATACAATATAACAACCTAGTCAAAATATTTGATCTTTTGCTCAAGATATGTCTTGCTCAGGATTATATCTTATTTTATCTCTTATTTATTATATACAATAACATGTATAACCTCATAAGAATTTTTTGTAGAATTTTCATACAACAATCATTGTAATAGAAGTCGCCCAAATATTGTGTTAGGAAGTCTCTAACGCCTTTTATTGTGGAGAAATGCTGGAGAATTTGAGGCTTTTATTTGTAAGAGACACCTGGGAATTCAGATGTCCTTGTGGACAAATGGCTATTATGTTATAGCCAGTTTGGTGTAGTGGCTAGGAGCATAGACTCTAATCTGGGAGAACTGGATTTTATTCCCCACTCCTCTGCGTGCAGCTGTTGGGTGACCTGAAGTCAGTCACAAGTCCTCTCAAGGGCAGTCCTCGCTCTCTCAGCCCCACCTCCCTCATAGGGTGTCTGTTGTGGGGAGGGGAAGGGAAAGGAGACTGTAGGCCACTCTGAGACTCCTGGCTAGTGAAGGGTGAGGAAAAAATCCAATCTCTTCTCTTCTTCTTCTATAGTAATATATCAACTACTTTTTGATGCCAGAAAAAGCACTCTGCCTGGTGAACTTCAGCCTATCACGCAGCTATCAAAGCAGAGGAGCAATACAGGCGATGGAAATCAGTCCCTCGTGCATTCTTGAGATTCAGATGACCCTCTCAACATACTAGTGTCAAGCCAAGGGTCTAGTCATTAAAAAGCCGTGGAGCCTGGCTTTATAGTGCCAGTTTAGACACCAAGGAGTGACATAAGGCAGCTGTGAAATCACTCCAGTAGTTCTGCTTGGCACAGTGCGCTCAAGAGCCCCACATGGGCGTCTGTCATTCATCGGCCACACCCCAACCCCTCCCGAAGCCATGGCCATGTTAGTCGAGGGGAGCCAAGAGGGAGATAGAAGGCGGCTCAGGTTTCTTACTGCAGTCAACAGGATGGAGTCTCGATGCCACTGCCAAGAGGGTATTGCAGCATGCCAACAGCATGTGCCAATGTGCTGTGGAATGCTACTTGTCTTTAAAAACATACTTGCTCACAAACATTCGCCTCCCCTCCTGAGCTGCACACAGCCCATACTGAAGTCCAGTGCTCTGATCAGCAATTTTAAATGCAAGAGGGAACAGCAGTGAAACCCGATCAAAATGACCGTGTGACCACAGCCTTAATCTCCTTCTGATTTCTTGGTTCAGTCTCCCTTCTGGCTGATGATGGAGCCAAGGAATAGCAAATCTTGAACGATTTTAATCCTCAGCGCAGCTAGGGCTAGTTTTTATTCCTCACACTGGCTGTACCAATGTGTGTGTGCCCTGTGAAGAGCAGGAAGCCCCGCTTCTTCAAAAGAGCATCACCAAGGGTGCTTTTACGCACACTAAATAATGCACCTTCAATCCACTTCCAGTGTTCTTTGCAATTGGATATCACTGCGTGAAACAGCAAAACCCACTTGCAAATGATTGCTAAAGTGCATTGAAAGTGCATTATTTATTGTGTGTGAAAGCACCCCAAGATCGAGTTACTGAAGACTGGGAATGACTTTAACATATGTGGAGCTTCCCCCCCAACCCAGAATTTTGCTTCCTCAAAATACTCTCATAAGAATGGTCTGTCAGCCCCATGAAGTATCGTTCCTCTTCTTGCCTAAGAAAATTGCACTATTGTATCGTCGAATGTGAAAACCCTTGGTCGACGAAACTTACAGGAAGTGTGGTATGACAAAAATGTTCACTGCTTAAATGTGCTTTCTAGTTTCACTCACAAAACACCTACACCAGCACTCCTATATAGCCGTCAGACCTTTGTTGTTGTTGTTGTTCAGTCACACAGTCGAGTCCAACTCTTCGCGACCCCACGGACCACATCACTCCAGGCCCTCCTGTCTTCCGCCGTGCCCCGGAGTTTGCTTAATTTCATGTTTGTTGCATCACTAATACTGTCCAACCATCTCATTCTTTGCCATCCCCTTCTTCTTTGACCTCCAGTCATTCCCAGCATCAGGGTCTTCTCCAGTGAGGGCTCTCTTCTCATTTGTTGGCCAAAGTATTGGAGCTTCAGCTTCAGTATCTGGTCTTCCAGGGAACAGTCAGGGTTGATTTCTTTTAGGATCGACTGATTTGATCTCCTTGCAGTTCAAGGGACTCTCAAGAGTCTTCTCCAGCACCATAATTTGAAAGAGTCTATTCTTCGGCGCTCGGCCTTCCTTATGGTCCAGTTCTCGCATCCATGACAGACCTTAGACCCTGAATAATTTTTTGTAAAACTGCATGACTCATTCTTTTCTAGAAAAGCTGGATGTCGATTGAACTAACTCTTGAATTTAATTGTTGGGTGGAGGGCAACCCTTTCTTTTCATTATCAGCAGTCCCCATGAGAACTGGGACTGGACGGACACCCCAGTACAAGGGTCTGAAGGTAAGCTGTGTTTATGTTTTTAAACAACAGGCTCATTTTAAAAGTCATCCTGTTAAACAGGGCTTCTGCCTGAGACAATGAAGATTTACAATTAGAATTATGCAGAGCCTCTCTCCCCTGACATTTTGTGATCCACACATACAGCTGCCAACCTCCAGGTGGTGGCTGGAGATCTCCCGGAATTAGAACTGATCTCCAGGCTACACAGATCAGTTCCCCAGGTGAAAATGGCTGCTCCAGCTTTTCTGTAAGTAAAAAGGTAAAGGTTTCCCTGGTTCGAAAGCCAGTCGAATACAACTCTAGGAATGCGGTGCTCATCTCTGTTTCCAAGCTGAAGAGCCAGTGCTGTCCGAAGACATTTTCGTGGTCATGTGGCCGGCATGACTAGACGCCGAGGTGCATGGAACACTGTTACCTTCTCACTGAAGTGGTACCTATTAATCTACTTGCGATTTTTTGCTTTCGAACTGCTAGGTTGGCAGGAGCTGGGACCAGAGACGGGAGCTCATTCCATCACATGGCACTAGGGTCTCGAACTGCTGAACTACCAACCTTCCAGTCTGCATTTCAGCATCTTAACCCCTTGAGTACTGTACTGTAAATTCCAATAAGCTGACTGTAAGTTGGCTGCAACTTGATGACAGTTTCCACCACCAGTTTCAGACCAACCGCAGACCAACACAGAGATCAATTCCCCTGGTGAAAATGGCTGCTTTGGAAGGTGGACTCCATGGCATTGCACCCTGCTGTAGTCTTTCCCCTCCCCAAACCATGCCCTCTCTAAGCTCTGCCCCCCAAATCTTCAGGAGTTTCCCAACCCTGAGCTGGCAACCCTATGCCATCTCCTGTGGCAGCCATTTTGTGGTGGCACCTACTACCCCGGGTCAGAAATCCAAAGATGCCCACAGGCTCAAAAAGCTTGGGGACCCCCATTTTAACCACTAGTCCATGCCAGCCCTTTCAAAAGTATCTGGAGTTCTGGCCCCGTTGCTGGACCTCCTGAGGGCACATGGTGTTTTTGGCCACTGTGTGACACAGAGTGTTGGACTGGATGGGCCATTAGCCTGATCCAACATGGCTTCTCTTATGTTCTTATGTCTGGGGCAGTGATGCTCTGAATTCTTGGTGCTTGAGGGGCAACGGTGGGAGGGCTTCTGGAGTCTGGCCCTGCTGGTGGACCTCCTGATGTTACCTGGGTTTTGGCCACTGCGTGATGCAGAGTGTTGGACTGGATGGGCCATTGGCCTGATCCAACATGGCTTCTCTTATGTTCTTATGTCTGGGGCAGTGATGCTCTGTGTTCTTGGTGCTCGGGGGGCAATAGTGGGAGGGCTTCTGGAGTTCTGGCCCCACTGGTAGACCTCCTGATGGCCCCTGGGTTTTGGCCACTGTGTGATGCAGTGTGTTGGACTGGACGGGCCACTGGCCTGATCCAACATGGCTTCTCTTATGCTCTTATCCCTTTCAAAAGCTTCAGTCATTTTCTTATGTATTCTTTGGTCGACTTCAGTTCATTTTTTGTTCTCACTGCAGCAGCTGCAGGCCAGGGCAACAGCCACTCCGATGCCTCTGCAGGCAATGGAGCTGCTATCCCAGCAGGGCGCGGCTGAATGGCTAGCGGTGCCAGGTGCAGTCCAGCTGCCAGCCAGGGGAAGTTCAGCATCTGTATGCTATGGCTGTAACAGCCCTGGGGCCTCCACTGTTCTCTTTGGAGAGAACAGCTGCTGCATTGGTGCACAGCTGCTGAATGGCGCTCACTGAGCAATCAAAGGCTGGCGGAATCCTTACGGGGCAATGGACCAATGAATGACATTGATTGATCCATTATTATTTTCAGTCGTTTTTTGTGACCATAATGAATTTGAATTGATTTGATTTAACTTTTATCCCGCCTCCCAGCCAAGGGTGGCTCAGGCCGGCTTACAAAACACGGTTAAAAACCCAAAACATACATGTAAAACATACATATAAATACGATGTTAAAAACCAGAACGTAGTAATAAAGTGCTAGCATAAGTTCTTCACTTTTAACGTCAGCTCCATCTGTCTATTGCAGTTATTTTGGAGGGGTTTTTTTTTTTGGCTCGGGCAGTGATTAAAGGGACCAGCAGGTCAGGGCTCTACTCTGCTTTGTAAAGTTAATCGAAGTCCACATGAAACAAAACAGTCTTAAGTGCCCTGCTGAATGCTGGAAGATCCCTCAGGGCACAAACTTCCCCAGGGAGCCGATTCCAGAGAAAAGGGGCAACCAATGAAAAGGCCCTTGCCCTGGTGATTGATAGGTGGACAATTAATGGGCCAGGTGCCTGATGGAGGCCCAGGAACGATGATCTAAGAAGGTGAGGGGGCGGGCCCACATGAACACATGAAGCTGCCTAATTTTGACTCAGACTCTCGGTCTATTGAAGTCAGTATTGTCTACTCAGATCGGCAGTGGCTCTCTAGAGTCTCAGGCGGAGGTCTTTCACATCACCTATTGCCTCGTCCTTTCAACTGGAGATGCTGGGGATTGAACCTGGGACCTTCTGCATGCCAAGCAGATGCTCTACCACTAAGCTACAGCCCCTTCTTGGCTGCCTTATACTAACCACTGGTCTATCAAGATGACTATTATCTATTCGGACTGACAGTGGCTCTCCAGGGTCTCAGGCAGACGTTTTTCACATCACCTCCTGCCTGGTCCTTTTAGCTGGAGATGCCGGGGATTGAACCTGGGACCTTCAGCATGCCAAGCAGATGCTCTACCACTGAGCCACAGTCATACTGGGGGAGGCGGTCCGCATGCGGGATGGTCCCATACTCTTTAGGGCTTTATGGGTCAAAACTAGCCACAGATGGAACTCTACTCCATGAATCTGTCAGCTGGGACTTGATGGCAAAAACAAAAAACACCCCCCACATATTCCTGGACACACGTGCTCCCATTTGATGGGCGAGGCCACCAGCAAACTTGTGGCTTGCCTTTGAATCAATGGGCTTTTCAACTTTGTTTGGGAACAGAAAGGGCCATTGAGAGACTATCAAAGTACAGTGGTAAATTCCATTCCGATGGCCAATCTTTTGCTCCCCCCCCATTATTTTTTAAAATCCAGCCAGAGATACATCAAGAACATCCATATCAATGGAATTGTTTGGACCTTTTGCTTTTGAGAGAGGGAATGCTTTGATGAGCGGTTTTCAAACGTGCAGCGCATTTGTGAGCGACACAAAAGCCCTCGCTCGAACCGGCCTTCTCCTTGCGGGGTGCACACCGTATTGAATTGTCAGCCGGCTGATTTGCTGATAAGCAGGATTGTTCTCAATTCCAGTTCACTTCCTTAGGAATTTTCTCTCTCTCTCTCTCCGTGCTCTCATGTAATGAAAGGTAACCCAAAACTCCCTGAAAAGAGACCAGTCAGGTAAATTAACTAGTTACACCGCTATTGCTATCCCGTTATTGTCACTCTGCCCTGCTGGTGGCAATCATTTCAGCGATAGACCCTGTCTGATGGCGTCGACAAGGCTCTCCGGTTTCACTTGGCTGAGACATAGTTCTCTGGACCACCCTATCTCTCTCTCTCCACCATCAAGATGAGAGTCAGATGTGGCAGGGGTTGTTGAAAGCGGCGGCTTTCATATTTCTGAAGGCGTGATAGCAAAAGAGAATGTTAAAAGGGGGTATCACTAAACCTGGCCTTCGGTTCCTATCAAAAGCTCTCCGGCCCATATTTGATTCCTGTTTCTATAATAGCTTAAGAATCAGCAAGACAACCATCTCCCACACGGGGTTACTGGAATGGGCTTTGTCCTGAAACAAAATAAAGAGTTTTTAATTATCAGTATTCCAAAGCAAGGGATGTTAAGCAGGCTGAACTAAAGGGTAGGCGGGATGGGGTGGGGTAGAGACTTTTGATATCAGTGGTGCGGATGTCCACCCACAACCTGCACATTATAAAATCAGCTCAATTTGGCAACTTTTTGCCTGTTGGATTAAAAAAGCAAAGAGAGGGGTTTTTTAAAAAAAAGCTCCCCTCGAGCAACAAGAGGCAATATTTTGTTTTATTTTATTTATGTTATTTCTCGTTCGCCTTTCTCACTTGCACTCAAGAAGGATAGCATCACTGTACTATGCACGTAAACAGATGGTTGGGGGTATACTGCCTCTGATCATGGAGGTTCTACTATTCGTTACCCTTACTAATAAGTTGTCCTTATTGATTAGGAAGTTGTCCGCACTGATAATGATAGTAATGAGAGAGGGCATGGTATAGCAGTTAAAAGTGCTGGATTAAGGTCGGGGATTCCTGCATTCAAATCTCCATTCACCCTAGCCTAACCTGCCCCGCAGGGCTGTTGCTGTTTCTAGGACAAAACAGAAGAAGCTGCCCTGAGTTCCTTGGAGGAAAGCTGGGATGGGAATGCGATCGATGGATCATGATTACTGTGCTGAGAATTTCAGGGTCGCCTAGTTCCAAGTAAGTATGCTAAGCCCCGCAGCCTTTGTGACTTGGAAGTCACAGCTTGGTTTTAGGTTACCAGGTCCCCTTTGGCCACCCGTGGGGGATGGGTGGGTGGGTAGGGTTGCCAGATCCAGGTTGGGAAACTCCTGAAGATTTGGGGATGGAACCTGGGGAGGACAGGGTCCTCTGTGGGTTACAATGCCATAGAGTCCACCCTCCAAAGCACCCAATTTCTCCAGCGGAACTGATCACTGTAGTCTGGAGGTGAGCTGTAATTCCAGGGGATCCCCAGGTCTCAAAATGGGCACAAAGCAAAATTCGTCATGAATTTTGCCCTGTTCATGGTTCACGAACCAAAGTTCGTGATGGGTCTCCTGTAACGAACTTCCATGAACTTTTAAAGCAATTCATAGAAGTTCATGGACAGAGCAGAATGCAGGGGTTTAAAGGGACACAGAGTCCTTTTAAACCCCTGCTTTCTGCTCCCCTGAAAGCCACAAAAACAGCTGAGCAGCGGGAGCAGCCTGCTGCTGTTTCGGGCTGCCTTTTGTAGTCCCTTTAATGTTTTTCAGGCTGCTGTGTAGTTCCTTTATAGTTTAAAGGGACTACACAGTTTAAAGGGACTTTATAGTTTAAAGGGACAAGACAACCCGGAACAGCTGAGCAGTGGGGAACAGAAGAAGACCCTGGGTGTAAGCTTTTGTGAGCATGCACATTTCTTCGTATATCTGAAGACATCTGAAGAAGTGTGCATGCACATGAAATCTTATACTCAGAATTAAACTTTGTTGGACTTAAAGGCACCACTAGTCTCAAACTTTGTTCTGCTGCTTCAAGCCAACACAGCTACCCACCCGAATAAATAAATAAGTAAGCCCCATTTAATAAAACAGCACTTTCTATTGAGTAGACCTGCTTAATATTGCTCTACAAGCAAGCTTCCTGGCAGAACGGGGACTAGAACTTGGCAGCTAGTTTGACACAACATATAGGCTTCACACAACCTAACGCCTAGTCAAACTCTCTGTGCTCAACAGCCTGACAACCTCAGTGCTGCTGCTACTGCAGAGTTTCTCTCTCCCCCTCTGGCTTTCTGCACAAAATGGACTGGTAAGCGGCTTGTATGTATGTCCCTGGTTCTTGCTTCAGGCTCCTGTGGCATCTTTACGGTGACTGGTTCTGTCCGAACCCAAACCAGCGGTCAGATCCAAAGGCATCGAGACTGTGTTTCAGAACATAAGCGTCAGATAACTTGGCCGTGCCCTAGGAAAATGTGAAAGCTGGCAAAGGAGCAACCCGAGGGAAATGCAAACGTTTGGATTTCACGTTAGAAAGAAGATCACTGAAACTAGTCGGTGCTTTGAGGTACAGATTGTCTCCTTTCTCTCTGGGGTTTGTTAGCCAAAGACTGATTTTGAAGCAGCTGGCATTGCCCTGGACAAGCCCGGGCTTGCCTTTTGTCTTGACTAAAATGTTTAATTATGTGGCCAAGAGGAAGGTGTGCACTGAAGACCGATAGATCAGCAGTACGCTGAGGAAAACCTCACACGGAGCATTCTTTTCTGTAAGATGGATTTTGAGTTTCATGACTGGCTGGAAAGGCAGTTACTGTGGAATATATTGCGGTTAACTGGTGTGGTTAGTCCAGTCACCATTAGTTAGCAGTGCTTAAATAGAGCTACAAACACAGGAGCATCACTTTACCAGGTTACTCAGCTTACAAAGCTATGCAGAGCCACACTGCAAGTTTAGAAGAGAAATACTTCTCTCTTTATTAGGAAAAGAACAGAGATTGATAGATTACTAATTTACCAGCTAAAGGATGGAGGTGGATGGTGAGAGGCCCATCTGCCTCATGGTGCCAAGAGAGGACCGCATGTCCCTCCCTCTCTTGGTGCGTGCAGGTAGAGAGCAAGTCTTCATTCAGAGGGAGTGAGAAGCAGGAAGGGGAAATTGGTCCCTGAGAACACAATCTACATTCCAGTGGCAGAAGAGTAGATATAGGAAGAAAGGTCAGTGTGCCTGTCTAGCTATCTAGTCCCTCTTGCCACTCAGTCTGGAGGTCTGAGATAGGAGACATCGCATCTGGAGCAGAAGGTCTCAGGTTCAATTCCTGGCATCACCAGTGAAAAGGACCAGGCAGGAGGTGATGTGAAAGACCTCAACCTGAGACCCTGGAGAACCACTGCCAGTCTGAGTAGACTATACCAACCTTGATGGACCAAGAGTCTGATTCAGTCCACGTGTCCACCTTTCTCCCCAAAGGAGACCCAAAATGGCTTGCGTCATTCACTCCTCTGTTTTATCCTCCCAAACAACCCTTCGAGGTAGGTTAGGCTGAGCATGTGTGACTGGCCCAAGGTCACCTGACGAGATTCCGTAGCACAGTATGGGATTTGAACCTGGGTCTTCCAGATCGTAGTCCATCACTGTAACCACTACACCATACTGCCATACTGTGTGTGCACAGTCCCTTCAAGAGGGCACTTTGGACTCTGCCGCATCACATGCAAAGCATACCTTTGTGGAATATGGGAAGCACTTACAGCCCTTAAGAGAGCAATCCTTCCTTCTCTGGCTGCTAAAGAAACCACCAGAGTCTCCCACACCCAACGTTGTTTGCCCCAGGAGTACTCTGAACTAAAGTCAACGTGCCTGCTCATGTTCCCTGCTGTTCAGACAGTTGGCATACATTTCAGAAAGATCCCCTGTGCCAGTTCCCCAGTCATGATCTGCTGGAGACAAAAGGAGGAGGTGTTATTAACCGAACACCAGAAGATGTGTAGCATGCAAGAAAGTATTCCCGCCAACCCTGTTTTTAAAAAATAACTCTGGAATCCTCAAGCTGTTTAAAACCAGCTCCTCTAGAGGGCCAACAAAGGGACACAGAGGCCAAGGCCCTTGATGAGAACATAAGAAGAGTCCTGCTGGATCAGACCAGTGGTCCATCTAGTCCAGCATCCTGTCTCACACAGTGGCTAACCAGTTCCTCTGGAGGGCCAGCAACAGGGCAGAGAGGCTGAGGCCTTCATTAGAACGTCAGAAGAGCCCTGCTGGATCAGACCAGTGGTCAGGGGTCCTTTCGTAAAAAAAGAGGTGCAGGAGCTCATTAGCATAACTTATTTGCATATGCCACACCCCCTGATGTCACCGGAAGTGTCATGAGGCCACACATCCCTGACGTCAGGTGTGTCAGTAGGCAAGAAGGGAGGGAGGGGGAAGGAAGGAAAGGAACAGGAAGGAAGGTAGGTAGGTGGGGGAGAGAGAGGGAAGGAAGAAAGAAAGGAAGGAAGGAGGGAGGAAGAAAGAAGGGAGGAAGGGGGGAAGAAAGAAAGAAAGAAAGGAACAGTAAGGTAGGTAGGTAGGTAGGTGGGGGGGAGAGAGAGAAGGAAGGAAGGAAGGAAGGGGGAGAGAGGGAGGAAGGAAGTAAGGGAGAGGGGAAGGACGGGGAAAGGAAGGAACAGGAAGGTAGGTAGGTGGGGGAGAGAGAGAGAAGGAAGGAAGGGTGAGGGGAAGGAACAGGTAGGTAGGTAGGTGGGGGGAGAGAGAGAGAGAAGGAAGGAAGGAAGGAAGGAAGGAAGGAAGGAAGGAAGGAAGGAAGGAACGCGTCTCACCCCACTGGGGCCGGCGTTTCCTCCCCTCCCCCTTGATTGGGCCCCAGTGGCTTCAGGCCACTGGGGCCCGGCTTCTTCACTGGGGGGGGAGGGGGCTTCTTCTGGGAAGGCGGAGGGAAGGGTTTCTCTTTCCCGGCCGGCGGAGCACCGCCGGCCCGCGAGTCTTGTCGGGGGGGAGGAGGGAAGGGGCTTCCCGGGGCCAGCGGCGCTCTGCCACGGCCCCGGGAGCAGTGGGAGGGAGGAGGGAAAACCTTCTCCTTCCCGGGGCCAGCGGAGCGCCGCCGGCCCCAGGTGTCTTGACGGGGGCGGGGGGAGCATTGACGGGGGGGAGGCCGGGGGGGCGGGGCTTTTTTAAGTGCCCACCCCGCCGCCTCCTCTGGCGCGCCCCGGCCCCAACGGAGCCCTGCCAGTGGTCCATCTAGTCCAGCATCCTGTCTCACACAGCGGCCAACCAGTTCCTCTGGAGGGCCAGCAACAGGGCACAGAGGCCAAGGCCTTCCTCTGATGTTGCCTCCTGGCTCTAGGATTGAGAGGATTAGTACCTCTGAATTTGGAAGTTCCCCTCAGTCAGCATGGCTGGTACCCATGTGAATTTGTCCTCCATGAATTGATCTAATTCCCCTTTAAAGCTGTTTGTTCCTGTGGCCATCACTACATCCTCTGGCCGTGAATTCCAGATTTTAATCTCATGGAATTAAAACTGATCTCCAGGCAACGGAGATCAGTTCACCCAGGGAAAATGGCTGCTTTGGAGGAGGGGCTTGATGGCATTATATCTTGCTGTAGTCCCTCCCCTCCCCTCCCCTGGCCCTGCCCCCTAACCCCCCAGGATTTCCCAACCCAGAGTTGGCAACTCTAGCCCCGTCACTGGAATGTGCAGTGAGTGAGAGCTCTAGTTTTGTTGGGTAGCAGAGGGCAGGGGTTAAGCAACCTTCCAACCAGGCCTGCTTTCAAACAAAGAAAAGAAAGTGACTTTCCCCTCTGAGGTTCGGTATTTCGAAAGTAAATACTCCCAGACGACAGTCATGCATACCTCCTTAAAGCGGGACCCACAAGCTTCTCGGACAGGGTTTCCCTGGACTTTCTGCCCTTCTTAGCAAATGATGGAAGGCTACGGAATTTCAAGAGTGGTTTTTTTGATTGTTTTGTTTCTCAGCCCAGCTGCCAGCGGCTTGTGATCTCATCCAGATATAGAAGAGAGATAAGGAGGCCCTTGAAAAGTGAAGGGAAAGAGATTACCCAAGGGCAGGAGGCTCAGCTGCATGACCCTGGGTTGTTTTTTTTTAAATGATGTCCCCCCCCCCTTTTTTTTGGCAAATGCAGCTTCAGGGATCACCTTATGGAGGCAGAAAAGGGGAGGGGGGAGGGGGGAGAGGAAACCTTTAACCCTTTCCTCCCCCTTCCATATGGTGGGAGGAAGGGTGGGCCCGAGGAAGAAGAGACTGGATTTATATCCCACCCTTCACTTGAAGTCTCAGAGCGGCTTACAAACTCCTTTCCCTTCCCCTCCCCGCAACAGACACCCTGTGAGGTAGGTGCGGCTGAGAGAGCTCTTTTCCAGAACTATCCTTGAGAGAACAGCTGGTACAGAGCTATGGCTTGCCCAAGGTCATCCAGCAGGTGCAAGTGGAGGAGTGGGGGATCAAACCTGGTTCTCCCAGATTAGAGTCTGCGCACTTAACCACTACATCAGACTGGCTACACACCAAAGAGATGTGGGATGGGAAATCAGAGAATCCACCCAATGGGGATTCTCCATTGCTCCTGCGAATCCTTCTGCCTTTGTGGTGAAAATCAATGCACAATGGAGAATCATCCCTGTGTGGTAGTGGTCGAGGTAGTTACAGCAGTCAGCGCTTAGTATCACAGGAACCCAAGCTCTTGGCGGTTCTGTGTTTAGAATTCCCTAATATTATTATTTTTCTTTTTGAATGGCAGGCTTGTGGGCCCCAAATTTGGATCGGGGCCACAGTGCAGGAGGTATTTACCATTCCCCCCTTGCAGTGTTTTCTGATCTGTGTCAGTGTGGCAAACAGCAGCTCTGAAGAGCTCTTTTAGGCTGGGAAAACGGTATCGATATGGGCAGCTTTGAACTGGATGTGAAGTCCCACACACCTGTTTAAAAAGAAAAAAGAAATTCTTGGCTGCTTCAAGAGCCAGTTTGGTGTAGTGGTTAAGTGCGCGGACTCTAATCTGGGAGAACCGGGTTTGATTCCCCACTCCTCCACTTGCGCCTGGCTGGATGACCTTGGGCAAGCCATAGCTCTGTACCAGCTGTTCCCTCAAGGACAGCTTGGGAAAGAGCTCTCTTAGCCCCACCTACCTCACAGGGTGTCTGTTGTGGGGAGGGGAAGGGAAAAGGAATTTGTAAGCCGCTCTGAGACTCCCTTGGGGAGTGGAGGGCGGGGTATAAATCCAATCTCTTCTTCTTCTTCTTCTTCAAACACAGGACACCCAGCAGCGGGTATAGTTTGACCCTCTGTGCCTGATTCACATCCTGCTGTGCAGTGAGAAACGGGCACATACAATGAAGTAGCATCAGGGGCAGATTGGCCATTAGGGACATCAGGAAATGTCCCTGTGGGCCAATGATGTGGAGGCCGCAACCTGCTGGGAGTCATCACTAGGTGAAGCTAGGGTTGTCAGGTCCATGTGAGCAACTGGCAGGGCTTGGGGAAGACTTGGTGGGAAGCCCAGGTTACATTGCCGGTAATGTGGCTACCCCACTTCTGGCGTGTACCGGAAGTTACATCATCATGCCGTGACATCATGGTGATGCTCTGGTATTTGGGCAAAAACTGTATGGTAAAAATGGCTTCCACCATAGAGTTTTTGCCCAAACAGCAGAGTGTCTCCCAGAGGTCACTGATGTGATGACATCACTTCCGGTGCAGGTTGGACGTGATGTCGCCATGTCACTGGTGACCTAGCCTGGGCCTCCCTCTCTCTCCTGGTAAGTCCCCCCACCCAGCCTTCACTTGGAGGTAACGTCATACTTCTCTAGGAATTGCTGGAAACTCTATGGTAACACCTTCTATGGCTGGCAACCCTGGCATGGTCTTATTGGTCCAGCTATCTTGGAATTGCCCTGACAGAGGCATAACATCCAAATTGCAAGATGTCATAGTCCGCATTGGTTAGGTCGCACCTGGAGTATTGTGTGCAGTTCAGGAGGCCTCACTGCAAAAAGGATGTGGACAGAACGGAGCGGGTGCAGAGGAGAGCGACGAGGATGATCGAGGGCCTGCAGACCAAGCCCTACGGCTTTATTATAAAATGGTTGTGTTGTTTGTATTTTAACAATAAACCTTTTTTTAAAAAAAGGGAAGGCTTAGGGACTGGGGAATGTTCAGTCCGGAAAAGAGGAGGTTGAAGGGGGACAAGATGGCTCTCTGGGAGCATTTGAAGGGCTGTCACTTGGAGGAGGGCGGGGAGCTGTTCCTGTGGGCAGCAGAGGACAGGACTCGCAATCATGAGTTTTCCTTAAGGGCAGGAAGGTACTGTCTGGATCTTAGGAAAAAGTAAGTGCTGTGCAAGAGTGGAATTGGCCGCCTAGGGAGGTGGCGAGCTCCCCCTCCCTGGCAGTCTCTAAGCAGCGGCTGAACAAACCCTTGTCAGGGATGCTCTAGGCTGATCCTGCATTGAGTGGGGGCTGGGACTAGATGGCCTGTGTGGCCCCTTCCAACTCTGTGATTCTATGACTCTATGACCTAGATAGCCCAGGCTAGCCAGATCTTGTCACATTTTGGAAACGAAGCAGGGTTGGCCCTGGTTAGTACTTGGATGGGAGACCACCGAGGGAAGTCCGGAGGTGATGCGCCGAGGCAGGCAAGGGCAAACCACCTCTGAACACCTCTTACCTTGAAAACCCCATGAGGGGGTCACGATAAGTTGGCGGCAGCTTAACAGCACTTTCCGCCACCAGCTTGGAGTTATCTTCTAGCAGGGGCCCATCCTTTCCAGGGTCTCTTTCTAAATGCCTGCTGCCCGTTTAGCTGGAGGTGGCAGGGACTGAATTTGGCTCTGTGATGGAGCAAAGCCTGTGCTCCACCACTGAGCCACTGAATCTTCTTCCCGCGAAAGATTGCACAAGCGAACGAAGGCATGAAAGGTAATCATAGCACGATAGAGCTAGAAGACACAGGATTCTATATCTACCAGCATTTACAAATGGGTATGCAGGCGCTCACCCGCTACCTCTCCCTTGAACTTGTCAACCTTGATAGGGTTGGGTAAATCTCCCTCTAGGCTCTTGGGGAATATCTTGTCTCCCCAAGACAACCTGTGAACGATTAGAGCCAGAACCGTGTGTATCAGCAAAAAAATAACTAAATCTGTGGATATAAATTTAACTGTGAATTTTTGGCTCATCTCAAGCTTATTGGTACTTCTCCATTAATGATTCTTTGCTTAGGCTTGTCCACTGAGCTTGTTTTTCACCTTCTCTGCCTTCAGTTGGCCGTGACTCACGTAGACATCCCGCATTTATTTTTAACTTCAGGGGAGTCACCTAGGATAGGGTTTCAGGAGAGAGGCACAAGTCACATTCCAGCGGGATCGGATTTGGGGGGGACGTGAGCACCTTCTAAATCCATGCATTCCGAGCGGGCTTGTGGCACTTTTATGTTGGGTTCTTTCCCGAGGTCCCCTACCTGGTTTAATTTCCCCTCCATAATTTGTTAAAGGAAACTAGGGTTCCCAAAAGAAGCCAGGCCCCCTGACTCTTGTAAACAGCTTTTGTTGCGTTTTCTCATTGGTCTAAGCAACAGGGCTCTCGCTAGCTGCCAATTGTCTTTGCAGAAAAGGCAACCAGGAGGATTATGGGAGTAGAGCCCATTCCCCATGGGTAAAGGCTAAAGGGTTTGGGGGAGAAAATGACCGGGGAGGGGCAGGTATAGGCTTCCTAACTGCCTAAGCTCTTCAGGGAATCCCCTGGCTCACCCCCAATCTCCTACTTTATAGAGACACTCTTAGTCGAGGGACATTTGTACAGCATCACCAGGAAGTGACATCACATCCTCCCTGAACTCCACCCTTCCCGGACACTGCCCCCCAGTTCTCTTGTTGGCCTAGGCAGTGTTGGGAACCCCAGGCAGGAACTTTACAGAACAGTTGTGCATGGCGTGAAAAAAATAGACGTACAGTTCTTTTCTTCCTCTTTCATGATGCTAGAACTAACTGCCACTGGAAGTGCTGGTGGCCACTAGTGTAGGTAGCTTTAAAAAGGTATTAGACAAATGTTTAGGGTTCCCAGGCCATGCCTGGCAATTGGTGGGAGGGTTGTGGAGTAGGCTTCCCAATCGATTGGGTAGGAGGCCTTTCTCTGTGCCCACATACCCCCCGTATGTTTTTGAGACATCGAAGCCAACAAAGCCACCTCCATTCCCCCCACAAAGAGACGCTAGCAAAGATTTTTTATCAGCCCGAGCATAAGGAGAAAGCCATTCACACCCCTAGCATTTTGGCTCGGTAACAAATATGCAGCCTTGAAGCTGGTGGCTTCCAGGCTATCTTGCAAAGAATCTCTTCTATTCAGGTGCGGTGAGTGACAACTTGCATTGTTGCAGAACTGGACTTCAGGATTCTGTGACGCGTTTGTGTTGGCTGAGACCCCACCAATAGCGACTGGCCTATTCCAGCAGTGTAGGGTGATTGTTTACATTGGGGACGCACCTACATTGGGATTCCAAAATAACAAAAAAGGGCACATGTCTTTCTGTAGGAGGAGCTGGCAGTGTCCACGCCTACTTACTCACCCACCAGTGAGAGACAACTTTGATATTTGGGGTGGGGTTTCCATGCCCATGGTGGGAAAGATCACAACGATGGAAATACTAGACTTTGATCTGAAAAATCCTTTGGTCGCTGCCAGAACTGCCTGCTGCAGGGTAGGCTTATCAGAGTGCCTGCCATGGCAATCTGCCACCATCAGCTCCTGGCGCACACTGCTGGTCTTTATTCCAGTGGGAGCAAAAATGGGAAGTCAGCGTTGTGACATCACTTCCTATTGTACCTGGAAGTGATGTCATGATGCTCCAGGAATTTCTCAAGCCTTCTGGTATGTGATGAAGGGAGCTCCGAGTCTCAACAGCTGATACCCTGAAAATCTTTTTGGTCTCTCAGGTTCTACTGGCCTTGAAGCTAGCTCCACAAATCTCTATGGTATTTACCATAGAGATCAGGGGATTCCTAGCGTGACATGATGTGACTTCCAGGTACAAGTGACACCATGCAACATCACTCCACACACACACACACACACACAAAAATTTTGTTCACGCTAGAGTGAAGAGGCTGGCCTACTACTGGGAGTAGTGGAAAAGAGCAAGAGTCCAGTAGCATCTTAAAGACTAACAAAATTTGTGGCAGGGGAGGAGCTTTCGTGAGTCGCTGCTCACTTCTTCAGATATCGTGAGCTACTACTGGGTGGAGGCAGCTCTTCTCCCAGCAGCAAAAAAGGCACAAAATGTTGCCATGACTGGCAGTGCACTCTTTAAACTTGGTAGTGCTCGGGAATGCACTCTTGATGCTGTACCAGTGGTCTATGCAGACTGGATGACAGTATGGCGGTCAGGGGTCATTTCGTAGAGGTGCAGGAGCTCATTAGCATAACTCATTAGCACATGCCACACCCCCTGACATCACTGGGAGTGTGTCAGAAGGTGACACCCACCACTCAGGCTCCACCCCAAAAATCTCCAGGTATATCCCAACGCAGAGCTGGCGAGCCAGCTTTACACTTTGACTAAAGACACTTTAGGTTTCCTTTGCTCTTGCAGGGAAGCTCCCCTACAACAAGCATGAAAATACAGACCAAGTCAGTATGCTTTTGCTTTTCCCCACAGCGCATCACCATATGTGCCCGCTCCTGGGCTTCTTACTCCCGGAACGATGTTCCTGTGCATTCCTGCTCAAAATGACCCCTGATTCTATTATTCAAAGCAAGGTTGCCAACTCTGGGTTTGGAAATACTTGGAGATTTGATGGTGAGACTTGAGAGAGTGGGGTGGGAGGGATCTTGGTAGGGGAGGGCAGGGACCTTGGTAGGTTATAATGCCATGCAGTTCACTTTCCAAAGCAGCCATTTTCTCCAGGAGAAATGCTCTAAAGAAAGACATTATTTATGTAGTCTGAAGATCGACTGTAATTCCAGGAGCTCCCCAGCTCCCACCTGGAGGCTGGCATCCCTAGCTGACAGGGAAGCAACAGAACTGTCACTTGGGGGGGGGGGGTAAACACAGAGGAAACCAAAATTGGTGCCCATTAGCAGCAGAGAACATGATTCACCCTTATGGGAAAGGTCAAGCAAACATTTTGCCCTTGTTTGCAACTCTCCCCAAACCACCAAAGTGTCCCCTTACCTTTGCAACTGGTGAATACAATGCCAGCTCAGCACAAGATCTCTCTCTCTCTCTCTCCTTACATATATATTGCATAGAACAACAATAATCCAATAATTCCAGACATTTCAGAGTGCAGGAGCATAAGCATCTACACAGCCAAATAAGTCATTGCACTGCTTAATATTTACGCGTGGCATTTCCGGTCCTTCCAAAGTAGAAGAGTTATTTCAGTCACTCCTGTCTTGTGCAGCAGAATTCTTATGCCACCCTCTGCAAGAATTGCCAGGCTCCAGCTGGCACCTGGAGATCTCCCAGAAGTATTTAGGGAGATTGCCCATTCGGTCCGCATATTCACTGTATCAACTCAGAGAAGGCACCATGTCATGTGGATGTTCTCAAGCTGTTGGTGTGGCCTTGGGTCATTTACAAGTTCTCTCAGAGCTGTTCTCTCAAGGGCAGTTCTCGAGAGAGCTCTCTCAGCCCCAGCTACCTCACAGGGTGTCTGTTGTGGGGAGGGGAAGGGAAAGGGATTGCAAGCCACTCGGAGACTCCTTTGGGTAGTGAAGGGCGGGGTATAGATCCAATCTCCTCCTCCTCCCTTCCTTCTTCTTCCTTCTTCTTCTTCATCATTTAAATTTCAAACTTCTTGCACTCCATGGGGGCAGAAATCCCCATGTAGAAGCTGTCCTAATGAGTTAGTGCTTGAGGTAGGAGTTAACCTGGATCCTTTCTAGCTTGCAGATTATATTCTATTATAACAATGAAACCCTGGGAGCTGGAAGCTGCAGTCTCCAGTTCCATTCCGTTCCGTTCCATTCCACTCCATTCCGTGGAATGATCTGCCTGAGGAGGTCAGGAAGGCTCTAACTTTCCTGGCTGGCTGCAAACTATGCAAAACTGGGTTATCCAGGAGGGCTTTTCTATGCAGATAGTAGGTTAGCACTCTGCAAAATGAACCACAAAGTTACTTGGATAAATTATTTGGGACCGTGGTCTGTACTACTGTGTGCAGCTTGCTATAAGTTGGATCCTGCTGTGTAATGTTGCATCATTTATGTGTCATGTTAACACCTATGTTTTGCTTCAGTTCTGTTTTTTAGGTTTCTGGTTGGTTCTACAACTCAAATCCTGTTTCGTTGTTTATGGAATGTCCCATCCTGTTGATTATAGAATCACAGAATCATAGAGTTGGAAGGGACCTCCAGGGTCATCTAGTCCAACCCCCTGCACAATGCAGGAAATTCACAAATACCTCCCCCTCCACAGTGACCGCTGTTCCATGCCCAGAAGATGACAAAAACCCTCTAGAATTCCTGGCCAAACCAACCTGGAGAAAAATTGCTTCCTGACCCCAAAGTGGCAATCAGCATTTGTATGGACTCATTTGTATTTGTATGGATTTATATGGATTGTATGGACTCACTCTGTTGTAATCTGCCTTGAGTCCCAGTGAGAAAGGCAGACTATAAATAACATAAATTATTCTATTCTATTCTATTCTATTCTATTCTATTCTATTCTATTCTATCCTGTAGAACTCTGAGATGCAGGACTTAAAATGGTCTGTAGGTGGCACTATAGCGCAAGGAACTCCCAAGCGAAGTCTCCTCTTTTGGAACCAAACATTTCTCCTAAGTTTATGTGTCCATGGGCGTGAGCACACACTTTGGGGGAGGGCACTTCAGTTCAATGAAAGCATCAGTCACTCTTCGCCAAAAATATTTTGGCATCAAATCTGTGAGCCTGGCTTCTTTCCAGTTGGTACATGGTTGCCAACTCTGGCTTGGGGAATTCCTAGAGGCCTGGGGGTGGTGCCTGGGAAGGGTGGTTTTGGGGGAGGGTGGGGAATTCATCGGGGGATACGATGCCATCGCGTCTGCTGTCTGCCCCGCCAAAATGGATTTCTGCAGTCTGGTGATCAGCTGTGTCTCTGGGAGAATTCCAGGCTCTGCCATGTCCTTCTGAATGGCACATGTGCTGTAGAGGTTGTGCAGAATGAACTAAAGATGGCTCAGACTTCTTGTCTCTCCCCTCCAGTTAAGGTGCATGTTCATGGGGTGTTTTAAAGTTCTTTTGAAAGCTCTGTGTGATTATTCATATATCAGTTTCTTGTCTGATTCATAAATCTTTTTTTTTTTTTTGAAGCACAGTTTTGTTCTGGGTGATATTGTGAGTAGAGAGGGGCAGAGGTAGCCGATCACACAGTAGACTTCCGGGTTTTTGCTTGAAACTTGTCTCGAGTTTGCTTTCGAAATGAAAGATGAGAGCCGGTCTGGTGTAGTGGTTAGGAGCGTGGACTCTGATCTGGGAGAAGCAGGTTTGATTCCTCCCTTCTCCACAGGCAGCTGCTGGTGTGACCTTGGGTCAGTGACAAGTTCTTTCAAAGCTGTTCTCTCAAGAGCAGTTCTTGAAGAGCTCCCTCAGCCCCACCTACCTCTCAGGGTGTCTGTTGTGGGGAGGGGAAGGGAAAGGAGATTGTCAGCCACTCTGAGACTCCTTCAGGTAGCGAAGGGCGGGGTATAGAGCCAATCTCCTCCTCCTCCTTCTATGTAAGAACATAAGAGAAGCCAAAGCTGGATCAGGCCAATGGCCCACCCAGTCCAACACTCTGTGTCACACAGCGGCCAAAAACACCAGGTGCCCTCAAGAGGTCCAGCAGTGGGGCCAGGACACTAGAAGCCCTCCCACTGTTGCCCCCCCCCCCAAAGCACCAAGAATACAGAGCATCACTTGCCCCAGACTGAGAGCTCCTATCTATACCTTGTGGCTAATAGCCACCGATGAACCTCTGCTCCAGATGTTTATCCAATTCCCTCTTGAAGCCGTCCATGCTTGTAGCCGCCGCCACCTCCTGTGGTAGTGAATTCCATCTATTAATCACTCTTCGGGCGAAGAAGTACTTCCTTTTATCTGTTCTAACCCGACTGCTCAGCAGTTTCATGTAAAATAACAACCAGAGTTTGGCCGGGCAGAGGAATTAGTATATTTGAAATGAATATAGTGACACCCTTTCCAGACTGATGCCACAGCTATAAATTTCTGTGTCAGTCTTCACCGCAGGGATAGGTTTGCCAGCCTCTGGGTGGTGGCTGGAGATCTCTTGGGACTACAACTGATCCCCAGGCGACAGAGGTCAGTTCACCTGGAGAACTGATGTGGTTGGCTTGCAGAAGGTCCCTGGTTCAATCCCTGGCATCTCCAGTTAAAAGGAGCAGGCAGGAGGTGGTGTTCACAAAACCTTTATTAGGCATTTGTTACAGACACTAAACCAATAGGCAATGTGGAAGAACTCTGCCTGAGACCCTGGAGAGCCGCTGCCAGTCTGAGTAAATAATACGGACTTTGATGGGCCAGTGATCTGATTCAGTATAGGGTAGCTTCATGTCTCCATCTGTGTTCCCTTTACTGTGCCGTTCTGAAGGAATACACTGAGGCAACCTGCCGAACAGCCACAAATTGGTCTACGAACACACAGGCTGTTTAAAAATTGACTCCTTGTTTGCAATGGACAAATAGAACATGAGCTAAACTGGCGGGTGTTTTGAGCCACCGATATTACTTCTCGAACAGAAAGTGTGCAGAGTAGCCGTCCTGTCATACTTCAGCGAGTGGCGTGTGGGTGAAAAGGGAAGGGGTTTGTCTCTGACTTCACGCATGAAGCTGGCATCCCTCCCTGGGTCAATTGCTCTGGAATGTAAATGTAAAATATTCTGCATAAAGAGCTATTTTGCATCCAGTACTGCTGTGAATTTAGAGGCATTTATAGTAGCAATGGGGTATTCATATGGCAGTTCGAGACCCAAGTGCTGCATGACGGAGTGAGCTCCCGGCTCTGGCCCCAGCTCCTGCCAACCTAGCAGTTCGAAAGCAAGAAATTGCAAATAGATAAATAGGTACCGCTGTGGTGGGAAGGTAACAGTCAGGGCTGTTTTTGGGCAGGAACGCACAGGAACAGAGTTCCGGCTGGCTTCTGAGTTGGCCACGCCTACAGCCTCCCCCCCCCCTCGGGTTCCCCAGGCACCTCGCAAGCCACGGGGCACTTGTGGAAGCCAAGCCGATCCAGCAAGCCACGGGGCACCTGGGGAAGCTGATCCAGGGAGGGAGCTGCACGGTCAGGGGTGTGGCTTAATATGCTAATGAGTTTTGGCTGTTGGGTGTGGCCTATTATGCTAATGAGTTCCTGCTGGGCTTTTTCTACCCCAAAAGCCCTGGTAACAGCATTCTGTGCGCCCTGGCGTCCAGTCATGCTGGCCACATGACCACGGAAACGCCTTCAGACAGCACTGGCTCTTCAGCTTGGAATCAATGATCACCGCCCCCTAGAGTCAGATTTGACTGGCTTTCGAGCAAGGGAAACCTATTCATATGAAGGGGCTTTTCCTCATCCTCATTTTACTCACTGTTACGCTCCTGTTTCTTCGTGGTTCCCCCCTCTCCCCGTTCTGCATGTGTTTTTCCTCCCTGTAGAGTGTGATTCGGTATCAGACAGCTGTATTTCAAGCATATCTTGGTGCCCTATTTCCTGGTCATGAGTGTTTCCTCTCAGCTGAGTTAGTGTGAGCACGCTCACAGTTTTTTAGCCTCTAGCTCATGCATATTTGTCTTAGCTCTGGAAGGATGGCTCCAGAGCAAACTAATTGATGCAGCAGCCAAATTGCTCGCTCACAGCTTTAACGCCAGTAGCTCACAAAGTAGAATTTTTGCTCACAAGACTCCACTGCTTAGGGGGAGCATTGGTGGGGAGATAAGCTGGAAATAAAGCTGTTTGAGATCGAATTGACCACTAGAGGGAGCAGAACACTAGCAGAATGGGGGGAGGGGGACACCCTGAAGTAACAGGAACAGCCAGTAAAAGGAGAAAGCAGAAAAGCCCGAAGTTTTCTTCAGTTGGTGTTATGTCCACTGACAGCCGCAAGGTGGCAGCGACATATAGCCTGCCAATAAGATCTCTGGCGGGAAATCCAGGCCCGCGGATAGGGCCGAGAGAAGTCGAGGCTACTGTATATAGTTGGCCTCTCGCGGCCAGTACGCCATTACTGTTTGTGTACCAATAAACTAGAAATAGCTATGTCGTTGTCTGTCTCTTCGATGCCGTGAACCGATTCCTGCATTTCCCGCCTCCTGTGCCACTGAAGGGTTTTTAAAAAGCAATCAGTAATAGCTATAGTGCAAGAGCAACTGATGATTTTTTTAAAAATGAAAAAGCGCTCTGGTCATGCAGTGGGAAAACTGGCGGCAGTGAATGAGTTTTGGAGAGAAAGGGGTGCCGGTGTGGGTGGGACCTTTGAAACTGTGCACCTCCCTGTCCAGATGGCCCACTAACCCACTTGAATTGCATTCTTTCTGAAAAGGTCATAGTGGAGCAGGTTTGAGAAACAGCATGTTGAGGACAGGGCAAACCACCTCTAAAACATCTCTTGCCTTAAAAGCAAGTCTAGCTCGCCATCTAGTGGTGCGTAATGCTAAAAAAGAGCCATAACTGCTGGTTGCCAGACAATCTTAGGATCTCCTGGCTACACTACACACACTGCCATACAATAACTATTATTCTGTTTGTTTATTTAATGGATTTGTGGAGAGCAGCAGTGGGTGTGAGCACAATGGTGTGAGAGTCCTGTTCAAAGTAGTCAAGGATCAGATCCTGGTTGGTTAACCACAGTTCTTTATTTCCAATCTCTACATTAGTACAGCATCTCGGATTATTGTCAGAGATGAGACAGATTATACAAGCGGGTCTATTATACCATTCCAAGGAGTTTGAATTACCCATAGGTAGCCAATCCCCTTAAGGGAAAATTGGCGGGCAAAAAGGTGTCCAGACCGTTTGGTTCTCACAGGAAAAGAGTGAGGTGTTAAGCAGTAAATTTCCTCTCTCAAACCAGACCCCTCAGATGTTACCAGTTCACATAACAATCAATGGCCTCAAGGTTTTTGCATGTGATAAGAGATGAGAGGCATCCTCCCTTGAAGTTCCTGCCGGAGCAGCTGGAATGCGGAGGCAGGGATGTGAGGCCTCCTTGTTCTCATAATTCATGGGTGTCACCCTCCCGGTCTGGACAAGCATCATTACATTACAGTTACATGGAGTCCCAATACATGACAGTTACATAGGAAAACGAAAGGCAACCACATAGAAAAGGACAGAGGAGGCCTGACTAATATAATGTCTGAATTAGTAGATTCTGACACACTGGCCTCCTCATAATTAACTTCACCTAGCTTTATCAGGAAACATTTTGTGGAACAGTTTCACCAGTTTGGGAGCATGGACATTTTCTGAGCGAATCCATTCATTGTGTTCCGGGCCGAAATCAAGCCATCTAACTAAGTAATATAATCGGCCTCTTCGCATTTTGGAATCAAGGATTTCAGTTATCTCGAAGTGAGGGCCCCCCTCCTTCATCAGTGGAGGAGGAGCTGGAGGAACTGGATGCCAGGCATTCGGCCCAGGATCTTTCTTCAGTAGGCTGTAATGAAAAACAGGGTGCACAGAACTCAGTGATTTAGGCAATTCCAGTTCAAAAGACACATCCGATATTTTACGCAACACCTTGTAGGGCTCAACATATTTCCATCCCAGTTTCCTGCTGGGCTGCAAGCCATGGATATTTTTCGTGGAGAGGTAGACAGAGTCCCCTGGCTGGAGATCCCAGCCTGCCGCTCGTCCTCTGTCAGCATATTTTTTATAATCTTCTTTGGCCTGGTCCAGTGCTTTGGCTATCAGTGGCCAGGAGTCTTGCAAAGTAGTCCACCAACTTTTAAAATCCGATGGGGAAGCATTGGGTTCATTCTCAATGGTAGGCAATGGTTTCCCTTCAAAACCTCCCACCGCCATAAAAGGAGAGACTCCCGTGGAAGAATGCACAGCGTTGTTATAACTATATTCCGCAAATGGCAACAACTCCACCCAGTTGTCTTGGTGATAATTGGCATAGCATCCTAAAAATTGTTCCAAGATTTGATTAGTTCGCTCGGATTGGCCATCGGTTTCTGGGTGGTAACCCGAACTCAGTGCCGGTTCTATGTCCATCATTTTTAGGAGCTCCCGCCAGAAGTTGGCAACGAATTGACTGCCCCTGTCGGATACCACTCTTTTCGGAAAAGCGTGTAATTTTATCATGTGGTTAAAGAAAGCTTTGGCCATTCCCTTGGCCGTGGGCAATTGCTTGAAGGGGGTGAAGTGAGCTTGCTTTGAAAACGTGTCTACCACCACCCAAATAACCGTCTTCCCTCTTGAGGGGGGTAGATTAGTGATGAAGTCCATAGCTATGGTTTCCCAGGGGCGAGAAGGGGTGGGTAAAGGGTGCAGTAGTCCCGGAACCTTCCCCCCCCCCCCCCTTTTTTGCACATTAAGCAAGTTTGGCAAGCCGAGACGAAATCGGAAACGTCTCGGCGCATGCGCGGCCACCAAAACTGACGCTGAATTAAATTAAGCGTTTTTAGAAATCCAAAATGCCCTGCTAGTTTGGAAGAGTGGCAGGCCAGCAATATATCTTTACGTTTGTTCAGTGGCACCACCAGTTTGTCTCTATGGAACCAGCACTGGCTTTCTTTCTTCGAGCATTCCCCCAAAGCCTCCAATTCTTCCACTTCCTCGGGAGCATACTCCCCCCCCAATCACATGCCCCGATGTCCAACTGCGTTTTCTTGAGTTGGCTCCGAGTAACTACTGCCCCTCCTAATTGCTGGGGGGAGAACATGGAATCAAACACATCTTCCTTTACACTCTCATGTTGGGGCAATCTGGATAGTGCGTCTGCCAAGGAGTTGGCCTTCCCAGGGAAATGCTTAAGTACAAAATTAAACTTGGAAAAGAAGTCTGCCCACCGCAGTTGTTTGGCATTGAGAGATCTCTGCGTGCGCAACGCTTCCAGGTTCTTATGATCAGTCCAAATTTCGAATGGGGCTTGCGCGCCCTCCAGCCAATGCCGCCATGTAGTGAGCGCTAATCTAATAGCCGCCGCTTCTTTGTCCCAAACAGACCAATTTCTCTCCGTGTCATTAAATTTTTTCGAGATGTAAGCCAGGGGGTGTAACTTCCCATCCAGCCCGCTTTGTAGTATGGCCCCCCCCATGGCTACATCTGACGCGTCTACATGGATTATAAACTCTTTGGTCTCATCCGGGTGGGCTAAGATGGGCTCGGAAGTAAAGAGAGTTTTTAAGGTTTCGAACGCCCCTTGGCACTCCCCGTTCCAGGCAATCCGTTCCCCTGGCTTTCCCGCCTCGGGCCCCCTCCCCTTAGTTTTCAGCAAGTCTGTGAGGGGGAGGGTGACCGTTGCAAAGTCTTTAATGAAGGTTCGATAGAAGTTACAAAATCCTAACAGGCTTTGTAATTGTTTCCTCGTTCGCGGAGCCTCCCACTGCACCACTGCCTCCACTTTTGCTGGGTCCATTTCCAGCCCCCTCTGAGAGATGCGATAGCCTAGGAAGTCTACTGACTCACGATGGAACTCACACTTCGATAACTTAACATAAAGCTGGTTTTGCAGCAAGGTAGAAAGGACTTCTCGGACTAGTTTCACATGCTCTTTCTTATCAGTAGAATAGATCAAGATATCATCTATGTAACATAACACCCCTTTAAACAAGTGCTTGTGTAATACTTCATTGATCAAACTCATAAAGACCCCAGGCGCGCCACTTAAGCCGAACGGCATCACTAGGTACTCAAATTGCCCTAGGGGTGTGTTAAAGGCAGTCTTGGGTTCATCCCCCTCCCTTATGCGCACCCTGAAGTAGGCATCCCGCAGATCCAGTTTGGTAAACACCTTCCCTTTAGCTGCTTCCGTTAATAAGTCCTTTATTAAAGGAAGGGGGTAGGCGTTAGTAGTGGAGACGGCGTTCAGTCCCCTATAGTCTGTGCACAGTCTCAGGCCCCCGTCTTTCTTTTTCTGGAATAACACGGGGGCGGCAAAAGGGGACTTGGCTGGTCGGATAAAGCCGCGCGCCAAGTTTTTGTCCAGGAACTTTCGCAACTCTTCGCGCTCTAAAGGGCTCATGGAATAAAGCTTCCCCTTAGGGAGTTTCTCGCCCGGGAGTAGCTCGATGGCACAGTCCGACAATCGGTGGGGGGGTAATTCATCCGCCTCGGTTTCGTTGAATACTTCCAGCAAGTCTCTATACTCCTTGGGCACCAGGGTGGGGGTAAGGGCAAGCGCGGTGGGTTGGGGAGGAGGGGTCGGCGGTCCCGGCCCCCATTCCAAGTCCCATCTATGCGTGAGGCACCGGTCATCTATCCAAGAGATCTTCCCTTCACTCCATTTAATGTAAGGGTCGTGCGAACTGAGCCAGGGGCTTCCCAACACCATGGGGAACTGCGCATTTGGGGTAATGACGAAAGCTCGCTTCTCCCAATGTTCCCCTGTCCCCAGAATCAGGCTCTCGGTTTCCGCTATGCACTCTTCCTTCATCTCCGACCCATCCATTTGAGTAAATTTTAACGGCTCTGCCAGCGGGGTCACCTTTGGTCCCAACCCTTCCACTACCAAAGGGCTAATTAAGTCCCGAGCACACCCAGAGTCAATTAAAGCGCGGACCCTCATGTGCGTGCCCGATCCCGGGGTCACCACAGTCACTACCATATATAATAGGGGGCCAGGGATGCTCACCGGAGATGGCGCTTCTTGGCGGGGGACCTGCAGCTCTGCGCCGCTCACTGCAGGCCGTTGGAGTTTCCCGACATCTGCGTTTCCATCAGCTCCAGCTCCCCTTGTTCACTCGTGGCTCCCTCCAGCTGCAGCGCCCGGGGTTTGATCGGGGTCTTCCCTCGGCTAGGAGTGCTCCCCGCCACCAGCGTCGAGGTCTTCGGCCCCTTCCCTCCTCCTCTTGGGCACACTGAGGCGAAGTGGCCACTCTCCCCACATTTCATGCACAGCCCTTGTTGAAACCTGGCATCTCGGATGTCTTGTACGTTGGGCCGTGGTTTCGCTCTCGGTGCTGCTTTGCTGGCTGCCGTAGCCGAGGTTCCCATCTTGATCAGGGTAAATCTTTCTTCCATGTCGGTTGCTGCCCTCATCCAGGTAGCCAACGTGCCCGGGCGGCCCCCCAGCAACACCGTCTCGTAGATCTCGAGGTTAAGGCCCTCCCAGTACTTCTCCATGAAGAGTTCCTCTGGCCAGCCGTGGATTTTAGCCACGATGCGCCGGAACTTGTCGGTGTAATCCCTCACGGTGGATCTCCCCTGGAACAACTTCCGCAGTTGGTTCCGGGCCTTTTCCTCGCCCAGAGGGTCTTCAAATTGATGTCGAAGGGCCCACATGAAGTTGTTCAACGAACGCAGCTCAGGTCCGGGGGCATCGTGCAGGCTCACATACCAGTCGCTGGCGGTGTCTTTCAGCTTGGACCCGATGTAGCCAATCCGTTCCCTCTCGGTGGGATAGAGATGCCCCCAGCTGTCCAGGAACCGCTCTATCTCCAACATGAAAAAACGCAGCTTCTCTGGGTCCCCATCAAAAGTAGTCGTCAGAGGGTCGGACGGGGCTGGGCGGACGGCTGGGGCGGCCGGTGCCGGTGCCGGTGCTGGGGCGGGACCTGGCACTGGAGGCGGGACGACCGGCGGGGCCGGCTGCACCGGTGGCACGGGCGCTTGAGGCTGAATCGGGACCCCTCCAGGAGCTGCCGGCGGTTGCTGAACCCCTATCCCCGGGCCGGGGAGGGCTCCTTGCATGACCCTCATAGCGTCGCGGAATTGGTGCTGGAGATCGAGGGCCAATTCTCGTAGTTCTGCGGTGAGTTGGAGCCGTAGCTCTCCCATCATCTGGTCCAGTTGGGGCATCTGATCCCCCCGGTACGGATCGGGCCCATACGGACCTGTCCTCTCTCCTTCGAAGGGCGGGCGACGCGGCTCTCCTCGGTAGATCGGCTCGCAGTCGTCTCCCAGGTAGCTCGGTCTCCCTCGATCGAGCGGGTCGCCAGGGAACGAAACCCGTGCCCCTTTCCGGTCGTGCACCCACGAATCCACGGTCCCACGACCGAACTGGCTCCAAGCGTACTTGGGGGTCCCGCTCTGACGAGGAGGTAGGCGCGGGATGTAGTGAGCCCCCTGAATCGTAGTCACCGGCACGTCTGGGGCCCCTCCGCCGCCTCCACCACCGTTCCCCGGGTCCGTCGGGGTGGCAGGGACATCTTCGGGTGTAGGGATGGGGACCGTGTCGTCGTCTGACATGGTCAGGAACGGCTAAGTCCCAGTCACAGATCTCTGACAATCTGTGAGAGTCCTGTTCAAAGTAGTCAAGGATCAGATCCTGGTTGGTTAACCACAGTTCTTTATTTCCAATCTCTACATTAGTACAGCATCTCGGATTATTGTCAGAGATGAGACAGATTATACAAGCGGGTCTATTATACCATTCCAAGGAGTTTGAATTACCCATAGGTAGCCAATCCCCTTAAGGGAAAATTGGCGGGCAAAAAGGTGTCCAGACCGTTTGGTTCTCACAGGAAAAGAGTGAGGTGTTAAGCAGTAAATTTCCTCTCCCAAACCAGACCCCTCAGATGTTACCAGTTCACATAACAATCAATGGCCTCAAGGTTTTTGCATGTGATAAGAGATGAGAGGCATCCTCCCTTGAAGTTCCTGCCGGAGCAGCTGGAATGCGGAGGCAGGGATGTGAGGCCTCCTTGTTCTCATAATTCATGGGTGTCACCCTCCCGGTCTGGACAAGCATCATTACATTACAGTTACATGGAGTCCCAATACATGACAGTTACATAGGAAAACGAAAGGCAACCACATAGAAAAGGACAGAGGAGGCCTGACTAATATAATGTCTGAATTAGTAGATTCTGACAAATGGCCCCGCCCCTGCTTCTGTAGACTGCCAGCTTGAGAAGCCCTATTCACAAGTTACAGTGAATGTGTATACTTGGTTTTTTGTCATTACATGTGTGTCAAATAATTCTCATGAAAAAAGAAGAAGAAGAAGAAGAAGAAGCAGGGCTCATTTCGTAGCAGGAGCTCCTTTGCATATTAGACCACACACCACTGATGGAGCCAATCCTTCAAGAGCTTACAGTAGCCCCTGTAAGAAGAGCTCTGTAAGCTCTTGGAGGATTGGCTACATTAGGGGGGTGGCCTAATATGCAAAGGAGCTCCTGCTACGAAATGACCCCTGAGAAGAAGAAGAGATTAGATTTATACCCCGCCCTTCACTTGGAGTCTCAGAGTGGCTTACAAACTCCTTTTCCTTTCCCTCCCCACAACAGACACCCTGTGAGGTAGGTGGGGCTGAGAGAGCTCTTTCGAGGACTGCTGTTGAGAGAACAGCTGTGCCAGAACTATGGCTTGCCCAAGGTCATCCAGCAGCTGCAAGTGGAGGAGTGGGGAATTAAACCCAGTTCTCCCAAATGAGTCCATGCACTTAAACACCACACCAAACTGGCTCATTCATTGTGAGGACACATGTATGTATGTATGTATGTATGTATGTATGTATTTATTTATTTCAATTTATATCCTGCCTTGCCTGCACCTGCAGGCTCAAGGTGGCGTACAACTTGTTAAAATCCAATAAAATCCATATAGCACACAATATAAATACAAAGTGCAATTCAGCCCTGATGGCGGTTGCTGTATGATAGTCCATATAGCACGACCCACATCCAGAGGTGTTCCAAATGCCGCGCAGGCCATAACGATTCAAGCTTGAATAGCTCGTTCATCAGTCATCAGAGGCCATCAGTGGTCAGTGGCGGCTCCTAATCACGTACAAACAGGTGTACGCACCTAATACAGGTTATACATGTGTTATCTATACGGGACTCGAGAGTGCTGCCTATGCCTGGAGGAATGCTCCCCCCCCTTGACCAGGAATGTTTGGAAAGTGGCGTCACCAATCACAGGAGTGTACCCCCATCCACTGCCTCTGTATGAGCCGGTGATGGCACAGAAATGGGACCAAGGCCCGCAAGCTCATACCCACACCCACTCTATGCTCAATAATTACATTTGTGAGTGGAGAGGGCTGTCGCCTACCTCTGTTCTATCAGGGAAATTCTCCTACTTATAGTTCCGACATCCTGCAGAATCCTGTCGGGCCAATAATGGAGTAGCTCGCATCTCTTGAATTCGCACTGGCGGCTCTTTGCAAACACAGATTTCCTACTCTGGCTGCTGCTCTTGACCTCCGGTGTTCCCAGCTCTCATTTTGCATAAACAAAAGAGCACCGGAGAGTGGGGCAGGGCGGGATAGTCTGAGCCGGATGTACCAAGAGCAAATAAATCACTTCCTTGCTGATTCAGGGGAAACGAAGCTGCATTCTTAGCATTATGTACCCACTCAGTAGAATGCCCCATAGAGCCCCCGGGTCTCCTTTACCTTTTAGCACTCTGCTCGAAGTGCGAGATAGATGGTAAAAGCGGCCCCCTTCTTCCTGCAAAAGGAACAGGGAGCCTTTTGCCTGCTTCGGTTGCCACTACCGTATGCGTTGTTCCGAGAGCCATAATATTTTACAGTGCCACCGTAAGTCTGAATGTAAATATCTTTGGACATTTGCTTAAGCAAATGCAAAGGTCTCTATTTATATGCAAAGGTGAAGAGCATACCGATAGTCCCGATAGTGATTCAAAGTAGGAACCAAAGTGGACAGTGAATGATTACATGGAGAGAAGTATCTCCAAGGCACGCTGCTGTCGCCATCTTGGTGGCTGAGAAGGAAGGGAGAGCACCAAGGAAGACCCGGGTCATGAGGCAGGGGCAGGCAACGGCCAACCACCTCTCAACGTCTCTTGCTTTGAAAACCTTACAGGGTCACCATAAGTTGGCTGCGATTTGATGACATTTTCCACCATCACCTCTGAAGTATTCACATACCTCAGCAGTACTGTTTTAGGCTCCAGGGGCATGTGGATGCCTAGCATTTCACCAACAAACCAGACTACAGTCCTCCAAGGCATCTGTTTTTTACAATGTGTCCCAAAAGGTATGAAATATTTCAGCAAATGATGAACTGCACCTCCAACCTTTATCCTCGATGAATTATATGCATGTAAAGCGCCCTGATCTGGATAACTCCAGTTAGCCCTGGTGAGTATTTGGATGGGAGACCTTTGAGGGATGTCACTGGGGGAGTGATACGGAGGCAGGTGATGGTGAACCACTCCTGAAAATCTCTTACCTTGGAAACCCTGCGAGTCCGCCATCAAGTTGGCTGCAACTTAAAGATAGAACAAGTGTGGTCATTTCTTTTCCCCCAATGGCTAAATGTAGTCATTCTAAGGAAGCTTATGATTCAGGTCTGTCACATAATATCTTGGTCAAATCCAATGGTTTTGCATGGCTTTTGTTAGGCTAAACAGTTGTTATGTCTGCTGACTGCCATGGGGCATAAGCGACATACAACCAGAGCTTGACTCCTCGAAACAATAGGAGTCAAGGATCCTAGAGCACCACTAGCCCTCCAATAAGAATTCTGGTGGGAAATTCAAACCCACCAATAGGACTCTTGGGTGTGTCCTAGGGACTGTATATAGTTGGCCATCGCGGCCGGTATTTCATTCCAGTTGTGTACTTAATAAACCGATGTTTATCACTATGTCGTAGTCTGGGCTTTCTATGCAGCGAACCCAGTACACAATAAGTGTAATTGGTTTCGATACTATCAAGACCTCTCTTCAAATTACCTCACGGTCGTATCGATTCGATTCCCTCTTAGTCTTCACTAAGCAGTTCCAGATATTTACTAGAATGAAGAATTCCCCTGCCATGAACCATTTCCAGCACTTGGTTACCAACAGTCTTTGCAAAGACCCCTGACACAATGCTGGGCAGACATGACGGAAGAGGGAGTCTAGTCATTGTGCTTGACTCACAAGTCCTGTCCCTCTGGGTCAGGGGTGGGCAAACTTGCTCAGCGTAAGAGCCACCTAGAACAGGGGTGGCCAAACTTGCTTAACGTAAGAGCCGCATAGAATAAACATCAGATGTTTGAGAGCTGCAAGACATGAACAGATATCACCTGCTTTTATTGGAAAATAAGCAAATTTGCTTTTTATTAACATTAAATGAGACTGCCAAAAATAATAACAAAAGGGGTAAAAGCAGATATGGATAATGATATTAATTTGTCCAATGATATTTGTTTGCTAATGATATTTAGCTTCCCCAGCTGCCCTGCCGGGAGCCACATAATATATGTGAAAGAGCCGCATGCGGCTCCCGAGCCACAGTTTGCCCACCCCTGCTCTGGGTGTACCGTAAGACCACAAAATCAGGTTTCCTGACAAAATATTGTTTTCCTAGAAGAATATATACATGAACACAACAGCAAGGGGCTTTCAAGGCGAGTGAGAAGCAAAGGTGGTTGGTGAAGCCATTTACATTGGGTTCCGCCGTGATTCAGATTGCTTCAGGCTACTGGGCTCCGTCTCTGTTCCTATAATGTTCATTGCACCTTGGTCACAGTACCTTTGAATTTTACTGTTCTTAGAAGAAGATATCTGTAACCACTTGGCATAGGTTTTATTCCGAAACGGCTCGTATCATTGGCCATATCACCGTTGAAAGAAGAGAACGACTACTGCAGTGGCATTTCTGTCACCTTCAGAGCCAGTTTGGTGTAGTGGTTAAGTGCGCGGACTCTAATCTGGAAGAACCGGGTTTGATTCCCCACTCCTCCACTTGCACCTGGCTGGATGACCTTGGGCAAGCCATAGCTCTGGCACAGCTGTTCTCTCAAGGACAGCTTGGGAAAGAGCTCTCTCAGCCCCACCTACCTCACAGGGTGTCTGTTGTGGGGAGGGGAAGGGAAAGGAGTTTGTAAGCCGCTCTGAGCCTCCAAGTGAGTGAAGGGCGGGGTATAAATCCAGTCTCTTCTTCCTCTTCTTCTTCTTCATTGTGCCTTCTTAAAGTTCAGAGAAAGAGAATCATAGGTCCTTTCTGCACTTGGATCTCATCCCTGGTTTTCTCAGTGTTCAACTCGCGACACAATACCTTGCATTTAACCCTGGTTGTAACAGCATCCGTTCATCCTGGGACAAGTGTGGGGCGAAACCGGGATGACCTCAATGTAATGTGGAAACAAAAAATACCCCGAGATGATTACAGGGGTGAGCTTGAGTGTAGTGTAGAATGTAAAAATACCCTGAGATAATTACAGGGGTGAACTCGTGTGTAGTGTAGAATGTAAGTTCAGGGACAGGGGTGAATCAGGATTTAAGGTCTAGTATGGAAAGGACTACAGACTGAGGAGGCTAATTTGTTACCTTCATCGCATTTTCTTTAAAATTCATGGTCACCAGACAGTTCTCTCTCTCTCTCTCTCTCTCTCTCTCTAATTTAAGAAGAAGAAGATTGGATTTATACCCCGCCCTTCACTACCCAAGGGAGTCTCAGAGCATCTTACAGGCTCCTTTGCCTTCCCCTCCCCACAACAGACACTCTGTGAGGTAGGTGGGGCTGAAAGAGCTCTGACAGAAACTGCTCTTTTTCAAGAACAGCTGTGCCAGAACTATGGCTTGACCAAGGTCATCCAGCAGGTGCAAGTGGAGGAGTGGGGAATCAAACCCGGTTCTCCCAGATTAGAGTCCGCGCACTTAACCACTACACCAAACTGGCTCTCATCTGAGCTTACACTGGGCTCTGAGTGATTTACAGGACATAATGTCATAAAATACAAAACATGAAACATTAAGATTTACATATAACATTAGTAAAAATTTCAGTATGGATAAAAGGATCCAGATGTGTTCCAGTTCCAGACTACCAGTCCCTTTTTTTCTGGGTGGGGAGAAGGGAGCTCAGAACATGGAGGGAAGAAGAAAAAAGGAAGGGCACCAGGCCAGCCAAGATATTACCCATCGCTGTCCTCAACCCAAAGCCTGGCGGAACATCTCTGCCTTACGGGCCCTGCGGAATTGCATAAGATCCTGCAGGGCCCTGATGTTGTTCCGCAGAGAGTTCCACCAGGTCGGAGCCTGAACCAAAAAGGCCTTGGTCCTGGTTGAGGACAGTTGGACATCTCTAGGGCCAGGGATCACCAGCAAGTTGCTGTTCAAAGAGCGTAAAGCTCTCCCGGAGGCATACTGGAGGAGTATAGACCCATAGATATTCAGTCACATTGGTGATTTCACACTAGACCTTAAATCCCAGTTCAACCCTGTCCCCGAACTTACATTCCACACTACACTTGAGTTCACCCCTGTAATTATCTTGGGGTATTTTTTGTTTCCACATTACACTGAGGTCACCCCAGTTTCACCCCACACTTGTCCCAGGATAAACAGATGCTGTTATAACCAGGGGTAAACGCAAGGTATTGTGACGTGAGTTGAACTCTGACAAAACCAGGGATGAGATCCAAGTGCGGAAAGGACCATTGTCTCTGTCAGCTTTAAACTCTACGGAGTTTGTAGTTCATATTGTGTTAAATATGCTTGTAATCTCTTGTGGAATATTCATAATGCTTAAGAATATTCATGTCCATTTATGTGCGATATGATCCTTTATTTCAATTAAACTGTAGTTTCATGTATTGGTGACTTTTTTTTTGACTCTGGGGAGTAATTCTTGTTTTTTGTCTTTGATTCCTCCTTGTTCCTGTTTGTATAACTAGCTTCTGAGATCTGACAAGATCGGGCTATCCCATACTGACTTCCCTCATTGCAATGAATGACAGATGAATGCTAGTCTGTGGGGAGTCAAGTCATTCTGAAGAAAGGTATTTTATAAACGTTTTCTGTGAGACCAGCTGAAATCAGTCTAGAGCAAACACTTTTCCAGATCCAAACCCCATCATTCCATTTTTATCAGACTTTTCCTTCCATAAAATAGGTTCTGCTCATAGGCGTCAACTATGGGGGGGCTTGGGGGCTCAGGCCACAACTGAAGTTTCCCAGGGGGGACTGAGCCCTCCCGGCGAAACAGGGCGCCCGCCCCCCAACACCGCTGCACCTCCCCGCCTCCCTTGTTTGGCAGGCAGGCAGGCACGCCGGCACGCCTGCCTGCCGTCGCCGCCGCAAGAGCCGTCCGTCCGGTGGGCTCCCCTCCCCTGAACCCACTGGCTCCCTCCCTCTCTCCCTCTCTTCCTTCCGGGGCCATCCCAGTGTGATGATGTCACCCGGAAGTGACATCATCACACCGGGCCTGTCCGGTGGGCTCCCCTCCCCTGAACCCACTGGCTCCCTCCCTCTCTTCCTTCCGGGGACATCATCACACCGGGCACGTTGCCGGGGTGACGCTCTGGCAATTGCCCCAAAACTCTATGGCACCATAGAGTTTCGGGGTGATTGCCAGAGCGCCGCCCTGGCAACGTGCCGGCGTGATGATGTCAATTCCGGGTGACATCATCATGCTGGGGCCCTGGGAGGGTGCCAGTGGGTTCAGGGGAGCCAGCGAGCCGGCCAGGCAGGCCGGGGGGGGGGTTCTTGCGGCAGCATTGTCCCAGCAGGCGTGCGTGCTTTGTGCACATGCATGAGCCCCCCCCAGTAAGTTAAAAACCCTATGCCCCGGTTCTGCTAACGGGACAAATGAAACGCTCAGCGTGCAGTGTTCCAAACAAACAGCAAGGGACTTCAGCCTTTTTTTTTTAACTGTGAAGCCCTTTCTGACTGGGCTGTTGCTGAGTTAGCGGGAGGTTTCAGTACGTGGTGCAGAATACGTGTGAGGAACAAAGGAAGGCGAAGCCGGACAAGACAAGGCAAGATTTTGAGAAAAGGCTGAGAGGGGCTGTGGCTGGCTGGCAGACTGCATACTTCTCTTTCAGGAGGTGCCCGCTTCAATGCTTGGCATCTCTGGCAGGGACTGGCTTTGCTCGGCTTCATACCCCGGAGAGCTGCAGAAGAATAGACAAAACGCTAATGGGGATCAATGGACTGACGTAGTATAAATTGGCATATAAACTGGCAGGGGAGGATGTGGGAGGAAAAGTTTGCTAGCTGACTAGCAACAGCTGGAAAAAGATCAAGCTGAATTTGTTTGTTTTTTTGGTGCCAGGTAGCTGAAACTGAAGGGCAAAAGTCAAAGGGATTTTGCCCTTTGATCCTTGGCCTATTATAACCTAGTCTAGCACATGTCCTAGTCAGCTCTGTGGCTGGTTTTTGTTCAGAGCCAGTTTGGTGTGGTGGTTAAGTGTGCGGACTCTAATCTGGGAGAACCGGGTTTGATTCCCCACTCCTCCACATGCAGCTGCTGGTGCGACCTTGGGTCAGTCACAAGTTCTCTCAGAGCTGTTCTTTCAAGAGCAGTCCTCGAAAGAGCTCTCTCAGCCCCACCTACCTCACAGGATGTCTGTTGTGGGGAGGGGAAGGGGAAGGAGACTGTAAACGACTCTGAGACTCCAAGTGAAGGGTGGGATATAAATCCAATCTCCTCCTCCTCCTCCTCCTTCAGAAAAAGTAATATGTGGATATGTTCTGGTGTGAGTCATGAACACACACAAAGCTACCTTATACCGATTCCAACCTTTTTGGCTCATCAAGGTCAGTCTTGTTTACTCCAAGGTTGGAGGAAGAGGTCTTTAACATCACCCACTGCCAGAATCTACAACTGGAGATGGCGGGGATTGAACCTGGGACCTTCTGCATGCCAAGCAGATGCTTTGCCACTGAGCCAGGGCCCCTCCCTCTACAGTCCTGCACAGAGGATTAACTGTAAGCCCAGCATTCAAGAGGCACACATTCCTCAGACACAGAACCCTCAAATGCACAAGTAGCTCCTTGCCAGTTTCCCAAGGCTTACAAAAGTTGCCAGCGTTGCCAGAAATATAATTCCGTATCATTTCAACATTGAACGTTGTACACCCTTAGTCTGAACCTTCAGAGACCTGACTCTACACAAGTAGGCTTGCTGGCTCTAGGTTGGGAAATTCACAGAGATTTGGGGGGGAAGGGCGGAGCCTGGGGAGGGCAGAGTTTGGGGAGGGGAAGGGCCTCACCTGGGTATAATGCCACAGAACGCAGCCTGCAAAGCAGCCGTCTCCTCTGCGGGAACAGATTTCTGTAATCTGGAGATGAGATATAATTCTGGGCGGGTCTTCAGGTCCCACCTAGGGGATAGCAACCTTTTAAAGCAGTGGCCAGGTGAAGGAGGAGGTCTTTGCGTTTCTCTAGCCACAGTTCCTGAGCAATGACTTGAGACGTGGACAGCCCAATTCAGAAGATGCTGGGCTCGCCCTGCCTAAACTCACAGGCTTTTGCTCTCTGCCTCATCTCCGTGGCCTTTCCCGGGGGCCTTGTCTTGTGGACACAATCACTTACTTATATCCCACTTGTTTTCTCTCCCAGTGGGGACCCAAGGTGGCTTATACTACGAAGGAAGGAAGGAAGGAAGGAAGGAAGGAAGGAAGGAAGGAAGGAAGGAAGGAAGGAAGGAAGAAAGGAAGAAAGGAAGGAAAAAAGAAAGAAAGAAAGAAAGAAAGAAAGAAAGAAAGAAAGAAAGAAAGAGGGAGGGAGGGAGAGAGAGAGAAAGAGAAAGAAAGGAAGAAAGAAAAAGAGGGAGGGAAGGAGGGAGAAAGAGGGAGAAAGAAAGAAAGAGAGAAAGGAAGGAAGGAAGAAAGGAAGGAGAGAGGGAGAAGGAAGGAAGGAAGGAGGGAGAGGGAGGGAGGGAAGGAGGAAGGCAAAGAAAGAAAGAGAGGAGGGAGAGAGAAAGGAAGGAAAGGAAGGAAGGAAGGAAGGAAGGAAAAAAGAAAGAAAGAAAGAAAGAAAGAAAGAAAGAAAGAAAGAAAGAAAGAAAGAAAGAAAGAGGGAGGGAGGGAGGGAGGGAGGGAGAGAGAGAGAGAAAGAAAGGAAGAAAGAGAAAGAGGGAGGAAAAGAGGGAGGGAGAGGAAGAAAGAAAGAAAGAGAGAAAGGAAGGAAGGAAGGAAGGAAGGAGGGAGGGAGGGAGAAGGAAGGAAGGAAGGAGGGAGAGGGAGGGAAGGAGGAAGGCAAAGAAAGAAAGAGAGGAGGGAGGGAAGGAGAAAGGAAGGAAGGAAGGAGGAAGGGAGGGAGGGAAGTCCTCTATGGTGATGCTCTAGGAATTTCCCCACATCTCTATGATCTCTTCCATAGAGATTAGGGAAATCCCTACAGCATCACCAGGAAGTGGTGGCGCCTCTCCTCAAAGGCCACCCTCCCTTGAAATCTCTTGCCAAGGCAGTTCAGGCCAAGGCCCTTGCCAAGGCAGTTCAGGCAACTCTCTGCTTGATAGTTTAAATGTTTGCTTTATTAAAGGAAATTTACCTCCCTGTTTCAGACCCTGTAATGCAGGGACAGGGCCTGGTTAAGGGGCAGAGCTCACTGGGGACAGAGAGCACCACCCCAGCTGGTCGGGATAAGCCAAACCTATTTGCCAGTGTGACTGCAATGAATCTTTAGGTCTCCAGGGCGTTTGTGCACCAAATAATAATCTCTGCCACCCTTTTCAGGAACAAACTGAACACCGTGAATGCAATTAACAAGTCTTATCCCAATGCCTTTAAATAAATATTCTGAAATACCAAACAAATGTCTGTTAGTCCATCTGTAGCAGCAGAAAAGAGCAAGAGTCCAGTAGGACCTTAAAGACTAACAAAATATGTGGCAGGGGAGGCGCTTTCCTGAGTCACTGCTCACTTCCATGGTTGAATTTAGATTTTCACTACCATGGTCGGTGTTTACCTGTTTCCAGCCCTTTGCACAGCAATTGTATCATTTTGGCATCCAGGACACAGGTCTTCCCCCATTGTTGCTCTAAGTGGTAAAGCATGTCCTAGAGGGGGAAACGCACACAGAGGCACACAAACGGTGGGTTATTACTTTAATGAATGCTTTCCCAGAGCTGTGCCAAAACAACTCTCCTCTGGTATACAGTTGATCCATCTGAATTAATCAAAACCATCAGTCCTCGGGAGTTTTGAATGCGAGAGTTTGGCAACAAGAGGGTGTGTTCTGCTGCTTCTTTCAAAACAGGGCATGCCTTGCTTGCTGGGGAAACTTGAAAAACAACACCGGAGGGTGTTTCTTTTGCCATGGAATGCTGGTGCCCTAGAAAACAATGGTCGATTCCCAGAAATCATGATGCAGAGGTGGGACAAATGATCTTTAAGAATCCCTTCAGTCCCCCCCCCCCCCAATCCTCAGTTGACAACAGAGGTGTCAAAAAGATAAATCGCTCCTTCTTCTCCTGCCATTCATATCGAGCTGTTTCAGAGGGCAAAACTGATCTATGGGCCTTATCTTAGTCATTCTTCTGACAGCCCGTCGAGGAAGGGTTTTTGGAGATTAAGATGGGAGAATGAGTAGCCTGGTTTTGCCCGGGGCCACCCAGAAAGCCGGTGGGTGAGCCAAGAGTTAAGGACAGGTATCTCTCCCCCCCCCCCCCCAGCCTGAGACCTGTTGGCATTGTGGGAAGTGCAGTCATTTTTGAGGGGGAAGTTCAGAATTCAGCCCTAGGGAAGCCTAAAGCCCACTGCAAGGCACATCGCAAGCTTCGTCAAATTTAAAACCAGGCAAACCAAAAACTCAGGGCCTAATTAAATATGTCAGAGTCCATAGCCTGGGTCCACTTTGGAGAGAGCCAGTTTGGTGTAGCGGTTAGGAGTGTGGACTCTAATCTGGGAGAACCTGGTTTGATTCCCCACTCCTCCATATGCAGCTGCTCTTGTGACTTTGGGTCAGTCACAAGTTCTCTCAGGAGCAGTTCTCAAAAGAGCTCTCTCAGCCCTGCCTACCTCACAGGGTGTCTGTTGTGGGGAGGAGAAGGGAAGGAGATTGTAAGCCGCTCTGAGACTCCTTTGGGTAGTGAAGGGTGGGGTATAAATCCAATCTCCTCCTCCTCTTCTTCCCCTCAGGGCCCTTTCAGGCTGAGGAAATGACATGGAAGGGAAGGCGGAAGCTAGGATTCCCAAACCCACTTAGGCAAATGGCAAGAGACTTTTGGGGAGTGTGCCTAGGGAGGGTTGAATTAGTGAAGGATGTGATGTCACTTCCATGTACCTCTCTAGGAATCTCCCCTAAGCTCTATGGTAGACCATAGAGACAAGGAGAAATTCCTAGAACATTACTACGGAGGCCGTTCTTTTCCCTTCTCAATTGCTCAAGGATGGGAGATTGGGAGAGAGGAGATTGGATTTATACCCTGCCCTTCACTACCCGGAGGAGACTCAGAGTGGCTTACAGTCTCCTTTCCTCTCCCCACAACAGACACCCTGTGAGCAATGCTCCCTCTAAGCTGTGGAGTCTTGTGAGCAAAAATTCTACTTTGTGAACTACTGGCATTAAAGATGTGAGTGAGTGATTCGGCTGCTGCATAAATCAGTTTGCTCTGGAGCTGTCCTTCTTGAGCTCAGACAAAAATGTGAGCCAGAGGCTAAAAAACTGAGCTAGCTCACAAACTCAGCTTAGAGGGAACACTGCCTGTGAGGTAGGTGGGGCTGAGAGAGCTCTTGAGAGGACTGCTCTTGAGAGAACAGCTCTGAAAGAACTTGTGACTGACCCAAGGTCACACCAGCAGCTGCATGTGGAGGCGTGGGGAATCAAACCCTGTTCTCCCAAATTAGAGTCCGCACTCCTAATCGCTACACCAGATTGGCTCCTCAGTTCGTACGTAGGTAATGCTAGCACATTGTATTTAGTACTTTTGTACCCTGTCTTCCTTCCAAAGAACTTGCAGTGGCACACATTGTTCTCTCCCCTCCCCTGTTTTTTTCTTCACAACAACCCTGTGAGGTAGGTTAGTCCATATAAAAGTGACTGGTGCAAGGTTACTGAGCTTCAACCGCAGCGAGGGTTTGAATCAGGACCTAGTCTAGTGCTCTCACTGCTATGCCACACTGATCCTTGGCCCCACTGGGTACTATGAGGTGGTACATGAATGCTACCAGCAGGGCAGCCGAGGCTGCAATGACAATGATATGGAATGCCATAGAGACAAGCAAATTTTGTTCTGCCTGGCATCATACTGAAGTCCGATGGTGACCTTGCTAGTTAAGCTGCCTGCTAAGGCACTGTGTTCTGAAGAGCTCAGGTACCTGTGAGACAAGATCTGTGCCTGAGATTGTACAAAGCCACCGGTGCTCATTCAAGGCCGAATGGCATGTGGTGATCCAGTGGAATTGCTGCAAGAGCTTTGCGTGGAACAAGCTGGAATCAAGCTGGGATGTCTGTGTCGGATTGGGAAGGCCTGCATTCAAATCCCCCCACCCTGCCAAGAAGCTCACTGGGTCTCCTACCCTAACTTACCTCCCAGGGCTCTGAGGATACCTGGGAGGAAGTGTGCTGCAAAAAGGGTAATAAATCAAGGAAACAAATAAACAAACTGCGCATGCACGTGCTTGCTGTTCGCAGTGTAAGAAAACACACTCTCTCAGTACCACTTTTTAAAAAACAGGACTATTCACAGTGGCTTAGTGACAGTCTCCCTCCCTGTGCCGTTGCTTCAAGCGCCTACAGGCAGATGGAGTTATTTCCATAGCAACCAAGGCCATGTGAGAAAGCCTTGGGAACGGTATTTCTCCCTCCCATTCCGGTTCCTTCTCACTTTTGCTCACTGCCTGTATCCAGGCAGTCAACGAATCAAGCGCCTAGGGAGATAACTTTGGAGCAGGGCATTGGATTGGTACGGCGTGACACCACATGCACCATGGACTAGCCGGCATTGAATACATTACCAACACACCATCAGCATCTTCATCAATTGTACTTATGAATTGCCCAATCCCTGGGCGATTCATAAGTACAGTCCAGGGCTCTGGATGATGTACAGTATTCATAAGAACATAAGAGAAGCCAATGTTGGATCAGGCCAGTGGCCCATCCGGTCCAACACTCTGTCACACAGTGGCCAAAATACCAGGTGCCATCAAGAGGTCCAGCAGTGGGGCCAGGACACTAGAAGCCCTCCCACTGTTGCTCCCCCTCTAAGCACCAAAAACACAGGGCATCACTTGCCCCAGACCAAGAGATCCTATCTATACCACAGCTCTTTTGTCATTTACTTCTCCAGGGTCTCAGGGAGAGGTCTTTCACATCACCCAGTACCTGATCCTTTTAACTGGAGATGCTGGGGATTGAACCTGGGACCTTCTGGGTGTCAAGCAGATGCTCTACCACTGAGCCACGGGCCCTTTGCATGTGTGCCTTGGTGAATGCCATATACCCCTGCTGGTGTACCAGGAAAGTTTCATATGGCTTGCTTTGAGAAGAAGGCATTTTTTTAAAGAGTTGGGAGTGTAGCGAACTCATGTTTCAAGCTTCTGGGAACATTCCAAATGCATCCTCAAATGCATCCCAGAAGGTCAGACCGGAAGCAACGGGTTGAAATTCAATCAAAAGAGTTTTCGGCTCAACATTAGGAAGAGCTTCCTGACTGTTAGATCGGTTCCTCAGGGGAACAGGCTTTCTCGGGAGGGGGTGGGCTCTCCGTCTTTGGAGGTTTTCAAGCAGAGGCTAGGTGGCCATCTGACCGCAATGCTGGTTCTGTGAAATGCTGATTGCCACTTTGGGGTCAGGAAGCAAATATTCTCCAGGCTAGTTTGGCGGGGGATCCTGGAGGTTTTTTTGCCCCCTTCTGGGCGTAGAGCAGGGGTCACTGGGTGTGTGTGTGTGGGGGGAAGGTATCTGTGAATTTCCCGCATTGTGCAGGGGGTTGAACTAGATGACCCTGGAGATCCCTTCCAACTCTAGGATTCTATAAAACCCTGTTTAGCAAAAGGAAATCACACATGATTCCTGTCATTGACCAATGTTTAAATAAACACCAAGGATGCTGGTCATCAGACCGCACAATACATTTGGCGCCAAACGACCACCCCCCTTCATACCCACCCAGCTCAGCAGTCCTGTCTCCCTCCCAGCCCTTCCCAAGGTTGATTCACTAGTTTATTGCTTAAGAACCGAAACCCTATAAATCCTCCCTACCCTCCAAGCCACCTGTTTCCTTCTCTATACCAATCCACACCCATGCCTCTT
The DNA here is from genome assembly GCA_029233225.1 of Lepidodactylus listeri. Lineage (NCBI taxonomy): Eukaryota > Metazoa > Chordata > Lepidosauria > Squamata > Gekkonidae > Lepidodactylus > Lepidodactylus listeri. The sequence goes on from JARCFY010000011.1 coordinate 88,355,905, forward strand.
GTAGGGAATGGCTGTAAATCAAGGGGGCGGGACCCCGAGATCCCCCCCCACTGTAGCCATGGGCCTGCTCACTCTTTAAAACATGTTGCTTTCCTGATGGTTCCCTGATCAGAAGTGCCCTCTCCTTTGGTTTTAAACACTTGTAGAAGAAATGACAGGAAGAAAGCGGATTCATTTGAAATCGGGTGTCGGAGGAGAGCTTTACGAATACCGTGGACTGCCAAAAAACGAGTAAGCAGGTTCTAGATCAAACCAAGCCTGAACTCGCCCTAGAAGCTAAAATGAGACTATCATACTTTGGTTACATCATGAGAAGATGAAACTCACTGGAACAGACAATAATGCTAGGTGTGAGAGTCCTACAGAGTCAGTCACCAACAAGTGTCCTTAAACAGGAATGCTTTATTGAGAAAGGTCTGCTATGGTCATCTGCACTTCCTGTGTTAGTAATGGCTGACACAGCCCCAAACAAGACAATTATACAGAATTCAAAAAGGGGTCTGGTAATGCATTGCAACCAGTCACCATGTCAGAGAAAAGGCGCTTAAAATACTGGTTTACAGTTCCCAGGGAAAACGTGGGAAGAATTAGTCAGACAGGAGAAGAGATACATGGACAGGCACCAACAGTCTCCCAAGGTAAGAGCAGCTCGAAGAGCGATAAGCACGCCATAAGAAGTATAACATAACATTCCACAGACCCAACCCCATCTCCCGGGCAGGAGATGGCAGCATTAGCTGACACTAGGAAGGGTTGAAAGCAGCAAGAAAAGAGGAAAACACCACATTAAATGGATAAAGTCAATCAAGGAAGCCATGGTCCCTAGTTTGTAAGACCTGGGCAAGGCAGTTAAAGATTGGATTAATTCATAAGGTCTCCATAAATCAAGAGGGACTTGATTGCACTTAACAGGCACACATGAGAAAGGACCCTAGTTAGATTTCCCCAGGAGGTAATTTCAGTCCGGGAAATGACTGAAGGGACTTGAAGGGTCTCTTACTTGGTGTCACATCTCTTATCCACCTCTGCCTCCTTCCGACCGTGTGTGTTCTTTTGGGCCAAATAATATGCTGGGCGCTCTGACCCTGGACTTCCAGAGTCATGTATAGTTTGTACCTCAGTGAATGCACATTTTAATCCGTGAGGCTCAGAATTAAAGAACAGTTTGGGTTCAGGCATGTACCTTTAGCAAAAGAAGCGAACAGGAAAGAATTAAAGTAAGCCTTCTCACTAAGCACCAGCTCTCCCTTTGTTTAGAAAACTTTCTTATGCAAGAAAAGGCTCCTACATTGACATATTGGTATTATTCAGATTGATTTAAATGTGCGTGATTGACCAATTAATTAAAACGCAGATGATAGAACGCGCATAATTAGTCGACAGACATGTTTACTAAGGATGTGGCTTATTCATCTCCTGTGATGATTTTGTTATAATTAGGAATTTTGCTTAAAAAAAAAAATCTCCGGAGAAAAACAGTGGCTTCCACTTGAATTTTGAGAGGCATGCCACGTACTTGTCTCTTTCACTGGATCAACTCCTATGTTCTCTGTTAATGGTAGTGCCACAGTGGTGGCCCATTTCTCCACCTCTGCATCTGGGATTTAAAGCAATTTAAATACAATGGCTTGGATTGCACCAAAATTTTCTGGAAGGATTTCGAGTAGCTGAGCATGACTTTCTCACTTCACCTCTCCTGCCGCAGCTGGAAAACTTGCTTTTTAAATATTGTATGCAAAATACTGGAGAAAAGATGAAATACCTTCGAAAGAAGAAATTATAAGCAAAACACTGGAGACTGCAGAAAGGGACAAACTGACTTTATTTTTAAAAGGATTACAGGAAGAGAAATTCCACAATACATGGTCTAGATTCTAGACATGGCTAGAAGACTATATGAACTGAACTGAACTGGTTTACTCACTCTCTTAATATGACTTGAGATAAGTAGATTACTTGGACTATTTTACTTGATTGGGTTACTATATTTACTTAATACAAAATACAAAATTACTTAATACAAAAATATAAGAAATATAAGAAAATATAAGAAATAGTATTGGAGATATCTTTAGATATATTATCCTCTGTGTATATTTGTCTTGTGTTGTGTATGTTTTTTGTTTTTGTTGTGTTTTTTAAAAATAAAAAACTTTATTTTAAAAAAGAATTTTATAAATATGTACTTATTTTCTCCTTAAACCAATTCTAGCCCCTCCCCCCATCTCTGGAGCCTCTCAGGACCCGCTGTTTAGCCTGTCTCCCTGACAGCAAGATCCAGGTGGGTAGCCGTGTTGGTCTGAAGCAACAGAACAGAGAATGAGTCCAGGGGGGCACCTTTAAGACCAACAAAGTTTAATTCTGGGTATAAACTTTAGTGTGCATGCACACTTCTTCAGATTTCACGTGCATGCACACGAAACTTATACCCGGAATTAAACTTTGCTGGTCTTAAAGGTGCCACTGGACTCAACTTTGTTCCTTGATAAATAGTGAATTCCGCACCACTGATACTCTGAATGGCCGGATTGCCTGTAATGCACCAGGCTAAAAGATGGCAATTCCAGGTCTAGGAGGAAAGAACTTCCCAGTTTGTACAGACAAATGTGCACTGTCATCAAAAGAACTATCCCCCAGTGTCTGCATCTTACTAGGTTTCCGTTCCTTCTTTCCTTGCTTTGGAGCTCATGCCCTCTTATCTCTTGTTTATTCAGATCACTCTATAACAGTTGCCACTTTGTCTGTCCAAACATAAAATAAGGTGGGGTTTTTTTTCTTTTTGGCTTTGCAGACTTTGCATTGACTTTCATCTTTATCATCAGCACCAGCATCATTCGTGTCCTTTTAGCGGAAGTCTTCTATGAACATGGAGAGACCGAGGGCAAGCTAGTGGTTCAAATTCTTTCTGTTTTTAACAGAAGTTTTTAATTTTTTACACACACAAAACACATAAACAAACACATATAAAACACATAAACAAATATACATAAAATAAACGGAGGGTGATATAGTCAACATTGTCACCAAAATTATTTCTTAGGGTATCAAGTTGACAGTTTCTATATTAAGTAAATACAGTGACCTAATAAATGATCTATGTAGTCTGCCGTTCTTTTAAAATAATTAAGTGACTCTAATTATAGCTAGAGAGTGCATAGTTCAGTTTAGTTCATATAATCTTCTAGCCATGTACAAAATCTAGACCATGTGTTGTAGAATTTCTCTTCCTGTAGTCCTTTTCAGGGGTCATTTCGTAGAAAAGAGGTGCAGGAGCTCATTAGCACAACTCATTAGCATAACTCATTTGTATATGCTACACCACCTGAAATCACCAGAAGTATGTTAGAAGACAAGAAAGAAAGGAGAGAGAGAGAAAGAAAGAAAGAGAGAGAGAGAGAGAGAGAGAGAGAAAAGAAAGAAAGAAAGAAAAGAAAGAAAGAAAGAAAGAAAGAAAGAAAGAAAGAAAGAAAGAAAGAAAGAAAGAAAGAAAGAAAGCTGGCAGAGAGGGGACCGCTACTAATTCAAGCCTCAGAAATACCACTATTCTGGGAGAATAGCTTCAGTGGTGGCTGAAGCCTTCAGAAGGCTGGTTGGAGGAACAAAGACCTTTCCAGGGGATGGGGTCATTTTGCTGCAGCCGTGACACAAGCAGGCATTCCCCCGCGGGGGGGTGGTGGTGGTGGCTGGCACCAACTCCAGGAGCTGAGCTCCCCCAAGCTCCTGCTCGAAATGACCCCTGGTCCTTTTTAAAAATAAAGTCAGTTTATCCATTTCTGCAGTTTCCAGTGTTTTGTTTATAATTTCTTCTTTTGAAGGTATTTCTTCTTTTCTCCAATAAATTAAATAAAAATCTTCCTTTCTACAGTTTTCTGGTCTTATATTCAGTAAAAATAACTCAGGAGTAAAAAGTATATTAACTTTCAACATTTTTTGTAAAATTTCATGAATCCAGGCCTAATATTTTTTAACTCTATCTCACGTCCACCATATATGGTAAAAGGACCCAGGGATCTTTTTACATTTCCAGCAAGCATTTGATAAATTAGGGTAAAATTTTACTAACAGATTCTAACCATCCCTTCAAGCTGCCTACTAGCAAGTTCCATTTCTGCAGATGTCACTTTGTCAGTATCTCCAAAAGGTTGTCTCTATGTTAGCAGCTGAGCTGGTAGTAAAAAGATGATGCCAAGACTTATAAGGTTCCCTTTGCTGAGCCTTCCTTCCACGCCCCCCCCCAACCAAACCCACACAATCTAAATTTTAAATTAATTTATTGTTTTCCCTAGCCTACAAGCAAAACCTGCCCCCCCCCCCAAATTAAACTAATCTGTTTCTAAAAACCTGACCAGTTTTTGGGAAGATGAACAGGTCAGTTTAAACTCTAGTTAAAACCACCTGATTTCAATTATTTCGAAGTCCAGATCAGCGTGATAATTTCCTGGTCACCATCATTGTTCCCTCTAAGCTGAATTAGTGTGAGCTAGCTTACAGTTTTTAAGCTTCTGGCTGACACATTTTTGTCTTAGCTCAGGAAGGATGGCTCCAGAGCAAACTAATTGATGCAGTAGCCAAATCACCTGCTCACAACTTTAATGCCAGTTGCTCACAAAGTAGAATTTTTGCTCACAAGACTCCACAGCTTAGAGGGAGCATGGGTCTCCATATTTGAAAAAAGGACATTGAAGAGTTGAAAGATTATGAACTGTTATTGTAATGAGTTTTATTGAATAATTATTTGGTTTTAATGTATGAGTTTTATTGATTAATATTCTGTTTTAATGCATTTATCCTCTGATGTAAGCCACCCTGAGCCTGCTTCGGCGGGGAGGGCAGGATAGAAGCCGAATGAATGAATGAATAAATGAATACATAAATAAGTACCGAAGAGGGCAGCCAAGACGAGCAAGGGGTTAGAGCCAGTGTTCCCTCTAGGCTGAGTTAGTGTGAGCCAGCACACAGTTTTTTAGCCTCCGGCTCACACATTTTTTTTTGTCTTAGCTCAAGAAGGATGGCTCCAGAGCCAACTAATTTTTGTAGCAGCCAATTCACTCACTTCCAACTTTAATGCCAGTAGCTTATGAAGTAGAATTTTTGCTCATGAGACTCCACAGCTTAGAGGGAGCATTGGTTGGAGCACTTTTCCTATGAAGAAAGGTTGAAGAGTCTGGAATATTTTAGTTTATAAAAAAGAAGAAGAAAAGCTAGGGGGGAACATGAGTGAGGTTTATAAAATTACACCTGGGATGGAGAAAGTGAATTGAGGGAGATTTCCCTCTGTCTCCATAAATAGCATTTGGGGGCACGAAAGTTGGCAGTTGATTCAGGACTGACAAAAACAGAGCCTTTTTTTATTCAATGAGTAATTAAATGAAGGCATTCTCTGCTAGTGGGCGTAGTGATGGCCATGAGTAAGGCTGCCAACTCTGGGTTGAGAAATACATGGAGATTTGGGGGGTGGAGTCTGAGGAGGTTGGGGTTTGGGGATGGGAGGGACATCAGTGAGGTACAATGCCACAGAGTCCACCTTCTGAAGCAGCCATTTTCCCTGGAGGAACTGATCTCTGTCACCTGGAAATCAGTTGTAGTCCCAGGAGATCTCTAGCCGCCACCTGGGGGTGGGAAGCCCGACTTTGGACAGAACGGAAATGTCTTCAGACAGTGCTGGCTCTTCGGCTTGGAAACAGAGATGAGCACCGCCCCCTGCAGTCGGATACAACTGGCTTCTGAGCAAGGGAACCTTTACCTTTTTAGAACAGGTAGATTCAAGTCCAGTGGCAGCTTAGAGACCAAAAATACCCCTGGTCCTGAATCTTCTTGGTCTCTAAGGTGCTACTGGACTTAGACTCAGAAGGAGGTAACTCTGCTGGGATTTCGCAGTAAATAGCACTTTAAATATTGATACAAAGAAGTATAGGAACTGAAATCAACCTTGTGAGCACCAGGGATTGATCCTACAGCATTCTGCATGTAAAACTGATGTTCTACCACTGCGCCACTGCCCTTCCCTCAATCCTCTTTGGAGCTCTAAGATTTCTCTTTTTAAAAAAATTCAAAACCTTGCCACGGTGCCACGTAATAGAGATTCAGTGATGGGCATTCATAACAACAGAGGGGATGGTTTTGAAATAGAGAACCAAATTGACAATTCAGCCACTGGTATTTGAATCCGTGGGCGGCCAGCTGGAAGCCAACCAAGATGCTAAGCTGTAGTCATGGATATCTGTGGGTTGGTGGCTTTCCGATTTCAGGGCTTCTGTAGGTTGCAGCCATCAAAATATTTGGGATTCACTCCTCTCCGCTTAGCAGCACGGATTCGGAAGTTCCTGGCGGCCAGGAGGCTGAAGGAACACATTGCTTCCTCTAGGCACTGGCAACCAATTAGCGAGCTTCTCCCTGATGGAAATTCCATGGTAACCGAGGGCATTGGTTGGTTGAAAATAGCTGCAGAGGGGTCATGCCAGACAAACAGAATGACTGAACCATGGCGCTGATCTAAATTTCATTTCCGTAACACGGCCCCTTGCTCTATTTTGGGATCTGTCTCCCAATTGGATATTTCAGATACTTCATGGGAAGAATTGGATCAGAGCCATCTTGCATCTGCAACAGAAGGTTTGCAGGTCGCGGGGGGGGGGGGGGTTGTATGGACTCGGCTGCAAAATTTGACCTTCCTCTGGGATGTCAGGTAACATGGCTTGCCTGTGAGCTTGGAATGCTGCCTAGGCAATTTATTTATCAAACAGAGACTTTGCTCTTCCTACAGAGTTCTTCATGGAGGAGAGGTCCATTAGCGGCTACTAGCTGTGGTCTTGGAAGCTAAGCTGAGCCAGCCCTGGTTAGTATTTAGATGGGAGTCCACTGAGGAAGAAGACGAAGAGGAAGAAGAAGAGATTGGATTTATACCCCGCCCTTCACTTGGAGTCTCAGAGCAGCTTACAAACTCCTTTCCCTTCCCCTCCCCACAACAGACACCCTGTGAGGTAGTGGGGCTGAGAGAGCTCTTCAGATCTGCTCTTGAGAGAACAGCTCTGACAGAACTATGGCTTGCCCAAGGTCATCCAGCAGCTGTAAGTGGAGGCGTGGGAAATCAAACCCAGTTCTCCCAGATTAGAGTCCACACACTTAACCACTACACTAAACTACACCAAAGAAGAACCATGGTCTCGACTCAAACGTCTCTTGCCTTGGAAACCCTACAAAGTTTCTATAAGTTAGTTGTGACTTGATAGCACTTCACACACACACACACACACCCTGTGGTGACCAAAGGGAAACTTCATCTTCAGATGCAGTCAACTTCTGAATCCCAGAGCCAGGAGGCAACATCAGGGGAAGGCCTCATCCTCTATGCTTTGTTTTTGGCCCTCCAGAGGAACTGGTTGGCCACTGTGTGAGACATAGGGTTGCCGAGTCGAGTCTACTTACCGGCGGGGGGGGGGAGTTCTCCTTTGCCCGGTGACGTCACCCGGAAGTGACATCACCACGTTGGGGGCATTGCCAGGGCGACGCTCTGGCAACGCCCTCAACGTGGTGACGTCACTTCCGGGTGATGTCATTACATTGGGGAAGTTGTCCTGGCTGGACGACTTCGGGGGTGGGGTTTCCCCCGCCGGCCGAATGCTGGCCGGCGGATTGGGAACCCCTGTAGCGGGGGATCCCTCGCCCCTCAGGCTGACTTGGCAGCCCTAGTGAGACAAGATGCTGGACTAGATGGACTATTGGTCTGATCCGGCAGGGCTCTTCTTATGTTCTAATGAAGGCCTTGGCCTCTAGGCCCTGTTGTTGGCCCTCCAGAGGAACAGGTTAGCCACTGTGTGGGACAGGATGCTGGTGTAAACAGTATGGTGAAACAGTATGCTAGACTAGAAGGACCACTGGTCTGAGCCAGCAGGGCTCTTCCTGTATGATACAAATGGTGTCCTACAGTGCCAGCTTTATGGGATTTAGGCTGGCTTTAAACAGGACATAAGCAAAAGCATTTTTCTGTGGGGTCCTGCGTTCACGCTGAGCTACAGCTCATGGAAAGCAGCTATTCATCCCACATTGCTGCTTTGCATGAGGGAGTAGGTCAGTTTCAGTGAAATACTATATGGGTGCAAAGTCACACAGGAACACACATGAAATTACCTTATGCTGAATCAGACCTTTGGTCCATCAAAGTCAGTATTGTCTACCAAGACTAACAGCGGCTCTCCAGGGTCTCAGGCAGGGGCCTTGCACATCACCTACTGCCTCATCTTTTTAACTGGAGATGTCAGGGATTGAACCTGGGACCTTCTGGATGCTAAGCAGAGGCTCTTCTGCTGAGCCACAGTCCCTTTGCCCCATTTGCCTCAGTTTGAATCAGACCTGGCCTTCAGCAGTAACGTGCCTTCAGACTTTTCCCCACCTGAGTTGCCAGAACTCAAGCTCTTATACAAATGTCACCAACATGAGCTAAGAGGTATAAAGGTAGTAATAGTATCTATATATCTAATAGCCAAGTGGCCCCCTCCATGCAGATATCTAAATCTGGGGGGGGCACTTGGGGGGCAGGGAGATTTTTCTGCACATGTGGGGGACTCCTCCCCGTGTGCAGAAAAATCTGAAAAGTAAAAAAAAAACACTTTTGGGGGGGATATTTAAACCCCCCCAAAAAGTTAAAGAGCATTCCCTGCACATTTGCAGGGAATGCTCTGGGAACTATGGAGCAGCCCGGCAGCTGAGAGCCACTCGGGCCTCACCTCAGGAGTCGGGGATGTGTGTGTGGGAAATCGGCGGCCCGAACGGGGCCTTGCCGCAGGAGCCGGGGTGTGTGTGGGGGAATTGGCGGCCCGAGTGGGGCCTCACCACAGGAGTTGGGGGTGGGGTGGGGAATCAGCGGCCCGAACGGGGCCTCACCGCAGGAGTTGGGGGGGGGGGAAATCGGCAGCCTGAATGGGGCCTCACCACAGGAGTCGGGGGGGGGGGGGAAATCTGCGGCCCAATGGGGCCTCACCACAGGAGTTGGGGGGGAATTGGCAGCCCGAACAGGGCCTCGCTGCAGGAGTCGGGGGGGGGGGAGGCTTACCTGTGGCTGCTTCCTCGTCCACAAGGAGCTCCTTCTCTCCCCCCTGTGAGTACCACGGGTCCTGCCTCTTGTAAATAATAAATGTATTTATCTTGAAAATTTATATGCTGCCTTTCCAGAGACCTCCCTGAGGCAACTTGGGAAGTTAAAAAAAAGAGAGTATGAAAAAAATAATAAAAACAACCACCATAAAATGATCAATGTAAGAAAAGGCCATTTAAAACCACTGCAAGGTTGCATTACAATGGAAAAACAAAATAAGACAAATGAGACAAAATTGGCAAAATAAGACAAATGAGACAAAATTGGCACTCAAAACTATGGAATATGTATATTATGGCTAGAGTTACAGAAAATCTCAAAGATAGGTATTCTCAAACAACTTCATCTAATCTTATTCCAACATGTTTTCCTATTTTACAGTATCTAACGCAACAAGGAGAAATACCAAAAATAACTGATGACTTAAATCTTTGGTCATTGATGGAGTAAATTTACAATAGACATTTAAATGATGAGTTAAAGCTAAATTTGTTAATTTTGGGGGGAATACTGTTACAGTTATGTATACTATAACATGTTATACTGTTCTACCTGCTGTATGTTGCATATTTGTTATAATAAAAATGTTATTTTAAAAAACAAACCAACCACTTCAAGCGGCCTAAAATGGCATCTATAAAATGGCATCTAAAATGAGAACTGGCCGTGGCTCAGTGGTAGCTACTGAACTCTGTAGTCTGGAGATGTGCTGTAATCCCGAAAAGTGATTCTTCTCCCAAAGAGTGATTAACACGTGGAATTCACTGCCACAGGAGGTGGTGGTGGCTACAAGCATGGACGGCTTCAAGAGGGAATTAGATAAACATATGGAGCAGAGGTCCATCAGTGGCTATTAGCCACAAAGTATAGATAGGAAGTCTCAGTCTGGGGCGAGTGATGCTCTGTATTCTTGGTGCTTGGGGGGGGGGGGCAACAGTGGGAAGTCTTCTAGTGTCCTGGCCCCACTGCTGGACATCCTGAGGGCACCTGGTGTTTTTGGCCGCTGTGTGACAGAATGTTGCCCTGGATGGGACACTGGCCTGATCCAACATTGGCTTCTCTTATGTTCTCATGTTCTTATTAATCCCGGGAGATCCCCAGGCCCCACCTGGAGGTTGGCAACATGAGGCACTAGGAAGCCTTAGGCAAAACAGGCTCTGGCTCCCTCTTTCTCTCATGGATGGTACTGCAGCTCACCTGGTCTGCCTTCCTCTGCCCTGACCTCAGTGGAGTACAATGCAGTCCACCCTCCAAAATCGCCATTTTCTCCAGGGAACTGGTCTCTGTAGTGTGGAGATGAGCTGTAGTTCCAGGGATCCCCAGGTCCCACCTGGAGGCTGGCAGCCCTAGTTCCCCACACACCAGGACCTGTTAGAAATATAGCAAGAGAAAGGAGAGGGTGCAGAGAGGAGGGACAAGAAGCTGGACCCTACTTCATGCCATTTGGTTCCCAGCCTCTACGTGCAGAAGAACCAGTCTACCCACTAGCCGAGCATGGTGGGACTGAATGTATTCTCAAAACATATTCCTTAAAGTGAAAATCCTGACAAAACTGGAGAATGCTCCAAATTCAAAAAGGCTTCGATGCAAATCCTTCAATTCTGATAAAAGCATCATGTTGACTCTTGCTCTGTTGTTCTGTTCCGAAGCCTCCCCATTCCCCGAGTCTGTACAGAAACCATTTTCTAGAAGACACCTGAATCCAAATCAAATTCAGATTCAAAACCTTTAATGGCATAGGAGGGTAAATTAGAATTAGATACAAACAGGGTCTAAGGTGAGTAAAACCAGATAAAAAGTACAATTGAAAAGGATAATTAGAGTAATATCAAGAAAACAGTGCCTAAAAGCAAACTCAGACAATTATTCATTGGCTTTACCTAGAAAAGGATAGGTAAAGTAAAGGTAAAAGTTTCCCTTCCTCAAAAACCAATCAAATCTGAATCTAGGGGACAGCGCTCATTTCCGTTTCCGAGCCGAGGAGCCAGTGCTGTCTGAAGACTTTTTCTGTGGTCATGTGGCTGGCATGACTAAATGCCAAGGTGCATGGAACGCTGTTACCTTCCCACTGAAGTGGTACCTATTTATCTACCTGCAGTTTCTTCCTTTCAAACTCTACATTGGCAGGGGCTGGGACCAAGGACAGGAGCTCACTCAGTCACACAGCACTCGGGTCTCAAACTACCAAAGTACCGACCTTCTGGTCTGCAACTCAGCGTCTTAACCTCTGAGCCACCGTAGCCCCTAGAAAAGGATAACCCTTGTGCAATACTATATCAGCAACTATTGCTTGGACGGTTGCAGCTTCAATTCCGGACCTTCCCTAATACTCTGTTATATTATTTATTAAGGGACTCTTATGACACTAAATGGTATCAATATATTAGATATAAAATTGTTTCACCTCAATCCTTTCTGGGCAGCACCTGAAATAATTGTTGTGTGATGTGCTAATTGCTGACAATGAAGACACACAGGTATCTTTTATTTTAAAATGGCCTTTAGGCTCTATGTATTAATTATCCACAACACCTTCTGATTTTCCTCTTGTTCAGGACATTCACTAAGTGCTTCACAGAGATGACAGTCCATCTGGCAGAGGTCTTTTCCTAATTGGCTCGGTAATTTTCCCGTTTGATTTTCTTTTCTTTCCCAGACTTCAGGGGGCTTCCCTTGGCCTCCAGGAGCATCTGAATATAATAGATAATGGCTATCGGAGCTAATTCCCTTAAAGCCCTGAGGATGTATGCCATCTGGCCCACTAGGCTGATTTTTAAAAACGTGTTCAGTCTCTTAATATTCCTTAGCAGGTTTCTCCAATAACAACATTTCTTGTTGACCTTTCCGGAACCTGTGCTCAGATTGAATGATTTTTTCCGTTAATTTAACTGGGAAGTAACCAAGATAGGCAGGGTATAAAATGTGCCCCTTTAACTAATTCTGCCTCCCAGCCTCGATATATTCAGGTGAATAGCCGTGTTGGTCTGAAGCAACAGAACAAAATTTGAGTCCAGTGGCACCTTTAAGACCAATAAAGTTTAATTTCTGGGTATAAGCTTTCGAAAGTTTCTACCCAGGATTAAACTTTTGTTTTAAACGTGCCACTGGACTCAAACTTTGTTCTTTGGGAAGATATGTAAGGCCGAAATGTGTGTCAAAAGGGTAATTTGCAAACGGTCCCCTGAATATCTATTTAATTTATTTGACTTGCGTTATTTATAGTCCGCCTTTCTCACTTGGACTCAAGGTGGATTACTCCAGGTGGGGTCATCTCCTGGAATTACAACTGGTCTCCAGCCTACAGAGATCAGTTCCCCTGGAGAAAATGGCTGCTTTGGAAGGTGGACTTGATGCCATTATACCTCAGGGAGGTCCCTCCCCTTCTCAAACTCCGCCCTCCCTGGGCTCCTCCCCTCAAATCTCTAGAAATTTCCCAACCCAAAGTTGGCCACCCTAGCAGCTTCCACCATCTAAGGGCCCACCCAGACAGTGTTTTCCACACGGGGGCAGGATTGTGTAACTTTTCTGTTATTCCTGTGACTACTGTTACAGTACAATAGTGATGGGGCTTACACTTAGCAGGTCCCTGTGGAAAAGATCTCCAAGCTTTCTAGTAGACTAGGAGTGCCCCTCCTGCCTCTGACACTTTCCCACCAAAATGATCACATGACTAGGAGGTACGGTGCTATTCCCTCAGTTCTCTCCATGCAGCCGCTGGAGACCCCAAGAAACTAAGGTTCCAGAAAGTTCACAGTGGCCTTGCCCACGCAGGGCTTTTCCAGTTTACTTTAAAACTAGGAGCAAGGCCCGTTGTAGAGCAATACAATGGGCTCTAACAGCTGTTGGGGCTTGTGCGGCCCCCCCGCCTGCTGGCATTCCCCCCGCGGCTGCCCACCGCCCACCCGGGTACCTGTGGGTGTCGGTTGTGGTGCTGTCAGGAGGGGCCTGAGGCCTGTGTGCGGCCCCCTGCACTCACCAATGGGTCCCTGCAAGCGGTGGCTGTGGCGGCGGCAGGAGCAGGCTGAGGTTTGGCAGACGGTCGGTTCTGTCGTCCTGTGACGTCCAGGCATTGGCGGCTGCCCCTTTTGGCTGCTGGTTGAGCATGCGCCCCATCCATGGGCTTACAGCCTACTGAGGCTGGGCGGAAGTTCTGTGGGTGGGTGGGGAGGACTATGGCAGGGCATGGACGAATCGCGGGGCACATTCAGGCTGGCACAACATCAGCCAGTGGCCAGGGTCCCCGGGCTGAGTGGCGGCTCGTTCAGCCTTTGGCTGAGGGAGCGCATCGTACGTGGCCACCCCAAATCAGCTTTATAATATAGAGAAATTGGCAACTGAATATTGTTATATTTCTTTCCCCTTATACCTTCACAATGAAATGAGCTGAATACTTTTTAAAAAACGAAAGTCAGGAATTCAGAGAAGCTGGAACACATATTGCTAATTAAAGAAAACAAAAAGACCCCTGGTGGCGCAGGGGGAATGGCTGCTGTAGGAACAGGGGCAGGAAAAAATGGCTGCCATGGGTTAAAATCTGAGCTTTCCCACTCACATGGCTGCCATCCAGGCTACGAAGCAAAGGAGGTTTGAGAAAAAATGGAGAAGAGACAGGGAAACCCTAGGACAGGGGTGGCCAACCTGTGGCTCGGGAGCCACATGCGGCTCTTTCACACATATTGTGCGGCTCCTGGCAGGGCGGCTGGGGAAGCAAAGGGGAGGCATGCTTTTTCTCTCTTTCTCCCTTCCTTCCTCCCTTCCTTCCCTCCTCCCTCCCATCTATTTGCTTTCCTAGTTTCTCTCTCTCTCTTTCTTATAACCGGTTTTCCTCATTTGTTTTTATTTTTGGCAGTCCCATTTAACGTTAATAAAAAGCAAATTTGCATATTTTAAAAAATAAAAACGTGTGTGTGATATTTGTTCCTGTCTTGCGGCTCTCAGACATCTCTATGTGGCTCTTACGTTTATTCTATGTGGCTCTTACGTTAAGCAAGGTTGGCCACCCCTGCCCTAGGAGGTAAACGGATGTTGCAGGAAAGCGGGTGTGGGGGAGCAAATCTCCCAGTGGCATCAAACCGGGGGCAAATAACCTATGTGGAAATGACTGACATGACAATTTGGATTTGGAATGCGGAATGGGGGAGATAAGGAGTCAGCCATCCCTGTGCCTGGGGTTGATAGCCTCCAGGTGGGACCTGGAGATCTTCCACTATTACATTTGATCTCCAGACAACTGAGATCAGTTCTTCTGGAGGAAGTGGCTCTTTTGGAGGGTGGACTTCATGACATTATACCTTGCTGAGATCCACTCCTACAGGCTCCACCCCCAAATCACCAGGAATTTCCCCATCTGGGGTTAGGAACCCTACCTGTACCACATTCCTGATGCAAAACATCCTGGGGAGGGGGGGTGTTACTTGCCCCATGGGCCATTTTAAGTCAGGAAAACAACATGGGAGAGGGAGTTTGAAGCCAGTTCTCTGTCCCTGCCACAGTTCCAATACGAAAGAGGCCACTGAAGCGCTTGGGAAGTTCCCAGCATCTGCCGTCTGACTGAGAAGAATAAGAGTCAGGTCAGGACATCCCTGAAGCAACTTTTTAAAAGTCTCATCTAATTTGGCTGTTAGACCAGGCCTAGGGTTGCCTCAGAGGTAGGCCCAGGAATGGAGGTAACGGCACTGTGCTGGAGGCAGTGACATCATCCACCCGGGTGATATTGAAGTGACACTTTGGGATTTGGGCAAAACTCTAAGGCAAAACCACAGAGTTGAGCCTAAAATCCTAGAATGTCTCCCTTTGTGATGTTGGTGATATTTGCTGGAAGTGACATGGGCAACAAAATGGGAGCAGGAGACCTAGGCAGATAGGGAGAAAGGACCTTCTATGTGGCGGTGCTGGCAACGGGCTTATTACAGTCCTCTTTCTGGGCAGAAGAGATGGGTGCTTACTATTTAACATCTCCTGTGTCCACTGATTTCCCTTGCATATTCTCCCTAGGCTGTTTTGTTCAAAGAAGTGGAGATTTAAAATGACCTTGGGGAGGTGTTTACAAGGAAAAACTGGCAGGTGGAGGGAAGATCGCCTTTTTCTTATAGCCTGCCAATTTCCCCCTCCTATGCCTTTCCATTAGGGCAGGGCTCCCATTGTGGTACCCGTAGGCATCCTGGTGCCTGCTGACATCTTTTCTGGCACCTGCCAAGTGTTTTTAGGAAGTAGGCGGGGCCAGCAAGGCTTCTGATTGACTGCTGGAGATTTGATTAGCTGTGCAGATTTTTTTTAACGTGTTACTTTGGCAGCAGCTGCCAGAACAGCACAAGGATCTGCACTGTGTTACTAAAGTTAAACTGTGGCAATCAATTTGTGGCTGGCTCCGCCTCCTGCGGCAACCATTTTGTGGGAGCCATTTTGTTGCTGTGTCCACAGTGCCCTGTCAGAATTTCAAATGTGCCCGCAGGCTCAAAAAGGTTGGGGAGCCAATGTTCCCTCTAATTCTCCCCCACACACACTGAGTGGAGAAGTTCAGATCCTGAGCAGAATGTAACTGCTGTGATCTTAAAATGGGCAATGGGCAGTGCAAAACCCTGCACTGCTCCAGATTGCTGCTGAACAGGGCTTCCTTTGTCAATGAGCGGCCGCTCTCACGCACGGCTTCGAGGGAACACTGTTGGGGACCCCTGTGGGGAGTCTGGTCTCCCGCTATAGGAGAAGACCTGTCACTCCAGGCCTCTGGCTGGTTGCTGCAAGATGCAGCAGTAGGAGAAGACTGACAGAGCACTGTCTCAGAGATGTCACACCATTACTGTCAGTCACATAACTGGAAGAAGGAAGGGCTGTGGCACAGTAGTAGAGCATCTGCTCGGCATGCAGAAAGTCCCAGGTTCAGTCCTTGGCATTTCCATTTAAAAGGACCAAGAAGACCTCTGCCTGAGACCCTGGGGAGCCACTGCCAGTCTGAGGTGACAATACTGACCCTGCTGGACCGAGGGTCTGCTTCAGTATAAGGCAGCATCATGTATTCAAGAGATACCACATGTCACAACCAATGCTCCCTCTAAGCTGTGGAGTCTTGAGAGCAAAAATTCTACTTTGTGAGCTACCGGCATTAAAGTTGTGAGTGAGCGATTTGGCTACGGCATGAAAATAGTCTGCTCCAGAGCCATCTTTCCTGAGCTAAGACAAAAATGTGTGAGCCAGAGGCTAAAAATCTGTGAGCTAGCTCACACTAACTCAGCTTAGAGGGAACACTGGTCACAATGATGCTCTAGCGCAGGGGTGGCCAACCTGTGGCTCGGGAGCCACATGCGGCTCTTTCACATATATTGTGCGACTCCTGGCAGGGCGGCTGGGGAAGCAAAGGGGAGGCATGCCTTTTCTCTCTTTCTCCCTTCCTTCCTTCCTTCCTTCCTTCCCTCCTCCCTCCCATCTATTTGCTTTCCTAGTTTCTCTCTCTCTCTTTCTTTCCACTTCTTTAATTCTTTCTTTCCATCTCTCTCAATATCATTAGCAAACAAGTAATATCATTATCAATAACTGGTTTTCCTCGTTTGTTTTTATTTTTGGCAGTCCCATTTAACGTTAATAAAATATGCAAATTTGCATATTTTTAAAAATAAAAACGTGTGTGTGATATTTGTTCCTGTCTTGCGGCTCTCAGACATCTGACGTTTATTCTATGTGGCTCTTACGTTAAGCAAGGTTGGCCACCCCTGCTCTAGCGATCCCTCTGATCTCTATTTGAGGGTTGCTAGAGCATCAAAGTGACGTGTGATGTCACTTCCGGTTATGAAACCGGCAGCGGCTCCACGGTGTCACACGATGCTGCAGAAACCTAGCTCTGTTCCTGGGCTGGTAGCCCTATTCCCTGTCCCCACATCAACCTGACAAGAAACACAGTGAGGGGCAGGATGCTTACACTTCGCTTACAAACGCCTAGGTATTTCTCAGCTGCTACTCTGTGCTTCTCATGGGCCAGGGATTACCAGAACTCGCACGAACTGAAGCTGGCGAACGTGAAGGAACAATATATAAAAAGAGATGTCTCCCCCACTTCTCGCTTCCCCCTTAGGGCTTTTATTTCTAGCATGATAGCCTGTTGTGTCTATTCAAATGGGATGTAAAAGATCTTTGAGAGGCTCAGAGGTGGGGGGGACAGGGGAGGGGCAAAGGCCTTGTCTGAAGGCAGCTTTGGCATCCTCTTCCAACGCCGTTCTCGCAAACGAACACTTGCCAGGGCTTGCTTTGCAAGTTAACTTTCTGTTCAGATAGGATCAGGGAAACGTCTCTGGCCTCACTTATGAAGGAAGCGGAGCTCTTGCCAGAAAACATATCACTGTGCCCACGCAGCACACAGGCCAGCCCCGCCTGCTGGAAATTTCTTCTCATTTGGCTTATGGATGCTTGGCATGGTTTCCACGCTACCTGAGGCTACGTTTATAACAAAAGTGCAATGCGCGTGGTTGCCACTGGCGCGCTTGGGTGAGCATGGCCTGCCGTTGACAGTCCAAGCCGGCTCGACAGAGAAGAGAGGACAGAGGAGCAGAGGAGATTTGAGCTTCCTGAGGAGAATGTGGAGATGGAAAACGACAGCTTGTTCTTATTCCCTCAGACACACGCCCATCCCAAGCCCTGTTCTGTACCCAGAACTCTGTTAACACAACATGCTGTTCATTGTAAACCAGGGGTTTGCCAATGAGGCACTGAAATTTGTGGTTTCGGGCTGGTCTGAATGTTTAATGGCTTAGTGCTTTTTTTGATGAACAAAAGGACCTCATTTCTCTGAGTTCAGGATGGCCTATGCGTGATTCCTCACAGATACATATCATTTTGAAGAAGAAGAGAAGAGAAAAGATTGGATTTATATCCCGCCCTTCACTCACTTGGAGTCTCAGAGTGGCTTACAAACTCCTTTCCCTTCCCCTCCCCACAACAGACACCCTGGGAGGTAGGTGGGGCTGAGAGAGCTCTGAGACAACTGTCCTTGAGGGAACAGCTGGTACAGAATTATGGCTTGCCCAAGGACATCCAGCAGGTGCAAATGGAGAAGTGGGGAATCAAACCCGGTTCTCCCAGATTAGAGTCCGTGCACTTAACCACCACACCAAACTGGCTATCAATTTTACCTCACAACAACTGTGCAAGGTGCCCTAGGCTGAGAGACAGTGACAGGAACCTGGTTGTCCATTGTGAGAGGATAAAAGAAACCATATTTAAAAACTTTGTAACCCTGTTCATTTGGGGAGTTTGGCATGTCAATGCGATTCTCCACCAATAGCCTGCAACGTGGTAGCTTGAGAAGGCTGTTAGGTTCACGTTTCAACTTGAGGCAGGCAGCTCAGGAAAGCTGCATGCGTGCCTTGAATTTTTGACACAACACAAACAAAAAGTGAGATGAGCAACGGAACAAAACGCATCTCCGCTGAAACAGCATCTGTGCAAACGTAGTGGTGGGGGCAGGGTTTATGTGATGGTTTCCACCTTCTGGAACGGCCTGCCTGAGGAGATCGGGAAGGCCTCCCCACTTCTATTATTTCACAGGATATGTGCGAAACACAAATGTTCAGGAGGGCGTTTTTAGTGAAAGGATTAGAACTATAATATAATGGAACACCTGCTGCAAGGGATGGTATTGTAATCCATTGCAATGTTTACAGTGTGCAACACCTCTCTTTTTACCACAACGTCCTCTGCCTTTGTAACTCCCTTTCTTCATTATTGTATGCTGTACCTCTGATTAAGGCTGCCAAGCCCCCGGTCGGGGCGGGGAATCCCCCATCCCTAGTTCTTATTCCCTGCTGCTGCTTCAAGAGGCGAAAATATGGGTAACAAAAAAGCCGTGTAGTGCGCTGAATACACCTTATAAACTGAGTGAGACAAAGTACAAAATTAAAGCGAAATGTTTTACAAAATACACTGAGGTTCAAAAGGCTGTAGGTGGTTGATGAAATTCTCTGGAATAAAAGTTTGTTTCAGAAGACTTCATCTGAACCGCATCATATGCTATCACAGTAACATTAACCACAGGGTTCCTATCGAGTAGGAGCTCGGGGGAGCACAGCTCCGGGAGTTGGTGCCAGTTCCCCCCACCGCGGGGGAATGCCTGCTTGTGTCACGGCTGCAGCAAAATGACCCCGTCCCCTGGAAAGATCCTTGTTCCTCCTACCAGCCTTCTGAAGGCTTCAGCCACCACTGAAGCTATCCTCCCAGAATAGTGGTATTTCTGAGGCTTGGATTAGTAGCTGTCTCCTCTCTGCCAGTTCTTTCTTTCTTTCTTTCTTTCTTTCTTTCTTTCTTTCTTTCTTTCTTTCTTTCTTTCTTTCTTTCTTTCTCTCTCTCTCTCTCTCTCTCTCTCTCTCTCTCTCTCTCCTTTCTTTCTTGCCTTCTGACATACTTCTGGTGATGTCAGGTGGTATAGCATATGCAAATAAGTTATGCTAATGAGTTATGCTAATGAGCTCCTGCACCTCTTTTTCTACGAAAGGACCCCTGATTAACAACAACAGTAATTAAAAGAAGAATTATGGAAAAGTACACAACCTTATAGTAATAAAAATAACACACCATTGAGGCTCAATTCATATAAGAAAATCTACAGGAATTCGTAGTGTGTCGCAATGTACACAATTCAAGAACACAAGTTGTCAGGAACATCACCAATTCATGTACAAACACCATAATGAATAGTATATCAAAAATACACTCTTTAAAAGATTAACCTCATATAAGCATTCCAAGTTTAAAAACACCAATCATCTTTAAATCATCTTTTTTGGCTTCAAGAGGCAGCAGAGGAAAATTAGAAATTAAATTAAATATTAAAAATTTTAAAAACTCATTGGCATGGCATGCACGATTACATCACTTCCAGAGAATACCGGGAAGCAGTGGCAGTAGCTCTAGGAATTGCCAGAAACTTTTACCACAGAGTTCTTGTTGATTCCTAGAGTTACCACCATCACTTCTGGGTATTCCCCCGAAGTGACATCACCACATGCATAACACCCCCCCACACACACATTGGCTGAGTACAGACTGGCAATGCGGCCCGCTATGCCTCCGCTTCAGAAGTGGAGGAAGAGAGGCTGTCCACACAGCCGCAGCTGTCCCCCATCCCCTGCACACACTCACCCATCCTGGAGGTGCTGTCATCGCACTTCAAGCGGACACCCCTTGGAACCAGTCTCCAGCTGTCTGGGTGAGCGTCCCTGCCACTTCCTGCCTGTGTGGACACTGCTACGGTGCAGAGCAAGCGGCACCGGAAGTGTGAACGGGCTGTTCCGGCTGCTGTGCCTATGAGAATAGCCTTGCCTCGCCGAAACAGCCGGAAGCTGCGCGCCGCAGCACTGGAGGCACCAGGGGCCGTCTGGCAGTGTGGATGTGCCGTTCCACCTCCTCCTTGGTATGGTCCCGCAGCACTGCAGCCAGTGCAAACGGGAAGCCCCGGGCTGGATTTCCCGCATAGCTTTCGGGCCCACAGCTGTTCCGGGGCAGATTCTCAGTCTCTCCTCAGCCCATGTCCCGCTCCCCTTCTACTAGTTGCTAGGCTTGGCCTGGCAACCTTACCTCAGACACTTTCTGTTATTTTGCACAGTTGTTTTCCAGGCTCATTCACTGATCTCATCCCAGGTGTGCCTGGGGATGTTTCTTACTTCCATGCCACAAAATGCTTCAACTGCCTATTTGCAAACATTAAGAAACTGTTACAGGGACAGGACCTTTTTTTCTCCTGGGCAGTTGGCCACCCTACTCTGTAGATGCTAACACAACCCTGGGGAGAGTGTCAACAGTTCAGTCTGCTTCCCGGTGCATGCTGGGAATCAGTGCTGCACACTCCATTGAGCCTCAGCGACTTCCCCCCATGAGCCGCTTCTTTCTTCACAATCCTCCTCCATATGGGCTAATAGGTGGGGCAGTGCCCCCCTTAGACGGTGGAATGTGTTAACTAGCCAGTCACAATGAACCAACTTGCAAGAGGACTTCACTTCCAATGCTCAGCACAGTGGAGAGGACATCATGCCGGGGAAACACTGTGGGCTGCAGTGATGCTGAAACTGGAGCTGTCTGGCAAGTCGGCTATTTATTGTCTGGAATGCAGCGGTGCCTCAGTGACACCCTCAGACTAAAACTGCCCTCCTCTGTTGTCTTGGAAATGTGAGCCCAGCATGATGCAGTGGTTTGAACGTCCAACTACAACTGGGTATGCTGAGGTTCGAGCCTAGGATTGCCATCCTCCAGATGGGAGCTGGAGATCTCTTGGAATTACAAGTGATCTCCGGATGGCAGAGATCAGTTCTCCTGGAGAAAATGGCTGCTTTGGAGGGTGGAATCTATGGCATTATACCTTGCCAAGGCTCTTCTCACTACCTTCCCTAGGCTCCATCCCCAAATCTTCAGGGATTTCCCAACCCAGAGCTGGCAACAATATTTGAACTCCCCCCCCCGCAATGCCATGGAACTTAGGGTTGCTAGCTCTTAGTTGGGAAATTCCTGAAGATTTGTGGGTGGAACCTGGGGTTTGGGAGGGGTAGAACCTCAGTCAACTATAATGCCGGAGAGTCCACCCTCCAAAGCAGCCGTTTCCTCCATTTTCTCCAGAGGAACTGTAGTCTAGAGGTCAGTTCTAATTCTGAGAGATCTCGAGGTTCCACCTAGACTTTGATAACCCTAGGTGGCCTACACAGCTAGTGTGGCATGACGATCAGGGTCAGACCAAAACCTGACAGACGCAGGTTCAAAATCCCAACACGGCTATGAAGCTCTCTGCATGACTTTGGGCCTGTCATATGTCTCAGCCTCACCCACCTCACTGGGTTGTTAGGAGGATAAAATGAGGCAGGGACAACCATGGGTGTGGTCAGACGGGCACGTTGCCGTGGCAGAATATCGGCTCTAAATAAACCGCATGAGTTTGGGATGCTTTGTGTTGATCACACAGCTTCCGCTAAGACGGTATCATAGGCCGAGGACAGACTGGCAAAATGGAGCGCAAGGGAAGCAGGGCAAAAAGACCCGGACGGGGTTGTTGTGGGGCTTACCGTTCACACTGCATAGACTGATGTGGGACCATACTGGGGAGGAGGCAGAACAGAGCGTTCACACTGCGGGGTGGCCCCTGGTGGCGCCACTGCTTTGGTCTGTTTTGCCGAGGTGCGCATATGCACATGGGTGCAACAGCTGGATCAACAGGTTCACATTACCGGCACCACTTGATGTGTGGCTTATTTGCATCCACACTGCCAGGAAGCTGGATGAACACATACCCAGACGGCTTGACACTGCTTTCACCAGGTACCTGTTTAACGCAGGATGAAAGCACTTCAGAACTGGGTGAGTACGGCATGGCAACGCCGGGCAGCTGCGGCTGTCTGAACGGGCTCTCTTAATCTCCTTGAAAAACAGACCTATATCGGGCCAAAATGCCAGTCTGTCCGCGGCCATAGTACCGCAGGCCCATGGTTAGTCGTTCACATTGGCGGAATTCATATTCCCACGCTTCTTTACCCAAACACCAGGCTTTGCCAGTGAGCGTATGCTTCCATGCAGGAATGCCACAGGCAGCCGATGGGGGGGGGGGCTGAAGCACACCTCAACGTGGGGTTGGAGTGGGGAAAAGGGATACACCGGAAACAAAGAGAAACGATCACACTGTTCATGCATTTCCATGGTGCACCCAGGCAATCAGGTGCCTGGAAACCAGCCATAGAATTTGCTGGTGGCTATTTAATCCGTGTGGGAGTCATTTTAGTGCGAGGTACGAACGACTGGGGCACGGGAGCCAGATGAGCATGTTTGATTGCGCCCAGCTGATCCAGAGGGTTAAGGGTGGCCAGTGTTCCCTCTAAGCCAGGGGTGGCCAACCTTGCTTAACGTAAGAGCCACATAGAATAAACGTCAGATGTCTGAGAGCCGCAAGACAGGAACAAATATCACACACACGTTTTTATTTTTTAAAATATGCAAATTTGCTTTTTATTAACGTTAAATGGGACTGCCAAAAATAAAAACAAACGAGGAAAACCGGTTATTGATAATGATATTACTTGTTTGCTAATGATATTGAGAGAGAGAGAGAAAAAGAGAGAGATGGAAAGAAAGAATTAAAGAAGTGGAAAGAAAGAGAGAGAGAGAAACTAGGAAAGCAAATAGATGGGAGGGAGGAGGGAAGGGAGAAAGAGAGAAAAAGCATGCCTCTCCTTTGCTTTCCCAGCCGCCCTGCCAAGAGCCGCACAATATGTGTGAAAGAGCCGCATGTGGCTCCCGAGCCACAGGTTGGCCACCCCTGCTCTAAGCTGAGAAGAAGAAGAAGAGAAGAAGAGACTGGATTTATATCCCGCCCTTCACTCCCCAAGGGAGTCTCAGAGCGGCTTACAAACTCCTTTCCCTTCCCCTCCCCGCAACAGACACCCTGTGGGGTAGGTGGGGCTGAGAGAACTCTTTCCCAAGCTGTCCTTGAGGGAACAGCTGGTCCAGAGCTATGGCTTGCCCAAGGTCATCCAGCCAGGTGCAAGTGGAGGCGTGGGGAATCAAACCCGGTTCTTCCAGATTAGAGTCCGCACACTTAACCACTACACCAAACTGGCTCTCATGAAGTCTCCCTTTTTGAAAGAACCTAAAATTCATCCAACTGAAGCAACTGTTTGGGAGTGAGCGCAGCACCTGAACGGTCTCTCCTGGGGGGCAGTTAAGCCAAAATACCCCCCTGAAACATTTACAGGTGTTCTCTCTCTCTTTTGCTTCTGTTGTCCAGCGGAGTGGGATTCTTGAAGGGAAGCAGTGAAGTTTTCCCTCCTCTTGTTTGTCTGCAGGGGGGGTGGTGTTCCCTGGAGCCAGAGAGTCTGGGACAGCAGGCGGTCAAAGGAAGTGCTGGCTCTTGAGAGAGGAAGTCGGTGTTCCAAGGCTGAAGCCCGTTGAGTGCTGATTTTTCTTCTTGAAAGTGGAAGCAAAGAGAGAGAGAAAGAGGGGAGCTGTCCAAGCCCTGAGAGAGGGAGTGAGGGAGAGAGGAAGGAAGAGGGTCTGAAAACAGGCCGCTGATGTCACTGTTGCCATGAGGTCTATAAAACAGCCGGATTCCTGCAGCGGGCTGTGTTGTTTTGTTTTTAAACGCGGTCAGAATGGATTGAACGACCATCAGGGCAGGAGAGAAGTTGGCTATAGCGGGCATTAAGAGCAGCAGGGAGATCGATTTAAATTAAGAGAACGCAACTTTCCATGGCAGCTTTTCAGCATGAATGCCCGGAATCTGCAGCACAACGGGTGACGAGCGTGAATAAATAAAGGCTCCTTCGAGCTTCAAGTTTTCACCTGCAGCAGAGGCTGCCAATGGTGTATCTGCATGAGAGTCGCAGATCTGGCCTTTGGATCATGCGGGAGCAAGAGACTCGGTTGCAACTTTGTGTCAGGTGTGAATTAGGGTTGCCAGATCTGGATTGGGAAATACCTGGGGACTTCGGGGGTGGATCCAGGAGACAGTGGGCTTTAGGGAGGGGAGGGCCCTCAGAATGGCGCAATGCCACAGAGTCCACCCTTCAAAGCAGCCATTTTCTCCAGGGGAGCTGATCTCTGTCAGCTGGGGATCGGTTGTAAAAGCAGGAGATCCCCAGGCTCCACCTGGAGGCTGGCAACCCTAGTGTGAATGGATATCATTCTTGAGACAGAGGCACAGTAGGATTAGCTATTCTCCGAGAAGAAAAGCCAAGAACAGGGATTCATACAGGGGATGCGGCAGGCAGGAGTTTGTGCTGAAAGTCTGTGTTATAAGTCAAAGGTGTCTTTGCTTTCATTTGGAAGCTAACAAACATGTCATGGCATAAGTCTGGTAGCCAAGAACCAATTCTGTCACTACCTTTCTTCGTCCCAGGTAAAATTCTAGAAAGTTGGCAAAAAGAATTCGCTAAGTTTATTTGGCAATACAAACGCCCAAGAATAACGCTTCAGACAATCAAGCAGCCAGTTGAACAGGGTGCAGTGACAGTACCTGACCTTAAAGCATACTATCAGACTGTAATTCAAGCAAACTTGGCGAAATACTACCATAACCCCTTTTTGGCAGATTGGAAACATATTTCTCCCTAGATTGCTATCTAGCCCCGCAATCCTTTCAGGAAGCGTTATGGTCCTGCCAAGGAAATAAACACTCTAATCAAAATAAAAATCCCTTCCTAGATGTTATGTCCCAAGTTTGGCATAAAAATCATGCTGTGCTATCTCCACCCACGTCGCTACTTACTGGCTTTGTAGGGCAACCTCGGCTCATACCAGGACTCAGCATGACTTCTTTTGGTGTCTGGTGGAAGACATATCTTACTAGGCTGAGGACAGACTGGCAATCTGGAGTGGGATGAATCTGGAGGCAAAAGCTGCGGGGGGGAAATCCCCCCGGGGCTGGCTGTCCACATTGGCCAGGGTATTGCGCAAGGTTGCTGTTATGGAGCGTTCAGACTGTTGCGGAGTGGCCCCAGGTGGGCCGGCCTCCACAGCTTGGGATAGGGCTGTTTCGGTAATTTGTGCATGTGCGCATGAGCGCTCATGTGCGCATGAGCGCTCATGCGCAAACTGGCAAAACGCTGCGTTCACACTGCCGCCTCTGCTTGCCTCCCGCCTTCTTCCGGTTCACACTGCCTGGAAGCGGGAGGCAAGCGCAAGACGGCCTCCGGACACCGGTTTCTCCCGGTGTCCTTCTAAAGCGCAAGAAAACCGGCTTCAAAGCGGGCAAGTGCGGAAGGGAGCCGAGGGACAGCTGTGCATGTCTGAACAGGCTCTCTTCCCCCGCTTCCCATGCGGACCTATCCCGGGGCAGATTGCCAGTCTGTCCTCAGCCTAGGTTCTTCCATGTCACCGCACATGGCTCCCTCCATGAAAAGGCAAAATTGGAAGATGATCACTCAGCCACTCTTCCCTGGTGTGAATAACTTCAACCTAGTAGCCTCATTACCTCCCTACGCCTTCCACGCTCCTTACGTACATCTTTTAACAGAATTTGAAAAATTCTTAGTTAATGAACAACTCCCTCTCTGATCGAGCTGTGTGTATCTATGTAACTGTTGTTTATCTGTTAATCTAGAGTCTCATATTTTAATAAAATGTATAATAATTAAAAAAGAGTTACAAGAGTAAAAGAGTTACAAAGAGTAAAAAAGAGACTTAACCTGTAATTTTTTGGGAATGAAAGCATCAAGTTCAGAGGAGCTAGTGGATCATGGTAACAGATCGTTACAGTTTGCTGTAGTGGTTAGGAGCGCCGACTCTAATCTGGGGGCACTGGCTTTGCTTCCTTCACATGCAGCTGCTGGTGTGACTTTGGGTCAGTCACAAGTTATCTCGGAGCTGTTCTCTCAAGAGCAGTTCTCGAAAGAGCTCTCTCAGCCCCTACCTACCTAACAGGGTGTCTGTTGTGGGGAGGGAAAGGGAGACTCCTTCGGGTCATGAAGAGTGGGGTATAAATCCAATCTCTTCTCTTCTTCTTCTGTTCCTACGTTGTTGTGTTATGGTGGTGGTAGAGTACTGTCCAGTTGCAGTCGGCCCATGGTGACCCTGTAGGGTTTTCAAAGCAAGAAATAGACAGAGGTGGTCTGCCACTGCCTGCCTTCATGGAGCGACCCTGGGCTTCCCTGGTGGTCTCCCATCCCAGTAATAATCAGGGTTGATCATGCTTAGCTTTTGAGAGCTTGTGAGATCAGGCTAGTGTGGCCAGCCATATCAGGGCAACTATGCTAAGGCACGGTAGTAATTATTAGATCTTTTAAAAAGCCTTCCAAATGCCCTCTGGTGATGTGGCGGGGAACCAACACAGGGGAACTGGTGGCTGGTGGAGGAAAGTTTAGAGAAAACACCGCTGAGGACACTCCCTTGCCAGCAATGCTCCCTCTAAGCTCTGGAGTCTTGTGAGCAGAAATTCTACTCTGTGAGCTACTGGCATTAAAGTTGTGAGCCAGCGATTTGGCTACTGCATACATTAATTTGCTCTGGAGCCATGCTTCCTGAGCTAAGGCAAAAATGTGTGAACCGGAGGCTAAAAAGCTGTGAACTAGCTCACACTAATTCAGCTTAGAGGGAACACTGCTTGCCAGTATAAATGCCTCTGCGTTCTTCTGTCGCAGACGAAAGAATCCTAGGCAGAGGGGAAATTTGGCTCTGAACAGTATGTCTAGGAGACCAGGATCCCTCTTCTTTCTGCTGTGAATTTGCATCTAACATCTGCTGTTCATAGCCCTCTCAAAGACTCATGACTCCCAAACACTTCCCCCAAGTAGATGAGGTGCCAAAGCCATGATCAAAGGCACCATTCCAGCAAATCACCTTCAGCTTCATGCACTAAAGATCCACCGGCTGCTGTTTCCTGTGTTTTCCTGAAATGCCAGCCCCTTAAAATAGCCAACAAAGGATGTTGGAGACAAGTCGTGCGTCATGCTGACGCCGACACAAGCAGTTGGCCCAATAAGTGGTCATCAGACTGTTCCCTCCTGGACAGGAAGGTTGGAATGACACATTGGGAAAAGTCCTGGATTTGCAAAACTACATCTGGTGGGAGTGGGGTTGCTGGCTCTGGGCTGGGAAATACCTGGAGATTATTATTATTATGGGGGTGCAGCCTGGAGAGGGAGGGGTTCGGGGAGAGGAGGGACCTTAGTAGGGTATAATGCCGAAGAGTCCATCCTCCAGAGCACCCCTGTGACCCTAGCAACATGGCCTGGGCCGTCCTCTTTCTCCTGGTAAGACATAAGGACAGAACAGAAAAAGATGGGGCTCAAAACCGCCTTAAATACCCCGGGCCAACGCTGTACTGACTGCAGAGTCACCCCTGAACAGCCATAAAACGGCCATAAATCTATGCAGACGGTACCATCAAACCGAGAGATCAAAGGAAGTCAAACCAGCCCGCAGTGGGGAGGCCTCCACAAAATCCGACAATCGAAGAAAGTGAAAGTGGCATGCAATGTAGAGGGGGATTCCTGTTCCAACGTGAGTTTGGTAAAACAGCGGGGCGAGCGCTAGATGCAGAATGGGCCGTCGCCAAAGACACAACTGGTGTTACCTGCCTCTGCCTAAGGGTAAGACTGGATCGGCCTGCACCTCTCTTTCCATCCACACAGTATTTCCCCTCTGTTTCCCAGCATCCACAGCATCAGCCTTCACATTGCACAGGAAAAGAAGACCGAGCCTGCAGTGGAGTGTCATAACTATTGCACAGAAGGCACTGCTCAGCGCTGGAAACCCTACAGTGCGGTCACGCCAGACTCCGCAGTCTTTCCTGCTTTGGCTTCCTCTGCCTTCTCCTCCCCCACAACAAAGATCTGATGAGGGCCGAGAGAAAAGAAGAAGAAGAGAGACCAGGCATCCAGTCCAGAGTGCTGAGTTTTCTTTTATTACAACGGTTGCACTATTGATTCCCGGCTCTGTATTTCCCTTACAGCTGAGATCACATCCAGTGGGAATTCCCAGGGGAGCCCTCCAGAACAATGGAGCTCTTCAGCAACCACTCCTCCGGCCACGAGGTTGCCATCCTTCCTCCTCCTCCTCCGTTCCCTTCTTGGGATTTGTCGGAGGCACTGACCTTGGACGGTTGCAAAGGTTCTTCTGGCTCCACCCACGCCTTCCATGTGGCTGTGCTGCTTATGGCTTCCCTGGGCTTTCCTCCTCCGCCTACCTCCCTGAAAGACCTGCAGGCCGCCTCACTGGTGAGAACTGTCCCTTATGCCGTGATTATTTCTGTACGTTTCACTGTTTCCAAAGAGAGCTCCACCTAAATGCAATTGAAAAGACTATGGAGGGAAAAAACCCCGCACAACTCATTACAGTTTTAGATTTTCCCTAGTGTGGGTCCCACAGCAAACATAGGAACAGAGCTGGAAGGGACCCCCCAAGGTCGTCTAGTCCAACCCCCTGTACAATGGAGGAAATTCACAGCTACCTCCTCCCACTCCCCCATTGACTCCTGCTGCATGTCCAGAGAAAGACAAAAAGCATGTTTGTAAAATGAACAGACAGGGTTGCCAGGATCCCCCCTGGCCACTAACAAGAGATGTGGGGGGTTGGGGGGGTTGGGTTGCCAGATCCAGGTTGAGAAACTCCTGGATATTTGGGGGTGGAGCCGGGGGAGTCCTCAGCGCCTACAATGCCACGGAGTCCACCCTCCAAATCATCCATTTTCTCCAAGGGAACTGATCCCTGTAGTCTGGAGATGAGCTGTAATTCTGGGGGATCCCCAGGTCCCACCTGGAGGCTGGCATCCCTATGAACACAGAAGATATAGATGATATTGTGTGGGATTATGTTATATTTATCTCAATACTTTTTTGAGGGCAGGGAGTAAGCCTTGGAAACATCGAGTGAAAATCCTCGTTTGTTTTAAAACCAAAGAAATTGCATGTAGGAATGAATCTTAATCTGGTAATTTAGTTGCAGCCCGTTAGAACTAGGAAATAATCCACCACATCAAAAATGAATGTGTGTATGTGTGCTTTTCTTTGTCACTGTGAATTTGGATTTAGAATAATAACTAATATAATCTGGTGCGTTCTCCATCTTCCCACACAAAGTTCTGCTGGGAACTGTAAGAACATAAGAGAAGCCATGTTGGATCAGGCCAATGGCCCATCTAGTACCACACTCTGTGTCACACGGTGGCCAAAACCCAGGTGCCATCAGGAGGTCCACCAGTGGGGCCAGGACTCCAGAAGTCCTCCCATTGTGGCTCCCCAAGCACCAAGAATACAGAATCTCACTGCCCCAGACAAAAGAACAATACAGAAGCCATGTTGGATCAGGCCAATGGCCCATCCAGTCCAACACTCTGTGTCACACAGTGGCCAAAACCCAGGTGCCATCAGGAGGTCCACCAGCAGGGCAAGATTTCCAGAAGCCCTCCCACTGTGCCCCCCCCCAAGCACCAAGAAGACAGAGCATCACTGCCCCAGTCATAAGAACATAAGAGAAGCCATGTTGGATCAGGCCAATGGCCCGTCCAGTCCAACACTCTGTGTCACACAGTGGCCAAAATACCAGGTGCCCTCAGGAGGTCCAGCAGTGGGGCCAGAAGCTCTCCCACTGTTGCCTCCCAATCACCAAGAATATAGAACATCACTGCCCCAGAGTGTCCCATCTACATAGTGTTCCAACCATAATAGGGTTGCAGGCAAAGGTTTACTTTGGGCCTTCAGTTCACTGCTACAATGGCTGAAAACAGGGTATGAGGTCTATAGGGGGAGTTTGCCCACTGAAACTAGGCAACTGGTATATGCCTAGTTTGAGATTTGTAAAGGATCTTAAGCTTTTGCAGCCTACCTCCTACCCTCCACCTGCTGGCATAATGTTATACCGGCAAAAACGCTTGCGTAAATACCAGCAGTCCCACTGGTCTCAGTGGGAGTGAAAAACAACACCCCGCACCTGCCTTCCACCATGCCTGCATAGCCATGGCATAGCAAACCTCTCCCATCACAAGGAGGCTTCCGAGGCCAGCAGAAGGTACCAGCTTGGCTTAATGTTAAGATGGTAATTTTCCTGATCGACAGGCCTACAATCTAAAACAGATGCCTGGCAGGCCAATAGGTTGCCAGCCGCCAAGATGCGGCCTGGAGATTCGCCAGAATTCCAGCCAATCTCCAGACTCCCCCCGGAGAGAATGGCCACATTGGTGGAGAGATGGTATGGCATTATACCTCGCTGAGGTCCCTCCCCAGTCTCCATGCCCACGCCATCAGGAATTTCCCAAGCAGAATTTCCCAACCAGATCAAGGCAGGTGGAGACAAGGGGGTTCGGTCCTGCAGGGGAATTCACAGAATGAACGGGCAGAGCAGATCTCAGCCAGTCTCCCCCTTACCTAAGCAGCCTACCGTTTGCTCAGAAATCCCTCTTGGAGCTAGGGTTTCCCACGGTGGGGCCACTATGCCTGTAATCTCTTGTAATTATAATGGCTCTCCAGACCCAGAATGACAACTCATCTCCAGCCTACAGAGCAGGACGTTTCTCTCCAGCCCAGTAGCCAGGATATTCACCAGGAAGGGGGCTTTGGACTTTTGGGGGGATGTCATGACCCCCACCTGGTGACACTAGCGATGTCCCCACGAGTGACTCCAAGACTCTCAGAGAGCCGACGACCCATCTTGCTGGCTAATGAAGATGAGGGGAGGAAAGTTTTAGCTATGCTGGAGCTATGCCCTAATTGCAGGGGGCTCAGCCCCTAAAGCCCCGCCTCTGGCTATGGCTCTGCAGTGGACCCAACCCATTGACCACAGATGGGGGGGGGGCAGAGGGTTGCCAGCTCCGGTGTGGAAAATTCCTGGAGATTTGGGGATGGTACCTGTGGAGAAGAGATTCTGGGGAGGGATTTTCGCTAGAATCTATAATATACCATCAAGTTTGCCCTTTGAAGCTGCCCTTTTCTCCGGGGGGAACTGATCTCTGCAATCTGGAAGTCAGTCGTTATTCCAGAAAAACTCTAAGCCTTATACCTCACTGAACTGCTTCCCCTCCCAACACCCTCCCCTCCCCAGGATCAGGGCTCATTTCGTAGCAGGAGCTCCTTTGCATATTAGGCCACACACCCCTGACGTAGCCAATCCTCCAAGAGCTTACGGTAGCCCCTGTAAGAAGAGCTTGGTAAGCTCTTGGAGGATTGGCTACATTAGGGGTGTGTGGCCTAATATGCAAAGGAGCTCCTGCTACAAAATGAGCCCTCCCCAGGATCCACCCTCAAATCTCCAGGAATTTCCCAACCCAGAGCTGGCAACTCTAGAGACCAGTTCTAGAAAGCTCTGCACTGGGAAAGCCATCAAGGGTATAAGGGTTTATTTAGCCCCCCCCCCCGTTCCTCCAACACTGCGACCCTATCGTAAGTCTCCCCGCTGTTGCATTTTAACCTTTCCAAAACTGGAATTTTCTGGGTCGCATCTGAGTTTGGCCTTGAAGGTCTTTTCTTAGAAACTGAACTCTGGAGGTGGGGTTTCCTTCCAGCGGGAACAGATGCTGGGGACAAACTCTTCCCTGACTCCCCTCCCCTCCGAGCTCTTCGGAGGAAAGCTGGGATAAAAATATACAGACAGGGTGGGGGTTTTTTTTGGCGCAGGAATGGTTAGTGCCTCCAGATGTGGCACTGGCCTCCTCCATGCGCCAAGCGGTGCTGTTAACGTGATTTGGTACTCATTGTGTCAATGGGAGAGCTTCAGACATGTGCGCAAGTTTATTCGGCCTTTCTGGGCCCCTCCCTTGCATGCATAAAGACCTTGCGATGCCCCACTCCCTTTCCTTTGCAAGGAAGGGCGCAGACCTGGATCGGTGCCTGGGAGGAGGCTGAACTTTTCCAAAGGAGATGCCTTTTGTTGTATCTTCAGTTCCAGCGGAGAAGGCCCGCACTGTTTGCTTACAGACTTGGAGGTTCTCGCGGTGCCAAAGACGTGCTCCAGGGCACATTTTGCAGTGTCAGAGCCAGTCCCTGAAAAGTGTTATGCAATTGCTTCTTCTATTTATTTATATACTGGTGGCTTCCCCACTAAGGATCGAAGCATGGCCAACCAGGTACGAAAAGCTACAGTTTGCAAACGGTTCTAAAATATTACTTGTTGTCTTCTCATATTGTGACCAAAGTATGACAGCATCAGTTTGGTCTTTTCTAGCTTCTAGGGAGAGTTCAGGCTTGATTTGATCCAGAACTCACTGATATGTCTACTTTCACGCCCATACATAGTAATGGGGAATACTATGGTATGCGTTATCTTGATCTTGGTAGCCAGTGACATGCCCTTACACTTAAGAATCTCTTCTAGATCCTTCATGGCTGCTAAAAAATAACAAATAAATAAAAGTTGTGAAATTCCCCAGTAGTCATTGCTTCTTGTCTTGAGAGAGCCAGTTCTTGCCCGGAGGTATCCAGTTTGGTGTAGTGGTTAGGAGCACGGACTCTAATCTGGGAGAACTGGGTTTGATTCCCCACTCCTCTGCATGCAGCTGCTGGTGTGACCTTGGGTCAGTTATAAGCTCTCTCAGAGCTGTTCTCTCAAGGGCAGTCCTCGAGAGAGCTCTCTCAGCCCCACCTACCTCACAGGCAATACTCCCTCTAAGGAGCACAAATTCTAATTTGTGAGCCACTGGCATTAAAGCTGTGAGCGAGCGCTTTGGCTACTGCATGAATTAGTTTGCTCTGGAGCCATCCTTCCTGAGCTAAGACAAAAATGTGAGAGCTGGAGGCTAAAAAACTGTGAGCTAGCTCACACTAACTCAGCTTAGAGGGAACATGGCTCACAGGGTGCCTGTTGTGGGGAGGGGAAGGGGAAGGAGATTGTGAGCCACTCTAAAGACTCCTTCGGATAGTGAGGGGCAGGGTATAAATCCAATCCCCTCCCCTCCTCCTCTTCTTCTTCTCCTTCTCGTCTTCTTCTTCTTCTTCTTCTTCTTCTTCTTCTCCTCCTTCATGTCCATCTGTAATCCTGGTTTGGCACTTTGTGCTCTAACCTCCATTAGTAGTTATATCGGCTGAGGACAGACTGGCAATCTGGAGTGGGATGAATGCGGAGGCAACTGCTGTGGGGGAAAAACTCCCCGGGGCTGGCCGTTCACACTGGCCAGTGTATTGCGCAAGGATGCCATTACGGAGCGTTCAGACTGCTGCGGAGTGGCCTCAGGTGGGCCGGCCTCCGCAGCTCGTGATAGGGCTGTTTCGGCAATTTGCGCATGTGCGCGTGCGCTTATGTGTGCATGTGCGCTCATGCGCAAACTGGCAAAATGCCGCGTTCACACTGCTGCCTCCACTTGCCTCCCACCTTCTTCCGGTTCACACTGCCTGGAAGCGGGAGGCAAGCGCAAGATGGCCTCCGGACACCGGTTTCTCCCCGTGTCCTTCTAAAGCTCAAGAAACCCGGCTTCAAAGTGATTAAGTGCGGAAGGGAGCCGAGGTACAGCTGCGCATGTCTGAATGGGCTCCCTTCCCCCGCTTCCCAAGCGGAACTGTCCCGGGGCAGATTGCCAGTCCGTCCTCATATTTTCTGCCAGTCAGCTGGGCAAGATCCAGAAGATATGCACACAACTCCTACACGACAAGGCCCAAATTGTGTGCCTCTGTGTGTTTGTGCAACCTTGCACATGGATGAAAAAAATCACAGAAGCAAGAGCCAAGATACTTTCCCATTACCCATTGCTACACAAATGTAGGAAGGAAGTGGTTTAAAACTGAAGCACTCAGGTAGTTTCCAGCACAACCTTGAATCTCATGCCCAGCTTTTGGACTGAGCATCACTGCATGCTTGACTGGTTAAAGCCACTTTCAGGGCAGGGCTAGGCCCCGCTTGTTCAGAGGAGCATCAGACCAAGTTGTAATTTTCTTGAACCATCAATGATGTCCCACCTAAGCAGCTGTGCAGCTTCTGAAACAAATCCAAGACATTTAAGATTCCATTGATTAAACTTCAGTAGCCTCAAGAAACGTCTAAACCTAGCATTATGTTTTTTTCCAGTTGAATTGCCTCTGGAATGGAACTTGATCCAGGTGATGTTGCTAAGTGTAGCATCAATTAAATATTTTTTGCATCAAATTGCCCCCCCCCCTCCTTTGGAAGCCTGAAGTGGGAGGAGGAGGAGGAGGAGGAGGAGAGAGTATAGATGGCAGAAGGATATGGCAGAAGACCTTCTCCGTCTGTCCTTCCAGGAAAGTCCTTTTGGGTCATCTATGCAGAAGAAGACAAGGGCTTGTCAGATAAGATAAGTCCTGGGCAAGTATGTTCACACCTTGGGAATGTGTCATGTCTAAAGATACCAGTTGAAGTGCATCGCCTCCACCACCGGTTCCACCACTGTGTCTTCTTGAGATAAGGACCTGTCACGTGACATGTGCCAATGGACCCGTCAAAGCAGGGCCATTTCTTCAGCTCTTATTCCAAGGTTGGCTTTTCTTTTCCAGTCAACTCGCAGGTGACTTATGACAACCTCATAGGCTTTTCAAGGCAAGGGAAATTCAGAGGCTTTGTGTGTAGAATAGCCAAGAGATCTGAAGATTATCCGGAAGCAGAAGTTCTAGATCTTTTTTAGCTTTATGCATCACCAGGTGGCAATGCTCCTTCTAAGCTGTGGGGTCTGATGAGCAAAAATTTCTATTTGGTGAGCTGCTGGCATTAAAATGGTGAGCGAGCGATTTGGCTGCTGCATAAATCAGTTTGCTCTGGAGCCACCCTTCCTGAGTGAAGACAAAAATGTGTGAGCCGGGGGCTAAAAAAACCCCTGTGAGCTAGCTCACACTAACTCAGCTTAGAGGGAACACTGTGTGGCGAGCTAGACTTGTTTTGAAGGCAAGGGACATTTCAGCGGTGGTTTGCCATTGTCTGCCTCTGCATCCCAGCCCTGGTATTCCTTGGAGGTTGCGCTTTCAAATACTAGCCAAGGCTGACCCTGCTTCGCTTCTGAGATCTGACAGGTTTGGGCTAGCTCGGGGTACCTAATGTGGTGCCCACCAACAACTTTCTTGGTTCCCACCAAGTGGTTTTAGAAAGCAGGCGGGGCCAGGTGGGGCACTCACTCAGTGGGGCTTTGGACTGGCCACTGGAGATCTGATTGGCTGGGCAGATTACGATAACACTGTCTCAGAGGCAGCTGCGACCACCATGCTGGTTTCTTGCTCTCTCACTCCTCTTTCCCAGTGTATTTTAAAAAAATTACTTCTCCTGTGGCAGCCATTTTATGGTTGTACACACCACCCTGTGTCAGATGCCTGGTTTAGTGGATGAGGAAGTGTGTTCCATTAAGGAAGAAGAAGAAGATGACGAGGAGGAGGAGATTGGATTTATACCCTGCCCTTCACTTGGAGTCTCAGAGTTGCTTACAATCTCCTTTCTCTTCCTCTCCCCACAACAGACACCCTGTGAGGAATGCTTCCTCTAAGCTGTGGAGTCCTGTGAGCAAAAATTCTACTTTGAGGGCTACTGACATTAAAGTGTGTGAGCAATTTGGCTACTGCATCAACTAGTTTGCTCTGGAGCCATCCTTCCTGAGCTAAGACAAAAATGTGTGAGCCGGGGGCTAAAAAACTTTGAGCTAGCTGACACTAACTCAGCTTAGAGGGAGCACTGCCTGTGAGGTAGGTGGGGCTGAGAGAGCTCTGAGAGAACTGTTTTTGACAAACAGCTCTGACAGAACTATGGCTTGCCCAAGGTCATCCAACAGCTGCACGTGGAGGAGTGGGGAATCAAACCCAGTTCTCCCAGAGTAGAGTCCTCTTACACGACACTAAACTGGCTCTCAGACCATCTAGTGTGCACAGAATTCATTCATCAGCTCCAAATCCAGTGTTGCTGAGTGTCAAGGAAAGAGGAACAGAGCACTCAATGAATCGATCTCTGACACACAAAAACTTATGCCGGAATACATTATCTTGGTGTCTAAGGAGCCACTGGACTCATGTTTAGTCACAATAGACTGACATGATTATCCCTCTGGAATTCGGAGCCGATTCTGTTTACAACGCTATTGCCAAGAATGGAGAGATCTGAAACGCCTCGTTCACCTTGGTCTTTGTGAAGGAGTCTCAAAGTACACGCTGCGGTTATTTATCAAATGCACAAAGGGCTGGAAAGCCAGTGGCAGGCAGCTACAGCCAGACTCTTTCCTCAGGTTTGTGCAAACAAATATTTCCTTCCACTGAACTCTGTGTCAACTTCATCCAGCCCGTTCTTTGTGGCATCACGTACTTTAGACTACTGATCAGTGAATGGATAGTCATGGTTCTCTTATAACCTTACAGCTTATAGCTTGAGTCCAGGGGCATCTTTAAGACCAACAAAGTTTTATTCATGGTATAAGTTTTCGTGTGCATGCACACTTCCTCGTATCTTGTTGGAAAATTTGGTACCCCACCCTTTGCTACCTGAAGTAATCTCAGAGTGGTTTACAATCTCCTTTCTCTTCCCCTCCCTACAACAGACTCCCTGTGAGGTAGGTGAAGCTGAGAGAGCTCTTTTGAGGACTGCTCCCGAGAGAACAACTCTGAGAGAACTTGAGACTGACCCAAGGTCACACCTCCTAACCACTGCACCAAAATCATCCTCCTCCCCACTACAACCAAACAGAGACCTCCCAGCTCCCACAACTGCTCAGTAAGCTGGTGGAGAAAAAATAAGGGGGAAATTGGCAACAATGTGTGATGTCATTTCCAGGGCGATACCGGAAGTGACATCAGGCCAGTCTGGGATCTAGCGGGAATTCTTTGGTAAAACCATAGAGGTTCTGCTGAATCCTAGAGGAGCATGATATCACTTTAAGGTTCAACCTGGAACTGACATCACGCTGTTGAAGCAACAGTGACCTCCATTAGGGTTGCCAATGTCCAGGTGAAGCCTGGAGTTCTTATGGCATTACAACTGAGTTCCAAAGCACAGAGATCAGTTTCCCTGGAGAAAATGGAAGCTGCAAAAGGTGGAGTCTGTGGCATTATACGCCTCTGAGGTGTCTCCTCTCCCCAAAGTCTGCCTTTTTCAAGCTCCACCCCCAATCCTCCAGGAGTTTCTCAATCAGGATTTGGCCACCCTAGAGAGGTTTCAAGCTTACAATGCATGATCCGACAAACTGAAGACAAGTCGCTATGGGAACTGGGCCATGTTTATAAAAAAATGAAAAGTATTTGTGTCCCTTTATATTCCATGCTCCCATTGGAAGCCATGAGATGTACAAGCTCTTTGTTTGGGCTGGATCGGGCCCTGGGTGTGGCCTACCATAAAACTTCCTTTTCTAATTTATCTCTTTTTCTATATGATGCCCAAATACAGCCAAGGGTCTTTTAGTATTTTTAGTACGTCACGGCGACCAGATTCCGAGAGAACTAACTTATTGCCGATTCCTGTTGAAACGTACCCGGCTCTGTGTTTCTGTTGGGTTTCTTTTGCGGGTGAACTACAGAGAATGGTCCGAGAGCCAATAAATACATGTGAGTAAAAAGAAATTTCCTAGAAAATGTTTTCTTTTATTTTTGTTTGGAAAGTTCACCTTGTTCTCTCTGGTGATTGATGGAAGCCAGCACGTTGCTTCATGCCCCGGGTATAGAAAGTGTTCCGCAAACAAGAGGCAAGGGCTTCAAATACCAGCTCTTGTCAACTTCAGCTTTTCATCCAGAAATGGAATATCACATCATATGGAAATGGCTTCGGGGGCGGGGGGGGGGACTTTGGGCGCTGAAATCTTTGTGTTTTCTGTCACAGAAGTCTCTCTCAAGTTCTAATTAGCTCTAGTTTAATTTGGCGTGGTGGTTAAGTGCGTGGATTCTGATCTGGGAGAACCGGGTTTGATTCCCCACTCCTCCACATGCAGCTGCTGGATGACCTTGAAAAAGCCATAGTTCTGTCAGAGCTGTTCTTGAAAAAGAGCAGTTTCTGTCAGAACTCTCTCAGCTCCACCTACCTCACAGGGTGTCTGTTGTGGGGAGAGGAGGGGAAAGGAGATTGTAAGCCGCTCTGAGATTCCATGTGAAGGGCGGGGTATAAATCCAATCTCCTCCTCCTCCCTGAATGGTCCTAGGAAGGTGATGAAAGTTGAGAGTCTTATGGGAGGAAGGAGGGCAGGATAAGAATTGTCTTTTAAAATTGCTAAAGAGAATAACAAAACAATCCTAGGCAGAGACACTCCAGTTGAAGCGCCTCAAAGCCAATGGGCTCGGACTGGAGTAACTCCGCAGATGATGGCCCTGTAAAAGTATCATTGCCAGGGCTTGAACTGAAATTTCAAGGTCTACGATTATCATGAAAAAGAAGTAAATCTCCCAGGGCCTAGAGTCAGGAGGAGGAAGGGTAGGGTCTCTCCAGCCTGGCTTCAGATCCTCGAGGCCTGTCATTAGCCACATCTGAGCTATTCTAGGATTGCCAACTCCAGCTCGGAAAGTTCCTGGAAGTTTGGGGGCCATGCCCAGAGAGTGTGGGGGGGGGGGGAGTGTGGGAGGGAAGGGACCTTAGCAGGGGTACGATGCCCTACAGTCCACCATCCAAAGCGACCATTTCCTCCAGGGAAATGATCTCTCTAGTCTAGCGATCAGATCTAATTCCAGGAGAACTCCAGACCATAGCTTGAAATTGGTAACCCTATTTCTAGCTAGGACCTTCCCTGATCTACCTAGTGCCATCATCTTCTACCATTAGGCTCCACTAGTGTTCCAGTCTCCAAGTGGGGCCTGGAGATCTCCCAGAATTACAACTGATGTCCAATTAACATCAGTTCCCTTGGAGAAAACGGCTGCTTTGGAGGGTGGACTCCATGGCCTTATACCTCCACAAGCTCCGCCTTCCCCAGGCCCCACCCTCGAAATCAAAAACCTTCTGGTGATCCTAGGCCCAAAAGATGTCCAGCTGTCTTCAACCAGCGCCAGGGTATTTTCAGCCCTGGCTCCTGCCTGGCGGAACTCTCTGCCTGGAGACATCTATGCTCTGCGGGACCAAGTCCAGTTCCGCAGGGTGTGCAAGACAGAGATGTTCTGCCGGGCCTGTAGTTGAGGACAGCAACGGGTTTTCATTGTACTGAGCCCATGACCTGCCCCCGTGGAGGGAGAGAACTATATCAATCTATCAATAGGTTTATTGTATTAAGCCGTTGGCCATTACAACATACAAAAATACAGCAGAGCAATCAGAAAAAGTTAAAAGCACCATTAATATCCAGGTTAAAACTAACTGCTAGTTAGTAATAAAAAAAAAGATAGGACAGGTTTGATCAGCACCAGGTAGCCTGACCCTTAGATCTAATCTTAGATGCTGCTAAATCAAACAAGGAAACTCTATAGGATAGATAAGCATCATTATCTGAGAGCAAGAACAGCATCATAGATAGTTTGTGTTTTTTATGGTTGTGGTTTTAATGATTTTATTTGGTTAATTGTTGATTGTTGATGTTTTAACTAATTTATTGCTTGTTCTAAATATAATGTACTCCGCCCTGAGCTCTTCAGGGGAAGGGTGAT
Source organism: Lepidodactylus listeri (assembly GCA_029233225.1). Lineage (NCBI taxonomy): Eukaryota > Metazoa > Chordata > Lepidosauria > Squamata > Gekkonidae > Lepidodactylus > Lepidodactylus listeri. Next base: position 88,395,904 of record JARCFY010000011.1, read on the forward strand.
TTAAAAACAACAACAACAACTCTGAAAAAGAGCAAGGCCCAGCCCACATTGCAGTGACTTGTCTACGGCCCAATTTACCCCTTCCCTCTGAAGTAGTTTGACTGCTGTCTTTTCCTGCGCTCATTTCACGCTGGTTTCAAATTTCACTCCCTGGTCTGAAGAGTACAAAGCAACGGGATCTGTTTAAAGCAGTAAAATGCTAGCTTGACCACAGGAGGGCAATTAACGAATGTAAACAGTTTTTTAAAAACTAGAACAAGTATGGTTTGAAACTAGAAACAGGTATAGACGGGGTTTTTTGAAACTAGAATGATTCCAGCAGGAAAGTCAGATGTAGATTTGACCTACATCACTTCTGAATGTGACCCAGAAGTGATATCATCATGTCAGTGATGTCAGGGCAATGCTCTGGTATTTGGGCAAAAACTCTATGGGAGAAGCCAAATTTACCATAGAGTTTTTGCCCAAATACCAGAGTGTTGCCCAACGTTGCTGGGTCATGTCAGAAGTGATGTAGACACATTGCTGCAATATCGGCTGGGCCTATCTCCTACTTTCGGTAAGTCCCCCCTCCCCCACCAGTTGCCATGAGGAACCTGGTAACCCTAGATGTTCAGTATGCAAAGCATGATGTCTGCTACAGAACCCCTGCAGAAAATGGCTGCTTTGGAGGCTGGACTCTATGGCCTCTATGCTGAGGTCCCTCCCCTCCCTAAACCCTGCCCTCCTCAGTCTCCACCCCCAAAATCTCCAGGTATTTCCCAACAAAGCTGGCAAACCCAGGGGTCATTTTGAGCCGGAGCATGCACGAGCGGCGCTCCGGGAGTAACAAGCCCAGGAATGGGGACATATGGTAATGCGCTGTGGAAAAAAGCAAAAGCATACTAACTTGATCTGTGTTTCCATGCTTGTTGCAGGGTAGCTTCCCTGCAAGAGCAAAGGAAACCTAAAGTGTGTTTCGTCAAAGTGTAAAGCTGGCTCGCCAGCTCTGAGTTGGGAAAGACCTGGAGATTTTTGGGGTGGAGCCTGAGCAGTGGGTGTTGCCCTCTGACACACTTCCGGTGATGCCAGGGAGTGTGGCATATGCAAAAATGTTATGCTAATGAGCTCTTGCACCTCTTTTTCTACGAAATGACCCCTGGGCAAACCTAAGTTACACATGGCCAAAGGGTTGCAAACCTTTCTCCCCATTACCTCCAGCTCTGCCTTGTGAATGATTTTAGGAAAATTAGAAATCTATGTGGATTTTGTGGGGAGGGAAGGGACATAAGGTGATTCCGCAGTAGACCTTAAATCCTGGTTCAGCCCTGTCCCTGAACTTACATTCCACACTAAACTTGAGTTCATCCCTCTAATTATCTCGGGGTATTTTTTGTTTTCACATTACCTTGAGGTCACCCCGGTTTCACCCCACACTTGTCCTGGGATAAACGGATGCTCTTATAACCAGGGATAAATGCAAGGTATTGTGTCGCGAGTTGAACTTGATAAAACCAGGGATGAGATCCAAGTGCGGAAAGGACAGAGAGGCAACTCCATTTCTACCAGCTTCTATATATGGATCATTTAAAATAAATTCACAAGTGGGTTTTCAACTGCAACATGTTTCCCTTCCCTTTCTGAACTGTGGGGGGAAACAACCCCACGGTCTAGTTTCGACGTAAATCAAGAAGAATACAATAAGGTCGTTTTAAAAACAACACCGCCAGGAGACAGAAAGAGACCTCTTGCAAGAATGGGGTCCCCTCCTCCAAAAATGAGCTGAAAGCCAGGGAGAAACAGGGCCTATGGCTCTTTGTTGAAAAGAATGATTATCTCTCCGAAGATCTCTGCCTGCATGTTGGAAGTGGGCTATCCCCTTATACATCCTGTCAAGGCGCCAGGGATTTCGCAAGAAGTCCTCAGTGGGCAAGTTTCAGCAGCGCACAAAGTATGCAGGGCAATCTGGTGCCAGGCTCGTTCTGGGCACGCACCCACCACCAAGCACTCCGTAGCTGACAAAAACACTTCCTACTGCTGCTAGGTTTAATCTGGGAAATGGTGCTGCTGCGGAGGCGGTGTTCTCCGTCCGCTGCAATGGGAGAGTAGGATGGGTTTCGGCATGCCCTCCTTGCGAGCAGCTCAGAGGAGGGGAATCATGTTGGAATTATACATGGAAGAGGCTAGAATTTGCCCCTATGTCTTGCCTGCTTTCCCCCCACGAGGCATCTTTTCCAGTGAGCGACTGGTTGAGCTGCTGTGATACAGAATGTTCACAAACATTCACGCCAGCAATTAGAATCACGACAAACTGGGAAGACTCTGTGTGGAGAGTGAGTTGTCCCTTGGCTAAGAAAAACCTTATAAGAGCTTAAGAAAGGGAGAACTGGGTGACTAGGCAGGGATTACAATGCTCCCTCTAAGCTGGGGAGTCTTGTGAGCAAAAATTCTACTTTGTGAGCTACTACTGGCATTAAAGTTGTGAGGGAGTGATTTGGCTACTGCATAAATTAGTTTGCTCTGGAGCCATCCTTCCTGAGCGAAGACAAAAATGCGTGAGCCGGAGGCTAAAAAACTGTGAGCTGGCTCATGCTGACTCAGGTTAAAGGGAACACTGGCAGGGAAGCTTGAGAAAGGGGTTCTAGACTGGTAGTCACTAGGAAGTGGGTGAGGGGAAGCAAAGTGGGCAACAAGCAGACAAGCAAGGCAGCACAGAGAAGCCAGTACAGGCAGTTTGATGCAGCTTGTCTTTAAATTGTTTGGACTGAGAAGCCAAGACAAAATCTGAGGCTTTATTTGTCTAGGTTGCTGGACAATGGCTAAGCTATGAGGGGGCAGTACCACCTCCTGGCCACCTGTGTTGCCCAAGTGCAGGAGGGAACCAGCCAGTGGCTCTTTGGGGTGACCTGCCACAATGGTGCTGACAGTAAAGCACTTTGGTTGGACTGCTTCTCATTCCCAGCCAGAGACTGCTACCACCTTCCTCTGATCAGGTTTTGGCTGTCTGGCTGGAAGGAAGGAGAACGCAGCAGAGGTGGGGAGCAATGTTCCCTCTAAACTGTGGAGTCTTGTGAGCAAAAATTCTACTTTGTGAGCTACTGGCATTAAAGTTTTGAGTGAGCAGTTTGGCTACTGCTTATGATAGTTTGCTCTGGAGCCATCCTTCCTGAGCAAAGACAAAAATGTGTGAGCTGGAGGCTACAAAACCGTGAGCTAGCTCAGACTAACTCAGCTTAGAGGGAACATTGGTGGGGAGGCATTAGCACTGAAGGGGAAGCTTCATTGGACAGCGGGAGAAGAGGAGGAGGAGTTGGATTTATATCTTGCCCTTCACTTGGAGTCTCAGAGTGGTTTACAATCCCCTTCCCTTCCTCTCCCCACAACAGACACCCAGTGAGGTAGGTGGGGCTGAGAGAGCTCTGAGAGAACTGCCCTTGAAAGAACAGCTCTGAGAGAACTGTGACTGAGCCAAGGTCACCCAGCAGCTGCATATGGAGGAGTGGGGACTCAAACCCGGTTCTCCAGACTAGAGTCCGCTGCTCTTAACCACTACACTAAACTGCCTGGAGGTGGGGTTGATTGGCTGAAAGGCAGGGATGAGGGCTGAAAAGCACAGTCCTACCAAGTACGGTAGAGGATGCTAAGTTGAAAAAGGAGGTCCCAAGCCAACAAAAAAAACAGAGAAACAAACAAAAGAGTGTGGGAGATCAGGTCTCTGGAAGAGGTCTTCCACATCACCTGCTATCTGAGCTTTTTAGCTGGAGATTCCAGGGATTGAGCTCAGGACCTTCTGCTTGCCAGAGTTCTGGACCTGAGTGTTCCCTGCCAACACAGATCTGGTACCCTGTACTTCAGTATCTTCAGAATGGAAAGTTAGTTTTAAGTCCAGTAGTATCTTAGAGAGTAGTATCTTAGAGAGCTTCCTGTATCAAATAACCATCAGATAAGCTGTTGTTGTTATCCATTCAGTCGTGTCTGACTCTTGGCGAGTCTACGGGCCAGCTCTCGCCACATTTTCCGATCTTGTACTATTTCTTTGAGCCGTTTCATGCTCAGGCTGGTGTCGACTTTTATGGTCTCTAGCCCCCAGGTTCTTTGGCAGCCAGGTTCCTTTTGCCGCAAAGCTATCCAAGCATAATTGCTTTTTCTAGTGAGTTCTTCCACATGACATGGCCAAAATAAGTCAGTTGCAGTTTCGTGGATTTTCCTTCCAACAGCACGCCTGATTTTATGCGCTCCAACACTGGTTTGCTTGTCACCTTTACTGCCCAAGGAATGCACAGGAGCCTTCTCCAGCACCACAGCTCAAATGAGTAGATTTTCCTCCAGTCTTGCTTCTTTGTGGTCCAACTTTCACAGCCACAGGTTGCTCTGGGGAACGGCATAGCACAGATTAAACTACATTTGGTTGCTAGGCTGATGTCCTTGCTCTTCCATATTCGATTCATGCTCATCATTGCTGTGCGACCCAGCATGATTCGACATTTTATTTCTGGACTGTATTCGCCATTCCGGTTGATCTGTGATCCTAAGAAAGTGAATCCTTTCACACATTCAATCTCTCCACTGTCAACTGTTATTTTGAGGTTTCTGTTCTTCTCGGTGGTCATGAACCTGGTCTTTTTGATGCTTAGGAAGAGGCCAAACTTCTCAGCTGCTACTGAACCTGAATCGAGCTGTTCTACTGCAAAGCAACACGGCCGTTCTCTGAAAAAACTGGGAGAATTTGAAGGTTAACCATTTACTCCTATTTGATGGGGATTTTTTTTGTTTAATACTGAGCCTCCAATGTTAAATGATGAACATTTGAAAATGTGCATTCATTTAAATGCAAGTGAACAGTTGGATGTTTTGGAGTAAGAAGATTGAGCAATGAGGCCAACAGTTTGAAAAGTTCCCTCTAGATCCCAGCTTTGCAAATTGACGATTGCATATTGATGTGTGCTCTTTGAAGATCTTGCTCAAAGGTCTGCCTTTGAGACATCCTAGCACTGCTTGTAGCCACGTTAGCGGCAGATTCACTTTTCCCACACCCCTTCTGGTGACATTTTAATCTGCAGGGTATGCGTTTCTTATATGTACTCCATATGGGATTGCACGTGGAATCCAGAAACCAACGGCAATCTTGTTATACCAGGGTGAGCTGATTATCTTTTATATGTCACAGCACTTAATTTGGAACTTAGACTGCTACTAGTTTCAACCATACTTTCCAGACAGAAAGTACTGAAGTCCAACAGACTAGTATCTGGGAGATCCAGGTTTGAATTCCTACAATAGCTCTGTTCACATGTTATAATGAACTCATGTACACACTTCATGTACATGTGTGTGGCTGTAAGAGAGAGCTGACACATGTTCCCTGCTCACGTGGTGCGGTGGTTAAGAGCGGTGGACTTCAATCTGGAGAATGGGGTTTGATTCCCCACTCCTCCTCCACATGAAGCCTGTTGGATGACCTTGGGTCAGTCACGGTTCTCTCAGAACTCTCTCAGCCCCACCTGCCTCACAAGGTGCCTGTTGTGGGGAGAGGAAGGGAAGGCGATTGTAAGCTACTTTGAGACTTCTTAGGGTAGAGGAAAGCGGGGTGTAAAAACCCAACTCTTCTTTTTCTTCCACATGAAGTCTGCTGGGTGACCTTAGGTCAGTCACGGTTCTCGCAAAACTCTCTCAGCTCCACCTGCCTCACAAGATGACAGTTGTGGGGAGAGGAAGGAAAGGCAATGGTAAGCCAATCTGAGACTCTTTAAGGTAAAGAAAAGAGAGAGACGAAGAAGAACTCTTCTTCTTCTAATCTGGAGAGCCAGGTTTGATTCCCCACTCCTCCTCCACATGAAGCCAGCTGGTTGACCTTGGGCCAATCACAGTTCTCTCCGAAGACTCTCAGCCCCCCCCCCCCGCCTCACAAGGGGCCTGTTGTGGGGAGAGGGAGGGAAAGGTGATTGTAAGCTGCTTTGAGATTTCTTAAGGTAGAGAAAAGCGGGGTACAAAATCCTACTCTTCTTCTCTACTCTTCTTCTTTAAAAATGAAACTGGTGACCAGGGCCTGGATAAATGTGGGGTTGAATTCACATGTTCAATTGCATGTGCACTGAATGTCTCATGAATAATATTACTCAACACATGTATAAAGAAGGATCAAGGTACAAGGACTGTGTGTGCATTCGCTGCAACTTGTGAATGGGGCTTCTGCAGTGGAGGCCTGCTGGTTGACCTTGGGCCAGTCAGTCAGTCTCTGAGCCTAACCTTCCTCACAGGGTTGTTGTTGTGAAGATAACATGAAGGAAGAAAGAACAAGGTAGTAAGCGGCTTTGTCCAATGGAGCTCTCAGAAGCCAGAGAGGGGGATATATAAGGTCTGTGGTGGATTGGGGGCGGGGGGGGGCCTGCCTTGCATAGCTTTTTTGCTCAGGCTTGCCATTTTCCTGCCAGGGCTTGGAGACGAATAACAGGGAAAACTCACCATTGGGTGATAGCATGATGTCTGCTGACTCCTGAAGTGGACTGATTTCACTTCCAGGTTTTCATAGAAGTGAAATCAGTCCACTCTAGGAGTCACCAGAAACTCTATGGTTTTGCAATAGAGTTTTCAGTGATCCCTAGAGAGGGGCATGCTATCACGATCAGGTTTTTCCTGGAAGTCCACTCCTGTCAACCAATGGTATCCTGTCAACCAATGGCACTCCTCCACGTGTCCCTCCCCGCCCAACTCCTGCAAATTGCCATTCACTGGCTGGCAACCCTATTTTTGCCCTTCCCAAGTAAGTGATGCAAAATAGTGACGACCGCCACTGCTCCCTCTAAGCTGTGGAGTCTCGTGAGCAAAAAATTTACTTTGTGAGCTACTGGCATTAAAGTTGTGAGCGAGCGATTTGGCTGCTGCATAAATTAGTTTGCTCTGGAGCCATCCTTCCTGAGCTGAGACAAAAACGTGTGAGCTGGAGGCTAAAAAACTGAGCTAGCTCACACTAACTCAGCTTAGAGGGAACACTGACCACCGCAGAATAAATTATGCAAAGCTGAAGTAAGTGCGTATTTGCTCCATTTGCATAATTTATCCTGGGTATAGAAACTCACTTTTCTGGGCCCAGAGATTAGAATGCGTGGGAGCAGGATATGATGGCGATGGTGATGATGCCGTGTGTGGAGGGCACGCAGCCTCATTTATCAGAAGCGATCCATGCAAGCCTAAAATAGCAGCCCTGTTTGGTGTGTAACAATTTAGCATTGTTTCATGTGAAGTTCCTTTGTCTGAGACACCACCCTCCATTAGCTAATCTGTCTAGCAGATCGGTTGGGAACCCAGTACATAGCAACAAACATTACAAGCAACCTCCCCCCGCCCCCCACACTCATGTATCTATGTGTTATCAGCATCTCACCAGCCGTGGGGCTTGATTTTCGTCACTTATTGTTCGGGAGAACAGGGCTGAGTTTATGAGCAGTTCTTTGTTGACAATAAATACGCTTCAGAGGGGTGGACTTCCCTTCACAGAAGTCATTAAGAACGTTGTGCACGTTGGGGATTTTCAGCTTCCGGTTGAAAATAATGTCCTGCCCTGGTGACTGCTACATATCTGATCAGACATCACCTTTGGAGCATCATGCGTTTGGATGAAAACAGCCATTTTCTCTGTAGTTCTGCCATCATAATTCTGGAATGCCTCCATCTCCCGTCTGGAGGCTGGCAACCCCATTTGTGACCCACTTTTTGCATTGCAGCTTGTCACGCCTCAAAGTCTTAGCCAGTTTTTTTTGTTTGAGTTCTAGTTCAGTTCTGCAATCCTAGCGCTGTCCTAGTGTTTACTGGGTATCTTTGCCATGAATCTTAGCGAGAAAGGCGGGCTACAAATGAAATGAATAGATAAGCAAATAAACAAAAAATACTTGCTGATAGATTAAGGTGGGTAGCTGCATAGGACTGAAGCGGCCAAAGAAAGTTTGAGTCGAGTGACACCTTGAAGATCATCCAAATTTAATTCTGGGTATAAGCTTTTGTGTGCATGCACACTTATTCAGAAGTGTGCATGCACACAAAAGCTTATGCCCAGAATTAAACATTGTTGGTCTTAAAGGTGCCACTGGACTCAAACTTTGTTCTAATACTTCCTGATCTCTTTCTTTGCTTTGTTTCACGTCACTTGCTATTAGTAGCTTTGTACATTTATATGTGGGACAGAGCAACCACCGCTGTCCTTCAAGCACATGGAAGAATATATGGGACACTGGAGTTGTCTCTACTAGGGGTGTGAAAAAATACATCAGTATTTTTCGGGTTCGGGTGTACTGAACCTGAAAAATATTGGTATTTCCTAATATTCTCGAATCCCAGTATCGGTGTGATATTGGGATTCGTGAAATAATCGGGATGGCTGAATTTATTTGGCTTCATTATGTCATATATAATGGAGAAGGCATTTAAAGAGACCACAATCTCTTTAAATGGCTTCTAGTTGCGCCTGAATAAAAGCCGATTAATATCAGCTTTTATTCGGGCACGGCAATTTTGGTAGATCTGTATTCAGCTGAATAAATACCATAAAGTATTTTTTGGGTATTTATTCAGCTCGGCGTATGCCAAGCACACATCACTAGTCTTTACTGCTCTACTGTTTAACAGCTTAACAGCATGAGGTTGTTCCACAAATGGGAGGGACTATGGGATCCACCCATTCACAATAACAGATCACAGATATGGCAAGCAAGGAAGAACATCCATCATGAGTTTTGCTGGCAGCCTTTTTCCAAGCAGTCTCAACCCTGCTCCAAATATTTCCCTGGCGTCTGAGTTCCCCACTGAATTCTGTAATGTTGATACCCAAAGACTCCAAATTAATAGTATTAAGGGCTGCATAATGAGGAAGGCTACAAGAGAAGAGAGCTGACAGGCAGACCTTCCAGAGTGGAAGGACCAAGGACCAAAGCCCTTAGGGAGGAGTCATGGCTCAATGGAAGAATCTCTGTTTGGCATGTAGAAGGTCCCAGATCTGATTCCCTGGAGAGCTGTTGCCAGTCTGAGTAGGCAACACTCACTTTGATGGACCAGTGGTCTAAGTCAGTATAAGGTAGTTAGGAAGAAGCTGTGGCTCAGTGGAATAACCTCAGCTTGGCATGCAGAAGACCCCAGGTTCAATCCCCGGCATCCCTGGTTAAAAGGATCAGTCAGTAGGTGATGCGAAAGACCTCTGCCTGAGACCCTGGAGGGCTGCTGCCAGTCTGAATAGGCAATACTGACTCTCATGGACCAAAGGGCTGATTCAGTAGAAGGAAGTTTCAAAGTCAAGATGGGTTACTGCAGACACTTGGGAGATTTCTGCCTTTGAGAGCAAGAGAGGATGTCCTCGGCAAAGCCAAGTGCGAATCCCAAAGCTGCAAATGTCAAGCTAAGATGTTGGGTTTCCCCCCTGCCCCCGAGCTTAACCAAAACAATAATGATAAAAACAAGGCCAAGCAAGTCTGATGGCATGCGCCACATGCCTGGACAGAACATCACCTGATTTGGAGCAACGCTAATGTTGAACCAGTTCCATCTTTCATTTCCCAGTGGAGGAAGCAGGTTGGCTTCATGCAAAGATAATCAAGACACCTCCTGGTGCTCCAGTGACCTTGAAAATTCATGCAGATGACTGAGTTGTGGCTGGCTGGTGGAAACAGGCCTAACTACCCATCACGTTCACCAGGGCTCATTCCGTAGCAGAAGCTCCTTTGCATATTAGGCCACACACCCCTAATGTAGCCAATCCTCCAAGAGCTTACAGAGTTCTTCTTACAGGGGCTGCTGTAAGCTCTTGGAGGATTGGCTACATCAGGGGTGTGTGGCCTAATATATGCAGAGGAGCTCCTGCTACAAAATGAGCCCTGACGTTCGCTAGAGGAACATATGACTGGCATTAAGCAAATAAAATGGACTGTAATATGGTTACTGTTGAGTGAGGTTTAGGGGAGCAGAGCCAGTGATTCTAAGCAGTGCCTGTGAGGGGGCAACATCCCCAAAGAAAATTTTTAAAAGAAAAATAAGGCTTCATCTACTTAGGAAGTTCTTAGCATAGAGTTCCTGGTGATTCCTAGAGCTACTCAGAAGTAAAAAGGGTAGCTCTAAGAATCAAGGAGAACCCTATGGTAAGAACTTCCTTTACACAGGTGAGGTCTTATTTTACTGGGGGCAGGGGATTCTCTGCCCAACCAGGGGCGTGGTAGCCCTAAGTTTAGGATCCTTAGGGACCCTCCTGACAATTAAGTAACAGCTGATTTTCTCTTTATCAATCCCTACCCATCTCCTGTCCTCCTGAATAACCAAGCCCTGTGAGGAAAGGCTGAGGGACTTGGGAATGTTCAGTCTGGAGAAGAGGAGGTTGAGGGGGGACAGGATGGCCCTCTTGAAGTATTTGAAGAAGGGCTGTCACTTAGAGGAGGGCAGGGAGCTGTTCCTGTTGGCAGCAGAGGAGAGGACTCGCAAGAATGGGTTTAAATTAAGGGCGGGAAGGTACCTGCTGGATATTAGGGAAAAACTTTTTGACAGTCAGAGTTGTGCTACAGTGGAACCAGCTGCCTAAGGAGATGGTGAGCTCCCCCTCCCTGGCAGTCTTCAAGCAGCGGCTGGACAAACCCTTGTCAGGGATGCTCTAGGCTGATCCTGCATGGAGTGTGGTGGGGGGGGAGGGTTGGGCTAGATGGCCTGTCTGGCCCCTTCCAACTCTGTGATTCTCCGATTCAATAAAGAAAAACGGCACCAATGCCATCCAGCAAAGTCCCCCTATGACCCCCACATTTTTGTAAATTTTCAGGGTTGTCTGAAGTAGTTTGCAGCTAGCGATTTCATATGTTGAGGTTATATCAAGGGATAACTTCAACGATCTCATGAATAACAAAATGTTGTATCTGCTACCAGGTCAGACACGCATTGGATGGCGTATATCGTATAGTATCCCTTTCTGCTTGTGGAAGAGCTGCTGCAGAAGCATATTTGATAATACTAAAACAAGACTCACACTAAGTGATCTTCATTGTACCCTGCTCTTGTTTCCCCTATGTGCAAGGCCGAGCACAAACGCCGCCATAGTGACTTACAAGCTGTTTTGTGGACCATTGTGCAACTGTACGCACACCTCGGCTTGTTTTTCAGAACAGAAGATTTACAGAATCAGAGTGTGCAAGCAGTTTAGCACTTCTGTGTGCAAGGGAACAACACACAGTTTAAGTAAATTTCTGTCAGTGTTTTGGAGGATATGGCCTGGGTCACTAGTAGGGTTGCCAAGTCTGGGTTGGAAAATACCTGGAGACTTTGGGGGCGGATCCAGGAGAGGGCGGGGTTTGGGGAGGGGAGAGGCCTCAGCATGGTACAATGCCATAGAGTCCCCCCTCCAAAGCAGCCATTTTCTCCAGGGGAGCTGATCTCTCTCAGCTGGAGATCAGTTGTAAAAGCGGGGGATCCCCAGGCCCCACCTGGAGGCTGGCAACTCTAGTCACTAGTATCTGTGACATGGTTGCTAACCATCTGGTGGGACCTGGAGATGATGACTGTTCTCCAGACTACAGCGAGTTCCCAGGAGAAAATGGCTGCTTTGGAGGTGGACTGAATGGCATTATACCTCACAGAGGTCCATCTCCAGGCTCTGCCCCCAGAGATCCAGGAATTTCTTAACCTGGAGTTGGCAACAGTAGTCTGAAGAGAGCCAGTTTGGTGCAGTGGTTAGGAGCGCGGACTCTGTTCTGGAAGATTTGATTTTCCACTCCTCCACATGCAGCTGCTGATGTCACCTTGGGTCAGTCGTGAGTGCTTTCAGAGCTGTTCTCTCAAGAGCAGTCCTTGAAAGAGCTTCTCAGCTGCACCTGTCTCACAGGGTGTCTGTTGTGGGGAGGGGAAGGGAAAGGAGCTTGTAAGCCACTCTGAGACTCCTTCAGGTAGTGAAGGGTGGGGTATAAATTCAATCTTTTCCTATTCTTCTTCTTCTTCTTCTCCTCCTCCTCCTCCTATAATCCAGTATTGAGCGTAGTAGTTATAATACTGGCTCTGACCTGGATAGCCCAGCTAGAGTGATCTCATCAGATCACTGAAGCTAAGCAGGGTCAGCCCTGGTTAGTTCTTAGATAGGAGACCATCAAGGAAGTTGTGCCCCAGAGGTCACTGAGGTCAAGCTCACAACACCGCTTGACTCTCCCTGGTCCGAAAGAAGTTCAGCTGGCCAGTACTAGAACCAGGGCTTTCTCGGTGGTGGCCCCATACTGGTGGAATGAGCTCCCGGAGGACATCAGGGCCCTGCGGGACCTACTACAGTTCTGCAGGGCCTGTAAGATGGAGCTCTTCTGCCAGGCTTTCGATTAGGAGCTGCCACCGGGGGATTTAAGGACAACTTTGCCCTGGAACTTGCCGGCTGAGCCCCTGCTGGAGATGGCTTAATTTGGATGCTGCCCTTTTCACCGTGTGACTCTGATTGCCACCATTTTTATCTGTTGTTCTATTTGTAAATCATGTTATGTTTTTAAACTTGTAAACCATCGTTTTATGGTATTTTAATTGTTGGAAGCTGCCTTGAGGCAGCTTGTCCGGCAAGGCAGGGTAGAAATACAGATAATGAATAAATAAATAAATAAAGTTCAGGGTTGCTATGCAGAGCACTTCTTTTTGTCTCTTGCCTTAAAGACCGTACACCGTTGACCAAACCCGAGTGCAACCTGATGGAACATTCCACCACCACCAGTTATACTATTGAAATTTTGGTAGCAATACATTCAAGTCGATCAAATGTCATTTGCTTATCAATGTAACCTTTTCGGTCATCGGAAGTGAAGGCTGGTTGTTTCGCAGCCCGGCAAACATTTCCACAAGAGGACCGTGCAGAGATACTTAACGAAGCGAGTTTCCTCAGCTTTGTTCGCAAACCACTTCAGCGCAGATGAACAATAACGACATGATAACCGTCAAACGCCAGCTGTGTAAATGGGAGATGTGCTGATGCCAGGCGCCCGTGTTGACTTTGGATGTCTACTGTGAACGAGCTTCCACCTCAGATATTGAGTGAACATGAGAGTCATTTGTGCCAATGCCTCTTGCGATGACTCCATCAGCGCGGGTAAAATAATATTTCGCTATGATCCAACAAAAGTGGGCAAAATTAATCCTTCTTGAAAAGTGACGTGACGAATACGCAATACCTGGAACATTCGCATACCTGGAACATTCGCATACGAATACCTGGAACATTCGCATAACATATTAAACTCTTTTGGCTCCTTTTGGCTTTTACTTGTTGTGAGGGGGCTACTTGAGGGAAGAAGGAAGCCCATCAGCCTCTTCACTGGCCTCCTCATTTTGTAATCCTGTCAGGAACCGTGGGAAACTTTGCTCAGTGCTCCGTCTGGGTGGCCTGCCTTCTGGGAGAGTAGCTTGTTCAATCTCCCCTGCACCACAGCACCCTCCTCATCTGGGGAGATTCGTGTCTGAGTGGGAATTTGAACATGGGTTTTCCTTTGCTTCTCAATTGCCCTGAAAGCCCCTTGCTGGGGCTGCTGGAAGAACATAAGAACATAAGAGAAGCCAATGTTGGATCAGGCCAATGGCCCATCCAGTCCAACACTCTGTCACACAGTGGCCAAAAATACCAGGTGCCCTGAGGAGGTCCACCAGTGGGGCCAGGACACCAGAAGCTCTCCCACTGTTGCCCAACCCCCACCCCAGCACCAAGAATACAGAGCATCACTTGCCCCAGACCGAGAGTTCCTATCTATACCTTGTGGCTAATAGCCACTGATGGACCTCTGCTCCATATGTATATCTGATTCCCTCTTGAAGCCGTCCATGCTTGTAGCCACCACCACCTCCTGTGTCAGTGAATTCCATGTGTTAATCACTCTTTGGGTGGAGAAAGACTTCTTTTTATCTGTTCTAACCCAACTGCTCAGCAATTTTATTGAGTGCCCACGAGTTCTGGTATTGTGAGAAAGGGAGAAAAGTACCTCTTTCTCTACCTGCTCTATCCCATGCATAATCTTATAAACCTATGCACCGGGGGGGGGGGTAGCATGAGCCTAGCAACCCTATTATAATACCATAGAGTGTACCCTCTGAAGCAGCCATTGTCTCTGGGGGAACTGATCTCTGAGGTTCTGGAGATTAATTACCATATTTACTTGAAAAGAAGACACCCCCCCCCCAAAATGTTACCTCCGCACCAATTTTTATTATTAGACATAACTGTAACTTGCATGCAAATTTAAGATGACTTCCCTCTTTTTTCTTGTTTTTTTTTTTATGACCTATCTGGTGAAAAAAAAGATCTATGTGGGTAGCTATATCGGTCTGAACGGAAGCAGTAGAAGAAAGTTTGAGTCCAGTGGCACCTGGTACCATTGGACTCAGACTTGGGCGGGGGGGGGGGGAGTATTCTTGCATTTGAGTAAATACAGGGGTCATTTCAAGCAGGAGCTCGGGGGAGCACAGCTCCAGGAGTTGGTGCCAGCCCCCCCCCCCCCGCCGCCGTGGGGAATGCCTGCTCGTGTCATGGCTGCAGCAAAATGACCCCATCCCCTGGAAAGATCCTTGTTCCTCCAACCAGCCTTCTGAAGGCTTCAGCCACCACTGAAGCTATTCTCCCAGAATAGGGGTATTTCTGAGGCTTGGATTAGTAGCGGTCCCCTCTCTGCCAGCTCTTCCTTCCTTCCTTCCTTCCTTCCTTCCTTCCTTCCTTCTTCCTTCCTTCCTTCTCTCTCTCTCTCTCTTTTCTTTCTTTCTTGCCTTCTGACATACTTCCAGTGATGTCAGGGGGTGTGGCATGTGCAAATAAGTTATGCTAATGAGTTATGCTAATGAGCTCCTGCACCTCTTTTTCTACGAAATGACCCCTGAGTAAATACCACATAATTCTGGGAGATCTCCAGGCCCAACCTCAAGGCTGGTAACTCTAGCGGTCTTACCAAACAAGGATGCCTGACGGTGGCACACACACTCACAAACAGTTCCCTCATGGCCTTTGTTTCTAAATTCCCTCTGACAAGCCCAAGCTACATCTGTGCGGCCTGCTCCATCAGGAGGCACCTCTTTATAGTGCTGGCAAGCGACATGTGCGTTAATGCTGGGGTTGTCTGCCGCGCGGTCTCACTTCCTTTCTTCTTGAAAAGGCATTACCACACCTGGCCTAATTAAGACCTGAATTTTCGCCCTCAGCCCTGCCTAACAACTGCTGCCTAGTGAAAGATTTTCAGGGAATTGGCAGATATCTGATACACGGTTGAGCAGCCCCATTCAAAGGCTATATTTGATCCTTACTCTTTCTTGCCTTTGTTGCCATGAGTCCACCTGCTCGCCCCAGCTCTTTCTGTCAGGTTTGTCCTCTAAAAAGGAATCTTATTAATCTTGCAGTGAAGTTCGAGTTACACGGGGAGCTATGCGGGGGAGCCCGGATCCCTCCGTTCTATTGAAGACGGCGGCTTGGCATTGTTTTCTTAAGATTTAAAGTCTCCAGACTAGATTCGACCTGATGAGACAGTAACAGATGATAGGAAGGAAGAAAGAAATGGGGGGGGGGGGAGGGGAGGAAAACTTGGGGGTGGTATGTGGAGAAGAAAGGGTGTGTGACAGAGAAAATAGCCCTTTTTTGAAACCAGGACTGTAGTTAATTGGAGTGAAGGAAAGACATGGCCCTCATAGAACCTTTCGGCCCTCTTCCTCATTTAATGTTTCAATGAACTATTTATTATTGTGTCTTTGTGATGCTGAATGGCCTAATTATTTGTTGCAATCCGTCCTGAGCCCATTGCAGGGAGGGCGGAATATGAATTTGAAAAATAAATAAATGCATAAATAGGGTTGCCGGGTCCCCCCTGGCTGCCAGCAGAGGGTTGGGGGCCAGTTGCCAGCTCCAGGTTGAGAAATTCCTGGAGATTTGGGGATGGAGCCTGAGGGGGACAGGGGCCTCAGTGGGGTACAATGCCACACAGAGTCCACCCTCCAAAGCATCTATTTTCCAGCGGACATTTTCTCCAAGGGAACTGATCTCCGTAGTCTGGAGATGAGCTGTAATTCCAGGGGATCCCCAGGTCCCACCTGGAGGCTGGCATCCCAACTTCCCCATAGAATAAGGTGTTTGGGGTCTTAACAGTTTTGGGTGGAAGTACACCTGCCTTTAGAAAACATGTTTCCTGCACACATTTTTATTGGCTGACGGTAATGCAGGGGTGAAGTTTTGTTTTATGCGGGGTTCACGTGAAGGTTTCAATGGGTGCCACATGCAGCATTAAGATTTATTTTAAAGTGTACTTTGTTCGACCTTGACTTTTATCAGGTGATACATTTTAATTGATTTTTATATGCTGTCGGCTGTTGTTTAACTATTTATGATTGCTTACTAATACGACTTTGTAATGGTGGCTTTACGGAAGCTGTCTTGCAACATACTTAGAT
Organism: Lepidodactylus listeri; assembly: GCA_029233225.1. Lineage (NCBI taxonomy): Eukaryota > Metazoa > Chordata > Lepidosauria > Squamata > Gekkonidae > Lepidodactylus > Lepidodactylus listeri. The sequence continues at coordinate 88,412,278 of JARCFY010000011.1, forward strand.
GAGGGTTTGGAGGGTGGTTTTAATAAATAAATTTGCAGGGAAGAGTCAGTGGGAAGAAGAAGGGATGCTTAACTCAGTGGCTCTCCCTCTGGTCATTCGGAGTCTGTAGGGCTGCCCTATAAATATATACCTTGGACCAGAAGAAGACCACAAATCAATTTAAAGTTAAAATTCCTTTGTTAAAGCCCTGGGTTAAAGGGCACATTTTGGCCTGGTATCTAACAGACCGTATGGTAGGTACCAAGGAGCTTCAAGAGACAGGCCATTCCAAAGGCAAGGTGCCACCACTGAAAATACCCTGTCTCTAGTTGCCACCTCTGATTGAAGAGGAACAGTAGGGTTGCCAGCAGTTGGCCTTGGCAAATGCTGGGAAATTTTGAGGATGTGATGTCAGTTTCGGAGGATGCTCTTGAAGTTTTCTCTGGTCTCTATGGTAAAGACCTTAGAGATATGGGGAACTTCCTAGAGCATCACTACAGAGGCCATTTTCCGACCCTTCTTCCAGCTAGTGTGGTATAGAGGTTAAGAGTGGCAGACTCTAACCTGAACAACCAGGTTTGATTCCCCAACTCCTCCACATGAAGCCAGCTGGGTGACCTTGGGCCAGTCACAAGTTCTCTCAGAGCTCTCTCAGCCCTACCTACCTCACAGGGTGTTTGTTGTGGGAGAGGAAGGGAAGGCAATGGTAAGCTGCTCCAAGACTCCTTCAGGTAGTGAAGAGTGAGGTAAAAAAAACCCCACTCTTCTTCTTCCTTCACCTGAAGCCTGCTGGGTGACCTTGGGCCAGTCCCAGTTCCCTCAGAACTCTCTCAGCCCTATCTGCCTCATAAGGTGTCTGTTGTGGGGAGATCCAGCATGGTGTAGTGGTTAAGAGCATCAGGCTCTGATCTGGAGAATGGAGTTTGATTCCTCACTCCTAGGGCTGCCAAGTCGGTTAAACTTACTGGCGGGGGGGAGTCCTCCACCGGCCGGGAGCTTCCCCGGTATGTGCGCGAAGCACGCGCGCCGGCCGACGTCACCGGAAGTGATGTCAGTATGTTGGGGGCATTGCCAGGGCGACGCTCTGGCAATCGCCCCAAAACTCTATGGTATCAGGGCGACGCCCTGGCAACGCCCCCAACGTGATGGCGTCACTTCCGGGTGACGTCATTATGTGGGGGAAAGTCGTCCAGGCTGGACGACTTCGGGGGTGGGGTTTCCCCCGTCGGCCGAATGCTGGCCGGCGAATCGGGAACCCCTGTAGCAGGGGATCCCCCGCCCCCTGGGCTGACTTGGCAGCCCTACTCACTCCTTCTCCCATGAAGTCTGTTGGGTGACCTTGGGCCAGTCACAGTCCTCTCAGAACTCTCTCAGCCCCACCTACCTCGCAAGGTGCCTGTTGTGGGGAGAGGAAGGGCAGGAGATTTTAAGCCACTTTGAGATTCCTTAAGGCAGAGAAAAGCAAAGTATAAAAACCAATCTTCTTCTTCTTCTTCTCAGGGACTGAGGACTGGGGCCAAGGACAGAGGTTTGCCCACCGCAGGCAAGCCATGGCAAGCCTAAGGCACAGAGAGCTGAGCTTGGGAGTTCTTAACTGGAGGGCTGGATAGTACTTTGAATCAATCTTGGTTCTCACAGTTCCTCCTCCACGATGACTTTGAAGCCAGCAGGCATCTTTCTGTTCTCTCTGCTGACACTTTCACCCAGCCCCTGTCAGTGCCCTGGAAAACCACACCAGCACTCAGAGCTCCACTTTGTCCGTCTTTGAAACGATAAGCCTGAAGTGGCCCTTTATCTTCACAGCCCGTTTAAGAGGACATTTTCAAAGTGAGCCGGAGCAAGATCTGCTTCTTGTATTTGCAAAACCGGACAAGACGGGCTTCGTGGTTACGTTTCCCTTTCAATGTGACCTGATCTGCAGCCATCTTTGACAACTGGCCTTATTAAGAATCAGTCTGTGTATTGGCCATTGTGGGCGTGGCTGTTCTCACAGCAGCTCGTGAACTCCCTGAGTTCTGTAGGTAAAGGTAAAGGTTTCCCTTGCTCGAAAGCCAGTCGAATACGACTCTAGGGATGCGGCGCTCATCTCTGTTTCCAAGCCAAAGAGCCAGCGCTGTCCAAAGATGTTTCCGTGGTCATGTGGCCAGCATGACTAAATGCCGGGGTGCACGGAATGCTGTTACCTTCCCACTGAAGTGGTACCTATTTATCTACTTGCAATTTCTTGCTTTCGAACGGCTAGGTTGGCAGGAGCTGGGACCAGAGACGGGAGCTCCCTCTGTCATGCACTCTTCGAGTCTCAAACTGCTGAACTACTGACCTTCTGGTCTGCAGCTCAGCGTCTTAACCACTTGAGCCAGGCAGGACAAGAGAGAGTGAAAGTCCAAGTCCAGTCCGAGGTCAGAATCAAGGGGCAGCAAGCAGGAGCCAAAAGCATAGGCATCAACTTCAGGGGGGCTAGGGAGCTGGAGCCCCCCCCCCCCGAACTTTTCCAGGAAGTGCTGAGCTTCCCCCAGAGACAATGGCCTGTGATGTCTCTGGCCCAGCCCCAGCCCCCCCCCCGGAAATTGGAAAGTCTACACCCTTGGCCAAAAGAACAGAGTCCGAATTACAAACCGAGAGCGTAGTCGTTGGAAGCCGGAGTCAAGGAGCCGAGAGTTCAAAGCACGAATCAGGAGCACGGGCGAGGGAGGTGCAGAGTATCGTCAAACGGACTAGTTGCTGGCACGAGGAACCAGCGTCAGGAGGGGAAGCTAAATACCCCTCAGGTACCGGGGTTAATTAGTGCTCAGCGTGTGCGTCCCGGCTTCTGTTATAACTCAGGGCTGAGGGACCGCCTGCTGTGCAGGCGTGCCTCCCTCCACCGGGACGCTATGTCTTGCCTGAGCTGGTTCTGCAAATGCACCGTCGGAGGAGGCGAGTCAGGGGGGCTGCCTGTCAGGCATTGTTCCTCCACCACAGTTGCTGGGACAGGTAGTAGGGATACACTGGCAAGCTCCAAGGTTTCATCAGGGTCAGGTGTGGGCTCTGCTGAAGCTGGGAGCACGAGCTCAGCTGGAGTCAGGGCCGCATCCTCAGCAGGACTCATGACAAACACATAGATGTTTCAACTAGAGTTACCAACCCCCCGATGGAGGCGGGTTTCCCCCCACTTTCTGCCCCCCAATCCGCTGCCAACCAGCTGGCTAGTGGGGGGAGCCTTGCCCCTGAAGAGCCCTGTCACACCTGATGTGCTTGGTGGATGACATCACCCAGATATGATGTCATTGCACCAGGCACATCACATGGGGGACGCCCTAGCATTTGGGTAAAAACTCTATGGTGACCATAGAGTTTTTAACCCAAATGCTAGAGCGTCCTCTGCATGACATGCTCGGTATGATAATGTCACTTCATCCATGATGACATCACTTCATCCAGACTCCAGGAGCCAAGCTGGAGGCCTGTACCAGGACCCAGGTAAGACCTGACAACCCTAGTTTCAACTCTGCATCAACCTGTAGTAATATACCGAGTAATATACTAGTGTGTGTGTTTGTGCGTGTGTGTTAAATGGCATCAAGTCGCTTCCAACGTATGGCAACCCTCTGCATTAATGACCTCCACAATGTCCCATCGTTAACAGCCTTGCTCAGGTCTTGCCAACTGAGGGCCGTGGCTTCCTTTATTGAGTCAGTCCATCTCCTGTTGGGTCTTCCTCTTTTCCTTCTGTCTTCAACATTTCCTAGCATTATTGTCTTTTCCAGTGAGTTTTATCTTCTCGTAATGTGACCAAAGTACAATAGCCTCAGTTTAGTCATTTTAGCTTTTAGGGAGAGTTACTAGTGGCTCAAGTAGGTAAGATGCTGAACTGCAGATGGGTAGTTCAGCAGTTCGAGACCCGAGTGGTGCGTGATGGAGTGAGCTCCTGTCTCTGGTCCCAGCTCCTGCCAACCGAGCAGTTCGAAAGCAAGAAATTGCAAGTAGATAAATAGGTACCACTTTGGTGGGAAGGTAACAGCGTTCCGTGCACCTTGGCGTCTAGTCATGCCGGCCACACGACCACAGAGACGTCTTTGGACAGCGCTGGCTCTTCGGCTTGGAGACGGAGATGAGCACTGCATCCCTAGAGTTGTATTCAGCTGGCTTTCGAGCAAGGGAAACCTTTACCTTTAGCTTTACCTTACTAGTGTAATGTTAGTTAAAACAGGGATAGGCATACGTCATGCTTGAGGGATCTACTAGTGTTTGTGGGGGGGGGTTGCAACAGAGTCTACCAGCTGGAGCAAAAGGGGTGGGAAAAATCACAAAACGGTTCCTCCCCTGAGGATGGCGCCCATCACAGTTAACTGCTGAGCTGTACACTGGGGTATCTAAATGTACAAGACCACATTGGGGATTCTACCATTAAACTGTAAAAATACTGCACAAGGACCTGGTCACAGCCAGCCAGTTAATAATGCCATTTTATGGATGAGGAGCACAATGACTCAAAGATTAGTAGTCCTCTACTTTGGTTCAAGGAGAGCTCAAGAGCCTACTGGTTGAGAGGAAAGCTCCTTGAGCCAAAAGAAGCAGTGTAATAGGATACAACCCGATAGGGTTGCCAAGCTCTGGATTGGGAAATACCTGGAGATTTTGGGGGTGGAGCCTGAGGATGGCAGCATTTGTAGAGGAGAGGGACTTCAGCAGGGTTCAGTGCCATAGAGGCCACCCTCCGAAGCAGCCATTTTCTCCAGCTGAACTGATCCCTGTAGTCTGGAGATCAGTTGCAATGCCAGAAGATCTCCAGGCCCCACCTGGAGGTTGGCAACCCTACAACCCAGTCTCTCCCAATTTGCAGTGAGGAAACAATACTCTTCTTATGAGATCATTATTAGAGTAAATGCATGCGCTTGGTGTATTTGAAAATGCGCTGTAAACACAAAGTATTACTAGAAACAACAAGGCCTTAGATACCACGCTAGGGCCACACCAGTCCAGGCACTGTGGAACATCTTGTTGCCCATGTGTATAGCGCCAGATCTCCAGACAACCAGGTCAGCTGAAAGGAAGTTCATGAGTACTTGAGCACCAGACATCTCCGCGCACACCTCAGCTGTGACATGAGAAAACACTGGCAGATTCTTTTCCTTGTCGTGGAAATCTTCTCAAGGAGGGCTTGAGTGCTTCGACTTCTGTAGCTGTGCTACGTTGGTAACAGCCACTTCGGGCTCTCGGGTTTTTAAAAAGAGTGTTGGTGATGTGTGTGTGTCAGCCTCTCAAGTCCATGTCTCAGCTAACACGTTGGTCTCTGTTGATACCATATCGGTCTTACCATAGATTGCATCCGTTTCCATGCTCTGTGGGAGTTGCGTGTTGAAAGATTGTGCTCACTGGGATACGCTCTACGAGACATCATTCCAGGGGCTAGTCATGAAAAAATTACCCCGGACTAGAGCCTCGCATTGCCCATTTCCCTCAGAAGGAGGCTGTGACACAGAGTTTGCTCCCCACCCGCAATATAACTAGAGTGGCTCGTTTCTGTTACTCTTGATAGAATTGTTCCCTACTCTTCTGGACTGATTTAGTAGAAAGATGAACATGCCTAGCTCTAAAGCAAAATTTGTCCCTATCGAAGTATGTAAACTCTTAACTCCCCCACTCCAGTTCAGTACCGAATATTTATTTTTAATTTACTTCATCGTTTTAGAATATATCTCATGAATCAAAATCTACTTCCTTTTTTTTAAGGAAATAACACAGATATTTCAGAGGCTGTCTTTTACAAGGTCAGTTTTCTTGTGAATAGAAATCCATCCATCCATCCATCCATCCATCCATCTATCTATCTATCTATCTATCTATCCATCCATCCATCCATCCATCCATCCATCCATCCATCCATCCATCCATCCATTGAATATGTATAAATTTATATATATGAACCTATATAAGGTGAACATGGAGGAGCAGTCAGATACTTAGATACTGCAGATCTTAGTACTCTGGGTTGGGAAATGCCTGGAGATTTTGTGGGTGGAGCCTCGGGAGAGTGGGGCTTGGTGAAGGGAGGGACCTCATCAGGAATGATTAACGTGTGGAATTCACTGCCACAGGAGGTGGAGGTGGCTACAAGCATGGACGGCTTCAAGAGGGAATTGGATAAACATCTGGAGCAGAGGTCCATCAGTGGCTATTAGCCACAAGGTATAGATAGGAACGCTCAGTCTGGGGCAAGTGATGCTCTGTATTCTTGGTGCTTGGGGGGGCAACAGAGGGAGGGTTTCTCGTGTCCTGGTCCCACTGCTGGACCTCCTGAGGGCACCTGGTGTTTTTGGCCACTGTGTGACACAGAGTGTTGGACTGGATGGGCCACGGGCCTGATCCAACATTGGCTTCTCTTATGTTCTTATAAGACAATGCCATAGAATCCACCCCTCCAAAGTAACCATTTCCTCCAGGGGAACTGATCTTAATCATATGGATATCAACTGTAATAGCAGGAGATCTCCAGGTGCCACCTAGAGATTGGCAACCCTATCGTACTCCGGGCTAAGATGTCTTATCGGAATTAGTTCCAAAATGAAGACTTTGTTCTCCTCAGCTGGCTACATTCCAAAATCTCTCTTGTTAAACTATAAGATAAATAATATGAGTGTGTGCATCTGTCATTCCACTCTTGTATGATGATAGTGTTAATTCTAGTACAGAATTAAAGGCGCTAATTCTTCACTAAAAATTCCTGGCACTATTAACCCATTCCACTGACACATTTTCTTAATTCTTGGATGTCAGCCTGTCTTCTGATCTCTGACGTGACCAATTTTTGCAGCAGCCAGTAGATTCTGATGTCATGATTCTGAAGAAGGGAGCAGTGACTCACGGAAGCTCCTCCCCTCCCACAATTTTTGTTAGTCTTTATGGTGCTACTGGACTCTTGCTCTTCTCTACTTCTAAAGCGTCTTGTTCTTCTTTTAATGTACCCCAGTTACCGATTCAGCCCTTTTCCTATGTCCTGGAAAATTTCCCATGCAGTCTTAAAGAAAGTTACATCCTTCTAAGCCCATTGATTTCAGTGGACTGAGTGTAGCTCTGTACAGGGTTGCACTGTTACTCTATGATTTGGCTGCAATATCTCTGAGCACCGAAACAAGCCCACCAGAAGGGGGGAAAATCGGCATGTTCCCCATGTCTCTTCCCAACTTTGAATAACATTACTTGTCAGCAGGGCTTTTTTTTGTAGAAAAAGCCCAGCAGGAACTCATTAGCATAATAGGCCACGCCCAACAGCCAAAACTCATTAGCATATTAAGCCACGCCCCTGGCGCGCAGCTCCCTCCCTGGATCGGCTTCTCCAGGTGCCCCGCGGCTTGCTGGATCAGCTTGGCTTCCACAGTTGTCCCCTGGCTTGTGAGGTGCCTGGGGAACCCAAAGGGTGGGGAGGCTGTAGGCCTGTGCATTCCTGCCCCAAAATAGCCCTGCTTGTCAGTATAAGCAACAATTTCAGGGTTAAGTCACTGAAACAACCATTTCATTGGTTTCGAGCAGATAACCAGGTTAGTCCGTAGTAGCAGAACAAGATCTGAGTTCAGTAATACCTTAGAGACCAGCACATTTTTCCAGAGTATCAGCTTGCTTTGTCAGATGAGAATAGATTCAGGTGGGCGGCCAGATTGGTCTGAAGTAATAGAACAAAGTTTGAGTGCAGTGGCACCTTTAAGACCAACAAAGCTTAATTTGGGGTATAAGTTTTTATGTGTTTTGACTCACTAAAACTTAACCCGTGGAAAATTGTGTTGGTTTTTAGGGGGTTTGGGGGTTTTCTGCCATCAAGTCTGTGACTTATGGTGACCCTGTAGGGTAGAGGTTTCAAGACATGAGGTGAACAGAGGTGGTTTGCCATTGCCTGGCTCTGTTGTTAGCCGCATTGCCTCAAGTTATTAATAATTTTGGGGGATTGAGATATTATAAAAAGGCAATACACAAGTATGGGAATGATCACCTATGTATACAGGGGTCCCGCCTCTTCCAGAAGCACCAGAAATAGATGCAGAGACCAACCTCAGAATGAAATGGTATCTTTACTGATGATTCTCTACAAGCATACAGTAAACTGAAACCCACTCACAATTACACAGATCTGGGAAAATTAGAGAGAAAAGGACAGCAACGTTCACTTTAGCAGGATGTTTCGTTGAGGGGTAATAGTTACCTGTTCTCAGTGTGATGAAGCGATCCACAGAAAAAAATGGGGGAGAGACTATAGGGAACTAGGGATCATGTCCTGAACCAGCGGAACTGTGAGAGTCTAAAAGACTTCAAACTGCAAACAAGGTCCTTAACTAGAAGATTCTTTATTTGGCAGTGGATCAAATAGTCATCTACACGTCTTGAGTCAGTAATAAGTAAATTAGGCCAGACAAGGAATAGTTATAGAGCATTCAAACAATGTAATGCATAATGGAATCTCCAATCATGGAACAAGGAAAAAGGTGCCCAGAATGTAGGATGGTTTATTCCCAGGCTTAAAGCGGGAGATTAACACCTGCAAATAAGGCACAGTGAATAGAAACATTTCCAGTGATTCTGCTGTGAACAGAAAGAGTTTTCAGGGTTGAAATCCAGAGAGCCAGATAAGCGTTTGCTAGGAAGAGGCGAGACACATTCCAAAGGAGGGGGGAAAGGAGAGTGGGCTATACAGATGAAGTGCCACCTCCCGCCCGGGAATGGCAGCCAGAGCTGACAAGAATATATGGAGACTCTGGCTGCACAAACCAAGAGCCACGAGGGTAGGGTAAGTCTAGAGGTAAGGAGAGAGAGAGAGAGCACATGGCCAGGTATCCTCTTATAAACTGGATTTGGAGGTGGGCTTTACTGATCACATCCCCTAGCACATCCCCCTTCTAGTCCGTCCCCAAAACATGCTACCTGAAACTGGTTTCTGGGGGATGGGGCTAAGGAATTGGGCAATACTGAATTCTAGTTAGTCTGTTTACAGTGACGCTTGAGAGGATTATGACTCATGCGGCCAGAGTCATTGTTATGGACAGTAGAGCTGGTCTGTGTCAGTGGCTTCATTGACTTATGAATGTAAAGTCCTTTGTTTGGCGAGGCTGGAGGGGAGGGGGACGGCTGCCTGCGTGACAAGGAAGGTGTAGCTCATGGAGTTTAGAGTCCAGATTTCTGGTACTTTTCGCCTTGGAATGGTGACCATTTAAACAGCAGCGGTAGTTGGCTTCGGGGTGCTTCACATGGCTAGGGAGCTGGTCCATCTCACTATGAGTAAAAGAGCAGGTAACCTCAGGAACCATTGGCACATCATCTCAGGAGAAGGGTTTTTCCTCTGCTGGCATGTGTCTGCAGCTGGCATCACATTTGGTTACCCCACAATTCAGTCCCTTTTTGCACACTACTTGCACAGTCCATTTTAACACTTACGGATTGTAAGTCCATAAGAGCGCGATAGGCGCCTTGCAGGGCAACACTGTGTAGTGACCCTGGACTTCCTTGGTGGTCTCCCATCCAAGTACTGACCAGGGCTGACCCTGCTTAGCTTCCGAGATCGGACAGGGGACCAAATGACACCAGCTTGAAATCTATGTATATGAACAGTGTGACCTGTTTTTCAATCTGTGCTGTTTTAAAGTGTTTCAATTGTTCTGTAAATTATATTGATTTGTATTGTAATGTTTATGACATGTTTTAGATTTTGCTCTATGATCTGCCCAAACAAACAAACAAACAAACAAACAAACAAACTGATCTATCCCGGTCAGGGCTCCAAGGTGTTGCTGGACTCAAATTTTGTTCTACCATTTTCCTGGGTTTTCTTTAGAGGCATGAACAATGACAAGACCGTTGTCAATTGAACTGCATATCTTTCCCTAGCACCTCTCCAAAGCAATAACACTTCAGCTCCTTGTCCAGACAGTTCCTCTTCAGCCTGATTCTCGCAAAGAAGAGACAAGATGGTGCAGCTGTGTCCGGGATAGTTTATCACCTTCATTCACTCTTTATGAGAACCAGATCTCTCTCACCAGCCATCTCTGCTAATCTTCTGGGCATCAATAGCCCCTGAGTGGCTGTCCTCCACTTCATTTAAACAATTATCAATTGACCATCCGTGTTCTTTTGCACGTAATCAAGTTATACATTTTTATTAAGCCATTTAGTTTGAAGTGCCACTGTTGAACATCGTATGTGCATTGCAGTGCATGCAGAGCTGCTTCTTTCGGGGGGCAGCTATAGGCAGCCTGATCTCTAGAGCTTGGAAGTTATGCAGGTCAGTCCGTGGACGGAAGGCCAACAAGGAAGTCTGGGGCTGCTTGGCAGAGGAAGTCAATGGCAAGCCACCTCTGCTCATCTCTTTGCCATGAACACCCCATGAGGTGGGACTTCCTGGGGTCTCCATGAGCTGATTGCTTTACCTAAAGCCCTCATAGCCCCAGACTAGCCTGATCCCATCCGACCTCGGAAGCTAAGCAGGATTGGTACTTGGATGGGCGACCATCAGGGAAGACTAGTGTGGCTATGCAGAGGAAGGCAATGGCAAAGCACCTCTGCTCATTTCTTGCCCCGAAAACTCCATGATGTGGAGCTCATGAGTCGGCTTTGACTCAACAGCACATTTTATGCTCATGCTTTTGTCTGTAAAGTGGTCAGCCTCTCGAACTTTTGTAGGGATAGATACTTTCCTTGACCACAGTAAATGTAATAAAGACTTTGCTTCTACTGAACATAGTTTTATTTATTTGGACCCCTTCAATTGAACCCGAATTTCTCCATCAGAGAACTCCTGGGATTGAAGCTGAACTCCAGGTGACAGAGATCAGTTTGCTTGGAGAAAATGGCTGCTTTGGGAGTTGGAGTCTATGGCATTTGACCCTGCTGAGGCCCATCCCCTCCCCAAACCCCACCCTCATCAAGCTCCGCCCCCAAAATCTCCAGGTGTTTCCCAGCCCGGAGCTGACAACCCTACTCTGCTGACAATGGAAGTTTTTTTAAAAAAACAGTCACTGACAGGCCCGTAATTACAGTGGGACCTCGTGGGGCCCAGCCCCTGACTTTTTGCCAAGGCCCCCCAATATTGCATCCCCTGACTTCCAGTTTTTAATTGTGCTCACCACCAGTGGCAAGCCTTGCGCCACCCACTCTCTCACTGGCCGCTGTCTTCCCCTCTCAGCAAGGCAGCTGCAAGCACCAGCAGTAAGCCTCGCGCTGCCCTTCCATGCCACGTGGCGCTGCCGCCCTCCCCGCAGAGAAGTACCTGGAGAAACGGTTAATTGTATATATTTTAATGGCAACCAGAATATTGTTTGCTAAGTTTTGGAAGACTGAAAGAGTACCGTCTAAAGAAGAAATAACTTATAAACTGTTAGAGTTGGCTGGAATGGATAGACTGCAGATAAACTTGTTAAATTTAAATGATGACATTTATTGGAAAAGATGGGATAGAGTGTATAAATGGATTAATGATAATAGGAAAAAAACAGACTCAAATTTATAAAACTGTATGAAATAGAAAGTAAGTAAACAGTAATTTAAGGAGAATGTAGTTAAACGATCGGAATGTACTGCAACTTTAAGGTGGAAAATGGAATAAAATGTTGATTAAAAAAAGAAGTACCTGGACTTCAGTAACTCACTGAAAAGCACAGCAAAATCATTTACCTTGAAAGGAACTCAACAGTTAAAAACTGGCCTATTCTTTCCATTATATGAGAAAAGATCTTGTCTGGTAGTAGGGTTGCCAGCCTCCAGGTGGGGCCTGGGGATCCCCCGCTTTTGCAGCTGATCTCCAGCTGAGAGAGATCAGCTCCCCTGGAGAAAATGGCTCCTTTGAAGGGTGGACTCTACGGCACTGTACCATAACGAGGCCCCTCCCCTCCCCAAACCCCGCCCTCTCCTGGCTCCACCCCCAAGGTATTTCTCCACCTCCAGGTATTTCCCAACCCAGACTTGGCAAACCTGTCTGGTAGCCTGCTGTGCCAGGGGGGTGGGGGTGGGGTTGGTCATGCCAGCCAAAGATCAGCACCCAAGCATGGTGGGGAGAAGACATGAGTACAGAGAGATCCAGGAAGTCTGGCCTGTAACCAGGATAGGGCAAAAACCACACCCCAAAACAAAGCCCCTGATGCCAAATAGTAGACACTACTTGAGGACATTTATGGAAAAGCTTCCCCCTCTATCTACTGCACCGACCTATATGTGGGGTTGCCAGCTCCTGGTGGGGAAATACTAGGAGATTTTGGGGGTGGAGGCGGAGCCCGAGGAGGGCGGGGTTTGGGGAGGGGAGGGACTTCAGCAAGTTAGAATGCTATAGAGCCCAGCTTCCAAAGTGGCCATTTTCTCCAGGGGAACTGACCTCTGTCTCCTGGAGATCAGTTGTAATAGCGGGAGATTTCCAGCTGCCACTTGGAGGTTGACAAACATGCCTATACGGGGGTGTCTGGAGCTTGTATTGTTTGCCGGTTCAGTGCCTTAGAGATGAAGAAAGGACATTCTGAACAGTGAATTACTGGCCCAAGCCATGCTTTTCTCTAGATCAGAGAGAAGGTGTTCATGCCATTAAACAATGAAACCAGTCTTCAGTGAAATTTCATAGGCCTATGGATTTTTGCACTTCTGAAAGAAACTTCACATAGACACACGAAGCTGCCTTGTACTGAATTAGACTATCAGTCCGTCAAGAACCACTATTGTTTATTCTGACTGGCAGCAGCCCTCTAGGGTCTTAGGCAGAGGTCTTTCACGTGCAGGGTTGCCAACAGGCCCATAACTAGGATTTTTAAATATGGGGGACTTTTAAATAAGTTGGGGGCACCCCCCCCACACACACACACACCTGCGCGCGCGCACACACACACACACACATACCAGGGAGTGCCATGAATAAAATAAAACACTGGAATTTGTGGGGCCTGGGCTGGATGGGATGTTGGGGGGCCTTGGTGGTAAGTCAAGGGGCTGGGCCCCGAGAGGCCCCACTGTAGCTATGGGGCCTGGAGACCTCCTGGAATTACAACTGTCCTCCAGACAACAAAGATCAATTCCCCTAGAGAAAATAGTTGCTTTGGTGGATGGATTCTATGGCATTATACCCTGTCAACAATCCCTCCCCAGGCCCCACATCTTGAATTTCCAGGAATTTCCCAACCCAGAGTAGGCATCTCTTCCCCTACTACCTGATCCCTTTAACTGGAGACTCTAGGGAATCAAACCTGGGACCTTTTGCGTACCAAGCAGATGCTCTACCACTGAGCCACAGCCCCTCCTACTAACTTCAGCACAAGTCAGTGCTTATCAAACACTGCAGGTGTTCAAGAACAGTTCTACTTTTGGGCAAGAGTAATTAAACCATCTGGATTTTGTCTGTTGAACAAGAACTGGCAAAAACCAGTTGACTTAGATGAGTCAATTCTTGATTCTGCAGTGAAGAAGTCCAGAAAAATAAAACTTTAAAACCAATTGGTCCTCTTACAAAATGTTTGCAATCAGATAAATCCATCCATTAAGAAAAAGATCAAACATTTCAATGGGACCAACCAAATTGTTACAAAATAATCAGCCAGCTTTGTAGGAGTCTTCATTAGTTGGGATACTCAGCTATGAAGAAATGGGGTTGGGTGTTTCAGGCATAGTAGAACCCCCCCCCCCTCCCCCAGCATGGGCCACTGTGTACTTTCAAAACTGCAGAAAATGTGATTTCATAAATGAAACAGAAAATTATCTTTCATGATTTATTAGATTGTATTTATGGGATGGAATTATGGTCTGGGTATAGAAGGAGGCCTACATATTTCTACTGTCCCTATCACCACCACACTTCTTCACCCAAACTGTGATTAACATGTGGAATTCTCTGCTACATGAAGTGGTGGTGGCTATAAGCATAGGCAGCTTCAAGAATGGATTTGATAAACATATGGAGCAGAGGTCCACCAGTGGCTATTAGCCACAAGGTATAAACGGAACACTCTGTCTGGGTCAAGTGATGCTCAGTATTCTTGGAGCTGTGGGGGGAACAGTAGGAGGGCTTCTAGTGTCCTGGCCCCACTGCTGGACCTCCTGATGGCACCTAGGGTTTGGCCACTGTGTGACACAGAGTGTTGGACCGGATGGGCCATTGGCCTGATCTAACATGGCTTCTCTTATGTCCTTATGTTCTCTTTCTAGAATTTACAGTTGTATTTTTGGTGGTGCTTTTTGGAAATTATATTAGAGTGTTAAAAAGAAAAAAAAGAAAAACTCCAATACTTCGAAGGGGAAGCTTTTTTGAAGTAATTGTTTTTCACATTTACTCTCGTAATAAATGCAATTGCAAAAATTACTGAGTTCCTTTTTCATAATAATTCTTCAAAGCGTGGCCTCCAGCATTTCCTGTTTGCTTCAGAGCTTTCAGGTACATCTTTATTTCCTCGTTTATTTTTCTTTGCGTTCAGCTCTATGTGACAGTGAGTGAACTGTCTCAAACGTAAGCATTCACTCTACGTTATCAAAGTTGGGAATCATCCCCAGAGGCTGCAACCATGAACCCATTTTCTGTGTGCTTTCTGTTAAGTTTGCCGCTTAAGCCAGACTTTTACACAGAGAGAGGCTTCATGGAAAAAATGATGTTTACAAAACCGTTGGCAGCGATTGGCTGAGCTTCCCTTATGTCACAGAAGGGTGAGGTAGTGTCAAGGCCTGGCTGGGTGGGTAAGCAAGAAAGAATTCTGACCAATACTCCTGCTAAGCTGTGGAGTCTTGTGAGAAAAAATTCTACTCTGTGAACTACTAGCACTAAAGTTGTGAACGAGCCGTTTGGCTGCTGAAGAAATTAGTTTGCTCTGGAGCCATTCCTGAGCTAAGACAAAAATGTGTGAGCCGGAGGCTGAAAAACTGTGAGCTAGCTCACACTAACTCAGCTTAGAGGGAACACTGATTCTGAATGCTGGCCGGCGGATCGGGAACCCCTGTAGCGGGGGATCCCCCGCCCCCTGGGCTGACTTGGCAGCCCTACAAGAGGCCAGAGAATGGAACCTGAGTCTGAAATCCCACCTGCATTGTCGAGTACCTGAAGTACCGTTGTAAATCAAAACCATACCAGCACCCACCTCTTGGAGAAGGAAGACTTTGCCCCTCCCCCCACAGCCCGTGCATTCCTGTCTTCGATTCATCACAGTGAGTGCTCTCCTAGCAGGAAGCATTTCCACTTGTGCAAGGTTTTGTGCAACTTGTTTCTGAGCAGTATAATATAAAGAGAGGACAGCACTAGGTCAGGGGTCCCTGACTTTTTTTTGAGCCTGGGGGCACTTTTGGAATTCTAGCGTAGTGTAGTGGGTGCAGCTACAAAATGGCTGCCATAAAATGCCTTCTGCAGGAGGTGGAGCCAGTCACAAAATGGCTGCCACAGTTTACCTTCCGTCACAAAGACAAGATCTTTGTGCTCTGGTGGCAGCAGCTGCAGAAGGAGGTGGAGGAGGAGACTGGATTTATATCCCGCCCTTCACTAACCAAAGGAGTCTCAGATCGACTAACAATCTCTTTCCCCTTCCCCTGCCCACAACAGACACCCTATGAGGTAGTTGGGGCTGAGAGAGATCTCCCGAGAACTGCCCTTGAGAGAACAGCTCTGAGGGAACTTGTGACTGAACCAAGGTCACGCCAGCAGCTGCATGTGGAGCAGTGGGGAATCAAACCCTGTTCTCCCAGATTTGAGTCCGCCACTCCTAACCACTACATCAAACTGGCTCTCAACTTTTCAAAAAAATAAATCTGTACAGCCAATCAAATCTCCTGTAGCCAATTAGAAGCCTTGCTGGACAACACCCCTCCACTCACCCCACCCACTTTCTAAAAACACTTGGCAGGCACCAGGTTTTGGTGGGTGCCATGGTACCCAGATGAACCATGTTGGGGACACCTGCGCTAAGTGTTGTACTAGATCGTGTGTGTGCAGAACTACACTACGCCCGTTTATATTTTCACTTATGCATCACTGGATCCAGTCCGCTGCTGTTTTCTGGACTTATGAAAGATAGATCGCTACAGTTATTTAGCCTCTTTGTCAGCAAGTGTTGTTGAACCTGCTGGGAGAGACCGTTCTCAGTTCTAATGATCTTTCTTTTTTAATTGCCACCCAATTAAAATCCCCCCTCCTTCCCCCAGTCTTCTTGGGAAAGTCCCTCGAACTTTCTTGTTTCAGCTTCCAAGTGTGTTGTATGCGGATGATAAAAATTTATCTGCCCCACCAGGGAGGCTGCGGGGATTTAATTATTGTTTTTAGAGAAGGCTTTGAAGGTGAGACGAGAACGGCAAATTTAGCCCTTCAGGCCTGGCAACGCTGTTTGCAAACTAAATAGGGGAGTTTTCCTGTGTTCAGGTTGTCTGAGCTGACTCTGCAGGTAAGAGTATGGAATCCAAACTGGCTGGGGTCTAGAATAAGTGGAGAGACGGAGAAGAAAATATTCCGGGATTTTTTTTAAAAAAAGCAAAGCCCTTTCAATGTCAGAGAATTAATGCTCTCACAAGTGCGCTCATGTGCTAACAAGCACAGCAAATGGAAATCCAGGCGCCTCTTTTTACTTTTAGGCCAGGAAGCTGGAAAAATGTTCTGTGGGTTTGCATAGTGTACTCATTTACCACTTTGCTTCCCCGCACCCTCACTTTGTCTTGGACTTTCATGGTCTTCCTCTTCTGGCTAGAGGCAATGCTGAAGCTGGGTCCAAAATGATATTGTTGTTATGAGTTATCTTTGGTGTAGTGGTTAAGAGCGTAGACTCTAATCTGGGAAAACCGGGTTTGATTCCCCACTCCTCCACATGCAGCTGCTGGTGTGACCTTGGGTCAGTCACAAGTCCTTTCAGAGCTGTTCTCTCACAAGCAGTTCTCTCAGAGCTCTCTCAGCCCCACCTACCTCACAGGGTGTCTGTTGTGGGGAGGGGAAGGGAAAGGAGATTGTGAGCCACTCTGAGATTCTGAGTGAAGGGCAGGGTATAAATCCAATCTCTTCTTCTCTTCTTCTAAATAAAATAATAAATAAAATTATAAGGTAGGGTTGATGGGCAGGGACGTGGGGGGGCACGTGACGTTGGCAGCATTTCCAATGTCACTATGTCACTTCCCACTACAACCTGGAAGTGATTGTGAGTAGTTCTAGGAATTGCAGGAAACTCCTTACAGTTGTGGAGCTTAGATCTGCAAAATATGGAATATTCCATGCCCTACTCTGTATTATAAACAGGAAATCTGTTCCAGGACTACTGTCCATCCAATTCTTAGCTCTCCACACTGATGGAGTTCTTAGCTCTCCACACTGATGGAGTAAAAAAAGGAAATTCAGAATACACAAGTGATGATTATATTGTGAGTCACACACCAGTTGTGGGTTCTTCTAATTTCTTACCTGTGCGGTGCCTGATTCAGATCATGATTGTGGTTTGCAAGGAACAGGGTTTTCAGCCTTCCTTTCTGTGCCATATTCCTGACCTGTAATTGTCCTGGAGATGCATTATTTGGCCCTCTGTGGAAACCCACATGTTCACTTGTGGGCTTCCCTGACAGAGCAAATAGCCCTCCCCTTCCTCCATACACACCACAGTTGTGATCCGAATCAGGCATTACAGAAGCAGGAACTGAGAAGTCCACAAATCATGTTTGACTATAACACAAGACATAGTGCGGGGACCTGGGCCCAACGGGTTGCCAGCTCTGGGATGGGAAATGCCTGGACGTTTTGCAGGTGGAGCCTGGGGAGGATAGGCACCTCAGTGGGGTGTAATGCCATAGAGTCCACCCTCCAAAGCAGCCATTTTCTCCAGAGGAACTGATCTCTGTAATCTGCAGGTGAGCTGTCATTCCAGGGGATCCCCAGGGCCCAACTGGAGAATGGTGATCCTGTGTGTACTCCATAATGTTTGAACATTCCTCCTGAGGAGTAGAAGAAGAAGAGAAGAAGGTTTTCATACCCCACTTTTCTCTACCTTAAGGAGTCTCAAGGTGGCTTACAATCACATTCCCTCCCTCTCCCCACAATGGGCGCCTTGTGAGGCAGGTGGGGCTGAAAGAATTCTGAGAGAAATGGGACTGGCCCAAGGTCACCCAGCAGGCTTCATGTGGAGGAGGAGTGGGGAATCAAGCCCAGTTCCCCAGCTTAGAGCACACTGTTCTTAACCATTACACAACAGTGGAGTAGTGGTTAGTTTGCTACAGGCCAAACCACTGAGAACCTTAAGGCCCCTGAAAGACTCATGAACGTACCGTGGTGTCAGCTCTCATGAGCTGGACTTGACTGCCGCAGTGAATTAATTTGCCTTCCAGGTGCCCCTAGACTCTCTGTTATTTTGTCAGTATTTGGTACCAGGAATTCTATTTAAGAGTACAAATCTGTTTTCTCTCCTGTATACAGCTGTTTCACGGTACTCCGCGATGTTACTCCAAAATTGGTGGTTTGGGGAACGGGGGCCACTGTTTCTTCCAGCGCCTCAATATGATTCAAACTGCTGATCTAAAAAAAAAAAAAAAGAAGAAGCTCTCCTCTGTTAAATAAGAAATGAAGGGGCAGACTTTAATGACGGCGCTCTGAGCATTTCCCGGAGTCAGCGATCCTCGATCCTTTCAGACTTATCTATTATTTAGTGCACTTGCTTTTCTAGATATGGAAAAAGCCATGACAGAAGTGAGACCAGGCAGTTTATGGAATCATTTGATATCAATGTTTTTTGTTTTTTTTTAAATCAACTGTTAAAGGGGGGGGGGGGGATATAACCGCACGTTCACAAGAAGCTGCTGTTGTGCTTTGTTTGGTTCTTACAAAATGGGGATTGGAAGTTCATAGGAAGGTTATGCCCTGCTGTAATGTGGCTTATTTGCCAAATTAGGGACAGTAAAGTGAGTTAGGGAAGGGGAAGAAGGTAGAACGAAGCACAGCTTTCTCTGGGCTCCTCCACATGCGCTGCTCACCCCGGTTTTGCCGAGTTGTCGAGTCATGAAGTTCGGATTTGGATTCAGATTCTGTGCTTGCATTTCGCACCATTTGTTTTCCCTCCAGGTTTTCGTTTCCTTTCGAGCCACTGAATTGTGGTGTATTTATTCGGCACAAATAACAAACAAACAAACAACAGCAAAAAAGCCCCACGTATTTTTCCTAAGTGGGGACATCGCTCATGATGCAGCGGTGGGTGGCAGCAGTTTTTGTGTGTGTGTGCATTTTGCCCAAGCGTTCTAGCGCACCTGCACAGGAGCACCAACTAGACTCCCCTCCCATGTAAATCTGCATGGTTTGTGCATGTTCTTTTGTGCTAATGCGCTGAGCTGAGCACAGCTGTGCTGCCTGTGACGCAAAATTTAAAGTCCATGTGGCTTAAGTGTCATTTTGATGTAGGCATCTGGAGAATGCCAAAATGGTTCCCCCCAAGCTTAATCAGGTGCCATTTGCTGTAGGAAAAGGAAAATATGGAGCAAGAGGAAAATAAAACACATACACACACACGCAATAAAACCATGCTGAACAACCTTATGATTGAACACTGCTCTGAAAACCTCTAGTGTTCTATTGCTAATGAAAACAGATATTATCTGATCTTCATAAATTTTCCTTTTAAATGGGTCGTTTCCTTACCGCACCGTCGCTAGTTTAATTACATTGCTTTTTTAAAAAAAATAAGGGAAACGTAATGTGGGTTGAAAGCAGGGGAGAGCTTGAGAGAATACTCAACTTTAGTCCATATAGCTGCAGAGCAATTTTTCCGCCCAGTGATATTACAAAGAGGGAAATTACTCCTACTGATTTCCCTTTGCTTCATTCTCATTAATTTGCTTTATTTCCCCTTATGAAACACTTGGGAATCGCATGGTTGACAGACACAACTGTTGACTGGATCTGCTGCAACACCCACACCGAGGTACCGTACCATCAGACGTGGTCTACCTTCAGCGTTTTCATGCTAATGTACAATTCAGCGATTTATCGCTACTGCTCCAATAATTTTTTTAAAAACGGTGACCAGTGAAAGGGAGGGAAGGTGAAAAAGAAGAGGAGAGGGCGTGGATAAAAGATGGGTATTTCAAGGGGTGGAAAAGCAGAAGGAGCATTTTGTACGTGCGGGGAAAGACAATTCTGAAATGGCTTGAAAAGAACATCACTGTGAAAGTGCTCCCAAAAAAACACAGAGAAAAAGCGAGGAGAAGTCGAAGTGAGTACTAGCAGAGGAAAACACATGCAAATAAAAACTGAAGCATTTGGAAATATGAACTGAAGCAAACTATTGGTGCAGAAAAGCCCTCTGTTAGGACCTAATTACCCACTACGCCCCCCCCCCCGGGATGTCTCTCGGTTGGGGGGGGGAAGAACCATGGTCTGATATTCCGTGTTTTCCAGGTACCCAGTTCATCCTGGGACTGTGGCGTGGGGAGAGAAGAAACTTAGACTCCCTCCCATGCCATGTTCCTGACCTGCAACAGTCTGGAGGGATGCAATTTGCCCCATCGGAGCTCCACATGTATTAGGGATGCCAACCACCAGGTGGGACCTGGGGATCCCCCGGAATTACAGCTCATCTTCAGACTACAGAGATCAGTTCCCCTGGAGAAAACGGATGCTTTGGAGGGTGGACTCTGTGGCGTTGTACCCCACTGAGGGCCCAATCCACCCCATGCTCCACCCCCAAATCTCCAGGAGTTTCCCACCCTAATCTCGCCACCTTTCCCCCGTCCCCCACCAATGTTCCCTCTAAGCTGTGGAGTCTCATGAGCAAAAATTCTACTTTGTGAGCTACTGACATTAAAGTTGAGAGTGAGCAATTTGACTGCTGCATCAATTAATTTCCTCTGGAGCCATCCTTCCTGAGCTAAAAAAAATGTGTGAGCCAGAGGCTAAAAACTGTGAGCTAGCTCACTCTAACTCAGCTTAGAGGGAACACTGTCCCCCACTGGTGGCCAGGGGGACTGGGTAACCCCATGTTCTATATGTTATGTTTGCACAACAGGTCAAACTGTAGACCCCCTGGGGTCATTTCAGGTTGGAAAAATGGTACACGATGAAGGTCTAAGCCCCCCACTCTCCATGTTCCATGGCCTTGGTTTGTGAAAAGTATTGGAGTCGGGAGTCCATGGAACAGTGAAACAGCTAGATCTTTATTGCTGGTCCGGATGAAGCATACAACCCAGGGCTCCGAGCCCTCCTTTTATGCTGGTCAGGGATAATCCCCTGACCTCGCCCAACTGGCCTGATAGGCTATTATCAGTCTATTTACATCTCATAGGTTCCCTGGGAGAAACCTAGGTACATGATTGGTGGCCGGTTTGAATCCACCTGGCCTTTGTTCTACCTGGCTGAAGCTCAGGTAGTTTCTTGGCCATGTGCTCTGGCCACATGGCGGTCGCCATTACTGGAGCACATGGCGACCGCATGGTCAATACATAACAGTTTGAATTGATCCTGTACATGTCCAAGAAACATGGAACTTCAGAAGATGCCTCTCTGCCCAAGCTGGGGGGGGGGGGGAGATAATGTGCCAGCTCCTTAGACCACAGCTCCATCTGTCTGGACCCCCACAAAGCATCCATTCCACACATACAAAAGAAACTTTGATGCAACATGCACGCATCCATTGCAGCACAAGTAGAAATCATGTGTCCCCCTCAAAAATCAGAGGGAAGTGTCGGTTCAACCCAACATCGTGCTTTGAAAAAATGCACTTGGGGGGGGGGGATGGATGGAGGTGGGGGGGAATTATCTTGTAGCTCCTTCCTTTATCCCAACTGACATGCAAAGCCGAAGTGGCCCAGACTGAATCGAATGGCTTTCCACAGGGCTGATTGATGGTCACTCTGGCTCTGGGAGCTCCCAAAATAATCCTAACAAATGTTTTCCCAATAGCACCTGGCATCTCACCAGAAGGCAGCACTAGCATTTCCTAAATACTGAAAAAATGACTGTCACCACAGATGCTGGGGCTAAATATAACTCTGCTGAGATGGCAGCCTTCGAAAGGCGGGAGGGAAGCAGGTATCCATCGTCAACTGCATGCTCTATCTATTGGCTCCCTTATGCTATACCCACCCAGGGGGATTACTTCCTTAGGTATCTGATGCAGAGAGGGAACAATTAAATACTTTTGCAGATCAACTTTTATATGATGGTCAGTTTCAAAAAGAGAGTGGATGGGGCCCAATGCTGCCTGCAATTGCAAAAAAAATGCACGGGTTTAAAAATGGCTTTGGGACTTAGCTATATATATTTTTTTTAAATCACTGCACGTTACAATGTGAAGGCATCTTGAATTTACTGTCCTTTAAGCCAGCAAAGCTGTCCTGCCTGGTAGAAGCAGCCCATTCAGGGAGGCCAAGAGGAGGGAGTGGAAATGTGTACCTCCTGGCCAAGCAATATGGGGAGGGGGCCATGGCTCAGTGACAGAGCATCTGCTTGGCATGTAAAAGGTCCCAGGTTCAATCCTTGGCTTTGCCAGTTAAATCATCTGGCAGTAGGTGGTGTTAAAGACCTCCACTTTAGGCCTTGGAGGACCGCTGCCAGTTTGAGTAGACGTTATTTATTTATTTATCATATGGCAGAGTTACACAGAGGAAGTATAATAATATAAAATACGTAACCAAGTTGATACAACAGGTATGCAGACCGATTGGGCAATCCCCCTAAATACTAATATCTAGATTATCAGTCCACTCAGTTGCAGTTGGGGAGAGTTCAAAGAGCTCCGTCATATCTCCCTGGAAAGCACGACACTCACATTCCTGTGACAGATGGAAAACAGTTTGGCGGGCTGCACCACAATCGCATTCGGGTCCTGGTATTTTGCCCCATTTCAACAACAGGTCTACACGACTGCCAAAGCCTGTTTGTATTCTATTAGCCGTCTTCCATACTTTACGTGGCAAGTCAAATCCTGAGGGCCTCTCATTGGTAATTATTGGTAAAGATGGACGAATTGTTGAAGTGATCCTTGAAAATAAGGTTCTTCTTTGCAACCAGCAGACAGGACGCAAGCCGAACTGCTGGGTGGTCGATTATCCTCCGTTTCAACCCGAAAAATCTGCAATTTCACTTCTCTCTTGTGCAAATCAAACCTGTGACTTTTGATTGGCTTGCTATTTTCTCTTTCCTCTCGCTGAGTTGACCCCCTAAAATATGTATTTTAAGAACACATGTTTTAAAATACATGTTTTTATAATTTAAATCAGCACTCTACATTATGTTAATAGTTAAGTGCTGTCAAGTCTTGACCGACTCATGGTGACCCCTCCAGGGCTTGCAAGCAAGAAGTGCACATATGATATCCTGTATTATAATTAGTTCTTATCAAGATGATTACAGTATGAATGGTACCTTTGCATCCTTTACAAGCATTCTTCACAGGACTTAGATCTCCATTCCTACTTGTGTCTTATGAAGGGATTTTAAAAGAGGATGAAATAGATTCATGAAGGGTAAGTATCAGTGGGTACTAGCCATGGTGACTGAGGGCAACCTCCACCTTCAGAGGCACTAATCCTCTGAATCCCAGAGCCAGGAGGCAACACCAGGGGAAAGCCTTGGCATTTATGTTGCTGGCTGTCCAGAAGAACTGGTTGGCCACTGTGTGAGACAGGATGCTGGACTAGATGGACCACTGGTCTGATCCAGCAGGGCTCTTCTCATGTTCTAATGAAGGCCTTGGCTGCTATGCCTTCTTGTTGGCCCTCCAGAGGAACTGGTTGGCCACTGTGTGAGACAGGATGCGGGACTAGATGGAACGCTGGTCTGATCCAGCAGGGCTCTTCTTATGTTCTAATGACGGCCTCGGCCTCTGTGCCCTGTTGTTGGCCCTCCAGAGGAATTGGTTGGCCACTGTGTGAGACAGAATGCTGGACTAGATGGCCCATTGGTCTAATCCATAATGCAGTATTTGACTTGGAGCTTGATAGGAAAAATAAGAACCCAACTAAAAAACAAGGTATGGTGTTACCCAAAAAATTCTTAAAAATAGTGGCGGAATTTTGTTTAATCGATGCATGGAGAACAAGGAATTTGGATAAAAAGGAGTTTACATATTTCTCGTCAAGACACCAATCCTGGTCAAGAATAAATATGGTCTGGGTTTCAGTACCTATCCTAACTGAACTAATGGAAGTTGAGATTTTGGCAAATACGTTTGCAGATCACAGCCCTATAATGGTCACTCTTACCGAAATAAAAAGAAAGACTAGATGGATAATGAATTCTAATATTTTGAAAGATCAAGAGTTTGTAGGAAAAGTTAAGATTGAAATTCAAGAATTCTTTTAAGAGAAACATCCAATCAGAGATTTCAATGAATGTGGTATGGGACACCTTCAAACCCTTTCTGAGGGATTTTTATTAGTCAACAAGCCTGGAAAACAAAATGGAAAAAACAAAAATACGAACAACTATGTGAACAAATAAAAACAGAACAAGACAAAATGAAAGCAGATAATAAGTATGAATTAAGTAGAATTAAATTAAAGATGCTGCAACATAAAATGAATCTAATTTTAACCCAAGAAATAGCCAAAAAAATAGAATATACTAAACAGTACTGGATAGAAAATGCAAATAAACCCACAAGATGGTTATCATACAGATTAAAAAAAGAAAGAGAAAAAAGAACAATTGTGGCATTAAAAGATGAGAATGGAGAAAAGAAATGCTTAATTCAAGACTTAAAAAGGATTGTTGAGAACTACTACTGAGAACTATATAAACAAAATCTGGAGAATGAGAGGGAAATAAAACACTACTTGTGGGAAAAAAGTAAAAAGAAATTTACGGAAGCTCAAAAACGACTGCTAAATAACACAATATCCATGTATGAGATAACAGAGGCAATAAAAAGACAAAAGAATAAAAAGACTCCTGGTATAGATAGTTTACCAGCAGAGGTTTACAAAATATTTGAGGAACAGATGAGCCTTCCATTTAAGAAATTAGTAGAAGAAATAGGAAATAAAGGGAAAATTCCAGAAACGTGGAAACAAGCAATCATAACTTTAATTCCTAAATCAGAAAGTGATAAAAAATTAGTTAACTGTTACAGACCCATATCACTACTAAATGTTGACTATAAAATTTATGTGAGCATACTAGCAGAAAGGTTGAAAAAAGTCCTGGTAGATACTATTCACCAAGATCAGGCAGGCTTTCTTCCAAAAAGGCATATGATAATATAAGAATTCTTATTGATGCGTTAGAATATTATGAATCACATCCAGAAAAACAAGCAGCTATGATTTTTTTAGATGCAGAGAAAGCCTTTGATAATATTTCATGGAAATTTTTGTTACATAAATTGGATCAAAGTAATAGTGGCACCTTTTTTCAAACAATGATAAAGGCCATATATACTAAGCAGCAAGCAAAGATTATAGTGAATGGGGATTTAACAGATAACATTGAGATTCAAAAAGGAACTAGGCAAGGATGTCCCCTATCCCCACTTCTATTTATATTTGCGTTAGAGACTCTGAATGAACAGGTAAAAGAAGACGACCATATAGTGGGTCTTAAAGTAAAAGGTCATGAATTCAAATTATGAGCATTTGCCGATGACCTTTTGTATATTATAGAAAATCCTCTTAAATCTCTCCCCCAGTTAGAGCTGTTCTCTCAAGAGCAGTTCTCTCAGAGTTCTCTCAGCCCCACCTACCTCACAGGGTGTCTGTCGTGGGGAGGGGAAGGGAAAGGAGATTTTAGGCTGCTCTGAGACTCCAGGTAAAGGGCGGGGTATAAATCCAATCTCTTCTCCTTCCATAAAATAAAGATTACCACATTCAAGAAGAGCGAAATAAAATTTAAAAGACTAGTACATTAACTCACAGAATGTCTAAAATGTTCAAACTGGAAAATTTATTTGTTATTTCTTATTTATTTCAGTGTACGGACGTGTCAGCCGGTGATCAAGATCAAGATAATTCATACTATAGTATTTCCCGTTGCTATGAATGGGTGTGAAAGTTGCAGAATGAAGAAGACTGAGAGGAAGAGAGTGGATTCGCTTGAAATGGGGTGTCAGAGGAGAGTTTTACAGATACCATGGGCTGCCGAAAAGACAAATAAGTAGGGCCTAGAGCAAATCAAATCTGATCTCTCCCTAGAAGCTAAAATGACTAAACCTAATGCTAGCGTACCTTGATAACCTTAGAATAAGATGAGACTCACTGGAAAAGAGAATAATGCTAGGAAAAGTTGAAGGCAAAGGGAAAAGAGGATGGATCGGGATGGATTGACTCAGTCAAGGAAGCCACGGCCCTCTGTTTGCAAGACCTAAGTACGGCTGTGAATGATAGGATGTTTTGGAGGACACAGTAGTATCACCAAGGATCATTTGGGGCCGGAGCGAGGCAGAGAAACCCTCCGCCAGCCCAGGAGTGGGCACAAATAGCGGTGGAGGCAAGCCCCACCCCCTGCTCCCAGCGGGCCTGCGGAGGAAGTGAAGCGAGAAGGGGTTTAAAGTTTAAACTTCTTCTCTCTAGAGTCGCGCTGCAGTAGCGGTGATATTTCCATCGTATTCTATGGGGCCTCCCTCCCCTCCCTCCCCTCCCTTCCGCTTTTCCAGCAAGCTCGCTGTGATGGGCTCGCTGGAGAAGGGGAGGGGAGGGGAGCAGATATGCCCCCCTTCCCCTGAGCCTCTCTGCTTTTGTGGAGAAACTTGGGGGAGTGGGGGGATTTAAATGTCTGGGTTCCCTGCCCGATCTTCTCTAGGTGTCCCACAGCCACAGGGCACCTAGAGAAGATCAGGCAGGGAACGCAGGCATGTCTGCCTCCCTGCCCTCAGACACTTTTCTGGTGATGTCAGGGGGTGTGGTATATGCAAATGTTATGCTAATGAGTTATGCTAATGAGCTCCTGCACCTCTTTTTTTTTTACAAAATGACCCCTGAGTATCACCATAAGTCAGAAGCAACTTGCCGGCATTTTATGCACACATTTAATTAGAGTGTTCCATTTTTTCCATTTCAGTTGCATCTCTTTCCCCCAGGCACATTACTGATGCACATTGCTACAACACTGCAGCAAAGCAGTCTTAGGGTATGTTCAGACAGCTCTTTTGAGCCACGCCAGGCACGAGTGCCTGGTGGATTTAAAGTGCACGTCCAAACCTCAACATCTGGGAATCATGCCACTTTCGTTAGTAGCCCGTCGATCCCCGTCAGGGACCCGTACTTAAAAGATAGTGCTTAAAGTCCGATCCGAAGCTGGCCAACGGACCGATGCCGGACTTTTCACCATCAGGTCATTCCACCAGGGTGCAATCAGCCCATAGGGATGGTCTGGAAACCATCCTGAATGGCCACCATTTAAAAAAACTCTTAGCGATGTGCGCATAACCGCTTAAACATGCGACGTCCACAGAGGGTGAGGCACATATGCGCATATGCAGATAAGCACATATGCAGATATGCACATATGCACATATGCAGATATGCACATGCACAAACAGGATTTTTTTTTAAAAAAGCCGACTGAACGGCTCCTTAAAGTGGATGCTGTCTAGATAATCCACCGCGGAGTCATTTACTGATGCACATAACTGCATCTTGCATCAGTGCAATGCTGCATCAAAAGTAACATGATACATTTGTCCATGTGAAGCTATCAAGATTGTGTTCTACCAATGCGCATGCATGCATTAATTACATAGTAGGGGGGAAACACACCTGTGCAGTGTTCCATACAAAATCTAGAAATAAAAAACAGAGAATTCCAAATCTATCGGTTCCACTTTGGAATCCAGTCCAGGCCATTCAGAATGACACAATCTGTTTGTTTTACACTGATCGTACAAGGAAACTGCCCACGTATGTCAGAGGGTACTATCGCAGCAGAATACTTTGCAAATGGACCTGTCCGTAGCCAAATATTTAGTGCATCTGGGTAACATCGGTGCAAAAAAGCAAGGAAGTAGAAGAGAAAGGCAGAGCTGGTTCAACGCTGCTTTCTGGAATGCAAGTTTCGTCGCCTTTTGAAGCTCGATGAGAACATGTAGCAAGCATTCACTGCCGGCGTCCACCCTAAAACTCCCAGGGTTCTTCCGTCTCTCCTGGAAGTTGCACTCCGGGCTCTTGCTAATGGAGATGGTCATGGGAACAGTTCCTACAGCAGACTAGGTAAACAAACCAATATAGAACAGATTTACTCCGCAGAACAGCTGGGAAGAAAAGCTGTACGGTCAGTGATGCCATTGCCATTTGCACGAAAATAGCCGATTTGGGGCCTCCCGGACTACACACAAGCTCCTGTGAGTTGCCGGCAGGGGTTTATTATAGCACGTATGCCTGGAGGGTTTCCTTTTTTAACCCTGCTACTATCTGGATCACGCAGGCTCATATCTCAGAGTGAAAGAGTATCGTGTGGGTCCTTACAGTTACAATCACCCCGGGCAAGCCCAAGACATTTTGGTGCCTTTGGTGGACAACCCGAAAGGCATCCCCACCCTCTTCTCGCTAAGCGACAGGGTGCTCCAAAAATCCTACCCATCCTCTTTTGCAACTCCCCTTCAGTTTCATTGTGGGGGGAAGGGGCATGTAGGGAGATTTCCTTGGGGGGATTGTACTCCATGGGTCAGAGCTGCCTGTCTCCTGTAATGGAAAATAAAAACCTGTTATCTTGAGGCAGCTGCCTTGCATTATCTCCTGATGCCTCTGCAAATACCCTTGGAACGGAGGCCTTTTCTAGTTACCCCAAACGTCGGACCAGCACAAGCAAGTACAGATTGGTAGCACTGATAGCATCGTTTATATGGTCAGGTCCCTAAAAAATGATGCTTTATCGTGTCCTTGTAGATCTTCAGCACATGCCACTCTGCAGAAACTCCACACATAAATTCCTGAACCATCTTCAGGACTAGGGAGTTAATGCCCGGAGAGTAGGACACGGAGAATCAGTTGCTGGTGTGCAGTCCCATATCAACTCTTCCCATTGTCTCCTTCCAATTTGCAATCACTCCCTCAGCCTGATCTACCTCACAGAGCTCTCTACGAGGAGAAAATGATGCATACCGCGGCTCGGAGGAGAGGTGAGATAAAAATGGACAAATGATGGTGGAAAGCGTTGTCACATTGCAGCCAACTTATGGTGACCCTGTAGGGGTTTCAAGGCAAGAGATGGACACAGGTGGTTGGCCATCACCTGCCTCTGCATAGCAGCCTTGGATTCCTTGGTGGTCTCCCATCCCAGGACTGACCAGGACCGACCTTACTTAGCTTCTAAGATCTGACAAGATCTGGCGACCCTGGGCCATCCAGGTCAGGGCTAAATGGATAGGTATGCTAAAGGCTTCCCTTGCTTGAAAGCCAGTCGAATCCGACTCTAGGGGGCAGTGTTTCCAAGCCGAAGAGCCAGCGCTGTCCAAGGACTTTTTCCATGGTCATATGGCTGGCATGACTAAACACCAAGGTGCACGGAACATTGTTACCTTCCCATCAAAGCGGTACCTATTTATCTACTTGTGATTTCTTGCTTTCGAACTGCTAGCTTGGCAGGAGCTGGGACCAGAGACGGGAGCTCACTCCGTCATGCAGCACTTGGGTCTCGAACTGCTGAGCTACTGATCTTCCAGTCTGCAGCTCAGTGTCTTAACCTCTGAGCCACCACAGCCTAAATGGATAGGTACTAACTTGAAAATAGGAAAAAGCATCAGAGTTCTTCCAAATATGTAGCTTGGAAACTACAGAACATTTTCACTGACGGAAGGGAATTCTGCCAACCGAGCAAATCTTCCTTGCCTCCTCCCTCTGTCTGTAGTAAAAGAAATGCCCTCCCCCCATGCTTCTCCTGGGGAACGGTAGGCTACCAGGAACAGCATGTGGGGAGGGGGAGTTAGAGATCTGCAGCAAGAGGGGGAAGCAGTGAAAATATCCTCCCATCCGTGGGCCTCTTCCATGGGATCCAGTCCACTACTTCGATCCACTGGAGTGTTTCTGCAGATGGAAACATGTCACTCCACAAAGCATCCTTTTCTCTCCCCACCCATCCACTGCAGCCTTAAATGCCCCCTAAACTGCTGCTCCAGATGGACAAAGAGACTCCCAGGCACACCACTGGAGGAAGTAAAGTCATGCTCCGCAGATGGAATTCCATCCATCTGTGGAAATGTTCCACTGGTTCCAACTTTTGGGGCTGTATTCACTCTCCTGCAAGAGGCACTCCAGTGTGCCACAGGGAAAGGACATGATCATGTTTCAAATCAGGTAGCACTTCTAAGTGATGGGAAATGTCACACATTCACGAGCTTTGCTGTCATCATTACAACAACCCTGTAAGGTAGGTCAGTGCCATCATCATCATTCATGTACTGGTGGTGACTCTCTGGGTGTGATCACATGAGCCATTTGGCCCAACATAGCCACTCCTCCCTCCAGATCAAATGGGCGCAATCACACAGCCCCATCTGTCTGCCTTCCCCAGGCATACACACCCCATCGTAGGATGACTTGGAGCTGGGTTGCAAAGGCACCACATCACAAGAGGTGTTTTTGGTTCCCCACACATTCATTGCGCATGGCCAGACGTCTGAATGTGAGAGAACATGCACAAAATGGAATTGGCGGTCTGAACCTGCTGGGGTGGGGTTTTTTTTGAGTTTTTGCCTATATGCACACGAGCACACATGTGCATGAGCGTGTGAATGCACATGCATGCACATGAGTACATAGGCACCACCGGCATTTTAGAAAATGACTGGGCAACACGCGCCATGGCTGAGGCACTGCAATAATGT
This sequence comes from Lepidodactylus listeri, assembly GCA_029233225.1. Taxonomy (NCBI): domain Eukaryota; kingdom Metazoa; phylum Chordata; class Lepidosauria; order Squamata; family Gekkonidae; genus Lepidodactylus; species Lepidodactylus listeri. The sequence continues at coordinate 88,442,931 of JARCFY010000011.1, forward strand.
GGATGCTTGACCAGGGAATAGCCACGTAGGTAACCCACAACAGGGTGTGCTCTCTGGATGATGTGCCCCGCAACATTTTAAACTGATTCAATTAGAGGAGGTGCCATATCACGCCAAGCCACCAGTGTGATCACACCCTGACTGATTTCCCGCAAGGCGCCGCCCCGGCACCATTCTTCTGTTTTCCCTGATTGCGTGCTTCAATTTCTCACTATTGCTGCAGGACGCATTTTGACCCGCAGCTTTGTACGATTTTCCTGCAGCTTCAGTGATCCAGTTTTTTGAGGATCACTGAAGCCACGGGAAAATTGGGCGGAGCCGTGGGTCAAAATGCGCCCTGCGGCAAATAGCGGGAAATTCAAGCACACAGTCAGGGAAAAGGGAAAGAAGAAGGACACCGGGGCAGCATCTTGTGGGGAATTGGTCCTTATGATACATATCCCCAGAACATTTAGGAACAGGCACCAGGCTGTTCAAACTTTCATGGGGGTTCAGCTGAGAACTTCACTGAGCTCCAGCAAATGCAATTCCCACAGAGAGTATAAAATTGCCTTGGCTCAGCCTCTAGCCAGGATTCAGGGAACTAACGGCAAGCCTGCAGAGAAGCTCCAGGGGTGGGGAAGTGATGGCAGCCTGCTTGTAAGCTGGGTGAATTTTCATCATTCGGCTTTCGTTCCCTGGAACTGATGATTCTCTTGTCACTCTTGAGTCTGGAGGAGACAACCAAGCTATTCTTAGCCCGAACACCCTGTGATTAGAGTGGGAGGGGAACATCCCCCCTCTTCGGAGAAACTGACAAGATTTTTCTTGGGTTCGGCATTGAACCGAGGGGCATCGAGGGGGTGGAGGGGCAGACTTGGTTTGATCAGCGCACTACGGTGATCTTCTTACAGCTGTAGAGGATCTCCGGGCAAAGATCTTGTTGAAACAATATTGGGGGAAAGGAAGGATGTGTAGCGGACTGCTGCTTACTTATTAACCCGGTGTAGTAAAACAGTGCTGGAGATAAAAGAAGAATGCACACAGCTGAACTCCAGCTAGCCCCATGAACGAGACAGATGCAGGAAAATTGCAGTGGATTGCCATCTCGCAGTTTCCTTATCTGGTGTTCTACATAGATTTCAGTATTGCTTAACTGTGTTCAAATTGATTGAAATTGATCTATATTTATCGTTGCAACCCGCTCTGAGCCCTGCTGCATAGGCGTAGAGTACGGGGGGGCTCGAGGGCTTGAGCCACCCCCGAAATTTCCCGGGGGAGGGGGCTCAGCCACCCCGGGAAAACGGAGCGCCTGCTGCCGTGCCTCCCCGGGTCCTTCCGAGGCAAGGCCGCCGCTGCTGGAGAGGGAGAGGGAAGGGGTGGCGGGCGGGGGGGAGAGAGAGAGGCACTGGCAGCAGCGGCTGGCGGGCCTCGGAAGGGCCTGGGGAGGTGGGGCGGTTTTCCGGGGGGGAAAGAACATCACTCCAGCGAGCCCCCCCCCCCCCGGATTTCCAAAAGTCTACGCCCCTGCCCTGCTGAGCAGGGGCGGGAGGGCTTGAAATCCAATTACATAAATATAAATAAATAAATAAAGGTGTTACTGGACTCAAACCTAGCTATTCTTCTGAGTTTGTATCCTATAGAGTCTCCCTTTATGCCCTTGCAGCTAACAAGATTAGAGCCAGGGCGGCAGTACAGGGGCCATTCTTATAATATGCAGGCCATTTTAACCCAATTTTACCTATGTGATCTTACGTTTTACTTCTTTATGGATTTTATTATACTATTTCTTATCCTTCTAAAAGTGCTCCATTCCTTACGGTGACCTTGAGGGGTTTTAAAAGCGACATGCCTCTGCGTGTCAACCCTGGACTTCCTTGAAGGTCTCCCATCCAAATACTAATGAGGTTCAGGCCCATAGCCACAGGGCCCCTTGGGGGAGTGATGCCCCCGCCTGAATGTGCCTTGCCCCTCCCCCTTCTCTCCCAGTCCCTCCTCCCCTCCCCCAGGAAGCTGAGGGAGCCTGGGGTGATCGGTGATGACCACGCTCACCAGAAGTGTATCGCAGCCAGCCTGTGTACCTCATGACTGAGCTGGCTGGCTGGGTGGCCGAGCACTGGTCTGCCGTGCCTGCTCTTCCCCCTCTTCATCGCCAGAACTTCCCCGGTCCCCGAGGCCACCGCTGCCCTACTCAGCCTCCACTGCCACACCTTCCTCCTCCTGGCTGGCACTGGTTGGCTAGGAAGGGGCAGACCCTCCTCCCCTGCCATGCTTGCAGCCATCAGTAGCGAGCTCCACCTCCGACACTGGCCAGTCATGAGGCTACGCATGCTGCCCTCCTGGAGAAGGAGAGCCCAGCAGGCGGGCGAACGAGTGCAGCACTCCCTTCGTCTCTGCTCTGGCAGGCGGGCAAACAGGTACAGAACTCCCAGAAAATTTTCATTCATGGACATGATGAGGGTCGACCCTGTTTAGCTTCCAAGATCTGACAAGATCAGGTTAGCCTAGGCCATCCAGGTTAGGGCAGGTTCCCGTAGTCTTATCTAAAATATTTGAAACTTCTCCAGGAAGTGCTTGAGGAGAAGGAACCTCCAGATTACATTCATGTCAAAGGAATTCCATAGAGGACCCAAGGATGGACACAACACTCCTGTCTCTGAGAAACATCATTGACCTTATTCTGTTTTTCAGTTTGGAGAGCCAGTTTGGTGTAATGGTTAGGAGTGCGGACTCTAATCTGGGAGAACCGGGTTTGATTCCCCACTCCTCCATGGACAGCTGCTGGGTGACCTAGGGTCAGTCATAAGTTCTCTCAGAGCTGTTCTCTCAGCAGCAGTTCTCAGAGAGTTCTCTCAGCCCCACCTACCTCGCAGAGGGTCTGTCGTGGGGAGGGGAAGGGAAAGGAGATTGTAAGCCTCTCTGAGACTCCTTCAGGTAGTGAAGGGCAAGGTATAAATCCAATCTCCTCCTCCTCCTTCTCCTCTTCTTCTTCCTCCTCCCTTAGAATCCCTCAGCTAATTTGCCTTTCTTCTTCTTCTCCTTCTTCCTCCTCCTCTTCCTCCTCCCTTGGAATCCCTCAGCTAATTTGCCTTTCTTCTTCTTCCTCCTCCTTCTTCTCCACCCCCATTGGAATCCCTCAGCTAATTTGGGCAAAACTTCCAAATCTGCTTCTCACTTTGCTTCAGGTGAATTTTGGGTGGCAACCAGATCTGCAGCTAGATGCCTCCCTTTCCCACTGCTGCAACTGATGACGACAGCACTGTGTTTCTCGAGCAGCAAAATGGTTTTCTAGAAAGCCCCCAAGGCAGGATGGGAGCTGTTGCCTGTTGTTCCCTTTCCATGTTGGCCTTTGGAGCTGCTTGCTTCTCTTTCAGTTAAGGTTCCTTCCTATGACATTATTTTTTGGCTGTCTCTCAGCTTGTAATTTAATCGACACGTCAAAGGTGTGATTGTATGCATCTGTCCTCCAAGGAGACGCTTCACAACTTGTCAGTTGTTGTAGAAGACTGTCATCTGCTAGAAAAAGAAAATCAACGAGGGAAAGAACAAGTTTGGAATGGGCGAGAAAACCGCCCCAGTTTTGGTCTTCAAGGGCCAAGTTAAGGTAGAGCAGAATCGCGTAGTGGTGTGCTACCCTGCCACTTCCCCCAGAGGCAGAATAGACAACTTCCAAGGTCAAGATGAAGCAAAGTTGTGCTTTATGGCAAGTATCAACATTTTAGCATAAAATCTTATTCTCGTACAGGAAGTCAAGTCCGGAGCAGTCAGAAGATGATCTAAGCTAAGTGTGAAACTCCAGACAGACACAATAGCTAAACCAAGTCCTTTATGTATGGTGTTGTTGTTGTTCAGTTGCACAATCGAGTCCGACTCTTCTCGACTCCATGGACCACATCACACCAGGCCCTCCTGTCTTCCGTCGTGCTCCGGAGTTTGCTTAATTTCATGTTTGTTCCATCGATAACACTGTCTAACCATCTCATCCTTTGCCATTCCCTTCTTCTTTGACCTTCAAACTTTCCCAGCCTCAAGGTCTTCTCCAGGGAGTGCTCCCTTCTCATTTGGTGGCCAAAGTATTTGAGCTTCAGCTTCAGAATCTGGCCTTCCAGGGAACAGTCAGGGTTGATTTCCTTTAGGATTGACCGATCTGATCTCTTTGCAGCCCAAGGGACTCTCAAGAGTCTTCTCCAGCACCATAATTCAAAAGAATCTATTCTTCGGCGCTCGTCCTTCCTTATAGTCCAACTCTCGTAGCATATATTACTACTGGGAATACCATTGCTTTGACCGTACAGACTTTTGTTGGCAGGGTGATGTCTCTACTTTTTATCATGCTGTCTAGGTTTGCCATTGCTTTCCTCCCAAGGAGCAGGCATCTTTTAATTTCATGGCTGCAGTCACCGTCTGCAGTGATCTTGGATCCCAGGAAGGTGAAGTCTGTCACTGCTTCCACAACTTCCCCTTCTATTTGCCAGGAGTGATGGCTCCGGATACCACACCCTTAGTGTTTTTGAGATTGAGTTTCAAGCCATATGTGGCATGAACCTGTATGTGTCATTTATTCACATAGAATGAAAAAGGAAGGGGAACAAAAAACTTAACATAAGAAAACTGAATTAAGAACCTAAAAGGTTAAATACGTACAAATAAGATTGGGCCCTCCTCTTTGTATGTATTTAACCTTCTAGGTTCTTAATTCCTTTATTCACATATTTATTTATTTATTTATTCAATTTATACCCTGCCATGGTAGGCTCAGGGCAGCTTACATAAAATTCCATCTATAAATACAATTAAAACCAATCATAAAAGAACATAAAATAACATTCATTAATAATCATCCTAAACAATGCACCCTCTAAGCTCTGGAGTCTTGTGAGCCAAAATTCTACTTTGTGAACTACTGGCATTAAAGTTGTGAGCAGGCGATTTGGCTGCTGCATCAATTAGTTTGCTCCGGAGCCATCCTTCCTGAGCGAAGACAAAAATGTGTGAGCCGCAAGCTAAAAGCCTGAGCTAGCTCACACTAACTCAGCTTAGAGGGAACACTGATCCTAAAGTGCTGGAACATGATCTAATAAAGTGCATTGTACCCCACTGAGGTCCCTGTCCTCCCCAGGCTCCACCCTCAAATCTCCAGGAGTTTCTCAACCTGAACCCGGCAACTCTACACACACACACACACACACACATCAACGGCCAGGGTGGACCTGACAACCCAATGTGCTTGAGATGGCTTCCAAGTAAAAACAATACCATAAAATCATGAAATATCAATACATCCGTTGATCCTTCACCACAAAATGAAACAATTGCCAATCCACCTTGGGGACTAGAAGCTAAATTGATTGGTAACATTCCAGATGCTAGCCAATAGTCTCCTTCCGAGTCTGGTTTTTCCCTGGTTCGAACTGAACCGTGCTGAAAACTTGCAGATCTAGTTTTTCAGAAGTTGTCTTCAGGGCAAGTTGGTTAGTTTGCACTGAACACAGGGAGGGTGCTTTGAATCTGGTCCCAGAGTTCTTAAAACGTTATGCCTTTAAAAAAAAAATCCTGAATTGTAATTCCAAGAGTTGACTGACTGAGGCTTTAAGTTCTTGGATCAGTCATCTGGTTGTACAAAACAACATGTTTCCATCTCTTCAAACTGTTCGCTGCTTTTGTTTTATGACTGCTCAGGGATGCGCCTAAACCTACCCCTTTTTATATCTAATTTGTTTGGAATGACAGGCATGTTCTGACTATGAAAATTAATTCTGCAGGGTGCTATAACTTGTTTTATTATGCAGGAATTTGCCTTTGAAAAGGGTGGTGGTGGAGAAACAAGGAAAAAAAGAAAGGGGGGGGATACTTAATTAGGCCTGTATCTTAAAGAACTTAATTTGATCTTTCAGCAGAGGGGGAAAAATTTACAAGTTAAAGTAAAGTAAAGATTATACGCTCAGTACAAGAACGCAACTCATTTTAATGGTGGTTTCTGGAAAGCTTTGATGGAGAGTCTTTCTTTGTTAGGGAAGAAATGATTCATTTGCTTGAGAAAGGCTAGGCTTAAATAGAACCCAGGATAGTGGTGTAGTATTTATTTGCAGCTAATTCATCAGTTTTACATTTTTTTAAAAAGAGAGTATTGAGAACTGCTTCTTTGGGATTATTACTAGCAACTGGTATATGAACTTTCACAGACAGGATGAGGAAAGGGTGTTGACCCCTTGTATCAGCCATAACCATAAGGGGTAGAGCTGTGGCCCAAAAGTAAAGCATTTACTTGTCAGGCTCAGCCAGTGGAAGTCTGGGGAGGCGAGCTCACAGGGGACGATCACTGACAATAGTATGACATTACTTCCGGAGGAAACCTGGAAGTGATGGCACCTCTCTAGGAATCACCAGAAACTCTGTGGTAAAACTATAGAGAGATGGACAGGCACTAGGATTGCCCACCCCCAAGAGGGGAATGGAAATCTCTCAGAATTACCACTGATCTCCAGACTACAGTTCTCTTAGCGAATATGGCTGCTTTGGAGTTGGACCCAATGGAGTTATACTCCACAAGTCTCTCCCCTCCCCAGGCTTCACCCTCCTCAGATTTTCGGGAATTTCCCAACTCAGAGCTGTCAACTCTGATCTACTTGGCATGAAGAAAGTCCCAGGTTCAATCCCCCAGCAACTTCACCTAAACAGATCAAGTAACAGATCAGGCGTGCCAGTTGAGAATCGTTCCGTTATCGAATCGGCAGCCTGTCTTCATGTTCTTTCTTACTGGTGGATGAAGCTTTTTCTGCTCTGTGTAATTTGTGGAGTGATCATGTACTAGTTATATACTTTGCATAAGGATGAAGTTTCTTCTCTTTGTGAAGTCTGTGAAATGAACATGTACTAGTTTATGAACCTTGTATAAGTCTTCTGATTAAGATCCAATCAAAATGGAGAATAGAACCCAGAGTCTTTGTTGGACCGTTCTTTCTGACCTTGATGACTACTAATTATAGACTTTACCATTGTTGTTACTATAATTCATTTGTGTTTATAATATGAATGTTACTTATTATGATATGATTTTGTGAGGGTAATTCTTCCTATTGTACTGTGGAGATTTGTTAGAATACATTACAGCACTGCTTTTTGCATACCTGCTTTGTTTGCATTTTTGTGCAGTGCTTATTTCCTAGTAGTCTTGATTACTGCTTCTATCGTTTATGCTATACATTATATAGAACAGTGATGACATTGTAAAGGTAAAGGTAAAGGTTTCATTTTCTTGAAAGCCAGTTGAATCCGACTTGAGGGGGCGGTGCTCTTCTCCGTTTCCAAGCCGAAGAGCCAGCACTGTCTGAAGACTTTTCCCGTGGTCATGTGGCCGGCATGGCTAAACACTGAGGTGCACGGAATGCTGTTACCGTGCACCTTCTGGTCTGCAGCTCACTATTTTAACCTCTGAGCCACTGTGGCCCCAATGATAACATTGTGCTCCTATGAATACCATTTCTTTTTCCTGAAGAATATCCACCATATATTTATAAGGTTTTACATATTGTAATATCTGATCAAGCTGTATAAATCTATGTTACTGTTGTTTGTTATCTGTTAATCTAGAGTCATCTATTTTAATAAAGCGTATAATTTTTTTAAACGTCAGTGGAAGTCCTTGCCTCCACTCCTCTCTGACTAAAAATCATCCAAGACCACAAAAACCACCTTTTACAGAATCAGATTTCCAGGGACTGTTGTTTCCTAGTGGAAAGATCATTCCCTCTTTAAAAGGGGAAGAAAACTATTTACTGAAAAAGCAGAAGAAAAGGAGGGGGGAATGCTTTCTTTTCCCTCTTTTATTTTCCTTCTTTTCTTTTCTTTTCTTTCTTTTTTAATGGCTCATTTGTGGCTTTTACGAGTTGTCTTTCAGATGAGACAAAGTAAAACAGGGTTACATTCCAAGCATGTAGGGGCTTAGCTACAGTTTAATTATGTGCTCACCCCTGTAATTAAGAAAGCAAATGGAAGACTTGATGCCTTCAAACCATAGAAATGTGAGGCTTCCTGGCCAAATGCTTTGCTAGCGGCACACAGGCTTCTGAGTGGCCCATCCATGAGGGAATTCGATGCCGGGGAAGACGGACAGCTGGGCGAAAGGCCAAAAGAGGCGACCATCTTTTACTCTGCACACCGGGACAGAGAGAAAGACACAAGGGTGTGGCATGGCTGCCAGATAGCTCTGGCACAGCCCTTCCCTTCTGGAGTCCTTGGAGGCTGCCAAGCGATTTGTGCCAAGCAGAGGCCCTCCCTGTGCCGTCCCAGCCAGGCTTTGAGCCCTCAGGCTGCCAGGCAAGGGCTGAGGAGAAGCAACCTGGAGCAGAAGTGGCCAGAGCAGATTCTGATCTTGAAAGTGCAATGAGAGAACCCAGCAGAGTTGCCAACGTTTGGGTGGAGTTTGTAGATCTCCCAGTATTACAACTGATCACCGGACTACAGAGATCAGTTTACCTTAGGGTTGCCAGGTCCCCCCAGGGGCCCGGCCCCTGCCGGCCCGGAGGGGGTGGGGTTTTTCCCACTAAGAGCCCCCAATCTGCCAGCCCGGATCTGGCCGGTGGGGGAACCCCGCCCCCAAAGTGCCGAGTTCGTGGTGACGTGCCTGGAGTGATGACATCACCTGGAGGTGATGTCATCACACTGGGCAGATCACCAGGGGGATGCTCTAGCACTCGGCCAAAAAACCCTATGGTACCATAAAATTTCCAGCCAAGTGCTAGAGCATGGTGATGTGAAGAAGATCCCAGTGAAAAAGCTCCGTCCCCCTGTCAGGAACAGGTAGGGACCTGGCAACCCCATCTCAAAGTCATTTTATTTATAACCCGCTCTCCTGGAAACCAGCTCAGAGCCGGTTTATAGATATACAATTAAAACCTTCTAAAACACAGCATACAATTAATCAGAGTCAATAAATGCAACCAAATCAGTAAGACAACTACTGTAGAATTTAGGATGGCATAAAACTCATACAGAAGGCAATATACAAATATCTAAAAGAAGGAGAGGAAAGGGGGGAAGCAAGGGGTGAGGGAAAGGAGGCGGGGGAGGCCAAAACTAACTGTAGCCTATGGCTAGGAGCCCATTACTGACCTTGACCACAGGCCCGGCGGAACAACTCTGCATGGCTGCACCAATTTTGTAGCAAAAGCTACAAAACCACATGGTGGTTTAAGGAAGAGAAAACAGCACAAAACGGAAGGCTAAAACAGTCTCCCTATATGAGAAGTTCCTCCTTCTCCAGACCCGTCTGCTGGCCTTCCGACCACATAAAAGTGTAGACTCCTCCAGGCCTCAAAATGGAAAGCGGAGGGGTTCATCCCACCTTCTTCCCTGCTCTTTCCCTGGGCCTGGGCCCCCCCATACCTCGGACCAAGGGCCTCTCATTCCTCCCTGACCTATTGTGGGGTTGGTTTTATATGGGGTGGGTTTGGCCCTGCCTCTTCCCCAACCTCCCCCCGATCTCCTGCCCTCTGGATGGCCCAACCGATCGCAACAAGGCGGAGCCAGTTCCTTCCTTCCTGCTTGCCCTGTGATAGGTCCCCTGTGGGGCTGCCTGCCAAGCCCTGATTGGCTGGCCCGGAAAGCCTGCCAGAGTGGAAATTTCCACCTGTTGGGCTGGACCTGCTTCCTGTGGGCCCATCTGGTCCCAGTGGCTCATTCCCAGTGGCTGCCTGCTTCTCTTGGTGAGGTGCTCTCCTCTGCTCCCGAGCAGGCCCTCTGGGGCCCCTGCAGAAACCCTCCCAGCTGCAGTGAGTCTGGGGCTGTGTGGTCATGACCCCTGTCAGTCACTTGACCCTCGCGCATGGCTCTGGAGGCCAGTGGTGAGTCTGGGACCAGACCTGTAATTGCAAAGAGTAGTCATGATTCTAGGATACGCAAAATGCCCCACGAACATCTGCTTTCAAAGTCCTCATGTTGTTGCCCAGAGAACTTTAGTGACTCTCCTCAGGCAGGCTATAAACTTTCCACCTGATTTTTTTTTTCCCCTGTCACAAATTTTGTGTCAGGAGCAATTCAGACGCCTGAACATTTTAATGGTAACGATAGGAAGGAACAGGCCCAGCCCGGCCACCGTTACCATGACTACGGTTTTATTGTTGTTGTCATTGAGCATCCGAATAAATAGCTGTTTTAAGCCCTATAAATATAATCTCTTGTTTGGATATAAAATATAGGTGGCTCCAGGGCTTAAATATTTTACACGCCCTTCTGGTGGTGGTGGTTGTTTTTTCTTTAAAGGCAGACATAGATTTGTCTGTGTGCCAGCTGGGACGATTTCCCTTTCACAGGCTGGTTTCCATTCCAGCATAGTGGTTTGTCACTGCCTGCCTCTGCGTCGCAACCTTGGACTTTCTTGGTGGTCTTTTACTGAAGTGCTATCCGGGGCTGACTTTCCTTAGCGTTTGAGATCAAATGCGATTTGTGCTAGCCTGGGCTATCCAGGTCAGGGGGAAAGGGGGAAAGGGTATTGTTTTAATTGTCTGTGGGGGAAAGGTTTTGTTCTCCTCCCACCTCCCATATCACATTGTTCATTGTTCATTGTTTATACGGTCTGTATTTCATCGTGCACTAATTGGGTAATCCATTCTATTGCCTGCATTCTATTGCTGTTACTTCTGCGTTCAACCCGTTTTATTGCATTTTGAGTCCTATATATTATAACCAGTCTTTATTACACTGTTTTGAAATCTGTAATCCACCTTCAGCCTCACTGAGGAAGAGGAACGAAAAGCAAAGTCAAATAAAACATGTTAAATTAAATGAACCGAACCCGGGTGAAGAGCCCAGTAAGGCGCGAGAGAGCTACTGAGGGTCTGTCCGTTGGTCGAGAAGACCCATCCGGAAAGGTGCTTGGATCACAGCTGCCACACAACTGCGGAAGGAAGGCTAATATTTTTACTTGTTTCGGAGTCACTAGGGTTAGGGTGGGACTGTCGCTGGTCCAGACCCTCCTGGTCTGGGTCAGCCCCTCCCTGTCACGGACAAGAGGCACCAGGGCAGCTGGCGATAGGGAAAGCCTTGCCTTACCTCACCTCACCACTGAGGGGAGCAAGACACCACTGATCAGCTGACCCACCCCTAACCGAGGGATTCCGGGGGAAGATGGGGTCCAACTCAGAACCACTCAGAGGGCAGTGCAGAGGCCCACACAGCCATGAGACAGCTGGCAATTCTCCCTCCATGGGGAAGGAGGAGAGTGGGGAAGTGCCACGGGAGCCAACCCCTTGGTCATTAGGATGGGTGCAGGACGAAGCAAGTCGGGGTGTCTGGGCAGAGCTCCACCTTTGCCCTTGGCTGCCAGGTGAGCAGCTAGAGCCACGGGGAAGGGAAGAAGTGGAGCAAGGTCCTGCTGGAAGAAGAAGAAGAGGAGGAGGAGGAGGAGGAGGAGATTGGATTTATGCCCAGCCCTTCACTCGGAGTCTCAGAGCAGCTTACAATTCTCCTTCCCTCCCTCTCCCCACAACAGACACCCTGTGAAGTTGGTGGGGCTGTAGGGCTCCCAAGTCAGCCCGGGGGGCGGGGAACCCCACCCCCGAAGTCGTCCAGCGAGGACGGCGTAATGACGTCACTTCTGGTGACGTCGCTGGGTGCATGCACCAGGAGAAACTCCCGGCCGGAGGAGGACTCCCCCCTGCCTGTGAGTCCCTAAGACTTGGCAACCCTATGGGGCTGAGAGAGCTCTTTTGAGGACTGCTCTTGAGAGAACAGCTCTGAGAGAACTGTGACTGACCCAAGGTCACACCAGCAGCTACATGTGGAGGAGCGGGGGAATCAAACCTGGTTCTCCAGATTACAGTCCACTGGTCTAAACCACTACACCAAACTGGCTGTCTGGAGGGGAGGAGCTGGGCAGAAGAAGGGCAGTGACACCGCACTACAAATGGGAAGCTTTCCCAGAGGCCGAGGAGGAAGTGGGTGGGGCATGTTCCATTATAGGGAACAAGACAACCAGAGCACAGGAGCTTGCAGGTGTTGAATCTCCTCTGTAACTACGGTTGCCAGGTCTCTCTTGGCAACCAGTGCAGGATGGAGGGACTTACCAGTAGAAAGAAGAAGGCCTAGGCCAAGTAGCTAGCATCAAATAGGAAGTGATGTCATCATGACAGTGACTTCTGGGCAATGCTCTGGTATTTGGGCAAAAATTCTATGGTAAAACTGGCTTCTAGGTAAAAGGTTTCCCTTGCTCAAAAGCCTTTGAATCCGACTCTAGGGGGCGGTCTCCATTTCCGAGCTGAAGAGCCAGCTCTGTCCGAAGATTTTTTCCCATGGTCATGTGGCTGGCATGACTAAATGCTGAAGTGCACGGAATGCTGTTACCTTCCCACCGAAGAGGTACCTATTTATCTACTTGCAATTTCTTGCTTTCAAACTGCTAGGTTGGTAGGCTTCTACCATAGAGTTTTTGCCCAAATACCAGAGCATCACTCAGAAGTTCCTGGCATGGTGACGTGTGAGGCCACTCCTTTCTAGGAATCACTGGAAACTCTGTGGTTTTACCATAGTGCCATAGTAACCATAGAAGATACTAACCCAAGTTTTACCACAGTGTCCGGCAGTGTGGCATCACTTCTGGGTTTTCCCAGAAGTGACGTCATGCCAGCATCGACAAATCTGGTCTTTGAACGGTGTTGTCCTTTGAGAGAAAAAAACCCTTACAATTTTTTGACACTGAAGTGGTGTTCCTGAATATGTTTCTTTAAACCAGGAGTAAAATTGACAAGTGAATACTTCATAGACTCCAGAGAGCAAAAGGGAAACGACACCCAGAAAAATCAAAGCCAAGCTGACCTTGCATGAATTCCAGCTGCCGTTTGAGAGGCCGTTAAAGGAGAACCGAAAGGGGTCAGCTGAAAACACACACACTCTGAAGAGTACTGGAGTTGGGAGGCCGGTGGAGCCATTTCAAGCATAGCTCAGTTTATTAGGTGGTCAGTTCTAGCATGAAGACAGAGGTCAGGGGGCCTGCTTATATACACAGGTAAGCCACACCCCTGACCTTGCCCAAACAATGCAACTGGATAAGGTAATTTGAATAAGCTTCAGGGCAATTGGATAAGTTCCAAGATAATTACATAAATTCCCAGATAATTTGAATAGGTTTCAAGGTAATAAGATACGTTTCCCTCCAGAGGCTATCATGGGACTATTTGCATATCGTAAGCCTCTGGTAGGGGTGCAATGAGGACCCTAGTGTACTATTGTTCTCTTACAGAACATAACACACTCCTTAGATGATGCTGACAAAAACAGTTCTACTGGGAGCTGAAATTATTTTGCCCCTCGAGATTTTTTTTTTTTGACTCTAGAAGAAGAGTTGGTTTTTATACCCCGCCTTTTTGGAGTCTCAGAGTGGCTTACAATTGTCTTCCCTTCCTCTCCCCTCAACAGGCATCTTGTGAGGCAGGTGGGGCTGAGAGAGTTCCGAGAGGACCAGGACTGGCCCAAGGTCAAACCCAGTTCTCCCGGATTGAAGTCCATGCTCCTAACCACTATATCAAACTGGCTCTAACCCTAGCCTGTCCACAGGGCTATTTTGGGGCAGGAATGCACAGGAACGGAGTTCCGGCTGGCTTCTGAGTTGGCCACACCTACAGCCTCCCTCCCCCTCCCCCGGGTTCCCCAGGCCCCTCACAAGCTGCGGGGCACCTGGGGAAGCCAAGCTGATCCAGAGAGGGAAGGCAGTTTAAACCAATCCAGAAATTGCTTTCCTTCCCTCAGGTTCCCAGGAAGCTGATCCTGGGAGGGAACTGCACTGTCAGGGGTGTGGCATAATATGCTAATGAGTTTCTGCTGTTGGGTCTGGCCTATTATGCTAATGAGTTCCTGCTGAACTTTTTTTTTTTTACAAAAAAAGCCCTGGCTGTCCACGTGTTCATGTGCCCATTTCAGGAGATGGAGCCAGCTCAGTTAATTCTAGACAGACTGACAGAAAGGAGTTGCCTGCATGGTGTATTCTAATAAAACACTGACCTCCATAATGTCTTGATTTCTTAATGTCTCATAATGTATTCCTTATTTTGGAACTCTTCCGGTGGCAATCTTCTTTGCAAAATAGGACCTGCATTCCTGGCTAACCTTGAGTTTTGCATTAATCAGGATCTCTTATTGGTACCCAAGCTCCACAGCAGATCATGACATTACAGGCACGGGTAGAGATACAGTTGGTGGGATGAAGGAGGGGCAAAGAGAGACTTCAACACTCAGTCCTAACAGCTGGCACAGGGGCAGCAGAGGTACAGCAAAGGCGTCAATTGGAAGTGCAAGGGAATCACCATGTTCTACACATTAGCGCATGGCAGTGTGCTTGCACTTTCAAGGTTACGGTATACCCTTTCACCACTGCTGGCCCCATCCGCCATGTTGTACTATATTGTGGCTGGGATTCCCCAAATCGACCTGGAAAGCCAGGCTCATGTGTTAAACTAGTATTTCCATCTCTGTCCTTATTTCCCATACTCTGCATTCCCTAGTTGGTACTCTCTGCCAAATACCACCATGGTCCTAAGAACATAAGAGGAGCCAATGCTGGATCAAGCCAATGGCCCATCCAGTCCAACACTCTGTCACAAAGTGGCCAAAAATACCAGGTGCCCATCAGGAGGTCCACGAGTGGGGCCAGGACACTAGAAGCCCTCCCAGTGTTGCCCCCCCCAAGCACCAAGAATACAGAGCATCACTTGCCCCAGAATGAGAGTTCCTATCTGTACCTTTTGGCTAAGAGCCACTGATGGACTTCTGCTCCATCCGCAGGGCCTGTAAGGTGGAGATGTTCCACCAGGCCTTTGGTTGAGGACAGTGATGGTTCCACTGTCCTCCTCTTCTTCTTCTTCTTTTTTCTTCCATCCTTGCTTTGGCCCTCTCCTCACCTGCCTGCAAGTCAATGACACAGTCCAGAGTGGAGTAGCGAAGAAATTGTCTGACGCCATCTGAAATAATGTCATCCTGTTTTGTTTTTAACTAGATTTTAATGGTTGTACATTGCCTAGAGCTTTACATCATAGGGAATAGGTGAAGAATCATCATCACCATCAAAGCCATCTCTTGTTGGTGGTAGCGAACGCTGTAGGTTTAGACCCTGGCACCTCCTCATAAGGAAATAGTATGTGTTTGTTTTTGTGCCACAATGCACCATCAGCCTAAGCTGCCACTCTCCTTTCATGAGCGCTTGGTGTCTAAAGTTTATGCACTGGAGCATTAGAGCATGAGAGCTAAAGAAATGCTGTGGCTCCAAACAAGAGACAACAGCTACTCATAGTCAGAGGACTACCCGTAAGAATCCATATTCAGACCCTTGACAAACAAATTAGTTAATGCATTCCAGTTACATACCCTTCCAGTTACTCATTTATAGCACAAGTATAAAAGGGTCCAGAATACTTTTCTTAGAGTCAGGTAGTTATGAGGTGTTACAACTGAATCCTACTCATTTCCTACATCATGTATGATGTAATCTGTAACTTCCTAATTGGTGTTTAATGTAGACACATGACTTCGTTTGTGTGGGCAGGAACGCCATGTGATCCTCCAAAGCAGAAGGTTGTAACCAGGTCTATGAGTACACAGTAATTCAGGAGGCATGCAGTGAAAGCACAAAACATAACATTGGGGAGAAGTAGAGATGTTTGAATACCAACCAGTTCAGCTCATCTATTGTCCGCCAGTTACGAACAGGGAGCTGATTTTTCAGTGATCGGTTCAACTGTTCGTTGACCCATTGGTGGCTGTTCGGCAGGTTGCTTCACTGTATTCCTTCCTCACCGTGCAATGCAGTGCAGTGCAATTGACTTTTCACACATGTATGTTCTCACATGCCTGACTGAGTTCCACTACACCCCATCCCCATCTTAGCTGTGTAACTTCTGCTCAGGAGGCATTGCTTAAGTAGACCCTTGAATCAGACACAAATCATATAAATTGTGTGTGTAAAGAGCCATCAAGTCACAACAAACTTATGGTGACCCCAGCAAGGGGCTATTCAAGGCAAGCAAGAAGCAGAGGTGGTTGGCCACTGCCTTCTTCTGCAGTCTTCATTGGAGGTCTCCCATCCAAGTACTGGCACCCTGCTTAGCTTGTGATGAGACCCAGCTATATTATACCATTCCGTATCCACTCACCTAAATTAGTCATAAATAAATCCTATGTTTTAATAAAATCCTGACCTCCAGTGCTTGTCTAAGAACTCTCAAGTGGTGCTAATCAGGTGGGACTGGCAGCATTTTTGTGCATCGTTGTGCATATATAGTTTTATGAAAACCTAATGCAAACCTGTTCAGAAGGCATTCGCAGCTGCTCAGTGCAATCCAAACAGGCTGGGTGATTGATTAACATCTGATCAACTCCTTCGAACACAGAGAGCCATTTTGGTGTAGTGGTTAAGAGTGCGATTCCTCACTCCTCCACAGGCAGCTGCTGGTGTGACCTTGGGTCAGTCATAAATTTTTTCAGAGCTGTTCTGTCAAGGGCAGAGCTCTCTCAGCCTCACCTACCTCACAGGGTGTCTGTTGTGGGGAGGGGAAGGGAGAGGGATTGTAAGCCACTCTGAGATTCCATTGGGTAGTGAAGGGTGGGGTATAAATCCAATCTCCTCCTCCTCCTCTTCCCTTCAAACACATTCATTGCAAAATTCAGAGCATCCCTAGGTGTAAGAATCAGCTTCCTTTAAATCATTATTTTTTCAAGGACAAAGTTATGTTCTAGTCCTTCTCACACAGAAACATGCTTGAAAATGCAGGGAGAAATGCCTTCTGAAATCTCAAAAGCTGAAGTGTTGTCTGAATATGATTCCCACTGGGTGGGGGAATCTGTCCCTTGTGTAGCCCGTTGTCAAAACTGTACAAAACAGCAATATTTTTTTTCTAGCTTGCATAATTTATAAAAGTTGCAGAATCCCAGCTCCTGTTAGTGGAGAATTCGGATTGCCTGAGTGCAGAATCATATGTGTTTTCGGCACAGATTACACGCAGCCCTGCTCACGGTATTCGTATGTCATCAAAGAGTCCAGAGCCTGGCCCAGTTTCCAATGATTTTCCTGCCCTGGCCATTCAAATCCTCCATGAAATCCCCAGCAAGGCCGGCTCTGGGCGGACTCTTCTGCCCACAGTGCTAACTCAGGACAGAAAGTGGATTTACACGAGATTCCAATCTTCCCCTGCTGCTTCGCCCTCTTTCTGCCAAGAGCTGGGCAAATGCCACTTGAAGGATCACTGGGTCCAGCAAGCAGCTGGTTTTTGCTGCCGGATGGGGTTACACAACCTTTGCTGGTTTGGGCAGTGCAGCCCGGTTGCAAAACATTCTCACTACAGATACTTGATCTCAGTGTAACAGAAGCAACTGCAGCGAACCTTCGGTGTCTTTTTACTAGAGTCATTTTGCATGCAGGCGATTCCAAGACACCTATAAAACCAACAGTTGAAATGCTTCAGAAAAGCTATTATTATTATTTTATTTTATTTTGTTTCCCCCCCTCCCCGGGGGAATGTTTGAATACCAACAAGTTCAGCTCATGTAT
Source organism: Lepidodactylus listeri (assembly GCA_029233225.1). Taxonomy (NCBI): domain Eukaryota; kingdom Metazoa; phylum Chordata; class Lepidosauria; order Squamata; family Gekkonidae; genus Lepidodactylus; species Lepidodactylus listeri. Next base: position 88,460,440 of record JARCFY010000011.1, read on the forward strand.
TGTCCTCCAGTTACGAACAGGGAGCTGATTTTTCAGTGATCGGTTCAACTGTTCATTGACATGTTTGCGGCTGTTCGGCAGGTTGCTTCACTGCATTCCTTCCTCACCATGCAGTGCAGTGCAATTGACTTTTCACGCATGTATGTTCTCACATGCCTGAGTTCCACTACACCCCATCCCCATTATAGCTGTGTAACTGTTCTGCTCAGGAGGCATATACAGACTGAAAACTTCATTTCCCCCTTAAGAATTCCAGCGCCTTATTTTTTTAAAAAAAGCTGTTATTGCTATTATTATTATTAGTAGTAGTAGTAGTGGTAGTATTGGAAGATTTCTACTTCCCCAAACTAGGCTTTCCAGCTGGAATACCCCGTCTGCCGAGCATTATCAAAATGGCTACTGAACGAGCTATTTGCGGCCACAACAAAACCAGGATAGCCTTTCCACCCTCCTTTCAAATGCACCGGCCCCTCTTCCTGGCTCTCCGCACACTCACCCCCTCCCCTCTCCCGATGAGCTCACTTAATAATGCATGACCAGGAGCCCAGGCAGTTTGATCCGCTAGCCCAATAATAACGCAGACCGTATCCTCTCCATTAGGAGTCGGGTTACTGTCATTTGGGAATCCAACAGATGGAAACGCTGGGATTCTTTCCATGGCGTTTCTGCTTTGGAGGTCTCCCACTATAGTAAATTACAGGCATGTCATAATCCCAGCGTAACAGGTCTGGGGACCGGGGCGGAGGAAGGGAGGGGAAAAGAATAGCTTGTTTGGAGGAGCTGCAGCTAATTATGTCTCTATAGCTCATGATGCAGCAACCTGGCTGGATTGAAGTCTAGGCGGCACGGGATGGGAGACCTCCTGGGACCCCGAGGTACCCTGTCTTGAGCGCCATGAAGACCTGCTATAGCAGGTCACAGACAACAGGAGATGTACAATCAGTTTTAATTGCTTTCCCCCTCGAAATTATTTCCTGTAGATCAGGGGTTTCTACTGTGGTGCCCCTGGGTGCCATTGTGCCTGCCGACACCTTTCCTGGTGCCCCCACCAAGTGTTTTAGAAAGTGGGAGGGGCCAGGTGGGGTTTTTGCCCAGCATAATTTCTGATTGGCCATTAGATATTTTTTTAAAAAATATTGCTTTGGCAGCAGCTGCCATCACGGCTCGAGGCTCTTCAGTGTGTGACGGAAGGGAAGGTGAGGCGGCCATTTGTGGCTGGCCCTGCCTCCTGCAGCAGCCATGTTGTGGCAGCCATTTTGTGGCTGCGCCCACCACACTGTGTCAGAATTACAAAGGTGCCCACTGGCTGGAAAAGGTTGGGGACCCTCTGCTTTCGATGTTTATACTCTGCTTTTCTCCCTAGTCAGGAACCAAATCCTTAACATCTCTGTTTTATCATTTAAGCAACAACCCTGAGGAGAAGGTTAGACTGATGGTGTATGATGGGCCCAAGGTGGCTCAGAAATCTTCCCCAACAGGGTAGGGCTCCGAAACTGGGTATCCCAGATTTTAGGCAGACATTCTAATTGCTATACCTTACTGGCCCTCTCTGTACTTGTTAGTCTTCAAGGATGCCACAGGACTTTTCTTTTGTGGCAGAAGACTGATAACAGCAGCCTCACTGCAATTTCTGTCTCTCTTTAGAAGATTTGGAAATGAAGCTCCAGATAGTACCAGAGAAGAGCTGCGGCTCATTGTCAGAGCATCTGCTTGGCATGCAGAAAGTCCCAGGTTCAACTCCCAGCATCTCCAGTTAAAAGGATCAGGTAGTCGTTGATGTGAAAGACCTCTGCCAGAGACTTTGAAGAGGTGGTTTGGTGTTGTGGTGAAGAGCAGTGGACTCTGACCAGGGAGAACTGGGTTTGATTCTCCACTCTGAGGCCCTGGCCACACGAGCGAGATAATCCTGGGGGGAAGCGAGGCTATTTTGCCCCGGAGCAATTTGACCCGCAGTTGCGCGATCACACAGGTCTGTGAAGCTGCCGGCGCAACTCGCCACTGTTTAATCAGATGCAACCGTGGGTGAGTTAGGTTTTTTGTTGTTGTTTGTTTCCGCGTTGCTTATTCGCTTAAACAGGGGGTCGATGAATTGCCTCTCCAACCTGGGGGTCTTCTGCTGGCAGTATGCGATGATACGCATACTAAGAAGGGGAAAAGAACAACGGCATGGCGTCAGGATAGCATAATCAGACTATCCCCGACGCCACAAGTTCGCGCTGGAGCAATCACACGGGGAAGTCCGACTGTGGGCCACAGCAACTTGTTTGCTACTAGAGTTTAACTAGTGGTTTTTTACTCCACTTCTCCGGCGAAGCAAAACGGCTTGCCCACGGCTTGCCGGCGGGTGCCGGACACTTCTCACATGTGCTGGTGTGATCAGGCCACTTTGATCCGCCGGTGAGTCGTCTCTCTCATGTGGCTAATGGGTGCGTACGATCGGGGCCTAGGACTCCAAGTAAAGGGTGGGGTATAAATCCAATATAATCAATCAATCAATCATCATCATCTTCTTCTTCTTCTTCTTCTGAAGCAGTACTGATCTTTTTGGACCAGTGGTCTTATTCAGTATAAGGCAGCTTCATGTGTACGTGTATGAGTACCAGGTAGCACTGTCATCCTCCCAAAACATGTGGTAACAAGCTGCATATGCGCTTCAGCATATGAGAATCTATGCACATGTACCTGCTGAACCGATGACCACCTAGTTGCTGTGACAAGTCCGATTGTTAATTGTAAGAGGAAGGGCTGAGGTGGGAGCGATGTTCCATCCTGTACGCTCAGGAGGGCGTTTAGAAGATCATTGCGCCATGGATTTACCAGTTGCTTTATTCTGTATTATTGTCATGCTAGTAATTTTAATCCAATATTTTTATTCTATCCTTTTAATAGTCCCTCCTTTAACTTGTTCTCCATTCCCTGCCCCCTCCTCTGCCCTCTTCCTTTCACTATGGAGGAATCTGGTCTGTGCAGAAACAGACTACGGTCTCCCTAATGGGACAAACTTTGGAACATCAAGGAAACAAACTCCTCCCCCCCCAACCCATTATTTTTTTAAAAGCTGTTAAGACCAGGCAAGATGAATAGTTTTGGTGAGCTCAAAAGCTTGCCTGATGTTTGATGCCAACTTGGTTTTTCCAAATAAAAGGTATGATATGGATTTTGTTCTTGGGGTGTGGCTTTTTTGTTTATTTGTCTTTGCTTCCTGGACCAACTGACCTTTTAAGATGAAAGACAGGACAGGCTCTTCTGATGTTCTTAAGTGCTAATGTGGTGACTGCCAAGATTTAAGAACATAAGAGAAGCCAATGTTGGATCAGGCCAAGGGCCCATTCAGTCCAACACTCTGTCACACAGTGGCTAAAAACACCAGGTGCCCTCAGGACTTCTTTGTGACCCCATAGCTGGATTACCCCTTTGGGTCTGTAAGACTGTAAAGTTATATCCGAATGTATGAATTTATTTATTCCCCCACCTTTCCCCCCACGGATTCCCCTGAGTCACTTCCATCACTCACCTTTCCTCCGTTTTATCTTCACAACAATGCTGTGAGGTAGGTCAGGCTAAGATGGTGTGACTGGCCCAAGGTTCTCCAGTAAACTTCAAAGGCGAAGTGGGGATTCGAACCTGGGTCTCTAGCCCTTGGGGGAAAGCAGGTTACCAGTTGGAAGAGCCTAGTCCAGTGCTGTGACCACTGCACCATGCTGGCCAGGAAGCAGTCAGCCTCTTTTGACCTTTCTCTCTTTTTGGCCCCGTGGGAAATAAACACATTTTAGGCTCACGTGAGCTCAAGGACCTATCCACCATTGTTGCTCGCCGCAACTCTGAATGAATCACTGTTCGGTGTTTCTGGGCACTCCAGAGATCTTGGATCACAGGAGAGGGGGGCCCGACAGCTGCTCCGCCACATCCCTGGCTTGTGCTGTCTGAGGTGCACCCCAAGGCTAAGTCTGGTCATGTTGGTGAACGCCGACAGAGAAGCCACAGTCGATACAGCAAATATGTCACTGCTGATTGATCTGCCTCGAAGAGAGAGAGAGAGAGAGAAGGACTTAAGAAGACTCGCAAAGAGAATACCAGCAGGCAAATCCCTAAACCTTCTGTCCAGCTTTTGGACCTAAAATAACCTGTCCCAGATCATTTATAGTTCAGATTGAAAAGGAATGCAAGGATTACAGGAAAGGTCTTGTCTCTTCACAGGACAGTAATAAGTACACACTGCAAAGGGATCACGTTATCCACTATTAAAACACCCCCAAGGACTGGGAAACCACAAATACATGCATGGCATTCCAAGATACATCCTGGTTTAAGGATGAGATTTGACAGGGACAACAAAGCTCGAGACCTAGAAGCACGCAAGCGTTTATGTAAAAGGAGGGCTCCCACCTACCGACCGTCACTTTCTCACCTCTCCCTCCTGCTGCCGCCCCCCAGGGCCTCTCAAATGCTGCTGCTGGGGGACAGGTAGGGTTGCCAGCCTCCAGGTGGCACCTGGAGATCTCCCGCTATTACAATGGATCTCCGGACTCCAGAGCTCAGTTCTCCTGGAGAAAAAGGGCTGCTTTGGAGGGTGGACTCTATGGCATTGCACCCCGCTGAGGTCCCTCCCCTCCCTAAACCCCACCTACTGAGTAGTGGTGCCAGGTCCCCTCCTTGCTCCAGTGGGGGGGGGGATTTGGGGGCACTCTGGGGGTGGGCAGGGACACCCCCAGCCCCACCCCAAGCCCCACCCCTAAGAGTGACCACCTGCCCAGCCTCCCCTCTCCCTCCCCTCCTGCCCAGTTAAAGGGCTTCAGCTGATCGACAGGGACCACGTGGCCAGCCGACCAGCTGGAGGGCCCTTCCAATCTAGCAGGAGGGAGGGAGAGGGGCAATCACGGACCCTAAAGGTCTTTTTGCAAGTGGGGTGGGGGCCGCAGCATGCAGGGCTGATTTTTCCACGTCCCCCTTCCATTTTCCTGACCTGAAACAGTGAGCATGTGGGTTTCACCAGTGGGCCACACGGAACACCCCCAGGCCGGGTGCAGGCTAGAAGAATGGAGGAGAGGTTAAGCTGATGCCTCTTCTCCATGCATGCCGTAAGAGTGACAAGTCCTGCTTGAAATACTTAGAGATTTTTTTGGGGGGGGGGGTAGAGCCTGGGGAGGGACCTCAACAGGAGACAACGCCACAGAGTCCACCCTCCAAAGCAGCCGTTGTCTCCTGGGGAACTGATTGCCGCTGTCTGAAGATCAGTTGTGATTCCAGGAGGTCTCCAGGCCCCACCTGGAGGTTGGCAACCCTAGTTGTGATCCAAACCAGGAGAACCCACAAGTCGTGTGGGACTTTTACACTAGGACACAGGGAGCCTAGGCTTGGCTGTCTTACCCATAAGGTGTGAACCATCCATCTCTAGGCTGGAAAATTCGTGGAATTTGAGGGTGGAGCCTGGAGAGAGCAGGGTTTTGGGCAGGGATGCCAGCCTCCAGGTGGGACCTGGGGATCCCCTGGAATTACAGCTTATCTCCAGGCCACAGCGATCAGTCCCCCCTGGAGAAAATGGATGCTTTGGAGGGCAGACTCTGGGGCATTGTATCCCACTGAGGTCCCTGCGCTCCCCAGACACCACCTCCAAAACTCCAGGAGTTTCCCAACCTGGAACTGGCAACTCTACCCCCCATCCCCCACTGGTGGCCAGGGGGAGACCTGGCAACTCTAGTTTTGGGTGGGGAGGTCAGGGACCTCAGTGGGGTACAATGCCATACAGAGTCCACCCTCCAAAGCAGCCATTTCCTCCAGGGGAACGGATCTCTGTAATCTGGAGACCAGTTGTGATTCCAGGAGATCTCCAGACCCCACCTGGAGGTTGGCAGCCTTATACAGCCCTTTGAGTCCCTTTCCAGGCCTATTTTACATCTTGGGCATGTCTCTGGTTTTAAAACACTCTACTACCCGGGGAGCTTCTCTCCTCATTTGTCATTCTCCTTTGAGGCGATGAAGTAGCCCATTCATTGTTTTGTAGCCCATTCCTTATTTTTGGAAGCTCCAGACCCTGCCTGTCTGCCCACCCCCTTGTTGCTCTAACACAGGACATCAACCTGAGGGTCCTGCACGAATAAAACCCCTGCAGATAACAAGGTTGTTTGTGTCTACGGCACACGGACGGGCTCGCACCTGCCTCTTGCTCCGGCATGCCTGCACACTTCCTTCTTGGATAACAATGTTGTCTTTAGGAATGGCCTGCGTAGGTGAGGATCGCAGGACCTGTCGGGGCATGCCACAGTAACAGAGAGAGCTCTTTTGCCTGCTGCTAAGAGGTGCGGTGTCAAAGTCTCCTTCCTTGCGGTACAATCCGAGGATTCATCCCTTTTGTGCCACAGGCCTGGCATGGCCGCAGAGCTCGTGGCAAATGGAGGCAGTAGAATGGAATGTACCACTGGGGGGGGGGGGAATCACATTTAAAAAAAATATTTTCCTAGGCTAAAAGAAAATCTTCCTGCACAAAAAGAAAAACAGAACATCAGGCAGCTGAGCTTTTTTTTTAACATTTGCAAGAGGTGCTTATTTTTTTTAATGAGGAGAGCATTCAAAATTGCATCCCCAACTGAGAATCCGAAGTGGTGCCGTGCCTTCTATCATCTCTGCACGCCACCACTTTGCCTTGGCACTTGGGTTTTGGCCACTGTGCGACACAAGAGCGTTGGAAGAGATGTGCCATTGGCCTGATCCAACATGGCTTCTCTGATGTTCTTATGGCGCCAGGTCCTTTGGTGTAGTGGTTTGGTGCAGTGGTTAGGAGCATGGACTCTAATCTGGGAGAGCCGGATTTGATTCTCCATCTTTCCACGTGCAGCTGCTGGGTGACCTTGGGTCAGTCACAAGAAGAAGAAGAAGAAGAAGAAGAAGAGATTGGATTTATACCCCGCCCTTCACTCACTTGGAGTCTCAGAGCAGCTTACAAACTCCTTTTCCCTTCCCCTCCCCACAACAGACACCCTGTGAGGTAGGTGGGGCTGAGAGAACTCTTTCCCCAGCTGTCCTTGAGGGAACAGCTGGTACAGAGCTATGGCTTGCCCAAGGTCATCCAGCCAGGTGCAAGTGGAGGAGTGGGGGATCAAACCCGGTTCTCCCAGATTAGAGTCCGCGCACTTAACCACTACACCAGACTGGCTCTCAAGTTCTCTCAGAGCTGTTCTCTCAGGAGCAGTTCTCGAAAGAGCTCTCTCAGCCCCACCTACCTCACAGGGTGTCTTGTTGTGGGGAGGGGAAGGGAAAGGAGATTGTAAGCCGCTCTGAGACTCCTTGGGATAGTGAAGGGCAGGGTATAAATCCAATCTCTTCTTCTTTGCCATGCTAGTGAGACAGTGTCATGTAAAAAAAGTCAGATTAAGATTTGGGAGACCCATGGGCAACTCCCCCACTCTGACATGAAGCTCTTTGGACGTGACCTTAGGCCAATTGCTCTTCCTCATCCTCATCCACCTCACAGGCAGTGCTCCCTCCAAGCTGCGGAGTCTTGTGAGCAAAAATTCTACTTTGTGAGCTGCTGGCATTAAAGTTGTGAGTGAACGATTTGGCTGACTGCATAAATTAGTGTGCTCTGGAGCCACCCTTCCTGAGCGAAGACAAAAATCTGTGTGCCGGAGTCTAAAATACGCTGAGCTAGCTCACACTAACTCAGCTTAGAGGGAACACTGCTCACAGGGTTGTTGTGGGGATAAAACAGAGGAGGGGAAACCTCCAAGCTCCTTGGAGGTAGGGTGAGATAAAAATAAACTAGAGGGATGCACGGTTGCTGTCCTCAAAGGGGACCGAACTGTGTTCTGGGAATGTAAAGGTTTGTAAAGGATGACTTGGATTGCTGCACAACTGGATATTGCACAGGTAGATGATTACAACGAGAAGAAGAAGAAGAAGAAGAGTCTCAGAGCAGCTTGCAATCTCCTTTCCCTTCCTCTCCCCACAGCAGACACCCTGTGAGATAGGTGAGGCTGAGAGAACTCTCTCGAGGACTGCCCTTGAGAGCTCTGACAGAACTTGTGACTGACCCAAGGCCACACCAGCTGGCTGCATGTGGAGGAGTGGGGAACCAAACCCGGTTCTCCCAGATTAGAGTCCGCCACTCGTAACCATTGCACCAAATTGGCTCTAATAATGCACAGATCCTCACAGACCATCTAATGGTACTTGCTAGAATTCTGGGACTCAGAACCTGCCTGCTCTTGTCTGTGGTTCCCCAACTCTGTTTCCCCTGACTCTGTCCATGCTTATTGCTTTCAAGGCATCTCCAGTGTGGCGTAGTGGTTAATACTGTCAAACTAGTCTCTGGGAGACCCAGGTTCGAATCCCCACTCTGCCACGGAAGCTCACTGGGTGACCTTGGGGCCTCTCACACTCAGTCAGCTTAACCGACCCCACAGGGTTGTTGTGAGGGCAGCTTGGAGGAAAGGAGGATGCCGTAAGCCACCTTGGGTCCCCCTTCGGGAGAAAGGCAGGAACAAACAAATTAAATAAATACACACAAAAGTTCTACTGGCTCAGCCTAGTAGCAAAACAAGCAAAAAAAAAAGCCCAGATGATCTTGCACTGAGCAGGGGGTTGGACTAGATGGCCTGTATGGCCCCTTCCAATGCTGCGATTCCGTGATTCTATCTTCTTTGCGAAATGCATTCTGATCATGGTTCTGAGACGACAGCACGGAACGTTCGATCCGCAGCGGCGATCATCTACAACGCAAGCAACTTATTCCCTTTTACTTTACAGTCACTTTAGGATTTCTCCATGATAGACTCTGTTACAAGAGAGGAACAAAACAAGCCTTCGATTGCTGTGCAGGGAAGTCAGTACCCCCAGGGGGCTGCTGGCATAGCAGCGTCTCGACACAGGAGATGGGAGGCAAGGCAGCACTCGGCCCCAAGAGACCAGCAAGTGTGCATGGCTTCACAGAGGGACCGAGCGATTTGGTGACCCTGGAAGAGAGGTCACAGGCAGCAGAGATGGCATGTGTAAGGCCAGGTCTGATCTATGGAGTCTGGCATGTCTCAAATATAGGATAACAGTTACAGAGGACACAGGGGAGGGGCTGTGGCTCCATGGAGGAGCATCCACTTGGCATGCAGAAGGTTCCAGGTTCAATCACTGGTATCTCCTGTGGAAAGGATCTGGTAGGAGGGGATGGGAAAGATGTCTGCCTGAGACCCTGGAGAACCTCTGTGAGTCTGAGTAGACAATACTGGCCCTAACAAACCACTGGTCTTGTTCAGTGTAAGGCAGCTTCATACTGTGGGGTGGGGTCATAGAAGCATAGAGTTGGAAGGGACCACCAGAGTCATCTAGTCCAACCCCCTGCACAATGCAGGGAATAGTGTCAAACTAGTCTCCGGGAGCCCCAGGTAGAGAGACCACTGGGGACCCTGTAGTAGAGCCTCTGCTTTGCATGCAGAAGGTCCCAGGTTCAATCCCTGGCATCTCCAGTTAGAAGGGCCAGGGAACAGGAGATGTGAAAGACCTTCGCTTAAGACCCTGGAGAGCTGCTGCCTGCCTGATTAGACAATACTGACCTTGATAGACTGATGGTCAGATTCAGTATAGGGCAGCTTCATGTGTTCGTGTGAGTATTCACCAGTGCGTGCGTCTGAAGTCTGATGGCTGAAGCTGGTTGAGGATAGTTTTCAGCAGAGAATGAAGCTATGTATATGAGAAGCAGTGTATACGCATGTGGATATTCAGCCTTTCCCAACCCATTGCCCCTCTTTTCTTGCATTGTGCAGGGGGTTGGACTAGGTGACCCTGGAGATCCCTTCCAACTCCATGATTCTATGATTCCACTGTGACCTCTACTACCATTAGTTTCTAAATGCCTGTTTGCCTGGAGGCATACTTTCTACATCGGGAGGCAAGCTTTATTCTTATGCTGTTTTCTACTGAACTACACCTGGAGGCACGCTTTAGTCTTAATTGACCCATACTCAGAGAAGCCCAGCAGCAGTTCCACAACGGTGATGGGCAGCTTCCCTTGAATGTGAGCAATTCTACAAGCTGGGTTTCAAAGAGGTAGAGGAACTAGGGATCAAATTGCCAACATCCACTGGATAATAGAGAAAGCAAAGGAGTACCAGAAAAAAAAATCTACTTCGGCTTCATTGACAATGCTGAAGCCTTTGATTGTGTGGATCACAACAAACTGGCAAGTCCTTAAAGAGATGGGAGCACCAGACCCCCTCACATGTCTCCTAAGAAACCTGTACAAGGCTCAAGAAGCGACCGTTAGAACCGGATATGGAACAACTGATTGGTTTAGCATAGGAAATGGAGTACGACAAGGATGTATATTGTCACCCTGCTTGTTTAATTTATATGCAGAGTACGTCATGCGAAATGCTGGCCTGGATGAATTGCAAGCCGGAATTAAGATTGCCGGGGAAAACAACAACCTCAGATATGCAGACGATATCACTTTAATGGCAGAAAGTGAAGAGGACCTCAAGAGGCTCTTGCTAAGGGTGAAAGAGGAGAGCGCAAAACCTAGACAGCATAATAAAAAGTAAAGACGTCACCCTGCCAACAAATCCACGAACCGCCAGGAACTGCTTTAAAAATTTGTGGCAGTTCATGAACTTTTGTTTGTGAACCATAAACAGGGCAAAATTCGAGATGAATTTTGCTTCATGGTTCAGTCTGTGCCCATCCCTAATGTTTGCCTTCCGTACCTGTTTGTTGTGAAGTCTGCAGTATCCTTAACCCTCCTGTTTACTGCTGTAAACTGAATCTTGGTCTAGATCAGGGATCCACCGCCTTTTTCAGCCTGTGGGCACTGTTGGAATTCTGACACAGGGTGGTGGGCGCAATCACAAAATGGCTGCCATAGGAGGTGGAGCTATATACCCTCAGAGTATTGGGATATTTGGTTAATATAGCAGAGTCTGACCAGTCATAGAAGCCTGATCTTGAGTGCAGTAAATAAATCTCCCAAGAAGGATATTGCAAAAAAAAAGAAAGAAGTAAACTGACATTTATTCAAGCCGACCTGGTTCACATTCGGGTTGCAGTCGAAAGGAGAGCGAGAAGCCTAACTTAAAGAGCACTTTCCCTATCGCAAATGGCCAGCTTGTGTGTGGGTGCAAGAGGGCACTGAATTTACAGGAGAGATCTGCAGAGACATGTGTCTCCATGGAAGGCCATGTGAAGCGAGGGGGGTAGACAAAGTAGATAAAGAGAGCGGAGGGGTCAGAGGGCAGCTCTCAGGTTAAGACAAAGAGAGGCAACCTATTCAAGGACATAACACCTATGCACGCTTCAAATGATGTAGCGCCCCCCCAATGTCCAGGCATGCTGAGCCATTCACTCCAACATAAAGGCTATCCAAGGGAGAAGAAGGGTGATTTATAAAATATGCTGGGGGAAAAGGAGTGAGAAACCTAAAACCAAACTGGTGGCAGCGGCTGCCACAGCAACGTTATTTTAACCATTTTAGTCACTCAGATCTCCAGTGTCCTATCAGAAGCTATGCTAAGCAACAGACCTACCTGGCTCCATGCACTTTCTGATAACAGTTGGCAAGCACCAGGTAAGATGATGCTGGGCACCCTGGCACCCACAGGCGCAATGCTGGGGACAGTTGGTCTAGATGCACCTTTGGTCTGATCCAGCAGGGTCGCCCTTAGGTTGTCACTTCCCATTTTGCCCTACTAAAGCACAAGGACTTTCCATGTGGATCTGACAAACAACTAAAGTGGAAAGGATCCCACACATTCCCCCTCTTTACTCCTTTTTTGAGCTCCCCTGCGTTTCTTTTAAAATGCCTCAAGACGACTCCACACGTTGAGGCTACCATTTTGGAACCTGTCTTTAGGCAACTTGGACAGCTCAACGCCCACCACTTTCCAAAACGGTCTTTGATTTGGGTGGCTGCTGACAGCCCCTCGCCAGGTTGCTGTCATCGAAACATTCCGTTCCTTTTCCTTCTCGTATAGACTGTGCAGAATCCATTCCATGAGAAGATTTAACATACGAGCTGATACATTTCACATCATTCTTTGGCTGAACACACGCCGATTCAGTGCTGGGCTTGCCTTGAAATGCTTTGAGTAAAAAACATGCACACACACACACAAAGAACAGGTTTGCTGGAGCTTTTCTGAATCATTGAGAATACACAAACACATGAAACTGTCTTATACTGACCACTGGTCTGTCAAAGTCAGTATTGTCTACTCAGGGGTCATTTCGTAGAAAAAGAGGTGCAGGAGCTCATTAGCATACCTATTAGCATAACTCATTAGCATATGCCACGCCCCCTGACAACACCGGCCGAATGTCAGTTTCAGCCCCATGATACCCTATGGGCCATTGAAGTCAATGGCAAAACTCATAGGGTATATGAGGGGCTGGAGGAGAGGGGTTTAAGGGAGAGGCTCCAAAGTTGCAGGGTAGCTGCTGGGGCCTCTCCCCGAAATACCCACCAAGTTTCAAGAAGATTGGACCATGGGGTCCAATTCTACAGGCCCCCAAACAGGTTGCCCCATCCCCTCCATTGTTCTCTATGGTGGGAAAAAAACGTTACTTTTTTCACTGTGCAATTTACATTGCAGGCAAACTGGTCCACCAGTTATTCTTCCTCCTCTGGTAATCTTAGGCCTTCTCTCTCCAACAGATTGCTTACGGCTGAGTCACATGACGCAAAGCCACAAGCAATTTCTGTCACTCGGGCACCAAGAGTTCCATGCCATCCAGGCATAGGGGAAGCCATACTCCAGTCACAATACACGTAGAGAAGGAGTTTCAGTCTTCCTGCTCAGAGGAACTGATTGGCCACTGTGTGAGACAGGATGCTGGACCACTGTTCTAATCCTGCAGGGATGTCCTTATGAAGGCCTCGGCCTCTATGCCCTGTTGTTGGCCGTTCAGAGGAACTGATTGGCCACTGTGTGAGACAGGATGCTGGACCACTATTCTAATCCAGCAGGAATGTCCTTATGAAGGCCTCGGCCTCTATGCCCTGTTGTTGGCCCTTCAGAGGAACTGGTTGGCCACTGTGTGAGACAGGATGCTGGACCACTGTTCTAATCCAGCAGGGATGTCCTTATGAAGGCCTCGGCCTCTATGCCCTGTTGTTGGCCGTTCAGAGGAACTGGTTGGCCACTGTGTGAGACAGGATGCTGGACTAGATGGACCACTGGTCTGATCCAGCAGGGCACTTCTGATGTTCTAATGTCAGTAGGATAGCTAAAGATGCCTCTGCTCTAACTGCATGGGTAGAAGAGTGGGGAATTCATCAGGAGATGCTCTGGGGTGGCCACACTTGCTTCAGGTAACCTATAAATGGGGTCTAATTGTCTGTCTTGCCTGGTCCTGATGGAATTAGCTCACCAGCCGTGCTGTTTGCTGTGGTTCATTCACTCTAATAGCAGCCAGGCCACCTTTGCGATACATTCCTTGTTGAGGGGCATGTCTGGTCTGGCCTAACTCAGGCGGCAGGCAGGGCTAGCGCTGTTCTCCTCTGGAATGCTCGCCCGCATGTCTAATGTCTGCTTGATTGCCTTGAACTCTTGCCCACTGCTGGACCCCCATGTGGAGATTCTTTTAATCTGTTTTATGATCAAAACGTTTAACTGTCCTGAACAGTCCTTGGATGCACAGCCCAGTCTGGAACTGAAAGACAGGAATGCTCCGTTCTTTTGGTAAGGGGGCGGGGGGGGGGGGGGAATCGGCTGTTTATTCTTGATTTCCTTTTGCTGATAGGAATCTTGACCAGAAAAGAAAAAAAATATATATCCTGGGCTTCTGAAACGGTTCCTTGGAGTCTTCCCATTTTCTTCTGTTGGAGACAATTAGGAGCTGTTCTTCGGGAGGTAGCCGGAGGCAACCGGTGGGTGCTTTCCAAGTGTTTGGTGTAGAGCAAAATCATTTCAATAGCTGGTGGCTGATGATTTTAATTAAGTTTCTCCTGGCATTTGAAATCTTCCCCATTACCAAAGAAGTGCTTCCCCAGTGTCGGGAGATTCACATATTTGGAGAGATCTATATTTGACATGCTTTCCTCCCGATCCAGTGATTCTCTTGTGCGCAGGAGAGTGAGTGGGTGCTCACGAGAACATAAGAAGAGCCCTGCTGGATCAGACTAGTGGTCCATCTAGTCCAGCATCCAGTCTCACACAAGTGGCCAACCAGTTCCTCTGGAGGGCCAACGACTGGGCATATAAAGGCTGTGGCCTTCATAAGAACATCAGAAGAGCCCTGCTGGACCAGACCAGTGGTCCATCTAGTCCAGCATCCTGTCTCACACAGTGGCCAATCAGTTTCTCTGGACAGCCAACAATAGGGCATATGGAGGCCGAGGCCTGCCCCCGATGTTGCCTCCTGGCTCTGGGATTCAGAGGCTTAGTGGCTCTGGGATTTAAAAGCTTAGTGCCTCTGAATGTGGAGGTTCCCCTCAGTCACCAGGGCTAGTAACCACTGATGGACCTCTCCTCCATGAATCCATCGAATCCCCTATTAAAACTCTTTAGTCATGTGGCCATCACTATATCCTCTGACAGCAAATTCCACATTTCAATCCCTCTCTGTGTAAAGTAGTATTTCTTTTTTTCCATCCTGAACCTACTGCCCACCAGCTTCGTTGGATGGCCTTGAGACGTCCTAGTATTTGGGAGAGGGAGAAAAATGTCTCTTTGTCAACTCTCTCCACCCTGTGCATAATTTTATAAACCTCTACCCTGTCCCCCTTTAGTCATCTCTTTTCTAAGCTGAGAAGTCCCAGACTCTTCAGCCTTTCCTCATAGGGAAGGTACTCCAACCCCCTAATCATCGGGATTGCCCTCCTCTGTACTTTTTCCAGAACAGGGATGGGGTTGCATCATTCGTGGTTTTAAAGAGCAGTGTTGAGTGAAGGGGGGGGGGGGCAGCTAAACACTCCACCCAACTGGTGTCCCACACAGTGGCCAACTAGTTACTGTGGAGGAACAACAACATGGCGTAGAAGCTGAGGCCCTGGGTAAAGTCAATCTGCTTTATTAAAGCAGCCAGTTTTGTTTTTTTTAAATCTCTTCCAGGCATTTTGTTGATTTGGTTTTAGGAGGGTAGCCATGTCGGTCTGCTGTTGGATGCCAGCCTCCAGGTGGGACCTCGGGATCCTCAGGAATTTCAGCTCATCTCCGAACTACAGAGATCAGTTGCCCTGGAGAAAATGGCTGCTCTGGGGGATGAGCTCTATGGCATTGTACCTTACTTGAGAGCCAGTTTGGCGCAGTGGTTAAGTGCGTGGACTCTAATCTGGGAGAGCTGGGTTTCATTCCCCACTCCTCCACATGCAGCTGCTGGTGTGACCTTGGGTCAGTCACAAGTTCTCTCAGAGCTGTTCTCTCAAGAGCAGCTCTTTCAGATCTCTCTCAGCCCCACCTACCTCACAGGGTGTCTGTTGTGGGGAGGGGAAGGGAAAGGAGATTGTAAGCCGCTCTGAGACTTTGGGAGTGAAGGGCGGGGTATAAATTCAATCTCCTCCTCCTCTCCCTCCCTCTCCCCCTCTTCTTCTTCTTCTTCTTCTTCCACTGTCCTCCCCAGGTGCCACCCCCAAATCTCCTGGAGTTTCCCAACCTGGATCTGACAGTCCTACCCCTCACCCCCACATTCCCTCTGACAGCCAGAGGGGTGCCTGGGGATCCCCTGCTTTTACAACTGATCCCCAGCTGACAGAGATCAGCTCCCCTGGAGAAAATGGCTGCTTTAAGGGTGGACTCTATGGCATTGTACCATGCTGAGGCCCCTCCCCTCCCCAAACTCCGCCCTCTCCTGGCTCCACCCCCAAAGTCCCCAGGTATTTTCCATGCCAGACTTGGCAACCCTAGCCGAGGCTAGGCGGACGTCCTTTGGGCCAGGGACCACCAGGAGATGTTGACTGTCAGAGCGTAAAGCTCTTCAAGGCGTATGCGGAAAGAGGCGGCCCCTTAGGTAGGTTGGTCCCAGTCCGTGTATGGCTTTAAAGGTTATTACCAACACCTTGAAGTGGATCTGGTACTCAATATTATATATATTTTCTCCGCTCTGTTTCTGGAGATTCCTAGATCTACCTTCTGCCGTTTCTAGTTTTTTCACCGGAACTGACATAACACCACAGCCACCGTGACCAGCCCCCCATATCCCTGCCCACAGTCATTCCCCCAGTTGCATTATCTGGCAACACTGACACAGATTTACTATGAATCACGACTCTTGTGAACATGGGCCTTTTTTAAATCTAGTAGAGAGCTGGGTATTTTCCTAAGGTATCTCCATCCTCTTGGTTCTCAGAGTTTGCTTAAGGCAAAGTGGGGCCCACATGTATCCCAAGGCTATAACCCCCCCCCCCCTTTGAATCAGCATTAGTGGTGTTGCAGAGGGGAGGAACTAGATGTGTTAGTTGCCATGGCAACCACCGAGGTGGGTCAGGTCACTGTGCGTGTTTTTAAAGAGCCCCATGAGAGTTAATTGGACCAGTTCTGGGGCTCCTATGCGGCTAACAAACAACAACAGAAAATGAAAAAAAAAAAAGCTGCAAGCTAGAAAAGTCTTGGCAGGAAGGAAATAGGGAAGACTTTATCTTGTAGGCCACTGGTTTTACAGGAAGTAGAATCTGCACACGCACAACACTTCTGAAATAGCCATCTTGACATTCAAAAAAATGCTTTGAAAGAAATCTATGTGGGTCAATCTATTTACATCATGCAGCCCCTTAGCTTTTAATTTGTATTTGTGTGTATTTTAATCTGTTGTAAATCGCCCAGGGCTCTGTGTACTCAGGGATGGGGCGATTCGGAAATTTAATTAATAATAATAACAGAGAAAAAAAATAAGCGAACTCTACTTTGGGAGCAGCATAAAACTGACCAGGCCAAAGGCTTTGTTCTAGTCAGTTTCACAAGTCCTTTGATTTGTATGGGTGTGAGCAACCAATCTGCCATTTTAAGAACTGGTGGAGGGCTAACAGCTCAAACTCCTCTTCTGAACAAGTTCCGCTGCCCCAATTATGACTTTTGTCAAAATCTGTGTTGTTGCTGTGTATTTGTTTAGAAAATCCATATGCCGCCTCTCCAGGGAACTTGGCTGAGGCAGCTAACAAAATGTAATAAAAAAAATTACAAAACATTAATAGTTGTTAATTAAAATCCAGAATCCAGCCAGGGTAAAAAAAAATCAAGCAGCTTAAAATAACAGAGTAAAAGCACATTCTGAATGGTGGCACAGGAAGAGCTGTTTGTATGCAATATTATTTTTAGTATCTTTTCTAAGTTTTGGAACAAGTTTTAATGTCTGTGGAAATTTTTTGTGTTTATGTTTTTTATTGCAGTGCTGGTTTTTAATTTTGATTCTCTGCCTTGAGTCTGTGCAGGAACAGTGGGCTATAAATAAAAGTAAGTACATAAATAACTAAATAATAAATCCCTATTGACAAATCAGCTGGTGAATCTATATAGGGATGGAACTTCAGAATCAGAGCGCCACCACACAGAAGGCCCTGCCTCTAGCAGCTCTGTCTTAACCTGGAAGGTAGGGGCACATACAGAAAGGGTTCTAAGATTTTGGGAAGGGCTGTGGCTCAGCGGTCGAGCATCCACTTGGCATGCAGAAGGTCCCAGGTTCAATCCCCGACATCTCCAGCTAAAAGGACCAGGCAGCAGGTGATGTGGAAGACCCGTGCCTGAGACCCTGAAGAGCTGCTGCCAGTCTGAGTAGACAATACTGACCTTGATGGACCAAGGATCTGATTCAGTAGAAGGCAGCTTCATGTGTGTTCACATGTAAACTGGTGGACAGCTATAAATGACAGAAGATGTTCTTTAAAGCTTCCTGTCTCAAATGATCTAAGGCCTTAAAGATAGTAGCCACTCCAGAACTCTTGAACACAAAAGAAAGCCCATTATTGGTAGCACTTATGTTTTGCAGAAAGCCCGTTCTTGTAAAATGCTGCTCTGGCCTGCAGGATCCACAGCCCAAGGGGGCATTTCTGAACTACAGGAGTAAGCACAATTACAGAGCCTGCTGGAAGAAAAATGCTGCCCCCCCCCCCACGAAGAAAAAGCATTTAACTTACAATAGCTCGAGTACGGCAGACTTCAATAGGGGCAGGATATGCAGTAGAGTATCTTCCCCACCACACACTTCAGGGTCGCTTTCCAGTTCCTTTCTACCGGCTGATCTTGGCAGGAGATCATAGGGCTCAGTGTAAACCGTGCCCATTGTTAGCTTGGCCTAACATTCTTCCTAGCTGGAACCTCACTTCCCCCAGCGCATTCGGCTGAATTCTTACTGCATCCCCCGAAAGTCTGGGCAGCTATTTTTATGTAGTTGGGTTTTCCCTCCTCCCCTCTTATCCGGGGGGGGGGGGGGGAACAGATGCTATGCTTTCTTAGGCAACATTTTTACCATTGGTCTACAAGGCAAAAATGAAAGAATTGCTTAATGTTAGGTGGTAATGCCCATCCACTGGAAAAGCTGCAGCCATTGGCTCTTCTTCAGGTCAACCAACTAAAGCCCAATTTACACCTCCCCTCTGAAGTAGTTTGACTGCTGTCTTTTCCTACGCTCATTTCATGCTGGTTTCAAATTTCACTTCCTGGGTCTGAAGAGTACTAAGCAGCAGGATCCATTTAAAGCAGTATAATGCTAGCTTGACCACAGGAGGGCAATTAACGAATGTAAACAGTGATTTTTAAACTAGAACAAGTATAGTTTGAAACTAGAAACAGGTATAGACGTGTTTTTTTGAAACTAGAATGATTCCAGCGGGGAAGTCAGATGTAGATTTGACCTAATTTGCATACTTCCAGGGGAGAGAACTTCCTTACAAGAAACTCATTGCTAAAAGTACAGGCTATCATTGATATTGCCATCCTTCAAAGATTCCACCTTCTTGCCTTATGTGTTCATTTGCCGTCTTCTGTTTGATATATGTAACGCTAGGAAAAGCTGAAGGCAGCAGGAAAAGATGAAGCTTCAACATGAAATAGATTGACTCAATCAGGGAAGCCACGGCCCTCAGTTTGCAAGGCCTGAGCAAGGCTGTTAACAATGGGATGTTTTGGAGGTCATTAGTTCATAGGGTTGCCATAAATTGGAAGGGACTTGACTGCACTTAACACCCACATGGTATATTATACTGTTTTGTTAGTTGCCTTGGTGGGGCATGATTGGGCAGAAAAGCTGGATATAAGTGCTGTAAATAAAAAATAAAACAAAGCAAATCCTTCTTGTACAATTCCACAGTTAGCCCTGTGCATTCTTAGGTTGCATCCACTCGGTGGTGCATGCCGCAGCGACAGTAGCAAGCAAGCAGCAGGGGAGTGGGCAAGATTAGCATCCCCTCTCCTGCCCTGCTTGCTGCTGCCTTTAGGATTACTGCATCTTTCCTGTACTTGGAATGAGCTGCCATTTATGGTAGTAGTCAGCCAAAATTTTGAGGCTCCTAGTCAGTATTTCTTCAGTCCTTTCAATCAATTTGTGCCTTGTTGCAATTGCCATGTCCTTGGCATAAGCAAACTTCCTGGATATTGTCTCGGGAACATCAGAGAGGTATAGATTGAAAAGAACTGGAGCAAGGATCAAGCCCTGGAGTAGACCGTTATGCAGTTTCTTCTGTTTACTAATTGACTGACCCATAATTACTTGGAAAGTTCTATTGTTCAGCATGTTATTTAGGAGTCAAAATAATATTCTGCAGGGGGAAACTTGTAGAAACTTGTACAGCAAACCATCCCTCCAGACTGTCATAAGCGGCAGTCAGATCAATGAAAACTGCTGATGTCTTAAGACACTTCCAATACCTCACCTCAATAAAAGTTGTTAAGCTGCAAACCTGGTCCTCACAACTATGATGGAGTTTAAATCCTACTTGCTGTATAGGGACATGTTCGTCAATTCTGTCACCGATTCCGTTCAGGATTAGCCTTTCGAGGAGTTTATAATAGGATCTAAGAAGGGAAATAAGTCTGTAGCTTCCTGTCAGATATTTTGGTTTTTCAGGTTTCAGAATAGCAACTATTTAAATGAAAAATAATTTCTTAAAAAAAAAATAGCAATTATCTTTGCTTTTTTGAATTCCCCTGGCAGTCTTCCTGTTTTTATGATGTCAGTGAGAAACTTTTTGAGCCACTTCTTAGTGAACATTCCGCTGTTGATCAGGAACTCGTTATGGATGCAGTCAAAGCCTGGTTCCTTTCCATTCTTGATATCCTTCAGTGCCTTCAAAATCTCATCAGCACTGAAATCCTCTGACAGCTTGTGGTCTTTAGGGCAGGTGGGGTTCAAAATCTGGAGTTCTTTTTTTATTCTGATTGTAAAATCTCATTCCTTTGGAGCTCTGGATAGGGAAACCAGTCGGGCAGCTACCTGGTTTGATGTTACCTCTGGATTTCCTTGGAGCACAGATGGGCTTGTACCTAGTTGTTGTTTTTTTTTAACAGGCTCCAGGCTTTCCTACTGGAATGCTCAAAATCCAAATTCACAGTTGCTGGGGTCCATTTTTGTCTGCGTGCAGCATCAAATTTTGTAGTTCATCTGCTACTTCTGGAGTAGTTCATCTGCTACTTCTGGGTCTTTGCTGATGAGGAAATTTTGATACATTCTCTTGCTCTGATTACTCCAGTCTGGAATATATTCTTTCCAATATCCTTGAGGAATGTGCCTTTTGGCCATAGATATAATAGCTCCAACGATTCAGGGATAATTATTATGTGTTGGAGGTTCCAAGACAATTCTCCAAATCTTCACTGAAACCTTTCAGCTCTCTTAAAGTTCCATCATGGTCTTGGAAAAGACCTGATAACTGGTATTTGGATTCCTGGCTCAAGGATTACAGGTTGATACTGTGTAGGGAAGCCTCAAGAACATGTCTGGATATGGGCAAGGGCTGACTTCTCTGGTCAGATGAGACAAATGTTAAACCAGGGTTAACTTCGCTATTCCACGCCACTGTTCTGAAGGTGCCTCTATCTTTAGTGTTGAAAATGAGATGCAAACCATGTTTTTCAGCCCAGTCGACAAGTCCCTCACTGTTCTTATCTTGTTTCCATGGTGGCTGTTAAGGTCACCAGCATATACAGATGGATGAGGATAGGCTGATAGGACATGTGTTGGCCATGAAGCTGCAGGAGGTTTGTAAACACTGACAACATGTACTTCCCCAACTTCTGCTATGATTGTGTGGATGTCATTGTGGACATTGGTCAATAACAGCTGAATTATGCCTACTATAAGGCTGTGTGAAAATGTACATGTGCAGAACAATGTCAGTAACACAAGCTTAACTCCAAATGGTAAGACCTTTTCTGCTTGCTGGATGACTGGCTTCACTGCTGTTTTGTACCATTGGTTGCTCAGTGATAACAGGACTGTGAAATACTGCCAGTTGCACTGACTGCATTATTTGAATACATGAAAAGCAACCTGACAAACAGGTTTGAACTGTCCACCAGCAGCCAAACTGTTCGGTGAAAAATTCAGCTCCCTGTTCATAACTGGGAAGTGGATCATGGGCCAAATAGGCAGGTGTGAGTTTGCAGCACTCCAAGAGGCCACCTCCTCCATTCCCCTCACAGTCTCCAACATGGATCATCTTGAATTGACCATTTATGATCCAAAAAGTAGTACAGTACGGGCTCATGGACTCATTTTTTCCTTAAGCCTTATGAGATCATTTTGGGCTGGCTTTGTGCATCAAACTATGTGCAGTGCTGCAGGCACACACAGTTTTAGCCTGATAGCATCCTTCTCTGTTGCAAAATACCTTTGGGACTGGCTCCTAACAGAAGGATCCCCCATACTACTTTTTCAGTTGTTGGGATTCAGCTAAACAGGTCTGGGATATGTTTAGGGGAAGAGTTAAGGAATACTTTTTTGGGGGGGAGGGGCAGTTTGTAGGGAAAGGGTTAAGCCACTTCACCATTACCAAACACACACAGAATGGGCACTTTGCAAGGAAGGAGAATGGGCCATCAGGTTAATGTTGCCAACAGCCTTGGGTACGGATAAATGCAGGCACTTCTCCCAAGTGCAGAGATATTCTTTAAAAATGTGAGTGAGAGAAGAGACTTAGTGCCATGTCAGTCCGGCTAACCCTTTTCCCTCACAGCAGAAGGTTCTGAAACTGCTCAAGAGATCTGAACACCTTCAGAACACAGCAGGGCATGAGGAGAAGCCTGTTGGGGGACATAGGCCAGGGCTGATATGAAAACTAAGCAGATGTGTCACAGAGCCAGTGTCCCTGAACTTGTAGGCCTAAACTTTGATGCTGGTTACCTTTCACAGTTTCTGACCAAGTGCCCCTTTGTGCTTCTAAACCTCTTCTACATCATGAAATCATAGAGTTGGAAGGGACCTCCAGGGTCATCTAGTCCAACCCCCGGCACAATGAAGGAAATTCAATACAGCCCTTCCAGAAAAAAGCTGAATCACACTTGTGAGTCAATGGGTTCAGGGCCCATATTACTCAAGCTATCAGTACATTTTAATCCTGCTCTTCTTCCAAGGAGTTGAGGGGAAAATGCATCGCTTGCCTTTTCTGACTACAGTTCGATTATAGCCATTATAGATAACCATTACAGTATATGAGATATGTTAATATTTTAAAATTATGCAAGAATATATATATATTTTTAATTTCAAATATTCAGTATCTGATAGTTAATGTTGGTCGTGGCCACATGAGCGAGATAATCCGGAGGGGAATCGATGGTTTTTTGCTCCAGAGCAATTTGCCCCGTAGTTGCGTGATCACACAGCTCCATGGACCTGCCGGGGCAAACTGCCGCTGCATGATCAGACGCAACCACGGGCAAGTGTTTTTTTTTGTGGTGGGTTTCTGAGGCGCTTAAACGGGGGATTGATGAATTGCTGCAAGGGGGGAAGGGGGAATTGATGCTCCGCTTCTTCCCCCCAAGGGCTTTCGATGATGCGCACACGGAGAAGGGAGGGAAAAACCAGCGTCGTGTTGGGACAGCATGTAATCATGCTATCCGTGACGCCACACTTCCATGCTGGTGTGATCACACAGGAAAACTCCGGCTGTGAGCCGCAGCAAACCGTTTGCTACTGGAGTTTCACTAGTAGTTTTTTACTACGATTCCCCACCGGATCAAAATGGTTTGCAACAGTTTGACGACGGTTGTGGGATGCTTCCCAGATATGTTGGTGTGATCGCGCCGCTTTGATCCGGTGGTGAATCGTCCCTCTTCTGTGGCTAATGGGTGCGTATGATCGTGCCCGTTAAATACTTTCCTGATTTTAAGCCAATTAGTTTCTATAGTTTATTAAATATCTATTGACCCAATGGCAAGTTTCGTTGAGAAAGTATTACTGAATATTATGAATATGCTGTATACTTGAAATACATATTTTAAATGTTATATAATTATATTTCAGATAGCCCTTGTAATATGTATTCTAAATCCTTTTAAAAAAAACTTTTGCCCCCTTTCCCCCTTTTTTCTTTCTGTATCCCCATTCTGTTTTTATATATAATTTAAGATGTTTTCTTGACATGGCAGATGGGACTATTTACAAGGATAACTCACCACATTCACACCCTGAGTGTAAAGCCCATTCATCTTAGTCAAATGGTTGAGGTTTAGGTGGGACCTGCAAGGGTTTGAGGAGGGGAGCATCTTATTCCCCTTTCCCTCATTAGCCTCTACCTTTCCCCTGCTTTTTTCCTTCCTGCCCACCAGCCAACCTACACATCCTTCCTTCCTCCAGCAGCCTTTCCCTAGGAAAATTGTCCTAGTCACAGGGTACCAGTTTGGTGCAGTGGTTAAGAGCAGCAGACTCTAATCTGGAGAACCAGGCTTGATTCCCCACTCCCCCACATGCAGCCAGCTGGGTGACCTTGGGTCAGTCACAGTTCTCTCAGAGCTGTTCTCTCAAGAGCAGTTCAGAGTTCTCTCAGCCCCACCTATCTCTCAGGGTGTCTGTTGTGTGGAGAGGAAGGGAAGGAGATTGTAAGCTGCTGAGACTCCTTTGTGTAGTGAAAAGCAGGGTATAAAAAACAATTCTTCTTCTACCAGTCACAGGACTTAGTTGTGTGACGCTGGCCAGGCTGGGCTGAGTTACATGGTGGGGAATGTACGAAGACCTCCCTTTCCCCGGTAACTTCCCTTCCCTACCTTATTTCCTCCTGGCACCAACTACACCCTCAGCTTTCCATTTCCTTCCCTCCTACTTACCAGCCTTTTATCTGCTTGCTCATCTTCAGATCCATTTATTATTTATACATACACAACTTCCTCCCCAGTGGGGAACCAGAGCAACTTACACGGGTCTCTTTTATCCACACAACCCTCTGCGTGTATGTATGACTGGCCAAAGGTCACCCAGTGAACTTACATGACAGACTGGGGATTTGAACCTGGATTTCACATATCCTAGTCTTTACTACAAAACACTGGATTTTGCAGGGTGGCTGCTGTTCAAGAGTAGCAAGCAGCCACTAAGTCATGTAAATTATGTGGTAGTTTCTGGTGGGTCAGACACCAATGAGTCCTCTGTCAAAGATGAAAACAGCCCTGGAAAGGGCCCTGCCCCCCTGCCTTTTTTACTGACAGAAACCAAGGCTTGAAGCCTGGTAATCTTTTGTGTTTGCCTAGCAACAGCTACTGAAGGCATTTATTTCTTGAAGCTACAAGGCTACTTCTAGCATTTGGGGGGATTTTATTTCTCCAATGTACTTGTTTTTGGTCTTCAGATTTTCCTGCAAACCTGGGACTTTTACTTTTTTAACTTTTTATTTAAATATTTTACTTCCCCCCTTCCTACTGCAATAGATGCTTCTCAGGCAAGAAACTTGCTTTGCAAATAGGGCAGGAGAACCCAAATGGGACAGAACAGCATTTTGTCCTATAAAATTACTTTACATTGTAGCTGAAAGGCACATCCAGAGGCTGAGAGAAATTACGCAACTGGAAGGGCAGGGGTCAGATCTGAGAATGAAGAAAAAACAGTGCTGTCCCTTACTGGATGAAGTGTATGTTTTTATACCCCACTTTTCTCTATCCTATGGAGTTTTAAAGTGGCTTACCATAACATTCACTTCTTCCCACAACACACATCTTGTGAGGCAGGTGGGGCTGAGAGCGTCCTGGCAGAACCATGACTGGCCCAAGGTCACCCAGCAGGCTTCATGTGGAGGAGGAGCAGGGAATCAAGTCCACCGCTCTTATCCACTACACCATGCTGGCTCTCTAAACTAAAGGTTGGGGGGGAGGGTTAAGAGAAAGGGCTATCATAGAAACCAGAAGAATAGAACTGTTCCCCTGTTGAAACACCATAATCACTCTCATAAAAAGCTGGTATGCCACCCTCAGATCGATTTTGCTAAGAGCATCTCTCTCAAGTACCATGTGATCTCCCGAGGGTTAATTAATCCAGTCAGTAAAAGAACACAAACAAACAGAGAAAACGGCAAAAGGCCAAATGAAGTACAGGTTCTGCAGGTTGGTACTGGAGTACCATAGGAGTGAATCTGTGCCTCAATGAAAATATGACCTTCAGACTGAGGGATGGCCTTGTATCTTTGTGTTCAAGGGCTTGAGCTAAGATCCAAGTAATATCATCACCCAAAGGATCAAAATTACATACTGTGAAGATGTGTGTGGTAATCTTAAAAATACAAGCTTGGTCGGGGGAGGGGGCTGCAAATAAATTCTTTCCTCAAAGGTCTGTTTTTACAATCAACAAACCACTTTCCCAGTTCTAAGGATTCCCCAATGGGAGTCCTGGAACAGAAACTTGAGGCGAGAGGATTTGCTCACACACACACACACACACACACACACACACACACACACACAAATCAACCACAAAGGCCCTTCCCACATCACTATTCAAATTTGAAATCTTAGTAACCCTGCATTTCATTCATGCCACAGAAAAACCAATCCGGGGATCTACCTTACACCTACTGGTTCCATGTGTGGTTTAAGCTACTAAAAAAGAATGTGGTGCTTCCGAAGTGATTTGATAAATTAACAAAAGACCCAGAGAGCCAGATGAGTGGAAGGGGATTGGGAAACCAAGTGGCTTGAAATGAGGGGAAAAAGCAGTTCTATTATGTTCGGCAAGGGAGCAATATTAAAAAGGCAACAAAAATAATTTAGGATGTTGCACTGGAAAAGAGAATACATCTTTACTGAGTAAGAATGGGAAAAGAGGTTCAGAAAATACAGACTTCTTGATTATTATTTTTTAAAAAATTCAAGGATTGAGTATTTAAAGCCCAAAGTAAAAACAAAATCATGTCAACTGCCAACATTGTTATAAAATGCTTTAATAAATAGTTTTCTTCCGAAAGCTATCGAAGAACATGTCAAACAAAATGTACTGCACAGAAGTTCCTGCAAAGCAATTTCTGCATTCATGTATAAAATAACTATTTTAAAAAAAAAAAAAAAACATTCAGGGTTACATTGCTGAGTGGCCAAAATGTTGAGAGAGAGCGGAAAGAGTGAGACAGACATCAATTTTCTTTTCAATGATACGACAGCTAAAGTAACATAGGATTATGTTTGCCCAGTAATTAAAAATAAAGATATAGCTCGTCTGTTTTAACAGCAATAAAGCCTTTTAAAAAACCCACAAATAATGCACAAGCCTTCCGTTATGAATTACCAATTTCTCATGAGGTATTCCAGCTCTGAAACGGAACCGGAGGTCGTGGCAGATGTGGGGCTGCTGCCAAGAAAAACAGCCCCCAGACTCCTGCTCTCCCCCCCCCTTTCTCAATGACATAACCTAGTGATATCACAGGAGAGACGTGACATCACACCAAGAGTTTCCCCACCCCTACAAATAGCAGCCAATGAAGTGGAGTAGAGACAAGGAACCTCTCAGTGCAGTGTCATTGTCTGGTGTGAGCTGAATCATTTGTAAGTTCTGAGAAAGGGAAGAGATGACGCGGGGATGCTTTTTTTGGCGGTAGCCAAGCGCCTGCTAAAACACCTAGTTCCCGACAAGAGTTTTCCGATCTTAAAATAAGGAAAGAAGAAGAGGTGAAGAAGCACATCAGAAACAAGAAGCATGGAAAATATTGTTCCCTTCATTAGGCCTGTGTGTAAAAAAAAATGCAAAAAAAAGCAATACCATGTGTCATAAACAATCACAAAAGAAAATAAAAAACATTGCCTTGTTATCTTCATACTGTACAGTATACTTACTCTCTGCATTCTTGAGACGAGAGGAAGCCTGGATCTATTTACACGTGAAACAGTGGCGATACAGTGAAAAGTACAAAACGAATGACCAACGGATTCCCAACATTGATTGTATGAACATCGCTTTCTAATATGGACATAATACCAAAATAAGGTTTTTAAAATTTTTATTAGAAACTGCCATAAAACTTCCCTTTCTGCGACATAAATTAAAAAGGAATGACTTCTTTTTTTTAAAAAAAGAAAAAAAGACCAAAAATATTTTTAAGTTATTAACTCAAATATACAGAAGTGATTCATTTAAATATATACATATTTACAAAAAAAAAAATGCACTCTCACAAATCTGAAAATGAACTGCGTCTGCCTGAGGACCCCAAGCATCCTCTTGCGGTAAACTTAGATAGGCATGGCAGTCTTTGACAGTTGCTATAGAAATTTTTTTTTTTATAATTTCAAGGCACTTTGACGCGTGCTTCAATACTGCAGTCCTAAAGGAAAGGAAACGAATGGACACGTTAAACTTAAAAAAGGCCACTTTCTTTCCCCCCCCCCCCCCCCGAACACAGTTTGAAAGATCTCTATAGACGGATTTTTCATTCAAAAAGGAAAATAAGGCGAATTTTCAGGGGGAAAGAACCTACAAGTACAGGGAGCGACTTCCTGTAGGGATTCAAAGACTGTGGGGGTGTGACTTCTTATCAGCAACTTCCTCTACCAGGAGGTTTCAAAGCCACTGCTCTTAACAGTTTTTTTTTTTTTAAAAAGAGAATGGATTCTGTAAACAGTGTAGAAGACTGTACGATAAACTTTTATGAAATTATCGAAAATATAAACTTCCCCCCTTCTGCCATACAGCAAGCGTATTCTAAGTAGAATTTACAAAAATAGCAACTATCAAAGATTACTCTATCATCTGACAGTCATCGAATAATTTATACAAGGCTAAAAAGAAACAAAGTGATTTTTTTATTTTATTATTTTCATTCTTTTTTTTACTGAAAATAAAGTAACTATGAACATTTGACTCCCAGAAGTTCTTGACTCAAAAGTGGAGATGTCAGTTTCTCCCCCGCCACGTTCAACCTAGACAGGCGTGGCTTATGGTCCAAACACAGATTTAGTCTCTTTCGCCTTCAAGGTTTGCCATGTTCACATTTTTTACAGATCTGTTGTCCATTTTGGTTGTCTGAAGAGATTTCTTAATAGGGCTATTCTCGGATGAGTCAGCAGCCTTTGCTGGCAAAGGCTTAGAGAGTTTGTGAGAGAGGAATTTGTCCATTTCCATGACCTCCCTCTCCTCTTCTTCCTCCTCCTCCTCACACTCCGTGTACTCTTCTACCCCATCATAAGTTCTCTTTTGAGATATAAAATTTTTGCGTTCATAGTGAATGTCTTTGGGACCATATGGTCTGTCTATAGGATTCCATATGGGATTGAGAGGTGCCAACTGGTTATTGGCAGACCCTTCTCCGGATGAGTGATTTCTCTCTCGCTCTTTTCTTCTCTTCCGTGTCCACCACACACAGATTATTATACAGGTGATCCACACAATACTAAAAACTGCACAGAGGATCGGAACCAGGTAATCTGGAAAGAACACAAAACCAAAACACACAGCCTGTTGAGCAACTGACAGCTAAAGGCAAAAATACAGAGGGAACATGAAGGGAATGGATCCAAAAAAGCATTATGAAGAGGTATTACAGTGAGGCATCAGGAGAGAGCAGCAATGCAGCTGAGGTAACTTTGACCTTCAACTGACCTCTGTAACAGCTTACACAGATATATGGGGAATTTGGTTTGGGATGGAAATATACCCCAGATTTAATATAAGGGTAAAAATGTCCCGCAAAGAGAAGAGAAGAAGAGAGAAGAGATTGGATTTATACCCCGCCCTTCACTATCCAAGGGAGTCTCAGAGCGGCTTACAAACTCCTTTCCCTTCCCCTCCCCACAACAGACACCCAGTGAGGTAGGTGGGGCTGAGAGAGCTCTGAGACAACTGTCCTTGAGAGAACAGCTGGTACAGAGCTATGGCTTGCCCATGGTCAGCAGCTGCAAGTGGAGGAGTGGGGAATCAAACCCGGTTCTCCCAGGTTAGAGTCCGTGCACTTAAACACTACACTGAATTGGCAAAGATCCCCCTCTTCCTTCGTGGTTGTTACTAAGGGCTGTATTTCTCCAAAGGTTCTCTCGAACACCGCTGTCTTAACAGACTCATAGCGTAGAATATATGCCAATGGGGAACAGACTCATAATGTAGAATATATGCCCATGAGGTAACAAACAAACAACCCAACAGCAAAAATGCATAGATTTTCTGGGGGTTATTTTCTCCCCAGCTGGTTTATTTTTAAAAGCAGAAAGTAAAGTAAGCAGCTGTACTTTGAGGACATAGTTTATGACTGTCCAAGGGACAGTGCCCTAAGAGGAAAAGCTTCTAGAGCCCCTCTTCTGTGAATTCTACCAAAAAAGTACAAAAGGAGCTTAAAACGTTCTGCAAAGTTTCACCTTCACGTCACAGGGTGTTACACCAAGTGGCATGCTGCTTCCCCAATCGCAACAGCACAGCACGTCTGAGTCTTTTGCTTCAAAGTAGTAAAGGGATATTGCTTCCCAATTAAGTGCCTGAACTGGTTTATCAAAAAGTGAGAGAGAGGGGAAAAAAACTCCAACCTTGACGGGCACAAACGGTCCCCAAATGAGCTAAGATCTCTATTCACCAGTGTAATCTTCGA
Source organism: Lepidodactylus listeri (assembly GCA_029233225.1). Taxonomy (NCBI): domain Eukaryota; kingdom Metazoa; phylum Chordata; class Lepidosauria; order Squamata; family Gekkonidae; genus Lepidodactylus; species Lepidodactylus listeri. The sequence goes on from JARCFY010000011.1 coordinate 88,490,330, forward strand.
TGCTAACAGAAGATCTAGGCGTGCAGCCCACTCTTGAAGAGGCTGTATCGTGCTTGGTTGTATTTAGATACCACAGCTGGCCTCACAGTGAGAGCAAGAACAATGGCAGAATGAGATGTACCAAGGCTGCTAGGGGCTGGGGACTGAAACTTTATACTGTTGCTGCTCCTTTCATGCAAGACATGCTCTTTAAAAACCCCTTTCACACTCACCTGATGAAGAACTCCCAACTACGATGGTTTCTATTTTGACTTCTGTTACTGCCAGCATCACTGTACTGTTTTGCCGCTTGGTAATTGCGTTGACGATAGTGTTGGCAGCATTCTGAATACGGCTGTTATCGGTCTCATCTTGATGCGAGATGAAAGACTGAAATCAGACGGGAAACAGAGGTTTATGAGGGCGCTGGGTTTTTCTGTATTAGCCAGTTGGCCTTATTTTAGTGACCAGACTTGCATCGGGGAATTAAAAAAAAATCACTGTGCTGCCAAAGCGGGTGGGGCTTGTGCAAAGCCAATGTGAAGAGATGCCAGCATCCGGCCTGCTCAGTAAACCTGCAATTCTACGGTAGCCAGATACTAATGACAGAATCCGTTAAGCATAAATGGCGCTCTTGCAAGCAAGCAAAGGCTGCCTAGCAAACGGAGAAGTGAAAATGGCCCTGGATAAGAGGCGGGGATGGGAGGAAGAGCAGGGGGTCCTGCCCTCCTCCCCATGGGGTATGGGCTGTCAGCTCACAGTAACTCCTATATACACATCATATGGGGCAAAGGCTGACCCTCAATTGGGGCCAGGCTGGCTTTGGCAGGAGTGCGTGCCCCACCCCCCCAGCCATCAACCCACTGGGACTTTCCCCAGGGACCCAATCGGCCAGTCCGCCCCTGTCTTTTAGAAGTAAGAACAATTTAGAATTAAGAACATTTTTTCCTCCTAGCTAGGCCTGTAGCCAGGATGTTTGTTTTGTTTTGGGGGGGCATTTAAAATTTTAAGGGGGGCAGTTAAATTACAATTAATTAAATTAATATGAATGTCTGTGTTAAAGTGGGGGGGGGGGTGCCCAAGCCTGTTTCTAGCCCTTCCTTTCAAGGGACAGGGCAGCGAGTGTGTCAGTTCCTAGGAGGGGAAAACAGCTCAGAGGGCATTTAATTGCCTTCAGAAGACATTTAAATGCCTTCTGAGTTCCCTTCCATGGGGCAAGAAAGCTCAGAAGGGCACTCGAGAGTGGCACCTCCAATCAATCTCCAACAACCCTCCTTTCTGCTAGCCCAGTCCTGCTGTACATCACACCTAGGTCTTGGTGGGTCTTTCCAAAGCATTCCCATGAGCCTTTGGGAAACATGCAAGTTAATTAATTTGCCCTTCTAAGCTTTCTTGCCCTGTGGAAGGGAACTCAAATGGCATTTCAATGCCTTCTGAGCTGTCTTTTCTCAGGTCCCATGATATGCGCCCCCCTCCCCCCCCCCAATTCCACAGTGGAAGGGAGAGGAAGCCTGAGGGCAAGCTGCAGCAATCTCACTCTGGCCCCTGCCAGCAACCCTGGGTTATCTCTTCAAAAAGAAGGGTTTTTGCATAGCTATTTGTGGGGCGTGGCTTTTAATTAAGGGGGCGGGGCCCCAACACACCCCACTGGAGCTGCGGGCCTGGCTAGGCTGCCTTGTTTTCTAGCAGCCTTCAGATACTAGCAGGCCTTATACAAATTCCCTCTTCAGCTTCCAGGCTGAGCTCATTTTACCTTGGTGGCTCAGAAGTATCCCCGGGGCATTTTGCTTTCGTAAACTGTGATTTTACTAAGGCTGCTCGTTAGGGCCACTTAAGGATATTTTGCTGCTCCCAAGGAAGTTATGTCCATTCCTTCCTGGCGCTGTGCCGCTGTCAGTTGAGTTCCAGACCGTTTGGCTTGGGCCTGGCTGACCGCAGCACAGGCTCAGGAAGAGATGCCGGTCACCACCTATGCTGCTGAGGGCTGGGAGTAAACTGAGCCTGTGTGGGGCACCAGCACCCTCCTCACTGTGCCGCATTAAGACGGAGAAGAGATTGGATTTATACCCCACCCTTCAATCGGATTCTCAGAGTGGCTTACAATCTCCTTTCCCTTCCACTCCCCACCACAAGACATCGAGGCTTGAGAGAGCTCTTTCGAGAACCGTTCGTGAGAGAACAGCTCTGAAAGATCTTGTGACTGACCCAAGGTCACACCAGCAGCTGTGTGCGGAGGAATGGGGAATCAAACCCAGTTCTCTCAGATAAGAGTCTGCGTTCCTAACCACTATACCAAACCGGTGCTCTCTTGGGTGGTTTGAACGGAAAATCACTTCTGCTTCACATGAAACCTTGCAGTGCTCCTATACTGAGTAATGGGACTTTGCAGGGCCTTGCCCCTGTAAGAATAATAAACAATGACTTCCTTAGAGAGCCTGTATGGAGTAGTGGTTAATTGTCACAATGGGATCTGGGAGACTCGGGTTCAAATCCGCACTCTGCCACACACGAGCATGTTTGGTTATCCTTCCGCACTGAAGTGGTCTTCTCCAACTTTTACATGAATCTTCAGGTTATCACATCCTCAGTCATACCATACCTACAATGCTGAGGCACGCAGCACTTGTAATTCCAAAATGGGTTTGCCAGTGCATGGACACAGTGACCCCAGCCAGGTTGCTACTATACCACTGAGTTTGCTCTCTAAGGGTAAAACAATCGCCTCCCACCTCATCCTCCAAATTTAGCGCCAGAAAGGAAGAATTACTCTCCTACACACTGTGTCTTATCTAGGCCTGCAGATTTCAACACAGTTCTTCCCTCTGCTTCTGCATAACACTTCCCTCCCCTTTACATCTATACTTTTTGAAACCTTCCATCATTTATTTACTCCTTTCTCTCACCCAAGGAAGGTAACAATCGTTATTTTTTCCTTTGGCTTGTGCCTCATACATCTGACACTTCTCTGATCATCCTTATGCCCATTTCTGGGTCAGAATGGCACAAATGTAGATTCAGTAAAGCTGCCGCTCCCTACAATATTTTCAACCACTCTTCCCAACAATCTCATGCCCGAAGGGAGTGCTCCTATGTTAGAGGCAAAATGAGTTCAAGAGATCTCCATGATCAAGACCGATTTCCCACGAGGTGCTGCTCCGGCATCATTCTTCCCTTTGCCCCGATTGTGTGCTTGAATTTCCCACTATTTCCCCTGTGCTGCATTTTGACCCGCTTTGCTTGATTTCTCCCACAGCTTCAGTGATCCTCAAAAAACAGGATCACTGAAGCTGTGGGGAAAATCGGGCAAAGCTGTGGGTCAAAATGCAGCACGGGGAGCAAATAGTGGGAAATTCAAGCATGCAATTGGGGCAAAGGGAAGAATGACACCGGAGCAGCACCTCGTGGGAAATCGGTCCAAGAGTGCAGACCTCAATGGGAAAACATTTCCCTACTTACACAGAAGGACGCCCAGTACTTACAATAGCAACTTCTACTGCGTTCTCTATAGAGTAGGATGGATCACACAACAGCAGCAGCATTCGGTCACTTGAAACAGATCGAGTGACTGGCAAGTATCGGATTTCAGAGCAAATGTTTTCGACGGTTGTGCCCTGTGAGAAGGAGAGAACACAACCCACCTCCTTTGTGAATAAAAGTTAAAAGTACAACTTGGTTTCAGAACCAAACCCACCCAAGGGGGACCTACTGGAGTTCACAGAGCAGGGCCAAGAGGTTAGTCTCCTTTCTAGCGGTCCAATAATAAAATGAGGGCATTTATCAAAAGAGAGGCATACCATGCAGTCTCTTCAGCTGGAGCTTCTGAAGGCAGCCGACACAATTAAAAATAGCTGTTAAAAGCCACATTATTGTTAACACAGCTAGCTGGCAGAAGGCAGTGAGGTGTCTCCAACCACCCACAAATTCTGAGGATCAGAACAGCTCTGCTTCCTTTCCTGCTGCAGTTCATTGAGCGCCCTGAATGTTTGCTCCTGGTGTCATCAGCCCCAGAGGAACAGCAAAAGGGCAACATTTTCACTTGGTGCCTACAACCAGGTTCCATTCCAGCAACTACAGAGAGAGAGATTCAGAGGTGAGGTGCCACTGCAGAAAAGCCCCTGTCCTGAGTGCCCATCCATTTGCACCTCTGAGGGTGGTGGCAATCAAGAGTGTGCCTGGTGCAGATTAAAGAGACTGCAAATATTAGGTACGTTGCCTAATATCTGGCACTGTCACACTGGTTTCCATTTGTATCTCAAAGGAACATCACTCCTTGTGTGGCAGGAGGACATCAAAGAGAACATAAAAACATAAAGAGACCATGGCCTGATCCAGTCCAATACTCTGTCTCACACCACAACCAAAACCCAGGTGCCATCAGGAGGTTTACCAGCAGGGCCAGAACTCAAGAAGCCATCCCATTGCGCCTCCCTCCCCAAGAATATAGAGCATCACTTGCCCCAGACAGAGTGTTCCATCTAGACCTTGTGGCTAATAGCCACCGATGGACCTCTGCTCCAGATGTTTATCCAGTCCCCTCTCGAAGCTGTCTATGGTTATAGCCACCACCACTTCCTGCGGCACTGAATTCCACGTGTTAATGACTCTTTGGGTGAATCCTAAATACATTGGGTGAATTCCTAAATACATTTAGGAATGTATTTAATTATTTCAACTGTTTTAATTGCTTTTAGCTATTTTAATGTAGTATTCTCCGGCCTATGTGCCCATGTAAGCCACCCTGAGCCTGTCCACGGGGAGGGCGGGGTATAAATCGAATAAATAAATAAATAAATAAATAAATAAATCTGTTCTAAGCCTGCTGCTCATTAATTTCATGGAGCGCCCACGAGTTCTTGAATTGTGAGAAAGGGAGAAAACTACTTCTTTCTCTAGCTTCTCTATCCCATGCATCATTTTGTAAACCTCTATTACGTCACACCTCAGTCATCATTTCTCCAAGCTGAAGAGCCCTAACCCTTCTAACCTTTCTTCATAGTAAGCTGTTCCATCCCCTTAATCATTTTAGTGGATCTTTTTTGTACCTTTTCCAATGCTATAATATCTGTTTTGAGGTGCAGTGACCAGAACTGTACACAGTATTCCAAATGAGGCCGGACTACAGTTTTATACAGGGGTATTACGTCAGTGGTTGATTCGTTTTCAGTAATATTTATTTCAATAATATTTATTGTAAACCACTTTGAACCATGAAGCAGATAAGTGTCTTAATAAATAAATAAATAAAAGCAGGCAGACAAAACTTTCCAGGAATAAGGACTTCCAGTTCTCAAGAGAGCACAAGGAGAAGATAGGGACATTGCGTGAAAATACCTCCCCATCCCAAATAAGAGCATTCTTCCCAAACAGATTTTCTGCAGTGTTTCACTGTATGAAGGAACAGGTGGGGTTGTTTCCTTGTTAGGAAGTCAGTACCTAAAGGAGTTTCGGTGTTTAAAGCCTGGAGGAGCAGCACTCTCTCTTCACTAATGGCTCGATGGACTAGTGTCGGACTAGGCTCTGGGTGACCCAGGTTCAAATCCCCACTCTGCCATGGGAAACCTGCTGGGTGATTTTAGACCAGTTAACACATTCTCAGCCTAATCTACTTCATAGGAAGTTTAATTCTGGGTATAAATGTTCATGTATATGTATGCTTCATCAGATACAAGCACACGAAAGCTTATACCCAGAATTAAAATGTGTTGGTCTTAAACTTTGTTCTATTGCTTCAGACCGACATGGCTACCAAGCTGAATTGATGGGCGATTCAGCACTGGCTTATCTCTCTGTTGTTTTAACAAACCCATGTTGGAATAAGAACATAAGAGAAGCCAATGTTGGATCAGGCCGGTGGCCCATCCAGTCCAACTCTTGGTGTCACACAGTGGCCAAAAACACCAGGTGCCCTCAGGAGGTCCAGCAGTGGGGTCAGGACACTAGAAGCCCTCCCACGGTTGCCCCCCCCCCCCTTCAGCACCAAGAATACAGAGCATCACTTGCCCCCGACTGAGAGTTCCTATCTATACTTTGTGGCTAATAGCCACTGATGGGACCTCTGCTCCATATGCTTATCTAATTCCCTCTTGAAGCCGTCCATGCTTGTAGAAATCCCCCTCTGCCTTGCATGCTGCTTTCACTTTCTTTGATCATTGGGTTTTATGGTACCTTATGCATAGATCCATGGCCATTCAGAGGTGGCTTTGCAGTCAGTACGGTATTACCCCAAGGTATTTGAATGTGGTTTTGAGCTGCAACTTTTCCTCAGTGTTGAGAAAATGTGGAGCAAATGCCAGATGCAGAATCGCCCTACGTCACAGGGTTATTGTGAGGATAAAATGGAGAACAACTGAAAGCTGCACTGGGGAGAAAGGTGGGGTGTGAACTATGCAAAATAAGAAATAAATGGAGCCAAGGGAAAGGTTCTTGCTGGTTTGTTCACAGCTCTCCGAAAGGAGACAGCAAGTCCTATGGTGCCGTGTTGCAAAGCAGACTGCAGTGAAGCGGTCAAAGCATTAACGCCACTTAAAATTCTCACCTGGGGTACTTTGTCTCTGTTAAAAATCAGTGTGATCCTGGCACAGCTGTTGTCCAAGTAGCCCGAACTAGGATGACACTTGATGTTGGCAGGCAGGGGTTCCGATTCACTGCACTCTCCCCAGTCGGCACAAGGCGGCTGGAAACATTTGACGTACATTTTCTCTTGGCATTCTTGATCTTTGGGACACCGGTGGGCTGCGTGGTCCGGATGGCTGGTAAACAAGCAGGATTTTCTCCCACACCACACCTAGAATTTAAATGGAGGTACTAGTTTCAGTGTGCAGAGATAGCCAAAGCACTAATAAATACATAAATAGTCCACTGTTCCTGTCGTTTCGGTTTGAGCAAGAACATTCCCGCAATCGGCTATGAAAACAACACTCTCTCAACAGAAGGATCTCTTTAGGAATGCTCTGCTCCAGGACTCTCATGCTAACTGCGAGTGACTTTTTGCTTATTCTCGAATAGCTGTTGGCGTTATGTCACCTTTTGGCTGTGAAAAAGATTGTTAGGGACTCTCCTGAGTATTTCAAGTAGATCCAGGCACAAAGTCAACACAGCAGTCCTTACAGAACTGAACAAGATTGTGCACTTGACTGCCTGTTTCTTTAAGGAGGCACAGCATGACTTCTTCCACCCTAGACACAGGGCACCTGCTGACCATTCAGTGTGCTACCTGGGAACTTCAAGTCAGTGATAACCAGGCTGGAGACAAGACTTATAGCTTTAATCCCTAGCTTCCTCCTTAAGACATGGAGAAATAGCCCAGATGCTTTTCACTAAAACCTTGACAAAGAATCAGGATTTTGAAATCCCACTAGCCCCAGTGAATGAGTCTCTTGGCAATAAATAATATTTGTAAAATTGGATGCTTTAAAAAAAACAACCTGTAAACTGCTTTGAGTCCACACTGAAGAGAGAAAAGCAGGCTAAAAGCATCTTAAATAAATGCATGCCCACTACATGAACACATGAAAATGCCTTTTACTGAGTCAGATTACTAGGTTGTTCAAGTTCAGTATCATTTACTCTGACAGACAGCGGCTCTCCAGGATCTCAGGCAAAGGTCTTTCACATTGCCTCCTACCTGATGCTTTTAACTGGAGATGCTGGGAATTGGAAGTGGGACCTTCTGCACGCAAAGGAGCTGCTCTACCACTGAGCCATGCCCCCCCACTTGATGCATTGCAAAGTAGAGATGTTTAGAGATTGCAGTTTAAGAGAGTTCACTCAGCTGTGCTTCAGCTAACTGCACTTATCCTGTGCTGTGGCTTATCGTGCCTTGGAATATGGAGCTCTCACCATATGCTTAAGCTTTGAAACTTAAGAAAAGCATTACAGAAATGTGTGTGTAAATATTAGGGGTGTGCGCTCGGTATACGCTGAGCCGAATAAAACCCCCAAAATACCTTATTGGTACTTTTTGGGCATTTATTCAGCCAAATACAGATTGGACAATATGATTTGCTTATCAAAATAGCCACGCCCAAATTAAAGCCAATATATTTTGGCTTTTATTCAGGCATGACCAGAAGGCATTTAAAAAGACAGTGGTCTCTTTAAATGCCTTCTGAACTTGCCAAGTTGCACCATGGCAGCAGCATGACTTGGTGAGTGAAATTCTCCATTATACCCTATGGGGACCATGCCCACAGGGTATAATGGGGTTGAATAAATTCGGGTTTCTTGAATATTTACCCGAATACCAATACAATACCGATACTGGTCTTTGAAAATATTCGGAAATACCCTAGTAAATATATACATATTTCAGGAACTCTACTGAAGTTTGTGGCAAGTCGCTTGAGTATTACAGAAATGAGAACAGAGTCTGAAGTGTCTTCCCAGCAATATGAATGGTTAGCAACTACCTACAGAAACAGTCTCCCTTTACGTATAATGTGAATTTATACACGAAAGCAAATGAGACAGACTTCATTGCACTGCGTATACCTCTTCACATTAGACAAACAATGGGGGCAGTTCTAGGCTTTGGCTCAACTTCTGTTCTGCAAACCTGAAATTGTTGGGTAGGCCAACCTACTCAAGGGGTGGCATTAGTCCTATTTTCATTTTATGATATAATATCCTAAGTGTCTGAGTGCTTGCTGAATGGAAACGGGTGGGGTGGGGAGAAGTAGTTAGCTCGAAGTAACTAGGTGCAGAGATGCTACAGAATTAAATAATTAAGACAGCTGGCAGAGGAGCGCAGTTGAGGCTTTAAAATGGAGGGGAGGCACGACAACACGAAGCGTTCAAGTCTGATATTACCTTGGTGCAGTCAATGTGGCCATCCAAACAATGGCAGCTGTTGCATTCTTGATCCCATCTACTGCCATGGGGAAAGGATGTTCCTTTAAGCCAGCAAGATTTTCCAAAACCTATCACTGGTGGGGGGGAGGGGGGGAGAAATTAGAGATAATTTCCAGTTTAAGTACAGAAGCAAGTTCAGATGAGCTCTCTTGAACCCTAATGAATGCAAGACACTGCACTTTAAAAAAAAAATCTTGATCCATTTGAAACACATCTTTGCTAGCTGTGCTAGCTTTTTCCCAAGGCTGCCTCCAGGAGACAAATTAAAAGAGGTGGAGAACATGTGAAACTCTTCCCAAAAGCTTGGCCTGGCCCAGCTACCGTCCAGTCTTCTCACCATCAGCCAGCAACTATGCAGAGGAAGTGGGGAGACACAGAAAGGTCCCTTCTGCATTTCATATTTCTTTTTTTAGCCACCCCAAGGCTTTTTTAAAAAGGCAGGCTAGAAATGTAACAGATAATACAACAGCCCAAGTGATCACAATTAAAAAGAAAAGCAGATACAAACAGCAGGTAAAAGACTGGAGCATCTGATATCGTGCTCTCAGTTTAAAGCTTCCGGTTACCTTCTTGGCATCTGGTTCCAGCTCTTCCAGGGGGGCAGGTGCACCTATAGCCATTTATTTCATCAACACAAGTTGCGCCATATGCACAAGGAGAGGACTGGCATTCGTCAATATCTGGAAAACGGGGGGGAAAAAATTGCCCAAATGCTCAATGCGCAAACTACTGCAGGTTTTGGATGCAACACAGTGGGGTGGGAGGTCAGTTTCATTTTACAGAGGGTAAAACGAAGCCGAGCATAAAATGAGTTCTGTCCATGGGACAGCCGGTTGAGTCATATGCTGGCCAAGCTTTTGTGACAAAGGGCTCAGAGCCGGTTACAACATTCTTAACAACAATTCAAACATCAAATAATTCCATACCACTGTAAGTACAATAAAATAGCAACTCTAACACAGCTAATAGATGGCGTGAAAATCCCAGGAGGGGAAAATATTGACAAAGAACTGAAAAACGTTCCCGTTTTTTATTACATCTGTATAATTGATGTCAGAATCCGTGGCCTGTTTGTACAGAGGGGAGATGACACCTGAGATTTTGAGAAATGGAGTGGGATAGCTCAGGAGGCTTCTTTTATAAGGCAACAGGGCTGCAGTCTCTTGCAATGCCCACCTGCTTTTATTACACTGTCTTCTACCTTCATCACCTGCTTCCTGTATTACAGCCATGTCATGCGTTGGGCAGTTTTTTGTTTGCACTGTTTCCCTTTCTGTAGTCCTTGTCCCATTGTGCTGTCTACTGGGTACCTTGTGCTGCCTGCCTATTATTTTGTAGTCCACCTTGAATCCCAGCAAGAAAGGCGAGCTACAGATCAAGTGAACAAATTCTGAGAAACACCCTCCCTTACAGAATCCTTGTACTTTTTTTTTTTTAAAGTTACGTGTGTACTTGAGAAATGTGAGTGGGTGCCAGTTTACCAAGAATTTTAATGATGCTCTGTTCCCCTCCCTCTTCCTGTCAATGGGTACTTCCACAAATGGAAGTTTTAGTGGAAGAGGAAGCACACTCCATGGTAGAAACTTATCTAGTGTGAATGGAGCATGTTCATAGGATCCAGGCCCCAATGTAGTGCTACAATTGTCACTAGGGTTGCCAACTTGCAGGTGGTGGCTGGAGCTCTCCCACTATTACAACTGATGTCCAGGTGACCAGGGCTTTTTTTCGTACAAAAAGCCCAGCAGGAACTCATTAGCATAACAGGCCACACCCAACAGCAGAAACCAATTAGCATATTAGGCCACACCCCTGACCGTGCAGCTCCCTCCCAGGATCGGCTTCCCCAGGTGCCCTGTGGCTTGCGGGGCATATGGGGAACCCGAGGGAAGGAATGCAGTTTCTGGATTGGCTTCCCCAGGGGCACCTGGGGAACCCGAGGAGGGGAGGTAGTTTAAACTTCCTTCCCTCCCTGGATCGGCTTGGCTTCCCCAGGTGCCCCGAGGCTTGTGAGGCGCCTGGAAAACCCAAGGGGGGGAGGGGAGTTTAAACTGCCTTTCCTTCCTGGATCGGCTTGGTTTCCCCAGGCTTGCGAGGCACCTGGGGAAACCAGGGGGGGGGGAACTGTAGGCGTGGCCAACTTGGAAGCTAGCCGGAACTTCGTTCCTGTGTGTTCCTGCCCAAAAATAGCTCTGCAGGTGACAGAGATCAGCATCTCCCTCCTCTCCCCCCCCTTTTGGCATTTGAGCTTTTACAAGAAGGCAAATGTTCTAAAAGCCCACGTGCCTGGAAGCAGGGTAGGGCTGCCAGTCTCCAGGTGGGGCCAGGAGATCTCCTGGAATTCTAATTGGTCACCAAAGATCAGTTCTCCTAGACAGAATGTCTGTTTTGGAGGGTGGACTCTATGACTCAATGTACCCCTCTGACCTCCCTTCCCAAGCACCACCCCAAATCTCCAGGAAATTACCAACTCAAGAGTTGCAACCCTCCTGCCAATAGATGCAAACCTGCGTTATGCATTCTAAGCACAGTATTCAAATAAGAGGAGTATGTAAAAACATGGCTACAGCTCCCAAGAGCCTTTTAGCCTTCTGTGGCTCTCTCGAGGCTAAGAGATTAACAAAAGGCTAAAGTGTGCTTAAAGATCTGAGTTGACAATTCAAAGCACATCATTTTAGTTGCATTTGTCGAAATGAAGAAAAACCCTGTCCTCAAACAGAAGAGACTACCTTGTAAAGAACGGCAAAGATCAGCATTAATGAATAATTCAGTTAGCTTCTACTAAGCTTAATGCACAGGAAATCAAAGGGGCACATGTGACAAATGGTTTTGGGTCAGTTGTGTGACCCTCTCAGTTCTTTGCCTGCACAAGTACTTACTAATTCTACAGTCTGGACCAGCAAACCCAGGTGCGCATTCACAGCGAAACCAATTGACTCCATCAACACAGATGGCTCCGTTGTAACTGTAAAAATAATAAACCTATCAATGCAATGAAGGCTGTCAAGGTTGCTTCACCAACTGAGAGACAAGAAACAGTAGTTATTGCACGTAACCTGTGCAAACTGACATTTTATTGCTATTCATAGATACTGTTTCACCACTCAACCTAGCCAGAATTCAAGAGATACCAGTTTAACTCCACCGGATTAACTATGCATACGAACTCTACTATGAGTTCACAAAGCATGCCAATTTCAATAAGCCATCTGTACTGACTTAACTATGCCAGTTAAGTATTTCATTAACACTCTACTGTGGCACAAAGATCTCTGCTCCCATAATCCCTGCTTGCTGGGTGACTTTGGGTCAGTAATACGCTTTCAGCCTAACCTACCTCACAGGATTATTGTGAGGATAAAATGGAGAGATGAGAATGATGTAAACTGCCCTGGGTCCACCCACTGGGGTATAAATGAAGTAAATAAGTTAAAAAATATGCAGAAGCAGCCTATCAATGTACAGTTGGATAAAAACATATTCCGAGGTAGAGAAAAGAGGCAGGTAGTTACTGGACAGTTGCCAGGAGAAGTCAGGAATTACTATAAAATGGATTTTTAGCTAATCTAAGAGCACACGATGCAGCTGTAGAAATCAACATACCATAAGATTAACTGATGGTTGTACAATCTAGCTGCTCGGATTAAATTATGATTTTACATCTGTCAAGTGTATCACACTCTGAGGACTGCAGAGAAATTCTGAAAGCAAATAGGATAAGCTACACAGAATCGCAAAACTTTATATAAGCTAAGGGCTGGGGACAAATTTCATAAAAAGATTTAAAAACTGTTCTACACACACATTTCAAATTCTGATTAGACCAGAAAGGAGTGCTGCAGCAGCTGGCCATTGGGAAAAGCAAGGAAATGACAGGTTACGAAGGAAGAGCAGAAGATGGAAGGAACATAGCTAGAAGGGGCAACAGATCAACTGAACAGTTGACGGAATGCATATTGCTGGGCAAAGAACAGATAAAGTAAAGACCAAGGATGGTGGAGATACTAGAAGAAGAGTTAGTTTTTATACCTCACTTTTCTCTACCCGAAGGAGTCACCTGCCTTTCCTCTCCCCACAACAGACACCCTGTGAGGTAGGTGGGGCTGAGTTTGGGGAGAGCTGTGACTGGCCCAAGGTCACCCAGCAGGCTTCACGTGGAGGAGGAGTGAGTAATCAAACCTGGTTCACCAGATTAGATTCTGCATGGCACAGTTCAGACCAGTGATCCCCAATCTGGTGCCCATGGGTGCCATGACACCTGCCAACCGGGTGGATCCAAACACCCTCCAGGGAGTGTTCCTCCAGCCTAAAGACCACTCCAGAAAGTAAGCGCCGATCACATTTTTATTACTCCCCTCTCTAACACCTCACCCCACCAAACTGAGTACTGGAACATCAGAAACCGGTTGTATGAAAATCTTTTATCCATAACATGCTATAACATGAATGTTATCCATTTCATGCTATAACATGAAAAATGGCATCCCCCCGACCTGCAATCTGAATTGGTACAGTATACTCTCCTAATTCTGGATTCTACCGCCAAGTATTACTGCATGAGTAGACAAGAACTCAAATTACCATAGTTAGGCAGAAACCGGAGCGCAAATGTATTGGTTGAGCAATGAGTTAATAAATAAATGCCTAAAGTTCATTTGGTATTGCTTGTACAACCATCTACAGGAGATTCAGAAGACTATTTACATTCAGCCATAGATTCAGGTGGGGTCGCCATGTTGGTCTGAAGCAGCAGAACTAAGTTTGAGTCCAGTGGCACCTTTAAGACCAACAAAGTTTAATTCTGGGTAGAAGCTTTCGTGTGCATGCATGCTCCTTCAGTCATCTTCTGGGCGTGGAACAGCAGACACTGCGGGTGTGGAGGGGGAAGCATTTGTGAATTTCCTGCATTGTGCATGGAGGTCGGTCCCTTCCAACTCTAGGATTCTATGGTTCTATGATTCTTCAGATAGTGTTCATACACACGAAAGCTTATACCTTGAATAAACTTTGTTGGTCTTAAAGGTGCCACTGGACCCAAACTTTGTTCCACATTCAACCACAGTATTAGGACTTTTAAGGAAGGAATAATCCTTTACTTACCATGGATGGGAGTTGCAGTCGTTAGTATCTAGACAGAAGATAGTAAAATATCAACACATTTGAAAACAACACAGTTGGACAACATACTTAGAACCACCCACTCAACTTTCAATGCTCATTTAACATTATGGGGAAATAAAAAACAGAGATATATACCTAAGACTTTCACTTTTAGATAGCTAACATGTCTGTTAAGTGCCATCAAACCGATTTGGTCTAATGGCGACCCTATGAATTAAATGACCTCCTAAACATCCTATCATTTAACAGCTCTGCTCAGGTCTTGCAAATGGAAGGCTGCGGCTTCCTTTACTGAGTCATTCCATCTCATGTTGGGTCTTCCTCTTTTCCTAGCATTATTGTTTTCCCACTGGGTCTTGTCTACCCTTCAGGAAGGGTTGCCTCAGTGCTTCGTTCTCGTGGCCCTTTCTTACATGCCCGGGGAAATGCTGGTCACCACTTTGAGGCCAGGAAGCCATTTTCTCCAGGTCAGTTTGACCAGGGGTCCTGGAAGGTTTTTTTGCCATCTTCAGTGCATGAAGCAGGGGTCATTGGGGTGTGTGTGTGTGGGTAGTTGTGAATTTCCTGCATTGTGCAGGGGGTTGGACTAGATGACCCTGGAGGTCCCTTCCGACTATGATTCTATATACCTCATCAAAATTCTTTCTTAAAATCCCCACATTATTGTCCATTTTTGCTTCTCTTGTATGTAACCACACCTTGTAGAAGCAAAATAGAAGCTTAGAGTCACAAAGGTGTATGAATTTTTATCATCCTGATCGAAATACTAGAATTTTTTTTAAATGCCAAGTTTGTACTGTCATTAACACGAAGTTACATTTGAATAAAGGGTGCCTTTCCTTAGTTTCAACTAGACTGAGCCTTCTATTGGTCTTTTGATTATAGCTAAAGCCCAGTTTAAAGCAAATTGAGGGAAATTGTCATTTCATGATTCTAATTCTCAATTAGGAAAGAAAAACACTTTGAACAGCTATGGAGAAACTGGTGAACCATGAAGGAACAGCAAAAAAGCGATTTCCAGTTACTGCAGACTTCCCCGCCTCCCAAAACCATCCCTTTCCCCTCCCCCAGCTGTTTCTTCAAGTTTAAGGAAATGATTGCAATTATCAGTGTTTATAGTGCCCAAGACTCACAGCCTAATGAAGGAAGATGCTATTAAAGGTAATTTCAAAGCAGAACCTTCAGATTTAGACTAGATGTAACATCGTGTGCATGTTCCGTCTTGAGCTACACACTCAAAGTTCTGCCACACCTAAGCAAATCATCGTATTGGTATGCTAGTAAAAATCCCAAAATGTAACTCAAAAGGAAAATATTCCAAACAAGTTGTATGGCTGGGTCTCTTTCAAGCTTGTGAATTAAGCTGGCCTCAGTGTTAAGCCCACTTCTTAATGACCAACCATCTGGATATTCTGAACATGAACTACACTGGGTGGAAGGGCTAGTCTGTGACATGAATGGGTGAGCAGGAACTCACTCTGAGTGCACGTCCGTCCTTCCCAGCCTTCCTTACAGATGCAAGAAAAGGAATCTCCACTGCCGACACAGGTTCCGCCATTCAGGCAAGGGTTGGGAGCACAGTTGCTGCTCTTAGCTTTGGCAAAACAGACAGAGACTTGTTGTAACTATAGAGACTTTAACATGAATTTCAGAGTATGACATTATTTGGATTTTGCTTTTCTCTGTGATCGGGCACCCAAAGTGGCTTTGCACGTCCCATAGTTCCTCCCTCCTCTGCTTAATCCTCACAACAAGCTTGGGAGGGTACACTAGGCTGAGAGACTCTGATGGGCCCCAGGTCACCCTGGCAGGCTTCCACGGCTAAGTGAGGGGTTCAAACCTGGTCTTCCCCGGTCCAAGTCTGACACTCTAACCCAGGGGTGTCGAACTCATTTCTTATGAGGGCCGGATTTGCAATAAATTGGACTGTGTTGGGCTGGGCCATGTGTGTCAGAGTTTATGACACATGTGGCCCAGCCCGACAAAGTTCAATTTATGGCAAAACCCGGCCCTCACAAGAAATGAGTTCGACACCCCTGCTCTAACCACTATGCCATGCCAGCCCTCAGAGTACATTGTCAGTATGAAGCTGGCACGTGCCCAGGGAGTCAACTTCCCCCTTTATTCTCATCCTTGTAATTAAAACAGAGCCGGAGTAGCCGATCTGAGAGTAGAGATTAGATCTGATCCTAATTCCCCCTCTTCCGTGCAGCCAGTCAAAACTTCATTTTATGACAAACCAATCTTCGGATGCAAACCAAATTAATCGGGTGTTTCCCGCCAGACTAGGCTTACTCTTGGGTTACTACTGAGATAAAGGGATGGAAGAGAGGGGAACGCTATCATTTTTCTGAGACTGCTGAGCAAGGCAGATGTACTTTCTGTCCAAACAGAATATCGCTGAGCAGATTTGGCACATACCGATGTTGCACGTGCTTCCCTTCCATTCCGGAGGACACGAGCATCTAAAAGTATCGCCATCATCGTAACACGTCCCTCCATTCGCACAAGTATTTGCGTCACACTGGTACTCGCCTAGAAGGCACAAATAAACGATTACACGTATGACACCTTTCTTGCTTTACCAGGACCAGGACTAAGCTCAGAGGTTAGATATACGATTATCGTTTTCGTTCACAGCCCAGCTTTCTCACCAGGACCGGAGGCAAACTACAAGGATGATCAAAAAATGTTCAGACAATCAGTAAGTGGATTGCATGGTATCACAAACACTGGAATCTAAAAGCAAAGATGCCTAGTAAGACAAAATAAACACAGTTGGGCTGGGACTGCAGAACAAAGGGGGAAACCAAGAACAGATGCAAACATCTGTTTAAGAGAACCATCGTTATAGAAAAGACTTGGTGCCTAATAAAAGTAATCTTCTGAGAGCATCCATTACACCGCGGCTTTGCTCCTTCTGCAAGAATGCCCTTCTGAACAATTCTGTTTTACACATTTTGGAAAATAACAGAAGCATAGGGGTCTTCCTAATACTACATTGTACAAGCCTAACATTTACAGATTTCTTATATTTGTTGTTTGAACACTTTGTAGAAATCAAGGGGTTCTTCCAGACAGTGTAGGATAATGTAAATGAATAAACCCTTAGTATTTGCTTGAAATACTGGTGAAGCAACACGTTAAACAATTCCAAAATGCAGTTTGCAAACAGAGTTTATAAAATCACATTAAAAGACCCGTAGCTTTGCATTTTGCTATTGCATAATTTCTAAAACGACTGCGAGCAAGCCTCTCCAGCTTCGCTCAACACACTGTGCCAAATTTTTTAAGTTGTTTGCTCCATTTGGAGAAAGAGACGATTATCGGACGTGTTTGTGCACGACTTCCTTCAACAAATCCATTTTCCAAGACGTTTAAAAGCTTCCTTTCTGACTTCTGGTAATTATCAACACACACAAAATCGGAACAAAAACCCAGCACACCTAGAAGACACTTACGTGAATGGCATGTTTTGCCCTTCCAGCCATCTTTACATTCACAATAAAAGTCATTCACTAAGTCGATGCATCGGCCGCCGTGATGACATGGATTTGGCGAGCAGTCATTGACATCTGAAAATTCAAAAGCATGACCACTTGAGGCAAAGGGTTTTTACAATTTTTACAATGGCTTTTCAAAACGGTAAGAGAAGTTTGAGAGAGAGAGATGTTAATACAGTTGTAACTCTCTCTGTGGCTCACGGAGAACCACGTTCATGATTACCGTCAGCCAAAAGAGCATTTGCTTTCATCCCTGGCACACGGCCTGACCCTCAGGGAGGCTTGCAGCCTGCTCAGTCCTCCGACAGTGACTGTATTCAAGCTGGGACCCACCGGCCAACCACAAGCCCCACCCTGCCCACTTTTGTGAAACACAACAGCCACAAGGAGCATGTCAAAGAGCCACATGTGACTCCTAATGCCACTAATTATCGCTGGTTGCATATTATAAATAGCACACACAGGCACATAAGAGTGGAGTGTACCACTTTTGACGTGGATTCAAACTCGAACACAGACTTCTTGGATGAACCTAAGATAGCGAATGGTCAACTCCTAAACAGCATTGGTTGTGCTTAAGGCCCACTGAAATTCATGGACAACATACACATGTTTGTCATATGGAAGATCTCAGGCACAGTCCCTGACACCTCCAGGATAAGGAAGATCAAGTTCCAAGGAACGATTCCTGTACGAGACCCAGGAGAACTGCCTCCTTTTGTTTATGGCCCACATGGAACCTGTCAGTTTAGTCCAAGGGCTGTTCTACGGCATTTTAGTTTAAATGGTATTATTTGAAGCTCGAGTAGGTAAACTGTTTATAGCGCTACTGTAAATTGTTGGATTTGCAGAATTAAATACAATTTCAATGGCTGCCAACCAGCATTAAGAGAGTTCAAGCTCTCCTTAGCAGAACGATCTAGAGAAGAGAGCCACAATCCTGTTTTGACAGGTATTTTCTGATCAAACATGCACTCTGCGTCTTTTGTTTGACAGCAAAGCAAGAGGGTTGAGCCAGCCACTAAGACAAAAAGAAGGCAAAGGCAAAGGCCAGTGTTGCAGTGGGAAAGTGAAAATACACTACTAATCCTATCAACAAGCTCTCGTTTTCCCATTGCACTACTGGCATCTGTCTCTGCCTTCTTCCATCTTTCGTTTGACACGAGTTAGCATAATCTGAGAATCAGTTCCGCACTCCTAAAGGCGTTAACTCAGCTCTCACCACAGTCGTTCCGGGTAAAACACATCTGGAACTGGGCTGCGACAGGGTCCTTCTGCCGCTAAAACACTAACGTCCAGAGCCTTCGGCTATGGAACTGTTCGGTTATACTCACTGATATCACACAGCTCTCCCTCCCAGCCGTTCTGACAGAAGCATCGAAACGAGTCCACTTCATCAATGCAAGTCCCACCGTTCTTACATGGTTTCCCAAGGCAGTCGTTGATATCTATGGATGACAACAAATAATCATCACTAGAACTATTTCATCAGGTAGAATGAGGCCTTGTTTATTTCACTGGGTACACTGACAAAACTTCTGCTCAAGGGTCAGGTGCGTTCTTGCGGTCCGGTACAGTCCTTGTACATCCTCTCTGCTGATACTCCCATTTCTTTTCTTCATGCCAACCTTCTCCCCAATGAGGATCTGAGGCGGTTTCCATTATTCTCCTCCCCTCCATTTTATCGTCAAAAACCTGTGAGGGAGGTCAGGCTGAATACACGTGACTGGCCCAAGGCCACCCAGCAAGCTTCCATGGCACGAGTGGCTATTCAAACCTGGGCCTCTCACATCTGAACCCAACACTCTAACCATGGCACCACGCTGGCTCCATTCTTGTAGGGATATACTCTCCACCACAGGGGGGGTGAGGTTAGATTGGGTTGGGTAGGCCATCATGCTCTGGTAATCCTTAAGGGTAACTGTTACCAAATTTTTTGTTCTACAAAAAGAAACCCAGCGGGAACTCATTAGCATAATAGGCCACACCCAACAGCAGAAACATATTAGCATATTAGGCCACACCGACAGCGCAGCTCCCTCCCAGGATCGGCTCCCAGGTGCCCCATAGCTTGCAGGGCACATGGGGAACCCGAGGGAAGGAAGGTAGTTTCTGGATCGGCTTCCCCAGGGGCCCCACAGCTGCAAGGTGCTTGGGGAACCCGAGGAGGGGAGGCAGTTTAAACTGCCTTCCCTCCCTGGATTGGCTTGGCTTCTCCAGGCAACCCGTGGCTTGCAAGGCAGCTGGGGAACTGGGGGGGGGGGAGGGTGAAGGCATGGCCAACTCAGAAGCCAGCCGGAACTCCATTCCTGTGCATTCCTGCCCAAAAACAGCCCTGGTTACCAGCATGGGAATGGATTACTTATTTGGAAAATCTGGGAATAGTTTTTCTAAGCCATTCCTTGTGCCGACAATTCACAGGGTAAAGATCGCTGACTCCTTAGTTCTGTTTCTTCAAAAATGGAAGATACGGGTCAATCTGCAATGGATTGCTAGGTGCAAATTACTGCACAGAAGTTCTTTTTTTGGTGGGGGGGCACAAGAATTGGACTGCAAGTCTGACTGCTATCTTCTGCTCCTACTATTAGGCATGCATCAGGCAGATGATTGACATCTCACAACAAAACTGGAACCAGACATATTTTAAATGGGTAGAAACAAGGCACAGTTCCTTTTAAAAATTATTTATTTTCTATTTTCAAAAAGTTGTTTCCATTGGCTAATGAACTAGCAGATACCATTTTAAGGGACTTAAAAGGCTCAGTTCAAGTTCCTCCAAATGGTAACTGCTGGTCCATCATCCAATGAAACTAAATAGCTCATGAATGAACGACCATGATTTAAATATTTATAGGACACAGAAGCTGGCTGTGGCACTATCTTACAGCAGTGCTACTATTCACAGAAACGACCAGCCACAACCAAGCTCTGAAACCTGAACTTATGACCTAGAAGTGAAATGCTCTCAGTCCCCTTAGGAATCTAAGCTCCCACTCTAAACAAGTTTCCAAGCAAAGTTCCTCAAACAGCTCCTAGCATTAGAGTCAATTTATATTTAAACGAGTTGTTTCCCCTTCCACTTACTTTCATGACAGTATGTTCCAATAAAGCCCCTATCGCAGGCACAAGTGAAGTTCCCTCCTGGTAGACTGATGCACCGTCCGTGGGGTCCACATACGCTGGATGAGATAAAGCGAACACCTTTCTGGGTAGCGTTGGTGAAAACCTCAATTGTACAGCTGTCTATTACTGAGAAAAGAACAGGCAGTTGGAATAGAAAAGCCCCCAATGCTACTCTCTGCATTGACAGTTTTCAGCTCTTAGCATGAAGTACAGTAAAGGGGCTGTTATCTGGGACTCACGGGGAACTGGTGGTGGTGGTGGGTTTGCTGGTTAATCAAATATGCTGGGTGCTTGAGCTTACTGCTCTGGCTCTAGCCAGAGAAATCTGCAGCAACCAAATCCTGCCCCATTGGGAACGCTGCCGCAACAGCCTCCATGCCTGGAGGGGCCCTTCTGCCCAAACCACTGAGCCACCCTACAAAGCAGGCAAGTGAGTGGGCCAACTGCCCAGGACCTCTCTGGCAAACCTGGCTTCTGAGCGCTCAGGGCAGGCTGAAGGAGGCGGGGAAGGAAGCACCTAAGGATGATGCTAGCTGGCAGTGCCAAAGGTCAGAAGCCCAGCAGTGGCCAGAGGTGGCAAAAATGGGGATGCACGTGTGCCCGGAGATGCCGGGGCGGCAAAAATGGGGGTGTAAATGTGCCCAAAGATGCAGGGGGGTATGGTGGCCCAGCGGGATCCCAATTACCTGAGCGTTCTTAATAACCCAGCACTGGTCAACAAAACTTTTACTGCTAGATTTTAATCCAGTAGCGCCTTAGAGACCAAAAAGATTTGCAGGGTATGGGCTTTTAAGAGTCAAAGTTTCCTTCATCAGATACATATGAAGGGAATGTTGACTCTCAGAAGCTCAGGCACTGAAACCCTTGTTGGTCTCTAAGGTGCAACTGGACTACAGTTGCCAGTTCTGGGTTGCAAAATACCTGGAGGCTCTGGGGGTGGATCCAGGTGAGGGAGGGGTTTGGGGAGGGGAGGGGCCCCAGCATGGTCCAACGCCACAGACTCCACCCTTCAAAGCAGCCGTTTCCTCCAGGGGAGCGGATCTCTGTCAGCTTTGGATCAGTTGTAAAAGCGTGAGATCTCCAGGCCCCACCTGGAGGCTGGCAGCCCTAGACTGGACTCAAACCTTGCTGTTCTACAGATCTACAAGGCTGTCCTCTGAAACAAAGCTTTACTGCATTTCATTTTTTTAAAATATGTTTTTGTAATTTCATAGGCAACGTGGAATACTCCAAAAGGTACATTTAGCAGGCAGGTCTGATACTAACGAAAATGCGGATATAATTATGTGTCAAACACACTTGGGAAAGTTTTGTTTCATAAGTAGGGCCTATTGGTAGGTGAAGAGAAAAGACAGTGACTTCCTTATGTTTTCTGCATCGGAAGTTATTACCTTCTCACTTTTGCATGGAGCATGTCACTTAGAATCATAGAGTTGGAAGGGACCTACAGGGTCATCTAGTCCAACCCCCTGCACAATGCAGGAAATTCACACATACCTCCCCCTCCACACCCACAGTGACCACTGTTCCATACCCAGAAGATGACAAAAAACCTCCAGGATCCCCAGGCAAACTGGCCTGGAGAAAAATTGCTTCCTGACCCCGAAGTGGCGATCAGCACTTCCCTGGGCGTGTAAGAAAGGGCCATGAGAGCTAAGCATTGCTGCAACCCTTCCTGCCCTCCCTCTCATGATCTGCCTAAATTCACAGAATCAGCATTGCTGTCTGATGGCCATCTAGCCTCTGCTTAAAAACCTCCAAAGGAGGAGAGCCCACCACCTCCGGAGGAAGCCTCTTCCACTGGGGAACCGCTCTAACTGTCAGGAAGCTCTTCCTAACATTTAGCCGAAAACTCTTCTGATTTAATTTCAACCCGTTGGTTCTGGGCCGACCTTCTGGGGCAACTTCTTGTAAAGGAAAAAACAACATGGAGCAATCTCACTTTTTGCAAAGTGACTATTTTCATTTGGCTTTTAGAAAGCTTGATGATTCAGAAAAAACATCTCTGCAAGACAGAGGATACCTTTGCAAGAATTATTTTTGCAGTGGTCCTTGAGATGGGAGCAGTTCTTTCCATCGTAGTCGTCATGACAGGCACAATAATAATCTCCCCTCAGTTCATAGCATTTAGCACCATTTTGGCAAGGATTAGGCTTGCAGAGGTCAATGTCAATCTGTAATAGATTTAAAAAATAAATTACAGGATTAACGTCCTGAAGTATGTTGAAGAGTTAGGTGCAGACTCCTAACGATAAATACTTCGTCACAGTCATTTCAGCCTTCACAAATTAGCTGTAAGCCGCTTACAGGAATGCAGTATTACAAAGAGAACATAAAAGAGTTTTGCTGCTCAGATTAAGAACAGAAACTCAGCATAGTGTAGTGGTTAGAGCATCTGACCAGGATGTGGGAGACCCATGTTTGAATCCCTGATCTGCAATGGGAGCTTGCTGGGTGATCTCTGCCTAACCTACCTCACAGGGTTGTGGTGAGGATAAAATGGAGAAGAGAATGATTTAATCTGCTTAGGGTCCCCCAAATGGGAGAAAGCCGGAGTATAAATGGAGGAAATGAAATGAAATCTGAGCACCACTTTCAGATTTGTATTAATTTGATCCCTCTGCCTTAACACACATGATTTTTTCCCCCTTACAAATTCCAACCCATTGTCTTTTAAACCCATTCTCCAATAACCTACCTAACTTACACATGAGCTATTACCAGCTGGTGCTCTGCTCCATGTGCCCCTCAAATAAGGGAGGCAAGACTGGTTAGGATATGAAACAGGGCGTTCTCAGTCGTAGCCTCAAATGTTGGTGATTTCCTGTTTCCCAAGATCAGTGAAAGCATGTTGATTTATTCAAGAAGGTGATTTCATCCTATGATCTTTTGTTTTCAATGCTGCGCTTACAACTTTTAAAGCTCTTGGCTTGTTTTTATCTGCTGCTGGATGTTCTGAGTTCATTTTGTGGACTCTGTTGTTTTCTACTATGATAGTTTTAATTCTTTTCTTTTAAAGGATTTTTGTTGGTGTTGCTGCTTTTAATGTACTATCAGTGTGGAATGATTTTAGTGTCTGGTTTTTTTTACATGATTAGGTGTATTGTTGCCTGAGGGAATGACTTTGGTAAATAGGATGGCATGAGATGGGTGGTCCAAAAACCAATCAATACCACCCACCACCACCCCTTTCAGTCTTGTAGCTTGCTCCTTTCTCTGTGCATCAGTACAGGTTGCTCTGAACCCTTCTCTGGACACTTCCAAACAAGGAACATTATTGCCGGCGTTCAGGCACACATCTGCACTACTGCTGGAGCCCTTAGTAGAACTTCTAAGCAATAAGACAAAGCAGAGGTGAAAGCAACGAAACTCCAGAAGGTGAGGTTATGCTAGCTACTTCATGACTGCATTGGAAATTAAGTAGCTGGGCACTAAGGCCCACAAAGGACTCACAGGGAATGTAATACTCTGGGTACAATAGAGTCTCAAAAATAGACCAGTGGTGACCACTTCTGTGTTAGGGTGCCAGGTCTTCAGAACATCTTCCCTACAGAGGTCTACCAAATTTCTTGGTTGTTAGCACTCATATACCCAGCAGACATCTTTGTCGTACCTCTGACAAATCCCTCTTGACTATTTGCTTTGCTTCAGTTCCTGGTTACTCTACAGTTGCTGGCCCTGTGCTTTTTGGAGTGGTACCTGGGGAATGCAACATCACTTCCAGGCAACACTCTAGGAATCCCCCCCCCCCATCTCTATAATCTTTACTTTAAAGATCGGGACAATTCCTAGAGTGGCATGGAGGATGTGAAATCACTTCCCGGCAGTGCTCTAGGAATCCCCCCAATCTCTATAGCTTTTAAGCACAGAGAGTGAGAAAAAATCCCTAGACTATTACCATCAAACATTGCTTTTCCCCAGCTTCTCAAATTATCAAGGGTGAGGGACTAAGTGCAAGGGTGGGAGACTGCCTGCTGGCACTGGGCAATCAGTTAAGTCTAGGTTACTTCCACATTCACTGTTTTGTTCTCAAGTTAGGCTCATTGTCATGTATTTGGTTTTATATTGCCATTGTTTCATTGTTCACACTTACAGAGCATAAAAAGTTTCACTGTTCACTCTTAGAGAGTATAAAATATTAAATTTGTTAATCAAGTAATAATTCTAGGAAACCAATCCTGAAAATAACAAAATGTCTAAAAACATGTTTGACGCTAACAGAGGATTGTTTCCACAAGGTGTTTCAAGTGGTATTTATATATAAGGACACTTTTAACGACTCTTTCCCAAATGCACGCCCCTGCAAACAGTGCAGAGCAATGGGGGTCATCATGTCTGCAACGGCTGTACAGCAGTTTCATTCCTTTGTCTTGGCTCAGTATACCTCTCATAGTATTTCTTAGAGCTATTCACGTTTTGTTCAGCGGCTGCAAGCAGGTTTTTGCCTTCCCAGGTCCATGGATGCACACGCTTAAACCAGGTAGTTTAAAGCTGATTTGTTACTATGATGAGGATGAAAGTGCCAAAACTTAAACAAGTCTCCTGCCATGTAAACCTTTATGCAGACACATCCTTTTAAGGAAGTGACTAATCTTAACACCGTGGTCTCACGTCAGCTGGGTTTACTTTAAAGCAGCATCTATATGTGAGCAAGACAGACACAACAATACTGGAATACCCAGCCGTTTCTACGTTCCTTGATTTGAGTGAGAAGAATGGCTTTCTCAAGGGTAGCTTGCCCTCACTTTTGCCAGGGCTCTGTTCAATTTAAAAACTTTAGTTTTCCAACCCAGCTGAAATTGGCTCTCAGCCCATCAGTATTTTCAAGGGGGGGGGGGGAGGAGAGTATAACTGTGGGCAGGAAAAGCTGAGAAAGGTTTTCCACCATGCATCCTCCATTTGTCTCCTACCATCACTTTTAAGATTCCCTTTTACTGTTCAGCTTTAGCAGTGGGATTAAGGGCTTTTGGAGAGGTGCATTTCCTGAAATCTCAGGGGCACGCTGCCAAATTCTTTCAACATTATTCATCTGATCATCAAAAAATTCCAAATTGTGACAGGAGCCAGAAGTCAGTTTGCAGAAACAACCCTTGTACAAGTGGCATCTTCTAATTTATGTTCCAATATAGGCAGCAAAAAAACCCAACAACACCGTAAATACATTCTCGGTTCAGTGGACCCAGACCTCATTAAAAAATGCAATCCAGCCATGAATCTAACAAAAAAGGGAACTGAATCAAGGACAATCTAGAGGCCCTCAAAAGTGCCTAGAAGTTAGGGAATGTTCATACCACCCAGGTTCCTTACCAGGAGACCGAGTAAAAAGCTCCCCTGCTCCTCCTATGAAGGACAGTGTGAGAATTAGGGCCAAACCACACTGAACAATATTTGGCAAGTTGGATCCAAGGAACCTGGACCAGACTCAACCACAGAATAGCTGCAGGGGACTTGTCATTTTAAAAATCTGCCCAGTCTCCTAGAAAAATGGTACCCCTTGATGCACAAACGTTGGTCAGACATCTCAAATTGCAGTTATGTACTAGACTGCAGTGGCTCAAGTGGTTAAGACGCTGAACTGAGACCTGAGTGCTGCGTGACAGAGTGAGCTCCCGTCTCTGGCCCCAGCTCCTGCCAACCTAGCAGTTCGAAAGCAAGAAATTGCAAGTAGATAAATAGGGACCACTGTGGTGGGAAGGTAACAGTGTTTTGTGCGCCTTGGCGTCTAGTCATGCCGGCCACATGACCACGGAGATGTCTTCGGACAGCACTGGCTCTTCGGCTTGGAAACGGAAATGAGCACGGCATCCCTAGAGTTGGATTCGACTGGCTTCTGAGCCAGGGAAACCTTTACCTTTACCTTTACTAGACAAGAATCAAATCTCTCCTCTGCTCACACTGAACGAGTTGCAACTATTCCTTTTTATGGCATATGGAATGGTTCTAATGCTGATTTATTCCTGTTAAGGTGAGTGTGATATTTAGATCTATATTTGTATTTATCTTTTGCTGTACTTCGTTGATTGTACTAAGTTCTGTAGTTTGTAATACTGCTATACTGATCAATATTTCTTTTGAAAAAATCAGCAGGGCCCCCAATTCTGCTGAGAACTGTAATGCTGGAGGGAGAAGTGGGTGTTGTCTCCCTACTGCCAATCCCATGCTGTTTCCCCAAACCAAAACAGCCCTGGCAGGGAGTTATTTACATAGCTTTGGAGCTGCACGTGTTCAAAATACTCCCATGTGCAACTTCGGAGTTATGCAAGTAACTCGCTTCCTGGGCAGTTTCGGCTTCGGAAAACAGCATGGAGTGAGGGGGGGGGCAGGAGCTGTTCCTCCTTCCCACCCTCAAGTTTCAAGCCCACTCAGGCTCCTTCCCATTATTAAATGTCATTCCTGGCAGCTGCTGCGTGGTTGTGGCAAAAGGCAACTGGATCTGGGGGACCCAGACTCAACTCACCAAAGCTGTGCAGTTTGGCCCTTCCTTGCGAATGAACCCTTGAGCATTAACTCCTCTGATGGCAGAGGTAGGGGGGCTTCTAGTCCACAGCTTGTTAACAGACCTCCTGCCACCAATCCCTGCAGTCTAGTCTGTTCCTACCTAGTGCGGGATGGTGTCACAGAGAAGTTAGTACCTCTAATAAGGAACTTGCTTCCCGCACAAAGAAACTCAGAAATGGAGAAAACCGGCTGGGAATGATAAAAACTAGACTATCTATTCCTGGATCATAATGGGGGGAATATTCTTGAGCATACACATCCCTACAAAACATGCACATGTGCATATTTTTGCTGTTTCTCTCTGGCTAGGTTGGAACACAATCTACAGGCCATAACAAGGGTCCCTTAAAAAGGTATAACATGCATGCCTCCAGTACTATACAGCTGGAATATTCAGCTAATACTTTGACTTCGCACATGAACAAACATGAAGCTACCTTATTCTGAATCAGCCCATCGATTCATCAGGGTTAGTACTGTCTACTCTCAGACTGGCAGGGGCTCTCCACGGTCTCCAGGAAAGGTCTTTCACATCACCTACTGCCTAGTTCTTTTAAACTGGAGATGCTGGGATTGAACCTGGGACCTTCTGCATGCCAAGCAGAGGCTCTTCCACTGAGCCACATCCCCTTCAAATAATACTGCCACCGGGTTGTACTACTGGCCAACAAATCTGCTTGTTCAAATGGAGTATTAAGTTAACTTCTCCATTAATCCACAAGACAGCAGCCTTGACTCGCTCCCGTGTAAAGACGGCCTGAGTTCCTTTCCAGAACTCCATCACCACGGCTATTGACAACAATTCCAAAGCAGTCTTCACCTCACAGAATTCTCCCGAAAAGCCCTGCGGGCACACACAATGGAATCCGTTGACCAGATCCTCACAGCGCCCTCCATTTTGACACGGGCTGCTCATGCATTCATCAGCTTCTATTTCACAGTTCTTTCCAGTGAAGCCGCGACGGCATAAGCAACGGTAGTCATTCACCTCATCCTAAAAGAAAAAGGGAAAGCTGAAAGTAACATCCCTGTTGCAAAGAGGCTGTGGACATTTCCCCCCTGATGTCAAAAAACCCTAATACCAGCTTGTTCTCCTTTAGTTTCTTTGAAGCAAGCCCATTGACAGCTTGATGGTGCAATTAAGTCACAGCCAATTTATGGTGACCCCATAGGGTTTTCCAAGGCAAAAGATGTTCAGAGGCTGCATAGTAATCCCTGGACTTCCCCGGTGCAACTCCCATCCAAATACTAACCAGGGCTGACCTTGCTTAGCTTCCGAGATCTGATATCTGGACCGGGTCACTGACAACTTGACCTGAATTAAACTTGACCTTACCTGCGTTGTTCTATAGAGTCTATCAGCTACATAAGCCTGAGGTCTCAGTCTCCTGCGGCTTTTCATCTAGACCCATGAATGTCACCTGCCTCCCGGGGGCCTTCTACTGCTCCTTGGGGCCTTCTACTTTCCACTGTGAAAAGTGACTTTCTGCCCACTCTCTGCCTTTAACAAGCTGTTCTAGCCAGCTCTATACAACGATGAGTTTGCTTTTTTAATAACCTACAATGAGGAGGCACAAAAGCCTTCTGAAAGACCAAATGCATGTTAAAAGGGGAACTGATCATACATTCAAATGTGTTACCCACACACTGTATTAGATACTTTCTTTTATGACATCTAAACCCATTGATTCGAGTATAATCTATATTTAGCTGTAGCCCTTTAACTCAAACTTCAGATCAGTTGGCAGCTTTTTAAAGAAATGCAGTTGTTTCTATAGATGCCTTCCAATCCTTTGGTATAACAGCTGATATTGCAGAAAGATATTGCAGAAAAGCTATAGAGTAGCTCAGCAGTTTCACACACCCCATCAAATTCTTAGGCAAATGTTAACAGGAACTGCTGCTTAATGAGATGATTCCAAAACATATTTTCAGTTTTTTTGGGTGGGTCAGAATTTTTCCAGTTTGACACCTAGAAAGGCTCAAAAACGGACTTCAGATAATCAACAAGTGCTCTCACAGAAGAACGCAGGTCAAATACGATCCTTGAAAGCATCCAGTCTACTAAGCTGTTCTTCTGTAGCCACTTTGGTAGGTAGTGGAACTGATCTGGATTAGATCCAAGTTCCAATATGAATGTACTTGAATACTCTGGTCTTCTAGCCTGTAATCTGAGGCTAGACAGGTAGGCAACCCCAAAAGGACAGATGACCCTCCTTGGAGAGAGATTCAACCCCCCACCCCCTTCTATCACTGTCTTCCACTAATGGGTAAAGATTTTGGGGTTTTGTGTTCCATCACTGACCCTCACTTGCATCTGTTTTAATAGTTTTAGATATTATATGTACTTTGAAGCTTGTTCTAATGTTCCCTTTGTTCCCCACCTTGGAGACCCGAGTTGGGTGAAAAGGTGGCTCAGGTATATTTTAATATTAATTAATAATACCTGTCTGCCATCCTTCCCTTACACTTGCCACACAATAGCCTCTTACTTTGCAGCTGTAGTTCAGGGTATTCTAAACAAAAAGCGAACATTAAACAGTCAGTCTTACCTTACAAGTCCCTCCATTTTGACACTGTCCACGACAGTCATTAATATCTACGGAACAAATACGTAAGACGTTAAAAATGGCAGAAAACCCGAAGCCACATTGAACAGAGTGAAAGCAAGGAGTGTCTTAAGTTCAGCATATCAGTGATCATTCTGATGTTTTCCGGAAGGGTTCACAACACAAGTTTGAGAGAACCGAAAACGCTACTTCTATTTCAGCTGAAATGCAAGAGAAAAGTGACCAAGCGGTAGATACATCTGAGCAATGTCTTCCAAGGCCAGATTTTAGTTACGTCCAGTTAGTTCATTCCACAACCCGAAAGCTAAGGCTTTTGATGCAAGGAAATAACTGCTAAAGGAGGGAGCATAAAACGGTTCTTTGAGAAGATTGTGATGGTTCCAAAGTTGAAAGAGGAGATAGGAATTACAGAACAACGCTCTGATTTAGTCTACGAGTAAAAAGCTCTTTCAGGGTCAAAGGCAGATACTAAAGATTAAATACTGACTGATGTGACAATTTAGTCCTTTCCATCCTGGAATGCAGTCACAGTAATATCCACCAATAAGATTTTTGCAAGAATGAGCATTAAGACAGGGTTTCCCTTCACACTCATTAGCATCTGTGAAAGAAGAGAAAGAAAAGCAGAGAGTGAAGAACAAACCCAGCATCAGGCTGCCCTTGCACCAAAGCAAAGCTTTTCCAAATGTCAGCCACGCAATCGCTCGCAAGAGGAGGGACCCATTGACGACTCGGAGGCACATCTGCTGATATTTTCAGCACGCAGCACCCTCTTCCCTCATAAGCAAGGCTCAGGAATTAAAAGGCTCCAATTTGAAGTAGCCCACACAGGTTATTTGAACAGGCTGCAGTCTCTTATTTTGCTCCAAGGACAATTCGATATTAGTTTAGGGAAATGTGAGTGGTCACTGTGGCACTAAGGGGGTTTAACATAGATCTACCATACATCCCACAATGTTTAGGAATGCATGTAAAAAGGGTAGGAGATGCATTGTTTTTGGAGAAGGTTTATTTATTTATTTTATACCCCGCCTTTCACCCCAGTGGGGACCCAAAGCGGCTTACGTCGTTCTCCTCCCTTCCATTTCATCCTCACAACAACCCTGTGAGGTGGGTTAGGCTGAGAGAGTATGACCAGCACAAGTTCACCCAGCACGCTTCAGCGGCATGAAGTGGGGATTTGAACCTGGGTCTTCCAGATACTAGTCTGACAATCTTAACCACCACACCACAATTGATTGGGGGTGTGTGTGTTTGTCTTTGCTATAACACAAGGCAATGTAAGATAAAATAACTCATCCACAGGGCTCATTTCGTAGCAGGAGGTCCTTTGCATATTAGGCCACACACCCCTGATATAGGCAATCCTCCAAGAGCTTACAGTAGCCCCTGTAAGAAGAGCTCTGTAAGCTCTTGGAGGATTGGCTACATTAGGGGTGTGTGGCCTAATATGTAAAGGAGCTCCTGCTACGAAATGAGCCCTGCCATCCATGTTACAAATTTGCCTCTTGGTTGTTGCTTGCAAACCAAAACGGTACACTTGTAGTCTCACCTCTCAAGGGGCAATACACACTTATCACTCACGTTCTGACAGATCCGTGGAACAAACATGCCACTTTTCTGGTCTAGAGGAAGTGCTTACTCACGTCCCGTACCCCATTTTTTTGCGGAGGGGTTTCAAAGGTTAGCAAAATGTAGCCCTTGGCCACTCATCTACAGGGATTACCTAGATATTTCATGCACACACCACTTTGGGGGGGGGGGAGATATATGGGTCAAGCAAGATGCAAGAACAGAGCACACCAGAGTGACCCAAGCCAAAACATACACCACCACAAGGTGCAGTAACTGAACAGCACAGAACAGCCCTCGTTAACAGGCACCCCAGAGTTAAAGCACATTACTGTTACTATCATGCCAGAGGTCTCATCATCCACTGCTCAGCTACGCATCAGGGCAGGGGAGAATGCTTCACACTGCAGAGGGTACGGAGCCTTGGAACTCAGAGGTCATGTTGCCATTGGTTTAAATCAACTCTTGGGAGAATTCAAGTGTCGAAACCAAGCAGTTAAGACATGGAAACTGACTACTTACATACATTTTACTGAGGTTTCAATCGTTTAAGCGAATCCAAACCCCACCCCCAAATCATTTTATCAAGTCACCTTCAAGTGTCCAGACTTACCAAGCTGACAGGTTGACCCAATCCACTGCTGTGGACATATACATTCAAACCCGTTAATGCGATCAACACACGTTCCGCCACTGGCGCAAGGGTTAGATGCACAGTCATCGATATCTGGGGAAGGGAGAGAGGGTCTGAGGCGACTTGTGACCATACACAGACTTTTTTCCAAGGCAGAGAGGACCAAGCCACGCACTTCTAAAGGGAGGTGCCATCAAGCCGCATGGACCATTCTGGAAGCCATTACCCCCACATTCTGATATAAGGGCATTAGGTTTCTGTCCCAAAGTATTCCCACATCAAAAAGAGAGTCTCGGGTTATATGCACGTCTACTTAAATCTCTTATGTAGAGCGCCTATTCTAAGTTGCAGTAAACCTTCAGGTTATGATTTTATGAAGGAGAAGTGGGCGTGGAACAGCGGTCACTGTGGGGGTGGAGGGGGAGGTATTTGTGAATTTCCTGCATTGTGCAGGGGGTTGGACTAGATGACCTTGTAGGTCCCTTCCAACTCTATGATTCTAAGTTGCCGGAATAATCCTGTGACATTTTTAAAAAAAATGTAATGTAGACAGCAGCCTTCAAAATGCAGGCACTCCGGACCTCATTGTAAGCCTTTAAGCCAAGTGTGAAGATACCTTCCCAATCAAGCTTCAGTATTATCTACACACCCTTACTTCCATTGTAGTAGTAGCCCTGATGTGATGTCACAAAATGTTTAGAAATCCCAGCTGAGACAAGAGCCTGGGAAAACACAGCAGCACAGCGCAATGCAATTTCACATGTGCCTGTTAGGAGCAAACAAGTTCAGCTGCTCTTATTAAACCAGTTAGTGCCTCGTTTACGTAGCTGGTAAATTTCAAAAGGGCGATTGCAGCTCTGGATTGATTTAGGAACAGGATGTTCCGTGGTTCAAAATTAAGAACTTGCATACCTGCCTTTTTTAAAAAAAACTAGCCCACTGGGGAAGACACATTTTTGAGCAGGGCCAGAGCAACAAGACGTGCTAGAGAAAGCTAGGTGAAAGGAAAAGAACTCAGCAGTAAGTCTTCATAATATACTTTCAGGCCCTGCCCTGGATAGCCCAGGCTAGCCTGATCTTATCAGATCTCAGAAGCTAAGCAGGATCAGCTCCGGTCAGTATTTGGATGGGAGACCACCAAGGAAGACAGAGGCAGGCAATGGCAAGCCACCTCTAAATTGCTCTTGCCTTGAAAACCCTACACCATAAGTCAGCTGCGACTTGACAAACAAAATACAATACTTTGACAGCAAAATCACTTGTCAAGTAATAAAGGTTAAAGCTCTCAGTAGAGAGAATGGAACCCAAGACCTGGCGTAGACGGGCATACTGCCACCCTTAAAACTCAACCACCTAAAGCAATCTTGTAGCAAAGCTTTTCTTACCACACACATGTGAGTTGTGTGGAAAAGGCAAGACCACTGTTTTTTGCTGCAATTTTCTGGTTAGCGCTTACTGCTGTGACTATGTTTAGGATCAAACTACACAATACATCTTTTGGCAAGGTGGGTTGGAGTTCCCCGCTTTCCCCACAGCCTCACAGCTGCTATGGGGAATATCATTTTAAAAATCAGCAGGAGCCTGATTCAGCTTGGAAAGGATGCGTGAAGCTGCCTTCCGCTCCTTGCCGTTTTCCCTAGCTGAAACATCCCTGGCCAGGAGTTATTTGCATAAAATTGGAGCTGTTTGTGGAGTATTTGCTTCTAAAGCACAGCTACGACGTGGCTGCAGGGAAAGGAAGCCAAGTCCCCAGAACTCCAACCCAACGTGCCAAAAAAGTAATGTGTAGACTGGCCTTTAGCTATAACCCCAAATTATTACTATCGACAAAAACACGTATGCTGCCTTTCTGCCTAATGAGGGCCACCAAGACAGCTAACAGTTAACATTACCGTAAAATAAGTAAAGCCGAAACTAAAATACACATAAAAACCATGTAGCAAGTAATGAAAAACATGGCACTACAAAGGTCATGATGAAGACTAAGCAGAACTGTGTGGAACTGAAATGTTCCTGACAAGCACACATCTACCAATCCTCTAAAAATAGATGATTTGGTTCTTCCTTCAAAAGTGCTGTTTTGGGTTGTAAATGTATGCAAATTCAGTCAAAGAACTGAAATTCACACAATGGAAATCTTGCCTGATCAGGGAGAAACCTGACACCAGACAAGAACAAGAACTGTGATGCAACCGCATTTCACGAACATTCAACTAAGTTCTATAAATTTTTGTAAAGACTATACTATAGAGAACACACATCTAGTGCAATACAGGGCTATTTTTGGGCAGGAATGCACAGGAACGTAGTTCCAGCTGTCTTCCGAGTTGGCCACGCTGACAGCCTCCCCCCCCCTTGGGTTCCCCAGGCGCCTCGTAAGCCATGAGGCACCTGGGGAAGCCAAGCCGATCCAGGGAGGGAAGGCAGTTTAAACTGCCTCCCCTCCTCGGGTTCCCCAGGTGCCCTGCAGCTGTGAGGTGCCTGGGGAAGCCTATCCAGAAACTACCTTCCTTCCCTCGGGTTCCCCATGAGCCCTGCAAGCTGCGGGGCACCTGGGGAAGCCAATCTTGGGAGGGAGCTGCGCTGTCAGGGGTGTGGCCTAATATGCTAATGAGTTTCTGCTGTTGGGTGGGGCCTATTAAGCTAATAAATTCCTGCTGGGCTTTTTCTACCAAAAAAAGCCCTGGTGCAATACATGAACGATTTATTACATTGACAACACAGAACTGCACTGCTTAGAGGAATAAGCTGTTACCTACCAATAGCACACGTTGGTCCGCTCCATCCCGCTGGACACTGGCATTTGAATCCTGACGAAATTTCATGGCAGGTTCCACCATTAGCACAAGGATTTGATACACAAGCATGCTCAGCTAATGGAGAAAATAAAATGTTCTTTAGCAGAGGCAATAGCACTTGGGTTTAGCACTATTATTCTGTACACATAAAGCAGAGGTGTTCCTTCCTGAGAAGCTTTAGGGGGCTTCATGTAAAGACAATTTTTGTAAAGGCAATACTACAGAGAACACAAGACTAGTGCAATGCATGAACAATTTATTACACTGACAATACAACTATTTGATAATACTCCGCAGATTCAGCAATGCACTTCTCCGCTCTTGTTGTAATCGACTGTCAGGATTCTGGGAGGTACATAAGCCGCTGCCAATGCTCCCTCTAAGCTGTGGAGTCTTGTGAGCAGAAATTCTACCTTGTGAGCTACTGCATAAATCAGTTTGCTCTGGAGCCCTCCTTCCTGAGCTAAGACAGAAATCTGTGAGCCAGGAGCTAAAAAACCATGAGCTAGCTCACACTTACTCAGCTTAGAGGGAATACTGGCCACCGCTCATGTAGTGTGTTAGCGTTCCATATCACGACTGGGAAGCCCACTTTCTGCTGTTCTCCACGCTGGGCTGTGCTTGCCTGCGGGGTGACCTTGGGACAGTCATCGTCTCTCAGCCTAGCCTCCCCCACAAAGTTATAAATATCTAAAAAAAAATTCATTCATAACCTGACTCTGCCATGTAGCTCAGCTGGTGACCTTCAGGCCAATCTCTCAGTCATACCCACCCACCCCCTACAATGACTGATGATCAAGTGGGGGAGATCATGATGCATACTGGCCCGAGTTCCTTGACGAAAGGTAGGATTAATGAACAAAACAACATAATGTCTTGTTGCTTTGCACGGGGTCCTGAGAAGACAATAATCTAAACACTAAACTTCAGTTGCCTTTGATGTAGTCTCCAGGGAAGTACTGGCAAAATGCATTAATTCCCCTGTTTTCAAATCACTAAGACTGTGTATAGGAATCACTCCCTGTATAAGGTATTCTGGGAGGCTGGTTTCTCTACAAGCAAACGTGAGAAGCATGACCTTACAGTTACTGAAAGAAAAGAAAATCCACCCCCCCCCCCATCACTAAAGACGGTAAGATACGAGAATGGTGGGAGCATCTCTGAAACTGCTAAGCCCTAGCTTCCCATTATTAAAAAGCAAAGAATACAGAAAGTGGTGGCAGTGGTATAAATACAGTAAATAAATAAAACCTCTTAGTACCAATTTCACAGTTCTTTCCAGAGTAACCATCTTGGCAAGCACAGCTGTATTCATCTGGTTCTGTGTTCATGCAGGTTCCACCATTCACACACGGATGGTGATTTCCACAATAGTTTAAATCTAGAATAGAAAGAAGGGGGTGGGGGGAATCACTTGATATGATGAGACACAAAACTACTACTTGGCATTCTCTCCCTCTTTTTTAAAGGGTAAAGGCTTAGATACATAGACATACACACACACACACCACCTTTTAACTGGTTTTGTCTCACTGGTTGCCCTGCCATCACATCTCTGCCCTTGGGGCAAAGACAGGACTCTCCGCATCTTGTCACAAAATATGAGAGACTACACTGCACCAAAGACTGAGCCAAAAAACAAAACAAAACAAAAAACTGTGCAGTGGGAAGAAAAAGATTTCATTCAGTGACACTGTTGCTACAAGTTCCGCATACTCTTCTTCAGCTCTGGCTATGCAGTTATGCAGATTAGTTGTATTATCTGTGTAACTTGTGGGAAGTTAGAGAGCTCCACCAAAAATTTGTTTTAAGATGTTTCCACATCTATGTACTACACCTGTATAACATCTGAAACATTTTCATAGATTTGTGTTTCTGGATACACTTACGCATTTTTCACATGCTCAGTGTCTACTGCTTTTACTAAGTCTGTTAGCTTATTCTGTTAGCTGTTGCAGATTTTCCAGGCTGTATGGCCGTGGTCTTGGCATTGTAGAACCTGACGTTTTGCCAGCAGCTGTGACTGGAATTCTCAGAGGTATAACGCAGAAAGATGGAGTACTCTCTGTGTCAATGTGAGAAGAATGGTAAGCAGGTAATTTATATCTACTCAGGAAGGTGGGGTAGGGCTCAGTCATTATCTTGTAGAAGTTTCCCAGGCTGCAACATGCTAATGGAGGAACTTTCCTGGGGAGGTTCTCTTGCATATGGATTGGCTGTTGAAATTCTAATCTTATCTGTAGCACTGTTGTAAGATGTAGAGCATTTTGTGTTTTCCAGGACTGGAAATAAGCCCTATTTATTTTTAAACTCTCTTATTTCTAGTTTAAATTGTGTTTATGTTTATGAATTTCAATGGCTTCCCTGTGTAATCTGACATGGTAACTGGATGGGTCGTCCAGCATTTCAGTGTCTTGGAATTCAGTCTCTCTTAATTCTGCTTTTTTAAAAATAGTGATCCCCCCCCCCCCCCCCCCCCAGTTTTTATTTCTGTTCCCATAGATCTCCTTAAAGAAGCGTATGCAAAACGTGAAGGGGCAATATAACTAAGTTAATTGTTTCTTAATTGTTAATTGTTCTTTAGGGGTTTTGACCCATCTCATAGCAACCAGGGCTTTGCATTGTCATCTTTCAAACTCAGAGATTTCGCCTGCTGTCTTTTAAGCAGGAATGTGGCACAAGAAAGTCAAGAAAACAGATGCTCTTAGTAGTAAACACACGGTTGCATAAACAACTGCTACTCAGTTATTGCCGTTAGTAACGAGATTTCATGCATACTATGAATGAGAATTCAGTACCTTTGTTGCACAGCAGCCCACCCCAGTTGGTTTCGCATTTGCACTCCCAGGGGTCAGTGCAACTCCCGTGGGCACAGCCTGGGTAGGGGACACACTCGTCACAGAACTGTCCTTGCCAGCCATAATTACACCTATGGGTAAGGGCATGTTAAGTGTTAGCAACATGAGGGCCAATTATACATAGTAGATATACTCAGAGCATCACATTATCGCTCAGCACGTAAGAATGCTGGAGCTCCCCCCTTTCAAGATCCGTACATCGCTATGTACTAGCTACATTCTGCAAAAGATTCGCAACAAAACTGTTATTTCTCAAGGGGATGATGACCCCGATGAAGAAAAAAATATTCACTTCCGTAGCTATGAGAACACAAGGGACAGATACGCTGGAATATTAAAAAATACAATTTACATTTTTAAAAAAACCCTACTTCAATACTTTTCACACAAACATTGTTTGCATCATGGTGCTGCAGGGTTTCTGGCAGGCCTGAAGAGAAATGCCCCTCTTTAATAAAAAGCACGGTGCATGGAAATGGGCCGCTGAAACTTTTCATGGCATGGAGATATTTATCACCTGCTAAATAGCCTCCCGCTGAGTCTCAATTAAGGACTGGACATTTTATTTGGTAAGAATTGCTGGCAATCCTGTAGCAAGAGACTAGGAAGAGCCTGCATCATCTGTTTTAGAACAGACTCCATCAGGAGATGGAGGGCTCTCCTTAAGCAGAGGCTGAATGGCCACCTGTTGGGAAAGGGCAGTTTTGCATTCCTGCACTCAAACGGGGATTTAAGACTACATGATCTCTAAGGTCCTTTCCAAGAGCCTAACTAGACGTCACAGCACCCTCGCGTCCAACACAGGGATGTGGAGCTATTTTAAGGCTGGGATTTTCTTCTTTCAAAAATGCTTTTTTTGGGGGGGTGGGGGGTCTGATCCTGAAAGCCAACCTGATGAAGCCTTGGCTAGGCAGAGACCCAGGAAGTCTTCACCTGGCTGAAGAGGCTTGAAACTACTGTGCGGAGGGGGGGCAGTGGGAGAGACAGGAGCTCTGAAGGAAGCAGAAGGGAGAAGTAGTGCTTGCCAAATGATGGAGACACCCCCGTCTCTACCCAGGTCGCTCTCTTATTGACTAACAAGCATCGCCCCTCCCCTCTGCTGCATCTGGAACTCTCTCCCCATGTGCCATTTGCACATGTGTGTCTCTCTCTCCCCATGTGCCATTTGCAACCCTGGGGGGGGGGGCACCTGGATCTGCAATCAGCTGTGGCACCATCAGGATGGCTTTCAGAATCAGGCCTCCCCCAGCATTTTTTTTTTGTATTTTTCATGTGTGTGTGTATGTGTGTGTGCCTACACCTGAAAGTCACGGCAACCTCTGGTGACTGTCCCCTACTGGGAAATCTGAGGATATTCAGAGAGTTGGCTGAATAAAGCTTGCCCCGTCCTCTCAACTGCTGGTATTCCAAGGTGGTCTCCCATCCAAGCACTAGCCAGAGTCAACCCTGCTTAGCTTCTGAGATCTGATGAGATAGGGCTTTGGCCTGGGCTATCCGGGGCAGGGCTCCCCCAAGGCATTTTTGAATGAATAAAATCCTTGCCTTAACATACTGCCCGCACTTCCCTGTGGTGGACACGGGGATGCCGTAACGTCTAGTTAGGTTCCGCGTCTCTATGACTATGAAAATGCAGAAGATGAATGGAACATTCAAAGCCACCTGGGATGAGTCGTAGATTCACAATTCATTGGGGAGGGGGGGTTTCCATTTGAGGAGGAAGAATTATTACCAAGAATTTCTCTGCCAACACCAAAGCTATTAACTCAACAGGAAAAAGCAGGCTACAGAGCTTTTAACCTTTTTTTTTTTTTAACCTATATGCAAAATTATCCACACACAGTGCTTGCTTACAGCCCAACAGCTAAATTTCTCCAGAAACTGAACACAGACGCCACATAATACACCTGTGTGTTACTTAGGTTGGCCTTTATTTTTTTAAAAAACCACGGTATTGTATCGTGTGGCTTTTATTTTTGGATTCTGCTTTGGACTAACACCTTCAGCCTCTGTCCAGGAACCAGGTAAACAAATGAGCACGTGACGTCTCCAAAGCTTAGAAATTCCACTCGATCCCATGCAGGCTGTAAAGATAGTGCAGTGCAAGCTCAACTATCGACGTGTTTCAAGGGACAGCGAGTTCATTTGGATAATTAGAGTATGGGTAAACAGAGGTTGCTAGGTGCCTGCAGAAGACAAAAGCGCTCTGGTTTTATTAACTTCGCCTGTGGTTTGACTATTCACCCAGGACAGCTGCTGCTACTACAGAATTTACCTTCTAACTGGAAAGGGTGGTAGAGAGGGGGATGCAGAAAAGTTATCGTGTGTCTGGAATGGGCAGTTTAAAGTTCAGGATCTCGAGAAGTGCTACTTCCCAGAGAGAGTGCAGAATGGGAAGACCGAAGTCACAAGCTCCAACTCAGTGGGGCTTGGTTCTCAATAAGAATTCACAGGCTTAGAGTTTACTTGCTGGTGTTTGAATAGCCCTGTCCAAACATTCCATCACTGTATGAAGGATGTGATCAGGTTCGTACTAGCCAGCCCCACGATATTGAGGCAGTGGATTTAACAAGTGCATGGTGGTCTACCCATACAGAGATGAACATGCCTTTCTTCTGCACAACCTGTACTATTAAGGGGTTTTTTTGGTGACAATTCGATCATGTTTGTATATGGTCCTGCACTGCATAAGTGTTGGAAACAAAGTTCAAAGCGCAAATGTTCACCGGGGGGTGGCGGTGGGGAGAAGAGTAAGAAAGAAAGGACTAATGTTTTCAGGAAGTCCTGCCTTCAGTACTGAGAAACTCAGAATCAAAGTGCCAAGACAAACCTTATAACCATTGCTAAAATCAGAGGGGTGGAGCGGCCA
This sequence comes from Lepidodactylus listeri, assembly GCA_029233225.1. Lineage (NCBI taxonomy): Eukaryota > Metazoa > Chordata > Lepidosauria > Squamata > Gekkonidae > Lepidodactylus > Lepidodactylus listeri. Next base: position 88,530,699 of record JARCFY010000011.1, read on the forward strand.
TGCGACTACAGGGAAATTTCCCGATGGGCTGCTCCTCTATCTAGAGAGCCGTTGGTGGCAAGAAGCGGCAAAGCCATGCCGCAGCAACATAACCAGTGCTTCGTAGGCCGCTTGGCTCGAACCTTCAGTGGCAACTATGATGGATATCACTTCCCTCTACGCTGCCCCTAGTTTACAGGAGGAGGCCAGAAGTGAGCCATTTTTGGTGCAGACTTCTGCAGTCTTATTGGGCCACAGTGGCTCAGAGGTTAAGACGCTGAGCTGCAGATTGGAATTTCGGTAGGTCAGCAGTTCGAAACCCTAGTGCCGCGTGATGGAGTGAGCTCCCGTCTCTGGTCCTAGCTCCTGCCAACCTAACAGTTCGAAAGCAAGAAATTGCAAGCAGATAAATAGGTACCACTTCGGTGGGAAGGTAACAGTGTTCCGCGTGCCTCGGCGTTTAGTCAGGCTGGCCACATGACCACAGAAAAAGTCTTCGGACTGCGATGGCTCTTCAGCTTGGAAATGGAGATGAGCATCCCCCCCTGGAGTCGGATTCAACTGGCTTTCGAGCAAGGGAAACCTTTACCTTTACCTCTGCAGCCTTGCAGCACCAGCTTGCTGTGTGACAAGAGCCACTCCTTCCTCTCGCAGCTCCCCCATCCCCCAATACAGATGGTGATAATACAAGGATTACCAAGAACGTACGTAAAGTATTTTGAACAGACAACGTGTAATATAAATGGTAGGTTTTATCATATGCTTGCTTAACTCTTATGCATAGTTTTATGTAACCACAGCATGGAGGAAGATCTTGGCAAAATAGAGCCATAAGATAAAGAATATGATCAGTTCAAAATTAGACTGCCTGAACTCAGCATTATTAAAAGTTTATTCAGAGTATACTGTCACAGCCAATATCCCGCAATTTATATGCACTACGGGGAAGAGGATGCTGAGTTCACTGCCTCCATCAAAATCTATTCTGCAAGTAATGACTGTTTCAGAAGGCATTCGGCAAAGATGGGAAACTGTATATGTGTGTTGCTGGCGGTTTTGCTTTTTGTTAAAACCCCCTGCAAACCTGATTTAAAAATGATTTTTTTTAAAAAACTCAGGGTACAGATGTGTTTACACCAGAAGAAACCAGTTTTTACAAGGCAAAAAGACTATCCAGCTGAATAGTCAAAGTTACATTTCTATTACAGGAGCAGGTTAGCTTCAGTGTGCAATATCTGTTTTAAATTTTGCTACTGGAATAGATCATGCTGTCTTTCTGGAAAAGGTGTACACAGTTCTGCTAGTGGCCACGCACTGACCTCTGATGACTACTGTCATTACTATTGAGAAGGATTACTATACTAGCTAAAATTGTTCAAAAACAAGGTTTAACACAGAAGCTAACATTTCTTTCTACTGCCAGTTAATCATTTCTGCAAGGTGGCACCCACCCAAAGAAACACACTGTTTACAAGTCAAGAGGTTACGTGCAGTAAACGGATCCATTTTCACATTTTACAAGGAAGGGTAAATTACGATTTCCCGCAAAACAGGAAGTTAGACCACATTCAGGATTAGTAGGTGCCAGAACAGCTTTAGTTCCACTTCCGTTTTGGAAATGGTTGATAGAGATCCCCACACATTCCTGAAACATAGTGAAGAGGGAAAATGCTCGAAGAAGTATACTTGATACTTGGAAGAAAATGCGAGTTCAACAGCACAGCTAAGAAGTTCGTCATGATGGATTCCAAGCACATGAGGTAGACAGGAAAATCTCATCATTAAATGAAATGAACAGGGCTGGTTCTAATGCACAGCAAAATAAATGCTGCTGAAACGTTTATTAAAACCCCTATAAAGTAAAGGAGAGTATGGTGAACCATGAAGTTATTCAGCTTAGCCTTTTGCCCTTCTGAATTCACCCCTGCAACCACTACTGGGCAGGTTCATAGGTAAGGGGTCTGCTAGGGTACAAGGTATACAATGAGTTCGCTGTTTCCAGATTTCTACCATACCAGTGTCCAGTCCCATTTTTCTTAACTTTAGCTGACCTGCATTAAAATGGCAGCTACTGCAAGACAGAACATTGCGCTCATTATCATTTTTAGTGCAGATTACCAGCTTACTTTTTAAAGGCAGCCTTCAACAGGTGCAAAATCAAGTATTTCCTCACTGCGATGGAGAGAGACTAACTGCTAGTTTCTGCCCATCAAGTAACTGCTGAAGGGACATATCCTCCAAATACACAACCAATCCTATTAACAGGCACAGGCACAAAACAGACTTTTTGTTTTCTACAAAATTAATGTCCAAAATTATTTCCAACTTCTTTCAACTGTGCCATTCTAAGCAAAGTTACAATGGGCTTAGAAGGGTTTTAACTCTGCCTAGGATGGAACTGTTAATTTCATAAGTCATGCAATACTAACTTATAAATGATTAATTCTCTGCTGTTAATGCAGTAAAATAAGTTTAGGTTTGATAAGTTATTTCATCCCCCCAAAATAAGAGAAACTGGCTCTCAACATTTTGTAATAAGAATTCCATTATATAACCTTGATAGTTTTGCAACAAGCACTTTAATGCTGTTCGCAATGGAAAGCTAATGTTAATAGCAACAAAACTACCGCGCCTCAAAGCACAGTTGCCTGAAACAGTTCCACCGGGAGCAACAGAATGTAACCCAGTCAGGTAAACGGAACCGAGGACTTGAGACTCACAGTAGTCAACTGACCACAAATGCCACAGCAAGCAGGACCTATCGGAAACTAGAGAAAGTATCACGTTCTCTGGCACTTGATCAATCTTTTTGCCAAGGCAAATGAGATAAATTCCAATTGACTGACATGATCACAAGCCATTTCAGGGCCTTACTGTCCATCTTCAAGTGGTAAAAGGCTTGCCTGCTGCCCCACTGGTAGTGGAGAATCCTGTCCCCACCTAGCCCACTACTACAGTGGGGCTATTGGGGGCTCTGCCCCCTTTCTTCCCCATAAGATTTCCTTCTGAAAATGGTTTTTAAAATTATTTTAAAAACATTTTTAAAAGGCTGTAACTAACCTCACAAACATCAGCTGATGTGCACTGCTGCGAAGGGCTACACTACCCTTAATAATTTGAGAAGTGAGAGAAAAAATTGGGGAAGGCATCCATGTTGATGCTCTGTGAGAAGCATAATAAGAGTTCTGGAACCTAACTGCTGTCGGCTGCTACTGCAAAACATTACTCCTCATAGCCCTGACCTTTCTTTTGGCTCTTTGCAGGCAACCCCTCCAACAGGGGTAGATGCTGGGCTGGACTCCACTGACAGTGCAGCAACAACCATCTGCTAAGTCTACGGTGCAACCCACAGCAGCAGTAACTAGTAGTGTGCATCAAGCTGGTCTGCTGCGGGGTTGTCACTTGGCCTCCTGTATCACTGCAACAGACTACTTGACTGCATTTACAGCCAGCACAGCTGACCTTCTCATGGGGCTTGATCCAGCCAGCTTCCTGCCCCACTCACTCGCTTAAATTCCCCTCCTTATTAAAGCCCCCCCCATGTCCCGCATGTCTCATCTACGCAGATCCCATTGTCCATACAGTGGCCGAAAGGCCCCCCCCCCCCCATTTCCACCAGCAGGAAAGCTGGTTGGATCCAATCTGTGGCCCAAGTGATAGGGACAGCTCTATCTGGGATCCTGGAGCCTGTGAAGCGCAGCTTGCAATGGCAGCCCCACTGAGCTGACACTTTCATAACTCTATTCCTGATACAGGGTTGGATCTAGACTTAATTGTCTATCAGTAGTACAGAACTTTCCTCCTACTCTCTTCCGACTGAGAGAATGCCGCTCCTGGGGGCTGGGACTCTGAGGAACAACTTGAGGCAAGTTTGCAGTGGGAAGGGGGAAATCAGCACAAACAGCTTTAGTCTAAAAATTGCCCATGTGCACAAAACACTCCATGTAGAGCAGCAAAGCTGGGGAAATAATTCCTCTGCAGTGCTGTTTTAGCATCGAAAAATGACCGGGGTGTGTGTGTGTGTGTGATATTATGAGCCTGTTTGGGATCTCCTTTATTTTTAAAAAGCCATTCCCCACTGCTGCAATGAGTCTGCGGAGAACCCAGACCCAACTCCTAAAAAACATGAATGTGTAGTATGGCTCAGTGTACCCTCTAAGCTGTACACGTTAACGGCCACTCATTAACACCAGAAGCCCCACTCAGCAGCAATCTGGAGCCACGCAGGGTCTTGCACTGCCCATGGCCCATTTTAAGATCACAGCAGTTACACTCGGCTCAGGATGTGAACTGTCCCACTCAGTAGGGGAGAAAAAAATCAAGGAAATATTGGTCTGGCCCCCAGTTTAAAAGCTCCAAACTAAGGGGATTGCTGTAAGGAATCAGAAAGTCAGGCATGCAACCCGTTTTTACTTCGACAACTCTAGTTTGAGATGTCCTGTTCATTCGAGTGAACTCGCATGCAATATGCACAGAGATCGCACACAGGTTGAGCTGGCAAATACACAGGCACCGTAATCCGTTTAGACACTAACATAAAAGGGTCTCTGTCATACTAGACCTCACACCTGACAACCACTTAAATAGAATGTTTGGAGCATTGTTGTATTAATGCAAAACACCTGTGCAAACTCTGAAGTTTTCGCAGCGGAAGCTTCAACAGGTATTTAATTCAGTAAAGGATGGTATTACTAAAGATCTGTTCAGTCAATTCAATCCCTCTCTGTTCCAGAGCATTTGTTCTGAAGATACTCAGTCAAAATTCATAATGAAAAGAGAAGGGGAAAGGAGGAAGAACATAAGAAGAGCCCTGCTGGATTAGACCAGTGGCCCATCTAGTCCAGCATTGTTTCTCGCACAGTGGCCAGTCAGTTGCTCTGGAGGGCCTGCTAACAGATCATAGAGGGCAAGGCCTTTCCCTGATGTGGTATCCTGTTGTGTACTAGTGTAGTCAGAGTATGAATGTGGAGGTTCACTTTAGTCACCAAGGCTAGTAGCCACTAACAGACCTATCCTCCATGAAAACTGTCTAAGCCTGTGGCCATCACAACACCCTCAGGCAGCAAATTCCACATTTTAATTACTTGTTGTAGTACTGTTTTTCCTTTGCTCTCTCTCTTTCCTAGTTTTCCTCCTTCTCTAGTTCCCCCATTTGCACACTTCTGCGGCTTTTCAATTTCAATACACTGGATGAGCATTCTTGGGTGCATTGTTCGGATAGGAGTACAGTTCTAGATCTAGGAACTGTAACTGCTTGGCTGCAGAGCTTCACAGGACCGATAGCCAAGCTACATATTCAAACTTCAGTCAGCATCCCACAGTCTTTGGAGAGCCAAATTCAATTATGTTTTTTAACAAGAAACAGAAGAAGTGGTACGAATGGGAATATGCTAATGTTTTTTTCTTCTTTCCCCAAAGCTGGAATAGCTTCCCATAATTTTACGATTCCATGGTATAAGCAATGTTCCCTCTAAGATGTGTCATCTTGTGAGCAGAAATTCTACTTCATGAGCCAAAAGATCTACTAGCCTTAAAGTTGTGAGTGGGCCTACATTTTAATTTTTTTTTTAAAAAAAAAATTCCATTCACAAACATACAAAACATACAAGCACGCAATATAAATATGAGTGGTCCTGACTCTCAGATGACAAAGGAGCATGTATATAACAAAGTCCTTCTTTGCATGAGATGAACGACCCAGACAAGCCCCTGGTCTCCAGCAAGCCAGCTGCTGCCTCCTCCTTAGTCTTTGAATACAAGAAGGTAGGATGGGCAGACAACTGGCCTGAGAAGACAGAAGGTTAAGGAAGCCTTACTCTTCTGGACAAGAAGCCTAAAGAGCTTCTTCTTCTTTTCTTTTAATGCAACTGCACAGTTCCTTCCTCAACACACTCCATCATTACAGTTCACAACATGTCTTTGCAAGAAGGTGGCTAGAAAGTAAAACCAAACCTATGAATTTCAAGTATCTAATAAGGGCCTTGAGACAAAATGTCTCCAGGGATGAAGGTTGCTTACTTTTTTGGTATATCCTTCCATAAGACAAAGTCTTGTTGTTTCTATTGTTTTAATAAAAGATTTATATTTTAACTACAAAAAGACTCCAGTGATACAATCCTACAGGGCCAGAGTGCTTTAAACAACGGATTTATAATAGATGTCCTTCAGCCACAGCTTAGAACAATTAGCACCCTGCTTGATATCTCATGGATGTGCTGTGGGTAGCCATGCCAGTTTATTTTGTATGCCTTCCCTCTTCCCAAAATAAACCTCTTTTTCACTAGTTAACATTTCCCCCTCCACAGACGCAACAGCAGAACTCCCCCAGAAAAATCCCCTAAAAGAAGGAACTGAATTCACTTGGGGAAAAAAAGCAGAAACATTTGGGGACGGTTTTCAACATCAAAAAATATTGTTAGGATTTCATAAGCAGGTTTTCAACATCAAAAAATATTGTTAGGATTTCATAAGCAGGCAATTTCAGATATTTAATGTTACAGAAAAGAGCCCACAGATAAGGTAGCGTCTTCTTGTAATAGAACAACTTTTCACATACATGGATCAGAAAACTACATATCTCATAATTTTAAACTTCATGTAAGCAGAGCTGGAGAAAAAATGCTACAACTATCAGTATCAGTTCCCCAGTCATTTCAAACTACAAGGAAACTAGCCAGCATTCTTAACAAGCTCAATACCTTTAAAAACGTCCAATAAAACATGTAATAATGAGGGCTTCAGAAAAGCCCTCCTGGATTTGATCAGAGACCCACCAAATCCAGCATCCTGTTTCATACAGTGAGCCAAACAAACAGGGCACAGGGGCCAAGCCCTTCTCCTGATGTTGCCTCCCCGCACTGGGATCCAAAGGCTGACTGCCTCTGAATTTGGAGGCTTCCCTGAGTCAACATGAAGAATCTGTCTGGCTGCCTTGGAAAGCCATTTATGCTTGTGACCATCACTTCCTCCACTAGGATAGCCAACCTCCAGCTGGGGATAAATACAGTGGCATCCCACCATTCAGTGGGATTTGTCTCAACTCCAACGTTTGTCTCCCAGCCTACAGCAACCAATCCCCTCTCTAGCAAACAAAGTTCGCATCCCCAGACCCACATCATTAAAGAAGCATCAACCATCTGCAATCAATCAACCCCCCCAATACCTAACTTGCCCTTCTGTTAAGGAAAGGGGGGAGGGATCCAACGAAACAAACAAACTCCCCAACCTATGGATTCCAGACAAGACTGCCTTGGGAAGTTGGCATCAGACAAAACAAAAGAAAACAAAACATCTGCCGCCATCCTGTGGCCCCTTCAACCTCCTCCTTTGCTAGGATTACAGTTTCTCTCCTCACTTTGTCCTCGTCCCCCTGAATTTTCATTGCCGGATGAAGCGAATCTTCACCGTTGCACGCTTGGCTCTCCAAAACTTCCTGGGTTTGATGCAGGTGCATGCATTGCTGTGGCTCGAGTGCAAGTGACAAAGCCTGTTGCTTAAAAACTTTGAGGAAGTCTTGGAGAACTGAAGAAGTTTTGGAGAGACTCTGCAAAAGCACCCAGAAAGCCCCAGTTCACAGATTACTCCACCCCTTTTTGAGTGAGCAAACTTTTGAAAATGCAGCCCTGGAATGGACATGCACATTGCATTGGGAGGGAGGGAAGGGGGCCTGAGTAAGGGGGCAAGAAAGTCTGCCTATCAAAGGGCAACAGTTGTACAAGGAGAGAAATTGGGGTGGGAATAAAACGCCTGACGCAAAAACACACATTGCACGGTAGAAGCAGCAATGTTGGAGGAAGGCGGTTAAGGGGAAAAGAGCAGCTTTTTAAAGAGGCACAAGGAGTGCCAAAAGGAAATCAGATGAACACGGATGAAGACAGAAGTTTTTCAGCTGGCTAGAGAGAGAACAGGGGGGGAAAGTAAGAAAGCCAAGAAAGGGCAGTTACTCCATGGGATGAAAAGAAAAAAAGAAAGTGCGTCGTGTTCGTTTAGGGAAGACGGAGAGAATCAAGGCAGGTGGAAATGTGGAAGAGCCTGAGGGCGCTGGGATGGGGGGAGAGGCGAGGGGCAGTTGGGACCACCATGAAGCAAGCCACGGGGTTCTTTTTGCAGCCATGTGCAGGACTTTTCTTACCCAGACAGTCCATCCCAGGTGGGCGCAGATGGAGTCCCCAACTCCCAGGGCCAGTAGCTGGCTCCTTCTACAGCAGGAGGAAAACTGATTGGTGGGACAGGGCACATTTTAGGTGGGGCATCACCCTTGTCAGTCATGGCTACGGGCCTGCCCCTCTCTCTCTTACCTGGGTCTTGCAGCCACAGCCAAGCGCCCCAGCCAGCAAGCAAAAGAGCTGAGCAGGGAGCATCTGTAAAGTGCAGTGGGAGAAGGTGGGGCAGCAGAGGGAGGAGGAGCCAGGCAGCTTTAAGGTAGGGAAGGATAATGCCAAGGCAGGCAGGCCTGCTGTGCCCTGACCTTCACGTGCAGCCTGGCAGGGAGGGTGGCTGACCCAGAAATGAGTGCGCTGAGCGCTGAAAAGGTGTGCACCAACACATGCTAGCGCGGCTTAAAGGGAACACTGGTGTGCAAGTTTGCACAGTCAAACACAAGCCTCCAGTGAAACAGAGCGATAGTTGTGGATGCAGAAATGAACTCCCACAGTTAAGGGCATTCCCCCCCCCCCCACAACAATATCCACTGCTGGTGAAAAAGTTGGGTGCTGGGGGGAAATGTGGTTGGAAAATGTAACCTGAAGTTCACACCACTCATTAGAAACCCCACAGATCACAGTTCAATCCAAGGAAGAGTCCAGGATGGAGGGAAAATCTGACTGGATCACAGAATCTGATGCAACTGGGTTTTGTGATCTTCCCTATTCAAAATTCAGATTTGTATATTTTCTCTCATTGAAGACACTTCTGCATCAACCGGGCAATGCTGCCAGCAGGTAGAAGGGACTTCAGCCATTTACAACCGCTAATTCCTAGGTACGGGGAGATACTGCCACAAAAGTCAAGGTTTAGAATAATGAAAGGACTCCAGCCCTCACCTGGATGGCCCAGGATAGCCTGCTCTCATTACACCTTGGAAGATAAGCAGGGTTGGCCCTGATTAATAGTTGGATGGGAGGCCATCAAGAAAGTCCAAGGTTGCTACGCAGAGGCAGGCAATGGCAAACCACCTGTTTGCCTTACATCTTGCAAACCCTATAGGGTCGCCATAAGTTGATGCTGACTTGATGGAACTTTCCACACAGAAGGCTCCTGCCACAGCATTTCTATACGTTCAGGAGTTGTCTGTCCTTGGGTTGCGTCTGTCCTCAAATCAGAATTTATGATGTCTCAGTAGCCTAAGCATGTTTTTAATGACTGATAGGAAGTCCCTTCAATCTAAAGAAGGGGCCGTGGCTCAGTAGAAGAGCATATGCTACGCATGCAGAAGGCCCCAGGTTCAATCCCCGGCATCTCCAGGCAAAAGCTCTGGCAGCAGGTAATGTGAAAGGCCTGGAGAGCCACTGCCAATCTGATTAGACATTACTGGCTTTGATGGACCAAGAGTCTGATTCAGTATACGGCAGCTTCATATGTTCATAGTGTGCCTACTGTTTGTCTGAAAACAGCCACACAACATCTGCTATAGGAGGACATGAGGGTTTGCATCCTGTCAGGAAACGCATTGGATTTGTATAGCATTACATGGGACACTCGATATTTTAGACCAACATTCACTCGTAAAAACCAGACTGCCGCTTTAATGCAAGTGATTCTCATTTTACAAGGACAAGGAAGGTTAAGATACCCTGCAATATAGAATACATGAGTAAAAATAAATAAAATAATTCCAGTTGCTGACAAGACATGGCCAGAATGCTGACTAAGAAGGGGAGGAGTCGTAACTGTACGGTGGAAGATGGGCTTTGTGAGCGAAAGGTTCAGTCTGTGGAAGATCCAGTTAAAAGCAGCCATCGATAATGAGTCGGCAGTTCCAGGCTATGGACCGATGGCTTGACCCACCATAAAACAGCCTTATAGGGGGCAACGGGAGCAAGCAATCAAAACAAGTCTCTCCATTTCCCCGTCAGTTTTACTCAAAAGGCCTTTGATATTGCTAGACAAAAGCGTATATGAGCAAGCAAGGTGCTATGCCTTCAGCAGTTTACGCAGTGTGTTAGAAATCAGAGCTGTGAACACCACAAGCCTGTCCCGAAAAAGAGACAGGAACTTTTGGAAACAAGCAAGATACCCCTCAAACAAATATTCCGACACAAAACTTTTTGAAGGATATAGGCGTGCTCGATCTTTTGTTCTTTTCCACAGCAACATGAAACGGAGCCACACTATACGCAAGCGAGCGTTCTGGGGGGAAACAGCCAAAACGACATATATCTATATATACTCACTTGCACTCCCCAGGCACGGTGCAGCCCCCGCGGATTAAATTACATCCTTGTTTACAAACAGCTATGAAGAGAAAAAGGTTAATCAGTTAGTGCCAGCACTCTGGAAAGCATCAGTCCTGCAAATCAGCCATTTTTCCCATCGTTCGCTTTCATGTTTAAGACATGTCTTTTCAATGACAAACTGATCAAGCAGTTTTGACTCTCTCTCGACACATTCAGGTGATACCGACCTGCTGTGTGAAAACTAGACAAGAGATTTTCACCAGGCAGGGAAAGTCATAAGAGTTGCATTTCAGGCAACACAGAGGTGCAGAGGAAGAAGAAACACAAGAGGCACATGTTTCCTGATGCTCTACACCAGGGGTGGGCAATTGTTTTGGCTCGGGGGCCACTTTGTGGGAGCGGAGGTTAGCGGGGGGCCGCACCTTTTAAAATGATTGCATTCATTAGTTAACTCTGCATTTCAGAAAAGGTATAAATTGTATCATAAAAATCAATAAATATAAATTAAATAAAATAGTGGTAGTTTTATTCAATTTATTTATTGTGCAACCCGGGGAAGGCGATGGTGGGAGTGGGCAGGGCTTCCCCGGAGCGCTGCACTTTGGCGCGGCCCAGGGAAGGCGAGGGTGGGGGAACTTACCTTCCTTCTTCCTTCTCCTCGTCAACCAACAGGGCTGCTGGGAGCAGGGGATGGGGCTTGGTGATGTGCCCACCCCCTGGACACTTCACTCCCGGAGCGCCGCTTCTCTGCACTCCAGGCCCAACCGAGGCCTGACTGAAACCATGTGGCCGACTGTCTTGGTGGGCCATAAAAAACTCTGTGGTGGGCCACATGTGGCCCACGGGCCGCAATTTGCCCACCCCTGCTTTACACCAATAACAGGTCCAAAGCTGCCCTTATGTTAATTTCAAATACACTGCTAGGAACACTTTCTAATCCAAGATATATACGGTATTCAGTTCTCCAAAATTAATACCAAACACCTTTAAATAATGTTCCTTGAGCATATTCATGTCCGAGATTAAGTATCTAAAGCAACACAATCCTTGATGATCAAGTTAATCATGTTGAAGCAACGTGAAAGGAAGGATGCCCCCTGGATAAACAGCATGCTTTCCGCTCATCCTTCAGCATGTGAGAAAAATCACATGGTCATAACTGGTGTGCTGAGGCAAATGGGAATTCTGAGCTCAAGGAAAGCAGATCTGTCAACACCAAAAGTTTTAAAAAATGGTACAATGGAAACAGTCTTGTGACTCCTTTCCTACACAATGAAGGCCACTTCAGTACAAGAACCATACAGAAATATAGATTCAGGTGGGTAGCCATGTTGGTCTGAAGCAACAGAACAAAGTTTGAGTCCAGCAACACCTTTAAGACCAACAAGGTTCAATTCTGGGTATAAGCATTCGTGTGCATGCACATTTCCTCAGATACCCAGAATTAAACTTTGTTGGTCTTAAAGGTGCCACTGGACTCAAACTCTGTTCCATACAGAAATATCAAAAAGTAAAAACCTCCCCTTTGGGAAGAACCATACATCAGTAGTAGGTCATTTGCATGCAAAGGCTTGCAGGCTCAGGGCCAAACTACACAATACATTTGACATGTGAGGGATCATGGGTGCACAACCAGACTCACAATCAGATACAAATGGAGGGGAACTTGTCCTAATGCACTCATTTGCTCAGCGCAGCAAATGGGGGAGAAGGAGCTTCTGTTTTCCCTCCCACCCCACTTTTGCCAGTGGAAATGGCATGCGGGGGGGGAGGTCTTTTTGCTCCTTCTCTCAGGCTTCACACATGCACTAGCAAGGATGTGAAGCCAGACAAAAGGAGCAAAAAGCCACTCTGCTGTTCTTTCTGCTGGTGAAAAGTGGGATGGAAGGGAAACCAGAAGGTCTTTTGCCCCCCTTGTAGCGCTCCCTCACAGCACTGAGCAAATGAAGAATTCTTAAGGCAAGTTCCACTGATACACACCTGACCACAAGTCCTGTTGTAGACCCCATGACCCATCAGGCATCGGATTTATTGTGCAGGGCAATCAGCTCTTAAATATCATCGAGAACAAAGCAACTCCCATTTCAGATTCGAGTACAGTATTCCAAGGTCTGAAACTGAGAACTGTGGTACCTTGTTTGCAGTCTTTACCCATCCAGCCTTCCATACAAGCTTTGTTTCCATTTTGGTCGCATGTGTAGTGGCCCACGAAGTCGTCGCGAGGGCCACAGAATTTATTGCACTGAGGGCCATAGTAGTTTTCATCACATTTCACTCTGATTTGGACTTCGAAATGAGCAACGTGGCCATTGAGCTTCTGCGTCTGCCATCGGTCCTCTGGGTTGATCATTCCAGCGTACGACACTCGATCAATGAATTCACCTTCATCTTAAAGAAAATAAGAAGACCACAGAGTAATGCATGCCATCTGTTTCACGCACAAAGACAAGATAGTGGGATGGGATCCAACCATCCTCTAAGGAGAATCCCTCTAACTAAGGAGTCTTCCTCCAACAGAAGAGCCACTTAGGTCAAATCTACATCTGACTTTCCTGCTGGAATCATTCTCGTTTAAAAAAAACCCTGTCTATACCTGTTTCTAGTTTCAAATCATACTTGTTCTAGTTTAAAAATTACTGTTTACAGTCGTTAATTGCCCTCCTGTGGTCAAGCTAGCATTATACTGCTTTTAACAGATCCTGTTGCTTAGTACTCTTCAGACCCAGGGAGTGAAATTTGAAATCAGCGTGAAATGAGCGTAGGAAAAGACAGCAGTCAAACTACTTCAGAGGGGAGGTGTAAACTGGGCCTCCACTTAGTTGGGGGGGGGGAGCTGCTTAGATTAGAGAAAGGCTGAGTCAAAAGGAAAGGTGGGGTACAACTACTTTAATGTATCTACAAAAATAAGCAAACTTTGCTCAATGGAGTGGCGGGATCCACCCCATTAGGGACAAGAGAGCCAACACAAGACATGTTACTGCACTGGCAAATGACAGCTTTGAACGGTGACACCGTTACTGACCAGAGTGTAAAATAGTGACAAACCAATATCAATCATGTTGACAGACTGCTGCTACAGAGGCATTAAGCCAGAGGAAAAGGAAGCAATGGTGTTCACATGACTGGTGGTGGAAAGTGTTGTCAAGTCACGGCTGACTTATGGCGACCCCATAGGGTTTTTCAAGGCAAGAGTCGAACAGTGGTGGCTTGCCAAGGCCTGCCTGTGTGTAGCAGTCCCAGACTTCCTTAGTAGTCTCCCATCTGTTACTAACCAGGGCTGACCCTGGTTGGCTTCCAAGACCTGATGAGAATGGGCTAGCCCGGGCCATCCAGGTCAAGACGTTCACTGATGAGCACATGTGAGATTAGTCTTTTGCTCCACAAAATTCTCTTGTGGTTCACTCCGACACTGAAAACGAACCCCCAAAGCAGCAGCCAACAATGCCCTGTTAGATTCCAACTCTGGTTACCATAACGAAAGTGTTTTACATTTGAGGCCCTCGGGGGTTTACTCACAGTTACGGACGACACAGAAGTCATGAATAAGTTGGCACGCTAATGGAACCAGCTTCTCAGAAGTACACCCACTTAAGAATGTACAGCGAGGCTCTGCTAGAGCGGCTGAACTCAGATTTCATCTCAAACTATTTTAGATTGCTGGGGTAAGGGAGGGGGAACGGACTCTCTCCCATTACTCACGGAGAGGTATGTTGTTCATTACAAAGGGCCAGCGTTCAAGTATGCAGTTAAGAAAAGAGGCTGTAGAGGGTCACACACAGAGAGACCAAGATCTCTGCTAAGTCCCTCTGGAGACAGACAAGCGTGTCTGAGTACAAGTTGCAGGATTCTTGCCTACAGCAGTACAGAAGGGGTTAATTCAGTCTGACCTTCTCTTGTTGCACTGGCATTTTGCCCTTCAGCCCACCCAACACCTGTGCTAGCAGAGAAGGGAAGCTAGAATTAGCCTTTTGTATGTGGGGCAGAAAGGCAGCATCCTTGCCAATCAGCACATAGTCTTGCATAAGCACGGCAGAGAATCATACATCATCTCAACACTATACTTTATGTTACTGCAGAGGGAATTCTGTACGCGAACTTTCGACTACAGGTTTCGGAAGAACCAGAGATTCCAGCTTTGAACACTAGTCTTCTTAAGACATTAAGAAATAAACAAATTGTATTCCAAATGTAAGTATAATGCCAAATACTACAATTTCCAAAAAAAAAACACAAACACAACCCAAAACAGCCTCAGGAAGGAATGCTGACCCCAAACACAACGGAAAACAGTGGGAAGTGATATCCCCATTTGTCCTCAAAGATATTTCAAGTCGATTTCGTAGCCTAGCAATGCCTCTTGCTCTATATAGGCAGCATAGGATGTATCATTAGATGCAGGGCTTTTTTGCTGGGGGAACGCACCAGAACAGAGTTCCAGAACTTCTTTGACAAAATTCTTTTTAACAAACGTTTAAAAGTTCATGAGTTTTCAGTATACAGATTGAAAACTTCATTTCCCTCTTGAGAGTTCTGGCACCTCTTTTTCCAGAAAGAAAGGCCTGATGAGAAGGATAGTAAAAGAACAGCTTATAAACAGAGAAAGAGTTATGTAAGGACTGTAGTATAGAATTCTCAAGATTCCCTCTACTTCTGTGTTTTAGTTTAAACCAGGCACCAGGCTTGGAATCTGGTCAGTGCAGGGGAGGTTATCTAACACTTCCCCCTGGGTTGCCAACCTCCTGGTGGGAAAATAATCTTGTTAAATGGGCCAACAACTAATGATAAATTAAATAACCAAATCTACAATGTGTGTTTATAAATAAGCAGAGCAAGATAAATTTCAAGGCTCCACTTATCAGCAAGTATTTTCAAAAACAATCCATAGAAACTGGCTCAACTACCAGCAATATTTTCAAAAGCAGTCCATAGAAAATGTTCCTCAGCGTTTTGTAAAATCGTTATTTATTAGTAAATCGCGAGGCTGTACAATGGACGAAAGTAGAGACAATTCTTGAATCCAAATCAGTGTTCTCAGAATCAGACATACTCCACTTCAAACTTCCAAATAAGAAAGCCAGTCGAATTCTTTCAGATATAGCCCATTTTGTCAGTATCTGTATACCGTGTTCTCTTTTTGTCTTGATAACCTCCTGGTGTGGCCTGAAGACCTCCTGGAATTGCAGCTGATCTCCAGACAACAGATATCGGCTCCCCCTGTAGAAAATGGCTGCTTTGGAGGGTGGACTCTATGGCCTTATGCCCCACTTTGTCCCCACCCCCACCCCATCTTCAAGTATTTCACAACCTGGAGCTGGCAACCCTAACTTCTCCACATATCCTTTCTGTACAGACATCTTGACTACCATGCAGCTACTGTAACCCTCACAAGGAAAATACATGAGCAGCCACTGGTGGGGATCCAGCCATCCTCCAAATTACGCGACTCTTCTATTGGGAGGAAGAACCACCTAAGTTGAAGGAAGATTCCTTAAATTTGAGGAAGGTTTCAGACCCGCACCAAAAGGGAAGGTAGGGTATAAATATTTTAATAAATACATACATTAATAAACTTTGCTCAGAGCCCTGACCTGGATAGCCCAGGCAAGTCTGATCTTGTCAGCTCGTAAGCCAAGCAGGGTCGATTCTGGCAAATACTTGGATGAGAGACCTCCTTGGAATACCAGAGGTGGGAGGAGACTTTACTCAGCCACCTCTCTGAATATCCTCCAGGCCCCCAGTAGGGGACAGTCACT
The DNA here is from genome assembly GCA_029233225.1 of Lepidodactylus listeri. Lineage (NCBI taxonomy): Eukaryota > Metazoa > Chordata > Lepidosauria > Squamata > Gekkonidae > Lepidodactylus > Lepidodactylus listeri. The sequence continues at coordinate 88,546,825 of JARCFY010000011.1, forward strand.
AGAGGTCGCCATGACTTCCAGGTGCACACAGACAAGCACATATGAAAAATACAAAAAACCCCACCAACCCTTTGCCCAGTAAAGTAGACTACAGATAGGATCTACCCCATTGTACCCCATTGTACCCCCTTTAGTGACTCTAATGGAAAATCATGTGTATTGGTGGGGGGGCAAGATTTAGGCAGAGCAGAGGGAGGGGGTGCTTAACCTTTCTCCTTGCACCAGTTCTTCAGATTTAGATCTCTAGTGCCTGGATTACACATTTTAAAAGTTGGCGGCTCTGACCACAGAATGTCCCATATCGTGTGTAGTTCACCCTACAGGTGTTTTCCTCCACAGTCTGAGAGCCAACAACTTTCTTCCAAACTGCCATTGAAGAAGCACAGGAATAGACTCCTTTCTTTGCAGATTGGATGATGTATGGTCATTCAACCACCCTAGGGGCAAGCTAGAAAAGACTCTGGAGACCAGTGTTCCCTCTAAGCTGAGTTAGTGTGAGCTAGCCCACAGTTTTTTAGCCTCCAGTTCACACATTTTTGTCTTAGCTCAGGAAGGATGGCTCCAGAGCAAACTAATTTATGCAGTAGCCAAGTTGCTCGCTCACAACTTTAATGCCAGTAGCTCACAAAGTGGAATTTTCGCTCACAAGACTCCACAGCTTAGAGGGAGCATTGCTGGAGACCAAATCATGGATCTCCAACATTTCACCTCATCTGACCCCTAGTCTACACAGTGAGGGCTCCTACACATTGGCCACTCAATGGAAGACAGCTTCAAGCAAGCAACACGAGCATAAAACTCTTCAAGGAGCTGGACTTGCTAAAATCCAAAAATGCTGATGTTTAGTGGCAAATGAGATGGACTGATACCAGGGATTTCCTTTAGTCTTTAAAGCTACATTACCACCATGTAGGGCCTTTTTTGATTCGCAAAGTGATGGGCGGACAGAAGGATCAAGGTCCTCTCCCAAAGCAGCCCTGATACGAAAGACTGAGAAGTAGGTGAAGTGAAAGACTTCTCTCAGATACCTGACAAAGCTCCTGCCAATCAGAGTTAAAAATGGTCCAATTTAGCATTTGCTAGAGCTGATCCTTAACATTAACTGGTGACTACCCACAAGCAGGGCTCATTTCGTAGCAGGAGCTCCTCTGCATATTAGGCCACACACCCCTGTTGTAGCCAATCCTCCAAGAGCTTACAGTAGCCCCTGTAAGAAGAGGAGGATTGGCTACATTAGGCTCTCGGAGGATTGGCTACATTAGGGGTGTGTGGTCTAATATGCAAAGGAGCTCCTGCTACGAAATGAGCCCTGCCCACAAGTGCCCAAAGGGGGGTCCCCAAACAGGGAAGCAAATTAATCATTTGTGCTGTCATAGAGTCAAGGTAACCCGAGGGCACAAGCAAGTTTCTATGCATGTATCAGTTGCTTGATTGGGCACCACAGTGCGGGTGATTCTACCCCCACTATGTTGCTTTCTATGGGATCCGCATGCAGATGACGCACAATCCCATTCAGACGGGCATCCAACTTTTTTTTGTATTATCTTACTAGCAAGTTTAATGCAAGGTAAAGGTAAAGGTGTTCCCTTGCTCAAAAGCCAGTCGAATCCGACTCTAGGGGGTGGTGCTCATCTCCGTTTCCAAGCCAAAGAGCCAGCGCTGTCTGAAGACTTCTCCGTGGTCATGTGGCCAGCATGACTAGATGCCAAGGTGCATGGAACACTGTCACCTTCCTACCAAAGCAGTGCCTATTCATCTACTTGCAAGTTCTTGCTTTCGAACTGCTAGGTTGGCAGGAGCTGGGGCCAGAGACGGGAGCTCACTCTGTCACACGGCACTCGGGTCTCGAACTGCCAAGCTACCGACCTTCCGGTCTGCAGCTCAGCATCTTAACCTCTGAGCCACCATCTAAAAACAAGGCTGAGTGCTGCATTAGCTAGCTTTTTCACGTTATGTATTCTATAGGACTGGTCAATAACCTAGAAACATCAAAACTTGTACGCTAGCACAGGGATGAAGAAAAAGCTGCTGAAAGAACTTCATTGTGCCTGCCATGCTTGTTAGACCTGTTGAGGGTTTAGTGTAAAAACTGGGCTACTGGACAAGGTACAAGTTCCTATGATTATTTCCAGTTATCAAAAAAAAACAACCACCGTACCACAATCAGCAATGAAGTGTTTGAAAAGTAAAATGGGGTTCAGGTTAATGTCAACCAAGTACCAAAAAAACCCCCTCAGGCAAGTCCAAATTCTTTTGGTTCAGCTGTTCATTCTACATTAGTACAAACCATATGATGAGTCTAGACTGGCTTACACAAGCTACACTGTTCAAAATTAGTTCTAAGTTCAATTCTACCATGAGCAGAATAAGGAGGCTACATTAGGAGAGAAGATCTGTGGTCACCAAAGGACACAAGTGAACAACTATCAAATGTGTGATTTAAGTCAAGTGCAATGTCTTTTTGTGAGTCAGCCTTAGTGCTGAAAACAGGAAATGTGCATAGACTTTTTTATACAATATAACTTGCCTTGTCAAATAATGATGGACACTTGTGCAGCTAAGAAAAGCCAAATACTTCCCACTCAGTGCAAAAGAGTTTATTATAACCCATGTCAAATCTAGTTCCCTAAGAAATGGGTTAAAAGCGCTCTAGATACATAAATAATGTGATTTAAGTATTTTCAATGTGTGCATTTTCTCATTCACAACACAGCCCTGAGCTGTACACTGATGATACGGATGCAGAGATACATGAAACAAAGTAACTAGTATTAAATAGCACTTAATCTTCAGCCCAACCACTACTTCCATCAGAGTCTCTAATTAACTACATATAATCTGACTTGTCAGTTCAATATGCAAAGTTGTTGACTTGGTATTGTCATTGACTAAGGTTGCCAGTGATGGCTTGGCAGATACTAGAAGATTTTGAGGGTGGTACCCGGGGAGGCCAAGATAACTCTTCTATGTGACACTCTAGGAATCTCCTGGGGTACAGCTCACAGAGACATGAGGAAATTCCCAGAGCGTTTTTTTCTCCTGATCCTCAATTTCTCAGGGGTGGGGCAAAATGGCAAGCCTAACGACAACAGCAGCTGTTGTTTGAAAGCAGGAGAACATGGACCGATTTCCCACGAGGTGCTGCTCCGGCGTTGTTCTTCCCTTTGCCTCGACTGCATGCTTGAATTTCCCACTATTTGCCCTGTGCTGCATTTTGAACCACGGCTTCGCCAGAATTCCCCTGCAGCTTCAGTGATCCTCAAAAAACAGGATCACTGAAGCCATGGGGGAATTTGGGCGAAGCCGCTGGTCAAAATGCGGCGCGGGGCAAATAGTGGGAAATTCAAGCACACCATCGGGGCAAAGGGAAGAACGACGCCGGAGCAGCACCTCGTGGGAAATTGGTCATGGTGTTTGAATTAAAACTAGGGTATCTGGATATATTCAACAAGGGGAGGGCAAACATAATCCATAACAGCCCCCCCCCCCCCAATTTTCAATTTCACAATGTTCAAATTTTTTAAAGATATACTCACCAGCTTTAGTCTCATTATCCAAATCCCAGGCTTCGATTATTAACGTGAACGCTCTCTGGAATGAAACACACATTAAATCAATTATTGGGGAGGAACAAGGAAAGTTACAGCCCTGAAAGCACCACATTTCTGATCTGGTATAAATATCCCTTGGTCTAAAATTTGGTTATGACGATTTGTGCAATAACTCTCAAACTCTGCCAGACTAGTTTCTGAAGCCTAATCACTACGGGTCAAAATTATGTCTCACACTTAACAACAACCATATTAAGAAGAAAAGCAGTTTAAAAATGTAGTCCCCTAATAATTTGCTTACGTTTCCTAGAATCCCTTTGAATCAACAAAAATAAAGCGTTATAACACATTTAAGGAGGGGGGAGAATACAGGAAATCATTCAAGCTTTTAAATTTCAAACAAGGATAGCATTTGTTTCTGTATGCACTGACCCAAGCAGTCAAATTCTGTACAAAATTTAAGTCCAGCTCATACTAACAGTTAATACTTGAAGCCGCCCCACTCCCTTTCTTAATAAAGAAACCAGCTGAATGATGAAGTAACCTTTCTGAAGCTAAGGAAGTTTCGGTCCGGTCACTGCCTGAGAAAACACTATACAACCCCTTTGACTCTCCGCAGAAGAGAATGAGATGGAAGATCACACGTGCGCACACACTCGCTAAAACACACACAACGGTTGCATAACGGTTCTCTCCCAATGTGATGTAGACAGTGACAGATACTTAACACTCTTTCTGCAAGAAATCAGTGTCAAACCAGGTCTAAACTTTATGCCTGATGGCAACAAGACCTTAGCTGTATGATACTGCCTAAGACAAATGCCTATGACAAATGCCTTTGTTTAAATTGGGCTGCTATGCAAGCAATAATGTAGTGAAGTGAAACCCCATCATCACTGGTATATTTTTACATAACACTGGGGGAAAAAAATCTTATTCTGCTAAGGTTATATTAAATCCCCCCCCCCCCGGCAGCTAAACAGCTGCAGAGTTGCTTCCTCTAGTTAGTTTCTCCTCTGGCTGGCAATCAAAGTATTAATGATGAGTAGCCAAAAGAACAGAAGGGCTTTGCTCCTGCAGCATCAGGACCATCAGGTCTGCAACAGGCTCCCAGGAGCTTTCTGGAATCCAAAAGCTCAGCATGTTGCACCTACTCTATCGAGCATTAAAAGAGCACTGGAATGGAAAAGAGTTCAAGGAGTGCAGATTGGGGTGGTGGGTGGTGCAGAGATCAGGTCAGTTTCTCAGCTTCTCACCCAACTTGGAAACAGAGAAATAGGTCTTCAAAAGCACAACCTAGACAAAATCAGCACAAAAATAAAAAAAAACTAAATCAGAATGTCTTGCATATATTCCACCTCTAATTTTATGATTGCTAATAGATATGTTGACCTAGGAACTGGGTCGGTTCCAGTGTAAAACTTCCGCTTGTGCTGGGACTCCTGTGCCAGCAGAATTCAAGAAAAATATTGCAGTATCCACTTGTGCCATGCCAACTTTATAGTACACCCGCTTGCGTGCGTGCTTATGCAAGAACTTGGGCAGCCAGTTTCTTGGCACTGAGAGCCAGAAGTAGGAATGCGCTGCGTGCTGCAAAGGAAGAACTGCAATAAATCGGCCTGTGCATCACTGCATATGTCCTGTATCTGTGTTCCCTTTCTATATTTTACTGCTGTCATTCTGCCCCAAATGAAAGCCTAAATTTGTCACCATGCTCACCAAGGTGTAGAGACAAGGTACAAGAACATAAGAGAAGCCAATGCTGGATCAGGCCAATGGCCCATCCAGTCCAACACTCTGTCACAGAGTGGCCAAAAACACCATGTGCCCTCAGGAGGTCCATCAGTGGGGCCAGAACACTAGAAGCCCTCCCACTGTTGCCCCCCCAAGGACCAATGATTCAGAGCATCACTTGCCCCAGACTGAGACTTCCTATCTATACCTTGTGGCTAGTAGCCACTGATGGACCTCTGCTCCATATGTCTATCCAATTCCCTCTTGAAGCCGTCCGTGCTTGTAGCCACCGCCACCTCCTGTGGCAGACAGGACTTTCGTTTATGCCCAGGGCAAGTTGGAGGAGCTGGCTGAGAAACTGTCAGGGAGAAGGCCCTTTTGTTGGTAGGACTAGACCTGTGTTTCTCCTGCTGGTGGCAAGCAGTCAATGGTTCTTGTTTCTGTTGGGGTTGGCAGAGCAAGGCTGGAGAGATGAACTCACTGAGGTCTTGTACAGTGATACAATGTCCTGCCCTGGATAGCTCAGGCTAGCCCAATCTAGTCAAATTTCAGAAGGTAAGGAGAGTTGACCCTGGTTAGTAGATCCCGCTGGTGGGGTAGGGTGGGATATAACCTGAATGAAATAAATATTTGGCTGGGAGACCACCAGGGAAGTCCAAGGCTGCTGCACAGAGGCAGGCAATGGCCAAACCACCTCTGAACGTTTCTAGCCTCAAAAACCCTATGGAGTCACATAAGTTGGCTGCTCATACCTTACCTGTTCTTCTGGTGGGAACCACCTGTCAGAAACCTTATACACTTTCCTGAAAAATGGAGCAGAGACCATACTTGGAAGAGCCACAGGTGGCATGTCAGAGACACAACACATGGCTCTCAAACCACTGAGTGATATATCACTGGTCTACTACCCGGGAACCTGACATAACTGGGTGAATGCTACATCTCAGGGCAGAAACGATGCACCTGTGGAGCTGGTTCTAAAATGGTTTCTAGGCATGTACCGTTAGCATGCTAGTGCAACACATCTGGGCTACTGTTCTCTGACATTAGTAGCTGAGGGCCCATTTAAATGAAACAGCGGGTGCATGGATATCTCACAGTTAAGTCATACCTAAAATAACTCTACGTGTGTTTAGTTGTAGACATTTCCTCATGTTAGGATAAAAAGCACACAAGTTTAACAAAAGTAGTTTCGACACAACTGCTTCAAGTAACATCCCCAAAAGGAACTTGGTAAATACCATGCTGAAGACAACACATTAGCAATTTAGCACACACATGGATGACATTAACCTAAGTTGGCTGGGCATCACAACTGCTGTGCCACTTCCACTCTTCAGCACAGGTACTGCCATTCATTCTGCTGATGGGGAGATTTGGTCTGCCTGTCACTCACAACAGGCTTGGTCTAAAAGGCATCCTTAATGTTGGTCTGTAGCTTAAAATACATCTGGCAAACTAGGAAGCTGAACCTGAAACGCAGTTCAGTGGACCAGAATTCAATTCAAACCCAAATCTCAATCTAAACCTAAGCCTGTTTCCTTAAACCAGATTGTCTAAAGACATTTTAAAATGTGATTCAGTAACTTGGTGAGGTGGTTCTTTAGGGGGCTACGAGACAAAGGATCTCTGCTCCAACCCTACAGAGAAGACGACTACCCAGCAAGCTGTCAAAATAAGCGGAGCAGACTGAGAGGAGTAGTTTTCCGACCTCATGCATTTACCTTGAGCACAGGTAGGCATTACTATTTGGGATTTCTGGAGTCTATTCCATACCATGAACAGTGTGTGACTGGGGTTATCAGAAATGTCTGGGTAGTTGTAAAGATTACATTGAGCCACTCAAAAAAGCACACACACTAGTCCCTTCTTGGGCAGCCTCCACTGAATAAAAATGAAAATAGTTGGTGATATATGATAAAAGACTTTGTACACCATTACATAAATCAGCACAGAAAGAATAGATGGAAATGAAACTCTAAGCCAGAGGTGTTGAACTCATTTGTTACAAGGGCCGCATCTGACATAAATGTCACTTTGTCAGGCCGAGCCATATGTGCCATAAAACATAACGCTAGGTACCGGAGATATAAAACTGTATAAAGGACAGCAGCTGGTAAGCTCCGAGTTGGTGTGTTCTCACTGCAAGGCCCATGGGTTGGGAGGGAGATGCAAACGAAAACCCATATGGGTGGACTGGAGAGCCAGCGGTACAGCACTGGGCGGATGCTCCCACGCTGCTTGACTGTTGCAGATGAGGTTGTTCTGCTGTGCTGAAGCCACAATTGGAGTGGCTCCACCCACTCCCGCCGAGCAGTCTCTTGTTCCTGCCCTGCACAAGTTGCTTGTGGGGCTGCATAACAGCCCTGTATGGGCCGGTTCCGGCCCCTGGGCCTTATGTTTGACATCCCTGCTCTAAGTGGCTTTGACCCTTGTAGTGTTTCTTGCTTTCACACATCTTTGAAATAGTCTGGCCAGGGATCCTACAGGTTTTTTTGTCATCTTCTGGACATGAAATGGGTCACTAGGGGTGGGGGGGGTGGGGGTATTTGTGAATTTCTTGCATTGTGCAAGGGGTTGGGACGGAGTGACCCTGGGAGGTCCCTTCCAACTCTATGATTCTATGAAGTGAAACCACATATCTCTTATGGGAAGATGTGTGAGCTCCAGACACAAGGAGAACCAGCATCTTTCACATGTGGAGAAGGCCCTGCTTGGGAGGTTTCTTAGAAAGAATCATAAAAGATACAAAGAATTCACATCTGCTTCCAAAGTCGTTCATTCAATTTAAGAAGCTTTTATAGCCCTTTCCCTCCATTTCAGGTGATCAGTTTATGGATAGGAAAACAAAACAACAAAAATGTGACTGCTAGAGTTCGAGAATGTGTTAACTACCACACAAAAATATGTTAAGATTACTTTTTAAATACATTGTTTTTTTATAGGAAGGGTAAGCACAAGAGTTTACGACACCATCTCCTTGAAGCAGACTTGAATTGGTTCAGAGTAACTGAACTGGCTACTGAACCATTCTGAGAAGCTAATGCCAGAACCAAACTGGAGAAAGAGGAAATGTTAACGGATCCCAGCCCGAGTTTTTAAATAGTTCAGCTTCCTGCTACTGTAAAGGTACCCAGGGCTCCACAACAGCTGACTACAGTGATCTGTTCCAAGAGAGCACACAGGATGAACTTCACGCAATTATTTGCTTTGAAAAAAAAAAAGTTAACATGAATTAGAGTTCCTTTAATCTAAAAGTTAGAATTTAGTTAGAAAGCACTTCTCAAACTATTTTAATACCCCAATAATGGTTTGTTAGCTTAACTCAGCTGAATAGAGTCATTTAAGGATTAGAGAATCTCGTTTGCAGAATTAAAATAACTAGATTGTGGGAATTAAAACAGCTGTTATACCTTCAAAACAAAATCTCATGCAACTTAAAACACAGCTTGGTATGTCACGGCACCTTAATATTGACCTGAAAAACATTCTGCCCGCCATAATAAATGATGCTCATTTTCAAAGAGAACTCATACATCTTGTGAAAAGAATCAACTATTAAAATAATTTTACCACACTGAATTGAATCAGCTTTAATGGAAGTTTGATGGTATGATCACGGGAGTCATTTTGACACTTTACAACACTGCAGGACAGTTTTTAAAGTATACTACACATTTATTTATTTATTTTTCAAATTTATACCCCACCCTCCCCACAAGCGGGCTCAGGGCGGCTCACAAGGGCACAATGTGCCATATCTAGTACAAATAAATGTTTTAAATCCAGTTTAAAATCCCATAATTTAAATACATGAACAACGATAAAATTACAGTAAAGTGCTTCCAGTCGTAATTATAGCATTCAGATGGCTTCAGGGTCAGAGTACGGCCTTCCATGGCCATCAGGCCTGGGCTGCATCCAGGATGGCCCCACATCGTCAGCTGTCAGTCACGATGTGGTACCGACAGTGGCAGCTCCTATTCGAAGGCCTGGCGGAAGAGCTCCGTCTTGCAGGCCCTACGGAACTGTATAAGGTCCCGCAGGGCCCTGATCTCCTCCAGGAGCTCATTCCACCAGACAGGAGCCGTCACCGAAAAAGCCCAAGCCCTGGTTCCGGTGAGCCTGGCCTCCCTGGGGCCCGGCACACAGAGTAGATTTTGGGCCCCCAACCGGAGTGCCCGCTGGGGTACATATGGGGAGAGGCGGTCCCTCAGGTATGTTGGACCCTAGCCATATAGGGCTTTGAAGGTAAGCATCATCACCTTGAAGCGAACCCGGTATGCTATGAGTCCCTCTTAGTGAGACCCATCAGCAGCCTGGCCGTGGCATTCTGCACCAACTGCAGCTTCCGGATTTGCGCCAAGGGCAGCCCCATGTAGAGAGCGTTACAGTGATCTAACCTCGAGGTGACTGTCGAATGGATCACTGTGGCTAGGTCATCACGATCGAGGAAGGGAACCAACTGCTGAGCCAGCCGCAGATGATAAAAAGCTGACTTGGCAGTGGCTGCTACCTGGGCCTCCATTGTCAAGGAGGGATCTAGGAGCACTCCTCCTTACTCCCAACGCAGGCACCAATGGCACCCTGTTGAAGCTTGGGAGCAGGACCCCCTGCCCCAGACCACCCCACCCCAGACACAGGACCTCCGTCTTTGCCGGGTTCAATGCTGACTCTGCCTGAGCCAACCAGCTACGGCGTGCAATGCCCGGTCCAGATCTTGTGGGTCGGAGTCCAACCAGCCGCCCAACATCAGATAGAGCTGGGTATCATCAGCGTACTGGCGACACCCCAGCCCATACTTCCGGACAATCTGGGCAAGGGGGCACATATAGATGTTGAACAAAATCGGGGAGAGCACCGCCCCGAGGCACTCCACCTTTGAGCGGGTGCCTCATGGATTGGTGCTCCCTGAGCACCACTCTTTGTCCCAACCCTGGAGAACGGAAACGAGCCACTGCAAGACCCGTCCCTGTATCTCCACATCGACGAGGCGGTGGGTCAGCAGCTGATGATCGACCGTGTCAAACGCAGCCGACAGGTTAAGCAACAGCAACACCGCCACACTGCCCTGATCCAGATGTCTACAGAGGTCGTCAGTAAGGGTGACCAAAGCCATCTCCGTCCCATGGCCAGGGCGAAAGCTGGACTGGTAGGGGTCAAGGATCGAAGCATCATCCAGGTAACTCTGTAACTGTAATGCCACCGCCCTCTCAATTAATTTGCCCAAATAGGTTGGTAATTAGCCAATTTGGCTGAGTCCAGATGTGACTTTTTCAAGAGGGGGTAGAGCATCGCTTCCTTGAGTGCCCCCGGGAACCGCCCCTCTGCAAGGGACGTGTTGATAATTTCTCGGGTGGCACCTCGCAACTCCTCGTGGCCGGCTTTAATCAGCCAGGACAAGCACAGGTCAAGGATGCACGTAGTTGGGTGCACAGACCCGAGAAGCCTGTCAACTTCCTCTAGGCTGAGCGGGCCGAACCCATCTAAGCCCGGAAACGAAGACGTGCAAGGGGCCTCAAGTTCACTCACTGTTTTAAACGTGGCGGGGAGGTCACGGCAGAGCGCCAAGGTTTTATCCATAAAATAGCTCACAAATGCCTCACAGCCAATTTCCAATTCCCTAGCATTTGGTCTGCCCTGTGGCAGGAGTGTTAAGGACCAAATCGTTCTAAACAATTGGGCTGGGCGTGAGCTTGCAGATGCAATCGAGGCAGCATAGAAACCTCTCTTTGCTGCCTTGGTTGCCATCTCATAGGCTTTCATAAATGTCCTATAAGATGCTCTTGTAGCTTCATCGTGAGCATGACGCCACCGTCTCTCTAGCCGTTGCAGCTCTCGCTTCATGCACCGCAGCTCCTGGGAATACCAGGGTGCAGGCCTCTTGCGAGGGCGTAGAGGGCGCCTGGGAGCGATCTCGTCGATGGCCGCGGAAAGTCGGCTACGCCAGTCCTCCACAATCTCACCCAACGAGCCGCCAGGGGGCATAGGGTCCCGCAGTGCCATCTGAAACTGCCTACGGTCCATTTGGCTCCTCGGGCAAGCTAAAATAAGCTCGCCGCCTAGGGGTTGGGGTGGCATATTCAGACAGGCCCCCAGGGCATAGTGGTCCGACCATGGCACTGTCTGAGCACTGTTACCCCCGCGGCGAAGATCAAATCGAGCATGTACAGGCCCAGTGTGTGGGGACCGAGATGTACTGGGAGAGTCCCAGTGCCGCCATGGACAACACCAGGTCCATTGCCTGAGTAGAGGCTACGTCATCAGCATGGACGCTGAAGTCACCCAAAACCACTAGGTTAGGGTGTTCCAATGCCCAGCCTGATACAGCCTCCATCAGGGACAGCAGGCTGCTGGTCGGTGCATTAGGTGGTCGGTACACCAGCCAGCCAGCCAGCCAAACTCTCTTCAGCCTCCCACACCAGACCGACACACTCCAGGCCCGCGATCTCCACCGATGGGAGCTCCCTGAACATGAAGCTACCTTACACTGCATCAGACCATTGGTCCATCAAGGTCAGTTTTGTCTACTCAGACTGGCAGTGACCTCCAGGGCAGAGAAAGGTTATTTACATCACCTACTGTCAGATCCTTTAACTGGAGATGCTGGGGATTGAGCCTGGGACCTTCTGCATGCCAAGCAGTTGGTCTATCACTGAGCCATGACCATTTGCCTCAGTTCTTCATTTACTCCCAAGCTGACTGATCCAAAGCCAGGTTTTCCTAATGAAAACCTCTTCTGCTTATTGCATGTGTCTTACATAATCTTCTAGTGGAAGACTGCAGCAATCTGGCTTCTGCAGGTTCATCAAAGTTCAAAGCAGCAAGAATGTACAGTGCCTATTAATATTATGAATATGAAGTTTTCCAGTATTATATACTTAACAGTTAACTACCACCTCAAGTTTAAATTAGAACTTCAGAAATCAAAACTCAATCCTAAAAAGGTCTATAATATTATAAATATGAACTACCACTACAAGCCATTAAATAAAGAAACCAAAGAAATCCAACTATACAATTTGTTTTTTTTAAAAGTTCCCATTGATGCTGAAGAGCTTTAAATCCCAATAATTTTAACCATATCCAGTAATTTCCAAGGTTAGTGTATTTTCCCATCCTTCCTTTATCCAGGTAAGACATTTAGTTCAGCTTTATAGAGGTCCCATAATTTCACAACCAAGTCTTTAAAGTTTAAACTTAGTTAGACTTTTGGATTGCCATCATTTTACTATCAATATGCTACTGACCAGCAATACTGAATGCCCTATTTTATTAATTGTACTGACTCACTACAAGAAAGGCAGGTTATAAGTACAATAAAACAAAACAATGTAAATAAAGAAAAAGAAACACATTTGAGAGGATCCAGGGATAAAAACTTTAAAATTATAACTACCATATATGTGATTGGACTGCAGAAGGTCTTTGCACCAGGACATAATTGCCAATAATGAGAAGTCAGCTCTTAAGGAATTAGATTTTGAACGATTTCCAGAAATGTCATGTATTTGTCATTAACCTTTTAGGATAACTTTAACAGCTCTCCCCCATAGCCAACTTAATCATATATTTGTTGCAAGTACTTCAAAAACATTTCCAAGTTGCCAGATGCAGCAATTTATCTCAACTATATAGCTAATTCCCAAGCGTGCCCCCTAACCGTAGATACCCAAATCCGCAGTTGGGGCACACTTACCCCAATCAGGTTTTTCTGCAAACTTGGGTAACCCCCCCCCCCCAGGTTTGCAGAAAAACCTGAAAAGTCTTTTAAAAACCCACCAGGGGGGTTAAATATCCCCCCCAATAAAAGGCATTGTCTTCATGTGTGCAGGAAATGCACTTACAGTGGAGCAGCTAAAGAGGGGTTCAGCAGTTGCGGCAGCAACAGCACCTCAGAGGTGCTGACGGGGGGGGGGGGAGGGGAGCTTCAATGGGCCCTCTTGGAGCAGCTCCAGATGAGCTGCTGAGAGTGGGGATGGGAGAAAGAAGCCCCAGTGGACTCACCTGAAGCAGCTCAGAACAAGCTGCTGGGTGGGGGGGAGAGCCTCAGCGGGCCTGTCTGGAGCAACTCTAGTTGAGCTACCAAGAGTAACGGGGGAGGGAACTGCAGAGAATGGTGGGGGGAGGGAATGCAGTGGGCCCCAGCAGTGGCTGCAGGGGAGCAACAGGACCAGCAAGAAGGGGGGGATGGGATTTCCCACGTGAGTCTTGAGGGCCCTCGCTTGTAAATTCTATTAGGGATTTAGCCTAATCTTTAAACCCCTTTGATATTTAAATTTTATCTTTAAATTTACAATGGCAAAAGGTTCTAAGTATCTGAATAAGCAATAAACATCTTAATCTCTTAACCAGCTTTAAATTGAAATCTGAAGTTATTAATAAGGATTCTAACCTGAGAGACATTTTACATTGTTTAATCTATAGTAGAAATACTGATTCAAAGCCAGAAAACTGTAGCAACTGGGATAGAAAGTTCCATTCAATATGGTCAAAAGCCTTTTCAGCATCAATTAACACCATCTTTTCAAGTTTTTATTCCCCCCCCCCCCGATCCTGCTAAAACTAATGATGTGCCTAAAATATTGCTTCACTTTTTCCTGCTTATTCTTCATTTGCTGCCCCTTTTGCTTTGGATTTATCAGAGGCAACCTTTTCCTAATCTGCTGTAAGTGTTCACACTTCCTGTGAATACATGCTTCTTGTAATAAAATACAATCAACTTTAAGGTGTTCCATCCATATATACCAAGAATAGTTTCATTACCTGTAAGAAATTATGCAATTAAGAGGTCCCTATCAGTTGGCAATTATTTTACATCTTAGCGTCATTTGCCTTTATCATCTCATCTCCCAGTTCTTCTTCCACTGTTGGATTACTCTCATTTCTATGTAGATCTCCGTTTTCTAAGCCAATTATTTCTATATTTCAGACTCCATCTGGTTCATTTTAGCCTTTCCTTTGTCCTGTTCCTTTGTCTTTGCCTTACTTGTGTGCACATATAGTTGGCTTTAGTTTACTTCTTTTTGAATTCTCCATGCCAGTCTCTGGAATCCTTTGTTAAAATTAGACTGCTTCTTTTTGTCAATGTCCTAGAGTTGAAATATACAGGTTGCTTACCTGTAATTGGAGATCTTCGAGTGGTCATCTGTGCATTCACACCTCTGGGATTAAGTGCGCCTGCGCCGATCCCGATCGGTAATCTTCAAAGCCTAACAGATTTTCGCGCCAGCTCCCCGGTCACGTGCACGTCCCACTGCGCATGACCCGGGGAGGGGCACGAGGATCCCGCCAGTTCCTTCTGACCGCTGCTAACAGCCCCCAAGAAAAAATGAGGGAGACCGAAAGCAGAGGGGAAGGAGGGCGGGTGGTGTGAATGCACAGATGACCACTCGAAGATCTCCAATTACAGGTAAGCAACCTGTATATCTTCTTCGTGGTCTCTGTGCATCACACCTCTGGGAGAATAGCGAGCAATAAACACACCACATACCTGGGGGTGGATGCTGGAGGTCTCACATCTGAGCTGCTTGTAGAACTGCACGGCCCACCATGGTACGCTGATGGACGCGGACATCTAGGGCGTAGTGCTTCACAAACGTGTGAGGAGACGCCCACGTTGCAGCATTGCAGATGTCTCCCAGGGGGATGCCCTTGAGGAATGCCATGGAAGCAGCCACGGCTCTCGTGGAGTGTGCCCGGAGGGATGCCGGCAATGGCCTCTTAGCCAGGAGGTAGGCAAGCTTTATCGTCTCTACTATCCACTTCTAGAGTCTCTGAGACGATAGTTTCTGTCCCTGTCTGGGCAAGGCATACGTGACGAAGAGAGCCGGAGACTTGCGAAACGGCTTTGTCCGATGCAAGTAAAAGGAAAGAGCTCTCTTGACGTCCAGAGAGTGCAAGCTGCGTTGTGATGGGTCCTGAGGATCAGGAAAAAACACAGGCAGCATGATGTCCGCTCCCACATGGAAGTCCGAGACAATCTTGGGTAGGAAGGTGATATCCGGAGCCAGGGTAACTGCTCCATGATGAAAAGTGAGATACGGGGGGTCGCAACGAAGCGCTGAAAGCTCACTCACACGCCGAGCAGACGTGATAGCCACCAGAAACGCTACCTTCCACGAGAGAAGCTGGAGGCTGCAGGAGGCCATGGGCTTAAACGGTTTGCCCATTAACTTGGCCAGAACTAATGGTAGGTCCCATGCTGGGACTGGTGTCCGTACTGGTGGATAGAGGCGACGCATTCCCTTAAGGAATTGTTTCGTAGTCGGGTGAGAGAATACTGAGTATCCCCCAATCTCTGGATGGTTGACGGAGATAGCCGATAAGTAAACTCTTATAGAAGAGTGGCACAGTCCTCTATCCGAACAGGATAACAAAAAACCAAAAATATCATTAAGGGTGGCAGGAACAGTAGGCCGCCCTATTGAAGTTAGAAAAACCATAAACTTATTCCACTTCGCCGCGTAGGAGCGGCGTGTGGACAGCTTGCGTGAGTTCAAGAGAACCTGTGCAATGCGTGAGTCTATATCTGAGGTTGAAGCATCCATGCTGTTAGCTTCAACTTGGGAACGTCGTGGTGAAGTACCTGACCTCCGTGCATCCAAAGAAGGTCTGGGAGCGTCGGGAGGTGAAGGTAGATCCCTAGGGAGAGATGAAGGAGTGTGGGAAACCACGGTTGTCTCGGCCACCATGGTGTGATGAGAATCGCTCGTGGTCGCTCTGACATCAGTTTGTGGACTACCCTCGGTATCAGAGGGATCGGGGGGAAGAGGTACAGATGTCTCCCCGTCCACTGAAGCAGGAGGCCGTCCCCGAGGGACGCTGGATCTGCAGCGGCTCTGGAGCAAAAGAGATGACATTTCTTGTTCTCCCGAGAGGCGAATACATCCACTGAGGGATGACCCCACCGATCGAAGATCGAGGTCAGGTAGAAAGGGTTCAGTTCCCAGTCGTGTAGGGATGCTCCTCCTCTGCTCAGGAAGTCTGCTTGGGTGTTGAGCAGTCCTGGAAGGTGATTCGCTACTAGGTGAATGCTGATGGCTTGGCACTCGTCCCAAAGCTCGATAGCTAAGCGGCAGAGTCCACGGGAGACCGTTCCATCCTGCCGGTTGATGTAGTACATGGTGGTTGTATTGTCCGTGAGGACAGCCACCGTCCTTCCCGACAGGGAGTTGCGGAATGACCGCACTGCATAGAGAACTGCCAGGAGTTCTAGAAAATTGATGTGGTTGTGGGCCACAGACGGGTCCCACTTGCCACCCACACCGACACCATCCAGGTGAGCTCCCCAGCCCCATAGGGAGGCATCCGTGGTAATGGTTGCTGAGTGGGGCGGGAGTCGAAAGGGTGCACCAGATTGAAGATTCTGGGCTGCCAGCCACCACGTCATGGTTTCCAGAACTTTCTCTGAGAATCGGAAGAGCTTGGAGAGAGAGTGGATGCTGGGACAAAAGCGTCTCAGGAACCAGAGCTGTAGTGGTCTCATCCGTAGCTTGGCGAACGGAATCACCGCTGTGGTTGAGGCCATTAGGCCTAGTAGGTGAAGTATTTGCTTGGCCGTAGCCTCCTTGTCCTGTTGGATCGAATGGAGGAGAGAGGTTATGTCCGTTGCCCTGTTGGGGGGCAGAAAGGCCCTGCATTGCAGGGAGTCCAGAATGGCTCCGATGAATTGTACTCGTCTGGACGGTATGAGCATGGACTTTTTTATATTTATCGTTAGACCTAGAGAGTCTAGGGCGCTGAGGGTTATCCGGATGTGATCTTGTAAAATTGTCGCGGAGGGGGCGACCAGTAAGCAGTCGTCGAGATACGGGTAAAGCTGAACACCTTGAAGCCATAGGTGGGCAGCCACCACTGCCATAAGTTTCGTGAAGACACGAGGGGCCGTAGAGAGGCCAAAGGGGAGAGCCTTGTATTGGAAGTGACGCGGACTGACCGCGAAACGCAAAAACGGTCTGTGACCTGGATGGATCATCACATGGAAGTACGCATCCTTTAAGTCCAGCGTCACCATCCATACGTTGGCTTCTAGCAGTGGCAGGATGGTCTGGAGGGTGGTCATGCGGAACTTCTTGTATGTGATGAACGCATTGAGGTTCCTCAGGTCTAAAATGGGACGGAGTCCGCCATCCTTCTTTGGTACCGTGAAGTAGCGGGAGTAAAACCCCTGCTGGAGATGGTGTATGGGTACCGGCTCTATGGTGTCCTTGGATAGAA
Organism: Lepidodactylus listeri; assembly: GCA_029233225.1. Lineage (NCBI taxonomy): Eukaryota > Metazoa > Chordata > Lepidosauria > Squamata > Gekkonidae > Lepidodactylus > Lepidodactylus listeri. The sequence goes on from JARCFY010000011.1 coordinate 88,564,329, forward strand.
GGGCTTCGACCTCTGATGACAGGGTGTCTGAGGGAGGGGTGGCTACAAAGTAGGGTTCCTGTGGTGTCTGGAAGAACTCTATCCGGTAACCTTCCGCTACTACGGATAGGGCCCACTTGTCCGTGGTTATAACTTGCCATGCAGGTAGGAAGGGTGCCAGACGGGTGGGAGGATCGGAGCGCGTGTGGGAGTCAAAGACCCTGTTTATTGGGTCTAGGGGGTTTTGCCTTGGAGGAAGAAGCTGTTGGGAAGCGCGGTTTGTGGCTGTAAGGCTTCTGCTGATAAGCAGAGTGTGCCGGTCTTTGCCACTGTGGTTCGTTGGGAGATCTTTGTGGTTTCTTCTTTGACCAGGATCTCTGCCAACTTTTTTGCTTCTGTTGCCTTGGCTGAGAGACACCTAAGTTACATGATGTCTTCATACTTTTGTCTAGATCATGAAGGACTGTGTCTGTGGTAGAGCTGAACAGCCCTTCACCCTCGAAGGGGAGATCTTCGACTAGCGATTTTGTGTCCTGAGGAAGCGCCGTCGACCTCAGCCAAGCATGTCTCCGGAGGGCAACTGCCGAAGTAAGCGTCTTCGAAGTTACATCAGCAACATGTTTGGAGGCATTCAACTGGTGTTTAGCCAAGACCATGCCCTCCTTTTGAATCTTCCTGGCCAGACGCTGTTTGTCTTCAGGAAGGTGTGCCAGGAGCGGTGTCATCGGCTCCCATAGGGAGTATTGATATCGGCTCATGCAAGCCGTGTAGTTTGCAGTTTTGATACCTAATGCTCCTGCAGAATAAAATCGTCTTCCGAACGAATCGAGTTTCTGTCCTTCTTTATCGAGGGGGGAGGAATGGCCACTGCGGCCCCTAGTTGAAGGTGTCACTACGACTGAGTTGGGTTTGGGGTGGATGAACAAAAATTCTGCCCCCGGTTCTTGGAGACGATACATGTGATCCAACCTCTTGCTCGAGATTGGAGTCGATGAGGGGTGTCCCCAGGATTCTTTAGCGGTGTTAAGAAGCACCGAAATTAGTGGTAGAGCTACTGCTGTAGATGTGTCCATCTGCACTATGTCAAAGATGGCATCGGTAGCGGCTGGGGCTGGTTGGATGGTGGCTAGAGCCAGGGAATGGGCCATTCTTTTGACGAGTTCCCCGTAGGACTTTACGTCTTCGGAAGGGGAAATCGGGAGATTGTCAGCAACATCAGGGGATGGTGATGGATGAGTGGGGGATTCCTCTTCGGAATCGGATGAAGCGGAGGAATTCGGTACCGACAGGTGTTTGGAAGGTGACATAGGGTTTGACGGGTCCGGTTGATACGGAGGGAGGTCGACATCGGGTGGGGTCTGCGGTATCGGCATTGGTATCGGCATCGATGCCGGTGATGGCTTCGGCATCGGAGATGGGAGAGGCCCCGGGGCCGGTGGATCTCGGCATCGTGAGACTCTCGACGACGTCGACTGTCGGTCCCATTCCGCTGGGTACCATTGCAGTGGCGGGGGATACGAGGAACCGTATAGGTATCGCCACGTCCCACGGCACCGAAGGAGGAAGACGCCAGTCTCGTTCTCCTCTCGGTGGCGGTGACGGGTCGGTTCCGGCCTCTGGATTGCTCCGAGGGACCTGTGTCAGCTCGATGTCGGGGTCCGAGTCCATCAATTGAATGGGTTGCGGCATCGGGGAGACTGAGCCGCCCCGGGGTTGCTCGTACCCAGAAGGGTCAAGCTGCGGAGACCCGCGCTGGGTCAGGTCGGACGCGCCCTGCGTCGACTGTGCACTCGATTTTTTGTGCTTGTGCTTGCCCTTTTCCTCCTTGCCCTCTCTGCGCTTCTTTGCAGGAGTTTGCGGCAGCGGGAGGGATCGTTTCGTTACCGACTTATTGGTACCGACGGTGCTCCTTGTCGGGGACGGTGCCGGGCCCGTTGGGGCCGATGGTGATGTCGTCGAGGCCTCGGCGGTTGACATTTTAGGCGATAACGCTGCTTTCAAAAGTGCCACTCTCAGTCTCGCCGCACGGTTCTTGCGGGTTTGTTTAGAGAAGGCAGCGCAGCTCGAACAGGAGTCTACTCGATGCGACTCGCCCAGGCACAGGAGGCAAAGAGCGTGCTTATCTGGAGGCGCTATTTTACTGCCACAGTCCCGACAGCGCTTAAAGAAGCCCCACCGCTGGGCCATAGGCCGAGCGGGGAGAAGAACGAGGAAAATCCGAGAGCGAGTCCAGTAAACAGTCCGAGGTCAAAAAGGGGAAGAAAAACAGTCCGAAAAGGCTTTTTCCAATAGGAAAACGAAAGTACTACCGACCGGAGCAAGAGAGGGGTCCTCACGACGCGGCGGTCAGAAGAGAACTGGCGGGATCCTCGTGCCCCTCCCCGGGTCATGCGCAGTGGGACGTGCACGTGACCGGGGAGCTGGCGCGAAAATCCGTTAGGCTTTGAAGATTACCGATCGGGATCGGCGCAGGCGCACTTAATCCCAGAGGTGTGATGCACAGAGACCACGAAGAAGATCTGCTACAGCTTGAATTTTACTATCTAATCTGTAGGTTTCCTTCTCCAAAAAGTTTAGTTACATATGACTTCTTTTTATAGGTGGCAAATTCTACCGTCGCATCTCTTGTTTTAGTCATCTTCCCAAATCTTAAAAAATTAATTCAGTATAATTCTGCATATTACTGTTTCTCACACTGGGTTCCAGGGACTTCAGGGGGTCTGAGAGTTCTTTGTAAGGGGTGAGCCATTCTTGTAGCTATCTGGCTAATACAAAAACAGTGTCCTCTCCATTCTCAAGCAGCAGGGTGGTAGTGGTTATAGAGTCACTGACACCTACAGTCACTCAGCTTCTAGATCACCTGAAAATGCTATCCAGAAAATGCACTGATTGGTTGCCAGGATCCAACAGCCCTAGGAAATATTAAACCAAAATGAGGATCCCTGGGTTGCTGAAGTTTGGGAACCAGATCCATATGCTGTTTCTAGAGCAACTGGTTCTTCATTGTCCAGCCCTACACTTGTCAAGAATACCCAAAGAAGTACAGCGACATTCAGGTCCAGTAGGTCCTTAGATTCGAATCCAGTACACCAAAACTACAGCTGTCCTTGTTGCTATTCAGAACATGTCAGGATATTCTCCCAGGCTGATCTATCTTCAGAGCTAGGACTATCCTAAATGCTTCCCTTGCTGTGGCCAATTCTTTCCTAAGAATATTAATACCCTGTTCAAAATAAATTGGATTGACGCTTCATAAAAACAGACCACAGGGTCAGGCAGTTCTAGCTTTCTTATCTCTTTGATCATGGACCTCAACATCCTTTCTATGGTTTAAAAAAACCCTATCAATCTTTTTTCTTTGGCTTTCCACATCTCACCTTACTGTGAATCTCTATTAATACATCTTTTTTCCTTTTAATTTCACTTCTCTCTTATACTGAATATTGCATGCGAGCCATAATTAATATTACACATGCCCTTAAAAGAAAGGCATCTCTCAAAATGTCTTATCCACGAGCCACGGTTAGAGAGTATCACCATAATTAGAATTTTACAATTGGAATTTGCCCCAAGGAAATGGAATTCTCTTCAAGATTAAGCAGCACATACCACCTAGCAATTGACTAGAATCTCAAAACACCAGAAAGAGGGCTCTCTGTAACAGTATCCCTCAAACCTGAAGTCCAATATCTCACATATACCAAAGCATGAAAAGATTTTTCATAACCCATCAACTACTCAATTAGTAGCACAACAGATGCCCACAGAGGAGATGAAGCTCTCAAGACTTAATGCACATCACCCAACTGTTAATTAGAGTTTCACGTGGTCCACGAAAGCAGTCTTTTATATTGAACAAAAATCAGTAGTGATAATATTGCATATGTCTCAAAATTAAGAGGATCCCTCAGTAAATAATATCTCACTTAGTTGTAACACCTGCAAGTTTTACATAAATTACTGCCTCCCCCCCCCTCCTCCTGCTGATAGAGGTGCTGATGTTGGGCAAAGTAGTTTCATACAAAACATATGCCCCTAATGAAGGCAAGTGGTGTCAAGCTGCAAGGTCATCTGAGGCCAGGACTTTGTGGGAGATGGGTAGAACTTGCTCCACCCCAAATCCTATCACCACAACACAGCCCATTTCCTCTTCCCACTACCTTTAGCACACCTTAATGCTAAACTGGGGAAGTGGTGAGGGGCAGAAGTAAGAGACCCAGGTGAAAGAGGGACAGAGAAACGGGAAGGAAGGAGGAAGTACGAACAGGGCACTGAAGGCAAAACTAGATGTGCCGGCACCCACATGGCTGCCACGAGGCTGCCGCCACCACCGCCATTTTAAGTCCTTTAGAAATGTCACAAGGGTCCAATCCTGATCAGGCCCATGGTGTAGTGCTCTTGTTCCCCCCTGCATCTTTTCAACGAAGAGAAAGAAACTTAAATGGTTAAGGAAGAATGTGGAAAGGATCATGCAACCCCCAGCAGGAAGCAGGGAACACATTCTTGGGTGCCACGCTGGCGATAACAGATGCAGAGTTTAAGCAGTCCTAACGCGCATTCTTGCTGAACTAGAAAGCTCCATTGGAGAACAGGGGAAACAGAGAAGCAAAGTGAAGCAAAAAATATATTGCAAGGATCCTTACAAATAAATTTGGGCACTTTCACACACACTGAATATTGCGCTTTCAACACACTGCAGTGATCATTTGCAAGTGGATCTTGCCATTTCACACAGTAAAATCCAGTTGCAAAATGCACTGAAAGTGGACTGAAAGTGCATTATTCAGTGTGTGTGAAAGTGCCCCCTCCCCCCCAAGTCTCCTTCATACAAATCTCTACGAGGTTGACAAACAAAGTGGGGGGGGGGGTGTCTTCAACCACTCTTCAAGGTGCAGCTCCTGCTTCTGACGACTGGGCTTCAGAAACATTTGCCCTCTGCCAGCCAATAAGTGGAGACATCCACCATCCCAGCTCCAAATGGATCACAGCCCTCTAAGACTGCAGGTGCTTGGGGGCAGGAGAAGAGAGAGCAGATGGTTGACAGGGCAAAATGCACTTGATATGACCACCACTGCCTTTATGCCCTCCAAAACTTAACCCCCCCCCCTCCAAGGCCAGCTTGCACTCATCTTGGAAGCTGGACAGAGCCAGTCCTGAGGGAGGGAAACCAGGAGTTCCACAGGGCCTGCAAGACGGAGCTCTTCCACCAGGTTTTCGATTAGGAGCTGCCACCACTTACCATCGACCATCACCATTAACATCAGAGATGAGGGCTCCCCCGAATGAAGCCATGCCATGTTGCTAAGGGAACTTGCAGGACGTCATCTTGATTTTTGTTGTTTATCATCACTGCGAGCACTTTAATTGCAAATTCTTATTGCAAATTTGTTAGATTGTCGTCATCGTTTTTAAACTGCTTTTAACTGTTTTATCTTGTTTTGGCACTGTGTACCACATTGTAAGCCGCCCTGAGCCCGCTCGCGGGGAGGGCAGGGCAAAAGTGTGAAAAATAAATAAATAAATATAAATAATATTTTTTAAAAAACATTTAATGTAGATCACAAATACGCCACTCTGCTGCTTGGAGGATAACTGCCTAAAGAATCAGACTTACTGTGAGGGTTCCAAGAAGGGGTGTAAAGAGCTGTCTAGTTCCTGCCTCCTAGGATGGTGGGAAAAGGAATACCCAAATGTGCCATGATGTCTACCTCATTTCAAATGAAAACAAAGAAGGCATTTTGTGCTGTTGCATATAACTTTAGGTTGTTTTTGTCAGTGATCACACTACAATAGGAGCCTTCCTATAAACTTTCTTTTAATACAATAAAAGGTATTGAAGAATGTTCTTACTGGAAAACAAGTAACAGGGTTCAAGTATATCAATTTAATATCCTTGCTACAAAGTGACATTGAATCCACTCATATAGGTGACATTTTAAGGAAAGAAGCAAGGCAGCCTAGTGAAGCTGAGTTTTATTTATGTTTTAAGTGCATGTTATTTCCTGTAATGTACACTCAAGGTAACTTACAGCAACTTTACCTCAAAAGTTTTGTTTTATATGATTGCCTGTGGGGGTTCAGGTCCCAATGGGGACCTGAAGCAGCTTACCTTGTTCTTTATTCCTCTATTTTATCCTCACAGCTGTGTGAAGTAGGTCATACCCATAGCATTGGGAAAAGTGCAGAAAAGGGCAACTAAAATGATAAAAGGGTTGGAACACTTTTCCTATGAAGAAAGGTTGAAACGCTTGGGGCTCTTTAGCTTGGAGAAACGACGGCTGAGGGGTGACATGATCGAGGTTTATAAGATTATGCATGGGATAGAGCAGGTGGAGAAAGAAGTCCTTTTCTCCCTTTCTCACAATACAAGAACCTGTGGGCACTCCATGAAATGGCTGAGCAGTCGGGTTAGAACAGATAAAAGGAAGTACTTCTTCACCCAGAGAGTGATTAACACGTGGAATTCACTGCCACAGGAGGTGGTGGCGGCTACAAGCATGGATGGCTTCAAGAGGGAATTAGATAAACATATGGAGCAGAAGTCCATCAGTGGCTATTAGCCACAAAGTATAGAGGAACTCTCAGTCTGGGGCAAGTGACGCTCTGTAATCTTAGTGTTTGGGGGGGGGCAACAGTGGGAGGGCTTCCTGCCCCCACTGCTGGACCTCCTGATGGCACCTGGTGTTTTTGGCCACTGTGTGACAGAATGTTGGACTGGATGGGCCACTGGCCTGATCCAACATTGGCTTCTCTTATGTTCTTATACCAAAGAGTGTGTGATTGGCCTAGCGCAGGGATAATCTCAAAAAGTCATTGCAGGCAGTCTGGTCCAGATTCCCAGGAAAGCGTTAAACCAAGTATGTCAGAGAACCGCTGGAACACAGCAACTGCAATCTGACTCATCTTCCCATCCTGTGTACTGTACAGTGCACAGACATTTGAATAGCCATAAGCACCGATTTAAAATACAGGTATGTACAGGTATGTTCACGTATACTGCTTTTTGCAGTACTTTCTCACTTGGCTCTCACTACTAGCTTATGCTCGCTTCTAAGGCAAACACTCTTTCTGCTGTGTCAGCACTTAGAACATAAGAGAAGCCATGTTGGATCGAGCCAATAGCACATCCAGTCCAATACTCTGTGTTGGCCAGTGGCCAAAACACAGGTGCCATCAGGAGGTCCATCAGTGGGGCCAGAACTCCAGAAGCCCTCCCACTCTGCCCCCCCCAAGCACCAAGAAGACAAGGCCCCAGACAGTTGTTGGGACCTCACTGACTCCTAATAGCCACTGATGGACCTCTGCTCCATATGCTTATCCAATCCCTTCTTTGAAGCTGTCTATGCTTGTAGCTGCCACCGCTTCCTATGGCAGGCAATTTCACATGTTAATTACTCTTTGGGTGAAGAAGTACTTCCTTTTATCTGTTCTAACCTGACTGCTCATTAATTATATTATACACAGTATTCCAAATTTATTTTATTTTATTTTTATCCCACCCCCAGCTGCAAGCAGGACTCAGGGCTGGTTACAACATATTATAAAACAGTTTAAGATTTAAAACATGACTCAATAAAATTTAGCTCCATATAAACAACAGCATAGGCTGCACCATCAATTTATACAGGGGCATCATGATACTGGGATACACAACACCAGCATACATTCAATATGGGACTGATAACCCTTTTCCTTACAACAACTCTTAAGATATACAAGGTAAATAAATCACACACAGTATCCTGGAGTTCCATGTTAAGGTTGACAAACCAGTAAGGTAGTTTCCATTGACAGAGGTCAAATATTCCAGAAAGTCAAGAATGCCATGATGGGAGGGAGAGCTACTTGCCCTCTACGCTGGCTGCAACCAGAGACAAACCTATTACGGTGCAACAAAACTTCTACTGGCCGTCTTCTATAACTAGAGCAGGGGGTCCCCCAACATGCTGCCCACCAACACCCCTTCTGGCATCCGCCAAGTGTTTTAGAAAGTAGGAAGAGCCAGGTGAGTCTTTTGCTCAGCAAGGCTTCTGAATGGCTAATGAAGATCTGAATGACTGTGCAGGTTTTTAAAAAACCATTGCTTCAGCAGCAGCTGCCACCATAACACAAGGATCTTCACTGTGTGACGGAAGGCAATCAGCAGCTGGCTTAGTCTCCTGCAGCAGCCATTTTGTGGCTGCATCCACCATGGTGTTTCAGAATTCCAAAGATGCCTGAAGCCTCAGAAAGGCTGGGGATGCCTGAACTAGAGGCATCTCAAAACAGACATTTAATGGTTTCCCAGTAACTCTTGTATTCTAGAAGACTTACGCCCTGCTTGTCTATTTAATATATACAGCTTGTATTTTTGCAATTAGCAAAAGAACTAAACCTGTTGATGTGGGATGGGAATTCTACAGCTGGAACCCAAAGGCACAAAGGTCCCATTTCTTAAGGTCTCCCTTCCATATTCTGAAGGCAGGGTGACACAGAGCATAGTTTCAAAGGAAAGCTTCAACTGACTGGCACATTCATATAGGAACAGGTAGTCTTTTAAGCATCCTGGTCCCAGGAAATCTAGCGCTTTGAAGGTAACAACTAACAAATGAAATATGGCCTAGAAGCAGATTGACAGTCTGAGTGACTCTTTTTAAAATGACCTTTACCTTTTGCCACTAAAACCTTGAGACATTTTTGTCCTCACTGAAGCTTCCAAACAGCCCATCAAAGGTGGCACAACAATTTATAGTACAGTGCAGTTACCTAACCTGGATGTTATCAGAGAATGGGTAACCACCTAAGAGCAGCCATGCTGGATCAGATCAATGGTTCATCTAGACTAGCATCCTGTTTCACAGAGTGGCCAACTGGATTCCTTAGACGGCTCACAAGCAGAGGCTGGCGGTCCAAGCCCCTTCCTATGCCCCCCCCCCCGAACTGGTATTCTGACTCTGAAAATGGTGGTTCCATTAAGGGGTCATGACCCTATTGTTCATGTACTGGTTCAATCCCCTTTTAAAACAAACTCAACTAGCATCCATCATGATAGTGAAGCCCATTCAATTATTATTTGAGGGGGGGGAAGTATTTCCCTTGGTTTGTCATGAATCTTCTAGCATTCAAATTCATCAGGTGGACACATTCAGTGGTGTGGGAGGGAAGCCTGAAGCTTTTTCTCCACCCTCACAGCACTTCTGAGGTAAACTGAGCAACAGAAGCTTTTGAAAGACAGTTCCTCCAATCAAGCCAGTTTGATGCGCAGACTCTAATCTGGGAGAACTGGGTTTGATTCCCCACTCCTCCACTTGCACCTGCTGGATGACCTTGGGCAAGCCATAGCTCCGGCACAGCTGTTCTTGAAAAAGAGCAGTTTCTGTCAGAGCTCTCTCAGCCCCACCTACCTCACAGGGTGTCTGTTGTGGGGAGGGGAAGGGGAAGGAGTTTGTAAGCCGCTCTGAGACTCCTTCGGGTAGTGAAGGGCGGGTGGGGGTATAAATCCAATCTCTTCTTCTTCTTTTTCTTCTTCAAATGAGGACTACAAGTCAGGTAGGGCACCCACAACCCTACCTGTTTCATATGTGCAGTGTATTTTGGCCTTGTGCCTCTCAAGCAAGGGTGCACCAGTTGAAGTTGGCTACAGGCATCACAAAGAAAGGACAGTTGAGTGTCCCCAACTGTAGGTCTAATATCCAACAACTCCAAACTACAGGAGAGCAACATTATCCAAAAACAGACAATCGGTTCCATTATCATCAAACAGAATCTCAGCCAGCCTCATCTAGCCTGAGTTTCAGTCTGCTGGCCCTCATCCAGTCCACTACCATCTCCAGGGATTTTAGGAATACAGCACTTTGTGTTGCTACAATTGCTGTGGCTGGTCATTAGCACTGACTGTAAAAGTGAATGGCTAGTTATACCACAAAAGGTAAGAGGTAACAGTTGGGAGGCAGGACAGAAATGGGGGAGGCAGCACTGCTATCTTTTTTACCTAGCTTGGGAAGACAGGAAGACTAGCAAAATCGTCTCTAGCACTAGATAATACCTACATAAACTGTAGCATAAAGTCTTAGGATAGGTTTCTTGATTGAATGTGAATAATTTTGGCAACAATATGCTATGTGTTCAATAACGCATAGAAGAATTCAGTACTATCCATCTGAATGAAGTTAACATTGATACCCAAATATCCCGGTAGTCCTACTGTGACTGTAGGAGACCATCTCTGTGCAAACAATACACTTTTAGTTTTCTATAAATCTGATATTTTCTATTTTCAGTTTTTAGATCCATTGCCAGTGGATCGTGGCAGTGGTATCTAGGCATGAGGAAGAATGGGGGGTGGGGGTGCGTTTACCCTTTCAAAGCTACCTGAAACTCCAAACAACTTCAGACTCGCCAAGCTTTGCTTGAGAGCGCTCGCTCTTCTGAGACCCTGTAATGGAAGCACCGCTAGGGTAAACCAAGGCTTTGTATTAACAGCTGTTTCAAGCGGCAAGCTAAAAGTTATTCATTGACAAACTCAGCTAGTTATCTTAAACGTATATTAAAAAAGGTAAGCTAACACAAGTTTGGTCTTCTGCAACATGCCTGGACAGGAGCATAGGGGGTCCCCTGTGGGTCCAGTCAAGCCTGCAAATAACTGCTGCCTGCTCTGTAGCTCTGAGGACTAGAGAAAAAAACCACACCAAGCCACAGGGGGATGCAAGTATACTGTGGAATGTGGTACGGGGGCCATTTCGGACAGAAAACCATAAGCACACAAGAGCCTCTTAATACCGATACTTCCATAGAGCTGCTCTGTTAAGCAAACATCGTGAAGACTGGTTTGATTAGAGAGTTGGAAGTGTGTCTTTAATGGTTTCTCAGTCCAGGGGTGGTGGTGGGGAAGGGGGTGTTAAACCCTGGGTTCCATAGATGAGCAGACCTCAAGTCTAGTGATCAGCTCAGCTTTATTTGCGATTCAGCAAGAACAAGGACAAAACCCCAGGGCAACAGCCCTATTTAAATAGCATGCAAAACCACACCCAACTGCCAAAGATAGGCTATTTACATAACATTGATTCCTCATTGGTCACCTCTAGAGTCCTGGTGAGCTATTGGTCTAGAGCTCCAAGCTCTGCCAGTCTCTGGTAGAAACAGTCCTGGAATGTTCCAGCCCTAATACATTAGACCGGGGGGGGGGGGGGGGGGGAGGTTTGGATTTAATACCTACTTTACAGAAAAAAGATGGTTCATTTTTCGATTCAGGAACAATGCAACCAAACGAACCATTTCAAAATGAATCACAAACCGGCCTGGTTCATGCTCAAACCACAGTTCTTCTCAGTTCGTGCCCATCCCTAATAATCTCTCTCAAATACACAGAAAGATAAATTATTTTTCCACAAAAAGCCACATCGTGGGATGCTTAGTAGGTATTAACCATGCACTATCCAAAGGTGTCTCAGAGTGGTTTATAATCTCCTTTCCCTTCCCCTCCCCACAACAGGCACCCTGTGAGGTAAGTGGGACAGAGAGCTCTTTTGACAACTGAGAGACCAGCTCTGAAAGAACTTGTGACTAACCCAAGGACACACCAGCAGCTGCATGTGGAGGGGTGGGGAATCAAACCCGGTTCTCCCAGATTACAGTCCGCGCTCCAAACCACTACACCAAACTGGGAAGGCAGCATGGCATAGTCCGATCTCATCAGACCTCAGAAGCTATGCAGGGTCAGTACTTGGAAGGGAGACTCTCCAAGAAAGTCTCTGCAGAGGAAGGTAATGGCAAACCATCTCTGCTTCTCACTTGCCTTGAAAGTCCCTTGTTGGAGTTGGCTGTGATTTGATGGCCCCCCTTCCCCCACCCCCCACTCTCACACACACAGTCCTCAGGGCAAAACTGTGATAATGTTAATATGTAATAACAATAAGACAATTGCGTGCCATCTTGCAACCAACTCATGACAATGCCAGGACCATGGGGTTTTCAAGGCAAGAGACGCTCAGAGGTGGTTTGCCATTGTCTGCCTCTGCATGGCAACTCTGGACTTCCTTGGTGACAATGCTCCCCCTAAGCTGTGGAGTCTTGTGAGGAAAAATTCTACTTTGCAAACTACTGGCATTAGAGTTGTGAGCCAGCGATTTTGGTTACTGCATAAAATTAGTTTGCTCTGGAGCCATCCTTCCTGAGATAAGACAAAAATGTGTGAGCCGGAGGCTAAAGAACTGTGAGCTAGCTCACACTAACTCAGCTTAGAGGGAACGCTGCTTGGTGGTCTCCCTCCCAAGTACTATCTGTGGCCAACCCTGCTTAAGCTTCCAAGCTCTGACAAGATCGATCTAGGCTGGTCTATCGGGCTGCTAATGCTAATCTGTACAAGAACTAAAATTAATAACAAAACCAGTGCATCGGCGCATCGTTGTATAATGAAAGCTGGCTTGTATGGTTCTCTTTGAGCTTTTATAGCTCCTGAGCAAACAACTCCAGGGAGACCAAACTATCAACAAGATAGTACACGTTTTATCTCAGTTTTCCTTCCCTCTCCTGCTGCCAGAGCAGGATGGGGGCAGGGAAGGGCGGAGAATGAATGGCGCGAGTGAAGAGCGCATGGATGAACAGAGGCTGGCAGCCATCCTGAGCCCTTACTGCAAAGGCCGTGCTCATTTGAGATGCCATGGATTGTACCAGCTGGCTGCTAAATCCTCCGTGCCTCACATTAACAGCCAGCCTTCTCAGCTTTCACTATAAATATCTGGTATTTTTTAAAGAGGAAACTCACTTCATGGAGGGAACAGTTCAGTGTGCCGTGGAATTATTTTGCAAGTCCAGGAAAAGCTCCTCAAACGTGGATCTTAAAAACTTTTATGCTAAATAAAGCTCTGCAGTGAGGGGGGGGGGGGACATTTAATAACCAGGACACAAGAGTAGCGATTGATGTCTAATGAGTAGATGGGCAGAAGAGCCTTAGCCTCCTGGACAAGGTCATGCTGGCAGATTTCAGAGCCCATTTGAAAACAGCGTTCAGTCCCCTGTCTTATCAGTCAATCTGTGCCTGCCCTCAGACAGCTCGACAGGGTTCAGAGCAAACTGATCAAGGAAGAAGAGAAGAGATTGGATTTATACCCTGTCCTTCACTACCCGAAGGAGTCTCAGAGTGGCTTACAATCCCCTTTCCCTTCCCCTCCCCTCCCCTCCCCTCCACAGACACCCTGTGAGGTAGCTGGAGCTGAGAGAACTCTTTTGAGGACTGCTCTTGAGAGAACAGCTCTGAGAGAACTTGTAACGTGTTCTCAGAACAACAATGGGGTCTACCTTTAAATGTATTAGATGTATTCACGCCTACGTTATTTAATAGATCAAGCAGTATTACATTAAATTGAGGCCTGACAAACCACAAGCGCCAGGTCACCATGGCTCCTAAAAAATTCAGTACATTTTTTTTCAACAATGATTTTATTATGAAGTTTTTATTATGACAACAGCCAGAGTTACCTCCATATATACAACATCTACAGCTTGAATAAGATTATGAGAAACTGAATTGCGCAGTAGTCGGTTCTGTGGTAGAAATAACCAGAAAACACGGTCATGATTCTGGTGCCTACATTTTTGGGCTGGCTCCTACAGCCAAAGAAAATATGTCAAAGCCTGCACTCCTGCACTAAACTGACCCAATTAATTTCCATACATTCACAACTGTACTGTATATTGCCACTACAGGAGCAGAATCAAACTACTTTGCCTTACAAACTACTTTATATTACAGAAGTTGTAATCACCCTATATTCCACTGAATTGAATACGGAAGATGCTGCCTTGGAATAGATACTTTACCTCCATATATTTTTACACAAGAACAGCGGCTAACACATATAGCAAACAGAGGGTTTCCTAGATTATTGTCTAAAAGAATACTTTATGGGATCTGCAACATGAAAAAGGAACCCTTCTCAGTTTTCCAGGAATGTAGGCAGAGACTCCCACCTCACAGAAGGGAACAGAGCTGGCTACCCCAACCTTAAGGGTCAGCGCTCAGATACCCCCCACTGCCTGCAGTCATCTGTCTTCAGATGAAGCCCAGAAGTTAAATGTTTGAGATGTTCTGTTTCCCCCATTTCTAGGAGCAGCTCAAAGCTCTTACAGACCCCTTCCCACCTCTTTTCAGCCAACCTTTGACTAAAAGTTATTAACCAATAAGCAAGTTTCTTGGGATCTCCACTGCAAGTCATTTCTAATGAAGAAATGAGACTGATTGGGCCTCGGGCCTCTTGAACTGTGGCCTAGAAAATGGTCTCCCCCTCTGGGACATGACCCTGTAGGGGAAGTACAGATAAAGGAACATTAGACTTATTTCAATATGGATTCAGACCTCGGTTTGGGACAGAAACAGCCTGGGTCACCCTAATGGAAGAGGTTTCTGTCAGAAGATGGTCAGACAGAGTGTTGTCCCTGCTTAGGGCTGCCAAGTATAGAAAACTCACCGGTGGGGGGGGAGTCCTCCTGCCGCCGGGAGTTTCTTCTGGCGCGCGCGCCCATCGACGTCACCGGAAGTGACGCGGCACGTTGGGGGTGTCGCCCTGGCAACGCCCCCAACGTGCTGCGTCACTTCCTGTGACGTCATTATGTCGTCCTTGCTGGACAATGTCGGGGGTGGGGTTCCCCCCGCCAGCCAAATGCTGGCTGGCGGATCGGGAACGCCTTTAGCAGGGGATCCCCCGCCCCCCAGGCTGACTTGGCAGCCCTATCCCTGCTGATTCTCCTGGACCATTTGACAGCTTTCAATACCAATGACCAGTGTTCCCTCTAAGCTGAGTTAGTGTGAGCTAGCACACAGGTTTTTTTAGCCTCCAGCTCACACAGTTTTGTCTTAGCTCAGGAAAGATGGCTCCAGAGCAAACTAATTTATGCAGTAGCCAAACTGCTCGCTCACAGCTTTAATACCAGTAGCTCATAAAGTTGAATTTTTGCTCACAAGACTCCACAGCTTAGAGGGAGCACTGCCAACGACAAAGGTATCTACAAAGGTATCTGTTTGGAGAGATGCTGCTGATTGATGATACAACTGGCCAGAGAATCGGGGGGGGGGGGGGTCAGCCTCTCCTGGAAGAGCAGGTTTGTAGCTTGGGGGTGCTGCTAGATACTGATATACAACTGGAGCCTCAGGTATGGCTTGCTTCATGCTCTGAAAGGGGACAGTCCAGCTGCAGCACCTGACATGTGCTAATGTGGAAACAGGGGAGGGCGGGGTGGGGTTTCAAGAAAAGTTTCAAATAAACACGGCCCTCAGGTTGCTGAAGTTTGAGTACTTTGTGAGTTGGAAAAAGTGGTTCTGATTCACCTTAATTCATCAAGACAGGAAAAGTTCATATTATGATTCACACTTACCATTACTAGATGGATGGGATTCTAGATTTTAAGCAAGAATTGCCTGTAGCAAATGTAGAAGAAGGTGGGATCTTTGCCACTGATACTGTTAAGTCTTCAGTCTAAAGCTACAGCTGTTAATAGTGAAATATTACATGCCAGAGCCAAGGGTGGTTTGGCCCCTGGAAATGTTCTCCTCTATAAATTTAATGGTTGTTAACTTAGTAGGCATCATTAACAAACTTTAACCTACAAATGCATGCCATAAACTTCCTAGGCAGTTGAGAATGTACATTCCTTTATCTGGTTAGTGTAAAGGGAATTCTAAAGCCTAGCCAGATACACACTACACACATATATATGCCAGGCATATTAAGCAGGCAAAGTCCAAACCAACACAGATAATTAATCTATTCCAGGCCCTGACAAATTTTCTTTGGTTCTATGAGCCTGCCCAAAAAACTTAGGACTCAGATTTCAGCACTGAGTTATTTTTTAATTTTGTAATTATTGCTGCCACAAAATAACAACGATGGAACCCCTCCTAAGCTTCACAATGATATTTCTAGGCACCATGGCAACCCAGCGCCTGGGATTTGTCAAGCCCTTTCCTACCAAATGGCCTGCAGGTAAGAAAAGTGCAGGCTTGTAGAAAAATCCAAGGTAAAATGAGGATCCCACCCTCAAAGAACAGCTTACAAGCAACCCGTACATAGGTATCACAAAAACAAAAGTGCTGACTTTGGGTGTTGTTTTGGATTGCTGCAGCGACCCAAAACAGCACACAGGGTGGGTGGGATGCAGCATCGGCTAAGGAGCAGAAGTAATGAAAGAAAGCAGCAGGAGGAGAAGGTGTCAATGGCAGCAAACTGGAGGAAGAAATTTGAAGGTGAGGAAGAATGGAAGGAAGGGGTAAAGTAATAAAGATTTTCCCCTCCTTCTGGATTCCTCAGAGGTCCCCCTCTTGTACACCAGAATGAGCACCAAGCCATCTCAGATTAAACACAAACACTAAAGCTGTGCTTTGGCACTAATTCCAGATACAGCCCCATCTCGTGGAATGGCCTGCCTAGGGAGGTAAGGAAGGCTCTCATGCTTCTGTAATTCCTTAACCAATATACAAGATAATTGTTTAGCCCTGACCTGGATAGCCCAGGCAAACCCAATCTCGGAAGCTAAACAGGGTTCACTCTGGAAAGTACTTGGACGGGAGATCTCCTTGAAACACCAAAGATGGGATGCGGGGGCAGGCTTCATTCAGCCACCTCACTGAATATCCTCCAGGCCCCCAGTAGGGGTCAGTCACCAGAGATCACCATGACTTCCAGATGCATACACAGTCAGTCACCAGAAGTCACCATGACTTCCAGGTGCACACACACTCACATGCACATATGAAAAATACAAAAAAATACCACCCTCAAAAGAGGGCATTTCTAAAAAGGTAGTAGGGCCATACTATAATGGAGTGGTTCAGAAAGGCGCTTTTATCAAGGAGAATGGGACTGAACTTCACTACTGTATATAGTACATATTCCCTGTTTAAGTTATGTGTTATTTCACTCTCACCGCTCTGTTTTTACACTTACGTATTAACATTTCATATATAACACTTAACTTCAGACTGCCATAATCCAAGTCCTATTACATTATGTATTAGAGGCCTCCTCTTACTGATTTACACCGCAGAATCTACCTTGAGTCTCAGTAAGGCAGACTAAAGTAAATAAATTAAAAATTAAATAGGTTAGCACTACTGCAAGTACAGTCATACATACCTGTAGCTGGAAGAGTCCAGAAGTTTATCCACTTAGATGCCTAAAAATTTGATGAGGGTACTCTTTGAACTTGATTTTTTCACCCAGTCCTTGCTGAAGCAGTCCCTTGGCCAATACTGTTCCCCAGAAAAAGTAAGGGCTTTCAATTCTGAGAACAGATTCTATCTATGCTCCAAGTCTGAATGATAGCAAATATATTACGCTAAAGGGTAAGAATAGCCAAAAGGGTTGTGACAGGATCAGGCAGCAGCGGGATTAGCACAGAGCAAACTCAAGAGCAACTTTTGTGTACTTATTCACTTATGCAGTTTCAATCCACTTCAGCGACCATTTGCAAGTGGGTTTTGCCATTTCACACAGCAAAATCTGGTTGCCACAATTTGGCAACCTTAAAAAGCACCAGGTATATAAACCTAATTGCCCTTCTAGTAGTATGAAAGCAAAGACTGAACCAAAAGCCTGGCCGTTCTGTCAAAGCTTCATTACTCTTCCCAGAGATTTCTGGGCTACAGGATGCATTAGTGAGCTCTGAGAAGAAATGCAACAGACTAAGGAAACGGGAGATTAGAAGTGGATCATTTGAGCTGTGTTTCCATATAGGTTGAAATCAATAATTTATCAGTGCAGTCTTATGCTTAAGATATGCATATGCTGCTTATGAGTGGTTTACAAGTATATTCAGGAGATGATAGCAGGAGCTCCTTCCATCCCCCAAGCTTTCCTTATCCACAACTGTTACAGGTTGTCCCTTCAAATCGGGGCGAGTATCTGCATGATTTGATTGATTCAGAATCCCTATATGCTGCTCTTATCCGCAAACACCCATTCTACTGGAGATTAATGGATCACATCATCTGGACCTATGGAAGGAGATCTTTGAGACCTATGGAAGATCTTCTGAAGATCTTTGAGACCTATGGAGATCTTCTGCCATACCATTAACTGAAGTGTAAACTAGTCCACTATGTAGATGGCCAAAAAAAGCAACTTCTAGGAAGGACTGTAGATGTTGGAAAGGCTTTAGCTGACATTTACACCTAATATGTACTGTCCTGACTGCTTGCACGGGTTTGGGAAGGGGCGGAGGTATGTCTACTGCTGCCATTTGTATTGCTGGTGGCCAGGACTCGGGTGGAAAAAGGGAACCTCAATAGATCAGCTCTCAATGTCAAAACTGCATTGGGCACACATAGAGACAGGGTGTACTGGGAAGCAAATGGATGCAAACCATGCCTGTTGCCTTCTTCCACACTGCTGGCGGTGGAAAGCAGAGTCGCAGCTGACTTATGGTGACCCCACAGGGTTTTCAAGGCAAGGGGAATTCAGAGGTGGTTCGCCATAGCCTCTGCGCCTCTGTGTAGTGACCCTGGGCTTCCCTGGTGGTCTCCCATCCAAACACTAACCAAGGCCAACCCAGCTTAGCTTCCAAGATCTGACAAAATTGGTCTGGTCAGGGCTATCCAGGTCAGGAGAACCACATTGCTGCTTTCCCATAAATACTGTGCATCTGATATAGGACTATAAAGTGTAACTTGAGGCAGAAGGAGGAGGAGGAAGAGGGAAAAGAAGAAACGGCTTCCAATCGTCTGCCCTTCCCCTCCCCACAACAGGCACCTTGTGAGGCAGGTGGGGCTGAGAGAGTTCTGAGAGAACCGTGACTGGGCCAAAGTCACCCAACAGGCTTCTTGTGGAGGAAGAGTGGGGATTCAATCATGGTTCTCCAGATTACAGTATTCCACTCTTAACACAACACCACGCTGGCTCTCCAGAGGCTATCAAAAAAAAAAAAAAGGCTAGAAAGAGCCAGAGGCCATCAAAGAAACGAACTTTTAAAACGGAAGTATAATAGGAAGTGAAAAAATTATTATTCATTATCTTCACAAAAGCAGAGTTTTCGATAGTTAGCATAAGTTACTCTATAACACTGGGTCATAAACTGGAATGCATTCTCGGGTTTTTCGGATTTTAAAGACACTCTTGGATGAGGGTAGTAATGGTTGACTGAATTCACTGTTCCTTTCAGTAAAAATAAATTCCCTCAGGAATGAATTATTCATTCCCGGGCTAACTGAGCAAGAAGGCTGAGGATGAGAAGGATGATGAGTTGATAGTGCTGAGGAAGTCATGTTTGCATACAAATCACAAATGCCTTAATAGTTAGGGAAGGGAGGTAAGTGCTGCCGTGCTGTCTAGGACTGGCAATCCCCCGAAGCATCTCTTGATTGAGCCAAGAGGGAGGATAGCTAATTCTGGAAAGGAAGGAGGCTGGTTGCACATATGCTGCAGGCCTCCACCCACTACGCAAGCATTCAACTGAAGACTTCCAAGCGAGACAGGAGAGGTTAGAACTTCCGATGAAAGATGTAAAAACTGTGTGCTCTAAACTGCATAGAAAGCCCAGAAGCAGGTCGCACTGACAAACACTAAGTCACACTGAGTAGATCTCACTTCCCTACAGGAAGGAAAGCTTGATCCCTATTTGGACTCACCACCCTTCTTCCTGAATGCTCAGAATAATCACAAGCTTGGGCCTCCCACTGGAAGTTGCAAGGGCGCCAACCCAACATGAACAATAATCAAATGAGAGTGGGATGGAGGACTGTTTTCTACACAGTGGTCATTCCCCCCTTTCCCACTAATGCTGCGTTGCCACAAAAAGCCACTGACTTTACCCATATTACAAGTGTGCGGTTTCCCCTCCTTTTGCTTCAGAATGAGACCAGGCACATAAGATTCTCTAAGCAAGTATGGGGGGGAGGGGCTAACTGGTTTTGAGAACTCTCTCCTGACTTGCAGTGTGCGTGCACATACACAAACGGTGCCATGAAATGCCATCTTCCCTTTATTGCCACCTTGGAATTGTGGTTCAACATGGACCACAATGGAAAGCTATTTCACTTCCATGGACCATAATGGAAAGCTATTTCGGTTTCAACATGGACAATAATGGAAAACTATTTCGGTTCCAGAGGGTAACTGTGTTGGTCTAGAGTGGAAGAGTCCAGTAGCACCTCAGAAACCAACAAGATGTTCAGGGTATAAGCTTTCGAGAGTCAAAGCTTTGAACTGAACTGGATTTATTATTTTGACCCCCAAAAGCTTATACCCTGAACAACTTGTTGGTCTCTGGGGGTGCTACTGCACTCAAATCTAGCACTTGGAAATTCAGTTCTTGTCTGTGATTCCCCCCTTGCAAGGAGATATACAAACTAAAACCCTTTTGGATTCTGGGTAGCATTTGCATAGAAGATGCACACCAAACAAAAAGCTGCTCAGATGGGTATTGTGGTCACCTGGTTCTGCTGTCAATGAGAATTTGATCTATCACATGCAAATTCTGTGGATACTGGTGAATTTATTTTGCATACTTTATTCGGTAAGAAGCCACCAAACCACCATTGCACCAGTACTTCACTGTTCTTTGTCAGGGAAAGCCTCATAGCCTTCTCTTAGCCCCTGCCCTGACCTGTAGGTTGGAAGAATAGTAGCCATAGAAAGAATATGTTCTCTTTGGTGATCTTTTTGCCCTTTTCTGGAAGAGGAAACACTTGGTGCTACCTAAGAAGAATGAGGAAAAACAGCTTCTTAGATGTGGTCACCTAAAGTGACTACTGGAACTGAAAGTTATTTGGTTTTAGGTTACTGAGAACCTTTTTTTTTTTTAAGCCACCTTCTCTCCAGCAACGTAATACACAATCCATTTCATATGGGTTTTTAAAACTCACTTCGGCTTCTGAAAGCAAACAGGTTTTTTTTAAGAGGTTTATACACCTGAGGTTATAAAGTGAAACACCAGCACAGAAATTGATCAAAACAGGATTTGGAAAACCTGGATTACCACCTTCATTGTTGGGGGAAAGTGCCATCAAGTCACAGCTGACCTATGGTAACGCCATAGGATTTCCAAGGCAGGAGACCTTCAGAGGTGGCTTGCTATTGCCTACCTCAACGTC
This sequence comes from Lepidodactylus listeri, assembly GCA_029233225.1. Lineage (NCBI taxonomy): Eukaryota > Metazoa > Chordata > Lepidosauria > Squamata > Gekkonidae > Lepidodactylus > Lepidodactylus listeri. The sequence continues at coordinate 88,585,366 of JARCFY010000011.1, forward strand.
ACAACCCTGGTATTCCTTGGAGGTCTCCCATCCAAATACTAGTCAGGGCCAATCCTGCTTAGCTTCTGAGATTTGATGAGACTGGTCTAGCTTGGGCTATCTAGGTCAGGTTAAACCACCATCAATTGTGGAGAAAGTATGTGAAACCTTTAAAAACACCTGTTTGCCTTCAGGAGTGAAAGGCTGTATTGAAAGTATTGAGTGACAAAAATGCCAATGTGGAATTTGTCTAGATCCAGCCTTCCATCTATCACAGCACCATTCTTACAACTAGGGCCATCTTTAGACTGTCCAAATACTTCAGTGACCTTTGTATTTCGTGCACCAGCAAAAACAAAATCCAGACACACTAATATCCAAGATGCCCCCCCCCCGAAGCTAGCTGGGTAACCTTGAAGCCAGCTGGGTGACCTTGGGCCAGTCACAGCTCTCAGAGCTCCCTCAGCCCCAAAACAAATCTAGCTTGCCACATGTAGTGGTGCATCACGCAAAAAGGAGCCAGAACTCTGGCTGCCAGACACTCAGGATCTCCTGGGTATACGACACCCACTGTCATACGATAATTATTATTAATTATTAGGGCAAAACATCTTGGCCTTCTTAGGGCATTTTCCTCTTACTAGTATTGTTCTCATTGCAAAGACTTTTAGCAGTTTACACACTGGGCTAATTACGCTCAGCAACTGTTTTCAAAATAGCCACTGGAGCCACCATCAGAAGTGGGAAGTCCAAAAGTAAGTCATCTCCTCTAAGAATGTGGTATTTTACTGTGCGCCAATACACTACCTTGACGGTAAAATTGAATCATATCAACTGGCTGCCAAACAGAAACTGCCTCCCAAAGTTCCTGCTCAGTTTGGAGATGGAGATCAAAAAGAGACTTCCAGCTGTTATCAGCCGAGCTTTTCGGTCTGTTCTCCACTCTACTACCCAAGCTTCTTCCTATTCCAGCAAGGCTGAAAAACAGAGAGAAGCTGGGGGGTCAGGAGAAAAGGAATGACTGGCTTCTCTCTCCTCCCCTGACCCACAGTGTTAGCTCAGATCATTAGAACAAAAGGAGCAGACGGCCATTACAGGCAGTGGTGAGGGAGAAATTATTTCTCTACCCCAAACTGTTAGCTTGGGCTGCAAACAATCTGATCACCACCTAGCTGATCACTGCAATCAGCTCAGTGCTAGCTCCCAAGTACTTTGCAGGGTACAGAACAAAAATTTCCCCAGCAGGAAATCCTCCACCAGCTGGCAATCGGGTTCTGAGAGCCCAAGATACCTGTTCCTTGTGAACACACGTGAACAGGCTGTAAACAGCTGAACAACCTGTTAGTCAACTGCTTGCCTGATCACCACTGGCAAACAAGATGTGAGGTCCAACTAGCAGGTGTTTGAACATCCCTAATACAGAGATGCCCAGAAGATCCTGTGTGGCTGGGATACAGCATTCATACAGTTTCTCAATAAAAACATTTATTCCAGACCTCAGAAAAACAAAAACAAAATCAGCAATCCAACCTGAAGGAAGCAAGGGTGGCGGGGGGGGGGGGGGGGGGTTAAAAGTCTGCCCCCATCAGCAAATGTGACCAAGCTTAACCTGCATTACTAGGGACAGGAAAAGAATGTATCCGCAGCTATTAGATAATAGTTACTGAATTAAAATAGCGTAGGTAGGTTGGGCATACTCAGCATGACAAGTTGATCGCAGAAGTTCTTGAAAGGCACTCTGAATATGAGGGCAAAGATGAAGTAAGGGCAAGGGAAAACATACACACACATACAAACACAAAGGTGAGGGAAGTCAAAGTAAATATAACAAGAAATGAAGAGCCAGGAATCAGGATGAAGTGAAGCTAGGAAGAACCCCACAGCTAAGAATTTAACAAAGGCGTAAAACATTTGCCTCTGGAGCACATCAAGAATTACAGATATTGGACATCTTCAATCTGAAAGGACAAAACCCAGAAATTTCAAATGACCAAGCAGAAACAGCAGCTCAAAAAAAGATAACTGCAATTAAAAGATAACCAGGAGAGGTGTAATGGTTAAGAGCGGCAAGACTCTAACCTGGAGAACCAGGCTTGATTCCCCACTCCTCCTCCACATGAAGCCAGCTGGGTGACCTTGGGTCAGTCACAGCTCTCTCAGCCCCACCTACCTCACAGGGTGCCTGCTTGCGGGGAGAGGAAGGGAAGGCGATTGCAAGCCGCTCCGAGACTCCTTCAGGTAGTGAAGGGTGGAGTATAAAACCAACTCCTCTTCTTCTACTGTTCTAATAACACCTGACAAATAATATATAATTGTTTCACCTCCTCTCTTACCACTGTATCAGAATACCTTATTCAGAGTTGTCAGCAAATATGACTTCAGCACCTACCAATAATGTAGGCTTATTCATAGGCCTGCTCGTGGGCTTATCTGTTTGATTACAACCTATCAAGTGGCTGACTAATCATGAACAACTGTCTTCCAGAATTCAGATGTAACTGGTACTTCCACTGTTTATGCATAATTAATGTCACCAACAATTAACGTCACCAATACCATAATTTCTTTAAGTCTGTGAAGTGACACATCACTGTTATATGGTGATTAGAGTAGCAAACTAGGACCTGGAAGACCCAGATCTGAGGCCGTGGTCACACGGCCCTTTAAATCCGGGAGCCCTCCCGGATTTAAAGGGGCCACTTCTTTTAAGTTCGGGTTGGGATGTTTATGCATCCCAACCCCCGGCGGCGGTGGCCACGGCGGATGGCCGTGACAGTGGAGAAGGAGGCTGTCGGTGGCGGGTGGCAACGGAGAAGGAGGCTGGTGGCAGTGGCAGAGGAAATGGGCGGCGGCAGCTGCGGCGGCAAGGAGGCGGGCAGCAGTGGCAGGGGGAGGAACCCTTCCCCGAGCCCCGCCGGCCGCCTGGTAAGTTCAGCGGGGGTTTTCCCCCCCTTTTGCACTTGGGCGCTTGAGTGCCCAAGTGCAAAAGGGGGAAAAAACCGGGGGGGGCATCTGGGTAGCCCTCTCTTGCAATGATTGTGAGAGAGGGCTGTCCAGATAGCTCAACTGCGGGTCCCTCCCACGACCACCGGGAAAACACTCGATTTTCCCAGTGTCGGAAAACGCGGGAGAAACCCGCATTTGAGCCCGCTTCAGCGCTGGACTATCTGCAGCTTTTGTGGATGGTGGGAGGAAACAGCACTTCCTCCTCCATTAAACGGCCATGTGGCCGCAGTCTGAATCTCCACTTGCACCCTGAAAGCTTGGGCCAGTCATACACCCTCAGCCTAACCTAGCTTATAGGGTCGTTGTAGAGATAAAATGGAAAAGAAGAGAAAGGTGTGGGCTACTTTGGATTCCCACTAGAGAACAAGGCAGGCCATAGATGAACAGATAAAAGATACAAGTTTCTTTGAATCTGAGGGAGGCACAGATGGTAAACTGAGACAGCCAGTTTGGTGTAGTGGTTAGGTGCGTGGACTCTAATCTGGGAGAACCGGGTTTGATTCCCCACTCCTCCACTTGCACCTGGCTGGATGACCTTGGGCAAGCCATAGTTCTGTCAGAGCTGTTCCCTCAAGGACAGCTTGGGAAAGAGCTCTCTCAGCCCCACCTACCTCACAGGGTGTCTGTTGTGAAGAGGGGAAGGGAAAGGAGTTTGTAAGCCGCTCTGAGACTCCCTTGGGGAGTGAAGGGCAGGATATAAATCCAATATCATCATCTTCTTAAATTTTCAAACTAAATCCAATCCCCCCCCATAAGAATCCAGTCCAGAACTTCTCCCTCGCCTTTCTGCAGATACAGATGGAGTTTCAACAGAGAATAAGGGAACCATAGAATGTACAGAGTAATCCTACTACTGATTTGCTCTGATCTTGTCCTTTCAACATACAGTTTCTCTGAAGCTTCTATATACGATTTCTTATTTGTGAACAGCAAAATGGAAGCAGCAACGTATTTGGAGTGGCAACTATAAAAGATTATTCCATCCCCCAAGGCAAAGTTTTCTACTTTGGTAGCCTGCATTTATATAGCAGTTACCTACTCGAGTGGTAGAAAAACCTCGGAGATTTCCCCCCCATACTTATTCCACATTAGTATTTGTGAAGGTATGAAGTTTGACTTTTTAACCTCTTTCTTTCCAACCGGCATCTCCACACAGCAAAGCACTGTCACACATTCACTGGCCTCTTCCCACAAGACTGCACCTTCCGCATTTCCTGAGGGGAAAGCACAGTTATGTGCAGCAGTCTGCTTTACCGGGTGAAGCGCAGAATTGCCTCGAGGGCCAAAGTGGAGACAACTGTGGTCCTCCTGCCTTTTAAAACAAAACCGCTGCCATAACTGAGTGCAAAACTGAAGGGCCAGGAGTCCAATTTTATGAACAAACTAGTACACAGATGAAGGAAAGGTCATTCCTTTCACCATAGACACTTCCCTGGCACCTGTGCTTGCAAGTATTTTTCTCCCACCTGGGCTTGCTTAAGGTATCATTTATGAGAAAAGTGCAATTACAGAGTTCAAGCGACATGCCTTTTCTAGTGTTAAGATGTGATGTACTTTTCCTACATACATGTCATACTTGGGATTTAGGACCACAGCAGTTAAGGGAAACCCCCCCCCCCCCCAATTTTCTCATCCTGAAATGGCCTCAGGAATCCCACCAGGGGAGACAATGAAATAGCCCCAAGAAAAGCATACCATATAGCTGGGCCTCATGCTCAGTAGCTTTCAGTGAAATCAATAGGGTCCCACATGAGTACACAAAGGAAAGGTAACTTTCATGTTCTCCAGATGTGAATCAAGATGAGCAGCAATAGCACAGTGACCAGATGCAAGCGTCTCTGAATGAAAGTAAAAACAACACTGCAGAGCTCCAAAGAATAGCCTAGTCCAATATTATTTGGGAGCCTCCCCCTCCTGCCATTCCTCATGGTGCAGCAAATTAATCCAGGAACATTCATCAGTTTCAAAAGTAGTCTGCCAGACAATTTGGGGATGGTGCAGAGTGGCATTGCCACTAAAGGGGCGGGGGAGAGATCTACAGCTACTGCCCCTGGGGTCCACAGAACTAGATTCACAGTTCTTTAGATCCAGGATTTAGTACCTTCGAAAATACACTGTATTATCAGATTCTGCGATTTCTACAACAGGAATGTTTTCAAGTTTCCATGTTTTCCAGCTTCTACCCAGCTCTAATAGACATTTTGGAAATCAGAGTCCCCACTGCTTTGGAAAAAAGCTTCAGAATGAAAGCGGGAAGACTAAAGAATCAACTGGCAGGGTCAGAGATTCCTACTTAAAGCCACTTCAGTGTTTTAAAAGCTAGGTGCTCACTTGGATAAGAAAGCTACAAACCTTAGGAGAGCAAACTCTTGTGCCTCTGGCTAGACAAGACCCACTCCAGAGACTATTCATCAGTTTCTTAGCAACCGCCCTATATAAAAAAAAACCCCAAGCCTAAATTTGTAAACTTTGCTTTGAGTTTACGATCATGTCATTTCGGGGGGGGGGGGGGGTGGATGGGAGAAGGTTAAGACCAACTTTTCTCAAGGTCTGCCCCCCAGGCGCAGAAGCTGAAATATGTAAAACACTTTTAAATAATTGGGTAAATCTATCCTTACAGTGACTTTATTTACAGATACACAGGACACCCAGTTTTCTTCCCCATCCAACAGTGTCCCATGGTGCAACACAGGCCAGGGTTTTGGTAGTCAGCCAGAATCTACATTTGGCACCTATTTGAAACATGAAGGCGGCGTTCAATGACAAAAGTATTAACGGGCACGAAAAAATCACTTCTGGGCTTCAACACATACCCCTTCAGGGATGATCTAATCACCTATTTGAATTCAATGTACTGTACATGTGTGTATGCTAAGAAAGCTCACAATACTGTAGATCGGAGGTGTCGAACTCATTTGTTACGAGGGCCGGATCTGACATAAATGTCACTTTGTCGGGCCAGGCCTTGCGTGCCATAAAATGTAATGCCAGGTATGGGAGATATTAACTGTATAAAGGACGGCAGCTGGGAAACTCTGAGTTGGTGTATCCTCACTGCAAAGCCCCCATGGGCTGGGCTGGGAGTGCCAAGGAAAACCCATATGGGCTGACTGGAGAACCAGTGGCACAGCACTGGGCAGGTGCTCCCACGATGCTTGACTGCTGCAGACGAGGTTGTTCCGCCATGCTGAAGCCACAATTGGAGTGGCTCCGTCCACTCCCCCCTCCCTTGCACGAATTGCTTGTGGGCCGCATAAGAGCCCCAGACGGGCTGGATCTGGCCCACGGGCCTTATGTTTGACACCCCCTGATGCTGACTACAAGGGGCTATATTGTCATTAAGACACAGTCAGTGGATTGCCCAAGGCAGGTGAAACAATTTTGCCGCCACAGGGCAACTCATGAAGATAGTTTCGGGGGTGGCCATGTTAGCCTGCGGCAGAACAGCTAAATGCAGGTCCAGTAGCATTTCAGAACACACCGACAGTTTCAAGAGATGAGCTTCAGAGAGTCAAAGTTCCCTTTGTCAGGGCAAGTCATAAAACATACGCAAGTATCATCCAACCACAGCACAGTATATGCAGCTAATTTCAATACGCCATCCAGAATCCAGCCACATTCCAATGTTACATCTATGGGCTCGTTGTACGGTTAGATTAATGAAGGCTGTCCAATGCTAGACATGGCAGATTCTATGGTGCTTCATGAGAGCAGCAACTGATCTGTCAAATCAAATCAGATTGCCAGGGTTAAGTCCGTCAGATCATTGCCAGCAGCTATAAATCTTTCCCAGATAACTGCCTGCCGAATACTAAGTTACTTCAAGAGGACTCGGGCAGGGGTTGAGGAGACAACCGCAAATAATGTACATTTATACCTCGCCTTTCTCTCAGAGACTCAAGAACTCCTCATGGCTTTAGAGACAGCACAGCTGCTTCCTTGCCAGCAGACCATTAAGGACCCAGAATTACACAGCTGGGACCACAGAGGGGGTGACCCCAGCAAGACCATTAGCTCCCCCCCCCCAAAAAAAACCTCAAGTAATGGCTCAAGCCCGCTCAAACACATGAGAGGACTTAGCTGGTGGTGATTACTTTATGGATACTGCATAGAAATGTTTAAAAGGGTAACAAGGGTCTCTTTTGAAAGAAAACCTGTTTTTGTAATCCTCCTCCAGCCCCCCCCCAATAGATTTATCCGCTTGTACACTGTAAGCAGCTGACATCAACATCAGTTCTAACATTTATTGTACAGCACTCTATAAGTAGTTCTTTTCTTGTCCAAGTTTGCATTTTCCACTAGCGCAGTGCCAAGATTACATTATCAGGGAGCGTTGTAAAAGGATCCCCCCCCCCCCCGAAGCATTTTCAGTCAGAGCTGAATCAATGGGTAATGTTACTTGCTATATAAAAGGTAAAGGTTTCCCTTGCTATATAACCACCCACTTAAAACTGGAGCTCTTGAGCCTGCAAATGAATCCAAGGTATTTAGCGAAGCACATCATAAAGCGAACCATGACTTGTTGTTCAGCAGTGAAACAGATTGCTGTGAGACGTGATGGACTCAGTGCTGGAGGTCTTTAAGCAGAGGGGCTGGATGCCCATCTGTTGAGGATGCCAGAGTTGTTCATTCCTGCTCTGAGCAGAGGGTTAGAACAGATGAGGGCCATGAGAACCGTGTTTAATTTTCACGTTGGAAAATGATGAACTTGCGCTGGTGACCCGGCCGTTGCGCCTTGCAGGAAAAGCTATATGTGGGAGTGTTTAGTTGACTTAAATCCGCCCAAGGACGGAAGCATTGTGGCCAGAGCCACTTGTTTGTCTACGTAAGGCGGCAGCTTTGAGGCCAGAGGCCAGGCCCTCCTGCAGAAAGGCAAGCACCGAAGCCACTGAAGGTGCCAAAGGATCCAACTTCTTACGTATACACCATCTGACAAATGCCATCCAGGTGGGGTTGTAAATACGGATTGTAGATTGCTTCCTGGAAGACAACATGGTCTGAGCGACCTTGTCAGAATAACCTAGACTGCAGAGAGTGCACCGTTCAATTTCCAGGCGGTCAAGCACAGCCAACCCGGATCTGGATGCCATACTGGCCCCTGAGACAGCATGTTCGGGTTCACTGGAAGGACCAGAGGTGGAGCCACTGCCATTTCCTTCAGAGCCGAGAACCATGGCTGACGTGCTCACCTGGGAGCCACCAGGATGACCTCCGCCCTGAGTTCCCATATTCTGCAGATGGTCCTGGAGATTAAGACAGGGAAATGCATATAGAAGGCCCTTTGGCCAGGCAGTCGTCAGCACATCCATCACTTCCGCCTCCTGGTGACAATACCGAGTGAAGAAGTGTGGTAGTTGATGATTCGTACCTAACCTATGCTGCTGCTTCCTAGTGAGGCGGAAACTAAACTGGGGGATGGGCTATTTCGAGGGCGCCAACAGGAAGAGGAAAAAACTATTTCCTGCCTCCCTAAAGGCACGGTGGGAATAACCCACGGAGATGTCCTTTGCCTCATAGGGAGAACATCCTTTCCCTAGAGATTCAACTAGCACCTTATATGCATGCATTTGGCTTTCTAAGAAAGCCTTCTTTTGTGTAGATTTGGGCCATGCTCTTCCTTGCTAGGCAAACTGGATGGTGCTCACAGTTTTTGGCTCACTGATAAATGTTCTTTGCTGATTATTTTGATTTATTGTTGGCAGGTGGGATTCCATGAAGTTTGAGTGCAATGGTGCTCTTGGACATGGATCTTTCCCACCCTTCACCTAGTAACCGCGCCCCCCCCCCAGATATCTTCAAAAAAGCTGATGCGTTTTTTCCCCCTCCCAACACCCACATGGACAAAAAGCCACACAGTCCCAAAGGCCACAGTGAGGATGAGGAAGCAAAGTTGTTCTCACCTTGCTCTTGCATAAACAAAAATACCACTAATGGGAAAGGGAGATTAATTTTAACTTCATTTATATCCTGCCTTTCTCACAGAGACTCAAGGCGGATTACATCATATGAAAAATTAATTCAATCAAGCAGCATAGATAACTGAGTCAGAGAGTGTCGGCTGGACCCCCATCAAAAATTAGAAGTCCCATGTTCTTCAGGATCACTTCCTTCTCCACAAAGATTAACTCCGTCTTGCCAGGATTCAGCTTGTTTATCCTTAGCCATTTAACCGCAGCAGTAAGGCACAGGTTTCAGGACCTCTATCAACAACATTCAAATAAGCAAAGGAACAGCTGGGTGTCATCAGCATACTGACAACAGTGGCTTCTCTTAAGGGCTTTACACAGAGACTGAACAACCTGAAGGAACAGGACTGTGCTGAGTGGAACCCCACAATGCAGGTCCCACACTGAAGATACCCATTCCCCGCCGAGTCCACTCCTGGCCATAAGGAACAACTTAAACCAATCCAAAGTATTCCTCTTTTTCTACCTCTAAACTTCTCAACAGGATGGCATGTTCCACCATATCCAAGGTTAACGATAAGCCTAGTAAATGATATGATTTTGCTACGTTCCCCCTCTTCACTTTAACCCCCCTTTCCCTGACCATACATTTTCTTGTCCCCATGGATCCTGTGACTTCCACAGCCCTCCCATACTGGAAGGGCTTTTTATCCACGCAGGTCTCATTCTCCTGTATCAGCTTCTCAGAGACTTCAGGGGATTCCTAGAGAAGGCCGGGAAAGTTTTACACCCACAAACCTACAATAACTTCACAAGATCCAACTCCGTTATTTTAATCACACAAGCTGCAAGCTAATCTGAATCTAAAACGGAAAAGTGGGATATAAATAAAATACAGACATGTATTACAACCCTAAGATACATATTCTTATTCAGCCTTTGATAGCAAGGTGCAACACAGCCAGGAGACGTTTATAACCAGGCTTCATAGATTGGCCTTCAAACAGCAAGCCAGCCTCCATCTCCCAAACTTCTACCACCCATTATAAGCACACATCCAGCATATTTGGTTTGTTGCAGTTCGAACACATGTTTGGACAAACAACAGTGGAGCAAATACTGAACTCATACTTGAGATGGGTCTTCACTGAAAAGCAGTTAGTTTGCAATTCTGCACAGTTTACATTTAACTTCTGCGTTCCCTGGGGTGTACACAATTTTTTTAAGTGCTCATCTTGTGCAACTAGGCACATCCAATTAGGCACATCTGTTCACCCACTCCATATTCTCCACCGAAATCTGGTATTCAGAACATTAGAAAAGCCGTTAGCAGCTGTGTGGGTCCCAAAGTGAAATCCAAAAGCTTCAGAACACAGTCTCCATAACACCTTTCATTAGGGCCAACCAAACAACACGTAACAGTGTGCCAGCTTTCAAGTTCACCAGAATCCTTTATCAGGCTGGATGTTACAAAACTTTAAGTATCCAACTTGATGAAAGGTTCTAGTGAACTGGAAGGACTGCATGCTGCTATTTATTGGTTTATTTTCCACGACACCTTTCTACCCAGTTCAGTACCCCCAAGAGAGCAAACATTAGAACATTTCAAGCATTAAAATGCATTTAGAATACAAATGTATCAAAATATTTTAAGATGCTTCGAACAATTAAATAAAACATATGAACACATAAAAACACGTGTAAAGGGAGTTAGTGAGAAAAACCCAAACCAAAGAAAAAATCTTTATCTGCTGGAAGAAAACAATGATAGAGGAAACTACACACAAATCTTCCGGGGGGGGGGGGGGGGGGCAGGTTCAGAGTTTCAGCACCGCAACCAAGAATGCAGTTCACTGGGTAGCCCTGGACAAGTTAAAATTCTGTTCTTCAGTGCATCCACAGGCACACCCACTACAAACTTCTCTTGTTCCATTATATAAATCATAAATACACTTTAACTTTCTGTGTATTATACTTAAACAGTATTACAAAAAACAAGAGACACAACTACTTTAACATAGTTCTAAATGCTGGGCGAAAGTTTGCACCCAATTTTTGTTAGCCCATGAGTCAGGATCGTGTACGACAACTAAAAATAAAACCATACTTATTCACAGATAGGTATTTCTAGGCTCCTAAATTTTACAAAAAGACTGAAAAACACTGCCCATGGGACAACATCCTTTCTGCTTGCAAGCGCTGGTACCACAACATCCTTCACTGCCACAGGAGTTGGTGGCAGCTTCAAGAGGGAATGAAGATAAACATATGGAGCCGAGGTCCATCAGTGGCTATTAGCCACAAGGTATAGATAGGAACCCTCAGTCTGGGGCAAGTGATGCTCTGTATTCTTGGTGCTTGGGGGGGGGGGCAACAGAGGGAGGGCTTCTAGCGTCCTGGCCCCACTGCTGGACTTCCTGAGGGCACCTGGTATTTTTGGCCACTGTGTGACACAGTGTTGGACTGGATGGGCCATTGGCCTGATCCAACATTGGCTTCTCTTATGTTCTTATGTTGTGCATTTTCAGTGCTGTCGGTTGTATAGCACAGGCAGATGTTAGCCAGAAATGCAACAAAGTGGGCAAAGAATCCCAAATGGGTTATTTGCCCACAACACATATACACCCCAATACTCAATGTATACAATGAAAGGTATGCCTTAAAGTACTGATTTTTGCAGGTATAAAAATGCAGAGCAAAGACAATGGCAAAAACAATGTACTACAGCTTACACGGGATGTTCTCTTGTAATATATACAATAATTTGTGCTGTCATTAAGGAGAGAAGCTCTGAGAGGAGAGAATGCAGTATGAAGGTGTAACAAATAAAGCCCATAAATTCACCTGTTTTGAGTACATGTACCATAACACGTTGTGCAGGGGGTTGGACTAGGTGACCCTGGAGGTCCCTTCTAACGCTATGATTCTATGAACACATTCCCATGTAATATCTGTATACTACCTGTAGGGCACTGACATCCCACAGCGCCATCAGAGCAGGAGGTCTCAGCCTCTGTGCCCTGTTGTTGGCCTTCCAGGGGAACTGGTTAGACTAGGACACTGTGTGAGACAGGATGCTGGACTAGATAGACCACTACTCTGATACAGCAGGGATCTTCTTATGTTCTTACAGCTTGAGTTAATTAACTTGAACTAATGCACAAGCTCAGAGCGACCGACACCCCCACACACACACATTGAATAGGGATGTGGGATCTTTATCTTACTGCAGAGATACTGCCAGTGTTTTGCCCCCAAGCACATCCCCTCTGCTGTAACTAAGCTGATTACAATATGCATGGCACCTTTGCAACCTTCATTTATAACATTCTCTCCCATCTTCTGACTAGAATAAAAGCAGAGATCTTTGTTTTTGCTCATATCTGATAAAAGGAAGCTTTGACTCTCAAAAGTTTATGCTCTAAAAATTTTGCTGGTCCGTAACATCCGCTGGATTATGGAGAAAGCAAGAGAGTATCAGAAAAAACATCTACTTCTGCCTCATTGACTATGCTAAAGCCACTGATTGTGTGGATCACAACAAACTATGGCAAGTCCTTAAAGAGATGGGAATACCACACCACATCACATGTCTCTTGAGAAACCTGTATAAGGGTCAAGAAGCGACAGTTAGAACCGGATATGGAACAACTGATTGGTTTAGCATAGGACAAGAGGTACTACAAGGATGTATACTGTCACCTTGCTTATTTAATTTATATGAAGAGTACATCATGCGAAATGCCAGCCTGGATGAATCACAAACCGGAATTAAGATTGCCGGGGAAAACAGCAACAACCTCAGATATGCAGATGATACCACTCTAATGGCAGAAAGTGAAGAGGACCTCAAGAGCCTCTTGCTAAGGGAGGAGAGCACAAAAGTTGGCTTGAAACTCAACATCAAAAAAATTAAGATCATGGCATCCGGCCCCATCACCCCTTGGCAAATAGAAGGGGAAGTCGTGGAAAAAGTGACAGACTTCACCTTCCTGGGATCCAAGATCACTGCAGACGGTGACTGAAGCCTTGAAATTAAAAGATGCCTGCTCCTTGGGAGGAAAGCGATGGCAAACCTAGACAGTATAACAAAAAATAGGGACATCGCCCTGCCAACAAAAGCCCCTATGGTCAAAGCCATGGTATTCCCAGTAGTGATGTATGGTTGCAAGAGCTGGACTATAAGGAAGGCCGGGCGCTGAAGAATAGATTCTTTTGAATTATGGTGCTGGAGAAGACTCTTGAGAGTCCCTTGGACTGCAAGGAGATCAAATCAGTCAGTCCTAAAGGAAATCAACCCTGACTGTTCCCTGGAAGGCCAGATGCTGAAGTTGAAGCTCAAATACTTTGGCCACCAAATAAGGGAGCACTCACTGGGGAAGGCCCTGATGCTGGCAAAGACTGAAGGTCAACGAAGAAGGGGACGGCAAAGGATGAGATGGTTGGACAGTATCATCGATGCAACAAACATGAAATTAAGCAAACTCTGGAACACAACAGAAGACAGGAGGGCCTAGCGTGATGTGGTCCGTGGGGTCATGAAGAGTCGGACTCAGCTGTGCGACTGAACAACAACAAAGGTGCTACTGGACTCAAATCCAACAGGTTATAGCAAGATGCCAAATAGTCCTCCTACCCCACCCACCCCAATTCCTCCTGAGCAATTAGGGTCCTTGTGCATTTTCATTTCCAATGAACAGAGGCAGTGGACCCCCAGCAGAATGCTACTGAGTATGGGTACCTCTGAACAACCACTGGTTCATTCGGAGAAGTTTAGATGCAGTTTACGACTAAGCAGGTAACTCGTCTCAAGCTTTGTCTCCTACAACTACAGAAAAACAAGACTAATGCAAGACAGGCTTCACAAGTCAAAGGAGCTGGGGAAAATACCGAATAACCCTGGCTGCTTTAGATACAAGTAGTACTGGCACACACCAGGGCTCATTTCGTAGCAGGAGCTCCTTTGCATATTAGGCCACACACCCCTAATGTAGCCAATCCTCTAAGAGTTTACAGAGCTCTTCTTACAGGGGCTACTGTAAGCTCTTGGAGGATTGGCTACATCAGGGGTGTGTGACCTAATATGCAGAGGAGCTTCTGCTACGAAATGAGCCCTGGCACACACTAGTCCATTCCTCCTGACAGAACTTGTGCAGTCACTCCACGATAGAGGGGCTGCAGCTCAGTGCATGGCATGCAGAAGGTCTCAGGTTCAGCCCCTGACATCTCCAGTTAAAAGGATCAGATAGGAGGTGATGAGAAAGACCTTTGCTGGAGATCCTGGAGAGCTGCTGCCAGAGTAAACGATGCTGACCTTGATGGACCAAGGGTCGGACTCCACAGAAGGGAGCTTCATGTGTTTCCATGGCAATCAGTACTTTTCTGCAGACCAGCATCTCATGATGCCCTTCACTTAAGACCATCTTCTGATGCCTATGTTCACTACTACCAGTCCTTTTTTTAAAAAGTCATTTTGTCTACATATACCATTTTACTTTCAAGTGGAGTACCAGGAGGCAGAGAAAGAGAAAGTAAGGACTACACTACTCTAACTTCTACACAACCCTACAAAGGCATTTCAAGGTTCCTTTTTTGCACATATTTATGAGCATACCACTTTTGTACATTTTCAGAGTGTTGGATAAAACACAGGGTCAAGGGTTAAAGCAAAAACTTCAACACACTCACACTCCAACAATGTGACACAGGGCTTGACATGTTAAAGCCAAAGCTCCCATTTCAGTTAGCTACCAACATACAGGGAGCAACAAATTTTTTGGAAAGAACAGGAGTCACTTGTGCAATATTCCAGCTTTCATTCATTTCTAACAAGCAACAAGGTACTTCCCTCCTTCCTATCCTCCCATACACTTCAAGTTAACTTTTCTTCAGCTAAACAGCCATCCTTCCCCCGTCAGAGCAATTCCACTTTAAAGTAATCAGTTTTAATTCCAATCTTGTACTCCTGTGAGCAGGGCTCTTTTTGTAGAAAAGGCCCAGGAGGAACTCAGCATAATAGGCTTCACCCAATGGCAGAAACTCATTAGCATATTAGGCCACACCCATGACAGTGCAACTCATTAGCATATTAGGTGGGGGGCTGGGAAAGCATAGGGCAGGCATGGAAGCTTGCCTCTTTTCCCCCCTGAGCTTCTTCGCCCCACTTCAGCATCGCTATTGCAGAGAGACTTGGGGAAGTGCGGGGGGGGGGGGCATGGTTAAATGCCTTTCTCTCCCTCCCCCAAACTGGGGAGGGAAAATAAGGCATTTTCAACAAGCCTGGGTTCCCTGCCTGCCCTTTTCCAGCTGCCACATGTCAGCTAGAGAAGGGAAGGCAGAGAGAGGCTTTTCCTTGTCAATTTCACTCTCAGCTCACTGTTGGGGAGTGAAATTGACAAGAAAATCCCCAGGGGCTCCCCAGAGGGAGAGACAGCATTTTAACATGCCACCTTTCCCTCTTGTGTGTAAGGCAGCATGCTCTGTAGCCATGCACGCCAGAGGTTTTGGTTGTAGGTGTGGCCAACTCTGGAGCCAGCCGGAACTCCGTTCCTGTGCATTCCTGCCCAAAAATAGCCCTGCCTGTGAGGAAAAGTTGTATTTCAAATTTATGTATCACCTTTAAATACCAAGAATCACAATTCCACTAAATACCAAGAATCACAATTCCACTGAATAGCCAACTTTTAGCACCTTCTTTCATTTTTATAGCATCAGCTATCCCTTCTAAAAACTGTACTAGTGTGGATACAGCTATACAGCTGAAGAAACTGATTTAAGCATTTATATATACATTGTCCACAAGTTCTTACTTGGAAAAATATATCATACAAATTATGAGAACCAGCCACCATTCCCCTTTGAGAGAATAATTGTCCATTCGAGTTCACAAAAAATTAAAGTAATGTTTGAAGGAAAGTCAGCCCTGTACCCAGTTTCAAGTGTCAGAAATTTTAACACACATCAATACCACACTGCCAAAGATACGGATTCCAAAACCATTTGGCAAGAATATCTTGCCTATTGTACTTTTCTTTGTTACTAGAAAGGTCAGGCAGATGAAAATGCCCAAGTTCCCATGAGATTTGAAAATCCCACCCCCAATCTCTAGTTTAGGCTCTCCAAGGCTTCAGCTGGGCAATTTCTCTCCCCCCCCCCCCTTTTAAATTGCGGCTGCACTTAAGTGCCACATGTTAAACTTGGATTATTGCCATACTCATGAGCCTTATTCCTCTTCTCTGCTCCTTCCACACAGAGAATCCAGCTCAAAAAGTAATGTATGAATGCAGGCATGATGGTTAGTCTCTTCCTCCCCTCCAAAAGTGGGATTCTAACACCTGTGTAGTTATTACATTCATATATCATGAATAACCAGAGCTAGCTTCTAACACAGCTTTTGTGCGTGAAAGAAAGAGTAAGGTACATGGGTAAACAAGGCAGCAAGCCTAGTCTGTGTACATGTCGGCAGACAGCATAGTGCTTAGAAGTCACATCTGATGCCTCCGCTGCTCTCAACATCCAGTCTTCCTGAAACCAGGGGTTTTTTTCAAAGAGGTTTTTCTCCTTTGGTGAATTTACAAAGTGATTTTCCTACCTACTTGGAAAACCTGTCTCCCCCCCACCCCATATGCAGATATCCTTCCCTGGTCTGTGGATAGTCTGGTTTCACTGATATAATCCACACAGGAGGCAACCAGTTTATTATAAGATACACCCAAAGTGACCTGTGCATCAGTGGAAGGCACCTCCATTTATGCTAAGACCACAATTTCCCCTCCCCTCAAACTGAGCCCCATGCTACTCCCAAAGGCTCCCCTTAATTTCAGGAGCAGCTTTTCAGGTGGCACGGGGAGGGGGGGAGGTAGGAAGAACCGATCCATGAAAGGAGCTATGCTGCAGATTTTTAGATGCAGTCCGATGTGCTTACTCCCCAAAGTAACAATGTCAAAACTGAGGAGTTAACGCCCCCCAGACTTGCTTTGTATGAGAATGTCTTACTGCCTGAGTATAAAGATATGAGAATACAGCAGTATGGTTTTTACACCAGTTATAACCATGTATAAAACCAGTTTTCAAAGTTAACCAGGATATGACGCACACTTATGTATTATAAATGATGAGCAATGCAGGAGAGGTTCTGAGAGGGGCAGACAGGCCATGTTTAGCCAACATATGGAAGACGCACATAATGATGCACTATAAAAAGTTAGAATCAGCTAAAGGAATACAGAATATTCAACTGTAGACATACAAATCATTAAAATGTGAACAGCATTTTCTCATAGGCACAGAAATGGCAACTGGAAAAGGGTTGAGTCACCACTTCTGAAAGAGATGTAGCGAGTTCTACACGTGTTACACATGTGTCCTTCGCATTTGCCAGGGCAAGTATGTATTTTATACTCTGCTGCACATAGGTAAAATGTGACCGTTAAGCCCTTGATTGGAAAGGCAAAACCTCACCTCCGTCTTCCCCAGCAATGCTGAAGGTTGGCCTGCCGCCCTTCTCAGAACGCAGTCTTCACTACTACCCACTTGCCAGACAGTATTAAAGGCATCCATAAAACTGAAATTTGAAAGTTACCTAACTGAACCTAGCTTCCCGCAATTTAAATACTACATACAATATTTGACCTCATTTCTACTCAACACTGGGGCTCAGAGGTTAAAGACGCTGAGCTGCAGACCGGAAGGTCTGTAGTTTGGCAGTTCGAGACTCTAGAGCCAGGTGATGGAGTGAGCTCCCGTCTCTGGCCCTAGCTCCTGCCAACCTAGCAGTTCGAAAGCTAGAAAATTGCAAGTAGATAAATAAGTACCGCTTTGGTGGGGAGGTAACAGCGTTCCGTGCACCTCGGCATTTAGTCGTGCCGGCCACATGACCACGGAGAAGTCTTCAGACAGCGCTGGCTCTTCGGCTTGGAAATGGAGATGAGCACTGCCCCCTAGATTTGAATTTGACTGGCTTTTGAGCAAGGGAAACCTTTACCTCTACCTCTCACGTAACAAGGATCCCATTTCCTTTCACTTAGTCATTGGAACACACGTATGTAGCTGCCTTCTACTCAATCAGACCCTTGGTCCATCAGAGTCAGTACGGTCTACTCCGGTTGGCAACAGGTCTGCCCCATCACCTACTATCTGATCCTTTTGTCTGGTGATGGTGGGGTTCGAACTCGGGACATTCTGCATGCCAAGGACATGCTCTGCCACTGAACCACGGCCCCTCCCTGTCCTCCCATTCTTTCCCATCACAGGCTAAAAAAGAATCCTAAAGACACACACAAAAAAGTTCCAAGAATTGATCAACGACAGACAATGAGTAATCACTGTGGTACAATTCGTTTATGGTAGTACATGAAACTTCAGCCGCCCAGCCTCTATTTGCATGCAGGAGCAGATTCCCTGTTTCATACATATCCCCCTCAGGTAAAATAGCCTGATGATTCTGTAGACTTTTTCCTTCTTCCTCCTCCCCCTGTATCCTATAGCACGGCTGGCCTACCTGAATCACTTGGCTTTGTCACAACTTCTCCCTTGCCCTTTTAGGCACCCCTGGCTTCCGTGCACCTTCATCCTTCTTGCACTCTGCTCATGTCACGTTGACCTGAGTCAGAGGATGTGTTCTATTATGTGGATTATCTGTGAGGAATGTTAGGCTTGAAGGAACATGTGGAAGTTGGACAAGATGGCAAGGTCCTTTCCAACTTACACAAAAAGTAAGCCAGCCAGCCTTGAAGTATGTAAGAGAGAAGAGAAGAGATTGGATTTATACCCCGCCCTTCATTACCCAAAGGAATCTCAGAGTGGCTTACAAACCCTTTCCCTTCCCCTCCCCACAACAGACGCCCCATGAGGTAGGTGGGGCTGAGAGAGCTGTGACTGACCCAAGGTCACCCAGCTCTTAACCACTACACCAAACAGCAAGGATCAACATGGCAATTTCAATACCTTCCTAGGAGGAAGCCCCATTTATTTATTTTAAATATTTGTACCTGCCCTTCTCTTGAGCATCATAGGAGCCGCTAAGAGAACCGAGTAGGAGTCTGAGACCTGCTTAGAATGGCACCACAAGCATTTGCCACATTTTGTTTTAAACAAACACATCAGACTATAGTTTTAAGAGCCACTATAGCTGTTTTCATATTGTATGACTTCAGCAAGAACATAAGAGCAGCCCGGATGGATCAGATCAGTGGTCCAACAAGTCCAGCATCCTGCCTCTTACAATGTTCAACCAGTTATCCTGGAAGGTCAACACCAGGCCACAGAGTCTGAAACCTTCTACTCTGATGTTGCCTCCTGAAACTGGTATTCAGAGGTTTATTGGCTCTAGATGTGGAGGCTCCCTTTAGTCACCACGGGGAGTACCCACTGTTTGTATTATAACCCACCAATTAAAAGCTAATATTTCATAGTGAAAACTATAGCACAGTAGTGGCTATAATGCAATGCAGGAGTTCATTCGCTCATTGACTTCCTGTTGGTTTTAAACACACCCAGATCTGCTATAGCTATGGGCAATAAATCTAGGCCGTTAATTACACACAGTTTAACTAAATAAGATGTTCTATACAAACGCAAGGCTTTTTCATGGCAACTTTAGAACTGCATACATAATATTTATTCACAATATTCAGAACAGTTTACCTAGTCTTTAGAATCAGAATTAACCTTAAGATATGGGAAAGCAGCCAAGTACCACCTTAACACAACACAAAAAGAACACTCGAGGACAGAAATGTTCCGTCTAGCTGATGAGAGTCTCAAGTACAGCTTACACCCTGATCTTATCTTCAAGTGAAAGTGTGCATACAGTTACAGCCTTAGACAGAAAACCTGCAAGTCTTACAGAAGTTACTTACCTATAAATATATATATAGATATATTTATGAAGCCACACACTTTCCCTGTCTGGTTAACTAGAGCCACTTCTGACTTGCCACAGTTATTCACACAAGTGGGTATTTACAAGCCTGCACCAAAATAAAAATACAGGCACTCTTGCAAATTAACTGGGCTAGTTTTAGCATTAGAAGTTCGACAATGTTCTTGACTGCATCGTCTACAAGCTTCAGACTAACCTGCTAGGCTAGGGCTTTGGTCCCAAGAGATATACTTACTAGTAAGACTCAATGAAATTAACACAGTTAAATCAAGGTATGGGAACATTTAACCTTGACCACCAGGAATTAACACCTCCTTAGCAGGGATACTTGCCTTAGAACAGAACATTCTAAGTAAATACAAGACACTCTGCGTTTCACATTAGGAACAAAATTAAAAAGCAACATGGAAATTTTTCAAGGCAACACAGGGCAGCAGCAAGAAAGGAATCTACTGATTTTGAAAGATGACATGAGGCTTAGAATCAGGTACCCATCTTAACTCTGTCCAGTACACAGGCCTTTGCAATGGCAGTGGTCAGATCAGTGGTAAGTTACGTAAAGTACATGACTTCATTGTCACCAAGAGTGCAAAAGTGTTTTAAAAGTTATGAGCATCCGGTTTGTCAGTCACATCCAAGCCCCCACAAACTCCATGACCATCCGGGTTTAGAGTGAATAATCATTTCTTCTTATTCCCTCTTGTCCAAAACTTTCCATGAGTTGAAGAGAAGGCAGGGAGAAGTCGGCCTCTCCTGCACAATGGCTGGGCGGAAACATCATGAAAACAAGCACGTCTCCAAAACCCTCTTGGGAGCTGAACAAAACTCACCACCAACACCACCCCATCTCCATCTAGAGTATACAGGCTGGTAGCAACCATGAATAACCACTGCACCAATGAACTACAGTAGAAATCATGGGCCCCCATCACATTCACGACTGCAGCATGGCCCAACCCTAAATCGAACAGTTTGCATCAGTAGGTTTATCCAAACTGAAGAACACTGGTATAAAGATTTCATCAGCACCACACAAAAAAAATAGATTTTTTTTTTTGGCTGATCGTCATTCCTCACTTCAATCAGGACTTCAAAATCGCCTGGCCCTCCCTGGTCCAAAAGGATGCCAGGTTGGCATCGACTAGGACCAGGGCGTTTTCCTTAGCGGCTCCAGCTTACTGGAACCAGCACCTGGTTGAGATCAGGGCCCTGCGGGACCCTCTCACAGTTCCGCAGGGCCGTGAAGATGGGAGCTTTTCCGGCAGGCCTTCTGATAGCCTCCGGGCTGGCCTAGAGTTGAAGCTTTTTAGAGCAGTAGCACAGTTGACCGTGCACGAATGCGCTTTATTCAGAGAACCGCCATCAATATTAATGGTTTTAAACATATTTTGTAATGAATATTGTTTTATGTGAGCCGCCTTGAGCCTGCTCCAGCGGGGAAAAAGTTGAAATAATAAATAAAATTTTCAAAGTGCCTAGTACCATTTTACTGTACTGCACTAATACTATTGCCTGATTAAGCATCAATGGCAGAATTACTGCCCTACAGGCAAGCAGCCCTTTTATTTGGGTAAAAAAAGCCTTTAAAACAAATTCAGGAAGAGACCACTCTGACTGAAGCCAGACTAGATACAGCTGCATACTACCAGGTTGGCTGGCTCAACTTTATTCAGAAAAACACACACACACACACACACACGCACCAGTCTATTGTATAGCAAAATCAAAGTCCAGTGACAGCTACATTTAGAATGCACGTCAGTATTCACTCCGTTAAAAGTTGCTAGGGCTAATGTTTCGCAAGAATATCACACAGATCAGCAAATTTAGGCTACTGAAACAAAACCTCTTTTATGCGCCGGTTTTAAATTCAGAAACATGCTATGGATTTCAGCACAGAAAGGCATTTCCAGGCAATAAAAAACCCACGCTTAATTGTAGACCCACGCTAGCGCTGTTCGCGTATTATCCTGTGGGTTCACATAATGGAAGTGATTGGTGGCAGGGAGGAGTGAAAAGAATGGAGAATAAAGTTATAAATAGCCTCTCTTCAAAAAAAAAACAACCACAGAAGACCCTACAGTTCCTAAAGAAGGTGGGCGAATGAGAAGGTAAGCAGATAATCTACCACTACTGAAGTTCACTTCCAGTGGGGAAAATACACTGGACAATCGGGTACATTGTAGGGCACAATTACACAAGTGTTGTTAACATCCAACAGGTCTTTCTGGTGCCTTTCAAGAGCCAGTGGAGTGTTTAAAGTGTTGCATTAGGATCTGGAAGTCCCAGGTTTGAATCCCCACTGTGCCATGGGCATTTGCTGAGCAACCTATGGCCAGTCACTTCCTAATGGCATAGCCTACCTCAGTGTTGTGTGAGGATAAAATGAAAGAGGGGAGAATTATGTAAGCCACTTTGAACCCACACTGGGGGGGGGGGGCAGAAGGAGATACACATCTAAATGGGAGATCCAGTGTGGCGTAGTTGTTGAGTGGTTTAAACCCCCACTCTGCAGTGGAAACGTGCTAGGTGACCATGGGACAGTCACACACAGAGCTGTTGGGAAGATAAAAGCAGAGGAGAGAAAGATCTAACTTGCTTTGGGTCCCCAATTGGAAGAAAGGCAGATAGGATGTAAATGAAATAAACGTGAACTGAGTGCGTGCTCTAGAACATCCCAGAACTGTCAGCTAATGCTGCCATCTCCTGCCCGGGAGGTGGGAAGAGTGAACCCTTGACGTTGGGTCTGTGGAATGTTAGGTTATATTTCTCATGGCATGCTTATTGCTCTTCGAGCTGCTCTGACCTTGGGAGACTGTTGGTGCCTGCCCATGTATCTCTTCTCCTGTCTGACTCTTAATTCTTCCTGCTTTTTCCCTGGGAACTGTGAACCAGTATTTTAAGTACCTTTTCTCTGACATGGCGATTGGTTGCAATGCATTACCAGACCCCTTTTTGAATTCTGTATAGATGTCCTGTTTGGGGCTGTGTCAGCCATTACTAACACAAGAAGGGCAGATGACCATAGCAAACCTTTCTCAATAAAACATTCCTGTTTAAGGCCACTTGTTGGTGACTGACTCTGTAGGACTCTCACAATATACACATGTTCTAGTTGTCCTTTAATTGATAAAAGGGCAATGGCCAAGTTTACGTCAAAGTATTTCTTATTTACTTTATTGTCTGTCTTTCTCACTGAGACACAAGGCAGATTACACAGTGTGAACTGATGTAACCAACAGGATGAGACATCTAAGAAGCAATATGATAGGACTAGGATTACACAAATCTGAAACAAAGGTGGTGAAAGCCACCAACCGTGGTACAGTTGTCCACCTGGATAGACAGACTATTTCAGAAGATCTCAACTTTATTATTTTTTTTTAAAAAACACAGGACATTGCTGAACGTAGAACAGAGAGCAACAGCTGCTTTATTTAAACCCAAGTTCTCCCCTCCCTTAAGTGTTATAAACAACAGAATGTTCCGTCCTTGGAGAAAGACATGAAAACTTTTTTTTGTGGAAGTTCAAGGAATCTTGCGGGTGAATCTTAAGCTACCAGGATGAGAAACCTAGCAGTTGTTCAACCCTATTCCACCAACTCCACTTTACAGAGCACACAACTGCTCTGAATAGTCTTCTGAATACTTCTGTTTCGATTTTAATCAGAAGCCCACAAACCATTTATAGCAGATGCTGGCGTGGTTTGTGTGGAGTACAGTTTGGTCCGGAACAAGGACAGCAAAGTATGCGTGCCAAGCCCAGCACCTGGCTCCCGCCGTCAGAAACACTTCAGTCATGCTACACAATCACCCAACCAAACACCATCCAATAGCTTCACCAGAAATCCTATGCCAAATCTGTCCCTTCCTGGTCGTAACCAAACTGAGAAGCCAGGTGCTGCTATCCTCATATCCATGTTGCCATAAAAACAGTGCCTTACTGTCCACAGATCACAAACTGTCCACGGATCACAAACTTTTACCGCCTGATTTCATTACCCAGCTTTGTTTTAGCCCATTATCTACTCAATTTAGAGACAACCTTCAGAACTCCCCTTGTTTGCTGCCTGTCCCTCCCTCCTGAAGAGCATGAAGCTGTATTATATGAAGCTGTATTCCCAAGCTGCCAAAGACTAAGCTGACTGCCGGGTCTGCAATGGTCCAACTTCACCTTCATGAGAGGCCAACATAAAAGAAGAGAAGAGACTGGATTTATACCCCGCCCTTCACTTGTAGTCTCAGAGCAGCTTACAAACTCCTTTCCCTTCCCCTCCCCTCCCCTCCCCTGTGAGGTAGGTGGGGCTGAGAGAGCTCTGAGACAACTATCCTTAAGAGAACAGCTGGTACAGAGCTATGGCTTGCCCAAGGTCATCCAGCAGATGCAAGTAAAGGAGTGGGGAATCAAACCCGGTTCTCCCAGATTAGAGTCCGCACACTTAACCACTACACCAAACTGGCACCAAACATAGGGGTAGGGTGGGAGAAGTTGATGCATAGTTGATCGACACTTTCCAAATTTAACAAACAGTCAAAATCTAGACCAGAGGGCTACTTCACGGCTTGGAATCAGCTTCCATTTGAATCTACAGGTTTATATCAGGTTGATTAAACAATGCTTTCTTTAGATGTGTCTTTGGCACACCTAACTCATTCTGCAACCCCAGAGAGAAAAAGCGGCTTGTAATTTGATGACCTCAACAACTGCTCCTTCAAAAGCCCTGAAAATGAATGCAGCTACTGAATTGTCAAATATTTTTTGTCAGCCGGAGACATTCATTGAGAGGGCAGGAGAAGTATTTCCACCCTTTCTCATCCTCCCATATTTGGAGGGTGGAAGACTTTGGTTTCATTGCCTCATGAGGTCTGAACCCCCAATGCCCTTCAACCCAACACATGAAGGGGGCTAGGCCATGGTCACTTCAACCTTACAAGAAATTCACTCTGCACATGGTCAGAGTAGGGAGTTAAAGTACACCACAAATGGCAATAGTAAGGAAAGTGGTGTCTCCATTTTCTGCTTCAAAAAGCCAGAAGACAATACTAGTGAGAAACTGAAGTTAGTTTCTGTCCCTGGTTCAGAAGAAAAGAGTCCAATAGCATCTTAAAGACTAACAACATTTGTGGTAGGGTAGGAGCTTTCACAACTCACTTCTTCAGATATCATCTTCAAGTATCAGAAGAAGTGACTCACGAAAGCTTCTACCGCCAAGCTCCTCGCCAGGCTTGGTAGGTTAATCTTCAAGGTGCCACTGGATTCTTTTCTACTGCTACAGACTAACACGGCTACCCATCTACATTTATCTCCATGTGTTACACAGAGTGTTGAACTGAATGGGCCATTAGCCTGATCTAACATGGCTTCTCCTCTGCTCTTATGTCTGGGGCAGTAATGCTCTGTATTCTTGGTGCTTAGGGAATAACAGCGGGAGGGCTTCTGGAGTTCTGCCCGCACTGGTGGACCTCCTGATGGCAGCTGGGTTTTGGCCACTGTGTGATACAGTGTTGAACTGGGTGGGCCACTGGCCTGATCCAACATGGCTTCACTTCTGTTCTTATGTCTGGGGCAGTGATGCTCCGTATTCTTGGTCCTTGGGGGGCAAAAGTAGGAGGGCTTCTGGAGTTCTGGCCCCACTAGTAAACCTCCTGATGCCCCCTGGGCTTTGGCCACTGGGTGACACAGAGTGTTGGACTGGATGGGCCATTGGCCTGATCCAACATGGCTTCCCCTACGTTCTTACGCATTACACCCTGCTGAGGTGCCTCCCTAGGCTCCACTCCCAAAAATCACTGGAAATTTCCCAGGCCAGAGCTGGCAACTGTAACTGAGGCTCCACAGGCGATCTTAAATCACCCTTGCCCTTTCGACTTAAAATTACCTCACAGGGTTGTTGTGTGAGGACGAAGAGCAGGAGCAACTAGGCCCACTAGCTCTGCAGCAAGGCTGTCCTAATAAAACTCTGGGCGCAGCAGCTACTTCCTTCAGCAGGCTGAGGCAAGAGTTGAGATGTTTTCGGTAGCCAGAGGCATAAGGCTTTCAATTCTCTCCTGGTTTTGTTTGTTTTTTGCAAATTTACAAGAGTCGAGGGTGGGGGGGGGGGGGGATTGTTGTTTTTTTTCCAACCATGATTCTCCTCAGAGACTGAATCGGGGGGGGGGGGGGGGGAGAGAGAGAGATTCTCCACGCTCAACGGTCGCCGCCGAGGCGCGCGCGCGCCAGGCGGCGGAGCCATTCCCGCCACGCCTCCCCCTCCCTCCCCGCCAGGTCTGGTCCCAGGAGCCAAGCGCCGCTCGCGCCCTTCGCGAGCGGCAGCACGCGCCCAAGCCCATCGCTCCGGGCGAAGAGCCGCAGCTGCTGGCATTTTGCAGCGGCGGGCCGACGCCTCTTTCCACGCCCCGCCGGCACGCTTCATTTTTTTCCCCTCCCTTCTCCTCCCTCTGATCTCCCCGGTTACACCTTCCATTATAAAGCACTACCCGCGTGCAGATATATATGTCTATCTTTTTAATCGAGTTTTTAATCCCCCTTTTTTTTTAAAGAGCACGCGCCCTCTGCTGGAGAACTAGCCCTTCACGCCCGACTTTACATTACAAAATAAAAAGAAATCTGGCAGCACCGAACCAGCCAAGCTCCTCGCCAGCCCCCGGTGCAAGGAGGGAAGGGCGGGCTCGGCCGCTCGCACCTGGATTTTTTCGCAAACACCTGGGGAAGTTTGGTAGGTGAACTCCCGTTCTTTTAAACTCCCCCCCCCCCCCCCCTCCAAGCTTCCTAATAAGGCTGGAGCAGCCGCGGCGCTTAAACATCGTTGCTAGCAAAATCCAACCCGGAATCCCATAAACGCTACCTTGCGCTAGAATTCGCCAAGGTGCCACCACCACCAAATCCCTGTTTTTTAAATTTTTTCCTTTACAGCAGACACGCCCCTGTAACGAGATGCCCCCCGGATGTGCCCTTAATCCCTATTTCTTGGCAGATCTCTTCCCTCCCCCACTCTTGCATGTTTCCAAGGGTTTCACACGACCCCCCCCCCCCCGGCAATGAACCGCCCTCCATCAGATCAGAAGGAAAACGAGCCGTAGAGTCGCCACCCACGGGGCGTCCCCTCGGGGCAAGAAACGATCAGAGGTGGGTTTTCGGCCCCGGGTGTAGCCCCTAAAACACACCCCTCTTGCACCCCAGTTCCCAGATGCCTGCAGACAGCTTGGGTTGTACCCAACACAACTGAGATTTGCGGGTCTCGACGCTCCTTGCAAATCCGTCCCTCGAACCCCGAGGAGTTTCCACCTCCCCTTCCTCCGCTTCCGCCAGGGGGCTTGGCCGGGGGGGGGGTGGGGGAGAGAAAGAAGCAGACTCTCTGGAAAGCCACAAAGGGCGGAAGCAAAGCTGCACCCTCCCCTCCTTCTTTAAGGTGCACCGCTTTCACTACCAAGAAAGGAAGCTCCTCGACCTTCCCGGCAGGCGAGCGCGTGCTCCAAAACACAACACGCTCAGACAAACCCGAAGCGACTCCTACATTTCGAGTGCGCGAAGCAAAGTAAGAGGACAGAAAGAGGACAGAGGTCGCCCTTACCGGCCAGGCAAACTGGAAATTGATGACAATCCGGCCCATGTCGTGACTCCTGCCCTGGTGCAAGCTGCGGCTGGTCAGATAAAAAGTATTCCCACCGAGAACCGGAGTAGATCCGGAGCCGTAGTTGCAGGCTCCCGTGGGCGTGATTTTGGACTGGTATTCCTTGAGGCAGACCTTCACGTAAGTGTCGCACTCGTTCCGGGTACAGTCCAGGTTCTGCGGGTTCTTCACGCCATCACAACATTCCCCATTCAACAATTCGCCGTTGACGTTCTTCACCGAGTTAATCTGCACCTCGAAATAGCCCGAGGCCTCCGAGACCTAAAAATAAAATTTTAAAAAAAGAAATCAAAGGGGAGCCAGGCTCATCTGCAGGACCGTTTCTTAGGAAGAGAACTGCGGGCGCAGAGGGGAAAAGGGGGGGGGGCACACAACCCCACCTTGGCCAGAGTTCCTTGGCCAAAGCCGTTCCCGTAAAGCTATTAAAACTAACGGAGGCGTGCTATTAAAAGCGGATCGCGCCAGTCCGGTAAATAAGTAAATTTAAAAAATGACAAAAGTGCGCCGCAATGCCCGAGGACGGCGACGGGAAAGGCTTTAAGCCGTGCAAAAAGGGGGGGGGGCGATTTTCCCAGATGAGAACTCCACTTTGCAACGGAGAAATAAAACATAAAAGCACTTAAGACGTCCCCCGGGAGACTGAAGAGCTGGAGATATTGCAACAGCGATGCAGACGGCTTTTTTTTTTTTAAACTACGCAAAAAGCATTCCGAAAAATAAATTACTTGGGGGGGGGGGGGAGCTCGAAAACGGCGCGCAATGCAAGTTTTGCCCGTCTCCTTTCCAAAGCAAGCAGAAGCAGGGAAAGCAACGCGTTGCAAAAAGCAACCGGGGGGGGGGGGGAGAGAGAGAAAAGCTAGAGCCGTACAATTAGAAGAACCTGCGCCAGCTGCTCTCGTATCTCCCCCCCCACCAGCCAGGGAAGCCAAAGCTTTCAAGTTATTCTGGGGCGGGGGGGGGGGGGGGGATACGGGGGCGCCCCTCCAATGCAAGGTATTCCCAGCCCCCACCCGGGCTCGGCCCAAGGTACGGCACGCGTTTGCAAGGAGAGCCGCGGCTTTCCCCCTTCCCGCTCGTCCTTTTTGCAAAAAAAAAAAAACCCGAGCCAAACGACAGACGTCGGGGAGAGGGGAAAAAACTGCAAAGGAATAAACAAATAAATCAATAACCACGCCGGCTGCAATTCTCCCCCCCCCCCTTTTTTTTTCTTACCTGCGCCCACCAAGTTAGCAGCAGCCAGAGCCGAAGCGCCGCGGCGAGGGGAGCCCGGGGCCGCCCGCTACAATCCAGCATGCCTGCTGCTCCCAGCTGAACGCCGCCAGATCAGAGAAGACAGCCGAAGAGGACCCGGCAAGCCATCGACTGGCCGCGGCCAGGACGAATCGCATCGGCGGTGGCGGCGTGGCGCTCCTGGCCCGCGGGCGACCCGTTGGCGACCCTTTGGGCACCCGCGATCGAGCCAAGAGCCTCGGTCTCCCACGGCCCCCCGGGGCTGGAGAAGGGGATCGGCGGCGCGAGGAGCGCTTCTAAGCCTCGATCCGGCGAGAGGGATCGGCTGCAGCTACAGCAGCGGCGTCGGCAGCAGCAGCTCCCCTTTGCAACTCCGCTCTCCGCTCCTCCGCTGCGCGAACACCCAACAAGTAGGTGCCGGAGTGACAGCTTCATTACCCATTAGTCAGCAGCGCCTCTGCCTTCATATTAATGAAGGGGAAGGGCCCGGGCCGCGGCGGCGGGCGGGTGTGGCCACGCGCGGCTCCTTAAAGGGCTGGCCCAGCTGCAAGCCAGGCGAGGCGCATGCAAAAATCAAGGGAGGGGGGGGGGAGAGTCGGAGCGTGCGCCGCCTTTGCATAAACCCGGCCCCCACGAGCCATTCGTCTCCCGCCTCGTTAAAGGGCCCGAGGGGTGGAAGGGAGGAGTGCGCAATCCACCTGTGGCGCGTGGGCAAGGCCAGGCCCTTCCCTGCGCGCGTGTGTCACCGCGGGAGGGGCTCGATCTCGGCGTGCGTTTTGTGCCCCCCGGGGGGCGCGCATGCTGAAGGTGGTGTGTTCGCTCCAGGTTGGGAAATGCTTGGAGAGTGGCGGGGAGAAGCGAGCCTCCGTCCATGGCAAAAGCGCGACTATAATAAAAGACGTGGGTTCGAGTCAGGGTTGCCAGCTCCAGGTTGAGAAGTACCGGGAGATTTGGGGGGCGTGGAGCCCGAGGAGGGTGGGGGAGAACGCCATAAAGGCTACCTTCCAAAGTGGCTATTTTCTCCAGGTGGTGTTGCCAGGTCTGGGTTGGAAAAGACCTGGAGACTTTGGGGGTGGATCCGGGAGAGGGAGGGGTTTGAGGAGGGGGCTCAGCATGGTCCAGTGCCATAGAGTCCACCTTTCAAAACACCCGTTTTCTCCAGGGGAGCTGATCTCTGTCAGCTGGGGAAACCAGTTGCAAAAGAGGAAGATCTCCAGGCCCCACCTGGAGGCTGGCAATCATATCTCCAGGTTACCTAATCTGTGTCACCTGGAGATCAGCTGTTATCCCAAGAGATCTCCAGCCCTCACCTGGAGATTGGCAGCCCTGGTTCATATTGCCAAGTCCAGGCTGGGACGCTTTTGGGAGATTTGGGAGCGGAACCCAGAGGAGGTGGGGTTGCCAGCTCGGGGGTGGGAATTACTTGGAGATGTTGGGGGTGGAGCCAGAGGAGGGTGGAGTTTGGGGAGGGACTTCCATGGGGTATGATGCTCTTGAGTCCACCTCCCAAGACAGCCCTTTTCTCCAGGGGAATTTATCTCTGCCCTCTGGAGATCAGTTGTGATAGCGGGAGGTCTCCAGCTACCGCCTGGAGGTTGGCAACCCTAAGTTTGGGGAGCAGTAGGCACTCAGGATGGATGTAATGCAGCGGTGTGCACCCTTCCACAGCTGCCATTTCTTCTAGCAGGGTTGCCAACCTCCAGGTGACACCTGGAGATCTTCTGCTACCAGGGCTTTTTTTTTTTAAGGCGCCAGAGCTCTCAAGGGGGAAATGGAGTTTTCAGTTTGCATACTGAAAATTCATGAACTTTTAAACCATTTTTGAAAGAATTTTGTCGAAGAGGTTCTGGAACTCCGATCTGGCGTGTTCTCCCAGAAAAAAAGCCCTGCCTGCTACTATAGTTGATTTCCAGAGGTCCAAGATTATCTCCCCTGGAGAAAATGGCCTCTTTGGGCAATGGTCTCTATGGCATTATAATGCTGCTGAGGTCCCTGCCCTCCCCTGGCTCTACCCCACCCAAATCTCCAGATATTTAATTAATTAATTAATTAATTAATTAATTCAATTTCTAGGCCGCTCTCCCCGCACAGCAGGCTCTATTTATCTACCCAGAGCTGGCAACCCTCCAGGGGAGCTAGTATGTTTTGACTGGGGGTTAGTTGTAATTCCTGGAGTCTCCAAAGCCTACCTGGAGGTTGGCAAAGCAAGAGTCTGTTCATTTAATTTAGTTCTTAGGGGGTCAGTAGCCTGAAGAAGGGCTGCAGGTATGTTATGGTTGCCACCTTCAGCTTGGGAAAGTTTCAGGAGATTTAGGGAGGAAATGGCTGGGGAGAGCAGAGTTTTCAAGAAGGGAGGGAGCTCAGGTGGGAAGGGATGCCATAGTCTGCCTTCCAAAAATGCCCTGCCTCTTTAATAGGGGCCTAATAGGGAAAAGTGAGCAAGTGAAACTTTTCATGGCATGGAGCATCCCAAGAGCATCCTCCTGGCCTGTTGGCAGTCCTGCAGACAGCTGATTTCTTTGTGTGTAATTTCTTGTGGGGGAAGAAAGCAGTATACGAGAAGGCTGAGATACAAATAAGCCTGCATCAGGTTGTGGCTTTAAAAGCTGGGTTTTGCTGGCTAAGAACTCAGGGAGGAAATGGGATCAGCAGAAAAACTTCAAGACTCCCCCCATCCCATTCTCCCCCTTACCTACAAATTCAATCCAGCTGAAGTGTACCTTTATTTCTAGAAAAGGTCTCATCAGCCTAATTAAACTTAACTCAAGTGAAAATCGAGATATTTTCTTTTTTACTTACTATCCAGTCCGAAAAGAGCAAGAGACCAGTAGGACCTTAAAGATTAACAAAATATGGGGCAGGGTAGGAGCTTTCGTGAGTCACTGCTCACTTCTTCATCTGCCAGACTAGTGACAGACTAACACGGCTACCCATCTTGGAAGTGAGCAGTGACTCACAAAAGCTCCTTCTCTGCCACAATTTTTGTTAGTCTTTAAGGTGCTACTGGACTCTCGCTCTTTTCTACTGCTACAGACAGACTAACATGGCAACCCATCTTGATCTATCCAGTCAGCGAAAGACTTGCAGAGTCTAGTATTTCATCTGCTCAGGTTTGAAATAAACAAAACACAGTCTAGTCCTAAACTTGGTTTTTAGATATTCTGGTTCATGCCTCTGCGTTTGTTTATCCATGTGCATATTTACACGGATGTTGCATTCAGGCTTATTTCTTCTAAGAAAGACAGCAGAGGGTTACAACTTCAGCTGTCTTAAGGAGGGATATATTGTAGTGCTAGAGCTCCTAACTCAAGGAGTGATCCCTGAGGAATTATGTGTTGTGTTCAAAATGGTAGGCAGTGGTCTAAGTCAGGAGTCTAATATGGTGCCCCCTGGACGTTATGGCATCCTCCAACACCTTTCCATGTGCCCATCAAGTGTTTTTAGAAAGTAGGCAGGGCTTTTGCCCAGCAAGGCTTCTGACCGGCCACTGGAGATTTGAGTGGCTGTGCAGATTTTTTTTAAAGGTTTCTTCAGCAGCAGCTGCCTCCACAGCGCAAGCATCTTCATGTTTGAAGGAAAACTGCGGCAGCCATTTTGTGGCCAGCTGCACCTCCTGTGTTAGCTCTTTTATGACTGACATTTTGTGGCTGCGCCTACCACGCTGTATCAGAATTCCAAAGGCACCTGCAGGCCCAAAAAGGTTGGGGACCCCTGGTCTAAAATGGCCATTCTAAAGGATAACAATTAAATTGACTAGAAATGTCTTTTTCTCTGCATTTGGCCATGGCATGCCTGTTAAGTTCTGTCAAGTCGTTTCTGAATTATGGTGACCCTATGAATTAATGATCTCCAAAACATCCTACTGTTAGCCTTGCTCAGGTCTTTGAAACTTAGGGCCATGGCTTCCTTTATTGAATCAAACTCTCTCATGTTTGCTGTTCCTCTTTTTCTGCCACTTTAGACTTTTCCTAGCATTGTTGTCTTTTCTAGTGAGTCTTACCTTCTCTTAAAGTACGATAGCCTCCCTTTAATCATAGAATCATAGAGTTGGAAGGGATCTCCAGGGTCTTCTAGACCCTCCAGGGTCATCTAGTCTAGGATAAACAGTTGAACCTTCAAATTCTGTACTCTCTGTTTTAAAAAATGCACGGGGCTATAAGAGTTCACACAGTTGTTATTACGAGGTAAGACACGCACTCTGTGGTTTTCACGTGAACCTGCCTTATACTGAATCAGACCCTTGGCCTGTCAAAGTCAGAACCAGTGTTCCCTCTAAGCTGAGTTAGTGTGAACTAGCTCACAGTTTTTTAGCCTCTGGCTCACACATTTTTGCCTTAGCTCGGGAAGGAGGGCTCCAGAGTAAACTTAATTTATGCAGTAGCCAAATCGCTCACTCACAACTTAGCTCACAACATAGAATTTTTGCTCACAAGGCTCCAAAGCTTAGAGGGAGCATTGTACTGCCAGCAGCTCTCCAGGGCCTTGGGCAGAGAAAGGTTTTTCACATCTACTACCTGATGTTTTTAGCTGGCAATGCTGAGGACTGAACCTAGGATCTTCTTCTGCATGCCATGCTCTACCACTGAGCCCCTCCCTTTTCCTGGGGAACAAACCTTGCCATGCAAAAATGATGCCCTATTGAAGATGCATCCATTGGGCAGATACCCAGCCAAGTGCCCTAGCAAACCTCTGGCAAGCCGGTGTGTCGAGGATGGCATTCATGGACTCACTTAGCTCTGGGATGGTAGATCCAGGTGGTCAGCCATGTTGGTCTGAAGCAGCAGAAGAAATTTAGAGTCCGGTGACACCTTTAAGACCAACAAAGTTTTATTCAAGGTATGAGCTTTCATGTTCATGCACACTTTTTCAAATATATTGGAATAGTAGGTAAGGTTCAAACTTATAGATAGGGGCTGAACAGCAAATTAACACACATGTCACGATGAAGATATGCAAAGACAAACTAAAAAACAAGCTAAGGTTATAAGATCAACAGCTGTAAAGCAATAAATATGTCAAAATAGCGGATAAATGTGTAAAGGTGTCTTCTGACTGTAGGAAGTAGACTGATACTCTCCATTCTCTCAGGCGTGGAGGTCACTGAACAGCTTTCCCCCCCTTTTTTTTGAGGTGGATGCAGCAAAATATCTGGGATGGTTTTGCAGCTGGGCTCGTGCTTGAATAGCAGTAAGGCCAGCCAGGGACTTGGGGAGCTGTGGGCCCGCAGACTCGGCCCCAGTTTGGAAAGTCTCCGGATGCTTGATTCACATTGTGCTGTCGGTTGCTATTCTTAGTCAAACCAAGTCTTCCCGTTTTCAGAACATCCAAGATGAAAAACAGAAGAAGTTCCATTGAATTCAATGGGACTTTCTGCTCCTGAGGAGCCAAAGATATAGAGGAGATATGAAGGGATGTAGAAATGGCAACCCTTGGAGACTGTACTTCGCACACAGCCCAGCCCTTCATTCAGTGCAAATCTAGTAATGGGGTGAGTAGGGTTCCCAGCTCCAGATTGGGAAATCCCTGAGGAGGGTGGGTTTTGGGAAGGGGAGGGACTTCAGTGGGGTATAATGCCATACAGTCCACCTTCCAAAGCAGCAATTTTCTCCAGGTGAACTGACCTCTGTTGCCTGGAGATCAGTTGTAATAGCTAGAAGTCCCCAGCCACCACCTGGAGCTTGGCAGCCCTGGGGGTGAACTGTGAGGCTCGGTGGTAGAACATCTGCTTTGCCTGCAGAAGGTGCCCAGTATCTTGAAAGGGATTCAGGCAGTAAATAATTTGAAAGACCTCAGCCTGAGACCCTGGAAGGCAGCAGCTGGGATGTAACTAGGGATGCCTGAACTTCAGGTGGTTTGGCTCACTTACCATTCATCAGTGGTGATCAATTAATCAGTGGACTGTCTTGAAACCTGTTCACGGGCGTTCGGAGGAACAGGCCACTAGCCGCCATTAGAAGCCGGCTCCCAGCTGATGAGGGATCGAATGGGAATCATCCTGCTGGGGAAATTGTGCTGTGCAACGATCAGGGAGGAGGGGGAATCAGGAACCATCTTCCAGCTGATGAACTAGGTCAGGTTCTTCTAATCTTCTAGCCTGGAAACCTGAGATGTAGCAAATTTAGATGGGTGATTAGAAGCCCAGCTGATTTCTCCCCACCCCAAACACTTGGCTTGGGCTCCTGAGAGAAAGAGAGCAAGGAGCTCTTTCTTCTTTCCCTTTTGCACTGGGGATCTTCGAAGCCTTGCTTCCGTCCACCCCATTTTGGAGGGAGGAAGAGAAAGGAGCTCTTTCAGTGTCTCCCTTTTGCAATACACAGATAAAAGTTGTTGCGTCTGTCCTAACGCAGCTGGGGGAGGGGAGAAACCAGCTCTTTCTCCTCTCCTTTTTGAAATGCAGAGGTTATAAAAGTATTGCTTCTGTTGTCCCCCCTCCCCAAATTGAAGATGAGGGCAGAGAAATGAGCCCACTTTTTTTGCAATGCAGAGATTGAAAGCGTTGCTTCTATCCCTGCCGAACTTGGAAGGAAGGAAAGAACAACCAGCTCTTTCCTCACCTTTTTTTTTTGCAACTTCACTACATTGCTGTTTTGCTTGGGGTGGGGATCAGAACCCAACTCCAAGCTGATTCAGTGATCAGTTGCTGAGTCTATGTTAGACCAAGAGGTGGTTGCAAACTTGTTTGGCAGCTGTTCAGGTTGCTCAGTGCAATATCCCTGATCGGCTCACGGTCCACTCGTGAGTATCAAACAAGCTACATTCAACTGCCAAGCTGAGAAATCCTTGTCCCTAATTAGGACCAAAAACCAGTACAGAAAGTCAGTATTATTGGAGATTGTTAAAATATCAGTGGCAGCCTTTTGTGTTTATTTAGTTATTTGCTTCATTTATACTTCATTTACTTCCCCAGTGGGGGAACCAAAGCGGCTTGCATCTTTCCCTTGTCCATCTTATCCTTGCAACAACTCTGTGAAGAAGTTTAAGCTGAGAGTGTACAGCTGGCCCAAGTTCAGCCATGGCAGAGTGGGCATTCGTACCTGGGTCCCCCAGATCCTAATCCGACCCTCTAACCACTGTGCCACACTGGCGTACGTGGTCAAGTGCAGTCTTGGGGACATGCTGCTGTTTCACATAGGATCCCATTTCAAATCCAGTCTGGGGGGGCCGCTTCTTACCTCTTAGGGCCTTGAGCCTCTCAGGAGAGAGGCAATTTGTCATGCAGATGAGCATTTTAGCCTAAGGAACATTTTGTGCTCACGCTGCCAACCAACTGAAGCAAGAACCCTTCTAAGGCTGCGGTCACACACACTAAATAATCCACTTTCAATCTACTGTCAATGCACTTTCCAACTGGATTTTGCCAGTTCACACAGTAAAATCCAGTTGGAAAGTGCACTGGAAGTGGATTATTTTGTGTGTATGACCGCAGCCATGTCTCACATGTGAAAATTAGTTCAGTTTTAAAAAATTAGGGGTCGGGGTGTGTGTTTTTAGGCGCACTGCTGGGCGTCAAGCCTGCCTATAAATCCTACCCTCTACTGTGAAAACTTTATTAATCCTAGATTTGGGAAAGGGGAAGGCTGTGTCCTCACTCTGGGCTAACCAGAGTTTAAATCCCAGATTCATTGTGCATTCCTGAGCCAAATCAGTTTTCTCCAGCCGGTAGCTTTCTGATTGTTAACAGGGAGTAATAAATGGCCTGCTTCTTAACGTTGCCAGGGGGAATAAAATAAGAGTTGCAGATTGTACTGCCTGCTGGAGGTGCTATAGAAATTATCAGCAGCAATAAGTCAAACTGCTGCACTAACACAGAAACCTCCTACGCTCAAACAATACTATTACAATTACAAGCCAGGGATCTGTGAGTTATTGGGGGCTGGGGAATAAACTGGAAATTCACATACATAAAAATCCAGGACTCTCTTAACCGGAGTCCCTAACGTGGTGCCCCTGACACTTTCCTGGTGCCCCCCAAGTGTATATAGAAAGTGAGAGGGGCCAGGAGCAGTTTTTGCCCAGCAAGATTTCCAGGTGGCCGTTGGAGATCTGTTTGGCTGTGCAGATTTTTTTTTTAAATGTTTCTTTGGCTGCAGCTACCACCATGGGGCAAGGATATTTACTGTGTGACTGAAGGTAAGCTGGGGCAGCCACTTTGTGGCCAGTGCCGCCTCCTGTGGCATTTTGCCCACCACGGGACAAGGATCTTCACTGTCTGATTGAAGGTAAGCTGCGACAGCCATTTTGTGGCTGGCCCCGTCTTCTGCAGCAGCCATTTTGTGGCTGTGCCCACCACTCTGTGTCAGAATTCTAAATGTGCCCACAGGCTCAAAAAGGTTGGGAATACCGGCTCAAAACTCTCAGGAGTTGCTTGAACAGACGATTTCCCCTATTTCTTTCCCTCCCTTAATTGGCTCTCAGTTGCTGTCAATGATTTGTGCCCCCCAGAAACCTACTCTGTCCTCATCAGGATCTTCCCCTTAATTTACACACTCTGGGCCAAGGCATATTGAGGATCCTCCCCTTAATTTACACACGCGGGCCAAGGAATATTTGCCTGGCCTCAGCTAGAGGCAGAGCCTTCTCGGTGGCAGCTCCAGTTTCGTGGAATGCACTTCCGAGTGAGATCCGAGCCCTGCGGGACATGGCTCACTTTTGCAGGGCCTGTAAAATGGAGATGTACTGCCAAGCTAGGGTTTGCCAACCTTCCAATGGGGGCAGAGGTTCCCCCAATTTCGGGGGCCCCAATCCGCCACTGGCCAGCTGGCCGGTGGGGGGAGCCCCGTCCCCGAAGAGCCTTTCTGCGCCCTACATGCCCAGTGAGATGGTGTCACATGGAGGTGATGTCATCACGCCAGGCTTGTCATGCGGGGGACACTCTAGCATTTGGCTAAAAACTCTTTAGTGAGCATGGAGTTTTTAGCCAAATGCTAGAGCATCCCCTATACAACGTGCCCAGCGCGATGACCCTGGGACCAAGCCAGGAGCCCCCCGCTGGCAGATGGGTAAAACCTGGCAACCCTATGCCAAGCGTATGGGTGAGGCCAGGAGAATACCTATTCATATAGTTCTTTCTGTCCTTTCTCACTCTTTTTTCTTCCCCTGGGATAGTGATAGTATTATTATACGCCACATGATTAATTGTAAATATTTGAATTTGAATCTGTTAAATGTATATGTTTTAACTGTATTTTAAACTGTTTATTAGATGTTGTGATCCGCTCTGAACCCCACAATAGTGGGGGAGAGCAGAATAGAAATCGAAAGAATAAATATTTTTTTCGTATTTATTTTATTTATATCCCGCCTTTCTCCCCAACGGGGACCCAAAGCGGCTGACATCGTTCTCCTCTCCTCTCTTTTATCTTCTCAACAACCCTGTGAGGTTGGTTAGGCTGAGAGAATGTGACTGGCCCAAGGTCACCCAGGGGGCTTCCGTGGCAGATTGGGGACTCGAACGCAGGCTTCCTAGATCCCAACCCAGCACTTCAACCTGTACACCACACCAGTGTTCCCTCTAAGCTGAGTTAGTGTGAGCTAGCTCACAGTTTTTTAGCCTCCGGCTCACACATTTTTATCTTAGCTCAGGAAGGATGGCTGCAGCGCAAACTAATTTATGCAGTAGCCAAATCATTTGCTCACTGCTTTAATGCCAGTAGCTCACAAAGTAGAATTGTTGCTCACAAGACTCCACAGCTTAGAGGGAACATTGCACCACACCAGCTCTCTTTTTCATACTTGGCATCAGTGCTTTCATGATTGACACGTTACCCAGTTTTCTTTCAGAAACAGAGATGATGGTAG
This sequence comes from Lepidodactylus listeri, assembly GCA_029233225.1. NCBI lineage: Eukaryota > Metazoa > Chordata > Lepidosauria > Squamata > Gekkonidae > Lepidodactylus > Lepidodactylus listeri. The sequence goes on from JARCFY010000011.1 coordinate 88,623,798, forward strand.
AAAAGAGCAAGAGTCCAGTCGCACCTTAAAGACTAACAAAATCTGTGGCAGGGCAGGAGCATTCGTGAGTCACTGCTCACTTCCAAGATGGGTAGTCATTGTTAGTCTGTCTGCAGCAGTAGAAAAGAGCAAGAATCCAGGAGCACCTTAGAGATTTAACAAAATCTGTGGCAGGACAGGTGCTTTCGTGAGTCATGGCTCACTTCTTCAGATACAGCTAGAATGAGAGATGATGGTGACAATGTCTATTTTTGTTAGGTGGATTAATAGGACTTCTTTTGTATTCGGACCATGTATTTTTAAAAAAAAAAATACTCTATTTATATAGGTTTAGATTACTATACCCATTGAACGTTGAATATATATATATATATATATATATATTATTTATGCACGGTTTGATCTTTTGTATCTTTTGTATTACTTACCGTCCTGGAGTAGGCATGCCAAGTCCAGGTTTGGGGATGGGAACTTAGCGGAGTATAATGCCCTAGAGTCCACCCTCCAAAGCAGCCCTTTTCTCTGGGGGAACTGAGCTCTGTAATCTGGAGATAAACTGTAAGACTGGGAATTCTCCAGGCCCCACCTGCAGATTGGCAACCCAACCGTAAAGGCACCGGCGTTAAGAATAGCAAAACGTGATCCACACTGACTACGAGGACATCTGTGTGGCTGTGCTAAACCATCACTGCAGAAAACTCTCTCTTCTTGCCTCTGCTCTTTTCGGCCTTGCAACCCCCCCCCCCCTTAACCCTTTCGTCCGTTGCTCCATTCAAGGGGGCTCAAGGGGAACAAATAACCAAGAAGTCAATGGACTGCAGCCTTCCCGCAGGGCCGAGACCCCTTTCACAAAGCCCATGTCCCCCCCTCCCCATCTTTTAAGAAGCCCAGCCTGACTCCTCAGCCGCCAGCCGGCACACCACTCCTGCGCTATTCAAGGGCCAGGGGTGCAGCTGCGGCCCCCTCCGTCAGCTGACACACGGCAGCTGCTCGACGGAGGCCAGGTGGCCAAGCCGCTCACCAAAGCCCCGCTGGCTGCCTGGCTTCCCTCCTTCCTGGCCACCTTACATGCCTGACCCTGTTGGTATTGATTTTGGGGGGGGGGGTCTTGCCTCTGCCCAGCTTTCCCATGCACCTCACTCCTGTTCCTTGTCCTCCAGCTGTTCGGAACCCTCCTCAACAGCTGGCCGTCCTTGTGTCCTTTACAATAGAACTGCCTTCCCTTCCAGCACCACAATTGCAGGGTGTGGGGTGGGGGGAGAGAAATCCATTACCCCATTTTAAAGGGGGGTGGGGATAGGAAATACAAATATCATCATCATCATCACCCTATTAGGGTGGCCAGTTTATTTTTAGAACTACCTTCCTTTCCAGGGCCCCAACTGCAGTGTGTGTGTGTGTGTGTGTCTGTGTGTGTGTGTGAGAGAGAGAGAAATCCCTCACCCCATTTTAAAGGGGGGGGGAAAGGAAATACAAATCATCATCCAATTAGGGTGGTCGATTTTTTATTTTTCAAACATTTCTAGGTAGCTGAACGGAAGGTTTTCCTACCTTCCCCCCCACCCCGCCCGAGGAATTAAGAGTAAAGTTCTTCTGAGCATGTGACGAATGCCTTTTGTTTCTAATGGGAAGCGGTTTCCTCTGATGGCAGCACTTGAGGGTGTTGGGTTCCCAGCCAAGGAAAGATACATTAAAGGATGTTCCTCTAGCAGCTGCAGTTTTTACAAGCGGCTCCTAGTAATTCATGATTCACAAGCAGAACAGAAACACACAGTAGGGTTATCAGCTCCCCTCTGGCCATCAGCGAGAGATTGGGGGGGGGGGGGGTAGGGTTGCCAGATCCAGGTTTGGAAAGTCCTGGAGATTTGGGGTGTAGTCTGGGGAGGACAGAGACCTCAGTGGGGCTCCATGCCACAGAGTCCACCCGCCAAAGCATCCATTTTCCCCAAGGGAACTGATCTCTGTAGTCTGGAGATGAGCTGTAATTCTGGGGCATGTCCAATAGCTCACTTTTTAAAAAAGATGTGCTGCATGAACATTCATACTTCATTCACCTAGTTGCATTCATCTTTTTTTTTTTTTTTTAGGAAACATTTTTTAAAATTGAATATGCTCTAGGAAGGAGGTTCCTTGGTGACATCACAAGGCAGTAGCCAATCAGCACCAGGTATGGCTGGCTCCTTCATCAAACTTGCGGAATCACTTTTTGCCTCAGTGGAACCCGTCAGAGAAATGGGTATGTTAGACTATAATGAGAAAATGCTTCTCCCCCCCCCCCCCCCCACTGCTTACCGTTTCTCCCTCTTTGTCACCTCCTAGGATCAAAATCAGGTTCTTGGACAAAATGCTGGTTTTCCTTGGCTCAAATTAGAAATGTGGAAGAGATGGGAAAAGGCCCTTGGATTAGTTTGTGTGGCCAACTGTATTTGTTTCTACCAAGGAAGAACCTATCGAATCTCCCAGCCACACTGTTTTGGAAATCTCAGTTTCTGAAACAGGTCGGTCCCACTTGAGACGACACTGTACCAATCAGAGCTAAACGAATTTTGTAGAACTGTTGCCATTAAAAAAAATGCCACCTGTTTTTGCATCTGTTGAGTATAACTGTGAAACTGGCACCAAAAAAATGCCACGGAAGAAGCGAATCGGGAATACCAGAACTGAAAACAGAAAAGACTGTTGGCAGCAGTTTATGAAACAAAAAGAATATAGTGGGTATCCATTCATCCCTATTAAGAAGTGAGCAATGAGGCGTCTCGGCTTGCCAATTTTTTTTTAAACTTCTGAATGGTGGAAGGGTGCCAAATCTGTGCAGGTCGGGGATACAGAATCTAGGTAGACACAGATAGGCAGGTATCAATTAAGTTTGTAGCGGGTGATTGTTTGAGCATTCCCCTATATTACAAAAAAAAAGTCTCTGCATTTAGAAAACCAGCACACCAAAGGGCTTAGAGCTAGATGAAAAGTTGGTCCCTCCTAATGGGTTGGATTTAGCAATTCATGGGTGCAAAGTTATGTGTCCATCCCTAGTTTCAGAGGATAGTTGTACTGGTCTGTAGGAGAACTGCTAGATTTGACTCCGGTCGTGCCTTATAGACCCCCAAGTTTTGTGAGGTGTGAACTTTCGAGTGTCAAAGCTCTCTTATCTGATCAAAGCAAGCTTTGACTCTTGAAAGCTTATACTAGGGATGTGCATTTTTCAAAAAACAGTATTTTTCAGTTTGGGTCTATTGGACCTGGAAAAATTTGGGGATTCCTGAAAAATCCCAGATCCAAATTCCGGTATGGTATTTGGAGCCAAGATTTTTCAGGAATCCTGAAATTTTTCGGGTCCAATCGACCCGAACCAAAGAATGCCAGTAAAAATATACTAGCCTGTTCCTCTGGCTGACTTCTGCAGTCCCTTTAAAGTTTAAAGGGACTTTAAAGTTTAAAGGGACTGCATAAGCCTGCCCAACGAACAGCGGAGCTACGCTAATGGAAAAGAGACGACTAAGGGGGGACATGATAGAAGTTTATAAAATTATGCATGGGGTGGAGAGAGTAGACAAAGATAATTTTTTTCTCCCTCTCTCAAAAGACTAGAACTTGAAGGCATCCAATGAAACTGATGGGCAGTAGGTTCAGGATGGACAAAAGGAAATACTACTTTACAGCAAGAGTGCTTAAAATGTAGAATTTGCTGCCAGAAAATGTAGTGATGGCCACAGGAATAAACAGCTTTAAAAGGTGATTAGATAGATTCATGGAAGATACGTCTATTGGTGGCTACTAGCCATTGTGACTGAGGGGAATCTCCATATTCAGAGGCACTAATCCTCTGAATCCCAGAGCCAGGAGGAAACATCAGGGGAAGGCCTCAGCTTTTCTGCCCTTCAGAGGAACTGGTTGGCTACTGTTTGAGACAGGATGCTGGACTAGATGGACTGTTGGTCTTATCCAGCAGGGCTCTTCTGATGTTCTTAAGCAGGAAGAGAGAGTGATTTTACCTCTCAATCCGGTTTAGTCTGTGCAGATCCCACAACCCTGGAGAATCAGCTTTGAATAGTGCAGAATTCAGAGCAAAGGAAACTCCATACCATGGGGCATAAAAAGAAAATGGTGCATTAAGTGGGTTAAGGCACACATGCATGCCATTTGTTGGCCATTTTGCAAGCAGAGAATATTGGAAACACTGTGCTTGAAATTCAACCCAACAGCCTCAGACTTGTCTATTTAAAAGCAGGCCTGCCCCAGTTACATACAAAGCATGGGCGTGAGCCCAGTTTTTCAAGCAAGAGGAACATACAGGTGAGGAAAGAGAAGCCTTTGCTCCCTTCTTGTGACTTACTTTTCTGTGGCCTAAAACTCTGACTCCCTTCTTCCCACACACACACACACAGCTTTGTAGGGTTGCCAACCACCAGGTGGTGCCTGGAGATCTCTGGGGATTACAGCTGACCTCCAGGGGACACAGATCAGTTCTCCTGAAGAAAATGGTTGCTTTGGAAGGTGGATTCCATGGCATTATACTCCATTGAAGCCCCTCCCCAAACCCCACCCTCCTCAGGCTCCACCCCCAAATGTCCATGGATTTCCCAACCTGGAGCTGGCAACCCTATTGGGATTGGGACCAGTCCAGGTTTGAAGAAAAGGGCCTGCTTTGAGCACCTCCATGGAAATTTCCCATCAATGAGGTATGGGAGACACTGAAAAAGACACAGGGGAGACGGCAGCCGTCCGCCGACTCATTTAAACACAAGAGTTTGTTTTCTGGTTGGGCCACAGTTTGAAGCAGAGATGATCACTTTCAAAACGCAGTGCGTCCCTGCAATTTCCTCTGACACTTCGGAATGACAACATTTTAAGTCCGGTAGCTTCTTAAAGACCAACAAAAAATTTCCAGGGTATATAAGCTTTTGTGCGTCTGAGGAAGTGAGCTTTGACTCATGGAAGTTCATATCCTGGGAAATGTCATTTTAAAGTGCAGCTTGCTCTGTGCTGTCAAACCGCTTCCGACTCATGGCGACCCGATGAATTGGTGACCTGTAAAACATCTTATCATTGACAGCCTTGCTCAGGTACTGAAAACTAAAGGGTATGGCTTCCTTTATTGAGACAATATTGAGTTAGCCTGGAATTTTACTCTACTACCGTCAGATCTAGGAAGCTAAGCAGGGTCGGCCCTGGTTAGTATTTGGATGGGAGACTGCTAAGAAAGTCCAGGGTTGTGATGCAGAGGAAGGCAAGGGCAAACCATCTTTGAATGTCTCTGGCCTTGAAAACCCCGCTGGGTCACCATAAATCAGCCGCGACTTGATGGCACTTTCTGCCACTATCGTTAAACGAAAACATAAAACATGTTGCATAAAATTGGGGGGAGGTTATGATGGACCCCTGGCACTTCCCCACTATCAGGCAGGAATTATTCTCCTCAGAAGATATAACCCTTTTCTTCTGGCCCGAATGGGAATTTTGGCATACTAGCCAATCTCCCTCTCTAAAATCTCAATCCCAGTTCTGGTGTCTTGTGTAAAACAGACTTCAGCTTAGGCTGACTCTGAGATGTTCAGTTCTGATACTGAATTCTTCCTCAGAGCTAGTAGAAAACAGTTAAGGGAAGGAGTCGTTTCCCTTCACTCCAAAGGTGAGCCTCTCTGATTGACTCTGTCAGACTCACTGACTCTGACCAACATTGTGAGGAGTCAACTGACTGACTTCCCAAAGACCATCTGGCTGAATCACTCGCAAAGGATCATGCCCTCAGCACTTAGCTAAGCATATAGGTCTCCTCATCTGGTGTTGGCCAATCACAGGGAAGAGGGGGGAGGGAGCAACCTGTCAGTCAAGCTCTCAATTCCAGTGAAGGGTTAACTCCTCACCTCCCAGCTCTCTGAAATTGCTGCACTAGGAAACCTGTCATTGAGGGCAGTCCGTCACAGAGGTCTTTATGAATCTGTGATCTTGAAAGACTCTCCTTGAAAAATTTTATAGCCCGAAAAGGAAAGGTTTCCCTTGCTTGAAAGCCAGTTGGATCCAACTCTAAGGGGCGGTGCTCATCTCCGTTTCCAAGCCGAAGAGCCAGCACTGTCCAATGACATTTCCGTGGTCATGTGGCCGACAGGACTAGACACCGAGGCGCATGGAATACTGTTACCTCCCCACCGAAATGGTACCTATTTATCTACTTGCAATTTCTTGCTTTCGAACTGCTAGATTGGCAGGAGCTGGGGCCAGAGATGGGAGCTCACTCCGTCACATGGCACTCGGGTCTCGAACTACCGAACTACCGACCTTCCAGTCTGCAGCTCAGCGTCTTAACCACTGAGCCACCGCAGCCCCCTTTTATAGCACCTGGCAATGGTCAAACCAACTCTGTTTGTCTCTGTCCTGACCCGGAGGGCCCCAGCTAGCTCAGTCTTGTCAGATCCCAGAAGCTACGCAAGGTCAACCCTGGTCAGTATTTGGAAGGGAAAGCATACCAGAGTCGCTGTGCAGAGGCAGGCATTGGCAAAGCACCTGTGAATGTCTCTTGCCTTGAGAACCCTATGGGGTCTCCATAAGAAGAAGAAAAGTTGGATTTATACTCCACCCTTCACTCAGAGTCTCAGAGCGGCTTGCAATTCCCTTCCTCTCCCCACAACAGACACCCTGTGAGGTAGGTGGGGCTGAGGGAGCTCTGAGAGAACGCCTCTTGAGAGAACAGCTCTGAGAGAACTTGTAACTGACCCAAGGTCACCCAGCTGGCAGCATGTGGAGGAGTGGGGAATCAAGCCCAATTCTCCAGATTAGACCTAGAAGGAAAATTTTACAAGACTGAAGAAAGGATATGTACCTGTTGTGCGGATGGTATTGAGTCTGTAGAACATGTAATTTTTGACTTTAAAGCATATGATAACATCCGTGAGTCTTTTCCTTTCCCTAAGACACTCCCTCTCTCTCACAGGCAAAGAATCTGCATTTTAAGAAATTTGCTATCGGATAGCCGAGCAGAAGTTACCTACCGGGTGACTAGGTTCGGATGGCTTGTCCTAAGAATTAGAAAATCTAAAGTAGCTCGAAAGGAGAAGAATTAAGATCAAGTTTTATTAATTTTAACCTTTATGGTTTTATGGTGTTTTTTATAACCAGTCTTAAAATTCTGTTCCTGTTTTAATGTGACATCTTTTACCCATGTAACAAAATGCTCTATCTCCAGATTAGACTCTGCCACTCTTAACCACTACACCAAACTGGCTCAACTGTGATTTGACAGCAAAACAAACAATCAAACTAGAGACTAACAGAGCTTCCCCTTGGAACGACAAAACATGCTTCAATCCTATGCACGCTCCCCTGGGAATCAGTGTTCTCAAACTCCCTCGATTTAACTTGGGAAATCAAGATTTCCCCAGGACCGCGCCACACATTGCCGCAGCGCCACCGAGCCCTAGGCCCCATCGATTTCCGACAATTTCTCCTTAAAGATGGATAACAATCTCATGAAGGTGTTTACACAAGTCCAGATTGCTGGGAAAATGTCAGCATGTGGTTAGAGAAACATTAGCGGGCGCAGCACCATGGAAGGAAAAGCAGGCGGTCGGGTAGAAAGAAACAGATCGCTCCACCAGCCAGGCACCAAACAGGCAAGGGGCGGGGGGGGGGGGGGAGGCTTCATAAATCTCTGGCCGTGGCCCAAGATAGAACTCGCAGCAGAGGGAACCATTCAGTGATTCACCCCGGGTTCCTTTTCCACAACGCCATGAGGATTTCTGTCAACTGCCAAAGGCAGGCCATGCCTGGATCTCAGCTCCCAGCCCCATATGTAGACATGATTTGCTCTTAGTGGTGAGCATCTGTCAAGTCCCTTGCACGTGTCAATGTTTCCAAAGGGTTTTGATGCAATGTAAAGCTCTTGGGTTTTTTAATAGGCTCTTAACAACAACAACAACAACAAAAGATTACGGTATCTCCTGTATAGTGTTCTCATGCAGAGAAAGAAAAGATCTTGCGGCAACAGCATCGAAGATTCTGTTAGAGCAGGACTGAATGCCATTTCATCGTGTCTCTTCTCAGGGCTGATTTCCATGCGATGGAGCTCAGCAAGGTGGTAGGCAGGGTATAATGACAAAGAGTCCACCATTTTCTCCAGGGGAACTTATCTCTTGCCTGCCTCTGCATTGGCCCTGCTTAGTTTCTGAGATCTGATGAGATCGGGCTAGGCTGGGGCTATCCAGGTCAAGGCACCTCCTCTATACAACAAAATTATTTTTAGTAATAATCGGGGAAGGGGGGGGGGAGAAGAAGAAGAAGAATGGCCAGAAAATAGCTTCACAGTGCAATCCAATGCAGGGTTAATCCAGTGTAGTCCCATTGATTTCTATGGGCTTAGACTGGAGTAACTTTGCATAGGATTGTACTGTCAGGTGGGTAGACTCGTAGAATCACAGCATTGGAAGGGGCCATACAGGCCATCTAGTCTAACGCCCAGCTCAGTGCAACCCAGTGAGTGACACCCCTGGCCTAGAGCATCCCCGACAAGTATTTCTCCAGCCGCTACTTGAAGGCTGCCAGGGAGGGGGAGCTCACCATCACCCTTGGCAGCTGATTCCACTGTGGCACAACTCTGACTGTCAACAAGTTTTCCCTCATACCCAGCCGGTACTTTCCCGCCCTTAATTTCAACCCACGCTTGCGAGTCCTCTCTTCTGCTGCCCACAGGAACAGCCCCCTGCCCTCCTCGAAGTGTTGGTCTGAAGTAGCAGAACAAAGTTTGGTCTTCAGCGTCTCGCTGGACCCAAACTTTGTTTCCGTGGCCAGAAAAGAAACACAATCAGCGAAAAATGTCTTTTATTTAACTTTGTATATATAATGCCAGTGAAAAATATTCAAATTCCAACATGCCATTCCATCACGAGAGCCGGAGTGGTGTAATGGTTAAAAGTGCAGGACTTGGGATCTGGGAAATCCAGAGACTTTCTAGCACCCATGGAACTTGTTCGTACAATCTGAGCCTTTGTATTTTCATATGTATTTGCATTAATTTCGGGGCCACAGTGGCTCAGTGGTTAAGATGCTGAGCTGCAGACCGAAAGGTCAGTAGCTCTGCAGTTCGAGACCCGAGTGCCACGTGATGGAGTGAGCTACCGTCTCTGGCCCCAGCTCTGCCAACCTAGCAGTTCAAAAGCAAGAAATTGCAAGTAGATAAATAGGTAGTGCTTCAGGGGGAAGGTAACAGCATTCAGTGCGCCTTGGTGTCTAGTCATGATGGCCACATGACCACGGAAATGTTTTTGGACAGCGCTGGCTCTTCGGCTTGGAAATGGAAATGAGCACCGCCCCCTAGAGTCAGATTAGACTAGCTTTCCAGCAAGGAAAACCTTTACCTTGCATTAATTTGCATTTAACACATTTCTTTGACTGTAGATTCTGACTAATTCTGGTCCCCAGAAGAGACCACTGTGACATAAGATCAATGCTCCCTCTAAGCTGTGGAGTCTTGCAAGCAAAAATTCCACTTTGTGAGTGACTTTGGCTGCTGCATAAACTAGTTTGCTCTGGAGCCATCCTTCCTGAGCTGAGTCAAAAATGTGTGAGCTGGAGGCTAAAAACTTGTGAGCTAGCTCACACTAACTCAGCATAAGAGCATTGCTTCTGAAATATGCTGTCCCACGAGACTGCAGAAGCTGTCCCATCTTGGTTTTTGGCATTTGACTTCCATAAAAGATAATAATTGGGTGCCTTCTGTTCAGAGGTATCAGACGCAACCTGTCAATCTTCGTCTCACAGCAATCCACTCGCAGTTTTGGCTTGTTACTACATCCGCTTGAGGTAACCAAGCAGTCTGGAGTTCTGGTTATGTGTGTGTGTGGGGGGGGGGGATTTTATTGTTTTTGTTTTTTTTAATCAATTGCAAAATTCTAACAATATAGGTGGTTGCTATGGTGAGGGTTTTCGGCGCGGTGCTGCAAACACAGGGAAAAGCTGCTAGAGACACACACACCCCTCCCCAAACCATTCCAAAACCAGAAGCGCTGCCTTTGAATAGGTGGATAAAGTTTTCTCTGGGCACTTAATACTGAGCCAAGTATTCTTGGATTTTGTGAACCAGGGCTCATTTTGTAGCAGGAGCTCCTTTGCATATTAGGCCACACACCCCTAATGTAGCCAATCCTCCAAGAGCTTACAGAGCTCTTCTTACAGGGGCTACTGTAAAGCTCTTGGAGGATTGGCTACATCAGGGCTGTGTGGCCTAATATGCAAAGGAGCTCCTGCTACAAAATGAGCCCTGTTGTGAACAAACCAGTGGCAGGGCTTGGGCGGCACATGTCGATCACGAGAGGGACGTCCACTGGATCATGGAGGAGAGGTCAGTAGCTACTAGCCATGGTGACTAAAGGGGACCTCTATGTTCAGAGGCCCAAGCCTGCAAAAGCAGGGGATCCCCCTCCTCCACTCAGGAGCTGGCAGGCCTAACCCAAGCTCCTGTTTGCACAGAACAAACGTCCTGCTATACAAGAGACTGAACTCTGAATAGTCGCCTGTTTTGTTTAGAATCATGGAGCTCCAGGGTCATCTGGTCCAACCCCCTGCACAATGCCGGAAACTCACAAATACCACCCCCACCCCCTTTGTTTCATGCCCAGAAGATGACAAAACAACTCCAGGATCCCCGGCCAAACTGGCCTGGAGAAAAATGGCTTCCTGACCCCAAAGTGGCGACCAGCATTTCCCTGGGCGTGTAAGAAAGGGCCACAGGAACTAAGCACTGAGGCAACCCTTCCTGACCTCCCTCTCATGATCTGCCCAAGTTCACAGAATCAGCAGTGCTGACAGATGGCCATCTAGCCTCGGTCTGAAAACCTCCAAAGAAGGAGAGCCCACCACCTCCCGAGGAAGCCTCTTCCACTGAGGAACCGCTCTAACTGTCAGGAAGTTCCTCCTGATGTTTAGCGGAAAACTCTTCTGATTTAATTTCAACCCAGTGGCACTGGTCCGACCTTCTGGGGCGACAAAAAACAACTCCACAGCATCCTCAATATGACAGCCCTTCAAGCACTTGAACATGGTTATCCTATCACCTCTCAGTCGTCTCTCTCCCCTCTGGGCTAAACATACCCAGCCCCTTCCTGGGTGCTGCTTCCCCCATGCTAGGTAGGCTCCTGCTCCAATTGCCAGTGGAGCAAAGGATCTTCCAGTCTCATTTCCAACCAGAATATCACCCCACATCTTTATCACATAGCACACCGCAGGGAGACTGTGCATTTCTCAAGGCCCATCACTATGTCTGGAGACCTTCACAAATCATCTTTATTCCCTTCTCTTCCCAGAGTGCGTCCAATATATGTGTTTGGTATGCAAAGAAGTCCCTCTCAGATGGAGAACAGGATCCTCTGTCTTTCCAAATCTGCCAGTGATCCGAAGGAGCAGCTGGTCTGGCACGGCTCAGCAGGGACCCCGTTTTACTTGGCGTGGCTGGAATCCTGCTGGCATTCGAGAGTTTGTTTCGGTAGGGGGTGCAAGATAATTTTGCTGCAGGCTTTTGCCAGGTTTTAATACACCTCCTAACTTTGGGCAGCGTGCCTCCAGTGAGCCGTGCCTGGTCCAGAGCATTGGGTTTCAATGCAAGAGAGGCCCATGTTCGAGTCCCTGAGAAGTCTTGGAGCTCCGAGTGGGAATGAACGTCAGGAATGGCTGAAGAGTGACGGATGGATCACTCACTTGCGTCTTATTTATGTGGCATGTTTATATTCCAATTTGGTTGCTAATGGGGACCCAAAACAGCTAACAATGCACAGAGAGAAAAAACGAACAAAACAGCTCTGTACTATCCATTCTAACACTGGGTGACCAGAATTATACACGGGATGTTGGTACAAAACCTTGAGCTAAATCCAGTTCTCCCTCTGAGGTGGAGGCCATCTTGTGGGTGATTCCCACCTATCTTCAGGGAGGCAGGAATTAAGAGAAATCTTCTTCCTGTTTCCTGTTGTGGGAGTCACCCCTGGCTCAGTTCGTTTCCTGCCTCTATAGGGAGCGCAGCTAGGACTTGGCTTTGCCAACTTCCAACTACTTGTTCCACAACTTCTCTAGAAATTCAGCCTAAATTCTAATACTTCTCTACCTTATCTAAACGCTGTCCCTCTCTCTCTTCTCTTATTTAATACTTCAGCCTCCTCCTCTCCAGCCGCTCCGGGGAAGGGCTCCCGCCCCCCCCCCGCTTCAATTTTTTTTTTTTCTCTTTAACGCCGCTCCAGCGGGCACAAGATCCCCCGCAGCGGCAGAAATGGAGCTGAGCGCACCGCTCGATAGCTCCGGAGCCGGCACCGGCAGCAGGAAGCGCCCGGCTACAGAAGCCTCCGGAGAGGCCAGAAGCGGCGGCGGCGGCGGCGCGGGCGCCAAAAAGCGCGCCAAAACGAAGAACGCGGCCCCAACGGAGGGCTCAGCGAGGCCGGCGGCGGCGGCCATTTTAGACACCACGGGCCACTTTAAGGAAGTCGGGGATGGCTATAATCGCCCCCCCCCCCCCGCACGCTGATTATTCCCGGGCCTCTGGCCGATCGGGAGAGGCCCAGATCCGGCAAATACAACAAAGTTTTGCTGAGGACATGGGCGAGGAGGAGCACGAGGAGGAGGAGGAGGAGGAGGAGGAAGAGGGAGAGCCCTGTGAAGACGTCACCGGTAATGTACCACTCCCCCCCCCATTCCCTCCTGAAGCCATGGCATTTTTTAGACGGGCCATGTGGGAGGAGATAGCGTGTTTTTGTTCCTTTGGGGGGTGCGTCCCCTCCACTTCTGCATATCCAGCAGCCCTCCCCTCCCCCCCCAACCAGACCTCCTCCCAAAAGAGGAAAATGGCCCACAAAGGCTGCTCAAAAGGGTGCCAACAAGCAATCTGGCGTCTATATTGACTCCCCAGATGAGGATGCAATATCCCAAATATCCTCTGATAGAGAGGAGGGGGAATTCTCTTCCAATGAAGAAGAAGGGGAACCAGCACCAAAACCTCCAGCCGCAAAAGATCAGGCTTTTAGATTCTTTAAGCCTGAGGACCTCAACCACCTGCTGCATAAGACTTTGGCTGCCCTCCAGATACAGGGTAACCAAAAAGCAACCAAGGCAACACCTACCCCACAAGACCAGGATGATAACCCAGACATCTTTGACGAATTTTTTCCTGCGGTTGATCCCTCGGAAATAGCATTCCCCTTCCCAAACTTTTACGTTAGGAAGGTCAAAGCCGAGTGGGAACGTCCCCTTTCTGCCAAAGCCTTCCCGGGAGTTACTAAAAGGCGTTACCCTTTACACTCTTCAGCACTAACGTTGTTACAGGTCCCAGTAGTAGACGCACCAGTGGCAGCCCTCCAATCATCAGGTTTGATTTCTGAGGACGGGCAAGGTACCCTACGTGACAGCTTAGACAAAAGAGCCGAGTTTGCATTGCGCAGAACACATGAAGCCAACGCCATGACTATAAAAGCCTCCTCTGCCGCATCCACAGTCTCGAGGGCAGCCATAGTATGGATGCGTAAACTCATCCAGATGTTACCTGAGGGTAACCGGGGCTTATTAGAAGGAGCCAATAGGGTGCTAAAAGCCATATCCTTTACCGCGGACGCCACCCTAGACTCAATGGTCTTCTCTGCTAGGGCGATCTCCTCCGCAGCAGCGGCACGCCGCACGCTATGGCTCAGAGCATGGCAGGCTGACTATCAGTCCAAGGCCGTAGTATCCTCCTATCCCTTCCAGGGGGACAAGCTCTTTGGCGACTCCTTAGATAAGATTCTAGTAGAAACCCGGGATAAAAAGAAGACCCTACCCAGAACCATCCGCTCTGGGGACAAGAGGCCCAGCACTATGTCCTCCTTTCGATCCTACGGCTCCTCCTATCGGTTCCGCCCTGACACCAGACGCCAAACCTGGCCAACCAATAAGCAGCCCTTTCGTAGGGGAGGGTTTCACGGCAACAACAACAACAATAGGTTCGGGAAACCCTTCAGCCATAGACCAAACAAGCCCGGTGACCCTAAGTACCCCAAGGCGTGACTATACACACGCACCAGTGGGAGGCCGTCTGCTTCTATTCTCTCCAAGATGGCGGACTTCTCAACCGGATTCATGGACCATGGACGTAGTCTCTGTGGGCTACAAAATAGATTTCAGTTCTCCGCCCTTACCTCGTTTTCTTCCCTCACCAGCACACAAAAACGCAGCAAAGAGAGACAGGACACTAACAGCGATACACCATCTACTACAAATTCGAGCAGTAGAACCGGTACCCCAGGAGGAGCATGGGTCTGGAGTGTATTCAATCTTCTTTACGGTACCAAAGAAGAACGGAGATTGGAGAGCGATTCTCGATCTAAAATTTCTAAACAGATACGTAGAGCTCCGGCATTTCCGCATGGAAACACTCCGTACCATAGCAGAGTCTCTCCAGCCGAACGAATTTTTAACATCCATAGATTTAACAGAGGCATACCTCCATGTACCCATCTTCCCGCCACACCGAAGGTTCCTACGCTTCTGTGTAGGGACATCTCACCTGCAATTCCGAGCACTTCCTTTTGGGCTATCCACAGCGCCCCGGGTCTTCACGAAGGTCCTAGTACATCCAGTGACCATCCTACGACAACTCGGGGTCCACGTTCATCCCTACTTAGACGACCTCCTGATCCGATCTCCATCAAAAATCCAAGCCCTAAGGGACGTAGCGACGGCCATCCAACTCCTAGAGGAGTTCGGCTTCCTCGTCAACAAACAAAAAAGTCATCTCAAACCTACACAACGCCTAGAACACTTGGGAGTCATCATAGACACGGCCTCCTGCAAACTTTTCCTACCACCACACAAGGCACAGAAGATCAAGACAATTGCAACGCAAGTCATAACAGCACGCAAATCTTCTCTATCGATATTAGCCAAATTGATGGGCCTGATGGTCTCCACCTTCGACACTCTTCAGTGGGGCCGTTTCCACTCCCGACAATTACAGCGATTTCTGAGACCATTCCAGAATCACATTGTCATCAAGTCGGACATTGCAGTCAAGGTCCCACTTCTGACAAAGTCGAGCTTACGTTGGTGGACCATTCAACGCAATCTGACCCAAGGCAAGACATACTGGGTTCAAAACCCAATTCAAATTTTTACAGACGCCAGCCTAGCGGGCTGGGGAGCGACTCTACTGCACCATCCGGTTCAGGGATCATGGTCAGCAGCGGAATCTGCGTTACCCATCAACCTACTCGAGTTGCGGGCGATCAGACTGACCCTACTACATTTCTCTCACTCCATTCAGGACAAGCACGTCGTGATCAGAACGGACAATACTGCGGCTATGACATACCTGAGCAAGCAGAGCGGGGTGAAATCACGGAGCCTAGCCAAAGAAGCCAATCTTCTACTCAACTGGGCGGAAGCTCACTTAGCATCGATATCTGCAGCTCACATACAAGGCTCAGCCAACATCCAGGCCGACTGGCTGAGTCGCCAGACTATCATGGAGGGAGAATGGTCACTGCATCCACAAGTCTTCCACCAAATTGTAGAGGAGCTGGGGATGCCGACGGTGGATCTATTTGCGTCAGCGTACAATGCGCAACTTCCAAGGTTCTACACGAGGTTCTTTCACCCGCGGGCCGAACAGACAGATGCTCTCCTGTCCCCCTGGCCTCACGAACTTCTCTATGCCTTCCCCCCCCTTCCGGTTTTACCCAGACTTCTGAGGAAGATTCGTCTTTTGCGAGCAGAAATCATCGTAGTCGCACCTTATTGGCCACGCCGCCCGTGGTTCACATCGCTACTAGATTTAACTGTGCGTCCCCCTCTCCCAATACCAGTTCGGGAAGACATGCTACTACAAGGCCCTATCAGGCATCCAGATCCAGGATGGTTTCACTTGACCGCCTGGAGATTGAAAGGCAGAAGTTTGTCAAGCTAGGTTACCAGGACTCCGTCATTAAGACCATCTTAGACTCTAGAAGACCATCGACTACTAGAATATACAATACCACATGGAAAGCATTTGTCAGATGGGCCAGACGCAAAAAGGTCGACCCCCTTCGCCCTCACATACGTTCCGTTTTGTCCTTCTTACAGGACGGCACATCGTCAGGACTTAAAGCATCTACTCTGAGGAGACAACTCGCCGCACTATCCACAGTCCTCCCCCTTTACAGAGGACAAGCTGTCTCACATCATCCGCATGTGAAACGATTCCTCAAGGGCGTGGCCTTCAAAGACCCTCCGATATGTCACCGTTTCCCCACGTGGCGCCTCAACGTGGTCCTCACGGCCTTAACGAGACCACCGTTTGAACCCATACGGACCATTTCATTAAAATTCCTAAGACAAAAAACACTCTTTCTCGTGGCCATCACTTCGGCCAGAAGGATCTCCGAACTGGGGGCCCTCTCTGTCCGCTCAGACCTATGCGTTTTTAATAAGGATACAGTAGTGCTTCGTACAGACCCGTCCTTTTGTCCAAAGGTCAACACTCTATTTCATAGGTCTCAAGAGATCTGTCTCCCCTCATTCGTACCAAATCCGACACATCCTCAAGAAAAGTCATGGCACACATTAGACGTAAGGAGGGCCCTTAAGACTTACATTATTAGAACTGATACTATCAGACAGTCCGAAGCCTTGTTTATCAACATCTCCTCTCCTCACTTGGGCAAGAAAATGTCCACCCCGGCCATTAGCCGTTCACTACGTTTATGCATCGCAGAGGCATACACATCAATGAAACTTAAAGTCCCTCAAGGCATTACAGCACATTCCGTACGCAGTGCCGCCACCAGCGCAGCGTTCTTCAACAGGGCTTCTATAGAAGAAGTATGCAGGGCAGCTACGTGGTCCACACCGTCCACCTTTGTGAGACACTATAAGATCAACCCTTATGCATCCTCAGACGCCGCATTCGGTCGGCGTATCCTTCAGTCTATTTTACAAGAACATGACGATCCCCCACCCAACTTCTAGGACCATTGCTCTGGGAGGTCCCACAAGATGGCCTCCACCTCAGAGGGAGAACGACCAGTGGTAACTTACCGTGAGGGGTCCTTCTCCTCTGAGGGTTGGAGGACATCTTGGCCCTCCTCGGATCGTCAGCCTATATAAATTAGTAATCCGACTGAGAGAGGGGCATGTAGGCAATATTTTTGATACGGTCATCCTCACGGTACCGTAATGTTATGTTGAAGAGAGAGAGTTCATTTCAATTCTGTCTTCCTGTTTCTATTAATCTTTGTTTGAGTCCAGAGTTTTCTCCTGTAGCTTTCGGAAGTTACCGAACTGAGCCAGGGGTGACTCCCACAACAGGAAACAGGAAGAAGATTTCTCTTAATTCCTGCCTCCCTGAAGATAGGTGGGAATCACCCACAAGATGTCCTCCAACCCTCAGAGGAGAAGGACCCCTCACGGTAAGTTACCACTGGTCGGTCTCCATTTCCATAAGTGCAAGAATTTACCAGAAGAACATAAGAGAAGCCAGTGTTGGATCAGGCCAATGGCCCATCTAGTCCAACACTCTGGGCCTTTTCTCACTAGCCTTGCCCCCAGTTTACGTTCCTGCCTGAGCCGGTGCTTCTCGTCAATTTCAGAACAGTTGTTCCCGGCTCTCACTTTGTTCGGGCGTATTGCAGAGCTGCATCGGAGTTTGCTCGGAGCAAGAAAAACCTGCTTTTTGAGGTTTTCCAAATTCTCTCCGGAGGCAAAGCTTGAAATGCGCCCGCCCATGCGCCCGCCCTCTAACAGGACCGCCCCATGGTGGGAGTGATTTTTTATCATTTACACTTTAATAACACTATTTCGTTATTACACCACAATAAAATATAAGTTGCAATTATTTCACTGTATTTTATACTTGTGAGAGTTTTTTTTAGCGATGGCACTGTTTTTAACCTATTCCTAAGGACCATTTAGTTTGTTGGGGGAAATCTTTTGGAAGGGGGAAGGGGGAGCGTTAAAAATCCGGCAGCAGGAAAAATAAAGCCGAGTTTGGTGAAAGGAGGGCGCCTGTGGTCTCTGCCGCTGACCGGTGCCAACTTCTCCCGTGCGTTTACTCCCTCCGCCCCGGCCGCCCCCCCCCCCCCCCGTGGAAGGCGACCTTCTCTGGCCTTCGAGCGGACGCTCCCCGTCTCCCGGCTCTCCCCTCCATCCTCCCGCCCTCCCTGCCCCGTGCGCTCAGCCCTGCCTGCCTGGGGCGAGCACCTCTCGCTTCCCGTCTCCCTCGCTCCACCCCGGCTCCCTGGCTGCGCTCCCCCTTGGAGGGCGCCTGTGGTCTCTGCTGCTGACCGGCGCCAACTTCTCCCGTGCGTTTATTCCCTCCAACCCGGCCGCCCCCCCCCCCCCCCCCCCCCCGTGGAAGGCGACCTTCTCTGGCCTTCGAGCGGACTCGAAGGAAATCTTGCGCGAACGGAAACATTCGGGGAGGAAACGAGGGTGTGTGAAACTGGGGGAAATGTTCCAGAGAATACTTAAAGGGGAAAGCCAGACACAATTTGGAAGAAACTAACATGTGCGAAAAGGCCCTCTGTGTCACATAGTGACTGAAAATACCAGGTGCCATTAGGAGGTCCAGCAGTGGGGCCAGGACACTTCCCCCCCCCCCCCCCCGCCCAAGCACCAAGAATATAGAGCATCACTTGCCCCAGACTGAGAGTTCCTGTCTATACCCTGTGGCTAATAGCCACTGAAGGACCTCTGCTCCAGATGTTTATCCGATTCCCTCTTGAAGCCGTCCATGCTTGTAGCCGCCACCACCTCCTGTGGCAGTGAATTCCATGTGTTAATCACCCTTTGGGTGAAGAAGTACTTCCTTTTATTTGTTCTAACCTGACTGCTGAGAAATTTCATTGAGTGGTCATGAGTTCCACTTGCAGGATGTGACTTTTGCAGCTTCTTCCTCATGTGGCAACCCCCAGTGCCCTCTGTAATTGGGGGGGGGAGTTTGGGGACCTTTTCAGGCTGCTGTGGGAGGAGCAAGCAGCAAAAGGCATGCTCCATGGGGGGGGGGAGTATTGGGATCTTTGGTTGATGCGGCGTCTCCCAAGAAGTCTATTACAAGGAAGGTAGACGTACATTTTAAGCCTGCCATTTCCCTGATGGGGGTGGGGGTTCCCCTGTTTTTGGGGACCCCAATCCACTGCCAGTTGGCTGGCGAGGAAGCCCCCCCCCCCCGCTGCACCCAATGTTCCTGGCACGATAACATCACCCAGCGGTGACGTCATGTCAGGCTCATCACGCGAGGGGCACTCTATCATTTGGCTAAAAAACTCTATGGTGAGCGTAGATTTTTTGGGCAAGTGCTAGAGTGTCCCCTGCACAACGTGCCCAGCGTGATGACATCACTTCCAGGCAGATCCTGGGCAACAGCATGGAGCCCCTCACCGGCAGCAGGTAGGCACCTGGCAAGCCTATTACCTTTATTCAATCCGACCTGGCTCACATTTGGGTTGCAGTCAAAAGGAGAGAGAAGCCTAATTTAAAGAGTACTTTCCCTACCACAAAAGGTCAGCTAATCTGGCATCACGTGTGGGGGAGTATGTGGGCATTGTTTCTACAGGCGAGACCTGCAGAGACATGTGTCTCCATGGAAGGCCATGTGAAAGAAGGGTGAGGACAAAGTGCATGCAGATAGAGGAGGGATCAGAGGGCAGCTCCCAGATTAAGACAAAGAGAGGCGTCTCTTTCAGGGAGATAACACCTATGCACACTTAGACTAATGTAGCACGCCCCCTCCCCTCCAATGTCCAAACATGCTGAGTCACTCACTCCAACAGGAAGTCCTTAAACCCCTGGGAATGTGGCCGTGGATCCGGCCCCTGGATTCTCTGTCTTTAGATCACAGCATTCACAAAGACAGTGACTATCCTATATACCACAAACATCCTTCTTTTTCTTATTCTCATGGAACTGCCCATGCTTGTGATCAGCAACCAGCGTTCAACGTGCAGAGTATTTTGCCATTTTGACTTCATGCCCAAGAGAGTTCCCCATCAATAGGAAGGAGCTTAAAAAGTCCTACTTTTTTTTTTTTTAAGGTTTTAAAATGTAACTGTGCTCTATAACAACATTATAGCGGCTGTAGCTTCCTCCTGTAAATGCACTCTCTTCTCTCATAACCTTGTTTTGGTGATGGGTTGATAATTCATGAGCCATGACTAATGTTCCGTCCCATTAGTCCGGGAAAGGAGAGAGAGGATTCTTTTCTTGTTCGGGAGGAAAAGCACTCATTTGGTGCCCTGCTTTCTACCCACCCAAGTGCACTGATTTTTTTTTTGTATTGAACATAAGAGCCCTGCTGGATCACACCAGTAGTCCATCTAATCTAGCATCCTGTCTCACACGGTGGCCGACCAGTTCCCCTGGATGACCAACAACAGGGCATCAAGGCCGAGGCCTTCTCCTGATAAGAACATAAGAAGAGCCCTGCTGGATCAGACCAGTGACCCATCTAGTCCAGCATCCTGTCTCATACAGTGGCCGACCAGTTCCCCTGGATGACCAACAACAGGGCATCAAGGCCGAGGCCTTCTCCTGATAAGAACATAAGAAGAGCCCTGCTGGATCAGACCAATGACCCATCTAGTCCAGCATCCTGTCTCACACAGTGGCCGACTAGTTCCTCTGGAGAGCCAAAAACAGGGCATAGAGGCCGAGGTCTTCCCCTAAAGTTGCCTCCTGGCTCTGGGATTCAGAGGATTAGTGCCTCTGAATGTGGAGGTTCCCCTCAGCGGTCATGGCCAGTAGCCCCTGATAGACTCATCCTCCATGAATCTGTCTAATCCCCTTTTAAAGCTGTTTATTCCTGTGGCCACCACTACATCCTCTGGCAGCGAATTCCACATTTTAATCGCTCTCCCTCCAAACCAGCCATTTTCTCTGAATATGGGCAAAAACTCGTGCTGACAGTGACACCTAAATACGACCTGCCCTGTTCGGACAGCCTTCCTCTTGCAGTGTCTTCTCTCTGGACGGCCTGTTCGACAACAGTGAGGTTGTGGGCTTTTTCTGCCATCAGGACGGTCCTTTGCAATGGATTTCCAGAGCAGGAGTGGAGGGCACCTTCATTCCCTGCACTGAAGACGGCACGTGAAACAGCATTATTCCAAAGGGTATTTGGAGGAGGGTGAATTGTCTAGGGGAGATCTGGCCCTCCTGCTTCTAAACATATAAAGCTGCCTTAGATTCTCAGTCCGTCAAGATCAGCATTACCTACTCTGATTGGCAGCTGCTCTCCAAGGTCCCCCAGGTTCAATTACCAGCATCTCCAGTTAAAAGGACCAGACAGTAGGTGATGGGAAAGACCTCCCCCTGAGGTCTTTCCCATCACCTACTGTCTGGTCCTTTTAACTGGAGATGCTGGCAATTGAACCTGGGATCCCAAGCAGATGCTCTATCACTGAGCCATGGCCCCTCCCCTAAATAAGAAGAGTTGGTTTTATGCCCCGCCCTCCACTACCCAAAGGAGTCTTGGAGCGGCTTACAGTCTCCTTTCCCTTCCCTTCCCCACAGCAGACACTGTGCGAGGTAGGTGGGGCTGAGAGAACTCTTTTGAGGACTGCTCTTGAGAGAACAGCTCTGAGAGAACGTGTGACTGACCCAAGGTCACACCAGCAGCTGCAGGTGGAGGAGTGTGGAATCAAAGCCGGTTCTCCCAGATTAGAGTCCGCACTCCTAACCACTGCACCAAAAGGTCTATTGCAACAGCAGCAGGGAGGCCCGCCGCATCAACCGAAGGCCTGGCGGAAGGATGGCTAAGAGCCACTGATAGACCTATCCCCCATACATCTGTTGAGCTCCTTTTAAAATCCATGTAACCTAGAGCGAGCCCTGATCTGAATAGCTCAGGCAAGGCCAAATTTGTCATATCTCAAAAACTAAGCAGGGTTGGCCCTGTACAGTATTTGGGAGACCCCGCCAAGGAATACCAGGGTCATGACATGGAGGTGGGTAATGGCAAATCACCTCCGAACATCTCTTGCCTTGAAAACCCTACGGCATCACCATAAGTCAGCTGTGACTTGATGGCAGTTTCCATGACGAGAGCCATATTGTGGCAGTGAGTTCCACTTGCCAACTGCTTGTTCCAAACATCATACTACTGTTCATTGGTCTTGAATCTATTACAAACCAGTGACCCAGCTCCAGTACAATGTGTGTGTGTTAATTTGAATGCAACAGAACTCACTTGCACAAAATTGAGATCAAAATTTAGTTGTCACCCACCAAGATCTCAGCTGATTTGGAGCATGAATCTGATGGGGAAATAAGTTCTACTTTTATAGCCATCTGGAATCCTATTCTAGAATATTTCAGTATTCAAGGAGAAATTCCAGAAATTGCAGAGATAATGCATTTGATATGATGTTTCTATTGTTTGTAATAGTACAAAACGATCTTTGTTATCCCTCTTGACCTTTGGTTAATTATTTTACCTGAGAACTATCGTAATTCTAATTGTAGTTGTATTCAATCAATAAAACATTTTTTAAAAATTAGTTGTCACCTGAGGACACACACGCAAACCCTCAACCCGGAAGAGGTTACAAGAAAATCCACTAACGTGTTTTCGTCTGATGAAGATGGTCATCTGTTCGGTGGAGATTTTTCGCACACAGGAAAATTCTGTTGAATCAGTAAGAGGGTACCACAAAGCCGCCCTGTGTTTTATCCACGATTCTCTTATCTAAAGAACACCAGGCCCAACTTAGGCTGAGCCAAACTGCATCACGGCTCCGCATTTTGTTTTCCTGGCTGCACGTCACTTCTCCTTCCCAGCAATGCACCCATCCAACTCTGCGCGAGATGAATGATTTCTCCGCGATAATCCTGCAGGCCTGCTTGATGTGTCCCCCCCCACAATCTGTACCCAGTTCCATTAGCAGCACTGTCAGCAGCCATGAAATGACATGAATACCAGGCTATCGTTGCCAATCCGACTGCAGGAAAACATTAATTAGCCCTCATTTGCATTTGTCAGTGCTACTTTTGGAGAGACAGATCTGTTGTGGCAAAGAAGGGCTCGCAAACGAATCGCCGCTTCTGTGATGAGCAGATGCACTGAACCTTGCCGTCTTGGCTGCATTTGCACCAGCCTTTACCCTGCACAAAAATGGGAGGGAGGTGGTTGGCTGCCGGGCCCTTGTTGTGGCGGGCAAGCCGGAAGCTAGAGGCATGGGTTAGAAGCAAAGGGCCATGCGCACCAGTTGCTGAGACAAACGACTTGACCGCCACACGGACAAGCAGTTTGACTTGCAACACACACGAGACCCCTGAAGCTACCTTATACTGAATCAGACAGTTGGTCTATCAGTCTATTCAGACCGGCAGTGGCTTTCCAGGGTCTCAGGCAGAGGTCTTTCACATCACCTGCTCCCTGGTTCTGGTAACTGGCGGGGATTGAACCAGGGACCTTCCACAGGCTAAGCAGATGCTCTACCACTGAGCCACAGCTCGTCCTCTGTGACGTTCCCACAGCTGCTGTGTAACTGCAGGGAAATCCAGACCCAATCTATTTTTTTTTAAAAGCCATGCACTTGCTTGTTTCCCACTAAGAACTCCGTTCCAAGACACGTGGATCTGATTTGGGTCAAGACTGCGGTGGGCAGGGGTCATTTCAAGCAGGAGCTCGGGGGAGCGCAGCACCGGGAGTTGGTGCCAGCCCCCACCCCCCGTGGGGGATGCCTGCTTGTGTCATGGCTTCAGCAAAATGACCCCGCCCACTGGAAAGGTCCTTGTTCCTCTGACCAGTCTTCTGAAGGCTTCAGCCACCACTGAAGCTATCCTCCCAGAACAGTGGTATTTCTGAGGCTTGGAGTAGTAGCTGTCCCCTCTCTGCCAGCTCTTTCTCTCTCTCTCTCTCTTCCTTTCTTGCCCTCTGACATACTTCCAGTGATGTCAGGTGGTGTAGCATATGAAAATAAGTTATGCTAATGAGTTATGCTAATGAGCTCCTGCACCTCTTTTTCTACGAAATGACCCCTGGTGGTGGGGAAGGGGAAGGGCTTCAACTCCCCCTCCCCCACCCAACCATTTGCACAACCTCAAATGAGGAGGAGGAGATTGGATTTCTACCCCGACCTTCACTTGGAGTCTCAGAGCGGCTTACAAACTCCATCCCTTCCTCTCCCCATAACAGACACCCTGTGAGGTATGTGGGGGCTGAGAAAGTTCTCTCAAGGACTGCTCTTGAGAGAACAGCTTTGAGAGAACTGTGGCTTGCCCAAGGTCACCCAGCAGCTGCATGTGGAGGAATGGGGAATCAAACCCAGTTCTTCCAGGTTAGAGTCCGTACTCCTAACCACTGTACCAAAATGGCCTTGGAAGAACATTTGCCCTTTGGGGAAAATCTTAGGGTTGTCACGTACCATCTGAGAGCGGGCAATTGCCCACCGCCAGTAAATTTCAGCAAGGAAAGAAAAGGGGGGGAGGGAACCCCTGTCATTTTGTCAACATCGCCCAAATGGGACAGATAGCACCTCTGGGGGCATTTCAGGTCAGGAAAGTGCCACAGGCAGGAAAGCGAAAGCCCCTTTGCGTCACAGGCTGCAGTCCTGTTCTGAACGGGGCCCTGCATCCCTGGGAAATGGGTTCTCAGCAGGGAAACTGCAAGTGCACATTTATCTCATGAACCCGGGGAGGACCTGTGGGAAAATGTACCATGTAGTTCAAGGATCCCCAACACGGTGCCCACCAACACATTTCTGGAGCCCACCAAGTGTGTTTGGAAGGGGGTGGGCAGGGCTTTTGCCAGCAAGGTTTCTAATTGGCCATTGGAAATGATTGGCTGTGCAGATTTCAAAAACGTTAGTTTGGTGGCAACGACCACCACAGCACAAGGATCTTCCCTGTGTGAGTGAAGGTAAGCCGTGTCAGCCATTCTGTGTAAGCCGTGTCAGCCATTTTGAGGCTGCACCGACCACACTGTGGCGGAACAGACAGGCTCAAAAAGCTTGGGGACCTTGGCTTACACAATGATCCGTGCATCGGCTGAATGTCATTTAGCTGGGGACGAAGTCTGTTTTTGTTTTGTCGGATATGCATCAAAAATTTTAAGACAGGAGGCAATTCTGGGCATGCATGCCCTCAGCAGCACAACCGACCCTTTGGCTTGGCACCCAGGGCTAGATGTCTGCCTAGCCAACCAAAGCCCTGGCTCTGCTGCTGGGGCCAATGGCGTGAGAGAAGACAGCGGGCGTGGCCGGTGCTTGTCATTTCCCTAACCTGATCAGTCACCAGCTGAGTCGGAGGCAAATCCCCCACGACGCTGATAGTGCCATGGGGGACTTGGCGTGCTCCAAGCATGTTTGGCCAAGTGCGGCCCACGCACCCCGATTGGTTTTCCAGCACACAAACATCTTCATGGCTTGATGCTGCCCTTTTCTTGCAACCTGGGTTGAAAAGGATAACCTACTTTTGTCTTTAAGAAGCTCTGAAAGACACACAATCCGAGGCCGCTCAAACAAAGTTATGTTTAAACTATCAGTCGGTATTCCGTGGTGTGGTGTGGAATACTCGTTTAATTGAGAACAATCTCTTCCTGTAAACCCAGAGGCTGGCTTTAATGAAGATGCGGTCCTGCCATCTGTTTGAATCTTAGCTGATGGGGAGGGGGGGAGATCCTCTTTGGAACAGGGTCTCTTGGCTCACCACGCTTCTCTCTCCATGAGCAACCCTCCCATGGGGGTGGCCTAGTTTTCTAGAATAATTGGAAAGGCGGCTAGGGGGGCAAAGCTTGCTAGTCCAGGGTCAGATGACTGAATGCCACAAAGCATGGGCTTTCTGTATAACGGTTGCTCAAAAAGGAGAATATCAGCAGCAACAGCTTTTCTTGCTTGACTTGCATGGTGCAGGTTAAGCCAATCGCATTAGATCTCGGAAGCTAAACAGGACGGGCCCTTGTTAGTATTTGGATGGGAGACCACCAAGGAAACCCAGGTGTGCTATGCAGAGGCAGGCAATGACAAATCACCTCTGAACATCTCTTGCCCTGCAAACCCTATGGGGTCACCACGAGTTGGCTGTGACTTGATGCAGTTTCTCCCCACCACAACTTTCCTCACCCCTGATGCTCTCAGGGTAAATATGCACAACCATTTACTGAGGCGGGATGCTGTGGTTGGTTGCATTTTTCTAGCAGCGTGCCTTCTGTCAACGTTCCAGCAATGCTGAGATTCTGGAGTCACATGGCTTCCCTGTGAATAGCCTGCTGCTGTTCCATTTAAAGGATACAGGAGGAGCTGGGCTAGAAAAGCCCATTGTTGCATTCTCTACAGCACCGTCCTTTTCAGACCAAAACAGCGGGTTCATTGAAATCCATGTAGAAACAGCTTGTCAGCTGGCTATTGGAAGTGACATACTGGCACGCAGCGAAGCCAATGTTCCTTAAGTTGGGGAGACAGTGCAAGGAGACATCAGGAAGTGGATGGTGACAGGGAATAGCTAGCTGCGAGTCCAGTAGCTCTCCTTTCCGCATTTGCCCACCACTCCAGATTTTCCCAGTGTTTGAATCAAGGCAACTTCAGTCCACAGAACAATAGATCAAAATAACCCAGGGTAACTGGGCAGACCACTGAAGGGAGGTAATGTGGAAGTCACTGCCACAGGAGGTGGTGGTGGCTACAAGCATAAATGGCTTCAAGAGGGAATTGGAGAAACAGATGGAGTAGAGGTCCACCAGTGGCTATTAGCCATAAGGTATAGATAGGAACTTGCAGTCTGGGGCAAGTGATGCTCTGTATTCTTGGTGCTTTGGGGGGGGGGGCAACAGAGGGAGGGCTTTGAGTGTCCTGGCCCTACTCCTGGACCTCCTGAGGGCACCTGGTGTTTTTGGCCACTGTGTTGGACTGGATGGGCCATTGGCCTGACCCGACACTGGCTTCTCTTATGCCCTTATGTTCTTAGTGTAATGCAGAATGGGGAACAACCCTGCAATAAAAAGAAGGTTGAATTCGATTTTAGTGCAGAATGAGTGGGGGGACCTGGATTAAAAAGAAGGTTGCATTCGATTTTGGTGCAGAATTGCTTGGAGGACACTGCAGTGAACATGGATTAAAAGGATAGTGCAGAAAGACTTAGAGACTAGCAAGATTCTTTGGGGTATGAGCTTTCGAGAGTCAAGGCTCCCTTCCTCAGACACGGGGAATCCTTTCTCTCTTGACTTGCCAAGGATACTCAGCAGGAAGTGAGATGATCGTAATTAGCCGGCGGTATCAGGAAGAGGCTTTGAGGCAGAAATCCCATTGGGGGTGGGGGGGGGGGGGGAATGGGCATCTGTGTGTGCGGTGGTGGGTGGTTTGGGGTTTATACCCCTCTGCTGGGGGGAGGGGCATTGTTGACCCTCTGAGTGGTCAAGGATAAAACATGGTATGGGAGATATCCTGACCTGTTTTAAATAACAAGGAATGAACACTGGGTGGGATGACGGGACACAATTTTGACATGGGGAAAGGAGGATTAGCTTTTGCCCTTCCCCTCATCTTCCTTGCTAGCAAGAGGAGACCGACTGACGCCTGGATGGCACTTCTCTCATCTATTTAATTTTCGCTTCTTGGGCAGTTAACAATTCGGGGAACCAAATTCTCTCGGGGAAACAGTGTGTCTCTGCAGGGGGAAGGTTGGAAAGGGTTAAGTACCATCCCTTCACACGACAGCCCCAATCCACACACCCGCACCATGAAGCTGGTTTTTTGTTTTTTTTTGCTTTTTAATATCAGGATCCAATGACATAATGGGCTAGCTCAGTCATAAACCGAGACAGTGTTTAATCTGTCAATAACGGGAGCCTCTAATGCCTTGTGGCTAAATAATTATCTGAAGCTAGATAACCTCTGTATTTGCAGGGCTTAAGCTGTTTCCTTTAGGGAACATGGGAGGACTCAGTGCAACAAGGACTTGTGGGTCCCCCCCCCCCCTTACAGGGTTTCCTGGGCTTGTAAAAGCTGGATAACAGAGACCAGTTCAACGGGGGGCAGTGTTTCCCACGAGCCCCACATGTGTGTGTGGGGGAGAGGGGCTCAAAAATCCCATTTCAAGGGAAGGGCTTGCTCTAGGGGTTTTTTGGGGGGAGGGGGAGTCTTGAGCAAGATGCCTTCCAGTGGCCTCCCAATCATGCTGTCCCCTCATGCGCATGTGTGACCATACTAAAGAAGGGAAATGAGTGAGAATACATGTGCAGTGGAATGAGGTGGCAGAATTCTAAGGGGGGTAAAATGGACAGTACCACTTCTGGCCGTCGAGGAAGAGTGGACACCATCCCATTCTTTTCTGTGGTCAGACAGAACTGATGCCAGACAGCAGGGCTGCCCATGCTTAGGCCATAAGTTCTGCCAAGTTTAAGATGCCCACAACATTACTGGGGGAAATGGTAATTTAGTAATTTGGGAGTGCTTGTATTTTGAGACTCGTCCTTAGAGATGGGTATGAACTGATATGGTTCGTATTGGTTCATGAGCTATTTAAAGTTTAAACCCCTGCTTTCTGCTCCCCGTGGCTTTTCGTGGGGAGCAGAAAGCAGGGTTTAAATGACTCCAAGCCATTTAAGCCAAACAAGCTGAGTGGCAGGGAGCTCCCCGCCGCTCAGCTGTTTTTCATGAAGAGCAGAAGGCAGGGGTAAAGCCCTGCTTTCTGCTCTTCGTGAATAGTCATGTACTGCACCAAAATTCATGGAAGTTCATGGCGGTTCTTCAGTTTGCGAACATTGCTTCATAAACCACAAATTGCCCAAAGTTCGTGATGAACTTTAGTTTGTCAGCCAGTTCGTGCCCATCCCTGCTTGTCGTAATCTGAGGCCCTAAGCAATAGTTTATGTTGTTTGTGCATCAGTCCTGCCTTGCCAGGCAGCAAAATGATGGGCTTGTAAAGACCAAAGTGGGATCTTAAGTCAAAACAGACGGCTTGTAGAATTCAATAATAGCCTTAGTTTAACTTTTCCCTCTCCCCCATCTAAACTGACTCCTCCACAAAGTAGCAATTAGCAATGGTGGTGGAAAGTGCTGTCAAGTCACAGCTGAGTTATGAAAACCCTGTGGGGTTTTCAAGGCAAGAGATGTTTGAAGGCGGTTTGCCACTGCTTGCCTCTGCATCATGACCCTAGTATTCCTTGGAGGTATCTCATACAAATACTAGATGGGCTGACCCTGCTTCTCTTCCAAGATCTGATGAGATTGGACAAGCCTGGGCTATCCAGGTCAGAGCCTGAAGATATATAGCCTCCTGTAGATTTCATTGCAACTTGGGCAAGGGGTTAGTTTAGATCAGGGAGATGACCCATAAGAAAAGGCCTACCTCCTTCCTCCAATGCAGTGCCTCCAGTCTTCAAAGGGGCTGCGTTAAGGTTTGGGGTGGGACAGCGGTGACATTGCAGTGCATGATGTTTCATCATCACTTCTGGTTATGCTCTTAGGAGTGATGTCCCAGCATTGAGACAACCCTCTAGGAATTTTCCAAATCTCTATGGTAAAACCCATAGAGATTTGGGGGGCTCATAGAGCCTCGCTGCGATGCTGTGCTGTTGCTCCTGAATACGTAACCGGAATTTTTATCTTTATTCCACCACCACCCCGCTACTTCAAGCAGCAACGGGAGGTTAGAGCAGCAGAACGCCTGCAGTGGGAGATCTCCTGCTGTAGTAGGGATAATTGGCCACCTTAAGCTGCATGTAGCTGCTCAGTAGTTTTTTTTAAAAGAAGAATTAAAATATCATGGGAGATCTTAATCGCCTATCTCCTGGGTCATGTCTAGGGCAGCTTTGAGAGCCAAACTACGTGATACACTGTAGAAAAGAGCCTTCTATCTGTATCTGAAGAACTGAGCAGGGACTCACAAAAGCTTTATCACCACAAATTTTGTGAGTCCTGAAGGTGCCACGGGGCTCTTGCTCTTTTCTGCTGCAGCAGATAGACTAACACGGCTACCCATCTCGAACTATCTACGTGATGCCCTTTTTAACGAGTCGACTTGCTTTCCCCACACCTACACTGCAGCTTCGCGGAATGTTGTTTTTAAAGTCTTCAGGAGCCTAATCTGGAAGCTCCGTACCACGATCCCAAGCTGAACTGGGGCCCTGCAGATTCCCCACAGCTTCTGTGTGGCTATAGGGAAAGCGAGTCGACTTGTTAAAAGCAGGGAAAGTGAGTCGACTCGTTGGAACACATATCATATAGCTGGGCCCTGGGAAGGATCACACAATGGACTGCAGCTGACGGACACTTACCTGTCCACAGGTACCTGTACACCATCTGTCCCTTAGTAATATAAATCCTGAGAAGGAGGCCTGCCAAAGATCCATGGCTCTTAACTTGATCTGGTCAGTGTCAAAGCAACAATTTACTGGCACCGGCTGACAGCGCGTTCACAGAGTCCCATGAGCGCTTGTTCTCTGCAAGAAGAATTGGACATAAGAGGCAGACCCCGGGAGGCATTCTTCCCATGAATTAATGCAGATCATTCTTTTGCTAGACCACCAGCATACCTTGAAGTGACCCTTCAACAGAGATTATATCTCGGAACGATAGGTGCAGGCTCTCGAATCTATGCAAAGCAACCACGATCCATGTGCGTGCCCGCACAGATTTGCAGACCCTGAAAGGGGAAGGGGTTTTACAAGGGATGTGTCCATACACACGGGAGACCTTAAAGC
This sequence comes from Lepidodactylus listeri, assembly GCA_029233225.1. NCBI lineage: Eukaryota > Metazoa > Chordata > Lepidosauria > Squamata > Gekkonidae > Lepidodactylus > Lepidodactylus listeri. Next base: position 88,654,405 of record JARCFY010000011.1, read on the forward strand.
CTAATAAGGAAAACCTTTACCATTTGTTTAATGGCTCAGTAATTTGTTTTCTTTCCCCCACCATCTTGCCGGGGAAGGTTGCTAACTCCTTGTTTGTTTATGCAGTCACTTTGTAATGTGTTACCGTGGTTTCGGGACTAGCTTGGTAGCGAAGTGCCTGGGAGCGAAAAACAGTGGAAGAAGAACAGGCAGCAGATGATTGTTTATCCCGATTATACAATAACACATCTGTAATGCATTGCTTGCGAGGTTCGGCACAGACGCCTGTCAGCAGGTGGGCAGAAAGGGGAGCAAGGGGGATTCAAGGGTAACGGAACGTTTCTGCACAAATGACAGTTTTCCGCATCATAAAAGCGCATTTGTTTGTTGAGCCCAGCGTGGACAAGTTGGCTTGTTGACGCTTTGCTTCCCAAGCTGTAACTACAGCAGCCATTGCCTCTTGGTTGCTAGACATGCAGATAGGTCAGAGGGGAGGATGGAGATTGGTGTAATAACTGCTGACCTCACAAAGGCACTGCTTTTCCACTGAAGCAAGGGGATGCCGTGATGTGCTCTTAGGTTATTTCTTAAGGGGAAGGGCCATTTAAGGCTCCTTTCTACCTCTGGGAAATAGTGCAGTTTCCCCAAATACAGTTTATTCTTGGTTGATTGATTTATCATGGAATTTGAAGTGGCAATATAGGGTTCCCATGAGATCTTCCATCCAGAAGAAGAAGAAGAAGAAGAAGAAGAAGAAGAAGAAGAAGAAGAAGAAGAAGAGATTGGATTTATATCCCGCCCTTCACTTGGAGTCTCAGAGTCGCTTCCAAACTCCTTTTTAGGCGGGGCTGAGAGAGCTCTTTCCCAAGCTGTCGAGAGAACAGCTGGTACAGAGCTATGGTTTGCCCAAGGTCATCCAGCCAAGTGCAAGTGGAAGAGTGGAGAATCAAACCCGGTTCTCCCCGATTAGAGTCCGCGCACTTAACCACTACACCAAACTGGTGTAGAGTTCCTTCTAGATGAGGTCAAAATCCATCTAGTCTTACTTATTTGTTTATTGACTTCACTGGGCCTCTTCTCTCCACTATTTTATCCTCACCACAGCCCTGTGAGGTGGCTTCGGCTGAGATTCCATGACTGATCCAAGGTCACCCAGCAAGCTTCCATGGTGGAGGGAGGATTCAAACCTGAGACTCCCAGATCCTAGTCTGACACTAGCCACTATACCACTCTAGTCTAGTCTGGCATCCTGTTTCCCATGATTACTAACCAGATACCTTTGGAAGGACTATACTTAGTGGTAGAGCATCTGCTTGGCATGCAGAAGATCCCAGGTTCAATCCCCGGCATCTCCAGTTAAAAGATCTTTCAGTAGGTGATGGGAAAGACCTCTACCTGAGACCCTGGACAGCTGCTGCCAGTTTGAGTGGACAATATTGGCATTGATGGACTGAGGGTCTAATCCAGTATAAGGCAGCCTGGTGTGTTCATATGAACACAGAGGCAGTCAGTGGCAAACCGCCTCTCTGTTTGACTTTGGGGCAGTCACTTCAAGGTATGCTGGTGGTCTAGCAAAAGAATGATCTGCATTGATTCATGGGAAGAATTTCTCCCTGGGTCTGCCTCTTACGCCCACTCGGAGTCTCAGAGTGGCTCGCACTCTCCTCCTATTTTTGGCCGCTGTGTGACACAAAGTGGTGGAGTGGTTGGGACACTGGCCTGATCCAACACGGCTTCTCTTGTGTTCTGATGAGATTATCAACAAATTGTCTTTTAAAGAGGATGGCTTTCTCTGCCGGTTTTGTAGGACTTTCATTTTTTTTTTAAAAAAAAAAAACTCAACTGTTTTCTACATGCTTTTCAAACTGCTGCTCCGAGCAGTTGGAAGCTGGAGCGGAAAACGGGGCACCAGTTTTACGTCTGACGTGAACGAAATAAAGGTCTTCCCTGGCAAGCGGGCGTTTCTTCGATGCCACCTTCCAAATCAACAGCCCGTGGCCCTCTCTCCCAAGTGGGAAGCTCTGCTTCTCCGCCATCGCCTGTTGTATATCTTGCCTGATGAAAACAAGTGGACAGATTAAAAGGGCGGGAGGGGGGCAGCAGAGCTGCTTTTCGGCTGACTTTTTGCAAGAAAAGATTGCACTTTGCCTAATATGGTCTGCTCGACAGACCCTTTGCTTACAGCTGTAATTTTAAACAGAAGGTTCCTGGTTCCCCCCCGCTGACCCCTCTGCACCAGCTCCTTCGTTTCACCGGGAAGAAAAACGGGACGTTTAACCCTTGCTTGAGTGTTTGGTTCTTAACTGATCAGATGCTGGCAGAAGTTGTAGTTGATTACTGAGAATATCTTTGCCTGTCCACCATCGCAAGTGGTTGAGTTGACATTCAAGCACTCCTGCAGATCCTCTTGACACACTCCTAAGCAGAGCTGCACCCTTCTACGTGGACTGAAGACAAGCGGTCTTAGGAGGGTGTAGCTCTGCTTTAGGAGGGCGCTGTGGGCGCTTCTTTGCAAGCTGCATTTTAAAGATGTATTTCAATGCATAGGCTTTTTATGTCCTGAAGGGGGCAAAGGCTGTGGCCCAGTGGTAGAGCATCTGCTTGGCATGCAGCAGGTCCCAGGTTCGATCCCTGGCATCTCCAATTAATGTGTGGAAACGGGTGGTTGAAGATTTTCACGGGTTAAGTCGTTGCCTGGTAAATAACACCCCATTAATTTTCTATTAAAGGGGCAAGACATTTCTCTCTAGGCTGCTTGGCAGACTGATTTATATACCGAAGTCCACCTCTCAGCTTAAACATTGTTGTTTTAGATTCTGATGTAATGGTTCTCATACAATTGCTGAACTGGGTTTGTGGCATGGGTTTGAACTGGGTTTGTGCCGCTTTGTGTTTGTTTGAGACCTGGCTAACGAAGCTTGCAAATAAAACACTCCAATTTATCTGCAGGAGACCAAGAGCTCCATAGAAAGCTTGTGAGAAACTTACTGGGCAAGTCGAAGCATGTTTACTCCAGAGTAAGACCTATTGAGTTCAGTGTGGTACGTCCTACCTAGAAAGTCTTCTGAAGATTGCTCCCTAACAGTGCAACGCTAAGAACACTTCCCTGGGAGTGAACCTCACTGAATAGACCTAAGCAGTGTTCCCTCTAAGCTGAGTTAGTGTGAGCTAGCTCACAGTTGTTTAGCCTCTGGCTCACACATTTTATCTTAGCTCAGGAAGGATGGCTCCAAAGCAAACTAATTTACGCAGCAGCCAAATCACTCGCTCACAACTTTAATGCCAGTAGCTCACAAAGTTGCATTTTTGCTCACAAGACTCCACAGCTTCGAGGGAACATTGGACCTAAGTAAGATTTTGCTTAGGATTACTCTCTCACAGTACGTTCCTAACAGAGTTAGAGTTGCCAGGTATTCACCATGCGCCGGTGGGGGGTGGGAGGGAGCCTTCCGGGAGTGGAGCAGGGCTCTGCCCCCAAACAGTGATGTCACTGCACAATGTTGCCGACGCGGTGACATCACGTGGAAGTGATGTCATCATGTCAGGGGTGTCGTGCAGCGACACTCTAGTTCAAGGGGAAAACTCCATGGTTAAATTGCCCTCAAACCATAGAGTTTTGCCCTCAGATCAGAGCGACACCACACAATATCCCCAATGCAATGATGTAACTTCCACATGACATCATTGCATTGGCGATGTTGCTATTTGGTGATGGAGTTTCCCCCCAACCAGCTGGCCGGTGGTGGGCAGAAGCCCCCCAAAACCAGCTTCTGGAGTTCTGGCCCCACTGGTGGCCCTTCTGATGGCACCTGGGTTTTGGTCACTGTGTGACAAAGAATATTGGACTGGATGGACCATTGGCCTGATCCAACATGCCTTCTCTTATGTGCTTATGTCTGGGGCAGTGGTGCTTGGGGGGCAACAGTGGGAGGGCTTCTGGAGTTCTGCCCTGCTGGTGGACTCCTGAGGACACCTGGGTTTTGGCCACTGTGTGACACAGAAGAGTGTTGGATTGGATGGGCCACTGGCCTGATCAAACATGGCTTCTCTTAGGTTCTTATGTCTGGGTGCTCTGTATTCCTGGTATTTCTGGTGCTTGGGGGACAACAGTGGGAGGGCTTCTGGAGTTCTGGCTCCACTGATGGACCTCCAGATGGTACCTGGGTTTTGGCTATTGTGTGACACAGAATGTTGGACTGGATTGGCCCAACATGGCTTCTCTTATGTTCTTATGTTCTCTTTGGTCCTGGGGCAAGAAATTGTTGTGGCCCATCCCACTCCAATAGTAAGCAAAGCGATTAACCATGAACCAGGTTCATTTATCCAGGGCATGTCCAGTTGCCGAAATTCGGCAAGCGTAGAATTGGAAGAACTCCCCCCAGAATTCCCAGATGAGGAGGAAAAGTGGTCGGGAAAGGAACAATCTGAGATTGTTTCATGGTGCCGTGGGCCTCCCCTCCAATCCACCCCTTTCTATCTCTTGCCACTTCCTTTGAGAGGCGGGGCTTTGCCAGGCCATCAGGGCCTGCTGGGCATAAAAAGACTCAGCTGTGCTGTGGACTTCCTGGGATCCCTTTCACTGGGAGCTCTCCTAGGTCCTGGAGTATCTTAGTCTGACCGGCTGCTTCCAGCCATGAAGTTGCACATCTATTTATTTAGATTATTTTTACACCCGCGTTCAGCCACAGGCTGACAGGATGGTGTGCAGAAAATAAGGGGGGGGGGGGAGTGTGATAAAAAGCAGCTGTAGTGGTTTAAAAAACCCTACCTGGATAGCCCAGGCTAGTCTGATCTTATCAGATCTTGGAAGTCAAGCAGGGTTGGCTTTAACTAGTATTTGGATGGGAGACCTCCATGGAATACCAGGGTTGTGATGCAGAGGCAGGCAATGGCAAAGTAAGAATTTATGTAATTGTAACTGATGCAAAACATCGCAAGCTTTCAAGCCCACCAGGATTCTTCATCAGGCTGGGTGTTATACATGGGAACTAAACCCTGAAAAGATAACGTTAACGTTGGTCCAGCCCCAACCTGGATAGCCCAGGCTAGCCTGATTTCATCAGATCGCAGAAGCTAAGCAGGGTTGGCCCTGCCTAGTATTTGGATGGGAGACCTTGCCCTCCAAGGAATACCAGGGTCGTGACACAGTGGCAGGCAAAGGGAGCCAGTTTGGTGTAGTGGTTAAGTGTGTGGACTCTAATCTGGGAGAGCCGGGTTTGATTCCCCACTCCTCCACAAGCAGCTGCTGGTGTAACCTTGGGCAAGCCATAGCTCTGTACCAGCTGTTCCCTCAAGGACAGCTTGGGAAAGAGTTCTCTCAGCCCCACCTCCCTCACAGGGTGTCTGTTGTGGGGAGGGGAAGGGAAAAGGAGTTTGTAAGCCGCTCTGAGACTCCCTTGGGGAGTGGAGGGCGGGGTATAAATCCAATCTCTTCTTCTTCTTCTTCAAATCAACCTCTGAACGTCTCTTGCCTTGAAAACCATGCAGGGTCTCCGTAAGTCAGCTGTGGCTTGGCGGCAAAATATATATTTTTAAAACTTTTTAAATTTAGTGTTAACTCCAAATGGAGGTATTAGATTCTTTATAATATTTTCAAACAGACGACCACTAGTTAAGTACCCAAACACAAGATAATTATCAAGCGCCCAAGAAAATACAATGTTTTCTAGAGAGCAAGTTTGGCGCAGTGGTTAGGAGGGTGGACTTTGATCTGAGAGAACCAGGTTTGATTCCCCATTCCTCCACATGCAGGCACTGGTGTGACCTTGGGTCAGTCACAAGTTCTCTCAGAGCTGTTCCCTCAAGGGCAGTTCTCAAGAGAGCTCTCTCAGCCCCACCTACCTCACAGGGTGCCTGTTGTGGGAAGGGGAAGGAAACTGTAAGCTGCTCTGAGACTCCTTCAGGTAGTGAAGGGCAGGGCATAAATCCAGTCTCTTCTTCTATTTAACTGAGTGCCAGCTGCATAGTAATAAGAAGATTCTTCCCTTATATCCTAAATAAAATTAGGAGCCGCCACAGCATTAACACTACCACTATTGACAGCTGTTGTTATGGGTCGGCCCTGGCCTGGAGATTGAGCCACACCATCCTGCAAGCCTGAAGATCAATGAATTTGTTGGATATCACACAGCATGCCATCTTTAGTACTGGAGGAGGAGGAGGACGACGACTAGCACTTTAAAGAACTCTTGTGATTGTTTTAACGTTGAAGGTTTTAACTTTTGCATGTAGTTTTATGGTACTGGTTACCGATTCCCGTAAGCCGCCCTGAGCCTGTTTGCGGGAAGGGCAGGGTATAAATAAAACTAATAAATTAAATAAATAAATAAATAAAACACTTCCTTGGATATAGTGTCTCCACAAAAAAAAGTTCCTGACCCTCGTGGCCACACAGTTTACTACATCAAATAGGGGAACACACAAAAGGGTCTCTGAGGCAGATGTTTATGCTCAGACAAGTTTATTTATTATTTTATTAACTTCGGTTTCTAGACTGCCCTCCCCTGTCAACGAGACTCAGGGCGGTGTACAACATACGTAAAACAACATCCATAGAAATTCATAATAAAAACAGTAAAAGTACAATAAATTAACCTAAGTAGATGGCACTAAAAATTCCAGTTGTGCCACTGCACACTATGGTGGAGGAGCTCCTTGTATGGTGGAGGAGCTCCTTGTATGGTGGAGGAGCTCCTTGTATGGTGGAGGAGCTCCTTATATGGTGGAGGAGCTCCTTGTATGGTGGAGGAGATCCTTATATGGTGGAGGAGATCCTTACATGGTGGAGGAGATCCTTATATGGTGGACGAGCTCCTTATATGGTGGAGGAGCTCCTTCAGGTAACTCTGCCCCATTCCCAGACAGTTTCAAGCATTACAGGTACATGCCAGTACTCTGAATCGTGCTCAAAAACAAATCATCAGCCAACTCATCTCCTTTACAATTGGTAAGGCACATTCCTTTGCAGGTGTATCAGTTAGCTGTCTTGCTGCTGCATGCTGCACTAATTGATTCTTCTAACAGTCCTCAGATAAAGCTCCATGTAGCAGGCATTGCAGTAGTCAAGCCTAGATGTGCTCAGAGTCAAGTCTGGATGTGGCTCAGTGGTAGATCATCTGTGTGGCATTCAGAAGGTCCCAGGTTCGATCTCTGTTATCTCCAGTTAAGGATCAGGTAGTAGATAATATGAAAGAGCTCTCTGAGGTCTGAGTAGACAATACTCAATACTTCAGTGGACCATTGGTCTGATTCAGTGTATGGCCGTTTCATGTGTGTTCATAGGCAACAGTGGCCAAATCTGGCTTTTCTGAAAAGGGATTCAGTGAACTAAAGCTGGGTCCATCGTCAGAAACAATTCAAAGACAACCTATTTTTTTAAGGGGAGTACAAACCAATCCGTGGTTTATGCTCTTGGTGACCACACCACCTCACTAGGGCAGTCTGAAGGACGATCTCTCCCTATATGAACCAGGTTGACAGGTGCAACCTGCTCCATCTGGCAACCTGGTCAAACCTGGTTCAGACTAAGGATGTGTGAACACCCACTGGTTCGACTTACATTCTGATTTTTCGACAGTCAACTTGGTAATTCGCCAGTTGGTTCATCAGTGTTCGGCAGATTGTTCTACTGTATTCTAACCAGCGCAATTGGCTTTTTGCAAGGAAAACAAGGTTGCACTTACCTGTAACTGTTGTTCATTGAGTGGTCTTCTGTGCAGGCACACATCTCATGTGGGACTGCACAGAAGCCACAATGATGAAAACAAGGTTGCACTTACCTGTAACTGTTGTTCATCAAGTGGTCTTCTGTGCAGGCACACATGCGATGTGTGCCTGCACAGAAGCCACGATGATGAACAGCACCATTGGCTTTTTGCACATGCTCATTCTGACCTAGCCTGATGGAGGTCTACCCCCACAATCCTTGCTGCGCAGGTGCTCTACTGAGCAGACAATTGTTTAAATAGACAATTAAATCACTCCTTCACAAATCATCTGAACCAGTCACCTGTGAATGCTGCATTCAAAAAAATCCACCACCCCCTTGGTGTTCATCTACGTAGCCTTTAGTGGAGCTGACGGCTGCTGATGAGTTTGAATTGGCAATGTTTTTGCACATACACAGTCTCAGGAAAACCCAGCATGAACCAGTATGGCAGGCATTTGTGGCTGCTTGGCACAAATCAGACAAACTGAATGACTGGCTTGCATCAGACGCGGCATTTAAAAAACATTGCTGAAAAAAGTCGGGAGTTCAGGGGCACCTTGAAGACCAAGAAGGTTTAGGGTACAAGCTCTCATGTGCAATGGTGGGAAACTGACCAGAAGCTCCGGTGCTAGCTTCGGTGTAAACCGCGGGGGAAAGCTAGTGAGAAAACGCCCCCTGTAACTTTTGGGGGGATTTAAATATCTCCTGAATATTTTTTGAAACTTTTTATATTTTTCTGCAAACGTGGGGACTCCCAAAACCCAAAAAACCTTCTTTAAAAGCCAGGGGTAAAAAGACACACTTCGGGCTGGTACCGTGCTGATGGAGAGTTCTAATTAGGACTACTCCAAAGTTGTATCCCACGAAGCTTACTCCCAGCTTAAGCAAACGCTGTAAGCCAGTTCGCTAATTCTTCTTGAGTGCTTAGTCACGAAATTCTCGGGAATCTAACCCACTTATGGACTTGATACCTTTGTATCCTACTGTTTACAAAACACATTCCAGGAGTTTTCCGAGTAAAACCACACTATGAAATTTAAAAAATCATAACAATATAAAACAGGATAAATAAAAGCAGCATAAAACATACACACACAATTAAGCCAACATATGTTTTGGAAGTGGCAAAAAATTCAGATAAGGAAATAGCTCTAAAATGTCTGAGGCTCACTATCAATGGTGCAGGCATCCCAGGGACCATTTACTTAGAACCTTTACCATGCACATTTGCTGTCTCAGGAATCAGTCTCAATAATTCTTTGTCCTTATTAGCCCATGGCCATTAAGAACGTTTGCATTGGGATGGGGCTTTCAGGATCAGTTGGCCATAAAGTTCTGCCTCTTCCAACACCGCAATCCTAAAGAAAAATTACAGCCTTCTAAGTCCATGGAAGTCAGTGGGCTTAGAAGAGCGTAACTGTACTTTAGTATCACACTGTAAAGCATCTGAAAGAATGGGGACCTTCTTGTCTGTACTTACGGTTCTCCTTTCGAATTACTGGCTTCTGCAACTTCCTTTTGAGAGCTTGCAATGACTAATGGGATACGTCCTCTAGAGCTCCGCGGAAAGATTTTTTTTTTAATGCTTTATACCACACAATACAATTTAACATTCACAGCAATCAACACGCATGGAAAGCACCCTCACCAGACATAACATCATCAGTCAGGAAGGTAGTGAGTGTATGGTCTAGCCATAGCCTTACACTCTTCTAGTAGTGTTATCAACAACAGAGGGCCACTGTTTATTTCTTCTAGCTCAGTGTTCAGAGGGTCCCTGAGATTCCCTGATGAGAAGACCAACAATGGAAGAGCAGTTTGTCAGGAAGGCAGGTTGCCTCCATGTCTGATCGTCTTCTCTCACGTGCATCTCTGGGAGAGTGTTTGTGTTCTTAATTCTGACCAAGCATCAGTGATGTAGGATTACCATGGTTCCCATGTGTCTTTTAAAAAATAATACGCATGCAGTATTCTGCCCAGATGTGGTCCGATAAGCCTTTTCCCCACCCCTCATTGTTTTAGCCAATGAGAGGGTCAGATGTCTGATTGACGTGCTAGCTGCACCTGTCCCTTCACAAGCCCTGCTGTTTACAGAAAGGCAACGTAAGCAAATCCTGATGGAAGTGAACCGTCTGCTCAAAAAAAAAGAAAGAAAATCCTTCCTCAGATCATGCCCTAGCTATTTTGTGGGTAGTAGTTTCCAGGAGCAGACACAAAGCCACTGGTCAGCGGTTCAACCATTAATGTGCTTGGTTTGCATAGCTAACAAGCAATTTACATGGTATGCAAAAGAGGTTACGTAGATTTGGGGAACTGAAAGATGGGCAGGGAGGGTGATACCTGGAGAGCTGCTGCCAATCGGAATAGATTAAGAAGAAAGAAGAGAAGAGAAGCGACTGGATTTATACCCCGCCCTTCACTACCCGGAAACTCCCGTTGGTGCAGATTGCCATGGCTTGGCTATTATTAGGAGCTAGATGGAGCACACACATTACTCCCATCCAGTGTTCCCTCTAAGTTCTGGAGTCTTGTGAGCAAAAATTCCACTTTGTGAGCCACTGCCATTAAAGTTGTGAGCGAGCGATTTGGCTACTGCATAAATTAGTTTGCTCTGGAGCCATCCCCTCTGAGCTAAGACAAAAATGTGTGAGCCGGAGGCTAAAAAACTGTGAGCTAACTTACACTAACTCATCTTAGAGGGAACACTGCTCCTGTCCTGCAGGCACTCTGCTGGTGATCTGTACTCCTGTGGCTCAGTGGAAGAGCCTCTGCTTTGGATGCGGAAGGTCTCGTGTTCAATCCCTGGCATCCCCAGTTTTGTTTTTTAAAGAACCGGGCAGGAAGTGAAAGACCTTTGCCTGAGACCCTGGAGGGCTGCTGCCAGTCTGAGTAGACAATACCGACCTCAGTGGACCGATGGTCTGATTCAGTATAAGGCAAGATTAATGAGTTAATTTATGTTCATGCATAGCTTGCTGAAATTAGGATCCTACTATGGAATCTGGCATCATTTAATATGTCATATTAATACTTATGCTTTGCTTCAGTTCTGAATTTTTATACTTCTGGTTGGTTCCAGTGTTCTCTCTAAGCTGAGTTAGTGTGAGCTAGCTCACAGTTTTTTAGCCTCCAGCGTGCTCATTTTTGTCTCCACTCAGGAAGGAGGGCTCCAGAGCAAACTAATTATGCAGTTGCCAAAGTGCTCACTCACAGCTTTAATGCCAGTAGCTCACAAAGTAGAATTTTTACTCACAAGACTTCCCAACTTAAAGGGAACATCAGATGGGAATAATGCGTGTGCTCCATCTAGCTCCTAATAATAGCCAAGCCATGGCATTCTGCACCAACTGGAGTTTCCGGGTAGTGAAGGGCGGGGTATAAATCCCTCCTCTTCCCTTCCCTTCCCTTCCCTTCCCTTCCCTTCCCTTCCCTTCCCTTCCCTTCCCTTCCCTTCCCTTCCCTTCTTTCTTCTTAATCTATTCCGATTGGCAGCAGCTCTCCAGGTATCACCCTCCCTGCCCATCTTTCAGTTCCCCAAATCTACGTAACCTCCTTTGCATACCATGTAAATTGCTTGTTAGCTATGCAAATCAAGCACATTAATGGTTGAACCATTGACCAGTGGCTTAGAGGGAGCATTGGTTGGTTCTACAACCCAAATCCTCTTGCAATAGTACAGGCCACCCGTGAAGTACCTGCAGGATGGGAGTGATGTGTGTGCTCCATCTAGCTTCCAATAATAGCCAACCCATGGCATTCTGCATCAACTGGAGTTTCCAATTGATTCTAATGGTAAACCAAGGTACAGTTCATTACAGTGGTTAAGCCTCGATGTTACTGTGGCATGGATCCAGGTGGCCAGATCAGCTGTATCAAGGTAAGGGGCCATCTTGCAGGCTAGGCTGAGTCGGAAGGAAGTCTTCTTTGCCGCTGAATTAACTTGTTCCTCCAGTAATAATGTTGGGTACAGTTTAACCCCAGGTCTTCTAACATAGTCAGCAAGGTTCAGCTGAACTTCGTCAAAAGTGGGGGACACAGTCTCTGCCTTCCCAACCAATTTTTTTTTGCCCTCAAGCCACAGCTGATTTATGGTGACCCCACAGAATTTTCAAGGCAAGAGATGTCCAGAGGTGGTTTGCCATTGCATATCGCTGTGTCATGACACTGGTATTCCTTGGAGGTCTCCCATCCAAATACTAGGCAGGGTCAACCCTGCTTAGTTTCTGAAATCTGATGAGATAAGGCTAGCCTGGGCTATCCAAGTCAGGGCCGGACTAACATTAACTCTGTCTTATCAGGGTTTAGTTTCAATTTATAACACCCAGCCTGATGAAGAATCCTGGTGGGCTTGAGAGTTTGTTGCGATGTTTTGCATCAATTACAAAGAATTACAATCGCATCAATTCTTACAGAGGAACTTCAAAGGGAGATTAACAAAGAGACCGCTGAATTGCAATTGATAACGAAACTCAGGACAATGCGTCCACCTGGACCGAATCGAGACCTAGGTTTCCTGTCTCATTACCAATGCTGATTTCTTCACGCCTATTATCCCTCTGCATATCTCACCTAAATCCAATCACACATGCTGCTGTCATTCACCTGCTATTGTCATTTGCCTCCTAATGTAATTCGGCATCTGAAATCACTCCACTTTCCAATAAATAGGACAGATGGACTCCCATTCTAACTGTATCTGAAGAAGTGAGTTGTGACTCACAAAAGCTCCTATCCTGCCACAAATTTTGTTAGTCTTTAAGGTGCTACTGGACTCTTGCTCTTTTCTACTGCTACAAACAGACTAACATGGCTTCCCATCTTGATCTAACTCCACAGCAGTGAGCCGCGACTCAGGAAAGCTCCTCCCCTGCCACAAATTTTGTTAGTCTTCAAGGTGCTCCTGGACTCTTGCTCTTTTCTTCAGCTGCAGACAGACTAACACGGCCCCCCCCCCCCCATCCTGATCTTGCATCAATTGGGTCGGTCTTAATTCTTTTTAAAAAGGGTCTTGCATGGGTTTCGTTCCCATGTCTGGCCTTTGCTCAGAGACCTCCGTTTATAAACGTTCCCCCAAAGCGAAGGTCACACCCGACGGCTGCAGAACATTTTCGTTCCTTCCTCCCGTATCAGGAGGATGGGGCCGCGAGTCCCCAAGGGGCAGCCTTCTCCTGCATGTTTATTTTATTCCGCAGTATCATGTCAGAGCGTCTGCCTAAATATAGCTCCCGCGAAGAGCATTTGTAAGTTTCCTGTTACAGCCTTGCTCCAAGGTACCTTACAGTAAATGGAAGGCTGGCAGCGGAGGAAATCAATGCAGGCTGCATTACTGGCCACGGCTCGCCGGGGCTAATGGGGAACTCGGGCCTCATGGCTGCCGCCTCAGCTGTAGCCCCCCCCCCCTTCCTTTGCTGGCTTCTAAATATTTTTAAAAACAACTGTATGCTGTGATTATTTTAACCACAATAATCCACTTGCTGGGCTGGGCTTGATGTATTTATGTTTCAGATCAGAGAGAGAGAGAGAGAGAGAGATTGGATTTATATCCCGCCCTTCACTCACTTAAGAGTCTCAGAGCGGTTTACAAACTTCTTTCCCTTCCCCTCCCCACAACAGACACCCTGTGAGGTAGGTGGGGCTGAGAGAGCTCTTTCCCAAGCTGTCCTTGAGGAAACAGCTGGTACAGAGCTATGGCTTGCCCAAGGTCATCCAGCCAGGTGCAAGTGGAGGAGTGGGGAATCAAACCCGGTGCTCCCAGATTAGAGTCCGCGCACTTAACCACTACACCAAACTGGCTCCAAAGATCAGGCTTTGGAATCCACAAATGCAGCATCAGGGTAAGACGGAGCTTAGGTTGGTGCACAGTGTGTGTTTGGGGACTGCTTCTGCAAAGCAAATGCAGTGGGGGCGGGGTCAGAGAAGTGTTCCCTCTAAGCTGAGTTAGTGTGAGCTAGCTCACAGTTTTTTAGCCTCTGGCTCTCACATTTTTGCCTTAGCTCAGGAAGGATGGCTCCAGAACAAACTAATCTATGCAGTAGCCACATCACTCACTCACAACTTTAATGCCAGTGGCTCACCAAGTTGAATTTTTACTTACCAGACTACACAGCTTAGAGGGAGCATTGAGAGCCAGGGTAAATCCATAAAAGGAGGACACTTAATGGTGTGTGTGTGTGTGTGTGGAGGGGGTGTTGTAGTGATATGTTGCCTCCTACCTAAGGATGAAAGTAGGGTTGCCAAGTCTTATGTGGCTGCTGGGGGGGGCTTTCCAGTGTTCTCCTGGGAGTCTTCTTGCAAACAAAGTGCGTGCACTACGATGACATCACCCAGAGGTGACGTTATGCGGGGCATGTCAGGCAGGATATTCCAGAATTTGGGCAAAAAACTCTATGGTCACCATAAAGTTTTTTCCAAATGCTAGAGTGTCCCCCATGCCACTGGGTGACATCATCACAAGGGGCACATTGGGCAGGACAGAGTTCTTTGGGGGGCAGCTGGCTGGTGGCGGAGTGGGGCCCCCGAAATCAGGGGAACCGCCACCCCCATTGGGGTGGTGGTAACCCTTGATCAAAGGAAATTGTGCCTGGAAAAGAGACTGGTGGTGGTGATGGAAAGTGCCCTCAAGTCGCAGCTGATGCAGCAATCTTATAGAGTTTCCAAGGCAAGAGATGCTCAGAGGTGGTTTGCCATTGCCTGCCTCTGCGTTGTGACCCTGCACACTTCCTTGGTGGTATCCCATCCAAGCACTAACTGGGGCCGACCCTGCTTAGCTTCTGAGATCTAATGAGGTTGGGCTAGCCAGGGCCATCCAGGCCACAGGGCTCCTAAGATCCTATAAATAAAAACAGTGTCCTAGGAAGCTGGTTGAAGGGGGTTGGGCTTCTGCTTTATGTCAAGATGACCCAAATTTCCATTTTGTGCAGCATCTCTCTATATAATAATTGTTTGGTCATGAACATTCCACATGCTCCTAAATCAGTTGGCTTCATGATGTGTCACTCAAGCTGTCCCTATCCACTGGCTGTGTTGCCGGAGTCCTGCCGGCAACATTCTAAACAGTTTCCTGTTCCTTTCATCCCCATAGCCAGTCAGAACACAGAGGTCGTTTGCATATGCAGCCTGATTGGCCTTTGCCTCCAACATTCTAAACAGTTTGCTGTTGCTGTTGGGGGCCATTCAATGTGTTCTGAGGTAAAATACATCTCTCAATCTTCCCTTCAATGGTCACTGAAGTTGCCAGTCACCGTGTTCTGCAGCCACAGCACATCATTTCCCCTACAGAAAATTTCCCAGCTATTACAACTGATCTCTAGATGACCAAGATCAGTTCTCTGGAGACAATGGCTGCTTTGGGCAGTAGACTCTATGGCATTATATCCTGCTGAAGTCCCTCCGCACCCCAAACCCTGCCCTCTCCAGGCTCTACCCCTCAAATCTACAAGTATTTTCCCACTCAGGAGTTGGCAACCCTGTAACGGGCTATGGAACCGCTTTCCAGACCCTTGGAACCCAGAAGACATGGGATAGGAGGAGGTGTTTTTCTCCCTTAGCTGCCACTGCATAGCCCCAAATCAACATAAGTCAGGGGTGGAGGGAACCATACCTGTTACCATGAGGCTATCCTCCCATACTACCCACTTGGGGCAGCAAAATGACTTGAGACAGCCCTGCCTTATAGCTAAGCAGAAGGAAATAAACATGGCTAGCCTCCCTCTATTTTCCCCTTCCCTCTGCCGCCCCACCAGCCACAGCTGGGACACTCAGCCGGGAGCTTCCTTCTAGAGCCCACTGTATTTCTTCCCGCAATGGGCCTTACTCCTAGTCAGAGATAAATGCATTACATGTTATATATGATGGCTTCTCAGTTGCAGTGTTCTACAGAGCTTGTACAGTGCAGGAGTCAGAATGTTGGATTCAGACTGGGGAGTCCCTGGTTCGAGATCTTAGAATCATAGAATCCTTTTAACTGGAGATGCCAAGGATTGAACCTGGGACCTTCTGCACTGCATGCCAAGAAGATGCTCTACCATGGAGACAAAGCCTCAGACTACTGGTCCATTGTGGTCTGTATTGTCTATTCAGACTGGCAGTGAGTCTCAGGCAAAGGTCTTTCATATCACCTGCCTTTACTTCGTTAACTGGAGGTGCTGGGGATTGAACCTGGGCCCTTCTGCATGCCAAGCAGAGGCTCTTCCGCTGAGCCACATTCCCTCCCCAAGTAATGCCTGCAGGAAGGCTTGTTTGCATGCACACAAAGGGTGGGCATAAAAATACAGTTTTGCCACGAGGTGGTTTTGTATCATTGCATCTCATTTTGAAGTGCTGATCCAGTGCAGAGAGCAAACCCTATGCACTGGGGCCAACTGTGAAGGAACCGACTGGGAGATGGGATCGGGGAGGGCAGAGGCTTGCCAGAAGAGAGTCCTGCAAAACCACTGTGTCATATCCAGCTGCATGACCAGAAGGGACATCACCACAGTGAATAGGGTTGCCAGCCTCTACATGGTGTCTGGAGATATCCCGCTATTACAACTCATCTTCAGGCTATAGAGATCACTTCCTCTGGAGAAAACAGCCACTTTTGGAAGGTGGACTCCATTGACTTGCACCCCACTGAAGTTCCTCCCTCCCCAAACTCCCCACTCCTCAGCCTCCATCCCCCAAATCTCCAGGTATTTCCCTACCTGGATCTGGCAACCCTTTGGCAGGGTGCTGTGGGAGTTTGGAGTAAATCCTAGACTGTCCCTTGACACAGTGATGGCAGTTCGGCTAGGTAGCCAGAAATGGCACTGTGGTGTCGCGGGGCATCATTCTGACCAGCGTTCCCTCTAAGCTGAGTCAGTGTGAGCCAGCTCACAGTCTTTCAGCCTCCAGCTCACACATTTTTGTCTCCGCTCAGGAAGGACGGCTCAAGAGCAAACTGATTTATACTCACAGCTTTAATGCCGGTCGCTCACAGACTTGAATTTTTGCTCACAAGACTTCGCAGCTTAGAGGGAGCCTTGATTCTGACCCCTGCATTTTCGCCCTGCTGCTTGCCCAACCAAGAGCAAGGTACAGGGGGGAGAGTTCCCCCACGCCCACGAGGGTAAATGGCAATGCTATAAGAACTGCCCCCCCCCCCCGGCCGTTTGCAGAAAAATGTTTTTTGTCTCAGCAAAGGCTGAGAAGAAGACCTGAAAGACGGTTTTAGGATCGACTGTGGAAAGAGCTAATGGGGATGTACTTCAAACAGTACTTATCCCTGTGATCTGGTTTGTTTTGTCAGCCTCTGAATCCATAGTTACCAAAAACAAGCAATGGGATGTTTTCCTTTTAATTTTTTAAAATAAAAATAAACAATCCCCAAATGTGCTTTTGGCTCCAGTATCCTGGAGCGCCAACCAAGAAGGACCCCTCCGAAAGCATTACTGCGGTATGTGTTTCAGTCGCTGATGAACAATGACAGCCATGAAACAAAATCCTTGGTCAGGTGTGATGCAACAGATGAGGACACCAAAATAGTACAGCTCAGCATTCTCCCTCCGGGCCGCGTTACACACAGTTTCTCGCGGCATCGCAATGTCACTCCGAGGGCTCCTGCAGCCAAGGGCACCTGGCTTCCTAAAGCCAGATCCAACTTCTGCGGCCGTTCAGGGGTCCTTTGTAAAAAGGGATCGTGGCCAGTTTGGTGTAGTGGTTAGGAGCCGGACTCTAATCTGGGAGAACCGGATTTGATTCCCAACTCCTCCACATGCAGCTGCTGGAGTGACCTTGGGTCAGTCACAAGTTCTCTCAGAGCTGTTCTCTCAGGAGCAGTTCTTGAAAGAGCTCTCTCAGCCCCAGCCACCTCACAGGGCGTCTGTTGTGGGGAGAGGAAGGGAAAGGAGTTTGTAAGCCGCTCTGAGACTCCTTCGGGTAGTGAAGGGCGGAGTATAAATCCAATCTCCTCCTCCTCCTCCTCTTCTTCTATGCTAGAGCATGTGACCGGCACATGCATGACTCCAGGCTCAATCCCTGGCGTCCCTGGCTAAAGTAGAGTTGCCAGCCTCCAGGTGACGGCTGGAATCCCCTGGGATTACAACTGATCTCCAGGCAATAGGGTTCAATTCCCCTGGAGAAAATGGCTGCTTTGAAAGGTGGACTCTATGGTAGTACACTCTATTGAAGACCTTCCCCTCCCCAAAGCCCGCCCTCTTCAGGCTCCACCCCCAAATTCTCCAGGTATTTCTCGAGCTGGAGCTGACAACCCTAAGCAAAAGAGATCACAGCAGGTCTGCGAAAGACACACACATGCCCATAGGCCAGAGACCCAGAAAGGTGCTGCCAGTCAAACTAGAACACACTAATAACAATAATTATTATCGTGTGGCCTTGTGTGTAGTACAGCCAGGAGATCCTAAGATTGCCTGGCAGCCAGCAGTTCTAGCTTTTTAGTGTTACGCACCACTAGGTGGCATGCTAGACTTGTTTTTTTAGGCAAGAGACATTTCAGAGGCGGTTTGCCGTTGCCTGCCTCTGTGTCACACCCCTGGTATTCCTTGGAGGTTTCCCTTCCAATTCCTGGCCCCTCCCCCAAAGAGCCCCATCCCACCTGACATGCCCGGCATGATGATATGTCACCCGGAGGTGACATCATCACACTGGGCATATCGCTCGGGGGACGCTCTAGCATTTGGGCAAAAACTCTATGCTGACCATAGAGATTTCCCCCAAAATGCTAGAGCATCCCACCCGATGTGCCCTGCGTGATGACATCACCTCTGGGTGACGTTGTTGCGGCGCATGCACAAGCACAAGAAGACTCCCTGGAGAAGACTGGACCCCTCCCCCCACCAGCCGCCAGGTAAGACCTGGCAACCCTATTCCACCACCCAAATCTCCAGGAATTTGCCAACCTGGAGCTGGCAGTTCTATTTGCAGCAAGCACATAGGCGTAAACTACGGGGGGGCTCGAGGGCTCGAGCCACCCCCGAAATTACCCGGGGGGGCTCAGCCACCCCCGGGAAAATGGAGCGCCCAGGCCGGCTGGCTGGCCGGCTGCCCCGCCACCTCCCCCCCCGGACTGGGCCGCCGCCTGGGCCGCTGGCACTGGCCTAGGCCGCCTCCTCCCCCCCAGACTGACCTGCTGCTGCCGCCGCCTCCCCCCCGGGACCGGGCCACCGCCTGGGCCGCCGGGACTGACCTGGGCCGCCGCCTCCCCCCCCCGGGACTGGGCCGCCACCTGGGCCGCCGGGACTGACCTGGGCTGCCGCCTCCCCCCCGGGACTGACCTGCTGCCGCCACCGCCTCCCCCCCTGGGACCGGGCCGCCGCCTGGGCCGCCGGGACTGGGCCGCCGGGACTGACCTGGGCTGCTGCCTCCCCCCCCCCGGACTGACCTGGCCCCACGGAGGCAGGAGTGGCCAGGCTAGGCCAGTCGGGGGGGGGGGCCTGGCGGGGACATGGTCTCAGCGCGCGCTTTGCGCGCGCACACAACTCCCCCCCCCCGGGGATTTTAAAAGTCGGCGCCTCTGAGCAAGCATACTACATTTGACCATCATGTGCTCCATAATAGTGGAGTTTCCATTTGCCCCATTCGTAATCTTTTCTGCCCAACATTTGCCCTGATCTAGACATTCAGTTGCCAACCTCCAGGTAGGGCTGGAGGTCTCCTGAAATTATAAGTGATTTCCAGATAACAAAGATCAGTTCCCCTGGAGGAAATGGCTGCTTTGGAGCGTGGACTCTCTGGCATCGTACCCCGGTGAGGTCCTTCCTCTTCCCAAACATCACCCTGTCTAGGCTCCACTCCCAAATCTCCAGATATTTCCCACCCTAGAGCTGGTAATCCTGGGCCCCACCTGGAAGTTGGGGCCGTATGCTGGATCAGACCATTGGTCCACCTAACTCCGTTTCTTCTAGTGCCCTGACCTGGATAGCCCAGGCTAGCCCAATCTCGTCTGATCTTGGAAGATATGAACGTCATCTCTCCAGAGGCCTGCTTAAAGATGCCAACTGGCTTGGAGAAAGAAGTCCTGCCCTTTACGTAGAGGCTTAGCGGGATGTTAGTGGCCCTTTCTTACACGCCCAGGGAAATGCTGATCACCACTTTGCGGTCAGGAAGCAATTTTTCTCCGGGCCAGTTTGGCCGGGGATCCAGGAGAGAAGCAGGTCACTGGGTCTGTATGTGGGTGGAGGTATTAGTCGATTTCCTGCATTGTGCAGGGGGGTTGGACTAGATGACCCTGGAGGTCCCTTCCAACTCTATGATTCTAGGTGCTGTAATTGACCTCCATGCCATGCGAAGTCTCAACTGCTCTTTTCTACAATACTGTGGCCAGCCTCCAGGTGGGGCCTAGAAATCTCCTGGAATTGCAACTGATCTCCAGATGGCAGAAATCAGTGGCTCTGGAGTAAATTGCTGCTTATGGAGAGTGGACTTGATAGTACCCCTATCGTCCCTGAGCTCCACACCCACAAACCTCCAGGAAGTTGACAGCCTGTAGCTGGCCTTCTATAAGTAACTGGGGTCAAGTCGCAACCAACTTCAGGCCTGTAGCTGCAGTGGGGCATTTCGGGGCCCAGCCCCCAACTTTCCCCCAGGGCCCCCCAACTTACCACCCTGGCCAGCCCCCCCGACTTATTTCTTGCACTTGCCACCACCAGCCTCACACTGCCCTTTCTCCCCCCTGGGCAGCTCTCTATATGTCTCCTCCGCAACTTGTTTTAAATGGGAGAAGCGGGGTGAGGAGCTAGTGCGCGCCAGCATCCCAAGTCACGAATTCATGGCCCGGGGTGTGGGCATGTGGCCACGCTTCTCCCCCAAAGCAATGAAAGAGACCCTTTAAATGCTTCGGGGGAGAAGCTCGGCTGCACGCGCAGAGGGCCATGTGTGAATTTCAGCACCCCCTGACTTTTTAAAAGCCCCCCCCAATTAAAAAATCCTTGCAACAGTCCAGAGTTGCTTCCGAGGCAAGCGAGCAGCAGAGGTGGTTGGCCACTGCCGTCTTCTGCAGAGCCTTCCACGGTGGTCTCCAATGCTCCCTCTAAGCTGTGGAGTCTCGTGAGCAAAATTTCTACTTTGTGAGCTACTGGCACTAAAGTTGAGAGCGGGCGATTTGGCTAACTGCATAAGTTAGTTTGCTCTGGAGCCACCCTTCCTGAGCTGAGATGAAAATGTGTGAGCCGGAGGCTAAAAAAACTGTGAGCTAGCTCACACTCACTCAGCTTAGAGGGAACACTGGTGGTCTCCCATCCGAGTACCAACCCTGCTTAGCTTCTGAGATCTCCTGAGATCAGGCTTAAGGGTTTCCAGGTGTGTTCCCCCCCCCCCCCGGCCACTGGCAGGAGTTGGGGGGAGGGTTGCCAGATCCAGGTTGGGGAAGTCCTGAAGATTGCGGGGGGGGCAGGGGGGGGGGAGCCTGGCAAGGACAGGGACCTCAGTGGGCTACAATGCCACAGAACCCACCCTCCAAAGCATCCCTTTTCTCCAGGGGAACTGATCCCCGTAGTCTGGAGATAAGCTGTAATTCCGGGGATCCCCAGGCCCCATCAGGAGGCCGGCAGCCCTATAATAACATGCCCCTCCCCTCCCCTTAAGTCTTTATTAAAGGGACAGGACGTTTTCCTCCAGGTTCTGTTGGCCAGCCTAATCCTGAGTGCTATGAACACTGTAACATCTACAACACTATTCTCGGTGTTACTTTTCCTTTTTTTGCTGGCCAATCAACCCCGTAGGGTTTTTGAGACTTATGGTGACCTGTAGGGTTTCTTCAAGGCAAGAGACGTTTCAAAGGCAGCTTGCCATTCCCTGCCTCCGCATAGTGACCCAGGTCCTCCTTGGTGGTCTCCCCTCCAAATACTGACCAGGACTGACCTTGCTTAGCTTCTGATGAGGTCAGGCTAGTTCGGGCTATCCACAGGGCCGTAGCCAGCAGGGGGAGCAAGAGGCAGCACTCCCTACGACATCAGGGGCGCCCCGTATTCTAGCGGAGAAATTCCTGGCTATGGGGCTGCCAGCAGTGGACCCAGGTGTGGGTGCGGGACAGTGGCTGGCCAGTGAGCAACTCCCGCACCATCACCGTCCATTTCCTCCTTTGGGGAGCACCGGGAGAGAGAGATGCTTCCGGCGCGGCATGGGTGGGCAGCACTGGAGAAGATGGGGAGGTTGCCTGGCTCATGGTTGCTGCTGAGGGTCTCGTGGCAGCTGTACTGGGCAAGGTGAGCGCGGGCAGGTGAAGAAGAAGAAGAGGAGGAGGAGGAGTTTGGATTTATACCCCACTCCTCACTCATTTGGAGTCTCAGAGCAGCTTACAAACTCCTTTCCATTCCCCTCCCCACAACAGACACCCTGTGAGGTAGGCGGGGCTGAGAGAGCTCCGAGACAACTGTCCTTGAGAGAACAGCTGGTACAGAGCTATGGCTTGCCCAAGGTCATCCAGCAGGTGCAAGCGGAGGAGTGGGGAATCAAACCCGGTTCTCCCAGATTAGAGTCCGCGCACTTAACCACTACACCAGACTGGCTCTCAACATCAGAAGAGCCCTGCTAGATCAGACCAGTGGTCCTGCTAGATCAGTCCAGCATCCTGTCTCACACAGTGGCCAACCAGTTCCTCTGGAGGGCCAACCAGTTCCTCTGAAGGGCCAACAACGGGACATAGAAGAAGAAGAGAAGAAGAAGAGATTGGATTTATACCCCACCCTTCACTCACTTGGAGTCTCAGAGCGGCTTACAAACTCCTTTCCATTCCCCTCCCCATAACAGACACCCTGTGAGGTAGGCGGGGCTGAGAGATCTCTGAGACAACTGTCCTTGAGAGAACAGCTGGTACAGAGCTATGGCTTGCCCAAGGTCATCCAGCCAGGTGCAAGGGGAGGAGTGGGGAATCAAACCCGGTTCTCCCAGATTAGAGTCTGCGCACTTAGCCATGACACCAAACTGGCTCTCTGGTGTCCACTGGTGCTCCACAGGGCGAGGGACGGAGGGAAGCCAGGGCAGCGGGGGAGGTCATGTGACTTCACCGGCTCTTTCCAATGCTTCCTTGCAAAGCTTTCTGAGCAGGAAAGGAGGGAGAGGGACTTTGAGAAGACAGCAGCAGAAGCAGGAAAACCCGGCAAGCCCACCCTTCTCCTTCCACATCTTAACGGAGGTAATGCAATTAGATCCATTAATTAAATTAGCCCCCCCCGGTGGACCCCCCCCCCCCAAATCCTAGTTATAGGCCTGGCTATCCAGGTCAAGGCTATATATTCTCACTACATCATTTAAATTAGTTCATTTTAGAAACAAGATTGCCTTTTTGGTGCCATGCTATGTGCTTGTTTGTTCTGAATAGCAAAGGGAGATTTTGGAATCTGCTGTGTGTATACTTAGGGCAGTGCATTAGCTCCGCACAGTTAACAATAAAAGAAGGAAAACAAATCCAAAATCCAGTAAAACTGCACAGCAACTGTAACCCCGCCAGCAATAAAAGTATCCCCATCTGGAGAGTGAAAGCCATATAAAGGGGTCAGAGAGGAAGAAGAGAAAGAATTCGGCATATGGGGGGCGGGGGGAGATTTCCAGAATCCCACATCCCCAGTCTTATCCCACAATTCTAGGCAAAAAGATGAAAACTGTTATGGTTCCCAAGGCAACCAAAAATGGCATCCAAAATTCTTGCAAGGTGAGAATTCAGATGCCATATTTTGGTTGCCAAGGCAAACGCCGAGGATTCTGAGCTATCTGCTCATGTTGCGTTGCAGGGAATTGCTGCAGAGTTTAGGTCCATCTCCAAAACATAGAATCATAGAATCACAGAGTTAGAAGGGGCCACACAGGCCATCTAGTCCAACCTCCTCCTCCCAACAGGAACAGCTCCCTGCCCTCTTCCAAGTGACAGCCCTTCAAATGCTTTGAGAGAGCCATCCTGTCCCCCCTCAACCACCTCTTCTCCAGTCTGAACATTCCCCAGTCCCTCAGCCTTTCCTCACAGGGCTTCTTGGTCTCCAGGCCCTCAATCATCCTCGTGGCTCTCTTCTGCATCTGCTCCATTCTGTCCACATCCTTTTTGAAGTGAGGCCTTCAGAACTGCCCACAATACTCTAGTTGCAGCCTGACCAATGCAGTGTACAGTGGGACTATGACATCTTGCGATTTGGCTTTACTGAAATCCGGGTAAACAACATCAACAGCATTCTCTTGATCCAGTAAGCATGTCACTTGATCAAAGAAGGAAACGATGCTTGTCTGGCAAGACCTGTTGGGGACCAATCCGCGCTGACTTCCCTGGATCACCAAGTTGTCCTTTAGATGCTTGCAGGTTGATCCCTAGGGTTGCCAAGTACTTACCTGCTGCTGGCAGGGGGACAGAGCTTCTTTTCCAGGGGGGTTCCCACTTTAGGGGCCCCCAATCTGCCAGCCTGGATCCAGCTGGCGAGGGAAACCCCACCCCAATGGGCCTGGCGTGATGACATCACCCGGAAGTGACATCATTGTGCTAGGCATGCCGCCAGGGGGATGCTCTAGCATTCAGTCAGAAACTCTATGGTGCCATAGAGCTTTTAGGCTGAGTGCTAGAGTGTCCCCCTTGGCAACATGTCCCCCCACCGGCTAGATCAGGGCCAGCGGACTGAGGGCCCCTAAAGTGGGCAACCCCCCATCCCCCTGGGGGGAATGGCAAGCCTACTGATCCCTTTAAAATCTGCTCCAGTATCTTCCCTGGGACAGAGCACAGATTGACTGGCCTATAGTTTCCTGGGTCATCTCTCCTCTGCCCTCCTCCAGTCTTGTGGCACGTCTCCCATCCTCCAAGAGGTCTGGAAGATGATGGGCAAAGGCCCTGCAAGCTCTCTAGGAAGTTCTTTGAGCCCTCTTGGGTGCGTGCCATCTGACCCGGGGGATCTGTACTCATTCAGGGCAGCCAAGTGCTTCTCAACTACCTCTCTGCCCACGTCAACCAGCAGCCGGGATGCCATGCCTTGACAGCCAGCACCTCTAGATGAGCCTGTTCTCTTCTTCGGGGGGGGGGGGGACTGAGGCAAAATAGGCACTAAGCCTATTAAGCCTAAGACACCAGGGGAATTCAACGGGAATTGTTGGTACGCCGAAAGAAATCCTGTGTTTGTAATGGTTTCCTAAGTAGAGAGAGACGATACTGGAGTAGGGTAGAGTATAGTGAAGATGAGACCCCTGCCCCTTCTCAGCACAATTTCTTGCAGGTCTTTCACATTCAACTAATATGACACTGGGACACAATAAAAGCCACCGACCAAGTCAGACTGAGAGCTGAGTGACAGAATACATGCAGGCCTTTGCAATGAACGCCCATTTCTGGTGCTCCCCCAGGGGCCAGCCAGCTGGCCAGCGGGGGAGAATTATCCCCCCAACAGGCAAGAAGCAAGAAATAAATGTGACATGCCTACGTCAGCTGGGAGTGATGTAGGCATGTTGGTGACGTTGGGGGGGGGGGGGCGCGATGCTCTGGCTTTGGGGCAAAACTCTATGGTAGAATTAGCTTCAAACCATAGAGTTTTGCCCAAAAACTAGAGTGTCACCGCACCCACACCGACATGCCTACATCACTTCCGGGTGACGTAGGCACGTCACATTTATTTCTGGCTCCTGCTAAGTTGCCTGCATCCCCCACCTGCAAGTCCTACTGACCTGGCTACCCCAAGGCGCCCCCTGTGTGCAGATATCTAAATCTGCACCTCGGGGGCACCTGGGGGCAAGGAGATTTTCCTGCACACTTGGGGGACTCCCCAGGTGTACAGAAAAATTTGAAAAGTAAAAAAAAAAAATATTCGGGGGATACTTAAATCCCCCCCACCAAAAGAAAAAAGCGTCCCCTGCGCATGCACAGGGAACACAGTTGGAATAGTACCTCACCGCCATTGTGGGGAGGGTGGGTGGGTGGGAGAGAAGGCTTGGTGCCTGGGAGCTTGGAGCCGCAAAGGCCCTGCTGTCAGTGGGGGAGCCGGCAGGCAAAAGAGAAGGCCTGGTGGGCCTCGCCGTCAGTGGGGGGGGGGTAGGATAGAAGGCCCGGCGGCTCTGAGCTGTGTGGGCCTTGCCGTCGGGGGGGGGGGGGCGGCAGGAGAGAAGGTCTGGCGGGCCCAGCAGCTCTGAGAAAGGGAGAAGGCTTACCTGCAGCGGCTTGCTCCTCCACGTGGAGCTCCCCCCGCACAAGTATCGTGGGTCCCCGCCTCTTGTATAATCCATTCTTCCCTTGAACAAAGAGCCAGCCTGGTGTATTATCTCGGAGACCTGGGTCTGAGTCTGCCATGGAATCTTGCTTGGTGACCTCCGGCCAGTCTCTGTCTTTGAGCCTCACTTGACTCCATATAAATCAATATTTTGGTTCCCGCCCTGTTGAAATTTAGATCGGTAAGATCTTAAGGATAGAGATCTTTCTCTTTTGCAGACAACAGGGTGGGGAGGGGACCATGGGTCCGTGGTAGAGCATCTGCTTGGCACACAGGTCTCAGGTTCAGTTCCTGGCATTTCCAGTGAAAAGGATCTGGAAGTGGGTGATGTATAATGAGACCATGGGGAGCTACTGCCAGTCTGAGTAGAAAATACTGACTGGGATGAACCAAGGGTTTGATGATGATGATGATGAAGAGTTGGATTTATACACTGCCCTTCTGTTGGCGTTTCAGAGCAGCTTGCAATCTCCTTCCCTTCCTCTCCCCACAACAGACACCCTGGGAGGCAGGTGAGGCTGAGAGAGCTCTGAGAGAACTGTGACGGACCCAAGGTCACCCAGCTGGCTTCATGTGGAGGAGGAATGGGGAATCAAACCCAGTTCTCCAGGTTAGAGTCCACCACTCTTAACCACTACACCAAGCTTCACAAAATCATGCCCTGGCTCAGGAAGAGCATCTCCTTGGTATGCAAGAAGGCCCCAGGTTCGAGTCCCACCATCTCCAGTTAAAAAGGGCTAGGCAGTCGGTGATGTGAAAGACCTTTACATGAAACCCTGGAGAGCTGCTGCTGGTCTGAGTAGACAGTACTGAGACTGGTGGACCGATGGTCTGATTCAGTAGAAGGCTGCACAGTGTGTTCCTGTGCGTTCAACATGCCTTCCCCTGTTTTGGGGCTTCCTAGAGGTAGCAGTTGTGTGAACAGAATGCTGGACTTGACGGGCACTGGATCTTCTTATGCCCTGGGCAGGGGGTTGGGCTAGATGGTCTGTATGGCCCCTTCCAACTCTATGATTCTATGTTCTTAGGACAGAAACGACGGCCTCCTGTAGACAGGTCTGTCCCAACCTGACTACCTCATCGCCTCATGTTTTCGCAATTGCTCCACGTCTGCCAGATGTTGTCGGAGGGTCATTCCACAGCTCTGCTTCCCCATTCCTGGGAATCCTGGGCAGATCTCTCCCCCCCCCCCCCCCCACTTCTCCTGGCATTTCTTTGCAGCGTTCTTACTCACCAGGAACAAGGGCGCGGATGTGCCTCCACTTCCTGCTCAGACATGTCCCTCACGAGGCAGCTCTTTGCGTGCCCAGCGATGTTCACTCTTCCCCTGGTTTGCATTCTTTGCTGTGAAGGAATGCCAGGACTGGCTTGGCCTGGGGTCTAACCGTCTCCCTCCATCTCTCTCTCTCTCTCCCTTTTCTCCCTGTCATTATCATTGAATCACGTCTACCTCTGCCTGTTCGTCCCTTCCCACCCTGTTCTTCTTTGTGTCCCCTGAAAACTTCTCACTAGGCCCCTTCCAACTCTTATGATTCTAGGATTTTTTTTCCCCTTAGGAAAAGCAAAGGGATAGAACGAGGCCCGCTCTTCTCCAAAACTCTCTCTTCTCTTGCATTCAGTGTAAATTGAGCAACGTGGGTTGAAATAAAGGAGAAAAGATTTCAAAGGGAAAACCCAGAATACCACAGTCAGAAAAGGAAATTACACCTCATACATAATAACTGAAAGGGAGGCAACTGTGATGGAAAAGTAGTATGAATCCCAAATTCTGTGTGAGGGAAAAGCCACAAGGTATCAGTCAGCCGAACAGCCGGCAAACACAGTTTGGGGATTTTCAATGTGTAGGAGGGTGGCTAAGTACTAGGGTTGTCAACTCCCAGGTGGTGCCTGGAGATGCTTAATTCATATATTTATAAATAATGTTGCCGGCTCCGGGTTGGGAAATACTTGGAAATTGTGGGGGTGGAACCTGAGGAGGGTGGGGTTTACAGAGGGGAGGGACTTCAATGGGCTATAACGCCACAGAGTCCACATTCCAAAGTGGCCATTTTCTCCAGGCAAACTGATTTCTGTTGTCTGGAGATCAGCTGTAGTAAGCAGGAGATCTCCAGCCATCACCTGGAGGTTGGCAACCCTATTTATACAGGGCATTTTGAGCTTTCAAAGCCTATGATATTTCCATGGTCCTTACAATGGGCAGTATCTTTCCCCTCCTACATTCCTCTCTGTTTTTGCAGCCCCTTCCCACATCAGAAAGAATCCTGTCCAGGATCATAGTAGCCACATTGGGGTGGGGGGCAGGTTGCCAGTCTCCAGGTTACCTGTTAAGGCCTGGAGACCTCCTGGAATTACAACTGATCCCCCAACTGCAGACATCAGTTCCCCTAGAGGAAACAGTTGCTTTGGAAGGTGAACTCTATGACATTATCCCCCCCCCCCCAAGAACTGTACCCTCCCTAGGTTCCACCTCCAAATTTCCTGGAATTTCCCAGCCTGAAGTTGGCAACGCTTGAGAATTGTTTAACCTAAGACTCCATGGGCGTGTTTATTTGTGACCAGAATGGGCCTGGTTTATTTTCAGACTCACATGGAGCTGAGATGGAAGACTTCTTGCTTTAAGGCCAGGGTCCCGACCTTTTTGAGGCTGCAGGCACCCTCAGAATCCTGACCCAGCATGGTGGGCGCAGCCACAAAATGGCTGCCTCAAAAGAACAGCCGCAAGAGTAGACTTGTGGTGGGGGGTCCCAGTCCGTCTCCACGACTTCTTCGGCATGCGCACCAAGATGACATCGCCCAGAA
Organism: Lepidodactylus listeri; assembly: GCA_029233225.1. Taxonomy (NCBI): domain Eukaryota; kingdom Metazoa; phylum Chordata; class Lepidosauria; order Squamata; family Gekkonidae; genus Lepidodactylus; species Lepidodactylus listeri. The sequence continues at coordinate 88,683,031 of JARCFY010000011.1, forward strand.
GTGACGTCATCATGTCGGGCATGTTGGGAGCGGGGCCACTGTCATTTGAGGGAAAACCAGAGAGTTTTCTCTCAAATGCTAGAGCATCCCCCCCGCAACGTACCCCAGCGTGATGATGTCACCTCCGGGTGACATCATCACACCGGGCACGTTGCTGCAATGCTGGCATTTTGGGGGTAGGGTTCTCCCTGGCATCGATTTGGGCCAGCGGGTAAGGTATCTATTAGGTGGGCAAATCCCTGCCAGCCTGGGGGACCTGGAAACCCTACACAAGAGGCAGAGCCAGTCATAAAATGGCTGCCACAGTTCCTTGTGCCATGCTAGCAGCTGTTGCCAAAGCAATCTTTTTTAAAATCAGCACAGCCAATCAAATCTCCAGCAGCCAATCAGAGGCCTTGCTGGGCAAAAGCCCCACCTAGTCCTGCCCACTTTCTAAAAACACTCAGTGGACACCAAGAAAGCTGTTGGTGGTTTACAGTGGTGCCTGCGGATACCATGTGGGGGACACCTGCTTTAAGGAGTCAAACCTCAGTTGGTTGGGATGCCCAGATTTGAGCATTTTAACCAACAGGTGGTTGGTTGTTGCCTATACACTGCCAAAGTTTAACTCTGGATCAGAATTGAAGTTTTTGGGCAAGAAGCAAACCCCAGTCTGTTGAAGCACCCATGTTGGGACTTCACAACAAATTACGGTTAAATGGAAGGTTTTCTAAAGCAGGAAGGTCTTTGACCTGAGCACTGCATGAGGTAAAAAGAGCACACGAGACCAAGAACAAGTTGGGCTCCTTCTTCTCACAAACAGATTACTGCTAGCTCCGGTGATTAAAGGGAACCTCCACATTCAGTCAGCCTCTGAATCCCAGAGCCAGGAAGCAACATGAGGGGAAGGCCTCGGCCTCTGTGCCCTGTTGCTGGCTCCTCAGAGGAACTGGTTGGCCACTGTGTGAGGCAGGATGTTGGACTAGATGGACTATTGGTCTGATCCAGCAGGGCTCTTCTAACGAAGGCCTCGGCCTCTCTGCCCTGTTGTTGGCCCTCCAGAGGAACTGGCTGGCCACTGTGTGAGACAGGATGCTGGACTGGATGGACCACTGATCTGATCCAGAAGGGCTCTTCTTATGTAGAAAGTTCATGGCTCGAGGGAGATTTGAGTCAGAGTTCCTTCATCACTGCTTGTTAGTGTTGCCAGGTCTGGTGTTCTTTCCTTCCTTTGTGGTCTCCCATCCAAATACTAGGCAGGTTTGACCCTGTTTAACTTTGCCACATTGGGAAAAGACTACCCTTGGTGAATTCTGTTTGCCAAGAGGAGGGGCCTTTTTAGAGCTATTCCTTGAGCTTCTACAGAAAACAGGGTCGTAAGAAAAATTGTGTAACTGGAAAATTTGGAATTTCTTTCTTTCTTTTTTTTAAAAAACCAACCCCCCCAAAACAAAACGCCTTCCTGTATCTAGTTTCTATGCTAATATGACAAGGATCGCAGCAGAAAACTGATTTTCAAGATAAACAAAGCCAAGTCAATTTGGTTCAGCCCCTTGTGGCATTTTCGTTCCTGGGGTTCCTCGAGGATTTCTCCTGTCAAAAACAGCACTTGAGGAAGCCAAGACCTGACAAGAAACATCCACCGCCTCAGCCAGGCATAAATCAGCCAATGTTATGTGGGTCTCGTAGGCCTGTTGTGGTTTCCTGCCATTCTTTAACCTCCCGTGACTGGGATCTTTTCTAGACTAAAAAAAGAAAAGGGGATAAGGGAGGGGAGGGATCTGAATCCAAATATCCTCCACTCTGAAGCTTCCCTTGCATATAAGTGAAATGATTACCTTAGATGTCAGGATCTCTCCCCAGATTACATTAGCGTATTAGAGTACTAGGTCGGACTTTGTAAGCAGATTGGTTTGGGTAAAATCTCAGTCTGTGAACCTTGGTGGGGGCTGAAATAAATCCCTTTCTGTATCAACAGTATTTAATCAGATGTCTGATACATCTGCCTTGTGTTAGTAGCCCTTCGTTTACAAACACATGGGTCGAGAGGTGAACCGCAAACTGCCAAGGACGACTTCACAGAGGAAGGCCGTGGCAAACCACCTCTGCCTAATCACGCACCTTCGAAGCCCCTTGCTGGGGTCACCATAAAATCAGTTGTGTCTTGACAGCACTAATGTATGTACAGGTGAGCCAAAAGTAGTCATGATTTTTCACCAGGGCTTTTTTGGGGGAGGGGGGGCTATGTTGAAAAATACTTCTTGATAATTTTGAGAGGAGAAATGTCTGATTCACCATTCATGGTGATTTAACTTGCACTCTTTGTCTCTCACTCTAGCTAAATTGCCTCTGGTTACTTAGGATTATAACATCATCCCAGGCATTATCCATAATTGGGTGGGTATGACTAATTAGGCTTCCCAGTACCCTGGCTGTTGGGCTGACCACCTGGTGTCGTGAGTCAGTCTGCTCACCAAAGGCTATGGTCGGTCTATACCAGATCTGCCCTTGAATGCGACACCTGGTGTCACTTCCTAGAAAATCCCAAAGTGAGGCCAGTCTTTCCTAGGAATCGCCAGAAACTCTTATGGTATTACAATAGAGTTTCCAGCGGTTCCTAGAGAGGTGTGATGCCATTTCTGCATTTTCTAGGAAGTGACATCTTGCTATCACTAACAGCTGTCTCCCATGTCCCTGCCTGCCCCCAGGTTTCCTGCTGGTAGCCAGGCTGTACCTGGCAATCCTATAACTAATCCAAGAAGTCTGAGTCCAGTGGCGCCCTTAAGACTGACAAATTGTAATTCTGGGTATAAGCTGATGAAGAAGTGTGCATGCACACAAAAGCTCATATCTTGAATAAAACTTTGTTGGTCTTGAAGGTGTCACTGGACTCAAACTTTGTTCTGTTGCTTCAGACCAACACAGCAACCCACCTGAATCTAATCCAAGCAGTATTGTCTTCCTACACCCTCAATCACAGTTACTCTCACTGGCCTTCGGTGACATCATTGCTAAGCCAAATCGGAATGGTTATGCGGTGTACTGATGTCATCCCATTCACAGTACAATCCCTGGCTTTGATTTCTCACATGATTCATCCAAGGAGAAAGCAGCAGTTGCAGAAACAATAGTATCAACCAGCAGTGGGAAAAGTGAGAATTTATAATTTCTAAAAGGACGTTGTGGAGAAACTGCTATCCCACTTGGTCTCACCAAGCCCCTTTTCTCTTGCCCAGTTCACTTGACCATTAAGAAAACTGTGCTCTTGCTCCCTGCCAGGTCAATGAAGGTGTCGGAATCTGTTACTCGGGGGTGGCTGATGAGCAAGGATGGAAAAGCGTGAAGTGCCAAAGACAAGAGGAGACACCAAGCTGGGAAACCAAAGCTACAAGTGGCTCCACACAAGGGGACATTTTATTTTTTAGATTTCCTCTCGCCTTGTCCCGTCCATGGACTCCAGCTGGTGAGCAGCGGTCAAATGGTTTGTACGTGTCCTTTAGAAGCAGGCACAGTCTTCCAAAGAGCTCCCATTCCCAGGGAACCTGCTTTTTGACTTCAGACATGGCTCGAACACTTGAAGCTTGTATTCGTATTCATAAGGGCTGGAGAACGGAGGATCTTTAAAAGCTGAGAATCAAAATTCTGCACCCAGTAATCACTGCGTGGTTTTTCTGTCACCAATACAGAAACACCACATCACCTGCAATAGAATCATACGCATTGAGCTAAGTTTGCAGAAGGGGAGCGAGAATATTCAGTTCCGCTCAGCAATGTTCCCCCCTCAAGATTATGATTATTTAAACAGCAATATCGTATTCACCCTGTTCCATCAAGAAGCTGCTCCGAGGGCCACTGTGACATTACTCGGGTTCAGTGCAAGCCATCATTCAGTCCCTTTAATAATTAAAAGGCATTTGAGTTGTCTAAGCCCCTATAAAGAGATAAGCTGCTTTCTTAGAACTCGGAGTGGTTTAATCATAAGGCACGTTGGCGGAATACGCCCTTGGCATTTAATAACACACACTTTGGGCGCCCCAACAAAAGAATGAGTGCACAGAGCGACATGTCCTCCAAGAGATTAATATTTTACTTCCAATAATCTATGGAGGGTAACTTTCAGACTCTTCCTGTGAATCAAGATCGAGCTCGATTCGAAAAGGAACTCCATCATCATAAAGCTGGGGCTGCAGTTGCCGCCCAGTTAAAAAACCCACACGCATCTCCACAGTTTCATTCTGCAAGGGAGATGCAAAAAAAAAAAAAGGAAAAAGGCTGGGATGAAACACAAAACCTATCATTGAGAACAGCTCCGTGAGATAGCATGGAATGCATTTCCGGGCTTTGAAATTTAATTCGTTTTAGAAATCCTGCCTTCAGATTTCCTCGGGGTGCATTCAAGTGAGCTCAAAACGCTGGGTTTTTTTTTTGAAAAAAGTATATGAATCAATTGGAAAATTACAGGATATCTGCAAGGTCTAATTTGATTGGCTGCCTCACTAATGTGCATACAGATGGCCGACGTATGTGCAAAGTACTGCTATCGCTCGGTGATACTGTACACCTTGGTCGGGGGCTTGATCAGATGCTCCAGCAGGTGCAACGAGATCCGGATGCCTCTGTCTTGCGGACAAAGGGCCGTCACACTATTGTAAGCCGGAATAATAGGGTTGGTTGGAAGCAGAGGAGAACGGCAGCCTTAACCTGCCCAGATGGCATCCATTGAATCCACTTCTGAACACTGCAGACTCGGCATCACCTGGTTAGAAGTGCGAGTCAAGTGGATTTAAATGAAAATAATCACTCAACGTCGAATCATTGTGTACTGGGGAAGGGGGGGGGGGGAAGGATAATCGTTTTGAATATTGATCTTTTTCATGAACCCCAACTACCTCATCTGCTTTTCTCTGTGGCCCTTGTTCACAACATTGACAGCTGAAAAAAATAATAGCCAGTGAGCCAATTACAAGTGACACAGGAGATTACTAGAGCTAGATTTGAGTCCCGTAGTACCTTCAGGACCAACAAGGTTTCCAGGGTGCAAGCTTTCAGGAGTCAGAAGTTCCCTTTGTCAGATACGAACCCCCGTTGACTCTCGAAAGCTCATTCTCTGAAAAGACAGAGCTCTTCCGCCAGGCCTTCAGTTGAGGCAGCGGGTATCCAATTCAATCTGGCCTCCCTCTTTCTTCCCCCTGTGAGTCACTCTTATGTGTCTGTTGAGGTATAATTTATTTTAAGGTATCAGTGTTTTATTTGTTTTATTGTATTTATTGTGTGTATTTTATTATTCTGTTTTTATGAGGTATTGTGTTCAGTTCAGTTCACTGTAACTAGCCACTCACCATGTTTTTATGATGTAAATCTGCACTCAGCAGATTATTATTGGTCGGAACCCGCCCTGAGCCTGCTTTGTGGGAAGGGTGGGATATAAATAGAAGAAAACAAACAAACAAACAAAATCTCATTGGTCTCTAAAGTGCTACTGGCCTTAAATCTAGCTCTTCCACTGACAGAGTTGACAAAGGGAATTGTTCCCCCTCTCCCAAAATACTAGAACTCGAGGGCATCCAGTGAAGCTGATGGGCAGTAGGTTCAGGACGGAGAAAAGGAAACACTACTTTACACAGAGAGTGGGAGGTCCCATGGCTCAATGGTAGAACATCGCCTTGGTATGCAGACGGTCCCAAATTCAATCCCCGGCATCTCCAATTCAAGGATTAGGTGATATGAAAGACCTCCACCTGAGACCATGGAGAGCCACTGCCAGTCTGAGTAGACAATACTGACTTTGATGGACCAATGGTGTGATTCAGTAGAAGGCGGCTTCATGTATGGTCATGTGATAGGTCTATTGGTGGCCACTAGCCATGGTGACAGAAAGGAACCTCCAAATTCAGAGGCACTAATCCTCTCAATCCCAGAGCCAGGAGGCAACACCAGGGAAAGGCTTCAGCCTCTGTGCCCTGTTGTGGGCTGGCCAGAGGAACTGGTTGGCCACTGCATAGAGACAGGATGCTAGACTGGATGGACCACTAGTCTGATCCAGCTGGGCTCTTCTGATGTTCTTATGTTCACTGTAGAACAACAGGGCTACCCTCTCAACTATCTTCACAGGTGATGTCTGATACTCAGCCCTTGAAGGAGATGATTGCTGGAGATTTTAAGGACCCAAACTCACTTCTACATTCCATGCTTGGATTTAGAAAATGAATAGAATCTCAGGATGTGTGAGCTAAAATCCTACTTTGTGAGCTACTGGCATTAAAGTTGTGAGCAGGCGATTTGGCCGCTGCATAAATTAGTTTGCTCTGGAGCCACCCTTCCTGAGCGAAGACAAAAATGCGTGAGCCGGAGGCTAAAAATCTGTGAGCTAGCTCACACTAACTTAGCTTAGAGGGAACACTGGTGCCTGTGGGTGCCCGGATGCCCACCAATACCTTTCCTGGTGCCCACCAAGTACTTTTAGATCAAGTGAGTTGGGCCAGCTTGGTGTAGTGACTTGGGCCAGCATGCAGACTCGGGTTTGAGTCCCCACTCCTCCATGTGCAGCTGCTGGTGTGACCTTGGGTCAGTCACGCGTTCTCTCAGAGGCATTCTCTCAGGAGCAGTTCTCAAGAGAGCTCTCTCAGCCCGCCTACTTCACAGAGTGTCTGTGGTAGGGAGGGGAAGGGAAAGGAGTTTGTGAGCCACTGAGACTCCTATGGGTACTGAAGGGCGGGGTATAAATCCAATCTCTTCTTCTTCTTTGTATGCTAACAGGCTTCCTGATTTGGCCACTGGAGATCTGATGGGCTGTGCAGATTTTAAAAATTGCTTTGGCAGCAGCTGCCACCACAGCACAAGGATCTTTACTGTGTAACTGAAGGTCAGGTGTGTATCTTTTTAAAACCTTTTTCTTTTAAGCCATGCGTTCATTTTAAAAGGCATCGTGTTAAACAGAGCATCTGCCTGAAATCTTGAAGGATTACAATCTAGAGTTATGCATCCCCTCATTTCCCTGACACTTTGTAGTTGGCTCTGCCTCCCTTGGCGGCCATTTTGAGCCTGCCTGTGCGGGCAAGGTGGGATATAAATCGAAACTAATAAACAAATAATAAATAAATAATAATTTTGTAGTTCCGCCCGCAATTCCAGAATCGCCTCAGAATTCCAGAGTGTCAGAATTCCAGAGGTACTCAAGAAGCCGGAGACGCCTGCCATAATACACAGCGCTCTGTCCTCAGAACACTGTTTTCGAGGGTCTGAGGCGGTAACAAGACATCTCTAAATTGTCTCTGTGTCTTTAATCTCCTCTAAGGTAGTTTGGCCTTTCAGATGATATCCCGCCGCTCAGGGGACGGCGACCATGGAAAACACCAGCTTACTCATCCTGCTTATGGACTCGAATTAAAAAGCTTTGCCGATCCCTCGTGGGGTCAGACAAAGGGCCAAGCCCCAGGCTAAAGCCGGCATTTGCCACCCGACGGCAGGACGCCGCAAATCTCCTCTTCTCTCGGCGCATCGTTATTTGCCCGCTTGCTTCTTATATAAATGTTGCTACGTATCAAGGCCGACAGCCATGCGAGCAAGATGGGGTTTTGGAACAACAGCAGCCATGCCAGAGACAGCCACAAAACGAGCCAGACCCTTTTCAGACAGGGGGGAGGGATATTCAGGAGGAAGCGGAAGAACAAACGTTCACTTTATCCATCACAGAGAGAAAGAGAGAGCGCCCGACTTCATGTCGAGCCCAGCGAGAGGTGTTCCCAGGCTCAAATCAACCCCACTGCAGTTGCTAACCTAAATTTGCTTTCCTTCTCTGCCACCACCAGAAACAGCCATTTCAGAAACTGTGGATTAGGGAGGAACAAGTCTATAGGAATGTGTGAGCAGCAGGTTAAAAGAGAAGAAGAGAGTAAAGCAAGGAAAGAAGGAATTCTCTTTTTTTTTAACCTTCCCTGTCCCCTTCCTAGGGCTGCCAGCTTTTGATTTCAAAACTGCTGATCCCTTGCATGGGACAAAAGAGTGAAGCCAGGGTGGGCAGAGCTGGAAGGTTTGGGAGCAGAATCTGATGAGCCCTTTGATAATTAAGAACATAAGGAGAGCCCTGCTGGGTCAGACCGGTGGTCCATCTAGTCCAGCATCCTGTCTCACGCAGTGGCCAGCCGGTTCCTCTGGTGGACGAACAACAGGGCATAGAGGCCAAAGCCTTCCCCTTCTCAGACAGAAGTCTTTCACATTACCTACCAGGGCTGTAAAACTATGGGGGGCAGTGAGACCCTAAGCCGCCTTCCTGGGATTTCCCTGTGGGGCAATGCACCTTCTGGATTATCCTGGCAGGGGGCAATGCCCCCTCCCAGGCTGTCAGGTAGCATTTTGAACCTGCTCAGGCGGTCTGGTTCTCAAGTTCAGCCAGTCCTCTTTGTCTGTCTAGCAACTTAGAAAGTGCCTTTGAGGCACAGGGCCGTTTTTTTTTTTGTTCGTTTTTGTAAAGATAAGAGGGAGAGGGGACCTTCGTCTGTAAAGAAGCAAGAGCGAGAGAGAGAGAGATCATGCAAGGGGGAAGGGGAAGATCAAGTCATCTAGCAATCAGGAGGCCTCAGTGGTTGGAACAAAGAATATGTTTCCTGTAGCCTGCAACACAAACTCTGGGGTAAGTACAGCTAGATTTAAATCCAGTAGCACCTTAAAGACCAACAAAATTTTTGGGAATATAAGCTTTTGAGTAGGGTAAGGTGTGGAATTGCCAGCTCTGGGTTGAGAAATACCTGGAGATTTGGGGGGTGGAGCCTGGGGAGGGCGGGGTTTGGGGAGGGACCTCAGTACCTCAGAGCCCATCCTCCAAAGCCGCCATTTTCTCCAGGGGAACTGATCTCTGCCGCTTGGTGATCAGTTGTAATCCCAGGAGATCTCCAGCCACCACCTAACCTGCCATCTTTTTAACTGGTCCCTTTTAAGATCGGGTTGATCTGCAGGCAATTTATCAGGTGATGCCATTGACAACCCCCACCCCATGCAATGAAAAGCTTTGGCTGCCCATTTCCACTCATTAAAGGGACAGGATTAACCCCCCAATGGTCCAATTGACAGCCTTATTTATGAGCCCCCCCCCACTGCCTCGGACTTGGAACGTGTGCTGCCCATCTCTCCCTGGCGAGGTTTTGTCCCTCCTGCCAAGGTCAAGGTTTCCCTTGCTCGAAAGCCAGTTGGATCCAACTCTAGGGTTGCGGGGCTCATCTCCGTTTCCAAGCCGAAGAGCCAGCGCTGTCTGATGACTTTTCCTGTGGTCGCGTGGCTAGATGCCGAGGCGCACGGAATGCCGTCACCTTCCCACCACAGTGGTACCTATTTATCTACTTGCAATTCCTTGCTTTTGAACTGCTAGGCGGGGAAAAGCCACCTGCAGTTCTTCAGTCGGCTCTGGAACCAAGCAGGTGGAGCAGATGTAGCAGGAGGCAGCCCGTTGGAAATCAACCTTTCCCCATGGAGAATTGCCACTCCCTGTCCAAAGCTGCTGAAGGCGGGTCTAAAAAAAATCTCCTTTCCCCCAGCAAGTGGCTTGGGGGCGGGGCGTGGGATGAATGCCAAGAATGGGGAGGAGGTCGCAAAGACACACCTGCCAGAAGGTCAAGGGGAAGCTTTTTGAAGGCAGCAGATGGCTTCTCCACCTGGAAGTCCTTTGCTGCAACTGGGGGCGTTGGCTGCCAGAGGGATCCAGCTGTTCTTTTGTGGGGGAAGATGCAGGCTGTAACTACACGAAGAGGTCTTTCGGAGTGGGCTCAGGAGAGGTAAGCAGTCAAGAGGCCCCCTTGGAGGACAGGGATGCCAGTCTCTAGCTGAGGCCTAGGTATCTCCTGGAATAGAGTTGCCAGCTTCTAGGTGGGGCCTGGAGACCTCCCTCTTTTACAACTGATCTCCAGCTGACATCAATCAGCTCCCCTGGAGAAAATAGCTGCTTTAGAGGGCGGACTCTGTGGCATTGTATCATACTGAGGCTCCTCCCCTCCCCAAACCCCGCCCTCCCCTGGATCCACCCCCAAAGTCTCCAGGTATTTTCCCACCCAGAGCTGGCAACCAACGTTCCCTCTAAGCCATGGAGTCTTGTGAGCAAAAATTCTACTTTGTGAGCTACTGGCATTAAAGTTGTGAGCAAACCATTTGGCTATTGCAAAAATTAGTTTGCTCTGGGGCCATCCTTCCTGAGCTAAGACAAAAATGTGTGAACCAGAGACTAAAAAACTGTGAGCTAGCTCACACTAACTCAGCTTAGAGGGAACACTGCTGGCAACCCTATCTTGGAATTATGAGTGAGCTCTGGATGACAGAGATCAGTTCCCCTGGAGAAAATGGCTGCTTTGGAGAGTGGGCTGCGTGTGGCTTTATACCCCCAGGCTCCGTCCCTCCAAATCTCCAGGAATTTCCCAACCTGGCGTTGGCAACTCTAATGGAAGGCCATAGGGTAGAAATACTGCAGAGAGCAAACAATGATCTAGCTAACTTTCCATTCCCATATTCCCAGAATTACAACTGATCTCCAGACTGGAGATTCTCTGGAGGAAATGGCAGGTTTGGAGGGGGAATATAGTATACCATAGTTTGGGGAAACTGGAGTCCTAGAGTGACATCACATCTCTGCGGAGCTCCCTCCTTTCCCCAAACCCCACCCTCCTCAGGCTCTACCCCAGAATCTCCAGGAATTTCCTAACCTGGAGTCGGCAACCCTAGTGCTTCCAAACTGGGAAACTTGACCCTCTGTCAATGCTCCAATAATACGAGTGAACTATTTATAGATTGCCACTGTCAGCATTACTGTATCAATGCTAGGTAATTAGGGTTATGAACTCCTATCCCAGGGGAAGGGAATTCTGGGCAGGCCCAGGCAGGGCAGGCCTAACTAGTTATTATGATCTTGGGTTTGCATTTAACCTTCTCCTCAATTCAGGATCTCAGTATTTAAGCCTTTTCTTAGGGTTCACAGAAAACAACAGAAATGTGTAGGAAATCTAAATTTCAGGCTTTTCAGTTTTATTTTCACGGAAAGGGACCTGTGCTGGTGGCACAGTGTTCTAGCTTGGGTCAGCAGAGATTGCCAAGTGGTGGCCCCATATTGTTGTTGAGCTCCAGGGTAGCCTGACCTCATTAGATTTCAGAAGCTAAGCAGCGTCGGCCCTTGTTCATTTTGGACCAGAGACCACCGAGGAATTCCAGGGTTGCTACGCAGAGGCAGGCAACGGCAAGCTGCCTCTGTTTGTCTCTTGCCTTGAAAGCCCTACAGGGTTGCCATAAATCAGCAGCAACTTGACGGCAGTTTCTACCATCACTGTATCATTGTTGGAGGGCCTACCTGAACCCCGCCCTGGTACAGACCCTCCATAGGCACTAACCGGACCTCCTCAAGGATTTTTTTTTACTTTTTAAGGCCTCAACTGATTTCAGGATTTTTTTATGCCTCATACTCTCAAGGTAAAACCAGACTTTTAGGGGGTTACGCGGCAGGCAGTTTGTTTTCAGATCATTCTATTCCTGTGCCCACCCCACCCCCACCCCAGGTATTATTCTCATAACTTCAAGACATTTGATTCAGACCAGGGGCCGTTATAAGAACATAAGAAGAGCCCTGCTGGATCAGACTAGTGGTCCATCTAGTCCAGCATCCTGTCTCACACAGTGGCCAGCCAGTTCCTCTGGAGGGCCAACCACAGGGCAGAGAGGCCGAGGCCTTCATAAGAACATCAGAAGAGCCCTGCTGGATCAGACCAGTGGTCCATCTAGTCCAGCATCCTGTCTCACACAGTGGTCAACCAGTTCCTCTGGAGGGCCAACAACAGGGCACAGAGGCCAAGGCCTTCATTAGAACACAAGAAGAGCCCTGCTGGATCAGACCAGTGGCCCACCTAGTCCAGCACCCTGTCTCGCACAGTGGCCAACCAGCTCCTCTGGAGGGCCAACAACAGGGCAGAGAGGACGAGGCCTTCATTAGAACACAAGAAGAGCCCTGCTGGATCAGACCAGTGGTCCCTCTAGTCCAGCATCCGCTCTCCCACAGTGGCCAATGAGTTGGACTATTGGTCTGATCCAGCAGGGCTCTTCTTATGTTCTAAAAGGCCACACAATTGTTTTTTGCAAGGATTTCTGTGTACAAAAAGGTAGTGTCAGAAGCAGACTTCAAACCCCTTCCTCCCAGCAAAACATCAAGTCTGCCAGGCTTCCGACTGCAACTTCAAAAACTTTTCCAGAGCCCTGTAAGTAATAATAAGATAAAGGTGACATTGTATTTTCGCCAGGCTCATTTATCCGTCGTCATAAGGAAGGGAAGTAACACTCAGCCCCGGCCGGACTGCAGCGGGAGACGTTTTTGTGCCACAAAGAGCAGTTTGCACCTGCCAACTGTTCAGAAGGAGATTGCAGACAGCACCAGGTGTGCCGATGGAGACAAGATTTTATGGCTGGGTGTGTCACGGGTGTATTTTTAGAGGCACTCCAGTCCACAGCACCGGCTCCATCTCTGACAGCCTGCCTAAATTAAGGGTCGGCAGTGTTTGTAAGGGACTGGTTGGTGTGATGGGTGCTTTCACACAAACATTCAATAACACACTTTCAATGCACCTCACAAGTGGATTTTACTGTGTGAAATGGCAAAATCCACTTGCAAAATGGTCACTGAAGTGGACTGAAACTGCATTATTTAGCATGTGTGAAAGTGTTAGTGTCTGCAGGTAGACCCCAATCAAGAAGAAGAGGAGGAGGAGGAGGAGGAGATTGGATTTATACCCCACCATTCACTACTTGAAGGAGTCTCAGAGCAGCTTACAGTCTCCTTTCCTTTTCCCTCCCCACAACAGACACCCTGCGAGCAATGCTCCCTCCAAGCTGTGGAGTCTTGTGAGCAAAAGTTCTTCTTTGTGAGCTACTGGCAGTAAAGCTGTGAGCGAGCTATTTGGCTACTGCAGAAATTAGTTTGCCCTGGAGCCATTCTTCCTGAGCTAAGACAAAACTGTGTGAGCCAGAGGCTAAAAAACTGTGAGCTAACTCAGCTTAGAGGGAACACTGCCTGCGAGGTAAGTGGGGCTGACAGAGATCTCTCGGGGACTGCTCCTGAGACAACAGCGCTGAAGGAACTTGTGACTGACCCAAGGTCACACCAGCAGCTGCATGTGGAGGAGGAGTGAGGGATCAAACCCAGTTCTTCCAGATTACAGTCTGCGCTCCTAACCACTACACCAAACTGGCTAGGGTTGCCAGATCTCTCCTAGTGGCCGGCGGAAGATGGGGGTGGGCTTAGCGGGAGTAGGACGCTTCATTTGATGTTTCAGCAACATTCACACATGACCCAGAAGTGACATAGGCATGTTGGGGATGTCAGGGCAGTGCTCTGGGTTTTGGGCAAAAACTCTACGATAGAATTGGCCTTGAGAGAACTTGTGACCAGTGTTCCCTCTAAGCTGAGTTAGTATGAGCTAGCTCAGTTTTTTAGCCTCCGGCTTGCACATTTTTGTCTTAGCTCAGGAAGGATGGCTCCAGAGCAAAGTAATTGATGCAGTAACCAAATTGCTCACTCACAACTTTAATGCCAGTAGCTCAGGAAGTAGAATTTTTGCTCACAGGACTCCACAGCTTAGAGGGAGCCTTTCTTGTGACTGACCCAAGGCCACACCAGCAGCTGCATGTGGAGTAGAGCTGCCAAGTCCCCCCGGGGGGCTGGGAATCCCCTGCCAAAGGGGTCCCCAATCCGCTGGCCTCCATGCGGCCAGCGGGGGGAACCCCACCCCCAAAGTGGCCCGATCTGGCCGACTGCCCCAGCGTGATGACGTCACCCGGAAGTGACGTCATCACGCTGGGCACGTTGCCGGGGCGACGCTCTAGCAATCACCTCAAAAACTCTATGTTACCATAGAGTTTTTGGGCGACTGCCAGAGCGTCGCCCCGGCAACATGCCCAGCGTGATGATGTCACTTCCGGGTGATGTCATCACGGTGTGCACGAGCGAAGCAGAACTCCCAGACCGGGTAGAGGACTCCCCCGCCGTTGAAAAAGTAAGACTTGGCAACCCTAATATGGAGGGGTGGGGAATCAAACCTGGTTCTCCCAGATTAGAGTCCATGCTCTTAACCAGGCTCTTAACTAAACGAGATGTGAAAGAACCATGTTTAAAAAAGATGGTCACAACCAATGCTCCCTTTAAGCTGTGGAGTCTTGTGAGCAAAAATTCTACTTTGTGAGCGACTGGCATTAAAGTTGTGAGCGAGTGATTTGGCTACTGCAGAAATGAGTTTGCTCTGGAGCCACTCTTCCTGAGCGAAGACAAAAATGTGTGAGCCAGAGGCTAAAAAACTGTGAGCTGGCTCACACTAACTCCGCTTAGAGGGAACGCTGCTCACAATCCACTCCATTTTGGTTTCTTTCCCCCTATCTGTGCAGCCTTCATTTCAGTGTGGCTTATCCAGGAAAAAGTCTCCCACGGGTTTGGCCCCCTCTGCACCCAATGAGAAACATTTTAGTCTCCAGAGCATGGAACTGGATGCACGATAAGCCTGTCAGAACGGCTAGGTCAAACGTAGTTTACAGATGTGACGTGGCCGATTGCATTAACGCTCTTGGGCCGCTGCCCGGGTTTGGCAGATGCAAATCTAATTAGGCCTAATTACGCTTTCCAAAAAGAATGCTAATTCGAGAGTCGGCGCGCGAGGATCTCGGGGATGTGTTTTTACACAACGTGATTCAGCTGTATACGCTCAAACAATGGAGCCCCTCCGTGTGTGTTTCCAAACCACCCCTTTTTGTTTAATAAAAATACCCCAGGAATTGAGCACGGCCTCCCCCAACAGCCCCTGGTAAATCACTGTCTCTACTGATCCCCCAGTTTACCTTTTGTAAGGATTTGGCGAACGCTTTTTACAAAGTGCGGTCGAGAGATTCCTTACACTTCAACCTTCTTTCTCAGCTGTCTGGAAGTTCTATTTCTTCCCACTTTTATCTCTCCACTATCCCCCAAGGAGCTCCAGAAGAGTGGCGTATATGGTTCTCTTCTCTTTTCTGCTTACAACACCCCTGTGAGGATCACTAGGCTGAAGGAGACTAGCAGGGCCAAAGGTCCCCAAACAAGCTTCATGGCAGAGTGGAGACTCGAACTCTGGATCTCCCAGATCTGGTCTAACACCCTAACCACAATACCATATCAGTCCCATAAGCAGGCATGTATTGGGGGATGGGGGGAAGGGAGGACATCTTGAAATATTTGTATGTGTGTGTCAAGTGCTGTCAAGCTGCAGCTGACTTATGGCAACCACAACAAGGGGCTTTCAAGGTGAGTGAGAAGCAGAGGTGGTTGGCCATGGCCTTCCACTGCAGAGTCTTCGTTGGTGGTCTCCCTTCCAAGACTTATGGCAACCCCAGCAAGGGGCTTTCAAGGCAAGGGAGAAGCAGAGGTGGTTGGCCATGGCCTTCCTCTGCAGAGCCTTCCTTGGTGGTCTCCCTTCTAAGACTTATGGCGACCCCAGCAAGGGGCTTTCAAGGCAAGTGAGAAGCAGAGGTGGTTGGCCATGGCCTTCCTCTGCACAGCCTTCCTTGGTGGTCTCCCATCCAAGACTTATGGCAACCCCAGCAAGGGGCTTTCAAGGCAAGCGAGAAGCAGAGGTGGTTTGCCATGGCCCTCCTCTGCAGAGCCTTCCTTGGTGGTCTCCCATTCAAGATTTATGGTAATCCCAGCAAGGGGCTTTCAAGGCAAGGGAGAAGCAGAGGTGGTTGGGCACTGCCTTCCTCTGCAGAGCCTTCCTTGGTGGTCTCCCATCCAAGATTTATGGCAACCATAGCAAGGGGCTTTCAGGGCAAGTGAGAAGCAGAGGTGGTTGCCATGGCCTTCCTCTGAAGAGCCTGCAGACAGTAGGTAGCTCTAGGAATTGCTGGAAACTCTATTTTTTTTTTAACCGAGGGGTTTCTTGTGATCCCTAAAGCTAAGTGCTGTCACTTCTGGATTTTCCCTGGAAATAACATCATCATGCCAGTGGCACTGTCCCCCACATCCCCACCCTCAGTCTCCCCGTGGTTGCCAACCTGGCAACTGTATACAACTCCCATAAGGTCGTGTGGAAATACACATCTGTAAAATAACCTCGATGATAATGCGGACATAAACGAACAAACAGAAAGACAGTAAACGCAGTTTTAATATCCCTGGCTGACCAGTTTACTTTTTTGTTATCACAAAGAATGGCTGAGCAGCAACAGCAGACCCAGGCCGGGGTGGGGGGAGACAGGGGACGGATGGACTAGGAAACCCACTGTGGAAAACGCAGCCCACTGGAGCGGTGTGTGAGAAAAGAGCATGTTTGAAATGGTGCTGATTTGCATCGTGCTCTACCGGACAGTGTGAATCCACATAAATAATATGCAGAACCATCTCGACCTGTTCACTAACACCCAAACTGATCAATGAAAAATCTGCCCTGTGTTCGCTACCAGTGAAAGGAATGTCAGCTGAACTGGCAGGTAAACTTACAGGTGTACAGGTGACACCCAGAACTGCTGGTCAGAGCCAGTTTGGTGTAGTGGCTAAGTGCGCGGACTCTAATCTGGGAGAACTGGGTTTGATCCCCCACTCCTCCACTTGCACCTGCTGGATGACCTTGGGCAAGCCATAGTTCTGGCCCCGCTGTTCTTTAAAAAGAGCAGTTTCTGTCAGAGCTCTCTCAGCCTCACAGGGTGTCTGTTGTGGATAGGGGAAGGGAAAGGCGTTTGTAAGCCGCTGAGACTCCCTTGGGTAGTGAAGGGCAGGGTATAAATCCAACCTCCTCTTCTTCTTTGAAGTCCTGTCCCCCCGTCCCCCAGCTGATGAAGTTATTCAATTCCGAGTTTTAATTCTAACATTTAAATTGAGAAGAGTCTTGCCTCTTCATCAGGGCAACTGGCACCAGAGGAAAGTCGTCTGTGTGCATGCGATTCTTCTTTGTGCACAGACAAAAGATTCACTGGATTGCAGTCACGGAGGACTAACATAGCACGTACGTCTATAAACCCTGCCAAGTCATAACCACCTCATGGTGATGCCAGCAAGGGGCATTATTCACGGCAAGCGAGAAGTGGAGGTGGTTGGCCATTGCCTTCTGCTGCAGAGTCCTCCTTGACAGAGTCTCCCATCCAAGCACTCCTCTCCTCTGTTTTATCCTCATGATCCTGAAACGCAGGTTTGGCTGAAAAAGAGTGACTGGCCCAAAGTCACCTGGTGAGCTTCTGTGGGGATTTGAACCTGGGTCTTCTTGGTCTCCACCTGCCCTCTACGCTAGACAAGTTAGCTTTGGGTCCAGTAGCTCCTTTGAGATCAAGGAGATTCCAGGGATATAAACTTTCAAGAGTGAAAGTTCCGCCATCTGTCTGGAGACAAATCAGGGTCTTCTGGAAATGAAAGCTTGGATTATGACATTTCAGTTTTGGCTCAGGTTACATTCCAGAGCTAATTTCAGTCCTTTTATTTCACAAACGCTTACCGAGTTCTCATCCTCGGCGTGGTTTCTCCATAGAGTGAGTAAGATCACGTGTACAGGAATTAGCGATGGAGAGCTTCTTCATTTGTCAGAAAGTTCGGCCTTTCACTTGATAAAACAAAGACTCCTCGACACAGAGCACCAAGAGCTGATTAGCCTGGCTTCAGGTAGATGCTCCCCCTTGAAGGTAGGGTTTCCTCCCCAAGGGTTTATAGCAGAATATTTTCTCTGTTTAACCCCTCCTCACTATCGAAGAGCTTTTATGTTAGGCCGTTTTAATATGCTGCCTTCGGCAGTACCGAGTGGTAGATTCTCCAAGACTCCTTACGTGGATAAATTATGTCCTTGTGGTGTTAATGAAACCGAAAGTGTGGCTCATATCCTTCTGCACTGTATCTTCTATCGTGATGTTTGATCATTATATCTTGAGCCTTTGCTGAGAAACCTAGTAAATCATTCTGATGAATGGAAGATATATACTCTCTACTCGCTCCTTAGTGATTATGGAAATGGTGGCCAAATTTCTGTTTTTGGCTTCTAAGAGAAGGGGATGTATAATTAAGTGCACATGACTTGTATCTCCTTGCCTGTCAGTTCTAATATGATATGCCAATAAAGGTTTGATTGATCGATCTACTCTGACTCTTGAAAGCTTGTGCCCCGAAAATCATGTCGGTTTCTGGGGTGCTACTAGACTTGGATCTGGCTCTTCGACTGCAGACCAAAATGGCTACCCTCTGAAATGACTAAGCTTAAGTGGCTCATGACACGGTGGGTGTAACTGCAGAAGGATCTATTTGATAAGGATTTTGCTGCTGAAGAAAGCATTGTTTGTGGGTCCAGAGGTGTGAATGCGATTCAGCACACAGGTCCCATGGGCCTGGATTCAGTCCTTCATAGAATCATCAGAGTTGGATGGGACCTGCAGGATCATCTAGTTCCATCCCCTGCACAATGCAGGAAATACACAAATACCCCTCCCCCCCCACACAACCCAGTGACCCCCGTCCCGCGCCCAGAAGATGACAAAAAACCTCCAGGATCCCAGGCCTGACTGGCCTGGAGAAAAACTGCTTCCTGACCCCAAAGTGGCGATCGGCATTTCCCTGGGCGTGTAAGAAAGGGCCACGAGAACTGAGCACTGAGGCAACCTGAAATGTACTGGGTTCAGACCTCTCTCCCATGATCTGCCCAAGTTCACAGACTCAGCATTGCAGTCAGATGGCCATCCAGCCTCTGCTTGAAAACCTCCAGAGAAGGAGAGCCCACCCTCTCCCGAGGAAGCCTGTGCCAGGGAGGAACTGCTCCAACTGTCAGGAAGTTCTTCCTAAGGTTTAGCCAAAAACTCTTCTGATTTAATTTCAACCTGTTGGCTCTGACGTGACCTTCTGGGGCCACAGAAAACAACTCCGCTCCATCCTCTCTATGACAGCCCTTCAAGGACTTGAAGATGGGGATCCTATCTCCTCTCAGTCGTCTCCTCTCCAGGCTAAACATACCCAGCGCCTTCAGTCTTTCCTCACAGGATTTGGTCTTCCCGGTAGCACTATTAACCACAGAATCCAGTCACAGCTGCATAGCCTTTTGGAGTCGGCAGCACGGCTGTAGGGCGCCTGCCTCTCACGCAGCACATGTCTTGAGATCAGTGGCTTCATCACATGCATTTTAAATTGCCCCACTGACACAGATAGCATTGCCATGGTAATTAATGCCAAGATGGAAAGCGATGGCGATCGGGCCATGGAGGAGGGAAGAGCTTTAGTTCTCTTCCTCTCTCAGGCAGAGAGTTTTTGGATTTCCTGCGCCTCAAGAGGGCAGCTGTTTTCTTCCACGTCTATGACGACGGCACATTTCACAGCATTGCTGGAGGTTGCATTACAAGGGCCGGATTATCCCCTTCCAGCGTGGAGCTCTAAGTGACTTCATTTGGAAATAAGGCAGAGCAAAAGGATTTAGTTGGTCCGAATCATGAGAATGTCATTCTCGGTACCCTCAAAGCATCGTCGGCACTGGTGGGGCCGGAGACAAACCCGGCGGCTTCACACAAGAGCCGTCAACATTCCGCACCCAGAGAAGTTGAATTCTGCAAGCTGCACAAACGAAGCAAATCCATCTATTCTGGCTCAGTTTGCGTAATTTATTTAGATCCTGCTAGTTACCAGACTGGGGAAAGATCTGTGCAGCAAACGGTCTGAAATTATTCTTAATCACTTGCTATTATCAATGAAGCACCGAATAGGAGTAGGTGCCATACAAAAATTTAAAAACAAACAACCAACCAAACAGCAAACACAGGCCCTGCCTGCAGGCTTGCAATCTGAAGTTAAGAGTAGACACGTTATGGAGGGAAGCAAAGTTAAAAGAAGATTGATTGGTAAAAGCCAAGGGGAAGAGGCGGGGCCAGTCTCGGCATACCCTGAGGGTCAGTCAACCTCCACTTTGGAATGGTGGTGCGGCGTTCTAGCGCCTTTCTCTGTACAGCGTGAGTGGATCATCTGAGAATGCCTGATGCAGAGACGTAGCACATTCAAGTACGGTTATCATTCCCATGATGGGGGTGGGGGGTAACCTGCTTCTGGGGGGCCCAATCTGCTGACCCCAATCTGGCCAGTGGGGGGAACCCTGCCCACAAAGCACCCCGTCCACAGTAATGTGCCTGTTGCAATAATGTCACCCAGAGGTGACATCATCATGCAGGGCATGTTTCAGGGGGTGGGGGTGGGAGACGCTCTATAGTTTGAGAAAAAAATTCTATGGTCATCATAGAGTGTTTCCTCAAACGATAAGAGTGTCCCCCTGCGACACACCCTGCACAATGATGTCACTTCTGGGTGATGCCGTTCTGGAGCGTGTGTTTGGCGCATGCACCAAAAACACCAGGGAAGAAAGAGGGAGCCCCTCCCCAGCAGCCAGGTCACCCCTGGCAATCCTAACTTCAAGGGAGACTGCCTGGTGTATCTCTGCATAAGCGGCTGCTTTGAGTGGTTTTCTACCAATCTGGAGGTGGGGTCAGAGCAGTAACTCATGGCAGAAATGCAGCAGGCACTTAATTTTCTAGTGTGCAATGGTGGCAAACCATTCGGGGGAGTTCCATGTCGAAATTTTTTACCCTGAAGCCGTCAGCTACGGAATAAGGGAAACGATTAGTCCAGTTGGCAAGAGGATCACACCAGAGGCTGCAGAACGGGGAGAGAGACTTTAACTCTTTCTTTATTTAAACAAAAAATGGGATCCCTCATACCCTTTGTCTTGGAGAATGTTCCTTAAAGCGGGTTTCCTGTGTGTGGTTTGATGTTTATATTGTCCCCTCCCTGTCCCCATTCCCCGTACCCCTTGACGCTATTCTGATTTTGCTGGTAGCTTCGGGGCAATGTTGCTCTGGAACCACATGAAGCAGAAAATGACGCCCATTGTTTTAGGGAAAGTCTCATCGTATGCAAAACTCATCCAGTCCCGCAGAGGTATCTCCACCACTTCAATCAGCTCGCCTTCTTCAGGCTGGCCGCCTCCTTTGCCGGTTTTCATCTCGTCGGTCACTTCTACATAAAATAAGGTCTGCTTCGATCCCGCCACACCGACGCCGGATCTTCACATGAAAGGGGGCAAAGACAGAAAAAGAGGAAAATGTGATGTTTAGATTTTTAAAAAAATAAAATTAAAAAAATAAATGTGACCTGATCACTATGGGGAATAAGTTTCTCAACAGAAGGCAGAACCGCACTTTCAAAGACACAGAGCTGCCACAGAAGACTGCAACCCCTTGTCAAACGTTTGACTTTCTTTTTGTACATCTTGCACTGAATTCTTCTGTCATTCTGCTGAGTGTTTTCCTCCTTAGCTCATGGTGTGGTAATGATGGCAGGGTGTGGACAAAGTTGTATTATGGAAGGGAGAAGGTGGGAGGAGCTAGACACAGGGCTGCCATTTTTGGCAGGAGCCCTGTGTTTCTTATAACTTGATGTTTCTGGTGGGTAGCCGTGTCGGTCGGTCTGTAGCAGTAGAAAAGAGCAAGAGTCCAGTAGCACCTTAAAAGACTAACAAACTTTGTGGCCGGGTATAAACTTTCGTGAGTCGCTGCTCATGTTGACTCACAAAAGCTCCTACCCTGCCAACAGATTTTGTTAGTCTTTAAGGTGCTACTGGACTCTTGCTCTTTTCTACTTGAAGTTTATGGCTCAGCACTTAGCCGTTTACTGTGTTTTGACCATAAATACTTTATGTAAATTACATACACAGAATCATAGACTTGGAAGTTACCCCCAGGGCCATCCAGTCCAACCTCCTGCACAATGCAGGAAATACATGATGGCCTCCTTCTCTCAAATGGCTGTATTTTATTGTGGTCCCTCCAAGAAAAACCTACAAATCTACTATGTATTTTCTACTGATTCAATTTTAGAGTGCAATCCTAAACAGAGTTCCAATCTTCTAAGGCCTCTGACTTCAATGGCCAGAGTAAGGTGTGACTTTTCCGAGGATCACACTTTAACAATCTTGCAAATGTGCATGGTTTGGTATTCACACACAAAAGCTGGCACGTTGACCCTTCGATCCTTTGAAAGTGAAAACCTGTGCTAAAAATCCCGGTTATTAATAAAATGCAATTTAGGTGAATGTACAATCCGGCGTTATCAAGAACGTATCACGCCATGCTTATAAGCAAATACTAAAATCACAGCGTCCTTTGTTCTGCGATCCAAATCCTTGCAACGCATACAATGGGCAAGCTGACGAGCAATTAAGGGTTGTTTCCCCGGGTAAATCTGTCGCCCCTTTATACAGTTCTGAGATTATAAGCGGCAGATGCAGGAAACAGAAACACACAACAGAAGCAAGCAATTGACATAAAATTATATTATATTATACCATCTGCAGACAGGTGCGCTGGCAGGTGATCGCGCTCGTTATAAAGTACGTTGCGGGGAGGCTAAAATGGTATTTATTCATAGGCTATTGAGCAGAGGACTGCCTTATACTCTATGTAGTACAGTTAGCATGCTGTCACCGTGAGAAAACATCAAAGCAACCGCTGCCACACACCCCCCCCCATTTATGAAACTGAAGCACATAAAGTGAGACGCAAACTCTGGACTTCTAAAGAGCTTCTGAAGAGCATTTGAAGTGTGGGGTGGGGGGAATCAGAAATGGTATCCCTAAACAATCCTCAGGCGGTACAGCCCTGGCTTGAGCCATAGCCTCCACTGCTTCCCTTCCCTTCGTACAGTAAAGGTAAAGGTTTCCCTTGCTCGAAAGCCAGTCGAATTTGACTCTAGGGGGCAGTGCTCATCTCCGTTTCCAAGCCGAAGAGCCAGCGCTGTCAGAAGACTTTTTCCCGTGGTCGTGGCCGGCATGACTAAACGCTGAGGTGCACGGAATGCCGTTACCATCCCACCGATGCAGTACCTATTTATCTCCTTGCAATTTCTTGCTTTCTAACTGTTAGGTTGGCAGGAGCTGGGGCCAGAGACGGGAGCTCACTCTAGTCATGCAGCACTCGGGTCTCGAACTGCCGAGCTTATCAACCTTCCGGTCTGCAGCTCAGTGTCTTAACCTCTGAGCCACCATGTGTAAGTGGGTGCAAATAACGTCAGCTCGTCGGTGTGATTTCTTGATAGCATCCCCTCCATGTTCTGAAGTAATCACCTTAAGAGCAGGGTGTTGGTGGTGGAAAACACCCCAAAGTCACAGCTGATTTATGGCGACCCCGGTGAGGTTTCCAAGGCAAGAGCCAAACAGAGATGGTTTGCCGTTGCCTGCCTCTGTGTCACGACACTGGTATTCCTTAGCGGCCTCCCATCCAAGCACTAACCGGGGCCGACAGAGCTTCGCTTCCAAGATCTGATGAGATCCGGCTACCCTGAGCTATCCAAGTTAGGGCGAGAGCAGGATAAAAAGCCCCGAAAGCATTTTGGAGGGGCTGCCAAGCTGAGCCGCTTAGGATAAGCATATGGAGATTTCTAAAGCGCTGAAATTCTGTCTTCCAACCGGGATACAGTTGAGTTCCAGGTTTTATTTGGGGTGCCGGATTGCACATGCAGGCTTCTTTTCCCTTTCCTTTTCTTTGCTAGCAACCGCATTGTTTTTTGCTTCGTTTCACCTGGCTGGGTAACAAACTAAGAGAGAAAAGGAGTCTTGTAAACATCTGAAATAAATAAATATACGCCTCTTTTAAATGGAAAGCGAGCACCCCCCCCCCCCCCCCCGTGACGGGCTTGGCCGCTGTCCTCCTCATTTGATGTTGCCAGCAACAGCATCCATACCATCGAGGAAACAAACAATACTCGGCTCACGAAAGTACCAAGAGCTGGTTTATAGCGGCTCCTGAATATGTATTTTGTTTTTTGTTTTTTTTATTTACTTTATTACAGTCCTCCTTCTTCCCTGAGACTCAAGGCAGCTTCCACAGGGTGAGTCAATGCAATCAATGGGAGGAAGCATCTAATAAGCAAGCAAACAGGACCAGGATTAGCGCCTCCAACCACTGCGTTTCATGCTGGGGTGTTGGGGCAGATGCTCCCGCTCCACCTTAGTTCGGCCTTGGGTGGCCCGTACGGATCACGTGAGCATCTGTTACCTGCACATGTGCTTGCTTTCCAATTGTCTATGTCAGGCTGTCAAGCATAAGGCCCATGGTCTGGAACTGGCCTGTCCAGGGCTCTTATCCAGCCCGTGAGAAAATGGCCATTACCTTTATTGAAGAAGAAGAAGAGATTGGATTTATACCCCGCCCTTCACTACCCAAGGGAGTCTCAGAGCGGCTTACAAACTCCTTTTCCCTTCCCCTCCCCACAACAGACACCCTGTGAGGTAGGTGGGGCTAAGAGAGCTCTTTCCCAAGATGTCCTTGAGGGAACAGCTGGTACAGAGCTATGGCTTGCCCAAGGTCATCTGGCAGGTACAAGTGGAGGAGTGGGGAATCAAACCCGGTCCCCCCAGATTAGAGTCTGCACACTTAACCACTACACCAAACTGGTTCTCAGTTTATTGCCAGATTACAGAGGCTGTGCATTATGTCCCTACATCCTGTCCCAGTGCTAATGAGTAATGGGTGGTGGAAGAGGGAAGGTGGGCATCAGGGAGAAACTGTAAGGAGATACTGCAAGAGGGTTAATGTTTTAAGCATGGTTGTACTTTGAATTTAAAAAAATACTATCGTTCGTTGGGTTTGCTTGTGTCCTTTTTAAAGTTTCTATCTCCTGTACCTGGCAGTACATTTTATGGCACGCACAGCCCGACAAAGTGACGTTTACGGCAGATCCGGCCCTTGTGACAAATGAGTTCAACACCTCTGGTCTATGCCCTGTAGGGGGGCTGGCACACAGGCAGTTCTTGCAGCTTAAGAACATCAGAGAAGCCAATGTTGGATCAGGCCAATGGCCCAGCCAGTCCAACACTCTGTCACACAGTGGCCAAAAATACCAGGTGCCATCAGGAGGTCCGCCAGTGGGGCCAGGACACTAGAAGCCCTCCCACTGTTGTCCCCTGCCCCCAAGCACCAAGAATACAGAGCATCACTTGCCCCAGACTGAGAGTTCCTATCTATATTTTGTGGCTAATAGCCACTGAGGGACCTCTGCTCCATATGTTTATCCAATTCCCTCTTGAAGCCATCCATGCTTGTAGCCGCCACCACCTCCTGGGGCAGTGAATTCCACGTGTTAATCACTCTTTGGGGGAAGAAGTACTTCCTTTTATCCGTTCTAACCCGACTGCTCTGCAATTTCATGGAGTGCCCACGAGTTCTTGTATTGTGAGAAAGGGAGAAAAGGACTTCTTTCTCCACCTGCTCTATCCCATCCATCATCTTGTAAACCTCGATCATGTCACCCCTCAGCCGTCGTTTCTCCAAGCTAAAGAGCCCCAAGCGCTTCAACCTTTCTTCACAGGGAAAGTGTTCCAACCCTTTTATCATTCCAGTTGCCCTTTTCTGCCCTTTTCCCAATGCTGTAATATCCCTTCTGAGGTGTGGTGAACCAGAACTGTACAAGTGATCCCCTTGGACCTTTTGAACTCTCTGGTTCTCAGAGAGACTGGACTGCTCTTCCTTCAAGCCTCCTGCCGAATGTGAACACCACGCAGCCTTCAGAGGGCACCCTATCAGAGGACGAAGGGCTGGGAAGGCACCCTATTGGAGGGCAAATGGCTCCAGAGCGAAGCAGGGTTGGCCCTGAGGATGGGTGGGCTGTCCCCGGCATCCAGTGGGCTGTCCACTTTCCCACGACTTTGGACTCCTAACTAGTAATGTGAAGGCCTGGGAAAAAACTGGGAAAATTCTAAAAAAAAACGTTCTCCCCCCCCCCCCATTTTTTTCCTGAAGGCTTTTTTTGTTTTTTCTGAAAAATTGGAAAAATTGAAAAAAGGAAAAGAAAAGGAAAAAAAATGATTATGGAACATTTATTTTAACATGATGAATAAAATATTTTAAGACAAGGTGTTCGAATATTTTCCAAATCATTTCTAAAAAATACATATGGTATCAGATTAATCTAATTTCTGTGCACTGAGGACAAGCAAGTCCTAGGTTACAAACTGCACTTTCCAATACTGTGGAGAGGAAATATGAATAATTGTTACTTCTGGATTTTTAAAAATTGTTTTGTGGAGGTTTTCTTTGTTCCACATAAATTAGTAAACTGTTCAGGAGACAGTTGCTCCAGTTGTTACAATTACAAATAAATATTATAAAAAAAGGAAATTCTGTTTGTAATGATTGTTTGGATACACTATATTTTTAATACGCGAGTTGTGATCATTTCATGCCAAGTAAAATTGTCCATAGTCATATTTTATGTTCCTGAAATAACAGAATCACTTTCAATCTGGAAAAGAAAAAAAGAAGTGCTAATGTAGCATTTTTTTCAATTTTTCTGAAAATTTCTGTTTTTCCCAGGGAAAATGGAAAAAAACCTGGTTTTTTCCCTGAGCTTCAAAATTTCCGGAAATTTTACACCTCTACTCCTAACTCCTCTTTTGCAGCTCAGTCGTCTACCACTTGGAAGTCGCAGTATTTATTTATTTATTTATTCATTTGATTTATATACCATCCTCCCCAAGAGTGGGCTCAAGGCCATTTACAACAATTTTTAATATAATAAATTAAAACAACCATTAAAAACAACCATTTAAAAAAACCATTAAAAACAACCATTAAAAACAAACCATTAAAAACAACATTAAAAACAATTTTAATATAATAAATTAAAACAACCATTAAAAACAATTAAATTTTTTTTTAAAAACCCTAAAATACCGTGCAACGGTTAGTTCTGATGTCCCTCACTTATGCCCCATGGCCTCTGGAGGGGAGATAGCCTGGAGGGAAGAGGGACGCCCGCTGCCTCGAACAAAAGCCTGGTGGAAGAGCTCGGTCTTGCAGGCCCTGGGGAACTGTAATAGATCCTGCACGGTCCAGATCTCAACTGGGAGCTCGTTCCACCAGGTGGGGGCCAGGGCCAAAAAAGCTCTGGCCCTGGTCGAGGCTAGTCGGACGTCCCTGGGTCTGGGAATTGCTAAGAGGTGTTGCTGTGGACACACACGGCAACACTGATACAGGAAGGTGTCTTGAGCCAGTTGGGAAAGCCTGTTTGGTGTAGTGGTTAAGTGTGCGGACTCTAACCTGGGACAGCTCCTTTCCCTTTCCCTCCCCACCACAGACACCCTGTGAGGTAGGTGAGGCTGAGAGAGCTCTTTTGAGGACTGCTCTTGAGAGAACAGCTGTGAGAGAACTTGTGACTGACCCAAAGTCACACCATCAGCTGCATGTGGAGGAGTGGGGGGAAATCAAACCTGGTCCTCCCAGATTAGAGTCCATGCTCTTAACCACTACACCAAAACTGACTCAACCAGACACCAAGTATATTTTCTGCACTTTTTAAAAAACCCAGAATACACATTACTTAAGGCCATTCTGAATTTTGCGCTTGGAACTGCAACTCTGAAAAGGTAAATGGGCCCGAGTACACCCTTCCTCACAAATGTTCCCCTATTTGCTTCGATTGGAAAAGGGAGTCAGCGATGCTGTGTCCTTCCAAGGTCTCTGTAGCTCTGACAGGTTGCCTTAACAATCAGAAAAACGCTATGGACATTTTTTTTAACCTCAGTCCTATGGATGCTTCCTCGGAAATAAGTTGCACAGAGTTTAGTAAGGTCTGAGCATGCCTAAGGCTGCAGTCTTTGTTTCACATGGAAGAAAGCCCTCTTTTCAGCTGGCAAACCCTGCTCTCTAATCTGGCTCCAAGGAATAGCTAGAGACATCTCCTCCATTTCGCTCCCCCCCCCCCCAGCAAAAGCTCGTTAATCCAGCAGGAAACGACATTTGTCAGGATTGACAGCTGTGGATTTGTATTCAATTCCCAGGGTTTCCCCCCCTCCCTCTCCGCCCCCTCCCCGTTTTTTTAAAAAAAGCATGTCCGTGTCCACCTCAATAGAGTTGTCAGGACGAGAGACTGAGGAAGTTTTGTTTTGCTTCAAAGCAGCCACCCTCCACACATTCAGACATGCGTTTCCAAGTAGGAGAACAGATGCTTTTCTCGCAAGCCCTGCAATCTGGGAAGGCAGAAGGCTCCGAGCACATTTTCATTTTAGATTATTTAATTCTTGACATTTCCTTAATTCCAAATACTAGACGCATACTACACACACACACACACACACACAGTTGGCTACTTCTTTGATTTCTGACTGAATTTCATTTTTTTTTAAATTCCGTGTAAAGCAGTCAGTTATTGCAACAGCAATGTGGGGATAATAAACTGTGCTCTAACATTCATCAAACCCGGTTCTCCCAGATTAGAGTCCGCACTCCTAACCACTACACCAAACTGGCTCTCTGTAGCTTGGGGCCAGCATACTTGAAGGATTGCTTCTTCCCCTTCTGAAAACTATTCAGCTGCTATGGCCATCTTTTGAGGCCCTGCTTTGGCCTTCTGAGATTAGGCAGCTGGCAAAGCTGAGAGGCAGCCTTCTTGGTTGTGGCCCCAAAATTCTGGAACTCTCTCCACAGGGATATTCGTCTGTCTCCTCCTGTCACTGTCCCCCGCTAGTGGATGAAGGCTTTTTCGTTTGCCATTCCTTCAACACAGGGGTCATTTCGTAGAAAAAGAGGTGCAGGAACTCATT
This sequence comes from Lepidodactylus listeri, assembly GCA_029233225.1. Taxonomy (NCBI): domain Eukaryota; kingdom Metazoa; phylum Chordata; class Lepidosauria; order Squamata; family Gekkonidae; genus Lepidodactylus; species Lepidodactylus listeri. The sequence continues at coordinate 88,711,581 of JARCFY010000011.1, forward strand.
AGCATAACTTATTAGCATGACTTATTTGCATATGCCACACCCCTTATTTGCATATGCCGCATGGGAAGTGTGTCAGAGAGCAACACCCCCCTCTGCTCCCTGCCTTCCCTTTTCTAGCTGACGGGGGTAGCTGGAGAAGGGCAGGCAAGGAGCCCAGGCATGTTTAAAATCTTACATTCCTTTAGTCTGAGCTCTCATCATAGAAGATATCAGGGCTATTTTGGAGCAGGAACGCACAGGAACAGAGTTGGCCACGCCTACAGCCCCCCCCCCCCCCCCGGTTCCCCAGGCGCCTCACAAGCTGCAGGGCATTTGGGGAAGCCGATCCTTGGAGGGAGCTGCGCTGTCAGGGGTGTGGCCTAACATGCTAATGAGTTTCTGCTGTTGGGTGTGGCCTAGTATACTAATGAGTTCCTGCTGGGCTTTTTCTGCAAAAAAAAGGCCTGGAAAATATGGTTATCAATAGTAGTCTAGTTTGAATACGAAGTCTGTTAAGTGCAATATATAGGAATTGTGTTGAAATTGATTGAAATCTCACTGTATTTTATCTTTTAAAAAGTTTATCTGTAATGTTACAATATTCTTAAATAAAATTCAAAAATTCAAAAAAAGAGAGAGAGAGAAGAGATTGGATTTATACTCCACCCTTCACTACCCGGCTCACAATCCTCCCCCCCCCCCACACAACAGATACCCTGGTGAGGTAGGTGGGGCTGAGAGAGCTCTTTCGAGAACAGCTCTGAGAGAACTTGTGATTGACCCACGGTCACACCAGCAACTGCATGGAGAGGCATGGGGAATCAAACCTGGTTCTCCTGGATTAAAGTCTGTGCTCCTAACCACTATACCAAACTGGTTGCGGGGACGCTTGGTGGGTTTTTTTTTAATTAGATATTTAAATTTTAAACAAAATAGAGCTAAGAAAGCATGAGGCTTGGTGGGTTTCAATTATCCTCTGACACTTACTGACCATTAAGGCCTTGAGCGGTCTGGGATTGCCTCCTCTGGTATGTTTCCCGAAGAGCATTATGCTCTGCGGAGAACAATCTACTGGTAATCCCTGGTCCTAAAGACACCCAGCTGTCCTCAACCAGACCCAGGGCTTTCTTGGCCCTGGCTCCGACCTGGTGGAACTCTTTGCCAAACAACATCAGAGCCCTGCAGGATTTAATGCAGTTCCGCAGGGCCTGCAAGGCAGGGAAGTTCCGCCAGGCTTTTGGTTGAGGGCAGGGATGGGTAGTATCACGGCTGACACCCTCCTCTCTTTCCTTTCTCTCTCTGCCCCCTCCTTATCTTGCTTGCGAGGTGGCAATAGAGCCTGGAACTGGTTAAAATATTGATCTATTAACGCCATCTGGGAATAGTTTTTAGGACTGTAATGATGTATTTGTTATATTCTTAATAAATGTTTATGATGTATTTTGTTCTATTGTTGTTCATCGCCCAGAGCCAGTTTGGTGTAGTGGTTAAGCCTGTGGACTCTTATCTGGGAGAACCGGGTTTAATCCCCCAGCTGCTGGTGTGACGACCTTGGGCCAGTCACAAGTTCTTTCAAGAGCTGTTCTCTCAAGAGCAGTTCTCTCAGAGCTCTCTCAGCCCCGCCTACCTCACAGGCAATGTTCCCTCTAAGCTGTGGAGTCCCATGAGCAAAAATTCCACTTTGTGAGCTACTGGCATTAAAGTGGTGAGCGAGCAATTTGGCTACTGCATAATTTAGTTTGCTCTGGAGCCATCCTTCCTGAGCTAAGACAAAAATGTGTGAGCCGGAGGCTAAAGAACGGTGAGCTAGCTCACACTAACTCAGCTTAGAGGGAAGACTGCTCACAGGGTGTCTGTGAGGGGAGGGGAAAGGGGATTGTAAGCCGCTCTGAGACTCTGAGGGAAGGGCGGGGTATAACTCCAATCTCCTCCTCCTCCTCTTCTTCTCCAGGATTTGGCTGATCCATAAATCCAAATTATAAATAAATAAATAAATGAATGAATGAATGAATGAATGAATGAATGAATGAATGAATGAATGAATGCCAGCCCTGGACCTACTTACCGGTACGACGTGATTCTCTGCAGGCTGGCTAGAGGGACCTCGTAGCCACACTCCTCTAAGACTTCCTGACAAGCTATTTCCTCCAGAGAGAGCTCCGGCTTGTCTACGATGCCAGCGCAGAGCTCGTACGTCACTCCTACCGAAGCCGGCAGACGACATTCAAGAGGACACCAGTTCTCCGAGGAGTTTCTCTCAAAGTCTTGAGGACAGTGCTGAGCCATCTCACTCATGTAGACAGCTGAAAGCAGGCAACAAGCGTCCCTAGTTATTGACATCGCTGTGCACAGAGAAGGGCCTCAGTTTAGTATTAGAGCATGCAGTTTGCATGCTGAAAGTTCCACATTCAGTCCTTGGCATCCTCACACAAAGGATCTCTGGTAGCAGCTGCTGGGAAAGACCTTTCTATGCCTGAGACCTTGGAGAGCCACTGCCCATCAGAGTAGAGTTAGGGAGAACATACTGAGCTAGGGAGACCATAAGAAGAGCATTGCTGGATCAGACCAGTGGTCCATCTAGTCCAGCATCCTCTCTCACACAGTGGCCAACCAGTCCCTCTGGAGGGCCAACAACAGGCCATAGAGGTTGAGGCCTTCATTAGGACATCAGAAGAGCCCTGCTGGATCAGACCAGTGGTCCATCTAGTCCAGCATCCTCTCTCACACAGTGGCCAACCAGTTCCTATGGAGGACCAACCACAGGACATAGAGGCCAAGGCCTTCATTAGAACATCAGAAGAGCCCTGCTGGATCAGACCAGTGGTCCATCTAGTCCAGCATCCTCTCTCACACAGTGGCCAACCAGTCCCTCTGGAGGGCCAACAACAGGCCATAGAGGTTGAGGCCTTCATTAGGACATCAGAAGAGCCCTGCTGGATCAGACCAGTGGTCCATCTAGTCCAGCATCCTCTCTCACACAGTGGCCAACCAGTTCCTCTGGAGGACCAACCACAGGACATAGAGGCCAAGGCCTTCATTAGAACATCAGAAGAGCCCTGCTGGATCAGACCAGTGGTCCATCTAGTCCAGCATCCTCTCTCACACAGTGGCCAACCAGTTCCTCTGGAGAACCAACAACAGGGCATAGAGGTGGAGTCCTTCCCCTGGTAAGAACATCAGAAGAGCCCTGCTGGATCAGACCAGTGGTCCATCTAGTCCAGCAGCCTGTTTCACACAGTGGCCAACCAGTCCCTCTGGAGGGCCAACAACAGGCCATAGAGGTTGAGGCCTTCATTAGGACATCAGAAGAGCCCTGCTGGATCAGTCCAGTGGTCCATCTAGTCCAGCATCCTCTCTCACACAGTGGGCAACCAGTTCCTCTGGAGGACCAACCACAGGACATAGAGGCCAAGGCCTTCACTAGAACATCAGAAGAGCCCTGCTGGATCAGACCAGTGGTCCACCTAGTCCAGCATCCTGTCCCACGCAGTGGCCAACCAGTTACTATTGAGAGCTAGCCAACAACAGAGCATAGAGGCTGAGGCCTTCCCCTAATGTTGCCTCCTGGCACTGGGATTCAGAGGCTAACCACCTCTGAACACGGATGATCTCTTTAGTCACCATGGCTAGTAGACACTGATAGACCTACCCACCAAGAATCTGTCTAATCCCTTTAAAGCCATCTATACAGCCTCTGGATGCGAATCCCACACTTTAATCACTCACTGAGTAAGGAAGTCTTTCCTTTTGTCTGTCCTGAACTGACTGCCCGTCACCTTCCCTGGATGCCCTCGAGTGCTAGCATTTGGGTAGACGAAGGGAAAAAACTCTCTCTGTGCAATTTCTCTACCCCATGCATGATTTTATAAACCTCTATCATGCCCCCTCTTTTCTACACTGAAGAGTCCCGAACACTGCAGCCTTTCCTCTGCCCCCAGTCATATTGGTTGCCTTCTTCTGTACTTTCGCCAACTCAGCAGCGTCCCTTTTGAGAGACAGAGACCAGAACTGCACACAGTGCTCCAAAGGATGGTCAGCCTTTGCATAACACAGCTGCATGCTGATCAGAGACAGGCCGGCCAATTCGGTTCTGTATGAAAAAATAGGGGCTGTGTAAAGCGCATTTCCGAGACTGAAGAGAATGGAGCAGACGCCTCTGATGTGGCTCTCAAGCTCAGCGGGGACACGGGAACCTCTCAAAGCTTCCATATGAGACCAAGTGCCAATTTAAGACACTGCAAGCCTCTCAGCTATGGATTCCCTCCCAAATAAAAATGTCAATCTCGCTGGCTGATCCCTGGGTCCAAAGAGGTCTGAGCAGATCTCTCCTCCTTGGAGATTATACATAACTGGGTCTTGCCCAGCCTCATAAACAAAGGCCCACATGTCTTCAAGCCGGGGGACAAATACAGCAAATGTGAAACGTGCTGTAAGTGCCGGTATAATGACCATGCTGTAAACCGTTGCGCAAACCACACAGTAATCTGTTCCTGTCTCTGGTCTGTATTGTCACTGCAGGATCAAGTGGCAGGATTCATGAAGCAAACCAGCCCTTGGTGACCTTTAAGACTGTGAAGGGCTTTAAGGAATCTTTGATGTTTGCATATAGACAATCGGAACCCACTTGAATGAGGTCTGCACGTCTAGTTTCTGATAACTGACGACGCAACTGATGGGAGAAAGTGCAGCTAAACTGGTGGGAAATTCCTGCTGAGTTGCAGACAACGTGTGGTGACCCCGTGGAGTTTTCAAGGCAGGAGACATTCAGAGGTGGTTGGCCATCGCCTGCCTCTGCACAGCAACCCTGGAATTCCTTGGAGGTCTCCCATCCAAAAACTAACCCAGGCCGACCCTGCTTAGCTTCCAAGATCTGGTGAAATCAGGCTAGCTAGCAAATCATTAATAGCTGCGCTTAGACGACAATGGGGTGCCTGATGTGAGGTCTCTTGAGAAAATGGGTGGAGGAAAACCAATTAAAGCTATTTAGCAGAACGGAAGACGGTCTGAAATACTTTTTTTTCTTGCAAGTCAGATTTCTGCAAGATGGCTCTTAGAATGCTCTTCCTTCACTTGAGGACTTATGTCTCAAGGAAACTTCAGTCTGTCAGCCAACAGGCCTGTTTCACAGGATTCACGGCTACTTGCTTGGACGTCGGACTGTACGTGATGTAGCATGTGCCCGAGGATGAGTCTTTCAGCCTGTCAACTCAGCTGCCGTTTTGGTGGAGTTATGAGAAGTATGCGTGTTTGTCTGGGGGGGGGGGGACGACATCCTTTTTTGAACATACAGGACCCCATCGTGCAGACTGCCAAGTGTAATTCGCAACGGGCCTTTTGCATTCATCTAGGAACAGTTGTCGTGGTGAATACTCTTCAAAAGGAAACTCTAAGAGCCACGTGACGCCATCAAAGGGGACACAAAGGACAGGATTCTGTGCTGCTGCTTGCGTCCATGTCGATGTGCAAGCTACTAAAAGACAGACCACCACTGCCCGTAGCCTTTGTTTTAAAGATGCTAGCCTTCTTAGTGGCCTGGCCTTTATGAATGATCCGACAATCACAAAGTAGGGAAGGGGATAAAAGAACACACAAGCAACAGTGTCGGATGAGACCAATGACTCACGTGGTCTAGTATCCTGTTTCACACAGTGGCCAGCTTGGGTTGCCAGCTCCCCTCTGGTCACCAGTGGGGGGCTGGGGGGGCAGAGTTACCAGATTCACTCAGAGAAACTCCTGGAGATTTGGGGATGGAGCCTGGGGAGGACAGGGACCTCAGTGGGGTACAATGCCATACAGTCCACCGTCCAAAGAAAGCCAGTTTGGTGCAGTGGTTAGGAGCGCGGACTCTAATCTGGGAGAACCGGGTTTGATTCCCCACTCCTCCACATGCAGCTGCTGGTGTGACCGTGGGTCAGTCGCAAGTTCTCTCAGAGCTGTTCTCTCAAAGGCAGTTCTCGGGAGAGCTCTCTCATCCCTACCTACCTCCCAGGGTGTCTGTTGTGGGGAGGGGAAGGGAAAGGAGAGTGTAAACCTGCTGAGACTCCTTCAGGTAGTGAAGGGTGGGGTATAAACCCAGTCTCCTCCTCCTCCTCCTCCTCCTCTTCTCCATTTTCTCTAGGAGAACTGATCTTCATCACCTGGAGATGAGCTGTAATTCCGGCGGATCTCCAGGTCCCACCTGGAAGCTGGTATCCCTGTGGCCAACTGGAGACCTCGTAATTTTTACTGGCCTGGTGTTTAGAGCTAGAACAAGCCTCGCCTACTATAATTTGTATGACTCGGGCCACTTTTAAGGCAAAGGAGCTGGGGCCGACAAAAAAGGTGGTAACCCTACTGGGTATACTGTGCCTTGCTGAACCTTGTGGGAAAAAAGGGGGTCAGACGAGGTTTGCCAACTCTGGGTTGGGAAATACCAGGAGATTTTGGGGTTGGAGCCTAGAGAGGGCAGGATTTGGGGAGGGGAGGGACCTCAGCAGGGTATAACGCTATACGGTCAAGCCTCCGAAGTGGACATTTTCCCCAAGGGAACTGATGTCTGTCATCTGAAGATCAGTTGTAAGTTCTAGGAGGTCTCCAAGCCGCACCTGGAGGTTGGGAACCCTAGGAGAGACAGATGTTGGCAGTCCCAAGAAGGCAGAAAAAAACAGAAGGTTTTTTTTTTTTGAGACTCTGGTTTAATTTGGCGAGTCACGTTGTACAGACTTGATATACAGCACTGGCCGTGGAATGGGGAGGGGCCTTGGCTCAGTGGTAGAGCATCAGCTTGGCATGCAGAAGGTCCCAAGTTCAATCCCCGGCACCTCCAGTTACCTGGGGAACACAGATTCACACCCTGAAGTTCTCTTGAGTCATTTGGTCCTGGGGGAGGGGGCAACAGTGGGAGGGCTTCTAGCGTCCTGGCCCCATTGCTGGACCTCCTGAGGGCACCTGGTATTTTTGGCCACTGTGTGACGGAGTGTTAGACTGGATGGGCCACTGGCCTGATCCAACATTGGCTTCTCTTATGTTCTTTCTTTCTTTCTTTCTTTCTTTCTTTCTTTCTTTCTTTCTTTCTTTCTTTCTTTCTTTCTTTCTTTCTTTCTTTTCTTCCTTCTCCTTCCTTCCTTCCTTCTTTTCCTCCCTCCCTCCCTCTCTCATTCTCTCTCTCTCTCATTCAATTTATAGCCCTCTCTTCCCTGTACAACCGGGCTCAAAGCGGGTAACAACATTCATAAAACATACCATATAAAATTTAAAAATGATTCTATATTGCAATAAAATAACAACAACCAGCAACAACTAATAGATGGCGTGTAAAAGGGCATGACCAAGTGCTCCTTATCCCGAGAGGGAGATAAATATCCTAAAATCTGCCTGATATGAAGGGAAGGGGAAGCAAAAGGGAGGCCACTCTAAGATGGAAGAGCCATCGCTGCCCTCCACCATCAGCCTGGCGAAACAACTCCACCTTGCAGGCCCTGCGGAACTACATCAAATCTCGCCGGGCCCAAATCTCACCTGGCAGAGTGTTCCACCAAGTCAGAACCAGGGCCAACCCCGCCCCCAGAGATGCTCTACACCTGGGCAACGCTCCCTCCCCAGAGTTGTCGCCAGCGTTGTTGCAGTCACAACACTGTTTCTCCGGCCTAAGGCACCCTCCTCTGAGGCAATCCTCTTTCACTGAAAGAAGGCTCTTTGGCTGGTAAAGAGTGCTGTCGAATTGCATGGCGGACCCATAAAGTTCCACTTTGTGGGGGGTTTCACGGCAGAAGATGAGCAGCTCTGCTTTGCTGTCGCATTCCTCTGCGCAGCAGCCCCCGTCTTCCTTGGTGGTCTCTCGTCCAAGTACCGACCCGGCTTAGTTTCCGAACTCTGACAAGATCGAGCTAGTCTGGGCTCTTAGGTCCACCACCTTAGGCCATTGGAAGGCTCGGTGGAACAGTAGGATCCAGGCCAACTCTTCTGGCCTCTCCCTAAATCATCCTACAGGGTGTCAGTTGTCGGTGGAATACAGAGCGTCAGTTGTCAGCAAACCTGACAGGGTTCAGGCTGGAATTGCCCCGTCAGGCAGTTTTACTGCACTGGCATTTGCCAAAAGATTGAGCGTAGCTTCCTCTGGCTACAGAACAAATATTACACAACGATTCACAGGGCCACCAGCTTTTTACGGGTAAATCACACCGTAGCTTGCTTCGTTGGAGGGTTAATACATAAAAATAAAGCAAAAGAAAAGGATTACCTGGCCGGAACTGCTTCACCACAACAAAGCACTGCCGAGAAGTATTAAAGATCAGGATGGACACACTGAGGGAGGAGAGAAAAGAGGAGGAGAAAGAAAAAAAAAGAAAGATCAATGCACTCAGGGGGAAAAAGCAACACGCCACACTGCGGAGTCATCCGTTTTAATGGGTTTAGCATTAGCCTTAGAAGAAAGGATGACTTAGCCACATGAGCTAAGGGGTGCAGTTATTAAATTATAGTTCTACAAGCGAGCAGACTCATTCCGAAAGGCTAGCGCCTTCTGATTTTGGGGAGAGAGATTTTCAAAGGCACGCTCTGGTAACACCTAAAGGGTCTCTTCCAATGGAAACAATGTGCATTTGCAAAGCCAGTGTTTGGGTGTCTCTCTCTCTCTTTCTCTCTCTCTCCAAACAGGCATCACGAAAACCTGTGCTGGAATCATCCACTCACAACACAGGCAACAGTCTGTCCCAGCTGGATTAGTTCAGCTAGCTCTGGTAAGTTTGCTACCTGCCATACTTTTGGTGTCCGGGATCCCTCCCTCCCCCTCATACTTATTATCTGCCTTTCTTCCTTAACACAGCTCAAGGTGGCTCACAATATTAAGAAAATGCATAAAATAGGTTACACCAAAAACATAAAACCAAGATTTAAAATCACAATTCAGGACTGCTTTAATTAAATGCATTCCTAAATGAAACTGTCGCTAGCTGCCTCCTAAAGATCGAAAGGGAGACACACACACACCCCCATAAGTCGTGGGGCTGCCCTGATGAAAGGCCTCACTTGTTTGACTCCAAAGCAGAATGCAAAAGCCGTTTAAATTAGCTCTGTCCTTCCATCCCTCTGCAGATCATTAAACGTTTCCAGAGTCTCTCAGGACACTGAATGTGCTGCCTCAATAAATATTAAACGGATCATATACAGCCATTGTTTCCTTACCATGAGGTTAAGCTGACGCTTGTTGCAATGTGTGAATGAGGGGTGACATGATTGAGGTCTACAAGATTTTTTTTTTTTAAAAGATTTATTTTTCAAAGTTTTATATATTTATACACTTCTTTAGATTTAACATTACATACTATTGGAGCCCTTCTCCATTATTCAACCATACATATAACTTAGACCAAGTTTTCATAGGGTCTGTCTTAACATTTGTATTCAACAAAAAACCCAGTTTACAGAGTTCAGCCCACTCCAACAGTTTAGTGATCAGTATTTCTTTCCCGGGTAGTGTTGCCGCTTTCCACGCTCTAGCTCGCGAGATCCTGGCAGCCGTCAAAATGTATGCAAGTAATTTCTGATCATATCTCTGCAGTCCCTCCGGGAGGATATTTAACAAACAAATCTCAGGTAATAAAGGAATATCTAATCCCAACACCTCTTTAACCACTGTATTCACCATTACCCAAAACCTCTGCATTTTGTTAGAGTTCCACCACATATGGTAGTACGTTCCAACCTCAATTCCACACAGCCAGCACTTATTTGAGACATTCTTATAGCATTTATGGAGTCTACCAGGGGACCAGTGCCATCGATAGAATAACTTGTAAATATTTTCTTTATAATTTACCGCCCCTAAGAATTTAGTTGTTCTCCAGATTATTGCCCACTGATCAATTTGAATGTTATAGCCAAAATCCTCCATCCACTTTATCATAGTAGTCTTTACTTTCTCTTCTTGCATTTCATAAGTTAGGATTATCTTATAATTGCTTTTAAGTTTATTATTGCCCATCCAGTTCAAGTCTAGTTGATTTGGTGTTATCTCAAAACCCATTTTTCTATCCAAATTATATCTAGAGATTAATTGGTTACCCTCCCACCAGGACAAACATATATCTGTTTCCTTTGAGATTTGTTCAATGTTCTTTAGCTCACCCTTTTTATCCAATATTTTATCATAGGTTATCCTACTTTTTGTGTCGACAAGTGATGGTTTTACAAAAGCCTCCAAAGGTGAAACCCACCTAGGGATTTTCATATAAAATTTGTCCTTTATCGATAACCAATTTCTCACGAGGGCAGCTCTCAATACGTGCGTACAGAAGTTAGTGTGGGTCTGATGTTTATTATACCATAAGTACGCATGCCAGCCCATATAAAGATCATGTCCCTCTAGTGCCAAGGTCCTGTTGTTATTCAACGTCAGCCACTCTCTCAGCCATAATAAGGCCGCAGCTTTCCCATACAACTCCCAGTTTGGCAGAGCAATCCCCCCTTCCTCCTTCCGGTCTTGTAGGATCTTCCATTTTACCCTGGGTTTTTTAGGGAACCAAATAAATTTTCTCGTAAGTTCATTAATTTTTTTATAAAATTTTGCGTTTTCTTTTAATAATGGGATTGTTTGTGCCAAAAATAGAAACCTAGGGAGAATATTCATTTTGATCACGGCAACTTTACCTAACCAGGAGAGCTTCAGATTTTTCCAATTATCAAGATCTTTTTTGATTTTTTTTAAGAGTGTGTCGTAGTTATCTTCTACCAATGAGCTAGTTTTATTCGTACATACTACGCCAAGATATTTCACTTTCTTGGCAATCTCGATTCCCCATTTATTCTGAATTTTTACTTGCTCCTGCATGGGACAGTTTTTTGACAGCATCTTTGTTTTTTTTTAATTTATTTTTAAACCCGAAACTTTCCCGTAATCTGTTATTACCTCCAGTAATCTGCCTAACGAATTTTCAGGGTCTTCCATAATAAACATTATATCATCTGCATAAGCACAGATCTTATATTCTTGTCCTTTAATCGTAAGGCCTTTAATGATTTTATCCTCTCTAACTTGATCGCACAATGTGCGAGGTCTAAAAGATTTATGCATGGGATACTTTTCTCCCTTTCTCGCAATACAAGAAGTTGTGGGCACTCGATGAAATTGCTGAGCAGTTGGGTAAGGACCGATAAAAGGAAGAAGGAGGAGGAGGAGGAGGAGGAGGAGGAGGAGGAGGAGGAGATTGGATTTATACCCCGCCCTTCACTCGGAGTCTCAGAGCAGTTTACAAATTCCTTTCCCTTCCCCTCCCCACAACAGACACCCTGTGAGGTAGGTGGGGCTGAGAGAGCTCTGACAGAAACTACTCTTTTTCAAGAACAGCTATGCCAGAACTATGGCTTGCCCAGGGTCATCCAGCAGGTGCAAATGGAGGAGTGGGGAATCAAACCTGGTTCTCCCAGATTAGAGTCCATGCACTTAACCACTACACCAAACTGGCTCTGGGTGAAGTATTTCTTCACCCAAGAGTCATTAACACTTGGAATTCACTGGCACAGGAGGAGGCGGCGGCTACAAGCATAGATGGCTTCAAGAGGGAATTAGATAAACATATGGAGCAGAGGTCCATCAGTGGCTATTAGCCACAAGGTATATATAGGAACTCTCAGTCTGGGGCAAGGGATGCTCTGTATTCTTGGTGCTTGGGGGTGGGGCAGGCAACAGTGGGAGGGCTTCTAGTGTCCTGGCCCCACTGATGGACCTTCTGATGGCACCTGGTATTTTTGGCCACTGTGTGACAGAGGTCCTTTCTGCACTTGGATCTCATCCCTGGTTTTATCAGAGTTCAACGTGCACCACAATACCTTGCATTTATCTCTGGTTATAACAGCATCCATTCATCCTGGGACAAGTGTGGGGTGAAACTGCGGTGACCTCAATGTAACATGGAAACAAAAAATACCTTGAGATAATTACAGGGGTGAACTCGAGTGTAGTGTAGAATGTAGGTGTGGATGCGGAATCACCCAGAGGGTTGGACTGGATGGGCCATTGGCCTGATCCAACATTGGCTTCTCTTATGTTCTTAACAAGTTCTAAAAAGTTTCAGGATCAGGGCCAAAGTCAGCAGTCGAAGTCAGGCCGCCAACAGAGAATAACATAGTCATCATCATGGCATCGTTTCCTCAGAACCTATGACTACTAGGATCATTTATCAATGGGTGACTCACAAGCCAGTTTGGTGTAGTGGTCAAGTGTGCGGACTCTAATCCGGGAGAACCGGGTCTGATTCCCCAGTCCTCCACTTGCACCTGCTGGATGACCCTGGGCAAGCCATAGGTCTGTAGCAGCTGCTCTCTCAAGGACAATTGTCTCAGAGCTCTCTCAGCCTCGCCTACCTCCCAGGGTGTCTGTTGTGGGGAGGGGAAGGGAAAGGAGTTTGTAAACCGCTCTGAGACTCCCTTGTGTAGTGAAGGGCGGGGTATAAATCCAATCTCTTCTGCTCTTCTTCTTCTTCATAAGGTTTCTTCGTATGACTGGTTACGGCTAGACTGCATGCAGTGTGGTGGCAGAGAAACCACTAGTGCTATTTGAAGTAGAGGTGTGATGCGTGTGCAGAAAGATGAGTTGGCTGGACGAAGACCTGTTTGCACAAGTCATAGAATCCACTGAAATTCCAATGCCTAATTAGATTATCAGCTGAAACACAAATACCTTGGCAAACGTAACTGATCGTTTATAAGCAGCGTTACGAGCTCCTTTTCTGGGACACTGTTTTAGTCCAGTGGCACCTCTAAGAACAGCAAAGATAAATTCTGGGTATAAGCTTCCGTGTGCATTGGAAAAAGTTCAGAAAAGGGCAACTAGAATGATAAAAGGGTTGGAACACTTTCCCTATGAAGAAAGGTTGAAGCGCTTGGGCTTCTTTAGCTTGGAGAAACGACGGCTGAGGGGTGACATGATCGAGGTTTACAAGATTATGGACGGGATAGAGCAGGCAGAGAAAGAAGTCCTTTTCTCCCTTTCTCACAATACAAGAACTTGTGGGCACTCCATGAAATTGCTGAGCAGTTGGGTTAGAACAGATAAAAGGAAATACTTCTTCACCCAAAGAGTGATGAACACGTGGAATTCACTGCCACAGGAGGTGGTGGCGGCTACAAGCATGGACGGCTTCAAGAGGGAATTAGATAAACATATGGAGCAGAGGTCCATCAGTGGCTCTTTGCCACAAGGTATAGATAGGAATTCTCAGTCTGGGGCAAGTGATGCTCTGTATTCTTGGTGCTTGACGGGTGGGGGGCAGCAGTGGGAGGGCTTCTAGTGTACTGGCCCCACTGCTGGACCTCCTGAGGGCACCTGGTGTTTTTGGCCACTGTGTGACAGAGTGTTGGACTGGATGGGCCACTGGCCTGATCCAACATTGGCTTCTCTTATGTTCTTATGTGCACGCATACTTCTGAAGTGTGCATGTGCAGGAAAACTTATACCCAGAATTAAACCTTGTTGGTCTTAAAGGTGCCACTGGACTCCAACTTGGTTCTGTCGCTTCAGACCAACACAGCTGCCCACCAAGCTTGATGTAAAACTGACTGTGCTGAACTCTCTGGATTTGTGAATATTATGTTCCTGTATTCTCTTCTGAAGAAGCGTCTTGCAAAACGATTTCCAAGTCGACGTTATCATTAAAGGAAGAAGGAACATTGGTATCTTGTTGATAAGAGCTACGTACACAAGCACTTCATTTCTACAAACAACTTTATTTCATGTTGACTGTTATGGCTTGCTTTGATATGGATTCGGACTTTTACATGCAATATGCACTTTGAATGTTGATATTATCTCTGCATACTGAAAAGCTGTGACTTTATTATTGTTTATGCATTCTCATTTACACACGCACACACACACACACACACACACACACACACACACACACACACACACACAAACATTGCCTACTTGTTTTCATTATCCTTCATGGTATTTTATTTTTTGTGTAATCTTCTGTGGTTCTCTCTGGTTGTATGGCAGCCATCTGCCTACTCTCTTTTGAGTGTTGGGCCAGAACACTTCTTTTTACCCGGGCTTTAAAAAAGAATAATGTATTAAAAGTAAACATGCGTGTCTCACTCCACAATTAAAGAGGGAGCGGGACAAAAGAACACTGATCACCCCCAAGCCTTATAGCTGCAAAAAAACTGACAGAAGTTCCTCATGTTTCTTATACATAACGCTTCTGGAAAACATTATACTCTTTATAGCTCGGCCCCAACCAATGCTCCCTCCATGCTGTGGAGTCGTGTGAGCAAAAATTCTACTTTGTGAGCTACTGGCATTAAAGTTGTGAGCGAGAGATGTGGCTCCTGCAGAAATCAGTTTGCTCTGGAGCCGTCCTTCTCGAGCTGAGACAAAAAAATGTGTGAGCCGGAGGCTAAAAAACTGTGAGTTAGCTCACACTTAACTCAGCTTAGAGGGAACCCTGGTCCCAACATCTCTTCTTTCCAGCATTCTATGTGTGCACTCAGGCTTTTAACTAAGGGATTAGATCTGTTAAAACTGTTGCAACCGTCTATTTCTAGCCGGAGGACAGTATTCCAAGCATCACTTCATGTTTTACACTCTGACATCGATGGCCCAGGCTAGCCTGATCTCGTCAGAACTTTGAAGCTAAGCAGGGTTGGCCCTGGTTATTACTTGGATGGGAGACGACCAAGGAAGTCTAGCGTAGCTTTGTGGATGCAGGCGTTAGCAATCCACCTCCGAAGGTCTCTTGCCTAGAAAACCCTACGGGATCAGCTGTGACTTTACAATTCTTTCCACCCCCCAATGTTTTAGCTAGGTTTTTAATGTCTTTATGGTGTGTCAACGTTACTGCCATTTATGCTGTTTTTATGGTTTTTGTCACATTCTACTTAATAAACTGCCTCAAACAAGTATCTGACGATTCTGTATCTTCTAAGTAAATAAACCCAGAGTCTCAGAAGGTTGAGTGGACAGGCTCAGTGAGTGTCATAAGATCAACAGACTGATTTTGGTGGCTGAAGCGCCCCTTCCCGAGTGTCTCCACTGAGGGGCCTGGAAGAAGGAGGACCTCTGAGACTTTCTCCATGGACAGACTATCAAAATGATTCACTGTACTCCCACCACGGTTAGAAAAGCGACATTTGCTTCCTGCATAGCTCAAGACACCTCAAAACCTGACAGATGGGTGTAGTGGTTAAGTGCGCAGACTCTACTCCGGGAGAACTGAGTTTGATTCCCCACTCCTCCACAAGCAGCTGCTGGGAGATCTTGGGCAAGCCACAGTTCTCTCAGAGCTGTTCTCTCAAGAACAGTTGTTCTGGAGCTCTCTGAGCCCCACCTACATCACAGAGTATCTGTTACGGGGAGAGGAAGGGAAGAAGATTGTAAGCCACTCTGAGACTCGAGTGAAAGGCAGGGTATAAATCCAGTCTCCTCCTCCTCTCTTCCTTCATCCCAAGGAACTATTCTACTGGTGATACCTTCCCCCTCGTCTCAAGGATCTTCCCCTAATGCAAGAGGCCTGCAAACAGGTCTGCTTGGATCAGAGGACAGTGCTGCCATTAGCAGAAGGGTTATGGGACCCAGGCCATGAAGACTGTTACAGATCACTGATGACCTCTTCAGCACAAAGCCAGAATTTAGTTGGGACAAATTTATGAGCTGTAGGGCGGCACTGGAGGGAGGGGTTGGAGGCATGGCTCAGTGGTAGAATCTGGGTTGCATGCACAAGGTCCAAGGTTCAATCCCCAGCACCTCTAGTTGGAAGATCAAGCAGTAGGTGATGTGAAAGGCCTTTCTCTGCCTGAGAATCCGGAGAGTTGCTGCTAGTCAGTATAGACAGTGTTGACCTTGAGAGATCAATGGTCATGGGAGAGGCTCTGGCTCAGAGGTAGAACATCTGGTTTGCATGCAGAAGATTCCCGGTTCAATTCTTACAAAAACAGCTGACGTTTCCCGCTTTCTTTTGAGACAGAAGTTATTGTATCCAATGCTCCCTCTAAGCTGAGGAGTCTTGTGAGCAAAAATTCTACTTGGTGAGCAGCTGGTGTTAAAGTTGTGAGCGGGCAATTTGGCTGCTGCATCAATGAGTTTACTCTGGAGCCATCCTTCCTGAGCTAAGACAAACATGTGTGAGCCGCAGGCTAAAAGACTCAGCGGGAAGACTGATTGTACCCCACTTTTGCTTTCCAGTTCTTTTCAATGCAATACCTTCTTTGTGATATCTCCTCTGACACAAACGTTTTATTAGTCAACATATGTTTATCTATTTCCACGATAACTTGACGACTACCTAAATATTCATTCAGAGTTACCCTCTGCACTAGTATTCAGTAGGAACCTATGGATGGAGAACATAAAACCAGGTGCCAGGTTTAACCATCGATTTGCTTGGCGCAAATCATATTTTTGTCTTCAATTCCTCACAGAGATTCGTGATGTGCCCTCCCAGTCTTGAGGGATGGGTAGGAGTGACCGCAATGGACCTCATGCCCTTTTAATTAATCACCTTTTAATAAAAGTAAAATCAGATTTTCAATTCATTACACTTTAATAATCTCCTTATCCCCACCTCTTATACCCACACTCGTGTAGGTTTCCCCGCCCCTCTAAAAATCACTGACAAATTCCCGCATACAGCTCCGCTGACAAAATGCAGGAGCTGTGGCTCAGTGGTAAAGCATTTGCTTGGCATGCAGAAGGTCTCAGGTTCGATCCCCAGTGTCTCCAGCAAAATGAACCAGGCAGTAGGTGTTGGGAAAGACCTCCGCTTGAGACCCTGGAAAGCCACTGCCAGTCTGAGTAGGCAATACTGACTGCTTGATGGTCCTGGTCTGATTTAGCATAAGGTAGCGCTCTCTTTCTGTATAGAAGAAGAAGAAGAAGAAGAAGAAGAAGAAGAAGAGATTGGATTTGTACCCCGCCCTTCGCTACCTGAAGGAGTCTCTGAGCGGCTTACAATCCCTTTCCACTCACCTCCCCACAACAGACACCCTGTGAGGTAGGTGGGGCTGAGACAGCTCTCTCGAGAACTGCCCTTGAGGGAACAGCTCTGAGAGAACTTGTGACTTACCCAAGGTCACACCAGCAGCTGCATGTGGAGGAGTGGGGAATCAAAGTTTGGTGTAGTGGTTAAGTGTGTGGACTCTAATATTGGAAATAGAGGAGTCAGCAGCTTTGCGTGTATGTGTGAGAGAAAAGTCGCTTCTGACTTATGGTGACCCTATGAATTAACGTCCTCCAAAATGTCCTATCATGAACAGCCTTGGTCAGAGATCAAGATGGGTAGCCGTGTTAGTCTGTCTGTAGCAGTAAAAAAGAGCAAGAGTCCAGTTGCACCTCAAAGACTAACAAAATATGTGGCAGGGGAGGAGCTTTCATGAGTCACAGCTCCCTTCCAAGATGGGTCGCCGTGTTAGTCTGTTGCAGCACTAGAAAAGCGCAAGCGTCCAGGAGCACCTTAAAGTCTTACGAAATATGTGGCAGGGTGGGAGCTTTCATGAGTCACTGCTCACTTCTTCAGATACAGCTAGAGCCTTGGTCAGCTCTTGCAGATTGAGGCTCACTGAATCCATCCATCTCATGTTCAGTCTTCCTCTTTTCCCGCTGCCTTCAACTTTTCCTAGTGTTATTGTCTTTTCCAGTGCTTCTTGTCTTCTTATAATATAACCAAAGTGCAATAGGCTTAGCTTAGTCATTTTCGCTTCTAAGGAGAATTCAGGCTTGACTTGATCTAGAACCCATTCATTTGTCTCTTTGGTGGTCCACGGTATCCATAAAACTCTCCTCCAACGCCACACTTGGAACAAATCGACTTTCTTCCTGTTGGCTTTCAGAGGGACATGTCTCTGAGTAAACATGCACAGAGAACTACACTGTGATTCTTGCACGCATTTCAACGTCTTCCCCAACTTAACCTTCCCATTCTGATAAAAAAAAATCCACTGCAACCTTTCCCCGATGGTTTCCACTGAAAGGATGTGTGATTCCAGAGGGTTCTTCTAAAATATACGCAACACAACTGCCACGACACTGTTAGTAATAAATAATCAGTGCATGAAATTAAGCCTTTCACATGGAGGAGAAAGAAATAATAAGGATAAACTAAAAACCGGGTTACCATGCATCAAGGAACGGAAGAATGGGTTATTATTTTTCCTAAGATTCAGTCACTTCAAGACATGTTCGGAACAGATGGAACAATCAGAGAACCAAGCTGTCAGAGTTAAGGAACAAGATCAATTTAAACTTGAATGAAACAGTGTTGTCATTACAACTGTCTCCTTTCTGGGCCATCTTGAGACAACAGGGAACACTGGGACACCAAAGATTTGCAAAGCTTACCGAATTATCTGCACAAAAACAAAATTAGTCAGCGATTCAAGTAAGCAACCTGATTTTCTCAAAGGCTGACAAAAAGAGACCAAAATGAAGGCTGCAGTCATACACACTAAATAATCCACTTTCAATCCACTTTCCAACTAGATTCTGGCAGTTCCCTCAGGTCCTTTCCGCATTTGCCTGCCACTTTGGATTTTCTCAGACCAATTTCCCACAAGGCGCTGCTTCGCCGCCACTCTTCCCTTTCCCCTGTCTGCATGCATCAATTTCTCACTATTTGTCCCACACCGCATTTTGACCCGCGGCTTTGCCTGATTTCCCCTGCGGCTTCGCGATCCTGTTTTTTGAGGATCCGCAAAGCTGCGGGGGAAATCGGGCGAAGCCTTGGGTCAAAATGCAGCATGGGGCAAATAGTGGGAAATTGACACACGTAATCAGGGGAAGGGGAAGAGCGACGGCAAAGCAGTGCCTCATGGGAAATCGGTCTCGGTGTTCGAGTTGAGGCAATTTAAGTCCACAGCAAAACAGTATCCAAATAACCTGGGGCAACAGCAGGCTGAAACTGGGCTGACCGCTGAAGGGAGGTAATGTAATGCAGAATGGGGGGGGGGGGGATAAAAAGAAGGTCAAACTCAATTTTAGGGCAGAAGGAGGAAGGGGATGGATTAAAAAGAAGGTTGAATTCGATTTTAGTGCAGAATTGCTTGGAGGACACTGCGGTGAACATGGCTTAAAAGGAGACTGCAAAAAGGGCCACAGTAAAATCCAGTTGGAAAGTGTACTGAAAGTAGATTGAAAGTGGACTATTTAGTGTGTGTGACCACAACCGAATTCTGTTTCCTCTCTGATACTGAAAGGGGTTCAGATAGTGTGGGTTCAGAGAAATGCGGTTTCCATTACAGATAGTGAAGCCTTGGTTGGATGGAAGTCATCGACAAATATTAGGCAAACGAAGGGTTCAGAAAACCTGAAGGCAACTTGAAAAATCATTAGGGTGGATGCCACATGAATTCCATTTAACCAGGAATCGGTCAGTGATGAATAGTGGGGTGGGTTTCATCATTGCAACATGCAAACAAGTGGGTTAAAAGCTTATTTTAAAAAAAGAAAACCCAACGACAGTTTCCCTAAATTGTAGTGGCAACATAATGCACAAAAGATTAGGCCTGACCAAGGCATTATGTTATCAGAATGCCAAAACAGAACACAAGAACAGGAAAAGAGTAGACTTTCCTTGGAATGTATGAGGCCTATGCAAGAATTTAATCTGAAATTGACATCAAACGGCCCTGAACAATAGGTCTCATGTGCAAACATGCCAAAAATGCATACAATTTGTTTTTGTTCTTGCTCCCTCCCAGGAGAATTTAAACAGTCAACAAAACCATGTTGCAGGTACAATGGGATGCTGATAGCTTTGTGAATAATGACACAGCCTGGAGAAACGGACTGAAGGAGGAGGGAGAGAGAGAGAGAGAGAGATTGAGATGGAGAAAGAAACTGCTCTTCTGTGGATGAGGGTGCCCCGATTTACATATGGGGTGCTCCCCTCGTACAAGGACTTGCCCATTTATTCTATGAAGAGAGCATTGCTTTGGCACGGAGAACTGTCCCACCTCCACTGAATCTTCAGATCCGTGTGGGCACTGGGGCACTCCCTGAACTTTGGATCTGGCACTTGGATTGGTTGTTGGGGATGCCTGTGTTTGGAATGAGAGCCTGGCTCCTGGCAGCTAGCTACCAGTTCCAGTCCTCTGGGTTACCAGACCGGCAACACAGGGCGATTCTGCATCTAGCATTCGCTCCACATTTTTCTCAGCTGGAAGGAAAAAGTGCAGCTCAAAACCACATTAAAATACCCCGGGTCAACGCCATACTGACTGCAAAGTTACCCCTGATCAGCCATAAAATGACCATAAATCTATGCAGAAGATACCATAAAATTTGGTGATCAAAGGAAGTGAAACCGGCATGGAGTGCGGGGGCTACCATAAAACCCGATGGTCAAAGGAAGCGAAAGCAGCATGGAGTGTAGGGGCTACCATAAAACCCGATAATCAAAGGAAGCAAAAGCGGCATGGAGTGCGGGGGCTACCATAAAACCCGATGATCAAAGGAAGCAAAAGCGGCATGGAGTGCGGGGGCTACCATAAAACCCGATGGTCAAAGGAAGTGAAACCGGCATGGAGTGCGGGGGCTACCATAAAACCCGATGGTCAAAGGAAGCGAAAGCAGCATGGAGCGTAGGGGCTACCATAAAATCCGATGGTCAAAGGAAATGAAAGCGCCATGCGATGCAGAGGGGAATTTCTGTTCCAACGTGGTTTTCGTAACACAATGGAGGGAAAAGCCAGTGCAGAATCAGCCATAGTTCCAAAATGAATGTCGCTCCCTTCTGAACGGCTCTTCCACTAAAGCAGACCACAGCTGAGCAGGAATGCTTCTCCAACGGCCCAATGTCCTTTGTTTGGAGCAACAATTCCCTAGCCTTGAGCTCAGGCGGTCTTGTGCCCTGAACTCTGGGGCCTGCTTTTCATCCTTGTCATTCCACCCGTGGTTCTTTTGCCTGCATCTGCATTGTGTGAGGGAGGGAGGGGGGGGGGGAGGAAATGCTTCGTATGTAGAAGGTCCTGGGTTCAATCCCTGGCATCTCGGGTTCAATGCCTGCAGGTAGCAGCTGTGTGGAAAGACCTTTTTCCTGCCTGAGACTCTGGAGAGCAATCACTGAACAGAGTAGACAGTATCGAACTAGATGACTAATGGAGCGACTGAATATAAGGAAGCATCAGATGTTCATATGCACTCCTTTTCTCAATCCTTCCCAACCCCACCACGGAACAGATTTCTGGACTAACGAATTTCAGCTGTATTTGCTATCACTTGTTGCCTGCGCCAGATGGGACCTTGTGATTAACCTGGGCATACTCCAGCTTGTGAGAATCAGTGCTTGTGGGTATCCTGAAAGGCAGCAGTCCCCAGCGTGGTGCCCAGAGCTGCCACAGAGCCTACCAACACCTTTTCTGGTGCCTGCCAAATGTTCTTAGCATGTGGGCAGAGCCACGTGGGACTTTCGCCCAGCAAGGCTTCTGGGTGGCCACTGGAGATCTGATTGGTTATGCAGATTATTTAAAGTATTGCTTTCGCAGCAGCTGCCACTAAGAATTGGCATGAACCGAGAAAATGGAGGTGCGTGCTTCATGGGGATTCATGAAGCACGAACCTCTACCAAACTTTCCATTTAATGAACTGGTTCGTGGTTTGTGCAGTTCGTAGTGAGGTAGAACAGCTCCCATGCAGGCTAGAGATGCCAAACTCACAGCGAGTCTCCAGCTGACTCTCATTTACCTGTCTTCCAAGTATGGTGAGGATTGGACTGGGGGGGAGTGAGTTACAGCCCCCCCCCAGCAGGTGCCCCCAGGAAAGTGCTCTTAGGAGTGTGTCGAACAGACCCCCTGGAAGCTAGAGACATCAAACTTGCAGAGGACCTCCCCGGGATGCCCCTCTACCTTGCCTTCCAAGTTTGGTGAGGACTGGCTGTGAGGGGCAGCTGAGTAGGTGCTCTTAGGAAAGTGGGGAAATCACAGCTGCAGGTTCAGGAATCAGGACTGTTTCAAATGGGCCCCCTGCAAGCTAGAGGCATCAAACACAGAGGACTTCCCTGAGCAGCCCCTCTTCCTGTCCTCCAAATTTGGTGAGGATTGGCTGTGGGGGGCCGAGTAGTGGCCCTGTAGGAAAAGGACAGGTTCCTCAGAGCCCTAAAGCAACAACACTGTTCAGACAGACTTCCAATTCCTTCCCTCTCTGCCTCTAACAATAACTACTCCCTTTCTGCCTAACTGCCTGCTGCAAAGTGAAAGCAGCTGAGTATGAACTGGGGCTATATACCTATTCTGATCCCTTAGAGCAGAATGGGAGGTCTCTTGTTGGCAGCCAGAGCTGCCTATCAAACTTTGGAGGGCCACTATTGGGGTTTCCAGGGCTGCAGAAGTCCATCCCCCCCCCCCCCCCATTGCCTGGACAACTGATTCACTGGTGCCAGCAGGTCGGGCCCATGAACCGCTCCCACGAGCCTCATGAACCTCCATGAAAAACAGTTCGGTTCCCTACGATCCATCTTTGGTACCGTAAATTGTGGGACCAGTTCCTTATGGACTGTGTCACAAACAAATTGAATAACACTTCTATATCTCCGATAGACTCTACATTTATGTCAAAATGGGATCTGATACTGGAGTATCTAACTAAAGATGGCTTTGTACCACCCATTTAGTCTGACTTTCAAAAGTGCCTGTGAGGATTTGCTCTCTTTAAGAGAGTTCTAGTGTGTGCAAATTCCTGATACGGCTTTTCTTAACAAAGTGATGCATTCTATACCACTGGCTTTTTAAAATTATTATTATTATTATTAATATTTTATCTTTATTATTATCTTAAGTTTTTGCACTAAAAGGACAAATATTCTGCTATGCTTTTGTCACTCAATTGACTCCTGGCTATCCAGGAGTTATACTAGACAATGTTGATGTTAAATACATTTTTTACTCACTAGTAACTGCAACTTTGTGTATTACATTTCTTATTGTTGTATATGCAGTTTTTCACGATGAAGTTATTGTACTATGGTTGATTCTACTGACAATCCATTTATCATGTTGCGATACTGCTTTCAATAAAAATAAAATTACAAATAATTAAAAAAAACCCAGTTCAGTTTGTGGGCGATACAATCCCATGAACTGAGGCTCGCGAACCACAAACAGGGCACAGTTCGTGACAAATTTTGGTTTGTAATTCGGTTTGTGCCCATCCTTAGTTGCCACCACAGCACAAGGATCTTCACCGTGTGACTGAAAGGTAAGCTGGGGCAACCATTTGGTAGCTGTCTCCAGTTCCTGCAGCAGCCATTTTGTGGCTGTGCCCGCCACGCAGTGTCTAAATTCCAAAGATGTCCGCAGGCTCAAAATGGCTGAGGACTTCTGCTGTAAGGCATACTTAGCTTGCCCAGTTGTGGTGGGTCTGATCCTGCAACTGCTCTTGGCTCAAACTATAGGAAGGTGCTGCTTTCAAACTGGGGTGCAAAAGCTCTAGAAAGACTCCTTTGTGAGATGGAAAACTCTTCTCCTCAGCATGGGAACCTTACAGCAAAGTGCTTCAGAATCTCATTAACAGAAATTACTTTCAGGAAAACAGGAAGAAGTCCATTTTGTCTTCAAGTGCTACTAAAATAAGACTCGCTGACTGACGAAGGACGATATCGTTTCATCTAACTTTAGACTGATTAGTTTTTGCTGATTTATTTAAACTTTCTATGCTTCCTTACTGCAGTGTTCAAAGTGGCTTATAAACTAAAAATCAGACCAGACAAACAGCCTGCACAGGCTTTTGAAATGGCCTCGATCCCCAAACGGAACAGCTGATTTAAAAAGGCCCGCTGAAATAGAATAGCCTTTCATAATTTAAAATATAAGGTGGCTAAACTGTGGAGTCTTGTGAGCAAAAATTCTACTTTGTGAGCTACTGGCATTAAAGTTGTGAGACAGCAATTTGGCTCTTTTACATTCTTAATGTCCAGCAGACCAACTACTGCAATATATCTCAAGATGCTGAGTATTATTCAACAATATTGTAGCTGGGTGGTTTTGGTGTTCCACTTTTGAAGAAGCAAGGTGATTTGGGCAACTGGCAGGGCCGTTAAGTGGATACACAAGTAGTGAGATGAGTTTTGCGAAGAGGGATTATAAACATTGATGTTTGGACTTTTCACTGTTTGAGGAATTTGACTTGGGACTACTTCTGAGGGTGATTTATGTATTTGGACCACGTATTTTTGTATTTTTGAGTTTCTATCATATTTTTGATAATCTATACTACTTATATAGGTTCAGATTATCATACTCATTGACTGCTGAACGTTTTCGCGGTTTGTATCTTTTGTATAACTCACTCCCCTGTTTCTCTGCTGTTTGGGTTTCTTACCACCTGGAAGTTGGAACCTCTATGAGCAAAGCAATAGCAAACTGCCTGTGTTCATCTCTTGCCTTGAAAACCCCATGAGGTGGAACTTCGTAGGGTTGCCATAAGCCGGTTGCAACTCATTGACACACTTTAGATTTAGGTTCCACGGCCCCTTCTCTCATTTCCTGGAAACCTGGGAGGGTCTTCCCAGCATCCCTAGCAATTGGCTCAGAGTTCGGTTAAGGCAGCTAGAAAAACATGCACTGAATGGAAGTGTGGAAGCCTTTGTAACATTTTCCAGAAATGCTTCCCCTGGAAACATGGATTTCAAACCTATCTAACAAGCTTTTGCCTATGTGGGTGTGGAAGAACACAAAAGCACTAACAGCCCCTGGGGTTACGTTCAGTGGGAAAGGCATGTTTTAACTTAAACTTGAGTATTTCAGCTACCACACTGCTGTGATTCCTCTCCACACTGCAGGTCTTTTCCTTTCTTAAGTTGTTTAGTAGGAAGAAAAGTTAGCTAATCTAAGCTGCTGAGATAAAGTGGTCCATTTCTCTGTTTATCCTGGTATCAACTATATGCTTGGTGCGGGACGCGTGCAAAATGCAGGGCAGTGCAAAGTTTTTATTGCGAAAGAAAGGAAATGCGAGAGAAGCAGAATTGTTTCTTCCAACTCACTTTCATTCCATTGTAGCCCTTCATTTTTAAACATGCATATCTGAAAAAGGCTCTTTGCAGAAATGCATTGCCTGAAGGAATCCTTTCGTTTGCCATAGACACTGTGAAAACTGAAATTGCTGTGTACCCGTCATACAATGGGTGGCCAGATTGTTTTGCGGCGTACTCACGATGTTGTTTTTAACATTTCAAGTGCCTGACAACTTGGAGGGGAGATAACGGAAGGGCTACTTCTTTCTGTATAGACCTGCCTGCCAACTTAGGTCATTCCATAACTTTCTCCCGAGTCTACCTTCCTTTTGGGAGATCCACTTGGCCTCAGAGGCTCAGCCTTCTCAGAGGTAGCACCTCTCCAGTGGAGTAATCTTCCAGAGGAACTGTGAAGACCATTTTCTCTGGGTAGGTTTCATTCTAAGGTTGCCATCCCCCAGGTGGGAGTGGGGGAACCCCCACTTTTGCAGGCTTTTGCCTGCTGCCGTCCAGCTGGCCAGAGCGGGGGAGTCCTGCTCCTAACTGACCCGCTTCCTGTTTCAGGCCTACTTCCGGTTTCGGACCTACTTCCAGTCAGGGGGTGACACTCTGTTTTTTGAGGAGACTATGATTTGAAGCTGAATTTACCATAGAGTTGTGCTCAAAAAACAGAGTGTCACCCCCAACTGGAAGTAGGCCCGAAACCGGAAGTAGGCCCGAAAATGCCCAAAATCACTTCCAGTCTCCGGGAAGGATGTTGGGAGACTCCCTCCGGCCAGGTAAGTCGACCTGGCAACCCTATTTCATATGTTGTTTAAGGTCACAATATTCCACCAAAGAACTAGCTGATCCAGAAATCTCTTTCCAACACTTGGCCCAACAGATGCTGCTGAGATGCCAACAAGCAGGTGATGATGGCCACAGCTCTCCCCCCGATGTCTGACCAACTAAGGTTCTGTTCTGCAGGACAGATGGCAAGCATAGGAAAACAGGGGAAGGGAAAAGCCAAAGCACAAAGATTCATGAGTAGGTCCTCTACACAAATTAATGCTTAATTTTTGAAGACGACTACTTAGATTAGCAACTCGTAAACGTACATTACGATAAACAAAGTGCTGTCACCTCCTTTATAGGGAACTTATATCACGAAGCTTAACCTGGCGATAACAGCTGTTTGATTCCAGGACAGAGGCACCACAGCAACAGCCTTTGATTATTCTCTGGTACAACTCCTTTACTTTCCAAGAGCTTCAAGTATAATGTGGGCAGGCCAGAGATTAAATGTGCGCACTCTTGCACAATCCTTACAGGCTTGTTCTGAGCTTTCCTTCACAACATTCTGCATCTCCCCACCAAAGAACTATGCCAGTTCAAACAGCTAATTAAGTTGCAGCTCACTGCCAAGGCAAAGCCATAAGTACCTGACAAAAAACTATCCGCCTTTCATACAAAGCACAAATAAAATGGATTTGAAACGGAGAGCGGCTTAATAGTTGAAGTGCAAAAGGATATTTTGCTGTACCCCAAATAGGGTTGCCAGCTCCCCCCCCCCCGGGCCAGTGGAGGGGGATGGGGGTAGGGTTTGGTGTAGTGGTTAAGTGCACGGACTCTAATCTGGGAGAACCAGGTTTGATTCCCCACTCCTCCACTTGCACCTGCTGGATGACCTTGGGCAAGCCGCAGCTCTGGCACAGCTGTTCTTGAAAAAGAGCCGTTCCTGTCACAGCTCTCTCTCAGCCCCTCCTACCTCACAGGGTGTCTGCTGTGGGGAGGGGAAGGGGAAGGAGTTTGTAAGCCGCTCTGAGACTCCTTTGGGTAGTGAAGGGCGGGGTAAAAATCCAAACACTTCTTCTTCTTCTAGGGTTGCAAGATCCAGGTTGGGGAATTCCTGGAGATTTGGGGGTGGAGCCTGGGGAGGACTCCACCCCCAAAGCATCCATTTTCTCCAGGGGAACTGATGTCTGTAGTCTAGACATGAGCTGTAATTCTGGGGGATCCCCAAGTCCCACCTGAAGTCTCGCATCCCTAACCCCACATAAATTTCACAGCTTCTCCTGATGCCATTTAGTACTAAAAACTGTATTAAAAATCGAGGCAAATACATTTTAACTCTCTTAATAAAAAGCAAATTTGGCGTTGAAGTTGAAAGGCACCAATTAAAGTAAAGGTTTAATTTTTTTTTCCAAATGACCCTGCATTTGGCAAAGACTTTACACTTATGTAAAATATGCAAATTTTATTCAGCATTATTAATAGCGCAGGAATACAGGTCTGGTTTCTGGGGTCTGTAATGTCCCCCTGCTATCAGTTTCCATGAAGTCTCAAAAACCTCTAATATTCACTTATGGTCTCTTTCTTTCAACTCAAAACTTTTTGGACGCAGGAATGATAGAAAATGTATTGAATAGTTAACATTTACTTGTCTTAACCTATGCATTAACATAATAAGAGCTTTCACCGTGGGCTGGATTGAACCAGCTTTGTTATATCTTACCCAGTTTGCCTTCTTATTATAGCTAGGCTCCCCAGCCCAAGCCTGGCTACTGGCGAGGGGGCTGGGGCAGGGGACATGGTGGAGGTGTGACATCAACGACGAAGTATAGCTCTATGCTGGAAAATCTATGGTACAGTCGTAAAGTTCCTGATGATTCCTAGGGCAATCCTAGGAAATCAGCAATCTTGCTTTTTTATTTTTAAGAACATCAGAACATAAAAGAAGCCAATGTTGGATCAGGCCAGTGGCCCATCCAGTCCAACACTCTGTCACACAGTGGCCAAAACCCAAATGCCATCAGGTGGTCCAGCAGTTGGGCCAGGATACTAGAAGCCCTCCCACTGTTGCCCCCCCAAGCACCAAGAATACAGAGCATCACTTGCCCCAGACCGAGAGATCCTATCTATACTTTGTGGCTAATAGCCACTGATGGAACTCTGCTCCATATGTTTATCTAATTCCCTCTTGAAGCCGTCCATGCTTGTAGCTGCCACCACCTCCTGTGGCAGTGAATTCCACATGTTCATCACTCTTTGGGTGAAGAAGTATTTCCTTTTATCTGCTCTAACCCGACTGCTCAGCAATTTCATGGAGTGCCCACCAGTTGTTGTATTATGAGAAAGGGAGAAAAGTACTTCTTTCTCTACCTGCTCTATCCCATGCATGATCTTGTAAACCTCGATCATGTCACCCCTCAGCCGTCGTTTCTCCAAGCCAAAGAGCCCCAAGCGCTTCAACCTTTCTTCATAGGGAAAGTGTTCCAACCCTTTTATCATTCTGGTTGCCCTTTTCTGCACTTTTCCCAATGCTATAGTATCTTTTTTGAGGTGTGGCGACCAGAACTGTACACAGTACTCCAAATGAGGTTGCACCATCGATTTATAGAGGGGCATTATGATACTGGCTGATTTGTTTTCAGTTCCCTTCCTAATAGCCCCCAGTATAGCGTTGGCCTTTTTCATTGCAGTCACACACTGTCTTGACATTTTCATTTTCACTACAACTCCAAGATCTCTCTCGCTTGGAGCAGCGGCAGGCACACAGTTTGCCAGCAGGATGCCTCACACCTGCCTTCCAGCAACTACTAAGTGTTCTTAGAAAGCGGGTGCCAGATCAGCCACTGCCTAGCAGGGTTTAAAAACTGGCCGCTGGAGATCTGATTGGCTGGGCAGTTAAGTGGCAGTTGCTGTTAAGTAGTGGGTTAAGGAGGCTACAGTGATTTCAACATAGCTCTTCATTCGGGAATGTCACACCACAACACCCGTGCCAAGCCACAGCTATATACACAAACCCCAGCCTCCAAACACACCCACAAACACAAATGCACCAATAGGAACATGGGCGCTTGGAAACCCGCATTTGCATGGCATCGTTTACACTTCTGTTACCTGACTGGCTGGCTTGGCCATGGCGGCTAATCTGAAATGTAGCTGCAAGGAGCCTCTCTAACAAGGACTGTTCATTCAGAGATCTCACTATACAACAGTTGCCACCACAGTGTGGGTTTTATTTTCTCTCACTCCTCTTCCCCAGTGTAGTTTTAAAAAAAATTACTCCTTTCCCCCCTGCTCTTGGGCTTCCTCTGTGTGTGTGTCCCTGCCCTCCTAGATCAGCCATTTTGTAGTTGTGCCCACCACCCTGCATCAGAATTCCAAAAGGTTGGGGATCCATCGAGGAACAGATCGTTCAAACATCTGTTCCTGACTTTTTTTTTTAAATTAAAAAAACACGCTTTTATTTCATAAGATTTTTCTCTGTGCTGTTTAGATGGAGAGCCAGTTTGGTGTAGTGGTTAAAGTGCGCGGACTCTAATCTGGGAGAACCGGGTTTGATTCCCCACTCCTCCACTTGCACCTGGCTGGATGACCTTGGCCAAGCCATAGCTCTGGACCAGCTGTTCCCTCAAGGACAGCTTGGGAAAGAGTTCTCTCAGCCCCACCCACCTCACAGGGTGTCTGTTGTGAGGAGGGGAAGGGAAAGGAGTTTGTAAGCCGCTCTGAGACTCCAAGTGAGTGAAGGGCGGGGTATAAATCCAACCTCTTCCTCTTCTTCTTCTTCTTCTTCTTCTTCTAGATGATAGCTTCACTTCTGGTGCTCTTGCTGGTCTACGTTTCGTTTCTAGGACAGAGCAATGCTTGTTAATATGCCGGGGGCAGGGAGCAACTCGGCATAGTTTTCATTACTTAGAAAATTAGCTCTCATTAAAGCAAACATTGGAGACCCCTAGCGTAAAGGATCATCTAAAAACAGCTCCTTAGAAGAAATTATTTGAGTCATGCAAGAACTCTCTAGATATGCTGAATGCAAAAAAAAAAGAAAAAAAAAAGCCCAATCGGAACTGCAGGTGAATGAGAAATAACTATAAATTTCAAGAGGTGTTAACAATCCCATAAGCATCTATCTTGGAAACATAAACTCTGGCTACTTGCTGTTGCCTCTTGAATGGCGGACAATCTTTTATTTAATCAGCATATAACATAATGAGGTGCCAGGGGAAAGTTAAAATAAACAGATACTTGCCAACAGTGGTTCGCATGTAATAACAGATAAAGTATAGCATGTAAAAACTCAATTGCAAGGAAAGATAAAGGGCAATGAAATATCGGGCCAACATTCTGTATACAATCCAGTGTATTTTGACGGGGCATTTTAAAATATAATACTCTCTCTTTTTCTTCTGTGATACCTTGGCCTACGTCCCGGGATCCACTGGGCAATGAGAATTTACAGCTTAAAAAACATCTCAGAGGGGGAAAAAAAACTTTAATAAAACTTGAAACCGACTCTGTTTAGCTTCACTAAGCTCCCTGTGGGTGTTGTTTGCTATACATTCTGTAATAACCCTGCGTTATTTGTGAAAGTTGTTTTCTCTAAAAAGTCCCTGAACGCTATTACCCGGGGAAAAAATCCAGAGCTTCACCGGCACACGAAACTGTCTCTGCTCGTGCCGCTGCACCGGCAAACCTGATCTGCCTGCCTGCCAGGGGTAATCTGACTGTCAAGCGTGTAGAAGCAGAAATTCTTTTAGAGTGACGCGCAGGTGAGACCTCCTAAATCCTATTTCAGCCATTCCCAGACTTGGGTGCTGGCACACAGTAATGTGCCGTGAGCAATTCAGTGAATCACTGAAGGCTCCCATAAGTGCACAGTCCCCACCCACAGAGATGACTGCCCACCTTGCTTGTATACAATCTACAGCTTCAGTCTTGGCTCCTGTCTGGCAGCTCCTAGTGAGGGACAGGAAATTCTCACTGGATATTCACAATGCAGAGGATGTGCCAGAATTACTTGCTTTTGGAGGAGGCTGTCTGCCACATCTTTGCATGAATTACTGCTCGTGTCTCACCGGTCAAAAAGCTAGAATGGGCCAATGAGATAAGGAATGAACCTACTGAGTATTCTAAACAAACCGGGGGGGGGGGGAGGGAGAGAATAAGAGTGATTAAGAAAGCTGGTTTATTTAAAATGTTGGAGGAGCGTTTTATGGATAACGTGGACCGCCCAAAAGACAAATACGTGGGTTTTAGATGACATCAAGCCTGAACTCTCCCTAGAAGCTAAAATGACTAAACTGAGGCTGTCATACTTTGGTTACATTATGAGATTACAAGACTCCCTGGAAAAGACAACAACGCTAGGAAAAGTTGAAGGCAGCAGGAGAAGAGGAAGACCCAACATGAGGTGGAATGAGTTAATCAAGGAAGCGATGGGCCTCAGTTGTTGTTGTTGCTGTTCTTATTTATTTATTTCAGATTTATACCCTGCCCTCCCCGCAAGTGGGCTCAGTTTGCAAGGCCTGAGCAAGGCTGTAAACAATAGGACGATTTGGAGGTTATTAATTCATAGGGTCTCCATAAGCTAGGGTTGCCAGGTCCCCTGGGTGGGTGGGGGGGGGGCCAGCCTGGAACCGGCCACCGGGGGAACCCCACCCCTAAACTGTCGGCATCACGGCAACGTGCCCAGCACGACGATGTCGCCTGGTGGTGATGTCAACACACTGGGGCACGTTGCAGGGGGACACTCTGGCAGTGCCCTGCCCCCAACATGCCTGACGTAATGTCAGTTCTGGGTGATGTCACTGCAACACGTGCCGAAGAAGTTCCGGAGAGGGACTGGGACCCCCCTGCTGCAAGCCAAGTAAGACCTGGCAACCCTACCATAAGCCAGAAGTGACTCGACAGCACTTCACACATCCATGAGAGACATTTGCTTCTCGAGCACCGCAAAGGGCAGGGTAGGTTCTCCCTTGCAGCTGCTGATACAGCACAGCAGCAACATCTATGGCATATGCC
The DNA here is from genome assembly GCA_029233225.1 of Lepidodactylus listeri. Lineage (NCBI taxonomy): Eukaryota > Metazoa > Chordata > Lepidosauria > Squamata > Gekkonidae > Lepidodactylus > Lepidodactylus listeri. The sequence goes on from JARCFY010000011.1 coordinate 88,743,260, forward strand.
AATCACAGCCTTTGGGTTGTCGTTTTTTTTCCAAATCGTTGCAGATGTATTCTTTTTCCCGTAAATCTCCTCAACGAACGGACCTGGGGACTTAACTTTCTTTTTTTTAAAAAAATGAAAGCTGGGAATTCAGAGACCTTGATACACAGATTGCTGCAACGATACAACAATATTCAATTACTGGTTTACAAAAATGAACAGACTTTGACAGGAGGAGGAATTGGTGACCACGGGGGCAGGAAAAATGGCCACCATGTCGGCAGGACCAGGAAAACCCAAACTTCCATAACTACACAGTAACCTTCCCGGCCTTACTCTGATTCCCCTAAAACTTTGCAGCAAAGTAGATTTGGAAAAGATCAGAGAGCTGTCAGGGAAGCCTCACAGAGTGAAGAAGAAGAAGAGAAGAGAAGAGATTGGATTTATACCCCCCCTTTACTACTCAAGGGAGTCTCAGAGCGGCTTACAAACTCCTTTCCCTTCCCTTCCCCACAACAGAGACCCCTGTGAGGTAGGTGGGGCTGAGAGAACTCTGATGGAAACTGCTCTTTTTCAAGGACAGCTGTACCAGAACTATAGCTTGCTGAAGGTCATCCAGCAGGTGCAAGTGGAGGAGTCAAACCCGGTTCTCCCAGATTAGAGCCCACACACTTAACCACTACACCAAACTGGCACTCCCGTTGCTATGGGGAAACAGGAGTGCACCAATGTACCACAATGCTATGGGGAAACAGGGGGGAAAAACTGCTTTCCAATAGCATCAAACATGGGGCAAACAGCTCATGCGGAAAGGTCTAAATTTAATCCAGGAAAAAAAAATGCATCTCAAGACATTTTAAGTTTCGCACACGTTGTCCTGTCTTCAGTCCTGCCCCCACCATGTCAGGATGATTTCTGTACAATATAGCAGAGCTCTCACAATGTCATTCAGCCACGTCTTACAGCAGCGGGCTTTGCCAGTTTTATAAAGCCAGGCAACACTTTGCTAGCAACGTCTCCATAGATTTACTTGCAATGCTGCCATTGCATTTTGGCAGTCACTGGGTCCCTTCTGCTGGGGTGTGATTCATGCGACGGTCACCTCGAGACTAGACTACTGTAACGCCCTCTACATGGGGCTGCCCCTGGTGCAAACCTGGAAGCTGCAGCTAGTGCAGAATGCCGCGGCCAGGCTAATGATGGGTCTCTCAAGGTGGGACCACATTCGGCCTGTGCTAGCGGCGCTGCACTGGCTGCCTATAGCATACCGAGTTCGCTTCAAGGTGCTGGTTCTTACCTTTAAAGCCCTATATGGCCAGGGTCCAACATACCTGAGGGACCGCCTCTCCCCACATATACCCCAGCGAGCACTTCAGTCGGGGTCACGTCATCGACTCCGTGTCCCAGGCCCTAGGGAGGCCAAGCTTACTGGGACCAGGGCTAGGGCCTTTTCGGTGGCGGCTCCAACCTGGTGGAACGAGCTCCCGGAGGAGATCAGGGCCCTGCAGGACTTGATGCAGTTCCGCAGGGCCTGCAAGACGGAGCTCTTCCGCCAGGCTTTTAACTAGGAGCCGCCACCAATAACAACACCAGTAATATCCGCTGCAGTAACATCTATAGTGTGAGCTGGCCCTGAACGCAGTCCGGACCTGATGGGCATGGTTGGTAGGTCCCTAACCTGATAGGATGCCATCGGATCAGTAAGATTGGAAGCACTTTATTGGAAATTGATATGCACTTTATTCGAAATTCATTGCAATGTATTGTAACCTCGAAATTTTTATTGTTATTTATTGTTATTGTTGATTTTAAATCTGTCTATGATGTTTTAACTGGCATTGTGCCCTTGTAAGCCACCCTGAGCCCGCTCGCGGGGAGGGGGGGGTATAAAAACAAAGATAAATAAAATAAATAAAATAAAGTAAGAACCCCAAAAACGTAGCCACAAGGACTGGTTTGCAACGGGTGGGAAACTATGGGAGCACAAGATACATTGCTGGGCAGCAAAGATTCATCTCAGGTCCCTGGTGCCGCTGGAAGGCTTATTTTAAGTGTGCTGCAAGGGCTGGGCCACTGGGGTTCTGGGATGGGCATGCTCACCATTGGGAGGGGGCAGTGGTTCAGCGGTAGAGAATCTGCTTGGCATGGAGAAGGTCCCAGGTTCAATCCCCAGCGTCTCCAGTTAAAAGGACCAGGCAGCCGGTGATGGGAGAGACCTTCGCCTGAGACCCTGGAGAGCCGCTGGCAGTCTGAGTAGACAATACTGGCCCTGATGGACTGATGGTCTGATTCAGTATAAGGCAGTTTTATATGTTCATAGAACTTTGGCTTAGGAAATACCTGGAGATCAGTGAGGGGGCAGAGCCTAGAGAGGGCAGAGTTTGAGGAAAGGTGAAGTTTGGGGCAGGGGTGGACCTCAGCAGGGTGCAATGCCACCAGAGCCCACCCACCAAAGCCGCCATTTTATCCAGGGGGGTTGATATCTGTTGTCTGGAGATCAGTTGCAATATCAGGAGAGCTCCAGGCACCATCTGGAGAGTGGCAACCCTAGCTCTCTAGCGCCTCCGTTGAAATGCTCCTCCTCAGGCAAGCCTCAGAACAGACAAGAGGGGTTGATGCTCACCCTTGTTGATGCTCACCCTTGGCCTCCTCTGGGGTGCCTGGTGTTCTCCAGCCCTCTTACCAGGTGAAGAGTCAATTCAGCCTCTTCTCGGGCCTGTACTCAGGGCCTTTATGTCTGTGGTGCTGGGGCTGCGCCAGGCCAGCAGAGCTTGGGTGCGTCACATGGGATAAGTCCACGTCAGGCACGGCCTAAAGGAGGCATGGCTTTCTCCTGGGCCTGCCCCCGCCTTCTGCATCCTTCCATCTGATATGCAAACTACCCAGCCGGCGAAAGCTCAGAAAGCGGCATTTTTAAGGGCCAGTTCCTGGGCCCACCAGCCATTGGACATCCCCAGCCATTGTCCCTGGGCCTGGGAAGCATGGGCCAGGAGTGTCGGTGCCTCATCAGCTGGGCCCTTGAGGAACCAGTGAGTGTGGAGGCCGCTTGGGATACTACGAACACATTACCTGCTGTTGCAGTTATTACATTAACCTTATAATAATCTACTGTTACCACTGACTTGTCCAGGGGTCCCAAACCTTTCTGTGGGCGTAATCACAAAATGGTGGTGGGCGTAATCACAAAATGGCTGCCACGGGAGGTGGGGCAAACCAGAAAACGTCAGGGATTGAGGTTATATACAACTCTAACAGTAACTATGAAGCTGATGGGTTATACTAATAGCTATGATGACTAATGGGAACCTACGTATTCAGAGACAGCAAACCTCCAAATACTGGTGCTAGCAGTCAGCATCCAGGGAAGGCCTCTGTGTAAAACAGTGGACTAGGTGGAGCACTGTTCTGCTTTAAGTTTGCTTACACCTCAGACCTCAGAATGAATAAAAATAATAACTTAGATCTTGTCCAATATGGGTGTAGTTCCTACACAAACTATGTGGTAGAAGAAGAAGAAGAGGAGGAGGAGGAGGAGATTGGATATATATCCTGCCCTTCACTAGGAGTCTCAGAGCGGCTTACAAACTCCTTTCCCTTCCCCTCCCCACAACAGACACCCTGTGAGGTAGGTGGGGGCTGAGAGAGCTCTGAGAGAACTGCTCTTTCAAGAACAGCTCTGATAGAACTATGGCTTGAGAGAAATGGATCAAGCCACTAATATCCCAGCAAAATCAGCCCCCCCCCCCACACACACTTTTAAAGCTAAATTCTTTGTTCAGGCCATGAGAGTTCAGGCAGCTGGTGACAAGAAACCTTTCCTAACGTAGCATATCCTGTCCTCCCAGGCTTGAATTTTTCCTTTCCTCTTTTTATTTGGGATAAATCAATACTACTCAAGACCTGTAGGTCAGGGGAGGAAGGAAGGAAGGAAGGAAGGAAGGAAGGAAGGAAAGAAAGAAAGAAAGGAAGGAAGGAAGAAGAAGAAGAAGAGATTGGATTTATACCCCGCCCTCCACTCCCCAAGGGAGTCTCAGAGCAGCTTACAAACTCCTTTTCCCTTCCCCTCCCCACAACAGACACCCTGTGAGGTAGGTGGGGCTGAGAGAGCTCTTTCCCAAGCTGTCCTTGAGGAAACAGCTGGTCCAGAGCTATGGCTTGCCCAAGGTCATCCAGCCAGGTGCAAGTGGAGGAGTGGGGAATCAAACCCGGTTCTCCCAGATTAGAGTCCACGCACTTAACCACTACACCAAACTGGCTCAGTTTGGAAGGAAGGAAGGAAGGAAGGAAGGAAGGAAGGAAGGAAGGAAGGAAGGAAGGAAGGAAGGAAGGAAGGAAGGAAGAAGGAAGGAAGGAAGGAAGAAAGAAAGAAAGAAGGAAGGAAGGAAGGAAGGAAGGAAGGAAGGAAGGAAGGAAGGAAGGAAGGAAGGAAGGAAGGAAGGAGGGAAGGAGGGAAGGAAGGAAGCAAGGAAGGAAGAGAGGGAGGGAGGGAGAAATCCAGTATCATCTAAAGGACAGCAATTGTGCTATCAAGGACTTAAGGTCCAGTCATGGTTATGAGTACAATATAAAAACAAATCAGATCATCCACCAGTTGAAAAGAGCACACAAGAGAACATTTGGCACAGTCCCCTCCACAAAGGCAGGACAGAATTCATTATCTTTGTATCATCCCTGATAAGAGAGGTGTCAAGTCTAAACTCCATTAATTTCAACAATAGCGATTTCACAACATATCCCTTCACAGCTTGTTCACAAAGCTTATCCTTAACGCTGAGAACCTTGTACTGTTCTCAGAGGCTAAGGGAGATAATTGATCCCTGCCTCTGTTAAAGATCTCTTTATATAGTTATATAAAAAACGTCCCCCTGTCTTCTGTTAAGCCTCACCAGCCCAAGTGTAAGCATGCCTTGCTCTTTTAACAGTTCTTTTGCTGGGCTCCTTTGAAATCCCTTCCATTTGGAATAGGCGGATAACTTATGGGGTTACTTTAACCCACACATTTTATGGGCCCGACTCACAGAATTACTGGACTATCCAATCCTTTCCCATGATGGAGAAGCAGGTACTCATCAGTGTTCCCTCTAAGCTGAGTTAATGTGAGCTAGCTCATAGTTTTTTAGCCTCCGGCTCACACATTTTGTGTCTTAACTCAGGAAGGATGGCTCCGGAGCAAACTAATTTATGCAGTAGCCAAATTGCCCACTCTCAGCTTTAATGCCAATTTAGAGTCCAGTGGCACTGCTAAGACCAAAAAAGGTTTATTCAAGGTATGAGCTTTCGTGTGCAAGGCACACTTTTTCAAATACACTGGAACGGTAGGTGAGGTTCAAACTTATAGACAGGGATTTAACAGCGAATTAACATGTAACATGATGATCTTTAAGCTATGCAAAGTCAGAACTAAATAGCAAGCTAAGGTTATAGGGTCAATAGATGTAAAGCAATAAATATGTTAAAAATAGCAGATAAATGTCTAAAGGTGTATTTTCTAGCTGTGGGAAGCAAACTGAGAAGGTCCCAGGCATGGAGATCACTTAAGAGCAATATATGAGGTGGATGCAGTGTCATGTCAGCAAAACATCCCAATATTCCTTGTGTTACATTCAGTATTGTAATATACTATTCTGAAAACCCCCCCCCACTAAAATACAGAGGATATTTTAGTCCTTATTGAGAATACATATGTGAGGACTGAATGAGTTAGCATATGTAATGAGATAAGAAACCAATATTCCTGTTGAGTCCTGGCGACTGTTGAGTTCCGTTCTGCTAACGGAAGGGGGGGATTTCCAGCCATTCTTTCTCACTGCTGCAGTACCCCAAGATGTCCCTAAGGATCCCTGGTTTCCTAGGAATGCTGGGGGTGGTGGTGTTGGAGGGATGATCTGTTCCTCTGAAAAAAGTTCCTTGCTAGAGTGGCAAACGTAGTCTAGATCCAGACTAGAGACACACGACTATAACTGCAGGATTATCGACCAGGTCAGGACTCTACAGAGAAGAAAGGAATGGCTGGATGGATAGATGGAAGACATGCACTCCACCGTGAGCAGTGGGGGCACACTGTGTTATATGCACACAGTAAACATTCAGCCGGGAAGTGTGAATCGGAGTGCAGCCATACCTGCAACAGAATGGATCATGCTGTACCCAGTTAACATACTGAAATTTGGAAGAGACAGTTACTTTGTGGAAAGGCCACACTATTGTCTATTGTTTTGTGATCTCTTCTAGAAATATGGCCGTAGAATGCCTGTTGCCATGAGTCAGTCTGCTGTAGGTAACAAACAACAAGGGATTTAGCCCAGCAATCAACCTCGACAGCCCAAGGCACTGAGAAATCTTATAACAAGGACGTCTTCTCTCCCTACAAATAGCTTCACGGTTTTTATTTTTCAGTACTAAAAACTGTACTGGCGTGTCAGTGATATCTGCTTTTAAGTCTTTCCTCTTCCACCACCACCCCCCTAGGACTTTTGATGAAAACAAAGAGTTCCAGTTAAATGCTTATCCCTAGAGATGCTGCAACTTTAAAAAAAAAAAACGCAAAGAGACCTTTTTTCTCACGTGGCAAGGCTAAAGAGTTTGGAGATTTTTTTTTACTTTAGAAAAGAAAAACAGCTAAAGTAGAACATGAAGGTATTTATAAAACTGTGCGTGATATATAGGGTGCGTTCACACATACTGAATAATGCTCTTTCGATTGATTTTCAGTACACTTTGCAACTGGATTTTACTGTGTGAAACAGCAAAATCCACTTGCAAACGACAGCTAAAGTGCATCGGAAGTGGACTGAAAGTGTATTATGCAGCATGTGTAAAAGTGCACTACAATGAAAGTGAGGAGGGGGAGAACGTTTTCTGTTTCCCACAGAGCTAGAACTGAAGGGCACATGATGGAGCGCACCTCCAGGACAGATACAAGGAAGAAGAGGAGGAGATTGGATTTATACCCCGCCCTTCACTACCTGAAGGAGTCTCATAGCGGAGGGGAAGGGAAAGGAAATTGTAAGCCGCTCTGAGATTCCTTCGGGTAGTGAAGGGAGGGATACAAATCCAATCTCTTCTCTTCTTCTTCCTTTCCCCTCCCCACAACAGACACCTGTGAGGTAGGTGGGGCTGAGAGAGCTCTTTCGAGAACTGCTCTTTCAAGAACAGCTCTGACAGAACTTGTAACTGACCCTAGGCCACACCAGCAGCTGCATGTAGAGGAGGAGTGGGGAACCAAACCCGGTTCTCCCAGAGTAGAGTCTGCGCTCCTCCTAACCACTACACCGAACTGGTTCTGTTTATTAACACAATTATCTATTTAGTTCGCCTTTCTCATTGAGATTCAGTGAAGCAGCTGGAGCAAAATGGGGTAGAGGCTGGCTTTGCACCAATGCCACGACATTACGTCCACCGCAAACCTGGAAGTGATGTGGTCACATCAGCATGACACTCTAACATTCACTTGAAAGTCTATAGTTTTACCATACAGTCTGGGGTGAATCCTAGAGCACCACACCAACATGGTGACATGCTGTGTTGTCAATGTGACATCATTGATTGTGCCTCTGCCCTCCCATCTCCTTTGGTTGCCACAGCTAGTGTAAGTTGATACAATCAATATGAAGAGACATTTCATAAGCAAAAACTAATAAAATGATACTCGATGATTGGCAGAAGCGTTTCAACCCCTGCAACCCCAACAAGGTAGATAACTTCCTTTGCACTGTATAAGGAATGGGCAGTTTTCTTCTCCATGAACAGAAAACAGATCCCTCTAGAAAAAGGTTCCCAGAAGAATTCTTCAAAGGAAAAGAAGACTAAATCCCTCTGTTCACAGAGAAGATTGTATTGTTTTTCATGACCTGGATTCTGCACCGGTCTCAGGCTCGCCTCTCCTGGGAGCCAGTTTGGTGTAATGGTTAAGTGCGCGGACTCTAATCTGGGAGAACCGGGTTTGATTCCCCACTCCTCCACTTGCACCTGGCTGGATGACCTTGGGCAAGCCATAGCTCTGTACCAGCTGTGCTCTCAAGGACAGCTTGGGAAAAAGCTCTCTCAGCCCCACCTACCTCACAGAGTGCCTGTTGTGGGGAGGGGAAGAGAAAGGAGTTTGTAAACCGCTCTGAGACTCCAAGTGAGTGAAGGGCGGGGTATAAATCTAATCTCTTCTTCTTCTTCTTCCTTTACGGTTGTTTTTCGGTATGCAAATTTAACCCCCACATAGGTAAAGAGCCGTTTATCTGAGGACTCGAGTAAAACCTTCAGAAACGTTCTGGAGGGCATTTTTATAAAGGGATCGGAACTGTAATAGCACGAAACAATCCAGGAGGGCCCCTTAATAATGGAACAGGACTGCAATCTACTGCGGTGATTACTGTAATCTTGCTTTTACTGCATTGTCTCCTACCTTTTTAATTCTACTCTGACATGTCTCTTGCCATCGGCTGTTTCCTGTTTGCGTGGTTTTCCAATTTTGCAATCCGAGCCCTGTGGCGTCATTCACTGGATGTCTTGTGCAGTATGATTGCATTGGGTTTAAAAAAAAACAACATTCTGTAACCTGACTTGAGTCTCAGTGAGAAAGGCGGGCTACGAATAAAGTAAACAAAACAAACAAATTGCATTATGCAGAGGTCCATCAGTCGCTATTAGCCACAAGGTATAGATGGAACACTCTGTCTGGGGCAGTGATGCTCGGTATCCTGGGTGCTTTGGGGGGGGGGGCACCAGTGGGAGGGCTTCTGAAGTTTTGGCCCTGCTAGAGGTCTCCTGATGGCACCTGGTATTTTTGGCCACTGTGTGACACAGAGTGTTGGACTGGATGGGCCATTCACCTGATCCAACTGGGAAGAAGAAGAGGAGGAGGAGGAGGAGGAAAAGGAGGAGATTGGATTTATACCCCGCCCTTCACTACCCAAGGGAGTCTCAGAGCAGCTTACAAACTCCTTTCCCTTCCCCTCCCCACAACAGACACCCTGTGAGGTAGGTGGGGCTGAGAGAGCTCTGATAGAAACTGCCCTTTTTCAAGAACAGCTGGTACAGTGCTATGGCTTGCCCAAGGTCATCCAGCCAGGTGCAAGTGGAGGAGTGGGGAATCAAACCCGGTTCTCCCAGATTAGAGTCTGCTGACTTAACCACTACACCAAACTGGCTCTCTTATGGATTATCTTATGTTCCTATGTTCTTATGCAGCATCGTATCCCTGTCAAGCAAGATACAGAAATACAGGCATGGGTCCCCCCATGAACTGCCAGCAAAAAGATTTGACTGTCTCAGATCTTCCCCACCTTCCTCTGTCCCCAGAGCCCTTTCTGATCCCGGAAAAGTCTTGCTAGGGTTGACACACTCAAATGTCCTAACAGCTGCATCAGTTGGACAGCTGTAGCAAGGAGGGGAAAGGGGACAAGCTCGCCCTTCCTGTCTCTTGCGTGAGCAGAGCTCCACTCATGGAAGAGAAAGGAGTGATTTCACTCTCTGCCTCCTCCTCACTGCAGCTGTGCACCCACGTTCCTCAACCCCACCAAGAAACTTTTCCAGGGCCAGAAAGGGCTCCCCGGAGCGGGGGGGGGGGGATGGGAAGATCCACAGTTTTTGCACCTGTGAGAGCCAGTGTGGTGTAGAGGTTAAGAGCGGCAGACTCTAATATGAAGAGCTGGGTTTGAGTCCCTGCTCCTCCACATGCAGCCAGGTGGGTGACCTTGGGCCAGTCACAGTTCTTTCAGAGGCCCTTAAAAATAAGTCTAGCTCACCACTAGCATAACTCTAAGAGCTAGAACTTGTGCTTGCCAGACAGTCATAAGAACATAAGAGAAGCCAATGTTGGATGACGCCAGTGGCCCATCCAGTCCAACACTCTTGTCACACAGTGGCCAAAAATACCAGGTGCCCTCAGGAGGTCCAGCAGTGGGGCCAGGACGCTAGAAGCCCTCCCACTGTTGCCCCCCCCCCCCCCCCGCAAGCACCAAGAATACAGAGCATCACTTGCCCCAGACTGAGAGCTCCTATCTATACCTTGTGGCTAATAGCCACTGATCTGCAGAAGCGTTTCAACCATCTCTCTGTTGACTGGATCTCCTGGCTATTCTACACACAACACCATACAACAACAGCAAGAACAACAACTGTTGTTGTTGTTGTTGTTGTTAGTATTATCACCTGTGTAATGCAGCATCAAACCCATAACACTGAAGCAAAGAAGAAGAGATGGATTTATACCTTGCCTTTTATTTGGCATCTTAGAGCAGCTTATAATTTCCTTCCCCTCCTCTCCCCACAGCAGACACCCTGAGAGGCAGGTGGGGCTGAGAGAGCTCTTTAGAGGACTGCTCTTGAGAGAACCGTGACTGGCCCAAGGTCACCCAGCTGGCTGCATGTGGAAGAGTGGGGAATCAAACCCGGTTCTCAAGATTACACTCCTCCACTCTTAACCGCCACACTGAACTGGCATTCACACCCTTATTGCAAGGAGAAAAAACCTACAAGTTGCAAAGGACTCCACGGTCTCAGTCTCTCTCGCTCTCTCAGAAATTTGTTTATGTACAATATAACCATGCCAGCTGATTTCATATACTTTCTCCATGCAAATTCTCTTAGTCACTTGCACAATCTGTTTAGGCCCGAGGAGGCTTTGTGGCCAAGTAATTTTGCAGCCTCGTTATCATTGGGGTTATGCAAATTTAGAACTTTATGGTCACATTCAAAATGTCTTTTCACAGTCTTAATGTATCCTTACTAAAAAAGGCAACTTTCTTTTAGCATGTACTCACAGCTGAACACGCATGGCGGCACAACTAGGACCGCAATGAGAGAAACAGCTGCTGAATAATTCTCCATCAGCAGCAGACCTCCGGTTGTAAACAAGGGGAAGGGGAAAGCGAAGAACGTGAAAAAGATTCATGAACAAATCTGCAGTAAATAAATAAATAAAATCCCAGTACAACCATTTCAGTAATTCAAATCCAAACTAGCATGGTGTGGTAGTTAAGAGTGGGGGACTCTAATCTGGAGAGCCGGGTTTGGTTCCCCAGCTGTTTTTAATATTTCTATTTTTTTAAATGTTTTATATTAATTCCTATTTATTATATTTTGCTGTTTTGTATTGTTGTAAGCCACCTAGAGAGCTTCAGCTGTGGGTGGTATAGAAATGCAATTAACAATAATAACAATAACAACAACAAGAAGAAGAAGAGGAAGAGGAAGAAGAGGAGGAGGAGGAAGAAAGGGAAGAAGGAGGAGGAAGAGGAGGTGCTTGTTAAGGGAAGAGGAAGGGAAGGCGACTGTAAGCCGCTTTGGGACTTCTTAAAGTAGAGAAAAATGGAATATAAACCTACTCTTCTTCTTCATTAGTGGTTTCTTCTGAACTGATCCCAGATCCGATCAACCCAGCTTTATTGAAATAAACTCAAGTTGCCAATAGTGTACTGCTTTAACAATATAGCTCTACAACGAGCTATCTTTTGACACAATCCTGCCTGCTCCATTGCACACAGCACTTCTACTGGAGTCCAGAACAACCATCCACTTCCCACTAACTGTCCTCAGTACCTGGACAGCAGTGCTCCCAAGATACACTATGCTGAAGACAGAACATTCGTTCCTAAAGGAGGCCCTCCCACGTTGCGCACCGAAGCATTCCGTGGCCTGCTTGATCCTGAGACCCATGCACGTGGCGCTACTCCTGCGCCTGCTAAGTGCAGCCTGTGTCCTGACAGCCTGCAGAAGGGTTGGCCGCAGAATCCTTCAATGAGTGGGAATGGCCTCCTTTGATACAATGGGGCAAGTATGGAGAGTACCCTACAGCCGGATCCTGGGGCAGCACAGTGGTTGGGCAGGAAGGAAGAAGCTCTTTGAAAGCCAGGATGATGTAGTGGTTAGATAAGGATCTGGGAGACTCAGGTTCGAACCCTCATTCTGCCACAGAAGCTCACTGCATGACCATGGGCCAGTTACATACTCTCTGTCTAATCTACCTTCCAGTGTGGTTGTTATGAGGACAATATGGAGGAGGGAAGAACAGTGATATAAGCCAATTCGGGTCCCCATTGAGGAGAACAAGTGCTGAGGAGAATAAGTACTGAAGAAAGAAAGTGCTCTCTGAGCCTCAAGAAAGCAGGATTCTGCTGTTTAAGATATACAGGCCTCCCCCCCATTTTTTGCCATCAAGTCATAAGGACATAAGAGAAGCCATGTTGGATCAGCCATGTCCCACAATGGCCAAAACCCAGGTGCCATCCAGTCCAACACTCTGTGTTACACAGTGGCCAAAACCCAGGTGCCATTAGGACTCCAGAAGCCCTCCAACTGTTGCCCCCGAAAGCACCAAGAATACAGAGTATCACTTTCCCAGACAGAGTGTTCCATCTATAAGAACATAAGAGAAGCCATGTTGGGTCAGGCCAATGGTACATCCAGTCCAACACCATGTCCCACAGTGGCCAAAACCCAGGTGCCATCAGGAGGTCCACCAGTGGGGCCAGAACTCCAGTGTTCCACCTATACCTTGTGGCTAATGGCCACTCATGGACTGCTACTCCATATATTTATCCAATCCCCTCTTGAAGCTGTCTATGCTTGTAGCCACCGCCACTTCCTGCGGCAGCGAATTCCACACGATAATTACTCTTTGGGTGAAGGAGGACTTCCTCTTATCCGTTCTAAGCCTACTGCTCGTTAATTTCATTGCCTGCCCATGAGTTCTTGCATTGTGAGAGTAGCAGCCAACTTATGGCGACTCCATGGGGTTTTCAGGACAAGAGACGTCCAGAGGTGGTTTCTCATTGCCTGCCTCTGCATAGCGAACTGCGTATTCCTTGGTGGACTCCCATCCAGATACTGACCAGGGCTAACCCTGATTAGCTTCCAAGATCTGACTAGTCTGGACTATCCAGGCGAGGGCATATAGTCCTGTGATGCAAGCTAAAATCTCCTTTAATGGAGTGCCAGGAGACAGGATGCTGGATTTAAAACAAGGGCTAACTTTTTGGCTTTGGGACTGTCACCATCTAACAGCCTAGCCCATGACATGGGGTTGTTGTAGGAATAAAATGAAGCGAGCCTGTGCTTGTGGACTGGAGCGTCTTGGAAGAATGGAAGGGTACAAAAGTGTTAAAAGTGAATGCCGTAATTTAACCTTGAAAGAGCTTCCCGTACATGAGATTTCTCAGCGGGGTCCACACAGAAATAACTTAGCCGAGGGAGATAGTCTGGAATAGGACAATTCAACGTATCTGGGGTGGGGGGTGCCAGCCATTTTTATTCCTGCAGAGAAGCAGAAAATACGCATTGTGGGGCAAGTTGGCTTGGTTCTCTTGCTCTGCCCCTCTCTCTCTCCAGTTCAGCGCTGTCACTAAAAAAGTTACAGATGACAGCTGCTGAACATGTAAAGGCAACAAATGTTATGTGACCAGAGATGACTGGCATGACATGTGCACCTTATGCAATCGTGTTCCCAGCTATTTTAAAAATGTCCTGCGAAAAAAAAAGCTCCTATTAAAAAAAGAACGGTAATTGTCAGAAACCTTCTGGGAAACAGGTCTCTTTTTAAGCTTTTCTCGGAGACCCTTTTAAAACTGCCACAGAGCGCTTCTGTTTGAATGGGGAGCGATATTTAGGAAGCGTTAATGCAGGGAATGATGAAAGAAGTTATGTCTAAAGCTGCAATGCATTGCAAGGCGCTGTATTCCCAGCAGTTCTTTCTGATCTCTCTAATCCACCCAAAGCAACCTTCTCAGAGATCTCCCCATCCCCCCACCCCCCCACATTATCCAAGTGTAACACTGGGAACATGGTAGAGCATTTTTGGAAATGCCTTCCCCAACGTTTTAAACTTGCTTCCTCAGCAGGCACGAAAAATATGAATTAACTGTTGGTTCGAATGCTTGGCAGGGGCACATGGCACAATGAGTGTTGTCAACTCTGGTCTGGGAAACTCCTGGAGATTTGGGGTGGTCCCTGAGGCCATGGTGGCTCAGAGGTTAAGACGCTGAACTGCAGACCGGGAGATCGGTCGTTCAGCAGTTCGGGACCCGAGTGCCGCGTGACGGAGTGAGCTCTCGTCTCTGGCCCCGGCTCCTGCCAACCTAGCAGTTCGAAAGCAAGAAACTGCAAGAAAATAAATAGGTTCTGCTTCGGTGGGAAGGAAACGGTGTTCTGTGCACCTCGGCATTTAGTCATGTCGGCCACATGACCACGGAAATGTCTTCGGACTGCGCTGGCTCTTCGGCTTGGAAACGGAGATGAGCACTGCAACCCTAGAGTCAGATTTGACTGGCTTTCGAGCAAGGGAAACCTTTATGTTTACCTTTATGTACTGAGGATGGCAGAGTTTATTGAGGGGAGGGAACTCAGCAGGGTATGTGATTGCTACTGAACAGGGCTCCAAAACCTTTTTGAGCCTGCAGGCACCTTTAAAATTCGGATGCAATGTGGTGGGCACAGCTGCAAAATGGCTGCCACAGGAGGCGGAGCCAGCCACAAAACCACCGTCACAGCTGACCTTCAGCCACACAGTGAAGATCCTTGTACAATGGTGGCAGCTGCTGCCAAAGCAATATTTTTAAAAATGTGCACAAGCAATCAAATCTCCAACGGCCAATTAGAAGCCTTGCTGGACAAATGCCCCACTTGGTGCCACCCACTTTAGCAAGTCAGGTGGTTCCAGACTTCTAAAATCCTAATGCATTCATAATTGAACGTCCCATTTTGTTCATTATACTGATCATGCCTTTTGCTAGTTCGCCTCTTTCCAAACTTCAAAAGAAAATCATCTTTCAGTTTTGAACTTATATCTGGAGCTGAAATCTGTTCTGAAATAGGACTACCTCTGTTTTTGTGAATTGCAGAACTCACTTTCTAGATAAACTTAACATGTCCTGGGAATTGAACTTTCACCTCCACGTGCAGCTGGGCCTACAGCTCAAGATGGGCATGAACTGGCTCACAAACGAAAGTTCATGATGAATTTTGGTCAGTTAGTGCTTCGTGAACCGAAGTTTGCAAAGCGAAGGGCTGCCACAAACTCCCATGAATTTTAAGGCAGTTCGTGGTGGTTATGAAGAGCAGAAAGCAGGGCATGGCAATTCTGAACTGTTACTTTTCCTGTACAGTGTGATTCCTCCCCCGACATATCATAAACTGTCTGTTCTCTGCATTGTTTTCTACATGAACAGTGACATTATTGGATGCAATGTTGAAACGTACCTGGCAGTTCTAGGTTTGTGTGTGCATGTTTGTTCTCCCAGATGAGAGTTCGCGCACTTAACCACTACACCAAACTGGCTCTCTCTATAGAATTACTTGTGACAGTACTTCTCAGACAAATGTTCTAAAAAACTCAAAAATATGAACAAGTTCTAAAGGGTTTTTTTTTTACTGTACATCTTAAATATATTTATTTACTTAAAATATTTCTACCTTGCTTTGTCCATAAACACAAAGCAGTGAGTAAGCACAGCAAACTTCTTAACTGTAATCTCTTCTGGAAAGCTATCAGAGGACGTTCATCCCAGGACTAATCCAGTCCAGCCGTGCTCAGCACTGGTAGTGCTATCGTACTGTTTGTTCCCTGATCATTCTCATCATCATAAAATCATCATTAAGGCTGAAACCACATGGGGTGTGTGTGTGTGAAACTATGCCACTATCTCGGCAGCAATAAGCAAAGGTAGAAAGGTGTCCACCCAGTGAATCCTACTTTCACCACCTCCCACTTCCTCCTCCCTTTTTACCTTCATTTCACCCATACTTTTAATTTATTTGCTTTGTTTACTTGTCTCTCACCCAAAGGGTCTCGTGGAGACCTACAACATTAAGACCATATAAATAAGGTAAAAACAGATAACAAATCCAAAATGTTTACATTAAAATGTTAAAATATTAAAATATGTGGCTAGCACCAAACTACTAAACAGGGCTCATTTTGTAGCAGGAGCTCCTTTGCATATTAGGCCACACCTTCCTGATGTAGCCAATCCTCCAAGAGCTTACAATAGCCCCTGTAAGAAGAGCTCTGTAAGCTCTTGGAGGATTGGCTACATCAGGGGTGTGTGGCCTAATATGCAAAGGAGCTCCTGCTACGAAATGAGCCCCGCTACTAACAAAAAAAACCCCCAATCCAAACATGTGAACTACTTTCCAAAGGCCAACTTAAACAATTCAGCCTTGCACGCCCTGTGGAAACGAAACAAGTCCAGCAGGGCAAAGGTGTCATCCGAGAGTGCATTCCACAGGGCAGGGGCCACAACTGAGAAGGCCCCTCCCCTGGTGACAGTTAACCAAGCCATCCTGGGGCCGGGCAAGAGGGCCCTAGAGGATGACCGAAGAGATCGTGGGGGGTTGTAATGGGAGAGGCGGTCCCATAGGCATGCCAACAATCATGTTGGGACCCCCAGAGAACCTGCCCCCTGCCCCCATCCCTATGAAGCAGCACTGAATGTGAAGTACTTTGAATACTCTCAAGTGCTAAATATTATTAGAGAAAGAGAGAGGAGAGATAATGTTTGCTACCAAAGCTGTTCTGCAGAGTTTACCTGTCATGTGTCCTCATGAAGTCCCAGGTCTTTGAAACACCATTCTGGAAAACAAAAACCATGACTAACGATTAGTACAGTCTTCAGTTTGGTTTCACACAATCAGTAAATGTTACATTTATTTATATATTCTCATGCTTAATTTAATGTTTTTGCAACAGATTGAAGTGGTAAGTTAATTTTATTATTTATTTACATAATTTATAGTCCGCTTTCCCCACAGGAACTCAAGGTAGATTACACAAAGTGGGTCAGTATGATCAACAAAAGGGGACATTCAATAACCACAGGTGAGGCCTCCACTGACAAAACAACAAAACAACAGAGTTGCCAGGTACAGGTTGGGAAACACTAGGAGACTTGGGGGGCGGAGCCGGAGGAGGGCGGGGTTTGGGGAGGGGAGGGACTTTAGTGAGGTATAATGCCATAGAGCCCACCTTCCAAACCGGCCATTTTCTCCAGGTGAACTGATCTCTGTCGCCTGGAGATCAGTTGTAACGGCAGGAGACCCTAAAACAACAGCCCCCTGTCTTGGGCTCCACCATTTCTGCTGGCAGGGGGAAAGGCTTGAAAAGAGGATCTTAACATAGTGAGCTGCACAGGTCGAATTTCTGTTTGGACCTTGACCCACCCTGGGTCTTGCGTTTCTATAGTCATTAATGTACCTTTCCCCCACAATCTCCTGAGGCAAAACAAGCCATCGTGTTTTGACCCCAAACAGGCCTTCCTCGCACAACGGAAGCATATATACATCAAAAATTATTTTACCTCATGAGGCTGTGGAAAATATTTGGAAAACCTTGAGCCAGGTACGCAAGGACGACAAAGAAAGAAATTGAGCTACCGGGTGGGTGAAGATGCCGCTCAACAAATGTAGGCCCTGAAGGCTTAGATACAGATATGTCAGGACAACTGAACACAGAACAGTTGGTGGGGATTAGGTAACTACCACAATTGCCTTGGACAATAATCTTCTAAGCTTTGTAAATTTAACTGAAGGGTTCCCCGCCCCCCTTTTTTGGGAAAGAGTGAGTGTTTGCCCAGTGGCTCTGTTTTGTCATAACCTTAGCAGGTGAAGTGATAAAACAGCTGTTACTCTGAAGCAATGCCTTATCACAGGCACAGTTTCAGTATCTGTTAAAACTGGCAGGACTTGGAAAGGGAAAATGCCTTTTTGTGGAATGCACCATGATGACGGAATAGACACAGATGCAAATCAGTGACACGGCAGTAAAGGCACTCTGTGCTGGGTCTAGGGATGCCAGCCTCCAGGTAGGACCTGGAGATCCCCTGGGATTACAGCTCACCTCCAGACTAGAGAGATCAGTTCCTCTGAAGAAAATGGGTCCTTTGGAGGACGAACTCTATGGCATTGTACCCCACTGAGGTCCCTTTCCTCCCCAGGCTTCGTTCCCAAATTTCCAGAAGTTTCCAAAACTGGATCTGGCAACCCTACTCCCCTATCCCCCACCAGTGGTCAAGGGAGGGACCTGGCAACCCTACTGCGTACCACCGATGGTTGCCAGTTTGGGAAGTACCTGGAGATTTGGGGTGGTGGAGTCTGCAGAGGGGAGTGACCTCAGTGGGGTATAAAGAAATAGAGTCCACCCTCCAGAGCAACCATTTTCTCCAGAAGAACTGATTTGTGTAGTCTGGAAGTCAGTCATAATTCCAAGAGATCTCCAGGCCCCACCTGGAGGCTGGCAACTCTAGGTCACTGCTACTGGCCTGCCAGCAGAGTTTACATATAATAAATGACAATAAATATGGAAAAATCACCCCACCACTCATTTCCTGGGATTCACCAAAAGCTCCCTTGTATATCAGTTCCCTCTACTGATACCGACGTTTCAGATCTTTTACTCCATGTGTTAACATAACCCAAAGAAAGGGGGGGGGGACTAAACCAGCCAAGCAAAAACCTCCAAAGGAAGTTTAGAAAACTTATTGAGGGCCAAAAGTTAAAAACATAAATAAGTATAGACAAAAGAGTGTTTATTTCAAAGACATATAAAAACCTTGTAGGGGCCCAAATAAAGCCTCATAAAAGCCTCATAAAATGTTCAAAGAGACAAATGCACAAAAAAGAACAGTGTATGACCGGACGCGTTTTGGCTCACAAGAGCCTTCTTCAGAGGTCAAATAGTACAGAGTACAAAATACACCAAGCAACAAAGTCATAAGACCATAAGAACGTAAGAACATAAGATGAGCCAATGCTGGATCAGGCCAGTGGCCCATCCAGTCCAACACTCTGGCACACAGTGGCCAGAAATACCAGGTGCCCTCAGGAGGTCCACCAGTGGGGCCAGGACACTAGAAGCCCTCCCACTGTTGCCCCCACCCCCAAGCACCAAGAATACAGAGCATCACTTGCCCCAGACTGAGAGTTCCTCTATACTTTGTGGCTAATAGCCACTGATGGACCTCTGCTCCATATGTTTATCCAATTCCCTCTTGAAGCCATCCATGCTTGTAGCCGCCACCACCTCCTGTGGCAGTGAATTCCACGTGTTAATCACTCTTTGGGTGAAGAAGTACTTCTTTTTATCTGTTCTATCCCCACTGCTCAGCAATTTCATGGAGTGCCCACGAGTTCTTGTACTGTGAGAAAGGGAGAAAAGTTCTTCTATCTCTATCTGCTCTATCCCATGCATCATCTTATAAACCTGTATCAAATGTAAGGCAATAAAGTCCCTGTAACAATGTAAGGCAATAAACAATAATATAGGACCAAAAATGGAATGTTCATCCTATCTGGAATTGAATGGCACACCAAAAGATATTCATTTGGGGCCACAAATATATCTGGCCTTGTGTCAGAAGTAGTTGCATATGCTGAAAATATACTGGAAGGTACCAATATGTACCTCCCAGTCTAGGTCCTAAGCGTGCAAGTAAAATTGCCTTATCAAGGACAATGTGACATCAGTATGTAACAGTGAAGACGGATAGATATCATGAACTTAGTGTAATCATCATTGCATCATTCTCTATTACATCATTTAAGTTCATAATATCTGTCTTCACTGTTACATACTGATGTCACATTGTCCCTGATAAGGCAATTTTACTTGCACTCTTAGGACCTAAACATTCAATTCCAGATTGGAACATTCCATTTTCGGTCCTGTATTATTGTTTATTGCCTTACGTGTGTTACAGGGACTTCGTTGCTTGGTCTATTTTGAATTCTGTGCTATTTGACCTCTGAAGAAGGCTCTTGTGAGCTGAAATGCATCGGGTCATACGCTGTTCTTTTTTGCGCATTTGTCACTTTGAGCATTTTATGAGTCTTTTATGAGGCTTTATTTGGGCCCCTAGAAGGTTTTTATATATTTTTGAAATGAACACTTTTTTGTCTATACATTTCTGTTTTTAACTTTCGGCCCTCAATAAGTTTTCTAAACTTTCTTTGGAGGTCTTAAGTGAACCATGTTTTTTTTTTTTTTTTAAGAAATTTTTTTTATTTTTCAAAACATTAAAATTAATACATTTGTTTTATACAAATCCTTTTTTCCATATTATATAACATTTTGTTCTATTTGTATAGTCTTGCTTTTATCTTGTATTGGTGGTTTCCCACCACATCTGAAGCATAACACATTTTCCACTTTATCCAAAATAGTAATACTTATATCTATGTTTACATTTCTGGTAACGGTTATATATCTTTAAAATACTTATATACCAATTCTTATTTTCTATATTCTTATATAATTCTAAAAAACAACTTCATTGTCTAATTATCCTTAGTACATTCATATACTCAATTTCTATTCCTTTATGCTATTATAACCATGTATAAATGTAGTTTTTCATGTCCCAATATTTTTCAACGTATTCTTTCAAATCCTTCCAATCTTCTAAAAAAGTCTCTGAGTACAGATTATTCAACTTTCTAGTCCATTTATCCATTTCAGCCATATATAACAATTTTTTCAACCATTCCCACACTTCTGGTATTTTTTCATTTTTCCAATTTTGTGCATACACCATTCTTGCTGTTGTAATCATATACCATATTATTGTCCTTTTCTTTACATTTATCTCTTCTAGTTTAAGTCCAAGCAGTAACATTTCAGGCAACTTCTTAAATGTACATTTCAAAAAATTTTCCATTTCTGCATGTATTATAGACCAATAAGTCTTCGCTTTATCACAAGTCCACCACATATGATAAAAAGAACCTTCTTTCTTTTTACATTTCCAACATTTGTTAGACATATTTTGATTAATATTTGCAATTTTTTTGGTGTCATATACCATCTGTACATCATTTTAAAACAGTTCTCTTTTAAATTATAACATGTAGAATTACTCATAGCATTTTTCCATAAAAATTCCCAAGATTCCATTTCAATGTCTTTGTTTAAGTTTATCGCCCATTTTATCATTTGTTCCTTTACCATTTCATCAGCATTAAACCATTTTAACAATACTTTATACATTTTAGAAATCATTTTTTCCCCATCTTCCTCCCAAATTTGTTCTATTTCATTGTTTTTTTCTCTAAAACCAGATTTTTTATCACTTCTGTACATATCATATATTTGTCTGTACCTTAACCAGCCATAATCAAAGTCCATCTGCTGCTGCTCCTTCAATTTAAAGTCTTTACCATGTCTTGTTAACAGGTCTCTATATTTCAACCAGTCTTGTCCTTTGTAGTGAGATGATGGATTTAAAACTTCTGCAGGTACAATCCACATAGGTATTTCTTCTGGAAAAAAGTTTTTATATCTTGTCCACGTATCGATTAATGTTCTTCTCAAATAATGATGCTTAAACATATTGTCCATTTTTGTTTTACCATAATACAGATATGCGTGCTACCCAAACCTACAGTCATGACCTTCCAGGGACAATAACTTTCTATCTTGTAACATAGTCCATGTCCCTACCCAAGTCAAACATACTGCATCATGATATAGCCTTAAGTTTGGTAACTGAAACCCACCTCTCTCTTTAGCATCACACATTATTTTCATCTTAATTCTTGGTTTTTTCCCTCCCCACACAAACTTAGTCAATTCCTTCTGCCAGCATTTGAATGTTTTTACATCTTTCACAATTGGAATAGTTTGAAACAGAAACATTATTCTTGGTAACACATTCATTTTAACCACTGCAATTCTACCCAACAGTGACAAATTTAATACATTCCACCTTTTAATATCTTGCATAACTTGCTGCCATAATTTCTCATAATTATTCTTATACAAATCAAATGTTTTTCATTGTTAAGTTTACACCTAGATATTTTGTCTTTTTCACCACTTCACATTCTATAAGATTTTGTAATTTAATTTGCTTATTATTTGGCATATTTTTACACATCACTTTCGATTTGTTCTTATTTACATAAAACCCAGCCAAATCACCAAACTCTCTTACTCTCTGCAACAAATATGGTAGTGTAGTCAGAGGCCGAGGACAGACTGGCAATCTGAAGCGGGGCAGGCACGCTTCGCAAACGGAGGAAAGGAGCCCGTTCAGACATGCGCATCTGCCCATCGGCTCCGTTGCGTACTTACCCGTCTCCCAGCCGCTTTCCTTCCGCTTTACCCGGACACCGGGTAAAACCGGTGTTCAGGGGCCTTCCTCCGCATGCCTCCCGCTTCCAAACAGTGTGAACTGGAAGAAGCGGGAGGCATCTGGAGGAAGTGTGAACGCACCGGCAAAAAGTTTTGCGCATATGCGCAAATTTGCATATTTGCATATGCGCAAATTTGCATATTTGCATATGCGCATATGCAAATATGCGCATATGCGAAAAACATCAAAGGAAAACAAAAAAAGTGCAGCGGCACGCGCGAGCCCCGCGCGCTGGCTATGCGGCAGTCTGAACTCTCCGTGGCAGTCTGAATGCTCCGTATCGCCGCTGATCCGCATTGCTCTGGCCAGTGTGAACGGCCAGCTCCGTGAGTTTTTTCCCCCGCTCCAGTTCCCTCCGCTTTGCCTCCGCTTCAGATTGCCAGTCTGTCTTCGGCCATAGGGTCTTCGGCTATAAACATCACGTCGTCTGCAAAGGCTCTATATTTAAAAGAAAAACCTTTTATGGTTAAGCCTTTAATTTCTTTATCTTCTTTCAAATTTAGTAACAAGACTTCCAAAATCCAAATAAATAGCAACGGCGAAAGTGGGCATCCTTGTCGTGTTCCTTTTTCCACTTTAAAGTAATCCGTTTTTTCAGTATTAATTATTAAAGAGGATTTCTGTTCTCTATATATTGACTTAATAAGATTAAGCATATAGTCTCCAATTTCAAGATGTTCCAGCACTTCAAACATAAAATCCCAATTTAAATTGTCAAACGCTTCCTCCGCGCCTAAAAAAAGAAAGCCCACTTCCTTCTCCGGATGTTTATCGTAGTACTCTATAGCATCCACTACTACTCTTATATTGTCTCTTATTTGGCGATTAGGTAAAAATCCTGCTTGTTCTGTCTGTATAGTCTCTTTAAGATGTTCCTTAAGCCTATCAGCTATAATCTTGGCAAAAATCTTATAGTCATTGTTTAACAAAGAAATTGGTCTATAATTTTTAACATTGGTTAAATCTTGACCTTCTTTCGGAATGAGTGAGATGGTTGCTTCTTTCCAAGTCTCCGGGACCTCACCTGTCACTCCTATGTCATTCATTAATAGCAATAACACTGGTGAGATCGATTCCTGTAGTGATTTATAAAACTTAGCTGTAAATCCATCTGATCCAGGTGCTTTCCCTAATTTTGAGTCATTTATTGCATTTTTAATCTCTTGTAGTGATATTGGGCAGTTAAGTAGTTCTTTGATTTTCTCTGTTGGTTTTGGTAATTTTAATGACTGTAGGTATTCTTTAATCCTTCTTCTGTCTTTATTTTCCTTCTTAAAAAGCTTTGCATAATATTTAAAAAATTCTCTTTTTATTCCCTTATTGTCTATTATCTCAATATTGTCCCATATCACTTTAGTAATAAATTTATTTTCACGTTTTTTCTTTAATTGCCATGCTAAGTACTTTCCAGGTTTATTTGCACCTTCAAATGTTTTTTGTTGCAATTTTTTCAGGTTCCAGCAAGTCTCTTGATTCAAAATAGCTTTTGCTTGGTCTTGTAACATCCAAATTTCCTTTTGCAGTTTCTTTTTTCCTGGTCTGTTCTTCAGTTCCTTTTCTTTTATTTTAATGGCTTGTACAATGTTTTCATATTGTTCTCTTTTCTTTTTATTGTCTTTAGCGTTCAGTGATATCAATAATCCTCTCATCACTGCTTTGTACGCATCCCACACAGTTTGAATTTTTACTTCTTTTTGTATGTTCGCTTGAAAATATAAATCTGTCTCTTCATGTAATTTTTTAACTATTTCTTGGTTGTCTAATAAGTCCTCATTTATTCTCCATCTCCCTTGTCTTTTTGTCTGCCCAGAAATCCATAGACAAGGATTGTGGTCTGAGATTATTCTAGGTAGAATTTCAACTTTTTTTGTCTTAAATGTTAGATTAGTAGACATCCAGATCATATCAATTCTTGAATGTGAATCATGTCTGTTAGAGTAAAAAGTGTAGTCTTTCCCTTGTGGGTTAACCTTCCTCCAAATATCCTCCAGCTTTTCCTGTTTTATCAGTTCAAAAAATTTTTTTGGAAGTTTCCCTAGTGTGTCGTCTTTTCTCTTTGAGCGCCTATCTATTTTATTATTCACAGTCCCATTAAAGTCTCCCAACATCATGATTTGTTCATAGTTTACACTGTCCAGTTCCATTTGTAGTTCTTTAAAAAAAATTTCTTTAGCTCCGTTGGGGGCGTAAATATTCACAATCAAAGTCTTCTGTCCGTGTAACAAAATTTCAATAGCTAAGTATCTTCCTTCTTTATCTTTAAATATTAGTTTAGGTTCCAAGTCTTTTTTGGCATATGTTACAACTCCATTCTTTTTATTACTTGCCAATGAAAAAAATTCTTCTCCCAACTTTTTTCTTATTAAATATTTGTAGTCTTGTTTCTTAAGATGGGCCTCTTGTATACAAATTATACTACATTTTTGTTTCTCCAGCCAGTGACCTACCATTCTACGTTTTTGGGGTGAATTAAGTCCATTTACATTCCATGAGAGTACTTTGTAATCCATCTTGTTGTAGTCTTAAATATCACCAAATTCTTCCTTGTTCTCACCAACAAAGGTGTACATTTCTGCTGAATTTTTAATCACTATTCTGTTGTTACCATAATAAAAACTCAGTCCTTGTGGTATTTCCAAACGAAATCTTATTTTTTTCTCTTTCAGTTTGTCTGTCAGACGCTTGAATTTTTTCCTGTCTTGCAAAATTGCTCTGGGCAGTTCTTTCATTACGATAACTTTCTTTCCACCTATTTCAAAAGAGTCTGTAAAACATTTCTTGTAGATTTGTTCTTTTGTTCTCTTCATTGTAAATTGAACTACCACGTCCCTTGGTATATTTTTGTCTCTTGCGTATGTAGAATTGACTCTGTAAACAAGATCCATATGTTCTTTAACAGCTTCCTCTTCCTCTTGTAAAAAATCTGCTAATGCTTCTTGCATTCTTGTAAAAATATCTTCGCCTAATTTTTCCTCTATACCTCTAAATCTCAGATGGTTTTGCATGTCTCTATAGTGCATCATCTTTTCCATTCTGTCATTTTCCTTTATTGTTTTTTGAGTATTTTCTTCCAGTTCTTTTACTTTGGTTTCTATATCTTGTGTTCTAGTGGTTAACTTTTGTAATTCGGATTTTAAATCTATAAATTTTTTGTCTGCTTGTGCAGCTATGGCATTTATTTTAATATTTACTTCTCCAATTGCGCTTGCCATTTTTGCATTTACCTCCCCTATTGCGTCCAGCATTTTTTCCCCCATTGCTTCCATTACAGCTAGCAGTTCTCTCTCTTTTTTTGCTGCCATTGTAGGGGAGGACCATGTAGCTGCTCTCGATCTCAGTCCGCGGTCCGTCTTGTCACTTTAAAAAAGATCGATTTTTTCTTGTTTTCCAAATCAGTCACCAATTAGTGTATTCAGACAAGCATGTCTTGCCAGTTCAAATTCCACTGGTTTTAGCCTTCTAAGTTATGTAGTTTTTGAGATATTAATGTTTAAAAATTTTATAAATCCAAAATGGCGGGCGCAACTCCTCTATGGCTCGTGTCAAAGGTTACAGTCTATTTACCTTGCTTCTGGCTTGCCGTAGTTTCCTTTTATCCCTTCCTCTTGCTTACTTGTCTGCTCTCCACATGTCACTTCCTGTTGTAGTCCTTTTGGTCCGGCAGTTTTTACAGTCCCCTTTACTCTCTTCCGGTTCTTCTCCGTTTCCCTTCTTGTCTGCTCCTCAAGCCGTCACTTCCTGTCTCAATCCTCACAGCTTGGTCTCGCGATGCTTGGTTCCCTCCTCCCCTCTTTGTCTCGCGATGCTTGGCTCCCCCTCCCGACTCTTCTTAACCACAGGAATGTTAAACAACTTGTTTTTTTGGCTTTTTAAGTTCAAATTCAGCTTTTTAACGTTTCAAAACTGCACTCATCCAATCTGCAACAGTCTATTGCTTCGCCAGATCTGCTTTTCGTCTTTCAAAACACGGTAATGGTAAGGCAAAAACTTTTTTTCCGTTACCTTATGTTGTTACTTCTCTTCAGATGTGGTCCCAACGTTTAAACTTTGTCTTCTTTGTTAAGGAATCAGGGGAATTGGAGATTTTATGCTGATTTAATCAGCTCAGCTCGGCTCCTTAGAGATACTTGCAGAAATCTTCTTCGGCTGCAGTGCTCAAGGTGTTGTAAAAGTCTCCTCCGAGACTTTTCCTTCACCGAGCTTGCTCAAACCTGGATTATGTTGCTTGCTGGTCCTCACACTACCTGTGTGAGGTTGCGTCAGGTGGATTTGTCCACCCAAGCTGTCAAGAAGAGCCGCTGTCCGCCTTGCGCATTTGCAAAGCGTGTCAGACCTCCATTCCTCCGACCGGAAACTCTTAAGTGAACCATGTTGACTGCTTTGGCGCAGAGATATAAGGGCCCAAGGGGAAAAAATCATTTTGTTTCTAATTTTTTCACAGGAGGCCTTATTTTCAATTGCTCTGATGGAAAACACTGTGAAATTTGCGGGAACTCTGAAAAGAAAGCCCTATGAGCAATTTCTCTTTCAGAATGAGTAAAAATGCTTGAGGCAAGGTTTTTCATACTCAACATGTTTGAGGACTTTCCCAGTTTTTCCATTGGGAAATACCGAGGAGCACTAGGTAAAAAAAAACCCCTATCAAATACTTTCTCTTTTTGATTGAGAAAAGCCTTTTCTAACAAAGCATTTCACTCATCCCAAACATAAAGCATGAAAATAGATCCAGGTGGTCAGCCGTGTTTGTCTGAAGCAGTAGAACAAATTTAGAGTCCAGTGGCACCTTTAAGACTCCTCCTCCTCATCACCATCATCACCACTTGTGTTGGTCTCAAAGGTACCATCGGACTCTAAAGTTGTTATAAAGCATGAAAAAGTCTGAGGCCTTTCTCAATTTTCCAGTATAAAATTGGGAAATACTGAGGACCAGTGGGAAAGAAAACTCTTACACTACAGAAATATACAATGTTTTCAAGATTTATTTAAATGTAATAATTTTGGCAACAATTAATAAACTATAATATGTTTAATGATAACACAATATTAAAGAGCTCGGCATTTTTATAAAGTTAATATCCGAACATGCTGGCAGCGCTACCTATTATGACCCTACGAGAGTTTCATAGGATCACAGAATCAAAGAGTTGGAAGGGACCGCTAGGGTCATCCAGTCCAACCCCTTGCACAATGCAGAAAACTCACAAATACTTCCCTGCCACAACCTCAGTGATCACTGTTCCACGCCCAGAAGATGACAAAAAAACCTCCAGGATCTCCAGCCAAACCGGCCTGGAGAAAAACTGCTTCCTGACCCCAACACATGGCGATCAGCATTTCCCCGGGCGTGTAAGAAATGACCACGAGAGCTAAGCCCTGCTGCAACCCTTCCTGCCCTCCCTCTCTTAATCTGCCTAAGTTCACACAATCAGCATTGCTCTCAGATGGCCATCTAGCCTCTGTTTGAAAACCTCCAAAGAAGGAGAGCCCACCAATCTCCCAAGGAAGCCTGTTCCACTGAGGAACCGCTCCCAACTGTCAGGAAATTCTTCCTAAAGTTCACATCAGGGTTGCATCAGTACTTAGTTCTCGTGGCTCTTTCTTACACACCTAAGGAAATGCTGACCGCCACTTTGGGGTCAGGAAGCAATTTTTCTCCACTGGGGATCCTGGAGGATTTTTTTTTTGCCATCTTCTGGGCGTGGAGCAGGAGGTCACTAGGTGTGTGTGTATTGGGGGGGTATTTGTGAGTTTCCTGCATTGAGCAGGGGGTTGGGCTAGATGACCCTGGAGGTCCCTTCCAACTTATGATTCTACGATCCTACAGGAAGGAGGCAGCAAAGTAGACCCCTGCATGGGTGCCCATCAACTGTACTTCTCCACCTTCCCCCTTTCCTGTCATTCTTTCCATCATTAATTGTTTATTAGCATCCCATCAGCTTTGTGGAAGCTACAGTTTTTGCCCATGCGTAGCTCAGTTGTGTTGTACAAGGATCCATGGGGGGTGGTCTTTTGACCTACAATACTGAATTCTTATGCACTGATCAGATAATGCTGCAAAGGTATCTGGTGGTGATCTCCAACAAGGTCCAATTTTACTTGGCCCGCTTGCACCTGTTCAAATAAATAAGGCAATAAACAAATGGAACAGTCCAACATCCCATTGTTTGCCGTGGCAGGAACTCAAATGAGCGCCCATTTGCTTTTTATTGTCCAAGCCTACTGTAATTTGAACCCAGCTATACGCGGCTGAGCTGCCATTGTGCCAAATGCCTCCTGATAATTATTAATAGCAGGTAAATAGTTACCACTGGCTGTACAGCTCTGTGTACTTTGCAGCACAGTAAACCCAACCGGCTTCTGGCGATTTTATCGAGGAATAGGCAAGATCGCCGCACCGATGTACTTGTCTTGAGTTCAACAGACCTGTATATTTATTGCCTGAAGCAGAGATAGGCAATGGGGAACTCGGTGTGGCTTTTGGCAAGCTCTCAATGGTAGGGTTTCCCTAGCAATGGGGAGGGTTGTAAGCATAGCTCCAGACTGTTTCATTATTATACACTTCAGCCATGTTTGGTGTAGTGGTTAGGTGCGTGGACTCTAATCTGGGAGAACTGGGTTTGATTCCCCACTCCCCCACACATAGCTGTTGGTGTGACCTTGGGTCAGTCACAAGTTCTCTCAGAGCTGTTCTCTCAAGAGCAGTCCTCTCCAGAGCTCTCTCAGCCCCACCTACCTCACAGGCAATGCTCCCTCTAAGCTGTGGAGCAAAAAATCTACTCTGTGAGCTGCCGGCATTAAAGTTGTGAGCGAGCAATTTGGCCACTGCATAAATGCATTTGCTCTGGAGCCATCCTTCCTGAGGTAAGACAAAAATGTGTGAGCCGGAGGCTAAAAAACTGGGAGCTAGCTCACATTAGCTCAACTTAGAGGGAACACTGCTCGCAGGGTGTCTGTTGTGGGGAGAGGAAGGGAAAGGAGATCGTGAGCCACTCTGATACTCCTTCGGGTAGTGAAGGGCGGGGTATAAATCCAATCTCCTCTTCTAAGACTCTTTGCTTGTATCTTAGAAGATATGAAGTGCATAATGGCGGGGGGGGGGGGCTCTGCTAAACACTATACTGCTATTTGGATGGGGGGGGATGCTAAGACTTCTGTATTTGTGCCTTGGCTTGGTAGCTCTGTAGCCCTTGCTTAGCACAAAATGTGGTTCCTCTGAGATTCGACAACAGTAAAGCATCAGAGTCAGTTGGTGTATTTGTACTTTTAAGTGTGTAGTGACCCAGCTCCAGGTCAAGTCTCCTGCTTGCCCATTGCCCACAATGCTGTGTGCAAACGATGAAAATATTGGCACTGCATCCTTTCGACAACAGCTGACTGCTGCCCAGTGCTCTATTCCAACAAGCATGTGTTCACGTTCTTGTTAACATATGCCCCGGAGAGCCTTGCAACTCTGCTGAACGACAGCTACTGGTAGTCCCTGGCCTGAAGAATGTCTGATTAGCCTCGGCCAGGGCCTTTTCTGCCCTGGCCCCTGCCTGGTGGAACACGCTCCCAGTTGAGATCAGGGCCCTGCTGAACTTGCTACAATTCTGCAGGGCCTGCAAAGCCAAGTTGTCCCGCCAGGCTTTTAGTTGAGGCAGTGGATGTTTTTACCATCTCAACCTCCCCTGCAGATGCCTACTATCCTGGTAACGAGTGAAGTTGCAACAACACAGGTGTTACACAGACATAATCCAGCCAATCACCTAGTAGCAGCATTCTGTAAGAGATGAAGTTTTTGAACAGTTTCTAAGGGCAGCCCCAATTATAGCATATTAAAATAATTCAGACTGGAAGTGGCAGCGGCATGAACCACCATGAAAAGATGAACACTATTTAGATAGGAGGCCAGCTGGCACACTCAGTATAGATGATATACAGTGCTCCTAGCTCCACTTCCCCAACTTTCTTTTCAACAAACAACATCAGATCCAGTGTTACTCCTGGGTCTTTCACAGAGTGAGAGAAACAGACTATCATGCTATCAGTTTGTATTGGTGGAAAACCCTACACAATTGACCTTCCCAACCAACATCACTTGTGTTTTTCATGGATTCATTTTCAGCTTCTTCTCCCTTCACCACTTGACCACTGCTTCCAAGCACTGGTTTAACACTGAGAGTGCCACTTCTGTTGGCTTAGTTAAAGAGACGTATAGTTGGGTGTCATCCACAGATTGCTGATAGACAACCGCTAGGCTCCAGATGATCCCTGCCAAAGGCTACTATCCTGCTAACACCTAACAGGGAGTGTATTAGGCTGTTCTGGACTGACGTTATGTTTATTTAATTGGTTTTTAATCATATTTTAATTGGTTTTTAATCATATTTATGGTTTTATCTCCATTGTGAGCCACACTGAGCCCATCATGGGATAGGGTGGGATACAATTGCAATGAATAAATAACAAAATATAAACTAATTAAAGTTAAACACACTCAGGGAGGAAGGTGCCACAGTGGGAAAGGCTCGGCTCCAAGAGGATCTTACGGTGAACGAGACTCCAGAGGAGGAACTTTTCATTAGGCCTTAAAAGGACTGACCTCCCTTGTCCCCGCCATTCCCCTTTCCTCCTCTGGTTCATCCTTCTCCTCCTCTGCCCTCAACCTTCCAACCCTTCCATCCCCGTCCCTCCTCGTGGTCCACAGCATCTCTCCAGGTTGGCACGGCAACTCCAATCGGCATCCAAAGATCACATGATGATTTCAAAGACTGGATACCATTTTGGGCTGCGCAGTACCTTCACCCAAGCATCACAAAGGCATCAAAACTCGGGGTGTTGCTAAATATCAAAGGCATCTCTGAGCCAGCTACGTATTTGACATCAGTGGAGGGAAAGAATTCTAGAAGGGCATTTGCTCTAGCTAGATGTTCTGCCCTTCCATCTGTGGTCATTCAAGGCAGGTACAATAAAATCTCCTACTCTAAAAGGCTATGTTCATGCCTTTCGGGTGAGGTTGAATCGGTAGAGCATATGTTTTTCAGTTGCCTATTTTACAGAGAGGCTCGTCTTTAAATTATTATTCCATTAGTTGATAGGATACCCAGTCACATTAATACAAACAAAGCAAGGCTTCACTGGCTTCTATCAGATAAGAATGCAGAAAAGGGCAACTAGAACGATAAAAGGGTTGGAACACTTTCCCTATGAAGAAAGGCTGAAGCGCTTGGGGCTCTTTAGCTTGGAGAAACGACGGCTGAGGGGTGACATGATTGAGGTTTATAAGATTATGCATGGGATAGAGCAGGTAGAGAAAGTAATACAAGAACGCATGGGCACTCCATGAAATTGCTGAGCAGTCAGGTTAGAACAGATAAAAGGAAGTACTTCTTCACCCAAAGAGCGATTAACACGTGGAATTCACTGCCACAGGAGGTGGCGGCGGCTACAGGCATGGACAGCTTTAAGAGGTAACTGGATAGACATATGGAACAGAGGTCCATCAGTGGCTATTAGCCACAAGGTATGGATAGGAACTCTCAGTTTGGGGCAAGTGGTGCTCTCTATTCTTGGTGTTTGGGGGGGTCGGCAACAGTGGGAGGGCTTCTAGTGTCCTGGCCCCACTGGTGGACCTCTTGATGGCACCTGATATTTTTGGCCACTGTGTGCCAGAGTGTTGGACTGGATGGGCCATTGGCCTGATCCAACATTGGCTTCTCTTATGTTCTTATGTAATGCAGAGATTACACATTTAGTTGCTGAGTTCTCTGCCTTGATTCTTACGATTGCGGGAGTCGCATTTTAAAAGTTTTTAAACTTGGGTTTTTACTTTGTATATCATCTTTGTCTTTTTTCTCTTTTTCTCATATTATGTTCCCACTGTATGCCGGTCTCCGACCGTAATAATAATAAACTAAACTAAACCCACCCAAGCATCAAGTGGATGCTGTACTAGGTGGTGAGGCAAAGTGGCATAACCGGAATTGTGTACCGTAACATCTGTCAGGTTGCTAATGTAACCGCAAAATGGAGTCAAAGGTATCAGGTGCCATTTTGGCAGTCTGTACACTTATATCATCTTCTAACGTGTCCCCGGTGCATGCACAGACTACAAGAACCGCTTTGGGGGTGGGGTTGTCCTGACTTGTGGCCAAAGAGGAAAGTGGCATTTTTGTGCTTCTCCCTGACAATCAAAACTCTTGCCCCCACCCTCATGCCTGGTTACACTGTGCAGATTTTACTATCTGTACTGGAATCAACTGGTATGGGGAAGAAGAAGAAGAGGAGGAGGAGGAGACTGGATTTATACCCTGCTTTTCACTAGGAATCTCAGAGCGGCTTACAATCTCCTTTCCCTTCCCCTTCCCCACAACAGACACCCAGTGAAGCAGGTGGGGCTGAGAGAGCTCACAGGGTGTCTGTTGTGGGGAGGGGAAGGGAAAGGAGTTTGTAAGCCGCTCTGAGACTCCCTTGGGGAGTGAAGGGCGGGGTTATAAATCCAATCTCCTCCTCTTCTTCTTCTTCTTCATTTTAAGGGTTAAGTTTATAGTTTTAATCTCTCATTTTATTGCCTTATATTAATGTTTGTAACCCACCCTGAGCTCACTTGCGGGAAGGGTGGTATAGAAATTGAACCAAATAAATAAATGCACATGAACAGACAGTGTGCACGCATGTGTATGTGGGGGGGGGGGGGCGTCTAGCCACCATTATGCTCTGTACAAAACCTCCTGTCCTTTCTCCGCTGGCCTCTCTGCTCCCATCAGGTGAAAACGTCGTTTCGTGCATCCATTTTCCATTTTAGCTTAATGGAAATTGATTTTCACATCTGCAGTCGCTGGCGAGAGAGGACGGACTGGGATTTCATAATCTGGCTGAGTGCAGGGCTGCTGTTGTTTTTGGCAACTGCATTATTAATGCCCGTTGCTGTCATGAAAAGTCAACAGCTCCCATCACCAGTGACTATGGCAATGGCCCTCCACGCTCCGTACCTCCAGGTCAATCTGAACTTGGCGTGCCGTTCGTGTGCTTTAACCTCGATGTCGTTTTAATTAGCCCAGCTCAGGAGGAATTGTTTTCAGCATCGCTGTGAGTGCAGCTTTCAAGTAAATAAAATAACAGGGGCGGGGGGAGGCGGGAGTTTCACCTTTGGTGCCAACCTCCGCTTAAGACCATCAGGGATTTTCGAAAGGTGAAACGGAGCCAATTCTCCGAGTGGTATTGTGAAATCGGAATTATCAACACGGAGCTGCACATCGCAAGACGGAGGCTGCACGTCTGGGCTTGCACAGATTTCTGTGTAACAAACTTAAATGAACTCCTTTCCACAGTCTTGTTACCGAGATCAAGGTTTTCAAATACCCTGCCCTCCAAACATGGAAGAGATTCCCTCCATACTGTAGGATACAAATGGGATCAATCAGTAAATGATTGCCTGCTACAATACAGAATAGTAGGCACTGTTGATGGATGCGATTGTTATCCTTCGTTGTAATGCCGGGGTTCCTAGTTTACTTGAGGAGCTCTGAAATACACATGGGGGGGGGGGATCCCAAGCTTCCCCAATCCGCACAATATCAAGGGTGGAGACAGAAGAAGAAGAAGAGGAGATTGGATTTATACTACCCAAGGGAGTCTCAGCATAACGGTTAGGAGGTGTACCCAAGGGACTACCCAAGGGAGTCTCACTCCCCAAGGGAGTCTCAGAGTGGCTTACAAACTCTTTTCCCTTCCCCTCCCCACAACAGACACCCTGTGAGGTAGGTGGGGCTGAGAGAGCTCTGACAGAAACTGCTATTTTTCAAGAACAGCTGTGCCAGAACTATGGCTTGCCCAAGGTCATCCATCCAGCAGGTAGATAAATATATTTATGTATTACAAATCTTCTGCCATAGTTTTAATAAAGTTGTGAGAAAGCATGAATTTAGGTTCATGATAATTAGGTTTTGTGGCAGAAACAATTTGAAAATATGATCATTAAAGCAGGAAATGTTGAAGTTATGAATTTTGGGGCTGGCTCCTAGAGCCAAAGAAAAATGGTCAAGGCTTGAATTTAGATGGCTTTCTTCTCTACAAACCAGAATTTCCAAACGGTGGTTGAATCCTGATTTGTTTTGAATTTGCCTTGCAGAAATAAAGCCTTCTTTACTGAAAGACATTTCAAGAAGTGTTATCTAATTATCTGTGGTAGATGTATAATTTATTAGATGATAATCATTAGAAGCATACAAAAATATTGCCTCAGACACCTGAGATCAAACAACAATGAAAAACATCTCATGTTTAAATGCAAGAATTGGGTATCCCAGAAGAATATAATATAAATATGGAATTCCTAGATTTAACCACTGTCCTTCAAAATTGTCGTAACACTGTAGATGCTCTTGTTACATCAAAAAGGAAGCCAACAAGCAATACCTGAAACACATTTTCACAACACACAAAATATATAACTGTGCTTTGATAATGATTATTCCAGAAAGCAATACCCTTCTTCTCCGATTTGTCAACATTATTAATATTCTCCTATTCTTTTCCCTGGCCTATCTAACGACAATAATCTTTTCCATCTAATACACCCAACTGCATGTATTCATTCTTTCCAGTCTGATATTCCTCTTGCCTACCCTATTTCAACGACGATTAATGAGCTCCATGCATATAATGGAAACTCCTTGACTGTAGGAGCTATAACGTTTCACTCCTTGCGGTAATCCCACACCGAGTGACACAGGCATAAATTAATAGCCTGGAACCATAAGTCTCTGTTAGCTTTCACAGAGCAAACAGTGATTTTTGTCAGTACAACTGAACTGTCACTTCCATTGCACAACTCTTGTCTTGATGGCCGCTGGAAAAAAACCAAGGGCGGGGATACACCTCCTAACCCTTATGCTACCGAGGATCCTGGACTGCCCAGGCTGCTGCTTCAGACACTGTGATAGGATGCTCACGACACACTCTAGGCCTGGGGTCTCCAACCGTACTAAGCACTTGTGGAATTATGAGAAAGAGAGCGAGCACCACAAAATGGCTGCCATGGGGGTGGAAGGAGAGGCCAATCACAAAAGCCTGGGAAGTCTCCAAGCCAAGTGTCTTATGGAGAAACTGTTTCTGAATGGCTAGATTCAAATCCAGCAGCGAAGGAGGAGGAGGAGGTTGGATTTATACCCCACCCTTCACTCGGAGTCTCAGAGCAGCTTACAAACTCCCTTCCCCTCCCCGCAACAGACACCCTGTGAGGTAGGTGAGGCTGAGAGAGCTCTTTCGAGGACTGCTCTGAAAGAACTGAGACTGATCAATGGTCACACCAGCTGGCTTCATGTGGAGGAGAGGGGAATCAAACCTGGTTCCCCTGGAGATCCCCCACTATCACAACTGATCTCCAGTTGAACAAGATCGGTTCCCCTGGAGAAAATGGCTGCTTTGGAGGGTGGGTTCTATGGCATTATATCCTGCGGAGGCCCCTCCCCTCAGCAAACCCTCCCCTCCCCAGGCTCCACCCCCCAAATCTCCAGATATTTCCCAACCCAGAGCAGGTAACCCTACTTAGAGACCACTGAGATTTTCAGGGCACAAGCTTTCGAGAGTCAAAGCTCCCTTCATCAGATACTGGACTCAAATCTAGCTGTTCTACTGTGGGGTAACAGGGCCACCCTCTGACACAATAATCTGAATGGGCATTTCCCAAAGAGCCAAAGGCGGATCTCTCCAGTGATCTTCTGAATCACTACCCTAGACTGGCTCTGTTTTGGGAAACACACTGGCATGCATTGATGTGCCCCAAGCCGAGGATTGCTGCTTTTAGAAACTTGGTCTGCGGTTAGAAGAAGAGGAGAAAAAATTGGATTTATACCCTGCCTTTCACTACCCGAAGGAGTCTCAGAGCGGCTTACAAACTCCTTTCACTTCCCCTCCCCACAACAGACACCCTGTGAGATAGGCGGGGCTGAGAGAGCTCTTTTGAGGACTGCCCTTGAGAGAACAGCTCTGAAATAATTAGATTTGCAGGAGCGCTACTTTGAAGAGAGGGATGAGTTGTAGTGACCACTTCTCCTGTCCTCCTTCCGCCCTGCTATGTGGATTGCCAGAAAGCCCCGTTTTCACAGCCACCAGTTCCCTTCTGCAGGGCTGTCACCGGAGACAGAGGAGAAGCTGTTAAGACACATCCTGTCTCTGGCATTCTGGCAGTGAAGCATCAGGACATATTTATGAGGCCAAGCCTTAGTCATGAACTCTTCTTACGGAACACATTTACTTAGAAAGAAGTGACTCCTGAGTTCCCCAGAACTTACTTTCTCTGTAGCTGCCTTATAACATGTACCCTTACACGTTAGTAATGATCTCAGCATGGTACCCACAATGTTTCTCCTGAGGCCCTTTGAATTAATGTCTTCCCAGAAGTCCTGTCATCAACAGCCTTGCCCAGGTCTCGCAGACTGAGGGCCATGGCTTCCTTGGTTGCGTCAATCCATCTCCTCTTGGGCCTTCCTCTTCTCCTGCCGCCTTTGACTTTTCCTAGCATTATTGTCTTTCCCGGTGATTCCTGTCTTCTCACAACGTGACCAAAGTACAATAGCTTCAGTTTAGCCATTTCAGCTTCTAGGGAGAGTTCAGGGTTGATTTGATCCGGAAACAGCTTATTAGTTTTTTTGGTGGTCCAGGGTATCTGTAAAAGGGATTTCAGTCCATCGCTCATGAGTTCCGAGGACGCAGGACGCAACTCTTTTGTTCAGTTCTCTCCCAACAAAGGAAAGCACATACTCCACACGCAGGCAGACCGAAGGGCAGCTAGAAAAACCTGATGTGCAGTCTTGTGCCTCCCTGGGATGTCTGTCAAGTGTCATCGAGTCACAACCAACTTGCGGTGACCCCGTAGGGTTCTCAAAGCGAGAGACTTTCAGAGGTGGTTTGCCATTGTCTGCTGCGGTGTAGCAACCCTGGACTTCCCTGGTGGTCGCCCATCCACATACAAACCAAGGCCAACCCCACATCGCTTCGGAGATCTGACGAGATCAAGCCAGCTTGGGCCATCAAAGTCTGGTCAGGTCAGATGTTCAGAGGTGATTTGCCATTGTCTGCCTCTACAAAGCAGCCCTGGACTTTCTTGGTAGTCTCCCAAGAAAGCCAGGAGCTCATTAGCAAACTAATTAGCATAACTCATTTGCATATGCCACACCCCCTAACATACTGAAAGTGTGTCAGAAGGCAACACCCATCCCTCAGGCTCCACTCCACAGGTGAGTGAAACTGACCTGCTCTTCCTCCATCCCCTTCCCCATCCAATACTTTGTGCAATAAAAATAAGCGTAAAGAACACACCCTCATTCTCTTCCTGCTCCCTTGAAACCACCAGGTTTCAAGTAGAGTTGAGATACCCAGGACATGTGCACCACCCATCCCTTTCCCTTCCCCTCCCCACAACAAGACACCCTGTGAGGTAGGTGGGGCTGAGAGAGGTCTTTTGAGAACTGCTCATGAGAGAACAGCTCTGAGAGAACTTGTGACTGGCCCA
Source organism: Lepidodactylus listeri (assembly GCA_029233225.1). Taxonomy (NCBI): domain Eukaryota; kingdom Metazoa; phylum Chordata; class Lepidosauria; order Squamata; family Gekkonidae; genus Lepidodactylus; species Lepidodactylus listeri. The sequence continues at coordinate 88,780,844 of JARCFY010000011.1, forward strand.
AGGTCACACCAGTAGCTGCATGTGGAGGAGTGGGGAATCAAACCCAGTTCTCCCAGATTAAGAGTCCAACTCCTGACCACTACACCAAACTGATGGGGTGGAAGCTGCTGAAGTGTTGGTGAAATTTCTCCAGTACTTATGTGCCATGGGCCCAGATAAAAAATGGTATACTTAGAACATTTATATGCCACCTTGAGCAAGTCTCTGGAAAAGCAGCACACAGTCATAAAAGGAACAATGATAAAATTATCAATATTAAAACAAAACATTAAAAACAATAAAGACCCTAGCAGGGGTTTCCCCGGGGCGCTGCGCCTCTGCACTGCTCAGGGAAGCCAAGGAAGGGGCGGGGCTTGGTCATGTGCCCGCCCCCTGGGCTCCTCACTCCTCACTCCCGGAGCTGCGCTCCTGTGCGTTCCTGCTCCAACGGACCCCTGGGCATAAAGATGTTTGGAGCTCAGTGGCTGAGCATCTACTTTTCATGCAGAAGATCCCAAGTTCAACCTCTGGTTAAAAAGATCAGGTAGTTGGCTGTCCTTGACTGAACAGATATGCATTAGTTTTTTTTGGGGGGGGGGGGGGGTAAAAAAAAATCAGGGTAAGCACACACACACACACACACTACACCACCTCATAATCACCTAGAAAAGAACACAACCTCAGGTCACACTTTGGAATTTTTACAACCTGTACCTTTTCCCAGTCTTCAAAGTGAAGCATTACATTTTGGCAGGAGATTGCAATGAAACTTCATCCAGATGGTTATGGCGGCAGAGTCTACTGTTCAAAGGTGCCTCTTTTTTTTTTTTCTTTCACCCTTCGGGAGGTAAAACAAACATTTGCAAACACGTTTGCTTGCTCAACTGTTAATGCGATACCTGGGCCGGGCCAGCGCATCAGCTCCAATGCTCTCTCTAAGCTGTGGAGTCTGGTGAGCAAAAATTCTACTTTGTGAGCTCCTGGCATTAAAGTTGTGAGCGAGCGATTTGGCTGCTTTATAAATTAATTTGCTCTGGAGCCATCCTCTTCCTGAGCTAAGACAAAAAAAAATGTGTGAGCCGGAGGCTAAAAAATCAGCTACCCGGGGAGGTGGCGAGCTCCCCCTCCCTGGCAGTCTTCAAGCAGTGGCTGGACAAACCCTTGTCAGGGATGCTCTAGGCTGATCCTGCACTGAGCAGGGGGTTGGACTGTAGGACCCCTTCCAACTCTTGTGATTCTAGGATTCTATGACTCCCTCACTCTCTCTCACTGTCAGGATAAAAGGCGACAGCCCCTGGACACTGCCCTGAATTCCAGTACAAATTACTTAACATATTGTTATAGGTGAACACTCTTATGCAAGCCTTCCACTTATAAAGAGAGCCCCACCCCCTTCAAGCTACTATACAGTAGTAAGTTGAAACTGAAACCCAAAAGAGTGGTGTATTGTTGGCACTAAGAAACGTGATAGGTTTTGACCTTAGTTATGACTTTTCTCACTGACGTCAGTTTGCCACCAGGTCAGCAATTAAATTGAGGTTATAACCTTGGATGCAGATGTGGGGCAACTGCCAGGGGCATAATCAGACTCCAAAAAAACCCTCCAAGCTTTTATCTCAGTGCTTTATGTTAACAGATGAAAGTGGTTCAGAGAGACACTACCTGGAGGTCTTTTGCAGGAATTTAACATAAAACCAGCAATAGCTCGATTGCTGTAGCATTGTAACATTATAATGAGCTACCTAACATTTTAATGAGCCAGTTTGGTGTGAGAGCCAGTTTGGTGCAGTGGTTAAGTGTGCGGACTCTAATCTGGGAGAACCGGGTTTGATTCCCCACTCCTCCATTTGCAGCTGCTGGGTGACCTTGGGCAAGCCATAGTTCTCTCAGAGCTGTCCTCGAAAGAGCAGTTTCTGTCAGAGCTCTCTCAGCCCCACCTACCTCACAGGGTGTCTGTTGTGGGGAGGGGAAGGGAAAGGAGTTTGTAAGCGACTCTGAGATTGCAAGTGAAGGGTGGGGTATAAATCCAGTCATCATCATCATCACCACCACCTCCTCCTCCTCTTCTTCTTCTTCTATTAGGTTCACTAAATTCTCAGCTTTCATTTAAAAAAGGAAGTCTCTAGCCCCTTTTGTATCCTGGCAACCAAAAGGGCTAGAGACTTCCTTTTTTAAATGAAAGCTGAGAATTCCGGGGACCTAGCAGACAGATCGTCTTAATGCTATAGCAACCTAGGTCTTGACAATTTTGATAAAGCGTCTCATAGTGAGGGGTAAAAATGGCAGCTTCAGAGGAGTGCGGCAGCGAAAATGGGCCTCAGTGGGTGGAGCCTTTTGACGACCAGCACACTTCCCACAGGGAAGGCACCTCAGCTGTGTACTGGCAGGAAACAGGATAAAAGATGGCTTGCAGAGGCACAGAGAAAGTGCAGGAAAACCGCGGGAATGACAACGGAGGGGCAACGACGCTGTGTGGAATCTCAGAAATCCACTACTGGCCACCTGGCTGACATGGGAAGCCCCTCCCCCGAACTGCAGTGTCCCGCAGGGATGTCACCGACACAATGGTGTTACCAGTAGCGATCATCACACTGGGGTTGTCACACAGCGATGCGCTAGCTTTCAGAAGGGAAACTCTAGGAAGCCCCCCGCTGCAGCAAAGGTGTGACCTGGCAACCCTATCAGAAGAAGAAGAGAAGAGATTGGATTTATACCCTGCCCTTCACTACCTAAAGGAGTCTCAGAGCGGCTTACAATCTCCTTTCCCTTCCCCTCCCCACAACAGGCACCCTGTGAGGTGGGTGGGGCTGAGAGAGCTCCCTCGAGAACTGCTCTTTTGAGAACAGCTCTGAAAGAACTTGTAACTGACCCAAGGTGACACCAGCAGCTGCATGTGGAAGAGTGGGGGAATCAGACCCGGTTCTCCCAGATTAGAGTCCACGCTCCTAACCACTACACCAAACTGGAGCACTTGTGTTACTCTCCAGGGCCTAAAAGCAGCTCTGCGGGGGCGGGAGCAAGCTTCTCCCAAATAGGAACAAAAATTACCAGTGGTGGCGCTGGAAGTCAGCAAGTTGGGAGAACATGCATGCAGCCTCTCCACTGAATACGGAGGCTGAAGCTGAGAGGCAAATGTTTCTTATTCCAACACATCACCTTCTCCAGCAGTCCTTTCCAACCCCTTCCTCCCATTAAAAATTAAAGCACATGCAAACTGGTTAAAAAGGCACCGAAAGGGGGATTTTCGACACAAAGGCCAAGATGTCAATTTTTTTACCTTTCGGTTGTTATGAGTGTATCTTTTAAAAACTACATCTTCACATTTTAAAAAGCTAGGGTGACGTTGTCTTTAATAGGCACCTCTTCCGTTGGTCTTTGGTACGTCTTATGCCGAGAAGCAGAGGCCGTTTGCGGCTGGGCCTCACCCAAATTGCTCAGAGGCCATTTCCCGCTCACTTGCTTCGAAAGCCGTTAAAATATCTCGATGAAGGCTAGCGGCGGAGGGTTAACAGAAGGCCAGGCTTAGAGGCAATCTTTAGATTTCCCCCTAAGACTTTCTCACAGGACCGCCTTGCGAACATCACCTCGCCCACTCCTTCACAAAAATCAATACAAAGCTGACAGTTGCTCCCCACTCCGGATTTCGAATTACCCGCTGGAACTCTTAACAGCTGGCCACCCTCCCCTCCAAACTTGGGAACAGCATTTGTCTTGCTACCAAGCTGAGCGGGTGCATGACGCTGAGTAAAAAAGAGGGCCGTAGCAAGTGGGATTATGAACATTCACTGATGGTGAATGAGGTGATGGTGTCCAAACCGGTCCACTGGTGATAGATAAGGTTGGCTGGCTCAAGGAAGAGCTAGATTTGAGTCCAGGGTCACCTTAGAGATTAACAAGATTTTGGGGGGGTATAAGCTTTTGAGAGTCAAAGCCCCCTTTGTTAGATTACAAGGAAGACTCCTTTGCCTGTAATGTTCACACATGCATGATCATCCCTTGATGGCTTAAGCATCTTGTGGAAGAAGAGGAAGAGGAGAAGGAGATTGGATTTATACCCTGCCCTTCACTTGAAGTCTCAGAGCGGCTTACAATCTCCTTTCCCTTCCCCTCCCCACAACAGACACCCTGTGAGGTAGGCGGGGCTGAGAGAGCTCTTTCGAGGACTGCTCTTGAGAGAACAGCTCTGAGAGAACTTGTGACTGCCCCAAGGTCACGCCAGCAGCTGCATGTGGAGAAGTGGGGAATCCACTAGTACTTTTTATTCTGTTTATTGCCCACCATCTACACAGCATCACATTTTTCAGAATACGAGAAGACATGTTCCTGCCCCAAAGAACATGATGTAAGAATTTCATGGGGGCAAAAGGTGGGGAGGATAAACAGAGAGGAAATATGTTCTCCTTCCTGTTTCGCATACATGGCTTGATTTTGGTAGGAGACGGGTTGTACGTATGTGTGAATAAGTCAACACAGGACAGACTCCATACCACTTTGCACAGCTTCAGCCACGACGGTTTTTCAGAGAGTCACAAGTTGTGGGGAAAAAATGGAGCCATCAGAAATCAAACACTGCAAGCACGAACCGGCCCTAAGAGCTGCACAGGCAGGGAAATTCCACCATATGCAGTCCTTCTCATCATTTTCATCCTGTCAAGGAAAAAGCCACACCTGGTACAATTCTGCTTTCTATGCAAGTTTCAAACGGTACAGACGTTCCCGCAATGACTAGCCCTGACAACAGTCTCCATAAAGCATTTTTCACGCTGCACACCGGTCCATGACCCTAGCACTGAAAACCTGGATGGCTTTTCTAATCCTTCCATCCTTAGAAGGGAAAAAACCTGACTCCCTTTCACCTGAAACGGGATTTAGCAGCTAGCACGGAAAAAGGAGGATTAGGCTAGACACCGGAGGGTGAAGGAGGAAAGTCTAGCTGGGACCCTTTTACATTCATTGGGGGAGGGGGGGAGACCCAGGGCCAAACTCAAGGGGAACGTCCCCTTTTGAAATGAAACTTGGCCCAAAGAATAGACAGGAACTTTCACTATGCTCACATGTATGTGTGTTCCAGGAAGAACCGTGAGTATTTCTTATGAAAATTGACACAGACAGACCTGTACTGTAAGGGCAAGCAGGCACTTGAATCAAGTAAAAAGCTTCATCTTCCACCTGGGTTTATAAATTTAGTGTACTTAAGATATTTCTGTTCCACCTCTCCCGGGGCTCGACGTGGGCATTTTTTTAAAAAAAGAAACAAAACAGTCATAAAATCCAACAACAGAAGAGAACAAGATTAAAAGTCAACAGGGTTAATATATATTCAGCAACGCTATCCAAAAGCCTTCCTCAGAAGATGGGTCGCCTCAGTCTCCAGAAAGGACATACTCCACACCGAACACCCACACCCAAACAGCCAGCTTGGTGTAGCAGTTAAGAGTGCAGACTCTAATCTGGGAGGACCGGGTTTGAGTCCCCTCTCCTCCACATGCAGCTGCTGGTGTGACCGTGGGGTCAGTCACAAGTTCTTTCAGAGCTGTTCTCTAATGAGCAGTTCTCAAGAGAGAGCTCTCTCAGCCCCACCGACCTCACTGGGTGTTCTGCTGTGGGGAGGGGAAGGGAAAGGAGATTGTAAGCCGCTTGGAGACTCCTTTGGGTACTGAAGGGTGGGGTATAAATCCAATCTCCTCCTCCTCCAGAATGCTCTCCGGGGCAAGGACTGGCAATTCTGCCTCATGAACCACTCTTAAAACAGGAGGCTCAGACAGGTTACAGGGCCACACTTCTTTACAGGAAAGGTGACCCCTTCAAGGCCTGAGAATGCTTCTAAGTAGGGTTGCCAATGGGCCTGGAGACAAATGTCCCTTGAACGGGGGGGGGGGGGCGCTTAGTGGGATGCTATTTCCCAGATGATGTTCTTGACCTCTGTGCCGTGAAAAACCTTCCACTGCCCATCCCCACCCAATCAAGGCTCAAGACGTTTCCCCAGCCAAGCCCGCTAGTGGCTCTGTTTCTAGGCCTTATGACTGGCAGTCCTGTTTTACAGCTGACTGGACTTTCTTGGTTTAGTAACTGAAAGGATAAGCCAGTTTAGTCCCATGGACTTCAGTGGGGCTAGGTTTAAATCCAGTTAGCTCTAAGCGGAACTGGTGTGGCTGGGATGGCAAATGGGCTGGCCAGAAAAGAAAGAAGATTTGGTTGTATACCCCGCTCAGGAGTCTCGGAGCAGCTTACAATCGTCTTCCCTTCCTCTCCCCACTACAGAAACCCTGTGAGGTAGGTGGGGCCGAGAGAGCTCTGGGAGACCTGCTGAGAGAACTTTGACTGACCTGAGGTCTCCCAGCTGGCTGCATGTGGAGGAGTGGGGAATCAAATCCAGTTCTCCAGATTAGGGTCCGCTACTCTTAACCACTACACCACGTTGGAGAGCAGGTTTCTGGTGCCTTCTGTAATGAGCAGGGCTCTGGTCCCTTCCATAATGGTGTAGCGAAGGAGCTACTGTCAGGAACAGCTTGCCGTACATGGTGAGAAAAGACGGACCAGCTGCCAAAATCCCTGTTAAATTCTCTGTGTCCCTTACCCTCGGCACCCAGTTGTAACAATACCCCCCCTGACCTCTTGTGCTTTTTGCTTTGCATGGCAAAAAGCGATCCACCAAGACATACCCCCTCCCCCCAATTGCGGACATTAGCAGCATTGGGGGGGCAAAGACTAAATGAAATAAAAAAAAGATCTCAAGTTTACACTTAACCCCTCGCATGAACATCCCCGTCCCCCCCAAGATCCAGACTCTCCTTCTTGCCTTTTGTCCTCGCCTCCAGATAAAAGCACCTGCTCTGCTCTTAGCAGCTGAAAGGCCTGGTCTGCCAGGATCAGAGTGTGCATAATCTCTTTCCGTAGCGCACATTATGAACACGGCTTTAGGGAAAAGGTAGAGACTCCCCCCCCCCCCCGTTACATTTGACCGATTCGTGGAAAAGAACATCACTCACCTTGAGGAGTTTTGCCCTTCTCCTGCCTATAAATATTCAACGCTGCTCATCACAATCTGTCCCTCCGAAATCCCATTTCCTGTCCTATTCATGAGGTGCAGCAACCTGGAGCTTCAGAGATTGCCACCGCGCTTTTTTCCCATGGCCTTCTCACCTCTCCTCTCCCCCCAAGCCCCCCACTCCCATTGTTTCTCATCTGCTCTCTCCCCTCCTGCAAACTGCTGTCAGATGTTCACTTATCCCTAATCTTGCTGGCTGCCTTTGATATTCTTTCTAATCCAACAACCTGTCAATTGGGGCACCGGCCCATGTCCAGGCCAGCTGCTCCGTCCCAGGCTCCAAGATTCCCTTCCCAGCCTCCGTATGGGAGTCTGACCAGGAGGGGGGGGGGGAGAAACTTGGAGCAAATAATTAATACCCTTTCGACCGGTACTCGGAACTTCGGTGCGCCATTAAGTGGCCTTCTGTCTAGAGGAAAAGTAATCTTTAAACGTTTGTTTAAATCGGAGTGTTAATGCGTTAATCAGACCTTGGTCAATGTTTAAGGGGAAGAGAGCGAGAAAATGCTTTTTTAACTGAAAAGCTGGCATTGAGCTCACATACGAGCTCCACAATGGACACAAAACCATCTTATTTGCAAGACGTTTAAAGACAGAGCCGCCGAGGAAAAGTAACAAAACCGTTATCCAGTTTTCTCTACGCATATCTTAAAACTTCTTCATTGTGTTGCATGTTAATTTGCTGTTCAGCCCCTGTTCACAAGTTTGATCCTTACCTTCCTTCCAGTACATCTGAAAAACTGTGTGTGCACTTGAAAGCTCATACCTTGAATAAAACTTTGGCTGCGGTCACACACACTAAGTAATCCACTTTCAATCCACTTTCAATGCACTTTTGAATTGGATTTTGCCAGTTCATACAGTAAAAATCCAGTTGGAAAGTGGATTGAAAGTGGATTGTGACCACAGCCTTAGTTGGTCTTAAAAGTGCCACTGGACTCTAAATTTGTTCTACTGCTTCAGACCAACACGGCTGACCACCTAAAACCACAACATGGAAGACATGCAAAAGTCCACCACTCCTTTCTGCTCAGACTAGAACACAATTGCTGTCTTGTACTATCAGTCAATCCTAAATCAGTCAATCCAAAAAGAAATCAACCCTGACTGTTCCCTGGAAGGCCAGGTACTGAAGCTGAAGCTCCAATACTTTGGCCACCGAATGAGAAGGGAGCACTCACTGGAGAAGACCCTGATGCTGGGAAAGACTGAAGGTCAAAGAAGAAGGGGACAGCAAAGGATGAGATGGTTAGACAGTGTCATCGATGCAACGGACATGAAGTTGAGCAAACTCCGGAGCACGACAGAAGACAGGAGGGCCTGGTGTGATGTGGTCCATGGGCTTGCGAAGAGTCGGACTCGACTGTGTGACTAAACAACAACATTGTGCCTCTATAAGTGCCCTAAATTAGAGACACTGGGAACAATAAACTGGTGGGAGAAGTTTTGCCTGTTTAGTTTCTTGGATTCAGGCTCCTGTTAAAATGACCAGGGGCAGAAAATCGAGGGTGCAAATGAAAGATGGATGGCCAGGCTCAGAACTGACACATTCTAAAGTTTAGAAGGTGGAATGTCATCCCCTGTGACTCTTCCCATTGCAGAACTGCACTGATACGCAATGTTCACACACCTGATTTAAAAAGTCGACCGCAAAGGCAGAGTAGCCATATGGAAGCTGGCATCCCTAGCGGAAAATTAGCTACCACAGTTAGTCCTGGTATCTGAACTAGAACCTGAGAAGCCAGGATTTCACTGCGGGTACCTTCCTTCAACACTGTGTTGCAACAATGGAGGGAAAGTTCTTCCTCTTCAACGTGCAGGATCCCACCCAAAGTCTGGACCCAGCAACTTTCCTTACAATCATTTATTTATTTTAAACCCCAATTCAATTCAAAACCACAGAGAGATGTCAATATATCGAATTCACAATGTGGACAATTCTGGAGATACTTAATTGGAGAGACTGGATTTAACATGAATAGTAGAGAGAGATCTTTCAATACAGCTGAGAAAAGCCTCAGGCTTGCAGAAAAACCCGAAGTTTAATACACACATATAAACACACACACACATGCATTGGGCAGTTAAACCCCCCCCCCCCAATAATAGAAGCAGCACCTATACCTTTATGAAATGCATTGGTCATTATGGAGGGTGCTAGGCAACCATAACAGTATCACCAGCTTTCAAGCCTAGGTTTCAGGACGGAGAACAGTTTAGGGCCTTTTCCAGGGGAGGACTCACTGAGGCCAGGCCTGACATAATGTGAGTTGCATGACTCACCCAGCCCTTGCTGCTTATTATTCCTCAACAACAGCAGCCCCTCAAAAACTGATGTAGTACAGTGGTTAGAGTTTCAGGATAGGATCTGGGTAACCCAGGTTCAAATGTCCACTCTGCCCTGGAAGCTCACTGGGTGACCTTGGGCCAGTTAAACATTCTCAGCCTAACCTATCTCACAGGGTTGCTGTGAGAATAAAATGAAGGAAAGAAGAATGATGTAAGCTGCTTTGGGTTCCCACTGGAAAGGAAGGAAGGAAGTTGGTTGGTAGGTGGGAAGGAGAGAAGGAAGCAGGAAAAAAGTGAGGACATGGGGCTGCCGAGAGTTGCCAATCTCCAGATGGGGCCTGGAGATCTCCTGGAATTTCAGCTGAGGTCCCCCACCCCACCCCCCAGGCTCCAGCCCCAAATCTCCAGCTCAGAGTTGGCAACCAAGGGTGTCAGGTTTTGAAATCCCGGGGGGGGGGGGGCTCGTGTGCACGCAAAGCACGCGCTCTGAAATGATGCTGCTGCCGCCTCTCCCCCCCCCCCCCCGCCTGGCCACTCTTCCCTCCTTTCCTTTCCCTCCCGGGGAAAGAGGCGCTGGTGGCGGTGGCCAGCCGGCCGGCCGGCCAGCAGGCCTAGGAAGGGCCCGGGGAGGCAGGGGGGAGAGGTGGCGGCAGGCGCTGTTTTGCCGGGGGGCTCAGTCTCCCCCGGGAAATTTTGGGGGTGGCCCAAGCCCTCGAGCCGCCCCCCGTAGTTTACGCCTATGTTGGCAACCCTAGGGCTGCCAGGAGGAGGGAAAGAGGAAACAGTGTGGAGAGGAGGATACATTGGAAAGTGAGGTACCTGCACAAATCCTTGCAGCGTGACCACCACAAAACCAGGCCTGGCCTAGTGACATTTGTGGGAAAAGGAAGTTACGTGCCACAACACACACAGCCAGTGGTCAGAAACATTCACAGTACTGGGGGTGGTGGTGTTGTCCCGTTCTTTGGGAAGAAGTCCCAGTTCTTTGAGTGTAAATGCCAAATGGTTTCGAAATAAGAGACTTCTGGTCAAAATCAGCAAGACATTCCTCAGAGGTCAACCACAAGTGATAAGGGGCTGGTCATGGAATTTCAAGGCTGCAGGGTCATGGCTATTCATCTTCCCTCAGTTAGAACAGATTATCCTCAAAATGTCCAGGCAATTCTAGAGCAGGTGAGTCACAGAGGGGTCCTTCCACTAGGCATGCTGTAAACCTGGCCACAGTTTTCCCTGGGAGAGGCTACCAGCAGGAGGGAAGGAGGGCACTCGTGGAACTCGTGGCCACTCCGTGAAATTGCTGAGCAGTCAGGTTAGAATGGATAAAAGGAAGTACTTCTTCACCCAAAGAATGATTAACATGTGGAATTCACTGCCGCAGGAGGTGGTGGCGGCTACAAGCATGGACGGCTTCAAGAGGGAATTGGATAAACATATGGAGCAGAAGTCCATTTGTGGCTATACAGATAGGAACTCTCGGTCTGGGGCAAGTGATGCTCTATATTCTTGGTACTTGGGGGGGGGGGGACAACAGTTAAAGGGCTTCTGGTGTCCTGGCCCCACTGCTGGACCTCCTGAGGGTGCCTGGTATTTTTGGCCACTGTGTGACAGCGTGTTGGACTGGATGGGCCACTGGCCTGATCCAACATTGGCTTCTCTTATGAGGGAAAGCTGAAGACAGGGACAGATAAGGGTAAGCTGGCCAGTGGATGGTAAGGAGAGAAGGAAGCAGGAAAAGGGGAGAGGGCTATGGAGGCTTTCAGGAAAGGGAAAGAAGAAATAGTGGGAAGGGGGAAACGAGATGCCCCCCCGCAAGTCCTTGCAAACCCCTAGCTTGTCATCAACTAATTATTACAGTGAGCTCCAACTAATTATCACAGTAAGCTCCCTTCCTAATGTCACTCAGATCTCCAAGGCTCAGCCGAACACTTACAAAAAGAGAGAGAGAGAGAGAGAGAGAAGCTCTGGGGCTATTAGTCAGCCTTAGCTAAAACAATCTGTTATCAACCCCCCCCCCCAAAAGCCCCTATTAACTCAAAACCCAGTACGTACTGAGCCAAAGCCCAACGGAACAGCTGTAAGAAGGTGTTCCTCAGCCCCAGCCCCAGTTGTAGCTTTGGGAGGTGACAGCAATACAAAGTATAGAGGAAGCAAAGAAACCCAGCTGGTCTCTCCCCCCTTCCACCTGCCCTCAGGCGTGATTCTTATTACTACTGCTAATAAAATTCCACTGATTAGTTTTCAAAAGAACGGTGAAGTTTCACTAATGTTTATCTCCAAACAAGTCTAAAATGGACTGCAAGCCAACACTTCTCTGGGTTTTCCCCCCACCTCAGGGAGGTGAGCATGTACATGTATTCCACACTAAAAGAGACCATTGGTCCAACTTAATTTGGTGTTGTCTATGGCGGCGGATAGTTCTCCAATGCCTCGGGCAGAGGTCTTTCCCGTCGCAACTACTCAACATCCTTTCGACAGGAAATTCTGGAGAAGGCACCTGGGAATGGCATGCAAAGTATGGGCTCCGCCGCTGACCTATGGCCCCTCAACTTATGCATGTGACTTCTCTCTTTTTTAGGGCTAGAAGCAAGATTGTGCCATGTAGTTGGTCACTCAGCGGTCTCACTGGGGAATCATGGCTACTCATCCCTCGTAAGCGTTCACCTGGGAAATTATAAGGCCTTTGGTTGTGTGGATCACAACAAACTGTGGCAAGTCCTTAAAGAGATGGGAGCACCAGACCACCGCACAGGTCTCCTGGGAGACCTGTATAAGGGTCAAGAAGCGACAGTTAGAACCGGATATGGAACAACTGGTTAGTTTAGCATAGGAAAAGGGGTACGACAAGGATGTATATTGTCACCCTGCTTGTTTAATTTATATGCAGAGTACGTCATGCGAAATGCCGGCCTGGATGAATCACAAACCGGAATTAAGATTGCCGGGGAAAACAGCAACAACCTCAGATATGCAGACGATACCACTCTAATGGCAGAAAGTGAAGAGGACCTCAAAAGGTTCTTGCTCATGGTGAAAGAGGAGAGCGCAAAAGCTGGCTTGAAACTCAAACATCAAAAAAACTAAGATCATGGAGTGACGTTACCTACCTCTTCTTCTTTGCAGATACCACAACTGTGGGAAGGTACCGGATGGATACGAGGAAAACTTTTTGACAACAAAACGTGCAACTGTGAAATGGGCTGCCTAGGGAGGTGGTGAGCTCCCCCTCCCTGGCAGTCTTTATGCAGCGTCTGGCCAAACCCTTGTCAGGGATGCTCTAGGCCAGGGGTGGGCAATTGTTTTGGCACGAGGGCCACTTTGTGGGAGCAGAGGTTAGCGGAGGGCCGCACCTTTTAAAATGATTGCATTCATTAGTTAACTTTGCATTTCAGAAAAGGTATAAATTGTATCATAAAAATCAATAAATATAAATTAAATATAATAGTGGTAGTTTTATTCAATTTATTGTGCTAATTTCGTATCATTTATAGCTGCAAACACATTTAATTTTAGAATCAGTTTAATGAGACAAATGTACCCTATCACACTTTTCTACAATTTTTTTGAAATCAGGAGTGGGATTGCTTGTTGAGATTCTCATCACAGCCTGCAAGTTAATGTCTGTCAAAGAGCATCTATATTTACTCTTGTTGATCTTCATGCAAGAAAAACTTTGCTCACAAATATATGTAGACCCAAATATAGAGAACATTTTCCCAGCAAATTTCTTCATACATGGAAATTTTTTCGACAAAGATTTGTAAAAGTCAACTAACGTCACAGCATTAAACATTTCTTTCACAGTGTGATCTGACTGCATGTCAGTAAGTTCAAGCTGCAGCTCCTCAGGTGCTGCATCAATATCAGCAGTGATGGGATCAGAGAGCAAATTGAATTTAGGCTCAGTTTTCTTGAAGTCCTGAAATCTTCTTGGCGGGCCGCAAAAAACTCTGTGGCGGGCCGCATGTGGCCCCCGGGCCGCCATTTGCCCACCCCTGCTCTAGGCTGATCCTGCATCGAGCAGGGGGTTAAGAACATAAGAACATAAGAGAAGCCAATGTTGGATCAGGCCAATGGCCCATCTAGTCCAACACTCCATGTCACACAGTGGCCAAAAACACCAGGTGCCCTCAGGAGTTCCAGCCCTCTCACTGTTGTCCCCTCGTCAAGCACCAAGAATACAGAGCACCTCTTGCCCCAGACTGAGAGTTCCTATCTATACCTTGTGGCTAATGATCACTGATGGACCTCTGCTCCATATGTTTATCCAATTCCCTCTTGAAGCCCTCCATGCTTGTAGCCGCCACCACCTCCTGTGGCAGTGAATTCCATGCGTTAATCACTCTTTGGGCGAAGAAGTACTTCCTTTTATCTGTTCTAAGTTGGACTAGATGGCCTGTAGGTCCCCTTCCAGCTCTGTGGTTCTGTGATTCTATGACATCTAAACACTGAGTCTCTCTTTGCCACACAAGTGGCTCGCACGTTTGTTTGGAATTAAGTCACACTAAGGTTCAACAGGGCTTATTCCTAAATAAAGGTGCACGTGATTTTAAGGTGCAGCCTTAAAAACATTCCTGTTAAAATGTCTAGTTATATTCACCACTGGACACCCACCAAGAAGCAACAAAGATATCAATCAGTGCCTATACAGATTATTAATGCTTTCGGATGTCGACAGATCCACTATCTTATCAAAATTCATCCAACAGCCCTCTAAGGCAGGCCACTATTATTAGACCCATAATGCAGCCAAGTTCTGACCTGGATGGCCAGGCTAGCCCAGCCTCGTCAGAGCTTGGAAGCTAAGCAGGGTTAACTGTGGTTAGTAGAAGAGGAAGAGGAGAAGAGATTGGATTTAAACCCTGCCCTTCACTACCTGAAAGAGTCTCAGAGCGGCTTACGATTCCTTTCCCTTCTCACAACAGACACTCTTGTGAGGTAGGTGGGGCTGAGAGAGCTCTTTCGAGGACTGCCCTGGAGAGAACAGCTCTGAGAGAACTTATGACTGACCCCAGGTCACACCAGCAGCTGCATGTGGAGGAGCGGGGAATCAAACCCGGCTCTCCCAGATTAGAGTGCGAGCTCCTAACCACTATACCAAACTGGCTCAGTACTTGGGTGGGCATCCACCACAGGAGCCCAGGGTTGCTGTGCAGAGGAAGGCAATGGCAAACAGCCTCTGCTCATCTTTTGCCTCCGAAACCCCATGGTCCTGGAGTCACCATGAGTCAGTTCCAGCTTGAGGGCTCACAATTATTATTAATGCAGCCAGGGTGCGAGGTGTGAAGTGTATGCCTGCATGATGAGGCAGAGCGGCTTGCCTAAGGCAGAGGTTACGTTTGAACCAGACCTCCTGAATCACCTCTCATTCTCCAGCCATTACAACTGCCAGCTTTGATCATCCTACTCCCCATCAGAGATGAAATCCATCATCACTATGCTGAATTGAGAGCTGGAAGCAAAGTGGGGGGAAAGCCTGAGATAGCAAGGGATGCTACCGGGAACTACAAAGACCAATTCACACGTTACAAAAGTCTTCGTGTTTGGTGTAGTGGTTAAGTGTGCGGACTCTGATCTGGGAGAACCCTGTTTGATTCCCCACTCCTCCACTTGCAGCTGCTGGTGTGACCTTGGGTCAGTCACAAGTTGTCTCAGAGCTCTTCTTGAAAGAGCAGTTCTTCAAAGAGCTCTCTCAGCCCCACCTACCTCACAGGGTGTCTGTTGTGGGGAGGGGAAGGGAAAGGAGTTTGTAAGCCGCTCTGAGACTACAAGTGAGTGAAGGGCGGGGTATAAATCTAATCTCTTCTTCTTCTTCTTCTTAATCCTGTACGATTGGATGGTAAAGTGTCCTTTTTTCTGCTGTTAATAAGTCCACTTAGATGTTATATCATACTTGAAGATGTTTTGAATCTTGGCTTTCATAGAACATTTACAACAACTGTCCAAGGCCATTCCGCAACGGGACTGTAACAAAAACAGTTCTGAAGAAGATATCAAAACGGTGTCTTAAGTGGGTAGCAGACCACCAATTGCTATACCTTGCTAACCATTGTATTACGTACTGAATTATTAATATTCTAATGGTCATACCGCACTGTATTAACACTGTATATAGGGGCTGTTTTCACTAATCACCAATGCTCCCTCTAAGTTGAGGAGTCTTGCGAGCAAAAAGTCTACTCTGTGAGCTGCCAGCATTAAAGTTGTGAGCGAGCAATTTGGCCACTGCAGAAATTAGTTTGCTCTGGAGCCCTCCTTCCTGAGCCAAGACAAAAATGTGTGAGCCGGAGGCTAAAAAACCCTGTGAGCTAGCTCACACTAACTCAGCTTAGAGGGGACACTGCTAATCACACTGCACTTTTTGCACTGTATATGTTAGCATTTGGTTTGCACACAAATTAGGATATCAGCCTTTTCTTTTGTGTGGCCTCTGGTACACAGTACCCTATTTGTACTACCAGGGCCAGGGCCAGGTTTTTTTGCACACTAGGCGAGGCTACCTTCTGGCACACACACACACACCCTTTTGCCCACCAATTTTCAAACATAAATGCATTTTAGAAAGACTGAAAACCACAAAATTTGAAATTGCTGATGCTGGGCCTGGCAGCAGGTCTCCTGCACAGTAATGCAGACTGTCAGTTCTGTGCCCCTTTGAGGTCTCCGCCCCAGGCAGCCGCCTAGGTTGGCCTAATGGTAGCCCCGGCCCTGTGTACTGCAGAGGACCTTTTCCCTCCTGCTTTTTTGACAACTTGGAACATCCTTTGGGAGCTGCAATTTGCCCCATTGGGAAAGCACATGTGTAGCCATCGAGGAATGTCTGACTAACAGGACCCGCTGCAGACATAAGGAGTTTGTGAGAAGAATGGGCCCCGAGGCGATGCAGTTAAGTTAAGCCACAACAGTAAAGCAAGGATGGGCAGGAAGAGGCCTCTTCGGGATGAAAATACTGGTGGTTCAAAATAGGCACAGAGGGAATGCTGAGTGGGTTCTACCGGAAGCCTCTCTTTTGGGAAGCAAAACAGTGCATCGGTGAGTCACTGTACGTGAGAAGGACAGGGTTCAGTCCCACCAAGGACACACCGAAACACTAATAAATGGGTTTGCTTCCCCGCCAGAATTGTACTGACCCAATCTGTCCAGTTGCCAGAAGTGGTTGATGCAATGGGGAGCCACTCTTGTTATTAATGTACGTGCGTGACATAGCATTGTCCTGGATGGCCCAGACCAGTGTTCCCTCTAAGCCGAGTCAGTGTGAGCTAGCTCACAGTTTTTTAACCTCCAGCTCACCTATTTTTGTCTCAGCTCAGGAAGGATGGCTCCAGAGCCAACTAATTTACGCAGGTGCCAAATGGCTCGCTCACAACTTTAATGTTGGTAGCTCCACAAAGCAGATGTTTTGCTCACAAGACTCCACAGCTTACAGGCAGCACTGGCCCAGACTAGCCTGCTCTCATTGGGTCTTGGAAGTTAAAAGCAGGGTGGGCCCTGGTTGGTACTTGGATGGTAGACCACCAAGGGATTCCACGGTCGCTATGCAGAGGAAGGCAACTGCAAACCACTTCTGGTAGTCTCTTGCCTTGAAAACTCTACAGGGTTGTTGGCTGCAACCTGACTGCGCTTATACAAACACGCATGACACAGCACAGCCGATGCATGAGATGGATTTCCAGAGCTCAAATCAGCCAGCCACCTTCCTGTGGCCCAACCCATCTCACAACACAAAATGGGGGATAAAACAGGGGAAGGCAGAACTGTGGATGCACTAAGCTCCTTGGGGGAAGGATGAGATAAAAACAGTGTCAGCAGCAGCTGGCAACTTGCAGGGATCTGGGGGAGCAAGAATATGAGGGGGGATACCAACACCTACCACAGACTTAACAGCTATTCCTAGAGTGGTGTGATATCACTCCCAGGATGTCCTGGAAGTGATGTAACGGCACGGATTTTTTCCCCTGCCACAGAGTTAACAGCTATTCCTAGAGTGGTGTGATGTCACTTCCAGTCCTAACAGCACTGATTTTTAATTTTTTTTTCCTGCCACAGAGTTAATAGCTATTCCTAGAGTGGTGTGATGTCACTTCCAGGTTTCCCTGGAAGTGATGTAACAGCACTGATTTTTAATGTTTTTCTCTCCTGCCAGCTGCTGAAGCAGTAATGGGCAGTGGAAGCTGTGGGTGGAGATCTCCCGTTCTCAGCAGGTGTGGCAACCCTAGATAAAAATCAGATAGATACAGATTCTTAGTGAGAGCCATACAACACCCCAAGAGGCAATCTAAAATCTTGGAAGGAGTTCAGAATTTATCAGGGGGAGGCATCTGGGATTTTAAGCATCCCCTTCTCCCCACTTGCAATAGCCTCTGACCACCAGTAAAAATAATTGTATACGGCTCAAATCTGCCAGGAGGATAAAATTTCATATTTTTCCTTCAGACCCTTAACAACACAGCCAATAGGAATTAAATGTAACTTCAAGAAGCTGTCTGTCGGCCATCAGACACAAGGGGTCTCAGAGACTGCCTGAGACCTATATATCAGACGTACTTATCATAAATATAAATATAAAGATTAAGAATTGGGGTTGGTAGAGGAAGCATTTGGTATTTTATGCATCTCCCCTTCTTTCCACCTGCGACAGCTTCTAACAAGAAGCAGAGGGGCACTGTTTTATACTGCAGATTCCACCTTGAGAATAAAAGCCTAGTTTTCTCCCCCAGGCTCTTTAAAAAAAAACCCCACAAACAGCAAATAGGAATCAAACCTAACATTAAGGAGTTGGCTAATGGCCATCAGGCAGAAGGGTCTCGTTAAATATACGCCTGAGATCTTGGTACCACATGCATCTATCATAAAAACTCTTATACAAATATATATAGGTCTCAGGCAGTCTCTGAGACCCCTTGTGTCTGATGGCTGACAGACAGCTTCTTGAAGTTACATTTAATTCCTATTGGCTGTGTTGTTAAGGGTCTGAAGGAAAAATATGAAATTTTATCCTCCTGGCAGATTTGAGCCGTATACAATTATTTTTACTGGTGGTCAGAGGCTATGTCTGGAGCAATGCTCCCTCTAAGCTGTGGACTCTTGTGAGCAAAAACTCTACTTTGTGAGCTAGTGGCATTAAAGTTGTGAGTGAGCGATTTGGCTACTGCAAGGATTAGTTTGCCCTGGACCCATCCTTCCTGAGCGAAGACAAAAATGTGTGAGCTTGAGGCTAAAAAACGGCGAGCTAGCACACACTAACCCAGCTCAGAGGGAACACTGGTCTGGAGTGCTGCTTATATGTCCTTTTTAAAAATTGTGTTTTGGGATAGCTGAGAGGCCGTGTGGAGCTGGGTGGCCCCAGGTTCGAATCCTCTCCACATGGCCATGAAGCTCTCTGGCTGACCTGGGGCTGCTTGCTCCCAACCCTGTCTACCTCACAGGATGGTTGCCAGGATAAGATGGAGGAGAGGAGAACTATAAACACCTCCCTGAGCTTCCTGGAGTATAGGCATGGTAAAAAAAATAAAATAATTGAAGAGAATTTCAATTTTACACTGCTACTAACTGCAGATTTGTGGGGGGGGAGGGAGGTGTGTTTTGAATAGCATGCATTAAGTGGCCTACTACCGGGCCAGAGCATTGGTCTGTCAAGATCTGTGTTGTCTGCTCAGGCAGGTAAAGATCTTAACACCTGCTTGAGAGCCTTTAAAGGCCTGGGGATCAAACCTGGGACCTTCCGCACGTTAAGCAGATGTTGCACCACTCAGCCATCAGCCCTAGCTCTCAGTAATTTTGGGCTTCCCTGGTAATAACATATCTAGCGTAGCAGAGAGGTCAGCATGTGGGATTAGAAACTGAAAGGCCCAAGTTCAAATCCTGCCATGAACTCACTGTGGGAGTCTGGAGCAACTTCCTCTCTCTCAGTCTAATGTACCTGTCAGGGCTGCTGGGAGGATAAAATGGACACGCAGAGAAACGATTCCAATTCTATGATTCTATAAGTGTGCGTGCACACGAAAGCACATGATACCCAGAATTACACCTGGTTGGTCTCAAAGGTGCCACTGGACTCAAACTTGGCCCTCTTGCTTCAGACTAACATGGCTGACCACCTGAATCTATCTTCAAGAAGCCAGTATATCCTTGAGATCACTACAGTGTAATGGTCAGAATGCTGGGCTACGATTTGAGAGAACAGGGGTGCCAAATCCCCCTGGCCATTGATGGGGGATGGGGGTTGGGTTCCAGATCCAGGTTGAGAAACGCCTGAGAATTTGGGGATGAAGCCTGGGGACCTCGGTGGCGTACAATGCCACAGAGTCCGCCCTCCAAAGCATCCCTTTTCTCCAAGGGAACTGATTTCCATAGTCTGAAGAGGAACTGTAATTCTGGGGGGGGGGGGGGGGGGATACCCAGCTCCCACCTGGAGACTGGCATCCCTAGTTCATAGTGTTCCCATCCTCCAGGTGGGACCTGGGGATCTCCCGCTTTTACAACTGATCTCCAGCTGACAGAGATAAGCTGCCCTGGAGAAAATGGCTGCTTTGAAGGGTGGACTCTATGGCATTGTACTATGGTGCCCCTCCCCAAACACCACCTTCTCCTGGCTCCACCCCAAAATCTTCAGGCATTTTCCAACCCAGACCTGACAACCCTACTAGCTCAGGTTTAAATCCTGGGGGTGCCAGATCCCCCCCCCCCCGGTCCACCAGTGGGAGAGGAGAGGGTAAAGTTACCAGATCCAGGTTGGGAATTTCTTGGAGATTTGGGGATGGAGCCTGGGGAGGGCAGGGGCCTCAGTGGGGTCCAATGCCATACAGAGTCCACCCTCCAAAGCATCCATTGTCTCCAGGGGAACCGATCTCCGTAGTCTGGAGATGAGCTCTGATTCAGGAGGGGTCCCCAGGTGGTCCCACCTGGAGGCTGTCATCCCCAATCCATTGGCCACTGTGTGGCACAGAGTGTTGGACTGGAGACTGGCCTGATCCAACATGGGCTCCTCTGATGTTCTTCATCCTCTGCCACAGAAGCAAGCCGGGTGACCCCGATGAGCCCATCGCTGTCTCCAATCTCCCTAATCTACCTCGCGGGGTTGTTGTGGCCAAAAAAAAAAAAGGCGGGCGGAAGAGTCCCGCGAGGCCTTTCGGGCCCTGGCCGGGGGCCACGGCTGGGGCATCATAAGAAACGAAGCACAAGCCTTCCGTTCAGAGAGGCTTCCAGGCCGGCGGCGCCGCCTTCCCCCGGCAGACCTCAGCCCCCGTCCCCTCCTCGCCCCGCGCGGGCGGGCGTGCGGGCGGGACTTCCCGGCTCCTCCTCACAGGAAGAGCGGCGAGGCCCACCCACGCGAGGCCCGGGCCGGCGCGAGGCCTAGCCTGGGGCCCGAGAAGAGGCCGCTCGCCGGCTTACCTGGCGGTAGCGGAGCCGCAGAGGCCGCAAGTAGGGCGAGGCCGTGCAGGGCCCCACCGCCAAGTCCTCCAGGGATTCCATCGCCGCCTCGGCCGGGACGGGCTCCAGTCACCTCCAGGGGCTCCCGGCTCGCCTCGGCCGGCCTCCTTCCCGCCCGGCCGCCCGCCTCCGATCGATGCGCCGAGGAGAGCCGCGCCGGGAAAGGAGGAGGGACGGAGGGAGAGCGAAAGCGCCGCCGGCAGAGGTGAAGGAGAAGCAGAAACCCGCAAGAACGGGGCTCCGGCCGGACTAGGGCGCCCGGGGGCAGTGTCCCCTCTGAGCTGAGTCGGCGTGAGCCGGCTCACAGTTTTTTAGTCTCCAGCTCCCAGGTTTTTACCTTCGCTCAGGAAGGAGGGCTCCAGAGTAAACTGATTTATGCAGGAGCCAAATCGCTCGCTCACGACTTTAATGCCAGCGGCTCACGAAGTAGAAGTTTTGCTCACAAGACTCCACAGCTTAGAGGGAGCATTGTTCACAGGCAATGTTTCCTCCAAGCTGAGTTAGTGTGAGCTAGCTCACAGTATTTTAGCCTTCCGCTCACGTGTTTGTCTCAGCTCGGGAAGGAGGGCTCCAGAGCAAACTGATTTATGCAGGAGCCGAATTGCTCGCTCACGACTTTAATGCCAGGAGTTCACAAAGTGGTATTTTTGCTCACAAGATTTCACAGCTTAGAGGGAGCTTTTTTTTTTGGAGGACATGGCATCTTTGGGGCTCTTTAAAAAACTTGATGAAAAAAATGTCCCCTTTTGGGGTTGGAAGGGTTAGGAACATTCCCAGTGACTCGCAATTCTCACCGTTTAAATAGAACAATTGAAATTTTCAAAAGGCAAATGCTATGCTGGGGGTCATTTGGAAGGGAATTGAAAACAAATCAGCCAGTATCATAATGCCCCTCTATAAATTGATGGTGCAGCCTCATTTGGAATACTGTGTACAGTTCTGGTCACCGCACCTCAGAAAGGATATGATAGCATTGGGAAAAGTGCAGAAAAGGGCAACTAGAATGATAAAAGGGTTGGAACACTTTCCCTATGAAGAAAGGTTGAAGTGCTTGGGGCTCTTTAGCTTGGAGAAAGGACAGCTGAGGGGTGACATGACTGAGGTTTACAAGATCATGCATGGAATATAGAAGGTAGAGAAAGAAGTACTTTTCTCCCTTTCTCACAATACAACAACTGGTGGGCACTCAATATAATTAGTGAGCAGTAGGTTTAGAACAGATAAAAGGAAGTAATTCTTCAACCAAAGAGTGATTAACACATGGAATTCACTGCCACAGGAGGTGGTGGTGGCTACAAACATAGACAGCTTCAAGAGGGGATTGGATAAATAGATGGAGCAGAGGTCCATCAGTGATTATTAGTCACGAGGTACAGATCGAACACTGTCTGGGGTGGTGATGCTCTGTCTTCTTGGTGCTTGGGGACAAGAGTGGGAGGGCTTCTGGAATTCTGGCCCCACTGGTGGACCTCCTGATGGCTCCTGAGTTTTGGCCACTGTGTGACACAGAGTGTTGGACTAGATGGGACACTGGCCTGATCCAACATGGCTTCTCTTATGTTCTTATGTCTGGGGCAGTGATGCTCTGTCTTCTTGGGGGAGGGCTTCTAGTGTCCTGGCTCCCTCAGTGGACCTCCTGATGGCACCTGGGTTTTGGCCACTGTGTGACACAGAGTGTTGGACTAGATGGGACACTGGCCTGATCCAACATGGCTTCTCTTGTGTTCTTATGTTCTGAACAAAGTGTGAGTCCAGTGGCACCTTTAAGACCAACAAAGTTTAATTCTGGGTATAAACTTTCATGCACACACACATTTCTTCAGCCCTAAAGGTCCCACTGGACTCAAACTTTGTTCTGTTGCTTTAGACCAATAGGGCTACGCACCTGAAAAAAGCTTAAATAGGAAGCGTATTTAAAATGAGATTTGTTATACTAATCACTTGTTTGAAGTGCCGTATTTTTCACTCCATAAGACGCACCTGACCATAAGAAGCACCTAGCTCTGCTCGGTGCCGTGGCTTGGGAAAGGTGAGGGGGGTTTAAGATGCACACACTTTCCCCCCTACTTTTTTGGGGAGAAAAAGTGAGTCTTATGGAGCAAAAAATACAGTAGTCAGTTGGGAAACATGTCCTCATTTTTGCTTTTCAAAGTATGGTAACCCTCGTCCAAATGCACACCCCCAACATGACACAAAGGCTCCCATTTGAGGAAATCTAGAATGGGGGTGATTGGACTGAATTCTCTTTCTGCCCACCCCCTCTTCTTTATAGGAGGAAGTTTGCATTATTAACTCCCCCCCCCCCTTTAACTCCAGAGAGGTAGTTGGGCTATATTTTACTTCATTTGTATCCTGCGTCTCTCCCCGAAGCAGCTTAGGTCGGTCTCCTCTCTTCCATTTTATCTACACAACAGCCCTGTGAGTAGGGTTGCCAAGTCTGGGTTGGAAAATACCTGGAGACTTTGGGGGTGGAGCCAGGAGAAGGTGGGGTTTGGGGAGGGGAGGGGAGAGGCCTCAGCATGGTACAATGCCATTGAGTCCACCCTTCAAAGCAGCCATTTTCTCCAGGGGAGCCGATCTCTGTCAGCTGGAGATCAGTTGTAAAAGCGGGAGATCCCCGGGCCCCACCTGGAGGCTGGCAACCCTACCTGTGAGGCGGGTCAGGCTGAGGGTGTGTGACTAGTTCAAGGTCATCCAGCAAACTTGCATAGCAGAGTGAGTATTTGAACCTGGGCCTTCCGGATCCTAGTGTAGGGTTGCCAGCTCTGGCTTGGAAAATTCCTGGAGATTGGGGGGGGGGGTGAAGCCTGGGGGGCGGAAGGTTGGACCTCCACAAGGTATAATGCCACAGAGTCCAACTTCCAAAGCAACCATTTTCTCTAGGGGAAGTAATCTCTACAGATTGGAGTCCAGTTGTAATTTCAGGAGATCTCCAGTTACCATGTGTATGCTAACACTCTACCCATCCTAAACAGAGCTGTGGCATTTCAAAAATCCACAGAAGGTGATGGACTTGGAAAGGTGAAACTCTGCTTAGGGCTGTCATATCAGTGGGAAATGAAACAGTCCAGGAGCACCTCAAAGATTAATAAAATTAATTTCTGTGAGTCAGAAAGCTCACTTCCTCAGTGCCGTACCATACCACAATAATATCTACCCTTATCACTCTGCCTCCTCCCACCCTCTGAGCTGATTTTAGAATTCTTTCTGACTAACAGTGACAGACTTCACAAAATCTGGGACTCCCTACGCATTACTAGGGTGGCCATCTAGGAAAGAAAACAAAATTTGCATACCCTAATTTATGTCCATAGATAAAAGTTTGCACACAGTCATTACAATCATAGATAGAACTCACCACAGACCTAGCCTTTTCTGGGGCAGCATTTTTATAGGGATTTCAGTGCACAAACATTATTACAGTTATCTTTAATAAGAATCCTCTAAAATGGGCCGATATCTTCTCTTTAGTTGACCCTGCTGTTCGTTCTTCTAAAACTAACAAATCCGCAATTCATAACCTCATATAGAAATGTCTGTCTAACCAGGACTCTGTATGCAGCTGACGGATTTCAGAAATGGGAGCCTGCCCATGTCCCTATGGTACAAAGGTGTCTAACTCATTTGTTACAAGGGCCGGATCTGACATAAATGCCATTTTGTTGGGCTGGGCCATGTGTGCCATAAAACGTAATGCTGGTACTGGAGATATAAACTTTATAAAGGACAGCAACGAGTAAGCTCCGCGTTAGTGTGTCCTCACTGCAAGGCCCCATGGGCTGGGAGGGGGGGTACAGAAGAAAACCCACATGGGTGGACTGTAGACCCAGAAGTGCAGTGCTGGGCAGATGCTCCAATGCCCCAACAGAGGATTGTCTGCGCACACACCCACCCACATGCAAATGCTGATCCCTGAGGCTATCCGGGACAGCATCCCCGGAGCTGCAGGCTGAGTGGAGAGGCATGAATGTGGCTACAGTGACTCCTAACTTATTAGTTCCTGAAGCAAAAGAGCTTCTGCTCGAGTTCTGCAGATGAGGTTGTCCCACCGTGCTGAAGCCACAATTGGAGTGGTTCCACCCACCCACCGTCGAGCAGCCTCCTGTTCCCTCCCTTGCACCAGTTGCTCGCAGGCCGCATCACGGCCCTGGGTGGGCCAGTTCTGGCCCCCAAACCTTAGATTTGACACCCCTCTCTTAGGGAGTTCCTGCCAAAGGTACGATTCAAACCAGAGACCTTCCAGAATAAAGCTCATTTTCCTAGCCACTACACTGTGACAAAGCACAGAGTCCCAAGTACCACAGCAGAAGTCAGAGAGCCCCACCTACATATTAATATCGCTTCGCGTGCATGTAGTAATTCCAAAGTGCTTTGTGTGTAATCTAAGTAATCTCTGTAATAGCCTTTTTAAGGGAGGCAAGTGTTATCCTCATATTTTAGGGGAAAGAACGAGGTCTGGAGAGAGAAGGCTTAAATCCACCTGGCATGTTCATGGCAGAGTCGAAGGCCTACAGTATATCATTAGAACAATCTTAGGGTGGTCTGTGGCTTTTCTCATGCTTTGGAAGAGGAATGAAGGAGACATGAGCGCAGGCATGTATGACATTGCATTTAAAAAGGAATTAAAATTGTGTACCCAGGCAATATGGATGAGTGGTCCCAAACCTTTTTGAGCCAGCGGGCACCTCTGAAATACTGGCATGGTGCGGTGGGCACAGCCACAAAGCGGCCGCCGCAGCTTGCCTACAATGACACAGCGAAGATCCTCGCGTTGTGGTGACAGCGACTGCCAAAGCGTTTTTAAAAATCTGCACAGCCAATCAGATCTCCAGCAGCCAATCAGAAGCATTGCTGGCTAAAAGCCCCACCCACTTTTTAAAAACACTTGGCGAGCGCCAGGAAACGTGTGGGCGGTTGCCACACCTCCCACAGGTACCACGTCGGGGACCCCGGATCAATGCTCCCACTAAGCTGTGGAGTCTTGTGAGCAAAAATTCTACTTGGTGAGCTCCTGGCATTACAGCTGCGAGCAAGCGATTCGGCTGCTGTATAAATTAGTCTGCTTCAGAGCCATCCTTCCTGAGCTGAAACAAAAATGTAGGAGCTGGAGGCTAAAAGAGCTGTGAGCTAGCTCACACTAACTCAGCTTAGGGGGAACACTGACCCAGATATAGATATGTGCACCAAGAAAAGCAGACTGGTGTGTCCTGTAAAATAACGATGATGATAATACACACTGAACAACTTTGCACGGTTTCTCTTCTTTATCAGAGTTTGCATTTTTACTTTTCGTACTTTTTTCCTGGTTCTGTGAGTCATGGGGAGCAGCAGGAAGCTGTTTGATTCCCCGTCCCCAACCACCCAAACTCTTCTTCAGCCGTCCTCCCGATTCCTGAATTTTTTTGCAGATGCTCCTGAGGCATTCTCAAGCAGATCGTTGCATCCATAAAATCGGGGGGGGGGGGGGGGGGGAGAGATTAACATTCTTTAGAAGCTGGATTTTATTTATTTGGTTGGTTCATTGGTTCAATTTCTATCTATCTAAGGATGTTGGGCTGTCCTTGACCAGGGCCAGGACCTTTTCGGTCCTGGCCCCGACCTGGTGGAACTCTTTGCCAAATTCCATCAGGGCCCGCAAGGTAGAGATGTTCCGCCAGGCTTGTGGTTGAGGACAGCAACAGTTTTTACCTGCTGGCACCCTCCTCAGTTTTCCATCTTCGTTTCGACCTCTTCCCCGTGCCCGCAAAAAGGCTGGCAGTCTGTAATATGGGAATAATTAACTCTAAGGTGCTATTCGCCATCTGTTTCAATGTAATTAAGATGTTCGATTGTTTTACTTGATGACTGATGATTGTTTTTAATATGTACTTCACCCAGAGCCCTACAATAGTAGGGCTAGGGCAATTCGATGAGGAGGAGGAGGAGGATAATAATATAATATCCTGCCCTTCCCACAAACAGGCTCAGGGCAAGTTAGAAACATTAATATAAGACAATAAAACCAGAGATTAAAACAATAAACTTAACCCTTAAAATGAATGGCGATCAAACTACATGACCATTATTACAATAGTGCCCTGGTGTTAAACAGTTAGAAGCAGAAAGGGTTAAATCCCATAAGGGATTCCAGATTCTAATTTCCCCGAAGGCAGTTAACATTCTGGGTCCTCGAAAACTGAAGGGCATCATCGATGGTAACACATCTGGCGCACATGGCCACGTTCTGCACTTTTTCTGTGGTCCCCTGGAATACGCATAATTCTCTATATGACTGCACATGATTGTCAGTAAATCAGCTATTACATGCGGTGTATAAAAGAAGAAGAAGAAGAAGAGATTGGATTTATACCTCGCCCTTCACTACCCAAGGGAGTCTCAGAGCAGCTTACAATCTCCTTTCCCCTCCCCTCCCCACAGCAGACACCCTGTGAGGTAAGTGGGGCTGAGAGAGCTCTGACAGAAACTGCCCTTTTTCAAGAACAGCTCTGACAGAACTATGGCTTGCCCAAGGTCATCCAGCAGGTGCAAGTGGAGGAGTGAGGAATCAAACCCGGCTCTCCCAGATTAGAGTCCACGCACTTAACTACACCACCAAACTGGCTCTCTAGTAAATCTATTATATTGTCCTTAGTCTGTCATTTCGTATCTTTGTAAGTTATAGCTCTGCCTGTTGTAATTCCAGGAGATCTTCAGCCACCACCTGGAGGCTGGCAACCCTGTGATGCTTCTGAGCCCTGTCCCCCAACCTGGCACCTTCCCCATGTTCCAGGAAACTGGGGCAGGCCGTTGTCTGGCAGGGCTTGTGGTGGGGCAGATGGTTCGCACGTTGGAACAGCCGCTGCCGGAGGGACCAAAGGATGGGTAAACTACTACCTTTCCAGTTTTGTGGGCCTCCTAGCAGGGATGGAAGTAAAGGGCCAATCCACCCCCAACAATCCCCACCCTTCTGTGCAGCCTCTGGTTATAGTTATGTATTTAATGTTTGTAGTTCTATTATTGTATGTGGGTGTTGGGTGGGGTTGTGCGTTGGCTGTGCAGTAGTCACGTGGTCATTCCAGCTGTATCTGAAGAAGTGAGCAGGGAGCCTTAACACTCAAAAGCCCTTACCCCATTATCTGAAAGGTTTAATAGTAAATGATAACGCAATAAGACTGTTTTAATATGAAATGAAAAGAGTAGTACGTGTTGTTGATTGTAACAGATGGTTGTTTATTATAACAAACTGTTGTTTTAAATCTTATAAAAATTTCTATGATGTCATCTATGTTATACTATATAATAAGATCGATAAGAAAGGTAAAGGTTTCCCTTGCTCGAAAGCCAGTAAGATAAGAAAGGATAAAAATGAAAATATTGTATGAGAAATTGGTAGAATGAGTAGGTCATTATACAGATTTTTTAAAGTTAATAGGTCACATATCTATTTTAAACTATAGCTTTATGCCAGTACACCATTTGTATCTTGTTAAACATTTGTTAAGCTATTATACCATATACTTTTTTCACATATACACAGGGGTCATTTGGGGCTGGAGCAAGGCAGAGTGGCGCTCCGCCAGCCCAGGAGTGGGCACTAGGGCAGCCACGGACCGAATCAGATTCTCTGATCTGATTCGGTCCACTGCCGAATTGCCACTGAAATTTGGCAGCGGCTTTATAAGCCGCTGGAGGGGAGGGGGTTTGAGGGAGAGGCTCCAAACATACAGGGTACCTGCTGGAGCCTCTTCCCCAAATACCCACCAAGTTTCAAGAAGATTGGACTGGCTGCCCCCATTCCCTCTATTGTTCTCTATGGTGGGGAAAAAGTAACGTTGGCTGGCCTAGATGGACCACTGGTGTAATCCACCAGGGCTTTTGAAGAAGAAGATTGGATTTATACCCCTCCCTTCACTCAGAGTCTCACAGCAGCTGCCTTCTTCTCCTCAGGACAGACACCCTGTGAGGTAGGTGGGGCTGAGAGAGCTCTTTCAAGAACCGCTCCTGAGAGAACAGCTCTGAGAGAACTTGTGACTGACCCAAGGTCACCCAGCTAGCTGCCTGTGGAGGGCGGGGAATCAAACTCGGTTATCCAGATTAGAGTCCGCTGCTCTTAAACACTACACCAAACAAGGAAAGGTGGGTTAAACAACCACATATGTAAATGGAATTGATACCCCTTTATTGTTGGAAGGGTCCGTGTTATAGGGCATTTCCCTTTCTCTGAGGAAGCACAGAGTGGTGGATGCATCCGTTATAGTAGAAAATGTGGTTTAGGGGATTAGACAGATTCATGGAGGATAGTCCCTCAGTGGCAGCGACTAGCTATGGTAACTAAAGGAAACTTCCCTGTTCAAAGGCAGCAAATTCTATGAATACCAGCTCCAGGAGGCAACGTGCCCTTGGCCTTTATGCCCTGCCCATTAGCCTTCCAGGGCAACTGGTTGCCCACTGTATGTAACGGGGTGCTGGTCTAGATGGACCACTGTTTCGGACTCAGCAGAGCTCTTCTGAGGTTCTTCTGGAAACTTAATTTTTCAAAGCATTATTTCATCACCTTGGGACCTCTCTACCCTAAGCGACTAAGCTACTTAGGAAGCCTTTTACAGAAGTCCCTGCTATTAAAACTTCAGCCCAAAGTGGTCATTACTTTTTATATGAGTAACCAGGTGCTTTTCTCGTAAGGGCAGTGGTGAATCTTTAACCAAGACCTGAAATGCCTCCTGGATGATGTCATCGTCGCATTAAATGGTAAAAGCAACTGCCTGATGTTTTCGTATGATCAATATGTTCACCGAGTAGTTTAAGGTAAAGGTAAAGATTTACCTTGCTGAAAAGCCAGTCGAATCCGACTCCAGGGGGCGGTGCTCATCTCCATTCCCAAGCTGAAGAGCCGGCGCTGCCTGAAGACTTTTCCGTGGTCACGTGGCCGGCATGACTAAATGCTGAGGCGCACGGAACGCTGTCACCTTCCCACCAAAGCGGTACCTATTTATCTACTTGCAGTTTCTTGCTTTCGAACGGCGAGGTTGGCAGGAGCCGGGGCCAGAGACGGGAGCTCACTCCGTCACGTGGCACTCGGGTCTCGAACTGCCAGACTACCAACCTTCCGGTCTGCAGCTCAGCGTCTTAACCTCCGAGCTCACCAGTTTAATGCAGTGGTAAGCAAGTGCTTTGCTGTAGTTTGTAAACACAGACCAGAGAGAGAATGACTGTGACAAATTTGGAACTTCCGTCCAAAGGTCTAATCAGAGAGGCACCATCCAATTAGGTTTGCCAGCTCTGTGTTGGGAAACACCTGGAGATTTGGGGGGGGGGGGAGCCTGAGGAGGGTGGGGTTTGGGGAAGCCAAAGATCTCAGCAGGGTACAATGTCATAGAGTCCTCCTTCCAATGTAGCTCTTTTTCTCTAGGGGAACTGATTTATTTATTTGTGATGTTGATTTTACATGTTGTGACCCGCCCTGAGCCCTGCTATGTAGGGAAGTGCATGTTATGAGTCCAATTTAATAAATAAAATCTCCATTCTCTGGAGAGCAGGTGCGAGAGTGGGAGATCTCCAGGTCCCCCCTGGTGGTTGGCAACCCTATATCCAATCAAGAACCCAGGCGTATGCAAAAGACGATTGCCTTCTTCACAGCTGAGTCTCTATGGGAAGAAGAAACCGGCTCTTAAATCTAACATTAGCTCCCGGTTTTCCTGTTGAGTATAAAAAGTTTTCCCGTTTTAATTGGGGATAATGAGCCATCATGAGATATCCTTTTGGGGGAATGTTTGGTGTTTGTTTCTGCCGGTCCAGGTGTCGCAGACATGAGCTGTTCAACAAAAGGATATTTTGTAATCCGTAGGAAGGACGTTCATTGCCATGCGTTTTATGGTTTGAATAATATGAAAATATTTAGGCAACATTACTGGGTTCCATTTCCTTGAATATGAGAGAGGAGGGGGAGAGAGGGAGAGAGGGAGCGTGCAGGGAACTTGTTATCTTTGTAATGTTTGCTTTATGTAGAAATGGCAGCACACACTGGAAGTAAATGCAGTCCTTTGCCAGGCAGCAAATAAGAGCGTCAGGAGAGCCCTGCTGGATCAGACCAACAGTCCATCTAGTCCAGCATCCTGTCTCACACAGTGGCCAACCAGTTCCTCTGGAGGGCCAGCAACAGGGCATAGGGGCCAAGGCCTTCATTAGAACACAAGAAGAGCCCTGCTGGATCAGACCAGTGGTCCATCTAGTCCAGCATCCTGTCTCACACAGTGGCCAACCAGTTCTTCTGGTACAGCAGCTGAATTTAGTGATAGGTTACAGGTACAGGTTAGTAGATCAACTATCTGTTGCCTGCCCCTAGATGTAAGTATAAGTAAAAAGGACATTGATATGGTATATGGTAACGACAGCAAGAATGGTATATGCGCAAAATTGGAAATCGGAGAAGACTCCAGAACTATGGGAATGGTTGAGAAAACTGCTATTTATGGCAGAAATGGATAAATGGACAAGAAAATTAAACAACCAAGACTCAGCAAAGTTTTTAGAAGATTGGGAAGACTTGAAGGAATAGATAGATCAAGGTTGGAACATGAAGGACAATATTTTTACACTTTCTAACTATTGAAATGAGGGAGTATAATTATAACATAAAAAATGAATCCGTACTTAGCCATTTGTAACCAACACTTTGATAATTAGTCTAAATGTATAAAAGTTATAATAGCTCAAAATGTTACCTTAAGAGACAAATATTTTTAAATATATGTTTACCAGTTGATATATGTGAAGGTGCAGGGGGGGTGGGAAGTCATTTAATGATTATATATTTTTTAAAAATTAAGTATGCAATTGTATAGAGAATGGAATATGTATAAAAGCTAATTGTATTAGAAAATAATGGAAAAATAAAAAAAAAATATTGCAAAAAAACCCACTATCTGTTGCCTGCCTTGTACCCCGCCTCCTCCACAACACACTTTAACTGCAGTGAACTCACAGCTCCAAAAACACTCCCTGCCTCTATCAGACTGATAGAGGAGAGGTCCCTCTGCCAAAATACTAGTACTCAGGGGCATCCAATGAAGCTGATGGGCAGGTGATCCAGGACAAACAAAAGGAAATACTTTACACTACGAGTGATTAAAGTATGGGATTCACTGCCAGAGGATGTAGCAAAGGCCACAAGTTTAGGCAGATTTAAAAGGGGATTAGACTGATTCACGGAGGACCAGGGGTCATTTCGTAGAAAAAGAGGTGCAGGAGCTCATTAGCATAATTCATTAGCATAACTCATTTGCATATGACACACCCCCTGGCATCACCGGAAGTATGTCAGAAGGCAAGAAAGAAAGAAGGAAGGAAGGAAGAAAGAAAGAAAGAAAGAAAGAAAGAAAGATAGATAGGGGACCGCTACTAATCCAAGCCTCAGAAATACCACTATTTTGGGAAGGTAGCTTCAGTGGTGGCTGAAGCCTTCAGAAGGCTGGTCGGAGGAACAAGGACCTTTCCAGGGGGCAGGGTCATTTTGCTGCAGCCATGACACAAGCAGGCATTCCCCTGCTGGGGGGGGGCTGGCACCAACTCCTGGAGGTGCACTCCCCCGAGCTCCTGCTCGAAATGACCCCTGTGGAGGACAGATCTCTCAGTGGCTACTAAGCCATGGTGACTACAGCTCATAGCCAAAGGCAGCAAACCTCTGGAACCCAGAGAGCCAGTTTGGTGTAGTAGTTAAGTGCGGGGACTCTAATCTGGGAGAACCGGGTTTGATTCCCCGCTCCTCCACTTGCAGCTGCTGGTGTGACCTTGGGCCAGTCACAAGTTCTCTCAGAGCTGTTCTCTCAAGAACAGTCCTCGAAAGCGATCTCTCAGCCCCACCTACCTCACAGGATGTCTGTTGTGGGGAGGGGGAAGATGTTTGTAAGTCATTCTGAGACTCCAAGTGAAGGGAGGGGTATAAATCCAATCTCTTCTTTTCTTCTTCTTCTTCTTCTGTGCAAGGAAGCAACATCACGGGGAAGGCCTTGGCCTCTGGGCTCTGTTTGCTGGTCCTCCAGGGCAACTGGTTGGCCACTGTGTGGAACAGGATGCTGGACCAGATGGACTGTTTGATTATATGGACCACTGGTCTGATCCAGCAGGGGGCTTATGTTCTCATGAGAGCGACGTCGGTTATTTCCTAGGAAATGTTGTTTCTTGGCTCAGCATGCGGTTTTCAAATCACCGCCCTAAACTCCCTCCTTAATTGCCAGATCCTGGGCATGCTTCTTCCGCATTCTATCCAAAGTTCTAGCCAGATCTCTGCCTCCTCCCATCCAAGGTCAAACTTCAAAACCACGACTGTGATCCTTTCTCACACACACCCGGCTTGCGTGGGAAGCATTTTGTAGACTACAGTTTGGTGTAGTGGTTAGGAGCACGGACTCTAAGCTGGGAGAACCGGGTTTGATTCCCCACTCCTCTACATGCAGCCATTGGCGTGACCTTGGGTCAGCCACAAGTTATTTCAGAGCTGTTCTCTTATGAGCAGTTCTTGAATGAGCTCTCTCGGGGAGGAGATAGTAAACTGCTCTGAGACACTGTCAGGTAGTGAAGGGTGGGGTACAAACCCAATCTCCTCCTCCACCACCTCCTCCTCCTCTTCTTCTTCTTTATTCTCAGCACCCACTGTCTGTGCTTTTGCAGTGTGGCCGTGTGCCGTCAAGCTCTGCTTAGCCAATGTCAGGCGGCGTCACTGCTAACAGTGTCTGACTTCCTTTGCCACTGGTGGAGGGGTGGTGGTGGCGGCAGTGGAACACAGGGCGGCTCACTCCTGGAGAATGCTTCCCACGCAAGCCGGGTGCTGCCCATTCTCCCGCCTCTGGCAGCTGTTCAGGGCCGAACACGCCCTCCTGGCTGCACCTGTGTGAGCGTGCGGAGGTAGTGAGTCAGCACCCTGGCCCTCCGCCGCCTGCCCTGGCCCGGCCCAGCCCGAGCCATCTGCTCAGGCGGCAGCCCAATGTTTACCTTGGACATGCTGGAATGTCCCTCGCAGCGCTTCTCCCTTCCTGCTGCAGGTTTCCTACCAGCAAGTCTGAGCTGCCTGATGCCTACATTCTTGGTTAATAGTTAAGGCACGTTTTTTTTAAAAATTGCCTTTATGACTTATTGTTTAACTCCGCAGGTCATGCAGGGTTAGCATAGCTGTGGCGGTGTTCGGTGAAGGGGAACTGCCGTGGGCTCCGCGGCCCTCACTGAGGTTACCAACCTCCAGGTGGTGCCTGGAGATCCCCCACTATTACAATTGATCGCCAGAGGACCAAGAAATGGAGAAAATGGCTACTTTGTAAGACAGACTCTATGGCATGGGCGTCAACTACGGGGGGGCTCGAGGGCTCGAGCCTCCCCCGAAATTTCCCGGGGGGGGCTCAGCCACCCCCGGCAAAATGCTCGCCCAGCAGCCAGCTGGCTGCTGCCGCGGGTCTGCCTCCCCGGGCTGGGGGGGGGGGGAACGGAGCGGCAGGGATATAGGCGCGCGAAGCACGCGCGCTTCGCTCAGGCGGCAGTCAGCTGGCCAGCTGGCTGCTGCCGCTGCCGCCAGTCTGCCTCCCCGGGCCGGGGGGGGGGGGCGGAGCAGCAGGGACATAGGCGCGCGTGCGCGCGCTTCGCTCGGGCGGCAGTCAGCCGGCCAGCTGGCTGCCGCCACCGCGGGTCTGCCTCCCTGGGCGGGGGGGGGGGGAAGAGCGGCAGGGACATGGTCCCGTGCGCGCGCGCTTTGCGCGCGCGCACAAGAGAGCCCCTGCCCCCCCCAGGGATTTAGAAAGTCGACGCCCCTGCTCTATGGCATTATAACCCAATGATGTCACTCCCTTCCCCAAACCCTGCCCTCCCCAGGCTCCACCCCCAAGAACATAAGGACACAATGGCCCATCCAGTCCAACACTCTGTCACACAGTGGCCAAAAATACCAGGTGCCATCAGGAGGTCCACCAGCGGGGCCAGGATACTAGAAGCCCTCCCACTGTTGCCCCCCCCCCTCCAAGCACCAAGAATACAGAGCACCACTTGCCCCAGACTGAAAGTTCTTATCTATACTTTGTGGCTAATAGCCACTGATGGACCTCTGCTCCATATGTTTATCTAATCCCCTCTTGAAGCCATCCATGTTTGTAGCCACCACCACCTCCTGTGGCAGTGAATTCCATGCGTTAATCACTCTTTGGGTGAAGAAGTACTTCCTTTTATCTGTTCTAACCCGACTGCTCAGCCATTTCATGGAGTGCCCACAGGTTCTTGTATTGTGAGAAAGGGAGAAAAGTACTTCTTTCTCTACCAGCTCTATCCCAGTCATCATCTTGTAAACCTCGATCATGTCACCCTCAGCTGTCGTTTCTCCAAGCTAAAGTGCCCCAAGCACTTTAACCTTTCTTCATAGGGAAAGTGTTCCAACCCTTTTATCATTCTAGTTGCCCTTTTCTGCACTTTCCCCAATGCTATCATATCTTTCTTGAGGTGTGGTGACCAGAACTGTACACAATACTCCAAATGAGGTCACACCATCCATTTATACAGGGGGGAGAGAGCCAGTTTGGTGTAGTCGTTAGGAACATGGACTCTGGTCTGGGAGAATCGGGTTTGATTCCCCACTCCTCCACATGCAGCTGCTGGGGTGACTAGCTCTTCTTTGTGGATATAGAAAGATAATTGAAAACAGAGACCAATTTCCCATGAGCATCGTTCTGCCCTTTGCCCTGATTGCATGCTTGAATTTCCCACTATTTGCCCCGTGCCGCATTTTGACCCGTGGCTTCGGCCGAATTCCCCCGTGGCTTCAGAGATCCTGTTTTTTTGAGGATCACTGAAGCTGCAGGGGAATTCAGGCAAAGCTGTGGGTCAAAATGCGGCGCAGGGCAAATAGTGGGAAATTCAAGTATGCAATTGGGGCAGAGGGAAGGACGATGCCGGAGCAGCACCTCGTGGGAAATTGGTCAGAGAGTTGCCCATCCACAAAGATATGGCTGACGTGGGCCTATCCAGACTAAGATCTCAACACCCAGCAATAAGATTCGCACAAATCCTGCAACCACAAAATTTCGATCTAGGGAATGAATGGTTGCGAACGTGGATGCAATTAGTTTCACCTAATAGCCATAACCTGATAAACACCACAGCCTGAGAGGCCCACAGGATGTGACTTGCCACGTAAAGTATGGAAGACGGCTAATAGAATACAAACAGGCTTTGGCAGTTGTGCAGACCTGTTGAAATGGGGCAAAGCACCAGGACCCGAATGTGATTGTGGTGCAGCCCGCCAAACTATTTTTCCATCTGTCACAGGAATGTGAGTGTCGTGCTTTCCAGGGAGATGTGACGGAGGTCTTTGAACTCTCCCCAGCTGTGACTGAGTGGATTGAAAATCTAGATATTAGTATTTAGAGGGATTGCCCAACTGGTCTGTATACCCATTATATCGACTTGGTTACGCATTTTATATTATTATATGCTTCCTGTGTGCAATGCTGCCATAAGGTGGGTGGGTGGGTGGGTGGGTGGGTGGGTGGGTGGATAGATAGATAGATAGATAGATAGATAGATAGATAGATAGATAGAGTCCCTGTAAGGCTATGATCTGGGGACCAAAAGTCATAGAACAATGTAGGATTTTTCTCTGAACGTGCACAGGAGGAGGCCACAAATTTTAGGACACAGAAGCCTTCTCGGTACAAATATTTCTGTAGTTTTGAGGACCTTCCATAGGAACCTGGCTCATCCTATGCCACAGATTCAGCGGGAAAACAACTGCTTCTTGTCAGCTGCCAACCTAAGATGGCAATTACGATAAGGTTCAGAGGTGTAACTGCTCTGCCCGCGTTCATAAAACCAGGAATCGCAATTACACAATCCGTCTGGCATTGAAAATACACTTCTGGAAGCAGCTTCGTGGATTGTTTGTCGAGATTTCTCTTGGGGGAGAAATTACACGCTCACATTATAATGAAGAACAAAAACCTTCATGGTTTTCTTGAGGCCCTTGTGTTTTTCACGACAACGGGGGGGCCAGCAGCCAAGGATTTGGGCGGTGATTCCAAAACAAGTGCCCACCCTTCCTTGTCTCAAGGACTTCTCTTTGCGCATTCTCTCTCTTCCTTTGCTCTTTTATTTACCACATTTGAATCCCGTTTCCCCTCAGATTAGCCTGCATGGTCCTTCCTTCCCTGTGTCATTCTCACAACAACGCTGTGGGGTAGGACCCAGATTCAGATCTCTGCTCACCATGAAGTGTGCTGGGTGACTTTGGGCCTGTCATTTGATTGGATCCAGACTAAATTTGCCAGTGGCACAACTGAACCTGCCTGGCCTCTCCTAACACAGCTCAGTGATCAAGACATAATGTCTCTCCTGGTGGAACAGGGGACCCTGAGAAACGACACAAGAGGGGGTCTGCAGTGAGAAGGAGGGATCGATGGAAATTGCCAAATCTGGATCCAACCCGTTCTCTCTCAGCATAATTTACCTCACAGGGATGTTGTGAGGCTAAAAATGGAGGATGCCTCCCTGATCTCCTATGAGATGGGGCATAAATATAACTTGGACAATAGGGCTACCACCTGTTTCCTCAGTTCATTGGCTATTTATTCTGCCGCGGAAGCCTGCTGGGTTACCTTGGGCCAGTCACACATTCTCAACCTAGCCTACCTCAGAGGGTTGTAGTGAGGAGGAAATGGAGCAGAGGGGAACAATATTGAAGAGAAGAAGAAGAGAAGAAGAGATTGGATTTATACCCCGCCCTTCACTTGGAGTCTTAGCGTGCCTTACAATCTCCTTCCCCTTCCCCTCCCCACAACAGACACCCTGTGAGGTAGGTGGGGCTGAGAGAGCTCCCTCGAGAACTGCTCTTTCGAGAACAGCTCTGACATAACTGTGACTGACCCAGGGTCACAGCAGCAGCTGCATGTGGAGAAGTGGGGAGTCAAACCCAGTTCTCCCAGATTAGAGTCCATGCTCCTAACCACTACCAGGGGTCATTTCATAGAAAAAGAGGTGCAGGAGCTCATTAGCATAACTTATTTGCATATGCTAAACCACCTGACATCACCAGAAGTATGTCAGAAGGCAAGAGAGAGAGAGAGAGAGAGAGAGAGAAAGAAAGAGAAAGAAAGAAAGAAAGAAAGAAAGAAAGAAAGAAAGAAAGAAAGAAAGAAAGAAAGAAAGAAAGAAAGAAAGAAAGAAAGAAAGCTGGCAGAGAGGGGACAGCTACTAATCCAAGCCTCAGAAATACCACTATTCTGGGAGGATAGCTTCAGTGGTGGCTGAAGCCTTCAGAAGGCTGGTCAGAGGAACAAGGACCTTTCCAGGGGATGGATTTTGCTCCAGCCATGACACAAGCAGGCATTCCCCCGTGGGGGGGAGGCCTGGCACCAACTCCCGGAGCTGAGCTCCCCTGAGCTCCTGCTCGAAATTATCCCTGACCACTACACCAATCTCCTTCCCCTTCCCCTCCCCACAACAGACACCCTGTGAGGTAGGCAGGACTGAGAGAGCTCTTTCGAGGACTGCTCATGAGAGAACAGCTCTGAGAGAACTTATGACTGACCCAAGGTCACGCCAGCAGCTGCATGTGGAGGAGTGGGTTCCTGTGGGGGAGAAAAGTGAGGTATAAGTTAAGTAAATATATATGTTAAAGATGTGTCGATGGAATGTCCAGATTCAAACCTATAAGTGCTCCCGATTTCAGAGAACCACTGGTTGGCTTCATTGAAGCCTCAGTTTAAAAAGGCAGACGTGAGCTCAGCGTACAAACAGGTCCTGAAAGTTAAAATGTGGTGCCTGGTGGTTCAATGAAAACGGTGTCCTTAGTAGTATATATGGTGCCTCCTGTATCCTGCCATTGTATTCCTGCATAAAAGAACTAGGTCTGCCCTTTCCCCTATGAATATAATCATATTTTCCAAGTCCGTGGGAGGGGAGCAGCTGAATGTATGTGTGGGGGGGATTTTTTTTTAAAGAAAAAGATATGAAGTTTTTAATCATGTTGCATCTAATTTAAAATATAAAAGAGGTCATGCTGCGTCTTGGAGAAATGGCTGAGGGCCAGCGGGGTGTTGCTGTTAGAGTGGCCGACTAGGGTGTGGGAGAATGGGAAATGTGCTGAGTAACTTTGGGCTGGCCACACACTCTCTGCCTCATGTACCTCGCAGGGTTGTTGTGAAGATAAAATGAAGGAGGGAAGATTTACATAACTGGCTTTGAGGAAAAAGGTGGGGTATATGAGTGAAGCAGATGAGTAGAAATAACTAGCTCGAGACTGAGGAAAGCTGCATCAGCAACAAAAATGAGGGAAACCGAAATCAGCATCAAGAAGGAAGAGCTGTGGCTCAGTGGTAGAGCCTCTGCTTGGCATGCAGAAGGTCCCAGGTTCAATCCTCGGCATCTCCAGTTAAGAGGACCAGGTCACAGGTGATGTGAAAGACCTCTGCTCGAAGAAGAAGAGATTGGATTTATACCCTGCCCTTTACTACCCAAAGGAATCTCAGAGCGGTTTATAGTCTCCTTTCCCTTCCCCTCCCCACAACAGACACCCTGTGAGGTAGGTGGGGCTGAGAGAGCTCTCTCGAGAACTGCCCTGGAGAGAACAGCTCTGAAAGAACTTATGACTGACCCAAGGTCACGCCAGCAGCTGCATGTGGAGGAGTGGGGAATAAAACCCGGTTCTCCCACATTATAGTCCGTGCTCCTGACCACTACACCAATCTGGATCTTGGACACCCAGTTCCAGTATTAGTAGACAATACTGACTGGGATGGACCGAGAGTCTGACTCAGCATAAGCCAGATTCAAAAAAGCAAGGGAGGGGCATCATGGGGACACCTCTGCCAGCCAATAAGACCCAGGCTGAGCTTCTGCTTCCCTCCCTCTTGCAGGGTGGGTGTGGCTAGAAGTGCAAGCCAGGAGGTCCCTGGCTCCGGCCCTCAGCTTCTGGCTTTGAATGAGCTAACCCAGTGGATCCAGGACCAGACCAGGTCACGGGCCGGTAGCCAGGATTGTGTGGCTTGTGGGGCAACTTTTTTTCTGGTGGGGCAGCCATTATTTTTATGTCAGCTCCAATCTCCCTCCCCTTCTGCAATATTTAAAGGGCCCTTCAGCTGATCGATGGGGAACACAGTGGCCTGTCGATCAGCTAGAGGGCCCTTTAAATCTTACAGGAGGGAGAAGAGGAGGAGGAGGAGATTGGATTTATAGCCCGCCCTTCTCTCAGAGCAGCTTACAAACTCCTTCCCCTCCCCACAACAGACACCGTGTGAGACAGGTGGGGATGAGAGAGCTCTTTCAAGGACAGCTCTGACAGAACTATGGCTTTCTCAAGGACATCCAGCAGCTGCAAGTGGAGGAGTGGGGAATCAAACCGATTCTCCCAGATTAGACTCGACGCACTTAACCACTACACCAAACTGGCGCGCGCCATCCTTAGCTTTTTCTCAAAAGCATTTAAAGGAATTAAAGGATTCTCAAAAGCATTAAAAAGTGGAGGGGGGGGGGAATGCATGCGCCTCCCATTCTTCTAAAAAATCTTTTAAAAATATTGTGGGGCTGACCCTTTAAGGAAGGTGGCAAAGGTGGCTGCTTGGCCGTAGCCACTATCAATCAAAGGCCATTATTTTCTTCGGCTTGACCCGGAAATACCAACTAACCATCAGGGCAGGTTAAAGAACTGCGTCTAGTTTTTGTCTATCCTAAGAGCCAGTGTAAGTGTAGTGGCTAAGCGTGGCAGATTCTAATCTGGAGAACTGGGTTTGATTCCCCATTCCTCCTCCACAAGAAGCCTGCTGGGTGACCTTGGGCCACTCACAGTTCTCTTAGCCCCACCTTCCTCACAAGGTGACTGTTGCAGGGAGAGGAAGGGAAGGTGATTGGAAGCTGCTTTTGAGACTTGTTAAGGCAGAGAAAAACAGGGTATAAAAACCAACTCTTCTTGTAATCTGGAGAACCGGGTTTGATTCCCTTGGGCCAGTCACAGTTCTCTCAGAACTCACTCAGCCCCACCTGCCTCACAAATTTCCTGTTGTGCAGAGAGGAAGGGTAAGGAGACTGTAAGCCACTTTGAGACTCCTGAAGGGGGAGAAAAGCAGAGTATAAAAACTAATTCTTCCACACGAAGCCTGCTGGGGTGACCTTGGACCAGTCCGGGTTCTCTCCGAACTCTCTCAGCCCCACCTGCCTCACGAGGTGACAGTTGTGGGGAGAGGAAAGGAAAGGTGATTCTCAGCCGGATTGAGACTCTGTAAGGTAGAGGAAAGCGGGGTATAAAAACCAGCTCTTCTTTTTCTATCCAAAGATGCCCCTTTCGTATGTGCCACTTCACAACAGCATCCCCGTAACAATATCCTCAAACTATATAGGCCTGGCATTGCCCTGCGTCTCCTGTAATTAATCCCTCACTAAAATGACACGGTCTTACACCTATCCACTCCCTCTTCAAATAAGGCGGTCCCTAACTGTTTCTGGCTCCTAACTGTTCTTTCTTTCTTTATTTTTTTAAAAAAATCAGTGTGCTGCATTGGAAAATAAACCCTCTGATGTTAAACAGTTAATTTATAAACAGAAAATTTTAAAGTAATT
Source organism: Lepidodactylus listeri (assembly GCA_029233225.1). NCBI lineage: Eukaryota > Metazoa > Chordata > Lepidosauria > Squamata > Gekkonidae > Lepidodactylus > Lepidodactylus listeri. Next base: position 88,822,143 of record JARCFY010000011.1, read on the forward strand.
AAGAAAAAGAACCCCTCGCTAGCTTTAATCTTGCTCTCACAAAATAATTAAAAGTGTCGAATCACATATCAGACCTCCAACGATTGGCAGATGTACAGCTTTTTGAGAGGGCGACGAGGAGCTATGACTGAGAGACAACTTGAAAGACAGTTTCGGTGTAATTATCCAGAAATTGAATTCCTTTGTTAATTCAAAGATGTCTTACATTTTTTTTTTTTTAAAAAAAAGCTTTCTAAGGTTAATCACTAGACATGCGAAAATTCCCGCAGGGTGCCCCCCCCCCCCCCCCCAGCAGCTCTTCCCACACACAACCTACAGCTTAAAAACTATTGGAAAGAGTCCCGGAGGGACACTGAAATGAATTTGTTTATTTTACTTGTTTTTTATATTTATTCCCCGCCTTGCCAGGCAAGCTGAAAGCACCACCGTATCGTTCCCATTTTAGAACAGGAGACGTTCTTCTCTGTTCGACTGCTATCTTGTGATTTTCCCACTTTGCACCTTGGATGGCGCTTACCGAATGAACCAAAAAAAAAAAAGATTCTCTTGGGATGGGAGTGTGTTAGACAAGCTTATTAAAACGGTACCTCACCTTCATTGCAATGCGGGGACGCTACGTTCCCCTCTTCCTCTGGGGAGGCAACTGCTCCCCCCTAGGTTTGTAGGTGATTATAGAAAAGTCTCACCACCAGGAAGATGAAAATGGACTGAGAAAGGGTATAATGCTCAGCCTACTTACTAGGAAGTAAGTTCCACTGAAATCAATGGAATTTGTTTCGAAGTCGGCCAGGTTTAGGTGAGGTTGACAATGGATGCAAAGGATATAATCCAGCTTGCCTGCACACCGAGTAGTCCGGTTGGAGGCATTTCTAGCCTTCTCTTTCCACTGTTCTAAATGCCTTCCATCGCAGCCCAAAACTTCGCTTCCAGATCGGTCCTTGCAATACCCCCCAGGAGCACTTAGTAGGGCCGAGCAATCGGGACTCTACCAGTCAAGATGCAGTTGAAGCCACCTTTGTAAATATCAAGCAGTTCTCTTCTTCAAGAGTCTGGGTATCTGAAGAAGTGAGGAGTGACTCACGAAAGCTCCTGCCCTATCACAAGTTTTGTTAGTCTTTCTGGTGCTACTGGACTCTTGTCTCTTTTCTTCTGCTACAGACAGACTAACATGGCTACCCAGGCCCTCACAGAGGTCACGAGAGGCCTGGGGCACTTCCCCTCCCCCGGTAAATTAAAAAAATGAAAAAGTGCGGAAACAATGCTACAAAATTGAAGCCTGTAGCCACTTTTTGAATTTTTAAAAGAGGGAATGGATAGGGTTGCCAGCCTCCAGGTGGGACCTGGAGATCTCCCTGAATTACAGCTCATCTCCAGGCTACAGAGATCAGTTCCCCTGCAGAAAATGGTTGCTTTGGAGGGTGGAATCTATGGCTTTATGCCATGCTGAGGTCCCTGTCCTCCCCAGGCTCCATCCCCAAATCTCCAGGAGTTTCCCAACCTGGCTTTGGTAACCCTATGCCCCCTCATCCCCTGTTGGTGGCCAGGGTGCCACCATAAAACGAAGGGTTGGGGCTAATCACCACCAGTGTGGTATAGCGGTTAAGTGTGCAGACTCTAATCTGGGAGAACCAGGTTTGATTCCCCACTCCTCCAGTTGCACCTGCTGGATGACTTTGGGTAAGCCATAGTTCTGGCACAGCTGTTCTTAAAAAGGGCAGTTTCTCTCAGAGCTCTCTCAGCCCCACCTACCTCCCTGTTGTGGGGAGGGGAAGGGAGATTGTAAGCCACTCTGAGACTCCCTTGGGTAGTGATGGGCGGGGTATAAATCCAATCTCTTCTTCTTCTGCTAATCAGAAAATGGCTGCCATGGGGTACTAGAGCCACAACCATAAATCTAGGGCTGCCAAGTCCCGCCGGGGGGCAGGGATTCCCCCACTAAATAGGTTCCCAATCCGCCGGTCTGGATTCGGCTGGCAAGGGGAACCCCACCCCCGAAATGGCCACATCAGGCCAACGTGCCCGGTGCGATGACGTTGCCCAGAAGTGAAGTCATCATGCCGGGCATGTTGCAGGGCAACGCTCTAGTAATCGTCCTGAAAACTCTATGGTACCATAGAGTTTTTAGCGTGATTACCAGAGCGTTGTCCAGTGATGACATCACTTCCGGCTAACATCATTGCGCCGCTTCGTGCGCACGCGAGGGCCCCGGACCGGGACTCTCTCGCCGGGAATTGTAGAAGAAGAAGCCCCCGCCTGGGAAATTAAAAAGTCTATACCCCTGCTACATCACTAAGTTTGCATAGGTGTTATCTCCTTGATTGGGATGCCTCCCTTGGTCTTAACCTGGAAGCTGCACTCTGACCCCTCCTCCCTTTCTCTTTGTCCTCAAACGTCTTTCACATGGCCTTCCGTGGAGATCCATGTCTCTGCAGGTCCCTCCTGTAGAGACAATGCCCTCATACTCCCACACACATGATGCCAGACAAGCTGGCCATTTGTGAGTGGGGAAGTACTCTTGAGATTAGTCTTCTCTTTCTTTCCTTTCAGCTGCAACCGGAACGTGAACTGGATCTACTTGAATAAATGTAAGTTTACCTTTTTTGGCAATATACTTCTTGGGAGATTTGTATACTGCACTCAGTATCATGCTTCTATGATGGGGGAAACTCTGCTACGTTAACCAAATACCCCAGTTCAAATTAATGTCATCAGTTCACCATTCCTCCCTGCCACACATGCCTCGCACCCGCCAGGCCGTAAAGCTTGACACACACGGCTAAATAAACAGGAGGCCTCTAAACTGGAAATTATGAGGGACTTCTTGGAATACCCGTGCTGTGTGCAGAAAACACAGCCCCTCCAGCTAACAGTAAATGACTGTTTATGATCCCCTATTGGGATCCTTGGAAGTGGGTAGCCGTAGCAGTAACATGAGCCCTGCAGGAGGGAAGGGATGTATCCAAGAATCAGAAAAGAAAATCCGGCAAGATTTAAAAAAAGAAATCATCCCAGACTTTACAATTTATATAATATAATATATTTTTTAAAAACTTCTTGTTTTTAAAAAAGAGATCTTCTCTAGCACACAAGCCGGTCTCTAAGAAGGGAAACACAATAAGTGACCACTTCTGTTTGCACTTTATAAGGGTACGAAGATAGATAAACATATGAAGCAGAGGTCCATCTGTGCCTCTTAGCCACAAGGTATAGATAGGAACTCTCAGGCCGAAGACAGATTGAAATTCTGCCGCGCCTCCTCGGCGGGGCAGAATGGGGCAGGGGAATTTCCCCCGCCCCGTGGCGTTCCCACGCCGCCGGAAGGAAGCCGCCCGCAGCGGTCACACTGCGGGCGGCTTCCTGGAGTGGCGGGCAAACGCCGCGCGGCCGCCCCAGCCCGCGCGCGTTCGCACCCGCTTCGGCGGGTGGAATGCGCGCCCGGGCTGCCCCACACCAGCCGAGCACCACTTTAAAGTGGTGCTCGGCTGGTGCGCTTGGAGCGCGGCGCCAGACGCAACGCATCCGGGCTGCCTCCTGGGGCCAGATGCAGCTGTCTGGACGGCCACTCTGCCTCCGCTTCAGAAGCGGAGGCAGAGCGCCCCAGACAGCCAGTCTGTCTTCGGCCTCAGTCTGGGGCAAGTGATGCTCTGTCTTCTTGGTGCTTGGGGGGGTGGGCAACAGTGGGAGAACTTCTAGGGGGTGGGAGAACACTTGAAATCCTGGCCCCACTGGTAGACCTCCTGATGTCACCTGATATTTTTGGCCATTGTGTGACAGAGTGTTGGACTGGATGGGCCATTGGCCTGATCCAACATTGGCTTCTCTTATGAGGGAAAACTGAAGACAGGGACAGATAAAGGTAGGCTGGCCAGTGGATGGTAAGGAATTCCCATATTCTGACAAACCAGCATGATACAGGTATCAGTGTGGAGTCTTTCCAGCCTGTAGCGATTAGTCTTTGCTTGTGCAAGGAGAATCGAAATGAGTTCTTGGTAAATGCAAAGAATCCGATTATCACATAAGTCCAATAAGACTAGTTCCGGGGTCCAGGCAACGTCATAGCCAGTGATACATTTAATATAGTTGAATATACGGGCCCAGGGGTCATTTCGTAGAAAAAGAGGAGCAGGAGCTCATTAGCATAACTCATTAGCATAACTCATTTGCATATGCCACACACCCCTAACATACCGGAAGTGTGTCAGAAGGCAACACCCACCCCTCAGGCTCCATTCCACAGGTGAGTGAAACTGACCTGCTCTTCCTCCATTCCCTTCTCCATCCAATACTTTGTGCAATAAAAATAAGCGTAAAGAACACACCCTCATTCTCTTCCTGCTCCCTTGAAACCACCAGGTTTCAAGTAGACTTGAGATACCCAAGACATGTGTACCACCCATCCCTTTCCCTTCCCCTCCCCACAACAAGACACCCTGTGAGGTAGGTGGGGCTGAGAGAGGTCTTTGGAGAACTGCTCATGAGAGAACAGCTCTGAGAGAACTTGTGACTGGCCCAAGGTCATATCAGCAGCTGCATGTGGAGGAGTGGGGAATAAAACCCGGTTCTCCCAGATTAGAGTCCAACTCCTGACCACTACACCAAACTGATGGGGTGGAAGCTGCTGAAGCGTTGGTGAAATTTCTCCAGTACTTATGTGCCATGTGCCCAGATAAAAAATGGTATACTTAGAAAATTTATATGCCACCTTGAGCAAGTCTCTGGAAAAGCAGCACACAGTCATAAAAGGAACAATGATAAAATTATCAATATTAAAACAAAACATTAAAAACAATAAAAACCCTAGCAGGGCTTTCTCCGGGGCGCTGCACCTCTGCACTGCTCGGGAAAGCTGAGGAGGGGGTGGAGCTTGGTCATGTGCCCGGCCCCTGGGCTCCTCACTCCCGGAGCTGCGTTCCTGTGCACTCCCGCTCCAACGGACCCCTGTACGGGCCCAAAATTCAGCAACGATTTTACATTCCCACCAGCAGTGTATAAATGGGCCCTGCAACCCACATGCTTCCCAACACAAGGGTGAGTACGAGGGTGAGATATCATGGAGGGGTTTTTTTTGAGAGAGAACACTTGAAATGTCCTCGCTCTCTCTCTATTACTGAATATGTTTGCCCCTGATTTTTTTCTGCTAGGCCTCAGTGAATACATTCCAAACCCTGCTCACAGAGCGATCCTTCCTCTGGACTGACAGGTGTTCCCTTTTCGTCCTTGGAATTAAGGAAATGTATGACTACCTAGCATCTCTTCCTCTGCTTCAAATCGGCAAGGGTGCCTACCGTTCACGTCTTTATTACGCTTTTGTGGGAAGAGGAAAGGAGCGCACCTGAGTGCAACTGGAGGCTCTGGATCATTAAACAACAGAGGGTTTTTTTTAAAAAAAATACAGCCATGATATAATTATAGAGGAAACAAATAGGCTCTTCTTCCTCCAACAGGAAGGAAACAGTGACCCAAAAAAGATATATTTAGATGTGAAGGATGCAAGTTGTGAAGCAAAAACTCCCATGTCCTGGCGGATAACCAAGGATGCCAGTCTGGGGTTATCGACCTCCAGGTGGGGCTTGGAGTACCCCCAGAATTATAACAGATCTTCAGACTATACAGATCAGTTCCTCGGGAGTAAACGGCAGCTTCAGAGGGTGGACTCTATGGCATCACATCGCTGCTGAGCTCCCCCTCCTCCCCAAATACTGTCCTCTCTGGGCATAATCCTCAAATCTCCAGAAATTTCCCAAGCTGGAGTTGGCAACTGTATGCTAACCCTTGACCATGAGTCTGCTGGCTTTAAATATTTCTGGATCTTTGTCTGGTCAACAGCCAGATTTTGGGCCTTCTCAGAAAGCTTTCTGAGATCCTTCAGATCTCCAGCACCTCCTGACTTTACTGCCTGCCCTCTAATCCTCTCTGTTTCCCTTTCTTTTCAGCCTTGCTGAGGCCTTCTGAGAGACCCATGCTATACTTAAGGTCACCAGGCAGTGGTTGGCACCCAGGAGGAGACCGGGGGGGGGGGGGAGTCATTATGTGGATGGCATGATATCATTTCCAGGTTGAAATAGGAAGTGACATCCCACTGCTCTAGGGTTCAGTTAAAGCTCCATGGTAAAACCATATGGGAGTCCTGAATCCTAGAGAGGTGCGATGTCACTTCCAGGTTCGCCCCAGAAATGGTGTCATGTTGAGGACCGAGTTTTGTTACAATTTTTGAATTGAAGTTAATGGTAGGGTTGCCAAGTCTTCAAAACTCACCGGCGGGGGGGAGTCCTCCTCCGGCCGGGAGTTTCTCCTGGTGTGCGTGCTTTGCGCGCGCACCCAGCGACGTCACCGGAAGTGACGTCAGCACGTGGGGGGCCCGTTGCCAGGGCATCGCCCTGGCAACACCCCCAATGTGCTGACATCACTTCTGGTGACGTCCTTACGTCGTTCTCGCTGGACGACGTCGGGGGTGGGGTTCCCCCCTCCGGCCAAATGGTGGCCGGTGGATCGGGAAGCCCTTTAGCAGGGGATCCCCCGCCCCCCCGGGCTGACTTGGCAGCCCTAGTTAATGGGCTTAGAAGGCCTGCTTAGAATGGTAAGGTAAAGGTAAAGGTTTCCCTTGCTCGAAAGCCAGTCGAACACAACTCTAGGGATGTGGTGCTCATCTCCGTTTCCAAGATGAAGAGCCAGCGTTGTCCAATGACATTTCCGTGGTCATATGGCCGGCATGACTAGACGCCAAGGTGCACTGTTGGGAAATTTCAGGGCAAGCATGAACTTGAACCCAAGCCTCTCTGATCCTAGACCATCACTCCAACCACTACACCACTCTATCCCTTTCAAATTTTGCCAGCATTTGATAAAAAAAACATTTTTCTATTACTTGCAAAATTGTGTCTCTTAAGTGCTTGTCTTCAAAGCATGAACATGCACTGCCCTGGGATATTTTGTTTTTCTTCTGCCGGCCAGAGGTTTCCTGAAAACCCCCTGAAAAATATCCATAACCAGTCTGCCTTTACTAGAGTCGCTCAGGAAACATCAACAAAAAACACAATTCTGAAAGCTGGCATGGAAAAGAGCTGTCGTTTGAGTCGCACGATTCCCTGAACCGTCAAGTAATTACAGGGCAACTGGTAGAAAAAACAGACAGGAACCTCCTCTAAGCCCTGCTCACTCTCCATAAGCAAAGGCACCACAATCGGTTTTGTACTATGGAAGGCAACAGGAATAGAACTCTATAGAGGTATGGGAAAAGAGAGAGGGGTGTCCGCTGTATCTGTGAATAGTCCATCTTTGATAGATATTTCTCATTTATCTTAGGTCATTTATCAAACCAAGCAATGCATAGTCTGAGGGCCAAACTACACGTTCCTTTTTTTTTTGACAAGTTAGGTTGCCTCAGATGTTGGTCCCCATAGAGCAGGGGTGGCCAACCTTGCTTAACGTAAGAGCCACATAGAATAAACGTCAGATGTCTGAGAGCCGCAAGACAGGAACAAATATCACACACACGTTTTTATTTTTTTAAACATGCAAATTTGCTTTTTATTAATGTTAAATGGGACTGCCAAAAATAAAAACAAACGAGGAAAACCGGTTATTGATAATGATATTACTTGTTTGCTAATGATATTGAGAGAGAGAGAGAAAAAGAGAGAGACTGAAAGAAAGAATTAAAGAAGTGGAAAGAGAGAGAGAGAGAAACTAGGAAAGCAAATAGATGGGAGGGAGGAGGGAAGGAAGGAAGGGAGAAAGAGAAAAAAAGCATGCCTCCCCTTTGCTTCCCCAGCCGCCCTGCCAGGAGCCGCACAATATGTGTGAAAGAGCCGCATGTGGCTCCCGAGCCACAGGTTGGCCACCCCTGCCATAGAGGCTCCACAGTCACACAGCAGCTGTGAGGGGAAGACAGGAGCGTGATTTGAGGGCCTCGTGACTGAACATGCCTCCTCTGGCCTGCAGGCCCTATTCCGCCCTGTCCTCCCAGGTTTTTCTCGACACCCTTAGAGGCTTTTCTTCCACTCACGGGTAGCCTGCCGCCGCCACTTGACCTTTGTACAGAGTTTCTCACTGGGAAGGACAGGATTCCCAGTTTCCCTTCCAAGTTCTGAAGCCTTGTCTCTGTATCTCCCGTTGCTCAGCGCCTGGTCACCACAGGAACAGTTTATGGCCTTGTGTGCCCCTGGAGAAACAGCCACTTGCTGACTGACTGCCTTCCCCCAGTGCTCCTTCTAAAGTAGTGTGTCCGAGACAGTGGGGGTCTATGTGGTACAGAGAACCACTACCAGCATCAAAAGTTATAAAGTATTTATTAAAAAGAAAACATCTACAAGCGTCCTTTTAGCACAGCACCAGTTTGGGCAAGGGATTCCAAAAGAAATGGGTAAAACACAAATTTTTGTAGAGATCTGTCCCTCTATACATGCCCTTTCAGATGTTAAAATAGGACAGGCTCCTTTTGCTTAGGAAGTTACAGATCTCTACAGAGTTTTCCATTACCATTAAGTTTGCTCCAGCTCTTTAGGTGAGCACATGGTCAATGGCTGCTTTCCCAGTGGAGAGTTGTGTGTCCTCCCATGGACTCAGTACCCAAGGAAAAGAGGATGTGGCAGGAAAGTTCCATTCCACTGCTGGAAAATTGAGTCTGGATCCAGCCCACCTTCATCAAATCTTTTAATCATCTCCAATGAAGTTCTCCACCCCGCAGGTTTTCTTTCACCTTTCCCCAGTATCCCTATAACAGTATCCCTCCTGCAGTATCTTACAACACAGAGCTGCCAATGGCTCAGAAGTTATGTCAGTCCACTCTAGAAATCACAAGAAACTCTACGGTCTTACCATACAGTTTCTGGTGATTCCTAGAAGGGCGTGACATCCCTTCCAGTTTTCCTTGGAAGTGATGTCATGCCATCCCTCACAGCACTCCCTCCTGTCCCTACACTACCTCCCGATCTCCATTTTGTCACAAGGCTGTTTCTGGTAACCCTGCCACAACAGTGTCGAGTAAGATTAGACTAGGATCTGGGAGACCCAGGTTTGAATCTCCACTCTGCCAGGGAAGTACACTACTTGATCTTATGTCACTCACTGTCTCTCAGCCTAATCTACCTCACAGGGTTGTTGTTCTGTAGATAAAATGAAGGAGAGGAGAACAACATTGTAAGCTGCACTGGGGCCCCCATTGGGGAGAAATGTAGTTGATAAATACCTAAATTAATAAATAAATTATTGCTTTGTCAGCCTCCTTGAGTCTAGTAGGATTGCCAGGCTGTGTTGGGCAACCAGTGGAAGGGCTGTAGTAGGCGGCGACATGTGGAGGCGTGACATCTTCAGCGCTGCTACATCACTCTCAGCAAAATGGCTATAGTGCTTGCTAAATGAATTATTTACATACGAATTTCAACACTACCCACTCTGATAAAGTTTGTAAACGAAACCAGACAGATATGCATGGTCCGTTGTGGTGTTGATGGCGTTTGAATTGCTCCAAGTAAATTGGAGATTGAATATGAACTTATAAGTCTGTGGACATTTATCTTATTGTAATATTGTAATGTGTTTTAAGTGTTTTAAGTTTTAACTAGGTTTTTAATATTGGCCCTTCATTAGACTTCTTTCTTACCATTGTGGCTCTTGATTCCAGTTTTTGGGTCAAGTTTGTTTTCCCCTCCCTGTGTCTTACTTTCCACCCCCAAATCTCCAGGTATTTCCCAGTCCAGAGCTGGCAACCCTATGTGGCAGGCCTGGAAGCCCTACTATAAGGAGATGTGGATATAGTTTGGTGTAGCGGTTAGGAGTGCGGACTCTAATCTGGGAGAACTGGGTTTGATTCCCCACTCCTCCACTTGCAGCTGCTGTTGTGACCTTGGGCAAGCCACAGTTCTGTCAGAGCTGTTCTTGAAAGAACAGTTGTCTCAGAGCTCTCTTAGCCCACCTACCTCACAGGGTATCTGTTGTGGGGAGGGGAAGGGAAAGGAGTTTGTAAGCCGCTCTGAGACTCCAAGTGAAGGGAAGGGTATAAATCCAATCCCCTCCTCCTCCTCCTCCTCCTCCTCTTCCTCTTCTTCTTCTTCTTCTTCATAAATAAGAGGGGGCAAAAGAGGGATTCTGTTTCTGGATACATCACAATTGATATGGATCACATTTCCTAATCTTCCGCTTCTTGTACAGCCGAAAAGCCCCTCCTCCCTCCCTAAGGGCTGCCTCAAAACATTTCTATGCCAAGTCTAGGCCCAGCTCTGTCTGAAAAACCTCCCCATTCTAGGTAGGTGGAAGTTAAAAGCCCTGCCAGTAAGCTTTGAGAATAGCCTATCTTGGCATTTCAGCCTTCTCCGAGTGGCTTCCTGTCCCCATCCGCTATTAGGTATCAGCAGGAAGTTAACACATTTATGAGTGATTTACTTCTAAACAAACACGGCTACCCAAACAATAAGTTATTGAATTAGATTGTTAGCCTTTTTAAAATATCCGCACTGAAAGGTTGTAACAGCTGTCTCAGCTGATAACTACTGCTTTGGATAAGAATGTTGTTGACTGAGTTATTGGCCGATTGTTTCGTTCGAAAATCGAGCCGCATCCCTCAGATGAAGGAGGGGGAAAATAAAAGGGGGGGGGGGGGAATATCCTACATAGCGCCGCATTTCAGTTTCTATACAACAATATATTTTCTGAGCCCCCAAATCAGTTATTTTGGGTGGGAACACTTACGGCTCCAAAGCCAGCCTCAGAGGTCACATCAAGATTTTCTCTGGGAATTCGTATGGAGCCAATGCAAGGATGGGAGAGGCAGGGAAAGGCTCGGGAAACAAAGTTTTAATATACTAGCAGTGACATAAACTGTGGTGCAGTTTGGTATTATTAAGTAAAATTTGGGGCCTTTATTGCTGATGCACACCTGGGGTTGCCAACTCTAGATTGGGAAATACTTGGAGCTTTTGTGGGTGGAGCCTGGGGAGGGTGGTGTTTGGGGAGAGACCTCGGTCTGGCATAATGCCCCCCCACACACACACACACTCAGAGTCCACCCTCCAAAGCAGCCATCTGCTCCAGGGGAACTGATCTCTGTCACCTGGAGATTGAAGAAGAAGAGATTGGATTTATATCTTGCCCTTCACTTGGAGTCTCAGAGCGGCTTACAAACTCCTTTCCCTTCCCCTCCCCACAACAGACACCCTGTGAGGTAGGTGGGGCTGAGAGAGCTCTTTCCAGAGATGTCCTTGAGAGAACAGCTGAGACAGAACTATGGTCATCCAGCAGGTGCAAGTGGAGGAGTGGGGAATCAGACCTGGTCCCCCCAGATTAGAGTCCACGCTCTGTAACCCGGTTCTCCCAGATTAGAGTCCACACACTTAACCACTACACCAAAACTGGTTCTAATTCCAGGAGATCTCCAGTCTCCACCTGGATATTGGCAGCCCTATGTCCACCAATTGTTCCAGGAGCTGTGGTCAGTTCAGTAGCGGCCACTGTGACTCTGTTGTGCCCAGGTGGCATATATACATCCTGTGCTTGTGGCAAGCTAGCCACAATTCATGCATACACAACATAATTGGAAATAACGTATTTTTCGTTCCATAAGACGCACCTGACCATAAGATGCACCTAGCTCTGCTTGGTGCCATGGCTTGGGAAAGGTGAGGGGGGTTTAAGACGCACACACTTTCCCCCCCACTTTTTTTGGGAGAAAAAGTGAGTCTTATGGAGCAAAAAATACGGTACATTCTATGGTTCATCAGAGTTGCTGTAATGGGTCCTGGCTCTGCTGAGGCTGACTACTCCTCAGATTAGGAAGAGGCATGGAGCAACCCAGTCTCCTCTGGAGTCAGCCCCAGAAGAGGAACCTGCACCAGCACCTGAGGGAGAAGAGGCCCCAGCAGCTGCCCAGGAGGGGTAGCAAGGTGAAGAGACTGAGGTGCAGTCGGAGGGAGAGACTGGTCCAGAGCCTGGCCCAGCACCCCCAGTTGGAGACACCCCGAGGCCAGAATCCCCACCTAGCTCACCTGAGTGTCCCAGACACAGGGCACATGAGCAGCTGAATGTGCAAGAGAGAAGAAGTGCCAGGCTGCAGCTTTTGCAAAGGCAGTGTGAGGGGCTGTGAGTCTTTGCAGAGTGACTCCCAGGGAAGGGAGGTCCTGGTTATAAACACCCCCACTCACCTGCCTTGGCTTGGAAGCAACCGTGCGTGCACAGACCTGATCCTGGCTGTTAGCCTCTGCTCCTCGCTCCTGAAAACTCTGACCGATTTCCCGGCTTTCTGACCTTTGGCTCTGTTTCTCAGCTTGCTTTTGGACGGCATATCCAGCTTCCAGTAATGGGTATCTGTGGCAACCGGCTGGGCTTAGCACAGTTGCCCTTCCCCATGTTTTTCCCTGCTGTAGCCTGGCATTGGATGGGGGACAATTGCCCCTGTATGTGAAGGGCATACAAAGCTTCTTTCTACTGAGTCATACCATAGGTCTAACAAGGTCTCCTGGGATCACAACGGATCTCCAGACAACAGAGATCAGTTCACCTGGAGAAAATGGCCATTTGGGAAGATGGACTCCTATGGTGTTATACCCCACTGAAGTCCCTCCCCTCCCCAAATCCTGTTGTCCATGGGCTCTACTCCCAAGATCTCTAGGTATTTCCCAACCTGGAGCTGGCAACCCTATTTCTGTGCTACGATATATAGTTTGGAATGCCCCCAAATACCTTACATGGCTAACTACAATACAGATTCCTTCATTAGTGTGCATGTGATATTAAACTGGGACTAATGAAAAAAAAGCCTTTTTGGCCGAAACACGCCTGGTCCTATTTCATTGGTTTATTGGTTCCAATCAGTCTACTAAGCGAACATTGTATTGTACGTTATATGTGCTGCACCGTGCATGACCTCTATGGTCTAAAGGTCCATTTCGTTTTAACAAACTTTTAAAGTGAACTGAATTATTAAAGATATATTTTGTTTAATCCTTTTTACATATGCTTGTAACCTCAAACTTTTAGGTACCCCATTCCATTTTGGGGTTGGGGTTTTTGCCCCTTCTTTGGTGTTGCTGGGAGTTTTTTCCCCTCTCCCTGCACAGAAGTATTTAAACATGCATTCTCCGCCTTCCATCCGAAACGGGTGCAATCTTATGACGTGACGTCTTCTTTTTCTCTCGAAAGGGTCTTACTCATCTTGTTCAAGGAAGGAAGGGAACAGGATTTATTTTTAACTGGAATTAACTTATCTTTTTGAAAGAAATGACCTAATCAGAATATTTCCTGTGATGTTTTACAGTTTTACATAACTGAATGGGTCATCGGCACCTGTGCCCGTTCTTTTGTCCTGTTCCTGCTGTTAAAATGATCACTAACATGATCACTACGTCTCATGGTATGGCAGCTACACCACCTCCCCCCCGCCATATAACTTTGTAAATTAACCAAAACAGGGCTATTTTTGGGCAGGAACACACAGGAGTTCCGGCTGGCTTCTGAGTTGGCCATGCCTACAGCTCCCCCCCGCTTGGGTTCCCCAGGCACCTCACAAGTCGCGGGGCACCTGAGGAAGCCAAGCCTTGGGCTACCCAGGTGCCCCACAACTGTGGGGCGCCTAGGGGAGCCGATCCTGGGAGGGAGCTGCACTATCAGGGGAGTGGCCTAATATGCTAATGAGTTTCTACATTTGGGTGTGGCCTATTATGCTAATGAGTTCCTGCTGGGCTTTTTCTACAAAAAAAAAAGCCCTGAACCAAAAGAAAATGGAAGGGACGTCTCAATAAGGACTGAGTGTGCTCCAAGAGCCATAGACTGCCAAAGCAATTGAGAATTCGTTGAAGGTAAAGAGGAAGGGAGCCCTGACCTGGATAGCTAAGGCTAGCCTGATCTTGTAAGATCTTGGAAGCTAAGCAGGATTGGCCCTGGGCAGTATTTGGATGGGAGACCACCAAGGAAGTCCAAGGTCATAACCCGGAGCCAGGCAATGGCAAACCACTTCTGAACATCTCTGGCCTTGAAAACCTCGCAGGGTCTCCATAAGTCAGCTGTGACAATGGCCCTTTCCACCACCAAAGGAGGAGAACTAGTATGCTGCAATGTATGCTTATCCTCAAGTACCCCCACCAGGGGAAAGAGCAAACTGGAATAAAAGGATGCAATAATCGATCCAATGAAATATGCAGGCTGTTCTTTCCCAGACAACAGATCTCCACTCTTCCATCGGCCAGAAATACAGAAAACCTGCACATAAAGAAGATCTCTGAATCAGAGCTAAGAGGGGAAAAAACCCTGAAGCCAAACATTTTCAAAGAATCGTTTTAACTGAAGGGTATCAATATCACACCAAGATCTCATGATGTTGTTTAAGAATGCCACATCCTTTGAGGTCTTTCTAGTAAACAGTCTGTTAAATGTTACCTTGAGTCATCTCTGAATTCAGGTGAAATCTCTAAATAAAGGCAATTGGATCTCAGGGCCTTTTGTTCCCCAAATTGCACCATTTCCCCTTTCAGCCCATAGAAGTGCTTTGTAACCAGAAGCCTTGAGTTTTATGAAACCCTTTTATTGCATGGAAGTTAAGTACGCTGTCTTCGGTTTTCATTCTTCTCGACAAGGTCATTCTTCAAAAAGGTTTTCTTAACAGTCGATCATAACAATAACGTGGGTCGTGGAAACATGAACTGGATGGAGGATCAAAAATTTGACCATGGCAAGGCAAACATTTGCGGCTTGCGTCTAGGGTTCATGGCCTGCTCATATTTTTATTGATTGTTTTGCAAGATTCTTGTCTGTAATATGTGGAAAATATATCACTGAAGGACTTTGGCTCATAACGTTCTGCTTCTAAGGGCGCAGGACTTAATGGGTTTAATCAGTAGATTGAATTGGTTACTAGCTAAATCTCTTAATTGCTAACTGGATTTAATTGGTGGGACTGTGAGAAAGGTACCCTTCCCTATTTCATTGAAGACCTTTTGGTTCCGATATCCATACATGTAAACATACAGGATGCATGCAAGACAAATTTTGAGTCCAGTGGCACCTTTAAGACCAGCAAAGGTTTATTCAAGGTATGAGCTTTCCTGTGTATGCACATTTTTTTCACATACGTTGGAATGGAAGGTAACAGTTCAAACTTATAGATAGGCTGAACAGCAAATTAGCATGTAACATGATGAAGATGTTTTAAGATATGCGAAGACGAAACTAAATAACAAGCAAAGGTCATAAGGTCAACAGTTGTTTTGATTTAATTAAGGGGGCAAAAACTGTGAGGCAATAAATATGTCAAAATAGGAGATAAATGTGTAAGGTATCCTTTCTAATTGTGGGAAGTAAACTGCAATGCCCACAATGCAATGCGTGCAAATTAGGGTTGCTGATTCTAGGCTGGGAAACACCTGGAGATTTTTGAGGGCGTAGCCTGAAGAGAGTGGAGTTTGGGGAGGGTGGGGTCTTCAGTGGGGTATAATGTCAGAGAGTTCACCATCCAAAGTGGTCATTTTCTCCATGAGAACTGACCTCGGTCACCTCAAAATCGGTTGTAACGGCAGAAGACCTCCAGCCACCAACTGGAGGTTGGCAACCCCAGTGCAAATGTGTCTGCACACATTCAAGAGTGACAGAAAATGTGTTGGGAGCTGACTAACACAGAACAAAAGGTGAGGAATGGAAATCCCCACTTCCAGCCAACTTTTTAATTCAGTCTGGCCCAGTTTCCTGCCTTACAGCTCCAGTTACACATTGCTTTTTGTTCAGGCAACTACCATGATCTCCAGCACCAGGCCGGTAGCTAACAAAGGGCCCACAGGGCTTGGCCCCCTAGCATTTCTTCCAGGGCCCCTCCCTCCTGGGCAGGCCCCAAATTGAATTAATGTAATTGACTTTTATTTAATTAGCTGCAGCCCCCCTCCCCAAGGCCCCCTCCCCCCCAAATCCCTAGCTATGGGGCTGTCCAGCACACACTTTCTGGGGGTCAAAGGGAACACCCTCTGTCCTTTTGCACCAGTGGGGAAACTGGTTTGCAACATTCTCTTTCTTTTAGCAGGGTCCCAACAGAGCAATAGAAGTCAGAGACAAATCCCGCCTCCCCTTTACCAAAGTCAGTACTAGGGCAGGCACAGATGTGGTCCAAAACCTGATAAAGGTGGACCAAGAAGGCCTGTTTGGTAACAGGCTGTGTCCTTATTCCCAGCCTAGCTGTGTCCAAGAGAACTGAGTGAAGGGAAGAACATGCAGCAATAAGAACATAAGAAGAGCCCTGCTGGATCCATCCAGTCCAGCATCTTGTCTCACACAGTGGCCAACCAGTTCCTCTGGAGGGCCAACAATGGGGCAGAGAGGCTGAGGCCTTCATAAGAACATCAGAAGAGCCCTGCTGGATCAGACCAGTGGTCCATCCAGTCCAGGATCCTGTCTCACACAGCGGCCAATCAGTTCCTCTAGAGGGCCAATAACAGGGCATAGAGGCCCAGGCCTTCATTAGAACGTCAGAGGAGCCCTGCTGGATCAGACCAGTGGTCCATCCAGTCCAGGATCCTGTCTCACACAGTGGCCAACCAGTTCCTCTGGAGGGCCAACAATGGGGCAGAGAGGCCCAGGCCTTCATTAGAACGTCAGAGGAGCCCTGCTGGATCAGACCAGGGATCCATCCAGTCCAGCATCTTGTCTCACACAGGGGCCAACCAGTTCCTCTGGAGGGCCAACAATGGGGCAGAGAGGCTGAGGCCTTCATAAGAACATCAGAAGAGCCCTGCTGGATCAGACCAGTGGTCCATCCAGTCCAGGATCCTGTCTCACACAGCGGCCAATCAGTTCCTCTAGAGGGCCAATAACAGGGCATAGAGGCCCAGGCCTTCATTAGAACATCAGAAGAGCCCTGCTGGATCAGACCAGTGGTCCATCCAGTCCAGGATCCTGTCTCACACAGCGGCCAATCAGTTCCTCTGGAGGGCCAATAACGGGGCATAGAGGCCCAGGCCTTCATTAGAACGTCAGAGGAGCCCTGCTGGATCAGACCAGGGATCCATCCAGTCCAGCATCTTGTCTCACACAGGGGCCAACCAGTTCCTCTGGAGGGCCAACAATGGGGCAGAGAGGCTGAGGCCGTCCCCTGATGTCACCTCCTGGATCTGGGATTCAGAGGATTAGTGCCTCTGAATGTAGAGGTTCCCCTCAGTCACCATGGCTAGTAGCCACTGATAGGCCTCTCCTCCACAAATCTATCTAATCCCCTTATCAAGCTGTCTATTCCTGTGGCCCTTACTATATCTTCTGGCAGCAAACTACACATTTTAATCACTCCCTGTGTAAAGTAGTATTTCCTTTCGTCCGTCCTGAACCTACTGCCCATCAGCTTGATTAGATGCCCTTGAGTTCTAGTCTTTTGGGAGAGGGAGAAAAAGTTCTCTTTGTCAACTCTTTCCATCCCGTGCATAACTTTATAAGCCTCTATCCTGTCCCCCCCTTAGCTGACTCTTTTCTAAACCAAAAAATCCCCGACTCTTCAGCCTTTCCTCACAGGGAAGGTGCTCCAACCCCTAATCATCTGGGTTGGCCTGCTCTGCACTTTTTCCAGCTCTGCAATGTCCTTTTTGGGATACAAGCAATGATTCTAAATAGTATGGTGTATAGGGTTCCCAGCACTGCCTAGGCAAACGATTGGAGTTTTTGGAGGTGCATGTAGAGAAGAAACTTAAGCCTTCCTTCCCACAATGTTTTCTTGACCTGAAACAGCCCTGCGGAGCCACTATTTGCCCTGTTATGTCCACATGCAGTGTAAAGTGTAATTAGGCCCGCAGTCACGCCTGGGACCTAGCTAGAGTTGCAAAATAGGGTTGTCAGACCCTCTGGTGGAGGCAGGAATCCTGTGCCGCCAGGCCCTGTCCCCGATTAGCTGGCTGGGGTGGGGAGATTACCAGGAGAGAGAGGGAGGCCCAGGCTTGTTGCCAGCAACATGCTAATATCACTTCCGGCGTACACAGGAGATGACATCATCATGTTGGCGATGTCCAGGTGATGCTCTGGTATTTGGGCAAAAACTCTATGGTAGAAGCTATTTTTAATCATAGAGTTTTTGTCCAAATACCAGAGTGTCACACTGATGTCATGGCATAATAAGGTTGCCAGACTCCAAGTCTGGATGGGGGTTCCTCCATTTCCCGTGGCTACGATCTGCCACCGGCCAGCTGGCCGGGGGGGGGGGGGAAGCCCCACCCCCAAACAGAGACGTCACCTCTGAGACGGGGTGACATCCACAACGTGATGAAATCACTTGGAAGTGACATCATCATGTTGCTGACGTCGGGGGTGATTCTTCAGTTTTGGGGCAAACTCTAGGGTTTTGAAAGTGAAAAACCATAGAGTTTTGCCCAAAAACTAGAGCATCACCCCCCGATGTCAGCTACATGATGATGCCACTTCCAGGTGATGTCATTACACCATGCATGCTTCGCACGCAACGGAAGATCCCAGGCAGGGCCTGGGAGCCCCTCACAGGATTGCAGGTAGGACCCGGCAACCCTATGACATGATGACGTCACTTCGTGTATGTGCAACCCCTAGTTGCAAACTCCAAGTTGGGATATTCCCAAAGGTATTGGGGGTGGAGCCTGGGGTGGGACTGCAGCTGGATATAATGTCACAAGGTCCACCACAGTCCTAGCACTGCCCAAACCCTCTGGAAGGGATATAGGTTGCTAGTCTGGTTGCCACACCTCAAGGAAGATATTATAGCATTGGAAGAAGTGCAGAAAAGGGCAACTAGAATGATAAAAGGGTTGGAACACTTTCCCTATGAAGAAAGGTTGAAGCGCTTGGGGCTCTTTAGCTTGGAGAAATGACGGCTGAGGGGGTGACATGATCAAGGTGTATAAGATTATGACTGAGACAGAGCAGGTAGAGAAAGAAGTCCTTTTCTCCCTTTCTCACAATACAAGAACTGGTGGGCACTCCATGAAATTGCTGAGCAGTCGGGTTAGAATAGATAAAAGGAAGTCCGTCTTCACCCAGAGAGTGATTAACACGTGGAATTCATTGCCACGGGAGGTGGTGGCGGCTACAAGCATGGATGGCTTCAAGGGGGAATTAGATAAACATATGGAGCAGAGGTCCATAACTAGTTATTAGCCACAAAGTATAGATAAGAACTCTCAGTCTGGGGCAAGTGATGCTCTGTATTCTTGGTGCTTGATGGGGGGGGGGGGCAACAGTGGGAAGGCTTCTAGTGTCCTGGCCCCACTGCTGGACCTTCTGAGGGCTCCTGGTGTTTTTGGCCGCTGTGTGACAGAGTGTTGGACTGGATGGGCCACTAGCCTGATCCGACATTGGCTTCTCTTATGTTCTCTTATGCCCTTTTCCCCACAATAAGCACATGTTTGACAAGCTTCAGGGCTTTGTAATATCTGTTGCAGGTCTATGTTTCGCCACTGACTGCGCTAGCCATTTAGACCTGACGGGGAGGAGGCTGTTTGGTCTGCAGATCTCGAAAACACACTGTTTCTTTGCCAAACACGGTTGACCCTTGACGCAGCAATAAAACAATGTTTTCTGAGAGTCGCCTGTTCACCTGGGAACCTCAGATTAGACGTGGACGAACTGGAGCCCGTCTCCCAAACGGAACGCTCTCTGTTCGGTGCTCAAGCCCTTGCTACAGTTGTGCCCCATTAGAACTGGAAATAGATTGTTGTTAGCAACACTTTGCATGGGGTGGAATTTGAATGGAGAACCATAACTGTAGAATGGTAACAAAAACGGGGGGGGGGAAAGGGCAGTCTCGCCTGCATCTTTTAGCTCTCGTTAATTTGATCAATAATTAACCCACTACTTAGCAGGGCTTGTTATCACAGCCATTCAAGTCAGGTTAAAAAAAAATTGTTGTCTATCTGCATAATTTCTTTAGGGTGGCAGTGAGCCAACTTGCTGTTTGGTACTAACACAGATCTGTAAATGCTTGTCTACATGAACAGCGGAGGTTTTTTTTTTTTAAATCTGTTGTAGCTAGATGCATGGGACTGCAAGGTCAAAAAGGTCCTGGATACCGTTGGAAAGCATGTGATGCCTGTCTAGGCGACCTTTTCCATGCCTGGCTGGGAGGTCTTCTAGAAACCCACGCGAACACATGACGTTGCTTTGGTGGGGGAAAGGGCCATCCAGTTGCAGCTGACTTAGGGCAGCCCAACAGTGTTTCCAAGGCAAGAGCGGTTTTGAGGTGTTTTGCCATTGGTTTCCTCTGCGTAGTGACCCTGGACTTCCTTCCTGGACTTCTCCCATCCAAGGAAGAAGAGGGGGGAGGAGGAGGAGGAGGAGGAGGAGGAGATCGGATTTATACCCCGCCCTTTACTACTCGAAGGAGTCTCAGAGCGGCTTCCAGACTCCTTTCCCTTCCCCTCCCCACCCCAGACACCCTGTGAGGTAGGTGGGGCTGAGAGAGCTCTCTGGAGAACTGCCCTTGAGAGAACAGCTCTGAGAGAACTTGTGACTGACCCAAGGTCACACCAGCAGCTGCATATGGAGGAGTGGGGAATCAAATCCGGTTCTCCCAGATTAGAGTCTGTGCTCCTAACCACTACACCAAATTGGCTCTCTTTTACTTGCTTTTATTCAGGGCTATTTTGGGGCAGGAACGCACAGTAATGGAGTTCCGGCTGGCTCCTGAGTTGGCCACGCCTACAACCAAAACCTCTGGCATGCGTGGCTACAGAGCTCGCTGCCCTCCCCACTTACACACAAGAAGGAAAGGTGGCATGTCAGCCCACCAGTCAGCTGAGAGTGAAATTGACAAGGAAAAGCCTCTCTCTGCCTTTCCTTCTCTAGCTGACACGTGGCAGCTGGAAAGGGCAGGCAGGGAACCCAGGCGGGTTGAAAATGCTTTTCTTTCCCTCCCCGATCTGGGGGAGGGAGAGAAAGGCATTTCCGCACTTCCCTGAATCTCTCCGCAAAAGCAGAGAGGCTCAGGGAAGTAACGGGGCATATTTGCCCGGCTGCCCTCGGTCTCCCCAGCCTGTGCGCCTTGGCAGACTGGCTGGGGGGACTGAGAGCAGCCAGGCAAACATGCCTGCTTCCCTTCCCGATCTTTTGGACGCGGGAGGGTAGGAGACTAGAAAAGCGATGCTGAAGTTCCTGTCTGTGCTGCGCTGTCAGGGGTGTGGCCTAATATGCTAATGAGTTCCTGCTGTTGTGTGTGGCCTGTTATGCTAATGAATTCCTGCTTGGCTTTTCCTACAAAAAAAGTCCTGCTTTTATATATTTGTTTTACTGCATTTATACGCTGCTTTTCTCCTCAATGAGGACCTGGAGCTGTGTAAGTCATTCTCCTCTTCTCCACTTTATCATTGCAAAGGTCCTGTGAGCAAGGTTGCCAGTCTCCAGGTGGTGGCTGGAGCTCTCTGGGAATTACAGCTGCTCTCCAGGCTACAGAGCATTTCCAAGGCAAGAGAATCGAACCCAGTTCTCCCAGATTAGAGTCCACGCACTTAACCACTACACCAAACAGGGGCAACCTTGCTTAGCTTCTGAGATCTGACGGGATCAGGCTGTCTTGGGCCATCCAGGTCAGGTAAACTGCCTGATACTGAGTCACAGCATTGCTTTATCAAGGTCAATATCATCTCCTCTGGCTATCTGAGATCAACTAGACGTTACATACGGTCCAGCTTGCTGTAGCTGTAATGTAACCTCAGCTGGCGGGTGCTGTGGGGCGGAACTTGGAATGAATCTTGCAATCGTTCAGAGAGAACAAAACATTTTTTAAAAAACTTTTCAATTAACATCATGATACAAAAACATAGAACTTAGTGACACAACAGGACAGGGATTTTTGAAAGTCCACACCGTCAGCTTCTCCCTCCTTCCCAGTCTGCCCCCCCCCCAAAGTCCATCCTTTTCCTCTTGTTGGTGGGTCAAGAAGTCCCCAGCTGAACATTCTGTGCACCGGCTCCCAAAATGAGGGTCCCCGTTGAACTCTCCACTAGATGACACAGCCCTGAAACAATTATTCTAACATTTACAATTTAGAACAAAAGTCTCCTTCCGTTACCAATGTCCATCCCTAAATCATAGTTACTTTCAACAAGGTGCTGAGCCTACGATTATGGTTCAAGCTCCCCAGAAGGGCAGTCCAGCTTCCCTCCTTTGCTGGCTTCCACATGTTCTACACCCTTCTGCATCTAAAGACTCCATCCCTTCCTGGCTCATTCCATTCCTGCTCAGGGGTACAGTAACATCCGGGAACTGTTGGTCCCACATGCTGTGGAGCTGGTTTCAGCTTCTGAGCATGGCTTGGGGTAAGGAGAAGAAGAAGAGGAGATTGGGTTTATACCCTGCCCTTCACTACCCAAAGCAGTTTCAGAGCAGCTTACAATCTCCTTTCCCTCCCCCACCCCACAACAGACACCCTGTGAGGCAGGTGGGGCTGAGAGAGCTCTTTCAAGAACTGCTCTTTCGAGAACAGCTCTGAGAGAACTTGTGACCGACCCAAGGTCATACCAGCAGCTGCATGTGGAGGACTGGGGAATCAAACCCGGTTCCCTCAGATTAGAGTCCGCGTTCCTAACCACTACACCAAACTGGCACCTAGTTTGACCCTCATCGACCACAGTAGTGATAGAGCCCTTATATAAGTTTCCAAGTATAATCCTCCAGCACTACCAGATTTCAGATGACAGAGCTGGGAAAGACCCCTTCCAGAATCTAAAGCAGATGTGGGGTGATATAGATTGCGGGGAAATGGGAGGCTAACTCTTATACCTGTGCTATTTCCTACACCAGAGGTCACCAATATGAGGCTAATAAGTGCCATATAGGGTTGCAAGGTGCCCCCGGCCACTGGAAGGGGATGGAGTGGTAGGATTGCAACATCCAGGTTGGGAAATTCCTGCAGATTTGGAGCCGGGAGTGGGGATCAGGGACCTCAGTGGGGTACAATGCCACAGAATCCACTCTCCAAAGCATCCATTTTCTCCAGGAGAACTGATCTCTGTTGTCTGAAGTTCAGTTGCAGTAGTGGGAGATCTCCAGGCCCCACTTGGAGTTTGGCAACCCTGGTATCTACCTGGCTTGCAGAATCCTGAATCATAGTCATGGCAAGGCCCATCTGTGCGGATTTTGCGGTCTGCATGAACCACAGCCCGTTGGAATTAGATACAGTGACACACACACAGATTTGCACATAGCCTTATCTCTGCATTTCAGTTAAAGATGACAATCTGTTTTGAAGGGGAAATCTTAAATATTTAGTAGACCAAACTATGCAGGAAAATATATTACCTCACTAAAATTATTCTGGTTGTCCCTAAATACGCCTGCCCTCAACTGACAATGTGAGTAAAAAACAACATCAAAACTGACATTCTGAAGAAAAACATTTCAGCTATTTGTAACTAATGGTCTGTTAAGTGTGCTTATGCAGAAATATATATTCCCTCAGGAAAGTGCTCTGCATGAGGCCATAAATAGCTAAGAAATACATCATGCTGAGAGCTTTAGGTAAGGACAGTGATCAGTTTTCAAGCGGGAGGGGAAATCTTACATATTTGCCTGTCAAAGCAAAGTTTGACGTAATTTATATTTGCTCCAAAAAATAAGGTCCAAAATGCTCCCTCTAAGCTGTGGAGTCTGGTGAGCAAAAATTCTACTTTGTGAACTACTGGCATTAAAGCTGTGAGGGAGTGATTTGGCTACTGCATAAATTGGTTTGCTCTGGCGCCATCCTTCCTGAGACAAGACAAAACTGTGTGAGCTGGAGGCTAAAAAACTGTGAGCTATCTCACACTAACTCAGCTTAGAGGGAACCCTGGTCCAGATGATGTTTCATGTGAACTGCATGCATCCAAACCATGACGGCGGCAGCTTCGACAAAACAGTAGCTTTTTGAGGGACCAGTTCTGAGGGAATATAAGGTGGTGGAGAGAGGCAGTCCAGAAGATATGTGGGTCCCTGACCACTAAGGGTCTGAAAGGTCAAAACCAGAACCCTGAACCTGATCCGGTGCTTCACTGGAAGTGAGTGCAACTTGCACGGGCTGTATATGTGCCATCCGAGGGTTCCCTGTTAGGACCCGTGCGGCCACACTCTGGATCAGTTGGAACTCCCGGGTCAGGCAGAAGGGTAGGCCTGCATAGAGCGAATTGCAGTAATCTATCCTGGAGGTGAATGTAGTTTGGATTACCGTGGCTAGGTCGGTGCGAGACAGGTATGGAACCAGTTGCCTAACCTGGCGCAGTTGGAGAAATGCCAGCTTGGCAACCTTCACAACCTGGGCCTCCATAGGCAAGGTGGCATCCAGAGTCACGCCCAAGCTCTTGACAGTTGTGGCTGATGATAAAGGAGAGCACAGCTGGCTGCAGCTGGAATAGCGAGGCGAGAAGGTTCCATCTTGTGAGCTTCATTTAATGGGGTTTAAGGTCCAATCCTATAAAGGGGTGATTGAATTGGGCTAAGGAGCTGGTGGCTTTTCTATTAAAATTGTTCTCAGATCATCTATTGGGATGCAAAGATTTCTGCTATCTGGAAGACAGAAATACTCTGTGTCGATCTCATGTGCTTCATTCATGACAGCATCCTGCGTGTACCTGCTTGTGGGAAAAGAAATAAATATTCAAATAAAAGAAAAATAATAAAACCTCCTGCCAGTGGCGTGCCAGATCCGAGCTTCAAATTATACCTAAGGGAAAATTGATTGATTTTTTTTTTAAATTGCCAATTCATTAATCTATCCCCCCCCCCCTTCCAGGTTGTTACAACACAGATTGTGAGATGTTTGCTCATGTCTATTAACTGTAAATGTTGCTTTACATTTTTATTCCAGCTTTCCTCGAAGGGAAGGCCTCATACAGAAGCATAGGGTTGGAAGGGGCCCACAGGCCATCTAGTCCCACCCCCTGCTCAATGCAGGATCAGCCTAGAGCATCCCTGACAAGTGTTTGTCCAGCCGCCACTTAAAGACTGCCAGCGAGGGGGAGCTCGCCACCTCCCTAGGCAGCTGATTCCACTGCTGAACTACTCTTACTGTAATTTTTTTCTCCCTAATATTCAGCCAGTACCTTCCTGCCTGTGCTTTAAACCCATTTGTGGTTCCGTCTTCCTCCATTTTGTCTTACGACAACGCTGTGAGGTAGTTTAGGCTGAAAGAGAAATGACTGGCTCAAAGACTGATGGTGAAGGTGGGATTTTTTTTACCCAGACCTACCAAGTTCTAGTCTGATGACAGGAGGACCACTACATCACACTGTGGCTCAGTGGAGGGGCCGTGGCTCTGTGGAAGAGCCTCTACTTTTGCCTGCAGAAGGTCCCAGGTTCAATCCCCGGCATCTCCAGTTAAAAATCCAGGCTGTGGGTGATGTAAAAGACCTCAGCCTGAGACCCTGGAGAGTCACTGCAAGTCTAAGTAGACTATATTGACCTCGATGGACCCAGGGTCTGTGTCAGTTTAAGGCAGCTTCATGTGTGTTTCTGTTGGTGAACGCAAGAATAGTCATAACTGGCATGTGTATGAATATATACATTCAATTATACATAGGCCATGTTACATAATTTATATGCTTATCTTTTATTTATCTTATTTTCTTTAGGGTATTTGATTTTGTATTGAAATATATTCTATATTCCTCCAAAATGCAATCAAAATCATCGATCTCAGAATATCTTGAATCTAATACAATTATAAAAAAAATCAAAGAAGAACATAAAGAAGCTCTAAACAAACACATTGAGCTACAAGAAATATTAGAAGCCATCAAAGGATTAAAAAATAACAAAGCACCAGGTCCAGATGGCTTCCCACCAGAGTTTTATAAAAAATATGCAGCACTCCTGGCTCCAATACTCCTGACAACTTGCAACACCTTACTAGAACTAGGAGATATACCTTCTTCATGGCAACTGGCCACCATAAGTGTAATCCCAAAAAAGGGCACAGACCTGACATCTCCAGCATCATACCGTCCAATCTCCCTATTAAACCACGATTACAAAATCTTAACATCTATACTGACCAAAAGACTTAACAAATTCATAACAAATTATATACATATGGATCAGGCAGGATTCATTTCAGGCAGAGATATTACGCATAACACTATCAAAACATTGAATATAGTTGATTACTGCACCAAATCTAAAGAACCCTCTTTACTGCTCTCACTAGATATACAAAAGGCATTCGATTCCTTAGAACATAACTACCTCCACTTCTTACTCAACAAGTTGGACTTTGGGGAAAACTTCCAACGACTAATACGCAGCATCTACCATCGCTCTTTCGCAAGAGTACGGGTCAACGGAACACTATCTGAACGCTTCTCATTAGCTCGTGGTACAAGACAAGGATGTCCACTGTCGCCAATTCTATTTGCAATAGCACTAGAACCAATAGCCGAACAGATCAGACAAAATTCACACATCCAAGGACCCTGCATAAGAGGGAAGACCTACAAGATCAGCATGTTTGCAGATGACATGCTACTTTATGTAACAAATCCAGAAATATCGCTCATGCATCTTCAGGAAATTCTAGACGAGTTTGGCAAGATATCTGGTTTAAAAGTAAACACATCAAAATCCTCTATCTTACCCCTCAACATAACACAAAAAATAAAAACAGAAATTACTAAGAAATATGCCTATCACTGGTCAAAAAAATATCTTTCATACCTAGGAATTAATATAACAACAAACATGAAAGAACTCATACAATATAACCACCAACAAAAATTTCGAGAAATTCAAGCGGACCTCTCAAAATGGAAAACGCTACAACTAACATGGAATGACAGATATCATCTAATCAAAACATTCGCTCTTCCTAAACTCCTATATCCTATTTCGTACTATTCCTCTAAGAATTCCACATAAAAATCTTCACCACTGGCAAACCACTTTCAATAACTTCCTATGGCAAGGAAAACATCATAGAATAGGATTCTCCACTTTACGCAAAAATAACACTCAAGGAGGACTCAACTACCCCGATGTCAAAAAATATCACAACTCATCCATACTGGCCACTGTGGTTAAACTTCTAAGAGACAAAGGAAAAACAGACTGGAACAACACATTATTACCACCAGAGAATACAAATAATATGTCAGAACTGATATGGAACAAAGCTGAACACCGCCCAAAAACAGTCCACAAACAAACACTACTATCAAATATTCTTAAAACTTGGGACGACCATCGAAAAGTGCTAACACCACCTATATCGAGGTACTCAACCTTCATCCACCAATCTTGGTTCCCCCCAGGAACAGAATGGGGCACCAAGTCAGTCTGGCACCAAAACAACGTGACAAGATTAATAGATATAACCACTAAAACAGATATAATGCAAAAAGCAGATATTGAACAAAAACTAAATAAAATCATCCCGTGGTTTCAATACCTACAACTGAAACATATGGCCTTACAAATCAAACTTCGGAAAATACTATCAACCCCGCGGACAATATTTGAATATCTCCTGGAAGGAACTCCTTCGGAAAATAAAGGGCTAATCAGCAGAATCTATAATATCCTAATCTGTCTTGGAAAACCAAAAACATTACCATATCAAGATTCCTGGCATCGAGATTGTCAACAGACCTTCTCAGAAGAACAATGGTCGATGATATGGACAAAATCATTAATCAAAACACCATCAATAACAACCAAATTACAAAATTTCAAAATTCTAACGAAATGGTACCTAACACCTACCAAAATCAAACAAATATCAAACACACAATCCTCCAAATGCTGGCGAGAATGTGGAGAAGAAGGCTCCTATATACACTGCTGGTGGGCATGTAAGATTGTACACACTTTTTGGGAAGATGTAATAACTCAAATAGCCAAAATAACTAACTATACGGTCCCTTTAAACCCAGAAACTATATTACTAAATATGTGGCACGAAGACACTATCTCTAAATCAACGAGAGACCTGATCAGTAGTTTATTAACAGCAGCAAAAACAACAATAGTGCAAACCTGGAAATCCACACAAAAGATTGAAAGAAACCTCTGGATGAAAAAAGTATGGGATCAGTTTCTAATGGAAAAAATAACATACCGACTACATCAAACAGAAATCTACCCGAAAACTACAAACTTCACAGAAAAATGGTATCTTTTCTATGACTATGCTGTTAAACATGAAATACTGCCACAAAACAAATTTTGTAAAGATCTAATACTAATGTAATACACTAAATCTTTACTCCTTACAAGAAACACTTGCACACTATATAACACTCAATCGTGAACAACCCAATTCAATGTTAAAAATACTAGAAATACAACTACTAGATATATTGGAATAACCAAAGGTTAGTATAAGAAAATAGAAATAGGAATAGGAAACTGTCTATTGGTAAATTGTTAAATGCTTTATTTTAGATGTCAACTATTTTTGAACAATGTAACAGCTATGTAAACAACCACCTATGCTGTATGTTATATAAATATCAATAAAGTTTATTTATTTAAAAAAAGAAAAAAGAAATATATTCTCTGTGTTAAATTAGAATAGATGTGCAAGATGGCACACCAGTGCTGAGATTAACAACCAATATGTGCTTTAATAACAGGGAGAGGGGGTCAAACAGATCCCAAAATACCTCGAAGAAGAAGAGGAGGAGGAGGAGCTGAAGGAGATTGGATTTATACCCCACCCTTTACTACTCAAAGGAGTTCAGAGCAGCTTACAATCTCCTTTCCCTTCCCCTCCCCACAACAAACACCCTGTGAGGTAGGTGGGGCTGAGAGAGCTCTTTTGAGGACTGCTCTTGAGAGAACAGCTCTGAAAGAACTTGTGACTGACCCAAGGTCACACCAGCAGCTGCATGTGGAGAAGTGGGGAATCAAGCCTGGTTCTCCCAGATTAGAGTCCACGCTCCTAACTACTACACTAAACTGGCCCTCTTTTACTTGCTTTTATTTATTCGTTTTACTGCATTTATATGCTGCTTTTCTCCTCAGTGAGGACCCAGAGTGGTGCAAATCATTCTCCTCTTCTCCACTTTATCATCACAAAGGCCCTGTGAGCAAGGTTGCCAGTCTCCAGGGGGTGGCTGGAGATCTCCAGGGATTACAGCTGGTCTCCAGGCTACAGAGAGATCAGTTCCCCTGGAGAAAATGGCTGCTTTCAAAGATGAACACTATAGCATTGTACCCCACTGAGGCCCCTCCCCTCCCCAAGCCACACCTTCTGCAGGCTCCACCCCCAAAATCTCCAGGGATTTCCCAGCCCAGAACTGGCAACCCTTCATGAGGTAGGTCAGGCTGAGAGTGTGTGACTGGCCGAAGGTCACCCAGCAAGCTTCCATGGCAGAGGGAGGATTGGAACTTGGGTTGTCCAGGTCGTAATCCAACACTCTAACCACTAAACCACGCTGGTTTGGGGATCTGATTAAACGTGACTCCAATGGCAAAGTAAAGCACCCCTATACTTCATTAAGTAGACAGAAGAAAATGGAAAAAATATGACTGGCCCAATTTCACTCCATACAAAGTTTGTCACCCCAGGGTGATTGAAATGTGGAATTTTCTGCCAGAGGATGTCGTGATGGCCACAGGAATAAACAGCTTTGTAAAGGGATTAGATAGATTTATGGAGGGGAGGCCTATCAGTAGCTACTAGCCATGGTGACTGAGGGGAACCTCCATACTCGGAAGCACTAATCCTCTGAACCCCAGAGCCAGGAGGCAACATCAGGGGAATGCCTTGGCTTGGAGAGCCAGTTTGGTGTAGTGGTTAAGTGCGCAGACTCTAATCTGGGAGAACCAGGTTTGATTCCCCACTCCTCCACTTGCACCTGGCTGGATGACCTTGGGCAATCCATAGCTTTGTACCAGCTGTTCTCTCAAGGACAGCTTGGGAAAGAGCTCTCTCAGCCCCACCTACCTCACAGGGTGTCTGTTGTGGGGAGGGGAACGGAAAGGAGTTTGTAAGCCACTCTGAGACTCCAAGTGAGTGAAGGGTGGGGTATAAATCCAATCTCTTCTTCTTCTCTTCTTCTTCTATGTCCCGTTGTTGGCCCTTGAGAGGAACTGGTTGGCCCTCCAGAGGAACTGGTTGGCCACTGTGTGAGACAGGATGCTGGACTGATCTAGCAGGACCACTGGTCTGATCTAGCAGGGCTCTTCTGATGTTGAGAGCCAGTTTGGTGTAGTGGTTAAGTGCGCGGACTCTAATCTGGGAGAACCGGGTTTGATTCCCCACTCCTCCACTTGCACCTGGCTGGATGACCTTTGGCAAGCCATAGCTCTGTACCAGCTGTTCCCTCAAGGACAGCTTGGGAAAGAGCTCTCTCAGCCCCACCTACCTCACAGGGTGTCTGCTGTGGGGAGGGGAGGGGAAAGGAGTTTGTAAGCCGCTCTGAGACTCTTAAGTGAGTGAAGGGCGGGATATAAATCCAATCTCTTCTTCTTCTTCTTCTTCTTATGGATAGATTCATGGAGGATATCAATAGCTATTAGCCATGGTGGTTGAGGGGAACTTCCACATTCAGAAGCACTAAGCCTCTGAATCCCAGAGCCAGGAGGCAGCATTAGGGTTAGGCCTCAGCCTCTATGCCATGTTGTTGGCCCTCCTGAGGAACTGGTTGGCCACTGTGTGAGACTGAATGCTGAACGAAATGGACCACTGGTCTGATCCAGCAGGGCTCTTCTGATGTTCTAATGAAGGCCTCGGCCTCTCTGCCCCGCTGTTGGTCCTCCCGAGGAACTGGCTGGCCACTGTGTGAGACAGGATGCCAGACTAGATGGACTATTGGTCTGATCCAGCAGGGCTCTTCTTATGTTCTTATAGATAGATTCATGAAGGATAAGGCTATCAGTAGCTACTAGCTATGGGGGCTGAGGCAAGTTTCTACGTGAAGAGGCAGTCAGCCTCTGAATCCCAGAGCCAGGAGGCAACTTCAGGGGAAGGCCTCGGCCTCTGTGCCCTGTTCTTGGCCCTCCAGAGGAACTGGTTGGCCACTGTGTGAGACAGGATGCTGGGCTAGATGGATTGTTGGTCTGGTCCAGCAGGGCTCTTCTTTAGGTTCTTATGACAAAGTTTTATCATTTCCACTCCCCCACTTTTTGGTCATCATATCCCAGTAGGGTTGCCAGGTCTGGGTTAGGAAATACCTGGAGACTTTGGGGGTGGAGTTGGGAGAGGGTGGGGTTTGGGGAGGGGAGGGGCCTCAGCATGGTACAATGCCATAGAGTCCACCCTCCAAAGCAGCCGTTTTCTCCAGGGGAGCTGATCTCGGTCAGCTGGGGATCCGTTGTAAAAGCGGGAGATCCCCAGGCCCCACCTGGGGGCTGGCAAGCCTATCTCCCAGGCTTTGATGTGAAACTCATTGTCTTGGAAGTAAACCCTGCAGATATCATCAGGACCTTTGCCTGGTGCATTCTTTATAATTTTGAGGCACTACAAGGGATGACGCCTGTCTGGGAAAGAGTGAACCTAAACATCAGTTCCCCCGGCAAACCATTTCATTCAAATTGCTCATTATATAGTGACCTCTACTGGGAGCAGCTTGGAGGTGTAACGTAGCTGTGCAGTGTGACAAACTCCTGCGGCCTCTCTTATCACTTCTAATCAGACTTTGGGGATTGTCAAACACCAGGAATGTAGCTGGAATGTGCAGAAGTATTCAGGAAGTTGCACCTACCTGCAGGATGTGGCTGCGTGAAAGGATTTGTCTGAATCTGATTATATTCAGTGCAAGAGAGAAATTTGGGGCGATTAAATCTGGAATCCAAATTAGGGTTGGTTGCATCTGGGATCCCAATTTGCGCTGATTAAATCTGGGGTCCAAATTTGGGCTGATTGGGTGATGACAAATGTAACAAAGACTGTGAAATGTAAATACTAATAAAGTTAAACAACTTGTATTCACGTGTATTGTAAGTTCTATTCACGTTATAATCACTTTACAACGAGGCTGACAATATGTATGTATAAAATGTCAACAAATGTATCAATATACAGTCATACAAAAAAAAACCCCATGATAACAAATTTAAGGACATTCATGAAAGGTCCAATGGGCATTCCATGAAATTGCTGAGCAGTCGGGTTAGAACAGATAAAAGGAAGTACTTCTTCACCTAAAGAGTGATTTAACACATGCAATTCACTGCCACAGGAGGTGGTGGCAGCTACAAGCATGGACGGCTTCAAGAGGGAATTAGATAAACATATGGAGCAGAAGTCCATCAGTGGCTATTAGCCACAAGGTACAGTTAGGAACTCCCGGTCTGGGGCAAGTGATGCACTGTATTCTTGGTGCTTGGGCGGGGAAGGCACCACTGGGAGGGCTTCTAGTGTCCTGGCCCCACTGGTGGACCTCCTGATGTCACCTAGTATTTTTGGCCACTGTGTGACAGAGTGTTTGACTGGATGGGCCACTGGCTTGATCCAACATTTTCTTATTTATATGAAGAATGCAAAAAATCCAGTAAACTCAAAATCCATCCTACAAAGGTTCCAGATAAATACTTCATTTTAGATTTCTTCTTTAGAGAGGGAGTATTTTCAATCACATACAGGTATAGCTATGTTCATTTAAATCCCCAACATCAATTTTACACATCGTCAAGGTTCAAAGCAGTAGAAGAAAAGTCTTCAAAATTGGGTTCCCAATGATGCTTAGAAAAAGAATCTAATCTGAATAATTTCAGGTACAAATTTGTGCTGATTAAATCTGGGGTCTAAATTTGGGCTGATTAAATCTGGGAGATGGCATCTTCAAGTTAATGCTGCATTTACAGGCAGCTGAATCCACCCTGTCTCCTTGAGAAACGGGGGGAAATGTTGGAAGCGAATGGGTTTTTAATCTCCAGTGTACATACTATTGACTTTCTCTCTTGGCATTTGGTAGCACAAGCATCATTTGGAGGACTTTAAATCTTAGAAGGGCTTTCAGTGCACGTTAGAAACCCCCAATAACATCAGTTTGTTAGAGTCAATACAGCAATATGGTGTAGGAATTTAGAATATTTAAAAGACATGTTTAAATACTCCATTGTGTAAAAATAGAGCCGTGCAAGAGATAGCTTACATCAGTCCGCTTTCACTTCCTGCAAGATTCCTCAGACGTTTTGCCCAAGTAGACGCCTCTATATTTGATTCAAATAGTATGCTAAGTAAAATTTGGTAGCAACAACACACTTAGAAAACTAGCACATCAGGGTAATGTGATTATAGTCTAGCCCTCAATCTGATGTACTGATTTTCTAAGTGCAGAGAGGTTTGGTTTTGTTCAAGCATTCAAAACATACAAATTGCCCACTGACAGTCTGAAATAATCCAACAAGTCTGCCCCGCATAATTATTCCCAAATGTCAGCTCAAAATTGCTTAAATTCTAGGTTGGGAAATTCCTGGTGTTTTGGGGGCGGAGTCTGTGGAAGGTGGAGTTTGGGGAGGGGCGGGACTTCAGCAGGATGTAATGACACAGAGTCCACCCTCCGAAGCAGCCATTTTCTCCTGGTAGGGTTGCCAACTCCAGCTTTGGAAATACCAGGAGATTTGAGGGTGGAGTGTGGGAGGGTGGGGTTTAGGTTGGGGAGGGACCCTGGCAGGGTATAATGGGATGCACTCCACCTTCCAAAGCAGCCATTTTCTCCAGGAGAAGGGGAACAAATGTTAAAAGACAAGTGACTTATGTACTCTGGAGATTAGTTGTAATTCCAGGAGCTCTCTAGTTGCCACTTGGATGTTGGCAATCCTATCTCCTGGGGAACTGATCTCTGTCGTCTAGAGATCAGTTATTATTCCAGGAGATCTCTAGGACCCACCTGGAGACTGGCAACCAATGTGCCCTCTAAGTTGAGTTAGTGTGAGCCAGCTCACAGTTTTTTAGCCTCCGGCTCACACATTTTTGTCTTCGCTCAGGAAGGAGGGCTCCAGAGCAAACTCATTAATGCAGCAGCCAAATCCCTCGCTCACAACCTTCAATGCCAGGAGCTCACAAAGTAGAATGTTTGCTCACAAGACTCCACAGCTTAGAGGGAGCATTGCCTGTGGCCACCCTACTTAAGACCCATATGTAAAGAAGCAGCTATGCTGACTTCTTCAGGTGAGTTCTTGGCCTACAGTTTCCAGCCCAGACTGCTGTCTTAGCACCAGTTCGGCACTGGCGCTTATTCAAATTCCCAGCAGAAAGCTTCGCTGTTCGAACTTGCCTGTATACTTGTTTTTCTTTCTTTGATCGCCATTAATCATTTCCATTTGCTTTGTGAACGGGCCGGGTATCCCTTACAAAGGCTTGTTTACTTGTTACCCTGCCTGTAGCTGTGTGGTGTTCCTAAGCACAAAGGGTGGCCTTCGCACAGAACGGAGGCTACCCACGGATCCTAACCCACTCCTACATTCCTACCTAAAAGGAGGGCGTGCCAACACTCGAGAGCCCGCCGCGGGCCTTGAACCAGTGACCTCAGGGATGGTGGGCAGGAATGCCATCTGCACGCCAACCTCCACCTCCAGCCAAAGGAGGGAAGAGCGGCCGTGCCACCCAAGCGAACCTCCTTGGAACAATAAGCCAGAGTCGGTCAGGTGACGCTCCCTGGCTCCTGCGCTTCTGAGATCAAGGCTGCTCACTAGTCTCAGCAAGTAGGAGAGCTGCTCTGGTTGCCTACAAAGCATCTTCGTTTTCAGCTCCACCTGCTAAGAGCCAGGTCTGACCATGGGTGGTATCCTGTACGGCACGGGGGCCTGTCGCTGCTGCAGAAGCACCGATCTACCTTGGAATGATGAACAGGGTTGTCAACAATGCTCCCCTCTTAAGCTGTGGAGTCCTGCGAGCAAAAATCCTAATTTGTGAGCTGCTGGCATTAAAGTTGTGGGCGGGCGATTTGGCTGGCTGCCTAAATCAGTTTGCTTTGGAGCCATCCTTCCTGAGCGAAGACAAAAAAATGTGTGAGCCAGAGGCTAAAGAACTGTGAGCTAGCTCACGCTAACTCAGCTTAGGGAGAACACTGCCTGGTGTGGCCTGGAGATCTCCCACTATTACAGCTGATCTCCAAACAAGAAAGATCACTTTCCCCGGAGAAAATGGCTAGGGTGGACTGTACGGCATTGTACCCTCCTGAGGTTCCTCCCCACCCTGCCCTCCCCAGGCTCTGTCCTCAAAATCTCCAGGTAGTTCCCAACCCGGAGCTAAAGGAGTGGAACCCCCACTTTCCCCTTCCGGGGTCTGGAGATCCAGATGACAGAGCTCAGTTAGAATCATGGAAACACAGAGTTGGAAGGGACCTTCAGGGTCATCTAGTCCAACCCCTTGCATGATGCAGGAAATTCACAAATACCACCCCCCCCGTGACCGCTGTTCCACACCCAGAAGACAAAAACCCTCCATGACCTCCAGCCAAACTGGCCTGCGAAAAATTGCTTCCTGACCCCCAAAGTGGCGACCGGCATTTCCTTCGGCATGTAAGAATGGGCCGTGAGAACTAAGCACTGACACTACCCTTCCTGCCCTCCCTCTCATGATCTGCCCAAGTTCACACAATCAGCATTGCTGTCAGATGGCCATCTAGCCTCTGTTTGATAACCTCCCAAGAAGGAGAGCCCACCACCTCTCGAGGAAGCCTGTTCCAATGTTCCAATGTCGGGAAGTTCTTCCTAGCGTTTAGCCGAAAACCCTTCTGATTTCGTTTCAACCCATTGGTTCTGGTCCGACCTTGTGGGTCAACAGAAAACAAGTTCCCCTTGGAGGAAATGACATCTTTGAAAGGGTGGGCTCTATGGCATCACATCCCTTCCAAGCTCACTTTCCGTCTCCAAACTCTGCTTTCCTCAGGTACCCCAGCTGGAAGTAGAAACCCTGCCCCCCTTTCTGAGGAGTTTAATGGATTCGTTTCTGATCTTAGCCCAGGTTCCAGGAGAACTTTAGGGCCTTTCAGGCCTTCTGCTGGACTGGAAGGCTAGAGAACATGCCGAGAATGTGAAGAGGGACTTCAGCTGTGTGCCAACAAGGGTCTAGAGCCGTTGGTGCATTCCCAACCTTATGCTGGAGGAAGATCTTCCAGTCTAGGGAGACCTTTTTCCCCAACTTCAGTGGCTCTTTCGTGGAAGGAAGGCTCCACGGGCTGTGAGAAGGCGTCAAGCAGTGCTCAGCAGGGTTGCCAGCCTCCAGGTGGGGGCTGGAGACCTCCCAGAGTTATTTATTTATTTATGTTGATTTCTATCTTGCCCTTCCCACTAGCGGGCTCGAGGTGGGCAACAAATTACGATCGATAAACAATAAATTTCCAAACAGTAAAAGCAGTTAAAAACAGTTAAAATGTAGGCATTGCAACAGTTACAAAGGATCTCTGGATGACATTGATGGCTTATTTATTATTTATATACTTAAAACATTTAGTCCACTCCTGCTGGAGAAAATGGTTGCTTTGGAAGGTGGAGTGTATGGCATTATACCCTGCAGAGGTTCCTGGCCTCCCTAAGCTCCGTGCTCCCGGCTCCACCCTCAAATTTCCAAATATTTCCAAACCCGGAATTGGCAGCCCTAGGTGTGGTAGGACAGTGGTAGGATCCAAGCCAATAAACCTGTTCCATTTTTTTTTTAGCAGTTTAAACATTCCAACCAGGGTGCTTATTATTACTGAATTCTGAATAGCCTGGGAGGCAGGTCTCCTGCTATAGCTGAAGACCTCCTAGCATCAGTCCCATTTCCTGCTACGACTTCACAACCAGCGGAACAATAGGAGGGCTCTTCGGTATTGCGTCAACGTGTGATGTCACTTCTGCCACAAAACCAGAAGTGCCATCATCACGGTGGGGTGACACTCTAGGATTTGCCCCAAACTCTTTTGGTTCAACCATAGTTTTGGGGCAAATCCTAGAGTGTTGCCTGATGTGATGACATCACTTCTGGTTTTGTGCCAGAAGTGACATCACACCTTGGCATGAATTTAAAGATATTGCTCCCACCCTCCCAGGAAGTTGCAAACTTAGCATCCCTCCCCAGACTAGAGTTGCCAGCTTTGGGCTGGGAAATACCTGGAGACTTTGGGGGTAGAGACTGAGGAGGATGGATTTGGGGAGTGAACTGATCCATGTCACCTGGAGATCAGTTGTAACCGCAGGAGGGCTCCAGCTGCCACCTGGACGTTATAAACAGAACAAAAGTTACCGTGATCAATTTGCTAATATACTTTCCAATGCTATATCAATCTTCCTTGCTTAATTTAATCATGCTTAATACTCACAATCATAATAATTTAAATAGTATAAGCATATACAGCTAATCATATTCACATTTTCAAATATGAACATCAAACCAGTCCTGCAAATGATACTCCAAGGTAGGGACACTGCCTAAATCCTGAAAAGAATCTTCAGGTTGCACCTGGAGAACTCCCACTATGACAATTGACCTTCAGATGACCAAGGTCAATTCCCCTGGAGAAAATGGCGGCTTTGGAGAGTGGACTGTATGGCATTATACCATACTGAGGTCCCTCCTCTCCACGGGTCATCCCATAAAAAAAGAGGTGCAGGAGCTCATTCGCATAACTCATTAGCATAACTTATTTGCATATGTCACACCCCCTGACATCACCAGACGTGTGTCAGAAGGCAACACCCACCGCTCAGGCTCCACCCCAAAAACCTCCAAGTATTTCCCAACTCAGAGCGGGCAAGCCAGCTTTACACTTTGACTAAAGACACTTTAGGTTTTCTTTGCTCTTGCAGGGATGCTCCCCTACAACAAGCATGAAAATACAGATCAGGTTAGTCTGCTTTTGCTTTTCTCCTCAGCGCATCACCATAGGTGCCTGCTCCTGGGCTTGTTACTCCCGGAACGGCGTTCCTGCGCGTTCCTGCTCGAAATGACCCTTGCTCTTCTCCCCAAACCCCACCCTCCTCAGGCTCCACCCCCAAATCTTCAGGTGTTTCCCAGCCCAGAGCTGACAACCTTACCCCAGACACCTATTTGTTATGGAAATAGATCCCAAATACACAGCTCGGCAGTCGCTATGGGAGAAAGACCCCACCATTTCTGCTGTAACTACGCCCGAAACAGGACACCTCCTGGCCTGCAGTGTTATCCACGAAATCCTGCAAAGTTTTGGAGTCTGCTGATGAATTACGAGAACAGGGAACATGAAATACATCTAATTGGTGTTTTTGAAAGGGTAATGTGTATTTATTGCTTCTCATTGCCCTGGTGGTCTTCCTTCGGGCCTCTATGAGCCTTTGAGCCCTGTTTCCCAGCAACATTACAGGCTGAACAACCACACGTGGCTGGTGTTTAGCATACATCAGAATTCCATAAATCTTCTCCACTCTTTTACTTCTGTGAAGTTCTACTTTTCATTTCGCCCCTGGGGTTAGTAATATGTTAGCTTCATTAGCTGCTAGGCCTGCAGTTAATCAGTTTCTGGTTTTCCCTATTAACCATACAACATGGCATTTTAATCCCAGGTTGTTAGGTGTTCCACATTAGGCCTCTCTCAACCAACAAGTTTCCTCTTGGCTCAGAAAAACTGCCAGGGAATAGAACAGAACTGTACTTCCTCTGGGGTTGTTTTGGGCTGAGTTGTGTGAATGGTGGTAGGGTAGGGTTACCAAGTCTGGGTTGGGGAATTCCTGGAAATCAGGGGGCAGAGCCTGGGGCAGTAGAGTGGGGGGAAGGTAAGGAGCTCAGCAGAGAGGAGACGCAACACAGCTTGGGTTTGATTCCCCAGTCCTCCACAAGCAGCTGCTGGTATGACCTTGGGTCAGTCCCAAGTTCTCTCAGAGCTGCTCTCTCAAGAGCAGTCCTCGAAAGAGCTCTCTCTCAGCCCCGCCTACCTCACAGGGCGTCTGCTGTGGGGAGGAGAAAGTAAAGGAGATTGTAAGCCACTATGAGAATCCAAGTGAAGGATGGGGTATAAATCCAATCTCCTCCTCCTCCTCTTCCTCCTCCTCCCTACTCTGCGAAGGATATTCTTGAACAGGAGATGCCAGAGATCTTTGAGGGTCAGAGTGGCTGTGTTAGAGACCTGATGGGAAGACTCTGGGGTGCTGGATCTGGTACGCAGCATTCAAATGCTTATCAGCAATATGCACCCACCTAATATAGGGTTGCCATCCCCTTGGTCAGGGGGAACTCTATGGTTACCATAGAGCTTTTGCTCTGAATGCTAGAGCGTTGTTGCACATTTGCCCTAGCATGGTGATGTCACTGTGTTGGCAGCATCCTCGTGGGATGCTACTGTTCGGGGGTGGGACTTTCCCCGCTGGCCAGCTGGGTGGCAGTGGATTGGGGCCCCTAAAGTTGCAGGATCTCCTGCCCTGGCCAGGGGGATGTCAACCTTATGGCAGAAAAATCTCGAGGAGGAGCCGGGAGCCCCTTGCCACAGCAAAGGTAAGAAGAAGAAGAGAAGAGAAGAGATTGGATTTATATCCCGCACTTCACTCACTTGGAGTCTCAGAGCAGTTCACAAACTCCTTTCCCTTCCCCTCCCCACGACAGACACCCTGTGAGGTAGGTGGGGCTGAGAGAGACTTTCCCAAGCTGTCCTTGAGAAAACAGGTGGTACAAAGCTATGGCTTGCCCAAGGTTATCCAGCAGGTGCAAGTGGTGAGGAGTGGGGAATCAAACCCGGTTCTCTCAGATTAGAGTCCGCGCACTTAACCACTACACCAAACTGGCTCTCTAAGACCTGGCAACCCTAGCCTAACAGGGGTTCCATTTTTCTTTCTCTGGGTTGCATTTATTTTATTTTATTTTTTTTTAAAAAAACCTCAGGAAGATAAATCAAATAATGCCAAATTTATGGAAGCGATAGAATTATATAAGGTTATCAACACAACCCAACACAAATAATGCCAAATTTATGGAAGCGATAGAATTATATAAGGTTATCAACACAACCCACCCTTGCCCGAACATGCAGAGAGAAAGCAAGTTCACACACAATTAAAGGCAAATGCATTATTATGTTGGAGCACAGAGGCCTCGGAGATTGATTTTCGGTGCAATAACTCCCGGTTTAATGGAGATCCGGTGTATCAAAAGGAGGGCTTGGCTGGCAAACAGGAACCTCCTCACCACTGAAGAGGAATGAGGCAAAGACACCAGGAGCAACGTGAACCAAAACTGCAGAAAGAGAGAATCCTGGGTGTTGGATAGTATTAAAAATAGAATCATAGAATTGGAAGGGACCTCCAGGGTCATCTAGTCCAACCCCCTTGAACGATGCAGGAAACTCACAAATACCACCCCCCTCCACACACCCAGTGACCACTGTTCCATGCCCAGAAGATGACAAAAAAACCCTCCAGGATCCCTGGGGAAACCGGCCTGGAGAAAAATTGCTTCCTGACCCCAAAGTGGCGACTGGCATTGCCCTGGGCGTGTAAGAAAGGGCCACAAGAACTAAGCACTGATGCAACCCTTCCTGCCCTCCCTCTCATGACCTACCTAAGTTCACACAATCAGCATTGCTGTCAGATGGCCATCTAGCCTCTGCTTGAAAACCTCCAAAGAAGGGAAGCCCACCGCCTCCCGAGGAAGCCTGTGCCACAGAGGAACCGCTCCAACGGTCAGGAAGTTCTTCCTAACGTTGAGCCGAAAACGCTTCTGATTTAATTTCAACCCACTGGTTCTGGTCCGGCCTTCTGGAGCAACAGAAAACAACTCCATACCATCCTCTATATGACAGCCCTTCAAGTACTTGAAGAGGGTTATCATATCACCTCTCAGTCATCTCCTCTCCAGGCTAAACATACCCAGCTCTTTCAACCTTTCCTCATAGGACTTGGTCCTCACCATCTTCGCTGCCCTCCTCTGGACACATTCCAGCTTGTCTATATCCTTCTTAAATTGTGGTGCCCAAAACTGAACACAATACTCCAGGTGAGGTCTAACCAGAGCAGAGTAAAGCGATACCGTCACTTCTCGTGATCTGAGGGACCACTGAGGAACCGCTCTGTCAGGAAGTTCTTCCTGACGTTGAGCCGGAAACTGTTCTGATTTCATTTCCACTCGTTGGTTCTGGTCTGACCTTCTGGGGCAACAGAAAACAACTTAGTCCCATCCTCTATAGCAGGGGTGGGCAAATGGCGGCTCGGGGGCCACATGCGGCCCACCACAGAGTTCTTTGCGGCCCGCCAAGACAGTTGGCCACTGTCAGCACCTGAGGAGCTGCAGCTTGAACTTATTGACATGCAGTCAGATCACACTGTGAAAGAAATGTTTAACACTGTGACATTAGTTGACTTTTACAAATCTTTGTCTGCTGAAAAGTTTCCATGTATGAAGAAATTTGCTGGGAAAATGTTCTCTGTATTTGGGTCTACATATATTTGTGAGCAAAGTTTTTCTTGCATGAAGATCAACAAGAGTAAATATAGACATTAACAGACATTTGACAGACATTAACTTTCAGGCTGTGATGAGAATCTCAACAAGCAATCTCACTCCTGATTTTAAAAAAATTGTAGAAAAGTGTGATAGGGTACATTTGTCTCATTAAACTGATTCTAAAATTAAATGTGCTTGCAGCTATAGATGATATATTAGCACAATAAATAAATTGAATAAAACTACCACTATTTTATTTAATTTATATTTATTGATTTTTATGCTACAATTTATACCTTTTCTGAAATGCAAAGTTAACTAATGAATGCAA
Source organism: Lepidodactylus listeri (assembly GCA_029233225.1). Lineage (NCBI taxonomy): Eukaryota > Metazoa > Chordata > Lepidosauria > Squamata > Gekkonidae > Lepidodactylus > Lepidodactylus listeri. Next base: position 88,863,689 of record JARCFY010000011.1, read on the forward strand.
TCATTTTAAAAGGTGCGGCCCTCCGCTAACCTCCGCTCCCACAAAGCGGTCCTCGAGCCAAAACAATTGCCCACCCCTGCTCTATAGGACAGCCCTTCAAGGACTTGAAGACGGTTTCCAAGAACCTGCTGCATTGGCTAATGATCGTTCCAGTGGGTAGCCGTGTTGATCCGCTGTAGAAGAGCCAGGTTCAAGTCCAGTTAGCACCTTAGAGACCAACAAGATTTTGGGGAGTATGAGCTTTTGAAAGCCAACGCTCCCTTTGTCCGATACGGCTTGGCTAATGGTGTTAACCCATGCATAACTGGGCTAATGAGGGTTGCCAGCCTCCAGGTGGGGCCTGGAGTTCCCCCAGAATTACGACTGATCTCCAGGCTACACAGATCGGTTCCCCTGGAGGACATGGCAGGTTTGGAGGGTGGACTCTATGCCACCACATCCCCATTGACCTCCCTCTCATCCCCAGACTCTGCCCTCCTCAGGCTCTGCCTCCAGATCTCCAGGGATTTCCCAACCCAGAGTTTGTAACCCTACTGGGCTTGTTTGCCTTTCTTTGCATCATTGCTTTTGACAGGGCTTTTTTTGTAGAAAAAGCCCAGCAGAAACTCATTAGCATATTAGGGCACTGCTCAGCTCCCTCCCAGGATCAGCTTTCCCAGGTGTCCTGCAGCTTGCTGGGCACATGGGGAACCTGAAGGAAGGAAGGCAGTTTCTGGATTGGCTTCCCCAGGCGTCCCGCCGCTGTGGGGTGCCTGGGGAACCTGAGGATTGGCTTGGCTGGATCGGCTTGGCTTTCCTGGATTGGATTGGCTTCCCCAGGCGCCCCGCGGCTTGCGAGGCACCTGGGAAACCCAAAGGGGGGGGGCTGTAGGTGTGGCCAACTTGGAAGTCAGCCGGAACTCCGTTCCTGTGCGTTCGTGCCCAAAAATAGCCCTGCCTTTTGACAAGGCCAAGACAGGGACCTAGGTGACTACACTCAGCTCCAGGCCTGGGATGAGTGTTTTCCAGTTGTGAAGCCCAGCTAAACAGGTCCCAGTGAAATGGACTCTCCCTTGTTATACTGCTAGGGTAGCCAGGTCTTCCCTGGCTGCTGGTGGGGGGGCTCCAGCCCAGGTTCCTGGATCTTCTGGCACGCATGCCCAACATGCCCAGTGCAGTGATGTCACTCGGAAGTGACATCATCGTGCTGGGCATGTAGTGCAGGGGACACTCTAGCATTTGGCCCAAAACTCTATGATCACAACAGGCCTTTTAGCCAAATGCTAGAGCGTTCCCCACATGATGTGCCTGGCGCGATGATGGAGGCGGATTGGGGGGGAACCCGCCCCCATCGAGGGGATGGCAACCCTGCATTCTACACACGTCTCAGTTCCTCACTTGACCCTCTCCAGTCCCAACATTTGGTTGGCATTCTGCTGTTTAACAAAGAACAGAAAATGGGCATGCTTCCTCTTTTTTTCCTTCTTTGTGTGTGGAATTTTATTGAACAATATAACGATATTTTAAACTGACAATAGAATGGAGTGCAATCAACGAAGTAGAGCAAAAGATAAATACAAATATAGATGTAATTATCACGCTCCTATAGAAGAACAACCTACAGTGTGCACATAACAACGAAGAAAAGCCAAAAAAGGAATTTTTTTTTTTTAAAAGCAAACAAATTAAGGCATTGGCAGAGAGCTCAACATTCAGCATAAATACAAAGAGAGGGAATTCTTTCCCCTTCTTGTTTTTTCTTTTCCTATAAACATACATAATTAATGTACAGTTACAACATGATCAAAATATAGAGAGGGGCTTATTTAACTTTATCCCATAATCTGAGGAAGGGCTTAAACATACATGGTGAGTGGGGTGTGTACTTGATGTTTATGTCTGGGTTTTTAAATATATATTTAAATAATTTTTTTTAAAAAAATAAATATCACGCTCATTTTAACAGATATAAATTAGCATTAGAACCCTCAATATACAAAAGGAATAGTCACAACTCGTTCCGTGTGAGCAGAGAAGAGAGATTTGATTCTTGTCCAGTACATAACAATTTGAGGTGCCTGACCAACGTTTGTGTAACAAAGGGTACCCTTTCTCTGGCATGCTCCCTCTAAGCTGTGGAGTCTTGTGAGCAAAAACTCAACTCTGAGCTCCTGGCATTAAAGCTGTGAGCGAGCGATTTGGCTGCCGCATAAACTAGTCTGCTCTGGAGCCCTCCTTCTTGAGCTCAGACAGAAATGTGTGAGCTGGAGGCTAAAAAACTGTGAGCTAACTCACACTCACTAAGCTTAGGCTGATTTTACATCTGACTTTCCCACTGGAATCATTCTAGTTCCAAAAAAACCTGCCCACACCTCTGTGCAGTGTGAAACCGTGCTGCTACTGAAATGTCCATATCTACTAATTGCCCTCCTGTGGTCAAGCTAGTATTATACCGCTTTATTCTGCTTTAAACAATTGTGGTTTCTTTGTGCACTTAGACCCCCTGGAGTGAAATTTCACACCACTGTGAAATCAGCACTGGAAAAGACAGCAGTCAAACTACTTTAGAGGGGAGGTGTAAAATCAGCCTTAGAGGGAACACTTCAGGTGACCACTAGGGTTGCCAGCTCTGGGCTGAGAAATTCCTGAAGATTTTGGGGGTAGAGCCTGGAGAGGGGAGGGTTTGTGGAGGGGAGGGACTTCACTGGGGGTATAAGGACCTAGAGTCCACGTTCTAAAAGCAGCCATTTTATCTGGGGGATCTGATCTCTGTCATCTAGAGACCAGTTGTAATTCCAGGAGATCTCCGGCCACCACCTGGAGGTTGCAATGAAAAGAACCAAAAGAAACTGTACCAAAAACGCTATATTCCATCAAAATTCTATAATTCAAATATTAAAGAGATAGTGCACAATTATTATTAGAAAAATGGTCCATAGAAACAAATCAGTTGACGGAAGTCTCCGGAATGGATCTTCGTTTCGAAGGAAACTTCATCTGAACGTAGACCATAAGATCAGGATGTCTCCAGAATTCTTGTGTATGAAATTAATCAGAGCAATTGACACGACTTCTATATAACTTCAAAAAAATTACATATTCTTCAAGAAGAAGAGATGAAAAGTAAGTAAGTCATGGGCAGACAAAGATTGCTAATGCCTACATAATTGTATGCCCGTGACTTACAACCAGCCAGTCTGATCGATTGGCAGCAAACAACTCATTCCTGCAGAACAGGTTTGCATCTACGTGTGTGTGTTTTCCCCAGAACTTCACTTGTGCAAATTGGTCACCCCTGAATACAGACTATTTATGAACAAACTGAAGCTCTCAAGTCATAATACAGACCTATTTCTTATTTCACTTAGTTTTGAGAACTGTCCATTTGCTTCAAGTTTCTGCTTCCTATTATTTAATCATTTCTACTAACCCAAGGGAAAACATGTCATATTGTCATATTGTTTCATGACTCTTAACTAGTTTACCTTGGATACTTTGGTAAGGGACTTGTTCAAAAGCCTTCTGGAACTCCAATTATTTAATGGGCGATTCTGCATCTGGCATTCACTCCATGTTTTCTCAACTGGGAGGAAAAAGTGCAGCTCAAAACCACACCCAGATACCTCTGGGCAACGCCGTACTGACTGCAAAGTCACCCCCGAACGGCCATAAATCAGCCATAAATCTATGCAGAAGGTACCATAAAATCTGATGATCAAAGGAAGTGAAAGCGGCATCCGATGCAGAGGGGAATTTCTGTTCCAGCGTGGGTTTGGTAAAACAATGGAGGGAAAAGCCAATGCAGAATCAGCCAATGTTTACTAGATCAGTGTCCTCTAAGTAAAATATCCCTTGGGTATTAAAATGACATACTTGTGTTGAAAAGCAGGCAATTGCTTGTGGTTATGGCCGCCAGCCGTAGCGAGCAACTTGGTGGGAGAATTCTGGGGGACGGGGACAATCTGTTGCGCCAATATGACGATATCTCTTCTGGTTTCAGAGGGCAGCTGGGTTGGTCTGCCGGAGAGCAACTAGATTCGAGTCCAGCAGCAACCTTAGAGGCCAACAAGATTTTGGGGAGGTGAGCTTTTTATTGGGATATTTGGTTAATATAGCGGAGTTTGCCCAGCCATAGAAATGTGATACTGAGTGCAGTAAATAAATCTCCCAAGTAGGGTTGCCAAGTCTGGGTTGGAAAGTACCTGGAGACTTTGGGGGTGGAGCCAGGAAAGGGTGGGGTTTGGGGAGGGGAGGGGCCTCAGTATGGTACAATGCCATAGAGTCCACCCTTCAAAGCAGCCATTTTCTCCAGGGGAGCTGATCTCTGTCAGCTGGAGATCAGTTGTAAAAGCAAGAGATCCCCAGGCCCCACCCGGAGGCTGGCAACCCTACTCCCAAGAAGTATATTGGAAAGAAAGGAAGGAAGGAAGGAAGGAAGGAAGGAAGGAAGGAGGGAGGGAGGAAGGAGGGAGGAAGGAAGGAAGAAAGGGGGAGGGAGAGAGGGAGGAAGGAAGGGAGGGAGGAAGAGGGAGGGAGGGAGGGGAAGGAAGAGGAAGGGAGGGAGGGAGAGAGGGAGAGAGGGAGGAAGGAAGGGAGGGAGGAAGAGGGAGGAAGGGGAAGGGGGGAGGGAGAGGGAGGGAGGGAGAGGAAGGGAGGGAGAGGAAGGGAAGAAGGGGGAGGGAGGGAGGGGGAGGGAGGAAGAGGAAGGGAGGAAGAGGGAGGGAGAGAGGGATAAAGGAAGGGAGGGAGGAAGAGGAAGGGAGGGAGGGGGAGGGAGGGAGGAAGAGGGAGGAAGGGGAAGTGGAAGGGAGGGAGGGAGGAAGAGGGAGGGAGGAAGGGAGGAAGGGGGAGGGAGGGAGGGAGGAAGAGAGGGAGGGAGGGAGAAAGAGGGGGAGGGAGAAAGAGGAAGGGAGGAAGGAAGGGAAGGAGGGAGGGAGGGTAAGTAAACTGACATTTATTTAAGTAGATCGAGTTCACATTCAGGTTGCAGTCAAAGGAGAGAAAGAGAAGCCTAACCTGAAGAGTGCTGTCCCTCAGTGGACCTCGGTGGACTCGGACGCCGTAGCTTCCACCCTCCAAAGCGGCCATTTCTTCCAGGGGAACTGATCTCTATTGTCTGGAGATTAGTCAGATGCCGGCAACGCAGCTCACCTTCTAGACTGCCAGGAGGCCTGTATGAATGAAGTCTGGTGGACATTCAGGGGAGGAAAGATCCCTAAGTCAGGTGTCTCATGAATCCCACCAGCCAAACCTCTGAAAGCATGGATTCCCACAACCTCCCCATATAATCTTAGTATTCGGTCAGAGTTTTATGGCGGAAGTTTGCCTGGCCCCCCTGGTCACTGGTGGGGGATGGAGGGGTAGGGTTGCCAGCCAGATCCAGGCTGGGAAACTCCTGGAGATTTGGGGGTGGAGCCTGGGGAGGACAGGGCCCTCAGTGGGGTAGAATGCCATAGAACCCACCCTCCAAAGCAGCCATTTTCTCCAGGGGAATGGATCTCTGTCATCAGGAGATGAGCAGTAATTCCAGGGGCTCTCCAGCCTGGCACCTTAATTGGTGGTGCTGGATATAAGTCCCTTTTTTTCCTTCTGCTTCTCCAGTTTCTCTGCATGTATGGCATTTATTTGTCTTTGTTTCCCTGCCTGTGGTGGTTTCCGGTTAGAAGGCAGACAGTATTGTCTGGAAGGGGTGATTCAGATGTCGAATCCGGCAGACTCTGCCTGTCCGAGCTGGAAGAGCGGCGGGATTTTTCCAGACTCATGATGTGAGATAAAAAGGGGGGTGGGATCAGCTACCTGGAATTACTGGCACTCCCATTAAAAAATCACTACAGCGTAAGTGAAGGAGAGCACTCGCTGTGCTTTACAGTGTGACATAGCTATTCCTTCTCTATCTTGAAAAGCAGAGCGGAATTAGAAATGTAGAGCGGGAAGGGACCTCCAGGGTCATCTAGTCCAACCCCCTGCAGAATGCAGGAAATTTACAACTACCTTCCCCCTACACTCCCCCAGTGATTGCTGGTCTATGCCTTCCTGGGCATGTAAGAAAGGGCCACGAGAGCCGACCACTGGTGCATCCCTTCCTGCCCTCTCTCTCACGATCTGCCTAAATTCATAGTGAGTAACTATGAACTATGGAGTATAAAGCATACCGTGGACACCCTCCAGGAATTCACCTGTCTCTGCACTGATGACAGAGTTGTCAATCAAGGCTGGGGCAATTAAACCATATGGGAACTATTTGGATGTAATCCAGCAGCATCCTTAGCAGAATTACTAGGTTAAGAGGAGCAGATTCTAATCTGGAGAACCAGGTTTGATTCCTCATTTCTCCTCCACCTGAGACCTGCTGGGTGACCTTGGGCCAGTCACAGTTCTCTTAGAACTCTCTCAGCCCCACCTACCTCACAAAGTATCTGCTGTGGGGAGAGCCAGCATGGTGTGGTAGTTAAGAACTGTGGGCTGTAATCTGGAGAGCCAGGTTTAATTCCTCACTTCTTTTGCACATGCAGCCAGCCGGGTGACCTTGGGCCAGTCACAGTCAGAGCTCTCTCAGCCCCACCTGCCTCAGAAGGTGCTTGCTGAGGGGAGAGGAAGAGAAAGGCTAACATAAGCTGCTATGAGACCCCCTTAAGGTAAAGAAAAGCAGAGTATAACAACCTACTCTTCTTTCCCCCTACTGGGGACCCACGCACTGTACAAGGAGCTGCCTTTGAAGACGACTTGAAGCCTCACTATTGCTGACTGTGGCTTCTAACTCGACTGAGCCCCTTTGGACAGATTACAGATACAGGCAACCTACACTCTCAAGGCGAAAGCCGGTGCAGTGAGGTTTCAGAGAAAGTTTTGAACACTTCCATGCCTGTTGCTACATCAAGAGACAGAGTGATAAGAAAAAGCAATGGGTAATGCGTGCCATCAAGTTGCTGCTGACTCATAGGACTGCCAGCCTCCAGGTGAGACTTGGGGATCCCCAGGTCATCTCCCAGGTACAGAGACCAGTTCCCCTGGAGGAAGTGGGTGCTTCGGAGGGCGGACTCTGTGGCAGTGTACCCCACCTGAGGTCCCTGTCCTCCCCAGGCTCCATCCCCAAATCCCCAGGAGTTTCCCAACCTGGTGCTGGTAATCCTCTGCTCCTCATCACCCGCTGGTGGCTATGGAGGACCTTGGCAACCCTACGGAGATGTGACTAAATCCCACCTTATGAGGTTTTCAAGTCAGAAGATGAACAAGGGTGGTTTGCCATCCAAGTAATGACCATGGCCGACCCTGTGTAGCTTCCAAGCTCTGACAAGATCAGGCTAGAGAGAAGAAGAGATTGGATCTGTACCCCGCCCTTCACTACCCAAAGGAGTCTCAGTGTGGCTTACAACCTCCTTTCCCTCCCCTTCCCCACAACAGACACCATGTGAGGCAGGTGGGGCTGAGAGAGCTCTGAGAGAACTGTGACTGGCCTAAGGTCATCCGGCTGGCTGTCCATGAAGGAGAAGTGAGGCATTAAACCTGTCAGGTAGGTGGGGCTGAGAGAGCTCTCACAAGGACTGCTCGTGAGAGAACAGCTCTGTAATAATTTAGCAGCTGCATGGGGAGGTGTGGGGGAATCAAACCCGGTTCTCCCAGGTTACAGTCCGTGCTCTTAACCACTACACCACACTGGCTCTAGCCTAGGCTATTAGTACTGACAACCAGTGCTCCCTCTAAGCTGTGGAGTCTTGTGAGCAAAAATTCTACTCTGTGGGCTACTGGCATTAAAGTGGTGAGCGCGCGATTGGGCTGCTGCGTAAATCAGTTTGCTCTGGAGCCAACCTTCCTGAGCTGAGACAAAAATCTGTGAGCTGGAGGCTAAAAAATTGTGAGCTAGCTCACACTAACTCAGCTTAGAGGGAACACTGCTGACAACACAATAGGCAAGACATCATCACAGTAGCAACCGTAGGGTGAACACAGATTCTGCGTTCTTCTACCGAATCAGACCCTTAGTCCATCAAAGCCAGTATTGTCTACTCTGACTGGCAGCGGCTCTCCAGGGTCTCAGGCAGAGGTCTTTCACATCACCTACTGCCAGATCTTTTAACTGGAGATGCTGGGGATTGAGCCTGGGACCTTCTGCATGACAAGCGGATGCTCCACCACTGAACCACAACCCCTCTCAGCCAGGACAACGTGTGTGGATGGAAGTAGTTTTCAGGAAACAACTTGCGGATTAAGGAAAAGGGTAGCAGCCATTTTGAGACCGGTTCCGGTAGGTGTGACACAGCGCTGCCTAAAGTTTGTTTGCTCCTTTGTCCCCTGGCCTCATTTTATAAAGTTTTCATTAGCAAATGCTGCATTTAACATGCTTCCTTTAAATGAACACACAGGAACATGTGGCACCGAGAGGGCATAAAGAAACCAAGCAAAAAGCTGAAAGCAAATATCCGTTCCCCCTTATTAAAAAGAGGTGTGAACATTCTTATCTCCTTGTGTTTTTAATCTATTTGCTCAACTTCTGCCTGCAGAAGAAGCTTCGTGAGATTGGCTTTTTGAAAATCTCGTCTCCTATTAGTGGACGTGTTCCAAATGGCAGACTAGAACTGTAGAATCAGCATTGGAAAGGGCCATCGAGGCCAACTAGTCCGACCCCCTGCTCAATGCAGGATCAGCCTAGAGCAGGGGTGTTAAACATGTGGCCCGGGGGGCCGATCAGGCCCTTGGAGGGCTTCTATCAGGCCCACAGTAGAATTGGCCATCTCCTGCTTCCAGTTCTGTTGCTGCTGCTGCATCATAGCTTGCTTCGCCAGACTCTCTCAATTGCTCAGCCATTTCATGTTTTCCCCTGGGTCCTAGACTCCGAACTTTAAGCATGAGATTTCTGTGGTGAATGTCAATAAATCAAAAGTAGGTTTGCAGCTCACAGATACACACCTGAACAGCACACTCAAGATTGTAACAGCACAGATATTTTGATGCAATAATTCAGAGCAAGAGGTGTCAGTTATCAGAGACTGTAAAATAAAAAAAATATTGCAAGAGTGCTAATGTTTTAAGCATGTTTTTATTTTAAGTTAAAAAAATCTTTGTGTTTGTGTCCTTTATAAAGTTTATATCTCCGCTGCCTGGCATTACATTTTATGACACACACAGTCCAGCCCGACAAGGTATCATTTATGTCAGTTACGGCCCTCATAACAAATGAGTTCGACACCTTTGGCCTAGAGCAGGGGTGGGCAAACTTGCTCAGCGTAAGAGCCACCTAGAACAGGGGTGCCCAAACTTGCTTAGCGTCAGAGCCGCATAGAATAAACATCAGACGTTTGAGAGCCACAAGACATGAACAAATTTTACCTGCTTTTATTGGAAAATAAGCAAATTTGCTTTTTATTAACATTGGATGAGACTGCCAAAAATAATAACAAAAGGGGTAAAAGCAGATATTGATAATGAAATTAGTTTGTCCAATGATGTTTGTTTGCTAATGATCTTTGGCTTCCCCAGCCGCCCTGCCGGGAGCCACATAATATATGTGAAAGAGCCGCATGCGGCTCCCGAGCCACAGTTTGCCCACCCCTGGCCTAGAGCATCCCTGACAAGGATTCATCCAGCCATTGCTTAAAGGCTGCCAAAGAGGGGGAGCTCACCACCTCCCTAGGCAGCTGATTCCACTGTTGCACCACACTGTCAAAAAGGTTTTTTAAAATATCCAGCTGGTACCTTTCCACCCATAATTTAAACCCATGATCGCAAGTCCTATCCTCTGCTGTCAGTAAGTACAGCTCCCTGCCCTAGGTGTAAGTCTTCTAAATACTGAAAGAGACCAATCATGCCCACCCTCGACTTCCTCTTCTCCAGATTAGGGATGGGCGTGAACTGGAAAAATGTGGTTTGTATGTATTTGTGGTTCATGGCCAGACCATGAACCGAACACTGAATTGGGAGTTCCGTTAGCAAACCCAACTGATTTGTGGTTCGTGGCCCGCAAACCCCATTGAAAGGGACCGCAGTCCCTTTCAGTGGGGTTTGCACAAAGCCCCAAAACAGCTGAGTGACGGGGAGCAACCTGCTGCTTTTTTGGCTTTTGTGGGGAACAGAAAGTGGGGGTTTAAAGGGACTCAGACTCCCTTTGAACCCCAGCTTTCTGCTCTATCCACAAACTGCTTTAAAAGTTTGTGGAAGTTCATGATGATAGACCCGTCAAGAACTTCGGTTTGCAAACCTTGAAAAGGGCAAAATTCGCGATGAATTTTGCTTCATAGTATGTTTTGTGCCCATCCCTACTCCAGACTGAACATTCTCAAGTTTGTCACTATTTGTTCATAGAGCTTAGTCTCCAGGCCCCAGATCAGCTCCATCACTCTCTCCTGAACCCGCTCCATTCTGTTTCCACTGGTCTGACTTTTGCCTTCCCAGCAAGTGCCCTGTGCTTACAAAGATTATGTCCAAGGTCCCAGGAAGAATGCTGGCACTGGAAAAGAGAAGAACGATGTTGTAAGCCATTTTGGGTCCCCATAGTGGAAAAAGTGGAGTATAGATGAACCAAGACTGGCACTCCAATGGATTTCAAGACGTAATTCTGCTTAGGATGGCACGGCAAGGGTCTGGCTCAGTGAAAGAGAGCTTTATGTGAAAGCCAGTCTGGTGTAGTGGTTAAAGTGCGCGGACTCTATGGCAGTATACCCGACTGAGATCTCTGTCCTCCCCAGACTCTACCCCTAAATCTCCAGGAGTTTCCCAACCTGGATATGGCAACCCTAGCATCCATCTGCCACTGGTGGCCAGGGGTGGATCTGGCAACCCTATTTTTGAAAGCATGCCAAGCCATCAGAGTAGAAATTCCATCTCCATGTCGGGAAATTCCAGGAGATTTGAAGGAGTGGAGTCTAGGGGAGGGCAGGGTTTGGGGAGGGGAGAGGAATGACCTTGTTGGGGTATAATGGCACAGAGTTCATCCTTCCAAGCCGCCATTTTGTCCAGGGGAACTGATCTATGTCATCTGGAGATCAGTTGTAGTCCCAGGAGAACTCTAGGTTGGCAGCCCTACATCAAACTGAGGCTAGCCTCCACGTCCCAAGGGTCGCTGGCCAACTTTACCTAGACAAAGAGTCCTTCCTTGTCCCAAATTATGTCAGTCAATCAAGCTGTAAACAGGAATGGAGCTTTAGTCATCCCAAGGTGTGCCTGTATCATCCGTTCTGTCTGACTCGGGTTGTCGCTGGTTCTTGTCCCAGAGGAAGGCGGGAAAAGCCCCATTGTTTTCTGGAGATCCCGCCTTATGGTATTCGGTGTTTAGCTGAGGGTATCGGTGACACGATGTACCCAGTCAGAATTATATGGCCTCGCAAACTTATTTAAGGCACAGCTGTTGGATGGGGACTGTTGTGAGGTTTTAATATATTTGATTAGGAAGTTTCGGTTACAAGGAGGGCCCGTTTTATGCCGCTGTGGTTACATAAAACTAGTCTCGGACATCTGGCCGGTTCCTTTCTTTATGTTTTCTTCCTCTCCTCCCAGCGATATATGGAAGGGATTTATTGCTCACGAACTGGGAGTGACTCACGGTGGCAGAATGAGGGCGGTGAAAGCCATTGTAAACATCCTTTTGTGAAGGCCGCCCAGAGGTTTTCTGTGGCCCGAGGCAACAAAAAGGAAACCATTTCATCTTGACGCTTGTATTCTGTTCTCTCTCCACATTGCCTGGGGCAGCATGCCTAGAAGGACCCCTTTTTAACCTTCTGGCAACCCGGGGAGAGGGTAGGGCACAGAGACCATGGTTTGCCTCAGGCGACACACACAGAGGTTTTGTAACTGAGCTAGGGTCTGAACCCAGGTTTTCCTCAGGCCATTCAGTACACGTCACCCTGGCATTTGTATGGAAGAGGCTCATACATATCGCCTGTAATAAGCATACTTTTTGACATAAACAAAGGTTTTGGATTCCTGGCGTAGGATTGCCAGCTCTGGGTTGGGAAATTCCTGGAGATTTTGGGGATGGAGTCTGGGGATGGGCCGTGGCTCAGAGGTAGAGCATCTGCTTGGTATGCAGAAGGTCCCAGGTTCAATCCCTGGCATCTCCAGTTGAAAGGACCAGGCAGTAGGTGAGGTGAAAGACCTCTGCCTGAGACCCTGGAGAACCACAGTCAGACTGGGTAGGGGCTGTAGCTCAGTGGTAGAGCCTCTGCTCGGTTTAATCCCCGGCACCTCCAGTTCAAGTATCAGGTAGTAGGTAATGTGACAGACCTCTGCCTGAGACCCTGGAGAGCTGCTTCCAGTCTGAGTAGACAATACTGACCTTGATGGCTCAATGGTCTGAGTCAATATAAGGCAGCTCTGTGCGTGTCGTATGATGGCAGGGTTTGGGGAGGGGAGAGAGTTCAGCAGGGACAGGGAGATTCCGCCCACCAAAGATACCATTTTCTCCAGGGGAACTGATTTCTGTTGCCTGGAGAAGAGTTAAAAATCCCAGGAGATCTCCAGCCACCTCCCTACTGAGCAGGGTTGCCAACTCTGCATTGGGAAATTCCTGGGGATTTGGAGGCGGAGCCTGGGGAAGTTAGAGTTTGGGAAGGGGAGGGAACTCAACAAGGATGTGATGCCATATGTTGTTGTTGAAGCGGCGGCCGCAGGTCACCTGGGCTGTGCCTTGGCTCTGCCTGCTCACCCAGCATGGCTGAGGAGCGCTGCCGCCGCAACCTATAAAGCGCACTGGGCTCTCGCGCTATCTCGCTGAGTCTCTCTCACTCTCAGTCTCTCTGCCACCCCGTTTGCCAGCTGCGTCCCTAGGCGGCCGCCTAGTTGGCCTAGTGATAGAGCCGGCCCTGCATACATAGGGATGCCAACTCCAGCTTGGGAAACTCATGGAGATTAGGGAGCGGTACTTGGGGGAGGGAGCTCAATGGAGAGGTGATGTCATTTCCTGCAGGGGAACTGATCTATGTTATCCAGAGACCAGTTGGAGTTCCGGGAGAGCTTCAGCCGCCACCTGGAGGTTGGTAACCTCACATAGACTGGCAACCCTAGCTAAAGGCCTGAGTCCGGAATGTCCTTTTAAATGGCTTTCAAGTTTCCTGCACCAAACTTCCTGTCCTCCCTGGCCACCTGCCGACTCTGTGGTTTTCCACCTCTGTGTAGAATGCCAGTCGCCTCCGGGAGGGAGATGATAGATGCCTTCCCGGGGCCGTTGTCTCTCTCCTGTTCATTCCTGTTCTCCTCAGCCTGTGCTCCCCCCTCCCCCGCACCACTTCTCTTCCCGTAGAGCTGCCAGCTATTGATCTGAAGAAGGGATCCTGGTATCCGGCCAAGCAGCCAATGGGGAGGAGCTCAGGATGGACCATGGGTGGAACTTGTCATACTCCGTTGCTAGAGAGAGCTCACTGAAATCGCCTTGGGTCTGTTTGTGTGGTTGGTGCTGGCAAGGAAGGGTGGGCTGAGCCCGCTCTAGTGCGCAGGGGAGCTAGTGCAAGAGCTGTGCTGCTGTCGTAGCACCTCCACAGTCTCCTTCTGATCTTCTGCCTCCTTCATCAACCCATCAAAGGCTATGGAAGAGAGATAGACCTTGCCTAGGGCTCCCAGGGCCCCCCTGGACACTGGCAGGGAATGGGGTGGGGGTAGGATTGCCAGATCCAGGTTGGGAAACTAGAAGGAGGAAGAGAAGGAGGAGACTGGATTTATACCTCAGCCTTCATTACCTGAAGGAGTCTCAGAGCGGCTTGCAATCTCCTTCCCCTTCCCCTCCCCACAACAGACACCCTGGGAGGTAGGTGGGGCTGAGAGAGTCCTGAGAGAACTGCTCTTGAGGGAACAGCTCTGAGAGAACTTGTAACTGATCCAAGGTCACACCAGCAACTGCATGTGGAGGAGTGGGGACTCAATCCTGCTTCTCCCAGATTAGAGTCCGCACTCTTAACCACTACACTAAACTGGGAGAGGAAGGGAACGAGATTTTAGGCCACTTTGAAACTTCTTAAGGTAGAGAAAAGTGGGGTATAAAAACCAATTCTTCTTCTTCTTCTGCAACCCTATTCAAACTTCTGTGTTTCATTCCCTTTCCAGTTCCTTCTAACTGCCTGCACAATGGACCACAGGATCTGATGGCTGGAAGATTCTGGAAACTAATCCTGTTTTATCTGCGGCTTTCCCTCATCCTGAGCAGCTCAATCCTTTTGGAAACAGACGAAACATGAAGCTGCTTGGTACAGAGCCATACCTTTGGTCCACTTAGCCCAGCTTTGGCTACCTTGTCTGGCAGAAGCCCTCCAGGTCTTTCCAAGCTTTGAGATGTTGGGGGGTTGATCTTGGAAGGTGGGCTGCGGCTTAAAACACACACACACACACACACACACACACACACACACACACACACACTTTCACTGAGTGATGGGCTCTCTCCTCCATAGATATCATGTCCCGAGACCGAGAATGTCACTTTGTCAAACCCCTCTCGTTTTAACATTGTGGAGAAGATGGTCTCGACCCTTAAAATAGCTCCCCCCCCTCCACTCAGCTGTCCTTCTGACTCTTGCAGGTCAGACCGGTGGCTCTTCTTGAAGAAACCCCTGCAACCTGACCCCCGACTCTCCCCCTCTTCCCGCTCAGCTGTTCCTACTTCATTTCTCTTCCATGGGATGTAGTCAGAGCCGCTCTGGTAAATTCTTTATGCCTGTCACCGTACAAGAAAACGGGCAAAGAGGTTAAAGGGCAGAATATTTTAAACAAGTATGCACCCCCCCCCCCAGTTTATTCCAAAGCACAAAAGCAACCTGTGAAAACCACTGGAGTGGATGGCACAGAGAGAGACTGATAATTTGGGGGTGAGGAATCTCCCTTTGGTGTCGGAGGAGGTTTTTATGGATATTGTGGATTGCCAAAAAAAGACTAATAAATGCATTCTAGATCAAATCAAGCCTGAACTCTCCCTAGAAGCCAAAATCACTAAACTGAGGCCATCGTACTTAGATCACATTATGAGAAGAGCAGAGTCACTGGAAAAGACAATAATGCTAGTGAAGAGTACTGGACTCAGGAGACCAGGAACGGTGAAATCATGAAGCCTTTATTGAGTGATTCAGCATGCCCAGTAGATGGTCAGAACAAGCATGCTTCCAGGGCTTCAGGGCCCCCATTATATGCTGGCTGGAGACACACCTCCGGCCGCACCCAAAAAACCTGATAGGGGCTTAACATATGCGCATGTTTGTCATAGGTTCCCTGGAGGAGCCTTTGATTGCATTGGCTCCCCAGGGAGAACCCAGGTCCCACATTGGTGGAGGCTTTCAATCCGGATGTCTATTGTTCCTCCAGATTCAAGCTCCCCTCTCTGCCTGACCATGCGGCGGGCGCCATTACCTAGGAGCACATGGCAGGCTGGTTGCTACACAGAGCATACTACATTACAGCTAGGAAAAGTGGAAGGCAGCGGAAAAAGGGGGAAGACCCAATATGAGATGCAGAGGAGAGTGACGAGGATGATTGGGGGCCTGGAGACCAAGAAGCCCTGTGAGGAAAGGCTGAGGGACGTGGGAATGTTCTGTTTGGAGAAGAGGAGGCTGAGGGGGGACAGGATTGTTCTCTTGATGCATTTGAAGGGCTGCTGTCACTTATTAGAGGAGGGCAGGGAGCAGTTCCTGTTGACAGCAGAGGAGAGGACTCACAACAGTGGGTTTAAATTAAGGGTGGGGAGGTACCGGCTGGATCTTAGGGAAAAACTTTTTGACAGTAAGAGCTGTGTGACAGTGGGATCAGCTGCCTAGGGGGGTGGTGAGCTCCCCCTCACTGGTAGTCTTCTCAGGGATGCTCCAGGCTGACCCTGCATTGGGCAGGGGGTTGGATTAGATGGCCTGTATAGCCCCTTCCAACTCTCTGATTCTATGCGATGGACGGGCTCAGTAAAGGAAGCCTCAGTTTGCAAGGCCTGAGTGAGGCTGTTAACAATATTTTTCCTGTCTGATTGATCCCCACATTAGAAGGGTGTTTACGCTGGCCTGTTTTAATGTGCTCCCTTCAGCTGTGCTATATGGGAGATTTAAAAAAAAATACCATTCTCAAATAGGTTATACCCCTGTGGTGGGCTAAAGGAGATTGAAGGCATGGACCATGTACTTCTCTCTTGTAGATTTTACCAGGATTTACATGCTTTTCACCTCATTTCTATACTGCGATCCTTGGAGGGCAAATCTGAGGAAAGTAAGATAATGAACTTCCTAGCCTCAAATAGGGCTGATACCATCAAAGCAGTGGCAAACTTCCTTTATAGTGGGTATAAGGGGAGAAGTTTGTTCTGTCAGAATGGTTAGTGAATTAACTGTTTTGTCATCTTTTCTTTTTGTATACCTGTGCTAAGGCTGTTGTTGTTATGCCCATAAAGGTTTGTGGTTTGATTAGAATGTTTGGGAGGTCATTAATTCATAGGGTCGTTGGCATCACTTACACACACAGACACACACACACACAAAACATCTCCTTTTGATATTTCCAGTGTGGCAGATGTTTGGTAAGATTGTTCAATGGTTTACCTAAACACTAGGGTTTCCAGTCTCAGTTGGGTGCCATCTCCTTATCACATAAATTGGAATACTGGAACCAGGACATACATAGCAAACAGGCTAGCCTGATCTTGTCAGGTCTTGGAAGCTAAGCAGGGTCAGCCCTGGTTAGTCCTTGGATGGGAGACCACCAAGGAAGTCTGGGATAGCTCCATGGAGGCAACCAATGGCAAATCACCTCTGTTCATCTCTTGCCCTGAAAACCCTACAGGGTCGCCATAAGTCGGCTGTGACTCGATGGCACTTTTCACAAGAAGCCACGAGAAAAGGTCGAAGAGTCTTGGGCGTTCCAGACTAGAGAAAAGGGCCATTTCCAGATGGTTTTGCTGGCCTCCAGACTGGTTTGGGTCCCCCCCACAATTTCTCACAACGGTGTAGACCCATTGTCCTGCAGTGTTTTCATTGCATTTTTTTTAACCATCTTTGCCCTGAAGTTTTTTTTGTGGGAATGTTACCAAAGCTGTTGTTTTTTTTCTTGTTTGTGAGATCCACAACATTTGCTAAGGTTCCACCTATCCCTAAGGTTTCCATCCTCCAGCTAGGGCCTGGATATTTCCCAGAATTTCAACTTGTCTCCAGGTGATGGAGATGAGTTCCCTCGGAGCAAATGGCTGCTCTGGAGGATAGACCCTATGGCATTATACCCTGCTGAGTGGCCTTCCCTTCCTAAACCCTGACGACCCAAGTCTCCACCCCCCTAAATCTCCAAGAATTTCAGAGCCTGGACTTGGCCACCCACTTTATGTGTTGCTTGTTAAGGTTCGACCAACTCTTGTTTCCATTTTCTTTGGCTTTCCATGGCTGCAGCAAGAAATCAAATTTAATTAAAAAAAAATTCTATAGCAAAATTGTGCTATGATTAGTTGAAGTACTTTTTTAAATTGTGGGATTGGCGTAGTGGTGGACAATGCACACAGGTGGCTTTAAAGGGGAATTAATTAATTAATCAATCAATTAATTAATCGAGTTCATAGAGGGTGGTCCATCCATGGCTACTCGTCAAGACGAGTGAAGGAAACCTCCATGTAAAAGAGAAGTAAACCTCTGAATCCCAGTGATGGAAACAACATTAAGGGAAGGCTTTGGCCTCCTGTGCCCCATTGGTTGGCACAGAGTTGCACTGGAGGGATGCTGAGTGACGTTGTACTAGATAGGCCACTGGTCTGAACCAGCAGGGCAATATGTTGTGATGTTCATGCATTTCAGACTTATTGTTCTTTGATTTCTCCAAGTTTAGGTAAGAGACATGGCTCTCCCTTCCTATTTCCCGCCCTACCAACAACCTTGAATGTTAGGATGGCATGAAAGAGTCTGGCCCAAGGTCATATGGGGGGTGATCTTGGTCCTGTCCTTAGGGTTTCTCTGCCTGTCTCATCACTGGTGATTTAATAAGTATCGTAGAATCATAGAGTTGGAAGGGACCTCCTGAGTCATCTAGTCCAACCCCCCTGCACAATGCAGGAAAGTCACAAATACCTCCCCCTCTACACCCGCAGTGACTGCTGTTCCATGCCCAGGAGCTCCAGCCAAACTGGCCTGGAGAAAAGTTGTTTCCTGACCCCAAAGTGGCAATCAGGATTTTTCTGGGCCACAAGAACTAAGCACTGAGGCAACCCTTCCTGCCCCCCCCTCTCATGATCTGCCTAAGTTCACAGAATCAGCAGTGCTGTCAGATGGCCATCCAGCCTCTGCTTCAAAACCTCCAAAGAAGGAGAGCCCACCACCTCCCGAGGAAGCCTGTTCCACTGAGGAACTGATCTAACGGTCAGGAAGTTCTACCTAATGTTCAACCAAAAACTTTTCTGATTTAATTTCAACCTGTCGGCTCTGGTCTGACCTTCTGGGGCAACAGAAAACAACTCTGCTCCATCCTCTATATGACAGCCCTTCAAGGACTTGCAGATGGGGATCCTATCACCTCTCAGTCGTCTCCTCTCCAGGCTAAACATACCCAGCTCCTTCAACCTTTCCTCATAGGACTTGGTCTCCAGACTTTTCACCAAAGGCTAATTTGTGCTACTTTAGAGTAAATGAGAAATATTTGGAACTAGGGTAAGGGGAAACTAGACCTGTTCTTACTAATGCATCTAGATGTAGACAGGCTTGTATTCCGCTTGCAGAATGGGAAGCCAGCACGTGGAATTCAAATTCCTTTTGAACGGAAAAGGTGGTAAACCACTTCCTTGTATTCTTAGGTGTATATACAAGGATAGAGACGTTGGCATTCTTATATGTATAGTCAAGCCGTGGCAAACTCTCCCTTATTTTTTTAAACAAGATAAACTGGGAATCTCCATGTTCCAATGCAGGGATTAGTAGAGACCTTTATTTGAAGAGATACAACATGAATGGGCCATTTTACTCTGACACAGGATGAGTCAAAGAAAGAATGTGTAGCTAATTCGGATGAGAGCAGAGACCCTCAGGCGGGCTGCAAGGACGTGTTAATGCGAACACTTGGAAGTTATCAAAGCTGATATTATCGCGCCGAGTGCATTTCACAGCTCTAAAGCAACCCTGAATAATTGCAAATGAAATACAAAAGAGGAAATGACAGAGATATTATGTACCTCAGCAAGACTCTTTCTCTCCTATCCCGTTCCCTCCCCCCCACCCCGGCTGCCCCACCCTGGGATTTCAACCCATTCACCTTCACTTCTCTGGAGCTGCTGCAGTGCGGAAAAAAAGTGTAATGTTTTAAAAAGAACTTACAGTGCGGGTTCCTGTCTATAATATGAGTCTGACTTCTTCTCAGCTTCCTGTTTTGGCATGAGAGATGTACCCCCATCTAGTGGAATGCTAATCCATGGTCAGCCATGGCCCATTCCTCATGTTACATCTTTTGGGGAAAAAACCCACATTTATTTATTTATTTTTTATTTACTTTATTTATACCTTTCTGCCTTTCTCCCCAATGGGAACTCAGAATGGCATACATTGTCCTGCTGTCCTCCATTTTCTCCTCACAATAAGGCAGTGTAAGCCGAGGGTGTGTGACTGGCCCAAGGTCACCCAGCGAGCTTCCAGCGAACTTCCATGGCACAGTGGGGGGTTCTAACCTGGGTCTTCCGGATTCCAGTATGACACTCTAACCCAGGGGTCTCCAACCTTTTTGATCTGACAGACTCCTTTGGGATTCTGACACAGCATGGTGGCTGCAGCCACAATATGCTGTCCCAAAATGGCTGACACAGGAGGTTAGCCAGCCACAAAATGGCTGCCATGTCTTACCTTCAATAGACGGTACAGTTAAGATGGAATACAGTCACTGAAACTACAAAGGGGTCTCCAACCTTTTTGATCTGACAGACTCCTTTGGGATTCTGACAGACTCCTTTGGGATTCTGACACAGTGTGGTGGCCGCAGCCACAAAATGCTGTCCCAAAATGGCTGACACAGGAGGTGTAGCCAGCCACAAAATGGCTGCTGTGTCTTACCTTCAACAGATGGTACAGTTAAGCTAGAATACAGTCACTGAAACTACAAAGCAAGACTCAACAGAAACTGTAACTGGTGCGCTTCTGTATTATAACGTGCAGTTACAAAAAATACTAAACTTGAACAATAAAGAATCCCACTATATCTTGCCGTCTCTCACGTTTTGTTGTCAACAGCTACGATCCTCTCCGGATGGAAATACTGTTTCGATCAGTATCTTAGTTGAATGACTGGTTGTAAGGACCATTTCATCTTTGGTGACTGCAGATGAAATAGCAAGTGCAAATGCTCTGCACATTTGGAGAGCGTATGGGGGCAGATAAATAGGATGCCAGTTGGTCGGTAATAAAGGGAATTTTAAAATTCAGAGGGGAACAGAGACACCCCCCCCCGCCGCAGCAGAAAAGATACCTTTGCAGTAGATACAGCGAGGGTGCTTCCAAACTGCTCTGTTATGTCCGTCTTTACTTTTAGAGCCCAGGGCTTTAACGTTTCTCAAGGGAACCTGACTAATCAGGCCTCACCGGCTTGTCTTCAGTTTTGGGGCACCACCTCAGGTTTCCTGCGTGTGGGTCGGGTGACCAAGTCCTTCCCTGTCCCCTTGCGCCTCAGTTCCTCCGTTTGTTACCTGTCATTTGGAGGAGTCTGGCGTTATTCGCTTAAAGGTCAAAGGAAAATTACTAATGCCCTCAGCGTCCAACAATGCGAAGTCCAGAAATGTTTCGGGTGTATAAACGTACGTGGCTTGTACTGTTTCTTGGGCTATTACAATGCAAAGGAAATGTCCTTTCATCTAACATTAACAATCTGAGCCAGGGAATGGGGAGGGAAAGGCCTATCAACTCCAGGGCAAACAGAATCCGAGTGAGTAATAATTTCCTCCTATTTTGGGAAAACCTTCAGAAAATTTATTGTGGGTCTTTAGAAAGGCTTCATAGGGTTAGGCTGAGCTGTGGGAAAGCCGATACTGCTTATCAGGCTGATGGCCATCTATATTATGATTTCATGAATAGCACCCTTCAGGCCTGCAACTGCTCGCAATTGAATTGATATGAGGTTTGGCGGAGGGTGGGGCATTTTCTCAAGCTATCCCTTGAGATTCAAGGCTGGTTCACACAGGTGGGAATATAGAAGCACTCTACAAATGATGTATGTGTGTTGTGGCAACTATGGGGGGTGGGGTGGGGGCAGGATCTGAGGCAACTGCCTTCTGGACTGAAGAATACCCATTCTCCTATTCTGGCCTCTCCTATAGATGCTTTATACCCCAACCGCCCAAATAAAATAAAAAGGGGGACACAAGCTTTGAAATAAAGATTGGTAGCATGCAGGGGTCATTTCATAGAAAAAGAGGTGCAGGAGCTTATTAGCATAACACATTAGCATAACTTATTTGCATATGCTAAGTCACCTGACATCACCGGAAGTATGTCAGAAGGAAAGAAAGAAAGAAAGAAAGAAAGAAAGAAAGAAAGAAAGAAAGAAAGAAAGAAAGAAAGAAAGAAAGATGGCAGAGAGGGGACAGTTACTAATCCAAGCCTCAGAAACACCACTATTCTGGGAGGATAGCTTCAGTGGTGGCTGAACCCTTCAGAAGGCTGGTCGGAGGAACAAGGACCTTTCCAAGGGACGGGGTCATTTTGCTGCAGCTATGACACAAGCAGGCATTCCCCTGTGGAGGGTGGGGGGGCTGGCACCAATTCCCGGAGCTGAGCTCCCCCGAGCTCCTGCTCGAAATGACCCCTGGTAGCATGTAAATTATGTGCTCCCTAAAGGTCTCTTATTTGGAAACCTGCTAGACTGAGGCCCTTTTCAAACGGCATTTGTATTCCGTTTTAGTGACTGGTTGCGAATGGATTTTTCCTGTCATTTCGGAAAGACCTGTTTTAGTAACCATCCGCTAGCGGGATTTATTTACCTGCTCAGTCAAACCCGCTTGTGTTGGGTTAGCAAAGCGTGGTTGAGCCACTTTTTGAGGGAAACTGCTTTTTCCCATTTTCAGCCCTTTTGTTGCACTTCTGAATTGCTGTGGGGTGCTGTTTAAAATGTCTATAGTGCTTCCTACAGTGCCACTTTGTTCCTGCCCTTTTTTGCTGCACAATCTTCCTTGAATGTTTTTTTAATGTTCTAACTTGAGTGCTATAGCGCTAAACCATGGGTGGCTAAACTGCTTAACATAACAGCCACATAGAATAAACGTCAGATATTTCAGAGCCACAAGACATGAACAAATATCACAAATACGTTTTTATTGGGAAATATGCAAATTTGCTTTTTATTAACATTAAATTAGACTGTGTGAAAGAGCTACATGCGCTTCCCCACCCCTGTGCTAAACCAATATAGCACTTCAGTGTTATGGAGTTATGACAATGGAGTCAATGCATCTCAGTGGTACCGCTATAACACCAAAGTGCTATAATGGTTTAGCACTTTAGTGCTCATCTCAGAATGTTTCCCAAAAAAAGTCCAAGGAAGATCGTACCGTGAAAAAGGGTGTGTGTGTGTGTGGTAAAGCAGCACTGTTTGAAATGACAACAGCGCTTCAGAGACGGCTCGTTAATGGAAGGAAATTCGCTGTGTGAAACCCCCGTCTCTGTATCACTTTAACTCGAAATCAGGCCAACATTGAATAACATCTGGTTTAGAATGGTAATATGAAAAGGGCCTGAGGCTGTACTTATATGTCAGGTAAATTGAGACCCTGGCTTCTTAGGTTTTTGACTTGACAGACAGTTCGCAGATGGAGATGAAGAGCAGAGGTTTATTTAACAGGCACCCTGTGAGGTGGATGGGGCTGAGAGAGCTCTCTCGAAGACTGGTCTTGTGAGAACAGCTCTGAAAAGGCTTGTGACTAACCTAAGGTCATGCCAGCAGCTGCATGTGGAGGAGTGAGGAATCTCAGCAGTTACATGAGCCGGCTTGTGGGGAGGGCAGGGTATAAATCTGAAACAAACAAATAAATAAATAAAATAAAGAAGTGGGGAATCCCAGCAGCTGCATGTGGAGGAGTGGGGAATCAAACCTGGTTTGTCCAAATTACAGTCCGCACTCCTAACCACTACACCCAACTGGCTCTCCGGTGGTGGGTGCTTTGTGCATTCGCAAGCCAGCAGCCGTAGCATCTGGGATCATCAGCAGGGAGGAGGCAGGTGCTCAGATGTCAGGAGCAACTGCTCTTGCTTCCAGGTGATTGCTTGTTTGTCTGCTTTGGCAGGTAGGTCATTGGCAACAGCCAAGAGATGCCTGAACTAAGGTGTTCGTGTGATCAGTCTCCAGGTGTGATGGCTAGGTCTCAGCCTGCATCCTCCCCCAAGAGCATTTGAAAGAGGGTTAGGGTTGCCCACTCTGGGTTGGGAAATACCTGGAAATTTTGGAGACCTGGAGGCTGTAATAGCAGGAGATCTCCAGGTGCCGCTGGGAGGTTGGCCAACCGCTGGGTGTTGGCTGAAGTTCTCTTGGGATTCCAGATGACAGAGATCAGTTTCCCTGGAGAAAATCGCTCTTTTGGAAGGTGGTCCCTGTGGAAGTCCCTCCCCTCCCCAAACCTCACTCTGCCCAGACTCCACCCCCAAAACCTCCAGGAATTTCTCAGCCTGGAATTGGCACTTTGGAGTGCACTGATTTCACTGCGGGAGAAAACCAGAAGTGATATCTTGATGTCAGGGGAGGAGACACTCTAGGATTCACAGAAACCTCTATGGTTAAACTCTGGGTTGAGAAATTCTTGGAGATGTGGGGGCGAAGCCTGGGGAGAGTGGAGTTTGGGGAGGGGAGGGAGCTCAACAGCGATGCAATGCCAGAGTCCGCCATCCAAAGCAGCCATTTTCTCCAAGGGGAACTGATCTCTGAAGTCTGGAGATCAGTTCTAATTCCAGGACAATGCCAGACCCAGGCCTGTAGCCAGGATTTTGTGGCATGTGGGGAACATTTTTTTATGGCGGGGCTGAAGTTCTCAGTGCAGAAAGCAAAGCCAGAATTCTGAGGAGTATGGCTCAGCTACTCTCCTCTGTCTCTGAGTCTTCGCAAGCTGACTATTCTACACAGGTGTTCTTATGCTAGCAATCACTCCTAGCCTGTGAACCATTTAGCCAAAAGAAAGCTGTTACCAGGATAGACCTCTAAACTGCAAGCTGTCAATCATTTTGGAGGACAGTTCTCAGCTGCTGCAAGTTAAATCACCTCTGCCAGCCAAAGCAACAATCCTGATAACATGGTGGGACTGCGGGCTTGGTGACTTCTATCGTCAAGAAAGCTAACACTTAGACAGGAAAACTCTCTTAGAGACCAGTTTCTTGACGGGACCCTAGAGGTCACCTACTCAAACCCCCTTGCTCACTGCAAGAATTAGTCAACCACAGCACTCCCCTCTGCTTAAAGGAGAGCCCACCTTTAAAAACATGTTTAAAAATGATTGGAAAAAAACATTTACAGGAGAAATTCTTGTGGGGCTGTGCATTTAAGAAAGGTGGTAGAGCCTCCAAAAGCCCCACTGTAGCTATGGGCTTGACCAGACCTCACCTGGAAGTTGGTACCCTTACGCAGATGAGTCCCACTCTCCCCAGAGGGGCCTGACTCTGTCCTTGATGTGGCTGCCACTGAGCCACAGGAAGTGGATAGCGGGGATGGGTGGTTCCAGGCTTTGCCAGCTGCCCAGGGACACAGACCCCAGATGTTTGCCTTGCATCTAGTATTACCAGGCCAGCCATGGCTGTTTCTCTCCTTTTTGGGTGCGTATTTGTGTGGGTGTGTACTTGCATGCCTGGAAGAAGAAGAAGAAGAAGAAGAAGAAGAAGAAGAGATTGGATTTATACCCTGCCCTTCACTGGGAGTCTCAGAGCGGCTTACAAACTCTTTTCCCTTCCCCTCCCCACAACAGACACCCTGTGAGGTAGGTGGGGCTGAGAGAGCTTTGACAGAAACTGCTCTTTTTCAAGAACAGCTGGTCCAGAGCTATGGCTTGCCCAAGGTCATCCAGCAGGTGCAAGTGAAGGCGTGGGGAATCAAACCCGGTTCTCCCAGATTAGAGTCCGCACACTTAACCACTACACCAAACTGGCTCTGGAAGTTCCAACTGGAAGTTGTATCAGCTTCTGGAGACCCCTACTGGGGGCTTGGATGTTTTTCAGAGCGGTGGCTTGACACTGCCTGCCTCTGCGTCCCGAACCTTGGTATTCCTTGGAGCTCTCCGATCCAAGAACTTTCCAGAGTCAGCCCTGTTTAGCTTCCAAGATCTGACAAGATCAAACTTGCCTGGGCTATCCAGGTCAGGGTCTCGACACTTCAGCAGACCTGAAAGACACGTGTGAACTTCCCTTCGTTTCCCTCGTGTGCCGCCAGAGTCTTGGGAAGGGCTTGGACTTTCTAAAGAGCTTTAACGCAACACCCAAGGCTTGCAAGCGCGGTGAGGGCTTGCTGCTCTCTGGAAGCCTCATTACTGTGATTCTGCTAAGGAAAGCAAAAGGGCCTGTCCCGAAAACTCGAGGAAAAGGGTCTTGCTTCAGCCCCATTGTTCCAGCTTCCTGTTGTGATTCTTCGGACACAAAGAATTCCAGCCCCCGGGCCGCTGGCATTCCAAAATGACCCTCGGGTTCTAAAACAATGTTTTCGCCTTATGAAAGCTCAGTCTGCGTCCAAGCAGAGCTGCTGGGGTTTTTTTTAATGGCCGTGCCCTTCTGTCTGCCTGTCTCTCGCTGCCACACTGACCTCCTCAGGAAGTTGTTTTCGTGCTGGAAAAATAGCTACAAATCAGGGTTTTAAAATGGTCAGTAGAGGCACTTTCACACCTGCTGAATAATGCCCATTCAGTGAACTTTGCAATCAGATTCACTGGGTGAAACAGCAAAATCCACCAGCAGACAATTGCTAAAGTCCGTTGAAAGGGAACTGACAGTGCATTATTCAGCAGGTGTGAAAGCACCCTAGGTTTTCTGCTGCTGCTATTTGGTGCAGTGGTTAAGTGCACGGACTCCAATCTGGGAGGGAAAGGAGTTTGTAAGCCACTCTGAGACTATTGATCACATTTTCTTAATTTGAGTCCCCCCCCCAAAAAATATTATTTTCTTTGTTTTGCAGCATTTGGGGAGGGATTGCATTTGCAGCGGGTAATTCCCAACCTCCAGGTGGCACCTGGAGATCTCCCACTATTACAACTGATCTCCAGACGACGATATAAGGTCCCCTGGATAAAAGGGTTGCTTTGGTGGGTGGACTCTATGGCATCGTACCCCACTGAAGTCCTTCCCCTCCCCAAACCTGGCTCTTCTCATGCTCCACCCCCCAAATCTCCAGAGCTGGCAACCCTAGCTGGTAATGGCACCCAGTCTGGCATACAAAAAGAAAATCATGACTTGTTTTTCCTCAATAATGAACCATGTATTTCTTTGGGTGTGTTTTAATACATCAGTGACTTGTACCTTTTATCAAGATGGGTAGCTGCATTAGTTTGTCTGCAGCAAAATTTGTGGTAGGGTAAGAGCTTTTGTGAGTCACCACTCACTTCTAGCAGCACTTTAAAGACTAACAAAATTTGTGGTAGGGTAAGAGCCTTTGTGAGTCACCGCTCACTTCTAGCAGCACCTTAAAGACTAACAAAATTTGTGGTAGGGTAAGAGCCTTTGAGAGTCACGGCTCACTTCTGGCAGCACTTTAAAGACTAACAAAATTTGTGGTAGGGTAAGAGCATTTGTGAGTCACTGCTCATTTCTAGCAGCACTTTAAAGACTAACAAAATTGGTGGTAGGATAAGAGCCTTTGTGAGTCACCGCTCACTTCTAGCAGCACTTTAAAGACTAACAAAATTGGTGGTAGGGTAAGAGCCTTTGTGAGTCACTGCTCACTTCTAGCAGCACTTTAAAGATTAACAAAATTGGTGGTAGGGTAAGAGCCTTTGTGAGTCACCGCTCACTTCTAGCAGCACTTTAAAGACTAACAAAATTGGTGGTAGGGTAAGAGCCTTTGTGAGTCACTGCTCATTTCTAGCAGCACTTTAAAGACTAACAAAATTGGTGGTAGGGTAAGAGCCTTTGTGAGTCACCGCTCACTTCTAGCAGCACTTTAAAGACTAACAAAATTGGTGGTAGGGTAAGAGCTTTTGTCCAGTATCAATGGTTTTTATTGGGCCATTACACAAATGGAAGTTTTAACAGTAAAGGAAGCGTGCTCTGTGGCAGAAAATACCATGTATGGAACTCATTCATAAGACCCAAGCCAAAATCCCCTCTAATGTGTTAAAACATTGAGAACAGTGTGTGTGAAGGGGTTGCCCAACCTGAATAGCCCAGGCTAGCCCGACCTCATCAGATCTCAGAAGCCAAGCAAGATTGGCCCTGGTTTGTCCTTGGATAGGATGATGATGATTATCATCATCATCACCATCATCTGGCACTGTGTGTAGTATAGCCAGGAGATCCTAAAATTGTCTGGCATACAGAAGTTCTAGCTCTTTTAGCATTATGCACCAATAGGTGGCAAGCTAGACGTGTGTTTTTTAAGGCAAGAGGCATTTCAGAGGCGGTTTGCCATTCTCTGCCTCTGTGTCATGACCCTGGTATTCCTTGGAGGTCACCCTTCCAAATACTAGCCAAGACCGACCCTTCTTAGAAGAAGAAGAAGAGGAGGAGGAGGAGACTGGATTTATAACCCGCCCTTCACTCACTTGGAGTCTCAGAGCGGCTTACAAACTCCTTTCCCTTCCCCTCCCCACAACAGACACCAAGTGAGGTAGGTGGGGCTGAGAGAGCTCTTTCAAAGACTGTCCTTGAGAGAACAGCTGGTACAGAGCTATGGCTTGCCCAAGGTCATCCAGCCAGGTGCAAGTGGAGGAGTGCAAGTGCAAGTGGAGGAGCTTCTGAGATCTGATGAGACTGGGCTATCCTGGGCTATCCAGGTCAGGGCCTTGGGTAGGAGACCACCAAGGAAGTCCAGGGTTGCTATGCAGAGGCAGGCAATGGTGAACCACCTCGCTTTGAAAACCCTATGGGGGTCGCCAGGCAGCTGCTGCAACTTGACCGCATTTTGCACACGCTTGTGGAAGGGTTAAGGATTCTAGTTTTTAAATAAATGTCATTTAAGGTGAGAGATAATTAGCCTGAGGAATCAGATGAGGAAGGAAGGCCTGAGGGAGCAAGAGGGTATGGAGAACCAGTGAAAGTATGAGAACCAGGAACTCCATGCTCTGATAGGCTTGGAATCCTGAATAAAACCTTCGTTGAACCTGGGACCGTCTGCATGCAACACAGAGGCTCTTCCACTGAGCCGCAGCCCCTCTCTTGGCCACAATATGGCTGCTGCTTTCATAACTTGGGCACCAAATTCATAAAATATCATTAAGGGGAATTAACCCGAGCATTCGGCCTTGGCTGGGAGGGTGGGGTAGAAATTTAATTCATCATCATCATCTACTCTAAAAGGCAAGGCTGGCATCAACATACCCTGAACAGGGCAGCTGCCAGGGCCCAGGGGTTTTTGCAGGGCTCACGGCCACCTATCATATCCCTCCCCTGGTGCACACACCCACCTCTTCTCCACCTGCTTGCTTGCCAGTGCTGTGCCATCCATACTTCCAGAGGTACGCAGGGAACAGGTGTGTGGGTGGTGCAGGCATCTGCGAGTACAGGTGGAGAAACGGCTCGTGAGGGGGTGGGGGAAAGTGCACAGGCATGTCAGAACAGCCCTGCTGGATCAGACCAGTGGTCCATCTAGCCCAGCATCCGGTCTCACGCAGTGGCCAACCAGTTCCTCTGGAGGGCAAACAACAGGGCATAGAGGCCGAGGCCTTCATTAGAACATCTGAAGAGCCCTGCTGGATCAGACCAGTGGTCCGTCTAGTCCAGCATCCTGTCTCACACAGTGGCCCCAACCAGTTCCTCTGGAGGGCCAACAACAGGGCACAGAGGCCGAGGCCTTCGTTAGAACATCTGAAGAGCCCTGCTGGATCAGACCAGTGGTCCGTCTAGTCCAGCATCCTGTCTCACACAGGGGCCAACCAGTTCCTCTGGAGGGCCAACAACAGGGCATAGAGGCTGAGGCCTTCATTAGAACATAAGAAGAAGCCCGGCTAGATCAGACCAGTAGTCCATCCAGTCCAGCATCATGTCTCACACAGTGGCCAACCAAGGCCAACAACAGAGCATAGAGGCTGAGTCTTCCTCTGATGTTGCCTCCTGGGTCAGCAGATGAGAAGAGAGGCATGAGAGAGAGAGTGTGAGAGAGGCCAAGTTGTAATGCAAAGGAGAGAACAGGGGCCTGGGGCACTCTCTGCCTCAGGCCCCCCAAAATCTGGAACTGGCCCTGCTAGAAGTCCATGCAGTGGCCTTCAATTCAATGCCATGGCCTTCATGTCCACCCGGGAGAAGCAGGCAGAGATGCCTATATCTGCCATCGCCCCAACACAGCTATTCTTTCATAGATCTGCAATCCAGAATGATTCACTGCTTGCATATTCATGTCTGACTACTTACGAAAGGTCATATACTCATAATGTACTCAGGTGCTGATATCTTCCCATCACTCTTACTCATCTGGATGTTGTTCAAAATGCAAGGTATCTGGGCCTGCAATAGCGGGAAGAGCAGCCTAGAAGTCGAAAGTATAAACAAACAAACAAATAAATAAAGGTATCACTCTCAATGTTCTGATTGGAGGCTAGATTTTAAACATGCTGCTGATGAGGCAAAAGTGCTCTCCTGTGAGAGAGGGTTGTGCACTTGGTATATACCGAGCCGAATAAATACCCCCCAAATAACTTATCTGTACTTTTCAGGTATTGATGCAGCTGAATACAGATCAGAGATATGTATTTGGCTTCCAAAGTAGCCTCCCCCAAATAAAAGCTGATATTATTTGGCTTTTATTTGGGGGGCCCAAGCAAACGGAAGGAAGTTTAAAGTTTAAACTTTCCCCTCCCCTCCTTGAGTTGGGCCGCAGCTGTGGCATGAAGACAGAGAGAAGGGAAGGGGGGTTAAATTTTAAACCCCTTCCCCTTCCAGAGTCTGGGCGCAGCTGTAGCACAACTCTAGAGAGAAGGGAAGGGGGTTTAAACTTTAAACCCCCTTCCTGTCAGCTAATGCTGCCATCTCCTGCCCGGGAGGTGGGATGAGTGAGCCCTTGACATCGGGTCTGTGGAATGTTATGTTATACTTCTCATGGCATGCTTATCGCTCTTCGAGCTGCTCTGACCTTGGGAGACCGTTAGTGCCTGTCCATATAGCTCTTCTCCTGTCTGACTCTAATTCTTCCCACTTTTCCCCTGGGAATGTGAACCAGTATTTTAAGCGCCTTTTCTCTGACATGGTGATTGGTTGCAATGCATTACCAGACCCCTTTTTAAATTCTGTATAATTATCCTGTTTGGGGCTGTGTCAGCCATTACTAACACAAGAAGTGCAGATGACCATAGCAGAACTTTCTCAATAAAGCATTCCTGTTTAAGGACCCTTGCTGATGACTGACTCTGTAGGACTCACACTTCCCTTCTCTCTGGAGTTAAGCCACAGCTGTGGCCTGACTCGGGCAGCGGGGGAGATTAAACTTTAAACCCCTTCACTCGCTGAGTGAGTTCCACATACCTCAGCAAGTGAAATTCTCCATTATAACCTATGGGGACAATCCCCATTGGGTATAATGGAGCCAAATATAGTCTGGTTTCCCAAATACTAACCCAAATAACAGTACAATACTGATATTCAGGGATATTTAGGGATACTGAATATTTTCAGGTCCCAAACACCTGAATCTGAATAGACCTGATTTTTTTCCCTCGCACACCCCTACTATGAGATTTTGCCCAAGCTCTGCATCATGTTTACACCAGGGTGACTTTTCCCCCCGCAAAGCAGCAGTGGAACATTTACAAGCCAATTTCAATGCATTTTAACACCTGTTTACAAGTGGGTTTGGCCGTTTCACACCACAAAACCCAGTGTCAAAGTGCATTGAGAGTGGATTGAAAGTGCATTATTCAGCATGTGTGAAAGAGCCTGTAGCTGCTTTGTGCTGGGAGTAGCCTAGGCTGAACAAGACACTGTGTGAATGCAGTCCCATGGGTGAATGCTCTTGTTGTTTCACCAGTGTCACATTTAAATCAGGTCTCAGGCCAAGTTACATGTTGAGAAAACCCAGGGCTCATTTCGTAGCAGGAGCTCCTCTGCATATTAGGCCACACACCCCTGATGTAGCCAATCCTCCAAGAGCTTATAGTAGCCCCTGTAAGAAGAGCTCTGTAAGCTCTTGGAGGATTGGCTACATTAGGGGTGTGTGGCCTAATATGCAGAGGAGCTCCTGCTACGAAATGAGCCGTGAAAAACCTACCTCCTTGGACTATGTGTAGAAAAGTGCCGTCAAGTCACAGCTGACTTATGGAGACCCTGCAGAGTTTTCAAGGCAAGAGACTTTCAGAGGTGGAGCCTGGAGAGGGTAATATTTGGGGAGGGGGGCTCAGTGAGACATGCCATAGAATCCACCCCCCAAACCAGCCATCTTCTCTCAGGGAACTGAGCAAGTCTGGTTTAGTGGTTAAAAGCATGGACTCTAATCTGGGAGAACCGGGTTTGATTCCCCACTCCTCCATATGCAGCTGCTGGTGTGACCTTGGGTCAGTCACAAGTTCTCTCAGAGCTGTCCTCTCAAGGACAGTTCTTGGGCTAGCTCTCTCAGCCCCACCTACCTCACAGGTGTCTGTTGTGGGCAGGGGAAGGGAAAGGAGATTGTAAGGCACACTGAGACTCCTTTGGGTAATGGGCAGGGTATAAATCCAATCTCCTCCTCCTCCTCCTCCTCTTCTTCTTCCATCTGGAGATCAGTTGTAATACCAGGAGATCTGCAGGCCCCACCTGGAGATTGGCAACTCCAGAGGGATTTGCTTGAATGAATCTCTCTCTCTCTGTGTGTCTCTCATCCTTTGAAACAGACATCAGAGACCCGGCCTCAAGGTCAGGCCGCATCATTATGGTACCCCTTTAAGAATACCCCAGTAAAACAGAACTATTCCAGGGCTGAACGGTGTGCCAGCGAATGCTCAGAATGTGTCCCCTCCCGCCTCTTAAAGCGTCTGTTTCCTCAGTAGTCTGTAGTTTGGCTCCTGCCCAGATTAGGCGGCCGGAGTTCTGGACAGAAGGTTTGTGAAAGCTGATAGGATGATCTGGGGGGCCAGGCCTCTGTAGTAAAACCGTGAGATGTATTTTGTGCACTCGCAGTAAAGCGAGATGGGTCTGGTAGCTGGCTCGGAATCCGAACGCTGGCAAATCTGGCGGAGCGGCAAGAATGCAAATAATGCGGAGACTTAAAATTTTCCCACAGCCGTACGTGTCATTCATTTGCGCCGGCTGATCAAATGTGGGAAAGAGCTGAATTGTCTCCCCACCACTGCAGCTGTACATGAACAAGTGCATATCCATGCACAAAGGCAGCTGCGGGGAGGCACACTGCCTTGGATTGCCAACCTTCAAGTGGGAGCTGGAAATCTCCCAGAATGACAACTGATCTCCACATGACATAGAACAATTCCCCCTGGAGAAAATGGCTGCTTTGCAGGGTAGACTCTATGATGTTATACCCTGCTGAAGTCCCTTCAGGAATTTCCAAACCCGGAGATGGAAACGCTAACATTTCCTATGCACAGTTCCCATTGGTGTACACATTAGAACCATTCTGGTGTAGTGGTTAAGAGTGTGGAGACATGCTCCCTCTAAGCTGTGGAGTCTTGTGAGCAAAAATTCTACTTTGTGAGCTATTGGCATTAAAGTGGTGAGCGAGCGATTTGGCTCCTGTATAAACTAGTTGGCTCTGGAGCCATCCTTCCTGAGCTAGGACAAAAATGTGTGAGCCGGAGGCTAAAAAACTGTGAGCTAGCTCACACTAACTCAGCTTAGAGGGAACACTTTGGACTCTAATCTGGGGGAACCGGGTTTGATTCCCCACGCCTCCACTTGCACCTGCTGGATGACCTTGGGCAAGTCATAGCTCTGTTAGAGCTGTCCTTGAAAAAGAATAGTTTCTGTCAGAGCTCTCTCAGCCCCACCTACTTCACAGGGTGTCTGTTGTGGGGAGGGGAAGGGATTGTAAGCCGCTCTGAGTGAAGGGCGTGGTATAAATCCAATATCTTCTTCTTTTTCTTCAGTTACTGGATAGATTTGCCATTTGGTTTGCATCTAATAGCCCAGTATGAAAGACAGGCCGCTGTTTTGGAAAAGGCAAGTGTGTTCATTTAGTGAAGGCAACACCTGATAAAGCGAGCTCTGGATCAAGAAAGCTCCTGCTGGAATACTTTTGGTGAGCCAGTTTGACGCAGTGGTTAAGACCAATGGATTCTAATCTGGAGAACTGGTTTTGATTCCCCATTCCTCCACATGCAGCCAGCTGGGTGACCTTGGGTCAGTCACAGTTTTCTCAGAGCTCTCTCAGCCCCACCTACCTCACCGGGTGTCTGTTGTGGGGAGAAGAAGAGAAAGGAGTTTGTAAGCTGCTCTGAGACACTGAGTGAAGGGTGGGGTATAAACGGGTGGGGTATAAATCCAATCTTCTTCTGAATCTTTTCAGTGTCATTTGACTGCTTCTGCTTGATTTCGCCGCAACGGACAAACACAGTTACATCTCTGGAATCCTAATCAGCATCCAGCGACTCCAAAAAGCAGAAATGCAACAGAATCTCCCTCCTCTGCGAAGCCCCTCCCATCATAACTTCTTTTGGCCCCACCCACTCAAACCCCTCCTCTGCGAAGCCCCTCCCACCATAACTTCTTTTGGCCCCGCCTATCCAAACTCCTCCTGCTTGCTTGACAGTTGCTGTGCACATGGTAGCACCCCCTATCAGCCACGGTAGCTAATCAGAGGAGTTAGTATAGTTCTAAATATCAGGCTGCATCATTCCTACCTTAAGCTGAAGGAACTTCCTCCAGCCCAGAAGGAGGCCAGAGCCATCGTCTGGACTTGGGAGTCTTCCCGCAAAATCAATGGTTCTTCTCCCAGTGCCACACGAGCTCCAGAGGGCATTGCGCTCTATGAATCAACACCTGCTGACAGTCCCTGGCCCTAGGGATGTCCGACTTGCCTCAACTAGGAATGAGCTCCCGTCAGAAATCAGGGCCCTGTGAGAACTGTTACAGTTCCGCATGGCCTGCAAGATGGAGCTCTTCTGCCAGGCTTTCAGTTGAGGCAGCGGATATCCAACTCAATCTGGACTCCCCCCCCCCCCGCCCCAGAGTTGCACTCGTGTATCTGCTGAGGCATAATTTATTGCTGTAGTTATTTTATTGTATTTATTTTATGTATTCTGTTGTCTTGTTTTTATTGTTGTAAATCTGCACTCAGCGGATTATCACAGGTTGTGGGGAGAGCAGGATATACATCAAAGAAAATATCTCTCTATAGTATAAAGCTGATTTGGGGTGGCCACATATGATGAGCTCCCTCAGTGATAGGCTGAACAAACTGCCACTCTGCCCGGGGAGCCTGGCCACTGGCTGACATGGTGCCGGCTCGAACGTGGCCCACAATTTGTCCATGCCGTGCCGTAGTCCTGCCCACCTGCCTACAGACCCACCGCTCAGCCTCAGTAGGCTGTGAGCCCATGGATGGGGGGCACACTCTGCTAGTGGCTGAAAGGGGCGACCGCTGATGCCTTGACGTCGCAGGATGACGGAGCTGGCCGGCCGGCACACCTCAGCCTGCCTCTGCCGCTGTGACCGCCACAGCGCCGCAACTGACCCCCACAGGTACCCGGCTGGCCGGCCACAGGGGGAACGCCGAGAGGTGCAGGCGGGGGGCCGCACGAGCCCCAACGGCTACTAGAGCCCGTTGTATTGCTCTACAATGGGCCTTGCTCCTAGTATATATAATATATATTTTAAAAGAGCCATGTAATTTGGAGGAAGACTCCTTAGGCAGAAAGAAAGTCTCCAACTTTGCTTGGTGGAGATGTAGGATACAGAAAACCAGCTGCAGCAGTGTGGGCGATGTCTGAGGATGTATTCTCTGTTATTCTCGGGCCACGACGGGCATTCCCTGAGAACTGGCTATGCCTACTAAGACATACCCTGAACTTAGGGATATCAGCTCTGGGCTGGGAAATACCTAGGGGTTTTGGGGGTAGAGCCTGGGGAGGGTGGGGTTTGGGGACAGAAAGAACCCCAGCAGGCTATAAGGTTATAGAGTCCACCTTCCAAAGCAGCCCTCTTCTTCAGGAGAACTGATTTCTGTTGCCTGGAGACCAGCTGCAATTCCAGGAGATCTCCAGGCACCCCCTGAAGGTTGGCAACCCTACCTGACCTGGGTGGTCCAGGCTAGCCTGATCTCGTCAGATCTTGGAAGCTAAGCAGGGTCGGCCCTGGTTAGCATTTGGATGGGAGACGATGACCGAGGAAGTCCACAGTCACTAGCAGAGACAGGCAAACCACCTGTGCTCGCCTCTTGCCTCGAAAACCCAACATGGTTGCCATGGCACTTCACATACCTATGCTCCAGGACCTATCATGATACACAGCATTTCAGCAACCGATACAATCAAGTGCTCCTTGGCAAACCAGGGTTTTCAGAGGGCAGAAGTTTTGCTGGCCTACTTAGTCATCTTTCTACAATCTTTGGCGCCCTCTTCTGCTTGCATTCATCTTTGCAAGCAAACAGCCACAGAGGATGACCGTTGCTTTCACTCTCCGGAATTTCTTGGGCTCTGCCAGGGGTGTAGACTTTGTAAATCCCTGGGGGGGGGCGGGGGCTCTTTCGTGCGCGTGCGCGCGGGGGACCATGTCCCCGCCGCCTCTTCCCCCCCCGCCCCAGGGAGGCAGGAGGGCAGGCCGGGGTGGGGGGGAAGGAGAGGCGGCAGCGGCGGGGCAAGCGGGGGGCGGCGGCGGGGGCTGCTGCCCCATAGGGGTCCTCGAAGTCGCGCTCCCGCTGCAGCCGCACCAGAATTCACCACCGATATTCGTGAGAGTGGCCATTAGGCATTTCCTTTTTTAAAAAATTCTTGTTGGTAAAAAGTGCACACATTTCCCCCCAAGGCTATTTTGGAAGCCAGTCTCATCCAGAGGGAAAAGGTTACACCCATTTGGTTTATTTCAAGGCCAAATTCTTGGGATGGGGGCGGAGGGGGGAGCGGAATCCAACTTCAGCGGTCTTCGTCCTTGATGGCGCTGGGGAAGGCCAGGACAGGACTGCAGCCTCGTCTGTCGCCTTTGGCGGTGGGGTGGAGGGGCGGCCCCTGAACTCTATAAAGAATAGGTTTCTTTTAAAAAACCACAACGAGGGAAACCAGGAAGAGGGCAAGGAACCAGGATCCTACCCTCTTCTTCCACTGCCTGCCGAGCAACAGTTGCGCTCTGGAATCCGAACCACCGAGGAGGAAGGAAGCCGCGGCTGCCACCGCAACTCCCGGCTCGCCCTCCGCCGGCATGGGTACAGGCAGCAATCGCTGCAGCCCCGCCCGGCGCTGGAGGAGATCGCGGTGGGGCAGCAGGAGCGGCAGCGCCCCCGCCAGGCCGAGCCCGGCAGAAGTGCAGGAGAGGGCGGACGCCGGGGCCAGGTGCAGGGGCCGGCCGGCGCGGCGGAGTCCCTGTGCCTGCCCATCACGCTGGCTCTCGCCCTCCCTCCACCACCATCACCCCTCAGCGGCTGCCTTCTGCCGCGCCCAGCACCCCCCCGGCTCCCGGCGGCCCTCCCTACCTCCCCCACCGGCGGGCGCTCCATTTTCCCGGGGGTGGCTGAGCCCCCCCCGGGAAATTTCGGGGGAGGCTCGAGCCCTCGAGCCCCCCCGTAGTTGACGCCTATGGGCTCTGCACAGAGCAAAGCGCATGCTACGGAGTTTCTCAAGCTGTGCACACGGCAAGCACAACATACATCTTTGCCTTTGACTCTCGGAAGCTCACCAACTCCTTTGTGGCCCCTTCTCCCCCCTCCGCTGCATAACAGTTGCAAAAAAGGACTGCAGCATCTGAAGAAGTAAGCGGTGACTCACGAAAGCGCCTTGTTGTTGTTCAGTCGCACAGTTGAGTCCGACTCTTCGCGACCCCGTGGACCACATTACACCAGGCCCTCCTGTCCTCCACCGTCCTCCAGAGTTTGCTCAACTTCATGTTTGTCGCATCGAGAACACTGTCCAACCATCTCCTCCTTTGCCGTCCCCTTCTTCTTTGACCTTCAGTCTTTCCCAGCATCAGGGTCTTCTCCAGTGAGTGCTCCCTTCTCATTTGGTGGCCAAAGTATTTGAGCTTCAGCTTCAGGATCTGGCCTTCCAGAGAACAGTCAGGGTTGATTTCTTTTAGGACTGACTGATTTGATCTCCTTGCAGTTCAAGGGACTCTCAAGAGTCTTCTCCAGCGCCGTAATTCAAACGCATCTGTTCTTCGGCACTCAGCCTTCCTTACGGTCCAAGTCTCGCAGCCATACAAGGTCAAACTTGTCCATTATTCTAGTTGTCTTTTGACTTCCTGCTTTGGCATTCCAGTCCCCCATGATGATGAGGACACCTTTTTTGGGTGTTCGTTCCAGGTGGTGCTGTAGAGCTTCATAGAACCAGCCCACTTCAGCCTCTTCTGCTGTGGTTGGGGCATAGACTTGGATTACTGTGACGCTGAATGGTTTGCTCTTACCCTGCCACAAATTGTGTTAGTCTTTAAGGTGCTACTGGACTCTTGTTCTTTTCCACCGCTACCACAGCAGTCTTCTTGATTGCAGCCTCCCTGCCCGACCCTAGCCGAGGAGATTCTCGGGGGAGAGAAGCTGAAAAATGCACTGAACAGAGATGACTTATTTTGCCTCCTTTTGCTCAGTTTTAAGATGCTAATTTTTATATGCTGGAACACGCTCTGAACAAGGCTGGCCCCAGGTTTTTTGGCACACCAGGTGAACGACTCGGATAGCCCAGGCTAGCCTGCTCTCACCAGATCTTGGAAGTCTAAGCAGGGTCGGCCCTGGTTAGTGTTTGGATGGGAGACCGCTGAGGAATACCAGGATCGCGAGGTGGAGCCAGGAATGTCTCTTGCCATGGGGGTTGCTATAAGTCAGCTGTGATTTGAAGGGGGATGGGAAAGATCAACTATGACCTTGGTGTCCTCGTTCAATAGAGAGAGAAGTGAGAAGTCTAGAATGTTTTAATTACTAGGCATTCCAAATGAACAATGTAATGGTAAGTTCTTCAGAGGAGGAGGGAAGACAGCACAGTATAGCCCTATCTCATCAGATCTTGGAAGCTAAGCAGGGTCCGTACTTGGAAGGGAGACCACCAAGGAAGGCTCTGCAGAGGAAGGCAATGGCCAACCACCTCTGCTTCTCACTCGCCTTGAAAGCCCCTTGCTGGGGTTGCCGTCAGTTGGCAGCGACTTGATGACAATTTACGCATACATATAATATGTGCCGGCAACCCTACTGGCATCCCTACATGCTAGGCCATAACCAGCCACAGCCAGCAACCCACAAAACCAGTGAACAGTGAAACTCAAGCAAAGGCTTTAAGGCAAAGGTGTCAAACTCATTTGTTACAAGAGCCGAATCTGACATAAATGTCACGTTGTTGGGCCGGGTCATGTGTGCCATATCATGTAACACTAGGGCTGCCAGACTCCAGGTGGGGCCTGGAGATCTCCCACTTTTACAACTGATCTTCAGACTACAGGGATCAGTTCCCCTGGAGAAAATGGCTGCTTTGGAGGGTGGACTCTATGGCATTGTACCATGCTGAGGCCCCTCCCCTCCCCAAACCCCACCCCCTCTTGGCTCCACCCCCAAAGTCTCCAGGTATTTTCCAAACCAGACCTGGCAACCCTATGTAACACCAGGTACCGGAGATATAAATTTTATAAAGGACACAGGCAAACCCAATTAACAATATTATTTTTACTCAAAATACAAACAAAAACAATTGATTTCTAGCAGAGAAAGCAATTGATTTACCGGGGAATGAACAAAAGTCCCAGTGAATGTATTTAATCATACGCAAGACTAGGTTTTTTGTCCAAGGGCTACCATAAAAGGAGGAGTACCTTACATTTCCATACATATCGGTTGCTTCCAGTCTGAGTAAGATCCCTGGATGACCCGGTCATGGCCCCCGGGCCTTTGACACCCCTGCTTTAAGGGATCATGTTAACTATAGCATACAATAAGGGAACATCAACAAATTCACAACTGCACGCAATATAACAGCTTGTATCCTGTTTCCTCACAGACGTCTCTTGCCAGGTGTCCCAAACTGCCACAACTTAGGCCTCCACACAGGGTAGTGGTTCCCGGTGTTTTCACATCTCAAAAAAAATCTCTCTCAGAGCATCAAGAAGTCTGTTCCCCGGAACACCATCATTTTCCTAGTCAAATCCGGGCTGTTCCCCCCCCCCCCCCGGCCGCCTTAAGAGTGCTTACTTTGACATGTGGTGTTGACAATTTGCGACTTAACAGTTTATAATAATTTTAATCATTTTAAATCACAGTCTCAACTGCCACAACTGTCAATGTTGAAAGCGACAAGCCGGAAAGTAGAGCCAACCACTTCCACTCCATCGTGGATACTGTCTGTCAAAGCCTTGAGGGAAACACAATCGAAACTATTCCGAGCCCCTTGGAAGCGAGAGGAGATTCATACCTGAAGAATGAGATTCTGTAGTATGTGAAATTCGAGATCGTCTGTGGAAGAAATGGAAAAAACATTTCTCTGGGTCTGAAAGCATTAAGGGTTGACATTTTGTGAAAATGTGAAGGTTCCTGCTTTGGGAAATGTTTTGTGTGGGTGGGTGTGGGGGTGATTTTCAGGGAGGTAAGACCTTGGATAAGGCTAGTGAAATTTCTCAAGCCCTTTCTGCAATTATCCCTAATTAACAGGCTCCATTTACATGTGACATTGGTGGTGGAAAGTGCCGTCAAATCACAGCCAACTTATGGCGATCCCATAGAGCTGAACAGAGGTGGCTTAAGAACATAAGAGAAGCCACGTTGGATCAGGCCAATGGCCCATCTAGTCCAATACTCTGTGTCACATAGTGGCCAAAACCCAGGCATCAGGAGGTCCTTCCACGTGATGTCATCACCTTGGGGAGTTGCATGCGGCAACGTCGCCCTGCCCTCCACTCCCGGAGAGGAGAAGAAGTAGAAGAAATTGGATTTATACCCCACCCTTCACTACCCAAGGGAGTCTCAGAGTGGCTTACAAACTCCTTTCCCTTCCCCTCCCCACAACAGACACCCTGATAGGTAGGTGGGGCTGAGAGAGCTCTGACCGAAATTGCTCTTTTTCAAGAACAGCTGTGCCAGAACTATGGCTTGCCCAAGATCATCCAGCAGCTGGAAGTGGAAGAGTGGAGAATCAAACCCAGTTCTCCCAGATTAGAGTCAGTGCACGTAACCATTACACTAAACTGGCTCTCTCCACTTCTTGAGAACTCCATCCCACCCCCGCTGGTGAGAAGGTAAGACCTGGCAACCCTAACATGATAGTGTCTGAGTGCAAAGTACTATGGGTGAGTGTCACATTTAAATTAGGCCTTAATTTGACCCTTGGGTTTGAGTTAGGCTATGTTCAGCCACTGCTGATTTTTCAGGTTAGCCAAGTCTGCAGTGTCTTTCATGTTCTTTTATTCTTGTCTGGATGCTACGTTGTGTGGTCCCTATGTAAACCTGTCCACAACTGCAGGGTATGCGGTATACTCCTGCAGAAGTGAGGGGGTCTCTTCTGTCTTTTGCCGATCGTAGCATCTGTGGTATTTTTCTGGTGGGTCTGAATACTATTATTTATTTATTTATTTATTTCTACTTGTATCCCGCCTAGTCAGCACAGCATACTATTTGTAGGTTGTGTTTTTTCGCAGGTTTTCCCATCTGATCAGTGATTCCTTTGATATATGGCAAAAACACTTTCCCCGTGGGAGACTGTTTTTCCTCAGTTGTTTGTTTTACCATTGGTTTAATCACTCTCCTGATTTCATTCTTGGAGTAGCCATTTGCTTGAAGTGCGTGGTTTAGGTGATTTAGTTCATCGTTGAGAAAGTGCGGTTCACATATCCTGTTGATTTTTCAGCAGTGGCTGAACATAGCCTAACTCAAACAGGACACAGTATCTTATTCAAAGACACTGAAATGCTGGACGACACATCCAATTACCATGTCAGATTACACAGGGAAGCCATTGAAATTCATAAACATAAACACAATTTCAACAGGAAAGAAGAGAGTTCAAAAATAAATAAAATATGGTTTCCAGTCCTGAAAAACACAAAATGCTCTACATCTTACAACAGCACCACAGATAAGATTAGAATTTCAACAGCCAATCCATATGCAAGAGAACCTCCTCAGGAAAGCTCCTCCATTTATTTATTTATTTTTCAGATTTATATCCCGCCCTCCTCGCGAATGGGCTCAGGGCAGCTTACATGGGCACACAGGCCGAATCAATACATTAAAACAGATAAAATCAGCTAATGCATGTCACAGCCTGGGAAACTCCTACAAGATAATGACTCGGCCCTACCCCACCTTCCTGAGTAGATATTAATTACCCGCCTACTATTTTTCTTTTCATATTGACACAGAGAGTACTCCATTTTTCTGCATTATACCTCTGAGGATGCCAGTCACAGCTGCTGGCGAAATGTCAGGTACTACAATGCCAAGACCATGGCCATACAGCCCGGAAAACCCACAACAACTAATGAACAACATAGGAAACTCTATGATTTTACCACATGATATGGTACAA
The DNA here is from genome assembly GCA_029233225.1 of Lepidodactylus listeri. Lineage (NCBI taxonomy): Eukaryota > Metazoa > Chordata > Lepidosauria > Squamata > Gekkonidae > Lepidodactylus > Lepidodactylus listeri. The sequence continues at coordinate 88,905,294 of JARCFY010000011.1, forward strand.
CCATATGGTTTCCAGCAATTCCTAGATCAGAGTGATGTCACTTCTGTGTTTTCCTCTGAAGTGACAATAATGCCACTGTGCTGACGGTGCTCCATGTCCCTCCCACCCTCAATTCTTGCCAGTTGCCAGCCCCTGGCTGGTGATTCTGCCCTCTGCACAGCATTCACCTGGGAATCTATTAGGGTTGCCAAGTCCCCCAGGGCAGGCAGGGGTTTCCTGCCTGATGGCCCCTTACCTGCCAACCTGAGAGATCTGAGAGAACTGTGACTGGCCCGAGGTCACCCAGCAGGTTTCATATGAAGTAGGAGTGGAGAATCAAACCTGGTTCTCCAGATTAGAGCTGACCACTCTTAACCACTACACCATGCTGGCTCTCCCCACAACAGACACCTTGTGAGGCAGGTAGGGCTAAGAGTTCTGAGGGAACCGTGACTGGCCCAAGGTCACCTAGCAGGCTTCATGTGGTGGAGGAGTAGGGAACCAAACTCAGTTCTCCAGATCAGAGTCCGTCACTCTTAACTGCTATACCACACTGGCTCTGATGCTGCAAATTGCTTTAGGTCCCCTTTAGAATAGACAAGCAGGATATAAATCAATGAACTGCCTCAAACTGGTGTTCTTCTGACCCGTTTTTCTATGAAGCAATGGCTTCATCCTATTCTGGAGACTGCAGTCATGTCAGAAATTCTAGATTTCACGCAATTTAGGGCTAAATTACATGAGACATTTTTAATTAGTCAGGTCTGGGTTCCTCGACCTCGACTCACTCTCCCTGTAGCCCCACAGCACTTGTGAAGAATATTCATCTAAAACTCTGAGGAGACCCAATTCAGCCTGGGACTTAGGTATGATGGGAGGTGGAACCCCTGCCTTCCTGAGGTGAATGTCCCTGGGGGAGAGGGGTAGGGTTGCCATGTCCAGGTTAGGAAATACCTGGAGGTTTTGGTGGTGGTGCCTGAGGAGTGTGGGGTTTGGGGAGGGGAGGACTTCAGTGAAGTATACTGCCATAGAGTCCACCTTCCAAAGCAGCCATTTTCTCTAGGGGAACTGTTCTGTGTCGCCTGGAAATCAGTTGTAATCCCAAGAGATCACCGGATACCACCTGGAGGTTGGTAACCCTTGAGTGGGGGGGTTATATTCCCCTCATTGGAGCCACACCTTCTTGTGCAGTTTGTCCTTTAGAGGGGAGGTTGAGATTTTCTTCAGAGAGCCAGTTTGGTGTAGTGGTTAAGTGCGCGGACTCTAATCTGAGAGAACCGGGTTTGATTCCCCACGCTTCCACTTGCAGCTGCTGGATGACCTTGGGCAAGCCGTAGTTCTGTCAGAGCTGTTCTTGAAAGAGCAGTTTTCAAAGGAGCTCTCTCAGCCCCACCTACCTCATAGAGTGTCTGTTGTGGGGAGGGGAAGGGGAAGGAGATTGTAAGCTGCTCTGAGACTTCGAGTGAAGGGCGGGGTATAAATCCAGTCTCTCCTCTCCTCTTCTTCATATGGCTTATTTTGCATTGATTTTGTCATTTGGAGATATATAATATTGATACAAATAGATCAGATTCCTGGATGCAGTGTGTAATGCATGTGAAAAGAAAGCGCTTGCAAATCTGTTTTCTTTTTAATGTCTATTTTGCATGAGTCAGCTTTTCTTCTTCTTTTTGGCAAGGTTGTGTTTTTCTTAATTTGATCGCCATGTCTTTTCAAAAGGACTGCCTCCCATCTGGATTGGGGTGAATGAGCCTTCTTTATCTGCAGGGGCCATAGTCGCCACAATCTTCAGAGAAAATATCATAAGGAAAGGGGGGAGACGCTCCATATCCGCGGGGGTTACATGAACAAACCTGATTAGCAGAGAAAATCTTAAAAATATCTTCCAGCAAGGGGGGAAAATGCTGATTCACATGTTTTAAAATGAATTGTTGACAATGATCTTTTGTATTTTTTTCCAAATGCAGTGCGAAAATTTTTACAGTGAGTTAACCCCTTCCTTGTAGCATGCAGGCACTTCCTAACTACTTTCTACAATTAAAGCACACAGCAAAACTTAAGAACACATAAGAGACAGGTAGGGTTGCCAACCCCCCAATGGGGGTGGGGGTTCCCCTGATTTCGGGGCCCCCAATCCACCTGCCAGCCAGCTGGCCAGCAGGGGGAGCCCCCAGAGAGCTCTGCAGCTTCAATGTGCCCAACACAATGATGTCACCCAGACATGATGTCATTGTACTGGGCGTATCACCGGGGGAATGCTCTAGTGTTCAGCCAAAAACTCTATGGTGCCTTTAGAGTTTTTGGCCAGAGTTTTTGGTCCCCCTTGCAATCTGCCTAGTGCGATGACATCACTTCCGGGTGACGTCATTGCAATGTGTGTGCTTTGCACGAGGTAACCCTAGAGACAGGAAACAACTGAAGAAGTGAGCAGTGACTCACAAAAGCTCATACCCTGCCACAAATTTTGTTAGTCTTCAAGTTAATGCTGGACCCTTGCTCTTTTCTGAGGGAACAAGGGTGTATGGAATACTGAATGGTAATTGGTCTGTTCTGCACACACCCTATATCAACTTGCTTAACTTTTGGGAAGAGTGGATGAGGCCTTCTTGCGGGAAACCACTTTGCCTAAAGCAGGTATCCTCGCCATTTTAAAGCCTGTGGGCACCTTTGGATTTCTGACTTAGCAAGGTGGGCGCAGCCACAAAATGGCTGCCACAGGTGGCAGAACCAGCCACAAAATGGCTGCTGCAGCTTAACTTCAGTCACACAGTGAAGATCCTTGTGCTGTGGTGGCAACTGATGCCAAAGCAACATTTTTAAGTCTCCACGGCCAACCAGTTCTCTAACGCCCAATGAGAGGCCTTGCCATTCAGAAGCCTCACCTGGTCCCGCCCACTTTCTAGAAAGACTGGGTGGGCACTGGGAAACGTATTGGGGAGAGCACCATAGTGTCCATGGCACCATATTGGAGACCCCTGGAATAAAGTGAGGTTTATGAGAAGGCTTTCTCATCTACCACCCCCAGGCAAGGGTTGCCAGCCTCCAGCTGAGGCCTGGAGACTTCCCGCTTTTACAATTGATCTCCAGCTGACAGAGATCAGCTCCCCTGGAGAAAATGGCGGCTTTGAATTGTGGGCTCTATAGCATTATACCATGCTGAGGCCCCTCCCATCCCCAACCGCAAAGTCTCCAACCTTGACCAGACACCCCAACCCCAGGCTGTGGAACTCCCTGCCATAAGAGGTAACAGAGGATACTGATGTTGATCTGGGAAGATGCTGAACACCTTGGGATGATTGTAAATAATTGATTGATAAGACAGCAGCTGACTACAGTGGGGGTAGCGGCTCAGTGGCAGAGCATCTACTTCACATGCAAAAAGTCCCAGGTTCAACACTCCCCCCCCCCACATCTCCAAGCAAAAGGATAAGGGAATAGGTAATGTGAAAGACCTCATAAGAACATAAGAGAAGCCAAGCTGGGTCAGGCCAATGGCCCATCCAGTCCAACACTCTGTGTCACGCAGTGGCCAAAACCCAGGTGTCATCAGGAGGTCCACCTAGAGATCCCCCAGAATTACAGCTCATCCCCAGACTACAGTGATCAGTTCCCCTGGAGAAAGTGGATGCTTCGGAGACCAACAAAGGATCATTCAAGGTATGAGCTTTCATGTGCAAGGCACACTTTTTCAAATACATTGGAATGGCAGTTGAGATTCTAAACTTATAGACAGTGATTTAACAGCAAATTAACATGAGTAACATGATGATGTTTAAAGTTATATAAAGCGAAAAACTAAATAACAAGTTAACATTACACCCAGGTCATAATATACTGTTAAGTGCCCTCCATGTGCCCTCCACGCCCAACAGGAGATAATTAAGGTTCTGTTACTTCCACAATTTGGGGGAAAAACACCTTTAGACAATTATCTGCTATTTCAACGTATTTATTGCTTTACAATTGTTGACCTGATAACCTTGTTATTTAGTTTTTCACTTTGCATAACTTAAACATCATCATGTCACATTTATTTATTTATTATTGATTATTTATTATTTATTTCCACTTATATCCCGTCTTGCTGGACAAGCTGGCTCAAGGCAGCTTACAACATTAAAATACAATAAAAACAATAAATACAGTATTAAGAACTGAGTCAAGTTACAGATAAAACAATGCAGATGATGGCGACATTCAGAATGGAATCCGATGGCAAAGGCAGCATCCAGCAGAGTCTCATAGGCCAGATGTTCTTATGGCGCGTTCGTCAGTGGTGGCTCCTAGTTGAAGACCTGGTGGAAGAGCTCCATTTTACAGGCCCAGCAGAACTGCATAAGGTCCCGCAGGGCCCTAATGTCCTCTGGGAGCCCATCCCACCAGTGCGGAGCCACCACTGAAAAGGCCCTGGCTCTAGTGATGGCCAACCTGGCTTCCTTCAGGCCAGGGAGAGTCAGGCGATGTTGTGACCCTGACCTCAGTGCTCGCTGGGGCACATATGAAGAAAGCTTGTCCCTCTGGTATTTATTTATTTATTTATTTTTTCAATTTATACCCCGCCCTCCCCGCGAACGGGCTCAGCGGGTAGGCATGATGATGTTTGGTGTAGTTTGGTGTAGTGGTTAAGTGCGCGGACTCTAATCTGGGAGAACCAGGTTTGATTCCTCACTCCTCCACTTGCAGCTGCTGGATGACCTTGGGTCAGTCATAAGTTCTTTCAGAGCTGTTCTCTCAAGGGCAGTTCTAGAAAGAGCTCTCTCAGCCCCACCTATCTCACAGGGTGTCTGTTGTGGGGAGGGGAAGGGAAAGGGTTTGTAAGCTGCTCTGAGACTCCGAGTGAAGGGCGGGGTATAAATCTAATCTCTTCTCTCTTCTCTTAATTTGCTGTTCTTTCTCTGGCTATAAGTTTGAACCTTGCCTGCCATTCCAATGTATTTGAAAAAGTGTGCCTTGTACACGAAAGCTCATACCTTGAATGAACCTTTGTTGGTCTTAAAGGTGCCACTGGACGCTAAGTTTGTTCTAAGGGATTCTGGGGCCGCTATGCAGAAGCAGGCAATAGCAAGACATCTCTGTTCATCTCTGGCTTTCAAAACTCTATGGGGTCAACCTTAAGTCTGTTGTGACTTGGCAGCGCTTTCCGGCACCCATGCATGATTTCTGTCCTAGATATTTTTCCTCAGTTGGACTACAATGCAATTTGACGGTAGCTAATAGCTAGGATGCAAAGATCTTTAATATTTCACAGCTGACAAGCAGTCTTATTCACTGTGGGACGATATTTGAGCATTGACATGCAAAGGGCTTTAGAGTTGAACAGATTATACATTTTGGGAAGAACTGCCTTCTCTCTCTCTCTCTCTCCTGAATGGCCTGCCCATCAAAGACATCGTGTGCTCCCTCCTCCAGTTCTATTGTTATGAAAGGGAGAGAGAGGGAGGTTCTCTCATACTGTTTTCTCCAAACCATGCATAAATTCATCAACTTGAGTCATGTCCTCCGTTTAGCTGGTTTCCTTGAACTAAATGTCTTAAGATACATCAAGATGGGTACATAAGAACATAAGAGAAGCCAATGTTGGATCAGGCCAATGGCCCATCCAGTCCAACACTCTGTCACACAGTGACCAAAAATACCAGGTGCCATCAGGAGGTCCACCTACCCCCAGCACCAAGAATACAGTGCATCACTTGCCCCAGATTGAGTGTTCCTATCTATACCTTGTGGCTAATAGCCACTGATGGACCTCAGCTCCACATGTTTATCCAGTCCCCTCTTGAAGCTGTCCATGCTTGTAGCCACCACCACCTCCCGTGGCAGTGAATTCCATGTGTTAATCACTCTTTGGGTGAAGAAGTACTTCCTTTTATCCATTCTAACCTGACTGCTCAGCCATTTCGTGGAGTGCCCACGAGTTCTTGTACTGTGAGAAAGGGAGAAAAGTACTTCTTTCTCTGTCTGCTCTATCCCATGCATAATCTTGTAAACCTCGATCATGTCACCCCGCAGTAACCGTCTGTCTGTAGCAGTAGAAAAGAGCAAGAGTCCAGTAGCACTGTAAAGACTGGCAAAATTTGTGGCAGTGGAGGAGCTTTCATGAGTCAGCTCACTTCTTCAGATACCTCTGAAGAAGTGAGCAGTGATGAAAGCTCCTACCCAGCTACAAATTTTTGTTAGTCTTTACTGTGCTACTGGATTCTTGCTCTTTTCTAAATGCTTTAAGATACTGGTAGGCCCTCACCATTCCTGGGGTCACTGCAAACAGGGAAATACATGAGTACTGGGAACAAAACAACCACATTTCTTGCAAAATTTAACAATATAATGATTACTGTGACAACACAGTGGCAGTAAATATGGGGTAGAGACCACATCACATGACCAAACTGCAGTGTGCAGACGGGTAGAAACAGAAGTCATGAATCTGTGATTGTAAATTGCAAGGGTCTATTATATGTTATTCACCTGATATTTCTCTCTAGTGTATGGCAATGCTTCCCTTTCTTCTGGGTTGATTCTCACACAGGATCTGAGCTGACTCAATAAGTGATGATGACCTCCAGGCGTATGCGGGGGGGAAATAGCGACATCTTCTGCAAAGGAGAGTCTGCTTCAAGCATTACACCTATGCCTGAAAGGAGAGGGGGCTGTGGCTCAGTGGAAGAGTCTCTGCTTTGCACGCAGAAGGTCTCAGGTTCAATCTCCGGCATCTCCAGTTAAAAGGACCAGGCAGTAGGTGATGCAGGCCTGTAGCCAGGATTTTGTGGCTTATGGGGCAATTTTTTTTCTGGTGTGGCTGAAGTTCTCAGTGCAGAAAGAAAAGCCACTTAGCCAAAAGAAAGCTGTTACCAGGATAGATCTCTAAATTGCAAGCTGTCAGCCCCTTTAGACGACAGTCCTCAGCGGCCGCAAGTTAATCACTTCTGCCAGCCGAAGCAACAATCCTGATAACAAGCCGGCAGGTGGGGCTTATGATTTCTATAGTCAAGAAACAGGCAGAAAAACTTTCTTAAAGGAGATCACAGTTTCTTGACCTAGAGTTAGAAGGGATCCTAGAGGTCACCTGCCTACTCCAACCCACTTGATCAGTGCAGGAATTAGTCAACTACAGCACCCCACTCTGCTTTAAGGAGTGCATGCCTTTAAAAAAAGTTTTTAAATGACTGAAAAAGAACATTTACAGGAGAGATCCTTGTGGGGCTGTGCCTTTAGGAAAGGGGGTGTAGCCCCCAAATGCCCCACCATAGCTATGGGCCTGCAATGATGTGAAGGACCTTAGCCTGAGACCTTGGAGAGCCGCTGGCAGTCTGAGTAGACAATAGAAGAAGAAGAAGAAGAGATTGGATTTATATCCCGCCCTTCACTCATTTGGAGTCTCAGAGCAGCTTACAAACTCCTTTCCCTTCCCCTCCCCACAACAGACACCCTGTGAGTTAGGTGGGGCTGAGAGAGCTCTGTGACAACTGTCCTTGAGAGAACAGCTGGTACAGAGCTATGGCTTGCCCAAGGTCATCCAGCAGGTGCAAGTGGAGGTGTGGGGAATCAAACCCGGTTCTCCCAGATTAGAGTCCGCACACTTAACTACTACACCAAACTGGCTCTATCACTGACATTGATGGACCAGTGGTCTGATTCAGTATGGTAGCTAGGGAGGGGCTTGGCGCAGTGGAATAGCCTCTGTTTGGTATGCCGAAGGTCCCAGGTTCAATCCACGGCATCTCCAGTTAAAAGATCTGGCAGTATAGATGATGTGAGAGACCTCCACCTGAGATCCTGGAGCCCCAATGCCAGCCTGAGCAAACAATACTGACCCTGATGGACTGATGGTCTGATTCAATATAAGGCAGCTTCATGTGCTCATGTAGTTTGGTGTAGTGGTTTGGAGCACAGACTCTAATCTGGGAGAACCGGGTTTGATTCCCCACCCCACCACATGCAGCTGCTGAGTGACCTTAGGCAGGCCGCAGTTCTCTCAGAGCTGTCCTCTCACAAGCAGTTCTCAAAGAGCTCTCTCAGCCCTGCCTACCTCACAGGGTGTCTGTTGTGGGGAGAGGACTGGAAGGAGATTGTAAGCTGCTCTGAGACTCCGAGTGAATGGCGGGGTATGAACCTAATTCCTCCTCCTCCTCCTCCTCCTTGTGTAAGATGAATGATAGAACAGAGCCCAATATCACTTTACAAACAGCTGCACATATATAGTACCACTGAACAGCCTGAATGGCTGCAATGCCCAGACAAAAACCAGTTATCGTTACCTATTACTCATGAAAAAATTCTTGGGGTTCTTTATTTTCATAGGGGAAAAATACACCCTGGCTGAATATGGCATGCAATACTCCAATTGGACAGAAGGTGGCAACCTCTGATAAGCTTTCCTTGGAGTTCCAGAAGCTGAATTTGCAATCCGCACATCACAGCTGGAAGAGACTGGTGACTGGAGGAGACTCTGGAGGCATGATGGAGGTGATGGCACTTGGTTAGTACGGTGTTTGAGTGATGGCACACTGCTCAAGTTAGATGGGGCGTCTTTGTCCAGATCTGAGCCAGTGCAGAGGTGGGGCATTCAGGCAGAGCAGTCGTTTGAAAGAAACAGGTAACTCTGGTGGCAAGGAGTGCTTTTTATTAGCCACTTTTAAGCATAGAGGTTGGCCGTCCAGTTTGGACTAACTGCCGCACGACAGTAATCGTGAATCTAGACTGCTGTAACGAGTTCGACTTGGGGCTGCCCTTGGAGACTACTTGGAAATGTCAACTAATGCAAAATGCAGCTGCCCAGCAGGAGGGTTGGATTCAGGCCTGTGTTTCCATGGATGCAAGGACTGCCACCTACAGACCATCACTTCTGGGGCTGCCCACAAAGGGTGCAGTCCCACAGGTACACTGGTGTAGGCTTTATAGGTCAAAACCAAAACCTTAAAGTGGATCGAATACTCAGCTTGGAGCCAGTGAAGCTGACAAAGCAGTGGCTGGATACATGCTGTTGTCGGGGCACCCGTAAGTATTTACATCACTGCATTTTGGACAAGGTGTAGTTTCTGGGTCAGCTTCAAGGGCAGCCCCAGATAGAGCGAGCTGCAGTAATCTAGCCTAGATCCCTGGTCTGGTGTGATTAGAAACAACCTTTAGGGACCTAAAAGTCTGTTAACAACTCAAGAAGCATACTGGTGTTCCAAGAGAAGGGGTCTGGGTCCTGGGGAGACAGTACCAGCCTTCTGGGCACCAAAAGATTCAGTGATTATACCAATAAAGTGTAAGAATATAAGAACATAAAAGAAGGTAGTGCTGGATCAGGCCAGTGGCTCATCCAGTCCAACACTCTGTCACACAGTGGCCCAAAATACCAGGTGCCCTCAGGAGGTCCACCAGTGGGGCCAGGACACTAGAAGCCCTCCCACTGTTGCCCCCCCCCCTTCAAGCACCAAGAATACAGAGCATCACTTGCCCCAGACCGAGAGTTTCTATCTATACCTTGTGGCTAATAGCCACTCCAATTAGAGTGTTTGGGGAAACACTGGAACAAAAACCTCTCAAGATGATCTAAATAACTGAATAATTTAAGAACCTCTCATTAGCCTGATATAGGAGAACAAAAGTCTGTGCTTGTACTAATTTTACCTCAGTATTTTCAAGCCCTGTACCTGTACTAATTTTACCTCAGTATTTTCAACCCCTGATTTCACCTGATCTTTCCCCTCAATGTTAAATAAAACCTTTTGTTATGTTTGAATTTTAAAATAATTTCAAGTGCCATTTTCAAGGGTTTAAGCTAAAGGGCGATCCTATCCCTTTCCTCAGGTTCCTGAGTTGAGCAAATAGCCAATATATAATACTGACACAAAGTGGGACAGCCAAAGTTTCTTTAGGGGAAAAGAAAACACATTACCAGGGCTGCTCAGTCAGTGAAGGGACAGAAAAATGGAGGGAAAATCTAGACTGTGAGGGAAGGAAATGGATGGGGTCCATCATACTAGGCAACCCTAGTTCTTTCCTCCAGCTGTTAGGGGGACTGCCTTACAGTGGTTTTCTTTTTTCCTCCATGGTTGGGGACAGAGAGTGGCACTTGGTGAGACAGTCTCCCTGCTATACCCACTAGAATATGGAGTGCCGCAAGGGGGGGATCCTCTCACCAATGCTGTTCAACATCTATATATGCCCTCTCGCCCAGTTGGTCCTGTCGTTTGTGCTGGGTTGCCGCCATCAGTATGCTGATGACACCCAGTTCTGTCTGCTGTTGTACGGCCGCCTGGACTCCGCCCCAGAGACTTTGGGCAGGGCTTTGGAGGTCATGGCTGGGTGGCTACAGCAGAGTTGGTTGAAGTTAAATCCTACGAAGACGGAGGTTCTGTACCTGAGCCGGGAGGTAGACTCAGGAATCTGGCTCCCTACCCTGGACAGGGCACCATTGATGGCCCAGAAGCTGAGGAGCCTAGGGATGACCCCGGATCCCTCACTCTCCATGGAGGCCCAGTTCGCCATGGTTGCCAGGTCTGCCTTCTATCATCTTCCGCAGATAAGGCGGCTGGTTCCCTATCTCTCCCTGCAGGACTAGGCTACAGTAACCCACGCAATGGACACTTCCATGCTTGATTAGTGTAACTCACTTTACCCGAGCTTACCCTTAAGGCTGATACGGAAACTCCAGCTGGTGCAAAATGTGGTGGCATACCTGCTGACTGCAGCGTCTGTGCGGGGGCATATTCAGTCGGTGCTTCGCCAATTGCACCAATCAAGTACTGGATTCGTTTCAAGGTGCTGGTGATGACCTTTAAAGCCCTATGTGGCCTGGAATGGACATATCTAAGAGACTGCCTCTCCCCATATACGCCCCGGAGAGGCTTGCGCTCCATGGATCGTCATTTGCTGGTTGTTCCTAGCCCGAGGGACATCCACTTAGCCTCAACCAAGGCCAGCGCCTTTTCTGCCCTGGCCGCAGCCTGGTGGAACATGCTTCTGATGAGATCAGTGCCCTGGGAGACCTATTACGGTTTCTCAGGGCCTGCAAAATGGAGGTGTTCCGCCAGGCCTTTGGCTGAGGCAGTGGGCGTCCATCAATTGGTATCCCTGCTGCAGTCTCGTAATGTTACGCTTCTATTAATAAAATCTCTACGGCTCAACTGCAGCCCAGTTGTTCCCAGCTATTAGGATTGCGGAATATGTAATTGTCGCAATGCCTACCTTTAAACTGTTTCTAACTGTTTTTACTGCTGGCATGTATTTTTCTAACTGTTTATTGATTGTCATTTATTGCTGTGACTCGCCTGAGCCCGCTTTCGGGAAGGGCAGGATATAAATAGAAATAAATAGATATATCAAGCTGGAGCAGCATTTGGGGGAGCATTTTGGCCCGCAGGAAGAAAGGAAGGCAGAGAGATCCCACTCTGCTGATAGAAATTCCCTTTTGCCAGTACAGATTTTCTGCAGGGTCCAAGTCATTGCTCTCAAGAGGATGCACATCCAAATGCGCACCTTCATCTACATTCTGGTATAACCAGGGCTGGTTCTCTGGCCGGCAACACCACTCACACAACTGCATGGGGGTGATATAATCAGGCGCCACGGAGACACTGGTGGAGCTTTACTAACGAGGTGGGCACGTGTCTGGAAAAGAGATTCATTTGCAGGTTTGTGGTTTTCATGCGCCCCGAACCGCAAACCTCCAACGAACTCATCCATTGCACGAACTGGTTTGTAGGCGGATAAAGGTTCGTGGGCGGATCATGGGAGGCCGTTCTTCTGAACCCTTGGCTCGCAAACCACGAACTGGCCTGGTCCCTGCTCAAACCGAGGTTCGTTGGTGGGTTTGTGCCCATCCCTGTCGCTCACTCCAGGCTAATGGGACCGTGGAAGGCAACTTGTATGGACTCCTGGATCCACACTGCTGCTAGCCAGCTCTGAGCCAGTGCTGAACACATGAACACAGATGACTACCTAAAGCTGCCATATACTGAATCAGACCCTTGGTCCGTTAAGATCAGTATTGTTATTCAGACTGGCAGCGGCTCTCCAGGGTTTCAGGCTGAAGTCTTTTGAATCCCGTACTACCTGATCCGTTTAACTAGAGATGCCAGGGATTGAACCTGGGACCCTCAGCATGCCAAGCAGATTCTCCGCCACTGAGCCATGTCCCCTCCATGCTCTTGTGGCAATGCCAGAAGGACTTAGCTTGAAGGGACGCCAAAGGAGGCAATGGGTTTTTCTTGCTTGGGGGAACAAATACTTGGAATCAGGAATCAGTGTGCTGCCTTGGCAGGGGGAAGTGCCATCGAGTCACAGCTGACTGATGGCAACCCCTCACAAGGTTTCCAAGGCAAGACACAAGCAGCAGCAGCAGCAACAGAAGAGCTGGTTTTTATACCCCGCTTGTCTCTGTCTTAAGGAGTCCCAGAGCGGCTTACAAACTCCTTTCCCTTCCCCTCCCCACAACAGACACCCTGTGAGGCAGGTAGGGCTGAGAGAGTCCTGAGAGAACTGTTTTTGAGGGAACAGCTCTGAGAGAACTGTGACTAGCCCAAGGTCACCCAGCAGGCTTCATGTGGAGGAGGAGTGGGGAATCAAACCTGGATCTCCACATTAGAATCCACCATGCTGGCTCTCAAGCAGAGGTGGTTTTCCATTGCCTGCCTCTCTGTAGCAACTCTGGGTTTCCTTGGTGGTGTCCTGTCACGTACCAACGAAGGGCCGACTTTGCTTTGCTTCTGAGATCTGGTGAGATTGGGCTAGCAGGGGCCATCCAAGTCAGATGCAGTAAAAGTGGGCCATCTTATATAACACCTTTCAGTCCTTTTTCATGGCAAATGGGACAGGTTCAGTAAACAGAAGGAGAAGAAAAGATAGGATTTATATCCCACCCTTCACTCATTTGGAGTCTCAGAGCAGCTTACAATCTCCTTTCCCTTCCCCTCCCCACAACAGACACCCTGTGAGCAGTGTTCCCTCTAAGCTGAGTTAGTGTGAGCTAGCTCACAGTTTTTTAGCCTCTGGCTCACAGTTTTTTGTCTTAGCCCAGGAAGATGGGCTCCAGAGTAAACTAATTTATGCAGCAGCCAAATCGCTTGCTCACAACTTTAATGCCAGTAGCTTACAAGGTAGAATTTATGCTCACAAGACTCCACAGCTTAGAGGGAGCATTGCCTGTGAGGTTGGTGGGGCTGAGAGAGCTCTTCCAAGGACTGCTCTCCAGAGAACAGCTCTGAAAGAACTTGTGACTGACCCAAGGTTACACCAGCTGGCTGCATGTGGAGGAGTGGGGAATCAAACCCGGTTCTCCCAGATTAGAGTCCACACTCCTAACCACTACACCCAACTGGCTCTCAATGTCGGGAAAACCCCATTTTCATTCATTTGAATAAGAAAATTGGCACTTTCCAGACACAAATGCCCGCACACTTTTTTGTTTTGTTTTTATAAAACTGAGGCAAGAAACACGGATTTTGTATTTTAGGCACTGGAATCAGAGAACAAAACACAAAGCAGCAGCCAGGGAGAAACGCGGGGTGCTTCCTTTGATCCAAACGAGAGCCTTTGGTTTCGGGAACTTTCTTGTGCAACTTCTAGGTTAAAGTTTCCAGCTTTAGAAAGTGGCTTTAATTGACACGTAGCCTGGTGGTGCCAGAACACAGGCTGGGATTTCAGGTACTGCCGCTTCCCTTCGTTTTTTTAATTGGATGCATCCTGCACATCGAGCCATTGAAACAACTGCACCCTCTCCTTCCACGTGCCGCATTTAATTATACGCTGCACCAATTTGAATCTTTTTATAGGATTTACTTTTCATAAAATGCAAGAAATATTCCAGTGTAATGCTCTCATGATTTCGAGTGCGTGCAGATAATTGGGGCTTCCTGCAGCTTCCAGATGGTTTAAAGGAGGGGGGGGGGAGAGAGATCCCCCCTTCCAAATTTTGTGATTACGAGCAGTGGACAAAAAAGGAGGGGGGGGGAATACAAACAAATTTAGGAAGGAAGTGGTGCACTTCAGCCTGATGGAAGAGCTTTGAATCAAAAGAGGGAAAGGCGCAACTGTAGACCGACTACCGCATTTCATGCAAGGCCTGGGAAGGCAGGACAAAATAGGATCGAGAGATGGCAAGAGCACCAGAACAAAGTCTCTCATTCTAAAGGGGTTAAGTCAAGGCGATTTAAATCATCTAGTTTCAGGCGTGTAGCCATGTTCGGCTGCAGTAGAACCGTTAGATTCAAGTCCAGTGGGACCTTAGAGACCAACAAGAGTTTTGGGGCTATAGACTTTTGAGAGTCAGAGCTCCATCAGATACCAGTTTGCTTTTGGCACTCCTCGGAAGCAAGGGGAAGAGATGGCAGCAGCAAGCAGAGACCGACAGAGCTACCCTCTGCAGCTAGAATGCCGAGGTTCAGGACTATATGAACAGCAGGAAATGATTCGATCTCAGTGGTCTTTCTCTATTGCACCCTGGGTGGAAATATTTCCAGTTGTTCATCCGCCCCACAATTCCTTGTGGCCTCTTGGCTTGCGTCTATGTAATAAGAAGTTCCCAACTTTCTCTCCATTCGTTGTGCTTGTAGAATTCCGAGAGTCCGTAACGGTCCCTTCTACCAACAAAGAGAACCAAAGGCAGGAATATGCAGATGAAGAGGTGGGGTTATGCAGATGAGGGCTGGCTTCATTCCCGATGCCCCCTCCCCAATTATTAAAGAAGTAAATGGGTTGCAAAATTCAATATGGGTGTCAGTGGCTGCAGTCACACTCACTAAATAATCCACTTTCAATCCACTTTCAGTGCACTTTCCAACTGGATTTTTGTGGCCCATTCTGCATCTAGCATTTGCTCTGCTGTTTTTTGCTCTGTTAATTAAATTAGCCACAGTGCCCCCTCTGTACCCCCCCCCCCAAGGTTTAGCTACGGGGCTGCCTAGCCATACCATCTCAGGTTCATTTACTTGTTCATCTTCCAGTGTTATATATGCTATCAAATGTCAGCAATGCCCTTCCACTCTCTACATCGGACAGACAGCTCAGTCCCTGCTGTGAAGAATAAATGGACATAATTACGCTGACATTAAAAAACCACAACAGTCAAAAACAAGTGGGGGGACATTTTAATCTTCCAGGTCATTCCATTGCTGAGCTAAGAGTGGCAGTCCTCGAATGAAGAAATTTCAGGGGGAGATTATAACACGAGATTGCTGAACTCAAGTGAATTCACGAGTTCAGACCAATAGACCACCCTGTCTAGTGCTGGGGCAGGTTGTTCAGAGCCTAGGTCGAAGAGCTGGGAGTTCGGAGCAGAAGCGGAGTCGTTCTTAGCCGGGGTCAGAGAGCCGAGAGTTCAAAGCCAGAGAGAAGTTGTTCAGAGCCAGTCAATCAGCAGGGGGTTCAGAGCAGGAGCGGAGTCGTCAAAGCCGAGGTCAGAGAGCTGAGAGTTTAGAACAAGGACAAAGTTGTGCGGAGACGGGGTGGGCGCAAGGGCGTTGGGAGTTCAACTAGTTGCTTCTGCAAGAAGCCAGCCTAGCTTGGGGAGCTAAATATCCCTCTGCTGCTGTTTCCATTTAGCGATCGGTGCACGTGCCCCTGCTTCTGCTAAAACTCAGGGCTGAATGACTGCCTGTTCTTCAAGCGTGCTTCATGCCACCAGGATGCCAGATCCTGGTGGAGGCGGGCCCTTAATCGCGCAACCCTTGAAGGCGAGTCAGGAGGGCTGTCTACTGACAGCTGTTCCTCCACAGCCATTACTGAAGCAGGCGGCGACGGCAAACTTTCAGATTCTTCAGTAGGGCCAGGTGTGGGTTCTGCTGCCACCATCAGCTCCCCATCGCCAATGCCCATGACACACCCCCACCCACTGGGCTGAATAGAGACATAGGAGTTTTATCTCACTTACAGATGCTACTTTTCTGCCCCCAAGCATTTCTGCTCTGGCCTAATCAAGCAGATTACATTTTGCATTGTACTTCTGCATTTGGAGTTCCATCTCTGCAACTCCCCCCCTCCCCGCACCTTCAGGCTGGGATACAAGGACTCAGGGATCTCCATTGTGACTTGCATCTGATGTAGGAAGCTTTGACTCTTGAAAGGTTATACCCCCAAAATGTTGTTACTCTCTGAGGTACGACTGGACTACTATCTAATTGTCAAATCACCTTGAATAACAATGAAGGAGAAGGGGGGAAGAGGAGGAGGAGAAGGAGGAGAAGGGAAAAAAAGGAGCGGAGGGGACAAAGAAGATTGGTATAAAACATCAAGTTTCTCACTTGCACTTTAAATCAATTTGCACTTTAAATCAAGAGCATAATGGCTCAACTAGCGAATACGTATAGCATGAGCCATAGGGTTGCCAAGTCTTATGGACTCACCAGCGGGGGGGAGTCCTCCTGTGCCCGGGAGTTTCTTCTGGTGCGCGCGTAAAGCGCGTGCGCCTGGCGGCATCACCGGAATTGACATCAGCACGTTGGGGGCTTTGCCAGGACGACGCTTTGGCAATCGCCCCAAAACTCTATGGTATCATAGAGATGGCAGAGAAGGGAAGATTAAAGCCCTTCCTCCTCACACACTGCTTTTGGGAGACAAATCTTCCCCACAGCATTTGGGAACCTTAGTTCCCCTATGTTATACATGACACAAATCGGGTCTGGGACCCACAACCTGGCTCATTAGGGCTGCCAAGTCAGCCCGGGGGGAGCATCGCCCTGGCAACGCCCCCAACGTGCCGACGTCACTTCCAGTGACGTCATTACGTCGTCCTCAACGGATGACTTCGGGGGTGGGGTTCCTCCCGCTGGCCGAATGCTGGCCGGCGGATCGGGAACACCTTTAGCGGGGGATCCCCCACCCCCCAGGCTGACTTGGCAGCCCTAATGAGCCAGGTTGTGGGTCCCAGACCCGATTTGTGTCATGTATAACATAGGGGAACTAAGGTTCCCAAATGCTGTGGGGAAGATTTGTCTCCCAAAAGCAGTGTGTGAGGAGGAAGGGCTTTAATCTTCCCTTCTCTGCCATTTTTCTAAACCAAAATGGGTATGGGGGCACTGTTGGCCCCACTGTGGGGCTCCATGCATAGGGACTTCATCTCCCCCGCAGCCGTTTCAGTTCTGCAAAATGGTGACAAAGGATAGCTGAAGCTTTCCCTCTCCTGCACTCATTGGCCTAATCAGTTCCTGCAGCTCTTGGTAACATAGTTCCCTGATGTTACATTTGACATGAGTTGGGTTGGGGGGCCTGTGACCTGATTCGTGCCACACATATAATCTAGTTGAGCCCTAAGATCATCCAAGTGCGCTCAGTGAATGAAGCTGGCAAGGTACAGGATGGGCTCTGCCTTTGGTGAACTGACAGTCCAGGGACAAACCATGGTTTGGTGAAGGGCTTTTTTTGTAGAAAAAGCCCAGCAGGAACTCATTAGCATAATAGGCCACACCCCTGACAGCGCAGCTCCCTTGCAGGATCAGCTTTCCCAGGTGCCCCGCGACTTGCGAGGCGCATGGGGAACCCGAGGAAGGGAGGCAGTTTAAACTGCCTTCCCTCCCTGGATCGGCGTGGCTTCCCCAGGCCCCATTCTCAATTCTCAATTTAGTGTTTAACAAATGAGCCTTGAAGCTCTTCAGGCTTGTGTGTTTTCTCAGCCTCCTCTCAAGTGTATCTCGGCTATCAAATTCTTCCTGCTTCCGAAAAAGTGGCAGTTGGTTGCAATGTTCAGACCAAATTAAACAACAATGTGCTTTGTTCTCTTGCCTATAAACCAGGGTTAAGCCATGGTTTATGTTAGAAGTTGAGGACTTTGTGCTGTCTCCTGTCTCAAACTTGAGAAGATGGCACCAAAGAGTTTAGACAGATAGAGAGGTCGGGACACACAGAGCATGCTTTCCTTCCTGCATCCTGATCCTTTCCTTCAAAGCAGAATGCTACTCTTAGGGGCAATTTCCTCTGCTTCCGCTCTCTCTCACACTTCTCTCTCGCAGGCACACAAAAGAAGGTGCACGATCTCTGCATCTTGCACCATGGAGGCTGGACATGTGTCCAGCATCCAACACCATCTAGTTAGGCCCAATTTACACCTCCGCTCTGAAGTAGTTTGACTGCTGTATTTTCCTACGCTTATTTCATGCTGGTTTCAAATTTCACTCCCTGGGTCTGAAGAGTACTAAGCAACAGGATCTGTTTAAAGCAGTAAAATGCTAGCTTGACCACCAGAGGGCAATTAACAAACGTAAACAGTAATTTTTAAACTAGAACAAGTATGGTTTGAAACTAGAAACAGGTATAGACGGGTTTTTTTGGAAACTAGAATGATTCCAGCGGGAAAGTCAGATGAAGATTTGGCCTTAGTTAAGAGTAGGTAATCTAGATCTATCTCTTCCCTGCCCTCTCCAGCGTGTATTTCCTTTAATAAAAGTTGCTTATTAGTTTTAGAACTGACTGCTGATTCCACGTAACTTTGTAAGTCTGTCGCCCCGCCTGGCCCCAACTCTGCTGCATTAGAGCCTTGAGTACTCTGCAACTTTCTGTGGTTCCCCGGCAGTACCAAATCCAGAGAATCCCAACAGCTTAGAATCCCTACATATAGGAAAGGAAACTGACCACAGTTGTCATGTCATCTGATTCAGAAGGTGTGGAAAGGGGTGTTTTCTTCCCCCTCGGGAATCAGGAAGAAGTTAATACCCAAGCTGTATAAAATGGGAGACCGGAGAGTAGGGATGCCAGCCTCCAGGTGGGACCTGGGGATCCCCCAGAATTACAGCTCATCTCCAGACTACAGAGATCAGTCCCCCTGAAGAAAATGGCTGCTTTGGAGGGTGGACTCAGTGTCATTGTACGCCACTGAGGTCCCTGTCATCCCCAGGCTCCATTTCCAAATATTCAGGAGTTTCCCAACCTGGACCCGGCAACCCTACAAAGAGAGGGAAGGGGAGGGATCAAGCCAGTCTGTGGCCTTCCGAGGCATCTTCCTCATAACAAACAAATCAGGCTTTGTTCACCGTGACTGACTGAAACTGATGAGTGGATTCAAAGTGCAGGCCGTGCTTTAAAGTTTGTACTAAATCCCCTAGCAGAATATTTCGTGTCTCAGGACGAAACCTCCGCAGCTTTCAGAATAGCAGTAAGAATCCCACACAATGGGAGCTGACAGGGCTCGGGCGAAATGAGTGTCAATATGTCTTTAGTACCGGTTAGTACTGGTTGCCTAAGAAGAATCCATTCAAAGCCGATTTTAGTTCTAACAGGCTGGTCCCCGTTTTTCCTCCTGTGCCGCTCTTCATGTTTAGAATGCCCTTAGTGAGTACCTATGTGGTGCCCCTCCCCTCCCTGGTAGTTTTTCAATTCCCCTCAGAAAACCCAACTTTTCCTTGAAACTTTAAACTCTTGGGCCCTGTCGGTTGCCAGCTCTGAGTTGGGAAATACCTGGAAATTTTAGAAGAAGAAAAGATTGGATTTATACCCCACCCTTCACTACCCGAAGGAGTCTCAGAGTGGCTTACAATCTCCTTTCCCTTCCTCTCCCCACAACAAACTCCCTGCAAGGTAGGTGGGGCTGAGAGAGCTCTTTCAAGAACTGGTTTTGAGAGAACTTGTGACTGACCCAAGGTCACACCAGTTTGATGTAGTGGTTAGGAGCGTGGACTCTGATCTGGAGAACAGGGTTTGATTCTCCATGCCTCCACATGCAGCTAACTGGATGACCTTCAGATACCAGAACAAAATTTGAGTCCAGGGGCACCTCTAAGATCAACAAAGTTTAATTCTCGGCATAAGCTTTCACGTGTATGCACACTTGTTGTATTCGAAGAAGTGTGTATGCACACAAAAGCTTATACCCAGAATTAAACTTTGTTGGTCTTAGAGGTACCCCTGGACCCAAACTTTGTTCAAGTGATCTCCAGGCAACAGAGATCAGTTCACCTGGACAAAATGGCTGCTTCGGAGGTGGACTCTGTGGCATTATACCCCACTGAAGTCCCACCCCTCCCCAAACCCCGCCTTCCTCAGGCTCCACCCCAAAATCCCCAGGTATTTCTCAACCCAGAGTCGGCACCTCTAAGGGGAGGGACTTCGATGGGGTATAATGCCAATGGGGTATAATGACATAGAGCTGGGTTAGCAACCTTCTCCTCAGCCAGGGCCCCCAGCTTACATCGGCAGCATCTGCAACAGGAGCCGTCAACCGGCTCCGAACTTCAGATCGGCTGTCAACTCCTGCGCACCGGCCTACTCACGATAAATGATTCCTCTGTAGCGTTTGAAGCCGAATGATGGATGTGGTTGCTTGCAGACGATGCTTTGCCGTTAAAAGGCTTCTCCGATGCGCCGCGCACTTAAAAGGCCACTGAGACAATCTGCGGCACTTGCCAAGCAGTGTCTGAGTCTTACCTTTTAAAAAAGTGTTCCTCTTTTCTCTCTCTCTCTCTCTCTCTCTCTCTCTCTCTCCGCAACAAAAATCTGGCTGTACGGAGAGCAAATGGCCTGTGAAAGCTCTCAGTCCTGAAGACAATAACAAGCCCAGAAACGAAAGCGTTGCTAGTTAACAAAGCGCCCAAGTTCTTTCTTTCCCAAGACACCCGCTGATGTGACCCAAATGTATACACCTAGTTCCCTGACTGACGCTCGGAAAAGCAAGACAGAGAATTCCTTTGGCAGTCACAACAAACGACACTTTCCCCTTCTAAAGCCTTTTTGCCAGACTCTCAAAGACCTGCCGATGCAGATAAAAGATAACTCTTCCCCGGGGACTTCTGATGCAAACTGTTTTCTCAGCGGAAGCAGCACTGGGTGCAGTATAGGGATGCTAGCCTCCAGGTGGGGTCTGGATATCCCCAGGAATCACAGCTCATCTCCAGACTACTGAGATCAGTTCCCCCTGGAGGAAATGGATGCTTTGGAGGGTGGACTCTGTATGGCATCGTACCCCACTGAGGTCCCTGTCCTCCCTGGGCTAAAAGTTTACTCAGGCCGATTCCACACTAGTTGTTGCCCCGGCGTCACTCCCCGATAAAATCCGGGGCAGAGCAACAGTTCCCCACTTGTTGCTCCGGGTCTGCAGTTGGCCTGAATGTAATCATCATTTCCCCCGGATCTTCCATTTCTGGGATTTTCAGGCTTTGTTTGTTTGTTTTTTGGCACGGGAGTGAAGTCGGGGCATTCAAGTGGGGAACTCCAAAATCGGGGTTTCTTGCTCCACCCCTTTAACGCCCCTCTGCTTCTTTCTCTCCCCTTTCCCTCCCCTTTCCCGCACTGGCACGAGCGGGGTTTTTTTTTGTTCCCCGCTTTGTTGTGTTACAACACGACGACACGACATTGATCCACCATTGACTGGCATTTAAATGTCTTTTTAAAAATGTATTTTTGTTGTTGATGCCTGCAGATTTCTGTGTCGCATCTTTTGCACAAAAGTCGTGCCTGAGTCATGCCACTATAAAAATATGTATTGATCGCTTTGAGGTGCAGCACGAGCTGTCCCCCCCCCCCCCCGGTTGCATTGCAACAACTCAGCACGACATTGATCCATCATTGTGTGGTTAATATTTTTTGCGGGGCCAGTGTATTGCAGGTGGCATGGTGGTGTGGACACAATTTTTGCAGGGGTTACATGTGTTAGTGTTGCATGTTCCCCCTCCATTTCCCACCCCTTTCCCACCCTCCATTTCCCCTCCAACTCTGGCGCAAGCTTTTTTTTCTTTACACGGATTATTTTTGTGGGCTTGGAAGCTCAGATGGCCAATCACAGCTTTGTTGCATCACGACGTCATAACGCAACTCTGCTTACATTTAAAAAGGGGGGGGGAGACGGGCGGGGGCTCAAGATTCGGGGCAAGGACAGATGCAGAAATGAAGAACCAGCATCAACCCGGGTCAGATTCATGTAGTGCGGAAAAGTGCACACTAGGGCTGCCAAGTCCAACTTGGGAAATATCTGGGGACTTTGGGGGTGGAGCCAGGAGACTTTGGGGGTGGAGCCAGGAGAAAGGAAGTGACATCATTTTGTGATGTCACATCCTGTGATGTTGCTTCCACATGAACTCATGAAGTTTCCTAATACTGAATCAGGCCATTGGTCCATCAAGGTCAGTATTGACTACTCAGACTGGTAGTGGCTCTCCAGGGTCTCAGGCTGAGATCTTTAATGTCACCTATTACCTGATCCTTTTTTAGCTGAAGAGGCTGATACCTCCTGCATGTCAAGCAGATGCTCTATCACTGAGCAATGGCCCTACTGAATCCTTCCTCATCTCGGCAGAATATGAAGCCCTAAGTGCTACACAAGTGCTAAATATGATTTTCATATCATAAGAACAGGAGAGAAGCCACAGTGGATCGGCCCATCCAGTACAGCCCATCCAGTACAACACTCTGTGTCACAACAGTGGCCAAAAATACCAGGTGCCCTCAGGAGGTCCAGCAGCGGGGCCAGAACTCCAGAAGCCCTCCCACTGTTGCCCCCCAAGCACCAAGAATGCAGAGCATCACTGCCCCAGACAAAGGGCTCCATTTAGACCTTGTGGCTAATAATAGCCACTGATAGACCTCTGCTGGATGGGGACAGAGAGAGAGAGAGAGAGAGAGAGACAGACAGCTTTTTCACTTACTCTTGCCCAATTCCCAGGCTTTATTTCTGGCCCTTGTTTCACCCAGCTGTTATCCATGTAAGTCCCATAACTTCTCCCCCCCCCCAGCATAGGCTTTTTGGTGGCTAAAGAGGACCTTTGTCCTCCCCTTTTCGCCAGCAGAAAAGCTAGTTGGATCCATCCTTAATTTAAAATACCGGTTACTTGATGTACAAATGCTTTTAAAAATGCAGATTTTTACTGCCGGAGGGGGGGACACGGTTGAAAGAAACAGAAAATTGGCATAAAAATGAGGAATCCCAACTTTTATTTGCAGAAGGGAAATGAGGATTGGGGGGACCCAAACAGCCACGACAAGACATTTTAAACAATCCCACTCCCAGACCTTCTACAGGCAACCTCTCCTTGTGATGTTTACCTCTTTGGAAGTGACAGTTTATTCCTTTGACAAAACCACAGTGGACAGACAGACAGAAAAAAGAAAGAGGGGGAGGGGGAGAGACAGAGAAGGAAAAGAGCTCGCAGACCCCAGCTTACCCAAGCAGTTTACTCAGCAGCAACCTTGCACGCAGTAGAAAGAGCTTAGTCCCGCCTTAATCTCTGGGCGGGGCTCTCTTGCTGGCTCAGCTCTTAAAGGGGAAATTTCCCTTTTAAGAAGTTCAAGAGGCTGGCCAGGGCAGGCTCCGAGGTTCCCCTGCTGGCAGCCATTTTGTCCCCCCGGTGGCCAATCTTGGAAAAGCGGGGGAAAGCTTTAAAAATCGGTGTTTCCCCCACTCTACCGGGGGACTTGGCAGCCCTAGTGCACACTGATTCGGACCAATTAAACCTGGGAGGAAAGGGAAGCAAAGCACTTGTGCGGAATCGGCCTCAGTGAGCCATGGAGAATCTCTCATGGTAACTGCACAGGCTCTCCAGATTGTTCTGGTAACAAATATCCAGTGTGTCTGGAGGTGTGTCTCTTCCATCAAACTTGATTACTACCTTTGATGGAAGAGAAACACCTCCAGATGCATTGGATATTTGTTACCAGAACAATTTGGAGAGCATGTGCTGTTACCATGAGAGATTATCCATGGCTCACTGAGTGAACTTTTAGAAGAAGAAGAAGAAGAAGAGATTGGATTTATACCCCGCCCTTCACTATCCAAGGGAGTCTCAGAGTGGCTTACAAACTCCTTTCCCTTCCCCTCCCCACAACAGACACCCTGTGAGGTAGGTGGGGCTGAGAGAGCTCTGACAGAAACTGCTCTTTTTCAGGAGCAGCTGTGCCAGAACTATGGCTTGCCCAAGGTCATCCAGCAGCTGCAAGTGGAGGAGCGGGGAATCAAACCCAGTTCTCCCAGATTAGAGTTTGCACACTTAACCACTACACCAAACTGGCTCTTTTAGCAACTGCACATCACATGAGAAAGCAACACCTGGCTCTAAAGAAAAGCTTTTTCCATATATTTATTTCTGGATGTGTGTTGTCTTACAATAGTAATATTGACCACTGAGGAAGGCCCCTAAGGGGCTGAAACGCATATGGTCTACTGGTCATAAGATATGCCCATCAATTGTATATGTAAAACTATCAGCTCTGTGTGTCAAAAGTTTTAAGAGTCTGCTATTTGGACCATTTCTTTTAACCTATTTTATCTTTTATTAATGTTTAAAGGTTTCCCTTGCTTGAAAGCCAGTCAAATCCGACCCTAGGGATGCAGTGCTCATCTCCGTTTCCAAGCTGAAGAGCCAGCACTGTCCGAAGATGTTTCCATGGTCATGTGGCCAGCATGACTAGACACCGAGGCGCACGGAACACTGTCACCTTCCCACCAAAGCGGTACCTATTTATCTACTTGCAATTTCTTGCTTTCAAACTGCTAGGCTGGCAGGAGTTGGGACCAGAGACAGGAACTCACTCTGTCGTGCATCACTCGGGTCTCAAACTGCTGAACTGCGGACCTTCCAGACTGCAGTTCAGCGTCTTAACCACTTGAGCCACCGCAGCCCCAATGAATGTGTGCACCATAATAAATATTTGGATTTTTATAATCAGTTGGGGTGGGCCAGAAGAACAGATGTGCTCCTGACAGACACAGTCAAGAAGCAGACGGGCAATGGCTTTTGACTCTTCCAGAATGCCTGTGATAGAGCAATGCAAGGGTATTTATTTAATCACTACATTGTGAATCCACTTCACATCTCAAACGTGGCTCTCTTAGTGAGTTGCAGAAACCTAAAAGACCCTGCAAAGGACAACAGAAATCCATTAAAAAAAAAAGTTATTTGATGTTTGTTTTCTCTTTGTGGCTGTACAATCAGTATTATGGGTCTGAGAAAGGACAACAAGTACTGATCGTGAGTCTAGCTGGATTCGTGGGCAAACACCAGAGACACACAGAAACACTAAGTAGTAACTCTCTGCTCAAAAATCTCAACTGGATCACCTCCCATTTATGTGCCCTGCCAGGGCTTTTTTTGTAGAAAAAGCCCAGCATGAACTCCTTAGCATAATAGGCCACACCCAACAGCAGAAACTCTTTAGCATATTAGGCCACACCCCTGTCAGCGCAACTCCCTTCCAGGACTGGCTTCCCCAGGTACCCTGCGGCTTGTGGGGCGCATGGGGAACCAGAGGGAAGGAAGGCAGTTTTTGGATCAGTGGGGCACCTGGGGAACCCAAGTTTAAACTGCCTCCCCTCCCTGGATCGGCTTCGCTTCCCCAGGCACCCCGTGGCTTACAAGGTGCTTGGGGAACCAAGGGAGGGAGGCAGTTTAAACTGCCTTTCCTCCCTGGATCGGTTTGGCTTCCCCAGGCACCCCGCAGCTTGCAAGGCACCTGGGGAACCCGGGAGGGGGGGAGGCTGGAGGCGTGGCCAACTCGAAAGCCAGCCGGAACTCCGTTCCTGTGCATTCCTGCCCAAAAATAGCCCTGTGCCCTGCTAAAAAAAATGTGCAGTAGAAGATGGGGGAGGAACAGCAAAGTTTAATCCATAGAGGAAGAGTCAGTGAAGGAGCAGCCATATCAGAAAGCATGGCTTAAAGATTTAGGGATAGAACTGACAGAAGACCACTGGACTGAAATATGGAAACATTGCAGCAAAGTTTCAAAATCACAAAATGTTCAAGCAATAGTATACAAGGTATTATTTAGGTGGTACTTAACAGCTGAAAAAATAGCCCATATGACATCGGCAACACCAACCTAATGTTGGAAATCCTGTGGGATTAAAGGGACGTTCATACACACCTGGTGGGAATGTCAATTTATACAGGACTTCTGGAAAGTAATTGTATCAGAAATCAAATAGATAACTGCTCACTTATTGGAAATGAATCCTCTAACAATTTTGCTAAATTATTGGCAAAACAAACCTATACCCAATTTAAGTAAGGAATTGATTATACTAATGCTTACTGTATAAGATTTGTTTGTCTTTAATACTGAAAAACCTAATAAAATATGTTATTTAAAAAGAGGCTAATTAGGCAAGGAAACAGAGATAATCTTGCAGAGGGATGCCTCTGAATTACTTTGGACACAGCTGAACTGCTCACCAAATGGCTGACTCCCTGCATGCAATTGGAGAGCAATATGTGAGCCAGACTGGTAGAAGCTCAATGATAATTCCTACCTGGTAATAAGTTTAAAGGGCCCTGGCCTGGATAGGCCAGGCTAGCCCAATCTCATCAGATCTTGGAAGCTAAGCAGGGTCAGCCCTGGTTAGTATTTGGCTGGGAGGCCTCCAAGGAATACCAAGGTTGTGATGCAGAGGCAAGTAATGGCAAACCACCTCTGAACGTCTCTTGCTTTGAAAACCCTACGGGGTCATGGTAAGTTAGCTATTACTTGATGGCACTTTCCACTGCTCTAAAGGACAGGAAATGGTACAGGCTTCTGCCCAGTGGCTCAGCAGCAAGTCTCGCTTCTGCTTTCCCTCCATGCTGGCAGAAATAGCGGGGCTATGTCAGAGACAGAGCGGGAGAGAGAATAGCGGACGGCCAGCTTCAAGAAGAGCCAGTGATGAGCTGGGTTCTTAATGCTGAAAATACCTCCAGTATTATAACTGGGTCACGTAGCTGCCAAAAAACACCCCCGGGCAGATGGTGCAGCTTGTGATTTCCCTGCTGGGAGGCAGGGGGGGAAAGGACCGCCTGAAAGGGAGAGTGACACTAATTGTTAGGCAACCTCCAGAGAGTCTAATGTACTTCCGCAAATTAGCCGGGTACCAGTTTTCTTTCTGCTTTTTCATATCGTTCTCCGGGAGAAGGTCCAGAGCAGTGGATGACGGCGAATGCATAATTCAGGGGAAGCTGCGGGTGTCACTCCCGCTAGAGAACGGTTCCGCCATGAAACGCTCTGGAAAGAGGAGGAGTTGTGGTCCTTTCCCCCCTGCAGTTGCCAACCTCCAGGTGGTGGCTGGAGAGTTCCCGTTATTACATCTGGTCTCTGGGTAACCGAGATCAGTTCCCCTAGAGAAAATGGCTGCTTTGGAGGGTGGACATTATCCCCCACTGAAGTCCCTCCCCTCCCTAAACCCCGCCACCCAACCTTAGGCTCCACCCTCCAAATTTCCAGGTGTTTCCCAGCCAGGAGCTGGCAACCCTATGAATCCCCCCTCAGTATAAAACATACACCAAGTCAGTGGCTGAAAACATTATTTATTTTAGAGTGATGATAGAGAAGACCAGGGGTCATTTGGTAGAAAAAGAGGTGCAGGAGCTCATTAGCATAACTCATTTGCATATCCCCCCAACATACCGGAAGTGTGTCAGAAGGCAACACCCACCCCTCAGGCTCTACTCCACTGGTGAGTGAAACTGACCTGCTCTTCCTCCATTCCCTTCCCCATCCAATACTTTGTGCAATAAAAATAAGTGTAAAGAACACACCCTCATTCTCTTCCTTCTCCCTTGAAACCACCAGGTTTCAAGTAGACTTGAGATACCCAGGACATGTGCACCACCCATCCCTTTCCCTTCCCCTCCGCACAACAAGACACCCTGTGAGGTAGGTGGGGCTGAGAGAGGTCTTTTGAGAACTGCTCATGAGAGAACAGCTCTGAGAGAACTTGTGACTGGCCCAAGGTCACACCAGCAGCGGCATGTGGAGGAGTGAGGAATCAAACCCGGTTCTCCAAGATTAGAGTCCAACTCCTGACCACTACACCAAACTGATGGGGTGGAAGCTGCTGAAGGGTTGGTGAAATTTCTCCAATACTTATGTGCCATGTGCCCAGATAAAAAATGGTATACTTAGGAAATTTATATGCCACCTTGAGCAAGTCTCTGGAAAAGCAGCACACAGTCATAAAAGGAACAATGATAAAATTATCAATATTAAAATAAAACATTAAAAACAATAAAGACCCTAGCAGGGCTTTCCCCGGGGCGCTGCGCCTCTGCACTGTTCGGGGAAGCCGAGGGGGCGGGGCTTGGTCATGTGCCCGCCCCCTGGGCTCCTCACTCCCGGAGCTGCGCTCCTGTGCGCTCCCGCTCCAATGGACCACTGGAGAAGACTAGTCTGATACCCATGCTTCACTATGGTATTTAAGTTCCGTAAATCCAATTATAATATTGATGATGTAAAGTCTGAAATGTAACATTTGTTGTAAGAATTCTAATGGGGAAGACTGTACTGTAAAAAATGAAGTGAGACATATGTACTGGTTTTTCCCTCTCTGCTGAAGGACCTCTCTGTAGACCATGTTGGTGGTTCTGCCCTCATATGCTAGGATCACCAGGCTGCTTGGTGAGCTCACTCTGGAGCAGGCAACATAGAATTGTCCATTTAAGAAGCAGTCGTCTGTTAAGTCCACTCCTGCCACCTTCCACAAAAGTGATGGCCTTTCTACTGGTGTTCCTGGATTGTTTTGCTTATATAGAGACTGTGTTGTTCTGAGCACCTCAGGGTGATCTTGCTGGTACTTGGCCTGCGCAACTCAGTGCCCCACAAGAGTACTATGTGCAAATGTCTTTGCTGCATTCCTAAGTTGCCTCCTCCTTGTAGCATTAAAGTACCCTGGCCCTGCTCCGACACCTGACAGACACCCGTCTGTCTGGTGTGTGTGTGGAATTATGTTTAAAGGCATCTGGGAGGCTGAGCAATCCTGCTGAGCAAACCTCCCTGGCGGCTATAAGCATCCCATCTCCTCTCCTACACCTGACAGGCAGAGGAGTATTAGAAGCCATTGTGGAGGTGGGGCCAGCACGATCACTAAGGCATTACTGCTGGGGTGGGTGGGCTCCCTCATGGCTTTAAGCACCATGCAACTGCTGCTGCACCTGACAAACAACTGCCTCTTAGGTGTAGGAGGTGAGGGGGAGTGTTTTGGAAGCTATCGAAGAGGCTGGACCAGCAGCATCACTGCACCTCACAGGTGGCTGTTGGCCATTCCTGATTTCCTTAACTGTTGTTAGCTCTTTACAGTCTCCTGTAACTTTTTTTTAACCTTAGAATGCTGAGCTCTGCGGCTGACCAATCAGAGACCAATAGGAACCGAATATGATTGATGGACAGTTGATTCAGGATGGACAAAAGGAAATACTTCTTTACTCAATGAGTGACTAAATTGTGGAGGGCCAGGGGAAATACTACTGACGGCCATCCTGAGGTGGGTGAGCCAGTGAAGGCCTGGACAGATTTATGGAGGAGAAATCCATCAATCAATGGCAATGGCAAACCATCTCTGAATGGCTCTTGCCAGTTTGGTGTAGTGGTTAGGAGCATGGATTCTAATATGGAGAACCGGGTTTGATCCTCCACTTCTCCATATGCAGCTGTTGGGTGACCTTGAGTGAGCCACAGTTCTCTCAGAGCTGTTCTCTCAAGAGCAGTTCTCAAAAGAGCTCTCTCAGCCCCACCTGTCTCACAGGGTGTCTGTTGTGGGGATGGAAAGGAGCTTGTAAGCTGCTCTGAGACTCTGAGTGAAAGACAAGAGTATAAATGAAATCACTTCTTAAGAACATAAGTCAATACTCTGTCACACAGTGACCAAAAATACCAGGTGCCACCAGGAGGTCCACTAGACACTAGAAGCCCTCCCACTGTCCCCCCCCCTCCCCAAGCACCAAGCATACAGAGCATCACTTGCCCCAGACTGAGAGTTCCTATATATACCTTGTGGCTAATAGCCACTGACGGACCTCTGCTCCATATGTTTATCCAATTCCCTCTTGAAGCTGTCCATGTTTATAGCCGCTACCACCTCCTGTGGCAGTGAATTCCATGTGTTAGTCACTCTTTGGGTGAAGAAGGACTTCCTGTTATCTGCTCTAACCCGACTGCTCAGCAATTTCATGGAGTGCCCACGAGTTCTCTTATTGTGAGAAAGGGAGAAAAGGACTTCTTTCTCGACCTGCTCTATCCCATGCATAATCTTGTAAACCTCAATCATGTCACCCCTCAGTTGTTGTTTCTCCAAGCTAAAGAGCCCCAAGCGCATTAACCTTTTCTTCATAGGGAAGGCCCTATGGGTTCATCGTAAGTCAGCTGTGACTTGACATCACTTTCCACCACCATACTTATTGGTCTCACCCTGGCAGTGGAACTTCTCGCCCTGGATACTGAAATGATCAGTTTCAGCACTGGATGTGATAACAGAATCCATTTCCAGTATGAAAGAAGAAAAGGCTCTGTCTTACCGAACAAAGAGGAACAAAAGACATCTTTCTTCCTTTTTTGTCATGCTATACAGCAGGGGTGTCAAACTCATTTGTTATGAGGGCCAGATGTGACATAAATGAGACCTCGTTGGGTTGGGCCATGTGTGTCATAAAATGTAATGCCAGGTAGCGGAGATATAAACTTTATAAAGGACACAAACACAAACAAGATTTTTTTTACTTAAACCATGCTTAAAACATTAGTACTCTTGCAATATTTTGTTTATTCAACAGTATCTGACAACTGAGATCTCTTGCTCTGAATTATTGCATCAAAATGTCTGTGCTGTTGCAATCCTAAGTATGCTGTTCAAGTGTGTATCTCTAAGCAGCAAACCTACTTTTGATTTATTGACATTCACCCTAGAAATCTCATGCTCAGAGTTCTGAGTCTAGGACCTAGGGGAAAACATGAAATGGCTGAGTGACTAAGAGGGTCTGGTGAAGCGAGCTATGATGCAGTAGCAGCAACAGAACTGGAAGCAGGAGATGGCCAGTTCCAGGGCGGGCCTAGGGCTGCCAAGTCCCCGGGTAGGGCGGGGGAAGCACCGATTTTTAAAGCTTTCCCCCGCCTTTTCAGAATTGGCCACCGGGGGAGGCAATGGCTGCCAGCAGGGAAACGTCGGAGCTTGCCCTGGCCTCTTAAAAGGGAAATGTCTGCAGAGAGCCTGCCCTGCAGTAAAAAGCCTCAACAGACATTTCCCCTTTAAGAAAGAGCAAGAGAGTCCCGCCCAGAGAGGCTCTTTCTGCTGAAGGGCCTGCTTTTGCATGTGGCCTGCTGCTGGAGTAAGCTGCTTGGGGTAAGCTGCTGGGGTCTGCCTGCTCTTTTCCTTCTCTCTCTCTCCCCCTCCCCCTTTCTTTCTTTTTTCTGTCTGTCTGTCTCTCTCTCTCTGTCCCCATCCAGCAGAGGTCTATCAGTGGCTATTATAGCCACAAGGTCTAAATGGAGCCCTTTGTCTGGGGCAGTGATGCTCTGCATTCTTGGTGCTTGGGGGGCAACAGTGGGAGGGCTTCTGGAGTTCTGGCCCTGCTGCTGGACCTCCTGAGGGCACCTGGTATTTTTGGCCACTGTGTGACACAGAGTGTTGTACTGGACGGGCTGTTGGCCTGATCCACTGTGGCTTCGCTCCTGTTCTTATGATATGAAAATCATATTTAGCACTTGTGCAGCACTTAGTGCTTCATATTCTGCCGAGATGAGGAAGGATTCAGTAGGGCCATTGCTCAGTGATAGAACATCTGCTTGACATGCAGGAGGTATCAGCCTCTTCAGCTAAAAAAGGATCAGGTCATAGGTGACATTAAAGATCTCAGCCTGAGACCCTGGAGAGCCACTACCAGTCTGAGTAGTCAATACTGACCTTGATGGACCAATGGCCTGATTCAGTATTAAAATGATTCCATGGCACTGCAGGGTTTTGAGCCAGGCTCTCCCAGATCCCAGCCAAACAAACTGACTGCTACATAACACTGACTCTTGTTCAGCGACAAAAAACAGTGGCATAAAAGTCACAGTCTGGGTAATGCTGCTTGCAAGCCTATAAAGCTCAAGGCAGCAGCAGAAGCTCAGTATTAGGAAACTTCATGAGTTCATGTGTCAGCATGTGGAAGCAACATCACAGGATGTGACATCACAAAATGATGTCACTTCCTTTCTCCTGGCTCCACCCCCAAAGTCTCCTGGCTCCACCCCCAAAGTCCTCAGATATTTCCCAAGTTGGACTTGGCAGCCCTAGGCGGGCCTGATAGAAGCCCTCCGGGGGCCTGATCCAGCCCCCAGGCCGCATGTTTGACACCCCTGCTATACAGCTTGGGCATCAAATACAGAAATGAAAGTGCTGTATTGGATAACAAAGTGGCATTTTTCATATTGCCGCTTCTCCACTTGCAGAACGGAGCCCACGCACTTTCAGCGGACAGAGATTACTCTGGAATCTTTCACTCCATCCCCTTTAAGCTGATGAAATCACAGGTGGAATTGAATGATTGGGATCTGTTATGGCTGCTGAAGCTGAGCAGGGAAACAGGAAGAGGAGGAGGAGGAGGAAGTGGCCAAAAATACCAGGTGCCGTCAGGAGGTCCACCAGCAGGAACAAAACACTAGAAGCCCCCCTTTCTTCTCCTCCTCCTCCACTGAGCCACAGCCCCTCACGCACTGCATGCGAGGTGGTCTACTTGTGTGTCGATACCTAGTGAGGGGTTTTGCTCCGTGCTTTTTTTGCCCAGGAACCGGCAGACCGAGAGTCCATGAAAAGGGCTCAGGGAACCCTGCAATGCGGATTCTAGTCTGGATGAGTGATGTCTCTTTGCCTTTCTCGGGCCCTCACTTCTGCCAGCTCTGGAGAAAGTTCCCTAATTTACAACCTGCGGCATCCGAGAGACGTACCATCAACGGAGGAGGAGGCGGGAAGGAGCGGGGAACACAGGTAGCCATAACTTATTCCGGCGACATTCTCCAGATGGTTTCTGTGAGCTGGAGCTTTGTCTCTCGATGAGACACACGGCAGTAAAATGGCAAATCATGTCAGACTGGCAGGGCGGCATTGCCTGAATGGGAAGCCCGTCCAAGGGATGAATGCAAATGACTGTCTTGTGGTTTGCAGAGCTAGAAGCTGTGTGAGGGATTCTGGACGAGGTACAAGATGAAGGGATTTTGGTCGATCAAAGGGAGGTTCTACTGGAGCAGTCCAAAGACCCAACCAGTCTGGCTTGCTGTCTCCCACAACCATTTACAAGCAGCTCATAAAGGCCTTCTCCCTTTCGCTATGGTTTGTACTGGCATTCAGAGGGATGTGTTTAGGGTTGCCAGTCTCCAGGTGGTGGCTGGAGATCTCCTGGGATCACAACTTGTCTCCGGGTGACAGAGATCAGTTCCCCTGGAAGGTGGACTCAATAGCCTTAAAGCAGGAGATCCAGTTTGGTGTAGTGGGTAAGAGTGGCAAGACTCTAATCTGGAGAACCGGGTTTGATTCCCTGCTACTCCTCCACATGCAGCAACAGCCTGCTAAGAGTCTGCTGTAAATACTCCTGAAAGAGTGGTTTAGTCCACTTGTACCCTAGGGGGCACTGTGGTGCATTCTCTAGTGTTTAGGGCAGGGGTTTCGAACTCATTTGTAACAAGGGCCGGATCTGACATAAATGAGATCTTGTTGGGCCGGGCCATGTGTGTCATAAAATGTAATGCCAGGTAGAGGAGATTGTATTACAAAGGACACAAACACAAAGGGTTTTTTTTCTTCTTACAATAAAAACATGCTTAAAACATCAGCATTCTTGCAATATTTTGTTTATTTAACGGTATCTGACACCTCTCTCTCTCTCCAAATTATTGCATCAAAATGTCTGTACTCTTGCAATCTTGAGCATGCTGTTCAAGTGTGTATCTGTAAGCTGCAACCCTACTTTTGATTTATTGACATTCACCACAGAAACCTCACGCTCAGAGTTTTGAGTCTAGGACCCAGGGGAAAACATGAAATGGCTGAGCAATTGAGAGAATCTGGTGAAGCAAGCTATGATGCAGCAGCAGCAACAGAACTGGAAGCAGGAGATGGCCCGTTCCAGTGTGGGCCTCACAGAAGCCCTGGCTGCATGTTTGACACCCCTGGTTATAGGGTTTATAGAATGTTTTCTCTTGCAGGTCAGCCTACCTCTTGTTGTTTCTCTTTCTCTGCTCTGTGCCAGTGTGGTGTAGTTTAGTGTAGTGGTTAAGTGCGTGGAATCTAATCTGGGAGAACCGAGTTTGATTCCCCACTCTTCCACTTGCAGCTGCTGGATGACCTTGGGCAAGCCATAGATCTGTCAGAGCTGTTCTTGAAAAAGAGCAGTTTCTGTCAGAGCTCTCTCAGCTCTCTCTCACAGGTAGTCTGTTGTGGGGAGGGGAAGGGAAAGGAGATTGTAAGCCGCTCTGAGACTCCAAGTGAAGGTGGGTGTATAAATCCAATCTCCTCCTCCTCTTCCTCCTCCTCCTCCTCTTCTTCTTTGTGTGTATGCTCTGAAGGCCTCTCTGTTGCATTAGTGGCCTGCAGTCAAGTACTGTCTTTTTGCAAAATCCTGTTGCAGTAAATTCATTGAAAACAAACTCCAATGCCTGAATTGGATTATTTCCTGAATGCTGCCAACAGTTATACAAGGAGGGAATGCTGCCAACAGTTATATGTAATTCCTGAGGGTCCGCAGGTCCCACCTGGAGGCTGGCATCCGTACTTGGCAGAGTGGAGGCTTGAACCCAAGTCTATCAAATCCTACTTCAGCGCTTGAACCATTACGGTTACACCGGTTCTCAGACATTTAAGCATCAGCCGAAGACTTAAGATAAATAAACAAACAAACAAAAGCCTTTGGCGATGCAAGTCCAATTAGCCATCCCTCTTGTTTTCCACAGCCTTCACTGGATTTATATATGTTAGAGTTGTTTTAATTGTTTGATAGTGAGCTGCCTCGGAGGCCTGGCTAGGCGGAACAGAAGTCTATAATTAAAAAAAACAAGGAGATAAATAAAAGGAGAACGGGGCCAGTCGGCCTGGCCATTATGAAGCCCCTGAGCAGTTTGTCTTTACAACCCACATTCTAAGAGCACACTGGAAACAGGGCAACAACAATGTAGAGAGATGTGGCTCATCCCGTATCACTAAACTTCCAAACTTCATCGGCTAAATGTCTTTTTTTGCTTATGTGAACATCAGGAGGGCCCTGCTGGATCAGACCAGTGGTCCATCCAGGCCAGCATCCTGTCTCACACAGTGGCCAACCAGTTCCTCTGGAGGGCCAACAACAAGGCAGAGAGGCTGAGGCCTTCATAAGGACATCAGAAGAGCCCTGCTGGATCAGACCAGTGGTCCATCCAGTCCAGCATCCTGTCTCACAGAGCGGCCAACCAGTTCCTATGGAGGGCCAACAACTGGGCATAGAGGCCGAGGCCTTCTCTTGATAAGAACATCAGAAGAGCCCTGCTGGATCAGACCAGTGGTCCATCTAGTCCAGCATCCTGTCTCACACAGGGGCCAACCAGTTCCTCTAGAGGGCCAACAACATGACAGAGTGGCCAAGGCCTTCATTAGAACACAAGAAGAGCCCTGCTGGATCAGACCAGTGGTCCATCTAGTCCAGCATCCTGTCTCACAGAGCGGCCAACCAGTTGCTCTGGAGGGCCAATAACAGGGCAGAGAGGCCGAGGCCTTCATTAGAACCTAAGAAGAGCCCTGCTGGATCAGACCAGTGGTCCATCTAGTCCAGCATCCTGTCTCACAGAGCGGCCAACCAGTTGCTCTGGAGGGCCAATAACAGGGCAGAGAGGCCGAGGCCTTCATTAGAACCTAAGAAGAGCCCTGCTGGATCAGACCAGTGGTCCATCTAGTCCAGCATCCTGTCTCACAGAGCGGCCAACCAGTTCCTATGGAGGGCCAACAACTGGGCATAGAGGCCGAGGCCTTCTCTTGATAAGAACATCAGAAGAGCCCTGCTGGATCAGACCAGTGGTCCATCCAGGCCAGCCTCCTGTCTCACACAGTGGCCAACCAGTTCCTCTGGAGGGCCAACAACAGGGCAGAGAGGCCGAGGCCTTCATAACAACACAAGAAGAGCCCTGCTGGATCAGACCAATGGTCCATCTAAGTCCATCATCCTGTCTCACACAGTGGACAACCAGTTTCTCTGGACAGCCAACAATGCGCTTAGGACATTATATGACTCAAATGCTGTAAAATACCAGCATGCTGAAAGTGATGAGATTGGTTTCATTGAATGCCCTAGGCAGCTTTCTGGCTAGGAAAGCTACAATGAAAGAAATGGTGGCCAGGAAGTCCATGTAGCAAGGGCACCATAAAACATGGCAATAGTCCTTTCATTGCATTGCAGAATTATCTGTCTAGCCTGGGAGTGCATGTCCAGTTCTGGGAAAGGAGAAGAAATTCCCAATCCAAATGATGCAGACGCCAAACTGAATAATGGAACAGAAAAGGACAATGATGTTTGTCATACTCTTCCCCAGCCATGTCCTTGGCCTTTTCCCTGGCTCTATGATGCTTAAAGCAGATGAGTAAAGTTCCCCAACTCCTTTCCCTCCCTTCTTCCCCCCCTGATCCCTATTTTTCTCTTTCCCAAAAGTCCTTGTTATGGAACAGGCTTCTGATTTTAGTGGGATAATTTTAATTCTTCTCCCCGATCCAGTCAGGGAGAAGACAGTCAGCTTGGAAGACCCCAATATTGATATCACTGCTGAAGCCCCCCATACCCATTCCATATTTCAAAGGACTTCAAATGCTGCATGCTACTCTGAAATAACTTATAATTCATCAATCAATCAATCGAGCAGAAGGGTGTTTTTATCCCTTGGATTTTCGATCAACAAAGTTTACTGCCAAATAGGAACATAAGAACATAAGAGAAGCCATGTTGGATCAGGCCAGTGGCCCATCCAGTCCAACACTCTTTGTCACGACCATCAGCAGGGCCAGAATTCCAGAAGCCCTCCCACTGTTGCCCCCCACAAGCACCAAGAATACAGAGCATCACTGCCCCAGACATAAGAACATAAGAGAAGCTACATTGGATCAGGCCAATGGCCCATCCAGTCCAACACTCTGTGTCACACAGAAGCCAAAACCCAGGTGCCATCAGGAGATCCACCAGTGGGGCCAGAACACCAGAAGCCCTTCCACTATGGCCCCCAAAGTGCCAAGAATACAGTGCATCACTGCCCCAGACACAGCTTTTACCCAAAGAGGCAGTCTCCTATTTAACTGGGAGAAATTAACTTTAAAGGAGACAAAGCGAGGGGGGGGGGTAACTGGGATTCTCCACCTATGCATACGGGGATATTGCCCTTAGAGAACTCTCGAAACAAACCAGTTGGAAGTTCAACTGGAAAGGGTTTTATTAAAAGAGAAATAAAGGGCAAAACACATAAAAAACACACAAGCTAGCTAAGAGGAAATCAAGGAGGATAGGGTAGAGAGCGATTTTAGGGAGGCGATAGTTACCAGTCTTGAAGAGCAAGGTCCATGGAGGCAGCAGCAAAACAACCAGCATTTCACAGAGAAGAGGAGAAGGTTCTCACACAAGTGGGGTATGTGTGGCATGGTGTCGAGAACAGCTACTCTGAGGTAACCCATTGAATGTCCTGGAAGGCTGAAGTGATGGATTCTAACTGTGATGGATAATGTAAACACTGCAGTCTGTATTTAAAAGGAATGCTAAAAAGCATTATCAATTTATTAGCATTAATGTGTCACTATGTCCTATAAGAGGTGAAGACATGAAACTGCCTTGTACTGAATCAGATCCTTGGTCCATCAGGGTCAGTATTGTCTATTCAGACTGGCAGCAGCTGCCTGGGGTCTCAGGCAGAGGTCTTTGACATCACCTCAGACCCGTAGCTATGGTGGGGCCTTTGGGGGCTCCGCCCCCTTTCTGCAAATGCCGGGGATTGAACATTGGGACCTTCTGCGTGCCAAGCAGATGCTCTACCACTGAGCCATGGCAGGAGAACTTGGTCTGCATCGCAGCTGAAGAAGACATGTAATGCATTCTTTGTTCCATGGCCCAGCCCAGAAGCGATGCTGCAGGTATGAAATAGCTTAGCTGCAAAGCTAGCAATCCACACCATCTCATTTACCCAAGGGCTGAATGTTCTAAATGCTGCTTTAATATAGCTGTCATTTCTCCGCGAATGCCTCCTGGGCCTTGTGTTTCCAAACCTTTGTAGAGAACCTGTTTCCCCCCCAGCATAGGACGTGTTTCCCAGATGGAAGTCTAGGTCCCTTATTGATTTCACCGAGATGTGTAAGAATCTGCCTCGAAAGGTTTTTTTCCTCCTTTTCCTCAGCAGGAGAATTCCTTGCCTTAAGACCATATGCATCCAGTGGCTCGTGAACACACATGAAAATTATTTTGTATTAGGGTTGCCAGCTCCAGGTTGGGAAAGTCCTGCAGATTTGAGGGTGGAACCTGGGACCTGAGGACCGGGACCTAAGAGGGGTACAATGCCATAGAGCCCACCCTCCAAAGCATCCATTTTCTTCAGGGGAACTGATAGGGTTGCCAAGTCACTCACGGTTTGCAGTGGGGGAGAATTGGTTCCGTTCTGGGACATTCATGCACATGCTTTGCGTGCGCGTGGCATGGTGATGTCACCCGGAAGGGACATCATCACGTTGGGCACGTCGCCGGCTGACACTCTAGCAATCAGTTTGGAAACTCTGTGGTACCATAGAGTCTCCAGGCTGATTGCTAGAGCGTCGGCCAGTGACGTGCCCGGCGTGATGACATCACCTCTGGGTGATGTCATCACGCTGGGCACGTCACTGGCCGACGCTCTAGCAATCACCTCTAGCAATCACCTCTGGGTGATGTCATCGTGCCAGGCGCATTGGCCCGAACTGGGCGCTTTGGGGGCAGAGTTCCCCCCCGCTGGCCTGATCCGGACTGGTGGGTTGGGGGCTGTTTTGGCGGGGAAACACCCCCCACCCCGGGGGGGGCATCTGACAGCCCTAGGAACTGCTCTCTGGAGTCTAGAGATGAGCTGGAATTCCAGGAGATCCCCAGGTCCCCCCTGGAGGCTGGCATCCCTAAAGGAATCTTATCATGTGGTATTCCACAGCAACCGCCTTTCCCTGATGTTGCCACCTGGTTCTGGGATTCAGAGGTTGATTGCCCCAGTATGCAGGTCTCATGATCCCCTTTCGGGGGGTTCTAGGGGGACCCCTCCTTCCTTTCCGTCACCAGAAAAGCTGGTTGAATGCAACCTGATGAAACTCTGCCTATTGCTTTGGTGGTGGG
The DNA here is from genome assembly GCA_029233225.1 of Lepidodactylus listeri. Taxonomy (NCBI): domain Eukaryota; kingdom Metazoa; phylum Chordata; class Lepidosauria; order Squamata; family Gekkonidae; genus Lepidodactylus; species Lepidodactylus listeri. Next base: position 88,944,227 of record JARCFY010000011.1, read on the forward strand.
AAAAGTCATCAAGTTGCAGCCAACTTATGGAGACCCCACAGGGTTTTCAAGGCAAGAGAGGTTCAGAGGTGGTTTGTCATTGCCTGCCTTGGTGTAGCAACCCTGGACTTCCTTGGCAGTCTCCCATCCAAGTAGTAGCCAGGGCCAATGCTGCTTATTTTTAGAATCATAGACTCATAGAGTTGGAAAGGACATCCAGGGTCTAGTCTAACCCTGTGCACAATCCAGGAAATTCACAAATACTTCCCCCTCCACACCCCCAGTGTTCACTGTTCCATGCCCAGAAGATGACAAAAAGCCTTTCCAGGACCTCCAGCCAAACTGGCCTGGAGAAAAATGGCTTCCTGACTCCAAAGTCAGTTTGGTGTAGCTGTTAAGTGCTCGGATGAGCCAGTTTGGTGTAGTGGTTAAGTGCACGGACTCTAATCTGGGAGAACCGGGTTTGATTCCCCACTCCTCCACTTGTACCTGCTGGATAACCCTGGGCAAGCCATAGTTCTGGCACAGGTGTTCTTGAAAAAGAGCAGTTTCTGTCAGAGCTCTCTCAGCCCCACCTACCTCACAGTGTGTCTGTTGTGGAGAGGGGAAGGGAAAGGAGATTGTAAGCCGCTCTGAGACTCCCTTGGGTAGTGAAGGGTGGGGGATAAATCCAATCTCTTCTTCTCAAAGTGGCAATCAGCAGTTCCCTGGGCGTGGAAGAAAGGGCCACGAGACCTGAGCACTGAGGCAACCCTTCCTGCCCTCCCTCTCAAGATCTGCCTAAGTTCACAAAACCAGCATTGCTGTCAGATGGCCGCCTAGCCTCTGTTTGAGAACCTCCAAAGAAGGAGAGCCCACCACCTCCCGAGGAAGCCTGTTGCACTGAGGAACAGCTCTAACTGTCAGGAAGTTCTTCCTGAGGTTTAGCCAGAAGCTCCTTCCACCCCCAACGATCTGGTTTTCGCACTGTGGACTAGCTAAGATTTTCAGACACATTAGTTGGGTCAAACTGATTTGCAAGTCCTTTCAGCTTGCAGTACAAGACCATGGAATATCCTCATTTCGCATTTTCTTTCTTGTTTACGACCTCCCAGTGGGGTTAACATTTGGCTTGCGGGGTACGTTTAGTGGTGCCAAAGCAATCGTTTTGGGGAAACCAAAGTGTTGAGTGTGTGTGTGTGTGTGCGTGCGCGCACGTGTCCAGGGTTTAGTCCCCCTTTCTAGATTTTGATCAATATTTCAGCAAGCCTGCTTACAGCTATACCAAATGCAGATCACGGCCAATCTGGAGACTGTGACTGCCGAAGGAAAGAACCTTGCCTGTCGCTGATTGATGTTAGTGGGCTGTAATTCCAGGCACTTTTTGCTCCCTGTGAGAATCAAATGTTAGAGCTGTCTCTCTCTTAGGGGTTTATTTTGCCAGTAGCAATGAGAAGCAGCTGTGCGGGTTGCCTAGCAAGACACAACCCCCCCCCCCCCAGCTCATCAGGAAGTTTACAGAGACATAGGGCGAAAGCTGGGTCGTGGCTCAAATTTGGGGGGGGGGGGGCAGAGAATGTCAAACAGAAGGAATTGAGCGCTGTGATATCCAATAAAGGGCTTTTGACCACGGAATACGAGGAAGAAAAAGGGGCCTGCTCAAGTGATATGCCTGACCTGGATAGCCCAGGCTAGCCCAGCACCCTCTGATCTTGGAAGCTAAGCAGGGTCAGCCCTCGTTAGTCCTTTGATGAGAGACCACCAAGAAAGTCCAGATCTGGCTACATGGAGGCAGGCAATGGCAAACCACCTCGGTTCGTCTGTTGCACGGAAGCCCCTTTTGCTGCCCTCTCTAACTGGTATTAATTTCGGAGGCATTCCATTTAGCTGTCACGCCTAATTGCCACAGATAGACATAATCTTTCCCATGAACTTGTTGAGTCCCCTCTAAAAGGTGTCAAGGCTCTCAGGCTGTGGTCACATGCGCCAGTCACATAAACAAAGAACCGAGGAATCACACCTCTATACTGAGTATGCGATGATGTGCATACTGCGAGGGGGGGGGGGGAGAACACGGCACAGAGTTGGGATGGCACGATCACACCATCCTGATGGCATGAGAGCATGCTTGAGCGATCAGACAGGGGAAAGTCCGTCTGTGGCCCATCGACAAGCATTAGGACCGGACTTTCCCTGGTGTCTTTTAACTCTGCTTCCGTAGCGGAGCAGCACAGGTTGCCGACGACTGTGGGATGCTTCGCAGACGTTGCTGTCCGATCGCTCCCTTTAGATCTGTCAGGCATTCACAGCTGAGTCGGATCTAAAGGAGCGTGTGATCGCAGCCTCAGTCAGCATTACATCCTGTGGCAGGGAGTTCCACAAGTTACTTAGGTATTGTGCAAAGAGACCGTTTCTGTGGCGCACCTGCCAGCCTCCAGGTAGGGCCTGTAGATCCCCATGAATCACACCTGATCTCCAGATGACAAAGATCAATTCCCCTGGAGAAAATGGTGGACTTTATGACATTATACCCATTGAAGTCCCTCCACTCCCCAAACCCCACCTTCCCTAAACTCCACACCTAAATCTCCAGGTAATTTCCCAACCCAGAGCTGGCTGCCCTATTCTATGACTATGTGAAGCTGTCTTAAACCAGGCATGATGTTGTAGCTTGAGAGCAGGCAGCTCTTTCTTCAACCAGTGATTCCAGTTTGTTAGAACGAGAACACAAACACACAGAAAACACTGAACAATCCCAGCTTATATACAGTCTGGAAGTGGCTAAACCACACTCCTGGAACAGTAAGGTCCAATCATAAGTTAGTGCTTAGGGCCAATAGGGTGTGCTCCCGCCGAAAGTCATAGTCTTCCCTGATTGGTCCATTGCACAATGGCAGCCAATCAGACTGTTGATTTTAGGATACTGAGAGTCTATGGAGCTTGTGACTGAAGCTCAGGCTCATTCTACAATTCAGGCCATCCATAAAACACAATACATAATACACGACCATCGGTGCATCTAGATTCAGATTTGAAGACGTGTGCGTGCTCATGAAAGCTTATCCCCAGAATTAAACTTTGTTGGTCTTAAAGGTGCCACTGGACTCCAACTTGGTTCTATTGGTGTGTCTAGTTCATTCCTGCCTTCCCTGATTGGCCGCTCTTCCCCAAGTGACAGGCAGAGAAGAAGAAGAAGAAGAAGAAGAAGAAGAAGAAGAAGAGATTAGATTTATACCCTGCCCTTCGCTACCCAAGGGAGTCTCAGAGCAGCTTACCATCTCCTTTCCCTTCCGCTCCCCACAACAGACACCTTGTGAGGTGGGTGGGGCTGAGAGAGCTCCGAGACAACTGTCCTTGAGGGAACAGCTCTGACAGAGCTATGGCTTGCCCAAGGTCATCCAGCAGGTGCAAGTGGAGGAGTGAGGAATCAAACCCGGGTCTTCCAGATTAGAGTCTGTGCACTTAACCACTACACCAAACTGGCTCTTTCACAGTACCTGTAATCTGAGGTGGGTTTTTTTTAACCTGGATACGCCCAGGATTGAAGCTAGAAACCTTAACCACGAAAGCTGAACAGTCCTGATCAGGTGTCTGTCTCGAGTCTGTTAGTAGGCAGGTTCTTGAGATCAGCTTTGGTGCTGCAAAACAGTAGGATTGCCAGAGTTGGGAGATACTTGGAGATTTTGGGGGCAGAGCCTGGGCAGGGCGGGGTTTGAGGAGGGGAGGGGCCTCAGGATGGTACAATGCCCTAGAGTCCACCCTCCAAAGCAGCCATTTTCTCCTGGGGAACCGATTGTGGTCGTCTGGTAATGAGCTGTAATAGCAGGAAATCTCCAGGTGCCACCTGGAGGTTGGCAACTGTACAAAATAGGGTAGGCAAGCACAGAGAACGTGCGCTGAACAGGAAACACACTTCCTGTTTGAGAACCAGCGAGCTGCAGTGGTTCAAGGCTGCCAGCTCCCCCGTTCCCATTTCCTGGACAGCAAGAGACAAAATCTTAAAACATATCTTTAAAAAGTTTTAAAGAGCCATCAAGCCAACTGCATGACATCGCTTTGTGGGAAACCTAGAAGTGACCCCCCAAAATCCCTGTCTAAGAATCACCAGAAACTCTATGGCAAAACCTAGAGAGGACTGGTGTCACTTTTGGAGGAACCCCCCCATGTTCCCATCTTCCCAAGCTCCTGCTGGTTGCCTGGCTGTTAAATAGTGGGTTTCATGGAGCAGTAGACTCACGACTAGCGATCAGCTCTACTTTATTAATGATTTCAGCAAGCACAAGATGGAACTGCAGGGCCCCAGCCCTGTTTAAATAGCATGCAATTGCCACACCCAAACACACCCCACTCCCAACGATTGGCTAGTTACATAACATTACTTCTTGACTGGTTACTTCCAGAGTCCTGGTGGGCTATTGTTCTTGGGCTCCAAGCTCAACCAGTCTCTGGTAGAACAGTCCTGGAATGTTTCAGCCCCAATACATAACACAGGCCATGCCTCACAACTTTAGAGTGGTTACAGTGGCTAGGATCTGAAAATCCCCATCAGGTTGCCATCCTCCAGGCGGCACCTGGAGATCCCCTGCTATTGCTAGATGACCAAGATCAGCTCCCCTGGAGAAAAATGGCTGCTTTGGTGGGTGGACTCTATGGCATTGTACCCCACTGAGGCCCTGCCCCACCCCAAACCCCACCTTCCTTAGGCTCTACCCCCCAAATCTCTAGGTATTTCCTAAACCTGAACTGGCAACCCTTCGCTTGGCCCTGGAAGGTTGCTGGGTTACCTTGGCCTGTCTCCACTGATCTCTAGACAATCAAGACCAGTTCCCCTGGAGAAAATGGCTGCTTTGGAGGGTGGACTCTATGGCATTATACCCTGCTGAGGTCCCTCCCCAGCCTCCACCCCCCCCCCAATCTTCAGGTGTTTGCCAACCCAGAGCTGGCAACCCACACACACCACAAAACATCAGTTTCCCATAGGCTCTTAACTGAGGTACCCAGGGGGCTGAAAACATATCACAAAGTGGAAATCTTTGCGCATAATTTCCAGATGTTCCCAGTTCTGTCCCATTACTGAGCTTGACGAAGTTGCTGGGCCCAGTGATTTTGCGGTCTTGTTGAAAGACGAGTCAGCTGAGGGGGATATTCTGTTTCTAATTAGGCTCCCAGAGACCCGGCAGCCACATCAACCCCTGGAATTTCTTCACACAAGCCCTCTTGACGCGCCAGGGAGTTTTGTGAGCTTTGGTGCAACTCATTTCAGCAGGGATTAAACGTCTGGTGGATCAGGCCCATTTCAAGACATCCCCCCCTACCCCGAGAGACGATTGGCCTACTTTCCCCACCTTTCAAGCTTCCGCAAGAGAGTAACTTCTCTTTTATCTGAGGAGTACCTGGGGGGGGGGGGTTAGTTTCTTCCCCTGCATACCGAGCAGTCAATCTCTCTCGCTCTCTTCTTGTTGCTTTACTGGTTTTAAAATCTTCCCAGGTGAAAAGCCGATGGTATCCTGCCTTGGCAATCAACTAGATGTGAAAGTCCCCCCCCCCATGGTTTTCTTCACTGCACAAAGGGGGGGGTATTTCTCTCTAATATTTGCATTGGAACACACACACGCACACAGAGCTGGGTTGCCATTTAGCAAGGGTTTACGGCGGGACGGCGGCCATTTTGTAGCTGTGCCCACACAGTTTGGTGTAGTAGTTAAGACTGCGGACTGTAATCTGGGAGAACCAGGTTTGATTCCCCACTCCTCCACTTGCACCTGCTGGATGACCTTGGGCAAGCCGTAGTTCTGTCCCAGCTGTTCTCTCAAGGACAGCTCTGGAAAGAGCTCCCTCAGCCCCACCTACCTCACAGGGTGCCTGTTGTGGGGAGGGGAAGGCAGCACATTGCCCGCCCATCAGCTGGAGAGCCCTTTAAATCTTTCAGCAGGGAGGGAGAGGAGCCATCACCAGCTGCTGCTCTGCTCACAAAAAGACCCTTTAAAGGGTCTTTTTGCAAGTGGGGTGGGGGCCGCGGCTCATAGGGCTGATTTCCCAGCTGGCCGACTGCAAATTGGAGCCCCCCAGAAGTGGGGGGAAACCCCACCCAGACCTGGTGGCGGGCCACCCATCTTAGGCCCCATGATCTCCTCTGCAGCTGTGTCTGACTCCATCCCATTCCGTATCTCTCTTGAAACTGCCAGACATTACATTCCCAGAGAGAAGCCCTCTATAATGTGACTAGGCCCAAAAGCCTGAACCAGAGTTTGGGAAAACCACGAAACAGCTAAAGAAAGGCCAGTTTCTGCCTGCGCCCAATGCACATGGATGCAAGTCTGAAAAGAACTTGGTGGATGTGTCTTTTGATGCGCATCCTATTCTGGAGGCGGTGGTCGTTGCACATGTCAGGGATGGTTCCTGTTCTTCTGTGCGCATGGCCACAGCGATGCCAGGCTTTCTTTTTTTTAAAAAAAGCCATATGTCTTAAAAGGGTTTATGAGTATACATTCATCCTTGTTTTCTTCCAGGAACCTGGCAATTAGAACACCACTTATCACCTTCTAAGGGCAAGCAGCAAAAGCCACTTAACGGGCCTCCCCCAAAGCCGGGGAAATTGTGTCCAGATAAATTATTCAAAATTTTTGTTTCTATTTTGAAGGCTTTTAGTGGACCTTTCGGTTAAATAAAATATGAAAAACGGCATGCTCAACCGTTGCAGCGGTTCGATGGGGCCAAAGTCCGAAGAGCGTACTTAGCCAAGTAAGTGTCCTCGGGTAAGTTTATAAGGCCCCAAGCCAGGAATGATGTTCTCTCCCCAGGCAGAATGCGAGCGGGCGCTGGAGCTGAGGAAGGCCTGTCGCTTTGGTAATGCCTAGGGCAAGAGTAAAGCTGTCAAAGACAGCCCTTGTCTGGGTTAATGTGCTTAAAAGCTACTAAACTGTAAAGGGAAACCTGAGACTGCAGGGTGCAAAATTCATGTTCAGAAGCTTCTAAAGCGAACCTTGAGGCACTCCCAGCTGTGGTTCCTGTTGGAGCTAGAGGGTCAGGGTTAAGTATTATTATTAAGTATTATTGAATAGAGTGAATAATAACATCACGGTTGTTTTTTGTTTACTTACAACCTATCCCGTGATCTCACGTTTGTATAGCCTCCAGGTGCTGGCTGGAGATCTCCTGGGATTTCAACTGATCGATGAGTGCGAAAGTTGGACAATGAAGAAAGCTGCCAGGGAGAAAGTTGGTTCCTTTGAAATGTGATGCTGGAGAAGAGTTTTCCGGATACCGCGAAATGCCCCAAAGTCAAAGCAATGGGTTCATAGAATCATAGAATGTTAAAGAGTTGGAAGGGACCTTGCAGGTCATCTAGTCCAACCCCCCCACACACACACTCTGCAGGAGCATAGCCGAAAGATAGCCCTACAACATACCCAAAAGATGGTCGTCCAGCCTCCGCTTGAAAACGTCCAGCGAAGGAGCATCCACCACCTCCTGAGGCAGTCTGTTCCACTGCTCAACCACTCTGACAGTTAGGAAGTTTCTCCTGATCTTTAGCCGGTACTGACTCCCTTGTAATTTCCACCCATTAGATCTAGTCTTGCAATCCAGAGCCAGAGAGAATAGATCTGCTCCATCTTTCTACATGACAGCCCTTCAAATATTTGAAGACTGCAATCATGTCCCCCCTAAGCCTTCTCTTCCCCAGGCTAAACATACCCAACTCTTTCAGCCTTTCCTCATAAGACTTGGATTCCAACCCTCTCACCATCCTGGTTGCCTTCTTCTGGACACGCTCGAGCTTGTCAACATCCTTCCTAAAATGTGGTGCCCAAAACTGGACACAGTACTCCAGGTGAGTACTGACCATAGTGGAATAGAGTGGAACTACCACCTCCTGTAATCTGGACACAGTGCTTCTGTTAACGCCTCGTAAGATTGCATTAGCTTTCTTCACAGTCATATCACACTGCAGGCTCATGCTTAGCTTGTGATCAACCAGAACACCTAGATCCCTTTCACATGTGCTGTGTTCTAAATCAAATCAAGCCTCAACTTGCCCTAGAAGTTAAAATGACTAAACTGAGGCTATCATACTTGGGTCATCTTATGAGAAAATAAGAGTTACTGGAGAAGACAATAATGATAGGAAAAGTTGAAGTCAACAGGAAAAGAGGAAGACCCACCATGTGATAGATTGACTCAGTCAAGGAAGTCACAGTCTTCAGCTCGCAAGACCTGACCAATTTTTTTAAATGAAAGGGCATTTTGGAGGATATTAATTCATATGGGTGCCATCAGTTGGAAGCAGCTTGACAGCACTTAACACACACCAGGTGACAGAGATCAGTTCACCTGGAGAAAATGGTTGCTTTGGATTCTGCAGCGTGATACTCCACTGAAGAGTCTGCCCTTCCCAAACCCCACCCTCCTCAGGCTCCACCCCCAAAATCTCCAGGTATTTCTCAACCTGGAGCTGGCAACCCTAGGATACAAAGCTTTGAATCTGACAGGCCAGACTAGAGAAGTCTGGAGTTCTGTTACTGTAATTTGGTCCTAAATAGGGATGGGCGTGAACCAGGAAAATGTGGTTCAGTTCATGGTTTGTGGCTTGCCTGTTTTGTGAACCACGAACTGACTTGAAATTTTAGCCGCCAAATGAACAAGTTTGATTTATTTATTTATTTATTTTTAAAATTTATATCCCGCTCTCTCCACCAAGGCAGACTCAGAGCGGCTCACAACATAGTTAAAATCACAATCCATTTAAATAAACATTCCACACTAGACATTAAAATACTCTACTATACATACAAGATTGGCGGCGTTAAAATTCAACCTGCAAGTGGGTCCGAAAGGCATTGCTATAGATCTCTGTATGACCACACACAGGTTGGCAGATGACAGTGCCAACAGACGGGCTAGCAGATGGAACTGGGCCAGGGCTGGGATGTTTGTCTTGGGCAGCCCCTACCCAAAGGCCTGGTGGAAGAGCTCCGTTTTGCAGGCCCTGCGGAACTGCATCAGATCCCGCAGGGCCCTGATGTTCTCCGGGAGCTCATTCCACCAGTATGGGGCCGCCACTGAGAAAGCCCTGGCCCATGTTGTGGCCAGCCGCGCCTCCTTCAATCCGGGAAGAGCCAGATGGTGTTGGGACCCGGACCGTAATGCTCGCTGGGGAACATATGGGGAGAGACGGTCCTTCAGGTAGACAGGTCCCAGGCCATATAGGGCTTTATAGGTAAGCATGAGGTTCATGGCATGGTAGAATGACTTCCCAGTGTGCTAGATACATCAAACTCACAGAGGATCTCTGGATGACTCCCTTCTACTTGTCCTCCATGTTTGGTGAAGATTGGATTTACGAGGCCCAAGTTATGCCCCCCCCCGAAGAAGGTGTTCCCAGGAAAGTGCTTTCTGAGACAATGACAAGTACTCATTTTGACAGTCGCAGGTTCGGGAGGTTCAGGGGTGTATAGAATGGATCCTGTGCAAGTTACAGACATCAAAGTTGCAGAGTACCTCCCTCAGATGGTCCTCTACATGCTCTCCAATTTCTGCCCCTCCTGTCTCTTTGAACTTTGGTAAAGATTTAGATTGAGGGGAGACAGTCTGTCTGGAAATGTATCCAGGGCTATTTTGGGGCAGGAACGCACAGGAATGGAGTTCTGGCTGGCTTTTGAGTTGGCCACGCCTACAGCCTCCCCCCGGGCTCCCCAGGTGTTTCACAAGCCATGGGCTCCCCAGGTGTTTCACAAGCTGATCCAGGGAGGGAAGGTGATTTAAACCGATCCAGAAGCCTATCAGGAAGCCGATCCAGAAACTGCCTTCCTTCCCCATGTGTCCCACAAGCTGCAGGGCTACTGGGGAAGCCGATCCTGGGAGGAAACTGCACTGTCAGGGGTGTGACCTAATATGCTAATGAGTTCCTGCTGTTGGGTGTGGCCTATTATGCTAATGAGTTCCTGCTGGGCTTTTTCTACAAAAAAAGCCCTGAATGTATCCATTCACAAACCACCATGAACAGCTTGAAAGTTCATGCCAGTTGACCTGTCATGAACTACACTTTGAGAACCATGAACTGCCCAAAATTCGCCATGAACTTTAGTCTGTGAGTCAGTTCATGCCCATCCCTAGCCCTAAAAACACTGAGGGGGATCAGGATCAGAGTTGCATCATTAGGGTAGGGGGAGCCTTAATACATCCCCCTTCATGCCATTTTCCTGCTCAAATTGGCCCCCTCCAAGTTGCTCTGTTTGTTGAACAGGGATGCCAGTCTCCAGGTGGGACCTTGGGATCCCCCGGAATTACACCTCATCTCCAGACTACAGAGATCAGTTCCCCTGGAGAAAATGGATGCTTTGGAGGGTGGACTCTATGGCATTGTGCCCCACTAAGGTCCTTCGCCCCCTGGCTCCACCCTCAAATCTCCAGTTGTTTCCTAGCCTGGATATGGCAATCTTACCCCCCATCCTCTGCCATTGGCTGGGAGGGGGACCTTGCAACCCTAAGACAGACAGACAGACAGACAGACAGACAGACATCTTTAATAGTCTAAGTCTTAATGTACCATTTAGAAACTTAAATGCCTGCCCTGAAGGCAAAGAAAAGATAACATAAGTATTCCAGATGTACCTGGAGACATAATTAATGTATCTGCTTCTTTTAAAAAAACAACACTGCTATAGATGTCTAATTTAATTAAGCTGGGGGAGGTAGAAAGGAAGAGGAAAAGATGTACCATGGACTCTTGAAAAGAACGGAAAAGAACAGCAAAACAGAAGGCATAGGAAATAATGGCTTAACACATAGCATATGAACCCAAGAAGAGCCCTGTTGGATCAGACCCCCCCCCGTCCGTCTAGTCCAGCATCCCGTCTCACACAGTGGCCACCCAGTTCCTCTGGAGGGCCAACCACAGGGCATAGAAGCCAAAGCCTTCATAAGAACATCAGAAGAGCCCTGTTGGATCAGGCCAGTGGTCCATCTAGTCCAGCATCCTGTATCACACAGTGGCCAATCAGTTCTTCTGGAGATCCAACAATGGCAGAGAGGCTGAGGCCTTCATGAGAACATCAGAAGAACCCTGCTGGATCAGACCAGTGGTCCATCCAGTCCAGCATCCTGTCTCACACAGTGGCCAACCAGTGGCCTTGGAGAGCTAGCAAACATGGCATAGAGGCCCAGGCCCTCTCCTGATGTTGCCTCCTACTATTAATATTTAGAGGTTTGCTGCCTTGGAATATGTAAGATCTCTTTCCTCACCATGGCTAGTAGCCATTGATGGACTTATCCTCCATGAATCTGCCTTACCTCATTTTAAAGCCATCTGTGTTCATGGGCATCACCACATCTTTTGGTGTCGAATCCCCCAATTTAGTTACTCACTGAGTAAAGAAGCCTTTCCTCTTGTCTGCCCCAAATCTGTCACCCATCAGCCTCAATTGGTGCCCCTAAGTGCTGGTGTTATGGGAAAGGGAGAAAAAGTTCCGTCTATCCGCTCTTTCCACCCCCTGCGCAATTCCACAATCCTCAATCATGTCCAGCCAGTGTGCCTGTGTTCCATTCTGCACGAAGAGAAACAGCAATATGAAAAATGCCACTTTGTTATCCAACAGAACAGATTCTTCTCTTGTATTCAAAGCCCAGGCAGGGGGAGAAAAATGTCTTTTGTTACTTTTGTTTCATAAGACAGATCCTTTTCTTCTCTCGTATTATAAATGGATTGTATAACTGCATGCAGTGAGGAGACTCATCACTTCAACACTCAGGGCTTGAAGTGCCACAGCCAGTGCACCACTCTACAAAAAGCACGGATTTGCTCAGAGCAGTGGCCCATCTAGTCCAGCACCCTGTTTCATGCAGCAGCCAAACTAGTTTCCCTGGAGGGCCAACAATAGGATTGCCAGATTCCCCCTGGCCACCAGTGGCAAGGGGGGAATAGGGTTGCTAGCTTAGGTTAGGGAACTCCTGGAGATTTGGGGATGGAGCCTGGGGAGGACAGGGACCTCAGAGGGATGCAATGCCATACAGAGTCCACCCTCCAAAGCATCTGTTTTCTCCAGAGGAACTGTAGTCTGGAGATGAGGTGTAATTCAAGGGGATCCTCAGGTCCCACCTGGAAGCTGGCATCCCTCGTCAACAGAGCATAGAGGCCAAGGTTTTCCCATGTTGCCTCTATCACTGGTCACCATATAGGGTTGCCAAGTCTCTCCTGGACACCGGTAGAGTATGGGGGGGTAGGTTTGCCAGATCCAGGCTGGGAAATTCCTGGAGATTTGGGGAAGGAGCCGGGGGAGGACAGGGACCTCAGTGGGGCACAATGCCACAGAGTCCACTCTCCAAAGCATCCATTTTCTCCAGGGGAACTGGTCTCTGTAACCCTCATATGAGCTATAATTCTAGGGGATCCCCAGGTCCCACCTGGAGGCTGGCACCCCTATAACCATATCTGGTAGCTATCGATGGACTTCTCTTCCATGAAATCTGTCCAAGCCCCTTTTAAAGCCATCTGTGCTCATGACCATAATTCAATGCGTCATTGGTGAACCCCCCCAGTTTAATGACTCAGTGAGTAAAGAAGTACTGGATGTGGAATGGTATCGTGTAGCCCCAATCCTGTCAGATCTCAGAAGCTAATCAGGTTCACTGCTTGTGCCATGAGGCAAGCCAGCTACCTCCTCCTCTGAGGAAATGGAAGAATCAGGCCCTGCACCAGTGGAATGCCTGCCTGAGCAGCTGGGTCTAGAAGCAGATCCAGTGAAAGAAGTAAGAACGCTTCCCAGCCAGGCTACTCACTCTGTCAGGAGATGAAAGAAACAGAACAGAGATCAGAGCATCAGTCACTGCCAGCTTCTCCTGAACCAGCAGAGCACGAAGGACAGAGAGAGTGCTTGACAGCTCTAGAGAGATGAAGAAGCACCCATTTAATTGCACAGCAGTGATCAGCGCTAATTCCTGGAGCAGAGTCATTACAGGAGCAGGACTGACAAGCTGGTGGGAAGGCAAAGGTCTTGCACCTGGAGAACAATGGAAACAACAGTAAGAAGCAACAGTTGGGCTTCAGGGATGAGTCAGCTAATAAGGCAGATAAAAAGAACATACTGAACAAGGCTTGATGGGGAAGCAACCTTGTTTGCCATTTTCTGAGCTGATCCACTCAGTGAACAGAGTTCCACTTTGCCTTTCTGCATTACACCCTGTCCTATTCAGCCTGTGCTTGCTTTTCCATCTAGAAACCCAGACCCCATCTCCTGCTCCAGTATCCAAGCTTTGGATCCTGGACTTCAGACCTTCCTGTTTCCCCAGCCTTTGGACTGAACCTTCAGCTTCCTGAATCTGGACTGGTCTGTCAAACTTTGTCACAGGTCAGGTAGAGCCAGTGTGCATTCCTTGTAGATAGCATGGGTTTGAATGCAAGAAGCCAAGTCAAGGGTTCAGTTCTAGAGTCCAGAGCCAAGGAAGTTATTACCAAAGGGGTGTCCAAGAGACATAGGCAGTTCAAGGGCTACTCACAAGCAGAGATCACAGAGCTGAGATTCACAGTCAAGAGCCAGTCCAAGAGTCACACAAGCACGGCCTGGTGCAGTGGTTGCAAAATCAGCAGTAAACTCACTAGTTGCTTCCACACCTAACAGTCTCCCTTGGTGGGTTTTTTTATAGGCATATGTCTAATGGTCATGCTTCTAGCCAGCTGCTCAGGAGTAATCCTGCAACCACTCAAGCAGCTAGCATTGGGCCAGAAGGTGAGCACTTCGTTGTCTTTCCTGTAGTTCTGCTCCTAGCCGCTGTCTGTGGCACTCAAAGGGTGTGGGTGATCCTGGAGGGCTGGGAATGATTAACTTAGTTTCACCTGCTGCATCAGGGCTGGAGGTTGTTGGCAGCTCTGCACCAGCTGTTAGCTGTGAGTCCTCATAAGCCTGCAGTTCCTCTACCTACTTGCTGGGTTCTGCTGACTCAGAGCTGGCTACATGGTGCTCCTCTTCTGAGCAGTTCTCTCTGAACCCTGGCTGACCCACAACAAACTTGCTCTTATCTCTTGCCTTGATTGATTGTGATTGTATTTGTGCATCTTGGAGACCATGCATAGAGTAAAAGCACCAGGCTCTGCCCTGAATGGGATACTTACCTTGATGGAGTGTGATTCTATTTGTGTTAAGGATAGCTGAGCAGGCAGGGGCATCTTTTTGTGGGACCCAGGGGTTGGGAGGAGGGGAGGGGGGGTCTGGTAGGGGTCATCTGTAAGGGCATTGCCCCCACCACCCCACTGCTGGCTATGTCCCTGCTCAGCAGGGGATAATGTCATAGTCCACCCACCAAGGCAGCCATTTTCTCCAGGGGACCTGATCTTGGTCACCTGGAGATCAGTTGTAATAGTGGGAGATTTCCAGGTGCTACCTGGAGGATGGCAAATCTATCCTTAGTTATTTTTTCAAAATTGAAAAGTCCCAAACTCTTTAGTCTTTCTCCACAGGAAAGGTGCTCCAGCTATTAATCACCTTGGTTGCCTCTTCATAATTTTTGTAAGTCTGTAATATCCTTTTTGAGACTCAGTGACCAGAACCATGTACAGTCCTCCAAATCATGTCGTACAACCGAATTATACAGGATCATTTCAATATTGGCTGTTTAATTTTCTATTCCTTTCCTAATAATGTTCCATCCAAGGTCTGTGGGATCCTTGCTCAGCTACAGCCTGGTGCAGAAATGGAGTCTGGGGTATTTTTACCCTTCAGGAAGCCAAAACAACACACACTGACTCAAAACATCAGACATATGTTAAGGACAAACCAGTGTTGAGAGGCAGCACAGAAATGGAGCCGGAGCTGAGGAGAAGACAGTGGGAAGGCACCAAAGGGATGGTGGGGCTGCCCCTCCCACTGCCGCCGGCCTCCTAAGGGGCACCTCTTCCCCCTCTCGCTGCCCCAGCGGCGACGGGGAGTTCAAGGGCGCCGTCCCGGGGCTGGGGGAGGGCAGGAAACCTTTCAGACCTGATCTCCCAGAGGGCGCGAGGGGCGCATTCCGTGGTTCCTGGTGAAAGGGCGCCTTCCCAGGCCTGGGGGAGGGTGGGAAATGGGGGGGGGGGGGAAGGACAAACCAGTGTTACCTGAATGAGTTTTATATGGTTTCAGTTCTCCACTTTTTACTGTTGGTTTCTGTAGATTTGTATTGTGGGTGTGTGCCATGTATATAGTATTTGGACTTACATTGCACATGATTTCTGAGTATACTATGTTGGAGTGAGCGACTCAGCATCCCTGGACACTGAGGGGAGGGGTGCTATATTACCTGTGTGTACAGGTGTTATCTCTTTGAATGGGATGCCTCTCTTTGTCTTCATCTGGGAGCTGCTCTCTGACCCCTCCTCTCTGTGTGTGTCCTTTGTTCTTCCCATTCTTCACATGGCTTTTCATGGGGTCACACGTCTCTACAGGTGTCTCCTGTAGAAACAATGCCCTCATACTTCCATGTACATGATGCCGGGTTTAGCTGGCCACTTGTGATAGGGAAAATACTCCATAGATTTGGCTTTTCTCGCTCTGTTCATAGAATCATAGAGTAGGAGGGAATCTCCAGGGTCATCTAGTCCAGCCCTCTGCACGATGCAGGGAATTCCCCTGCATGATGCAGGAGCAAATACCTCCCCCTCCATACCCCCAGTGACTGCTGTTCCACACCCAGAAGATGGCAAAAAACCTCCAGGATCCCTGGCCAAACTGGCTTAGAGAAAAACTATTCTGATTTAATTTCAACCTGTTAGTTCTGGTCCGACCTTCTGGGGCAACAGAAAACAACTCCGCCTCATCCTCTATATGACAGCCCTTCAAGTACTTGAAGATGGTTGTCATATCGCCTCTCAGTTGCCTCCTCTCCAGGCTAAACATACCCAGCTCCTTCACCCATTCCTCATAGAATTTGGTTTCGACTGCAACCTGAATGTGAACTGAATGAACTTGAATAAATGTATCTTTTACTTCTTGCAGTATACTTCTTGGGAGATTTATTTACTGCACTCAGCATTATGTTTCTATGACTGGGCAAACTCCGCAATATTCACCAAGTACCCCAATATAATGTACAATGGTGTGCTAATTGTGTTGAAATACACGTATATTTTATGGGTGTGTGTGTGTTCAAAATGGTGTAAACAGATTTACAGGGCTGAGTTGTTTCAATATAGGTGCTGGCATACACACAGCTTCTCTCCAGTCCCTCAGTGAAGATCCTTGTGATGTGGTGGGAGTTGCAGCCAAAGCAACTTAAAAGAAATCTGTACAGCCAATCAGACCTCCAGTTGCCAGTCAGGAGGCCTGCTGGGCAAAAGTCCCACCTGGCCCCATAGGTGTAAACTACGGGGGGGCTTGAGGGCTCGAGCCACCCCCGAAATTTCCCGGGGGGGCTCAGCCACCCCCGGGAAAATGGAGCGCCCAGGCCAGCTGGCCGGCTGCCGCCGCCACCGCCTCTCCCCCAGCCCCACCCACTTTCTAAAAATAGCAGTTACCAGAAAAGGTGTTGGCGGGTGCCCTCGGGCACCACATTGGAGGCTCCTGAAACGAAGACGTCTTTCCCTTTTGTTTCCTTTTGGACCTCCGTCTTCCAGCCTCGCCTCCTTTTTAAAAGCCTTTTCTTGTTCTGCCTCTCGTGCCAGAAAGGAACAACAGCTTAGCATTAGCTAAGCAATGTGGAATAAAACCACAGAGAGAGAGAGAGAGAGAGAGAGAGAGAGATGGGACATTTGAATGTGTGTTAGTGGAAAAGTGACACTCAACAGTATTCATGCTAAAATCCCAATGGATCATACAGGCCTTTCTGCAAGGATGGAGACTCCTGAACTGCAATGTGGGTGTGAGGAAGAATGGAGACTCTTGTAATTTGTTATATCTATTCTCAGGGTGACATGGAGGATCCTTATCTAAATGTTTTGTTGTCAGTGCATCCAGTGGTTAAAGTGCCAGACTGGGAGACTCAAGCTCAGATCTCCACTCTGCCACAGGAACTTGCTGGGTGACTTTCAGTCAGACACACTCTCACCCTACCCTACCTCACAGGGTTGCTGTGAGCATAAAATGGGGGAGAGAATGACATAAGCTGCTTTGGGTTCCCACTGGGGAGAAAGGCGGCCTACAAATAAAGTAAATAGATTTAAAATATTTCTGTTTTATTTGTGCCATACCAATATTTTAAAAGAAAGCCAAATCTAGAGTAACTAAAACTGAGGGCCAGTCAGTGAAATTGTTTTGGAGGAGATAAAGGCAGGGGTCATTTCGAGCAGGAGCTCGGGGGAGCGCAGCACCGGGAGTTGGTGCCAGCCCGCCCCCCCCCCCCCCCCACGGGGGAATGCCTGCTTGTGTCATGGCTGCAGCAAAATGACCCCATTCCCTGGGAAGGTCCTTGTTCCTCTGACCAGCCTTCTGAAGGCTTCACTGAAGCTATCCTCCCAGAATAGTGGTATTTCTGAGGCTTGCACTGGTAGCTGTCCCCTCTCTGCCAGCTCTTTCTTTCTTTCTTTCTTTCTTTCTTTCTTTCTTTCTTTCTTTCTTTCTTTCTTTCTTTCTTCCTTCCTTCCTTCCTTCCTTCCTTCCTTCCTTCCCTCCCTCCCTCCCTCCCTCCCTCCCTTCCTTCCTTCCTTCCTTCTGACATACTTCCGGTGCTGTCAGATGGTGTAGCATATGCAAATAAGTTATGTTAATGAGTTATGCTAATGAGCTCCTGCACCTCTTTTTCTACGAAATGACCCCTGGATAAAGGACAATGAGAATATCTGCATCACAGTGCATAAATCCCTTGTAGAACTCACTGAAGAGAAGAAGAAGAGATTGGATTTATACCCTGCCCTTCACTTGGAGTCTCAGAGCGGCTTACAATCTCCTTTCCCTTCCCCTCCCCACGACAGACACCCTGTGAGGTAGGGCTGAGATAGCGCTTTTGAGGACTGCTCTTAAAAGAACAGCTCTGAGAGAACACCAGCAACTGCATGTGAAGGTTCTCCTAGATTAGAGTCCACGCTCTTAACTACTACACCAAACTGCACTGCACCAAACTGCCACGAGATGCAGTGAGGGCACTTGTTTTGATGGCTTTAAGAGTGGGAAAATTAATGGTGGACAGGCCTTTCAGTAGCTATGAGCTATGATGACTAAATAGAACCTCCACATTCAAAGGAAATATGTCAAACTAAGGAAAATGGGGCCTGTATCTGGCTTGCCCCATTTGACAACAGTGTGCTGGGGAGCTTGGTCTGATAGAGGGAAGTTCTCCTCTGAAAACTAGACCACTTTGGGTGGTTTCATAATGTATTTCTTCAAAGAGCTATTGACTAATGGCTTTTAGATCTTGTAGGCCAGACGTTTCCACATAGGAAATCAATTAAAAATGGAACCTTATTGACATTACACACCAGATCTACACAATAGTCTTTCCTTGAGAAAAAAAAAACCTGAATTCTCTATGGATATTGCCCTGATAGTCTGCTTTCTTAAAGGACTGGGTTGGAAACTATTTTAGATTGGATGAAAGAAAGGGAAATGTTAGCTCAGCGGCTGTACCATTTTTTTTTGCCAGATCGACACTTTTCTCTTTCATGTAGATAAGGAATGATTACAAGGTGCAGGTATGTGAAGGAGGGACATTAATGCAGAAGAGGGAGGTAATTTTGTGTTCAGCAAAGACCTACGGGAGCTAGAGAAGGGGAGATAAGAGGCATTTTTTATGAAGGGAAAGAACAAGGAGTTCTTTTTGGTATCCACACTGTAATAAAGTGGTTTAATGTTCATCCCTCCTCTCCAGTTTGGGTCTATGAAGAGACGGAGGGGGGTCTCTAAGGGAGAATTTTCGGCACCTCTCACCCAACAATGATACTTCCCTGAATTTTCTGAGGAATAGAAAAGAGACTCGCCAATTACCGTTGCTGTCTCCCAGAATGGATTGTAGGAACCTATAGAAAAACAGGACCTAATTTGGTGCCCTGAAGTTGCTACTTCTTACGGGCCTCATGGCTGAAGATGTGGGAAAAGATGTCATTCAAAACAGAATGTCAAACTGAAAACGAGGGACTGTGGCTGAGCCAAGTTGGGTTCAGATGATCAAGAGCCAAAATGGCTGCCCCAGTCATTACCTCAGGCAGCACACAAAGGCTGTACCTAAACTGCTGCCTCAGGGTCCTGTTCTCAAGTATGCTCTCGGACTGTCAAGTGGACAGTACTATAGTTCCCAGGTGAAGTCTGATTCCCAGGAGTGTGGGGGCCTGATTCAGATTAGGAATGTGGTATACAGGAAGAGGGGGTTTAGACCTTTTCCTCCTCATCCCATACATGTCAACTAATGGATATTAAAGGCTAAGTATTCATCATAAGGGGAGCCTCAGTGGTTAAGATGCTGAACTGCAGAACAGAAGATCGGTAGTTTGGCAGTTTGAGACCCGAGTGCCACATGACGGAATGAGCTCCCGTCTCTGGCCCCAGTTCCTACCAACCTAGCAGTTCGAAAGCAAGGAATTGCAAGTAGATAAATAGGTACCGCTTTGGCAGGAAGGTAACAGCATTCTGTGTGCCTTGGCATCCAGTCATACTGGCCACATGACCATGGAAAAGTCTTCAGACAGCGCTGGCTCTTCGGCTTGGAAACGGAGATGAGCACTACCCCCTAGAGTCAGATTCAACTGGCTTTCGAGCAAGGGAAACCTTTACCTTTATTCGTCATAAGATCACATACTGTGAATTTGCTGAACAGCATCATGCCATTCCTACGTAGTCCAGAATAATTCTGTTTGATCAGCAATTCTGCTATAGTAAGCTTTGATTTATATATGCATTGAGATTAGGAATATGCAGTCTGAAATTTACTAGTCATGATCTTACTTAAACCACACCCATTTATAACTACCATAAGAGCTCCAAATCCAGATAGATTTCCCTCCCCAAATATGGGAGCAGTCATCAGAAACCTTCAGATCTGTGGGCTATTCTGGTACCTCAGTTTCAATTTCCCCAAGTGGCAGGAAGTAGGGACAATGAGGGGAGACAGTGACACAGCACTGGCAGATATGTACCTGACAGGGATGTCATCCATCCAAAAGAGTTCACGAATGTTCCCACCAAACAGGATCATCTCATTTGGCATTTCTGTGTGCTCTACTTCCATTGTCACCAATTATAACGAGCATTTGACTGCTTTCAGGAAGGCTTTTGTTTTCCGTATAAATATGGGTCCTGTTAGTAAGAATTGTTCTATTCACTGGACCTGTAAAAAACAAATGAAGGGGCTTTAGCTTAGTGGTAGAGTGTATGTTTGGCATGCGAATGATTCTAAATAAATCCATGTCCTGATGACTCCAGTTTAAAGAACATCAGTTATTGCGGAACATGTTTCTTGATCTCGGACCATAATAACCACAGCTCGTCAATAGACAACTCTCTACTAGATGTGCTAAATGGCCTGACTAAATTCATGTCTGATGCCACTGAATTTTTCTAGCTTCAGCTTGGATCTTGCCTCTTTTCCCTTCCCTAAATGCAGTCATGCTGAGAGCTAACAAAAGCCGGTGACTTTTACAGATAAAGAGCTCTCTCAGCCTAAGATGTGCTAGTTTTCAGATGCCAAGATTTTATATAACCAAATCTTATTATTCTTGATTATTTCTGATGCTCTGTAGTGTATGGATGGCCCATGTGCTGTTTAAATTGCCAGTTTGGGGGGCAACAGAAGGAGGGAATGATAATACAAGGGCAAGACAGAGGCCGTGCAGCCAACAAAGGCCGATCGGGCACAGGGCTTAGGGGGTTGGACTAGGGAAGGTTCAAATCCCAGGTTTAAAGCTTGTTTGGTCACCTTGGACAACTTGCTGTTTTTAGTCTAGCTGACGCTACCAGATTGTTGCAAGTATAAATGGGGAGTATAAATAAGTACTTCCCTGAGGTCCTAAAAAGAACTGGTATGATAAAAATTATGCGGGACATGGGTCCCGAACATGGTACTTGCTGACACCTTTCTGGGCACCCACCAAGTACATTTCTGGGCACTCACCAAGTATTTTTAGAAAGTGGGTGGTCTTGCCCATCTGGGATTCTGATGGGCCACTGACAATCAGAGGCACGAAACTTCTGAATCCTAGAGCCAGGAGGCAACATCTGGAGAAGGTCTCGGCCTCTATGCCGTATTGTTGCCCTCCCCCTGAGGACCAACCCCCGCCTCCCCCCCAGGGGAATGGTAAGCCTATTGGCTACATAGATTAAAATAACATTGTTTCAGTGGTAGCTGCCCACACAGTGTTCGTTTTATTCTCTCTCATCCTTCTTTCCCAGTGTATTTTCTAATTATGGCTCTTCTCCCCTGCACTTGGACTTCCTCTGTGCCTGTTACTCCATCTCCTGTGGCAGCCATTTTGTGGTTGACTGTGCCTCCTGTGGCAGGCATTTTATGGCCATGCCCACTACCCTGTTTCAGAATGCCAGAGGTGCTCCCAGGCTCAAAAAGGTTAGGGAGCCTTAATATAGGAAAACATGTAGAGTGTTAAAGGTGTTTTGGTTTAATTTTGGCTCAGGATGGGTACTCAGGGGTTACACGAAAGGAGGAGGAGGAGTAGATTGGATTTAAACCCCGCCCTTCACTCGGAGTCTCAGAGCGGCTTACACTCTCCTTTCCCTTCCCCTCCCCACAACAGACACCCTGTGAGGTAGGTGGGGCTGAGAGAGCTCTGAGAGAACTACTTTTGAGAGATCAGCTCTGAGAGAACTGTGACTACCCAAGGTCACACCTGCAGCTACATGTGGGGGAGTAGGGAATCAAACCCGGTTCTCCCAGATTAGAATCTGCACACGTTACCACTACACCAAAGGCTTAATAGATCCATTCATCCTGATGTAATTAATAACTTGGCTATTTAATGATATTGATAAACAATAACTACACAATAAATGTAACCGAATCGAAAAGGGAAATTGCAAAAACGAATGGGATGGGGAGAGGGAAATGACTTTTCATTTGAAAGGGGAAACGATTTCACGTTTCTTCCCCCCCCCTCCATTTTTCCTGTCATGTTAAATAAGATGGGAGGGGGAATACCCTTCCAATTAATCTGCTGAACCAGATCAGAAGGCAAAATGGCCGGGCCGTGAAAGTGCCACACCAAAGAGCTTAAAGCTGGAAGCGGCAACGGATAGCTTTCCCTTTGATAAGAGCGACGCTCAAAATATCTTTTGTTGTGCTTCTAAATAGCCTGGATGTGGAAAATTTTCAAATCCCCTCGATGGAGACTGGAAGCTTTCAGTGCATTGTAGGGACTAATGCTATTAAGAAAACTTCCTGGGATATAGAGTCCATAGACAACAGGGTTGTATCACGAGAGTTAAAGCATATGTGGGGGCAAGGAAGGACTAATCATTCCTTTTTGTGTAGGCTCCTGGGATTCTTACACCCCCACAAGTTAAGGTTAAAACCCCAAGACCAATTTCCCACAAGGCACTGCTCTGCCGTCCCTCTTTCCTTTCCCCCGATTGTGTGTGTCAATTTCCCACTATTTGCCTGATGCTGCATCTTGACCCACGGCTTTGCCCATTTCCCCCTGTGTCTTCGCGATCCTCAAAAAACAGGACTGCGAAACCGTGGTGGAAATCAGGCAAAGCTGCGGGTCAAAATGCAGCGTGGGGCAAATAGTGGGAAATTGGCGCACGCAATCGGGGAAAAGGGAAGAGTGGCAGCGGAGCAGCGCCTCATGGGCAATCAGTCCAAGAGTCCAGTAGCATCTTCAAGACTAATAAAAATTGTGTCAGGGAACGAGCTTTTGTGAGTCATGGCTCACTTCTGCAGATACCTCCGGTGTCTTCAGGTACACCCACATGAACACATGAAACTGCCTTATACCGAATCAGACCCTTGGTCCACCAAAGTTAGAACTGTCTTCTCAGACTGGCAGCGGCTCTCCAGGATCTCAGGCTGAGGCCTTTCACATCACCTCCTACCTAATCCTTTTTTAACTGGAGTTGCCAGGGATTGAACCTGGGACATTCTGCATAGCAAGAAGGTGTTCTGCCAGTGAGCCACAGCCCCTCCCCAGGTATCTGAAGACGTGAGTTGCGACTCATGAAAGTTCCTACCCGGCCACAAATTTTCTTAGTCTTTAAGGTGCTACTGGACTTTTGCTCTTTTCTGTTACTGCAGAGAGACTAATATGGCTGCCCATCTTAATGCTAAAACACGCAACACTTTACTCACCACATCCACAGGCTCTGCCTTGCGTCTTTCGTAACACATACATATTAACCAAGTCCTGTTAGTCCTTGCTGTGAAGCACTGAGGCAGAGGCAGCAGCTGGGATGTTATCAGCCAATCTGTTGCTTTCTTAATGACCTCTCTCATCCATTATGAATGAGGGCTCTCAAGAGCAAGTCTCCGCAACATGCATAATCTCTTGGAATTTGGCAGCTGATGAACCTCTCCCGAAATGAAAGTGATAAATCTTTCTCCACCTCCCGCATGACAACTAGGGCAGTTCAAGTGGCCACCAGCTCATGCCCTGTTTGCTATCTGTCAGCAGGGAGCTGATTTTTCAGTAAGCAGTTCGATGGTTCGTTGATGTGTTCACGGCTGTTCGGCAAGTTGCTTCACTGGATTTCCTTCAAGATAATTTCAGGTGGGTGACCATGTTGGTCTGCCGTGGAAGAGAATGATTCAAGTCCAGTAGCACCTTAAAGACCAACAAGATTTCCAGGGGATAAGCTTTTGAGAGCCAAAGCTCCCTTTGTTGTGTTTGACAAAGGGAGTTTTTTGTTGGAATAGGCAATGTCCGGTGTACAAAGCAGAAGAGAAGACCAATGTTCCCTCTAAGCTCCACAGTGCTGTGAGCAAAAATTTTATCTCATGAGCAAAAAAAGCTAGTAGCATTAAAGTTGTGAGCAAGTCTACACTTGACTATTGCGTAGATTATTTTTAGGAGATTATTTCCATAAACTTGTAAAAATCTCAGAGTGAATTCTTTTAAACTATATTTAAACTATATTTTAAGAATAAGTCAAACATTGTAAGAGAAGACAAAATCAAGTCAAATTTCATTACACTAAATGTTGTCCTCTACAGGGGTAGGTCAGGTCTCCAGAGAACAGATCTACCTGCCCCTTTCCACTATATTGGTAGACCTGGCCTCAGACTGTTGCCCTGAACTGAGCCTTAAAAAACATAACAGCGTCTTTTTTGGGGGGAGGGGGGAATCTTGCAGTCGACCGTTTTTTAAAAAGTGAAATAGTATACCAGCACTACAGGTCAAGTCTAACAGAGGTGGAACAATCACTGTCAGAACCCTGCCAAACCTAATGAATGGGAAGTTGCTTAAATGTTATCAACCAGCTCAAACTACTTATTTATTCAAATATTTATATCCCACTTTCCCTGTGACTCAAGACATCTTACAAATCATACTGAAAAGCATAATAGGGGTGTGCAAAACATACACACACACACAATTTTTTCTGGCTCAATTATAGCCTATGTTTACCATTATAGTCAATAGGCTGTAATGGAGAATCGATCCAGGGGTATCTGGGGCTCTAGGGGGTTGTTTTTTGAGGTAGAGTAACTAAATTTGCAGTGTAGCTGTTGGTACCTCTCCTTTTTTAAAAAACCCAAGTTTTAAAAAGATTGGACCAGGGGGTCCAATTCTATGAGCCCCAGAAGGAGGTGCCGCCATCCTCCATTGTTTGTGAGCTGAAGCAGAAATCCTCTGAGCTGGCCTCTGAAATGTTGTGTACCAGCACCCCCTAGTGCAGCTTAGAGGGAACTGTGAAGAAGACCCTGCAGCAAGCAGCAATAGGATAGTTAGATAAGATAGTGAGGTCAGCACCTTCTCTCCTATTACATGTCATTCCTTGTCTGTCTCTGAATTGCTACTCTTAAGGCCTATCCAGACTAAGCTCCTGACACCCAGCAATAAGATTTGCACAAATCCTGCAATCACAAAATTTCATTCTAGAGAATAAATGGTTGCAAACACGGAGGCAATCAGTTAATTACTCGGCCAACAGCTTTGACACTCAAAAGCTTACCCCCCTGCAAATCTTGCTAGTCTTTAAGGTGTTACTGGACACGAATCTTGCTCTTGTATTCCTTCCTAGCTATGCAAGTGGCTTTTCGAACAGGCGCATTTGCTCACAGCCCGATAGAGTTCTACTACTTTCCTCTCCGTCCTTGCTGTTTAATTGCTCCGCTGGGCAGGCAACTGTTTAATAGGCAATTAAATCAGTCACAAATCATATAAACCAGTCATCAATAAATGCTGTGTCTTACTAGAATTCTACCTGTTTGTGTTAATCTAAGTTAGGGTTACTATATATCCTCTTTTTAGAGGACGTTTCTCTCTCTTTTTGGTATTTGTCCTCTTTTGGCTTTTAAAAAAAACTGATGAAAATGTCCGCGTTTTGGCTTGAAAAGTTAAGAATATTCCTAGTTAGTAGCAATTCTCGCAGTTCAAATTGTAGGGGCGCTTAAAATGAGATTTGTCATCGCAATCGCTTGTTTGAGGTAGCCAGTCGGGAAATATGGTCTCTTTTTTGCTTTTCAAAATATGAGAACCCTATCTAAGTAGTCCCAGTAAAGCTAATGGCTGCTGATCAGTGTGCACGGGCAGGGTCTTGGCAGATGAACACTTCTGCAAAAAACCTGATACAAACACATGTTTGAGGCTGTTCCCTATGAACCATCCATGGTACGTGGTTGGCTTCCTTCTGAGCATAGAATCATAGTATCATAGAGTTGGAAGGAGCCAGGCAGGCCATCTAGTCCAACCCCTTGCTCAATGCAGGATCAGCCTAGAGCAGGGGTGGGCAAATTGCGGCCCGGGGGCCACATGCGGCCCGCCACAGAGTTTTTTGCAGCCCGCCAAGAAGATTTCAGGACTTCAAGAAAACTGAGCCTAAATTCAATTTGCTCTCTCTCAATTTGCTCTCACTGCTGATATTGATACAGCACCTGAGGAGGTGCAGCTTAAACTTATTGACACGCAGTCAGATTACACTGTGAAAGAAATGTTTAATGCTGTGACATTAGTTGACTTTTACAAATCTTTGTCTGCTGAAAAAAATTCCATGTATGAAGAAATTTGCTGGGAAAATGTTCTCTATATTTGGGTCTACATATATTTGTGAGCAAAGTTTTTCTTGCATGAAGATCAACAAGAGTAAATACAGATGCTCTTTAACAGACATTAACTTGCAGGCTGTGATGAGAATCTCAACAAGCAATCTCACTCCTGATTTCAAAAAAATTGTAGAAAAGTGTGATAGGGTACACTTGTCTCATTAAACTGATTCTAAAATTAAATGTGCTTGCAGCTATAGATGATATGAAGTTAGCACAATAAATAAATTGAATAAAACTACGACTATTTTATTTAATTTATATTTACAGATTTTTATGATACAATTCATACCTTTTCTGAAATGCAAAGTTAACTAATGAATGCAATCATTTTAAAAGGTGCGGCCCTCCGCTAACCTCCGCTCCCACAAAGTGGCCCCCGAGCCAAAACAATTGCCCACCCCTGGCCTAGAGCATCCCTGATGAGTGTTTGTCCAGCCACTGCTTGAAGACTGGCAGTGAGGTGGCGCTCACCACCTCCCGAGGCAGCTGATTCCACTGCTGAACAACCCTTACTGTAAAAACGTTTTCCCTAATATCTGGCTGGTACTTTTCCGCCCGTAATTTAAAGCCATGATTGTGAGTCCTGGCCTCTACCGGCAACAGGAACAGCTCCTTATCTTCCCGGAAGAGACAGCCTTTCAAATACTTCCAGAGAGTCATCATGTCCCCCTCAACTTCCTCTTCTCCAGACTGAACATTCCCAAGTCCCTTGGCTTTCCCTCGTAGGGCTTGGTCTCTAGCCCCCCCGATCATCCTTGTCATACTCTTCTGCACCCGTTCCATTCTGTCTGCATCCTATTTTAAGTGAGGCCTCCAGAATGGCACATAATACTCCAGGTGCAGCCTGACCTATGCAGTGTACATCAGGACTATGACATCTCGTGAGTTGGATGTTATACCTCTGCTGATACACCTCAAGACCGCATTAGCCTTTCTTGCTGCTGCATCGTGCTCTCTGCTCATATTTAGCTTACCGTCCACCCGTATCTCAGGATCTTGTTCACACACACTGCTACCCAGAAGTGTGTTCCCCATACAGCAGGTGTATTCCTTGTTTTTGTTATTCAGATGTAGAACTCGGCACTTATCCTTGTTGAACCGCATCTTAGTAACTTCCTCCCATTTTCCCACCGTGCTCAGATCTTGTTGATTTCGGTATCTTTTTACACAGTAAGTTTCAGTGTCGAGCATATTTGGGTATAATGCATCTTCTATAATGACAGTAAGCACTGTGTCAGAAAACAGCAAGGCACAAATGGATTCTGGCCAAAGAAAAATCCAGGTGCACAGAGATGGACCGGCCATTTATCTTACTGGTGACGCTCCTGGTGGACCACTGCTCCGACAAGCCCCTTGGTGGCCAGGAAAAAGCTGCACAGAGTCCCAGTGGCGCTAGCGGCCCGGCAGGGGGCGCTTGTCTCTGGCCTGGCCAGCAATGTTAAGTGTGAAGAATAACATTCTGTTGACTGTCTGGAATTTACCATAATTTGGGGGGCGGGGCGGGGGGAGTTTCATTTCATCTGGTGTAGTGGTTAAGTAGGGGGCTGCAGTGGCTCAAGTGGTTAAGACACTGAACTGCAGACCAGAAGGCCCGTAGTTCAGCGGTTCGAGACCCGCATGCCACATGACAGAGTGAGCTCTCGTCTCTGGCCCCAGCTCCTGCCAACCTAGCAGTTCGAAAGCAAGAAATTGCAAGGAGATAAATAGGTACCATTTCGGTGCGGAGGTAGCAGCGTCCCTTGTGCCTCTCTGGCTTGGAATGGAGATGAGCACCACATCCCTAGAGTTGTATTCGACTGGCTTTTGAGCAAGGGAAACCTTTACCTTTACCTTTAGTGGTTAAATGCACGGACTCTAATCTGGGAGAACCGGGTTTGATTCTCCACTCGTCCACTTGCAGCTGCTGGATGACCTTGGGCAGAGGCATCGACTTTTAAAATCCCCAAGGGGGGGGCTCTTGTGTGCGCATGCGCACGCCTCTCCCCCCCCCCCCCCCCCCCGAGCCTATGGCACCATAGAGTTTCAGGGTGATTGTCACTGATTGTCACTGATGGCCGCTGTCGCTGTCACTGATGGCTGCTCCTCATGTCTCCACCCTACCCAGTCTCCCGCTTGTTGCCAGTCCAGATCTGGCAACCCCAGCTAGAAGGCAGCATCAAAGGAAGGCCTTGGTCTCTCTATCCTGTTTGTTGGCCCCCCAAAGGAACTGGCTGACCATCGTGTGAGACAGAATGCTGGACTAGATGGACCCCTGGTCTGATCCAGCAGGGTTCTTCTGATGTTCTAATCAAGGCCTCGGCCTCTATGCCCTGTTGTTGGCCCTCCAGAGGAACTGGTTGGCCACTGTGTGAGACAGGATGCTGGACTAGATGGACCCCTGGTCTGATCCAGCAGGGCTCTTCTTGTGTTCTAATTAAGGCCTTGGCCACTCTGTCATGTTGTTGGCCCTCTAGAGGAACTGGTTGGCCCCTGTGTGAGACAGGATGCTGGACTAGATGGACCACTGGTCTGGTCCACCAGGGCTCTTCTTATGTTCTAATGATGGCCTCATCCTCTATGCCCTGTTGTTGGCCCTCCAGAGGAACTGACTGATGACTGTGTGACACTAGATACTGAACTAGAAGGACCACTGGTCTGATCTGGCAGGGCTCGTCTTAAGTTCTTGGCTAAGAA
Organism: Lepidodactylus listeri; assembly: GCA_029233225.1. Lineage (NCBI taxonomy): Eukaryota > Metazoa > Chordata > Lepidosauria > Squamata > Gekkonidae > Lepidodactylus > Lepidodactylus listeri. The sequence goes on from JARCFY010000011.1 coordinate 88,972,958, forward strand.
GAGGCAGCTGTTTCCATGCTTGGGTTACTCAGGAAGTGAAGGCATGCCGAAGGCAGGAAGAAAACATTGATTCTGCCATTAAGTATCGGTAAAAACCCACGTAACGTCGTCCCCAGAAAAGCCAATCAAATTGCAAATCGCCCCAAAGGCAAACATGCTATTATATTCTAACCTGATGCTGACAGTGGCAAAACTCATTTAAAAGGTATCCCCTTAGGCCGGGAAGGGAGTCTCAGTGAAGCTGCCGTTTAACTTAGCAAGATCATAACTATCGGAAACAGGTTTTGAATTCCACCGGCGTCACTTTGAAACAGATCATGGCTGGAGCAACCGCTAATTTGCTGACATGCCAAGGGCAGATTATCATCTTCCACTTTTTATCGGGCACCTGGGTTGCTTCTCTGCATAGCAATGAGACCCCTTCGCCTTTGCTCTTGAGCTTGCGAGATCAGGGAGACTCACTGCCAGCATCAGTTTGTTTGTTTATTTATTTCAACTTCTACCCTGCCCTCCCCGCAAAGCAGGCTGACATTCCATAAAATGTTCCGTAATGCATAAATAACAGTTAAAATCCATAAAATCATCTTAAAACAATTCCGTACAGTAATAATAATGGTAAAGTGCTGTTGATGTTTCGCTAACTATGCAGGCAGCGTACTTACGGTCAGTTTCAGTGGTCTTCAGACAGTCCGGCCAGCTCAGCCGAAAGTTAGGGTTAATAGTAGCGGTGGCTCCTAAGTAAAAGCCTGGTGGAACGGCTCCGTCTTACAGGCCCCTGCAGAACTGAGAAAGGTCCCACAAGGCCCTGATCTCCTCCGGGAGCTCATTTCACGAGCATAGAGCCGCCACTGAAAAGGCCCTGGCTGTGGTGACAGCGAGCCTGGTGTCCTTAGGCCCAGGGAGGGTCAGTTGATTTTGAGACCCCGGCCATCGTGCTCTCTGGGGTATATATGGGGATTGGCAGCCATCACGCGTCCTCAGCACAGGCTGGATGTGTACCCATCTAGGAAGACCCACCAACAGCCTGGCCGCAGCATTCTACACTAACTGCAGCTTCCGGATTTGCGACAAGGGCAGCCCCATGTAGAGAGCATCACAGTAGTCCAGTCTCGAGGTGACCATTGCATAGATCACTGTGGCCATATCGTTGTGGTCCAGGAAGGGAGCCAACTGCCTGACCAGTCGCAGATGATAAAAGGCTGACCTGGCAGTGGCTGCCACCTGGGCCTCCATTGTTAAGGAGGTATCCAGGAGCACTCCAAACTCCTAACCTCAGGCACCAATGGTACACGGTTGAAGGTTGGGAGCGAGATCCCCACCCCCGGGTCACCCAGACTCAAGCACAGGATCTCTGTCTTCGACAGATTCAGATTCAGCCAGCTCAGCCTAAGCCGACCAGCCACAGCTTGTAGAAAAGACTGTAGTTCATTCTTTGAACTACAGAACTCTGGAGTTTTAAGTATTTAGATCTTCTGCTCTGGAAACTCTTCCCCCTAACCTGCAAACTTGTGGAAGCTGCTTGAGGCTAAACAAACAGGGTCGCCAGCAATGTTCCCTCTAAGCTCCACAGTGCTGTGAGCAAAAATTCAATTTCATGAGTGGAAAAAGCTAGTAGCATTAAAGCTGTGAGTGAGTCGACATTTGACTACTGCTTAAATTAGTTTCTTAGATTATTCCCATAACCTTGCAAAAATCTCAGAATGAATTCTTTTAAACTGTGTTTAAACTATATTTTAAGAACAAGTCACACATTATAAGAGAAAACAGAATCAAGTCAAATTTCATTACAGAAAATGTTGTCCTCTATAGGGGTAGACCAGATCTCCAGAGAACAGGTCTACCTGCTTCTTTAGACCTGGCCTCGGACTGTTGCTCTGCGCTGAGCCTTAGAAAACATACCAGCACTTAAGGGGGTAAAAACTCTTGCAGTCTACTTCGGGGTAGGGTGTGTTAGTGAAATATGACAAATGTACAGGTCAGGTATAACAGAGGTGGAACAATCACTATCAGAACCCTGCCTAACCGAACAAAAAGGAAGTTGCTTAAATGTTATCAACCTGCCCAAACTATTTATTTTATTCACATATTTATATCCCACTTTTCCTGTGACACAAAGCAGCTTACAAATCATACTGAAAAACGTAACGGGTGTGCAAAAAAAAATCCATTTTTCCCAGCTCCATTATAGCCCATGGGGACCATTATAGTCAATGGACACCATAGGCTATAATGGAGAATTAATTCAGTGGTATCCGGGGCTCTGGGGGAATGTTTTTTGAGGTAGAGTCTTCAAATTTGCAGCATAGCTGCTGGTGCCTCTCTTTAAAAAAAACCTCAAAGTTTCAAAAAGATTGGACCAGGGGGTCCAGTTCTATGGGCCCCAGAAGGAGGTGCCCCATCCTCCATTGTTCCCAATGCCTTAGTGTGAGCGGAAGCTTAAAATCCCTGAGCTGGAGTTAAAATTTCATGCGCTAGCACCCTCTAGCACAGTTTAGAGGGAACTCTAGTTGCCAGGTAGTGCCTGGAAACAGGTGGGAGGGCTATGTGCAGGGATATGGGGAGGAAGCTGCTAAGATACCTGCGGTGTGAAATTTCTGGTAAAAAAATTGGATGTGACATAGGTAGCTCTAGAAATTGCCGGAAAACCATAGAGTTTCCAGCAATTCCTAGACCCACCCTATCACATCTGGGTTTTACTGGAAATGATGTAGCAGCTCATGTCATGCTGTGTTGTTGTTTTTTAAAAAAATTCTCAGGTTGCCACTCATTTAGACTCAGATGGGAAGAGCAACTGAAGCATGGCCTCCAAGGATGACCAGAGAGAGCATCCTCTTTTGTATGAGAGAAAGTGGTCTTTGATGTATGTTGGTCTCAGTCCATAAAGGGCTTTAAAGGTCAATACCAGACCTTGAATTAAGCCTGGAAGCAAACTGGGAGCCAGTGTGGGTAGAACAAGACTGGAGTGATATGGCCCCTATGACCAACTCCAGACAATACTTTGGGCACAGTGTTCTGTACCAATTGTAGCTCCTGGACAGTCTTCAAGGGCAGCACCACATAGATCTCATGGTACTAATCTAATCTAGATGTTAGATTAGGTATCAGTTGCAATTCCTGGAGACTTCCAGACCTCTCCTGGAGGCTGGTAAACCTAGTGATTTGAGGGGAGGATTAGAAAATAAAACCTGCCCTAGAGAAAGGCCAGTGTCACCTCACTTCCTGTCTGTATCATGTAATGTCACTTTTGGCTTAGCTTTCCATCCTTGTCCATGTCATGTGATCGGGTTTCCAAGCTGAGCCTGGTAAACAGCAGGAACATTGGGGACAGGGACATAGTGGGGCCCAGTGACGAGGCATGATGACATCACTTCCAAAGAAAACCCAGACAGTGGCAGCTCCAGGAATTGCTGGAAACTATGGTTAACTTGGTAAAGCTTGGAGTGATGGTGGGCAAAAGGAGCTCACGTGGGGGGTCCCCCGCCTTGACCAGGGGGATGACATCTCTAGATGTCACTCATAGCCAGGCGGATTTCCATCATCGTCCACATCACATGTTTTGTTCTGGTTTTTTTAATCAATATTTCCCCAACATTTTCAATTAGTTCTCTTGTGGCGGTGAGCACAAATGGCCAAGCAGGAGGGGATTGATAGGTCCCCACCTGCCAGGGAAGTTGCGATGGCGTGAGCCTCTGTGGCTGGCACGGAGCAGATCAGTGATTTAGCGAGTGAGCTGATAATTGCATTCCGGTCCCTGGGAGGTGACAGCCTGATGACAAGCAAAATTCTAATGCACAGCACCAAACGGACAAGGAGTGATGAATGCAGATCTTGAGAAGTGCTCTTGCAAGGCCTATTCCGGGACAAAACAGAGCAGGGCCTCCCACTACTTTGGCTGGAAGCGCCATCTGACACACCGTCGCTGAGACATGGACAAGAAACGCTGCTGCTTCTCCTCTGAATCGGCATGCAGCGCCAAGATAGAGGCCACGGGATTCCTCTTTCTGGAGAGGTTCTCTCCATTCCAGTAGAACGGAGTGCCAAGAACTCAGGCAGGTGTGGCATAGCATGGGAAGGTCAGGTCGAAAGGCAGATGCTACTGGAAGGCTGATCCATCCGAGATGCCTCGAACAAGACCTTGGCATATTTCAGTAGGGTTACCAGGCAGAACCTGGCAACTGGTGGGAGGGCTGTAGGCAGGGACATGAGGGGGGTGCGAGTCTGGCTGCAGCATCATGACACTGCCCATAAAAATGCAGGAGTGACATTGGTTGCTCTAGGAATTGCCAGGAAACTCTATGGTAAAACCATAAAGTTTCTGGTAGTTTCAGCAATTCCTAGAGATACTCCAGGAGTGATGAAGGCTTCCTCTAGAAACATGGGGCTTTGAAGGTCTATACCAGCACCTTGAATAAGGTCCAAAAGCAAATTGGAAGCCAGTGGAGGAGGGGGAGGAGGAAGAAGAGGAATAGGAGGAGGAGGAAGAAGAGATTGATTTTATACCCCGCCTTTCACTTGGAGTCTCAGAGCAGTTTATAATCTCCTTCCCTTGCTCTCCCCACAACAGACACCCTGTAAAGAAGGTGGGGCTGAGAGAGCTCCCCCAAGAACTGCTCTTGAGAGAACAGCTCTGAGAGAACTTGTGACTGACCCAAGGTCACACCACCAGCTGCATGTGGAGGAGTGCGGAATCAAACCCGGTTCTCCCAGATTAGAGTCCGCGCACTTAACCACAACACCAAACTGGAACAAGACTGGAGTGGCATGGTCTCTACAACCCACTCCAGTCAATGTTCTGGCCGTAGCATTCTGTACCAACTGTTGTGTCTGAACAGTCTTCAGGGGCAGCCCTACATAGAATGCACTGTAGTAATCTAATCTAGATGTTACCAGGGCATGCAGCACAGTGCTGAGATCGTTCCTGCCCAAGAAGCTGGTGAAAGGCACTCTTGGCCACCACTGCCTCCTGTTTATCTAACTGGGGGTCTAGCAGCACCCAAAAGCTACAAACCTGTTCCTTTATGGGGTTTGCAACCCCATCTAGAACAATCAAAACTAGCACAGGGACTACAGTGTGATTTACATAGCCTTCGGCACCGTTTTTGACCATTCCCTTAGACTGCAATGGAAAGTGAACATAAGCAAATGAGTTCAGGCTGTGGTTGCTGCTCTTGCTAGAAAGAAAGAAAAAAATCTGTTGAACCGGCATATGCAAACACACCTTCAGAGAAGGGTCCTCCAAAACATGCTCCTAATTACAAAGCACTGCTTGTTATTCCGTGTAAACAACCTCAAGAGCTCAAGTGAGAAAAAGATTTATCATTTTCAAATTACTTTGATGTCACGCATACCGATCCTTTTGTTGCGCCTGGCACCAGCCTGCCGAAAAATTCATCTCCACCAGCCCTTGTTTCTTCTCAAACCTTCTAACCCCCCATGGAATCAAGTAGCAGCTTCTGATGAATGCCTGGATCATTTTTCTAAAACAGCTTCTCATCCCCTGATGGATCATGGGCTCTATCTACCATTTGCAACGTTGTTTTCTGACTTCCTTCGTGCTCTGAGCTTTGGCCAGTTCTGCAACAGGGGCTTATAATATTGGAGAGAATAAAATAAATAAATAGATAAATAAATAAATGCATTAAATGGTGTAGCAGCAGCCCCGGAGGAGGAGGAGATTGAATTTATACCCCGCCCTTCATTCGGAGTCTCAGAGTGGCTAACAATCTCCTTTCCTTTTCCCTCCCATTAACAGACACCTTGTGAGGTAGGTGGGGCTGAGAGAGCTCTGACAGAAAGTGCTCTTTTTCAAGAATAGCTGTGCCAGAACTATGGCTTGACCAAGGTCATCCAGAAGGTGCAAGTGGAGGAGTGGGGAATCAAACCCGGTTCTCCCAGATTAGAGTCCGCGCACTTAACCACTACACCAAACTGGCAACCCTAAGTTGGGGGCAAGGCATTTTCCTGGAACACCAAAGATCAATTCCCCTGAAGAAAATGACTGATTTGGAGAGTGGACTGTATGGCATTATTAAGAACATAAGAACATAAGAGAAGCCAATGTTGGATCAGGCCAGTGGCCCATCCAGTCCAACAGGGGGAGGTATTTGTGGATTTCCTGCATTGTGCAGGTGGTTGGACTTGATGACTCTGCAGGTTCCTTCCAACTCTATGATTCTATGACATGAAAAAAAATCTTAATGACCTTTCAGATCCTCTCACATTCTGCTGTGTCAACAAAGAGTCCGCCACTCCTTCATTGATTCTCCTCCAAATTATACATGGTTTCCTTTTATATTCTCTATGGACTGGCCGGTAAGGCACCCTTTGATTGGGTTCCGTCTCTCCTCCTCCATCTCTAGGTGGCTGAAAGGGTTGTGATAGGGTTGCCAGCCTGCTTTTATAACTGGGATCTCCTGCTTTTATAACTGATCTCCAGCTGACTGAGATCAGTTCCCATGGAAAAAAATGGCTGCTTTGGAGGGTGGATTCTATGGCACTGTACCATAACGAGGGCCTTCCCCTCCCCCAATCCCCGCCCTCTCCTGGATCCACCCCCAAAGTCTCCAGGTATTTTCCAACACAGACCTGGCAACCCTAGGTTGTGAATGTATAAAAGAAAGTTCTGCAGAGTTTACAAATGGAATAGACTCCAGTTTTATCATTCTGGTGTGTGGGGGAAATGAGCAATCTGACACCTGCCGCCCCCCCCACCTCCCCACTGACTTACAGGACAAAATGAGATTTCTGTGGCTGGAACCATGTGGACGACCGCTTTTACGGGTGCAAAGATTGTGTTTGCAAGGCGATATAAAGTGTTAAAAGCTGAAAGCCGAAGAACTGGCCGGTTGGGTCCCAAGCGATGGGCGAATCCCATCTCTTACTCTTATAGTTTGTCTCTTTCCAGCCTCTGGAAGGCCATTTCCTGTGACAGTTTTGCACACATCTCCTTGGAGAATTGTGGGCAACAGACACTGGGGATGGGGGACGAAGGAAGGCTTCCTTTTATGCTTAGTGTTGCCAGACTTCAAGTGGCACCTGGAGATGTCCCACTGTTACAAATGATCTCCAAACAACCAAGATCAGCTCGCCAAGACAAAATGGCTGCTTTGGAGGGTGGACTCTGAGCTGCTATTGCTGTTGTTAGGCCTGTTGGCTGCTTTCGACATGGTCGATCATCAGCTGCTGACCCGCCGCCTTGCCGACGTGGGGATACAGGGCTCGTCTTGCAGTGGCTTGCTTCTTTTCTCCAAGGTCGGGGACAAAGGGTGGTGCTAGGGGAGCAGCAGTCCCGGAGGCACCTGCTTGAATGCGGAATGCCCCAGGGGGCTGTTTTATCCCCCATGCTTTTTAACATCTATATGCGCCCCCCTTCCCAGATTGTCCGGAGGGCTGGGCTGGGATGTCACCCAACTCTATTTGCTGTTGGGCGGCTGGTTGGATGCCGGACTGGACGATCTGGACTGGGCATTGCATGCTGTGGCTAGATGGCTCAGGCTGAGTAGACTGAAGCTGAACCCGGTGAAGACGGAGGTCCTGTGCCTGGGAAGGAGTGGCCTGGGGTTGGGGCTCCCTCTCCCGACCTTTGACGGGGCACCTTTGGTGCCTGCACCGGTGGTTAGGAGTTTGGGAGTGCTCCTGGATCCCTCCTTGTCAATGGAGGCCCAGGTAGCAGCCACTGCCAAGTCAGCCTTTTACCACCTATGGCTGGCGTGGCAGTTGGTCCCTTTCCTGGACCGCGCCGACCTGGCCACAGCGATCTATGCAACGGTCACCTCAAGGCTAGACTATTGTAACGCTCTCTACATGGGGCTGCCCTTGTTGCTAATCCGGAGGCTACAGCTAGTGCAGAACGCTGCAGCGAGGCTACTGATGTGCCTCCCTTGACGGGAGCACATCAGGCCGGTCCTAGAGGCACTTCACTGGCTACCTATAGCGTGCCGGATTCGCTTCAAGGTGCTGGTTCTTACCTTTAAAGCCCTAAATGGCCTGGGTCCGACCTACCTGAGGGACCGCCTTTCCCCGTATGTACCCCAGCGAGCACTACGGTCTGGAGCCCAACACCGGCTGGTTATACCAGGCCCCAGAGAAGCCAGACTCGCTGCCACTAGGGGAAGGGCCGTCTCGGTGGCGGCCCCTCACTGGTGGAATGAGCTCCCAGAGGAGATCAGGGCCCTGCGGGACCTTGTGCAGTTCCGCAGAGCCTGCAAGACGGAGCTCTTCTGCCAGGTTTATAAATAGGGGCCTCCTCCTCCTTTGCCTTCCCCTTCATCCCCTGTTACGACCATCATGATCTCAGCCGAGGGCTTGGGGGACTGAGAGTACCATCAGTTGGGTATTTACCACGCCATCTATGCATCTTGAGCACTTTATCTTCTCATTGTAATCTGTGATGTTATGTTGGATTTGATCTGTTTTTAAATGTTTTAGTGTACTTATCTGTGAGCCGCTCTGAGCCTGCTTGGCGGGGAGAGCGGCATACAAGTTGAATGAATAAATAAATAAATATTATGCCCTACTGAGGTACCTCTCCTCCCCAACCCCACCATCCTGAGGCGCCAAACCCCCAAATCTCCATTTATTTCCCAACCCAGAACTAACAACCCTAGGTGGAGGGTATGAAACACAGTGGGGAATACCCATGATTTTCCATAAGACTGCACACATTCAATGGTCCGACCAAAGGCCCTTATCCAGATTGGAATCCCAGACAATAGTTGGGAAATCACTTTGCCTGCAAAAACTTTTAGTGCAGCTGGAACAAATTGATTACCTTTACTAAAGGGGAAAAAACCATGATATAGCTGAAGCACTAATGTTGGCCGCATTGACCACCAATCTGCATTGAGCTGACCATGATGCATTGTATTGAAATTGCAAGCCCACATACTTAAAAGTATTTAACTTGTTCTATTTCTTTCCCTCCAATTACCCATTTATGCATTTTCCATGATCTAGCAAATACCAGTACTAATTAAATACTAATTTAGGCAAAAACTCTATGGTAGAAGCTGTTTTTACTATATAGTTTTTGCCAGGGGAGTAGACTTTGTAAATCCCCGGGGGGGGGCGGGGGTTCTTTTGTGCGCGCGCGCAAAGCGTGCGCGCGCACACAAGACCATGTCCCCGCCACTTTTTCCCCCGCCCCCCGGCCCCAGGGAGGCAGACCTGGCGTGGCGAGCAGGGGGCGGCGGCGGGGGCTGCTGCCCCGTAGGGATCCTCGAAGTCGTGCTCCCGCTGCAGCCGGTAGGTGGCCAGGACCCAGGAGGTCGGGCTGCTCGGGCCCCGCCAGCATGTAGTCGGGCTGCGGCGGCGCCGGCTTGGCGCTGCGGAAGAGCAGGCGGTCGCAGAACCAGCGGGCCATGGCGGCGCGCTTCTCCCCGACGCTGCAGCTGCCCGCTGCCCAGAGCCAACGCCAGGCCGCCTGGCTGCTGCCCCAGCCCCAGAGCCCGCTTGCCGGCTGGGTCGGGGGGCCGGCCGGCACGGCAGAGTCCCTGTGCCTGCCCATTGTGCCGGCTCTCGCCCCCCCTCCACCCCCCCTCCTCGGCAGCTGCCTTCTGCCGTGCTCGGCACCCCCCGGGCTCCCGGCAGCCCTCCCCGCCTCCCCCACCGGCGGGCGCTCCATTTTGCTGGGGGTGGCTGAGCCCCCCCGGGAAATTTCGGGGGAGGCTCAAGCCCTCGAGCCCCCCCGTAGTTGACGCCTATGGTTTTTGCCCAAATACCAGAGTGTCACCTGGACATCACTGGTGTGATGATGTCATTTCCTGTGTGACAACGGCAACAAGGCCTGCACCTTTCTCTTTCTCCAGGTAAGTACCTCCCATCCCCTGCGGGAGGCCATGAAATTAAAATCACAGGGAGAGACCCTCTTGACTGTCCCACCAATCAAAGATCAGAGAAATTTCCAGAAACTTTGAAGCCACAGGGGGAAAAGGTCTCTCCCCCTCCCCCTTTTTTTTGTTAAAACAAACTGAAAATTTCAGGGGAAATTAGGAGAAAAATACAATACTTACTTGTCTAGTGAATACACAAGAAAGGGCCTTTTCCGTTGCAGCCCCACGGTTATGGAACAACCTCCCCAGGGAAGTACTCTTGGCCCCCTCAGGATCTTCAGCTGCCTTGATCTTCAGCAGGCAGTTGAAGACAATTTTATTTAGGACTGCATTTAATTTTGTTTCAGTTTACTGGCACTCCTCATTGGATATTTTAAATTGTGGCCTTTAGGGTCTTTAGGGTTTTTCATTATAATTGTGGTTTTATTTCTATTGCAAGCCACCGTGAGTTCAGCAAGTTAGGAAGGCAGCTAATAAATGTTTTAAATATGTAGCCAAAGAAATCATAGACCTTTTTTCTCTGCTTCTTGTTTGTTCTTACAGAACTAAGTTGCAAGATAAAAGTGCCACCGGTCTCAAATTTTGTTCTGCTGCTTCAGATCAACAAGGCCACCCTCCTGAACCTATCTTGTATGTGTGAGTTAGTGTAAGGGGAAAACATGGATGACGTAAGTAGAAAGAAAGTGTGTGATTGGTGTCAAAGTTCTAAATACTAATAGCAGAGTAAGGCAGCCCTGCTTTTGAATACTGCAGTGGAAGGCAGTGGAAGTTGAAGTGTTAAATATCCTGTTCCTTCTCTGCATGGTCCCAAGGAAAACCGAGGCTGAGGAAGCCTACAATTTGCATTTGGTGGCCCAACTGTGATCGTTGTCTCATCCGTTCCAGCCCTTTGTGTGCAAAAAGTCCCAAATTCAATCTACAGATTTCTCTTCAAAATTTTTAACGAAAAATCTGGGAAAGACTTTTTTCTTCCCGAACCTTTGAAAAGTTAACTGTCAGCCACAGTAGAATTTATTGGACTAGACAGGCCAGTGTGATCTGATTCAACACAAGGCTTATGCTATATCTAATACCGGATTGATTCCCACAGGTTTTCTACACAGGTGAACTAGGTCAGCCGTCACACAGTTCCGTACCAATTGGCGGCACAGAAAAGACCTCATTTTCAAGGTCATTATTATACCAGCATTAATTAAATAAGGAACTATGACTGGTATCAGCTGTTTTGCCAAAGTGTCTTTTTCACTCTGTAACTACCAATAAGGACAGGCATTTGTGCGTGCGAGCGTCGGCTGATGAGCGACTGTCAAGACGATTCTTTCAGCCCACGGCGCTAGATGAGTTAATTACAACTTCTTAATTTCAAGAGACAAAGCATCAATCGCGATCATACCAACATCCATCACCACAGCGTCTTCTGGCCTGTGATTACCAGTTGCCCTGTCAAAACTCAGCTCTTAACAGAGATTCATGGAAACGCAAGGAGACGAAAACAATACTGAGTCACTCTTGCCAGGCGTATTAAGCACAACTCGTGTATTCCTGCTAGGCAAATATGGAAATTAGAGATGTGGCTTTGGTCTAACAGATTCTGCTGTTCGGGAGATGGGAAATCGGCAGATATCTGTGCTGGCCAATCAGAAGACTTGGCCTCATCGGCTAATTAAAATATTCCTGACAGCAAGGAGTCATTAAGATTCTTTAACATATTGGATGGAAATGGCAAAGGGCTTGTCAGGAGCCATGTCACCCTGGAGGCTGTAGAATTCATCACTGCTGAACACACTTGCCTGGTTTGACTCCAAGGACTCCAAGGAACTAAGCAGGACGTTATAACAAGGGATAGCAAAGAAAATAAACCAAAAGAAATGGTCTGGCATTGTGTTCTGCCTTTTCTCCCTCTAACACTGTAAGTAAGATCACATGACAAGGTCACATGATACGAAGCAGAAGATGGGAGGGAGACAGAAAGAGGTAGGTAAGCCGGTGGTAGAGAAGGGGAGAGGCTGCAGGCACTGCCAGGGGGAAGGAAAGAGGGAAAGCAAGAGCGAGTGAAGTTCCCCTTCTGGGAGTCCTCATGGTTACCCCACTTATAATACGTAATGCTGGTTTACTGATGCACAAATAATTAATACATATATTTTGCATGAAACGTCAATGCAAGGAAAGAGAGAAGAGTGCAAAAATCAAGGCCCACAGGTTTGATTTTTGCAGGGAGAAGCGACATCGGAATGGGCATCCTGGGTCAAAACCGCAGAGACGAGAAATCCTCATGAACATGTAAAGCTGTCTTATCCCAACTCAGACTGGTTCACCACCTGCTTAGCAATTGTCATCGACTGGGACTGGCTGGAAACTCCCGAGACAAGAGAACGAAAGCCTATTTCAATCTTCTCATGGGATGAAAAACTAATCCACTGGAATTGACAGCCAGACCTTTTTCATACACCGGCTCATTTTCTTTCATTCCATTCTTTGTTTGCATTCGTTTAGATAGGGAACACATTTCCCGCTCTGACTATGCCTCCTCCATCCAATTAGGATAAAATTCACAGGGGCTGTACCTCTCACCCATGGGATCTTCCCTGCCCACATTGCTGAAGACAGGAGAAATAGCTCCTGTTTTAAAAGCAATTAAAAGTTTTCATATGCTCAAGGGGGACATGGATTGGTGTGCGTGTGTGTTTTCACTTTCCTGGGGTTCTCAAATGATTAATAGGGAGTTTTAAGCAGGGGTCCTTTCGAGCAGGAGCTCGGGGGAACGCAGCTCGGGGAGTTGGTGCCAGCCCCCCAGCCGCAGGGGGAATGCCTGCTTGTGTCACGGCTGCAGCAAAATGATCCCGTCCCCTGGAAAGGTCCTTGTTCCTCCAACCAGCCTTCTGAAGGCTTCAGCCACCACTGAAGCTCTCCTCCCAGAATAGTGGTATTTCTGAGGCTTGGATTGGTAGCTGTCCCCTCTCTGCCAGCTTTCTTTCTTTCTTTCTTTCTTTCTTTCTTTCTTTCTTTCTTTCTTTCTTTCTTTCTTTCTTTCTTTCTTTCTTTCTTTCTTTCTCTCTCTCTCTCTCTCTCTCTCTCTCTTTCTCTCTCTCTCTCTCCCTCCCTCCCTCCCTCTCCCTCTCCCTCTCTCTCCTTTCTTTCTTGCCTTCTGACATACTTCCAGTGATGTCAGGTGGTGTAGCACATGCAAATAAGTTATGCTAAGGAGTTATACTAATAAGCTCCGGCACCTCTTTTTCTATGAAATGACCCCTGGTTTTAAGCAAAAACCAAGTGTCTATGTGGGCATGGGGAGCTAAACTCTGGATCCTACCACGCCTTAAGTGTGGAAGGTGACAGGGCTTATCTCCTCTTGTCGATGCGCTCCAATTTTGTCAAAAATTAAACGCAGACCTCATGCTTTCTTTACACATGAATGGGGGCATGAGCACACAACGATTTGCCCATTTGGTCCTAAAAATGATGAGCCTTTCCTTTTTGCTGCTGCAGACCTGTGATAATGTGGTCGCCACACCTCAAAAAGGATATTATAGCATTGGGAAAAGGGCAGGAAAGGGCAACCAGAATGATAAAAGGACTGGAACACTTTTCCTGTGAAGAAAGGTTGAAGCGCTTGGGGCTCTTTAGCTTGGAGAAACGACGGCTGAGGGGGTGACGTGATCGAGGTTTACAGGATTATGCATGAGATAAAGCAGTTAGAGAAAGAAGTACTTTTCTCCCTTTCTCACAGTACAAGAACTCGTGGGCACTCCATGAAATGGCTGAGCAGTCGGGTTAGAACAGATTAAATGAAGTACTTCTTCACCCAAAGAGTGATTAACACGTGGAATTCACTGCCACAGGAGGTGGTGGCAGCTACAAGCATGGACGGCTTCAAGGGGGCATTAGACAAACATATGGAGCAGAGATCCATCAGTGGCTATTAGCCACAAAGTATAGATAGGAACTCTCAGTCTGGGGCAAGTGATGCTCTGTATTCTTGGTGCTTGACAGGGGGGGCAACAGTGGGAGGGCTTCTAGTGTCCTGGCCCCACTGGTGGATCTCCTGAGGGCACCTGGTGTTTTTGGCCACTGTGTGACAGAGGGTTGGACTGGATGGGCCACTGGCCTGATCCAACATTGGCTTCTCTTCTGTTCTTCTGTTCTTATGACAATTCCATTCAAATCCCTCCATGGCTGTTTTGTTGAGAGATCTCAAAAATTTGGTCCTCAGCATGTAGAGGCACCTCAGATCTTTCAGTATGCATCCCTCATAGCTTGTATGGGTTGGCCTCTGTGTGTGTGTGCATATGTTACAATATGCCTTTTGTTGACAGGGGAGCACTTGACTTTGTTCATCATCCTCACAGCCTGCCTGCCGGCCAGGGAATGTAAACAAAATGTTTTGCTTTGTTTTGTTCACTGCAGGCACGCTACCTCTTGCAGAAGGAGGGGAGGTACCCTCTGTCTTTATCTGTCCCTGTCTGCAGAATCTACATTCCAGAGAGTATAAGCAAAGCCAGTCTTGCCTGCAGGGACATTGTGGGGAGGGTAAATAGGTTTTTATCCCCTGCCCCGTCTGCAGTGCCTGCATTCTGACAGCATGAGCAAAATATTTTGCCCTGTGCTTCGTACCGGTAAATCAGCACTTAAACATTTATATTGTGTTAGATCGTACAGATGGTACTTTGGAGGGAACGGATTTTCCCCTGTCTTTCTCTGCCCCGAACAGCTCCCCGTGACTCAAAAAGGTACATGAATCAATGGCAGGACTGAGGATAGGGCTTCCAGAGCCTCGCTAGGGGTGGAGATCCCCTGCTCTAGGGCCCCTCCCCCAACACCAATCAGCTAGCTAGCTGGGGAGTTACCGGCAGCGAACTGAGACCCTGTTGCGGGTGATGCGGCAATGTCACTTCCAGTGGGCACAATAAGTGACATCATCATGTCACTGGTGACACTGGAACACTCTGGTATCTGAACAAAAACTCTGTGGCAAATACGGTTTCTACCATAGAGTTTTTGCCCAAATACCAGAGTGTCTCTACATTGGTAGCTACATGATGACACGCATTGGAAATGATGTTGCCACATTGCTGCTGACAGAGGCCTAGGCCTCAGTTTATTACCAGTAGGCCCCCCACCCCCGTGGTAGTTGCCAGGGGATACCTGGCAACCCTAACTGAGGAGTGTAAGATCTCCCTTCCTCTCTCTCCCATCAGCAGAATGATGGCAGGATCCATGTCTTTAAGTGACATACGCTGTTCGTATTAATACTGCGTAAATACAACATACAAATATTGTGCAAATACAACACACGGTGCAATGAATCCACAAACCAACAGCAAGAAGTGGCATAAAGGTAAAGGTTTTCCTTGCACGAAAGCCAGTTGAATCTGACTCTAGGGTTGCAGTGCTCATCTCCATTTCCAAGCCAAAGAGCCAGCGCTGTCCAAAGACTTTTTCCGTGGTCATGTGGCCAGCATGACTGAACGCTGGGCGCACGGAACGCTGTAACCTTCCCACCAAAGCGGTACCTATTTATCTACTTGCAATTTCTTGCTTTCAAACTGCCAGGCTGGCAGGAGCTGGGTCAGAGACGGGAGCTCACTCCGTCATGTGGCACTCAGATCTCGAACTGCTGAGCTACTGACCATCTGGTCTGCAACTCAGCATCTTAACCTCTGAGCCACCACGGCTCCAAGAAGTGGCATACCACCTTCAAATACTTGAAGGGCTGTCATAGAGGATGGTGTGGAGTTGTTTTCTGTTGCCCCAAAAGGTCAGACCAGAACCAACGGGTTGAAATTAAATCAGAAGAGTTTACAGCTGAACATTACTTATTTATTTATTTATTATTTCTATTTTTATCCTGCCTTGCCGGACAAACTGGCTCAAGGAGGCACACAGACATTAAAAGTGGTAAAACAATAAATACAATAAAATATGCATATATAATATAAAATACAGATCAGTACAGTATAAATACAGATGGTTGTAGCATTCAGTAGACAATCAGGGATGGAAAGCAATATTCAACAGTATATCATAAGGGCCGTAGGATGTTCCGGTGACGCAGTCATCAGTCACGCATCCATCAGTGGTGGCTCCTAATCGAAAGCCTGGTGGAAGAGCTCCATTTTACAGGCCCTGGGGAATTGCAGAAGGTCCCACAAGGCCCTGATGTCCTCCGGGAGCTCATTCCACCAGCATGGAGCCACCACTGAAAAGGCCCTGGCTCTAGTAATGGCCATCCTGACGTCTCTTGGGCCAGGGAGAGTCAGGCAATGTTGTGACTCTGACCTCAGTGCTCTCTGGGGCACATATGGGGAAAGTTGGTCCTTCAGGTAGGCAGGCCCCTGGCCATGTAGGGCTTTAAAGGTCAAAACCAGCACCTTGAACCGAATCTGGTACGCTATTGGCAGCCAGTGCAATGCCTTCAGCGCAGGCTGGATGTGGTCCCATATAGAGAGACCCATCAACATTAGGAAGAACTTCCTGACAGAGTGGTTCCTTAGTGGCTTGCCCTATGCCAGCTTTGGCCATAGCTTGTCTGGGGTACCGTCCTTCCTGTTGCAAGAGGAGGCTCAGGCTAACAAGACTCGAGAGCTGAACCTGGAGATTTGTATTCACAGAGTGTCTGCTCCGTCGCTGCAATGTAGGAGAAGAAAATAAACCCATTAAGAAATGTGCAGGTCGCTGTCAAGTCGCTGGAGTCACTGTCAAGTCACATTGTCCCAGTGCACAGGAGTATATTCCATGACCTATAAGCTGCAAAGATCAGATCAAGGGACTCTGGAACACATGAAACTGCCTTATACTCTACCAGACCATCAGTCCATCAAAGTCCATCTTGTCTGCTCAGACTGGCAGCGACTCTCCAGGGTCTCAGGCGGAGGTCTTTCCCATCACCTGTTGCCAGAGCTTTTAACTTGAGATGCCCGGGATTGAACCTGGAACCTCCTGCATACCAAGCAGATGCTCTGCCACTGAGTCACAGCCTTACACAAGCCAGCTTCCCCCCCCCCCCCCCCCGGTGTTTAGCATCACACTGATACTCATTTGAATGATGTGGAAAGCGTCTTCATGAGCCTGGTAGATTGGAATGGATTTCCGCTAAACAAGAGGCCCCTGTGCTATTAACTTCATTTATTGTCAGGCACCAGGGAGAATCCCAAACCAGAAACTGAATGCTATTTTCTGAAGCAAGAGTGTTAGCTCTTGCTCACAGGGGCTTTGACTTGACCTGGGCAGCCCAGGCTAGTCTGGTCTCGGAAGCTAAGCAGGGCAGGTCCTGGTTAGTACTTGGATGGGAGACCACCAAAGAAGGGAAGGGTTGCTATGCAGAAGTAGGCAATGGCGAACCATCTATGAATTCTTCTTCCCTTGAGAACCCTACAAGGTTGCCATGATACAGCTACTACTATGATCGAGGTTTATAAGGTTATGCGTGGGGTAGAGCAGGTAGAGAAAGAAGTCCTTTCTCACAGTATAAGAACTTGTGGGCACTCTATGAAATGGCTGAGCAGTCAGGTTAGAACAGATAAAAGGAAGTACTTCTTCACCCAAAGAGTGATTAACACGTGGAATTCACTGCCACAGGAGGTGGCGGCGGCTACAAGCATGGACAGCTTCAAGAGGGAATTGGATAAACATATGGAGTAGAGGTCTATCAGGCTGCAAGCATGGACAGCTTCAAGAGGGAATTGGATCAACATATGGAACAGAGGCCCATCAGTCGCTATTATCCACAAAGTATAGATAGGAACTCCCAGTCTGGGGCAAGTGATGCTCTGTATTCTTGGTACTTGGGGGGGGGGGGGGGCAACAGTGGGAGGGCTTCTAGTGTCCTGCCCCCACTGCTGGACCTCCTGATGGCACCTGGTATTTTTGGCCACTGTGTGACAGTGTTGGACTGGATGGGCCACTGGCCTGATCCAACATCGGCTTCTCTTATGGTCTTATGTTCTTATGTTACTTGACATCACTTTCCACCAGCACAGTGGGCTCAATCTAAGCACGATTAAGATTTCCAAAGGCCCACTGATTTCTTTCAGAGTTCAACTTCCCTCCCATGGGAATCAAGTATGCATAATTTTTGCTGGATTCAGAATATAAGAAGAGCTTTGTCGGATGCAGATCAGAGGTCTGGCCCATCTAGTCTAGTATCTAGGGTTGCCAGCTCTGGGTTGGGAAACACTTGGAGATTTGGGGGTGGAGCCTGTGGAGGGCAGGATTTGGAAAGGGGAGGGGTTTCAGTAGGGTATAATGCCATAGAGTTTGCCTTCCAAAGTGGCCATTTTCTCTGGGGGAACTGATTTCTGCCATCTGGGGATCAGTTGTAATTCCAGGAGATCTCCAGCCACCACTTGAAAGATGGTAACCCTACCAGTATTTTATGAAATTAAATTAGATCAGATTAAATAAATGATTAGAGTATCTTGTTTCCCACGGTGGCCGATCAGATGTCACCGAAAGACCTACAAGCAGACCATGGAAGCCCAAACCTGTCCCTCGTGTAGCTGTTTATTCAAAGGTACACTTCCTTTGGACACGGAGTTTTCATTTAGTCATCATAGTTTATTGACAAACTTGGGCGTAGTTTTTGACCTATACTTGCTGATGGAGAGGGCGATTGATATTGTTGTGAGAGTTACCAGCTGGGCAGGTGGGGAAAAGTCCTGCCTAAAGTATTATTATGTGCAAATAAGAAGCTGATGGTTTTCATGGCAAGGAGCTAAATAATATAATCCAGTAATTGTTGCAGAATAACCTGATGTCAATGGGGCAACTAGATGATTATTTTTTTACAGTTGGCACAATATGCCTTTTTACCAACTGTATCTGGCTCCAAGATTAACTGGTTTCTTGGCCTCAGATGATCTGGCCATGCTGACTCCTGCTGCTGTAATCTTAAGGCTAGGCTACTGTAATGCACTTTAGGTGGGGCTACTCTTGAAGACTACACCAAAATTTCAATTAGCATGAAATTCAGCCTCTCACCTTTTGGCTAAGGTGCCTTTTTTCCTAGTCACACCCATGTCTTAGAATATCTTCATTGCTTCATTGTGATTCTGGCCTCAGTTTAAGGAGGTGGTTTTAAATGTCAACGTTACTTTTTCCCACCATAGAGAACAATGGAGGGAATGGGGGCAACCTGTTTGGGGGCCCGTAGAATTGGACCCCCTTGTCCAATCTTCTTGAAACATGGTGGGTATTTGGGGGAGAGGCTCCAGCAGCTGCCCTGTAAGCTTGAAGCCTCTCCCTCAAACCCCCTCCCCTCCAGCCACTTTTTAAGATGCCGTCGAATTTTGGCAGCAATTCAGCGGCGGGCCGAATCAGATTCTCTAATCTGATTCGGCCCGTGGCTGCCCTAGTGCCCACTCCTGGGCTAAGGGAGTGCTGCTCCGCCTTGCTCCGGCCCCAAATGACTCCTGATTGTAAAGCATCTCAACTTCACAACTTGGGAGAGATGGTGAGCAACATATTTTAAATAGAACGGGCCATGAATTTCTCTAACTCTCTTTTAAAGCTGCCTAAATTAATGGCCATTGCTGCCTTCTGGGGCAGCAAGTTCCTCAAGTAAATTGTGTGCTGTGTGTGAAGCAGTATTACCACCATCCCCCTATATGCTCTTTATGGGGAGGGCCTGTGGCTTAGTGGTGTGGGACAGGGATGCTCTGTATTCTTGGTGCTTGGGGGGGGGGGACAGTTGGAGGGCTTCTAGTGTCCTGGCCCCACTGGTGGACCTCCTGATGGCACCTGGATTTTGGCCACAGAGTGCTGGATTGGGTAGGCCATTGGCCCGATGCAGCATGGCTTCTGTTACGTTCTTATGTCTGGGGCAGTGATGTTCTCTACTCTTGGTGCTTGGGGGGCAACAGTGGGAGGGCTTCTGAAGTTCTGGCCCCGCTGGTGGACCTCCTGAGGGCACTTGCTATTTTTGGCCACTGCGTGACACAGAGTGTTGGACTGGATGGGCCACTGGCCTGATCCAATGTGGCTTCTCTCATGTTCTTAGAACATCTGTTTGGCAGCAGAAGGTCCCAAGTTCAATCCCTGGGATCTCCAGCTAAAAGGATCAGGCGGTAGGTGATGTGAAAGACCTTCGCTTGAGACCCAGGAGAACTGCTGGCAGCCTGCGCAGACAATACAGATTTTGACAAAGCGATGGTCTCATTCAGAAAACCAGGAAGCTTCCTGTGTGTGTGTGTTTCTTTATTTGTCCCAACCCTTCCTGAAGATACAAAGCTACATTAAAGTATAAATGGGTGTATTTACTTCACTGCATTATATTTATTGATATCCCGCCTTTCTCCCCAACGGGGACCCAAAGCCGCTGACAGCATTCTCCTCTCCTCCATTTTATCCTCACAACATCCCTGTGAGGTAGGCTAGGCTGAGAGAGTGTGGCTGGCCCAAGATCACCCAGCAGGCTTCCATGGCGGAGTGGGGAATCAAACATGGGTCCCCTGGATTCTAGTCCAACATTTTAACCACTGTAACACACTATGAAAAGATAGAATAATAGTTGGATTAGGAAGAAGAAGAGATTGGATTTATACCCTGTCCTTCACTCGGTGTCTCAGAGCGGCTTACAGTCTCCTTTCCCTTCTCCTCCCCACAACAGATACCCTGTGAGGTAGGTGGGGCTGAGAGAGCTCTGAAAGAACTGCTCATGGGAGAACAGCTCTGAGAGAACTTTGACTGACCCAAGGTCACCCAGCTGGCTGCATGTGGAGGAGTGGGGAATCAAACCTGGTTCTTTAGATTAGAGTCCGCCACTCCTAACCACTACACCAAACTGGCTCTCCTGTCACTGGTGTGTACAAATGAGCAAACATGCGTTTTTTTTAAAAAAAATGAATCTTACTCAGTGCAAATGGTTTATATCACTACTTCTTCTCAGTGTCATCATTTCTCCTGGAAGTGCAGGATGTGACCACTAGATGTCTCTCCTTGCTGCATGGCGCCGGCCACAGCTTTCCTTTCAGTCGGCATGGCAGTCAAACCTAGTTTGTACAAAAGGATTGTTTGTTTGAATTGCAGCCCAACAATCTTGGCAAATAAAAGTCAAATCCAAACATTGCGTGATTTCACCAGATAACATACAAGGGAGAAGTTTGTTCCAGTCACAAGTTCTTTTGTGGGCATGAAAGGCATCAAATGGCCCTGCCCTGGATAGCCCAGGCAAGCCCAATCTCACCAGATCTCAGAAGCTAAGTAGGGCCAACCCTGGCAAGGACTCGGATGGGAGACCTCCAAGGAATACCAGGGCCAGGAGGCAGAGGCAGGCTATCAAGCCACTTCTCTGAACGTCCTCTGTGCCCCAGGAGGAGTCTCCAGAGGTCGCCATGACTTCCAGGCATGGACACACACAAAATACCAAAAGAAGAAGAAGAAGAAATACATAAAATGGAGGGCACGGTGCTGATCAGAACAGATGGTTTGCAGGTGACTGGCCCGTAGAACAATCAAACAGCAGTCTTTTCACTGACACTCTGCATGTGATCAGGGCTGTTTGCCTTAAAGTCTAAAAGAGAACTGCACTCCCCTTGACAGAAGGAACTGTGCCCATGCTCATGGTGGTAGGAAGTGCCATCAAGTCAAAATTGACTTTTTTTGGGGGGGTGGGGGTATTTTTCATATGTGCATGTGTGTGTACACCTGGAAGTCATGGTAATCTCTGGTGACTGCCCCCTACTGGGGGCCTGGAGGATATTCGGAGAGGTGGCTGAGTAAAGCCTGCCCCTGCCTCCTGACTGCTGGTATTCCAAGGAGGTCTCCCACCGAAGCGCTCGCCAGAGTCGACCCTGCTTAGCTTCTGAGATCTGACGAGATCCGGCTTGCCTGGGCTAGCCAGGTCAGGGCAAGTCACAGCTGATTTTTGATGACTGTATAGGGTTTTCAAGGCAAGAGACATCCAAAGGTGGGTTGTTGGGTTTTTTTTTTTTTTGCCTGCTTTTGTGTAGCAACCTCGGACTTCCTTGGTGTCCTCCCATCCAAATACTAGCCAGAGCCAACCCTTCCTTAGCTTCTGAAATCTGATGAGATTGGGCTAGCCTGAGTGATGCAGGCCAGAGCTGGAGGCTCATAGGCCCGCTTATTGAAAAATACCAGGATTTTCTAAAAGAAAGGAAGACAGAATCCAGGGGTTTAAAAAACGGGGAGGGTCAAGTCCCACAGAAGTATAATTGCAGGCAGGATAAAGCTGTCAACCACAGGCAGATCAAAGTCAGAAAATCAATCCATCCTCAAAGAATAGAAAGCTAGAAGCCTGAAAAGAATAGCCGTTTTGGGGGGGAGAGAAAACAGCCCCAGAGAGAGAGAGAAGATAATCGAGCAAAGGGAGTATAATCATTTAAGGGTAGCCCCACTTTTGACTTGTCCGGGCCTAATCTAACGGGCATTAAAGTCAATGACAATTCTTCTGACAACCACAAGAGGCTTTCTGGACGAGGCCCTTTAAGCTCCTTACGGCAACCCATCTTCTCTGCCCGCTGTCGAGAGTCAGTTATGGGTGTTTTGGTATTTAGTCTAATCCACAGGTTTCCTCCGATAGACATGAAAGGGAGCTATCCGGTGTCCTCATCAGCATGGCGTTGCGATACTACTTTCCCCCAAACAGGCTTATTCAAATGGCTCTAATGACAAGAGCGTAGCAGAGATAGGCATGGGGAGCGCACACTGTGTACCCCAAAGGCAACGAGAGGGTTGGACTGTCAATGGAAACAAATAATCAGGCTTAGTAGAGGGGGGGGGGGAATAGGGGGAGCTCAAAGCCACAATTGAAAATGAGGCCTGGATTAGCCGATAGCTTTCTTCTCGCAATGATTCTCTTGTGTTTTCCCTGGAGGTTAAACAGTGTTCGGGGCGATTATGGGGGAGCCAGCATTCACGGCATAATGAGAATGTGACTCAGAGACATTACAATTCCCTGCATCGGCTAATCCAGTCCACGAGGATGCTGAACGCTGCAGATAAAGGGAGCCACCGGCTTGCATCTTCACGCTAGCGAGGGGAAATCGTCTCCTCCAGACTAAAACTATTTCTCAGGGTCCCTTTCGAATTTGCTTCCTTGTCCCGGATTCTTAGGAGAAAGAATTCCTCTGCTTAGGATAATTCATCTCGTGACAGAATATGTCAGCTCGTTATAATCATGAAGGCATTTCTTTCTTCTTGAGTTAGTTGCATGTTCTGACTCCCGTGAAACTCCATCCCAGAATGGAAGTCGAAAGTGCTGGCAGGTTGCAGATGACTTACAATGACCCTGTAGGGTTTTTCAAGCAAGAGAAATTCAGAGGTGGTTTTGCCATTGCCTGCCTCTGTGTAGCGACCCTGGCCCTCCTTGGAGGTCTCCCATCCAAGAACTAAGCAGGGCCAACCCTGCATAGCTTCTAAGATCTGATGAGACTGAGCTAGCCAGCGCCGTCCAGGTCAGGACCAATCCTCAAATAAAAAGGTAAAGGTTTCCCTTGCTTGAAAGCCAGTTGAATCCAACTCTAGGGGGTGGTGCTCATCGTTTCCAAGCCGAAGAGCCAACACTGTCTGAAGACATTTCTGTGGTCATGTGGCCAGCACGACAAAACGCTGAGGCATACAGTACGCTGTCAACTTCCCACCGAAACAGTACCTATTTATCTACTTGCAATTTTCTTGCTAGGTTGGCAGGAGCTGGGGCCAGAGACGGGAGCTCACTCCATCACATGGCACTCGGATCTCGAACTGCCGAGCTACTGACCTTCTGGTCTGCTGCTCAGCATCTTAACCTTTGAGCCGCTATGGCTCCTCTTCCCAAAATACTTATGTGATATTACTTCGTCCCTCAAAACTGTTGCATTTTAACCTCACCCATCTTCCAAGAAGCTAGGGAGACTGGCTGTACCAAGGATAACAAAGTTTGGGTCCAGCGGCGCCTTTAAGTCCTTAAAGGTGCCCCTGGACTCAGACTTTGTTCTGCTACTTCAGACCAACACGGCTCCCCACCTGGACCAAGAATTGTGACTGGATTAAGTGACCTTCATGGCTGCTTGAGAATTTGAACCCAAATCTCACCTCAACCAGCACTCAAACATTACTCCGTCTGTCTCTCATGTAAATCTTTATCCCACCCTTTTTCCAAGGAGCTCAGGGCAACTTACATGGTCCCCCCTTCTTCATTTTAACCTCACAATAACCATGTGAGGCAGTAGAACAAAGTTTAGAGTCCAGGGGCACCTTTAAGACCAACAAAGGTTTGTTCAAGGTTTGAGCTTTCGTGGGCAAGGCACACTTTTTCAAACACTTTGGAATGGTAGATGAGGTTCTAAACTTATAGACAGGGACTCAATAGCAAATTACAAGCTCATTAACAGCAAATTAGAACCTCATCTACCATTCCAATGTATTTGAAAAAGTGTGCCTTCCACATGAAAGCTCAAGCTCCTTGAATAAACCTTTGTTGGTCTTAAAGGTGCCACTGGACTCCACATTTATTCTAATGCTTCAGACCAACACGGCTGACCATCTGGGTCTATTTTCATGTGAGGCAGACAAGGCTGAGAATGTGCGACTGGCCCATCAGATCCCACGTTGAGCCTTATGGATAATTTAGGATTTGAACGTTGGTCTCCCAAGTCCCATTCCCAAACACTTACTACTACACCATCCTGGTTCTTGTCATCTCTTGAAAAAAATGCTGATTGCATACTCTGGCTTTCTAATGGAGTACACTGAGACAGTTGCCTCAGATGGTGGATTCTGAGACGCAGACACAAGGAACTTGCTCATAGGTTCCAAGTCATTATTATTTTCAAACTCTTTTTAAAAAATTGAGGTATCTTTTGGAAAAAAGCTAGGCTGGCTTTCCTACTGAAGCGAGCTGAGATAGTTGACTCAGGTGGTGGATTTTGAAAGGAAGACACATGGAACTTGTTCATAGGATCCAAGTCATTGTTATTTTCAAACTTTTCAAATAAAAAAAATAGAGTGGTTTCTTGAAAATCCCTGATTGGCTAGGCTGGCTTTCCTAATGAAGCGAGCTGAGATAGTTGTCTCAGGTGGTGGATTCTGAGAGGCAGACACATGGAACTTGTTCATAAGATCCAAAATAGAGTGGTATCTTAAAAATCCCTGATTGGCTAGGCTGGCTTTCCTAATGTTTTTAAAAGAGAGAGTGGGTTCTTGAAAAACCCTGATTGGCTAGGCTGGCTTCCCTAATGAAGCAAGCTGAGATAGTAGTCTAAGGTGGTGGATTCTGATAGGCAGACACAAGGCCAACTTGTTCATAGGTTCCAAGTCATTGTTATTTTCAAACTTCTTTCAAAAAATTGAGGTGTGTCTTGGAAAACCCTGATGGGCTTGGCTGGTTTTCCTAATGAAGCGAGCTTAGATAGTTGACTCATGTGGTGGATTCTGAGAGGCAGACATATGGAACTTGTTCATAGGATCCAAGTCATTCTTATTTTCAAACTTTTTAAAAAAAAATAGAGTGGTTTTTTTGAAAAAACCTGATTGGCTAGGCTGGCTTTCCTAATGAAGCGAGCTGAGATAGTTACCTCATGTGGTGGATTCTGGGAGGCAGCAACTCCCATCCACTAACCCAGTACCAACCTGTGGTCACCAGCCAGCCTCCCTCTTGCATCTGCCTCCTGCTTACTCTGAATGATTCTGCATCATTCCAGCTGCTTCTGGCTGACACAACCTCCACTTCACCTGCTTCCAGTAGCCAGAACAGCTAGTCCCTCCCACCAGCCTCTTCAAAACCAGTACAGCCATCTGAGCATAGTGCAGGAGGCTGCCTGAACTCTCACAAGATTATTTCCTCTCTCAAGAGTTTGGACATCTTTTGGGTTGCCTAAGCAACCACAGTATTATGCAGGGTTGCCAGGGGAACCAAAACGATGCCTGAATTCTCTCAAGAGGAAGGAATCTCATGAGAGTTTGTTGGGCTCTACTGGGCATGTCTGATGGGGCATGCTGGTCTTAAAGAGTCCTGGGGGAGCAGTCCTGACTTGGATAGCCCAGGCAAGCCCGAACTCGTCAGATAATCGGATTCTAGGCAGGATCGACTCTGGCAAGCACTTGGATAGGAGATCTCCTTGGAATACCAGAGGCGGGAGGTGGGGGCAGGCCTTATTCAGCCACCGCTCTGAATATCCTCCAGGCCCCCAGTAGGGGTCAGTCACCAGAGGTCACCATGACTTCCAGGTGCACACACACTCACACACTCTCTCACAAACATACATGTACCTATTTAAAAATACCCAAAAAAAGAGTCCTGGGGGAGCAAAGAAGTAAAATGGATTAACTATTTTGATTCCTGAGTGGGATGAGATGGGAGGGGCAATGAGGTGTGGCTGATGGGATGCGAGTGGACTAAGGGTGGCAAGAGAGGGCTGAAGATGAGTCTGGAGTGGCAGCAACCCCAGGTGGCCAAATGGCTGGCGCTGCGACTGCTGATAGGTTGTCTTTTTCAGGCAGAGGTTGGTGTGAGGGGACTGTCTGGCCTAGGTACTGCCCCATTCCTGGTGGAGATGTAGACTTGCCAGCCATCCTTCTCAGTCCACTGGGAGCAGAAAAGGAGGAAGGGGCGGAGCAATACTGCGTGATGTTGCGAATGACACCGCTGCCGCTTGTACCCGGAAGTGACATCACGACGCTCTAGGAATTCCCTGCTCTCTATGGAAAAAGCGATGTAGATTTGGGGAGATTCCTTAGAATATTGGATAACTGCATGCTCCACTCCCTATTTTTGCTCCCGCTGGTGCAAAGAACAGTAGCAGAGGCTGGGAGTTGGGAGACTGCTAGGGCAGGCAACCTGATAAGCCTATGGAGCAGGCTTTCATCCATTGCTTGCATTTAAAAGAGTAAACGCTAGAATGTGGCATGGCTACTGAGTGTAATTTAGCAGGGGAAAGGTTATTTATGTTGGGTATTGTAACTCTGCCTGCAAAAGGATCTGGGAGGGAAAGGGTTAAGAGAACTCTGTCACTCAGGTACACTTAGCTGTTGGCCCCACCCTCTCATCGGTTAGATGTTGAGCTTCTTTGGCCATTACTTGTCTTCTGTTTTATCTTAGAGAGGACCTTTCTTCTGTCTCTTACATGGGCTTGGTGCTGTAGCAGGTTAACCTTTCTGAAGTCAGTCTGGTCACAGTAAGTTAAACGTGCCTACAGGAATTTGTCATGTAAGATGTGCTTCTATTTTTCTACATAAAATTTTTTTCTCTTGTTATCACTGGAGTCAGATCATCTTTGCAATTTGTTTGAACAGCTTTCTCCTTAACTAGGAAACGTGGGGAATCAGGGATACTGCGTACAGCTTCTGTGCTTCCAAGGCAAAATATTTTTTTTACATTTAACCCAATAATTTATTCCCTAATGAGAAAATAAGAAGAGAAGAGATTGGATTTATACCCCGCCCTTCCCTACCCAAGGGAGTCTCAGAGCAGCTTACAATCTCCTTTCCCTTCCCCTCCCCACAACAGACACCCTGTGAGGTAGGTGGGGCTGAGAGAGCTCTCCCGAGAACTGCCTTTTTTTGGGGATTAATATCCAGATATTTTATACATATCTTACCACTTCATTTCCCTTAAATTCTACTCTTACTGGAAGTCATATTAAACAATAAAAGCATATAAATAATCTCCAGCCTTGTTATCTTACTCCCCTTTTTTACCCGCTTGATCCAACACTCACACAACTTCCTCTAGTTCACGATCTAAACATTATTAAATTCTTCCTTAATTTATCTTAAACTCATTTTCTTCTTTAACTAGACTCCCTCCTTATTTTATACTTATAATACATCTTCTTCCAAACCTAAACGGAAAGTTGAACAGGGCTGCCTTTGAAAATTGGGTGCTGCAGAGAAATCTCTGCAACAGAAGGATACCCTCCTCCTTCTAATCGGAGGTCTTGGGGGGGGGGCACACCTTCCCCTCCTTGCTATACTGTTGGTTTGACCATTTCATACTAGTATCCACTTATTCTGTCTTTCAGAACAGCTCTGAAAAAACTTGTGACTGACCCAAGGTCATACCAGCAGCTGCATGTGGTGGAGTGAGGACTCCAACCTGGTTCTCCCAGATTAGGGTCCGCGCTCCTAACCACTACACCAAACTGGCTCTCAATAAATAAAATAAATAAATGAAATACAGAAATGGTCGTGAAGCTGAGATGACAACCAGGAATGGTTAGCCCAAACTCAGAATTATTTTATTGTGCTTTGCAATTCATTGTAATATTGATCGGTCCTACTCTGTTCCTGAAGACACCAGAGATGGTGTACTGGGAGGCAACCTTAAGATTCTCATGAGCATTGACAGGCGTAGCAAATTTTCACTTTTAAAAGAAGTCTCTTTGGGCCCAGTCTTTCAGTGTTTTCACCATCCTAAGAGTTCTCTGCAGCAATGAGATCTGGATATGTACTGCATATGTGTGTGTGTGTGTAGAGGTAAAGGTTCCCCTTGCTCGAAAGCCAGTCAAATCCAACTCTAAGGGATGGTGCTCATCTCTGTTTCCAAGCCGAAGAGCCAGCACTGTCCAAAGACTTTTTCCGTGGTCATGTGGCCGGCCTGACTAAATGCCGAGGCACATGGAACGCTGTTACCTTCCCACTGAAGCGGTATCTATTTATCTACTTGCAATTTCTTGCTTTTGAACTGCTAGGTTGGCAGGAGCTGGGGCCAGAGACGGGAGCTCACTCCGTCACGCAGCACCCGGGTCTCGAACTGCAGAGCTACTGACCTTCCGGTCTACAGCTCAGCATCGTCACCTCTGAGCCACCACAGTGCTCTCTCTCTCTCTCTCCCCCCCACCCTCGCTCTCTCTCTATATATATGTTTGAGGTCCTCTGAACTGCAGCACAGAATCGTAAGATATACCGTATTGCGTCTGGGAGGAAGGGAACAAATGTGCCTTGAAAATGATATGCTGCCTATCCGTGGTATAGTATAATGTCCTTTCAGGGGAATACACTGGATGCCATTGATCAGGGCCACTAGGTCGAGCTATTTACCCTGGGTAAAGATAATAGGTTTTTAAAAAATCATTAATTTTATATTAGTGCTATCAAACAGGCGCTGAACGCACACCAGGGAGCTGTGGCTCTTTGGGCTTCCTGCCACACGTCCGTTCGGCATCCTTGTTTATTACAAGAATGCTTCTCCACTGCTGCAGGTTTTATGGGGCCTGCTGCCCATCTCCAGAATTTTAAGTGTCCAATCAGACTGCAGCCTTGATCTTGTCACTCTCGGTCTCCCTTCTTCAGCAATAAAAAACAGGACGGCAGCTCGTTATGCGGACGCGATGAGACAAGCATTGTGGAGGGCCTTGCAAAGAGCTTGTAACATTGACTGACAAGAGTTTGGCCACATGGTCGCCCAAAATGTTCTTTCCTCCCGCCTCCCCCAGCCCTGCTGCTAAGTACTTTCAATGCAAGTACATTAATGCTTAATGAAAGGGACTCGGCGGCTAATAGGTTAACCTGCAAAACTGTAAGGCTCCCCCCACAGCTATAAATTCAAAAGGCAGCCATTCGCTCTCAGTCTCAGTCATTCATCTGCCAAATGGGGACAATCACATGGTTAAAAGCTTTGTTATCCAGCACTGGATTATCCAGAACACTCAGCTAACTGGTATTGCCCAGATGGCGATAATTAACCCATGGAATTCACTGCCACAGGAAGTGGTGGCAACTACAAGCATAGACAGCTTTAAGAGGGGATTCGATTAACAAATGGAGCAGAGGTCCATGAGTGGCTATTAGCCACAAGGTATAGATGGAACACTCTGTCTGGGGCAGGGGTGGCCAAACTTGCTTCATGTAAGAGCCACACTAAATGTCAGATACTCGAGAGCCACAAGGTGACTTTGGAGAATGAGGCGGGTTTGGGGGAGTGACTTGATCGCGTCATCACAGGAAGGGGTGGGGTTTTGGTGCAGGATGTGACATCAGCGGAAGGGGTGGAGCTTGGGAAGTGAATGGGATAGTGTCAATTCTTCAAGCAAGAAGCTCTGCAGGAGCAAGGAAAAGGAACAAAATTAAGTTTGTAGTTATTCTGTTCACATAAGGCTGAGGCTTGGGAGGCAACAGTGGGAGGGCTTCTGGTCCCCACTGATGGACCTTCTGAGGGCACCTGGTATTTTTGGCCACTGTGTGACAGACTGCTGGACTGAGTGGGCCACTGGTGTGATCCAGCAAGGATCAGCTCTTACTGGAAGTGACAAAGGGTAGCTCTAGGAATCACTGGAAACCAGATGGTTTTACCATTGAGTTTCTGGTGATTCCTAGAGCAACCCTTTGTCATTCCCAGCAAGAACTTGCAGTAAGTATATGAGGCTGCATCTTTAAAAGAAAATCTTCCCACAATACTGTGCCACTCCCAACTCTCCTTCAGTCATTGCTGGGGTCCAACCACTGGTATTGCTAGCTGAGCTCACCCTTGGATACCTCCTTCCCCTTCAGCCTTCCCCAAGTTCTGCCAGAGGGGTCCTGTGGGTAGCTGGCCTGCTTGTTTGCTTTCTGTGTAGGATAGCAGAGGGGGATGGGCAGAGGAATAAGCTTGAATGTGTTTGAAGCAACCTCCATTCCCCATGAGTGCCTGAAAAAAAAAAAGGCTTTACTGTACAAAACGGTCAAAGTTCGAGTCCAGTGGCACCTTTAAGACCAACAGAGTTTTATTCAAGATATAAGCTTTTGTGTGCATGCACACTTCTTCAGATACAATGAAATGAAAATTACCAGGCCATACATATAAGTAGAGGGTGAGCAGTAGCATACAGCATAATGAAGATGTTTAACAGGTTCAAGGACCAAACAGGAATAACAAGCTTAGTTTATGTGGTTGTTTGGGGTTTAATTCAGGGGGAAACACAGTGAAGGAAATAAACATGTCAAAACTGGAGACTGATGGGCAGATGCATCCTTAATTGTGGGATGCTGAGAGTAATTAACTGAGGCCCTGCCATTACACTCCATCCGTCTCCTCTCATGCATGGAGGCGACCTTACAGCATCTTCTTCTTTCAAGTGGGGCAATTGGCTGTGCAGAGTCCCCCTGTTCCCAGACCAGAGAAATACATTCCAAGATACAGCACTGTATAAGTGCTAACAGTAGTCACTACTTGATGGGATGATCACAGCCCAGCAGAACAACCAACATCCCAGACGTTAATCTTCCATTAACCTTTGGAAGAGCTACAGATATTCATTGGTGTGCTGTGAGCACGTTCCCCCACTGAGGATCTCATACTGTAAAGTGAGCACTTAGATACCAACAAGATGGATGAATATCAGAGAACATCTGGGAATTATCCACTGGGTTAGGAAATGATGAACCCCTTATTTGTGGGAGGACTCTAGTTTCCAAGACCAACAGATTCCATAAACCTCTTTTCAAGGTGTGTGCAGGTACACAAATGCATCCTGCAAGACCTTTCCACTTTATTCACATGAGTACTTTATGAGAAGACAAGACTCGCTGGAAAAGACAATAATGCTAGGAAAAGTTGAAGGCAGCAGGAAGAGAGGAAGAACCAATGTGAGATGGATTGACTCAATCAAGGAAATCACAGCCCTGAGTTTGCCACACCTGAGTAAGGGTGTTAATGATAGGATGCTCTGATGGTCATTAATTCATAGCAATAGATCAAGATGGGTAGTTGTGGCCCTTTCTGCACTCTACATTTAATCTATGTTCACTGTGGTGTCCTCTAAGCAATTCTGCACTAAAATTGAATTCAACCTTTTTAATTTGGTCTTTTTTCCCATTCTGTATTAAACTCAGGTTCAACCTACTTCTTATTCCAGGTTTTTTCCCCTTTCTGCATTACAGTACCTCCCTTCAGTGGTCAGCCCAGTTTCAGCCTGCTGTTGCCCCGGGTTATTTGGATGCTGTTTTGCTGTGGACTTAAATTGCCTCGACTTGAACACGGAGGAAATCCGGAGTGGCAGGCAAATGCAGAAAGGACCTACATTAGTCTGTCTGTAATGGTAGAAAAGAGAAGGGTCCAGGAGCACCTTAAAGACTAACAAAATTTGTGGCAGGGTATGAGCTTTTGTGAGTCACGGCTCACTTCTCCACGAAAGCTCGTAGTCTGCCACAAATTTTGTTAGTCTTTAACATGCAACTGGATTCTTGCCCTTTTCTATTAATTCATAGCATCGCCATAAGTCAGAAGGGACTAGATGGCACGTAACGTACACGCATATGTCAGGACATGTTAGACCACATAAAGATAATGTTCAGGAAAAGATGGACAGATGCGCTCCAGACATTTGGAATATTATTACAGAGATTATGATTAAACAGCAACAAACCACAGGCCTGTTTTATTTCCATACGCATGTGTCTCTTATGCTAGAAAGACAGGCATGTGCTTTTGTTGTTGTTGTTCAACCAGAATCTCCATAATAATATTCCAGATGTCTGGAGCACATCTGTCCACTTCCTCCTGAATAATGCCATTGGTCCAGGCAGGAGTGGGGTGATCAGAAAACTGGCAGGAAGGAGAAAATGGAGGTCTCAGTTTGGAATGCCTGTGAACTATGAGAGAACCCCCACAATTCCCTGTGCCTTTAGGAACAGCAGTAAGGGAAAAAAGTTCCCTCAGTGCAAAGTTAAAGGCCAGTTGTTGTGACATCAGCAGCCAGTGCACCAATCCTTTTTCTCACAGCCCTCACTTATTTGCATGATTGAAAATTCTGCATTCTATTTGGCAGGATCGGTTACAGTGCATGGGTCACAGTGCAGATTTCAAAGCAGTTCAGCACAGCTGTTGCACAGGCAGGCAATAGAATACGACTGTAGCCCATCTTCAGATGTTCAGTACTAGGTGTGCATACAAGGGAGCAGACTTGAGCCTGCCGAACCCTTCCCCATGTTGGTGCATTCAGCTAAGTTTGCAACAAGTCCAGACAAGTGTGAACGTGTAGGTCTTCCATGTGACTGTCATCTTTTTTACCTGTTTTGAACATACATGGAAAGTTCAAGCACAGCCGAACAGTTTGTCGAACATTCAACAGTGGTGTTTTCCAATTGGGGGATGGACCGTGAATCGAATCAAGCATCCTCGTTTTGTTCTAAGGATAGTTCCCTATATGCGATTTGGAGAGGAGAGATGTCTTGTTTTAAAATGTGAATACTTTGCTTTTACTAAATATGGTGTCACTTGCATCAAAGAAAAGTATGAGGAAACCAAAAAGAATTTTTAAAAAACCATACTTGTTTCCACCTGGTGTTGGGAAAGGAGGTACAAGGTAAATTTGGGAGGAGGGACCAAGATCTTTTAAACCTCTGAGAAATCCTGCCTGGATGTGTATCATTTTATGACTGCAAAATCATGTGTGATTTGCATGTTCGGGAGTGGTTCAAAAATGGTCCTTCCGTCAACTGATCAAACACCACAAGCAAAACCTTCACATGGAGTCCATTCACACATTCAGCCGTGAGTCAAGGGAGAAACTGGTGCTCGTGTGAACCCACCCTGGGTCAATCAGAGCAGGGATCATAGGAAACCCATCAGGAATTTCATAGACAAAATGGTCACAGAAGGTTTAAACGGATGAAACTCGTGTCCTTCTCATCAGAGTTCAAACTCTGTTTCTATGGCAACCCTCCAGAAGTCAATAGACCACATCTTCTACCCTCTGAGCTGTTTACACTCTGTGCATCTCCATAGCTGGGGCTCAGATTGAATTTTCCGTTTAGTAAAATGCCACAAGATCGAGGCATTTAGTGCTGTGGAATCAGTGGGAACAAGCCAGGCCTGCCAGTAAAGTATTTAATAATGAGAATGAGTTGTTGAAGTGTCTGGTCACTGGGGGATAATTCCCAGCTGGCCCCTCGTGCCCCTGAAGCAACAAAGTATTAATCAGAGTCTTGTCTGGTCACATGTATTTGCATTTCTTTCTCGCTCACAATTATTTCCCAAATCACATTATGAAAGGAACTCGTCCATAGGTAATTTGAGCATGTTGTTTGAAGAGACAATGTGATGTGTTTATTAGCGCCAAAGTAGCGGAGATGTCATGAAACGACTGCTGGGTTTCAGCCGACCCCCAGAATGCCGTGCTCGCCTCGGAGAGAGACAGTGACCTCAATATTCCATCTTCAGCTCCAATTTCCCGCTGTCAAGTCATGGCTGACTTATGCTGATCCTTTACAGTTTTCAAGGCAAGAGATGTTCAAAGGTGGGTTGCCATCGCCTGCCTCTTGTGTAGCAAACCTGGCATTCCTTGGTGGTCTCTCATCCAAATACTAACCAGAGCTGACCCTGCTTAGCTTCCAAGATCTGACGAGATCAGGCTAGCCTGGGCTATCCAGGTTAGGGGAAAACTCATGACATACAAATGCTGGATTTAAGGAGGATGCACAATGAAACCCAGAAGCTGAGGTAGACAATCCCTGCTCTGCCAAATAAGAGGGCTAGAGTACATAACTGGTGCTGCCAAGCCCCCTGCTTGGAGTGGACTCCCTGCTCTGAGCTCCCATCGCAAGTGTGCAGCCAGGATGTTAACTGGAATAGGTCATAGCAACCATATCACTCCAGTCTTGGGCCATCTACCCTGGCTCCTGGTCTGTTTCTGGGAATAATTCAAGGTGCTAGTGTTGGCCTTTAAAGTACTCTCTGGCTTGGGACCAGCATACCTAAAGGGCCTCCTACGTATGTACATATGTGCTGTGAAGCAACCAACTTATGGCGACTCCAGCAAGGGACTTTCAGGGCAAGTGAGAAACAGAGGTGGTTTGCCATTCCCTTCTTTCTGCAGAGCCTTTCCTAGTGGTCTCCCACCCAAGTACTGACATTGTTTAGTTTCTGAGATATGATGAGATCGGGCTATACCATTTGGTGTGGAGAGCCAGTTTGGTGTAGTGGGTAAGAGCAGTAAGAGCAGCAGACTTTGATCTGGAGAAGCGAGTTTGATTCCCCACTGCTCCACATGTGGGTGACCTTGGGTCAGTCATAATTCTCTCAGAGCTGTTCTCTTGAGAGCAGTTCTCTCAAAAGAGCTCTCTCAGCCCCACCTGCCTCACAGGATGTCTGTTGTGGGGAGGGGAAGGGAAGGAGATTGTAACCTGCTCTGAGACTCTTAGTTAAGGATGGGATATAAATCTTCCTCCTCCTCATCTTCTTCGCCACCTGCCCTCCTATACTCAATCACTACAGATGTCCTCTGAGGCCTGCTTTGGTTGCCCCCATGTTCTGGGATTAGGCAGGGGGCAACCTGGAAGAGGGTCTTCTCAGTCATGGCACCAAAACTCTGGAATACTCTCCCAAGAGAGATTTAGCTGTCCTGTTGCTTGTCTGGCATTCCTTCAGTGATCCCTCACTTCTACCCTATGTTTCAACTGTTGTTTTTATGGCTTTGTACATGTATTTTAGCCTTCCTTTTATTTGTTTTAATGATGTGTAATTTTAATGGTTTTTAAAATGTGTTTTTATTATGTGTCTTTCTAATCTGATAGCTACCTTGTTTGCCCTAATGAGGGCAGAAACGTGGGGTATACGTTTTGTAAATAAATAACTGTAATTTAGTATTTTTTTCTCGACTGGAAATGCAGAATCTTTCATAAATCTTGGGCTGCGCAGATGTTCAAAAGTGCGTTCTTGCACAGAGGCGGTGGGAGAGATCATGCTATTATCTG
This sequence comes from Lepidodactylus listeri, assembly GCA_029233225.1. Taxonomy (NCBI): domain Eukaryota; kingdom Metazoa; phylum Chordata; class Lepidosauria; order Squamata; family Gekkonidae; genus Lepidodactylus; species Lepidodactylus listeri. The sequence continues at coordinate 89,008,390 of JARCFY010000011.1, forward strand.
TGTACTCTTCTTGCGTGCATTCAGCTGAACATCTGCAGACCTGTTTGTGGACAAAACGTCCATACGTTGCAGCTCTATGTGCAGTAAGGAAGACCCTATACACGACACCTGTGCATCTACAGGACTCTGCAGGTTTTTGGTTGAACGTGTGGATGCGGGGGACAGGACTGGTAGGCACGATCCCACGGCACTCTAAGAGTGTACGTTGTAAACAGTTTGGAACATCTGCACAGCTCTTTTGTTGTCTGAACGATGGTGAGCACTCAATAACAGAAACCTAACTCTGTGGTTTCCCATGAGCAATCATTGGCAGTTTGCAGAACTGTGGCTTACTTCTGGGGGAAACAATTCAGATTTGTCAAATGCTGTGTGAGACAGTAATCAAGTAGCTGACAATAACTGTGATTATAAGTTTATCACAGGCCTCCTGAGCTTCTCACGTTGAGGCCATTTTTTTTTTGCTATGGAAGAAGTTGAAAGTGTAACTCAAGGGGTTGCCAGCCTCCAGGTGGGGCCTGGGGATCCCCCGCTTTTACAACTGATCTCCAGCTGACAGAGATCAGCTCCCCTGGAGAAAACGGCTGCTTTGGGGGGTGGACTCTATGGCATTGTACCATGCCGAGGCCCCTCCCCTCCCCTCCCTAAACCCTCTTCCAGATCCACCCCCAAAATCTCCAGGTATTTTTCAGCCCAGACCTGGCAACCCTGTGTAACTCTCATAGGGTTCGGACCAGAGTTGGGATAGGCTGCTAGCACAAATCAACAGGAGGGTCAATCGAGAAAGTGAGCCGGCAGGTTCCTCTTGCATGGAGGGTGGAATAGAAGCCTAATGAAATTAAATAAGTAAACAACCAACCAAATAAATAATCTGTGCTGGAAAGTCTTGAAGAAGATAGCTGTCCAGCCTTAGAGTCCAGTGGCACCTTTAAGACCAACAAAGTTTTATTCAAGGCATGAGCTTTCATGTGCAAGGCAGACAGTGAAATTGAATCACAGAACTTTGGTGGCAGTCACACGTGCGAGATAAAGCAGGGGGGAAGCGAGCCTATTTCCGCCAGAGGAAATTGACCTGCAGTTGCGCGATCACACAGTGTTTTGTAGATGCGGGCGCAGCCCGCCACTGCATAATCAGACACAACCATGGGTGAGTCGGGGTTTTTTTTGCCGTTGTTTTCCAATTTCTTTAAGAGGGGATCGATGAATCACATCTCCACCCTGAGTGCTTCCTATGACAGTATGTGATTATGTGCATATTGAGAAGGGGGAAAAACAACGGCATGGCATCGGGATAGCTTGATCAAACTATCCTGATGCCATGGGAGCGTGCTGGCGTGATCAGACTCAGGAAAGTCTATCTATGACCTGTAGCGACCCGTTTGCTACAGTACTTTCTGAGGCGTTTTTTTTTACTCCGCATATGTGGTGGAGCAAAACGGGTTGCCGACAGCTGCGAGGCGCTTGCCAGATGTTGGCGTCTGATCATGCTCCTTTTATCTGCCCAGCATTTGTGCCTATGTTGGGGCGAATTGTGCGTGTGATCGCGCTCATAGTTCTCTATATAGAGAGAGAATGGCTTGTTAAATTAACATGCAAAATAGTGGTGCTGTTTTTTAACAGATGAAAAGAACAACACGCTTGGTTTCTGGTTAACATTTGTTTGGGTTCAACTGGGGGGGTGGGGAAACAACGTAGGTAATAAATACGTCCAGGCTGTTACTTGGACAAGGGCCCAGGCCTGACCTGGAAGGACTGACAGATGGGCGAGATCTGGAAGAACCAATGGGCTGCCTGGGAAGGAAAGGGGTGGAGCCTTACAGAAATCTAGGTAGTCCATGAATTGATCTCCCTTGATGATGATTTAGGCCTACAACCTGCAGACCAGAAGATTCCCAGTTCAGTTTCTGTGGTCTGGATCAAGAAGTCATGAACTACCATGTCTCATCCTGGCTTACCTCGTATTTCCCGTCTCCAAGAAATCAGGTTGTATTTGCAATTCTTGTAACATCGGCTGTGGAGTCGTCCTCAGATGAGTGCAGGCAAGACAAGAACTTTACCATTTTTTGCCCTGTTTACTCACCATTAAACACAGCAGGGTAGTAAAGGATGAAATCGAGACACGGTGACTTTGTAGAAAGGACCGAAAGCTCGCCAAGGCCGCTTTCGTCTTTTCCTGCTTCTGTAAGAAGCTTTGCCGATGATTTCTGTGAAATCTTCAGAGGTACCTAATGGCTTTATTGATCTCATTGCTGGGAAAGATGCACTTTCGTGTTTCTGTCTGCATCGTCTCTCTTAATAAGACCAAGCTGGTGTTTGTCTGGCTGCAAGAATGTGGAGAAATACATACTAAATGATGTATTTCAAGGGAACTGCAAAGTCATTGCTTTTATGGGCTGAGTGGGTGTGACCTCCTCACCTCTGCCCTGAAAAGAAGTTCATTGTCTAGCGATAGAATTCTTCCTTCCTTAACCAGGAGGGATTCCTGCCCCCACTGCTGGACCTCCTGAGGGCACCTGGTGTTTTTGGCCACTGTGTGACAGCGTTGGACTGGATGGGCCATTAGCCTGATCCAACATCAGCTTCTCTTATGTTCTTAACCATACCCTATAACCCAGGCGTACTCAATATTTTTCAGCCTGCTGGGGGCACCTTTGGAATTCTGACAAAGTGTAGCCTGCTCAGCCACAAAAATGGCTGCTGAGGGAGGTGGAGCCAGCCACAAAATGGTGGCAAAGGGAGGTGGAGTCAGCCACAAAAATGGTTGCTGAGGAAAGTGGAGCCAGCCACAAAATGGCAGCTGAAGGAGGTGCAGCCAGCCACAATTGTGGCTGCTGTGGCTTATCTTCAGTCATGCTGTGAAGAACTTAGTGTCTTAGGAATCTGTACAACCAATCAAAACTCTAGTTGACCAGTCAGAAGCCTTGCTAGGGTTGCCAGGTCTTACCTGGCTGGTGGTGAGGGGCTCTAGTGCAGGGGATGCTCTAGCATTTGGGCAAAAACTCTATGGTCACCATAGAGTTTTTACCTAAATGCTAGAATGTCCCCCATGCAATGTGCCTGGCTTCATCATGCCAGGTACGTTGGGTGCGCGGGAGTTCTTCGGGGGTGGGGCTTCCCCACCAGTCAGCTGGACGGCGGCATATTGGGCCCCCCAAAAGTGGGGAACCCCACCCTCATTGGAGGAAATGGCAACCCTAGGTCCCACCCACTTTCTAAAAGCACTTGGCAGGCATCAGGAAAGATGCTAGTGGGGACCCTGCTGTAACCAGTGCTTTTCAGTCAGTACAGGGCCAGTAGGTGCACTGTTAGGCAGAGATCTTCTGTAATGGGCTGAATTGCTTCTTTTTCATGGGTTTTGTACAGGGGAAAAGGCCGGGAGTCCGTGTTGGCTAGCCATCTGCTTCTTTACCTTCGAAAGTGGTTTCACAAATGCCATGCTTCTCCGTAAGCCAGCAGAGGAAATTCTTCCTTGCCTTTTGGTGCCCCTCAAAATCTGGCACCCTAGGTGAACTCCTCAGTTTGACTAGGGGTTGGGCCAGCCTTGCCAGTTGGAATAGCGCTTGTTTTGTGTGAGATCAATGTGAATTTACAGGGTGCTCGATTAAAGAGGAAATGGGTGCTGCAAGCAAGATAAATTCAATCTCTGAAAAGTGAAGCAAGACCAGTTCATTGACTCACCAAAAACTGGGCTGTAAATGGCCTAGGCTGCAGTCCTTCAAACCAGTTTGCTAGGGACTAAGTTATTTCACTGGAACTTACTTCTGAGTAGACATGCCTCGCATCTCCGGGCTAATTTCCTAAAAATTAACAGTTCATTATCCATTGTGCTAATTTGCTTCTCTTTTGCAGTCTTCCTTGCCAACTCTTCCACCTTAGGCATTCTTTTTTTAGATCTCAGTATTACCACAGTTGGAGCTGCAGTGGCTCAGAGGTTAAGATGCTGAGCTGCAGACCGGGAGGTCAGTAGCTCAGCAGTTTGAGACCTGAGTGCCGCATGATGAAGTGAGCTCCCGTCTCTGCCCCCAGCTTCTGCCAACCTAGCAGTTCGAAAGCAAGAAATTGCAAGTAGATAAATAGGCACCGCTTCGGTGGGAAGGTAACAGCATTCCGTGCACCTCTGTGTTTAGTCATGCCAGCCACATGACCATGGAAATGTCTTCAGACAGTGCTGGCTCTTCGGCTTGGAAACGGAGATGAGCACTGCCCCCTAGAGTTGGATTCAACTGGCTTTCAAGCAAGGGAAACCTTTACCTTTACTATTACCAAAGTTACTTTGCATAAATAAATTAATCAATCTTTTTGTGTGATACATTTGGTTTGACACATTGCCAGTTAATAAATTTTAAAAATGAAGAGTCTGGAAGACTGGAGAGCAATTGTTAATGTAAAAAACAACAAGGAACAACTGAATTGGCAAGATAAGGAAGTTGGTGGGAAGCCATGCTTGGACTGAAGTTCCTCCCAAGGGAAATACCAGGATATCATAATGGCCACGACCTGGATGGCCCAGGTTAGCTCCTCAGTTGAGGCCTGGTTTAAGTTTCATGATCCAGCTTTCTCATTGCCAGGGGTCCTTTCGTAGAAAAAGAGGTGCAGGAGCTCATTAGCATAACTCATTAGCATAACTCATTAGCATATGCCACATCCCCTGACGTCACCAGAAGTGTGTCAGAAAGGGAATGTCAGTTTCAGCCCCATTATATCCTATGGGCCATTGAAATCAATGGCAAAAACTCATAGGGTATATGAGGGGCTGGAGGAAAGGGGGTTTGAGGGAGAAAAGATTGCCCCATCCCCTCCATTGTTCTCTATGGAGGGAAAAAATGTTAACTTTTTGCCTACCATAGAGAACAATGGAGGGAATGGGGGCAACCTGTTTGGGGGCCTGTAGAATTGGACCCTCTGGTCCAATCTTCTTGAAACTTGGTGGGCATTTCGAGGAGAGACCCCAGCAGCTACCCTGCAAGTATGGAGCCTCTCCCTCAAATCCCCTCCCCTCCAGTGGCTTTTAAATTGCCGCCGAATTTCAGCTGCAATTTGGCGGCGAGCTGAATCAGATTAGAGAATCCGTGGCGGCCCTACTGGCCAGTCCTGAGCTGGCGGAGCTTCGCTCCACCTCGCTCCGGGCCCAACGGACCCCTGCCTGTTGCATCTGCCTGCTGAACTGAGTTGTCTCAAATGGCAGGCCTGTATCTGCAAGGCATTCGCACCGGCGAACACCTCAGCAACAACCCCCGCCCCAGCAGGCTATAGCTATAACTCACCCCAGTTTACCTTCTTTCAAGAGCGCTAACCGACTATATCAGAAACTGGATAGTGCCCATCAGCATCTGGCTCTACCCACAGTCCCCTTTCTGCCAGGAGCTTGATCGGCAAAGACAACCCCCAGCAGTTTGCCTTCTGTTCTACCAGCCTCACACAGCAGATTAGACAAATTAAACCCACACGTTTCCAGTTCTTTTGTGATTATGCACCCTTAATCTTCAGAAGATGGTTAATTACACTTTGAGCAGCAGAGGAACCCTTGCATATTTGTCTGTTAATAAAAATTCTCACTGGGGGTTTAAATCTAGCATGCATTCACAGGTCTGGCTAATGACATGTTAAAAAAAAAATTTTTTTTAAGGGATCATGTGGAAAATTTGCCCGACAGTTAGCGGCACTTTCACACAGGAGACTGCCAAGAGTTTTTAATTTTCCCTCTAACGACTAGAATGCTAACGCCATGCTGGGGTGGTTAAATGGAGGCGCATCAGGGTAAATGAATGTGTATCATAATGTCACCGTGAAGGCTTCTGCCAGGCATAGTATTAGTCAGACCATAATTTGCACCCTGACACAAGGTTTGAGCATCATTTTCCTCAAAAGTCTTGTAACAGACCTTCCTTTCTCCTCATCTCTAGTTCCTTCCCATACCTACATTCTCCTGAGACATGAAAGGGAAAAAAATCTATTTTAGTTCTGAAATTAGAGATGCAGGTAGTAGGGGTGTGTATTCGGCTAAATCAGAGCTGGAAAAAAAATCCCTAAAATACCTTATTGGTATTTTCCAGATATTCTTTCAGCCAGATATTGATTTGGCTATTTTTTAGCTGTCCAAAATGGCCGAGCCCTGAAAATCCTGAAAATATTTGGGGGGTTTGGGGGCTGCCTGATAGTTGAACGTCGTTTAAAGGGATTGCAGTCCTTTAAAAAACCTTCTGAGTGAAGTCACCGCTTGGAGAAGGTGTTTAAAGGGACTGTGAGCCCTTTAAATGCCTTCAAAGTTTACTTGCGGAGTTGCAGCTTAGAGAAGGCATTTAAAAGGTCCGCTATTTCTTTAAAAAAAAAAACACCATGATACGAGTAGAGAATGGAGAATCTTCTTTGGGGGCCCATAGAATTCGATCACCTCATCCAATCTTTTTGAAACTTGGGTTTGCTTGTTTTTTTTGATGAGTGGAACTAGCAGCTATGCTGCAAATTTGGTGCCTCTATCTCAAGAAACAGCCCCTCCCGAGCCCCAGATACCTTCAGATTGATTCTCCATTATACCCTAGGGGGACCATTGACTATAATGGTCCCCATAGTGTATAATGGAACTGCAATAATCTGGGATTTCCCCCCCAAAAAATCCCAAATCTGAATACCGTATCAGAATTGGGATTCAGGAATACTAGAAAATACTGATATTTTTCAGGTTCAATGTACCCAACCCCCCCAAATACTGGGGTGTTTGTTTTTTGCACACCCCTAGTAGACTATAAGAGCAGATCTCCTTGAAAGTAAGTTACATGTTATTCGGTGGGGGTTACTCCCAGGAAAGTGTTCTTAGGATTTTAGCCAACATCACAGTAATGTCCTTGTGAACCTGCCCAGGCCTCCTGGGCCTCTCCGTTTCCATTGAAGTTTTCCTAATCCCCCAACTCTATGGTTTGAGCTTTGGCTAAGGACACCACATTGTAAAGGGTTTCAGATATGTAGGAACCAAGATTTGACTCCAACAGTACCTCAAAGTCCATCAAGATTTCTAGGGTATAAGCTTTGACTCTCAGTATCTTATACCCTGGAAATCTTGTTGGTCTTTCAGATGTCAGCAACCCCAAAGAAGGGACAAAAATCCAACCCCAAAATGGAATTGGATATCTAAAAGATTGAGGCTACAGTCATTAATTTTTTAAAAAAAGGGGCCTTAATTTACTAGTGTAGTGCACGTATGCACACCGTGGGTGAAGGAATTGCTGGATGCAGTATGATTATACCACCTCTTATTGCCTTCTGTGTGGCTATAAAGATCAGGAACGAGGTTTAATGCTCCCACAGAGCATTTCTGTGACGCAATAAATATTTTGGAATGCCCCCACAATACCTTACAAGGCTAACTATGATTACGGCTTCCTTGAGCCACCGCAGCCCCTCATATAGGGTGCACGTGATATTAAATTGAGACCACTGAAGAAGGCCTTTTTAGCCAAAACACAACTGGTCCGATTTTATTGATTTATTGGTTCCAAGCAATCTACTAATTGTACTTGAGGGGAAGAACTGTAGCTCAGTGACAAATCCTCTGCTTTGCATGCAGAAGGTTCTGGATTCAGTCCCCAGCATCTCCAGTGAAAAGGACCAGGCGGGAGGTGATGTGAAACACCTCAGCCTGACATCCCGGAGAGCCGCTGCCAGTCTGAGCAGGCAATGGAGAATTGGCACTTAGGGGAGCAGTAAGCCCACCATTCCCCAGTGCCATGACTCTGACCTCTATTGACCTCTCTCTGGCCAAAAATCATAGCAGAACATTTGGCACAGCATAGCAGAACATGAGAAAGCTCAGTTTGTTGTGCGTTCGCACAGTCGAGTCCGACTTTTCGCAACCTCATGGACCATATCACGCCAGGCCCTCCTGTCTTCTGTTGTCCTCCACAGTTTGCTTAGTTTCATGTTCGTTGTATTGATAACACTGTCCAACCATCTCATCCTTTGCCGTCCCCTTCTTCTTTGACCTTCAGTCTTTCCCAGCATCAGGGTCTTCTCCAGGGAGTGCTCCCTTCTCATTTGGTGGCCAAAGTATTGGAGCTTCAGCTTCAGGATCTGGCTTTCCAGGGAACAATCAGGATTGATTTCTTTTAGGATTGTACCTCTGAGCTAATTATCAGCCAAGCTTGATGGAAATCCTCCATCATTCATTTTCAGAAAAGAAGAAGAGGAGGAGGAGGCGGAGGAGATTGGATTTATACCCTGCTGTTTACTTGGAGTCTCAGAGTGGCTTACAAACTCCTTCCCCTCCCCACAACAGACACCCTGATTAAACCGTGGAGTTTTGTGAGCAAAAATTTTACGTGGTGAGCTACTGGCATTAAAGTTGTGAGTGAGCAATTTGGCCACTGCACAAATTAGTTTGCTCTGGAGCCATCCTTCTTGAGCTAAGACAAAAATGGGTGAGCCAGAGGCCAGAAAACTGTTGAGCTAGCTCACACTAACTCAGCTTAGAGGGAACCCTGCCTGTGAGGTAGGAGGTAGGGCTGAGAGAGCACTCTTGAGAGAACTGCTCTTGAAAAAACTGTGGCTTGCCCAAGGCCACCCAGCTGGCTGCATGTGGAGGAGTGGGGAATCAAACCTGGTTCTCCCAGATTAGAGTCTGCACACTTAACCACTACACCAAACTGTGAAGGATGAGAAGGATTGCTGGCCCAAGGTAAGTAAGGGCTTTGAAAGGGATCCAGATCTTTCCCCAGCTGTTTCCTGGTGCAAGAGAAAACATGTTTGAAAGGGCGGCTCAATAAAGATGGTAAAGCCCTTTGCAAATGAAAAAGTGGCACATGAATAGTAATAATATCACACTGTGATAAATCTCTCGGTCCCTACATGAAAAAGACATTTCAAGGAAGCAAAGGAGTAAATTAGAATCCGTCGATATTTTGCCAGCTTTGCCAAGATACTCAATTCAAGGCTCTAATAGCAACAAGAAATCCTTAGAACGCTCAAACACCAAATGTCTTTCTCTTCACGACAGCCTGTCTTTCCTTTTTGAAAAAAGAAATTTCCTCCAGATGGAGAGAGATGAGTGCTCATCTGTTTCCATAGCTCTCTGTTGGAAAAACCACTGGTGGGCCCTAGCGGCCTTCCTACAGCTGGACTTTTGGCTATCATGGCAGCCAGGGCCGGTACCAGGTTTTGAGGGGCTCCAGATGTACAGTACACATGAAGAAAACAAGAAGACGAGATTGGATTTATATCCCGCCCTTCACTTGGAGTCCCAGAGTGGCTTACAATCTCCTATCCTTTCCCCTCCCCACAACAGACACCCTCTGAGGCAGATGGGGCTGAGAGAGCTCTTTCGAGAACCGTTCTTTTAAGACCAGCTCTGAGAGAACTTGTAACTGGCCCAAGGTCACCCCGGGAGCTGCATGTGGAAGAGTGGGGACTCAAACCCAGTTCTCCCAGATTAGACTCCGCGCTCCTAACCACTACACCAAACTGGCTCTCTGACCATCAGTCCATCAAAGTCACTATTGTCTACTCAGACTGGCAGCAGCTCTCCAGGGTCTCAGGCAGAGGTCTTTCACATCACCTGATCCTTTTAACTGGAGATATCAAGGGCTGAACCTGGAATGTTCTGCATACCAAGCAGTTGAGCCGCAGTACCCAGAGGCCTCTGTCTGCCTGGACCAGGCCTCCCTTAAAGCGTTCCACCTCCCACCTGCATACCCCCACCTTCTCCCACTTGCAAGCCCTCCTACTGCTATGTCTGCTAACCTCCAGGTGGTACCCGGAGAGCTCCTGCTATTACAATTGATCTCCAGACCACCATGGAGAAAATGGCGGCTTTTGAGGGCAGATTCTATGTCACTATACCCTGCTGAGGTCCCTCCCCTCTTCAAACCCCGCCCTCCCCAGGCTCCACCCCCAGAATGTCCTAACCTGGAGCTGGCAATCCTACCCACCACCCAGGCTCAGTGGCCTAAACCACGGAGAGAACTTGTAACTGGCCCAAGGTCACACCAGCAGCTGCATGTGGAGGAGTGGGGAATCAAACCCGGTTCTCCCGGATTAGAGTCCGCGCTCCTAATCACTACACCAGACTGGCTCTCAGAAGCAGCAAACATCTGGATACCAGGGCCGAGAGGCAGCAGCAGGGGATGTCCTTGGCCTCGGTGCCCTGTTTGTTTGCCCCTCCAGGCACACTGTGTGAAACAGGATGATGGTGGACCACTAGCCTAGTCCAGCAGGCTCTTCTTATGGCGTTGTGCATCGGTAGTCCCATCTGTATCCCAGATGTGCCAGGGGTTCCAGCTTCAACACCCCTCCTTCCACTTGCCTTGAAGCTGCTAGAGACGACAAATGTAGTCTGGTAGTTGAGCAGATATGGCAAGCTATCTGAGTAAACGCAGCAGTGAAAAGAGCAGATGAAGGTTGGGTGGCAGATGGCGGCCTCAAGGAAAACAGAAACCACATCAACAGGTGCAAGGCGTGGGTTGGCCCGGAGGTGCTATTCATCAAGCCGGGGCTGCTTCCTTTCGTTCCACTCGATTCGGGATGCTCCTTTTGATGCCCACTTCCAACAGCAGGCTTTGTGATGACTCTCTGTTCTTGAGGCTTGTTGTGGTCCTGTTGTCAGCCACATAAAACAAGTCCCTTCCTTGTCAGCATCTGGTGGTTCTTCAGTGGATCCCTTCCCACCGTAAACATGGGAGACATCTGCCGGCTCGCTGAGTCAACCCAACCGCCGCTAATGCAGCTTAAACCCTCTGTGGATACCTGGCCATATGACATCCGTAAGAAGATGAGCAGTGCGGTGATTTTCTCCGGAAGGCCCTTTCTAATCACTTTCCTAATTAGAAGTTCCGTTTAGCCTGCATCCTTGTTAGTCCTTTAGACTTTGATAGGTGATTTGGATGGCATCGTTATTTTCACTCTTTGGGTCTATTTCCGACCAACCTAAGCCTGCAAGGGGCACCGATTTTTAACTCTTGCCCATTTTTAACACTTGCTGGTTCCATCAGCAAAAGGAGAAGGAAGCGGAACAGGAGGAGGAGAAGAAGAGGAGGAGGAGGAGGAGATTGGATTCATACCCTGCCCTTCACTACCCGAAGGAGTCTCAAAGTGGCTTACAATCTCCTTCCCCTCCCCCTCCCCACAACCTGTGAAGTAGGTGGGGCTGAGAGAGCGCTTTCGAGAGCTGCTTGTGAGAGAACAGCTCTGAAAGAACTTGTAACTGACCTGAGGTCACACCTGCAGCTGCATGTGGAAGAGTGGGGAATCAAACCTTGTTCTCTCAGATTAGAGTCCGCGCTCCTAACCACTACACCAAAAGGGCTCTTGGGGGAACAAAAAGACCTGATATAAGATTCAAAGTAGGGATTGTGTGTATTTGGGGGGAGGGGATGGTAAAATTCGGTTTCAGAATGCAGGGAGGCACCAATACCATAGCCATGAATTTTTTGGTGTTCCTATGCTGGTTTGGATTCATTTTCATCCCCCTCCCCCTGATTTCCTGATTTATGGTCCATGGGGGAAAAGCGGACAGTTCCGGGAATCCCTAGTGGGTGTTTTTATAGCAAAGGGCACCAAATTCACAAGGAACCAAGGTCCCTCTCTTCCCTGAACATCACCCAAGTTTGAAGGGGGTTAGCCAAAAGTTCCTGATTTAGGGGTCCCCAGCTACCCCAGTTTCCTCTGGGAAAATGGCCATGTTTCATCCAAGGCAACGTCAAAGAGCGACAGAGAACCCCACCCCAAGAAAAATAAGGTCACCTCCACAGGACAGAGCAGTCCCCACCAATTACCAAACCTAGTCACAACAGCTCTCTCTGACTAATCCACAGAATAGGGTTGCCAGCCGCAAGTTGGACTGGAGTTTTCCTAAGAATTACAACTGATGGCCAGACTTACCAAGATAAGTTCTCCTTACGGTTAGGAGGCAGGGGAGGCATAGGGTTGCCAGCTCTGGGTAGGGAAATACCTAGAGATTTGGTGGGTGGGGCCTGGGGAGGGAGGGGTCTGGTGAGGGGCTTCATAGAGTCCATAGACACCATAGAGTCCACCTCCAAAGCAGCCATTTTCTCCAGTGGAACTGTTCTCTGTTGTCTGGAGATCGATTGTAATAGTGGGAGATCTCAGGCCCCATGTGGAGGTTGGCAACTGTAGGGAAGCGGGGATTTCAGTTTTGTGGGAGGGGACCAGAATCCCTCGTGCAATGATGTCTCTTCCAGTGTGACATGGAAATGATGCTATCTCACTGGGGAGGGGGAGTGATGCTCTAGCATTTGCCCCAGACTCTGTGGTTTAAGGCATAGAATTCTGGGTGAATACTAGAGCATCACCTGATATGATGGTGTTACTTCTGGGTTGTGCTTCTTGTGACATTGTTTTGGGGATGCTGATTTCATCTGGGCATTTTCTCCTGATGCCTAGCTGAGTGACAGCAGGCAACAGCAGCTAGGGGCAGCAGAGCCACCACTCCCCAGCTAGAAATTGGCAGCCCTAGTTCCTCAGGAGAAAATGGCAGCTTCAGAGGGTAGACTCTATCGCATCCCAACCCTGCTGAGCTCCCTCCCCGAACTCTACCGTCCCCAGGCTCCACTCCCAAATAGGGAGAAGAAGAAGAAGAGATTGGATTTATATCCTGCCCTTCACTCACTTGGAGTCTTAGAGCAGCTTACAAACTCCTTTCCCTTCCCCTCCCCACAACAGACACCCTGTGAGGGAGGAGGGGCTGAGAGAGCTCTGAGACAACTGTCCTTGAGAGAACAGCTGGTACAGAGCTATGGCTTGCCCAAGGTCATCCAGCAGGTGCAAGTGGAGGAGTGGGGAATCAAACCCAGTTCTCCCAGATTAGAGTCCACGCACTTAACCACTACACCAAACTGGCTGTCAGAGGCCAGGTCTCAAGGACTTGTGGGCAGGGGCTGGAACGGACTCTTATTTGTCAACCATTTACAGACTTCTCTACAAGTAGGAAAAATGGTCATTGCAGGTTGAAGTTCTATATTGGTCCTTCTCAGAAGAAGACTCACAAAACAAATACACTATCTGGAAATTTCGTCAGATGCTTCCATTTGACTTCAGGCCTTTACTGTACATGTTATAGCATATCACTTCATATAGAAGTCTGTATTTAGATTGAATCAGAATACATACATACATATATATATGTGTGTGTGTGTGTGTGTGTTTGTTTGTTCTTGTTTTATTTAGTGCTTCACGCACAGCCTCCTTTGGTCTTTCTCTTAGTTCCAGTGGCTGTGATTCTCCTGTTTTGTGCAGGATGGATACCCCATCATTTTTCATACCATTGTTTATATCATGAGGATTTTACAGGATAGAAGTTATATTGCCCCACAAAAAAAGTGCAGCCTCTGAGCCATCTAGTTATTTAATCAATTCAAGGTGGCTTACAGTGCAGGCACAATAAATGCATAGAACACATAAACACCACAAATTAAAACCTACAGTTTAAAACTGGCCGTTTGTTCACAGTTCAGTCAAATTTCGCTGTCTTTTTAGTTGGAAAAATCTCCATGATTTGTAGCATGACTTGTAGTCTATTTATGACAGCTGTTAGAAATAAAATAGATTTCTTTTTCTTCTTTGATGAAATCGTATGCATGCGACACGATCCTGCACCTGTGTGGGCCGTTATTGCAAGTCAGTACCAGCTAGATTAACGGGTTTCCTACCGTTGCCTGGCTCCGCTCCGACTGATGGTGGGAATTTTTGTAAAAAAACCCCACAGCAATGTCACTGATGCTGCTATGTCACCTCTGGTTAAAATCCAGAAGTCACGCAACATGAAAAATTACATAGAAAAATTACATGGGAATAATAGACCATTTTGTAGCAGGAGCTCCTCTGCATATTAGGCCACACACCCCTGATGTAGCCAATCCTCCAAGAGCTTACAGTAACCCCTGTAAGAAGAGCTCTGTAAGCTCTTGGAGGATTGGCTACATTAGGGGGTGTGGCCTAATATGCAAAGGAACTCCTGCTACGAAATGAGCCCTGGACCTTACAGTAACAGGATACAGACTCTACATGGTCTAGCTATTTACATAATGCAAATTAAAGTCATATCTTATGTAGTGTTTAACGAGTTTTCCAGGTAGGCACATGGACCAAAGTAAAGTATTAAAGTACAAAAAAGAAAAAATATCTTATACAAAGTTTTTAGAAGTTTTTTTTTTCCAGGTACAAAGACCAAGGTGAAGAATTCAAGTACGAAGATGCCAGCTTGTACTCTTCAGTTCGTTTGAACTTCCTCAGTTTGCTGAAGTCTACCTTATAGACAAAATCTTCAGAGTACACAACCCAGGAAATACTTCCCTGGTATCTATACGAAGTTATAAGACAGGCTACCGCTCAGAAAAGGAACTTTGAGACTTTGTTCCTTTTCTGAGCAGTAGCCCATCTTATAACCTTGTATAGATACCAGGGAAGTATTTCCTGGGGTATAGACTCTGAAGATATTGTCGATAAGGTAGACTTCAGAAAACTGAGGAAGTTCAAACGAAACAAAGAGTACAAGCCGGCATCTTCGTACTTGAATTCTTCATCTTGCTCTTTTGTACCCGAAAAAAACTTCTAAAAACTCTGTATAAGATATTGTTCTTTTTTTGTGGCTTTATAAATTAAATTTATTTTATATAATAATATAAATAATATAAATTAAATAAATAAAAAATAGTTGGACGGTCTTAGACGTGGCACCACACTGGCTCGCCTTGATGCCTCTGTCTGTAGCAATACTTGCAGTTCACTTCACTGCCCAGACAGGAGCGGATTTTAGAAAACCTTTCCAGGCGTGAAGTAAGATGTAAGTTTTACTCCCTTTTTTAAAAAAAGCAGATAAATGCCCCAGTTTGAACTTTCTAGTGTGTGGTCCATGTAAAGGTGATATGAATCAAATTAATGGTATCTGGTTATCTAGGAAAATCAATAATAGGTGGTGATACAGAATCCCGGGATAAATGGATACTGTCGGTCGCCCTAGTCTATTGAGGCCACAATATAAATGATGGTTCTATGTGTGTCCCCCCCCCCCCAATACTTTTTTCCCTTTCAACTATGGAAGGAAATGGTATAAATGGTTTCTTTCTGTCCTTCAAGGGTGAGGGAGCTTTTAATATGGACGTTACTCACTTACCTGTCCTGTATTACTGACCGAGAAATTAAGTTTCGGCAAAAAGTTCCCCCTGTGACAGCACACTCATTCAGTGTTTCTAAAAAGCCATTTCAATATTTGACGTTAAAACAAATCTACTGGGGAAACTTGTTTTAGAAAGGCACATTAAAACAAAGCGAAAGGACCAAAAGCATTTTTTTTCCAGTTGGACTTAATGCCAGTAGTTAAAATTGCTTATTATTTTTTGTTCAGTTGATTCTAAGGCTGGAGGGGTTTTTTAAAGAAGGAGGAGGAGGAGATTGGATTTATACCCCACCTTTCACTACCCAAACAAGTCTCAAGAGAGACTTAGAATCCCCTTTCCCTTCCCCTCCCCTCCCCACAACAGACACCCTGTGAGGTAGGTGGGGCTGAGAGAGCTCTTTCAAGGACTGCTCTCCAGAGAACAGCTCTGAGGGAACTTGTGACTGGCCCAAAGTCACACCAGTTGCTGCATGTGGAGAAGTGGAGAATCAAACCCAGTTCTCCCAGATTAGAGTCCGTGTTCCTAACCATTACACCAAACTGGCTTTCTTAGAAATCAACAGGGGGGCAATATAAGAAAACCCATCTGCCAGACTAGCCCAATCTCATCAGGTCTTGGAAGCTAAGCAGGGTCAGCCCAGGCTAAAATTTGGATGGGAGACCTCCAAGGAATACCAGGGTTGTGTCATGGAGGCAGGCAATGACAAACCATCTCTGAACATCTCTTGCCTTGGAAACCCTATGAGGTCGCCATAAATCAGCTGTGCCTTGATGGCACTTTCCAACTCCACATCTGCATTACTGAAAATATACAATTTAACATTACTGATCATTGACATGCCAATTAATAATAAAGCTTTTGCAGTCCAAACAGTTTTTTTTTTTGGGGGGGGGGAACTCCACTAGGACAGAGGTCTGCCACCTCTTATCATTGAAGAGTCAAACTATGTCTGACACTGTAACCACTACACCATGCTGGCCAAGCACCATGCCAAGAAGCTTTGTACATATACAGTAGCCACTTTCTCTGCACATCTTGTTTCACATGCTTCAGATTAATGAGCACGTGAAGGCAGGCAACTAGAGTCATGACACAGGGCAGGGCTCCGTTGGGGCCGGAGCACGCCGGAGTGCCGCTCCGGGAGAGAAGGGGCCAGGGGGCGGGCCTCCCCCGTTCACCCCCTCCCTCCCCCAATCACTGTCCCCAGGGCCGCGGCTGGCCGCCGGCCCGGGCGAAGAGCCCCCTCCCACCACCAGTCACCGTCCCCGGGGCCGCGGCTGGCTGCCGGCCCCGCTGGAGAGCCCCCTCCCTCGCCCAGTCGCCTTCCCTCGCCCCCTCCCTCGCCCAGTTCCTCGCCCCCTCCCTCGCCCAGTCGCCTTCCCGGGGCCGCGGCTGGCCGCCGGCCCCGCTGGAGAGCCCCCTCCCTCGCCCAGTCGCCTTTCCTCGCCCCCTCCCTCGCCCAGTCCCTTGCCCCCTCCCTCGCCCAGTCGCCTTCCCGGGGCCACGGCTGGAGAGCCCCCTCCCTCGCCCAGTCGCCTTCCCTCGCCCCCTCCCTCGCCCAGTCCCTCGCCCCCTCCCTCGCCCAGTCGCCTTCCCGGGGCCGCGGCTGGCCGCTGGCCCCGCTGGAGAGCCCCCTCCCTCGCCCAGTCGCCTTCCCCGGGGCTGCGGCTGGCTGCCGGCCCCGGGAAGAACCCCCCCCCACTCAACAGTTTCCCGGGCCCAAGGGAGGGAGAAGCCGGGCCTGAGTAGCTTAACGCCACTCAGGCCCAAGCAAGGGGGGGAGGGAAACGCCAGCCCTAGTGGGGGGAGAAGCGCCCCTCCCTCCCTCCCTTCCTCCCTCCCTCCCTTCCCTCTCTCCCCCCACCTACCTACCTACCTACCTACCTGTTCCTTCCTTTCCCCCTTCCTTCCCCTCTCCCTTCCTCCCTCCCTCTCCCCTTCCTTCCTTCCTTTCTTCTCTCTTTCTCCCCCAACTACCTACCTACCTTACTGTTCCTTTCTTTCTTTCCCCCTTTCTTCCTCCCTCCTTCCTTCCTTTCTTTCTTCCCCCCTCCCTCCCTCCCTCCCTCCCTCCCTTTCTTTCTTTCTTTCTTTCTTTCTTTCTTTCTTTCTTTCTTTCTTTCTTTCTTTCTTTCTTTCTTTCTTTCTTTCTTTTTTCTTCTCTCTCCCCCACCTACCTACCTACCTTCCTGTTCCTTCCTTTTCCCCTTCCTTCCCCTCTCCCTTCCTCCCCCCTTCCTTCCTTTCTTCTCTCTCTCTGCCCCCACCTACCTACCTACCTTCCTGTTCCTTCCTTCCCCCCTTCCTCCCCCCTTCCTTCCTTCCTTTCTTCTCTCTCTCTCCCCCAACTACCTACCTACCTTACTGTTCCTTTCTTCCTTCCTTCCTTCCCCCCTTTCTTCCTCCCTCCTTCCTTCCTTTCTTCCTTCTCCTCTCCCTTTCTTTCTTTCTTTCTTTCTTTCTTTCTTTCTTTCTTTCTTTTCTTTCTTTCTTTTTTTCTTCTCTCTCTCTCTCCCTCACCTACCTACCTTCCTTCCTGTTCCTTTCCTTCCTTCCTTCCTTCCTTCCCCCTCCCTCCCTCCCTCCCTTCTTGCCTTCTGACACACTGCCCATGACGACAGGGATGTGTGGCCTTTTGACACTTCCGGTGACGTCAGGGGGTGTGGCATATGCAAATGAGTTATGCTAATGAGCTCATGCACCTCTTTTTTTACGAAAGGACCCCTGACACAGGGTATTGCGGTTGTCTAGGAAATGTTGGGGACGGATGGACTACAATTGCCACGAGGCAGTGCAAGAATAAACGTGCATAAAATCCTCCTGAACTGAACAGTTCCCCTGCCTTTCCAGTGAAATCAACACAGTGCAGTACAAACCTTTAGCAACTGGTGATTGCAGAGGGACTACAATCCCCATGAGGCAGTGTGAGAATGAGAATATACAAATTCATCCACGTCTTGCACTGTTTACTTCCATCTGACATTAATGAGAGCTGAGTCAGGAAGCCATAAGAGACACAAAGATTCCTGGTATCTATAAGTTTCTAAGAAAACTAATTTGGCTGTGTAGAACCAAAATGCTGTAAAATTCCCCTCCATGCTTGAAAGAAGATGGATAGGGTCCAAGGGCAGGATTCTCACAATTTAGGACACACCAACTCCAGTTCTGACATATTTCTTAACTATGTTGTTCTTTCCCCCAGTTGAACCGAAACAGATGATAACCAGAAACCCAGCTTGTCATTCTTTTGATCTGCTAAAAAAATATCTTCGCAATTTTGCATGCTAATCTAACAAACCACCCCTATATATACAGCTGTGACATGTAATTCCATTTCATTGTCTGACGAAGTCTGCGTGCCCACGAAAGCTCGCACCTCGAATAAAACTGTGTTGGTCTTAAAGCAGGGGTGGGCAAACTTGCTCAGCGTAAGAGCCACCTAGAACAGGAGTGGTCAAACTTGCTTAACGTAAGAGCCGCATAGAATAAACATCAGGTGTTTGAGAGCCACAAGACATGAACAAATATTACCTGCTTTAATTGGAAAATAAGCAAATTTGCTTTTTATGAACTTTAAATGAGACTGCCAAAAATAATAACAAAAGGGGTAAAAGCAGATAATGATATTAATTTGTCCGATGATATTTGTTTGCTAATGATATTTCGCTTCCCCAGCCACCCTGCCGGGAGCCACATAATATATGTGAAAGAGCCGCATGCGGTTCCCGAGCCACAGTTTGCCCACCCCTGGTCTTAAAGGATTCAAACTTTTATTCTGCTGCTTCAGACCAACAAGGCTGCCCACCTTGATCTACTGATTCTTGTGAAACAGACGCAGAAACAAACAAACAAACAAAACCCTGCAACAAACCTGAAGGGGAAGTGGGATGGAATGCAGAGGGAGGAGAAAAGGATGCACTTTGAAACCACGGCTACAGACGCAGAAAGGGCCTACGAGTTAAATGCAGCAAGATCCAACAACTCCCTTCCTTTTTACTTCTCAGTCTGTGCTTCCAATTTAAAAGGGAAGAACAAAGCAGGCCCAGGCTAGCTCTCCTGCGCCCTAATGGATAGACATTTATTTGTAAGGCTTTTTCAGAATCTCTCAATATAGCACCAGTGACTGCTTTGTACCTAGAACCCAGTTGAAGAAACCAGAGGGGATGGCTGCCTTTTCGGCAAGTTTATTTTTATCTTACATACCAATAGTTTTGCTACATAATAAAGGCAGGAGGAGTGAAGCGTCACAGAGAGGGAGAGGGAGAGATTAACCACAAACAGACACCATCAATAATTGTGACATTTAATATTGTTGCTTTCCTTTAATAGGCCCTGCGCCGGCTCCTCTGGGGCTCCATTCTGCAGACGGTTGGCCAGAGTCTCTTGTAAATGCGTATCAGTCTAGCTTAACTGCAATTCATGAAGAGTGATAGCCGCTCAGAATCCCACGCCGAATACGCCCAGAAGTTCTAACATGCCAAACAAGATTATCTTTGTGCTACCCAAGCAGAAATATCTGTAAGGGAGACTTTCCCCCCCGCAAAGCGTATGACGCACACAGAGTGGTGTTCGCAAATGCTCTTTGGACCTTGCACTACACAGAGGGAGGAGTAGAAAGAGGGATGCAATTCTGGTATTTATTTATTTATTCATTCATTTTCTTCCATTTATATCCTGCCCTCCCTGCAAAGCAGGCTCTGGACGGGTTCCAGCCAGTGTCCCCTCTAAGCTGAGTTAGTGTGAGCTAGCTCAGTTTCTTAGCCTCTGGCTCACACATTTTTGTCTTAGCTCAGGGAGGATGGCTCCAGAGCAAACTAATTTATGCAGCAGACAAAGCGCTCGCTCAACAACTTTAATGCCAGTAGCTCACAAAGCAGAATTTTTGCTCACAAGACTCCACAGGTTAGAGGGAACATTGGTTCCAACCAGGGCTTTTTTGGTAGAAAAAACCCAGCAGGAACTCGTTAGCATAACAGGCCACACACCCCACAGCAGAAACTCATTAGCATATTAGGCCACACCACTGACAGCACCACTTATTAGCATATTAGGCCACACCCCCATGTTACCAGAAGAGTGGTCATCCAGCCACACTCACATTTTGCTTCTTATTCTGTTTACCTTATTTGTTGTCAAAACCCAGGGCTTTGTTTGTAGCAGGAATTAATTTGCATGTTAGACCACATACCCTTAATGCAGCCAATCCTAATGAGTTTCTGCTGTTGGGTGTGGCCTATTATACTAATGAGTTCCTGCTGGGTGTGGCCAACTCAGGAGCCAGCCAGAACTCCGTTCCTGTGCGTTCCTGCCCAAAAATAGCCCTGGTTCCAACCTATAATAATCCACTGAGTGCAGATTTATGTCATAAAAACAGAAAAATTCCCCACTTCTCCACATGCTGGTGTGACCTTGGGTCAGTCACAAGTTCTTTCAGAGCTGTTCTCTCAAGGACCTACCTCACAGGGTGTCTGTGGTGGGGAGGGGAAGGGAAAGGAGATTGTAAGCCGCTCTGAGACTCTGAGTGAAGGGCGAGGTATAAATCCAATCTCCTCCTCCTCCTCTTCTTCTTCTTCTTCTTTATGGTGGCATTCGTGACAACCATTCTGTCCTTACAACAACCCTATGAGGTAGGTGAGATGGAAAGATAGTGACTGGTCAAGGTCACACCATGGATTCCATGGACATCAGGATCTGTCCGTTCTGGAGGACTTTCCCACCCCTCAATTCTGCAAATAATTAGCTCCAGCAACAGGATACAGCCTATCGGGATCCATCAGCTGGTCAGGAATTTTATTTAATTATTTATATCCCTCCTTTCTCCCCAGTGGGAACCCAAAGTTCTTCCTTTCCTCCATTTTATCCTCACAACAGCCCTGTAAAGTAGTTTAGTTTGAGAGAGGGTGTGACTGACCTAAGGTTACCCAGTGAGCTTCCATGGCACAAGTGGAGATTTGATCCTGGGTCTCCCGGATACTAGTCCAACACTCTTAACCACTATGCCACACTGGCTCTCTACTGCCTTTGGCCTGTCTTTTGAAGCAGTAGGTTTGATCCCTTCTAGCCTGTTAAGTGTTCTGCTCATGAGCAGCTGCCGAAAAGACCTTGGTAATGCAAACACACTCCTAGAGGCCTGTGTTTTGATAGGTAGAGAGATGAATATGGAAAGTCAAAAGTAGGGTTGCCAGCTCTACGTTTGGAAATATCTGAGGATTTTGTGGGTGGAGCCTGAAGAGGGAGGAGTTTGGGGAAAGGAGGGACTTCAGAAGGGGTATCATGCCACAGAGCCCTCCCTCTAAAGTGGCCATATTCTCCAGGTGAACTGATCTCTGTCCCCTGGAGATCATTTGTAATCTCAGGAGATCTCCAGACATCACCTGGAAGTTGGTAACTCTAGCCAAAAGGGGGCAAATTTCCCCCGCAAACTAACCTGCCATTGGCTTTTCACATAAAACCAGGACTTTCTTTTTCTCACAAAGTATCCACATGTGTCTCCCTGTTTGTGAATTCAGGCCACGTCACTGTTCTAGAATAGCACATTTGTGTCCTCGGCTATTCCGAGCAGGCTCAAATACATTTCGAGGAACATATATTGGAGCGCCGTTAGGAAAGAAAAGGCACAATGCTTTAGAGGCTGCCTCATTGATATACATTGCATTAAGCGGAGTTCATTTGACGCCAGCCGTCGCAGGGGTTTGTCTGCCAGGCCCTGATGAGTTTGGTCTCTCTGCCTCCCTTTCTGCCGCTACTTTGAATTGACTCAAAAGGCTGAAATCCCACAAAGAACAAGGCGACTTAAGAGGGGAAAGAGTGGGAAGGGGGGGTGGCAAAGTAATCTGCTCGGAATCAATAGCACAGCCTGCAAAGTGTATTTCTGTTTTCTGATCATAGCGTGGGCTTATTGTCATAAAGTGCTGTCTGGAAGAGAGGGGGGGAATTGGTTTTCTAAGCTGATGCCGTGCCCTGCAGGTGTGGATAGTGTGGGTCGCCAATATCGAAGGCAATGTTTTCCACAGTTCTGATACTGTATTTCCCCTGTCTCTTCCTCAACCTCATCTGGTTCCTCCTCTGATGAGCTTGAGCCTGACTTAATGGAGGTTGGGATGCCAGTTCCCAGGTGGGGGCAGGGAGCTCCTGCTCACCGCTGGCCAGCTGGCTGGTGGGGGAAGCCCCACCCCTAGGAGCAACTGCCTACGGCCACCCCTCTCCCTCCCCTTCTGCAAAGTTTAAAGGGCCCTCCAGCTGATTGGCGGGAGCACATGGCCCGCCGATCAGCTGGAGGGCCCTTTAAACCTTGCAAGAGGGGAGAGCAAGGGGCAGCCGCTGGCATATGGCTGAACAGGGAGGGAACCCTTCCACACCAGAGCTCCAAGCGGCAAATTCACTTGGAGTTCAGGCACTCCCCTCCCCGCTTCGTCCTCAAAGCATTTAAAGCAGGGGTGTCAAACATGTGGCCCACAGGCCGGATCAGGCCCTCGGAGAGCCCCAATCAGCCCTGCAAAGGCCCTGGCTGTTTCCTACTTACATTTGCAGTTCCGCTGGTGCTGCCATATTAGAGCTTGCCTTACCAGGCTCTCTTAATCTCACAGGAGAGATCAATATGAAAGGCTCTCCTGTGCGATTGAGAGAGTCTGGTAAAGAGCTGGCTGAGGCTCTTCCCCTTCCTCCCAGGGGGAGGGAAGGAACAGCTAGAGCTCACTTCCTGGCCAGGCTTCAGGAGACAAAGGACAGTCTTTCTTTCCTTCCACTGGCTGACGCTCCTCCCTGAAGGGAGGGAGGGAATGAAAGAGAGTAAGCTTTGCTGGGCTGTCTCAATCACACGGGAGAAGTACCAAGCACCCTTAAGATCAACAAAGTTTTGTTCATGGTATGAGCTTTTGTGTGCCTTGCTACAGTGTGTGTGTGTGTTTTGTTGGGCTCCTTATGCCAGGGCTCTCCTGGGTACAACTGGGTTCTCTCCCCCTTTTCACTGTATTCGTGCCCTCATGAATCCAGTCTTTCTCAGTAAGAAAGCAATGTGGACTATTTTAAGGAGAAATAACAACAAGCCAGTGAGGTGGATTAGACTGAGAGTGTGTGTCCAGACCAATTTCACCCCCTTTGACGGAAGATGTAGTTATTTTTCTGGGGAAGAGTATAGTTTTGTAGACAAATACATGGCCCTCAGTCTGTGTTAGGATGCCTTCTCATGTTCTTGACCAGCACATGAAGCAACTTATGTACAAAAGGTTGCAATGCCCAGCCTTTTGATGTTCTCCCCTGGGTCCTAGGCTAGGAACACGGAGTATGAGATTTCTGTAATAAATGTCAATAAATCAAGAGTAAGTTTGCAGCTTACAGATACACACCTGAACAGCATACTCAAGATTGCTACAGCACAGGCATTTTGATGCAGTAATTCAGAGCAGAGGTGTCAGTTATCAAAAACTGTTAAATAGACAAAATATTGCAAGATTGCTAAGGGTTTTAAAGCTGTTTTATTTAAAGTTTTTTAAAATTTTAATTGTGTTTTTCTGTGTCCTTTATAAAGTCTATATCTCCACTACCTGGCTTACATTTTATGACACATGGCCCAGCTCAACAAGGTCTCATTTATGCCAGATCTGCCCCTCATAACAATGAGTTCGACACCCCTAATTTAAAGGGTGTCTTTAAATCCTTTGAGCAAGGAGCGGGGGTGTGTGTGTGTGTGTGTTTGTCTGAACTCCAAGTGGCGAATTCGCCACTTGGAGTACAGGCGAGGGGTGGAGTTTCCAGTCCCCAATGTGATGAGGTCCCTTTTGTGTGATTTCATCAGGCAGGGGATGTCCCCGCCCCCTCCAGAAATGCCCCCTAAAATCCCCCGTCGGGGACTAAGAAGGACCTGGCAACCCCAAATGGGGGTCATAACAACAAAATACCTTAAACCAGCTTTGTCCAGGACCAGCCCAAGGGTTTTTGATGCCCTGGGCTGGAATCCACTGCCCATCCTCCTCTTCCCTTCCACCAGTTTGGTGTAGTGTCGGTGTCGAGTCAGTTTGGTGTAGTGGTTAGCTGCGCAGACTCTAATCTGGAAGAACCGGGTTTGATTCCCCACTCCTCCACTTGCACCTGGCTGGATGACCTTGGGCAAGCCATAGCTCTGTCAGAGCTGTTCTCTCAGAGCTCTCTCAGCCCCACCTACCTCACAGAGTGTCTGTTGCTGGGAGGGGAAGGGAAAAGAGTTTGTAAGCCGCTCTGAGACTCCAAGTGAAGGATGGGGTATAAACCCAATCTTCTCCTCCTCCTCCTTCTCTTCTTCTTCCTCATGAGGCGGTGGGAAAGAAATGTGCTGCCTTCCTCTCTCCACTGAGCTGTAGGCCTCCACATCACCTTGTCCCACACACACCCCAAGGAGGTGGGAAGTAGGGAAGCAGTCCACCGACCCAGTTCATTTTCAGTTTATTCTCTATAAAATAGTCCATAAACTGCAACGGCTTGTTGGATTTACTCAGGCTGGGCCTAATAGAGACATTTAGTAAAATATGGAAACTGGATATGCACAGTTCAAATCCGAAAGCTAACATCATGAAAAAGGATGGAACTAATACGTTTTAAAAGCTAACTAAAATATTAACAAGCCCAATTTCAGAATTAGATCCATCCTCTGAACCCACTCAGTCAGGGTTGTTTCAGAATTTGGTCATGATGATTTAGTGCCTATGAGGTAAATTCTGAGAACAAAGACCACTGTGGACAATAGGTGTGTCCAAACTTGCTTAACGTAAGAGTCACACAGAATAAATGTCAGATGTCTGAGAGCCCCAAGACATGAACAAATATCACACACAGAGTTTTACTGGAAAATATGCACATTTGCTTTTTATTAACATTAAATGAGACTGCCAAAAATAAAAAACAAAAGGGGGGAAACAGATATTGATAATGATATTTATTTGTCCAATTATATTTATTTGTTTGCTAATGATATTTATGAGTCTAAGAGAAAGAGAGGTGGAAAGAAAGAGTGAAAGGGGTAGAAAGAAAGAGAGAAAGAGAGAAAGAGAGAGAGAGAGAGAGAAACAAAGAAAGCAAATAGACAGGGGAGGGAGGGGGTGGGATGAAGGAAGACTGACAGGAAGAAAGAGAGAGAGCAAATAGATGGGGAGGCTACCAGGAGCCACACAATATGTGTGAAAGCGCCGCATGTGGCTCCCGAGCCATGGTTTGGCCTTCCCTGGTGTACAACAACGCTAATACAATGTAACAGTCTAAAATGAACAACAATAAAAGAAACAATAATGTTCAAAAGCTGTGTATGAAAAAAATACACAACTTTTAAACATTATTGTTTCCTTAATTATTGTTCATCTTAGACTGTGACATTGTATTAGCATTGTTGTACACAGTGGTCTTTGTTCTCAGCTCTATGAGGTAAATTCTGTCACTGTTTCTGTAGTCCTCTGGTTAGACCCTGAAAGGAGGTTTGATACCTGCCCTCCTCCTTATGTACCCCACCATGGGGAGGTGAGAAACCCCAGCTCGCCTTCTTTTCTTCCCTCTGCACTGCGAAGAGGCAGGAGAAAGGGATGGAATCCACCTGCCATCTTCTTTCTTTGAGAGACAGTTTGGTGCAGTGGTTAGGAGCACAGAATCTAATCTGGGAGAGCTGGGTTTGATTCCCCACTCCTCCACATGCAGCTTCTGGTGTGACCTTGGGTCAGCCACAAGTTCTCTCAGAGCTGTTCTCTCAAGAGCAGTCCTTGAAAGAGCTCTCTCAGCCCAACCTACGTCACAGGGTGTCTGTTGTGGGGAGGGGAGGGGAAAGGAGATTGTAAGCCGCTCTGAGACTCCTTTAGGTAGTGAAGGGTGGGGTATAATCCAATCTCCTCTTCTCTCTTAGTCATCTCTTTTCTACACTGAAAAGTCCCAGACTCTTCAGCTTTTCTCATAGGGAAGGTGCTCCAACCCTCTAATCATCTGGGTTGCCCTGTACTGAGCAGAATGGGTTTGCCATTGCCTTCCTCTGCATAGCTCCAGAGTTCCCCCCTGGTGATCTTCCATCCAAGTACTGACCCTGTTTAGCTTCTGAGCTGTGATGGGATCAGGCTAGTCCAGCTACTGGGGCTGTTACAAATGGGAACGTATGCCATCAAGTTGCAATTGACTCATTACAACCCCATGAAGTTCCACCTCATGGCGTTTTCAAAGCAAGGGATGAGCAGAGGTAGGTTGTCGTAAGAACATCAGAAGAGGCCTGCTGGATCAGACCAGTGGTCCATCTAGTCCAGCATCCTGTCTCACACAGCGGCCAACCAGTTCCTCTGGAGGGCCAACAACAGGGCATAGAGGCCATGACCATCATTAGAACATCAGAAGAGGCTTGCTGGATCAGACCAGTGGTCCATCTAGTCCAGCATCCTGTCTCACACAGTGGCCAACCAGTTCCCCTGGAATGGAAGGCCCACCACGGGACATAGAGGCTGAGACCTCCCCCTGGTGTTACCTCCTGGCTCTGGGATTCAGAAGTTTAGTGCCTCTGAATGTGGAGGTTCCCCTTGGTCACCGTGGCTAGTAGCCACTTATAGACCTATCCTCCATTGCCTTCCTCTGCAGAGACTCCTGCAGAGTCTTCCTTCCAGCTAATTACCAACCCTGCTTAGCTTCCAAACATTGTCGAGATCGTGCTAATTTGGGCTATTATGTCTGAAACTGAAAGGAGTGTTCACACCATAAACAAGGAAACCACTTCGAGCTCTTGCAAAGCAGAGCCACCATCTGTTTCCACCTTTACATTAAACTCTGTTACAAAGCTTTTGAGGAAGAGTTAAAACAAATCCGGGAGGGGGAGGAAGAGCAGAATTACACACAACTTTCCCCCTAATTCCTAATGTGTGTTTTGCTCCTAGAGGTAGAATTGGACCATGAGACTGATAGCTTCTGGCTCTCAGCTACCTGGAGATAAATTATTGTGCTCAGACAACCCCAATGACTGCTTTCTCCGACACAATAAAGAGAGTGCTTAAAAATCACACAGCCAGCTAGCATCCTGCCGAGCAGCCTTTTCAGAGCGGAATGAATTTTTGGGGACCATTTTGGTCAAAGCAGCTCTTAACGAAATGGGGGGTGGATTCTAATAAAGAGCCGGCGTTGATTGCGGGGGCATCATCCTGCACCTTGGGACATTTTCTTGAATGACGCTCCGAAGGCAGGGGAGCTTCAGAGAAAAAAAGGGACTTCCTGTTTGCTTCCTTCCCCAAGAAGAAAAATGTCCCCCCAAAAAACATTTTTTAGTTTTGCAATTTCTTTCTTTTAGAAGACTAAGATCTGCTGATTGCTGAGTAAATTTTAACACCTGCCATTCATCGGAAAATCAGATTAAGGATGAGACTTGGTGGTCAACCCAGCAGCGGTCGCCTCGCCGCACAGGGGCTGTGGCTCAGCGTAGGAGCCTCTACTTGGTCTGAAGAAGGTTGCAGGTTCAGTCCCTGGCTTCTCCAGTTGGGACCTGGTAGGAGGTGATGTGAAGGACCCCTGCTTGAGATCCAGAAGAGCCACTGCCAGTCTGAGTAGACAATACTGACATTGGTGGACCGGTAGTCTGATTCAGTATAAGGCAGCTAGGAAGGGGCCATAGCTCAGTAGAAGAGCCTCTGCTTGGCATGCAGAAGGTCCCAGGATCAATCCCCAGCATCGCCAGTTGACAGGACCAGGTAGTAGGTGATGTGAAAGACCTCTGCCTGAGACCCAGAAGAGCCGCTGCCAGTCAGAGTAGACAATACTGACCTTGATGGCCCAGGGGTCTGAGTCAGTATAAGGCAGCTTCGTGTGTATGTCTGATTTATGCCCTGCCTGTTTTCCAACATGGAACCCAATGCAGTTCATGCTGGTTCCATGGAAGTCTTCTGTTTAGCCAGCTCTGTTCCAGGAGGAGGAGGAGGAGGAGGAGGAGGAGGAGGAGGAGGAGAATTGGATTTACACCCCGCCCTTCACTCGGAGTTTCAGAGCGGTTTACAATCTCCTTCCCTTCCTCTCCCCAAAACAGACACCCTGTGAGGTAGGTGAAGCTAAGAGAGTTCTGAGAGAACTGTGATGGACCCAAGGTCACCCAGCCAGCTGCATGTGGAGGAGTGGGGAATCAAACCCGGTTCTCCCAGATTAGAGTCCGCTACTCTTAACCGCTACACCAAATTGGCTCCTCCCAATGGGGCAATATCAGGACTGGAATGTTTACCCGATAGGGCAAATAGGTTCTCTGTGGTCCGTTTCAGGACAGGAAACCTGACCCACTTATATTGACCCCAGTCTGAATCAGGATCTTGTGCACCTTTTAACAAGAAAAAGGAAATAGGAGCACCATGCATGGAACTCCCAGGAGCTGTTTGGGTTCTTGGCCACCCTACAGCAAGATGGAATGTTGGCTTTTACACAGGTAAAGGTGAAGGTTTCCCTTGCTCAAAAGCCAGTCGAATCTGACTCTAGGGGGCAGTGCTCATCTCTGTTTCCAAGCCGAAGAGCCAGCGCTGTCCAAAGACGTTTCTGTGGTCGTGTGGCCAGCATGACTAAACGCCGAGGTGCACGGAACGCTGTTACCTTCCCAACGAAGTGGTACCTGTTTATCTACTTGCAGTTTCTTGCTTTCGAACTGCTAGGTTGGCAGGAGCTGGGGCCAGAGATGGGAGCTCACTCCGTCACACGGCACTCGGGTCTCAGACTGCCAAACTACCGGCTTTCCAGTCTGCAGTTCAACGTCTTGACCTCTGAGCCACCGTGGCCCCTCTTTTACGCAGAGGGAGATGCTATTCATCAGAGATGCTTCCGTAGTTTAGCCTGTATTGATCAAGCCAGCCTTGAAAGCTCTTATTAGTCAGACCTCAGGGAAAAGACTTCTGTGCACCTGTTCACCCAAGGCAGCTGGGAAGCCCTGCCCGCTGAAAAATAAATTGCCAGTCAAAAGTTTTGACTTCAAAAGAAAGGCAACCAGTGGCGTTATGCACTAAAAATCAAAGTCTGAGACTCCGGCCTACTTTTTTTTTTTGCTCAGTCACCTATGCATAACGGACGCCCCATCACCTCCCATGGATTCTTTTTTTTTTGCATTTTCCTCTTCATGACTAATTGAATTAGCAATTGATTTGTATAATGTGACCCTCTTTCAAGATGAAGCTGTAATCAGCTACTCACTGGGGATTTGGATCACTCCAGCTGGCAGTCACAGAATACCTGTCATTTGCTGCCCGCGTTCATGTTTTCTTTCTTTTTTTTAGTTACGGTTAGGCAGACCTGAAGCTGCTCACTTGCTTTGCATCTAGTTTTTGAGGATGTTGAAATATGACTCCCCTATTTTTAGCAGCTTTAAGAACGCCTTGCAAACATGGTATCTTATTTGTTCAAATTGCCCTCGCCTGTTCTCACTTGCCCAGAGTGATATCATCAAACTGAGAAATGGTTACGTAGTTTGGTGACTCCCATCCTGTTTATTATGTGATCCTTGATTGGGTGAGATTACCCACATGTATAATGATGGATGGAAGGAGCTGCAGTATAGATAGTTGGCTAGATAGATAGACGGATGGATGGATGGATACCAAATAGAAATGGGAAACAAATGTACTGAGTGTCAGATAATGGTTAGGATGTCAGATTAGGACTATTTCTGCAATAGTGAAATTCCCCACATCTACATTTTAAAAACTGTGTGTTCTCCGAAATTTTCTGCAGTAGATTTTTCCTCACCAGGCACAAACCCGAAGTTTTCTCCTTCTTACCTTGTGTTTTCGGAACTTGCTAAAACTAGGGATTTTGAAAAAGCAGGGTAAGAAGGAAAAACACTTCAGGTTTATGCCCGGTGAGGAAAAATCTATGGTGGAAAATTTCACATAACACAGTTTATAAAACGTCAATGCAGGGAATTTCACTACTATGGAAATAGTCTAGGTCTTACGAGACCAGGATTCAAATCTTCACTTAGTTAGAAAACTTGCTGGTTGACCTCAAGCCAGTCTCTCTCTCTCTCTCTGGCTAACGTACCACACAAGGTTAGCATGATGAGAAAATGGAGGAAGGGAGAAATATAGTTGTCACTCTGCGCTCTTTGGGGAATGGATGGGATAAAAATGTAGCAAAGGCAGATCTGAAAAATATTGACACAGTCTCTCAGTATTTGTCGGGAGAATCAATCCACCCCACCCAAATTGCTAGTTGCAACCCAAACACTGGAAATAAGGAATATTCAGCACAGCCATAGTTATAGGTAAGCATGTGCAATCACTGTGATCCAGTTGCAGCACTGCAATTTGTGAGTGAAAGCAGGTTTCTTCTCTTGGATATCTGCTACCAAGAATAACAAAGAAGCCCATGAGCAAAAGAAGCGGAAGAGAAATCCAAATTCATAGAAAAGAGGGGATGCTCGGTGCCCCGACAACCCCCTATGCACCCCAGAACATAGCTGTAAAAATCAATAGAATGGGATTCAGCCCTTCCCACAAGATGGCTCTTTCATTCCTTTAAAAACGAACTCTTCTAAGCGAATGAGCTAGTCTATATGATGGACATATAAACCCAGTGATGAGGTTGTAGTTCAAGAACTGAAGGCTAGGGGGCAGTGGAGTCTTAGGTAGGTAAGCGTTCAAGTTTGGCACATTTGGGAAGACCCCTATAAAGATGCATCAAAGGGCTTGAGACAACTGGCTGCGGGTGGTGCCCGTTGCAGCTTCCGAATGGCTACTTCTGGCCATCAGCTCAAGGCAGAATGTTACCGTCTGGGCTGGCGTTTTCCAGGCCAAGGAAAGGCTTCTGCTGCCAAACACGCATCCCCAGAGGATGCAAGAAGGGGCAGGAGAACTGATGTATCAAATCCATCAGGCTAACGTGATCTTGGGGTGTATCAACAGAGGCATCACATCCAGATCACAAGATGTCATAGCCCCGCTGTACACTGCCTTGGTCAGGCCGCACCTGGAGTATTGGGTGCCGTTCTGGAGGCCTCACTTCAAAAGAGATGTGGACAGAATGGAGCGGGTGCAGGGGAGAGCGACGAGGATGACCGGAGGGGCTGGAGACCAAGAAGCCCTGTGAGGAAAGGCTGAGGGACTGGGGAATGTTCAGTCTGGAGAAGAGGAGGCTGAGGGGGAACAGGATGGCCCTCTTGAAGTATTTGAAGAAGGGCTGTCGCTTAGAGGAGGGCGGGGAGCTGTTTCCTGTTGGCAGCAGAGAGGAGAGGACTCGCAATCACGGGTTTAAATGGAGGGCGGGAAGGTACCGGCTGGCTCTTAGGGAAAACTTGTTGACAGTAAGAGTTGTGCTATGGTGGAATCAGCTGCCTGGGGAGGTGGTGGTGAGCTCCCCCTCCCTGGCAGTCTTCAAGCAGCGGCTGGACAAACCCTTGTCAGGGATGCTCTAGGCTGATCCTGCATTGACCAGGGGGTGGGTGGCCTGTCTGGCCCCTCCCAACGCTGTGATTCTATGATTCTATGATTCTCATCAACTATGTAAGAATGATGGGTCCCCATTGGGGAGAAAGGCAGGATCCAAATGAAGTAAATAGATAATTTTTAAAAAATCTTGGCTGCGTCTGTATGTGAACTGTATGTGCTGTTGTGAAGTGTGGCAGAAGTAAGCTCTTCCCAGCTGTAAAGTTTACAGGCTGGTTTGGTTTTTTTAAAAATTTCCTGAGCTCTGCATGCAAATAAGGAAAGATGCCTCTTACGAACAATACTTGTCCACATTTTCTGGGAAGACAGAACTGCGTGTCTGAACACACTCCAAGGACTGTTGGCGTCTGGTCGAAAGAGATTTGCCTGAAACAAACAGAGCAAGAAGTTGTTGTAGGCAGAAAAGAAAAGAAAAAACATCAAATGTGGGTTTGTTTGTTTTAAAAAGAGAGAATTGCATCTCACTGAAATGTTTTATAGGAAGAATTATTTTTGTCCTTTCCACTCTGAAAACCAAGACTGCTTTATAGGATAATAAGGGTTTATAATGGACCAGTTTCCTGTCCTGCTTTTTAATAACTGAATTAAAACAGAAGTTACTAGATACTCCTGATTGTAAAGGTAAAGGTTTCCCTTGCTCGAAAGCCATTCGAATACGACTCACGGGATGCAGTGCTCATCTCCGTTTCCAAGCTGAAGAGCCAGCGCTGTCCAAAGACATTTCTGTGGTCATGTGGCGGCATGACTAGACGCCGAGGCACAGGGAACGCTGTTACCTTCCCACCGAAGCAGCACCTGTTTATCTACTCGCAATTTCTTGCTTTCGAACTGCTAGGTTGGCAGGAGCTGGGACCAGAGACAGGAGCTCACTCCATCATGCAGCACTCGGGTCTCGAACTGCTGAACTACTGACCTTCCAGTCTAGCAGTTCAGCGTCTTAACCACTTGAGCCACTGCAGCCCCTGCTCCTGATTGTGCTTGGTAGCAGTTAATCCCCTTTGCTATTGTAGTCACTGAGGAAGCGCACTGCTGTGGTCTCCCCAGCCACCCCCTCCCAAGTTTGCATAAAAGGAAGTTACACTTTACAGCGTGTGCTAACATCATGAAATATTTCCACAATATATTTAATAACATACACAAAACGGAACAGCAAATCTTCCCCTTTTGATAGACAGCTCAGGTATCCTACAAGGAGTGCAACTCAGCTCTTGGTAACCTGACCTACCCCTCTTGTCAACCTGTGTTGGTAGGAGGTGGCCAAGGCTATTCATGGTGCCCTGCTGCTGCTCTATGTCTCACCCTGGCTGATGCAGTGCTAGACCCACAGCACCCCCAGTGGTGGGGAGGAGTCACAGCAGGACTGAGATGCAAACTCACTAACTGGCTTATACAGCTTCAGCCAGTGAGAGGGTTACACTAACAGCCAGTTTGGTGTAGTGGTTAAGAGCGGCTTGTTTGTATGATTCCCCACTCCTCCATGTGCAGCCAGATGGGTGACCTTGGGTCAGTCACAGTTCTCTCAGAGCTGTTCTCTCAAGAGCAGTTCTCTGTGTGCTCTCTTAGCCCCACCTACCTCACAGGGTGCCTGTTGTGGGGAGAGGAAGGAAAGGAGATTGTAAGCTGCTCTGAGACTCTGAATGAAGGGCAGGGTATAAATCCAACTCTTCTTCTTCCTCCTCTTCCTCTTCTTCTTTCTTTTCTTCCTCTTCCTCCGTCCCTCCCCCCTCCTCTTTCAGCAGAGGATACGACCTGTAATAATTGGTATAAATTAAGGGCGGGAAGGTGCAGGCTGGATATTAGGAAAAACTTTTTTATAGCAAGGATTTGTGCAACAGTGGAATCAGCTGCCTAGGGAGGTGGTGAGCTCCCCCTCACTGGCAGTCTTGAAACAGGGGCTGGACAAACACTTGTCAGGGATGCTCTAGGCTGATCCTGCATTGAGCAGGGGGGGTTGGACTAGATGGCCTGTCTGGCCCCTTCCGACTCTGTGATTCTATTCCTCTTCCTCCTCCTCCTCCTCCTCTTCATCTTCTTCATCATCATCTTCTTCTTCTTCGACAGTACACAGAATCCTTTGTGAGCAAAGCTGGTTTTTTAGCACAGTCCCACATCTTTTCTTCTCAGTGTAGTGTGCTTAAGAATGTTGGACTAGTCCCAGGTTTGAATTCCCACTCATGCCAAGGAAGCTTGCTGGTTGACCTCGGGCCAATCACACTTTTTCAGCCTAACCTACCTCACAGGATTGTTGTGAGGATAAAATGGAGGAGAGAAGAATGATGTAAGCCGCTTTGGGACCCTATTGTGGACTAAGATGGGGTATAAATGAATTAAATAAATAAATAAAGAATAAAGAAATCAATCAAAAGAGCTCGATCCCAAGTTTTCTCTCATCTTCTAATATTTCTTGTCAGCCAACAGTTCCCAATTAGTCATGGAATATCTAAAATTGTTGATACTGCTCTCACTCCGCAAATAAAAACAATTGTAGGCACTAGCTGCGCAAACCACTATGGCAGATAATGAGGAGAAACATAGAGTCAAGGATCATATAGAAAGTGGTCACTGCAGTCTTGCTGAAGACTTTTCCAAGAAAATTCTGCAAGCATTAAGGTTTTGTGATTTTTAATTAATCCCCCCCCCAAAAGCTTGCACAAGCGATTTGAGACATAGTTGTATGTAGGACAGTATCTAATGTCAGTCTTCAAGCATATTATTATGAATGGTCACAGTCAGATATTTGACCGGTAAATAGTGTTCTGCAACTCAAGATCTAGCCAAGTTCCTGGGAATTGCAGATGTGTCTTTGCAGGATTCTTGCTGTTCCAAGCAACACTTCCTTCTGGAGCTGAGCTAATGCTATTTGCTCAATGCCTAGAATGTCCAGGTTTTTCTTGAGACCTTTAGGCACCACTCCAAGGGCTCCATTGACCACTGGCACGATGGTAACCCTCTTCTCCCAGAGGTACTCTAACTCTGTTAGTTGGTCTTGGTATTTTGTGACCTTCTCCTGTTCTTTCTTTTCTCTTCTGCTGTCTCCTGGTACTGCAGTGTCAATGATCCAACCCCTATTTTTCATTTCCCCCCTATAATTGTGGTATCAGGGGTATTATGCTCCAGTGTTTATCTATTTGCAATCAGAAGTCCCAGATAATCTTCATTTCATCATCCTCCATGATCTTGTATGGTTAGGGTTGCCAGGAATCGTTGACGTGCTGGTGGGGGGTGGGAGCGAGCCTTCTGGGAGTGGGGTGGGGCTTCATGATGCAATGATGTTACCTGGAAGTGATATCATATTGTCAGGGATGTCACACAGCAACACTCTGGTTGGAATTGACGTCACTGTTTTGGGGGCATCGCCTGGCCATGTCACTGTTTGGGGGCGGGATTTCCCTCACCAGCCAGCTGGCCAGCAGTGGGCAGAAGCCCCCCAAAACCAGGGGATTCCCCACTTGAACCCACGGAATGGCAACCCTAGGTCTGGTTTGTGTGCCCATGAATTTCTGGCTGATGGTAAGCCATACTTCTGGCAAAGATTCCAGGGTGACAAAGCTGCAACTCTATCGTGATTTTCTTCGAAGTCAGTTTGAGAAGTTTTACTGCTGGCACTGTCATGTGATTGACTGTCTCATCCTTTGTCTTGCAAAGTCGACATTTGCTGTTATGACTGGTCTTCTGAATCTTGGTTTTCATACTTTTTGTTTCGAGTGCCTGCTCTTGTGCAGCTAGAATGAGTCCTTCCATTTCTTTCTTCAAGTGCCCATTTTGGAGCCGCTTCCAAGTGTTTTCGTTACCAACTTTATTCTCAATGTCTTTCAGATATTGCCCATGCAAGTGCTTTTGTTTCCAGTTGTCAAAGTAAGCTTTGATTTCTATCTTTTTGTAATCTTTGGTTCTGTAACCTTAAATAAGTCTTTCTTGTACACATCAACTAGAAACTTCTCTTTGCTTTTCTTGGTGTAGTCATTCAGTGCTCGTTTTTCTTCTTCAACTGCTTGCTTACCTTTCAAGAGACCTCTTCCACCTAATCCACCTAAGCATAGACAATCAACATCACTTCTAGTGAGTGATACATCATCATTATCTTGCGAGTTTTGTGATCTATTGCTTCTAATTCTGTATGTTTCCAATCAATAATGTCAGCTGAGTATCTTAGAATTGGAGCTGCCCACATGTTAATTGCCCTTATGCGTTGCCTCCCTTTAAGTTTGTTTGCAATACCTTTTTAACTCTCTGGTAATACTCCTTGGTTGTATTTTTCTTAACAGGAGTATGTTTAATGTCGTCAGCTTCCAGAAGTCCAAGATATTTGTAGTTTTCATCAAAGCCCAGTGTTTTGACGTTGCTATTTGCATCTTGATTTCTTCTTGTTCAGTGGTCTTTCCTCTATTCAGTGCTACCGCTGCACGCTTGTCAAGGCCAAATTCTATTACTATATCTTTGCTGAATATTTGAACTGTATTTAGTAAGGAATCAATCACTGATCATGAATTATTATTATTGTTGTTGTTGTTATTAGTCACAGTCAGATATTTGACTGGTAGATGGTGTTCTGCAGTTCAAGACTGAACCAATTTCTTGGGAATTGCAAAGGTATCTTGGGAGGAGTCTTGCTGCTTCAAGCAACAATGTCTTCTGGAACTGAGCTGCTGTTATTTGCTCAATGCCCAAGAGAATTGGGAATGGACATTAACAAAAGGACAGTTAAGAATTTTAAGGTGAAACCAAACTGGGAAATGAGATTGGGCTATATATATATGCCATTCAGATGAGTACAGCAATCCTGTGCCACACATGCTCCACATCTGTACCACAGCAGCTGGCCTCCATGTAACTATGGTGGCACTAATCCATTCCCTATGGGAGTAAGTTATGCGGCAGCCAGCAGATAATTTCAGTGGGTTTGCAGTATTTTCTGAGCATGATAGGGTAGCATCTGTAACAACCTCTCCGCTGCAGTCAGTTGAGGCATGGCACTGGGATGGACAGGGCAGCTAGAACCAGTCAGGGGTCATGTGGCAAGGGGGTGGAGTCCAGCATCCAGCTCAGGCAGGGGGTGGAGAGGGGTGGGCCACAGGAGTTCCGCACAGTCAGCAGCACCTCCCCAACCCCTTAAAGGGACCAGCTCCTGTCAGCAGATCCAGGCACCTGACAGGGGGGGAGGGAGTTCGAGCTGCCTCATGGGCATCCACAGCTGCCTCAATGCCCACACAGAACACAGAGTCCCCAAAGGGCAGAAGGGGAAGGGGGGGGTTGCCGTTGTCACGCTATGCATATACAGGTATCCTTCGCTCACTGATGGGCATGCTTCCCAGCAGCCCAGCCACATTGCCGAGGGCACTCACACACCTCCCCTGCCAGTGACAGAGCAGGAGAGGGGGCCACCGGGGTGAGCTCAGATGCGGGGGCATGCAGCACCACCCTCACATCTCCCAATTGCCTCCTCAATAGAGCAGAAGTGGTCTGGGACTGGAATGACCATCATTCCACTCTGGGTGCTGTCATTCCAGTCCCAGAGCAATCAGTGTCCAGTGTCATTTGAAATCCATTCTGCATTCATCATTACTTCCATGTGTAGTAATGTATTGCAGTAGAACCCAGGCAAGTCATTTGGCATTCCTGGCTGCCAGTACGTCCAATGGGCATTCAAGCTTCTCTCATTGTTCCCAATGGGCCTGTCAGTTGCTTTAGGACATCCCTCTTGATGCACTCCCGGCTGTCCCCAGTGTCCCTTCAGGTGCCCACCAGCTGCCACCACAGATAACCCCTCCATGCCCCAGGAGAAAGTATCCCTCCTTTGTGGTAGGACTGTAGCTGCTGCCACTCGGTTGCTACCCCAGGGCTCCAGCAAGCACTCTAACTCCCTTGCTCCAGAAGAAGAAGAGATCAGATTTATATCCCACCATTCACTACCTGGAGGAGTCTCAGAGTGGCTTACAAACTCCTTTCCCTTCCCCTCCCAACAACAGACATGCTGTGAGGTAGGTGGGGCTGAGAGAGCTCTTTCCAGAACTGTCCTTGAGGGAACAGCTCTGACAGAACTATGGCTTGCCCAAGGTCATCCAGCAGCGGCAAGTGGAGGAGTGGGGAATGAAACCCGGTTCTCCCAGATTAGAGTCCATGCACTTAACCACTACTCAGGTGACAACCTCTGCCTTCGGATTGTGCTGTTAAATACCTTTAAAAATTAAAAGAAAGGGAACTCAAGAATGAAAGAAGAAAAGCAAACCTCAGGAAGAAATATCAACTAGATATAAAAATGGTAGCCCAAGTTGCTGAAGAAATCAAAGAAAGAATTGCTGCAATATCCAAGAAGATCAGGAGGTACAACAGTAAAATCCAACAAAGCAGACAAAACTTCAAATTCCAGAATAACCAAAGATACTTTTACAAATCACTAGAGAGAGATTCAAAAGTAGAAGTAAAGCTAGACAAAGAAAAGGCAACAACCTTCCAGAAAGAACTCTGGGAAGACTCAAAAGAATACATTAAAAATCCACCTGGATCACAGGTGTGGAAAACAAAATGAAAGGAAAGCGAATGGAAGATCTTACAATAACCCTGGAAAGCCTGCAAAAACACTTGAAGAAAGTGAAGAACTGGATAGCACCTGGAAGAGATGAAGTCCACGGCTATTGGCTTAAAAAACTGACAAGTCTTCATCCACAGTTGGTGCAACAGCTTATCGATGTGCTCCATGCCACAGCAGTAGAAGACGGGATAACAACTGGTGAGACATTTCTCATTCTGAAGAACAAAAAGAAAGGAGCAGCACCAAGCAACTTCCTCCCCATTACCTGCCTCATGAAGGCTTTTAAACTGCTAACAGGAACTGTAGCCGTTTCCATTCAAGAATATCTACAGCTCAATTCAATTTTACCACATTAACAAAAAGGAATTTCCCAAAAAATCCTGAAGGGGGTTAAAGATCAGTTACTGAATTATATTGCATGAGGTAGAATTATATTGCATGAGGCCAAAGGCCATAACAATATAATGATAGCTGCCTGAGCAGTAATAAATATTACACTAAAAACACAACAAGATTAAAAACAAAGTTAATATTGTCATGACCATAGTTTCCTCTAAACTACACTAGTGGGTGCTGGCACACAAACTTTTAACAGTCAGCACAAGGGGTTTCTGCTCCTGCTCAAAAGGCATCTTTCCCCCTTCATTGGAAACAATGGAGGATGGGGGCACCTCTTTCTGAAGCCCATAATATTGAACCCCCTGGTCCAGTCTTTTTGAAACTTGGGGGGGTGGGGTTTGAGGAGAGGTACAAGCAGCTATGCTGCAAGTTTGGTGACTCTACCTAAAACACACACACACACAAAACCACCTAGGCTTGTGATGACCAGGATATAGCAGAGAATACAGCACGTTGAACATCAGGGTGAAAGTTTTGCACAAATCTTCTTGGCAGCCAGTGCATACGCTGACATCATATAGGTGACATTAAGACCATCAACAGATAAGAGATAGATGATTTGTCTGCCACTGAATGCGAGGCTAGCCTACAGGGAACATGGCCCTGGGAACTGAGTAAAGGTCACAAAACAGTTACTGATTGATGAAATGGTCTTACAGAATTGTAAAAGGCAGAAAACCAATTTGGATGTTGCTTGGATTCATTTGCAAGAAGGCATTTGATTCTGGTTCTCATATATGGACCCTGAAAACACTACAAATGATAGACATCAGCAAAACTGTAATAACATCAAAAATGCCACAAGTAGATGGAACACCAGGCTGATAGTGAATGGAGAAGAGTGGATGATGATGATGGCGATGACGACGACAATGATGATGAGGACAACAATGACAATGACTGTTTGGTGTAGTGGTTTGGTGCCAGTTTGGTGTAGTGGTTAAGTGCATGGACTCTAATCTGGGAGAACGGTGTTTGATTCCCCACTCTTCCACTTGCAGCTGCTAGATGACCTTGGGCAAGCCATAGTTCTGTCAGAGCTGTTCCTGAAAGAGCAGTCCTCAAGAGAGCTCTCTCAGCCCCACCTACCTCACAGGGTGTCTGTTGTGGGGAGGGGAAAGGAGTTTGTAAGCCGCTCATAGACTCCAATTGAAGGGCAGGGTATAAATCCAATCTCTCCTTCATTGTTGTTGTTGTTGTTGTTTTGCAATTGGTGTCTGTTTACTTTTGAAAGTTTGGGAGTTTTGATGGATCAAACATTGTTGAGCAGCCACTCGAAGTCAGGCTAGGAGACTATATTGAATTCGGCAACCTGAACATTCGAACCACCAGATTCCGTGGAAGACAAGAAAGACAATCTCTTTCCCCTCTCCCAAGACGGCATCCCGAGGAACAGAAGCCAGGAGGATAAATAAGCATGCAGAACATGTTTCCTCGTGGAGCACCCAAATGTTGCAACTCTGATGTGATGCTTATGGGTAATTAAGGCTCAACATTGCACTCTTAGTTCCACCCCGATGCTAGAAATGGTGTCTGACAAGTTGCTCAGCAATAGCAGCTGCGCTTTTCACAGTGATACAATAACTATTTCTTTAATGGGGAGGGGTGAGGGGGTGAGACGGAGAGAGAGCGCGAGAGAGAAACACCTGCTTCTATAAACGACACTGCGGTGTTCCGACACAGTACAGCTAATCTTCCACCGCCTGTCATGTTAATTGTTCCAGAGCTACAGTTGATAAAAATCTATTTGTCCCTCGGCTAAAATTAATCAGGTTTTAAGCACCGTTATTTATCTCAATTGCGGCTTAGCATTGAGATAACTTTGGCAAAATTTATGCCATGGGAATCCGGACATCAGAGCAGCTGGGATATTTATGGCTGCCCAGTCTTTTCAAGGGTGGCCTCAGTGGCTCAGTGGTTATGACGCTGAACTGCAGACCGGAAGGTCAGTTGTTCGGCAGTTCGAGACGCGAGTGCCGCGTGATGGAGTGAGCTCCCGTCTCTGGCCCCAGCTCCTGCTAACCTAGCCGTTCAAAAGCAAGAAACTGCTCGGAGATAAATAGGAACCACTTTGGTG
This sequence comes from Lepidodactylus listeri, assembly GCA_029233225.1. Classification (NCBI taxonomy): domain Eukaryota; kingdom Metazoa; phylum Chordata; class Lepidosauria; order Squamata; family Gekkonidae; genus Lepidodactylus; species Lepidodactylus listeri. Next base: position 89,048,899 of record JARCFY010000011.1, read on the forward strand.
GGAAGGTAACAGCATTCCATGCGCCTCGGCATCCAGTCATGCCAGCCACATGACCACAGATACATCTTCAGACTCTTCGGTTTGGAAACGGAGATGAGCACCGCGACCCTAGAATCGGATTCGAATGGCTTTAGAGAAAGGTGAACCTTTACCTAGTCTTGTCGAGGGGTGAGGTGGGAGGACAGCCCTTCATTGTTAATATTCTTTGATACTGAGCAATCAGCTTGTTCAATAGGATGTGGCAGCTAATATGGCTGCCCTGATTCAAAGCCTATGGAGAAGACCAATTTGTAAGTGAGATTTCCTACTTTCATTTCCCATAGGACAGGCCGATTCTTGCCAGCATCATTTCATAAAATGCTTTGAAATCAGGGACCAGTACCTGGATACATGTGGGTTATGTATCACATGTGGTTTGTATCACAAGTGGTTTGTATCACACGTCCCTATGAAGAGGCATTGATGAATTACTCAGTGCCTGTATAACGAAAAATCTGTTCACATGTTAAACAGTGAATTCAAATATATCCTGCCTGTACATGCATACATCTGTTTGTAAGAAAGAACTAACATGTGTTCACTTTGCAAATGAAACAGAGGACAGTATCTGGATGAATGTGGGGTTTGCATCACATATTCACCTGTACATGTGTTGTGTTAATTATAACCAGGGCTTCAAGAGGGAAATGAAGTTTTCAGTCTGTATACCAAAAACTCATGAACTTTTAAACATTTTAAAAAGAATTTTGTCAAAGGGGTTCTGGAACTCCATTCCAGTGCGTTCCCCCAGAAAAAAAGCCCTGGATGTAACATGAAAATTACTCCATCAAGAGCCTTGGGATTATGCTGGAGAAGCAAGTTAATGTAGCTGCAAAAAAAAAAAAAAGCCTTCTTCCAACTCACACTAGCCTGGAAGATTCCCCCCCACACACACACCCCCGATACAGATGATCTGGCCACCTGGATCCATGCTACAAGAACACTGAGACTAGACTACTGAAAAGCGTTCTACAAGGTCTCTCCTCAGAGACTCTGACTGGTGCAGAATGCTACAGCTCGCCTATTACTGGGATCCGGTTGGAGCATGCATATTACTTCAGTTTGGTGTAGTAGTTAGGAGCAAGGACTTTCATCTGGAGAACTGGGTTTGATTCCCCGCTCCTTCACATGCAGCTGCTGGATGACCTTGGGTCAGTCACAAGTTCTTTCTGAGCTGCTCTCTCTCAAGAGCAGTTCTCAGGAGAGCTCTCTCAGGCCCACCTACCTCATAGGGTGTCTGTTGTGGGGAGGGAAAGACAAAGGAGATTGCAAGCCAGTCTGAGACTTCTTCGGGTAGTGAAGGGCGGGGTATAAATCCAATCTCCTCCTCCTCCTCCTCCTCCTTCTTGTACTGACAGCTCCCAGACTGCTCAGTATCTACCACCTTTGGGAAGAAATAGGAGTTTGAATGAAGCTTGCAAGAGGTGCTCTCCCTGAACAGTAGCTGCAAATTCTGACCCCCCCCCCCCCATCAAAGCTCTAGTAGGAAGTGGGGAATGTGTAGTGGGGGTGGGTGGAGATCAGGACTTCATATCTTCTCAGCCACAGAGTGTCTTGGTTAACCTTAAAAGAATTGTTGTAAGAATTACCTCACAAGCAGAGTTCCCTCTAAGCTGAGTTAATGTGAACTAGCTCACAGTTTCTTAGCCTCCGGCTCACACATTTGTGTCTTAGCTCAGGAACGATGGCTCCAGGGCAAACTAATTTATGCAGTAGCCAAATCGCTCGCTCATGACTTTAATGCCGGTAGCTCACAAAATAGAATTTTTGCTCACAAGACTCCACAGCTTAGAGGGAGCATTGCTCACAAGTGCCTATGAAGTGCTTGGACAGACACATTAAGGCAGGGGTGGGCAAATGGCGGCCCGCGGGCCACATGTGGCCCGCCACAGAGTTTTTTGCGGCTCGCCAAGACATGAAGATTAACAAGAGTAAATATAGATGCTCTTTGACAGACATTAACTTGCAGGCTGTGATGAGAATCTCAACAAGCAATCTCACTCCTGATTTCAAAAAAATTGTAGAAAAGTGTGATAGGGTACATTTGTCTCATTAAACTGATTCTAAAATTAAACGTGCTTGCAGCTATAGATGATATGAAATTAGCACAATAAATAAATTGGATAAAACTACCACTATTTTATTTTATTTATTGATTTTTATGATACAATTTATACCTTTTCTGAAATGCAAAGTTAAGTAATGAATGCAATCATTTTAAAAGGTGCGGCCCTCCGCTAACCTCCGCTCCCACAAAGTGGACCCCGAGCCAAAACAATTGCCCACCCCTGCACTAAGGGCATTATCAAGTCAAAGCCATGCACTTTTGTTTATTTATTTATTGAATTTCTACCCTCCCTCCCGCGCAGGTGGGCTCAGGGCAGGTTACAACAAATAAATAAAACCATTAAAGCAATGACAATGTATTTCCAGAAGCCAAATAGCATAATTCACAAGATGGAAAACAGTTTCCAGGGCTTCTTTTCTGGGGGAATGTGCCAGAACAGAGTTCTGGAACCTCTTTGACAAAATTCTGTTAAAAATAAGAACATAAGAGAAGCCAATGTTGGATCAGGCCAGTGGCCCATCCAGCCCAACACTCTGTCACACAGTGGCCAAAAACATCAGGTGCCCTCAGGAGGTCCACCAGTGGGGCCAGGACACTAGAAGCCCTCCCACTCTTGCCCCCCCCCAAGCACCAAGAATACAGAGCATCACTTGCCCCAGACCGAGAGTTCCTATCTATACCTTGTGGCTGATAGCCACTGAGGGACCTCTGCTCCATATGTTTATCTAATTCCCTCTTGAAGCCGTCCATGCTTGTAGCCGCCACCACCTCCTGTGGCAATGAATTCTACGTGTTAATCACTCTTTGGGGGAAGAAGTACTTCCTTTTATCTGTTCTAACCCGACTGCTCAGCAATTTCATGGAGTGCCCACGAGTTCTTGTATTGTGAGAAAGGGAGAAAAGTACCTCTTTCTCTACCTGCTCTGTCCCATGTATAATCCTGTAAACCTCGATCATGTCACCCCTCAGTTGTCATTTCTCCAAGCTAAAGAGCCCCAGGGGCTTTAACCTTTCTTCATAGGGAAAGTGTACTGTGTTTAAAAGTTCATGACTTTTCATGTTTAAAAGTTCATGACTTTTTAAAAGTTCATAAAAGTTAAATGTAAGAAGTTAAAAGCTAGATGTTTTAAAGTTCATGAGTTTTTCAGTATACAGATTGAAAAGTTGGTTTCCCTCCTGAGAGTTCTGGCACCTCTTTAAAACAAACAAACAAACCCTGAGTTTAGCAAAGTTCTTGATGCACCCTGTATGTATGCCCTAGATGGACCAGAGTACTGGGCAGCGGGTGTTGCCACCACCAAAGGCACAAGTTTACATAGTGCAAATAAGAAGTGGGGCAGAACAAGGGAGGCTGATGTAATTGGACACCCGCTGCCTCAGCCAAAGGCCTGGCAGACCAGTTCTGTTTTACAGGCCCCCTTTAAGCCCTGTTCATTTCATTGGGCCAGATTTAAGCATGCATTTAATTCCCCCATCGACCCAACGTGATTTCAATGTGCATCGCTTTGGCTAGATCATGCCTTAAGTATTAGTACAAACAACTGTGCTACAACCTAATACTCGAGGATTGTTTCTGACCAGGTGGTGCCTATAAATTTCAGTAAATATCAGGCTCGAGACAGTTGGACTGACAAAGTGGAATGGTGGGGTCATGCAATCCATCAAACCAGCCATCTGAGAGGGAGAGAACAAACAATTCTGTGTTCTGATTTGCTTATGCAATGGGTCCTGTTTGCATATGCAAATGTAGGATTTTACAGGCATGCTGGGCAATTGCACATTATGGCCACCCACCTGCTGTGCCTTCCTTTGAAACGCTGTCTCTTTTATCTCCATCTTTCCATATACATTATCGGTAAAGTACAGTGTGCCTTTCTATATGTGTTGCTTTGATTTCGCCCAGCAAGGAAGTTTGTGTTTGATACTGCTAAACAAGGGCGTTGAAAACCTAGAGGACAATTTAAATGTTCAGATGTTTTGCTCAATCAGCACTTAGCTCTGCACTTGGCAATCTCTCAGGCCGATTCTGCACCAGCGGTTGCTCCGACGTGGACCCCCGAAAAAACCCGTGGCAGTGTAACAGTTCCCCACCTGTTGCCCTGGGTCTGCATTTGGCCCGAACTTAATCCTCATTCCCCCTGGATCTTCTGTTTCCTGGATTTTCAGGTTTTTTATTTTGCCATGGGAGTGAGGTCGGGGCATTCCAATGGGGAACTCCAGAGTCAGGATTTAATGCTCCTCCCTTTCAATGTCCCTCTTCCCCTCCCCTTTCCCTCTCCTCTCCTTTCCCTCTCCTCTCCACGGTGGTGGTGGGGAGTTTCTCTAGTTTCCAGTTTCTTGCTACTAAAATTCTTGCAGCTGTCAAGATATATGTTATTAGGTATGAATTTGTTTTATAGTCATCTGGAATTATATTTAACAAGCAGGAGGACCTGCGATACTTGCCCGGGGGGGGGGGAGAGAAGGAGCTCCACGTCGAGGAAGAAGCACCTGCAGGTGAGCCTCTCTCCCCTCCCTCCCCCTGCCCTCCCCGACGGCAGCAGTGAGTCCCGCCATGTGCCAATCCTCTTCCCCTCCCTCCCCCCTGCCCTCACCATCAGCAGCGGCGGCAAGGCCTGCCGCACACCAAGCCTCTTCCCCCCCTCCCCGACAGCAGCGGCGATGCCCGCCGAGCCCCCCCAACAGCCAAAGCGTTCTCTGCGCGTGCGCAGGGAACGCTTTTACTTTTGGGGGGATTTAAATATCCCCCCAAAAGTTTTCTAACTTTTAGGATTTTTCTGCACACGAGGGGAGCCCCCCAAGTGTGCAGAACAATCTCCCTGCCCCCCAGGTGCCCCACCCACGCGGATTTAGATATATACACGCAGGGGGCACCTTGGCTATTAGATATATAGATAAGTAGATCTCTAGTTCAAGTGGGACCTTTATCTTACATATTTCCTGTATAATCTTTTGAATTTTATACCAAAATTTCTGTATTTTTGGGCATCTCCACCACATATGATAAAAGGAGCCTATATTGTTTTTACATTTCCAGCAAGGATCTTTCTAATCATAAAGTATAGAGAGGTATAGCCCTGACCTGGATAGTCCAGGATAGCCTGATCTCATCAGATCTTGGAAATCAAGCAGGGTCGGCCAGTATTTGGATGGAAGACCTCTAGGAAATACCAGGGTTGTGCCACAGAGGGCAGGCAATGGCAAACCACCTCTGAACATCTCTTGCCTTGAAAACTGTATGTGGTCACCATAAGTCAGCTGTGACTTGACAGCACTTTCCACAGCCAAGGAGGGGTATAATGGACCTGTTTTAAGTGTTTGCTTGGGGAGTCTGATAATAATAATGTTGGCATAGTGTAGACATGCCGTCCAAGGGAGCACAAGCTGTTTGAAGAATTATGTCGATCTACTATGCAATGCTCCGTCTAAGCTGTGGACTCTTGTGAGCAAAAATCCTACTTTGTGAGCTCCTGGCATTAAAGTTGTGCATGGGATGGATACTAGCTGGATAAAACCAGGTGCTAGTATAGAAGAATCATGGGAGTTGGTTGTGGCTCAGTGGTGGAGCACCTGCTGGGCATGCAGAAGGTCCCAGGTTCAATGTCTGGCTTCTCCAGTTAAAAGGACCAGGCCGTAAGTGATGTGAAAGACCTCAACCTGAGACCCTGGAGAGCTGCTGCCAGTCAGTACAGACAATGCTGACCTTGATGGGCCCAGGGTCTGATTCAGTATAAGGCAGCTTCCTGTGAAAGAAGGGTGAAAGGATGACCTTGCTTGATTCCCCTCTCTGGTACAACCTCATCCCAAACTGGCTTTTTCTCCATGGCAGTTCCTATCATAGCCTCTACCAGAAAAAACTGTAGGATCTGACCAATCAGAGATAAAAACATGATGGAACTATATCCGTGCCTGCAGAAGAGGGAAGCAGTCATTTTACACTGTAGGGTCTCTTTTTAAAGCAACGGAACCCATATAGAGTGATGCGGAAAGACTTAGGTCAAAGACTGTACAGAATCGGTTTATGTCCACCTTCTTCTGTGGTCACCTACCCAATCAGGATGTGGATTTCCCCCTTTGTAGAAATATCTTCTCTAGACTGTCTTCTCTTTTGGCATCCTACATTTGCATTATAATACTTGTTTTCCATCACTAGATGACACTGCAGCACTGTTTGCACAACTAACAAGATGAAGAAAAGTTTCTTCAAAACCGATGACCCTGCACTTTTGCAGGGATGAATGAATTTCGACCACTCTGCTTTTATTTTCCTGGACTTTTGTCCGGTGCTCTGTGTCACTCCTCCTCTGCAGATTATTTAATTAGAGGAATTTTGGAAGTAAATTACAGAACTGGAGCATGTATAGTTTGTTGCAGGTTTGGGTTTCTTCAGTTCACTTGCATCATCCTCTCCCCCCTTTTAGCTGAGTATGTGTCCATAAATAAAACTGCAAAAAAGGCAGTCCTTGATAAGATCATATGTATGATTACATCAACATTCTTTTTGTGCAGTATTCTACTTATGAGCAGATTCTCTTACAAAGCAAAGTTTTATTTTCCATTGTATTCGACTAATGCCCGGGGGCCTCCAGCACAAGAGCTCTATTGTACTGAGCCCCATGCGGAAAATATAAAATGACCATAGAAAAACTGTGATCATGATCTGGAAGCAGTGAGTTAAGAATGCTAACAAAAAATTCCTAGACAATGTCAGCTTAGCAGCTTCTTTTGGCATCAAGGCAGAAGTCTGCACTAATGTACAACTTAAAGGAGAAGGGTGTACTTAATTAGGCCCAATAAATAAGAACATAAGGGAAGCCATGTTGGGTCAAACCAATGGCCCATCCATTCCAACACTCTGCATCACACAGCTGCCAAAACCCAGGTGCCATCAGAAAGTCCAGCAGTGGGGCCAGAACTCCTGGAGCCCTCCTACAGTGGGCCCCGAAGCACCAAGAATACAAAGCATCACTGCCCCAGACAGAGTGTTCCATCTATACCTTGTGACTAACAGCTACTCAGGGACCTCTGCTCCATATGGTGGAATAACCGGGTTTGATTCCCCTCTCCTCCAAATGCAGCCGGCTGGGTAACCTTGGGTCAGTCACAAGTTGTCTTAGAGCAGTTCTCTCATGAGCAGTCCTCAAGAGAGCTCTCTCTGGCCCACCTACCTCACAGGGTGTCTGTTGTGGGGAGGGGAAGGGAAAGGAGTTTGTAAGCCGCTCTGAGACTCCTTCGGATAGTGAAGGGCGGGGTATAAATCCAATCTCTTATTATTATTAAGAGTACACTGTTTTTAATTCTATAATCTGCCTTGAGTCTCATAGATTAATAAAGTAAACAAATAAAGAAATATTCTATTAATTTTGGAAAATGTATATGCTTCCTCTTCAGAGAATCTGCTTGAAGCCATTTACAAAATGTTGTTGTTATTCAGTCGTGTCCGACTCATAACATAAGAACATAAGAGAAGCCAATGTTGGATCAGGCCAGTGGCCCATCCAGTCCAACACTCTGTCACACAGTGGCCAAAAACACCAGGTGCCCTCAGAAGGTCCAGCAGCATAGACTCTTGGCGATTCTAAGGGCCAGCTTTCTACAAGTTTTCCGATCTTGTACGGTTTCTTTGAGTCATTCCATGCTCAGGCTGGTGTCGATGTTTATGGTTTACAAAACAAAACATCTATCTATCTGTCTATCTATCTATCTATCTATCTATCTATCTATCTATCTATCTATCTATCATCTATTTATTTATTGGATTTATATCCTGCCCTCCCCGCCTCTCGGCAGGCTCAGGGCGGCTAACAGCATATACCATAAAAAATAAAAACCATAAATTCAAGTTAAAAACATATAATATACAGAACACTGTGCAACATGATAAAAGCCCAGCTATACTCTAAAAAAACAAACAAACCTTCAAAGCCTAAAAGAATTTTCATAAAACATTTATCAGGATAGAAGTGGACTGTAAAAGAGGAGTCTCATCCCCCCCCCCCCCCGTGGGGGCAGGGAAGCCCTGGCCACCGGAAGCGCTTCCTGCCTTCCATCAGCTGGGTAGCAGAAGGAAAACGGGAGGGAAAGTCAGGGGCAATCTGATATGCTGACATCACTCCTCATGCTCTTGGACGTGACATCAACATGTCGCTGGGGACACTCTAAGCATTTGGGCAAAACTTTATGGTTAAACCATAGAGGGGGCCCCCTCCTGATAAGCCTCCTACCAGGCAACTCTCCTGTAAACACAGTTTTAAAAGATCAGTTAAAAGCCTGGGCACAGAGAACTGTTTTGGCCGGGTGCCTGAAAGAAAGGCAGGCGCCGGACAAGCCTTGAGGAGAATATAGCACAGACAGTTTTAGCCAGTCAGTGCAAATCCACACACTGAAAAGGCCCTTCCCTACTTCCCAACCAATTTTATCTCCTGGACAGAAGGAACCATGGCCAAGGTCTTCAGATCAAAGAGTTACTGAAATGTGGGATTCACTGCTGCAGTGAATTGTAACCTGGCAGCTCCAAGCATAGACAACTTCAAGAGGGGACTGGAGGAACATGTGGAGCAGAGGTCCACCAGTGGCCATTACCCACAAGCAAAGTATAGAGGGAATACTTCTTCTTCTTCTTCATCTGTATTGTGTTGTTAATCTTATTTTCTTGATAGTTGTGTTGTTGGCACATCAGAATATGTAAATTTAACTTTTGGACTTTTAATGTTTTGTTGCAAGCCCAATGATTTTTTTTGAGAATTTTATTTTTATTGTTGTTTCCCATGCACAAGAAACAATTACAGGTTGCATAAATTATAAGAAAATCCTTACATTAAACACTTTTTCTTTAATTATTACAGGCAGCCCAGACCCATTGTTTTGGCAAATCCCAATCTTCTAAACATGGAGATTTCTTTTACTATGGGCTTGGATTGTTACTCTATCTACTTTCTTCTTGAGGTTTTCTCCCTCCATGGCTTTCAACACAATCATTTCACTTATCTTCTAATATTTAAGCTATTATAAACCAGTAAACTTTAACTAATATCTTGAAATATCTATTCGGCTTACATCTAGTTTGTATGTCTAGACTACAAGCAAAGTAAATTAGTATTCAGGTAGCACTTTATCTTGTTTCTTAGAAAAGTCCTCAAGAGGAGCTTCCCTCCTCGGGGTTCGGGCTCACTGAACGAGTCTCTGCCGTCTTCCACGGTGCTTGCTCCCGTGGGAGTGCTGCGGACTCTCCCATGGGGGGGGGGAGGGGTTAGGGTCATTATAATTTATATATTCTTAATTTTTAGAAGGAGGAGGAGGAGGTGGTGGCTACAAGCATGGACAGCTTCAAGAGGGAATTAGATAAACATATGGAGCAGAGGTCCATCAGTGCCTATTAGCCACAAGGTATAGATAGGAACTCTCCATCTGGGGCAAGGGATGCTCTGTATTCTTGGTGCTTAACGGGGGGCAACAGTGGGAGGGCTTCTAGTGTCCTGGCCCCACTGCTGGACCTCCTGATGGCACCTGGTGTTTTTGGCCACTGTGTGACAGAGTGTTGGACTGGATGGGCCACTGGCCTGATCCATCATTGGCTTCTCTTATGTTCTTATGTTAAGAAGAAGAAGAGTTCGACTTCTGGCCTGCCATGCGAGCAAGCTGTGAACAGATGTCCCGAGGATCACTGTGTAAAAATGTCGGGCTTTCTAAGGAATGCCAAATGGCGCTCCATGTAGCACCCCTCAATCCACCCAGCCATCTTGGACATCCTCTCCGAAGGCAGCACTGTTTCAAATTCTAATGCTGGGCTGTCCTGGGGCTTGTAAAGCATGCTGGCAGGCCTCCAGGCCTTCATTACGATTGTCTCTTTGTGAGGTTTGTCTTCCAGGCACCATAGATCACCCCCTGAATACTAGGTGACTGGGGCCATGTTCCATTTAAGCCGTCCCTCCCCTCTGAACAGTGGGCAGGTCAAACATCTGCTCCCAGCAGCTGACGCCCCCATTAAAATCATTATTTGCAGCCCCGCACTCGACTTAGTTAAGTTTCCATTCTCTCCCCTGCTGCAATTGAATCGCTAATGGGGCTTAGCGGGAGGTGCAAGAGTGACTCAGCCGAGGGGTTCGCATCAGGTCGTAACTGTGTCGTGTTCAGCGCTAACAAAACCGGCCATCTCAAAATCACAAACTTTTTACATTTTTAAAAATTGCTAATATGAGTATTATTCAGAAGAAATTATGGAGGATGACAGTGGACCACCAGATTCCTTGGGATTTTTTTTTTTTTAGATCAGGGGACAGGAGTTGCAAGTAAAGCACTTTTTCTGGATGGACTTGCTGAGTCCAAATTAAAGAGCTTTCCTGTGTAGTCCCCACCCTGCTTGTGGATAGGTGTACGGACTACTTTCCACATCACAAAGTAAAGCTTCCCAAAGAACAGAGTGTTCTACTTTAGTGTCACTGACAGTCCGAAGAGCTCTGAGCTCTGGGATGCCTGAATGGGGACACTAACTTCAAAATCTGCATCATGAATACTACAGATCGCATGATGCAGTGCACCTGGTCAACAAAAGTATATGAGAAGTAGTGATCGGGTTAAACTGCTAAGATATTGGAAAGTAAATCAGGGCTTGACACTATTAGCAGGAGCCAGAATGTGTAGTGATTCCTGGAGAGCAGCTGCTGCCACTGCTGCTGGGGGGGGGGGAGTAAGTGGGAGGCCGGGAGAGAGACAGGGGCAAAAAGAGTGATGGGGTAGGGGCAGAAAAGAAGTGACAGGCATGAAGGGAAGAGAGAATGAGAGTAAGAAAAGGGGCGGCAGGAAAGAAAGAGTGTGAGAGAAGCAGGGGGAGAGGGGAAGAAGCAGAGGTGGGGGGTATGGGATAGCTGTTCCTGTAAGTATGGTGGTATTGGCTGGGGGGAGAGAAAGAAGGGGGATTGGCTGGGGGAAAGAAAGGGAAATATAAGGTGATTAGCTTGGGAGATAGAAAGAAGGGGGATTGGCTGGGGGAGAGAAGGGGAAATATGAGGGGATTGGCTGGGGGATAGAAAGAAGGGGAGATTGGTTTAGGGGAGAGAAGGGAGATTATGAGGGTATTGGCTAGGGGCAGAGAAAGAAGGGAAGATTGGCTGGGGAAAAGAAAGGAAAATATGGGGTGATTGGCTTGGAGGGATAGAAAGAAGGGGGATTGGTTGGGGGAGAGAAGGGGAAATATGGGGGTATTGGCTGGGGGATAGAAAGAAGGGCAGATTGGTTTAGGGGAGAGAAAGGGGATTATGATGATATTGGTTAGGAATGAGCTTTCATGTGCTCAAGGAATGAGCTTTCATGTGCTCACACACATTTTCAAATACATTGGAAGGAAAGTAAGGTTCCTTTCAATGTATTTGAAAAAGTGTGCCTTGCACACGAAAGCTGGTACCTTGAATAAAGCTTTGTTGGTCTTAAAGGTGCCACTGGACTCTAAATTTGTTCTCCAGCGTCAACAGTTGCACTGTGCCCAGTTCAAGGAACGAGCACGCATGTTTGAAGGCTGAACTCACCCAATGGACTTCATGGTTGAGTCAGGGTAGGAACACGAGACTGCCCAGTCCAACTGATTCTCTACCACACCATGTTGGCTTTTTTTCCCTATTAGATGAGCTAAGCGTCTCTCCCCCCCCACCCCTTTTATTGCCTTCCCATCGTTTTGTTCTTTCATCTCTCTTTGATCTCCAGTACCTCGGAGACTCAGATCTAATTTATTCTGAAACTCTTTTACTTGTTTCATCTTTCATTCGGAGTCGAGTTCATCTTCAGAACGAGAACTCTATCGCAAGCGGGGCAATTGTCAGCAGTTGTGGAAAGGGTTCCCATTGTTCTTTGCCTGACCCCCGCCGGCTCGGGCTGTTTGCCAATCTCAGGGAGTTTTCCCCGTTTGCAAGAGCAGCACCTGAAAGAACTTGGTCTATGAAGCAGTGTTTTTGTTTGGGGTGACAAGCCGCACACCCAAGACTTGAAATTACAGCGGCAGCAATTTAAGATCCCAGAGGAAGTCTTCTCGAAATGTATTTTCCCCGAATAATTCTTTTAAAAATCCGTCAAAATCCTGTGCATTCCCGAAGCGTAGAATGGCCTGCATTTACAGGATAAAATAAGAGGAGACAAAAGCAAAAACACCAAGGAAGTCTAGAGAACTGTTTTCTAGTCTTTTTTAAAAAATGAGCTTTGGGGATTTCAGAGGGAACCTGGGGTTTAATGCTAGTGAATAACAATGCTGTCCTCCGAAGAGTTACATTCTGCTAAGCCCTTTTGCTTTGATGGTCTTGGGAGGGTGTAACTCTGTTTAGGATTGCACTGCTCAGCCCGGGGAGGCAGGTTCAAAAGCCCAGCTAATTTCCCCTGGTCCTTCTCCTCTGTATGATTCACTTCCTACATTTCTCTGCCTGTCAGCTGAAGACCCTTCAGAATTGTCAATGAGCAGATCTCTGCTCTTCCCCCCTCCATGGATGCTAGGTGGAGGCAGGAATGTCACTGCCCACTACCCCATCTGCAATAGGTGCTTAATAATACCATCTTATTTTACAATATTTTTGTTGGGAAAAACGAGGGAATGCATGTCCACGTGTCCCCTAGAGATAATAGCAGGAGATCTCCAGCCACCACCTAGAGGTTGGCAACCCTACAGAGAAAGAGAGCGCCCATATGTGTGTGTGTGTGTGTGTGTGTGTGTGTGAACTTAGGATCTGATAGATTTAGATTCAAATTTACACACTGCCAGAAAAGCATGTTGAGGCTGCAGTCACACACGCTAAATAATCCACTTTCAATCCACTTTCAGTGCACTTTCCAACTGGATTTTACTGTACGTGTGAACTGGCAAAATCCATTGGGAAAGTGCGTTGAAAGTGGACTGGAAGGGGATTATTTCGTGTGTGTCACCGCAGTCTGACTGACCTTGCATCAGTCAACCTTTCTCAGCCTAACCTACCTCACAGGCTTGTCGCGTAAATTTATTTATTTATGTTATGTCCGCGGACCGCCGTGGGACATCAGCGACATACAGTCAGAGCTTGGCTTCGAGAGACAATAGGAGTCAAGGATCCTGGACCACCAGTAGCCCTCCAATAAGAACTCTGGCAAGAAATTCAAACCTGCCAATAGGACTTGTGGGCGTGCCATCTCAGCCGGTATGCGTGCTTGTTGTGTACTCAGTAAACCAATGCTTATCACTGTGTCTTAGTCCGGGCTTTCCATACAGCGAACCCAGTACACAATTATTTGTTTGTTTGTTTGTTTTACAATTTATACCCCGCCCTATCCCGCCGAGGCAGGCTAAGGGCAGCTTACCCAAGATAAAATACTGATCGACAATCAAAGTTCCATAAACTATTTAAAAACAATTCATTAAACAATACAATGTTAAAGTGCCAGCAATATCATTACGATATCTTACGATGGCATTACTGTGCGAGTGCACGCCATAGTTGTTTGAGTTTCCAGCTCGCTGTCCATCCTCAGATATAATCGGCGCACTTAGGCTGTTGGTAACCAACCAGGAACCAGGCTCTGCAGACTGCTATAGTTGTTAATAGTGGTGGCAGCTCCTAGTTGAAAGCCTGGTGGAAGAGCTCTGTCTTGCAGGCCCTGTGGAACTGTGAAAAGTCCCACAGGGATCTCTTCTGGGAGCTCATTCCACCAGCAGGGAGCCGTCACTGAAAAGGCCCTAGCCCTGGTTACAACCAGCCTAGTGTCCTTGGGGCCTGGACGGGAGCAGGGGGTTCGCCTCCTTGAAGAAAAGATGGGCATAAAACTCTCCCTGTTAATTTTTACCAAGTCCTGCAGCTGGTGCAGGCACAGGGAGTTCTGTCCACAAAGAAGCCAGGCCAGAAAACCGTAGAAGATCAAATGCCGGTTCAAGCATCAATTACATTTTTAGGCCCAGCTTTACATTCAGCCGCCTGTTTTCTCCCTGTTCCATATGGTGAATCTGCACGTGGTTCAGAGCTGAGCAGGGGATACACAGATGGATCTTTGTCAAGTCGAGGGCCTTTTTCAAAAAACGCTTTCCAGCACGCTCAAAAAGCAGCACTCAAAAGCCAGTGAAGCGTTGTCAAACAAGCCCCGTAGGGCTACCCGGGCACAATGGCCCTCGTAAATAACTTGTACCTTCTTTTGTGGCTCTGGACCCAGCAATGGACGGCACGCAGGCACGAACACACAAACACAGCAGCGGCCTGCCCGCCCAGCCCGAAAGCCCCTCCTTACCCTGTTTAACCTTCCCTGCCACTTCCATTCAAGCTCAATTGCATGTTTAAGCTGTTGAAACAGGCTGTGGGTGACTCAGGGGCCAGCTTGTTAATTGAGTCTGCTCTTTAGGCTTTCGCTAATATTTGCAAGCATATTTTAAGTCAAGCGACGTGATACAGAGTCATAGCGCCAGTCCCTGGCACAGCTGCCCAGAAAGGTCCGGCTTGGGCTGGGGATGCCTCCACATTAGAGTTGCCAAACCCTAGCTGGGTACTGGAGATCTTCTGAAACGACAACTGATTTCTCAGCTACAGAAATCCAGTAGCCTCTGGTAGCATTCTCCTGGAAATACTGCTGACCTCCAGATGACAGAGATCAGTTCCCAGAGAGAAAATGGCGCCATTGGAGGGTGGACTCTATGGTGTGCTAGGGTTGCCAACTCCAATTGGGAAATTCATGATTTCTGTTGCCCCAGAAGGTTGGACCAGAACCAACGGGTTGAAATTAAATCAGAAGAGTTTTCGTCTAAATATTAGGAAGAACTTCCTGACAGAGCGGTTCCTCAGTGGAAGAGGCTTCCTCGGGAGGTGGTGGGCTCTCCTTCTTTGGAGATTTTCAAACAGAGGCTAGATGGCCATCTGACAGCAATGCGGATTCTCTGAACTTAGGCAGATCACAAGAGGGAGGGCAGGAAGGGTTGCCTCAGTGCTTAGTTCTCGTGGCCCTTTCTTACACGCCCAGGGAAATGCTGATTTGCAGACCAGAAGATCGTTAGCTTGGCAGTTTGAGACACTAGCGCCACGTGAGCTCCTGTCTCTGGCCCCAGCTCCTGTGTTGGACTAGATGACCCTAGAGGTCCAGTCCAACTCTATGATTCTATGATTGCCACTTTGGAGTCAGGAAGCAATGTTTCAACAGGCCAGTTTGGCCAGGGATCGTAGAGGGTTTTTGTCACCTTCTGGGCATGGAACAGCGGTCACTGTGGGTGTGGAGGGATTTGTGAATGTCCTGCATTGTGCAGTGGGTTGGACTAGATGACCCGGGAGGTCCCTTCCAACTATATGATTCTATGATCTGAAGACCAGTTGTGAGACCTCCAGGCCCCAACTGGAGGCTGGCAACCCTAGTCACTGTGGTTTCCCCTTCCCCAAACACCACCTTCCCTAGGTTCCACTCCCTAATCTCCAGGAATTTCCCAACCAGGAGGCAGCAACCTTACTCCACATAACAGACTGAAATGGCTCAGAGCCCAAGGGACAGGTTTCGCTCTCAAACCAGAGCATCGCCTCACAACGTTGCCAACACAGTGATGCCACTGGGTGATGTCATCATGTCAGGGATGTTGCACGACATCCCTGGAACGCCCCCCAAATCCCCCCGCCAGCAACAAGGTAGGACCTGGCAACCCTTGTTGGGAGACCTGGCCACCCTCCATGTGACGCCATCGCATCTGCTCTCTGTAGCTGCTATTTCCTCCAGGAGAACTGATCTTGGTAGTCTGGAGATCACTTATAAGAACATAAGAGAAGCCAGTGTTGGATCAGGCATTAGAATTTGAAACAGTGCTGCCTTCGGAGAGGATGTCCAAGATGGCTGGGTGGATTGAGGGGTGCTACACGGAGCGCCATTTGGCATTCCTTAGAAAGCCCGACATTTTTACACAGTGATCCTCGGGACATCTGTTCACAGCTTGCTCGCATGGCAGGCCATAAGTCAAACTCTTCTTCTTCTTCTTCTTAACATAAGAACATAAGAGAAGCCAGTGTTGGGTCAGGCCAGTGGCCCATCCAGTCCAACACTCTGTCACACAGTGGCCAAAAACACCAGGTGCCCTCAGGAGGTCCACCAGTGGAGCTAGGACACTAGAAGCCCTCCCACTGTTGCCCCCCCCCAGAATACAGTGCATCACTTGCCCCAGATGGAGAGTTCCTATCTATACCTTGTGGCTAATAGCCACTGATGGACCTCTGCTCCATATAAGTTTATCTAATTCCCTCTTGAAGCTGTCCATGCTTGTAGCCGCCACCACCTCCTGTGGTGGTGGTTCTTCTTCTTCATCTTCTTCTTCGTCTTCCTCTTCTTCCTATCGATTCTTTAAACCCCAGCTACCCACAATCAAATAAAAGGGGGGTGGTGGTACAAGCTTTAAAAAAAAGTTTGATAGTGCATAAGCTATGTGCTCCCTAAAGGTCTCTTATCTAGAAACCTGGTAGACCAAGGCTGTACTTATTTGTGAGGTAAATAGAGATCATGTTTTCTTAGATATTTGACTTGACAGACAAAGCAAAAATAGAGATGAACCACAAAAAATAAGGTATTTGATAAGGTAAATATTATGTGGCGATGACTTCAGTATAGGAAAACTAGCTCTCAAGTAAACCAAATAAATCCTGAAATGAGACTTGATTCCCCTTCCCTCTCATCAGGTTGCCTCAGCAGGTTCAAGGCTGTTCTTTTCCCGCCCAAAGCACCTTTCCACAGAACCGACACACACCAGTTAGGAATGGCGGGTTCTTAACAAGATGCTTACTTGTCACATTCCCCTAGCAAAAGTCCCTTCCCTTTCTCTCTCTCTCTCTCTGTATGTATATAGACACCCAAACACATGCACACTCCTATACTGGACAGAGGATATATCTTCACAAGGGGAAAGGGGCACCGTCGATTTAACATGCATATCATGTTTTAGAAGATGATAACTTTTCAAGACTTCCCCACTAGATGTGCTCTGTGCAAACATTTGTCACATTCTGATACCTAGCAGTGCTTCCGAGCTGGAGTGGGCGGGGTGTGATGTGTGTGTGCGAGGGGCGGGAAGCCTTCAGTCCCTCAGATAAGATACCCATGGGCAGGACATGTGTCAATCAACCCGCTCTTTCAGGATCAGTGGACACCATGGAACAAGCAAGTTACACACAAAACCCTTAAGCGGAAAGGCAGGGAATTCAAGCGCAAAGACGAAAATACCGCTGGTGAGTGCCACTCAAAAGAAAACACCCTGGGGTGGCGATTGCACTCCTGCTGGCTTGAAGGGAAAGCAGGTTATCGCGGCCTCCAACTGCGAACTTTGACGCTTGACTGTGCCGTACCTGAGGAGTGAGTGACAAGGAGGCCAGGCAGATGTCCCCATCTACAGAAAGCAACACTAGAGACAGGCACAGGGGGAGAAGAGTTGACAGCCCTCTCAAAATGAGAGAGAAAAGCTACCGAGTTGGCAGTATTTTGTATTTTTTGTGTGTGTATAAGAATAGACAAGTAGCAGTCAGTTCAAGACAGACAAAAAGAAAGTGTTCATTCTTTACCAGAGTTGCCACTAAGTTTGGGGGAATCTGACGTAAAGGTGGAGAGTCCTGCTTAAGCAAAACTTCTGTAGGAATTTTTTTTTTGGGGGGGGGGGGATTTTGATTAAATTAATTGGGTTGAGAACTCTGCCAGGCCACTAAGGACTAAGGAGACAAGGTGCTGTGGAACCTGGAAAACTCTTGGGGCCTATGGAGCCTCAGCAGGGGTCATTTCGAGCAGGAACGCGCAGGAACGCCGTTCTGGAAGTAACAAGCCCCAGAGTGGGCACATATGGTGATGTGCTGTAGGGAAAAGCAAAAGCATACTAACTTGAACTGTATTTTCATGCTTGTTGTAGGGGAGCTTCCCTGCAAGAGCAAAGGAAACCTAAAGTGTCTTTAGTCAAAGTGTAAAGCTGGCTCGCCAGCTCTGAGTTGGGAAATACCTGGAGGTTTTTGGAGTGGGGCCTGAGCGGTGGGTGTTGCCTTCTGACAGACTTCCGGTGATGTCAGGGGGTGTGGCATGAGCTAATGAGTTATGCTAATGAGTTATGCTAATGAGCTTCTGCCTCTCTTTTGCTATGAAATGACCCTTTTGATTTATTGACATTCACTGCAGAAATCTCATGCTAAGAGTTCTGAGTCTAGGACCCAGGGGAAAACGTGAAATGGCTGAGTGACTGAGAGAGTCTGGTGAAGCAAGCTATGATGCAGCAGCAGCAACAGAACTGGAAGCAGGAGGTGGCCAGTTCCAGTGTGGGCCTGATAGAAGCAATTTGGGGGCCTGATCCTGCCCCCGGGCCGCATGTTTGACACCCCTGCTCTAGGGACTATATAGAGAAGGGGCTGTGACTCCAGTTTGGTGAAGTGGTTAAGAGCGGTGGACTCTAATCTGGAGAACCGGGTTTGATTCCTCACTCCTCCACATGCAGCCAGCTGGGTGACCTTGGGTCAGTCACAGTCCTCTCAGAGCTGCTCTCTCCAGAGCATTTCTCTCCGAGCTCTCTCAGCCCCACCTGCCTCACAGGGTGTCTGTTGTGGGGAGAGGAAGGGAAGGAGACTGTAAGCCACTCTGAGACTCCAAGTAAAGGGTGGGGTATAAATCCAACTCTGCTTCTTAGCAGTGGAGTATCTGCTGGGCATGCAGAATGTCTCAGGTTCGATCCACTGGTATCTCCAGTTAAAAGAATTAGGGAGTAGGTGGTATGAAAGACCTCTACATAAGAACATAAGAGAACATAAAAGAAGCCATGTTGGATCAGGCCAGTGGCTCATCCAGTCCAATACTGTGTCACACAGTGGGCAAAACCCAGGTGCCATCAGGAGGTCCACCAGTGGGGCCAGAACTCCAGAAGCCCTCCAACTGTTGCCCCCCCCCCAAGCACCAAGAAACATAGAACCATGGAGAGCTGCTGTCAATCAGAGTAGACAAGACTGCCTCCCTGGACATGAGCCCATGCCTGGACACACACCCCCTCCCCTGCCACAGAGCCAGGATATTTACCTGGTCTGCTGATGCTGGAGGGAAGGAAGGAAGGGAGCCAGAGAGCACACTGCTGGCATAAGGCAGACAGGGGACACTACTGGAGCTGGCCTACAGATAACTGAAAAGGAACTCCTGGGCCAGGGAAACAGGTGAGGCCAGGCCAGGCCTAGTTGCAGGCGCTTCTGGGTAAAATCAGGAGAGGCAGATGATTGGCTCTTCAAGGATAGAGGAGGCAGGACTGAGACCAGGGAGGGAAATAAGTGGCGGACTTCACAGACAGGCCAGGGATGGAGGAAGCAACACAATGCCGGAGAGGGAGGCAGGGTGCCACTCCAGGAGAGGGAAGGAAGGACCTACGGCACACCATTGGTGTCCTAGCAACCTGCAATTCTGAGCATAGGCATCAAATCTAGGGGGCTGGGGAGCTGGAGCGCCCCCCCCAAACTTTTCCAGGAAATGCTGAGCCTCCCCCGGAGACAATGGCCTGTGATGTCTCTGGCCCAGCCCACCCCCCACTCCCCGGAAACTGGAAAGTCTACACCCTTGATTCGGAGGCCTACAAGTGTTGCCTAGCAAGGCACATCACGTGCTCTTATGGACTTTTAATATTCATAAGTTTGAACTTTGGGCTGTTATGATTTGAAGGACTACATGCCCTCTTCAGTACTGTATGAGGTTCCAGTCTATTTCAAGTAGCACACACACGCCATGGTTCACACAAAGACAAAGACAAGGGTCCCATTACCCAAGGGTTCTCCTGTCAACTTACGCTAGGCAAACCCCCCCCCCAACATACCTGTGGGATTCCACACTTTCCAGAGAGATGCTGAACTTTGGACTGTGAATGAGGTTGCTTGGCAACTAATCCTCAACCCATCAACTGGCTCAGCTAGGGCCATCAAGAGACAATAGGATGGCTCGGTGACTCATCGCAAGCTTGCCCAGGTGTCAGTTCCTGTCTAGCTCCTAGAGTCTCAATATTGACCACCCCCCAGCATCTCCTCCTCTTTCTCCTTTAACCAATGGTAGGGTTTGTAGGGACGGACTACCTGGTAGGTGTGTTAGCGGGATGTGGCCAGCACTGCCAGCCCCCAAATCACCTAATAAAAGATATCACCCACCATGCAGCCGGTCTCTTGAGCTTCCATGACCCCTATCTGCTTTTACCCCTCTCAAGTCCAGCTTGCTATCCCAATACCTTCCCTCCATCTTTGATCTCTGAGTCTGCAGCCAGAGAGAAGCGTGTTTCTGCCGGTTCAGAGCACGCTCCCTATTTTCCTTTCAATCCCTCAATTCTTCCTTTGGAACGGACAACCCATCTCCAGGACAGGTAAAGTATTTCCCAACCAGCGAATCTCCTGCTCATGCAAAAGTGCTATTTCTCTATCTAAGTTTCTTAGGAACTGTGTGTTAGTGTGTGTGTGTATCTGTTTTTGTGTGCCTGAGAATATTGTTCAGTAAAAACCATTTAAACTGACCTCTGCTTCAGTGCCTATTTACTGGGAACTCCTGGAAGGGGCGGGACCTTGGTATAGTTGGCTGTAACCCAGTTATTTGCCAATTGCTAATCTTAAAACCAGAGCAATTTGGCTAACACAAGGAGAGGCCTACCAGCAAATGTAGGCACAGGCACACTGCACAAGCCTCATTTCCAACACAGTGAGAAGCAAAGGTCACCTCTACAGAAAAGTTCTAAATGAGATTCCCGGGCCATTCATTCGGCTGCCGCTCGGATAGCATTTTGAGTTTCCTCTAAGGTGGGGGCCAAGTGGGAAACAAGGGCGGAACCCCCCCCCCCCAAGTCATTATCAGGGAGAACTTAGCTGTAGCAACTTTGGGCCTTCTCGCCTCCAAAGGATTAAAGAGTCATTGTTTCTCAGTCAATAACCCTTTGGTACACAAGCTTCATTTGGCAAGGTATTGTGAGTGAGAATTAATTCCATTCAGCCTCTCTCCTGTGACTCTCTGTCGCTCCCGTTTTGGCGATTTGGGGCTAGAAGATTGCTGCAGCTTGCCAGGCTCGTGTGATTGTGGACTGGCTCCAAAGGAACAGCGGACCTGGCCAAGATAACGAAAAGAGTCTAAAAGAGGAAGAGATCTCTAAGGAGCCACCTGTATGCCGTGGAACCTGCTGCAGAGCACAGAAGTTGCTTTGGGGGGCTGGGGCATTACTCTGGCCGAATGTATACCTGCAGCCGAATAAATTGTCCAAAGTCCAGTTTTAGCTTTTGGGAGGGCCCTGAGAAAGATTCCTTCCAATGTCACCTTGGCCTTCCCACGTCATTCACCCTCCTCATTCTAACAAGGAAAGAGGGAAGGGCAAGGAGAGATCTACGATTCGGGCAGGGGCAGCTCAGGTCATGGTTTGTTGAGGGAACGGTAAAGGGGATGTGGTGGTCCTTCTGCGGGACGCCAGGAGAAGGTGATAGAGGCACCAAAGTGGGTGCTGCATCGTCTTGAAGGCAGACAGATCGACTTGCTGTTTGTCCGTCTGCCATGGATCCTCAGCCCCACATATAATCTATTTATTTATTTATTTGGACTTTTATGCTGCCCTTCTCTGAGAGCAGGGCTCAGGGCGGCTTACAACAGAATAGGAACAGTAAATAGTAGATGGAGGAGGAGGAGGAAGAAGAAGAAGAAGAGAAGGAGGAGGAGGAGATTGGATTTGTACCCTGCCTTTCACTACCTGAAGGAGTCTCAGAGTGGCTTACAATCTCCTTTCCCTTCCCCTGTCCACAACAGACACCTTGTGAGGTAGGTGGGGCTGAGAGAGCTCTCTCAAGGACAGCCCTTGAGAGAACAGTTCTGAGAGAACTTGTGACTGACCCAAGGCCACGCTCCTAACCACTAGGACTGGTTTGAATTAATCTATAACTTTTGATAAGGAACATACCAAAGCCCTCAGAAAAGTGCCTGCTGGGGAAATAGAATAAAGTGTGAGGTAGGGTTCCCAGCTCTGGATTGAGAAATACTTGGAGATTTAGGGTGTGGTGCCTTAGGGATGGTGGGGTTAGGGGACCAGAGGGACTTCGGCAGGGTACAACGCTATAGAGCCCACCCTCCAAAGCAGCCATCTTCTCCAGAGGAAATGATCTTGATCTCTTGAAGATCAACTGTATTAGTGGGATATCTCCAGGTGCCACCTGGCGGTTGGCAACCCTAGTATGAAGGAACTTTATAAACAAAATCTACTACATTGCTTGGAGGAATAACACTGTTTAATGTTTCCTTTTTCATTCCACAGAACAGAGCCCCTCAGAACCAAATAAATTTTGCTTTCCAGAGCAAAACCCGCTTCAGACCGGAGTATTTTGATACCAGGTCCCCAAGTGGTGTTTTCTCAGCTCTCCCGGTTGAAAGCCCAGTTTCCCCTGTGTGATTGCTCCACCATCGTAGAGCCACTTCCGAGAGTTTAAACCCCCGCCCCGCTGCAGAAGCCAGAGGCTTCCGCTTTTTGCCTGCCATTTTTATTTTTGCGTTGGCAATATGCGCATAAGCGCTGCTCTGCCCCTGCGTTTATAAAACCAACGTTTGTAAAACCAGTCTTTTTGGCGTTTAGATGAATTAGTGATCATGTGGAGGCTATTTTTGTGTTAAAAGTTTAAAGGGAAGTTATGTTAGAGGGGCTGGCTTGAAGTGGAAATATTAGTACGAGCGGTTATGCGCATGCGCAAACAGAGAACTTAAAAAAAAACAAAAAACCGACACACGCTTCCAAGTGTCAGTAGTGTAGGTGCCGGGGAGCTGCACATTGATGCAGGATGAAGTGGGGTAAGTGTGATCGCAATTGTCCGGAGTAAAAAAACAAAAAACATCAAAGTGGGGTGATTTGAGCCGGCTCCAGCACGCCGTCTGAACACACCCAATGAGTAGAAAAGTAGCTCAGTGGGTGGTAGGGTGGGTGAGATATCCCTTACTGATTTGTGTGGAATTTTATGATGGCTTTGATGTAGTGGCTAGGAGCACAGACTCTAGCCTGGGAGAACCGGGTTTGATTCCCCACTCCTCCACATGCAGCTGTTGGTGTGACCTTGGGTCAGTCATAAGTTCTTTCAGAGCTGTTTTCTCAGGAGCAGTCCTCAAAAGCGCTCTCCCAGCCCCACCTGCCTCACAGGATGTCTGTTGTGGGGCGGGGAAGGGAAGGGGATTATAAGCCGCTCTGATACTACTTCGGGTAGTGAAGGGCGGGGTATAAACCCAATCTCCTCCTCCTCCTCCAGGTTACGTTAGACTCAGGTCCAACCTGTGGCCATCAATGCCATTTGAAAGAAACATTTCCCCATTAAAAATT
Organism: Lepidodactylus listeri; assembly: GCA_029233225.1. Lineage (NCBI taxonomy): Eukaryota > Metazoa > Chordata > Lepidosauria > Squamata > Gekkonidae > Lepidodactylus > Lepidodactylus listeri. The sequence goes on from JARCFY010000011.1 coordinate 89,072,274, forward strand.
TGCTGCAAGGGTAAGATCCTGATCAGGGGTCAGGAAGCAATTTTTCTCCAGGCCAGTTTGGCCAGGGATCCTGGAGGGGTTTTTTTTTTTTTTTTGCCATCTTCTGGGCATGGAGCAGGGGTCACTGGGTGTGTGTGTGGGGGGAAGGTATTTGTGAATTTCCTGCATTGTGCAGCGGGTTGGACTAGATGACCCTGGAGGTCCCTGCCAACTCTATGATTCTAGGCTCAAGGCATCATGGCAACAATCAGTCTTGTTTTCCTGCTCTGCACCTTTTTAAGTGCTGAAATAGCCACAACCTCCTGGCTAGTTCTGCACTTGAAAAGGCATAGGTGGGAACAAGACCCCCCAGTGCTATCCAAACAAAGGGCTGGATCAGGATCGGGCCATCACAGCAATTTTTAAATGGCCGGATCGTCCTCTAAAATGGCATCAGGAGCCACGTGTTAGAGCTGCGTCTGCCGTAATATGTAGTTTGGCCCTCAGCGAAAAGGCAAGTAATTTATCAGCTACAAAAAGCTGTTGCAACACTCTTTGGCTTGTATTGCCTCCATGTTTCCACTCCCCTCCACGTCGCATTCTTGTGCCTTTCATACATATAATTTTTATGATCCTTCTGGCAGAATCCCGGCTGATTCCTTCTCGGTATCAAACGCGTTGTCTCCTTGTCTCAGAGCAGTCGCGCGAGGCATCGCTGAAGGAGGAAGCAGCCAAAATAGCAACAGCAAAAGCTGCAGCAGGCAGATTCGGGGGCAGACGCAGGCTGTGATCAAGCTGTTCTCCTTCTGTCACCCTAAGAGATGTTTACTGCAGGAAGCACAGTCTTTGGCAAGCAGTGGCGGCATCCCAGGTGGAAAGGGAACAAGGATTCCTGGGTCTGGGGAAGATCAAGTCATGAATGTCAGGACGGCTTGATGTCCACATGGCTCAGAGGCACAGAGAATTCCCAGGAGGTTCCACAGAACTGCTATCTTTTGATTTCGAGAATATCCCACACCGTAGTGAGCATGATGGGTGTATGGTGTAATGGGGGGAGTTGGAACACCTTGACCACACTTACGTGGTAGATGAAAAAAAAGCATTATCAAATAAACACAAAACTGTCTATGCATCTTGTCATGTCTGACTGGCAAATCCCCCCAAGACCTTCCATATCTCAAGGTGAGGCCCTGAAGCTCTCCTAGAATTACATGAAATTCACAGAGTTTTGGACTGGATGGGCCATTGGCCTGATCCTACATTGTCTTGTCGTATGTTCTTACTTTCTTAACAGTTGTATTTATACCCCACCTGTCATTTGGAATCTCAGAGCAGTTTACAACGCCTTCCCTTCCTCTCTCCACAACAGACACTCTGTGAGGTAGGTGGGGCTGAGAGAGCTCTGAGAGAACTGCTCTTGAGAGAACTGTCACTGACCCAAGTTTTTCATGTGGAGGCGTGGGGAATCAAACCCGGTTCTCCAGATTAGAGTCTGCTGCTCTTAACCACTACACCAAACTGGCTCTTTATCCAAGGAGCTCAGGATGGTGTATATATGAGTCTCTTCTGTGTTATCCTCACAACGGCCGTCTGAGATAGATGAGGCTGTGGAAGAGTGACTAGCTGAAGTTCACCCAGCAAACTTCCATGGCTGAGTGCGGATGTGAACCTGAAGGAAAACACCCGCCGAACTACCATAATGATGTCCTAGGACTCAGACTAATAGATATAAAATTCAGCAAATGAGTTTTCATCAAAATTTGACGAGGAACTTCCTGACAGTGAGGTGTGTTCAATACAGGAACAGCCTCTCTCCTGGGGTGGTGGATCCTTCATCGTTGGAGGTTTTTAAGTATCAACTGGGTACTTTCTTGTCAGAAATTTTATAGCTGTAATTCCCAGACTGGTGGGGGGTTGAACTAGATGACCCTGAGATTAAAAAAATAAACTACAGAGCCTGCCAACCTCACATATAAAGGCTGCACATGGCCCATGATCCCTCTGATACATGAGGTTGCCATGTTGTCTGACAGGAGAACACATGGACATTGCTCACGCATATTGCCTCTCTACATGCTATGCTGAACCCTGATTTTTCAAGGTATTGGTTCATGTGTTCTTAAACTGGAAAATCCACACATTGCCCTTTCAGACGACATAGTGACTCTGAAAATCAGGATTGTAATTTCTGGAAAGGGCTGAAACATGAAGCCAAATAGTTCGGTCTGTAGTGCTATAGCTGTTATTGCACATTCACCTCTACCAATTATTACTGGATGGTGCAGTCATCCAGAGATGTGCATTGTGGTGTTCTAATGGTGACTGCGCACATGATCGGAATCGCACACGAGGTTGGGGAAACTATCAGAGCTTTGCTTCGGTAGACAATAGCCCAGGCGGATCATAATTTGGGCCAATAGGACACCCAGTATCCTAAAGGAATATTGATGTATTGTAAATCAAAGATGTATTGTAAATAATCCTATCATGGGGCTCGGGTGTGACCAAGGGTGTGGTTTCTACCTGCATATAAGCAGACCCCCGAGCCCTGCCAGGCGGTTCCTGTTTTCCATCTGTAAATAAACCATGAGGTGATTTCACTGCAATACGTCTGGACCCAGTATATTATACTGGCGACTAAGGTGGGATCCCAATGAGCTACACCGGCTCCAACTCCAGCACTGCATCAAGCACTGATCCTTTGGCACTCAAGCAATGCCTGGCTCCAGCACCTCCCGGCACCACCATCTGCCCCACAGGACACCGCTCACCGCATTGCTCCAGAGTCATGGCCATCACTCTGGGACAGCTCACCACTTTCGACCCTGCCCGCCCTGAGCTATGGGAAGCTTGGGTTGAACAGCTAAAATACTTCTTCCTGGTCCAGAAGACAACCGATGTGGGTAAGAACAAAGCCTGGCTCGTAAGCTCATGTGGCATCTCCACGATCCACCTGGTGCAAAGTCTCATTGCACCCAAGATGCTAGACGAGTCCTCCTATGACGAGCTAATCACCACACTAACAACATATTTCGTGCCAAAACCAGGGCTCTTTTTCTAGCAGGAGCTCCTAGGCGACACACCCCTAATGTAGCCAATCCTCCAAGAGCTTACAGAGCTCTTCTTACAGGGGCTACTCTAAGCTCTTGGAGGATTGGCTACATTAGGGGTGTGTCACCTAAAATGCAAAGGCGTTCCTGCTACAGAAAGAGCCCTGGCCAAAACCATCTAAAATGTGATGTGAATGGACTTCTGCGCTCGCTCCCAGAAAGTCGGGGGAACCACCGCAGACTTCATGGCAGATCTACACAGACTGACAGGAGAATATGAATTCCTGTCAGTCGAGGACACCCTCCTCACCCATTTCGTGTGGGGTGTCCGCGAGCCAAAGCTCCGCTGGAAGCTCATGGCGATTGAGAACCTGAAACTCGATGTGGTGTGTAAAGCAGCCACCACTTATGAAAAGTCCCAACAAGACTTCCAAGGACCAGTAGCACACCACCTGGCTGCCGCATTCAGCCCTGAAGCATCAGACGACAAGGACATCCTTCAGATACACCGCCCCAACTACCAAGGGTCTACCCGGGCAGCCGCTCCACCCACGATGCGATCCAGCACTCCCCGACCGCCAGCCACACCAGGGATAAATGCAAGGTATTGTGTCCCATGTTGAACTCTGATAAAACCAGGGATGAGATCCAAGTGCGGAAAGGACCGACAGCATCTGTTTATCCTGGGACAAGTGTGGGGCAAAACTGGGGTGACCTCAAGGTAATGTGGAAACAAAAAATACCCCGAGATAAGTACAGGGGTGAACTCAAGTGTAGTGTAGAATGTAAAAATACCCCAAGATAATTACAGGGGTGAATTCGCGTGTAATGTAGAAAGTAAGTTTGGGGACAGGAGTGAACCAGGATTTCAGGTCTAGTGTGGAAAGGACCAATAAGAGTAGTTCACTAGTGGAATGGGCTGACTAGGGAGGTGGTGAGCTCCCCCTCACTGGCAGTCTTCAAGCAGAGGCTGGACAAACGCCTGTCAGGGATGCTTTGGGCTGATCCTGCATTGAGCAGGGGGTTGGACTGGATGGCCTCTGTGGCCCCTTCCAACTCGATGATTCTAAGTGGGGCATTAAAAAAAAATTGAAACAGAAAGGCATAGTTTCTATCACATCTTAAATTGTATTTTTCTTTGCCAATTTGCCTTCTTAACAACCCCCAGGTGGTAGGTTAGGCTACAGGAAAGTAAAATTTTTAAACTTTGTTTTTATAGCCGCTTATTGGCCTCCACCTTGAAAGTGAGGGCTCACAGGGAGTATGGGGTAGAAATATTTTGAATGAACAAAAGATCCCACGCTCTCATTCTGGCACTGACTAGATGTATACCTCTGGGACGCTCAGAGCAGGGCACAATCATTGCTTTCTTCCAATCCTCTCCATCTCAAAAATCTCTCGCTCATTTGCGCAGCCAATATGGGGGTTTACGGAAGAATCCATTGACTCCAATGGACTTGGAAGGACGTAATGCTGGTTAGGATTGTGCTGCAGCTCACTCAATCAATCAGTGACTTGACTGAAAGGCCAACTTGTCTTAACCCTGTCTTTCGAACCGGGCAAAAAGACCCGCCTAGTGTTTTTCCTTTTTCCAAAACAACCCCCCCCCTTTTTGTCAAAACAGGCTGTCTCCCTCGCATAAGTTGCATTTTTCTCTTCAATTATTTAGTGAACAAATCTCTGCTCCATTAAAGCCAGACTTAATGGGGCTTGTTCGTAAATTACGGAAAACATTCTGCGTTTTTAATTGCTGTCTGGCGGGGGGAATCCACTTTTCTTCCCCCCGTCTTTTTAATTTTGAAGCAGGGCTTAATTAGAAGGTGGGGAGTGGGCTAGATCCTGCGCAGGAAAAGCTCTCCCATAGCCTCTTGACAGAGGAAGAGCCGTACATGGGAACCTTGCAAACCAACAGTCAAGGATAATACCTGGCATAAACACACATGCAGGGAGTGTTTAAAACATTTTGCACGCTCTTTTATTTACATGCTTTGAGCCCCACCTTTCATCTTATAACAAGGACCCTTGGAAGCTTGGTTAAGAGCAGGGGACTCTAGTCTGGAGAACCAGGTTTGATTCTCCATTCCTCCACAGGAAGCCAGCTGGGTGACCTTGGGCCAGTCACAGTTCTCTCAGAGCTTTCTCAGCCCCACCTGCCTCACAAAGTGGCTGTTGTGGGGAGAGGAAGGGAAGGAGATTGTAAGCCGCTCTGAGACTCCTTCGGGAAGTGAAAAGTGGGATATAAAAACCAACTCTTCTTCTTCCACGAAGCCTGTTGGGTGACCTTGGGCCAGTGATGGTTCTCTCAGGACTCTCTCAGCCCCACGTGCCTCACAAGGTGCCTGTGGTGGGGAGAGGAGGGGAAGGTAAGCTTCTTTGAGATTCCTTAAGGCAGAGTAAAACAGGGTATATAAACCAGCTCTTCTTCTCTTCTTCGTGACTTTAAAAACTAAAACTGTAACAATCAATACAGAAAAGAAAACTCTTCAGCAATATCAACAGAGACATAAAATCCAAATTGTGAGATGTCATCCTCCCGCTGTGCACCACACTGGCTGCACCTGGAGTATTGTGTGCAGTTCTGGAGGCCTCACGTCAAAAAGAATGCGGACAGAATGGAGTGGGTGCAGAGGAAAGCAAGGAGGGTGATTGGGGGCCTGGAGACCAAGAAGCCCTAGGAGGAAAGGCTGAGGGACGTGGGAATGCTCAGTCTGTAGAAGAGGAGGCTGAGGGGGGACAGGATGGTTCTCTCGAAGTTGTTGAAGGGCTGTCACTTAGAGGAGGGCAGGGAGCTGTTCTGCTTGGCAGCAGAGGAAAGGACTTGCAAGAACAGGTTTAAATTAAGGGCAGGAAGGTACCAGCTGGATATTAAGGAAAACCTTTTAACATTAAGGGTCGTTCAGCAGTGGAATCGGATGCCTAAGTTGGTGGTGAGTTCGCCGTCAGTGGCCATCTTCAAGCCGAGGCTGGACAAACACTTATCAGAGATGTTTTGGCTGATCCTGCATTGAGCAGAGGGTTGAACTAGATGGCCTGTATGGCCCTTTCCAGCTCTATGATTCTACCTATTTAAAATAATAAAATGATTTACCCAGGTAATGCCCTGAAAAGTTCCCCTGAGTGAGTCAGCTTTACACCTCATTTTAAACACATTTTTTTCCCTCTCATGTTTTTATCCTACCCTTCCCATAGTACACAGTTCTCCCCCCATTTTGCCTTCACAACAAATTAATATGATATGTTACGCTAAGATGGAGTGACTGGTCCAAGTTTGACCAGGGAGCGTCATCACTTAGTGGGGATTTGAATCCAGCTCTCTCTCTCTCTCTCTCTCTCTCTCGAGCCAGTTTGGTGTAGTGGTTAAGAGTGCAAACTATAGAACAGGGTTTGTGGAATGTACTGGAGTTGGGAGGCCAGTAACAGTGAAATCAGCATGATAGTTTTATTGCGGGTCAAGATAGAACATGAGAAACCCCGGGCCCACAGCCCTCTTTTATGCTGGTTGGAGATAATCCCCCGACCTCGCCCAAATGTCCTGATAGGACCTTAAGTCAGTGGTTGCAGTTCATAGGTCCCCTGCGGGAGCCCTAGGCTCATGATTGGTGGTTGTTTAGGATCCGACCGGCTATTGTTCTACCTGGCTGAAGCTCAGGTAGATTCTGGCCATGTGCGATGACCACGTGGCGGTCGCCATTATGAAAGTCCCTGGTGACCGTGGTCTTGATACACAACAGTTTGATTCCCCATTCCTCTACATGCAGCCAGCGGCATGGCCTTGGGTCAGTTTCAAGTTCTCTCAGAGCTGTTCTCTCAAGGGCAGTTCTCGAGAGAGCTCTCTCAGTCCCACCTACCTCACAGGGGAGAGAAAGGGAAAGAGATTGTAAGCCGCTCTGAGGCTGTGGTCACACACACTAAACAATCCATTTTCAATCCACTTTCAGTGCACTTTCCAACTGGATTTTTACTGTGGCTGTGGTCACACGGTCATTTTGATTGGGTTTCACTGCTGTTCCCTCTTGCATTTAAAATCACTGATCAGACGCCCATATCCACCTCTCGCACTGAAGCAGGCTTACATGTGCAATCCTCCTGGTTCCCTAGCGAGTTTTCCTACACCTGGAAAATGAAGTACTTTCCGGGTTATTTGCACTTTAAATCCATGATTTCGCCAATCTGGACAGCCATCTCTCAAAATGATTGTGATTAGGTCATCTGTACGTCCTTCTTGCGGTAGTTTCCCCCCCTTCTGTGCATGGCTATTCCTGTGCTGAATATATTAAATGCATGAATGCTGGAGCGCACATAAAACAGTGCTCAGTTACACATCGGTAGTTCATTTTGTTTGGTGGGGCACTTGGGCAGCGTGGCTGTCTGGACAGTGCCTGGAGCCTCGTCACGCAATGCAAGCAGTTGGACAAGGGATGTGTGATCATCTGAACCCACTAAAAAATATCCCCAATCAAATCTACAGTGGGAACAAATTGCGGTAAGCTTGCCGTGTGACCACAGCCTGTGTAAACTGGCAAAATCCAGTTGGAAAGTGGATTGAAAGTGGATTATTTAGGCTGAGTTCAGACTGGCTGAGTTCAGACTGGCTGATTATTTAGGCTGAGTTCAGACTGGCAGTTTGGCCCAATATAGGCACATTTCTCAAGCAGATTAAGTGGGCCGGTTCACACAGCCACAGCTGTCTGGCATTCCCCTTCCATACCCACCCCATTCTGAAGTGTTTTGATCCTGCTTTTAAAAAGTACCTGGTAAAACCTGTGGCAAGCCTTTTGGGTGTGCATTGATCCCACTTCCTGGTACTGTGGACGCAAATAAGCCACAATCAAGCGGCACCGGTAATGTGAACCCGCTGATCCGGCATAACCGTTCATGCGTGCTGTGCACTTGAGTGCACAACTGCTTGTAGCGATGTTTCTGGTTCACGAAGTTAAAGCTCCCAGCCATGGGATCCTGCCCCAATTACTGCTGCTCCTATGTGCCCATGCGCCTATACGCAGGTTGGCGAAACGGACCAAAGCTGCACGCAACTGGGGCGCCACCCGCCAGGGGCCACCCCGCAGTGCAAACACTCCATTCCGCCTCCTCCTCGGTATGGTCCTGCATCAGTCCACACAGTGCGACCGGAAAGCCCCACGACAACTTGGCCTGGGTCTTTTTGCCCCGCTTCCCTTGCACTTATTCTGCCAGTCTGTCCTCTGCCTTAGTGTGTGTGACCGCAGCCTGTGTGAACTGGCAAAATCCAGTTGGAAAGTAGCTTGAAAGTGGATTATTTAGTGTGTGGCTGCGGCCACACGGGACTTAAATGCGGGAGGAAGGGCAATTTCCTCCCGCATTTAAAGGGGCCGACCAGACGGCCGGCCCCTCGTCCCGAGCCGAAGCGGGCTCCAATGCGGCTTCCTCCCGCATTTTCAAGACCCCGGGAAAATCAAGTATTTTCCCGGGTGTTGCGGGAGGAAACCGCATTGGGAGCTATCTGGACAGCCCTCTCTCGCATGCATTGCGAGAGCAGGGCTGTCCACATAGCCCCGCCGGCCATTTCCCCCCCCCCTTTTACACTTGGGCGCATGGCTATCCATGCGCCCAAGTGTAAAAGGCTGGGGGGAAAAAAAAACCAACTTACCCGGGCGGATGGCGGGTCGGAGGCCGCCGCCGCCGCTTTAAGTGCTCCTGGGGCCGCCTCCGCCACCTCCACCAACCTCTGAAGCCGGCTCTTCAGCGGCAGCCACCGTCGCCACCGTTTCCGCCGCGGCCGCTTCTGCCTCGGCTGCCCCCGCTTCTGCTGCTGATGCGGCCGCCGCTGCTCTTCCCGCCGCGGCCGCCTCTTCAGCGGCCGCGGCCGACGATCCCGAGGCCACAGGGGTTGGGATGTTTAGACATCCCAACCCACTGTTTAAAAATGCGGCCCCTTTAAATCCGGGAGCACTCCCGGATTTAAAGGGGCCGTGTGACCGCAGCCTGTGTAACCGCAGCCTGTGTGAACTGGCAAAATCCAGTTGGAAAGTGGCTTGAAAGTGGATTATTTAGTGTGTGTGACCGCAGCCTGTGTGAACTGGCAAAATCCAGTTGGAAAGTAGCTTGAAAGTGGATTATTTAGTGTGTGTGACCGCAGCCTGTGTGAACTAGCAAAATCCAGTTGGACAGAGGATTGAAAGTGGATTGAAAGTGGATTATTTAGTGTGTGTGACCACAGCCTGAGACTCCTTCAGGTAGTGAAGAGTGGGGTATAAATCCAGTCTCCTCCTCCTCCTCTTCTTCATCTTCTTCTTCTGTTCTGAACTTCAACTGCAAAGTTTCATGCTGCCCTCACTGGTCTGCACAGGGAGACAGGGCGCTTCTGTGTAAATATGGTATAGATCCGGAGAGCCACTGCCAGTGTGAGTAGACAAGACTGACTGTGATAGACCATGGGTCTGATTTCGTATAAGGCAGCTCCATGTGTGTTCATATGTGTGAGATTCCATTAATCCCCCCCCCACACACACCCCAACATCTTATACTGCAGCTGAGTAATTATAACCTCCTCCCTCTGCAGCCTTTGCAAAGCTTCCTGGTGTTGGTGGCGCAGCACTAATGGTGTCCTTGGTGCCACGCAAGGACTCAATCAGTGTCGATCCGCAAACTCCTCGGAGAGCTGCGTGCGAAGCAGAGCGTCTCCAAGAGCGCTGAACCGAATGACGCGCAATCATCTCAGAGCAACCATCAGGAGGAGGAGGCTACCTTCCTCCGCTGCAGGCCCCCCCGTTTTAAACAGCTGTTTATGCGCAGCCGACGGAAGTTTTGACATTTCAGAGACTGACAAACAGTTGTTGTTTTTAACCTACATAAATGGCAAATCCTTTGAGGGAAAAGTCACGGGGATGGATTAGCAGTTGTGCTAATTAACAGGACCCTGGGTGGGCCCTCTCCCTCGGGTCATTCGTTGTAGCAGTGATTGTAGCCAGAGTACTGCTGTAGCCTGTGACGGCATCGCCACACGTTCGCTGACTATGCAGAGAAGGAAAGTGAGCATGAGCAAGCTGGCTCCGGCCTCGGCTTCTGTGTTATCGCCTGGTTTGTCTGCAAGGGCCATGGCGCAGAGGAAGTCGCTGCGCAAACTCCCCCTCCCTGTGGACAGCAACATTCAGAAAGCAGAACCAGGGAGCCAGTTTGGTGTACTGGCTAGAAGCCCGGGCTCTAATCTGGGAGAACCGGGTTTGCTTCCCCACTCCTCCACATGCAGCTGTTGGTGTGACCTTGGGTCAGTCACAAGTTCTCTTGGAGCTGTTCTCTCAAGGGCAGTCCTCGAAAAAGCTCTCTCAGCCCCGCCTACCTCACAGGATGTCTGCTGTGGGGAGGGGAAGGGAAAGGAAATTGTAAGCCGCTCTGAGACTCCGAGTGAAGGGCGGGGTATAAATCCAATCTCTTCTCCCCTCTTCTTTTTGCCGTTTGTGTGCCCCTATTGCTTTGGGTTTTTTCTTTTCTGAATGTCTTTTTCTCTCTCTAGTGGTCGCTTCAATATTATATTACAGTATCTCCAGCATATTTCTCTGCAGTTTGGTGTAGCGGTTAGGAGCCCAGACTCTAATCTGGGAGAATGAGGTTTGATTCCCCACTCTTCTACGTGCAGGTAGCTGGGTGACCTTGGGCAAGCCACGGTTCTCTGAGAGCTGTTCTCTCAAGAGCAAATCTCTCAGATCTCTCTCAGCCCCACCTACCTCACAGGGTGTCTGTTTCGGGGAGGGCAAGAGAAGGAGTTTGTGAGCCACTGTGAGACTCCTAGTGAAGGGAAAGGTATAAAGTGCAAACAAAGTCAGAAAATTAAAAATGAAAAAAAAAATCTGGTCTGGAAAACTGGGTGGGAGTAGGAAAACTCTTTCTAGTAACAGGAGAGGTGCATCCAAAGACCACTGAGACAATAGTTTTCTGACTCTCTGGTAATCCTGGGCATACAAACCAGGACTCTGACTTTCTCCTTTTGTCTCTAAATTTGGGGTTTGCTGAACAGCTCAGACCAATGACAGCTCAGACACCCTGAGCTGGAGACTGCACAGGTCCAGACGTGGTTCTGATCCTGGACGGGCACTGCCGAGCAAAGCACTAATCAAATTTCAAAGAAATACTTCCCCGCAACGGGAGGGGGGAGAGAGGAAAAGCATGTTCTTTGAAACAGCTTCTTCCAATGTGTCTCTTAGGCAGAAGCCGAATGTACTGTATGTTGTCTAGGAAGAAAAAAAGAGAGATGAAGTCCTAATGACTTCTGGAGTTTGTGCTGAAATTACATTTTTGGCGCTGTTAAATCCCTCTGCGCACTGCAAAGGGCTATATAATGCAATCTCCATCAGACGCAGGCAAGCAATGCAGCTTCCTGGCACTCGGAATCAATAGGGCCTGAATCAAATGGCTCCGAGTGATTTAGGATCCAGGCGTGCCTCTGCTTTTCGTAAGCCCCCGATCCATTTGGAAAGGCATTAGTTCATTAGAGGGCTCTTGGAGGAGGCTATCAGCCTGTTTGGTCTTAGCCTGCAAGCATCAAGGAAACAAGAGACCAGAACATTTCAGAGCTGGGAGGTACAAAGAGATCAGTCATTCTTCCTTCAGCGAGACAGGTGTCAGGGTAGCTGTCACACAAGAGAAGCAGGGAAATTCGCATGGCGTTCTCGGCCCAGCCTTCAACGTACGCTGTGGAGCTCCAGGCATTCTGGGCGAGATCAAATGTGGTTTTTCCTGGGTAGGTCCCGTTACCATTTCTCAAGCGTCGCCACGTAGGCTGCAAATTGACACAACTTGTCTGTATTTGGGATGCTCCCCCGTGTTTTGTGAGAGGGCTGGTTCTTTTCGAACGTCCCCTTTTTAAACTTGGCTTCTCCTTTGTGGAAGCTGTGCTTGTGAGGCTGTCTTCTCCGAGGGCAGAATTTTGCCTGTAAAAGTCGCTTGCTGCTTTATTTGCGCAGCAAGACGTTAGCATGATTTCCTCAGTTGCTATGTTCGTAGACCGTCTTTCTCACTGAGACGGCAGGCGAATTGCACAGCGCAATTCAATGCGGTCAATAGGATGAGAGATCTAATAAGCAGGGTAGCAGGACTAGGAATACAGAAACCTAAAACAAGTATGGAATGTTAGACATGAAATGCTCTCTCTAAGCTGTGGAGTCCTGTGAGCACAAATTCTACCTTATGAGCTACCGGCATTAAAGTTGTGAGCGAGCGATTTGGCTACTGCATAAATCCGTTTGCTCCAGAGCCATCCTTCCTGAGCTAAGACAAAAATGTGTGAGCCAGAGGCTAAAAAAACCTGTGAGCTAGCTCATACTAGCTCAGCTTAGAGGGAACACTGGCACATGATACAGAATGCAGGTGTGTGTGTGTGTGTGTGTGTGTGTGTGTGTGGCTGATTTATGGTGCCCCCAGCAAGTGGATTTCAAGTCAAGCAAGCAGAGTTGGTTTACTATTGCCTTATTTATTTATTTATTTATTTATTTCTATTTATATCCCGCCTAGCGCTCAAGGTGGCATACAACCGGTTAAAATACAATAAAACACAGGTGCATAACGCAGAACAATAATAAAACAGCAGTATAACTACAAAGTGCAGTTAGTGCAGATGGCGATTGCTGTATGATGATCCGGAGTCTTTCTTGGTAGTCTCCGATCCAAGTACTGACTCTGCTTAGTTTCCAAGATCTGATGAGATCGGGCTATACCATGATGACTTTCCTCCCAAATGCAGATACAGTTCAGAAAAATGTTATTGCATCTGTCGAAAACAATGTGGTGATTCCAAGATAATACACATAGCAAATGGATAACCAGGGGTCATTTAGTAGAAAAAGAGGTGCAGGAGCTCATTAGCATAACTCATTTGCATATGCCACACCCCCTAACATACCGGAAGTGTGTCAGAAGGCCACACCCACCCCTCAGGCTCCACTCCACAGGTGAGTGAAACTGGCCTGCTCTTCCTCCATTCCCTTCCCCATCCAATACTTTGTGCAATAAAAATAAGCGTAAATAACACACCCTCATTCTCTTCCGGCTCCCTTGAAACCACCAGGTTTCAAGGAGACTTGAGATACCCAGGACATGTGCACCACCCATCCCTTCCCCTTCCCCTTCCCACAAGAAGACACCCTGTGAGGTAGGTGGGGCCGAGAGAGGTCTTTTGAGAACTGCTCATGAGAGAACAGCTCTGAAAGAACTTATGACTGACCCAAGGTCACACCAGCAGCTGCATGTGGAGGAGTGGGGAATCAAACCCGGTTCTCCCAGATTAGAGTCCAACTCCTGACCACTACACCAAACTGATGGGGTGGAAGCTGCTGAAGGGTTGGTGAAATTTCTCCAGTACTTATGTGCCATGTGCCCAGATAAAAAATGGTATACTTAGAAAATTTATATGCCACCTTGAGCAAGTCTCTGGAAAAGCAGCACACAGTCATAAAAGGAATTTATCAATATTAAAACAAAACATTAAAAACAATAAAGACCCTAGCAGGGCTTTCCCCGGGGCGCTGCGCCTCTGCACTGCTTGGGGAAGCCAAGGAGGGGGCAGGGCTTGGTCACGTGCCTGCCCCCTGGGCTCCTCACTCCCGGAGCTGCGCTCCTGTGCGCTCCTGCTCCAACGGACCCCTGCGGATAACACATTCTACAACAGTGGTACAGTCCGCAGTTCCTTTCCCTTTATAAAGTGCCTTCATGAATTATTCTGTTATTGTGTAGTTGTATTATCTTTATATCATATAATGTGTTATGTCAGAGGTGTCAAACTCATTTGTTACGAGGACCGCATCTGACATAAATGTCACTTTGTCGGGCTGGGCCATGTGTGCCATAAAACTTAATGCCAGGTACTGGAGATATAAACTGTATAAAGGACAGCAGCTGGTAAGCTCCGAGTTGGTGTATCCTCACTGCAAGGCCCCATGGGCTGGGAGTGGGTGTAGAGGAAAACCCATATGGGCTGACTGGAGAGCCAGCGGTGCAGCACTGGGCAGACGCTCCCACGCTGCTTGACTGCCGCAGATGAGGTTGTTCTGCCATGCTGAAGCAACATCTGGAGTGGCTCTGCCCACTCCCCCCCCCCCCCAAGCAGTCTCCCGTTCCCTCCCTTGCACTAGTTGCTCGTGGGCCACATAAGAGCCCTGGATGGAAGTATTTCCACTCATGGACTGTGAATTGCTTCCCTTCCCTTCCCTTCTCCTGCAGTAGCCCCAAATGAATCCAAAAATACTGTCCCAGGATCAGCATTTCAGGGCGGGAGGGTGTATATATATCATATGTATAAATGTATATATATAAAGGCTGTATATATATCATATGTATAAATGATGTATATTGTACATATAAACTGCATGAAAGAAAGACATGAATAATCAAGTGCTAGTAATAAAAGTGAACAGACTGAAATTATTCATAAGGACAAATAGGGAAAGCGAAAGACTACAGAAAAGGGCATGTTTGTCCTTCCCAAAAGAAGGTGTGCAGAAGGCAGAGCTGAAATGAATTCGTTCCCCCCAAACCCTTCGCAGATAACTCTGATATTGAATATTCTTTGAATAGCCAGCGAGTAATTTACACTTGACAGTCACCCGGTGATCTGTTATACTGGGATTTCAACAGCTGTGAGCTGATACTTGATGTGGCATTTAAATGACTGACAGCAGACCATGCAATGGTATATGATAGTGATTGGTAGCTGACATGCAATGGCATCCATGCTTTGATCGGATTTGACAGACAACATGCAATGCTGTTTATTTCTAACATGGGCCAGGCTAGTCAGATCTCAGCAGCTAAGCAGGGGCAACCCCGGTGAATACCTGGATGGGAGACCACATTGGAAGATCAGGGTTGCTTGGCCAAGGCAGGCAATGACAAACCACCCCTGAACATCTCCGGCCTTGGAAACTCTACGGGGTCACCGTAAGTCAATTGCGACTTGATGGCAGTTTCCACCACCACATCTTGCAGAACAGCCTGCCACACCAGTCGTTCTCCAAACTCTGTCAAAAAAGAACTGTTCACGAGGGCATATTTTTACTTTTTAAAGTTCTGCAGGGCCTGCAAGACGGAGCTCTTCCGCCAGGCCTATGACTAGGAGCCACCACTGTCAGCACCATTCCATCGCAAGTAACACCGGCGATGAGGGTTGGCCCTGAACGCAGCCTAGGCCTTACGGTCTTAAGGGGCCGGACCCCAACCCTGATAGAAAGCCATCTGAATATTGACTACTACGACTGGAAGCACTTTATTGTAATTTATTTGAAATTGTTTTATTACTGTTATTGTATTTTAAATGTTTTATCTTGTATGGGGTTTGGCACTGTGTGCCTTTGTGAGCCTCCCTGAGCCCGCTTGAAGGGAGGGCGGGGTATAAATCTGAAATAATAATAATAAATAATAATAATAAAATAATAGGCTCTAGTAGAGGTGTGGCCAAACTGCGGCTCGGGAGCCGCATATGGCTCTTTCACACATATTGTGAGGCTCCTGGCAGGGTGGCTGGGGAAGTGCAGGGGAGGCATGCCTCCCTGATGGGTCTTCCCTTCCCCCGGCAGTGTTCCCCTCCCTGGGTAGGCTTGAGGTTGGGGGGGGGGGGGGAGAGAAAGAAAGCAACTTTAACTTTAAATACGCTTGGAGGATGCATTTAAAGTTAAAGTTGCTTTCTTTCCACCTCTCCCTCCCTCCCTGCTTTATTTGGTTTCTTTGTTTCTCTTTCTTTCCACCTCTTTCATTCTTTCCACCTTTCTCTTTCTTGCTTCCTTTCTTCCTCCCCCTTCCCCATCTATTTGGTTTCTTTCCACCTTTCTTTCTCTTTGACCCTTTCTTCCTCTCTCCCCCCATTTGCTTTCTCTGTTTCTCTCTCCCTCTCTCTCTCTCTTCACCTCTTTCATTCTCTCTTTCCACCTCCCTCTCTTAGACAAATAAATATCATTATCAATATCTGTTTTTACCCCTTTTGTTTTTATTTTTGGCTAAGATCAAATGTAGTATTTAATGATAATAAAAAGCAAATTTGCATATTTTCCAATAAAAACGTATGTGTAATATTTGTTCATGTCTTGCGGCTCTCAGACATCTGACGTTTATTCTACGTTGCTCTTAGGTTAAGCAAGTTTGGCCACCCCTGCTCTAGTATAACAGGATGGTTCAGGAAGGCACGCTAAGAAAGGGAACAGGGCTGTAGCCCAGGCCACTGTGTATGGTGTGAACGATCTGCTTATTGCAGTAGAAAAGAGCAAGAGTCCGGTAGCACCTTAAAGACTAAGAAAATATGTGGCAGGGGGTGAGTTTTTGTGAGTCACTGCTCACTTCTTCAGACACCTGGGTCTATCTGCTTATTGTGTGCCTTATCCTGCTTTTACTGCCTGCCTTTCTACTTTTGTAATTCCATGTTCTGTTCCATTTGGCATATCACGCTGGGTGATACTTTTTTGCATGCTTTCTGATTTTTGTGATCTTGATCCCGTTGCATTGCTTATTCAATATCTCATGTTCTTTGACTGCATTTTATACACTGTGTAATCCACCAAGAGTTTCAGCAGAAAAGCCAGGCTTTAACTAAAGGAAATACATAATAAAATATTTATTTACTTATTTATTGGCTTCACAATGTTCTCAAAGCCATTCACAACAGAACATAAAACACAAACCACATAAATACGTTGTGCTACTGTTGATATTCATATTTTTTTGTTGTTGTACATTTTTTTTTATTTTTCAAAACATTAAAATTAATACATTTTTCTTATACAAATCCTTTTTTCCATATTATATAACATTTTGTTCTATTTGTATAATCTTGTTTTTATCTTATATTGGCAGTTTCCCACCACATCTGAAGCATAACACATTTTCCACTCTATCCAAAATAGTAATACTTATATCTATGTTTACATTTCTGGTAACGGTCATATATCTTAAAAATACTTATATACTAATTCTTACTTTCTATATTCTTATATAATTCTAAAATAAAAAACAACTTCATTATCTAATTATCCTTAATACATTCATATACTCTAATTCTATTGCTTTATGTTATTATAACCATGTATAAATGTAATTTTTCATGTCCCAGTATTTTTCAACATATTCTTTCAAATCTTTCCAATCTTCTAAAAAGGTCTCTGAGTACAGGTCATTTAACTTTCTAGTCCATTTATCCATTTCAGCCATATATAACAATTTTTTCAACCATTCCCACACATCTGGTATTTTTTCATTTTTCCAGTTTTGTGCATACACCATTCTTGCTGTTGTATCATATACCATATTATTGTCCCTTTCTTTACATTTATCTCTTCTAGTTTAAGTCCAAGCAATAACATTTCAGGCAACTTCTTAAATGTACATTTCAAAATTTTTTCCATTTCTGCATGTATTATAGACCAATAAGTCTTTGCTTTATCACAAGTCCACCACATATGATAAAAAGAACCTTCTTTCTTTTTACATTTCCAACATTTGTTAGACATATTCTGATTAATATTTGCAATTTTTTTTGGTGTCATATACCATCTGTACATCATTTTAAAACAATTTTCTTTTAAATTATAACATGTAGATATACCCATAGCATTTTTCCATAAAAATTCCCAAGATTCCATTTCAATGTCTTTGTTGAAGTTTATCGCCCATTTTACCATTTGTTCTTTTACCATTTCATCAGCGTTAAACCATTTTAACAAAATTTTATACATTTTAGAGATCATTTTTTTCCCACCTTCCTCCCAAACTTGTTCTATTTCATTATTTTTTTCTCTAAAACCGGTTTTTTTATCACTTCTATACATGTCATATATTTGTCTATAACTTAGCCAACCATAATCAAAGTCCATCTGATGCTGCTCCTTCAATATAAAGTCTTTACCATGCCTTGTTAATAAGTCTCTATACTTCAACCAATCTTGTCCTTTGTGACGTGATACTGGATTTAAAACTTCTGCGGGTACAATCCACATAGGTATCTCTTCTGCAAAAAAGTTTTTATATCTTGTCCACGTATCGATTAATGTTCTTCTCAAATAATGATGCTTAAACATATTGTCCATTTTTGTTTTACCATAATACAAATATGCGTGCCACCCAAACCTACAGTCATGACCTTCCAGGGACAATAACTTTCTATCTTGTAACATAGTCCATGTCCCTACCCAAGTCAAACATACTGCATCGTGATATAGCCTTAAGTTTGGTAACTGGAACCCACCTCTCTCTTTAGCATCACACATTATTTTCATCTTAATTCTTGGTTTTTTCCCTCCCCACACAAACTTATTCAATTCCTTCTGCCAGCATTTGAATGTTTTTACATCTTTCACAATCGGAATAGTTTGAAACAGAAACATTATTCTTGGTAGCACATTCATTTTAACCACTGCAATTCTACCCAACAGTGACAAATTTAATACATTCCACCTTTTAATATCTTGCATAATTTGCTGCCATAGTTTCTCATAATCATTCTTATACAAATCAATGTTTTTCATTGTTAGGTTTACACCTAAATATTTTGTCTTTTTCACCACTTCACATTCTATAAGATTTTGTAGTTCAATTTGCTTATTATTTGACATATTTTTACACATCACTTTCGATTTGTTCTTATTTACATAAAACCCAGCCAAATCACCAAACTCTCTTACTTTCTGCAACAAATATGGTAGTGTAGTCATAGGGTCTTCGGCTATAAACATCACGTCGTCTGCAAAGGCTCTATATTTAAAAGAAAAACCTTTTATTGTTAAGCCTTTAATTTCTTTATCTTCTTTCAGATTTAGTAGCAAGACTTCCAAAATCCAAATAAATAACAACGGTGAAAGTGGGCATCCTTGTCGTGTTCCTTTTTCAACTTTAAAGTAATCTGTTTTTTCAGTATTAATTATTAAAGAAGATTTCTGTTCACTATATATTGACTTAATAAGATTAAGCATATAGTCTCCAATTTCAAGATGTTCCAGCACTTCAAACATAAAATCCCAATTTAAATTGTCAAACGCTTTCTCCGTGTCTAAAAAAAGAAAGCCCACTTCCTTCTCCGTATGTTTATCATAATACTCTATAGCATCCACTACTACTCTTAAGTTGTCTCTTATTTGGCGATTAGGTAAAAATCCTGCTTGTTCTGTCTGTATAGTCTCTTTAAGATGTTCCTTAAGCCTATCAGCTATAATCTTGGCAAAAATCTTATAGTCATTGTTTAACAAAGAAATCTATAATTTTTAACATCGGTTAAATCTTGACTTTCTTTCGGAATGAGTGAGATGGTTGCTTCTTTCCAAGTCTCCGGGACCTCACCTGTCACTCCTATGTCATTCATTAATAGCAATAACACTGGTGAGATCGATTCCTGTAGCGATTTATAAAACTTAGCTGTAAATCCGTCTGATCCAGGTGCTTTCCCTAGTTTTGAGTCATTTATTGCATTTTTAATCTCTTGTAGTGATATTGGGCTATTAAGTAATTCTTTGATTTTCTCTGTTGGTTTTGGTAATTTTAATGACTGTAGGTATTCTTTAATCCTTTTTCTGTCTTTATTTTCCTTCTTAAAAAGCTTTGCGTAGTATTTATAAAATTCTCTTTTTATTCCCTTATTGTCTATTATCTCAATATTGTCCCGTATCACTTTAGTAATAAATTTATTTTCACTTTTTTTCTTTAATTGCCATGCTAAATACTTTCCAGGTTTGTTTGCACCTTCAAATGCTTTTTGTTGCAGTTTTTTCAGGTTCCAGTAAGTCTCTTGATTCAAAATAGCTTTTGCTTGGTCTTGTAACATCCAAATTTCCTTTTGCAGTCTCTTTTTTCCTGGTCTGTTCTTCAGTTCCTTTTCTTTTACTTTAATGGCTTGCACAATGTTTTCATATTGTTCTCTTTTCTTTTTATTGTCTTTAGCATTCAGTGATATCAATAATCCTCTCATCACTGCTTTGTACGCATCCCACACAGTTTGAATTTTTACTTCTTTTTGTATGTTTGCTTGGAAATATAAATCTGTCTCTTCATGTAATTTTTTAACTATTTCTTGGTTGTCTAATAAGTCTTCATTTATTCTCCATCTCCCTTGTCTTTTTGTCTGCCCAGAGGTCCATAGACAAGGATTATGGTCTGAGATTATTCTAGGTAGAATTTCAACTTTTTTTGTCTTAAATGTTAAATTAGTAGACATCCAGATCATATCAATTCTTGAATGTGAATCATGCCTGTTGGAGTAAAAGGTATAGTCTTTCCCTTGTGGGTTAACCTTCCTCCAAATATCCTCCAGCTTTTCCTGTTTTATCAATTCAAAAAATTTTTTTGGAAGTTTCCCTAGTGTGTCGTCTTTTCTTTTTGAGCGCCTATCTATTTTATTATTCACAGTCCCATTAAAGTCTCCCAACATCATGATTTGATCGTAGTTTACACTGTCCAGTTCCGTTTGTAGTTCTTTAAAAAAAATGTCTTTGGCTCCGTTGGGGGCGTAAATATTCACAATCAAAGTCTTCTGTCCATGTAAAAAAATTTCAATAGCTAAGTATCTTCCTTCTTTATCTTTAAATATTAGTTTGGGTTCCAAGTCTTTTTTGACATATGTTACAACTCCATTCTTTTTATTGCTTGCCAATGAAAAAAATTCTTCTCCCAACTTTTTTCTTATTAAATATTTGTAGTCTTGTTTCTTAAGATGGGCCTCTTGTATACAAATTATACTGCATTTTTGTTTTTCCAGCCAATGACCTACCATTCTATGTTTTTGGGGTGAATTAAGTCCATTTACATTCCATGAAAGTACTTTATAATCCATCTTGTTGTAGTCTTAAATATCACCAAATTCTTCCTTGTTCTCACCAACAAAGGCGTACATTTCTGCTGAATTTTTAATCACTATTCTGTTGTTACCATAATAAAAACTCAGTCCTTGTGGTATTTCCCAACGAAATCTTATTTTTTTCTCTTTCAGTTTGTCTGTCAGACGCTTGAATTTTTTCCTGTCTTGCAAAATTGCTCTGGGCAGTTCTTTCATTACGATAACTTTCTTTCCACCTATTTCAAAGGAGTCTGTAAAGCATTTCTTGTAGATTTGTTCTTTTGTCCTCTTCATTGTAAATTGAACTACAACGTCCCTTGGTATATTTTTGTCTCTTGCGTACGTAGAATTAACTCTGTAAACAAGATCCATATGTTCTTTAACAGCTTCCTCCTCCTCTTGTAAAAAATCTGCTAATGCTTCTTGCATTCTTGTAAAAATATCTTCACCTAATTTTTCCTCTATACCTCTAAATCTCAGATGGTTTTGCATGTCTCTATAGTTCATCATCTTTTCCATTCTGTCATTATCCTTTATTGTTTTTTGAGTATTTTCTTCCAGTTCTTTTACTTTGGTTTCTATGTCTTGTGTTCTAGAGGTTAACTTTTGTAATTCGGATTTTAAATCTATAAAATTTTTATCTGCTTGTGCAGCTATGGCATTTATTTTAATATTTACTTCTCCAATTGCACTTGCCATTTTTGCATTTACCTCCCCTATTGCGTCCAGCATTTTTTTCCATTGCTTCCATAACAGCTAACAGTTCTCTCTCTTTTTTTGCTGCCATTGTAGGGGAGGACCATGTAGCTGCTCTCGATCTCAGTCCGCGGTCTGTCTTGTCACTTTAAAAAAGATCGATTTTTTCTTGTTTTCCAAATCAGTCACCAATTAGTATATTCAAACAAGCATGTCTTGCCAGTTCAAATTCCACTGGTTTTAGCCTTCTAAGTTATGTAGTTTTTGAAATATTAATGTTTGAAAATTTTATAAATCCAAAATGGCGGGCGCAACTCCTCTATGGTTCGTGTCAAAGGTTACAGTCTATTTACCTTGCTTCTGGCTTGCCGTAGTTTCCTTTTGTCCCTTCCTCTTGCTTACTTGTCTGCTCTCCGCACGTCACTTCCTGTTGTAGTCCTTTTGGTCCGGCAGTTTTTACAGTCCCCTTTACTCTCTTCCGGTTCTTCTCCGTTTCCCTTCTTGTCTGCTCCTCAAGCCGTCACTTCCTGTCTCAATCCTCACAGCTTGGTCTCGCGATGCTTGGTTCCCTCCTCCCTCTTTGTCTCGCGATGCTTGGCTCCCCCTCCTGACTCTCTTAACCGCAGGAATGTTAAGCAACTTGTTTTTTTGGCTTTTAAAATTCAAATTCAGCTTTTTAACGTTTCCAAACTGCACTCATCCAATCTGCAACAGTCTATTGCTTCACCCGGTCTGCTTTTCGTCTTTCAAAACGCAGTAATGGTAAGGCAAAAACTTTTTTTCCGTTACCTTATGTTGTTACTTCGCTTCAGATGTGGTCCCAACGTTTAAACTTTGTCTTCTTTGTTAAGGAATCAGGGGAATTGGAGGTTTTATGCTGATTTAATCAGCTCAGCTCGTCTCCTTAGAGATACTTGCAGGAATCTTCTTCGGCTGCAGTGCTCAAGGTGTTGTAAAAGTCTCCTCCGAGACTTTTCCTTCACCGAGCTTGCTCAAACCTGGATTATATTGCTTGCTAGTCCTCACACTACCTGTGTGAGGTTGCGTCAGGTGGATTTGTCCACCCAAGCTGTCAAGAAGAGCCACTGTCCGCCTTGCGCACTTGCAAAGCGTGTCAGACCTCCATTCCTCCGACCGGAAACTCTTGATATTCATATTTTATTAAGTTTTGTTTATGGATAACAGGTCATTGCAAACAAACCCAATTTACCATTTGTTCCCACCCCGTTTATTAACGCCCTCCTTTACAACCTTGTTTCATAAATGGCTGCTTATTTGTTTGTATATTTTTAAAGCTTCTAACATGCCTTCATTCTCAAAGGGACTGGATAGATGTTGAACCAGTTTGGTGTACTGGTTAAGAGTGGCAGACTCCAGTCTGGAGAACCGGGTTTGATTCCCCACGCCTCCACATGCAGCTGCTGGGTGACCTTGGGTCAGTCACAGTTCTCTCAGAGCTGTTCTCAAAAGAGCAGTTCTCGAAAGAGCTCTTTCAGCCCCATCTACCTCCCAGGGTGTCTGTTGTGGGGAGGGGAAGGGAAGGAGACCATAAGCCACTCCAAGTGAGGGGCGGGAGTATAAATCCAACTCTTCTTCTTCTTCTGAAACTAAACACATCACTACCATTTTCAGCAGCAGCAGTGTGTCCAGAGTCATGTCTGATTTGGCCTCTGCATCCAATCTCCTCCTCCTCCTTCTCCTGAAACTAAACACATCACTACCATTTTCAGCAGCAGCAGTGTGTCCAGAGTCATGTCTGATTTGGCTTCTGCATCCAATCTCCTCCTCCTTCTCCTGAAACTAAACACATCACTACCATTTTCAGCAGCAGCAGTGTGTCCAGAGTCATGTTTGATTTGGCCTCTGCATCCAATCTCCTTCTCCTCCTCCTGAAACTAAACACATCACTACCATTTTCAGCAGCAGCAGTGTGTTCAGAGTCATGTCTGATTTGGTCTCTGTATCTGCTGCCCCAGCAACTCCATATGTACTTTCTCTTCCAGCTTCTAGATCAACTGCATCAACGAAAGACAAAATTAAACACATATTATTATGGCACTGGGGA
Organism: Lepidodactylus listeri; assembly: GCA_029233225.1. Lineage (NCBI taxonomy): Eukaryota > Metazoa > Chordata > Lepidosauria > Squamata > Gekkonidae > Lepidodactylus > Lepidodactylus listeri. The sequence continues at coordinate 89,095,834 of JARCFY010000011.1, forward strand.
AAAAAAACCTGATGAAATTCTCCCTCTCCATGCAGCATTTAAAAGTTCTGGAACCTCCACATCTGTTGGCATTTGATAAATCAACGGGCACACAGATTGGATCAGTTCCCTATGCCTGATGCAGCAACCAATAATAGAAAAAGACTTTTAGGGCAGTGATGTTGGGATGGGAGATTAAAAGTGGAGATATCAATTTGGGGAAACATTAAAGGAGGGAGTTACTACAGCTCCCTTTGGTCCTAAACTCCTTCTCCCTCCCTGCTTTTTGTACGATCCTTGCTCACAAAGTTCGGGAATCCCACCAGCGAGCAAACTATTGTTATGGTTAACAATTATGCCTATTCCACCCCATCAATGCACGTGGCAATTTACAAAAATTAAATCGAACAGCCCTCCTGCCGAAATGTGCTTCCTGAAAACCAAACAAGGGTGGGGGAGAGACGTTGGGAAGGAGAGGAGACAAAGAATAACACATGAACGTGAGCCAATGCAAATATGTACCGAAAAACTTCCTAATGACTATGATCATCCCAAATTAGAATATGGGGCCGCAGCATCGAGACAGCTGGAAACAGAAACAATCCATTGTGCTCAGGAGCCTGCCTATCAGTTTGGCATTTTTGTTTTCAGTTTCTGGAGGTAGGTGTTCTTTTTAATTATGCAGCAGTATATTTTCTTTCCGTCAGAATGCGGGCAAATTCGATTTCTGTGGCTGGACCGTTCAACAGCGTTATTCCAGCAAGCTGTTCCTATTATGTGGAGATGAGAGCGCTAAGCTGCAGAACTCACAATCTGGACAGGGCTACAACTGCCCTGCGAGTTTCGCACTTCGCCCATCCTCCTTGGTAGGGAAATGTAAATCAGCTGAAGCCCATCATCCAATGGAGGGGATGTGGCTCAGTTGTACAGCATCTGCTAGGCATGAAGAAGAAGAGGAGGCGGAGGAGACTGGATTTATACCCCACCCTTTACTACCCGAAGGAGTCTCACAGTGGCTTGCAATCCCCTTCCCTTCCTCTCCCCACAATAGACACCCTGTGAGGTAGGTGGGATTGAGAGAGCTCTCCCGAGGACTGCCCTTGAGAGAACAGCTCTGAGAGAACTTGTGACTGACCCAAGGTCACACCAGCAGCTGCACGTGGAGGAGTGGGGAATCAAACCCGGTTCTCCCAGATTAGAGTCCACGCTCCTAACCACTACACCGAACTGGCTCTGGGTACAATGGGGTACAGTGCCACAGAGTCCACCTTCCAAAGTGACCATTTTCTCCAGGGGAACGCCTGGAGATCAGTTTTAATCCTAGGAGGTCTCCAGCCACCACCTGGAGGTTGGCAAGCCAGCAGTCCATGGAGGATCTACAACAGGAAGGGGAACGGAATCTTACGTCTCACTTTTGCAACTTTGATTTAGAATTTGCAGGGAAGCAGAGGAGTGAAATAAAGCCACCTCCAGGAACCCAAGATGTCCTTTGAAAGCCTCACTTCTCTCTTTTGTCCCCTGTGTCTGAGACAACTGGACCACAACAGCTTTGTGGAGGAATGACAGTGGACGTGTGTGCAGGAACACACGGAAGCCATTCAGGGCCGCTGTCCGCCTCAAACCTGCGGCTCCTTCCTTTGAACGTGTCCGTCAGTCTCAACCGAGGGCTGAAAGGAAAGACTCGCTGGAGACCAGCTTGTGAATAGGGTCTGTCAAGTGAGCAGTGATTGAGGTACGGGCGACGGGAGAGAGGGAGGGATGGCTGAGGTGATACAGCAACCAGGGGTCAGCCCGGAGGAGCATCTGTTGAGGCCCAAGCCATATGGAGCCTTTCTTCTGTCCTGGGGAGGCACGAGCTTCTCTTTACCTTCTGCCTTCCTCCCCCATTGTGTGGGGGGAATGGTGGGGGGCCCGACAGGGGACAGCTGCTGTCTCAAAGGCCTTTTACAGGCTCACAGCAAACAGGGACACATAAAAGGGTATTATGTCCACACACCCCCTTCCTACGAGCTCTGCCCAAATTACTGGGTAATCATGGATCTACTCAACGCATGGGGACAGACGTGGCTCGCGAACCGCATCCCAAGCCAACCTTCATGACTAGGGCACAGTTCCTAAAGGGAGGGATGCTGGAGCTCAGGCCTATACAGGATCCTTCCCATTCCTATCTCGTAGCGAGCCGCTTGGATTAACTTGGTGGTCACCGCAACTCTGCGCTGATATTATTACCTTATAAATTAGGTTGCCAGTCAGTTCCTATAGGGGAGCTCTAGGAAAACCATAGAGTTTCTGGCAATTCCTAGAGCTACTCTATGTCACTTCCATTTTTATACCAGAAGTAACATAGCATGGCATATGACATGGATTTTTTTTAAAAAAATTGTCCTGCTGCTGCTTAGAGTGGTGGTGGGAGATCCCCTGGGCCCACTAGAGAAACGGGACCCTCATTTCACATATATGCCAGAATAGGCAGATAACACTGAACCTTGTCTGCATATTCGTCTCTGCAACTCTGGACATTCCTTTAAGATTGACTATTGTTACATTTATTTGTATACTTTATACCATTGCTGCTAGTGCACTATAATAATCAGATTACACTAGGGTCTTTATTGCATACTATAAGCACACGGTTTAATTAATTAATGAAGTTATAGTAGCATATCAGAATTGTGGGCTTTGTTTGTGTTGTTTCACGGTGATATTCAACCTTGCCGTGTTTCCCGTGTGTTTGTTGCTACGGCTGAGGACAGCAACAGCCCTACTGTGTCTAGCCTATGATCCACCATATGGAGGGAGAGAGATACAGTAAACACCGTCAATTATCTGCTTGATGTCTATCTGTCATTAATTTAATTATTATTTATCTTATATTTAAATTCTGTATGTTTTGATAACGTTGTACACCACCCTGAGCCCTTTGAGGAACGGTGGTTTATAAAAGTGGTAGTAGTAGTAGCAGCAGTAGTAGTAACAACAACAATAATAAAGAACCTATACTAAACACCAGGGGTCCGTTGGCGTGGGAGCACACAGGAGCGCAGCTCTGGGAGTGAGGAGCCCAGGGGGCGGGCACATGACCAAGCCCCGCCCCCTCCTCGGCTTCTCCGAGCAGTGCAGAGGCGCAGCGCCCTGGGGAAAGCACAAAGTATTGGATGGGGAAGGGAACGGAGAAAGAGCAGGTCAGTTTCACTCACCTGTGGAGTGGAGCCTGACGGGTGGGTGATGCCTTCTGACACACTTCCGGTGATGTCAGGGGGTGTGGCATATGCAAATGAGTTATGCTAATGAGCTCCTGCACCTCTTTTTCTATGAAATGACACCCGCTAAACACTGAAGAATTGATTCCCTAAGCACACTCACGTACTCCAATAAGAGGGTGCACTGGGAGAGGGAAAGGAATTGGGAAGTTTTAGGGAAGGGGCATACAACCTTAAATCCAGAGCTGGATGTCTGGAGAGGTCCAGGAGTAGATGCAGTGGAGATCCAAGAAGCTTAGCATCAAGGAGGAAATGGGGAGCTTGCAAAGCAGTTGTAGGGGTGTTTGGGCAATGGGAGAACCTGGCACACTTTCCACCGACTTGAGGTGGTCTTTTTTACGGGGAAGGGTCCCCTAGCTAGACAGGGGAACCCACTTTCCCAAGAACCTGATTGGTTTACGATATGAAGCCTGGATTTGACTGGGCAGTTGGAAGGTTACTGCTGTCAAAATCTGGTTTAGTAGGGAAATATATGACATTCCAAGGTAGGGTGATCATTGGACGGTTTTAGCATATTGACAAAGAACTGGGCAAGAATGATGGGTTTAAGTGTCCTCTTGATGGCTCATCCTGAGTGGATCAGATGTTCGGCTGCCTTTATCAGTGGCTGGATTGGATCAGTAATACTTAAGGGGTACCCAGCTCTCTATAGCGGGAAACGGTTCACATTGCCTTGATGAAGCATCCCTTGGAGCAAAGGATGTGATTGTATTAAGCATGCCTGGGAGCTGGGCAGACAACTCTGGAGTGTGTCAGGATATTGGGTGATGTCCTTAGCGTTGAATGTTCTTTTGTTCCTGAAGATATGCCACAGAACTTAAGGGGACTGCGCTTAATCAGTTTTTAATTCCAGCACACCCTTCCTCTTCTTTCCTGGAATTTTCCAGTATCACGGCTGAACCCAGGTGCCTTTAAGAGACTCTCCAAGTTTCAGGTCCCCTGGCAGTTAGGCTCTAAAAGGGGGTGCCTATTAAAACAATTAAGTCCAAAATAAAATGGGAACCCTTCTATCTAAGGATGTCTCGGAGGGGGCGGGGCCCTCACACATTCTTCAAGGGTAGCCCTAAGTCTAATGCACTGCAGTAGTCCAGTCTACTGGACTACATGGATCATTGTGACGAGATCTGACAGAAACAGGAACAGATGCAGCTTGCTTTGGTTCCCAACCTGCTAAAAAGGCCAATCTGATTCCACCTTGTGGCCCCAACAGATTTATATTGCTGCAACCAATTCTATTATTCATTGTTTTTATGATTTTAATGTGATTTTATTGTAACGAGTCTTTGACTCGATGTGTTGTGATCCTCCCTAAGTCCATTTGGGGAGGGCGGAATAAAAATCCTAAAATAAATAGAAATCCCTAAATAAATAAAATAAAATAAGCAGATGGGCAAAAACTGGTCTCTAAGGTGCTACTGGGATTGAAGACAATACCATGCTGGCTGTTTGTGAGGGAAAACCTAGACTGTGAGGGAAAACCTAGCTCAAAATTGGACTCTCTCAACTGGACAGCCATGTACTAGTCGACTTCCTCTTTAATGCTTTGTCTTCTGGCTGGAGAGAAAGGGGCACTGAAATCTCATGATGCTGGTGCGAATCTGCCTGACGGGCATCCCGTGTAGCTTGATCAATGAATGTACTTGCAAATGGAAGTCCTAGTGGCCAGCCTCCCATGGCTGGTGCGAGGATTAAGCAGATACAAGAACATGCTTATTGCACAGGAAAGTTATAGGTACATAATAAAGAATAATGATGCTAATAATTTACCGGCTTGCTGGGACGGAGGGATTAACGATAACGAGTGAACGAGACAACGCCCCCCTCCCCTTTTGGAATATATGCAAGGTTTTGAAATATGGTTATTTAAAGATGTGGGGGAGAGAAGTAGTAATCCAGAACTAATTACACAGCTGTTGAAAAGCCCAGTAAATATGTGTTACTCTGGGACATATAATACCTTTGATGTAGTTGTAATCCGACAGAAGTTATTATAGGTTTCCACAGCTGCGAAGCATTCCAGTTTAGTGTGGATCTCTCTCTCTCTCTCTCTCTCTCTCTCTGTGGCTGTTGGTAGAAACAGAAATGAAAATTGAGCTACCAAAGCAAAAGGTGGTGGGGGTAGATGCAGATACAGAACAGAGAAAAGAGACAGATACAGAAGGGCATTAACCTGTCACAACGCTTAAGAAGGGCTTAGGAGATCGGAAAACCATCTCCACAAAAATCAGGCCTGGCTTGATTTGAACCAGGCCCTGCCGTCAAGACAACGCAAAGCTCGAAACCAAAGCATGTACCTTCGAGAAACAGAGGATTCTCAAGACACCTTGATCCAGAGAGGGGCAAACACATGGCTATAAAAATAACTCGCAGTTCACAAAAAGAGAAGGGATTTTTGTTAAAAGAGAAACACAGCAAGGGCAACCATCGCATAGGAAAATAGTCAACCAGTTATCATTTGGTCGATGATGAAGCTGGAAGGTCTTCAGGATTTGTAAACCGGGAGGTGAGGTGAGGATGGTGGGGGGGAGAAACGGCTGGAAGGTATGGCTGTTTTCATCCCCCAGAGCCTCTGGAATTGCAGCTGAGGGATGAAGAGATTTCGCAGGAGCCCATCAGGCATTAAATGGATCATCTGCCACATCTACCGGGCACTTAATAACACTCTCCTATTATGCCCCAGGCAGACTGCTTCCCAAAGGCCTTCAAGGTCTTGGCAGGGGAGAATAACACCAAGAAGGGGGGGACCGACCTTGCTACTAAGAGGGCCGCTTTGCCAGTTGACGCCACTCCAATTCTTTTTCTTTTTTTTCTTTTGGCTGGGTTTGTATGCGTGTGTATATTTTTAACCTTTGCCTTGGTCCTTCTTTATTTTTTTTTGCTGTCAATTCGCAGCCAACTTATGGTGACCCTGTAGGTTCTCAAAGCATGAGACAAACAGGTGGTTTGCCAGTGCCTGCCTCTTAGGCTTCCCTGGGGAGGGGGTTGCCTGCTTTAGGGGCCCCCAGTCCACCAGCCTGAATCCGGTTGGCAAGGGGAACCCCGGACCCAAAGTGCCTGGACCAGGCCGACGTGCCTAGCATGATGACGTCACCCGGACATTCTAGGATTCAGCCTGAAAACTCTATGGTATCAGAACATCATGGGAGAAAAGCTTCTCCCCCACCCCAGTGGGAAAAAGGTAAGGACCTGGCAACCCTACTGCCTTTGCGTTGTGGCCCTGGACTTGCTTGTTGGTCAAGTACCAACCAGTGCCAACCCTGCTTAGCTAATGAAATCTGACAAAATCGGGCTAGCCTTGGCCACCCAAGTCAGGGAAGAGACAAACAGAGGTCATTTGCCATTGCCCGGCTCTGCAACGCAACCCTGGTATTCTTTGGTGGTCTCCCATCCGAGTACTAACCAGGGCCAACCCTGCTTAGCTTTTAAGATCTGAGGAGACTGGGCTAACCTGGGCCATCCAGGTCAGGGTGGTGCTTCTTAGCACCTTTAAAGACAGTCGGCTTGATCCCGCTATCCTTATCTGGGATCCTCTTCTGCACACGGGCAAAATTCTGGAACTCTCACCCGTTTTCCCCCCTTTTGTTGCCATCTTCCACCAGCAGGCGAAGACTTTTTTTTTTTTGCTGTTTTGTGCGGCCCACCCAGTTCAGGGTACCAAAGATGGTGAGCATTAACCCGTTTCAACTATTAAAACATTAAAACATTTCAAACATTTAAAAGCATTTAAAACACACATACACTCACACACATATTATTAGATATGTAATATTTAAAACAATATAATAGAAAAATTAAATACATAAACACATTAAAAAACACGAACAGATAAATATATAACAGAAGCCATGTGGGATCAGGCCAATGGCCCATCCAGTCCAACACTCTGTGTCACACAGTGGCCAAAACCCAGGTGCTATCAGGAGGTCCACCAGTGGTGTCAGAACTCCAGAAGTCATTCCACTGCGGCCCCCCAAGCACCAAGAATACAGAGCATCACTTGCCCCAGATAGAGTCTTCTACTACCTTGTGGCTAATAGCCACTGATGGACCTCTGATCCATATGTTTATCCAATCCCCTCTTGAAGCCATTCGTGCTTGTAGCCATCACCCCTTTCTGCAGCAGTGAATTCTTTGGCTGAAGAAGTACTTCCTTTTATTTGTTCGAACCCAACTGCTCAGCAATTCCATGGCGTGCCCACGAGTTCGTGTATTGTGCGAAAGGGGGCAAAAGTACTTCTTTTTCTACCAGCCCTATCCCATGCATAATCTTGTAAACCTCTTATCATGTCACCCCTTCGTCATCATTTCTCCAAGCTAAAGAACCCCAACATCTTTAACCTTTCTTCATAAGGAAGGTGTTCCATCCTCTAATCATTTTAGTTGCCCTTTCCTGCACTTTTCCCAATGCTATAATATCTTTTTTGAGGTGCAGTGACCAGAACTGTTCACAGATAGGAGAGCTAGGAAGACTCAGTGAGGAAATGCCAAACAGACCTGAAAGTCTTCAACTGCTGTCAGAAGACAACAAAAGAGGGAGAGAGACAATTCTCTCTGGGCATGGAACTCCAAAGATTGGGTGACACAACTGAGAATGCCCTTTCTAGGTTGCCACCCATCTAGCCTCAGGTGGCAGAAGCACCCATAGGGTTGCCAGGTCTTACCTGGCTGCCGGCAAGGGGGGGGGGCTTTCTTGCTCCAGGAGTTCTTTCCATACAGTTTTTCCTCGAGCGATAGAACATCCCCCCACAACAAGCAGTAGGCTTGTCCCAAGCAGTGTAGACGAAATTAGAGGAATCACAGCCAACAGATCGCTAACAACTGAGAACAAGAAACTGTGATGTAAAGTGCAAAAGGCCATTAACAATATTGTAAATTATGAATTCTTTCATTGTTTTCATTAATAAACTGAATAGTCTTGTTATATGCAAATAGTCCAAGACTGATTTCCCACGAGGCGCTGCTCCAGCGTCGTTCTTCCCTTTGCCCCAATTGCGTGCTTGAATTTCCCACTATTTGCCCCAAGCCACATTTTGACCTGCAACTTTGCCTGAATTCCCCCATTGCTTCAGTGATCCTCAAAAAACAGGGGGTGACTCTGCAGTCAGTACGGTGTTGGCCCCAGGGTATTTGAATGTGGGTTTGAGCTGCATCTTTTTCTGTTCCAGTGTGGGTTTGGTCAAACAATGGAGCGAATGCTAGATGCAGAATGGGCCTCACACTGGAACAGAAAAAGATGTGGCTCAAAACCACATTCAGATATCTCGGGCCAACTCCGTACTGACTGCAGAGTCACTCCTGAACGGTCATAAAACGGCCATGAATCTATGCAGATGGTACCAATAAAACCGAGAGATCAAACAAAGTGAAAGTCTGGACACTGCCATGAAATCCAACAATCAATCAAAGTGAAAGTGGCATGCAACGTAGAGGGGAATCTTCTGTTCCAACGTGGGTTTGGTAGAACCGCCGAGCAAATGCTAGATGCAGAATGGGCCTAGGTTTCCTGGTCATTCTAAAGGGTACCCAAAAGAGGAAACTGGAGAACTAGCTTAACCTAGCTATGGCATTCGACAACAAGCACCCCACCACACTCTGGTGATTCCTGGCGTACAATGTTTGAAAGCACATTAGCAAAGAAAGACAGGAAAAGGTCATGTGACCTTTTAGCCCACCAACATCAAAGTTGTCAACATCAGTTCTCAGCAAAGACATTTGGGGGTGGGGCGGTTTGGCTTGAAGGAAGAGTTGCGTATTCTGTACAGTAATTAATATCCTTTACAGATACTCCTGCTTTCCAAACAATGCTTAAAAGCATATCGCCGGCTTACTTCCAGTACTGCAGCAGCCCGCAATAAAATGTCTGCCGGACACACTTCAGTGAGCCAGGGAATCCTTTTATGGATTAGCCATGAGAAACGGCTGGAGTCTGAAAACACATTAGCTTTTTGGATTACAAACAATACCAAAAAAAAAGTGTAACAGTTCGAGGCCGGCAGCCATGCGCGGCTGCTGAGCGGCATTCAAATGTGCATTTTCCCATGCATCTCTCTCTCTCCCCCCTGCCTGCTCCCCCAGTGAACTACAGAATGATCGGCTGCCAGCAACACAGCCAAATGTATATCGAACCCCCTTTTCAGTAATGTGCTTAAAATCACTGTGAATTTCCCAAGACCAGGAAACTTCAGTTGGCAGGGGCTCAATGTCAAACTAATTAGGTGCCTGGGAGTCTTGAGGCTGTGATCTTGAAGAGCAGGGACCAGAAAAATTCTCTCCCCCCCAATACCCTTCATTATTAATGCTGCAGACTTTAAAAAAAAAATGTATGGGCCCAGAAGACTAAAACAGGGGCGGTTGTCATAATAGTGGGCTTTCTTCTTGGGATTTTGTTGTTGATGTTATTGTCGTTTAGTTGCTCAGAAGAGGATCACACGCAGCTGTTGCCAAAGGGAACACAGCATACCAAAACGGCAGCACATAAAATGTTCATTTACAGGTGTTAAATCATAAATATTTCAGAGCGGAGCAGATCGATTTTTTTTTTATAGAGCATGTAAAACTGCAGAGACAGTATTTCGCTCTTACAGGCTGAGTTCACACCAAATATCTTCCCAGTTTGGTATAGTGGTCAAGAGCGCGGACTCTAATCTGGGAGAACCGGGTTTGCTTCCCCGCTCCTCCACAGGCAGCTGCTGGCATGACCTTGGGTCAGTGACAAGTTTTTTCAGAGCTGTTCTCTCAGGAGCAGTTCTTGAAAGGGCTCTCTCAGCCCCACCTGCTTCACAGGGTGTCTGTGGTGGGAAGGGGAAGGGAAAGGGATTGTAAGCCATTCTGAAACTCCTTGGGGTAGTGAAGGGTGGGGTATAAATCCAATCTCCTCCTCCTCCTCTTCTTCCTCCCAAATGGAGGTCTGTGGGATAAGGTTGCCAGCCTCCAGGTGAGGCCTGGAGAATCTCCCAGAATTATAACTGATCTCCAGAAGACAAAGATGAAATCCCTTGGAGAAAAATGGCTGCTTTGGAAGGTTTCCTGTATGGCATTTTACCCTGCTGAGGTCCCTCCCATCCCCAAACTCCACCATCCCCAAGGCTCCATCCCTAAACCTCCAGGAATTTTCCAACTGGAGCAGGCAACCCTACTGTAAGAAGAAGAAGAGAAGAGAGTGAATTTATACCCTGCCCTTCACTACCCAAAGGAGTCAGAGCAGCTTACAATCCCCTTCCCTTCCCCTCCCCACAACGGACACCCTGCGAGGAAATGGGGCTGAGAGAGCTTTTTCAAGAACTGCTGGTGAGAGAACAGCTCTGAAGGAACTTGTAACTGACCCAAGATCACACCAGGAGCTGCATGTGGAGGAGTGGGGAACCAAACCCGGTTCTCTCAGATTAGAGTCTGTGCTCCTAATCACTACACCAAACTGGCTGGGTAAGGTTAGAGGACTTATTAGGGTTGCCAAGTACTCATCAGGTGCTGGCAGGGGGGGAGTCCTCCTTGGTCCGGGAGCTTCCCGGCGCGCACGCAAAGCGTGCACACCACAATAATGTCACCAGAAGTGACATCATCATGTTGAGGATGTTGCCAGGGTGACACTCTGGCAATTGCCCCAAAACTCTATGGTACCATAGAGTACCATGGGGCGATTGCTAGAAAAGCACAATCTAACAATGTTCTTAGGGATGCTACCAAAGTGTCTCATCCCTACCCGCTTGACTCCAAAATCCCCATTTTGATATTGCTTTTCCCTCTCCTGAATCAGGCCCACCAGCCTTTGTTTTTGCACTGTTTTCAGACAACTCATGCCAAACAGTTCTCCAATAAAATTAATGCATTTCCCCACTGTTAATCTTCCCACCAACTGTACCTAAATTGCAGAAACAAACAGCATAGAAAACGGGTGGAATGAAAAATTCTCGTAATGACATCAACAATAAAAACAAAAGAGGGGAGGTCATAAATTCATGGGCAATAATAATCACAATCACAATAATGATTCTATAACAATGGGTTGGAATATAATGCTGCATTATCAATCGTGACAATGAGTTTCTACCCTTTTGCACACAACAATTAATGCCACAGTTGGGTTTCTAAGCAGAGATGCCAAAAAAAAAATAATAATAATTCTGGAGTGCGATGAAATCGTCTTGTAATTCCTCAGCTGTTCTGCTGGGAAGAGCCAGGGATTGAAGCTTAAATAGAACTGCTTTATTCGAACTGGTTTCTTGGGGACGAATGTTCGCATTGTGAAGAGGGCACGACTTCTGTCCTTAGGGGACTTGGGAAGAAAATGAGAGACGTGTCTTGGAAGATTTACCCTACCAAGCGACATTTCAAAATAAACAAACGGGCACTTTCAAAGCACTTTCTCTTTCCAGCCCCATCTACCTCCTCCCCACAACTCTCATGTTTAAACAAAGGCAGGAAGACACGGGAGGCTGAAGGAGGAAGTGGCAACGGGTAGATAAGCCGCTCCCCAAACACCCTCTGACAATTTGAGAATTCCAGGTGTTGGGCGAAGACTTGTTGAATCATCCTGTCCTCTTCCCAAGTGTAGCTTCCTGACGGGAGGCCACATCCTTCCGCCTGGTCTCCAGATGTCCTTTGTTTTCACAGCCATCCTTGAGTTGTGAGGGGCTCTTCCTTCATTCGTAGAATCCCAAATTTGCAATGCAATCCTAAATAGAATCACACCCAAATCCACTCAAGTCAATGGTCTTCAAATGGTATAAGTATGGTTAGGATTATTAGAGAGCCAGTTTGGTGCCGTGGTCAGAAGCGCGGACGCTAATCTGGGAGAACTCAATTTGATTCCCCACTCCTCCACATGCAGCCAGCTGGGTGACCTTGGGTCAGTCACAGTTCTCTCAGAGCTGTTTTCTCCAGAGCAGTTCTCAGCGCTCTCTCAGCCCCACCTATCTCACAGGGTGTCTGTTGTGGGGAGGGAAAGGGATTGTAAGACACTCTGAGACTCCTTTGGGTAGTGAATGTCGAGGTATTATTATTATTATTATTATTTTACATCACTTATCGTCTACCTTTCTCACTTGGACTCAAAGAAGATTACACAGAGTGAGTCAATATAATCAATAGGATGGGGTATTCAATAAACAATACAATCTATTGTCAAAGTATATCTCCCCCCTGCCCAGTAGGAACTCTGGGTGTTCAAATCTGGGATAGGTTAAAACGTTGCTCCGGGGAGAAAACCCACAGGTGATTGCACTTTGTGCAAAATTCTGTGTGGCAGCCTGCAAAACTCGACTGGATATTCAAGAAAGTAAGAAAATGTAAAGTACGGCACAAGCCAATATAACATATATAATTTTATAAATTTTAAGTCGTGAAGGTTACAATCTTTCTCTCACAATATGTCCCTATGTATTATTGGAATGTTATGTGCAATTTCTTATACAAAGTTTATTCTAGTTTTATCTGAAATGTTTAATGATTTGGGGTGAGGACTATGGTATATTGTATTTCGAGTTTCCTACTGGTGTAGTACTTGGTAGTGGCTCCGTACTGGTGGAATGAGCTCCCAGAAGAGATCAGGACCCTGCGGGACCTTGTACAGTTTTGCAGGGCCTGCAAGACAGAGCTCTTCCACCAGGCTTCTGACTAAGGAGCCGTATCAAAGTAACGAGGAGTGTCCCTGTGCCCTGGCCTCACCCCCTACAGCTTGTGCCGCCACACAAATAAGTTGAACAAACTGAGTTGGTGAGAATACCATCATGAGCAACGCTCCCTCTAAGCTGTGGAGTCTTATGAGCGAAAATCCTGCTACGAAATGAGCCCTATGTATGGGTGTGAAAGTTGGACAACGAAGAAAGCTGGCTGGAAGAAAGTGGATTTGTTTGAAATGCGGCGTTGGAGGAAGAGTTTTACGGATAATGGGGTCTGCCCAAAAGACAAATCCATGGGTCCTAGATAATGCTCCCTCTAAGCTGTGGAGTCTTGTGAGCAAAAATCCTACTTTGTAAGCTGCTGGCATTAAAGTTGTGAGCAAGCGATTGGGCTGCTGCTCAATCAGTTTGCTCCGGAGCCCTCCTTCCTGAGCTGAGACAAAAATATGTGAGCTGGAGGCTAAAAAAACTGTGAGCTAGCTCACACTAACTCAGCTTAGAGGGAACACTAGATCAAATCAAGCTGGAACTCTGCCTAGAAGCTAAAATGACTAAACGGAAGCTATCGTACTTTGGTCACATTATGAGAAGACAAGAGTCACTGGGAAAGACAATAATGCTAGGAAAGGCTGGAAAGGAGGAAGATCCAACGGGAGATGGATTGACTCAGTAAAGGAAGCCGCGGCCCTCTGTTTGCAAGACCTGAGCCGGGCTGTGAACAAGAGAACATTTGAGAGGTCATTTATTCAAAGGGGCACCATAAATATTATGGTATACCAATTCATCTTCTACTGTTTTTACAAACTGTATTGCATAATATTACTCGACAACACTTTAAGTCAAAAATATTGTACGAACCAATTACTGCAATGCTTACCTGTCTTAAGAGTTGACAAAAATACTTGTCAGTTTATATATACTTCAAACTGAGATGTTTACTGTTATGATACATTTTGGGAATTATAGTTTGTTAAATTAATGTTTCTCCTTTACTATTACTGTTTGTCTACAGTTCTGATTACGGTGTTCTTTGTCTGTACTGTATTTGAACGTAATAAAATCAAAATTTGTTAATAAAAAAGGGGGCGCCATAAGATGGAAGTGACTCAACAGCACAACACGCAAACACACAAGCATTTCTCTTCTGCTCCAATCAAGCTGATTACAATGTGCATAGATACCGCTGCATCCGGAGTTCCTTCTTTGCAACATCCTTTTCATCTTCCGACTGGGATATATGGACACAGAGTTCTTGTGTCTGATGAAGGGAACTTTGAGAGCCAGTTGGGTGCAGTGGTTAGGAGTGCAGACTCTGGAAGAATCGGGTTCGATTCCCCACTCCTCTGCATGCAGCTGCTGGTGTGACCTTGGGTCAGTGACAAGTTCTCTCAGAGCTATTCTCTCAAGAGCAGTCCTTGAAAGAGCTATCTCAGCTATCAGCTCCCACTAAGCTGTGGAGTCTCATGAGCAAAAATTCTACTTTGTGAGCTACTGGCATGAAAGTTGTGAGTGAGCGATTTGGCTACTGCATAAATTAGTTTGCTCTGGAGCCATCCTTCCTGAGCTAAGACAAAAATGTGGAGCCAGAGGCTAAAAAACTGAGCTAGCTCACACTAACTCAACTTAGAGGGAACGCTGGGTGTCTGTTGTGGGGGGGAGGGGAAAGGAGATTGTAAACCACTCTGAGACTCAGAGTGAAGGGCGGGGTATAAATCCAATCTCCTCCTCCTCTTCTTCCTCCTTTTCTTCTTTCTGAAAACCGTGTTGGTCTTTAAGGTACTACCGGACTTGAATCGAGCTGACCCTATACAAGACGTTCAACTTCCAGACTTCCAACCACTCCGGAAAGAGGGAGCATCAAACAGATAAACAAGACTCCATTTGGGCGTATTTATTCCAGAGGTCCGTTAATGATGTGGGCTTATAGCTTCACGAGCTCTTCAGAAATACATTTTCACACAAGGCCCCCTGTCCCTATTTGACTCCAATCATTATCAGCTCCGAGAGACTTCACTTTCCCTTAAATTGGAGGCCTCGTGTCGATATACGCTTACTACTTCATAGAGAAAATAAAATCATTAAAATGTGCACACCGTTATCGCTCAGATGGCTCCAGCGACCGGTGGGACTGGCCCACTTTTTCAGGCAATTGAAGCATTAAGGCATAATTTATGTACTGGATGAGATATTTCCATATCATAGAGATCAGCCTCTTCCCTTCTGATGGCTGATGAAGGATGCTGCTGGTAAATGAAACCACCGAGATGCCTATTACACAACAACTTGTTTTGACATGTCTAGTGCATCTTATTTATGATGATAGTCCAAATGTGCGGTTTTAATGCGACTGAGCATTATCGCAAGGCCGCTTCCACGAGCCCAGAAGTGGAACCAGAGAAAGAGGGGATTTCACGATGAATCAGCGTCCCGGCCTGGCCTGACAGTTTGGACAGGCAGGCTTTGATGTACAGGGTTTAATTTTGGGGGGTTGTTGTTGTTTTGTTTTAATTATGATTTATACATGAGAAGGATCTGTGTCCATTAGGCGGGAGGGAAAAGAACATGAAAGGAGGACACAAGGGGAAAGGGGAATATGGGTCACAGGAGCACAGTGGTGAAACTAATGGTGGAAAGTGCTGTCAAATTGCAATTGTCATGGGTTTTCAAGGTAAGAGGAATTCAGAATTGGGTTTGCCGCTACCTATCTCTGTATCACGACCCTGGTATTCCTTTGCGATCTCCCTCTCAAATACTGACCTGGGCTGTCCCTATATAGCTTCCGAGATCAGGCTAGCCCTGGTTATCCAGGTCAACCACAGTACTATAGTACATGAAGGGTCCCAATCCAGTTTAGGGTTATATTGTATGCACAAAGAAGTAGGGCATGTGTAAGTTCCTTATTTAATCCAACAGATGGAGCTATGCCTGCACATCTTTTTCGAAAAGAGGGCAGCTTCAGAGGGCAGCGGTGTCGGTCTGCAATAGATTGGCTAGAATGGCGAGGGCGGTCGGCAGTGGGCCCAGGATGGGGAAAAAACCCTCCGACATTGGTGTTGTGCAATGCCAGGTCTATGAACAACAAGACCATAGTCCTTTGGGACTTTCTACTAGAACAGAAGGTAGACCTGGTGTGTGTGACCGAGACCTGGGAGATGGTAGCTCTCTCCCAACTAGCCCCTCCCAGGTTCTCAGTCATACACCAATCACGGACTAGGGGGCGGGGGGAAGAGTGGCTATTTTCATTTGGGAGGCTTACTCCTTCAGGGTGCTCCCACCGATGGAGGTTACAGGCATTGATGTGGGAGGCCGGGGAGAGTGTAGCGATTTGGCTGGTGTACCGACTGCCTAACGCCTGGCCAATAGCTTGCTGTCCCTGATGGAGGCCGTTTCAGGCTGAGCACTGGAATACCCTAGGCTTATAGTCCTCGGTGATTTCAACATCCATGCCGAGGATGCGACCTCCACTCAGGCAGCGGACCTAGTCTCATCCATGGCAAAAACTCTATAGTAGGAGCCAAATTGGGCCTGCAGGCAGAGGATAAGAGCAAAAAGGAAGGCGGGTTGGGTGCTCCAGGCCTCTACCAGGGATCCCCAACCCCATTAGGGTTCTTTTCTATGGGCGGCTGGACCTGGTGGGAAATGAAGAAGAAGAAGAAGAACTGAAAGAAGAAATTGGATTTATACCCCACCCTTCACTTGGAGTCTCAGACAAACTCCTTTCCCTTCCCCTCCTCACGACAGACACCCTGTGAGGTAGGTGGGGCTGAGACAGCTCTGGGACAACTGTTCTTGAGAGAACAGCTCTGACAGAACTATGGCTTGCCCCAGGTCATCCAGCAGCTGCAAGTGGAGGGGTGAGGGAAAACCCGGTTTTCCCAGATTAGAGTCCATGCACTCAACCACTGCACCAAACTGGACACAAGCATGCAATGCAATCTATTTTATTGAACCTTATGCAAAATAACAGAAAAGCTCAGAGCACAAAACTTAAGCACAGTGTGCACTGGATAACCTACATTAGGAAAGAGAATTCTCTCTCTTGACAGTCATGCAGAGGGCCTTAAGCCTGCCGGTCTGATTGACAGTAGCGTACAACGGAATATTGACATTTTTATATCCTTTTGCAAGATAATTAAAAGACATCCATCCAACATCCCATGGGAATCTCATGAGCTCACCAGTAGCCAGACCTTTCTCTTTAATGGCACCATAAAACCATAACCTTTGCCCCCTCCAACAGGTTATCAGTCAGACCAAAGCCCCTGGCCAGATCGGGAGAGATGCGACACTAATCTCTAGACATTCAACCTGAGGCAGAGCGTAGAACTTAAGGAATCTAAGCTGTGTATGAGAAAGAATTCAGTAGCTGAGCACTGCCTGTGTGGGAAAGATAGCAAGAGCCATGCTGCAATGCTTTATGGGATGAAACCAAAGTCTGCTTTTGCTAACTTCTTTCAATATACCTTATACATAAATGGCCGAGTCTCCCTTAACCCAGAATTCTGCCGCATAGACCTCAGCCACTACCTCAGCCAAACAGCCCTAAAAGCCCCCGAGTTCTAGAGATGCGCCTGGCAATGATCCCTATTTGCATTCAGGTGCTTACACCCCTGCTGATGGTTCAGCAGGAGTGTGAAGAAATGATGAAGAAGAAGACCACCGCCGCCGCCACCACCATGGATTTTAAAAACTTTTCTCTCTGGACAGAGAATGGGCAGGAGGTGGAAGTCAGTTCAATGGCTTTCCAGCCACATCTCAGCCACCTTTTAAAAATGCTAATAGGTCTTGAAAGAGACAATGGAATGGTTGAGCTCCCCCCCCCCCCCCCCCGCCCCAAGCAGGAACAGAGATTTGGAGGTATTAATTACTGCAAAGACTCCAGGAAGAAACTCCTGGAGACTTCAGGAAAAGCTTCTTTGACCCAGGCTGGCCCGATCAGTGGGAAGAGAAAACCTGTTGGAAGTTCCAGGTGCAATGTCCGTGCCTCAGACCTCCAGACTTTGTGGCAAGAGAGCATAGATAGCTAGACAGGCACACTGGCCTTTCCTTCCTGTGTTTACTCTTCTGCCACGATCCCCTTTGAAATGTAGACTGTGTTCTCAGGGACCATTTCCTTCTTTCCGTTCACTCTCTCAGACGGAGTTCCCTCTTCTCCCTGCACACACTAAGAAGATGAAGAAGAAGATATTGGATTCACACCCCGCCCTTCACTCAGAGCGGCTTACAATCTCCGTTCCCTTCCCCTCCCCACAACAGACACCCTGTGAGGTAGGTGGGGCTGAGAGAGCTCTTTCGAGGACTGCTCCTGAGAGAACAGCTCTGAGAGAACTTGTGACCGGCCCAAGGTCACACCAGCAGCTGCATGTGGAGGAGTGGGGAATCAAAACCAAATTAGAGTCCGCACTCTTAACCAGTACACCAAACTGGCTCCTAACCACCACACCAAACTGGATGTCACGCTGTCCTCTCTTGGCACTATGAGGCAGATAGGCCTCTCGCCATCTGCTTCCATCCTTAGCTAGTAAGTTAGTACTCGATCCTATCCCTACTCTTTCCTATCCAAAAGAGTACTTCTCAAATAAAGAGATAAATATTTCTTTGTTAGAAGGAGGAGGAGGAGGAGGAGTTTGTCTTTGGACTTTGCACGGTCTTCTTGGCTTCTGACCTCGGCCTGTACTGGACTCCCTTTGACTGGCACCCCAGCCCGTGACAGGCAACAGGCAGGCTGCTTGATGCTGGATCCATCCCCATGTGGCTCCAATGCTCCTTCAGCTGATTCCAATAAAAGCTGTGGCCACGTTTCACCAAAACTTGAGACTCTGTGAGTTTCCTACTGCCGGATAGCCCCTTATCCTTCCTGAGTCTGCAAACAAGACAACAAACTGACAAACAGTCCACTGAAAAACCGGTCTCCTGTTTGCAACTGGCGAACAAGACCTGAGCCAAACTAGTGGCTGTTCAAGCATCTTTACTGCTAATGTATTAAATGACAGATCACCTGGGGTGGGGGCATGAGGGACGTTTTCAGGCCTCCAATATGAACATTCTGATTCATCCTTTGTAATGGCTCATTCACACATACAAAGTGCTACCCAATGCACATGGGCGTAATTGTTAGGCTACTGTACTTTAGGGGTCCACACGATTTGGAGGTGGGTGGATAATAATGATAACGGTGATGAAAATGATTTTTTGTTGCTTATTTGATCGGTTCATATCCCTCTTGCCAGTTCAAATTATATGCCCTGTGAGAAAATTGATTTTACGTCCCCAGCATGGTTTTCCCCACTTCTCTTTCCCACAGGACTGTTCTAAAATGGCATGGTATTTACTTGCAATACTGCCAATTAGAAAACAGGAAAAGGTGAAATAAACATAGCTTTTTTTTTCATCTCGTGAATAACATTACTGACAATTAAAGAAATTTCCAGCGTACCATATCATTGGAAGCTGGTGTTCTGGGACAAAGCTGTCCTTGAAAACTAGTTTGGAAAGCATAAAAGACAAATATGGGCAGGAGCTTTAAATAGGACACAATGTTTGCTTCCTGCCGAGTTGTCGAGCTAACTTATGGTACCACTGAAAAGCCATTATTATTATTATAATTTTAAAGGACTGTACTTGCCAAATACATCCAGGGACAAATTCTACATCTGGAATGAATAGGATGGGGGAGAGAATTCTGGGAGGGAAATGTCTCGGTTACTTTGCAAAAGTTCTAATTTATAGTTTGAGTTTTCAGAAAAGCAGATTTCTTCCATGCTTTTGGATCATGCAGGTGGATCTAGTGATCTTATGGCAGTGGGGGACAGAGCCAGCACATTCTTACCAACTGTTCATCCCCATGTGTCAGTGCTCAGACGGGTCATGTTGGGTACCGAGTAAGAAGTGCCTCCCTATGCTCTATCCCCCACTGCCTTCTGAACATTGCCGATCTTGGGAAAGGAACGTAGGCACAAACATTTCCTCAGCAAATAGGTGCCATGCTTAGGACTCATAGGGGTGCCAACTCTGGCTTGGGAAACTCCCGGAGATTTGGAGCTGGTGCCTGGGGAAGGTAGAGTCTGCGTATGCTCCATCCATAGTGCCTTCCAAACACTGCCAGTTATGGGGAAAGAGTGTATGTGTGGACACTTCCTTTGCAAGTTGGCACCACATTAAAGAGTGGTTAGGTGCGCAGACTCTAATCTGAGAGAACTGGGCTTGATTCCCCACTCCTCCACATGCAGCTGCTGGAGTGACCTTAGTTCAGTTACCAGTTCTGTCAGAGCTGTTCTCTCAAGGGCAGTCCACGAGAGATCTCTCTCAGCCCCACCTACCTCACAGGGTGTGGGGAGGGGAAGGGAAAGGAGATTGTAAGCCGCTCTGAGACTCCTTTGGGTAGCGAAGGACAGGGTATAAATCTCTTCTTGTTTTTTTTATTTAAGGCAAACTCTTACTCCTGCGGGAGGCCAAGTGAGTAACGTGGGAGGAAGGAATTGACCCCCAGGAATCCTGGCCAGCTCTCTTGTGGTACACAGGTTGCTACTACTCATGTCCTGCACCCAGGAAAGTTTCGCAACCACCTGTCTGGCCGGACGCCACCTGTTGGGTCGCTCGAGGCTGAGGTTTTTGCGAGTACGGTCAAAACTCTGCTGTGAATCTCCGGCAACTTCCCTCAGTGGGATCTTGGAGTGAAAGGTGGTCCCGCATCAATATCTTATCATCATCCCTTGCTGTCAATTCTGAAAGCATCTCTCAAATGGAAAGGAGTTGTTTACCATCAACCGACGCAGGCGTTGCTGTTTTGGAGATCATTTATATTTCACAACACTGTCAAATCCTGACAAGAAGCAGGTTGCGTGAGGAATGCTCTTGCCTTCTGATGAAACGGTGGGGCCCTCTCCCTGCTACGTTGTCAGGAGGAAAGGAGAGAAAGTCCCAGTCAAGCCAACGCATCTTCCGTTCGCCTCAGTTCAGCATCCAGCAGTATAAAGCCCTTTGAAAATGGGGGAGGGGGGCTCTGACCTGTATAGCCCAGGCAAGCTCAATCTTGGAAGCTAAGCAGGGTTGACTCTGGCAAGTACTTGAATGGGAGACCTCTTTGGAATACCAGCAGTCAGGAGGCGGGGGCAGGCTTTACTCAGCCCCCTCTCTGAGTATCCACCAGGCCCCCCAGTAGGGTCAGTCACCAGAGGTCACCGTGACTTCCAGGTGCGTGCTCTCTCTCTCTCTCTCTCTCTCTCTCACACACACACACACACATACACATACACAACGCACATATTTTAAAAAATACCAAAAAAAGAAAAGAAAACTGGTGATGGGGGAGGGCCAGTGTGGTGTAGTGGCAGTTACACATCGATAGGGTCCGAACTGGCGGAGACTGACCAAGAGAGAGATCTTGCAGTCGTAGTAGATAACTCAATGAAAATGTCAAGACAGTGTATGACTGCAATGAAAAAGGCCAACATTGTGCTGGGGATTATTAGGAAGGGAATTGAAAACAAATCAGCCAGTATCATAATGCCCCTGTATAAATCGATGGTGCGACCTCATTTGGAGTCCTGTGTACAGTGAGGTCACCACACCTCAGAAAGGATATTATGGCACTGGAAAAAAGGCAGAAAGGGGCAACTAGAATGATAAGAGGGTTGGAACACTTTCCCTGTGAAGAAAGGTTGAAGCGCTTGGGGCTCTTGAGTTTGGAGAAACAACATCTGAGGGGTGACATGATCGAGGTTTACAAGATAATACATGGGATAGAGCAGGCAGAGAAAGAAGTCCTTTTCTCCCTTTCTCACAATACAAGAACTGGTGGGCACTCCATGAAATTGGTGAGCAGTTGGGTTAGAACAAATAAAAGGAAGTACTTCTTCACCCAGAGAGTGATTAACACATGGAATTCACTGCCACAGGAGGTGGTGGCGGCTACAAGCATGGACAGCTTCAAGAGGGAATTAGATAAACATACGGAGCAGAGGTCCATCAGTGGCTATTAGCCACAAGGTATACATAGGATCTCTCAGTCTGGGGCAAGTGATGCTCTATGTTCTTGGTGCTTGGGGGGGGGCAACATTGGGAGGGCTTCTAGTGTCCTGGCCCCACTGGTGGACCTCCTGAGGGCACCTGGTGTTTATGGCCACTGTGTGACACAGAGTGTTGGACTGGATGCTCTACTGGCCTGATCCAGCATTGGCTTCTCTTATGTTCTTATGACAGAGATCAGTTCCCTTGAGAAAATGGCTGCTTTGAAGGGCGGACTCTATGGCACTGTACCATGTTGAGGCCCCTCCCCTCCCTAAACACCGCCCTCTCCTGGATCCACCCCCAAAGTCTCCAAGTATTTTCCAACTCAGAGCTGAGCAACTCTACCCAGCCCCGCCCCCCAGCATGGTGCCCAGGTCCTCCTCTTAAAAACCTTTAAAAGAAGCCCACATCAGCTGTATGAGGAAGAACTTCAGCCTCCCTTGGTAGACAGTGAAAGAGGTCCAGCATTCCTCAGCCGAAGACTCTGCACGCAAGCACCGTGGATAAACAGGCTGGGAGAAGTTGGCTCTCACCCTGCCAGAGCACAATTTGCCAAACAGGCAGAAGCTCTCCTGTCTATCAAATGCATCGATTTAAATAATTACATGTCACATTTAAAGTAGCAACAGAAAAACACAGCTTGGCTTTAAGAAGCCGCTCGTGTGTCTGGAATATTGATGGAGATCAGGGTTCCTTGGGCTGAGTGTATTTGCTTGGACTGGTTAAGTGGCCCTCAGAAGGCCTCAGAGGTGAAAACAGATATTAGGAGCCACCTCTAGAGAGTTGGCACGCAACTGCTCCAGACTCCGGCAGTGGGAAATGTCGTCAAGTCACAGCCAAGTTATGGTGACCCTATAGGATGTTCAAGGCAAGAGATGAACAGAGGTGGTTTGCCATCCTCTACCTCTGCATAGCAACCTTGGACTTCTCTGGTGGTCTCCCATCCAAGCACTAACCAATGCTGGCCCTGCTTAATTTCTGAGATGTGAGATTAGACTAGTCTGGGACATCCTGGTCAAGGCAAAACAAACGTTGGCCATGGTCATATGGCAGGCTTATTCTGATTTGTTCATGCTATAGATTTCATTGGGAATATTTTTTTCGGGTTGGGATGATCACACATCCCTTCCCGAACCACTTGCATCGCGCAACGAGGCTCCGGGCACCGTCCAGATAGTGGCGCCCCCCCAAGCAGGAACGCGGCTTGTTTTTTTTTTTAAAAAAAATTGGCTTTGTACATGCGCATATGCACATAGCCGAATCACCACTCCCATTGGGACTCGCCGTATTCCATTGCTTTTGCAGGTCCTCCCCTCCCCCAACAGCAAACAAAATTAATCAGCAACATACAACCGAGCACTGGAGTTTATATGTGTGCTTGAATGTTTATACATTGAATTTATTCAGCACAGGATTGCTCATGCACACAACGGCAGAAGCTTGGGGGGGGAAACATCGCGAGAAGGATGTTCAGATGACCTAATTGTGATCATTGCGAGAGGTGGCTGTCCTGATCAGCGAAATCGTGGATTCAAAGTGCAAATATCCGAAAAGTATTTGATCTTCCAGGTGTCACAAAACTCACTAGGGAACCGGGAGGATTGCGCGAGTGAGCCCACTTCGGTGTGGGAGACGGATGTGGGCGTCTGGTCAGCAATTTTAAATGCGAAAGGGAACAGCAGTGGAACCAAATCAAAATGACTGTGTGACCATGGCCTTTAAGGAACTTTTTATTCCACCTGAATCACCTCACCATTTCAAATGTAATGGAAAGATTCTGCCTTGGGTTCTCTCTGTTAGAGAAATAACTTCTAGGAGGAGACGGGGCCTCATCAATCATGGCCCTATCTTGATGGAACCTGTCCCTTATGGAGACCAGGCGGATTCTGTTGTACCGAGCTGTAGAAAACAGGTTAACATGTTCCTTTTTGAACAAGCCTTTAAGCACGTTGGTGTTGTGTTGTGCTCATTACCACAACCAGAACATCTCTGCTAACAATAAACTGTTTATTTGCAAAAAAAAAAAAAAAACATCCCAAAACACTGTCTATAACATCGAGGGCCAAACTTAAGATGTGCCATGAAGTTGTCACGGGCAGCGGCTAGACAGGTTCTCTAATGGCTGCCACCACTCTGATATGGGTCTCCTTGGGAGGGCAGTGCCCACCCTACCCCTTCATACACTCCTTTCCCAGCAGGTTTCCCCTTAAAAGTGATGAGATGAGGCGTAAGGATCCAGACAGAGTAACAAACAAATTTTATTAAAGAGATTTAACAACAACTGTAATTTTATACCATGGAACAAAAATGAGCACAGTAAAAGTAGGTAAACCAGCAAAATAAGAAACCCTAATGTGTCTGACTCTATTGCCCCTAGCCTTCTCTGGGTATTTGGCCTCTAGCTGACTCACCCCCTTTGGATGGAGGATCCCTCCATTCTGCAGCAGCTTCACACTAGCTCTGCTCCAAAAGAGTGAACCCCCTCCCACTTGGGGCAACGCCTTTTACCCCTTCTTCCCAGACACCACCCTCTACTCCTCTACTGGGGTAAGTTTTCCCTCCAAATCCCCTGTTAACCAATCACAGGGTCCAGAGGGGACCTGGGAAATGTAGGTCCTGATAGCTACTCTAGTACAGGCTTCCCTGAAGCCTGTAGGCCACACTACTGTGGGCCTAGGATCATGACAGAAGTAATGAACCCTTCTCTATTTCCAACTTTGTTTACTTGTTCACTTCTTAGACCTTCAGAAGATCGTAGCAAACTGGCTACAGAGGAAAGCAATACTACTGACTGACACTGTTGCAAACTGCTGCAAAATTGCCATTAATTAAAGGTGAAAAATGCATTAAGACTTAACAGGTAGAACATTAAGACATTTTTTTAAAGCTGCTTGAAGCTAGGTGTGTGTTTTATTTTTATTTTTTGAAATACCAGCTGGCTTCTATCAAGTATTCTCTAGTGTAAACAGATGTATCTAGGGTTTCCAACACTGCCTAGGTGAATTGGGGGGGCAGTGCCTGGGGAGGATGGAGTTTGTGAAGGATGTGATGTCACTCCCAGGTGACACTCTAGAGTTTCTCCCTGTTCTCTGTGGTAAAGATCATAGAGACTTGGGGGAATTCCTAGAGTGTCAGCTATGGATGCCATTTTCCCTCCTGCTCCTCAGTTTCTCAAGACCATGAGATTAGGACTGGGGGCAGGGAAGTCCTTGCTGGGCCTGGACAGCTGGGAAGCCTAGAGACATCACTAGGTTCAGAAATGCTCTTCGGGGTCACTATTGAGTTATTTTAGGCATATCTAATGGTTTCAGTACGTCTGATGGAAAGTTGGGGGGGTCCTATCGAATTGCATATTTCTTCGGTGCCACATCACAAACAGCTTTTGCAACTGTCATTTGTATCGTGACCAGGTTTAAGTTTTATTAGATCACGTTTTATTCTATAAATATTGTTTATTGTGTAAACTGTAAAACAGATGATATATTTGGTCAAATGCCCATAACAATAAAAATATATATAGTCCCTGCAATTGTAGTTTGCCATTTGGTAGCAAAACCAGTTCTCTGCATGATGCCCACAGGAAGGAAGATCTTATATCCCTCTGTGTAAACATGATTGATCCTCTGAAATAAGTTTCTGGAATCTTCCATTTGTGTGTTTTCCTCCTGCTTTCTGCCTAGCATCTTAAGATTCACATGCTCCAATGCTAAACAACAGTATTTGATGGAGAGATCTCCAGATGTTCCTAAGAATCCAAGAATGAATTTTGATCTCAGAAGCTAATCAGGTTCTCAATGGAGACACTTTTAGGTCTGCAGAACGCTGGATGGGATCACTCCCACTTAGGGTTGCCTTGCTCCCCAGTCTCTTGGAATTACAACTGATCTCCAGCCTACAGAGATCAATTCACCTGGAGAAAGTGTCCGCTTTGTAAGGTGGACCCTATGGCATTATACCCCACTGAAGTCCCTCCCCTCCCCAAAGCTGATCCTCCTCAGGCTCCACCCCCAAAATCTCCAGGTATTTCACAACCCAGAGCCGGCAACCCTACTCTCAGTGCAACAACCAGGGGTCCTTTCGTAGAAAAAGAAGTGCAGGAGCTCATTAGCATAACTCATTAGCATAACTCATTAGCATATGCCACACCCCCTGACATCACCAGAAGTGTGTCAGAAAGGGAATGTCAGTTTCAGCCCCATTATATCCTATGGGCCATTGAAATCAATGGCAAAAACTCATAGGGTATATGAGGGGCTGGAGGAAAGGGGGTTTGAGGGAGAGGCTCCAAACTTGCAGGGTAGCTGCTGGGGCCTCTCCTCGAAATACCCACTAAGTTTCAAGAAGATTGGACCATGGGGTCCAATTCTATGGGCCCCCAAATAGATTGTCCCATCCCCTCCATTGTTCTCTATGGAGGGAAAAAATGTTAACTTTTTTCCTACCATAGAGAACAATGGAGGGAATGGGGGCAACCTGTTTGGGGGCCTGTAGAATTGGACCCCCGGGTCCAATCTTCTTGAAACTTGGTGGGCATTTCGAGGAGAGGCCCCAGCAGCTACCCTGCAAGTTTGGAGCCTCTCCCTCAAACCCCCTCCCCTCCAGTGGCTTTTAAAATTGCTGCCGAATTTCGGCGGCAATTCGGCAGCGAGCTGAATCAGATTAGAGAATCTGATTCAGCCCGTGGCTGCCCTACTCGCTCCAGCCCCAACGGACCCTTGGCAACAACAGTCATATGCCCATGAAGTGATCATGATAGTAAGTAACAATTGCACACAATGGAGCTAGGGTTGCCAAGTCCAGGTTGGAAAATACCTGGAGACTTTGGGGGTGGAGCCAGGAGAAGGTGGGGTTTGGGGAGGGGAGGGGCCTCAGCATGGACAATGCCAGAGAATCCACCCTTCAAAGCAGCCATTTTCTCCAGGGGAGCTGATTTCTGTCAGCTAGAGATCAGTTATAAAAGCGGGAGATCCCCAGGCCCCACCTGGAGGCTGGCAACCCCAATTGGAGCCCTCCTCCTTGTCTCTCTTGGCTCACGCATACAGGCTCATGTGCACAACAGCACACTGGTAATTACTGCAATGGGAGTCCAGCACACATCCTGCTCCTTATCCAGCCCTCACTATCTACAGTTGCCATCTCCAGTTTGGGAAATTCCTGGAAATATGGGGGCACAGCCTGGGGGGGTGGAGTGGAGAGGGGCAGGATCTCAGCCATGGATACTACAGTCCAAAACAGCCATTTTCTTCAGGGGAACAGATCTCTGAAGTCTGGAGATTAGCTGTTATTCAGAGCTCCAGGCTCCATCCAGAGGTTGGCTGCCCAAACACCGTCTAATCCCTACACAGTGAACTAATGTGAGTGTAAGGCTTGTAGCCAGATTCCAAACAGAACTCTGGATTGAAAAACAAAGACTGGACAGGGAAACAGGAAGTGTATTGTCTCCTGTTCTGGTAATAGTCAGAGCATGACGGTGAAGTGATTCCATTGGGTCTCAGGCCCATGGCTACAGTGGGGCTTTTGGGGGCTCCACCCCCTTTCTTAAAGGCACAGCCCCACAAGTATTTCTACTGTAAATGCTTTTTTCAGTCATTTTAAAACATTTTTAAAGGCATGAACTCCTTTAAGCAGAGTGCGGTGCTGTGGTTGACTAATTCCTGCACTGAGCAAGGGGGTTGGAGTAGGTGACCTCCAAGATCCCTTCTAACTCTGTGTCAAGAAACTGGTGTCCTTCGAGAGAGCTCTTCTGCCTAAGTGTTAGCTTTCTCAACTATAGAAGTCATAAGCCCCACCTGCCGGCTTGTTATCAGAATTGTTGCTTCGGCTGGCGGAAGGGATTAACTTGCAGCAGCTGAGAACTGTCATCTAAAGTGGCTGACAGCTTGCAGTTTAGAGATCTGTCCTGGTAACAGCTTTCTTTTGGCTAAATGGTTCATGGGCTAAGGGAGGTTGCTAGCATAAGAACACCTATGTAGAATAGACAGCTTGAGACGACAGAGAGAGAAGAGTAGCTGAGTCATAATCCTCATAATTCTGGCTTTTCTTTTTGCACTGAGAACTTCAGCCCCGCCAGAAAAAAAAAATTGCCCTACAAGCCACAAAATCCTAGCTATGGGCCTGTTGGGTCTTAATATTATTGTGGCAATCGTTTTACCTCTGTGGTGCCATATCAAGACCAAGGGGCTAACTGCGAAATCTGAGAACTAAGTAAGAACATCGCTGTGAAATCATTGATACTAGCACTATTATGTTCTATGGTTTTAAAATTGTGTATTTAATTAACGTTGTTAATTTAACTTATATTATGTAATTTTATGCTATTTTATGTAAGCTGCCCTGAAACGGCTTTGGCCAGGAGGGTGGGGTAGACATTTAATAAATAATAAATAATAATATTAATAATGCAAAAAGCCTTGTTATTGCTTTGGGCTGAGAAGTAACCTAATTTTACAAAATTAAGGAAAGGCAAGGACTCCCGATCCAATCCAGCCTCAATTCTTCTTAGAAGCTAAAATGGCGAAACGGAGGCTATTGTGCTGTGGTCACCTCATGAAAAGACAAGATGCACTGGAACAGACAATAATGCTGGGAAAAGTGGAAGGCAGCAGAAAAGAGGAAGGCCGGACAGGAGGTGGATGGACGCATTCAAGGAAACACGGCCTTCAGTTTGCAAGGCCTAAGCAGGACAGACTATGATAGGATGCTTAATTTTGTAGGCCTTTAATTTTAGGGCACACATAAATCAAAAGCGACTTGATGGCACATAACACATACTGAGAACTCTTGGGCTGTAGCTAAATATACTTTCTTGCCAGTTCTCTCAGGCAGCAATGTTGTATCAGGTTTGCGCCGCCAGTTCCCCCCAAAGCAGCTCCCACTTCCGTAGGTGGAGGGCTGCGGGAACCACCGAGTACAGATATTACAGTATTGTGTGGCACTACAGCAGTTGGTTGGGCCTTAAAAGCTTCCTTTTCACTCTTCCCCCTCAGCGCTGACAGAAGGCCTGTGTTATGGCTCTTTCATCCAAGACAAAAGTTCTCACACTGCTGCTGCGCCTGTGTGGAGAAATCTTTTGTACGTTCAGAGACAGTGGGAGAAGGAGCCCTTCTGGTCTCCGTGTTCCTTGTGGAGGGGGATTAACGGAGAACAAACTCATCCTTCTGCATGGGGCCTGGTGAAGAAATGAAGCCGTTGAGGCCATCCATCACGCCCAATTACAGCCACCATTGTTTTAGTGACATTGCTGTTGAGAAACAGGGAGACGAATCCGTCCCAAGGAGATACCCCTGCCGTATCGGGATAAACGATATATTATGTTGTTGTCGGATTAGCCAGAGGAACTTCAGTGGGGCTTTTGTTAGTTTATTTCTTCTTTAACTGTGCCTGTTGGTTTTGATTTATTTTGCAAGATTATGCAAAGTGAGAGAGCCCTATAAAACAAAAACCCTTTCTTTCTTTCTTTCTTTCTTTCTTTCTTTCTTTCTTTCTTTCTTTCTCTCTCTCTCTCTCTCTCTCTCTCTCTCTCTCTCTCCCCCTCTTCTGAATTCCTGTCACTGCTTGCAAATGCAAAACAAGCAGAAGACAACATGTTCCTTTTTAAAAAAAATGACTTATTTGTGTCTGATCTACAAAATAAAAAAAATACCAAATAAAAAAGCTACATTTCTTGAGGTGAAAAAAAAAATCTTAATACTTCTTATGTTGGCCCAGCTATTAAGAATAGAACTGTAGCCATGGTTGATCTAGTCCGGTATCCTTTTCCACACATCAGCCACGCAGATTCTCCTGGAAGGACTACAAGCAGGACACCGGGGGGGGGGGGGGGGGGGGCTAACGGTTCCCCTTGTTGTTCCCACCCAGCATTGTTATTCAGAGGGTCGTGGCCTCTAAACATGGAGGCTCCACTGAGTCATCATGGCCAATAGCCACTAATAGACCTGTTCCCTCTGAAGTTGTCTAATCCCCTTTCCAACCCAATTAAATTAGTGGTTTTGGCTATGTCTCATGGCACTGGATTCCCTTTGGGAAGAAATGACTTCCTTTTGTCCACAAACTATGCAAAACTGAACTATTCAAGAGAGCTTTTTTGCACAGATAATTAGTTGGGTTGCACTGTACAAAATGGTCCACAAAGTTACTTGGACAGGTGATTGAGACTGTAGTTTATACTGCTGCCTATAGCTTATTCGAAGTAGAATCAATGCTCCCTCTAAGCTGTGGAGTCTTGCAAGCAAAAATTCTACTTTGTGAGGTGCTGGAATTAAAGTTGTGAGCGAGCGATTTGGCTACAGCATAACTTAGTTTGCCCTGGAGCCATCCTTCCTGAGTGAAGACAAAAATGTGCGAGCTGGAAGCTAAAAAACTGTGAGCTAGCTCACACTAACTCAGCTTAGAGTGAATACTAAGTAGAATCCCATTATGTAATTTCTGTAGCACTTAATGTGTCATATTAATACTTATGCTATGTTTTGGATCTTTCTGGTGGTTCCAGACTTCTAAAATCATAATACACCGGAAAAGACAATAATGCTAGGCCTTTATTGAAGGTCCCTGGTCCCACGAACTGTCTGCCTTGTGTCAACAAGGGCGAGGGCCTTCTCATTAGTGGCCCCATCCTGTGGAACCAGCTGCCCAAAGAGGTGTGTGCCTTGCGGGACCTCCTTAGGTTCCGCAGGGCAAGCAAGTCTGTTCTTTTTCAGGTGGCCTTTGGGTGACCAGGATGGTGAGAGGGTTGGAATTCAAGTCTTATAGGGAAAGGCTGAAAGAGTTGGGTATGTTTAGCCTGGGAAAGAGAAGGCTTAGAGGGGACATGATTGCAGTCTTCAAATATCTGAAGGGCTGTCATGTAGAAGACGGAGCAGATCTATTCTCTCTTGCTCTGGATTGCAAGACTAGATCTAATGGGTGGAAATTACAAGGGAGTCGATACTGGCTAAATATCAGGAGAAATTTCCTAACTGTAAGAGTGGTTGAGCAGTGGAACAGACTGCCTCAGGAGGTGGTGGATGCTCCTTCACCAGACGTTTTCAAGCGGAGGCTGGACGACCATCTTTTGGGTATGTTGTAGGGCTATCTTTCGGCTATGCTCCTGCAGAGTGCAGGGGGTTGGACTAGATGACCTGGAAGGTCCCTTCCAACATTCTGTGATTCTATGACTGTGACCCATCAGGCAGCTGGTCTGCATCAGCTGTGTCTTCGCCATCCACACATCCTACCTTGCTTGATAGTGGACAGGTTTTAATGGAGAAAGATTTTAAGTGTTTTGTATCTTTAAAGTTTATTTATTGTATCTTTTTGTCGGGTATATTTTATATGCTGTTAGCCGCCCCAAGTCCCATTCGTGGGAGCAAGATATAAATTTCATCATCATCATCATAAAGAAGGAGGAGGAGGAGAAGACGATGATGATGAAGAAGAAGAAGAAGTTGTTGTTGAAGGCAGCAGGAAAAGAGGAAGACCCAACATGAGATCGATGGAATGTATAAGGAAGCCACGACCTTCATTTTTCAAGACCTGAGCAAGACTGTTAATGATAGGACATTTTAGAGGTCATTAATTCATAGGGTCACCAAAAGTCAGAAGCAACTTGACAAGCACTTGACAACTCAAGGCACTGGTTATTGATTGTCCCATTTCATTGATTGTTCTGACTTACTCTGTGTAGTCCAGCCTTGAGTCTGTGTGAGAAAAGCCGATTATAAATAAAGTACATCAATTCAAGTAAATACAAGAAATGTCCACCAAATTTCATCACTGGTCCCCCAAAACTACACTGCAGGATCAATTGCATTTGAATTTTGACTTTGTAAACGTGGACAAGACTATTCCATTTTAACCCTGTGACAT
The DNA here is from genome assembly GCA_029233225.1 of Lepidodactylus listeri. Classification (NCBI taxonomy): domain Eukaryota; kingdom Metazoa; phylum Chordata; class Lepidosauria; order Squamata; family Gekkonidae; genus Lepidodactylus; species Lepidodactylus listeri. Next base: position 89,127,542 of record JARCFY010000011.1, read on the forward strand.
TTCTCTGAAGTAACTTAGGCCAGCCCAATCTTGTCAGATCTCAGAAGGTAGGAAGGGTCAGCCTTGGCTAGTATTTGGATGAGAGACCACTGAGGAAGCCCAGGGTTGAGACATAAAGGCAGGCAATAGCAAACCATCTCTGTTCATCTCTTGCCTTGGAAACCCTACGGGGTTGTCATAAGTCAGCTGTGACTTGACAGCGACAACAACAAAAATTCGCCCAGGGTCCTTCATACCGGGAAACCTAACTCCATGTTACACAGGAGGTGGAAGAAGAGTCTCCCAACAGTTTTTCTTCTAAACAGAAAGATTGTCAAATAGCTGCATGTCCCATTTCCCTGCCTGGTCTTTGACCACTCAAAATTAGCCCCAAGCTCTTTTCCCATTCATGAGGCTGATAAAAGGGAATATAGGCTGTGGCAAATAAAATGCAAGTCTGTGATCAGGCAGGCAAAAAGGGAATATGAGGAGCATATCACAAAAGACAAAGACCAACAATAAAACTTTCTGCAAATACATTAGAAGTAGGAAACCAGCCAGGGAAGCAGTGGGGCCCTTGGATGACCAAGGGGTAAAAGGTGTAGTGAAGGATGATAGAGAAATGGCTGAGAAGCTAAATGCAATTTTTTGCCTCTGTCTTCACTGTGGAAGATGAGAAGTGCTTGCCTACTCCAGAACCACTGATTTCAGAATGGGTGTTGAAAGACCTGAGTCAGATTGAGGTGACGAGAGAGGAGGTCCTACAACTGCTAGACAACTTAAAAACAAATAAATCACCAGGCCCGGATGGCATACATCTGAGAATTCTGAAAGAACTCAAATGTGAAATTTTGGATCTCCTAACAAAAATATGTAATCTTTCCTTAAAATCTGCCTCCATTCCTGAGGATTGGAAGGTAGCGAATGTCACTCCCATCTTTAAAAAGAGTTCCAGAGGAGATCTGGGAAATTACAGGCCAGTCAGTCTGACGTTGATACCGGGTAAGTTGGTGGAAACTGTTATTAAGGAAAAAATTAGTAGTACATTGATGAACAAAATCTCTTGAAGAAGACGCAGCATGAATTCTGTAAGGGAAGATCATGTCTCACTAACCTGTTAGTATTCTTTGAGAGAGTAAACAAATATGTGGACAAGGGGGACCCAATAGATGTTGTTTACCTTGACTTCCAGAAAACTTTTGATAAAGTTCCTCATCAAAGGCTCCTAAGTAAGCTCAATAGTCATGGGATAAAAGGACAAGTCCTCTTGTGGATCAAAAACTGGCTAATTAAAAGGAAACAGAGAGTGAGTATAAATGGACAATTTTCTCAGTTGAGGGAGGTAAGCAGTGGGGTACCACAGGGATCAGTACTCGGTCCGATGTTTTTTAGCTTGTTTATTAATGATTTGGAGGTGGGAGTAAGCAGTGAAGTGGCTAAATTTGCAGATGACACGAAGTTATTCAGGGTGGTGAAAACCAGGGAGGATTGTGAGGCACTCCAAAGGGATCTGTCGAGGATGGGCGAGTGGGCATCAACGTGGCAAATGGGGTTCAATGTGGCCAAGTGCAAAGTGATGCACATTGGAGCCAAAAATCCTAACTATAAATACACGTTGATGGGGTCCGAACTGGCAGTGACTGACCATGAGAGAGATCTTGGAGTCGTTGTAGATAACTCAATGAAAATGTCGAGACCATGTGCGACTGCAATGAAAAAGGCCAACGCTATGCTGGGGATTATTAGGAAGGGAATTGGAAGCAAATCAGCCAGTATCATAATGCCCCTGTATAAATCGATGGTGCAACCTCATCTGGAGTACTGTGTACAGTTCTGGTCGCCACACCTCAAAAAAGATATTATAGCATTGAGAAAACTGTGGCTTGCCCAAGGTCACCGAGCAGCGGCATGTGGAGGAGGAGTGGGGAATCAAGCCTGGTTCTCCCAGATTAGAGTCCATGTGCCTAATCACTACACCAAACTGGCTTCCAACTTCTTCTTCTTCTTCTTCTTCTTCTTCTTCTTCTTCTTCTCTCTCTCTCTCTCTCTCTCTGTGTATGCAGGTAAATGCAAATGCAAATTTGGGATTCAAAAATTGTTCCACACACAAAGCTGCCTTTTACTGGGTCAGATCACTGGTCTGTCAAGACCAGTATTGTCCACTCTGACTGGCAGCAGCTCTCCAGGGTCTCAAGTAGAGGTCTGAACAACTCACCAACTACATGGTTCTTCTAACTGGAGATGCCAGGGATTGAACCTGGGGACTTCTGCATGCCAAGCAGATGCTCTACCACTGAGGGTTCTCCCCCCCCCCCCATGAAAGCTCCTTTACAACTGGGTTTTTAGAGCCAGCAAAGTCTCTGCATCTTTGTAAATTCATTCAGTTCCACTTTCTTTGGGGGGGGGGGCACCTATTTTGTATATTTGCAAAACTGTATGCTAAGTATACCAATAAAGTGCATCAAATCTTGCATTGCCTAAGACAGAGAAATTAACCCAAAGCAACTCAATTTTTGAGCCTCACAACTTAAAATCTTTGTATGTCCTAAATTCCTGAGCTTTGCCTGAATTCTGCTAATGTTGTAAATGCGACGTTAAGGAGATGCTACGTTAAGAATGTATATGCTTACTTCAAGAAGATCGAGTACTCAAAACAAGTGCCTGGTGATGTCTATTCTGAGCCTAGCCTCAGGCCCATTACGCACAAACATCTTACTGCAGATTTTCAGAGCAGTAATCCTTTATTCTTGACTTCAGATTTTGTGCCTGCCTTATGCACGATTCTTTTTCCTCCAGTGTGTTTACTCTGCAGCTAGTATAGAAAAAGCTCCCACAGTTTTCTGAATCGGGGTGGAATGGCACTTGTGATGCATTGGGGGTGGCATTCAAAGGTGTTTTTAAAAAAAAAAAAAAGTTATGCAATTGTCCTGTCATAGCTGCACAGTAGTGTCCAGCAAGCACCTTCCATTTAAATCATGATTCAGGTTTCACACATTTATTTTAGCCCTAGTTCATTGAATGAAACAGTGAGGAAGGCAGGCAAAGGGGGGAAACCCACTGTTGAAACTGATCAGCCTTTTTTTTTTGAAACTGACAAGCAGCTGCGAAGCCCTGTTTTCCATATTGCTGAGCACTAGGGGATTCTCTGCTGTGTCATTGGCCACTGTGAAAAATGGGAAACAGTCACATGATCTCATAATAGGGAGGCACATGTTTGAGTGTACAGAATGCACAGTAGAGCCTAATGACATTGGCATTGCAAGCTGTGATTGTGGTCAACCTCTGTGTGTGTGTGTGTGTGTGTGTGTGTGTGTGCGTATGCCTGTGCAGTCAGCTGCAACTCCACCAATCTTTGCACAGAGCTGCAGTTTGTATGGGGGAGGAGTCCTCTGGCAGAAGCTCTGTAGAGCTTTTTTAGTCTTGTCCCACTAAATTGAAAAAAAGGGGGGGTATTTTCATTGATGCCCCAGTGCAGCTGCATAGTAACGCTAATTTCCTGCCCTTCCTTGCAAATTTCTGTGGTTTTCTCTTTGAGATTCTCTAATTTGATTCTGCATACTGGTCATGATCTTGGCAATTTTTTAAAGCTTGTCCTGTGTGGATTGCACTCTGTCCTCCAAATGGATTGATCCCAAGCAATTCTTAATTTTGACAATTTGCAGAAGGTCCATGTGGCTCAGTCATCATTTTAATGTTAGGCTTCTGGAGACTGCCAAAATGGCCCCCTTCCCCCCAAACTTTGTTCAGTAAAGCATTAAAGGGGAAAATATTTTCAAAGTTTTAGACTTCCCATCCCAGTCTCTCTCTCTCTCTCTCTCTCCATCTCATGTCAATTTCATTCTACACTGATGATCCTGCCCCCTTTATTTTGTTTGAATGCTGCACTGAAATCCATCCCCCCCCACTGGTAACACTGTCATTTGCCTCCTCCCCAATCCCCCTTTCAAGTCAATACCAGCAGGGGACTAAACTTTGCACAGCTCCTTTTAAACTCCCTCCCATCTTTTTAATTTTTTAAAAAATTCAGCTGAGATTTGTGATAGTTTCATGTAACTAGACTCATGCCGCTTGTAAAAAAAATAGAAATTTAAAAACAAGGGGGAAATGGAGCTTGTACACTGATGAAGGGGGGAGAATGGCAGAAGGTGCAGAGTGGGTGGAATTATCTCGATGTAGGTGAGGGAGAAATCTTTGAGGGGCAGCAAAAGGGGGGGAAATCCAAGAGAATTTGTATACTTTTGAATTACCTTCCCCCCAATAGACACCCTGTGAGGTAGGTGGGGCTGAGAGAGCTCTGACAGAAACTGCTCTTTTTAAGAACAGCTGTGCCAGCTGTGCCAGAGTTATGGCTTGCCCAAGGTCATCCAGCCAGGTGCAAGTGGAGGAGTGGGGAATCAAACCTGGTTCTCCCAGATTAGAGTCTGCACACTTAACCACTACACCAAACTGGAAGCGAAGCAAGGGGAAAATTGGCACAAAAGCACTCTCAAAAAAACCGGGGAATCAGTAGCCAGAAAGCGAAATAAGTGCTGAAGGGAGAAAAATCAATGCAGAACAACAAAGAAAACCCAACGGATATGCACGGTAAAAGTGAGGGAAAGCACCGGTGAATAATAGAGATAAGATAGGAGATTAGAAGATGAAGAAATAAACCACAAACAGTTGCCTACTTTTGAGTAAATGCTTGTTATCTTTAGAGTTTGGATGCCTTTGTAACCAAGTGCTGAAATGTGCATTAAAGAAATGTAATTGGTAAATGTGGTAAATGATAATGAAAACATAGTGAATATCTAGTGAATTAGTCACAGGGTAACTGGAGATGGAAGATGATACTATACAATGCATGGTGTGTCTGTTAGAACTTTGGTGACCTTATTTTCAGTGTCTGGGTAGGATCTCTCTCTGTAGTTCAAACTACTTAATAAATTCTTTTCTGTTGAAGCCCTCTGTCTCTATTGAACCCCTCGGTGGGACCCTCAAAATGTTCCCCATCACCCACCAGTTGCTTTGCATTGCCTGTTGGCAAGTTCCACAGAAATCTGGAAAAGGGTGATGCTTGGTGATATCTCAGAAGCCAGAAAAGTGAGAAACAGGATTTCTGGTTGGCAAGCTGGGGGGGAGGGGGGGAGTTGCTATGAGGAAACCAGACACAACCTGGAACACTTCTGAGCTTGACCAATATTTATTTACTTCCATTTAATCAGGGTTGCTACCAGTGTTCCCTCTAAGCTGAGTTAGTGTGAGCTAGCTCACAGTTTTTTAGCCTCTGGCTCACACATTTTTTGCTTAGCTCAGGCAGGATGGCTCCAGAGCAGTGTTCCCTCTAAGCTGAGTTAGTGTGAGCTAGCTCACAGTTTTTTAGCCTCTGGTTCACACATTTTTGTCTTAGCTGAGGAAAGAGGGCTCCAGAGCAGTGTTCCCTCTAAGCTGAGTTAGGGTGGGTTGGCTCACAGGTTTTTAGCCTCCAGCTCACACATTTCTGTCTTCGCTCAGGAAGGATGGCTCCAGAGTAAACTCATTTATGCAGTAGCCAAATTTCTCACTGACAACTTCAATGCCAGTCGCTCACAAAGGAGAATTTTTGCTCACAAGACTCCAAAGCTTAGAGGGAGCATTGGTTGCTACTCTCCAGATGGTGGCTGGAGATCTCCTGGAATTACAGCTGGTCTCCAGGTTACAGAGATCAGTTCCCCGGGAGGAAATGGCTGCTTTGGAAGGTGGACTCTATGGCATTGTACCCCACTGAGGTCCCTCCCCTCCCCACTTTCCCCAGGCTCCACCCCCAAATCTCCAGGTATTTCCCAACCCAGAGCTGGTATTTATCTGCACTTTCTCTGCACAACAACAAACCTGTGAGGTAGGTTAGAATGAGAGACAGCTACTTGCCCGATGTCATCCCATGAGCTTCCATAGCAGAAGGAGGATTTGAACCTGGAACCCTAGTCAGACGCTCACATAAACACCACGCAATTAACAAAAACCCTATGGAAAATCCAGTGCAATATTTTAAGTGGTGCAACCAAATAACTATTTTCTTTTTTCATCTTTGAGCAGACTAGCAGCAACTGGATACTCCCAGCAACTGGATGCCCTCTCCCTACAGCAGTACATAAGATTGGGTCCTACTCAGCCAATGCTCTCTCTAAGCCAGGGGTGGCCAACCTGTGGCTCGGGAGCCACATGCGGCTCTTTCACACATATTGTGTGGCTCCTGGCAGGGCGGCTGGGGAAGCAAAGGGGAGGCATGCTTTTTCTCTCTTTCTCCCTTCCTTCCTTCCCTCCTTCCTCCCATCTATTTGCTTTCCTAGTTTCTCTCTCTCTCTTTCTTTCCACTTCTTTAATTCTTTCTTTCCATCTCTCTCTTTTTCTCTCTCTCAATATCATTAGCAAACAAGTAATATCATTATCAATAATCGGTTTTCCTCGTTTGTTTTTATTTTTGGCAGTCCCATTTAACGTTAATAAAAAGCAAATTTGCATATTTTTAAAAATAAAAACGTGTGTGTGATATTTGTTCCTGTCTTGCGGCTCTCAGACATCTGACGTTTATTCCATGTGGCTCTTACGTTAAACAAGGTTGGCCACCCCTGCTCTAAGCTGTGGAGACTTGTGAGCAAAAATGCTACTTTTTGAGCTACTGGCATTAAAGTTGTGAGTGAGCGATTTGGCTGCTGCATACATTAGTTTGCTCTGGAGCCATCCTTCCTGAGCGGAGACAAAAATGTGTGAGCCGGAGGCTAAAAAACTGTGAGCTGGCTCACACTAACTCAGCTTAGAGGGAACACTGCATACTCACCCATCAAGGGTTGCCACCTTAGCCCTGACCTGGATAGCCCAGGCAAGCTTGATCTCATCAAATCTTGGAAGCTAAGCAGGGCTGACCCTGGCAAGTAATTGGAAGGGAGACCTCCAAGGAATACCAGGACCAGGACGCAGAGGCAGGCAATATGAAGCCACCTCTCTGAAAAATGTCCAAACCCCATTAGGGATCACCAGAAGTCAACATGACGTCCAGGCATGCAAGCACACACACACACACATACATGCACACACACCAAAAAAGGGTTGCCACCTCTGGCTTGGGAAATTCCTGGAGATTTGGGGAAAGTGCATGGAGAGAGTGGAGATTAAGGAGAGCTCAGTGGAAATGTGATGCCCTACAGAGTCCACCCTACAAAGCTGCCATTTCCTCCAAGAGAGCTGATCTCTGTAGTCTGGAGATCAGTCGTCATTCCAGGAGAACTCCAGGCTCCACCTGGAGGTTGGCACCCTCACACCATCAACTGCACGGCTAGAAAGCAAAGACATACCCTCCTAATTGCGTCCATACCTCACTGCACTGCACTGCACAGTACCCATTTGATTTCAATAAAACAATATTATTTCAAAATGGTCTCTCCATACCCAATTTTACAACAATCTAGCGCACAAATCTTTCCTTAGTGCCTTCAGCTCAGCAAACACAATCTCCACCACCACCACCCCCCGGCAATCCAACTTTTCTTTCATGTTCTTGCTTGACGGATAATACAGAAAGATCTTTTGCCGGGTTCCCGACTCCTGGTACTGCTTAGACAGATCTTTTTCACAGCTTAAATTGATAAAAGAACTTTCTGCCCTTTCGACAGCTGCAAGTGAAGTTGGAAGCAAATGAATGGTGCGGCACAGATGTTTGGAATTGGTAGACAATGTGGTACATTCTGCAAAGGCACATGAACGCATGAAACTGCCTCATGCTGAATCTGAAGAAGTGTGCATGCACACGAAAGCTTATACCCAGAATAAAACTTTGTTGGTCTTAAGGGTGCCACTGGACCCAAACTTCATTCTGCTGCTTCAGACCCACACGGCTACCCCACCTGAATCTATCATACTGAATCAGACGCAGGTCAGTATTGAATGCTAACTTCTCTTTTTACCCTCCCCTTCCTCCCATCTCTCCTCTCCTCTCCCTCACTTACTGGGAATCCATGAAGCTGCCTTATACTGAATCACATCATTGGCTTGTCAAGGTCAGCACTGTCTACTCGGACCGGCAGCAGCTCTCCAGGGTTTTATGTAGAGGACTTTCACATCATCTACCACCTGATCTTCTAAACTGGAGGTGCTGGGGATTGAACCAAGGGCCTTCTGCATGCAAAGCAAAAGCTCTTCCGCTGATCCATAGCTCATCCCCTACCATCGGTCCATCAAGGTCGGTATTGTCTACTCTGATTGGCAGCAGCTTTCCAGGATCTCAGGAAGAGGTCTCTCATACCACCTCTTTTCAACCTGAGATGCTGGGGACTGAACCTGGGACCTTCTGTATGCCAAGCAGATGGGAAATATCAGCTTGCTTCCACCCCTGGAGTAATGTGTGACTCTTTTGTATTTCTTTAAGCCCTGTGAGCTCCAGAAAAATGAAGAAGAATTCCTCCTGAGTACCTCTTCCAGCACAAAGTGGGAAATAGGTCAGATAGGCCCCTGGTGGACATCTCTCTCAGTGAAACTGCTGGGCCGCAGACTTGAAAGAGGCCCCATTCTGCCAACCTTCTGAATGTAGGGTTGCCAACCCCCCCCCAATGGGGGTGGGGTTTCCCCCGGTTTCCAACCCCCCAATCCGCTGCTGGCCAGCTGGCCAGTGGGGGGGAGACCTGCCCCCAAAGAGCCCCATCGTGCCTGATGTGCCCAGCACAATGACATCTCCTGGAGGTGACATCATTGTGATGATGGGCACATGGTGCGGGGGACGCTCTAGCATTTGGGTAAAAACTCTATGGTGACCATAGAGACTTTTACCCAAACACTAGAGTGTCCCTGCGCAATGTGCCTGGCATGATGACATCACTTCCAGTCACCAGAAGACTACACAAGATGGGCTGGAGTCCCCCGCCGGAACCCAGGTAAGACCTGGCAACCCTATCTGCATGCCAAACGGATGCTGTACCACTGAGCCATGGCCCTTCTCTGTGTAGGCTACTAGTGCAATACTACACATAGTTATACCCTTCTAAGTCTATTGAAGTCACTGGGCTCAGAAGGACGCAGCTCTCATTAGTAAGTCACTTACTTTTGATAGGGAGGCAACTTCATTGCACTAACACTGACCACCTTCTTGGCATCCTGGGTGAAGGCTCTACAGCAGACTCCTCCTAAAACTCACATTTTCAGGAGAAGCCTTACATCTGGGAATTCAACCAAGCTGATGAGTGTCAGAGAACTGAATGCTGACTGCTCTTCTTTTTGGACAAAACTCTATGGTTTGAGGCCGTTTTTTATTCTTATTTATTAGATTGGATTTACCATAAGAGTTTTGGCCAAAAAGCAGAGCATCATCCCCCGACGTCGCCAAAGTGCTGATGTCACTTCCAGGGAACATCAGTGTGTCATGACATCTCCACCCACCCCGGAACACCCCCAAAGTCCCCCGGCCAGCACGACGAAGAGGCCCAGCAACCCTAGCCTCCAGGTGGATCCTGGACTTTCTCCTGGAATTACAGTTGATCTCCGATCTCCAGATGACAGAGATCAGCCCCCCTGGAGGAAATGACAACTTCAGCGGATGGACTCGTATGGAATTACATCCCTGCGGAACTCCCTTTCCTTCCCAAACTTCCCCCTCACCAGGCACGTGCCCCCCAAATCTTCAGGAACTGGCCAAGCTGGAGTTGCCTGAAGTTGCCTGATCCAGTGCCTGAATCAGTCCACTAAGCTCAGCTGCTTCTGCTCTGACCCTCCCTTTGGCTCTCCGAGGCGGCCAGAGCTGGATTTCCATCAGCAGCCCCAGTGGTGGGGAAGAGTCAGTGTGAGGCAAGGATGTAGATAGACACTCTACCAGGTCAAACAGGGAAACAGTTATACATCAGATTGGCCTCTATTAGGGCCAGGGCCTTTTCAGTAGTGGCTCCACACTGGTGGAATGAGCTCCCGGAAGACACCAGGGCCCTGCAGGACCTTTTACAATTCCGCAGGGCCTGCAAAACAGAGCTCTTCTACCAGGCCTTCAACTAGGAGCCGCTACCAACAACACCTGAATTGGGGAAAGGCCCTTTACGTCAACAGCAATTGCTATGAAGTCAACAGCAACAGCCGCTGGCCATACGTTTTGTCCTGTTGGTTACATCATGGCCTATAGGGATTAGGCTATATCGCCACTGCCACTAGCACTTCAATTGTTTTTACTATGATTTATTATCTGTTATGCTTATGGGTTTTATAATGTATATCATGTTTAATGAATCTGTCCTAGTGTATTTTAACTTGTAACGGAAGCCGCCCTGAGCCTGCTTTGGCGGGGAGGGCGGGATACAAATTTAAATAAATAAATGCTCATAAACTTACTGCAACAGCAGTGGACAGTTTAAGCCTGCAGTGGCAGCCCACCGTGGCTGGTTTCAAGGGTTCCAGACCACGTGGCAGCTTCCCTCCTTAGCCTCATGGCTGTTCTACTATCGGATACTTCTGAAAGCAGTTTGTATCCTGCTGGTTCCCATTAACTGGAAAGCGGCTGTAAATCTGGCATGCAACGCACAGCTGAAAAAAAAAATAACAAGACATAACAAGGGGATAGGATTTCTAGTCCCTGGCAAAGCTGATTCATCCTCTCCGGGACAAGCAGACGAAGAACACATTATGTAAATCGAGCAAAGAGATGCAAATCATCTTCATTTATAGAAGGACTTGGGATTTTGCTTTCCTGTGGAGCATTTGAGTGACCGGGGGGGGGGGGGGGGCTTTTTATTACCTCCTCCCCATCACCATCAGTAGTGCTTCAAATGAAAAAAAAAAAGAGGAGTCCCTGGGTTTTATTTACAAGCAAAATTCATAACCTGGATTCTTTAGCATGTCAAAGTGGCGTACAGGTCTCCATCATAAAGGGTTGCTGGCCAGGGGAAGCAACCCGCAGGAGTCCAGGTGTCAGGGATATAGGAGTGTGCTGTCAGAAGACAGAGTCACATCACTTCTGAGGTAGAACTGGAAGTGATGTCGTGTCGCTCTAGGAATTGCCAGAAACTCTTTGGTAAACCCACAGAGTTTCCAGCGATTCCTGGAGCAACATGTCATCACTTCTGGGTTTTCCCCAGAAGTGACACAACGCCATCATCCAACTGCATTTTTCCCCTCCTGCCAGCCCCCGTGTGCTGGAGGGCAACAGGAGCTGCATGTGGGAGAATTCCCACTCTCAGCAAGCAAATGTCAAGCCCACCACCAGATCTTAAACTTTTCTCTTTATCAGAAAAGGTGCAAGATGGTGCTGCTGACTAGGGCTTTGGGTAGGGGTTGAATTTTTTTTCACTCCCCCCCCCCTTCCCCCTTGAATTATTGTTGGTTGTTTTGCTGTGTGTTTTTTTATTGCACTGCTTGTAAGTTGCCTTGGAACCTATCAGGATGGGTAGCTGTCTGTCTGTAGCAGTAGAATAGAGCAAGAGTCCAGTAACACCTTAAAGACTAACAAAATTCATGGCAGGGTAGGAGCTTTCGTGAGCCTCTGCTCACTTCTTCAGATTAGTCTGTCTGTAGCAGCTCCTGCCAACCTAGCAGTTCGAAAGCAAGAAACTGAAAGTAAATAAATGGGAAGGTAACAGCGTTCCATGAACCTCAGCGTTTAGTCATGCTGGCCACATGACCACAGAGAAGTTTTCGGAGAACGCTGGCTCTTAGGCTTGGAAACGGAGATGAGCACCACCCCCTAGAGTCGGATTCGACTGGCTTTCGAGCAAGGGAAACCTTTACCTTTTTATAGGAGTAGAAAAGAGCAAGAGTCCAGGAGCACCTTAAAGACTAACAACATTTGTGGCAGGGGAGGAGCTTTCGTGAGTCACGGCTCACTTCTTCAGATGTCTGAAGTGTATCCAAAGAAGTGAACAGTGACTCGCGAAAGCTCATACCCTGCCACAAATACCACTCAAATAAAATTATTACACACATAAAAACATAATCATCAGCTAAACCGTGAGGGAAAAATGAAAACAGAGAAAAGCAAAGAAAGAATAAAAATAAGATCAGGAGACCAAGAAATTACTATTATGAAAATCCAACTGAGCAAAACATGTTTTATCTGTCTGAAGAAAACCACCAGAGAATCAGGTACATAAGAGAAGCCAAGCCTCTTAATCCCAGTCAGGAGGCAACATCAAGGAAGCCCTCTGCCTGTATGGCCTACGGTTGGCCATCCAGAGGTACTGGTTGGCCACTTTGTGAGACAGGAGAGTGGTTAAAATGTGGAATTCGCTAGAGGATGTAGCGATGGCCACAGGAATAAATAGCTTTAAAGGGGGATTGGATAGATTCATGGAGGAGAAGTCTATCAGTGGCTACTAGCCATGGTGGCTGAGGGGAACCTCCACATTCGGAGGCACTAATCCTCTGAACCCCAGAGCCAGGAGGCAGCATGAGGGGAAGGCTTCAGTTTCTATGCCCTGTTGTTGGCCGTCCAGAGGAACTGGTTGGCCACTGTGTGAGACAGGATGCTGGATGGACCACTGGTCTGATCCAGCTGGGCTCTTCTTATGTTCTTATGAAGACCTTGGCCTCTGTGCCTTGTTGTTGGTTCTCCAGAGGAACTGGTTGGCCACTGTGTCAGACAAGATGCTGGACTAGATGGACCATTGGTCTGATCCAGCTGGGCTCTTCTGATGTTCTTATGAAGACCTCGGCCTCTGTGCCTTGTTGTTGGTTCTCCAGAGGAACTTGTTGTCCACTGTGTGGGACAGGATGCTGGACTAGATGGACCACTGGTCTGATCCAGCAGGGCTCTTCTGATGTTCTTATGAAGACCTCGGCCTCTGTGCCCTGTTGTTGGTTCTCCAGAGGAACTTGTTGTCCACTGTGTGAGACAGGATGCTGGACTAGATCGACCATTGGTCTGATCCAGCAGGGCTCTTCTGATGTTCTTATGAAGACCTCGGCCTCTGTACCCTATTGTTGGTTCTTCAGAGGAACTGGTTGGCCACTGTGTGAGACAGGATGCTGGACTAGATGGACCACTGGTTTCTTCCAGCAGGTCTCTTTTTAAGCTCTTGAGTGTGAGACAGGATGCTGGACTAGATGGACCATTGGTCTGATCCAGCAAGGCTCTTCTTATGTTCTTAACATAAAAACATAAGAGCCCTCCCTTGACATTGCCTCCTAGCAACACAGGGCATACTTCTGAATCGACTTGTTTCGGATTGCTCTCTACAGCTCCAGATACCTTGGGGATACCATGATTATGAAGAACCTTGGTATAGATCAACCACTGACTAAAATGCACAGATATTTTGTTCTCCGGGCTCTTTTTTTTAAAAAAACAGCAGCTCTGCTTTTGCCAGCAGATGTAACCCCCCCCCCATCTTTTCAGCTTAAGCTCCATCAGCCTGCCTATATGCTAATGCCCATGTAAACAAATACCTTGGTGGCCATTAAGATGAAAGCAGATAATAATACAGGGAAGAGACGGGTTTGTGACCCTTGGGACGCAAACATTATGTTGAGCTTGGCATCATTAATCTCGTGGCCAGGAAAGCACTGCATCAGCATGTTTAATGAGAGGGTAAAATGCCAGCCATAAAAAAGTTCCATCAGGCAGAGAACGACAGGCCCGTTGCAAAGATAAATGGTGACAAGTTTATTCTGTTCCCTTAACCACTGACCTGGATACCCCAGGCTAGCTCGATATTGTCAGATCTCAGAAGCTAAGCAGGGTCGGCCCTGGTTAGTATTTGGGTGGGAGACCTCCAGGGAAGTCAAGGGTCGCTATGCAGAGGCAGGCAATGGCAAACCACCTTTGAATGTGGTTGAAAACCAGATGGGGCCACCATACATTGGCTGCGACTTGAGGTCACTTTTCACACATGTCTTAAGGGCTGCCCTGACCTGGATGGCCCAGGCTAGCCCAATCTCATTGGATCTCAGAAGTTTAGCAGGGTCATACCTGGGTCCTTTCCACACCAGACCTTAAATCCTGATTCAACCCTGTCCCTGAACTTCCATTCTACATTACACGCAAGTTCTGTCTTTAATTATCTTGGGGCGTTTTTGCATTCTACACTACACTTGACTTCACCTCTGTAATTATCTTGGGGTATTTTTTTGTTTCCACATTACATTGAGGTCACCCCAGTTCCGCCCCTCACTTGCTGTTATACCCAGGGATAAATGCAAGGTATTGTGTAGCGAGTTGAACGCTGACAAAACCAGGGACGAGATCCAAGTGCGGAAAGGACCCTGGTTAGTACTTGGATGGGGGACCACCAAGATAGTCCAGGGTTGGCACGCAGTGGCCAACCACCTCTGTTCATCTCTTGGTTTGAAAACCCCATGAGGAGTCTGCCATAAGTCATAAGGGGTTGTCATAAGTGTTGGATTCTCTGAACTCACTAGAAAAAGCAATTATGCTTGGATTGGTGATTGGCAAAAGGAAACCGGGCCACCAAAGAACACGGTGGCTAGACACCATAGAAGTCGGCACCAGCCTGAGCATGGACCAACTCAAAGAACCAGTACAAGATTGGAAAACATGGAGAGAGCTGGCCTATAGAATCACCAAGAGTCGGACACAACTGAACGGCTAACAACAACAATGGGGTCCGAACTGGAGGAGACTGACCAATATCTACTACTACGATCTTGGAGTCGTAGTAGATAACGCAATGAAAATGTCGAGACAGTGTGCGACTGCAATAAAAAAGGCCAATGCTATGCTGGGGGTTATTAGGAAGGGAATAGATAACAAATCAGCCAGTATCATAATGCCCCTGTATAAATCGATGGTGCGACCTCATTTGGAGTACTGTGTACAGTTCTGGTCGCCACGCCTCAAGAAAGATATTATAGCATTGGAAAAAGTGCAGAAAGGGCAACTAGAATGATAAAAGGGTTGGAACACTTTTCCTATGAAGAAAGGCTGAAGTGCTTGGGGCTCTTTAGCTTGGAGAAACGACAGCTGAGGGGTGACATTATCAAGGTTTATAAGATTATGCATGGGATAGAGCAGGTAGAGAAAGAAGTCCTTTTCTCCCTTTCCCACAAGACAAGAACTCATGGGCACTCCATGAAATTGCTGAGCAGTCGGGTTAGAACAGATAAAAGGAAGTACTTCTTCACCCAAAGAGTGATTAAGACGTGGAATTCACTGCCACAGGAGGTGGTGGCGGCTACAAGCATGGACGTCTTCAAGAGGGATAAACATATGGAGCAGAAGTCCATCAGTGGCTATTAGCCACAAAGTATCGTTAGGAACTCTCAGTCTGGAACAAGTGATGCTCTGTAATCTTGGTGTTTTGGGGGGGGGGGGGCAACAGTGGGAGGGCTTCCTACCCCCACTGCTGGACCTCCTGAGGGCACCTGGTGTTTTTGGCCACTGTGTGACAGAATGTTGGACTGGATGGGCCATTGGCCTGATCCAACATTGGCTTTTCTTATGTTCTTATGTTCTTAACAGACTTCTCTGGTCTTGGTACTGCCGGGGAACCACAGAAAGTTGCAGAGTGCTCAAGGCTCTAACGCAGCAGAGTTGGGGCCAGGTGTGGCAACAGACTTACAAAGGTACACGGAGTCAGCAATCAGTTCTAAAACTAATCAGCAACTTTTATTAAAGGAAATCCATGTTGGAGAGGGCAGAGAAGAGATAGATATAGATTACCTACTCTAACTAACTAGATGGTGTTGGATGCTGGATGCATGTCCAGCCTTCATGGTGCAAGATGGCGAGATCATGCACCTCCTTTGTATGCCTGCGAGAGAGAAGAGAGTGAGAGAGCAGAAGCAGAGGAAATTGCCCCTAAGAGCAGGGGTCATTTCGAGCAGGAGCTCGGGGGAGCTCAGCTCTGGGAGTTGGTGCCAGCCAACCCCCCCCCCCCCAATGTGGGAATGCCTGCTTGTGTCATGGCTACAACAAAAACAACTCCATCCCCTGGAAAGGTCCTTGTTCCTCCGACCAGCCTTCTGAAGCCTTCAGCCACCACTGAAGCTATCCTCCCAGAATAGTGGTATTTCTGAGGCTTGGATTAGTAGCGGTCCCCTCTCTGCCAGCTCTCTCTCTCTCTCTCTCTCTCTCTCTCTCTTTCCTTCCTTCCTTCTTTCTCCCTTTCTTTCCTTCTGACATACTTCTGGTGATGTCAGGTGGTTTAGCATATGCAAATAAGTTATGCTAATGAGTTATGCTAATGAGCGCCTGCACCTCTTTTTCTACGAAATGTCCCCTGCCCCCATCCAAGTACTTGCCAGAGTCAACCCTGCTTAGCTTCTGAGATCTGACAAGATCAGGCTTTCTTCGGCTATCCGGGTCAGGGCCCCGAGATCCCTATTACTGGACAAGCATTCAAAGGCCTGCCCTGCCTGAAGTCATCCCCATGGATCATATCACTTAGCTTTGCGGAGACAGCTAATGACGTCTTCTTAAAGCCAATGTGCGTCACTTGGGGGGGGGGGGGAATTGCACGGCCTCATGCATTCATGCACTTTGATCCTTTGGTTTCCATGCGGCTGTCTAATTTCCTTTCTGTTGAGCAAACTCTGGAAGGCGTCGGAGCTTGCATGTACAAGTGACATTATTTGCGGAGGCACTGCTTCTGAGAACATGGAATTTTCCGGCGTTTCCAAAGGCTCCGCGTGTCAAAGCCTGTTAAAGCGGCAGTGAGCTTCGTGAGTGCCGTCCTCTCTATCTGAGGGTTTAAGCATTTAGTTTTATTTCGTAGGGTTCCTGCTTATCATGTTTAATTCTTCTTAGAGATGGATCTTCCAAAAAGCCATTCAATGGGTGCTGTATTGCTCTGATAGGGAGGGAAGGTGGCACGATATAGCACAATCTCATCCCGTCTCGGAAGCTAGAATACATGAATATGTGAAGCTGCCTTATAATGAATCAGACCTTTGGTCTGTAAAAGTCAGTATGGTCTACTCAGACTCGCAGTAGTTCTCTGGCTGAGGTCTTTCACATCAACTGCTGCATGATCCCTGTTGTGTACTAAGACCACGGTTGCTTGGTCTCTCGTAATGGCGACCGCCACGTGGTCAGCGCACATGGTCAGAATCTACCTGAGCTTCGGCCAGGTAGAACAATAGCCAGTTGGATCCTGAGTGACCACCAATTACGAGCCTAGGTCTCCCGCTGGGGGACCTATGAACCACAACCACGGACTTAAGGTCCTATCAGGACTTGTGGGCGAGGTCGGGGCATTGTCTCCGGCCGGCATAAAAGAGGGCTCTGAGCCCGGGGTTTCCCATGTTCCATCTGACCCTCAATAAAGAGCTTTGCTATGAAATCACTACCACTCGCCTCCCGACTCCAATACTTTCCAATCCGTTTAACTGGAGATGCTGGGGATTGAACCTGGGACCTTCTGCATGCCAAACAGATGTTCTACCACTGAGCCACATACCTAAGAGATGAAATTAGCAAAACCCAAAGCCCCCCAATGTTTTCCACCCTGCCCTCCTCTGTAGCCTTGGAAAGTTAACAGATTTTAAAGAGACTTGGGTCTGGTTCCAATTACACAGGAAAGGAATAAAATGATATTTCGAGCTAAACAATTTAAACTGGACTTGTTATAGGTTGCATATTATGATTACAGGTTATATTTAAAATTTTTACAAAATGAAAATAATATTTTTTTTTCAAACAGGAAAGGAATATCCTCAATTGCATGGCCTGAACTTGACAGGGCTGCCCCCAAATACATGTCCCAAATTTGCAACAACCGTCCTGAACTTCTAGACCATTTACTGATGAGTTCTGGTCTCCTCCTTTAGGGTCTTGAGCCAATGAACACATGAAGCTGCCTTATACTGCATTAGACCCTTGGTTCATCAAAGTCAGTACTGTCTACTCTCCAGGGTCTCAGGCCAAGATCTTCCACATCACCCGAGCCTTTTAGCTGGAGATGCCGGGGATTGAACCTGGGATCTTCTACATGCCAAGCAAATGCTCTGCATGCCAAGCAAATGCTAAGCTAAGCAGGGTTGGTTCTTGGAAGGGAGACCACCAAGGAAAACTCTGCAGAGGAAGGCCATGGCCAACCACCACTGCTTCTCACTTGCCTTGAAAGCCCCTTGCTGGGGTTTCCATAAGTCTTGGAAGGGAGACCACCAAGGAAGGCTCTGCAGAGGAAGGCCATGGCAAACCACCTCACTTACCTTAAAAAACCCTTGCTAGAGTTGCCATAAGTCTTGGAAGGGAAACCACCAAGGAAAGCTCTTCAGAGGAAGGCCATGGCCAACCACCACTGCTTCTCACTTGCCTTGAAAGCCCCTTGTTGGGGTTTCCATAAGTCTTGAAAGGGAGACCACCAAGGAAGGCTCTGCAGAGGAAGGCCATGGCCAACCACCTCTGCTTCTCACTTGCCTTGAAAGCCCCTTGCTGGGGTTGCCATAAATTGGCTGCGACTTGATGGCGCTTTGCACACGCACATTTTCCTCTGATACTGGAGACACAACAGGAATTGGAGAGGACATTGTGGGACAAGTAGATGACAGAAGATTTAGACAAGGTTTCCATGGGCCGGAATCCCCTTGTGGAGCACATGAAACTGTCTTACACTGAATCAGACCATAAGCCTGTCAATGTCAGTCTGTCTACTGTAACTGGCAGTGGCTCTCCAGCATTTCAGACGGAGGTCTTTCACATATTTGAGATGTTTATCAACTCATGGGAAATTAACAGAAGTAACTAGAACACCTGTAATCATACAGTGGTCTGTAAATATGTGAGCAGAATCATAGGATCACAGAGTTGGAAGGGGCCACACTGTCAGAATAGCAACATTTTACCAAAATAGTTGTGTGTGTCAGCTGGAAATTGGTGGGGAAATGACAGGAAACACATTTCCTGGCTCATAGTAAGCCCACAAAGAGCATGGATTAAAAAAAATAATAACCCAGCAATTGATCCGGTCTGATTTTGTACAAACCTGATTTGAAGTTTCCCAAGAGACCAGTTCTGGATTACATCCAGTGCAATAAACCTCCTTTCCTAGGTGACAGTTCCAGCAGGAATCCAATACAAGAATTCTGGATTGTATGGGGGAAGAATCAATTCATTATAAAGATGAATAGACTCACCTCTCTTGTGGCAGCACTCTGGAAGTGACCAAATGTGATTTGAGAACTAGCAAAATGAAAGTTTAAAAAAAAATGTATAAAGGATAGGCTGAGTGGAAAAGAAGTTAGTTTTTATAACCCTGTTTTCTCTACCCTAAGGAGTCTCACATCAGCTTACCTTCCCTTCCTCTCCCCACAACAGGCACAGTTTGGTCTAGTGGTTAGGAGCGCAGACTCTAATCTGGGAGAACCGGGTTTGATTCCCCCCTTCTTCACATGCAGGTGTGACCTTGGGTCAGTCACAAGTTCTCTCAGAGCTGTTCTCTCACGAGCAGTTCTCAGAGCTCTCTCAGCCCCCACCTACCTCATAGAGTGTCTGTTGTGGGGAGGGGAAGGAAAAGGAGATTGTAAACCCCTCTGAGACTCCTTTGGGTAGTGAAGGGTGGGGTATAAATCCAATCTCGTCTTCTTTTTCTAGGTGGGGCTGAGAGAGTTCTGGAGAATTGTGACTGGCCCAAGCAGGCTTCAGGTGGAGAAGTGGGGAATCAAACCCAGTTCTCCAGATTAGAGTCCACTGCTCTTAAGCACTACACCACGCTGGTGGGTACTTTTGGGGATAGCTTCCAAAGTCTTCAAAAAGGCCACCTTTTGTGCTACTGGGGGGAGAGTGCCAAGAAAGGCCTGCCCATTCCAAGAAAGGGCAGCAAATCCATTATCTTGCTCTGTTTGTCCTTTGTGGCCCTGTCCCATACTCAGATCTGACTGCCTTACCCTAAAAATAAAGGAAGACTTAACAAGGCAAGGTGTTAATCTAGTTTGGTGGGCAAGGGCTCAGATTGAATCTAGATATATGAAAGATTTTTTAAAAATCTGGCTTTTATCTAGAACCATGTGCTTTTGAAAAATTGCTATGTACATCGAGTGATAAGTTGATTAAGAAAATGCATGTATTTTTAATGCAAATGAAACTGGATGATGAAGTGATTAAAGATTGTATGATTAAATAGATGCAAAATTTGGGTTATAATATAGACCTTGCACGGTGGAGTAAATTGTGGAAAGTGAATGGAAAAAATTGCATTTAAAGAGAACTTGTATAAGATGTTTTATAGATGGTATCTAACACCAGACAGAGTCACCAAAATGTACAAAAATATGCCAAATAGTTGCTGGAAATGTAAAAAGAAAATGTAGGTACGTTTCACCATATGTGATGGACATGTGAAATTGGATGTAAGTTCTGGGTTATGGTACGTACATTTATACAGACAGTTTTGCAGACTTCATCACCCTTCCAACCAGAATTGTTTTTACTGAGTTGCACACCAGATGATCTTGACAAAAATCAAAGATATTTTATAATTCATGTAGGAACAGCAGCTAGAAATACAAGACCTTCTGAACAAGACCTAATAGTGAAGACTATGGAAAGTGTGCAAATGATGCTAAAAGGGCAAATGGAGGAAAATTTTGTTGAACTATGGACTCCTTTTTATGATTGGATAAGAAAGAAATATAAAGATATGAACTCTTTGATATTATAATATGAAGAAGACTTTAGGAACTTTTAAAATTTCACAGTTTATCCTTTTGTAATATAAAATGATAAGTCGAGAAGATTTATATGCAGAAGACTTATTACTTATGTTTCCTTTTCTTCCCCTATCCTTGTTATCTTAAAAATTAAATAAAGTATACTATTAAAAAAAAGATCTGACTGGCTTCACACGCTTGGATCCAGACTAGATGTTTCCACAGGTACAAGGATTTCTATCATATGAAGAACGATTTTACCGCCTCTCCTTCCCACAACAGCCCCAAATGCCCCCCCATCACAGAATCCGAGAATCACAGAACTGGAAGGGGCCATGCAGGCCATCTAGTCCAACCCCCAGCTCAATGCGGGATCAACCTAGAGCATTCCTGACAAGGGTTTGTCCAGCCACCATATGAAGACTTCCAGGGAGGGGGAGCTCACCACCACCTCCTGAGGCAGCCAATTCCACTGTTGCACAACTCTGACTGTAAAAAAGTCTTTCCTAAGATCCAGCTGGGACCTTCCCACCTTTAATTTAAACCCATTCTTGTGAGTCCTCTCCTCTGCTGCCAACAGGAACAGCTCCCTGCCCTCCTCTAAGTGGCAGCCCTTCAGATACTTCAAGAGAGTCATTGGGTGCGTTCACACTGGAGTGCTGGAGCCTGCTGGAGCCGGCTGCAAACGTCTGCAAACGTCTGGTCCCGTAAAATCACGATCACACTAACCTCTCCTCGTGTCACCTTCAAGCGGCTCCCCCACGTTCACACTAACAACGGGGTGGGGGGGATTTCGGGTTTTTTTTATTTTTTTTGCCGCTTGCGCATGCGCACAAGTGCTCATACACACGGATGAAATTTTTTTTTTTCAAGCATGCGCAGCCCGATCCGGCCAAATCACGACTTCCTTTTAACAGTAGAAATCGCTTTGATATTTCAACCAGAAAATAGCCGCATTGTGACCGCAAGCTCATGTACACAGTGCCCTCCATTTGCACATCTGCCCTTTAAACATAGGTTTGTATGGGCGCCCATGCGAATCTCGGCAAAAAAAATTTTTAAATGGCGGACAAAAAGCGGAAGCCAGAGGCTTCCGCGGGGGAAGGGGGGAGTTTTCTCGGAAGTTGCTTTGAGACGGCTCCCCGTTTACACTGGAAGAAAGGTGGCAGGAGCCAGAAGAGCATGGCTGAGACCAGCAAGTGAGCTGGTCTCAGATTTCAGATGCTTTCCAACGCTTTATGAGACGGTAGGCGACGGCTGGGGACGGGAGCCAGCTGTTACAGTATAAACGTGCAGATTGGAGCCGGCTGTAGCCGGCTCAAATCTGCAAGTGTGAACGCACCCATTGTGTCCCCCCTCAACCGCCTCTTCTCCAGACTGAGCATTCCCAGGTCCCTCAGCCTTTCCTCACAGGGATTCTTGGTCTCCAGGCCCCCAGTCATCCTCGTCGCTCTCCTCTGCACCCGCTCCATTCTGTCCACATCCTTTTGGAAGTGAGGCCTCCAGAACAGCACACAATACTCCAGGTGCGGCCTGACCAATGCAGTGTTCAGTGGGACTATAACATCTTGCCCTTTGATGTGCCTCTGGCCACACCCAGGCTAAACTACCTGCAGCAGGTGAGGGAGAGGAGCTCATCCGAGATCACATTTTGCCAGAACCAAGACTGTCGCAGTCTCCCTCTCATCTGTCGTGGTTATTAAGAACAACTACAAATCAAGGTGAACAAGAGAGTTTTTCAGTTAATGTTTCAGACCCCTCCCGTGTTTCCTGTAAGTCGTGTGAGCCAGCTCACAGTTTTTTAGCCTCCGGCGCACAGATTTTTGTCTTCGCTCAGGAAGGATGGCTCGAGAGCAAACTAACTGATGCAGCAGCCAAATCGCTCGCTCACAGCTTTAATGCCAGTAGCTCACAAAGTAGAATTTTTGCTCACAAGGCTCCACAGCTTAGAGGGAGCATTGGACCCCTCCCCACCAAAGCCAGCCTTTCCTCTGAACATTTTGTTTGCCAAACATTCTGCAGAGCCCTGATAAAGAGCCTGCTACAACAGCCCCTTTTGGCATTTGCAGCAGCAGATGATCCATCACTTGAAGCGAAAATGATGTTATCTCCAGGAGAACATGTTGTGCACCAGACAACCTGGGGCTGGTTGAGCCTTTCAGCCGAGCACTCAACACATCACGTCTGTGAGTCACATTTGGGCCATTTTGCAAGTAAAATGTACACTAAGGAGCCAGTTTGGTGTAGTGGTTAGGGGCGCAGACTCTAATCTGGGAGAACTGGGTTTGATTCCCCGCTCCTCCACGTGCAGCTGCTGGTATGACCTTGGGTCAGTCATATGTTCTCTCGGAGCTGTTCTCTCAAGAGCAGCTCTTTCAGCCTCACCTGCCTCACAGGGTGTCTGTTGTGGGGATGGGAAGGGAAAGGAAATTGTAAGCTGCTCTGAGACTTGGAGTGAAGAGCGGGGTATAAATCCAATCTCTCCTCCTCCTCCCCTCCTCCTCTGCTGATCAAATCTCCAGTGGTCAATAGAGGCCTTTCTGGGCAAAAGCCATACCTGGCTGGCCCACCCACTTTCTAAAAACACTCGACAGTAGGGCTGCCAAGTCCAACTTGGGAAATATCTGGGGACTTTGGGGGTGGAGCCAGGAGACTTTGGGGGTGGAGCCAGGAGAAAGGAAGTGACATCATTTTGTGATGTCACATCCTGTGATGTTGCTTCCACATGCTGACACATGAACTCATGAAGTTTCCTAATACTGAATCAGGTCATTGGTCCATCAAGGTCAGTATTGACTACTCAGACTGGTAGTGGCTCTCCAGGGTCTCAGGCTGAGATCTTTAATGTCACCTATTACCTGATCCTTTTTTAGCTGAAGAGGCTGATACCGCCTGCATGTCAAGCAGATGCTCTATCACTGAGCAACGGCCCTACTGAATCCTTCCTCATCTCGGCAGAATATGAAGCCCTAAGTGCTACACAAGTGCTAAATATGATTTTCATATCATAAGAACAGGAGAGAAGCCACAGTGGATCAGCCCATCCAGTACAGCCCATCCAGTACAACACTCTGTGTCACAACAGTGGCCAAAAATACCAGGTGCCCTCAGGAGGTCCAGCAGCGGGGCCAGAACTCCAGAAGCCCTCCCACTGTTGCCCCCCAAGCACCAAGAATTCAGAGCCTCACTGCCCCAGACAAAGGGTTCCATTTAGACCTTGTGGCTAATAATAGCCACTGATAGATCTCTGCTGGATGGGGACAGAGAGAGACAGACAGACAGACAGACAGACAGAAAAAAGAAAGAAAGAGGGAGAGAGAGAGAAGGGAAAAAAACTGGCAGAGGCACTTACTTCCATTTAGACCTTGTGGCTATAATAGCCACTGATAGACCTCTGCTGGATGGGGACAGAGAGACAGACAGACAGACAGAAAAAAGAAAGAGGGAGAGAGAATGAAAAGAGCTGGAAGAGAAACTCACCTTGCCAGCCACATGCAAAAGCAGCTCCTTCAGTCCCTCCTTAATCTCTGGGCTGACCTCTCTTGCTGTGGAAGAAGCTCTCTTGCTGACTTCTTAAAGGGGAAATGTCTGGCGAGGCTTTTTACTGCAGGGCAGGCTCTCTGCAGACATTTCCCTTTTAAGGCAGCCATTTTGTCCCCCCGGTGGCCAACTTTGGAAAAGCGGGAGATAAGCACTAAAAATCAGTGTTTCCCCCGCCCTAACGGGGGACTTGGCAGCCCTACTCGGCAGGCACCAGGTAAGGTATCAGTGGGCATCCCTGCTTTATACAATAGTGAAGTTCACCTAAGGTTTGCTTATGTGCCATCCAGGGCCGCTGCCAAGTCATATGACGGGACAGAATTGCCCCATGTGTCAAACGCCAACCATTCCACAGACCATCGGAGCTGCCTGTATCTGTTAGACGGAGGGAGTCAGTTCCATTCTTGTTTTTTTTACATTTCCGCCCAGTTGTGTTGCGTCAAGCTGTGTTGCATCCTGTTAAGGAACAGCAACAATGCTGCGCAAATTAGATCACTGGGCACGTCACTTTGAGGCGGATGATTCCGTGTGGCAGGTTTCAAAAATATCTGTTAAACGAGGAGCGCTCGCAATGGAGATTTCTTTGCAGGAGAACAGTTTTGCCAATGATCCGCTCGTCAAGTCGCATCGGCAGACAGCAAGGTCAGCTCATCGTCCCCGGGTTCCTTTGAACGGCAAAACACCCACTTCTAAGGAAAGAGCATCAGTGACGTTTCAACAACAATCAGGGCTGACTTACAGTGCAATCTTGGGCAGAGTCGATACATTTTGACCAGAATAACTCTGCATATGATTTACTGTCAGTCCCTTTCTGAATGCCTCCCACGGCTCATGTTGTCATAACCCTAGGCCGATAGCAGCGAGGCCTAGTGGCTCCAGGGAAGCCTCTATTAGAGTAGCTATCAGGGCCCACATTTCTCAGGTTCCCTCTGGACCCTGTGATTGGCTAGCAGGGGATTTGGAGGGAAAACTTATACCAGCAGAGGAATAGAGGGTGGTGCCTGAGAAGAAGGAATAAAAGGCCTTGCCCAAAGTGGGAGGAGGTTCACTCCCAGGGAGCAGAGCTGGTGTGAAGCTGCTGCAAAGGCTGGGATCCCTCATCCAAAACAGGGTGAGTCAGTGTGAGGCAAATACCTAGAGAAGGCTAGGACAGTAAAGTCAGATGTGTTAGGATTTTGTAATTTGCTGGTTTACCTACCTTTATTGTGCTCGTTTTTACTACACCTTATTGAATCCCAGTTATTGTTAAATCTCTTTAATAAAAATAGTTTGTTCTTCTGCCTGGGTCCTCATGCCACATTCTGTCACTTATAAGGGGGAAACCTGCTGGGAAAGGAGTGTATGAAGGGGTAAGGTGGGTGCTCTGGGCCCTCCCGAGGAGACCCGTACCAGAGTGGTGGCAGCCATTAGAGAACCTTATAGCCGCTGCCCACGACACATACAAAGGTGTTATGTCCGCTGACCGCCACTGGGCATACAGTCAGAGCTTGACTCCAAGAGACAATAGGGGTCAAGGATCCTAAACCACCACTAGCCCTCCAATCAGAACTCTGGCAGGAGATTCAAACCCGCCAATTTGACTTTTGGGTGTGTCCTAGGAGTTGTATATAGTTGCCCATCTCGGCCGGTATTGCATGCTTGTTGTGTACTCAATAAACCTATGCTGATCATTGTGTCGTAGTCCGGCTTTCCATGCATTGAACCCAGTACACAATAAAAGGAAAATTCTATACCAAATTACCACCTTACCTGCAAATGCTCCTGACATGTAGAAGAAGAAGAAGAAGAGAGAGATTGGATTTATCTCCCGCCCTTTACTTGGAGTCTCAGAGCAGCTTACAAACTCCTTTCCCTTCTCCTCACAACGGACGCTCTGTGAGGTAGGTGGGGCTGAGAGAGCTCTTTCCAGAGCTGTCCTTGAGAGAACAGCTGTGACAGAATTATGGCTTGCCCAAGGCTGGACTGGATCATTCCTCCTGGCTTTGTAAATGAAATGAAATCAATCTGTGGGTTTTGGCCCTGTTGAGAGGTGACTAGTGGGTTTCTGAACCTTTTTGAAAAGTTCTTTTTATTTTCATTTTGGTTTTCGTTAAAGGGCATAATTTCTGCTATGCTGAAATTTCAGGAGACCATTGATCGCATTTTAAGAAGTCATTTGGATATAGTTTTTGGGTTCAGGGATTCTGGCATCTTGCTCTTGGTGGTGGAAAGTGTTGTCAAGTCACAGCTGACTAATGGCAACTCCATAGGGTGTCCAAGGCAAGAACAGAGGTGGTTTGCCATTGCCTGCCTCTGTGTAGCAACCTTGGACTTCCTCAGTGGTCTCCCATCCAAGTACTTAACTAGGGCTGACCCTACTGAGCTTCCAAGATCAGATGAGGTCAAGCTAGCCTCAGCCATCTGGGTCATAGCTGGCCTGGCCATCAAGATCATGTTGTTATTGTTGTTAGCCATTCAGTCGTGTTCGACTCTTGGCGATTCTATGGGCCAGCTCTCTCCATGTTTTCCAGTCTTGTACTGTTTCTTTGAGTAGTTCCGTGCTCAGGCTGGTGTCAACTTTTAAGGTGTCTAGCCACCTTGTTCTTTGGCAGCCCAATTTCCTTTTGCCACTAACCAATCCAAGCATAATTGCTTTTTCTAGTGAGTTCTCCCACATAACATGGCCAAAATGTCAGTTGCAGTTTTGTGATTTTGCCTTCCAATGGCATGTCTGGTTGTATGCGCTCCAGTACTTGCTTCTTTGTCACCTTTGCTGTCCAAGGAATGTGCAGGAGCTTTCTCCAGTGCCACAGCTCAAATGAGTTGATTTCCCTCCCGTCCTGCTTCTTCATGGTCCAACTTTCTCAGCCATCGGTTGCTCTGGGGAAGACAATAGCACAGACTAATCTGCATTTGGTTACTTGGCTGATGTCCTTGCTCTTCCAATATTTTATTCATGCTCATCATTGCTGTGCAACCCAGCATGATTCAGCATTTTGTTTCTGGACTGCATTCACCATTTTGGTTGATCTGTGATCCTAAGAAAGTGAATTCTTCCACACATTCCATCTCTTCAACATCAGCTGTTATTTTGACATTTCTATTCTTCTCAGCGGTCATGAACTTGGTCTTTTTGATGTTTAGGAAGAGGCCAAACTTTTCACTTTCTCCTTTGATTTTCTTGATCAGGTATTTCAGGCCTTCTTTAGTTTCTGAGAGAAGGACTGCGTTGTCAGCAAACTGAAGATTGTTGATATCCCTTCCTCCAGTCTTAACTGTGATTTTTGACTTTTCCAGCTCTAACTTCCTCATGATTGTTTCGGCATACATTTTGAATAGGAAAGGTGAAATCAAGGTCGTACCTTGAAACAAAAAGATATTAAAGGTTAATCTTTGAAGTCTCTGTACTCTGTCCCACTCCCTTCTCTCCCCACCCACTGAGCAGAAATGGGAAGAGAGAAAGTCAGCATGCCCCAGCTGATCCATGCCTCATAAGAAGACCACACTGGACATCTGGAGTCCAGGGTCACTTAGATCAAAACCAACAAACGACGCTCCTTCCATTGCAGATTTCAGAACCAACTCTGTGAAAATACAGTGCTTCAAAAAGATCTTTTCACATAACTATCTTTTTTTCTCCCTACCAAGAACAAAAAAAAAGTAATGTCATTGAAGACACTTATCCTGATGAACAGAGTTGTTAGGCCTTAAGTAACTCATTCAGGTGAGACCACTTACAGCCTTGGGATGATGTGTCTAAATTAAAATGATTGTTTCCTAATGATACGTTGAGCTTGACAAGAAACAATGGCTCACTCGTCAAGAGCCCTGATAAATTCCTCACAGACTCTTTGCTGCCCGTCAACCAGTTGATCGTCTCGAGACATGTGGTGAATCAAGACCTCTTCAGATGTCATTGTTTTTACACACGTAATTCATAGATGTAATCAGCTCCGGAGGGTTCCCTCGTGATCTTCCGCTAGATATCACAGCTATTTTCTCTGCCTTTCAAACAGCAGGGTGGGACGGCTGAAGAGGTGTGATTTCTCTCCTGAGAAGACATCTTATGACACTTGGTGATTGCTTTGATCTCGTTTGTGCAAGAGACATCATAAGCTATGGGACTGACTTCTCCCATATGGACCTAGCCACCAAGGGTTGCCAGCCTCCAGGAGGGGGCTGGAGATCTCTCGGGGTTACAGCTGATCTCCAGGCAACAGAGATCAGTTCCCCTGGGGGAAATGGGTGCTTCGGAGGGTGGACTCCACGGCCATGGTGAGGGCCAGCTTGGTGTAGTGGTTTAGAGTGGCGGATCCTAATCTGGAGAACCAGGTTTGATTCCCCACTCCCCCACATGAAGCCAGCTGGGTGACCTTGGACCAGTCCCAGGCCTCTCAGAACTGTTCTCTCAGAGCTCTCTCAGCCCTCCTACCTCACAGGGTTTCTGTTGTGGGAAGAGGAAGGCAAGGCGATTGTAAGCCATTCCAAGACTCCTTTGGGTAGTGAAGAACAGGATAAAAATCCAACTCTTCTAATTCTTCTGGACCTGCTGGCTGACAAGGGAAATCCCACCCCTCCAGATGATGACATCACATCGGGGACGTTGCATGACGTCCCCGCCCACCCCCAGAATCCCCCCCCCCAATCTCTCCACCAGAGCAGTGAGGGGACCTGGCAACCCTATCTCAGGCAAAGTTCTTTCACATCACTGACTGCCTGGCCCTTCTAGCTGGAGATGTCGAGGATCGAACACAGAACCTTCTGCATGCAAAGCAGATGCTCTACCACTGAGCCACAGGCCAACAAATACAAACACAACAAATACAAACTGCCTTATGTCATGTCAAAGCAATGGTTTATTGTGGTCTATATTGCTTATTTTGACTGGCAGCAGCTCTCCAAGTTCTCACGGGGAGGTCTTTCACATCACCTACTATGTGATCTATGACAAATGAGGGGTGACATAATCGAGGTTTATAAGGTTATACATGGGATAGAGCAGGTAGAGAAAGAAGTACTTTTCTCCCTTTCTCACAAGACAAAAACTCGTGGGCACTCCATGAAATTGCTGAGCAGTCAGGTTAGAACAGATAAAAAAGGAAGTCCTTCTTCACCCAAAGAGTGATTAACACGTGGAATTCACTGCCACAGGAGGTGGTGGTGGCTACAAGCATGGATGGGTTCAAGAGGGAATTAGATAAACATATGGAGCAGAGGTCCATCAGTGGCTATTAGCCACAAAGTATAGATAGGAACTGTCAGTCTGGGGCAAGTGATGCTCTGTATTCTTGGTGTTTGAGGGGGGCAACAGTGAGAGGGCTTCTAGTGTCTTGGCCCCACTGCTGGACCTCCTGAGGGCACCTGGTGTTTTTGGCCACTGCGTGACAGAGTGTTGGACTGGATGGGCCACTGACCTGATCCAACATTGGCTTCTCTTATGTTCTTATCTTCTTATCTCAAAATGTCAGGTTGGGTCCTTCTGCATGCCAAAAAGAGGCCCTACCACCAAAAATGAGTTTTTGTAATAAAGACAATGAAAACGAATGCAATATTTGAAACCAAACACAAAAAGGGAAGTGGATATTGCACACCTCTCACGTTTGCTTCCATTTTATGCTCTGTCCATATGTTTGTAAATAAAGCCAATATAACACAGGCATCTCAAGTCTGGTGTGTTCTTATCCAAAGGAAACTGAATCCGTTAAGCATTGACCCGTGTACATCCCGCAGCTTTGGGAAGTGGGAGAAACATAGCAATATTTTATTTATGAGACGTCTAGCTGGTTTTCCAAGCAAGAGATGCCAGGGGTTTCCTATCCAGGTGTCGGGGCAGGTGTAGAATTGCTTAGATTCAATTTCCAGATGATTCGCTGGTCTGTATCCTACCGCTTGGTGCATGGAGTGCGGCGTTTTCCTGTATTCCTCTCAGTTGACCTGCAGTCTCATCCCAGAAAGAACATTCACAAACTCATGGGACCCAGACAGAGGAACAGCTGTACAGTTTGGTGGGAAGAGTGAGAAAGGACAAGGGTGTAAAATGGCTCCTGTTTCCTGTTCTTCCATGGAGGAAAGACTTTTATCTACTTCATCCATCCATTCCTGCTGATTCCAAACCACCAACCCACACTACTGCTATTCCAGTGCATAGATCCCATAACCTCTAGGAATTATCTTTCTGGGGGTCAGAAGGGACTGTGAGAACAGAGATCAATGCAGGAAAACTTGTGTTCCGGGATGGGTGGATTTGTACCATTGAGTCTTTAGTAGAACTTTCAAAAGTATGTTCCTCCACAAACTGGGAAAATGCAGTTCAGTTCATGGTTCCATTCCGTTCAGTTCATTCGGTTTTAAAAGCCCGTAGGCCATACACCATAAAATTTTTAAAGATTTTAAATGTTTAAGAATACAGTATAGGAGAATTGTGCCACATCTGTTATGCAGTTTTGGCACAAACTATTCAACAGGAGTCTCAACCTTGTAGCTTCTGGAAAGGGTGAGAATTTCAATAGCCATTTCCCCAAGACTTTTCCTCTCCCGGCTGTATGTTTTGGACAGTGAAAGAATATACGAGCAAGTGAACCTACAGCTGTTAATGGGCCGTCACAATAGTGCTGGTTTGCTGGAACACTTCGAAAGCGGCCCTTCATCTGAGCCACGAGACAAACCACAAACCGAACCAGGAGACTCATTCCCCTGGTTCCAGGGTCATTTCGTAGAAAAAGAGGTGCAGGAGCTCATTAACATAGCTCATTAGCATAACTTATTTGCATATGCTAAATTACCTGACATCACCGGAAGTATGTCAGAAGGCAAGGAAGGAAGGAAGGAAGGAAGGAAGGAAGGAAGGAAGGAAGGAAGGAAGGAAGGAAGGAAGGAAGGCGGGGGGACAGCTACTAATCCAAGCCTCAGAAGTACCACTATTTTGGGAGGATAGCTTCAGTGGTGGCTGAAGCCTTCAGAAGGCTGGTCGGAGGAAGAAGGACCTTTCCAGGGGAGGGGGTCATTTTGCTGCAGCCATGACACAAGCAGGCATTCCCCCGCCGGGGGGGGGGGGGCTGGCACCAATTCCCGGAGGTGAGCTCCCTCGAGCTCCTGCTCGAAATGACCCCTGGATGGGAGACCTCCTTGGAATACCAGCAGTCGGAAGGACAGGGGCAGCTTTATTCAGCCACCTCCCTGAATATCCTCCGGGCCCCCAGTAGGGGTCAGTCACCAGAGGTCGCCATGACTTTCAGGTGCATACACACACACACACATGCACATATGAAATACACACACAAACACAAAAAATAGGGGTCTCGGGGAGCAGGGTGTTGACTCTTTCCACATGTCCTGTTGAAGCCCTCTCCCATGTCTGCATGGGAAAGACAAAAATGCAGTTTCAATGCACTTGTATCAAGCTTTTAAACCAAAGGATTCCCATTCAGCAAGGTAGATCTCCAACCCCATCCCCATGTCAACATTGCTGTTGTCCAGAAATGCCACCAGACTCTGGATCAGACCCTCCATGGCCACAATGGGAGTAGGGTTGCCACAGGGCTTTTTTTGTAGAAAAAGCCCAGCAGGAACTCGTTAGCATAATAGGCCACACCCAACAGCAGAAACTCATTAGTATATTAGGCCACACCACTAACAGCACAGCTTATTAGCATATTAGGCCACACCCCATGTTACCAGAAGAGTGGTCATCCAGCCACACCCACCTTTTGCTTCTTATTCTGTTTACCTTGTTTGTTGCCAAAACCCAGGGCTTTTTTTATAGCAGGAATGACTTTGCATGTTAGGCCACATACCCCTAATGCAGGCAATCCTAATGAATTTCTGCTGTTGGATGTGGCCTATTGTGCTAATGAGTTCCTGCTGGGTGTGGCCAGCTCAGGAGCCAGCCGGAACTCCGTTCCTGTGTGTTCCTGCCCAAAAATAGTCCTGGGTTGCCAGCCTCCAGGTGGTGGCTGGAGATCTTCCGCTATTACAACTGATCTCCAGGTGACAGCGGTCAGTTCACCTGGAGAAAATGGCTGCTTTGGAAGGTGGACTCTCTGGCATTATAAGCCTCTGAAGTCCCTTCCCTTCTCAAACCCTGCCTTCCTCAGACTCCACCCCCAAAATCTCCAGGTATTTCCCAACTCGGAGCCGGCAACCCTAAATGGGAGACATATCTCCAAGCAGCTCCACTCCTCGTCCTCTATGCCCTGTTGTTGGCCATCCAGCAGAAATTGGTTGGCCCCTGTGTGAGACAGGATGCTGGACTAGATGGACCCCTGGTTTGATCCAGCAGGGCTCTTCTGATGTTCTAATGAAGGCCTTGGCCTCTATGCCCTATTGTTGGCCCTTGAGAGGAACTGGTTGGCCGCTGTGTGAGACGGGATGCTGGCCTAGATGGACCACTAGTCTGATCCAGCAGGGCTCTTCTTATGTTCCAATGAAGGCCTCGGCCTCTCTGCCTTGTTGTTGGCCCTCCAGAGGAACTGGTTGGCCACTGTGTGAGACAGGATGCTGGACAAGATGGACCACTGGTTTGATCCAGCAGGGCTCTTCTGATGTTCCAATGAAGGCCTCGGCCTCTATGCCCTGTTGTCGGCCCTCTAGAGGATCTGGCTGGCCACTGTGTGAGACAGGATGCTGGACTAGACGGACCACTGGTCTGATCCAGCAGGGCTCTTGTGATGTTCGAATGAAGGCCTCGGCCTTTATGCCCTGTTTCTGGCCCTCCAGAGGAACTGGTTGACCACTGTGTGAGATGGGATCTTGGAATAGATGGACCACCGGTCTGATCCAGCAGGGCCTTTCTTATGTTCTTAAAGGCAAAAACTACCAGGAGCTCTCTTTTTTCTGCTTTCAGAATTAACAAAGCCTCACACCGCTTATTCCCCCCCCCCCCCCCCCGCTGACCTCCCTCTCCAGGGCAGTGTATTGCGGAAGACCACTGCCTCTGTGTTATTTTCCTTTCCAATGACCCATCCTCAGTCTCAGCTGAGCATTGGGGGGTCTCCTCTTCCTCCAAAACAAAGCTTCTTCCAAGAGCACATGTGTGCAGCTGGTGGGAGGCTGGGAATGTTGATCTTCCTCCACAGGTTCCCTTTGATTTTCTGTTCCAAGGATGCTCTGCGTACAAACAGCAAACCGGTTTGCGGCAGCTATCAGTATATACAAATCCACAAGGAAAACACACAAACGCATATCCGTCAAGTTATATCCCCAGCATGCTCAACCAATATTTGTTCTCAAGAACAGAATGCCCTAGGAAAAAGTGGAATTGAAACCTGAACCTTGGCCCTTTGGATGCCTTGAAGCAATATGAAATAAAATGGAACATCAAGCTTTTAAAAAAAAGTGTTCTAGACATTAGCACTGTCATGTCACAGCTGATTTGTGGCAATCCCATAGGGTTTCCAAGATGAGTGATTAAACAGAGGTGGTTTGCTATTGCCTGCCTCTGCATAGCAGCCCCGGACTTCCTTGGTGGTCTACCATTCAACTACTAACAAGGGCCGACCCTGCTTAGCTTCTGAGATCCATAGGATTTTCAAGGCAAGAGACAAACAGAGGAGGTTGGCCATTGCCTGCCTCTGCCTAGCAACCGTGGACTTCTTTGGTGGTCTGCCATTCATATACTAACCAGGGCCAACCCTGCTTCACTTCTGAGAACATAAGAAGATAAGAGAAGCCAATGTTGGATCAGGCCAGTGGCCCATCCAGTCCAACACTCTGTCACACAGTGGCCAAAAACACCAAAAACACAGTGGCCAAAAATAGCCCTCAGGAGGTCCAGCAGTCCAACCCTGGACTTCCTTGGTGGTCTCCCATTCAAGTACTAACCAGGGCCAGCCCTGCTTAGCTTCCAAATTTTGATGGACTTTAGCTAGTTAGGGCTACTTGGGATCCACTTTTCCTACTGTATCTATGTCAACTGCCATCAAGTTGCAGCTGACTTCTGGCCACCCCAGCAAGGGGCTTTCAAGGCAAGTGAAAAGCAGAGGTGGTTGGCCATTGCCTTCATCTGCAGAGTCTTCCTTAGTGGTCCGCCATCCAAGTACTGACCCTGCTTAACTTCCACGATCGGACAGGATAGGGCTATACTGTACTATTTCACATTCCACAGGAGGTGGCGGCAGCTATAAGCATAGATGGCTTCAAGAGGGAATTAGATAAACATATGGAGCAGAGGTCCATCAGTGGCTATTAGCCACAAGGTATAGATAGGAACTCTCAGTCTGGGGCAAGTGATGCTCTGTATTCTTGGTGCTGGTCGGGGGGGGAACAGTGGGAGGGCTTCCAGTGTCCTGGCCCCACTGGTGGATCTCCTGAGAGCACCTAGTGTTTTGGGCCACTGTGTGACAGAGTGTTGGACTGGATGGGCCACTGGCCTGATCCAATATTGGCTTCTCTTATGTTCTTATCTTCTTATCCCAGTGAAAATTAGTACTGAACAAAGTATTCTTTTTCATTCTTTGTTTCCCTGTAAGACCCTGGGAGGCGAGTCCAAGCTGCTAGGAAAAGGAAGACATTAGCTCAGGCTGGCTTTTCTAGAGCAATTGTTGCCCCCAAAGAGTATGTTTGATTCAGCAGAGTTGAAAGGCAGCTGTGGGGGAAGTGGGGCCCAGTGGAATTATTCCAGCAAAGTGGAATCTGTCTCTCTGATTGATGACACAGAAGATCTCTTAAGCAAGGGAGCTACACCCAAAACTGCACCTTTCACTTCAAGGCAGGTTGGGGATAGATTTGAAGATGCTCTCTCGCTTCTCACTGCAAACTCCCAAAGCAAGAGCAAGCAGATTTCTCCCTGTTATTTTCCTTTAATGCTCTGGGACTTTGGCCCGCTCCACGGCACTCGTCCTTCATTTCCATCTCAGTAGGAGACGTTCTAAAATTAATTCTGGAAAGGGAGCGGGTGCTGTTTGCCGCACAGCTCACTGCCTTAGATTCACCCACAGTTACTGCATAAGAACATAAGAGAACATAAGAGAAGCCATGATGGGTCAGGCTAATGCTCCTCCAGTCCAACACTCTGTGTCACATATTGGCCAAAACCCAGCAGCCCTCTGGAGCTCCACCAGCAGGGCCAGAACTCCAGAAGCCCTCCCACTGAGCCCCCCCCCCCATGCACCAAGAATATGGAGCATCATTGCCCCAGACATAAGAACATAAGAGAAGACATGTTGGATCCAGGGGCGTAGAGTTTAAAAACTCCCGGGGGGACGGGGGCTCTTCCGTGCGCACACGACCATGCTGCCGCCACCTCCCCCCCCCCCGCCTGACCGCTCCTGCTTCCATCCCTCTCTCCATCCGTCCAGGGCCAGCTGGGCATTTGCTTAGCTGGCCCCTGGACGGACGGAGGGAGGGTCGGAGTGGCCGGGGGGGGGGGGGAAGAGAGACGGCGGTGGCCCTAGGAAGGGCTGAGGGAGGCGCGGCAGAGGGCGCACCGTTTTCCCAGGGGGGCTCAGTCCCCCCCAGGAAATTTCGGGGGTGGCTCGAGCCCCCCCCCCCCCCGGTAGTTGATACCTATGGTTGGATCAGACCAATGGCCCATTCAGGCCAACACTCTGTGTCACACAGAGGCCAAACCCAGGTGCCCACAGAAGGTCCACCAGTGGGGCAAGAACTCCAGAAGCCCTCCATTTACAGTAGAAGGAGGAGGAGGAGGAGGAGATTGGGTTTATACCCCGCCCTTCACTCAGAGGCTCAGAGCGACTTACAATCTCCTTTCCCCTCCCCATAGCAGATGCCCTGTGAGATAGGTGGGGCTGAGAGAGCTCTCAGAGAACTGCTCGTGAGAGAACAGCTCTGAGAGAATTTACGACTGACCCAAGGTGACACCAGCAGCTGCATGTGGAGGAGGAGTGGAGAATCAAACCCGGTTCTCCCGGATTCGAGTCTTCCCTCCTAACCACTACACCAGCAGTGGTCAAGAGTGTCAGCCTAGTATCTGGGAGACTTGGGTCCAAATCCCCACTTGTGCCCTCGAAGCTCACTGGGCGACCTTGGTCCAGTCACGCCCTCTCTCTGCCTCACCTACCTCACAAGGTAGTTGTGAGGATCAAACGAAGGAGAGGAGGCCAATGTAAGGCCCTTTGGGGCCCTACTGGGGAGAAAAGTAGGGGCATAAATGAATGAAATAGATACACAAATCACGAAGGGACAAGATAGGACAAGGAGACCTTGAGATGCGTCCCGATCCCCCCCAAAACAAATTAATTCCCAACACATAACGTGCATAGCCAGCTTAGTTTGCCAGAAAGTTCAAATCTTAATGGCAAGGCCAACAGATGCATAACATCTTGGATACCTGGGCCCCCTTCCTAGTCAAATGAGCGATCGGCGGGGTAAATAGGAACCATATCAGAGAACATCTGTGTTACAAGATAATAAAGGAAATTGAGAAAGCACCAGAGAGATTAAGAATTACACCCATGGCAGATTTATTCTCTAGATGACATTGTTCTGCTATGTTTGAAAGGTTGGGCAGGGAAGGAAATGAAGGTGCGAGAGTTTCATTCAGATGCAAAACACAAGGCAGAGCTTTGCATAAAGTTTTGTAACGTAATAGATGGGAACATATATAAACTGCAATATCCACCTACTAAAGCTGTGTCTCTGTATCCTAATCGTTCCTGTCTCGAGCTCTGGCTGCATCCAGAGATCTTTGCCCCCAGGCCCGAAAGGACTTCCTTTTGAACCGATTGTCTGCAATGATTTTCTTTGCTTCTGGAGTCCATCAAGGTGAGGTCTACCGCTGTCTTAAGACAACATTTAGGGATGCCACCAGATTTCGTGGCCGACATGTTTTTGGTTTTAAAATTCTAGTTTCTGACAGGAGTTTTCCCTGCTGGGAGAAGATTGCAGCTGTCTTTCATCGGACCAAAAAAAAAAACCAGTAGAAATATTATCAACAACATTTTATGTCTGGTTCTCTCCCCCCCACCCAGTTTTAAAAAAATGGAATAAAATTTGAGATAAGATACTGTAAAAATGCCATCAAAGAAACAAACTGAGCCCTAGCAACAGCAACAAAAAAAAAAGATGAAACCCAAAGGCTTCTAAGGACACGTGAAACCAAACAAATCAATTAAGAAGAGCATCTCTAGACATTCCTATTGATTTTGTAGTTGTCTGCATCTGATTTTATGATTGTGACAGGTTTTCTTGCTTTAATGTTCCGATGTTATTAATCCTTAATTGTTTTAACATTTTGATTCTGCTTCCTTAACTGCTCTGAGAACTTTCTGAGGGGACAGGTGCTCCACATGTGCTGCAAACAAATGCCTAAAATAAAAAGATTCTGTTCTTCAGTTCTTGCTGCTGAAGCCCACTCAAGACAAAATGGCTGCCACAGGTGGCCCAGTGGGAATCCATAGGGTTGCCAAGTCCTGGTTGAAAAATACCTGGGGACTTTGGGGGTGGAGCCAGGAGAAGGTGGGGTTTGGGGAGGGGAGGGGCCTCAGCACAGTACAGTGCCATAGAATCCACCCTTCAACGCAGCCATTTTCTCCAGGGGAGCTGATCTCTGTCAGCTGGAGATCAGATGTAAAAGCGGGAGATCCCCAGGCCCCACCTGGAGGCTGGCAACCCGAGGAATCCATGAGGCAGCAACCCATCCAAGGGGTGTAAATGGAAACTGAAGCTAGTGGCCTTCATGGGGCAGCCATTTTGTAAACAATAGGCCCGGATTAGAGTTGTCATCTCTGGGTTGGGAAATACCTGGAGATTTGGAGGTAAAGTCTGGAGAGGGTGGGGTTTGGGGAAGGGAGGGACCAGGCTCAGCTTGATACAATTCCATAGAGTTCACCCTCTAAAGCAGCCATTTTCTCCAGGGGAACTTATGTCTGTGTTGGAAAAGGAAACGTCTGGTGTACGGGGAAGAAGAGAAAAAGACCCTGCAGGGGGCAGCAAGAAGACAATGAGATAGGATAGTGAGGTCAGCACCTTTTCTTCTGTTAAGTGTCATTCCTTGTCTGCCTCCAGATTGCTACTCTTAGGGCAATTTCCTCCTTCTTCTCATAAGTTCCACACTTAGCGCTCTCTCAGCTAAAGATGTAGTTAGGAACTAGGGGATGGGAAGGGGACTTACCAGGAGCAGTAGGGAGGCCCATCCAACCTACCGC
Source organism: Lepidodactylus listeri (assembly GCA_029233225.1). Taxonomy (NCBI): domain Eukaryota; kingdom Metazoa; phylum Chordata; class Lepidosauria; order Squamata; family Gekkonidae; genus Lepidodactylus; species Lepidodactylus listeri. Next base: position 89,165,671 of record JARCFY010000011.1, read on the forward strand.
AATGTGTCTACATCACTGCCCATGTGACCTGGAAGCGACACTTCACTTCTGTGATGCCAGGGCGACACTCTGGCATTTGGGCAAAAACTCTATGGTAAATTTGACTTCTACCATAGAATTTTCGTCCACATACCAGTGTTGCTCCGATGTCCCAGAAGTGATAGCATCACTTCCGGGTCATGTGGGAAGCACGAAGACATGTTGCTGCACCTGGGAGGATTTGCCATCCTTTTCAGCATAAGTCTCCCCATACCAGCCAGCTGATCGGTGGTGGGGAGGTGGGGCTTGGTACTGGTAATGGTGGGGGTCTGGCAACCCTGTTAGGAACCTATCTGTCTCTCCTCTTCCCTATCAAGTATATTAGTACCTAAATAAACCTTTATCTGCTCTCTAATCAGGTTGCTCATTGTTGCTGTGTTACTTACTCTGCCAACATTCTATAGTCTGAAGAGTAGGTATAAAAGCAGGAGAGCTCTAGGCCCCACCTGGAGGTTGGCAACCCTAGCCCAGATTGAGGCCACAGAGCAGCATTATGAAGAAGAAAACAGCCTTTCTCGTGTTTGTTAATTATTTTCATTCTGCAGAAAGTTGTTCACCCGGTATCTGAATGCAGTTGTATTAGAGTCTAGAGCCGTGGTCAGACGTGCCTTTAGATCCGACTCAGCTGCGAATGCCTGGTGGATCTAAAGGGCGTGATCAGACAACAACATCTGGGAAAGGTCCCACAGCCATCGGTGCCTTGGAAGTGGAGTTAAAAGATACTGGGGAAAGTCCGGTCCTAATGCTTGCCGACAGAACATGAATGGACTTTCCCATCTGATCGCTCAAGCACGCTGTCATGCCGTCGGGATGGTCTGCCCATTCCATCCCAACTCGGTGCCGTTTTTTCCCTCGCTTAGCAGTATGCGCATAACTGCATATTCCAGGGGGAACTCTTGGTGCGGGGGTGCGATTCCTCACTTATGCACATGGAAAGCAAAAGGCAATCACCCCCACTCACCCAGGGCTCATTTCGCAGCAGGAGTTCCTTTGCATATTAGGCCACACACCCCTGATGTAGCCAATCCTCCAAGAGCTTACAGAGCTCTTCTTACAGGGGCTACTGTAAGCTCTTGGAGGATTGGCTACATCAGGAGTGTGTGGCCTAATATGCAAATGAGCTCCTGATACAAAATGAGCCCTGCACTCACCCAAACATGCCATCTGATCAGACAGTGATGTGCTGAGCCTGCAGCTACAAAGGATGTGTGACTGCAATGCCGTGTCAATTTCCACTGGGAGAAATAGGCTCGCTTCCCCTCCGCACCAAATGGCACGTCTGATCACGGCCTAGCAAGAGCAAATGTAGACTGAGTGGTCAGAGAGTCAGACTATGATGTGGAAGGTCTAGATTCAGGTTTTTTATCCTTTCCTCCAAGGTCTACAGGGCAGTACACATGATCTCCCCCCTTTTGTTTCACAACACCCCTGGTAGGTAGGCTAAGCTGAGAAACAGTGGCCAGCCCAAGGTCACCAGTTGAAAAAAAAGGGAAACAAATAGAAAAAAAGGTTTATTTTTTTACCCTGTCATTTTTAGATTACTGTCAATTTTACATCTCTACACCCTAGTTCAAGAAAGTGTAACCATATCATATCAAATTATTTCAGAGCTGTTCTCTCATGAGCAGTTCTCAAAAGAGCTCTCTCAGCCCCACCTGCCTCACAGGGTGTCTGTTGTGAGGAGGGGAAGGGAAGGAGATTGTAAAATGCTCTGAGTGGAGGGCAGGGCATAAATCCAATCTCTTTTTCTCTTCTTCTTCTTAATATCCCCTGTGTAGTTTTGGGCCCTGTACAAGCAACATTCAAGTTCTGCAAATATATATATATATACACATATAGTGTGAAATCTGGAATCCATCAGTCTATGCGGCCTCATTTCACCAGTTCCAAAGAACCAGCAATTTAGCTACAAGGGCTGCTCTGTATAACCACTCACATCTCCCCTTGCTCAGACTCAAGGTGACTGGAATATCACCAAGTCCAAGAGATACTCAAATGCCAGATTTAAATATCTATGTACTTAAGGATGGTGTTTAAATCAATGGTATTGATTCTGGTCCTTTCATCACCCACGAATTGCCCGATTCCCAAGCCAGCACACACCGCATGATATAGAGCTGTATTTCCCCACCTACGCATCCAGCACTTATCAGACTGACTTAACACCTTCTTACACCTGCTGTTGCAAGTTATGATGCCGCATCTGCAACTTCTTCGTACCACTGAAAGACCAATGATGACTGTACCTTCTTAACTGCAAACAAGGGTAGACTATGATATAAAGCAGCCCTAGAATTACCTGAGCCAAGAGGCTTGGATCCGGGCCACAGTGACAGTCACAACAGGTTATGCAGGGTTGCGAAGGCTGGCAACGAGGAGGAGAATCCAGTGGGGAGGGGATGCAGTGAGATCACTTCCTGGGCAACCTGGAAGTGCCACCATTGGCTAGGGACTATGTTCTAGCATTCACTAAAAACTTGGGTTTAACCATGGAGTTTTGAGCGACTGCTAGAGCATCACCTGGCTTGATGATGTTGGCGCAATACCAGTGCGCCCTCCCCAGTTTCCCCTGGCATTTTCCCCAGAAGAAGAAGAGGAGGAGGAGGAGGAGGAGATTGGATTTATACCCTTCCCTTCACTTGGGAGTCTCAGAGCGGCTTACAATCTCCTTTCCCTTCCCCTCCCTACAACAAACACCCCGTGAGGTAGGTGGGGCTGAGAGAGCTCTTTCCAGAACTGTCCTTGAGAGAACAGCTGTACCAGAACTATGGCTTGCCCAAGGTCATCCAGCAGGTCTAAGTGGAGGAGTGGGGAATCAAACCCGGTTCTCCCAGATTAGAGTCCGCACACTTAACCACTACACCAAACTGGCTCAGCTGAACAGCAGCGGGCAGAATCAGCATGGGGCGGGAGGTCTCCTGTTGAAGTGGGAGACCTGGTCTCCCTAGGTGTAACAACTGGCTGGGTTTGCTCCTGACCACAAGTGGTCCTCCAGGGTAGCTGCTTACCAGGAACTTTCTCAGTAAATTAAAAAGCCACTCTGTCCCTGATGGAACACCATCAGATACTAGGGTTGGCCCCTGACCTGGATGGCCTAGGCTAGACCAGTCTCATCAGATCTTGGAAGTGGGATTTAGAGGCCACCAAGGAAGTCCAGGGTTGCTATGCAGAGGCAGGCAAGTGCTGAACCACCTCTGAACGTTTCTTGCCTTGAAAACCCTGTAGGGTTGCCATAAGTCATCCATGATTTGACAGCACTTACCACTACCACACTGGGGTTAGATCCCCTGGAGGATTTCCATGGAAGGGTGGATGATTTCTGCTGAGTACCCCCTCCTATAATAGACTTCTGATTCTCCAGTGTTGATTCTGGGTAGCCTCCAGGATCAGCTTTTCAGGGGCCTTTTATGCTGCACTGGAAGGGGGGGAGACGAGGAAGTCACACGAACACATGAAGCTACCTTACACTGAATCAGAACCTTGGTCCATCAAGTTCAGTACTGTCTACTCAGACTGGCAGTGGTTCTCCAGGGTCTCAGGCTGAGGTCTTTCACATCACCTCCTGCCTGGTCCTTTTAACTGGAGATGCCGGGGATTGAACCTGGGACCTTCTGCATGCTGAGCAGAGGCTCTACCACTGAGCCACAACCTTTCCCCAAGTCTTGCTCTGAGGGCAGGAATCCCTTTCATCCATGAAAACTGTCCATGGACCCAAAGCATCTCTGATCATTTCAGTCGTGATTGGACTGACATTCCATTGTCTGTACTCTCCATGGTACAAGGGGAGAAGGGAATAGCGGCTGTGGCATTGCCTTTATGGAACAATATTACTCTGGAGAGATGATATGTTACACAGCTGCCTTCTGCCAAATCCATACCACTTTCTGTGACTCCCAGAATCACACTGAGTCACAGTTGCTGCCTATTTAGAGATTATCCTAGAAGGATAAGACCATTCTCTTTTCACAGCTTTGAATCCGTGTAACTAACCTGTATCCCCAAACAGCCCAAATATGCCAAGATAGTTTTTGCCTCTGCTCTTCCCTTCCAGTGGGGATCTTGACAACATATTCTGTGGACAGGTGAGGCACTCGCTGGGCACTGGCTCCGAGCATGTGGCAACCAAAAGAGGAGAAAAGCAAATGAGCCTGGATATTCCTTGCTTTCCAGAAGGCAAATGAAGAGATCTCTCGTCCTTCCCATTCTGTTGTTTTCCTTTATTACTTTGCAGTGTTCATTCAGGAAGGCCTCCTTATCTCTCCTTGCTGTTCTCAGGAAATCTGCATTCAGTTGGGTAAATCTTTCCTTTTCACCTTTGCCTTTCACTGTCCTTCTTTCCTCTGCTAGTTGTAAAGCCTCATCAGACAGCCACTTTGCTTTCTTGCATTTCTTTTTCTTTGGGATGGTGCTGATTGCTGCCTCCTGTACAGTGTCATGAACCTCCGTCCATAGTTCTTCCAGCACTCTATCAAATCTAGTCCCTTACACCTATTCTTCACCTCCACTGTATATTTATCAGGGATGTGACCTAGGTCAAACCTGAATGGCCTAGTGGCTTTCCCAACTTTCTTCAGTGTAAGTCTGAATTGTGCAAGGAGGAGCTCATGATCTGAGCCACAGTCAGCTCCAGGTCTTGTTTTTGCTGACTGTATAGCACTTCTCCATCTTTGACTGCAAATGACATAATCAGTCTGATTTCGGTGTTGCCCATCTGGTGATGTCCATGTGTAGAGTCGCCTCTTAGGTTGTTGGAAGAGGGTGTTCACTATGGCCAGTGTGTTCTCTTGACAAAACTCTTGTTAGCCTTTGCCCTGCTTCATTTTGTTCTCCAAGGCCAAACTTGCCTATTATTCCGGTTTCCTTTTGACTTCCTACTTTAGTATTCCAGTCCCCTATGATGAGGAGGACATCTTTTTTTTGGTGTTAGTTCTATGAGGTGTTGTAGGTCTTCATAGAACCTGTCCATTCCATACAAGGTTGCTAACCTCTAGGTGGAGCCTGTGAGTAGCCTAGAATTACAACTGATCTCCAGCCTGCAGAGATCAGTTCCCCTGAAGGACATGGCAGCTTTAGAGTGTGAAGGGCATGTGAAGTCCCTCTCCTCCCCAAACCCCGCCTTCCCCAGGCTCCACCTCCAAATCTTCAGGAATTTTTGCAGGGCTCATTTCGTAGCAGGAGCTCCTTCGCATATTAGGCCACATACCCCTAATGTAGCCAATCCTCCAAGAGCTTACAGAGCTCTTCTTACAGGGGCTACTGTAAGCTCTTGGAGGATTGGCTACATCAGGGTGTGTGTGGCCTAATATGCAAAGGAGCTCCTGCTACGAAATGAGCCCTGAATTTTTCAAACAGGAGTTAGGGAACCTAATTCCATAGGTGTGCCCCTGTGGCTGCAGCTGTAGTCCTCCTACCTCCATATCTGCCTCCTATGAGCCAGCGTGGTGTAGTGCTTAAAAGCAGTGGAGAACCGGGCTTGATTCCCCACTCCTCCTCCACCTGAAGCCTGCTGGGTGACCTCAGGCCAGCCACAAGTTCTCCCAGTACTCTCTCAACCCCATCGATACGGTTCCCAGGTCCTACCTGGCTGCCGGTGGGGAGAACACCCAATACTTCCTTGAGTTCTTCCTGGAAATGACATCATCATGTTTTTTATGTTGGGGGTGATGCTCTAGGTTTTAGGCAGAACTCTTTGGGGGGGGGGCCTCAAAACCATAGAGTTTTGCCCAAAACCTAAGGCATCACCCCAACATTGGAAATGCAATACCATTACTCTCAGCAACAAATCCTGTTGCTGTGAAAAAGGGGATTCCCCACCCCCCCGAAGCAAAACTTCAGGCTGCCATGGGAGGTGGAGTCACTCCCTGCAAGCACAAGTCCTTGCACCCCTGGAAACATTGGTTTGGATGCAAGCCTGAGTGTGCATGCTTTGCCCTGGAACTGGATGGCTACCTGGTCCACATGTAAGAACATAAGAGAACGTAAGAGAAGCCAAAATTAGATCAGGCCAGTGGCCCATCCAGTCCAACACTCTGTGTCACACAGTGGCCAAAAATACCAGGTGCCATCAGGAGGACCGCCAGTGGGGCCAGGACACTAGAAGTCCTCCCACTGTCCCCCCCCCCCCCAGCGTCAATAATACAGTGCATCACTTGCCCCAGGCTGACAGGTACAAGGGCTTGTTGCGTAAGTGAGCAATTACTTAGAATGGGCTGCATCCAGTTCCATTAGGAGTTTGCTACCAGACGTCCCTAGACCAAACCTATTGAGGTTAACTGGTGTGGTTAGTCCAGTCACCATGAGTTAGCAGAGTGCTTAAATAAAGCTACAAACACAGGAGCGTCACTTGACCAGATTACTTGGTTTACAAAGCTACACAGGGTCACGTTGCAAGTTTAGAAGAGGAATACTTCTCTCTTTATTTGAGAGGTACACTTTGGATAGGAAAGAGTAGAGACATGATAGATTACTACTTTACTGGCTAAAAGATGGAAGCAGATGGCGAGAGGCCTGTCTGCCTCATGGCGCCAAGAAAGAACCACCTCTCTCTCTCTCTCTCTCTCTCTCTCTCTCTCTCTCTCTCTCTCTCTCGGTGTGTGCAAGAAGAAAGCTTGTCTTCATCTGAGAGAGAGAGAGAGAGAAGAAGGGGAAATTGGTCCCTGAGAACACAGTCTGCATTCCAAAGGGGACAGTGGCAGAAGAGTAGATACAGGAAGAAAGGTCAGTGTGCCTCTCTGGCTATCTAGCCTCTCTTGCCACCCAGTCTGGAGGTCTGAGACAGGGGACGTCGTGTCTGGAACTTCCAACAAAACCCCGGGCCCTAAGGGAAAAAATCCCAAAGATCTGCAGGTGAGATGGGTGTAGTGGGACACACAGGCAGTCTGTTCTGGAAAAGGAGGCTGGTTCATATCTTGGGGTTTTCCCAGCCTGCTGTCCTAAGGGCCTGTTAAGCAATACAGCTACCTGGCAGGAAATAGTTTAGACTCACCTTGAACTCACCCTGGTGATCTACTGTAACCGTGGCATGTATCCATGGCACCTCACCGAGGGAGGGAATAAATTGCTTTCCAAGCTGCAGCCGTAGCAATTATTAAAAGCATCGACCTGAAGGGGGGTGGGTGGGGGTGGTAGTGTTTCCGTCTGAAAACAAAACCATTCCCAATCTGCTGTTGTTGCCATGTCGACAACGAAGGCACACGGTGATGACTCAATTTGTGTGTATGTCACTTTCCCCCCAGTATGCTCCACTCTGCCTTTCTCCTTCTGTGATGAATTACAGCTTGTAGCTATCAGTCTGGAAATCCCAGGGAGAGGTAACATCCTCACCAGCCAAGTGGAGAAACAGAACAAATCTGTACTGAATTTCCTCAAACTGTTATTATTTTCTCTACGGCTAGTCCAGTCTCGGATTACTTGACTCACCTTAAAGGCCTGAACTCTCCAAAATTTAAGGTGGAGTGAACAAATTCAGTCTGGTGTGGTGGTTAAATGCACGGACTCTAATCTGGGAGAACTGGGTTTGATTCCCCACGCCTCCACCTGCAGCTGCTGGATGACCTTGGGCAAGCCATAGTTCTGTCAGAGCTGTTCTCTTAAGAGCAGTCTTCGAAAGAGCTCTCTCAGCTCCATCTACCTCACAGGGTGTCTTTTGTGGGATGGAGGAAGGGAAAGGAGTTTGTAAACTGCTTTGAGACTCCAAGTGAAGGGCGGGGTATAAATCCAATCTCTTCTTCTTCAAATGGACTGAGGGGGAAACGGATAAGTGGGGCATTGAACCCAGCCTCGCTTCTTGGCTGGTTGGCATCCTTTGGATATCCTGACTGCTGCTTCTGAACACCGTTTTCTTCTTTGCCCTCACTGCCCCAGATTTCATTTACCCAGGCTGCTGTTTAATCCAATTGGTTGTGGTATCCCACTAGGGTTGCCAGGCCTGGGTTGGGAAATACCTGGGGGCCTGGGGAAGGCAGGAGTTTGGGGAGGGGAGGGACCTCAGCAGGGCATAATGCTGCAGAGTCCATCCTCAAAAGCAGCCATTTTATCCAGGCGAACTGATCTTGGTCACCTGGAGAGCAATTGTAATAGCAGGTCTCCAGGTGTTATCTCGAGGTGGGCAACCCTATACCCCACTGATTTTGTTTACAACGTCATCACATCTGTGCCATTGGCAAAACAGCCTTTGAAACAGGATTAAATGTGGGCAGTGTGGGCAAGTGAGGGCAGGGGCAGTGAGGAAAAAGAAGTGAAAGAGCACCAAAGAGAACTGCCGCAAAAGAATGCAGATGTGTTTGCAGCAGATCAGACAACAGAAGGTGGTTTTGGACATACAACCCAATACCAAACAGGATAAAATGTTGTCAGCTCAACTCTGTTCTGAACAATGAGTGAACAAGTGGAGCATGTCAAAAGTGCAAATCCCTTTTGTTTTATTGGAGCTGCCCTCGTTATTACAGGACACCCAAAAGTAACCCTGGCAACTCTGGAGCTCTTTACTCCACAATAGTAATCTGTCCCTTTCTCTGCTGATGTTCCAAAGGTTGGTACACACACACACACACACACACACATATATATATATTTAATTTGGCTTTTGGCAGGTGAGACTAGTTTGCTTCACAGTTCCTCTTGGCTCTCATTGGCCTGACATCTGACCATTTACTGTTTGATTTTGTGTGTTGATTGAGGGGATATTCTGCTATATGTGTTCAAGCATCCCAAATATTATTGAAAGGGCTACTGAGATCATGTCCGTGACATGACTCCATTAGCCTCTGTCCAAAGTGAAGCTGTTAGAAAACATGGGGAAGTTTCATGGGGAGCCAACCTGGCTAGAGGAAGGAGGAGAGAGATTGTGTGTGTATGTGTAGTGCTTAATTTCGAAATGGACTATGATGGTAAGCAAGGCTATGATGGTAAGCAAGAAGCTAATCTGCAAAATAAATTCCTGGTCGTCCATCTTCCGATTTGCAGATCTCCATCTGTCAAACACTTTTTTTCCTATGATCTGTTTGTGCTGTTTAACTTGTATATGGTAGTGGGGAATTTGCTGTGCAGATTATCAGAGGAACATCCTTGAGTATTGCTTACATTTTGGCAGTTGCTGGTCAAAAGAAGGAAGGGGCCCAAACCTGCTCATGAACTAAAGTTCGTCACAAATTTGGGACGGTTTGTGGTTCGTGAAACCATGTTCACAAAGTGAAGCGCTGCCACGAACTTCCACAAATTTTTAAGGCAGTTCGTGAAGAGCAGAAAGCAGGGGTTTAAATGGCTTGAAGCCACTTAAACCCTTGCTTTTTGCTCTTTGTGAAAAACAGCTGAGCAATGGGGAGCAGAAAGCAGGGGTTTAAATGGCTTCAAGCTCAGAGCCATTTAAACACCTGCTTTCTACTCCCTGGTATGAACACACCACGAACTGAAATGAAGAAACCACAAACCATGAACCGAACAGCCACAAACCACAAACTAAACCAAACTGCAAAAATCCCTAGTCAAAAGTGCCATCAGGTCACAGTTGACTTATGGCAACCCATTAGAGGCTTCCAAGGCAAGAGATGAACTGAGGTGGTTTGCCACTGCCTGCCTCCATGCAGCAACCCTGGACTTCCAAAGTGATCTCCCGTTCTTCACCCAAAGAGTAATTAACATATGAAATCCATTGCTGCAGGATACGGTGGCTGCTACAAGCATAGTTAGCTTCAAGAGGGGATTGGATGAACATGGAGCAGGGGTCCATCAGTGGCTATTAGCCACGAGATATAGATGGAACATTCTATCTGGGGCAGTGATGCTCTGTCTTCTTGGTGCTTGGGGGGCAACAGTGGGAGGGCTTCTGGAGTCCTGGCCCCGCTGGTGGACCTCCTGATGGCACCTGGTGTTTTTGGCCACTGTGTGACACAGAGTGTTGGACTGGATGGGCCACTGGCCTGATCCAGCATGGCTTCTCTTATGTTTTTACATTCTTAACTGCTTAGCTTCTGAGATTTGATGAGACTGGGCAAGCCTGGGCTACCTAGATCAATGCCTTGTGGCAGATGCCACTGCAAAATTACTCTGTTGAAAGCCGCCCTGAGCCCTGCTCGTAGGGAGGGGCAGCCTAGTAAATCCAATTTTATTAATTAATTAAAATTAGCCATTTGGGAAACTGAAAGGAAGTTACTGCCTGGTTCTCACGAGCACTGGAGGTTAGATGACTTTGAAAGGCACTGTACCTTTGACTTTGGATGATGAAGGGTTAACATTCATTTGCATACGATATCTCTGGAGGCCTTCAGGGTAAACTGCCTTATTTTTGTTGGCAAAATGCAAATAGAAAAACAAAAGCCACTTACGCAAGGTAATCAAATGATAATTGGAGGCGCTTCAAAACGCTTAATGATGAACAATTAACAGTGCAAAATCCCACCACGGAACAGTGCATATCTCTTTTTTCTCATTCACATGTCCCAAACAAACAAGGCCTTTGTTTCACAAGAAGAAACTATATAGAACAACTGCACACATATGTATATTCCACCCACGTGAAGGACAGAAGAACTCTGCTGGATCCAGTCCATTTAGTGTAGCATTCTGTTTCCATGCTGTGGCCAGCTGTGGATTCCCAGGCCAAACATGGCAACTGGCTGGAGGAGTGGGGATGGCAATACGGGAGGTGTTGCACATGTGATGATGTCACTCCTGGAGGAAACTCAGAAGCGATGGCAGTAGCTCTAAGAATCACTGCACACTCTATGGTTTTACCACAAAGTTTTGGGTGATTCCTAGAGCTGCCACTTTTAAGAACCTAAGAGAAGTCATGTTGAATCAGACCAATGTCCCACCCAGTCCAACACTCTTGTGTCACACAGTGGCCAAAACCCAGGTGCCATCAGGAGGTCCACCAGTGGTGCCAGAACTCCAAAAGTCCTCTCACTGTTGCCTCCCAAGCACCAAGAAGACAGAGGATCACTGCCCCAGACATAAGAACATAAGAGAAGCCAATGCTGGATCAGACCAATGTCCCACCCAGTCCAACACTCTTGTGTCACACAGTGGCCAAAACCCAGGTGCCATCAGGAGGTCCACCAGTGGTGCCAGAACTCCAGAAGTCCTCCCACTGTTGCCCCCCAAGCACCAAGAAGACAGAGGATCACTGCCCCAGACATAAGAACATAAAAGAAGCCATGCTGGATCAGGCCAATGGCCCATTCAGTCCAACACTCTGTGTCACATAGGGGCCAAAAACCAGGTGCCATTTGCATGAAAGGGATTATTGTATTTGTTGCTGTTGAGTGTTCCCTGGAAATGACACCATCATGATTGCAACATCCGTGATTTTCTTAATTTTCCAACCACCACCACTTTGAGCAGTGGCGGAAGTTTACCTGCAGTTGCGCAATCACACAGTCTTTTGAAGCTGCAGGCACAGCCTGCCAGTGCGTGATCAGATGCAACCGCAGGTGAGTCAGGGTTTTCGGGGAGGTTTTTTTGCCGTTTGTCTCTGATGCGCATAAACGAAGGATCGATGATTCGCACCTCAGCCCTGAGGACTCCCTATGGAGTATGCGATGATGTACATATTGAGAAGGGCAAAAAACAGCAGCATGGAGTCGAGATGGCCTGATCAGACCATCTGGATGCCACGAGAGTGCGGGAAAGTCCATCTGTGGCCCGTAGGAACCTGTTTGCTACCGGACTTTCCAAGGTGTCTTTTAAATCCACTTGTGCAGCGAAGCAAAACAAGTTGCCGATGGCTGTGGGGCGCTTCCCAGATGTTGTTGTCTGATCGCACTCCTTTAATCCGCCCAGCATTCGCACCTATGTCAGGGCTAATTGTGTGAGTGATCGCAACCTAAGTCTAACTGTACTCTGCCCTAAGCTATAGGACATCACGGGGATGAAGTAAAAATATAGAGAATATGTAGTGATAAGAGCAACGGGAAATTGTTGTGGTGGGGTGAGGGGGGGACTGAGCGGTTCCATCGCTGTGGGGTGGTTATGCTTGGCCACCTCCCTGGTAATGAAAACGTTCTCTTTCATTCCCCAGGACTGTGTATTTTCCCAGTGCTACCTTTCAAACGACTTCCGCAGAAGCCATTCTGATACCTAGTCACGCGCTCCTGTACCTGAGCTCTTTAGGAGCGGGCTAACTTTACCAGCAGTGCAGAAGTTCAAGCTGCCCCTACTGGGAACAAACGGCAGGTAAGCGATATTTGACCCTGGATGTCCGTGCCCAGACTTGTCTCTTGACTTTGCAGGAAAGCGATTGTTGAATAAGCTCTTCATCTCCTTTTTGTTTTCCTCTCAAGCAAGTGACAAGGCAGGCTCGGAGGCAAAGACTCGCCCCACAGGAAGGAAACGTGGTGCATCCATCTTGCCCTGATGGAGCCATTGGCTGACACAAACACGGGTTGACCTTTGGACGAGAAGCACAGCAAAACTCACATCCTTTGGGCCTACTGGAGCGTGACTGCAGCTTCAGATTCCGACCATGGCACTGGCGGAGGCCCAGAATTAGATCCAGGAAATCGGAGAAGGGAAGGGGGGGGGGGAGAGAAAAGGAAGTAAATAAACCCTGACCGCAAAGAGCAAGCTGGGTGCAATTCGTGTGGATTTCTGAAGACAGGGTTGCATTTTTATGAATGTGTTTGGAGAAAGGCAATCCAGACAGACTGTTTGGAATAGGAATCGGAGATCCTAGAAATCTGGTTTAATGGCTGTTTGATGGGAGGGGGCTAGGGCTGCCAAATCCCCCTGGGGGGGCGGGGATTCTCCCGCGCAAAGGGCCCCGAATCCGCCAGTCTGGATCCGGCCGGCAGGGGGAACCCCCACCCCTGTCGTGGCCAGATTGGGACCGGCATGCCTGGCGTGATGACGTTTCCCGGAACTGACGTCATCATGCTGGGCACATCGCCGGGCGACGCACTAGCAACCAGCCTGAAAACTCTATGGTACCATAGAGTTCTCAGGCTGGTTGCTAGAGCGTCACCTGGCGACGTGCCAGGCATGATGAGGTCACTTCCAGGTGACGTCATTGTGGTGCACGTGCGCCTTGTGCACGCACAAATGTCCTGGACCGGAAACAGCTCTCCCCCGCTTTTTCACGTAAGTTACTTGGCAACCCCAGAGGTGGCTGGGGGTCACAATAATGGAGCCTTCTCCTTCAGATTGCCAGACTTCCTGGTAAAGGTGGGGGTCCCCCACCCCCAGGTCCTGCCCCCGCTGCTATGGTTGTTAGTTCTAGGTAGGGAAAGACCTGTAGATTTGGGGGTGGAGCCTGGGAAAAGCAGGGTTTGGGGCAGGGTATACCATAGAGTAGCGTCCCGTGTGCCTTGGCATCTAGTCATGCCAGCCACATGACCACAGAAACGTCTTTGGACAGCGCTGGCTCTTTGGCTTGGAAACAGAGATGAGCACCGCATCCCTAGAGTTGTATTCGACTGGCTTTTGAGCAAGGGAAACCTTTGCCTTTACCTGTACCATAGAGTCCACTCTCCAAAGCAGCCATTTTCTCCAGGGGAACTGATCTTAGTCATCTGGAGATTAATTGTGAAAGTAGGAGATCTCCAGATGCCCCCTGGAGGCTGGCAACCCTATCTCTTGCTGCTGACCAGCTGTCCAGCAGAGGGACTTACCAGGTGAAATAAGCCAGAATTCCACAGGAAGTGGCACCAGCATGTGACATCATCACACCAGTGATGTCCAGGTGGCACTAGGGTATTTGAGCAAAAACTTTATAGTAGAAGCCATTTCTGCCATAGAGTTTTTGCACAAATACTAGTGTGTCCCAGCGATGTCACAGCGTGATGATGTGACTTCTTAGGCAATGCGGCCTGGGCCTTCCTCTTTGTCCTAGTAACCCCCCTCCCCCACAATCCCCTGCCAGTTGTCAGGAGGGACCCAGCAACCCTAATGCTGCTCTTTAATTTTTTTTTTTTAACACAACCGTGAATGTATATCTTGTTTCCGTTCTCTTCCGCTTAATAGGTTTTTAATCTCAGAAGCAATTTGGAAAAGTGGCACCTTCTCATTGCTCGGTAGACGGGCTCTTGATTCACTCATAACCACTTTGGTTTAGTGCCAGGGGGAACTTCTTCAAGGACTCTTTTGTTATATTTATTCCTTTAGTGTGGCAAAAGCAAGGCCGAGTTCAGGAAAGCTCAACGAGGCCCCTCCCCAGGTAATGTAGCCATATTCAACAGAACTGCGCATTAGATTCCGGCTTTCTACTTCTACCCACTCCCCCGTAGCCGAAAAAGCTAAGACGCATATCCTTTCAGAGCAAAATGGTTTGCTAGGCCCGCCAGTGATTCTGTTGCCCCAGAAGGTCAGACTAGAACCAACTGGTTGAAAGTAAATCAGAAGAGTTTTCGGCTAAACATTCAGAAGAACTTCCTGACAGTTAGAGCAGTTCCTCGGTGGAACAGGCTTCCTCGGGAGGTGGTGGGCTCTCCTTCTTTGGAGGTTTTCAAACACAGGCTAGATGGCCATCTGACAGCCATGCTGGTTCTGTGAACTCAGGCAGATCAGGAAGGCAGGAAGGGTTGCATCAGTGCTTAGATCTCGTGGCCCTTTCTTACATACCCAGGGAAATACCAATCACCACTTTGGGGACAGGAAGCCATTTTTCTCCAGGCCAGTTTGGCTGGAGATCCTGGAGGTTTTTTATCATTTTTTGGGCATGGAGTAGGGGTCACGCAATGCTCCCTCTAAGCTGTGGAGTCTTGTGAGCAAAAATTCTACTATGTGAGCTACTGGCATTAAAGCTGTGAGCGAGCAATTTGGCTGCTGCATAAATTAGTTTGCTCTGGAGCCATCCTTCCTGAGCTAAGACAAAAATGTGTGAACTGGAGGCTAAAAAACTGTGAGCTGGCTCATACTAACTCAGCTTAGAGGGAACACTGGTCACTGGGTGTGTGTGGAAATATTTGTGAATTTCCTGCCTTGTGCAGGGGGTTGGACTAGGTGACCCTGGAGGTCCCTTCCAACTCTATGATTCTATGATTCGGTACACACACCACAGGAAATGCGTCACTCACGAAGGGATACTGACACCCAGACCTGAGGGCGGAGACTTAACAAAACTGCATCCAGTGACGCCACAACATCACTTCCGGTTGCGTAACTGGAAGTGACATCCCTGTGTTGTGGTACGCTCTAGGATTTCCCTGAAAGTCTGTGGTTAAATCCATGACGCTTGAGGAGGGGAATCCTAGAGCATCCCAGGGTGTGGTGACATCACATCCAGTTAATGCAGCCAAAGCTGGCATTGCAGTGTCACGGGATGCCATTGTGGCCTCTCATTGGCCCCTGTGCTCTATTGAGCAGGCTGAGTGAGACCCTCTTTGCTAAAGTGAGGCCACCTTGTTTCCAGGTGTTCCACAGGCATCGTTAATCATAGGGACAACCACCTGCATGTGCCCAACAGGGCTTACCAAGTTCTCACAAAACATCTTGCGAGGGTTCAGGGAGCTGTGTTGTGCACCATGCTTAGAGCCAGTTTGGTGTAGTGGTTAGGCGTGCAGACTCTAATCTGGGAGAACCGGGTTTGATTCCCCACTCCTCCACTTGCGGCTGCTGGTGTGACCTTGGGTCAGTCACAAGTTCTCTCAGAGCTGTTCTCTCAGGAGCAGTTTTTCAAGAGAGCTCTCTCAGCCCCACCTACCTCACAGGGTGTCTGTTGTGGGGAGGGGAAGGGAGACTCCTTCGGGTAGTGAAGCGCAAGGGTATAAATCCAACCCCCTCCTCCTCTTCTTTTTGTTTGTGCTCCACAGGATTTCCCAGCGCCCCACCAACCAAAACTTTCTGGCTATGCCCCTGGTTCTCGGAGCCCTTACTGGGCATGGGCAGCTTGTGTGCTGTGCTCAAGGGACCTGCAGGAGCAAGGAGGGAAAGAACCTGAATTGCAACAGCTGCTGGGGGGGGGGGGGGACAAAGATGAGGTCGCCCCTCCCAACCGGCCTCTGGGCTTCCAGAGGCAGTTTCTGTGTCGCTTGCTGCACCTCTGGCACGATCCAGGGAATCCGTTTTTATGTTCTGAAATGTAATTGCAGCCCGGAACACTTGTAAAGGGGGGATTATCGGCATGAGTCACGTTTCGAGCGGCGGCAGGGTCCCTCCCGCCCCCGCCCACCCCACTTACAGCGCCGTGAGGATGGGACAGAAGTGTCAGCTGGGCCTCTTGCCCTTTTGGCAGGCCACCGGCTGGAAGACAACACATCCTGTCCTGTCAGTCGGAGGCAGCTGGAACGGAACCCCCTGCCAGAGCCTGCAGCTGCTAAATTATTCAGCACCGTGGGTGTCAGCTCACCCGAGCGTGCGGCGTGTCACATCCCCTGATCACCTTGTCATGCACCCATGTAACAGTCTCCTCGAAATTCAAGAAAAGAGGCCGGGTGTTGGGAACAGGAGCGGGATTCGTATGTCACCAGCCTGCCTGCTTTTCCCTGAAACCTCCATGGGGAGGGTTGCTAACTCCAGGCTGGGAAACTCTCGGAGATTTTGTGGGTGGAGCCCGGGGAGGGCGGGGTTTGGGGAGAGGAGGGGCCTCCGCATGGCATTCTGCCACCGAGTGCCCCCCCCTCTAAAGCGGCCATTTTCTCCAAGGCAACTGGAGATCAGTTGTAATTCTAGGAGATCTTGAGGTCCCCCACCTGGAGGCCGGCAGCCTTATCCACGGGCACGATTCAGCACATGCACCCCTTGCACTGACACGAAGGAGCGCTGCACTGAAGCACTGTGATTTGTCTGGATGCCATGGTGATTATTTCCACTTGGACAGTTCCATGGGGGGAAATGTCGCGGGTACTGGCTCTGCTGAGGTGGACTACTCAGAGGAGGGAGAAGCACGGAGCAACCCAGTCTCCTCTGGAGTCATCTCAGCGGAGGAGCCCTTAACAGCATCTGAGGGAGAAGAAGCCCCAGCAGCTGCACAGGAGGTGCAGCCAGAAGGAAAGACTGATCCAGAACCTGGCCCAGCACTCCCAGGTGGAGACACCCCGAGGCCAGAATCCCCACCCAGTTCTCCTGAGTGTCCCAGACGCAAGGCACGCCTGCGGCTGGATGTGCAAGAGCAAAGGAAGAGTGCTAGACTTCAGCTCTTGCAAAGGCAACGTGAGGGGCTGTGAGTCTTGGCAGACTGACTCCCAGGGAAGGGAGGACCTAGTACTGGAGCACTCAGGACAAGATGGATCTTTTCCTGCTCATGTAGCTCTGAATGTCAGTGGTCAAGACCTATAGATCAAGGACACTAGAATGCTGAGCAGCGCCTTACGGACCAGCAAGATTTTCAGTGCATGAGCTTTCGGGAGTCCCTCTTTATTCTTGGCACTTGGGGGGACCACAGTGGGAGGGCTTCTGGAGTTCTGGCCCTGCTGGCGGACCTCCTGATGGCCTCTGGGGTTTTGGCCACAGTGTGGCACAGTGTTGGACTGGATGAGCCACTGGCCTTAGCCAACATGGCTTTGCTTCCGTTCTTCCGTTCTTAACTCCCTCCCACCAGTATCCCTACAATATAAAGCACCACCTCCACACACACACCCCGCTGCCTGCTTGTCATAAAAACAGGCATTCCACAAGTTCTCCGCTATCCTGACTAATGCTCTTTGGCACCCCCTTATTTTATCCAGCGCGAAGACTCGTACCGCAATTTGTATATCCCTCTATATTAGACTTAATCCCGGTATGATTTCCTCAGAGACGAGTTTAATTCAATAGCCGATGTATTCGATTCAGGAGCTGTCAAGTCGGGTTTAGTGCATGAGTGATGTGATTTGACAAGTGGCGTATCTTCTGCAATAGGCGGCATGTCTTATTGTGGCAGGCAGGCGGGCATCGGTCTGATACCGATCTTTTCCTTTTATGAAAAAAAAGGGACACATTTATATCAACTGCAAGCGGCATCCTGGCTCCGTTGCCCGGCAAATCCATTTTCTACCCTGCCATATTTCCTTTCCACCCAAGAGGCAGGTGTTCCCCAGTTAATAGACATCTCTTTGTCCTTACATCAGGATCTGGCAGGATTCTCCCCCCCCCCCATCTCTTGGATGCCGTTTCATTGCCCCTCTCTACGCAAAAGCCTCAATTATTATTAATTTTTTTAAAAGGGAAGGCACCTCCTAATCCGTAGCAAGAACACTGAGAATCAAAGCTTTTTTTTTAAAAAAAAAATAGGGAATACCTTATTAGCAAATATATGAAACCCAAAGGAGGGAGGGGAAAGAAAGTCACGAGGCTGGATGGTTAAAATGAAAGGACAGGAGATGGAATACTGTGTCCTTTTCAAGGGCAAATGAAACAGAGGATTCCCGAGAGGGTGAAGATGGCTGTTTCCCAATCATTGTATTTCACAAATGTGCAAGGGACGGCAGATGCTCTACTTTTCCCGCCACTTGTAGAAAAATAGCTGTATTTTGTCTACTACCTGTAACCTGACAGCAGTAATTCAGGAAGCTTCCCGTCATCCCTCCATCCCTCCCTCCATCCCTCCATCCATTCATTCATTCTTTCATTCAGGAAGCCTCCCTCCCACATTCCGTCAGGTCTAATTCAGCCCTTCATCCTTGGCACAGAAGACTGGTTGATCCAAACGTCAGCTGCCAGATCTCATCTCAGCAGTGGTGTCAATAGGTATCAGGGACATTACCGGTTAATGAGCGGTCGTGGTGGATGACAAGTCACGCACGCAGTGATCCAGGGCTCTAGTATGAGACGTGTGGTAGAGAGATTGGTGAATTAGCTGGACAGCAATGTGAGATGGCTGTGGCTCATTGGCAGAGCCTCTGCTCGATGTGCAGAAGGTCCCAGGTTCAATCCCCAGCATCTCCAGTTAAAAGGATCAGGTGGGAGATGATGAGAAAGACCTCTGCCTGAGACTCTGGAGAGCCACTGCTGGTCTAAGGAAACAATACTGACTTTGACAGACCAAGGGTTTGTTTCAGTATAAGCAGGGGTCATTTCGTAGAAAAAGAGGTGCAGGAGCTCATTAGCACAACTCATCTGCATATGCCACACCCCCTAACATACCGGAAGTGTGTCAGAAGGCAACACCCACTCCTCGGGCTGTACTCCACAGGTGAGTGAAACTGGCCTGCTCTTCCTCCATTCCCTTCCCCATCCAATACTTTGTGCAATAAAAATAAGCGTAAAGAACACACCCTCATTCTCTTCCTGCTCCCTTGAAACCACCAGGTTTCAAGTAGACTTGAGATACCCAGGATATGTGCACCACCCATCCCTTTCCCTTCCCCTTCCCCTCCCCACAACAAGACACCCTGTGAGGTAGGTGGGGCTGAGAGAGGTCTTTTGAGAACTGCTCATGAGAGAACAGCTCTGAGAGAACTTGTGACTGGCCCAAGGCCACACCAGCAGCTGCATGTGGAGGAGTGGGGAATCAAACCCGGTTCTCCCAGATTAGAGTCCAGCTCCTGACCACTACACCAAACCGATAAGGTGGAAGCTGCTGAAGGGGTGGTGAAATTTCTCCAGTACTTATGTGCCATGTGCCCAGATAAAAAATTGTATGCTTAGAAAATTTATATGCCACCTTGAGCAAGTCTCTGGAAAAGCAGCACACAGTCATAAAAGGAACAATGATAAAATTATCAATATTAAAACAGAACATTAAAAACAATAAAGACCCTAGCAGGGCTTTCCCCGAGGCGCTGCACCTCTGCACTGCTTGGGGAAGCCGAGGAGGGGGCGAGGCTTGGTCATGTGCCCGCCCCCTGGGCTCCTCACTCCCGGAGCTGCGCTCCTGTGCGCTCCCACTCCAACGGACCCCTGAGTATAAGGCAGCTTTGTGTGTCCATGTGTTCATCAATCACTCTGTGTCTCCAGGCAATGATCCCCAGATTCTCAGGTATTTCCCAACCTGGAGCTGGCAGCCCTAGAGTGGCCCCCTTCTGCCCACCTTTGAACCGGACCCGGGTTTGCTCGACTGAACTACTAGTAATTTGGAAGGTGGCCAATTACATAAACAATGGGATGTAATCCTATTACTGGGGTAAGACCATGAATATGAAAGCATTTGCACTTGCGCTTGTTTACCTCAATAACCTCCGGTTAACAGAAACCTGTCTGATGAACAGGAAAAGATCTCTCTCAAAACATACAGCACACAGAATGTCAGACTTCAAAGAGTATATTGAACTCAGATCTTTAGATCAACCATCACGGTCCCTGTTCCTTTCATACTTGCGTGACCTTTTTAAAAAAATCCACTTGGGTTAGAAATTTCTAGGACATACCATTCGTATAGAGGAAAGTGGTGATTTTACCCCCTTCTTTTCCACGATTCCTAGATGGCATTATTTTTCCAATCAACCGCACATTTATGTCACACCATAGTAAATTATAAGGAGTTAAGGAACAAAATAGTGTTAATTAGATAGGGGACAGGCGACGCTAATTTTCCTTGACTCCAGGGAAACCTTTTACATTAGGCTTCCAAAGCAAAAGACCTCTTTAAAATAATATTTAAAAGCTTTTTTTTTTTTTAGTTAAAAAAATTATGTTACAGACCCAAAGCGGGGTATGTTGACAGTGAAATTAGATTCTTTAATGAAAAAAAAATCGTTTAACACCAGCAGGTTACTTACTGTGTTTAGTAAAAATTAATACGTTATAGAAGAAGAAGAAGAGATTGGATTTATATCCTGCCCTTCACACACTTGGCGTCTCAGAGCAGCTTACAAACTCCTTTTCCCTTCCCCTCCCCACAACAGACACCTTGTGAGGTAGGTGGGGCTGAG
This sequence comes from Lepidodactylus listeri, assembly GCA_029233225.1. Lineage (NCBI taxonomy): Eukaryota > Metazoa > Chordata > Lepidosauria > Squamata > Gekkonidae > Lepidodactylus > Lepidodactylus listeri. The sequence continues at coordinate 89,186,430 of JARCFY010000011.1, forward strand.
AGAGCTCTTTCCCAAGCTGTCCTTGAGAGAACAGCTGGTACAGAGCTATGGCTTGCCCAAGGTCATCCAGCAGGTGCACATGGAGGAGTGAGGAATCCGGTTCTCCCAGATTAGAGTCTGTGCATTTAACCACTACACCAAACTGGTTATAAGGAGATTGACAAAATAATAGGTTGTCTTATGGCCAATAGCAGGAGATCTAAGACTGGTACCTCTATATGGAGACCTGTTCATTTCCTTGGTCAGGTAAAGGTTGACTGCGGTGAAGCAACTGAGATCAGCAAAATGACAAGGAATGAAAGGGTTAAAGCCTTCTATGCATGCTGGGCCTGGTGCGGTTTGCCCCCTCCTCCAGGACCGCTGTTCGTAATACTTTCATGGAAGATGCTAATCATAGATTTCCTACCTAACATGTCCCTTGGTTGGGGCCCTTACTCATTATCACGAGAAGACCTGATCAGTGGCATGCCATCTTCTCCAGTTTGGGTAGACCAGCAGCGATGCCAGCCTCCAGGTGGGACCTGGGGATCCCCTGGAATTACAGCTCATCCCCAGACTACGGAGATCAGTTCCCTGGAGAAAATGGATGGTTTGGAGGGTGGAATCTGTGACACTGTGCCCTCTGTGGTCCCTGTCCTCTCCAGGCTCCATACCCAAATCTCCAGGACCTTCCCAACCCGGATCTGGCAACCCTGCCCCACCCCCCATAACCTGCTGGTGGGCAGGAGAGACTTGAGTGGGAAATTCTGAGTTCTATTTGTGGCAGTGGACAGACTACCCTACCTGCTTGTACCAGCTGCCTATTGACTTAGAATTGAAAGTTCCAACCTATCAAGCAACCCATTTTCCCCCAGGCTTGCATCCCACAACTGGCAGAACTTTAAAAAAAAAATCACTGTTGTGAGGAGGACAGTTGTGCGCATCAGCCTTCCAGACTAGCAAATTCATATAACTGGGAGATTTGTATAATGTGGGTTCTCCTGTATAAGTCAAGAACTGAGTCAAAGCACATGTTGTGCCAGATTTCTCCAGCTCCTCTTGGCTTTCCTCTGCTGCCATATTGGCATTAAGGGCAGCAGTCTCCTATTTGGTTAAAATGAAGCCCATCCCTTTTGTACAGGTTCGGCATGTCGCAGGGAGTTCCTCCCCGACATCACTTTCCTCATCCACGCACTGAGACCCCTAGTCTGTGCCTGTCTGGCTAGTCCTGCACGTGAAATAAGTAGCAATTCTAAGGATGCTGCTTTGGCATTCATGGCCTTTACTAGTGTTCTGCCTAGCAACCTAAATTTTTAGTCCAGGACCCCATGATGACATTTCCCAAAGTCACTGGTGCCAGTGCATCATGATCACCAACTCCTCCCCCACAGTAGCTGTCAGCCTAGCTAGACAGCATATGATGTCCACAGTCTTAACAACCAGACAGACAAGTCACCGTGGGGTCAAAATACAATGTGGGATGGCCCTGACCCGATCTCCTCAGATCTCGGAAGCTAAGCAGGGTCGACTCTGGCAAGTACTTTTTTCCCCTCAGTTTAAAAAACTTTATTTGTTGTCTTATACAGAACGAACAGTAACATAGTATTAATAATACAACAGAAATTAATCATGAACATATACCAAGATATATGGCAGGCTGTTTTTTCTAACTTGAGTGCACTTAACGTCAAAACGTTACGGAGTTACTTTAAATGTAGAACATCATAAAATTTACTTGGTAGACTATAAGATGCAGGAATATCATCGCTAAAGACATATTCTAAGAACATGAGCCGTTTTTGTTGGAAGTTACTGCCACAGTTATTGTTATCGAGGGACAAGATCTTGTCTGAGAGTTTCTCCATAGCATCAAATTCCCATATTTTGGCAAACCATTGAGTTAGAGATGGGACATTTTTACTTTTCCAGTGATCGGCAATGACTGTCTTTGCTGCGGTCAAGAATATTGAGATCAACTCCCTCTGTGATTTGGGGATTTGAGGATCTTTCCATAAAGCCCATCAGCCCATCGTCTAGAGGTTCCAGGTCTTAGGGCCGCTAGACTCACCAAAACGAGGGCCAGGGCTTTTTCGGTGGCGGCTCCCGTCTGGTGGAACAAGCTCCCAGAGGAGATCAGGGCCCTGCGGGACCTTGTGCAGTTCCGCAGGGCCTGCAAGATGGAGCTCTGCCGCCAGGCTTTCGAATAGGAGCCGCCACCGATGATTCCATCAGGTATATCATCTTTGATGTAACCTGGCCCGACTCAATCCTGGCGGGTGGCAGGGAGGATATGGAGTCCTACCACTGAGCCGCCGCTTTGATAATCTGACATGTTATAGGAAGCTGTTTGTAATTTTGTTAGTTCTAGGAATTTATTTTAAATGCTTAAATTGTTTTAACTGTTTTTAGCCATTTTAATGTAGTATTTTTTGGCTTATATGCCCATGTAAGCCGCCCTGAGCCCATTCGCGGGGAGGGCGGGGTATAAATCAAATCAATCAATAAATAAATCTAGTAAGTATTGTTCTGGAGAGAGATCACCAAATTGGGATGATGTTGCCTCAACAAAGGTAGTGTGGATCAGTGAAATCCCGTGCCAGGAGTCATTCAGACCACTGAGGAGGGCCCTGACTTGGATAGCCCAGGGAAGCCCAGTCTCATCAGAACTTGGAAGCTGAGCAGGGTCGACTCTGGCAAGTACTTGGATGGAAGACCTCCTTGGAATACCAGAAGTCGGGAGGCTGGGACAGTCTTTATTCAGCCACCTCTCTGAATAACCTCCAGGTCCCCAGTAGGGGTCAGTCACCAGAGGTCACCATGACCGCCTTGGAATACCAAAGGCAGGAGGCGGGGGCAGGTTTTATTCACCTGCCTCTCTGAATAACCTCCAGGCCCCCAGTAGGGGGTCAGTCACCAGAGGTCGCCATGACTTCCAGGTGCATACACACACGCACACATGCACATATGAAAAATACCCAACCCCCCCAAAAAACCACCCCACAATTTGGGATGCTTAGAACATCATGATATCCTGACCGGACATGACATGAAGGGGGATTCTAAACACGCAGCTGCCATTTTCAGCAGCAGCCCCGCATCCAACACCACATCAGCGGGCCCAAAGCCAAGAAGAGCAAAACTTCTAAGAACAGCTTCAGCACTCTTAACGCCACTCATTTCTTTAATCTTGAGAGACTCCCATTCATGCACATCCCCGATTCATGCTTATCAAGACAACCCCTGGAAATAGGCCAGTTCTGGGCTACTTCTGAAGAGAGCGGAAGGCAATGATTGAGGAATGACGGAGGGTGTGTGTGTGTGGGGGGGGAACCTTCTTTAATCTCGACTGTCAAGATAACCAGAAAGAAGAGATTTGAAGTCTGACTGCATGCAGGGACCACTACAGAAGAAATTCCCCCTCCCCATAATGTCATTTGGTAGTTATACAGACAATGGCTTATTCTTTCAAAAACAGAAATGAAACTCGAGGTTCAAAGACTAGAGGAAATAGATCTGTCACTCATACCTTAGCTGTGGTGGTTCTGAAAGAGCTCAGTGATTGGGGGGGGGGATCAGACTTCCCCTAAAATGAGCTTTTCATAAGGAATTTGCGTGGTGTTATAAATCATGTAGCAAGTTTTGGGGGCATCATGCATAACTGATCACGCGCTCTTTCTTCTCCGCGAAAGGCTCAGCCAACAGATAGCGAATTCCCAATTAACACCCTTTCATTAAAACCCCACGTCCCCCATGGCCAGAATTAAACAGCAGCCGCCTTACGCCAAGCTTCTTAATAATGTTTTTAAGGTCATAAATCTTATCAATTAATATTTCAGAGTGATTCATCCCATTTCTAATTTTTGCCGTTGCCGGGCAGAGTCTTGCGGATAGAATAATATATATATATGTGAACAGATTCAAAATAATTGCTTTTCAAAATTGCTGATGGGGATTCAGCAACTCAAAATGCCTAAGCCTGTAAAATGTGCTTAAGAGATTAAATAAGGAAAAGGGAGCTGGTCTGATAACTGCCCTCTTTTCGTACATCTTCAGAATTGTGAGGACTGCAAAATGCGGCCAGGAGGAGTTTGAGGTATCTTAGCCTTACTTAAATAAAGGATTACAGGAAGTTCACACTTGTTTAGCACATACTATGCCCAAGGATGGCCAAGACCACTGATGCCATGTCTGGTTCCTAGAGTGGCCACTTACCCAATTCGGGTGGGCGACCTCCCAGAGATGCTCCCTGTCCTCTGCCCTCACTCTCTGGAGCAGTGAGGGAAAAACTATAGAGATCAAAACATCCCTAGAGTATTGTTACATCACTTCCTGTTCCCAAACAGGAAGAGATACAATGATGCTCTAGAAATCTCAAAAATATCTATGGTTTTGGGAATATCAGTGTTTCACAGCTTGCTCGCCAAAGACTGGCAACCCTGCTGGTTCACTATCCAAGTGACGCAAGGGGTAGGCTGTGGCTCAATCTCCTTTCTATGCAGAAGGTCCAAGGTTCAAACCCTGACTCCTCGAGTTAAAGTAATCAGATAGTAGGTGACGTGAAAGACCTCCATGTGAGACCATGGAGAGCTGCTGCCAGCCAGCGTTGACAAGACTGACCTTGGGGGTGGACCTTGGGGAAGGCAGGGTTTGGGCAGGGGAAAGCCTTCCGCAGGGTATAATGCCATAGAGTCCACTCCCCAAAGCAGCCATTTTCTCCAGGGGAACTGACCTTGGTCATCTGGAGATCAATTGTAACAGCGGGAAATCTCCAGGTACCATGTGAAGGTTGGCAACCCTACCCATTAGGCACAGTAGGCACAGTGACTCTGTCATATGATACTTAAGAACATAAGAACATAAGAAAAGCCAATGTTGGATCAGGCCAATGTCCCATCCAGTCCAACACTCTGTCACACAGTGGCCAAAAACACCAGGTGCCTACAGAAGGTCCAGCAGTGGGGGCAGGAAGCCCTCCCACTGTTGCCCCTCCCAACACCAGGAACACAGAGCATCACTTGCCCCAGACTGAGAGATCTTATCTATACTTTGTGGCTAATAGCCACTGATGGACTTCTGCTCCATATGTTTATCTCATTCCCTCTTGAAGCCGTCCATGCTTGTAGCTGCCACCACCTCCTGTGGCAGTGAATTCCACGTGCCCACGTGTTAATCACTCTTTGGGTGAAGAAGTACTTCATTTTATCTGTTCTAACCCGACTGCTCAGCAATTTCATGGATTGCCCACAAGTTCTTGCATTGTGAGAAAGGGAGAAAAGGATTTCTTTCTCTACCTGCTCTATCCCATGCATAATCTTATAAACCTTGATCATGTCACCCCTCAGCTGTCGTTTCTCCAAGCTAAACTTTCAGGGGGCTATGAAAATGCTTTAATTTCTTTTAAAATCAGAAGGGGGGGGGATGTACTTTTAGTGTCGAAGAAATCCCCCCCTCACATAAAAAAATATATTGTTTAGAGCCCACAAAAATCTTTTAAATTTTGCCTATACCAGGAAAAAATGAAATGTTGAAATATTTAAAGTTATATCAAAAATAATATTTAATATTATTATGGTGAGAGGGGCCCACAAAGGCAAAAGTGCTTAGCGCCCATAAAAATCGCAATGCGGCCCTGGCTCCCGGGCCCTAAGTGGGGGTGCGAGATTCCCTGCCCCCCACGTCCCATTATCTAACATCTCTCAGAGTGGCAGTGAGAGAAAAATAAAAAATGCAGCCTTAGAACACAAGAAGAGCCCTGCTGGATCAGACCAGTGGTCCATCCAGTCCAGCATCCTGTCTCACACAGTGGCCAGCCAGTTTCCCTGGAGGGCCAACAACAGGGCAGAGAGGCCGAGGCCTTCATTAGAACATCAGAAGAGCCCTGCTGGATCAGACCAGTGGTCCATCTAGATCAGCATCCTGTCTCACACAGTGGCCAACTGGCTCCTCTGGTGGTCCAAGAACAGGGCATAGAGGCCGAGGCCCTCCCCTTTTGCTGTCTCCTGGCTCTGGGATTCAGAGGCTGACTGCCTCTGAATGTGGAGGTTCCCTTTAGTCTCCATGGATAGTAGCCACTGATAGAACTTTCCTTAATGAATCTGTCCAATTCTCTTTTAAAACTGTCTATTCCTGTGGATATCACTACATCCTCCAGCAGTGAATTCCACGTTTCAATCACTCTCTGTGTAAAGATTTCCTTTTTGTCTGTCCTGAACATTAGCTTCACTGGATGCCCTTGAGTTCTAGTATTTTGAGAGAGGGGAAAAAAATTCTCTTTGTCAACTCTTTTCACCCATGCAGAATTTTATAAACCACTAACATGCCCCCACTTAATGCTCATACCTTGCCACAAATTTTGCCAATCTTTAGTCTTTATAGCCTTGTGTACTTACCAGAAGTTCATGCTGAAGTGACAGAAGGTAGCTCTAGATTTCATCATAGAGTTTCTGGTGATTCCTATGTAACTCTCCACGCACTGATTGGGTCAATATGTGTTCAAGTTGGGGAAAAGAGATTGAGTTTCTAGACCATGGGTGTCAAACATCTGGCCTGGGGGCCAGATCAGGCCTCTGGAGGGCTTCTATCAGGCCCACACTGGAACTGGCCATCTCCTGCTTCCAGTTCTGTTGCTGCTGCTGCATTATAGCTTGCTTCACCAGACTCGCTCAATCACTCAGCCATTTCATGTTTCCCCCTGGGTCCTAGACTCCGAACTCTGAGCATGAGATTTCTGTGGGGAATGTCAATAAAATAAAAGTAGGTTTGCAGCTTACAGAGATACACACCTGAACAGCACACTCAGAATAGCAACAGCACAGACATTTTGATGCAACAATTCAGAGCAAGAGGTGTCAGTTATCAGAGACTGTTAAATAAACAAAATATTGCAAGAGTGCTAATGTTTTAAGCATGTTTTTGTTTTAAGTTAAAAAAAACCCCTTTGTGTTTGTGTCCTTTATAAAGTTTATATCTCCACTACTTGGCATTACATTTTATGACACACATGGTCTGGCCCAACAAAGTCTCATTTATGTCAGATCTGGTCCACATAACAAATGAGTTTGACACCCCTGTTCTAGACACTCAATAACTGTGCTATGGAGCAGATGGTCTCAGAATCTACCAGAGGAGAGTAGATCCTGGATTTGGTCCTAAGTAACGCCCAAGACCTGGTGAGATGTGTTAAAGTGATTGCACCGCTTGGGAACAGTGACCATAATGTTACTAAGTTCAACATTTGTATAGATAGGGAGTTGCCCCAAAAGACCAGCACAACCAATTTTAACTTTAAAAAGGGTAACTTCTCTGAAATGAGGGGACATGTGAAGAGGAAGCTGAAAGGAAAAGTAAAAAGGGCCAAAACCATTGAGGAAACTTGAAGACTATTTATAACTACAATCTGAGACGCTCAGATAAAATATATACCACAGGTTAGGAAAGGAGCAAATAGGTACAGAAAAAGGCCCGCATAGTTAACAAACAAAGTAATGGAAGGTGTAAAAGGTAAGAAGGATTCCTTTACACGGTGGAAAGCTAGTCTCCGTGTGGGTGGTAAAAGGGAACACAGGCTGTGGCAAATAAAATGCAGGTCTGTGATCAGGCAGGCAAAAAGGGAATATGAGGAGCATATCGCAAAAAACGTAAAGACCAACAATAAGACTTTCTTCAAATACATTAGAAGCAGGAAACCAGCCAGGGAAGCAGTGGGGCCCTTGGATTACTGAAGGACAATAGGGAAATGGCTGAGAATGCATTTTCAACCAGGGGCCTACTACTACATAAAAAACCAATACTCTTCCAAGGAACTGTACTTGGTTATAGAGTTGCTAGGCCTCCAGCTATGGATCAGAACAGAGGTAGGAAACAAATAAAAAATCACTGCCAGCCAATGTTCCCTCTAAGCTGCGGAGTCCTGTGAGCAAAAATTCTACTTTGTGAGCTACCGGCATTAAAGTTGTGAGCGAGCGATTTGGGTACTGCATAAATCAGCTTGCTCTGGAGCCATCCTTCCTGAGCTAAGACAGAAGTGTGTGAGCCAGAGGCTATGGAGCTGTGAGGTAGCTCACACTAACTCAGCTTAGAGAGAACACTGCTGCCAGCCTCTGTGCCAGTGCGTCACTTCTGGGTGCTCTAGGAATCACCGGAAATTCTGTGGTTTTACACTCCCCTCGCCCCGCGCGCATGCCCCTGCCGCCCAACCCTTCCTCTGGCTGCCAGGATGTTGAAAATTCTCAGTTTTAGCTCCATTTCTCCTCCCCCCTCTCCCAAGAACTACAGTTCCCTGGGGAGACAGGATGATTATTAAACCAGCTGAAGTCTGTAGTTTAATATCCTAGCAATCTCAGAACAGAAAGGAGGCCAGGAGGGTAAATGAACCTGTGGAAACTGTCAGGTTTCAGCGAGCAACTTCCAGAAACAAAACATAATCCCTCCTTAATTACAGGCACCGCTTCAGAGACGCCTGGCTCCCCTCGCCTTGCCTGGGTCCTCCTGATAGTGTTTTGATACTCATCTGACATGGAGCCTGCTGAGATCTCAAAGTGGCACGTCAGCCCCAGTTCAAAGATCTAAGGCTTGGCTGGAGTCCCACCAGGCCTCTCGGGAGAAACTGTTCTGCTATTCTCTCTTTGAGGCCCCCGCCATTTCTCTCACCTCATCCCAGATACAGTCACATCACGTGGGTGTAGCTGAACGCAAACCACCCGGCCGGCCGGGCAAGGTAGCGAGTCAGGGACAACACGGTGAAAACCAAAAAGATTGTAGGGAGATTTGTTTTAATTACAGCTGTGGGCAGTGGTTCTAAAACAGGAGCACCACAAAACCAGCCATGAAACTAACAAAATAAATACCCCCTTGAAAAGAAAATACCCATTATCCATCTACTCAGGTCTCATCTCCCGCTTTTACAACTGATCTCCAGTTGATAGAGATCAGCTCCCCTGGAGAAAATGGCTGCTTTGAAGGGTGGACTCTGGCATTGTACCCTGCTGAGGCCCCTCCCCTCCCCAAACCCCGCCCTCTCCTGGATCGACCCCCAAAGTCTCCAGGTATTTTCCAACCCAGACCTGGCAACCCTATGAGTTCTGCTCGGAGGCCATGACATGAGACTCGGGTTGCCAGACCCCCTGCTGGGGGTCCCCAGCTGACAGGCCCATCTCTAGGGTTGCCAAGTCAATTCTACTCACTGGCAGGGGGGAGTCCTCCTTTGCCCGGGAGCTCCCCCGGTGCTGTCACCCGTCACCACGTTGCCAGCTCAAGAACCTGGGGTTGTCATCCCAGGGGCGGGAGTGCCAGACGAGGAGCCGGAGCCCCCTCAGTTGCCAGCCGGAGAACGGCCTGCAGGGATGCCGGCAACCAGCCCCACAGATGGGGATCGGCCTGCAGGGATGCCGGCAACCAGCCCCGCACACGCAGAGGAAAACCCGTCCCTGCCGGAGAGAAATCTGCCAGGGGTGCCAGACAAGAACATGAGGGGGGCAGCCGTGCCCGCACTGCAGCGATCACTGAGGGAGCGCAGGCCCCCAGGGTATTTGCAAGACCATGTGACCTAGGGGGAAAACCTAAACTGGGGGGAAGGGGTGTTATGTCCGCTGACAGCTGCAAGGTGGCAGCGGCATATAGCCCGTCAATAAGACCTCTGGTGGGAAATTCAGGCCTTGGGATAGGGCCGGGAGAAGTCGAGGCCAGGGCTCCGTTGGGGCCGGGGCGCACCGGAGCGCCGCTCCGGGAGAGAGGAGGCGGGGGGGCGGGCACTTAAGAAAGCCCCGCCCCCCCCCCGCTCGCTCTTCCCAGGCTGCGGCAGGCCGCTCTGCCGCCTCCGGCCCCTTCCCTCGCCCCCCCAGTCAGTGTTCCCGGGGCCGGCGGCGCTCCGCTGGCCCCAGGCAAGAGAAGCCCCTTTCCTCCCCCCTCCCCCTGGGGCCGTGGCAGAGCGCCGCTGGCCCTGAGAAGCCCTTTCCCTCGCTCCCCCCCCATCAGTGTTCCCGGGCCGGCGGTGCTCCGCCGTACTGGGAAAGAGAAGCCCCTTTCCTCCCCCCTCCCCCTGGGGCCGCGGCAGAGCGCCGCTGGCCCCGAGAAGCCCTTTCCCTCGCTCCCCCGTCAGTGTTCCCAGGCCAGCGGCGCTCCGCCGGCCCAGGAAAGAGAAGCCCCTTTCCTCCCCCCTCCCCTTGGGGCCGCGGCAGAGCGCCGCTGGCCCCGAGAAGCCCTTTCCCTCGCCCCCCCGGTAAGTGTTCCCGGGCCGGCGGCGCTCCGCCAGCCTGGGCAGGAGAAGCCCCTTTCCTCCCCCCTCCCCCTGGGGCCGCGGCAGAGCGCCGCTGGCCCCGGGAAGCCCTTTTCCTCCCCCCCTCAATACTTCCTCCCTTCCTTCCTTCTCTCTTTCTCTCCCCCCACCTACCTACTTACCTTCCTCTTCCTTCCTTTCCCCCTTCCTTCCTTCCTTTCTTCTCACTTTCTCTCCCCACCTACCTACCTACCTATTCCTTCCCCTCTCCCTTCCTTTCTTCTCTCTCTCTCCCCCACCTACCTACCTACCTTCCTGTTCCTTCCTTTCCCCGTCCTTCCCCTCTCCCTTCCTTCCTTCCTCCCTCTCTCCCCCCTTCCTTCCTTCCTTCTCTCTCTCCCCCCACCTACCTACCTACCTTACTGTTCCTTTCTTTCTTTCTTCCTTCCCCCCTTCCTCCCTCCTTCCTTCCTTTCTTTCTTCTCTCTCTCTCCCCCACCCACCTACCTACCTTACTGTTCCTTTCCTTCCTGTTCCTTTCCTTCCTTCCCCCTCCCTCCCTCCCTTCTTGCCTTCTGACACACTCCCGATGACGTCATCACTTCCGGTGACGTCAGGGGGTGTGGCATATGCAAATAAGTTATGCTAATGAGCTCCTGCACCTCTTTTTTTACGAAAGGACCCCTGGTCGAGGCTACTGTATATAGTTGGCCCCTCGTGGCCACTACGCCATTACTCTTTGTGTACCAATAAACTAGTGATAGCTGTGTTGTTGTCTGTCTCATCTATGCCGTGAACCCAGTACACAAAAGCAGGGATCTTACAAATATACCTACAGACAGTTGACTTGCAAGCCTAATAGCAGCCGAATGTGATCTCATCAGAGCTTGGAAACTAAGCAGGGTCAGCCAGGGTTTCTCCTTGGATGGGAGACCACCTAGGAAGGGGGGGGGGGGAGACGCTATCCAGAGAAAAGCAATAGCAGACCACCTCGGCTCATCTCCCGCCTAGAAAACCCCATTGTCCTGGGGTTGTGATGAGTCAACTGAGACTTTGATAGCGCAGAGTGATTATTCTTATAGAGGCCTTGTCTGGAGTGCTCTTATGATGTCATATTTTTTAATTTGCTCGTGGCTTCAAGCGGAGCATTCAGTGATACCGTTGCACACTTGTGCAGTAGTAGAAGACTGAAGGTTATGAGCCACTGCATTGTTGTATAAGACATGCTTTTTTCCTTTCCCTTTTCTTTTTCAGGAGGCAGCAAACTCTGTCTGACAGGGAAAACGGCTGAGGGGCTTTCTGGATAACATTTGTTCCCTAGGAGGGAAGACTGAGAGAAATCCATATATAGGGCAAGAGGCTTGCCGTTTGCCTGCCTGTGGTGGGTAGACCCCCAACCCCCATCCCCCTGCCCTTGAGAAATGGAGGGGGGGGGGGGAATGGCTGGGAAAATGGCACCCAGAGGGATGCTCAAGGAATTTTCCTGTCTCTCTGTGATCTTTGCCATAGACATGGGGAAAATCCCTAGAGCGTCATCCAGAAGGGGCCATGGCTCAGTGAAAGCTTCTGCTTGGCACGACAAAGGCCCATAGCCAGGCTTTTTTTAAAATAGGGGGGCCTTTTAAAAATTGGGGGGGGGGCACTGAAATTTGTGGCCTCCCCCCCTTCTCCCTCAAAGCATTTAAAGGGAGAGAAGCAGGCCATGCACCCGCACTCCAAGCTCACCAACACTGCAAGCACACACACCCCCCTCATTTAGTTGCTTTTATCCTCCTTTGAACCCTGTCTGTCTTTCTCCCCCATGGGGACTCCCAGCAGCCCCCATCCTGCCCCTCACCCTCTTTTATCCTCACAGCACCGACAACCCTGCCTTGGATGTGGATCTCTCCTGCTGTGGATCTCTCCCGCCCTGCCCCCCCCCCCCCGGCTGGCAGCGCAGGGCTGCTTTTGAAGGACGGGCTTCCCAATGCCTGGAAGCAGGCGGCTTGCTCCACTGGAGCGCACTTTTCCTGGCGGATGGCAGCCCTGCCTCGCTGGTCGCAGGCTCGACAGGGCTTGAGGGCCACCCCCTTCCCCCCAAAGCATTTAAAGGGTTTCTTCAAATGCCTTGGGGGAGAAGCGGGGGCTGCGCACCTGCACTCATTGCCTCCCCCTGCTTCTCCCCAAAAGTCGTGGGGCTTCAGGAGGAAGTCAGGGGGCCGGGCCCTGGGAGGCCCCACTGTAGCTACAGGTCTGATCCTCAGCATCTCCAGTTAAAGGGATCCGGTAGTGGGTACTGGGAAAGACCTCTGCCGGAGACCCTGGACAGCCGCTGCCAGTCTAAGTAGGCAATACTGACCTTGATGGACCAAGGGTCTGATTAGGGTTGCCAAGTCTGAGTTGGGGAATACCTGGGGACTTTGGGGGGTGGAGCCGGGAGAAGGTGGGGTTTGGGGAGGGGAGGGGCCTCAGCATGGTACAATGCCATAGAGTCCACCCTTCAGAGCAGCCATTTTCTCCAGGGGAGCTGATCTCTGTCAGCTGGAGATCAATTGTAAAAACGGGAGATCCCCAGGCCCCACCTGGAGGCTGGGAACCCTAGGTCTGATACAGTATAAGGCAGCTTCATGTGTCCATTTGTGTCCAAGTGACCGCACATCTTTCCCAGACTCCAAACTCCCCGGTCACTGCCCTCAAAATTCCCCTGCATTTGCCAAGGCATTGCTGGCAACCTTCATCACTGCCCTGTTTAACGCGTGGCTTAAGATCAGGATCAGTTTCAGGTTTTTTTGGGGGGGGAGGCAGAGAATTTGTAGCCCCCCTCCCTCCCTCTGCTCACCCCAGGCCCTCCTCTCCCACTCTGCTTCTTTCCCCCCATCCGCATGCCTCCCACTTGTCTGTGTGTCCTTCCCCTGCCCACTTGCAAGCCCTCCCGCCGCCGATTCCCACAGACACCCGCGCTGGCTGCAGTCCTTTCCTCAGCAGCACTAGCACTGCAAGCATCCAGGTGCATGGGTGGTGGAGCACTAGCCAATGAGTGGGCAAGAGGGGGCAGCAATGGCCCTGCCAGAATCCCTGGGCCCTGGTAGCTGCCCCACCTCTGGGTATGCTGATGCCGGTGCTGCTTAATTTTCTTATTCTGTGACACAGCCTGGTTGACTGGGAAGCACTGGTTGCAACTGTGAAGCTCATGACAATGACCTAAGGCTGAGGACAGACTGGCAGTCTGGCCTGCTCTGCCTCCGCATTAAAAGCGGAGGCAGAGCGGCCGTCCAGACCGCCACATCTGCCCCCCGGAGGCATCCCGGACTCACCTGGTCCGGCGTCGCGCTCCTCCCGCAGCAGCCGGGCACCACTTCCTAGTGGTGTCCCGGCAGCTGCGCATGCGTTCCACCCACTTCCGGCAGGTGTGAACATGTGCGGGCGGGCGAAGCCGTGCGGCGTTCTGCCGCCGGTGCTGGAAACCACCCGCAGTGTGGACGCTGCAGGCGGCTTCCTTGCGGCGGCATCTGAACGCCATGCTGCAGGGCAGTTCGCCCTGGCTTGTTCTGCCGCACTGCAGGAGTGCGGCAGAACTTCAATCTGTCCTCGCCCTTAGGTATGACAACCTCTACCTGTCTGTCTTCAGTCCACAAAGAGGATGGTCACATATGTTGTCCTGAGGTCCTTGGATGTCCATGGAGAAGAGCATCATGTCTGTCTTCAGCCCATAAAGCGGATGGACCACATATGTTGTCCTGAGGTCCTTGGAGAAGAGCTTCATGTCTGTCTGTCTTCAGCCCTCAAAGACGATGGACTGCATATGTTGTCCTGAGGTCCTTGTTCCTTGGAGGTCTTTGGAGAACAGCATCATATCTGTCTTCAGCCCATAAAGTGGATGGACCACATATGTTGTCCGGAGGTCCTTGGAGGTCTTTGGTCCTTGGAGGTCCTTGGAGAAGAGCATTGTGGGGCCCCTTGAGTCAAAAGGCAAGATATTGATGGCAATACATCAAGAAAAGGTGGAGTAAGCCAGCCATACTCATAGCAATGTCATCTTTATGTACAAATCTTCTATAATAAGCATTCAAAATAGGGTCCTCACTAAGCCATGGCACCATGATCGAAACAGCACCCATGCACGGCTTCTCCCCTCTTCTAGCCTAAGGGACAGTTGCTCCTGGGACCAGTTCCACACCTGCCTGCCTGTGGCAATGAAGCAACACCTTTCCAGTGTGACTGAGCCACCCCAGACAGAGTTTTCATTCCCCTTACTGCTAACTCAGACGCAACAGATTTCAATCCACACTTGAGAATCAATTAATTTGCACATTCGGCTGCACGTCAGGAAGTGCGACTGGGTGATGAGCAGCGACAGGGAGACCATGCCCTTCTCCCACAGCCTCCGGTGGAAAGAATTCAGAGGAACCAGAGTTATAATTTTGCTAAACACCTTCCATGATGTTGTAGAGGAAATAAACGGCCTCCTGAAACGGGACTGGCGTGGATTACTGTGGCACTCTACAACAAACAGTACAGCACACAGTAAGGAAAGCCAAAAACCACAGAAAACAACTGTGAGCTGAATATCCCACAAAGATATACAAAAGGAGACTTCAATACAGTGAACATTATATTTAATCTGGAATAACTGTATACATAATCCATCATGGGAGAATACAGAAGTCAACAAAATCCATAAAGACAAAATACAGACTCCAAAAGTATAAATTTACAAAATAAATATCCAACACTTTTCAGTGCTTCAGACTTCTGGTCCTCCCTCAGGAAAAAAAACAACTATAGGAAGTCTCATTCCATTTCCTGATAGGCTAAAATTATTCAGTTTCTTACATACTGGGCAAGGTCTCATGAACTTAAGTCAGCGCCTCTAAAGGCTGCTTCTATGTACCAGGACCAACAGATGCCTCCACATATAAATATTTTGTATATTTATACTTTTGGAGTCCGTATGCGCCCCGTTCTAATGAAGGCCTCAGCCTCTCTGCCCTGTTGCCGGCCCTCCAGAGGAACTGGTTGTCCACTGTGTGAGAAAGACTGCTGGACTAGATGGACCCCCAGTCTGATCCAGCAGGGCTGTTCTTATATTCGAAAATTTAAAATATACAGAATAAAATAAAACACCAAACCGGTCTGATCCAGCAGGGCTCTTCTTGTGTTCTAATGAAGGCCTCAACCTCTATGCCCTGTTGTTGTCCCTCCAGAGGAACTGGTTGGCCGCTGTGTGAGACAGGACGCTGGACCAGATGGACCACCAGTCTGATCCAGCAGGGCTCTTATGTTCTTAAATTTAAAATATACAAAATAAAATAAAACACCAAATAACCCAAAATTATGCCTATCTATATGTCTTACATATCAAAGACTTTCCTGCAAATGGAGAGAGGGACAGCATCACAGACATTAAATCCCGAGCAATTTTTTTTTTAATATCGGTTTTTTTCTGGTCAGACCTCCTTTCATCCCCTGTCCTGGCCCTGTAGCACAGAGTTTGCAAAAACCATTAATGCCGCCCTCAATAAGATCAAGCCATGCTGCCATATGCTCTGATGTGGTCAAAATGCAATTAATGCCCCCAGAAAAAGGCCCTTCGAACAACAAAGGCAAAATTAGATTTTCTCCCGGCTCCCTTTTCGTCCCCCTAAGGACGCTCGGCTTTAGCTTCTCCCTCGCAAGCAACATACCCCGACAACACCTCCAAGTGTATCTGAAGGAAACGTGCCTCCAACAGAACCACGGATCCTGTTGGTTTTTTATTTGCAACGTGTTAAATCAAAGACTCCCTGACATGTGACTGCAAACCTTCTGTTCGGGAAACCCAGATTCCAGGCCTCAGCGAGTGTAAATTTGATGAGGTTAATTTCATTGGATCAGCGTCGAGGGGTGCCAGCTGACGTTCTGGCCCTCCCTCACAAAATACTGCTTAGCTCAGATAGATTTCAACAAAGTCATACTGTTGGAAAGAATCTCAACCGTTACGTTCAACACCGGGCCGGCCTCGCCATGAAGCAAAAGGAGGCTGTTGCCTCAGATTCTAAAACGGGTGCCCTTGTCTTGCCTCTAACCCTCATTTAGATATCATTAAAAATGAAGAGAGTGATTTTATAGTAATACTTAAAAAGTTATGGAGGAGCTGTGGGAGATTCCAGATCACGGCTTCACCTGGTGAGTCAAGTGCGTCCAGTGAGGCAGCAGCAGAAGAGGCAGTCAAGTAGCCATCCTCTGAGAGAAGAAGAGAAGAGATTGGATTTATACCCCGCCCTTCATTACCTGAAGGAGTCTCAGAGCGGCTTACAAACTCCTTTCCCTTCCCCTCCCCACAACAGACACCCTGTGAGGTAGGTGGGGCTGAGAGAGCTCTTTCAAGGACTGCCCTTGAGAAAACAACTCTGAGAGAACTTGTAACTGACCCAAGTCACCCGGCAGCTGCATGTGGAGGAGTGGGGAATCAAACCCAGTTCTCCCAGATTAGAGTCTACACTCCTAACCACTACAGCAGACTGGCTCTGCCATGGTATGGCCAAAGACTCAGCACCTGGAGTGGAAGATGACCCACCATGTGGCTCAGCGATGCTAACAGAGTAATCACCCTGGCAACTGCCTGAGACATCCAGGGCCTGGGAAGGCCCAGACATACCTGTCCAGTTGGACATACCTGTCCAACTTCCTTCCTCTAGAGCCAGTGTGGTGTAGCGGTTTGGAGCATGGGAGATCTGGGAGATCCGGGTTTGATTCCCCATTCCTCCACATGCAGCTGCTGACGTGACCTTGGGTCAGTTACAAGTTCTTTCAGAGCTGTTCTCTCAGGAGCAGTCCTTGAAAGAGCTCTCTCAGCCCCACGTACCTCACAGGGTGTCTGTTGTGGGGAGGGAAAAGGAAAGGATATTGTAAGCTGCTCTGAGACTCCTATGGGTAGTGATAGATGGGGTATAAATCCAATCTCCTCCTCCTCCTCCTCTTCTACTTCTTCGACAGAATAATATCTTTTTAAATTACCATCAGGTGATGGCAAGACATCGCTTCCAGGGGAAACCTGTACATGACATCAGTCCACTCTAGGAGTTGCTGGAATCTCTATGGTAACCTCCTATGTCCCTGCTCTCTTCCCCCCACAGTCCGGCAGCTCGAGATCTTAGAACTTGGGATCTGCCATGAGAAAAGCCAAATAAATAACTACAGAATAAATAAGCAGCACATAAACACTGGTATGTAGCATGCTTCAGTCTTCAAAAGGTTGACTCCTGACCTGGTGAACACCCCACGGTACCCTGCCGACAAACCCAGGAAGCCAGTCAGCACGGACTTCAGCACAAAGCAGTGTGCAAACACAAACTAATTAACCCACCCGGCTCCCCTGCAAGGCAGGAAGGCAGCTATTAATATTCCTCTTCCTTGCAAAAGGGCGTTCACTGAAGATGTAGCCACAGAGGTAATGATTACTGGGATTTGCATTAGAATAGCTTCCCACAGACCGGTGGGCCTCAGTGCTAAGAGTTCATTTGTAAAAAGGTAACGGTTTCATGCATGACCGTGTAAACAGTTCGAAGGAAGGAAGGAAGGAAGGAAGGAAGGAAGGAAGGAAGGAAGGAAGGAAGGAAGGAAGGAAGGAAGGAAGGAAGGAAGGAAGGAAAGATGGATCAGGGAGGGAAAGAAAGATGAAGGGAGGGAGGGAGGAAAGATGGATCAGGGAGGGAAGGAAGGAGCGAGGGAGGGAGGGAGGGAGGAAATATGGATGGGGAAAGGAAGGAGGGAGGAAGGAAGGAAGGAAGGATCAGGGAGGGAAGGAAGGAAGGAAGGAGAGAGGGAGGGAGGTACAGGGAGAGAAGGAATGAAGGGAGGGAGGAAAGATGGATCAGGGAGGGAAGGAAGGAGCGAGGGAGGGAGGAAGGGAGGAAATATGGATGGGGAAAGGAAGGAGGGAGGGAGGGAGGGAGGGAGGGAGGGAGGAAGGAAGGAAGGAAGGAAGGAAGGAAGGAAGGAGGGAAGGAGGGAAGGAGGGAAAGATGGATCAGGGAGGGAAAGAAAGATGAAGGGAGGGAGGGAGGGAAGGAAGGAGCGAGGGAGGGAGGAAGGGAGGAAATATGGATGGGGAAAGGAAGGAGGGAGGGAGGAAGGAAAGAAGGAAGGAAGGAAAGATCAGGGAGGGAGGGAAGGAAGGAAGGAGAGAGGGAGGGAGGTACGGGGAGAGAAGGAATGAAGGGAGGGAAGAAAGATGGATCAGGGAGGGAGGAAGGCAGGCAGGCTGATTCTGCACTGGCTTTTCCCTCCATTGTTTTACAAAACCCACAGTGGAACAGAAATTCCCCTCAGCACTGCATGCCGCTTTCACTTCCTTTGATCATCGGGTTTTATGGTAGCCCCCACACTCCATGCCGCTTTCGAGTTCTTTGACCTTTGGATTTTATTGTACCTTTTGCATAGATTTATGGCCGTTTTATGGCCCATCAGGGGTGACTTTGCAGTCAGTGCGGCATTGCCCCGAGGTATTTGAATGTGGTTTTGAGCTGCCACCTCCCAAGGCAGTCTGTTCCACTGCTCGACCACTCTTACAGTTAGGAAGTTCCTCCTGATATTTAGCCGGTATCGACTCCTTTGCAATTTCCACCCATCCGATCTAGTCTTGCAATCCAGAGCAAGAGAGAACAGATCTGCTCCATCTTCTATACGATAGCCCTTCAAATCATCTCCCCTCGAAGCCTTCTCTTTCCCAGGCTAATCATGCCCAACTCTTTCAGCCTTTTCTCATAAGACGTGGATTCCAACCCTCTCACCATCCTGGTCACCCTCTTCTGGACACGCTCACGCTTGTCCACATCCTTCCGAAAATGTGGCGCCCCAAACTGACCACCGTACTCCAGGTGAGGCCTGACCATAGCAGAATAGAGTGTCATGCTGCATGGGCAGGCAATGGCAAGCCACTTCTGAACATCTCTTGCCTTGAAAACCCCACAGGGTCACCATAAGTCAGACGTGACTACTTAGCAAAAAGACACCCCTCACTCTTTGGTGGGGTGGAAATATTGCTTGAGCAAGAGATGGTGAATGGTAGGCTACCACTGGACTTGACAAAGTTTGGAGCCTTCCTCAACTCAGGGGGATTCCCTCACACTTAAGTAGCTCTTCTGCCAGGAGAAGAGCCATTTAAGTTGAAGGAAGACCCTTGGAAAGAAGAAAGCTTCCAACTTTGCTGAGTACAGCGGTAGGATACAGGCCAGAGGAAACAAGCCACCAAGTCATCAGAGAATTGTATCAGTTATGTCAAGCTGGTGAGACAGCTACAGAGTCCTCGAGGTATCCGATGTGGGGAGCTTTGCCTCTCAAAAGCTCATATCCCCAAAGTCTTGTGGGACTTTAAGGTGCCATGGGTCTCCAATCTAGCTGAGATGGGGAAGACTCTTCCATCTGAGTCATTTGGTGGCTGTATCCTGTATTACAAAACCGAGGTGAGGTGACCTGTCTTGTTGGCAGCTTGTGGCATGCAGGGTTTTGGGTGGCCTGGTGTCCTTTTTTCTCCAGAGGCAAAATTCCTGATGATGGAGGAGGAGGAGGAGGAGGAGGAGTTCTGGTTCCTACACCTCAAAAAAGATATTATAGCACTGGAAAAGGTGCAGAAAAGGGCAACTTGAATGATAAAAGGGTTGGAACACTTTCCCTATGAAGAAAGGTTAGAGCGCTTGGGGCTCTTTAGCTTGGAGAAGCAACGTCTGAGGGGCGACATGATTGAGGTTTACAAGGTAATGCATGGGACAGAGCAGGTGGAGAAAGAAGTACTTTTCTCCCTTTCTCACAATACAAGAATTTGTGGGCACTCCAAGAGATTGCTGAGCAGTTGGGTTAGAACAGATAAAAGGAAGTCTTTCTTTACCCAAAGAGTGATTAACACGTGGAATTCACTGCCACAGGAGGTGGCGGCTACAAGCATGGACGGCTTCAAGAGGGAATTGGATAAAACATATGAAGCAGAGGTCCATCAATGGCTATAAGCCACAAGGAACTCTCGGTCTGGGGCAAGTGATGCTCTGTATTCTTGGTGCTTTCGGAGGGACAACAGTGGGAGGGCTTCTAGTGTCCTGGCCCCACTGGTGGACCTCCTGGTGGCACCTGGTATTTTTGGCCACTGTGTGACAGAGTGTTGGACTGGATGGGCCACTGGCCTGATCCAACGTTGGCTTCTCTTATGTTCTTATGTTAGGAGGAGAAGGAGGAGGAGGAAGAGGAGGAGGAAGAGGAGAAGAAGAGGAGGAGGAGTTGGTTTTCACTACTGACCTTCACTACTTACTTGCTTTCTATCTGGAAAGTCCTGCCAAATGCAAACATATGAGTTAGGCTGGTTCCTTCCTTGAGAGTCCCGTGCAGACTTAATCCTCTCCCTTTCGCTATACCATCCTGTATCCCGTACCCTCAAAAGGGTTAAAGAATCCACGTTCTTCTGTCTCCTGTCATGTTTGTCCCTTGATGTTCCTCTGTGTATGGGTACTGTAATAATGGAATATGAGCAAAGGAAATTACATTTCCAATTACATTACCTTTCCAATAGCCTAGATTGGAAGGGGGGACGGCTCTGTTTCACTGTACTGCAATGCAGCTGTGCAAATGGTGATTATGAATGTTATTAAAAATTCATTTCAGTTCAGGTTCTACCAACAGTTATTGTCTTTACAGAGAGTGAAAGCCTATTGGAGTAAGTCGAAGAAAATCCCAAAGCCCAAGCCAGCCATTCAGAATGTCCAATGCTCTTTCACATCATC
Source organism: Lepidodactylus listeri (assembly GCA_029233225.1). Lineage (NCBI taxonomy): Eukaryota > Metazoa > Chordata > Lepidosauria > Squamata > Gekkonidae > Lepidodactylus > Lepidodactylus listeri. Next base: position 89,207,349 of record JARCFY010000011.1, read on the forward strand.
CATGAAGGGACTGTTCTTGTGGAGGAACTCCTGATTTGCACGCCAAAGGACCCAGGTTCAACCATGGGGATATCTCAAGGAGGAAGGCTGGGAAAGATATAGATGTCATGTAGACGTTAAGTTCCTTGGACTCTCAGGAGGACTCTCAGGACTCCCAAATACTAGAACTTGAGGGCATCCAATGAAGCTGATTGGCAGTAGATTCAGGATGGACAACAGGAAATACTTCTTCACACAACGAGTAATTAAAATGTGCAAGTGGCTGCCAGAGGTTGTAGTGATGGCCACAGGCAAAGACAGCTTTAAAAGGGGATTAAACAGATCCATGGAGGAGAGGTCAGTCAATGGCTACTAGCCATGGTGACTAAAGGGGACCTCCATGTTCAGAGGAACTGGCTGGCCACTGTGTGAGACAGGAGAATGATTAAAATATGGAATTCACTGCCAAAGGATGTAGTGATGGCCACAGGAATAAACAGCTTTAAATGGGGATGAGACAGATTCATGGAGGATAAGTCTATCAGTGGCAACTAGCCATGGTGACTGAGGGGAACCTCCACATTCAGAGGTCTTCTGAATCCCAGAGCCAGGTGGCCACGTCGGTGGAAGGCCTCAACCTCTACATGCCCTGTTGTTGGCCGCCCAGAGGAACTGGTTGGCCACTGTGTGAGACAGGATGTTGGACTAGATGGACCACTGGTCTGATCCAGCTGGGCTGTTATGTTATTATGAAGGCCTCAGCCTCTTTGCCCTATTGTTGGACCTCCAGAGGAACTGGTTGGCCACTGTGTGAGACGGGATGCTGGATTAGATGGACCATTGGTCTGATCCAGCAGGGCTCTTCTGATGTTCTAATGAAGGCCTCAGCCTATATTCCCTGTTTTTGGCCCTCCAGAGGAGCTGGTTGGCCACTGTGTGAGACAGGATGCTGGACCAGATGGACCACTGGTCTGATCCAGCTGGGCTCTTATTATGTTCTTACACTGTCCATCAGAATGAACAGTTTTAAGTGAGAGGGACCAGTGGTCTGATTCAGTATAAGGCAGCTACATACTTATGTAATTGCTGTCAAGTTGCAGCCGGCTCACAGTGACTCCCCCCCCCCAAGGGGCTTTAAAGTCAAGTGAAAAGCAGAAGTGATTTGCCATGGCCTTCCTCTTCAAATCCTTCCTTGGTGGTCTTCCATCCAAGTACCAACCATGCTTATGTTCCAAACTTTGATGAGGTCAGGTTGTACCGTGCTGCCTTCCTTCCTTGTTAGGGCAGCTACATATCTTCAAATGGAGGGCAAAGTGTATGCCACCATAACTGAACACGTCCACTTGAGATCAGAGTGATGATTCTACTAAACTGAGAGCCGATTTGGTGCAGTGGTTAGGAGCGGTGGAGTCTAATCTGGAGAACCAGGTTTGATTTCTCCACTCCTCCACATGCAGCCGCTGGGCGACCTTGGGTCAGTCACAAGTACTCTCAAGAGCAGTTCTCTCAGAGGTCTCTCAGCCCCACCTACCTCACAGGGTGGCTGTTGTGGGAAGAGGAAGGGAAGGAGATTGTAAACTGCTCTGAGACTCCAAGTGATGAGCAGGGTATAAATCCAATCTCCTCCTCCTCCTCCTCCTCTTCTTCCTCTACCTCTTCTTCCTCTTCCTCCTCTTCTTCTTCTTTCCAAGCAAGGGGACCCACTAAGGACATAGGAGAGGTTTCAAGGGGAAAGGGCAGATTCACAAAAGGGGTCACTGGCTGATTCTTGAATAACTTCGAGTTCATCCAGCCTAAGGAGATTTCCTCCAAATTAAGTGGCTTTTCTGCCAGATGAAGAGCCACTTAAACTGGAAGAGGGCTCCTTAGAATGGAGTGCCTCAAACTTCGCTCAGTCAACTGGTATGATGCAGGCCTCTGATTTTTTTTTAAAGGACTTCAGTACAATGATCTGGCTATTTTTTTAAAGAAGTCTAGCAGTGCTATAAGCAAGGACCCAAAGACCCATTTCATTGGTTAAAGGTGGCAATACTCTGTAGAATTCAATATGCCTTAGCCCAGCAGTTCCCAGTCTTTTCACTATGTTGACCCACAAGTCCAAATTTACTTGGTATGGTGACCCACCCAGGGCTGGCCCAAGCTTTTTTTGTGCCCTAGGCAACCTATAACCTTGACCCCATCTGGTTCATCATTCCATTTTCTAACCAGATGTTTTTGAGAAACCAACAAACATCGTACAAAGGATGGAGCTGCCCTCACTACAGTCCCCGAGCAAGTGGCATTCTGACACACACAGCCTTTGCATACACAATGCCTTTTGACCACCCTCTCCTCCTCCTAAGAAACTCACTGTAGTAACGTTGTTGTTGTTGTTCAGTCACACAGCTGAGTCTGATTCTTTGTGACCCCATGGGCCACATCACACCAGGCCTTCCTGTCTTCCGTCGTGCTCCTGTCTTCCATCGTGCTCCGGAGTTTGCTTAATTTTGTCTGTAGTAACTACCAGGGCATATTTTACTCCATCAACTTGTACACGCAAAGTGTACATGCAAAGAACTCGTGGGCTCTCAATGAAATGGCTGAACAGTCGGGTCAGAATGGATAAAAGGAAGTACTTCTTCACCCAAAGAGTGATGAACACATGGAATTCACTGCCACAGGAGGTGGTGGCGGCAACACGCATGGACGGCTTCAAGGGGGAATTGGATAAACACATGGAGCAGAAGTCCATCAGTGGCTATTAGCCACAAGGTATAGATAGGAACTCTCAGTCTGGGGCAAGTGATGCTCTGTATTCTTGGTGCTTGGGGGGGGGGCAACACGGGGAGGGCTTCTAGTGTCCTGGCCCCACTGCTGGACCTCCTGAGGGCACCTGGTGTTTTCGGCCACTGTGTGACGCAGAGTGTTGGACTGGATGGGCCACTGGCCTGATCCAACATTGGCTTCTCTTATGTTCTCTCTCTCTTATGCAGTGAAGAAAAAATACCACCTAATGCGTGACATGGGAAATGCTTTTTCCAGGCTCAGATCTCGGTTTCCAAAAAGATATAAGAGAGTGATGGAAAGGCCAGAGGTGGCCATAAAGGGAGGGCTTGAAAGAACAGGGGTGGAAATGGGAAGGCCAGGGGCTGAAATCAGCTCTCTGAGCCGCAGCTACCACCCCACTCGCAAAAAGGCCCTTTGAAGGGGTTTTTTTTTTGCAAGCCGAGCATGTGGCCTGCGACCGCTCCCCTCCCTCCCTCCTGCTAGATTTAAAGGGCTCTCCAGCTGATCAGTGGGCCACGTGGTCCCTGCCAGTCAGCTGAATCCCTTTAAATCAGGCAGGAGGGAAAGATTGAGGGGTGGCCGGGTGGATGGTTGTGCTTGAGGGCAGGGCTTGGGGGTGGGACTTCCCCCACTGGCCAGGCGTGAACTGGAGCCCTCCAAAACAGGGGAGCCCCCACTTGGACCTGGGGGCTGGCAGCCCTACGTTGGAGACACAAGCATGCGACGTCTGAAACGTAGAGAAGGTGCCGCTTCCCAAAATGAGAGCCGTGCTCAGCACTCTCTCTCGGGCTCAGGAGTGACAGCGAATCGCCTCCTTACAGACTTGCCCTTAATTAGGTGCTGATGGACATCAGTCATCGTCCTTTTCCAGATCCTCACTAGAAAAGCTATCAGGATTTTGTAAGTCTCCTCTCTTACCTGGAATTCCCCTACTCCAACGTCGCTTCTCCTTTGTGAGAATCAAACCTGTGATTCATTTCAACATCACTTTCTGTTTCTTGGTGCGGAAGTCTCCCCCGTGTCGTGTGCAGATTTCATCTGCACGTTGCATATAAACCAGGGGCCCACCTGTATCAAGGACTCTGGTTCTTGCGAGGTCCTTGTGCGTTTATGACTTGATGGGTTTGATATTGGATGTAGTAGATGTTAACTGCCTCAAGCTCTTTGGAGGAAAGGAAAGGAGGAGATCTGTGAAAAATGCATGGCGTATAAATGGTGTGAAATATTGACTGAGGACAGACTGGCAGTATAAAGTGGAAGGGAAGAAGAAGAAGAAGAAGAAGAAGAAGAAGAAGAAGAAGAAGAGATTGGATTTATATCCCGCCCTTCACTCACTTAAGAGTCTCAGAGCGGCTTACAAACTCCTTTCCCTTCCTCTCCCCACAACAGACACCCTGTGAGGTAGGTGGGGCTGAGAGAACTCTTTCCCAAGCTGTCCTTGAGGGAACAGCTGGTACAGAGCTATGGCTTGCCCAAGGTCATCCAGCCAGGTGCAAGTGGAGGAGTGGGGAATCAAACCCGGTTCTCCCAGATTAGAGTCCACGCACTTAACCACTACACCAGACTGGCTCTCAAGGGAGGCGGGACAAAAAGACCCAGGCCAAGTTGTGGCGGGGATTCCCAGTTGCACTGTACCGACTGATGCGGCAGCATACCAGGAAGAAGGCAGAATGGAGCGGGCCGTCTCCTGGTGGCGCCATAGTTGCGCACGGCTTTGGCCTGCTCCACCAACCTGCACATAGGTGCAGCAGCAATTGGGGCAGGGTCCCCTGACTGGGAGCTTTAGCTCCGCAAGCCAGAAGCGTCCCCGTGGGCGGTTGTGCACTCAAGCGCACAGCACACATGGGCAGTTATGCACATTCCTGCCGGATCAGCAGGTTCACATTACCAGCTCCGCTTTTTTATGTCCATACTTCTGGGAAGCACAATCAACACGCCCTCCACGGCTTGCCCCAGCTTTCACCTGGTACTTTTTAAAAGCGGGATCGAATAGTTAAAGGATGGGGTGAGTACGGCAGGGGAACGCCAGACAGCTGTGGCTGTGTGAACCGGCCCACTTAATCCGCTTGAGAAAGGTTCCTATATCGGGCCTAACTGCCAGTCTGAACTCGGCCATTGTTAAGTGACATGAAAATGGAGCAAAGAGAATGACTGTATTGGGAACAGCAAGAGTAACAATGGTGGAAAAGAAAAGGCTCGCAACGACACACAAAACACAAAAGGGTTTTTAAAGGGTGCATCCCCTCCGTCTCTGATGGGAACTTTTATGTTTGGGTCTAGATTTAATTCCACTTTCTGCATGATACGCTCACTGTTTTAATCTTTTACACACTGACCTTATAAACAGACCAAGATGGGTAGCTGTGTTAGTCTGTCTGTAGCAGTAGAAAAAAGCAAGAATCCAGCAGCTCCTAAAAGACTAACAAAATTTGTGGCAAGGGAGGAGTTTTCATGAGTCACTGCTCACTTCTTCGGATACTCACGGAAGCTCCTGCCCTGCCACGTATTTTGTTAGTCTTTAAGGAGCTGCTGGACTCTTGCTCTTTTCTACTGACCTTATAAGTGTTTACTCAGGACTGACTCCCAAATACGAGTATTGTATCCTTGGCCTCGCCAGTTTGGTGTAGTGGTTAGGAGCATGGACTCTAATCTGGGAGAACCAGGATTCCCCACTCCTCCACATGCAGCTGCTGGTGTGATCTTGGATCAGTCACAAGTTTTCTCAGAGTTGTTCTCTCAAGGGCAGTTCTTGAACGAGCTCTCTCAGCCCCACCTACCTCACAGGGTGTCTGTTGTGGGGAGGGGGAGAGAAAGGAGATTGTAAAATGCTCTGAGACTTCTTTGGGTAGTGAAGGGCGGGGTATCAATCCAATCTCTTCTTCTTCTTCTCCCAGCAGAGCAGCTGGGGAAGTGAAGGGGAGCCATGCTTTCCCTCTCTCCCATCTATTTGCTTTCCTTGTTTCTCTCTCTCTCTCTATTTCTTTCCACCTCTTTCCTTCTTTCTTTTCACCTCTCTCTCTCTCTCTCTCTCTCTTAGACAAATATATATCATTAGCAAATAAATAAATATCATTGGACAAACAAACATCATTGGACAAACAAATATCATTATCATTATCTGTTTTTACCCCCTTTGGCTTTTATTTTGGCAGCCTCATTTAGTGTTAATAAAAAGCAAATGTGCCAATTTTTAAAATAAAAACATGTGTAATATTTGTTCATGTCTTGTGGCTCTCAAACATCTGATGTTTATTCTATGTGGCTCTTACACTGAGCAAGTTTGGCCACCCCTGCTCTAGGATGTCACCAAAACTCTATGGTAAACCCACTGTAGAACCATAGAGTTTCAGGAAACCTTACAGCATTGCCCTGAAATGATGACATCACTGCTGGCTTCGTGCCAGAAGTGGTGTTGTAGGGCGTCGCAGTCAGACTAATATGTCCCCGCCCCCAAAAGCTCCTGTTGGTTGGCAGTGCTGAGCTGCCCACCCTAGTACCTACCCACTGAGTTAACCCCTTCATGCAAATGATAAAGAAGGCTCTCGAACCCACAGGTGCTATCGCCAGGCTAAAAGTGTGAGTCCTTAATGGGGCGGGGGCTTCTTTGTTGTTCTTGCAGCAAAAGTTTAAGGCAGCTGGGCTTCTGCTCTTCTCTCTCTCTCGCTGTTTCTTGTAATTCGCACAAGTGTAAACTAAAAAAGAAAAACCCATCAAATTAAAAAAAAAAAATTAAAAGTGCCATTCGGAAGGCACTTTAATAGAGGCTGGAAGCTAAGTGGAGATTGGATTTAATTTAGGCCAATCCCCTGTTGAATTTCAGATAAAGGGCTCCCCTCCCCCCCCCCCATCTAGTGGCAGGCTAGATAAAAATACCCCTCTTCTTTCCTGCAGGCACCTTTTTTCCCTGCCAATTTTCTTTGCAGAGTGGGGGGAAAGAAAGGAGGGGGGATATATAATTGAGAGAACACTGCAGCATAGAAAATTCACACTCGAGGTGGAAAGTACTTTGGGATTGTAGGCCCTGCTTATGTTTGCGCTTCTCGGCTGGGTTGGGGGGCAGGGGTTGCCTCCTCCTCATACTTTATGGAATTTAAACTAATGTCAAATAATTGTCAATAGTCATACAGGCTGGGAAAAGGAGATTCAATCATTCCATTATGAAATTAATGGGATAATCTGCAACCGTAAGAAAACCTTTCCCCTCGTGTACCTTCTCCTCTCTCCACCTCTTCCCATCCAGGCAAAAAATATATTTCAGGGTTAATTTGTTCACCTAATTGCCTGCTGCACAGGTGGAGTCGTCTGCAGCCCTTTTGTGATTTCTGCTTTGGCTGGAGGCGCCGGTATTGGCTTAGTAAGGATTCTCATGTACTTGTTTCAAACGTGGTGGGTACCCTGGAATAGAAGAAACGGGGGGGGGGGGGGGCACACAAGAGGAAAAACAAAATCATGGCCAGAAGCACGTTTCTTCTGAGATGTGAAAGCTACAAAAGATTTTTGGCCAACTCAGAAGCTCTGTTTGGAGAAGGTATTGATGCACTGCCGTATTTGAATGCTGAGACAAAGCCTATTGTTTGACCTCTAATTCTTCCGACCATACCGAAATCCAGAGGACGAAAATTCCACTTTGTGCCAGTTTGGTGTAGTGGTTAAGTGCACGGACTCTAATCTGGGAGAATCGGGTTTGATTCCCCACTCCTCCACTTGCAGCTAGCTGGGTGATCTTGAGCAAGCCATAGTTCTGTCCCAGCTGTTCTCTCAAGGACAGTCCTTGAAAGAGCTCTCTCAGCCCCACCTGACCTCACAGGGTGTCTGTTGTGGGGAGGGGAAGGGAAAGGAGTTTGTAAGCCACTCTGAGACTCCTTCAGGTAGTGAAGGGTGTGGTATAAATCCAATCTCCTCCTCCTCCTTTTCTTCTTCTTCTGCACGCGGACTGTGCAATCGCCACAGCTCTGCCTTTGGGCAAGCTATGCACAAAATTAGCTGCTTCAATTTATTTATTTATTTATTTATTTAAATGTATATCCCACCCTCTTCGCAAGTGGTCTCAGGGCGGGTTCCAACAGTATAAAATACAACACAGTTAAAACCAGATTAAGAACACAGTATAAAATAACATAACTCCTAAGTACCATGTAAACTCTAGTGGAGACCAGATACCTTAGTGGTTAAGATGGTATTAAATTTTAAGGATTTTACGGATCTTTAAGGATTTTAAGATACTAAGGATCCAGGCTACAGCTGGGGGCCAGCCAGAGGGGACATCCGACACCTCAACCAAAAGCCCGGTGGAAAAGCTCCGTCTTACAGGCCCTGCGGAGTTGTCATTCCTTCTGTCTTCTGTCTGCAAAAGAATGTCCCTGGATGCAACTTGGTTTCCCTCGTGCAAGCGTTCAAAACATGTAAATATTTTAAACAAGGTGTTGTTTGCCTTGATGCATTGTTTCTGATACACTAAGTAGGGTTCCTGGTGAAATATACTGGGTTCAGACGCATGTAGTGAGCAGCTCATAGTTTATTAGTGATTTCAGCCATGAGGATGAAGACAAAGGCGGCCCAGCCGAAGCCGGGTATTTATGACCTAAAAGGTTACACACACACACCCCACTCCCAATGATAGGCTATTTACATTTCATTGTTTCTCAGTTGGTTAACTCCAGGATCTCTGTTTCCCTACTGGTCCCTTCTAGGATCCTAGCCGGCTTTTGTTATGCATCCCCAAGCTCGAGCTGGTTTAGCCATCCCAATGGAATAGTTTCAGCTCAGAACCTTACACCGGATTCCTGGTGCCAGCAGGAAAACCCCCAGTCAACACACCCCGTCCTTCCCACCAGTGATCAGAGGAGCTGTCTCGGACAGGAAATGGGGTGGGGAATTATTTAGAAAATATCTACGTTGCCTCTCCAGAGAACCCGTCTGACATATCCTACCTGGAGACGAGTAAGAAGCAAAAAGAGGAGAAAGATACAAAAACAAAGTAGAAAAGAGTCCAGTAGGACCTTAAAGATTACCAAAATTTGTAGCAGGGTAGGAGCTTTTGTGGGAATGTTCAGTCTGGAGAAGAGGAAGTTGAGGGGGGACAGGATGGCTCTCTTGAAGGATCTGGAAGGCTGTCCCTTAGAGGAGGACGGGGAGCTGTTCCTGTGGGCAGCAGAGGAGAGGAGTCGCAAGAATGGGTTTAAATGAAGGACGGGAAGGTACCGGCTGGATATGGGGGGGGGGGGGGTGGAATTTACACTAAGGCCAAATCCACACCTCCCCTCTGAAGCAGTTTGACTGCTGTTCTTTTCCTACACTCATTTCCTGCTGGTTTCAAATTTCACTTTGTTTTTTTCCCCTAGGTCTGAAGATCAGTAAGCAACAGGATCTGTTTATAGCAGTGTAATGCTAGCTTGACCACAAGAGGGCAATTAACGAATGTAGATGGTGATTTTTAAACTAGAACAAGTATGGTTTGAAACTAGAAACAGGTATAGACGGGTTTTGTAAAAACTAGAATGATTCCAGCAGGAAAGTCAGATGTAGATTTGACTTAAGAGTTGTGCAACAGTGGAATCAGCTGCCTAGGGGGGTGGTGAGCTCCCTCTCCTTAGGAGTCTTTAAGGAGCATCTGGACAAACACTTGTCAGGGATGCCCTAGGCTGATCCTGCATTGAGCAGGGGGTTGGGCTAGATGGCCTGTGTGGCCCCTTCCAAGTCTGCGATTCTAGGATTCTATGAGTCAATGCTCACTTCTTCAGTGAGCAGTGACTCACAAAAGTTCATACCTTGCCACAACTTTTGGTAGTCTTGGAGGCACTACTGGACTCTTTGCTCATTTCTTCTGCTACAGACTAACACGGCTACCCATTTTGATCAGCCTCTACACCAGCAAAGGAAAGACAGGATCAAATTAAGATGGAAAACTTGGGTGAACAACAAATCCTTGTTAGAATGGTGAGAGAGAAAGGTCTGTATGGCGGCCAGGCAGAAGAAAAGGAACTGCAAGAGGGAAGGGGGAAATGTTAGTAGCAGACCATCAGCAACTACTCCAGTACTGGAGCACCACTTAAGCGTCAAAGTGTAGAGGGAAAGGAGAGAAGGGAAGTGAGAGACTGTAGAGCCCTCTGGAAAAAAAATAAGTGGGTGGCGTGAGGAAATGAGAGGCAGTGAAAAGAACCTTGAACAGCAGAGACCTGGTCGAAGCAAGACAGTGTAAACTGGATGAACAGCAGGAGGCGAGACAGAGGTGAGATGTTTGAGAGGGGAAGATCTTGTTTGATCCGCTACATCAGCAGGTTCTTGAGATGGGCAGGTGTAAAGACCATCTTCACTTCTGAGGAACCAGGCTGGTGTTGCTCTGATTCCTGACAGCTGAGATGCACTGTTGGAGGCTACCTATCGAGCACAATTTTATCCTGATGGTTGGGAGACAACTCCCGGTCCTGACTCGACCCCACCGCAGATGCCAGAGCTGAGGACAGCCGTGCCCAAGACTGACCCAAGTGAGGAAGGACAGGACAGGGAGGTGAATGGGAACTGGGAACTGAAACAGCCAAGAATAAGGTAGGGAGCCAGGCAGAGGTGATGATGGGCATGGTTTACAAAAAAATTTTACAAGATGATGCATGGGATAGAGAAGGTAGAGAAAGAAGTACTTTTCTCCTTTTCTCACAATACAAGAACTGGTGGGCACTCAATATAATTAGTGAGCAGTAGGTTTAGAACAGACAAAAGGAAGTACTTCTTCACCCAAAGAGTGATTAACACGTGGAATTCACTGCCAAAGGAGGTGGTGGCGGCTACAAGCATGGACGGCTTCAAGAGGGAATTAGATAAACATATGGAGCAGAGGTCCATCAGTGGCTATTAGCCACAAGGTATAGATAGGAACTCTCAGTCTGGGGCAAGTGAAGCTCTGTATTTTTGGTCCTTAGGGGACCTGAGTGGGAGGGCTTCTGAAGTTCTGGCTCCAGTGGTAGATCTCCTGATGGCACTTGGGTTTTGGCCACTGTGTGACACAGGGTGTTGGACTGGATGGGCCACTGACCTGATCCAACATGGCTTCTCTTACGTTCTTATGGCCAGAAGACAAGGCCAAACTTGGACTAGGGGAAGGCCAGAATGGGAGAGGTTATGAGCAGTGTTCCCTCTAAGCTGAGTTAGTGTGAGCTAGCTCTCAGTTTTTTAGCCTCCGGCTCACAGATTTTTGCCTTAGCTCAGGAAGAATGGCTCCAGAGCAAACTAATTTATGCAGTAGCCAAATCGCTCGCTCACAACTTTAATGCCAGTAGCTCACAGAGTAGAATTTTTGCTCACAAGACTCCACAGCTTAGAGGGAGCATTGGTTATGAGGCAGCCCTGAGCAGGAGGGGAAAGAGCAGGGCAGGGAGACAGGTAGGATGGAAAAAAGGCAGGAAAGGCTTCCCCTTTCCATTTATAGTCTCCCAGATGGAGCAGGTAGAAGGAGATGGGAGCCAGGACAAATGGAGCTGGGAGCCAGGGAATCCCATAAGAGGGAAGGCAACACATCTAGCCTTGGGGGTAGCAACAGACTGAGCTCAGATTAGGGAGAGTGTAAATGAGGAAGGAAGGAAGGAAGGAAGGAAGGAAGGAAGGAAGGAAGGAAGGAAGGAAGGAAGGATGGATCAGGGAGAGAAGGAAGGAAGGAAGGAAGGAAGGATGGATCAGGCAAAGAAGGAAGGATCAGGGAGGGAAGGAAGGAAGGATCAGGGAGGGAAGGAAGGATGGATAGATGGATGGATCAGGAGAGAAGGAAGGAAAGAAGGGAAAAAGGGAGGGACCTGGGCTCTGGAACCCTCTCTCCTTTCCAATTCTGAGGCTGGTGGGCGAGTTGCACTTTTCAGTGGTGTGATGGCAGATGGCTGGGAGACCACCTTGAGGGTGGGGGAGCCTCACACTAATTTTCCTCCAGAGAGCTCAGGGCAACATACAAGGTTCTGTCATCCCCATTTAATCCTCCCAACAGCCTAGGGTTGCCAACCTCCATGGAGAGCCTGTAGATCTCCTGGAATTACAACTGGTCTCCAGGTGACAGAGATCAGTTCCCCAGGAGAAAATGGCTGCTTTGGAGGGTGGACTCTATGGCATTCTACCCTGCTGAGGCCCTTCCCCTCCCCGAACCCCACTTTTCCCAGGCTCCACCACTCCTAAACCTCCAGGGATTTCCAAACCTTTGCAGCATTACAGCAACCGTGTAAAGCAGCTGAGGCAGAAAGAAAATGACTGGTCCAAAGTCACCCAGCAAGCATCATAGCTGCGTGGGGATCTGAACACAGGTCTCGCAGATCCTAGCCCAGTGCTTTAAGCACCACACCACTCTAGCACTTGCAGTCTTACGCTCGCAAAGCTGACTTATTTTTGTAACGATGTTGATTTACTGATATATGCCGATAAAGGCTGACTTGACTTGACTTGTGGAGTGTGGTAAAAACTAAGGTCTCCTCACCCTCAAAAGAGCACATAAACACTCCTGGGTTTCTGTAGGAGTCACTGTTTTGGCCATGCCTCTTCAAAAGATGGAGCTGGCTGTGCATTGAGCAAAGATGGTGAAGAACAACCTGTTCCCTGTGGAGTCTGGTTGGGAGGATGTGAACCAGAGCAGTGACTTATGCAGAGATGCAGCGGGCATCCTCCTCAGACAATGGCCTTTGGGCACACGGGAGATTTGCTTTTCTAATTAATTAATTTCTCATGATCTTCAAATAATGTTCTAACAGCACCTCAGTGTGTTCCATTTAGGGCTGAGTCAATTTGCCCATTTTCATTTCTTTATGATTTCATACGCCACCAGTTTGGGTTTGCCGTGTTTCCAATTCTTTGACGTCCTTTTGGTGACATTTTAATGGTGTTTATGCGTCCACATTTTTTTTAATGCTTACGCGTGTGGGCACCACTGGCTTTGGTGAGCCACGGGAAGAAAAGGAGCGCTGGAAAATGCGTTCCTCGTAATGTTGGGGAAAGAAATGGGGGCAAAACTGGAGACTCTCTGATTTATATTTTGGCAAATGGAAAGGAGAATATTTGAATCGAACCAGACAGCTTTCGAAATTCGGTCTCATCCCTTTGTGGTTATTTATCACCATCAAGTCACAGCCAAATACTGACCAGGGCCGACCCTTCTTAGCTCCTGAGATCTGATGGGATTGGGCCAGCCAGGGCTGTCTAAGTCCACTTTTGAAGTTCAGTCCGAATCCAGCATGGTGCGTGGTGCTGAACTAAGCAGTTCTCCACCGGGCGAATCTCAGCTATCCCAAACCTGCTGAAGTACATTTGCCACCGACTGCGGTAAATGGTTGTTCAGTCCCAACATGCTGGCGATTACCTATGTTCCTGCTCACTCACATGAGGTTCCTTCTCCTCCTAATGATGGTAAATTGGCCTCTGTAAACCTGGGCTCCCCTGTAGCTCCATTCTTAGTCCCTGTTTGTGTCCTGCCTAATGGCCATGTTCATCCCCAACACCGATGGCTTGAAGAACACATTATCGGACGCTTCTTGCCCATTCTCGGGCTCTAACCGGTGCGCTGATTCACGCCATTAATACTTTTGCACACTGTTGTTCTCTGCTCGGCCTCATTATCTTTAATTCAGCTACCTGGTTTAGACGCCGGTCCAATTTTGTCCCATTCTCCAGCTGCAGTGTTTTCCTGTGGTGGGGGACGCAAAGCTCCGGCCAACTCGAAGAAAATATGGAAACGGTTCAGAACGAGCCAGAATTTGACTAACACACACAAGATAGATTGCCTTTTCCCACCAGACTATTGCTTTGCCCCTGGAAGATCAGCGTCTAAGGCCCTGCCGGCGTGGCAGAGGGGTTCAAGTGTTAGTCTAATACCGGCGAGAACCAGGTTCGAGTCCCCTCCTCTGCCATGGAGACTCGTCGGGTGACCTTGGGCCAGTCACACACTCTCAGCCTATCCTACCTCACAGGGTTGTTGTGAGGAAAAAACAAAAGAGAGGCAAACTATGTATTTTGGGTCCCCACAAATGCTCCCTCTAAATGGAGGAGTCTTGTGAGCAAAAATTCTACTTTGTGAGCTATTGGCATTAAAGTTCCAAGCGAGCAATTTGATTAGCCAGTTTGATGTAGTGGTTAAGTGTGCGGACTCTAATCTGGGAAAACCAGGTTTGATTCCCCACTCCTCCACTTGCACCTGGCTGGATGATCTTGGGCAAGCCATAGCTCTGTACCAGGTGTTCCCTCAAGGACAGCTTGGGAAAGAGTTCTCTCAGCCCCACCTACCTCACAGGGTGTCTGTTGTGGGGAGGGGAAGGGAAAGGAGTTTGTAAGCCGCTCTGAGACTCCAAGTGAGTGAAGGGCGGGGTATAAATCCAATCTCTTCTTCTTCTTCTTCTTCTACTGCATAAATTAGTTTGCTCTGGAGCCATCCTCTTCCTGAGCAAAGACAAAAATGTGTGAGCTGGAGGCTAAAAACTGTGAGCTAGCCCACACTAACTCAACTTAGAGGGAACACTGGTTGAAGTTTTAAAGTTTGAAGGCCGCACCTGGAGATCTTCTGCTATTACAATTGACCTCCACATGAACAAGATCAGTCCCCCTGGAGAAAATGGCTGCTTTGGAGGATGGTCTCTATGGCATTATCACCTGCTGAGGTCTCTCTCCTGTCCTCCCCAGGCTCCAACCCCCAAATTATCCAGTTATTTCCGAATCCAGAGCTAGCAACCTTAGACCCTACTGGGGAGAAAGGTGTAGGTATAAATCAAATAAATATCGTTTTATGTACCAGAGGAGTCAGTTAGGACTCAAAGCTGCTTGGTTGTGTGTTCCTCCTTCTTGGAGCTCTGTCTCAGAGAAGCTAGAGTGAGACCGGTTCTGTTAGAGACAGGGCATCCGTTTCTGTCAGCATAAGGGCACACCAGAGTTGTATTTCTTCTGGCAAAGGAGGACTGATTTTGGTCACTTGCTGTTTGGGAGGATCCCCTGCCTGACCCCCCGGAGCAGAATTCGGGAAGGGGCTGTGGCAGGATGGGAAGGCAGGAGCATCCTATTCTGTGAGCTTCACTCAATTCATGGTTCTTTGGATTCAGAGTCAGTGTTGTGTAGAGAGCCAGCATGGTGCAGTGGTAAGAGCGGTGGGCTCTAACCTGGGGAACTGGGTTTGATTCCCCTCCCCTCTACATAAAGCCCGCTGGGTGACCTTAGGCCAGTAGGGTTGCCAGCTCTGGGTTGGGAAATACCTGGAGATTTTGGGGGTGGAGCCTGAGGAGGGTGGGGTTTGGGGAGGGGAGGGACTTCAGTGGGCTAGAATGCCCTAGAGTCCCACCTTCCAAAGTAGACATTTCCTCCAGGTGAACTGATCTCTGTTGCCTGGAGATTTGGGGAATGGAGCTTGAGTGGGACAGGGTTTGGGAAGGGGAGGGACTTTGATGGGGTATAAGGCCCTAGAGTCCACCTTCCAAAGAGGCCATTTTCTCCTAGTGAACTGATATCTGTTGCCTGGAGATCAGTTGTAATCTCAGGAGATCTCCAGCCACCACCTGGAGGTTGGCAAATCTAAGTCAAAGCAACATGGATAATGATAACCGCAAGCATCCGCGTTACAGTAGACTACAACCGTAGTAAAGGTAAAGGTTTCCTGTGCTCGAAAGCCAGTTGAATCTGACTTTAGGGTTACGGTGCTCATCTCCGTTTCCAAGCTGAAGAGCCAGCGCTGTCCAAAGACGTTTCCGTGGTCATATGGCCAGCATGACTAGACGCCAAGGTGCACGGAACACTGTTACCTTCCCACCGAAGCGGCACCTATTTATCTACTTGCAATTTCTTGCTTTCAACCTGCTAGGTTGGCAAGAGCTGGGGCCAGAGATGGGAATTCACTCCGTCAAGTGGCACTCGGGTCTCGAACTGCCGAACTATCAATCTTCCGGTCTGCAGTTCAGTTCAGCGTCTTAACCACTGAGCCACCACAACCATAGGTTTATATGTAAATACTATGCATGTCCACTGGTGTTTGGACATCAGATGAAGGTGGTACAATCTCTGATCTACTGTTTTTTGCTGCTGGCTTTTGAAGGCTGTAACTATATTTTATATCTCTTGTTCCTTCACTCGGCCCTAGAGTGCTGTTACGATGCAGTATCAGAATGCTGAGGCACAACTGTGAGTTCACCCAGCCCCAGAGCACAGCAGTCTTGTGTTTCCCAATTGTTCCCCACCCCACAAAATTCCTCAAATTACAGTGATAACATTATTAAAACAGAGATTATGAGAATCAGATTGTCAACCAAACAGCAGGGCTTTTTTTCTGGGGGAATGTGCCGGAACAGAGTTCCGGAACCTTTTTGACAAAATTCTTTTTAAAATGTTTAAAAGTTCGTGAGTTTTCAGTATATGGATTGAAAACTTCATTTTCCTCTGGAGAATTCTAGCACCTCTTTAAAAAAAAATTTTTTAAGCCCTGCCAAACAGTATCCCAGAAGAAAAGAAAAATACCATCAAGAGGAAGATTCCTAAGGGAAGTTTTCAGTTTAGAGATGACGAAGGGGAGACATGATGGAGATAGTTAAAATTAAAAACAGGCTTATAAAAATTAAACACAGAAAGAGAGAGCGGAGAGAGAGAACTTCTTCTCCCTCTCCCAAAAAACCAGAATTCAAGGGCATCCAAGGAAGCTGATGGGCAGTAGGTTCAGGACGGATAAAGGGAAATACTTCTTTACAGAATAAGTGACTAAAATATGGAATTTGCTGCCAAAAGCGCAGACAGCTTTAAAGGGGGACTAGGTAGATTCATGTGGGAGAGGTCTATCAGTGGCTACTAGCCATGGTGACTGAGGGGAACGTTCACATTCAGAGGCACTAATCCTCTGAATCCCAGAGCCAGGAGGCAACGTCAGGGGGAGGCCTCAGCCTCTCTGCCTTGTTGTTGACTCTCCAGAGGAACTGGTTGGCCACTGTGTGAGACAGCATGCTGGCCTAGATGGACCACTAGTCTGATCCAGCAGGGCTCTTCTTATGTTCCAATGAAGGCCTCAGCCTCTCTGCCTTGTTGTTGACTCTCCAGAGGAACTGGTTGGCCACTGTGTGAGACAGCATGCTGGCCTAGATGGACCACTAGTCTGATCCAGCAGGGCTCTTCTGATGTTCCAATGAAGGCCTCGGCCTCTCTGCCTCGTTGTTGGCCCTCCAGAGGAACTGGTTGGCCTCCGTGTGAAATGAGATGTTGGACTAGATGGACCATTGGTCTGATCCAGCAGGGCTCTTCTTATCAGGAGAAGGCCTCGGCCTCTATGCCCTGTCTATGGCCCTCCAGAGGAACTGGCTGGCCACTGTGTGAGACGGGATGTTGGACTAGATGGGCCACTGGTCTGATCCAGCAGGGCTCTTATTATGTTCTTAAATTCATTCCGATGATGGGACAGAGGTGAGATTTGGAAAGAACTGGACCTGAAGACCAGGAACGGATTCCAGTCATCATAAAGACAATGAGCTGTTGCCTCCTGCTCTGCTCTGCTGAAGGTGGCTCCTTCCCCTGGACTAAAAAGCATTCTCCCGACGCAAGAGGTCTCTTACATGGGAGGAAGGCCCTGGCTCTGGAGGAAGGGGCAGGCGCTAGCAGAGCAGAGATAAAAAAAAAATCTTGTCGTCCACCCTGTGCCTTTGGAACGAGCAGGCGACAATGAGAAACATCATTAATAAAATAAACACCGATAGCTGGTAAACACAAAGAACGTGCCCTGAAACGGAAGGGGACAAGAAGCCATTTGGTAGAAGAGCCTTCTTCTGTTCCCAAGTGGTGTGGATGGAAATGACTAATTAAAGAATAATATTTCATTGGCTGCCAACTCAATCAAACTCGAGATAGACAAACCAGCAATTACAGGAAGCAGATAATCAGTTATGCATTTAAAAGACGACCAGCCAAGCAACGTGCCCTTTAATTAGACGTGCCGTTTTCGAAATGAAACAAAACATGGGATTGTTCGGAAGTGGGGGAGAAGCAATAATCGCGCGAAGACTGAAGCCTCCGTTGAGTTGATCTGGATCTAGCAGGAGCCAATTAAAATAACATAATAAATCACCATTGTTTTAGATTGTGTTCCGTGATTGCAATTAGAAACACCGCATTAGCCCTCCCAGTTGGAGAGAGGTGGCCTCAAGGGGAAAAAAGTAGTTTTAAAAGTGGATGAATAAATAATACATTTTAAAAATCTAAAGATGTATCAGGCCTAGTTTTTATTAAGGTGGTAGACATGGGAGCGGATGGGTATTATGTGAGTGTACACTCCTCTGAAAGCCAGAAGCCATTGCCCTGACATCCTAGCTTTCTCCATGCAGAGAATTATTTTTGACAGAAGTACATTTGGTCATATGAATTGAGATGGGTAACGGTGTTAGTGTGTCTGTAGCAGCAGAAAAGAGCAAGAGTCCAGGAGCACCTTAAAGACCAACAAAATTTGTGGCAGGGCAGGAGTTTTCTTGAGTCACTGCTCACTTCTTCAGATACTCATGTTAGTCTGTCCGTAGCAGTAGAAAAGAGCAAGAGTCCAGGAGCACCTTAAAGACTAGCAAAATTTGTGGCAGGGTAGGCGCTTTCACGGGGCTGCGGTGGCTCAGAGATTAAGACACTGAGCTGTAGACTGGAAGATCAGTAGCTCGGCAGTTCAAGACCCGAGTGCCGCATGGCAGAGTGAGCGCCCGTCTCTGGCCCCAGCTCCTGCCAACTTAGCAAGAAATTGCAAGTAGATAAATAGGTACCACTTCAGTGGGAAGGTAACAACGTTCTGTCATGCCAGCCACATGACCATGGAAAAGTCTTCAGACAGCGCTGGTTCTTCGGCTTGGAAACAGAGATGAGCACCACCCCCTGGAGTCAGATCCGACTGGCTTTCAAGCAAGGGAAACCTTTACCTTTACCTTAGGCACTTTCATGAGGCATTGCTCACTTCCAAGATAGGTAGCCGTGTTAGTCTGTCTGTAGCACTAGAAAAGAGCCAGAGTCCAGGAGACCCTTAAAGACTAGGAAAAATTGTGGCGGGGCAGGAGCTTTCGTGAGTCGCTGCTCACTTAGTATGATTGATAGCTGACATGTTGATTAATGTTCCATCAAGTCTCTGCATCCCAAACACTGCTTGCTGCAAGTCCTTTATTAAGAAGTGGTGCAGATGAGGATGTTCAGTAAGTTCCATCTCCATCCCCCAGCAACTCAGGCGCTGGCAGCCAAAGGAGCAGGATGCCGGGAGGTCTTCCGCTCTAGGTGGAGCCCTGCCATTCCTGTCCTCTGCTCCTATTACTTCCTGCCTCCAGTTTCCCTTATCTGTTGGACCTGCCCGATGCTGCAGAACTGTAGCTCCAGGCTTGCCATCCTTGGGATCGTCTCCCAGCTCAACAGCCAGGAGGGATGGCCCTGCCAGCCACAGCAGCTGATGCCCAGGAGCACTCTCAAAACTCACAAGGCCCTTCGCTGCCAGGAATGCATCACCCAAGAGCGCACTGGCAGAAGAATAGACTGACTAAGTGCCAGCTTCCAGCCAGCGAGAACCTTTCCGCTGCACTTGCATTTCCACCACTGCTGATGTTCACCAGTGGGAAGGGAGAAAAGGGAGAAAATACATGTGATCCGGAAGAGGCATTTTGGGTTATACTCTAGGAAACCCCATCCCCAATCTCTATGGTTTTTACCACAGAGATTTGGAGGGAGTCCTAGAGTGTCACCAGGAAGTGATGTCACCTCTGGGTCAAATGCAATCTTCCCCAGGTTCTGCCTCAGTAATTTTCCCGGGTGTTCCAAGCAAAGGCCTGGCTACCATGCAAGCAGAAGCACACAACTGTGCACACCAAAGGCAGGTATCACGTGGACAAAATTGAGCAGGGTTGGCAAGTGATCTGGACTTTTTTCAGTTTTGGTCCTGTTTCCAGGTATGTTTTTAATATACCTGTTCCTTAGGGTTGCCACCCTTTAGGTGGTGGCTGGAGATCTCCTGGTTTTACAACTGATCTCCAGGTGACAGAAGTCAGTTCACCTGAAGAAAATGGCCGCTTTGGAAAGTGGACTCTATGGCATTATAACCCACTGAATCCCGTTCCCAAACCCTTCCCTCCTTAGGCTCCATCCTCCAAATCTCCAGGTATTCCCTGACCCAGAGCTGGCAACCCGACCATTCCTCCAAGGAGCTCAAGTTAACACATATGGATTTCCCCTCTTACTTCCCCTCGGAAGTGACGTAGGCACGTTGGTGATGTTGGGGGGGGGGGGAACACTCTGATTTTTAGGCAAAACTCTATGGTTTGAGTCTGATTTTACCATAGAGCTTTGTCCAAAAACCAGAGTGTCACCCTTGATGGCACCAAAGTGCTGACATCACTTCTGGGTGACGTAGGCACAGACCCGTAGCCACAGTGGGCCATTTCGGGGCCCGGCCCCCCCAACTTCCATCCAGGCCCCCCTAGTGCCCAGGTTGCCATGGCAGACCACATGATGAGGCTGACAAACCATTGCTGTCTGGAAAGGCGGGATAAAAATGCGAATCATCATCATCATCATCACGTGAACGGGCTGCAGGACTACCGGACGGGAGTGAATACCTACCTGCTCCAAATCTTAATTTTAATGTAATTTTTTAAAATTTTGTGACGTCAGTGCCCTCCCCCTTTTTTTTTAAAGGCCCCTGAATGACAAAATCCTGTCTCTGGGCCTGCGTAGGCACATCGTGCGTGGTCACTTCTGCCAGTGCTCCCTCTACGCTGTGGAGTCTGTGCTTTTCTTCAAAGATTTTACTCTTGGGATTTTAATATACTGTTTTTGACTTTTTTAAAAAAAGTTATAAACTGCCTTGATTTTGGATGAGGTGGCATATAAACAGATAAACAAGATTCTGAATGACTGGACTTAGCTGCTTATTATTATTATTATTAATATTATTATTATTATCATCATCATCATCAATCAATCAATCAATCAATTGCAGCATCTTACTGGTGCTGGATACCCCAAAGTAGGCTCATAGCCTGATGTAGTATAGTTTGGAATAGTGGTTAGGAGCATGGACTCTAATCTGGAAGAACCGGGTTTGATTCCCCACTCCTCCACATGCAGCCAGCTGGGTGACCTGGGGTCAGCTGCAGTTCTCTCAGAGCTGTTCTCTCAAGAGCAGTTCTCTCAGAACAAGGTGTCTGTTGCGGGGAGAAGAAGGGAAAGGAGATTTTAAGCTGCTCTGAGACTCCAAGTGAAGGGCAGGGTATAAATCCAATCTCTTCTTCCTCCTCCTCTCTTTAATATGTAATATGTAGTATATGTTAGTGTTGCTTTGTTAGTTGTTCTCAATAACAAGTTGTTATGAATTGCACTCTGTACGTGCTCTGTGAAAATGTCCTTTGTTTTATCAATTTTTAAAATTATGTCTTAAATATATTTGGGTGTTCATTAATTTATTAGATCCTCCCTCCCACGAAGCTGCATGTGAAACCCACAGGGGTTGCATAGCTCTTAAATATTCCCGTTTCCCTCTGCACCGTTTTGCTTCTCCTTCTCCTTTAAATTTCCCCAAGAAAAGCTGGCAACCGAAGAGCCTTTCCACAGTCCTTGAACTGCCACACAAAGACAATCCCTTTGAACCAGAGTCCAACCGATGCCAAGGAACGTAGGACATCTCTCTCTCTCTCCACTGCTGGGCAGAGGAATAACAATATCTCTGGCAGAAGTGTCGGGCCTGCGGGCACAGCGACCGTCGCATCAAAAGGCTGCCGGAGGAGTAAACGGTCTCGTCGCCCTGCCACAGCTGTGCCTAACCTGCTTGCGTTGCAGCAGGTTGGCTCCTGTGCCTCTCGTCACGCCTAATTGGATAAAAATTATTGACTTCCTGCAAGCGAGTGGCTTCTCTGAGGTCGCCTCCCCGCCCCCACAAAGGGGACTTCAGGACACGCAGTTCTTCCAGCTGGCATCTGCTCAGCGCTTGGCTCAGCTGGACCATTGCTAGAGGGCAATGGGTATGAAGCGGAGGCATATTGCAGACAGCCCAGTCTCTTCTCGTCCAGCAGGCACTCCCGCCAATCGGGCCCACCGGCTGAGCGACACGGTGAACGTTCACGAGCCAGTTTTTTTTTTCTGTGCCAAAAAAGTGTTGCTTGTAGAAGGGCTGAGCCCCGTCCCTTTGTTGATCTCTTTCAGGGTTTAGTCTTGTCCTTCGTCCCTCTTGTCCACTGCTCCAGTGTCACCTCTTCCTTGACTACGTGACCGAGGCCAATGTGGGTCAGGACGCCAACATGAATTGTGATGCCTCTACAAGGGAACCGCAGGCGAGCCATTACTAATGGCCTTCTCCTTTCTACTGAAACCCAGTTTGGTGTAGTGGTTAAGAGCGGTGGACTCTAATCTGGGAGAACCAGGTTTGATTCCCCACTCCTCCACATGCAGCCAGCTGGGTGACCTTGGGTCAGTCCCAGTTCTCTCAGAGCTGTTCTCCCAGGAGTCGTTCTCTCAGAGCTCTCTCAGCCACACCTATCTCACAGGGGGTCTGTTGTGGGGAGAGGAAGAGAAGGTGTTTGTAAGCCACTCTGAGACTCCTTAGGGTGGTGAAGGGTGAGGTTTAAATCCAACTCTTCTTCTTCTTTTTCTTTCATCTTCTTCTTCTTCCTGCAAAGGCGTACAATCGGCAGTTGCTCATTCATGTGCATACTCAGTGGTGGTTCCCACCTTTATGAGGAGGGTCAGGAAGATTTCCTCACTTCTGTCATCCCACGGAATGTGCAAAACTATAACTGGGGAGCACACTGGAAGTGACATGATGGGCGCTCTAGGGTATTCAAAAACTTGGTGGTTTTACCTTACCCCTTTTTTGTTCCAGCTGTGGCCTGGGAACCCCATAGGGAACACAGAGGTGGCAAGGAAGATACTCTGGCCTCTGCCACCAGTAGGGTTCTCAGACCCAACTGGCAACTCCTGAAAGAAAATGGGGGCAGGGTCTGGCACAGAGCATGGTTATATCACTTCTGGTAAAAACTGGAAGTGACACAATGGACATTCTAGCACTTTGCAAAAACTCTATGGTTTTACCATAGATTTTTTTTTTTGCAAAATGCTAGCACAGCCCCTATGTCACTTCCTGTTCATGTAAGCACTAACAAAACTTCTTCAGATGTGAGCTCAGATGACCAGCTCAGGAGCTCAGCTTCCTTCTTCTCTGCCAGAAAGACCTTTGCTTCAGTTGTTAGTTATTTCGAGACCAGGGGTGGAATTCAGGTCAGGCCTAGCCTACTTAATTATAATTACCTTGGGGTCTCATTTAACCTTCCATTTGTTTTTGGTTCGCAGTCATTAATCGGGATGCTGCAAATTTAGCTGGGAGAGGAGGTGACTGAGAAGTGATACGATAACCATCTTCAAGTACTTGAAGGGCTGTCATCAGGGGTCATTTTGTAGAAAAAAAGGTGCAGGAGCTTATTAGCGTAACTCATCAGCATAACTTATTTGCATATGCTAAACCACGACATCACCAGAAGTATGTCAGAAGGCAAGAGAGAGAGAGAGCTGGCAGAGAGGGGACAGCTACTAATCCAAGCCTCAGAAATACCACTATTCTGGGAGGAGAGCTTCAGTGGTGGCTGAAGCCTTCAGAAGGCTGGTCGGAGGAACAAGGACCTTTCCAGGGGCCGGGGTCATTTTGCGGCAGCCATGACACAAGCAGGCATTCTCCTGCGGGGGGGGGGGGGGGGGGGCTGGCACCAACTCCCGGAGCTGTGCTCCCTCGAGCTCCTGCTTGAAAGGACCTCTGGCTGTCATACAGAGGATGGGGCAGAGTTGTTTCCTGTTGCCCCAGAAGGACGGACCAGAACCAGCGAGTTGAAATTACATCAAAAGAGCTTTCGGCTAAACATTAGGAAGAATTTCCTGACAGAGCGGTTTAGGATTACCAGGTCCCTCAAAGTCCCCAACGGGGGACTTTGGAAGACGTTACTAGAGGGGGCGTGGAGTCCCCAATGTGATGACATCATGCAAAAGTGACATCATCACGTTGCGGAGCAGAGGCCCCCGCCACTCCTCAGCAGTGTTTAAAGACTTCCTTTAAGTGCTACTGGGGAGAGGGGGGGTCAGCCACGTGCGCCAGCACTCCAAGCCCTGAATTCGGGGAATTAAATCTGGTTCTCCCAGGTCAGAGTCCGCGCTCCTAACCACTGCACCAAACAAGCAGTATTTCCTTTACTCTGTCCTAAACGTCCTGCCCATCAGCGTCATTGGATGCCCTTGGGTTCTAGTGCTTTGGGAGAGAGGGAAAAGACGGAGGTCTAAAACTTTTAAACAAACAAATTACTGTGTTAGCGGAAAAGGGGCCAGCAGAGTGTCACAGCTATGGTTTCACTGATCAGGAGGAGGGAAGAGAGGTGCTAAGTAATGCCAGAGCCGTGCTGAAAGATCTTAGCAGAAATCCCGTCCCACATTTTGAAACACTCTTCGCGAACGCAGAGCCAATCAATACGAGATACACGGTGCAAAGTGCCGTCTCTCCCAGCAACGGGCATGACTGGTACCCACAAAAAGGAAATAATGGGCCACTCCGTTTCCCCAAAGGTCCCTGGATTAATATCAGACGCTTATTTTTTTGAGATCAGCATTTTACATAGCTGAGCACGATGAGAAATGGGGTGTGCAGTGAGATGGAAGTACGGTGTCTCTGGGGGCTCAAATGGAAAGGTTTTAGTGGGGAGGAAGCCCTTTACTGGAGGGAAGAGATGTAAAAACAGCAAGAAATGTTTCCTGGGAGGGTACTTTGGAAGGCAATGACTTGTAGAGACAGGATACAAATTTTAATGCTTTCTCTCTCGCTCTCGCTCTCGCTCTCGCTCTCTTGCTCCCCCCCCCCCCCATCTTTGCACCTGACTTTGCTCCCACAGGGATTGTATAAGGCCATACAGAGTTAGCTTTGACGACCTATAAACAAACAAATGTGGGTTCGTCGAGACTCAGCTGCACTGAGGGCAAAGAAGGAAAACCGGGCAGAGAAATGTGCCCCCCCCCCCGTGTGTGTGTGTGTGTGTGCATGCGCGCGCGCGCGCGTGTGTGTAAAGTGCCATCAAGTTGCAACTGACTTACAGCGACCCCAGCAAGGCACTTTCGAGGCAAGTGAGAAGAGGTGGTGGTTGGCCATGGCCTTCCTCTTCATAGCCTTCCTTGGTGGTCTTGCATCCAAGACTAATAGCGACCCCAGCAAGGGGCTTTTGAGGCAAGTGAGAAGCAGAGGTGGTTTGCCCTGGCCTTCCTCTGCAGTCTTCCTTGGTGGTCTCCCTTCCAAGACTTGCGGCAACCATAGCAAGGGACTTTCAGGGCAAGTGAGAAGCAGAGGTGGTTGGCCATAGGCCTTTCTCTGCAGAGCCTTCCTTGGTGGTCTCCCTTCCAAGACTTACGGCAACCCCAGCAACGGGCTTTCAGGGCAAGTGAGAAGCAGAGGTGGTTGGCCATAGGCCTTTCTCTGCAGAGCCTTCCTTGGTGGTCTCCCTTCCAAGACTTACGGCAACCCCAGCAACGGGCTTTCAGGGCAAGTGAGAAGCAGAGGTGGTTGGCCATAGGCCTTTCTCTGCAGAGCCTTCCTTGGTGGTCTCCCTTCCAAGACTTACGGCAACCCCAGCAATGGGCTTTCAGGGCAAGTGAGAAGCAGAGGTGGTTGGCCATAGGCCTTTCTCTGCAGAGCCTTCCTTGGTGGTCTCCCTTCCAAGACTTACGGCAACCCCAGCAACAGGCTTTCAGGGCAAGTGAGAAGCAGAGGTGGTTGGCCGTGGCCTTCCTCTGCAGAGTCTTCCTTGGTGGTCTTCCAGTCCAAGGACTGACCCTGCTTAGCTTCTGAATCTGACAAGATTGGGCTATACCCTACCACTCTACCTCCCTTGCAACTATCTTGAAATCCCAAAATTGTTTCTTTTTCACTGCCTGTTAAGTACGTACGGGCTGTCAAGACACAACTAAATTATGGCAACCACAGCAAGGGGCTTTCAAGGCAAGGGGGAAGCAGAGGTGGCTTTGCCAGTGCCTTCCTGTGCCACTGTGTGACATAGAGTGTTGGACTGGATGGGCCACTGGCCTGATCCAACATTGGCTTCTCTTATGTTTCTCTGCAGAGCCTTCCTTGATGGTCTCCCTTCCAAGTTCTGACCCTGCTTAGCTTCTGAGATCTGAGGAGTTCAAGCTGTACCATGCCACCTTCCCTCCTGCCCATCTAGGGTTGCCAAGTCAAACTTACAATTCAGCGGGGGGGGGGGGGGGGCGCCTTGGAAGTTTTCTGGTGCATGAGATTTGCATGCGCGCCATGGTGACGTCACCTGGAACTGACGTCATTGCGTCGGGCACGTTGGGGGCGGGACCTCTATAATTCAAGGGAAAACCATAGAGTTTTCCCTTGAATGATAGAGCGCCCCCCCCCCCCCGAAATATGCCTGATGCAATGATGTCACCTCTGGGTGACATCATCACGCCGGACACATCTCCGCAGCCTGGCAATTGGGGGGGGTCCCCCCGGTGGCCCAATCCAGGCCAGCAGGGAGTGGACCAATCCCCGGGGGACCAATCCCCTATGCCCATCTCTATAGCTGACCTATAGAGCCAGTTTGGTGTAGCAGTTAGGAGCGTGGACTCTAATCTGGGAGAACCAGGTTTGATTCCCCACTCCTCCACATGCAGCTGCTGGTGTGATCCTGGGTCATTTACGAGTTCTTTCAGAGCTGTCCCTCATGAACAGTTCTCAAAAGAGCTCTCTCAGCCCCACCTACCTCACAGGGTGTCTGTTGCACCATTACCAGCCCCTCCAGTGGAGCTGGGGAATCTCCTGCCTCCAGGCATCACCCCCTGCTGTTGATCAGCTGGCCAGCTAAGGGACTTACCAGGAGAGGAAGGGAGGCCTAGGCTAAGTCACCAGCAATGCTCCCTCTGTGGAGTCTTGTGAGCAAAAATTCTACTTTGTGAGCTACTGGCATTAAAGTTGTGAGTGAGCGATTTGGCTTCTGCATACATTATTTGCTCTGGTGCCATCCTTCCTGAGCGAAGACAAAAATCTGTGAGCTGGAGGCTAAAGAACTGTGAGTTAGCTCACACTAACTAAGCTTAGAGGGCACACTGGTCACCAGTGATATGGCGACACCATTTTACAGAGTGCAGCAAAAGTGGTGCCCTCACATTACTGACATCACGGCAGTGTCCTGGTATTTAGGCAAAAACTCTATGGTAGAAGCCATTTTTACCATAGAGTTTTTGCCCAGATACCAGAGCGTCGCCATGATGGCATGGCATGTTAACGTGACTTTTGGTACAGGCCAGAAGTGATGTCACCTGGGCCTGCTTCTTGCTCCTGGTAAATCCGCCCTATCTTCCACCAGTTGCCAGGAGGGACCTAGAAACCTTAAGCGAAACAGGCAATGGGTTGGATTTCACACTATGTGGGAGCAAGGCTTGTGGATCTTTCCTGCACTCCCCCCACCCTCCGAAGTCCCTACTGAACCTAGGAAAGTTTATTCCAGAGTTGCAGGACCTTTGTGGACTAATAGCCACCCAGGTTGGGAAGGGATAAGGGCATAATTGCTCCTTTCCACTCCTCACCCCAGCCTGCCAGCCTATGTGGCTGTTAGTTCACACAGGTCTTGCGACCCCATAATTTCTCTGATCAGAAAGGAATGCTGGGAAAAGAACTGTGAGAACAATCATCAGCCGACAGGGCCTTATGTTCACGGACTGCAGGACCCGGCTCAAGGAGGGAAGGGTCACAAGGGCTACCTCACCAAAATTGCTTGTTTCTGCCTAAAAATGGGAAATGGAGAATACTCGCTTCAACTCTACAGGCTGCGAGAAGCTCATGCTCTTCACGTGTCCGTAGTGGAGACCAGCAGCAGCACGCGAAGCATGCACAAAAAACACCTGTGTGGACTCAAAGCCTAACAACCGCTTCTTTGCAAGCAGCGGTATATAAGACATTTGACCTTGTGTTAAGAGATGTGTGACTCCGGACTCCTATTCCCAGGGTAATTTCCTCCCTGGCTCAAATTTACTAGTAATCCTGCAGCAAACCTAATTAATCACTCCATCTTTTCTTTTCGAAGGTTCAAAAGATTACTGCCACATTTAATCTGCTAAGTAGAAGCACTTCCATTTACTTTTTCTCTGGATGCCGGCTCGGATTCTCTCGCAGTCTAGCGCCTGTCTGCTTTCCCCCACACTAAGCAGCGAACTTAGGTGTTACATGACATGGTCTGACCATTTCAGTTAAAACTAGGAATCTGAGAGGCAGATTTCCACTGGGAAATGCAGCATTTCATATATTCACCATCATTCCCTTTCGGTGATCATCGTCGACCCCGTTTTTAAGGACTAGGATCTGGGAGACCTGGGTTCGGATTCCCCACTCTGCCACGGAAGCTCGCAGGGTGACCTTGGGGCCAGTTCCACACTTTCAGCCTGATGTCTCACAGCTAGATTCAAGTCCAGCAGCAAAGGAGGAGGAGGAGGAGATTGGATTTATACTCCGCCCTTCACTCAGAGTCTCAGAGCGGCTTCCAAACCTTTCCCTTCCCCTCCCCACAACAGACACCCTGTGAGGTAGGTGGGGCTGAGAGAGCTCTGAGAGACCTGCCCTTGAGAGAAGAGCTCTGAAAGAACTTGTGACTGACCCAAGGTCACACCAGCAGCTGCATGTGAAGGAGTGGAGAATCAAACCCAGTTCTCCCAGGTTAGAGTCCACGTTCCTAACCACTACACCAAACTGGTCTCTGTATTACAGAGTGTTGGACTGGATGGGCCA
Source organism: Lepidodactylus listeri (assembly GCA_029233225.1). NCBI lineage: Eukaryota > Metazoa > Chordata > Lepidosauria > Squamata > Gekkonidae > Lepidodactylus > Lepidodactylus listeri. The sequence continues at coordinate 89,235,823 of JARCFY010000011.1, forward strand.
TTGGACTGATCCAACATTGGCTTCTCTTGTGTTCTCTTATGTTCTTACAGCAGCAAACAGCTTGGGGGGGGATTGCACATTTAGGTGGTTTTTGATAAATCTTTCTACACCCCAAAAATACGACTTTCAATGACCTAAGAAAGAAAAGGAAGGAATATTCAGAGGAGTCAGTTTCACACACACACACACACACACAGATTTATAGTCCTTGCAAATCCTTTGCCACTTTGAAATGCTATCCTTTGAAGTGTTTCCTAGCCGACTAAATATGTCCTTTTAATTGTTAGGGTGACTGCAGCCACCACTGGAATGCAGGGTCTTAAAAACCCCACTTCTAATTGCAGCTGCAACAGAGGGAGGGAGCAAAGGATTAGGAGAGTGCCAGGGACTATTTTTGTTTGATGGCTCCCAAGCTTCATGTTTTATCTGCCATCGAGCCAAAGAAAGGCCTCCCGAAAAAGGAAGGGAGAGACGGCAAAATCCCGCACGAGCGATCTGTAGACCAAGTGGGGAACGCTAACTGCAACAGAAACCAGAGCTGGTGAAGGGTTTCCAATACAGCGTTTCCAACCAGGAGGAACAAGAGACAAATGTTCTCCCCAGATCAAACCAATCGCTGAAGCACACATTAAAAATATTTTTCATTCATGCTGTCTATTTCCAGAAGCTATTCACCAGCCCTCCTCCCCAGCTCCTTCTCAGTTGCACTAATTGTCCCAGGGCCAAAGTCCTTGGAACAATGCCAGATAGTTGGTGCTGTGTGTGAATGCCTTCTCTATTCTGGACAGAAAGGTCTCGACGGTTAAAGTTCTGCCTTTTTGATTTATGGTACTCAAAGGCTTTTTTAATAATTCTGAAGCACTGTTTCTCAGGATGCTACCTCATACAGAGACAAAAATGGTTTCTCGGGAAGTAGAAGTTCAAAAAGGTTTGGACTGCTGTAACATTACCAGTGTGAGACTACCCTTGAAGACTGTTCAGATACTTCACTAAAGGCCAGGGCTCATTTCGTAGCAGGAGCTCCATTGCATATTAGGCCACACACCCCTGATGTAGCCAGTCCTCCAAGAGCTTACAGTAGCCCCTGTAAGAAGAGCTCTGTAAGCTCTTGGAGGATTGGCTACTTTAGGGGGTGTGGCCTAATATGCAAAGGAGCTCTTGCTATGAAATGAGCCCTGCTAAAGGCAGAAACATCGACTAGCCTATGGTAGCAGCCTGTCTTTTGCTGGCGACATATAAATGGTTTGCTTTTTGCATTTATATCCCATATTTCTTTCTTCAGGGAATTCAAGGAGACTGATACAAGATTTTCAGGAGGTTTCCCCTCCAAACATTGACCAGACCTGTTTAGCTTCAGCAAGCTTCTTACACTGTGTACTTCCCAACCAAACCTTGGGACCCAGCTCCCCATAGTACATTTGGAGAGGGATGGGCACAAACTGGCAGACGAACTAAAGTTTGCCACAAATTTTGGCTGGTTTGTGGTTAATGAAGCGATGTTTGTAAACTGAAGAGCTGCCATGAACTTCCACAAATTTTGATGCAGTTCCTGGCAGTCTATGGCAGTTCGTGAAGAGCAGAAAGCAGGGGTTCTGCTCGTCACAAAAAACAGCTGCCCAGCTGTTCGGTTTAAGAGCCGTTTAAACCACTGCTTTCTGCTCCCTGCGAAAAGCCGTGGGAAACAGAAAGCGGGAGTTTCCTAACAGCTGAGTAGTGGGGACCAGAACTCAGCTGTTTGGTTTAAATGGCTCCAAGCCATTTAAACCCTGCTGTCTGCTCCCTGTGAAAAGCCGTAGGGAGCAGAAAGCAGGGTTTAAACTTTAAATGGCTCAGGAACCAGTTCGAGCTGGTTAGGTTCGTGAACTGGTGTGGTTCAGTTTGTGGTTCGGCCACAAACCACGAACCGAACCACAAAAATGCGGTTCGTGCCCATCCTTAGATCTAGAGTATGCCAAGAAAAAGACCTAGCATGTTGAGACCATAATATCTTGAATTAGTCAGGTATGTATATCTTCAAGATGGCCTTTGCCTTTGATTCTCTCCCTTGGCTTCAAGCACTAGCCAGAATTTGGGGGTTTAAGCAATGGATCATGGGGCATTCCTAATTTGGGGTTTTAAGCAGCGGATCACGGGGCCGGCTAAATATATCCCTTTAAGTGTTAGGATGACTGCAGCCACCATTGGAATGCAGGGTCTTAAAACCCTCACATCTAATTGTGGCTGCAATTGATGGGGGGATTCCCAGGGCATTCCTGATTCACCTGTTCCATTTTGGAAACAAGGCCAGATAATCCAGGTATCCCAAATCTGGGAAGAAATCCAGATGAGAGGCATATTTATAGTATCCCTACCTAGGAAAGCTTTCTAGATTCCAGTAGCAGTAAGGCTGCCAGCTCTGGGTTCTAAAATACCTTGAGATTTTTTTGGGGGGGGGGGGGGTGGAGCCTGGGAAGGGTGGGATTTGGTGAAGGAAAGGACCTCTGTAGGTTCGCAATGCTAAATTACACCTTAGAGACCAACAAGGTTTTTTGAGGTACGAGTTTTTGAGAGACAAAGTTCCCTTCATCAGATACGAGTAGGAATGGAGAGCCACAAGTCCTTAGATCCCAGTCCAAAGTTGGGGGCGGGTGTTGCAAAGAAAGGAGTCAGCATGAAGAGGTACAATCCAAAATGGATTATGGATCTCCATTCCCACTTGCGTCTGTCAAAGGGAGTTTTAACCCTCAAAAGCTCAAACTCCAAAAAATCTTGCTGGTCTCTAAGGTGCCCCTGGACTCCAATCTAGATCTTCTACCGCAGACCAGCATGGTGTAGTGGTTAGGAGTGCAGTCTCTAATCTGGGAGAACCGGGTTTGATTCCCCAGTCCTCCACATGCAGCTGCTGGCGTGACTTTGGGTCAGTCACAAGTTCTTTCAGAGCTGTTCTCTCAAGAGCAGTCCTGGAAAGAGCTCTCTCAGCCCCACCTACCTCACAGGGTGTCTGTCATGGGTCGGGGAAGGGAAAGGAGTTTGTAAGCCGCTCTGAGACTCCCTCAGGTAGTGAAGGGCGGGGTATAAATCCAGTCTCCTCCTGCTCCTCCTCCTGCTCCTCCTCTTCTTCTCTCTGAAATTATCTTTAGGAATTAATTAACTAATAATAATAATCGTATGGCATTGTGTGTAGAATAGCCAGGAGATCCTAAGATTGTCTGGCAGCCACAAGTTCTAGCTCTTAGAGTTATCTTTAGGAAAGCTTGGTCGATGCTTAGCCAGGGATACTATCACAGGCATATTTAGCAGCGTGTTTCAGAAAGAAGAAAGCCTTCACACCATATAGCCAGGGCAGCCATTTTGCCATAGTTTCCCTTGCACTAGGGTGGATCCAGCTGTCCTCCATGTATCCTTCCTCCAACTGAAGGTGCCTTCCTCCAACTTAAGTAACTTCCTCCAGTGGAAGAGCCATTTAATTTGGAGGGAGGCTCCTTGGATTGGAGGAAGAGTTTAAACTTGAACCAAAAGGAAAGGTAGGGTATAAAAAATTAATTAAGAAATAGTTCCAGAGGGCAGCTGGGTTGGTCTGCAGTATAACAGCAAGATTCAAGTCCAGTAGTACCTTAGAGACCAACAAGATCTTCAGGGTATGAGCCTCTGAGAGACAAAGCTCCGTTCTCCAGATAAAAGTTGGGATGACGATCTCTGAGTCTTTTTATCAGTAATTCACACGTGGAATTCACTGCCGCAGGAGGTGGTGGCGGCTACAAGCATAGACAGCTTCAAGCGGGGATTAGATAAACAGGTGGAGCAGAGGTGCATCAGTGGCTATTAGCCACAAAGTATAGATGGAACACTCTGTGTGGGGCAAGTGATGTACTTGGTGCTTGGGGGCCACAGTGGGAGGGCTTCTGGAGGTGTGGCCCCACTGGCGGACTGGATGGGCCATTGGCCTGATCCAACATGGCTTCTCTTATGTTCTTATGTCTGGGGCAGTGAAACTCTGTCTTCTTGATGCTTGGGGGGCACAGTGGGAGGGCTTCTGGAGTCCTGGCCCTGCTGGTGGACCTCCTGATGGCACCTGGATTTTGACCACTGTGTGACACAGAGTGTTGGACTGGATGGGTCATTGGCCTGATCCAACATGGCTTCTCTTATGCTCTTAGTCAAAAGGTGGGAGGGGAATGTTGCAACAAAAGGAATCAGGATGCAGAGGTAAAATGCAAAATGTAATCAGCTTGATTAGAGTAGACGAGAAACCCTAGGGGCATAAATAAATACACTTTGCTCAGTTTTTTGATAGGATAAGAGTAGGATCCACCCGGCTATTGTTACTGTCCTTGTGCTTTCCTTTCCATTAAAATTACTTTCCCTGTGCTCAGTGCAAACACCTTGGGAGCAGAATTCCACTCCTACACTTGTGAATTCTACCCTCCCTCGAGAGCAAAACCTTCATCATCAATATAATTTCCCTTTCCTTCCAGTGAAGACTCCTTTCCCCCGACACCGCTACAAAATATGGAGCTGTCATTCCAGCGGCTTATGCGGCCAGCCATCCCCACGGTATCTCTGCACTCCAGAGATAATTCCGGATGCTCTGAAAACATTTGCCTATTTGTTTGCTCTCAGCTTCAGGGGACACCTCACCGTTCTCGTGGCCAACTAAGCTGATTGCGCGATTCCGCCCGATCTGCACCACAGCTCATTAAGATGTCTCTGTTGCACTGGTGGTTTGTTCCTGTACTTTGATCAGCAATGATTAATTGCCCTGGACTGCATTAACAGTGAAAGTTAAATGGAACTGCAGTGTGACCAAGTTACAGACTTGCCAACATGAGCGTTCACCAGTGAGTCCTTTATGCATGAATTTTTTTCTTAATCATTATGCACTGACGAGTTTATTATGGTGTACTAATTAGGGAGAGACAGCTAATATACACTAGCCATTGCTGTCCATGGTATAACTTTGTAAATTACACAATAAAAGTGCTCGCCCATCATGTATTACTGGAATTCTCGCAAATGCCAAAGCAAGGACAGAATTCCTGTAATGGGGTGTCATCTAGGTAACCCCTGGTCAGATTATGCCTAAAATCAGGGCATCAGCAAGACTGATTCAGCAAGTGGACAAGAAATGTACTATCCAGCACTGGAGAAGTTGTATGAAAGTCCACGTGACTAGGTTGAGGTGCTGATGGAAAGAACCGGATGTAGGTTGAAGTCAGGAACTAAGGAATCAGTCCAGAGGAAAAGGAGGACATATGGCAAAATGAAGGAAGTACAGACTGTGACCTAGAAGTAACTGTATTGGTAGGGTTGCTGGGCCAAGGCCCACAATCAGCAGGAAGACTGGGGCTGAGAACCTGGGGGGTATGCAATATCGGCTGCATCCCTTTATCACTTCCAGGAAAAAAACAAAAGTGATGTAGGGTAGTTCTAGGAATCAGCAGAAACACTATGGTCTTCATTAGAGCTATCCTCTGTTACTTCCATTGTTGTTTTTCTGGAAATGACTTAGCAACCCAGTTAGTATTGCCATTTTTAATCCCCCTCCCATCACTACTTGAAACAGCAGAAGACAGCAGAACCTGGTGGCAAGGGATCCTCCTCCTGAACTGGGGATCTGGCAAGTCTATGCACCTGTCCAAAGTCCAATCAGCCTCGGGGGGGGGGGGGGAGCTACCTATGATTCATGTCGGAACAGAACCACCTGCATGCAAGGATCAGGATAACAGCCTGGTGCCCCTTGGTGTTCTGGAGATCAAAGTTTTCTGACCGCACCATGAAGGTCCAAGAGTCTGAGTCAAACTTTGGTGGCTGGTCATTAGCAAGGTCCCTTTCTGTGGATCATTATCCATGGGTGGGTAGGAGGGAGGGGACCAATCCCCAGAACAATGCAGCCCTCTTTCCCCATGTTGAATATGCACATCTTTTGTCTTCCAGCCATGTGCTGGTGGGCACCATCCTATTGGGGAAGTGACATCACTGCTTGGTGAAGCTCAAACATGACTCAACACTACAAGAGAAATGGACTAACATATGCTTACTTTCAGAGGGTAGGCATGTTTGGTATGTGGTAGAACAAATAGATTTGAGTCCAGTAGCACCTTGGAGTCCAACAAGATTCTGGGGGTACATAAGAACGTAAGAACACAAGAGAAGCCAATGTTGGATCAGGCCAATGGCCCATTCAGTCCAACAGTGTCACACAGTGGCCAAAAATACCAGGTGCCCTCAGGAGGTCCACCAGTGGGGCCAGGACACTAGAAGCCCTTCCACTGTTGCCCCCTCCCCAAAGCACCAAGAATACAGAGCATCACTTGCCCCAGACCAAGAGAGCCTATCTGTACCTTGTGGCTAATAGCCACTGATGGACCTCGGCTCCATATGTTTATCCAATCCCCTCTTGAAGCCGTCCATGCTTGTAGCCGTCACCACCTCCTGTGGCAGTGAATTCCACATGTTAATCACTCTTTGGGTGAAGAAGGACTTCCTTTTATCTGTTCTTAGCAGACTGCTCAGCAATTTCACGGAGTGCCCACGAGTTCTTGTATTGTGATAAAGGGAGAAAAGGACTTGTTTCACCTTTCAAGAGTCAAAGCTGCATGAGGGAACTTTGCACAACTGTTATTGATGCAGAAGATCAAATTGAAGATACGCCATCCGTATGAAGTTATGTTGTTTTATATGTTTTAATGTTTTAAATTATGTATGTAATACCGTTGAGATGTTGTTAGCCGCCCTGAGCACGCCATATGGCGGGGAGGGCGGGATATAAATCACACGAGATAAATAAATAAATAAATAAAGCAAGCAAGCAAGCAAGAGTGTGTATTTGATCTGCACCTTGTCCACCTTGGTCATAACGGTGATCTTCACCCTGTGGAACTGGCTAGATACATCTTTTGATGCTGTCGCGGTTCTCTAATGGCTGCCACCACGCTAATACAGGTCTCCTCGGGAGGGCCCAGAGCACCCACCCTACCCCTTCATACGCTCCTTTTCCAGCAGGTGTCCCCTTATAAGTGACCGAATGAGACGCGAAGACCCAGGCAGAGTTACAAACTAGTTTTATTAAAGAGATTTAACAATAACTAAGATTCAATAAGGTGTAGGAAAGAATGAGCACAGTAGAGGTAGGCAAACCAGCAAAATAAGAAATCCTAACATGTCTGACTATACTGTCCTAGCCTTCTCTAGGTGCTTGGTCTCAGACTGTTTTGGATGAGGGTGGACTCTATGGCATTGTACCATGCTGGGGCCCCTCCCCTCCCCTCCCCAAACCCCACCTTCTCCTGGCTCCACCCCCAAAGTCTCCAGGTGTTTTCCAACCCAGACCTGACAACCCTACCCCCTTTACCTCAATTGCACAGACAACAGCAAGAGAAATCTTTCTCCACTTAGAGAGCAAGAGCTCCTTGCCCTTCCTCCTCTTTCCCCCTGCTTGCTTTCTCCTCTTGCCAGATGGTGCCTACTCATGCGCAGGCTGACATATGTACAGCCCAAGGCTCGTCCTTCCAGGGTGAGTCCCTCTGGAGTGAGCTACCCTCCCAAAGCAATCCGCCCTCAGGGGAACAGCTGTCACCGCTGCACCTCGCTGGGTGTCAGAGGAAGGACGGCAAGCAGCTGTTCCAGAGGCACTGTCTGACCTGGATGAGGAGACCCGGGGACAGAAATGCCAGCAGGCACATTTGAATATTCACTGCTACCAAGATCCGATCCCTAAGAACTTAAATATGTCGTCGGTATCTCTCGGCATGTATTCCTGTCAGCTGTTGGCATGATCTGTAAGTCTACACTCCAGCGTGAAAACAAAGAGCTTTGATAGCTCAAAACGAAAGGACCACATGGCCCAGCATCCTTTTCCCAACAATGACTGGGCAGATGCTCCAAGGAAGGTCCTAAGCAGAGTGTGAAGGCAGCAGCCCTTCCTTGCTGTGGCACCCTAACAGCTGGCGTTTTTAGAAGCAGACTGCTCCTGGACATGGAGTTTCAATCTGACTATGATGGCTAATAGCCAGGGGTCCAAAAAGAAGTGCAGGAGCTTGGGGGAGCACAGCTCTGGGAGTTGGTGCCAGCCCCCCCCCCCCCCGCGGGGGAATGCCTGCTTGTGTCATGGCTGCAGAAAATGACCCCGTCCCCTGGAAAGGTCCTTGTTCCTCTGACCAGCCTTCTGAAGGCTTCAGCCACCACTGAAGCTATCCTCCCAGAATAGTGGTATTTCTGAGGCTTGGATTAGTAGCTGTCCCCTCTCTGCCAGCTCTTCCTTCCTCCCTCCCTCCCTCCCTCCCTCCCTCCTTTCTTTCTTGCCTTCTGACATACTTCGGGTGATGTCAGGTGGTGTAGCATATGAAAATAAGTTATGCTAATGAGCTCCTGCACCTCTTTTTCTACGAAATGACCCCTGCTAATAGCTGTTGCTAGCCCTTCTCTTCATTCATTTGCCTAATAAGAACCAAAGAAGAGCCCTGCTGGACCAGACCATTAACATAAGAACTTAAGAGAAGCCAGTGTTGGATCAGGCCAACGGCCCGCCCAGTCCAACACTCTGTCACACAGTGGCCAAAAATACCAGGTGCCACCAGGAGGTCCAGCAGTGGGGCCAGGACACTAGAAGCCCTCCCACTGCTCCCCCCCCCAGCACCAAGAACACAGAGCATCACTTGCCCCAGACTGAGGGAGCCTATCTGTACCTTGTGGCTCACAGCCACTGATGGACCTCTGCTTCATATGTTTATCCAATTTCCTCTTGACGCCGTCCATGCTTGTAGCCGCCACCACCACCTCCTGTGGCAGTGAATTCCACGTGTTAATCACTCTTTGGGTGAAGAAGTACTTCCTTTTATCCGTTCTAACCCGACTGCTCAGCAATTTCATGGAGTGCCCACAAGTTCTTGTACTGAAAGAAAGAGAGAAAAGTACTTCTTTCTCTACCTGCTCTATCCCATGCATTGGTCCGTCTAGTCCAGCATCCCATCTCACACAGTGGCCAGCCAGATCCTCTGGAGGAGGACAAAGATGAGGAGGATGAAGAGAAAAGAAGAAGTTCTCTGTTGCCTTACTCTGCCTGTATTCCAGGACAGGGTAGCCCCAACTACAGTGCACTGCAATAGTCCGTTCTAGATGTAACTAAGGCATGGATCACTCTGGCTAGATGTGACTGAACCAAGAATGGGCACAGCTGACGCACCAGCCCGAGCTGGACAAAAACACTCAGAGCCACAGATGCCACCTGGTTTTCTAATGTGACCGCTGAGTCAAGCAGCACTCCCAAGCGACAAACCGGGTGAAATGTAAAAAAATTCAATTGCTTTGGATGCACAGAAGCTTTACACAGTATCACCGATCCTCCACATTTCCCAGTTAAGGGAGGAAATGCTGCTCAAACAAACTGCAAACATGATCTGACTCCAATGGTAAAAGGAGAAAGAAATTTTACTTACAAAAATAGAAGCGCATCTTACATGACAAATCCATGCAAGTACATTTAACTTGATTGTGAACAGATTAACTTCAGAAAGGTTAACTTGTGACAGATCCAAGCCCAGGTAAGAGAGAGAAGAAGAGAGCTGCTGTATAAGATGAAAAACAGAAGGCAAGCGAGGGCCAAAGAGGCTCAACATCTAACCAATGAGAGGGTGGGGACAACTGACAAGTGTACTCAAGTGAGAGAATTCTAGTCTTAACCCTTTCCTTTGCAGATAAGTACATAAGAGAACCCATGTTGGATCAGGCCAGTGGCCCATCCAGCCCAACGCTCTGTGTCACACAGTGGTCAAAACCCAGATGCCATCAGGAGGTCCACCAGCACGGCCAGAATTCCAGAAGCCCTCCCACTGTCCCCCCCTAAGCACCGAGAAAACAGATTATCACTGCCCTAGACAGTGGCTGAGGACAGACTGGCAATCTGGAGCGAGATGAATGCGGAGGAAACTGCTGCGGGGGAAAAACTCCCCGGGGCTGGCCGTTCACACCGGCCGGTGTATTGCGCAACGGTGCCGATACGGAGCGTTCAGACTGCTGTGGAGTGGCCCCACATGGGCCGGCCTCCGCAGCTCGTGATAGGGCTGTTTCGGCAATTTGCGCTTGTGCGCACATGCGCACATGCGCAAACTGGCAAAACGCTTGCCTCCCGCCTTCTTCCAGTTCACACTGCCTGGAAGCGGGAGGCAAGCGCAAGACGGCCCCTGGACACCGGTTTCTCCCGGTGTCCTGTTAAAGCGGATGGAAAGCGAGTGGGAGACGGGTAAGTGCGAAACGGAGCCGATGGACAGATGCGCATGTCTGAACGCGCTCCCTTCTTCCACTTCCAATGCGGGGCTGTCCCGCTTTACATTGCCAGTCTGTCCTCAGCCAGTGTGATTCATCTGTACCTTATGGCTAATAGCCACTGGCGGACCTCTGCTCCATCTGTTTATCCAGTTCCCTCTTGAAGCTGTCTGTGCTCATAGGCACCACCACTTCTTTGGGTGAAGCATGCAGAGTTACAATGTCCAACTGTTATAACCCCATCCAAGACAGGGCAGATCCCAAGTCTCTGGTCTGCCTTCTACTGACCCCGAAGTAGCATGGGGCTAGTGTGCATTGAAAGACACCAACCGCAGAACTGTCGGCTAGGAAACTGGATCATTTCTTTAGATTAGATTGGATTAGATTACCTCTTTAGATTTTAATGTTGTTTGTATGGTGTTGATTATTTGAGGCTTTTAGAATCATCTGTTGTTTTATGATATGAGTCTGCTTGTGGGGTCTGCTTGTGGGGTAGGGCAGGATAGGTAAAGGTTAAGGTTTCCCTTGCTCGAAAGCCAGTCAAATACGACTCTAGGGATGTGGTGCTCATCTCCGTTTCCAAGCCGAAGAGCCAGCGCTGTCCGAAGACTTCTCCATGGTCATGTGGCCAGCATGACTAGATGCCAAGGCGCAAGGGAATGCTGTTACCTTCCCACCAAAGTGGTACCTATTTATCTACTTGCAATCTCTTGCTTTCGAACTGCTCGGTTGGCAGGAGGTGGGGCCAGAGCTCACTCCATCATGCTGCACTGGTGGGTCTTGAACTGCTGAACTACCAGTCTGCAGTTCAGTGTCTTAACCCCTTGAGCCACTGCAGCCCTGATAGGGCAGGATACAAACCACAAAACCACATGAGTAAAAAAAATCCTCTGTCTTGTCAGGATTATGTTTCCACTTGTTCATCCTCATCTAGCCCATTACTGACTCCAAGCACCTGTTCAACCCTGTTAGTGATTCCTAAAACCTGTTCAGAACATCAAAAATTTCCTCGGAATTCGGAGGAAAACAAATGTAGAGCTGGGTGTCATTCACATATCAGTGACACCACAGCCCAAACCTTCAGATGACCTCTCCCAGTGGCTTCATATAGGCATTAAATAGGATGGGGGATAAGATGGAGTGCTGCAGCACCCCCCACATGTCGGTGGCCATGGGGCAGAGCAGAAATTTCCAATACTATCTTCTGAGACCAACCTTCACTTGAACCACCATAATACTTCACTTGAACCACCGCCCCTCATTCCCATTGCTGAGAGGCAGCTCAATGGGATGTTATAGGCGATAGCATCAAAGGCCACTGAGAGATCCCGTACAGCTAGCAGGGTCCTATTCCCCCATTCTCGTTCTCGATAGAGGTCATTGACCAAGGCGACCCAAGCAGTCTGTGTTCCAAACTGTGACCCGAAACCAAATTGAAATGGGTCCAGAAAATCAATCTCTTCAAAGCACCCCTAGAGCTGAGAAGCAATAACCTGCTCCAGCACCTTGCTCAAGAATGGAAGATTCAATTATTTTGTGAGTGTTTGTGCCATGTCACTTTTTAACGACAACAAATAAATTATACGGATGCACAACCCAATTAGAAGAAAACTTGAACTGTACTTTTAACAATACATAAAGATTTACATAAAAATACGTGGCGGAAAAAATAAAAATATAATTAGAGGATGTATGAGGTAACTTAATAGACAAAATAATGATGTAAATGGAACCCCAAACTTTGTATGTATGTATGTTTGTTTGTTTTTTGTTTGTCTACTTGAAAAATAAAATTGTTTATAAAAAAAAGAATGGAAGATTCAAAGCATCCATAATTTTAGACACCTCTGTCATGTTTCTCCCTTAGCAGTCTTTCTGTTAAGCTGTAGAGCCCCCAATTTTTCAGTCTTTCATTGTAAAGGAGTCGCTTTAGCTCCATCATTGTTTGGGATACTCTTTCCATCATCTCTCCTAGCTTGACGATACTCATTTCAAGATGGGTTGACCAGAACAGTACACAATATTCCAAATGTGGTCCATCATAGATTTATATACTTGCATTATGAACTCACCTGCCGTCCCCACAGCAAATCTATGCACTATTCCCATCGGGATGAGAGTTTATGGATTATGGACTGTCCCTCTTTCTCAAGGACAAATCCTAAAGGGGTCACCGATATGTCAGTCCCTTGCAGCAAAAGCAACAAGATTCCATAGCCCCTTAAAGAGTAACAAATAGATTATAGCGCAAAAATCTATCGGCTTGTTGACCCCGAGTGATTGAATCTCATTAACATTAATCATTTGACTTCTATACAACACCTTGCTTTGTGTATTTGTTCCTCTTTTAATCTGACCTTGCAAAACTGTTTTCTGCCCCCTCTGCCCCTCCCCCATGGATCCATAAATGTAAATCTAATATGCAAAATACCTGTAAATCCATAAATGTCGGTAGATGCTGTCACTTATATTTGAAAGCTAGCAACCCTAGACATATGTTGCAAATGTCATCATTAAGTTGTAGACGTCCCCACCGGTGAATGCTGAAAATCTCATTTAGGTAACTGTCAGCATTCATTTGGGGGCAGCTTGTTTGTGGCCATTTACAAAATCCATCTGGGATTGTCAACATCCACTCTTTCCTGTTATTGTATTCTGGTGACCCACTTTGCTTTATTTCAGGATGCTCAAACACCCACCATTTTGCCTCACATTCTACTCGCCCATCTGAGCAGGTTATTTTTCGGTGGACTGTTTGCAAGCAGTTCGAGCCTGTTCGTTGGATTTCCTTTTCGTATGCTCAAACAGAACGGTACAATACAGCGCAGTGGCAGTATTTCATGCATGCACATTCTTACAAAGCCAGATGGGAGTCCTAGCTTTCCTCCCTTCTCATTGGAGGAGAAGGAGGAGATTGGATTTATATCCCACCCTTCACTCACTTGGAGTCTCAGAGCGGCTTACAAACTCCTTTCCCTTCCCCTCTCCACAACAGACACCCTGTGAGGTAGGTGGGGCTGAGAGAGCTCTTTCCAGAACTGTCCTTGAGAGAACAGCCGGTACAGAGCTATGGCTTGCCCAAGGTCATCCAGCAGCTGCAAGTGGAGGAGTGGGGAATCAAACCCGGTTCTCCCAGATTAGAGTCCGCGCACTTAACCACTACACCAAACTGGCCTTCATTGATGTGGCCTTGCTGATTACAGCTTGGCAGCTAATTGAATAACAAGGGACAAATTAATCAGAGAACCAGCAATTATAAATCCAGACTCTCAAATAAGTAGTACTTGACGACATTCATTTGTGGACAAGACGTGATTCAGTGGGAAAGATAATAGTGCTAGGAAAAGTTGAAGGCAGTAGGGAAAGAGAGAGACCCAACATGAGATGGAGATGGATTTACTCAATAAAGGAAGCCATGGCCTTCAGTTTGCAAGACCTGAACTTGGCTGCTAATGATAGGATGTTTTGGAGGCCATTCGTTCTTCTTTTCATAATGTTTCATCATCAAATCACAGCTGACATTGGCCACCCATTACTGGTCTACAAGGCAAGAGATGATCGGAGGTGGTTTGCCATTGCCTGCTTCTGTGTAGCAACCATGGACTCCTTCGTGGTCTCCCATCCATAGATTAACCTGGTCTGACCCTGCTTAGCTTCTGTGATCTGACAAGATTGGGCTAGCCTTAACTATCCAGGTCAGGGCCATTCATTCATAGGGTTGCATAACACACACAATCACAAACACACACACATACGCATTCATTTAAGAGTCACAGTTTACTTCCCACAATTAGAAAAGATGCCTTTACACATTTTATCCCCTCTTTTGACAAATTTATTGCTTTGCTGTCCTTCCCCCCCTTAACTAAATCAAAAACAACTGTTGACCTTACAACCTTAGCTTGTTATTTAGTTTTGTCTTTGCATATCTTAAAACATCTCCATCATGACACATGTTAATTTGCTTGTTCAGCCTCTGTCTACAAGTTTGAACACTATTTTCCATTCCAGTGTATTTGAAAAAGTGTGCATGCACACACAACCTCATACCTTGAATAAACCTTTGTTGGTCTTAAAGGTACCACTGGACTCTAACTTTGTTCTACATTCATTTAAGTTTGTTATTGGCAAGGATGATTCACGCATGTGCACTTTCGCACAGGCTTAAGGGAGTTTTAGTATCCTTCCAGCGTCATTTATTAGCTTATCTAACCCTCCATGACCTTGTGGGGGGGGGGGGACACTGATTTCATCTGTCATGCAGGTGCAAAAGCAGCTTGCAAGGCAAAAAGAAGTGGCATGGAAACACCGCGGCTACTCTGCAGCTGCATAGCAGTCCGGCAGCTGTTCAAGTCGGATGGCGACCAGGCAAAGACATTCAGGACTCAGCTCATAGGCGATCGTGGCCACTGAACATGGCATGTTCACCCACTGAAGCCATTTGCCTCAAAGTCTGCAACATTCCTAGTTGTATGATCAGGGGCTGGGAGACCAAGCCCTATGAGGAAAGGCTGAGGCACTTGGGAATGTTTAGTCTGTAGAAGAGGAGGCAGACGAAGGGGGGTATGAATCAATGCTCCCTCTAAGCTGTGGAGTCTTGTGAGCAAAAATTCTACTTTCTGAGCTACTGGCATTAAAGCTGTGAGTGAGCGATTTGGCTGCTGCATACATTAGTTTGCTCTGGAGCCATCCTTCCGGAACTGAGACCAAAATATGTAAGCTGGAGGCTAAAAGACTGTGAGCTAGCTCACACTAACTCTGCTAAGAGGAAACACTGGTCACGATTACTCTCTTGAAGTATTTGAAGGGCTGCTGTCACTTAGAGGAGGGCAGGAAGCTGTTCCTGTTGGCAGCAGAGGAGAGGACTCACAAGAATGGGTTGAAATTAAGGGCGGGAAGGTACCAGTTGGATATTAGGGAAAACCTTTTTGACATTAAGGGTTCTGCCACAGTAGAATCAGCTCCCTAGGGAGGTGGTGGGCTCCCCCTCTCCAGCAGTCTTTAAGCAAGAGGGAATTAAACATATGGAGCAGAGGTCCATCAGTGGCTATTAGCCACAAGGTGTAGATAGGAATTCTCAGTGGGCAAGTGATGCTCTGTATTCTTGGTGCTTGGGGTGGGGAGCGACAGTGGGAGGGCTTCTAGTGTCCTGGCCCCACTGGTGGACCTCCTGATGTTTCTGAGGCACCTGGTGTTTCTGGCCATTGTGTGACAAAGAGTTGGACTGGATGGGCCACTGGCCTGATCCAACATTGGCTTCTCTTATGTTCTTATGACTCAGCCCTACCCCACCTTCCTGAGTAGATACAAATTACCTGCCTACTATTTTTCTTCTCACGTTGACACAGAGAGTACTTCATCTTTCTTTGTTATACTTCTGAGGATGCCAGTCACAGCTGCAGGCAAAACATTAGGTACTATAATGCCAAGACCACAGCCATACAGCCTGGAAAATCTACAACAACTAAAGAGCCTACTGTTGGTTTTGAAAACGTTCTTTTTGTAAATGATGCTTTTTGTAAATGATGCAATCTGTTGGGATCTGTGTTTATAAATTCTGTTGGGTTATGACCATTAAACCCATCCTTGTACATTAATGAATGTAATATACAGTTTTGATCATATATAGTTGTGAATTGTTGATGGGCTTCCCTTGGTGGGTGTTATTTGTGGCTATACTTGTACGCTAAAGGTCCCCCATTGTCTTTGGTAAAATAACATTTCAGCAGCAGCTGCCACCAGTGTTAGCTTATTCTCTCTCTCACCCTTCCCAGTACGCTTTTAAAATTACCCCTCTTCCTCCAGGCACTTGGGCTCCCCCTGTGCCTGTTGCTCCCCCCCTGCCCCAGCCATTTTGTGGTTGGCTCCGCCTCTTGTGGCAGCCATTGTGTCTGCCATCCTGTCTCAGAATTCCAAAGGTGCCCACAGGCTCAAAAAGGTTAGGGGACCCCTGCATTAGGCTAACAGGGCCCAGGACAGACCTGTCCTCCTTCAGTTTGTCCGATTCCCTTCTAAATTTCATCTGTGACCAGCGCCACACCTTGATTCCATGTATCTATCTTCTGTGCTCCATCTGGTCGATGTTCTCCCTTATCCAGTTACACCACCAGCTGCATTTTCACCCGACTGTGACCCTTGCTGGTGTCGGGCCACAATTTTTTCTCCATGCCTCAGAGATCAAGTTAGTGCAGGGGCTGATGTTTCCCCCCGCCCGGGGTGGGGGGGCCGAAAAGGCAACAGGGGAGAAGCTCTTGCACAATGTGGGCTTTCTCCACCAACTTTCCAAAAGCACTTAGTGCCCTTCATGTTGAATGAAAGCCATTTTTTTATTTAGCTTGGCAACGGCTGGCCCCCTTTCATGTCCGTTTCCACTCCTTGCTTTGATGTGTAAAATATCCAGGGAGAATGTTATGAAATTATTGAAAAAGCCTCCAACCAAAGAGACTTCTCTCCCCTTCCCCTCTGCCACTCATGAAAGCTTTTGCAGGCAGTTCTGAGTGAATGCTGCTTTGACCTACTAATTAATAGGACAGAACTGAAAGCAGACCGTTGAAGATCTGGCTGAGCAAAATAATATTCCACTAACGTTTGGGGAGTGGAATATTTGGTGCATCGCAGAATATCTTCTGCCACCTGATTTTTGCAGAATTGTCACAACAAATGTCCTGGAATTCTTCAGTTCTTCTTCTACTTTTTTTGGTTTTTTTGTATTGTATGTGTGTGTGTGTGTGTGTGTGTTTCCCCTTGCCTGTAAGTCATGGCAACCTCTGGCGACTCCTCCTGGGGCATGGAGAATGTTCAGAGAAGTGGCTTTATAAAGTACTGGAGTCGGAGATGCTTCAAGTGAATTCAGCTCAGAGTTTATTAGGTGGAGAAAAGGGCATGCCGGGCTGGGGTCCCAGGGCTGCCTTATATTCGCACTTAAGCCACGCCCCCGGCCTCGCCCGAAACAGCAGATAGGTTGGGTTTCCCATGCTTGTGCGCTATAGGACCCTCGTCGGATCCTGAGCGCACAATTGGTGTAAATTACAATCCAGTCAGGCTATTGTCTGCCAGATCGAAGCTCAGGCAGCTAGCCCAACCATGTGCATTTCAGTGACCACGTAGCAGTCGCCATTAAAGACATTACAGGCTTGATAGCCTGCCTCTGCCTCCCGACCCTGGTATTCTTTGGAGGTCTCCCATCCAAATACTTGCCCGGGTCAGCCCTGCTTAGCCTCCGAGATCTGACAAGATTGGGCTTGCCTGGGCTATCCTGGTCAGGGCTTTGTCCAGTTCTTTTCTGAAGTGTTAACAAGTGTTAAGAAGATGCTTTATAAAAGAGCAAGATTCAAATCCAGGAAGCTACTTTAAAGACCAACAAGATTGCCAGGGTATACTTTTGAGACTCAGAGAGGTTTGACTCTCGAGAGCTTATAACTCTGGAAACCTTATTGGTCTTTAAAGAGTCTACTTGGCTTGAATCTTTGGTCCTTTCCGCATTTGTCTGCCACTTGGGATTTTCTCAGAGTTCTAGTCGAGGCAATTTAAGTCTACAGCAAAACAGCATCCAAGGAACCTGGGGCAACAGCAGGCTGAAACAAGGCTGACCACTGAAGGGAGGTAATGTAATGCAGAATGGAGGAAAACCCCGGAATAAAAAGGTTGAACTCTATTTTAATGCAGAATGGGGGGGGGGGGGGGGGACTGGATTAAAAAGAAGGTTGAATTTGA
Organism: Lepidodactylus listeri; assembly: GCA_029233225.1. NCBI lineage: Eukaryota > Metazoa > Chordata > Lepidosauria > Squamata > Gekkonidae > Lepidodactylus > Lepidodactylus listeri. Next base: position 89,253,775 of record JARCFY010000011.1, read on the forward strand.
TTTTAGCACAGAATTGCTTGGAGGACACTATGGTGAACATGGATTAAAAGTAGAGTGCAGAAAGGGCCTTTTTTCTCTTCTACTGCAGACCAACATAGCTGCCCATCTAAAACTGCTTTACACAAGCGGCCCATTGAAGCATGTAACCTAATATTGCTTACTCTGGTTAACAGAAACTCTCCAAGATCTGAGCCCTCCTGTTAGAGATCTTTTTTTTTTTTTTGCTGATCATGCCAAGGAATAACCGGGGGACCTTCTGCGTGGAACATAAATGGTCCACCACTAAGCCATGGCCCCTTTCTAACAAATACGAACACATGAAGCTGCTCAAAACTTGCAGTGATGTTCTCTCAAGGTCAGTTTTCAAGAAAGCTCTCTCAGCCCCACCTACCTCAAGAGTGTCTGTTGTGGGGAGGGGAAGCCGCTCTGAGATTCCTTCAGGTAGTGAAGGGTGGGGTATAAATCCAGTCTCCTCCTCCTCTTCCTTCTCTTCCTCTTCCTCCTCTTCCTCTTCTTCCTCTTCTTCTTCCTCTTCCTCCTCCTCTTCTTCCTCTTCCTCTTCTTCTTCCTGCTGCCAGTCTTAGTAGACAATACTGACCTTGATGGACCAATGACCTGATTCATTATAAGGCAGCTTCATGTGTTCTTGTGTTTATGTGTACCTGGGCAAGAGCTGTGCTCTCTATGTGCCACTGCTCCTGCCCATGAAGGAAATGTGCAGGATGATACAGAGAGGAGCAAATCTGCTCTAGTTGACATGGAAAGGATGCTGCTGTAGCTGCCACCGAGGAGGAGGAGATTGGATTTATATCCCGCCCTCCACTACCCAAAGGAGTCTCAGAGCATCTTACAATCTCCTTTCCCTTCCCCTCCCCTCCACAAACAGGTAGGTGGGGCTGAGAGAGCTCTTTCAGGAACTGCTCTTGAGAGACAAGCTCTGAGAGACCCAACGGCTCCTTCTGTGAAAAAAAATGGAAGAAAGGGATGGATCAAAAGTTGGCTGCAAAAAGCATTCATCCTCATATGCCTGCAAGTTCTTACTTACTTGTCGTTCCGATAAGCAAGTATCAGCCCATACAGCTGCTGCTCGCGCCATCCCCGCTTATTAGTTGTTTGGCATCTTAGGCTAAAACAAGGGCACGGAACTTGTTTTTCCTGGTGCCATTAACACACGCAAAGCCCCAAGTCAGACGTGGTGACTTTGAACTGAGTAAAACCTTGAAGATATAATGTGGCTTAAATACATGGAAATTCCTTCAGGTCCTAATTAGTTTAGTCTTCTGCCATGGTGAAAAAAAAAAGGGCTGTTGCTGTAAATTATTCATCAGATATTATAGGCCTGCTGATCTCGAATTTCGTACAAAATTATCGTGCAGCTTCTCCGACTGGAAGGAAAAACAGCAATCAAAGGCTTTTTTTTGAAAGGGACTCTCAAAATTTTACCTGGTCTGCCGAGTCCTTCTGCCATGATTGCTAATATACCTAATAGCCTTTGATTTTAAGAAAATTCGCTCTCCCCCTGTCTGGCTGCAAACTAAGATTCACCATTTCAGGTGGAGGACAGACTGGCAGAGGGAAGCGCAAGGGAAGAAGGGTAAAAAGACCCGGGCCAAGTTGTTGCGGGACTTCCTGGTCGCACTGCGTGGACTGATGCAGGACCATACCAGGGAGGAGGCAGAATGGAGCGTTTGCACTGCAGGGCAGCCCCTGGCAGCACTGCCGCAGTTGCGCGCAGCTTTGGTCCATTTCGCCGACCTGGGCGTAGGCGCATAGGTGCAGCAGCAATCGGGGCAGGATCCTGTGACTGGGAGCTTTAACTCCACAAGCCGGAAGTGTCCCTGTGGGCGGCTGTGTGCTCCAGCGCACAATCTGCATGGGCAGTTATGCGCATCCCTGCTGGATCAGCCGGCTCATATTACCGGCACCGCTTGATTGTGGCTTATTTGCATCCACACTTCCAGGAAGCGGGATCAACGTGCACCCAAATTACTTGCCACAGCTTTCAGCTGGTACTTTTGAAAAGCGGGATCAAAAACACTTCAGGACTGGGTGAGTACGGCACGGGAACACTAGACAGCCGTGGCTGTGTGGACCAGCCCACTTAATCCACTTGAGAAACGTGCCTCTATCGGGCCAAACTACCAGTCTGAACTTAGCTTGAGTGTCTTCCGATCATCTTGACAAAAACCCAACATTTTAATCATGGCCACACTGAATTTCCTCCACATTCAATTTGGGGGGAGTAGACGAAACTAGTGGGTCAGTCTGTTGAAAATTTCTCCTGATATGAAAACTGAGACTGCGTGAAAATTCTGCCCCGTCTAGCACTGTCCTTTCCTGGGCTATCCTTGCTGCCTCATTCCCAGCAAATACTTCAAGATCCCAGCCAGTCAATTTTCACATTCTCTCCTTAAACTTCTATTTCCTTAGGGTGGTGAAGGGTGGAGGAAGGCCCACGAAGGAAGCTTAGCTCAGCATTTATGGGCCTGACAGCGATACTGCCAACCACAGCACTTAACCCACTTCTCATTAAACATCCCCATCGACAGCTGGTGTCTCTCCAATTAGACAGCTGGTTCACAACCTCCGGTTCTTTACAACCAGGGGGATCTGCCTTCTTGAGTCATTTCAGCTATCAGGTACTGGGTTTCCACCCTCCACAGAGTGGACCAATACTTTTCTCATTTGTATTCAATGTTGATTCCTGTGAACCACTTTAGGAGCCGATTCTTCAGAATGAAATAACAAACGAATAATCCAAAAACTCACCTCTGGGGCAAACCGCCGAAACAGAACAAGACCGAAATGCAGCAAAACACAATATTAAGAATCACCAGTGCATTTCCAGCAATGATAAATTATCCTTGCAGGCATTACTGGTTTATGTTTTCTTTACGAAAATATTTATACCCTGAACTCTCGGTAACATATTCCTAAAACAACCGGGGGGGGGGGGGGGGGGAGACGATTTAGTAGGTTAGTAGATCCTTTCAGAACAGAACATCAAATAAGTTACTCTTCATGCAAGTTATTCCCCATATTTTGTCCTCCAGGGAAGAGCTATTTGGTTGAAACACGTTGAGATCTAAAACGAATGGCATTGCATTTGTCTCCTAACCCCCCAGACTTTCATTTACTCTTGCTGCATTTGGCAAAAAGAGAAATCACAGAAACAGAGCTGGTCTCAGTGAAACATGTCAAAAAAGGGAAATTCAGGGATGCAGAATAGAATAGCCTTGGAAACAGACAGGAAACAAAGTAGTAACACAACTATATAGCCCTGTGTAGATTAAAAACATTAGAACATAAGAAGAGCCTTGCTGGATCAGACCAGTGGTCCATCTAGACCAGCATCCTGTCTCACACATCAGCCAACCAGTTCCTCTGGAGGGCCAACAGCAGGGCACAGAGGCTGAGGCCCTCATTAGAACATAAGAAGAGCACTGCTGGATCAGACCAGTGGTCTGCCTAGTTCAGCATCCTGTCTCACACAGCGGCCAGTCTGGAGGGCCAACAACAGGGCAGAGAGGCCAAGGCCTTCATTAAAACATAAGAAGAGCCCTGGGGGTTAAGACCAGTGGTCCATCTAGTCCAGCATCCTGTCTCACACAGCGGCCAGTCTGGAGGGCCAACAACAGGGCAGAGAGGCCAAGGCCTTCATTAAAACATAAGAAGAGCCCTGCAGGATCAGACCAGTGGTTCATCTAGTCCGGCATCCTGTCTCACACAACTGGCCAACCAATTCCTCTGGAGGGCCAACAACAGGACATGGAGGTTAAGACCTTCCCCTGATGTGGCCTCCTGGCTCTGGGATTCAGAAATTTAGTGCCTCTGAAAATGGAGGTTTCCCTTCAGTCACCATGGCTAGTAGCCACTGATAGACCTATTCTCCACCAATCTATCTAATCTCCTTTTAAAGCTGTTTGTTCCTGTGGTGTTGGATACTTTTAGCAGAGTTAATATGCACTACAGAATAAAAGCAACACAGCACACACGTGTAATTAGCTCTAAGGAAGTTTACTAGAAAAATAGAGGAAAGGGTTAAGTGGAATGAAAACAACACAGTTCTGTCTAGCTTTCTAGTTCTACATATTGCTGGTTTGTTTGCTAAAACTCGCATGTGTGAGAGATCAAAGGAAAAGGGTGTTTCTCCCAAAAGACCACTCCCTGTGTACATGACAAACGGCATGCACCCTCAACCAAATTACTGATCAGCCAATAGACAGTCTACAGGTCCCGGTCACACATGCCAGATAACGCGAGGGGGAAGCAAGGCTATTAGTTCCATAGTAATTTGACCCACCACTGTGTGATCCGACGCAATGGCAGGTGAATCAGGGGGTTTTCTTCGCTTCATGTTTCCAGTGCGTTTTATCGAGGGATCACTGACACAATGGGAGCGTGCTGGAATGATCACACAGGAACTTCCGTCTGCGGCCCATCGCAAACCCGTTTGATACTGCTCTTTCCCAAGTATTTTTTTAAACTCTGCTTCTTCAGCGGAGTGCAAGGGGCTGCCGGCAGGAGCGGGATGCTCACCAGATGTTCTCCTGTGATCGTACCCTTAAAATCCTCCCGGCATTCATGGCTATTGCGTGGCTAATTCTCCGTGTGACCGGGCGCTACCGTTCATCTCATTAGGGATGATACCTCCTTTTCTCTGGCAGGAAATACGTGCCTAACACCTAACTGGTTCTAAGCTAACTAGCTAAGAATTAGCATGCATAAACAAGCATGATATCTCTTTCATGACTGAAGAAAGTGACACTTGCAAAACCCCAACACCCCTTCTCAAATGTCATGTACCAAAGTCATGAAGGTTCAGTTTCTTGCGCAGGTACTCAAACTTCTTTGCAAGAGGCTTGGTGAGAAGGTCAGCAACCATCTCTTCTGAAGGAAAAAAAACTTGAGTACAACCAGTCCTTCTTGCTCCATCTCTCTCACAGAAGAATACTGGATAGGAATAGGTTTGCTTCTGGTTACACGTGATTGATTGTCTTCAAACAAGGTCATTGGTTTCGGCTCATCAACACCAAAGTCTTTTAGTAGACAGATGATCCATTCAAGTTCCTTACAGGCATTTGAAGCAGATATGCATTCAGCCTCAGCTGCAGACCTGGCAACTAGGGGTTGTTTTTGGCTAGTCCCGTTGATCAGGCTGTCTCCATAGAAGACTAGGTACCCAATGATTGACCTATAGTCAGTCTTGTCTTCGCCCCAGTCAGCATCCATCTATCCAACCAGTCTTGGGTTGTCATGAGCTGAGATCTTCAGTTTCAGGTCTGCTGTTTTTATGAGGTATTAAGCCAGCCTCTTTGCTGCGTTCCAATCATAGTGATTTGGTTGAATCAGTCCTTCTACTTAGGATTCAACAAGACCTGAATACTCTGGAGGAGTGGGCAGCTGCAAACAGGATGCAATTCAACAAAGACAAATTCGCAGCACTACATCTGGGCCACAAAAATGTCAAGCACAAATACTGGATGGGGGATACATTCCTGGGGAGTAGTGTATACGAAAGAGATCTTGGGGGTAAGAGTGGACTGTAAACTAAATATGAGCAGTCAGTGTGATGCAGTGGCAAAAAAAAAGGCAAATTCAGTCTTGGGTTGTATTGAAAGGGCCACAGCATTGAAATCGCAGGAGGTCACAGCCCCTTCGTATGCTGCCTTGGTCAGGCTGCACCTTGAGTACTGTGTGCAGTTCTGGAGGCCTCACTTCAAAAAGGATGTGGGCAAAATCGAGCGGGTGCAGAGGAGAGCGACGAGGATGATCAGAGGTCTGGAGACTGAGCCCTACGAGGAAAGGCTAATAAGGGCCTTGGGAATGTTTAGTCTGGAGAAGAGAAGACTGAGGGTGAACATGATCGTTCTCTTTAAATATTTGAAAGGCGGTCATTTGGAGGAGGGCAAGGAATTGTTCCGGTTGGTGGCAGAGGATAGGACCTGAAGCAACGGGTTTAAATTACATGCAGAAAGGTACCGGCTGGATATTAGGAAAAACTTTTCCAGGGTCAGAGTGGTTCAAAGATGTTTCAAGTATAGATAGACTTGCATGGTCTCTGAAGTTATAAGATAATTAGACAAGCTTGTGTGCCCTGATCGAGTAAGACAGTTAGCTATTGTTAGGAGATGATAACACAATCCTATAAATAGGGGAAGTTGAATTTATTGAGAGCTTCCTCTTAGAAGGGGCTCCTCGCCTGTGACCTGCTTATTTTTTTGGTTAAAAAAAACCCCTTTTATGAACTCATATAATTGGTCTCCTTTATCTATGTAACAATGATGGATAAGATAGCGCTTTGTATTTAGTCAATATTAAGGAATCAATAGTTATGTTTGAATAAAAGCTTAAAATGGAAGCAGAGATTCTCCAATACCATTACTTGTTTACTATACCCAGAACAAAGCTGAAGTGTTCCTGAGGGGTACCTCTGGCTAGGAGTTAAATGATCTGGTAACTAACTGATTAGTGCGTTTCCTGTATCTGAATCAGGCCTGACCAGAGTTGTCCAGGACAATATCACCAGTTTATCTAATTCTCAATGTGGCCCCATCCGTGGATACTTAAATACAGAGATGGACAAGACAATTAGAAAGAACATGAGGAAGAACTTCCAGACAGTTAGAGTAGTCCCCGGTGGAACAGGCTTCCTCGGGAGGTGGTGGGCTCTCCTTCTCTGGAGGTTTTCAGACGGAGCCTAGATGGCCATCAGACAGCAATGCTGATCCTGTGAACTTAGGCAGATCACGAGAGGGAGGGCAGGAAAGGTTGCCTCAGTGCTCAGTTCTCGTGGCCCTTTCTTACACGCCCAGGGAAATGCCGATCACCACTTTGGGGTCAGGAAGCAATTTTTCTCCAGGCCAGTTTGCCCAGGGATCCTGGAGGTTTTTCGGTCATCATCTGGGCATGGAACAGCGGTCTCTGCAGGTAGGGAGGGGGAGGTATTTGTGAATTTCCTGCATTGTGCAGGGGGTTGGAGTAGATTACCTTGGAGGTCCCTTCCAACTCTATGATTGTATGATTCTAACAAAAAACTTTTTACAACTGTGAAAAAAGCTCCAGGTTTGCAGAAATATCTGGAAAAAATATGAGGAGTTAACACACACACCCATATTACAAAAGCAGTGCCTGAAGTTTTAACAAACAAATACCCTCACTGGCTGTTGCTAGGCAACCACAATAGTATTGGCAGCCTTCAAGCCTATGATTATGTCAGCAAAAGGCAGGGGAAGGGGCAGGGCCCTTTCCAGAGCTGTTCTGGCCTTTGAGGGAAGACTCATTGGGGCCAGGCCTTCCAGCCACCACCTAAGCTACATGTTACCATGCGACTTGCATGACTTACCTGGCTCTGGCTGCTTGTTACTGTCCAAAGCAGAAAAGATAAACTGTGTAACAAAAGCATCAGAAGCGCATATTAGATTTGTAGTGGTGCTTAACAATGTAAATGTAATTAACACACAACGTAATCACAGCAATAAAGCTTTCTTTCAAACTGTATCTTGTGTGTAGTTCCACTATAAAACACAGCAATAAAGTTTCCAATGAAGAATCTAGACACAGACTTCATTTTGTGTATCCTTTTTCACAGGAAACTAGAATATACAAAAACAATTATACAAAAGTCATATACAACCCTTACTACATGCCACCACCACCACAAAACTTGAAATACATATATACCTAATATGTCTGCCAAAAGCAGCTCACAATGGTCAGAAGCTTCAAAGGTAACAAGATCTCCTACAGAAGAACCACAAATAAGCAAGTGTATTCCCAATTTTAAACAATTTTAACCCACTCCCCACTCCTATATATTTCCCCAATAGTTCCTCCTTTCACCCACACCTTCAGATTTATCATTCCTGCTTACCTGAAAATCCTTTCTTTGATTTCACTTTTCACGTGAGCAAACTGAACCTATGACTCTTCATTTTTGTGATGTTTTCTTATAATTATTCCAGTGAAGCATATGCATTTTTCAACACTGGTAAATCAACACTGGTAAATCAAGAAATCAGCATTGTACTTTGTGTGTGTGTGTATACACACACACACACATATTATATAGTTTAATAGCATATTATTTATTATTTGTTTTAATTATTCTGCCCTGGTTAGGTCTCTTTGGAAGTACTGTGTCCGTTTCTGGATACTACATTTGAGGAGGAGGAGAAGGAAGAAGAAGAAGAGGAGGAGGAGGAGGAGGAGGAGATTGGATTTATACCCCGCCTTTCACTACCCAAGGGAGTCTCAGAACGGTTTACAAACTCCTTTCCCTTCCCCTCCCCACAACAGACACCCTGTGAGGTAGGTGGGGCTGAGAGAGCTCTTTCCCAAGCTGTCCTTGAGAGAACAGCTGGTACAGAGCTATGGCTTGCCCAAGGTCATCCAGCAGGTGCAAGTGGAGGAGTGGGGAATCAAACCCGGTTCTCCCAGATTAGAGTCCGCGCACTTAACCACTACACCAAACTGGCAACAAAGTAGAGTCAACAAAGTAGAGTACATCCAGAGGAAGGGAACCAAGATGGTGCTGACTTGGGAAACCAGCTCTTATGAGGAAAGCCTGAAAAAGCCACGCATATTTAGCCAGGAGTAGAGCTGTCCAAAGGGAAGTAGGATGGCCCAAGCTAGCCCAATTGTGTCAGATCACAGAAGCAAAGCTGGATCAGCCCTGGTGAGTAATTAGATGGAAGACCGCCCAGGAAGTCCAGGGTTGCTACCCAGAAGCAGGCAATGGCAAACCACCTCTGTTCGCCTCTTGCCTTGAAAATCCCTACAGATTTGCCATAAATTTGCTGCAACAATCGTACATTCCATCAGATTTTGGCTAAATTTTAAGAGAAACTTCCTAATGGGAAATCTGTGGAGCAAAATGTCTCAGGCGGTAATGGACTCTTCCATTAGAGATCTTTAAGCAGAGGCTGTAGCTATCTATTGAGTGCTTAATTTGTTTGTTTCTGCATTGATCAGGGGATTGGACTAGATGATTTGTGAGGTATCTCTCAGCTCTGTCACTGTAACAGTACATTCCTGTATGGAGCTAGCCAAGGAAGAAGGAGGAAGAGGAAGAAGAGGAGGAGGAGGAGGGAGAGGAAGAAGATGGGAGGAAGAGGAAGAAGATGACAATGACAACTAAGTCAAATTTACATCTGACTTTCCCACTAGAATCATTCTAGTTTCAAAAAAACTGTCTATACCTGTTTCTAGTTTCAAACCATACTTGTTCTGGTTTATAAATTAATGTTTACATTTGTTAATTGCCCTCCTGTGGTCAAGCTAGCATTATACTGCTTTAAACAGATCCTGTTGCTTAGTACTCTTCAGACCCCCTGGAATGAAATTTGAAACCAGTGTGAAATGAGCTTGGGAAAAGACAGCAGTCAAACTACTTCAGAGGGAAGGTGTAAATTGGGCCTGGACGATTTCGCACTAGCATTTACCCTGGGTTTGCCCTGATGCTTGCTCAGGAGCTTCTGGTCAATTTCCCACCAGTTGCTCCGGGCTCACAGTTTGATCAGGAGTATCGCGACACTGCTCCGGAGCTTCCCCGGAGCAAGAAAATCCTGTTTTTAGAGGATTTTCCTGTTTGTTCCGGTGGAGAAGCCGAGATGAAAACACGCCCACTCACCTGCCCTGCATCTGGCACGCCCCGTGGTGGACATTTCTTCAATTTTTTTTTTGAAATGAGCCCTCGTAATGTAATATCAAAGTGATGAGGCAGCGAGACAAGAACCCACCACAGGGACTGCATTGGCGAGGAGGATTTGCTGGGCTTTTCGGTAGCAGGAGCCAGGCGCCATTGGCCTGAGAGCCCCCGAGCTCGTGGATGACCGCTGCCCTGTGTCTGGGGTGCCCCGGCCGCAGCCCCTGCAGAGCAGGCAGGGGGCGCTTCCATCCTACGGAGGAGCGGCAGCAGGCAGGCAGGCCAGGGACGGAGTCTTCCGCCCCGCTCTCTGGGTGCGCTCCTCCGGGCCTGAGGCTAGACTGTTCCCCCCCCCTTTTTAAAAAGAACCCCTTATTTCATTATATCAAAATAATGAAATAATGATGCAGCAAGGGAAGACCACACCATTGTTTTCTTTGTATAATACACACATGCTCACATCTATTTATTATGGGGGGAACTTAATCTTAATCCAGACACCATTAAGTGCATATCAGCGCACAACAGCAAAATAGTTTAAATTTCAGTAGCAAATAGCATTCCCTCTACAACTCGCATGACCATTGCTCACACTATCCATGTCCACCGTCATTGCATTATAACGAAATAACGCAATCGTGCCTGCGTTTTAAAAAAAAATTCAAGGGAGGAAGGGAGGGGGAGGAGCAAGTGGGATGATGGGAGGGGGGACTGGAAGCCTCATTTCATCATAACAAAATAATGCAATTGCACATGCGTTTTTTTAAAAAATGAGGGAGAAGGGAAGGGGGGAGGAGCGAGTGGGAAGATGGGAGGGGAATGGGAGGGGGGATGGAAGCCATGCGGCAGTCGGTATGTGCGAAGTGGACACTGCGGGGCAGATGAGGGGCTTCAACTCCAAGTGTGAACGTGAAGAATATACTCTGGAGGAAAAAAACCCTGGAGAGAATGAGAGGCAAACGGCAAGTGTGAAATCGCCCTGGGTGATTCTGCATCTAGCATTCGCTCCACATTTTCTCAACTGGGAGGGAAAAGTGCGGCTCAAAACCACATCCAAATACCTTGGGGGCAACGCCGTACTGACTGCAAAGTCACCCCTGAACATCCAGAGAACGGCCATAGAATCTATGCAGAAGGTTCAGTAAAATCCCACGATCAAAGAACTCAAAAGTGGCATGGAGTATGGCGGCTACCCTAAACCCTGATAATCAAAGGGAGTGAGAGCAGCATGCAATGCAGAGGGGAATTTCTGTTCTAGCATGGAAGGAAACAACAGAAGGAAAAGCCAATGCAGAATCAGTCACTGGCAGCAGTTCCCCAGTCTCTCAGGCAGTGGTCAGCCACCCCACTTGATCTTTTTTTTTAACTTAAAAATGCTGAGGATTGACTCTGGATCTTTCAGCGCACAAACCACTGACCCACAGCTCCACAACCGTCACATCTCCGCCTTCTATCGACAAGCTAAAAGCGCTGGCAGCATTGATGCATGTGTTTGAACGGAGAAAGCATCATATAAATTATGCAAACGAACAAACCAATGAGCTCAACCTAGAAAAGTCCACCTAGATCATCAATTCTGACTCAGGAGCGGCTTCCCGTGTATGCTTCCATGGGAGTCGTTCCAAAAGAAGTGGGGTAGTAAATCACAACCAAAGGGCTGAAAGGGTGAATGAAACCCATAATGTTTTAATGCATCACATGGATGTGTCCAATAGAGAAGCACATGGAAGGGGGGGGGGGGAGGAAATAGAGAAGGCAGCCAGCGGAGGGCAGTTCAAATGCCGAGCTCAATAAATAATCACTCGGTTAAGTACAATTCATTGCCACCCACCGGGCTCTTAAGCTACAGGAAGCCCAAACAGAATATTAAATTTGTTTTGCCTTTCTCTTCTCACTCAGCATCCCACGGGCCAACGAAACTGGAGCTCACGTCGGAAAATTCGGGGCAACATGTCGCGTGCCTCCTGACACAAACAAGATCAAACGAGCAACAAGCGCCACCTCGTTCCACTGATGGAAGCAACCTAAATCCATAAAGGCTGGCTAAACAGACATTAGAAAAGCCGCATGGGGAATACATAAACATCCACCTAGACGTTTAGATGCATTCATTTGGCATGCATTATTCAGTAGGGAAGAGGATGGATCGTAAGTGAAGGAGTAGATTATGAGTGGGACTCAGCACAAGGATCGTGCAACGATTGTGTAGGAAATGCTGAGCTTCCTGGATTTCCCCTTCCCCAAACAGACATTTCTGACCCCAGGAAGACCCACAGGGAGTAAGAACAGGAGTAACAGGGAGGCTGCAGTGAGGAAGGGCAAGAGGCAAAATCGCTCCTTTCTCCTCCTTCTGTCAGTGGAATTTGTTTCAGGGAGGGTAGCCATGTTGATCTGCAGTAGAGGAACAAAGTTTGAGACGAGTAGTAGTAGTACTTCAGAAACCACCAAGATGTCCAGGGCATAAACTTTCAAGAGTCAACACTCCTTCATCATAGAATCATAGAGTTGGAAGGAGCCATCCAGGCCATCTAGTCCAACCCCCTGCTCAATGCAGGTTCAACCTAGAGCATCCCTGGCAAGGGTTTGTCCAGCTGCTGCTTAAAGACTGCCTGCGAAGGGGAGCTCACCACCTCCCTAGGCAGCTGATTCCACTGTTGCACAATTCTTACCTTCCCACCCTCTCCTCTGCTGCCAACAGGAACAGCTCCCTGCCCTCCTCTAAGGTCAAATCTACATCTGACTTTCCCGCTGGAATCATTCTAGTTTCAAAAAACCCCATCTATACCTGTTTCTAGTTTCAAACTATACTTGTTCTAGTTTAAAAATTACTGTTTACATTCGTTAATTGCTCTCCTGTGGTCAAGCTAGCATTTTACTGCTTTAAACAGATCCTGTTGCTTAGTACTCTTCAGACCCAGGGAGTGAAATTTGAAACCTATGGCCCAATTTACACCTCCCCTCTGAAGTAGTTTGACTGCTGTCTTTTCCTACGCCCGTCTCACGCTGGTTTCAAATTTCACTCCCTGGGTCTGTTTAAAGCAGTAAAATGCTAGCCTGACCACAGAAGGGCAATTAACGAATGTAAACAGTAATTTTTAAACTAGGACAAGTATGGTTTGAAACTAGAAACAGGTATAGACGTTTAAAAAAAAAAACCTAGAATGATTCCAGCGGGAAAGTCAGATGTAGATTTGACCTTAGTGACAGCCCTTCAAATACTTCAAGAGAGCCATCCTGTCCCCCCTTCACCTCCTCTTCTCCAGACTGAACATTCCCGAGTCCCTCGGCCTTTCCACACAGGGCCTGGTCTCCAGCCCCCTCCCCCAATCATCCTCATCGCTCTCCTCTGCACCCGCGCCATTCCATCCACATCCTTTTTGAAGCGAGGCCTCCAGAACTGCACACAGGACTCCAGGTGTGGCCTGACCAATGCAGTGTACAGTAGAACTAGGACATCTTGTGATCTGGATGTTATCAGATAGCTGACTGACCCGCAGCTTTGACTGTTGGAGGCATATACCTTGGAAATCTTGTTGGTGCAAATGGACTCGAACCTTGTTAATGGAGTGCCACTTAGGGAAGAAGCACAGCAACCTCCCATGCCTCATGGCCAGTGCTCCATGCAGGTCTGGTGACTCCAGGAATAAATGTTTCTGGGATCAGAAAAGTCTGGAACAGGAAAACCAGGAAGATCCACCACCCTTGCATGATTCTTACACTGGATCCAGTCCATCAGTTAATGGCAGGAGGAGAAAGCCAGATGGGTCAATGTCCACCAGTACCTTCTGCTGACAGAGGAATGAGCCCTTGGGGGGAACAGAAGGGCAAGAGCCGAAAGGACCTTCAGGTTTTGCCCAAGGGCTCATTTCTCTGTCCGCAGCCAGGCTAAGTACCAGCAAGTAGAGGAGAAACCAACTCAGCCAGGTACAGAGGTCTTATATTTAATTACTGGTTTCCTGGAGGTATCTGACTGGCCCTCATAGGTATCTGACTGGCCCTCTTGTCCACCACAATGGTGGACAAGATGGACCCTTTGCCTTATCCGGCAGGCTCTTCAAAGGTACCATCCCTGCAAAGACATGGAAGGCATCTACACAATGAGGTTATCAAGCTGCCACTACATCTCAGCTGAACCAAATTTCCAGTTGAACTTTCTGGGAAACAATCCCAAGGTGACAGTTTCAGAGGGTAGCCTTGCCGGACTGCAGTAGCCTAGCTAGATTTGAGTCCAGGAACGTCTAAGAGGCTAAAAAGATTTTGGGGGGATAAGCTTTCACCTGATGAAGGGAGCTTTGACTCTTGAAAGTTAATACCCCCCCCCAAAAAAAAATATTTTTGGTCTCTAAGGTGCCACCAGACTGAAATCTGGCCAGTCCCAAGATGAGTTCTGCAGAACTTGGGTCAAATAAAAAACATTATAACAGGGTATAAATAAGAACATAAGAGAAGCCATGTTGGATGGCCAGTCCAGTCTACCATTTTGTGTCACACAGGGAACAAAGCCTATGTGCCATCAGGAGGTCCACCTACGAGGCCAGAACTCCAGAAGCCCTCCCACCGTTGCCCCCCAAGCACCAAGAATACAAAGCATCACTGCCCTAGACATAAGAACATAAGAGAAGCCATGTTGGATCAGGCCAATGGCCCCTCCAATCCAACACTCTGTGTCACACAGTGGCCAAAACCCAGGGGCCATCAGGAGGTCCACCAGCAAGGCCAGAACCCCAGAAGTCATCCCACTGTTGCCCCCCAAACACCAAAAAGACAGAGCATCACTGCTCCGACATAGTGTTCCATCTATCATATATCAGTTCAACTATACCATTAATTTATCTATAAATTATTCATTTGCGATATTTCCAGCCTGCTTTTCTCCCAGCACAGTTAGTTATCCTCTGACCCTGACCAGTCCTACGTATCTTGGTGTAGTGGTTGAGTGTGTGGACTCTAATCTGGGAGAACTGGGTTTGATTCCCCACTCCTCCACTTGCACCTGCTGGTGTGACCTTGGGCAAGCCATAGCTCTGTACCAGCTGTTCTCTCAAGGACAGTTGTCTCAGAGCTCTCTCAGCCCCACCTACCTCACAGAGTGTCTGTTGTGGGGAAGAGAAGGGAAAGGAGTTTGTAAGTCGCTCTGAGACTCCAAGTGAGTGAAGGGCAGGGTATAAATCCAATCTCTTCTTCTTCTTCTTCCTGCTGGGAGTATGACCAAGCAACTGCCTTATACTGAATGAGACCCTTGGGCAATCAAGGTCAGTATTGTCTACCCCAACTGGCAGCAGCTCTCCAGGCAGAGGTCTTTCACATCACCCACCACCTGACTGTTTTTAATTGGAGATGCTGAGGATTGAACCTGGGACCTTCAGCATGCCAACCAGATGCTCTACCACTGGGCAGGTGAAGAAATTTCCCACCTAGTGGGTGGAATTGCTAAAACCTGAGAGTGTGATTGTCAGCAAGTTTCCCATAAAACAAAACTACAAGGTGAATTCCGAGGTTCTTCCTCAGGAACCTCTGGCGAGGGTTTGGGAGAGGCCCGGAGTCTTCTGACTGCTCAGCTTTAATAGCTTGCTGCCCCAGTTAAATGAGGTTCTTCTCCTTTGCTCTTCAGTTCAAGCAAAAGAAATCCAAAAGAAATCAATTACCGATGACACGCACTCCTACATTCCTTCCTGAACCCATAATTGCCTCCAATTTCCAGCTAAAATTAGCTGTTCGTGCTGTCCAAATGCACACTGTTAGCAGTGAGGCATGGAAACAGATTGCTGAACTGAGCTTCACTTTGACAAGGTCTTTGTAGCGAACCCCCCACACACACACACTCACACACAATCCAACACCCCATTTCCTTTTCACACCAGGAATCTCTTGTGGAGGAAGCTGATGTTTGAAAGGTAGGGTTGCCAGCTGTGGGTCGGGAAATTCCTGGAGATCTGGGGGTGGAGCCTGGGGAGGCCGGGGTTTAGAGAGAGGAGGGACCTCGGGTAAGGTATGATGCCACAGAGTCCACTCTTCAAAGCAGCCATTTTCTCCAGGGAAACAGATCTCTGTAGACTAGAGTTTGGTTGTAATAGTGGGAGATCTCCAAGTCCCACACACACATTGGCAAACTGATTGAAAAGTGGGGCCATATGAGCCAAATGCTGAAGTTAACAAAAAACCAAAACAACTCAGCCCCGGAGATAGGGCTGCCAAGTCAGCCCGGGGGGTGGGGGATCCCCCGCTAAAGGGGTTCCTGATCCGCCGGCCAGCATTCGGCCAGCGGGGGGAACCCCACCCCCGACGTCGTCCAGCGAGTCATCCAGCGAGTCCATAGAGTTTTGGGGTGATTGCCAGAGCGTCGCCCTGGCAACGCCCCCAACGTGCTGACGTCACTTCCAGTGACGTTGCTGGGTCCGCGCGCTTTGCGCGTGCGCCAGGAGAAACTCCCGGCCAGAGGAGGACTCCCCCCCCCGCCGGTGAGTTCTGAAGACTTGGCAACCCTACCCGGAGATCTGAAAATAAGAAATCTGTTGCCACCAGACAGAAACATAAATCGGTGTTTTAAAAAGACTTTCTCTGTAGGTGTGGTTTTGTTTCCCCTTTTCGCCTGCCTGAGTCGACATTAAGCATGTAATAAAGAACCAGCAACAGTAATAGGTGTATTTGTGATTTGTTTTTTTTTTGGTACCGTCTGCTGTTCATGATACTTTTCAATGAACATCAAAGTAGTCAGAAGGCTAACAAGAAACAGGCAGCAGCTTCTGCGTAGATAATTTGTGGGGAGGGGCTGTGGCTCAGTGGTAGACTTGGCAGGTACAGGGTTGCCAAACCCCCAGTCTGGCCAAGAGGGTCCCCCAATTTTCGGGGCTTCAATCCACTGCCGGCCAGAAAGCCCCACTCCCAAATAGGGATGTTGCCACATGATGCTCCTGTCATTGCGTTGCTGACATGGGGGGGGGGGGGGTTTGCCACTCTGATTTTAGGGCAAAGAAACATGTTGCCGAAAAACTAAAGCAGCAACCCCCTGATGTCAGCAACGTGATGAAGTCACTCCCGGGTGATGTCATCATGGCGCGCATGCTTTGCGTGCACGCCAGAAGATCCCGGCAAGAAGGCTGGAGCCCCCCACCAGCAGCTGGTGAGGACCTGGCAAGCCTAGGCAGGCAGAAGGTCCCAGGTTCAATCCCCAGTGTCTCCAGTTAAAAGGACCAGGCATCAGGTGACGTGAAAAACTTCTGCCTGAGACCCTGGAGAGCCACTGCCAGTCTGAGTAGGCAACACTGACCTTGGTGGAGCAAAGATCTGATTCAGAATAAGGCAGCTTCATGTGTTAATAAGAGTTGCAAGCAATTGTCCAGATTAGATGGAAGGCTATTTCATTCTTTCGTGGCCTTATGCCACTTCCTGAGGTTCCTCCAGGGAGCAGCATTTTGGGAGGGACAGCACAGATCTGGTAAATATTTAAATATTTACATTTTAAAAAGCAGGCCAGGATGCCCAAGCAATGAAATTTTTTTGGCCCCTTCTCAATAACTACTAGGGATGAGTGGATTTCCACTCTCCTGTTCTTTTATCCTTTTGGCGTTTTGCCTGACATATCCAAAAGGAAAGGGAATTGTTCTGCAGCTGCTGCTTGCCTGCCTCCAAATCGCATTAGAAATAAGAGTCATGGGTTTCATCTGTACAGTCAATCAATTTGATTTATTACGATCAAAGATCAGCAAATACCTTAAAATGTTACCGATGGTTAACAACAAAATGCAGCCGGACAATTAGTACAGGTAAAAAAAAAATTAGTTAAGATTTTAAAATTTCCTAGGAACGTAGATTTTAAAATTTCCTAGGAATTGATAAACCTCTGTCTGGTTAGGATAGCCGCAGCACAAAATCTTGCTACCTTAGCTGTAGTTTCATTGCAAATATCAGTGAAAAGAAGAGTAGGATGAAACCGATTAGAACCTGCCTGGGTAGGCGACGATTATTGGCGTAATATATTTAAAACGAATCTTGTGATAAAATCGACAAGATCGAAGAACATGCCCAATTGTCTCAACCTGTTCAGAATTACAAGGACAGAGTCGGCTTGCATAAATTTAGGTTTCTGTTGCTTACCACTAAAAAGTGTGAGGCTCGTGCTCTGTCTATTTGGACAGAAGTCTCCCACAATCTTTGATTGACAACAGCTTTGGCTCTTTGAAATCCAAGGTGCAGCACTAGAGAAGCCAAGAAGAGCCAGTTTGTATTCTATTGCGGAAACCCAGTTTGAGCAGAAACTCTCTGAAAGGATTAAGGGGAAGTTTTAATTTAAGCCAAAAACATATGGCATAAAACCGGGCCGGGTTTCTAATGTAACAATCTATACAAGAAAGAAGTCCACTTAGGTTGTCCACCTCCTGGCGGTAGCTGGAGATTTCCCGTTCTTACAACTCATCTCCAGGGGACAGAGATCAGTTCACATGGAGAAAATGGCGGCTTTGGAAGGTGGACTCGATGGCACTGTACCCTATTGAAGTCCCTCACCTCACCAAACCCTGCCTTCCTCAGCCTCTACCCCCAACACCTCCAGGAAGTTCTCCTCTCCTGAGCGAAGTGCTCTTTGGAGGATATACCAGGAGAAGCGGTCCTGCAGATATACTGGTACCAGACTGTATTGGGCTTTGAAGGTTGATGCCACCTGATGCCAGAGAAGCCAGGCTCGCTATCATGAGGGGGAGGGCTTTCTCAGTGGCGGCCCCTATCTGGTGGAATGAGCTCCCGGAGGAGATCAGGGCCCTGCGGGATTTAGTGCAGTTCCGCAGGGCCTGTAAGACGGAGCTCTTCCGCCAGGCATTTGAGTAGGGGCCGCTACTTCCACCTTCCCTCCCCCTCCCTGTTTTTCTCCTGCAGTATACCTATCAAAGCCTGACTGCTACTTGTACCATCTACCACGAGGAAACAGGGGCTCCGGAGTGATTAGGTTGCCGCCATCTGAATTTTTAGGATTGAATATTGAGCACTTTAGATTGTTAATTATGTTCTTGTGTGGTTTTAAAAATAATGTTTTATATTGTTTTAAGCTTTAGTATGCTTTGGAATCCTGGGGTACCAGGTCTTGTACGCCGCTCTGAGCCTGCAATCGTGGGGAGAGCGGCTTAGAAATCAAATAAATAAATAAATAAGGTCAATACCAGCACTTTGAACCTGATCTGGTATTCAACTTGGAGTCAGTGCAGCTGGCAGAGCACTAGTTGAATGTAGGCTGTCAGTGGAGTTCCTGTTAGAACACGCGCTGCTGCATTCTGGACCAGTTGTAATTTCCAGGTCAGTCTCAAGGGTAGCCCTGCACAGAGCGAGTTACAGTAGTCTACCCTGGAAGTGACCGTTGCATGGATCACTGTGGCTAGGTTGGGGCACGAGAGGAAGGAAGCCAGCTGTCTAATCTGGAGTACCTGGAAAAATGCTAGTCTAGCAAAGTACGTGGGTGAGAGACCCCTAAGGAAGATCAGGGGGTTGCTACACGGAGGCAGGCAATGACAAACCATACCACCACTGCTTATCTATTGCCTAAAAAAAACCCTAGTAAAAGGTAAAGGTTTCCCGTGCTCGAAAGCCATTCGAATCCGACTCCAGGGGGTGGTGCTCATCGTTTCCAAGCCGAAGAGCCAGCGCTGTCTGAAGACATTTTGGTGGTCATGTGGCCGGCTTGACTTCCCGCCAAAGTGGCACCTGTTTATCTACTTGTGATGTCTTGCTTTCGAACTGCTAGGTTGGCAGGGGCTGGGATCAGAGATGGGAAAAAACCCTACAGGGTCACTATAAGTGGCCTGCAAGTTGACAGCAATTCCCACCTCCAAGCCAGTTGTTTAAACGGGTTCTGTGTCACATGTCGGCAATTCTTTGTGTGGCATTGCTGACAATGTGCACTTTCCCCTGCAGTTTCCTTACTTTGGCCTCCCACCGTGACCCTCCTCTCCTCCTGTGCCACCCGAGGGCTTTTTCAGCATCGTCAACTGCTCCACTGCAACCACGCAGCTTGGAAGGTTCAGCCCAATTTTAACTCCATCGCAATGCATGAGGAACAGCAGAAAGCACACATATTCCAGCTTATACCCCCAACACCATGCTTCGGAGGTATTTAAGGAGATCCAGTTTGGTGCAGTGGTTGGAAGCGCAGACTCTAATCTGGGAGAACCCGGTTTGATTCCCCACTCCTCCACATGCAGCTGCTGGTGTGACCTTGGTTTAGTCATAAGTTCTTTCAGAGCTGTTCTCTCAAGGGCAGATCTCGGGAGAGCTCTCTCAGCCCCACCTACCTCACAGGGTCTCTGTTGTGGGGAGGGGAAGGGAAAGGAGATTGTAAACTGCTCTGAGACTTCTTCGGGTAGTGAAGGGTGGGGTATAAATCCAATTTCTTCTTCTTCAGTGGTTCAGGAAGCTTGTGCTAGTTTGCAAGAGGAAGAATGACTGCTTGACCTCCACTCAACATGAATTTTTGTTTTTAGAATTAACTAGTCAAAAATCGCATGACTTTTATATGTAAATCGAGCCCGTGTTCCCATCAGCACTGCCAGGGTTATATCTGCGGCTAATTATTAGCTGTTCCATGTGGGAATTCATCCTGAGGTAATAAGCTAATCAGGCTTTGTCTGAAAGAACCGAGTTTGGCAGATTGTACCTTCTTATTAAAGGAAACCGATCCCGATTAGCCACAAACGGAACGATCTCCTTGTAATAAATTCTATGAACGCAACCGTGTGTGATGCTTCGCAAAGCCGCCGTTGTGAGAAATGAGATCCGTAGCGCCAGTTTGCATCTTCCCAGAGTAGGAAACATCATCCAGTTCCTTTGCTAAATACAAATGCGCACACGCGCAAACACACGCACAAACACACCGATGTCACATATCCATTTCAAGCACAAACTGTATATGCCAATTAAGTTGTCTGTCTCTCTGGAGTCAGAAAGATTGCTTTGCTATTTCAGCTCATCTCACCCAGAGCAAGTTTAGACAGCACGAGGAGTACGGATAAATGGTCACACAATGGACACGAAGGACCATTTACCGAATGCTCATTTTCCCAATCTATGTAAAACCATGTGGAGAATAACTAAGTTACCTGTAGCGAGGTCAACAAAATGTGTGTTTCTTTTAATCTTTATTTTAAGAAAGCCAGTTTGGTGCGAAGAGTCAGTTTGGTGTAGTGGTTAGGAGAATGAACTCTAATCCGGGAGAACCGGGTTCGATTCCCCATTCCTTCACATGCAGCTGCTGGTGTCACCTTGGCTTAGTCACAAGTTCTTTCAAAGCTGTTCTCTCAGGAGCAGTTCTCGAGAGAGCTCTCTCAGTCCCACCTACCTCGCAGTGTTCCCTCTAAACTGTGGTAGTGGGAGCTACTGGCATTAAAGTTGTAATCGAGCGATTTGGCAACTGCATACATTAGTTTGCTCTGGAGCCATTCTTCCTGAGCTAAGACAAAAAATGTGTGAGCCGGAGGCTAAAAAACTGAGCTAGCTCACACTAACTCAGCTTAGAGGGAACATTGCCTGGAATGATTCCAGATAAAAGCAGCCAGAAAAAGGAGAGCCAATCTGGAAGCAACCTGGTCCATCACCTTTGTGTGCTGTGCGTTAGACTTCTGTGTGCTTTGACCTTCTGGACTGTGACCTGGTGTTCTGGAT
Source organism: Lepidodactylus listeri (assembly GCA_029233225.1). NCBI lineage: Eukaryota > Metazoa > Chordata > Lepidosauria > Squamata > Gekkonidae > Lepidodactylus > Lepidodactylus listeri. Next base: position 89,275,061 of record JARCFY010000011.1, read on the forward strand.
TTGCCCTTCTGGTTTGATGCGTGGACTTTTGAATGGTTGTGCTTTGACCTTGGACTGTTTTTGGACTATGCCTCTTGCCCAGGGCACCTTAAGACCATCCAGTCCAACCCCTGCACCATGCAGAATGACCGAAAGCATCTGTGACAAATAATCATCCAAACACCTCCAAGTAGCAGAGATGTAGAGGAAGGCAATGGCAAACTGTCTCTGCTTCTCACTTGCCTTGGAAGCCCTTGCTGGGGTCACCACAAGTCGATTGTAACTTGACAACCCTAAATTGCCCCTAAAGCAAGGGAAATTGGCAAGAGAAGACTGGGTTCCAGCTTAGCCTGGCTCACTCCATTGGTTCAGTCCTGAAACCTTCTGCAGTTCCACCCTGTCTTGTCATTATTGCCTGAAACAATACTAAGAACATCAAAGAAGCCAGTGTTGCATCAGGCCAGTGGCCCATCCAGTCCAACACTCTGTGTCACACAGTGGCCAAAACCCAGGTGCCATCAGGAGGTCCACCAGGGGGGGCCAGAACTCCACCCCCAAGAAACAGTATCTGAAGAAGTGAACAGAGACTCATGGAAGCTCCTACCCTGCCCCATATTTTGGTAGTCTCTAAGGTACTACTAGCGGGGCTGCAGTGGCTCAAGTTGTTGAGATGCTGAACTGCAGACTGGAAGCGCGATAGTTCAGCAGTTTGAGACCCGGGTGCCATGTGACAGAGTGAGCTCCCGTCTCTGGCCCCAGCTCCCACCAACCTAGCAGTTCGAAAGCAAGGAATTGCAAGTAGATAAATAGGTACCACTTCGGTGGGAAGGTAACAGTGTTCTGTGCGCCTCGGTGTCTAGTCATGTCAGCCACATGACCATGGAAAAAGCCTTTGGACAGCGCTGGCCCTTCAGCTTGGAAACAGAGATGAGCACAGCATCCCTAGAGTTGTATTTGACTGGCTTTCGAGCAAGGGAAACCTTTAGCTTTACCTAAGGTACTACTGGACTGTTGCTCTTTTCTACTGTTCCAAGAAACGTTAACTGTTGCCCCCTTTCCAACCATGTTCTCAATTTTAGAGCCTGATACAAAACTGTATAGTTATTTCACCCAGTGCAAGATGTGTTTGGCTAGATGCAACTACGTGGCGTACTTAGCATAATAACCTGGGCCCATGGAGGATAAACAGTAGTTGTGGGTATCATGTTGACGTGGAACTGGGGGATTTAATTATGGTTCCTGACCACATTTCAGGGGTATGCAAACTCAATCCCGCCACTTACTTTCTAGGTAGGACCCTGACGCAAAGGATCATGAATGGGGATCAGACCCACCATTAACTCATGTCATAGTAACTTTTTAAAAATCTCTGTATGTGTGTGTATTTTGCTGCTGCTCGTTGTGAAAACAAACCTTATCGCTCTTTGCAGTCTACAACAGAGTCACTAAATTAAGCCGTTTCCTTTCGGGGAGGCGCGCTTTCCTCGCAAATAATAGCTCTGGGTTAAGATAATTGGGGCAAAAAAATTCTTATCTCCGCAAACTGCTCCGTCACGTGGGAGAGGCTAAAATAAGGAGGGAGAGGAAATAATGGGGGCCCAGGGAAGGAAGGGAGAGATATTAAGCCTGAATTGAGGGCAATGGAAAAAATGGAATGACTAATCCATCTTAATGCTAGGAAATCTTAATGCAAGAAAATTAAGTTCCAATGACATACTCAATTAGTCTGCTAATTCGGTTTAATGCCCGTTCCCCACCCCAGTCAGCCCAGTATCAAGACCACAGGGACCCTGAGGGTATCTCTAAGGAATGTGATTTCCCCCATTACACTGGTATCTAAAAACGGGGATATGACTTATGACTTAGCTACCCATCATGCTGGCTTTGTGCCATTCATTGCTCGCACATACTCTTGCATATGCATTCTCATCAGGGACTTCTGCCCCCTTTCCAAAGCTTCTCTTCCACTTTCTCCATGCAAAATTTCACTTGCAGTTCAACAGCATTCATTTGGCGCATTACTGATAGCCAGTTATTGATAGCCAATATCCGTTAGCCATTAGGGGTATGTGGGGGGGGGGGGGGGAACCAGGTTTGGATTGTCATTAATAAGGTTTTCCTAATGTCAGAGTTATGAGGCTGTGGTGGCTCAGTAGTTAAGATGCTGAGCTGCAGACCAGAAGGTCGATAGCTTGGCAGTTCGAGACCTGACCCGAGTGCCACGTGACAGAGAGAGCTCCTGCCACGTGACAGAGAGAGCTCCTGCCAACCTAGCAGTTGGAAAGCAAGAAATTGCAAGTAGATAAACAGGTACTGCTTTGGTGGGAAGGTAACAGCATTCCGTGCGCCTCGGTGTCTAGTCATGCCGGCCACAAGACCACAGAAAAGTCTTTGGACAGCACTGGCTCTTCGGCTTGGAAATGGAGATGAGCACCACCCCCTAGAGTCGGATTCGACTCGCTTACTAATGTCAGAATTAAAGCAAGTTGTCTTAAGAACTATAGCTGATAGTTTATCCTTGGGTTTCAGAGGGAAATACATTTCTAGCGGTCCTTTCAGTCCCCGTCCCCAATCTCAGAGGCTGTATCCCTCGTCCAAAGGACCCTCCTTGCTGGATTGCAGAGTGAGATGGCAATGCACAAGCATCCCAATTTTAGAGGCAACTGGGATTCTCACTTACGGAGTAGACACAGGGTGGCGTGACAATAGTGGCGTGTGAACTTCTCCTTCCTCTTTCCCCAGAAGGTTCAAGAGATGAATAGGCATGTCCATTTTTAAACAAGAATGAAGCATACAGGGGGACCCAACCCTGATCCCCTTTCCGTGCCTTAACTTAAAGCTAGTTGTCTTAGGAAATACGTCCAATAGTTTCTCCTTGGGCTTCCAGAGGGAATAGCTGTACTTTTACACCCCCTCCCCAATCTCAGCACAGAGATTATCTGATCCTTCATCCTTATTTCTCTTTATTGTGCCTCTTAAGTGTCTGTGTATCTGAGTTACAGTGCCTTACATTTCAGCCTCTACCCCCCCCCCCAAATATGCCTGTTACTAGGGGTAGCATGGGTTTCCGTTCCCCAGTCTCTGCAGCAATCGTTCCTGTCTGCCAGTGTGCACAAGCAAAGCTTTTGCTCCGTCACTTGAACAACAGGAAATCTGGATGCCTGTTAGGGGAGAAGTCCGTACTCTGTGTGGATAAGGTCTTAAATCTGATCCCTATTATCTCCTCGAGGGCAGAGTTCCAGGACCGGCATCAGGGACTAATGTCAGCAGGCAGTTGCCCAGGCTCCAAGGACCCACTCCTAGTCCCTGAGACCCACAATTCTGACTCTGTAAGCTACAAGCAATGCCGTCTGCACTCTCTTTGGGTCATAGCAATAGCAGAGGGATCAGGCCCCTCATAGGCCTTAACACCACCGTCTCATCCAACAGGGAGGCAGAGAATCAATGAGCCAATCTGTGTACGAAAGTAAGAGGGGTTAACATGCTTGATGTGAGGGGGCACTGGAGATTATCCTGACTGCTCCCTCCAAAAAATATGGAATGGACCTTGGAGATACTAGCATACACTATGGGTGGGATCACACTGGAAGCTTGGCGTGATATGGCACCGCCTCTAATTCTGCCGGTTTAAAATGTTCCAGGGCATATCATCCAGACAGAACACACTGCTCTGGGTTCCCCACGCAGCCATCCTGTGGTCAAGCATCCACATGACTGCAGTGCCTCAGCACAGAGCGTGCCACCCAATCATTTTTTAAAATGCAGGTGGGTGCATATGTGCTCATGTCCATGCATATGCACACATGCATGCGCATATGTGCACATGCATTCATGCGCATCCATGCACATATAGGCAAAAGCTAAAAAAACAACAACACCCCACTGGCAGAAGCAGATCTGCAGGTTCAGACTACCAGTCTATTTTGCATACACTCCGCCACGTTCAGACATCCGGCCATGTGCAATGAATGCACAGGGGACCAAAAACACCACTTGTGATGCATGTCTTTTTCACCCGGCTCCAAGTCATCCTATGATGGGGTGAATGTTGTGTACTGGGTTTGATGCACTGAAGAGCCCGGACTACAACGTCGTGACCAGCATAGGTTTATTTGTACACAGCTAAGCATGCCATACCAGCCGAGATGGCCAACTTTATACAGTCCCTAGGACATGCCCAAAAGTCCTATTGGCAGGTTTGAATTTCCCGCCAGAGTTCGTATTGGAGGGCTAGTGGTGGTCCAGGATCCTTGACTCCTATTGTTTCCAGGAGTCAAGCTCAGGCTGTATGTCACTGGTGTCCTGTGGCGGTCTGCGGACATAAGAGCGAGTATGCCCGGGGAACGCCTGAGAGACGTGGCTGTTTGTGCCCATTTAATCCGGAGGGGAGGGCTGGCTACGTCGGGTCAAAAGGCTCGCAAGATCACACCTGAAATGTCATGCAAGTTTTCGCCCGAGACGCAAAAGTAATCAAAAATTTGCAACCTTTTTTTGTGTTTATTGTCACATTACTCTGAGTGCCCGGAAAGACAAGCTTCTTCTCACACTGCTGAAAAGAATATGATTATTGGTCTCCATTACAAAAGGCAGATTATTTACTTGCTAATAACAATAATAATAATAAGCATGTTGTGCAGATAATGGCTTCTTTTGCCTTGGCTCTGATTAAAAGGCGTCAAAATGTTATTAAAACGAGTGTGCTCAATTGTCAGTCGGATTATCCCCGAGCATCTCTCTCAGGCTCCATTGCATTAGGAGTATGCGCGGCACATCGTATTAGCTCTTTGCAATTGTTCTCAGCTTGGGTTTGATTGTGCATTGTTTCTGATCCAGCCTGTAGTGAACACGAGGGAACCTCCTGAACTCTCATCTCCAATAAGAAAGGGTCTCAAGTGGCAGAACTGAGAAACGGCCTTGCTTGAGATGCCGGAAAGCCACTATCTGTCAAGGGTAGACAATAACGGGTTCTTCTTTCTTTCTTTTTGTTAAAATATTTATGGCCCGCCTTTCTCCCCACGCCAAAGCGGGACCTTTTGTGGTCAACGCAATTAATTAAAAACAATAATTTCCAGCACAAATTCATAAAAACGTTTAGAAGAACCAAGAAAGAAGCACGCTAAATCATAGCAGTGCCCCTCCATGACTTGTCATGTTTTATTGTTTTATAAAGCTTTGCTGGAGGCTGTGAACACTTCCTTACTTTTATAGCCCCTGAAGAACACCAGAAATGTAGGAGTTTTCGGTACACATTCCCAGAGCCTGTGTCATAGCATGGGGGCCACCTAAAGTTGCCAGCCACCAGATGAGGCTTGGTGGTCTACCAGAATTACAATTGATCTCCAGATTACAGAGGTCAGTTCCCTTGGGAGAAATAACACCTTCAGAGGTTGAATTCTGTGACATAACATCTAGGGTTGCCATTCCCCAGTTGGGGGATGAGATTGCCTGATTGTGGGGGGCTCTGGCCTCCTGGCAGGAGGAAGCCCCCCCCCCCAAAAAGTGATGTCACTGGAAATAAAAACAACGTGCCTACATCGCCCAGAAGTAATGTAGGCATGTTGGTGACATCAGGAAGAATGACCCATCCAGTCCAACACTCTGTCACACAGTGGTCAAAAATACCAGGTGCCCTCAGGAGGTCCAGCAGGCGGGCGGGGACACTAGAAGGCCTCTCACTGTTGCCTCCCCCCAGCACCAAGCATACCGAGCATCACTTGCCCCAGACTGAGAGTTCCTATCTATACCATGTGGCTAATAGCCACTGATGGACCTCTGCTCCATACGTTCATCTAATTCCCTCTTCAAGCCATCCAGGCTTGTAGCCGCCACCACCTCCTGAGGCAGTGAATTCCATGTGTTAATCACTCTTTGGGTGAAGAAGGACTTCCTTTTATCCGTTCTAACCTGACTGCTCAGCAATTTCATGGAGTGCCCCCGAGTTCTTGTCTTGTGAGAAAGGGAGAAAAAAAGTACTCCTTTCTCGACCTGCTCCATCCCATGCAGAATCTTATAAACCTCGATCATGTCACCCCTCAGCCATCGTTCCTCCAAGCTAAAGAGCCCCAAGTGCTTCAACCTTTCTTCATAGGGAAAGTGTTCCAACCCTTTTATCATTCTAGTTGCCCTTTTCTGCACTTTTTCCAATGCTATAATATCTTTGGAGGGAAAGCAGCTCAGCAGGGTATCATACCATAAAAGTCCATCTCCATCACCTGGAGACCAGTTGTATTTCCAGAAGATCAACCGGCCCCATCTGGAGGTTGACAGCCCTAGCTAGGGCCACCAGTGTGGAGACTCAAAGGGAGCAAGGCCAAACACACAAAAGAAAGAGGGACTGAGAAGCCAATATGTGGGTTCAGACGTTGGCTAGATGGACCAAAGAATTTACTCAGTATGAGGTCAAACTTGAGGTGTTCCTAGGTATTCACTGTGGATCTCAAAAATAAGGAGAATGGGACTTCCGGCAAGACTTGCGACCATGGCGGACGCGCTCCTCCGCATCTGCGGGGAGCGCGATCCGTACCCGGCGGGAAAAAGGGGCTTCGGACTGGTGCCGAGCCCCCAGAGACCCTAGTGAAGGGGCTCTGCCTGGGGTGGCACGAAGGGGATCTCTCCCTACGGTGGCGATCGAGGGATCGAGGTCCCTTTTCATCACCCCCATAGGTTCCCCCGTCCGTGGGAGCCGCATGGCTAAAAGCGCAAAACCGTGAAGCAGCAGAGAGTGCAAAGCTTTGAAGCTGGAACTTATAGTTACGCACGGAGAAAACGTGAGTCTGAAGTAAAAATAAACAGAACACAGCGGGAAAGGCGGGTGGAGCAAACCCCCCCCCTCGAGACTGGCGTACTTATGGGACTCTTTACGTGGCGTTACTGCATGAAAAAAACGTATGTTTGGCTTGCTAGACGGCGGCATCGCTCTTTAGAGGATATGAACTTTAAAAAGATATAAGCGCAGTCGTAGAATTTGCTTCTTTCGTCCATCTTATCTAACTATCAACAAAGAAAGCGCAGCCTCAACAATGGCGGGGAAACCGAAACCTTCCCCCAAACTAGGAAGTACAGCTCCGAGTTCAAAGGTTGATACCACAGAGATGAGCACTGTGTTCTCCTCGTTATTGCGACCTCTAGTGGACCAAATGACAGCTCTCAACGTCAAGATGGACAAGATGCAGCTGGACCTGAAGGAGTCGAATAAAACTACAGAGAAGCTGCAGCGAGAACTTCTGGAAGTTAAGACTTCAGTAAAAAATCATGATTCAAGGCTACAAAAAGCGGAGAAAGAAAAGGCCTTCCACTCTGATCAGCTTTTGAAACTACAGATGGAAAGATCGAATTTTTTCCTAAGACTTCAGAATGTACCAGAAGATAAAGGAGAAGACCTTAAAAATCTGTTAAGTGAAGCGCTTGAACCAGTGACGGGCTTAAAAGCAGCGGAAATAAAAAGCGATATGGATATGGTTTACAGAACCTATCCAGACTATACCAAAAAGAAAAGCCTGCCTGGTGAGATTCAGATAAGGTTCTCCAAAAAGTCAACAAGAGATGTGGTGCTTAGGACCACAAATAAAGCGGTTCTGAAGATCAAAGGAAAAGAAGTTAAAGTGATGAAAGATATCCCATTTGAAGTAAGGAAAAGAAGGAAAGCCTATGGAAAACTCTTGGCTTCAGTCTGAATCTATTATCTACAGGTGGAATGTTCCGGAAGGACTGAGCTTCAGCATCAAAGACAAAAAATACAAGATTGACTCTGTTCAACAGGCAAAAAGTTTTTGGGAAAAAAGCAAAGAAAAGAAAAAAGAGAGAGACTCAGATGGTTCGCTGGCATCGCAAGAAAGTATGTATGGATTTGATAGCTCAAAGAGTGAAGAAGAAATTTCCGACTCGGAAAAAGGAGCAGCAGCTCCAAAGGCACAAGAAGAGACTGTTAAGACAGGAAGAGGACGAAAGAAGAAATAAGGGCTGAAATGTTTTGTGAAATTGCACTTATATATTATATATAATTTGTATAATTAAGCATTCCTTCAAAAGAGCATGTCTGTCAAACAGCTTTTTTATTTTTCATATATCATCAGTAACAATTTTAACTGAATATTAACCAAGGTTTAAAATGCTTCATATGTATTAGTGGTAAGGTAATATTAAGCAAATGCTAAAGCACACTCTGTATAAGGTAAATATAGCTTAGAAAAGTAGCGATGTAGTAGTAGAAATAGATAAAATCAATAAAAAATAATAAAAATTAAAAATTAAAAAGAATGGCCCATTTGTACCCTTCGAAGTCCATTGAAGTCAACGGCCATGGAATGGCATAACTCTGTTTAAGTGCGCGCCATTACACGGTCATTCGTTGCAAAGTTATTCCAATCTAAGCCCATTAATTTCAGTGAGCCAGAACTGGAGTTACTGCATAGGATTACAGCATTATTCACCTGTCTTCCACCATTAATTTATTAGGCCACATTAGCCGGGGAACAGGTACAGTGAGCCCATAACTTTCATAGCTACCCGTAGGTAGCATCCGTGAGTCACTTATACGGTTTCTCAGTGTTCGGGATGAAACTTCAAGAGTCTGCTTTGTGACAACATAATGAAATTCCCGTTTTTGCCAGTGGAGGAAAATATGGAAAAGAACCGGGAGGATTGTGCAAGTGAGGCAGGAGGTGGATTAGCCTGTCTGATCAGCTAATTTTAATGTGAGAGGGAGCAGCAGTGAATCCTGATCTAAACAACTGTGTGACCGCAGCCTGAAATTGCCCTGACTTGGATGGCCCAGGCTAGTGCGATGTCATCAGATCTCGGAAGCGAAGAGAGCTCCAGCATGGTTTTGCGGTTAAAAGCAGCAGGCTCCAATCTGGAGAACTGGGTTTGATTCCCCCATCTCCCGCCACAAGAAGTCCTCTGGGTGTCCTTGAGCCAGTCCCGGTTCTCTCGGAACTTTTTCAGCCCCGCCTGCCTGTTGTGGGGAGAGGAAGGGAAGGTGATTGTAAGCTGCTTTGAGACTCCTTAAGGTAGAGATGAGCAGGGTATAAAAACCTACTCTTCTTCTTCTAAGTAGGGTCAATCCCGATTAGCGTTTGAATGGGAGACAACCTCAGAAGTCCAGGGTCGCTGCACGTTCTATCCTAGAAATCCTCACTAAACTACAATTCCCAGAGTTCCCTGGGAAGAGAGCAGGGTTGCCAGACCCCCCGGTTTGGCGGGGGTTGCCCGATTTGGAGGGGCTCCTTCCAGCCTGCCAGCCAGCTGGCAGGGGGAAGCCCCACCCCTAAGAGCGACCACCCAGCCTCCTCCCCTCCTCTTCCCTGCTGGAGAGAGGCAGGGGCTTGGAATGCAGGTGCACTTGGCCTCCCCCCCACCTCTCGCCAGCAGCATTTAAAGGATACCAATGTGATGAACGTCACTTCTGTGGGACTCCTCACCCTCTCCAGTAAAGCTCCAGGAAGTCTGGGAACTTTGAGAGGACCTGGCAACTCTAGGACACTGGTGTACCAGTGTAGCTATGGCTCTAATGGTAACTAATACAAGTACAATCAACCACCACTTTCTATTTTGATTGGGGTTGAGCACAGATGTTGTTACTGAGGCTCAGGGCATTGCTTCTTCTCTTTACAGTCTTGGTGGCTGCCATATTTCCCTACTGCTTCCATATACTCTGTGGCTTGGTTCACTGGCTTGCAGAAAACACCAGAGGGGGGCATGACTCAGTGGCAGAGTACCATCAGGGCTCATTTCGTAGCAGGAGCTCCTTTGCATATTAGGCCACACACCCCTGATGTAGCCAATCCTCCAAGAGCTTACGGTAGCTCCTGTAAGAAGAGCTCTGGTCTGGTCTGATCCGGCAGAGCTCCTTTGCATATTAGGCCACACACCCCTGATGTAGCCAATCCTCCAAGAGCTTACGGTAGCTCCTGTAAGAAGAGCTCTGGTCTGGTCTGATCCGGCAGAGCTCCTTTGCATATTAGGCCACACACCCCTGATGTAGCCAATCCTCCAAGAGCTTACGGTAGCTCCTGTAAGAAGAGCTCTGGTCTGGTCTGATCCGGCAGAGCTCCTTTGCATATTAGGCCACACACCCCTGATGTAGCCAATCCTCCAAGAGCTTACGGTAGCTCCTGTAAGAAGAGCTCTGGTCTGGTCTGATCCGGCAGAGCTCCTTTGCATATTAGGCCACACACCCCTGATGTAGCCAATCCTCCAAGAGCTTACGGTAGCCCCTGTAAGAAGAGCTCTGTAAGCTCTTGGAGGATTGGCTACATTGGGGGGGGGGTGGCCTAATATGCAAATATGCTCCTGCTACGAAATGAGCCCTGACCTACATTATTTTGTAGCAGGCATTTCTAATGAAAAAGCTCAAGTGATGTGAGAGACCTTGCTTGAACGGCTGCCAGCAGAGTAGACGAGGCTGACCTTGATGCCCCAAGGATCCGGCTCGACAATATAGGCAGCTTCTCATGTTCGAGGGAAAGAAAACTGAAGCGTGGCGACATTTACAAGAGATCCTGGAACAGGAAGTTTGAAGTAGAACACCCAGCAGGAGGAAGCCATTTCCTGTCAGCAGGGTAGAAATGCAGCTGCCTGGAATTACCAGGAAAGACAGGGAGGCCCCCTTCTACATTGCCATGATCTCACAGTGTGATGACGTCGACATCGACAGCGCCTAGGCCTCCCTCCCACTCCTGGAAAGTCCGCCCCCCCCCCCCCCCGGCTGCCTTGCCAGTTTTCAGGAGGGACCTGGCAGCACTAAGCAGTTGTTGCATGCACAGACGACCAAGCTGTGGAACCAAGGAGGTGTGGGGACCCAAATCATTCATGCTCCCTGGCAGAATAGAAATGGAAACTGGTGCTGAGATAAATCCAAACAGCACACCAGTGAGGCTGTTTGGTGCAGTGGTTAAGTGCACGGATTCTAATCTGGGAGAACCGGGTTTAATTCCCCACGCCTCCACTTGCAGCTGCTGGATGACCTTGGGCAAGCCTATAAGAGCTGTTCTCTCAAGGACAGTTCTGGAAAGAGCTCTCTCAGCCCCACCTACCTCACAGGGTGTCTGTTGTGGGGAGGGGAAGGGAAAGGAGTTTGTAAGCTGCTCTGAGACCCCAAGTGAAGGGTGGGGTATAAATCCAATCTTCTCCTCCTCCTCCTCCTCCTCCTCCTCCTCCTCCTCCTCTTCTTCTCCTCACCACAGTTCCATATCAACAAACAGGTTTCGTCAGACCACAAGACTTCGGGGGCTTTCAAAACAAGATGGAGCCCATCTAGTTAATCCAACCAAATTTTGAAATCCCACCAATTAAGGCCGGATAGCACAAAACATAGAACTCATTTTAAAAAGTGGAGAAAGCCACTAACATTCTGACTGCATTTTGATGGGCATTATCCACCGCTAGGATGGTCTGGATTGAAATTCTCCTTAAGCAGTTTTTTTCTGCTGAGGGTAATCTCTGGTTTTACCAGAGAACTTTGATAAGGTGTCTGATTGTGGCTCAAAGAACCCTCCACTATCCCAGAAATCAATTGCCTCCCTTTAGGTATCGATTGGGGCTGCCTGCGGATATTTTCTCACGATCCCAGGATCTCCGTAGTCCCGTCAGAGGCTCCCACCGACAGCAGAAGCTCTCCTCTCTGCACTTCCACCGATTTAGCTCTTTTCTTCTGAGGAACCGCTTCCTTACCTTGCTCGAATTATCGATTGACAGGTTCGAGTGACGCCGCCTCCAGCTTTTGCGCATTTAACATGTTTGGAGGGGTGGGAAGCTGTTTAGAATGCAACGGCTTCCGGGCTTTCTGAATGCACCCTGCTGGATCACACAGCCTGTTTGTCAATCAAGGAATTAATTCTTGCATAGATAAAACACGGGGAGAGCAGCATTTTGCAGCAGATGCTATAGCAGGGGTGTCGAACTCATTTGTTATGAGGGCCGGCAAGAAAGCTCGAGTTGACGAATCTCCTCAGACTACAACGCAAGCGGCGTGTGAAACCACCTTCAAGAGGGTGAACGAAAGGCGGTTCTCGTACCTGGGAAGGCTAAATGCTCCCTTTCTCTCACCTACGTAATCTTGTTGCTGTTGTTCAAATCAAACGCTCGGGAACGTGAGGGTCCGCCAGGCACTCCGAGACACCCCAAACGCAAATCATACACCTTGGTAGTCCCTCACGCCCCAAAAGCAGGCCTACACCCGCGTAAGCAACTATGTTATCATTGTGTTGTCTCTTACTGGGCCACATTATGAATTATTCCTCCGTGTTCGCATCGTGGAAGAGGTGGGGAGGGAGAGCCCTTATGTAAAGTAAGCTTCTGATTCATCGCGGTGGGACTTTGCCTAGTAGAAATAATTAGACCTGCAGGGAACTCTTCCTGTGAGTTGCCAATGCCAGCAATCCGGGCCCTCAAAGCATGCCAATTTTAGCTCAGAGGCTTGACTGATGTTATCCCAGAAGGACAGCTCCTCCGCACGAAGCGGGAGCGAACGTCATAGGCCTTTCTTGCAGTGCAAAGCGGGGCTTAACAAAAGAGACGCTAGGATTCAGGGTCAGGCAAGGGAACAAGATTAACATCTCAAAAGAGAGGAGAAGTGTGGGGGGGGGGGAGCCGCAGCAGTAAATTCGGCGCTGTGGTCAGAGGCGAGAGAGAACAGGTGGTCTCCCTTCCAAGTACTGACCCTGCGTAGGTTCCAAGAACTTGTCAGGCGGTAGTTTCCAGAAAGTGGGAATTCCGGGAAACTGTGCATGACACCTGCCGAAATTTCATCCGAGGCCCAACACTTCAAGAGAAAAGGTTTTCCCTGGGTAAGTAGGCCCAGAAGCAACGAATTAAACGACAGCAAAAAAAACTGAGGAAATGCAGTTCAGAACACTGGCTTAGAAGGCCAAAGTCTCCAGGTTTAGTCAGCACAAGGATTCCCAGCCTTTTGGAGCCTTCAGCCACCTGACACCTCTGATACAAAGCGGTGGGTGTAACCACAAAATGGCCATTGAGAAGGCAGTGCCAGCCACAAAATGGCTGCCACAGGAGGCAGAGAACCTCACACAGGAGATGCCTGAGCGCTGGAGATAAGAGGGGTAATGTACAAAATAAACTGGGAAAGAGGACTGAGAGAGAATACAACCAGCACTGTCATGGCACCGTGGTGTAGTGGTCAGGCCCATAGCCAGGATTTTGTGGCTTGTGGGGCAAATTTTTTCCCGGTGGGGCTGCAGTTCTCAGTGCAGAAAGAAAAGCCATTTAGCCAACAGAAAGCTGTTACCAGGACAGATCTCTCAATTGCAAGCTGTCAACCACTTTAGATGACAGTTCTCAGCTGCTGCAAGTTAATCACTTCTGCCAATCTAAGCAACAGTTCAGATAAGAAACCAGCAGATTGGGGTGATGACTTCTATAGTCAAGAAAGCTAACACTTAGGCAGAAAAACTCTCTTAAAGGAGACCAGTTTCTTGACACAGAGTTAGAAGGGGTCATAGAGGTCACCTACTCCAACCCCCTTGCTCAGTGCAGAAATTAGTCAACCATAGCACCCCACTCTGCTTAAAGGAGCACACACTTTTATAAAAATGTTTCAAAATGATTGAAAAAAGGATTTACAGGAGAAATCCTTGTGGGGCTGTGCCTTTAAGAAAGGGGGCAGAGCCCCCCAGAAACCCACTATAGCTACTGGCCTGGTAGTGGTTAAGAGCAGCAGACTCTAATCTGAAGAGCCAGGTTTAATTCCCTACTCCTCTTCCACATGAAGCCTGCAAGGTGATCTTGGGCCAGTCCCGGTTCTCTCAGAACTCTCTCAGCCCCACCTACCTCAGAAGGTTACTGTTGTGTGGAGAGGAAGGAAAAAGCAATTGAAAGCCACTTTCAGACTCCTTGAAGTAGAGAAAAGCAGCTTATAGAAACCTACTCTTCTTCTGCTACTGCTGCTGTTGAAACATCATTATTTTAATCTGCCCAGCCAATCAAATCTCTAGTGGCCAATCAGAAGCCCTGTTGGGCTAGTATCCCACCTGGTCCCACCCACTTTCTAAATACACTTGGTGGGTACCAGGAAAGGTGACAGAGGGCAAAGTGGCAGCCATGGGCACCATTTTGGGTACCCCTGCTCTAGCATCTCCAGCTGCAGGACCTCAAGTTTTGGGTAAACAGTCTTCCTCTACTTAGGATTCTGGTGAATAAAACAGTGGAGACAATACTGAGGTACATGGACCAGTAGTCTGACATAGAATAATGTATCTTCATGTATTCAAATTCTCTCGATCAACTAAACATGGTTCTAACAACTAAACAGCAGCAACGCCACACTTCCTGCCAAAGTCCCTAGCTCAACATAGCCACAGTCTAGACATATCTCTTTCAGATGGGTTGGCTTTGTTCTACAGAACTGGGCTGCTAGCACCGTGCACCTGAGAAGGCTTTGGGTTCCCCAAAATAGTACTGCCATTGGTACTGCTCTTCAATATGACATCAGCAGTCCTCGCCCGATGACATCAGTAAGCTCCGCCCCATGAGTGTCAAGGTTTGTGATGTAGGGACCCAGCAACTCTTTGCTTATGTAATGGAACAAAGTTGGAGTCCAGGGGGGCACCTTTAAGACCAACAAAGTTTAATTCTGGGTATAAGCTTTTGTGTGCAAGCACACTCCTTCATGTACTTTAATGCACACGAAAGCTTGTCCCCAGAATCTAACTTCATATAATGGAATACTCCAATCAGAAAAACACATTCCGGCACATAAAGAACATTCCAGCAAGACTGGGGGAAGGCTTGACTACACTCCTCGTCCTGAACACCCAGTTTTCTGTATACAGGGAATCTTTTTGTGTGTGTTGAGCGGTATCCACTATTTATCTGCTCCACATCCCTCCTCTCTGATTACTTTTACCTCATGGGCTTCCCAAATGCAAGGTTTCTGTTGAGAATACATGTTCAGAACTCTTCAGAAGGAAAAGCTACTTCAGAAAGGGATGCGTTGCTGCATGAAGGTTCACAACTCTCTCTCTCTCTCTCTCTCACACACACACACACACCCACACACACACACAGCTTTTCTACGACAAATTGCCTTCTGCCCAGGTTCCTTTTCTATTAGAGCTAAATCATTGGAGGTTTGCTACGCATGCTTAGATCTCAGTAGCTTTCTCAGTTGGGGGGAGGGGGGAGACAGCTACCTCAGTTATTAATAACGTTAAGAAATTTCAGAAAAACGAGCCAGGGCTCCCATCAGGAGATCAGGTCTCAAAGCCAGAGGTGAGGAAACTGGATTTTAAAGCCAGTGACCCTCACTCAGGGATGAAGGATCGGTACGTTAACTGTCCTTATTTATTTATTTACTTACTTTAATTTGTATCCCGCCCTCCCCGGCGGCCATCTTCAAGGCGGTTTGTGAGTGTGAGGTCTTAACTGTGCATGTTAAGTGCATGTTAAGCGCCCAGTAATCTGTTAAAAAAATTCACATGTGTATTTATAATGGAGCAAATACTGCTCCCTGGTGTTTTCTTAAAAAGTTCACTTATGTGTGATGGCCTGAGATGTTTTGCACAGGAATGGTTCTCCCCGAGCCTGTGCTTGTATCCCTCTTCTGCTTTCCCTCATTTCCACAGATGTTTTTGCAGTCCCAGGCGCAAAAACGCAGTTTGCCCCCCTCGCGGCGCAGCGTGGGAATTCCCGGAAACTGGGACGTCTGATGCTGCTGAGCAGCAGGGGATAAACTGTGTTTTTGTGCCTGGGACTGCAAAAAACTCTGCGGAAACAAGGGAAAGCAGCACAGGTGCGGGGTGAACCATCCCTGCAGAAAACGTCTGAGTCAAACTGGGACTGCAGTGTAAGAGGAGGAGCTTTTCAGCCTCCCCCCCCCCCTTGCACCAAGGAGGGAAAGCCTGATTGACCTTCCTTTGCCCTAGTACCATTTGGAGATGCACAGAACAACTGAGAAGTTTTTAAAGGTTAGTCCCTGTGTGAACGTGTGAGTGAGAGACAGGCCGGGTACCTGTGATGACATATCACGTACTTTGGCCCTCAGCCTCACTGCTCGCCCTGGTCAGCAGCAACTAGAGCCAATTTGGTGTAGCGGTTAAGTGTACGGACTCTAATCTGGGAGAACCTGGTTTGATTCCCCACTCCTCCACTTGCAGCTGCTGGTGTGACCTTGGGCCAGTCACAAGTTCTCTAAGAGTTGTTCTCTCAAGAACAGTCCTCGAAAGTGATCCCTCAGCCTCGCCTACCTCACAGGGTGTCTGTTGTGGGAAGGGGAAGAGAAAGGAGACTGTAAGCTGCTCTGAGACTCCCGAGTGAAGGGCAGGGTATAAATCCAATCTCCTCCTCCTCCTCCTGCTCTTCTTCCTCCTCCTCCTCCCCCTCCCCTATTTCTCTTGGGAAAGTACATAGAGAATGGGATAAAAAGCAGAGAGCTAAGACTCCAGGTTCTGTTCACTGATGTAGCCAACTGGCTAGGGTTGCCTGGTCCCCCCCCCCCCCGGCCACCGGCGGGGGTTGGAGGGTAGGGTTGCCAGATTCAGGTTGGGAAACTCCTGAAGATTTGGGGATGGAGCCTGGGGAGGACAGGGACCTTAGTGGGGTACAATACCATAGACTCTGCCCTCCAGAGCATCCATTTTCTCCAGGGGATCTAATCTCTGTAGTCTGGAGATGAGCTGCAGTTCCAGGGGATCCCCAGGTCCCACCTGGAGGCTGGCATCCCTACCTAAACTGGCAAATCCAATGGCCACAAGAAGCTCCCCACTTTCACAGTCCCTTTTTTTGTCCCCTGACAACCTAATGACCCAAATTTCAGGAGGATGCCTTTCGCCTGGTTGCTGAGCCCTACTTTACAAAAACAGCACTACAATCCTAAGAGGAGTTACACCCTTCTAAGACCATTGACTACAACAGACTTAGAAGGGTGTGAATCTGTATAGGATCGCTCGGCAAGTTCCCTGAAGACCTCTAGGGTTGGCGACGGCATCCAGACTGATGGGGTGGGCACATTTGGT
The DNA here is from genome assembly GCA_029233225.1 of Lepidodactylus listeri. Classification (NCBI taxonomy): domain Eukaryota; kingdom Metazoa; phylum Chordata; class Lepidosauria; order Squamata; family Gekkonidae; genus Lepidodactylus; species Lepidodactylus listeri. The sequence continues at coordinate 89,292,007 of JARCFY010000011.1, forward strand.
GGGTGGGCACCAGTTTGGTGTAGTGGTTAAGTGCATGGACTCTAATCTGGGAGGACCAGGTTTGATTCCCCACTCCTCCACTTGCAGCTGCTGGATGACCTTGGGCAAGCCATAGTTCTGGCACAGCTATTCTTGGGGAAAAGAGCAGTTTCTGTCAGAGCTCTCTCAGCCCCACCTACCTCACAGGGTGTCTGTTGTGGGGAAGGGAAGGGAAAGGAGTTTGTAAGCCGCTCTGAGACTCCTTCGGGTAGTGAAGGGCAGGGTATAAATCCAATCCAATTTAAGCCGCTCCTTCTCCAGCCCAATTCCTCCCTGTTATACCTTTCTGTTGACTTCAGAAAAAAGAAACTCCTTCAGAAATGTGCAAAGTTTCAGAGATTCCCCCACCACCACCTTAATAAAGCTCCTCCAGTGAAGCATGAATAATTAACAACCCAACCAGTAAAAATGCTTGTAATGGTTTGAAGCAGCTGCTAACGAAACGTTAATTGCATGGCCCGGATTCAAGGTAATAACACATATTTGGTGAGATAATTTAAAACTAAATGGCAGAGGTGATGGCGGTCGTTTGGCTGGCTCCGCTCTTGAGTCAGCACAAATCAGTGATGCCAGCCTCCAGGTGAGGCCTGGGGATCCCCTGGAATTACAGCTCATCTCCAGAGGACAGAAATCAGCTCCCCTGGGAAAAAATGGATGCTTTGGGGGGGGATTCTATGGTACTGTTCTCTACTGAGGTCCCTGTGATTCCAGGTTGCTAGTTCTCTAGGGCTGCCACGCTGCTGCTGGCAATAAGAACATAAGAGAAGCCAAAGCTGGATCAGGGCAATGGCCCATCCAGTCCAACACTCTATGTCACACAGTGGCCAAAACCCAGGTGCCATCAGGAGGTCCAGCAGTGGGGCCAGGACACTAGAAGCCCTCCCCCTGTTCCTCCCCCCAAAAAGCACCAAGAATACAGAGCATCACTTGCCCCAGACTGAGACTGATTTCCCACAAGCAGTTGCTCCGGGCTGGCTCTTCTCTTTCCCCGGTTGCATTCGTCAGTTTTCTACTACTTGCCACACGGCCGCATTTTGACCCGCGGCATCCCCCAATTTCCCCTGCGTCTTCGCAATCTCAAAAAACAAGGATCGCGAAGATAGGGGGGGAAATTGGGGGATGTTGCGGGTCAAAACACGGCTGCACAGCAAGTAGTGGGAAATTGACTAATACAATCGGGAAAGAGAAGCACCAGCCCAGAGCAGCTGCTTGTGGGAAATGGGTCTGAGAGTTCCTATCTATAACTTGTGGCTAGTAGCCACTGATGGACCTCTGCTCCATATGTTTATCCAATTCCCTCTTGAAGCCACCCTGAAGGAATCGGGAGGAGGGGCTTGGTATTCCGGTGTCATGCCAGAGCACTGACATCACTTCCTGTTGAAATGGGAAGTAACACAGAGGACACTCTAGCATTCCACAGAATCTCAGTCATTTTACAATAGAGCTCTTGCAAAGTGCTAGAGCATCCCATGTCACTTCCTGTTCTAACAATTAAAACAGAAAGTGATAGAGGCATATGATACTGGCACATATTCCTTCACCAACCCTTTTCCTCGCAGGTAACCAAAGGGATTGCCAAGAAGCTACAGTGGGAAGGCTGGCATCCCTACAGGTCTCCCCTTGGCCTGTCTTCAGACACTCCCCTCTGATAGAAAGGGGTCTGAGAGGTGGGCAGCTGTGCTGCCAAGTCCCCCAGGGGGGCGGGATTCCCCTGCTAAAGGGGTCCCCAATCCACCGGTCCGGATCCGGCCGGCAGGGGAACCCCACCCCCGAAGTGGCCCAATCAGGCCAACGTGCCCAGCGTGATGACGTCACCTGGAAGTGACATCATCACGCTGGGCACATTGCCAGGGCGACGCTCTAGCAATCGCCCTGAAAACTCTATGGTGCCATAGAGTTTTAGGGTGATTACCAGAGTGTTGCCCTGGCAACATGCCCAGTGTGATGACGTCAATTCTGGGTGACATCATCCTGGCGTATGCGTGCTTTGCGCATGCACCGGACTCCTGGAGAGGGGCCAGGATTCCCCTGCTTCTTAAAAGGCAAGACTTGGCCACCCTCGTGGGCAGTGAGGGCAGAATGGCCCCGAAGTCCTTGCTTCCTTCCACAAGCTTCTCTTCCCCACACTCTGCTCATCACAACAGTGGCCATTTTACTTCTTCTCAGCAAACGCCATGTGCTTGATTTCTAAATGAGACACATGCTTATTCCCCCCCCCCCCCCAAAAAAAAACCATAGAGAAAAGTTAAGCCTCTTAAGCTCTTTGGAACATATCTGTTCCCTCTACAAAGGTTATTTTTTTTTGCCAGAACTGCTTCCAGAAGAACTGTGGGAACTGGCATCAGAATTCAAGTATAATAGGTTTTAACTTGTTTGTTTTGATAGAACCACATTCCAGGACTTGCCTAATTCCAGGATGGGATGGTGCTCACTTTTCAAGAAAAGGGGCTGTAGTTTCTTGGTAAACAATGTGCTTTGCGTGCAGGGGGTCGCACAACCCCTGGTGATGTGAAAGACCTCCACCACAGCCCCTGTAGAGCTGCTGCCGGTCAGAGTGGGCAACGCTTGCAAGAACCCCTGACCGAAGCCTTTAACTAGCATGCCAACAAGTTTCCCAGGCTGGAGGCTTGCGTATCATCTCACCACCGCCCCACAGCTCATTTTCTCTTAAAGTGTCCCTTCCAAGTTTAGGAGTGTGAGACCAAGGCTGCAGTCGCGCACACTAAATAATCCACTTTCAATCCTCTTTCAGTGCACTCTCCAACTGGATTTGGAGACCCGCGGCTTTGCCCGATTTCCTCCGATTTCCTCCGCGGCTTCAGTGATCCTCAAAAAACAGGATCACTGAAGCTGAGGGGGAAATCGTGCGAAGCCGCGGGTCCAAATGGACCCCGCGGCAAATAGTGAGAAATTGAAGCAAGCCATCAGGGCAAAGGGAAGACCAATGGCGAAGCAGCACCTGGTGAGAAATCGGTCGGACAGTTCACACAGGAAAATCCAGTTGGAAAGTGCGCTGCAAGTGGATGGAAAGTGGATTATCTACTGTGCGTGACGACATGGATTTTTCTAATTTTGCCTTTCGTTTGCCTATGGCTCACCTAATCTTTAAGACCAAGAACAGATCTTATACACATCATCACTATGTCTAAATGAAAGTTATCCTTCACCCAGACCTGACCAGACATCAGGATCTTCATCAGAGGTCTCATTCTGTGTGTGTGGCCATCATTGCAAGTGAGATGGGCGGCTGCAAGAGGCAAGGCCGCTTCTGCAGTGTCCCTTCACCTATATGATTCCAAATGCAGAATTTGCTGCCAGAGGATGTAATGATGGCCTACAGGCACAGACAACTTTAAAAGGGGATTAGACAGACTCATGGAGCAGAGATCCCTCAATGGCTACTAGCCATAGTGACTAAAGAGAACCTCCACATTCAGAGGCAGTCAACCTCTGAGTCCCAGTGCCAGGAGGCCACGTCTAGGGGAGGCCTCACTCTCCATGCCCTGTTGTTGACCCTCCAGAGGAACTGGCTGGCCACTGTCTGGGACAGGATGCTGGACTAGATGGACCACTGGTCTGATCCAGCAGGGCTCTTCTAATGTTCTAATGAAGGCCTTGGCCTCTCTGCCCTGTTGTTGGCCCTCCAGAGGAACTGGCTGGCCGCTGTGTGAGACAGGATGCTGGGCTAGATGGACCACTGGCCTGATCCAGCAGGGCTCTTCTTAGGTTCTTATCAGGGGAAGGCCTCACTCTCCATGCCCTGTTGTTGGCCCTCCAGAGGAACTGGTTGGCTCCTGTGTGAGGCAGGATGCAGGACTAGATGGACCCTCACTGGTCTGATCCAGCAGGGCCTCTTCTGATGTTCTTATGCTAACTCTCTTCCTACAGCAACCCGGCTCAGGCATTTACTTTCTTAAGTTTCAGAAGGAGACATTTCTGAGACGGGCAGACATTTTTGTTCTTCCAGGTATTTGTCGAAAATTACTTTTTACAGTTGGTTGGCATTGACCAGCATTTTGCTGGGTTTTAGAGCTTTTTTTTAAAAAAAACCCAAACAAACAAAACAACCACAGCATTAGGCTGGTCGACAAGGATATTCGCAACTGGGGTGGATGTGGAGTGGCCAGCACAATGGCAGCCAATCCCTTTCTGTTGATGCTCATGTATTTCTCTTGCTTTTCCTTGATTTGTCATTGCGGGTAAAGTAAGATGTTTGCATTCTGTCTTCTGTGTTGAATGATGATGATGGTGGTGGCAGCGGCTGTCCCTTAGAGGAGGGCAGGGAGCTGTTCCGCTTGGCAGCAGAGGAGAGGACTCGCAAGAATGGGTTGAAATTAAGGGCGGGAAGGTACCGGCTGGAGATTTTCTTTACAGTAAGAGTTGTGCCACAGTGGAATCAGCTGCCAGGGGAGGTTGTGGTGAGCTCCCCCTCCCTGGCAGTCTTCAAGCAGCATCTGGACAAGCGCTTGACAGGGATGCGCAAGGCTGATCCTGCATAGAGCAGGAGGCTGGACTAGATGTCCTGAAGGACCCCTTCCAACTCTTATGATTTTATGATACCAGGAGGTATCTCGACTCTCTGTGGTTCTGTCAGAACTAATCCGCTGGCTTGGATTGCGGCTAAAAGTTTTGTCATAGGTATTCGACAACAACGTTGACCCAGCCTCCCAGGCATTCTTTCCATCTTTGTGGACCAAAATAGTTAGCTTATACCTCTCATCTGAATAATTCTGTTCATATGGTTATACTGAAATAGAGTATTCTGTTTAGAAATCTGTACATTCTAACTGAGAGACTCAACTTAGGGAGGGGGCTACCACCGGTGACATAACTTCCAGCACAGCCTGGAAGTGACATTATTGCATCACCAATAACGCTCTAGGATTCACCCCAAACTCTATGGTTTAAACATAGAGTTTGGGGTAAATGCTAGAGTATCACCTGATACAATGACATCCCGTCCAGGTCGTGCCAGAAATGACATCATGACATTGCTGGCAATACCAATGTCATCACACACACACACACACCCATTTTGCCCCACAGTTTTTCCCCATTGCTCTGCTGAGCATCAGCAGGCAGTGTGAGCAGGAGGTGGGAGGGGCTTCCTTGGTTCTAAGAGGTGGCTGCTGTTCCTTGACCCATACTAGAATGTGTGTGTGTGTGATGAGATTGTTGTATGATTTCTACCACTGGGTCTACCGTTATAATTTTGCCTAAGGAGTTGCGCAATGTAAGTCAGAGCCTTGACCAAAAGCATGTCCATATTCTGTAATGATCCAAGAGGTTTCCACATTGGGAACTAATTGTTAGGTGGTGTTCTGGTAGTTCAAATATTGAATAAGAGCATGTAGAAGGTGACCTCTCTCAGCTGGGGAGAGGGAGGGGAGGCAGGCCCAAGGCTACAGTGGGCAAATTGGGGCAATGCCCCTGAAGAAATATTCTATTCTATGCCCCTTGGTTCTCAGTTTTCATTTTTTTAAAAAAAGTTTTCAGTGAGGAGATACAACAGGAAATGTGCAGGTTGGCTTTGCCTGACTGCCTTTGAACAAATGAGTGCCGGGGAGCAAAAAGGCAGCTGGAGCTGAGTCAGTTAACCCCTTCCTGACCAAATTCATCTGCTCTGCTCATTGTCTTTTCTCCGGGAGACTTTGCTTCTTCCTGGTTCATTTCTCTAAACTTTAATGTCTGCTGTGGCAACTGAGAACACTGGGCAGAAAAAACAGAGCTAGGTTGTACTGTTTTGGCTTTGCCTTCTCCATCTGCGGTGGGAAATTTGCCTTCGAATTAGGTGGGACCATGGGCGGGGAGTAGCCACAGGACAACAAATACCCAGTTTCCAAGCCAAAGAGCCAGCACTGTTCGAAGACATCTCCATGGTTGTGTGGCCAGCGTGACTAAACACCAAGGTGCACGGAACGCTGTTACCTTCCCACCGAAGTGTTACCTGTTTATTTACTTGCAATTTCTTGCTTTCAGACTGCTAGGCTGGCAGGAGCTGGGGCCAGAGACAGGAGCTCACTCCGCCTCGCGACACTCGGGTCTCGAACTGCCGATCTACAGACCTTCCGGTCTGCAGTTCAGCGTCTTACCACTGAGCCACCGCGGCCTGTGAACAGCCATAAAACGGCCACAAATCTATGCAGAAGGTACCATAAAACCCGATGATCAAAGGAAGTGAAAGAAGCATGCAGCACAGAGGGGAATTTCTGTTCCAACCTGGGTTTCATAAAACAACGGAGGGAAAAGCCAATGCAGAATGAGCCAAGATCGATCCCTTCTCTGAATGCTGAAACTGCAAACATTCTGAACACATCCAGAATGTTTTTTCTCATATGCGTCTGCCTACATGGTCTTAAAAGGTAATTTCTAGGTGGGAGGAAATTATCTGCAGGCAGGTTTAACTGAGGAATCTCCCATTTTCGTAATTAAGGGAGCAATCCTGAGCAGGCCTGCTCCGTAGTGAGTACCCTTTTATTCAGTGTCGCTTACTCCCAAGAAAATGCTTTTAGGATTACATTATTAAGCATCGATTCATTGCCATCTCCCCCAGCTTTGCTTCGATGTGTGTAGTGTAGCCAGGAGATCCTACAATTGCCTAGCAGGCAGAAGTTCTAATTCCAACTGGAACAGAGGAATCTTCACCCATCATGGCTTACTAAGAGACAGAACGCGATGACATCCCTGGTGAAGGGTAGCCTGGCTTGAAATGATTCAGAATAAATGACCTGCACAGATTAAAGTCTGTGGATCTTCGAGTCTTGCCAGGTTTTGTTATTTTAGGAATGGATCCAGGCCTTGTCAAGGGCTCAGTACCAAGACATGATTCTGAAGGAGCGAGGAGCGAACGAACTGGGCCTGGAGTGCCTTCCTGAGGAGGAGGAACCAGAGTTCTTTATCCCAAACTACAATGCAACTATTCTGAACGTTTATCTAGCAATAACGAATAGTGATTCCAGTGGCTACCATTAGAATCATAGAGTTGGAAGGGACCTCCAGGGTCATCTACTCCAACCCCCTGCACGATGCAGGAAAGTCACAAATGCCTCCCACGAACACGCATCCAGTGACCCCTTTTCCATGCCCAGAAGATGACAGAAAAACCTCCAAGATCCCCGGGCAAACTGGCCTGGAGAAAAACTGCTTCCTGACCCCAAAGTGGCGATCAGCATTTCCCCGGGCGTGTAAGAAAGGGCCACAAGAACGAAGCCCTGAGGCAACCCTCCCTGCCCTCCCTCTCATGATCTGCCTAAGTTCACAGAATCAGCATTGCTGTCAGATGGCCACCGAGCCTCTGTTTGAAAACCTCCAAAGAAGGAGAGCCCACCACCTCCCGAGGAAGCCTGTTCCCCTGAGGAACTGCTCTAACTGTCAGGAAGTTCCTCCTCATGTTTCACCAAAAACTCTTCCGATTTAATTTCAACCCATTGGTTCTGGTCCGACCTTCTGGGGCAACAGAAAACAACTCTGTACCATCCTCTATAGGACAGCCCTTCAAGTACTTGAAGATGGTTCTCATATCATCTCTCAGTCGTCTCCTCTCCAGGCTGGTGAATTCCCTCAAGGTAGAGTTCCCAACACTTCCTAGGCAAATGCTTGGCAATTTGGGGGTGGTATCTGGGAAGGGTGGTGTTTGGAGAGAATGAGATGTCAACTCCAGGAGATGCTCTAGGATTTTCCCCTAATCTCTATAATAAAGATCACAGAGACTAGAGGAGATTCCTAGAGTGTCATTACAGAGGCCCTTTTTTTTTCCTCCCGCTCTTCAGTTTCTCAAGAGTGAGAGATTGGAGGTGGGGATGAGAAATTCTCTACCATGCCCAGGCAACTGGGAAGCCTACTTCAAGGAGAATATTGGTGGGAAACATCGCCTTCTATCCCCAGGAGCAAACCGGTGTGAGGAATTCTGCTTTCTGAACTGAAACCATCCTGGAGTCGCAAATCCATTTGCAACACCCATATGAGGCAGGTTAGCGAGCTGTCTGCCGTTAGGAAAAGGCACTGCAAAGGAGTCCCAGTGCCTGGAGCAAAACAGATGCTGCCAGGCGATCCGAGCTAGAAGGGGGACGGGGACGCGCTGTTTTCTTCCACCTCTGCTTCCTGTCACATTTTGTTACACGCTTTCATGTAGCGTATCACAAAGACATCTGTTTTTGTGTGGTCGGGAGCTGTGAAAAAAACGGTGTGCGCCATCTGTAGCTACGAGGATCAACGTTTTGGATAGCAGCGGCCAAAAAAGAGAGACAAAACCGGAGCCTTAGGTGTCACTCTCATTCTGACAATTCCAATTTGGGTTCTTGCATGTAATATATGCAGAGGACATCACAGCTTGGCTGAGCCCTGTGTGTTGCAGTCCGTTGGCCAGACTGACAGACTGTTTTCTCTCCCCCCCCCCCCCACTTTTGTATCTTCATTCTGAAGTCTCCACGCCCAGGGACCCCAGTGGGAAGGCAACGAGACTTTTACAAGCATTGCTACTAGTGGGGCCACTCTACGCATAAGACCCTTATAAGTTCTGAAGTTTCCACGCCGTGGGTCCCCAGCGGGAAGGCAACGAAAGGACAAGGAACTCCGAACATGCTGGAAGCATCTGAAATATTCATAATGCCATTTGGTTCCCTTCGCTTTTCCCATTGGTTGCATGCTTCTCTCTGTGTGTGTGCGTGTGTGTGTGTGTGTGTGACTTGGCACAGAAACTTGGCCTAAATTTTAAAAAATGGGTTGAGGGGAAAAAATCTCTCTGCCAAGAGCGGCCTTGCAATCCATTATACGGGATTAGTTTTCCAGAAGTCAGTTTCGGGAGCCAAGCTGGTGTCCTTCCCTGCCTCCCCTTCCCAAGTTCTAGAATGTGTTGAAAATAAGTAGCTTATAATGAGGACTCAAAGCCCAAGAGTTCCCGTAAAACTGGCTGGTTGTTAACACGAGGAGAGACAAAAGGGGACATGGTGTGTGGGGGGGAAGCACTCTGCCTAGCAAATAAACTATAGGAAGCAGACTCAGCATTGTGGAGGTAATATCTTATTCCACCCCACGGCTCAGCTTGCGGGGGGTGTTTCATGGGGAGGAAGGAGCTCGGGTCCTCGGTATAATAGTCCTTAGCATACAGGTCCTTTCCACACTAGACCTTCAATCCTGGTTCAACCCTGCCCCCAAACTTATCTTCTACACTACACATGAACAATGCTCCCTCTAACCCGTGGAGTCTGGTGAGCAAAGATTCTACTTTGTGAGCTACTGGCATTAAAGTTGTGAATGAGCAATTTGGCTCCTGCATCAGTCAGTTTGCTCTGGAGTATGGAACCGTCCTTCCTGAGCAAAGACAAAAACGTGTGAGCCGGAGGCTAAAAACCTGTGAGCTAGCTCACACTAACTCACCTTAGAGGGAACACTGCACCCCGAGTTCACCCCTGTAATTATCTCGGGGTATTTTTTGTTTCCACATTACACTGAGGTCACCCTGAATTCGCCCCACACTTGTCCCGGGATAAACGGATGCTGTTATAACCAGGGGTAAATGCAAGGTATTGTGCCGCGAGTTGAACACTGAGAAAACCAGGGATGAGATCCAAGTGCGGAAAGGACCTTCGTGTGCCATCCTCAGAAGAGTTGGCATCGCCAAGTTATGCCAGTTTATAGCCACTCCATAGGGCTTGCAAGCTGAACAGAAATGATTTGCCATTGCCTGCCTCTGCCCTAGACTTCCTTGGTAGGGCTGCCAAGTACCGGCGACTTACCGGCGGGGGGGAGTTGTTCTCCCCCTGGGAGCTCTTCTGGCACGGGCGCTTTGCGCGCGCACCACGGCAACATGATGACGTCACCTCCGGGTGATTTCATTACACGGGGGAAGTCGTCCTCACCGGACGACTTCTGGGGCGGGGTTCCCCCCCACTGGCCGAATGCCGGCTGGCGGATCGGGAACCCCTATAGCGGGGAATCCCCCGCCCCCTGGGCTGACTTGGCAGCCCTATTCCTTGGTGATCTCCCATCCGAGTGCGAACCAGGGAAGACCCTGCTTATCTTCCAGGATCTCCCAAGATTGGATTTATGACTGCCAACCTCTAGGCAGGGGCCTAGAGATTTCCCAAAGTTACAAGTGACCTCCAGACTGCAGAGATCAGTTCCCCTGGAGAAGATGGCTGCTTTGGAGGGTGGACTCCACAGCGCTGTACCCCACTGAGGTCCCTCTCCAGTCTTTGAATCTCTATGGATTTCCCAACCTGGACTTGACAGCCCTCATCGGGCTAGCCCGGGCCATCCAAGAGTTAGACCCTTCTAAGCCGGTTGACTTCAATGGACTTGAAAGGTTTTATGTGTAGAATGGCAGTGTTAGGAATGCTTGTAAAAGTCTGGAGCTTGGATCTTATGAGTTTCATGCATGCTGGGTAGTTTCTGCCATAAAGCAAGGAGGAGGAGGAGGAGGAGAACAACAACAAGAGTTGGATTTATACCCCGCTCTTCACTCAGAGTCTCAGAGCAACTTAAAATGGCCTTCCCTTCCTCTCCGCACAACAGACACCCTGTAAAGTAGGCGGGGCTGAGAGAGCTTTGAGAGAACTGCTCCTGAGAGAATAGCTCTGAAAGAACTGTGACTGTCCCAAGGTCACCCAGCTGGCTGCATGTGCAGAAGAGGCCAGTTTATAGTTATAGAAGAAGGTCCATCAGTGGCTATTAGCCACAAGGTATAGATAGGAACTCTCGATCTGGGGCAAGTGATGCTCTGTATTCTTGGTGCTGGGGGGGGCAACAATGGAAGGGCTTCTAGAGTCCTGCCCCCACTGGTGGACCTCCTGAGGGCACCTGGTATTTTTGGCCGCTGTGTGACAGATTGTTGGACTGGATGGGCCATTGGCTTGATCCAGCACTGGCTTTTCTTATGTTCTTAAACCCAGTTCTCCAGATTACAGACCGATGCTTTTAACCACTACAGCAGAATGGCACCAAACATCCATTTGTGCAAGAGTAATTGTTTTCAAGGGCCCTGCCACGAATGGAAGTTTTAGCAGAAGAGGAAGCAGCAAAGAACATCTGGCATGCGTGGAACTTATTCATAGAATCAGTCAACTTGGCCACTACCGCTGTCTATCGCCATCTTCTAAGTGCATGGACTGAAGTGAGTTGGCTGGCCCAAGGCCTGTGCTTGAAGTTGGGTAGATTATCCCACTTCTTAAACCACTCCATTTCTTTTTCAGTGGGTGAAAGCCATCTCCAAATGAGCAGAGTCATGCCAAGGGTTGTGGAAAGCCAGTAAGAAAATGAGCCATGCTCCTGCCCATTTGGGTAAGGCTAGCTGGAGCTTCAGTTGCCAGAGAGAGGAATTAAAACCATCTCTGGGGAAAGTTAGATATGAATGGCCTGGGTCCTATTTAGGGTTGCCAGGTGCTGTCCTCATGCCAATGGAAGCAAAAATGGAGAAGAGGTGGAACGATGACACGCTATGTTGAAATGGCATTTCTAGGAATGCTCTAGGAATTTACTGATCTCTATGGTAAAAACCATAGAGATTTGGGGAATTCCTAGAGTGTCAAAAATCACTTCCAGGCAGTGTTCCCTCTAAGCTGAGTTAGTGTGAGCTAGCTCAGAGTTTTTCAGCCTCTGACTCACCTATTTTTGTCTCAGCTCAGGAAGGATGGCTCCAGAGCAAACTGATCGATGCAGTCACCAAATCGCTCGCTCACAACTTTAATGCCAGGAGCTCACAAAGTAGAATTTTTGCTCACAATACTCCACAGCTAAGAGGGAGCATTGCTTCCAGGTACAGCCAGAAGTGGAACTGCAACATCCCAGCACATTGCTCCAATCTACCCCTTTTGTGGTCCCACTGGAGCAAAGATAGGTTTGCCAACCTCCAGATGGTGGCTGGAGAGATCCTGGGATTACAACTGATTTTCAAATAACAGAGACCAGTTCCCCTGGAGGAAATGGCTGCTTGGGAGGGTGGACTCTATGGCACTGTACCCTGCTGAAGTCCATCCCCTCCCTAAACCCTGCCTTCCCCAGGCTCCACCCCCAAAGTATCCTGGTATTTTCCCACTTAGAGCTGGCAACCCCATCCCCCTTTGTTGTTCCCACTGGAGTAAAAAGCCCCAGTAGGGCTTGGAACAGGGTTGTCGGGTCTCTTACCTATTGCAGTGGGGGGGGGGGGAGAAGCTGCTGTTCTGGGACATTCACACATGCGCATAGCGCAGGCATGCCATGATGACATCACCCGGACATGACATCGTCACACGAGGGACGTCGCCGGTTGATGCTCTGGCATTCGGCTTGAAAACTCTATGATACCCCCCTCCCGGAGACGTGCCCAGCATGATGACATCATCTCTGGGTGATATCATCGCACCAGGCATGTCGGCCTGATCCAGGCACTTTAGGAGTAGAGTTCCCCCCACTGGCCAGATCTGGGCCTGCCAGTTGGGGGGCCCTTGGGCAGGCTAACCCCTCCCCCCTGGGGGACCTGGCAGCCCTAGCTTGGAAACTTAGGGTGGGAGTTTGCCCACTGCCCATAGGTAGGGTGGCCAAGTGGTAGGGGATTGGGGGGTAAGGTTGCCAGATCCAAGTTGGTAAACACCTGAAGATTTAGGGATGGAGCCTGGAGAGGACAGGGACTTTGGTGGGGTACAATGCCATAGAGTCCACCCTCCAAAGCATCCATTTCCTCCAGGGGAACTGATCTCTATGGTCTGGAGATGAGCTGTAATTCCAGGAGATCCCCAGGTCCCACCTGGAGGCTGGCATCCCTACCCCTAGGCAAATGGCGATTCTAGTCCTAATCCATCTCGGCATGCCCCATCCATCTTTATGGATCCGGACCTAAGAAAGACAGGCACTTGCAGAGACAGCTGGGGGGGTGGTCCTTCCATCACAGACAGAAGAGGAAGTGCCATCCTCTGCCAGGCTCTCTGGAACAGGCCAGGCTAGGAAAGGGAAATGGGCTTTGCGGGGCTTGTCCTGCCTCTGCTGTGGAAACTGCACACAGGCAACAAGAGCGTCTGAAAAGCCATGTTTCGAAGGTACGCCGCGGCATACCTGAGGCCGTTCATGTTTTTGACTTCCTGAAAACGATTCGTAACCGGCGGTAATGATCCCCGAGCATGAATAATTCAAGTTTGTTAGCAAATAATTTATAGAGCAGCGAGAGACTTAAAAGACGGTGAATGGGCTACGGGTTAAACTGTGACTGGCCTAATTTGAAACAAAACCACCCCACTTGCGTTTTTCCCCCCTCCCAGGAGATTCGGGTCGAAGCAAGATGAGCCCGTGGTTTTGTAAGAGTGAGCGACTCAGTGTGCCTGGAGGGGGGGTGCGCTCCATCACTGTCACTCGATGGGCACTATGTGCCCTTTGTAAGCCGACCTGAGCCCATTGAGGGGGGGGGGTAAAAATATGAGAAATAAATAAATAAATAAAGAGATGTTATCTCCTTGAATGGGATGCCTCTCTTTGTCTTCACCTGGGAGCTGCCCTCTGACCCCTCCTTAGGGTTGCCAAGTCACTCACCTTTTGCAGCAGACTTGGTCCCGTCCCGAGGCATTCGTGGGTGCGCAGGGCGCAATGACCTCACCCGGAAGCGACATCATCACGTTGGGCACGCCGACGGCCGACACTCTAGCAATCAGCCTGGAAACTCTATGGTACCATAGAGTTTCCAGGCTGATTGCTAGAGTGTCAACCGGTGATGTGACCAGCACGATGACGTCACCTCAGGGTGATGTCATTTTCGCTGGGCATGTCAGCCCGAACTGGGCACGTTGGGGGTAGGGTTCCCCCTGCCAGCCTGTTCTGGACCGATGGATTGGGGGCCATTTCGATGGGGCACACCCCCCCAGGGACCTGGCAGCCCTACCCCTCCTCTCTGTCTCTCTTTGTCCTCCTGGTTTGGCAGGGGTTACCCACTTTGGGGGGCGTTCTACCCACCACCTGGCTGGCTGGCCGGCAGGGGAAGTCTCGCCCAAAGCCCCAACCCCCCTCTTGAGAGAGAGGAGGGAGAGGGGTGGCTGCAGGCCACGCAGCCGATTTCCGAGCGGCATTGCCACTCAGAGATCGGATGAGCAGGGCCCTCGGCTGCAGGCACCTAAAGGGACTTGGAGATCAGGCCCTCAGGGGCAGGGCTTGGAGCTGGGACATCCCCAACATGATGTCATCATGTCGGAGAGGCCCCACCCCCTCCGGGAACGCCCTCCAAAGTCCCCCGCCGGGGACAAAGATGGACCTGGCAATCCCCCACTTTCCACATGGCCTTCCATGGAGACCCATGCCTCTGCAGGACTCTCCTGTAGAGACAGTGCCCTCATGCTCCCCCACATCTGATGCTGGACAAGCTGGCCATTAGGGAGAGGGAAAGTCCACCTTAGATTAAGCTTCTCTTTCTCTTCTTTTGACTGTAACCTGAATGTGAATTATCTACTTGAATAAATGCAAGTTTACCTTTTTTACTTCCTCTGTAGGGTTCCCATTCCCCTCAGGGGGGCGGGGCTTTGCCTGCTTTCATGGCCCTTGATCTGCTGGCCCCGATCTGGCCAGCGGGGGGGGCCCTGCCCCTCAAGGGCCTTATTTGCGGCAACGTACCTGGCACGTCGCGGGGGGGGGGGGGGGATGCTTGATCATTTAAGGAACAACTACAGATTTTTCCCCTTAAATGGTAGAGCATCCCCAGCAACGTGCTCTGCATGAGGAGATCACTTCTGAGTGACGTCATCATGGCGTGCGCACATAGTGTATGCGCTAAAGACATCCCGGACCAGTGGAGGGACCGTCCCCCCGCTGGCAGCCAGGTAAGACCTGGCAACCCTGTTCTCCTGCTATATCAACCAGATCTCTCAATCAGTTTTAATGGATTTCGGTTCTAATCTTTATTTGTAGGCAATCTATTGTGTACTGGTTTCGGTGCATGGAAGCTCGTACTACAACGTGGTGATAAGCATTGGTTTATTGAGTACACAACAAGCATGCAATACTGGCCGGGATGGCCAACTATATACAGTCCCTAGGATACACCCACAAGTCCTATTGGCGGGTTTGAATTTCCCGCCAGAGTTCTTATTGGAGGGCTCGTGGTGGTCTAGGATCCTTGACTCCCATTGTTCCCAGGAGTCAAGCTCTGGCTGTATGTTGCTGATTCCCCGTGGCGGTCAGCGGACATAACACAATTGTTTTGTTTTAATATTGTTGTGACTTGCCTTGGGTTCAGAGGTTCTCAGGAGAAGGGCAGGTATATAAATATTTTAAATAAACAAATAGCACTGAATAGCCTCCTCCATAGGGTTGTCTGGTCTCCCCAGCCACTGGTGGGCAATGGGTGGGATTGGGTTGCCAGATCCAGGTTGGGAAACTCCTGAAGATTTAGGGGTGAAGTCTGGGGAGGATGAGGACTTCAGTGGGGTCCAATGCCATAGAGTCCACCCTCCAAAGCAGCCATTTTCTCCAGGGGGAACTGTGCTCTGTAGTCTGGAGATGGGCTGTGTTGTGTCCACTGACCACAATGTGTAAACATCCCAACCCGAACTAAAAAACCACGGCCCCTTTAAGTCCTGGAGGGCTCCTGGACTTAAAGGGCCATGTGACCGCAGCCTTAGTCCGACACCCTACTAAATCCACTGTGTCTAGAAATGCTCTTTGTTGCTGTGTGACTAGAGCACTGATGGCTTAGAATCGATACTTAAGCCTCTTGCACTGATGCAAACAGTGGTGTAAAATACACTGCATAGACTAGCATTTTAGAGAGATGAACCCGACAGAGCCCAGCTTTTCTTCTTTAAAATCCTTGAAATATGCGTGCGATGTCAAAAAGATGCCATCTGGTGTGTGTCGCTTTTACAGAACTTAATTCAGAAATGAATCCCCATCTGAGCTTGCATCCACACATCATTGGATATTGATAGTCATTTGGAAGTGGATTGGGCTGTCTGCACAGGATCGTGCAGTTGCAGTGGATGGCTATTGCACGCCATAGTGCAATATGGGGCATGCTGTGCAATATACAATACGTGGATGCCGTCCTGGTTGATTAGTCCTGCAAGAGTTCTGCTCCTTTCCTTTCCAGTTTGCAAATTCCTACATTTCCACTGCATTTTGTTTCTTGTCTTGCTTGATTGGGAAAACAGGAATAGTTTCCCTCCGGGGAATTTGAGAGGAAAGATTGCATTAAGTTGCTTTTGTGTCACATCACCCAGGCAGAATGCTGGAGACCTTGAACCGCAGTGAAGCTTCAGAATTGCTATCGATTAATTTGCTAACAGACCAAATCAGTATTCTTTTTTTCCAGACGGCAGAAATGAGCTGACAAGCATCAGTACGGGAGAAGAGGAGAAAGGATAGACGGGAAAGGGGGAAGGAAGCGGAATGTCAAAAGGCGCCTTCCCCTCTTTCCAGAGTGTTAATATTCGGTTCGGCTCCCTTTGGCAGGGGTTCACAGATGTAGCAAAGCATGTTTACTCTCCATGGATTCAAGGAGCTGCAGTGATACATAAAGCACTCTGACATTTAAAAAGAAGAAAGAAAAAAATACTAGAGCATCAGGGTGTGCTTTGTACATGTCATTGTTTAATTAGCAAGAGTGCAACTGTGATGGGAAATTTTGCTTGGGGGTGCTGTGAGTTAAGGGCACGTGTTTATGGCCGAGAGCTGAACTAGGGCCACTTCCACACTGTCACTTTTGCCATCCGTTTGTCCCTATTGCTTTGGGTCCCCCCACCCTTTTCCACATGTGTTTTGCTCCCTCTGGGACTACTAGACCGATTTCCCACAAGGCACTGCCCTGGCATCGTTCCTCCATTTCCCCCGATTGTGTGCTTGAATTTCCCACTATTTGCCACGGGGCGCATTTTGACCTGCAGCTTCGCATGATTCCCCCCACGGCTTCAGCGATCCTGTTTTTTGAGGATCACTGAAGCTGCGGGGAAAATTGGGTGGAGCTGCAGATCAAAATGCGCCCCGTGGCAAATAGTGGAAAATTCAAGCACACAATCGGGGAAAACGGAGGAATGACGCCGGGGCAGCGCCTTGTGGGAAATCGGTCCTAGAGAGAGCAAAACACATGAGGGGGGAACCCTGAAGCAATAGGGACAAATGATTGACAAAAATGACAGTGTGGAAGTGACCCTAGTTGTTACGTCTAGGTGATCAGCCATGTTGGTCTGAAGCAGTAAACAAATTTAGAGTCCAATAGTACCTTTCAGACCAACAAAGCTTTCTTCAAGCTATGAGCTTTCGTGTATAGGGCACACTTTATCAAATAATATTTTGTGCACATGAAAGCTCATACCTCGAAGAAACCTTTGTTGGTCTTAAAGGTGCCATTGGACTCTAAATTTGTTGTAGATGTTACGTGTTACACATGAAGAGAGCCAGCTGTAGTGTAGTGGTTAAGAGGGGCAGACTGTGATCTGGAAAACCGGGTTTGATTCCCCACGCTTCGACATGAAGCCAGCTGGGTGACCTTGGGCCAGTCACAGTTTTCTCAGAGCTGTTCTCTCAAAAGCAGTCCTTGAAAGAGCTCTCTCAGCCCCACCAGTCTCACAGGGTATCTGTTATGGGTAGAGGGAGAGAAGGTGTTTGTAAGCTGCTCTGAGACTCATTCAGGTAGTGACGGGTGGGGGATAAAACCAACTCTTCTTCTCCTCCTCCACCTCTTCTTCCTCTGCTTCTTCCTCCTCCTCCTCCTCCTCCTCCTCTTCTTCTTCCTCTTCCCCTCTTAGTAGTACAGCACAAATCTGCATGCAGAAAGTCCCTTAGCCTCTACAGTTAAATGACTTGAGGTAGTGGAAGTTGGGTCCTTCTCCTGCTTGATCGCAAGGAGAGCTACAGCCATTCAAAAAAGACGATACCAAGGTACATGTGTACACATGAAGCTGCTATATGTGTGTGTGTATATATATATATATATATATATCAGACTATTGGTTCATCAAGGTCAGATCATCTTTTGAGCCTGGCAGCAGCTCTCCAGGATCTCAAGCCAAGATCTTTCACATAACCCATTATTACCTGTTGCTTTCCACTGGAGGTGCCAGGGACTGAACTTGGGACCTTCTGCCTGCTGAACAGAATGCTCTACCAACTGAGCAACAGCCCCCTCCCCATATGGGCCTATGTCTGACTCTGAGTACAGAGTCGGGTCTGACTCTGTGTACAGCAGTTTTGTATTCTCATTGCCACAGACCAGAGAGTTCTCTGACATCACTTCCTCTCCCAAGAGGATCCGACTGCCTTACACCAAGAACAAACCCCTAACTGTGTCAACGATTGCTTGACGATAGCTGATGATCATTACGTTGGCCGTGTCCTCCCTGACTTGTTGGTCACCCATCAGATCACCACATCTGGATAAGCCACTGGAAGACACATTTAATCCTCCAGAAACGTCCTGTGCATACCAGAGGAAGGTCAGCCCTAATCGAAAGATTCCCTGTTCCTCTTTCATCTCCAGCTTCCAGCAATACGAACCTCCGCCCAACCAACAAATTTCCGGAGGATTAATAACCTGTTGGGGGTTAATAGCTGTCTCCTCTGTGCTTTGGGCCATCATCTCCTCCTAACTCATCATTAATCCCAAGGAAATGCCCTGCCATTCCATAAATAGGCTCACATCCCCGGATCCTTCTTGGGGGGAACTAATGGGTAGTTGGAATGATTGCCCAGGGCAAATGTTCCAAGACGCTCGTTAATCTCCAAGAAACGCAAGCCAACTTTGATGGCGATTGTTTCATTCATGTAAAGCCGCAAGCAACCTTTAGGTGACCCAGACGCAATGATTTTTTTTCACTTGTCACCGTCCACCCATCTCCATCCAGCCCCCCCCCCCGATCCCTACCCCCTTGTCAACAAAAAGACATTTAATATAAAAAAGCGGAGAGGAGGGGGGGGGATCAGAGCCGATAATTTGATTTATTTCCCCCACTTCCCCTTAAGTGTACTGTTTCAACACTTGAAAAAGCAGCCTGTGATACAGGTGTGAAATTCTTTCCGGCTCCTATCATGACTGTATGCCATGGTTGATCGGGGGAAGGGAGGGAGGTGCTGTGGCACAATGGAAGAGTTCTCTGCTTTCCACACAGAGGTCCCAGGTTCAATCCCCGGCATCTCCAGTGAAAAGGACCAAGCAGCAGGTGACGTGACAGACCTCCGCCTGAGACCCTGGAGAGCCGCTGCCAGTCTGAGTAGACAGTAGTGACTTTGATGGACATTGATGGTTGGGGTCCCACTCTTTCTCCAAGACCTCAGAGTAGTATTAAACATAACACAGACCCACAAGAACAGCAACCTTGTGATAAGGTCCCCTAAAGGCAGCAGCAGGGGAAGGCGTCAGCCTCCGTGCCCCGTTTCTTGGCTCTCCAGAGTAATCAGCTGGCCGTTGTGTGAGACAGAATGCTGGACTCAGTGGATCCCTGTTCTGATCCAGCAAGGCTCTTCTTACCTTCTTAAATACTACCTACAGCTTTCAGGAAGGGGAAAACAAGAAGTGTGAATTCTATCGCATCTATGTTTCCTCACCATCCACCCAGCAACCAATAATGTGGGGTGGGGGCATAAACACACATGAGGAAAGCAGAGATTTGCCAGATTCCACAGCAAACATGTTTGATAATCAAACATCGTTTGTTGGACAGCCACAATCGCTTGTGAAGTGAACGTCCAATATGTTCACCTGCCCAACAAAGGCTTTGAATGGCTGTCAAACAACTTTGCACTTGGGGGGGAGTTTCGTTCTGATATTCTGGTATACTGCCTCTGATTGTGGAAGTTCTCTGAATGTGGAGGTTCCCTGCCAGGTGTCCTGTACTGTTTGAATACTTGAGAGTAACCTGAAAAACAGGTTCAAACTGCTCACAAGCAGAGAACTGATCGACAGTCCATTGGCAGCAAAAAAATGACAGCAGAAAATACCGAGGAAGGGGGTAGAAGCTGCTACCTTTTCTCCTCCTCGTAGTCAGCCCTGCCTCCAGTTCACCGTGGATCTTTTTCTTCTTCATCCTGTATTTCATTACTGGCTTTTTATAGCCATTTCACCTCTAGTAAGAATTAATCTGATGCTGCAGAATAATTTTAATCAGAGACAATGCATTTTATTGCCATTGAGAAGCCTTTGAGAATGCACATTAAATACGTACTATGTAATTAGGTTTAGCTCTTTAAAAAACAAAAAACAAAGAAACCCTCCTCAGTCCTACCTTTAACAAGCCGCGGTCTGTGCAAATCAAGCGTAATGAAAAGGAAATTAGCAACTATAAAAACCCATGTATATAAATAGGTGTGAACATGCCAATTGCACACGCCACATAGGGTTGTCAGTTCCCCCGGCCACCAGCAGGGGATGGGAAGTTGGGTTGCAAGCTCCAGGCTAGGAAATTCCTGGAGATTTGGGGGATGGAGCCTGGGGAGGACAGGGACCTCAGTGGGGTACAGTGCCATAGAGTCCACCCTCCAAAGTATCCATTTTCTCCAGAGGATCTGATCTCTGTCGTCTGGAGATGAGCTGTAATTCCAGGAGATCCCCAGGTCCCAGCTGGAGGCTGGCAACCCTACCTGGCAAGCTACTGACATGCTTGTTTGTTTTTTAAAAGGGGGGGAGCCTTTAGGATTACCACCCAATAGCACCGAGGAATGAGTTTTGGAGGATTCATGCCAGCTGTCTGTGCTTGTGGCACATAAAAACATTGGATGCGACATTGATTGATAGACCAAAGGAGTACAGTCTGTGCTGACACCTTTGTGTAGCTAAGAGAAGGTCCCTGGCTCACCAGCACTTAACCCCGGAATGCACTTTCAGTAGCCAGGTTAATGTCAGTCCTTGGGCATTTCAGGAACTTATAATAAAAATACACTGTGCTAAAGCAGAGCAGGGGAACCTGTATACTCCTGGCCAGCCTAATCATGTCAGAGCTTGGAAGCTAAGCAGGATGGGAGATCACCAAGGAAGTCCAGGGTTGCTATGCAGAAGCAAGCAATGGCAAGCCACCTCCACTGATCGCTTGCCTTGAAAATACCATGGTCTTGGGACCGCTAGGGTTGCCAGCCTCCAGGTGGGGCCTGGAGATCTCCTGCTTTTACAGCTGATCTCCAGCTGACAGAGATCAGCTCCCCTAGAGAAAATGGTGGGTTTGAAGGGTGGACTCTATGGCAATTGTACCATGCTGAGGCCCCTCCCCTCCCCTAACCACACCCTCTCCTGGATCCACCCCCAAAGTCTCCAGGTATTTTCCAATCCAGACCTGGCAACCCTAGGGTTGGTTGTAACTCAAAGGCACACAATTATATTATTAAAGCACAGAAATGAATGCTGAAATTATGAATATTTGCAGTACATAGGGTTGCAGTCCCCCTGGCCACCAGCGGGGGATGGGGAGGTAGGGTTGCCAGATCCAGGTCGGTATTTGGGCAAAAACTCTATGGTAAAACCAGCTTCTACCATAGAGTTTTTGCCCAGATACCAGAGTGTCCACCAGATGGCGCTTGTGTGATGCTTCTGGTGCGACACTAACAATTAGGCCTTGGCCTTCTCCTTTCACCTGGTAAGTCCCCCCCACCAGTGGCTGGGGATAGGGCCTGGCAGAGAGGGACCCTCGCCTCCACCAGGGGGCCTGACAACCAGTGTTCCCTCTAAGCTGAGTTACTGTGAGCTAGCTCACAGTTTTTTAGCCTCCAGCTCACAGATTTTTGTCTTAGTTCAGGGAGGATGGCTCCAGAGCAAACTAATTTATGCAGCGGCCAAATCGCTCGCTCACAACTTTAATGCCAGTAGCTCGCAAAGTAGCATTTTTGCTCACAAGACTCCACAGCTTAGAGGGAGCATTGCACAACCCTATACCTCACTGAAATCCCTCCCCTCCCTTCCCCAAACCCTGGCCTCCTCAGGCTCCACCTCCAAAATCTCCAGATATATCCCAACCCAGAGCTGCCAAACCATAACACATCACATGTGGGTATAAATTGGGGGCCCTGCTTTTCTCAAGATTGCATAAGAACATAAGAGACGTCAATGTTGGATCAGGCCAGTGGCCCATCCAGTCCAACACTCTGTGTCACACAGCGGCCAAAGACACCAGGTGCCCTCAGGAGGTCCAACAGTGGGGCCAGGACACTAGAGGCCCTCCCACTGTTGCCCCCCCCTCCAAGCACCAAGAATTCAGAGCATCACTTGGCCCAGACTGAGAGTTCCTATCTATATCTTGTGGCTAATAGCCACTGATGGACCTCTGCTCCAACTTTACTGCCCTTCCTCTCTTCAAATTTATTTTTGTTCAGGATGGAATTGATTGGAAACAGGCTCTCCACTTTCCAAAAAAAGAGGGAAAGAAATGGATTGCAGGAGCTCAGGGGGGCAGAAGCTGGGTAAAGAGGAATTACGAGAATTCTTCTGAATGACGCTAAATGATTCTGAAAGAGATTTCTGGAAGCATCTGTGAAGTTGCTCCGGTTTTTTCTCTGAGTTACCTCTCCGTCGTTATTTACAGACGCGCTTATTCTCAAGGGAAGGGCAAGTGCTAGAATGTGATAATATTATTATTCCAGTTAATTCCAAACACTTCTTTTGCTTGTTGTGTATTTAATTAACGCTAATTACATGTTGGGAAAGTATTTTGGTATGAGGGTGTGTTTTAAAGAGATGGGTTGTGTCTGGAGTACGTGTTTTGGAACGGGCCGTGCTTTATACTGAAGAAGCTCGAGATGTCTTTGACCCAGGAGTGAACCCAGCCTGTTTGGCCAATACTCACCTTACAGCATCTGAGTCTGGAAAGTTCATCACTACCATTGAAGAACAGCTTTGGATGTGCCATAATCCAGAGTTCTCATGCAAACGTGTCTCTGTCTGGAAGTGTGATTGAAATAAGCATGGCAGACAACCTCAATTTGCCACTCTGCTCCCCAGTGAATGTCCTCGGACGACGCATTTGCAAGCCCACTTTTCTCACATTCACTCAGTACATAATTGGTGGTGGAAAGTGCAACAAGCTGAAGCCAATTTATGGTGAGCCCATAGACTTTCCAAGGCAAGAGATGAACAGAGGTGGTTTCCCAAGGCCAGCCTCTGCATAGCAACCCTTGGTGGTCTCCCATCCAAGTACTAACCAGGGCCAACCCCACTTAGCTTCCAAGATCTGATGAGATCAAGCTAGCCTGGGGCATCAAGGTTAGGTCAGATGTTCAGAGGTTAGATCAGATGTTCAGAGGTGAAACACCATGTGCCATCAGGAGGTCCACCAGTGGGGCCAGGACACTAGAAGCCCTCCCACTGTTGCCCCCCCCCCCCAAGCACCAAGAATGCAGAGTATCACTTGCCCCAGACTGAGAGTTCCTATCTATACCTTGTAGCTAATAGCCAATGATGGACCTCTGCTCCATGTGTTTATCTAACTCCCTCTTGAAGCTGTCCACGCTTGTAGCTGCCACGACCTCCTGTGGCAGTGAATTCCACTTGTTAATCACGCTTTGGGTGAAGAAGTACTTCCTTTTATCTGTTCTAACCCAACTGCTCAGCAATTTCATGGAGTGCCCACGAGTTCTTGTATTGTGAGAAAGGGAGAAAAGGACTTCTTCCTCTATCTGCTCCATCCTATGCATAATCTTATAAACCTCGATCATGTCACCCCTCAGCCGTCATTTCTCCAAGCTAAAGAGCCCCAAGCGCTTCAACCTTTCTTCATAGGGAAAGTGTTCCAACCCTTTTATCATTCTAGTTGCCCTTTTCTGCACTTTTTCCAATGCTATAATATCTTTTTTGAGGTGTGGTGACCAGAACTGTACACAGTACTCCAAATGAGGTCGCACCATCAATTTATACAGGGGCATTGTGGTACTGGCTGACTTGTTTTCAATTCCCTTCCTAATAACCCCCAGCATAGCGTTGGCCTTTTTCATTGCAGTCGCACACTGTCTTGACATTTTCAGTGAGTTATCTACTACAACTCCAAGATCTCTCTCTTGGTCAGTCTTGAATAAGCTTTCAAGAGTCAAAGCTCCCTTCATCAGGCACCTTCGTCAAACACATGTTGGTTACTCTTTGAAAATATCTTAGATGTATTCCTAAAACAACAGCTGTAATTTGTGAAGAAGAATCGCCAGGGATGCATGGGCTGGAGAGAGTAAAGACAACTTTTTCTCCCTGTCCCAAAATACTAGAACTCAAGGGCATCCAATGAAGCGGATGGGCCGTAGGTTCGGGATGGACAAAAGGAAATACTGCTTTACACAGCAAATGATTAAAATGTGGAATTTGCTGCAGGAGGATGTAGCGATACTACAGGCATAGTAGACAACTTTAAAGAGGGATTAGACAGATTCATGGAGGATAGGTCTGTCAGTGGCTACTAGGCCATGGTGGCTGAGGGGAATCTCCACATTCAGAGGCATGAAGTCTCTGAATCCTAGAGCCAGGAGGCAACATGAGCAGAAGGCCTCAGCCTCTACACCCTGTTGTTGGCCCTCCAGAGGAACTGATTGTCCACTGTGTGAGACAGGATGCTGGACTAGATGGACCACTGGTCTGATCCAGCAGGGCTCTTCTGATGTTCTTATAGATAGATCCATGGAGGGTTAATCTATCAATGGCTACTAGCCCTGGTGGCTGAGGGGAACCTCCACATTCAGGAGCACTAACCCTCTGAACCCCAGAGCCAGGAGGCAACATCAGGGGAAGGTGTTGGCCTCTATGTCCTGTGGTTGGCCCTTCAGAGGAACTGGTTGGCCACTGTGTGAGACAGGATGCTGGACAAAATGAACCATTGGTCTGACCAGTAGGTTTCTCCTTAGGTTCTTATGATGAAAGTAGGGTGAGACAGGATGGCATGGAGTACCAGTATACCAGTATACCAGTGGTGCCTCCCATCTTCTGCTACAAGTCCCTCCTAGAGAGACAGTATTGGTAAGAAATTCAAGTGACTTTCAACCCTGTGATGCACGTAATCAAAAGAGCTCACATTGGGAGACCTCAGAGGATTATTGGGAGCGTTAAAACGAGAGAAGAATAAATGAGAACTTGTCCTTAGGTTAGCGCGGGACAGAAAACTGTACTCTGTTGGGGGAGAGCTTGCAAAGTATCTGGCTTCCTTCTGTGTTGTGCAACAGAGGCCCCTTCTGCATCTAGCATTCGCTCCACACTTTCTCAACAGGCAGGGAAAAGCTCAGCTCAAAACCACATCCAGATATCCCAGGCCAACGCCGTACTGACTGCAAAGTCACCCCCGAATGGCCAACTTCTGGAGTACAGAGTCAGTCTTTCTGGGATTGTGCTCTGCCACGCCTGCTTGTTTTCTGACTCTGCATCGTCACATGATCTGCAGGTTACACGGACAGTGCGAAGATCCATTCTCTCCCCGCATTCAAGTCAAAATGAGGAGAAAGGGTTTCTCAACAGCACAACAATCGCAAGCGTCCTGTGAATGGCAGCTCTTGCACAGCATTCCAGCCCGCGACATGCGATCCTGGAACACCAAGCCAATGATCAGTAGCAAAGCAGGATTGCCTGGGATAGAGGAAACACTGCGCAAGAGGAAACTGGACAGCCAACGTTCCAGTTGCACAGCCAGAGGAAGGGGCTGGGTTTATTTTTATCACCGCTGTTTGGGGAGCACAACAATAGGTGTGGCTTGTTGATCTCCACCCTTCACAAAAGAAATCAACATTCTGACTCGGTCGGGCACGCTGACATTGTCAGGATGACAATAATGAAAGTGGCTGAGATTTGCAGTGCCAATACGAATCTCGGTCCACCCCGATGACATATCAGGGTGGAAACTGAGGAAAGGCAATGTGGCCGTGGTCTTTTTTGATATATCTGCTTCCTCGTCCGGCACCCAGCTAGAGGGGAACAGCCCAGGAGACCGTGGATTTAGACCACTGCACGATTGGGAGGATCTTTTTGACAAAGCAGTCAGGCGCTGGAATGGAAGCTGAGATGGGAATTCAGCAGAAATAATCAGGGAGAGACCAAAATATGAGCATGTAGTAGGAATAAAACTGAAGTACGCTGCAATCCAGATTACAAAGGAGCCCACTGTAGTGGGATGAGGGGCAGGGGCAGAGATGTCTTGAGATTTATGGGAAGAAGAAGAAGAAGAAGAGGAGGAGGAGGAGGAGATTGGATTTATACCCCACCTTTCACTCGGAGTCTCAGAGCGGCTTACAAACTCCTTTCCCTCCCCCTCCCCACAACAGACACCCTGTGGGGTAGGCGGGGCTGAAAGAGCTCTCTCGAGAACTGCCCTTGAGAGAACAACTCTGACAGAACTTTGGCTTGCCCAAGGTCAGCTGCATGTGGAGGAGTGTGGAATCAAACCCAATTCTCCCAGATTAGAGGCCGTGCACTTAACCACTCCACCAAACTGGCTGATAGACAGCGGCCCAGGCATCTCTGTGGCTACAGACAGACTAGCAGGGCTACCCAGCTTGAGGATGAAACGGAAGATGAAGGACTTGCACACGAGACAAGTGAGTTGGAAGGAGAACAACCCAAGTCTGCCCAACTTGAGCAGTGGTGGTTTATTTCAAGCCTGCTGACAGTCTTGCAACACAGTTAAAGACAGCTACGTCAGCATTCAATACACAGTACAGTAAGAGAATCATTATAAGGATTTTAACATGAGGAGGTAGTCTGTTATTTGCCAAAGGGATTTGCCAGTAGCCAAAGGGATTTGCCATTGTTCATTGTGTAGCAGGAAAGGGGGGAGAAGCATGGACTTTTGACCCGGCTAGCATACCAGCCTCAGATCTTCCCTACATCCCACTCTTTTTTGTTTTTTAATGCAAGGGGGGGTGTCCAGCCCAGGTCTCTGTATCAGATCTCTCATTCGATGTGTCGTCAAAGAGATCTGTCCAGAACCTGGGCTGTGGGTCGCCGAAAGTTATCATGGGGCAGGCGAAGTTCTTTGGGGTAGCTAACCGGCAAAGTTGACACAGGCTAGAGAGACATTGTAAACCACAGCAAAATACAATTCCCAATACAGCAAACAACACACAATATTGAATAATCTGGCCCAACCACCCAGTGGGGATCCAGCTCCAGAGAGCTGCCCACCAAGCAGGCAGGATATCTTGTTTGATGGACTCTGCCAGGGCATGCAGATTCTGGATTTGACGATGGACCGCCTTGGAGCTGTCAGTGAGATTGAACCAATTCCTCACAACCATGATGGTGTAACAAGAGCAAATAGTCAATTGCTGAGCGGTTCTGAAACGTGGCTTAGAGAAGGAGTTTGTTGGCAGCTGGCTTGCAGCTCCTCCCAGGGGGAGGGAGAGCAAGCAAAGGCAAAACAGAATAGTGAGAGTAGAATTTGCAGTTATAACCGCACAAATTGCAGCAAAAAGATTCTCTGGGGTCTGTTCCTTTCCCTGCTCCGTCAGGAGGCGCTGCGCTCTGTTGGTGGTCTGCTTGACAGCTCCCCAGGTTATCAGAGATGCCCTCTGCCAGGGCTGCCAGGACTGGAATGGGCGCTGTTGATGCTGTGCCATGCCATGACTGGGGCGAACACACTTTGCAGGAACCCACAGTGGACCTGTTGGAGACAAAACAGAAGCATACCCTCTCCCCCAGGTTAGCAAAGGGACCAGACCCAGCCAGAGGATGGGGCAAAGGTGGACCAGACCGAAAATGTCGGTCAAAAAGCAGTTTGTGGCATGATCAGCTCCAGAGGTAACATTGAGCTGATTAACAGTAAATAAAACTCAGGCCACGGCCTGTTGGTAAGGAGGGGAAAATTCCCCTGTTTTTATTTGTTTAGATCAGGCTACAGGGTACAGATTGCATCAGAGTAAAGTGAGGAGGGGGGAGATGATAAGTAGTTTCCCCCACAAAGTCAGCCAGAGCAATTTGCCATTTCACCCCTCTGAGGGGTTGCATCAGAATAGGTGTCAAAAGAAACATGTAAATACTTCCAAGGGGAGAATTCAGGGACCTGTGTGACTTCCATTTGCCAGAAATCACAGGGCCCATGGCCTCAGGGATCCTGCACAGCTGGGACATGCAGAAACAATGCGCTATGCTTCAGAGAGAGAGAAAAAGTTTAAAATCAGCTGTCAGAGCACAAACACTCTGAGGACAAACCAGGTGATTTTCAGTGGAATCATAGAAAAGCAAGTGTACAGCAGCATCAGCTTGAGAATTGCCCTCAGTGAGAGACCCTGGAAGGGGAACTGTGACTTCTAAAGTGGGCAACAAAAAACTTCTGAGTGCGACTAGCTAACAGCTTTTGCAAGTGAGAAACAAGCTATGCAGATTAGAGTCTATGCGCAGAGCCAGGTGAGCTCCTAGAAGAGAGAGAAGTAAGCAGCTTCACTACATACAGTGAATCAGAAATGAGATTAGGAGGAGATATGAAATGAGATTTGGAGGAGATATGACCGAAGAAGTTTCAAAATCTTGCTTAGAAAAAAGAAAAACTATTTTTACCAAATCTTGTCCAGCACGTTCTAAAACGCGCTGTCTGCCCTGTGAACAGAGCAGAGCCACAGCCTCCTGCAAGCATAACACATTTTTTGGTGGGCCGTGGCTGAGATAAAGCCACTCAGTCAGGAAGACTGAGCCTCCATGCTCTACACCCAGCACTCCAGTTGGGGTTTGGGGTGTAGGCAAGAGGTATAGCTGGAAACCCGTATGGCTAGACGGGAGGCGATCAACCCACCGTTTTGACACAGCAGAATTGACTGCAGCAAGAGCTGCATGAGCCTGTTGTGGCACCACAATGTGATCACTGGGGTGCTTGCCATGCGTTAATAGGGAAAAGAGGGGGCTGAGGAGATGAGTGGGCAATGCAAAAAATGGACGGACCCAATTGATGGTTCCCAGCATTTGCTGCAGAGCTACCAAAGTTAAGGGGCTTGGAAAAGTGAGCTGGGGAACCAAGGGATGAGCCAGACAAAAGGATTTGAGAGCTGTGTCAACAAAATACTGACAAAGAGAATAGGTGAATTTAGCATGCCTTGAGGAAGGACAGTCCACTGAAAGCGTCATTTAACACTGGGACTGTGAGTACCAAGCACTGCTGGTCTGGTGGATGCAGGGGAATGGTAAAGAAGCAATTTTTCAAATCAATAATAAACAGTTGGAAATCAGCTGGAATTAAATTTGGGTTGGGCGTGCCACATTGCAGGGAGCCCAAGGGCTGAATGCAGGCGTTCACTGCTCTCAGATCATGCCGAATTCGCCATTTACCACTTTTCTTTTTTATGACAAAAACAGGGGTGTTCCAAGGACTAGAGGAGGTCTCAAGATGGCCTGCAGCTAACTGCTCATTCACTAAACTTTCCAGAGCAGTGAGCTTATCCTGTGGCAGTGGCCACTGACCCACCCATACTGGGGTGTCTGTGAGCCAGTGCAAGGGCAGGGCAGTGGAGTTAGCCATCAAAAGTTCAAGTGGCTCCAAGCCGGGAAAGTTAGTCTCTTCCCCAAAGATTTACATGGACTGGCAACACAAGAGGGGGTTGCTGATAAATGCTGCGCTTTGGCGAGCTGCCTGGCGTCCTCCCACCCCCTGGGTCCCGACATTCTTCCCAAAAATGCCACGTTCTCCCACAACTGAAACACTTTCCTTGGGGCTTCTGGCCTTTCTGAAGTGCTGCTGCTAATAAACCAGCCTGATGAGCAGGCCCCCCAAGATCTTGACATGCCTGAATCATTTCTGAAAGACTGGGATTCCTTCCGAGACCCTGTATAACCCGGCGGCACTCAGCAGTTGCATTTTCTTTGGCCAATTTTTGCATTAATTCAGCCTGTGCCTCTATGTTGTCAATTTGGCGCTTTAATGCTTGTTGCAGGCGATTAATAAAATCCGGGTAGGGCTCAGTTGCCTTTTGGCGAATGGAGGAAAAGGACTGCAAGGGAGTGCCAGTAGGTGGGACTTTTTGCAATGCACGAAAAGCACACTCAGAGGAGACCCGAAGAGTGGCCTCAGGTAGAACAATTTGCTGATCTACCGGGGCAAAAAGACCACATCCATAGAGTTGCTCTGCTGTGTATTGCCCTCCAGACTGAAGACCCCGGATCTGACATTGCTGCTGATATTCACTGTCCCATACCACATACTGTGCTGGAGTTAAGAACATACGTATGGTGGTTTTCCAATCCTCTGGGACCAAGAGATGATTTCTCATGGTGGCCTCTAAAAGCCCTTGGACATAGGGACTGCCAAGACCCATGTCCCGGATCCCCTTGCGGAGTTCCATAAGCAAGTTATAAGGCAGGGGTTTGTACTCCACAATGTTGTGGCCATTGGCGTCCTGTTGACCAATATAGTGAACAGGACAGAGACTTAACATCTCAGTAAGATCTTCCAAATCAGCGTTCCCACGCTCCATCTCTGCCTCAAGGATCTGGCGGACCAGGTTCCCTGGGCGGTTGGCTGGTCCCCCAGTTGAATTACAAGTGGGGGCCATTGGAGCTGAAGGCTGTCCAGCTGGAGGACTGGGAACAGTGGGCAATGGGGCGGCCACCTGACAGACCGAATAAGGGGGAGGGTTGTCAGTTAATTTCATTTTTTCCTGAACGGGGCTATGCATCTCTACTGCATGTCTAACCTGATGCCAGACATACAGCATCTCCACTGCTGCCCTCGGGGGGGAGTGAAGAGCCCTTCCAATTTTTTCCCATTGGCGTAATTGTAGAGATCCCTCAAGAGGATACCAGGGGCACTCTTTTTCGATGATTTTCAAAAGAGTCTGTATTTGAGACAGGGTTGCAGACCCGCCACAAGCCTGTATCAAATACCTAAGTTCCTTCGCATGCTGCTTTTGGGGGAGTGTTAAAGTTCCTCCCATACTCACCAGTTGATGGGGTCGTGGAGTCCCGACGACGAAAACGAGTGCACTCAAGGGGCCTATGCCAGGCGCTGGTGAGTCGTAGTGTGACCCTCTCACATGTCCCTGTTTGGGCGCCAGATGAAGGACTTGCACACGAGACAAGTGAG
Organism: Lepidodactylus listeri; assembly: GCA_029233225.1. NCBI lineage: Eukaryota > Metazoa > Chordata > Lepidosauria > Squamata > Gekkonidae > Lepidodactylus > Lepidodactylus listeri. The sequence goes on from JARCFY010000011.1 coordinate 89,322,933, forward strand.
TTGGAAGGAGAACAACCCAAGTCTGCCCAACTTGAGCAGTGGTGGTTTATTTCAAGCCTGCTGACAGTCTTGCAACACAGTTAAAGACAGCTACGTCAGCATTCAATACACAGTACAGTAAGAGAATCATTATAAGGATTTTAACATGAGGAGATAGTCTGTTATTTGCCAAAGGGATTTGCCAGTAGCCAAAGGGATTTGCCATTGTTCATTGTGTAGCAGGAAAGGGGGGAGAAGCATGGACTTTTGATCCGGCTAGCATACCAGCCTCAGATCTTCCCTACAGGAAGGGGGAGAACGATGTAAGCCACTTGGGTTCTCACCTTCACTGGGGACAAAAAGTGGGGTATGAATGAGGTAACTAAAATAAATGAACTAAAATGAAACAAGATAAAATCAAAGCCTACCCCAGCATTTTCTCAGGCCTTCTCAAATCCAGCCTAAATTGAAGGGGGGGAGGGGGTTCTTTATATTTCTGAAAGATTCTCTGAGGCCAGTGGGGAAAGTAGGGTTGCCAGCTCCAAGGTGGGGCCTGGAGATCTCCCAGAAGGACAACTGACCTCCAGAGCATAGAGATCTGTTCCCCCAGGGAAACTGGCATTATATGCTGATGAGGTCCCTCCCCTCCCCAAACCCTGCCCTCCCGAGGTTTAGGTTCGCCAGGTCCCCCTTGGCCAATGATTGGAGATGGGGGGGTAGGGTTGCCAGATCCAGGTTGGGAAACTCCTGGAAATTCGGGGGTGAAGCCTGGGGAGGACTCAGTGGGGTACAATGCCATAGAGTCCACTCTCCAAAGCATCCATTTTCTCCAGGGGAACCGATCTCTGTAGTCTGGAGATGAGCTGTAATTCCAGGGGATCCTCAAGTCCCACCTGGAGGCTGGCATCCCTAGACAGAGATCAGTTCCCCTGGAGAAAATGGTTGCGCTGGAGAGGCAAATTCTATGTCATTATATGCTGATGAGGTCCCTCGTCGGGGTTCCGCAAACCCTGCCCTCCGCAGGGTCTACCACTTTGGTGTAGTGGTTAGGAGAACGGACTCTAATCCGGGAGAGCCGGGTTTGATTCCCTGCTCCTCCTCATGCAGCTGCTGGTGTGACCTCAGGGCAGTCACAAGTTCTCTCAGAGCTGTTCCCTCAAGAGCAGTCCTCGAAGGAGCTCTTATGGGTCTAACAGTCCCAGTGAACTGGCTGGAAATGGCCACACACGCTGGGGGTCCCCAGCTTTTTTGACGCAGTGGTTAAGAGCACGGACTCTAATCTGGGAGAACCGGGTTTGATTCTCCACACCTCCACATGCAGCTGCTGGTGTGACTTTGGTTCAGTCACAAGTTCTCTCAGAGCTGTTCTCTCAAGGGCAGTTCTTGAAAGAGCTCTCTCAGCCCCACCTACCTCACAGGGTGTCTGTTGTGGGGAGGGGAAGGGAAAGGAGATTGTAAACCACTTTGAGACACCTTTAGGTAGTGAAGGGAGGGTATAAATCCAGTCTCCTCCTCCTCCTCCTCTTCCTCCTCCTCCTCTTCTTCTTCTATCCCCAAATCTCCAGGAATTTCCCAACCTGGAGTTGGCAAGCCTAAGGGAGCCGCAAAGCAGTGGGGCAACCTTCTCTCTGTGTGCCTGTGGTGTTCAAACTTGCCGTGCTAATGGCGCACTTGACCCCATTTACATGGCTGAGTTATTTCAGCGCATGTCTGTGATTGGTAGCACAGGGCCAGCAGCATGAGCCGGCGAGGCCTTCCGTCTGAAATCCTCTTCCCCAACCAAACTTAACTGCTTAGATAGATTTTTTCCCCCTGTCTAGCCGCTGTCAGTCTCAGCAGTTAAGGGATAATGTAGAACGTCTGCAAGAGGACCTTTAATGCCCAAAACAGTCTGCCTTTCAAGGTGACCTTGGAATTTATATTAACACTTTGATCACCTCCCTTGACTGTGATGAGACATGATTCCACTGCCACATGGAACTGTCTTTGCATTTCGTTATAACTCCAAGGGCCCAATTTGTGCTTCTTGTGCATTTCTGGAGTAATTTATATGGCAAGGTAACCTGTGGGGGGGGGGGGATCTTTCGAGTGGTTAAGTCGTTTTAATTCCATGTATAGCTCAGGCTCCGTTGGACGTCTCCACTCCGTTTCCCCCTCCCCCTCCCGGGCCCTCTGTTCGGTTCCATTGTTGCAGAACTTGGAGAGTTATTAGGAATGCGTTAGGAAGGCCAGGCCAATTGCCAACTGGAGGTCTAGCGGTGGCTATTGACCAGTTCTGCACCTTTTAATAATTTCACAAGCATGAAAGTCTCCTAAATGGTTTAATAATAAGGACAAGGAATCTGGAATTCTGCACTGAGGATCTGCAAAGCCCCAAACTCCCAGATTCTGTCTTTGAACTGAAAAATCAAGAATAATGTTATACATTTATTTCGCTCAGTTTGATGTGCAGGGGGGGATTAGTCCACTTTTGAGCAGTTCTCAAGAGAGAGCTCTCTCAGCCCCACCTCCCTCACAGGGTGTCTGTTGTGGGGAGGGGAAGGGACAGGAGCTTGTAGGCCGCTCTGAGAATCCCTTGGGTAGTGAAGGGTGGGGTATAAATCCAATCTCTTCTTCTCCTTCTCCTTCCTTCCTTCCTTCCTTCCTTTTCCTTCCTTCCTTCCGTCCATCCATCCATCCATCACAAGTTATTTCCTAGCTTATTCTTTCAAGAGCAGTTCTCAAGAGAGCTCTCTCAGCCCCACCTACCTTACAGGGTGTCTGTTGTGGGGAGGGGGAGGGAAAGGAGATTGTAAACTGCTTGGAGACTCCTTTAGGTAGTGAAGGGCAGGGTATAAATCCAATCTCCTCCTCCTCCTTTTCTTCTTCTATATTATCTATTTTTCTGCAGTTCCACTATTCTTTTTTAATGTTATTGAGTTTATTGCAACACATATACAAAACAAGAACATCTCAGTATCGTACAACCTTGTGATAAAGAAGATATCAAGCATATAAAGATGCATAGAACATCATACAAAAACACTTCTGTATTATGTTGCATTAGAGAAGTGGATCACGACACCGGATTTAAATCAACCAACTACCAAACATATCTTACAACATTTTCAAAGTCAGATATCAAGCAAGTTCATGGGAACCAATTTTTTAGGAACCACATTGTGAGAAGCCAAATATCCTAATACAGGAAACCACTTTACTACAGATTTGGAGCATATATCCCTATCCATATTACTGTGAGTTATTTGATCAGTGATCCCCCCCCCCCCCATTTTATATATAAATTCCATATCTTGTTATGCCACATTTTTAGGGAAGGCCCTGTACATTATCTTGCAGAAACACTGATGATAACTCTGCAAGGCAGAATAGTGTTATTACCCATTCTTTCACATCAAAGCTAAGCTGCGAGAAAACAACCCAAATCTCAGTGACTTAGTGGCAAATGTGAGGTGTGAACCAGGCACTTCCTGGGGAGGGGCTGTGGCTCAGTGGTAGATCATCTGTTTGGCATGTGGAAGGTCCCAGGTTCAGTACCCAGCATCACCACCAGGGCTTTTTTGTAGAAAAAGCCGGCAGGAACTCATTAGCGTAATAGGCCACACCCAACAGCAGAAACTCATTAGCATATCAGGCCACACCTCTGACAGCCCAGTTTCCTCCCCGGATCAGCTTCCCCAGGTGCCCTGCGGCTTGTGGGGCGCATGGGGAACCCAAGGGAAGGAAGGCAGTTTCTGGATTGGCCTCCCCAGCAGAGTTCCCTCTAAGCTGAGTTAGTGTGAGCTAGCTCACAGTGTTTTAGCCTCCGGCTCACACATTTCTGTCTTAGCTCAGGGAGGATGGCTCCACGGCAAACTAATTTCTGCAGTAGCCGAATCGCTCACTCACAACTTTAATGCCAGTAGCTCACAAAGTAGAATTTCTGCTCACCAGACTCCAGAGTTTAGAGGGAACATTGCTCCCCAGGCACCCTGCAGCTTGCGAGGCACCTAGGGTACCCGGGGGGGGGGGGGGGAGGCTGTAGGCATGGCCAACTCGGAAGCCAGCCAGAACTCTGTTTCCGTGCGTTCCTGCCCAAAAATAGCCCTGATCTCCACTCAAAGGGATCAGATAGCAGGTGATGCGGAAGACCTCTGATGAAAACCTTGGAGAACTGCTGCCAGTCAAAGTAGACAACAGGGACCTTAACGGACCAATTCTCTGGCTCAGCATAAGACAACTTCATGTGTTGTTATTAAAAAGACACCAGCGCTCAGGAGCAGAGCATCTGCTGGGCCTGTGGGAGGTCGCAGCTCCAGTTAAAAAGGATCAGACAGTAGGTGATGAAAAAAGATCTCAGCCTGAGACCCTGATTTATGATATTTATTTGTTTATGGTTTTCACCACTCTCCCGAGTCCAGGACAAGGCAGCTTCCTGGGTTTGTGCTTCTCAGCCTCTTATGCCAGCATTTCCCAACCTTTTTGATATGGTGAGACCCACTAGTCCAAGTTTACTTGGTATGGTGATGCATCCAAAGCTGGCCAAGGGTTTTGGGTTTTTTTTTGGCACAGTAGAAAAATTATTACTTTGACATCCATCTATTACAGCATTCCATTTTCTGCAGTGGCTCAACAGGTGTTTTTGAGAAACCAGCGATGAAAGGGCAGGAGTGGTCATTAGAGACGGCTGGCCTGCAACCCACTTTCAGAGAGTTCATGACCCACTTTTGGGTCCCAAAACCCACAGGCTGAAAAGCACTGTCTTATGCTATGCCAGTTTTTCAGCCAGGAAGAAACGATCCTCTGTTTTCTGCATGGGTTTCCTTCTGTTGGATTGGGGCCATGGCATGTTTGTCTTATTCCATCTGTGACTGCCGTTATATCATGCAACATTTCTGTAGCAACAGCTGCATACGAGATGCTTCTTGCCATCTCCAAAGGCTGCTTGCTTGCAGGCTAACTCTCAAAAGCCCAGAAAGAGCAGAAATGCCTTGTGGTGATATCGCAGCCGCCAATTCCAGGGCAATGAATTACTGAGAAGAAGAAGAAGAAGAAGAAGAGATTGGATTTATACCCCGCCCTCCACTCCCCAAGGGAGTCTCAGAGCGGCTTACAAACTCCTTTTCCCTTCCCCTCTGCACAACAGACACCCTGTGAGGTAGGTGGGGCTGAGAGAGCTCTTTCCCAAGCTGTCCTTGAGGGAACAGCTGGTACAGAGCTATGGCTTGCCCAAGGTCATCGAGCCAGGTGCAAGTGGAGAAGTGGGGAATCAAACCCGGTTCTCCCAGATTAGAGTCCGCGCACTTAACCACTACACCAAACTGGCTCTCTGAGGACAGGATAAAGTATTGATGTATTTTTACCTTTAGCTTTCAGGAGAAAGAGACATGAGATTTTTTTTGCAACAGAATGACCGAGGTCGTGCATTATATCCCTGTATACTGTCCCAGTGAGAAGCCAGGCATCAGGAAGATTCTTTCAGGAAGATTCTTTAAGGGAAGTAATCAATAAAATAACATCCCACTAGAACCAGAGCGAATACTGTTAAATGCAACAACCATGAATGGAAACCAAGATCTACATATCTCAGATTTAGTTTCTACTTTATTGGCTACTGCTAGACTTACCATAGCAGCTTCCTGGAAGTCTCCCAACCCTCCCAACATACACAGCTGGCAAAACAAATGCTGGAATCACTTTATAATGGATCAGATTGCAGAAAAATATGACGGGCAGGTACATAGTCCCACAGAATCTCACTCCAAGTTTGTGCGCAAGCGGTTTCCTCTGATCACGTACTTTGCGGAAAACAAAATACTACCTTCAAACTCTAACGATATAGAATGGATACATTTCTGGTTCATACCTCTAACCTGAGTTCTCATCCCACAAGTGTAAGCCCTTAAAAGCAGTACTAACAAAGTTCAAAGTGAATTAAGTGTAATATATAGATACCAAGGGGAAATGGAATGATTTACCAATGTATCGCGTGTTGCGTTATGTATTTCTGTAATGTTATCCAACCCCACTCTCGGTGGCGGCTCCTGTCTGGTGGAACGAGCTCCCGGAGGAGATCAGGGCCCTGCGGGATTTGATGCGGTTCTGCAGGGCCTGTAAGACAGAGCTCTTCCGCCAGGCCTCTGAATAGGAGCCGCCACCGATGATACCACCCATCACTTCAACATCTGTGATGTAACCCTGGTCCTCTACAGCCCTGGCATTGGGGGGGGGGGGGGGGGGCTAGACCTGCCATGAAGTTGCCATCAGAAGTGATATTTATGGAAGCTTTTATATGTATTAATTGTATTTATCTTGAATGTTTTATTGATTTTATTGGTTTTAATGTTTTGACTAGGTCTTGGGCCCATGTAAGCCTCCCTGAGCCCGCTTGCGGGGAGGGCGGGATAGAAATCTTAAAAATAAATAAATAAATTATAATTTTCTCAAATAAAAAGTTATTATTATTTCTTTAAACGACATACTGTAAGAGTGTTAATGTTTTAAGCATGTGTGTATTCTGAGCAAAAAATAATGTCATTAATTGTGTTTGCCTGTATCCTTTATAAAGCTTATATCTTCAGTACCTTTACAGCCCTTGTGGCCCAGCCTGTCAAAATGACATTTACGTCAGATCCGGCCCTTGTAACAAATAGTTCAACACCTCTGTGTTTAGGGTTTTCAAGGCAAGTGAGAGACAGTGGTGGTTTGCCATTGCCTGCCTCTGTGTAGCAACCCTGGACTTCCTTGGTGGTCTCCCATCCAAGTACAAACCAGGACTGACCATGCTTAGCTTCCAAGATCTGGCTAACCCAAGCCAGCCACATTTTAAGCATCTATCAAAGGAACCGGTTGGGCCTTTTTCTGCAGGCCTGTTGGCAACTCTACTTTCAGGAAGTGTAATAATAGTACTAGAGCAGGGGTGTCAAACATGCGGCCCAGGGGCCGGATCAGGCCCCTGGAGGGTTTCTATCAGGCCCGCACTAGAACTGGCCATCTCCTGCTTCCAGTTCTGTTGCTGCTGCTGCATCATAGCTTGCTTTGCCAGACTCTCTCAATCACTCAGCCATTTCATGTTTTTCCCCTGGGTCCTAGACTCAGAACTCTGAGCATGAGATTTCTGTGGTGAATGTCAATAAATCAAAAGTAGGTTTGCAGCTTACAGATACACACCTGGACAGCATACTCGGGATAGCAACAGCACAGACATTTTGATGCAATAATTCAGAGCACGAAGTGTCAGTTATCAGATACTTTTAAACAAACAAAATATTGCAAGAGTGCTAATGTTCTAAGCATGTTTGTAAGTAAAAAAAAATCTTTGTGTTTGCGTCCTTTATAACGTTTATATCTCCGCTACCTGGCATTACATTTTATGACACACATGGCCCGGCCCAACAAGGTCTCATTTATGTCAGATCCGTCCCACATAACACATGAGTTTGACACCCCTGTCCTAGAGGATGATGTTACTACTACACACTTCTCCTGCTGGATGAAGACACTGGAGGAAGGCTCCACCACTGAACAGATCCAGCCTGGAATGTAGAAAGGCAAGGCAGAAACATGTTAAATAGATGCAGTTTCGCCCCAGATCTCACATCTTATACACAGGGGGCTGAGAAATTCCAAGTTCAGCTTCAACCCCTTCGGTGAACTCCACAGATGGCAAGCCGCTTGCTCCCTGCCTGCCCCATATAGGGAAGAGGGAAATGATGGTGTATTTTGCTGGGCGAGCATAAGGGTCACTGAGCTAATGCACATGAAATGTTTTGAGCACTTAGCGAAAGAGCGACACAAATACTAAGCATTATATTATGATGGCGTCGAATAACACAGGTCGTGGCTGTGATGCTCGGGGAACAAACGCTTTGGTAAATTCAATGGCAAGAGATGCTTAAAGTGTGTGTGTGTGGGGGGGGAATTACCTTGCTTCACCAAACTCTGAAAGGACTGAGCAAACGCGTCCAATGAAACGGTAATCTCATTGCCTGTCTGTTGTTTGTTTGTTCAGAGCATGGTTAATGGAAAACGCAGCACAAATATGACCGCCGCATAGCTGGTCTCTTTGCTTGTATTGTAATGAACAAACTGTGACGGAGATCACGTTTCTCCAGTTGCCGGTAAATAGTACAATGAAGTACATACTGATGGGCAGTTCCCCGCATCCTCTCAGATACCCAGATGTTGTTCATTCAGACTGCAGTTGCCAGGTCTGGGGTGGGAAATTCCTGGAGATTTTGGGGGACAGCCTGGGGACAGTAGGGCGTGGGAAAGGCAGGGGTTTCAATGAGGCATAATGCCATACAGTCCACCCTTCAAAGCAGTCATTTCCTCCAGGGGAACTGAGCTTTTTAAGACTAGAGACCAGTTGTAATAGCAGGAGATCTCCAGCCACCACCTGGAGATTGGCAACCTCATTTTTCTTGTCTGCCCGGTGCCAAAATGCATGTTACATGTGATATGAGTTGGGTCATAGGTTCCAGACCTGACTCTCAGTCGCACACCAGGCGCTAGATTCCTGACCTTCCTTGCAAATTTGTGTGGTTTTTCTCTGTGTGATTCTCGAATTTGATCCTGCACACTGGTCGTGATCTTGGCAGGTTTTTAAAGCCTGCCCTGTGCGGATTGCACTCCTCCTCCAGATGGATCGCTCCCAAGAGATTAAGTTTGGCAGTTCGCAGAAGGCCCATGTGGCTCAGCTGCCATTTTAATGTTCAGCTTCTAGAGACTGCCAAAATGGCCCCCCCACCACACACACCAGCTTTGTTCACTAAAGCATTAAAGGGGAAACTGCTTTCAGAGCTTTAGGCTTCCCATCCCAGGGTCTCTCTTTCTTTACATCTCATATCAATTTCATTCCACACTGATGATTCCCCCCACCCCTTTATTTTGTTTGCAGGTGGCACTGAAATCCTTTTTTTTTTTCCTTTTTGCACTGGAAATGCTGCTGTTTGCCTCCTCTCTGATCCCCCTTTCAAGTCAATACCAGCAGTGAATTTAATCTCACACAGCTCCTTTTAAAATCCCCCTCCCCCGGCCTTTTAATTTTTTTTTAATTCAGCAATCTGAGACTAGTGATAGTCTCATATCGCTAGACTCATGCCGCTTGTAAAAAAAAATTAAATGACGGGGAAATGGAGCTTGTATACCAATGAAGGGGAGAGGATGGCAGAAGGTGCAAAGTGGGCAGGGAGTGACCTTTGAGGGGTGGCAAAAGGGCGGGGGGAATCCAAAGGAATCTGTATTCTTTTGAATTACCTTCAGCTCGGAAGCAAAACAAGAGGAAATTGGCACAAAAGCACTCTCAGAAAACCTTGAGAAACAGTAAGCAAACTGAGCACTGAAGGGAGGAAAATCAATGCAGAATGACAAAGAAAACCCAATGAACGTGCATAGTGAAAGCAAGGGAAAACACCTGTGCATAATAGGCCAAAGTTTGAGTCTAGTGGCATCTCCAAGAACAACAAAGTTTAATTCTGGGTATAAGCTTCCGTGCGCATGCACACTTCCTCAGAGACATTGGAACAGACTTCCACATGTGGGCTGCCAGATCCGGGTTGGGAAACTCCTGGAGATTTGGGGATGGAGCTTAGGGAGGACAGGGAACCCCAGTGGGATAGAATCCTATACAGTCCACCTTCCAAAGCACCCATTTTCTCCAGGGAATCTGATCTCTGTAGACTGGAGTAAGGTTGCCAACCTTCAGGTGGTGGCTGGAGAGGAGATCTCCTGGGATCACAGCTGATCTCCAGGTGAGATATTAGTCTACCTGGAGAAAATGGCCATTTTGGAAGGTGAACTCTATGGCATTATACCCCACTGAAGTCCCTCCCCAAACCTCATCTTCCTCGGGCTTCACCCCCAAAATCTCCAGGTGTTTCCCAATCTGAACCTAGCTCTGGAGATGAGCTGTAAATCGGGGGGATTGACTATTACACTTGATGGAAGTGACACACATCCTGACGGATGGGACATTTGAAACCAGATTAATTTGGAGAATTTGCACAGCTACCACAGGCTCATTTTACTCGTTGTAGCAAATACATAGCATTTAAGAAAGCAACGCCCGGTCTCATTTATATATATGTATAAACAAAATTCTGAATGCATGTATTTTTGGATGTGTGTCGTTGTATAATAAGGAATATTGACCACTGAGGAAGGCCCACAGGGGCTGAAATGCATATGGTCCTTAGGTCAAAAGTTTTATCCATCCGTTTGATATGTACGGTCATCAGTTCCAAATGAACCAAGCCTTATATGTCTGATATTTGGACTGTCTCTTTTAATCTGATTATGTTTTATTTATGTGTACACCCTAATAAATGTTTATATTTTTAATAATAATTCTTTTGTTAGCTTGACCCTCTCGGTTCGCAGGATTCCCAGGTCCCACCTGGAGGCTGGCATCCCTACCTTGGAGGAATGGCAGGATAGAAGTGTACAAGAGAGATCAGCTGTCAGCCCAGGAAACGTTGTATGCAGTGCAATCTCCCCCAGCACCATGGGCCCCATCCATTCTGGGGATTCCCACTTCTGCTTAGGGCCAAACAATGCACCGGCAGCTCCAGTCTCAGAACTCCCACCCCAAATAGAGTTGGCGTCTGCCTCTTCTCACCCAATCTTGGGCTTTATCCCAGCTTTGGAGGTTGACAGGAGCCTTCCTGGGCCAACTGCAAAAATACAGCCAGCTTGCCTATAGCCTCAGAGCAGGGTCATTTCGCACCCCCCCCCCCCAATCCCTTCCTCTGCTTCCCAGAAACATTTTAAGTAACAGGGCAGTGTCAACCTGTCCCCCTCGGTGCCAGACTTCCAGGAAACAGAGGACAACAGAAAAGGTTCCTTTGATACTTTGTGCCTCGTAAACGTAGAAAGTTCAAGATGACCTGGCGCCTCATTTGGAACAATGTCAGGGTTAGTTTGCCCTGCACTTCCATGAGCTCCAAAATGCCCATGTAAGGAGATGCTGGGCCAGCATCCCTCCCAACGAAGGAATCCCTGTAAATCAATCAGGGAGCCCTTTTCATATGAAGAGGACTAGGGGGTGGGGGGAGAGAAGGAGCAGGTGGAGTAGAAAGAGACTGGGAAAGATGAGGTTCAAGCAGGTTCAAGCAGAAAGGTGAGGTTCAAGCAGAAAGAGACTGGGAAAGATGAGGTTCAAGCAGGTTCAAACAGAAAGGTGAGGTTCAAGCAGAAAGAGACTGGGAAAGATGAGGTTCAAGCAGGTTCAAGCAGAAAGGTGAGGTTCAAGCAGAAAGAGACTGGGAAAGATGAGGTTCAAGCAGGTTCAAGCAGAAAGGTGAGGTTCAAGCAGAAAGAGACTGGGAAAGATGAGGTTGAAGCAGGGCTGGTTCCAGGTATTGAGGGGCTCTGGGCAGACCCACCTGACCACCACCAGGGCTCCCCTCGTACCCTCACTTCCACCCCATACCTGCATGCCCCTCCACCTGCCCGTGCACCCTTCTCCCACTCGCAAGCCCTCCCACTACCCAGTTGCCTGTACCACTGGCATACCTTTCTCATTTGAGAGCCAGTTTGGTGTTATGGTTAGGGGCACAGACTCTAATCCGCTCTGAGCCTGCCTTTGGTGGAGAGAGCGGGATATAAATGTAAGAAATAAATAAATAAAATAAATAAATAATCAGGGAGAAGTGGGTTTGATTCCCCACTCCTCCATGTGCAGCCAGCAGGGTGACCTTGGGTCAGTCACAAGTTCTCTCAGAGCTGTTCTCAAAAAAGCAGTCCTCGAGAGATCTCTCTCAGCCCCACCTACCTCACAGGGTGTCTGTTGTGGGGAGGGGAAGGGAAAGGGGATCGTAAGCTGCTCTGAGATTCCTTTGGGTAGTGAAGGGCGGGGTATAAATCCAATCTCCTACTATTACTCCTCCTGCTCTTCTTCTTCCTCCTCCTTGATAGCATTGGTCAATGCATGCAGCAGGGAGGGCTTCTGCCACTGCCCCCACGAGTCCAAATGCTGTGGACCACCCACATGCCCTTCCTCGATGACTCTGGGCTGCTGGGAGCACGGGTTCAGACAGGTGGCAGGCGAGGGGTGGGTGTGGGGGTTAGTGGCAGTGAGCCCCACCAGGCGTCCTGGACCCTGGCAGCTGCCCCACCTCAGGGTATCCTGGGCTCAGGGTTAACCAATTTATAGGGCAGAGATCTCATAGACAGCTCCAAGAGGGGACTGAATAAACATCTGGGGCAGAGGTCCATCAGTGGCTATTAGCCACAAGGTATAGGTGGATCACTATGCACTGTATCCTTCATGCTTGCGGGGCAGACAGTGGGAGGATTTCTGTGGAGTTCTGGCCCTGCTGGTGGACCTCCTGACGGCACCTGGGTTTTGGCCACTGTGTGACAGAGTGTGTTGGACTGGATGAGCCATTGGCCTGATCCAGCAAGGCTTCTCTTATGTTCTTATGTTTGAGGCAGTGATGCTCTGTATTCTTGGTGCTTGAGGTGGGGAGCCACAGCGACAGAACCTCTGGAGTTCTGGCCCCGCTGGTGGACCTCCTGAGGGCACCTGGTATTTTTGGTCACTAAGTGACACAGAGTGTTGGACTGGATGGACCACTGGCCTGATCCAACATGGCTTCTCTTAGGTTTGGGGCAGTGGTGTTCTGTATTCTTGGTGTTTGTGGGGCAACAGTGGGAGGGCTTCTGGAGTTCTGGCCCCACTGGTGGACCTCCTGGAGGCACCTGGGTTTTGGCCACTGTGTGACACAGAGTGTTGGACTGGAGGGGTCATTGGCCTGATCCAGCATGACTTCTCTTATGTCCTTATGTTCTTAGTGCTGTCAAGTCACAGCTGACATGGCAACCCTGTAGGGTTCTCAAGCTGAGGGACCTTCAGAGGTGGTTTGTCATTGCCTGCCTCTGCGTAGCAACCCTGGACTCCCTTGGTGGTCTCCCATTCAAACACCGACCAGGGTCGACCCTGCTTAGCTTTGAAGATTCAGTAAGATCGGGCCACTATAATGAGAGACCTCCAGGCAGCCGTCTCTGACTCCCATTGGGCACGGGAGGATGAGCCAAAAATCTCTACAGCACTGATGGCATGGTGTCATTTCCAGGCAAACCCGGATGTGACATCACAGCACGGATGCAATGTTCTAGCATGCGCTGGAAACTCTATGGCAAAACCCCATCACCGAGGCATCATTAAACATCGATACAATTTTCAGTGAGCCGCAGCTTTGAAGAAAGCGGTCTAACCTGCAGGATTGCCTTTGTTTTTCATAAGCATTTATCCTTTGAAGGAAAGTCCTTGATTACTACAGCGGCACAAATCCTTTAAGATCTATACAGGGCAAGCATGCGGCATCTCACTTTCCTTTTCAAACCGACGGCGGCGACGAATATCCCCAGCTCTCAGAACGGGTGGCAGCCTGGCGGCTGATTCCCATCGGCTAATTTCTGTTTCCATGTGTTTTAGATCAGTGACTCATCAGACACAAATCTCCAAGCATTAAATATTGTGGTTCGGAGATAGGCCGAGCATCAAACAGCATGTTGCTGCTTTTCCTGCTCCTACAGATGGAGAAAGTCGCTCCGCCGTCGGCAGGAATGATTCAGCGATGCAGCAGGAACCAGATTTGTTTTGAGAGGGCTGATTTCTTTAAGGGCTGCATGGGAACGAGGGTAGCCAACTTCCAGGTGGGGCCTGGAGATCTCCTGGAATTACAACCACTCTCTAAATGACACAGATCTGTCGTCCCCCCCCCCCCAGAAAACATCTGCTTAAACATAAGAACATACGAGAAGCCAATGTTGGATCAGGCCAGTGGCCCAAAACACCAGGTGCTCTCAGGAGGTCCAGCAGTGGGGCCAGGACACTAGAAGCCCTCCCACTGTTGCCCCCCCCCCCCCCAAGCACCAAGAATACAGAGCATCACTTGCCCCAGACTGAGAGTTCCTATCTATACCTTGTGGCTAACAGCCACTGATGGACCTCTGCTCCGTATGTTTATCCAATCCCCTCTTGAAGATGTCCATGCTTGTAGCTGTTACTACCACCTCCTGTGGCAGTGAATTCCATGTGTTAATCACTCTTTGGGTGAAGAAGTACTTCCTTTTATCTGTTCTAACCCAAACTGCTCAGCAATTTCATGGAGTGCCCATGAATTCTTGTACTGTGAGAAAGGGAGAAAAGGACTTCTTTCTCCACCTGCTCTATCCCATGCATAAGCTTATAAACCTCGATCATGTCACCCCTCAGCCGTTGTTTCTCCAAGCTAAAGAGCCTCAAGCGCTTCAGCCTTTCTTCATGGGGAAAGTATTCCAACCTTTTTATCATTCTAGTTGGAGGGTGGGCACTGTAGCCTTGTACCCTAATGAGACTGCTTCCTTCCTTGGATGACCAAGGGATAAAAGGAGTACTGAAGGGTGACAGGGAAATGGCTGAGAAGCTGAATGTATTTTTTGGCTCTATCTTCACTGTGGAAGATGAGACGTGCTTGCCCACTCCACCACCACTGATTTCGGGAGGGGTGTTGAAAGACCTGAGTCAGATTGAGGTGACAAGAGAGGAGGTCCTACTGACTGACAGACAACTTAAAAACTGATAAATCACCAGACCCAGATGGCATACATCCGAGAGTTCTGAAAGAACTCAAATGGGCGCTCCATCAAATTGCTGAGCTGTCGGGTTAGAACGGATAAAAGGAAGTCCTTCTTCACCCAAAGAGGGATTAACACATGGAATTCACTGCCACAGGAGGTGGCGGCGGCTACAAGCATGGACGGCTTCAAGTAGTAATTGGATAAACATATGGAGCAGAGGTCCATCAGTGGCTATTAGCCATAACGTGTAGATAGGAACTCTCAATCTGGGGTAAGGGATGCTCTGTATTCTTGGTGCTGGGGGGGGGGGGGGGCAACAGTGGGAGGGCCTCTAGTGTCCTGGCCCCACTGCTGGACCTCCTGATGGCACCTGGTATTTTTGGCCACTGTGTGACACAGAGCGTTGGACTGGATGGGCCATTTGTCTGATCCAGCACTGTCTTCTCTTGTATTCTTATGTTATGTTTAAACCCTCCCTTCCCCAGGCTCCCCCACCCCCCAAATCTCCAGGAATTTCCCAACCTGGAGCTGGCAACCCCAGAAGAACAGCCCTGCAAAATCAAACCAAGGATCCATTCAGTCCAGCCTTCCGTTAAAAGCCAATGTGGTATAGTATATAAAGGGAACAGGGCAGGAGGAAACAAAAGTAGGGTTGTCCAGTCATTCCGGGCAACCGTCAGGGGACAGGAAGTGGGCTTACTAAGAGCAGGGAGTCTCACCTGATGTTTCTACGACATGCCCACATTACTTCCAATATGACCCGGAAGTGATGTAGGCACGTCGGGGACATCAGGGGGACACTCTGGGTTTGAGGCAAAAACCAGAATGTCACCCCAACATCCCTGATGTGCCTGCATCATTTCCGGGTCATGTTGAAGTCACGTAGGCACATTGCTAAAACATCGGGAATTCTCTCCCCCCCCCCCCCTTTTTGATTCCATTATCTTGTTCTTACTGCATTGTTTTCTAAATTTCTGCAATTTGGCTTCTGCATTTCTTATACGCCAATCTTCCACTGTTTTTATCACATTGTTTTCTTACTCTAACCCAGTCTTCCTACACTGTTTATTGTATGTCTTATACTGCTCCTGTCGTGTTGTTTTGAATTTTACCATCTGCCTGGAGTCTCGGGGAGAAAGGAAGTCTTTAAATAAAATAAGTAAATACGTAAATACAACAGTGGTTAGAGTGTTGGACAGGGAGGGGGAAGACCAGAACTCAGACCCCTGACCTTGGGTCATTTGCTCTCTTTCAGCCTCACCTCCCTCACAGGGTTACTGTGAGGATAAAATGGAGGAGGGGACAATGGCCAATGCAGGTAAGAAGGCAGCAGCTTTAATGTCCCATCCATATCTGACATATCTGAGGTACACTATCTCTGCACATGGATGTTCCACTTACATATCATGGTTGACACCAGTGTTCCCTCTAAGCTGAGTTAGTGTGAGCTAGCTCACAGTGTTTTAGCCTCCGGCTCACACATTTTTGTCTCAGCTCAGGGAGGATGGCTCCAGGGCAAACAAATTTCTGCAGTAGCCGAATCGCTCGCTCGCAACTTTAATGCCAGTAGCTCACAAAGTAGAATTTCTGCTCACCAGACTCCAGAGTTTAGAGGGAACATTGGTTGACACCCTTCCGCCCTCCCCCCCCCCTCTGCATTTTTTTTCTTCTGAGTTCCCTCTTCCCTGTTGAGAAAATGACCAGGTAGTCCAGAATTGCCAGTCAACTGGACACCCAAAAGCTGTTGCATTATGTGGGGGGAGGTCTACCTCTTCTCTGCACAGTTGCTGGTTTCATAGCACTGATAGAATCCTAGAATCATGGAGTTGGAAGGGGCCATGAAGGCCATCTAGCGCAACCCCCCGCTCAGTGCAGGGTCAGCCTAGAGCATCCCTGACAAGGGTTTGTCCAGACGCCGCTTCAAGACTGCCAGTGAGGGGGAGCTCACCACCTCCCTAGGCAGCCCATTCCACTGTGGCACAACTCTGACTGTAAAAATGTTTTCCGTTATATCCAGATGGTACCTTTCCACATGAGGCCGTGGTGGCTCGATGGTTAAGGCGCTGAGCTGCAGAGTGGAATGTCGGTAGCTCGGCAGTTCGAGACCCGAGTGCCGCGTGACAGAGTGAGCTCCCGTCTCTGGCCCCAGCTCCTGCCAACCTAGCAGTTCGAAAGCAAGAAATTGCAAGTAGATCAATAGGCACCGCTTCGGTAGGAAGGAGACAGCATTCCGTGTGCCTCAGCGTCTAGTCATGCCGGTCACGTGACCACGGAGACGTCTTCAGACAGCGCTGGCTCTTCAGCTTGGAAACTGGCTTCAGATTCGACTGGCTCTTGAGGAAGGGAAACCTTTACCTTTACCTTTCCACACATAAATCTCTTATTGCGAGCCCTCTACTCTGCTGCCAACAGGAACAGCTCTCTGCCCTCCTCTAAGGGACAGCCCTTCAGATACTTCAAGATAGTGAGCATGTCCTTCATCAGTCTCCTCTTCTTCAGATTGAACATTCCCCAGTCCCTCAGCCTTTCCTCCCAGAGCTTGGTCTCCAGGGCCCCCCCTCCCATCATCCTCGTCGCTCTCCTCTGCACCTGCTCCATTCTGTCCACATCCTTTTTGGAGT